>OX439001.1:47158555-57002249 GCA_949316495.1 Amphiduros pacificus | reverse complement strand
CCTCATGAAGATATTGATGACAGACTGTCCAAATTTAATTCAGACATTATTTACCCTATTAAAACAATACTTTACTTCTAAAGTAAATAGATGTGCCTGTTATATACATTGAAACCACAGACGAAATTCAAGATGAAATGCTTTTAGATGATGATCTAATCAACTAAAACAGATCTTATGTTTGAATCTTCGTTTTTACTTAATATCGTTCTTCAGTAGGTTTACAATAAAGCCCACATTTAATTTCAGGAACAAACAAAACGGCATCTTTCAAATCGGTTTTAAAGTGTTTAAGTATTATGTCATGTGTATGATATTTCACAGGGGCATTTATCAGGTAATGATGACATGTCGAGCATGCCATCCATGTTTGGCCCCATGAGTCTCCTGTGGACCACTTTGTTTGGTAATGGGCCTTAATGAGGTAGGCAATAGACTGTGCTTGTCAGCGGAAGAGCGTCCATGATGGCAAAATGTCTGCTTGTCGTGCTAGATCGTCTCTTTCCATCGAGACAAAACACGTTTTGGGACCCAACAATGTCGCATTGGAGTGGTATATTGATCTTTTGTGTTACAATTGCTGAGTGTGTAGTACATTTCACAGCCTTCCAAGATGAAAAATGAATAGCAGACGACAGCGTTCCTGTCAGGCGGTCACGTAGCCGAGAAACCACGAGACGCGCTCTCAATTGCCTTCCATACTATAATAACTTTGTTCTTGAAACAGCCTTTAAGAGTATATTAAATATCAGGCAAGCCTCAACATGAGATCTCAAACAAACTGATTTTATTGCTGGCTTCAAGAATGATAAAATATGAAATGTTTCAGGAGGATGATTGTTTTCCTTAATTGGGCTTTTTTTGAGATCTGTTAGTCAAACTAAAGTACACTTCCTTAAAGCAGGCTGCTCATTTGATTCTACTTTGGACATGAGGGAGCCCAAGTATACAGGACGCTGGGCCTATTTTGTTCATCTGTTACAGACCAATACATATATGGATTCTCGCAATGGTTATTGCGACAATGGTTATTGCGACAGCTTCGTGTTCATGTTATCTTCTGAGATGAACATGTTCTGACAGTTGGTAAAACAACACACACTACTTCTGACATAGACCGTTATAAATACCAATTCTGACATGGGCCAGCACACATACCAGTTCTGATATGGAGCAGTAAACATACCAGTTCTGACATGGGCCAGCACACATACCAGTTTTTCATGGGCCAGCACACATACCAGTTCTTTCATGGGCCAGCAAATATACCAGTTCTGTCATGGGCCAGTACATATACCAGTTCTGACATGGGCCAGCTCACATACCAGTTCTGATATGGAGCAGTAAACATACCAGTTCTGACATGGGGCAGCTCACATTCCAGTTCTTTCATGGGCCAGCAAATATACCAGTGCTGTCATGGGCCAGTACTTATACCAGTTCTGTCATGGGCAACAAATATACCACATAGGTGATATGACGAGTAACAACATTTGATCACAAAGTTTAGGGTATAAACATTTATATTATGTTCGGAAATATCTCAGAATTTCATGAAAGCTTTAAGTCCATGTTTGTCATCTCATGAACGTTCCACCAATGACAAAGTTCACTTTCATCAACGCAGATAACTTATCAAAGTCCATGTCTATGTCTGTCATATGATCACTGTTCACTTATATCATTACAGTTGACTTACACCTTAATAATTCACTTGTATCATCTGGCCATAATTTACTTCTATCATCTGGCCATAATTCACCTCTATCTTCTAGTCATAGTTAACGTCCATTATTTGGTCATAGTTTATGTCTATCATCATTATCATTTATCATATTCCCTTAGAAAAGACAACGAACTTCTTCATGTATTACGTTGTATATTAATATCTAATACAGTTTGTTTATATGTATACATGCGTGAATGTTTTGAGCGAGATAGACTACATTATCATCATCATCGAAAAGGAGGACTTCAAACTGGAAACCCCAAGGTTAAACAAGGGTCAGCGTTGATTTGACATGATAACTTTTGACAGAGAATGCAGACCGCTTGATTGTGACTCTTGGCATCTTAAAAAGCATTTTTATCTTAAAGAGCATGAAATGTGCCATGGGTTCTCCAAAGATAAAAACTTCGATGTATCAATACACCGATGATGTCTGTATACCAACCAGATGGAGAAATACTGCTATACAGCTTGACATTTGATAGCTTATAAGGGATATACCATTCTTCAACGAGAGGTTAATATTTTTGCCCAATCTCAATATTCCCCACTAACAATGCATATCACCATATTAGTTTTTTCTCTAATCGCAACCAGATGGAATTTGTTGTTACTAAGTTATGCCGTTATCCCGTTACGCCGTTATCCCGTTACTAAGTTATTTTTTCTTTACACTGAGTTATAATTTCTTTTCTCGGCAAAATCCTACAACCCCTTGAATGACAAATGGTCAGTCCCAAAGAGATACCTGGATCAGATAGGGCTGTAAACATTTATGGCGGACATATATTATGTGTTTTCTAGCAATAGTCGAAATATTCAGGCGACATTATTTCTCATGTGACAATCCAATTTAAAACAAAATATAAGACATTGAGACATGCATGACAGCACGTATTTGATGGTGTAAGCAACACAGATTTTACAAGGTCAAGTCAATTATTATTCAAATATAGAATAAAAGTTTCTGGAAATGAGAATTTGTTATTAAAATACAAAAAACAGTTTCTGGAAATAGTAAGATATATTTGAACATATCTGTTGCTGTGGACGCAACAAAGCTATTAGCCAGGGATAGGGGCTGGTTAGATGTCTAAAAAAAGTAAAACCATTGCTTTGACCAGAAAGTGCTCTGCATGATTTAACATATGACTGGAACACTTGCCAAATACAAACGAAACGAAATATCTAATCCGTCGCTTTGTTCTTGGTTTGAAGCAAAAGTTGGATTCGATTCCAAAGTCACGTCCTCGGCTGTGCCCAACCTGTGCCTTCAAAAGATCGGTGTTGATGGAGATTGTGCTAAAACAGCAGCGCGTCTTTGAGACAAACGTGAAATCAGTTTGTTTCCATTAAAAATTAAGAGCATTGATCAGGGGAGTTGTATTTCACGTGGAGGGCCAACACGTGATCAAACAAGTGTTGGCTGTGAGGGTGTTGTTTTGAGCGAGTGTAATCGTCCTTGATGGCAGCAGATGAACGGGCGCCCACGGCCGCCAGCAATCACCTGGGCCGCATGTAACCCACACCGCATGAAAGTCACACAACCATCAGCCATGCACTTTGAAATGGTCTTGCCAATTTTACCATTGATCAGTATTAAGATAGTTCCTCTTACTGATGTAAGATTTGATTAATTTTATATCCAGTATAGCAAGACAAAAGTGTCAAAGTCTTTTGCATTGAAGTCGATTGAGGTATTTTTCGTCCCCAACCTGTTATCACAAACGAAACAACTTCAACAAAAAAACTCGGATATTTTCTTTTCAATACTCATTTCTTTTTTATCTTTTTATATCTTGCTAGAACTTGTGAAGAATGTTGTTAGAAATGGCCAGGTGTTTATGTCTGCGTGAAAACTTCTAGAATAGAGATGTCAAGCAAAAGGAATGGTCAGCTTCAATGTCAGTAATTATAAAAAGTCTGGTTGTCATCAAACGAAGCCCAATACAAGGGTATTCTATATAAGCTGAAGGAATAACGTGAACATCGGGCCAAATGGTCATGTTAAATGTCAGGGAAAACAGTTACATATGATGTCAGTCGCAATACCTTATTGGATTGGTTAAGGGTTAAGATGCTTTTCTCGTGATTTGAACAGGTTAAACATCAGAGTAAAAGATAAAGGCCAATGTCACACAAAACGGTCAATCCCATTGTCATTCTAAAAGGTAAACACGAATATCACGCAAAACGGTCAGATTGAATATCACGGGAAAAGGTAATGATGAATTGTTTGCAATATAACCAGTTTCAATGACATCATATCAAGTTATTGGAGTGTAACATACGAATAATAGAGAATAGTTATAAACATATCATGAACATAAGTTTTACTGACTAGCAAATTCGAATATCTGTACATGAAAATTATTTCTCTATGTTTCACCAAAGGAATAAATCACGAGAAAGAGGTAGAAAGAGATGGCAACCTCCATATGCATTGTCTGTTGCCATCCAAGTCTCGCCTTTGATCTCGTTAAATATCATCTACATGTGAAACTTAATCCAGGCTCTCATTCAATTTGTTGTCAAGCAGTTTTGTTGCTCTTATTTACAAAAGGAGCTCATAAATGGAGTGGTTTGTAATCTGTAGATGCTGGGGAGTGGTTGGAGGCAACAATACTTGGCACCGCCAGAGTAACCTGACGAGACCAATGCAGCACACGTTAGTATTTTATAGGGGTGTAAGGTTGCGTAGCGACACCTTGTGGCTTTCATGACATCCCAATTAAAAGGCAAGCCAAACAAGGCATTTTTCTTGGGATAAGAAAACCATAATAATACATTTATTCTGTTCAATTCTTGTCTTCAAGTAGACATCACTGGCCCACAAGGGAAAATTCATGATTTGATTAAGGAAATATAAATGTGTAACATGAGAGTAACGATATATTAATGACATTAAACCTGAACCATGGAGTGATAGTGATTGGTTTAAGTTTGATTTAGTGAATCTATTGTACCATAGGCCAGAGTGACAATGTCCTTATTTAGTCAGAAAGTGTACAATTTCTTACATGGAGTAATTCTACTTTTTCAAACTGCGTTCATTGGATGACTAATCTTTCTAGATAATTCATAAGAGAACTTAACAGATGTCAGATACAGTGGACAATGTCTGTACAGCTCTTGTCAGCGTGGACAAAGGGCAACCCTGGCTGCGGACCAGGACCTTCACACTGGACTGACCCGGCCCCAGGACTCTACTACATCTGTCCGTGTATTCATTTGCATGATAAGAATTGATGGTCGATGTCCAGACACTTTTGTGAAGTTGCTGTTATCTGATTGATTGATAGCTCAAAGTCAGAATACAGCGGTTTGTCTCATACCCTGGATGTGCGACATGGACATGAAATTTTACATATTGTACTAATATAGATTGATGAAATTTTGGTTTTAACATACTCAGAAAAATATCCATATCTAATTTTTCCACAAATACTAGTCCTTGGATAGGTTAGATGGTAACAGAATTTATTAGTTGATGTCCAGATTACAGTAACCTCTAAAAAGTGTTTGACAATTTCATCAATCAATCTGTATCGGAGACCACATAAAATGGAATAATTCAGTGGTAAATAAACAAAACGTACACAATCATCTCGGTTATTTTTTGGATGTCAATAGTGGGGAACTTGTTTCTCTCATGCGAGTCAATCAAACCATATTATGCTAGACGAGAACCTCTATTTACAGACCATATATTTCTAATTTCCCTTCCCATTTATTTGGAACAAGACAGAAATTTGTTCCTTGTGACTGTCTGTTGGTAGCTGGTCTCGTGTGTAAACCAGAACCTTCTGCGTGACACCGAAACTGCCTGCAGTAGAAGACACTGTTGCTATGTCACTTGTAGTTATAGCAACCTGTCAGAATACCAGACGCAACCGGAAACAAATCATTTAAAATGAACATTTCCAATGTTGGGGATGTATATTTATTTATGATTGGAGCCGAGCGTTGGGGGAGCAGGACTTTCTGAAGATAACTTGTGAATCTTTGTGTGAGTCACGCCCCGCGGCCAGAACCCTGTCACCCACACACGTGCCTGTAACAAGCTCTCAGAGCAACACATTTGCCAACTTCCAACTTATAAGAAACCCAATGAAACATGGTTTGGTATCAATCGATCGGTATCGATCTGCGGTCAATTAATACATTTACACTAACAGTGTCATATCAACCTTTAAGGTGTTAGACTCAATGTGTGTTGCTAAATTAAAAGTGGACCGAAGGAGGGTGTAAGTGAGGGACTTCCTTCGAGTGTGATTTTCTCCTCATTTTGAACAATGAATGTCTACTTTATCAATATTTACATACCAAATTGCTCTCCAATTATTGCTAAAAAATGACTAGCCTGTCATTATCAGGAGGACAAGATGGTGTAGGATATGATGAAACATTATATGGCACACACTCAAAGAACCTCTTTAACAAATATCTACCTGTTTATGATTTGCATAATCAAATCTTTGTGCATGTCTTTCACACATAGAGGTTTGGAAAATCACACGAGTCTCACACACTACACATCCCAAATAGTTTTTTTTCTGTGACATCGAGAGCACCTGAAGATATTAAGATAAATATATGGTGACTATATTGTATTAATAGGTGTAAACCTGTGTCCAAATGTATGAATGTATGAGAGAACACTTTGAGTTAAGGTGGTGTGATATGTGAATTAAATGTGTAAATGACTACTTTCAATTGAGAGGATACTAATCCAAATGTATGGGGAACCTCTAAGAATTGAGCCATTAGATTAAGTTGGTATGGAAATCTGAATCTATTGTAATCTAGGGGTATGGATCGAAATGTTTAGAAGATCACATTTTATCAAGATCCAAATGCATGGCAGACCAAAATGTATTCAGAAAATATTCAGTAAAATGTCTGTCTCTAATGTTGCCGGTAGGTTTCAACTTCCGGTTGGAACAACGACAGTGATTTGTGCAGATATGCCTTTGCAATAATTGAAAACAAAGATCTCTTTTCACTTTTTTGAAAATAGCATGGCATTGAGTCCCAGTGGCAGGTGTCTATCTGATATGATGTAAATTAAGTTGGACTAAACAGATACTGACTCATTTTACATGTCTAATGGACTGGCTCCAGGACACCTGCTCTATGTATACAAAATTAAACTGTAATTAGTTGTTACAGTAAATGTACTGTTAATCTACAGCAAATGTTTTGATTACAGCAAACGTTTCTCTTATGCCTTTACAGGAAATGTTGCCGGGAAATATTTATATGAATCGTAGTTCATCTGAACTATATGTAGGTAAAATATGACTTTTAGTCGTAAAACAACAATCATGTAAAAATATCAGGCCTAATGAAAAGATTATTACATATATGGAAGGATTTTTTATTTTGTTTTAGAACATTTAGGTAAGTACATACAAATTAATATCACAGTATTATAACGTTATCATGATTTACAGTACAATTATCTGTTTTATGACAGTGATATTTGCTTTGTGGAGTTTTCTCAGGTGAAAGGCCCCACATATTATCCAATATAGCGAGACTTTGTTGCCAATAATGAAGCTTGAAAGGAACCATGTGCATTCTGTGTCCTGATGAGCTCAGAATATTATTATGGGTAAATCAAAATGGGTATAAAAAGAAGATCCATAGTAGATTGATGAATATCTATTATAAATTTCCCACTTAACTCATGATTTATGTTTCTTTATCTCTCGACAGGGAATTTTTAAAATATTGTCCACACCAACTTTGCAAATGAATATTGGATCATGGATACTGTATACGAAAATCTGATTTGTTAGATTTTTAAATATTGATAGATTTAATGACAATTCTAATTTTCAAATAATGTGTCAATGTTTTTGCTAATTTGATCCTCATTTTTTAGACCCAAACCTTGACTATTTTCAATTTCCCGCGATTTTATTGTTTAAAGATATAGAAAAAATATTGATCCCATCAATATTGCTTGGTGTTCCTTCAATGCAGAAATACAGGTTTGATCTTTGAATAGATTAAATGTAAAGAGCATGGATTTGAATAGATTAAAGGTAAGGTGCATTGGTTTGTATCATGATGATGGTAATATTGGCTTCATCAGAAACATTTCTGAGTAAGCACAAGCTAAGTGGCAATATGTTACTGCAGGGTATGGCAATGGGTAAAGGAGGGGGATCATCAATGGCAGCCAGTTATGCCCATCAAACACGGGTATGTCTGTTGCATGTGAGTGAGCTAGTCTTCTGAGTGGTGTTTACCTATGACAGCCAGCTCATCAGGTGTTTGGGAGTTCTTTGATATGTTGGTGTGGGCTGTGATGTGTAGTCCCGGTGTGGCCTCCATACTCAGTGCACACACATGTGGCCACGGCCTCAGGTACTCACAGCCTTGGCACCTCTCCCATCTGGACATCCTCCCCTCTCATCACCAGCCAACTTGCCATGCCACAAAACTCATACATCTACAAATGCCCGCCTTATATTTGCATAAAAAATGGTCACAATTTGTTTACAGCCATATATCAGACTTTGTTAGTCAATATGTGATGGCCAAAATAATGTACATTTTTAGCACTAACATGTCTGCTCTGTGAGAGCAATGTTATCTACTGAATGAATCCTCAAGGACAGTGCCCAAACCGCTCCCAATTTAATGACTCTGTAATTAGTTTAATTACATATCAAGCGTGTATCATTATAGCCAGTCACAACTGTATATGACTCTCAACAGAGTCTTATATAAGTGATTTATTTGTAAATTGTGTTGTCATTGATTATTTTCTATTCATGACTCTTTTATTAAAACTCTTTGAATTATTATCATCATCTCTCAAATAAAACATCATACAGATTTCATTGTTTCATGACCACACCAATATCTATATTTATCAGAATAAATGTTGTCAGACCAGAACAAAAACTAATAAATATGTTTGTCACAGTTGAATATTCACATTGGAAGCGTTGTTTTGTTTACTTGGAAATTTTGTTCTTTTTTTGGTTGGATGCGGGGCGTAGGATTCAGGGCGAGGCTTGCGGGGCGTATGGAATAACAGCACAATTCTAATTGAAGGGTTATGGCAAATCTTAAATCCTAACTTATACATGTTTAAAGCTAAAAAAATCAAAATGACACACAATATTTATTTACATTTGGGTTTTAATGATATCATTTGTGTCAGGTTTGCACAATAACCCATATCGCCACCGTTTCTCCCTTTGAAAACAACTATTCACAATATTACATTTTGTGCCGTTTATGCCTTATATTTGTGATTGCAGGCACCTTCCATTTAGAGTGGGAATTTGCAAAGGACGTTCAGATAATGATAGATACATGAGATTCAAGTTCATTTGAAAGCTTAGGCCGTTAATTATCCATCGCCAATCAGGCTGCCTTCAGGTTTCACTAGTCTTCTGCTAGACAGACGACGGAGAAGAAAGTAAGGTTTTTGAGGGGCGTGTGCGCCGCTGTGGGGAGCGTGATTAGCGTCTCCAAGTCACACTCCTACAACAACAGGTCCCGGCAAATGCCGCTAATACAGCACAAACTCACTACCCGGATCCCATTCCACTCCAAATCATCGGCAAGTGACACAAAAGACGATTTAATTAGTGAACATTATCAAAGACCTTATTGGAAGTATTTGACACACGTGTTAGGGGTAACGCAGTACGGAGATTGTCATGGGCTCTTGTATCAGAACCAGGGTTTTCATCAAGATTTCACAGCGGGGGTTAACAAAGAGATCATATGTGCCCCCTCCCCCCTCCCCCGAGGAAGGGAAATACTACCCACACTTCTTCTTCTGCGGATGGAAAAGGATATTTAACCAATAGAGTCGCATGTCGTTTTAATAGCGTTTGTCGTACTCATCACATTTTGAATTCGCTTTATAGGTTCTTAGAAAATGACTGCATCAATGGCAGAGACTTTCTCACTGAGGTACATTTTGGGGTTCTGTGTCAGTGATGGAGAAGATGTGTTGCCGAGCTGTTTAATAGGGAGCTGAATGGCTTGTTCGTCCCAGGTGATGACATGCGGCTCGTCCTCACCTGGGCGCCGCCAGATCAAAGGGGCGCACTACTGTGAAGTTCTTAATGATCCTTGTTATTGATGGCAGGTCTGGCGGGAGGCAGGTATTAGCGGAGGTCTGCACACCTGTGTCTGAGGGTAGGTGCCAACAGGTGCTATCTCATATGCATGGCGTGGTCCCCCTGTGCACGCACTGACATCATGGTCGCCTCGTCCTACATCTGCACCCTTAATACAAGGAAGTTCGGACTTTTATACCTTATCTGTTCATGTTCCCTGATATCATACTTTATCTGTTCATCATGTTTCCTGATATCATACTTTATCTGTTCATCATGTTCCCTGATTTCATACATTATCTGTTCATTGTGTTCCCTGATATCATAGCTTATCTGTTCATCATGTTCCTTGGTATCATGTTTTATCTCTTTTTTGTGTTCTATATTCCACTTTATCCTTTCATCATTCTATTCCCTGATATTCCACTTTATCCTTTCATCATTCTGTTCTCTGATATTCCACTTTATCCTTTCATCATTCTGTTCTCTGATATTCCACTTTATCCTTTCATCATTCTGTTCTCTGATATTCCACTTTATCCTTTCATTATTGTATTCCCTGATATTCCACTTTATCCTTTCATCATTCTGTTCCCTGATATTCCACTTTATCCTTTCATCATTCTGTTCTCTGATATTCCACTTTATCCTTTCATTATTGTATTCCCTGATATTCCACTTTATCCTTTCATCATTCGGTTCCCTGATATTCCACTTTATCCTTTCATCATTCTGTTCCCTGATATTCCACTTTATCCTTTCATCATTTTGTTCTCTGATATTCCACTTTATCCTTTCAATATTGTATTCCCTGATATTCCACTTTATCCTTTCATCATTCGGTTCCCTGATATTCCACTTTATCCTTTCATCATTCTGTTCTCTGATATTCCACTTTATCCTTTCATTATTGTATTCCCTGATATTCCACTTTATCCTTTCATTATTGTATTCCCTGATATTCCACTTTATCCTTTCATCATTCTGTTCCCTCATGTATTTCCTCATCATTGTGTTTCCTGACATCATACCTTACATGTCCATCGTGTTCCTATCCATTATATATTCATCTTGTTCCATGATATCCTAAATATTTTCTCCATCTTTCCATTGCACATCAATTTCTCTTTGAGAAGGTGCGTGACTTTGTAAGCATGTTTAGATTTGGAGCAAAGGAAAATGTACTCGGTCAGTCACCTTGGACTGCCTTCAAAGCTTGCACTCTACCAGAAGTTACCTCACTGAACGCAGTACACCGACACTCATTAATAGCACCATGCAGCAATTCCGACGTCACACCTGGAGTTGTGTATAACTTCATCAGGTGTCAGAAATGGACAAAACAAAAGGTCTATTAGATTTCTATGGACCATTTTATTAACATAGACAGAAAAATGTAGTTATTTCAAAACAAAGGTCAGCAATTAAAGGAGAGGAAATAGGTTATTGGAAGAAGCATTCAACAAGCATTGAAGAAATAGGCAATAAGCATTGCAATACAATGTATATACAGCGATCGTCAAGTGTTATCGTCAATAGTGATCGTCAAAATGATAGATAGTGATTATATTATACTGAATAACCTGTTCATTTATATTGAGCATCGTTACATTTTGCATTTAAACTCAAACAGAATAATAATAAGGAACGTTCCTTGTTGTAATCCTTGATATGAAATAAAGAGAGTCATATCTCTCTTAGATTCGTAAATATAGGCTTGGTCATTTTTTATTTGTTTTTCTGAGTGGTTTTTACTTGACAAAATGCCAAAAGTGTTAGTTGATACGTACTAGAAATTCAATCAGATATAAATTAGATATTGTCAAGGTCACAAAATGATATTTCACCATTTGATGATAAATAAAATCACTTCATGATTTGATGATGTATCCAACCATTCCTGTACAACCTCTGATAGCTAGATTGTAAAAGAATATTAGAAAGCAGATTTAACTCAGAAAACCTCCTAAATTATTTAATATATATATTAACATGAAGAAATGACCATCTATTGAAGCGAGGATAGCAAGGCAGATATATTCCATTTCATAATACAAGGTTTGTATCCTTTTCAAAACCTACAAAACCTACAGAAACCTGTTTGATAGTTTTCTGTTCCAAAGCATTGACCATATGAAAAGCCAATGAATGATGAAAGCAGCGTTGCAGTGGGGTATAGAGTGCAGCCTAGTCAAATCCACCTGCTGCTCGGCGTGCATCTGTGACCTTCAAACACCAGATAACCACCTTATGAATTCAGTGGCAAGGTATATAAATGATCTTTATGAATTCAACTCATCAGGTGTTTCCAATACTTGACATAGTATCCCATTAAAATAGGCCCTTTCAATGTGGACAACGACAAGGATGCATGTTAAGAGAAAATGGAGTGGTCATGTTTGATAAGACGATATGAACTGGAATGGAATTCCTTGAACAGGGATTATGCAGATATAATAAATGGTATGATAGAAAAATGATAACCTAATTGTTTAAAAATCATGTGATTACTACATCGAAGTACAATGTAACAATGAGGAAAGCCGGCATCAGCGAGAATGAGTGACATAGCGCATGTAACGGGTTTGTAGCAGTGGGAGGAGCGGACGTCCAGAAAGCACCCTGCAGAGCACTTTCAGTGACATGTAATATTGGCCATGTTCAACTCCCATTCACCAAATCAACCACACAGAAAACCATTTTTTGGCTTAGGTGGAAGCAATCAAATGGACCCAAGTTCTGTCATGTATTACTAATAGAATTATCCAATAGTAAAAGGGATCATAGGCCATTTTAATGATTGGTCACTTTTAGTAATGTGTTTCATAGACATATTCATAAAAGGATTTCACTAACTTCCTCATATTGTTGAGAAAAATCAAATACATGATTTTTTTTAGAAATACATCAGCTACTAAATGTTATAACCCAATTGACTCTACATTCAATATATTTTTTATTATATATTTTTTTTAATCATTTCTATTTATGACTAATTTTCTCATATTTTTCAGGGAATATTTCTTCTTTTCTAGGTATTATTATGATAAGAGCAACTTATTGCTGATTATTTTCTGAAATTAGATTAATATTTAATTTATCTAATAACTCAAAAATAAATGTGAGGTCAAATTAAAGTCCGTCAATTTGTCACTTTTGTAACCCTACCGAGTTAAGCTATTTTTAATCATTTTAGCTTCATAATAAATCTTGAAATTGACGGACTTTGTTTTCAATTTCTTTTTAGTATTAATGTGTTTTTCTGTGCAGTATTCTATATATTTTCATAAAGTAACCCCCAATAAGCTGGCATTTTTATATTGTTTCAAAAAACTTAGTATTATAGTATTTTCCTCTGTTTTCCCTTATAGATTGAACACAAAACTATAAATTGCTCTCAAATTGTTAATTATGAACAGATTTTGATGAATAAGGACTCTACGAGCTCGTATTTAAAAGATGTAGATGATAGGATAATAAAACATGTAGATAATTTCGTGGAAATAGGCTTCCTATTTGCAAGGTCATTGAAAGGTCACTTCAAGGTCACTTGCAATATTTTATCAAAATAGCCTAAGAAGGTTGACATTCGATCACATATCATTTGTAGATGTATTCTGAGTAGTAAAAAAGTTATATCCCTATGTCTGCCATTTCTAGTGATGGCATGCATTGAAAGTCACACTTGCAGGAGACCTTTGAATAGCTTATGTCACATTTAGAAACCAATTGAGGTTATATCTAATAAGAAGTCTGCCACCGGGGCTCGATGCTCTACTCTTTTCAAAGAATGCCCAGGGCTGTTTATACTGCAATATCACAGGTGCATGATTACATAAAGCATTGCCTAATTAGTTCACTAGGATAATGAACTATTTAGGCAGCTCTTTATATCTTACATTATGACCATAGCCCTGACTCTCAAACCTGGAATTAAACCCTAACTGCCGGTTTCAGAAATACATATCAACAAAAGTCAACAAAATTCAAAAGCTAATAGAAACCATTTTGTCATTACTATTATCAACATGTCATGTGCCTTTTCACGATTGATCTATTTTAATATTTTGTTTTTGTTTAGAAATACATCAGTTTATTCTGGAGTAACCATAATGTCCACATGTGGGCCAGAAATAATTAGAGTATAGGATAGTCCTTCCTGGTGTGTAGTTGCCTGATGAGTGGTAGCCACTGATAATCACAGCGGCTCTGCTCAAAACACTCACTGGAACCTAATTGCAATAGACCATAAATCATTACACCTTGTCTTGCTCATGCAGGCCTGGGTAGACGAAACTAATTCCACATAGAAACTGATCACATCACGATATGCCCCAATAAACTACTCACTTTAATAATAACGAATAATCCAAGATGTGAAGACAATGACAGGCAAAACTGAAATACAAACCCAGGCAAGATGCAATATGTTGTCCTTCATTTCACTGAATGATCTTATTGATTCTTTGAATATTTGAGAATTTTGATGAAAGGCTTTAACAGAACATATATCTTTAAAAACAGAAAGCATAGTTTGATGTGAACACCACATAAAGTGTGAGTGGAACATTTTAGCGAGTGTGATGTTTTATGTGTGTGCTTAAAGAACGACCCTAATCCAGATGAACAATATGAAATATTTGATTTTGAAAGTTTCGGTTTGCATGATTATCAGAATCATAATTGAGCACACATACTGGACGTTTTTCATCAAATGTCAAATCGTTTTCAAGGTCAGTCACCATACAATGCAGGCATCACTGTCTTAGCCCTGATCATCTAAGGTTACGGCTTGTGATGGGTAACTACAGTGACAAGATCAGGTATCATTGCAAAAGCTAAACATTACCTATTATCGGCCACTGTGAGAGGTGACAGCAGGCATTGCTGGTATCGCTATCTCAGACCCAAACTAACCATCATAGGCCACGGCTTGTGTCGGGTAAATACAGTAAAAGGAGTTGGTATCACTGCCACAGCCCCTAAATAACGATCATAGGTCACTGCTTGGTAGAAGTAATTACAGTGGTGAATGCAGGGATCACCATCTCAGCCACCAACATCACAAGCAACTAGTTGTGTGTATTCAAACCATGTCAGATTTAATAGAAAATGCTAAATCCGTGAGCTGAATATTTCAATTTGCTTTGTGGGTCTAAATATCATCGATTCCCTACATCCTATCATCCTACCTCACAACTCAATCTCATTCAATATGAAAGTCAACACTAGAGCCATGACAGGCCTGGCATCATTTATTTACATTTACTGCAAAATACTACAATTATTAAAACTTTCATAGTTTTAATATGCTTTTAATTGTGCACTCTATCAATGGTAAATAGCTCTTTGAAATTTAGTGAGGTGCCAAGCGCATCTGCTGGCAAATCATACAAAACAACAACGATATTAAACTGCACCATCCAGATAAATTCAGTGCAAATCTGTACCAATGAATATAACAGAGCCTGTTGGTTTTAAAAACAGCGCCCCGTTCCTGCAGTAGGAGCCGTCATTTATTGATGAATTTCCCTGGTATGGTGGAGTGAGATGCTATGATAAAAAGTCCGCTTATTCAGAGGGTGACAGATTTACATTGCCTGATATGAAATGTAATTAATTTAATTTCTCATGTTAGATAAAACAGACAAAAGCACAATGACAAAGATGTAACAAAGACAGTGGACAAAGAAAGTTTGTATTGATAATCTGCCACCAGGCGCCTTTCTACACACTGATGAATAATATTCCATATAAAGAGCGACACCATGCCTCACAAACTGTTGAATGTGACCCATTGTTGACCGCCAACTTGTAAAAAGCAGGCAACTGCAATTTCTAGGCAGGTCTTTGTAAATCAATAGTAATTGACATATATTGTGAAGGACAATGGCGTTGTGCTCTCTGCTCTCAATGAAATCTGTAAATTATGTGTTTTATTCTCATAATTAAGTCTATTACTACCATTGACAGGGCGATAATAGAGATGGAGACTGCAGCGAGGCAAGTGCACAGGCACAAACGAGCCATAGCAACAGGCACGGATAGGCAAATGAAATCACACAATGGGAACATTGCATTGTTACTGAATTGTTTCATTTCCCAAGTGGGCTAAAATGGTGGATGCTTACAGTTGTGGTAAACACTGATTTTAATTAGAAAATCCTCAAGTGACATCACACTAGCCTAGTCTGTAATGTCAGAAACAAAACTCAAGTCGTGTTCGTGGTGTTTGTTGTGACATTATTGTATTTGTGATATCATTGTAATTATGACATTATTTCTATCTATAACATTATTGTTTTCTTGTCCCATTATAAATCATGTTTTCAATTCAGTAATATGTGGTTAACTTTAGCTGACAATACAGTCAAGATTTTTTGGAAGTAGTGATGTTTCTGGAACATATTTTGTTTCTGCAGGGAAATAATCATCTTATAGATATGACAACAGCATACATTTCATGTGGGCTCATCAACATATTTCAAATATTGCCTTAGACCCAGAGCACGAAATTGAGACGCAATTCTTGAATCAACAAAAGAAGATGATAGAGAAATGTTTCTTTAGATTCTTTGTAAGGCAAGTGAAGAAAAAAATACATATTTCATAACTGACCAAGAAACCAAACTTACACACAACTTTCTACAATAGATTGCCAAGTTGGGGCAGCAGCCAAAGCCCAACAAGTTAGCACAAAGCAACAAGCCCATGTGTATATTTGTATTTCTAATTCTTGGTTTGCAAGCAATCAGTGGAATCCCCCAAGTCTCATATCACAACATGGAGTGTTGACACTGAAGATCCATACTTCCATAATTCAGCTGGTCCCCTCCCTCGCCTTACACAATAGCCAACAATAATTGGTCTAATACCCCTCCAGTGCACCAACCTAGTTGGGTTGCCACTTACAGATTATCTGTTGATTTATCAATTTCTCATAGTCTTATACAACATTGGCAATAACCAGTAGGTATTACGTATATCCAGATATACATAGTCAAATGATCTTGTCAGTTGATCCCCTATATAAATGTAGCATAGTCAAATGAACTTGTCTTTTGATCCCCTATATAAATGCAACATAGTCAAATGATCTTTTCTGTTAATCCCTATATAAATGTAACATAGTCAATTGATTTTGTCAGTTGATCCCCTATATAAATGCAACATAGTCAAATGATCTTGTCTGTTGATCCCTATATAAATGTAACATAGTCAATTGATTTTGTCAGTTGATCCCCTATATAAATGCAACATAGTCAAATGATCTTGTCTGTTGATCCCTATATAAATGTAACATAGTCAATTGATTTTGTCAGTTGATCCCCTATATAAATGCAACATAGTCAAATGATCTTGTCTGTTGATCCCTATATAAATGCAACATAGTCAAATGATCTTGTCTGTTGATCCCTATATAAATGTAACATAGTCAAATGATCTTGTTAGTTGATCCCCTATATAAATGTAACATAGTCAAATATACATTGCCCATAACTCAGATGAGACCCCATATAGATGAACATGTACTCAAATATACTTGCCTAATACACGGTTATTCCCTTATACATATGTACATGGAATCAAATATACATTGTCCATAACTTAGTTAATCTCTTATACACATGTACACATAGTCAT
Source organism: Amphiduros pacificus (assembly GCA_949316495.1). NCBI lineage: Eukaryota > Metazoa > Annelida > Polychaeta > Phyllodocida > Hesionidae > Amphiduros > Amphiduros pacificus. Next base: position 56,984,780 of record OX439001.1, on the reverse strand, counting down.
GCATTACCCATACCTCAATCATACAACTGAGTACCTTGGCAAATAAACATTTTTCTCATAACATTTGACTCTTAACCAGGTACTATCAGCAAATTCTGTGTACTCGTTTTATCAATTGAATTATGTATGACCTGAATGTAATGCCTCATTGATCTAAATAGTAGGATATTGACTCGAATATGAGGAATCCTGCCTATATATCTCCATGAGCATGACATGAGATTCTGCTATACATGTGTATAAACAAATTTGGTGCACAAGTTTTAATTAAAATTTAAAAAAAGAAAATTTTCCACACCACAGGTCGGTATTATGATGACAGAGAGCTCACAATAACATAAATCTAATCAGGTGTATTTGAATCATTGATTGGGTTTTGATCAACCATTGAGGGGATTTGTTAGCTCTGATTTAATTCATATTTGCTCATTATGTGGGTGTTTAGTGAGTGTGGAGATGTGTGTTTGCAGTGTAATGTATGAGAGGGTTGCATCAGGTGCATGTCTGTGTGGACACTTCCCATCACCCCATACACATGACTACAGTTCTGTACCTACCTCAACACACCCACTCCTATACTCACTCCTAGTTTTACTTATTCAATTAGTAGTTATCATAATTTGTTTGATTTAATCAAATTATCTGAATATATTCTAACCCACACAAACCGGAAATATATAATACATATAAACTATTTATAAGACAGATGTAGGGTTGATATAAAACCTCTGATGATGCTAATAGCTAATATTCTAAATGAACCATTGTTGAATATTGTACGTATTGTATGTTGATTCCAGAAATAAAGTTGCAAGAATGTTGTTCTTGTGAGGAGAACTCCTATATATATAGCAACAGTTCTGAGGATTGTATTGTAACCCTGGCAACATCCTAGTGTTGTAGTTAGAGCCAGGAAATGCTGTCCATGGAGTCTATCCATGTTTGCTACTTTGCTCATCTTTCACTCTCCAAAATGACATTTCTATTTCCGAGTATCTAAACATTAATTAATATCTAATATATATTGTTTAAATGCTTCAAAGGAATAACACAAAATAACAAACAATCATTTAGCAAAAGTATTATATTATAATGGGTATCAATCATCAATGATAACATACATAACATCAAATTATATTATAATACATGAAGTAGCTGCATGAGCTATTTGATATGTTTGTTTGTTTGTTTGTTTGTTTGTTTGGGGTTTTACATCACTTTGACCTTTATTTCAGTCATTTCGTGATGAGACCTACTTGTAACAGATATAGTACTGCCTCATTGAATAGTCATGTCAGGTCATGTGTGAAATTGGATCGCGATTTTAATCTCGGCACGGCCGGGGAACGATCCCACGACCTTTGGATCACCACAGTGGAACTGGCGCTCTAACCAACTGCGCCACGGCCCGTGGCCTGCTATTTGATATGATAGGAAGTATGATATGATTAGTGTTGATCTCAGCTAAGTGTCTATGTGAATAATATTACTGTATACTAAGGGCATGAAACTTCTTGCACCATGTCTGTCAATCTAATGATTCAAATTAAATTAGAAATAGTTCGGTATATCCTAAAATTTGAAGGATATAATCCAAACAATCCAAACATTTTTAGAAGCTGTAACTCTTACTTTTGTCTTTCTTACAATATCTTTTTTTATAGAGTTGTAATCCAAGAGAAACGAGAAAAACTGTGATTGAGTGGTGGAATATCCTATAAATAAGATTATTCTTTAGAAAATTTGCACATTGTGTGCCCCCTATTACTCAATTGTTCATAATATTTACAAAGAATTGCAAGGCACTGTCACGCCCCACTAAACACAGAATTAAAATAGTATTGACTCAACAGGATCACAGAATTTTCTGATTTTTATAGAAAACATATCATTTTTTATAGAAAACATATCATGATAATAATGAAGTGGGCGAAAACGTTGAGTTACAGCTCTTTCATACCCACTGTGTTTACTGACTGAATTGTAACTATTGTATGAAAGGTTTTATCGGTTGGTAATCACCAAAAACCTGGTTTGAGGCAAAACACTTCAACAGATACATAGCTATGGGGTTTCCCACACTCGAGGACTGGGATTACCTCCAAAATTCCCTGAGATAAAGATTTATAGATTCGCAGTGAAATTTGTGTGCCACATTTAAAAGAAATTATTTTTTCTGGTTAAATTTTAAGATTCGTTCAAGAACACAAAACCTATTGGTGTGTTTGGTTCTATTTAGAAATGCAATGAATTCATAGAGCAGGTTGTATTTGATGATAACAAAATGAAATACAATGGTTTAGGATTTAGACATGCATTGAATTTAGCAACTGCTCAGTGTGATGATAATGGATGATGTTGAATTGAGTAGCTCAGAGAGAGAGAGACACAGACCTGCAGATAGCGCGAGCAGTGACTGACGTCCCCAGCCGTGGGTACTGGGGGACACAGATAACGGGTCGGGGAGGCAACAGAGGTGCCAGGTCTCGTGGGTCACGTGACCCATATCTCACGTGTTTTGTAACCCACAGCCATTGTTTTGTAGTTTGTCAGAGGCTTGGAAGTCGTAGAGGAGGGTTATCTTGTGTCTGAGCAGCTCTGGGCCCCGACAGAGAACAATAGTGAAGCTATGATTCTGACACAAACTTAATTCATTGAATCAACAATAATTTTACATTGTGCAAATTTCATACACCTTTCAAAACAATATCGTTAAATCTGTATCTCTGTGGAGATTCTGACATAAAGCTTTACAAAAACCACAATAATTTAAGGTTACTTCCACAAAAGGCACTTGTTGGTAGCGTTAACATAAGGTTGGTGATCCATCAAATCAATGGATCGTTAGATATAGAAGGGGCTAGCAGGTTGGCAATGCAGGATATATTTGTATTGTATCACGTTGCAGTAGTTAGCATCTTGATGTCTGGGAGGAGGCCGGTGATGGTAGAAGCTGTCATGCCGAGATGTTTGACATCATGTAACTGTGTCCCATGTCTCGCCATCCAGCCCCACTACTTGTGAGCACAAATTAATTCTCCAATGTGACAAGTGAGCGTCGCCTGTGTTTGTGACTCACAATTCAGCCTGGGAGAAAGGAAAGCTGTCCCTCACGTCTACCAATATTCAACAAATGACAACTTGAGGCTGCACGTCTGCCAAATGCATTTCGTGACCCCCTACATTGACCCCTTTCGTCTTACATTCCCGGGAAAATATCAGATTTGGGCCACATTTGAAATTTCAATCACCACAAACCGATGAGATGTGAAATTGTCCAACTTTGATTTACTTTGTTTCCAATTATATATTGTTTGTGTTGCAGTGTCGTGTGCAGAGACAGGAAAGAACCCGGATCAATTATGGGATGGGGAGAGTCACAACGAGGCAAGCGAGGACATAAGAGGCAACCTTGCCCCATACCGTGCTATTTGACATATGTTTTGAAATGATTACGGACTGACAAAAGTGCCCGGTGGCCGGCTCTAGGTTTAGGAACTTAAACCCTTGCCAAAGGGGATGTCAATATTTTGTCATATTTTGCCTCGGTAACCATTACGCTACATTGGGCGTGGTAAAATTGAAGTTTGGGAGAGTGCCATGAGGCCTGTCCAAACTTTGCACTCGGCCTGCTCCGATGAGGCAGAGATCTCAACTTGTCGCAGAATGCCCTGAGACTTTAGGCAGTCACGTGGTCGATAGCCCCTAAACAATTCAGCAATCACTGTGCCTTATTGAATCAATTTTACCTTCTAAAATAATCTGAGTCGCCACATTTATTAGATATTTAGTGTGACGTTTAGTTATTAAATTGTCATAACCAAGACATGTTTCTAGGCTTCATAGGTTTACTGTCTTTGAAACATGCACATGCCTCGCCTCTCTGCACATAATAAATATTTGTCTATGGAAATGAACTTGGTGGGCAAGTTTGATGGGAGTACATACGGGTACCTGTGTGAGACCTCAATGTCAAGAGACAGACGTACAGGGCAACAGAACAGTAAATGTTTGCAGGGAACACTTTCCCGAGACAGTATAGCCGGACATCTCGTGTGAGAGGAGATTGGTAGCCCCCTAGTGACGAGATAAGGTCATGATCAGGGGTTACATGTCAGTCCACAGTGCCAGATTGGTACCTCCATACATCCATCGAACAGAAAACACACAACCCACTTCTTGTCTAAACTCAAACTAATCCTAGATATATTTTGGTACTTTATTTGATAATCGCTCTTTATTTGGCCACATCTGCGGTTCCACAATCGTTCTTGTTCAATGAATATCCATATCCTGTACCTGGCGTAAACAGCTTTAGGATGATGTATATATGATGAAGTTTATAACTGTGTTGAGTCATAATTTAGATACTCTACACATCCTTTACCCCACCCCCCTCCAAAAAAAACCAAGAAAAAAAAAGAAAAAAAAACAAGACTAAATATGAACCCATAGTTCCTCTCATACAGAATGCAACAATGACACACAGGTAAGGATTTATGTTGGACAACCAAATGATCAAATGACGTGTCTGGTACCAGGGTGGATGTGCTTCCATGCTCTGATACAGATGCCAAAATGTTCAGCAGATGTTAGTTTAAAATCAACAATTGATATGTCTAAATACATGGTATATTCAAATCAAATCATTAACCGTGTACCATGTATACAAAGACTTATGGATATAGTTTATCATTCATTTAGAATCTGGAAAGTAGGTTCTTCAAACTATTTTATGGGACAAAATGTGTGGGTACCAATAAAAAAATGTACAACAAATTACATAATATCATATCCTTTCTTTTCATATCATATCATATCATATCATATCATATCATATCATATCATATCATATCATATCATATCATATCATATCATGTCATATCATATCATATCATATCATATCATATCATATCATATCATATCATATCATATCATATATCACGTCATATCATATCATGTCATATCATATCATATCATATCATATCATGTCATGTCATATCATATCATGTCATATCATGTCATATCATATCATATCATGTCATATCATATCATGTCATATCATGTCATATCATGTCATATCATGTCATATCATGTCATATCATGTCATATCATATCATATCATATCATATCATATCATATCATATCATGTCATATCATGTCATATCATGTCATATCATATCATGTCATATCATATCATGTCATATCATGTCATATCATGTCATATCATGTCATATCATGTCATATCATGTCATATCATGTCATATCATGTCATATCATGTCATATCATGTCATATCATGTCATATCATGTCATATCATGTCATATCTTTTATTGTACATTTGTCCTAGTGGATTGTCAGCTACCTGCGACATGACAAGTCAGTGAGGCAACACTACATCTGCTACAAGTAGGTCTCTTCATGAAATAACTGAAAAGACAAGACATAACAATTCAGCGGGGCACAACTAGACCTAGGTCTAGTCATGAAATAACTGAAATAATGTTGAATGTAGCGTAAAACGAACAAATGAACAAGATAAATTTGTTTAAAACATTTTTGAGATCAGATATAAAGATATGCAAGCAATTTCATTGTTGTTTTTCAGTTGGTCTAGCAGCAAACATTTCTGATATGTTCAGCTCGCCACCCAACGATGGAAAATGTTTCCATTGTTAATGGAAGGAGCAACTGAAACCTATCATGATTTTGTGAGAATTTGTCATGATTGACATGTCACAATGCTAGTTGTGGGATGTTTGAGCATCCCTTGTTTTGATTCCTAAATATTCAATGAAGAAATAAGAATAAGAAATGAAATCAATGCCCAACTTAATGTATAGGATAGAACCCTTCCAAATATACCAAAAAAAAGTTTTGATCTCTCATAGAATGGGATATTTGTTTAAAGCAGTGTCTGGGTTAGGTGCAGAAAAAAAGAGAACATGTTTTGATTGATGTAGATTAGATCTGCATAGACCAATTGGCTGGCTTCATCCACATATTGAAATATTCCATATCTCTACTTGTCATTCAACAGGCATCCTCTGTAGTCATACATGAGTGAAAGTTTCACTGATATTCACTTGATGACGACCAGTCAACCGGTAACACATTGCGCATTTCATTACTGTGGCAAATCCTATGAATTAAACATTGGCCACCTGTTAGACCCATGAAATATTGAGAAGCTACAAGAAAAGGCATAAAGAATTATTGTTTATTTAGATTTTGTGGCAAATGAATGTTTTATTGAATGAAAAAAATATCTGCATGCCTATATCAAATGAGCACATTAAGTGTAATCTCGAATGTAATAATCGGCAATGGCAAGATGCTTACACCAAGCGTGTTGCTCTATGGTTGGAGCCCATGCCAAAAGTCTCCTGCATGCACATTTTTCAGTCTAGAAAACAAATATAATCTAGCTTTCAAAGGAACAAATACAGTCAATGACGATTCTTATTTAATTTTGCTATCATTTATTAAAACTACGTATTAACGGTATCGCTTGGAAGTCCTTTATTAAGGGAACAATGGGAAAGCGAGAAGAATTGATGCATCTCTGTCATGCGCGATGTAACAGTTTTATCTAATCAAATACTCGCTTCTCTACACATGCAATCTTAGACTGCGCACGCAACACCCCATTCTGTCCCAGAACACACACACTTTACAACCTAATTAGGTAGCTTTTTCACCTTTCCACTTTATGGAATCCATAAAAGTGCAATATTCGAGTATATGGATCCAATTTTATTAATATACAAACTGTTTTCTCTCTTTTTTGTTTTTTGATCTGCAACATTGCCCAAAGACACAGTTGAGTTCCGCAGTGTTGTTGGGAACAAACACCATTGTTGTTTCACCCACAACTCCTACAAATCAGTTATCGGACAAATGAAAGGGCAATGTGATTATGTAAGATACACATGTGCAGGATAATCCCAAGTGATCATGTCACACATTATAATAGCAATCACCACACATGCTAATGAGGCTGTACCATTCACCCTCTAACAAAACACACCAACAAATCTGGTTTTCACAATGCATCAACTGCCTTGGCCCACCAGCCACTAATTAGACTTATGGACAATAATATGTCGTTTTAATTACTGTAATAAAACATGTCACGTAGAGTGTTGAAGGGGTTGAGTAACAGATAAGTGAAGGTACACGTGTTGGGACCCCAGGCTGGAGTGGGGACATGCAGGCTGGTGTGGGGGACATGCAGGCCGGTAGTATGTGTCCCATGTGTCTACCATTGTGGGTCTCGCTACAGGCTAATTGAGTCATGCTAACCCATCACATGTCTTCATGTGAGAACCCCACATTTGTTATATTTGTTGATATCAGTCCCACCACAGACGTGGCACCCGTCATTATATCACTCCCATCATTGACATGCCACCTGCCATTTATTCTGAGCAGCTCATCCTTCATATGTAATACATATGTAACTGCTCACTCGTTTACAGTATCTACACATCTAAAATAGCTGAGCGATAATTTGTGGGAGCATTATTAGTATCGACACGTGGACTACAGCTTACATATTGGTTGTATTTTATCTATTTATCTCATACAGATGAGAGGTTGTATGCTTTCATTTAATAGAGTTGAGGGTTTTTTTAATATTTAAATATTGCTGAGTGCTTTTATGTTTGCTTGTTTATGTATTTCATACAACTGGATGGTTATTTGTTTAATTCTCCAATACTATTGACAATTTACACTTTAAATGCTATTGAGCAGTTTGCTCCACAAAAACTGTTTCCTTTTGTTTAAGGCAAAGCGCAATTGTCAGGGAACTAAATACCATGGCCATCGATTGCAGCCGGTTGAATCCAAATTAATAACTCATGGATAATCATCTAATTTCTCAGAAAGGCTCAACCAATTGGAATAGATAGGAAAGCGCTGGTAGAATAGAGGAGTGGTGGTGTTTGCAGAGAGAGGGAGAGGCGGAGGCGACAATTTATCAGGTGGTCAGTTTGCCTAATACCTGTAGGTCGCTCCATCATTGTAAAGCTGCCTGTAGCGCCAATCCCCCCTATGCGGCCTATGCGCTGGTCGAGACTCTCTCACGCACTTGTAGGATCCAAGCCCCTGATCTAGCCACCAATCAGTGAATTAAATACAGATTGACAAGCAATTTGTGCAGACTTGGTTAATGCCAGCTCGGTCCCCATCGACTTGCTGTAATCCTGGCGGGGGCCTAAGCACGGCGCGGTCCTCTGTGCCAAATGGCCTCTGCCAGTCCTATCTCACATAAGCTGACTGCCACACTGTGGGTTTAGTGCTCCTAAGTCCAGTTAGGTACCCAGGTGATTAATTAATTGCCAACAACGGCACAAACATGCAACTACAACAATCGCAAATTGTTATTGTTATTAGAATGCCACAGATCAACCATCTGCAAATTATTTCTACTAATTCCTGATTGGTTTCAACATCAATTCTAAATCTATGTATGCTGAGCCTTTCATCAATGCTAATAAAATTTTACCATTTCAGATAAGAGTCGATGACCGAGATATTCTGAAAGATTGTGTCTATGGTATTTTTACACATTCCATTTTGCTAACCCAGGACCAGCCAAACCTCCGCCAACCACACCAAACAAACTTCACAACCAAAAATGTGTGAATATCACAAATTCCATTTTTTCTCTCTAAATTTTCCTAAATAGTTTTTAATTTTTGCGTTACAAATATGATTTAATGAATGTGTCAATTGCCTAATTTCTTGAATTATTATCGCATATCTCAGACTTATTACACATTTGTGTATGATGTTCTGTGTTATTTTTATTTTCAGAGGGAAGTATTGCTAGGGCACGTATTCATTGATTTTTACGTGAATGCAGTTAATATTTTATTAGAAACGTCGTGACAAATTCTTATTTTATTATTATTATTATTATTATTATTATTATTATTATTATTATTATTATTATTATTATTATTATTATTATTATTATTATTATTATTATTATTATTATTATTATTTTTATTATTATTATTATTATTATTATTATTATTATTATTATTATTATTATTATTATTATTATTATTATTATTATTATTATTATTATTATTATTATTATTATTATTATTATTATTATCTTAACTAATATCAAGATCATAATAACATTTTGAGATTTACATTGTTTGTATTTCAAATAGTACTATACATTTGGACCAAGAGCGAAAGAAACATTTTATTTTTAAAACACAGTGTAGATCATCATGTATTTGTTATTAGATTCTGTTACTAAAAAAACAAGTGGAAATGGTGGCAGTAAACATCCATTCTATGAGAACTTTTAAGCCCTATCTGTGGTGATTCTGGTGATTTTTCTTTAGTGTGGTACTAAGGTTGATATCGTTCATAAATCAAGTGCTAGTCATAGTCCAGTGTCAGTACATTAACTGAAAACATATACCATTGTATTCAATCAAACAATAGAAAAAAAAGCGATAAACTATTTTTGATAAATCACCGGAAATGTGTTTACAATTAACAACAGTGTGCTTTTCAGGGTTTGTGAGAGTCAGTTGTTTAATTTGGCAATTGTATATCAGAAAAAAAGTGGTCGATACCAATACACCAATGTTAAAAAGACATTTACAAGTAAATTTAAATGCTCTAGTCTTTGGATGGAACGTTCACAAAACACAGTGAATGACTTATATCGTTAAAATACAATTCAAACAAATTGAGGTATATTATATTTCACAGGTATCAGCGAATTGCTTTGTCCCGGTAAGCATTGAGTACACCTGTTGAAATTGGAGAAGTCCTTTGACAAGAGATCTGTGTATGATTTCATCAGGTTGTTTTTTATCTGGCATTGCGGACTGTTGCACGTTGGAAAAACACCAACATTTAACGACACATCAAAGAAATGGACACCTCGTTTTGAGTTTTATCTCCAAATGAGCAAGTAAATATGCAATGACTTTATGTAAATATGTTTCCTATCACTTTTGTCACACAGATAAATATCTGTATGGTGGCTGCCAATAAGTTCATCCTCTTTTGTCCACATTAAACCTGTGTAAACTGTGGCTTGAGTGGCGGCTATGCCCTGCCCCATATGTGACATCTCGCTGCCAATAAACACGACTATACATAAAGAAACATACCCACCAAAGGCTGCCAAAGATGGCCACCAACTCTTTTAATATCTGCCCATAAATATCATGCCCATTGAGAACCACAAAATAATTGTTGCTTCGATATTAAAGTGGCCTTTAAGATGTAAGATGCAATATCTGTTTTTATGGCAATATTTTTGTCTGTTAAACAGATGAGGCCATAGGAAATGACGAAACCATGTGATGTAAGAAACAATAAAACACATCTATTCAATGTATATACATTTTGATGCATTTATGAGAAGGATTAAAAGGGTTCCGCTAACCATAAAAGTAAAAAAAGTATGACTCGTTTTGCACATCTCGCCCGCGGTAATTTGGTATTAATCTATGATAATTACATCTTTCCTTTCATAACTTATCCTTGATTTTTGCCTATTATAGTAAATGTACATTGATATGGCAATGAGTACTGACAGTTCTTGTACCTTGAATAAGTTTGAAAAGGTCTATCATAATGCTATGTCATTGTGTATCTATTCTTGCTATACCCTGTAAGGATAAAAGTTCCGCTTCTGTCACTTAATTACATTCAAAGTAATTTTAAATTTTCCTCTTAAATCGATAAAAATGCCCGTGTGAATAAGTTTTACTTTTTTTGTATCAATCATGTGTATACAATGTAATGATAAATACTACTCTTGTATCAATCATTTGTATACAATGTAACAATAAATGTCCCTCTTGTATCAATCATGTGTATACAATGTAATAATAAATACTACTCTTGTATTAATCATTTGTATACAATATAATAATAAATACTACTCTTGTATTAATCATTTGTGTACAATATAATGATAAATGCCCCTCTTGTATCAATCATTTATAAACAATGTAATAATAAATACTACTCTTGTATCAATCATTTATATACAATGTAATGACTTATACTCCTCTTGTATCAATCATTTGTATACAATGTAATAATGGATATTACTCTTGTATCAATCATTTCTATATTATGTAATGTTAAATGGCCCCTCTTGTATCAATCATTTATACACAATGTAATAATAGATACTCCTCTTGTATCAATCATTTATATACAATGTAATAATGTGTGTATCAATCATTTATGTACAATATAATGATAAATACTCCTCTTGTATCAATCATTTATATACAATGTAATGATAAATGTCTCACCATGTAAAAATAAATAGACGTCTGTTGTGTATCGTGTAGACTATTTGAAAATAAATGTAATTTGTCATGTTTATACGATAGGCGCAATAAACGGCATTTATACCATCTGCACAATGCGAAGATAACTAGGCGTAAAAGTACCTGACATTTTTAATGTTTATGTTATGTGATGACAGTGCTGGCGGTGGGCAGTTGCTATTGACGAGGAGACACACACACAAAGCAAGCATCTGCAACGAGAACCAACAGGAAGACACCATTCAGTTCTGGTTTCACGCCAAAATGCCACAGACATTGGATACTATTTCCTAATTGGCGAAATCGACGACACTTTTGGTTGTCTGGGTAGAATGAAAAGATGAAAGAAGATCACCTCAAGATGAAATGAATGACCTTTTTTACCCCTTTACATTTTATGCTACATTCAGCGACTGTAATTAAGGATATCCATAAAATGGAGCTAAAAAAAGCATTATCAGTTATATGCTATAGAAAGGCCTAACTTGATCAACAAATGTGCAATCTGGAAAAGAGAAAACTGGCTCAATATCAAAATAATATATTTGCCTTGTAAACCTGGGGGCATGTCACTATGATATTTTACATCAGAGCAGTCTTGTCAGATGGTCTTTCATCTTCCATGTCCGATGATCTAATATAGAAAACAAACCTGGACCACGTGACCTGCCTCAGATCTTTGATTGAATATTTCACCCTAGGATTTCCACACAGAGGTGGAGTTGTTTGGGCACCTCCATGTTCAAAGGTGCCTTGTTCACAGTGTGCCAACACGCCTGTGTGCTTGCTTGGAGGTCAAACCTCATGCTCTGCTTATAAGTGGAAAATCTGGAATCGCACGATACTTATTTGCTATTGTAATGCTTGGACAATACTGAAGTGGTAGAAATGCAATGCATGGAATCCTTGGAGCAAATCATCTCCGCAAGAAATCCCATCCTGGGTACTGGTGTGCATTATCCCTTCAAATATACTATTCCAAATACACCAGACTTTCGCACAGGATATTTGGCAGGACTGACGGACATTCTTTGACAGGTTAAGTGGGGCTGATACACACTGTGACAAAGATTCCGCAGGACTGATACACTCTCACACAGGTTTGGTATTGGACTGATACACTCTTACACAGGTTTGGTATAGAACTGATACACTCTCACACAGGTTTGGTATCGGACTGATACACTCTCACACAGGTTTGGTATAGGACTGATACACTCTCACACAGGTTTGGTATAGGACTGATACACTCTTACACAGGTTTGGTATCGGACTGATACACTCTCACACAGGTTTGGTATAGGACTGATACACTCTCACACAGGTTTGGTATAGGACTGATACACTCTCACACAGGTTTGGTATCGGACTGATACACTCTCACACAGGTTTGGTATAGGACTGATACACTCTTACACAGGTTTGGTATAGGACTGATACACTCTCACACAGGTTTGGTATAGGACTGATACACTCTTACACAGGTTTGGTATCGGACTGATACACTCTCACACAGGTTTGGTATAGGACTGATACACTCTTACACAGGTTTGGTATCGGACTGATACACTCTCACACAGGTTTGGTATAGGACTGATACACTCTCACACAGGTTTGGTATAAGAATGATACACCCTCACGCATGTTTGGTATAGAACTGATACACTCTCACGCAGGTTTGGTATAGGACTGATACACCCTCACGCAGGTTTGGTATAGAACTGATACACTCTCACGCAGGTTTGGTATAGGACTGATACACCCCCACGCAGGTTTGGTATAGCACTGATACACACTCTCACGCAGGTTTGGTATAGGACTGATACACTCTCACACAGGTTTGGTATAAGACTGATACACACTCTCACACAGGTTTGGTATAGAACTGATACACTCTCACGCAGGTTTGGTATAGGACTGATACACCCTCACGCAGGTTTGGTAAAGGACTGATACACTCTCACACAGGTTTGGTATCGGACTGATACACTCTCACGCAGGTTCAGAATAGGACTGATACACACTCGAGCACAGCTTCCTTATATGACTGATACCCTCTTTCCAACAGGTTTTACTACATGACAATTTTCAGGTCTCGTCATGAAATAACTGAAATATATAATGCTGAAAATGAGGTAAAGCCCCAAACAAACAAACACACTGGTTTGGCACAGGACTGATAAACACTGCCACACAGGTTCAGCCGAATTAATACACACTCTCATAAAGGTTTTGCAATCATCCATTCTTGACCCTCATTTAGAGAGCCATCAGTCCCGTCAAGTCAATAACACCATAGAATCGGGGTCCACGACCACTGAACAAGCAGTCACAATCAATGATTTCAATTTCCTTATAATTTCCAGTACTATTTTCAATATTGTGTCTAATGTATAAGTGGTTGGTGGAGGAGCCCAACAGGTGATTGTTGCCGAGGGATAAGGGGTGATCAGCCGAGCGTGCGGAGCTGACAACACGGCGAGGCCCGGCCCGTGATGGATTGGCGAAGGGAGGGAGAGATGCGGAGGTCATCGCTGAGGTGGCCAGCCAGTCAGGGCTTGGCACCAAAGGCCCTGCCCCCTGGGGGCATCGAGCGCCCCCTGTCTGGCCCTCGTAGCACCATAGCTACCCCTTAGATACAGTCAATGCCTGCAAGAGCCACTGTGATCAATAAAAAATGCTATCGGAAATATTATATTTTAAAAGGGGGGTAGGGATCGATAGAGGAAGGTACAGACGACCGCAACAGTCCCCAGCACCGATGATTGCTAAAGGCAGGCAGCCGGCTATGATAGAATGGAAACAAAATCTGCTAGCCAGGGTATGCGGGGATCGAATAACCAGAATAACGCCACGGCGGCTTGGTTGATGTAGACAGGCAGTCCTCCCTCCAGAGAACCGCCGTGCCAGCTCTGCTAAAAATTTCCCTCAGACAAGTGGCAGGACTTGCCTGCGCCCCAACTTACATTTAGCCTGATCGATAATTTCAAATTTAATCCTGGGCCTGATTACATTCAATTACCCTACACGGGCGTTTTCCATTTGGCAAAGTGCGTGCAATATAAACGTGTATTTCGTACAATTAAAATTGCATGATATCATTTAGTAGGATTTTATTGGGAGTGTTGGCTCGGCCACAGAGAGGCGTTAGAAACAACCTGTTAGCATGGCTCAACAGCCGTAGAACCTGTTGTGTATGGGTCTGCTGGGAGGGGTAAGGGCAGGTCATTGATTGGTCCATTGTGTAAACTCACAATACATCATGTCCACTGGCCACAATTAGATGAGTAAATCCTAGATGTAGTCAATCACATCCTCCCAATATGCTGCCCTCTGCCTCTCCATAAACTGCCTGCCTGCCTGACTGTAGCAAGGATTGTACCGCCCTGTAGCAAGGGATTGTGCCACCCTGTAACAAGGATTGTACCAGCCTGTAGCAAGGATTGTACCGCCCTGTAGCAAGGGATTGTACCACCCTGTAACAAGGATTGTACCACCCTGTAGCAAGGGATTGTACCAGCCTGTAGCAAGGATTGTACTGCCCTGTAGCAAGGGATTGTACTAGCCTGTAGCAAGGATTGTACTGCCCTGTAGCAAGGATTGTACCGCCCTGTTGCAATGATTGTACCACCCTGTAGCAAGGATTGTACCGCCCTGTTGCAATGATTGTACCACCCTGTAGCAAGGATTGTACCACCCTGTAGCAAAGGATTGTACCACCCTGTAGCAAGGGATTGTACCGCTACGTAGCAAGGGATTGTACCACCTTGTAGCAAGGGAATGTACCACCCTGTAGCAAGGGATTGTACCACCCTGTAGCAAGGATTGTACCACCGTCTAGCAAGGATTGTACCGCACTGTAGCAAAGGATTGTACCACCCTGTAGCAAGGGATTGTACTGCCCTGTAGCAAGGATTGTACCACCCTGTAGCAAGGATTGTACCAAACTGTAGCAAAGGTTTGTACCACTTAGTAAGGATTGTACCACCATGTGGCCACCAAGATTTGTACCACCATGTGGCCACCAAGATTTGTACTGTCCTGTAGCAAAGGTTATTACTGCCCTGAAATAAAGGATTGTACAACCCTGTATTAAAGGTTTGTACCACCCTGTAGCAAAAGATTGTACCAACCTGTAGCAAAGAATTGTACCACCCTGGAGTTAAGGCTTGCACATCAGTAGAAATGACAGACGTAGGCATACAAAGTTTTTACTATGAGGGACACATCCAAAAATGATACATGTCTGAATGTGCAACCTTGTAGGCTATTTTTGTAAAATATCGCCAGTGACCTTGAAATGACCTTTGAATGACTTTGAAAATGAAACTACTATTTCTGTGGATTTTATTTTGAATATCAATATTCAATCATCTGCATCTTTCAAAAAACGAGCCCATAGAGTCTGTATTCATCAAAGTCCATTTAAAATTAACAATATTAGAGCAATTTTAAATTTTGGACCAATCTGCAATGAAAATTAGATATGGTGAGCTATTTTGGAACAACTTCTATAATAACAACTTATTGTTGGTTAATATATGAAAGTACATATTATAATGCATAGAAAAAAGCTAAATTTGGTTAGAAATAGCTTAAATGTGTTAGGTGAACAAAAGATGAAAATTGAAGGACTTTAGATTGATCTAATACAATCTTTTAAAGTTCCATATATATAAGATATATGTGTATTTTCAGAAAATAAACCCCATTAAGTTGCTCTAATCATAGTGGTACATAAAAAAAATAATAATAAACTCTCAAAGTATGTGGAAATGTGATAAATATGCAAAAGAAAAACATCAGGTGACAAAAAATGTATTAAATGTAGACACAAATGGATGAAGTCATTGAAAAGCTGATATCTTTTTGCAAATTTTCATATATCTTCTTTTCATATATCTTCTTTTTATGTATTTTTGGCACCATTTATGCTGGGTGAAAGTGTCACCATGTACCCACTGCGATGGGAAGTTTTGTACTACCCATTTCATATTCAATGTCTCCCATTTCGAATGACGAACACTCTGTAGCAATGGATTGTGCTGACCTGTAGCAAAGGTTTGTACCAATCTATCACAAAGGTGTATAACATCAAAGGCAATATTGTCATAAAGTAAAAGCATGTACCACCCTGTGGTAATATATTTAATTGCCCTGTAGTAAATGTTTGTACACCATGCAGGAAAGAATGTACCATCCTGTGCAGGAAAGGCATGTACCATCCTGTGGCAAATGTGTGTATCACCCTACAAGAAAGGGGTTTATGGTAATGGTAGATACTGATGCAGACATAATGAAAGCTGATTTGGTCAAGTCGGCTGAATATTTTGCCATTTGTTATGGAGCTTGGGGAGGAGTTTTATCTTTAAATATATAACAAACGCAAAATATTTGCTATAAAATTATTCTGCTATGTTTATTCGAAAAGGTTATAGCTAACAAATCTCATCTATGTGAGCTCCTTAAGTACAATATATATAATATAGTATATAAATG
Source organism: Amphiduros pacificus (assembly GCA_949316495.1). Classification (NCBI taxonomy): domain Eukaryota; kingdom Metazoa; phylum Annelida; class Polychaeta; order Phyllodocida; family Hesionidae; genus Amphiduros; species Amphiduros pacificus. The sequence goes on along the minus strand of OX439001.1, from coordinate 56,967,948 downwards.
TATTGCTCATCTTGTTCGACGTCTAGCCGAATTATATATCTTACATTAACATTTATTGCACCTTTTTGTACTAGACTTAGGAAACATTATCTTCTCCAGATATGTGGCACATTTCTTGTTCTTGCTTATATCTCACACCCAAACCTGGGTTTTGTACTTATTGCATTCATAAAAATGACTTTACAATATTTCATGAATAAATAGGAAATATATATTAATTTCTTTTTACAATAATTTTGGTGTATAAAAAGGATATTTCATTATTGCTTTTCCCATCTCTTGTATAACATCAACAACAAAAGGTGGGTCCTGCTTTATCAATAAATTAAAACATTGTAAAATATATACTACAATAGTTTATGGTAATAAATAATATTAAACCTATACAACATAAAATTGTGGCCTATTTACATGGAATGCTATATTAATATCATTTTAAATTTGACTTTATTCGATGAGGTTGAGTGCTCTATTGCATATAGTTTTTGCAAACTTTCAAAGAGTATTGCACATTTCACATACCAAGGGAGTATTATTGCACAGTTCACATATCAATTATGACACCATTGGTGTCCTATTGTATATTTTTCCAAACGCAAAGAGTATTATCGCACATTTTACATCCCAAAGGAGTATTCAAAACATTTTGCATACCAAAAGAGTATCATTGCACATTTTGCATACCAAAGAAGAATGAATTGCACATGTTGAATACCACGTGATTATTTGTGCACAATATATTACTATGGCAGTATAATTGCACTGTGTTCATACTTTGAGAGTAGTGTTGCACAATATTTATATCGGGGGGTGGTTTGTAGAATATTTTACACTTCCTCATTTTGGGGTATTTTGCACAGAGTCGAAACAGTAGTATAATTGCACAATATACATATCATGGTGAATTGGTGCGTATTAATACCTACCATTATTGATTCATTGCATTTTACAGACACCGTGGAAGGATTATTGCATTTTGTAGATACCATAGGAGAATTTTTGCATTTTATAGATAATGTGGGATAATTTTTGCCCAATAAAGACATTATGGGATAATTTTCACCCATAAGAGAATTAGTACCGAATATGATTGTCGCATCACAAACCGGTGGTAGTCGTTAGCTTGTAATGAGTCCTATTATACATATGACTGTTCTGCTTCTACCTTTCTATCCTGTTTTCTGTAACTCCTAGGTCATAAATTTTACAGATTTTATGTGTGGAATTGACACGTGTTTCTCTAGATGCAGAAAGCCAGTGTGATGGATGCGGAAACGAGGCAGTGGGGTACAGACACGTGACCCTCTCAGTGGCTTGACACTGGCACAGAGCGTGACCCGTTATGCAGCAACCACGTGACCCACTCGGCAGTCTGACACTGGTACCAAGCATGGCCCGTTATGCAGCAACCACGTGACCCACTCGGCAGTCTGACACTGGTACCAAGCATGGCCCGTTATGCAGCAACCGTGTGACCCACTCGGCAGTCTGATACTGGCCCCAAGCATGGTCCGTTATGCAGCAACCGTGTGACCCACTCGGCAGTCTGATACTGGCCCCAAGCATGGCCCGTTATGCAGCAACCGTGTGATCCACTCGGCAGTCTGACACTGGTACCAAGCATGGCCCGTTATGCAGCAACCGTGTGACCCACTCGGCAGTCTGATACTGGCCCCAAGCATGGCCCGTTATGCAGCAACCGTGTGATCCACTCGGCAGTCTGACACTGGTACCAAGCATGGCCCGTTATGCAGCAACCGTGTGACCCACTCGGCAGTCTGATACTGGCCCCAAGCATTGCCCGTTATGCAGCAACCGTGTGACCCACTCGGCAGTCTGACACTGGCCCCAAGCATGGTCCGTTATGCAGCAACCATGTGACCCACTCGGCAGTCTGACACTGGTACCAAGCATGGCCCGTTTTGCAGCAACCACGTGACCCACCCTGCCGTCACCGCTGATCTCACACTCACAGACTGCTATCTAGTACCGACAAGACCTTAAATCATTATTACAGATATCTTGAAAATGTGGAAGATATATTCATTTCATTGTCTTTGCTTGCTATAATCATCATTTGGCACTGACTTATTTTTCTTGGTGTAAAAACATTCACATGTGTAACAATTTCAAGTGTGTTCACCATGGGAAGACCTAACGTTGGGGTCATTGCCTCGTTCGAAAATCAAATGTTTTGGCTCTCACATACAGATAATTAAAACCAAATAAAACCCAATATCAGAAAACATATAGAGATATTGGTGTTACTTTTTTTTGTTCCAAATGCTCAATTGGTTTTGTTTCTTGGAAGTGTAAAGGATATTTTCTTGTTTGGAATAATACCAGTGTACTTATATGGCATCTCTGGCATATGGCATGATAATAAATGGTTCAACAATATTAAATATTTTTGAGGATAGAATTAATTTCAGTGTAGCTTCAACAGGCTTGCCTGCCTATCAACATGAAGGTTGCCTCGTCTGTGGCCCTAATTAGGGGCCCGGGGCCTCTAACATGTGCGTGCCTCAGTGTAACCCCCACACCCGCAATCCGATTGCTACACATTGCAGATTGATGAAAATAATTACTTCTTTTATCTTACACATGCCAATTGCAAAACATAATAATCATTTCTCTGACATGGAATATTGGCACACCAGATAGTGCCCTGCTATTATGAGTATTAAACATGCTCTACAACAACCTGCCATTTCAATTTTTATGGCTGCAATTGAATGTATTTGAATATTGTTTGGAGATGGTGGCACGCTCCTTGCAGTTTATCTTTTGTCCTGACTTAGATGCTGTTACTGCGGTGTATGCCCGGCCCACACCACAAGTGACTAGAGGGATTAACGTTCTCTGGAGACTTGCTCTACCCGAGATATGTCTTATCTCATAAAACCTTCTGTGACTAGAACAACACAAGCGCAAGAAGGAAATAAAGAGGAAAAAGCCATGACTTCGCTTTGTGGTAGATATTGCACGTTGAAATCCTGCCATCTGCCTTTGTGCAGTTTCTACACACTGTCCACTGTGCAGCGCCTGCACACTGCCCATTGTCAGATAATTGTCCCTGCATTATTCACAGTTCATCATCACTATTTGGGATGCTATAGTCCATCTATACACAGTGCCCAAAAGGCCGGCGTTATGGCCTTCTTTACACCGCCTACCGTCTATTCGCTGCAGCAAACTGTCTCGTCTTTGAAACACGCGGACTCGTAATGTTTGTTGAGATAAGATTTGAGAGCGAAGGATTTATCACATCGCTTACACTTGTAGTGTTTGAATGCCGAGTGCGTCTGCATGTGTGCGCGCAGGTTGGACCGGTCGGCGAAGGCCTTCCCGCAGTGCGCGCAGCCGAATGGCTTCTCCCCCGTATGCGACCTCAGATGCCCTTGAAGCAACCAAGGTCTGGAGAAGGACTTATTGCAGACATTGCACGTGTGTCTGAGGCTGTGAGTTAGGATGTGCATAGAGAGGGCAGGCATGGACACATACACTTTGTGACAGTGGGGACATTTCTTGGCTGACTGTGAATCCAGGCTTCTGTGAGTTTGCTTGTGCCGGCTGAGGTTCGACGACGTGGCGTAGTTCTTCCCGCACTCGTTGCAGGTGTAGCGAGCGCGGTTCTTCTCGGGAATTGCGAAGGTCAGCGGATTCTTGCGGCGTGAGCGGCCGTCGCTGATGAAGAAGGCATCGTACGTGTAGCCAATCGTGACCCCAGCCTGAAAGGTGCTGCCACGTGACCTACTGCTGGATCGCGACTCTTCTGTGTGGTCACTTCCGGTGTCGCTGACGATCTCCAAGTCACTGGCCTCTGACCCTTCAAAGGACACGTCGTGCTCCGAGTGCTGGTCGGAATGACTGCTCGGCGGCGGGGGAGGCGTAGACATGGGGGTTACACTGGGAGACCCTCCGGACTCGCTACAAGATGCTTCTGACGTGATGGACGTGTAGAATGGCGGTGACATCACATCGTGCAAATAACCTAAAATGACACAAACAGAAATATTCTATTAACACAAACCACGTTAGCTGTTTCTGTTTCCATTAGCATATTAGAAAAGTGCATTAAAACCTCCGCATGCAACAAGTAATTTTGTAGCAGAATCATCATGAAAACGAGGCTTCTGGTGGTGTTTAAATTCATCATGGATGCTGTTGATTTAATCAGTCATGTCATTATAAGAAAACCAACCACTCATTCAGCAACAAGTCAAATCCCATTATATTGAGGCAACAGGTATTTATTGTCAAAGTCATCAATACATAAACCCGTCTCCTGCCATTGTAAACCAAACAGAAGAGTATCTGAAGTGTTTTTGTTTCACTCTTTAAAGATAGAGGCGATTTGAACCAACATTGCTTTGTTTGCCAGGTATAAAATTATATAATTAACTAGAAGCATTTGGCTGGATTTAAAACACAAATAGCCTTGTCAGGTGTTGGTCCAGTCTCTTTGCAGCGAGAGCCAGAGGGTAAACGATAAAACACGGATCGTTGCGATCTGGGGAGCATCCATTATGTTTGGTTCAATGTCATTATTAGCTCAACTACAATGACTGACGTCAAAGGCAACAGGTACCGGAACGACACAAGATCTGCGGGCGTGGGAAAGATCAAAGCCTAGCCTGACATAGCTGTACAAGACGGGAGAAGATCAAAGCCAAAAAGAGAAATACCAACGCCAATCCAGCCGAGGATATTTGTAGGAAGAGACAGAGAGGGGTAATTCTGCCATGAGGCTTCTCCATCTGCATTGTCTCACACACAGAGCTTTTATCTCAAATTGATAGCACCATTAACAATATAACAGAATATCAAAAAGCAACACCGTTTAAGTACATCTCTGTAAGGTATTGGTTTCACGTTGCACAAAAGACACAAATCAAAGAGACATATATATATTATTGGTATCCAGGAGCCGATAAAAGTCTGAGTCAATAGTTCTGAGGTTCCAAACCTAACCACATACCTACTTACAACAGTTATTGTGTCACTCTTTGGCACATGTATGGTGAAGACGAGGCCGGAATGCAGGGCTTTAAACAGACCTCTCCAAACCACAACGAATCAAATATGACAATTACTCTTAAAACTACCACAATCAGAACTACATTGGTAAATCAATACCCGTCTGTGTCATTATTTTGTTATATCTGGCCATAATTAAAGTAATTTGCTCGATGGCAGAGGTCATTACATTCATATGAGCATGGGCCATGTCGATAAAAAGCTCCGATTACGGAAAGCTTTCAACAGGTGACTCAGCTTGACTGTAATGATGAGACATCTTCTGATCAGCCCAGGAAGTGCACAAAGACCGGAAACAGGCCTCGGTTTGAACAGCAGAATGCAGTATCGTCTGCTCCCATCGAGCGTCGACATAGCTAATAAGACCATCAAATCTCATTTAAACATGATAATGACATTTAATTCTATTGAGACCCTTTCTTTGTCAAAGTGAAACTGGGTCTGTCCTGGGGGAATTCTCATGAGAACGCCCCCTCCCCCTTTCAACCTCCCCCCCCCCCCCCCCCCATCTCAAGAAATAGGGAGGCCTATGCATGACAATCAACTACTGACTAATACAGCACCAGACCACTTGCCCATAACGGCAATCACAACTTAATATTGGCTTCATTTCTGTGGTCATCACCATCCGCTACATTGCCCAAGATAACCATCAAACTGCCCATGCGTGTGACAACGGTATACTCTATAAAATATGCACTTTGTTGTTCACACATAGATGGTTCCGATATTACACAGAGATATGTGGCAATGATTCCATGAGTGTGTAATGAGGATATGTGAGCAGAGAGAGGCTGTCAGCGTGGGTGAGTAATCTGGCTATCACACACCAGTGGCTTGTGACACACTTCTCTGCCTCATCTACACCTCACTAACAACTTGTCAAAATGCAAATAGAAAACTGATAAAACTGCCCCCAATGACGCAAGACAAAGCTGCATCTTCTTCATGCATAAAAACTGTCTTCTTTTCAAGCTTTTAAAAGTATAAAAGCACTAAATGATCACTAAAGTTTATATATTTCCTTATAATTTTGCTTTGAAAAATATTTAATCTGTAGAGAATTATTATATACTATTCCTCTGCCACTGTTTTGTGCTACAAATAAACTTAATCCTTTTTGCATGACATCAAACTATGCCCTTTTGGTGCGATACTGATGAGTGACTTGTTTCATGCCAAACAAGATTTTAGAATGACAAATAACTCGTTGTAAACATTCCCATTTCGATTGCAATGTCTGTTTTTGTGCTGAAGTAAATCATCAAGCCATTGAACCTATTAAGTGACATTTGAATAGAATCCATAGCAGATCACCTCAGGCATGTAGAACTCTACACCGAATATTTGCCATCTCCCGGGTATGCAACAGATGATTTTATAACCTTTATCCTCAATCTGCCTTGTAAATTATTCATACTATCATTTTGGTTTATATGCCAATTGTGTGAACTAAATTGTGTGACACAAATTCATATCTAAAAAACTGATTCCGCTTTGCTGAGCTTTTCCCCGCTGTATGTTCTACTAGCGTGCTGGAGTGTGCTTGTAGGCATTTGTCGTACAATAAATGTGGATAGGTCGAGCTGTTAGACAATGGCGGGATCGCATGGGGTATACAATAAAAATCTGTCACTAAGCTACTGGCACTTAGAACCACCATTTGCTCAAATAGGACTCAATGCTTAGCAGTGAACATCAATAAAGTCAAAATAGACCATATCCCAGACATCCATAGTTCTATATGGGAGGCTGAGAAAGTGTGTGGACTTCTGGGCCCATTATTCATAACAGTTGACCCCCACAGAAAAGCAACATGACAGCGTAAACACGCAGATCAAATATGATTTGGGCCCAAATAAGATTAGGGTTCCGCACGGGAATCCCACTAGGTGATTCAAAGCACAGCACACTTTCTGCATCTGTATTTGGTGAAATCAGAATTAGGCTGACCCCATTTACCAAATCAAATGCAGAACTGCATTAACCGCTTCATTGATTTTGGTGTCTTTCGTGGATAATATAGGGGTGTCAAGTACATAAAAAAATATATTTGTCAAATTGGAATAAGTCGATGCTGGATCATGCACAACCGGATGAAAATAATATGGTATTCCATCATGAAGCGTCAAAACTGGGAGAAAAAGAAAAAGAGAAGAAAAAAACTACTGTGATATGAAAGCAACTGGTTGCCATTTGGCCAACTGTTATCAAGGTATGAGGGAAGCTTGGTCACATGAATGATTGAACTATGTTCACAAGGGCATGACGCAAGCATGCATGTCCCAGTCTGTGGGCACAGATGTGGCATTACTCATCGGAGAAGACAACGCTTTTGGACCGAGGAAAGCGTGGCACCGCTGCCGTGAAGGCACAAGGTTACTTCCGTCAAGGAGGCTTTGATCAGCGGCCTCATTGATCGCAGCCCGGCCCTGAATAGTAGAACCACTGCCTGCGTACTTTGGACTGCACACCCCCGTACACACCAAGCTGAAAACCTGGCCAACATCCCTAAAGGAAAGGCACAGCAATGTGCTTGTTTATTTGGGGGTGCATTAGGCAGATTTAGTAATGAAATATGCCTTGTAAATGTAGTGTTGTGGCTTGCCTGCGTAGATACTTTTAGCCATGTGCTCTTTCCATCTAACTATACACATGGTGTCACGCAGGCAAGCTTAAGCAACGCTGGCACGCCATCTCAATCAAAACACAAATAGCCACAGCTTTTTACAACAAAAAACCTCAACACACGGAGGAGTGACAACCATCTGTTTGATTATATTTAGGATTTATTCTCTGAGTTGAGACAGGAGAGAGCTCTCTAAGTATGATGTCATGTCAATGCCAAACCTGGCCTCAACACAATAACAACGATATGTTTGCCTGTTCTGACCCTGACTGTATAAAACTTATAAAGGAAATGGGTGTGGGGCTTTTAGAAGAAGCAGTTAAGTCTGAAGTAGTGTGTTTGTATACTGTTCTATGGTGTCAGATGGTATAGCTAGCTTAACGCTGGTCAATGTACCAGGCAGGTGGGGGTACTTACCGTTAGATAGGCGTACGGCCAGGGGTAGGGCAGCTGGGGTGTAGGGGGCCACAGCCGTCACCACGGGTTCAGCCCTCACGCTTAGGTCCAGTGGATCCTTGGGTATGTGATTGGGTCGGAATCCTTCCTCCGTACGGTCCAAGTGGTAATTTTTGTCCTTGTCATATGACTTGACTTTCTCAGTCTTCTTGACTAAGAAAGAGCGTGGCATAGTGGCCTCCTGTGTTTGCTGGCGTGCGTACTATTATGATTATAACGTGGTACTACTACCACGGTGTTTGTAAGGCGGTGGTGGCGGCTGTGAGATGCTGACTCGGCCGGCTCCAGTGTTGTTCTGTTATGGTTGTGGCAGCACACCCTACTTATATAGGCATTCCCCGCTCTGATCAGGTGTTACCGCTAACTGATGAGTCTTAAAGTTTAATCCATCGAGGATCCCCGGGAGGTGTCTGATTTAGAGCATGGCCTGTGACTGTGCTGTGTTTTGTGAATGTCTCAGATTTATGGGCTGCTGAGGCAGGACTTGGCGACCAGTAGGATGGCAGCATGGGCCGGGCCGCTTATGTCATTGTCCCACTTCACTCAGGCAGCAGCCAATCAGCGACCATGTGCAGCACCTTCCGTGGCAGCGCGTGCGTGCCCAGCCGGCCCGGCACGCGACACAGACCTCCACTCTACCGAGGACTGTACAAACAAGCCGGCCAGGTTATCCCGTTGTAGCTCGTTACAGAACGCAGTGGAGCAAACCAAATGACATTACCTTAATTGGGCTGGCATTATGTTTAGGCAGGCCAGTTGGCATGCTCCTACTCTTGAGAGTTTGGGTAAATACCGCGCCTCTTGTAGTGGAGACTGAGACTGAAGGAACACTTAGTTATCGACTGACCATGTTCTCAAGACACATCGCTATCACTGCCGGGTTCTGATTGCAGATCACGTAATGGCCACCCCATTGCTGGCAACAGGCATACCGCCACTTACAAACCAACCGCTCCACTTTAATGCTGTGTTACATTGGCGGAGAACAGCAAGCTTAACCTTCTTGTTCTTTTGGTGTCAGTGTACATGACCTTTTGGGAGGTAATTTTCACATCGACATTGACGCAACATTCATCTTTATGTCATTGATATTTTTGTGCAGCACTTAACTCGATCTCTTTTGTGCAACATTGGAAACTGACCAGTTTGCACAATATTGAAAAGTAACTATTTTGTGCAACATTGAAAATGCCCATCTTGTGTAACATTCAACATGGCTTTTTTGTGCAATACACCGCTTGACCTTTTTATGCATCATTTAATTTGATCTTTTTATGTAAAACTCAACTTTAACTCTTTATGCAACATATATTCTTACCATTTAAACTTAGATTAAAACTTCTAATATAACCTGGCCTTTGTAGGTCACATTCAAATTAGTTTTTATAGTTAAAATGAAAACGTCACAAATCGCAACACTAAAATTTATCTCAATGTGTAAATATAAAATAAGTGCCAAATTTGACTATTGTATTATGTTGATCTCTTTTATATTAAAGTGATGAAAGTAACTTGAGCATAATATTATCTTCGTGTAGATATCGTCAGTCGCCAATGTGATATTCTATCATTATAAGCATTGTCAAATCTGCCTAAGAATTTATTATGCTTAATTCCTTCGATAAAACAACAATTTTGATGATGATCCTCAAAATAAGTTAAATTAATTTGAATAGTAACAAGCATGTGCATATACATTCACACGCTGATGTATTTTCATATATATTTCTATGGACCTAAAATGTTTGTAACATAATGCTAAGATATAATATCAGCGTTCTATGACACGTAGATGACAAAGCAATGGTGGTGATTGCAGTGTTGAGGGTTGGAAGGAGCAGCAGAAGTCAATACATGCACATATTGACCGCTACATGTGGACTAATCCCTGGCTTTAGTCAGGATCAATCCCTCAATAATTGTGATCCGGGATATACCAAGAGGAAATCCATAATTAGGGAAGGAAACAAAGGCATGAGAGGGGCAGCTGCTGTGTCGCCCTCTGCTGGGTAAACTCTACCTATAACCCGCACTGGGCAAACATGTCACCCTCCTTTCCCACCCGAGGTGAACACCACCGCGCTAACACGACGGTCTAATAGGCGTTCATTCCAAGATGGCAGAAGTTCTATACATACTGCTATAATAGGCGCTCATTCCAAGATGGCAGAAGTTCTGTACACACTGCTATAATAGGCGCTCATTCCAAGATGGCAGAAGTTCTGTACACACTGCTATAATAGGCGCTCATTCCAAGATGGCAGAAGTTCTGTACACACTGCTATAATAGGCGCTCATTCCAAGATGGCAGAAGTTCTCTACACACTGCTATAATAGGCGCTCATTCCAAGATGGCAGAAGTTCTGTACACACTGCTATAATAGGCGCTCATTCCAAGATGGCAGAAGTTCTCTACACACTGCTATAATAGGCTCTCATTCCAAGATGGCAGAAGTTCTGTACACACTGCTATAATAGGCGCTCATTCCAAGATGGCAGAAGTTCTCTACACACTGCTATAATAGGCGCTCATTCCAAGATGGCAGAAGTTCTATACACCCTGCTATAATAGGCGCTCATTCCAAGATGGCAGAAGTTCTATACACACTGCTATAATAGGCGCTCATTCCAAGATGGCAGAAGTTCTATACACACTGCTATAATAGGCGCTCATTCCAAGATGGCAGAAGTTCTATACACACTGCTATAATAGGCGCTCATTCCAAGATGGCAGAAGTTCTGTACACACTGCTATAATAGGCGCTCATTCCAAGATGGCAGAAGTTCTGTACACACTGCTATAATAGGCGCTCATTCCAAGATGGCAGAAGTTCTCTACACACTGCTATAATAGGCGCTCATTCCAAGATGGCAGAAGTTCTATACATACTGCTATAATAGGCGCTCATTCCAAGATGGCAGAAGTTCTATACACACTGCTATAATAGGCATTCATTCCAAGATGGCAGAAGTTTTATACACACTGCTATATTAGGCGCTCATTCCAAGATGGCAGAAGTTCTATACACACTGCTTTAATAGGCGCTCATTCCAAGATGGCAGAAGTTCTATACACACTGCTATAATAGGCGCTCATTCCCAGATGGCAGAAGTTGTATACACACTGCTATAATAGGCGCTCATTCCAAGATGGCAGAAGTTCTATACACACTGCTTTAATAGGCGCTCATTCCAAGATGGCAGAAGTTCTGTACACACTGCTATAATAGGCGCTCATTCCAAGATGGCAGAAGTTCTAAACACACTGCTATAATAGGCGCTCATTCCAAGATGGCAGAAGTTCTGTACACACTGCTATAATAGGCGCTCATTTCAAGATGGCAGAAGTTCTGTACACACTGATATAATAGGCGCTCATTTCAAGATGGCAGAAGTTCTATACACACTGCTATAATAGGCGCTCATTCCAAGATGACAGAAGTTGTATACACACTGCTATAATAGGCGCTCATTCCAAGATGGCAGAAGTTCTCTACACACTGCTATAATAGGCGCTCATTCCAAGATGGCAGAAGTTCTGTACACACTTATGATAAAAATGTCATGTATATATCCTTGTCAGTAGTGTTAGTCACAAAGGGAGCGCTTTGTGAATGGATATTTTCTATTTATTCATTCATTTTATCAGTCATTCTTGGAGGTATTTATCTATTTATTCAATAGCTATTCATTCATTCATTTATTTATTTATTTTTATATTTATTCACGCTATGCATATAATAATTACCTATTGATATTCTTGTGTTTGGTAAAATTTCTCGAAAGGCTCAGAAGAAGACCTTTGTGAAGTGGTTATCATCGCCTGTACTTATCCCACATGTAATAATGTTATGTCATTAAAGTGTCAATACGTTTTTTTATTAAGGTGATTAAGGAATGAAATGTTATGTTGAAAATGAAAGACCATGACGATTCTTAACACTCAAAAGTAAAGCATTTGCAATAAAAAAACTGGTTTACTTACTAAAGTTTTTATCTCAAAACAATATGCTTGGGCAGCACCCAGTCTCAAAATAAAGACATTTACACTATGACTTCTTCGCATTCAATAAATAATAAGGGTTGACTGGCACATATATGCTTTATTCATGCCGGTCTCCATATCCATATCTAAACTATCCCTCAATTCAATGACAGTGGATTTCAATTTAAATTTGCAAGTGTCGTGTGCAAGGCCTACACATCATATGTCACAGGGGTCCACATAAGGTTCCGCCATCCTGCTTTCATTGTTGCCCCATCGCTTTGCTTGTTGCCTCTCCATACAAACCTTATGCCATATACCTCACACTTAATTGCGTATTGACATCACTGATATTGTTTTGTTAAAGTACTCATTATTGTGCAAAACGCATGTGATCCTGATGCATTTCTCGGTGTTTGCCCATGCGCGGCCATTCTAGCTATCTGCTTTTGACACTTGAGTTTGTGGTTCTACCACCTGTTGTTCCTGACACAATATCTCCCAGGAGAGAGGCGCCCATAAATAATTCATCCCACATTGACTGTTGTGGGCTGCAGCCAATGATTCGCCCATTTGTACCTCATCTAATGTCACTGAAGGTAGTGAGCGCCACACATATAAACCAATAACCTACCAACTCCTCCACTGCCACGGCACCATATCACATATTCCAACATTACCATGCCACTAGTCCACTAACTCTCCATTTATACCAGGATAATCTACGTTTGCAACTCAGACAAACTTGTCCCAGAAATGCACTCAGCTTCAAATAGATATATTGTTTATGGAACTGTTTTTATATAATGGGGAGAATATATTTTCTTCCGTGTCACTGTGTTCCAGCAAAGTGTATCAGTGAATTGTGAGCAGTACGGGGCCAGATATCAACTTAGTGCCCCCTTAATACCCTAATAGCCAAACACAGAGGCGCTGAAAAACGAGGCGATAAAATATTACAAAAAAGCCTTTATCGACATTATCATGAAATATTCATATCAAAGCGACTCCATGCTGAGTACACAGAAAATGTAATCCTGTCAAAACACCCAATATTCTTGGTTGTTTAACAAGTCTGACACAGAAACAATTTAGACACAAAGACTAAAAGATACAAAGATGATTTTGCTCCATCTAGAAATTGCAAACGCAAACAATGGTCCCAATTCTTGTTATAAACCTATTCATTTCTCAATCAAATTCCCCATAATCACATAAAAGCTTGAAGTTTCTTTTTTATAATCAAATAGGGAGGCTTAATCGGGTAGAAATGGAGTTTCTCTTTGAGACTACTATATATCATATGTTAAGCTCGGGAATACTGGAGCCTTGCTTATACATAGTTTGCAGTGGAGGGGGGGAGGGAACACTTTACTTTTGGCGACACATGATGCAAGAGATTGTCCACCATATCACGCTGTCACACTCCATGTGTGGGGACACATGATATCAGAGATTGTCCTCCATATCACCCTGCCACACTCCCCTTGTGTATACTCCATGTGTGGGGACACATGATATCAGAGATTGTCCATCATATCACCCTGCCACACTCCCCTTGTGAACACTCCATGTGTGGGGACATATGATATCAGAGATTGTCCTCCATATCACCCTGCCACACTCCCCTTGTGTACACTCCATGTGTGGGGACACATGATATCAGAGATTGTCCACCATATCACCCTGCCACACTCCCCTTGTGTACACTCCATGTGTGGGACACATGATATCAGAGATTGTCCACCATATCACCCTGTCACACTCCATGTGTGGTTACACATGATGCAAGATATCGCCCACCATATCACCCTGCCACACTCCCCTTGTGTACACTCCATATGTGGGGACATAATATCAGAGATTGTCCACCATATCACCCTGTCACACTCCATGTGTGGGGACACATGATATCAGAGATTGTCCTCCATATCACCCTGCCACACTCCCCTTGTGTATACTCCATGTGTGGGGACACATGATATCAGAGATTGTCCATCATATCACCCTGCCACACTCCCCTTGTGAACACTCCATGTGTGGGGACATATGATATCAGAGATTGTCCTCCATATCACCCTGCCACACTCCCCTTGTGTACACTCCATGTGTGGGGACACATGATATCAGAGATTGTCCACCATATCACCCTGCCACACTCCCCTTGTGTACACTCCATGTGTGGGACACATGATATCAGAGATTGTCCACCATATCACCCTGTCACACTCCATGTGTGGTTACACATGATGCAAGATATCGCCCACCATATCACCCTGCCACACTCCCCTTGTGTACACTCCATATGTGGGGACATAATATCAGAGATTGTCCACCATATCACCCTGTCACACTCCATGTGTGGTTACACATGATGCAAGACATTGCCTACCATATTACCCTGGCACACTCCATGTGTGATTACACATAATGCAAGACATCGCCCACCATATTACCCTGGCACACTCCATGTGTGGTTACACATGATGCAAGATATCGCCCACCATATCACCCTGCCACACTCCCCTTGTGTACACTCCATATGTGGGGACATAATATCAGAGATTGTCCACCATATCACCCTGTCACACTCCATGTGTGGTTACACATGATGCAAGACATCGCCCACCATATTACCCTGTCACACTCCATGCGTGGTTACACATGATGCAAGACATCGCCCACCATATTACCCTGGCACACTCCCTTTGTGTACTCTGTGTGTGTGGGCGACACATCGAGGCAACAGGCGACTGTATTGATGTATTCTGATGGCGTCTTGTAAGGTTTACATTGGCGATCCGAGGCAACTTCAACCATAACGATTCCCCAATATCAGCTCAACAAGTAGACTGTAATCAATGCGCACTTCTTCGCCTGACGGTTTAGCTTAAACGTTACTAATTGTCCAATTAAAATGCTACATAATTGAATCTGCAGAAAAATCACAAAATAAACAGCACCGAATAAATATTTGACTGTAATACATACAAAATGTGCACAGTTCAGAATAATTCAACGGGCATCTAATTCCAGTGCACATGGCTCGTCTATTCATTCATCATCAGATTATAGAACCATATTCAAGCGATATGTTGTCAAAGCCAACAAAATAGCTAATTGAACATTCAGAAATAAGGCAATGATTTTTCAGTGGCAGTGGCCAAACCTGATTATCATTCAAATCACGCAAAGGTATAATGCCATAGCCCTGCGACCACTTCTAGACCTCTGTCATGCATGATGGGTCCTCCAGTTTTGGACCAAGAGTTTTTGTTCTGACTTTTTATTAACAGATCGAAATGATCAACTTTTTTAATAGCCATGCAAGACTTTTTAGTAACCATATACATGTAAGCTATTCTTGTAACCAATATATATATATATATATATATATATATATATATATATATATATATATATATATATATATATATATATATATATATATATATATATATATATATATATATATATATATATATATATATGACATGTTGGTCCTCAAATGACCCATTATTGATCGCACACACAGATATATATATAACATCTTCTGAGTTACTCTTCTTCTGTGTTAGTCATCGTCTGAGTTAGTAATGGTCTGAGTAAGGCGCATAATGTTTGCTGAATCGGACTAATGGCACTTTGGTTTCTGACATATACTTACAATACACCCCTGGAACTCGTAACCCAGTTCTAAATAGTTAGGTTACACAAAGCTTCTCTGCATATTTGGCATTGCCTGATCATTTACAAGACTTTATGTAGATCTGTGTTTACACTGTGGTAGTTCTCGCCGGGACACATACAAACGATACTCTGCGAGACTAGGGGTTATTCTCATGCATTCCAGCATTCGTGCAGCCCTGGCTGGTTTGCCTATGTATGTTATATTGAGGGCAATTTCCCCAGTTATTGCAAGAAAGTACTGCAAGTCGGCCGGCGTCTGTGATAGGGGACCAGTGAAGGCAAACACTACTTCAAGACAATTAACGGTCGCTCCCTTGTAAACAGTCCATAATGCAACAAAATGATAGTGCTTTAAGAGCAAAAGCACTTTTATTGGATGCGATCAAAAGCTTTATTAGGAGCTGTAAAGATTATGTGTACGAAATGAATCAGTAGCAGGGCACAAAAAATCTGGGAGAGAGGACTGCTGTGATGGCGCACAGGCCTGCCATAATCAGAATAGCCATGTGAAAATGGCGATATGACGTGACGCTGATTAGTGGAGCATAAAGATCCCGGATTAGAACCCATTGCATTGTGGGAAATAGACAGCAGCGAATTGTGGTCATCTTCTCGTCTGAGGTCTCGCATAAGATCTCGTTTGGGTTCCATCAAAATCCATTTACACAATGACATCTCGTGACTTTGTGCGCCCGAGTCTCATTATCATAGGAGGTTTTTGTGAGTTGTGTCACTTTGCAAGCGATCAAAAACAAACTGTTGGATATTTTACAATCTTTTGAAGCTGTAGGTCATGAAAGCTAGCCCTAGGAGTGATCGCCCATGCTAATTCGTGACGCACATGTCACGGGCTGACAACCGGGCCTGCTGGTCATATGCCTTAAACTTGTTGGCACATTTTGAGTATGAACTCGAGTTTTGCAATATGATGTAAAGATTATCCAGTAATCCTTCGAATTCATTTTAGTTGAGAAATTAAGATATGTGACAGATTGAACGTTTAACACAATAGTGTTTCAGATTTTTCCTCATTAAATTCCTTTTCTTTTTTAGTTTAAACATACACGATGAAAACATCTTATTATATGATCACTTTGAGCCGACACATTGTCCTATGTTATATGCTCTCACAGATTTTTCAACACAACATCAATTAGCTCCATAAATGAATCGAGAAAATTAATTTAAAAATATAAAAGCTTTTAATTCTAGAATAATTCAGATAATATTCTTTTAATATCATTTTCAGATAGTATACTTTTAATATAATAATTGGAAGCAGATAAACATCAGAAAAGGAAAATATATTGGTTGGTACTTTTGGGGTAATTTTGTTTAATAAAAATGAGCACTCATACTCGAAGCGCTCTTATCACCGAAGGCGCTCGCTTATGATGTCACAAACAGGTCCCCGAGCACGGAGCTGTCGACAGCCTGCCATATCCGGTGACAGGCCGTGACATCACAGTCTGGTTTAAAGTCGTGGAAATATGCGCACAAAGGGTAGAAATTTCCGGGCTCTTCCTGGAATATTGCTTAGAAAATAGAAGGAACTTACAGTTTAGTATGGGCAGACACACTGTGAGGTGGTGAGGAGACATATGCTGAGTGGTGGAAACCCTTCAACAGTCTGCTATATCAAGAGAAGTCATTCAACAGAGTGAAAAACTCAAACTCCTCCAAAGCACATGTGCTCATGGACCTCTACATTTACCTATGTATGACTTTTCAGCATTCTTTTATTTATCTATTTATTTATCTCGTATTTTATTTAATCTATTGCTTCAAATGTGAGTTATATATCATAGGATTTGGCATGGCTTGAGTATATCTATAAGAAATATATTTGTTGTTTATATTTACAAAGAAAAAAAACAAACTTACCCTCATCTGGTAAATCAAAAGGTGTACCTTTCAAAATATTTATGATGTTATACAACTCTGAAATAAATTGTTTGGCCTACACTTTGGAATTATTTTCAGAATAATTGTTTCTGAAGTTGATATTATGAGTTTTAAATGATTATATGTTTGTTAGATAAAAAGCCTGTAATCTTCAAATCAGAAAGATGGTGCGATGAAAAAGCAGGTAGGAATCGTGTTGGGCGAAATGTCGTCTGTTCCATAACCATTCTTGTGTCTGCGTCTCAAGTGTTCTTACAATCGATAAGTAGAAAGGCAGCAGCTCGCCCTAACTGCAGAAGCAGGCAGACTTGGCCTTAATTAATCGCCCAAAACAGCATTCCCCCCGTAATTAACACCAACACAAGTGTGGGGAGTCGATTTCAATTTGGATGGACAGCTTTAATATTTGGTGGCACAGATGTGTGTATAATATGGAGGTGGGATATGTGGCTAGGTGTGCTCGGGGTAATAATGGCGTGTAGGGCTTGTGAGCAGGGGCCAGGGGTGAGCTCTTGACAGTCTCAGTGTCCCCCGCTCCCCTTCACTCCTGTGATTTACCATTACAAGTCTTCATTTGGATGATAAGCCGCGGTGCCAGACAGCATTGACCTTTGGGGATCTCCGTCTGTGTTTCACGGGGGGCTGTCATCTGTGGCGTGACTACATAATGTCACACTTTGCACCTCGACAGCACCTTCTATCTCTCCTCAACAACTTCTCCTTCTTACACATGGGATGGACACCAGATCCACTCTGATATCAAAGCATCAAGATTTCTATGCCACTATCTGTAACCGATTCCCATGTCCATCGTGCGGTGCAAGCTTATGCTGTCTTGGGGTGTTGAAAAATATCTCCGGGAGTGGGCATGAAGGGTGGTCAACAAGCTTGGGCTGTCAATAGTAGAGGACCATTGACTTACACCGGGGCCACATCAGCACGCAGAAAAGAGCTGTCAGCGGCACTTGTTGATAAAAGTGCTGTCAGAAGCGAATTCTCTGTCAACACACAAATAGGTCAAACCCACCGCCACCAAATATACACAAACCAGAATCAATCACAGCCTCAACTTGCCACCTGTTTGAAACTTCTAAGCAAATTCCTCCACAAAGCAATTACATTGTATACATATATATCTATATATATTGACACCAGCTTAAACCCTAATAAGTCCATTCATTTGTTTACCTTGACAGGAAGAAAGGGGTTTTAAAGCCAATGTGCGGCACTAGTCTCTAAGATGACAGCTGGTGGCACGTTTGGTCACTTAAGCCACTGGCAGAAGGGGGAAGTTTTCCAACTGAGACTCTTATTTAACAAACAAAGGCGTTATATAAGGTTAGTTACCCCTGGGGTATACCAATTGTTACTCAATCTCAGCACAATAACATTAGGCCAAATGGGATATTTGCCTCAAACAACGATTTGTATGATTACAACAGCCACAATGCAATTGTGAGGACTCATAATATTCAATAATGAGAACAGTAACTCATGCTGTCATTAAAACATTTGCATTCCATGACAAAGAAAACCACCTTTGTGATCACCAAAACTGTGTTCTGAACACCAAACACATTTATTTAGCGTCCTCTTTCTTCGAAAATGCAGTTGCGCTTTGGTTGCTATTGAAAATTCATTTTCTATGTGCCAGCGTTTATAGGCTAGTGTTGCATCGGGGAGGACACCACAGTGCAAAGCTGCATCTGATGGGCGATCTCTCCTGCTTTGAACCTCACCACTGAGTCACGGTCTGGGCATGTTTTGTCATGACTCCTGATATCATTCTAATGCAGCTTTCAAAAGAGGACACCAAAAACAAAGGCATTTTTATCAATGCAAAAATAAACGTGATAAGTTTTACTCATTTTGAAACCTTTGTGGGGCTTTCACCTCGGAGGATCGGGTTGTCCTTGCTATCAATTTCAGGCCACTTGAATACCACAATGGGTGGGTGACAGTTGAGACAATGACTGGGTGTCATCTCCTGATCTGCGCAGTTAACGCGCGCTGTATGCTTCCATTGTGGACTAATGACTGAGAGAAAGTTCACAACAAAAGGTGTGATCTTAGAATTACCCTGACCCCCTGTCTGATAATGACTGCGTTCATTGTGAAGGTGTTGGCATCAGGCCTGACCCATCAAAGTCCTCTTTTCTATCCCCAGACCGCAGCCGTTGTCCCTCGAACATTGGCTATGCACTGCAGCACCCCCTTGCGGCAACAAAAGGAGACCCCGGAACCAAAACTGAGTCAGTATCCGGAACGCACCAAGCATGGCGGTTCCACGAGACTTTGTGTCATAAGGAACGGAAATTATGATATATGCGTCCATATCGAGCTGAATCATGCGTTTCTTTGCCAAATGAAGCTACACAAGCGTTGCAGGCTACAAGCGATGAATAACAATCTTGGCGATAAATAACCAAATCTCTTGAACATTCAACAGCGTGCTGTGACGAGCAACACTTTGCTTTTGTCCGACATGGCACCACGCCCAAGATGACACGGGGACAGGAAGCAAGACGCTGGCACATAATCAGCCTCTTACCGTGCCAATCGTCTTGCCCCCTCTATATACCTAGTCTAACTCAACATCCACCACAGATTAGGGTTCACTAACGGCGCTACTTCGCTGTACTCCAGGTGGGACAAAATACTTCGTGTCTCACTGCATGGCTGAGAAAGGTAGATCATATCTGCTGCTAAGTTATTTCTCACGCCATGACTGATTCTCAAAGGTTGTGGTTTGTGTTATCTTGTCTACGTGATAATGCAAGGCAATGATCCCCAGTCACTCTTCCGAAGAGTAGGGCATTAGGTCCCGACGACAGGTTTTTTTATTGTGCTGAAGAGGTCATTAATACAAAACAAAAGCTGTCTATACCACAACAATTGACTCAGTTTTCTTGACACAAAATACTTCACATTCAATAATACGAAACTCCTGCATTGCACCATTATAGTTTCATTTGGAGAATAATAAAAACCTAAGCTGAGTACAGCGTTAATTATCTGACTATAACTTGTTCCTTTACAACAATTGTTTGACGCTGCCCCCTAGATCATGTCTGTTGGAAATTAGCCCTCTATCAGGATGCCCAGTCTGGGTCAGTCAGAGTCGATGATGTCATTCATTTTCTGACAATTAGCAATTACTTTTCAGATCTTTTTCCTTAAGATGTCACCAGGAGACAAATGAGAGGGGTAAGATGGCAGAGACAGGTGGAAGTTTTGGGACAAAGGATTCCCGCACAGGACCAGTGATTGATGAAATGAGAACGTGATGTTATGATGGAGAATGCTGGAGTTAATTGTTGTCATGTTTGCTGGTGTTGGACAAGGAGGTCAGCTACGAGGGGTGGGGACTCTGCCATACATTCTGCCTTCCTCTGACATCTATTTTAGCAGTACAGGTGTTGTCTCACATGTGTCCACCCCATCAAGGCCACTACAACACCCGTGGTCAGCAAGTGACAGTCCACCAAAAGCAATTAATTTAAAGGTTTGGCAGTAATTCCATAAATTTCGGTGGTTATTAGCGTTTTAATAAAGTCTTCAAAGGTTCGGTAATCAGGGTATTAACTCACCAACAATGGTACGCTGATTGATGTGAATGGATATATTAAACACTTGTCATCACCCTCCATTTAGGGTTACATCTGCACTAGTGTTAGAGGCGGGGCGTTGGGCTGGTGCTTTTTATCGCCGGTGAGCCCCGCCAGGCGTATTACTATTCGCTTCATTAAGGGACTTGCAAGTGGACAGTGATTAAGATACCGGGTCAGCTGGCCCCGCTGTCCCAATGGTCCTCCTCTGTGAAGGACCTCTCCAAGTGTCCAGAGAGCCCATATGTGTCCAGTTGTATGCTTCCCTGTATAAACAACTGCCAGGAAAATCTAGGGAACAAAAGAACAATGTGTCAATAGGGTTCACCAAAACCATTATTAAACTAGTTTTGGTAAGTAAATTGCTGAACTTGTGTGTATGGAGACATCAAGGGAAGATATTGATGCCTTTACATCGGGTTGGAAAGAATATACTAATATTTGTAAACTTAACTGAAGAAATAAATAGTCATTATTGGACCAAAAAAGCCTTTTTTTTCGCGGCCTCTCAATCCTATGTTAGATAAATATTAGAACGCTGACTGAAAATGTGAAATATGATGATAAACGTCATGATCCATCAATATTCCAATGATTATATCAAATTATATATTTGCTTTTAATGACAAATACTGAAATGGGATCTATTTCTAAGTCTTTATTTCACCGGCCATTTAGCTGTTTGTAGTATCGTATTTTGTCAGACAATGAATTAAGGAACCTATCAAAATAAAGGTCAATTATTGTAAGAGTAAATTTTATTTCTTTTTAAATATCTTCATATTAAAATAAAGTCATGTCCACAAAACCAATCAAAATGATGAAACCATTTCAGATAAGGCAGATGTTTTCTAGGATCCATCGCACATCATTAACTTCAAGGACATGGCATAAGAGCATTAACTTAAATGTTCCAGATAATTTATAGAGGTAGAATGATTGTATTTTCCGGCTTGGTTGTAATTATTGTTGTATATAATACATCATGGCTGCACGTGGAGGTGATCTGTATTGACCACCGACACTCACCATACAAGTTACCACGTCGCTGAGAGCACTAAGACCTCGCTACAGACACGATTTAATTATGATTTGCTTGAGACAAATGGTGCACTTGAGTGTGTACAGGATTATGGCGCACGCGGGGCATAATTACTGGCTCGCTTCAGAAACTACAAAAATACATATTAGACGCTTGGTTTGCTTCCTAAAGCCCGGCCAGATTTGTCGCATTCTGCTCCATTCACACGAAAGCTGGGCTGGGTATTATTTTTTCTGATTAATGATGGATTCTTGAGAGGGCCCCGGCTGCCTGTGGGGTGGGGCGTGTGGGGTTGAGAGTGAGGAGGGGAGGGCTGCGGGGTGAGGGCCAGAGGGACATGTAGGGACAGAACAATAGGTAGGAGATTGTAGCTTTCATGTGATGTCCTGTGATGCTGACAAGCCCTACACTCCATTACTCTCGGCTAACCCTTTGATTTAGTCACCAGACCATCAGCTCAAAATAATATAAAAAAAAACAGCCACGTGGTTGAAATCTCGCGAGATCGAAGTTGAGAAATAAATTCAAATATATCACCACAGTTGTAAAGTGGGATAACAAAAGAGCTCATCTGTGCTGGGCGTGTAGTCACATGGTGGCTGGATTCTGCGCGTGCCAACAGGGATAATCGCACACTGTTAGTAGACCAAGCTCCAAAGCCCATTACACACGCCCAGTGAAGGCCCAAAACTTTGCAAATCTAACAGATGTTTATTTCCAAAGACACAAGCCCCATGACAGGTGGGAAGGTTTCCTGACCTCACACCACACAAATCCAAGCGCATCTCGTTAGATCACTTCATCAGAACAAAAGAGAGATGTCGTTTTCGCGTGTGTGGTCCATGAGCTATATATAATTACCTTTCATATTCCTCAAATATCCCTTTCATTTCCTGGCATTCATTTGGAGTAACCAAATGTTCTCTGTCTTTGATATAATCACTGATAATTTCAAGTTCAAATTACAGTTTTCCTGCCAGAATATCTATATTTGATTATTTAAAATTGCATGAAAACGCAATTTCAAATATGTAACACATGGTTCGGCACGCTAAGAGTAAAAGACAAAATTTGACCATTGATGTGAATTTTGCATTACAAATTTATTTTGAAATCAATTAAAATAGGGTACTTAATATTTCCTGGGACGTTTGTGATTAATGGAGATAATTAATCAGGTCACCAACCAGCTGGGGGGACTAGCATTTTAATATGTAATCTCGTGATTGAGTGAGCCTGAATGGCGGTATATATATATATATATATATATATATATATATATATATATATATATATATATATATATATATATATATATATATATATATATATATATATATATATATATATATAAACCCTGATGTTTGGCTTTGTCTAGCTAAGGATACACTGAAGGAATTCTTGCAGGGAAGATATTCAACAGCAAGTAACTGAACTCAATACTAGTTACTACAATAGATAGGTTTTAATTATGTCCAAACACTGATGATGGCTAGCACTGTTTCTGAAGACAATAAGTCTATTGACCACGTACTGCGATAATGAGGCTGATGCAATGGAGGTCAGCTTACATTTGCTGAATAATAGTCTGGTTATTTCATGAGTGGAGAAAGTGACGGAACACAAAGGAATGCTATTACCTGATAATTTCACTTCAAAGAAAAACCAAACCTATTATTACAAAGACTTAAATGCGTATTAAAGTATTTACAAAGAAAAATCACAGAAGGTCTACAAAAGCCAGCTGAGAAAACACGGCATGTGTTCAGTTGTTGGCTTTTACAGAATATTTTCAGAGACTTTTTATTTTAAAGTTTTTGAAGCTTTCAACAAGTGCATTTACTGTCACGAGTATCTGCAGCCATTTGTCAGAATAAATGGATTTTATTGAGCGCCTCAGCATATCAACTTGGAACAACCACAACTGTAGCAAGTACAAATTTGTAAATACCTTATTTGGACAAGTTTAAAGTTGTTGCTTTGTCATTGGTGGTTCAGAGCTTGTCTCCAAACGGAAGTGGCCCACAGGGCGGAAGTGGCAGTGGCGGAAGTGCGCATGTCACACCAACACGCATGTTGCATGAAAAGAAAGCAGGTCCACTCACAAATCCACAATAAAACATAATCTATCATATTTTGTGGGCACAGACAGGAAGTAGGTGGCAGGGTGCTGATTTACGTAGGTCCCACACGTAACAGGTAGTGGTAGTAGGACCTGGACACAAGCCTATACATACAGCCCTGGCGATACCACACACTAACACCATCAGAACTTCCTGTCTGCTCATGCTCAATCTACTCAAGTTTTGGTACAACAGCTTGACAAATTGAAAACAAAAAAACAAAAACAAGCCTGAAACTTGACAGACTGTCTTTTAAGCTAAGGACATCTTTCTGTCTCAGGAGTGGGTTGCTCATATTTAAGGTACTTCTGCATGTAGGTATATTTGAGTTATGTTCACAATGGCTCCACGGGTGTGTAACATATCGCTTTAATGGTGACTTGTGACATTATTATATATGGCAGTCATGTCCAATTCTTTGAGCCCGAGCATGATTGGTGTGAAAGTATGGACCATGGGGGGCCCTAGGCTACCTTAAACTCATTGGGGTGCATGCCCGGAGCACCTAGCGGAAACAAGATGGCCGACTTCCTGTTGAGTCTGGTAGTGATACACGTTGTAATGAAATGTAAATTAAGAATCAGCACCTTGTAGTAGTTATTAGTAACTATGATACATAGCAACAAGCATGGAATCCCCTATTTCTCCACTTTGTAGTTCATTTATCATCGACAGACATTACTTAAAAGCTCTGTAAATTGATCTAGATATGAGGAGTAATTTGTAAAAAGGCTTGCTGGAATGTGATGGAGACCAACTCAAACATGGTTTCCATTTGTATGCCGCAAACGTAATTCGACACAAATCACTATCATATGTCATAATTTACACAGGGAAATTTCTTGGTTACAAGAAAAGAAAGCTAAATGGAATGAGAAATTGGAGAACCAATTACTCTTCTGTATTACTCCTTGCTAGGCGCTTGCATACCAACATGTTGCTTGCAGTCTTGGAGCTTGAGTTTGGAGATTAACGTTAGCAACAGAGCGGTGATAATCGCAAGCTACTGCACTAACTTGACGTCTCAGCAACAACCTTCTCATCATTTGTCTTGTGGTTAGATCACTAAATTATGATCTTCAAGGTTATAAATTTGAGAAAGAGAAAATAAATGGCTGATCCGCCTTTTAGAATCACTATGCATCTCAACAAGTGCGGTTTGTCTTTTTTAAGTTCTTAAATTACGACATATGTTTCCAAAAATGGTAATACTGATATGGTTAAAGCATACGTTCAAAGTTGTACTACTGTCATTTCTTTTTTATCCAAGCATTTCTTTCCAGTGGAAACTATTTGTTGAAATGATAGAAAAAAAACTAAATTAATATCACCAAGAATAAAAAGCCAAACTGGAATACTGGAAATTTCAAATTAACAGTATACCAAAAAACCACCCTTTACCTGTTTGGGTAACCTATACCATGGATAAATTGAAAGCCAATAAACTATTCACTCTCCTGATAGTTTTTTGTTCATTTCCATTATTGACACTTCAAAAGCTTCAATAAATTTCCATTATAAATGACTTCACAAAGCTTTATCTGCAATAGGGAGACAGTTAATTAACTCGTGTTGTTTATTTAACCAACTGTCATTTCATGAACCTTTCATTTGAGAGTCAGATAAAATATTTGATTAGGTATGCGTTGATGGTACGGGAGCGCTGCGTCTGTGGATAAATGCACATTTTTAAGCGCTGGCTGCTTGTATCTTTGCCCACCGGTTTGACATGGAAGGTGACAAATGACACCGTCTGTTATGCTTGGGTCGGGCTTCTTTACATTGGTGGGGGAGTCTGCCTAACCCCATATCCCTGGTAATGTTGCTAGTACACTAAGTATTTCATTGTTGGATATTTACTGTAGATGACACGCGCCTGTCGTGTAAGGGGGGCATCTGGTGATCTGAAGAACATGAGAATAAGGGTACAGCAGAAGGGGGCAACATGACAGATCTCATACCCCCCTGTCCTCGGGTATCAACTAAGCATTGTCATGTGAACAACGCCACAAGAAATGATAGTCTTAAAAGGCTAACATAGAAAAGTGACTAGCACGTGGCTGAGGAGTGATAAAGATCTCGGTGGAACTTCTAGAAGAAAGCTGCACCGTAGACCTTGCCAAGAAGCCAGTGTATGCACGCACATGTTCCCATATCCTTTGGTCTTAAAACACATGTACATTAGTACAATAGATTTCAGGAAACCCCACCCCCACTCCAAGATAATGTTTTTATAATCAAAATTCCTAATTTATTTGACTTGTAACTGTTTCTCATATATATATAACGGTGATAATAGCCAGAAATACTGAAATAAATATATAATACTTTTACTTTTTATTATGTCTGTAAAGAAAAAAACCCACATGTATATGCTCCATTGTTCTGTTACTTGACATAGCAATAGTGGTGGTATTGATGTTGTTATTCAATTCTAAGAGTTCATTGGAAAACAAGAGGATATGCTTGCACGAGCTAAGTAGGGCAGCACTCATTTGTGACCAATTCCCCAGTGCCGCGGGTAAATGCTGGTGGCTCTCTGCAGCCGAATGCAATGAGGGCATATCAGTGGGTTTATGTAGAGGGGCTCCATAAAGCCCCATTCTAGTGGACTGGCCTGTCGTCTCTGAGACCATCAGGGCACCCACCATTACATGAGAAGGCACTGAGCTCCTGCTGTCTCAATGCTCGCCCAGATTGCCCCGTTTCCCCGTTCACTTGTTAAAAGCGGGTGTTGCCACACAATAGCACTGTGAATGGAGCGCAATCAAATTGCTGCCATCAAAGTGGCTCTGCGCCCATTGCCGTATTATACACCCGCCAAGCAAGCATTTGATGGCATAGCGGCAGTGGCTGATCGCGTGGCTTTTTATCACATGCCCGTCTCGGGGACATGGCTATTATTAGCAATTTGCACAAATTTGGCCAAGAAAATTACAAGTTGGGAGTTGCGTGGCTTTGGGCGGGCTCAAAGCTACATTTGGCAGTTGGTTCTTGCACCGTGGGTATCGATCAGGGAGCCGTCCTCGGCCCTCGATGGCGCGGAGTCAATGAAGTTGTGTGCACCCAGACTGAGGGTCGCCACACATTCTCTACATCCACTCTACCCCCTCAAACCACCACTGAATTATTTCCAATTGTCTTCATCTCATGCCATAACTTCCCAATTTCCCCACCCTTCTATATGCTTTGCTAATAAGGATAAGGCTGCTGTTGTCCCTCCCTGTCCTCACCCCTCCGCCCTGACAAATCTTAAAGCCGACCCAGAGGTCTCTTCCACACTTTCGGGCTGAATTTACTCCAATTCCCTAATTTGGATCCAATTTTCTTGGGTCGATAGCGGGAAATAATGGTGATGTTGCACAGCATCAAAGGGATGTATTTGTGACCAGGCTGCCACGGTCCCATTCTTTATCATTTCTCCTTGCCATGGCACCTGTAGAACCATAAGACATAGCAACAGGAGAGAAATATACAACCATGGCGCCTGTAGAACAATAAGACATAGCAACAGGAGAGAAATATACAGCCATGGCACCTGTAGAACCATAAGACATAGCAACAGGAGAAAAAATATACAACCATGGCACCTGTAGAACCATAAGACATAGCAACATGAGAAAAAATATACAACCATGGCCCCTGTAGAACCAACAGGAGAGAAATATGCAACCATGGCACCTGTAGAACTTCTGCAAAGATTGGCCTACAGGCCTCAAGACATAGCAACAGGGGATAGAGAAGCAATGGAACCTGTAGAACTGTTGAAACACGGCATCAGACAGGGTAACGAGAGAGACTAGTACATCCATGGCACCGGTAGAACCTCAGTCAAGCTAAACCTACAGGCTACAAACTCTAGAAATAAAAACTGAACTAATCGGTCTGCAGCACTGCTGTGAGTAGACATGACATGCAAAGAAAGGAAACTTTAAAACCTACATGAAAAAGATACGGGAAAACCTAGAGCTTTTGCATTGATAACAATATTGTGCAGTAGAATCTAAATAAACCATCTAAAAATATAAAGAGTTTATTAGAAAGACCTAGTTCGCACTTCAATGCAGAAAGCGTGAATCTGTTATGATAATGAGTGAACATGCGTGAATATCATACAAAAAGGGCAACCTGAATATCTCTCAAAAAGGAACAAAATCAGAAATCACAATATTATATATTTTTGTACATAACTCAAATGACACATGGCTACATGCAAACATGGTTAAAGCTTTATGTGACACAATTAGGTCATAGGTCATGACATGGACGACACACCGGGAGAAGGTAGCCAAAAGAGCGCATTGCTTTTCATTTATGTCTGACCGAAACTAATATATCCATTCAGTGTCAAAACAGAAACAACATATTTTTGGTCAAATCTATCAATATGTTGTCAATTAAAAGTGAAATCGATTAGCACCTTATTTTAAGAAGGAACTTTTAAGTGTTTAACAGAGAGACGCACTCTGGTTATGTGCCAGGGTATCCTTGCTATCTGGGCTCTGCAACTAAAGGATCTTGGGTTTATGTTTTGTTTACAAAGCTCATATGAAAAAATGACCGTGAAACACTATTATATAAAAATAACTATTTTCAACTCTTAAACCCTTTGAAACAAATTTAACAAAACTTCAAAGGCAAATGTTTCCTTTCTATGTGTCCAAAACGATGCTCCTTTCTCTGACTGAGTAACTCGTTGACCACGGTTTGGTGGCGCTTAGAACAAATCAACTTTCAAAACTAGATCAATCCAGAATCTTTTATGTTGGTTATCTGTGAATAGGCTGATTCTACAGTCTATAAGAGCAAAGAAGAAAGTTGCAGACCCAAGGAGCTCTGGATGTAGCGTAACTTGAAGCCACATAAAACTATCTCCCGTATGCCCTGGCATGTAAATACGACAAGGTCGAGTCGGTGGTGTGGAGCCCGCGGGGTCCCATGCCGGACAGCGCGGCCCCATGCCGGACAGCGCGCCCCTCCGGGAGCCGTTCCTGGTAGGGGCATCGGCGCCATAATCGACCCCAGCTGAAACCACCTCGGCAGTACACAGACACCAGTTGCTGCAATAACACACGTCCCGCATTGATCTCCCAAGGTTTACATACTGTCAAAGTAGGCACCTATTGATTCTCTAAATGACTACCTATTGATGGAATAATTCATGGTTTTAGACTATCACAGGAGCAACTGGTGCCACGATAGTGTCGACTCGAGAGCTATAAAAACATCATTCTTGATTCTGGTTTGTTTATAAATTTAGATTAATGGAAATTAATTCCATCTCACTCAATGTATTACAATATCTCTTCTATCACAAAGTAAACATAAAATTGGTTAGCGACGATCTATTGGGCTTTGTATATATGTTTGTGGTCTTTGAGAGAAGGGCTGTTGTTGTCTGGCGACAGGACTGGCCATGGTTAAAATGGCCCAAGTTACAATGAGACCAAAGAGGTTACTGTGTATGACAAGCTGGCCTCAATTTGTTAGTGTGTGCAATCTGGTTGGCCAAATTCGTCACACACTACAGCCATGTATTGTCTGCCAGATCGCAACCAAATTGCCCGCCATCCAAGCCAAGAAATTGGACCGTCTTTCAGACAGTTCCGAGGCGCCAGGGAGAGATGCGGTTGCCTTCACCAACATACAGATACATGGTTTACTGGGGGAGTGAGGAGGAAAGGGGGGGGGGGGTGACTCGATTGTTGGAATCTCTTGACAGAGGGCCCCATCGCAACCAAAAACTTATCGCTGCATCAGGGCCCTTTGTTTTCACTGGAATTCAGCAAGTGATTCTTCTTCTTTATCAAGCCCAGTTGTGAATAGCAATGAATTAGATACAAGGCCAGCTTCTTTGAGGCAATTTGTGATGGAGTTGGGCGCGTTTGCTTCCATCTTTGAGGCCGTCTATGCATCATAGTTGAGCGGCCTCTGGTGGAGGGTTGGGGTCGCGGAGGGATATCTCGATGGCGCCGATGTTTCAGACGTTTGTGCCACTCTCGAGCCCCGTCTGACTCCACAAGTCGACAGAATGGCACCGAGGGCAGGCAGCAGTCAGCATCTGGTAGTTATGGAATAATATCTACAGGTCCGTAGTGGGTGCATTCAATGATGTAGTAATTTATCGGTGTATTGGCTCTGATGAAGCCAGCAAATGACTCCAGGACAATGAGGTCCTTAGCAACGGTTCTCTGAGGTATACCCACTGTGGCCCCAAATACTTCCACATCAAGGCTCTCTCCCCCACAAATCTCTTAGAGAACAACTCAAAAACCACCAGCTATGAAATGCTGGTTCTGTAATGTCGGTGCCGGGATATAATGGGCCCAAATTGCAATCTTCTGCTTTTCAATGTCTCTTTGTCAAATCTAACAGACCTCAGTGGAATCAAAAGTGAAAGATGAAAAAAAACCCTAACAAATCAAAAAAGTTTGTATGTGGTAAAAATTACTTCCTGGAAAAAGTTGCAAGCCACCCAACATATGTAGTGGAACAAAGCCTGTCAAAAAAAAGAAACTAGACACTGATTTTCCACTGGTAGGTTTCCAAACACAATTGAAAGTATTGGTTCTATTCAGCAAGTGTCGCGCAACAATCTGTACAATGCACATTACTGACACAAGACACCATTACTGCACCATGCAATTTCACAATATAAAGAAACTTAATGCTCTAAAATACAACTTAACTACAGTTTTCAGCACGTCATTTTGTAAGGTTATAATTACACCAGTCCAGCATCCGTGACGGATCACGGTGTTCTAGTGGTGCTAAAGTAAGCAGTGGTGACAAGGTATGACAAATAACCTGGTGGCATGAGGACTTGATAACAATGCTCTTTTTATGCCGCTGATTCTGAACAAAAACAAAAAGACATGCGATACACTACATATGCAACTAGAGAAATCACAGCTTTCATTTTTCACATTTTACAGCATCTACTAGCTTGGTCTGCCTGTGCTTTGCCTGGCTTTTTTATATCGGACTACCACTGCATCTGGTAAAGAGCTAAATTAATTAAATGCTGCCAGAAAACATTAAAGCGGCAGTCACATCTTTACAAAGATAAAACACATGGAACATTTCCATTCCTTAATGATGCGCAGGAGTACATCTCGCGCTACCATCAGCCACCAGCATGTTATCTCTCCTACTGCATCTATTAAGGTGTTATTAACCAGTATCAAATTCAAACAATTCTGCTGCTGGTTTTAAATTTCACAGACCACTTAATGTTGAGGTTTGCTTTGTTCACTTTTTCACCTGATTCTTGAGCGATAACATCCTACAACTGAAGGTCACACTCTACATAATCATAGCAGAATCTGACACGACCTCGGCGTGCAGTCTACATTTCACCAGGCTTATATCAGACTCAAATCTACTTGTATTTGTGCACCATTTAAATTTCATTAGGCTGACATTGATCTGATAAATATTTTCTTTTGTATTTGATACAGCCTGCTAACATGGCTTTCTGGTAAATGACACATCATCTGCATTTGATGGACAATTCTATAGAGCACTTTATTGATTACCGCTTAGTTCTTCAAAAAGATGCATTCGTGGCCATCCATTCTGTACATAATACTCTACATTACCATAACAGACGAGGCTAAATTAAGGTTAAAATCCACACAAATAATCAAGGCTTTCATGTGTATTTTTTTCTTCTTGACATGTGCCTTGCAATAGATGATGAATTATTCTGTTTTCAAAAAATAGCAATATTCAGTAAGAAACCTGTGAAGTGAACATATCACGCTTGCTTTTCAACGTTGGCAAATGTTATGATTGCGTTTGTCATTTATCTGTGAACTGCAGGCCCTAAAAGACGGTGGCGGGTCCGCCACCAGATACACAAGAACCCTCGGAGTCTGCCAGGTCAACACCCGGCCACAAAAACTTGGCTCATTTTGCAGTCGACTGCCCTTCCACAGACAACAATGGTGTTGCCTTGCACCATGCCTGGCTTGCCATCAAAGGCGACACTCTGCAAGGACAAAACACTCTCAATGACTACAACTTCTACCCCCAAGCCCAATTCCTTCACTAAATTGAATATGAAAAGACCCAAACTCTAATATCACCTCCGAATATGTTGGCCCTAACCCCTGATGCTTAACTGCATGAGAACCCAGGGACAATGCAACACACAAGACAAAACACGTTACTTTAGATTTTGACAGCGATATTCCAATTTAATGAAATCACATTATGTATGGCATTCCTCCTCTTAGTGTTTTGCATACAGGTTTGATCAGGTTGACCAAAATGAAAAATCAGGACAATGGCAATTTTGTTTTGATAAATATGCTTCTTGTCCTATGACTAGGCCCATTCCATTCTCTGTCTTTGACAGGCACTTGACAAAACTTGCTACAAATGTGGAATATTGAAACGAAACTATGGAAAAACAATAGCCGAGCACTGGTGCATTGTGGGGGTATAATTGCCATGTGAAAGCAGCCGGAAAGGCACAAGTTTATGACATGAGATCACCAGCGTATATTAACATTAAATGCTTTCCTTTCAATAGCAGGGCCACAATAAACAAGCTTTGTCAAGAGCAAGGAAATGATCAAATTTCAATATGATTTATGACATTTTATTGCTCTGGTCACAGTTAATTTGTAGCAGTGAACATGGGCTGCATTGGAGCATATCTTTAGACTTTGTATTTTTATTACTATATTAATATTGCTGTAATTACTGCCATAGATATCCATTTTTACAATATTATCTCCCCATGTTATGTTGAACAAGACACTTTATATAGCAAATGAAGTTATAAAACTTCCTCCTTGAAATCACCATTGCCCTGTCATTTATCATGCTTAAAACAATTCTATTAGGATAATTGAGATTTCCTTTCTCCAAATTGGTATCATTCTAATTGACATTTCTTATAAATGATCCAATGTTAGACATTAATAAACCTTTGTTAAATTCAAAGCTTTCAAGTGCTTCCGACGGGTCTTTGTCGCAACTGGAATACACCAAGTCGGCGATCAGAATTAAATCAATTTAGTACAGAATTTTCATAATTCTACATTCTGACAGCTTTTTCGAGAGCACAAAGAAGTGTATTTCGTGATTATTACATTGGTATTGTGACTAGTGTTGTAATCAAGTTTTGTTGTATCAAACACATGGCAAGCTTCGTTCATAAATGGAACATTAAAAATTGGCAGTTTTACAATGAAAAATAAAGGAAATGTCACTAAAAGAACCCCAACAATAGGGAGGTGGTGATGCAGACAGCTGGTTGGCTACTGGCCTCCCCCATCACATCCTAATATATACATTGTCAGGGTTCACAATTGTGGCTGAATCCTTTTAGAGAAAAGTGAAAGGATGCATGCAAAATGGTTTTGGAATATTTCTAAATCTATTCAAAAGTTGTTTCGTGATAATTCATAACAAAAAAATAAAAATGTTTGTGAGATCATAAATGACTTTTTCTATTGAATAATTACATAAAATTTCATTTAAATAAATGTCAAAGCTTTGCTAATATAAGTTAATTTTACATCATATATGTAGGTTAAATAACTGTTCTTTCCTTAACACTCTAAGTCAAATATTAAACTAGCTACAGGTTTAGTTATCCAAAATGTTGAAATCTTAACATATTTCCATCGTTTACAATTAGAGCTTTCGGCCTTTGGGACATTCAAAGTTGCAGTACTTATGACATAAAATAGTGGAAAATAAAATTGCATTGATGAAAAATTCTCTTTTCAAAGTGGTTCAGGTAAAGTTTTAACAATTCTATAATATAAACAGAATGTTCTTTATAGGATCTAACACAACCTATTCTGCCATAAACTTTTTTAACATATGATTTCTCACATTTCTAACATCCAAATGAAACTTATTGTTAATGGGTGAAAATGTAATCATAGTCATTGTCCCAGGACGATTGCATTCTTTTCAATCATTTTTCACAAAAATCCCATTCCACATAGTTACTTTAATATCCCAAATCCTCTCCAAATTGCCGAAATTTGTAACACAAGTAAAATTATTGTTTACATGTATAGGGATTCAAATATGAATTAACTTTATGTCATCATATAATTTTGATATAAAAATATAACATATAATTTATTTTGTACAAAAATACAAACTATACAATGTGGACAATATTTTCTTTATTTATACACGACTAAAAAAATACATTCATCAAGAACTATGAAACTACACAATTATTCTCTGACATAATCAAGATCTGTTTAAGTTACCACACATTTCAAGATGGCTTTTAAAAAAAGTGTGGCTACTTTTCCCCTGATCCATATATTCATATTACAAATATGAACTGTGTAATACAACATTAATTACAAAAGGATGAATACATTTTCCTGCACGGAAATCTCTTGATTATAAAAACAGAACAGACAAGTGTCACCGAGTTCAGTTTATTTACAACATATTTCATCATTACACTCGTTTAAATAGTTTTTTTTATAGTTCTGGCTTTTTGAAGCGTTCTCTTTAATCAAACTTAGAAACTGAGAACAGAGCTGTGCTGTGTCATTGTTGGTTGTGAAGTGGGATCTGTGAGTGGCATTTTTTACACGACGACAGACTGAGAGCAGTCGGTGCTATAAATCTGTGCGAGCAGCCTCCCAAATCGGGGGTTCTGGGGTGTAATTTTTATGAAGTTGAGGTGAGGGGTAGGAAAACAAATAATGGGAGACTAACACCAGTTTGTGGTTGTGATGGGCAAATAGAATGCGGAGATATGGCAGAGCATGCGATATGGGGGAAGGAGACGCACGCTATCCTGACGGACGGCTCCACCATCGTCCGTCCCGCCGTCCCAGCTAATGCCCCCCTCCCTCCCCCAACCATCCCCCCTACATCTTGATAAATTCTACAATTGGGCTTTATTGCGTTACGAGAAAATGAAGCCCGTCTAACCCACTTAAGGGATTTGGTGGCACTCCGTGTGTATCTTTGAGCGAAAACAATGAGAAGGGAACATGCTATTCTATAATCTGCTACACACTGTTGTCTGCCTGGTGCTCTCATCAAATCGAATTACAAATGTT
The DNA here is from genome assembly GCA_949316495.1 of Amphiduros pacificus. NCBI lineage: Eukaryota > Metazoa > Annelida > Polychaeta > Phyllodocida > Hesionidae > Amphiduros > Amphiduros pacificus. The sequence continues at coordinate 56,932,410 of OX439001.1, read as the reverse complement.
ATTTCTGATAACGCTCCCACTGAACTGTCCTCTACGAAAAAAGATTTATGGAAGTCAGAAGTCTTGGCATGCGACAAAGGCTCTTTAATCGTGGACAGCTTGTCAAAGTGTATATAGGGTGATAAGGGTGACTGTAACCCCAGGAGTGACTGAGGCATAATGCGCCCCTCTCAGGAACCGCTTTGCATGAGACTTGCCATTAAACACTCGCCCGCAAAACAAAGGATGTTGATAGCGCAAGAAATAAAAGATGATTCCGCAGGGTGATTGGTATTCATGCGCTGGCAGTGCAGTGTTGCTGAGGTGCGGCTCTGCACATGCAATGCCTCAATTAGACCTGGGCCGCTACCATAAAGTGCCTGCTCGCTACGACAACAAGTGTGCCCCAGTCTGCCGGCTCACCACTGTGCTTCACACATACACGTCTGTCTCACACACACATACACACACACTTACACTTGACACATGTTTCTAAGTTTGGGAACAAAGTGATTCTTTTTTTTTCACATGGCATAATTCTTATCCAAAACATTTTCTGTTGTAATGATATAATAAAATGTATATTTTTCATCTTAAAAGTATAAGAAAACTGGCACACATATCATCTACTTATGTGTTGATGCATCAATTTGAGATTAATGGTCAATTGTGGGATATAGCAAGTATATGATATGGCAGTAAATGTTTTCAGTAGAGCTGTATGATTCGGAGGCTGTATGATTCGGAGGCTGGCTGGAGTGAGTCTGCTACATCACTCATGGATGGAGCCTGGTCTCAGGTGGATGGTGTCACAATGCACGGCCTGTTAATGCGTCCCGTAAGTCGACACCTTCCCATCATCCCCGGTCTTCTCTCTGTCCCCTTCTCTGATTTGCCGTTTGTGTCTTTGACTCGGCGACAATGCCCCAATTGTAGATAAAACTGAACCTGCAACGACAAAGACAAATAAATCATAGTTAAATCGGCGCTGATGACATTAATATTAGCGAGTGCATATAGATAAGCAGGACAATACAACAAGGCTACCCATCAGCAGGAGTGATACGGCCACTTCATTTCAGCTCACGACAATCATTATTTCATAGAGAACCGACTCAGTTTAGCACATGTGTAGGGGCCCGACAGTAGAGCCAAAAGTGCATGGATTTTTCACTAGTTGTACAAATGTCATAAATATTTATGAGTGAATTGAAAGTCAATCTGGCAGAGAGTAATGAAGTCAGGAAATGCGAGGGATATATCTGGTTTCTGTGTCTCATTGTTTTCAAGTGTTTTGCGTGGTGATGTGTATGTGTGCGGAGGACTGTCATCATGGTGGGGCAGGAGGGGGGGAACTTGGTGGTAGGGTGAGAGTGTAAACTTGAGGCTAGCAGGGATTGATTTTCTGGTTTGTGTGAGCCACAAGTGCGGGCCATATGCTGAGCTGCACACTTGTGTCACTGCGCCACTCCAGCCACGGAACACCTATCCATAATGCGACCCACTCTGTCTCCGCTCGCACCACCACATAGCAAACTACTGTGTTGTCACAGCCGCAATCCCATTTATGCGCCACTTCAAGCCAGGATGCGCCCTGGCTCCATACAACTGACACAACAAAATTAGCACTTTGGTCAGGGTAAACAAAAGCCGAGAGGCATCGGCGGTCCCGCTCGGCATGTTGGGATGACACCCAGTTATTGCTAGCCCAGTGCTTGTCGTCGTCTTTGCTGCATGATGGCCGTGTGTTTGTTGTAACATCAGTGGCCACTCAGCCAGGAGAGGGGACCAGCCTACCATGTAGCGAGACAATGGGACGAGCACAGTCTGATGGAGTCCCCTGACCCCTGACACTGCCGTCGTCGTCATCGTCAAAACTCTCTCACTCAGCAAACAGTTAGAAACCACCTCAACTTCTCCACCATCCATCTACATACTGTACTCCATTCCCCCCACCCAAGTATCACACAAAATCTCTTTTCACTCTATCTTGATATGTGCAATCATTTCCTGAGAACAACAACAAAGTTTATTGAAGATTTAATTCACGGGGAGCAAGAGCAGGCCGTCACTAGCTGTCAGGTTTCATGTGAGACTGGCATCCCGTCATGGCAAGAACAACAAGTCAGGCTGAGGCATTAAGGCTGTGGGGCTAGATCCCTTTCAGGCAATCTCTGCCATCACACCAGCCTCCGGCACCAACTATGTATTAGAATAACTTTGTTACTGTGTGCCGATTCATCATAATGTATGCTCGGTGGGTTGCGGCTGTCAGTGTGGATTGAGCTATATTTCGAGGTTGGCTGACTGGGAACATGTCCCTGCACTGTAATGATGTTATAGATGCCAGCTTCCCATAGTCAATCAAAACCCACAAAAGTAACAGGTTCAGGCTGAGATAAGGGGGTTGACCATGTATGTATGGTGGCCTCGGTGATGCTGGTAGGGTGGGGTACCAGGGACAGTCTGGCACCACATAGCAGGGTGTGGGGTGAAGCGTCGCTGTGGTGTGCTCAGCCAAGCATGACTAATGTCAGCCTGCGTGTCCACCATCGCCATCCATCACCACGACACACAGTCAACACTTGCTGTGCTGCTGTACTTTTTACACCAAAAATGACACTTCTTATACTTTGCAATCAATAAAAAAACAGACAATTTCCCATATAAACCACACTAACAAAGAAACTTAAAGATAAGCTTTAGATGATAATGCTGACCGTTAAAACTTTTTTAAAAAGGTCAATGTCCTTAAAAAGTTAATAATATCTGGACCAATCACAGGATTTCACATTAATCTTGAGGGCCTAAAACAAGGCTTGGGAGAGTAGAAGGCAGTTTATCTGCATATCAGTTAGGTCCTCTGACCTGCAGCTAGTTTCTCACAGCACACCACAGAGGTCCTATACTGCGAGGGCCTTAAGGTTTGGAGCTTTGCTTGTACCTTATGGCACCAGATGATGTCAGAGTTAGCAAGGACGATGGCAGAACCAGGGCAGGCTAAGGCGCTATGACCCGCAGGCTGTATCTGAGGGTGTTTGTACCTCAGTGTGAAGGTCACGGTGCCAGGTCTGGCCCATCCATCTTACCACTCTATGACAGCATCATGAACAACGACTAAAAAGGACTCTATCAGCCGCTCCCTGCAGTGTGCACACTGGCAGTGGCACACCCGTGGTCTGCTACCATCTGTGTGCCCGAGCTCCGGACTTACCAAGCCATCATCATGGAGACCAACAATGACCCGGGGCCACGAGGGCTTTGTGTGGCGGGATACTTGGTGACCTTTTGCTCCTCCGCGGTGCCTGTCAAGGTCACACTGCACACCCATCCCACTCACCCCTTCACCAAACACTGAGCGTCCTTCATCACAGATCTACCAGCTGACAACTCATGCCTTCTACATCCATCAAATACCGACAACTGGAGTGCCCGACTTGTTGAGAACTTTCAAATGCTTGATGCCGATTGAAGTCATGTGGAAACGTAACCTTAAAAAACATCAAATTCTCACGTGTTGCGCACAAAAGACCCAGCAACTGACAGACCTGTTTGAGGCTTAGTCCTGGCCATTATGAAATGTTTGGGAAATACTACCCACATCCACAGGATTATGAATGAAGCTTCAATAAATCAATGAAGTCAATCAGTGTTGATCATTGGAGGAGGGGGCTGGGGGGATGGTTTATCCGGTCCTGGCATGCTATCCTGGCTGGCAGTGATTGCAATACCGGCATGACTTGCGACACAGCCCAGATCAGTCGACTCTATCTTTGAGATGCAACAACTTCCAGTGTCCATTCTGTGAGACAATATAAAGCTAGGGACTGGCGCAACAATGTCGGCGGCGTTATCAGTAACTGTTCTCAATAGATGGGCTGGGGTGAGGTTAAGGGCCACGGCAAGGCCCACCAGGTTGCCATTTTGGTTGCCATCTTATCTGCCATCCTGCCATCCCTCACCTCCCTGTCTGACAGTCTTATGACGCTCCCTTCCATTAAAGGCGACCACTTTGCAATGCATCTGTGCCGCCGTGAAAAGCGCCAACCGGACCATCTGTGAGAAGGCACCAGCGTGGTATCTGGTGGTGCCCCCTTCTGTCACTGTCAAGGGCCGGTCAGTGTGGGCAGTTGGGCACTGATCCGGTCATGATACGTGTGACGGGCGGGGACTGAGGATGCCGCCGAGTCTGTGATAGGCATCGGTCTTGTCCTCCATATCTACAAGCTGTCCCCCATACCAACATCTCCTCCATCACGCAGCCACACCACTCACTAACAGTTGCATGAGCACCCATATTGACCGCTCGCACAATCTCCAGAATGGCCAAGACGCACAAATTACTTCTGCTCAGGAAGTCAAAAAACACGGGTGGAAATGAACAAATCTACTTAAAACTTTCTCTTACTGTTATCAGCTCTGTCAGAGACGCAGCCCGAAATATGGCCACTGTTAGCGTGCCAGGCCTTTTCTCCACTTCAGAGAGTGGCTTGTCAGGCAACAAGAAAGACAGTGAAAAGTACTCCTCCACATCTCATCGGGGGTTTTTCACTCTATTTCCTCTTTGACTTCTATGCCCTGTGCTCTATACCTGTGGCTTTTCTTCCTCAGTCCTTTAGCCTTTCAAATAATCCATGTCTGTTAACTAATTGTCAAATACGCCCAACCAAAATCACTCAGAAAACAAACTAGCAACAGCAGTCCAAATAGAGGAAATTTCACATATATATGAATATATATATATTCCAAGCTGTCAACAAAATGTCTTTTTTTTGTTTAAGGAAGCCTTTCAAGTGATGAGTGTGGGCTATTGATTCCCTCTTGACTCTTGTCACCATGGCAGAGGGTTGATGGACTTTGATGTGAGTGGTGATGAGCTGGTCAATCTGTTGAGGGACCGGTGACAAGGGGTTAATGCCCCCTCCAGGTGCGCTGCCACCCCCCCTCCTCACACCCTGCCACCAGAGGGCACCGGCCCTCCACACCGGGACATTCCCCGTCTGTCATCTTCTCACCTTCCTCATTTTCACTGTTTCTGTGATCATCATGTTCTGGTGTAAGAAGTTAAATTCATAGGCATCCTCTGAGTGCGTCAATACCTCAAAGATCTGAGATTCCCCGTCATATTCTCATACAAAGTGAGACTAGTACTGAAAGTGAGAACTCCATCTCAATTTGTCCAATCCATTTAATGACTGCAGCGGGGACTGGGGTAATGTTGGGCACTGATTACCGAGCGCTGTTAATTCACATTGAGAGGCAACAGAAGGCCAGTTATGTGACCAGTTCAGGTGGTGCCCTCTGGAGAGTCATCGCTAGGCAAGACTAATGCTCCTTGCCGACCCTTCTACAGTACCCCCATCAGGACCCTCCTCACCGCCCCTTCTGTTGCCTTATTTTACACCCTTACAGCCCCTCGAGGACGGTTTTCTTTCATCTCATTACAAGTCTTTGTTGTTGAGTCTTTGTCTTTTTTACAAAACTGTCCTTGCACACTGGACACCCTATTCTGAAGAGTAGGTCAAGGGCAATTTGAAAACTAAACAATAGATCAAACTAACAGAAATCATATACCAAAATGTGTTGTGTCTGTGTTTGATTATGCTTTGTGAGCTTTAGAAACATCAGAAATTTGACCCCTTTTGAAAGAATTGGCACAAATATTCTAATATCTAACTAAACAACAGCATGGTGTGAAATTCCAGTTACTAATTGACACATAAGCTATATAACTGTGGGCTGTTTAATGTGTAAACACCAGAAAACTGTTGCCACCAGGACGTTGTGGACTGGCTGGCAGAGCACTGGTGAAAGCTTGGTCAAACATGGCTCTATTTGTACACCACACCACCGTGTTCAACTCTCGCCCACCTTGCCGATCCTCAGCTGTGCACGGCTTGTCAAGTCCTCCATGAATGCCAGTCTCTTTTCTTGCCATAGGCAGGCAGGATTTTTTTTCGGGGGGTCGTTTGTCCGACTCGGGGACATGCCACGGAGGAGACACGTGTAACTGATGCTGGCACGGCAAGCTTGTCACTGTTAACATAGCTGCCAGGGTCTGCAGCGAGCACAGATCCGATGTCCACTCTGCATAGGTCCTCATAATTGTGACAAACGCCCAGGTCAGAGGTCACTGGGCACGCTCACAGAGGTCATGCTCAACCAACTGCAACTTTCTCACCCTAAATTTGAACATATGGATGAAATAATGAATTACAAATCAACAACTGAACTAAACTTTTTTTGGCATATGATCAAGTAACTATTTCAAAAACTCTAATTTCCAAAATGAAATCTGAGGTTTTCTTGCTTTTGTTGCAAAACATCTGATTAGTGTGAGTGCGAGCAAAATATTTTCAAAATTCTTCCAAAGTCTGTTAATTGTGATGCATTTTGGCCTAATCACACGGGACGTCTATCATGTGTTTATGTATGCCATTGCTCTAATTTGGTGGCAGTGGGTAAGTTTTTTGACACGGTGTATTGTTAGCAAGATGAATGGCATCCTACACATGCTTCGTTAGTCTGCGAGCTGACACCCTTACTGTCACTGCCCACCACCGCCAAGATTCACCCTGGCATCGTCCCCGCGTCTGCACCCCGGCCCCGTCCTGTCACAAATGCCACTGACCACCGCACCATCAACGCGATTCCCACTTCCGCCCACCTCAAGACGGTGATGGAGGACCTCGCCCAAAAGAAGTTGGGAAGCGAGATGGGTGGCAGTGTGGGGCTGCGATGATCTCTGCTCACCTCTTTTCTTCATAATCCACTAACAAACTTCAATTTCACCACCATACTCTCTCTTATTACCTTATTTCTATTATACAGTCTGATCAAGCAACTTAAAGCTAATTGATTTTGGGCAATATTGCGGTAATTTTCCAATTAGTGCGTAACAGTAACGAAGTCTAAACAGATCTTCCAGCATAAGAGCTGAAGTGGCTTTTATCAGACAAATTAATCAGTAGGCAAAAGTCAATCTACAATGTAATTATGTCGATAGAGATCTCCAACATCGACCATTAATTCCAAGCCAAACACAATGCACTGCCGCTAAATAACTACACTAACAAACATCAGTCACTCCACGCAATGCAACAATCCCAGCCTTCTCATCACACACTCTGTGCTAAATGTCCCCATCAAACTCTCCTTATCTCAACAGTCTGATCAACGTACTGCTCACCACTCCAAGCCCAACAAAAACCACATTATTTGTCTTCCCAAAAAGCCATTTGTGTGCATGAAGGCTATTATTCTAACATTCCAACATGCCTGGTTATTTCTGCTTTTAAGGTTACAGATTTTGCTTTGCCTTTGCATAAAGCAAAAGTTTCAGACAGCTTGCAAGGTCAAGGTCATTAACTGACTCAATATTAATCTTTTTAGTGTCAAAGAATGGAAGTCCCCGACTGTTTTAAGGACAATAGATTGGTGAAGGTCATTGATTGAATGACATATTACAATGTCAAGGTCGTAAACTAAGGCACAAGGCTACAACTGAATGCCCAAAACAAAGCTGAAAAGATCTTTTACATCTTTTACATACTTCAAGACAAATACTTGGTAAAGATCATTAACTGACTTAAAATATCAGTTGGTCATGGTCAACAAGAATACAATAGAATACAGAGTGCAACAGGGAAGAAGAGGAGTTTCTCCCTGCTATGGGATTATTTAAGGCCATACTTAGTTGATCAAATACTGTGAAGCTGGACTCCACTTCTACAGCTGTTGACCCAGCTTCTTGGTGAGGAATGCTCAACAGTCACAGCCAGACATCTATATGGTCACACAAAACTGCAACCAAGTGACGTCATGCAGGGTCACTGAATAACCAGACTGAGCCACACAAGGAGGTATGCGTGACCTAACAGAATCACGTGCATGACAGGATCACATGCCATTGACAATATATTGCCTTATTGAGAAACATCATGTGTGACCTTATAGCAGTTTGGTTCTGACTGCTAAACGTTTTGCTTGGTCCAGGAAGGGGGGACATCTCTTATTGACAAGTAAACGCTTTCCGCCGGCCAATCTTTATCTACTTCACACATGTCACCCATGTGTCTACATTCCCACATACACCAAACACCTCAATGTTGTTTTTTTATTTATTCTCTCTCCGTCTCTTTAATCTGCTGCAGAGCAACAAATAGTTCAGATATTGCATTATTGCTTGATCAGTGGTTTGTGCTAGGATATTGGATAATACCGGATTACCTGCAGCTTATCCTACTGTCTCAGTAGACGCACGATTTGCACATCAATTGGCTTGAATCATGGCTTTATTTGTTCAATTAAATTTGTGTCTTGTCAGGTTGATCAGAGGAGGCTGAGGTTGGCTTGGCCCTGAATCCTGGCCGTGGCAAGGGGATCATCCCGCGCCATACCCTGTCACTTGTGTGGATCAGTCCAGGCCTAATCCACCGCTGCACTCTCTTCTGCGTAAATCACAAGCCGGTAAGAGCCGACCCCGGGCAGGCAGAGTGCATTCAATCAGCGGCGGGAGCACGGGAGCAAACGGCGGGTGCCAGGCGGCTTGACCAGGTCAGCATACACAGCCATAGTTCATCCACGCTGACAACGAAACCGGCAGCGACAGCGCTAACAGAAACCATGCCAATTGTCTTAAAACTTGCCTCCTGAGCTTCCCTCTTCGCTTATAATCAAATACACGCTTTCTAAGACACACCATGTTTATATAAACTAATAAAATTTTACATAAAACGTCTCTGATGGACTTCGTCCCGAACAGCTCGTCAGTAGTGCAGTAGGAATTTGGCTGGCATCTGTTTTCTGTGGCCGGTCCAGTTGAAGCACTCCATCAAGGTTGCTGCCACAGGAACAGCCTGATAAGCTCATCTCAACTTGTAGACCACCTGATAATATCTAGGTGATTTATACCACAATCTCCACTCCATACAACACTATCCAAGATTATTTGGCTCTGAAATTTCATTTTCTAATGTCATTGACCTGGAATATTTCACTTTCCAAACTAAATGAATTTAACATATCATCTACCAATGTTATTTTGTCCTAGCATTTCACTTTCCCCAGTTATTTAGCTATAACATTTTACTTTTCCAAGTTATTTGGTTTCAGCTTTTCACTTTCCCAAGTTATTTGCCTTAAATACTCTAATTTTACAGGTTATTTGACTTCTCTATTTCACAATCATATTTTAGCATTTGAGTTTTTGATTGATTTAATTCAGTAAATTTCCTTTCCCAAGTTATTAGCCTAGAACTATTCTTATTCTCTAGCTATCTGGCTCTAACATTTCATCTTTAGAGTTATCTAGCTAAAATATTTCACATTCCCAGTTTATTTGATTTTAACATTTCACTTTTCTGAGTTATTTGTCTGCAATAATTCCCTTTTCCAAGCTGTTATCCTATTTTTTAGTTCTTAAGCCCAAATGTTTAACTTTTCCATGCTATTTGCTTTGCACATTTCAGCTACGAAGTTGACCAGAGATGTATTACCCATACTGACCAATAATCTGCATTTTATGTCAGTTGTGACCATCTATTTGTTCAGTTTGTCACAACTTTATGGTATGGCAATGTGCAACATACAGCTCCCTGCAGGAATGACACAATTTTCGCAGAGTCCATACATCCATTACTTCTCGTAGATATCCAGTCCCACGGCATAGAGGGTGTCTTGGCTCGACGTGTCTTCGTGTTCTACGGCATCCCACGCGTTCCCTTGCGGGTGCTGCATGCGTTGTTTTGTAAAGTATGACTTACGAAGTCAATTACATCCCAATAACTGTGGCTACAATGGCACTACTTATGTCTAACAAAGATGCACGATTATTGTTGCCTGCCACTTTGTCTAAACTTGCAAAAAGGTCTCTTTAGAATTCACTAAACTGAACATGATTTAAAAGCTTTTCACTTCAGAAAAGACATGAAAACATTTTTAAAAAAACGATGTTTTTGGTTTGTATTGTTGCGGAGTGTGGGAGAAGTAGCCTGAGGTCACAAGAGTCACCCAACTGTGGTCATGTTCAGCAACAGATTAATTCAGGCGAAAAGTGAAAGACTACACGACTCAGCCACCCATGACCTTGTGCTTGATGACCTGGGGGATGTTCAACAGAGTTTGCTGATGTGCGACGACGCAGGCAGGTGATGCATGACTGATAATGAACCGAGTTCGCCTCTACCTACGCATCAACCCAAACCGCAACATATGTCTCTGTGTTAGTGCTCCCCCACCCTCCTGTGTGGGGCACACATCCATCACCTTGCCACCCCGTCATTCACCACTGTCCTGCTGCGCCCCACTCCTCCCTCCACAATGACCAACCCCCACATTAAAACGCCACCCTTTTTGTCATTCCGCACAGCTGGTCTGTCAGACAAGACAAGAAAAATCAATTATGGCTGATCATTTGTGTTTGAATCTTATCACCTGCTCTGCAGTATCTGCTGCAGATGCAACAAGTCAAATCAGTTCGCAAGCAGTGTTTGTAATCAGATCTGAGACGCGTGTCCGTCATGTGATGAATCAGAGGCAATGAGTCTAGCAAGGAACCAAAGAACCCTGCTTATAGTTTTTTTTCAGTCCATTTCTGCAACCTTTTATGGAGTGGTCGAGTTGTCTTTTACTCTGTTGTTTGCAACACTCGGAACAGTGGCAACACCCAGAGTAAGGCCGTTGACCGCTTGACCTGCCACTGACCGATGGAGTACGGCCAGGTGGTTGGTGAGATGGGAGAATAAAGGACGGCCAGTGACCGGCCTGACCCAGGGTGAGTGCCGTCGTATAGCGCCACGCGTACATCACACACAGGTACACATGGCACAGCCACTTTGATGACACCACCCGGCTTACTCAGGTTTCCCTTCCCTCAGAGAACATTGCATGTGCCAGCCCCTTTTTTCACAACTACGATATCCTATGTCATAATTCAAGCCTTTAAAATGTTGTTGAGAAACGGCCAATTTCTTGTCTCCATCTGGTGCATTCAGATATCTTTTGTTATTCTTTGAAAATAATTACTGCAAAAGGAAATTTTATGTAAATAGCACGTTGCTGCATCTCCTTTGATATCCCGCTGTACTGTGGCCATGAACACTGAAATAACAGACCACTAATGGCTAATAATAGCCAACTCCACTTCTGCCTTCGCTCTCATTATTCAGAATTGAGTTATAACTCAGCAGATGAATTTCAACTTTACTCTAATAAATATGATTTTAAAAATTCACGAAAAACGTTTTAAAATCAATGCAGCTTTTAATGAACTTCTTTCTAAAATCTGCTTGATTTTATGTGAAGAACACTTGTTTAGACTGGTGTCTGGTTCTATGTGGTGGTTGACTTGTAATTCAGTATCAATACATTCAAATAAGAGACCAGTGACAGACTGTTACAGGTGCTTGCCTGCGTGGCCAGCCCGGCCAGGGGGCGCTCTTTTCATGTCGAGTGTCTATGTCTCCATAATGAAATCAGCACACAAAGATGGCAGCCACCTGTTACGACTGATGGAGACCGCAGGGATCAAAGCCGAGCTGACCCTACCGTGACCTTGGCACTGACATCCTTCATCTTGAAACGCAAAGGCTTCGATAGCAGCAACACATACAAGAGGCTTTGCACACACCCTCTTCATCACTGGCCTTGGTCAGTGCCACCTGTTGCCGAGGTGATGCAAGAGGGTCAATGAACTCGTAAGACATTGGGATGTTGAGAAGGAGGAGCTGACGGTGCAGCCACTGTGAAAGCCAGTCAAAGGCTGAGCCCACCAAGAGGAAGTCACCCGCCATGTAACTGCCTGCTAATCACCCACCCACCTCCTCCAGGGAATCTCCAGACATCCAGAGGCTGTGGTCAAGGGGATAAACCCCAGGATGAACCACATGCCATAACCATAAGGTGCTGCTGTATGAGGTCACAAACAGCCTGATATATGGTCACAACCCGCCTGATATCATCCCCCTGATATATGGTCACAACCCGCCTGATATCATCCCCCTGATATATGGCAACAGCCCGCCTGATATCATCCCCCTGATATATGGCAACAACCCGCCTGATATCATCCCCCTGATATATGGCAACAACCCGCCTGATATCATCCCCCTGATATATGGCAACAACCCACCTGATATCATCCCCCTGATATATGGCAGCAACCCGCCTGATACCATCCCCGATATATGGCAACAACCCACCTGATACTATCCCCCTGATATATGGCAACAACCCACCTGATACCATCCCCCCGATATATGGCAACAACCCGCCTGATATCATCCCCTGATTTATGGTAACAACCCACCTGATATCACCCCCCCCCCGATATATGGCAACAACCCGCCTGATACCATCCCCCTGATATATGGCAGCAACCCGCCTGATGTCATCCCCGATATATGGCAACAACCCACCTGATACTATCCCCCTGATATATGGCAATAACCCACCTGATACCATCCCCCTGATATATGGCAACAACCCGCCTGATATCATCCCCCCGATATATGGCAGCAACCCGCCTGATGTCATCCCCGATATATGGCAACAACCCACCTGATACTATCCCCCTGATATATGGCAACAACCCACCTGATACCATCCCCCTGATATATGGCAACAACCCGCCTGATATCATCCCCCCGATATATGGTAACAACCCGCCTGATATCATCCCGATATATGGCAACAACCCACCTGATATCATCGCCTGATATATGGCAACAACCCGCCTGATATCACCCCCCCCCGATATATGGCAACAACCCGCCTGATACCATCCCCCTGATATATGGCAGCAACCCGCCTGATGTCATCCCCGATATATGGCAACAACCCACCTGATACTATCCCCCTGATATATGGCAACAACCCACCTGATACCATCCCCCTGATATATGGCAACAACCCGCCTGATATCATCCCCCCGATATATGGTAACAACCCGCCTGATGTCATCCCCGATATATGGCAACAACCCACCTGATACTATCCCCCTGATATATGGCAACAACCCACCTGATACCATCCCCCCGATATATGGCAACAACCCGCCTGATATCATCCCCTGATTTATGGTAACAACCCGCCTGATACCATCCCCCTGATATATGTCAACAACCTGCCTGATGTCATCCCCCTGATATATGGCAACAACCCGCCTGATATCATCCCCCCGATATATGGTAACAACCCGCCTGATACTATCCCCCTGATATATGGCAACAACCCGCCTGATACCATCCCCCTGATATATGGCAGCAACCCGCCTGATGTCACCCCCGTGATATATGGCAGCAACCCGCCTGATACCATCCCCCTGATATATGGCAGCAACCCGCCTGATATCATCCCCTGATATATGGCAACAACCCGCCTGATACCATCCCCCTGATATATGGCAGCAACCCGCCTGATACCAACCCCCCGATATATGGCAACAACCCGCCTGATGTCATCCCCCATACCGTGCCATAAAGCTGCTGATAAACCACCTGATTGGGCAATGTATCTGCTAACATGGTACCTGTGGGCAAGGTATCTAGGTCAGGCATCTGTGGGTCAGGCATCTGTGGGTCAGGTATCTGTGGGTCAGGTATCTGTGGGTCAGGTATCTGTGGGTCAGGCATCTGTGGGTCCTGTATCTGTGGGTCCTGTATCTGTGGGTCAGGTATCTGTGGGTCAGGTATCTGTGGGTCCTGTATCTGTGGGTCCTGTATCTGTGGGTCAGGTATCTGTGGGTCAGGTATCTGTGGGTCCTGTATCTGTGGGTCCTGTATCTGTGGAGGCATTAAAGATAAAAATATCTGCAGCCAAGATATCAATGTTTCAGACATCAATGGTCAGGACATTTATGGTCTAGACATCAATGGTCGAGTAATCAATGGTCAAGAGGTGGTCACATCACACCAAGGTCAGCAGGTGACAGATTTAACATGCCCATTGTGATGTAATGATTCATGTGGAGGCCAGCAACGAGCCGTTTTCTTCAAACTGCTTGTAGCTCTGATGTTCAACAACTGAAATAAATGCCCTCCAAAAATATCCACAACAAAGCCTGGCGATAACAACACAAACTCGTTTCAACTCTAACATTTCACATCTGCCCCTTAGATCAATGGGAACGCTTTTGGTTCAACAAGTCGCTATTGATTTGGTGCCAATTGTGGGTGCCTGTTTGCACCAAGGTGTCGTGCTTCAAACAGGCAGGGGGTCCAATGGGCCCAATGGGTGGGGGCTTCAGTTTCCAGGTGGGAGGATATGCAGGGGGCTGAAGCTAGGGTAGAACGGGGTCGATTATTAGCCTGAAAGCATGAGAGAGCATACCTGCATGCAGACCCTGCTTGGTATCTGGACCAGGAGCCGTCAGCCCTGCTTGGTATCTGGACCAGGAGCCGGCAGCCCTGCTTGGTATCTGGACCAGGAGCCGGCAGCCCTGCTTGGTATCTGGACCAGGAGCCGGCAGCCCTGCTTGGTATCTGGACCAGGAGCCGGCAGCCCTGCTTGGTATCTGGACCAGGAGCCGGCAACCCTACTTGGTATCTGGGGACGCATTGAGGCCAACATCCATAAAGCTATTCAGCTGTAAGAATATTGCCTGCTACTACGCAGCAATCATCATCTCAAAATATTATATCTCGCCTGTATTGCAATATCTCCCAAGAGGGGAGGGGGGACACTTCAAATAGTAGTCCGACATCACGGCTAAACTTATCAAGCCAGAATATTTCATTTAGACAATGCACAAGAAGACAGGAGAGTAGAACAAACTTGTCTGCGTTGCCGCCCCCATATATTTCGTCCTCTCATCCTGAGGTGCATGTCCAAGCAATCAATTGGGCTCTATTCTGTGTGCGAGCAAGAGAGAGAGAAGCGGGAGGGAAATATGATTACCCCAATCCTATCACAACAGCTATATTAGCCGCACAAGGAACTAATATGGTTAGCGAGGAGGTCTAACCCAGTTATGACCACATAATCAATGATGCCATCATATGTACGTGGATATCACTACACACAATCCACAATCACTCAAAATACTCCTGTAATAAGAAAAAACCTGCTGTCTGTGTGATATTTAACATAAGTATTTGCCATAAATGGGATGGAGCCAAATTTATCATCAAAACAAAGTAAATATTAGCAGAAGTTTTTTTTATTTTTTAGCTCTTGATAAATCAGATAATGTACTGGTACCCACGTTAAGAAGTGTAAACGAGATAACATAAGAACATTTCATCACGGTGATGAACAGTACTGAGTCACCACATAATTGTTGGGTCTGAAACGGTTGTCTCAACTTGGGGCAAATGGATCAAAGTGTGAGCACCATGGAGTAGAGGAAGTGGGAGTGAGTGGAGTATGTGCAGGGGTATGGGAGCACTATGTCATGGCGGTGTAGTGTCAGTGTCATCCTGTACAAGCTTGTCTGGGTCTGGCCAGAATACTGATCAACCCACCACCAACTCACTATCCAAACTATCATCTATGCCTGCAAACTGCATGCAATGCCACAGCACCAAGTACTGCAACCCCCAAAAGCTCAGAATACTGTAGCATCATAGGAACTGCAATATCACTGGCTCAATTACTGCACCATCACAGGATCAAATACTGTACCATCACTGGCTGAATTACTGCACCATCACAGGATCAAATACTGCACCATCATAGGATCACATACCGTACCATCACAGGATCACATACTGACGTATGAGTATGAGACAGTCTTGAGGTATCACAAAAGAAAATACTGCAACCCCGAAGGATCAGAATACTGCAGTATCACAGGAACTGCAATAACACTGGCAGATCTACTGCAATATCACAGGATCAAATACTGCAACACCACAGGCCGAAATACCGCAGTATCACAGGATCAAATACTGCAACACCACAGGCCAAAAATACCGCATCATCACAGGATCAAATACTGCAACACCAAAGGATCAAATACTGCAACACCACAGGCCAAAAATGCAGTATCACAGGATCAACTACTGCAATATCACCACCCCACCAACCCACTACAGCATCCCAGACCAGCCCAAAACTACACTTCATCAAAGTTTTTCTATCTGCCCACATGGGCATAAAGTGAATTTTATGAAAACACTGCAACTTAATGCAAACAGCAGGCCTACCCCGTGTGGACCAGAGTGATATGGTTGTTGTGCTATGACCTTGCTTGTGGCCAGTCATCTCGTTTCACAGCCAAAACTCTGTGCAACAAACTTGTGTATACCAACAGCCCTGTTGCTTTAAGGGTATGCTTGTCTGATGTGCTGTGCTCCCTGAATGAGCCCACCTCTGGTCTGACATGTACCAAGGCAGCCAACGGCAGCAGATGGATGGTGTGGACGCTGCTTTGGAGAGTGAGTTGGAGGGCAGAAGTCCTTGTGGAGGCAGTTTGGGTGACAGTATAGTCAATGTGTGTGTTATGGCGGTCACCCAGGCAGCATACTAATCTAGGCAAGGGGTGGCCTGCTGGGGTTGTGGCGGCATGTCGGCCTCCTCGGGGAATACCGTCAGGCCTGCAATCACGTCAGCGCAGCGGCACAGGGTCGTGACAGCCCTCCACCAGGGGGCCCTAGCACACATCGCCCATGCGACCTGTTGTGAGGATCAATACGTGGCGCACTCATTCACTGGTGCTGCCTGCACTCAACTAACAGCCGGCCTACTTCTCAATAGCCTGGCCGCGGCGCCCAGCCATCAACCTGACCTGATCCTCTGTGGCCAAGCACAGCTGGTCTACATTTTCTGATTGCTATCAATGACCATTATAGATAGCACACACGGACCTTGCCTGCCCTTCAGTCCCTAGTCCCACATATGTGCTGCCCAAAGTGCCGCGGGGCTAGCAGGCCATCACACACCTCCCCTTCTCCTCTCACCAACGCTTCTATTGACATTCCAAGACTTCCTACTGGCGATCGTAATATTCTTTTTGACAGAACACAATATGTAGAAAGCGATTTGTGGCAGGGAGAGCATGTTGGTTGGTGGTGATTATGACTGCTGTGTACCATGGGGAGATAGCCTGTGTCCTTGCACCACTCCCAACCGGCCATATTACTTTCACCATCATCCTCTTCACACACCCCTATTTTCACATCAAAACTCCACTAATTTAATACAGCAAATGAAACTTTGTGCAAACGCTTGCAACAGATATTGACCTTGGACACCTTGTGGTTTTCTCGAGGCCGCACTTATGGTGGTGAATGCTGAGATTGGCCTGGCGGCAGGCTGGTTGCGGAGGCTGACAGATGCAGCAGATGATGTTGTATGATTATGGTCAGTGTTTGAGGTGAATGATGGCAGACTTTGGGGATGGTTGTCTACATGGCTGTATCCACATCCGGGAAGCCATCAGTCACATGTCTCTGCCCTTGTTACATGTATCTCTGACAAACCATGTGCTGGCCACCCTAATAACAGATACACCTACATCCTATTAAATCTGTCCTTTACGCAGTACATAAATATAGACTGAATGGTTATATTTGAATTTATGACAGTTATCTATATGAGTTGGATTTGCAGAGGTCCTATAATAGTCTGAGTCTGCAATCTTCTTTGCAGATGTGTGATGAGTATCTACACTGCACAAGATGCATGTACGTGACTTACAGGTACAGAGATATGAGACAGTGAGGCAATCCTGGAGGTCTTCACGCCCCGCCGTGACTTACAGGTACAGAGATATGAGACAGTCAGGCAATCCTGGAGGTCCCCACGCCCCGCCGTGACTTACAGGTACAGAGATATGAGACAGTCAGGCAATCCTGGAGGTCCTCATGCCCCACAGTGACTTACAGGTACAGAGATATGAGACAGTCAGGCAATCCTGGAGGTCCTCGCGCCCCGCCGTGACTTACAGGTATAGAGATATGAGACAGTTAGGCAATCCTGGAGGTCCTCACGCCCCACCGTGACTTACAGGTACAGAGATATGAGACAGTCAGGCAATCCTGGAGGTCCTCACGCCCTACCGTGACTTACAGGTACAGAGATATGAGACAGTCAGGCAATCCTGGAGGTCCTCACGCCCCACCTTGACTTACAGGTACAGAGATATGAGACAGTCAGGCAATCCTGGAGGTCCTCGCGCCCCGCCGTGACTTACAGGTACAGATATATGAGACAGTGAGGCAATCCTGGAGGTCCTCGCGCCCCACAGTGAATTACAGGTACAGAGATATGAGACAGTCAGGCAATCCTGGAGGTCCTCACGCCCCCCCGTGACTTACAGGTACAGAGATATGAGACAGTCAGGCAATCCTGGAGGTCCTCGCGCCCCGCCGTGACTTACAGGTACAGATATATGAGACGGTGAGGCAATCCTGGAGGTCCTCGCGCCCTGCCGTGACTTACAGGAACAGAGATATGAGACAGTCAGGCAATCCTGGAGGTCCTCATGCCCCGCCGTGACTTACAGGTACAGAGATATGAGACAGTCAGGCAATCCTGGAGGTCCTCACGCCCCACAGTGAATTACAGGTACAGAGATATGAGACAGTCAGGCAATCCTGGAGGTCCTCACGCCCCACAGTGACTTACAGGTACAGAGATATGAGACAGTCAGGCAATCCTGGAGGTCCTCGTGCCCCACTGTGACTTTGAGTTCGGATACAAGACTATGAGGCTATCCTAAAGGTCTTCATGCCCTGCTGTGATTCTGCACTGCCTGGGTATGAGACAGTGAGGCAATCCTGGAGGTCCTCACGCCCTGCTGCAGGGGTCAATAGTGGCCTGAGGTGGGGTAAGCAATAAGGTGGAGGTCAGAGGTCACAACCCCAATACTGGTGGAGTAAGCCAATATGCCACATCACAAGTTAGCAAACTGCAAGATAAAAATTCTGGGGCCACTAGGTCAGCAGCAAATATCGCCACCGGATTGAACAGTATCAAGAACGGGAAAAAATGGCGGATTTACGAGAAACTTGTGAAGAAAAACAATCAAGTGTTGCGCCTTGTGCTTCTTTTATGTGTAGCTATCTAACACATCATGTGTCATAGCTATCAGTTTCCCATGTAGCGTACCTTATAACCAATCAAAGTCGGCAGCGAGAACCTGTCCCAGGTTGTCTGTTTGAGGTCAAAGTGTGTAAGACGGTGGATGTGCGTCCACACAACTTGTGGACAGTGTTATCTGACAGTGTTATGACACAGCCACACTTTGTTTTGCTTCACTATTTGAATCAGCGGGCTTCAAAATAACCGGCATTTTGGCGTTGCCTGCCATGGCTGTCTATGTCAGATATGATACTTTTGACGGGTGGATCTGTGGCAACACGGGGCTGGACTGTTGTATATGCCTTGACAAGCCTTCACGCGGGATTCCTGCGGGCTTATGAAATTTCATCATCTCTGATCAGAGAAACAATCTAAGTGAGTGTAGATCAAATGAAATCTTGGCCCAGGAGAGGGGCGGTTACGCGGGGGCATGTATGATAGAGCGCAGCACCGGCCCTGCAAATGCCACCCTAGCTTGTTTCATTAAGAACATATCAATCAATCGCTGGCCAACTTGCGCAAACTGGACAGCCAACTGACAAGCTGGTCTGGTCTTCCTTAACGCAGCACATGACAAAATAAGCCCTTTTGTTTTTATTACATGTCTATTAAAGCAGGGGCCATGTGACAGCATCAAGCCTTGCCAGATTAGGCCTTATTGGATGCAGAGGGCTGTAGGACACGGAGGATGGTATGACAGGCAGAGAGAGGGTAGCGGGGCATCCTGCACCCACTGCATACCAGATCAGGCCCCAATATCAACACGTGAGTCTTATAAGCAAGGCAAGACGGGATAACGTTCCCCTGTTGGAAGCCACTGCGATACCTTTACTCCATGATTAGATTGTGTCCTTTCGCCGTGTCTTGACTGATCCAATTTTAGTCTGGTCCCCTGGCATTGTGCTGGGGTTTGCGGCACGTGGCGACCATTGTGCAGCCAGAGCGCCACCTGTGGCTGAGACAAGATCCTAGCAAGAGGAGACGGCAATCACGGCCGTCCCACCTCTGACTCATTCTATTCATCCACTCAATTTGCTAATTTCGGCAGAAGACATGCCCAAGAAGGGCCGAGCTAAATTAAACCAATCTGCATCCACGTGTCTATGAAATTTGACAAGATTGCCGCATTGTGCACACCTAGCGTCGTCGTCGCTTGTTCTATAAAGAGCCCGGGATTACCCGAGTTGGACGACTTAATTGGACGTTGGTCTGGTTAACACCTCACGGCAACAGCTAGCTGAGAACTACACATGGCGTAATCATTTACCAAATCACCGCTGCCTCAACCAAGCTGTATTGATTAATTAAGCCATCAGCTTCAGCAACATTTCAAGTTGAGCGATGTGCCAGAATTATGCAATAATTAGAGCGAGGCAAGGCTGTGTTGCTGTCTGAGTGTCTCTTGGGAGGGTGGCCGTGGAGGATGCGAGGGCACCATGGCTGAGACTGGCTGTGCGAGGACATGTGCTGTTATTAACCTAGCGGCAGTGCGGCGGCCTGACCACCATCACATGGCGGGTCTGTTATGGTAGCGGAGGCAATGTGGAATCTCGGCGGACACATCAGTTGTGGCGGCCCCGGCACCATCTCGGCATCATCACTCAGACCAACCCACTCCTTCCTCCCACACTAAATTGCTTCCCTGATGCTGTTGCACCACATGCTGGTGTTGCCTGTCTTACCCCCTTGGTGCCATCCCTGCCTCTCTCTCTCCCCTTGTCCTCCTATCTGTCCCTGGCTGGCCAATACACACCTTCAGAGGATTCCTGCGACAATGACCTTGACAATGTCACTCGCCATATGTCTGCTCAAGAGCACAGAAATGCGACCTTGAGCAGTGCAAATGATGAGGCCAATTATTTGAGCAGTGTGCGGGTGTGCACTCCGACTACTAGCCAAGATAGTACAAACCTGATTTGTAGCTGCTCACTCCACTTTTAATTTTGCCTGTGTGCTAATTGAGTTCAGAGATTAGCGGTGATTCTTCAGCTCTTCATTGATGGAGGTAGTAATAGAAGTTATAAGAGCTGCCGCCTTCTGTCCTGCTGGTGGTGCTAACAGCCCCAAGATGTAATGGTTGCCCCTCGCTATGTCACACCCCCTACACCCCACTCTATTTGTCTGACGCCATATCCTAACCAACTTTTTAATGTTCAACAAACTTCCATCCCTAAATTGTGCCCTATGAAAGTTTGCAACAAACAGGTAAAATGAAACAATATCACTATGCAGTGCTCGAACTAGTCGTGAAGTTCTGAAACTTGCCATGCAGTCTGATATCTTGTCATTCAGTCCTGTAACTTGCCATGCAGTCCAATATATCATGTCATTCGGTCCTGTAACTTGCCATGCCGTCCAATATACCATGTTATTCAGTCCTGTAACTTGCCATGCAGTCCAATATACCATGTTATTCAGTCCTGTAACTTGCCATGCAGTCCAATATACCATGTTATTCAGTCCTGTAACTTGCCATGCAGTCCAATATACCATGTCATGCAGTCCTGTAACTTGCCATGCAGTCCAATATACCATGTTATTCAGTCCTGTAACTTGCCATGCAGTCCAATATACCATGTTATTCAGTCCTGTAACTTGCCATGCAGTCCAATATATCTTGTCATTCAGTCCTGTAACTTGCCATGCAGTCCAATATACCATGTCATTCAGTCCTGTAACTTGCCATGTAGTCCAATATACCATGTTATTCAGTCCTGTAACTTGCCATGCAGTCTGATATCTTGTCATTCAGTTCTGTAACTTGCCATGCAGTCCAATATACCATGTTATTCAGTCCTGTAACTTGCCATGCAGTCTGATATCTTGTCATTCAGTCCTGTAACTTGCCATGCAGTCCAATATATCATGTCATTCGGTCCTGTAACTTGCCATGCAGTCCAATATACCATGTTATTCAGTCCTGTAACTTGCCATGCAGTCCAATATATCTTGTTATTCAGTCCTGTAACTTGCCATGCAGTCCAATATACCATGTTATTCAGTCCTGCAACTTGCCACGCAGTCCAATATACCATGTTATTCAGTCCTGTAACTTGCCATGCAGTCCAATATATCATGTCATTCAGTCCTGTAACTTGCCATGCAATCCTTTATCTTGTCTTGCTGTCCTGAAATTTGCAATTAATTTCAGTTATTCACACAGTTTGTTTAACTTTGAAGAATGGCATCTTAATTAGGAATACGATTTGTTTGTAAAATCTGGCCAAGGGGGCAAACCGGCTGGCACTTGAGTCGCTGATGAACACTTATGTCTCACATAGTCATCCCCTTCCTCATCCTCATTGCTTAATTGTCAATGCTGTACCACTTCAACACATTTGGTCACATGGTGGAAATCGGCCAATCAGAGGGCAGGGGGACAATACAATTAGTTGGCATTGAGTTTGGCACATAAGAAAGCTGAAAATTGGAGCTATTAGCTTACAACCTGGCACCCGTAACCGCTGCCCTGTACAATGGTAAGCAAATTAATTTAATGAAAATGGCAGCAAATTATAACAGTGGCTTCAAACATTCCTTTCACTTCATACTTTACTCATGATTACATGTATGCAAATGGAGCTGATTGTTTCCACAGAAGTAGCTGCAACCTTTCTTCATGATGAAACTGGTCCAAGAACAAGCTGCAGCAACTTGTGGCACTACATCTTCCGTCTTATTTATGCGTACCGCATTCTCCGCCAATATCTCCAATCAGGGTCAAATGGCACATAACAACCAAATCAATGTCTCAATCAACGCTAAATGTTTGCCCAACCCATGAACTTTTCACTTCTCCTTTAAAACAATTTTCCTTATGTCTACCCTCTTCCAGGATGATCAACCGATGGCAAAAACATATCTTGTACGTACCTCCGCTTTATAAAAATAATTTGTTGTTGTGTTTGAATGGAAACCGATATAATAGTTATTGCAGGGTAAATGTGCCTGTGCTTTCTATAATGATGAGGGGGGGCACTGCCCTCTGGCTTGTATAATGATGAGGGGGGGCACTGCCCTATGGCTTGTCCTGTCCTTTATTATTTCCACCCAAGTGGTCATCACCAGATAAGCGGTCATTCCATGATAACTTATCTGGCCATGAGCTCCGGCCACTCATCACTCAAAATTCAATATTGACATTTATTCATCTCTGGCTAACTGATGATCCTGATGAGGGCCGCCAAACCATGATACAGCCACCGCTGCAATCAGGTTAGCATAATGGCCAACTGTAGGTCTGTATGCCACCACGGCACACCATGCACATTACTTGGCTCTAAATCTAAATCATATAATCACTTTTCACTCATACCCTTCTGTACATTATCTTCAAATGCCATCTTCTTTTCAGAGGCATTTTCCCAACAACTGCCAAAATCCAAGGTACCATATTTGAATGCGACAAATTTCCACCCTATAACTGAAATTGGTAATGTTTTCCACTCCTGTCAAGCCCAGCTATTCCAGGGTTGACCTTATATATTCAGATTGACTGTTAAGTCAGATGTCTTAGTGCTATGAGCTGGTTATTCCAGGAATATGCACTATATAAATGTCTTATTACTATATATTACTATCATATCTCTTTCTTCACATTAAATATTTTTTAGGTCACTCTGTAGGTCAATCTGGTGCAGTTTACAGTATTCCAGTTTGCAGCGCCCCCTGGAGGCAAACTTCTGAGGTCCATTTTCTCCACAGTCTGTAAGGTCAGTTGGTTATTGTACATGCTACACTGTTCACACATCTATTGAGTTCACAAGAAAGACTGGACAATTGGGCAGTTTGTGTAAATTTGAGCAACGCTGACCACTTTTGGCTGCCAGCCACTCTCGTCCATGTGCCGCCATATTTGTCCTTCTTTTGCCCACTCATCTGTTTGGCAAGGTCCTCGAGTCAAAATGACCTCCAGCCCTTTGGGGTCCTTTGAAAGCTTTAGAATACACTTGCACTGCTCCTTTGATATTTGTTTGTTTAAGAATTTCAACAGATGTGCATGTGTGGACTACAAGGGACAGCGTGTCAATAGCCGGTAACAAGCCCCAATACAAATCTCTTATACCTATAGAAGCATTCCCCAGTCACCAGACAAACCGACACAGAGGCTAACAGCTGCCCAACCTAACCAACAATCAAAACATGCATTCCCCCTATTTCCATATTGATATCTATAGTAGCAATTATCACATACAAGTTCACAACTTCCTCCTGAATGTAATCAAAAAAAAAATCCATCATTAAAAAGTCCAAATGTGATAGAGCCATGGTTCAAGTATCTGTAGTTTCAACCTGTATGGGGATGCAGAAGAAATTCATTAGCAGACCTTTGTTACACAGTCATGAGCTTTGTTTACGTGGCTGTCAGTTGATTACCGCTAAAGACCTAGCATCTAACTCAATTACCACAGCAGCATTGATTGTGGGGAAGCCAGTTAATTCTGTGTAGGTGTCAAAGCTCATCACAAGGTGTGAAGTAAGCCATGGTACCGCATGCCATACCAGTGCATATATATACACTGTGAATAGGGGCAGCATCTGTAGTGCTCCCACCACCCAAACACGCTATACTCACGCTGCTCACAGAGGGCGTTGCTCACAGAGGGCGCTGCTCACAGAGGGTGCTGCTCATAGAGGGTGCTGCTCACAGAGGGTGCTGCTCACAGAGGGTGTTACTCAAAGAGGGTGCTGCTCACAGAGGATGTTGCTCACAGAGAGTGTTACTCAAAGAGGGCACTGCTCACAGAGGGTGTTACTCAAAGAGGGCACTGCTCACAGAGGGCGTTGCTCACAGAGGGTGCTGCTCACAGAGGGCGCTGCTCCTAGAGGGCACTGCTCACAGAGGGTGCTGCTCACAGAGGGCGCTGCTCATCAAGAGCTGACCATTGCTCTTTTGATACTGTTTGTGAACATTTCCAAGAAATGCTTGCAAATTGCTCTATCAATGACCATTTTTAGTATTTATCCTGCAAGAAGAGTCAATTTGGTAAAAACATGTAACCAATATTGTAGCTGATTCCATCGGCCCCCATATTGTGTACATTATTTTTACTTGCATGTCCGAAACAATTCACTGATAGAATTCATCTCCTGACAATGTCACACTATACCTATGAATATCTAAGAAATCCACCCAGTCATTTCAGAGAAGATCAATGATGATTTACTTGTTAAGCTGATCAGAAAGATCAGAGTTGTTATTCTAAATCCAATATGGTAACCACTCAATCACCATCACATGTGTTTTTTTCTGAAAGTCTCAAACTAAGGCAAAACAGATTATAAGAATGAAGCACTGGATGTTTGTGTCATATAAGTTTACAGACAGACAGAATGACAGAAAATCCCCCTACTGCAAAAGTAAATAGCTAAAAGCCTGTTGATGAGATAGATCTCTCAATAATATTGCTGATTTGAAATTTCAAATTAAAAAAAAATTCTAATTGTTTTTCTTTGAGATGTCCTGAGTGGGTAAAATTTTAAATTAGACCAAGTGTACTGCCTGCCTAGCTTGATCTTTGTTTGGTTCAAATCTTGACACTGAAATTTTGATTTACAACTTCAAGGTATTAAAGTCATTACCATGAAAGCATGCAATTTTGTGGGATTATAATATCCCATTGTCTCCATTGACTACCATTGTCTGCAAGGGCCTCTACTTAAGTGATGATATTTGGTAACCAAACTTTATCAGACCATGGCAGGAAAACGGACACGTTTGTTTTTTTTTCAGGTGATTTGCGGGAGACTGGCGAGTTGAGCCTGTGTCACATTGACAGTGGTCAGTGTAGCAGACAGATAGGCACTCCAGCTCGGATAAAAACCCTCACTCCATTATACCCTATTATTTGCCATTATTAGTTGATGAACAACTATCAGGACTGAGCAGGATGGCCCATTTTGCCACTCGACTCACAGGCCCTTTGTCACGGGCCAGGCCGATTGAACGGCCCACAGATAATACACCATGATGAATCCTCCATCATTACGTATGCATACTTCCCGGCACTGCACAAACACCATGGTAATCTCCAAAACCTCATCATCAACTTTTTTCCCATTCCCAGCCCAGATAAACATGATGAAATCCATAAAATGTCTCTCCAGTTTAGGACACAAGATACCATTTATATAATCTCTTGATACGTATTTATTCACCTGACGGTTCATCTTCATTACCCTGTTGCAATGTCTCGCACGGGGGGAAAAACCTCGGCAAAATTAAGCCCATCTTTATGATAAAGCCATTAAATCCTCTCTAACAGTGTTACTACGGAAACCGAGAATAAACAAAAGGTTGGCTGATCCGGAGTAAGACAATTAGAGTGTGTTGGTGGGTCGATCACTAAATCTCTTTATCTTCTTAGCGTATGTGGCATAGAGGTATCATCGTGCAGACGTGAGCCAACAGGCTGCCTGCTGCACCATCCGACCCTCGCAACCAATCCTCCCCACCAAGCCAAACTACCAATGCAAAGCCTAATAAAGCTATATTCATAAAGCGATTTTATTTCTCCGAGCCGCATCTTCTAAGTCTTACATGATTGATGTCGTGCTGGTTAGAGTTTCTCTTCATAAACCCTCCTGAATGATATTGATAAACTACTGCTCACAAAAAATATAAAAAAACTTAACTTTCTTTGGCCATCTGTAAACTTGTAATTGTTTTAATATGTGAGTACCCTGATTTAGCACAGGGATAATCTACTTGGGGCGTTACAGTTGGCTGCCATGTAAGGCAATTACTACAGACATTAATTCATCTTTAGCAGATGTCAGGATCAATGTCTGCCAGGTTACGTAACCACACAATCAATGCAGATCAATTGTTGAACAGCTTAGGTTTTCTTGTTGCAAATCACTTCCTTACATCACACTGCACACAGGAAGAAGGCCAAATACCATGTGTCTGATCTCCCAAAAACCGGGGCTCAACATTAGCACTATCCCATCCAGGCTTCCCCATACATGGTGGTCGGCATTGGCTAATGGGTTATAAAAATTCTACTGGTCACGAATGGAGTGATTTTTTATTATTATCATAATTTCATTGTTTCATGGTGTGTCAGTAGTCCATGAAAAGGGGACAGTGGATTTGAGAATAGAGTGGCCCTGTTGGGACCCGTGACTAATATTCACATCTGCAAGTTCTGCAATGTGTGCAAAGGTTAATCAAGTTGCCAATCTGTATCAGAATGTTGGATAATATCAGTATTTTCGGCATTAATATACCACAGAGAAGGATGGTTTACCGTTTCCCAAAATCCCTTTTTCACAAGTTTGACCAAGAAGGGTGGATGTATAAATAGTGAACTACATATCTTTTTGTCCTTGACAGACCACTTCACCTATATACAATTATAAAACATGTGATCTCAAGCTGTCCAGAACGACACATCATGTGATCTCAAATTGTTCCCAAAGAGACATTAGGTAATCTCAAACGGTTCAAAACAACATAATAAACAAACAATCACATGCCATGTAACCTCAAAGAAACAATGACATGCCATGTGACCTCAAAGAAACAATGACATGCCATGTGACCTCAAAGAAACAATGACATGCCATGTGACCTCATACAATGACATACTATGTGATTTCAATCATACTATAACAAAACATACCGAGTCGGGAAGCTGGGTGAGCGGATTCAGTGAGTTGGTGATTGCGGAAGGGTATCCCTCCGCCATCACCAACGAACTGAATCCGCTCACACAGCTGACCCGACGAGGCATGTTTTGTTTTTATACCTCAGACAACTACTGTATTTTTAAAAAATGATACATGAAACAAGATATTTATCGTTAAAAACATTTGTAAACAAAGCGCACCTCATTTGACCCCGTCACGTGACCCGAAAATGGCGCGTACAGCCATAGACTGGTTGCCGCCTTCTGTGTATATACACGATGTTCTTGACACTCGATGGGGGACCAGTCTAAAGATGGCCGACGCAAAATAGTTCCAACTAATCAATAAATTACAAATAATCTGCATGCTCGTATTCATTCGAAATCGCATCAATACGCGCATCACTGAGGTATAAAATGACATAACATGTGACCTCAAACAGGCAATGACATGCCATGTGACCTCATACAATGACATCCCATGTGACCTCAAACATACAATGACATACCATGTGACCTCAAACATACAATGACATGCCATGTGACCTCAAACTGATCATAAAGACAGCATTTAGTAGTTTACAATAGTTAAATGTAGTATATTACCGATACCAATTCAATATGACACAGAGTTAGATAACTGGACAAAGTCAATGTATGCATACACAATGGAAAGCAGCTATAGCAGTCTGTCTATAGACTCTCTCCACACATTCCCAGTAAAACAATGAGTGTCTGTCCTCCGATCATACAGTGACTCAGGTGTGACTTGCCATGTGGAAAATGTGCCATTAAACTTAAGCAATTGGTGATGTGGCATTTTCTTGCTCGGCTGCGTGACAATGGAGCATTCCGCGGCCAGGGCACTATTTGATATTGTCCATACTTCCCTGCTAATGAAGACATTGTGCTGGCTCGGACGACAATGCCTTGCCACTGGACACAGTTTTGTAATTAAATGCAAATCTTGTCACCTCTCATCAGTGAGTCAAAAATTAATGAACTTCATTAATCTTCGGGATGATTTCCTTGTGTGACAATTCTTTTGTTTTGTCCAATCTGCCCCTGCTGCTAACAGGACTTGCACCAAACACTTGCCCCACAAAGACAAAAAAAAACCCTTGCCCGTCCCTCTTCTCTCAGTGCCAATCTTATTACCATAAATTTATTGACGTAAATTGTTGCTTTTCATCGGCGTATTATACGTTACGAGGGGGTGTGATATTTCATCTTGGCCAGGTTAAATGGCCAGTGATCTCAATTATGGGGCCGGGTCAGCGGTCACACCCCTTGCGACCTCCAAGTGACCATCACCACAGATGGTCTCTTGACCGCTGTCCAGTGTGACAATCACGGCTTTGTGCTGACGAACACTCAAACGCTTCTCACCAAAACCCTATCACTCAATATAACATCAACACTCTCCAAGTGCTACTTTTAAAAAATCCTCCATCTTCAATTGTGACAGGCTCTATGTCAAACTCTGATAAATGATGATTTTTTCCCATAATGCCATTTTCAATTTATTTCATGGTCAAACAAAACACGTAAATTGCAATTATCATAAAGGATGCTGTTGGCTGTGCAAAAACAAATGAATCTCTTTAAAACTTGATTACAGCGTAGATATCTGCTCTAACAGAACTTAATTTTCATATTTGAAGCTTTGGAGACTTGTTTGATGATTTAATTTTCTACTAATTACTCATCTTCATAATTAGATTTAAATGATTATGCAGATGAAAAGGAGTGTCTCTTTCCTGTGTGGCTTTTTCGTCCTGCTCTAGAATATCAGTAAACTACCATTGGAACTTGTCATGTGTTAATTCTAATCCGATCTGTTTTATAAATATTCACAGAGCACGACACAGGGGACACTGCAGGTTGCAGGCTGAGGGGCCAGTTGTGGAGGAACTTTATGGGTGCAAGCGAGCAGTGGGGGACCGTAGAACAATGGCAAGGATCCGAGATGAATCACGAAGGACCCGGCACAATGGCATAGCTCCATCAAATAAAGATCTCATTTGGCTAGGTCTAATTGAATACGACTTATTGGCTGCTCCCATCTGTGCACAGGGCCTGAGGGAAGCCACCGACCCCCCCCCCCCTTCCCCCCCCCCCCAACCCTGCCCGACTCCTATCCTACAAAGACACCAGTCGTCTTCTGATCCTTCGCGATCGCCTTCCCAGCCACTTTGGAGGGCCCTCTTGCAAACAAATTGAAACTTGGCTGAGTGCGACTCAGCAAAGCAACAGTTCACTTGTTAGGCGGTGGGATGCATCAAGTAGGGAAGATGCCATCAAGACGCCACCGAGCCCTCCAATCGATCCCCAATATCAGATTGCCGCCTGATCTGGCATTCACAAAACCCAGTCCTCTCGCCGACAAATTAAGTTAGGGTATGCCTAAGGTTTGCTATTTCAAATTACCACAAATATGAATTTGTATCTTGTGGGACTCCCTATTTTCCATGGTGGGCACATAAATGCAAACCTGTGCAATGTTCACGGTGCTATTTGTCATGGACGAGGTCCACATATATATCTGGACATAGCCGATGCCTTCTTGTGACGGTCAGTGGTCACTCCTTCTCTGGACGTCACTCTGCCGGCCAGTACACAGCGCCATCTTCATATCTGCAGCATCATCAAGGCAGGCTTGTAAAGCATCGACTACATGCCTTAATTACTGGCAATTAGTGCAGGGATTGCTGTCATCCTAACATCACCTGACAGTCACGCTGATAAGACTCTGCTCCCATTTCTGCCAAGTCTCTCGTCCCTGATTCGGGTTGGAGGCAGTTACGTGTCCAGACATCGGCCACACCTTGCCTAGGACATCACCAGCAATCTGCAGATAACTATTATTGTCTATGATGGGGTGGACACTAAGTCGTCATCTCTGTATGATCTCCTGCCCTCCTCTGACACAAAGGGGCTCCAGTTTGACCTTGAAATGGTATTTCTTCATTTCTGTCAATCTTTTTTTTAAAAATAGGACTCTTCTTGCATGAATTACACTTGGCTGGCTCTGAAGCATGATTTGAAGGAATATGTTAAAACTAAATGACACTGGCTAATATCACTACTTAAGCTCTGCTTTAGCTCCAAAACAGGACTCGTTTCTCATATCAAACGTCAATACAGGGCAATGGCGGCAGAGGTTGTGAGAAGGTTGAATGACTGGCATTGCTATCGATGTAATGCAGAGCACTCAAGCTGAATCCAAAAGAAAAAATTAACTAAGCCATAATATTGGGAGATTTTGGAATTTCCTGGTTGAAAAAGTATATCCGTACTATTTTGTCTGACTATTTTGGTACACATGTTGCTAACATCTCAACTCATTTGTTGTTGTACTAGCATTTTTATCATAACAATGCCACCAATTGGTCATGTTGTCAAATGTGACAAAATATTTGACTGAGTGCCTCATCGAAGCCTGTGCTGGGTGTGGTCTCCAAGAAAGGTCAATTCTGGCCTTTACTTGCAGAGGCCGGTATAGATCCAGGATCTGCTTGGAAGAGTAGGGATGTCTGACACAAACCTGAAATCGTACAAGACATATGTCACATTCCTGAAATATATCCTAACAGCTATTTACTAATTATAGAAATAAATCTTATTGGCTGCATGACACATTCCTGGAAAATATATTTCTTGTTCCATATCACATTCTAAAATAGATTTTACTGGCAGCATATCATGCCACATTCAATCAAAACTTTTCTGCCTGATGAAGAATCGGATGAGTAAAATCTTGTTATTTTGCAAAGGTAAGTTGTTTATATAGTGTGAGCTTGATGTAAGTAGTTTATACTGCTGCCCCCTGGTGTCAGACCCACCCAGGCAAGGTACACCAATCTGTGACTACAACCGAGCACAAAGCATCAATCCCAAGCATCTACAATGCAGGCTCAAATAAAATATCTACAATTTTTTTTCTTTTTTGTTTGGATGTCCATATTTCAGCTTCAGAGAGAGAAGATTATTTTCATTTTTTTAAATAAGATAATTACATGACCCCCCCCATTCCCACCGACCAAAAAAGGGAAAAAAATAAAGAAAAAAAAGGGTTTCAGAGAAAGAAAACACAGGAGAGACAGCCTGTGAAGTGGAGACAGTGATAATTCAAGCTCGTAGAATATCAGTGACATTGAACTGCCTTATCACTCCTTGTGAACAGTGACTATGAATACGTTAGCCTGCCGACATGGGTAAGCTGCACTTGGCTGTGTATTATCTTCACTTCTTTGCTCAATCAGCCATCGCAGTCTAATTATGCTGTTCAAATAAATGCGATTCATTGGTGCTCCAGTCGAGACTGGGTTTGTCTGTGGCTCTGTCATGTTTCGTGGGTGATCTCTTTCACTTTGCTTGTTGACATGGGACTTCAAACGCTGAATATGTAAACTATTAATGAAAACTTGGGGGCCGAACAGGTTTGTTGAAGAGGGGTACCCTATCCCCTGACCAGGTGGCCAGCTTTGACAAGGTGGGTCGGCAGCATGGGTATTTGTTGGGTCTGTTTATGGCAACAGATGCAGGAGACACGGTATGGATTACACTCTTAGATGTTGACTTGTCAGCGGCGACCGTCAGTTCCCGTCGGATCTGTCACACGTTCAGCCGCACCAGTCTGGTCCCCAGCCCTAATGAAGGCATTTGCCTGGTGTAAATCAGAGTGCATGTAGTGATTAGGCAGGTAGTTGATGAGGGGCTGGGTGTGTGAGTCATGGGGTGGTCAATCTGGGTCACATTGTCACCCTGACCAATAGTGTCCCCACGAGAGTCGAGCACACTACCCCTGCAGCCATGCCATCGTCTCATATTGCATGGGCCGACTTATCCTCACCTCCCGGGGTGCCCACAGAGACCCACAACAGAAACCCTGCCCCGACCCTGCCCCCTAGCCGCGGTCTGCAGCCATCATCCAGGATCATCCCTGTCATGTCAGGTGATGTGACCCCGATAATCCTGGATTAACATCACCTTATACAGCCGACATGACCAGTCTCAATATGCACATCACAACAATGGGTCCACTGCTCTCCTGGGGTGACCTCAATATGCACATCACAGCAGTCGGTCACACTGCTCTCTATGGTTCATAATATTTCTCATCTTCAGAGGTAGAATTTTACCTTTCATTGCATCCATTTTGAGGGAAATTCTGATTTTCTTTTTTATTTAATCAAAGACAACTGAGGAATAATCAACCAACAAAGCAGCAAATCTTGGCTTCTTTTAAGGAAGATGTGATAAAGTGTGTCTGTTCTGTCTGCTCATCCGGAATATTACATATAAAACTTCCACAATCATGCATAATATCCCCAATATCTCAGTTAGAATACAAAGTTACTGTCCTAAATCAGCAGCAAAAGATATCTTGCCAAGTGCGCAGTCCCCCATAAACCTCTTGTCATTTTCCTATAAAACCTATCTGTTGCCGAATCTAACAAGGCTCTATACGGGGGCCTGGGCAAACTCCAGACCTTTAGCGTAACAGGCTGTGTCTTTGTGATCAGTTCAAATCCCATTACGTTTGCTTTGACTGTTGAATCTTAGCCGATTTCACGTCAAGCCTTGGCCGCTACTTTTTGTCCCACAAAGACCCTGCAGATGGTGTGTAACATCAATCTGCAGTCACTACAGCGGTATTAAATATAACACAGGGCTGGTAAACTATCAGGATGGCCCCTCACTATCATATTTGGTCTAATTTGGTTTCTTGACAAAGCTTTTATGTGGCCATATTTTGCTATGATGAGGCCATTGGCTGCAGTTTGGGCCCTATGTCAGGCCTTTGAGCATTTCATGAACGAGCAATCTCCCACGATGAATAATGCCTGTGTCATATTTGATTTAAACATTCATGCATCTCAATTCATTTGTGCACCTCATGTCAAAAGATTCAGGACTTTTGTTTACTTGACCCAATTGAGGAGCAGCAAATTGAGCTTTTAGGATGCCATCAAAAGACATCAGATTCAATTACACTGACCGGCAAGGAGTTTATTGGGACAATCTTGGAAGGTACTGAACAAAGAGCAGCATCCCAATTTTTTTCCTGTGTAGCACTCTGAGACAAGTGGCATCTTGTCCTTGAGTGACACTGTGACAAGTGGCATCTTGTCCTTGTGTGATACTGTGACAAGTGGCATCTTGTCCTTGTGTGATACTGTGACAAGTGGCATCCTGCCCTTGTGTGATACTGTGACAAGTGGCATCTTGTCCTTGTGTGGCACTGTGACACCAATGGCATCTTGTCCTTGTGTGGCATCTTGTCCTTGTGTGGTGCTGTGACAAGTGGCATCTTGTCCTTGTTTGGCACTGTGACAAATGGCATCTTGTCCTTGTGTGGCACTGTGACAAGAGGCATCTTGTCCTTGTGTGATACTGTGACAAGTGGCATCTTGTCCTTGTGTGATACTGTGACAAGTGGCATCTTGTCCTTGTGTGGCACTGTGACAAGTGGCATCCTGCCCTTGTGTGATACTGTGACAAGTGGCATCTTGTCCTTGTGTGGCACTGTGACACCAATGGCATCTTGTCCTTGTGTGGCATCTTGTCCTTGTGTGGTGCTGTGACAAGTGGCATCTTGTCCTTGTTTGGCACTGTGACAAATGGCATCTTGTCCTTGTGTGGCACTGTGACAAGAGGCATCTTGTCCTTGTGTGGCACTGTGACAAGTGGCATCTTGTCCTTGTGTGGCACTGTGACAAGAGGCATCTTGTCTTTGTATAGCACTTTGTATAGCACTTTGTAACACTTTGTGATACTGTGACAAGTGGCATCTTGTCCTTGTGTGATACTGTGACAAGTGGCATCTTGTCCTTGTGTGGCACTGTGACAAGTGGCATCCTGCCCTTGTGTGATACTGTGACAAGTGGCATCTTGTCCTTGTGTGGCACTGTGACAAATGGCATCTTGTCCTTGTGTGGCATCTTGTCCTTGTGTGGTGCTGTGACAAGTGGCATCTTGTCCTTGTTTGGCACTGTGACAAATGGCATCTTGTCCTTGTGTGGCACTGTGACAAGAGGCATCTTGTCCTTGTGTGGCGCTGTGACAAGTGGCATCTTGTCCTTGTGTGGCACTGTGACAAGAGGCATCTTGTCTTTGTATAGCACTTTGTAACACCTAGCATAATTTTTTTGGTTTTCATGAGGTTTTTTTTTTCAGGGCTTTCGGGCCAAGATTTTTCAATTCAATGAAAAATATATCATTTTCGGTTTGGTTTCCCCATAATTAGGCAGTTTCTAGTCATTCCCACCATTATTTTCTCACATTTAATTCTCTAATTAGGATTGAACGCCTAATTCATAGTATATGTCTCTTTCTGGCAGGAAACTCTCAGAGGATCAACTTTGCAATCTCGGTAATTTCACTGAGAGGTTCTTGCCTTGCACATACAATGCAGTAAGTCATGTGTGCAGGCTTGACCCATAGACCTGGCAGTGTTCTGTCTCAGCGCTTCTCTCCTGTAGCGCGTTGTTTCTCCTTATTACTTTCTGCCTCTGTCATACACCACAAAAGCTCGCCCCCTTTGTGTCGCAGCCCACAGATCAAGCGGACTGTCACATATCATAATGCCATCACGAGATAACTGAGCCTAAATCAGGTTATGAGCGCACACCTCCTGTCAGAATGCAGTCCTCCATATCTTAACAGGAACAATGCCCCCCGGCCGACCAGACACCTCAATCATTAGATTATACATGCCCATAACCCGATGACGACAACTCAAATTCTAATTTTTATGCTACTTTATTTGGATGTGAGCGGTGTAGATTAGCACCTCCCGCTGGTCAGGTATTCTTCGTCTTTGCTGAGTTAACTTTGTTCTGTGATTACAACGGCAATTAGGAGCTCCCCAGATAGCGCCACCGTCAACATGCCAGGTCTGTACAATACCAAACTGTCACTGAGCCTGCGTGGCTTCTTGATTTGTTACTCGATTGTTTTTTTGTTTGTTAATTACAGCACAGGTTGCGTGAAGGGTTGGTGGGTGTGCAGAGGGATGTGTGGTTTTGATGCCAGTCCCGCGGGGCTCGTGCCGGGCCCCTGGGCTGATTTCATCCCCGGATTCACGCGAGTGACGACACTGGGAATCTGGTTGCTGAGACAATGGCTTGTGAGGGCCGGTGATTAGCGCTCGCTGACCAGTGTCGGGGGACAGCCGTATGGGCATGAGCCATGCTACGGGCTAGGGTGACAACTAAACAAACTACCGGTCCCACTGGACTACCACCACCTGCCATGGTATTCCTGCCAGCAGCAGGGAGGGCGAACCTCTCCTCCAACCAAAACTCACCTCAACACCGCAAACAAATCTAATCCAACATTTATGGAGCAATCTATATGTGCAGTGAGAAGTTAATTCCCACTCTCTTTACTGTGTTTGATCCGTTTTCTTGGGTGACCCTGGCGTCCTACTTAGCACAGCCTCTGGCGATGCTATAGTTTTCCCTCCCTGCACATCATGAGGTTTCATTCCCGCCTCGTCGCACACCCCTCGGCCTTGCATAATCCCTGTAGATCTCTCCATCTCAGATTTACACAACTTTACAAATGGTTAGCTCTCATCTCGGAGACACCTCATGTCACTTAATGGCCGCGTCCACCTGTTCCAAAGTTCTTATCATGAATTTATCATCAAAGTTGAGTCAAGCCTCTGGGTGACGAGACGCTAATCACGATCTTACATGCCGCAACTGGGCCCCACGTCCGATCACTTATACATGCCAGCGTAATCAGCAACAATTCCCATCCTTATTTCTACAGTTCATCAAGTTAATGACACAGAATTTATCACAGACGACTTTGCAAACGGATGTAACCATTGGGTCATTTGCCATTGAATATTTATTATGTACAAATATGATTCAAATGGCCATTGTTTGAAAACATTTTGCAAGAATAGTTATACTTCAACAGCATGACTAATGGAGATTCACATTTCGCAAGACCAAGAGGGAATTCTTTTGAACAAAGCTTTTGTTTTCATCTCATTGTAAAACATTCAAAAGCTATCAACATACTGGTAATAAATCGTATTTTTCAGTTTCTATTCTAATAAGCCAATGTTGTTATTTGATGTTTGCATCAAACACCAGTTTTGAGGGACTGAGATAAAATTAACAAAATATTAACAGCGAAGAATTCCCTTTATGCCGTCACATACAACTTACGCAACAAATTTGCATTTTTACCTGAATATTTCATTTCTTGTTGCTATATTGGACATTGATTTGCTTCATTTGAAGCTACCAATGACACCTCATGACAACTTTGCATTTTCTGGGAGGATTTGCAGAAAAACAATATAATCAAAAGTCAAAATGTCAAGGTTAAAAGTAAGAAATCTTGATTCATAAAGCATACTTCATTTTCTGAAATATACCGGTAATACAAAGCTTTCATTTTGCATTTCAATTTTTTTGTATTCAAAATACAGTTCTGTAAATTTGGTGAAATTTTCAAAGCCAATTACCACTCCAATATTGGGCTTAATAATGTTCAGAGCAAAAAAGAAATTTGTTTACTTAAAAGTATCAGTGTAAGATTTATTGACCATAATTCTTTTAAACAACCTCTAATGCTACAAAATCAAGAGGAAAAGGTGGCACATTTTTTATGACATCATTCAAATATGAAAATACATAGATGTTACCAAATGATCAAACAGGAATATGATGATGTAACAAACTGAGTCCTTCAACTTGCTGGGATGTCAATAGTAACTGAACCTATCATAACAGGAATGTGTTAATACACAGCCTTTATCTCATCCTATAATATCCCTTTGTTCAATGATTATTAGCAGAAATAGTTTGACTGGCTCGTTTGAACCCTGCACCTTCCACAGGTATGCTCTGTACCTGAGGTGCCACAAATCTGTGAAGCTAATCAGCTGGCACCTGAGCTGTCAATGCTGGTAATTAGTCTCAACTATCTCCATAGTCCAGTATCATGTGCTAATCTGGGTAGACACATCTGTCGTCTTCACAGACCATAATTCCAATACCACAAAAGTGTCTTCCTGAAGGCATTTCAAATTTTGCATAAATATGTGAAGAATGAATTAAAATGTTTATTCTTTGCGGTGGTGTTATTTTTTTCCTCAATTTTCCCTGCAATATCATATCAAAATTTCATAGCTTATAAGTTATAATAACCTTTCTTATTAAGCAACATTGCCCAATTAAAACTAAGACAGTTGCAAACAATTTCATTATCAACTTCGATTTCTCTTCATGCACAAATCTGCCTCTTCAATGGCCCACCCCACAAGTGTCTCGGCCGTCCCAATTTTCTGCTACAGCCACCAATATCAACAGACAACTTGCACTATTAATTACAGCCAACTCTTTTGTTTGGTTCAACAATGAGTTTGTAATATGCAAAAACCCAATACTTGGCCCGAAGCGCTGGGCCTTCACAAATCCTTCTCGTGTTACTATCAGCCCATTCAACAGTTTTGTATCTCGCCAAAATGAACAATCTTGCACTCGAGGCGTCAAAATCAACAGTGCACACAAAAGAGTCTGCGAGCGCTTAAGATTTTATCATGGCGTATCATGAAATCCTTGGTATTTTGCTGTCAGATTGAATTGTTATTTTTGCCAGCGTCTGTTATTAAGCTTCCTAATTAGCATGGAAACAATGCTGTTAAACAAATGCTTGGAATCAATTAAACAAATTGAAACCTCTCCACTGATGAGTGTGTGCCTATTTTTCACAACATCAGTGAAAATATACACCAAACTGTCACATAAACCATCCCAAACATAAACCCTAATAGGTAGTTGTGTTGATTATCCCCCCAAAAAAAAAGAAAAAAAAAAGAAAGAAAAAACATAAAACAAAAATATCCATATTTGCTGAAACCGATTTGGAAAGATCTGTAGAATTGGTGATATTAAAGCAATCTAGTTTAATTAACTTTGTAAGTCAGTCTCTTGTGTTGGCCCCTCTCATCATAGACACCTCTTCACATCCTCAAAGGCATATTCTGTGGCAAATCTGTGCAAGTCAAACATGTCACTTGAGTACAAAACTCTCTCAAATATGAAACATGTTTCCAATCAAGTCACACATGAAAAGAGCATTCGCTTTCAA
The DNA here is from genome assembly GCA_949316495.1 of Amphiduros pacificus. Lineage (NCBI taxonomy): Eukaryota > Metazoa > Annelida > Polychaeta > Phyllodocida > Hesionidae > Amphiduros > Amphiduros pacificus. The sequence goes on along the minus strand of OX439001.1, from coordinate 56,893,654 downwards.
CTGTTTGACAAAGGACTTGGAGGTGGCGAGTGGGGCCTGTAACTAAGAGCTTATGACAATGCCACCACTTGAACGTCTACCTATCTCTCTGTTACGACAATTAGCAATATTTGATTCCAGGCCGCCCATTTCGCAGGTATTCTGTTGGGCTCATAATCAACAGTGCCACTGATCTCTTTGTGTTTCACACCTTCAAACGGCGCCATGTTTGACCTCTTTGAGAATTTCCCCCGGTGTCAACCATCTGGGCCGAGCGTGATAAAAAGTTGACTTCTCCCAATGCACTCAAAAGTGCATTTTTGACGGCAGTTGCGAGTTGTGATGTTGGGGGTTCAGTGGAGGGTTAAGTGTTGGCATCGAGCCATAGACCTCCTTCTGATGGGAAGCTGGCCGTCACAAGCACACTAATATAATGCTCTACTAACATCTCACTCTGCCTGCACATTTCTTAATATAAACTCATCAGTTTTAATATCATCTCTTTTTAATACTACAATAAATGCCTCATTTGCTGCGATCTTCAATTATTTGATATAATGCCGTGACAACACAATGGATTGGTTACCATGACAACAACTGTCTTGCTGAAATTTTCATGCCAGTACACAGATTAGCGACATGTCATAGTGAAGTGGCCAGATAAGGGCCAGACCCTCTTGGACACAGGTTGAATATTCGACATTTCTCATGATATATAATATTATTCATTTTGTATGACTCTTACCTTTAATAGTATGAATCTCCCCCCAGTGATGACATTCTCAACAAAAATGAAGGTTGAATCTGCAAAGAGAATAAACAAAATTTGAAACATAATTTTAAATAACCACATTTACTTTACATATGAAACAAACCATATTTTTGTAACAAGACATACCATGGAGGACGCATTTATATGGAGATGTTTAGCTGTATAATTGGGTGGTGATTTTATTCTACATCAAGAGACACATGCAGCCTCAACACTGGTAATTGTTGTTATGGGCTTTGCCAATATCCCTCTAAGACCTTTAAAATAATCCCCCCCCCCCCCCCCCCCACACCAAAAAAGCACAGAAAACTTTTCAGGAGACAGAACCTCTACATTGTTGCATGGACAGACACACAAAGGTAGATGTCAAGAAGACATTTTTTATAATTGTCCTGGTGGAACAAGTTTTATTTTTTCTCTCTACAGCAAGCAGTATCAGGTTAGTTTGTCATGTCTTTGTCTGAAGATCAAGAATTGTGATGCCTTACAAGTATTTTTTTTAATTCTGTCTTTCTGAGGCATAAAACCCAGAGCAAACAGTAAGTATCTGGGCCACAATATAAATCTATTGTGCCTTAAACATGAGAAGTCCTGATTGATATGTGTGGGATTTATTATGATTGGTCTGCTACTTTGTGGATCAGGGGATTAGACGGCTATACATCATATCGCAACTACCCCTGAAGTTCTCAAATACTTCAAGTATATATTATAATATACAAAAACAATGTAAACTCTAAAACAAAGATCATATTTACACAACACGCAATCAGCACAAAAGAGAAACGAAGCAAGAATGCACTGAACGAGATCTCGCTCATTTCTGCGCATCACAAAACCATTTCCATTTATTCCTTTTATAACATTGACACTGCTTGAATTATTTTTTTTTTCAAAATCTAAAGACAAAGAGGAAGATAGTGCAGCATTAGATCTTGTCTGTTTATTGCCATGCAAGTTTGACAGTTTGGGAGACATAATGCAATATTGGCAATTCTATTATGCGATCATAGGCATCCATAAACATCAATGCAAGCCGAGATTTGCCACTTCTCCTTACACGACCATCACATGAATGGGCAAGCCTTATTTTTGTCTGTGCGATTGTTTGGCAGTCCCATCTCGCACAGAGATCACACAATGGCTGCGTGTGATGCTGCCTTGACCACTCGAGTGCCGCATTCACTTGTTAGTTACACTCGCAGCCGAGTGCCTGCCGCTGCGTAACGTCTTTGTGTCATGGAAGCATCAAGTCCCTGCTTTCCTTTGCCAGCTCTCAATGCACCCCGTCACTAACATGATTTGCCAATTAAGTGCCATTTTCAAATTAATACAGAAGATGCGTCTGCTTGGCCCTACCGAGGCCCAAAGACGCATCAGACTGCGCTAGCCGCGATCAACAACCACCATTCAACAATCATCTAGAGAATTAAATCACTAATACACACTCCCCTCTGTAATATACCCAATGTCTTAAAGCATTAAACACCATCAAGGCATGTCAATCTGCATATAATCTTTATATATAACTTTGCAGTCCTTTCTTTATTTCAATTTGTCTTCCCTGCATGTATTTTTTTTTCTTTTTCTTTTTTTCTATAGATCAGTCCCTTACAAGCATCACATGGTTAGGGTTGGGGTTGTACTGACGGCAGCAGAAGTTGTGATAGCAACCTGTGGCAAAGAACCTCAATTTGGCGTTTCCTTGCGACTCCGCCGATAGAGGCAAGAGATTTGTGCTTAATAGTGACTGGTCCTGCTTCAAAGCTCCACGACCCATTCTCATCGACGACCATTCACTTGCCTACTCTCACGATTCCCACACTTCCTGTTGCAGCCACACAGGACTTAATGGAAAATATTGTGTCAAACTGCTAATTCCTTCGACACAGGTCCTTTTACTGGATGTGTGTCCCTGCCTGATGCACGCAACCCACAAGTCCTAACCACATTAACTCACATAATTTGTCTAAAATTACAAATTACGCTACATTTATCTCACAGATGCACTAAGCAACAGGACTGGCTACCAGGTTCTTGAGACCTGTTAGTGAGTGGCCAGTCTTTGATTTGTGGACTAGATGGCATTAGCACAAATGACCAGAATGGTTTATCTGCAGAAAGCCGTTCACATATCCGCTGATATTCATCGAGCAGAGAAATGCTGTGACTGGTGGTGGACACATGTGGAACAATGCGTTAAGTGCCGCCACAGATGACGAGGGGATCAGCTGTACCGACGGCGGATCGAGATCGGCGAGTGCCATCGCCCAACGAGAAATACGCCAACAGATGGGCCACTGACTCACAGTGGGATAAAACTGACATGCTCCACCGATACAAGAATTAGATTATAGATTACTTATTGTTCCGGCAGGGTGCGGGGAGGGGTTGAGAGATCCAGCGGGCACCTCATCTCATGCAGATGAGGATCACTTGAGAGTGGCCGGCCAATATGGGCGCCATCTGGCGGCAGGCCTACATTACCATAACTGCACCTATCTGCTTTATATACTATTACCCTCCCCCTCCCACTTGTATGTACCCAAATTGTTAGGATCATTGCAAATAAAAACAAGTTTAGCTTTTTATCTTTTATCTTCCAAAAATTCATTTCAGGTCCGGAAGACTTGTTTCTTGTGACAACCCTAAACCATTTTCAGGGTAATATCCCAAAAAGTTCAAAACACAACCTCAAAAATCTTTTTCTAGGATTCCAGGAGCAGTTTTAACCTTTAACAATGAATAAATATTACAATAGAAAATGTATCAATGGGCCAATATAGGAAACGTGTTGAATGCTGATGCATGTGTAAAAAAAAAAATGGAAAAAAAATTAAAATAGAAATTTAATAGCAAGAGAGGAAAGAATAAAATTTGGGGCTGTAGGGGCTGTAGTATTATTATAATGTTATCTGAATCTGTTGTCAATTTATTACGTTTCCAGATTTTCAGAGATTGGATCACAAGGCCCGAGAGTGTAGGTCACTGCCAAGGTACTACTTCACACGGCCTGAGAGTGTAGGTACGACAAGGGTACTACTTCACAAGGCCTGAGAGTGTAGGTACGACAAGGGTACTACTTCACAAAGCCTGAGAGTGTAGGTCACCACCAAGGGTACTACTTCACAAGGCCTGAGAGTGTAGGTCACTGCCAAGGTACTACTTCACACGGCCTGAGAGTGTAGGTACGACAAGGGTACTACTTCACAAGGCCTGAGAGTGTAGGTACGACAAGGGTACTACTTCACAAGGCCTGAGAGTGTAGGTACGACAAGGGTACTACTTCACAAGGCCTGAGATTGTAGGTCACCACCAAGGGTACTACTTCACAAGGCCTGAGATTGTAGGTACGACAAGGGTACTACTTCAAGTCACTGATAATATACATCCATGAATTACGTGATTATTAATAGGCCGATTGCCGATCTCCATGTTGTTTTTTTCCCCATTGAAAAGTACACACCGGAACTGTACAACTTTACCGGAACCAGAACTGTACAACTCCACTAAATTTAATCATTGGTCGGAGGGATTGGCAGGGGGCCTATGCTATCTTTATTTGTTGTCAAGTTATCATATTCATATCATTTTAAGAGATTTTGTGATACAACCTTGAATTGTAGGTCAAGGTCACCAACAAGTCACTGACACTATTTTAGAACATTGATGAGCTGTATCTACAGTATAAGTTTGGTAAAGCTATCTTTATGTGTTGATAATTTAAAGTTTTTCAAAGATTGGGTTACATGGCCTTGAAATATAACACACCTACAAGCATACCATTTCAAAATAATCATAGGAATAATCTATGGTTTAAGTTTTAAGAACTAATCATTCTTTGTTCTGAAGTTATCTACTTCACAAAAAGGGACAGACACCCAGACAGTGCAGGTTCCCTTCAGCAAAATTTGCCATGGGGCCATGTGTACCAGACTCTGGATTTCTCTAAATTCTTATTATTCTTTCTGCTGTTCTTTATAACAAAAGAATCATTGCCATATTTAACATGTCCAAATTAAATTTTTTCATCCATAATTTACATTTTAAAAAGGACAGCTTGGTATGTGGAGATATTTGTGCATTGCGACATCCAATCAATGCATGATCCTTCATTTTTCAAGGTTTTTTTTCTAATTATTGGCCATGTTTTCAAGTTCTACCCCTGAGTTTGTGCCCATCAAACTGTGGACTTGTTGATATAACTGTTGTTTCTAAAGCCACATAAATTGGTCACTTTCAAACATTACTTTTCTGTGCATTTTAAAACTCTTGCTGACAAAACTGGCATTTTTCATCGCGACTTCTCTCGCATGACAAGGCAGGGTTTACGGCCGAGTCTCCGTAGGATCTTGGACCACTAAATGTTGGGAGGTTTGCAAACTTGCGGGTTGCCGTCTAATCTGGTATGATGAGCTGCAAGCATGCCGTGTTCACCCAGCATAGGAGCCACCCGATCGATCTGTGCTTGTCCTTCACTTCATCACCCAACTTTCTGACAAGCTTTTGAAATATTGGCAGTGCTATTTACTCGCCACCACTTTCTCCATATTTCACAGCACCGTGCACACAACTCTGCAACTTCATTAGGCGTCTACAAGTTCAAATTAGCGGTGTGGGGTACGCGGCGCTGGGATGCGTGCTTTATGACGGGGGTGCTCACCCAGGGTGGCAAGGCACCCTGATTCTACCTGCCTCCACATCACCAGCCCCTCATCATCTGCTACCCTCTAATAAGATTTGCAGTCCATCAAAATATTCAGATGAGTTGGGTAATCTCCCGATGCAACCATCTGGTAAACTTTCTTGGCAAACAGATTACTCAACAAAGAGCAATCTGGGGCGCCCCTAAAGTTCACTCCATTACTGAAATTCAGTTTGGTCCGCTGGGTCGGGCATTACATTTTTATTTGGTGTGCTGTCAGGTTGGTTTGCCTAACATGCTAAATACCGGCATGATGGCCATTCATTACGGCAGCTAGCGAGTCTCAGGAGTGCCAAACCAGTTTATGTGGTGCTATAAAGTGGTCTGTGAAGGCAGGGGGAAGCTCCCATGCAGGATTTGCTGCAGCAACACATGCGGTCACCTTTCTTTGCACAGCACTTGATGCATGTGCCCACAAACACGACATGACGGATTTCTCACACCGGCCCCAAATTATCTGCGCTAATCGACTCGTCAAACGCGTCCGTCTTCACCGCACCTCACCTGCGACTTATCTCAGGCTGAGCCCGGTGATGGCAACAGATAAAACAATCGGCTGCCGCCGTCGTGGTGCTCATCTCAACAGTTGTGTGACAGAGAATGGTGGGAGACGCAGCACGTGGAGACGAGAGGTAATGGCCTCAAAGTGCCTGACCCAGTCCATGTACGTAATCACCAATCTCAGGTCGACTCCGCTTACCGCCGCCACAACAATGTGCACATCTCACCTTCAGCCACTGCGCAAATACACCATTAGCCTATCTCTACACGATTAGTGCTCTATAATAAACCGTCCACTTTAAATGCAAAGTCCCATTGTCCCTGACACATTCTATCGTTATTATTTGCTGAACAGACATAGATTCACCCCCCAAAATCACTAACATCTGTACGCAATCAGTTTGTGCCCGTGGAAATCCTGAAATGGTATTTGTTAGAGGAAAATAGATTGACCCTGATCACAACATCTCTATTCAATCATATATGACATCCGTGAGAAAAATGAGATTGGCATTCAACTTTTTATCATTTTCCACTGCTTCATAATGAAGTTTTGAAGGTAAACAATAAAACTTTATCATGTGAGTTCCCAGTGCCACTCGATCAACAGGACTTTGTGCTAATGACACATCTTGGGTCTCTTCCTTCAAGCCAAACCACTTTTTGTTCAAACCTCATGAAACGACTCAAGTCCGAGCGAGGCTTTGAAGCCCAGAGGCACTGAAGTATTGGCCGTGGGCATTTAGGTTATTGCTACACAGAGGGCAAGCACTTGGCTGGGCCCAGTCGGGCTGCTATTTGCCCGGGTCTGTCTTGGTACAGTGCAATCTAACTGTTGCTTGCTGCTGGCGATGTCACTGTTGATCATAGATGGTGTGTGCCCATCGCCTTGCCCTGCTCACAGTGTTTGCACACCGACCTGTTATCATTGCCCTAATATTTGGCCAGATTTCTTGCGGTCTGAGTAGCCTGGAGCTGGCTGCCTTCTTCTCTGTACACAATATACATGGGCACACATTGGTTGTGCAGATCTAAATGAACGCTTGTCTCATCTTGCAGGCCGACAATGGGCTCTCCTTCACATGTCTGTCTCCCTCATCCACGCATGCACCATTGTGCAATGCTGCTGTAACCATAGAGTGCATACACAGTTCACATGCCACCCCCCCACACGTGCCCCCCTCACACGTGCCCCCCTCACACGTGCCCCCCTCACATGACCGGGGTCAATGTCTTTACCTCAATACAAGAAACAAGTGAGTGAAATGAGAGCAGTGATGAGAGTTGGGGTGGCGGGAGGCAGGGTTAGAGAGCTTGTCCTGTGATGCCCATACAATATGCCTCATTAAGACGTGCAGTTAAATTCTACGTGGCATCCTGCGACTCACCGATCAAGCGCCGTGTCTCAAGCTCTGACGCTGCCCTCCCCACAAACACCCTGTCTCTACAGTGTACAGATTAGATTAAACTATGCAAACCCAAAACTCATTTCCGATCATTGCCCGAGTCAACACCGTCCTCGAGTCATCTGTCGGCAGCCGGATCCCAATGCGTCTTTTTTATTTCCAAAAACAAACATGCACTGATGGCGAGTGTGGCAAGTATCAGGTCTACGGTGCACGCTCAGCTTCAAGCTGCTATATCTTTAACCACAGCTTCAGATCAACAGGGGGCGCTATTAAAACTAAGTAGGTAAACAACAAATCTCTACAAAGTGCAGCAGACGACTCCTGCCACAAAATCGACTTCTCAAACAATTTTCTTTTTAAAATCCACCATAAAATCGTTTAAATTTTTATCGCTTTCATCAAAATTGTTTTGAAATTCTAGGCCTCTAGAGATCAGAGTGAAGGACTTTGGGGGGAGATTTTAAGGGGTAAAAGATGTGTAGGACGTGAGCAAGTTGCAAGACAAAGGCAGTTAAAAGTTGAGATTTGACGTTAGCGCCTGACTCAGCCACCCCGGTCCACCCCTGCTGCCACGCATCATTGGAGCCATTGTCAGACCAAGTCTCCCATTCAAAACACAAATCAGATTTAGAAGAAAAAAACACACACACACAATTTCATTTTTCTACACCACCAACCACAATCAAATTCTACCACACTGTCATAAAACGTTGAGATTCCACAGAAATAATCTACCTGATTTGCATGATTGCGTGGCAACCCAGCGTTTAGTAAAACAAAGAGATACAATTAAAATGGGGTGAGTTATGACAGATCATCTGTCACTCAGCAAGGGGGGGATCTATCACCAATCCCCACACACTGCCATCAATCACCATCCAAACATTCCACTCTCTCTCACTCTGCCATGTTTTTACCCAAGTTCAAAACATTACTTTATTTATTCTCTGCGTGTGAAATTAAAAACCCTGTCTAGTTTGTCAAAAGTGACATTTGAAAAAAACAGACTCCATTTAATTCACTGTCCTAAATTTATGAGAGATAAAAAAATAACCGAAGAGCAATAATAATTGTAGTTTCTACATTTTTCTGGTATAGTAAATTAGATGTGGTATGTCAAGGTTTATGATGAGGAGCTGCTGGTATGTTTCTTTATTAATTCACGTCAGATTGGACAGTTTCGTGTGATCGTTTTTTCTGTAATCATACACATCTCCCACACTCTGTCATTTCTCAATCAACTCATCCCGCTTTCCTCTACTTTGATATTCAACAGATTGAGCAACAACTTTTAGAAGTCTGTTCAATTCTGATTTCTGAGATTGGGGTAAACCAAACATAATAGAAGTTGATTTGAAACAAAACATTCTCATGCACCAAATTATTAATTCCCTTTTTACACTACAGCTATTTTAATTTCAGCTTTGATTTTCAATATTTTCTTCTGACAGAAATTGAGATTAGACCTTTTCAAATTTGAAAGTTTGTATTCACGCAATCTGATCAATTGTTTAGAAATAATTGACTATGGTCCTACTTGTTTGTTTCTGTTGTTGTTTACAAAGGTTACAGCGTGGAGGGATGAGGGATCAGCTGGGAAGATGAGGGATCAGCTGGGAAGATGAGGGATCAGCTGGGTTGGATGAGGGATCAGCTGGGAAGATGAGCGATCAGCTGGGAAGATGAGGGATCAGCTGGGAAGGTTGAGGGATCAGCTGGGAAGGTTGAGGGGTCAGCTGGGAAGGTTGAGGGGTCAGGTAGGATGGCTGAGGGATCAGTTAGGAAGGTTGAGGGATCAGTCGGAAAGGTTGAGGGATCAGCTAGGTTGGTTGAGGGATCAGCTGAGGAGGTTGAGGGGTCAGGTAGGATGGCTGAGGGGTCAGGTAGGATGGCTGAGGGATCAGTTCGGAAGGTTGAGGGATCAGTCGGAAAGGTTGAGGGATCAGTTAGGTTGGTTGAGGGATCAGCTGAGGAGGTTGAGGGGTCAGGTAGGATGGCTGAGGGATCAGCTGGGAAGGTTGAGGGATCAGCTGGGTTGGATGAGGGATCAGCTGGGAAGATGAGGGATCAGCTGGGAAGGTTGAGGGATCAGCTGGGAAGGTTGAGGGGTCAGCTGGGAAGGTTGAGGGGTCAGGTAGGATGGCTGAGGGATCAGTTAGGAAGGTTGAGGGATCAGTCGGAAAGGTTGAGGGATCAGCTAGGTTGGTTGAGGGATCAGCTGAGGAGGTTGAGAGGTCAGGTAGGATGGCTGAGGGATCAGCTGGGAAGGTTGAGGGATCAGCTGGGTGGGATGAGGGATCAGCTGGGAAGGTTGAGGGATCAGCTGGGTGGGAGGAGGGATCAGCTGAGGAGGTTGAGGGGTCAGGTAGGATGGCTGAGGGATCAGCTGGGAAGGTTGAGGGATCAGCTGGGTGGGAGGAGGGATCAGCTGGGAAGGTTGAGGGATCAGCTGGGTGGGAGGAGGGATCAGCTGGGAAGGTTGAGGGATCAGCTGGGTTGGTTGTGGGGCTGCTGAGGAGGTTGAGGGGTCAGGTAGGATGGCTGAGGGATCAGCTGGGAAGGTTGAGGGATCAGCTGGGTTGGTTGAGGGATCAGCTGAGGAGGTTGAGGGGTCAGGTAGGATGGCTGAGGGATCAGCTGGGAAGGTTGAGGGATCAGCTGGGTGGGAGGAGGGATCAGCTGGGTGGGAGGAGGGATCAGCTGGGTTGGTTGTGGGGCTGCTGAGGAGGTTGAGGGGTCAGGTAGGATGGCTGAGGGATCAGCTGGGAAGGTTGAGGGATCAGCTGGGTTGGTTGAGGGATCAGCTGAGGAGGTTGAGGGGTCAGGTAGGATGGCTGAGGGATCAGCTGGGAAGGTTGAGGGATCAGCTGGGTGGGAGGAGGGATCAGCTGGGTGGGAGGAGGGATCAGCTGGGAAGGTTGAGGGATCAGCTGGGTGGGAGGAGGGATCAGCTGGGAAGGTTGAGGGATCAGCTGGGAAGGTTGAGGGATCAGCTGGGTTGGTTGAGGGATCAGCTGAGGAGGTTGAGGGGTCAGGTAGGATGGCTGAGGGATCAGCTGGGAAGGTTGAGGGATCAGCTGGGTGGGAGGAGGGATCAGCTGGGTGGGAGGAGGGATCAGCTAGGAAGGTTGAGGGATCAGCTGGGTGGGAGGAGGGATCAGCTGGGTTGGTTGAGGGATCAGCTGGGTGGAATTAGTGGTCAGCTAGGTGGAGTAAAGGATCAGCTGGGTGGAATTAGTGGTCAGCTAGGTGGAGTAAAGGATCAGCTGGGTGGAATTAGTGGTCAGCTAGGTGGAGTAAAGGATCAGCTGGGTGGAATTAGTGGTCAGCTAGGTGGAGTAAAGGATCAGCTGGGTGGAATTAGTGGTCAGCTAGGTGGAGTAAAGGATCAGCTGGGTGGAATTAGTGGTCAGCTAGGTGGAGTAAAGGATCAGCTGGGTGGGAGGAGGGATCAGCTGGGAAGGTTGAGGGATCAGCTGGGTGGAATTAGTGGTCAGCTAGGTGGAGTAAAGGATCAGCTGGGTTGAGGTCTAATGTCGTAATATCTGGCAGGTGAAGTAGCCAGGTGCTGTGAAATGAAATCTGCTCAAAAGGCTTTGAGTGTCAACTTCAAAATATAATCACCTTGCCACAATCTGACATATGACAAATCTGACAGACAGATAATAGCAACTGTGACCTCTGCATTATCAAACTTCACACTGAACAATATTACAATTGATATATACAGCCTTTGCTTGCATTTACCATCATTCAGACACTCACCAATCAAGGCCTGGGCATACAAACAATGGCAAATATGGTGGGCACATTGTTGCCTCTGTTTACATTTCACCTTGTTGTATAAGACTCACAAGGTGACCTTTGTCTCAGCATTGTGAGCGCCCTTCCAGAGTGGATCAATTCCATTTGATCGGATATATTGTCACTTATTGCGGTCAAACAAGAGAGGCATTGAGGACTGTTTGTGGCTTCACTACTGAGCAACAGATGTGGTCAACTGAGCCATATTTCCCTTAACCATACATGTATTATGCCATAAATGGACAGCCCAGTCATGAGAGGCACTTGTCAGTCTATACATAGCCCATTATAGAGAGGGCAGGGTGTCCACTTGGGGACTCTCCACTAGGGGGCACTGATTGTGGCATTATTGTGGTATTGTGTGTGATTCTGGCATTGTCAAGATGCTGGCTCAATGGGACGGTGTTCGTCGCCACCAGGTGTAACAGGTCAACACAACTCGCTATATAATGAGCACTTGATACGAGTCCATATTCATACTCCATACATTTCCTCCACCACTCCAACAAATAAGTCCCAATCAATGCTCTATCATAATGCACCATGCATTTATTGTCTCCCTGAAAACACCTCAATGTGCATCTCAATGTCTCATAATGTGCAAATGACCCCTGTGGTCCCATTATAATCATCCCTTGTTTTACCTGGAGCTACCTTGTCTCAATGTCTTTTCATGTATATCATATCTCACCATTTCCATTTTTTATTTTATATCCAACCCAGATATATGCCTATCAAACTGATTTTTCCAAATCCTTGGCCCTTACGTTCTTTTCTAAATAGGGCGAAATATCTGCCAGTGATTATTACCTGGACATAACTACAGGTGATCACTTTGTGTTATGTAACCCTATGCTTAACGTTTCATTTGAGCTGATGGTTCAGTGATGGCACAACTAATTGTTGACTTCAGAATGCAAACAACGGTGGTGTACTATATGTGGAGCTGGGATCTTCAGGGCTCAACATTATATGTATCTATATATATGACCACAGACTTGTTGAGGACAGCAGCAGCTACCAATGTCTGGTAATCAATACAACAGAACAATGACTCCAATGGGATGGCAAATCTGATATTAGGTAACCATGTTCAACCTGTCGAATTTGATGGTTGATCAGGGACCAGTGAGAGGTACAGTTCGCTATTCTGTGATCTTAAAAGGACTAGAGGAAAAGAGTGCAGTCTGGTACTCTGTATTCAGTCAGGGACCACTGGGGGGGGGGAGTACAGCCTGGTACTCTGTATTCAGTCAGGGACCACTGGGAGGGTGTACAGCCTGGTACTCTGTAGTCAGTCAGGGACCACTGGGAGGGAGTGCAGCCTGGTACTCTGTAGTCAGTCAGGGACCACTGGGAGGGAGTGCAGCCTGGTACTCTGTATTCAGTCAGGGACCACTGGGAGGGAGTACAGCCTGGTACTCTGTAGTCAGTCAGGGACCACTGGGAGGTAGTATAGCCTGGTACTCTGTAGTCAGTCAGGGACCCCTGGGAGGGAGTGCAGCCTGGTACTCTGTAGTCAGTCAGGGACCCCTGGGAGGGAGTGCAGCCTAGTACCCTGTAGTCAGTCAGGGACCCCTGGGAGGGAGTGCAGCCTGGTACTCTGTAGTCAGTCAGGGACCACTGGGAGGTAGTATAGCCTGGTACTCTGTAGTCAGTCAGGGACCCCTGGGAGGGAGTGCAGCCTGGTACTCTGTAGTCAGTCAGGGACCACTGGGAGGGAGTATAGCCTGGTACTCTGTAGTCAGTCAGGGACCACTGGGAGGGAGTACAGCCTGGTACCCTGTAGTCAGTCAGGGACCCCTGGGAGGGAGTACAGCCTGGTACCCTGTAGTCAGTCAGGGACCCCTGGGAGGGAGTACAGCCTGGTACTCTGTACATAGTCAGTCAGGGACCACTGGGAGGGAGTACAGCCTGGTACTCTGTAGTCAGTCAGGGACCACTGGGAGGGAGTACAGCCTGGTACCCTGTAGTCAGTCAGGGACCCCTGGGAGGGAGTGCAGCCTAGTACCCTGTAGTCAGTCAGGGACCCCTGGGAGGGAGTGCAGCCTGGTACTCTGTAGTCAGTCAGGGACCACTGGGAGGTAGTATAGCCTGGTACTCTGTAGTCAGTCAGGGACCCCTGGGAGGGAGTGCAGCCTGGTACTCTGTAGTCAGTCAGGGACCACTGGGAGGGAGTATAGCCTGGTACTCTGTAGTCAGTCAGGGACCACTGGGAGGGAGTACAGCCTGGTACCCTGTAGTCAGTCAGGGACCCCTGGGAGGGAGTACAGCCTGGTACCCTGTAGTCAGTCAGGGACCCCTGGGAGGGAGTACAGCCTGGTACTCTGTACATAGTCAGTCAGGGACCACTGGGAGGGAGTACAGCCTGGTACTCTGTAGTCAGTCAGGGACCACTGGGAGGGAGTACAGCCTGGTACTCTGTAGTCAGTCAGGGACCACTGGGAGGGAGTGCAGCCTGGTACACTGCAGTCAGTCAGGGACCACTGGGAGGGAGTATAGCCTGGTACTCTGTAGTCAGTCAGGGACCCCTGGGAGGGAGTACAGCCTGGTACTCTGTAGTCAGTCAGGGACCACTGGGAGGGAGTACAGCCTGGTACACTGCAGTCAGTCAGGGACCACTGGGAGGGAGTATAGCCTGGTACTCTGTAGTCAGTCAGGGACCACTGGGAGGGAGTACAGCCTGGTACTCTGTAGTCAGTCAGGGACCACTGGGAGGGAGTGCAGCCTGGTACTCTGTATTCAGTCAGGGACCCCTGGGAGGGAGTGCAGTCTGGTACTCTGTATTCAGTCAGGGACCACTGGGAGGGACTGCAGCCTTGTACTAGTCAGTCAGGGACCACTGGGAGGGAGTACAGCCTGGTACCCTGTAGTCAGTCAGGGACCACTGGGAGGGAGTACAGCCTGGTACCCTGTAGTCAGTCAGGGACCCCTGGGAGGGAGTGCAGTTTGGTACTCTGTAGTCAGTCAGGGACCACTGGGAGGGAGTGCAGTCTGGTACTCTGTAGTCAGTCAGGGACCCCTGGGAGGGAGTGCAGTTTGGTACTCTGTATTCAGTCAGGGACCACTGGGAGGGAGTACAGCCTGGTACACTGTAGTCAGTCAGGGACCACTGGGAGGGAGTGCAGCCTGGTACACTGTAGTCAGTCAGGGACCACTGGGAGGGAGTACAGCCTGGTACACTGTAGTCAGTCAGGGACCACTGGGAGGGAGTGCAGTATGGTACTCTGTAGTCAGTCAGGGACCACTGGGAGGGAGTGCAGCCTGGTACCCTGTAGTCAGTCAGGGACCACTGGGAGGGAGTACAGCCTGGTACTCTGTAGTCAGTCAGGGACCACTGGGAGGGAGAACAGCCTGGTACTCTGTAGTCAGTCAGGGATTCAGGAGTCAAGGAATGAGACATACAGTCTGATACTTTTGATCAGGATAGTCAGTCATGGACCAGTCTGTTTTGCTCTCTCATTGCTCTGTAGTTGTACAAGACACAGATGACCTAAAACTGCCACGCATCAGCTGCATGTGAAGTCATGCAATACTCACAAGTGACCTTACTAGGTCACAGATTATGAGTGGCCAAATAGATGTTTTGCTCCACCTTGTATAGGACCCAAGGGAGACCCTACATCCTGGTACTGGCACTATATCTGAGCAGAGTGATATACGGACTTCTGATTACTAGTACATGACTCCACAGAGGATTACATGCGGCACAATAGACCTACTCAGCCCTACATATTCCCACCCATGCTGCCATGTCAATGCTGCTCTCTCTATATATATACTATATACTGCCAATCTGCATCTCTATCAATATATTCTACAAACCTGTATACAAACAACATATATATCGATGCTAAAATAGGATCTCAAAGCATGTCATACCTATCAAAATATATGAGAGATAGTTGGAGGTAGGTAGGTAAAAGTGAGACCAATGTATATATGGTAGTTAGTTAATCACTACTATTTCTTAATAGCAAATTAAATGTCTAATTATACCAGTGAAAAATGTTGGCAAGAGTTCACAAAAACAATATTTACTGAAACTAAATGTTCACAAAAAATATTTACTTAAACTAAATGTTGTACTCCTGGAGGTCTAGGAAACTGAAAACTTTGTGGTTTATGAGTAGAGAGTGGAGTATGACAGAGTATGTACATGGATGTACCACGTCAACTTACATAACCTCACACATTGACGAGGGCCCCGTGGCGTGACTAGACCCTCAACACGGACAGCGAGCCTTATCTGTATGTATGAGAGTGCTCGCTTGTATCTCAAAGTGACATTTACAAGTCTGATCAATACCCGTCATCTCCCAGTTCTAACATTGCACACCACAGAGATGTCAACATTGTTCCCATGGTAGTCACGCATGTAGGGTGTCAGTCTCCATGCTACAGAGCCCTCTGGTGGCAGAAATGTAGCCACCCCACATAGCAGACAGGGTGCATGTTCCTGTCATACAGTGACCTCTGGTGGCAGCAATGTATCCATCCCAGATGACAAGAAGGCAAATGATGTTCCCATTCTAGAGGAAGGGGACGTATATTCCTGTCATATAGCAACCTCTGGTGGCAGAAATTTATTCATTCCACATCACATCAAAAGGTGGTGATGTTCCCATAATGAACACTTAATGGTTGTAAAGAATGCATCAATATGATCTCACATTTATGCAATGCAAATGATCCTTGAATAATAAAGAATTTAACCATAACAAATGTGGAGTCAACATTTAACACCTTTATCTGGGTCAGATGAAACCCCATCCACAGAGCCCTCTGGTGGGGATCAGCCCTGTATCCCATGAAGGGTGTCAGGGTATGACAGTATAATTCAGAGACATCTGGTGGGTATTTCACCCCTCATCATTTCTTGCGGGGTGCAGCGATGCTTGAGTCCCGAGTAAACATTTTTATCTTCTCTCTGAACATTGACCGACATGTATAAACCAATTTTACACTCTTCCTTTATATAATCAAATAAAATATCTCTCTTCAGTTATGTTCTCAAAGTTGAAAAATGAGACTAAGTACCTTTCAACTCCAGGCCAAAACATGTCAATGTAGAGATGTTGTGGTTTAGTTATTTCTACAACATGCTCCTATTATTTCTGCCATGTGCTTACCATGCCTTTTTATTCTGATATACAGATAGTAGCATTAAGCAAACGTCTAAGAGCATGTAAACTACAAATGAATGTTCCCAAATGAAGAAAACAATTCATATACATCAGCACATAGACAGGAATATCAACAACAACCTGCTGCCATCTTGTCAAATTTCATTGATCAAAATTAGCAAATATTTCCCCAAGTATGATATGGTCTCGCAGTTGTATTTAAGTTTGCTCTGCTCCTACAGTCCCTCTGAAAGTGTTATATTTGCATAATGGGTGCCACGGCAACCCTCATTACATCAAAGAGTCTTGATAAGACTTTAATGTCCCTTTTGAATAGACATATTCATCAAAAGAAATTCACTTCTTCTGACAAATTTATCTCCAATTTTCCCCAATCTTTGAAGCAGCAAGAGAAAATCCTAGCACAGCAGTGTAATATGGTGGTGCCATCTTGTGTTAAAGTTGTGGTCAACACCTGACACCTGGTGGAAATTTTATCACATATGTTAATGAAAACTACTTGTTCACAAGTAAAATGTCTAAACAAAATTTCATATGTGACCAAATTCATCTTAAAATAAATTTTCATACATTGAATTGGACAATACTGAAATCTACTCAAACATTATTTGTATCAGTTTTAAATAAAAGACTCCTCGTGAGAAGACTCACTGACTGTGCAAGGACTACCGTAAATGACCATGTATAAGACGAGGTTTTTGTACAAAAAAACTTAATGTTTGGGGGATCGTCTTATACATGAGAGCAACCTGTGGACGAGGGTTTACGCCAAAAAATTACAGCACAACAAGTTTTCATTACGAACATTCATATTTTCGAAATAACGATTATCGGACATAGTAGATCGATTTTAATTGCGTTTTAAATGATATATAAAGGTATTTACCCAATATTATCGCTTTGTTTTGACTTTTTTCTCACTGATTCCAATTATCAGCGTTCACAGTTTTGCATTTCTTCATTGTTTCTACTGCTTTGAGTCGTGTCTTCCCTGTTGACAGAAATGCTTTTACACATGGATCGTTTTAATTGCGTTTTAAATGATAAATAATGAAAACGCTTTGTTATTCTCGACCTGAGAAGCGTAATTGTGATAATATTAAGTAAATACCTTTATTTATCATTTAAAACGCAATTAAAGAGGGGGGTCCAGTACCCCTGAAAAGCCGTACGGTCAGTTAACCCCACCCCAGATTTTGCCCCAGCTGCTGATTGGTGCTGCTCCACACAACACAGCTACCTCACAAGTTGACCGTCGGTCAAACTGTCCACTCACAGCCCACTGGATGCTGCTGGTGGCTGGGCAGGTTGTTTGTAAACATAGGCAAGAAAGGGGTTGTATCACACCACCCTGCATTAACCCCGCTGACTATCTCAGTGACAGTCCTCCTCCTTGGTCTCATAAAGAGAGGGGGAAGAGAATAAAAACAGAAAAGGTGAACCTTATAATTTAAAGTGTGCATATGTCATTATTTACATGTTTATCAATCAAAAACTTTCGGACCATTCAGAAAACATAAATTAAGCACTGAAAAGTTTATCTGAGGAGGACCAGGAAATCAGATTCTTATCTTTACACAAGTTATATAACGAGTCTCTGAAGTTGACCGCTCCCCACCCAGCTGCAGCAACATCTAGCCCATGGGAGGTATGGGGTAAAACCGCAAATATGTTGTAACATGCTGGACACATGCACTCAGCCATGTGCTTGGTATTTATAAACAAACCTAAACCCACATCTCACACACAGTGTCAACTGTCAATCAAATTCAAAATAATTTAAATCTCAGAACACTTTTATTGTTTAAAAGAGCTTTGATATCAAACATTTAGATTTCAGATTAAAATATGTTGTAGCCCTTGTGTTCATGCAGCATTGTACCAAGTATCACACATTTCTATTAGAAAGTAACAAATATATTAGAATGTATTCAATTTATACTGGCTGAGCTCTGGGTGTTTTGATGGTCAAGACCTGTTTAATAGGCTCCACCCCCTTCCTTTTATACTTGAACCCCCTCCTTTAAAATCGACCCGGTATGTCCAATGTCGTTTCAAAGTAAAACGTAAATTTGATGTGCGGAACACGGTAAATTCCATGTGTGGCAGGCAACACGAAGAGAAGCCAGGGATTCATCATTGCGCAATATATTAATATTTCAATGCGAGTTGAAAGACTCAAATTGTTTTCGCGCCAAAAATAAGAGCTTGTCCCCATCACTCCCGCTTTTTAAAATGACGACCTCATATTGCGTAATGCATGTTAAATGGATGGATTAATTTGTAATAATATTGGGTAAATACCTTTATTTATCATTTAAAACACAATTAAAATTGATCCGCTACGTCCGATATATGTTATGTTTTCTTTTTATGTTTTTCAATATTACGACCACGTGTTGCGAAATGCATGTTATAAATGGATGGATGGTTTTTTTTCTGTTCTCAATCTGCAAAGCATATTTTGTATTAATATTGGGTAAATACCTTTATTTATCATATAAAATGCAATTAAAATCGATCCGCTACATCCGATATTCGTTATTTAAAAAATATGAACATCATATTTACGTTTTACCGTAAATACTCGTGTATAAGACCGTTAAGATCTTGTATTGTAAGCATATTTACGTTTCACTTTTAAAATGGCTGCCAAACTTCAGCTGAAGCTTGAATGGTAGCAGAGCCGATATCTTGAGAAAAACCAACTCATCTTATATTCGGAAATTGTTTTTTTTTCAAGCAAAATAACCTCAATTTTGGGGGTTCGTCTTATACACGAGTCGTCCTATACACGAGTAAATATGGTATATAGAAGACATAGTAGGCACGAAAGAGGATTTGTTTTGTTTGGAAAGAAATGATATGTGGCCAACCTATCAAACTATCATAGTAAAGAAATACTAACATAGGCAAATACACCAGGCATCTGTAAGATGCTTGATAGTATGTAGGGACATTACATTATGTATAACATATAAATGGGACATAAAAATTAAGGGGAAAAAAAGGAAAATATCTGCAAAAGCATCTCCCATATAACACATCTTGATACATTCTAATTGATTACATCATCAAACAGATAATATTCAAAGTTGCTTAGAGAAAGCAGATAAAAGATTAAAATAATGCGAATGTATACCTGCTGAGGGCCTGTGGCAGACTTGAGATGATGGGGCCATACCCTGCTGCATTATCATACAACTCAAACAACGGAGCTGCCACTAATTTGTAGTTCCGCGGAACTGCGAACAGTGCTAAAATCAAAATGTAGAAATGATATTTGGGTGTTTGCTATGGATGTAACTGTTACTCACTGTCAAGATCTGAGAACAGATCTTCTACATTGGAATTTAAAGTGGGTTTAGAAGATTGATGAGATATTTATGCCTGTTAAATATATCCATTAAAAGTTGACATATTGAAAAAAGTTTTTAAGGTCAATGCTCATTGATAAATAAAAGTGTCATTCAATAATACATACCTTTTTCTGGCAACTGTACAAGAAATAATCGTCTATGTTCCTTTGGCTTTGTGATGTGAGCTGGTATGTATGGATACTGAAACAAGAATCATTCACCAAATGATGCATTCATCAAAATCACACTTATATTACCATTATATCAAATAAATTCTTTCCTTAAGCATTTATAACATATCCTGTGCCCAATTTTCCATATAAATGCATTGTTGATAAAGCTATTTGTTTTATCTTCTTCAATCATATCATACTACCTGAGAATGTTCAACTACCTTTGTTAATCTTAAATTTGTAAGAAAGCTAATATTCATTGCCAATTTCTTGCTTCCTGAAATCACATCATGGAAACATAATAATACAGAGCAATACTTGGCATAATTTCAAGTTAAATCTTGCTAGATTTTAACAATTAAAATGACTTTTTACCTTTTTACCACAGTTTGAAAGCTCTATATTGGTTCTCCACTATTTGAAAAAGGGAAACTCTGAAGTAATGACCTACCTGAGGTGGTTCAAAGTTGGGTCTCCACCAGTTCCCTATTGTGTCCTCAATAACCCAGTCCATGGGTGCACCATCCTGCCTACCCAATGTCTGAAATGTGTTTAAATAAACGATCAAATATTTGGTACCTTTCAACAGTTTCGGCCAAACATGACACATGATGCAGTAATATTACATTGTAACTCACTCTGGTCAAATATGGTTTTCACATTACTCTGCTGTGTTGCACTTCTATTTCGTCAAAATGACATTTGAATGATACTTATTTAAGAGAATACAACATACATTGTACTTTTATTTTGTGAACCAACTTTAAACATGTTTTTTAATAATATGATTTTTTTGGCATTCTGTACTAATCTGTAGGATAGGTGTCAAGTTTGAGTTGGTTTCAGTAACATCAAAATGGTCACACTGCAAAACGAGATTTTGGAGAACGCAAATATTGGTAAGGACCAAGATCCTAATCATTGAAATAAACATAATAATAAACTTCGGAACATAAATAAATTGCAGTGACACACGTCTGTCTTACCTCGGTGAGAAGTCTTTTCAATCCCTCAACTTCATCTTCTGCAGGGTTCAACTCCCCACCAGGTCTGCAAAGAAAGTCAAATATATCATTCATATACATGCCTCTATTTTGCTTGATTATTATTTTCTTAAGTTTTGCTTGATTAACTTAGCTTTTTGTCTAGTTTGATGTGACCTATTTTTATAAATTTCTTTTTCGGAGGAGCATAACATCTCAGGCTTCGACATTAGCCAGTTGCCCGCTTGCCCGGAGGTAGATTTCACACCTGTCGGGCAAGTCCGGGCAACTGGACACCTCTGTGAGCAAAGTGATAATTGTAGGTTATATTCTTACAAGATTGACAAGTCAGGGTGACATTTTTATTCACAAGCTCAAAGTCTTTATGTACTTCTCTGCTTTAAAAATGAACTCCTGAGTTAGAAAAGGCCCTATTCCTAATGTTTTTATATCCATGAGTAGACAAGGAACTAAAATAAGAGTTATCAATTATATAAATTGGTCAAGAATTGACTGAGCATTGCCATTTTTTATGTTTTCCTAAAAAATTGGTACTTATGCATATGCACAAAAAATTGTAACAAACTTGAGGTCACTGCATGCTATTTTTATAAAAACATGTACTATTCATTTCAACTTTTTCAAACCAAATATCGTGTATTCTATGGGTTATATGTGCATTTTTTCTAATTATCAGCCAATGTTTGAATGCGCAAATCCTATAAGCTTTAGTCCTATACTGTATTCAAATATTGGGGCAAAATTTCAGGGCAAGTGAATTGTAATTCAGGGCAAGTAGATTTTAAAATTTACTTGCCCGGTGGGGCAAGTGGATCACAAATGTTAATGTCAAGGCCTGCATCTATTCTTTCTTCGGGTTAGGAGAAACAGCTTTTTCCTGCCAAAAAAAATCATATCCAGTATATGATAAAAGGTTTTATGTGTGAACCCCTAAAATGTCATGGTGCAAAATAACTGCTTTGTATCAAGTAACTACAAAACTGATTTCAGTAGCAAATATGTAAAACATTAACTGAGTGGTACACTTTTTTAATCAGAATTTACTTTGCTGTTTAACATTTGACATTTTATCATAGATTTTAAGTTGAAAAAAATACGGGAAAAGATGGATTTTTTTATTGTATTTGAAGAAAAGATATGGTCATCTGGCATGACTTTTTTTCAGAATAAATTCACTGTTGAATATGACCAAAAGTCTTAAAAAGGTTTTACAACTCAAACAATCTATGTAGTTGAAACCTCAATCATTCATCCCTGAAGCCACATCAAATGCAGGCGAAACAAGTGCTGATTTTTAAAAAATCAAGCTCGCACATTTGCAAAATAAGCCAGGAAAACCTGTGCATGCAAATCACTTCACACTCATGAATAGCGCCATCTTACGGTGCAAACAGAAAAGTGTCAAAAACATGCCTGACATGGACCAATAATATGTGTATGCTCCATAGACTTACAGCTCCATCATGTTGAAACCTCAATCATACAGCTCTGAAGACAATACAAATGCTGGCGAAACAAAACTTACAGTTTAAAGAAGGTAGTTCCAAGCTGAAGCAGGAGAACATGAGGGAGATTGTGCTCGTGGACGATGAGAACACCTTCTACAGACCGACGCATGCCAATTTTCTCAAACTCTTCCCGCATGCGAGCGAAGCGGGCGGCCACAGAAGGGTCCTTCTCGTAGAGAGCCTCCTTGGTACCAAAAGTGTAGTTGGTCAGTGGGTAACTGAAAATAAAGAAACCAAAATAAATACCAACATTTGTTATCATACAACACCAATACTCAAAATATTATCCTTGAGTATCAATATACTTTACATTACAACATTCTGAAACAATTTGCTCTTAAGCAAAACAGCATGGTGTCGAATATTCAACAGCAAACTGTCTGGTTTTGGTCCCAAACACATTTGTTTACAATTTAGTGAGCGATAAACCATCATTATGAATTTCGCTTTAGCCGGTTCTTTTGTAAAGATGATTTGGACCAAATGCATGTCTGCGTCGGTTGCAATTTATAACATTTATACTCACAGATTTATCGTCTTGTCGATTCCCATTGTACTATGCGTCATGAATTTGTTTCCGTGCTGTGGGGTAGCAGTTCTTGGCCAACCTGTAGCGGGTCTTCCATGTGTCGCCATTGTAAACGCTTTATTCACACTGCGCATGCGCGGAAGGCAGATGCTAATTTGGGGAGGCCACTTTACAAAAATATGGCCTGGCCTGGCCAAGGAAAAATATCAAACATCCAACTTCTGAGAATCATAATAATATGATATCGTTTTCTTCATGAGGAAATTATTGGTCCAAATTATTGGTCCAATATTTTCTGAATATGTTTAAGTGATAACGAATCAACATTTTGATAATCTGTTCACATTATAGTGGAGTGTCACCCTATGAACTCTTCATTTTTGGAATCAGAATTGTTCTTTGAGAGGAAGCTGGTGGAAGGTGAGGACAATATTAATATTTCATATTTATCTGTTTTTAAGTCATTAAATTTGAAAAAATGGTTCAGTCTTTGTATCAAATAATATGTTCAAGATTTCCCACATGACTTGGGTTAAATTTTTAACTTATTACATCTCCATCAAAGTGTACATTTGTTACAAGCATTGCCCAATTCCTGAAAATGAAACCACCTTCTGTGTGTGTCCTAGTCATGGCATCCACTCCCTAAATAACTAGCCCTTTCCTAAGGATATTTTCGGCTATATTTTATTTGCATTTTAAACATTTTTGAGCAGCTTAGGGGCAGTTTTTAGGTCGTGGAGTACTTCAGTAAAAAAATATGGTTTTTAAATTCTCCTGCCTTCTTCATGGAAATTCACTGTTTGCATAATAATCTTGGAGGAACATTTATTGACACCTCAACATAAATATTCCTTACCTATTTTTGAATATGACTGCTTGGTCAGTTCAACTTTTAAAGTTGTATATTCCTAATAAATTAAGGACAAAAATTTTAATTTGATCACAAGAAATCTCCAAATGTTTGTAATAGTGAAAATGCCAAGAAACATCACCTGATGAAAACACTCTTGAGACAGTGAAAAAATCACTTCCCACAACAAACAAAAGTGGAGGGTGAAATGTAGTCACGTGGTCTTAACCAGTCTTAACATTGGCGGCCATTTCAATTCAGAGGAAGCTAAAATTCTTGTCCATTTAAAAGTGTGTTAACTGACTTAAAACAGAATAAAATGATCGTTTTACAACTGGATATTGAAGAAAACAGATTATACTTTGCAAACAACCAGGCCATGTAATCAGTGAGTACACAATTACAACACCTGCAGTGTGTGTTTACCACGCGCAGCTCAGTGTGCTGCGCTAGGGCAGATTAAATTTGATGAACTCTCTCTAGCCGTGAAATGGCCGCCGGGCCCAAAATAAACAAAAGGCAAATTCACTGCTAGAGATTCTCGAGCTATGTGTGTCCTAGCCCTAGCTTCGTGACTGAAATAAAAAGTTAATCCTCTTTTCTTCTGGCAAATTATATTTTGTTTATTTGAGAAGAACAAAGAGGGGTTCAATACAAATTCACTTTTGACATCTTGAGTGTTTTTGTTAAAGGTAAATACTGTGCAGTAATTGTGTAATTTGGATATCAAAAGCACACCAAACTATGAATATAATGACACATTGAAATTTTACACAGATTAATGAGACAAGTTGTTGACTGGCAAAGAAATTGCACTATCCGCTGAAGTCTGTCTAAACCCATAGCTGCATGTGACAGGTCAACAGGGGTAACAAGATGTGACCATATCGTTACTAAATATCTATTGTGAATCTGAAAAACAGTCAATTTTAAACCTTGGTCTTCACATGTCAGCCAGTCACATATTAGTGGCCCCCTACCATACTTTATCACAAAATCATTTGAAGTGCAGATGCGTTTTCAGCATTTATGTCTATAATATTATTTGTTTTAGGTTTTTTACTTTTGTCAAAAGAGGTGGTTAAGATGGGATTTGGGCTGCCGTCCTTCACACTTATAGTGTCAGGTCTCTTCTTGGCCTACATTGGCCATTCATGCTGGACGATGTACAAGCTATTCTACCCAGCCCCCTGCCCTCCTACCAACAGATGTATCCCTCCATATACACTCAGGAGACCTAGGCTAGAGGTGAGTCAGGATGCCCTATCAAACAGATCAATATACTTTTCTTGTTATGATGAACATTGTATATAACATTAACATTTTCCAAGAGGTTCAGGTTAATTTTAAGTGTATGAGTTCACAATATATGTTTCTGTGGCATTAAAATTATACTTGCATTTAATGCAGTGAATCTTTCTTACAATTCAAGTTTTCATGGTTTTATTTTGTTATGATATAGGACCAATTGGTTGTTGACTGACCTAGTTTGGTTCAAGTCAACCTGGTAGATAAATTGCCCTTTTATTTCAGTTGAGAGTTTACAGTTCTCTTCGCCGGGAGCTGGTTGGTCAAGCTGCTGGTACGCTGTTATGGCACAATGATACATTCAACATGCATGAAGCCGTGCAAAAGTATGTAACATTAAGTTATCTTTTTCATCTATGATACTGTTCATCCCATTGTTTTAGATGCAGCTATTGTTTTAGATGCAGCAAATGGTATTTTTTTTCAATTTTAAACTTTATGATTGACATATCCCATATGAAACTGTTAACTGAATTTTATGTCAAAATGTAGGAACATAAACGTGAGTTTGCCGTACGAGACAAGAAATAACGGCAGCTTGTACATACATGTTATTGTGACACCTTACGGCCAGCAACCCTTCAAGAGTTCACGGACCATGAAGGCGTCCACTCTCATCACTACACACGCCCTACCTCAGGCACAAACTTTTAACCTTATGGGAGACAAACAGGTATGAAACTTGCTATCATGAAAAAGCAACCGAATTCTTTAAATTAAAGTAGAATCATTTTATAATGGAGAATGACCAAACCTTTTTTTTAATGGTAGGGGTATTTTTTTGTAACCTTGGGTCAAGGTTAAGGTCATGGCTAGCACAGGAGCAACTTCACTTGTGAATGCTCTATTTTATGACAAAATACAGCGATATTAATATAATTTTTGTGATCAACCTATGAGGGGCTGGATAAGTTCGATATTGGGTGACCTTGGCCTATTTTCAAAGTCACAGGAGCTATTTGTGATATTTTACAGAACACTACAAATAGCATTTACTCTCACTACATTTATCTTACAAAATATCTCTTTTCAATATGTTCAGAAAAAATATGTAACTAGGTCACAATGACCTACTTAAAGGCCTTATTGTTCACAATTTCCAAAATATTATGAATCTAATACTTTACAAATCAGAGAAGATAAGATCTTGATATTATTTAAAGATATGTAAATGTCCATGGTAATTTATTTTGGTGCACTTTTCATGACTGGTCAAGGTCAAGGTCATGTTCAGCACAAGAGCAACTTCGCTTGTGAATGCTCTATTTTCTTCAAGATAGCATCAACATAAATATGATTTGGCAGATGTGATGTACCTATGAGGGGCTTGGATAAGTTTGATATTGAGTGACCTCAGGCTGTTTTCAAGGTCACAGGAGCCGATTTTCAAAATCAGCTATTTGTGATAGTTTACAAAACACTACAAATAGCATCTATTCTCACTACATTCATCTTTCACAATATCTTTGTTCATAATTTTTAGAAAAAAAATTATGTAACTAGGTCACAATGACCTACTTAAGGGCCATATAGGTCCCAGCTTCCAATATATTGTGTATCTAATCATTTTCAAATCAGAGAAGATAAGATCTTCATATTATGTAAATATATGTATCCTGTATAATATGTTCATGATTTGGAGAATAACTTATGTGACCAGATTACTTTGACCTCCTTATAGCACAAAAGAGATTGACATTGTGAGTTGGATAGTGCATAGTCCTTGTATGCATTAAATATTGTGCTGACACTCACAAACTATCTAGTTTTTTTTTACAAAATCACCAAAAAGGGGTATTTTACTGAACACTTAAATATCATATTTTGACACCACGCTAGGCTCAGAAGATTTTGATATTTGGTGATATTTTGAAGGTCACAGGAGCGAATTTGCAAAATCAGAAAAATACCAAATATTACACATTACTTTAAACATCATTTATTGTCACAAAATGTATCCTCTACAGTATGGTTGAAATTTGGGAAATAATTTATGCAACAAGGTCATGATCTTGTTATAAGTACAACTTCAGTTTTGTACCACTGGCAAACTATCCATTTTTTTCTTCTCTCATTTATCCCACAAACCCCCTGAATATTCCACTGGTTAGATATGGTAATCTTTTTTTTTCAGGAAAAAACATCTGAAAAGACTAAAGGAAAGGCTGATTTACCAATAACTCACTGGAGATCTAAACTCAAGATCAGTGTCATGAATGAGGAGTTGATTATTGACAGTCGAAATATACCGCATGAAATCTTTAAATATCTGAGGTATGTTAAACAATTATATTCAGCTAAGGTTTTGAATATATATAAAAGATGTTCCTTTTTGATTTAATTTTAAATTTTAATTATTGCCATGTTTTGCTTGGATGCTAGATATTCAGTTGTATCATATCATCACCATGATGCAAGAATCCGTTTTACCTCTGATTAACAGTAAAGGCTGGGGCAGTAGCATGGGGAGGAAAGAGGTAGTGACAAAGTGGTTATATATGTCATAATGTGGCTCTGGTGGTTAGTGTCTCCCTCTGGTGCAGAGGAAATGATGGGATACCATCTTCATTTTTTTTAATGAATGGATTTTAGAGAGTTCTTTGTGCATTTCTGATGTGTTATTTTCAATAAGGCAGTATGGCGACCTACAATCGGCCTATTGAATTTTGAAAAGTGGCAGTATCTACAAATTGGCTACCTCTGGTTGTGAGGCATCTGAGAAAAGTAGCTATATTTTATAGTTGCTGTCTTCATCTGGTGTCATGGGCCTAAGGATTGAATTTTGTTTAGTGGCATTATCTAGTGTTTAGAGTCTCCCTCTCGTATGAGGGCCGTCAACATCAAAATGTGAACAGTGAAATTATCTACAAGCTAGTAGCTCCCTCTAGTTTGAAAGGTTTGAAGATTGAATTCAACTTTATGGAAGCGTTTCTTATTCAGTGGCTCCCTCTAGTTTGAAAGGTTTGAAGATTGAATTCAACTTTATGGAAGTGTTTCTTATTCAGTGGCTCCCTCTAGTTTGAAGGGTTTGAAGATTGAATTCAACTTTATGGAAGTGTTTCTTATTCAGTGGCTCCCTCTAGTTTGAAGGGTTTGAAGATTGAATTCAACTTTACGGAAGTGTTTCTTATTCAGTGGCTCCCTCTAGTTTGAAGGGTTTGAAGATTGAAATCAACTTTACGGAAGTGTTTCTTATTCAGTGGCTCCCTCTCGTTTGAAGGGTTTGAAGATTGAATTCAACTTTACAGAAGTGTCTTATTCAGTGGCTCCCTCTAGTTTGAAGGGTTTGAAGATTGAATTCAACTTTACGGAAGTGTTTCTTATTCAGTGGCTCCCTCTAGTTTGAAGATTGAATTCAACTTTACAGAAGCGTTTCTTATTCAGTGGCTCCTCTAGATTGAAGAGTTTGAAGATTGAATTCAACTTTACGGAAGTTTTCCTTATTCAGTGGCTCCCTCTAGATTGAAGGGTTTGAAGATTGAATTCAACTTTACGGAAGCGTTTCTTGATTTAAGAAGGGAAAACCTTGCCCTTCAGTATGCTGCAAAAATTGCTGCTTGTCCAGACAATCCTGCACATGATATTATATTAATATATCTTTGGAAATGAGTGAGGGTTAATCTTTTGAAATAAAATATTACTTGCCGATCATTTTTGAGGACTTTTGAAAAAAACTTTGGTCATTTTTTGCACTTCCTATCAAATCTACACCTTTCCTGTCAAAATTATGAAAAGAATTCATGTTGCCAGCTCTTACAATGACATCACCACATTTTTTGAAGGAGAAAATTGCAGCTTTAGAGCTTAGTTGTTTGTGTTCCAGATATCTGAAAACTACAGACAGAAGTTAAATATTGCTGCCCCTATGATTTAGCCCTTTGGCAAGGTTGGGTATAAAAAAGTGAAGATGATTATGAAAAATAAAATGCATATATCATCTAAGTTATGATGTCCATGATAGGTTACTTGTAAATTTTGCAGGTTGTCACAAGAAGGTGAATATCTTCCCATAGTGTATGTGGATGAACTCAGCTACCGGGTGAAGGATCTAGTGGTCAGTAGGGGGAGCTTCTCTCATCAATCATTAAAGATAATATCCAATAATATCTCCTATTATAATTCACTATGAAAGTTAATATTCATGAAAAATATATACTTATATTATTTACAATAAATCTTTGTGATATACATCAAAGCACGTATTTATATTATATTTTCACCCATACAACATTCTTGCTTTATATACCTTTAAAATTAATTGTATATCAACATTTCTTATTCTCCAGGCATTGAATGTCAGCAGTGAAACTCAGGCATTGGAGATCAACTACGCGCCCATATCTGTAGGCAAGCTGCGTATGTGGCTCAACATTGCTGAATCCATGAAAATGCTGGAAAAACTGGGTATGTCAGTCATTAAAACATTCCCCACTGGAAATGGGGAATTTTTCATACATTAATTTACCTGCTTAATAGGAAGCTATTGGTGGTTTGACATCTGCATTTTTTTTTTATTTGTAGGGTTCACAGAAAAAGACACAGATGAAGTGAAAGGAATATTTGCAGACACTGATCTCAAATTTCTGCTGTTGACCTTTATGGTGGCAGCACTGCATGTGAGTGTTACAAACCTTAATAACTGGGTCAGTGGGTCACCAGTCAGTTGCCACTCTAATTGGGTCAATGTGGTACATTCCTATCCTGCTGAACAGAGGTAGTTGTTTCTCTACCTGGGACCAGCTACCTTTATTTAGCAGAGCACTTCATTCCAATAATAATTGCTAAATTTGTTTATCTTTCCTTTACAGCCAGTAAAACTGATTTGTAAAGGAGGTATATGTAATTATTTAACAAGAGTTATTTAGGATGTTAAAATCAAGTTTATGTTGTGTTTTAAGTGGATTGCACAGGGACAAGGTCAGTCATGCCCTCCAGTGATAAGATTAGAATTTATACCAAAAATCTGAAGAAAAAAAAATCAAACTCCAATGTTCTTTCAAAAAATAGAAAACTAATTATAGATTAAGCACTTGGATCTGTTGTGATGGCAGAGAATTTTCTGTCGTTTCATCTGTCAACTTTGATCTTCTCTTCTGAATCTACTGGTCAGAGATCTTAGCTATAAGCAGGGAAGATGTATTTTCAGGGGACCAATTCTATGTATTTTCCATTAGGCTCAGAATATTTTCTATTTTGTAATGATTTTTTTTTTCTTCAAAAATCTAATAGCTGTCAATGACTTGTCAGGGAGGCTGCCATTTTGAATAAGATGCCAAATATTAGCCAACGAGAGACGAGATTACAAGTTGGGACAAATGTAGCATGCATTTTGATTGGTCAAAATTATCATCTGCTCAAGTCTGCTCTGGGAAAAGATTTGTGAACATTTATGAAGCAATTTCCAGAAAATGTTCACAAACATTGAAAAGAAAGCAATGATCAGCACAGCTCTTTGGCCATTGGCCTATGTTTTAAAAATACAATGGCAAACAGTGAATTGTTTCACACATGCATACACACCTGGAAACTCCAGTGCCCCATTCTTCTAAACTTAGCATTGCATATGTTGGAAATTTTCACAAATTATACAACAAATACAATGATGAGCACAGCTCTAAGGCCATTGGCCTACGTTTTTCTAGATATGGAGGTTTATACTATTAATGAGTTAATTATTATTTTTCATATATTTTTTAATGAATTTCAATTGCTTGGTCTTGTTAGGGAAATAAACTATAGATGAAAAAATGACATGTTATTGAAGGAGTAACTTTATTACTTTTAAATGTTCAATTTCAATTGATATATTTTCAGTTATTATTTGATTTTCTGGCCTTCAAAAATGATGTCAGCTACTGGAAAAAGCGAGACACGATGATTGGACTTTCCACTAGAGTTGGCAAGTTACATGATTATTATGATTTATTGATAGGATTAAAATGATTTGTGCCTCTATCACCAATCTCATACATATGATAAACACAAATATATTGATTGATGTTCTGATTGCTATCAGGAAAATTGCAATATGGCCAAGCTATTTTCTGATGTATTTATGAATAAATCATTACCACGTCCCACACAAGATACAATCAACAACTTTTTGGGCCCTGGATTTGAAGAAGAAATATTGGAGCATGATGATGACATTAAACTAGATATCTATATAAATGCATAGTATTTGAAATATTTTGTTTAGAGTCTGATAAGCAATAAACTATTAAATCAAAGGATAAATGAACATCTACAAAACAAAAATATCACTGAATTTTATAACTAAAATTTTGCAATAAGGCACAGAATGTTGGTAGTATGACAGTAACATGATCATGTAACATTTAAGCATACCCCAAATCCCTGTAAAATCACCTGTGACCTCCATGAAACATTTAATGGAAGCTTTAAATGGATTCATAGAAATGGAACATGTATCATTCCAACAATTTTTACCCTTTTATATAGCTTAGAGTCTAAGATTGAGACGTTGACATATTTGCAGTGGTGTGGCGATGTGTGAGCACAATCATCATTTTCCTCTACCTCCACAATGAAGAAACAAGTCTACTCGTGCTCATACCAGCAGGCATCGGTACCCTCATTGAGGTCAGTATATATAGACACCCACTGGTACCCTCATTGAGGTCAGTATATATAGACACCCACTGGTACCCTCATTGAGGTCAGTATATATAGACACCCACTGGTACCCTCATTGAGGTCAGTATATATAGACACCCACTGGTACTCTCATTGAGGTCAATATATATCGACATCCTCTGGTACAGTATATATAGACACCCCCTTGTACAGTATATATAGACACCCGCTGGTGCCATCATTGAGGTCAATATATATAGACACCCACTGGTACCCTCATTGAGGTCAGTATATATAGACACCCGCTGGTTCCGTCATTGAGGTCAGTATATATAGACACCCACTGGTACCCTCATTGAGGTCAGTATATATAGACACCCACTGGTACCCTCATTGAGGTCAGTATATATAGACACCCACTGGTATTCTCATTGAGGTCAGTATATATAGAAACCCACTGGTACCATCATTGAGGTCAGTATATATAGACACCCGCTGGTGCCCTCATTGAGGTCAGTATATATAGACACCCGCTGGTACCCTCATTGAGGTCAGTATTCATCAAGGTCAGAATATTCACCAGGTGGTACCCTCATCAAGGTCAGTATATACACCAGCTGGTATCCTCATCAAGGTCGGTATATACACCAGCTGGTATCCTCATCAAGGTCGGTATATACACTAGCTGGTATCCTCATCAAGGTCGGTATATACACCAGCTGGTATCCTCATCAAGGTCGGTATATACACCAGCTGGTATCCTCATCAAGGTCGGTATATACACCAGCTGGTGTCCTCATCAAGGTTGGTATATACACCAGCTGGTATCCTCATCAAGGTCGGTATATACACCAGCTGGTGTCCTCATCAAGGTCGGTATATACACCAGCTGGTATCCTCATCAAGGTCGGTATATGTGTCCAGTGGTGTAGCCAGGATTTTCTGAAGGAGGGGGCTGAAATCTGGATATGCCCCTGCTACAGCCTCCTAGTCATTATCAGCCCCCTTCCTCCTTTGCAGCCCCAAAGGGGGGGGGCTGTAGCCCCCTCAGCGCCCCCCCCTGGCTACGCCACTGGTGTCAGAGTTATATACATCTTTTTCTGTCAGTATATCTCACATAATAACTAGTTGTCCTGGTCCATGGCTTGGCAGTGTACATTGTGATGCAGGTCTCTGACCTTTTGGTGGTTAATGTGTCAACAATACTGTCTTTGAAGCTGCTGTTATCACTGCATTTAACTGAGATAATTTATGCTATTTTAGGTGTGGAAAGTAAAGAAAGCGTTCAAGGTGAAGTTGAAATGGTCTGGAATCAAGCCTTCATTAGAGGTAATATTTATGCACAAAGTGTATCTAATTTAACCTTAATATTAACTTTTCTGCCTCTAAGATTCTTGAAAGTTGCAGATAATATATGTATAGGGATCAAATCTTGCATTTTAATTTAATAAAGCTTGTGATGTCATAATAAATAGAGATTAATTACAGAGAGGATTATTTGACGTTATCTGACAAGGACTGATTACAATGACATGTTACTTTCTCCCTGTCTACAATTGACATCGTGCAAACATGATATGCACCATTGTAAACATTTCTTATTTTATTTGCAACATGTTTATGTTTCTTATGGTATTTAGTTCACGCCATATCCTATTTTTCCACACTAATTTTAACATTGTTCACACTTTTCCAGTATTCTATGCAGCTCACACATTTGGTTTGCATTACTTTCTATAATGTCCATTATCAACAACAAAGATATTCAACAAAAGAAATTGATGCTTGGACATCACTGCCAGACCACTATCTGCTATCTATCTTTGTACAGCAGTAGTGCAGTGGAATCACACCTTTACATACAAAACAAAGCTTCTTTCACACCTTCCATGTCTTCTAGACAGTCCTTAGATGTGCATAGAATTTTAGGTGTAATATCATAGAAGATATTACACCTAAAAATTCCGGTGAAAACAACAGTGTAGGCTTATCACAGTGTAGGCTAATCACAGTGTAGGCTTATCACAGTGTAGGCTAATCACAGTGTAGGCTAATCACAGTGTAGGCTAATCACAGTGTAGGCTAATCACGGTGTAGGCTAATCACAGTGTAGGCTAATCACAGTGTAGGCTAATCACAGTGTAGGCTTATCACAGTGTAGGCTAATCACAGTGTAGGCTTATCACAGTGTAGGCTAATCACAGTGTAGGCTTATCACAGTGTAGGCTTATCACAGTGTAGGCTAATCACAGTGTAGGCTTATCACGGTGTAGGCTAATCACAGTGTAGGCTAATCACAGTGTAGGCTTATCACAGTGTAGGCTTATCACGGTGTAGGCTAATCACAGTGTAGGCTTATCACGATGTAGGCTAACCACGGTGTAGGCTAATCACGGTGTAGGCTAATCACGGTGTAGGCTAATCACGGTGTTGGCTATTCACAGTGTTGGCTAATCACGGTGTAGGCTAATCACGGTGTAGGCCAGTGTAGGCTTATCACAGTGTAGGCTAATCACGGTGTAGGCTAATCACGGTGTAGGCTAATCACAGTGTAGGCTAATCACGGTGTAGGCTAATCACAGTGTAGGCTAATCACAGTGTAGGCTAATCACAGTGTAGGCTTATCACAGTGTAGGCTATTCACAGTGTAGGCTAATCACAGTGTAGGCTAATCACGGTGTAGGCTAATCACAGTGTAGACTAATCACAGTGTAGGCTAATCACAGTGTAGACTAATCACAGTGTAGGCTAATCACAGTGTAGGCTAATCACAGTGTAGTCTAATCACAGTGTAGGCTAATCACAGTGTAGGCTAATCACAGTGTAGGCTAATCACAGTGTAGGCTAATCACAGTGTAGGCTAATCACAGTGTAGACTAATCACAGTGTAGACTAATCACAGTGTAGACTAATCACAGTGTAGACTAATCACAGTGTAGACTAATCACAGTGTAGACTAATCACAGTGCAGGCTTATCACAGTGTAGACTAATCACAGTGTAGGCTAATCACAGTGTAGGCTAATCACAGTGTAGGCTAATCACAGTGTAGGCTAATCACAGTGTAGTCTAATCACAGTGTAGGCTAATCACAGTGTAGGCTAATCACAGTGTAGGCTAATCACAGTGTAGGCTAATCACAGTGTAGGCTAATCACAGTGTAGGCTAATCACAGTGTAGACTAATCACAGTGTAGACTAATCACAGTGCAGGCTTATCACAGTGTAGACTAATCACAGTGTAGACTAATCACAGTGTAGGCTAATCACAGTGTAGGCTAATCACAGTGTAGGCTAATCACAGTGTAGGCTAATCACAGTGTAGGCTAATCACGGTGTAGGCTAATCACAGTGTAGTCTAATCACAGTGTAGGCTAATCACAGTGTAGGCTAATCACAGTGTAGGCTTATCACAGTGTAGACTAATCACAGTGTAGGCCAGTGTAGACTAATCACAGTGTAGGCTTATCACAGTGTAGGCTAATCACAGTGTAGGCTAATCACAGTGTAGGCTATTCACAGTGTAGGCTAATCACAGTGTAGGCTAATCACGGTGTAGGCTAATCACAGTGTAGACTAATCACAGTGTAGGCTAATCACAGTGTAGACTAATCACAGTGTAGGCTAATCACAGTGTAGGCTAATCACAGTGTAGTCTAATCACAGTGTAGGCTAATCACAGTGTAGGCTAATCACAGTGTAGGCTAATCACAGTGTAGGCTAATCACAGTGTAGGCTAATCACAGTGTAGACTAATCACAGTGTAGACTAATCACAGTGTAGACTAATCACAGTGTAGACTAATCACAGTGTAGACTAATCACAGTGTAGACTAATCACAGTGCAGGCTTATCACAGTGTAGACTAATCACAGTGTAGGCTAATCACAGTGTAGGCTAATCACAGTGTAGGCTAATCACAGTGTAGGCTAATCACAGTGTAGTCTAATCACAGTGTAGGCTAATCACAGTGTAGGCTAATCACAGTGTAGGCTAATCACAGTGTAGGCTAATCACAGTGTAGGCTAATCACAGTGTAGGCTAATCACAGTGTAGACTAATCACAGTGTAGACTAATCACAGTGCAGGCTTATCACAGTGTAGACTAATCACAGTGTAGACTAATCACAGTGTAGGCTAATCACAGTGTAGGCTAATCACAGTGTAGGCTAATCACAGTGTAGGCTAATCACAGTGTAGGCTAATCACGGTGTAGGCTAATCACAGTGTAGTCTAATCACAGTGTAGGCTAATCACAGTGTAGGCTAATCACAGTGTAGGCTTATCACAGTGTAGACTAATCACAGTGTAGGCCAGTGTAGACTAATCACAGTGTAGGCTTATCACAGTGTAGGCTAATCACAGTGTAGACTAATCACGGTGTAGGCTTATCACAGTGTAGGCTAATCACGGTGTAGGCTAATCACGGTGTAGGCTTATCACAGTGTAGGCTAATCACAGTGTAGGCTAATCACAGTGTAGGCTAATCACAGTGTAGGCTAATCACAGTGTAGGCTAATCACAGTGTAGGCTAATCACAGTGTAGACTAATCACAGTGTAGACTAATCACAGTGCAGGCTTATCACAGTGTAGACTAATCACACTGTAGGCTAATCACAGTGTAGGCTTATCACAGTGTAGGCTAATCACAGTGTAGGCTAATCACAGTGTAGGCTAATCACGGTGTAGGCTAATCACGGTGTAGGCTAATCACGGTGTAGGCTTATCACAGTGTAGGCTAATCACAGTGTAGGCTAATCACAGTGTAGGCTAATCACAGTGTAGGCTAATCACACTGTAGGCTAATCACAGTGTAGGTTAATCACAGTGTAGGCTTATCACAGTGTACATTATAATCACACTAATTATAACTAGATAAATCACAATTTGCACTAGATAAATCACAATTTGCACTAGTCACAATCCAGACTAATGGCAAAGTAAATCTAGACTAGCCATAATGTAGATTTTGGATTAGGTAAACTAATGACAATGTATTTACAGTTTGGTGCATCATCAGCCCAGGAGAAGGAGACAGAGCAGTTCGACTCACAGGCCATGAAATATCTGTCTTACGTCATGTACCCACTGTGTGTGGCAGGGGCCATCTACTCACTCATATATACCCCACATAAAAGGTGGGTCAGCCATCTACTCACACATATATACTCCACATAAAAGGTGCCATCTACTCACTCATATATACTCCACATAAAAGGTGGGTCAGCCATCTACTCACTCATATATACTCCACATAAAAGGTGGGTCGGCCATCTACTCACTCATATATACTCCACATAAAAGGTGGGTCAACCATCTACTCACTCATATATACTCCACATAAAAGGTGGGTCGGCCATCTACTCACCCATATATACTCCACATAAAAGGTGGGTCGGCCATCTACTCACCCATATATACTCCCAATTAAAAGGTGGGTCGGCCATCTACTCACCCATATATACTCCACATAAAAGGTGGGTCGGCCATCTACTCACTCATATACTCCGCATAAAAGGTGGGTCAACCATCTACTCTCCCATATATACTCCACATAAAAGGTGGGTCGGCCATCTACTCACCCATATATACTCCACATAAAAGGTGGGTCAGCCATCTACTCACCCATATATACTCCACATAAAAGGTGGGTCAATCATCTACTCACTCATATATACTCCACATAAAAGGTGGGTCAGCCATCTACTCACCCATATATACTCCACATAAAAGGTGGGTCAGCCATCTACTCACCCATATATACTCCACATAAAAGGTGGGTCGGCCATCTACTCACCCATATATACTCCACATAAAAGGTGGGTCGGCCATCTACTCACTCATATATACTCCACATAAAAGGTGGGTCGGCCATCTACTCACCCATATATATTCCACATAAAAGGTGGGTCGGCCATCTACTCACCCATATATACTCCACATAAAAGGTGGGTCGGCCATCTACTC
This sequence comes from Amphiduros pacificus, assembly GCA_949316495.1. NCBI lineage: Eukaryota > Metazoa > Annelida > Polychaeta > Phyllodocida > Hesionidae > Amphiduros > Amphiduros pacificus. The sequence continues at coordinate 56,856,041 of OX439001.1, read as the reverse complement.
ACCCATATATACTCCACATAAAAGGTGGGTCGGCCATCTACTCACCCATATATACTCCACATAAAAGGTGGGTCAGCCATCTACTCACCCATATATACTCCACATAAAAGGTGGGTCACTCGTATATACTCCCATTTAAAAGGTGGATTTAAATTTCTTGGGCAAAAACGCAACTAGCACCATATAAAATGATACAACTTTTTAAACCCTTAAGAAGAAAGAGCCTTTCTTCATTGTGATATAATTATTGTGATTTGTTTTTGTGATTTGTGATTTTTTTTTAGATATTTAACATGATTATATACTTCACATACAGGAATACTTGAATTGAGAAAAGTCTGGTCGTAATAGTTTTGTCTTTTTTCCTTTTAGCTGGTATTCATGGTGTGTGCAAAGTTTAGTCAATGGTAAGTGTTGCTACATACTTATTAATTAAATTTCTATTATAAGAAATATATTCAGATAACATCTTCACATAATGTTGCAATGGGAAAATTTTTTGACATCTTGTCTGATAATTCTTTGATATTTGACTATAATTTCAGGTGTTTATGCATTTGGATTCCTATTCATGCTACCTCAACTGTTTGTTAATTATAAACTAAAGTCTGTAGCTCACCTGCCCTGGAGGGCATTCATGTATAAGGTAAGCACTGCCAAAAATTATCAGTATTTTTTTTCCCAGTCTCTCTTTATCTGCCGATTCCTGGCGAGTCCATGCGATCAAGCCATGATAGGCCATTAGGCCATGTATCTGGCTTGGTGCCAGTTTGATGATCAGTGATGGAAAACACTTAATAGAAAATACCAATCCAGGTATCAAGAATAATCTGCAGGAATAATTTTGGATGTTTATAGAGGTACTGGAAGGTAACATCCAGATCCACTTAGTAATCAGTCTGTCTGTCCTGTGTGCATGTGTTTGTGTGTTCTTTATTTCGTTTTGTTTGTTCATTCACTCCAGTGGAACTGTATTATACCAGGTTTATTTATATATGAGGCATCTGAGCATCTGTGAGATTATGTGTAATATTTGGCAACATAGGCCAAATGCATTTGAGCAACAGCAAGTTTCGAGCTATTGGACTCATTTAATGATTTATTTTGACATTTTGCATAAAAAATTTGTGACTAATTATTTAATGAGTTATTTTGACGAAAAATACATAAGAATGTCAAAAAGAAAGATTGACTTGATGTCTAGACATGTGAATTTATCCAGAGGTGATGTAATTTTTTTGTGCAGTGCTGCCACCACACAGAGTGCAAGCGCACTTAACAGCCTGCAGCACAGAGTAAAAGAGCGAGATCATTAGGTCAGATATAAACCAGTGCAATAGTGCCCTTTCAGACATTGTCTGCTCGTGGCGCATTGGTAAAAAGGTAAAAATTGCCCACCAGAAAACAACACAAGCTAATTCAACTAAAATTAATTTAGCCCTACAGAAACATTTCAGGAAACTGTGAAATTTCTCTGAAGAAATATGGTAACACTGTTTATACTGTTTAAATGGAGTGTTGGGAATATACAGTTAACTGTTGTTTATCTTTGTAGGCCTTCAATACATTCATAGATGATGTCTTTGCTTTTATCATCACCATGCCGACAGCACATCGCCTGGCCTGCTTCAGAGACGACATCATTTTCCTCATCTATCTCTACCAGAGATGGTCAGTATTTAACCCCCAATTTGTTTAATATTTCCCTTATAATGCTCACCCATGAAATAACATGGGATAGTGCCTAGTTTCTATCAGTGCCTATCTTTCATTCAACTTTGTTATGAAAGGGATCAATCACTCTCTGTGCAAGTGCCCCATTCTGAACAACATCTGTAACTTAGGCCTGACTTTTTAATGTAATATATTTTCAATAACTATATTTAATTGAAACAGGGTCTATGCTTACTATGCGGGTCTGTTTCAAGGAGGGGGTGACCTCACTATGCGGGTCTGTTTCAATGAGGGGGTGACCTCACTATGCGGGTCTGTTTCAAGGAGGGGGTGATCTCACTATGCGGGTCTGTTTCAATGAGGGGGTGATCTCACCATGCGGGTCTGTTTCAAGGAGGGGGTGACCTCACTATGTGGGTCTGTTTCAAGGAGGGGATGATCTCACCATGCAGGTCTGTTTCAAGGAGGGAGTGATCTCACCATGAGGGTCTGTTTCAAGGAGGGGGTGATCTCACTATGCGGGTCTGTTTCAAGGAGGGGGTGATCTCACCATGAGGGTCTGTTTCAAGGAGGGGGTGATCTCACTATGAGGGTCTGTTTCAAGGAGGGGGTGATCTTACTATGCGGGTCTGTTTCAAGGAGGGGGTGATCTCACTATGAGGGTCTGTTTCAAGGAGGGGGTGATCTCACCATGAGGGTCTGTTTCAAGGAGGGGATGACCTCAACATGCGGGTCTGTTTCAAGGAGGGGTGACCTCACTATGAGGGTCTGTTTCAAGGAGGGGTGACCTCACTATGAGGGTCTGTTTCAAGGAGGGGTGACCTCACTATGAGGGTCTGTTTCAAGGAGAGGGTGATCTTACTATGAGGGTCTGTTTCAAGGAGGGGGTGATCTCACCATGAGGGTCTGTTTCAAGGAGGGGATGATCTCACCATGCAGGTCTGTTTCAAGGAGGGGGTGACCTCACTATGAGGGTCTGTTTCAAGGAGGGGTGACCTCACTATGAGTCTTTCAAGGAGAGGGTGATCTTACTATGAGGGTCTGTTTCAAGGAGGGGGTGATCTCACTACGAGGGTCTGTTTCAAGGAGGGGGTGACCTCACTATGAGGGTCTGTTTCAAGGAGGGGGTGATCTCACTATGAGGGTCTGTTTCAAGGAGGGGATGATCTCACCATGCAGGTCTGTTTCAAGGAGGGAGTGATCTCACCATGAGGGTCTGTTTCAAGGAGGGGGTGATCTCACCATGAGGGTCTGTTTCAAGGAGGGGGTGATCTCACTATGAGGGTCTGTTTCAAGGAGGGGGTGATCTCACTATGTGGGTCTGTTTCAAGGAGGGGGTGATCTCACCATGAGGGTCTGTTTCAAGGAGGGGGTGATCTCACTATGAGGGTCTGTTTCAAGGAGGGGGTGATCTCACTATGAGGGTCTGTTTCAGGGACAGGTAGAAATTCAGCCTGGGGGTCTGTTTTAAGGAGGATGTGAAAGTCAATCATTTACCATGTGACTGACTATGTTTTATATTATGCAGGTTGTACCCAGTTGACCACACCAGGGTGAATGAGTATGGTCAGTCATTTAAAAAGGAAGATACAGTGGAGGACAAGAAGACCAAGTGATTCTGTTCTATTGTGATACAAGAACTGTTGGGAAGAAGTAACATACTGAAGGCAATGCAACATTGATAGATATGATAGAAAGGAAATATCTAAAATCAAGAAGTTAATGAGACCCAAATTCTAAGAATATTTATTTTTTGAAAACAATCTTTTAATTTTTATCTATTTTATCTAAAAGTTACATAAATGAAAGATCTGTAGTGCTGTGATAAAAAGGTTTATATATTCAATATAAAGAAGCTTCAGATGCCTTTTAGATGCACTGCTCTGATTACTTGTTAAAGTTAAATCTTGAATTTGTCTCCATATTTGCTCTGCTGAGATAAATGTTTTTATAACTTCCATCTCTAAGTTTATGTATGTGTATGATCAAGTAAGACTCTGATTTTACATGTTAAATTAATGTAAGAAATAAGACACAGAGAAACTCACTTAGCATCATGATAAGGAATGCTATACTATCACAATGTATTGTTCACACTGCAGTTGAATTCTCTTGATTTATTTATAAATACAAAGTGTATTGCATGATAGGCAGGTATTTTATTAATTGTACAGTGATTAATAACTGTATCTAGGGTAATTATAGTGCTTTTTGCTCAAATTTGTTTGACACCATTTTTTTTTTGATAAGGGAAATAATGTTTAATTCAGAATGTCATGCCATTTATTTCATATGTCATATCCAGTCATATTAATGTCTGTATATTACACAAATCATATGAAGCTATCATTTAATTTTTATCATATTGAGTGGATTTTTTAATATAATGATTTAACAGGACCAGTATTGTCACTCTATGTTCAGTTCCAAGCTTTTATCGTCTATTTCTGAAATATAACAGGTATTGTATTCCTTGAAAAACATTTCTCGGAAATATGCACTGTTTTAATGTCATAAAGTTACTACAGAAACATGATATTTGGAGAGCATATAAAGTATACATACCGGTATGTATATTGTCAAGTTTTTCAATTAAAACAAATTCATATAGGCTGATTACGAGTCGCCATCTTGTCCCATATAAACAAGGTACCAGAAATGCACAAAAAAATTGGAAGTGAACAAAAACTCCAAACATTTATAGAAAAACAAGATGGTAACCCACAATGGCACTATGCATGGATGTTAATAAGGGTTCAGTGGCATTCTACATTCCATAGTATGTGATAAATGCATGAGGATAAATGTGTCCACACTTACCAGTCTCTATGCCAGACTACCATAGCTCTGATCATTGATCTAATGTGGGGTAAAAAAGTATAATTAACACTGCTGCCTGTGGTTCCTTTTAAACTGGTTAAATGTGAAATTTGACCAGATATAATTGTTGTTGATCTAAAGTTTGAAATAAAAGTAAACCCTTTGTTACTGCCAAAAAATTACTTCAATATATTATATACTTCTTCCAGATTTTTGTTGTTATCATAAAAAGGCTTGCGCATATTATGCCTATTGTATTGCACAGTATTTGGGGAACTTTGAGCTTCAGTTATTATCAGCTCACTGTTTCATTTGCGTTTCAGTTGTGAACTGTTGGTACACAGTTGTGATCAATGAGCTAGGAAGGTCAGTGACAAATGGTATGTTTTGTTTGTATATTTATTCAGAGAAGTTGCTTTATTTTTGTGGATACTGTGCAATAACTATATCTATCTGCAATTTAATCTATTTTGATGTAATGCCTGGGGTATTGATTCATATGTTTGCAATATGCATTTAGTATGAGATCGATGTAACATATTGTGCATGCAGAATAAAATTTATTACATTTTTTTATCAAAGAGCAGTAAGTTGCATGTGACATTCATCAAAATGTACTATTTGTGTGTTAAATATTCACAGATTCTGATTTATCATCCTGTCTTAGTAACCTCTGTGAAGATATTTTAATCCAGTAACTATTCTCATGAAAAGATTACAGAACAGTCAGAATTTGATGTGTATGAAATTGTTATGTCACAAATAATCTAATCAAGAAATCAGTATTGTCCTGTTATTTATTGAATGTTTAATCTGATCAGCCGAGCACAATATCTGAAGTTTGTAATCCAATTAGGATTCATCATATTGGTGGTATGATAATTTTAATCTAAGAATGTAGAAAATGGGAGGGGGGGGGGGGGTTAGCATTGAAAGTTAATTAAAGAATCTTTTATGAAAAATTGGCAAAAACAAAAACAATTGCCTCCTCTGCACTTAATAACAAGCTAATTTTTATTCCCACTAAATGATTTCTGTTGATAACTATTTGAGACCAAAACATGAGACAAAATAAAAATAAAATAGGTAAATTTTTCTCAGTATATCGGTAAAATGTAAGAATATGAGGGGAAATAAAAGTGATATAGGGAAATGCTTCAATAAACTCAAGAGAACAAAAAAAGAATTACAATAAAGCACCAAGTTATTTCTATATGCAAGACATCTCTAATAGGAAGCACACATTTAAAATAAATACCAGATATGAAATTAGCAAAGGAGTTTTCACATAAATCTAATATTTCTGTAGCTATTGTTGGCAGATTTCCCTGGCCAAACAAAGAGAGAAGCAAATACTAAAACCTATCTCATCCATGCATCAGAGTTTATTCAAGGGACAAAATATATATTTGTGGCATAAAAGATATTTGGGACAAAATATGAATGAGGGCATTGCAATGTTTGAGTACAGACAGTGCAGACATCTTAGTGACATTTTGCCAACATTTGGCTATGAGACTGAACAGTGCTGCCACCAATCTCATTCAGTATGAATATACTCGGAGGGGGAAAATTCTTAACTTTTTTCAATACCTGAAACGACTTGTTAAATCAATTGGAATATATATTTTTAATATTAAATGCCATAAAGATTATTTCTTTACTCAAAATAAAGTAAAATGAGGTCAGAAAATTCTGATTAATTCAATATATGAACTACTCGTGTCATGTTATTGGTATGAGAACCAGCCATTAAATTGAAAAAAGCTTTTCAATGATTGATAAGTTACATATGCTAAACAGGCCATTAAAAAAAACCTTATTTCTAATCTTTTTCTCTTATATTTATGAAAGAAATCTGATAGTTAAAGTCAAAGAAATCTGATGTTTTATATTAAAAAAATGTAATATTTTGTATAAAGAATTATAGATACATTATCTCTAAATGAGGATAGACATGGCAACCTGATCTTTTTGTATACAGGTCTTAAATGATGAAGTCTGTTATAACACACTGTTATATAAGCGAACGGAGGCGAAGAGGAACAATGTGCACATACTTTTCGTCACATAGCCCACATGTGTAGCCAGTGGCGGATCCAGGAGGGGTCTGTGGGTAGGGAGCTTTTGGGAACTGGAGCCCCTTACTTTATGGGACTGGAGCCACTTACTTTAGCACATTTGAGGGGCTGGGGACTTTCACTCTCTGGCGACCTGTGATATTAACTACCTTAGTCATCATGGCTTCCGCACATCAATTGTGCCGTGAAAACAAATAAACACTTTTAACATTTTGAAAGACAGTGGAATTACAAGATAACATGTGAGACACAACATTCAGCTCCAATTGCAATTAGTGGTGGGTATTATAACACAGAATTTTGGGGCGATATGTACTTCTGAGGGGCCTGCAGATCACATACCTGCCTGTCAGTGTCACAGACTGGCAGACACCTCAACTGCATAAATAAACATAGAATTTGAATATTTTTTGCAAATGTAGAATATATGAAAATTAATGCACAAAAGAAAGAACTTTATGCACAAAAGAAAGGTATGCTATATGTTTGACTGTGTTAAAAATGTCTGAGTTTCAACTGCCAGTTTCAGACAGTTGCCAGTCACTGTACTCTACATTTACAGCAACTTCAAAATGATGAGAAAATATAAATATCATTTTCAAAAAGGAAACTGTATACAAATTCTTTTTTTTATAAAAGACTTTCTTGTTATACTCCTGGAGTTCGGATGTCAAGAAGCTAATCCTATTGTCAGCACATAATAAAATAAAAATAAAATAGTTTTGTCTGCAAGAAAATCCAAAACAAAATAAACTTTTATATACTGCTGTTTCTTGTTACTCTCCATCATTACTAATGGTCTAGGGTATTGCTGTCACCCGCAGTGTCTCTGTCCATTATATTCTTATATAAACTATGCCATAGGCCTTTAAGCTGTGCTGACCATTGCTTTTTTAATGCCCTGGCATTATAGAAGGGTATTTCTACTAGTGTCTGCATTAAATGTTTTTTTAGGTCTGTCTTTATTTTCCGGAAAATCTGGTAAACACTGATTACAATGCTTGCATAGAAGCAAACATGTGACTTGCATAGAAGCAAACATGACTTGCATAGAAGCAGGCATGTGACTTGCATAGAAGCAAACATGACTTGCATTGAAGCAGGCATGTGACTTGCATAGAAGCAAACTTGCGACTTGCATAGAAGCAAACATGTCTTGCATAGAAGCAAACTTGCGACTTGCATAGAAGCAAACATGTCTTGCATAGAAGCAAACTTGCGACTTGCATAGAAGCAAACATGTCTTGCATAGAAGCAAACTTGCGACTTGCATAGAAGCAAACATGTCTTGCATAGAAGCAAACTTGTGACTTGCATAGAAGCAAACATGTGACTTGCATAGAAGCAAACATGTGACTTACATAGAAGCAAACATGACTTGCATAGAAACAAACATGTGACTTGCATAGAAGCAAACATGACTTGCATAGAAACAAACATGACTTGCATAGAAGCAAACATGTGACTTGCATAGAAGCAAACATGACTTGCATAGAAACAAACTTGCGACTTGCATAGAAACAAACTTGCGACTTGCATAGAAGCAAACATGACTTGCATAGAAACAAACTTGCGACTTGCATAGAAACAAGCTTGCGACTTGCATAGAAACAAACTCGCGACTTGCATAGAAGCAGGCATGTGACTTGCATAGAAGCAGGCATGTGACTTGCATAGAAGCAAACATGACTTGCATAGAAACAAACATGACTTGCATAGAAGCAAACATGTGACTTGCATAGAAGCAAACATGACTTGCATAGAAACAAACTTGCGACTTGCATAGAAACAAACTTGCGACTTGCATAGAAGCAAACATGACTTGCATAGAAACAAACTTGCGACTTGCATAGAAACAAGCTTGCGACTTGCATAGAAGCAAACATGACTTGCATAGAAGCAAACTTGCGACTTGCACAGAAGCAAACATGTGACTTGCACAGAAGCAAACATGTGACTTGCATAGAAGCAAACTTGCGACTTGCATAGAAACAACATTGTGTGGCTTGCACAGAAACAACAAAGCAATTACTGGTTCCAAAGGTGAGAAATACACTCTCGCCAGCGCCATCATTTTGGCCAGAAAACAATGTCAGGATTGGTGTAGCTTAGAGGAGAGATTATGCCTTTGATCAGGGTGTAAAGCATCATTATGATATCTGTGCTTTTTAGCTCTGCTGAGACTTTAGCTCGCAGAGCTTTAGGAGGGGGAAAATGTCTGTCCGTCTGTCTGTCCGTCTGTCCATCCGTCTGTCAACATTTCTTTAAAAATCTTCTTCTCCAAAACTACCAGTACTACATCTTTCATATTTTATATAGAGGTAGATATATAGTTGAAGTTTCAGATTCCTTCAAATCTTAGTGATGTCACCATTGACCTTAGTGCAGTGACCTTGAGGTCACAAATTTTGTACGGAGCATATCTCAGCAACCACTTATTACAGGATGTTAAAACTTGGTATGCAGAAATGTCGTATGTTAAAGCTGTGCCTTGTCATACAATTCTAGTCATGTGACCTTTGACCTTGACACATTGACCTTGAATTCAAAATTTGTGAACATGCCACATCACAACCATCAGAAGTGAATAAAAAACACTTCATATCTGTTATATACTAACACTATGTTTAAAAATCTTCTCCTCCAAAACTACCCGTAATATTTGTTTCATATTTAATACAGAGGTAGATAGAGAGTTAAAGATTCAGATTCCTTCAAATCTTAGTGATGTCACCATTGACCTTAATGCAGTGACCTTGATGTCACAAATTTTGTAAGGAGTATATCTCAGCAACTACTTATAAGAAGAAATTAAAACTTGGTATACAGAAATGTCTTTGGTCATAGCCGTGCCTCATCATGTGACCTTTGACCTTGACACATTGACCTTGAATTCAAAATTTGTGAACATTCCAGAAGTGAATTAAATGCACTTCATATCTTTTATATACCAACATTATTTTATACAGAGCTCGATAGAGAGTTGAAGATTTAGATTCCCTCAATTCTCAGTGATGTCACCATTGACCTTAGTGCAGTGACCTTGATGTCACAAATATTGTAAGGAGCATATCTCAGCAACCACTTACAAGAAGAAATTAAATCTTGGTATACAGGAATGTCTTATGTTAAAGCTGTGCCTCGTCATACAATTTTAGTCATGTGACCTTTGACCTTGACACATTGACCTTGAATTCAAAATTTGTGAACATGCCACATCATAACCATTAGAAGTGAATTAAATGCACTTCATATCTTTATATAATATACCAACACTATTTTATACAGAGCTCGATAGAGAGTTGAAGATTTAGATTCCTTCAATTCTCAGTGATGTCACCATTGACCTTAGTGCAGGGAACTTGATGTCACAAATTTTGTAAGGAGCATATCTCAGCAACCACTTACAAGAAGAAATTAAATCTTGGTATACAGGAATGTCTTATGTTAAAGCTGTGCCTCGTCATACAATTTTAGTCATGTGACCTTTGACCTTGACACATTGACATTGAATTCAAAATTTGTGAACATGCCGCATCACAACCATCAGAAGTGAATAAAAAACACTTCATATCTGTTATATACTAACACTACACTTCCCACCAACCTCAGAACTTGTATCTTAGCTGACCTCTTTAAGAGTAAGCTGAAAACCTACCTTTTCAAAACTTATGTTTTGAATGAAGCGCTATGAACAGATTTTATCTGGTATTCAGCGCTATATAAATTTTATTATTATTATTATTATTATTATTATTATTATTATTATTATTATTATTATTATTATTATTATTATTATTATTATGTTTAAAAATCTTCTCCTCCAAAACTACCAGTAATATTTGTTTCATAATTAATACAGAGGTAGATAGAGAGTTGAAGATTCAAATTCCTTCAAATCTTAGTGATGTCACCATTGAACTTAATGCAGTGACCTTGATGTCACAAATTTTGTAAGGAGTATATCTCAGCAACTACTTATAAGAAGAAATTAAAACTTGGTATACAGAAATGTCTTAGGTCATAGCCGTGCCTCATCATACTTTCTTAGTCATGTGACCTTTGACCTTGACACATTGACCTTGAATTCAAAATTTGTGAACATGCAACATCTCAAGTATTAAAAGTGAATAAAATCTAGTTCATATCTGCTATATATCAACACTCTTTTAAACACCATATACATTTTATACAGATTTGACCCTTGACCTTGATTCTGTGACTTTGACCTTTGTATTATTGTGCAGGCCATAACTCATGAACGATGAACTGGAAATACTAAATATCTGTTATGTGTCAACACTATGTTTTAAAAAAATCTTCTCCAAAACTACCAGTAATATATGTTTCAAGTTTTATACAGAGGTAGATATTGAGGTGAAGGTTCAGATTCCTTCAAATCGTAGTGATGTCACCAATGACCTTAGTGCAGTGACCTCGAGGTTACAAATTTTGTACGGAGCATATCTTAGCAACCAATTATTAGAGGAAATTAAAATTTGGTATACAGAAATGTCTTAGGTCATAGCTGTGCATCATTATAATTTCTTAGTCATGTGAACTTTGACCTGGACACATTGACCTTCAATTCAAAATTTGTATACTTGCAAAATCTCACAACCATCAAAGAAATTAAAACTTGGTATACAGAAATGTCTTAGGTCATAGCCCTGCCATGTAATACTTTCTTAATCATGTGACCTTTGACCTTGACATATTGACCTTGAATTCAAAATTTGTGTGCATGCAAAATCTCACAACCATGATTTGATTTGATTTGATTTGATATGTTGGCCGCTCCACTTTTGTCTCGTGGGCACTCAGAGCCTACACAGCGTGGCTACCCAGCTAGAGGGGAGATCCAATACGCACTATCTCCAATCTGTGAGTAGCACTCGTGCTGACCGCCCGGTGCAGGCCCCTACACTGATGAAAAGCTACCCTATCTAATTATCACCTTCTGCACTGACAACTTTCACCTCAACACTCACTCCTTCCCTTGGGGCCTACAATCCCCAGCGCGCTAAAGGGCGTCCAATATCCCTATACAGCCTGAGGCGTCCAATATCCTCGTAAGCCCTACCAATCACAACTAGAGGCTAAAAATGTCCTCCACGTGAGTACCTAGTGATCTTCAGCACCTTCATATCTACCAGCTGCCTCCTTACTAACTTTTCTAATCCCACCGAGACTACATCCTAAGTAACCGACATCCCCCACTAAACTATGACTACCACTCCTTTTCTTTCTCCGCCTGAAAAGTACCTACAAGAAATAAAATCATTAGTACCATCATCCTATTAACTCTCCAAACCATCTACCTCCAGCCACTGGACTGACACCTACAAACACACCTGCAATAACTAAAGATAAAAAGTACCGAAAAATACCTTACCTTTCAAGAACTGTAACCGATAAACCAACCTTCCCGCCTACCAGTCACTGCCGTCTTAAGACATCCTTTTCCAGTGTCCAAACACCAACCATCCGCCTTATAATAAAACACAGATTAATAAACTTACCCAGAACCGTTCTCCTGGACCCTCAAACCACCCCCTTTTCCTGGAATAAAAATAAAGCGACGAAAAACTCATGGCCACCCAACACGCAACTATTTCAATATTCCATATTGAAATATAGTATTATTATTATTATTATTGGTCCCATGTAGGTACCGGCCATCCATATCCAAAAGTACATATATCATCTGCCAATATGTACTAATAGCAGCACCAAACCTTGATCTACCCATCACTACCAGCACCTATTATCACTGGTCAAATAATAGGTAATTATACTAGTGATCGGGAGCCCGACTCACCTATCTAATCTCTAGTTCCCCCATCCAGAATAACTCACCTCTACCACTACCTACCCCCCTACTCCCCCTTCCCTGTCCCATCCCCCGTCCCCCCAGCCCTAGTCATCTAAACAGTCTAAAGTGACGCTATTTTCTTCATATATCCCCCTCTTCTTCCAGCTCGATTCTAAGAAAGCCATTACTGCCCTAATTATTCCCCATTGACACGGCTCCACTAACCCTAACAACCTCCCTATTTGCTGGTCCTCTGTCATCTCCCCTAACCATGCTTCATACTCATCTGGTCTCATGACTCTCTTGACTTCCCTAAGTAATTCTTTCCTCTCCGATCTATATCCCTCACATTCCCTAAATACATGATTTATGGATTCCCTATCGTCTCCACACACTCTACATCCTGGTCCCCCTGTTTCCCAATGATAATTCCTACTATGCAGACCAAGATCCCCCACTCTGGCTTTTATCAACAGCCTTCCCCCACAATCACTATTCAGCCATTCGTTACATCCCCACTTTTCTCTTAGACCATATACCTGTAGTGAACTCTTATTCAAAACGGCCCCCTTCCACTGAGTCATCCAACATTTCTCAGATTCCTTCAAATCGTAGTGATGTCACTCTGGGTACTCAATATCTAAATATTCCATATCCTTACTAATGGCCTTCCACCATCTACTTTGGTTGGCTTCCCTAATCCATTCCAGAACCTTTCTACTCCATCTATGTTCATCCAGACTATTAACAAACCCAAAAAACTTCAATCTGTTTCTCCTTATATCCCACTCAAACGACCTCCATCCCATTTCCCCTTGTACTGCCTCCTGTGGTGTCCTGTCTGAAACTCCTAATGCCCTCCTACCCAGTCTATTCTGTATCTTTTCCAGGTCCCCAAGCACTGACTTCGTAACCGTAAATAATTCTGACCCATACAGTAATCTAGGCTTAGCCACACACTCCCAAATAACTCGACACGCAAAAGGTCTATTCACCGAATTTCCCGCCTGGCTAAGAGTTAAATTAGCTAATTTTTCTCCCACTTTAATAATATTTTTTATATGTACACTAAAAATGCCTCTATTATTACTAATAGTAATCCCTAGATATTTGTAACTCTGCACTTCCTCCAACCCAACATTTCTATTTAGATCCGCCCCAAAAACCTCTAAATCTAAGGCAATTCCGGTTATCACTGATACATCACCCTCTACAATCTCATTTCCCTGAAGGGTCCATTTCTTCTCTGAGACTGCCCTGTTCCTTACCATCACCCTACTCTTAGTACTACTCAGAACTAAATCATTTTCATCAGCAAAACTACTTACTGTACTCAACTGAAATTTTAATTCCTGTTCATTACCTCCTATCAACACTATGTCATCTGCGAAAAATAATGCCGGAATATATATCCCCCCAATCTGGGCCCCAGTATTGGAGCACATAAGTCTATCCCCTAATTCCGCTATATATAAAGCAAACAGCAATGGTGATAATACACACCCCTGTTTGAGGCCAATATTAATGGCTACCTCATCTGTTTCAATATCCCCCAAAGCCATAGAACATACTGTATTCTGATACATAGCCTGAATATTTTGTAAGAGTAGCCCCTCATATCCTAAGGCCCTAATCTTGTCCCATAATTTACTCCTGTCTACTCTGTCATATGCCTTCTTTATGTCCAGGAACGCAACTGCACTATTTTGATAACTCCTACCTTCCAAAATCTGTGTAAGAATAAAAACAGCTTCTGATGCTCTCCTACCCTTCCTAAAACCATTTTGAATTTCCCCCAATAATCCCCTCTCCTCCACATCCCCCTCCAATCTATCCTTCATAATTAATGTAAGGATTTTACCCACATTACTTCCTACTGCTATTGTCCTGTAGAAATCTAACGTATCTCCATCCCCCCCTTTATGTAATAGTGTCATTCTACTCTTCCTCCACACCTTAGGCCAGTAAGCTTCCTCCCAGACCATATTGTACACCTTCTCTAAACACTCATATAGTGCTGGGCCTCCATGTAAGAGAAACTCATTTGGAATTCTATCTTTCCCTACAGCCTTTCGGACCTCTAATCTTGCAATAGATTGACTAATCATTTCCACACAAATCCGCTCCCCCAATCTTCCTCTTTCCCTCCTAGCATAAGTATCCTGATCCCCCTCTACATCAATGTCTCCTAGTAACCCCCTTAATGAGCCCTCTACCCCCCTACCTGACACTGGCACTCCTCTATTGTTGACTTGGAACAGCTCCTTATAATATTCCATTAAATGGTCCTTAATTTTTGCCTGGTCCCACATCCGTTCCTTACCTTTCTTAAGAACTCGCCTCACAGCCCTATTTCTAAGTTTGGCTCTCCAATATGCCCAAAAAGCTGGCATAATAATCCTACCATTTTTCCCTTTAATCTTATTCAGGATGTTCGAATCCCATTTTCTGAGATCTAATAATTTCGCCTCTTTCATTAAAAGTGGAGCAGACTTGAGCAGATGATGATTTTGACCAATCAAAATGCATGTTACATATCAAATTTGGCCCCAACTTGTTATCTTGATTCTCATTGGCTATGTTATTCAAAATGGCAGCCTCCTTGACAACTTAGTGATAGCTATTAGATTTATGAAAAAATCATGACAAAATGTAAAAAGAACTGAGTCTAATGGAAAATAGATAGAATTAGACCTCAGAAAATACAACATCTTGCCTACTTTGGGATCTTGTATGGAAAATCATAACCTGGTTGCTTGTTGTACTTAATCTCAGTTCATGTGTTTTCATTCAAGTCAGCAGAGCTATCAACCCATGGGGTTATGTTTTAGTATACAGAATGAAGTATAAGAATGAAGTCTATATAATAAGAAAGGCTCTGTTCTGAGAGACCTAGTATACTATAAGTGAACGGAGGCGACGAGGAACAATGTGTAAATTAATTTTCGTCACACAGCATGTGTAGCCAGTGGCGGATCCAGGAGGGGTCTGTGGCTGGGGAGCTTTTGGGAACTGGAGCCCCTTACTTTATGGGACTGGAGCCACTTACTTTAGCACATTGGAGCCCCAGCCAGGGCAATATCACTTACTTTTATATCGGTTAATACTAAGCATGCTAAGAGAGTGGTTGGGACTTTCTCTTGTGCATGAAAACAAATAAACACATTTAACATTTTGAAAGACAGTGGAATTACAAGATAACATGTGAGAGACAACATTCAGCTCAATTGCGATTAGTGGTGGGTATTATAACACAGAATTTTGGAGCAATATGTACTTCTGAGGGGCCTGCAGATCACAAACCTGACTGTCAGTGTCACAGACTGGCGCACACCTCAACTGCATAAATAAACATAGAATTTGAATATTTTTCTGCAAATGTAGAATATATGAAAAGTAGTAACTTTATGCACAAACGAAAGGTATGCTATTTGTTTGACTGTGTTAAAAATGTCTGAGTTTCAACTGCCAGTTTCAGACAGTTGCCAGTCAATGTACTCTACATTTACGGCAACTTCAAAATGATGAGAAAATATAAATATCATTTTCAAAAAGGAAACTGTATGCAAATTCTTTTTTTTTTAAAAAGACTTTCTTGTTAATACTTGGAGAAAAGCAACCAGAGGAAGACTGTCACAGGAGATTTGAGGGAAGCATTCGACTCATTTACAGCCTCCTGCCTCAAGAGAGGAACTGAATGGGGACCATACCAGCATAATAAAGTTTCATAAGGGTTGGTAGCAGTCAAGGGAAGCATTTGACAGCCTCCTGCCTCAAGAGAGGAACTGAATGGGGACCATACCAGCATAATAAAGGTTCATAAGGGCTGGTAGCTGTCAAGGGAAGCATTTGACAGCCTCCTGCCTCAAGAGAGGAACGGAATGGGGACCATACCAGCATAATAAAGGTTCATAAGGGCTGGTAGCAGTCAAGGGAAGCATTTGACAGCCTCCTGCCTCAAGAGAGGAACGGAATGGGGACCATACCAGCATAATAAAGGTTCATAAGGGCTGGTAGCAGTCAAGGGAAGCATTTGACAGCCTCCTGCCTCAAGAGAGGAACGGAATGGGGACCATACCAGCATAATAAAGGTTCATAAGGGCTGGTAGCAGTCAAGGGAAGCATTTGACAGCCTCCTGCCTCAAAAGAGGAACTGAATGGGGACCATACCAGCATAATAAAGGTTCATAAGGGTTGGTAGCTGTCAAGGGAAGCATTTGACATAGCAGAGCCTGAATTAGTTTCATAATGGTTGTCCCTGGTCAATTTTGAAGTTATCAAACCTATAAGTTTGTCAATATTGCTCACATTTTAAGGCTATTTTTCAACAATAAATAGCAGGTATTTAGATTGGCCTTTAAAAGAAGATGTCCACTATCAAATATATCGGACATTGTCATAAGGGCCTTGACCCTGGTAAAATGAACTTTATGGTAAAAACTGTCTGAAATAATTCTCTATATACATTTGACATGCTATAGTGTGCAAATAATGGGCTGTTTCTACACCTGACCTTCACATTTCCTCCAGACATCTGTAAATAGCTAGGCTTGTTAAGAGCTCACCAGTATTTGCTCTTTTTTTTCTTTGCAATTAAATTAGTAATTGAAAAAAGAAAGAACACAAGGGTTGTGACTTTATAAATGGTGTGTTTTTATTTTGAGACATGTCCTTTCAGCTATGTTCAGTGATGGTCGGTAGTGGCCAGGATCAGGGCCTCAGGGCCCTCCTCATCCCTTGCCGGCCCAGGCACCGTAGTACATTTGGTTACATATTGCTTGTCGGACATTCATTCATGTCGCTATACAACTATCACTCAATCATCTTCATGGCAGCTTTACACATTTTTCTTTTATCTTTTATGTGCAATTTTTCTTTTCATGAATACCTATAATATTGAAACCAACTGAGAGAACAATACCAGGGGTCTACAAATTCATAATGCAACCATAAAGTTAACATTACTCAATCCCAAATTCATAGATTGATTATGACTTTTACCTTGAAATATACAGATCCTGAATATTACTGAATATTACTAAAAAAATACAATTTTATTCCAATGAAAAATATGACTTTATTTTCATTGCTGAGATTCATAAATAGAACTTCAAAACTTTACACCCAATTTCAATTTAACCTTTCCATTGGCTTTGAAATTGAATGAATGAATGGGTTTATGCTATTATTTTTTTATTGCCGGTCTAAGAATTATTTGTTTAAAATTAGGAGAAGAACAACATTTTCTCTTTTTGACATGGCCAAATTTGACACCCCTGGATGTGTTATGCTGGTAATATTCCTTAATGTCCTGTCAGTATCTGAGTCAGTAACACTGCCCCCCCTCCCCCCACCCCACCCCCCCCCCAGTGGTGAGCAGTCAAAGCTGAATCCTCTGCAACCAAACCTTTACAAGATTTCTTTTTTTTGTACTAAAATACTATAAATACTTGTGTTGTATGTTAATAGAATATCAGTAACAATATAACAAAGACATACAATAAAATTAATTCTACTTGGTAGAAGATGCAATAAAACATTTGCCTTATTTTACAACACACACACATTTTACTATTTACACAGAGATCAGCTTCAAACCTAAGAACCGTGGACTGCCCACCACATGGTAGTGAAATGCACTGGAACACTTATCTCAGCATCTGGCATTGTTTAAAGTGAATATCACTAATACATTTGCTTCTCTTTACTTTAAGTATAAAAGAATCATGCCATATACATCATAATGATCTCCGTACATTGTTTAACTTTATATTTCTCTCACAGGATTGATATGGTGACTTTCTGGGGTGCCTTGTTTCGGCAGCCTCAATATGCAGTCTCAAAATTCAAGCAAACAAGAATGCCCGAGAAGATGACAATTTTGTTTTTACCGATAATAACAAGTATCCTCTCAGAAACAAAGCCCTCCCCTCCCAACTGACTGACAAATAAAATACACTTTCATCTCAATCAGAAATATCAGAAGTAGAATTGGCAGTGCCTCTGAACAAATGGCTGCTTCCCATTGATTCTAACAGAGAGTATCTCCAAACATCATCACAGTCAGCAAGGTATCATTATCATGCCACCAGGTGTCAATTACACACTCAGATAATACTATTTCATGTCCAGCATTTAATGTGGTACTAGTTTTCATTACAATCTTGTGTCACAGTACAAATTTTGATAGGACCTTGAGGCCTCTCACAGTAATAGAGTGTTACTCATTTTAATTTTTTCTTCTTCTAAAACAATAGTTCAACATCGCTTTTGCCATGGTTTAAATTCACATCAATTTAGTTTGTTTCCCCAATTTGCCACAAAACAAAAACAAAACAAAAAACCCACATGAGGTATAATTTTACTTCTGCATGAAATGTTTTAATAAAAATAGATTCCAATGAGAAACAACTGTTACATTTTTAATCTTGGCCTTAATCATGTCATTGAAAGCATGAAGGTCAACAGTGTTTCATATAATGCTGCTGATAACCATTCACAATGTGTGCACAGGCTGCCTTCATTTGTTTCCCTTCAGTGCCCCTTTCTCAGTTTTTGGTAGCTAACTATCAGAGACTTTCATAAAATAAAGGACACAAAGGCTGTCAGTGAGAGGCTCCATAAGGGAAACAAAGGCTGACTGCAGGTTTTGTGACAAGCTGTGTTCAACATATTAACAAAATTTCACCAAAAGTCCTAAAGTTTCATTGCCAACAGTCTGAATGCATTATCTTATATCAGTGCTTCTATAATACAATACAAAAATACATCAAGGGCAAGTCAATGTATTTTAACATCAGATCTCACATGAACATCACCTCTTTTATGAAGAAGATCAAAAAGAGCGTCCTGAATAATTTATCACATAAAACAACAGTATGTAAAAAAGTGTTCACCAGAAAGAAAACTGACCTAGATTCTTTATCATTTGTGATTGCTCGGTCAAATTACTGAACTTGAGACATATTTTAGTCCATATTTTTAGTTGAAAATGTCACACAGACTCCAGGCACGACACTCCTTGTTTATTTTTGGAAAGGCTCAGAACTGTCGATGAGAAATCTGATGTTTAAGTCCAAGCTACTCCCTCCCCCAAAGTGAAAATCATGAAAATATCCAAATAAAAAACTATTCAGCCATAAAAGAAATATCTTAAAAATTACTCACAAAGCTGTTTTGAAACTTCATCAATCTTTTACAAATCAAAGGAAAAGTTCAAAGGATTTAAAATCTCAGTTCTTTTGTTTTTATAAATATTCTTAATAAATGTTATAATATGACATGATAAAAATTGTAATTTGAACCAAATTATCCTGATGACACCTATTACATGCTACAACAGAGCATGAAACAGCACTAACCTGTTATAATCACAACAGTTTAATGCCTCATAACTTCTCCAAAAAGATAAACCAACACATCAAAATAATAGTTGATTATAAATCAAAACAAGAATTATCTCATTACACAAATCAAGACAAGAGTTATCTCATTTAAAAGTAAGACTGTTCTTAATTTTAGTGTTAAACTAACAAATTTGACATGAATACATATCGTGCGAAGTACAGAAAATATGTAATACTGAATATCGCATATGTGATTCATCCTCCTTATGGCTCCACCTGGGGGCAAAAATGATTCCTATCTCAATGTTTATTTTTTGTCTGTACCACTGACAACCGGACTTGGTCATGTGACATATTGAACCCTCCTTGTTACTGACAAAGATCGATATTGCCTGTAACCATGGTAACATCAATGAATGCAAAAGCTTATGCTACTTTTGTAATAATAACCATGGCAAAAAGTACTGACTGCAATGTTGATACTGTTTGTAACCATGGTAACAGTCTGGAGATGTGAAGTCTGAAACAACAGCTCATTTTGTAGTAATATCCTTTAACATACATGAAACAGTCACAAAAAAGAATCACAAACATTATAAAAGCCTCCACTCATGCTCAGAACACATTCATACTTTTATCACTTTCAGGCATCATATTATATACACAAGCACACACTCAAACATTATATATATAGATACATACTTACATACATATATAGATATGTATATATATTCACTTTTATACATATATATACACACATATTTATGTATATAAAACGGCATTCATGCGGTTTTGTCACATACGCTTGAGAAGTGACTGTTTCTCACTTGTAAATCCCTATTAATGTGATGAGCATGGTAAAAGCACAGTTATCAAGGGCTGGCATAATAGATCCAGCACAACGACCCCCAACCCCCCCAGCCCCACCCTCATCGACCCACACATCACAGTATACAAAGATATGCTCCCCTGTCCCCGCACCTTGGCTCCTCTCAAACTTTCACCCCTCCCTTCCCCAGCCCTCCCCTATAATCTCCTTCCACAGAATGCAAGATTGACAAATGAACATGACATAGCCTTGAAAGCACACCGTCCATGCCTGCAGTGGTTACATTCACTCCCTAGATGGCACCACTGACCTGTCACTCCACAGTGCCCTCTGGTGGCTATGGCACAATCTCATGCGACCACTCCTAAATCTTGTTGAATTCCCACTCTCTGCACTTTTAATATATATTATTCCGCTTCATTCTGCACCATAATGATAATAGTTATAATAATAATAATAATAATCCAAACTTGTTTTTGCTCTGACTAGATGGATGCAACATTACATTCCTTGTGCATTATGATGGTTAAGCAACTCTATATATAGTTTGGCATAACGTTAACTGAAGCATACATTTATTTTGAAAGACACTATGTTCTCCATTGTTGATACAGCATGAAGTATGGCGTAATGCAGTTGCCACTAGGGTTGGTCAGGCCTTGGGCCAGTTGTATGGTACGTGCTCTCAGAGCCAGGTGGCGCTACACACTGTTCATCAACACGGAGACAGATCAGTGCGGCCGAATTGAGCAAGTTTGCAAAAACGCACGGCAGCATGGACACACACTGACCCCATGTCACCCCACACGACAGTACGGATGCAAACCGCCTCCCAAACACACAACAGCATGGATTCACTAAGTACCATGCCACCTACACATGGGGCAGCATGGATGTACAGTTACTACATGCCACATGAGACAGCATGACCAAACAATGGCTCAATACCACCCACACGTGAGACAGCATGACCAAACAATGGCTCAATGCCACCCACACATGAGACAGCATGACCAAACAATGGTTCAATGCCACCCACACATGAGACAGCATGACCAAACAATGGCTCAATGCCACCCACACGTGAGACAGCACGACCAAACAATGGTTCAATGCCACCCACACGCAAGACAGCATGACCAACTATGGCTCAATGCCACCCACACGCAAGACAGCATGACCAAACAATGGCTCAATGCCACCCACACATGAGACAGCATGACCAAACAATGGTTCAATGCCACCCACACATGAGCCAGCACGACCAAACAATGGTTCAATGCCACCCACACATGAGCCAGCATGACCAAACAATGGTTCAATGCCACCCACACATGAGCCAGCATGACCAAACAATGGTTCAATGCCACCCACACATGAGCCAGCATGACCAAACAATGGCTCAATGCCACCCACACATGAGCCAGCATGACCAAACAATGGTTCAATGCCACCCACACATGAGACAGCATGACCAAACAATGGCTCAATGCCACCCACACATGAGACAGCATGACCAACTATGGCTCAATGCCACCCACACATGAGACAGCATGACCAACTATGGCTCCATGCCACCCACACGCAAGACAGCATGACCAACTATGGCTCAATGCCACCCACACATGAGACAGCATGACCAACTATGGCTCAATGCCACCCACACGCAAGACAGCATGACCAACTATGGCTCAATGCCACCCACACGCAAGACAGCATGACCAACTATGGCTCAATGCCACCCACACGCAAGACAGCATGACCAACAATGGCTCAATGCCACCCACACATGAGACAGTTTGGCTGTACGCACAGAATCCATGCCACCCTAAACATTGCTCTGCGGGCGTATTCATCCATATCGCTATAACACACACAGTATGGACATGATACACAGAGCATAGCCATCCACTGCTTCCACGGCATTCAATCTTGTGACACGGACCCTCACTCTCTCCCAGCTGCCAAAATGCACGGCACGCTTTCTTCCACTTGCTCCATGTCACCCTCCCACAGTGGCTGGTGTTAATCCTTTCGGTGTGACATGTTGGACGTCATACGCCTGAGCCCGAGTTACTCGATGGTCTAGAATGTCTGTTGTATACATTCATATTGGCAATAACATCACAGTAATCGGGCGGAGGGTCGCAGTGGTGCGGGGCGGGCCCTCCTGACGACGACGATGACGTCGTGTTGTGTGCAGGTGATGTGACAGCAGTAGCGCCCTCGCTTGGCGAGCGCGCGTGGTGGTGTGACGTGTACGGGGGCAGTGCCACGTGGGGCAGATGATGCGAGGAGGAGTGGGCAGGCGTGACCGATACTGGAGGACATGGTGGCAGAGGTGGTTGTGGCGAACTCGTCACACAGTCTTGTACACGACCAACCTTGTTATTGTTATTACTAGACAAGCTGTAGCACCGTACAATCGAGTCCACACTGCTACTGTCACTAGAGTTGGCATTGTCTGCTAATTTGACTGACTTTTTATTACCGCCTTTGTAATACTCCATCTGACCTATTGACCCCACTGACCTAGATCTGTAGGGCGGCGGGCTTTCACAGTCTTGAATGGTGCGGTTTGGTGGGGCGCACACAGATTCGCGGTATATCTCCTCCGTGGTATCGCGTGTGGGCACTAAGCGTTGACAGTTGGCATATCCCTCCTCGCCGTCCTGGGCCAGGGGAATGGCTGGCGGCAACATAATGTCTGCAGTATTTGACTGGTCCTCAAACATGGACAGGTCTCCCGTCCCCCACTGTTCCCCGGGCACATACACAACCTGAAAAAATAGAAAATCATAACATGTAGTCACGTCATACATACTGAGCATTATATTTATATAAAAATATTTCCTGCAATATTTTGATACACTTTTTTTCTTTATGTGTATTTTCTGATTAGTAAATCGATTAGATTTTTTTTTCTTTCTGTACATGTACTTTTTCCCAAAATATTAATATATTCCCTTCACAGCATACAGAATGATAGTCATCATATCATGTCTACAAATCTTTCCAAAAACGAACTTTACTTGACACAAGAGACACCTGGTGGATAACAAATGTTAAACTCAAGCAGTGAGAATTGGGGTGACTATTATTATATACTTATCAGAAGGTAGTGATCAGATTCAATTTTACTGCTTAAAAAAATGTATGAGGCAGTTTCATTGGCTTCATATCCCCATATCACATCTTGAAGGATGCGAAACAATGCATATCCTTGACTATTATTATAACAATATTTAATACTCAATTCAAACATTTAAAGGAATGGTAAATAAATATTGTTTTCTATTTATATGTTATCTACTACAACATTAATTTGTAGTCAACTTTATATGTGTGAGGGTCACACTTATCGCCTTTTTTTTTTTTTTTTAAAGATGTTGACAAAGGATAAATATTCCACTGACCCAAATTAGCAGATCATATTTTTCAAATAATTCAAATTTCTTTTTTATGGATTGTGACAGAAGCAGTTGATGTGTGCAAGAACGGCATGCAGTTTTTGACCAGCCATGATTGAATTCCTTGCTGTCTGCAAGTTCTAAAAATGGCTTGTGATTCAGAGTAAACATGACCGTGTTGAGCTTGCCCATCTGAACTACACATAATACAGGCAAGTGTCAATCAAACAAGCCGCATTTATACTCTGGGTCAGACTGTCTGGTCACTTTGTAACCTCCATCATCTGTGTCTAGGTCATTTTACAGTACATTAGCACCTGCGCGTGAACATCTGTGTTCACCCAGGGAAACTGTGAGCAAATCCAGAAAGGAGGAAGGGGGACTATTATAACCTTGAAGAGCTTTCAATGCACTCCTGCACTGATGCATCATGGGAGATATTGGTAAGATGAAGAATATAACTTAGTAATTATATAGACTAGCAAAACTACTACCTACCTCTGTGGAGACCTATTAAAACTAGCATGGCTTGTAACCATGGTGATCACATAATTTCTGTAATATAACTATAACATCAAGTCTGGATATAAATAAAGTCTGACAAACATCTCAAGTTTCTGCCTATTTTTGTGGTAATCCTTTGTGTATAACACTCTCTTATTTGCAAGTGTGACAATACAAACCTAATGATGAAATGCTGGCCTGTTCTGCTGAAATCAAATGTCTCATGTCTCTCATATATTGCTCCTGTATAAACATATTCACAGGCTTATCTGTAATTTACTCAATTAACTGACCACTTTTCCTCTTATATAGTTATATTTGTTGAATTCTTCTCAAATGTTATATTTGTTGAATTCTTCTCAAATGTTCTCGCATCACATGAACTACATCTATATTCATGATAGTATTTCACATACTTCAAAATGTCATCAAGCTATTATCAGCAAACATCTGTGACACAAAAAGTAATACGGTCTTGCACATTTTTCACCACACAATTTGAAAAGTGGAAATTTTCATTCACTGAATCCATAATAGCGCAATCTAAGATAACTGATGACTTTGTACGTGTTGTGTTTAGCTGAACTGAAATCACAAAAGGCCTCATATCGATGCGGATATCCACAGATGAAATGAGTGAAATTGATCAAATTTTCAGCCATGTGGGCGGGTTCAAGGTACATTTGACTTCCGTTAGTCCCCTGGCTGGACTTTGTCATTAGAACAAATACTCACCATATATTTAATACTATGTAGTCATTAAGATTAATATACCACACTTGGATTCAAGCTTCATGCAAAAATAACAAATAATTTTCTTCTTTATTTCCAAAAAAAATTCTGCCAAATTCAGATAAAAGTGTCTTTTTTCTGCCAGACACTATGACTTTTGTCCAGGACCATATTAATTATATTATATTGTAACTTGATCTGTGTGAGAAGCTAAGCATATTCTGTAGCCATTATGAATGTTTTAAGAGCACATAGCCCAGAAACACAACATTCTAAGGTCAATGGCCATCATATTAAAATATATAATGCGCAAAAAAGATAAATAAAATTCTCTTCCTGTCCTGTTTACAACGCAATAAAAACAAGAGCAACATATCTTAATAAAAATAACACCTGGTGCAAAGTGTGTGCTTAGCTGTCAAGAAAATGATATTGCTTCACCCAGGCCCATATAAAAATATGAGGGAATTAACATTGACTATGGGAACTGGCAACATTATTCCACTTAGGTCTATTAATGGTGAGATACAAACTTAATATGGGCTGTAATGATAATGTTTATGGGGACTATCATTCCTATCAGTATTAATGACACATTAGGAGTTTGATATCAGTGCAGATGTCGCACATAAATAACAGCAAGATGTCACATCTATAAGTGTGGATAACACAGTTATCAGGGTAGATGTCACACTTTTAAGTGTTTGTCACACCTAATATAGTGAATGTTACATTTATCAATGTGGATGTCACACAAATTAGTGGCTCGATGTCACACAAATTAGTGGCTCGATGTCACACCTGAGTGGATGTCACCCACAATTAGTGGCTCAATGTCACACACAATTAGTGGCTCGATGTCACACTTTTTAGTGTTGTCACACCCAATTAGCCACTCTATTAAGATAAGAGACCCAAAATATTAGCATAATTTTGGCAGGTCTCCCAGCCACAGATCTGTGCAAGAGCTTCAATTCCCGGAAGCCAGTGAGAAAGATAGCACAACTCTTAGCGGGTAGTGACCTTGCCTGGTCATCAATCTGTCTGAACAAACTGTGAACCACCAGTCCACATAAATTACCCACATTTTTTCCCATTATTGATCACCGTGAATCCCTGTGTCTCTGGCCCAATGACCCTTCTTATATATATTTTTAAAATACCAAACAGAAATAGACTGGTAGTTGGCTGTGATCGGTTATATAGGCCAGTCTTGGATGTATCACTCATACAAAGCACATCCCAAAAAAATGGCACTCTAAACCATTTGAATGCATGGAAGATTTTATCAAGCAACAGTATGTAGAGCGAGTAAATTGCTCCAGTAATTATTGTAATAAATTCTTTATTAAGGTTACTGAATGAAACTACTGATGCGTGCGAGATGTGGGTATACATCTCAAAATTGAACTATCTCCAATTACGTGTTTAACATGCAATTATATCATATATATGTTTTGTAAAAATGAACAAAAAAAACAAGAGATAAGACTGAATGTTTCATGTGACTCATTTCTGCACTGACATCAAACATGACCGCAGTTTCACGCGACTTGTATCTGCACAGATATCAAATGTAGCTGTTCTATGACTTCTGATATGTCACATTATGAAGTGCACATATCTCTGTAGCTGGACAAGCACTGTCAGTTTATGTCACGCCCAAACAAAAAAAGCATTTTGGTTCTGGTCCATATTGATTTGAGCTCAAAATACATCTAAACAGAACACTGTAACAAAGACAAACAATAACAGTGCCAGACGGCTTGTCTAGCCGTCTGAAGGAGTCTACACAGTGGAATTCCCCATGGTTTAATACATCCTTATTCATACCAGGATTACAGATGTATATATGGAAATATGTTCACTGTTCAAAATAAAAGAGAAAAACACTCAAATGATTCATAAATAAATGTGTTATAACCACATTCCTGTATAATATATAATATATCTATATATATTTCCTTTGGAGAGAGTTCATATTGGAGGTGTGTGTATTGTCTGGGTTTGCTAAGAGACAGACATGACCAGGTGACCTGTGGAGTGACCCCTGGTAACCCGGTCAAACACACTTCACTCCTGTCCCAGACAACCTAATTATATGAACAAAAACCTTATCTCTGTACAGTCTCCTGCATACAATTAAATATTTACTAATAGGCAGTGAGACAGGCAGACAGACACCATGTGACAGAGTTCCTATCAGTCTGGGTTCATCCACCACAACATGTCCAACTTCCCAATACTGGCCGCTTCACAGCCCACACATGGCACCCATGGACATATTCGTGATGTACAAAGATGATAAATATTTTTTTTCCAATCACTCTATCAAGCCTTGCTCACAGATTTCTAAAATATCTCGCACTTTCAAGCTGTAACACAATAAAAACCCTTCGATACATCTCTTACTTTTACAACAGACAAAATAATGTTACCAGCTCACATACCAGGAAGAGTCTTGGGCTTCCCAGAAATCGCTGCAGACATTTTTCAAATCTCTGATTAAAAAAAATAACCCAATAGATCAGTACAAAACAAAAAAGACATAAATATCAATATATTTTGGTGTCTGTCTTGAATACAAACTGACCAAGGTTATTTTTTCTCGAGGCGATTCCTGACAAAAGTACTGTCCCTTACGTTGTCTATTTACAATGTATCTATTCTATTTCTATACACAGTGAAGGAAAAAACAAAAAAAAAACCCCGTGTGCGTAAGATGATTGAGAAGATGGGGACAGTTTGCCTACCAGGGTTGCAGCAGATTTGGGTGATGGAGTCGCTTGCCATGTTGGTACTGTCACTGTTTTCTCCTTGGAAAACCGTTTTTTAAAGAGGCCCATCACTTTGGCTGCACACATAGGTAGAGATGCTCAATGATACGTCGTGATACAAGCCAAGTGTGTATCACTCCAGTGTTTGCGTATCCCAGGTGTTTCTCCTATGTAGAATCTCTCAGTCATGACATGAACGTCTGTATCAACTTGTGAGTTGAAGAGGGAGAATATCTTGCAAACTATGTTGTTGATGATGGTGGTGGTGGTACGGGTATGTGATCTTCTCTGACCAGATCATTCACAGTTTATCTCCACCCGGCTCCACATACAGCACCACAGTGTTTCTGTACTTTACTCCCAGGAGTGTTTTTTCGTCAAGCAAATTACAACAACGAGAGGCATAATGATTTCACAGTCGAGCGAGGACTACACCATATGGGCCATGGCACCTGGATTACGTAATCATGTCTCGCCAGCCCGGTGATAGTGTCACCATACTCCACCGAGTCAGCTCCCTCCCGAGTCAGCTCCCGAGTCAGCTCCCGAGTCAGCTCCTGTGCGCTAATCTCACTACTAATCTGATGCTGTCGTCGGCAATGTGGTAAATGCGTTGTCTACTAAGCCTCCATGTTGTAACTCCATAAGACTTGGGTTGTTTTTGCCAATGTAGGTTAGTTTTTGCTCTCTCACAAGCTATATCGCTACTACTGTGTGGACTACTATGGGCAGTAGCAGGGTGAGTAGCAGTGGTGGTGGTGGTGGGTGGTGTACTTAGCTAGGACGGGCAGGCTCTCGCTCGCTCTCCCGGCTGCTCCTTGCTGGCTGGCTGTCTAGTAGTATGTCTGTATGTCTGGTCTCTCTCAGCCTGTCACACGCACACACTCTCCGCATGCAGCGGGGGCCGTCACCTGCTGCCTGCCAGGCTACAATCTCCTCCCCCTCACTCTACCTGCCCGGTCTCCCCCCCTTCCTATTGTCTTCTGACTTCATGACAACTCAGGCTTAATATACCACTGGTCAACGAGAAGAGAAGCCGTGCTGTACTGCGTAGTAACAAAGCGCTAGTCTGGCAATGAATACGGCTGGCAAAGCCAGTGTGGCTAACATAACCAGACAGCCTTTTATAGACTGCGTATGAATAATACATGTGTGTGGTGAGTGACGTCACTCAGGCTCAGACACTGTCTACACACAACATCAACATCGGCTTGTAAATGGTGTGAAACAGTGTCTCGAATCAACACTTACTTATCTAAGCTGCTTGTCATTATTACCTAAGCTACTGGTCTGGCACGCCTGCTCACCTATCTCTCCCTCATAATTATCACCTATCATTGATATAACCGCACTTTGGATGACATCAAGGTCGGTGACCAGGCTATCATCTGTGCATGACTGGTGCACGTGTCATGAGGCATGCAAGTTTCATCCGCAGACATCTAATTTTTTAACGTGAGGTACTTAACAACCAATCGAAGCGAGAAGTGCCTTATATCCGATAAGAGCAATGAATAAATTACTGTCTGCCCAGTTTGGCCAACTTGCCGCCACATCACAGACACAGTGGGGGCTGCACTTGTTTTCAGCACCTGTTAACACAGTTATTATCTATGTGTACCAATTGAACCTATCATTCAATTCCAGGCAGTTTTATGAACCTCGTTCAACTCTCTTGTTTCAGTAAATGACAAAAGTTACATATACTTCCCACTCATTGGTTACATAACAAACAAAGTTGGTGTAAATCTTTTTTCTGACACCTGTTCCAATTCATAATAAAGGGAAGTCATAATGGGCAAGTTTTCCTGATACACATCTTAAAGAACTTCCCGAATTGAATCTATTTACTTTCATAGTTATTCGAGTTCAATAGTTCACATACATGCCCCAATGAAAAAAAACTCCTATTTAGAAACATTTCATGACCGAAGTCACACACACACATCACTCAGTTCACATTTTACTATGCCAAATGATGTTTTAATTCCCTCAAATGTAATAATCTTTCTTATCAGAAGAATTTTTTCACCCCAGCAAATCTCATTTGTTGGTCAATACATTTTTTTTATGACCTAATTAAATGTAGATGCATAATACAGCTATATAATTCATCAGCTATATCATTCACTATGATAGAGAACTGAATGTTAAGATATATGCTTCACACTGATACAGTATACATATTTTCCAATTTACCACTCAGAAAAGAGGTAGGGCAAGTGATTTTTTTCCTTTCTGACCCAGACTTGAACCCTCCCAGCACATACCGGAGCCCTGGTCTAACCACACTCCACAAACCACACTCCAAAGCCACACTCCATAGCCACTTTCCTACTGTGAGGTATCACCTCGGCTTTCACCCCTGTCTGTCATGGCAACCAAACCACAATAATATAATGTCCACAGTAGCAACTAATTCTCAATATAATGTCCACAGTAGCAACTAATTCTCAATATAATGTCCACAGTGGCAACTAATTCTCAATATAATGTCCACAGTGGCAACTAATTCTCAATATAATGTCCACAGTGCCAACTAATTCTCAATGTAATGTCCACAGTGGCAACTAATTCTCAATGTAATGTCCACAGTGCCAACTAGTTCTCAATATAATGTCCACAGTGCCAACTAATTCTCAATGTAATGTCCACAGTGGCAACTAATTCTCAATATAATGTCCACAGTGCCAACTAATTCTCAATATAATGTCCACAGTAGCAACTAATTCTCAATATAATGTCCACAGTGGCAACTTATTCTCAATATAATGTCCACAGTGCCAACTAATTCTCAATATAATGTGCACAGTGGCAACTAGTTCTCAATATAATGTCCACAGTGGCAACTAGTTCACAATGTAATGTCCACAGTGGCAACTAATTCTCAATATAATGTCCACAGTGCCAACTAATTCTCAATATAATGTCCACAGTGGCAACTAATTCTCAATATAATGTCCACAGTAGCAACTAATTCTCAATATAATGTCCACAGTGGCAACTAATTTTCAATATAATGTCCACAGTGCCAACTAATTCTCAATATAATGTCCACAGTGGCAACTAGTTCTCAATATAATGTCCACAGTGGCCACAATGTAATGTCCACAGTGCCAACTAATTCTCAATATAATGTTCACAGTGCCAACTAATTCTCAATGTAATGTCCACAGTAGCAACTAATTCTCAATATAATGTCCACAGTAGCAACTAATTCTCAATGTAATGTCCACAGTAGCAACTAATTCTCAATATAATGTCCACAGTAGCAACTAATTCTCAATATAATGTCCACAGTGCCAACTAATTCTCAATATAATGTCCACAGTGCCAACTAATTCTCAATGTAATGTCCACAGTAGCAACTAATTCTCAATATAATGTCCACAGTGGCAACTAAGTCTCAATATAATGTCCACAGTGCCAACTAATTCTCAATATAATGTCCACAGTGCCAACTAATTCTCAATATAATGTCCACAGTAGCAACTAATTCTCAATGTAATGTCCACAGTAGCAACTAATTCTCAATGTAATGTCCACAGTGGCAACTAATTCTCAATATAATGTTCACAGTGCCAACTAATTCTCAATATAATGTCCACAGTGGCAACTAATTCTCAATATAATGTCCACAGTAGCAACTAATTCTCAATATAATGTCCACAGTGGCAACTAAGTCTCAATATAATGTTCACAGTGCCAACTAGTTCTCAATATAATGTCCACAGTGGCAACTAATTCTCAATATAATGTCCACAGTGGCAACTAATTCTCAATATAATGTCCACAGTAGCAACTAATTCTCAATATAATGTCCACAGTAGCAACTAGTTCTCAATATAATGTCCACAGTGGCAACTAATTCTCAATATAATGTCCACAGTGCCAACTAGTTCACAATATAATGTCCACAGTAGCAACTAATTCTCAATATAATGTCCACAGTAGCAACTAGTTCACAATGTAATGTCCACAGTGGCAACTAGTTCTCAATGTAATGTCCACAGTGCCAACTAATTCTCAATATAATGTCCACAGTGCCAACTAATCCTCAATATAATGTCCACAGTGCCAACTAATTCTCAATATAATGTCCACAGTGCCAACTAATTCTCAATATAATGTCCACAGTGCCAACTAATTCTCAATATAATGTCCACAGTGCCAACTAATTCTCAATATAATGTCCACAGTGCCAACTAATTCTCAATATAATGTCCACAGTGGCAACTAATTCTCAATATAATGTCCACAGTAGCAACTAATTCTCAATATAATGTCCACAGTGGCAACTAGTTCTCAATGTAATGTCCACAGTGCCAACTAATTCTCAATATAATGTCCACAGTGGCAACTAAGTCTCAATATAATGTCCACAGTGGCAACTAATTCTCAATATAATGTCCACAGTGGCAACTAATTCTCAATATAATGTCCACAGTAGCAACTAATTCTCAATATAATGTCCACAGTGGCAACTAGTTCTCAATGTAATGTCCACAGTGCCAACTAATTCTCAATGTAATGTCCACAGTGCCAACTAATTCTCAATATAATGTCCACAGTGGCAACTAATTCTCAATATAATGTCCACAGTGGCAACTAATTCTCAATATAATGTCCACAGTAGCAACTAATTCTCAATATAATGTCCACAGTGGCAACTAGTTCTCAATGTAATGTCCACAGTGCCAACTAATTCTCAATATAATGTCCACAGTGGCAACTAATTCTCAATATAATGTCCACAGTGGCAACTAATTCTCAATATAATGTCCACAGTAGCAACTAATTCTCAATATAATGTCCACAGTAGTAACTAATTCTCAATATAATGTCCACAGTAGCAACTAATTCTCAATATAATGTCCACAGTGGCAACTAAGTCTCAATATAATGTCCACAGTAGCAACTAATTCTCAATATAATGTCCACAGTGGCAACTAGTTCACAATATAATGTCCACAGTAGCAACTAATTCTCAATATAATGTCCACAGTGGCAACTAGTTCTCAATGTAATGTCCACAGTGGCAACTAATTCTCAATATAATGTCAACAGTGCCAACTAATTCTCAATATAATGTCCACAGTGGCAACTAATTCTCAATATAATGTCCACAGTGGCAACTAATTCTCAATATAATGTCCACAGTGCCAACTAATTCTCAATATAATGTCCACAGTGGCAACTCATTCTCAATATAATGTCCACAGTGGCAACTAATTCTCAATATAATGTCCACAGTGGCAACTAATTCTCAATATAATGTCCACAGTAGCAACTAATTCTCAATATAATGTCCACAGTAGCAACTAATTCTCAATATAATGTCCACAGTAGCAACTAATTCTCAATATAATGTCCACAGTGGCAACTAAGTCTCAATATAATGTCCACAGTAGCAACTAATTCTCAATATAATGTCCACAGTGGCAACTAGTTCACAATATAATGTCCACAGTAGCAACTAATTCTCAATATAATGTCCACAGTGCCAACTAATTCTCAATATAATGTCCACAGTAGCAACTAGTTCTCAATGTAATGTCCACAGTGGCAACTAATTCTCAATGTAATGTCCACAGTGGCAACTAGTTCTCAATATAATATCAACAGTGGCAACTAGTTCACAATATAATTAATGTCCACAGTGGCAACTAATTCTCAATATAATGTCCACAGTAGCAACTAATTCTCAATGTAATGTCCACAGTAGCAACTAATTCTCAATGTAATGTCCACAGTGGCAACTAATTCTCAATATAATATCAACAGTGGCAACTAGTTCACAATATAATTAATGTCCACAGTGGCAACTAATTCTCAATGTAATGTCAACAGTGGCAACTAATTCTCAATATAATGTCCACAGTGCCAACTAATTCTCAATATAATGTTCACAGTGGCAACTAATTCTCAATATAATGTCAACAGTGGCAACTAATTCTCAATATAATGTCCACAGTGGCAACTAATTCTCAATATAATGTCCACAGTAGCAACTAATTCTCAATATAATGTCCACAGTGGCAACTAATTCTCAATATAATATCAACAGTGGCAACTAGTTCACAATATAATTAATGTCCACAGTGGCAACTAATTCTCAATATAATGTCAACAGTGGCAACTAATTCTCAATATAATGTCCACAGTGCCAACTAATTCTCAATATAATGTCCACAGTAGCAACTAGTTCTCAATATAATATCAACAGTGGCAACTAGTTCACAATATAATTAATGTCCACAGTGGCAACTAATTCTCAATATAATGTCCACAGTGGCAACTAGTTCACAATATAATGTCCACAGTGGCAACTAGTTCACAATATAATGTCCACAGTGGCAACTAGTTCACAATATTATTAGCATTGTATAATTTGATAAGAGCTGATAACCGTGAAACAGATACTGGGTACATGTCATGGGTACAGATCATTTTCTCTCAATTTTAAGTACATCCTTTTGACAACAAAAATACAGATGATGCAGCAAACAGCCAATGCCCTCCTCATCCAGTTCTCATCATGGTCACTAACTGATCTGCTGCAAAATCAGTTACAAAGTACCTGCTACAAGATCAGTTACAGACAGAGTACCTGCTGCAAGATCAGTTACAGACAGAGTACCTGCTGCAAGATCAGTTACAGACAGAGTACCTGCTGCAAGATCAGTTACAGACAGAGTACCTGCTGCAAGATCAGTTACAGACAGAGTACCTGCTGCAAGATCAGTTACAGACAAAGTACCTGCTGCAAGATCAGTTACAGACAGAGTACCTGCTGCAAGATCAGTTACAGAGTACCTGCTGCAAGATCAGTTACAGACAGAGTACCTGCTGCAAGATTAGTCTACGGGTTAACTGGCCTGCTGCAAGATTAGTCTATGGGTTAACTGGCCTGCTGCAAGATTAGTCTACGGGTTAACTGGCCTGCTTCAAGATTAGTCTATGGGTTAACTGGCCTGCTGCAAGATTAGTCTACGGGTTAACTAGCCTGCTTCAAGACTAGTCTACGGGTTGACTGGCCTGCTGCAAGACTAGTCTACGGGTTAACTGGCCTGCTTCAAGATTAGTCTATGGGTTAACTGGCCTGCTGCAAGATTAGTCTACGGGTTAACTAGCCTGCTTCAAGATTAGTCTACGGGTTGACTGGCCTGCTGCAAGACTAGTCTATGGGTTAACTGGCCTGCTGCAAGATTAGTCTACGGGTTAACTAGCCTGCTTCAAGATTAGTCTACGGGTTGACTGGCCTGCTGCAAGACTAGTCTATGGGTTAACTGGCCTGCTGCAAGATTAGTCTACGGGTTAACTGGCCTGCTGCAAGATTAGTCTACGGGTTAACTGGCCTGCTGCAAGATTAGTCCATGGGTTAACTGGCCTGCTGCAAGATTAGTCTATGGGCTAATTGGCCTGCTGCAAGATTAGTCTACGGGTTATACCCCAGTCACATTTGCGCCGATTTCAGTAAAGATGCCGGCCGATGGGTATTTTTTTACAAAATCGGCAGGCAGTTCAGATTGCCGTACGGGCACCGGGAGATCATCGGCCACAATTGGGCATCTTTAAGACGTCGGCCGGGTCATCAGGAACTTTTAGCTGCCACATAAAAGTTGCCGGCGTTTCCCCGATGTCTTATCAGCAAATATCATCTTAAAGTGCACGGCAGGGTCCCGGCAGGGTCCCGGCAGGGTCCCGGCAGTGTCCCGCAGGGACATCGGCAGATTATCTTAGGGCTGCCGGTGGCATCGTGCAGTGAAAATAGGATTATATATATTTCATGTGTTCATAGACCATCGTCAGATGATCGCACGGGCTCCCTGCGATATATCATAGACGTCTTTAAGATGTCTTTCAGACGTCTGTCAAATGAGACAGACGTCTTTAGGATGTCTTTCAGACGTCTGTCAATGATAAAGACGTCTTTAGGATATCCTACAGACGTCTGTCAATGAGACAGACGTCTTTAAGATATCCTGCAGACGTCTGTGCCATTCAGTCTTGCACGTGCCGTGCGGTGCCCTTTAATAATGTGACCACAGCTACGGCATATCTCAGATTGTTGCTTATAAACTCCCCGGCGCCCGGCAGACTGTGAAGTCGGCCGATTGTTACTGCCCGGCCGGCGCCCGGTGCAAATGTGACTGAGGCATTAACTGGCCTGCTTCAAGATTAGTCTACGGGTTAACTGGCCTGCTGCAAGATTAGTCTATGGGTTAATTGGCCTGCTGCAAGATCAGTTACAAAGTACCTGCTTCAAGATTAGTCTACGGGTTAACTGGCCTGCTTCAAGATTAGTCTACGGGTTAACTGGCCTGCTGCAAGATTAGTCTATGGGTTAATTGGCCTGCTGCAAGATTAGTCTACGGGTTAACTGGCCTGCTGCAAGATTAGTCTACGGGTTAACTGGCCTGCTGCAAGATTAGTTTGTATGTTCATAGATGTAAAAATATTTCAATATATGTAAAATATATATTTAAGTTTAATCTGTGACTAACCTGATGAAATGTTAGTCTTAAGATTAACTAGCCTGACATAAGATTAGATACAGCTACAAAAAAGCGCTATTTATAGGTACAGCAGACAGACAGATTGATTATACTGAGATGATTCAATTTCATGTGAGATAGGTGAACTCAAGCCAGGCAATTGTGATGGTGCTTTTTTATCACTCACTTTTATCATTGTGTCTTTGTGAATATTAATGACAAGGCTGCATAATGAGACCCTCTTGATATGATAATAATATGTTGAACTCTTTACCCCCCGAAAAAGTGAACGGATGAACACCAAGACAGACTGAGCTCAGTTGGGGACAAGCCTTCTCTATTCAACAGCTTGATTTACAGCTGTCCTGGACCAGCTAATATGTAATACTATATAATCAACTCATATACCATGAAGCCAAAAATAAACCTGAGCTGAATTTCCTTCGCTGAACAGGTCTCAATAATAAAATCAAAGTAATAAAAAAAGCCTTTGCAGGCCCGTCTCTACTCTCCATAGCAGATCCAGGATTTATACCTGGCTCTGCAAGTAAACAGCATATCTAACTCTTTGAATGAGTGCTCAGAATCCACACACAGTAAAAGCACCATGAACTGACTGAAATAATGATGTATCTGATGTAAAAATCCTAAACAAATTTATATCAATGGTATACTTTTTCATCCAGATATTTCAAATATACCCCCTCCCAAATTACGAATGATCCATTCTAAATTACTTTTGAACATATGAAATGGGCATGAACGTGTGTAGAGTTGTGTTGTTGTGCATGAGGACGTACATGAGCCAACCAATTGGGCAACTGTATGGTAAATACATGCTAATATGTGTGGACCAATTCTGTGCAAAGAACAACATATTGCGGCAGAGGTAGTATATGATACATGGCCACATTATAAAATATTTTTCAAGAAAAATTAAACAGAAATCAGAGATTGCAAAATGTCCAACCTTTCAGAACTCAATATACCTTCGTAGCAACACTAAGGGCCACATTGGTGTGATTGTTTAACACCTTGCAGGGTGCCTAAATTGCATGTAGTTTTATTTTTTCACATGTGATGTTTATATTTATGTTTGGAAATAAAATAATTGCATTTTAAATAATTATTTAAAGTATTTACTGCCCCTTCTTCTCGTGGAGATCAGCACCCGTGCATAATTCATGGCGCAAAAGACCTAAATAAGTGTGCAGGAGGTATAAAATGGCAATGTGTTGTCAAATTTTTCAGGTGGAAAATCTTTGTTGTGTTATAATTTGCAATATTGGAAATAATG
Source organism: Amphiduros pacificus (assembly GCA_949316495.1). Taxonomy (NCBI): domain Eukaryota; kingdom Metazoa; phylum Annelida; class Polychaeta; order Phyllodocida; family Hesionidae; genus Amphiduros; species Amphiduros pacificus. The sequence goes on along the minus strand of OX439001.1, from coordinate 56,818,258 downwards.
ATACTCAAAGGTGTGTTTGTTTGGGGCTTTACATCACTTTCAACATTATTTCAGTCATTTTATGATGAGAACTACTTGTAGTGCTGCCTCACTGAATTGTCATGTCGCAGGTCCTTGACATGACAACCCACCCGGTCACAGATTTACAAGGACAACGGGTTACCCCTTTAGGCAGAGGCCTCAGCTCATATGGGAAATTGTATCATGAGTTCAATCTCGGCACGGCTGGGGTTCGAACCCACGACCTTTGGATCACCACAGAGGAACTGGTGCTAATAAGCTGGCCCTCTAACCAACTGCGCCACGGCCCGCGGCCTCAAAGGTGTGTGTGGCAATGAATGCTATTTGTAGTGTATTGCAAAATATCACAAAGAGTAGATTTTTACAAATCGGCTCGTGTGACCTTGCTCAAGGTCACCTAATATCAAACTTATCCAAGCCCTTCATAGGTAGATCATATCTGCCAAGTCATATTGATATTGCTGTAATTTTAAGAAAATATAGCATTCACACTTGCTTCTTTACTAGTCATGATCTTGACCTTGACCCAAGGTCACAAACAGTCCAGCCCAAAAACATTCCCAGGTCTTCATGTTATTATATTATAAAATCTAGCTCTCATGTTCAAATGAAACTGAATGAAAAAGAAACAAAGTGTGGTGGTGGCAGACGTTGATGTTGAGCAAAAACATAACGTCTTAAAAAGGAATTTAAGGAGAATAGAAGCTCCTTGGCAATTTTAATATTTCTGTCAGGTCTGCATTGTGCTGTGCCAAGAAAACTGAGATTTCAGATTTCAGATTTATACTACTTGTAGGTTAATGGCAGAAAATAATAGTCCTGTAAAACATGTCTTTGCTCACAGCTACCTCCATTAGAAGCCTGGGGAACATTTGTTTAAGAATTGACCTTTGAACAAAAACATTTCTTTTGTAATACATTCATATTTTACTTCCCATGAGCCAAACAAATGTAATATTTGTTGTGATATTTGTTATCATGCCATGAAAACCAAACTTTGGACATATTATCAGAGATGGGCCTCTGGTTGAGTAAACAACAAGTGTGAGTCGGTACTTGCCCCTTCGGCTGAGTTGCTGTGAGTATGCGAGGGGGAGGAGGAAGGGTTGAGATGATTATGCTCTGTGCTGCTGTCCGACAGGTGGCGCCTCCTGGTGTCCACCATGGCACAGCCGTCACCGCTGCCGCACACTCGCAGCCAGTAGAGGAAGCAGCTTATCACAACTAAGGTCAGCACCACGCCTATCACAATCACCACTATTTGACTGGTATCTGCATCATCACCTGCACAAAAGTCAACAAACACATTCATCATTCTAAACATTAGGGTTTTTTGTTCACATTTTTTACAAATGTATATATATATATACTAAATTATTTGCTCTCTCTTTTTTACAGCTGAAAGTTTCTTTTTTTTCCATATATATTCACCATATTGTTTCATTGTGTTACCTACTGAGATGTCAGAATGTTTTGACTTGCCACTCATCTGACAACTTGGCACAAAACTGAAGACCCTCAGCTGAACTTATATCAACCAGTGTTTCACATTATCAGTGTGGAAATGTGTTAAAACCTTTGCATTTTTCCTGCTGAGAGAAGAGACTACCATGAGCCCAGTCACCTATACAGTTCAAGGACAAGCATAAATCATGGTTATCACATGACTGTATCTCAATAGCATCTCAAATCAATCCAGTCACTTAACCAGACACAGACAAGACACAAGGCAAGGCACAGGGCAAGACACAAGGAAAGGCACAGGGCAAGACACAGGGCAAGACACAGGGCAAGACACAAGACAAGACACAGGGCAAGACACAAGGCAAGGCACAGGGCAAGACACAAGGCAAGGCACAGGGCAAGACACAAGGCAAGGCACAGGGCAAGACACAAGGCAAGGCACAGGGCAAGACACAGGACAAGCCACAAGGAAAGGCACAGGGCAAGACACAAGGCAAGACACAGGGAAAGGCACAGGGCAAGACACAAGGCAAGACACAAGGAAAGGCACAGGGCAAGACACAAGGCAAAGCACAGGGCAAGACACAAGGCAAGGCACAGGGCAAGACACAAGGCAAGACACAAGGAAAGGCACAGGGCAAGACACAGGGCAAGGCACAGGGCAAGACACAAGGCAAGACACAAGGAAAGGCACAGGGCAAGACACAGGGCAAGACACAAGACAAGGCACAGGGCAAGACAAAAGGCAAGACACAAGGCAAGGCACAGGGCAAGACACAAGACAAGAAACAAGACAAGGCACAGGGCAAGACACAAGACAAGGCACAAGACAAGGCACAGGGCAAGACAAAAGGCAAGACACAAGGCAAGGCACAGGGCAAGACACAAGGCAAGGCACAGGGCAAGACACAAGGCAAGACACAAGGAAAGGCACAGGGCAAGACACAAGACAAGACACAAGGCAAGGCACAGGGCAAGACACAAGGCAAGGCACAGGGCAAGACACAAGGCAAGGCACAGGGCAAGACAAGACAAGACACAGGGCAAGACACAAGACAAGGCACAGGGCAAGACACAAGACAAGACACAAGACAAGACACAAGACAAGACACAGGACAAGACACAAGACAACACACCAGGCAAGACACAGGGCAAGACACAAGACAACACACCAGGCAAGACACAAGGCTAGACAATGTGAGACACAAGGCTAGACAATGCCAGAGACAATGCTAGAGACAAGGCAAGGCAATGCGAGACACATGGCAAGACAATGCCAGAAACAATGCTAGAGACAAGGCAAGGCAATGCGAGACACATGGCAAGACAATGCCAGAGACAGGGCAAGACACAGGGCAAGACACATGGCAAGACAATGCCAGAGACAATGCTAGAGACAAGGCAAGACACAAGGTAAGAAACAGACCAAGACTGAAGTTGAGACATGAAGCAAGACAAGGTGAAAACACAAGGTTCAACATAAACTGGATGAGGCCTCATTTCTGAGAAAATCCCGCCATTTCTGTGTCTCATTTATCCATTTATGTCACAGTGGATGAAGTATCAGTTACCTGAATGAGTCACATTTGCATATCACTCAGGCAAAACAAGATGTGTTTCAGCACTTTTCTCCAAGATATTTCACACCTGAAAATCAGCAACCCCTACATGCTTGTTTGGGGTTTTATGTGACATAAAACATCATTTTAGTCATTTCATGCAAGACCTACTTGATGCAGATATAATGCTGCACCACTGAATTGAGAGGGCAATCTACCCAGTCACAGATTTACAAGAATAATGGGTTAAACCCTTCAGGGATGGGCCTCAGCTCATGAAAAATTTAATTCAATACCACAGCTGGGAGTCGCCCATATGTCACACCTGAGTATGACTTACCTATATGTCACACCTGAGTATCACTAACCTATATGTCACACCTGAGTATCACTTACCTATATGTCACACCTGAGTATGACTCACTAATATGTCATACCTGAGTATCACTTACCTATATGTCACACCTGAGTATCACTTACCTATATGTCACACCTGAGTATGACTCACTAATATGTCACACCTGAGCATCACTTACCTATATGTCACACCTGAGTATCACTTACCTATATGTCACACCTGAGTATCACTTAACTATGTCATACCTGAGTATCACTTAACTATGTCACACCTGAGTATAACTCACTAATATGTCACACCTGAGTATCACTTAACTATGTCACACCCGAGTATAACTCACTAATATGTCACACCTGAGTATCATTTACCTATATGTCACACCTGAGTATCATTTACCTATATGTCACACCTGAGTATCACTTACCTATATGTCACACCTGAGTATCATTTACCTATATGTCACACCTGAGTATCATTTACCTATGTCACACCTGAGTATCACTTACCTATATGTCACACCTGAGTATCATTTACCTATATGTCACACCTGAGTATCACTAATATGTCACACCTGAGTATCACTTAACTATGTCACACCTGAGTATAACTCACTAATATGTCACACCTGAGTACCATTTACCTATATGTCACACCTGAGTATCATTTACCTATATGTCACACCTGAGTATCACTAACCTATATGTCACACCTGAGTATCACTTACCAATATGTCACACCTGAGTATCACTTAACTATGTCACACCAGAGTATCACTTAACTATGTCACACCTGAGTATCACTTACCTATATGTTACACCTGAGTATCACTTACCTATATGTCACACCTGAGTATCACTTACCTATATGTCACACCTGAGTATCACTTACTAATATGTCACACCTGAGTTTTGAGAAAATTGTCCTAAATATGAGTTCTAGCAGAAATTCTCTTGTCCTTTTTCCCCAGTCTCATTGCATGTAAAGATGTCATAACACTCTTGTGACCTTGATATGATGTAAGATAAGATCTGTCATCCTTGATAAGATCTGTCATCCTTGATAAGATCTGTCATCCTTGGTAAGATCTGTCATCCTTGGTAAGATCTGTCATCCTTAGTAAGATCTGTCATCCTTGGTAAGTTCTGTCATCCTTGATAAGATCTGTCACCTTTAATAAGATCTGTCATCCTTGACGCAACCTTTCATCCTTGGTAAGATCTGTCACCTTTAATAAGATCTGTCATCCTTCATGAGATCTGTCATCCTTCATAAGATCTGTCATCCTTCATAAGATCTGTCAACCTTCATGAGATCTGTCATCCTTCATAAGATCTGTCAACCTTCATGAGATCTGTCAACCTTCATGGAATCTGTCACCCTTGAATTCTGATCTTATTTTAAGTTTCAGACACATCTATTCAGTTATAAACATGACATAATAGTAGATACGTTGACTAACTAGGACCACTCGAAAGCTGAGCATGACCAAATGGAGTGATGCCATAGCCAGGTACAACCTTACTGCATTCACATGATCATTGTGACCTACTAAATAGTGAACCTTCTCATAGCCCCACCAGGATATATGGGGATTTTCCAGGGGAGAAGTAGGGAATTTCCTTCGTTTTGATGCCCCCACACCCGTTGAATTTCCATTATTTTCTACCTGTGGATGCCCATCCCAATGGGATATTTCCTGTTCTAAGTTCCACTACTTTCTGTATTTCTACACTGTACATTTATATAAAGCTTGGTGGGTTGCACTTGATGAGTGCATTTTAACTTCTAATGAAACATCCTGCTCATAAATATAAACTCAAATTTGTTCAGTCATCAAACTAAACTACACAGTTGGGACTAATTTTGGTTATCTCTAAAATGAGATGCGATAATTATAATCACAGCTCCCCTGCTGAGAGGGCTGCTCATGTCTGGTTCAATAACCTGCAGAAATATTCACCCGATCTTATGATGAAACATTTCACAAGTAATGTTAAATGCCACTATGGAAACTGGTAGTCATGGAGAAATGGTGAGGAGTTGTTCCAAAGATGATCCCCCCCAGCATGGAATAATGTATTTGTTTGATAATGTTCATTGTTGAAAGTGATATTGCCCATCTGTGGACTGCATAGAGAATAAGCAAGGTGTAAATAATGAAAATATTTTTATTGAAAGATACAATATGGCTGAAAAAAATCTGGCACTTTGTCCATTGTAGATATATAAAATAACATGTCACACCCTCCATTAGGTCATAACCAGACATTGGCCCCCAGTAGGGCATCAGGGGTAATATTGGTGGGTCATTGAGATGGCCCCCAGTAGGACATCAGGGGCAATATTGGGTGGTCATTGAGATGGCCCCCAGTAGGGCATCAGGGGCAATATTGGGTGGTCATTGAGATGGCCCCCAGTAGGGCATCAGGGGCAATATTGGGTGGTCATTGAGATAGCCCCCAGTAGGGCATCGGGGCAATATTGGGTGGTCATTGAGATGGCCCCCAGTAGGGCATCGGGGCAATATTGGGTGGTCATTGAGATTCATTAATACTGTCACACATGAAGTGGAATATGTATGTGTGTGTGTGTGTGTGTGTGTGTGTGTGTGTGTGTGTGTGTGTGTGTGTGTGTGTGCAGAGAGAGAGCGAGAGAAAGAGACAGAGGATGAGACAAAGAAAGAGACAGACATATTGGCAATTCACAGCAATCACACTGCAGGGCCGCCTCTCCAGGCTACGGCCCTCTTGCAATTTAATATTGCATAGATTTCATTCATTCATTCATTCATATTGGCAGACAGATATCTAAACCGATAAAGTGCTATTATGCAATATCAAAACATAGGCATCAGAGATGCATCAACCCTCAGCCCTGGTAACTCATTGCACAACATTCGCTCCACACAATATTTGTGAACAAAACGTCACTGCACCAAGGCAAATTGATGCAGGGGTAAAAAACCCATAAAATCTACTTCCTTTGATAGCTTAGGTGTGTCAAGTATCATGAAACTGTCATCATTTACTCTAGAATTTTTGATATGGGCCTGTGACCTGACCTTGAAAAGCAGGTTAAGGTCACCGTCCATCAAACTCATCTGGAGTCTTCCCAGATTCTTATGTGTGTCAATTTTCATGAAGCTGCCATCATTTGTTCTTAAGTTATCACGATGACAAGGATGATTTCACATAATTGTCCCTGTGACCTTGAAATCAGGTGAAGGTCATGTTCCATCAAGAGAAGTCTGAGGTCTTCACCAGATGCTTGTGTGTGTCAAATCTCATAAAGCTGCCATCATTCGTTCTTGAGTTATGCGATTCTTGGGATTTCACATAATTGTCCCTGTGACCTTGAAAAATAGGTCAAGGTCGCCGTCCACCGAACTAGTCCGAGGTTTTCACCAGATGCTTATGCGTGTAAAGTGTCATGAAGCTGCCATCATTTGTTCTTGAGTTATCACGATGACAAGGATGATTTCACATAATTATCCCTGTGACCTTGAAAAGTAGGTAAAGGTCATGTTTCAAAGAAAAAATTCTGAGGTCTTCACCTGATGCTTGTGTGTGTCAAATCACATAAAGCTGCCATCATTCGTTCTTGAGTTATTGCGATTCTTGGGATTTCACGTAATTGTCCCTGTGACCTTGAAAAATAGGTCAAGGTCGCTGTCCACCGAACTAGTCCGAGATTTTCACCAGATACTTATGCGTGTAAAGTTTCATGAAGCTGCCATCATTTGTTCTTAAGTTATCACGATGACAAGGATGATTTCACATAATTGTCCCTGTGACCTTGAAATCAGGTGAAGGTCATGTTCCATCAAGAGAAGTCTGAGGTCTTCACCAGATGCTTGTGTGTGTCAAATCTCATAAAGCTGCCATCATTCGTTCTTGAGTTATTGCGATTCTTGGGATTTCACATAATTGTCCGTGACCTTGAAAAATAGGTCAAGGTTGCCATCCATCGAACTCATTCGAGGTTTTCACCAGATGCTTTTGTGTGTCAAGTTTCATGAAGCTGCCATCATTTGTTCTCGAGTTATCGCGATGACAAGATGATTTCACATAATTGTCCCTGTGACCTTGAAAAGTAGGTGAAGGTCATGTTTCATAGAAAAAATTATGAGGTCTTCACCAGATACTTATGTGTGTCAAATCTAATAAAGCTACCATTATTCGTTCTTGAGTTATTGTGATTCTTGGGATTTCACATAATTGTCCCTGTGACCTTGACAAATAGGTCAAGGTCGCCGTCCATCGAACTCGTCCGAGGTTTTCACCAGATGCATATGTGTGTCAAGTTTCATGAAGCTGCCATCATTTGTTCTCGAGTTATCGCGATGACAAGATGATTTCACATAATTGTCCCTGTGACCTTGAAAAGTAGGTGAAGGTCATGTTTCATAGAAAAAATTCTGAGGTCTGCACCAGATACTTATGTGTGTCAAATCTCATAAAGCTACCATTATTCATTCTTGAGTTATTGTGATTCTTGGGATTTCACATAATTGTTCCTGTGACCTTGAAAAATAGGTCAAGGTCGCCGTCCATCGAACTCGTCCGAGGTTTTCACCAGATGCATATGTGTGTCAAGTTTCATGAAGCTGCCATCATTTGTTCTTGAGTTATCGCGATGACAAGGATGTTTGCTACATACATACATACATACATACATACATACATACATACATACATACATACATACATACATACATACATACATACATACATACATACATACATACATACATACATACATACATACATACATACATACATACATACATACATACATACATACATACATACATACATACATACATACATACATACATACATACATACATACATACATACATACATACATACATACATACATACATACATACATACATACATACATACATACATACATACATACATACATACATACATACATACATACATACATACATACATACATACATACATACATACATACATACATACATACATACATACATACATACATACATACATACATACATACATACATACATACATACATACATACATACATACATACATACATACATACATACATACATACATACATACATACATACATACATACATACATACATACATACATACATACATACATACATACATACATACATACATACATACATACATACATACATACATACATACATACATACATACATACATACATACATACATACATACATACATACATACATACATACATACATACATACATACATACATACATACATACATACATACATACATACATACATACATACATACATACATACATACATACATACATACATACATACATACATACATACATACATACATACATACATACATACATACATACATACATACATACATACATACATACATACATACATACATACATACATACATACATACATACATACATACATACATACATACATACATACATACATACATACATACATACATACCCACGCCAGGAGTACTGCAATACCCTCAGCCTGATTACATCAGGGGCTGAGGGTAAAAAAGGATAATACCATGTGTTGGATTAAACAGTGCTCGAACAAAGCAGTGATAGGTGAATGGATAGATAACTTACCATAAGGCAAAATCATGTCTTAGTTAGAATGTATGGTAGACAAGAAATACATAACTGGATACGTAACTTACCATAAGTTAATTGTTGGGACACGCAGTCTTGTTCGTCGGAGCCGTCTAGGCAGTCGGCCACGTTATTACAGACTAGAGATTTGCCGGCCAGACAGGAACCATCCCCACACTTTAACTCACATGGAGCTGAAATTCACCCATTGATCAGACACACTATAAATCTATCAACTTTTCTATTGGTTTTTTTCTTTCTTTTTTTTCTGAACAGGAAATATGCATGAGTATATATTTTCTATCAATTATTCACTGATACATCTTCTGCTTTTCTGGGGATTGGCTCATAAATTTATATAAGAGGACTTGTTAACATTTTCGTTCCTGTACACAGTATTCATCAGACCATAAAAGATTTAAACACAAAATTAATGGCCAGTGCAACCGCAACATGGCACACAATATTTTATCATTATATATCAGCACTAGACCCAACCAAATCATGTCTGCCAGGGGAAATATTCCGGATACTTACGTTTTTTCCTCTCATGAAAAAAATAGGTTAAACTAAATCCACTATTATCTTCCAGCGAGCGATAATCTGGCCATTCACAGGTTAATTTTAGCCAGCCTGACGAAGACTGAAAGACCTTGGGAGGTTGAATGTTATTGTTCTTTTGGCATATGGTGCTCATAGTTCGTTCAATGCCCGTCTCAGCTGCTATCTCCGTGAACTTGAGTCTGGGCAGACATTTTGGTGTGTCATGTACTCCTGGGAACAAGTCAAAGCCATAGAGGCGCGTGACATTAAGTGTGATGACATGGTTGGCAAACGCCTGTATATAGAACTCACACTGCTGGTAGCCCTGTGCCAGCTGGGTGCGGGCATTGGCTTCTATCGTCCTGGGGGAGGTTGTGAATGTCCTCGTACACCCTGAAAATAAAACAACATTAAAAACATACAACATGTTTCCATGAGAGAATATATTTACATCATTATGAAGGCAAGGTCATCTGTCAGATCTATATCTCTATATTGTTTTCTATCCAGGGGTAAATAGTATCAAAGAGGCAGCAGTCCTTGCCATTCATGCAATTTAATGCATATATCTAATATAATATCATTTGTACACACACACTTTTTAGGGGGCTGATTTGTACTAAGGACAAGGGATTTGCTTACTCCCAAGTTTTGAAAAAAGCTTTAATTCCTTCATTTTGTATCTGGAACAAATTCTTCTTATATTTGTCATTTGTTCTAGATTATGATGACAAAATAAAACAAACAGAATTCACAGAGATGACCATGAACCAAACTTAAAGTGGAGTTTTGATGGGATATAAATGTTACTTTACAACTCTTCGCTCTGCTGATAACTTGTGCCAGGTCAGCATGATTTTAGCAAGTTTTTGACTACTTTTCTTTTGTATCAGGAACAACATTGAGTGCACAGTCCCGGCGCCAGATAAATTATCATTTCCTCGTGTTGCTCATATGTGACACTGCCTAACTTCCTCTTTGCACAAGACCTCATATCTACCGTATTTACTCGTGTATAAGTCGACTCGTGTATAAGACGACCCCCCAAAATTGAGGTTATTTCACTTGAAAAAAACCAATTTCCGAATATAAGACGAGTTGGTTTTTCTTGAGATATCGGCTCTGCTACCATTCAAGCTTCAGCTGAAGCTTGGCGGTCATTTTAAAAGTGAAACGTAAATATACTTACGATATAAGATCCTAGCGGTCTTATACACGAGTATATACGGTAAAACGTCTTAGCGTCTGGGTGCCCACGAGACAAAAGTGGAGCGGCCAACATGTCAATTTTAATTGCGTTTTAAATGATAAATAAAGGTATGTACTTAATATTATCACAATTACTTCGAGAATTTCTCCACATCATTGATCTTAGCGTCAAAACAAAGCGTTTTCATTACTTATCATTTAAAATGCAATTCGATCCACGTGTGAAAGCATTTCTGTCAACAAGGGAAGACACGACTCAAAGCAGTGGAAACAAATGCGCAAAACTGTGAACGCTGATAATTGGTATCAGTGAAATTTTACTAATTTTCACACCACTGAATGGGAAGACATCAAAGGCAGAATTGAATTGGGTGATAAAATTAAATAATAATTTTAATAGACATAGGAGTAAAAGTAAAACGTAAATACGATGTCCGTGACATAGCGGATCGATTGGCCACGTGACTCACAAATCATGTGATCATTGACTTTGCAGATTTGCAGGAGAATTGCGTTTTAAATGAAAAATAAAATCATATACCCAATATAAACACAAAATACGCTTTGCAGGTCGAGAACAGAACAAAACCATTCATCCATTTCACATGCATTACGCAATACAAGGTCGTCATTTTAAAAAGCGGGAGTGACGGGGACAAGCTCTTATTTTTGGAGCGAAAACGATCAGAGCCTACTTGACATGCATTGAAATATTAATATATTGCGCAATGATGGATCCCTGGCTTCTCCTCGTGTTGCGGACGTGAATTAACACAACGTCACGTACATGATATTTACGTTTTACTTCATGGATAAATTCTCGACCTGCGAAGCATATTTTGTGATAATATTGGGTGAATACCTTTATTTATCATCTAAAACGCAATTAAAATCGATCCACGTGTGAAGGCATTTCTGTCAAGAAGGGAAGACACGACTCACGCAACACGTGGTCGCAATTTTGAAAGGCGGAAGTGACGGGAAGAGGCTCTTGTTTTTAGCGTGAAAACGAATGTTAACTGGCATTGAAATATTAATATATTGCGCAATAATGGATGGTTTTGTTCTGTTCTCGACCTGCAAAACGTAATTTGTGATAATATTATGTATATACCTTTATTTATCATTTAAAACGCAATTAAAATCGATCCACGTGTGAAAGCATTTCTGTCAAAAAAGGAAGACACGACTCAAAGCAGTGGAAACAAACTGTGAACGCTGATAATTGGTATCAGTGAAAATTTACTAATTTTCACACCACATCAAAGGCAGGATTGAATTGTGCGATATATTTAAATAATAATTATTTTACTTACAATACAATTTCGTGTTGAGTTGAGTCGTGTCTTCCCTGTTGACAGAAATGCTTTCACACGTGGATCGATTTTAATTGCGTTTTAAATGGATTGATGGTTTTGTTCTGTTCTCGAACAATTTGTGATAATATTGGGTAAATACCTTTATTTATCATTTAAAACGCAATCAAAAAGGGAAGACACGACTCAAAGCAGTGGAGACAATGACGAAACGCAAAACTGAACGCTGATAATTGGAATCAGTGAGAACAAAGTCAAAGCAAAGCGTTTTGAAATAATAGACCAATAATATTGGGTAAATACCTTTATTTATCATTTAAAACGCAATTAAAATCAATCTGCTACGTCTGATATTCGTTATTTCGAAAATATGAACATCGTATTTACGTTTTACCGTATTTACGTTTTACCGTAAATATTCGAGTATAAGACTGCTCTCGTGTATAAGACAACCCCCTAAACATTAACTAAGAGTTTTTGGAAAAAAACCTCGTCTTATACACGAGTAAATACGGTAGTTTTTGCACCAGATAGAAAATGCAACTACATCAGGTTGTATTGCCCGAGTTAGAACAGTTTCAAAACTGTTTTCTGTTCTCAGCCCTCTTTGCACAATATGGTAAACTAATTATCTGGTACACATACACAATACACCTTTAAATACCAGCAGCAGCAAAATCTGAGGCAATTTTTAGCACTGATGGTTAAAATGTAGGTCAATAGGTCTTCCAGCAAAAGCATGGTAGCTTATAGTATATTGAAGAATGAAAATAGTAACCCAATCAAAGGGTCATTTCCACATGTCCCCTGACATAACATTTATAAACCAATGTTATTAGCAACCAAGGAGCACCAGGGAAAACTGGCATCATATATGGACATCAACCAAGGATCACCAGGGATAAACTGGCATCATGCGTGGACATTAACCAAGGATCACCAGGGAAAACTGGCATCATGCATGGACATTAACCAAGGATCACCAGGGAAAACTGGCATCATGCGTGGACATCAACCTAGGATCACCAGGGATAAACTGGCATCATGTATGGACATCAACCAAGGATCACCAGGGATAAACTGGCATCATGCGTGGACATTAACCAAGGATCACCAGGGAAAACTGGCATCATGCATGGACATTAACCAAGGATCACCAGGGAAAACTGGCATCATGTATGGACATCAACCAAGGATCACCAGGGATAAACTGGCATCATGCGTGCACATCCACCAAGGATCACCAGGGATAAACTGGCATCATGCGTGGACATCAACCCAGGATCACCAGGGATAAACTGGCATCATGTATGGACATCAACCAAGGATCACCAGGGATAAACTGGCATCATGCGTGGACATCAACCTAGGATCACCAGGGATAAACTGGCATCATGTGTGGACATCAACCAAGGATCACCAGGGATGAACTGGCATCATGTATGGATATCAACCAAGGATCACCAGGGATGAACTGGCATCATGTATGGATATCAACCAAGGATCACCAGGGATAAACTGGCATCATGCGTGGACATCAACCTAGGATCACCAGGGATAAACTGGCATCATGTGTGGACATCAACCAAGGATCACCAGGGATGAACTGGCATCATGTATGGATATCAACCAAGGATCACCAGGGATGAACTGGCATCATGTGTGGACATCAACCAAGGATCACCAGGGATAAACTGGCATCATGCGTGCACATCAACCAAGGATCACCAGGGAAAACTGGCATCATGTGTGGACATCAACCAAGGATCACCAGGGATAAACTGGCATCATGTGTGGAAATCAACCAAGGATCACCAGGGATAAACTGGCATCATGCGTGCACATCAACCAAGGATCACCAGGGAAAACTGGCATCATGTGTGGACATTAACCAAGGATCACCAGGGAAAACTGGCATCATGCGTGGACATTAACCAAGGATCACCAGGGATAAACTGGCATCATGCGTGCACATCAACCAAGGATCACCAGGGATAAACTGGCATCATGTGTGGACATCAACCAAGGATCACCAGGGATGAACTGGCATCATGTGTGGACATCAACCAAGGATCACCAGGGATAAACTGGCATCATGTGTGGACATCAACCAAGGATCACCAGGGATAAACTGGCATCATGCGTGGACATTAACCTAGGATCACCAGGGATAAACTGGCATCATGCGTGCACATCAACCAAGGATCACCAGGGATAAACTGGCATCATGCGTGCACATCAACCAAGGATCACCAGGGAAAACTGGCATCATGTGTGGACATCAACCAAGGATCACCAGGGATGAACTAGCATCATGTATGGACATCAACCAAGGATCACCAGGGATAAACTGGCATCATGTGTGGACATCAACCAAGGATCACCAGGGATAAACTGGCATCATGTGTGGACATCAACCAAGGATCACCAGGGATAAACTGGCATCATGTATGGACATCAACCAAGGATCACCAGGGAAAACTGGCATCATGTGTGGACATCAACCAAGGATCACCAGGGATAAACTGGCATCATGTATGGACATCAAGTCAATCTTACTTTGATATTCTTATGTTTTGTCAATATAATTCACAAAATGATTCAATTTGGCATCTGGTCTGAAATAACTTATATGTTGCCTACTGTGACCCTCAAATACAAAATATAATGGCACACATTTCATAAAATTCCTCATCAGCATTTTTGCCAATTGTCAACAAAGCGATAAATCTCTTCAGTGACTGCATCACCCCATAAAAAAAGAAAACAAAAACATCAAAAACAAAACATGTTGGTGCACTGCTTGAGCTCAGCATAACGTTCACCAAATTTAGATTGAACGCACCTAGTTTTGGCTGTGTGAGGCTGGGCAAGATGGCATGGTGCCTCCAACTTCTCTTGATCAAAAGTTAATGAAATCCAGACATGCTAAGACTGCCACCTCCACGTGTCAAACTCACATATATATATATATATATATATATATGTTCAGCAGTCCAGATCAAACAACTATTTGATCAATTAAGGCCTTGACGTTAACCCTTGCCCAATGGCCCAGGGCCACCAGATTCTCTATTTGGGCCAGTAGATGGGATGTTATAGCAGGACAACCAGATTTGTTATTTTCTAATAGCCAAATAATACTTCAATCCCAATTCTGGAGGAATGGTAAATCTTCCTTTACCCTCCTGCTGTGCATCTGAATTGCATCATCTGAAATTCCAGCCAACCTTTTCTCATTATCTAGTGGTCCAAATGGGCAAGTAACATTTTTATGTTAATGTCAAAGCTGTTCATGCATAAACAGTTGGAGCCAAATATCTTTTTGTCAATTCCACACAATGGCTATGTGTGACCAGATAGTAGCATGCAGTGGCCACACATGAACCAAACACATGTTTGTCCCTAATTGTGGCCAAATAAGATGGCACTGTTTTGTACTGTGTTGATATGTGGCTTCATGTAATCATGCACATCTCAGCACACCTCATGTTTGGCATAATATGATCCATGATCTCGTTTGGTCATGTTTGTCAAAGACCAACTTCGGTACCCAGCCCATCCTTCCTGACCTCAGAGTGATATATTACTCTAGACCCTGACCTCAGTGATATATTACTCTAGACCTAGACCTCCGTGATATATTACTCTAGACCTAGACCTCAGTGATATATTAATCTAGACCTCAGTGATATATTAGTCTAGACCCTGACCTGAGAGTGATATATTAGTCTAGACCCTGACCTCAGTGATATATTACTCTAGACCTAGACCTCAGTGATATATTACTCTAGACCTAGACCTCAGTGATATATTACTCTAGACCTCAGTGATATATTAGTCTAGACCCTGACCTCAGAGTGATATATTACTCTAGACCCTGACCTCAGTGATATATTATTCTAAACCCTGACCTCAGAGTGATATATTATACTACTCTAGACCTAGACCTCAGGGTCTAGACCCTGACCTCAGAGTGATAAATTACTCTAGACCCTGACCTCAGAGTGATATATTACTCTAGACCTAGATCTAGAGTGAAAGAGTCCTCCATATATCTTTCTCACAAGGATGGGTATTTAATGCCAAACCTGGATGATATAATACAATCAAGCCTGGACCTCAGAATGATATAATACAATCAAGCCTGGACCTCAAAATGATATAATACATCCATGCCTGGACCTCAGAGTGATATAATACAATCAAGCCTGGACCTCAAAATGATATAATACATCCATGCCTGGACCTCAGAATGATATAATACAATCAAGCCTGGACCTCAGAATGATATAATACATCCATGCCTGGACCTCAGAATGATGTAATACAATCAAGCCTGGACCTCAAAATGATATAATACATCCAAGCCTGGACCTCAGAATGATATAATACAATCAAGCCTGGACCTCAGAATGATATAATACAATCAAGCCTGGACCTCAGAATGATATAATACATCCAAGCCTGGACCTCAAAATGATATAATACATCCAAGCCTGGACCTCAGAATGATATAATACAATCGAGCCTGGACCTCAAAATGACATAATACATCCATGCCTGGACCTCAGAATGATGTAATACAATCAAGCCTGGACCTCAAAATGATATAATACATCCAAGCCTGGACCTCAGAATGATGTAATACAATCAAGCCTGGACCTCAAAATGATATAATACATCCAAGCCTGGACCTCAGAATGATATAATCAAGCCTGGACCTGAGCATAACATCTAACTCCCAAGGTTAAACCTCAGCCTGATGTATATCAATCCTAGGCTTGGGTCTAGGCATGATATTAGACTCCAAGTCTGGACCTGTAATATAATACTATATATCAAGATTTATGTGAATATATTGCTAATATTACTTTTATGAATAATTTTTCTGTAAATATTTCTCAATGTCTGCAATAGCGCTACTTCCATTTTCAAAATGGCATCAAAAGTCATCAGCCAATTAGCAATCTGCATGAGACTGGGAATATGTGTATTATTTAACATAGGCTTGAAATAAAAAAATCCTCCTTTCAGCATATATCAAATGTTGTGGAATTATTATGTCTTTTATCTTATTTTGCACATGCCACTGACTGCGATCCGAAATGGCAAAACAGGAAGGAACTTTGGGCGACAAACGATACCTCAGGGTGTGTCATAAATAAGATCTAATAAAGACCAAGATAGCACAGTCCAAAAAACCTCCTTATTTATCTGTGCAGAACACATGATCACCACTCCAAAAAAGACACCATCAAAACATTCTTCAACACACTGGGCAAAAGTATCAAAGGATTTAAGTATTAATAATTTTATTATTAAAGTACTAATTATCTTATAATGTCTTATTTTACAAAATTATATGAAAAATACATAAATTATCATTTTTATCTTATGATTAAAATTTTTCTCACACTGAATACTGCTCTGATATGTGCATGCCCAAAATATCATATCTGTACACCTTTTTATTAATTTAATAATATTAATAATAAACATTTATATAGCCATTTCAGACTATGTCTGCTCATAGCAGAGCATATTTGAGGTGTTAATTTATATCAGCATCTCCCGGTGGTTCTCATTCATGGACTTAACACTGAGGAAGCATAATGAATATAACATTAACCTAAACATGATCAAAATAAGCCAGTTACAGAATTTAAGAAGAAATTTCTGCATTGGATGAACAAGCTATAGACAGCATCATGGTATAAGCTATTTAAATTTTGATTTCCGACAACTGGTTCAAACTTTTGTTTTCATAATCAGTGCATTCACAGTCGTAAAATTAACCTACTTATTTCAAACAGAAAACTCATTCTATTTCTCACGATCAGTTTTATCTGAGGGGTTAAATGGTGAAAATCTCACAAAGTTCTATTTCTTAGAATGATTGATGGCAGACAAGTCAGAGAAAATACCTTCAAAGGGTGGTGCCTGATATTTTTAGACAACTTAAACAGTCCAGTAAACAAATTGAAGCCTTCTTGAAACAAAGTCATAACAACATGTTCTGATTTACATTCAGTATTCAATATTCAAGTATCAAAAGATACAAAAACTGAGATACTCATTCTGAATAATGTAAGCAGAGCAAACCAGTTTCACTCAGACTGGCCTATGAGCTGCAAGGATCACCTACATTCCCAGACCTGTCTCTAACTGCCTGCAAGGATCACCCACATTCCCAGGCCTGTCTCTAACTGCCTGCAAGGATCACACACATTCCCAGACCTGTCTCTCACTGCCTGCAAGGAGCACCTACATTCCCAGACCTGTCTCTCACTGCCTGCAAGGAGCACCTACATTCCCAGACCTGTCTCTCACATTCCCAGACCTGTCTCTCTCATTCCCAGACCTGTCTCTCACATTCCCATACCTGTCTCTTACATTCCCAGACCTGTCTCTCACATTCCCAGACCTGTCTCTCATTGCCTGCAAGGAGCAGGCTCTGAAATGGTTGGGACAATGATCATTGCTGGACAGATAAAAGATAACAGAGTGAGCACCTTGACCTCAACAAGTAGGTCATGGTCACCAAGTTAAGGCCCCACTGTGCCTTGTGTGCAAAATTTGTGATCAGGCAAATTGGTCCTGTGTTCTCCAAAGCTAAACATTTGTAAGTAAGTATACAAATGTATACAAAGTAATTTTGTTTTCTTTTTCCACCAGGGGGCATGTCGTGACATCTCATCCTACCTGGGGGCATGCCATGATAATTGTTTATGCACTTTACATTCAAGGAGCATGTTTTGGACTCATTTTCGTTAACAAATATTGCCTTTCTTATTGTTTATCAGCAGATTCGTGGAAATCATCTGATAGCATTCAGATAAACACAAGTTTGATTTTTTTCTCTTAAATAACATAAAAAATTTATCTCCCATTTTTCATCTTTGATTTTGTATATGGGTTCATCGGATTTCAACCTCATGTTTATCTTTACATCACTCGACTTACTTATTGGAGATAAAAAAAGTCCAGGACACAAACAATTCACAATTTAATTTTTTGTTCAAAGTTGACTGTCAGATTTTGCTTATTTATGAGTATGTTGCCCCATAATATTGTTTGTGCTGGTACTTTAATATTGAGACCTCGGTCAAGTATTTATGTTACACAACACAAAAACAAAAACTTTTTTTGTGCAGTGTAACTGATGCCTTGTAAATATGTTGATGCTTTTTCCACTCAGAATAAAACTATCCTGCCACCGGCATAAATCTGCATGAAAATGAATGGCAAACGCATAAAAATTGTCCCTGTTACCCGGGAAACAATCTCAGAACATGAGTGCGTAAATCTGGTGAATCAAGCCCTGGGCAGGACATGCATAGTGAGCTGTGCTCGGTGCAAAGAGCCATGATGGTAAGTACAAAGTCTGTCCGTCTCCTCTTCAAAACAAGTCATGCAGTTTACTTGCTCTGTGGTCCCTCCCTCCCTTTACAAGCAGTAAGTCACACTGTCTATATCCTGCTTTCTCTCCCTCCCTCCCTTTACTAGCAGTAAGTCACACTGTCTATATCCTGCTTTCTCTCTCTCCTTCCCTTTACTAGCAGTAAGTCACACTGTCTATATCCTGCTTTCTCTCTCTCCTTCCCTTTACTAGCAGTAAGTCACACTGTCTATATCCTAATTTCTTTCCCTCCCTCCCTTTACTAGCGGTAAGTCACACTGTCTATATCCTGCTTTCTCTCTCTCCTTCCCTTTACTAGCAGTAAGTCACACTGTCTATATCCTAATTTCTTTCCCTCCCTCCCTTTACAAGCAGTAAGTCACACTGTCTATATCCTGCTTTCTCTCTCTCCTTCCCTTTACTAGCAGTAAGTCACACTGTCTATATCCTAATTTCTTTCCCTCCCTCCCTTTACTAGCGGTAAGTCACACTGTCTATATCCTGCTTTCTCTCTCTCCTTCCCTTTACTAGCAGTAAGTCACACTGTCTATATCCTAATTTCTTTCCCTCCCTCCCTTTACTAGCAGTAAGTCACACTGTCTATATCCTGCTTTCTCTCCCTCCCTCCCTTTACTAGCAGTAAGTCACACTGTCTATATCCTGCTTTCTTTCCCTCCCTCCCTTTACAAGCAGTAAGTCACACTGTCTATATCCTGCTTTCTCTCTCTCCTTCCCTTTACTAGCAGTAAGTCACACTGTCTATATCCTAATTTCTCTCTCTCCTTCCCTTTACTAGCAGTAAGTCACACTGTCTATATCCTGCTTTCTCTCTCTCCCTCCCTTTACAAGCAGTAAGTCACACTGTCTATATCCTGCTTTCTCTCTCTCCTTCCCTTTACTAGCAGTAAGTCACACTGTCTATATTCTGCTTTCTCTCTCTCCCTCCCTTTACAAGCAGTAAGTCACACTGTCTATATCCTGCTTTCTCTCCCTCCCTCCCTTTACTAGCAGTAAGTCACACTGTCTATATCCTGCTTTCTCTCCCTCCCTCCCTTCAGGAGTAAGTCACACTGTCTATATCCTGCTTTCTATCCCTCCCTTTACAAGCAGTAAGTCACACTGTCTATATCCTGCTTTCTCTCCCTCCCTCCCTTCAGGAGTAAGTCACACTGTCTATATCCTGCTTTCTCTCTCTCCCTCCCTTTACAAGCAGTAAGTCACACTGTCTATATCCTGCTTTCTCTCCCTCCCTTCAGGAGTAAGTCACACTGTCTATATCCTGCTTTCTATCCCTCCCTTTACAAGCAGTAAGTCACACTGTCTATATTCTGCTTTCTCTCTCTCCCTCCCTTTACAAGCAGTAAGTCACACTGTCCATATCCTGCTTTCTCTCTCTCCCTCCCTTCAGGAATAAGTAACACTGTCCATATCCTGCTTTCTCTCCCTCCCTCCCTTCAGGAGTAAGTCACACTGTTTATATCCTCCTTTCTCTCTCTCCCTCCCTTTACAAGCAGTAAGTCACACTGTCTACATACACTTGCCAACCCTACTTCTATCCAATTAACTGCAAGTCACACTGTCCACACCATGCTGTCCCCGCCTCTATCCCATTCACTGTCCACACCATGCTGTCCCCGCCTCTATCCCATTCACTGTCCACACCGTGCTGTCCCTGCCTCTATCCCAATCACCGTTTGCACCATGCTGTCCCTGTATCTATCCAATAGACTCAGAGTCACTGTCTAAAATCTTCTTCTGGCTAATCTGCAGCAAATCACACAGCCGACATTCTGTTATCCCCGCTCCTATCCCATAAACCACAAGTCACACAGCCTTATACTGCAAGTCACACAGACTAAACCCTGCTGTCTCTGCTTTATACTGTAGGTCACACAGCCTAAACCCTGCTGCCTCTGCTTTATACTGTAGGTCACACAGCCTAAACCCTGCTGCCTCTGCCTTATACTGTAGGTCACACAGCCTAAACCCTGCTGCCTCTGCTTTATACTGTAGGTCACACAGCCTAAACCCTGCTGCCTCTGCCTTATACTGTAGGTCACACAGCCTAAACCCTTCTGTCTCTGCATAATACTGTAGGTCACACAGCCTAAACCCTGCTGTCTCTGCCTTATACTGTAGGTCACACAGCCTAAACCCTTCTGTCTCTGCTTTATACTGTAGGTCACACAGCCTAAACCCTGCTGTCTCTGCCTTATACTGCAAGTCACAGCCTAAACCCTGCTGTCTCTGCCTTATACTGTAGGTCACACAGCCTAAACCCTTCTGTCTCTGCTTTATACTGTAGGTCACACAGCCTAAACCCTGCTGCCTCTGCTTTATACTGTAGGTCACACAGCCTAAACCCTGCTGCCTCTGCCTTATACTGTAGGTCACACAGCCTAAACCCTGCTGTCTCTGCCTTATACTGTAGGTCACACAGCCTAAACCCTGCTGTCTCTGCCTTATACTGTAGGTCACACAGCCTAAACCCTGCTGTCTCTGCCTTATACTGCAAGTCACACAGCCTAAACCCTTCTGTCTCTGCCTTATACTGCAAGCCACACAGCCTAAACCCTGCTGTCTCTGCCTAATACTGCAAGTCACAGCCTAAACCCTGCTGTCTCTGCCTTATACTGTAGGTCACACAGCCTAAACCCTGCTGTCTCTGCCTTATACTGCAAGTCACACAGCCAAAACCCTGCTGTCTCTGCCTTAAACTGCAGTCACACAGCCCAAACCCTGCTGTCTCTGCCTTATACTGTAGGTCACACAGCCCAAACCCTGCTGTCTCTGCCTTATACTGTAGGTCACACAGCCCAAACCCTGCTGTCTCTGCCTTATACTGTAAGTCACACAGCCTAAACCCTGCTGTCTCTGCCTTATACTGCAAGTCACACAGCCCAAACCCTGCTGTCTCTGCCTTATACTGTAGGTCACACAGCCTAAACCCTGCTGCCTCTGCCTTATACTGCAAGTCACACAGCCAAAACCCTGCTGTCTCTGCATAATACTGCAAGTCACACAGCCTAAACCCTGCTGTCTCTGCCTTATACTGCAAGTCACACAGCCTAAACCCTGCTGTCTCTGCCTTATACTGTAGTTCACACAGCCCAAACCCTGCTGTCTCTGCCTTATACTGTAGGTCACACAGCCTAAACCCTGCTGTCTCTGCCTTGTCCTGCAAGTCACACAGACTAAACCCTGCTGTCTCTGCCTTATACTGCAAGTCACACAGACTAAACCCTGCTGTCTCTGCCTTTTACTGCAAGTCACATGGCCTCCAACATGCAATTCCTGCCCAGTATACCCAGTGTACGCTTGACACACTCAACATATCTAAATTTCATCTGTTGATATAATCATAGTCACCGACTGTAGATGCATAAGATGCTTGGAAATGAAGCTTAAAAACGATTAGTATGTAGCAATAAAGCTTAAAAACTATTAAGATTGATCAACACTTGAGCTTTGATTGCAAGACAAATCAATGCTAAACTTGTGGTTGATCAATACAAATCAACACATGGCCTGTGATTGATCAAGATGAATAAACATGTGATCTGTGATTGATCAAAATGAGTCAGCATGTGTCCTATGACTGGTCAAGGAAATTCAGCTTGTGATCCTTGACTGGATTTCAAATCTGGTGGATTTCTTGCTCAGAAGTCAACCAATTTCTAACTGACAGTCGATCAAACAAGCTGGGTATTGGCATCAAGGGTGGTTCTTTGCTTGTTTGCTTGTTTTGGGTTTTACATCACTTTTAACATTATTTCAGTCATTTCATGATGAGACCTACTTGTAGAAGACATAGTGCTGCCTCACTGAATTGTATTGTCGCAGGTCCATGACATGACAACCCACCCTGTCACAGATTTACAAGGACAATGGGTTAACTCTTTAGACACGGGCCTTGGCTCATGTGTGAAATTGTATCATGAATTCAATCTCAGCACAGCCAGGATCAAACCCATGACCTTTGGATAACCACAGAGGAACTGGTGCTAATAAGGTGGCATTGTCACTAACTTTGCCACGGCCAGTGGCACAATGGTGGTGTTAAAACGTTTATTGCAAATGTCTTTGAGAGAAAATGCATGTCAAAAACAACACAATATGAACTGTCTACACCCCGACAATTCTGGTAGCCATAACAGGAAGTTCGATTGCAGTGCCCTCTTCCACCTGTGTCAATAACAACAGATTCACAAGAGAACAAATTCACACAAAATCAAAACAGTATCATATTTTAACTTGGCACAGTTCTTGGAACAAACGTAACCTGATCTAAATTTCATGATGGGTCCTGTAACATTGAAGAATGTCTCAATAAAAACTGATCTACAAAACTAGCAGATTTGTATTGCTTTTCCATGAAGTTTGTTTGCCTACCAGGCACTGCAACATTTGTGTGAAAACATTTGGTATCCAGTGTGCCACTTATAATTATATCCTGTTCTGTAATTTATTTGCTTGCAAGCCCAGAAGTAAATACCCACATGTTCAGTGAAACTTCCCAGGTGCTACTTCTGAAACACTGAGGGTCTCTCTAATATCTGCACAAACATTGCTTATTCATATTCGCTTATTATTTTGGAAATTATGAAAGGTGATCTGCCATGGGACACGAGTTTGCCAACACAAACGCTCATCGTGTTTTGAGGAAAACAGACATGTGTAAGAGTGTCTGCAAAATGTGACATAAAAAGTGGGTGAAAAAGTTTTAAAACTAGTGCATGTCAGCACTTGAGTGTATATACATATATATATTTTTGACCAGACCTGAAGTGCCTTATGTATATATAACAAGGATAGGAATATGTTTGGCACATTAACCTATATTACTTCAGGTGGTGCTGGTCTAAACCATAAAAACAACACCAACTACCATTTTTTTGGTGTTGCATGGTCTCAGAACAGCCGACAAACAAACAAAAACTGTTTGCAATGCCAAATTTAGGAAGCTTTTCAAATTCTTGCCAGCTGTTTGCAATTTCTTTAATAAACAAAAGTGTCTTATTGTTTTCCATGGCTAAACAATGAGCAGCACTGATCACTCCTAAAATCAGATGTTATGTTCATTTGGTTTAACTACATACTCTATGACGACTATTATATCCAAGTGCGCAATTGCAATTTACAGCTCTCATAAACTACTACCTCAAAGGGAGGAAAAAAAGATAGACAAAATCATGACATAGTCAAACTGTTTTGGCCATGGAAACACTGTGTTAATGAGTGAACATGTTGAATGTTAATAGTGTTTGCATTGGAATGCACTTTATTGGTTATTTCTATTTGGTCAGATTGGATTGTTTCTGTTATCTCATTTTTATTAGACTGGACCTTATCTCATCTAAGTAGATTAAAATCCTGCATAATGAGCCATTTAATGTGAAAATCTGGAACTGTGGGAGACCACCTTTTTTAAAATTCATCGCTTTTATCATTTCTTTTAAATTAATGGTTTACAAAAAATCTAATAGCAATAATATTTGTTGAAGCTTCCTTTTTTCCAAACTGAAATGGTCCTTTTTCAAATGATATACCGATAATGCATTGTGGTTATTTTCCCCAAAAAGGATTTTCAGTCTCCAACTGGCCGTGATAAAATCTGCAAAGAACCATGAATAATTCCTAAACAAAAGTTATGATTGACTCCTAAGCAACCATGATTAATTTCCCAAATAACCATGATAAATTTCTTTATCAAAAAGCCAAGTAAATTTCTAAATGTTCAGTATGTGCAAAAATACAGACAGTGAAGTATGCCTTTTTACATCAACTCTTTCTTGATGTACAAAAAAACTCATTTGCTGGTTCAAAACTACCAAACCCATTTGCAAACGTCATGAGTCACAATACACTTGAAAATTAAAGTTTCCCAGGAACTTTTTTTGTGAGGTAAACAATGATCACCAATGCAACTGTTGAGAGTTTGCTGTGACACTTGTCACAAGGAATGCTGTAGCATTGCTTGCTAGAGTAACTATTGTACCTGTTGTAGTTGCCATGACACTGGTTACTAGGGTTATAACTGCTCCTGTAACAATAGTTGCTAGGGTCACTACCATATATATCTGTTGTGGTGGCCATGGCACTGGTTGTTACTGTGACACTTGTATCTGTAATGGTCACCATGCCACTGGTTGGCAGGGTTACTAATATATCTGTTGTAGTTGCCATGGCATTGATTGTTAGTGTCATTAGTTTAATGTAACTGCAATGGTCACTGTGGCACTGATTGGCAAGGTTGCTACTCTACCTATTGTGGTCACCATAGCACTGGTTGCTAGGGTTATTACTATTCCTGTCATGACCATCATGGCACTGGTTGCTAGAGTTACTATGATAACTGTTGTGTCTGTCATGGTATTTTTTGCTAGGATTATTACTGTACCAATAATGTTCATCATTGCATTGGTTGCTAGGTTTAATACCTGTTGTGACTGCCATGGCACTGGTTGCTAGGGTTACTACAGTACTGTTCTGGTCACTATGACACTGGTTACTAATTTACTGCTTATGGTTATGATGACACTGATTGCTAAAGTAGCTCCTCAACTTGGATGGTCACAATGACATTGGTTGCTAATGCATCCTTGTGGTCATGGTGACACTGGTTGCTTGGGTTACTACTGTACCTGTTGGGGTGGTCCTGGTGATGTGAGGGGTGGCATGAAGGAGCCTGAAGGTGGCCAGGTACATGCACACACACAGCCACCTGGAGACAATGATCATGCCCCCCAGATGGAGCACATGGTGTGGAAGCCATCCTCCACCACCGGCCCAGCCCTCCTCTGTCCCCATGATGCATCCTCAGTCATCCATGAAAGGTGCTGCATTGAACACTTTACTCCACGCCAACAAGTATCACACCCACCACGACTCGTGACATTCTCACGACGCTCGTATGAAGTAAAAGACACAAGCGCAGACAAGGAGGCATCAATGTGCGAGTTGTTATGCTGTAACTGCGTCATACATGTTCTGGCACTAGGCTGCCAGCTTGCCTCAAACTGGGTCAGGTTTCTAGAGGGTCTCTCAACTGCAAATGTCGCCTTTTTTTGCCTATAATGTGTTGCAGTGCTAGCTGCCTCGCCTGTCTATCAGTCAGCCCTCCAGCTCGGACAAACAAATATATTTAATCATTTGATGTGGCTCAACTGATAACTGCCGGGCAGGTGGATAGGTCATGGCAGACTGGCTTGGCAAAAATTGTAAAAATGTTGCTCTAAAAATAGTTTCTAAATATTGAAACACCCTATAAATTCTTATTACAATATCTTATGGCTGAGCAGCAAAAAAAGGTTTGTACTTTGAGCACACAGAAGGTATATGGTTTAAACTGTTGGCTGCTGCCGTCAACACAACATTAAATGCTGCACCAGGATGTAGCTACTGGCAAAATTACAGCCAAAATACCATCCAAATACTTTCCCATTTGTATGATAAAATATACTAATAGTATGAATGCACGTATATATATATATATATATATATATATATATATATATATATATATATATATATATATATATATATATATATATATATATATATTAATTAATGATTTCCTTCTTTATATTTTAATTATCATAAGATACATACTGTATACAGAGAAAAATTCGCGCCTAGTTATTTTCGCGCCATCGCCGTTTTCGACAGGTTCGCGCCGTTTTATTTTCACGAATTTTGGATTTCTAGTACATAATATCACAATTTACGCTTTGCAGGTCGAGAACAGAACAAAACCATCCGTCACTTCCGCCCTTCAAAATTGCGACCACGTGTTGCGTTGAGTTGTGTCTTCCCTTTTTGACAGAAATGCCTTCACACGTAGATCGATTTTAATTGCGTTTATTTATCATTTAAAATGCAATTAAAATCGATCCACGTGTGAAAGCATTTCTGTCAAAAAGGGAAGACACGACTCAAAGCAGTGGAGACAATGACGAAACGCAAAACTGTGAACGCTGATAATTGGAATCAGTGAGAACAAAGTCAAAACAAAGCGAGAGAGTCCCCTCTTCAATTTTGCGTCCATTTAATTTCGCGAATGACGTCCTGGCGTGAATTAACGCGAAAATAAAAAGGTCGCGAAAATTTGTCTGTATACAGTATCTATTATCATCCTGTCAATAAAAACACCAGCCATAATTAGTGCACCTGCTAACCCCTTGTGATATACAAAATTTATATTTTTTTCAAAAATCAACATATTTTAAAAACTCATCAGGAAGTACTTCTGCTTTAAATCTGCAAAAATACCAAAAATAGAACCGTAAACACAACAATGTTATTTGATTAAGTGATTTGAAAATTGTGTCAATAGTTCAAAGGACTGGCATGGTACATATGGAATTAACCCACTATAGATGTCTGGTACACATGGCTGGGTGAAAAATAGGCAAATCTTCCATTAATAGTGTGCATGCCACATGGAAAACAGTTACACTTTATTAGTTTGGCAAATATAAATGTCTGACCCATGATTGAATAAATCTGATGCAAGTCAACTTACTTCCAGTCAACCCACCTCAAGTCGACCCACCTCAAGTCAACCCACCTCAAGTCGACCCTCCTCAAGTCGACCCAACTCAAGTCAACCCACCTCAAGTCGACCCTCCTCAAGTCGACCCTCCTCAAGTCGACCCTCCTCAAGTCGACCCACCTCAAATCGACCCACCTCAAGTCGACCCACCTCAAGTAGACCCACCTCAAGTAGACCCACCTCAAGTCAACCCTCCTCAAGTCAACCCACCTCAAGTCAACCCACCTCAAGTCAACCCACCTCAAGTCAACCCACCTCAAGTCAACCCTCCTCAAGTCAACCCTCCTCAAGTCAACCCTCCTCAAGTCAACCCACCTCAAGTCAACCCTCCTAAAGTCAACCCACCTCAAGTCAACCCTCCTCAAGTCAACCCTCCTCAATTCAACCCACCACAAGTCAACCCACCTCAAGTCAACCCTCCTCAAGTCTAATCTATAATAAATGACAGTACAAACTGCTGATAGAGTAATTACTTTTTTTACTCTAATAAATAAAGTACAAAAACATTAATATGCCAAAATGATAGTATCTATTATATGCAAAATGATATTATCTACCACATGCATATTTGTGCCCTTTTCTGTTATGTGGTTTTCACATAAACTTTACATTGTTTTTTTCCTTGAAACAGGATTCTCTTTCAGTTTTAACAAATTTTAATATCACATGAATTAAGCACAGACATAAGTTGCGCAAGTCCGTGGCAGACAGTTGTTTTTGCCTGTCTACAGCTGCCAGACCATTTTATGGAGCCTTTTTTTTCATTTGTTTACATGATGAGGATATTTCTTATTGCACAGAGTCATGTTTTACGGCCATTGCATGCAGTCCTAGAAAAGTGCGGTCAACCTTTTTCCGCTGTAGCAAAAAGAGATTGAGCAAAAGGGCTAAAGGAGATAGCAAAATTAGTGTTAATGGTGCTACATTGGTGTGTGCTAATTGTGGAGGCACAGACACTGTTGACTTTTTGTGTTTGCTCAGTCTGTTGACTATATTAGTGATATTGGTGACAATAAAAAAACTGATCCACATTCAGCTTTTAACGACACACACGCTATGTTAAAACTGTGCTTCGTCTGTGTCAAAGCAGGAGGTATTCTTGATGTCGGCATGGACGCTAGCTAGCCAACACTACATGGGCCAACAACTGCTATGGACTATAAAACTATGAAAGCTCGCCAGAGACTATATGATATCATAATGGGAAATCAATAGAGTGTCTGGGTGGCTGGAGCGAGCCGTGTCTGGCTGCTTCCCACATGCTCCCTGTCTCGTACACAAGACAGACACAAAGCAGGCCACATAAACACCTCCATCCAATCAGCCCACCTCACCGCTTGACCACCCCTCACTTTGTTATCAAACCATCAACCTGTTAGATAACGTTTTTACCACTGGTCAATTCTGACAAAATATGTGACCCCCTTTTAATTGCTATTTGACCACTGGTCATTACTTTTGTACTGATAATGCTGTAATGGATGATTGGCCACTAATTACTAATAACCCTTTTAATACTTGACCACTGGTCATTATGGCTTATCTCACTGACCACTCCATAGGGAATGATTTAGAATTATACTTCAATCTCCCTTGGTCAGTCATTATCATCATCCCCACCATCTTGGGCCAATTTGTTTCCTGCTCTCAGTATCAAACATCATCTTTCCTGCTTGACCCATGGTCACTCTTCCTCACCATAATCTCCATACAAATCTTCCACAGTACCAAAGTAAATTCACAACTGTGCCCTCTTTGCACCGAGAGCTTTCAACTATTAAGGCTCCACTCAGTTCAACAAACGGGTCAACTACCCATTGCCCACATCTCTGTGAAAGCCACAAGTGGTCACATGAAATCAGCTTCTAGTTTTGAGAACAGTGGTAATAGACTAATTAATTAACTATTCAGAAATCCACCTGCTCCCCAGGCTTGTTTTCCCCCTGCCATTTGTTTATACATGGAAAAAAGAAAAATACATGTTTCTGATAAATATGTTTTGGGAATCAAATACAATTGAAATGTGGTCCAATAATTTATATAATGCATTATATATATATATATATATATATATATATATATATATATATATATATATATATATATATATATATATATATATATATATATATATATATATATATATATATATATATATATATATGATTATTCTCAAGTGTGCAAACCCTTTCCCATGTTACAAATATAATTATGGGATATGATGTAATGTTGTACCACTTCGTCTGGCAGTCTGAGATCAGAACAAATATTGCACTTGATGAATCTGAGCCCTACCCAACCATCTGCACCCAGCCCCCCCCTTCTTAATAAAAACTTATATGTGTGTGTAAAATTGCATTGATGTTGCATCACATTGTGGTGGTGTTCAGTATGTGGCAAGCTTTGGAGAAAACCATGTTGACCTTCAGTGGGAGTGCACAGACGTGGTTGTCTGGCCGTGCTGTGTGAAGCAGTGCCAATATTAGGCGGCATCAATCAATGCTGCGTAATCACACAAGAGCTGTGTCTGTGTCTAGCCGGTGTTATATAAAGCTTGAGGCTGCGCCAAGCCTGCACGAGAGAGCCCCTCCGCTGACCAACCGCAGCGCCTCCACCACGCTCATTACTCAATATACCTATACATGTCTAGACTATTGTCTGCTTAATATTTCCTCCTCCTTTCTCTCTCTCGGACAATGAGAACCACGGATGGGGGCCCTCGGAATGCCGTACTGGCCTCACACTTTTATTTCGGCAGCAGCTGTCTACTACAGCTGTCTGACACAAGACACAGCTGCATTTACCTCAACTGGCATCTTCCACAAAAGAAAATGGAAACCAGTTGCACTGCATGTATGATAATGATAATATTAAACTTTCATAACCTTTAATGTCTTCTGCAATAGCTTACGACATCCACAGCCTGAGTGCGCAGGAATATGCCATATCAGGTGGCACCAATTTGTTTTCATTACTAAGATGGATAATGACATGGACCCTACAGGCAACAGCCATATAAAAGGCTGGATCACTAATTGTCCAATATAATAATTTCAATCTCATTTTACCATTCAATGATACTATACACATATGTGCCTATTTGGTTGTGGGCTCTGAATGGGGCTCTAAATGAGGCAGGTAAAGATTACCTGATTTTGAGGCTTCATATGTGAGAGGTGAAGGCTTCCTGAATTCAAGGCTTCATATGTGAGAGGTGAAGTCTTCCTGAATTCAAGGCTTCAAATGTAAGAGGTGTGGGCTTCCTGAATTCTAGGCTTCATATGGGAGAGGTGAAGGCTTCCTGAATTCAAGGCTTCATATGGGAGAGGTGAAGGCTTCCTGAATTCAAGGCTTCATATGGGAGAGGTGAAGGCTTCCTGAATTCAAGGCTTCATATGGGAGAGGTGAAGGCTTCCTGAATTCAAGGCTTCATATGGGAGAGGTGGAGGCTTCCTGAATTCTAGGCTTCATATGGGAGATGTGAAGGCTTCCTGAATTCAAGGCTTCATATGGGAGAGGTGAAGACTTCCTGAATTCAAGGCTTCATATGGGAGAGGTGAAGGCTTCCTGAATTCAAGGCTTCATAGGGGAGAGGTGAAGGCTTCCTGAATTCAAGGCTTCATATGGGAGAGGTGAAGGCTTCCTGAATTCAAGGCTTCATATGGGAGAGGTGAAGATTCCTGAATTCAAGGCTTTATATGGGAGAGGTGAAGGCTTACTGAATTCAAGGCTTCATATGGGAGAGGTGAAGGCTTACTGAATTCAAGGCTTCATATGGGAGAGGTGAAGGCTTACTGAATTCAAGGCTTCATATGGGAGAGGTGGAGGCTTCCTGAATTCAAGGCTCCAAATGGGGGGGGGGGGGTTATATACAGGTCATCCGTAGCTGCCCCAAATGACGTTGTTGCCAGCTAATACGAACATTTCTTTCTCACCTATTTTAATGATCTGTTGCTATCATTTATTCTGAGAAAGCTATCAATGCGATATTAATATGGACATTTCTTGTAATCATCTGTTAGCTGTTCTCTGATTGATCGAAATAATTGAAATTGTGCATGTGTATGAGGCGCTCATAGTATTATTTTTAGTATTCAAATTTAACACATAGAGGACACCACCTCCCCTCATATTTTTTCTACATAATTAATAGGGAATTAATAGGGAATAAAATAGGGAATAAAATAGAGAATAAAACAGGGTATTAAAAGTTCTGCAATGCTCTTATAATCAGGTAGGCATATGTGATTATGTTGAAGAAACCAAAAAATGAGAAGAAAACAGCAGACAAAACTAGTTTAACTTTGTCTGCAATATGGAATTAAAACTTGTTTTACAAAGAACAGTGTACTAGGCACATGGCAGTGAGAGGTCAGAGACACATCATCATCTATTCATGAATCCACCTGCTAAAGACTGGAAAGCATGCAGTAAGTGCTACTTTTTCACAATATCTACCATGTATGAAAAAATTAGACAGTACCAATATTTAATGACCTCTTTCTAAGAATGTTTTATAGTTGTGTACATAAGGGATTATGTTGTAGTATTAAATGAGTGGCAGTAAACACCATATGGGTAGCTGAAATACATAGAAAAAATATATGTTAACTACTTCATTTTAGGTCAGACATTTTGGAATGTCATTTTCAAAAAAGTGGTCAATTTGGCTGCCAAAATAAACTCAAAAGTCACAGTTGGAGACAAGTCTTTTCGCAGATTTATCATGATGATGATTAAATATAACTTATTGTGTGTAGAAGAATCTTCAAAAATTGAAATAGAGGAAGCCATAGCCTAGCTACTGTAAAGTCTCCTGGTGGGGGAGTTGGGGGAGGTAAGGGAGGTGGGGGGACGTAAGGGAGTTGGGGGAGGTAAGGGAGGTGGGGGGACGTAAGGGGGTTGGGGAGGTAAGGGAGGTGGGGGGACGTAAGGGAGGTGGGGTAGGTAAGGGAGGTGGGGGTAGGTAAGGCAGGTGGGGGAGGTAAGGGAGGTGGGGGACGTAAGGGAGGTGGGGTAGGTAATGGAGGTGGGGGAGGTAAGGGAGGTGGGGGACGTAAGGGAGGTGGGGGGACGTAAGGGAGGTGGAGGAGGTAAGGGAGGTGGGGGAGGTAAGGGAGGTGGGGGAGGTAAGGGAGGTAAGGGAGGTGGGGGAGGGAAGGGAGGTGGGGGAGGTAAGGGAGGTGGGGGAGGTGGGGGAGGTAAGGGAGGTAAGGGAGGTGGGGGAGGGAAGGGAGGTGGGGGAGGGAAGGGAGGTGGGGGAGGTAAGGGAGGTGGGGGAGGGAAGGGAGGTGGGGGAGGGAAGGGAGGTGGGGGAGGGAAGGGAGGTGGGGAGGTGGAGGGAGGTGAGGGAGGTGGGGGACATAAGGGAGGTGGGGGAGGTAAGGGACGTAAGGGAGGTGGGGAGGTAAAGAGGGTACAGTCTACTCCTAGTCTAATGCACCCTCCTCTGCTTTTCTAGTTCCTGTACCCTGCTGTACCCTCCCAGTCTACTGTACCCTACTGTACCCTCCCAGCAGTCTCCCAGTCTAGCGTACCCTGCTGTACCCTCCCAGTCTACTGTACCCTACTGTACCCTACTGTACCCTCCCAGCAGTCTCCCAGTGTATGCTGCATTTTCTGTGTGCTGCACTCTACCAAGTCTTCTGCACTCTCCAAATCTAGGGCACTCTCCCAGTTTCACATGTTCAAACCAATCTTTGCCTGTCCCTACATTTCAGTCTTCACTATTCATGGGATCAATAGCAGACAGAAAAGCATCAATAAATCTCCAAGCAGCTTAGCCACGGTAGCTCATAGATCTCGTAGTGTAAATAAGTATGCTTCATAGAAAGGATAGAACACAGCAAGGTGGGAAATGGGGACATCTCAGAGTAATATCTCATGTCATTTTACCTGCATAATAGTCACTCCATACAGACAAATATTCTGTGCAAATTGTCTGAACCAAATCAATTAATATAGTGATAATGAACTGGCATCAGCCGCCAGGGTTTGAACTTTAAGCATACCATGTTGCCCCTGCAGTATGAACTGTCTGCACTTTCTAACATTTCTTGACATCAGAAACTGCAGTATGAGCTGTCTACACTTGCTAAAATGTTACATCAGACACTACAGTTTGGGCTGTCTACACTTACTAAAAGAATGTTTGAGTCCTTTAAAAGTACCATGGTTACTGCATGATATCAGATAGGTAAGGTCTTGTTAGAGAGGCCATCACTATTTGGTTTCCCACAATAAACTAAACTTCCTGTATTTTGCTAAGACCCCCATCCCCCCTTTAAAAACTGAACTGTGAGATTTGTATTATTAGTTGTATTATTACTAAAGGTGCATGTTCAATTACACATGGTGCATACAAATATCTATTCACAAAATTCAATGGCCAATGGCCAAAATGGCCAATAAACTGTCAAATAAAAAATACACTGGGGTATTTTCCTCAAAACTAGATACCTTTTGACAAATATTTCTAATAATAACATAGCTAGAAGACATGACTACAGCCAGATTCCTTAAAACTATAAACATTACACTTCAAATGCTGAATTAAAAGGTTGGTAACTGACCTAGTGACTTGGCTTCACTATATTCAGTGCTTAAATCTACTTTCTGTTTGATCTAATTTATTTATCTTATAGACACAGTTAAAGATTACCTTCCAGTACCTCTATGAGTATCAGCTCTTAGCCAATAACATAAATATTTAGAAAATATATTATGTACAATATAAAATGATATTCCACTTGCTAGATATCACACCCATCAGTACCAAAAGTACCAAAAAAAAGAATGACTTACAGTAGTTTTCAGCTCACAAATAAAACTGATGTTCTTACAGAACACTGAAAGAAAAATGATGTTCTGACAGAACACTGAAAGAAAAATGATGTTCTTACAGAAAATTTAACTTTGATTACACAATGGGGACTGTGTTTGTCTTCAAATTGTCCAGACTTATTTAACTCAGAAGAAACCTTTTGAGCAGGTGACCTTAAGAGCCATTATAAGAATACATGCTGTCATCTGAGCTGCCCAGACACAGGGCTAATATATATATTAGTCAACTCATTAAGTTGATGTCTGCACAAATACCATAATTCAACAGAAATTATTTTTTCATTCAACATTTTGTCATCTTCTTCTATAAGCAATTATGCTTGAGTTTTTTTCAAATTTTTAAGTTTGAGTAAGAATCATGTTTTATATCAATCCATTATAGTATTAGTTTACCTTCTTAAGTCTCTATGTCAAAAAAAATATTCAGAATAGACGTCTCTGGTTTGACAACATAATCAAAAACATTAGATTAAGTAAAGTGTGCAAATCCCTTAAGCCTAAAATATATAATGCTTATATATGGGTTTTCAACTATTTAATTTTCATGATTTTACCTACACCCTAAACTCAAACTCAGGACTGCAAAAACTTGTGTGACCAAATATGAAATGGTTGCTGGACGAACTGACGGATGGACAGAGTGATTGCTATGAGGCACCAGAAGTTCCCTTCCAAAAACCTTGATGACAGACTTGCTTCACTGTTCCAGTGAAGAGTTGCTATGCTTAACAAAAGAAAGTGTGACAAATTGACATTTTCAGCAGATGGGAAAAAACACCTCTGAGTCATGTCATTTCCAATATGTCTTTTGATAATACTAACACCTTGGCAGGCTGGGAGATCCAAATTGTCTGTGTCTTCTCACCCTGCATGTCGGGAGGTGAGCGGATCCAAACTCACATTAACCAGTCCAAATATGGAACTGTCTTATCAACATTTGATACTGGCAAATTTTAGGCCAGACAATGCCCTTTATTAACATGTGCGCAAAACTTCCAAGAGAAACCCAAGCCAAGAGTTGCCAGACAATTATGGTAATCTTAGCTGTGGAGGTATAGTGTTACGAGGGATCTGCATGCAGCGATTTCCAAAGATTATGAAAAGAGTGCAGCTAATTCTGTCTATTCTGGCAATATCCTGTACATATACTTCAAGGAATAGCTAATAGAGATGAAGACAGGTGGACTCCACTACCCACACCATTCCCACATAAATACATCCTTCAGTGGCATCTTTACAGGGCAATAAACTCTAAATAAGCCAGACGTCTCTTGTTCTACTTTAAATCTCAGAGTTTAAACAACAATAAGATTAGATCCCATGTATTATATATTCCGTCAAAGCCTAATCTCATTTATGTGTATGTGTGTGTGTGTACTTATACCTGTGTGTGTGTGTGTGTATGTATATATATATATATATATATATATATATATATATATATATATATATATATATATATATATTCTCCAATGCCTGATATAACATGGTAAGTGTCCTACAGGGTGGTACGTTCTCCAATGCCCGATATAACATGGTAAGTGTCCTACAGGGTGGTACGTTCTCCAATGCCTGATATAACATGGTAAGTGTCCTACAGGGTGGTACGTTCTCCAATGCCCGATATAACATGGTAAGTGTCCTACAGGGTGGTACGTTCTCCAATGCCTGATATAACATGGTAAGTGTCCTACAGGCTGGTACGTTCTCCAATGCCTGATATAACATGGTAAGTGTCCTACAGGGTGGTACGTTCTCCAATGCCTGATATAACATGGTAAGTGTCCTACAGGGTGGTACGTTCTCCAATGCCTGATATAACATGGTAAGTGTCCTACAGGGTGGTACGTTCTCCAATGCCTGATATAACATGGTAAGTGTCCTACAGGGTGGTACGTTCTCCAATGCCTGATATAACATGGTAAGTGTCCTACAGGGTGGTACGTTCTCCAATGCCTGATATAACATGGTAAGTGTCCTACAGGGTGGTACGTTCTCCAATGCCTGATATAACATGGTTAGTGTCCTACAGGGTGGTACGTTCTCCAATGCCTGATATAACATGGTAAGTGTCCTACAGGGTGGTACGTTCTCCAATGCCTGATATAACATGGTAAGTGTCCTACAGGGTGGTACGTTCTCCAATGCCTGATATAACATGGTAAGTGTCCTACAGGGTGGTACGTTCTCCAATGCCTGATATAACATGGTAAGTGTCCTACAGGGTGGTACGTTCTCCAATGCCTGATATAACATGGTAAGTGTCCTACAGGGTGGTACGTTCTCCAATGCCTGATATAACATGGTAAGTGTCCTACAGGGTGGTACGTTCTCCAATGCCTGATATAACATGGTAAGTGTCCTACAGGGTGGTACGTTCTCCACATGGTAGATTTTTGTTTCAGCTCTCGGTCTGACATCAGATGTTATTTAGAAGCATTGGCATATATCAACATGTTTCAGAACTCAAAGTATAAAAAAGAAAAAAAATGAAATAAAGATAAAACAAACCCTCACAGAACATTGTCATTTGATAATTTATATTACACACATCTGTCTTGTATGTGGCACAGAAAGAAGAAACTTCTAATAAATAAAGGTTGGGCAAGGGCTCAAATTTATTCTGGCATATTTCCCAATTCTTTCCCAAAAAATGGCAGAAATGAAGAGTGGAAATAGGTCATCAAAATACTGTTTAGAGCACTGGATACCCTCTGTTATTAATAGATATTAGGTCCTGCCCAGTTTCAATCATTTTTGATCAGTCAAAACCAAATGTCTCAAATAAGATTTTGCCCAGTTCAGCCACTTTGAAAATATTATTGTCCAGGGCAATGGATTAAATAGCCATAAAAACTTCATTGGGAAAGAATATCATTGCATGTCATGCAATACAAGAAATAGGAAATCTCATGAATGCAGAGAATTTGGTGTGATATTCTTTTACCATCAAGGTCATTTCATAAAGGGCAAAAAAGTTAAAACTAACAATAACATGTATATACATATATGTACACTAAAAGACCATTACAGAGATCAAAGCATTTCCTATTTAAAGCTCATGAAAAATTGATACTTGTGCCCAAAGACAATCTTTTCAAATAAATATGAGGAAGCTTCCAGTTTTAATTGCTGAGTAGTCTGAATTTTTTTTCTCAAGGTCAAGGCAATTGCTGCAAAAGGTAATCTGTGATCTGTGTGTCAAAAGCAGAAAATTTCATTCTCTTTGAAATGTATTCAAGTTATCCAATGAACAGTTATTTTTAAGAAATGGGTGTTGTTGACCTTGAACATTGCCCTTCTGGAGCGAAATTTTTAGCCTGATATGAAAAAAGTCCATGGACTTTTTCCAAAGTTATCTCAAAAACATTGTTTTGAAGAAATAGACGTGCCAACCTTGGAAATTGACAATGGTCACTCAACATTAAACAAATCTGTTGAAAGTGACCTGTTTGACCATGTGAGAGAATTCCTTGCATTTTTAAAAAAAACGTTTTCTGGCAAACATTGTTGGAGATTTAATATAGGATAATAATGGCATGAGGGGTTGACAGTACCCTTGGCCATTAGGTAATAAAATGTAAAATCAGGATCAAAGATAAATTAGCGCAGCCACCAGAATCCCAAATTCTGCTTGTGGGCCCATAGAAAATGTGGTATATAGCTTCAAGAACATTTCTGATGTCAAGGTCATATTGCAAAACATGCCATCCGGACCTGATTCTTACATTGACCCCCTTCGCACCTGATTCTTAACTGACCCCCCCCCCCCCCCCTCGCACCTGGGGTGCAAACCCACAGCTCTGGTAGATTCAAAACTAATATACCCCACAGAGAGATGTAACAGGGCCAAAAATCTCAAGAAAACTTTGTAAGATTGTTTAGGGCCTTCTTCATAGTTTTCATTTCAATAACTAAGAACAAATTTCCAAAACATCACAATCTCAAAAATTTATATTTTGTCCTTAGTGACATTCAGCCCTTCTTTTGAATAATCTTGTATTTTACTATTACATAAAATGCCTGTTCATTGCTTTACAAAGGTCATATAACTTGGTTTCAAAGCTGAAATAGCTCCTCCTGGAGTGAAGCTCACCACTCCAAAACACATGATAGAAAAATACTTCGACTGAAAAATGCAAAAAGCTTTCTTGGTGATTTGAGTTATAAAATTTTGGAAAAAGAAGGATGTTAGACATATTAACCGCCCACATGGCTCTGACATATGAAAACAACTGCTCGCCTCACAAATCACCAATACGCAAAGGTTTCGAGGCTTCATTCCAGTTTTCAAGTGTGTGTGCCTTTGAAATGAATGAATGGTGTTAGATGCTGGTAGCAATGTGTGATGGTTTCTAACCAGAAGCTGGCAAGCACCTGCTACAGTCCACCACAAGTGCAAGCCTAGCCCCCACACCCCCTTATGTGGTTAACCACTATCACATACAGGCCACATACTAATGGCTTGTCATTATCACGTAGGCCACACAGTAATGGCTTATCAAAATTCCATATGACCAAAACTAGATATATCACATACTAATGGCTTGTCATTATCACATAGGCCAGTAATGGCTTATCACAATTCCATATGGCCAAAACTAGTTATATCACATTCTAATGGCTTGTCATTATCACATGCTTCTCATAATTACACAGGTCACATACAAATGGCTCAACATTATTGCTTATAATTTCATTTATAAAGGATTAGACAAATGGCCTGTCATCAAAACTTGCCCATGATCTCCTTATCCTGCTAATGACTAACTATAACTTCTTGCTTATTGCACTGTGTACTATCATCATTCAATGCCCATCACTGTGACTTTATGTAATAATTTTTTGTGCACTGTTGCAAAACACCTTAAAGTTGTACTGAGCTCCGGCTACCTTTAATATATTCAATGTGGAGATTAGATCATTGACTGGTACTCAGTCAAGGGTACATCAATACTAGCACATAAGCGTATGGAGATTTGGTCACACGTAATTGTCACAGAACTTTGACTAGCATTCACCTTGTGACTGTGATCCAGGGATTCCCAGACCAAATATTGCTCAAATTAAAAGTGCATGTCACAAGGAAATCTTAATTTTTTTAAGCGTACATGAAGTATTCATAATGAAATAGCACTATACAATACCTGTGCTCAGATGAATGTCATAGCTGTATGTGACAATATTGGTTCACGCTTATTTGAAATCAAATAAATGTTTGGGACCAGGTTCCAACATCTTAGTTTTATACATACATAAAGATTAAGATGTCTGCCTGTGCTTTATGCTTATCTATGGTCATACAATCATTATTCTGAACCAATTCACCTCATAGCTATTATCTCTGAGTATGTTATTCTTATAAGCTCATTTCCCACACTCGATTCATAATGTACAATCCATTCTATTATTTTAAATGAAGAAAAAATCTTGACTTTTTTCCTTCTTTTTTTAAGATGTCATTGTGATTCATAAAAATAAATTGGCTGTGATAATTAACAATACAACAATATAAGTAAAAGCTTATTTAAGTTGCCAAATGCAAGCTTGTACTGGCTGTCAGAAGAAAGCTTGACTCTAGTCAGACTGTCTGGCCATGAGCACCTAAATCAAAAGTCTCACACTCAGCTTCTCACGGAGAGCTGACATTAATGCAGTATATTATAAGTTATCCTTGCTGCTCAACTTTTTTCCTCTGCAAATAGAGATGTATGAAATGTCAGGGATTTTGAGGTGTTCAAATGAGTGACAAAATAATTGAGCATCTGTAAATAGACTTTTGTTTCATTATCAGAATGTCTGCTTTAAAATTCCTGTCCACTATTTCCCAGCCCTATTCTCTGTGAAAAAATAAATGGAAAGGTGATCAAAGTTTTTGCCCTCTGAATACTCCTTCCTTCCAATTTTCTTCTGAATTTCAAATATGACATTCTAAAGTTTGAAAAAAAAATGGCCGTAAAATTGAGAATGGAAGATCCTGGTTCTAATCTTGTACTGTGTGACTTATAATGCCCAAGTTCTTTTTTGTTTAGGGATCAGAGGCTCAGTAGCTGACTTAAAGATATCTGTTGGACTGTGACCGGCACTTTCTGATGTGGACCAGCTATTCCCACGCCATTGCCAAACCATTGAGTCCCGCAAAATCTTTACATTTTGATGTTAATTTATGTCCAAATCATCATAAAATTGCGTAAAAATACCAATTTTCTTGGTCAAGTCGAGGGATGTTGACTGCTGTCCTAGCTGTCAATTTGTATTCTGCAGATACATATTTGCGCAAATTCTGATTGGGTAATAATCACATTCCAGCTCATGAGATTTCAGAAAACGAGAACTGGCGATCAAAGCTATGCTTACTTGTAAATCAAAGACAATTTATTAGTGATTTAGCATTATTTAATTTAAATATATGGCAACGGATGTTAATTAATAATAATTGCAGGTTAGTTAACATATCGTCTGTCTGTGTGCAGTTTGACTCATAATAATATGTAGGTCAGACAGAACCAGCGACGGTCAGGCAGATCCAGGAATTCTGCAGGACCGGCAGTCAGAGTGAACTACAATTTCTTTAAGTCTGCTGTAGTATTAAAAATATGCATGGAATATTCTCATTGATTGAGAGTTCTGACAAAATTTATGAGTTCCGCATGTTGAAAAATTTGCAATACATCTTGCTTTTGAGTCAAAATTTTAACGTTAACACTGACCAATAAAAGTTTCATGGGGCACTGATTTCCAAAACAACATTGAATTTCTTGTCTGACAGTGAGCCTGAAGCAAATAGCATGGGGTATACACAAAGCCAGAAATAATTATGAAAGCAAATTTTGTTAAATTAAATACTGCATTACAATAAAATTGAAAAAAAAACAGATATATATATTTCCAGATCTTCGGTCACACAGAAGAGCTTTAATTAAATCCCTGAGTTATGTGTATGTATATTAGAATAAAATTTAAAAAAACAGACATCTCTTGAGATCAGTTTTTAAGATCAATGTCTTGGTGAGACAATTCTAGACATTAAGCAATTTAGAAAATAGTTGAACAATGAAACCAAAAACACACAAGGAGCTGCAGACAAAATCAAACATCCAATCAGTCATACACAAAACGTAAGAACTATGGCTTAGCAGTTTGGAGTCATACCACAGCTCAGTGTTACCATATGGAGTCACATGATGATCATCTATAATCACCTAATGGGCTGGGGGGGGGGCTGTATAGATGTTTGGCTCCAACTGATCAGAAGTTCATCATGACAGTAACGCATGTTCTACATATTCGTTAAATTCTATCTTTATTCTTTGTCATGTGCATTGTGATACATCTTAATTCAGTAGCATTATTCTGTGCACTGACATCATAATTTGTCAATCAGACAGCAATATCATACTTGCTATCTTGAATGGTCAGCCAACATTTCAAAATACAGTCTGTACCTGTCCCCCTTAATGTTAATATCTTTCCAACGAAGCTGCATAATTAATGAAAAGTGTCATACAACTATTTCATTTTGGTTTTTTAAATATACCAATGGCTCAATCTCTGTTTAATACATAACTAATTTTTTTAGGGCATTTCATGGGCCCTTTCATCAATGGTTCAGGGCCCAATTTCTCAAGTATTATCTCCAACATATCATTGCCCATTCAATGTATATCATATATCCATACAATATAAGATGATAATCCATTTCAAATTCAGGATAAAAACCCCAGTAACTAAAAAAAAGGAATTGATCCAATAATTTTTAATTAAAGTCATTTTTATTCTTTAAATCATGATAAAATAATATAAGATCCTGTGTCATTACATATTTTTGGCTTTTCAAGAGATTTCAATAGATTAATCTCTGTTTATTACAAAGCTTAATTTATGTGGGCCATTCATGGGCCATTTCATCAATGGTTCACCTGGGGCCCAACTCCACAAGTGTTATCCTGAAATATCATTGCAGGGCTTGACATAAACACTGGCCCGGTGGCCCGGGGCCACCAGATCCTCAGTTTGGGCCAGTGAATGCTCTGTTGTAGTGGCCCAGTCGGGCAACCATATTTTTGGTATTTTAGTGGCCCAAACTATCTTGGTTTTATTATTCTAATCCTTGATAGATATCATATCGCGATCAATATTTGATTGGGACAAGTATCCCCCACTCAGACACTATACAGCCTTATGTAAAATGCTTTTTATTGTATCACACATCCTATTATCCTTAGAAACTTCGGGCCAGCACTTCTGATGCTCTGGTGGCCCAACTGGGCAACCAACATTTTTCTCTTTATGTCAAGGCCTGCCATTGTCCATTCAAAGTTCATCATATAATATATTTATCTCATACAATATAAGTTGATAATTCATTTCAAATTCAGGATAACAATCCCATTTTTCAAAAGTCAAAACATTTTTTTGTTTTAATCATGATAAAATAATATTAGCTCCTGTGTCATTTAATGGAAAAATTGGCATTGAATCCAAGTGAAGTATATAATGCAAGGAGCTGTGCCTATCCAAGTGGTCTGTTGTGAAAACAAAATATTGACAATCTTTATGTTTAGGTCAGAATATTGTCTAGAGAGTTCATACTGCAGGGAAAGTATGTTACAAGCAGCTATATTTGATGATTTATAGAGAACTCATCTACTGATCAACATATCATGATAAGATAAAAATGACAGACATTTACCAAAAGTATAATTTTATTCAAAGGTATTTTATTCAAGGTTGTAATAATGATATGGAACTGAGTGTATGAGAGTTTAATCAAGAAAACCCCAGACAATTTGACCTTCACATCTATATAATATGACAAAAAAACAAAATCCCATTAAAGTATAAAGATTACCATACAGGCTACATTATCACAGGTGTCAATTCAATAAAAGAAGTGAACTCTTGCCAGTCACCGAGATCACAACAAACCCAGACCAATCAAACAATCTGACAAGATTATCATGTCTGAGGCATGTCTGTGTCACTGTCTAACTGAACACTCCATTAAACCTGATATCTACTCCATGACAATTGAATATCTTGTGAAAGAGTTCATATTTACCTTCTGCAAGCACTGTGTCATACAGCAGTACCGCTGAAAAATAAAAATTAAACATTTTTTGCAAGATTTTGGAAACATTATGACAACCGGAAGTATGTTTTCTAGACCGGAAGTTACTAGAAAGTAGCCGAAAAAATCTTTTTTAAGGTGCTAGATTAAAGTACATACCTATAAAACTATAGCAAAATAGCATTGCTATGGAAGGGTATCCTCTCCCAGTAGCGTGTTGTAATCAAACGCTTCTGTCAACCGTGTTCGATACATTAAAATGTGTAATCCTTGCGACAAGCAAGCCTCACGGTGCAGGCCATTTCGCTCGTGTCCACTGCGCACCGTCTACACGCACCCATAACCGCGGCATGCTCGATACCGGGCCTGTCCCAGCCACTCACGTGACACACCATTGGCCTGCAACATGTCTGGCCCTAAAACTAGCATGATATGGTTGCCGACCTAATGCTTGAAGGAGAGTTGATGAAAAAGCATCTTATTTTGGAAAACAATTTGTTTTAAAACTCAATATGCTGAAAAGATGATCTCAAACTGTCATGCAATGAAAAGCCAACAACATAGAATATGTAATAGTG
Source organism: Amphiduros pacificus (assembly GCA_949316495.1). Lineage (NCBI taxonomy): Eukaryota > Metazoa > Annelida > Polychaeta > Phyllodocida > Hesionidae > Amphiduros > Amphiduros pacificus. The sequence continues at coordinate 56,773,704 of OX439001.1, read as the reverse complement.
AAAAGGTTCTGTAATTCTGATGGTAAGAAAATGAGTTCAGTTGCCTTCTCAGATTTTGTGACTGGGTGCAACGTTCGCAGTCAGGTGAAAGTTCAACTCAGGCGCTCTGCTACAGTGCTAGCCTGTTACATAACAACAGCAAAAGTAGGTGCCAAGGAGAGCCAAGCAACCACCAAGGAATCGATGCCAGACACATCATGATAATTATACTGCTTTGATATGGGTTATATCATAACTATAAATAGTGACATCAACCTGGGCCTGGAAGTGTGGACAGGATACTGGCCTATTATAATCATAATAACATGACCCTTGTCTGGCCTAGGCCTGGAAAAAAACATCTGCAGGAAAAAAGCTGTTCTCCACAAAAAAGATAAATCCTCATTAATGATAGATTGTTTGTATTGGCATATAATTATTTTTCACACATTAATGTGCATATACGAGATTTTTTATTGATTGACATTTATTCTTTTATCTTTTTTTTGCATTATGTAATATGTGTAAACTGAGTTGGAAATAAAAAATGAAATGAATTTTAATTAGTTTTAGTGATTTTCAAAACGTCCACAAAAATTATCACATTTTAAAATCACATTATGTCTTATTTTTTTTCATAGATATCTTTTTTTGTATATTTTTTATTGTTATTATTGTTATTTTTACCACACAACTATCAAAATCTACGATGATTAATTCTCCGCGGAAATGAACACTGAAATGTATTACGTCAAGTTCTAGATACATCCGATATATGGCAAAAATTAAAGAGATCATCTCTTTCTTTCTTTTATTTACTTTATCGACATTCTTTCCTTCTTATCTTCACAAAGTTACATTACATTGCTTTGTCCTATCTGATCACCTTAACAGCGCATCCCGAGTGTTGCGCACTGTACATCAAGGCACCAGGCTCGCGACTTTTGCACGCAATCAAAATAAAAGCACGTGCAAACAAATGAACATTCACTCATGTTGGATTAGATTGAGTACTTCACTGGACACAGATCGGATTTTTTTTTCAATTGTGACTTTCTATATGTTTTTTTCATGGATCCCACCTTAAGATATTTTCCCAGGTTGGAGAGGAATCACCAGCAGCATTATGTTACACGATATCTTAATTCAAATTCAACTTGAGAAATCGAATTCTTCAAGTATCCTGAAAATCCACGATTAGGTAGTTTAAGGTAATAATTAGATATCAAAACAAACGTTTTGATAGCTGACGGGTTTATTTTTTTTGTTTTTTTTTTTTGTTTTTTTTTTTGTGTTTGTGTTTTTTACCAAGGAACATCACTTATAAATAAAACCCTTAAAACCTGCCGTAAAATCTGTTCATAAGTAAATATTAACTTTCAATACCCACATTTCTGGAGAATAAATTGGAAGTACTTCCCATGATTTGTTACACCTTAAGGCTTGTTACCCCAACCCATCCAGAACGCAAACTTTCCAGTCATACAGTCAAATTGTCTCCATTAGGGGTGGACATACTCCCTAAAAGGCAATGCAACCTGGGAAGTTGGTGGTCTGGATTTTTTTGGCTCTCGAAATGAGTGGGAGAGAAACTATTTGGAGCAAACTTATCCAGGTGTCTAATATCGCCGAGTCGGCCCGTAAGCACATTTGTGCATTTTGTTATTTAAATTTGCTGAGAATTACCTGAGGATGAAACGAGGAAAAAGTCTAAGAAGGAAAAACGTGATTGACACACATCCTCATGGCCAACCTACTCGAAGTTTACAATCCATTATTAAACCAGTTCAGAAAATGGGATTGTTTTTTTTTAAAATGGAGAAAATATAAATGATAATGACCTTTAAAAAATGATTTTGTGTTCGAATCCATTAGTAGGGACGATAATTACTTTTTATGCTGAAGATTAAGTCTTCATATTGGGTTTTCACATAGGATCTGAGAGCAATAATAAAGTTATATTGCTTTCAGATAGAATTGAATTATTTTTGCAAACTAGGAAAATATGGAAATTAATGACTTTGTACAAAACACAAAGATGAAATCTTCATATTGGGGTTTTATTTTAACGATATTTATGTCAGAAAAAGACGAAGAAAATATTTTTAGAAAATGATATGATATGAGGATGCGCTTCAGGGCATATAGAATTGAATTGGTTTTTTTTGCAAAAGAGACTGCAACATTAAAAGCTGACGATTTCAAGATTTATAATGTGTTTAAACTTTGAGAAAGTTGGCCATGAGGCCAATCTCGAGCATGTTTTTAATTCAGAGCAAGATGATTAGTTATTCAGAGCTTATTAAACTGGCCCCTGACCTCACCGCGTACCAGTGGTATTAATATGTGAAATAATCGACACACAGCGCCCCTCCCGGCGATTTCGTCCAATCGGAGGTGGTGGTTTCGCGTCATGTTGCCATGGTGAAGCGACCCCAGGTGTTGTTAAACACACTGCCTCGCTGAAACAGGACCTGTCGTGTTGTCTTAACGTGTGCAGGTGTTTACGGGAAAAAGCGATTTTTGTGTGATTTACTCTGTGTTTTCCGTGCGATGGCGGCGGCGGCAAGGGGAGGCGGTTTGGCGGTGGCAGGCTGCAATTACGTAGCGCAGGATCAAATATGGTGCGTAGGTCTACTTTGCTTTGTGACTGGCACTTAAGGAAGTGCACGCGGAAGTTATTCTTCTTAAACCTCACTGTAACCTATTATAAACAGGATCAAATAAGTGGGTAATATGCTATGTACACCAAGTGAAGAGACACAAAGCAAAATATTACCAGTGGTTCAGTCATAACATAGTTTGTTCACAGTGATCAGCAAGATTGTGTGTGTGTGTGGTGGGGGGGGGGGGGGGGGGGGGTGTGAGTTAAGTTTATGGCAAGCCTAATTTTTTAATAATTCATATCATTTTTTAAAAGAAATTTCAGATATGAACAAATGTCGTATACACATAGTCCAGATGATCTAATGTCAGATATAAAAATTCTAGATGATCCAATATTACATCAGATAACCCAATTTTAGATACATAAAGGTCAGATATTCCAATATTAGATATAGAAAGTTTAAATAATCCAATGTGCAATATAGAAACTGATATCCAATGTCAGATATAGAAAGTATAGACAATCCAATGTTAGATATAGAAATTTGAGATAATGTAATGTTAGATATAGAAAGTTCAGATAATCACGATAATGCAATGTTAGATGGAGGAACTTCAAATAATCCAATGCCAGATAAAGACATTTCAGAAAATAAGAATATGCAAGTGCAGAATTAAGCTGACAGATCTCCCAAGTTCATTCTAGTGGAGGGATCTCAAGAGTCCGAGTGAGATCCTTCTACCAGAACTAACAAAAGAGTTCTGAACACCACACAAACCCATGTTCTTGCCTTCAATCTTCTTCTCCAAAACTACCAATAATATATGTTTCATGTTTTACATAGAAGTTGATATAGAGGTTAAGATTCAGATTCCTTCAAATCTTAGTGATGTCACCATTAACCTTAGTGCAGTGACCTCAAAGTCACAAATTTTGTATGGAGCATATCTCAGCAATCACTTAAAAGAGGAGATTAAAACTTGGTATACAGAAGTGTCTTAGGTCATAGCTGTGCCTCGTGATACTTTTTTAGTCATGTGACCATTGACCTTGACACTTTGTCCATGACTTCAAAACGTGTGTACATGCAACATATCAACCATTAAAAGTGAATAAAAAGTACTTCATATCTGTTGTATGTGGTGCTCGACATAATGTTGATATATATTTTGTACTGATTTGGCCTTTGACCTTGATGATGTGACCTTGACCTTTATATTATTGTGCAGGGCATATCTTATGAAAGTTGCCAGTATTTTTTACCCATGTCAAACAATATGTCCGACATTCAGCCAGCCAACGTCAGAAATATATTTTCAGCATTAGACATTTTAATGCATATGCCCTTGAACCAATTGTGACATGCTATGGTTGGACTTGAACCATATCGTAGTTATGATTTTGCCATAGCAAAGAATAAGGTAGGAAAACAGAGAAATGAAAGTCTGAAGCACCCATTGTTTCAAAGGAGTTGTGCGATTACCTTATAAATGGGTGAAAAGCGACTGGCCTGGCTGCAGAGCCAGCAGAAAGTTTGTTAATTATACGGTTCATGTTTACATTTAAGTCAGCAGAGCTCTCAACCCATTGGGTTATGTTTAAATTTTAAGAATGGTGTTGATGACTTTATGCCTTCGACAAAGGTGGCCATATTTAGCTTGTAGAAAATAAATCCCACACATTTGGCCTTATCTTATCGTACAAGTACAAGGCTTATTAAATATTAAATTTGTTAAATGTTTTATGGAAATATAGGCTTCTAGTCTTTGTTTTTGCTATGCTTACTTGGTCTGCACAGTTTCTGCAGTGAAGGGGGTGATTTTTTCTGTCATTTTGTCTGTCTGTCAACTTTTAACTTGTCTTCTGAAATTAAAGGGTCAAGTTTTTGTTATTTGTAATTATCTCATACTTGGTGCTTCAAGAGGGTGTTCTACATCTCTGCCGAACTTCTTTCACAGATCACCCTTCTGCCGAACTACTTTTGCAGATCACCCATGTGCCGAACTACTTTTGTAAATCATCCCTGTGCCAAACAATGATGATTCAGAAATTGCAAGAATATCAAATGCCAGATACAGGAAGTTTAGAGCACCAATACCAGATCTAGAGAAAAATTAGATTATACAATCTGAGAGATAGAAAGTTCAGATAACCAAATGTCAGATATTGATATACGTTGTATAGATAAGCAATATACCTGATATGAAAGGTCCACATGATCCAGTGTCAGATAATGAAAGCTTAAATGGTTGTATGTGTGATATGGAAAATTCAGATGATCTAATGATTGAAATGAAAAGAGTAGATTATCAAATGTTAAACACCGACAGGCAAGAAAATGAAATGTTAGACACAGAAAAGCCCCAGTTTTGTTAATGAAGGTCTGAAGGTACAGGCTAAAAATAAGCTAGAAAATATAATCTTAGAATTCAGTTGAAACTGATGAACCAAACACAGCAATATTTAAATAGCATGACTGTTTTTCTCCATGAGAAACTGATTTTTAAAAAAAACTGGGATAATTTCTGCCATTTAAGTTCTGGACAAAATATTATCAAGTTAAGCAAATTGTGTGGTGCTCTTGTTCTCTGGAATCATTTACTAACTTCATGTAGAACAAATGACTATCTAAAGGCAGAAGATAAGTATTTAGTTCAACATATTGTGGTAAGCATGATGTGCTTTTTCTGTCGGTGAATGCAGCTAACATTGGAAGTGAAACACTTGGGTTAGGAACAGTCATGGGGGATCAAAAAGTTGAATGGGGAGAGTGGGAAAAGCAGTCACACCTATTGTGTTAATAGGAAAATGCTCTATGATAGCATTAGCCAAGCTGGGAAAGCACCAAAACCAAGATGGACGAAAGTTAGTCAAATATTGCATCAAAATGGTTTAAGGACCTGACACGTAGTGAATTCCATCTCTTATGGTGATATATGGATATAATTCCTGAATGGGGAAAAAGACAAAGCTATGGCATGATTTGGAAAATTGTAATATACTTTTTGTCAGTGTCCCGCAAATGGTTATCAAATGCTTCTATCTGTGTAAAAGCAAGAACCCAGATCACTCTTCAAAAAGAGTAGGGCATTAAGTCCCAATGGTGATTCTTTCTAACCTAATATTGTCTGTATTATTGTGAAAAAAAAACTACCTGAGAGGCTATATTGAAAGCTGTGTGTTCTATTTCACTGTGCGTTAAAACAATAGTACACTTGTTGTATTTCCTTTTAAAAACTGACCTTATGAAAAGCCAGACTCCCATTCAATATCTATTTTCATTATAAAGTAAAACTGTAATGATTTGTTATGGGCTATAAGTACCCAGTATGTTGGAACAATGGAACCATTTATTTTTTTATCATAACATTATACTCTCACTTTACAATCTAGTTTCCACCTGATCAAAATATTGTTAAAGAATTTTTACCTCCAGTAATAAAGGATAAATAAAAGAATTGATGATCTCCCTGTATCTTGATAGAATTAATATTTAGAAAGGGACTTTCTTGTTATTCAAGAAAACACATTATCAGCACAATTATTGATCCCAAAAATAAGTAAAATTTTCTTGAATAATTTTCACATGTAAATTTTTCTATCATTCTGTCTATCTGTTGGCTTTCATCTTCTCCTCTGAAAGTATTTGTTGTTAAAATGTTATAAAAGTGAATGTAGGGGACAAATTCTATCTGTTTTCTTATAGGCTCAGCATTTTTCCATTTATTATGATTTTTGAAAAATCGAATGACTGTCTCTGAGTTGTCAATGTGGCTGCCATTTTGAATAACAAGACAAATATCAGCCAATAAGAAAAAATTGGACTGCATTCAGTATGTAGCGCTTTGAACAGACTTGTCTGGTATCAGTGTTATATAAATTTTATTATTAAAAGCAATGATCGTCATAGCGCTGAGGCCATTTGCGATTTGAAATCGTTTGTTGCCTCCTGCCATTGTTTCTATGGTTAAATCTTTTTTTTCGGGTTAAATCTTGTAACTGGATATTAACCTGTCTCTTATTGGTCAAAGTATTAAAATTCAATATTTGTCTTCTTCTGTTTAGGAAAGATCATGTACACCAAGAAACAGCTGCTTCCAAAAGGTGGCCAGAAAATTGGGACTTTATGACAACCAAATATGAAGATGTAAGTAGCTCTGTAACTATATTCCTGATTATACATTTGTGATACTGTAACTCAAACTCTGTATTCAGTATATCTTCCATCCGTAGAGATGAGGATATTGGATGAAGGGGAGGGATAGATCAATTGGGAGTGGCATATATGAGGAGGGAGGGAGGGATAGGAGGGGTATATATGAGGAGGGAGGGATAGGAGGGGCATAAATGAGGAGGGAGGGATAGGAGGGGCTCAAATGAGGAGGGAGGGATAGGAGGGGCTTAAATGAGGAGGGAGGGAGGGATAGGAGGGGTGTATATGAGGTGGGGCGTATATGAGGAGGGTGGGATAGGAGGGGTGTATATGAGGGGGGGCATATATGAGGAGGGAGGGATAGGAGGGGTGTATATGAGGAGGGAGGGATAGGAGGGGCGTATATGAGGGGGAGGGATAGGAGGGGCATATATGAGGGGGAGGGATAGGAGGGGTGTATATGAGGAGGGTGGGATAGGAGGGGCGTATATGATGGGGAGGGATAGGAGGGGCATATATGAGGAGGGAGGGAGGGATAGGAGGGGTGTATATGAGGTGGGGCATATATGAGGAGGGAGGGACACGAGGGGCATATATGAGGAGGGAGGGATAGGAGGGGCATATATGAGGAGGGTGGGATAGGAGGGGCATAAGAGGAGGGTGGGATAGGAGGGGCATATATGAGGGAGGGAGGGATAGGAGGGGCATATATGAGGTGGGGCGTATATGAGGAGGGAGGGATAGGAGGGGCATATATGAGGAGGGAGGGATAGGAGGGGCATATATGAGGAGGGAGGGATAGGAGGGGCGTATATGAGGAGAGAGGGATAGGAGGGGCATAAATGAGGAGGGAGGGATAGGAGGGGCTTAAATGAGGAGGGAGGGATAGGAAGTATATGAGGAGGGAGGGATAGGAGGGGCGTATATGAGGAGGGTGGGATAGGAGGGGCGTATATGAGGTGGGGCGTATATGAGGAGGGAGGGATAGGAGGGGCATATATGAGGGGGAGGGATAAGAGGGGTGTATATGAGGGAGGGAGGGATAGGAGGGGCATATATGAGGGAGGGAGGGATAGGAGGGGCATATATGAGGAGGGAGGGATAGGAGGGGCATATATGAGGAGGGAGGGATAGGAGGGGCATATATGAGGGAGGGAGGGATAGGAGGGGCGTGTATGAGGAGGGAGAGACAGGAGGGGAATATATGATGAGGGAGGGATAGATTAAATAGGAGACGCAGATTAGGAGGGAGGGATTGATTAAATAGGAGGGACAAATGAGGAGGGATGGATAGATAAAATAGGAAGGGCAGATTAGGAGGGGGAAAATATGTATCGTTTTAATGATATTGAAAATAATCATTTTAAGTTGAAATTCTTAAACAAGATCTGCTGAAAAGCTTCCTTGATCAATTATCAACATTTCATGATGAAACACAACCTGTGCACAAAACCTGAAACTATTCAACATTTCTACTGATCTATCTTGTCAGAAATGTGGGTGGCTCAGTATTCCGAAGCAAACATCTGTTTGGTCATGCATGAACCTGAACGAATTAGGTCACACATTGTCCTCATGAAACACATGAGGTATGCATGACTGAATAGAGCAAAACAACAGCTGAGCGTGACCAAATCGAGTCACACAATGGCCCTGCGTGATCTTACGTGTTCACATTTATACATGACCATGTACAGGTTTTGCAAATGACTGATCTTTTGAACAATAATGTGTGCTGTATCTTTTTTATTGTCTTTTAGCTGATGAAAGAAGAGCTGGAGGCACAAAGAGTTAGATCTTATTGATATATTTTAAATGTTTCACTGCATGAATAGGTGTTGTGTTCCACACATATTCCCTGCAGTCTGTCTTTATTGTTCAGACATCTTATGTTAACTCTTAGTCTGCCACTGATTTTATGCTTACAATATACATTCCATGTTTATACTGCATGCATATTTGGACATATATTTCTTAGGGACATTTATCCCTTTTTATTTATTTTTTAAATCTCAGCTCTCTTTGACATAATTGTTTTTGTTTTGTTTTTTGTTTTAAATTTACAATGTTCAGCAATAAACAACACCCAAATGTATTCAAAAGAAAAGCCACTCTTTTTATTTGCTTCTTTGAATTATTCTATTTTTATTAGTCTTCAAAATGTCATTGATATAGTTCTGAGACACCTTTTATTTTTATGCAGCATGATCTTTTTTTAACTGAAAGATGAATTACCACAATAATTTGCATGTTAATGTTCCCATAATAACTGTACTCAGGTAGGAATTTTATTTATAAATGTCATAAATGTTACCATTTACGTTACAGCTTATCTGTTTTACAACTTCACAAATCTGAAGGTTCACTTTGCATGCTGTTGACATTATATGCACAAAGAACAATAGACACAATTTCATGGCATATATTTTCCATCAGAGAATATACCAAACTTTGAAAGAAAAATCAATGATATGGAATAGTCATGAGGGATTAAAAAGATGAATAGGATAGAGTGGCAAATGCATTCACATCTTTACTAATACTGGGGAAATTATTTGTGATTTCTGTTGTGAAAGTACCAGTACTCTCACCAAGATAACCAAAAGTTGGTCGAACATTCCATCAAAATCTCTTAAGGGCATAATGTAGTCACATGGCACATAATGTAGTCACATGGCACATAATGTAGTCACGTGGCACATAATGTAGTCACGTGGCACATAATGTAGTCACGTGGCACATAATGTAGTCACGTGGCACATAATGTAGTCACGTGGCACATAATGTAGTCACGTGGCACATAATGTAGTCACGTGGCACATAATGTAGTCACGTGGCACATAATGTAGTCACGTGGCACATAATGTAGTCACGTGGCACATAATGTAGTCACGTGGCACATAATGTAGTCACGTGGCACATAATGTAGTCACGTGGCACATAATGTAGTCACGTGGCACATAATGTAGTCACCTGGCACATGATGTAGTCACCTGGCACATGATGTAGTCACCTGGCACATGATGTAGTCTCATGGCACATAATGTAGTCATGTGGCACATAATGTTGTCAAGTGGCACATAATGTTGTCACCTGGCACATAATGTAGTCACCTGGCACATAATGTAGTCACATGGCTTTTATTTCAATGTTCACAGAATATGTAATGATGTGTTGAAATAATTATAGGTTGATAATTGAAAATAGTTCAATCTGGGAAATTTATGATTTGATGATTAAAATATATTATAATATGTCAACACATAATACTGCGTGAAAAAGAGCAGCTAATTTAACAGGTAAAGATGAAGGAAATATTAAAACATGCTTAAATAATACCTGTTAAGTAACATAAAATAAAACAAATAATAATTTGTCTTTTAAGGTAACAGTATTGAAGTAATAGTGTCTAAAATCTTAATTCAAGATGGTGAAGGATGAGATAGTTCGTAAAGAGAGAGTGCCTATAGCGCCACCTACACCAGCTCGTCTTCCTCAGATGACACCCCTAGATCAACGTATCGAGGTCAAGCCCTCCCCGCAGCCTGTTCCCAAGACGACCGCTTCAATGATAGGGTGGCGATCCACGAACAAAGAGTGCAGGCTGGAGAAATATGGATCTTATGCTAAACCAAAAGGAGGACTCGTCAGGCAGCTGGGATGGCCAGCAGAGGGCGTTGATTAACATCTCGGAAATGAAAAATATCTGTATGAGTTGGAGAGCAACTCATCATTAACAGATCACCGATCACATGACTCACTGAAAGACACAGCAATCACATATATAACTTTAAGAAAACACAAAGAAAAAAATCAATAAAAAATAGTAAATGCTTGGTCAAATTTGCAGGATCAGTTTTCGTCCCATGGAGTTTTATTCAAGGAAAAATGTATAATAACATTTTTCAAGTGAATTATCAATCTATCAATCAAAAGCATCATTTTTCCATATTTTTCCAAATGATCACATGAGTGTCAACCACAGGAAAAAGGAAAAGAAAGTAAAGGCAACTTTAGAAAGGCTGTTTGATAATAAAATTTTAAGAATAAAATGCCATAACAGATAGATATTTAGTTAGACCCCTTGAGATATCTGCTGTATTTGTTATGAAACATTACACTTGTCAGGCTCAATTAGTTCAGAGTCATGTACTTGTCTGGCTCAAGTAGTTTAGAGTCATGTACTTGTCTGGCTCAATTAGTTTAGAGTCATGTACTTGTCTGGCTCAATTAGTTTAGAGTCATGTACTTGTCTGGCTCAATTAGTTTAGAGTCATGTACTTGTCTGGCTCAATTAGTTTAGAGACATGTACATGTCTGGCTGAAGTCATGATTAAAAGGCATATAGTTTCTGGCTCAATTAGATAAAACTGCTGAACACCTTGCACCAAGCTGAATTATGTACATTGTCAGTTACTTTTTCAGACTTCCATATGCATAACCAGTATTATCACATAAACACTAAAGCACATTCCACATTCAACTCAGTTTTATATTTATATCTGCACAAGCAGTCAAAATCAATAAAAGAGGGAAACAAAGATTTCTTTAGAAAGGAAACTGTAATATGTTGTGAACATTGCAGAAATTATGTATTTATTTCATACAATTTTTTCTTATGTGCGTATATATGCATGTGTGCATATATGCATATGCGTAAAACAGACATTTGATATTTCTAGGATTATCCCAAATATTTACATGATGATTAATTATCAGAAGTATGTCTTCGGGCACACAAACATGTTTTTCTCATCACATGGTGGGATATCTTTAAGACAGGCAATGCTAATACATACTATGCTGTACACATCATTATACAGTAACGTATCTCTATCAGATCGAGACATTACACAGAAATGTAAGATTCAAATAAGCCTATCAAGTACAGACAAATATCTGTACAAGGCATTGGATTCATGGTCAATTCCAGGCTCCGTAATCATTAATTAGTAAATGCAGGAACTCATCCCGACCACCCAGCGTTGGATATTTTAGTCAGACTCTATCTGTACTTTACACTGTATTGTGTTATTACCAGTATATATCATATTGTCATAGAAATTTGAACTGCACAATCCTTGTTTGTTTATGTATTTATGATCAATAAAAAATTCTTAGAAGGTGATTTGTTATGAGTTACATGTATGTCAACCTCGTGGATAAATATGGTATGAGGGAAGAAAAAATGGGAAGGGACTATTTTATGCTTATATTAATGGGCTAAATCATATCTTGTGGGTTGTAATACTCCTTCATTTTATCTACAATACACAAGCATGGGATATTTAAATTCTTTTCCAGAGTACACTTGAGCAGACAATTTTGACCAATCAAAATGCAGGTTACATATTGAATAATATTTGTCATGGTATTCAAAATGGCAGCCTCCCTGACTTGGAAATAGCTACAAGATCTTTGAAAACAAAATGATAAAATAGAATAGATCCACTGATAAATCTTCCCTGCTTTTAGCTTAGACCAATAACCAGTCATTTCAGAGGAGATCAATTAAAGGGCAGTCCTGGGTAAATAATGGGAAAGCAAGGAATTTTGTGATGCCTTATAATTTACATTTCATTGCTGAAGTTTTATACATAGCACTAATGCCCAAACATAAGTAATTGTAGATGGTTTTATTTCACAATGATAAAAATGACCAAAAACATGTCTTGCGGAATATTAGCTTTTTATTTGTTACAAAAATTATTTTACAACTTATAAAAATATTCAAATTTTTTACCTCAAAATTAGCCATTATATACACATTCCCAATTTACAATATTTACAAATTACGTTTGTATTATCGACAGTTTGATGCTGATCATTATTCAAGTATTTATGATATGCAATGTGTGAACCCCGCACATTGCTCAAAAATTCCAAACAGATCATTCTAATTCTTGAGCTGCTGGGTAATCAATTTGTCAATTATTCCAGTCCTGTAAAGCTTGGTAATTTTAAATGGCTACCAATATTTTAACAAATCCAATACTAAGATTCTCCTAAAGAATTATACAGTGACAAACCTTGAAAGATGCATGTCATGGTAAAAATATATTAAAAATATTGAAAAGAAGACATCTTATTTCTGTAAATAGTAATTGATACAATACATTATTTTTTACCAGTTATCATACTTATTGACTATAATTTTATGATGAATTGATAAATGCCTCCATGCATCATCTGAACCTGCTCTAAGTTGTCAATCTGAAAATGGATTTGCTCATTTGTGTTGGGTGGGGCTTATTACTAAGAATTATGGAATTGTGTCCTGCAGACCATTGCACCTATGCTGAACACAGTAAATAACAAAGGTATTCATTCCTGAACACATAATAATAATCTCATTCTTGGAAAATGGGAATGTCAGGTATAAGTGTCCCTGACCATGGGATTTTTTTTCCATGTCTGTTGCGAAAGTATTGGTTGTTACTGATATATTGTGAGATGCAAATTGGGGCTATCCCTTGCGAGCTCCATGAGAAGCCATTGCAAAGCTGTAATACTATGCTGCAGGCACTTGACAAGCTTCATCTCTGTCTAGCGACCAAATTAATGCTGATTAAGAAATATGGTAACCCATACACATATACCAAGTCACCCAGTACTGCATCTTATATATACACAGGACCGCATACCCATCACACTCTGTAAGCTACAGATTAGGGCTCGCATACCCATCACACTCTGTAAGCTACAGATTAGAGCTTGCACACCCATCACACTCTGTAAGCTACAGATTAGGGCTTGCACACCCATCACACTCTGTAAGCTACAGATTAGGGCTCGCATACCCATCACACTCTGTAAGCTACAGATTAGAGCTCGCATACCCATCACACTCTGTAAGCTACAGATTAGAGCTCGCATACCCATCACACTCTGCAAGCTACAGATTAGAGCTTGCATACCCACCACACTCTGTAAGCTACAGATTAGAGCTTGCATACCCACCACACTCTTGAGCTTTACAATCATATCCACCACATTTTACATTTATCCTGTTAAATAAGAGACATTTTGGGTGTTTGTGCATATATATGCCCAGGGAGTGTGGTCAATGCTACTGCCATGGTTAGATGAAATATTTTAGATTTCTTGTAACTAAAAATGTGTTCTGCTGATGCAAATGATCGACTTTAACAATGTATTTTGACCTGCCAATTAGTGAGCTCCTTTCACTGTTTCTCATTTATAAAACTATCATTCATTTAATATTTACATATAATATACAAGTATAAATATCACATACATTTGAAAGGGAGATTTCCTCTAGTCCTACAGCAAAGTGAGAGTTTGTATCTATCATGTTGATATCTATTGTTGTTATCTATCATGTTGCTATCTATCACACTGCTAAATATATAGTCCATCACATAGTCAAATGATAGTAATTGTTACATATCACATTGAAATATATAGCAAAGTGATTGTACCTTGTACCTATAGCATGGACATCATGGGTATGTTGATTGTTACATGACATCATGCCATGACATCATGCCATGACATCAAGGGTTAGGATCAACACATGACAGGGTTGACCAACACATGATATCATGGGATTAAGGTTACTGACCCATGACATTATTGGGTATGTTGAATGACACATGATATCTTGGGCTTTAGGTGATTGACACATGACATCATTGTGGATTGACAAATGATATCTCAGTTTTACATTGATTGACACATGACATGAAATTACGTTGATTGACACATCATGAGATTACGTTGAATGGTAAATCACAGATTGGAATAATAGCAAATGTCATGGAAGAGTAGATTGGTTGTGGATGATAAATATTTCAAGGTTGAGTGAGTCAGTATCTCTTGTGTCAAGATGCGATTCCTTGTAGAGATATATTAAATGTGACATCATTGTCAGTTTTCAGCACAATTTCCCCCTCATATAGGCCTGCCTGGGTTGGCCGAAATATCACCGGTAAGCGGACATATCGCCTCCCCCTGCAAAACATATGTGAAATTTTACATGTTGATCAAGTTTCTATATTGTCTTCATTTGATATTATCAAAAAAATGATTGGTGTGAAGTTTTTATGGTAACAATATTTGTACAAAAGGAGTAAAGCCAACTTTGTGAATTGCCATAATTCAAATACAAATAAAGGAGAAAAATTAATATATAGTCCCATATGCAGTTATAGTTGAAAACAAAAAAAAAATCATTAATATTATATTATAAAATGTTATGTAATACAACATATGTATACTTACTCCACACTAATTTGTGAGTATTTACACCGAAATGGCTCCAAGGGGGAAGTGACCTGTACCTTGAGAACAAAAAACAACCAAAATATTGAACTGTTCTATTTCTTAAAACTTTACTTTAATATCTGCAGAATATTAAATGTAAAAAAACTCAACCATAGCCCTCAGCTTTTATCATTTAGTAGGCCTTTAAGAGTAAAGCACTGTTTCCTTTTATGTAGTATGTCATGTAGTGCACGATGCAGTGCAGAACTTTTTCCTGCACACCATGCTGAGCAATGCAGGTGTTTTCATGAATGTATGCACTTTGCTGTCTGTAATGATATGTGTAAGCCAGTTGACACATTGCCTTTAACAGAGAGGCAACTGAACACTAAACCACAGAGTTAGGAATGAGTTTCTGGTACTTAACAAAGTCCAATGTTGGTGCCAATTTCAATTTTTTAGCAGTTCATTCTAAAAACATAGGCATCAGAGATGCATCAACCCTCAGCCGTGGTAACTCATTGCACAACATTCGCTCCACACAATATTTGTGAACAAATTTTTCATGAAGCTGCCATTATTTGTTCTTAAGTTATTGCAATGACGTGGATTTGACATGATTGTCCCTGTGACCTTGAAAAGTAGGTGAAGGTCATGTTCCATCAAGAGAAGTCTGAGGTCTTCACCAGATGCTAATGTGTGTCAAGTCTCATAAAGCTGCCATCATTCGTTCTCAAGTTATAGCAATGATAGGGATTTCACATAATTGTACCTGTGACCTTGAAAAGTAGGTGAAGGTCATGTTCCATACAAAAATGTCTGAGATTTTCATCAGATGCTTATGCGTGTCAAGTTTCATGAAGCTGCCACCATTTGTTCTCGTGTTATCGCGATGACAAGGATGATTTCACATATTTGTCCCTGTGACCTTCAAAAGAAGGTGAAGGTCATGTTTCATAGAAAAGAATCTGAGGTCTTCACCAGATGCTTATGTGTGTCAAATCTCATAAAGCTGCTATCATTTGTTCTTGAGTTATTACGATTCTTGGGATTTCACATAATTGTCCATGTGACCTTGAAAAATAGGTCAAGGTCGCCGTCCACCGAACTAGTCAGAGGTTTTCAACAGATGCTTATGCGTGTAAAGTTTCATGAAGCTGCTATTATTTGTTCTTGAGTTATCACGATGACAAGGATGATTTCACATAATTGTCCCTGTGACCTTAAAAAGTAGGTGAAGGTCATATTCCATCAAGAGAAGTCTGAGGTCTTCACCAGATGCTTGTGTGTGTCAAATCTCATAAAGCTGCCATCATTCGTTCTTGAGTTATTGCGATTCTTGGGATTTCACATAATTGTCCCTGTGACCTTGTAAAATAGGTCAAGGTCGCCGTCCACCGAAAAAGTCCGAGGTTTTCACCAGATGCATATGCGTGTAAAGTTTCATGAAGCTGCCATCATTTGTTCTTGAGTAATCATGATGACAAGGATGATTTCACATAATTGTCCCTGTGACCTTGAAAAGTAGGTGAAGGTCATGTTTCATAGAAAAATTTTGAGGTCTTCACCAGATGCTTGTGTGTGTCAAATCTCATAAAGCTGCCATCATTCGTTCTTGAGTTATTGCGATTCTTGGGATTTCACATAATTGTCCGTGACCTTGAAAAATAGGTCAAGGTCGCCGTCCATCGAACTCGTCTGAGGTTTTCACCAGATGCTTTTGTGTGTCAAGTTTCATGAAGCTGCCATCATTTGTTCTCGTGTTATCGCGATGACAAGGATGATTTCACATAATTGTCCCTGTGACCTTGAAAAGTAGGTGAAGGTCATGTTTTATAGAAACAATTCCGAGGTCTTCACCAGATGCTTATGGGTGTCCAATCTCATAAAGCTGCCATCATTTGTTCTTGAGTTATGCAATTCTTGGGATTTCAGATAATTGTCCCTGTGACCTTGAAAAATAGGTCAAGGTCGCTGTCCATCGAACTCGTCCGAGGTTTTCACCAGATGCTTATATGTGTCAAGTTTCATGAAGCTGCCACCATTTGTTCTCGAGTTATCGCGATGACAAGATGATTTCACATAATTGTCCCTGTGACCTTGAAAATTAGGTGAAGGTCATGTTTCATAGAAAAAATTCTGAGGTCTTCACCAGATGCTTATGTGTGTCAAATCTCATAAAGCTGCCATCATTCGTTCTTGAGTTATTGCAATTCTTGGGATTTCACATAATTGTCCATGTGACCTTGAAAAATAGGTCAAGGTCGCCGTCCATCGAACT
Source organism: Amphiduros pacificus (assembly GCA_949316495.1). NCBI lineage: Eukaryota > Metazoa > Annelida > Polychaeta > Phyllodocida > Hesionidae > Amphiduros > Amphiduros pacificus. The sequence goes on along the minus strand of OX439001.1, from coordinate 56,756,457 downwards.
CGTCCGAGGTTTTTACCAGATGCATATGTGTGTCAAGTTTCATGAAGCTGCCATCATTTGTTCTTGAGTTATCGTGATGACAAGGATGTTCGCTACAGACATACATACATACAGACATACATACATACAGACATACATACATACATACATACATACCCACGCCAGGAGTACTGCAATACCCTCAGCCTGATTACATCAGGGGCTGAGGGTAAAAAAGATCTCCAAATTGATGCATACATGTGTGATGCTTTTCATTACATACCGGTACTACAGTGTGCCCTGCATTAAGGTCTGTACATAATGGGAGCAGGGCATAATAACGAGACTGAGAAGATTTCAGGTGCTCATATCTTATGACCATTTAATATGCTTAAAGATTAATCATTATAATATAGGTATCTGTGTAATAGAATTTGCTGCCTTACTATGATTTATGAAGCCATAAAATTCAACGTGACTAACTTACTCATGCAAAATAGTTATAATTCATAACCAGTTTCTAAAAATGAACAACTAAGTATTCATCCTTGTCTGTGGAGGATGGCAACTTCATTCACATCTTGAGAGTTTGTGTAACTTCTGATTAAAAGGGTTTATTATTGTCTTTGTTCTTGATTCAGTACTTGCTGGTGATATTTGTTTGTGTGCTCTCTCCCGACAATGTTTGCTGGTACTGATATTAGAATCTGTGCCTTAAACTATTTTACTGATATTTAAATTAATAGACAAGCCCTTATTTACCCTGTGGGTTAATATCAATATTTTGTACCCAAGCTACATTGAGCCCTTACCCTGTGTGATTTGCTGAGGCTTGTATTTACACATGAGCCCCTAACCTGTGTGGTTTGATATCAATATTTTGTATACCAGCTACATTGAGCCCTTACCCTGTGTGGTTTGCTGAGGCTTGTATTAATACATGGGCCCTTACCCTGTGTGGTTTGTTGAGGCTTGTATTAATACATGGGCCCTTACCCTGTGTGGTTTGTTGAGGCTTGTATTAATACATGGGCCCTTACCCTGTGTGGTTTGTTGAGGCTTGTATTAATACATGGGCCCTTACCCTGTGTGGTTTGTTGAGGCTTGTATTAATACATGGGCCCTTACCCTGTGTGGTTTGCTGTCCTTGTTTTTGATGGTGATTCGGTACTCGCTGGTGCATCCCACTGTCGTCGGGGTGAACTCTACAGATTCCTCAGACACTCGCACCAACTGCTGTTGCTCAGGGCTACAAATATCAAACACATTTAACGTCAAGTCATCATGTGAGAACTGAAAAAAGAGCCAGTGCTTTTATATGTTTACAACATTTAGCTGCTCACGAACATTATTAAATAATGAAAATCATGGTGAAGAGTGAATGTAAAGAAGCAGAATGATCATAGAAGTGTAGAGATCTACAGCACACAGATGTAAAATAAACATAGATATGTAAAATGACCATAAGGATATTAAGTGAACATACAGATATTAAGTGAATGAACAGATTGTGAGCGAGCAGAGATGTGGAGAGTAGACATAGAGATGTGGAGAGTAGACATAGAGATGTGGAGAGTAGACATAGAGTATACATAGAGATTTGGATTAGACGTAGAGATGTGGATTAGACGTATAGATGTGGAGTAGACATAGAGATATGGAGTAGACATAGAGATGTGGAGTAGACATAGAAATGTGTAGACATAGAGATGTGGAGTAGACATAGAGATGTAGAGTAGACATAGAGATGTGCAGTAGACATAGAGATGTGCAGTAGACATAGGGATGTAGAGTAGACATAGAGATGTGCAGTAGACATAGAGATGTGCAGTAGACATAGAGATGTAGAGTAGACATAGAGATGTGCAGTAGACATAGAGATGTAGAGTAGACATAGAGATGTGGAGTAGACATAGAGATGTGGAGTAGACATAGAGATGTGGAGTAGACATAGAGATGTAGAGTAGACATAGAGATGTGCAGTAGACATAGAGATGTGCAGTAGACATAGAAATGTGGAGTAGACATAGAAATGTGGAGTAGACATAGAGATGTGGAGTAGACATAGAGATGTGGAGTAGACATAGAGATGTGGAGTAGACATAGAGATGTAGAGTAGACATAGAGATGTAGAGTAGACATAGAGTAGACATAGAGATGTGGAGTAGACATAGAAATATGGAGTAGACATAGAAATGTGGAGTAGACATAGAGATGTGGAGTAGACATAGAGATGTGGAGTATACATAGAGATGTGGAGTATACATAGAGATCTGGATTAGACACAGAGATGTGGAGTAGACATAGAGATGTAGAGTAGACATAGAGATGTAGAGTAGACATAGAGATGTGCAGTAGACATAGAGATGTGCAGTAGACATAGAGATGTAGAGTAGACATAGAGATGTAGAGTAGACATAGAGATGTGCAGTAGACATAGATATGTGCAGTAGACATAGATATGTGGAGTAGACATAGGAATGTGGAGTAGACATAGAAATGTGGAGTAGACATAGAGATGTGGATTAGACATAGAGATGTGGAGTATACATAGAGATTTGGATTAGACATAGAGATGTGGATTAGACATAGAGATGTGGAGTAGACATAGAGATGTGCAGTAGACATAGAAATGTGGAGTAGACATAGAAATGTGGAGTAGACATAGAGATGTGGGGTATACATAGAGATTTGGATTAGACATAGAGATGTGGATTAGACATAGAGATGTGGAGTAGACATAGAGATGTGCAGTAGATATAGAGATGTGCAGTAGACATAGAGTAGACATAGAAATGTGGAGTAGACATAGAGATGTGGAGTAGACATAGAGATGTGGAGTAGACATAGAGATGTGCAGTAGACATAGAGATGTAGAGTAGACATAGAGAGCGAGCATATAGAAATAGAGTGAGTATGGAGACGAGATTTCAAGCCTTGATCTTGCCACATAGTAATGTCTCCATACCTCCGTTGCGAGGACACTTTCTGCATTCTGGCCACTTGTGTTTCCTGGTCCTCCACACGCAAAACTGACTCAGCTATGCCCTGAAACATTAAAACATGTATAAATATTATTATTATTTTATACACATATCTATAATGTGTAATGCCTATCTTCTGTAATTAGACAATGGGAGGAAACAGTTTATTATCTGTCTTCAACAGATGCTCTTCTATGACTGGTCAATTTAAGACAGGCAATACTGTGATATGATAACAAAATAATGTTTGATAAATCAGTTTTGCATAAAAGTTCTATACATGTGTGAATAACTATTATACACTGATTAATGAATATACAGTACGGTGCTGACTGCATTTCTGAGAAAAAAAAATTAAATTCCAATAAAATCCATGACAAAATTTAAGAATAACAAGGAAATGCATGGGTGCTGGTGAGAAAAAAATTTTTGACTGAACATTTTCGGCGGTGCCTCGCAAACTTAACCGAAAAGCGATTGGTGTGGGTAGCTGAGTCGTCAAAATATTAGCCAATCAAAATCCGTCAAACTCTACCGAAGCAGCCCGCAACACCAAAACAAGGCGGCGGCCACAAGCGGTAAGCGATTGACTGAATTTTCGATGTTTTGGGTCGATTTGTGCAATTTTGATGACACAAATTTATTTTTTTGACGGAGGAATCGATTTGACGGATTTTCCGTTCACGGATTTTAAATTTTGACGGAAATCCGTCTGGAGACGGAGGACCAGCACCCATGGAAATGTGATGAGAATCACTGACAATAAAATATGACACATAAAATCTATATTTTACTATATTGTTAACATAAAATATATATTTTATATTCGGCTCTCTGATATGAAATCTTGGAGAGTATGAGCACCCCATGGGTATGCAGAGTGAATACTGATTTGGGAATGATGGCATCCCTAAATCTTTGATGGACTTTTACACTGCCCTCATGAAATAACTTTAAACTTCTATTTCTAGATGATAAAATTCCAATAATATCAAAGATGTCAAGTTGTTGAGCAATAACTGGCTCGCATGATTTTCCATCATGAAGCATCTTTCTTACATTTGATCAGAAGATTTCTTATTGTGACAAAGTCAGACTCTATATTTGTGTTTCATTCCTAGATAATATACAGCAATACAATGACCTACAGTTGATCTGTCATCTATTACTACATATTTGGACATTCACAACTTGAGCCATGCCTAATAGCTTTGTCAGCAAAAACTTGGCAATTCTGCACCACAGCAACTGCATCTCACTCATAAACCACTGAACTAATTAGTTTGAGTGATGAAGCCTATAAAACCATTTGTCGAGAGAATATCACTGTCTTATAATATAACTCGAGAGAAATGGCAGTATATCTGTAATTATAACAAGTTTTAAGATAAAGCAAAAGTATTTGGTGACCATTTGAAGTTTTGACCTTGGTAAAATAGGTCAAGGTCATGTTTGGGAATATCAATTGTGAACTTTCATTTAGGTGCATGTGCGGTAGAAATCCTGTGACTGTAAATTATGCAGCTGAAAGGACATACCACAGTGTTGAAACACACACACGGAGAAACAGTGCATGCACACATAGACGGAGCCGTATACCTAAGCTCCGTTCTGACCGTGGAAGATAATTATCTATTAAGATGAGTAAGAATGATAATGTGATTTAACCCAGTGATTTTTTGGGCAATTTGCTTAAATATGGACAGAAAGAATCAGTAATATATATATTTATATGCTAACCTGGCCAAGGAACTCCATCTTGTACGTATGTCTGATGGTCTTGACTGTGGCCTCCGTCTGTGACGTCACCTCCCAGTACTGCGAATATTGGCCAACTTTACGTGGACAAAAGTAAACCCGCACCTGTAAAAAAAAAACAAAAAAAAACCCATCAGTATTAAAGGCCTCGGCACAGTTTAGCCAGCATCAAGTCATACATCAAAATTTCTTATATATTCACATAAAAAACACACACACATATTACTTTATCTATAAAAATTCCTTCAATATTGTGATATTCTGATTGCCTAATGCATAACTGAAATGTCTAAATTTAGGTAAATATTGTGCAGATTCTGATAAAAGAGCATTTCCAGGTGTGGAGGAGGATAGTTTCTAGGATTAACATTTTTGGCCAGGTATTTCCAAAGACTCTCTTCCCTCAGGTATTAATTATTATTAACACCCACATTATTATTAATTATTATTAACACAGTTTTTGACAGCAAAAGAATCTTATCTAAACTCAACTTGAAAAACTTTATGAAAACGAATCTATTTTAAACTCTATAAATATTTGGTATTGAAAATGGTTACTCAATTTTTATATATTCTACATAATTTCCAAAACAATAGTATTTATTTTTATTGCATAAACATCGTCTGCAAGGGAAAATGGTGATCTAATAATAATAATAATAAAATATGTATAGCGCTGATACCAGACAAGTCTGTTCATAGCGCTGAAACACAATAAAATGTCCAAATATATGTTCTAAACTGAAATATGAGGCCAGTGTCTACATGAAGTGGGGTCATACTGTACATGGGCGCAGAGCACAAATCTGACAGATCAGTGATTGTATGGTCTCTGCTAAGCCTGTCTGTCTCACTTCCCTTCCAACCATCTAAACTCACATTAATAGCTCCTGCTGAGCTTGACATTTCCACCACTATCATTGACCCCTTTTTCCTCTCTTTTACTGCAAATTGTTTAACAAGTGGTGGGGACTGTTCCAGAAATAATTATTGATGGAAATGATGATGTCTTCAGAGGGAAAAAACAATATTGGAATGATAGCTACCATGGTTGTTTCTTGCGGCTGTAGTATTCCTGCCTTCTCTGGCAGCCAGAACACCGAGTACGTAGCTCGACACACACCCGGCAGCCCTTCCTCCTGTGAAATACAAGCAAAAACACAAGTCAATACCTGGCTCAGAAAGAAGCATCCTTTTCCTCTTTGTCATCTCCTTCTAATTTAAACATACATCTTGTTGTTAATGAGCCTGCCCCTGGGGGGCACCACCGTCATTAGTCTCCTTAGGAAACAAAGAATCCCTGCTACTTGCATCCATAAATAGTCATGACGTGGGGGGAATTACCAGTGTATGGAACTTTAGACATCTAGACACTTCCTCAAACATATAATATATGCAACTGAAGACTTTGTTCACCATAAAGTTCCATTGAAACACAACCAAATTTATTCTGCATAAAGCCATATTTTACATGTTACAAATAAACCTTTTTATCAGTATCACAAGCAAATGTTTGTGGCACTTATAAAATGGGCCCTCTTTCAGGGAGACAAATTTTTAGTTTTAAAGTTTATTGCAGAAAAAAGAAAGATCTGCATCTTGTCCCTTTGTCACACATTTCTGACAATCAATATGTCAAACAGTCATTCGTTCCCAACCCTCAGATAACCATCCCCAACCAGCATTACTAATAACTGAGAATTCTAGCCAATCAACAAATGTTTGATACTGATTGACTGAAGCAATTGACTTTGACACTAAAAGAGGGCAAGGTCACCCATCAGCAAGGTCACCCATCGCCAAGGTCATCCATCAGCAAACGTGTCTGAGATGTTGACAAGAGTCTTCTTCCATATATGTTCCAAAATTCAACCAATTGGCTCTGTGACACTGAACCTGAACTCCAGGACACCTCTGTGATCCTGTCCAAGGCTTTGAGATAGATAATCCATCCCCCTAAAGTTACACAAGAATGCAGTGACCAAGTTGTGAGATATACAAGTTACAGCATCCAGATACAAAAAAACGCTTTCCAGTTGTGTGCGTGTCTTTCCTCCAAAAAGGTATGGGGCAAAAATACTGAATTATTCAGTCCTCCTGGCAGGAGTCAACAAAAAGAACTCATTCAATACACACCCTTTCACGTAATGTCTACATGCCTGATTGTTTACGATGTTGTTTACTGTTTATCGGCTGGATAAGTGTGCACACAAATTCATTAGTGTTTGGAGCGACAACAAATGCCTTTCCCCTGGGCCTCATCAGGCACAGTCACATGCCACACGCCTCCATTGCTTCTACTTTATATATCGGACTGTCATACTGTGCAACATGTGCCATGACTGCTAATTGTGGCGCTGGGCTCAGCTTTAGTTTGGCCAATCGTTCCCAGACTACAATAGTGTATCATATTTGCTTTTTAATAATGAGTGACATTTGAATAGTTGTGCCCAAACTAATTTTATATTGTAGACGAGATGATCTTCCTGCACAAGACCTGTCTACTGTAATCTCAAAGCTTCAGTAATTAGGTCCAGTGTGGGAGTTTGCAGTTTAGAGAACAATGCACAGCAAGTAAATATCCTCAGATGAATGACTAATAAAACTAACTGTGACTGTATCCTCTGTGACGTACAACCAATAACCTGTAAGTGTGTCCTGTTTGCCACGTTAACAATCACCTTAAAACAAGTCCTGTGTGACAAATGTTGTGCAACTACCAGTAACCAGTGACTCAGTCCTGTGTGACAAATGTTGTGTCCTATGTGACATATTTTATGTCCTGTGGGGCATGTTCATAACTATCTGTTACTGTGTCCAATTTGACAGGTTTAACTTAACTACGTTTTACCATGTCCTGTGTGACAGGTTTGATGTAACTACCTTTTACCATGTCCTGTGTGACAGGTTTGATGTAACTACCTTTTACCATGTCCTGTATGACAGGTTTGATATAACTACGTTTTACCATGTCCTGTGTGACAGGTTCTACCTTTTACCATGTCCTGTGTGACAGGTTTGATGTAACTACCTTTTACCATGTCCTGTGTGACAGGTTTGATGTAACTACGTTTTACCATGTCCTGTGTGACAGGTTCTACCTGTTACGGTGTCCTGTGTGACAGGTTTTATGGAACTACCTTTTACCATGCCCTGTATGACAGGTTCTATATAACTACCTGTTACGGTGTCCAATGTGACAGATTTTATGTAACTACCTGTTTCCATGTCCTGTATGACAGATTTAATGTAACTACCTTTTACAATGTCTTGTATGACAGGTTTTATGTAACTACCTGTTACGGTGTCCAATGTGACAGATTTTATGTAACTACCTGTTCCCATGTTTTGAGAGATGCAAAATAAACCACTTGTAACCTGTAACCCTGCATGACAGTGACAAATCATTTTATTGTCCCTCTGTGTGAAAGCAGTCTCAGACTGTAATAACCTGCTCAGTCAAAGAGTCAAGTGGCCACAAACTGTCTGAGTGGGCTGCGTGGCAGTCAGAGGGCTGGGATGACAAATCACCTTCAGCCAAATCCCTGCTGACTGGCAGACTTAGAGAACATCTCTGTCATAGCAGACACAACTGCAGCATTAATTAGCGGGTATGTGTGGTGCGGTGTGTGGCCGTCACTACCTGCTGCTGTAGTGGGGGTCTCCCCTGCCCGCAACAATGCCGCCCAGCCCCACGGGCAGACCGAGCGGGGTATTAATGCAGGTCTGCAACCACAGTCTAGACACGGTAATTGGGTGTGAGCCGGGGAGACACGGCAAGGCCTGATTGTCCTCCTGCTAGCCCCTCACCTGCCATACATCATCCTCCACACTTCCACACCAACAGATACACTCAATATGTACCACCATCTTACCGCCACTCTCACTAGCCTACCACTTTCATCCCTACATCAACTTCTATCATATTCTTACCTAACTGTACACACATTACAGATCAAACCTAAATGAGAGAGAGAAAAAATACCTCAAGATTATTCTTGAGAGATTGTTTTCAAGGTGGTTTTGTTTGATGTGGAATCTGCAGTCTCCTTGTCTGCAGCTTTCATGTGAGACCTGTTAACGACAACACACACCATATGGCTGAGACGCACAATATCTAGTAGTTGTTTACTACACATAAAATGTGTGGATTTTTGCATGTTTATCATCATACGGTAATAATAATTGCCCTTGGCTATATTTTGGTTGACATCATCACAATTATCTTGTGTTTTTTAAGACTTAAGACTCACACTTCACACATAAAAGTCACATGAATTTCCTGCAGGACTAGCGATAACTTTTACAAAAATATTACTCTTTTTTTTATCTTCAGAAAAAAAGGGACTTCAGGATATGAGTGAGATGCACAAATTTCTGTAAAAGCACCAGGATTGGTGTAGAATTTCTGGATGACCTGTGCGTGTGAGTACGAAAACACATTACAACACTTCCCTCGGCACTGTAGTTGTGTCTGGCTTTTTGACTTTTTGCCTTTCTGACCGTCCATCACTGCTGCATGAAAAAGGCACCGGGTGACACCCAGTGACACCTGGTGGCGGCCATTGTGGCGCGGAGGGATTCGGTCAGGTGCTGGCATCATTTATACGCCGCTAAGTAGACGTCTTCCATACAAGCCAGGGAGGTAATCTTCTCATTTAGCTGGCTGGCTCTGACGGTAAGGAGAGAATGTCTGTCATACGCTGTCTCATACATACACCTTCCCTAAATGCCAGACTACGATCGGAGGTCGACGCAGGCTGGCTTACATACGGCTAATAGAACTGATGAATACCAAATTTGGAACTATTCCTTCACCCCCTCAGACCTGCCCCATAAAACTGTGACATAAAATTTAACGAGTGCGCTATTTGTCACTCAAGTAAGAAAGGGCCGCCAGACAGAGCCCAGACAGGCATAAAGAGTGCCTGCGTGGTACATTGGCCAGGAAGCTAGCTCCCTCTGGTGGCAACATTCAAGCATTTGTGTATTATGGCCACTTTTATGAGGGCCACACAGTACGCTGGAGCCTGCATGATAACGTATCCACACAACACCATAAATATCCCATTATTACATAAGTACTCCAGTCTGAAGTTGAAGTCCTCAACTGGTAGGAGCACAAATCATCTTGGCAACATTATGCTCGTATACAGGGCTGAACAATGCACTTCACAATATGATGCTTCTTGGAAACTGTTGATGTCACATAATGCTTGTGTGAAGTGGTAATTATACATGATATAGACTGATGATTACTGACGTTCCTTCTATATTCTACTGCGCAAAGTGATATACATCGATGTTGCCCAACCTCTATACAAATTGATGAAAAATATACAGATGTCACTCCTCCTCTATATCTCTGAGATATATACACTGATGTCACCTCTCCTTGTATCTCTGAGATATATACACTGATGTCACCTCTCCTTGTATCTCTGAGATATATACACTGATATCACCTCCCCTTGTATCTCAGAGATATATACACTGATGTCACTTCCCCTTATATCTCTGAGATATATACACTGATGTCACCTCCCCTTATATCTCTGAGATATATACACTGATGTCACCTCCCCTTATATCTTTGAGATATATACACTGATGTCACCTCCCCTTATATCTCTGAGATATATACACTGATGTCACCTCCCCTTATATCTTTGAGATATATACACTGATGTCACCCCATTCTATATCTTGACATACAAAGTGATTGATGAGTATACACTGATGTCGTCTCTCCTCCATATACCACTGTGATGGCTATATGCTGATGTAATCTGACATGTATACACGCACAAGGTAAACCTCACAATAACATGTAGATTATAGGTAAGATTGGGACAAAGATAATCATTAACTACACAATGGGAAACAACTCTCCAACCACCATACTATTTTTGTCTAGTGATCAGCTTGATAGCAATTTTTCTATGTCCTTTTTACATAAGAGATCGTTAGTCTAGACAACAACATCTGGGCCAGACACTGGAAATGTCATTGTTGTCCTCCACAGGGGGAGCCACTGACCTTTGCCTATTAAGCACTCTGTGCATAAGTACTTGTCTTGTGATTCTGTGCCTGAGAACACAACTTACTTTAGCAGACCCATTAAGAGGATTTGACCTATATAATGGAAGTCCCAACCCTAACTTTAATACTCTTTTTACTTCATCTTATCTAAGTCTATAAGATTTCATACATCATGGAAAATTATGGAGTGAAATCATGGAAAATTATGCAGTGTGACTTATATCATTTCTAGTCTAAGAGGTTAAACAGAGTTGATATATAGATTGGATTCTAAATTTCTCTGAATGTTCATTGATTTTTTTTCACCACCAAGTTCCATTTTTTACCGACCAACCTCTTGATCAAATTTATTCAGTCAACCTCTCATGTTCTGGATTATCGCAGACTTTTGTCATTATTATGTTTTTATATAATGAGCAGCTGATACTGATTAGCTGATACCGAGCAGCTGATACCGAGCAGCTGATACCGAGCAGCTGACACTGAGCAGCTGATACCGAGCAGCTGATACCGAACAGCTGATACCGAGCAGCTGATACCGAGCAGCTGATACCGAGCAGCTGATACCGAGCAGCTGTTACCGAGCAGCTGATACCGAGCAGCTGATACCGAGCAGCTGATACCGAGCAGCTGATACTGAGCAGCTGTTACCGAGCAGCTGATACCGAGCAGCTGATACCGAGCAGCTGATACCGAGCAGCTGTTACCGAGCAGCTGATACCGAGCAGCTGATACCGAGCAGCTGATACCGAGCAGCTAATACCGAGCAGCTGATACCGAGCAGCTGATACTGAGCAGCTGTTACCAAGCAGCTGATAATATGTAGCTGTTACCAAGCAGCTGATAATATGTAGCTGATACTGAGCAGCTGATACTGAGAAGCTGATACTGAGCAGCTGTTACCAAGCAGCTGATACTGAGCAGCTGTTACCAAGCAGCTGATACTGAGCAACCGTTACCAAGCAGCTGTTACCAAGCAGCTGATAATATGTAGCTGACACTGAGCAGCTGATACTGAAAAGCTGTTACCAAGCAGCTGATACTGAGCAGCTGTTACCAAGCAGCTGATAATATGTAGCTGATACTGAGTAGCTGATACTGAAAAGCTTATATTTAGAATGGTCAGATATATGTAAACTCAGCCTGGGTAATCAAATATCTTAAAATGTCAAGGTCCACAATCATATGTGGAGAGAAGTAAGACCTTGGATGAGAAGGACAAACATGAACATGGGTTGAATTCTGGGCAGAAAATATGTTTGATCAAGGTCTCTGTACTAAGGTCAAAATTTAATACCTGCAGTAAAACTCATAGCACTTTGTCCACATGTTTCATATGATCAGGTGTTCATATGATTTAATATAAAATCACTTCTTTTTTTTTTCAAAAATAAAGTTTATTATACAAAAACATAGTATTATATGGTACAATTAATTTCAAAGGTTGAGTTCTATTACCATTTCAAGCAGTTCATATTCTTATACATATACAGCTAGTAAATCATGTGCTATATAACCAGGTCAATGGTTATAATGCATCGTAAATAGGAATAAATTTATCAAATTTAAATAGTCTATTTTCTTTTGTACAGATATATTTTTCTACAGTTAGTGAGCTTTTTAAACATTTGAGAAATTCATAGAAATCTACATTATTTTCATTAAAGAGTCTTTGTTTATATATATAAAATTTACATTGTAATATGACATAATTAAGCACAATTGACACATTTTCATCATCTAGAAATCCAAATATAATACATTCTTCATCAATAATTTGTACGTCACTAGTTCGGTTCCACCACCTAAAGAAACTTTTCCAAAATTCTTGGACCCTTGTACAGTATATTAAACAGTGTTCAATAGTATCCTTATTTGTACAATAATCACACATGTCTGTTTCTTTTATACTTATATTGTACAGCCATCTGTTACATGCAATTGTTCTGTGTATGAGTCTATATTGGAAGGACTGGAGTTTTGTCTCTCTTGTAGTAATAAATGGCATCTTGTATATATTGTTCCATATTTGCTCATTTTCGCCTTCAAGCCTAGGATAAGTTTCTTGCCACTTCTGCACACATGTTGGTATAATCTGTTTTTTATTTATGAAATGCCAGTAATAATTTTTACATTTTAGAAGACTAATATTTTTACATAATGGAGGGTTATATATATGAACCATGATTTTGGTGCAGTTTACAGCTTTACAGTTTGATTCTTGAATTTTTTTCCTCCAATTACCTGGTATGCTTTGTCTAATTTGTAATACTTGTAGAAAATTACATTTAACATTATAAATTTGATGCAATTCATTTTGATTGTAGAATTGACCATTATCATTTAACAAGTCTCTAATTTTATTTATACCATTTTTACTCCAGCCCTCCCAATATATTGGTTTGTGGTTCATTGTAATATATTGGTTGTTCCATATGATCTCATTTTGGATATCCTTTATGTTCACAGGTTCTATGCTATGTATTTCAACCCATATGTTGTGTATATCTTGATAAAATTTTGGCATGCATACATTTTTATCATATTTTGACTGTTTCATCCTAAAATAATTATTCAAGCTATCAGTGTTGAAAAATTGTTGTGGCAAACATTTCCATCTTGCTTTTTCATTGCCGTTTGCTAATCTGTTTACCCATGACATAAGGAGTGCTTTAACTTTTATCTCAAAATTGCACAACTTCAAACCACCATTTTCAATACTTAAAGATAAAGTATCTCCAGCTATCTTGGGACTTCCACCATTCCATATGAAATCCCTCAGTATCTTTTTAACTTCATTAAACACTCTAGTTGGAGTTGTTTTAACACTTGAGATATAAACTAAGGGTGCAATTGCTACACTATTAATAATTGTAATCTTTCCCTTAATGGAGAGATCTCTTTGCTTCCAAATTCGGAGTAAATTCTGCATTTTGATAAGTCTGGGTCTAAAATTGTGTATGTAATTTTCTTCTTCAGATAATGTACATAAAACACCAAGAGTTTGAATAGAGTCTTTGATCCAGGACAGACCATGTGGATAGTATTCTGAACTTTGTAAAGGTCCTATGTATTTAGCTGTTGTTTTTTCTAGGTTAACATTAAGACCTGCACATATGGAGAATAATTTAAAAGTCTTCAATAGGTTTGTAAGAGATTTGTGATCTGCAACGAAGCATGTGGTATCATCAGCTAGTTGACTGATTTTTAAGATAGCATCTCTAAATGATAAACCATGGATTTCTGGATCTTGCCTTATTTTTTCTGCTAATATTTCAACTACGACTAGAAAAAGATAAGCAGATAGGGGACATCCCTGTCTGACACCTCGATATAATTTAAAATATTCAGTTGTATGTCCATTGTTGAGCACTGTTGATTCAATATTAGTATACATGATCTGAACCCATTTTCTAAAATTTTTACCAAAGCCAAATTTTTGCAAAGCGGCATCTAAAAAATTCCAGTCGACTGTATCAAAGGCTTTTGTGAAATCTACAGATAGAATGATTCCTGGTTTTCCGTCTTTCTCAGCCATATATATCACGTCTTCTATTATTCTGATGTTTTGGCCTACATATCTTCCTTTAAGATATGCTGTTTGGTCATCACTGATAATAAAAGGCAAGACTTCGTAATCTAGAAGCTAATAATTTAGCTAAGATCTTATAATCTGCATTCAATAGACTAATAGGCCGCCAGTTTTTCAAGAGTAATCTATTTTTGTCCTTTTTTGGAATAAGAGTTAATATGCCTCGCCGCTGTTCAACTGATAGAGTACCATTTGCAAAGGCATACTGAAAACTATCTAAGAGCAAGTCTTTTATATCTATCCAGAAAAATTTATAAAAGTCAGAGGAAAGGCCATCGGTTCCAGGAGTTTTACCATTTTTAAGCTCTTTTAAACTCTTTAATATTTCATCTTCAGTAATATCAGACTCACATAAATGATTGGACTCATCATCAATTTTCAGTGTATTTAAATTGTCAAGACAGCTTTTCATTGATTTTTTGTACTCCTCAGACCTATAATCTATATTATTACTGTATAGCTGTTCATAGAATTTCATTTGTTCTGTTCTTATAACTTTTGCATCTTTGATCACAGTGCCCTCAATATCTAATTGTGAAATAACTTTATTTATATAATTCTTCCGTTCTAGAGATAGAAAATATTTAGAGTTCTTTTCGCCCTCTTCTGCCCATTGAGTTCTAGATCTAAATATTGTGCTAGCTGCAGCTTGTTTTTCAATCTGTTCTAACTCACTTTTAACAGAGAAATATTCTTCTAGATGATCAGGATCTTCTTTTTCATCTATGACTAACTCTAGATCACAAAGTCTTGTTTCTAGTTCATTTCTATATTTCTGACTTTCTTTCTTTTTATTTACACAATATGGAATCGTGAAGGATCTTATTTTAAGTTTTACTAATTCCCATAACAATCCCTTGTCTTCTAGATTAAGATAAAACTGTTTGGTTTCAGATATGATTTTCTTTACCTCTTTAACATAGTCAATATCATGTAGCAGTGTGTTATTGAATTTCCAAAACCCCTTACCCCGTCTTTCTGATGCAGTATTTTCTATTGAAACAGACACTATACTGTGGTCAGAGCAAACACCTGGGTTAATATCACAGTTTGAGACAATATTACATAGTTCTTCTGAAATGAAAAGGTAGTCAAGTCTAGAAGCTAAGCCTCTGCTGTGCCATGTGTACCTACGTACATTTGGATTCATTACTCTCCATATATCAATTAAATTGAGAGACTCCAGGAGAGAGCATAATTCTTGTCTATATTCTAGGTTATCATTAGCATTAGACATGGTATCTAGTTTATCAAGCCTGGGATTATGATACAGGTTGAAATCTCCACCCAAAAATATAAATTTGTCATCAAATTGTGTAATTTGTGTTTTAACAAAGTCAATAAAGGCAATCTGCTCTTTCCTCATATCTCTGGTAGGAGCATATACATTTACAAAAACATATTGTGCCTCATCATGTTTAAAATCAATAGCCACAAATCTTCCCTCTGTATCTCTATGTATGTTCACAGTTTCAACATCAACACCTTCAGGTATCAAAATACATACACCTTTGCTATTACTAGTGCCATGTGAGAATACAATGTCTCCTCCCCATTCTGACTTCCATTTCTTTTCATCTTTTACAGTACTGTGAGTCTCTTGTAACATAATGACACCTTTGCATCTGTACAGCTTTTTAAAGATAGCTATTCTTTTAGTCCTATCTCTAATCCCATTTACATTAAAAGAGTATACTTTGATTTGGTTACTAGTGAATGTTTATATATATTGTATAAAAGAACTGCAAGTTGGTTGACACTATATGTTGCTATGACATATGCAAGTATTTGATAAATAATTGTACCACACATTTTATAGGTCACAGTGTAATATATACAGTAGTAAAGTAAAAAAATATGGATAGTAGATAACATTGGATAAAGTGATATGAGATAGTTGTGGGAGTACACAAAGTATACAGTTCTATTATATATGTCTATAACAACCCTTGTATATCTATGGTGATACAATTATAGGATAGTTAAGTCAAGAAAAAGTTGTTTTTTTTGTAAATAATATACAAAAGGTAGACAGTGGATACTGGCTATATGCAATATTTAGTAATACAGTACATAGCAAATATGTATAGTAGCTGATCAGAATACATAATAAATATGTAGATATACAGATGCTGATATGCTTAACCTATTACAAGTTTTTCAGCTTCTGCCTAACATTACATAGGGAGATACCAAGCTTGTTTTGTCCAGACCATCTGCTGTCCTCAGCTGCATGGGGGTGAAATAGACTCAGACCCGTTCCCCAGAACAAGTCGCGGGGGGCACACTCCACAAGCTCTGTATCACCTGTGCCCAGCAGCGCCCTCTTGAGGGTCTCATCTGAGAATTTGGCAAGTAATCCTGCTTCCATTGCTGATATTGCTGGGCCTGCATACCATTTGGCCTGGTCATAGCCTTTTACATTGTTTCCAGCCTGCCACTGCTTGTAGGGATTGTCCGTGCCCATTATGAGTTTGTGGGCTGAGTCATCATTGAAGAAGGATGCCTTTTTTGATTGGTAGTATTGTTCGCTGCTGTTGTATGTTACATTGTCCACTGAAAATTTACAAGGGTGGAAGTTTGAAAATGGAGATTCCTTTCTAAAAAAGAGAGTCTTGTTAATGAGACGGCGCGTGGCAATCTGCTCTGGGCGTAGTCCATCTGGTAGGTCGTCGAGTTGGTCGTGGCGAAAGGGGCGTCCATCTACGATGAGTTTGTCCACCTGCATCCGGACCTTGCCTTTGAACTTGTCGTTGGATCTGGCTGCTTGTATCACAGGTCTCAGCTTAGCCCTGCGCTCCTCATATACATCAGGGAAGTCCTCCCGCAACCAATACTTGGTGCCTTTGAGCTTGCTGCGTTGCTTCCACACAGTGTCTCTGTCAACATAAGAGTTGAATTTGGCAATTATGGGACGTGGTCGGCCTTTGGGTCCAGGACGACGATGACACCTTTCAATTTTAATTTCATCAACATTGGGTACTTCCATTGTCTTCAATATTTCCATGAAAATTTTCAAAGTGTCAGATGGTTTCTCATTGGCTATTTCCGGAACCATGTCCATATTCAGGTTGGAGCGCCTGGATTGACTTTCCTGACGCAGATTTTGCTCAATGAGATTTGACAGACTTGATTTCAGATTTAAATTCTCCTGTTTCAGCTCACATATATCTTTATCAAAGTCAATACATTTATTTTCCACTTTTGTTGCTACATTTTTGGCCTCATTTGCTGTTTTAATGGCATCAGTAACAGAGAGTTGCAGGCTGGCAAAATTGTTTTCAATTTGGGTCACTTTGCTTTCTATAGAGTCTAGTTTGTCCAGCTGTTTACTTATCTTGGCCAGTATAGGGGTCAACTCTGGGCCGGCGTCCATTTCACCAGGTGTGTAATCATGTCTGACCCTCTTGTCTGGTGAGTCCTGATTTTCCTTTCCAGGGGACATGGCTGAAAATAACCTGTGCATGTTCACTGAATCTTTATGCTGTTGCTATACAATTGTCACTTTTGTAAATCCACTGTGAGTCTGTATTTCTGAAGAAAATGTGCACTCCCACAGAGCTAGGAAACTAGGCAGCCATTGTGACCTCTGACCTCTCTAAAGCACAATCTTCCTTCAACAGTGTCCAAAAATTCAAGCTCATAATTACTGTGGAAAGGACAAACATGAGTTTCCAAGATGATAAAAGTTTCCACTGTGAGATAATAAGCTAGATAGGATCCATCACATATTCTGTCCGACATTCTGGACTGATTGACAGGTCACTGTGACATTCAAAGATAACATAATGCTTCTAAATATAAGAGGTTATAGACAAGAGAAAAATAGAACACAACTTGACATAACATATGGCTATATCAGGTAAACACTCACCTAATTTTTACTTTAAAAAAAAATCTAGTGTTCACGAGATAAGGCAGGTCACAGTACAATTTCCTATTAGAATATAAATAACTGCCGTAGAATTCTACATTTTTATATGTTATTCAGTTTTACATCATTCATTAAGGCTGCATTCATAAACTCTTTTGGTGAACACTGTATATCTAAAACATAGGCATCAGAGATGCATCAACCCTCAGCCCTGGTAACTTATTGCACAACATTCGCTCCACACAATATTTGTGAACAAAACGTCACCGCACCACATAATTGTTACCGTGACCTTGAAAAGTAGGTGAAGGTCTTCACTGAGGTCTTCACCAGATGCTTATGTGTGTCAAGTCTCATCAAGCTGCTATCATTTGTTCTAGAGTTATTGTGATTCTAGGGATTTCACACAACTGTCCCTGTGACCTTGAAAAATATGTCAAGGTCGCCGTCCATCGGTCTTGTCCGAGGTTTTCACCAGATGCTTATGTGTGTCAAGTTTAGTGAAGCTGCTATTATTTGTTCTTGAATTATCAAAATGACAAGAATGATTTCACATAATTGTCCCTGTGACCTTGAAAAATAGGTGAAGGTTGCCGTCCACCGAACTCGTCCGAGGTTTTCACCTGATGTTTATGTGTGTCAAGTTTCATGAAGCTGCCATCATTTGTTCTAGAGTTATCACGATGACAAGGATGATTTCACATAATTGTCCCTGTGACCTTGAAAAGCAGGAGAAGGTCATATTCCATAGAAAAAATTCTGCAGTCTTCACCACATGCTTATGTATGTCAAATCTCATAAAGCTGCCATCATTTGTTCTTAAGTTATTGCGATTCTTGGGATTTCACATAATTGTCCCTGTGACCTTGAAAAATAGGTCAAGGTCGCCGTCCATCGAACTCATCCAAGGTTTTCACCAGATGCTTATATGTGTCAAGTTTCATGAAGCTGTCATCATTTGTTCTCAAGTTATCGCGATGACAAGGATGATTTCACATAATTGTCCCTGTGACCTTGAAAAGTAGATGAAGGTCATGTTTCATAGAAAAAATTCTGAGGTCTTCAACAGATGCTTATGTGTGTCAAATCTGATAAAGCTGCCATCATTTGTTCTTGGTTTATTGTGATTCTTGGGATTTCACATAATTGTCCATGTGACCTTGAAAAATAGGTCAAGGTCGCTGTTCATCGAACTTGTCCGAGCTTTTCACCGGATGCTTATGTGTGTCAAGTTCCATGAAGCTGCCATCATTTGTTCTAGAGTTATCGCGATGACAAGGATGATTTCACATAATTGTCCCTGTGACCTTGAAAAGTAGGTGAAGGTCATGTTTCATAGAAAAAATTCTGAGGTCTTCACCAGATGCTTATGTGTGTCAAATCTCATAAAGCTGCCATCATTTGTTCTTAAGTTATTGCAATTCTTGGGATTTCACATAATTGTCCCTGTGACCTTGAAAAATAGGTCAAGGTCGCTGTCCATCGAACTCGTCCGAGGTTTTCACCAGATGCTTATGTGTGTCAAGTTTCATGAAGCTGCCATCATTTGTTCTCAAGTTATCGCGATGACAAGGATGTTCGCTACAGACATACAGACATACATACATACATACCCACGGGGCTGAGGGTAATAAAAAATACTATGAGTGCCACACACACATCCGGTACGCTGACCAATCGCAGCAGTTGAGACAATGGTGGGAGACAATGTCAATTAATTCAACCAATCAGAGAGCAGCTCACAAAAAAAATTAACAGCACTGTCTGGAGTAAAAATGGCGGGAAGCTGTGATCACTTTGTGTCTAGATTTCTGCATGTTTATGTTTATTCTATTTGATCCTTCCTGTGTTTATTCTACTTTGATCCTTCCTATGTTTATTCTACTTTGATCCTGCCTATGTTTATTCTACTTTAATCCTTCCTATGTTTATTCTACTTTGATCCTTCCTGTGTTTATTCTACTTTGATCCTTCCTGTGTTTATTCTACTTTGATCCTTCCTGTGTTTATTCTAATTTGATCTTGCCTATGTTTATTCTACTTTGATCCTGCCTATGTTTATTCTACTTTGATCCTTCCTATGTTTATTCTACTTTGATACTTCCCGTGTTTATTCTACTTTGATCCTTCCTATGTTTATTCTACTTTGATCCTTCCTATGTTTATTCTACTTTGATCCTTCATATGTTTATTCTACTTTGATCCTGCCTATGTTTATTCTACTTTGATCCTTCCTATGTTTATTCTACTTTGATCCTTCCTATGCCTTCTTATGTTGACCCCACCTATGATCTTTGCCTATTCTATGCTGATCCTTCTGTGATCCTTCCTGCTTCAATTTGGTCCCATTATACAACTTTCTCCTATCTATGCTTTCACTACTTTGATACTATCATTTTTCGCTCGCGTTTGTTTTGACTTTAGGGCTGAATATTAGAGGTTTTGACATGATTATGCTGGAAGTCTTGGGAGTATACCCTGATTATAGGTCCATGGCAGACATGTTTTTGGCATGCTTTTTCTGCTTACAAAGTCAGGTAGCGCTTTTGTTTCAGAAATGATTTGTGAATACGTAGTAGAGTAAGAAGATTTTCTCAGATTTTGCCTTGGATTTTGCAAACTTACACAAGCTTGATTTTTTAAATCAACACTTGCTTTTTCTACTTTGAGAATACCCATATTTATCTTATCAGCCCCATTTAAAATTACTATCAATTAACTACTCAGACATTTATACAGTCAGACAAGGACCTTTAAAAAGAAACAAAACATATTCTATGTTCACTTGGCCCATCTCCTCCAAAGTTCAATAAATGTTGACCAGACAGCCATCAACCATCTTCAGACACAAATGAAAGAGTCATAATGAATGTATATAAACCATATATTGGAGAGACTTGCCTTGACATATGGTGGTGCGAATGAGGTTATCACCCACTTCAAGGGGTACTGGGAATCATTGGTCAGCTCCATTGGCAGTTCTGAAGAAAAAAAAAACAATTTGAAAAATCATTTTTTAAAAACCAGAATTAAAAAGATTTGTTGTAAAAAAATATTTAATTTTAAAGTTGAGAACATTGCAAAAAGATCTGGAAAGGGGGTACAAAAATAAAAAGCTGAGAATTTAATATACTCACCGGCTCTATCGCCTACAGTGGTCGGTGGATATGGTAGTCTGTGTGCTGCCACCTTCTGGCTGTCTGTGGCAATACTTTGAATGTGTGGGAGTGTAGGTGTGGAGACTGACACAAGCGGAGTGGCAGGTTGGGCTATCAGTGGCTCTGGAGTGTGCACACCGACTACAGACTCATCCATGGCGAGATCCTCATGGATCTGTACAGCTACCACCTTTAAAAACAAACATACAAGTCCACCTCAGCATTCATATATCAAATGACTGAAATATCAAATCTCAGAAAACCTTCTCACTGGTGACTACATTTTCTGAAAATCCATCAAATCTCCTGAAATATGGAGAGAAAATAGAATTGCCAAGATATTGTATTAGACAATGATAAGGGAGACTAGCCCACCTTGGAGTGTCTGTCACAGGTGACATGTATTTGGCCGGACCAGGGAAGCTGGATACCTTTACTGTGGAGCACACTATTGGGGCTCACACAAATTGTTGTCATACTCCTGAAAACATTGAACAATATCCATTAGTTTCAGATCATTAACCAGGTCATTAACCAGGTTTTAATCATTTAACTGATTATGACAAGTTTGTAAATTTGTCACAGAATGAATGGAAGGAAATTTGTAATTATTCAGGGAATGCTTGGAATGTAAGATAATGTGCAGTATGAAAATAGCCAAATTTCTGTTTTATTCATAATTATGAATTGTATATTTAACATATTACATACTGATGTGTCATTTAAATAATTAAATAAAATAAAAAATCTAAATTCAAAATACATACACCCTGTGCCCAAAAGCAAGTACAAATTTAATCTTTTATGCTATGATTTATTGATTGTGTTTATTGGATAATTTATGAATCTCGACAAGGCATACATAGTCAAGTACCAAATTTAAATCTAAAAAAAAAAACAACAAAAAAACAACAAACAAACAAAAAAAACCAAACCTGTGTGTTCTTAAAAGGTTCAAACTCCTTCACAAACATTAATAATGCCATTAAGACAGATTGTTGGATAATGTGTTCATTGTTGGTTGATGTGTATGATATATGATTATGGTTGCAGATAAGAAGTGAGTGTGACTTACTTGGCTTGTATGATGCCTTGCTCAGGGGTGGCAATGACACAGTGACCTGGCCATGACAGCTCATATCTGCAAACAACCAATGTCATTTACACTATATATATATATATATATATATATATATATATATATATATATATATATATATATATATATATATATATATATATATATATATATATATATATATATACACACACATATATTATATTTATATAAAACAAAATCTCTTCTCTTCTCAAATTATAGTGATATTTGCAGCCGTGCTTTGTTTATGGATGGTAGGATGTTTGACAGAATGTGACACTCACTTGAGAGATCTCTCAGAGTAGTTAATTAACTGGATCTTCTTCACTGCTGTGTCAGCGTCTACAAATCAAACACAATTGCCTATAAAATCTTGCTTATATCTGAAATCTCTCTAAGCAGCAATATTGGGTTAAAAACTCCACAATTTTAATTTCATAAAACATACTGTATTCTATTCAGCAAGCTATTCAGCAAGCTATTCTATATTTAATTGAAATGTATCAATATTCATAGACAGAATCAAAATAAGAATATGTATCTCGCATCATTTTATAAGCAAATCTTTTACATCTGACAGTATGGTTAACAGAAAGTAATTATGTTAAAAAACTTATGCATTATTACAATAGATGGAGTTCTTTTTAGTATTTGATACAAATATTTCATGAAAACATTTTATTTTAATCCACTGAATAATTTCTAAAACCAAAGGAAAACATAACCCCATGGGTTGATAGCTCTGCTGACTTGAATGAAAACACATGAACTGAGATTAAGTACAACAAGCAACCAGGTTATGATTTTCCATACAAGATCCCAAAGTAGGCAAGATGTTGTATTTTCTGAGGTCTAATTCTATCTATTTTCCATTAGACTCAGTTCTTTTTCCATTTTGTCATGATTTTTTCAAAAATCTAATAGCTATCACTAAGTTGTCAAGGAGGCTGCCATTTTGAATAACATAGCCAATGAGAATCAAGATAACAAGTTGGGGCCAAATTTGATATGCAACATGCATTTTGATTGCTCAAAATCATCATCTGCTCAAGTCTGCTCCACTTTTAATGGTTGTGAGATTTTGCATGCACACAAATTTTGAATTCAAGGTCAATGTGTCAAGGACAAAGGTCACATGACTAAGAAAGTATTACGAGGCAGGGCTATGTGCCTAAGACATTTCTTTATACCAAGTTTTAATTTCTTCTTATAAGTGGTTGCTGAGATATGCTCCTTACAAAATTTGTGACATCAAGGTCACTGCACTGAGCTCGATGGTGACATCACTGAGAATTTAAGGAATCTGAATCTTCAACTCTCTATCTAGCTCTGTATAAAATATGAAACATAAATTAATGGCAGTTTTGGAGAAGAAGATTTTAAAACATAGTGTTGGTATATAATAGATATGAAGTGACACAAATTTTGAATTCAAGGTCAATATGTCAAGGACAAAGGTCACAAGACTAAGAAAGTACGACGAGGCAGGGCTATGGCCTAAGACATTTCTGTATTCCAAGTTTTAGTTTCTTCTTATAAGTAGTTGCTGAGATATGCTCCTTACAAAATTTGTGACATCAAGGTCACTGCACTAAGGTCAATGGTGACATCACTAAGATTTGAAGGAATCTGAATCTTCAACTCTCTATCTAACTCTGTATAAAATAGTGTTGGTATATAGAAGATATGAAATGCATTTAATTCACTTCTAATGGTTATGATGTGGCATGTTCACAAATTTTGAATTCAAGGTCAATGTGTCAAGGTCAAAGGTCACATGACTAAGAAAGTATGATGAGGCACGGCTATGACCTAAGACATTTCTGTATACCAAGTTTTAATTTCTTCTTATAAGTAGTTGCTGAGATATGCTCCTAACAAAATTTGTGACATCAAGGTTACTGCACTAAGGTCAATGGTGACATCACTAAGATTTGAAGGAATCTGAATCTTCAACTCTCTATCTAACTCTGTATTAAATATGAAACAAATATTACAGGTAGTTTTGGAGGTGAAGATTTTTAAACATAGTGTTAGTATATAACAGAGATGAAGTGTTTTTCATTCACTTCTGATGGTTGTGATGTGGCATCTTCACAAATTTTGAATTCAAGGTCAGTATGTCAAGGTCAAAGGTCACATGACTAAAATTGTATGACAAGGTACAGCTTTAACATAAGACATTTCTGCATACCAAGTTTTAATTTCCTCTAATATGTGGTTGCTGAGATATGCTCTTTACAAAGTTTGTGACCTCAAGGTCACTGCACTAAGGTCAATGGTGACATCACTGAGAATTGAAGGAATCTGAATCTTCAACTCTCTATCTAACTCTGTATTAAATATGAAACAAATATTACAGGTAGTTTTGGAGGAGAAGATTTTTAGAAATAGTGTTAGTATATAACAGATATGAAGTTTTTATTATTCACTTCTGATGGTTGTGATGTGGCATGTTCACAAATTTTGAATTCAAGGTCAATGTGTCAAGGTCAAAGGTCACATGACTTAAATTGTATGACGAGGCACAGCTTTAACATAAGACATTCCTGTATACCAAGATTTAATATCTTCTTGTAAGTGGTTGCTGAGATATGCTGCTTACAATATTTGTGACATCAAGGTCACAGCATTAAGGTCAATGGTGACATCACTAAGATTTGAAGGAATCTGAATCTTCAACTCTCTATCTACCTCTGTATTAAATATGAAACAAATATTACTAGTAGTTTTGGAGGAGAAGATTTTTAAACATAGTGTTAGTATATAACAGATATGGAGTGTTTTTTATTCACTTCTGATGGTTGTGATGTGGCATGTTCACAAATTTTGAATTCAAGGTCAATGTGTCAAGGTCAAAGGTCACATGACTAAAATTGTATGACAAGGTACAGCTTTAACATACGACATTTCTGCATACCAAGTTTTAATATCCTGTAATAAGTGGTTGCTGAGATATGCTCAGTACAAAATTTGTGACCTCAAGGTCACTGCACTAAGGTCAATGGTGACATCATTAAGATTTGAAGGAATCTGAAACTTCAACTATATATCTACCTCTATATAAAATATGAAAGATGTAGTACTGGTAGTTTTGGAGAAGAAGATTTTTAAAGAAATGTTGACAGACGGACGGACAGACGGACAGACATTTTCCCCCTCCTAAAGCTCTGCGAGCTAAAGTCTCAGCAGAGCTAATAAAAAGCTTACTTTTCCTGGGAGCTGTGAGAATCAAATGGTCTGGTCTTAGCACCCATTCTTCAGCACCAGATGGCACTGTTGGCAGTTCTGCAGGTGCAGTTAGTGCCATCTGGTTTTGCAAGGGGAAAAGCACCTTGCGTGGCAGACTGTCAGCATGCGCAGTGGCACTCAGGGGCTTTGGCAGAGCAGGAGTGCCCTTGACAGGTGGAGACTGACCTTTGCTGTATGCATCAAAACTGAAACAATAAACATAACTTTTGAACTTTTCGAAAGATTTTGAAATCTTTTTATTTAATGACATGGTGCTTATGATATTTCTGGATTTACACTGACGTTAATAAACCTATCTCAACTTAAACTACAGATTATGAACCTATCTGGATTTATATTACATTATGAACCTACCTGGATTTATATTGCAGATTATGAACCTATCTGGATTTATACTGCTGTCTACGAACCTACCTGGGTTTATGATACAGTTTTATGACAGTTCCTTGATTTGAAGGATTTTTGGACCTACCTTGAGTTATAAGTATGGTTTATGAACCCACATATGTTTGGAAGTACCTTGGTTTGGAGGGTTTATACTTTGTTCTAGGGGCCTACCTTGGTTAGGAGGTTTTACACTTTGTTCTAGGGCCTACCTTGGTTTGGAGGGTTTATACTTTGTTCTAGGTGCCTACTTTGGTTTGGAGGGTTTACACTTTGTTCTAGGGCGTACCTTGGTTTGGAGGGTTTACACTTTGTTCTAGGGCGTACCTTGGTTTGGAGGGTTTATACTTTGTTCTAGGGGCCTACCTTGGTTTGGAGGTTTTACACTTTGTTCTAGGGGCCTACCTTGGTTTGGAGGGTTTACACTTTGTTCTAGGGGCGTACCTTGGTTTGGAGGGTTTATACTTTGTTCTAGGGCCTACCTTGGTTTGGAGGGTTTACACTTTGTTCTAGGGCCTACCTTGGTTTGGAGGGTTTATACTTTGTTCTAGGGGCCTACCTTGGTTTGGAGGGTTTATACTTTGTTCTAGGGCGTACCTTGGTTTGGAGGGTTTATACTTTGTTCTAGGGGCCTACCTTGGTTTGGAGGGTTTACACTTTGTTCTAGGGGCCTACCTTGGTTTGGAGGGTTTACACTTTGTTCTAGGGGCCTACCTTGGTTTGGAGGGTTTACACTTTGTTCTAGGGGCCTACCTTGGTTTGGAGGGTTTACACTTTGTTCTAGGGGCCTACCTTGGTTTGGAGGGTTTACACTTTGTTTATTGGGGCCTACCTTGGTTTGGAGGTTTTAAGCAGTTGATGACTGTCCTGTTTTGTATGTACTGAAAGCATTGGCACAGACTTCATTGCTGGTTCTGCCGGTGGTGGAATTCCAACCAATGCCAACATTACACGACTCATTGTCGAATAAAACAATTCCACATCGTGTGGGGTTTCCTTTATATCTTTCCCTGCAAAACATACAAACTCATCATTACTTATAAATTGATCAATCAACAAACACAAGCCACAAAAGAGAAGAAGCATATAATCTTATAAAAAACATTTGGTCATCATGAAATAATGTGGTTTCAAAACAGCCACATTCTTTCAAAATATTCAAGAGAAAAATAAATCTTACCATCCGAGACATTTAGAAGAAACAAAGATCTTACCATCTGAGACAGTATCTTCTCCGGTATATGGCACATCAAACTGGACGCCCCGTATGGGATTGTTATCTGCCAAGGTGACTCCGAGCTTCTCTCCTCTCTTCACACATCTGCAATCACAGAGGAAAAACAACTTGCACCAAACACCTCACAAACAAAAAAATGGCCCAATCCTCACAAACATGACCCCACCTTAACAAACATGATTCAAACCTCACAAACATGATCTAATCCTTACAAACATTATCCATCCTTCACAAACACGATCCATCCCTCACAAACATGACCCATGCCTCACAAACATGACCCATCCCTCATAAACCTCATCCCTCACAAACATGATCCTACCCTCACAAATATGAGCAAATCCTCCTGAACATGATCCAGCGTGAAAAACATGACATCCACACCCATTCACATGGTCCATGATCTCGCAAATATGGTCCATCCCTCAAAAACATGGTCATTCTGCCACACACATGTTGTGACTTTCACAAACATAATCTACCCTTCATAAACATGGTCCACCCCAATTAAACATGGTCCACCCCTACTTAACATGGTCAACCCCAACTAACCATGGTCAACCCCAATTAAACACGGTCCACCCCTACTTAACATGGTCCACCCCTACTAAACATGGTCCACATACAGACATGTTCCACCCCTACTAAACATGGTCCACCCCTACTAAACATGGTCCACCCCTACTTAACATGGTCCACCCCTACTAAACATGGTCCACCCCAACTAAACACGGTCCACCCCTACTTAACATGGTCCACCCCTACTAAACATGGTCCACCCCTACTTAACATGGTCCACCCCTACTTAACATGGTCCACCCCTACTTAACATGGTCCACCCCTACTAAACATGGTCCACATACAGACATGTTCCACCCCTACTTAACATGGTCCACCCCTACTAAACATGGTCCACCCCTACTTAACATGGTCCACCCCTACTAAACATGGTCCACCCCTACTTAACATGGTCCACCCCAACTAACCATGGTCAACCCCTACTAAACATGGTCCACATACAGACATGATCCACCCCTAGTATACACTCACATACATGATCAATTCCTGAAAACATAATTTCAATTCTTATAGTCTAGATAAATTAAAAAGAGTTACAATATTGAAGATATCAAGAGAGCTCTTACTTTCTGAATTTTTGTCGGCTAGCCTCATCACCATAGAAGAAGGCTACGGAAGCTACAATGGCTGCGTTGTCCTCACATAAAGCATATTCCTGTTCTGAAGGGTGCAGCACCACTGCTACGGTCTGCAAAATCATCAGCTTTAATTTAATGCATGATCAAATAGATTGAGCTCAATCTGTTGTTAGGGAAATATGCTAGGTTGGAATTAGAGAGTATATTCAGGCCACCAGCCTGGATTACAGGGCATATAGAAGGTAGGTTACTCAGGTGTATCCAGGCCACCAGCCTGGATTACAGGGCATATATGAGGTAAGTTACCTGGGTGTATCCAGGCCACCAGCCTGGATTACAGGGCATATATGAGGTAAGTTACCCCTGGGTGTATCCAGGCCACCAGCCTGGATTACAGGGCATATATGAGGTAAGTTACCCCTGGGTGTATCCAGGCCACCAGCCAGGATTACAGGGCATATATGAGGTAAGTTACCCCTGGGTGTATCCAGGCCACCAGCCTGGATTACAGGGCATATAGAAGGTAAGTTACCTGGGTGTATCCAGGCCACCAGCCTGGATTACAGGGCATATATGAGGTAAGTTACCCCTGGGTGTATCCAGGCCACCAGCCTGGATTACAGGGCATATATAAGGTACATTACCTGAGTGTATCCAGGCCACTAGCCTGGATTACAGAGCATATATGAGGTAGCTACCTGGGTGTATCCAGGCCACCAGCCTGGATTACAGGGCATATAAAAGGTACATTACCTGAGTGTATCCAGGCCTGATGCAGAACTCATTAGGCTGCACCACCAGTCTGGAACCATCCAGCCTCTTTTTGCACTCCATATCTGCACACAAAAATGAACATAGAGATTTAATACTAAAATTATTTAATGCATATGAAAGAATAAAAACTTATGGTATATATGTCCTATCTGTTATGACTCACTCACCTTGGAATGGCAGGGCTCTTACATATGCTGCCCGCACCCCCTTGTTTTTGAGGGTCACCTTAGTGATTGCGGTCTGGCCATGCAGGAGAGGGCCTAGACGTGCTCCATATGTATTGCTCCCCATGGTACTCTCCAGATCATCTATCAACAGCTGACTCGTCCCACCGTACCCTACCAGCGGGATCTATGTGAAAAACACAAAAAAGTCATGATGTATAACAACATTTAGAACAAGAAGTCAATCTGGGGTGGATGCAGGGATTTTTTATGGGCTCAACTTTTTCTCTCAGGTGGATGACTACGCACACACACCCAGATGGACAAAGTGATCACTATGTGCCCACTTTTCCAATGTCAAGCCTACATGCAGGATCTCTATTGAAAACATGAAAATGAAATCAAATGATTTATCACTTCACTATACACCACAGACAGCATGATTCTCAATTTTCTTCTTAACTGATATTCATCAAGCTTCTTATGAATGTGCCTTAAAAACACTACTTGGGCAAATAAAAGTGAAGTCAAAACATAGGCATCAGAGATGCATCAACCCTCAGCCCTTGTAACTTATTGCACAACATTCGCTCCACACAATATTAGTGAACAAAACGTCACCGCACCACATAATTGTTCCTGTGACCTTGAAAAGTAGGTGAAGGTCTTCACTGAGGTCTTCACCAGATGCTTATGTGTATCAAGTCTCATAAAGATGCCATCATTCGTTCTCGAGTTATAGCAATGATAGGGATTTCACATAATTGTCACTGTGACCTTGAAAAGTAGGTGAAGGTCACCGTCCATCAAACTCATTCAAGGTTTTCACCAGATGCTTATGTGTGTCAAGTTTCATGAAGCTGTCATCATTTGTTCTCAAGTTATCGCGATGACAAGGATGATTTCACATAATTGTCCCTGTGACCTTAAAAAGTAGATGAAGGTCATGTTTCATAGAAAATATTCTGAGGTCTTCACCAGATGCTTATGTGTGTCAAATCTCATAAAGCTGCCATCATTCGTTCTTAAGTTATTGCAATTATTGGGATTTCACATAATTGTCCCTGTGACCTTGAAAAATAGGTCAAGGTCGCCGTCCATTGAACTCGTCCGAGGTTTTCACCAGATGCTTATGTGTGTCAAGTTTCATGAAGCTGCCATTATTTGTTCTCAAGTTATCGCGATGACAAGGATGATTTCACATAATTGTCCCTGTGACCTTGAAAAGTAGATGAAGGTCATGTTTCATAGAAAATATACATACATACATACACACACACACACACACACACACACACACACACATACATACATACCCACGCCAGGAGTACTGCAATACCCTCAGCCTGATTACATCAGGGGCTGAGGGTAAAAATGAGACAAAAACAGGAGGTAAATACAAGTTTGGCTGTGCCTTACAGTGTATTTGATGTTGGTGTTGATAGGTTTGATCTGGAGCCTGGCCTGAGAGCCGGCCACGTGACACGGAGCATACAAGATATGGATGGGGTATTCCTCCTGCGGCTTGAGCACCACCTCCTTGTTCTCTGTCAGCCGCTGACTCCCGCCGAATAGCGTCTGAATGCGGAAGTCCTGTGTGTTGCCGCGCACCTGTAGCTTCACCTTCAGCATCTGCACTGCATTGCTCTTCAGCTTCAGACTCTGCTGACTGTCAAGTTAAATCAGTAATCTCAGCAAGTGCCATCTTCGTTATAATAAAATGCACATAATTATCAAATTCTCGCCAAACCAGGAAGTCACCTGCATGCATTTTCATTTTAGATGAACAGGTTTTTGATACAATTTCCATTCTTCCTTATCAATTTATTAAAAAAAAAATATTTATCTGACACTCATTTCTAAATATATCACTAAAGCATTTTTAATCACTCTCAAATTTTTACTTACTTATATTCAAAAACAATAATGGTTTGCTTTAAAATTGCATCTGACAAATACTCCTATAACAGATAAATTTGTTACGAGGGAGGTGACAGATGAGTGATAGATGTGTATTAGATACTTACACGGCCCTGCCGACAGCGACGCCGGCCCAGGACAGGAAGTGCTGGTTGCTAAGGAGGAGAGGGGCCTTGGGATCTGTGAGGTGAGGCATCTGAGTTGATCCTATCTCTCCCAGCAGCTCAAGCTCGTACCCCGGACCATCAGGCTCCACGTACATCAGCAACAAACTGAACATACCACCACAAAACATACAAACGGTAAGAGGAAAATCGCAAGAGTGAAACAATATGTAACAGGTTTTTTAGCCTCTTTACAGTAAATATCTACTTGAAATATCAGTTTTTACCCCTCAGCCAAACTTGGCCCAGGATATAGTTATCTTCATTCCTGTCTGTCCGTCTCTTAGTAAAAATGTCTATTTTTTTGTTCTCATGAAGTACGAGGTGGGACATTAAAAGGTATGATTCTCTTGGTGTCATAATAGTCAAAATGAGTCATTTTCTCACAATGTTTTATGTCTATGGACTTTTAGGGCTTTCCCTAGTATTTCATTTATATTGTATAATAATGGACTGAGCATAACTACCTTTCAAATTTGACTGCTTCAGTTTGTTTGGGTTCAAACTTGACGATGACATCTGCCTGTGAGCCGGGTTGGATGATAAGGGACATAGGTATGACCGTGAAGAAATCTGGCCAATGTGTCACCTCAAGAGACACCTCCAGGGGAATGTTGCCAGCGTTACGCAGCGGCACAGACTGCAGGCAGCTTGACCCCATCTCACACTTGAAACTAACAATCTGCAAAATACAAAAACATTACATTAAAATAAAAATTACATCCATAAAATTATTGTCAGGACTATATCTATGACAACTATGGAGTTGTTTTTTTTTCAGATAAATTGTTTATAGTTGCAGATTTATTTAATCAGAACATGTTGAAGATCTTTGGACTAGATCATGCACTCACATCCATATCTCTGGGAGCGTGCAGTCTTGCTGTGCCTACTGCTGCTTGGAGTGTGACAGAGCTGAGGGCCGCCTGTACATTAGGAGTATCCACCTCCACGTCTACCCGGGCCGAGTACTGCTCTGGGGGACCTCCTGTCACTGCTGTAAACAAAACTCTCATCATCACCAGAGAATCATCACACCATCCAATAAATCCCAACACTTTGGTTAATCATTTCAATGTCATTCATTTTGAAATTTTGATGTTTTGAAGATGTTTTGAAACTCTTATGTAGCTTGAAAGTTATTCATCACTGTGTCAACAGGATGAAAGTCTTATAGATGGACAAAGATATAAGATGGAGACAACACAGAAGCAAACATTTTTATTTCAGTTTATTTTTTTTCTATATATTTTTTTCCCATATACATATATTTGAGAAAGAAGTCATGATGTTTTATAGTTAAAAAGAAAGAAGCATTTTTGGAGCCTTTAAAAATGAAACTTTCCACTAGCAAAGCACTGCAAAAATTGATACCAACTATGGGATTCACAGTGTCTTCATTAAACTGTAAAAATCTCTTCTCCTGTGCAAGGATATTTGACAAGGATATTGATAAGGTGTCACTTACTTCTTTCCATTTGCCTGGTGGGAGCCTTGAAGAACACCATCACCACGATGGGATGCACCTTGCCATCACGTGCCGGGGGCAGGCTGTAGTTGACCACAGAGGGCGCAAATGAGGGAGTCGACGGCCGTGCCGACCGCGATATCATGGACACATCACCAGATAAACATTTCTCAAATGTGAAACAGGGCCATGTTGACTTGCTCTGAAACACAATTGAACATACTTTTTATATAAAACTACATCATACAACTACACTGATAACATTCCCTATTTGATCAAATTTTAAATGCACAAAACTGATGATAGAAAAGTATAGGAGAATATGATAAATTGGTAGAAAGCAGCTTTGCTTACGGAGGCAATGACCAGCCTGACAGGGACAGTGGCACGCCCCATGTTAACCAATGTGATTGGCATTCCTCGCTGACATCCCCATGGCAACGCTCCATAGTTCAGGCTCCCGTCCTCCTTAGTTACAATCTGCCAAAATAATAATAGTTGTCTTTAGTCATCTTATCTTATAAAAATGTGATATTCTTCATTTCATTGCAAAATTAACAAGTCATGTCTCCTAGTAAAATGTGCAATGGTCATGATTTCTGTAATTCACGTTTGTGGTTAAACATTCTACAGGATTTATAAACTAAAACAAAGTTTCCATTTCATTTCTGTCAGTATGTCCACATAATACTGATAATATAAGGACAGAGGAAACAATTTCTTGGGGCACATGTAAGAGCCAATTGGTTTAATACTAATGTATGATTGTATTTGTCTTAAATGTTTGACCTCTGCTCTGTGTTGTTATTACCTGTATGTTAGGGTTTTCAGCGATGGCTTGGAGTGTGACCACGTAGGGTCCTTACCTGTATGTTAGGGTTTTCAGCGATGGCTTGGAGTGTGACCACGTAGGGTCCTTACCTGTATGTTAGGGTTTTCGGCGATGGCTTGGAGTGTGACCACGTAGGGTCCTTACCTGTATGTTAGGGTTTTCAGCGATGGCTTGGAGTGTGACCACGTAGGGTCCTTACCTGTATGTTAGGGTTTTCGGCGATGGCTTGGAGTGTGACCACGTAGGGTCCTTACCTGTATGTTAGGGTTTTCGGCGATGGCTTGGAGTGTGACCACGTAGGGTCCTTACCTGTATGTTAGGGTTTTCAGCGATGGCTTGGAGTGTGACCACGTAGGGTCCTTACCTGTATGTTAGGGTTTTCGGCGATGGCTTGGAGTGTGACCACGTAGGGTCCTTACCTGTATGTTAGGGTTTTCGGCGATGGCTTGGAGTGTGACCACGTAGGGTCCTTACCTGTATGTTAGGGTTTTCGGCAATGGCTTGGAGTGTGACCACGTAGGGTATCCTGGCCTGCTGCAGGGGCTGCTCTGACACGGGGCTGGACATGACGTGAAGGTCAGCAAGGTACACCCCACACTGACGAGGGGCAAATATCACCTACAACCACAACAAGCACACAAATTTGCAGAAAATATGTCTGATTTATATCCCCAACAAATAAAAAGATTTCTGATTTGGATTTGGAATCAATCTGGGTAAGTCAAGTTTAAGCTTAAATGTTGAGTGGCAGAATCTGCCTGTGAACAGAGATAGGCAGGCTAGCATAGCTGGAAGATGAACAAGAAGACATATCTGACCTTGATGTTTTCTGTAGTGTAAGGCTCAATGATGACTTTTTCTTTCATAACAAATGGTATGATGGAGTTGGGGTTGTAGTTGGTGCCGCCCACGTTGATCCTGGTGATGTTGAGGTCTACGTGTAGCCAGCGGGAGGTAGGGTTATGCAGGGGAAGCACGGCTTGGGTGGAGAGCCCCACGCAGCACACCTCCGGGATACGCAGCTCTGACGGCGCCTCCACTGATATAGGCGGCTGAGCCAACCCTTAAATAAACAACAAAAAACAACAATGATAATAATATATTTCCTGAATCAATCGCTATTTTTTAAAAATTTGATATAAAAAAAAATAAAAATAAAAATAAAATCCTATGGGCGTACCTATGGCAGATGGAGCGGTGTTATGGAGTGTGTGTTGTTGTCCAGTGGGGATGCTGCTCTGGTACAGAGAGCTGGGTGCCATGGTGTGCGGACTGGGATACAGTCCTGCTCTCACTGTCGGAACACTGCCATGGTATAAACTACTGGGTGTGGTATGCACAACAGCTTCTCCAGTCTGATGGTGAGGAAACAGATTTTCTACTCCCTGATGGTGGGGCACACGATTTTCTACTCCCTGATGGTGGGGGACATGGTGATTCTCTACACCTAGATGGTTTGGTGCTGTGCCAAGCCCCCCATCGCTCATCATGTCGTCCCGGTCAGGACTGTGCAGTGGGTGCTGGGAGAGCAAGGTATCGCGCCGGTCCATTGGGGAGGTGTGGCCACCACCAGATGGCACTGACTGAGGTAGGTTCAGCCCAACCGTCGGCAGAGCAGAAACGCCTCGGGTGTTGAGAAACTGTGAAGCAAATATGGTGGCTGTCAGAGATTGGCTGGTGAGGAGGGTGGGAACAGCTGCTGAGGTGGAAGCTGATGACCCAGGAAGTAGATTATGTTGCCACGAGGACACTGGGGGCGCCACCTGTCTCTGACCATCTTTGCTAACACGCCCCGCACTCTCCCGGGTTTTAACAGGTGTGCTCTGCTGTTTGCTGTCCTTGGACTGGCTGGGCTGGACTGGCCTGATATCTGGTGTCTTGGTGTCGCTACGGGACCACGTATTCTCGTCACTCTCGGGTGTGAAAGTGGGGACATCTCTAGGGGATATATGTGACAATGACCCTTGAGATGGGTCGATGCTGAAATGTTTGACTTCATCAGGATTCATGGGAGTGCTGGAAAACCTGGTTTTCTGTGACTTTGCCTTGGATTTCTCTGCATTAGGAGTGAGATATTCTTCTCTGGGAATGTGACCAGTCCAGCTGAGATTATGGCCCTGTGATGATGGCGGCGGCGGTGGCAGGTCAGGCTTCTTCTTGGCGCCATCTTTGTTATCAGAGTCGGAGCTACTTGCCGAGTCAGACTTGCCCGATATGGCCCCAGCTGGTCGGTCTCCGATGGGATGATCTTCCGCTTCTGACTTGTCACTGTGAGATTCACCGCTGCCCGTGCGGGGCTCGTCTTCATCGTATAGTCTACCCGGACCCTCCTGCCGTGATGATCTGCCAGGATCTCTCTGTGAGCGAGACAAGACACTGCTCTGGCGTGGCGACTTCCAAACCTCCCTCCTCTTATCGACAACACTCTTCCCGCCGCTAACATCATCAACAAATCTTTCCTCTGAGGCTCTCTTTCCTGATGAGTCCCGAGATTTTTCCCTACAAGATTCTGTGGAATGTCTATCTCTGCTGTCTCTTCGTTCACTGACCTGACCTTTGGGTACGGGAATGCGGGAAGTTGCTGGTTTGACCTTATGGCTGTCTTTATCTTGAGAGGTGCCCTCAGTGAGTCCTCTAGGGCCATGCTCACTAGTTCTATCATCAAGATGATCAATGTTCTTTTCTCTACTTGCACGTTTTTTGTTGGTTTGTTTGACTGCGCCATCCCTGCTGTCTCTCACTGAATGTCTAGTGGTGCCATCTGTTGAGAGATTCTCCCTACTGGTTGATTGCATCATTCCATTTCCTGTTCTGGAGGAGTCTTGGGCATTTGGAATTTGTCTTCCAGTAGACGATCTTTTCCCTGACTGCCCTGTGGAGGCTGGTCGTTCTGATTTACCGTCGGGTCTGCGATTTCTTTCCATGCTGCCGGATCTTGCCTTTGCAGGACGATCTTTAACGTTTTGTGCCACTGATCTCTGTGGCTGTGCCATTTTATTTTCCTTGGAATGAGAAGCCTTCATGATCAGCTCAACAAGTTCCTCCGGTTTTGAGTCGCTCGAAGCTGAATTGATCAATTTAGAGATAGCACTGATATTAAGAGTGGCTGCGAAATTAGATTGTTCTTCGTGATGAGGGAGCTGTGCATCTGCGGCCTTGTGACTTCCCTGATCGCTCTCCTTCCTGGCCCTGTCGTCTGATCTCTCTGCCGGTGATGACGGCTCTCTCCTCTCGCGCCCCTTGCTGCCATTCTGCCTCACACTACCGGCAGAGCTGGAATTTGTTGGTCTGTCTGGGTAAGTGTGACGTGCCTGCAGGTCTGAGGGAGACAGCTGCTGGTCTAAATCCTCCGGCGTCAATGTTCTCTCTCGACCTGAAATACAACAAAATCTTACATGTAGAATGAATCTAAGAGTTTCTTGATGCCAGTAAATTTCTCTTTCACTAGCATTTCTTCCATTATATGATTTTCTGATAATTTCCTTTGCAGAGGGATCACTACCACGACACCCTCTCCAATGATGCGAAAACTTTGGTTTGATTGTATAAATTTATCATGCGGCCTTTGTAAACTGGGCGTGACTTATAAAATGGGGTCATGCAATATGAAGTGGCTCTCAGTGGTCTGTACAAGGAGGCAAGGCATGGCTGTTAAATGGCATCTTGATAAGGACTGTTACCATAGCAAAGGCAAGATTCAGGTGACTAAATAATTAATGAGCAGTCAATTTGAAGGATGATATTAACCATAATCGCCAGGCCAGTGAGAGACGGCCTAGCATAGCTGGGTAGTATTTTGATTGCTATCACCCATTCCATCAGTGCATCGTGCAGATCAGATCACTGTATGTGGACAAAGCATCTAAATCTGATAAAGCAGATCAGATATTTGAGTTAACTGGCCACTCTTTATCCATAAATCTTATACATTATACATTCAAAGAAAGAGTCAGTCTATTTTTAAAACATGCATGTTATATTATATTTAGTCCCCCAACAAGGTCCTATTATATTTTCACAAGATGTGATGAAAATCCCCCATCCCACCAGACCAAGAAGAATTGTATATAAAATGGAAATAAAATAAAAAAACTATTAAAAAAATGAAAAATAGAAACAGATATTCTTGTTTGACTAATAAAGAGAGTGCTAGTTGTCGCTTACCATCAATGTCGCTGTCACTGCCCACCCCGGAGCCTCGGATGTCATCAGCAGGGGGAAGTCTGCCTGGCTGTTCCTGCACGTCCTCGAGACCCAGACCCAGATCCGACAGCAGGACAACTGGTCGTCGGTTGTCAGGAGGAGTCGTTATCTGACTTCCAAAGTTGGGCTGAAACCATGAGTCCAAAAATGTTACAAAATATTTGAGACAGTTTACAAACAAGATTATCAATGTACAATATACTCCACTGCTAGCAGCAGGATCATGATAACTTGAGATACCTTGTGACAAACATCATAAGCTGCACTGTTGTTGTAAGATTTTTAGCACAGGTATGTTCGGACAAATGACCCAATAATGGCCCTTTGTTTCTTGTGTGAACTAACAAGTATTTCAATCTGACTGGTACTATGCTTTTAGGAAGTATAATAGATTGATTGATAAATCGTTGGTTAACGATACTTTCCAGTGCCTTTAGATAAGTAAAATCCCCTCAACAAGTTGTCACTTATCTAAAATACACATCATTATAAACTGTGTATCAAATCAACTTAGTACTGATAAAGTCTCCACAAATTTTCACCTGGAATTTATTTTTCTATATATTTCCACGAGACCAGTCATTTAAATCACTTTTAAAACATAAGTATTTTTTTTTAAATCAGCAAAAAATGAATATATTTACTATAAATAGGTGACTAATTACTGTCACTATGCCTGGTCACAGCATGATTGTGGCAGTGGTACTTGATTATTTGTTTATGGTGTCTGATAAAGCACTTGGCCAGCAACCACTATCACCATATCACACTAATCACTCTCTGTCTGATAAAGCACTCGGCCAGCAACCACTATCACCGTATCACACCAATCATTCTCTGTCTGATAAAGCACTCGGCCAGCAACCACTATCACCGTATCACACCAATCATTCTCTGTCTGATAAAGCACTCGGCCAGCAACCACTATCACCATATCACACCAATCACTCTCTGTCTGATAAAGCACTCGGCCAGCAACCACTATCACCATATCACACCAATCACTCTCTGTCTGATAAAGCACTCCTGATAGTGCAGACTCAAGAAACCACTAAGATTTTTTATTAGGGTAACATTTTTTTGTTATTTCTTTGCATTGAAGAATATTGAACAAATGTCTCAATTAGGATTATCACATCTGTACAAATCCATTAAATAAATTTATAAAACAATTATTTTCATAAATAAGCCAAAAAGTTAGAGAATGAGCACTTTATAAATTTAACTCTTTTTTTATGAATAGTGATCATCTCCATCCTATCATCAGATCAAATGTAAATACTAGATATAAGAATTACTTCTTATCTTTATCAAGGCATCAGATTTGTTATTTAAATAACAGTGATTATTTA
The DNA here is from genome assembly GCA_949316495.1 of Amphiduros pacificus. Classification (NCBI taxonomy): domain Eukaryota; kingdom Metazoa; phylum Annelida; class Polychaeta; order Phyllodocida; family Hesionidae; genus Amphiduros; species Amphiduros pacificus. The sequence goes on along the minus strand of OX439001.1, from coordinate 56,717,064 downwards.
TTCTTCAGGATATTACATAGTGCTATGGGACTGGCCATTATGTCTCACAATTCTATTTTGCTATTATAATACTGTGAACAAATATTGTCTGATAAATGTTTTATAAAATTTCCGACCTTTTTGTTGCGTTTCAGTTGAAGCCTCTTTCCGAGGTGGAGAGGAGGCATGGTCGGCACTGGTATTTTCATACTTATAAAGCTCTATCAAATACCTCTATGTAACAGCATATCCAGTCTCACTTGTGTATTTGATGTGGCATAGGTGCAATAAATACACCTAGAATATGTAAGATGTATGCTCAGATATTATTGATCCCAATACAAACTGAGCTTCATTCAGAAATTATTGATCTTCAGTTTATGGGTGCAAAGTTTCACAGGACTGGAAAAACTAACTTCTTCCGGCATGATGATCTTTAAGAGAACTCCAGATGTATGCAAACTTGGTTTTTTTTTCTTCTTTTTTTTGAGGGTACAAATATTCATCCAATAAGAAACTTTAGGTCAGCCATTATCCTACGCGACAGAGTCAACCAATCAACCAGCATATTTGTCCCCAAAATGTTAACATCCTTTCCAACTCCTGAGGAATTACTGACAATTGATAAAAATGTCCATTTTCCCTTAATAGTCAGGTCCATTGCATTCATTTGTCTGTGTTGTGCTGTAAATGTATCACCTTTATTGTCCAATAATGCAATTATCTTTAAACCAGGACAGGTGGTCAATTGTTGCATTTCCTGTATATGGCAGTGTTATTTGACCGATAATATCCATAACACACATTGATATCTCCTTCCATGGTTTCTGCTCATATGAGCTATTTATCACATACTTTCCTTGTTTTTGACATCAAATTACTACTGTGAATAATAAACATGCAGCTGATTCTCCCGCTCGAAAACCTGGCGATATTTACTTCACTGACGACTGGAGTGTAATTTGGAGGTTGTTCTATAATGTAGTATATTGGGACAAGTTTCTTCCTGCTGATTGCCTGTCTTTGATCTACTACTGTGGTGAACTATCATTCACTCAAAATGAACATACTAATCCTTGCCTGTCTTCTCTCATTCTAATCCTGGCCATCATTAACCCAAATAACATGTAATCTCTCCTGTGATCTTGTGTGATCACTTATCCAAGGGGGGTCGGGCCCTCCCGGCTTTTTAAAATCTACTCCCTGGGAGTCAACGATCACACTTGATCATATATTAATCTAGATATCACATGATACACTATTAATCATAAGATCATCTTCAATAGCTGTGATATCTTGTCAAGCATATTTTTATTGCTAGAGTGGCAGGCAAGGCAACTAGGCCCTTAAAAGGCAGACCATTACAGGCCCTGGGAAGGGGAGACATGCCTCATATGGGAACAGCCTTTTAATCCTACCCTTTAATCCCTATATATATATATGCCATGGTAATCTGTGTGAGGATTTACCAGGGTAGCTAGTTTTTTTTATTATTAAGATACTTAATGTGTGATTTATTCAAATGTCATGATCAAGCCCTATGCACCACTGAATGCATGTTTACACTTACTGCTCTTATTCTGTGTTAACCAATCTGTGACATGTTTGTGACATGTTTATGATTTATGTTTGTGACATTAGGGCATATGTGCCTTTCATATAGATGGCAATAACGGCAGAAAATGAGCTTGTGGTCCAGAAATATATGTGGCTGACTTCACATGCAAAACTGAAATCTTCTCATTTTGGATTATAAGTTTTTTTTGTAAGTCTTAGAGCAATAATAAATTTATGTAATAATAGACTATATTATAACAAATTGCATATTTAGTGATCAGAGAACACAAGGGCTGTTGTGTATACCTCAGAGATTTCTGTGTGCATGTCATTCTGTGATGCATTTGATTCATACTCTTGCATAGTGAGTTTGGGGTGGTGGCGTTTCGAACCATGCACATTTCCATCTTTCAGCAGTTCACAAATCCGCTTGGAAATAAAGAGCACCTGTTACATTAGGTTTTCATGATCAAATGCATCTTCAGCATTTTTGGAGATGGAGAAATATCATTTTCAAAAAGGAAACTGCATACAAATTCTTTTCTTAAATCAGACTTTCTTGTTATGACATCACTCGTCCCTTTTTAAAATCACTCATCCCTTTTTGAAATCACTCCTCCTATTGCTTATTTAGGACATGAGAGATTTCTTTGGTATATGCAACACGGCTGACCCCTTGACATTATATTATACTGCTGGCCCCTTGATATTATATAAAGTAAACCAATGACTCAGTATAATGGTATCAGGCACAGTAAATGTATACAACTGCCAAGCTTTCACCAGTTCCATAAGGTCAGAGATATATGTTACATTGAAAGTTATCACACAAATGTAAGATGATATCCTGTTGCTTGTAGTAATCATGTAAACATTGTCATTTCAATAATGCTCAAGGATAAATACAGTTATTTCTGAAGTCTGCAGACAAATTAACATTGCAACATGAGCCATGTAAAAAAACAAAATATTAATTAGTTCTATGAAAGTTAATTCAAATTCTTTGGTGCTGTGTCATGGTGTTTTATGAAGTAAACACAGTATAGTTGTCCACTGTATAAATTAATAACTGATCTCATTTTTCATGTATTCTTGATTTGAGTACAAGTAAATATATATCAACAGTCTGCTAAGAACTTGCTAGGTTGATTTTCCCTGGTTTATATTACATTCTAATTTTGCAAAATATGAAATCCATATCTTCATATCCTGTATTATATATTGTAATAAGTTATAAACAAAGTAATGACAATCTGCCCAACTGTTCTTAGTTTTATATATTGAGAATACTCATAAAGAAACCATATAAGAGGAGCATGATGCAACTTATGTTCACATTTTTATGATTATTGTTTCGATTGCTCATATGACTTCTGGGAGGGATACAGCTGGGTGGTGGGTGCCTCAATGACTGGGAGGGATAAAGCTGGGTGGTGGGTGCCTCAATGACTGGGAGGGATATAGCTGGGTGGTGGGTGCCTCAATGACTGGGAGGGATATAGCTGGGTGGTGGGTGCCACAATGACATGGAGGGATTGAGCTGGGTGGTGGGTGCCTCAATGACTGGGAGGGATAAAGCTGGGTGGTGGGTGCCTCAATGACTGGGAGGGATATAGCTGGGTGGTGGGTGCCACAATGACATGGAGGGATTGAGCTGGGTGGTGGGTGCCACAATGACTGGGAGGGATATAGCTGGGTGGTGGGTGCCTCAATGACTGGGAGGGATATAGCTGGGTGGTGGTGCCACAATGACATGGAGGGATTGAGCTGGGTGGTGGGTGCCTCAATGACTGGGAGGGATAAAGCTGGGTGGTGGGTGCCTCAATGACTGGGAGGGATATAGCTGGGTGGTGGGTGCCTCAATGACTGGGAGGGATATAGCTGGGTGGTGGGTGCCACAATGACTGGGAGGGATATAGCTGGGTGGTGGGTGACTCAATGACTGGGAGGGATGTAGCTGGGTGGTGGGTGCCTCAATGACTGGGAGGGATATAGCTGGGTGGTGGGTGACTCAATGACTGGGAGGGATGTAGCTGGGTGGTGGGTGCCACAATGACTGGGAGGGATGTAGCTGGGTGGTGGGTGCCACAATGACTGGGAGGGATATAGCTGGGTGGTGGGTGCCACAATGACTGGGAGGGATATAGCTGGGTGGTGGGTGCCACAATGACTGGGAGGGATATAGCTGGGTGGTGGGTGCCACAATGACTGGGAGGGATATAGCTGGGTGGTGGGTGCCTCAATGACTGGGAGGGATATAGCTGGGTGGTGGGTGCCTCAATGACTGGGAGGGATATAGCTGGGTGGTGGGTGCCTCAATGACTGGGAGGATATAGCTGGGTGGTGGGTGCCTCAATGACTGGGAGGGATATAGCTGGGTGGTGGGTGCCTCAATGACTGGGAGGGATATAGCTGGGTGGTGGGTGCCACAATGACATGGAGGGATTGAGCTGGGTGGTGGGTGCCTCAATGACTGGGAGGGATAAAGCTGGGTGGTGGGTGCCTCAATGACTGGGAGGGATATAGCTGGGTGGTGGGTGCCACAATGACATGGAGGGATTGAGCTGGGTGGTGGGTGCCACAATGACTGGGAGGGATATAGCTGGGTGGTGGGTGCCTCAATGACTGGGAGGGATATAGCTGGGTGGTGGGTGCCACAATGACATGGAGGGATTGAGCTGGGTGGTGGGTGCCTCAATGACTGGGAGGGATAAAGCTGGGTGGTGGGTGCCTCAATGACTGGGAGGGATATAGCTGGGTGGTGGGTGCCACAATGACATGAAGGGATTGAGCTGGGTGATGGGTGCCTCAATGACTGGGAGGGATATAGCTGGGTGGTGGGTGCCTCAATGACTGGGAGGGATATAGTTGGGTGGTGGGTGCCTCAATGACTGGGAGGGATATAACTGGGTGGTGGGTGTCACAATGACTGGGAGGGATATAGCTGGGTGGTGGGTGCCTCAATGACTGGGAGGGATATAGCTGGGTGGTGGGTGCCACAATGACTGGGAGGGATATAGCTGGGTGGTGGGTGCCACAATGACTGGGAGGGATATAGCTGGGTGGTGGGTGCCACAATGACTGGGAGGGATATAGCTGGGTGGTGGGTGCCACAATGACTGGGAGGGATATAGCTGGGTGGTGGGTGCCTCAATGACTGGGAGGGATATAGCTGGGTGGTGGGTGACTCAATGACTGGGAGGGATGTAGCTGGGTGGTGGGTGCCACAATGACTGGGAGGGAGGTAGCTGGGTGGTGGGTGCCACAATGACTGGGAGGGATATAGCTGGGTGGTGGGTGCCACAATGACTGGGAGGGATATAGCTGGGTGGTGGGTGCCACAATGACTGGGAGGGATATAGCTGGGTGGTGGGTGCCACAATGACTGGGAGGGATATAGCTGGGTGGTGGGTGCCTCAATGACTGGGAGGGATATAGCTGGGTGGTGGGTGACTCAATGACTGGGAGGGATGTAGCTGGGTGGTGGGTGCCACAATGACTGGGAGGGATGTAGCTGGGTGGTGGGTGCCACAATGACTGGGAGGGATATAGCTGGGTGGTGGGTGCCACAATGACTGGGAGGGATATAGCTGGGTGGTGGGTGACTCAATGACTGGGAGGGATGTAGCTGGGTGGTGGGTGCCTCAATGACTGGGAGGGATATAGCTGGGTGCCTCAATGACTGGGAGGGATATAGCTGGGTGCCTCAATGACTGGGAGGGATATAGCTGGGTGGTGGGTACCTCAATGACTGGGAGGGATATAGCTGGGTGGTGGGTGCCTCAATGACTGGGAGGGATATAGCTAGTGGTGGGTGTCACAATGACTGGGAGGGATATAGCTGGGTGGTGGGTGACTCAATGACTGGGAGGGATATAGCTGGGTGGTGGGTGCCACAATGACTGGGAGGGATATAGCTGGGTGGTGGGTGACTCAATGACTGGGAGGGATGTAGCTGAGTGGTGGGTGCCTCAATGACTGGGAGGGATATAGCTGGGTGGTGGGTGCCTCAATGACTGGGAGGGATATAGCTGGTTGGTGGGTGCCACAATGACTGGGAGGGATATAGCTGGGTGGTGGGTGCCTCAATGACTGGGAGGGATATAGCTGGGTGGTGGGTGTCACAATGACTGGGAGGGATATAGCTGGGTGGTGGGTGCCTCAATGACTGGGAGGGATATAGCTGGGTGGTGGGTGACTCAATGACTGGGAGGGATGTAGCTGGGTGGTGGGTGCCACAATGACTGGGAGGGATATAGCTGGGTGGTGGGTGACTCAATGACTGGGAGGGATGTAGCTGGGTGGTGGGTGCCTCAATGACTGGGAGGGATATAGCTGGGTGGTGGGTGCCTCAATGACTGGGAGGGATATAGCTGGGTGGCTGGTGCCTCAATGACTGGGAGGGATATAGCTGGTTGGTGGGTGCCACAATGACTGGGAGGGATATAGCTGGGTGGTGGGTGCCTCAATGACTGGGAGGGATATAGCTGGGTGGTGGGTGTCACAATGACTGGGAGGGATATAGCTGGGTGGTGGGTGCCTCAATGACTGGGAGGGATATAGCTGGGTGGTGGGTGCCACAATGACTGGGAGGGATATAGCTGGGTGGTGGGTGCCTCAATGACTGGGAGGGATATAGCTGGGTGGTGGGTGCCTCAATGACTGGGAGGGATATAGCTGGGTGGTGGGTGCCTCAATGACTGGGAGGGATATAGCTGGGTGGTGGGTGCCTCAATGACTGGGAGGGATATAGCTGGGTGGTGGGTGTCACAATGACTGGGAGGGATATAGCTGGGTGGTGGGTGCCTCAATGACTGGGTGGGATATAGTTACATTAAAGTTGCTGTAACAGATAATATGATGTAAAATTTGACAAAAGTTATTTTCCAACCATTTAAAAATGTAATCCATGTGTGAACACATCAACCACATCACTTTTTGGTTTTGATGGGTCAATATTAAGTTTTTGAAGAAAGATTCAATAGGACAGCTGGAAAAAATATCAGTCCCATGGGTTCAAAATTTCAAATTTCCTCATGGGGAATCCTAGTGATGTCATCACCTCAGCTGCCAGGCTCCTGGTGGTGCTGGGCCAACAGGGCATGCGTCACAGGATGTTTTGATTGCATGGCCAAGTAAACAATACACATGTGCTTCATTTTAAAATGGGAAGAAAGAAGTTATATCAAACCAAGGCAGAAAAAAATAAAGCCAAGAATGATACCAGAGTTTACCTTCAGAATTACATAGTACATAAACATGCATATACACATGGGTGAAGGAGGTCTGTCACATGGATGCTTGTTGCCCTCCCATCATGCCTACCCCTAACCAGAGTCATGTTCTTGCACTACACATGCTAAAAATAGTTACCCTCAGCAGCTGTGTGGGGTATACCCCGGTCAGCAGCAGCAGGCCTGGCTGACCGTTATAGATGGCAGCCTGATGAAACCACATGGCTTGAGATAAACATTTGATTTCTGTGCTTGTAACATATATATTCTCACAAACAAGAATGGGGATGTGTTGTGTGGAACATGTCCAACCAATTTTGAGGTATGTAAAAAATTGCCCAGGAAATGATATTATCTGTTACAGCAACTTTAACAGTGATTGAGCACTTTTCTTCCACTATGTAAGTATCAAAAATAACAATTTTATCAATCAAGACAAAAAAATGAAAGCTCTATCTTTCATAGCCACCACATTATGTCCATGTTAATATTTGATCTAAATTGTTCAGAGGTGAATGTTCACTCAAGCATGACACTCATCCAAAATCAAAGTTATATAATAATGTCAAAACTTCTTGCAGGCCAAGCCTGAGATTTTCCAATACTTGGCCAAAATGCTCAGTCACACACTGCAATTCACTTTTCACTCTTTCCAATCTTAATGCAAAGGTGCCATATGGTGGCAGAATAGCTACCAAAAATATGATATGCAGTAAAAAATACAGTGACAATCCTTAACCTATGGAATTGAAACCTCAAACATCAAGCCATAAGGGCAAAACAGGTATGAGCAAAAAAAAACAAGTATTTGGGGCATTTATCTATAACAAGGCAAATAAAGTACATGTAAGGGCAGCCTGATGAAGAAAAGATTTGTCTTCTTATCTGAAAGGCTAAGCATCAATTTGCTTACAGACATCAATACATAAACATGAAAATATGCATGGCTCAGTATGATGTGTAAACAAAAATCATGGACTTCATGGCACACTGCGTAACATAATGCATCACGTAGTGCAAAACCTGCTTCATGACCCATATATGGTAACAAAGCTTCAAGCTTCTGACTTTTCACTTTTTCTCATGATGCACTATGATAGCGTGTCAAGTGATAAGAGATATAAATCCATCAACTGACCCTGACGTTATTTTTGTTGCCGTCCAGCGAGCCGAGGGCCTCTGACCTGGTGCCCATGAAGTGACCTATGGAGAGCCTGGTGTGAGGTCCTTCATCTTCCAGGGACAGAGCAGAGTGCAAGGTCCAGCTGTCTGGCAAACTCGTACCAAACTCCTCCATCACTTCATCCTGAAATCATTCACAAAAATTGCCTCTGATTATCCTGCTAAAGCATTTATGAAAAAAAAAACTTCAAAAAAGCAAGATTTTTCACAATTTACAACTAAATTTTGGTATTCAAAGTGGGATTACAACCAATGCATCAGGTTCCATAGGTCTTGGATATCAAGTGAATGGCTATAAAATAAGATGAATGAAGTAAGGTTACATCTTGACTGATGCTTATATCAACCCTTCAAGTTTCTGATGCATTAATGACACAATACATAACCTTGAATTGTTTGGTCTCTTTTCTTTAATAAAAGAACAATTTATCAAAAATCATCATATTATTGTTTGATAGTCATGGATTCTCAAACGCTTGAAACATCTTAAAATAGTGCCAACTATTCTTACCTCTCTGAAGATATTGTCCTTTTCAAACTGTTCCTCGTCTTTGTCAAACATATCCACAGCATCATCTGCACTCAAACAATCACAGTTATCCTCTATTATCTATGTGAAACAAACTGACACTTATGTTCAAAACTTAGTCTTTTAAAGAGCTTTATTAGATTATAGATTACTTTGTGGTTCCAGTATGTAACTTGGTTTTTGTAACAAAATTCCTTTTTAATTCTTTTTTTCCTCTTGCTCAGTGTACTTTAGAAACAGAAACTTAAAGGGTAATAAAGTTACTTTCATTCTGATCTAAATAAATCGCCAAAAATATTCCTGAGTAGTATACTGACCGGCTGCATGAAAATCCATGTCTACAAAATCGCCCAGATCTGCGAGGTCTCCGGCAAACTGGGAAGGTTCTCCACCGACTGCTCCCTGCTCTCCCGTCATATCAAACGGGTTGTAGACGTCACGAGTGCTTTCTGACAGGGGATGTTTGTAGGCCAGGTCTGTCACAACCTCACCGAGCTCATTGATGTACACCGGACTGTCCTCGGCTAAGAAGGTTTTCCCTGAGAAACACAGTTTCATATGAATTAATTGCATTTGTAACAGTATATGATCCAAGAGTGCCACTCTTTATATGGTGATGAATGAAAGTGACCTAATTAGGTCATGCACAGCTCTATGTAGTGAAGTATGCTTTGTGTGTGGTGCACATGGTTAGGGTTAGGCCTTGTGTGACCTTCTTGGTTCATTTCTATACTGCACCAAATAGATACATTTGTATGAAGGGACAATACTTATCATAAGATTTCAGTCTGTCTGTCACAAAAAAAAAAAAAATTCTTTTGAAGGGCAGAAGGATCTAATTATACGGAGGGTTTAGTAATAGAATGTGTACCTGTATGTGGTACGTCCAGCATGTCTCTGCTTGTGCTGTGCAGACTTGCCCTGCTGTCTATGCTTCCCTTCCTGTCAGTACGGTCACTCTGCGGACTGGCCGACGGATCCATCAGCGAGAACTGACCAGGGTCACCAAAGGTCATCTTCTGACTGAAAGTGAAATCCTGCACCTCATCCTCTTCGGGAAATAAGGCCTGAAACCATCACAAAATGATGAAAGTGAATGCAATGTAAAGAGGTGAATTAAGATATTACCAGATAACATGAATGGGGGTGTGAGGCCGAATTCTGCCCCCATAACTTGTCTTGTCCCTTAATATCAATCTCTTACATTTTAGGGTTAACAAATTCTGGCCAACATACTTATGATCAGGTTTCACATATTTGAGGAGCTGGTGAGAGTGACACAAAACAAATTATTCACACCAGATGGCTATTGCTTGTACCTGGTCACTGAGTTCTTCTTCCAGTCTGGGTTGTGCTCTAGCCCCCATGAATACTTCATCATTGTATTGGGTTGAATCATCTGGGTCTGGCTGACACAGATCTCCTATGTTGAATGTGCTGTGCTCCAGGCCCCAGACACCTGAAGCCCTGGAGGCTTCCAAACTTCCTCCACCACCAGAGGGCAGCAGCAGTTCTGACGCCAACTGAGAGTCACCATCGTCATCCTGATTGAAAAACAAACAGCGTCTGCTTCACAGTCTTTCTTAAATGTCTTCAAAGAAGTCAAATTTGCAAACAACTCAGATTTTATGTTAAACTCAAAAAGAATTCTATATCAACTGAACACATAGGACTTCATTAAAATATTGGTTGATGTAACTTATCTGACCTGGTTGCTATTAGCAACACTGTAATCTTCTTCTTCTGTGGATGCTCCAGAGAGTGTACGACCTCTGACCTCAGCTGGACTGGCAAATCGGACTGTACGTGCTCCACCCATCTCCGAGAGCAAATCATCTCCCATTGGACGGATACGCTCTTGTGCCTGTAAAGTAGACCAAAATTTTACTACTTATACATGCACAAATTTATTTCTGAGTCTGAGTCAAAAATGAGTGCAAATGCTTGCCTCAGGGTTGTCCTCCTCATAAGGGTTGTGCTGGGTCCTGATTGGAGAGAAGTGTCCTGTGCTGCCCTCTCGTGAGGAATTGTTGAGTCCAAGGCCTCGGAGGACATCTAGAGTGGTATGACTTCCTGTGCCGCCTGGACCGACAGACCCGCCATGACCACTGTCATCCTCACTACAACAACAGAGCCACATAAATATCACGTCAGGTCCTGATGCACACACAGTGTCACATCTGATTCTAGTCACCTAATGTCACACACACAGAGTATCACATCTGATTCTTGTCACCTAATGTCACACACACAGAGTATCACATCTGATTCTTGTCACCTAATGTCACACACACAGAGTATCACATCTGATTCTAGTCACCTAATGTCACACACAGAGTATCACATCTGATTCTAGTCACCTAATGTCACACACACAGAGTATCACATCTGATTCTAGTCACCTAATGTCACACACACAGAGTATCGCATCTGATTCTAGTCACCTAATGTCACACACACAGAGTATCACATCTGATTCTAGTCACCTAATGTCACACACACAGAGTATCACATCTGATTCTAGTCACCTAATGTCACACACACAGAGTATCACATCTGATTCTAGTCACCTAATGTCACACACACTGAGTATCACATCTGATTCTAGTCACCTAATGTCACACGTGCTGAGTATCACATGAGGTTCTATTCACCTAATGTCACACGCATCGAGTATCACATCTGATTCTAGTCACCTAATGTCACACGTGCTGAGTATCACATGAGGTTCTATTCACCTAATGTCAAACGCATCGAGTATCACATCTGATTCTAGTCACCTAATGTCACACGTGCTGAGTATCACATGAGGTTCTATTCACCTAATGTCACACGCATCGAGTATCACGAGGTTCTATTCACACAATGTCACAATCTCCTGGTCACAATCACACAATGTATCACACAATGTATCACATCAGATATCAGAAAGATACTCTCCCATAATACCAAGCCTGATCAACAAATTCTGCATCCATCTTGAATTGGCTCTTAATTAATGTAATCATAAGTAGCACTGAGAAAATAAATCTTGACTTTTTAAACTTTGAGTTCTTCAGAGGATATTTTGTTCATAGTTTGTAACTAGTTTTATCAATTCATTAATATTGCTTTTTGCATCACCAGACGGATATAGGTCTGGGGCATGAGAGAGTACCTGCTGTGACCGCTACTTCCGTCCCCTCCACCTCCACCATCCCCTGGCACTGGAGATGTCACAACGTCACCCTCCGCAGACTGCCTCGTCTCCAAAACACCTTGCTCTCGATCATCATCAAAACTAACACCTTCCAAACCTGGTGCAAAAAAATAAAAATGATAACCTCAAAATAAAACATTCCATATAATCTAACACTATTTGAATCTTAGATTTATTAGATGATTATAATCTGACCTGGTCTGGTTCCCCGTGCTCCGGACTGGTCCCCAACCTGTGATCTCATCCTCTGCTCACGTTGATTATTTTCCTGGAAAGATTTTATCAAGTTTTTTTTTTTTAAATCTAAATCATTTTATATGGTTTAAATCAATTCTTTTGTTAATATTTTCAAAATAATTTCCGATGAAAAATTATCTAAATTTGTTATATTTTAATTATTTGAGGTACTTTTGAAAGCAGTTCCTTTTTGATAGTGCCTAACAAAAGTTAGAAAATAATGATGCAGACAAATGTCAGATAAACAAGTGTTTTTGTTGGGTTGAGTTGCAGTTAGATAAAGGTTGTAAAAAGTTAGCGTGATATTTGATCAAATAACTCACTCTCCTGACAGCTGCTATCTCGTCGTCCGTGTCGATCTCACTGCTCTCCATGGACTCTAGCAGGCGCCCCCTGGTGAGTCTGCTGCTGCTGCCCCCTGGTGACCTCTCACCCCCATCCATACTCCCCTCTTCTACAATATGGGAGAGAATAGTGCTAATTTGTTTGTATATTCAAATATAAAAGTAAACAATTATACTGGGAATAATTTTTAAAAATTCAAAATCTTGAGCAATCGTCATAAAAAAAATCTTCACACCATCATATCGACAATCATTAAGATATGGTGGCGGAAAAAAATGGGTGAATGAATTATGATATTACCGTCAAATAAGCCTGTATTTTGTCTGTAAACTGAGGAACCAGATGGATTACTTGTTTCCTCTTGGCCATCTCCTCCATCATGCGTCAGAGGACTCTGCCGGAAGTACATGGAATCCAACCTCTCTGGCACCAGACCGCCACTTGGTACTGGAATCAAATAGAAGATATCATCTACTGTGCTGCCATCTGGAGACATATTATCATCAACCAAAGTGCCCCCTGGTGAATGACCCAGGACCTCATATTCTCTATCCCTATTCTTCATATAGGGAGATGGTAAAGGTATGAACTCATCCACAAAGTCTTCATACTTTAGACTCTCTTCATCGCTACAGTAATATTCCATACTTTCAGATCTGTGCCCTGGGACATGACTAGTTCCAATAAAGTCCATATTTTCTGGTTCACACTGAGTCATGTAACAGTTCAATTCACTGTTGCCACTATTTTGATTAGATCTGAGTTCGTTCTCAGAAACTCTTGGAAGCGAGTTGGTTTCATGGTGAAAATGGTCTTTAGGGTAAGCATCAGGAAAATCTGTGTCTAACTCAGTAGCATTGTGGTCAGACACTGGTGCGATGTGGTCAGACTTTGGAGAGTTATGGTTAGACAATGGAGAGTGAAGTGAGATATATGGGCTGTCAGAATGAGCAGTATTTCTATTATCATGTCCAGACTCTCCCTCAAGTTTAGGTTCAGATAGTGGATCATGGATTATGTCATGGACTGATTCCAAATGATCTGGTTCATTATGTTTCCCATCATCTAGATCATGACCATGGTCTTCAAGAACATTTTGTTTAAGAGTGTGGTCAAAGTTTCTGTCATGGTTTACATGTATAGTTTCTCCAATCTTGTTCTCATCATCTAGATCTGGTTTTCTCTCATGGTCTGCATGAATAGTTTCTTCAGGGTAGATTTTATCATCTAGATCAGGGTTTCTCTCATATTCAAAATGGATGAATTTTTCAAGATTGTTTTCATCATCGAGATGAATACTTTCTTTAAGGGTGTGGTCATCATCCAGATCAGGGTATGGACTATAACACTCTGGATGTGATCCACAGATTCCGCCTGTCCTCTGGATAGGTAATTCCACTTCTGTTGTAACAAATTTTGCAAGATTTGGAAATAGTGCATACTTTGATGCATCAAAATATTTCAGTTCTGAAATAGCAGCAGATTTGACAATGCCAGCACCCAGTTCTCTCCCTCTAGCTTTATCCTCATTGCTATATCTGTGGTCATGGTTGGCCTCACTGTTGTGGTCATGGTTGGGATATGTGGAGTCATGGTTCAGATTCCGGCTGTCAAAACTGAAGTCATGGCTGTTATAATCAGCTGCAGTAAGATAATCACTCCCATTGGGGGTTTCAGAGAAAATCTGCTGTACATTTAAGTTTCGTTCTGTCTCTGGATATGTTTCACGTTTTAGAATCTGTTTTCCATTATCACTATGCACCTTATCCTCAGTATCAGCATCACAGCATTCATCTTCATCACCTGCCACACCAAGGTCCGCCGGAATCTCCAGAAAATGTGCCAGATATGGAAATAACACATACTTTGAATTGTCAGAAAGTCCTGGTCTCTGAGATCTATCTGATATCTTCATAGAATTGCCTTTTTCTATAGGAGACCCATCAGATTTCTCCATGGCACTGCCTTTTTCTATAGGAGACCCAGCAGATATCTCCACGGCACTGCCTTTTTTTATATGAGACCCATCAGATTTCTCCACGGCACTGCCTTTTTCTATAGGAGACCCATCAGATATCGCCACGGCACTGCCTTTTTCTATAGGAGACCCATCAGATTTCTCCACGGCACTGCCTTTTTCTATAGGAGACCCATCCGATATCGCCACGGCACTGCCTTTTTCTATAGGAGACCCATCAGATATCTCCATGGTACTGCCTTTATCTATACGAGACCCATCAGATTTCTCCACAGCACTGTCTTTATCTGTTTGAGATCCATCAGATATCTCCATGGCACAGTCTTGATCTGTTTGAGACCCATCAGACATCTCAATAGCCTTGCCCTTGTCTTCAGATATCTCCATAGTATTACCATTCACCTCCTTGGAATTGTCTATTACTGATATATCCTGATTGTCTGATGAATTTGAACTCAAAATTATTTCATCCTGTATACTCTCTTAATCCCTTGCTTGCTATGGATTATCTATAATAATCCATTCCTCATATCTATGTATTTCCATCACAAATTTAAATCATAGATATCTTTTGCATTATAGACCTCTAAAGAACATATCCTCTCCTCAAGAAATCTGATCTGCTTTTAAATGAATGAACATGGTACCAGCATTGTGTAGTCCAGTCATCATATGCTGGGAATATTTGTTATCAAAGTGAGCTGATTTTACGTGCAACAAATTAGCCCAGTGCAGGATTGAATGTTCATCATATCAAGCCCCACTCTGAATGTCAATACTGAACCACGTATAGCCTGGCCATATAATTCAACTGGCTTAACACCACACAGCAAAGTCAACCTTTTCAGAATGGAGAGAATGGAGCAAAGCTTGGTGTGCCGCAACACGGGGGGTTGGTTATGCACTTGTCTAATATTGATCTTTTGTTGACTTTCAAATATCCACATGTATTCAATACAAATTCTAAGTGTAAATCAACATTGAGGCTAACCTTAAACAGTTTCGTTTCTTGTATTTTAATAGAGAAGATTTAAACTGAAATGTCTCAGTTTAATCTTCAAGAATAAAGATTTGAATGTTATTTACTTCCTCTCTGTGGTTTAAAAAAAGTTCCACTCAAAAGATATAATTTTCTAAATACTAAGATTACTATAATGTATAAAACATATACACTTTTAGACCACCCAAATCATTATGGCATATAATGTGTGATCTGCTTTATGAATCTTGTCTGCTTTATGAATCTTCCTGACAACAAACAAGACGCAAGTGGTCTTGGTGACCTGTCATATATCTGCCGGGATCCCACTTAGTGTCACACACGTCTGCCCAGAGATTGGAGTACTGTATGATCACGTACCCCTCCATGCTCTGATCTCTTACAACCAAACTTCTATTGGGGCATGCATATTGCTTCCTTTACATTTGGTGGCCCAAGGTGGGGCAACTCTGTGGCAACACATTTTTATCAGTTGACACCAAACATCTATTAGGTAATGCATAATTCTCTGGTCCCATACCAACATTCTTTTATTCATTATGTACAAGCATTTTACTGGCCAAGCATTTTACTGGCCAAGCATTTCACTGGCCAAGCAAACATTTTACTGGCCAAGCATTTCACTGGCCAAGCATTTTACTGGCCATGAAAATGCAAAACACTATTTCAAGTTGGTGACACTTCACTGTTGCATGTTTCACTTTGGTCATGCACACTGCATAAATGTCCTAATTTGGTCATGCTCACTCCACACATGCCCTAATTTGGTCATTCACACTCCATACATGTCCTAATTTGGCGATACACACTCCATACATGTCCTAATTTGGGCATGTTTTCCTCATACATGTCCTAATTTTGTCATGCACACTCCATACATGTCCTAATTCGGTCATGTACACTCCATACATGTCCTAATTTTGTCATGCACACTCCATACATGTCCTAATTTTGTCATGCATACTCCATACATGTCCTAATTTGGTCATGTACACTCCATACATGTCCTAATTTGGTCATGCACACCTCATAGATGTCCTTATTTGTTCATGCTTTGCTGGGCCTTCACTTTATCAGATTTAGGTGTGAAATTACAAACTATTGGCAACATATGATTAATGTGTCTAATACTTGTTTTGCCCATTTATTCATGGACAATTTATGTGCGATTCATTAAACATAAAAACTACAACTCACAAGATCTAATCATGAAGCTAAAAGTCAGAAATGAAGCTAGAAATCTGAAATACCACCTATAATTCAAAACATTTGACGTTATGTTTTGTCAGTATATACAAGATTTGTTAAGTCTATTATCAACTGTTCTAAGACTTTATACTTTATAATTTGTGAGGAGACTTTTTGTGAGCTGCAGCCATGCCCTGAGGTGTCCTATCTCACAACCAGCACTATGTGGTCAACCACTCCTGATCAGCAATCCTACAGGCAACCAACCTGCCCTGACAATGGTATTATCTTACTTGCCCATAATGTCATTATATGCTCAGAATGGAAGAAAGACTTACCATCATGCTGAATAAAGCTAGCTTTCTCCCCAATATTCATGTGTTAATGTTGCTTAATACAACTTCATGCAGATTTATTGATGATGCCTTTCTTAAAGGAGTTCATACTAATGAAATGTTTTAGCCATTTCTGACCTCATTACTAATGACTTGTGGACATTACAAAACTTAACCACTTTTGCTATAATTAGACATATTTAAATCAACATTGCTTTCATTCATGGAACACTTCTGATCTGTTTACCCCCATTTAAGTTAAACCTTCTGGTAAACCTGACAAGCAAACAGAATGGAGCATTGATCCTCTACATGAATAGCTCCCAACAACAAAATCCAATCATTTGGTGCATGTTTAAACCTGGCATAAATGTGTGATCATAAAACACTATACATTCATTCACTAATTGCATTTGCTAACTTTATTCTTCTCATGAATACTGCGTCCAAGCCATTAAGAGCTTATCATTAGACATAGTGAGGTGGCAAGAAATGTTGGAAATATTATTTCCTTTTTTTTAAATATCTGCCAAAAAGTTTAATCTTTCTTAGTTACGATATATAATCTTGACTTTTATTTAATTGTGGCAAAAGTAACATAGAAAATCTACATAATGACTCTGAAAAACATTAAAAAATTCAAGCCACAATTGATTCTCCTTAACAAATATTTGACCCATTCTGTAATGTAAATATATATTTTGTCATAATAAATACCCTGCTATCACCAAAGACAAAAATACATCATGTTCATATTCACAATCAGGCAAAAACTGGAATAAATTCATCAGAATATCCCCAGGGTTCTATTTAATTTTGACAAAATTACAAATCTAAATATGTAAGCTCAGAATAACCATTAAAATATTCTGTATATTACCAATACCTCATAAGATGAGGTATTGATATTACCTAGGATAGAATGAAAACTCTCCCTGGGACAAATCCCATAATTCTGTTCAAATTATCAACCCCTTCTCTCCATTTAATATTTATTTTGTTATTTTGAATATCCTGACATTGCCATCACAAAAATCAGATAAAAAACTGAATTTATACTGAGATTTCAAGTCATTTTCCAAAGCTGACTTTACAATAACCAATCAATATGGGTTTTCACGGGACAAACATTTTCACGCTTCCCTTTTAATAACAATTTTACACAGATTTCAAGCAAGATGTACAGCTTGCTTAGATGTTATTACATGGGATTTACAAGAGGGGTAAAAACATCACCAAAAGGAAACAAAATGCCCCTAAAGGACTCCAAATCTTACGTGTGTACTTCTGGTTTGATTCAAAACATGTTTGGCCAAAAGCAGTCAGCTAAACATTCAACATGGTTTAGACATGATTAAGATCTTATCTTATGAAGTTTTGTGACATTTCTACATGATGATATATCAAACACTGCAGGGTACCTCACATCAACCTTATCTACTGCAATATAAACTATAATAAAATATTCACAGCAGAAATACTGGCTGGGATTTACACAAACATTGACCAGGTCATCTTTATGTTCATTGTTTTCTTTTCAGGAAATAAATGTCGGTGGATCGAAAATCACACTTCCCTTTATTGGCAAGTGACCAAACTCTCAGAAGTCAAGTTCTGACAGGACTATACAATTCAGGAAATATTCATTCAGAAATTTCACTAAAAATCCTTCTCTAAAGCATTGCACATATCTCAGTTTACATTTCTCCCATGCCTTGACTTTCAACCCTGACAAATTAACCATAATTTTTTTTTTTTTTCCAATCTGATCTTTTCAATATGCGACCTGCTTCGAGAAAAATTCCCAATTTGATCATGTGGAGCTGCACCACCTGGTGGCATATATGATAGCCCACTGGTGGCTATGCTGACTGCCCTCTGGTGGCTATGCTGACTGCCCTCTGGTGGCTAACATGTGTCCTCTGGTGGCTAATATGTGTCCTCTGGTCAGCAATTTGACTAAGTATGAGAATGTTTAGATATGGCCCTTTGCGTTTTTGAGTAATCAAATAAACAAGATGGCTTCACACTAGCCTCAGCTCAATCCAGATTAAAGATTAACAGTAACTTGAGATTAACCTTGGCTTTTGATTTGCTTAAAATTGGCATTTCTTCAGATTAATATTTGCTTCAGATTAACGTTGGCTTTTAAGATTTTAGAATATAAATTATAGCATAAATCATCCCTTAACTTACCTGACTGATTGTGCGATCTCCTATTGTACATCCTCACTTCTTCCTCTTGACCTTCACCCAGCCGACCTCTGACCTCTGATTCATCTGACCTCTGACCAGTGGCCTCTCCACGCTGACCTAACTGATCAATATCTGGCTCATCATCTGACAGATTATTTGAATACACAGTTGGTTGTGAACCGGACGTATTGCCAGTCATTCCAAACATATCAGATGGGCCACTTCTGAAAATGTTGGACAAGTTTGGATCGACATCTCCAAAAATCTCTGAGGGTCTTGGACTGATTGTGGGTGATATTTCTTGAGGATCAGCATGGCCTGTGACTGCATAGAATGGCGGCAGGTTGTGTCTGGCTTGAGTGTGCATGCCCTGGCTGTCTCTGCTGCTCCCCAGAGCATCCGCCTCATCAGTCAGAGTGTTGTCAACCTCTCCAATATCACTGAACTCTTCATCAAACTGTTTAAGTTCGTGTTCATCTATCTGCACATCCACAACACTCTCGTCCAGATCATCGGGGCCGCTTGCTCCCCCAAAGCGCATGCCTCCAGCAATATCCAGCCCCCCGTACAGGCCAACTCGGGCGCCGGCGCTGGCGGTGTGGGTGGCCGCAGATTGTGGTGGCTGCATAGAATGGAAGACTGCGGGCGTGGATATGTGATTTACTGGCATCCCACTGCTCTTATTCTTCTGTGGGCTCTGCACTCTGCTCCGGTTGGAACTACTCACTGACTTCTCTGGACTAATATCATAGTGAAGCACACTCGATGACAAGTCTGAAAACAAATAAAAATCATTTATCATTATTTGAAAAAAAACAAAAAAAACAACAGCAATATTTAGTGGTATATCAAAATCAAATCCGAAATTCATTCAATGAGATATATCTTTATGCCAAATACTCTAGCCTAAAAAGTGAACAAGTTCGAATCATACCGTGCATGCTTTCTAGATTGATCAGACCCAGAGAAGATCTTTCCTCAAGCATATCTGAGGAAACATCATCAGTTCTCAGCAAAGATTTGTCATGTCGAGATCTTTCCATACTCTCTGCCTTTAATGTTGATGTTGCACTGAAAAAGAAAACACTATCTCAGTACATATATTGGGCACTAATCTGTACGCTGTCCCTAACCTCTCTCTCATCTCAGTACATATACCTGGCACTAATCTGTCCCTAACCTCTCTCTCATCTCAGTACATATATAGGGCACTAATCTGTCCCTAACCTCTCTCTTATCTCAGTACATATATTGGGCACTAATCTGTACGCTGTCCCTCACCTCTCTCTCATCTCAGTACATATACCTGGCACTAATCTGTCCCTAACCTCTCTCTTATCTCAGTACATATATAGGGCACTAATCTGTCCCTAACCTCTTTCTCATCTCAGTACATATATTGGGCACTAATCTGTCCCTAACCTCTTTCTCATCTCAGTACATATACCTGGCACTAATCTGTCTCTAACCTCTCGCTCATCTCAGTACATATATTGGGCACTAATCTGTACGCTGTCCCAAACCTCTCTCTCATCTCAGTACATATATTGGGCACTAATCTGTGCCCTGTACCTAACCTCTCTCTCATTTCAGTACATATATTGGGCACTAATCTGTGCCCTGTCCCTAACCTCTCTCTCATCTCAGTACATATATTGGGCACTAATCTGTACGCTGTCCCTAACCTCTCTCTCATCTCAGTACATATACCTGGCACTAATCTGTCCCTAACCTCTCTCTCATCTCAGTACATATATTGGGCACTAATCTGTACACTGTCCCTCACCTCTCTCTGATCTCAGTACATATACCTGGCACTAATCTGTCCCTAACCTCTCTCTTATCTCAGTACATATATAGGGCACTAATCTGTCCCTAACCTCTTTCTCATCTCAGTACATATATTGGGCACTAATCTGTCCCTAACCTCTTTCTCATCTCAGTACATATACCTGGCACTAATCTGTCTCTAACCTCTCGCTCATCTCAGTACATATATTGGGCACTAATCTGTACGCTGTCCCAAACCTCTCTCTCATCTCAGTACATATATTGGGCACTAATCTGTGCCCTGTACCTAACCTCTCTCTCATTTCAGTACATATATTGGGCACTAATCTGTGCCCTGTCCCTAACCTCTCTCTCATCTCAGTACGTATACCTGGCACTAATCTGTACCCTGTCCCTAACCTCTCTCTCATCTCAGTACATATCTCAGTACATTGTTAGGCCACTAATCTGTATGCTGTCCCTAACCTCTCTCTCATCTCAGTACATATAACTGACACTAATCTGTCCCTAACCTCTCTCTCATCTCATTACATATACAGGGCACTAATCTGTACGCTGTCCCTAACCTCTCTCTCATCTCAGCACATATACTGGGCATTAATCTGTCCCTAACCTCTCTCTCATCTCAGTACATATATTGGGCACTAATCTGTGCCCTGTCCCTAACCTCTCTCTCATCTCAGTACATATATAGGGCACTAATCTGTACCCTGTCCCTAACCTCTCTCTCATCTCAGTACATATCTCAGTACATTGTTAGGCCACTAATCTGTATGCTGTCCCTAACCTCTCTCTCATCTCAGTACATATAACTGACACTAATCTGTCCCTAACCTCTCTCTCATCTCATTACATATACAGGGCACTAATCTGTACGCTGTCCCTAACCTCTCTCTCATCTCAGCACATATACTGGGCATTAATCTGTCCCTAACCTCTCTCTCATCTCAGTACAAATATTGGGCACTAATCTGTGCCCTGTCCCTAACCTCTCTCTCATCTCAGCACATATACTGGGCGCTAATCTGTCCCTAAACTCTCTCTCATCTCAGTACAAATATTGGGCACTAATCTGTGCCCTGTCCCTAACCTCTCTCTCATCTCAGCACATATACTGGGCGCTAATCTGTCCCTAAACTCTCTCTTATCTCAGTACATATATATATAGGGCACTAATCTGTACGCTGTCTCTAACCTCTCTCTCATCTCAGTACATATATAGGGCACTAATCTGTGCCCTGTCCCTAACCTCTCTCTCATCTCAGCACATATACTGGGTGCTAATCTGTCCCTAACCTCTCTCTCATCTCAGCACATATACTGGGTGCTAATCTGTCCCTAACCTCTCTCTCATCTCAGTACATATATAGGGCACTAATCTGTATGCTGTCCCTAACCTCTCTCTCATCTCAGTACATATATAGGGCACTAATCTGTCCCTAACCTCTCTCTCATTTCAGCACATATACTGGGCGCTAATCTGTCCCTAACCTCTCTCTCATCTAAGTACATATATATATAGGGCACTAATCTGTACGCTGTCCCTAACCTCTCTCTCATCTCAGCACATATACTGGGCATTAATCTGTCCCTAACCTCTCTCTCATTTCAGTACATATATTGGGCACTGTGCGATGTGACAGGGTGGTAGACACAAAATGGCGCCAGCCAGGAACAGAAGAAGATGGGATGATTTCTCTCATTGTTTTTGCCCAAAATTACAAAGAATTTGGGCTACAAATGCATAGAAACAAGCTCAAAAACTCCATCGCCAACTGGACTATTAATTCTGATTTCTACATCGCCCAAAGGTAAAGTATATCGCCAATGGTGGAGATGACATACATCAGAGAAGGTGGTCACAGATTTGTGATGGAGGGGACATAGATTTAGTACTTTTGGGGGTACACCGTGTAAAATGACACAAGTAAGGCACAGGTGACAAATTTGTGTCTTATTTATATTTACCCCTCTATTCTAAAAGATCCATCCTGTTGTAAAATATATTTATGAAATACCTCAAATAAATGGATTCCAATAATATGCAATAAATATGTTACTGATATCAATGCCTTATCTTAAAGTATGGTGACAGATACTTATCTCAATAAATATGGTCATCATATATTAGAGTGAATTATGCTAACATATATACCATGCCAAACCTTTTTCAAGTCAGAACCACTTTGACTGATTTATCTATTCATGTACTAGAAATTTGCTAAGAATAACATAATCTATTGTGATTATTTATTTCACTATGATTAATAAAAAAATATGCACCAACCAAATAATAAATCTCAGTTGTACATATTTAAAAAAAAATCCAGATCACCACTTGTTTATAGATGATATTTACCTGGCAGAGGAGTGGGCTGAGGTCTCGGTGTGGCGTGGCTCCCTCTGTGGCTGTGAGCTGACTCCCATCTCTGGTGTAGTACTACTACTGTCCAGGGAAATCCTAACCAAGCTTAGGTCCTCCACATTGGGTGGAGGGGACATAAGCGAACTCTCTTCAAGAAAGGAACCAAGGCCTCCTGCACCTTTGAAGTACCTGTAAATATACAATATGTTATTGCGGGACCTGAGGCAGCCATCACCTCGCCATACTGAGACTGCCATTGCCAGCCAATAGATGGCTGTCCAATGCTGACCAAGGCCCTCGTGGGACACAGACACTCATCCTGTGAATCCACAAGCCTGCATCTTCATCATTCTCTTGAGAAAGTGTACCCATATAAAGGTGACCAACACCCGATCATTTTTAAAGTTTTCACGAGCAATGCCTGGTATTCACACATTGGATACTTATAAATGATTGTCTCCTTCACCATTATTGTGTTTTTGTTGGATATTGTACTTGGGTATTGTATTTGAACTTGTACGATCATGGTCTCAATAAACATTATGACTTGACCTGATTTTATTTGGTAATACACAAGGAACACATGAAGACAGACAGAAAGCCTTGATCAAGGTGGGTGTCTTTCATTTGTCAGGATCATCATAAAATCTCAACCAATATCAACAAAATGGAGGAAAGTCTGTCTGTCCCCAAATAGCTTAATTCTTACCTCTCCTCCCGGGCCTGCTTGGTGACTGTGGAGGCCGCCAGGGGTGCTGGAGTGTGATGGAGAGTGCGATTATCTACAGTACTGAGACGCCCATCAGCTGTGAGGACACTGAACTCTTCCTCGTCACTGGCCCTTGCCCATCGCTCACTCTCTCGAGACATCACTGCACTTTGTCAACCATAACCTGCAAACATATAACGATCAACATAAAGATATAAATTTCAACATGCAATTTTCATATCATCTGCAGCATGAATCAAACTTCAACATATAACCATTATTATACTCATAGCACCATTTGAACTTAAATATGTAACCATCAAAACATTTACAATCATTCAAATTTTTCCTTGATATGTTATATTACTGAATTCAATTTCAAACTTGTCTACTATGATCATGCAAAGTTTGAAGTTTCTTATTTCCAGTTGTAAAATTTTTTTTCTTTCTTTTGCTTTAAATTCAATAAATATTTGACTGACATACAGACAAATCACTTAGTATTTGTGATGTAATCCCTGAAAACGTTTGAGTTGGTGGATTTTAGTAGTGTTGCTGGGGAAAAATGATTTTCTATTTTCCAGCATTTTCAATCACTGATAAAGCTGATTTTAATCATATTCCTTGCAATCTTGACTGAGTTTCAGGCTCCCTCCACACGTCAGTATGGCCCTCATAGCATAAAAATGTTCATAAGGGATGGTAACAGTCAACTTGCAATCTGAATTTTATCATTTCATTTCTCATTGTAAAAACAGATGAAACATTTGGAGGTCTTTAATCCACTGTTAAGAAAAACTCTGAGGCATTCAAATTGATCAATTTAAAGAAAAATTCATCCTTTGATCGTGATTGATCATGATAGGAGACAAATATCTATCAAGGATTAGAATAAAATCAACATATTTTGGGCCACTAAAGGACCAAAAATATGGTTGCCCAAATGGGCAACTACAACATACCATTCACTGGCCCAAACAGAAGATCTGGTGTCCCAGCCACCAGGCCGGTGCGTTTTTCAAGGCCTGAACTTGCATATGTGCAGTTCGTAATGCTGTGTGCAATGCAGTGCGTCATGCAAAGCATCATGTGGTGTTCACATAATTGGGTCAGTGTTGTGATGCTTTATTCTCTAATTCTAATTTAGACTTCCCCCTCATTTAACTACATTGGAAACAGGTAGCTCGGCATCCTTCAGACACTCCCTTGCCAGAGTATAAAGGTTGGCGACAAACAGCTGGTGTGTACCAGCTGCACCCCTTAGTGCAATCTTGCACTCTTGGCGTGATGCCAATTGGTTTTGCCGAGTAAACTTAAAGATGTAGATGTTGCAAAATATGGGAAACCTATCCATCACTCCACGTGTCAGATTTTCATTCGCTACCTTGTAGGCCAATTGCCGATCTCCATGTTGTTTTTTTCCATTGTCATTGAAAAGTGCATACCAGAACTGTACAACTTTACTGGAACCAGAACTGTACAACTCATAGAGAACCGCATTAGCTTCCAGCCAGCTCTCACAGCACGTGGACCACTGCACGTGCAGGGATATCGATGCGTACGCAAATATGATGATATATCAAGAGAGGAAACAAAAATCTATGCATTTCCCGACCTTTCGAGGCATATGATGTTGTAAACTGTGCAAACGACTGCTTTCCTTCCAAATTTGTATCTGGCCATCTTCTAAAATGTATTAGCTTGTGGTCCGTGATTTTAATATTCCAAAAATATATTAGGAATGTCACTTTATATTGTTCCAAAGTCTGAGGTATGGCATCAAACAAAATTCAGATCACTTTGGTGCCCGGAAGTAATTGGTTGCTTGAGGAGTTATATAACGTCACAATACATTTTCACGTGAGGTCAATCAAAACAATACCCACAACATTCAAATATTTTCAACTCGCCAATCAAGATTTAGCATGCACGTGAGAAGACTGACTTCCGGGCACAAAAGTGATCTGAATTTTCTGCAGCCAAGAAAGTTGACAAAAACATGGAATATATTTAATATTTTTGAATATTTTTCTCTGGAATTGTTTTATCTTTGTATTCTGCGTCTGTTGTGCAAAGCACACCATTCACAATGCTCTGTATACTCTACAGTGAGAAATTCCTGAAAAGCTTGTTTCATCTCTTGTACATCATATTTGAGTTACGTATTCGCCTCGTGCACGTGCCAGCATTTGACATGACGTCATTGATCAGCACGTGCAGCGAGAAAAAAACTGATGCGGTTCTCTATGGTACAACTCCTCTATATTTAATCATTGTTCAGAGAGATTGGCAGGGGGCCTATTGGTTGGAAAGATTGGCAGGGCCTATGCGAATGGCGATGCACCACATTACGGATAGCGATACGCAGACATTGAAATGCATGCACTGCTTAGTATGGTGTGCAAGTAAAATTGATGCACTGCATGACTCACTGCATAATGCATTGCACATATGGAAACAGGACTTACTACTTCCAGTAATAATGCATGTCAGAACTGACAGCAAAGCTTGCTTGGCAAACATCTCAAGAACTTCTCGCCATTCTAAAAGTATACATCGTATCAAAAGTGTCCACTGCAAGGCAAACATGCACTTATATTAGTGTAATATAATAAAAAGCCTACCTTTGAATATAATCGAGTAAATTGTTGGAACGAACGTTGATTTAGGTTTTTCAAAACAAAAACTACTGCAAATCCGCCATTTTGAAAAATTGCGGCACAAGGTCTGCGTAAAATTTGGCGGTCGATATGATTGGACGATATTCAAATTTAAGCGCCCTCTGGCGGAATTTGAAAACTTCCCTGGTAGAGACTGAAGAGGGTGATTTGAATTAGTTGTGGAACCCCGACTCGCGCGAGCAGAGCTCTGGTGGCTACGTCGGGTTGTGAGGTGTCCCCTATCTCTCGTGAAGAGACAGGTCGCGACACAGTGTCGCGACCTCAGTGTAGAAAGCAGACACACTCTACACTTATTATTAAGATATCCCAAATATCTTACACATATAATCTTGCTTTCTGGCGAGTTTCATGTCTGAATAAAATCATTTGAAGAAGTTATTTGGGGTCGCACTTCAGAGGCAGTGAATACCTCCCACTGATGAGCCATCGGAGGTGTTTGGAGTGTGCATCCTAACACCATATGAACACCTACGATTGGCTGTATCGTAAGTAGGTCAAGGAGAGGCCCCAAGTTTGTTGCACATGTAAAACAGTATTCTGTCAGAAATTTAGTTGTATCGAGCTCCCGTAATCTAAACAAATATAAAAGCACACCAGGTGATCAAATTTAAGTACCAGAAAATCAACTTTTTCCTTTGTCACCTCATATCTGTCACGAGAATGTCACACTAGGTGTGTGGTTTGGAATCTCTTCATGGGTGAATGGGATGACACTGAAACTAGTTTAAGAGAAACGGCATTTGGTCCTCCTTGTTCTCTTCTGGTCGGAGCTATATGACCGTTTCAGTGTCATCCCATTCACCCATGAAGAGATTCCAAACCACACACCTAGTGTGACATTCTCGTGACAGATATGAGGTGACAAAGGAAAAAGTTGATTTTCTGGTACTTAAATTTGATCACCTGGTGTGCTTTTATATTTGTTTAGATTACGGGAGCTCGATACAACTAAATTTCTGACAGAATACTGTTTTACATGTGCAACAAACTTGGGGCCTCTCCTTGACCTACTTACGATACAGCCAATCGTAGGTGTTCATATGGTGTTAGGATGCACACTCCAAACACCTCCGATGGCTCATCAGTGGGAGGTATTCACTGCCTCTGAAGTGCGACCCCAAATAACTTCTTCAAATGATTTTATTCAGACATGAAACTCGCCAGGAAGCAAGATTAGATGTGTAAGATATTTGGGATATCTTAATAATAAGTGTAGAGTGTGTCTGCTTTCTACACTGAGGTCGCGACACTGTGTCGCGACCTGTCTCTTCACGAGTGATAGGGGACACCTCACAACCCGACGTAGCCACCAGAGCTCTGCTCGCGCGAGTCGGGGTTCCACAACTACACTGAAACGGTCATATAGCTCCGACCAGAAGAGAACAAGGAGGACCAAATGCCGTTTCTCTTAAACTAGATTTGAATACCCTAATATATTCCTGTCAGACACGTAAGAATAGTTTTTGTGCGTTGTTAAGGGTTAATTAATTGATAACATTGAGAGCAATAATAATATATTGATAATATATTTTGAAAATTATCAGCAAACTGAATGACTCAATATTATTTGGTTCTTTAAATGAGGAGATCATGACATTTGGGGGGGGGGGGGGGGGGTAATATGTTGTGACTTCTTTTCGGTTTAAAATCAGAATGGACAAATAATAATAAAATCTAATATGTAAGGTTAGTTTAAATATTGAAACTTTTTCTTGGTGGAATTGTAAAATTACAGTTTAATACCATCTATCATATATTGATTAATTGTAATGAAATAAACATAACAATTATAATTCAATTTTATTGCCATATCTGTGATCATGTTCTTGACTACATAAATGATACAATTGAAGGTTATAAACAAATACAATTGTATGTAAATCCTGGGCCAATATATAAAAACTAGTCCAGTTTGGCAGACATTTAAAATTTAAATCTATATTTTGGCTGATAATGATTATTGGTTGGCTTGTCCAGCTACTGGTCATAGTTCCTCTACTCAGAACTCATCTATTCATAATTTGGCAAGTTAAATAAACATGTTTACTTGGACTGCCAGTAAACTACTAGCCTGTTACTGCCAGTAAACTACTAGCCTGTTACTGCCAGTAAACTACTAGCCTGTTACTGCCAGTAAACTACTAGCCTGTTACTGCCAGTATACTATAAGCCTGTTACTGCCAGTAAGCATGTTCTCTCAAAAACAAATAGCTAAGGAGGTTTACATTTTTAACCAATGGGGATTCTTATATTTCAAATTAAAAAATATAACATTTTCTTTTGATATAAATGCATAGCAATCATGTGGTGGAGTTGAGAATGGAAACATAAATAGGGTTAGAAAATTACCCATGCTTGTGGTAGAAAATCACAAATTAATGCCATTTTAAGTACATTTCTATTGTAACCTCCTTTTATGTACAATGGTAATGAATCCAAAGTCTCGTGCTTCTGATGTATATTTTCCAGATTAATTCTCAATGTTATGAGCACAAAAAGACCCTTTTCTTTCTTTCTTAAATATTCATATTAGTAAATATATATATATCTGTGTGTGACCTTCATTCTCTCCATAGAAATACAAGGAATATCTCAAAATAGATATAAATGAGCACCTCTTAAATATAAAATATCTGGTATATTTTCTTTCAATTTCATCACATGAAATCAAACAGTGGATATTTCCATCTATTTCAGTTCATAATTACTTTCTCCCCAAAATATAATTCAGGTAGCATCAGACCAGAGAAATATAGAACTCTGTTTCAGGTCACTGGACAGCTAGGCAAATTTCAATAAGGCAAAGAAAAAAAAATTATTCTGTTTAAACAGTTTCAAGAGTCATTATATGCTCAAACACGAAAATGAAACTGCTTACAAAGGGATTTTATTACTACAGATTCCTAATTTGAAAGATGAGTGAAAATGAAACTATTAGATTTCATTTGATTTAAAATAAGTTAAAAAAATGGAAATTCCTCCACTAATTTGATATAAGAGTCTTTTAATTTTCTTGGCCTCATGGCCAATGCTACTTTGAATATTACAACGACAAAATAATCTTTTAGGTAATCGATGGGTGGGACTATTAGGTCAATATTATGTCAACCCCTGCTTTGGAAGCCACTATTTACATCAAGTATATTTAGATTCTAACTGTTGCTTTACAGCTCTAAAATGTACATTGATAATCAATACATGATCATTTAAGGTGGATTACAGATAGATATAATATGCATACAAATACATTACAAGAGGTCGGGGCACCACTTATGCCATGAGAAAAATCATGACAACACATTTTATGTACAATAACATAATGCTATGCAAAACACATTAATATCAACATTCAGTATTTGTGTCTCCTGGACAATAAATTTTTAGATTTATACAAAAAAGTGATGGTGATGAAAATTGTTCTGAAATTTTGTTGTTGTTGTTGACATTTTACCAGAGACATCTAACACAGTTTAAATATCTCTGATTTTACATACTCATAACTTGTGAACATTTTGCACCAGTTTTCAAACACTTTTAATATTTTCGTAGATTGTAAAATATACATTCAAATGTTCAAACTAAACAAACATTAAAATGTACAGACTGTTTCAAATTTGTTTAAAGGTTCAAATGTGAGTTGCTTCAGATTCTTCCAAACTTGGTACTTTCACAATATCACAAGAAAATCATATACACTAATAAAAAAGAAATCATCCCACTTTTTGAAGCACTTTTTCCTTGCATAATATAAATGTTTATACTCCAAAACTTTGCGATCAAATGTTACCTCCCATCATATTTCCCCTACATAAATTTCTGTGCCATTTGAAAGTGAGTCTTCTGCTAAAATCCAAATGATCCATTGGACACTTTGTCAAGAAACTTTCCTTAGCTGACAAGTGATCTAGTGCAAACAACTGCTTAGGAAAATTTTGCTAACTATGGGGCACCTTCACATTGGGCCTAGCACTAACAATAGAGGTCACTTGCTTGTATACATGTGGCCAAAAGAGTACAACCAGTACTTAGTAATTTCAGCAAAATACAATAACCATGGTCGGTGTATTTTGGTCGTTTTTAGTGAGATAGCTTGCTTGTATCACAGTTTCATGGCCACATATCATTTAAGCATACACCAAACCTCTGTAAAATCACATGTGACCTCTGTGATTTCATGAATGCTTTTAAGTTTTCAGCTACATTCTTTTGGTGCCTCTACACTTGATTGAATTTGTTTCTCTGGTTGAAATGTGGCTGAATTTCTCTAATGAATATATCATGTTTTGCAATTCTCCTCTCTACCTATGGTCTAAATTACAAATCTATAAAGTACCTGCTTAAATGTTGTACAATCAATGGATAACATTTTATCATTTCCATTTTTACTGTCAACACTCTCTACCTATGTCAAACTCCAGTTATTTCTAATTTGATACTTTGTGTTTATCACAAAATCCTATTTCAATCTTCATCTGTATGGATGACTATCAATATAGCAATGGTTTATAAGTACTGCCAGAGAAACCAATAGCCAAGGACACGTGATAACACTTATGTCTGATTACTATAGTGCCCTTAGTTTTCACAACCATCTTAGATTTTAGTTACCTAATATAAGTATTGCAAATTGGGACTTTAGACACTTGGAAAATAAAAGATTATAAAATTTCCATATAATCATAACACAATATATATTGTGTATTGTATACATAAAGTAAAACAAAATATTATCTTCCAATCTGCAAGCGAGATTTACGTTGAAATGATGGGATACTTTTTTTGTAAAAATGTAAGTCATAATCATAACAGTATTACTTACATAAAATTTACTTTTCCAATAGTTGGTGCAAACTTTGGTTATGGCGTTTTGGCATGCAGCTCAATGTTAGATATAACTATCTGTGATGTGGAATGTATATAATATGGCAAACACTTCCAGAACATGCTCTGTCTAACAATAAATATAACATTTGATAATACAAAAATATACATATCCAAAGCTTGCGAGCATTGTCTGTACATACACAATATCAATGATTATCAGAGAAATCTTTTACTATATGGTTCTCAATGGTAGTGATGATATACTCAGACATATGATTGGGACCATTGAATTTATTAATTTGTAATTGTAAATCTTGTAAAAAGTATCAACAATAACACTAACAAGGTGGGCTTTAATGAAGTCAACAAAGACCACATACACCTGAATGGGATCAACTAATCCTACAAGCATCAAAATCCTACAAGCATCAAAATCAGGTTAATAAACCTATATCTAAATTGGGACCACACACATTGACATTTTGGCAGCCTAATTCATTCCTTTGTTATAATAATACTAACAAATCTTACTTTTGGCTGTATTCTACATCATTAAATCGATTAACCTGGAAATCTCAGAGAATATAATGTTATATACAGCAATATACATGCCTTAATATTAAAATTAGATGCACCATCAGTAAAATTATTCTTTTAATGACACATTTCAAAATAGTTTAATGTGTATGCATTAATGATTTGACATCAAATATAAAATATTTAACTTGTATGGGGTGTCATTGTTAACCTTTGCAAGCATAATCCACTGTAGAGTTTTACAATTTTCTTATTATCATTATTATAATATACTGTTAAAAAAACATTTTTTTTCAACAAAAGATAATTCTTATATCAAAGAATCTTTCTATGGCATGTATTGTTTCTTCTGTCAGAGTAAGAGATGTATTTTGTGGTGATAACAAAAGCAACATGAACACTGGCACATAAAAAAATTGAGAAGTTGATCAATTTTGATTTGACTAAAAAGGACATAAAATTTCAGTCACTGCCAAAATTCAACTCTTCTTGAAAATGTACAGTTCTACTTTTCATGGCACAGGGGAACTTGACATCCATATTTGTTGAATGGAAAGGAGAAATCCTTTTTATTTTAAACTTGGCATCAACAAAAGTTCC
This sequence comes from Amphiduros pacificus, assembly GCA_949316495.1. NCBI lineage: Eukaryota > Metazoa > Annelida > Polychaeta > Phyllodocida > Hesionidae > Amphiduros > Amphiduros pacificus. The sequence goes on along the minus strand of OX439001.1, from coordinate 56,684,598 downwards.
TGGTAAGAAACATGTAATACTATGACATTGGGCAGGGGGAAGCTCACATACTTAACCTGATGTGACAATGATAGCAGATTAAGTACGTTCAAGTTATTTAATGGGAAACTGAGGATTAATTCCCTTATATTCACACATGATTTTTTACGAATCCTAAATGCTGATAATACAATGTGTCAAAATTGATGACCCCCAGGACCTCATCTCGGGTTCTGTTATAATGAAGCTCTTCCATGCAGTCCAGGGCCAGTGGCTGGTAATCCAGGTAGAACTTGTTGGTGAACATCTCTGGTCTAGAAGCAAGAAGAGTCAGATCTCCAAGAGCAAACACACACACCATGCGCACACGCTGACCGGCACACGGCCAGTCAAATGGCCACGTCCCCCAGTTCTTGAATCGTGCCAGGAATGGCTTTTTGTCTTTGTCTGTCTCTGGTTCACCTGGCAAGGGGTAAAGAGGAGAGATTTTTTTAATATCATACATTCTGTATCTAGTCACAATATGAAAATTATTTGATTAGATTTAAAATCAATTCTGACATTTAGGGCCTAATATACCACAAGCAGTTTTTGGTCAGAATGTCAAGTTTTCTCTCATATTTCCTTTTTGCTTGACTAGTCTGCCTGGTCCATTTATACAATCTCAATGTAGCTGTTAAAAATTTGTGAAATAGTTACTTCAATCAAGATTAAGCACAATATTAAAGCTATTTGCCCATGCTGATCAGGAGTTTCAAAGCGTTTTTAGAGCCCAAAGACCAGTGATGATATCAAACTTTGACTTGGACAAATATGATGACATCAAGTGATACAAGATTATACTCTTCCTTTTATTTGCCCATGCTGGCCCAGAGGCAAAAAAATCCCTTGTGAGTGAGTCAGGCTCTAGTTAATCTGCATAAAAAATAAGAAAACAAGTAATGTAAGTGTGTACTGACCCTTGTATGCACCGGGAACACCAATGTGTGGACTGTGATTAAGAGATGTGAAGAAGGTCTCATCCGGCACTCCAGTGTCCTTCACCCAATCTTTGAAGTCTAAAGCTATTGGGTTGTGTAAGACAAAGTCCACAAATTCCCTGGACACAGCTATGTGTACAGAGCCTTTGGTAAGACGTATCCCATGAGGCACTGGGGTTCGTTTCCTTTCCTTGGTAGGCCAGAATCCTTCATGGACATATTCAGTTCTGTCAACATTGCGCCTGCAAACAAACAATTTGGCAGATTTAAAAAACATTTCTGACAAAGGTTAAAGCTATTATGGAAAATATTGTTTTCACTCATTTATTTTTATTCATTCCAAAGACTATACTATGTGTATAATTGCGTTTTAAGAAAAAATACTACATATGTAATATTTTGTCGCATGGACTTGAAGGGTATCGTCTGCTGATATGTACCTGAGTGGATAAACATTTTGGTGACTGATTAGCCCAGCTTGTATTGTGTTTGTTTGACTACCAGCTTGTATTGCGTTTGTTTGACTGACTTTGACTGCCCTACGAGATCCCAAAGTGATTGGAAAACTATTTCAACAAGGAGACGTCCTTGCTAATGCTACCTTTTTCTGGTACTTTATTTCTTTGTTGATAGCCGATTGAGAAATATTTTGATATTTAGATTTTGCATTGACAAAATGCAGATAATTATGCTATCATATTTCAACCATGTTTGCCCCAGTCAACCCCCAAAAAACAAAGGTCATCTCAATGTTTCCAAAGTAGCTTCAAATAAAATAATGTTAACATTGATCAGACTGATTACAAAATACAAAAAAATGGCACATGATTCTTGCTTTACATGTAATTTCACACAATCATAATTCTACTGGTTATTAATAGGTTTGAAAAAAATATAGACCCCTTGGAATTTCATGGAGTATTGTATCAAAACCCCTCATGTTTGTGTGTATTGCAATGCTATGGTGGCCCAATATTTCATGAGAATGGAAGGAAGGATGGTCAAAATGATGATAAAACCTTTCAGCCAAATTTGGTTGACAGGTAATAAAGTATGTACCTCTTCACTGTGCCCTCCATATCATTGGCTCCATTGTAGGTTTTGAGGATCCTGACCAGGTCCCAGTTAGTTTTGAGCGGCCACTCCTGCCCTGTGAGGTTGATGAAGTAGCGCCATTTTGTGTACTTCCAGAGATCCTCCATGCAGATCAGATCTGGCTCCAGAACGCTGAACCACGCCCACTGGACATCCACCTTGCGGTGAGATAGGAAAACGTTGTCAAAGCAATCTGCTATGGCAGCCATGGACTTATGAATGGCAGGGGAAGACTTGATGTCAACATGAATACAGTAATAATTCTGGGGCCGGTATATGGCCCGGAGGAGTCTCTCAGTTTGCTCAACATCCTTGAACAGCATTATACTATAAGCTATGGGGAATTCCTCTTCCTCTTTGCTCAGAGGCACAGTCACATAACTACGGGACTTTTTAAAGTGATCACAGTTTGATGCTAATTGTGAATATGCATCATCAGGAATTTTTACTTTGGGATTCTTTTTCTGATATGCTTCACCTTTCGCTATTTCACTTTTGTCTCCTTTGATAACTTTTGCACAATTGATTTCATGAGATATGACATTGGGAATTTTCAGTGCAAGTTCTACTGCATTTTCTTGTACTGCAGAGTTCATAGACACATCTTGAATCACATCAGAATTAACATTTACAGGTGGCCTTATATAACCTGAAGTTGTCTTTTTCATAAGGTGGGGAGGTAGAGTGGTGGATTTTCTACTACTGGAGATATTCCTTTTACTTCCTGGTGGTAGCACTTCAGTTGGTCTATGTAATGAAATGATGGGTAATGGGACCTCTCTCTTCTGTGCATGTGAGTCTGATGTTGATAGAGGCTTTTTATTTGCATTTATGAATGCGCTGGATAGAAGTAAGATAAAGAGAGACACAATAATAATAGCTACTAATGTTGAGCGCTTCCGCAGCTTTCCTCCTACTGTGGCTAACATGACGAGTTGATGGTGTGCTGTTACGGTGGGGAGTTACGGTGGGCAGTTACTGTGTGCAGTTACGGTGGGCAGTTAGAATTGGCAATGACCATTGGTCAGGGGAAGAGGTCAATTACGGTGGGTTGTTTACTTCCAATGTGGTGAAAAGTACCAGTCACATCTTCTGTGTGTTGTGCAATAGTATATCCATCATCTACAAGGAAAAAGGTAACAAGTGTACACATATGATCTAAAGATCAGGATTTCTCTTATGAATAGCCCATTAACCACTAATTACTGACAAAACTTGTGGATTCATGCTTATTTACAAACATTCCTACTGAGGCCAAAACTAAATACAGGGGGAAGATTATTATTATTATCATTATCATTTTCTTGAACATGATCACATTTTTTGAGAATTGACCTGGGGTTGGTAGACATTAGCTTCTTTAAAGGCCCTGTTTGACTAGAAATTCTAGGGCTTCCCCAGAATTTACAACTTTCTTTGTTCTGTCCGTACCATGATTCCCCCATTCACATTTCACCAAAATTCAGGCCTTGAATTTAGGTACTTACCCATCTGGCCAAATATACTTGCCCCGATTCAATTAATTATCAGTGCCCTTGTAGTGCCCTAATTAAGATGCTTGTTTGGGAACCATGCATGTGACTCAGCTGAACCCAAGTTAAGGTATTCCTCTAAATAAAGGTAAGCGCAATGAACAGATGTAGTCAGGTATAGGCGCTATATAAGCTTTATTATTATTATTATTATTATTATTATTATTATTATTATTATTATTATTATTATAAAAAGTCACTTTCAAAAAATAAAAAAGAATATCAATGCATAATGGCTAGTTCACTCCCATCCAAATTGTAGAATGTAGAAAAAGTATTGTTTTTTTTTCTAATTATCAATTTAAGAAAACTCTCACCAAAATTTTGATATAAAAATATTGTTTCCTGTATGAATTTTTTGTTTAGTGCCCCTTGACCTTACTTATCTCAAAACAAGAGATTTGTCATAAAATATGTTGTTGTTTTTTATAATTTAAACAGTTCTGATTTTGGCACAGACAGTCATGTGAATGGATTTTTCAATCGATTTTAGTCAGATTTTAGCTCCATAATGGATGGCATAATTATTAATGCTATCACAAATCTTGCAAGAGGTTTCTGGGCTTTTATATCTATAATATCTCAACTCAGGAACCAATTGCAGAAATAATTGAAATAATTCAGAAATCCTGAGGAGAACAAGACAAAGACTGCAATATATGTTATTAATATTAGATTTTTTTAAAATTCTTCCTGATTATACTTGACGTAATTGTGATTGTGCTGATGTTTTTGCGTGAGTGTTTGCAATTATTTTTGCACCGTTTCAATAATATTGCTATAACCTAATCAGATAGGGGTAAGTTCCCCAGGAGTGCATATGTGCAATATCTAAGCTAAATGTCAAACCGTTCTGGCTGTATCATTCACACAAGCCAAGTAGGCGACATTGTTGTCATGGCATCAGAAATTAAGCAATCACAGCCATTATCTAATCAGATGAGGGGAAGGTCCCCAGGAGTGCATGTGTGCAATATAAGGTAAATATCAAACCGCTGTAGCTGTATTGTGCACACAAGTAATTTACCACATGCATGCACGCATGCAGCTCAATTTAATGTCCCCAGCTTTTCGCAACAATGTTTGTACAGTAACACTCGATTGCTCGATTGTGGTTTCACTGGAAAAATATAGCAACTCCCTCCTACTAGCCGAACTGCAAACAGGGCATGACGAACAAATTTTCATGAAAACTGGCCAAAGGTTTATCATGTTTTACAGTGCTTTCCAGTTTCTGAATATTTGCACCGGATCATATTTGACCGTGACAAATAATTCTGTCCTCCCAGTTCGACAGTGACTGGAAAAAATAGACTCAAACTTAGAAGTCAGTCCCAAATTTACCCAATCTTATAAATATGAAAATCCTGATCTAGCTCGATTTTAAAAGATTCACCAATATCTTCCTTTCACCAACTTCTTTCGACCTTCTTTCTACTGCATTATACCTCAGTGATGCGCGTATTGATGCGATTTCGAATGAATACGAGCATGCCGATTATTTATAATTTATTGATTAGTTGGAACTATTTTGCGTCGGCCATCTTTAGACTGGTCCCCCATCGAGTGTCAAGAACATCGTGTATATACACAGATGGCGGCAACCAGTCTATGGCTGTACGCGCCATTTTCGGGTCACGTGACGGGGTCAAATGAGGTGCGCTTTGTTTACAAATGTTTTTAACGATAAATATCTTGTTTCATGTATCATTTTTTAAAAATACAGTAGTTGTCTGAGGTATAAAAACAAAACATGCCTCGTCGGGTCAGCTGTGTGAGCGGATTCAGTTCGTTGGTGATGGCGGACGGATACCCTTCGCCTTCGGCTCAGGGTATCCTTCCGCAATCACCAACTCACTGAATCCGCTCACCCAGCTTCCCGACTCGGTATGTTTTGTTATATTATTTGAGGCCCCCTGCCAGTCTCTCCGACCAATGATTAAATATAGTGGAGTTGTACAGATCTGGTTCCGGTAAAGTTGTACAGTTCCGGTGTGTACTTTTCAATGGGAAAAAAAAAACAACATGGAGATCAGCAATCGTGCCATGCCAGGTCATGCGTTTGATTAACCTTTTCACTTTCACGACACCAGCAATGCCAGTTGAGGTTGGGTGCTGGACGTTCCGACTCACGGCGTTCCGCCTCAGACGTTCCGCCTCACGACCTGTCCGCCTCACTACCTGTCCGCCTCACATTGCTTGTAATAGACCGAATTTGACTCTCTTTTTTCAAAAACACATCTACATTTCACAAAGAATACGAATCCTTGTCATATAAAGCTGTATTCTCAAGAAGAGGTTAGTAAAACATCGTCATTCGTATATCGCAAGTGATCTGTCAAAGACGCACGATTGGGTGCGGCAAGTTAGCCCGGGTTATCCCGTTTCTCTCCACGGAGCCAGCGGGTTTTGGTGGCGGAAGGCGGCAGGCGAATTCAGCGGAACAAAATATAGAATTGACGTATTTGAACTTACTTTTTTTTAAAACACATCTACATTTGACAAGGCTGTAAATAATCTCAACAAGAGGTTGTTTAAAAGGTAAACTTAACATGAACTTAACATATCAATCTATGGGCCAGTGAGGCGCACGAGTAGTGAGGCGGACAGGTCGTGAGGCGGACAGGTAATGAGTCGCTGGTAGCGTGAGGCGGATCGTCTAGCATTCGCGCGGTTGCATGGTTGGGGTGTGGCGTTCCCTTGTGCAAATGTTGAAATGATGCTCTTGACAGTCATAAATATTGCTTTGGGATACTCAAATCATTGCTTTAATATTGAGTAATCTTTTAGGTTTTTCACGTGCAGCATGAAGTGATATGAGCCAATATAAATGCTTGCATCTGTTCATTTCATAAAACAAAAGTGAACAAACTTACTTGGCCAGTTCCTGAAACTCCTTCCATTTTACATGTTCGCTCCCCTAAGACATCAAGACTCTCCAATCTCTTTCAAGAAATTCTCCATCTTGACAGATCAAGAAATCGGGTAGCGCAGTCAATTTTGTCGTCTGTCCGGATATCCGGGGATATTTCATTATCCCTAAAGCATTTTCACAATTTTCCCCGGGTGACAATTAAATTATCTAAGCCTCAGCAATATTTTCAGCAAAACGAAATGAACATTTCTGAAATAACTAACTTCAATATCTGTTGACCACTGGCTAACTCTGCAGAGAAATGATTAGGTCTAACTCCCATACGACCGCACTCCTACAGCGACATCAGACTACATGTATATAATAACCTTTTATGGTCGCTGTGAGAAGTGTGCAATAAGACGAAAATAGTAGACTATGCAGTCCATTATATAATAGGACTATCAAGGACATCTCGTTGCAATGGGTTTGTGCAGCGGGCGAATAATGTCACTATTATGGAGGGTTTGCTCTGATTGGTTGACATAAATATAGAACAGGGAAACCCTAAACAACAACTGCAAGTTCCAGTGACGTGTGACCGGAATTCCGGGCAAAGGCATACGGGCACCTGCGAGCTGGTTTACTGTCCATATATATGGACATGTTATTACTGTCTACGAAAATAGACCTAGCAGAATCATGTGACAGGTACTTGCAACAACAACAATGGCTAGAGTTGCGTTTTCTTTGTCAATTACTCTCTTTCTTGTGTGTTTTGTTTGGGGGAAGTCAAGTTATCACACCAATAATGGATGCTATAACAGAAAGTATGACGCTCACGTGCCTCAAGTGATGTAAGTTTATGTTATTTTGCATTTGTAAACTATCCAGAAAAAGTTTTAAACCTGTAAGAAAGTGTTATAACACACTGTTATATAAGCGAACGGAGGCGACCAGGAACAATGTGCACATACTTTTCGTCACACAGCCCACATGTGTAGCCAGTGGCGGATCCAGGAGGGGTCTGTGGCTAGGGAGCTTTTGGGAACTGGAGCCCCTTACTTTATGGGACTGGAGCCCCTTACTTTATGGGACTGCATGGAGTCACTTACTTTAGGCTTAGCACATTTGAGCTCCCCCCTCCCCCCCCCCCCCCCCCCAGCTTAAAAAATCCTGGATCCGCCCCTGGTTGCAGTGTTGTGACAGTGAACATGTGACAAATTTATGGCAGTTTTTAATTTCAACACTTCAGGGGGCAGATACAGGGTGAAGGTTTGGGAATTAGGTCACACATGTCTCTGGACCTCCACCACAGGCAGCCAGGGCGATATCACTTACTTTTATACAGGTTAATACTAAGCATGCTAAGAGAGTGGTTGGGACTTTATCTTGTGCATGAAAACAAATAAACACATTTAACATTTTGAAAGACAGTGGAATTACAAGATGACATTTGAGACACAAGATTCAGCTCAAGTGCAATTATTGGTGGGTATTATAACACATAATTTTGGAGCTATATGTTCTTCTGAGGGGCCTGCAGATATCAGACCTGGCTGTCAGTCTCACAGACCAGACTGGCGGACATCTCAACTAAATAAACATAGAATTGAAATTTTTCAAACATAGAATATATTCCAGTCAGTGTAGTCTACATTTTCGACAACTTCTACTTCCATCACTACTTTTATATAGGTTAATAGTTAATATATAATACTGAGACAGAGAGGGGCTGGGGACTTTCACTCTCTGGCAACCTGTGATATTAACTACCTTAGTCATCATGGCTTCCGGCACATCACTTCTGCCGTGAAAACAAATAAACACTTTTAACATTTTGAAAGACAGTGGAATTACAAGATAACATGTGAGACACAACATTCAGCTCAATTGCAATTAGTGGTGGGTATTATAACACAGAATTTTGGAGCGATATGTACTTCTGAGGGGCCTGCAGATCACAAACCTGCCTGTCAGTGTCACAGACTGGCAGACACCTCAACTGCATAAATAAACATAGAATTTGAATATTTTTAGGCAAATGTAGAATATATAAAAATTAATAACTTAATGCACAAAAGAAAGGTATGCTATATGTTTGACTATATGTTAAAAATGTCTTGAGTTTCAACTGCCAGTTTCAGACAGTTGCCAGTCACTGTACTCTACATTTACGGCAACTTCAAAATGATGAGAAAATTTAAATATCATTTTCAAAAAGGAAACTGTATACAAATTCTTTTTTTGTAAAATATAGGCAATCTTTGTCAAAAATATAGGCAATCTTTGTCAAAAATAGGAACTATCAGTGTTATTCTGTGATCGGTACGATCATGGGAAATGCGTAGTCATATCCTGTGGGTTGTAATTCGGTTTTTTCTGTGGTCATTATTGTTCAAGCAACTTACGCCACTGTGGAATGTTCGTCGTGTGCATGCGATTGATTCCAATTCGCGCATGCGTCCCGGCGTATAAATACATATGTAAAAGAAGTAAAACAAAAAAGAAGTGTGTGATGTAAACAAAGCAGAATGTTTAAAACTATGTCATCGTGTTCGCCCATCGTTTCATAAAATTATCTCTTTAAATTGCTTGGAAATGCTCCCCAATCGCTAGAGCAAGGAATTTTCTGTAAGTTTAGTTCAATTTTGGTGTAAATCGGACAAGTAGAACAGAAATGGCATGCAAAAGTCTGATCGATGATTTGCAATAGCGCCTCAGCGATAATAGAGCAACTTAAGTGACCTGAAAAGGCACATTTGCATACAGTTGTGCTAAAAAAATCATTCATATACCAAATTAAATGTTTTTAAAAGATGTATGAAAATAATTTCAACTACCCCATCAGTTTGCAATGATTGTTTGTGTTTAAATGTATTTTTTTGTTTTTGCTTTGTTTGTTGTAATTTTTGTTTTGTTTATTGTAATTTTTGTTTTGTTTATTGTAATTTTTGTTTTTTTCCCATCCGTGTTACATGTGGAGCACCACTTTTTCTTGATGGTGACCCACAATTGGCTTTTTGCTGAATGCTAGATTCAATTTATTTATTTTTATAAAGATTTGAGAGTTGTATAGATTTAGTCATGGCATCCACTCCCTAAATAACTAGCCCTTTCCTAAGGATATTTTCTGCTGTATTTTATTTGCATTTTAAACATTCTTGAGCAGCTTAGTGTGAAATGGCCGCCGGACCCAAAATAAACAAAAGGCAAATTCACTGCTAGAGATTCTCGAGCTAGTATAGATTAATCTCCAACAATTTAGGGATGTTTTTTTTACATGAGGGCAAAATGATAATTAATATACATGTATGTTAATGTGCACTCAACACAACTTCAACTTCAACATTCTAATTCGCTAGGAAATAAGATACTCACCAGATGGCAGCATGTAACAACACTCACCAGATGGCCTCTCAAACATAGAACTTGCCCATCAAATGATTATCATTCATGGAAAATACATATTTGTTAATTGTGCCTTAGAGCATATATTCACCAATTGCATACCAAAAATTATAAAATTTATAATTTAAATAAAAATTTATTTTAAAAAGCCGCAGTAGTATATGACCAACTGATGCTATGAATAGTATTCAGGTGTCCCATATTCAGGTGTCCCAGGTGGTCTAGTGGTTAGGATTCGGCGCTCTCACCGCCGCGGCCGGGGTTCGATTCCCCGTCTGGGAACAAATCTTTTCATTTTTTTTTTTAACCTTTAATGCTCTTTTCATCATCAAACATTTTTTTCTCCATAATGTATTAATGTAAATTAAATAAAAATCAGCCAACAAAGTTTCTCAGTGCTTTTAAGATAGCATGTCTGTTAGACTGTAAATTGAGTGAGATCTTTGGAGTGATGAACATGATAGAGGTTTTAGCATCCCATTCCAGGCTCACCAACAGAGCTAGCATCTTTAAAGCTTTAATGGAGTGGATTTTAACCAATACATTGTTTGTTTGATTTTGAAATGTATAAGTGGTTGATAAAGTGGAAATGATGAATTACATTTCTCTTACTGATAATTTTATATAACATTTTTGTTCCGCACTTAACCTACCAGTAATTATTTTAAGCAATACTTAAATAACATTTTTGTTCTGCACATAACCTAAAAAGCAGTACATTTGAAAAATAAAGTTACATTGATTTGTCCAAGGAGTAGTAATAGTCATCTTCTAGTATATATTTGATTTTATCTAATCCTTCAGTAAATATCTGTCTGTAAATTTAGATTTGTATCCCATACACTTGGAACCAAGCGGGGTGCCTTTTTTCTTTGCTATCATTTGATTCTTATCTCCCAAATGCAATCTGTTACAAAATAATAAAAAAGTTAGTAAACAGATTATATATACATCTAAAAATATTTTTTCAGAACCAAACCGCGACCTCATGAGTATCTAGATGTGGCAGATCTACCTAAACAACTGGACTGGCGAAATATTGAAGGGAAAAACTATGTTAGCGTTAATAGGAACCAGCACATTCCACAGTGTAAGTGGCAGAATATTTAAGTAAACAGCACACAAACCCACTCCCAGTGCGCACAGCATATTTATGTGACTCAATTTCAAGGCTTTATGCATCTTTTACAGATATAATCAATGTATATCAAATCATATGTTGAATCATGACCAAGATTAATGTATTGAATAATGGCCTAGCTCAGTTTATAGATTGAATAATGGCCTAGATTGATAAATCAGGTCATGACCTTGATTGAAAGATTGTAATGAAGTTGATATTTTTCATTTACAGACTGTGGATCATGTTGGTGCATGGGAACAACCAGTGCTCTGGCAGACCGCATCAACATCAAGCGGAAGGGGGCATGGCCCTCGGCGTACCTGTCTGCGCAGAACGTGATAGACTGTGGCGGTGCAGGCTCGTGTGAGGGTGGAGGACAGCTCGGCGTCTACCAATATGCTCATGATAAAGGTATCCCTGATGAAACCTGCAACAACTACCAAGCCAAAGATCAGCGTAAGTGAAACAACTCGCACATAAAATGCATGGAATATCTGGTTTTTTGTGTTGTATTTTTTTTAATGAATCAAGGGTACGAATTCAATGAATTAAATGAATCAAGAGTCAAATTCACCTTTCAGACCATATCAGGGGCATTGTAGACTACAGTGAAAGCAAATCACCGGGCCAGGTTAACTTCATTTTCCCCAAAGCACAATGTGTGCCTTTTGTAAATGACCAATTGCTAGTTCACTAAATGTCACCAGGTGGCCTTGCTGAACATAACTGCTTCCTGAGCAGTTTGAAGCCATCAGATTGTGGCTTCTCGTTGCATGATTGACACAATCTGGTCCCAGCAGTCTGATGCTCATTCATTCTGTAGACATTCTACTTTTGACATTCCACTTTATTGATTATGTGATTATTATGAATTGCTTAAAGTAAATCTATTTTTTTAAAGGTAGATCATAAAATAACGGAAAAATTATGAATAAACCCACATGATCCATGAGCTCTACCTCTATGCATAGTGTATAGATGGAGCTTGCAGTTGTAGAATGTGATCCTTTTAACCAGTGTGGGATTATATATAGATGAAGCTTGCTGTTGTAGAATGTGACCCTTTTAACCAGTGTGGGATTATATATAGATGAAGCTTGCTGTTGTAGAATGTGACCCTTTTAACCAGTGTGGGATTATATATAGATGAAGCTTGCTGTTGTAGAATGTGACCCTTTTGACCAGTGTGGGATTATATATAGATGAAGCTTGCTGTTGTAGAATGTGACCCTTTTGACCAGTGTGGGATTATATATAAATGAAGCTTGCTGTTGTAGAATGTGACCCTTTTAACCAGTGTGGGATTATATAAATGAAGCTTGCTGTTGTAGAATGTGACCCTTTTAACCAGTGTGGGATTATATAAATGAAGCTTGCTGTTGTAGAATGTGACCCTTTTAACCAGTGTGGGATTATATATAGATGAAGCTTGCTGTTGTAGAATGTGACCCTTTTAACCAGTGTGGGACCTGCACTCCTGAATCATGTGGCAAGCTCGCCAACTATACTGTGTGGAAAGTGGGAGACTACGGTTCTGTCAAAGGAAGGAATAATATGATGGCAGAAATTTATGCCAGGGGACCAATAAGGTAGGCAGTTTGTGTTTTATAGAGAAAACTGTATTAGTGTTCTCCAATCACCCATCGGCAAAGCCCAGATAGGTGATCTGGAGAGGTCTGAGATTTTTGCTTTTTGGTCATAATCTCGTTCAGATGTGATTTTTTAAATACCCAACTGTTTAAGTGATAATTCATATTTTATGTATGATTATGTCTAAAATCTCACAAAAAAGCTTGATTATTTTTTGGATAACATTAAATAAAGAAAATATAAATACTTGATAATAATCGCCAGCAGAAAAATTGAATCAAACCCGTTTTAACGGCAGTTGAAACGGGTTCAATTTTGACGTTTAAACGGGTTTACCAAAGTTTTTGCAGCTGGCGAGTTTTTACTTCACTAGAGCTCAATCAACTCCACCAAACTTTTCTTTGGTTGGAGTTGGTAGAGACCATGGACGTTCGACAAACCCCTCCAGATCACCTATCTGGGCTTTGCCGATGGGTGATTGGAGAACACTAAAACTGTATAATGTTTGGAAAAATGTATCAAATAAAATGTAAAAAAAGAGAGGTATGGTCATAATCTCAGATCATAATAAATGATTTTCGGTATCACTGTGCATTATTATTGAGTAATATCTTCAAATTATTTATGAAAATAAAAATAATGAGATATGACATTTTAGATAAAATATTCAATTCATTATCCAGCAATGAATGCATATGTGTACTTTGTGTGATTACCTTTTGCTTCTATTCTTGCCAACCTGAGTAAATGAGGAAACAGATACTTAAAAGACATTGTCCCCACAAGATATTACCAACCTCATTTGTAGTGATGCTTTATTAAAGTTAATCACATACATATCTCTATGGAATATAATCTGTGCATAATTGCTGTTTAATGAATTGATCTATTGGCAGTTTTATTAATGCTGTGGCATCTATGATATTATAATATAGCAGTAATTCTCATAATATTGTGATCCTTTCATATCCAGCTGTGGCATCTATGATATTATAATATAGCAGTAATTCTCATAATATTGTGATCCTTTCATATCCAGCTGTGACATCTATGAAATTATAATATAGCAGTAATTCTCATAATATTGTGATCCTTTCATATCCAGCTGTGACATCTATGAAATTATAATATAGCAGTAATTCTCATAATATTGTGATCCTTTCATATCCAGCTGTGACATCTATGATATTATAATATAGCAGTAATTCTCATAATATTGTGATCCTTTCATATCCAGCTGTGACGTCTATGAAATTATAATATAGCAGTAATTCTCATAATATTGTGATCCTTTCATATCCAGCTGTGACATCTATGAAATTATAATATAGCAGTAATTCTCATAATATTGTGATCCTTTCATATCCAGCTGTGACATCTATGATATTATAATATAGCAGTAATTCTCATAATATTGCAATCCTTTCATATCCAGCTGTGACATCTATGATATTATAATATAGCAGTAATTCTCATAATATTGTGATCCTTTCATATCCAGCTGTGACATCTATGATATTATAATATAGCAGTAATTCTCATAATATTGCAATCCTTTCATATCCAGCTGTGACATCTATGATATTATAATATAGCAGTAATTCTCATAATATTGTGATCCTTTCATATCCAGCTGTGGCATCTATGATTTTATAATATAGCAGTAATTCTCATAATATTGTGATCCTTTCATATCCAGCTGTGGCATCTATGATATTATAATATAGCAGTAATTCTCATAATATTGCAATCCTTCCATATCCAGCTGTGGCATCTATGATATTATAATATAGCAGTAATTCTCATAATATTGTGATCCTTTCATATCCAGCTGTGGCATCTATGTGACAGACAAGTTTGAGGCTTACACAGGAGGTATATACACTGAAGATAAATGGTTTGATTTTGTAAGTTTTTTTGTTTCAGATGTTGAGATTAATATAAGGCAGACCTTCCTGTGATTTCTCTCAGTACTGTACCTAATTTGTGCACTAGGTGAAAACCATTGATGACACTAAAATACAACTCTTCCTATCGTTATATCATCTACAAGAAATGATTGGGAAACATTGACATCCTGGTTCATATCCTTGATATTCAACTCTTTTCAACTCGATATCTTATTCCAAAATTGATTTTCAAAATTTTTCTGAAAAGAAAATGCAAAATAAAATATTGTATTACACCACTGAATTTTCAGATTATCATTTTTTCAACCCATATCTAAAATTTATATAATTAAGGTCAGAATTGTGTGTTGTATCTTTATTGGACTCATTTGAGAGAATTTACAAGGACATGTCATAATTTAGTAATGATGTTTATTTTCTTTTAGGGATTCACTATTCAGGCAATGTCAACCTCAGCTGCCATTACATGATATCCAAAAGTTATAATTGAAACATTATTTAAAAAAAGAAATTGTTGTCACTTCAATTCTTTCTTTTCTCTATCAGTTGTGGAGTAATGGCGACTCAAAAACTAGACGCTTATAAACGAGGCATATACACTGAGTATTCATCTGAGATTGGGGTGGGTACCATTCTAAAATTTCTTATCTTTTTGTCAAAATTTGCCTTGATTTTTAAAAAATTTAATTTTGATACCAGCACTTTTAACGAATTACCTGAATTGTGAATCCTGCTTATCTTGTCATTAAAATGTGATTAGATTAAACAAAAAGGTTTTAACAATCATTAATACTCTATGAACAAGAAAAAATTGTGACTTTAATGAAAATTAAGCAACATAATTAGATTTGTCTGTAGACCATGAAATGATTTTGTTTTGTTGACCTCACAATACTTGTTTTTACAGATAAACCACATAGTATCAGTTGCTGGCTGGGGAGTCGATCCTGACACTGGTGTGGAATACTGGATTGCTCGCAACTCATGGGGACAGCCCTGGGTAAGTGCTGCCATCTGCTGGCACCAAACCATGATAATAGTATAGTAACTCATGGGGACAGCCCCGGGTTAAGTGATGCAACCTGCTGGCACCAAACCATGATAATAGTATAGTAACTCATGGGGACAGCCCTGGGTAAGTGCTGCCAACTGCTGGCACCAAACCATGATAATAGTATAGTAACTCATGGGGACAGCCCTGGGTAAGTGCTGCCACCTGCTGGCACCAAACCATGATAATAGTATAGTAAATCATTGGTACAGTCCTGGGTAAGTGATGCCATCTGCTGGCACCAAACCATGATAATAGTATAGTAACTCATGGGGACAGCCCTGGGTAAGTGCTGCCACCTGCTGGCACCAAACCATGATAATAGTATAGTAAATCATTGGTACAGTCCTGGGTAAGTGCTGCCATCTGCTGGCACCAAACCATGATAATAGTATAGTAACTCATGGGGACATCCCTGGGTAAGTGCTGCCACCTGCTGGCACCAAACCATGATAATAGTATAGTAACTCATGGGGACAGCCCTGGGTAAGTGCTGCCATCTGCTGGCACCAAACCATGATAATAGTATAGTAACTCATGGGGACAGCCCTGGGGACAGCCCTGGGTAAGTGCTGCCACCTGCTGGCACCAAACCATGATAATAGTATAGTAAATCATTGGTACAGTCCTGGGTAAGTGCTGCCACCTGCTGGCACCAAACCATGATAATAGTATAGTTATTAGTAACTCATGGGGACAGCCCTGGGTAAGTGCTGCCACCTGCTGGCACCAAACCATGATAATAGTATAGTAAATCATGGGGACAGCCCTGGGTAAGTGCTGGCACCAAACCATGATAATAGTATTGTAACTCATTGGACAGCCCTGGGTAAGTGCTGCCACCTGCTGGCACCAAACCATGATAATAGTATTGTAACTCATGGGAACAGCCCTGGGTAAGTGATGCCATCTGCTGGCTATATATTTAATGGACAATAATGGTCATTTCTGATCTCTGTTTGCTTGGCTTGCAGGGTGAATACGGATGGTTTCGCATTGTGACTAGTACATATAAGAATGGGCAGGGAGACTACTACAACCTGGGTATAGAGAGCGAGTGTGCCTTCGGCGATCCAATTGTTCCTGCCTCACCCTGACTTCTGGCCATCTCACCTCCTCAAAGATCACAAGACCAAGTGGAAAATGATCTTCAACTGAGCACAGAGTAATGATGATGATATTTAAATATATTAAAAAAATTATGTTCTCATGAGTAATTCTTGTGTTCTATCAGAAATAGTGAAAGCTGAAAAATATATATATATATATATATATATATGTTTGTTGATAAAGCTTGGAGTTTATCATCATGGATACATGATATAGAGTTTAAGAGTGAAGTTTTTTAGTGGGTTCAAGGTAATTGAGTTATACTTTTGTAGCACCTGTTTTGTTAAATAACCTTAATACTTACCTCCTAATACAGAGTTTCTTATATGGCAAATTTAATTTACATACTACTAATATGAAACTTATATTCATATCGTTGCTAAATCAGGAACAAAGTTTATTTATTTGTAACTTTTATATATACGCAATATAAAATATACGTACATATTTTCATCCTGAAAGTGTTAAACTTTCAATGAAAACTGTGATACTATTGAGAAGACGAGGCTTTGTCAATTTGTACATTCCTATCATATAGATCCCCATCCAATCTGGCAACTTTTGAGAAAGAGAAATTCATGGACTATTTTCTAGTAGGGTTAAGATGGATATATATCTTCATGAACTTGATTTTCATATTTACATCTGAAAGGTCCCACTACCAATGCAAAATTGTTAATTTGTTGCTTGTGCAGTCTTCATATAGCTTCAAATTATAGTTTCTTGCACTTTTGTTTGAACTTGATGTCTAAAAAATTCAAAATTTTTTGAAATATTTTACTGAAAAGTAATTGTTTAAAGATCCTGCTCACTACTTCAGCACAAATCTTAGTATTCTGAAGTTCATTTTTGCTTCCCAACTAAAAATTCCAGGAGATGCATTAAGCCAATTATATTATCATTAAATTGTTGTTTTCAATGGTGGCATTCATTGAATTCAAACACTGTGATATGATTTTGCTGGTTTTATATGGGGAAAAAAGTATGAACTTGTGTAAAAAATAAAATTTCTTAGTGTTTAATTATATTATTTAATTATATTTCAATATTTTATAAAATATATGTATTAATATGTCAAAAAATGTTAGCCATGAAATTCAAAGACCTGAATTGTGACAATAAGTTATGGCCAAGTGGAATTTCTACAGTGTGTCTGGGTTTTTTCAATGTTACAAACAGAATTAAAGATCAGAAATTTATAATCCAGTGATACTGTATACTAGAGTATTGTATTTGAGCAAATTTGTAATTGATATGTACCGGTACATCACATTTCAAAGGAATAAAGAATTAATCTTAGAAAAAATTACATCCTCTATCAATAAATGTGAAAGAATTATATATGCTTTTTATTTCAAACTCCTTTTCCAAATATAGAGGTGAAGTGTGCATGTTTGGCACAATCCTCTGGTGAAGTGCCATGATAGAGGTGCTAGAATAACTTCAAACAGGGCAAATCTTATTTGAGATTCATCTGAGTTTACTAAAGTTCCATTGTGAGCCTCTACAGATAATGGACCTTCTTTAAGCAACTTATCTTTTTATATTATGTCATGACATGATTTTCACATTTGTATATGCTTTTGATATACCAAATCAGAAGATTGGTGCAAAATACATTTAAATGTCCAAATAAAATTAATGTTTTGAAAAGCATTGTTTGTTGTTTTATTGTTTATTTTATATTATTTTGTATTACTGTATTATCCCTAATTGCTTCTGTGACTGGCAGACCTGCCAAGACTAGGGTTCAAAATTGACGGTTTTTCAGATTCACAATAGATGTTTAGTAACTAAATGGTCACATCTTGTTTCACTTGAAGAATTGAAGAACGGTTTGATGGCAAGAATAACTGTACAGCACAGTATTATTCAATATATTTTAGATAAAAATGAATGTCAGTCCAGACACAAAACAACTGAGCATGTTAAGTATTGAAGATGACAATCTTTTATTGTCAGTGTTGAGCCATGTAGTTCTCCCCCCCCCCCCATTTGACCACATGCCTGTAGGGTAATTAACCAATTAAGTTACATGAGGCTGGGGTGTGTTACTGGACACCATACTGTGACCCTCACTCAGCATTCAGGTGTCAGATCTTACACATTGATGCAAACATGAGGAGTTGTTTACAGTGAAGCATCGTGTGAAATTAAGAAATATTAAACAGGTGTTTGTGGCAAACATTACAAGGGGGGGTGTTTTCTTTGATATGTTTGCATGAGTATTGCAAGTGAAGTTGTGAGTACTGTTTACATATTAATTACTAAGATAGCCAACCCCTGTGGATTGTAAGTCTGCAGCTCCACTACCCCAGCCACCAAGGCTGATAGGCTTCAGACAGAAGGGGGCAGTAATTAGGTAGAGGGCAGCTATTAGGGATAATACAGTAATCTATTTCAGGCCAGTAGAAAAAGTCTTGGATCTCATCAATTTGTTTCAATGAATGGGAAGAAGGATTATTTTTGGAACATTATATAAATGCATCAATATTACATGCCTTTTCAAAAATAGGGAAGGGCAGTGTTAAGACATAAGACCTCCTATGACCTTAAATGTATGGTTTTTGGGTGGAGCAAAATGGAAAGTGATCAGATGATGGCCAGGTTTATGTTTTATTTTTTAAAGCAACTAAGATATTTAAAGGAGTACCTGGGCAATCATCTCTGACAAAGTCACAGTGGTTCTCTTAGATCATGTTCCAACAAATGGATCAAACAATTCACTAGCTATGACAAGCAAAGAAAAGTAAGCCTCTAAACCTAAAATCCAAACTCATGGTCCCTGAGGAGACCCCATCAGAGGCCAAAACATGTAGGACACGCTCCTATTTGACAGTCTTCTATTTTTTCTTTTTAATTCCTTATTATGACTAACTTTCAATGATATTTGTATATAGTGAACACAAAATTGGGAGATTTAAAATTAGTAACCTTTTACCCTGAATTTTACATACAAAATAACATCTTTGATAATCTCAAGGAAAAAACGAGAAAAAAAATATATTTGGCAGTGACAATGTCAGCATAGCTTAAATTGTGATATTCACTGAATATTTCTAAAATCTTCCGAAGAGGGGAAAAGTAACTATATTCAAAACAAAAAGCCTAAAGATGAACTGACTGATTATTAAGAGGCACACATTAAGTTGACAAAGATAAAACCTGTACTTTTCATGTTTTTATGGCCTGTTTGTTATTGGTACAGACCTAACACCCTCATATGAGTATGCTAATTGTGCTTGGCACTTTCTGCCCAAAATAAACTTGATAATCCTGGCAGGTGTATTTTGTTTCATTTCAGCGAGATAAATTTATTGTTTCAGTTTCATAACCCCATATCATTCAAACAATCTCTGAGTGACCTCTGTGAATTCATGAAAGCTTCTATTACCGTAGATATCTACCGGTATTATATGGATTGTTAATTTCGAACACTGAATCGTTCAAAGCAATTTTCATTTTAAGTGATTGAGTTTCAAATTTAAGTGAAATGTGGGTTGCTCTTGTAATTTAGACTTTTTGACACTATGTCCACATAATATCACTTTGAAAAATATTTTTTTTCATTCTACTGCTAAAGTAATGCATCTCCCTCTTGTGGTTTAATGATGTGTGTAAATAGAAACTGTCTCTGTCCCGGTAAAGAACCTGCAAAGAACCTATGGCAACTTCAAAATGATCCAATGAATCGTCAATTATTTCAGAGATTTTATACTAGGTAACCTTATTATAAAGTAACTAATAGCAATTTTAGGTAACAATATTTTATTTTTAACAAGTAATTATTACAATTAATGAAACAAAGGAAACATATTAATGAAACATTGAAAACAAGTCCACTGATTGTTATATAGTTGTGCCTATGTCAATAGCTCCTTCATATATTTTTTTCAAAACAGCCCTGGTCTACTCTGCTTAAGAGATCATCATTTATACCTGGCTGGTCGCCATCTTGTTTTTCCTCCTGATTGAAAACTCCATTTTTTCCCTGCATTGAAAACTCCATTGACTGCACAATTACATAACTGAGTAGTTAAAAAAAATCAGAACCAGAATAGTACAACTCTCTAAAATACGATCATTAAAAAAATAGAATCCACCTGGACAACACACTTCATGTTATCCCAGGCTCCTTGTCTCTTCAAAGAAATCCAATAGTCCTCTCACGGCACGATTCATTTCTTTCATGAAGCTGAACGCATTATTTAAAAGCCTGGAATATTTGCAGTTAAAATATAATATGTCAAATTGTAGCACAGTGCATAATGATTTCAAACTATTGTTTCATTTTGGTTTTGTAAATCATTTTAATTTTCCTGTCTTCAAGAATGGCAATAGCATTTTGTTTTTAATTCTAAAACTTTCAATTCTTGTTTTTTTTTTGTTCCTTTCAGTAACTCTGCAGTTAACACACACTGAATCTCCATATTTAAAGTATTTTTCATAAGGAACAATGGAAAACCTTACAAATATTCATAGAAAAAAGAATAGAAATTAACTCCACCCAGCACCTGTGGGTCACCAACAGAAAGCCATTTCTCATACATTCCCATTTGGTTTGCTTTCTCAACATGTGTGTGTGTGGATCGAGATTGTAATTAGCAATATAAAGACCTGATATTGCACCTTATCCTCAGAGCTATTTATATTTCTTTAATGACCAGAATGATTGTGGATAAATTTCTATCTTTCAATTTTGTCAGTTATGCCCTTTTTATTAATAATATATATATTTCCTGATACCATAACATGACAAATAATCCTCAGTAATATTTTCTCATTCTGAATTCACCTGTTTTGGAGATAGAAATATGACATCACACACATGACCTTGGGTGTGGTACCTGCCATGATCAGCTTATTTACACAATATAATTTAATCATCTGATATCACAGTATGTATGATTTCCAAGTTATCTCTTTGATGCGATGTATACAGTCCACAGCAAGGCAAGGAAGCTCATGAAAGGGGAGCGGTACTGCAACACAAGCATAATGCATATTATACTACCGCAGTTGGTAATAATACTAGAGTTGGCTAGAGGAAGCTCATGAAAGGGGAGCGGTATTGCAACACAAGCATAATGCATATTATAATACCGCAGTTGGTAATAATACTAGAGTTGGCAAGGAAGCTCATGAAAGGGGAGCGGTACTGCAACACAAGCATAATGCATATTATACTACCGCAGTTGGTAATAATACTAGAGTTGGCTAGAGGAAGCTCATGAAAGGGGAGCGGTATTGCAACACAAGCATAATGCATATTATAATACCGCAGTTGGTAATAATACTAGAGTTGGCAAGGAAGCTCATGAAAGGGGAGCGGTACTGCAACACAAGCATAATGCATATTATAATACCGCAGTTGGTAATAATACTAGAGTTGGCAAGGAAGCTCATGAAAGGGGAGCGGTACTGCAACACAAGCATAATGCATATTATAATACCACAGTTGGTAATAATACTAGAGTTGGCTAGAGGAAGCTCATGAAAGGGGAGCGGTACTGCAACACAAGCATAATGCATATTATAATACTGCAGTTGGTAATTTTTGCCTTTCCAGATGGCATCATCTGATTGTTACCAGATGGACAAAATATATCATATCTCCATCTGAGGGTATCAATATATCAATTCATACATGGTACAATGACCTCTCATGCATAATCTATTTGAAACTATCTGCACCATTTAACCTTATTGCAAGCAATTAATATGATTTTATTTTTCACTGAAAATTACATCATTTTCTGAACAAATATCTGCTGCAAGCAAGAGAAAAAAATGATAAATGGTTGGATTTTAAAATATTCCAATTCCTTCTCAGCCATTTTTAATTCATCACAAGATGACAACATTTTTGTTATTTATTTTTAAGACACTGTAATTTCTAATATTTGGTAAAAAAATAACTTGCTTACCTGGTGAGGAATAAATTTAACATTGATATATTGCAAGGGTGTCCATATTTTCCAATTCATCTTCAGGGCTGGCCAGTAAGCATCACGGATCTTTAACATGGCAACTTTTGGGCTGTGACCCTATGGTAGGAACAATTATAGAGTGCATAGTAAAACTTGCTTGTAGCGCTTTAATAAATAAATAAATAAATATTATCCGAAATCATCAATATTCAAGTCTTTGTGGTCACAAAAATATTAAATAAATAAGTTTTTAAGGATGTTTTAAAAGAGTTCATATTATTTATTTCTCTGATAACTTGTGGTAGCCTATTCCAGAGTCTATGGGCCGCATATTGAAATGATCTATCCCCATAATATTTTGTGCAACTATTGGGAATAATCAGCTCATGGTTATAGTTTGATTTTAAATTTCTAGTGTTGGACCTAGTAAATATCAGATCAACGAGGTAACTGGGGCCAAACCATTAATAGTCTTCCAGGTTAATAATAATATTTTAAACTCAATTCTTGCTTCCACAGGGAGGAAACATTCACATAAATGTAAATTTTTCACATCATTCACATAAGTGTCAATTTATTACATCTCTACGTTGCTGCCCCAAAATCTGTGTTTTGAAAATGCACTGGACCTTCATTTAAAAAAAAAATTTAAAGCCTGGGTGATAACATTTGTTGTTGCCAGGGTTTTACCCAAACTTTGATACTGTGTGATGGTATATCAAAGCATTTCACTGATCTATATTTTGAGGTCCTTATCACGTTTCTTATTTGTTTATGACCAATTTTATCATTACTGATGGATCAAACCACATGATAACAGATTTTGGCCCTCAGTTTGGGAGTTACTGGTACTAGCCTTGCGTTCCAGCTGCCGGTTCCTAAACATGAGGCCAAATTCTGTTATCAGGAATATGAGCATTAATTATATGTCTGACACAATTCTTTTAGAGTTGTCAAATTTATCAAATGCTCCCATATCATTTCAAAAAAGTGTTAATACTTACCTCAAAAATGGCAAGAAGGTAAAGATAGATGAAAAGAAATGACGGCGAAAACATTGTTCTGTCAATTAGCAGTTTTTTTAATGCTGCAAATGGCATTTTCTTGGGAAAGTTCCTCTCTAACCAATAGTGGAAATGATGCACTGAAGGACCAATAAACAAAAACCTGAAATTCAAAAGAGCAATATCTTATAGAACATCTAAGTTTTCTACTCTGTAAAATGTGCCAAATGGCCAGAAGGCAGCAAAGACTTTGGTATGAAGATAACAACTTCCAGATCTAAAATACTAGTGAGCCTATCAGAACTAGTCAATATGCCGATTGGGCCAAAAATTCAAATCTTTATTTACATCTTGAATACAGGGCAACTTAGATTCATTGAAGTTTGCATAAAAACATATTTTTTCAGAAAGTTAAGCAATGGGAAGTTTGAAAATCAAGATCCTTTTTTTCTGGCCTAAGTGTAATATCAGGTCTTTGCACGTACCCAACTGCAGCATATGCACCGACACTGCGCCAGTTGATGCGCATACCAGCCTTCCCTGTGGTTACTAAGGACTGTGATATCAGGCTACCCAAGGCCCCCGTACAAGCACTGAAACAGGAACAATAAAAACATTCTGTTTATTTTTATTCAAGCAATAAACCTCGTTCAATTATTTTGGTTATAAAAATCTTTTGGCAGCGACTAATAATGTGAAAATCATTATCATTACTTTTAATATGCAGATATCAAATGGTATCAGGAGCATATAAATAAGTCTTTATGCATTCCTGATGGTATATATGGTATTTCTAATATTTTATGACAAAAGGAAGGCCATCAAATAAGCTAATATTTCCAAGCAAAGTTGACTTTCTTGTATATTGTGATTATTTTGATCTTTGAATATTTGTTCTCACTCAGTAGGAAAAAATAATTGTTGTAAATCAAGTGTTTTGCAACAACTAAAGTCCTGTAATATTCCATAGATTCAGTTTCTATATGTTGCTAAAATTGGTGACTTGACACATGAAAGTACTGGGAGAGATAATGATTTAATGATTTTGTTCATGTTTTTCTTACTGATGGCTGATCATTTTTTTCAATATACTTTCCATGGTATGTAAAACACTGCCAGTAAAATGTCTGTTATCAAAATGAATCATTGAATAAACATTAATGTACTGTAATCATGACATAATGGCTGATTAGTTGAGGTCACTGGGGGGTGACATAATAGAATCAGTCTGGAGCCCTAGCATTGAGGATGTGAATACTATCTGTCACACTTGAAGAAACCTGCAAGTAGGTCATCAGGTCTTGGGGAATAAACATGCATCCTGTTCACACCAAAATGTGAGACATGGTACACCAGATACAGGCTGAAATACGCTCTTCCTATAATTGTTGGTGTATATCCAGATCTATTTTATCAGTCACTGATCAAATTTACCGATAATAATATATTTAAAGGCGACTGACATGGGGCCTAATTTGTAAGCCAAAGTCGCACTTGAGATGGAACTGTACCTTGTCAGCGATTTTGTGATCACTGGTCTTTCTCTGAGGAGTCTTGCATATTCCTTGATGAACTTCTCTGCTAGAGATTCATCTCTAGATGTAGGCTTGCTAACACTCATTATGGCACTGGTGAAATGCTTAAATTGTACGAGTACTGTGAAAAACCATTAAGGATCACCAGGCATAAGATGTGGACTTCAGATGCTCCATGTGATATTTACCTGCCTGGATGTCTCAGACTCTACCATTGAGTGAAAAGTGCGTGGTAAAACTGGAAGAGTAAGGTCAAAGTTGAACATTATCGACCATCCTTTGAGAATTGAATAGGTACAACCACAACTACCAATCAGATTCTAGAAATAACAGGTAGCGTGTAAGCAGGCACAGAACATCTGATTGGCCTGTAGTGCCTATTCTATTATACTGATTGGTCCGAGCGCTCATGCTATTACCATCACGCCGCCCTCTGGTGGAGGTTGAGGTGAAAGTGGATGGTTGGGAGAGATTACATAACTTCCAGCCTCTGACGATTCTCGATTATAGAATAGAAGAGATAAAAATAGTATAGATTAAAAATAGAAAAGATAAGAACGTATTAGTTAAGAATAAAATAGAGGCCTAATTGATCAAGTTATAGAATTAGTTTGATGAGTTAGATGTATACATGTACAGTATGGATATTATAGAAGATGTAGAGGGGCCAACGTACTCCATGGGCGTCCCTATAGTGGAGGCATCCATGAAAGACCCCAACAAAATGAGATTGTGCAGATATGAGGGAGGCTAATAAGCTATAATGAGAGAAAGGCATGTGACACCCACCATAGATGATATCATAACAAAGATGCATGGATGTACAACTTTTTCAAAACTTGCCATGAACAAAGCTTTACATCAACATTAGCAACTTTTAGCACTCACAGGAGCCCCAAGAGCAGAGATGAAAATGGTTGAAATAACAAGAAAGTCTTTAAAAAAAAAAAGAATTTGTATACAGTTTCCTTTTTGAAAATGATATTTATATTTTCTCATCATTTTGAAGTTGCCGTAAATGTAGAGTACAGTGACTGGCAACTGTCTGAAACTGGTAGTTGAAACTCAGACATTTTTAACACAGTCAAACATATAGCATACCTTTCTTTTGTGCATAAAGTTATTAATTTTCATATATTCTACATTTGCAAAAAAATATTCAAATTCTATGTTTATTTATGCAGTTGAGGTGTCCGCCAGTCTGTGACACTGACAGCCAGGTCTGAGATCTGCAGGCCCCTCAGAAGTACATATCCTCCAAAATTCTGTATTGTAATACCCACCACTAATTGCAATTGAGCTGAATGTTATGTCTCACATGTTATCTTGTAATCCCACTGTCTTTCAAAATGTTAAAAGTGTTTACTTGTCACAAAGTATTAACCTACCGTTATATACAAGAAAGTCTTTTTTTTTTTTTTTTTTAAAGAATTTGTATTCAGTTTCCTTTTTGAAAATGATATTTATATTTTCTCATAATTTTGAAGTTGGCGTAAACGTAGACAACACTGACTGGCATATATTCTACAGTCTGGTCTGTGACACTGACAGCCAGGTCCGTGATCTGCAGGCCCCTCAGAAGAACATATAGCTCCAAAATTATGTGTTATAATACCCACCACTAATTGCACTTGAGCTGAATGTTGTGTCTCACATGTCATCTTGTAATTCCACTGTCTTTTAAAATGTTAAATGTGTTTATTTGTTTTCATGCACATGTAAACCATTATCTTATTACCAATGCAATATTTCACACACAAAATTTGTGACCTTACAGTGCACAAGTGCACCTTGTGGTTGTCATGCATACTCGATATTTATTATCTTAGTTCATTGTTCATGAGACCTTTGGGTATTAGTAGGCAAGACGTATTTTCAGGGGACTAATTCTATCTATTTTCCATAAGGCTCAGTTCTTTTATTGTTTTATGATTTTTAAAAAATCTAACAGCTATCACTAAGTTTTCAAAGACTTAAAAAATGCCATTTTAAATAACATAGAAATATTAGCCAATGAGAATCGAGATGACAAGTTGGGACCAAATTTGATATGTAATATGCATTTTGATTGGTCAAAATTATCTGCTCAAGTCTGCTCTTGAAAAGGAGTTAAATGATCATTTAGGAAGAAATGTTCTCAAACATTACGAAAAAGCAATGATTACCATAGCTCTAAGGCCATTGACATGTTTATTCACTTTATTGGTTGATATTTTGCATGCACACAAATTTTGAATCTAAGGTTAATGTGTCAAGGTCAAAGGTCACATGACTAAAACAGTATGACGAGGCACACCTATGACCTAAGACGTTTCTGTATATCAAATTTGAATTCCTTTTATAAGTGATTGCTCAGATATGCTCTGTACAAGATATGTGACCTTGAGGTCACTGCACTAAGGTCAATGGAGACATCACTAAGATTGGAAGGAATCTGCATACAATTTGAAACATGTATTAATAGTAGTTTTAGAGAGGATTTTTAAACATTGTGTTGATATATAACAGATATGAAGTACTTTTTAATCACTTTTCATGGTTGACATGTTGCATACACACAAATTTTGAATTCCAGGTCAATGTGTCAAAGTCGAAGGTCACATGACTAGAATGACGAGGCAGAGCTATTACCTAAGACATTTCTGTATACAAAGTTTTAATTTCCTCCGATAAGTGGTTGCTCCAAACAAAATTTTTGACCTCAAGGTCACTGCATTAAGGTCAATGGTGACATCACTAAGATTTGAAGGAATCTGAATCTTCAACTCTATATCTACCTCTGTAAAAAATATGAAACATATATAACTGGTAGTTTTAGAGAGGATATTTAAAGAAAATGTTCACAGATGGACAGACAGAAGGACAGACAGACGCACATTTTCCCCACTCCTAAAGCTCAAATAAGGAAATTTGGTAGACACCATAGAAGTGATGGCCTCTATATCTACATCTGTAAAAAATATGAAACATATATAACTGGTAGTTTCAGAGATGATTTTTAAAGAAAATGTTCACAGATGGACAGACAGAAGGACAGACAGACGGACATTTTCCCCGCTCCTAAAGCTCAAATAAAACAAATTTTTCAAGGGCTTTGCTACTGTGCTTGGATAACAGTATCTTTTTTATCCCCTTTCTGACAGAATTAGGGCCAACTAGATCCACATGCTCATCTGTACCCAACTTGAATGTTCTTTTTCAATGACTTACCTTGAAAGTCACAGAATGTGGCACAATTAGTTAGAACATTAGCTAATTAGCACCAGTTCCCCTGTGGTGATCCAAAGATGGTGGGTTTGATCACCAACCATGTCAAGATCAAATTCTAGTGTTCTCCAATCACCAATCGGCAAAGCCCAGATAGATGATCTGGAGAGGTTTGAGTTTATTGCTTTTTCTGTATAATCCTGTTTCATGAGATTTTTTAAATACCTAACTCTTTTAGTGATAATTCATATTTTATGTATGATTATATCTAAAATCTCCCAAAAAAGCTTGATTATTTTTTGGATGACATTAAATAAAGAAAATATAAATATTTGATATCAGTCACCAGCTGCAAAAACCCGTTTAAACAGCAGCGGAAACAGGTTCAATTTGCACGTTTAAATGGGTTTACCTCAGTTTTTTTGCAGATGGAGACTTTTTGCTTCACTAGAGCTCTATCAACTGCACCAAACCTTTCTTTGGTTGAAATAGAAGAGACCTTGGACATTCCACAAACCCCTCCAGATCACCTATCTGGGCTTTGCTGATTGGAGAACACTAGATCAAATTCATGCAGCACTATATTTGCTATAAGTAGGTCTCATCACGAAATGACTGAAATAATGTTGAAAGTGATGTAAAAATCATAGTGTACATTGATAATCGTCTGTATTACCAAATGCCATTATTAAAATGATGAAAATATGCCTCAAAAGTGTAACAGTGTTGACTAAGAGCCGTCAGCCAGGACAAGCTCTGATCTGTCAAGTGCTCCTGTTTGACCCATGTGACTTTTTTATGGTGAAGTCAAATGGGGGAAATGATCACATAATAAATCTCACAAATAGATCTCACAAACCTTTTAAGTGAAGAGAAAAGTCTTGAGCTGATGATGTACAGTTATACTACTGTCTCAATATTGCAATACTTTTGTTATTGCGCCACCTAACGGCGGTTTGTTACGAGATTTGGTTGTCATTGTTAGGACGCCATTTTGTTGTACTTTCACGTGTTGTTTTGTCTCAGCAATAAATTGATGATAATTGAAGAACTGTGGATCTCTTCTCTGTTGACGTGATGGCAGCGGTACAGCACATCTACGCCTCCAGAAGAATATCAACAAAAGGATATTTTAGAAGGTCTACATACCTCTCCAAGCCCCAAAAGTGGTCATCAAAACAGAGTGGGAATCACATGTGCATTGTGAATGGTAACAAACTGTCACTGACAATCTCCACCCCAGTGTTCCCCAAGCCCAAATGTGAATAAACTGTATAACATACACTGTACACTTCCACCATGGCCACCAACAGAGCACCGAAACAATGGCAGCTTACTAAAAATGAGACAGTTGTGAGCTTTGAGTCCTGGAAACAGAACTTACTGTACATATTGTCCCTAGATGGGCAGTTCAGACCATATCTGACAGAAGATGCGACCTGGCAAAAAAGGACTGCGGCAACGCCAAATAGAGGCTTTGCCGATGATCCTCAAGACGCCATGCCCAGGTTGACAGCTGCCGACAAGGTACAGAGACTTGAACTCATGCTAGGCCAGATAGCCAATTTCTGTACAGTCATATCAAGGAACTCAATCATCAAAGGGTCCACCTCCCTCAAATATATCTGGCAACTCATCAGGCTTC
This sequence comes from Amphiduros pacificus, assembly GCA_949316495.1. Lineage (NCBI taxonomy): Eukaryota > Metazoa > Annelida > Polychaeta > Phyllodocida > Hesionidae > Amphiduros > Amphiduros pacificus. The sequence goes on along the minus strand of OX439001.1, from coordinate 56,654,642 downwards.
ACTATGGTTTCCAGTCCACCGGGGGCCACTTCCTTGATTTGGCAGGCATTCATTCATCTGCAAACTGATGAACGGCCTGAGGACCTCTACCAACGACTCATGGCCTTCTTTGAGGACAATTTGCTCACCAGGGAATGTGGAGTTACTCACCACGGTGCAGCGTTAGAGGCAGATGAGGACCTCACACCCACACTGGAAAATACCATTGTAGTGGTCTGGCTAAAGCTCATCCACCCTTCCCTACCCAACCTGGTCAAACAGAAATATGGGGCTGAGCTGCGAAACAAGTCTATCGCATCCATCAAGCCGGAAATATCCCAAGCTCTGCCTTCACTCCTGGACGAAATCCGTGCCACAGAAGATACCCGTGCCATGCGCACTGCATCGTCCCTTCCCCCTGCACGTAAACCCCCCCCTAGAGGCAGATTTCCTCAACGTGCCAAGTTCTGCTACCTGTGTAAAACCGGAGACCGTCAAGGCTTTAACTCCCATAACCTCAGTGAATGTCGTTTTCTGCCAGAAGCAGACCGGAAATACATGACATCGCGTGCACGCCTTATTGGGGAGGTTGACGAAGACTATGGGGATACCGAATATGCTGTGGAAGCTGACTATGGTAACACTGACATTCCCAATGCCCTATTGGACACTCCCACAGTCAGGTGAGTGGATGTGATCCAATCACCCTACCTCCACGCCTATTACCATGAACATCCTGTCAAGCTTATCCTGGACACTGGAGCTACAACTAACATGATAAGAGCATCATTCGCTCGGTCGATCTCCATGCCCATCAAACCAGCTTCACAAATGGCACGCCAAGCAGACGGCATAACGCCTCTGGAGGTGGTGGGTGAGATACACTTCAATCTCACCAGGGGGCGCCACACATTCAAACTAGATGCCCTCGTCGTCTCACAGTTGGATGTAGACATCCTGGCAGGCAACACCTTCTTGGTGGCCAATGATGTTGCCACCAGGCCAGCCAAACAGCAGATTGTCTTGAGCGGGACGGACATAGTCCAATATGGACCGGAACCCACAGGCGAGGCCACAATAAGGTATGCCCAAGCACATGTTCTGCGACCCAGTTCCAATGAAGGTCTTCTGCCTGGAGAATACCTGGAGCTGAAAACTCCGGGAATTGACGGGGAATGGGCACTTGAGCCCAGATGGGACACAGCATACAATAGGGCACACCCAGAGACTGTATGGCCCGACGCCCAGGAGATCAGATCGGTAGACGGTTATGTTCGCATAGTGAATAACACAGCAGAGCCTATCCCCATTAACAAACATGAGCATGTCTGCCAAGTGCGACCGGTTTACAGTGTACCCAGTTCTCCTGTGACGTCACACAATGATGACAAGTTTACCCGTCCGCCGGCTGCTTCACCCAGTGGCCCATTCTCAAAACTGGTCAGTGTGGATCCTGACAACTGTTTGGACAGCACCATGAGGGAGAGGTTCATCAAACTACATCAGCAGTATGACAAAGTGTTTGACCCAACCATCTCAAAGTACAATGGGGCCAGTGGTAAATTAGAAGCCACAGTCAATATGGGACCCACACAGCCACCACAGAGGAAAGGGCGTTTACCTCACTATAAACGAGATCAATTGTTACTACTACAAGATAAGTTTGATGAACTAGAAGCAGCGGGAGTATTTGCCAGGCCTGAGTACGTCGGCATTGTATGCGAGTACTTGAACTTATCATTCCTGGTCACCAAGCCTAGCGGTGGTCATCGGCTGGTCACATTATTCGGGGAAGTGGGCCAGTATTCGAAACCCCAGCCCTCCCTTATGCCCAGCGTTGACCAAATACTAAGGCATATTGCCCGGTGGAAATACCTGATAATCACTGATCTGAAATCCTCGTTCTATCAGATTCCCCTGGCCAAAAGCTCTATGAAATACTATGGCGTGGCCACGCCCTTCAAAGGCATCCGAGTATACACCAGGTCCGCCATGGGGATGCCAGGGTCGGAGACAATCCTAGAGGAGCTAATGTGCAGAGTCCTGGGCGACCTCCTCTATGAGGGCAAGTGTGCGAAGATCGCTGATGACTTATACACGGGTGGTGACACACTTGATGAGCTCTTTGGGAACTGGCAACAAATCCTGCAAGCAATGGCTACCAACAACCTGGGCCTGAGCGCCATCAAAACCATCAACTGTCCCCGGTCAGCAGTAGTGCTTGGTTGGGTCTGGTCCGCAGGAACCCTGGGTCCCAGCAAACACAAGATCTCTGCACTTGCAGCTGTGCAGCCCCCCGCTACAGTGCATGGTCTTCGATCTTTCATCGGAGCATATAAGGTGCTAGGCCGGGTGATCAAAGGCTCAGCCACATACATGGATCTACTAGATCTGGCTGCTGCAGGCAAGGCTTCCAAGGAGAAGGTAGAGTGGTCTGAAGAACTCCTGTGTGCATTCAAGAAAGCCCAAGCCAGTCTATCAGATGCCAAGGTCATTGCCATACCAAGACCTGATGATCAGCTATGGATCGTCACTGATGGGTCAGTGAAGGAGAGAGGGCTTGGTGCTACACTGTATGTCATCCGCAAGGACAAACCTGTTCTGGCAGGATTCTTCAGTGCCAAAGTTAAAAAGCATCAGTCCACATGGCTACCCTGTGAAGTGGAGGCACTATCTATTGCCACCGCTATCAAGCACTTCTCTCCATTCATCATCCAGTCTTCACACAAAACACAAGTGTTGACTGACAGCCGTCCCTGCGTTCAGGCACATGCCAAGCTGCTCAGAGGGGAGTATTCATCGAGCTCCAGAGTGACCACCATTCTCTGTCACCAGCCGATATCACGTCCACATCAGGCACATCGCTGGAGTAGCAAACCTCCCCTCGGACTTCTCCAGTCGCAACCCACCAGACTGCCCGGAGAGGAGTTGCCAGATATGCAAATTTGTGGAGGAGATCACAGAGTCAGTCATCAGGGAGCTGACAGTCCAGGATGTCATGGAGGGATCTGGCAAAATGCCATTTACCAGTAGGGTGGCCTGGCAAGCTACTCAACAAGAGTGCACTGATCTCAGACGCACCCACGCCCACCTTACCCAGGGCACTAGTCCATCGAAGAAGCTAACCAAGATTGGAGATGTCAAACGGTACCTCCATGATGTCCGCATCGCCTCTGATGGTGTCTTAGTGGTAAATTCAGAAGATCCCTTCCAACCTGTCCGTGAGAGAATAGTGGTGCCAAGAGCAGTTCTGGATGGACTGCTCACAGCTTTACACTTGAGATTTAACCACCCATCCAAAAACCAGATGAAACACCTCTTTAGCAGGTATTTTTACGCACTGGACCTGGACAAATCAATAAATGACCTAGCAGAGTCATGCCATCATTGCCTGGCACTCAAATCCGTGCCCAAACAGCTGTGCCCGCAATCCACCTCTCCCATACCAGACAGGATTGGTGTCACCTTCAGCCTGGATGTTATGCGCAGATATAAACAATGTATCCTGCTTTTGAGAGAGAAAGTGTCTGCCTACACTCTGACATCAATCATTGACAATGAGCGTCATGAGACACTCCGTGATGCAATAATCATACTGCTGGCCAGTGTGAAACCCATGTGTGACGGTGGTGTTCATGTCAGAGTTGACCCAGCCCCAGGACTAACAGCTCTGCAGAACGATCCTCTCCTAGTGCACCACAACATTACTCTAGAAGTGGGACATGCCAAGAACATCAACAAAAATCCCATAGCTGAACATGCCATCCAGGAGCTAGGCATGGAGTGTCTGCATCTGTCCCCAGAAGGAGGGCCCATCTCTAAAGTCACCTTGGCTCTTGCCACTGCCAACTTGAACTCAAGGATCAGGTCACATGGCCTATCCGCCACAGAAGTATGGACCCAGCGAGACCAAGTCTCTGGTGAACAGTTGCCCTTGGACGATCAACAGCTGATCAAACAACAGCATTTCAAAAGGATACATAATCACGGCCCTAGCTTAAAGTCCAAGGCACAAAACAAGTCAGCTATAGCAACCCCGGAAATACGTGTTGGTGACTTAGTGTACCTCTATGGCGACAAGGACAAAACTAAGGCCAGAGAGAAATATATTGTGACATCTATAGAGGACAACAAATGTCAAGTGAGGAAATTCTCCAAGTCACAATACAGGTCCAAAACCTATGACATCAGTATCACAGACTGTTACCCAATCAAGCCGACAGTTCTGGTACAGTCACCTCTTGACCATATCAGAGGGTTAGACTACCAGGAACAGACAGACTGTGAACATGAGGAGGGACCCAAGCTTATCACCCCCCATCAGGATACTTTAGGGGTCCCACTACCTATACAGGTTCCTGACCCTGTTCCAGACCCACAGGAAGTTCTTCCGGTTCCACCCTCTGTGGAGCCTCCAGAACCTGCAGCACCACCGGCACCACCGGCCCCACCACTACCGCCAGAAATAGTGGTGCCTATAGGCCAGCAGGATACCAGTCTACCTGTGGGTACTCCATCACCAAACCTCACACAGGAGAGAAACCTTGATGACTCAATACCATTAGAGACTGATGATCATTCACCAGATATTGAGTACACAGACTTAGATGAAACTTTCCCATATGAGGGGACTATACCCCAATCACCACCAGGACGCCCACAGCGCACACGCAAGAAACCAGCTTGGCAAACCTCTGGTACTTGGTGTATGGAGTGATAAATGTGCACATATATCATTATACAGGCCATAATAATGCCTTATAGAGTGCGAGCCAAGCGCCGCTCATAATAACCATGGAGCTGTATCAATAGCTATCTTTGTGTCTTACTAAATGTGTATTATGCTTAACCAGCAGAGACTATACCTTTGAATATGTATAATCATGATAATATTTCGCCAGCAAAGACGTTAATTTAATATGTGTATAACAGTTAACAAACAAAGACTTTAAAGACATTAGTAATCTGTTTGCTCTTAGTTTAATAGTTTAGTACATAGTGTGTACTTATTGTGTTAATATGTCATATCCTCTCAGGACGGGGAGGAAAGGAGAGAGGGGTCACGCCACCTAACGGCGGTTTGTTACGAGATTTGGTTGTCATTGTTAGGACGCCATTTTGTTGTACTTTCACGTGTTGTTTTGTCTCACCAATAAATTGATGATAATTGAAGAACTGTGGATCTCTTCTCTGTTGACGTTGAGAGAATCATCTGCTGTATTACTCATCACTCCCTTTGGACAATATAGATGGCTCAGATTACTATTTGATCTGAATTTCAGAAATACTAAATCAAGCCATTGGAGGTCTGGAAGGAGCTTGTATAGCTGATGACATCATTGTCTTTGGAGCTGATGATCCAACACATGATGAGAATCTGAGAAGGTTTGTCTAGAGGCAAAGACGGGGGACTCAAATACAATGGCCCAAAGTGCAGGTTCAAAGTTCCTGAGATTGACTTTGTATGCCATCTTGTTACTTTTAAATGTCTCAAGCCAGATTCTAAAAGAGTGGAGGCAATCCAGAAGCTGGAGAGGCCCAAAGATGAGAAAGGAGTACAGATCATGCAAGGAACTATGAGCTAACTTGCAAAGTTTTTGCCTCGACTGTCTGAAATGGAGTTAATCAGGATTGCACACCCTGATGCTGATTGGGTGTGGACTGAGGAGCAAGAAAGGTCATTTGAGGAGATCAAGAAACAAGCAACTGAAAGCCCAGTTCTTGCTTGCTTTGATCCTGAGAAATCTGGTGTTGGAATGTGACATGAGCAAGCGTGGTCTGGGAGCAACCCCCATGCAGGAGAGCAGACCCATAGACTAGGTATCCTCCGTTTGATGCTGTAAACTCTGTGAAGCATCTCCCCATCAGCCCTGAGAAGTTCCAGGAGATACAGTCTAACACAGGATGAAACTCTCCAAATACTCAAATGTGTACTCCAGAGGGGCTTGGCCTGAGTTCAAGGACGACCCACCTGTGCAAGTCCATGCACACTTACGTACCAGAGATGAGCATTCCATGTCTGATGTCTTGATCTTTTGCAGTGAAAGAGTGGTATTCCAGAGGGAATAAAGGACACAAGCCAAAGAAAAGCTGTATCAATCACACTTGGTTGTGGAGAGTACCCTGAGAAGGGCTCAGGAGTGTATGTTCTGGTCTGGCATGACTGCCGATATACATCAGGTAGTACAAAACAGTGAAGTATGCAGAACATATTGTTATAGAGGTATCTATAACAATAAAAGATGTTTAATGATGACAAAGTCCTGGATGATCTTAATCCTTTATTGTCAACACTATGTCCAAATATTCCAATAATAACAAAATATGTGAGGTGACCAACGGTGAGTGGTGAGAGCTGTGAGAGTGTCCTGAGCGAGAGGTGTGCTGTGGAGTGGTAGAGTCCAGGCTGGAGTGAGAATCAAGTGTGTTGACAGAGAAACCCTGGGACCTTATATATGAGATGGTAGTCAGGGCAGTTGCTGGGTAAAGAGATGTAGGGAAGGAATTATTGCATAGATTAGGCTCAGAAAGGAAGTTTCAATGGAATTAAGAAGGGCCGTTAGGGCATGTAAGAATCAGCGGAAGGAATCACATGAGGTGTGTGGAGAGCTTGCATTGTTTTAGGATGGGGTTAGTTGCAATTAGGGCTACAGGCAGAGGTAAAGTCAAGTGATTGTGAAGTGTGCTGGATTGTGAAGGGGAGATTGTGTGTTGGTCACCATAACAAACATTTAATACATATACACAACAGTAAACACAAACTATAAACATGATTTTGCAAGTTGAGAGTTATGTGAACATTGATATTCATTAGAGTAAAATATATAATTATCAAAATGTCTTTGTCATATAAATATCCATTGTTTGGAGCTGTGACAATATGCCGGCGAGTGAGAAGCATTTTGTCCCCAAAATGAGCAGTAGAGGTAATTATTCTTAATATAAGAGAATCACAGCGACAAATAATTAAAACATAATACTAAGAGAGCTACAGTGATGAATACAAAATTAAATATTGTAAACTGACGAATACATAATTAAACATTATAAACTGACAAATACATAATTAAACATAATAAACTGAGAGAGCTACAGTGACAAGTACATAATTAAGTATGGTAATCAATACACTAATAATCAATACCAATAGTCCTGTGGAGGACAAATATAGATGAAGCAGTAAGAGCATCATGTAATAAATAAAACACAGTACAATACAATTGATAATGATTCAGATCACATTAAATGATAATTAAACAATATGAATTATAATTGATGAAGTGAAAATTAGATTAAAACTAGAACATTGTTATGTGAACTACCACTTTGTATGACCAAAGTTAATTGTACACATGGATGTGTACATTCAGGGTGGTAGATAATGTCTCTGGAGTCTAGTGATTGTAGAATATATGTGAAATGCATGAGTGAATAAATTGTTGTAAATATGTCCCATAAGGGAATTAAGAGTTTGTAGAGTGAGTCCACTGTGATAAAATACTCCATATACATATGTATCTCTGATTATAATACATTGTCTGCATTAGTGATGCCTTTTGTGAAGGAGTTAAGCATCACTTTGGAATCGGAAGCCTCAATCAGCCATAGAGTCATTAATGTCTTATGTCCAGCAATCATACATAATATCACACAAAATTGAAAAATGGAGCTCTAATCAATATAATCATGTTAGTAAATCTCAAACAGTCACACACAATTGTTAGAAGATGAGGAGACATGTTAATTAGCGTGATGTAGGCCTTAGTTAATACAAGGTGTTTTGAGGTCTGGATAGAGAGTGTCACACAGAGAACATGGATCAGTGTATCGTGGCACATATGTGGCATAATTGCCATGTAAAAAGTATGGCAAGACTGAGCATTGATCAGTGTCATTGATGAGCATGATGCGGAGGAGAAGGGCAGAGATAGGTGTCAAATGCACCTCAGTTGGGACCTCCTGTTTGACACATTTGTTGAGGTCTTGGCTTGCTCCTTGAGTGTGACCCACTAAAGCTGGGTCAGCCCACTGTAGGGTGAGAATGGGCCGGAGATAGCCTTCAAGTTTCCCTACTGTGACATTGCCACTAGCATGCAAATGCCATGATTGGGGACAACATGGGAGTTTGAGGAGGGGGATGTAAAAGCACTTGATACCATTTGTGAGTTCTAGGCAGAGGGTGGTGCATGATTTTACTGCATGGAACTTTCTGTAAGCACGGAACAGAAAGCGAAGAGATGATCAGGAGATGGAGCCAGAAGAATACCTTGTCGACACGGGTGTTCTTCATGGCGGGTGGTGAGTCTGCAGGTGAAAGGATGCATCATGAGTAAAGATGTAAGTGAAATGGGAGTTATGAGTTATGTTTCAGTCCCTATGAATGATTGAATAATGACCCAGCTGTTGATCAGTTATTCTAGCACCTACATTTCAGGGATATGAAAACAGTCAATGAGTAATGATTTATGGTATGTTTGATGAGCAGACTACCATTCCTGATTGTGATTGAATGTGGAGTGAAAAGGATATTAATAGAAAAATAAAATAAAACAATTTGTTATCATGCTAATGTACCATGTGAAGTGAAGGCATGTTTCATAATGTCAGTATTCATTATCATTTCAATAAGTTTGTGTGATAATTGAACAATAATTGAGCAATTGAGCAGCCTTGTGAGAGAGACTCCATGAGTGTCATGCATCAAGTGGATGCGAGTGTAGGAGTCATTGTGCTGGTGAGCAAGTGCTCAGCGGGATGGTAGTGATACCTATCCATAAATGAGTGAGGGCTGTTTGAGTGAGCTTTATGCTACAGATTATGACATTGAAGTGAAATGTTTGAGTTTCTGTGAGCGTTTCTTCTTGCCAGTCATAGTGCGAGTTCTGTGGAATTCATCTATCAAGGATGCTGGTACCAAATCATGAGATACCCATTTTGTAGCTTTGTCACTTATGAGCTTGACTCTGTACCATTTTCTGCCTTGACTCCATGTACAGGAAGTGATGCTTTTGATGCCAAGGGGGTTCTGAACATGAGTAGTCTGCGATGGCTGTGATGCAGTGTCAGCATCACGAGTGGGCTGTGATGTTGTGTCCGCATCCCAAGCAGGTTGTGGTTTTGTGTTAGCATCCTGAGTAGGTTGTGACACTGGAGAAGGATGTGGTTGAGCTGTGTTGTCAGCAATGTCAGAGTGATCATCTGATGCTACTGACTGGGAGTCATCAGGCTGTGCAGTGTGATTGCCATTCTCCTGTGAATCAAGGATGTCCCCCTGAGTTGGGAAGGTTGGTTGCTCGTGTCTGTGTTGGAGATGTCGAGCATTCATGAAATTAGTTGTCTTCCCTGTGTGTTCATGTCTTAATTTGTATGTGAAGTTGGGGCCTTCCTCAATTATCCTATATGAATCTAACCACTGTGGACAGAGTTTGGGATTCTTTCCTATCTCTCTCTTGTTGTTTTTCAGCAAGACCAAGTCATTCACTTTAAAAGTGGGTGTTTTGGACTTGAAATCGAACCTTGTCTTGCTAATATCTTGATGACGAGCTAAGTTCTCAGCTGCTGTCTTGCGAGCTATAGCAAGATTGTCTAAGACAGTCTGAAGATGCTGTTGTGCATCCTGAGGCAAGGTGCCTTTGGGCCTCAAACAGACATCAATGGGCCTCTGCATGTCCCTTCCAAAGAGTAGGAAGTAGGGAGAGTATTCAGTTGACTGTGTTGCAGGAGTGCTCCTGTATGCCATGCAAATACCAGGAAGGACATCTGGCCAGTTGGAGTGATCAGGCTTGCAGTATGCCCTGAGTGAAGCTAAGAGATAGCTGTTCATGCGCTCAGCTGACGAGTTTGTAGAGGGCTTGTATGGGCTAGTGTGAATAAGTTTCACAGAGAAGATTTCACATAGTGCTTGGACCAGTTTGGACATGAAGGCCTGGCCTCTGTCACTCAGAAGACATCTTGGGGCTCCATATCTTGTGGAGATCTCTCGATACAGGACCTTAGCAGTCTCCTCAGCTGTTGTGGTCCTTGTTGGAATGGCTTCCACCCATTTGGATGTAGAATCAACAATGACCAGTTTGTGCTGATACCCTTCCTGTGTTTTTGTGAGCTTGGTGATGTGATCAATATGCCATCTTTCAAATACTTCTGCAATTGGAAGAGGATGGAGAGGTGGTGGCAAGGCATGATATGATCTCTTTGAGGTCTGACAGGTTTGACATCCCTTAATGTAATCATGAATGTCACGATACATGTTGGGCCAGTAGTAATGTGCTCTGATGGCGCTATAGGTTCTGTCAAAACCTTGATGAGAGCCAGCGGCTAGTTAGTCATGATACTGCTCAAGGAGAGATTGACGATAGTGAGCAGGGATGACCACTTGTCTATGTGGGTTTCTATCTCTCTTTGTGGCTCTTGGAAAGTGATACAGAACATTGTCAAGAACTGTGTAGCAGTCCTTTTCAGCAACCAACCTGTGAGACAATTTTTGATCCTCACTGGGAAGTGTACCATCATCAGTATAGCGATATATTGGACCTATGTCTGGGCAAATTTGTTGTGCTTGTGGTAGATCATCAAGTGAGATGATTGGCTGTGATGTGCCACTATCTGCCTCAGTGTCAACTACTTCATTGCTGTAGGCATCAGCATGACCTTCCTCGGTAGGTAGAATGGTCAAAATTTCATCATACTGCAGTTGATACTGACAGACCTGCCGTCTGTGTGTAGAGGGAGTATCAAAGTCCTCGGGTTCGAGATCAGCCACTGACACTGTGCTGAGTTCATGTACTGGCTCAGCTGCATATGGTACTCTGCTCAAAGCATCTGCACTAAGATTCCCTTTTCCTGGTTTGTAGACAATGATGTACTGGTAAGGCATGAGGCGCTGTGCCCATCTGGCCATTCTACCTGTCTGACCCTTGAACTTAGATTCTACAAGATACTTCAAAGCCTGATGATCTGTGTAGACAGTGAATGGCTTGTCTATCAGATAGATGTGAAAATAATCAACACCTTCTACCACTGCAAGAGCCTCTAAGTCAGTCGAGCCATAGTTCTTCTCATGCTGTTTCAGAGTTCGAGCTCCATAGTGACACACATATTCCCTGCCTTGTTCATCCTTCTGTCCAAGGATGTAAGAGATTCCTGTTTTGGAAGCATCTGTTGTGAGAGTGAAAGGCTTTGAGTGATCAGGGTACCTGAGAACTGGATATGTGGTGAGCTTCTCTTTGAGCTTCTTGAAAGCTTGTTCACATTTTTGTGACCATTCAATCTTACTACTGTCTTTCCGACTTGGATCTTTCTTCAAAAGATCATTGAGAGGGGCTGCAATATCAGAGAATTTTTCTATGAAACGACGATAGTAAGAACACATCCCATAGAACTGTTTGACATGCTTCTGCGTCTGAGGCCTGGGATAATTTTGAATTGCAGCAGTTTTGTCAGGATTGGGTGTGACCCCATTGCTTGACAAAATGTGACCCAGGTATTTGACAGACTTGCAAGCAAACTGACACTTTGAAGGTTTGAGTGTCAGTCCTGCCTCAGCTAATCTGTCAAAGATAGCTTTGAGATGAGCCTTGTGAGATTTGAGGTCCTTGCTAAACACTATGATGTCATCTGCATATACAATGCAACATTTGTACAGAAGACCATCAAGAATTGATACCATGAGTTTCTGGAATGTGATAGGCGAGCCAGCTAATCCCTGAGGCATGACACAATACTGGAGATGTCTGTCCCTTGTAGAGAATGCAGTATATTTCTTAGAATCTTGGTCAAGAGGAACCTGCCAAAAGCCATTTGCAAGATCTAAGGTACTGAACAATGTGGGCTTTGCATCTCCAACAGCATCCCAGATTGTCTCTAATGATGGCATGGGGTAGGTGGAAGGCTTTGTGTACTTGTTAACGAGTCTAAGATCCACAACCAGACGTTTACTATCACGGCCTAAGCCGCTGGATGAGGGCTTATTTACCAAAAGGCAAGGGCTAGACCACTTTGAAGTTGAAGGCTCTATGAGACCATGAAGTAACATGTCATCTACTATCTCATCTAATATTTTCTGGTTCTCAGGAGACTGACGGTATGTGCGTTTATAGATAGGAGTGTCATGCTGCATTTCAATGTGATGTGACACCTTATCTGTTCTACCTAACTCAGCAGTGCAAGTAGAAAACCTGGGCCTGTTTTCCATGAGAAATGATAACAGTAACTGCTTATCCTTGTGTGGTAATGTGACATCTACATTGAATTTAATGTCATCCTTGAGTGAATCAGGTTCCTGAGTGAGAGTGGAGATTGCCAAGAATGTCTTCTGTGTCAATGAAACTGATTTCATCTGGATGAACATTTGAGATAGTAGCTAAGGGGAAACCTTGTGGTATGAAGACAGGATGATCTGCATTGTTGACAACTCTGCGTCTAGCTTCATGAAAGGACTGAAGTTGATCAATAGTGGATGTGACATGAAGGTCCTTGCTCAGTACTTTCATAGATAGTCCCTCAAGCATGATGGGCTCATCCCACTTAATTTTGTCCCAAGCAGCTGGTGTGTCAACAGGAATGATGTATGTGGATTCAGCTGGGATGAGAGTGTGTTGAATAGAATGGACATGGCTAGTGAAGAGATATTTCCTAAAAAGGGGATGAGTTTGTCCTTTGAGAGTGATAGAGCTCTGATTTTTCCTGAAGTCTAGAGTGGCCTCATGTTGAGAGAGAAAGTCCATCCCTAATATCATGTGACGACATTTGGAGAGGATGTGAAAGGTATGTTTGATGGTGAGCTTGCCAATTTGTAGTGGGAGAGTGACAGTGCCTTTGAATAGGTAGAGTGTGCCACCTACACCAACACATCCAGAACTAGTGGGGCGTGAGATAGTGTAAGGATGGTTAATGTATTTGAGGGTATCTTCATTAATGACAGAGATGGAAGCACCAGAGTCTATCAAAGCTTGAATGGGGCAGTGATTTACATTCAAATTCAAGAAATTTGTAGGTTTGTTTGAGGTTTGTTGGACAGATGGGACATGATCTAGTAAAGGGGCTGGATGAGTGTTAATGAAGCTATAGGAATTTGCAGCACTACTGTTAGTGATCCCTATCTTTTGCCTGCCTCCTTGTGAGAGAGCAGGCACCTTATCCTATTGCCTATATTGGTTAGAGCTCCCTGACATGCAGCGATCTGTAAAGTGACCACGCCTGTTACATTTTTTACAGATAACATTCTTAGCAGGACAATTCTGACAATAATACACTCTATTGACTGAAAGTGACTTACCGCATCCCCTGCAGTTTCTCTTTGTCGCCGGCTGCTGAGGGGAACGATGATGATGTGGGTGATACGCTGGGCGCTGGTTGTACCGATGGGGTGCTTCTGCTCGGTGATGGTTGTACCGATGGGGTGCATCTGCAGGGCGCTGGTCATACTGATGGGGTACTTCCGCTGCCTGGACCGACGCTATCCGGAGCTCCTGTAACTCCTTCTGGAGCTGCTTGGCCCAATCAGGTACTTCAGTGGCCGCTGCGGGTTGTGGAGTTGCTGCCGATGTATGAGCCTCCACCGGAAGGACCTGACAGGCGGGTAAAGCCATCAGGTCCATAACAGTCTTGGGAGCACTGGTTTGTACTATCAGGCTGATGGATGGGTGTAGCCCACCCATGATGATATTAAGTGATTCATCATCACTCAGATTCAGTTTTTCTGAATACTTCAAGACTTCTTGACCATATTGTCGGCCTGTCTGGAGGGCCGTCTGTCGGAGGTTATTCACCTCCCTCCTGAGGGTGGTTGCCGTAGCATTGTTCATTTTGAAATACTGGCGGAAGGCCTCCGCAGCATGAGCAAAAGTGTCTTTCTGTTCAGCTGGCAGCTGGCGAAACCACTGGGCAGCAAACCCAGTGAGTTTTAACTGCAGCATGTCCAGCTGCTTGGCTGCTGGGAGGCCATTGACCGCCATTGATTGTTCCAATTTGTCCAGCCACTCTGATGCTACTGTGTGGTCCTGTCCATCGTATTCCGTATATGCCGCGTGAAGAAGCATGTTGTGTGAGATAGTGTTGTCTGTGCTTTGTGTTGTAGCCACAGACCTTGCCCTTGTGCTTAAAGCTGGGGGATCCGCCAAATTGTTAAACATTCACCAAGGTTACCAAGATCAAATAGATTCTCCACCAGATTGTTATAGAGGTATCTATAACAATAAAAGATGTTTAATGATGACAAAGTCCTGGATGATCTTAATCCTTTATTGTCAACACTATGTCCAAATATTCCAATAATAACAAAATATGTGAGGTGACCAACGGTGAGTGGTGAGAGCTGTGAGAGTGTCCTGAGCGAGAGGTGTGCTGTGGAGTGGTAGAGTCCAGGCTGGAGTGAGAATCAAGTGTGTTGACAGAGAAACCCTGGGACCTTATATATGAGATGGTAGTCAGGGCAGTTGCTGGGTAAAGAGATGTAGGGAAGGAATTATTGCATAGATTAGGCTCAGAAAGGAAGTTTCAATGGAATTAAGAAGGGCCGTTAGGGCATGTAAGAATCAGCGGAAGGAATCACATGAGGTGTGTGGAGAGCTTGCATTGTTTTAGGATGGGGTTAGTTGCAATTAGGGCTACAGGCAGAGGTAAAGTCAAGTGATTGTGAAGTGTGCTGGATTGTGAAGGGGAGATTGTGTGTTGGTCACCATAACAAACATTTAATACATATACACAACAGTAAACACAAACTATAAACATGATTTTGCAAGTTGAGAGTTATGTGAACATTGATATTCATTAGAGTAAAATATATAATTATCAAAATGTCTTTGTCATATAAATATCCATTGTTTGGAGCTGTGACAATATGAGAGAGCGCAAAATGAGACCTTGATGTCTCATGAAGCCCCTACAAGGATGTGGGGAAAAGTGGAAGATGACAAGGACTACCAAATCATTGTTGACTACATGAGCAACTTCTGGAAAGTTAATATAGTATCCCTTCAGAATGACTGACCCTGGTACCCAGTTTACAGTACAACAGCAGTGAATTTAGGAAGTTTGCATCTGAATGGGGTTTTGTCCAAATCATGAATGGCCCAAAGCATGACAAGGCTTATTATGGTAAGGTAGAATATGCAGTGAAAAGCCAAACGTAACCCATTTTTGGCACTGCTGGAGATCAGAAATACAACTCAGCAAGTAAGTGGCAGTAGTCTAGCTCAGAGAATGATAAGAAGTTGAACCATAACCATGCTCCCTATGACAAGTAAACTCTTGACACCAAGAGGTGAAAAGTACACGTACCATAACAAAGAGAAAGTCCTAGACATGTAAAGCCAAGAACTTTAACCAAAGACCTCCCAGTCTTTGGAGGAAGGAGATACAAGAGACCAGATGAGAGAAGCTATGAAGTGGAGCATTCAGGAAGAACTGAATCCACCTGAGGAAAACTCATGAACCACCACTAGATGAGCACTAGAACTCATACTGAAGAGAAGCCATCCAGAAGTGCAGTGAAAGTACCAGAACCTATACAAAACACCAGTGAGGGCACAGACAACAATGAAGCCACACAAAGCACAGACTGAGAGACATGTTCCAGCTGAGAAAGCTCTGGTCATGAGTGACAAACCTGTAAATAGCTCTGCTGATCCAGCTACATGAGAGACCATTTAGAAAAAATCAACTTCCAGCCAAATTTAAGGCTGTGCTATATGTGCTATATGTTAACCCAACCAGTCAACATAGGCCATAATAATACCTCTGGGGATACAGAAGGATCTAGTGTTCATATAATACTTGTGTATTTTGGGCCACGGGCCGTGGCGCAATTGGTTAGAGTGCCAGCTTATTAGCACCAGTCCTCTGTGGTGATCTAAAGGTCGTGGGTTCAATCCCCGGCTGTGGCGAGGTTGATTTCATGATACAATTTCACACGAGCTGAGGCCCGTGCGCGAAGGGTTGACCCGTTGTCCTTGTAAATCTGTGACCAGGTGGGTTGTCATGTCAAGGACCTGCGACATGACAATTCAGTGAGGCAGCACTATATCTGCTACAAGTAGGTCTCATCACGAAATGACCGAAGTAATGTTGAAAGTGATGTAAAGCCCCAAACAAACAAAAACAAACAAACTTGTGTATTTGTGTTAAATGGTGTCTGTGAATGATGGGTTAGTTGCCTGTGCACATATAAACCACTTAGGGACTCTGTGAAATGCAAAGACTGTAAATTGCTATACTTTATGTTTCTGTGTAAGAAAAACAGATCCAGTATCAATAGACATATATGCATACCAGAAGGAATACTTTCATAATTTTAACCCACAGAGGCTGGGGTGGAATTGAAAAACCCAGAACCTAATTTAGGGAAATATTCTATCTCCATTGGTACCCTAAATTAGGATTAACTTAAATTTTGATATCCTCATTTAGGGATGATGCAAACTTAAAATGATACCCTGACTTTGGGGTGATGCAATAAGAAAATAATTACCACCAGGTTAGGGAGAAAGACTTGGTACAAATATCTGATATCTGGTAGTCAGAAGCTCAGTGAGGACTTCCTGGATTTGTAAATCAATTAACTGTCTGTTAATACCACACAGAATATATAAATGTACAACTTGTCTATAATCCACAATGAAGAACTGGGAGAGACTTATGTTTTTTTGGCTTAAATGTGTTCAAAGTAATGTCATTTGTTAATTTAGCACAGAAAAAGTAAACTTAATCAGCTAGTCTTAAATTTTTACTATTAACGTTAGCGTTAAAACGGGTTCAACTCAGTTTTTGCAGCTGGCGACTTATATCAAGTATTTATATTTTCTTTATTTAATGCCATCCAAAGAATAATCAAGCTCTTTTGGGACATTTTAGATATAATCATGGCATAAAATATGAGTTATCACGAAAAGAGTTGGGTATTTAAAAATCTCATGCAAACGAGTTTGTCCGCCATGTGTGCCGAAGGCAGTTACGTAAATATACGAGACCACACGAAATTCTCTCCAGATGCTTCAAACTGATTGTGGATTATAGACCTTAATCATTATTATAATTGTATACAGATACTGTGCACTTGTCAAGTGCCTTGTGTACAGATGAGCACGGGGAGGCAGCAGATAGCTTTATTACCACACCTTTCAACAATATGCACTGGCCTACTGTCCCAGCAGGTGACACTTCTGTTCCTTTGATCAAGAGACATGCAAAACTGACATAGATAGTCAGTGGGTGGGACTTATAAAAATAACTTGGGGAAATTTAGGATTGTGATGTGGGTAAAAATGGTTTCGCGCTAAAAACAAGAGCCTCTTCCCGTCACTTTCAAAATTCCGACCATGTGTTACGTTGAGTCGTGTCCTACCTTCTTAACAGAAATGCTTTCACCCGTGGATCGATTTTAATTGCGTTTTAAATGATATATAAAGGTATTTACTTAATATTATCACAATTACGCTTCTCAGGTCGAGAATTTCTCCACGTCCTTGATCTTAGCATCAAAACAAAGCGTGTTATAAACGATAATATTCAACCACGTGTAGACAGTAGTCCGCTTGTCCGATATTTGCTTTCACGCTAGTATTGCGTAATGCTTGTTAAATTGATGGGTGGTTTTGTTCTGTTCTCGACCTGCAAAGCGTAATTTGTGATAATATTATGTATATACCTTTATTTATCATTTAAAACGCAATTAAAATCGATCCACGGGTGAAAGCATTTCTGCCAAAAAGACACGACTCAAAGCAGTGGAGACAATGACGAAATGCAAAACTGTGAACGCTGATAATTGGAATCAGTGAGAACAAAGTCAAAACAAAGTGTCGAAATAATATTGGGTAAATGCAATTAAATGCAATTAAAATCAATCTGCTCCGTCTGATATTCGTTATTTCGAAAATATGAACATCGTATTTACGTTTTACCGTAATTACTCGAGTATAAGACTGTTAAACCGATCCGCTAATGCCGATATTCGTTATTTCGAAAATAAGAATGTTCGTAATGAAAACTCATAGTGCCGTCATTTTTGGGCGTAAATCCTCATCCACAGGTTGCTCTCGTGTATAAGACGACCCCCCAAACATTAACTAAGAGTTTTTGTAAAAAAAACCTCGTCTTATACACGAGTAAATACGGTAAGTTCCATTATGATTAGAGCAACTTATTGGGGGTTATTCTCCGAAATTACACTTGTATTCTACATATAGGAGACATGAAGCATTCATGAAACCAAAGGGGTCACAGGCAATTTTACAGAGGTTTGGGGTATGCTTAAATCATGTGTGGCCATGAAACTGTGATACAATTAAGCAATCTCACTAAAATCAACCAAAAAACACTGACCAACACTGTTATTGTGTTTTGATGAAAGTGTCAATTACTGCCAGTGCTCTTGTGACCACCAGGTGGCCACATGGCCTGTACCATTGGACAAAGTAGGACCTAGTTGCATAATATTTTTTCTAAAAATTATGAAAGATATTGTGCAAGATAAATGTAGTGAGAATACATACTATTTGCACTGTTTTGCAGAATATTATCACAAATATATGATTTTGTAAATCGGCCCCTTTGACCTTGAAAATTGCCCAAGGTCACCCAATATATAAACTTATCAAAGCCCCCCATAAGTTGATCACATCTACCAAGTTATATTAATATTGCTCTATTTTGACAGAAAATATAGCATTCACAAGCAAAGTTGCTCTCGTGCTGTTCATGACCTTGACCTAAGGTCATAAAAGTGCACCAAAATAAATTACCATGGATATACATATATTTACAAGATATCAAGATCTAATCTTTTCTGATTTGTAAAGGATTAGATTCACAATATTTTAGAAGTTGTGACCAAAATGACCTTTAAGTAGGTCACTGACCTAGTTACATATTTTTTTCTAAAAAATTATGAACAAAGATATTGTGTAAGATAAATGTAGTGAGAATACATACTATTTGTAGTGTTTTGCAAAATATCACAAATAGCTGATTTTGAAAATTGGCTCCTGTGACCTTGAAAATTGACCAAGGTCACCCAATATTGAAATTGTCTAAGCCCCTCATAGGTATAAGCCCCTCATAGGTATAAGCCCCTCATAGGTATAAGCCCCTCATAGGTATAAGCCCCTCATAGGTATAAGCCCCTCATAGATATAAGCCCCTCATAGGTATAAGCCCCTCGTATTTTGTAAGAAAATAGAGCACTCAGAAGCAAAGTTGCTCCTGTGCTGGCCATGACCTTGACCTTGTCCCAAGGTCACAAAAAGTTCAGCCAAAAAAAATTCCTGGGCCTACATATTATCATATTATAGTACTAGTATCTAGTTCTTATGTAAAGGAATAATGAAGAAAACAAAGTTTGGCGGTGGCCGCGGTGGAAACAGAGCAAGTACAAAAAGTCAGCTTGTGCTGACGAGATTACACCATAGATAACATAACTCATCAAGAATCAAACTTAAATGTCACCAAAAACCTGACCCTCACTGTCAACCACAATTAAGTCCACTCAGGTAACTTGATCACTCCATACCTGGCAGGCATTCACCTGTGTGTGGGGTTTCTGGAAACAGCAGATTTTGAGTCTATTTTGACGATGAATATGGGATTACTATTATTAATTTTGAAGATTTTGATGAATAAAGACTCTATGAGCTTGTTTATGAATGATGAGGATGATTTGATATTGAAATTTATTGTAAAATCCATGGAAATAGGAATTTCATTTTCAAAGTCATCCAAAGGTCACTTCAAGGTCACTGGCAATATTTTATAAAAAATAGCCTACTATGGAGTATGGTCCATATTCAGTCATGTATCATTTGTAGATGTGTCACACACAGTATGAACCTGATATGCCTATGTCTGCCATTTCTAGTAAATTATTTTGATGAACCATTTCCTTTCTCTCATCACTCAGTGTCAGACTCATGTCATGGTTTCGCGGAGGTCAAACTAAAAGGTGCATTCAGCATCTTCCCTGCTACTTCCACGCTATGGGCATGTGGGATTCACTTGCTTCTGCTTTAATGTACTTAGTGTTCTCTTGCAAGTCATTTCTTTCCATTACAGGACCTGCATTTTAATGCCTCTATTTCATATATGGTTACCCATCACATGCTTCATGCAGGCATTCACACAGAAATGACAACTCTGAAACTTCTAATTATATTTTCTATGAAGCTTTCTCATTGGATAATA
Source organism: Amphiduros pacificus (assembly GCA_949316495.1). NCBI lineage: Eukaryota > Metazoa > Annelida > Polychaeta > Phyllodocida > Hesionidae > Amphiduros > Amphiduros pacificus. The sequence continues at coordinate 56,634,491 of OX439001.1, read as the reverse complement.
TTTCCCGGTACTGAAAGATGGTCATAAAATTAACCAATCACATCGTACTGTACATTTTCCTTTGGAAAAACGTTCAAAATGTATGGCTAGCTCTACTGAAAAGTAATGTAGATTTCGTTAACCTATCTTACGTGTTTAACCATTCAAAATATAATTAAAATTAAGATAATATTGTAGGTACTGCTTGTGTGCGCTCATTTTGAGATTCAATCAACTGGTGATAAGAAAATTGCAATAATGTCTATACGAAAATGATATCACAACGCAAATAGATGCCATTCGCAAAGGATTCTGGGTAGTTTTGTAGTTTGGTTTGGTGGAAGTTGAATATGCAGTTATCTTTCACATATTTACTGTTTATTCAATCAGAAGACATTCTAATGATCAAAATGGATGGCGATGTGTTGGTTAAGGAGTTGGTGTAACATTTGACTGCATCACCGGTTTCTCAAATACCATGGATCACTGCAGGAGATACGACTCAAGTAAGCTTCATTGACATGCCAGTGCAACAAAGCCAAACAGTTTGATGTGTGACTTTACATTTGGTGTTTATTGGGTATTCATGCTGATAAGCTTTTATGTTGATATTTTATAAAACTTTGCTTTGTTTTCTGTTTTCAGGTATGAATGGCATGTCATCACGGCCAGCTTCAAGTGGGGAGAATGCCCGTAAAGACAAACATCAGAGAAACTACAAACTGGTTGTAGATCCAGCTATGAAACAAGGGCCCCAAAAAATATACCGTTTTGATGGAGTTTTACCAGGGGTAAGGATAGAAAAGACCAGAACAAATCTATGAAATGGAAATATTCAGAAGGAGAATTAAAATAATTGGCATTCAGAATGGTCTTTTCATAGATCTCTCCATAAAGAAGAGATGACAGCAGTCTGACGGCTACTTAAATAGCATTTAAAAAGAATTATTTCTATTTCTCAATCTAATTCAAAGTTGTATGACTAATTTAGTTTAAAAAATAATAAGCATCAATAAGTAAGGGCCAATCTTGATTTAATTCCATGAAAGTAGAGAAATAAATCATTTCTTTTAGTTTAGTAGAGATACTATCTTAAATTAATAAAATATATATTTCCTCTTGTGTTCTAGGACCCTGATCCTGTACTTGTTCGAGATCCTAGGTCTCGTATGATGAGATTTTGGACCAAACGTGAGCCAGCTAATCTTGCAGTTCCCAAATTTACGGTATGTACATTTTTTTATAAGCAGATTTCAAAAGAAGAACCAGTCAAATTTTGTAATCAATAATGAACTAAGAAATTCAAAATGTAAAAAAATTGTACTTTTATTTTGGGACATAATTCAAATTTAAAGTTTTGTGATAATTAGTAATCAATCCCATTTTTATCACTTTCAGTATGACCAGTACTATGTGGGTACAATTTTGCCAAAGGAAGTTACTTTCACAAACCTCAATGATAACATTGACCAGAACTTTTTGGAGAACATGTGCAAATCTTTTGGGGTCATTGAAGAGGTTAAAATATACTACCATCCAAGAACCAAAAAGCATCTCGGTGTTGGGAAGGTGAGTAAAGATCCTTTACGGTACATAGTAGGTTATAAAACACAAATATAAAATCTCGCATTTCCAATATATTTCAAGTATGTTCAAAATGCTTAAATTCAACACTAATGTCTGAAATTTGTAACAAAGATTTGTTGTATAAATGTTACAAATGTAATTATTAATTTGTAACTAACTCTAATTTTTGAGAAATTTTATTTTTAATCTAACCTTTGTAACGATGGAATAAAAAAGGTGAAACAATGAATATTCATATCAACAGGTCCAGTACCGATCAACACGAATGGCAAGAGCATGTGCAGAGAAACTCAATCTGACTTCTAAGATGGGCAACATAATGACAGTGTTTGTGGATACAATGGGTACGGCAGTTTTTATTCTCCATTTAGATATATCAATAGCAGCTAAGAATGAAATTGTATATTCAGAGATTTTGCTCAGAGAAAGCCTTTTATGTTACTTTTGTCTCTTTCTAAACTTTATTTTGAAGTAGAATGCCAGACAATAATAAAAGGCCTTCAAATTAGGGCCTTTGTATAAGTCCTATGTAAATCAACCAATTACTGTGCCTTGCTGTAAAAATATGTGCAAGATGTTGTTAAACTTAAAGGAGGGGGTTCAAGTATAAAAGGAAGGGGGTGGAGCCTATTAAACAGGTCTTGACCATCAAAACACCCAGAGCTCAGCCAGTATAAATTGAATACATTCTAATATATTTGTTACTTTCTAATAGAAATGTGTGGTACTTGGTACAATGCTGCATGAACACAAGGGCTACAACATATTTTAATCTGAAATCTAAATGTTTTATATCAAAGCTCTTTTAAACAATAAAAGTGTTCTGAGATTTAAATTATTTTGAATTTGATTGACAGTTGACACTGTGTGTGAGAAGTGGGTTTAGGTTTGTTTATAAATACTAAGCACATGGCTGAGTGCATGTGTCCAGCATGTTACAACATATTTGTGGTTTTACCCCATACCTCCCATGGGCTAGATATTGCTGCAGCTCGGTGGGGGAGCGGTCAACTTCAGAGACTCGTTATATAACTTGTGTAAAGATAAGAATCTGATTTCCTGGTCCTCCTCAGATAAACTTTTCAGTGCTTAATTTATGTTTTCTGAATGGCCTGAAAGTTTTTGATTGATAAACATGTAAAAATGACATGTGCACACTTTAAATTATAAGGTTCACCTTTTCTGCTTTTATTCTCTTCCCCCTCTCTTTTATGAGATCAAGGAGGAGGACTGTCACTGAGATAGTCAGAGGGGATAATGCAGGGTGGTGTGATACAACCCCTTTCTTGCCTATGTTTACAAACAGCCTGCCCAGCCACCAGCAGCATCCAGTGGGCTGTGAGTGGACAGTTTGACCAACGGTCAACTTGTGAGGTAGCTGTGTTGTGTGGAGCAGCACCAATCAGCAGCTGGGGCAAAATCTGGGGTGGGGTTAACTGACCGTACGGCTTTTCAGGGGTACTGGACCCCCCTCTTTAACATGTGACCTGACAAGAAATAAACAAATGAGATTGTGTTTTTATCCATGCCTTCAGATTATCAAATTAAAATGGTGACACCAAATAACTACATAGTAGATGAAAGAACACAACAAATAACATTACAAACATAGATTTGTGAATAGTTCCCTTCCGTTCAGATCAGAATGAGGCCTTTGTGTTTTCAATGAGTCATTATCTCGTGTTTTGTGCCCAAACAGATCCCCAGTATTTATCAAATATTTTTACTTTTTGATAATTGTCTCCACGTTTAAATATAAATGGTGTGTTTTCAGGGAAAGACAGAACAAAGATACTAGAGGACATGACAATGGAAGCAAAGAGACCACCATCTCCAGAGCCGCTCAAGCCTCCGTTGCCACGGCGATCACGGAGTGAACGTCATTCTGAATCCTGGGAACATAGCCATCCCCCACTGCCAATGATGGAAGAAACTCTTCCTCCCACACCCTCAGACATAGGATATTCCTCTAACATGTCAGAAGGTACATTTCCTTCCAACCAGTCAGACAGTGGATTCTCTCTTGGACAGTCAGAGGGGTCTTTTCCACACACCCCTCAGACACCACAAACTCCGCATTTGGCTGGCTTTCAGGACAATAATTTTGGACAGTACAATCAGTTTGGTCGTGGGCAACAGAATCCTAACATGTTCCATGGTCAGATGAATAATATGAACATGCCTCCTCCTAATATGCCCTCAAATGTGAATCAGGGATTTAATCAGTATGGCACCTCACAGCAGCAGTTTGAGAATCCAGGAGTGCCACCACATCATCAGGACCAGATGCATCCCCCTCCACATCATCAGGACCAGATGCACCCCCCTCCACATCATCAGGACCAGATGCATCCCCCTCCACATCATCAGGACCAGATGCATCCCCCTTCACATCATCAGAACTCAGGCTATGGTCAATATGGACATGGCCCACACCGCAAAGACAGAGATCGCGAATTTGGTCGTGACCACAGGGGACGTAGAGATCGTGACTGGAAACGGCGTGATCGACGGGATAACGATCGTGGTTATGACAGAGAGAATAGAGACAGGAGAAGAGACAGGGATCATAGAGATAGAGACTGGGACAGAGGAAGAGACAGAGACAATAATCATAATAACAGGGCTCCTCATTTTCATTCCCCACCTCCTCCAGTTGTTCCAGCTCGCCCTCCGAGTCCCGAGGACAGAAGAAATCAGAGCTTAGAATCCAGGATAGAACTGCTCCTCAAGGGTCCTGGACAAGACTCTGAATCATCGCGGGCTTCTTTCAGTAGCCCAGAAGACAGGAGAGACCCAAGAATGGCACCTCCTGAACCAGCTCCTCCATTGCCACCAGAGCATCTCCCACCACCGCCACTGCCAGAATATCAGCCTCCGCCTCCAGGTGATGACCTTCCAGCTCCACCACCACTGCCTCCAGAGCCTCCGGAACCAGAGGAAGACTTTGCTAATAATCACCATGCTGCTTCACCATTTATGGACGAAATCAGAAATACTCCACCAAGAAAAACAACAACAACAACAACAACAACAATCTGTGATAAGCCTATGATGTCTCTTGACCAGAGAATAAAGGCATTAACAGGAGAAAGCCTTGACACTGGAGACAGTGAAACTGGTGAAGAGAGTGGAGCAGATACAGTGCCACCTGGCGAACCTCAGATAAAGAAAGAAGATGACATGGAAGTAGTTAATGATGATGATGACGATGACAAGATGAGCTTATCATCTATAAGCAGTGGAGAGGAGAAGCTGGAGGTGAATGTGCCCCATCAGGAACAGTTTGGTGCTCAGCAGCCTCTTAATAGCTTCCCGGACATGAGCAGACCTCCTCCTGGCTTCTTCCCCAACCAAAACTTCCACAATAGCTTTAACAATAGCTTCAATAATATGAACAATCAATATGGCAACTATAACTTCAACCAGAACTTTGCAAACCAGCAAGAGGATGAGGGGTTCTCCATTCCACCACATCTGGTCATGACGCCACAGGACGACTCCAGGGAAAAAATGTATTTAGGAGTCCTGGAGCAGATCATTTCTGAACTGAAGGTGATCATGACCAAAGATTTGGAAAAGAAAATGGTGCAGACAACAGGTTTTAAAGCCTTTGACCACTGGTGGACAACAGAAGAAAATAAAACCAAGGTTAGATCATGTCATTTTATCTAAACACATTTTGGCACTTTGTATTAACCTACTGATCACGGGAGAATGCATTCCTATTGATCACAGGAAAACACTATAGATTTTGAGGGAAATTAATGGTTATAATATGAAATTTCTACATAAACCTTCAACCTGTCAGTCCAGCTGAAATCTATAACCTGTCAGTCCCAGGATACTTTCATTTAATAAGAGGACTGAATTAAATGATCATGAGGATAAGGTATTTGTATTATCCAATAGAACCTAAAAATTAATATTTTAATTCTAATCGCTACAGGAACCAGCAAAACTATTACTTCCCCATCTGAAGACACCAACCAAAGCTCCAGCACCAGTCACTCAGACAGCAAGCACCTCGGCTGGAACCCCGTCCAAATCTGACATGGCTTCCAGCCTGACCTCTCTATTTGACAAGAAGGAGGAAGGCAATCTGCAGTCAGGCTACGGTATGGGAGGACTTCTGGGCTTGCGGCACGGCATTCCTAAAATGCCCTCTTTCAGGGTAAGTGAAAGACTTATACTAACCCTTCGGAAGGTGAAGTGTTGAAAAAAAGTTATAGGCTTTCGGAGGATATTGTCATAACGATTTCTTTGAAATCAGCAGTAATATATTTTTATTTATATATATATCTGATGTAAAATTAGCTAATGACTGGGAATCAATATGTCCAGTCCCAGGTTTGGTGCCACAAGTTTACCAGGAGGCAGTACAAGTTATTTATGAATTAATTTGAACTTTCTTAAATGGTAATTTATAAACTAAGATATTTTACAAAGACATTTGGAAACATAGATAATTAATATGGAATATTGAAATCAAATTAAATATGGTGTATACAAAGAATAAAAGCATTTCCTATGGATACATTTTAAAATGCCTTTAGAACGTAGGTTTTTCAAACAATATTTTGTACAGACATACTGTGTCAAGATTTGAAAATAAATCATCATAGGCAATAATTGTTACACTGTGGCATATATATTATATAATAGAATATTTTCTTGGTTACTTTGTTCGAAATTTAATTTGTGGAGATCAGAAATTTATATATGCAAGCATATAGAGTTGTATTTTAAGGATAATGTGTCACCAATATTTTCCCTCTAAAATTTTCTCGACAAAAGTAAGTTGAAATGCAGCTGAAGTCAGTTCAAATGATTGCGCTTCCATCTAAGATCATTGCCCACTTCCTCGTTAAAGAAAAGATTGTTTAATACAGGTTTAAGTTTCAAACTATTGATAGATTCAAGGTGTATCTTGTCTAGCCTGACAATCATGGTTTTAAGACTATCTTTATATTGTTTGCAGAAAAAGTTCCGTCCACCTTCTCCGCCGCCCATTGAGGAAGAAGAGGAGTATGATAGGACGGAGTTCCGAGGGCCTCGGACACCGCCAGGAGAACCTGGTATGTAGAACCTTCAGGAAAAAATATTGCTATTGGCACATATATAACCAGTCATTGACAATGACAGTTTCAGGAAATCTGCTTAAGATCAGTCATTGTTATCCCAATGGTTAGTGAATATTTCAATATAGTTTTTACTGCACTCAACAAATTCAGATAAGGAAAATGTGTTTTTGGAGGGAGCCAAGATTTGATATTTCTATACTTTGAGAGATATGATGTTGACAGCAAAAACATGTAATAGCATAAGTGGCGCTTGTGTCTGATAATTTATATCACTCGATTCTCAGAAGATGAAGATGAGGAGGAAGATGATCAGAAATCTGAAGCATCAGAAGATTCACCGCCAAAGGCCAAAGGAGGACGTAGAATTATTGATAGTGAAGAGAGTGAATCATCTGAGTCGGATAAATCAGAAGGTTGGTCCAGCTGTTTGTCATTATTATTAACACCAAGCACCTCAGAACTTTCAATTCGAATACCATAATGACTTATTAAAACTGGACCAAATTTAGTATATCTAAAGTAATATGCACTTGCTAGCATGTCTCAGTAATTAGTTTACAGTAATTTGAGATGATTTTACTTTGCAGACGAGGAAGAGGATGAGGATTATGAGGAGGAAGAAGAAGGAGAGGAAGTGGGAGTTAGTGATGAGAGCAGTGAAGAGGAAGAGAGTGAGGAAAGTGAAGAGGAGGTCAGCTCAGATTCAGATGATGAGGATGAAGAAGAGGCCGAGAAACTCCCTGAAAAGTATGTCAATGTGTTTACTATAAATTTAATTTTCAAACAGTTCATTTATTTATTAATAATCTTGCTCAAATGTGAGCCACAATATTAATTTATTTACTGGAGTAAGGCTGATTCATGTAGATTAATAAGTTAAGTTAAATCACGCAATTATATTAAGCAGGTTTATGAGATCTGTTTATTTTGATTTATCAAGCTATGAAAAATGTAGTGTTGGAGACATAGAATATAGGAATAAACCGTGAATGTGACTGATATTTCAGGACTCAGAGTGAGGATGGTGCACAAGTGGACATTCCACAGAAAGAAACATCAGAGGTGGCAAAAGACACTCAGAATGAAGAGGAAAAAGAAGCTTCTGCTGATAAGGAGGCCATACGAAAAACAGAAGAGGAACAAGATAGCTCAGACGATCAGTAAGTCATATTTTTTGTGTATTTGAAGGCTATAGAATCTGTTAAATACACTTGATTAATTAAAATTTTAAAATATGTATTTGAAATTTGGGATTTAATTCTTTGCAGAATGGAGGTGGATGAGGAAGATAAAAACAAAGAAAGGGTGAAAGAAATTGAAAAAGCTGCACCTCTGTCTCCCATCAAAGAAGAAGATGAGGAAGATGAAGATGTGGATATTATGACAGAGTCAGATGAGGAAGAGGTGAAACCAGACACAGCTGATCTGGACAAATCTATAGAAAAAGAGAAAGAAAACGATTTGAAGAAAACACCAGAGAAGGTTCAAGCAAAGGACACCAAGGTCAAAGAAACAGAAATTGCTATCAAGGAAGAACCCATGGATGTGATAGCAGAGGATAGTTTGTCAGAAAAAGAGAAGCAGTCGACACCAATGAAGAAGGTGGCTGCCCTGAGTGAGAGGGAGAAGGGAGCTTTTGATGTCCTCTTGCAGATGACAAGCGGAGAGCCAAAAGCAGTGCCAGAAGTGGCCGTGCCAAAGACAGAGCCAGAAGAGGTAGATATAGAAGGGGAGGCTGTCACTGTGGGGCAGAACTCTGACTCTGGTCTGGAGAAGGATGCAGCACTTGCACTGCTTGCTATGCACGAACCAAGCAAAGTCAGCACTGGCACTGAATATATAATGCAGGATCAGGCTCTGAACTTTACTCCCAAGCATCCGGTGGATGCCGCCCGCGAGGCCCAGCTTGCCAAGGCCCAGTACACAATGGCAACAGAGCATAACTATTCTGTGGCACGCATATATATGGAGGGTGCTGAAGGTATGGATTCAGACGTAACAGATTCAGCCTCAGAAGGAGAACAGAATCTGGTTCCCACATTACCTCCTCAGATTCAGATAGACCATAATTATTGTGTTGTATACTACCCAGAGGAAACAACACCCACAAAGAAAAAGCGAAAAGAAGATGTGGAGAAAAGTGCAGCAGAGCCGGAAAAGGGAGACACTCTTGATAACATTATTGACTCTGTCATACAACAAAGCAGAGAGTATGAAGACGATAAAGATCAGATTGAGGAAAAGAAAAGAATTGAGAGAGAAAAGGAGAAAGAGGCCAGGAAGAAGAAAAAAGAGAAGGAAAAGAAGGAGAAGAAAGCCAGATTAAAAGACCTGACAAATCTGAAGGGTAATCGTGAATTGGCAAATCTATTACCATCTATTCCTGCTCCTAAACCCAAAGTAGAGTTCAAACCCAGAACTATGCAGGAGGAGATGGGTGTAACATGGGACTGCTTAATACGCGGCATCGATGAGGAAGACTCTGCCTACCTCAAGCGGCGTTATGATGAGCTGCTGCAGGAAGACAGTGTGCAGACTTATTGGCTCAATGACACGCATTGGGTGGACCATCCACAGTCGCTCATACCAGATCCTGTCCTTCCCAGGAAGAAACGGAAACACAGCAAACTGGAGGATGACCTCCCACACAAACTCCATAAAACAGGTAAGCATATTGGAGGAGGAGGAGTGTTTGCCAACATTTTTTAATCTATGATTTATTGAAATGTTATTTTGGGGAAAATATTAAGGAGACATTTGTGACATCTCTCCAGCAGACTCCATGTTAATCTGTATTTATACGTTTCAAATGTTTCTAACTTTTGATGAAATACATTGGCTTTATTAAGCATAATTTGAACCTGCAGGATATTGATACTGATTTTACTGAATGTCTCAATGATCTTTTCATTGAATAAATGATGTCAATTTTGTGACAAAGATTAGTTAATTTCTAACAGATGGCAAATTACTCTCTGGACGAGAAATAATCAGCAACACAGACCTGTTGTTAACCAGTTTTGGTGGTTATTTTTAGGTTGTGCAAGATCAGAAGGTTATTACAAGATAAGTTTCTTGGAGAAGGCGAACTATCTCGGCTCAGCGCGAGGAGTACTATCACAACAACATCCAGACCAAAATCCGGTAAGGTCCAGAATGTCTAGTTTTTATTCAATTCACACTCAAATTTAATTTAGTTTTCTTTCTGAAATATTTCATGAATAGTTACAAATGTATAGAGTTAGTTATCATTGTAATGTAATGTATGTTCTGAGGCATCAAACACAATATCTCTATATCTTTTATTTGGTTTCACGAGAAAAACGTAATTTTGGAAGAAAAAAATATATGCAGCAAAAAAAAAGATGTTAAATCCACAGTAATCACATAATTGATAAGAATGCTGCCTGGATATATGGTTAAATGATAATTGTATTTACTTGTAACTATTAAAGCATGATGGTATTGATGTTATGTTTAACAGGAGGTGGTGGAAATAGTGAAGAAACAGGCCACATTATCACGAGAGATGAGATCGGAGTCGAGGAGAGTGCAGACTGTCCTCACGTCCATGGGAGAAGATTATGGAGACCTTCTCAAGTTCAACCATCTCAAGGTCTGCTCTCAAATATCACTACTGATAACAATGCATGAAAGAAACTATTAAAAAAAAGTGGAGCAAGACAAAATTAGCATTGCCTTTCCTTACGTCAGACATGTTTTTGAGTATGTAGATATTAATGAAATTAAATGAATGCTTCATCATTGCATATAGTAGGTACAATAACACAATGATACCACACCGACCCATGAAAAGCTTTCAAAAAATTGTTTTCTATAACAAGATTATAAAAATTTCCTTTGGAATAGTTCCGGAAGAAGCAGCTGAAGTTTGCGCGGAGTGGTATCCACGACTGGGGCCTGTTTGCCCTGGAGCCCATTGCGGCGGAGGAGATGGTGATAGAGTATGTGGGTCAGGTGATCAGGCAGAAGGTGGCGGACCTCCGAGAGAAGCAGTATGAGTCGTCCGGCATCGGCAGCAGCTACCTCTTCCGTGTGGACCATGATAACGTCATCGATGCCACAAAGTGTGGTAATCTGGCACGATTCATCAATCATTGCTGTGATGTAAGTAGTATTCCCTCATCAAAGCAAAATACTTAATGCCATCCCCTACTTTTTCGGAAAAGTAGGGAATAATAAAAATAAGGCAGCACACTTTATATGTCGTGCAAGTATGCTGATTACATTTTGTTGAATATTGTGTAAATGTGATTTGACTTAAGCCCAATATTAAGTTGTTATTCTAGACTTTATTTTGACATAATTATTGACTAATAAATCTGTATAAAAGTAATAATTATAGAAAATATAAGAATGCATTAATGGGATGCACAAAGACAGTAACTTGTCGTAACTAGATAGTAATTTAGCATCAACAACAATGCAAAAAAATGGGAGGTAATTTTTTTTAATCTTTCACTTTTCCAGCCAAACTGTTATGCCAAAATCATCACAGTGGATCAAGCCAAGAAGATTGTTATCTACTCTAAACGGGACATAAACGTGAATGAGGAGATCACCTATGATTACAAGTTCCCCATTGAGGATGACAAGATTACCTGCTTATGTGGAGCATCTTCATGCCGAGGAACGCTCAACTAGACCTGCAGGTGGGACAATCATGGTGCTATCTGTCCATGCACACTTGGATTTATACATATACGGGATGAAATAAGCGGCTCGCAAACGATAAAAACAGACATTTGCTTACATATCTTTATGAAGGATCGGTGAACTGACATTGGGGATTAATATATTTAATCAAGATGTATATGAAAGAAGGGGAATTGTTACTTCATATGGATAATGGACATATTATTTTCAGTTTTCCAGCTCTACTGGGAGGACAGATAACTGATGTGGAATATTATGGGCTATATCCTGTATAACCTGTACGGAATATTATGGGCTATATCCTGTATAACATGTACGGAATATTATGGGCTATATCCTGTATAACCTGTACTGAATATTATGGGCTATATCCTGTATAACATGTATGGAATATTATGGGCTATATCCTTTATAACATGTATGGAATATTATGGGCTATATCCTTTATAACATGTACGGAATATTATGGGCTATTTCTAGTTGCAATATTATGAGTATTATGGCCCAAGGCATATATTTAATTATGATAAATATATGATCTTTACTGATTTGTTGCACCAGCTGAGAGACTGACTTATTGCAGACTTAGTGCAACTAGGGTAAATTAACTCAGCTATGTTCACGCCATCTGCAAAAAAAATAACTAATTAATTAATATCTGTAAATACTAAAAGGTGCTTCTTATCCATATTTGGACAGGGAATATGTAGAGGTCATATTTCCTGCCAAGAGTGATCTCAGCTCAAATAATACTTATTACAAATTGGCACCATTCATGAGCAACCTCTGTTCAGAATATGTACATATATTTTAACATTGTTACCAGATAATAGAAAGCAGAAAAGTTGAGCCCCTTGTTAACCTGACAATCATTTTAGCATGTGCATTCAATTTTAAATTAGCAATTCTTAGAGCATGCATTATCTGGTAATATATATTTCTTTGAAGAAAGAGCAATTTATATAAATGTACAGTATATTTTGCAAACTGTAAGCTCCCAAACTCAGGAAGGGCAAACAAATTGAAAAAATGTTATGCAGTCACACACATATATATATGAAAATTAGATATTGTGAATATTTTTTTTGCCAATGTTTCTGTTATAAATGCAGATATGTTTTCAAGCATTTAGAAAATGAGACACATTGAGATTTTTTTTAAATATGTACTTGGAAGAATTGTTTTCTTCAAATAATGAATTATGGTATTTATCACCAATATTTTTTTATTATGAATTAAAACAAAATAGGTTTGTACAAGTTTGTTGCATGGCTTGCTTACTGATTTGATGAAAAAATAACACGACTGTTTAAGCTACATTCACCGAGAAGGCAGCTGTTAAACTTATTCATAAATGTACATTATATTCTCCGAGTACAACATGGGATCATCTATACCATTTATAAGTAAAAAGTGTGACAATCTACATAATTATATCAGAGAAAAATAAAATAATTTTTTAGGATCAATGAAATATGTATTGAATTCTAATCAAAGTGAAGATCATTCTCTGTCAAGGTGATTTGATGAGACATTTACATATTTTTACATTGGGAACTAATTTGAAGATTTATCATTATGTTTTTTTCATTTTTGTCCGTATATACATGGCTACTTTGATGGACATTAATTCTTTGAGCAAAGTAAAGATATGAATTGTAACCCATAGAAAGTGATCAGAAAAATAGTTACAATAAATTTTCTCTCAATTACAGCAATATAGATTTGATAATCGCACTAAAGTCAAGAACACAAAGCATCATATTAGGTGAATTTTGTATAATAATTCTTGAATTTGAATAGCATTGTTTATACCTGCCATGTATAAATTGATTTAGTATTGTATAGTATAATACCTTACCATTTTATCTAGTTGCTATTAATAAGAAATGGCTGTACATATGTCTCAAATGTTGTACCACAGAAAGTTCAAATGGGGTTAATAAGGGGTTGGGAAGGGTCAATAAACTGTGACAAGGCATGGTTTCTGGTAAAGTAATGGGGATATAAATGCTGATCATTGAACAAGAAATATATTTCAAGGTACAAAATGTTACGTTTGTGTGGATATTATCAAATATTTTCACAACATGCATTAGAGGTTGATCAAATTATATGTCAAAATGTGTGTATTCGAAGAAACTACCCGGTAGTTCCAGAATATCACCATATTTTCACAGAATAATGCTGCATCTTGGCATGCATAGTACGGGACATTTAGTGTCCATAGTGGAAAAATGCAAAAGAAAATAAAATGGTCTTTTTTATGGTAAAGGAGGGAATCAATCATACAAGATAAGCTGTTTTTGAAAAGTAATGAAATAGTATTTCCACGAACCTTTGATATTGGTAAAGAAGATCACATTTATTGTACGAAGCACCCTGTTAAGTATTGACCTGATCAACTGCACTACATTTAAACAATTGATGACACTTCAAATTGTAGGAAAAAAAACCTAAAATGTAGTAGGTTCCTGTAAAATTTGACCAATATTGTAAGCGTGTTGTAAATAATCAGAGACTATATATTGCAATATGTAAAGAGTGTATATTTCCTATGTAGTATGTGTAGATATATACAAAGTGTAACAAATAACTAGGTGTGGTCTGGCTTCATGGTGGACTACTTTTGTACATAATTCAATAAATCATTTGTATTACTTTATTATGAGTTTTCTATCCTTTTAATGTATCTTACAATCACCATGTGATGAAAACAGGGATGACAGAATTCTGAAGATATTGCTATTTTTTAGTCTCTGAATTCAGGATACCTGTCAGGAGACCATTGTCATAATGCAGAGTTGATGTGATGAAGCAGGAGTTAGGGACTCAGCAGTATTGTTGTCCAGATATTGTCTGATGGATATATTTCTCATGTGGTAATATCCCTTCTTACACTAACTATAGCTATGGACTCACTTGGCGAGATGTCAGTTTCACCAATCTTGACAGTATTAATGTTGTCCCTTCATTTATTTTCATTTTGTTGGAGGTGAGAAATGACCTGACCTCATTAATGCAACATTCCAGTTTATGTTTAGACATGTCTACTTTATGTCTAATAGTGTGGTCAATGGGGGAAAACATGATGATTGGGAATCTGCTGGTGCTGATCACAGGAAGTAAGGAGAAAGATGCTTTACATTTTTTCCTCAAATTGCAGACTGTGCCAAAGTTGCAGTCATTTTGAATCTTTTTTTCAACTTTGACATAATAGTTTACTTTGCATATTAAGAGGACTGGATTCTGAATTGTAGACCACGCATACAAGTAGCAATAGGGAAATGTAAAATTTGGGGGGAAAACTCTGAAATAAAGGGGAGGTCTTAGGTGCACAACTGAATGGAACAGAAAAGGCAAGTTAGAAAGATTAAATGATTGGAGTTTAATATTTTTGGGGTTGTGTTTGTTTTTAATGCATTTGTTTATTGAGGTGTAGAGGGCACTGTTTACAAACTCATTTTAGCTACCATGATTCTCAGGTGTATCAAAGTGAGTAGATTTTTTCATATATATTTTTCATAGGACATTTATTACGCAGGGCTTTGTTGCTATGTATAGTAAATGTAGCTTGCTAATAGCCATTTTGGTGGAATCTCAAATGGACTGGCTGATATTTCTAATTTCATTAAAAATGGCAGCTTCCTTACCAACTTAGTGACAGCTATTAGATTTGAGAAAAAATCATTACAAAATTGAAAAACTATCAGGAGATCAAAATTGACAGACAGAATGACAACATTTCCCCCATATCACTGAGAAGCAGAAAAATGAAACAGTAATAGTTCTCTATTAAAAGCCACACACATGTTCAATGTAGAGTTGTTTATTTAATATAGTTTAGCTTTTCACAACAGACAACTGCTCACATAATTCTCCTGATGTGGTTCATAAAAACTCTTATACAATGCTGGTAATGATAAAGAATCACTAAAATAATACATCATCCATATCTATTTAAAGACAATAAAACATTAATGGTACTTTACTCCAAACATCAAATTATTTAAAGGTAATTTTGGCTCACCCAAATTACGATTGAACTGATTGGTGAAACTGCTCAATAAAATATTTACTGTGGTATAAAATTTCTAATTCTATGTAAAATCCTCTATAATTGAAAAATAAAAGATTTAGTTATACACCATGCAAAGAGGTAGAGAATAAAATTACCTATCAAGAATCACATTTCCATGTTTGTAATTTCCATGCATTGTTAAAACATCACAATCACTCCTTTCTTACAAAATGAAAGACACGATAATGACAATATATCTATGTACAAAACACTGCAAGGAAATGTACAATAAAATCATGATTTATTACACATGATTACACTTTAGCTAGAATATATTTAATACTTCACTAAAACATATATTTTGCATGATTTAATTGGTCACATTTTTCAATGCATTATGTGGAATATATCACCTTTTTTCTCTCAAGTATCCAGCACTGATTGTTGGCCAAAATTGCCAATATAAGATAAGTGACACTATATATATATGGTAGGTATGTATGAACAATAAATAGAGATGTCACATGTCACAAAAGGTATCCCAACTATACTTGCCCTAACCAACATTTTAGGTCATGTCAGGCATAGAAAAAATAAATCTATATGCCAGTTTACATCTTTTTAATCTATTATATTTTTCTATTAATTTTTGTTGAATAAAATTTTCATATGCAGGCCAAAAATAAAACAAAGAGAATGATATTGATTGGTATTATGGAAATCAGAAATGTTTCTTTGGGTATATATTGCAATCAACTGGTTAAATTTTACTCTTGAAAATATAAATTGATCGTCCAAATTGGTTGCAGCAATTTCTTTTTATTCACTGTACAAATTTTAATATGAGCTTTGACACAGTGAATATTTCCAAAGATCATAGAAGGTTTTTTCCTATAATCTTTTCATTTAATAGCAACTGCCAGGAATATGTTGTTTTCATTCAATTATAAACCCTGCACTCCCTTGATGTACATTTCCTAGCATAATGATCTCTCTTCAAAAAATATTTTTGTGTATCTTTCTTTTATTTTGGTCTACGATATTAAAACATTGTTGACAATTATCCAATGAATGAGAGGATGCACAACACTAATTCAACAAAGTGAGGTCTCAGCCTTTTCTGAAATGATGTAACCTAGATATGCACAAAGCTTAACTCCATACATCACAGGAGTATCTGCCTCGTGACCTCATGCGCTTCAAGTATTCCTGAGCTGCCGTCACATCCATATTGCCCTTCTCTGTCACAATCTCTTGCAAGGCTTTGTCTACATCCGGGGCCATCAAACGGGCATCTCTGAAAAAATTTTATCTGTCTTATAATTTATCTGATATCATTTATCTGTCTTATAAGCTGTCTTGATGTGAATTATTTAATCAAAATTTTTTGTACAGTTTTCCTAAATGCTAGAACAAGTATATGGCTACATATAAACCAATCTGTAGACTATTCTGGTAAAAGTGATCTGTTCTATTTACCGGTAAATGAAACATATTGCCATACGATATATAACACCTGAATAGAATAAATCCAAAAGAGATTTCTCATGAAAAAAAAAAGTAATGATTTGGTTCTGAACGTACCCGCACACATAGAAGTGTCCCCCTTCCTCTAGAATCTTCCACACCTCTTCTTTGGTCTGGCGGAGGATATCTTGCACGTAGACCTTTTTGTCTTGGTCTCTGGAGAAGGCGGTGTGCACGGTGGACAGGGTACCGTCAGCCTTGTATGCATCTATCTCATCCTCGTAAATGTAATCCTCAGACTTGTGACGGCATCCAAAGTAAAGTATCGTGTCACCAACTGGTTTACCTGTCAAGTATTTACATACAACATTATGTCATAATAAAATAAAGAGCATTTCTTAAAATTTGCTATAATATGTTTAGTGAAATATCTAAAAGGAAAGTAAATTGAAATTTCCCAGCAACCAGTCTTACCACTCAAATCAATGCTATGAAAGTAAAAGAGAACTATTTTTTTTAAAGCCATTATAAATGTAATAAGTAAATATATATCTCGGTATTCTCACCATCCCTCTTGAGCACATGTCTCTCCTGGATAAATCCCCTGAATGGTGCCAGGCCAGTGCCAGGTCCGACCATGATCACTGGTACTGACGGCTTGAATGGAAGACGGAATTGTGACTTTCTGACAAAGATGGGAACCTTGGGTAACTCCTCGCCTGCTGGTCTCTTCAGAGCCAGCCACGAGGTGGCGACACCTTTCTGTTTGCGCCCAGCCCGGGTCTTGTAGTCAACGAGGACGGCTGAGATATGTATACTGGTGGGGTTCAACTGCAATGCAACAAAAATATGTTCACGAAGGCCATTATCTCAATGACACAAGAGATTATCAATATAAAATAAAAATTGTCATTCCAACCCACCAAATTTGTCAATTTATCAAATTAAAATAAAAACTTTTCATTCCAACTTAAAAACTTTTTTTTAAAACAACAGAATTTGATCAATTTATTCTACTTTAGAAACAAATACTCATAACACTCATGTGGATTGAGGAATGTGTACCTTTGGTGAGGAGGCTATAGAGTAGTATCTGGGCTGGAGTCTGGGCAGCATCTCACACAGGTGATCTACGGGCACCTTGACGGAGGGCTTGTCCTCCAGCACGGCCAGAATGTGACGGTGATCCTTCAAGATCCACTCGCTGTACAGCTCCTGTCAACCAATCAAACCACTCACATAACACAAAGTCCCTTTCCTATATCACGACCCCATCTCCCAGAATATCTATTATCTTTTATAAACAATTTCGAGCCAAATATATTTTTAAAATAATTTTGTGGGGTAATTCAGTTATATATTGCATGATACATGTGTGACCATATTGTGAGATACAACTGCTGAGTATGACCACATAGATTGATTGCGTGACCCATTAGTTGATTGGCTTGGACTGTGTGTGCCTTTCATACATCTATGTTGCTGTCATATCAGAATTGCATATATAATTCAAATTCAGAAAAGGTCAACTTTTGTTATGTTACAAAACCTAACATAAAATGTTTCATAATTTAGCAAATACTTTAAACCATCTTTTATATTTGAATTTCATAAATTATATCAAAAGAAAATATATGTGATAATAATAAAAAAAAAAAATAAATAAACACAAATAACTTACTCTTCCTTCAGGGGTTGTGCCGGTCATTTTGAGCAGGAATTCCTTCTCTGCTGGATCTTCAGCATAGTCAGATAACTCTTTAAGGACGTTTGTCTTGATGGGATTGGAGATGTCAAGGTAGTGAGACAATGCTGTGCGGTACGTGGTCGGACAAGGGAAGGGGTGTTTCTTACTTGCTTCCTCATCAATATTGTTCAGTGAAAACACTTGTCCGAAGTCTGTGCCGAGCCTCTTCTCTAGTCCATCTACAAGCTCCACGGGGTTGACAGGGTAGACAGCCACATGGTCGCCAGCCTCGTAACGTAGCTTAGAACCTTCAATGTTGAACTCAATGTGCATACAAGATCTGTCTCCTCCTTTGTGAAGCTCCCTGTTCACCTGCACTGGTGATAAGTAAGGGTTCTTGGCATCAAATGGTCTGCAACAGAAACAGACAATTATCATAATATGTCACAAACCTGATGCAAAGTTTTAAGTTGATTATATAAAACGTTGTTAGCCTCTATCAGATGCATCCAAGAATGCCCTGGATTTATTTTAGAGATAATAATCTTACATCCAATATTTTCATGACAAAAGGAGGATATAAACTTAATTTAAAAAATGGCTGCAGTGAATGCTGCACTTGCTGTGTTTGTTTGCTTTACAAAGGATGATACATACTAACTTTAAATAGAGATATAGCTGCTGAGAACATAAGCACAATACTTTGGTTTAGTTGGTTTGTATCTTTATTTGGATGTTTTTCTTGACACTAGATGGCACTCAAATATTTTTTAAACATCACAGCACCTTTTTATTGGACACATATATCAAAATTCTTGCTCATTCCTTATCCAATATTTAATTCTTTACATTACTCTTTTTTGAATATTGACCCTGTATCGCAGAATCTGACACTTAAATAATACAACTTACGGTTTCTGTGTCTTGAACGACCTAAGCCTTGCGGGTTCTCCTGTGAACACTTTCTCTGCTGGGACTTCCTCATCCTCGTGTATCTGGAGTGTAAATTCTCGCATGCTGACATCCTCTCCCGTTGCCTCAATGTTGAATTTGTCACACACAGCGGGCCAAAACTTCTCACGCCATG
Organism: Amphiduros pacificus; assembly: GCA_949316495.1. Classification (NCBI taxonomy): domain Eukaryota; kingdom Metazoa; phylum Annelida; class Polychaeta; order Phyllodocida; family Hesionidae; genus Amphiduros; species Amphiduros pacificus. The sequence goes on along the minus strand of OX439001.1, from coordinate 56,614,902 downwards.
TCAGGAAATCTTCCTCAATGCTGAAGACAAAAGCAACATTGTAATATTAACATTTACACCTCTATTCTTTCTTTTGTAAGCAATGCTCTATTTTCCTTCCACATCCTAACACTTATCTCAAATAGCTGTGTTTGACTTTAAATTTGTGTCATTATCTCTCAGCAATCAGTTATAATTTTGTGCAAAATGGTAGACATTTTTCATGATTCTTTCATAATTTCTACTGAGGTCACATTCAAAGATGACCTCTGATATTTTCACCATAGATTTTGAAAGGGAGACTTACTTTCCATCGTCGTCTCCGAGTCCTAGTTCACAGACACGCTCAGCACCCAGTTCTTCTAATCTCTTGTCCATATATATACCAATCTTGTTGTAATGTTCATAAGTTTTGTTTCCAAGACCAAATACCTACAATGCATTCATTTGAATCAATCATTGTGAAAAGCCTTGATAATATCATAATACTTGCAGAACAAATTTGGTAGCCAAATATATATTATGTATGATTGTGTGACATACATGCACACACACACACACACACATTTCAAACACACATACATATGGATTCAGCACTACAATACACTCAGCTCTGATGGATCAATGCGGAGTATAAAAATAAATTATCTCTGTCATACATCTGACTTTATCCCTGGTGAGAATTTCCCCTGCCTAAAATTTCACCAATGTCCCCTCCGTCTTTGAAGGGTGGCAATGCCGACTCTGACAAGCTACTTACAGCATAGTTGACACCCTGCAGTTCTCCACTGCCGTCCTGCAGCCAATCATAGAACTCCTGGGCATTGTCTGTGGGGTCTCCCTCGCCATATGTTGCCATGCAGAAGATAACCAGAGAATTCTCAATCTCAGTCAGTTTTGCAATGTCCTCCTGCAAAGCAAAGATAAAACCCTTTTATGGATATTCATTTAAATTATAATCTTAAATACTTGAGACATTCTAACAAAAAGAAAATGTCTGATTAATGTAACTTTATCCTGTGGTGCACTTGGCAGGCAAACAGGTTGTTTATCTCAAATTGTATTTATGAATACAAGGATATCTAAATATTATCTAATGATAGCCTACCATTTCACATTCCTCGGGATCAGCCACCATTCCCTTCATACCAAACCGAGAGGAATCCTTGGCCAGACGACCGGCAAAGTCCTCAGCTGTTCCCGTCTGTGAACCGTAAAACACCACCACATTCCTTCCCTGAAATCATTTTTTTTTTTACAGAATTGTTCATTCACTTTTTTCTACACAAGGTCACACTCAAAGATTGAGGATACATTGTAATCTCATTCAAAATATGAACTGTTGACTTACTGTCTTTTTCATTTTGTTGATAAAACTTGGATCATAGCTATCACTTCTAGACAGCATTGGACTTCTGCAATAGCAAAACAGTTGAACACAATGAAATTCGTGATTTTTTTTTTACTTAGTATAGTTAAATTAGTTAAATAGTATTAAGATAAGCAGGGCTAGAGAAGCAATTCATAAATTCTCTTACATGAAGACAAACTTCTTGCAAACTTATAGCTTATTTAGCTGACCTACTTTTACCCTATGTTTTTTTCATCACATTGCTTTTTTTGCTCCCTATATATCTCCTATGTACCCAGCCTGACTTTGTATACTGCAAGGAGCACATAACTAACCCCCTGTTTACTGAGCTGCAGCTGTATTTATTTAAAAAGAAAGATTTCTTTGTGCAAAATATATTTCTTTTGCAGAATCTAAAACAAAATCTCTTTCAAAACAGCTGGAAAACATGCCCAAAAGTGTGCATGAATGGAGAATTACACACCTGTGTGTTATTGTGCTTGAACGCATTGATTAATTGTGTGTGCATGCAGTTGTGTGTGCAGTTGTGTGTGTGTGCAATTGTGTGTGTGCAGTTGTGTGTGTTCAGTTGTGTGTGTGTGTGTTCAGTTGTGTGTGTGTGTTCAGTTGTGTGTGTGTGTTCAGTTGTGTGTGTGTGTTCAGTTGTGTGTGTGTGTTCAGTTGTGTGTGTGTGTTCAGTTGTGTGTGTGTGCAGTCGTGTGTGTGTGTGTGTGTGCAGTTATGGGTGTATGTGTGTGCTCTCTTATGAGCATGGACATGAGCATCATATATTTCCAATTTAAGAGATCTTAATAGCAAAGATATAGCAATGTATGAATTATATCTTGAACATAAAATGAATACACTTGTACTTTGAAAATATACTATTTCTTTACTGAGATGTCAAAACTTGAAATAATTTTTTTGCATCTTGATCAGATACCAATCATGTCATTTCATCTCAGAGGACTCAAGCAAATCTATTTAATTGAGGAGCCTTTACATTCCTTTTTTTAAAAATAATAGTACTGCTTGAACTCTGTAACTGCAAGCGTGAAAGTATTCAGAGGCTAATTTTATAGCAACTGGTTTTTAATCGCATCAGTTTTCACTGATCATGATTTCACTGTAATACATCACCAGCAAGTTGTACGTCACAAAAGGGCCACACATTTGCTTATTTTACACTGAAAATTTAAAAGGACTTTGAATGAAGTCTGGAATGCAGACACTGGAATACGGCTATCCTATATATATATATGTTTACTTTTTTCAAGTGAAATATATGTCCTAAATCTAATATTTCAACAGGAATCCTCAAAGGTGTATAGCTGTATATGGTAATGTGGTGGAACGTGCTAAGATTTTTTACTGGTCTAACTCGTCATAAGGTCATGTCAGAAGAACATCTTGTGAATGTGAACTAGATTTGCTGCATGAACTGGATAATGATCTTACTGAACTTGATTATGATAAAGAAGATAACATAGAAATAATACTTATTCACAAGGGAAAAAAAATTAAAAAAACAAAAGAATGATTGTCTTTTGTTATATGACACATGTATTTGATCACGTTTTTGTCAGTAATCATAATTTATCATTTATCACGTTAATCTATCTTATCAGAGATGTGTAACATTGACCATTGTTCAATGTTCATTGTTTCTTCCAGTTTGTGCACATATCCATACAATCCTAATATCTTATCTGTCCATGCTATCTTGTGCAGTTGAACATCTTAATACTTCTATAATCAGCATAATGGTCAATGGCAGTCTGAGGGATTTGAATGACATAATCACTCCAAGTATGTTGTGTTTTGTGTTTCACAGCTGTAACCTTTGGTTAAATTGTGCAACGTTTTGATCCAGACATTTTACCTTTATTTTAGCGAAAAATCAATGTAAGAAACCAAAAGGTTTCAAAGTTTGTTTCATTATGGAACATATCTTTTATGCTGGCATTGATGTCAGAATATTCTTGTTGAAAGGTAAAGAAAGAAACCTTGTTCTGAGATTCCTAAGTGATGCCAACAATGGTCGACAAGTACTTGCCGTACGGTTTTGACCCACTATTGTTGGCCAACCATCAATGGTGTATGGGAGCTCAGATGTGTCACAAAAGAAAGATGTTCCCACCAGAGGAATCTTTTTGCATGACCTAATCACTAGATACTTACTCATGGCCTGTGGGCACAGATGAATGAAGAATAAACCATCAGAATTATAAAAATAAGACTATATACACCATCAGAATTATAAAAATAAGACTATATATATATATATATATATATATATATATATATATATATATATATATATATATATATATATATATATATATATATATACATTATTTTGGTGTGGTTTTTTTTCATGTATTTGATAGGAAGGAATTTCCTTATTTTTCATTGTGTGAATTATTGATTTAATGCTTATCAACCATTAATTGTGAAAAGCGAATATTTTACGTGACATTTATCAGGAATATTTGGAGCCTAACATCTGTCAGGTCAAGCATATACAAGGCCTGAATAATTGAGGGTCACACTGGCCTACTGTACAGCAAATGCCACCATGTTCAATGTTTCCTTCCTAATGGAAAATAAAAATTGGACTCAATGCTCTCAGTGATGAAAAAATTCTTATACTTGAAATCGTCTCACTATTAGGTGTCCAAAGACCACAGCTAACAAACCCATCTCCCCACTCACTCAACATCAACCTCACAGGACATTTCTCTCCCCAAATCATTGCTCTTGGCTTATATATAATAGTATTATTATCACTATTTGTTGATATTAAAGCACAAACTTCAATACATTTTAACATTTGTGGTTAGTTATTATTAGAGTTGATAAGAAGATTGTGTGTTTAATTTAGAGATGCAGTCACCTGTGCCAGGTGAAGTGAAGTGTATCTAGCTCAAGGTAAGCGAGGACACTTGCACCCTGTGCACCGGTTAGCATGAAAAGTGTTTTGAAGGTTTGTTCATCAAATGTTTTCCTGCATCATCGGCCAAGACATGAGTGACATTCTACTGACGTACAAAAAATAAACCACATCTACGTCACTCATTGCTCAATGTCTGGTGTATTTGACAAGCACTGAGGAAAGTATGTAATTTGACAAGAATCTGATGACATTGTTTCCCTGACCAAATAATTAGCATGAAACAAGGGGTTTGGTAGTATCCAAATCACGAATCAAAATGGTGGGTTAGTAGTTGCAAACTTTGGCCTATATATGATTCAGGCTGAATTGAGTGCAATGTCCCAATTTTGATGATGATATGTCCTATGATATGTCCTATATTTCCTGAAGTTCTAAAATTTGACACCTACTAAATCAATGTTTAAACAGTAAACTCTGTAAATCTAATGTCAACAAGCATTAATCTGAACCTAGCATGTCCTCGCAGCTCAAAGTACTGGTGCAAACAAGAAATAATAATAAAATAAAATAAAATGAAAATGAAAAGAAAGGAAAGGGAAAAAAGAAAGAAAAAAAAAAGATGCTGAGATTATGTGAAGAGATAGAGAAATAAGCCAAAGCAAAATGGCAATTTACACAGTAATTTTCATGTTTTGTTAGCAATTTTCAGTTGCAAAAAAAAAGATGGTGGAGATCATAGTGCCACCTGCACTTAAGAACTCAGCTACTGGATTGAAAGACAAAAAGAAAACTTACACAACTGTGAGTTTTTTCATTTCAGGCATTTCATCTTTCTTTTTCCTTAGAACGAACCAGTATACGGCCAGCGCGGCCACGCCCCCAATAACGGCAACATCTAGTACTCCCACCATCCCCGCTGTGGCTTCCGTCGCACTCATGACTCGGCCCAATAATCCTACAAAATATAAATATACATATATAAATTACATCTGATTTACTTGCAAATCATAAATTCTCTGTGGAATAAAAATATTAACTGTAAACAATATAATATATAACTAAATTTAGTATAAACTGGTAGACTATGAACAATATTAAATAAAATTATGCTGCCATGCTTAAAATGTAAAATATGAATTATAAATGAATTATACCATCTACCAAAACTGAGAGACTAGCTAAGAGTGGGTGGTGGGAATGCTATACTAAGTACGGGATGCCATTTACATCATATATCCCCCGTTACTTCTGAGATATTCATCAGATGCATTGTATTCTAATATGATCAACTACGAATGGAATCCTGACAGCTGCCACATATCTGATTGCCATGACAACAAGAATTTGATATTTCTGCATAAACGTAATTAATTTGCAGCCAAGAATAATATATCTCTGTCATTTTGCACTGTTACTGAATCTCAACAAATGTGGTCAAGATATCTAGCTTGTGGCATCTTGTTATCACACCATTCAAGGTGGCCTCTTTTCGATAGAATGTCATTAACCTCAATAAATAAACAGACTGAACTAGCTTGTGTCATGAATAAAGTGTTAATGCCATATTCCAATTCTCCATACCTCTCATATCAAATAGCCATTACGATGCGTAGATAATATGATATCTCTTTCCAGTAAAACTTGGTGAGTTATTGTCAATATTAGCTAGGCCAGTAAGATGACATGCTTTATAAAAAAATTATCAAATAATCAAGGTGACCTTATTTGATACAATATTTTCCAAAAATCTAGTGAGATATCTAGAGGACGATTGTGGGTTGCCATACTGCCCCATTGAAAACAACACACCGGAACTGCACAATTAAAATTAAAAGTGTACAAAAAACTGTCTAAAATCCAATCATTAAAAAAAAAAAGATGGAAACCCGAAATCTCACAAAAGTGCAATTGCAGATTACTATCTTGGTTTTTTAATGATTAGATTTGAGAGTTTTGATTCTGTACTTCAGATTTTTTTGTGTGCATTTCTGGCATATTGTTTTCAATGGTGCAAGATAGCAGCCTGCAATCAGTCTATTATCACAGTCAGTCTATTATCACTGACACGAATACCTATTATCTATAAAGAGTGAATCTTACCTCTGTGCTATTTTTTCTAATATTGTACAGTATTGATATTGACTCATACAATCTACCCTGTCAAACAGAGGCAGTTGATCCTTCACCTAACCCTGCCTCCATATCCCGGACTTGTGGATGATACTAGCTTTTTTCTTGCCCAAATGGTGTCAACATGTTGATAAACTATATATAGTAGGAATTGTTTAACTGTTGATGTTCATTAAGGGAGGGGCCCATCTGCATATCTATTATGGGGTTTTTCATATTCCTTGTGAACACAATGGGAGGGAGGGTGATGGAGGCAGAGGTAGGATCAACAACCTCTATTTATACATACATCCATGATAATCACATAAATTGATAATTAACATATAATGTGGTGCACAATTGTCCCATAAAGATAGATACATATATAGAGAGAGCGAGATGTGAAATTAAAAGTAAAAAGGAAAAAATTAATTATAAAGTAACAGTGTAGAGGAAATATTCCGAACCCCTTCACTCTTGTTTTACGGTAGTATGTTGAGAACACAATTCCAGTATTAACTAAGATCAGTTTAAGTGATCCACAGCAAACCCTATGGGGGCAAGAAACCCAGAACCTACCTGCTATAGTGGACTTATGTTCATTCATCTATGCTGCTCCTGAAATTAAATAAATATATCTGTCCTATATACTGATACGTACAGTGTGGTTAGTAGCTGAGATACGAGATGTTATCAACCATTCCTCTCTTTCTCAGTCTCACTTTTGATCAGAAATTTTTACTTCAGCATTCTCTGGCAACCTTTCGCCCAAGATGTGAGGTTTCTTCAGACTGAGGGTAAACAGGTTATATGATGTTACAGCATGTAGTGATCACAGCTTTTACTGGCAGTGTTGAGAGTGGCAGCAGATTGTCAAACACCTACTAAAAGCTAGCTGGCGTAGGATCAGCTATCTGGGTCCATTGTGACACACATGAGGGCTGTGGTCACACCAACAGACTGTCCTCAATTCTGACCCCACTCTCCTCCTCACATACACCAGCACTGGTGTGAGCCTCCCAGTAACAGCCCTCATAAAGTACACACAGGGATCAAAATCAAAGTCTCTATCCTGCTCAGGTGATGCTTTTATTTGATTCTTGATTATATTTTCTCCAAAAAAGAAGATACTTTTGGCCATCTGCTGGCCTAACATAGATTGTGACACATCTGCCCTGGCTGTCTCTCTCAACCAGTTAGAATCTGATTTGTTGATAAAGCCGACATTTAAAGGCCATCATTGCAATTATTAGAAAGCTCTTACACCAACCCCAGGATATTTTTGTTATTTTTGTTATATATTATAAACTCAATATTCCTTTTCAATATAATTATCAAATCAATGCACATTTTGGGTTTGAGGCAAATACCAATACTATCAAGGGGGAAATGTTTCTAACAAGAATGACTTAAATTTGACCTATTTAACTTTTATAAATGATGTTAAACTACTCCATTATGTATCTTTGGGTATACTGACTGAGCTACAGTCCAATTCTCTCTTATGAGTCTCTGATGATAATAGATTAGTTTTTTTACTCCTATGTTGAATATTTTCCACATTATTTGAAATAATAAGTGATGACAATCTGCCATAACAAGAACAAGTTCAGACGTCCATCAGCAACCATGTGTTACAACCTCAATTGTTAGAAATGCTGGCAGTTCACTTTTCATGGCTTTATTGCTGCTATACTAATAACAAGAAAGATTTTTTTTTTAAATTGTCCCGTTAAAATTTATGTTTTTTTTACCACTCATTGTGAAGGTTTTATTTAATATGAATTACATGGATTACATCCCAGAATTCTTAAGGAGGTATCAGCAGCAATAGCATCAGCCTTATGTCACATATACAATAACTCTTTAAGACTTTCAGTGCTGCCTGACGACTGGAGAAAAGGCAACATTTCAGCCATATTTAAGAAAGGAAAGCACAACCTTGCACAAAACTACAGACCCATTAGTCTAACCTGTATATCATGCAAAATTATAGAATCTTTAATTAGGGACTATTTAATGGATCATATGATATCGAATAACCTCTTAAGTACCAAACAATATGGATTTATACCAGGAAGGTCCACAACATTACAATTATTGAAAGGACTGGAGAAATGGTGTGACATCCTTGACAGAGGAGGTATAGTCCATGTTATATATATGGATTACATGAAGGCTTTTGATAAAGTGCCACACAGAAGACTAATAGGCAAACTCCACAGTTATGGAATTAGAGGTCAGCTACTCTCTTGGATTGAAGCTTTCCTATCAAACAGAGTGCAGCAGGTCAGTGTCAACAAGTGCTACTCTGAATGGAAACCAGTCACAAGTGGCATTCCCCAGGGCAGTGTTCTTGGACCAATTTTATTTGTTTTATACATAAATGATTTGCCTGATCAATTGGAAACTGACTCCTTCCTCTTTGCGGATGATACAAAACTGTTCCAGGAAATCTGTTCTGTTGATGATTGTGAACTGCTTCAGGGAGATTTAAGAACATTACACGAATGGTCAAAAGTATGGCTACTTTGTTTCCACAATGAAAAGTGTAAATGTCTGACACTTGGCAACAATTGTGTGGATTTTACCTAAAAGCTTGATGATTGTGAGCTTGGAATTGTTAAAGAAATGAAAGATCTCGGAGTAATCATAGATTCAGAACTAAAATTCAACTCTCACATCAGCAGTAAAAACAACAAAGCCAACCAGATTATGGGAATCATCAGGGGAACATTTGACCATTTGGACTGAAATGTTTCTGGATCTGTATAAAGCCCATGTCAGGAGCCATCTGGAGTATGCATGCCAAGTTTGGTGCCCCCATCTCAAAAAAGACATTGAAGCTATTGAGTCAGTGCAAAGACGGGCCACAAAATATCTGCCTGGGATGAAAAATCTAGAATATCATGAGAAATTGGAAAAACTGGGCCTACCAACACTGGCATACAGACGACTCAGGGGAGCCATGATTGAAACATTCAAAATATTCACTATATATGAACCGGAAGTAGCCCCAACCTTGAATAGGAATACAAATATCACAAGAGGACATAAATTTAAACTATATTTGAATAGGAATATTTGATAGGAAGATCCATTTTCATAATCATAATGCAATAACTAGAGTAATAGATGGCAAATATCTTCATAATATAAATTAATAGTAAAAGCTTTGTTTGGAAGGACAATTTATTGCAATTAAGGTCTATAATCCACAATCAGTTTGAAGCATCGGGAGAGAACTTCGGGTGGTCTCGTATAGTTACGTAACTGCCTTCAGCACACATGGTGGACAAACTCGTTTGCATGAGATTTTTAAATACTCAACTCTTTTAGTGATAATTCATATTTTATGCCATGATTATATCTAAAATGTTCCAAAAAAGTTTTATTATTCTTTGGATGGCATTAAATAAAGAAAATATAAATACTTGATATAAGTCACCAGCTGCAAAAACTGAGTCGAACCCGTTTTAATGGTAGTTAAAACGGGTTCAATTTAACTAATGAAAAATTAAGACTAGCTGGTTAAGTTTACTTTTTCTGTGCTAAATTAACAAATAACATTACTTTGAACACATTTAAGCCAAAATCATTGTGGATTATAGACCTTAAGTCATATTTTTGGTAGGCACAACTTTGGCCTAGTGACCTGGCAAGGTGTAATGTTCTGCGGGATAGTTGGCCAGTGTCTACAACACTGACAGCAATTTGTGTGGCTTTTCTCAATGTTTATCTTTCATATATGAATATTAATAATGAGCGAAGATTGCTTGGAGATAATTGCTTACTATGACAGGCTTTCTTGAGGGAGGGGGCTTTAACTCAGTCAAGAAAATATAAGAAGTCCAGATTTCTGTCCATTTTGTCATCTTTAAAATGTCCAGATGGGCATTAATATGATCACTGCAGTCAAGCTGAGTTATTGTATATGACAAATAAGTTCCTGGATGAACCCACATTCAGCTTCGTATTCTGGAGTCTTGAGTGCAATTTATTTAGCAAAGCACACAAAGCTTTCACACCTCTGAAGTGAATGCTGGTAGGATGATAGAAACACTGGTGTGTGCAACTGTTTTATCACGTTTACCATTTGCCAGCATTATGTAAGGCATGGTCACATGATATTTATGTAACATATTTTCTGAATTAGGCCATCAATAATAGTTATGTAAAACAAATATAATACCACTATTTAGGAACACATCTCATTGGTCAATTCTTAATATGACGTAGATGAAGCAAATATATGACTCTTGCAGCTTCCTTCTGAAATGGTACCTTATAATCTGGTACATGAAATGGTACCTTATAATCTGGTACACGAAATGGTACCTTATAATCTGGTACACGAAATGGTACCTTATAATCTGGTACACGAAATGGTACCTTATAATCTGGTACAAGAAATGGTACCTTATAATCTGGTACACAAAATGGTACCTTATAATCTGGTACATGAAATGGTACCTTATAATCTGGTACACGAAATGGTACCTTATAATCTGGTACACGATATGGTACCTTATAATCTGGTACACGAAATGGTACCTTATAATCTGGTACACGAAATGGTACCTTATAATCTGGTACATGAAATGGTACCTTATAATCTGGTACATGATATGGTACCTTATAATCTGGTACACGAAATGGTACCTTATAATCTGGTACACGAAATGGTACCTTATAATCTGGTACACGAAATGGTACCTTATAATCGGGTACATGAAATGGTACCTTATAATCTGGTACACGAAATGGTACCTTATAATCTGGTACATGAATTGGTACCTTATAATCTGGTACATGAAATGGTACCTTACAATCTGGTACATGAAATGGTACCTTATAATCTGGTACATGAAATGGTACCTTATAATCTGGTACATGAAATGGTACCTTATAATCTGGTACATGAAATGGTACCTTACAATCTGGTACATGAAATGGTACCTTATAATCTGGTACATGAAATGGTACCTTACAATCTGGTACATGAAATGGTACCTTATAATCTGGTACATGAAATGGTACCTTATAATCTGGTACATGAAATGGTACCTTACAATCTGGTACATGAAATGGTACCTTATAATCTGGTACATGAAATGGTACCTTATAATCTGGTACATGAAATGGTACCTTATAATCTGGTACATGAAGTGGTACCTTATAATCTGGTACATGAAATGGTACCTTACAATCTGGTACATGAAATGGTACCTTATAATCTGGTACATGAAATGGTACCTTATAATCTGGTACACGAAATGGTACCTTATAATCTGGTACATGAAATGGTACCTTATAATCTGGTACACGAAATGGTACCTTATAATCTGGTACACGAAATGGTACCTTATAATCTGGTACATGAAATGGTACCTTATAATCTGGTACATGAAATGGTACCTTACAATCTGGTACATGAAATGGTACCTTATAATCTGGTACATGAAATGGTACCTTACAATCTGGTACATGAAATGGTACCTTATAATCTGGTACATGAAATGGTACCTTATAATCTGGTACATGAAATGGTACCTTACAATCTGGTACATGAAATGGTACCTTATAATCTGGTACATGAAATGGTACCTTATAATCTGGTACATGAAATGGTACCTTATAATCTGGTACATGAAGTGGTACCTTATAATCTGGTACATGAAATGGTACCTTACAATCTGGTACATGAAATGGTACCTTATAATCTGGTACATGAAATGGTACCTTATAATCTGGTACACGAAATGGTACCTTATAATCTGGTACATGAAATGGTACCTTATAATCTGGTACACGAAATGGTACCTTATAATCTGGTACACGAAATGGTACCTTATAATCTGGTACATGAAATGGTACCTTATAATCTGGTACATGAAATGGTACCTTATAATCTGGTACATGAAATGGTACCTTATAATCTGGTACCTGTGAATGCATCCATTCCATGAGCATCAGCTTTGTGTTTCATGTGGTAAAAGGGGTTGGTGAAAATGAAGAAGAAAACAATGCTCCGGAAGATTCGGATTCACACACACACAGACTTGTACAAATATGTCTTTTTTGCAAGAAATTTTGACGAGAATAACTTACTTATCACATATCTATGTTAATCGTATGTCAATTAAATCAAGAATGGAAGAATTTGTGTAATAAATGCAAAGCTATTTATCACTGATCCACAACAGTTGCACGTCGGAGTTGCATGGTGCACTGCGCTGACACCTAGTGGCAGACCTGCTGTTTCCAATCTCTTTTTAAATATCTCTGATAGAAGAGAATATGGTGGAATAAAACACCTCTAAATCATAAGCAACCATAATCATAATCCAGATTCTAGTTTATTTCATCACTGTGCAATCAGGATCTGTCAGAATAACTCAACAATGAGAAATCCAGATATAGATGGTGCAGTGAGCATCTTAATCTCGGCAGACTTAGCTTGTTAAACATCATCAAGGTGCATGCACATGGCAGTCAATGCTAACTAGAAAAACAGTTTTGACTATAAATATCTACAAACACGAGAATACATTTATATTCAAATGTATGAAAAATAATTTTGATACTTCTTGTGATCAATCTGCTGTGAGTGTATAAATAACAAAATTTTTAACAGCATAGTGTATTTTTTTTAGCTATGCTGCTTTATCAGCATAGCTTCTGCAGTGATGGGGGAATATTTTCTGTCATTCTGCCCCATCAACTTTGATTTCTAGAACTAATGGTCTTAGCAATTAATAGGGAAGATGTATTTTCAGGGGATAAATTCTATTTGGCTCAGATTTCTGTCCATTTTGTCATATTTTTTTTTCAAAATCTACGAGCTGTCACTGAGTTAGCAAGGTGGCTGCCATTTTAAATAACATAATAAACATTAGCTAATGAGAATTGAAATAACAAGTTGGGGCCAAATTCAATATGTAAGATGCAATTTGATTGGTCAAAATTACCATATGCTCAAGTCTGTTCTGGGAAAGGATTTAAATGACCATTTATGAAGCAATTTCCTGAACATATCAAAAAAACATTGAACAGCATAGTTCTAAGACTGCTGGCCTATGTTTAAAAATGAATTCTTTCTTGTTATTATTGCAGTAGTGAAGCAACTATAGGGTAAATCACTTTCATATGACATGACAAGTATGTGCAAATTTTTATACTGTGCCATCTCAATTTTTCACAGGTGCTGTTTGTACTTTCAGCTGACAATGAATTGAATAACTGCACTACACTGGTTGACTTTTCCTCTGATATACACTTTAAAATGGTTAACAAATCAAGAAAAGAATAAACATTTTTCTGATCTTTCCTTACCACAACAAGAAAACAGAGAACATGTGTATTTTCCTGATATTTGATGAAAGCTTTTGATTGGTATCTGTGGATAGTGACCACTTGGCGCGAGATTGATATCACAGTTAAATATGAGACACAGTCCTTTTTTGTTTCCCCTCATTCACTTCCCAGTGAAAGCAATTATCTTGACTTTAATGCTTTCTGGTCTGGGATCATCTAGTATACACCACCACACTCTCAACACTGTTATGGTGCTTTTTGGTCTGGGATCATCTAGTATACACCACCACACTCTCAACACTGTTATGGTGCTTTCTGGTCTGGGATCATCTAGTATACACCACCACACTCTCAACACTGTTATGGTGCTTTTTGGTCTGGGATCATGCAGTGTGCACCACCACACTGTCAGCACTGTTATGATGCTTTCTGGTCTGGGATCATGTAGTGTGCACCACCACACTGTCAGCACTGTTATGGTGCTTTCTGGTCTGGGATCATGTAGTGTGCACCACCACACTGTCAGCACTGTTATGGTGCTTTCTGGTCTGGAATCATGTAGTGTGCACCACCACACTGTCAGCACTGTTATGACGTAGCCAGCTCACCAGTCTGCTTGTCATCATGATAATCATCAGGCTATAGTAAAACTAGGAAACACTATGCCTCTCGAACAATATGCCTCCATTTTTCAAACAATTTAAGCCAAGCTTTTTTGTGGAACATTCTTGATGCAAACATAATCATGATCACTTGACCACTCAAGACACTTGATACCATCTAGTAGGCATCTACTCTCCATATAGAGTCAATGTTCCTTTTCTCCAACTTAAGGTCTTTTACAAAATTCTTTAGATTCTTGTTCGGAAGAAACATGACAGAGTTTGAAATGATCACTTATTACCAGTTAGAGATTTGTTTTCTTATATTTTCACAACACCTTTAAAGTGGATGAAATATTTCTGACCATACCATTGGTCATAAGAGATGACCTGGGACAACACCTTCATTTCATTCATCTGCATGATGTACAAGATCCAGCTGTTGCCCACAGAACACCATATATTCAAGGCAAAGCTTTAAATGACGATGCCAAATGAATTTATGAAATATTTTAGTAAAGAAAATTTAGCTTAATAATGTTTAACTTTAAAAAAATCTTAACTCAATTCATCAAATTCTTACAAGACAGAATTAGACATAATCACCCATTATTTGAAATAAATCTGTTCCAGGTATTTAATTTTTGGTGGGTGGCTTTGGCTGGTCACCATACTAAAGATACAATGTGTCCAGTTCCTGTGGAGGGATCATGTGCATGCTTTGATGCTGATGCCAAAATGTTTAACAGAAAATATTCATGAATTAATTTGAAATTTCCAAAACAGTAATTGATAAAACAAAGATATTTAATTTGTCAACCACATGAAATATTCAAATCAAATCATTTACTTTGTACATATATAAAGAATGAAAGCACTTCTTATGGAGATATTTTATCATGCATTTGGCATCTAGAGAGGAGGTTCTTCTAAATATATTATGCACACACACTGTCTAAATTCTCTCAAAGTTAGTGATATCTTCAAAATGCGACTGGTTCAAACAGTATACAAGTCACTCAATCATATGCTACCGGACATCTTTCACCACTATTTCATCAAAAGAAATGAGGTTCATAACCATAATACCTCTAACAAACAGAAACTTGATGTTCCCAGGACTCGCACCAATATGGGCAAAGATACCCTTAAAGTTAAAGGGGCAATATTTTATAATGAGTTACCTGCAATCATTACTAAGAAACCCACATACAAGTCATTCACCAAAGCTGTAAAAAATCACTACTTGAAGTTTTATGTGTAACTGCCCCTGAACAATGAGAAATAGGTTTAATATATTAAAATATATATATATTTTTTATTATACAACTCCCCTCTATCATCACATTATTGTTATTACATATCTTATATCATCACAACATCTTAAGAAACTGCCTCTACCACCACCATTGTTAATCAATCAATATGTATCTGTTATATACTAATTTTGCAACATAACATAAGAATGTATTTGTAAAGGGTTGCCAGCTTAGTTAGGCATTAGCCTGTCTTGGCAACTTTCTGATTCATGTTTTATGGATTAGATAAATAAATTATCATCATCATCACACTGTGTAGTGCCCGCAAATATACCTTTAAAATCAGATCATTATAGACAATCTGTGTTACGCTGGGGTGTATATATGAGAATATATCAAGGATGATTTTGTCCGGATTTTAATTTTTGAAGATCAGATCTTTACCTGTGCAAATATTTTAGGGTTGTATTTTAATGATGGTATTTCACCAATATTTGTATCCCACAAAATTTTGTAGAAATATGTATTTATACCCAAAGATATTGATAAAATGGACTTGAAATCTTATTTTTCTTAGAGTACATAGATTTATGCATATCATATCAGTTTTATACTGATTCAACTAGACCCCTGGTGATTAACTGTTGTACTTACTAACAGTATAACCATCTTTCCCAGTTATAGTGTCTCTAATATCTGTTGGACACTTTATTCAATTATTCAGCCAATATTTGGCTTGAAAACATAAGAGTTTAAGTGATGATGTCATGGCTACACAAAGGAGGGTAAACATGCTGTGATGTCATAGACACCACCTCATTTTATTAACAATAACAGTTTCTTTGCTATCACACCTGTGAATAAGATGACCTTACTTCCAACATCACATTGCAAGTCTGTACAGCCAATGACAACAGAGCTGCAGAATACAACAGAGTTGAGTTTCAGCTTATAGTCCAATTGCAGGTTTCCGTCTTGTTATTTTTAATGATTGGATTTTAGGGAGTTTTTTGTGCACTTCCAATTTTAATTGTGTTTTGTGCAGTTCCTTGTGCAGTTCCGGTGTTTTATTTTCATTGGGGCTGACCAAGCAAGAGGATTGGAGAGCAATGGCTACTCATTATGAATTATTCATGAATTACAGGCAGTTGTGCCCTGATTGGTCAGGCATTTCAAGTGGCTGTGTCAGGCATATTGAAGTGACTGAGGAAGGCCTGATCTGGGCATAATAAGGGCCACAATGTAGACAAGTGGTGGGACAGCATACAGCTTAATTGTAAAACCTTTGCTAAGAACAATAGGCACTGGCCTGATGTGTCAGCATGTGATACCTCGGCTTCTTTGACTTAAAAGCTTGCTTTAGCCTTTACTGGCTGGGAAAGTCAGTGGGTGGGACTTAGTCTTAAATAAATCACATTTTTTAACAATATTTCATGAGTTCTGCTAGATGTCAATTTCTTCCAGCCATTTCTCAACTGATTGTGGTCTATGTCACAGACTGTGACCTAACACCTCAGAATCCCGGTATTCAGTCGGTGATATCACATATGCAGCATACATTGCCATTTGTGGTGACTTACTTAACCAATGTCATGGATCACAGCTGAGCTCAGTGATTGAATGAAGAGTGAAGTCCTGGCTTGACCAATCCCAACGGCAGTGAAGTTGAAGCTCTGAGAAATCTCCCAAACTGGATGATACACAAAGTTGATACAATACTGGTACAATAACAATATGCAACAAATGTTAACTTACCCAGTACGATTGGACGATTCAGACGTTTTTGGTGGGACTCCTGAGTGTGACGATTAATTTTGGCCCGTGCGCGGAGAGCAGAGCCACAACCTCCCAAAACTAGGTCAGTTGAAGAAGAGAAAGAGGTCATCAAACTATCGCAAAATCTCGCAGGTGACATAAAATTACTCAATTACTCTCAAAACCATTTCTACAAATGACAGATATTTCTTTTGTAATGTATTTTCAGAATATGAAAGATGATTGAATCTTGAAACATTATATTTATAGACACTGTGATATTGTGCTGAAAAATCTTCAGCAAATATTAAGAAACACCGAAAAGAAACTGACGAATCGAATAGTTCCAGGATTCTCCGCTAGGTGGATGCCACAGCAAAAAGAAAGATGTCGGCAGTGAAAGCATTGAATCCCAAAGCCGAAGTTGCTAGGGCTGCACAAGCTCTCTCACTAAATATAAGTGCCGCTAAAGGCCTTCAAGATGTTCTACGAAGTAATCTCGGTCCAAAGGGGACCATGAAAATGTAAGTTCTACAGATTATCTCAGTATATTTGATACTCAAAAGTGCGCTGTAACAACTGTCAAACAAAATGAATCAACAAACCGGCGAATATTCCAGAACACGTGCACGCACAGACAAGTCTGATGAAAATGTTAAAGAAAGAAACTCTACTAAAGATTGATGTTGTGCATACAAAGATTACTTGTTTTGAGTGCTTGATATCGACGGTTGTGATGAATTGATAGCTGCATTCTCAGGCCTGATCATGACTTGTTAAAATCCAAGGGAAATGACAATGGCTGAGATCTGTCAGATCATGTTCATTCAGAAATGAATCTCAAGACTCAACTCTCGTCACTGTTGAAGCACAAATTAACATCTACAAGGTCTGGGCAGTTAGCCTGGGGTACACTTGTTATCCACAAACCAGACCAATGGCAGATATTTGCAGATACCCAATTTCCCTGGTGTCAGTCCTCAACAAAATAATACTATTAATAGCAATTTGTCAATCTTGCAACAGATATCAACTGTACATAGCCAGTGACAGACGATGGTTGACAATCCTACAATGTGTGACATTGTTTAAAATAAAGACAAAAATAGCAATCAAAAATTATATAGCGCTGATACCAATGTCTATTCATAGCACTGCTCAGGGAAATGCTTCCTGAATAGATGTACAAGTCCTGACTTGAAGACATTAGCAGAAGTGCTAATCTTAATCTCAATAAGAAGGGTATTCCAGAGCTTTGGCACTTTCAATGAGAGTACCAAATTTATCCTGTCAATTATATCTTAATACTTTGTACTGTCTCAAAAATGATGATTTGACCTATTCAAGTTAAAAGATTTCTCGATTTGTAGTCAATCACAACATCAAAAAATATATCCTTCTTTATGACAGATATTGGCTGTGATGAGAGACCAAATTAAATGACCTGTCAAGATATTCAATCTTGTTAGGTCACGCTTAATGACAAGAGGTCACAATGTTGTATTAATAACTAAGAATTCTTAGATATTTTGATTTTTAGGTATCTTTATCAATAAATAGGACAAATGTTGCACTGTTCTTGTATTTTAGTGTAATATCAATTGATGTTGGGGAAGAAGGCCTTTTATATTTTAGTTGCTAGGCAATCTTTAATTAGGATTGATCCCAAAGATTACATAATCTAATGCAACATGATGGGACACAATGTGAGATTATTTGATAGCTGGTTTCTATAACAACCTTAGATAAAAAAAATGTCACTGAAATATAAATTTCATGTGAACTATAAATTAACAGTTTCAGATCACTTGCCATTCCAAATTAGGTAAGTTCAGCAGTAGTAGTCCTGAGTCTTGCAGTGCCCACCAATACTAGCGGAAGTAGGCCTGATATGTGTGGAAAGCCAGCAGTATCAGTATAACCCTACAAAAACTTATGCTCTGCACATGGTTATCTGCACATAGTTGAGTCTTGGTCAGAAAAGTGTTACAGGCAAAATACAATCTTTAAATATACAAAGGGAAATATGTCTCCAGTTGTTGCTGCACAAAGCTCACTTAATATATTTCCTTTTTTTCTCACCTTTGCAGGTTAGTTTCTGGATCAGGAGACATCAAACTGACAAAAGATGGCAATGTTTTGTTACATGAAATGGTATGTGCAACTAATTATTTTAGTACTTAATGATGGATAGATTCCCTAACAAATTTTATTGCTAATTTTTAGTTGTGCAGACTGTCAGAAAATCTTGTGCAATGAAGGGGGATTTTCTATCATTCTATCTCTTTGTCAAACTTAATCTTCTCTTCTGAAACTACTTGATGGATTTATCAATTCCCTTTGTTCAATCCATTACCCTTGTCATTGAAGATGTTTTTAAAGTGTAAACTTCTATTACTGATTTTTTACTATTTCTCAAAACTACTTAACAGGCAAATAAATGAATGACTCGTATATTATATCAAATGAGGTTAAAACTGGCCCAAAAATTGCCACCACATATCGGCATCAGTTTCAGTGTTTAAATGTGTATTATCGTTTTTGCAGCAAATTCAGCACCCAACTGCATCATTGATAGCACGTGTTGCAACAGCTCAAGATGATATCACAGGAGATGGTACCACTTCCAATGTGCTTATCATTGGAGAACTCCTCAAGCAGGCAGAGATGTACATCAGTGAGGTAGGCAACCCTTCTTAAATCCATCACAAATCTGGCTGCTTTGTAAAATTAGTTTTTTTCTTTAACTTTGTAATTACCTCACATGAAGTAATTATGGGATTAATGTTATTTTAATCTTAAATATTATGTTGTATTTTCCATGTACATTTGGACATATAGAATCACCCTTTAAAAACAAAACAAGTTGTGCATCATTAGATTTTTCAAATATGATGCGATATATTTTTAGGGTCTCCATCCGCGTTTGGCAACAGAAGGATTTGATATCGCTAAAAGCAAAGCTCTCGAGGTAAAAAAACAATATATTCCAAATAACTGGTTTCATGATTATCAAGCATTAAAAAAAAAAGATTTTGAAGGTTTTATTTATTCAGGTAATTATTTAGAATATCACATGGCCTGTACAAATATAGATGTTAAAAAAATTGATTTAATGCATAAATAGCAAATAATAATATAAGCTTTGCATTGCAGGTGTTGGATGAGATGAAGATAAAGCAGGAGATAGATAGAGATATCTTAATCAGTGTGGCCAGGACATCCCTGCGTACTAAGGTGCATGCTGATTTGGCTGATCTCCTCACAGAGGTAATACATACAGAAACATACTTCAATGCTGCATAAAGAAAAGGATGCAAGTTATGAGAAATTGTTAAATGCTAGTCAAAATGGTGGTACTTTATTTAAGAAATGTATAATTTTGGGGGGCATGTTAATATTGGATTTTTGTCCCCCGCATTCTTCTCAACACAAAAAGCTGGGGACATTAAATTACTCATGTGCACGATAAAGCCACAACATTTGACATTTACCTTAGATATTGCACACATGCACTCCTGGGGACCTTCCTCTGATCTGTATAGATAATGGCTGTGATTGGTCAATTTCTCTTGCCATGTGATTAGTTGGTTTTTGTTGCCTTGGCGACTGTAAGTGCAGGGACTTGCTCTTGTTTTTTTTATTCTTTGCTGTTGGAAGTCGAGGATAAAGAGATTAAGGAAATGTGATTTTTTGCAGCATGTGGTGGATGGTGTGTTGGCCATCCGCAGGGAGGGGAAGCCCATAGATCTGCACATGGTGGAGATCATGGAGATGATGCACAAGACAGACATGGACACCACTCTGATCCGTGGTCTGGTCCTGGACCATGGCGCCAGGCACCCAGACATGCCTAAACGGGTGGAGGACGCCTTCATTCTCACATGTAATATCTCACTGGAGTATGAGAAGACGTGAGTACTTCACACACACACCCAATGAAAGATTTGTCATTGTTTTATTAATCATAGATAACATTTTAGAGCTTTTAAATTACAAGTATGACATTGATCAAGATGAACAAAGCCTTGTCCTTATTTTCTCCAGCTTTCAAAAAAAGTTACAGTTCTATAATTTTTGCTTACTGAGGACCATTTTCTATTGCATAGATACCCTCCTTCAAGCTTAAAAGGAAAAGAATTTTGGCAAATAAAATAGGAAATGATATTATGCAGTTATAGAGTCAGTGTTTGAAATTATATAGGAGATGCATTTGTCAGGCATGAGCATATTTTGCCTGGCAAGTTTGGAAATATTTGTCTGACTTCCAGTGCCCCTCACTGAATAAAATTATTATTTTTAGCTCCTTTATTGTAACCTTTATTCCTATTTGCAGGGAAGTAAATTCTGGTTTCTTCTACAAGAGTGCTGATGAGAGAGAAAAACTTGTTACAGCAGAAAGAAAATTCATAGACCAGAGAGTAGAAAAAATTATTGAGCTGAAGAAAAAAGTCTGTGAAGGAAATAACAAAACATTTGTTGTTATCAACCAGAAGGTCAGTACATGTAAAACTACTATAAACATAGTATTGTTTGAAATGTAATGAAGTTTAATGTTTTCATTTGATTAATGATTTAGTAATAACTAGATATTTAACAGTGATTTTTAGTACCTAAGATAAGCTTTGTGTCGTGTGCAGGGCATCGACCCCCTTTCTCTGGACATGTTTGCCAAGGAGGGAATCGTTGGCTTGAGGAGAGCTAAGCGCAGGAACATGGAGAGGTTATCTCTGGCATGCGGAGGAATGGCCATGAACTCTGTGGAGGACTTAACTCCTGATGTCCTGGGCCACGCTGGTCTCGTCTATGAACATGTTATCGTAAGTAGAGTATTTTGTACATGGATTATTTTTTATTTATTTATTTTTTTCAATTTTATAGCTAAAATGTGTTCGATCGTTGGCCATAAAATATCCTAAATTTTAATATTTTATTTTGCAGGGGGAGTCTAAGTACACATACATAGAGGACTGTCAGAATCCTGAGTCTGTGACCATCCTCATCAAGGGCCCCAACAGTCACACAATCACTCAAATTAAGGATGCCATCCACGATGGGCTGAGAGCAGTCAAAAATGCCATTGAAGATGGTAAGGATGCTTTGATAATCATGTGTGGGTGCTGCCACCTGTAATGTGACAAAAATAACCATAGATTGAAGCATTACTTTTGGACTCTTTCATTGAAATATATGTAACTAGGCCATTCATAGCCCCAAAAGATTATGTTGTTTATTGTAATAAACTTTCTACTATTAATATTATCCACGTAATTATTATAAGCAGGGGTCATACGTGAGCTTAATATTCAGTATTTTTCATCAAATCTGAAGACAAATTTGTCAGAGAGGTAATGACAGTTGTGCTGCAGTTTAAAATTAAGCCGAATTTCAAACTTATGCAGACTATTTCTGGAGTTTTGTAATGTTGAAATGCAGACATGTTGATCACCAACTCTCGCCATTGTTACTATGGACACTCATATTCATTTGTAAACTGCTCTGATGGGTCGAAATAATTGCCCTTGTCTCGCACCATTGTCTCTTTTATCATGATTTGTCAGTGAACCAGATGTGTGTATGGCACTCATGGCATTATTATTACTATTATTAATATAATTATTAAGATGGGATGTATTGAATGTTTCAGGGTGTGTGGTGCCAGGTGCCGGGGCATTTGAAGTCGCAGCCCATGCTGCATTAGTCAAACACAAAGAAACTGTCAAGGGAAGATCTAGACTTGGTAAATACATTACCAGCCACTTTGTTTAACCATTATTTTCATTTTTTTCTGTTTGGCTAGTACTACTCAAATCTCCTTGACAAGATGGCTGCCACCAGTAAATGTTGATTATAAATTTTTAAAAAAACATAAAAGTATTAAAACATTATCTAAAAAAAATTTGTGTCTTATATTTGTTCATATTAATGATACCTAAATTGCTTATCCATATTTTGTGATGTTTCCTTCCCCTTTAAGTAATTCTCCCTCCTGTGACATGTTCATGCTTGGATTTGTACATTGTGTTTTGACTATTTTAGGTGTGCAAGCATTTGCTGATGCCTTGTTGGTGATTCCCAAAGTGTTAGCCCAGAATGCGGGTCATGATGCTCAGGAGTGTATTGTGAAGCTACAGGAGGAGTATGCGTCAGCAGGACAACCTGTGGGACTCGATATATCATCAGGTAAGGCTCTTGGCGCATGTCATAGGGAGAAATGATAAAAATATGATATTAATGACTAAATTTTTTAAATTGTGAAATATTTTTGTTCTCTGCTTATTCAGGTGAAGTGTTGATCCCATCAGATTCTGGAATCTTTGATAACTTCAGAGTAAAAAGACAGCTCCTGCATTCATGGTGAGGACTTCATATATGCTTATGGAAAATTTTAATTATATTTTTGTGATATATTTACCAGATATGAATATAATTGGCACCACTCGCATAGGTCATAGCTATGTATTCCATAAAGATTATATCATCCAAATAACTTTTCATCAGTTACAAATACTTTGTAACTATATATATATATATATATATATATATATATATATATATTTTAGGTGTGCAAGCATTTGCTGATGCCTTGTTGTATATATATATATATATATATATATATATATATATATATATATATATATATATATATATATATATATATATATATATATATATATATATATATATATATATATATATATTGCCATACTTTATATGTTTTGTTTGTTTGTTTTCAGTACGGTGATAGCCAGTAACTTGTTGTTGGTTGATGAAGTAATGCGAGCAGGAATGTCTTCTCTCAAGGGATAAGAATTACTCTGGATTAAGATATACACTCCTCAGTTGCAAGTTATTTTTGGGAAAAAACATAGATTGTTTAAAATATGCATTCACAAATTCATTTTGGATCTGCCACTCAGTTGCATTACATATGTAATATCAATTCTACAGATGCCTCATAACTGTAAAATCTCCAGTTACAAATAGGATATGAATAATTGTAAATATATATTTTTTTTTTGCTCTGGAAATCAGATCAGCCATGTTTTGTATTTATGAGCTTCTGGAAGATGTTTGTGTGCTGAAGTGTGATATTAAGTAAAGAATTGCCGACAAGAATGGGTGTGTGGTCATAAAGATAATTATTATTTTCATCGCTTGTAATGTACTTTTTTATACATGTTCTCATTAAAAATAAAACATTTGAATCCACTTGATTAGGTTGTTTTACTGGTCATTTAGGAAGAATAATTAACTTGGGTATTCTACCCTTGCAACTACTGAATAGCAATCAAATTAACAGATTTATTTTTCCCAACACAATGTTTGATATTAATGATACATTGACCTAGATTACCTATCAATTAAGGATTTGAGGTGCATGCAAAAATGCCTGGATTACCACCAAACTTTAAAGTTTGATTCCTCAACAAAATTTTGGTCAAATTTGACCATTTCAATAAGGTCAAGGTTATAACATCTTGCCAGTGCTCTGACTTGCCTAATAAAACCTGGATTGAAGCAGTTTGGCGGAGGTTAAAAAATTGACCAGTGTTGTGTAACTCCCCAGAAATGAATTCTCTACTAACTAGATATTTTTCATTGATATAGATCCTGCAATTTAAACATTGTGATCCACCAGGTGTCTCTTGTGTCATATCCATGGTTGTGTTATATTTTTCATATGTTTTGCATGGTGGGATAGTTTTGTAGACCTCACAGCTGATTTGATGACTTCCATTCTGTATGCTGTGAAGCCAGAAGGGAATATAAATATTTTGGCAAAAAATACATGTATAGAAAAAAAACCAAGAAGCTAACAGTGCTTTGTTTTGGACTACTCAAAGCCTGGCACAAGGTGAGAAGATGGACTATTTAGTGGATGCTGGTCAAATAAGATAAACTCATGATACTTTGAATGTTCCTATTTCTTGTTAATATAAATATTCATGACATGTGGCCTGTATGGATGCAAGGCAGGGTTTGGACACTGACAAAGGTGGAGGATCGACTACCCAATCTTTTGCAGGGTATTCCTCCTTTGACTTTGAAGACTTTAACAATAAAGTCTAAGGTCTAAAATGATGGGGTGCTTTAAGTTGCTATATGATTTCTGGATTGCCACCAAATTGTACAGAATGTATTCCCCATTAAATCATGGACAATTTTAATTGACCATTTCCCTTTATGTTGCAATGTTCCAATTGGATTAAGGTCAACCTTGCTTTCAGAGGACACAATTTACTCAGTCATCAACTCAATTGTCACCATATTAGCATAAAGTTCTTTTGATATTGGAATTTTATATTTAACATTTAATTTTTTCAAAAGTTTCCTTAAAAAACTTATGCTATAGGATATCTAAATGGATATATTTTCCCATGACAAATTTTTTTTTTCAGCATGATTTACGGCCTATTATGCATTGTGACAACAATTTCTTAGGTACAACTGATGGTGGGTCCTGAGCCATTAAAATGCGAGGTAAAAATCTGCGAGAAGTTTCAAGATGATATTGCCCTTTTCCCACGCCAACGTACCCAATATGACACACTGTAGGAGTTGTGGCATTGCCTTTACAAATTCTGAGGTTCTAAAGACGGGGTACACACAATTGCTAAAAATTGTTGAAAATGTCATTGAAAATTTGGCTGGTGTTTCATATTCTGGTAAATACCTTGATTGCCATCAAACCTCAAATCTTGTATGAGTTTAACAGAATCCGAGATATTGTAAGACACAAACCGAACAATAAGCATAGTTTTGATCTCAGCCATGTGTCTATATTTAGTATTATTGCATTTGCCATAAGGGAGAATTGACATTGCATATATCTAACAACTTTCTCACAATCTTACATAGGTAAACGAATGGCTGTTTTGATTTTGTATCCTTTTAAACTGAAAGTGACAATTAAAAAATGAAAGCATGAATGTTTTTATGCCTTGATATTGTCCTGTAAAATACCGACTGCTAAGCACCTATAGATCACATCAAAGCACATTACAAATTACGTTCAAAACAGATAAGTTCACTGACATTGTCCTGCATCAAAAAGAGATTTTTGTGATTCAAAGAACATAATTATTTGTAACTGCTCTGCTAAACAGAGGACGTGGATTCTCTACCTACGTTGAGGTTGAGGATCGACTTCTTCTGTTTAGCAGAATATTTGTTACTAATTTAGGGGATAACTAATGGTGTATTATACTGTGACGTCAGTATGGTGCACCAACATTTCAAATGTGAATTTCTGAACCAAAAGACCAGTCCTTTCAAATGCTTAGAGCATGGTCAAGTTCTGAAATTCACATACCTGCACTAAGTTGCTAGGTGTCTGAAGAGTGCAGACAGGGAGGAAATTAAACAATTTCATGTCACCGAAACCGAAACAGCAGTCATAAAAATTGCACCCGATGGTGATTTGACAGCTGCTTGTCGCAACATGTACCTGTATGTATGTACAGGATGTGGACCTCAAACTGCCAAACTTAAGACAGAATATTAAAAAAAACAAATGCTGCTTCAAAAATGAAAGCTCTTTGAGAATAATAAATGATACACAAAGATCTTTGGGAACGATAAATAAAACCAAACGAGCAAATTTACTTTGAATTAATAATCGATATGCGCATAGAGTTTCAAATTTATATCTTTTTGATGACATGAAACCTGTTGGGGAAGAGAGGTCACATCAGCAAATTTGAAAGATAAATATAGCTGGGTTTTTTTTATTTATGACCATAATTTTATAAGGTTTAAGGCAAAGGTCTGTGTTTTATGTCTTGTTAATCTGTAAAATTATATAATGCCAAAAAGTATGTTAGTAATAGTGGGAGGAAATGCATACGTGTTCAAAGCATGATGTGGATGTGCAAAGAAAAACAATTAGGTCATTACACATTTTATTTATGGGGGTCGTAAAGAGCCAATTGACTCAGGGGTGGGAGAACCTTGAACGGTGCCGGACTAAAAATCTGCATAATCACGCCAATTCCGGATGCTCGCTCGCAGCAAAGCCTGAACATAATCACGCCAATTCCGGATGCTCGCTCGCAGCAAAGCCTGAACATAATCACGCCAATTCCGGATGCTCGCTCGCAGCAAAGCCTGAACATAATCACGCCAATCCCGGACGCTCGCAGCAAAGCCTGAACATAATCACGCCAATCCCGGACGCTTGGAGCAAAGCCTGAACATAATCACGCCAATTCCGGACGCTCGCAGCAAAGCCTGAACATAATCACGCCAATTCCGGACGCTCGCAGCAAAGCCTGAACATAATCACGCCAATTCCGGACCCTCGCTCGCAGCAAAGCCTGAACATAATCACGCCAATTCCGGATGCTCGCTCGCAGCAAAGCCTGAACATAATCACACCAATTCCGGATGCTCGCTCGCAGCAAAGCCTGAACATAATCACGCCAATTCCGGACGCTCGCAGCAAAGCCTGAACATAATCACGCCAATTCCGGACGCTCGCAGCAAAGCCTGAACATAATCACGCCAATTCCGGACGCTCGCAGCAAAGCCTGAACATAATCACGCCAATTCCAGACGCTCGCAGCAAAGCCTGAACATAATCACGCCAATTCCGGACGCTCGCTCGCAGCAAAGCCGGGACATAATCACGCCAATTCCGGATGCTCGCTCGCAGCAAAGCCGGGACATAATCACAGCAATTCCGGACGCTCACAGCAAAGCCTGAACATAATCACGCCCATTCCGGACGCTCGCTCGCAGCAAAGCCTGAACATAATCATGCCAATTCCGGACGCTTGCTCGCAGCAAAGCCTGAACATAATCACGCCAATTCCGGACGCTTGCTCGCAGCAAAGCCTGAACATAATCACGCCAATTCCGGACGCTTGCTCGCAGCAAAGCCGGGACATAATCACGCCAATTCCGGACGCTCGCAGCAAAGCCTGAACATAATCACGCCAATAATCACACTAAAGCCGGACACTATTTATTTGCTGTACTAGTGAATCACAACAAAGTCGCGTGAAGTCTGAGAAGTGTCGTGCAGTGAAATGAAGCTATATATTTTTTAAATTGTTTTCTTAATCTTGACACATCGTATCATGAAGCTCAGCTGCGACTACAGTCCGGTACCGTTCAGAGCTCTCCCACCCCTGCGACTGTGTTCATGCCATTAAGAACTTTTTTTTGCGGTTGGGTTCCATCCAGTGAAGCCCACTAAATTGGGGCAATAAAAGTAACTATAAAAACCTACTTGAGTTTCTTTCGGTTCAAGATAAAACAATTCACACACAAGTCATTAACCAACTTGCCCTGAGTGATTTTGTTGTTAAAGCTTCACATGGTTGATATTTATTGATTATGTACCTAGGCAATGATATCATTTTGATTATTGAGTACATTCGAAATCTAAGGATATAAAGTAATTATATATGGCAAATTTTACAAGATGTCTCACTCTAAAGAACAAACTACACACGGCAGTGTATATTAAAGCTACTGTGGTAAGCAATTTTTTCCTCCTTTATGTTAGTAATATGAAAGATAATACTTCATTTATAATGTTGAGACATTTTTGTCAAACATTATTTGTACATTATTAGAATTGAGGTGGTATCGTCTGCCGATTCACACTTGTTTGGATGAAGATTTGGGGGACAGATTAGCCGAGCCTATCTTGTGTTTATATGTAAACAACTGTTTTATTAACAATACATAACTTTGACTACCTAATGAGAACCTGAAACGATTGGAAAACTGTTTAAACAAGTGAAATTTGTACATGATAAGAGGGCTTCCTGTTTGGAGTAACTTAGAGTTTGGAGAAAGTAT
The DNA here is from genome assembly GCA_949316495.1 of Amphiduros pacificus. Classification (NCBI taxonomy): domain Eukaryota; kingdom Metazoa; phylum Annelida; class Polychaeta; order Phyllodocida; family Hesionidae; genus Amphiduros; species Amphiduros pacificus. Next base: position 56,585,820 of record OX439001.1, on the reverse strand, counting down.
CAGATAAACTTTCTCTGCGCAGACATCCTTGCAAATATCTTGCGTTAACTTTGAATATTACATAACACCCCCACTGGCTACTATTTTTGTACTGTGCATTTCCTTTAATAACTGATTGAGAAACAATGTTGTTTAAGTACATTTCGCATAGATAACAAGAAGATAGTTATATCTTATCATATACCAACAATCTATGCCCCAGAGGGCTTAGTAGGCTGAGGCCATCCTCACGTTCCCATAGTAACTTTAAGCACAAAATTGTTGAGTGATAACATTATAAACTATGCTGCAATAGGATAGGATATCGGGGGGGGGGGGGGGGGGCAGTGTGTGGTGTGACGCATACCTCAGCACCAGTGCTTATCCCGCCAGCATGGTTTTTGGGTATAACAACTATTAATTATAGTTAAATAATGTATCAGTGAAGTACATTGCGGGAGATACGTTCACTATTTGGTAGTGCAGATAATTTAAGTGAAATGATTATAAACTAACATTTGTTGGATGACATTAAGCATACGGACCATGGAAACCACAAAAAGGAAACTAGTTTTACACTTCGATCTACAGAATACAATTATCCTGACAGACAAGGGAAGAAATATTGGCCTTGTTGAGGCTCTCAATACATTTTTAACCACGGTCACATGGGGAACAATGGGTAGCCAAGGCAACTGGATTGACTCAGGAATGCCACCATCTTTATATCCCCCAACAGAAGAACACATCAGCTTCTACAAACATCTTGAGCAAAAACTCGTGAGAGATGACAAAAACCGGATTAAATTTCGTGAAATCACTCAAAATTTTACCTCAACCCCTGAAGGATCTCGACACGCTGAACTGTTAAAATGTAGAGTGAGTGAAATGAGATGGAGGAAACAAAAAGCAGATGTATTGCTGACTCAACAAGACAAAGATGAGCAACTCTATCATTACATTGTGCCCTCATTCTTCAGGATGATCAGTTATCTTCAAGAGGAGCGTCGTGATTTTGCTATCATTCTGCGCACTTTTGGCCAGGACGCCGCCCCGGTTCTGCGCAGCATCCAGCACGCACTTTGCGGGCATCATGATATATTCAAGGACAATGTTGCTGATAGTCAAATAAAGACTGATCCAATTCCTGGTGAGATAACCCACACCGAGTCTCATACAAAGGTTGCTATGGGCAACGATATCATCATGCATGTCAAGAAAGGAGAAGTAACAGAGGAAAAGGGCATTTATGATTATTTTTCTTCCTTGACTGGAATAAGCGGTCTGGTGGACCATTACAAGTATTGGTCTCAGACTGGATACAAACCTCATGGTGGGAAACCCCTTTGGGTGGATATCTCTGATAGTTATGTGCAGCACATCATGTTTGATGATAACATCCGCGTGGGTCAGCCAGATAACATTGTAGACCTGAGGGTGGTTTGTGAGGAGAGGGTGTGCTCCAGCGAGGCTATAACTTCTCTGTTCGCTGATTCCTGTCTGGTGCAAAATAACGCACTCCAAGCCGTACACGATCAGCAGTATTTTATCACACACATTAATAGATGCGAGGAAAACTATAACCATCTTCTTGCATCCAAGGATTTGGGTATAAAGCTTTCTCAAGCAAGACATGAAAAAAAAGTCACTACAAAACTAGAGAATTGAACATTTGACTTCCACAGGACCTAATTATGCAAATTTCTGGGTTATTATAAATATATGAAATGCACAGAATAATATATATATTTGAAATGCACAGATAACACATATCATCAAATAATTTTAAATTTATAGTGCCATAACTCGGGATCAAATTTGATAGAATGATTTATTCATCGTTCTGCATGGTCAGTACGCACTCATTAAATTTAGAAACATGACTCAACCTGTGTAACAGTAAAATAATCTTTTAGCAAAGTTAACATGTCGTATTGTGTTGGTGACTCTTATGAAATCGCGGGAAACATTATACATGATGACTATATCCTGCATGCACTTTGTGGTCATCATAATATACAAAAGGACAACGTGTTGCTGACATATGTCAACAGATCTAATTCCCGCCAGCCTGCTATTGGTTACACAGATAATTGCACATCTGCTGGCTTTAATATTTATGTGGGTGTTCTGGATTTGCATCATTATTCAGTATCTGGTCCATAGTGTATCAGATATTGTGAGTGGAGTGGTGAGAGAAGTCCGAGCTAATTCTAGTTGACGTGTAGTGAGCAAGCAGATATTTTTGCTCACAAGTTCTCGATACAACTGAGTCGTACTCTCCTTTGTGTCAGTCAGAGAGGCCTCTGAGAGGGCCGACCATTGCTGGGTACCTGGGTACCTGGGTACCTGGGTAGGTATGCTGTTAAAATTCCTGGTTGATCAATGCCAGATTTATTATCATATAATAATGTAAATGGGTGGAAGCAATTTATGCATTTGCATCGTTATTGAAAGACTGGTTCAAATTTATCAAACAATCTTTCACGCCTGGCTAAATTAACAGATCGCATATGTTTATTGAGGTCACACCGTCCAACCCAGTACCAGGTTGAACGACCGGAAACCTCCCTACCCTGCATATCAGCACACGACCTACCAGAATTACCCACCCTGCACATCAGCACCCAACCTACCAGAGGTACCCACCCTGCATATCAGCACCCTCCCTACCAGAATTACCCACCCTGCATATCAGCACCCAACCTACCAGAGGTACCCACCCTGCACATCAGCACCCAACCTACCAGAGGTACCCACCCTGCCTATTAGCACCAACCTACCAGAGGTACCCACCCTGCACATCAGCACCCAACCTACCAGAGGTACCCACCCTGCACATCAGCACCCAACCTACCAGAGGTACCCACCCTGCACATCAGCACCCAACCTACCAGAGGTACCCACCCTGCATATCAGCACCCTCCCTACCAGAATTACCCACCCTGCCTATCAGCACACTCTAAGACTCCCTCCAGTCTCTGCTGTTCAAGCTGCCCTTCCGATTCCAGTACCGTTTCCAGTAGTTCATCCAGACCCTCCCTACCAGAAGTACCCACCCTGCATATCAGCACCCAACCTACCAGAAGTACCCATCCTGCCTATCAGCACCCTCCCTACCAGAATTACCCATCCTGCTTGTACAATGACTGCAGAGGTAGTAAACCTTAGCTTGCAAGCTTGAAATATTTCTTTTGTGGAGTTTTATGCATTATATAGGAAGCATGTTGCTACATCTGCAGTCATTGTTTTTGATCTCATTCAAAGTGTGGAAATCCCCGAGTCAAAAATACTTGGCTTGCTCACAAAGATATCAACAAATCTGAATTGACCAACAGTAGGTCACAAACTGTTACCAGGTGTCTGGCACAAATACTGACCAATCAGTACAACTGCCAGTACAAAACAAATCTATATATATTCTTTCTATTTATATTCTTTCATAAATGGGTTGACAGCCAGATTTTTCTGAATACTGATGACTTGTGCTCGATTCTGTGAGCACAATTATAGCTTTGGTGGCAGGGGCTGATATGAGAGAGAAGTCCTGCTGTGGAGGGTATTGAAATTTGTATTCCAAGAGAAATGAGAAAAACCCAGTGATTGAGTGGTGGAATGCCCTATAAATAAGATTATTCTCTTGCACATTTACAAATCTTGCACCCCCTGTGGTTTATTTGCTCATAATGCAAAGAACTACAAGGCATTCCACACCCTCCTATGCACAGGAATGACAGGATTAAAATAGCATTCCATAGAACACTATTTATTTCCATAATTCCCTCAAATGGATCACAGACCTTTCTGATTTTTATAAAAGTGATCTTAGATTTGGGCAGAAATATCAATCAATGTCAGGCTAGGGTAGGTTTTGAAAACACCGAATTTAAGGATTGGATGGCACAGAACAGAAATGATTAGAAATGATTCAGTCAAGGTTGTGATCTAGGCTTTCATCCCTTTAGTTATATATGACAGAAGGGAAAATTGACATTGCATCACACAATTTCAGCACTATCTTAGCTTTTCAGATTCCCTATGCATATGGCAGCCTTTTTTGTGATTTTAATAAGGATAATCTACAAATGCTAGGATACATATATTCACACTCACAACCAGTACTTCTTAATTGTATGTATTTGTGGGGGGGGGGGGGGACTGGGAGAGATTCATATATATTCCCATAATGATTTTTTTCTTAAATCCTAATTCTAATTTATGTAAAAAGTTGTAATATTAATTACAATTACATTTATCATGGCAATATGCTTTGTTGAAGGAGGGACTGGAATCTCAACCATATCTCCAAAATAAAATCATTGCATTTTAGGTAAGAATTATTATTATCATTCCGCTTTGCTGTATTGTCAGGAGTGTCTATTTTTAATGGAAATATCTTCTGTTCTGTTTTGTTGACATGCATTTTCTTCAACTTGCAGTTTTCACTCAAGCTCACATTAGATATTCATATATATTCATGTTCGTGTCTTCAGAGAAGGGTAACATTTGCAGAACTTGGTGTTGCTGCCAGCCAAATAGGAAGCCTTTTTATTTTTGCATTATGACATACTGCCAGAGAGGTGCTAATGCTTGTCTTATCTCTTTCCTGTACACCTTGGTGCAGTTGTATTTATTTAAAGCCTCCAAATGCCAACAACAGTAAAGATACATTTTTACACTTTTAGCATTGAAGACCAGACAATGTCCGTTCATAGCGGTATTGGAAGTAGTGTTTTCGGAATAGAGATCTGAGGCACAGTGAGATCTGAGGCACAGTGAGATCTGAGGCACAGGGAGATTTGGGGCAAAGGGAGATCTGAGGCACAGTGAGATCTGAGACACAGGGAGATCTGAGGCACAGGGAGATTTGGGGCAAAGGAATTTCTGAGGCACAGTGAGATCTGGGCAAAGGGAGATCTGGGGCACAGGGAGATCTGAGGCACAGGGAGATTTGGGGCAAAGGGAGATCTGAGGCACAGGGAGATCTGGGGCATAGGGAGATCTGAGGCACAGTGAGATCTGAGGCACAGTGAGATCTGAGGCACAGGGAGATCTGGGGCAAATGGAGATCTGGGGCACAGGGAGATCTGAGGCACAGGGAGATTTGGGGCAAAGGGAGATCTGGGGCACAGGGAGATCTAAGGCACAGGGAGATCTGGGGCACAGGGAGATCTGAGGCACAGGGAGATCTGGAGCACAGGGAGATCTAAGGCACAGGGAGATCTGAGACACAGGGAGATCTGAGGCACAGGGAGATCTGGGGCACAGGGAGATCTAAGGCACAGGGAGATCTAAGGCACAGGGAGATCTGGGGCACAGGGAGATCTGAGGCACAGGGAGATCTAAGGCACAGGGAGATCTGAGGCACAGGGAGATCTGGGGCACAGGGAGATCTGAGGCACAGGGAGATCTAAGGCACAGGGAGATCTCAGGCACAGGGAGATCTGAGGCACAGGGAGATTTGGGGCAAAGGGAGATCTGGGGCACAGGGAGATCTAAGGCACAGGGAGATCTGGGGCACAGGGAGATCTGGGGCACAGGGAGATCTGAGGCACAGGGAGATCTAAGGCACAGTGAGATCTGAGGCACAGGGAGATCTGGGGCACAGGGAGATCTGAGGCACAGGGAGATCTAAGGCACAGGGAGATCTCAGGCACAGTGAGATCTGAGGCACAGGGAGATCTAAGGCACAGGGAGATCTCAGGCACTTGCCAGTAAGACCATTTCCTTCAAGATGAGATACTAATTGATTGGCTACTGCTTGTTCTGTTCTGTAAATTTTGAAAAAATCTATTTCAAAATTATTATAATGGCTGGAAGGTAACTTCCAGTACCTCTTAGAAACTCCTCTGTAACACTGTCTCTCCCCTGTGTGTGTGGGGGTGGGGGGGGGGGGGGTGGGGGTGGGGCAGGGGTTCTGATATTTAACAGGGTCTGTAAATTAGATCAGAGATCAGAGTGTAAATGCACTTTAAGGCCTGCAGCACAGACGAAAATACCTTTATCATTAGGTCGGATATCAACCAGTTCAATGTGTTTATTATTAAGGAATCTGGCTTAAGCCATATACACTAATATTTGATGACACCTCAGCTTATAACAATACTGATTGTGACATTCGTCACAAGGTATCTAGTTAGAAATTGTTCTTGGGCTTCCTCTTACATCTCTCCCTATCCCTACAGCAACAGCCCCAGTGAATCCATCCTAACTTTTGGCTTTCCTGATAATCTTTAGTCTTAAAGGTTTAGCATTCAAAGGTTTCAATGAGCTTCAAAGGTTTTGATGGGCTTTTTTTCCCTAAAAGTGGTTCGTTTCAAAGGCCTCCCCACAATGAAAAAAAAGAATTTATTTGGAGATTTGATGTTCCACTTGAATTTCCTCAAATAAAGTAACATCTAGGTAACTACTCACTGTGCTCATTATATAATCTGGAGCTGTTCAAATAACTATGCATATTCATGACACTACCAAACATCATTTTGTACGCACACCTCAAGTCCCTTTCCAAGATTTGTCTCGTCTTACTTATCATATTTCAGATAAGTCTTTTCCAAGTAATCTAATCTTAGTATTTATTCTCAGCAAGTTTGAGCATATATAAATCAACATAGTTGTGTCTCAGATGCATTCCAATGTTATGTTAACACTTCTCATTTTAAGAGCTTATTGCCATCAGTTAACTTTTGAGATGACTGACCTTTTCAACCTTCTGATATGTTTCATTCCATTTTGAATTTAAATTTCTCAATTTTTTTTTCAATCAAATACCCGAAATTTGTACTGCATTTTAGAAACATCCTTGTACATATTCACTTCTATGAGTTGAAAGGGAATAACTGGTCACATTTTAACCATTTAAAATATTTTTCTCTTCAAAGCCTTTATTTGTGCACTGTGAGATCCAATCCCTCAGAGTGCATGCTATAGTATGCCAATTTGCCGTCTTGTTCATTGACAACTGAATCTATGATGCTCTATGACCTTCTTTTGTCCATCTTTTCCTGTTTGGTTGAAGTTTCCCTTCAATGCTTTAGAAGAAACTCCCAAAACAGAACATCCATTTCCTCTACAACAGACAATGATGACGTTTCTATTTTTGAATGAATATGCATGCAGATGTGAAAACATATACTGAAGGTCTTGTTTACTGTCTTATATTCAAAGAAGGTTCAAGATGCCTTTTATTCCACTCTTTTCTTCGAATCATTCATTAAGTGTGAATGATTTATATTTAAAATACACATCTAGGGATGATGTGACGTTTTGAACCATAGTCAGGTTCTAGTTGCAAGCATCAACTTTTATGTCCATAACGCATCTGAATATCATATAATTCACTTTATATTCCATGTAAAATTATATAGGTCCTTTTTTGCAGGGGGGGATCAACCCTTGGCAGCAAACATAGTTGACTGACATACCACCATTTACACAATACATATTGCCCATTCATGACAGACTATTAAGACTGAAATATATAAATCTACATAGAAAAGAGATTTTTCAATTAATTCCATTGTCTTTGTTTGATTTAATCAGTTAATTATTCTTCCGTTAATTAGTTTCCGTCAAGGGTTTATCTTGAATTGTTGTGAATATTATTCTGTGACCAACTATTTTACACATCAGCCCTCATTGTCTCTGAGCAATATAGTATACAGACTTTCAGAATAAAGCCTTTCTTATAACATATATATCTTACTGCTCTAAGAGCTGTATACAAAAATCTGGATGTCAACTGATTGCTGAAAGAACATAAATTGGTTTGTTTTGTACTAGCAGTTGTACTGATTGGTCAGTTTATGTATCAGACACCTGATTACAGTCTATGACCTGATGTTGGTCAATTCAGATTTGATGATATTTTTGTGAGCAAGGCAAGTATTTCTAACTTGGAAAATTCCAAATTAAGAATGGTATCAAATATAGGGCAATGACTGCAGTGGTAGTAATTGAATACTACCCATGTAGTGCAGAGGATGAGTATGATAAAGTTAACCTGTTGTCCTTGTAAATCTGTGACCGGGCGGGTTGTCATGTCAAGGACCTGCAACATGACAATTCAGTGAGGCAGCAATATATATCTGCTACAAGTAGGTCTCATCACGAAATGACTGAACTAATGTTGAAAGTGATGTAAAACCCCAAACAAATAAACAAACAATTATGATAAAAACACAGAAGAAATAAGAAGCTGAACTGTTATTCTAATAGTGTCCAAAAATCTAATTTCCTTTCTCTATGGCACAATATGTCTGCCAAAAAACTACCATCCATGGCCAAAGGCCCAAGCAATTCACCATCAATCCCATTTTCCAACATGTATATCTATCTCATATATTGAATGTGGATTGATTTCAATTCTTCAGAACACATGTGGCTAAATGGGATAATGAAGTCATCAGATAAAGTGGGTGAATGTGATATCAATACCTCATGAGGTGTTGATAATATCAGACATTGTTATCTCTGCTGTCTGATAATATCAGAAATTGTTATCTCTGCTGTCTGATAATATCAGAAATTGTTATCTCTGCTGTCTGATAATATCAGACATTGTTATCTCTGCTGTCTGATAATATCAGACATTGTTATCTCTGCTGTCTGATAATATCAGAAATTGTTATCTCTGCTGTCTGATAATATCAGACATTGTTATCTCTGCTGGCATGAAACCAACTACAAGCTTTTGTCTAAATTTCCCATGCACGATAATCATGTGGGTAACTACTTCTTGTAATCAATGTAGTACCAATTTGCATTGTTTTATTAAAAGTGGAGTAATTATTATTCACATGCATCCCACAAAGAGAGCCTCATACAGGGCCACACAACTGCTGGTGACAGACTCTAAACCTGCTCTGCACATCTGACATATTACCAGAATCATTGGTTTTCTCATTTTAAGAGCTTATTGCCATCAGTTAACTTTTGAGATGACTGACCTTTTCAACCTTCTGATATGTTTCATTCCATTTTGAATTTAAATTTCTCAATTTTTTTTTCAATCAAATACCCGAAATTTGTACTGCATTTTAGAAACATCCTTGTACATATTCACTTCTATGAGTTGAAAGGGAATAACTGGTCACATTTTAACCATTTAAAATATTTTTCTCTTCAAAGCCTTTATTTGTGCACTGTGAGATCCAATCCCTCAGAGTGCATGCTATAGTATGCCAATTTGCCGTCTTGTTCATTGACAACTGAATCTATGATGCTCTATGACCTTCTTTTGTCCATCTTTTCCTGTTTGGTTGAAGTTTCCCTTCAATGCTTTAGAAGAAACTCCCAAAACAGAACATCCATTTCCTCTACAACAGACAATGATGACGTTTCTATTTTTGAATGAATATGCATGCAGATGTGAAAACATATACTGAAGGTCTTGTTTACTGTCTTATATTCAAAGAAGGTTCAAGATGCCTTTTATTCCACTCTTTTCTTCGAATCATTCATTAAGTGTGAATGATTTATATTTAAAATACACATCTAGGGATGATGTGACGTTTTGAACCATAGTCAGGTTCTAGTTGCAAGCATCAACTTTTATGTCCATAACGCATCTGAATATCATATAATTCACTTTATATTCCATGTAAAATTATATAGGTCCTTTTTTGCAGGGGGGGATCAACCCTTGGCAGCAAACATAGTTGACTGACATACCACCATTTACACAATACATATTGCCCATTCATGACAGACTATTAAGACTGAAATATATAAATCTACATAGAAAAGAGATTTTTCAATTAATTCCATTGTCTTTGTTTGATTTAATCAGTTAATTATTCTTCCGTTAATTAGTTTCCGTCAAGGGTTTATCTTGAATTGTTGTGAATATTATTCTGTGACCAACTATTTTACACATCAGCCCTCATTGTCTCTGAGCAATATAGTATACAGACTTTCAGAATAAAGCCTTTCTTATAACATATATATCTTACTGCTCTAAGAGCTGTATACAAAAATCTGGATGTCAACTGATTGCTGAAAGAACATAAATTGGTTTGTTTTGTACTAGCAGTTGTACTGATTGGTCAGTTTATGTATCAGACACCTGATTACAGTCTATGACCTGATGTTGGTCAATTCAGATTTGATGATATTTTTGTGAGCAAGGCAAGTATTTCTAACTTGGAAAATTCCAAATTAAGAATGGTATCAAATATAGGGCAATGACTGCAGTGGTAGTAATTGAATACTACCCATGTAGTGCAGAGGATGAGTATGATAAAGTTAACCTGTTGTCCTTGTAAATCTGTGACCGGGCGGGTTGTCATGTCAAGGACCTGCAACATGACAATTCAGTGAGGCAGCAATATATATCTGCTACAAGTAGGTCTCATCACGAAATGACTGAACTAATGTTGAAAGTGATGTAAAACCCCAAACAAATAAACAAACAATTATGATAAAAACACAGAAGAAATAAGAAGCTGAACTGTTATTCTAATAGTGTCCAAAAATCTAATTTCCTTTCTCTATGGCACAATATGTCTGCCAAAAAACTACCATCCATGGCCAAAGGCCCAAGCAATTCACCATCAATCCCATTTTCCAACATGTATATCTATCTCATATATTGAATGTGGATTGATTTCAATTCTTCAGAACACATGTGGCTAAATGGGATAATGAAGTCATCAGATAAAGTGGGTGAATGTGATATCAATACCTCATGAGGTGTTGATAATATCAGACATTGTTATCTCTGCTGTCTGATAATATCAGACATTGTTATCTCTGCTGTCTGATAATATCAGAAATTGTTATCTCTGCTGTCTGATAATATCAGACATTGTTATCTCTGCTGTCTGATAATATCAGACATTGTTATCTCTGCTGTCTGATAATATCAGAAATTGTTATCTCTGCTGTCTGATAATATCAGACATTGTTATCTCTGCTGGCATGAAACCAACTACAAGCTTTTGTCTAAATTTCCCATGCACGATAATCATGTGGGTAACTACTTCTTGTAATCAATGTAGTACCAATTTGCATTGTTTTATTAAAGTGGAGTAATTATTATTCACATGCATCCCACAAAGAGAGCCTCATACAGGGCCACACAACTGCTGGTGACAGACTCTAAACCTGCTCTGCACATCTGACATATTACCAGAATCATTGGTTTTTGTCTTCACAACATAAAGCAAAGCTAATGTCAACTTTGTCAATCAGTCATGATCAATTTGTACAAAAACTGAGGAGGCACAGCAATTTGTGTGCTGTAAGCATGTGCAGCTTTCTTGCTAACATGTAAGGATTATATCTGTGCCATTATAGTCAGAGGAACACCCTGTCCTATGTTTACTATGACATAATGTTTACATTGTTATGCTTTGATAAGGCACTGCAGCCTCAAAGTGCCGGAATATATCTTGCTCTGACCAACGAGACTAGAAGAGAAGAGGTCCAGCTCCCACAAGTACCCCTGTCCCGATGTTCTTTTCGCTGTGTAATATTAGATAACACTTTCACACCCTCTGATTGTATCTGCCCGCCTGCTTGCCACACATGTGAGTGTATGCAGATGAGGTCATGGGAACTTTGCCCCTGAAGTCTGGACTGCACTAAACACATTTTACTGAATGGGAAATTCTAATCCCACAATTATAAACTGTATTTAAAGAAAAGATTACTTTGAGCCTATTTCCTGTGTAAATAAACAAATACTCATTGGTCCCCATTGTTTTCCTGTGCAGTTAGCTATCTTAATCTCCCTGTCTGGGGTCAGTCATTGACACACTATCTCATTTCTGCTAAACTATGTTACAGAGCAAAACATATGGCTGCTTTTTCACCAATTTTTTTCCGGTCACTCTGTCCTGGCCACAAAACCAGCAAGGATCTCTACTGTACCCTGATGCCATGGCTGAAAAGGTGTGTGACTTGGTTAAAACAGGGGTACTTGTGGGAGCTGGACCTCTTCTCTTCTAGTCTTGTTGCTCTGACATACCAATGACCACAAGTTGGGTGATGTATGTAAGAGCAGAGGGAAGGATAGAGGGTAGTTGTGGGTACCTCAGGTGGCATGACATAATACCAATAAACACATACAGAAGACAGTGTGTTATCAATCAAACAGAAGTCTCATCTTGTCTTGTCAAGCAAGTGCTTTATTCAAGATGGAGGCTACACCAGCTAACATGTGCTTGTTCACAACTTGTAGCAACTGATACACTTCGTTTAGTAGCATACATCACATCTCCCTTATATATTACACAAAAGTAATATCTCTGTTCTGAATAAAACTATCATCTCTATAAAGTATACAATTTGTCAAATTATTATTTCACTCATACTACCCGGGTCATACACACAAAAGAAAAGCATTCGTACATCAATCTACATAATATCTCTATTTTACTTTAGAGTTACATGTGAATAAACATCATAATTCAGTTACAAAAACATTTGGCAATATTAATTTGCTTTTACATAAAACATTATCATCAGCAGTATATATGGTTAACTTATCAGTCCTGCATCAACAGTTTCCCATATATTCTTATCTCAGTGCAAATAATATTCATGCAATACACATATAATTTGAACAATATGAATATGTGGTGTACAATAATTCAAACATTATCAAGTTCTACAGTACTTGAGCATTCAATGTCAAAAACTGGCTTGCAGCTTGAGCATATACGTTTTACATGAATGGCGATAATTAAAATAAACACAATTCAGTCAACTTTACTGATTTACAGTTTTACATTTAGCATTTCTCTCCACTTTTTACATATCCAACTGCACTTTTCCCCTGGACACCCTACCCCTCCTAGTCATTACCTCTGGCCTAACTGAGACCTGCTCATATTTGACCTTAGCTTGTTGACCAGCTGTTTGTTTTGGCACTGTGGGGGCTTGTTTTGGTACTGTAGGTGTTTTGGGAGACAACCTGGCTGGGCTGCTTACTGACCTAGGGGTTGTACTAGGTGAGCTATGTGATGCATCTCTCTGTGATACATCTCTGGTTGCAAAATTTTGTTCAAACTGTTGTTCATACTCCTCATCATTTATTTGAATTGGAGGTTTGGATTCCCCAGTTGGAAACATGTGGCGCCTGTTTCGCCTAAACATTTTCCCTGTTTCGGTCTGGACCAGCAGACTTCTAGGTGTACTAGATGTACCGGTTACCGTACCATATTCCCACTGATTTTGCGGATTGCGGAATCGTACCGGAGTCCTGATCTCGGGTTGTCTAATAGTTCGAGCGTTCCGGTCGTGAAAGTACTTTTGTTTCTGTTGCCTTAATTCCAGGCTGCTCTTCATTGGTGGCACGACATGAGGTTTTAGCAGGCTCTCGGCTGTCGGAATTCTGGATTTTAATAGTCTGCTGTGTAGCAACTGACTCGGTGCATATCCCAACACTCCATCTAATGGTGTGTTTCTGAACTCCAATAGTGAGTTATACGGATCCTCACCGCTCCGTACGGCCTTCCTGATCAGTCGTTTTACCGATTTGACGGCGTTTTCTACCTGACCGTTCGCTTGTGGAAAACCCGGACTTGTTGTTACCTGTTTAAATCCCCATTCCTGGCTGAACTCACGATATGTCGCACTATCGTAGCATGGACCATTGTCACTAATGACCTTGTCCGGAGTACCATTTCTGGTGAAAATGGACTTTGTTGCCATGACAACTGCATGAGCTGTTTTATTTGGCAACACTTCAACCTCAGGGAACTTTGAGTAGTAGTCAATTACTATCAAAAAGTCCTTTCCACCTGTCTCAAACAGGTCTGTGCCTACTTTGGACCAAGGGCGGTCCGGAATTTCATGTGGAATCATTGGTTCCTTGGGACGCTTGTTGCGAAATTCCATGCAAATACTGCATCTTGACACTAGATCCTCGATCTGTGCATTCATCCCTGGCCAGAACATAACTGACCTAGCCCTTTGCTTGGACTTGACTATGCCTTGGTGGCTTCTGTGTACTTGAGCTAGTACCTCTGGTCTCATACTTGCTGGAATGATGATCTGATGCTGTCTGAACAATATTCCATTGCAAAATGTGATATCTGATTTGAATGGAAAGTATGGTTTGATCTCATCTGAGACTTGAGATCTGTCCTCGGGCCATCCTGACAGGACTGTACGACACAACTCCGACAAAACTGGATCCTCCGCAGTTTTCTCACGAATGAGCACCAGTTTCTCATCGCTAACTGGGAGTTGCTCTAGGACTGAGTCGACTAGAGCGGCATCATCGGTTTTGTACTCGGGATTGTCAACCGCTGCTCTTGACAGTGCATCTGGAATCAACATTTCCTTTCCAGGCTTATAGGTCACTACTAGGTCATATCGGTGAAGCGCCATGCGCATTCGCTGCAGTCTAGGGCTTAGCTTTGCAAGCTCCTTGCCAAAGATACCAACTAATGGTCTGTGATCTGTCTCCACAGTAGTCTGCTCTCCATATATGTAGTCATGGAAACGGTTACACCCAAATTTGATTGCGCACATCTCCTTCTCTATGGGTGCATAGTTCTGCTCTGCTGGGCTCAGTTAGTGAGACGCATATGCAATAGGCTGACCTTCCTGAGAAATCATAGCTCCAAATCCCTTGTTGGAGGCATCGGTACTCAGGACTACAGGCTTTGTTGAGTCATACAGCTTCAGTGCGGGCGCACTTGCTGCAGCCTGGATCAGCTCATCAAATGCCTTCTGATGCCAGCTTTCCCAGCACCAGGCGTACTCCTTTTTCAGGAGCTGTCTGAGTGGCTCAGACATTTTAGACAGATTTGGCACAAATTTGGACAGATAGACCATGATGCCCAGAAAGTTCTCAAGTTCCTTTCTGTTCTCAGGTCTGGGCATCTCCTGTAGGGCTCTTACCCTCTCAGGGCTCGGCTTGAGACCCTCAACCGAGACTACATGACCAGAATACCCAACTGAGTCCTTACCAACATCACATTTTGGCATATTCAGGCTCATCCCAGAGTCACGCACTCGGTTGAAGTAGTTCTCTAGTCGGTCATCGTGATCGTCATCCTCGCATCCCCAGAGCATCATGTCGTCGACAATGATTTCGATGCCCTCGATGTCGCCAAACTCCTCGACCATGGCACACTGCCAAATTTCTCCGGCTGAACTTATCCCAAACGGCATTCTGAGATACTTATACCTCCCCCATGGACTATTGAATGTCGTCAGCAGGGAGCTCTCCTCGGTGAGTCTCAACTGCCAATATCCAGAGGTGGCATCAAACTTGGAGAACACCTTGGCGTTAGGCATCCTGGCGGCTACCTCCTCGATGGTATTCATCGGATAGTGCTGTCGGCGAATTGCCTTGTTTAGGTCCCGCGGATCCAAACATATCCGTACCTTACCATTCGATTTCACTACCGTGGTCATCGAGTTTACCCTATCTGTGGGTTGTGTCACAGGTTCGATCACGCCAATCGAGACCATACGATCGAGTTCCGCTTTCACCTTATCGTACAACTTGTGCGGCACTGTACGTGGTGGGTTTTTCACAGGTGGTACGCTCGGATCGATCTGTATGTTGTATTCTCGATTCTTCAAACACCCAAGGCCCTGAAACAAGTCTTTGTTTCTCTCTAACAAACGCAGTGCTCTTGGACTGGGTTTGTGTGGGGGTTTGGGGGACGGACTGACAGACTGACGGACTGACGGACCAACACTTGACTGACGGACAGACGGACCAACATGTGACAGACGGACAGACTGACCACTAGCTGATGGCTGACCAACAGCTTGTACATGTTTTACACCAGAACTACCACCAGGTGTCCCTTTGTACAACAAACCCATCATCTCACATGTATTTTTACCAAGTATTGGTGTCACATCACCATCTAATACCTCAAACGTTGTCAAGTGGCTTGTCTTACCTACTGTTATGGGTACAGTAATCTTACCTAGTGGCTCTAGTCTGTGGCCACTATATGACTGCAGTGTGGTGTGGCTTTCCTGTATTTCACAGTCTAGGTTATTTGCTATTTTGCAAGGTAGCACATTTACCTGGGCTCCGCTATCTAATTTGAATACTACCTCTGCCTTACCCACACCACAAGTTTCAGTCCAATCCTGTTGGTTCAGCTGACCAACTACACTACATGTATCAATATAGAAAAAATCGTCCTCCGGTTCTGAGTCTACCAGAACTTCATGAATTTTCCCTCTCGGTGGTTTCCTGTGGCGCCCTCCTGTGTCTGATGGCTTGCATCTCATGGCGAAATGTCCGGTTCCGCCACATTTGTTATATTTCTTTCCATATGCCGGGCATTTTCCGGGCAAATGTTTGTATGGCCAGTTCGCACAGTCTTTCTTACCACCAGCGTATTTCCTGTCCGGTTTGCGCTGCTGAACATGTCCGTTGCTTGTTTTTGTTGTCTTTTTTCTAACAACATCTACCTTGCTCTGCTCTTGTGTCTGTGTCAAATTCATGGATTTCAGCTGTTCATTTGACACCTCCGAAACCGTGGAAATGTCAATGGCCTTTTGCAGGGTTAACTCTTCTACCCTCAGGAGTCTCGCTCTTACCCTCTCATCACTAACTCCACAGACAATTCTGTCTCTGAGAAGCTCGTCGGCTAGTGCACCGAACTCACAATCCTTGAGTAAAGTTCTCAGTTCTGTTAGATATTCGATGAAGGGTTCTCCTGCCTTTTGGTTTCTACTGTTAAATTTATACCTGCATACAGTTATATTTTTCCTTGGCTCACAATACTCTTGAAACTTCTGCATTACAGGGGCTATTTTATCTTTGTCAGTGTCTGTTGTGAATGTGAATGTGTCAAATACCCCTTGTGCTTGTGGGCCAGCACAATGCAAGAGTGTTGCAACTTGAATTTTCTCCTCTTCTTTGTCAATCTTTGAGGCACACAAGTAGAGCTCAAGGCCTCTTTTGAAGTCCTTCCAATTCTTGGACACATTGCCCTCCAAGCTCAATGCTTGGGGCTGCTTCAACTGACCTGCCATGTCAGTATTTTTCACTTCTGAACACCATGTGTTATCAATCAAACAGAAGTCTCATCTTGTCTTGTCAAGCAAGTGCTTTATTCAAGATGGAGGCTACACCAGCTAACATGTGCTTGTTCACAACTTGTAGCAACTGATACACTTCGTTTAGTAGCATACATCACAGACAGGACTATCATTTCACATGTGAATTATTGATCTTTTGAATGATATAAATTGGTCTCCTTAGATATTGGAAAAAATATGATTCATCTTAATATCCATTTCCAAGGGTTTATGAAAATAAATTGATAGAATATATGCTTAGAATGTATTGTCCAGACACATCCTATTTTTTGTATACAGGGCCTAAGGCCAAGAATGAAGTCTATGTTATAAGAAAGGCTCTGTTCTGAGAGACCGAGTATACTGTAAGTGAACGGAGGCGACAAGGAACAATGTGTAAATACTTTTCGTCACTCAGCCCACATGTGTAGCCAGTGGCGGATCCAGGAGGGGTCTGTGGCTAGGGAGCTTTTGGGAACTGGAGCCCCTTACTTTATGGGACTGGAGCCCCTTACTTTATGGGACTGGAGCCACTTACTTTAACACATTTGAGCCCCCCCCCCCCTCCCTCCCCCAGCTTAAAAAATCCTGGATTTGCCCCTGGTTGCAGTGTTGTGACAGTGCACATGTGAAAAAATTATAGCAGTTTTGAATTTCAACACTAAAGGGAGCAGATACAGGGTTAAGGTTTGGGAATTAGGTCACACATGTCTCTCGACCTCCACCACAGGCAGCCAGGGCGATATCACTTACTTTTATATAGGTTAATACTAAGCATGCTAAGAGAGTGGTTGGGATTTTCTCTTGTGCATGAAAACAAATAAACACATTTAACATTTTGAAAGACAGTGGAATTACAAGATGACATGTGAGACACTACATTCAGCTCAAGTGCAATTAGTGGTGGGTATTATAACACATAATTTTGGAGCTATATGTTCTTCTGAGGGGCCTGCAGATCTCAGACCTGGCTGTCAGTGTCACAGACCAGACTGGCGGACATCTCAACTGCATAAATAAACATAGAATTGAACTTTTTCAAACGTAGAATATATTCCAGTCAGTGTAGTCTACATTTACAGCAACTTCTACTTCCATCACTACTTTTATATAGGTTAATAGTTAATATATAACACTGAGACAGAGAGGGGCTGGGGACTTTCACTCTCTGGCAACCTGTGATATTAACTACCTTAGTCATCATGGCTTCCGGCACATCACTTGTGCCATGAAAACAAATAAACACTTTTAACATTTTGAAAGACAGTGGAATTACAAGATAACATGTGAGACACAACATTCAGCTCAATTGCGATTAGTGGTGGGTATTATAACACAGAATTTTGGAGCGATATGTACTTCTGAGGGGCCTGCAGATCACAAACCTGCCTGTCAGTGTCACTGACTGGCAGACAATGCTTGCACATCACAATGGTTTATAGGTAGCCTATATAAACTCACTGAAGGCATGAAATGAGACGTGCCCATTATTGGTTACAAAGTAAAGGAAATAAATAAACTCGAAACTAATTTTTAAAGACTTGTGAATTGCCAGTTGCATCAACAGAGGCCACTCGTTCATTACTTGTATAATGATCATGTGACCATACCTTATCTTATACGAATAGCTATTAATATCATCTGAAATTCTAGGTATTGTCTGAAGGAGTAATTTTTCATTGTTGAAATGGTAGTAATGAACACCTTGAAATACACATGTGAGCTAGTGATGCATTCAATGCTAATTTAAATTTCATTGAATGACTACTCTGCATTACATCATTTGCATTCAATTACTTCCTCTGCAATCATTGCCTTATATTTGGAACCATTCTAAATTTGCAATTCCCCAAGTTATAAATACTTGCCTTGCTCACAAAAATATCAAATCTCAAATGTCAAATTGCCCAACATCAGGTCATAAACTGTAATCAGGTTTCTGACACAAACTGACCAATCAGTACAACTGCCAGTACAAAACAAATCTATATTCTTTCACCAATGAGTGGACAACCAGATTTATATGAATACTGATGACTTGCGGTCGATTCTGTATGCATCTTTATACCTTTGGTGGCAGGGACTGATATGATAGAGAGGTCCTGCTATGGAGGGTATTGATTGACAGGCAGCAACATTGAAACCATATCACAAATCATATTCACAGTAACATTGACACTTTCAAGTCACAACCCTGAAATGTACATGTCTATTTTTAGTGCCTAAATGAAATGAACACCACAGATTTAGTCGAATTCTTCTGAAACTTTACACCAAAGATTTAAATTTTAAATTACTGACAAGCTGGTTGACAATTGTTATTTAAATCAGTTGATATACTTGAAAGGAGTTACAACTGACTTTATACTAACCTCATTTTGGAGATCTTGCAATTGATAAAAGGTAATTTTCTCTTATATTGCTCTCAGATTATAGTGACATTGATATGATCTGAACTATGAATATGTCGAGTGTAATGCAATAGTCATCTTAATTTAATGTTTACTCAGCTATTGTAACTGCAAATGAAACCAATTGTCACACCAATATTGTGTTTGAAAATAAGTGATTGTTATATCATATTACAACTAATGTCGCAGGAGTAATTCATACAGGAAACGCCGCACCTTTGGCTTACTGCCATATAGCAGATTTTCCAAATCGAACTCCAGTCTTATTTCCCAGACAATGAATTCATTGATTTGTGCAAGTTGATGGACAAAAAGTACAGAAACTTTCTACCCCCTCACTGCAGAAGCTATGCATTGCCAACATTCCCAGTCTCATGGAGAATTTGCCAAATTAAAATACATGTTACCCATTTAAAAGTTCAAAATTCCATCCAGTAGTTGCACTTGAGGTTTATGTTCAGAGATGAAAATCCCCCCCCCCCCCCTCACTGCTGGAGCTTTGCGGACATAGTCTCCACAGCTAAAAATATTTTTATTTATTTTTTAATGTTCAAAATACTTGGATCCTCGTAATGCTGTGATTATGTATTGAAAATGGCTTTATACTGCTTTATAAATACTTTTTATTAATGCAGGTCAAGGTACAGTCAACTAATAATGCATGACTATGGAGGCAGACTCGCTCAACCCAACATTGCCTTTCAATAATGAAATATCTGTTGATCAGGGAAGTTCCTTGAATTCATTGTTATTTTAAAACCAATATGGCAGCCTCTAAGTCAACACCATCTCTCCTGTTCTGATAGTCTCCAACAGAAGCTACATTAAGGTTACAAGAATGCGGTACTGAATGTTCCAGGTGTCTGATATTTCAACGCTTTGGTGGAGCCATGGTTTTGAAACAGCTTTTAAATTTTTTAAGAAAATTGGAAAAAAATCTCACCCTCAAAAAAAATAAATAAATAGAATGGGTCCTCTGAAAATACTACATCTTACCAATGAATAACTGAGAACTCCACCCAGTAATTTCAGAGACCAAAGTTGATGGACAGACAGAATGACAGAAAATTCCCCCCCTCAGTGTAGAAGCTATGTGGACAAAGTCAGTATAATAATAATAATAATAAAACTTATATCGCGCTGATACCAGTCGAAACTGTTCATAGCGCTATGTTCAGAACGTGAGCCCTGAAAAGATGAGTTTTGAGTCTACTCTTAAAGGAGTCGACTGTAGTACAAGTTCTAATATTAGATGGTAATGCATTCCAGAGTCTGGGGCCTATCGCAGAAAAAGCCCTATCACCCACAGTCTTCAGGCGCATTTTTGGAACGCATAAATAGGTACCATCATTTGATCTAAGACTACGTTCACCTTGTTTGACTTGTAAGAGATCACGCAGGTAAGGGGGCGCCTTACCATTTAGAGCCTTCCAAGTCATTAAGAGAATTTTAAATTTTATTCTGGCATGGACAGGAAGCCAGTGCAGTTCCTTAAGTTTATCTGATATATGATCAAATTTCCTAAGTTTGCCTACAACCCGCGCCGCAGCATTTTGTACATATTGCAGTTTTCTAATTTCAGAGTTAGGTAGGCCAGCTAATAGTCCATTTCCATAGTCCAGAGTGGAGGTCACGAAGGCATGTGTCAAGTATAGTTAAAATGACAAAAATTCTGGGCTACATGGAAAATAGATAGAATTATTACCCTGAAAATACATCTTGCCCACTAATAACTAAAAGCTCTGACCAGTAAAATTGACGGACAGACAGAATGACAGAAAATCCCCCCCACCCACTGCAAAAGCTATGCTATGCACAGCCAAGCAATTAGGAATTCAAATAACAAAAACATCCTTTATTTAAATATCAATACGTTTATTTATTTTGGGAAAACCTAGATTTAATGAAGGTACTTTTCCTGGACTGAACAAAGTGTTGTGTCACAGAATACATGACGCTAGGAAACAGCTTTATTATTCTTAATACAGGAATACACACAACCTTGGTTCACAAACGTTGGTAGCACACTTGGGATATCAATGGACCTGGCTTATTCAAATGTGTATGACTGGTCAAGTGGTATCCCTGCGTGTGATAACGGTCCCTGATTATGTCTGAGTGGATAAACAATGGGCAACTGACAAGAGAGCAAGCCTATCCAGTTAGGCAAAAAAAAAAAAAAAACATTTTTTCTTTGTTTTTTTTTTTGCTAAACAAGACAAGCAATGTTGACAAGAATGAGAACATATTTGATAGATTACAGTTGTTTTTTTCCTTTTTTTTAAGGGCTGGCTGTCTGCAGCCCTCTGTCACATTTACTGAAGTAGCACATTATCCGCTTGTCGCACAGCGAAAGTCAATAAACTGTCATCTGTATAAACAAACACATACATCCTCACATTCACGCCCAATTTTTCTCTCAGTCTTCATTTACGACCTCAACTTAAAGTTCCAAGGTCACTATAATATTAATTACGAAGCACATATGCAAGATAGGACTTTCACACCAATATTTACAATAATCCACATTTGTTCTTGTTTTATATCTCTTTTTTTTCTTTGTACATGGTACAAGATATTCACAGTGTTCCATTTTAACAATTCAAAGCAGTACTGTTGAACAAGAAAAGTATAACTGCAGGTTTAAGGTAAACTTCCAGCTCCCCCTATGGACAATAATCATACACCTTTAAATCAAAGGGGGAGCCACTATCTCGGTGTCCGTGTGCACCTTAAGTTATCAAACAGCATGTGGTATTCATGCTCGTTCCTGAGATGCCTCCTTCTAGACTTTTTTCAAAACACCAAGAGGAATATTTGTATCTATTCATCATCCGATAGCGTTTCATATTGAGAGGAGAGAAGGGGTGACTGTTCCTGATTGACACGCATGTGTGGTGAGGGGGCTTGTTCGTGGGGGCGTGGCTGAGCGTGGGGCAGCAGATTGTGAGCTGCCAGGGTTGAGTAATAATGAGGGTTATACACTGATGTAGAGGTGGCCTGTGTAGATTCTGCCATGGAGTGCACCACGCCCACCATGGCTCCCATCGGAGGCGCGTAGTGGGTCCCGGAGTAACGAGAACTGTCCACATGCATGGAGGAGGCCATGGAGGTGGACGAGTTCACCTCGTGGGCCCCGGGTGATGACCTCTGAGGCTGAGGTCGCGAGTCCGAACCAGTGCTGTGAGACCTTGGTGGATGCGGGCGTCCGTGTTTACCCGTCTGAGAGTCTATGTCCATATACATGTCCCTACTTGAGGTAGATATAGCATGCTGGGAGCTCTCGCTGGCCGGCGAGAAGCGCTCAATATGAGCTGAGCTGTCGACAGCGCCACGGCACTCATCGATCACCATACGATCAGACTGTGGGCTGTCTGTGCTCTGTGAGGCTACTGCGGCTGACTCGTCCACCACCCTGCCTCCCTCCTGCGAGTGAGAACTCGACCTGCGTGAGGGTCCGTGATCTAATGCCATCCCACTCTGCTGGGGTCTCATGTCCTCCATGCTACCGCTCACGACCATGTCCATATTGCCACCAGAGCTGAACTTGGGCGATCTCTGGTTCAAGACCTCGTGCGGCCGACTCGGGGGCCGTCCGTCTGAGGGCTGTGCGTATCCGGGTCTCGGACTGCGGGCATGAGCATAGGCTTCCCCCGGTACCATGGGGCTCCCAACCGGCCGCTCACGACCGCTGTAGTCTCTCATCATCACAGAAGGCGAGTGTGACGATGGCGGCTTCATTGTGGAGGAAGCTCCCCTATGTACGTCCTCCACAGAACTGACACTGTTCATCATGACCTCGTCCGAGGTCTGCGAGTGAACCATGGGTCGTGGTGACCTCTTAGCAGTGCCACTACTGATCTCCTCCCGCATTGGAGACCTCCCGCCCATGTAGCGCTCGGCATTCCAGTCTCTGTGCGTACTACTCTCCACGTTGCCACCAGTGCTGGTGGGCATGTTCCGGTATCGGGCGGCATCCATGGGATGCAGAAATGCTCGTTTATCTCCCCAGGGGGCACTATCTACAGACTGACTGGAGCTTGTTGGCTGGTGACTTGAATCGCTGGGGTTTCGAATCACCTCTGTTATTTTGAGGTTGACATAGTCCAGGGGAGTCATATTGTGAGTGCTCTGCTGAGTCTGCTGGATCTGCACCTGCTGTTGTTGTTGCTGTTGTTGTTGTTGTTGTTGGCTGGCAGACTCAGGGCGGCCACCAGCACTACTGGTGCTCTCTGCTGGATAACCTGTCACGCCTATAACGACACATTACACCATCATTACCATCCATAGGTCATATACAATAAAGCTATAACAGTATACATTTTAACACACTGAAATATCTTCTTGGATAATAAAAGGAGTTAAAATTACACTGTGGCACACATTTCAATTTAAAAAATAATTTTTTCCTTAAAATGTATGAACAATGTGAGCCTTATTTTCTGAAGCCTTTATTTTGCTCAAGAAAGTTTTTTCAATCTCTGTGCAAAGCACCAACATCCTTGCCAAGCTACATAATAATTTTCTGTTCTTTATTAATTATGTTATTACAAACAAGTTTCAGTTCTAAAAGTTCTGCGACAAACGAAGAAAAAATTATAAAGAAATTTAACCCCATGAATATTTGTTGTGATATTTTAACTACATGTATTTATGTGTATTTTTTTCTTCATATATATATATATATGTATGTATATAGGAGTAGGGGAAGGACTCACTGCTAGGTGAAGGTCTGGAGGAGAGGAGGCTGGTGATGGCCTGGTGTGAGGCAGCCAGACTTGATATGGTCTTGGCCTGAGAGGTGCTACTACTGGCCACCTGCTGGGGCTGAGGCACAGCTGACGGGCTGCTGTGATGGAGACCCGCCGCCTGCATGGCCATCACCTGCTGTGCTGACTGTGTCTGGGACATTGAGGCTGCTGCTCCTCCACCAGGGGGCAGTGTTGAGTGGGGCAGGCGTGGAGAGTGAGGGGATGCAGATTTCATTGAGCTTGACTCTGGCCCAGCACTGTCTGTGGATCCCACACCTAAAACAGTAACTTTCCCTCTTAATATAGTTTTCCCATCAAAGAAACAGGGAAATTTAGCTGTATTTTCTATAAAGCCTAAATTGAGCTCAAGATTGTTTATGTGTTCTAAGATTTGTGTTTGACAATTATCTAATCTCAATTGGCCTCATCAGATAAATTGCAGATAAATATAACTAGAGTTTCCAAAAAAGGTCTTGGAAGTGTTGTCAATGTTTCTCCAGACAGCTCAGAACTTGAATTTAGAAAAAAAAGTACTGTCAGAAACACAACTTACTGCTGACGGGAGAGATGGGTTCATAGTTGCTCATCTGTGGAGATTGAGTGTCTGGCTGTGAGGACTGGGTGACGATGTCCTGTGAGCTGTGCACCATTTCCATGGCGGCCCGGTGCGACGAGTCTGCATTCTGTGTGCTGGCTATCATGCCCATCCCCAGACGACCACCCATCCCGTGACTCTGTCCCTCGTTCTGCTTCTGTTCACGCTCCTGCTATACAAGCATCAGTTAGAATGACATAAGCTTGGGTTTCAAACCTTAAACTGAATGCCAGCTGCCATCTTGCCCCATTGATTTCAGTGAAGTTGTATGGTTCTGCCACAACTTAATAATCATACTCTTTTCAATGGGTCAGAATAGCAGCTGATATTTAGTTCATGTAAAAAGCTTATACAAAGTCAAAAACCATTTTAGATCTTCAATAACAGTGCCTAATCAAATTTAAATCTGTCCCTTAACAGGTCAAGTCATAGTCTTTTTTTATGAAATTTCTACAATTTATAAAAATGATAGTAAATAATTTTACCAATTCCAGTGCTCGTTTCAGTTTCCAATTATGCATTATTGGGCCCATATTCTGGGTGCCAGCTGAGCGACTTCGCGGCCTCTGGTCAACAGGGGGCACTAGGTGTGGCATGGTGGCCGGTGGTTGTGATGACACTGGCGGGTGATTACCCTGCTGTGCCTGCATCGCCATCGTCACCATGCTGCTCTGCTGTTGTTGTTGCTGCTGCTGTTGATGCTGCTGCTGTTGTTGCTGCTGTTGCTGTTGCACGGCCTGGTGCATCAGATGGGGCAGGTACTGCATGGCTTGCTTGTGGTTGTTCCCGATGGACATGCTGCGAGGCCTGGAGCTATCTGCTGCTTCTGTCTCAGTTCTACGTGCCATCTCACTGCTGGACACTGGCGTGGAGGTCACCTGGGCACACGGAGACTCGTTGGAGGCATCCGACGTGGAGCCACTTGAGGAGTTGGAATTTGCTAGGAAAGCCTTGACCCGGGAACTCAGCAGGTCATGAGGTTGCTGCCCTGCAATCACATCATCAAATCTCAACTTCATCATTCCATGCTTATTTGTCTTATTTTCTATGATTAAAAGAGTTCCAAATAGAGACACCGTGATGTCTTTCATTTGTGTCATTTGTTAAGCTTATGTTTTTATTAAATTAATATCTCTCAGGATTTAAATTCTCATTGGGATTTAGAAATAATTCACCATCATTCTGAAAGACAAACAGAAGTTATAAAAAGAATTGCTTTAACAATAAACTAACCATCTTTGACAGCATTTCTCAGGGCCAAGGAAGGGTTAGCACTGTAGTCCTGGCTGATGATGGCATCGATGTGCTCGCCAAGGGTGATGGCTCGGTTCCCTGCACTCGAGGAAGGCTTTTCCCCGGACTCACTGGTCGGTGGTGACCCCTGGTGAGAGGATGATGCCTGCTGCTGGGTGACAGCAGAGGACATGTCTGCTTCAAACCTGCTGGCCATACCTTTATGAGGCTTATACAGTGGAGATCTCTGCTCGGGCAGTGCTTGCTTGTGCTGAGCTTCCGACTTGTTGAGTTCGCGAGAAGCTACGCCAGGTGACGTGGAGGAGCGTTTTGACTCTGTGTTATCTGTGCTGTGGTTTATCTGGTGAGTGATAATAGCATCAATCAGAGAGGCGGCAGTCAGTGTGGCAGGCGGCTTGCTGTTGTTTCCACCTCCCTGTCCCACCGGGTGTTTCTTCTCATATATTCTGGAGGAGATGCTGTTCTCCAGCCTGTTTGATTCCGAGGCTGTGCTATGTGACGGAGCTTCCGGTCGCGGCTGCTGGGAGGACTGTGCGGGATGGTAGTTCCGGTACTGAGCCATGGACTCGGCGATGTGATTGTGCTGCCGGAGGTCTGGCCTCATGTGTGCTGAGCTGGTGGCTGCTGCCTGCCGACTCCTCGCTGCTGCTTCCTCCCGTTCACGCCTCTCGCGCTCCTCGCGTTCCCTCTCAGCAGCCTGGTGCTGGCGGTGGATTCTCTCCCTCTCGGCCAGAGCTGCCTCCTGTGCTTGACGGGCCTCCATTTCCTTCCTCTCCTGCTCCTTAATTTCCTTAAACCTCATGATCTGCTGGTGTTCTAGCCTCCGCCTCTGCTCCATGTCCATTCTCATGCGCTGATCGTGATAAGCCCTCTCGTGCTCAGCTCTGGCACGCTCAGCCTCTACTCTTTCACGCTCCTTCTGGTGGTCGCGTGGTATGGACGGGGAGTGCTGTGGGTGTCTGTCCTTGGGTGGCACAGCTAGTGAAGGGGCGTTGGCTGCTACCGTCACGAGAGTCTGGAATGGTGTGCTACCATTGAGCTGGTGCATGCTCACCACTGGGTAGTGGGGCGATACTCCTTCAGGACCCCTTGATTCCATTATCACAGTACCTTGGTCTATTCTTCTCTGGATCACATTCTGCCGGGTGGTGGGAGGGGTAGGGTGGCGGGGATGGTCACCGGGGTGCGACGGTATGACGCTGGGGCTGTGCTGAGGTTGTTGCGGTCTGGACTGGGCATGTGGCCAGGAGGCTGACGATGTTGGTACTCCTGACACCTCAACCCTGGGTGACGGCGACTCCTGCGCAGACATGGGAGATGCTGTGCGGCTGCCGGATGCTACCATCGTAGTGGGAACCTGGCCTGGGTGCGGCACATATAAGATTCTCTGCGGAGTGGGCACAGCACCATAGGGCAAGCCTATTGCCCCGTGCGGCGACACAGCCCCATCCCCTGGTACGATGCCTTGAGGATAAGCCTTTGATACCGCCGGTTCCCTGGCCTCATTCCGCGGACTCAACTGCCGGTCCTTCTCTTGTGCTGCCCTCCGCTGTACATCCTGAGCATGCATTTGACGCGCAGTGAAAAAGTCTCCCATGAGTGTGGCCCTTGAGCTACTGATCTGGTCATAATGTCCGGGAGGGTAGGGCATACCTGGGTAGGGCACTGGAGCCCCGGTAGGAGACATGCGGCGGTAGGCCTGCTCGATGGCGGCGCGGTCGTAGATGCCGGGCATGCGCATGCCCTCGTAGCTTATCATATGTCCCTGTCTGGCTACAGCGGCCGCCGTGGCAGGATCCAGCATGGGCATTCTGGGAACTGCTGCCTCGTGCCCTGCAGGAGCTCTCTGTGAACCTTCGTACGGCACCGACGTCCCCTGCGTTATGGAGCCCCTGGCTTGTTGAGGAGCACCTTGGCGAGACCCGGCGTCATATCTGGGAGTTCCCATGGAGATGGATCCTCCCGTTGGAGGGGCCTGGGAGACAGGCATGTGATTTACGGGTGTGCCTTGTGTTATGGAACCACCAGCAGGGGGCATCTGCATAATAGGCGATGCCTTTTCTTGTTTCACTGTCTTTGGGGAGCCGATGTTGATAAGTGGGGGAGGCTGACCTATGGGTCCGCGTGGCACCTGCGGCCTCGGTGCCCCCTGAGGCTGTCGCTCCATGCCCTGTATGCTGTACGGGGACGAAGCCAGGCGGGGCGCAGGCGGTGTCATCCGGGCCCGGTCAGAGTGGTAGGCTGAGGGAGACTTGTCCCTCGAGTCTGGCCGCTGGTGCCTTTCCCGCTCGTCGGCGGCGGGCGTGGCCAGCTGGTGGAGAGGGTCCTGTCTGGCGGAGTGGTGACTGTGGGCTGGAGGAGGAGCGTGCGCCGGGGGAGGAGCACTTGCTTGCCTCTGTGGTTCCTCTGGCGGTACGTGCCGTCCATACACTTCTGGCACACGTGGACTGCGGGGATCGTAGTCTCTAGGATCGCCCTTGTACTGAAAGTGAGGCTGGTGGGGGCTCTGCATGGCCCTGCGAGACAAATCCTGCGCCTCATACTCTCTCAGCCGCTCCCTCTGGTGGGGGACTGAGAATGGAGACCCGGTGTGCCGAGCATCTGGTGGAGGGTGCATACTGTTCTCAATCTCGCGTCGAATCTCTTTCCGGAGTGTCTGGAACGATGATGCACTGTGTCCAGATTCAGGAATCCGCACTTCTGCAAAAACACAGATGAAACAAAATCATAAATATATATATATACAAATATATAAATATGTTAGTGACTAAATAAAATCCTAACAAGATTTAATTATCGGTCAGTTTTCAAAAGAATTTATCTTGATTATATTTGTTATGGAGGTCATGTCATGTTGCCAGGAGCAAAATGAGGGGATCCAAGATAGAAATCTATTTGGCACGATAGCCGTCTGAACTAAAGTTTCTGTCGCTACGAGGCAATTTAAGATATGAAAGAGATTGACCAAATAGAAGGAAGTAGTTAAACTGTGATAAATAGATCCATAAATGATAAATAAATCTATAGATAATAGATCTATAAATCTTACATAAATGCAAAAAAAATATTAACAAGAGAATTATCAATATGTGTTACAAACAAGCGCTGGCCCAAAATTCCAAGATATATTGCTCTTAAAAAGGGGAGAAAGAAAGTTTGGAAGCATATATTTCTAAAGATGAAGCATGTGATTCTAGACACAAAAAGTATCTTGAAACAATAAATAAAAAAAACCTAAAACTCAACAACAACATGAAACAAAATACTTTTTCCTACTTAATTGAGGGGTTTAGAAGTCTAAACTATCACAGCAATATAAAATAAAAAAGCAACCAATGGCATGCAGTTCTAACCTTGTGCCTTACTTTTGGGAATGCTGAGATCGTGGGCTATATTTTTCTCAATGGCTGAGTGTATAAGGTCGCGGACACAAGCAGGGTGCCTGTTCTCCACTTTGACGGGGGCTTGTGACATGGAGGCTGGCACGGTTGCCGTGGCCGCACCAGGGATGACAGCATGCTTTGCTGTCTTATCTGCAATGTCATAAGGCTGTCTGACAGCCGTGCCTGATGTTATCGAGCCCGTGGAGGATGCTGCCGGTAGCACCATCTTGACGTCGGGGTATATCGGCCGCCCGGACGCCATGTAGGAGGCTAAGGCTGGCGTGTTCGCAGATTTCATCTCTGCAGCTGTAGAAGGAACTGAAGAGATTGCTGACGTGGAGACAGGTGGTCTCTCCCGATCAGGGTTATTGTGCGTAGACACGTCTCCCTGATGCAGTGTGGGCGGACCCTCGTCAGCACTCAAGGTGGCGCTACTGTCATAGTCAGGATTACTCCGTAAACTGCACTGTGACGCACTGAGTGCCGGGTTAGACGTGGTTAACCCTGCCGCAGTTAGACTGCACTTAGATAAAGAGTCTTGTTTCTCGTCTTTTGAAGCAGCCCTCTGTGCTGCGGCTTTGTTCATGGCATCCTTGTCTCCTTCGCTGTCCTTCCTCGCAGACTGGGTACCTGCAAAATGACAAGTTAATTAGGCTCAAATCAAGTGAGTCATTTTACCGTGCATTTATGCACAAGTTCAGAGGTAAACATTTCTTGAACAGGTACTCATCTTCAAACTCTTTAAACATAGGCATCAGAGATGCATCAACCCTCAGCCCTGGTAACTCATTGCACAACATTCGCTCCACACAATATTTGTGAACAAAACGTCACTGCACCAAGGCAAATTGATGCAGGGGTAAAAAAAACCCATAAAATCTACTTCCTTTGATAGCTTAGAAGTGTCAAGTATCATGAAACTGTCATCATTTACTCTATAATTATTGAGATGGGCCGGTGACCTTGAAAAGCAGGTTAAGGTCACCGTCCATCAAACTCATCTGGAGTCTTCCCAGATGCTTATGTGTGTCAATTTTCATGAAGCTGCCATTATTTGCTCTTAAGTTATTGCAATGACGTGGATTTGACATGATTGTCCCTGTGACCTTAAAAAGTAGGTGAAGGTCATGTTCCATCAAGAGAAGTCTGAGGTCTTCACCAGATGCTTATGTGTGTCAAGTCTCATAAAGCTGCCATCATTAGTTCTCGAGTTATAGCAATGATAGGGATTTCACATAATTGTACCTGTGACCTTGAAAAGTAGGTGAAGGTCATGTTCCATACAAAAATGTTTGAGGTTTTCATCAGATGCTTCTGCGTGTCAAGTTTCATGAAGCTGCCATCATTTGTTCTCGAGTTATCGCGATGACAAGGATGATTTCACATAATTGTCCCTGTGACCTTGAAAAGTAGGTGAAGGTCATTTTTCATAGAAAAAATCTGAGGTTTTCACCAGATGCTTATGTGTGTCAAATCTCATAAAGCTGCCATCATTTGTTCTTGAGTTATTGCGATTCTTGGGATTTCACATAACTGTCCCTGTGACCTTGAAAAATAGGTCAAGGTCGCCGTCCACCGAACTAGTCGGAGGTTTTCAACAGATGCTTATGCGTGTAAAGATTCATGAAGCTGCCATCATTTGTTCTTGAGTTATCATGATGACAAGGATGATTTCACATAATTGTCCCTGTGACCTTGAAAAGTATGTGAAGGTCATGTTCCATCAAGAGAAGTCTGAGGTCTTTACCAGATGCTTGTATGTGTCAAATCTCATAAAGCTGCCATCATTCGTTCTTGAGTTATTGCGATTCTTGGGATATCACATAATTGTCCGTGACCTTGAAAAATAGGTCAAGGTCGCCGACCATCAAACACATCCCAGGTTTTCACCAGATGCTTTTGTGTGCCAAGTTTCTTGAAGCTGCCATCATTTGTTCTCGAGTTATCGCGATGACAAGGATGATTTCACATAATTGTCCATGTGACCTTGAAAAGTAGGTGAAGGTCATGTTTTATAGAAACAATTCTGAAGTCTACACCAGATGCTTATGGGTGTCAAATCTCATAGAGCTGCCATCATTTGTTCTTGAGTTATGCGATTCTTGGGATTTCACATAATTGTCCTTGTGACCTTGAAAAAAAGGTCAAGGTCACCGTCCATCAAACTCGTCCGAGGTTTTCACCAGATGCTTATATGTGTCAAGTTTCATGAAGCTGCCATCATTTGTTCTCGTGTTATCGCGATGACATGGGATGATTTCACATAATTGTCCATGTGACCTTGAAAAGTAGGTGAAGGTCATGTTTTATAGAAACAATTCTGAAGTCTATACCAGATGCTTATGGGTGTCAAATCTCATAAAGCTGCCATCATTCGTTCTTGAGTTATGCGATTCTTGGGATTTCACATAATTGTCCCTGTGACCTTGAAAAATAGGTCAAGGTCACCATCCATCGAACTCGTCCGAGGTTTTCACCAGATGCTTATATGTGTCAAGTTTCATGAAGCTGCCATCATTTGTTCTCGTGTTATCGCGATGACAAGGATGATTTCACATAATTGTCCATGTGACCTTGAAAAGTAGGTGAAGGTCATGTTTTATAGAAACAATTCTGAAGTCTACACCAGATGCTTATGGGTGTCAAATCTCATAAAGCTGCCATCATTCGTTCTTGAGTTATGCGATTCTTGGGATTTCACATAATTGTCCCTGTGACCTTGAAAAATAGGTCAAGGTCACCGTCCATCGAACTCGTCCGAGGTTTTCACCAGATGCTTATATGTGTCAAGTTTCATGAAGCTGCCATCATTTGTTCTTGAGTTATCGCGATGACAAGATGATTTCACATAATTGTCCCTGTGACCTTGAAAAGTAGGTGAAGGTCATGTTTCATAGAAAAAAATTCTGAGGTCTTCACCAGATGCTTATGTGTGTCAAATCTCATAAAGCTGCCATCATTCCTTCTTGAGTTATTGTGATTCTTGGGATTTCACATAATTGTCCCTGTGACCTTGAAAAATAGGTCAAGGTCGCCGTCCATCGAACTCGTCCGAGGTTTTCACCAGATGCATATGTGTGTCAAGTTTCATGAAGCTGCCATCATTTCTTCTTGAGTTATCGCGATGACAAGGATGTTCGCTACAGACATACATACATACAGACATACATACATACATACATACATACATACATACATACATACATACCCACGCCAGGAGTACTGCAATACCCTCAGCCTGATTACATCAGGGGCTGAGGGTAAAAATAAACCCACTCCATTTTACTCAAATATCAAAAGTTAGGTGTAAATTATTTGGGGTGTTGCTCTTACTTTCATCGTGGTGGATGGGAGCAGGACTGGGAGCGCTGGCCGTATCAGAAGTCTCATCATTGTCCTCTCCGTTGTCATCATCACTGGACGACATGTCCTCCTCCGACGGCGCGGTGATGGTGGACGCCACGCTCTCAGACGTGGACACGGTGCGACCTCCTGCCTCAAGCTTGCCCTTCTTGTAATCCTCTATTAGATTCTCTAGGCTGAACTTGCGCTTGTAGTTGAAGTAGAAGTTCTTACATTGTGCCTCACTCTTGGTCCCCACCATGGCTGATATGGACGCCCAGTCTCGCCCATGCTCCCGTAAACCTGCACAAAGTAATATCACAACTTCATTTCACCTTCCTTCACATACATATTCATATACTTGTAAAACCCTCACTTAAATTTCTAAAATACTTTAATGTCCATGTGAGATTAAACCTCTCATTATGAATCATTCTACTCTTTCAAAATTGTTTTCCATTGAATTACTAATATAAGTAGCAAAAAACTTACAATTGTAGCTTAATAACAAAATGTAACAGATCATGCACTTCAAAAGTAATGCTTTTTTTATATCTTAGCCTGAAATGCATGGCGGGAGTGTCAACTGACAGGTGTCAATCAAGAAATCACTGGGGTTAGTGACAGACAGCACAAGGTCTTAATGCACAATACCAACCCTGCTTGGCTATTTCCATTTCTTCTTCAGTCCATCTAGAAGTCTCAATAACTTCTGAAAACAACACAATAAGTTGGAGGTTAGGAAAGGAGAGTGCTTTGAGTTGAGGCAAGGAATGGTGGGTTGTTAATCAAGAAATGTGAACAGGCAGGGATGTCCATATCAACTTAGCAATCTTTTCTCCCTACCAAGAGCACTTATCATTATAAGTTCTTTTTTTTAAACCTTCTTGCAATTTCATTATAAAATAGATTGAATTTCGGAATTAATCCCACACATTTCTGGAATAATTTTTTTTCTTAGCTAAGACATCCCTGTTAATAATTGACAATTGATTCAACATACTGTAAAATAAGTCAATATTTTAGTATAAGATCTGTGATGTTCGAAGGCTATAAAAACTATAAAACCCCAGCCCCCTTTCTATATCAATGCACATTAAGGGGTAAGCCTATCTCATTTCATATCATATTATGATTACAAATGGCATAGCAGCTGACTGACATTTTACAGTACCGAAGCAAAAATCACAATAACACTTCACAAACTTGCCCACTGTTCTTCACACATTAGTTTTCACTCAACACTGATATCATTCGGTAACAGAACTTAGGATGTATGAATTGGTGAGGGATAGAAAAATTGAGCATCAGAAAGGGAAGGTATGGAAGACTCCTTCATTAATAATCTTAAATATATCCAATACGAAAATATCGGGCTCATTAAAACTAACCATTTTGAATAGATGAGTCTTCCAAAGTCTTAATCTGATATTTGTTTTTTCTTATTTAATTTGTAAGCATATCACGAGAAAAGCACCAGCAAACAAGGGTGGGGGGTTGAGGTAGCAGGAAGGTCTAATCTTGCCCCTAATACCTACCGTCACTATTCTCTGGCACCAGCGGGACGAGGGGCTCATTTGTCTGTGGGTTGGTTCCTAAACGGCGAGCGATCCTATTAAAACATGCTGAGCAACACTTGTTGATGTCGTCTGTCAATTCTGCAATATTAAATGCATCACACGTGTGTACAAAGCTCAGAATTCATTTCTCGTTTTATCCCAAGTAACATGATCATAAATGATTTTTGTAGGTTGAATTATATGTCATTTTAAACTAAGTTTAAGTGTCACCAAAAAGTCCATCTCTTACGCAGTTCTTTGATAATTGGTTCCTTGATGTCCATAGAGAGTTCAGCCCACTTGGTCGGTAAGGATCGTAACCTCTTCACTTTTCTCTTTGGTGTTTTACACATAGGAACAGGACAGCTTTTAAAGAAAATTGGTCAGGTTTCTTATCAATTTCAAATTCCAATATAACTTTCTTTTAATTCTTGACATTATTTCAATATAAATTTCTTGAGCACTATTTTACATTTCTCATTAATTTATCAATTTGATATTGGTATTCTTTATTAATGTTCTAGCCTGAGATGTTAGATATTGGTGGGGCTTACTGTGTGTATCTCCTGCGCACAGATCTACATCTACAGCTGCTGCAGACGCGCATGTCTGGCTTGAGGTCGGCCTCGTTCAGGTTGTACAGGTCGCAGTTGGCCCGGGTGAGGGGGCGGCTCATGCTGTAGTTCTCCAGCTGAGCCTTACACACAGCACACTGATGAGCACCCCCTGCTGGGAAAATAAAACATCAAACCATGCCATTACATCCTTCTCCTCATTATATCATGCTTCCACTCAAATGTCAATAGCAATGCAGGTTTAGAACCTTATCAGAATTATTCATTCCACTAAAAGAAATATCTCAGATATGTTGCTTGACATGAAAACTAAGTATTGAATAAATACACCAAAACAAGCAATTAAAATAATCACATCTATGGTCAGATTTTTCTTTTGCATGAAAAACTTTAAGAGCAAGTAAATTTGTCCAGAATTTTGAACGTATTACTAATCAAGGAAAATGATTGATATGTTCCTGATTTCAACACAGTGCCAAATATTTACCCGAGTTATCATTATCCTCGGAAGGATCCTCAGTCTCCTGGTTTACGAGGGCGCCCCCTGGTGACTGAGTGGAGGACGATGAAGCAGCTCCGGCGGAGGAGGTCTCCTGCATCAGCTTCTGTTGTTGCTGCTGTTGTTGTGACTGCGCAGACAGGCTGTGCATTTGTTGTTGTGACTCTGTCAGTTGTGTGTGTTGTTCTTGTTGGGGCAGTTGTTGTGAAGCATTACCTTGTTGTTGATGTTGTTGTTCCGACTGATTCTGAACCTGCCTATCATGATCCTCAATTAAATGCTTTTCCCTGCAATACAAAACCTCAAGTTAAATCAAAATGGCCAAGTCATGTGCACCTTGAAAGATTCAAAGCACTCTTCATCATAACTCTTTAAACTAACAATCTAGTTGATTCTGAATTATGGCACGTTTACATTTATATGAGCTGAAAATCCAGCAAAAGGCAGAGTCTAAGAATGAGTTACATCAAATTACAATAAAAATAATAGGCAAAATCAGTTTTGGATAGAGTTAAGTGTATTTGTTGGTATTTGCTGGCGAGCACTGGTGTGTACTTACTGAGGTGGTATGATTGGCACTGGTGTGTACTTACTGAGGTGGTATGATTGGCACTGGTGTGTACTTACTGAGGTGGTATGATTGGCACTGGTGTGTACTTACTGAGGTGGTATGATTGGCACTGATGTGTACTTACTGAGGTGGTATGATTGGCACTGGTGTGTACTTACTGAGGTGGTATGATTGGCACTGGTGTGTACTTACTGAGGTGGTATGATTGGCACTGGTGTGTACTTACTGAGGTGGTATGATTGGCACTGGTGTGTACTTACTGAGGTGGTATGATTGGCACTGGTGTGTACTTACTGAGGTGGTATGATTGGCACTGGTGTGTACTTACTGAGGTGGTATGATTGGCACTGGTGTGTACTTACTGAGGTGGTATGATTGGCACTGGTGTGTACTTACTGAGGTGGTATGATTGGCACTGGTGTGTACTTACTGAGGTGGTATGATTGGCACTGGTGTGTACTTACTGAGGTGGTATGATTGGCACTGGTGTGTACTTACTGAGGTGGTATGATTGGCACTGGTGTGTACTTACTGAGGTGGTATGATTGGCACTGATGGTTCATTTGTATTCTCCGTCTGTGGCGGCGGCTTCTCCTCTTTCTCCTCACGGATTACAGCCTGATGTACTCGCTGAATTTTGCGCTTTTTAACCGACTGTTTTCTCAGTAATTGTTTGTAATTCTCATTTTTCTTTGATAAATAGTAATACTGAACACAATCTTGTACAGTCTGAAAAGAAAATGACAAAAAATTACACTTCTTCTGTTATGGAATTGAAATGTTAAGAGATTTCTGATCTTATCAAGTAATGAATTTTTTGCTTAATTGGATTAATAAACTAATTGCTTCGTTTAATGGACACCCATCCCAATACAGAAAATATATTGTAATATAGAAGATATGAAAAATATTTTTGAGCATTCATTTAACATATTTAATTCCAAACCAGTTTAGTAGGGTTAATCATGTAGCTCTCTTGTCTGATGAAGTACCCTACTAAACATAGGTTGTCAATCCTCCACCTACCTCTGCCTCCAAATACTGACTGCAGATCACGAATATTCATATTTTCATGAAAAGTGAATATTCATAGTACCTTTTAGAGTATTTAGCTTGAACATTGTCAACTAAATGCAGTTGTTCTTCTTGCCTTATGCAAGAAGTGAACAGTTACAATATCAACAATTACTGAGAGTTGTTTTTCTCACTAACCAACCTGGCTTTATCTGGGCAGAATGGTGTCAATGCATTGACAGGCCATACATGTATATAATAGTACCTGTTTGTCTGATGAGATGAACTGAGGAAGCCTATATATAAGCTGGAGTTTTAACATTCCTTGTGAAAACAATCAGGGGGCTTTGTAGTCAGAGTTAGGAAGAGAGCAGACTACCTCTGTTTATCAGGGTACCAAAGAAGTTGATAAGGTCTTAATGCTTACTATGGGGGCTTTGTAGTCACAGTTAGGAAGAGAGCAGACTACCTCTGTTTATCAGGGTACCAAAGAAGTTGATAAGGTCTTAATGCTTACTATGGGGGCTTTGTAGTCAGAGTTAGGAAGAGAGCAGACTACCTCTGTTTATCAGGGTACCAAAGAAGTTGATAAGGTCTTAATGCTTACTATGGGGGCTTTGTAATCAGAGTTAGGAAGAGAGTAGACTACCTCTGTTTATCAGGGTACCAAAGAAGTTGATAAGGTCTTAATGCTTACTATGGGGGCTTTGTAGTCACAGTTAGGAAGAGAGCACACTACCTCTGTTTATCAGGGTACCAAAGAAGTTGATAAGGTCTTAATGCTTACTATGGATGGTGCTTACCTTCAAGGTTAATGCACTCCACCAAACCCCTTTCTCTTTCTCATATATATTTATAAGGTCGCACTTACTTTTCTGTCTAATAAAGTAGATATAAATCCAAATGCTTTTGGATGTTGGAGGTATTTCTCCTTGAAGATTTCTTTCTCCTGTTCTGTCCATATATTGAAATTTTTATTTTCTTTATACTCGGCTAGAGAGTCTTCTACTATTCCGTTATTGTTGTGGAATCGTAGTTTTTGCTGCCTGGCGTCCAGCAGCATGGGGGGAATCACAGCATAGCTTCGCATCTTCTTGTCTTCTTCCTGCAATAGGCACACAGTAAATATATAAATATCTTGATGAAGATAGAATTGAAACCAATTATATATATATATATATATATATATATATATATATATATATATATATCTATTGTCATTTTCATAAATATATTTTTATAAGAGTATAGGTTGGTCTGGCACAATTACTTATTTTGCCCATCCCATTCCCAAACTCAGAAATAATCAATACTAGTTAAATCTCAAGTTTCACAATAGCTAGATATATTATATTTATTCTAATATGAGATCATATTTGAGGCATGATTCATGAAATGTGACACCCATCTGATACACAATATCCACGTTTAGGTATATTGTACTACAATACACCCACATTTATCTTCTAAATAACATAATAATACAGTTATCATGTAATTACTTATTTACTTGTTTCATTCATTATAAAAACAAGTCTTTTATTTCCATTTTCCTTGTCTCTTTCATAAATAGGATATTAACGCTTTTCATCCATTAATTCTTTTGTTTTATATTTTTAAAATTATGTTCCATTTGCATTTTTAAAAAATCAATAAAAAGTCAACTAGACAATGTTTGTATTTGAGGAGTGGTTGAGCCGTGTGGGCGTACGTACCTCTTGTTCGTGTAGACCTTCCATGATCTGGTCGACGTCTGCCTCACTGCGGGCATAACCACCGACCCTATTAGAGGAAGGCATCCTGCTGGTGAGAACAGGCCAACAGATAGAACATAACCAACACAAACACCATAGCAACAATGCACAAACCACCATCCCATCATTCTCATCTTCTCGGTCTAATCATTCGGCCAAAATAAGGGTTGCCACTACAATTATCTAGTGACATTCCAATCGATTTTTGCAAATGTGGTACTTTTTTATCTGTTTTTATTTGAGTTCAAAATAAGTATTTATATCGATTATTACAATGAAATTCAAAAATGTCCACATATTTGCTGTTTGTTATCCAAATTAGCACATTTTTGGAGGGGTTTTCAATGTGATTGAAGTCTTCTCATTGTTGCTATAGCTCTCACTACCCCGGCGTCTCATGAGCCAATAGTTGCCAAACAACAAAGTTGCCATGACAACCCTTTGTTCAAGGCTGTCATTTTTATTTAGTTATAAGACTCAACTTTATGCTATTAATTTTCCTTTGTGTGTGTAAATGTTAATAAGTTTTTGTTGTGCAAACTGTGAATAAAATGTGTTTGTATATTAATCAAATGATACACAATTTTTCTCTGAAAGCCATGCTACCTACAAAACTTCAGGGCTTATTTAAACATATGCTATATATATTTAATTAAAAAAATCTTTAAAAATTTTAATTTTGACACACACACATTAATTCCATCCATTTTTTTCTCCAGGGGTAGCTCGATTTTAATAATGTGTCACTTTCAAGCAAATATGAAAAACTAAAAATTCTAATAAACACAACAAAACAATCGTGTGTTTGAATGTCTACAGGACACATAATGATCAATACTCATTGAAAAAGAAAAGATGTCATAGTTTGTGATTTTCGTAACAAAGAAAAGTAAAGTAAGAATTTGGCTTCTGCCCACCCCAATGCATTTCAAAATTCCCACTGTAACCACATATCCTTAAAATAATAATAAAAAAAGATTGTCTGATTGGGAAAAATGTATTACAAAATCATGAAAAATAGATCTTATATCTATCCTTGTGAAAATATTTTTAAAGTAAATCCTTCAGAAGATATGTTTGCCCAATTAGGATTTTAATACTTTTAATAGAAGAATGAATCTATTGGTGTTTTTTTCTTTAAAGTAGAACTTGCATTATA
This sequence comes from Amphiduros pacificus, assembly GCA_949316495.1. Lineage (NCBI taxonomy): Eukaryota > Metazoa > Annelida > Polychaeta > Phyllodocida > Hesionidae > Amphiduros > Amphiduros pacificus. The sequence continues at coordinate 56,545,964 of OX439001.1, read as the reverse complement.
CATTAAATGATTGATCTCTACTTCAGTAATTCACTTGTTTTTTGGCCATCTACAAGAATTATTTTCAAATGTGCTAAGAATACTTTATCTTTTCTTGGAAAATGTTACTTACATAAAATGATCTTTGAAGTAAATCCCATTAATGGATAACATCTATAATACCCCAGACTTGAAACACATTTTTAACATAAATAGTCTCAAGTGATATAAAGATGGCATTTTGAAATGTGGTTCCAGTGGGAATTATAGTTCTTTAAAATCAAAGAACTAAGTGAAATTTGGTAAAAATCAAACAAAACTAAACAACATTTAACTAAAGAGCACAACTATAAATGGAAATAAAGGTGTCTAAAAATTCAAATGTAATTTCTATCAATCTATGGCTGAAAAGTCTCTATTGAAAATCTTGTCCACGGTTTAATAACTAAGTTCCATCTTTCACTGATTACTAATCATTCCAATGTATTGTGGCAATTTGTTGTCATTCAATTAATCTCTAAAAGCATCAAGTTAAAAATAAACTTATTTTTTGTCAACTTTTTGTCTCAATCAGAGTAAAAGAGTGTTTATATTTATTCCAGAACTACATTTGAGGCATATCTGCTTTAGGTGCCACCTCATGGTAGATGTAATAATTCTGCTGTTGTGTGTGTGTATGTGGGCATCAGATCACAAGACCTATCCTCGTATGAAATATCACCTTAACTTCAATCCCATGTCTGGGATAAACAAATCGTTTACCTCTGTGTTAGAAATGTCAAAGTTCTTCATATTTATCAAATTTCTTTTTTTTTCACTGGAGGTGGCTGTAAGGTATAGGTCTTGTGAACAAGATTGACATTTTGTGGTGTAGAAACCGTGCTAATCACATGTCTCAAACTGTGTGATATCTTAATGTCAATATTTTTCAACCATCATATTTCTTTACCTATTAAGTCTTTCCTTGTCGTCCCTTTGCTTTTTGAGTTCTGGAAAAACTTTTTCAAAAAATTCTCTGGTCTTGGCTTCTTTTACCCTGAAAAATAATTATGACACATTATAATTATAATGTCAACATTTGCATACTTTTCTTGTTTATCTCATATCTGAACTGAAATATCACGGGATATTTTTAAATAAAATACAAATGTCTTGAATCGTTCCTCCCTGAGAAGAGGTATTTATGAAATAGTAACTGAATAACATTTCAAATTGAAGCCTTATCAATGTTGCAAAGTATTCCATATTTTGACATAAAGTTACCTTCTCTTGGCATTGTTTTCTATTCGATCAACTCTCTTGAGCCATGTCTGCATCAGCTGATCATACCGCTCTGTTAAATATCTTTCCTGGAAATTGAAGAACTGAACTGTTATAAGCCATTCAGCAGCACTCTTAACCTTATATTATAGGCATTTGTTGCCTTTTCACCCTCCAAATGCAACAGCCCCAAATAATGGAATATGTTAAAAATTCCCAAAGGCTTTATTTTATTTTTTACAAAAATCAAGTCTTGCAATTTAAACTTTCTTGAACAAAACTGAGTCAATTTGCTTGCAAAACAGAAATTAGACTGATAACTTGAACATCACCTACCCTTATTTTACAAGCATGGTGTCGTTTCTTGAAGAAAATAATCAGTCTCTTCTTGAAGGTCATATATCTGCAACAATAGCCAACAATGCATTGTTACAACTTGCTCTAGTCAATCCTTTGGTTACATTTGGGGGAAAAATAAAATGGCAATCAGAGATCGCAAGATGGCCCTCCCTGAACAGAACTTGAAGCAAAAAGATGTCGTCTCTGCCATTTTGAAATTTGGTACCTTTGTTTTTCCGTTGTATTGCATCATATCACATGCCTCTCAATCACACATATTAAAAAATCCAAAACTACTATATTCTTTACAGAGAAGACAGATGGAAGAATATGCTGGCATGTAGTCTACCAAAATATAATCATGTAAGTCAAGTAAAGGGACTGGCCCCGGGACTGGCATCCAAGATTTCAGAATGTTGTGTATCGTTACAAACTTAATATGTGGCTATATACAAATTGAACTCTCAAGAGCTGATGTGTTGATGGCTTTATGTAAACCTATACAGATCTAAAAAAAGAAGATTCCATACGTTTGGCACAACAAACTTCATCTGGCCATTCTCATACAGGCATGAATGGAAAAGTTAACTACGATTTACGGTGAATCTTTTTCTTAGTACTGATAAGCAACAATCATGTGGAAAAAAAACTCACAAGGTCCCAGACAATATTTCTCAAGTCAAATTCAAATTCAAGGATTGGTCAAGGATTTAGAATCAATTATTCTGTTATACTTACTTCCTTTTATTTTCATGATAAACAGGTGTGTCACAGGGCTGATTGTATAATGGCTGCAAATATAAACATAAACAATATATAATTGTTCTGTGCTTGTGCACTTGTTGACTGCTGCCATCCCTTATGAACTTTCTTTATCATGTGAAGGTCCTTGAGGAGAAGGCCTACAACTCAGTCAAGTGCACTTGTTTTATCAAACATTTCTAAGAAAATTGGAATTTACAATTCCATATTATCACTGCATACTTGACAATGGGGAGGAGGCAAGGTTATTTGAAAGACAATTTCCAACACAAACTGCTCTATTATTGAATTGCACACAACATATGCAGTCTGAGTGGAGCTTTGCACTGGTCCAAATCAAAGTACACTTGCCCAAACCATACTGTACATGGTTAGGGCAATTCATATTTAATCAGATTAATCAAATGACAAAAGCACATTTTTACCAACACTTGAAAAATCATTAGCTACTTGAAAGTCGGGTGAGCATCAGTGGAAGGTGTACAAGCCCAGCAGTGTTTCTACTAGTCTTAGTCTTTGACTAAAGGTTAGTGCTTAAATCCCAGACTGAATATGTAAGGAAAATGTAAGGAAAATGAAATATATTAAAGATATCAGATACATACCAATTCTACTTTTGGACCTAATCTATCCAATACTACATGTGCTTGTTCTGCCTTTTTCTGAAAGAAAAAAAAAGCCACTTACTAAGTGTCAATATTCTAAGAATTGAACAAATTAATAGCTATCTGAGGTCATTTGGATGAATAGAAGAAGTCATGGTGAAATATACACAAATTTCTCTTTAAACTTTTTAATCACACTTTTTTTACCAGCTCTGCTTTGCAAATTGGAGATAAGGTTGCCGAATAAAATGTCTATGTCACTGAGTCATAATGAGCAAAAATAACATCTCATTAAAACTTTGTTCTTTGGATTAGATTTCAATTAACAGCCCACACCTCAATAATAATCTTGTATTTTTGGACAGAATACAATATTAACTAAATGTCAAGATTTCAATGACTTGGTTTTGAACAAAAACTGCTCACTCGTGCAATGTTTGTTATATGAGGATGGAGGTGACTGTGTCTGGTCTAGTTCATCTTAAATGACTCATATATTTGCTCATTGCATGACTACCTTTCAACTTTTGGGATAACAAAACATGTCTGATAAATTTAAGACATTAGGAATTATCTGATCTATTGGCCACAGTGTTAAGGAAACATTTCTTTTGTTTCTCATTATTTGTAGTAAAGCTGTGATTTAATATTTAAGACATATCACTAAAATTCAGTTCTTCAGAGCTTACTGCTTTGATTTCAAAAATAATTAACTTATGATTTTATACAATTAAATAATAATTGGGAGTTTAATTTTTGTATTAAAAGTCCTTTAGGTGCTTGCCTTATTGTCATTAGAAAAGAAAAAAAAAGTTAGTTTTTTCTTTTTTTCATGCATGTGTTTTTTCTGAGGGTTACATACTCTATTTTGTGAGTAGATGACTTGAGGTGTGCTGTGATGTTTGGTCTCAGCTGCCTCGGTGACGGCTGGTTTGTCATCGGTACCTCTGGCTGCGGTCTCCTCTAGCTGAGCCTGTAACACACCAACAACATCTTAATAACCACAAGAAACCACACTTCATTAAGATTTTTAAAAAAAATATAAAAAAATATAAAAAAATCCACATTAATTATGGTTGATTTTTCCCCAAAGCAAAAACATATACACACTGATATTTGTCAACTTGGTCACAACTAATATCATTTAGTCATCACTTGTATCATCCTTGTTCCTATGCTAAATAAATCATTAACATGAAGTGAAAATATCATATATAGATGTGTCAGCAAGACTTCTAACAAGGATAATTATTTTTTCATTACTTTTTTTAATCATGATATTTTGTACCTCAGCGCTCATGGCTTTCTATAAATAATCATCTTCACAGAGTGGGCTGGCATATATATATTTGATTCTGATTACATTTTTTCCTTTCTTGGATACAATAACAGAGCTAAGTGGAAAACAATGCATCCTACGCTGTGGCAAACCGAGCTCCTAAGACCTTAGATACAGAAAATAGAGGGATAAAAATACCAGGCTATTGTGTAGTAAAGCCAGCAGCTCAAACTTGTGCATATCTTATATTGCATATCTTATATTGCATATCTTATATTGCATATCTTATATTGCATATCTTATATTGCATATCTTATATTGGCCTCCTCATGTGACATGCTTCACAATTATGCAAGAAACTTGAATACCACTGTCTCATGCTAAAAAATTTGCAAGAGCTTTGTAATCTGGATTGCATGAGATTAATTTGATTCCTCTGACATGGAATGTAGACACGACTCATTGTATTGTTGTCCTACTCTCTAATCATAATAACTCCATATTATGTTTCCATACAAGACATGAATGCTTCAAGGCCTGGAGACACAGTGACAGGTACTGGGTGCCATACATGCCAGATATATGCAGGGTGCCATATATGCCACAGATATATGCAGGGTGCCATACATGTGGCAGAGATATATGCAGGGTGTCATACATGTGGCAGAGATATATGCAGGGTGTCATACATGTGGCAGAGATATATGCAGGGTGTCATACATGTGGCAGAGATATATGCAGGGTGCCATACATGTGGCAGAGATATATGCAGGGTGCCATACATGTGGCAGAGATATATGCAGGGTGCCATATATGCCACAGATATATGCAGGGTGCCATACATGTGGCAGAGATATATGCAGGGTGTCATACATGTGGCAGAGATATATGTGAGGAGATGTGGTGCGGGGTGCCATACATGTGAAACATAAATATGAGCTCAATGCCATTTGCTTGGCGATACATTCAGTTATATAGTGTATTACATTTCCCTATTCAAAGTGCCTAGATTATGAAACAGTAAAATGTCTTCAGCATAGCATGGCAAATGCTAATCCTATATGCACATTCATATTCTAAATCGAGAAATCATGACAGCTGCCTGCATTCTTAATCCAAATCAAACTATTTGTTCCAATCAGTGCAGTCTAGGTTGATAGTATACACATGGAAGAACAAGTTTCAAGAGAACATTTTTTTGCCCCACCAGTTTGCTTTTTGCTGAAGCTGACAGATGATTTTTGTTTACCAGCCTAGACAGTTTTTTGCCATCTCATTAATTTGTCATTCAAACTCTGATTGTGTTGCTGCATATTTCATAAGAGCGGATGATGCAGTGACGGCTCGCAATCCCGTAGTTTTGCCATGTTGGAGCTAGGAAGCTTTCACTGCCACAACAAAAAGCATTTCATACATCTCAAACACTCCACAGGGATGTCCATACTTTTTTAGTCCATCTAAATTTTATCAAATAATTTCTGCAAAATAACAAATTTACTTATTTTGCAGAATCAATCACATAAAAAATAAGAATATTTACTTAAATAAAACTGTTATTTGACTTTCTGTAGTAGATGTGGAATTGTGTGTTATGACAAAAGGGAAGTTATGGAGTAGACAACCCTGTTTACACACATTGCAGAGCTACACATTAATTACACGCGTGTATTTATCCCTGTATCTTTCATGCATTCACATGATTCATTCCATCTCACTGCTTGCTTCTGTCTAATCAACTCACGTCTTTGTCGATTAAAATCAAACACTTCTCTTTGCATCGTGGAAATTATTGCACGAAAAAAAGAATTTTCCATGAATAAATTCACTTTCTGCTAATAAGAATTCTGTCATTAGAAATGTGAAATAACAGCTCATTATGCACAAGTGAATGTCTGACTGCAATTCAACAAGAATAACATTTCCATATTGCCTGGGTTTTAAAAAAATTCTGAAAGCAGCATTTTTTTAATGAAAATAATAAGCTTATCAGAACAATGTGAGGCCTTCAGGAGATGTTCGACAAAATGTTTTCATGGCGGGGACTCACTATTCAATATCTGCAGTTTTATGTTGCAGACTATGTCCTTGATTCAGGCATTCTGCACAGTCTAAAACCTAAAAGCTTTCTGCTACATTTCAATGGGATCCGATGGAGCATTCAAAGCATGTCTAATGCATCGCGCAATCCTTCAGCCCATTCCTAGCCCTTGCCTATGAAAAAAAAATGTTCAGTTTCATAATGGGTCCAGTCTTTATCCCCCATAGCAAAAGCACTTTGTCATTTGCAATTTTTTTTTTCTACACCCAACCACTATTTTCGTCAAACAAGATTTCCGGCCTTGGACGCCAAATACATTTTCACCTATAAAGGCTGATGGACCAGCACTAAATATGGCCTGCTAATATTTTGCAACTGCACAGCTGGCTCGAGGCAGGGCCGGAGCTTTACGAGACTGGCAGCTCGGGTGATAAGACCCAATATGGATTGTGTGTGAAAAATTACATGCCAATTTGACAGATGGAGAAGCATCTACTCTGCTTCATAATGCCTTACTAATGGCTTGTGCTGTAAGCATCAGGGACTCTCTCAAAATAAATTATTAATTCAAAATGAACTGAAACCAAAACAAAAGGGGTATAATTAAATAATGTAATCTAAAACTTTTTATATCATGATATATGTTTACAGAGGCACACTTTTTTCTCAGGATGGCTGGCTTGTTGGCTTACAGACCAAAATAATCAATAAATACCAGAAAGTCAAAGATAGTTCTGAAAACATCACTAAAAAGAATGAATAACACAGAAATTGGTTGAAAAAGGTTTTGGTATTGTTAGGTCAAAGGTATTGATTTCCAATCACTCACCCACAGAGAGCTTTAAAAATTCTGTATTAAAACCCTGACTGAGATTTAATCAATAGTGTCTCCTTCATTCCTACGCCCACCCTCCCATGTAAAAAAAAAGGACCACTTCAGGCTTTCACCACCCTCACATGGCCCTATTCTCCCCATCAAATAATGATCTGTCACATGGTCTATACTTGTATACAATATCTACCATTGGGGAATTCAGTGCCCTGTCAGCTTTCTAGCCAATCTCCTACTCTGGCCTGCATCCAGGCACAGCTACCCACAAATACTCAAATCTAATTTCAAGCACTCCTGGCAAAAAAAAAAAAAAAAAAAAAAAAACAACAAAAAAAACAACCACATAAAAAGCATAAAACAGCATTCTTTTTTTATTATTTCATAGAATCCTTGAATGCATAAATTTTGGAATACAATAAATCACAACCACTCATGCTGACTCAGACATGAATCTTTCAGGAGAAGAATAGACTAAGTTCTTTGCTTTGTTTATCAGCCATACTGCATTTTTTCCCCAAAGTAATTTGTTATGCATCTTGTTTCTCTCTTTTAATTTGCTTGGCAATATGTTATTTGAGAAACTGTTTCGAAAACATTCATTATGCTTGAAATCCAAGATGGTATACATGTACTGTTTTATCATGTTTATATGTAGGAACCTGGCAGCACAAAAAAAATGTAAAAATTAGATGAGATGATCATGAATCTCAAACATTTTCATCTGTTTTGCCCACACAGATGGAATATCAAGAACTTTTTCAAGAACAATAATGATAATATTTATAACATATTTAAATAGCCCTTTTCCTGACTGTGTCTGCTCATGGTGCTTCTGCTGCTAAGCTTTTGCCTTTTTTTATTTTTTTATGTGCCACATCATCAAGAATACTCATAAAAAAAAATAAAAAAAAAAGCAATTAGAGATGGCAAGATGTCCCACTCATGTAGAACTCAAAATATTTGCATTGTGACATTTCAAACCATATCTGGGCGATTGTTTTATGTCTTGGGGAATGCGCAAATTGTTCTATTTTTTTCATTTGGGACTTTCATATTCGAGTCATTGCCTTTTAAATGATGAATGAAAGTTTTCACCCCTCATTCTTGTCAAGGAGATCTGTTCACGAGGAGGACTCTAGACACAAAAGATGTTGTCTCTCAGTGGTATAAGGAGATCTGAATCCTGCAAATATTCTCCCATGTGTCTGTAATAGTCTGCCATTGTTTTATAATTGTTTTTTACACATAAGGCGAGGAAAATTAGAATTTAACAAAGAGAAACCACACTACATTTATACATCTCAGTCAAACAAAGTAATTTTGCTGAATTACTTGGGAATAATCTGAATAATATTCACTGTCATAATTTCAGACAGAGATAGAAAAAAGTGTTCTTGAGTTATCGCGATGACAAGGATGTTCGCTACAGACATACATACATACATACATACAGACATACATACATACATACATACATACCCACGCCAGGAGTACTGCAATACCCTCAGCCTGATTACATCAGGGGCTGAGGGTAAAAAAGTCTGTGATGATAATTAAGAATGAATATGTTAAGCTTATATATATATGCATTATTTGTGGCAGTTACACAAATAAACTTCTTTGCTGTGTTCATTAAAAATCCCAGGTGCGTCAGCCAGTTTTTTTTGCAATGTTTCCCTAGGTGGAGCCACAACAGCAGGTCATTTCTCTCTATCAGTAAACCTTCACTGCATATCTTGGCTGCTGCCACTCACCAAGTTCTCAGAACTCCTGATTGTGTTAAGGCCATTACTAAATCATCCATATACACACACAATACACACACATGTAACACACACACATAGGTTCCTATTAGCAATAATGATCTATGCTCCGCATTTATTTGTCATATTGCTCGTGATTTGGACAAGCAATCAAGAAATGACAAATCCATGCCAGTGACATTCTAAGAATGATTCATAATCATTTAGAATCTGCACATGATTGCACAAACAATGACTTCATTATATCTCAAAATGTCAATCTCGCATTTAACATAACAATTCCTGTCAAGAATCTTTGTACAAGAAAAATGCTCAAAATGGTGGCTGACATTTTCCAATCTTAACTAGCAGAAGAAGTGGTTGTATAGGGGGTGGATGCAATTTCCTATCCTGGTAATAATGTGGGTCTGGCTCCCTGCCAAGTAACATGACAAGTGGTCAGTATGATATAAAAATAAATGTTGTGACCGGTCATATCATGTCTGTCTCCAGGCGTGTTACCTAACTGTCCAACAATGTGGAAATAGCACAGTGACCCGCAACACTGGACCAGATCGTGTTATTACAACCTGATCACAACCAGCTGACATGGTCTTGTAATCACTCAAACTTGTTATTATACACAATGGGACATTGTACTTTAATTATCACCTGCCACATTAATTGTCTCTACCAATCAAAACTGTGATGATGCCAATTATATCATCGCAGATTGCTTCCCCTTCAATATATTTATACAAGTTGGAGGTTCACTTTCTAATCATCATTTTCAAGTTTCTTGGAAAAGTAATAACATTATTTTGGGAAAGACCTTACCGGATGTAAATTCAAGAATTTAATTTTCACCTTTTTATTGGTATCCAAGTTATAAGAATTCTGGGCAAAGTAGATTGATTTGAATCCAAGACAGGTTAAAGTCTATAAAAGTGGCAATGATTGGCTATAATTCCCAAGAATGTACAGAAGAAAATAATTTCTTTGCTTAATTTCTTAAATTTTAATATTATTGATTATAATATTTTCTATTTTGCTGTAATGATTTTCATTTTTGTTAAACATAAGCCATATTGAAGGAAGAAAGAGACCACTGCCCAAGAAGCTATAGCCATTGGCTTGAGGTGACCTAATTCAAATATACTGGGCAGTAAAACATAGTGGGCTGAGTCTTTAGTGAGGTTATGGTGACATCACATAGCCTAGGGCTAGGAACAAATAATCCCCAGGTCCTGAACATGAATACGGATTGTTTGTCTTCAAGAAGTGTACGTGCCGTGAAAATCAGGAATTTATAACAAAAATACCAGACACAAAATGTGAAGAAAAAAATACAAAATACAGTATTTCAGCTTAAATCGGTGTCAATGGGTTAATAACAGTCTTTATGTTGACATAACATGCTGGTAATATAAAGCAGTCAGTTTCAATCTCAATCAGTAGCCAGCATATTGTGAACTGCCTCCTTGCCAACTTAAAACAATAATAACAATAAAAATTGGACAGCGCTGACTCAGTCTGTTCATAGCGCTGTGTACATACTGAAATTGTGTTCTTACCTCTTTCTTCTTGAGTTTGGAGACCTGTTGTTCCACCTTGGATATTTCCCTATCTACTTTGCCTATAGACTGCAGGAGATCATCCTTGGTGATGCGGACGGCTGATGATTCTGACTTGGAATCCTCATTCGGCAGAGTGGGAGATATTGCCTCAACTTGGGGAATATATGTAGGCTCCTACAAAACAGAAACAAACTTACTCACTTCTAATTTCTTCAAAAGTCCTTCCATTTTTCCCATTGGGAAAATGACACAAACTCAGGATTGTTTTTTAAAATCTGTTCTGAATCATTGCATTTTTTATACATATTAGTTAAATGGTCTCAGAGTAAAATAGCATTATTTTTGAGAAAATATTGACAAGGAGGGAGCTTACCCGTTTGACCTCACTTTCTGTAGTAGTTTGTATGCGGAGGGGTGTCATGAGATCGGGTCTGGGATCCACGGAGAGCCTTGGCCTCTTAGCGTAGGGTCCCATGTCGGGAGGGGCCTGATGCTGGGGTGGGGCCTGCTGAGGGTGGGGCGCGGGCGCGGGGTGGGCCTGCTGTGGGTGGGGCGCGGGTGCATGCTGCGGATGCTGCGGGTGCTGTCTGTGAGCATGCTGGGCTGACTGGTGCACGGCAGCGGCCTGTTCCACGGCAGCCGCTTGTTGTCTAGAAGCCAGGTATTGCCCGTGATACACCTGGTACTGCTCGGCATGTTGTCTACAATCATCATACATCATACAATAATCATCATACAATAATAAACTAAATTTAATATTCATACAAAAATTTAATCCATTATCAAATTGTTAATAAAAATTGCAAATAAAAGCTGCAAAAAATTTTTTAAAAAGGAAGAAAGCGAGCCGTACCGTTCCCGTTCTGCCACAGCCGCAGTATGGTATTCACTCAGCATTGTCGGCCGTCTTCTCGGCGCTTGAATTTCCACCTCACGTCCATATCGTTGGTCCCGAAAATCTCGAGCCCGGTCTCCCTACAGATACACAAAGACACAGAATTTGACAAAATATCCCTTATTTACCAGACCAGACAAATCATTATGGTCTTGTCAACTGGCTTTAACAAATGCTATGACTGAAAATCGTTAGGTCCGAGAGTGTTTTATCTGGTAACATAAAATTAAAGAAAAAAGAAAAGTTTTAAATCAAATTTAAGAGTGGTATGAAAATATAGATATTGATAGTAACTTCTTGTTTTTCCCCCAATTTAATCCAAATCGATTCCCTTATCCAACTCCTATGGGAAATTTTTTCAATAAGACCTTGGCTTATCACATTACTCAAGTCTCATGTCTTGTTTTTTATGTGTGCGTCAGATAAAAAAGTGACCTACTTTTTAATAACAATTGGCCTTTTGCCTAAAAAACATGTTCTCCAGAGCCAAGCCAGCCCGGGCACCTCTGACCCCAGGCACCTCTGACCCCAGGCACCTCTGACCCCGCCCGGTGCACTCAACAGAAATGGCCAGATCCTGACGTTACATATAACCATAATCCCTCTTTTGATATTTTTCACATTCAACAAATATTGCTATGGATGGTGTATGTGTTTTTTGCCAGCCATGCCTGCCTAGATACCTGGGCATATAGCTTGGGGGGACTAATCCCCACTATTGACGATGACCTTTTCATATTTGATCAAATTACAGCAGATTACACATTACGGCCTAATCATACTTATACCACCTGGCAGATCTCATTCTTATCCGTGTCTACCACTGATCCATTATGGCATTGGGCCATAAATATATAATAAAACACAACTCCTCATAAACTGTACCACCACAAATATTCTCTCACCAATGAAGCCAGACAAGAAAACTAAAATGGTGAAATGATAAAAATAATAATAATAAAAATTCTTAGTCTTTCACTGTATCTTATTTCATGTTTGATGGAATTTATTTGTACACAAATCAAGATTCTCATTTTTATTACTCATTTTTATTACAGGCAAACCATTGTTTCTTTTTTTCCAAGCTGATGAGATGACATGTGATTATTCCCAGGTAATTCAGCGTATGTTATCTGTAATATGTGGCTGGGAGCATGGCCTGCTCCATTCAGCCACATGATACAGCTTAAACATAAGGAACTAAATCTTCACATTAAAGCTTGTCAGTACCTAACTTATCAAGCCCTATGACCCATGCTTAATCAAACAAACCTCGTAGTTATCAGTTATATTGTCCTACATGTCAGACATGTTTTCAATACTAGTGCAAATGCACCCTTGTCCATGTCACAAATTAAAACATTTTTCAAGTTCTAATTCTCCAAACAATAATAAGAAGCCAAAAAATACTAGATTTATTTTCTATTTTGATATATCAGATATATCATTGTGCATATCCAAACTTATCTTCCGGTATTATATTTTTTCTATTTCAACCAATATACGTATATTTATGTGTGTGTATGAAATGACAGGTGAGATGGAGTGTCCTAGTTATTATCAACCCGTACAGAGCATGCTAGTGGATTATGTGACCGTCACCCGATGTTTAGATGTTCACCTAATGTCACTCCCCTCCTCTCCACCAGTTGACACTCTCCTGAGCATGACATCATAAAATAATATGACATCATGAGTCAACCTACTCTCCACTGCATCGGGGAGCACTTGAGAAACACCCTCGCCAATTATGCAATAACTTGTATCAAATATAACACGGGTCCTTTGCAAACAAGGGTTTTCTTATTGGTCATATAAGATGACATCATACAGTATCATTTGATTCCTTTTGGTCTGTGTAATGAGGAAGCGGTGTGGCATTAAATGATGTCATAATATTGAGGTTAACTTGTTATTTCATGATCATCATAATAATGAACGGTGAATTTGGCCATAGATTTGTACTGTTTTCTATCTATCACTCTTATAATATGACACTTTTCATAATTATGCACGATTATTATGTCCATACTAATAGTAATCCAAACTTAGCATTCATTGCAAATCATACTTAAATGAAATAGCTTTCAAAAATTATGATAATATTAATCATTTATGTTATGACAATATTCTTCCCTTTTCTTGAGTTTTAAGCCAGGTTACGTACTGAGGTGTATAGGACTCCTCTGTGCTGGAAGGGCACTGGCGGAGGGTATCTGACCATTGTGGGACTCTTCATCTGGTGCATATCGTGGATGTTACCCATTCCGAACCAATCTGAACGTCCCAGGCTCTTCCAGTATTCCTTGCGAAAATCCAGTGTCTTGTTTTTTTTAACCAATAAATCCAGTTGCATGTGTTTTCAGGTCAGCGACTGAATATCATTTATGAGTCGTATGTAAAAAATTATAATATATCTTGAAATGATCACACCCACATAACATGGAAACATATTTCTTTGTGCTGTTAATTAATTTCCAGCAAGATTGTTATGCTTTGATAATTCCTTGAGTGAACTTATCACATTATACATTTAGGTCTCCTGTATCTTACATAAATCCACCTCCAATAAAACCAATGATATAACTCTGTAAGTTATTTGGAGACCTCCATTCTATGGCAATGAAATGCGATAATTGATATCTCAGTGTAAACCATTTGTGTTGGCGTTTTACTGTTATCCTCTCTGTGACCATTAACTTAGTGTATTTGTCAATTTTCTAACATTGTGCCTTTTGTCTGTTTTATGGCCACATGTTTATCTTGTCCCCTTTTCTGCACTCTCCATCTGACCTACAAGTCCCACGCCAAAGTCCTATATAATATATTTGTCATGTTTCATGTCATGCCCAAACATACCATTCTACACGTATGCTAGTTATGTGCATACAGAATCACATCCACTCTTTAAAAAAAAAAAAAAAAAAAAAAAAAATCGAACTTAATCACTTTTTTATACTGTGGCTGCATTAGATTATGTAACTATGTGACATTTAATCCAATCAAAATAAGCACAGAAGGTCTTTAATCATATTATGGTATAAAGCTCATTTTTATGTTGCAACATTTTATTTCTTCTCAAGTTACAGGGTGCGTGGCACGGCAGGGTGCGTGATGCGGCAGGGTGCATGGCCCGGCAGGGTGCGTGGGCTGGCAGGGTGCAGGTCTAGTTAAGTGTGATCACGTCCCTGATGTGGTACTCCACAGTGCAATATATATGGACATAGAGGACATGGCACATGTCTGTCACACATGTATACACTCTCTCTCTGCTCATAACAACATAGCCCCAAACTGCATCACTAAAGCAATATTGACATCAACTTATTCATGAAAATATGAAGAGTTTTAAATATTTTTTAGTGCACGTGACACAAAAAATTTAAAAAGATCCTTTCTCCCCTGTGAAAAGGTTAAGCCAAATCTGAAAATAAATTTGCCTAGGAATTTTTCTGTTCATAGCAAATGTCATAAAATCAAGCCTAAGGTCCAAACTTAATGCCTGGAGACTTGGCAGAACGAACAAGCATGAGTAAATCTAGACCCAATTCCAGGAAAGGCAGCCTGTGGTGACGCACTGGCTCTTCCTTATTGGGTAGTTTGTTTGATCCATTGAAGTACAAAAGACACCTCATCTTGTCTGGATCTAGGTGTGGTGTGCTACCTATATAGATCTGATGATAGAATTACAACAGCAACACACTATAGACCCGCCCATCACTGACCTCATTTAGGTAGTAGTTTTTATTCATGACAGTAGCATTCACTTTACATATATCTCTTCACAAATAATAGCTTAAATATATATTGCACTAAGATATCACACTGGAATCCCTGCATTCATAGTACACAGCCTGATATATTGTTTTTGATCATTCAAATTATTCTTGCTCTCCTTTCCCCATTCACCCATAAAATGAACATTTCACAAATTGCCCAGTTGCTCTGTATTATTTTGTGACCCACAAGAGTTTGCTGGCAAGGGCAACCAGGTTTTCAAAACGCCTGAAAAGTAACTTGCCTGATGGGAAATTGTCTGCAAAAGCCTTTCACACATTCATGCAAACCATGGAGTCATTTCCGTTTGCCAGGTCGGCTTGTTACATGATTCTGTACCAAATCAATTATATACTGAATTTTCAATCAATAGTGACACAGCAATATTGGAGTTGTGTTAAAATATCATGCAGGTTCTTACTTCCTTGACTAGATTCAATTTATAAAAAAAATCTCTATGGGGGCTGCATATCAGAATGCGACCAAAGTGCATGTCACCTCAACAATCATGCAAAAAAATGTCCACTGATAACTGGCATTTTATTTAGTTTGCTCTGTGTATGATGAGGCATTGTTCTTTGTAGTGTTATGCTAGTTGCCAGGCCTTGTTTGCTGCACATTATATGATGTTTACCCATTGTTGTGATAACCCTGGTGCCTGGTTCCCACCGGGTCCACACAGGGACTTGTACTTATCACAGGCAGGTTACTATGTCACCAAATCCATTGTCAGATTCAGAACAGTCATGTTTCTCCATTATTCAATGTGCTTATCGATGCAAATTACAACATCAGTGTTCCCAATAGTTCATGTTGGTGTGAATATTGACCAGGCGGAAATGTGATCTGATTACGCAGATACAAGCTCCAAACCAAACACCTGTACTTTTAAGTGTCACCCTGGTCAGATATTACTCTCAGTTCTCAGAAACTGATAATAGTTATCATATCGTTGTCTCTTATCAAAGTTGACAGAGATATAAATTATATAATACTTCATAGTCCATGACGTGTGTGTTTGGTATGTGAAGTGCTGCAGGTCATAAACTCAGACAATATCTGAAAAAACATGAAGTACATTTTTTGCAGTTTAACACACAAATTTGGACTTTCCTCTAGTATTGACTGTTTTTTCCACTCAAAATCATTGCATTAGCAATTGATTCATACTATTTTATTTGATTAAATCACTACCCAGGGCATTGACATTTCAGGCAAAAAACGATTCAAAGATTTTTTTCTCTCCTGAAGAGTGCATCTTTTTTTTATTATTTAAGTGCATTTCTGTTATTCAACATCCTATTTGAAATATATGCAAGTACCCTCAGCCCTGGTCACCCTCGGCCCTGGTCACCCTCGGCCCTGGTCACCCTCAGCCCTGGTCACCCCCGGCCCTGGTCACCCTCGGCCCTGGTCACCCTCGGCCCTGGTCACCCTCAGCCCTGGTCACCCCCGGCCCTGGTCACCCTCAGCCCTGGTCACCCTCGGCCCTGGTCACCCTCAGCCCTGGTCACCCCCGGCCCTGGTCACCCTCAGCCCTGGTCACCCTCGGCCCTGGTCACCCTCAGCCCTGGTCACCCTCGGCCCTGGTCACCCTCGGCCCTGGTCACCCCCGGCCCTGGTCACCCCCGGCTCTGGTCACCCCCGGCCCTGGTCACCCTCGGCCCTGGTCACCCTCAGCCCTGGTCACCCTCGGCCCTGGTCACCCTCGGCCCTGGTCACCCTCGGCCCTGGTCACCCTCGGCCCTGGTCACCCTCAGCCCTGGTCACCCCCGGCCCTGGTCACCCCCGGCCCTGGTCACCCCCGGCCCTGGTCACCCTCGGCCCTGGTCACCCTCGGCCCTGGTCACCCTCGGCCCTGGTCATTTCATAAACAAGGTCAACTCTTCCAAGCCATTTCCCCAAAGAGTTTGCATATCAAATTTGAAAGGAATCTTAGTTATTTTGATAAAGTTATTGAGCTTACAAGAAAAATGACACATGCGCTCACACATGCAAATATACATACCTTTAATATATCTACACTTCAATATCTCTTCAGTTTTTTCCCTTACTAAGGCAGGATAATAGCTTTTTAAATGATGACCTCATCATTAAATAAAAATAGAACCATTTTATCAGGCAATCCATTTGACCCATTTAGTACTTAGCTTATGACCTCTACAAACCTAGGCCTGGAGACATGTTGTTCATATACCAACCATTCAAAATGTTTTGATCCCATGCCAACTGGACCAACAAATGCTAATATATATATATATATATATAATTTGTTCTGAATATGATTTTTTTTTATTTCAAAGTAGCTGATTTTCACAAATAATGACACTAATATTATTGGAGTTATACATGAATATGACCAACAAAATAACCAAATTGAACACATGGATATGTGACATATTATTTGTACTCTATCATATGGCATGACAGGTTGAGAACAGACTGAGTGTAAAATGACTGGCAAGTTTTCAATTCATCGCAAACATAAAAGTGCTGTGTCTATGATGGCTTGGCCACACCTTCATATGTTCCTGCTTATCAGTCAGGTCAAAATGTCTATTTGATAATTGATGACTAGTATGCACACTGTCAACACAAATTTATTACAGGGACAAAACTCGGTAATACCACAAAATTGAACCCAAATTTGCCTTGTAACCAATTAACTAATGAATCTGAAGTGCAAGACTGATATATTGACCCCAAAATTGTACACTACTCAACATATTTGGGCTTAAAAACCAGCTAGTCCTGAAAAAATATATCCAAACAACAAAAAATATATCCAAACAAGGGTGAGAAGATGATATACAATGTGCCTCAGGAAAGTGTGAATTAATGGACTCACGTTATAACTAAACATCTAGGAACCAAATGATGACCTCACCTGACCCATTTTGGTCATGTTTATTCATGATCATGAAAATCTAAGGCACTAACTCTTCACAACGGTTCTGTACCTACTCAGCATGGTCGGGGTATAACATTTTGCTGGTATCTATCATGTTCTTATTGCCATATATATGTATGCTGGGCAGATAAATCTATTATGATCAACTTGTCCATAAATCTCCAGATTATATTTGGCTTGAGGTGGAAAGTGATGGCGGTGCCGCCCTCTGTAGGTCACCAGACCTGTAGGTTGTAATTCCATAAGACATGGCCCTCGTTCTACGCTAAATTGCTGGCTATAATCCTATCTGGCAAGCAGAAATGGCCCTCGTAAAGTCCACACCTGACCTCTAAAATGATAAAAGTCTGTGCAAATGTGGGTTTGAAGTGTGCCCTCTCCTGCATAAATCTGAGCAACCTTCGGTGTTTCATTAGCAAAGGACATGTGAAGGTTATTTGCTGCTTGATGGTGAGAGGACGGCCTCAGAGATATAAGTCAGTCTTGTATGGCCTGTTGACCTAGTCGAACTCTTGCCTCGTCACAAGGGCACTGCAGGGCTTTCCACCAAACTCCCGCAAGCTCGCCACTGGAGGTTATCATCTAGAATTGGTATTTCCAATTGCCTATCTTCAACAACCGTCCATCTCAAGACCTTGTCAAGATTGAAAGATGTGTTATCTAGAGGACACATTTACCAATAAAAGTCCTATTGCAAAGACAGATTCCTGAAATATTTAACTTGGTTTCATTTCCTGTGAAATTCTTTGGCAATATTTCCCAACTATTTTGTAGAACTATTTCCTGTGACATTCTTCCTTTACATTTGCTTTGACTCACAAAAACGTGAAATGGGAAATTCTGGAAATGACCTACATATAATGATTAACATAAATGAAGTCTCCTTGGCCATCAGAAGTAAAGTAATCTCATTTATCAATAATGGCCTATTTTACCATAACATTTAGCATCATGAATCAGGCCAGTTACTTGCCTCGTCTGATTCAGATCCGGCTGACTTCTGCCCTCTACTCTTAAAAAAATTCAATTTCAAAATTATCATCTATCTGGTTTTCATCATATCAATCATTTCTCTGTAAACATGCAAGACAAAAAGAAGGTCATGCCTTTCATCCAGGATTGAGAGTATTTAACATAAATACATTTGAAATCTATAAACATCTTACTGTATTGCCAAAAAAATTCATGATACATGAAAATTGAATTGCCCATGATGACAAGTTTCATACTGAGTGCTCCAAAAAACCCCAGTCAAGTTCTGGTATGTTCGTGCTGCTTGAGGTCTTAACATGTGATATTTTCATCAATTTATGGCCTAAATGTGTCAAAATTCATCTTATTCTGTTATTGTTCCATTGTCTCTTTGAGTTCCCTATTTATGGCTGATCTATCTAGGTTAAAATCCTGGCTGGCTGTCTTCCAACTATTTGACCTCTTTTATCATAATATACAAGTGCAGTTTGTTCCTTTAGCAAACAAAATTACCACTTTTATCTCAAATAAGGTCAAGGCTGGAGCAGTTAAATTCCTCATGATTATAGCCCATCATATTGTATTTCAGGACAGTTTGAAGTCTCTCTCACTCTCGATATATATATATATATATATATATATATATATATATATATATATATATATATATATATATATATATATATATATATATATATTATCGCTCAAATTCTGCAATACATTCATCTTGATGTGATGTCAATGCTAAGTATACATGTTTATATATGTACCACGACAAACAGAAATCAATACAAGATGAAAGGGAACGTCCTTTGATATCACAATCCCTTCTTGTTATTCTTGTCATAAACCAGAATTTTTGTTTGCATTCTATTGTATATCAAATATGTGCCCTGCATGAGGGATGTGACATTTTTTCTACATCTGAATCTGATCTTGATAATATTTTTCTTGCATGCAGAGAAGTAGTCAAATATTTATTGCTGTTTGGAGCTGTAACAATGAGTCAGTCGCAAGGAATATGTAGGGCTCTGTCTTACACGTGTAGTAACCCTGGGCATCTGAGTACATTCTGCCATTTTTACCTTGGCTGGGATCCAAGTTAAATGCACTGGGAGGCCAAGGCACATACACATCTAGTGACTATGCAAATACATTTCTTGGAACAATGAGCAATATACTCTTCCCATCATAAAACTTACAGCGTTGTTCCAGGGTTGCTGATCAATAGCTGCTTTAAACTGGGTAAATTATAAAATATATATATATATATATATATATATATATATATATATATATATATATATATATATATATATATATATATACACCTGAACAACATCCAACATATTATTAACACTGAGAAGCACGTGCCCTCGATCATATGACATTAACATGTGTTGTGAGATTGACTACTTTGTGCTTGGCTTGTCTCGATGATGATTAACTAGCAATAATAGATGTCATCGGAGTCCAACAGACCCCACCCAGTCTGCCAATTATAAATCAGAGATGTCCTAGCCAACTGATTCAAGGTCCTTGTCACTCTGCTTCATTTCACTTGAGGTTCCCGCGGCAACGTGATGTTGCCATGAATATTGATTGGAGGTAAGCAGAGACGTGTCTGGAGCTAGTTGCTAACTCTCATCTTTCTCCTTGGCTTGCCAGCGCTATTATTTATGCTCTGAGTGCTAATTCACATTGTGGGTGGGAAGGTGCCAGGTGGCATTCTCTTTGCAGCATCATGTTCCTATCTAATGCTGACTGGACAACCTGAGCTTTTGTTGCTTCTGGAGCGTGATTGCCATGTAATAATCTGTCACAGACCTGAGTAATATGACCTTTATATTTCATCAAAGGCAAATATTTGTCATCAATATTTTCCATTCAAGAATCACCAGAACTACGGCCTCAATCCAACCAGCCTGCTGACAAGAAGCAGATATAAATGGTAAATAAGGACACGACCCCTTCGATGTTATAGGTAGGATCCCACTAACATTTGAGTTATATTTTATCAAGGACAATGTAAATATGGCAGTTTTTTTTCATTTTTATTTTCGCCGCTTCCTCCTTTTCTCAAAAGATAAAATGAGCGGCAGTTGAAGATGGTTGTCATGGTGATGGCATCGCCTGCTGCTGCAGCAGGAAATGTATGGACCAGGTGCAGGAGTAGACCATGGTCACCATGGCGATGGACTCCATCAAACAAGCTTCCCAGAAAACAGCAGAGGATGAGGAGGTGTATTACAGGAAATAACATCCCAGTTAATAAGCCACACTATTGCACCATGTCCGGCTGAAAAAACACCACAGGGCTCTCCCCATTCCTGCTTATTCCTAGTCATAAACAGTCATACAATTCTATAAGGAAATCTCATGGAAATTAAAGAGTAAAAAACAAATAAAAGCATATCTTATGAACTGCTTTCTATATGTTTACATTAATATCAATAGCATCACTATCTGTCATATCATTACACTCCTTATCTAATCCCATCTAATATTATCAATCCCTCGGTAATCATCACATACACCTGAGCCAATCTATGTGGACTTTACTCATCACATCCGGGAGAACACTGCTGTGTTGTCATGATTGCAGATTCAACCTTCACCTTGACCTATGACCCTGACATGTCAGACTGCAGAAAATCGATAAGGTAGCCCTGCTAACAATAGAAGCTGTCTCCGAGCTATTAATCATGCGGGGACTAGGAATTCTGATACCAGCTTCATTATTATACGTACGTCAACCTCAATAATTCACCCAATCCTATTTCACATTGATGATTAATCTGCCGTTGCCTTACTTTTTTTGAGCCTGGACTGAATACACAAGAGGCAGCAGACGGTGGTGGAGATGTCATTAATTACCTGCAGATTCATTTATACATCCAGCCACATCAACAATTCCTCTAATAAATGTATTTCTTATGCCGTGTAATTCATCTCAGGATATTGCATTTTCATCTTATAAATGAGAATGTGAGCATTATGCCATTTTAATCTATTTTGATCAGTCTCACGTAGCTAAACTATTGATCATAAAGTGGCCTCCATAATTAGAGTTTCTAATAATATCAATAGAATATGGGCCAAAAATGAAGATTTTTTTATCATGGTGTCCCTGATATAAGAAGGCCATTGAATATGATTTATAAGAACAAATATTTTGACTTAGCTTACAAAAAATAAAAAGAGATATCTTTGTTTTCACTCCCTCTATTTTCTTCAGAAAATATCTTGAACCTTGAGCTGGAGATGTTAAGTTGATCATCACAC
The DNA here is from genome assembly GCA_949316495.1 of Amphiduros pacificus. Lineage (NCBI taxonomy): Eukaryota > Metazoa > Annelida > Polychaeta > Phyllodocida > Hesionidae > Amphiduros > Amphiduros pacificus. The sequence goes on along the minus strand of OX439001.1, from coordinate 56,523,711 downwards.
ATAATGAATCTTTGCATTATGTTTATGAAGAATGTTATTTGTGTGATAAGCATGATGAATTTTTGCATTTAATAAGATAAATTTGATCAATGATTAGATTACTTATTCTGGGTTGAAACATAGTGAGTTGACCCCAGTATGATTGGTGGTTGTTTACCAAGCAGGAGAGCTCCTATGGGGGGAGACAGGGTATACATAATGCATGAGAGAGACGGACAGGAGGACGAAAAAAAAAATATAGTCCCTCATCCAAACCTGCACCATTCATGGCACCATCAGCAAAAACTCCTAATGATGTCATACAGGTACACCATGGAGATACACGCTCTCAGCAGCATCTCCTGCAGTCTGCTAGCCATATACTGCTTCCAGGAACATCCAGCCACATTTTCACTGGCCTGCCACCATCCCAGGGTCCATTCCTGGAGTAACAATCTCACCTTAGAGATGTCACCAACCTAAGAGAGTTTATTGCCGATGATCTCGTCCACAGCACAATACATCATAATAAATGCAATAAAAGTTGTCTTCCTATTGAGATAAATCTTCATGTACTCTTTCTTGTTTAATCTTGTTCACATCAACAAAAAAGCATTAATGTTCATTCATTAAGCATGTCTAGGAAGAACCAACAAACTATACTGTTTGTTCGGTGGGCAGATCTGACCTCTGTTTTTATATCATCTTCATTTGTCATGGCCTTTGTTTGGCTGCAAAATAAAAAGTGATTGATATTTTTTGCTACTCGTCCCAATTCCTGGAGATTTGTATCTCATGTTTTAATGCCACTCCCAGATTTATCTGATCACATAAAACTTGATTCCAGAAAGCAGTTTTATCAGCTGCTTACAAGCCAGCAAAGTTCAACCACACTGATTCAATATGTTAGCCATACCTTTGAAAAGAGACCTATGTTAATATACATCTGCATATGGCTCTTCACATCTAGTGTCCAGTCATCCATGATATGTTGACAAAAGTGAGAAAAAAAATCAAATAGACACAATATACAATGATAATGGGGATAAATATGATTGGGATAATGATGATACAAGTGCAGAACTGAGGACAAGAAGTACACAGTAAAATTATCCCTAACTTTTTTCTGACAAAAAAAAGAAAGAAAAGAAAAATCCTGACTTTTCCCTTACTTGAGGCAGCAGACCTGAGAACTGCAGATAAAAAGTGCAGAGAACTATAGTGCTTCAAGGAACTCTCCCTGCAAGAGAGACAATTGCTACCAATAACCTTTCACCATCAGCCACGTGCCCTCCTCTGCTCCCCCTGGTGACAGACACAACATTTTAAACTTGAAAATCTTGTACCAAGCAATCAGCCCCCGCTCTGACCACAAACCTGCCAAAGTTTCCTGGCCTGCAGAATCATCAAGACAGTGAGACCAGAAATCTTTCTGTTTCAGACCCGCATATATTCTGAATTTCCTATTCAAATATTGGGTGTTAAGATATAGCATGTTTTTTGGTGTGATGTGAAAGGTAGCAAAAATGCTGGACAAAGTCATTTACATTTACAAGCATCAAAATTTCCATTTTTTCCGTTCTTTAATTACACTCAATTACGTTGTTGCGGTTTTGGCACGTGATACTCTTCTATATTTCTTTACTAAAAGATACCAGTGACATATCAATATTTAATTTGCCATAAAACAACTGCCTCCATTGTTAAGATTTAAAAGATTGCCAGTTTAGGATGTGTTCAACTGCTATTTTGCAGTCATCTTTCTGTCAGTCTCTGAACATATTTTGGTATACAAAAAGTACAACTTCTTTGAAAGTGGATTACAGTAAGAATCACATGATCTGGCTGATCATTTTGTTACTGAGATAGTGTGATGCAGGAAGTTTGACCTTTCCACGTGATATTAGGGGGTTCAGATATAGTACATATCTTGCTTAACAATATTCAATAGACTCAATAAATCATTAAAATATGAATCATTGGCACATGACCTAAATAAAATATGTAGACAACATCATATATAATGCATGTATCAGCAGACACGTGAGCGTGATTTGAACGGACCCGGAGATATGGGTACTGTATGGCTCTGAAACACCTGCTCAACAACCACAAACAACGCGGAAATCTCCATCAGGGCCTTGCTCCATTATAGTTGTGGAATTTTGATCAATGACGAGAGGGGCATGTGATGGGCGGCAGGGAAGGTGACACACGGCAGGCAGCAACATCCGCTGGCAGAGATCAATAGAGCAGCATCACTGGAATGCACCTATGTGGTCCAGACTCTGGCACCTCGCCCACACCACACTATATATGCTCAAAGCAAGGCTCAATCAATACTCTGCCACACTCTCACAGATCTTCTTATCTTTTATCAAAACATGCTAGGCAAGACATGCCTGCAATAACCTACATATTCTTTATCTTGTATACCCTACAAACGAATGCTTATTTTGGTTAGCTGACACAAAGCCCAAATGTATTAGTTGTTTTTAGACATCAAAGGGACAATTCAAATAAATGATGAGTTATGCTATTTTTATCTGATATTTATGTCAAATACCCATTAAGATAATTCATATCTGATTACAATTTTATATTCAATTCCTCTCGGCAGATTAAGACTCATACTTCTAGGCAGAGTGCAGATCATTTCAGGCTGCGCCCAGATATTTCTTACGAAGCCCTAGACTGATCCCAGTGGATAAAGATCATTATTTTGGTGCATCCCAATCATGGATAGTGAAATCTGATTTATCCTAAAAGCTTTGCTTGATTACATCGCACTGAGGACATGTCAGGCTGATGACTACAGCATCCGACTCCTCAGTGCCACAACGGAGTGCAGGCCCACAGCGAGTGCAGGCAGGGCCCTTGTAGGACAGCACTGCAGGCAACTCCTGCACTTGCACAAAGTCCCACCATGAGGGCTCTCTGCAGCAGACTGCTCTGGTGGTATTACATTTTCCGACATCAAGCTGCTTCAGTTGTTGTGTGGTGCACGCCCTGAGGCCACCGTTTCAGCGCGGCAGACTGCATCGTCTATGAGATTAGGAAATATATGGCCTTGTGGTTGCCCTGACAAAAAAAATGATGGAACAGTGTGATAATGGCAGCTGACGGGGCCGAGACTGATCTGGAGAGGATTCTTCAGGTCACTGAGGTTGATACCTCGACTCAACACAGCTGATATTATACAATACTCAACCAATCCACAAAAGGAAGTGCAAAAAACAAAAAAACAAAAAAACAAAAAGCCAACACTGACACATTTCCAAGGCCGCCATTCTTTCCTGTCAGTGATCTCCTTCCTGCTTTACTCCTTCCTACTTCATGTTGTACACTTGAAAAGCAATTTGAAAATAGGAATGTAAACTTGAATGCATGTGTCGGTATAATGGCTAGGTATAAGCCACCATGATGGCGCCAGAGTGACGCACTACGATATGGTGCCTGCATCCTTTCTGCAAACATTTCAATTCCTCCTTTATAGCACAATTATATTATGTGCAAAACAAAACTTGCTTGTCAGGCATGTAAAACGTGGTGATTAATACCCATATATTAAGAAATATGAGAAATATAATGACCATAATGACTAGACTTTATCTCACAAACAAGCAGTGTGACCTGAGGCGACACCACTGTTGCCTCAGCAGGGGACCTTGACCTTCACAGAGTGGCAGTGACAGGCATGTTTGTGCTTTCATAAGGCTGCTGGCAGGGATCAGCTTGGCCTGTCTGGCCTCAGATGGGATGTAACTGCGAGACCCTGCACCTTGTCCATTTGTGGCGGAAATGATCCCTTGCACACTTGCCTTGTTGGTCACGATGCAGCCTGTGTGACTGACCTATACACCTACACAGGCAGCCTGCAACATGCCCACATAATTCTCTTCCAGTTCTCCATAGAATTCTGTGAAAAACTACCAATCAAGCAGACTGGCTCTGAGGTCCCTTCCTGTGCCACATGGATCACATAAGACCTGTTATTCCAGTTTAATTTAACACATCAAGTCTAACTTCCTTGACCTTTTCAGATAGAAAATACTTGGCAAACTTTTTTTTCTACTTAAACTTTAAGATTTTTGTTTTGTTAACTTCTTGAACTTATAAGATCACAACATGAGACAAATTTATCCTTTTACATGCGTGTACTTGAATTTTATTCAAACATATATCTGTGCAATAGTTTGAATAACATCATGAAATGACATCTTCATAGTGAAATAAGCATGCCTCCTGTAAAGTAAGAAGAGGCAAATGAGTTCTGCCTTTAGAGATGGAAAAAAAATCAAAAGTCCAGTTAGCCTAATCCTCAACACCATCCCAAACACTTCTTTAAACCTTTAGATCCTCATATCTGGCAAAAATATAGATCGCAAAGGAATAACAGGTTAAATGCAATGGTGAAAATGCAGCAATTCATGAGATAGTTCTTACTTGTATGATCCTGTTGCCTGGTTACCTTGTTATACAAGAAAACTCACATATATGGATCCTTTCTGGTAACAAATAACTTTCTAAGTTATTTCAGTCAAAATTCAAATCTCAATTTGGACATATTTTATATTTGTTTATATTTGTTATATTTGTAACAAGGGACTTATTTCCTCAATGACTTTTGGGTAATTAGGTTGAAAATAGCCACTATATATACTGAAATACTACACAATTAACAAGCAACCAAGGTATGAACTACCAAGGTATCGGAGAAGGTAACTGATCAGGCACCAATATTTTGTGATATATGGATTTTGCTTTTCAAGAACCTGCAGGATCTCAAATGTTGAAGTCAAAAGTTCAGCCCTGATGTAGAATATTAATATATCCATACTGATAATAAAAACAGTATATAACCCTGACACCCCCCCCCCCCAAAAAAAAAACAAAAAAAACAAAACAAAACAAAACAAAAACAAAACAAAACATGAAAGGACCTTGAAGCACACTGTTTTATCATTAATTTTTCACATACACCTTCTAACCTTGGTGCAGAAAAGTTGGTTCCAACCATATATCTAATGGCGCAGACAGAAATATAACTTTTCTGAATGGTTTAAGGTTTTAAACATTTAAGAGCACAGTACCTTGACTAAGTCAGCTACTGGATGACTTGCTGTCACTACATGGTCTTTAGCTTTCTCATACTGTGCTTTGTGCTGCTGTAACAGGCGACTCTGAAAAAAAGACAAATTTATGTTACTACAAAAAACTGCAACCATCAATTAATATAATGACATATATGATGAGCCATTATCAAATCAACTGTAAATGCCAATGAGTTATTCAATTGCAGTGGGTAAACTTTTTATCAACCATGATAATTTATTAATGTGTAATTTCAAATTTACAAGCACATAATTTGTATGAAAAGTACATATTCCAGGTATTTTCTATCAACACAAATATAAAAACTAAAATCTGTTTGGGATTTGTTTATTTCTCTCTCACGGAATTCAACACATAATAATAATGCACTTACTACTTAACGACAGCAAATTTCAAAATCAATGAAAGAGTAATTTTTCTTAAAATCTGTTTAGTTTTTAGCCCAAGGAGACTGGAAGTAATTCTAGTATTGTTGATGATAACGAGGAGAAAACAAAAATGCTGCCAAAAATAATAATGTTATGGCAAGTGTGATCTGGGAGAGAGTGTAGTCATGTGGTGGTGCATGACAGATATGGGCTTCACGCCACCACAACTGCCAGCTTGGCAGACTTGTTTACATGTCTGTATTGCCGTGGTAACTGGAGCCAGGTGGCGCTATTTGGGGCAAGAATCTGGGACATTCCAACCCCCCACACACAACTGTACTGAACTGCAAGTCATATGATGAACCCTGACCTGTTACCTTTCGTGAACCTAATTTGTGCAAAACTAGGACGCGCCTAACCACACAGAATTTGCAAGTAATTTGGGAGAAACAGGCCGTGAATTCCACAATGAACTTTTCTATGGTGCCTGAGTGAAAAAAGGTGCCAAACTGCCCTGTGCCACATACACAAGACCAATGAATGTTTATGGTTAGTTGGGGGAACCCTGCAAACCCAAGGCCTGCCCTTTATCATGTTTTCCCAGAGACTTTTGGCTATAGAGTATGCAAGGTGGGGGTGTTGTAAGTCATGCTGGGTAGATTGTTCAGAGTAAACAGATGCAAAATATACCATGATCCAGTGAACATCATTCAAACAGGATCTGCACAAACACTGTCTATCCCTGAATACCCTGAGTCAGGTCTATTTTTGACCCTCCGCTATGATTATATGTGAATGCTTTTCCAAATAAATGGACAAAATAACTACTTTACACCACGGATATGACATCTACAAAAGCAAGTCCTTCAATAAGCTGTATACATAAAAAAAATATATGTAAAAAATATGCACAACTAGGCACAACTAAACAATCTCAATAATATAAGTGACGTTTGAGATGACCCCTGAGCAAATATATGGGTAACAATAAATAGACAAAGCCGGGTCAAAGTTGAAGGCTGTTGTGGGCAGGCCAAGGTGATAGAGACCGGCCATGTGGCCCTGCTGTTACATGTCTGTCTGCTGATAATAAATACTAGGTCAACAGGATCCACATGATTCGCCATTGACTGACCCATCAACTCAGTTATTTATATATGATTACACATAACATATATCAACAACAATTCTCTTTTGTAGATAGCTTGCTTTTATATTTAGCTTGCTCATCTGATAACTGGAGGAACCTTTCCAATATTGAGAATAATAGCACAATGAGCATACTGATAACTTGATCCTGATGATGCCAACCTGTCTTATCTCACTTATGAAATCATCAAAACAATGAGGCTACACTGTTTGTAGAGATTTAATGATTACAAATGTTTGTGATATCAGTTTTTTTTTTCTCTGTCAATTCACCTATACACAAATACAGTACCAAAACAAGATCAACATGATTCATTTTATGCATGTGTTGATCAGATTTAAACCGTCATGGACATATTATGAAGGTATCAATGATGAGCGCACCATCAGATGATATGGAAGTTTCCTTGATGTGTTTGCTCCTCAGTGCTCTAGATAGATCAGTTTGATTTGTGTTTGAGTCTGAAGAAGCCCCAGAGGATGATCACAGAGAATATAAATAAGGATGGGTTTCCTTAGTGCATCACCATCATCTGATGAAGACTTCAAAGATGCTTAAGAGTTTGGTGTCCGTCCTATGTTAACCTGGACATATAACAGCCAATCTCTGTCTGCCTTCAAAACATTATGAAACAATGCTTTCACATATCAGAGAAGAGTAGGATATACTTATATTCCAGAATTAGAACGGGACACATTCTGACTGATTTATGGGTGAAGATTCCCCGACAAAGGCAAGACAATCAGACTTAATGTTCTCATTAGTGATGGCATGATTGGCCCACAAAGGACAGGGGTCATGCAATGGCCAGCATAGTTCAAGTCTGGGCGTCCTAGACATTACCATGACAACCACACCAATAATGAGGCCCCTACTTGAAGGCAAGGCCACTAACAGGATCTTCTTGACCTCATTTCTTAATCACACAATCTTTAGATCGAGAACTATAACTGAAGCTACCAGTTTGATATATATCTGTAGACTGGCCCAAGCCTTTGATCACGTACCATAAGCCTCAATAATGATCTGATAGATATGGATCTTATGTTACTCAAGCAGGCCTTCCCCTCTCACGACACCCAACTCATTTATATAATATCACTCAGACATTTCAATTGAAACGTCAATCCTCCCAAGCAATATGCATCTGAGCTTAATCCAAAACAGGCTCTTACTAATCTCTTCTCGTGTGACATTAACATAATCACAATTTCACACAGAAAAACAAAACCTTCATCCAGACATTAGAATAACAGACATATTTTATAGTTATATAGTTCCCCACCCCCCATCATTGAACTGGCAACCTTGATCTATGGTTAATCTGTTTGGTTGACTCAGCATGACTGGCGGGGAGAAGGGTTTTGTGCAGCACATTTGTGCATGGTTGATGCTAATTTATTCCAAGGTGAGAGGTTGATATAGGGAGGGGCAGGTGTGGCCCCGAGCCTGGCCAGGTGGGGCACTCAGCCAGGTTAATGAGGCCTTCTGACTATGCCTCCTCACATTATATCCAGCCTCACTCTACCTGTACTTTAAGTAGAACCATATCTTATTATGTATTCTTATTTTCTTATATATACAGCATTGCTAAGTCCTGTATTATCTATTTTTTAAAATTTTATTTTATTTTATTTTTTTGCAACTTTTGATTCAATATCATAAAATCCAGAATTTGATAATAAATATGATGATAGAATTCCTGAACTATAAGGGTACAGCAAATGATGCTGCATGATGGAGGTGATTATGTGGCTTAGCAACCAGACACATGATGAATACAAATAACCACACAAACATCCTAGGGGCAGCAGCACATGCAACATTGCCTGGACATGTGCCAGCAGTTCACCCCAGGTCGTCTGTCATTTACATATTTCTGTGAAAAAAAATACACTGTCTGACCAAAATTAGCTCAATGACGGATCTACAAGGCTCTGCAGGGCCCAAGGCTATTAACTCGAGAGGAAAACCCCAGCCAAACAACATGCAACTTTCTGATTTGATTGAAATCACATAAAAGATAGATTTTAATAGCTTAGAGAGAAAACCGTTGATGTATAAACCTCAATCAGGTCAAAACCCTTTTCATATATTCACAACAATAGGACTTTGGGGTGATTATAGAAATTGTCATAGAACGCTTTCATATCAAACTGGCTTTTTTCTGCAAAAAACACACCCATAACCTTGAAGTTTATAATACTACAAACATCTCAAAAGGAGGCTTGTGTTTATGCATTTTATCATCCATAAATATCCTGAGAGTAGGTTTATTTCTCTGTGGCATGTCTGCTGAAGTCAGTGAGAGACATCCATAGATTAGATAGAAGAACCTACTGTGTAACACCTCAATTCATCTTTATGACTGTGTAAGCTATCATCCCACAACACATGAAAGACAAGCCAGCTTCCAGGCACTGTGTCATTGTGGACAGCCTTGCTTTCATGTATCACATTTTCTCTGACGTAGGCCATATTACTTGCTATTGTCAGTGCAAGTTTATGCTGTAGAGATGTGAGGAGAATGTTTTCATATCTTTCCAGGGCAAACCAGTTCCAAATCTATAAATTCTGCACAGAATAACAAGTACGATAAAAAAACATCAGATGATAACTTCAAGTTCATATGTATCCTTTTTCAGATATATGGAATTCTAAGACTGATGTGATATCTCAGACTGCTGGATGCAATACCGAGATCTAATTTTGGAACTCAGATATATGTTGCAACCTTGTTGCTTCTGCTTAGTTTACCATTTGAACTAGAAATTCAAGATACACATGCCATGTTGGAGATTGGAATTGATATGAACTAGAAAGTTTGTGAGTGGCACAAAACTGAAGTCAGCACAGTATTTAATGCATGCAAGTTCATGCACTATCCAACTCACAAATGTCAATCTCTTTTGTGCAATGAGTCGGTCAAAGCAATCTAGTTACATAAATTATTCTACAAATCATAAACATATTGTACAGGATACATATATCTACAATATATTTACATAATATCATGACCTAATCTTCTCTGATTTGTAAAGGATTAGATTCACAATATCTTAGAAGTTGTGACCTATAGGGCCTTTAAGGGCCTTTATTTTGACCTAGTTACATAATTTTTTCTTTAAAAATTATGAACAAAGATATTGTGTAAGATAAATGTAGTGAGAATACACACTATTTGTAGTGTTTTGCAAAATATCGCAAATAACCAATTTTGAAAATCAGCTTCTGTGACCTTGAAAATATCTCATGTAAAGGAATGATGAGGAAAACAAAGTGTGGCAGTGGACGCGGTGGAAACAGAGCAAGTACATTAATAATAAAAGTAGAATGTAGGGTGGGCAGAGATTTCGTCCACTGTCGCTGTCTGTCTGTCTGAGGTGTTATCTGGTCTGTGCAACATGAAATGTTTAATAATGCATGAATTTGGGGTTATTTTTGGAGAACATTTCCATACCAGGAATTTTAATTTCCAATTTGACTCACATCTGTCCTTGATATATATTATGTTCACAGGACCAGTAACCAAAAATTCTGTCAAATGACTATCTTATTCCATTGTGTCAGTTTAATTACATCATAAAACATTTTTTTCTGCTTATTTCCTTTATTCTTTGCTCTCCTTGGAAGATAAAGATTGCCTTGAGGTTTACGCTTTGAGGTTTGTGAGTTTTATATGCAGGTTGACATACATTTTGCATGTGTGGACCTTCACTTCACGTCACAACATAAAGGAGTGCTGCAATTACAGCAGGCTTGCTGTCTGCACACCGTGACAGATGGTAGTTCTGTAACACTTTGTCCTTGTTCACCCCACACCTGTGTGAAACAGGGCACCAACTACATTCTTCTATTCTTGTGCAGAATTCATAACAATGAAAAGAAATGGATGATTTCATAAATGTGTATGCATATAAATGGAATTGTGAATGAACTGGGCAAAGTGATAAAACTAATGTTAATGTCAAAGTTCATATTGACTGCTAATTTATTGCAATTATTTTATTTCATATGGAGGTTCAAGGACAATCTATCATTAAGCTGCAAAGCAAGGATGCCCTCTCTGATACTGGCGTCTAGACATGTTTATTGCGATCTTTTTCATATCAGGATCTCTTGCACAAAAGTGACCTGTTTTCCTTATTATTCCGTATTTTTGTGTGAAACATCTGTGACCCACTTCAGTCCACCCTGAGGCTATTATAATTTACTCGAAAAAGTGTGACCTGGATTTCAGGTTCCTTTGAAAAAGTCAGGGCATGACTTGCACCATTTTGTATGTGCTTTTTATGGCATAGCACCGACAATAGTTCACTGCTCTCCTTGGTACAATTTACTACTTGTTCAAATCCAAACAAATTATTTCACCATGAGCCAAAGAAATATTTGAACAATGTGACCTATAAATGTGTATGTCTGAGTGGGTAAATCAGCCCCACCCATTAAAGCATATAAAAACACATGCATACAAATATGTTGCTCCCTTTTTCTCAGTACTCTTATATTTTCAAACATTGGAACAAATTCAAGTTCAAGCTCTGTTCTTATTCATAAAAGCCAAGAAAAAATTACGCAATAAAAAATCACATTTAAGAACTCCATAAATATTTTTTTTCTCACCTCATCTCATTAACATGCCATTATAGATTGACATTACTTATCTTAACTGCCCAATTTATTTCTGTTTATATTATCTTCAATCTTATCATGCATTTACATTCATGTTGGCAAGCAAACAACTTCCTGTTCTAAGTGAAGTCTGTATTTATATATATATATATATATATATATATGTAATTTTATCTGTATAATGATGTATGGAGACAGATGGCAAGAGTCCAAGTCCACCCTGTCATGGTCTAAATAACTTGATCATACAATAAGAAAGTCTATTTTGACAAGGGCAAAGTTCCAGATGGTAGAGATGTACACATTTACTTCTATCCTCAGTACACCTTCGACATAGACTGCCTTCACATTTAGCCTTTTTATGCCCTCCCCTAGGTCGCCATAGTATGTATCCTTCAAAACTTCTACTAACCATATGCAATAAAACTACTTCTAATTTTTGAATAGTCTAAAAAGATCCTGATCCAGGTTGCATTGCCTATGGTTTTCATTACTGTTACCATCCCTTATGAACCCTTTTTATGCAGCAAACTGGGACTGAAATAGCAATAAAAATTGTACGAGCAAAGATTGCTTAAAAAAATAAAAATGGCTTGCTGTATCACCCCCAACCATGAGGGAGGCTACTGAAGCTCAGTCAACCTTTGGTCCAATCTCTCAAACATCAAACCAAACCAAAAAACCTGTCCTTTCTGAATATAGTTCTCATTGTGCCAATTCTAAGTTTTCTGGCACACATATACAGCAGTATAATGTTTTGTGTGTCAGTTTAAAAAATCTCTACCAATTCATATGGCTTATTTTTTCCCCACCTATCAACTGGCAAATTTATGAATCTTTCCTCTAATTTACCACACATAAGTTGTTTACATGAACACTAGGCATCACATCACTGGATTCCATCCAGACCATAGGATATGTATCGATGATTTCATGATCTATCAATGTTCGATACATATCAATACATATCAATATATATATTAATATTAACAGCGATGCAATTGAAATATTTGTCTTATAATAGACATAGAAATATTCTACCAAATATCAACAGTAGTTTGCTTTCATTTAATAAGTCTTAATTATTTACAAGTCAGAGAAAAAGAGAGTTTATCGATGCATATGCAACACAAGGTCGCCATTATGAAAAGTGGGAGTGATAGGGAGAAGCTCTTAATGTTGGCGTGAAAACTATTGGAGCGCCGCCATTAAAATATTAATATTTTGCACAATGACGGATCCCAACACTTTGTATTTACATTTTTAAGATGATATGAGGGCCAATTTCGATATAAGTAATATATCGAAACATGGTGACAATACCGGTTATTGTATCGATATCTGAATACCGATGTGTCAAATTATCATGTATCAGCGTGAGGCCCTTGTGAACATGGTATCATAAATTCCCATGAATAATTTGTTTGATATTAAATTGCTACCGATCATATGACGAAAAACTTGTTCTCACCTGATAAGCAGGGTCCCTATATACAGAAGCATATGATGTTGGTACAGGTATACCGTATCTGGGTTGTTCTTGTAAGTATGGGTATCCCCCACCAGGGCGCGCTACAGCTCCAGGACTCTGCATCCGGGCACGCTTGTATGGGGAACTACCATCTTGGCCCGCCACTCCGGGCCCCCTGAAAAACAAAACAAGCAATGCATTACATAATTGTACCAAGTTTTCCTTTGTATTACTAAATTTGACATTAAAAAAAAAACAATTTCTGTAGCTTATCAAATAATTTTTAAAATTTTGTTTTGGAAATTTCATTTTTAAAATTTCAACCAAATACCTATCGTGTTGTTTTTAATTCCAATATTTAATCAAATATAAAATACAAGTCTCCCTAGTATTGTGGTGATGATGTAATCTTGTCTTAATGTACACACTATTGGATTACATGTGAAATATATACAATATTATATATCTGTAAACTATGTCCTTATGGTAGTTAATCACGGGAACTATGGTCGTCTGAATGGATAAAATCAGTTTTATCTGCAATAATCAAACAGCAATTTCAGAGAAATGTACAATATTGACAGAAACAATAGGGCGGGACGTGTCAAATAATGGCAGTCAGATCCATATAGAAGTTATTGGTGCCATGCCAACGTGATATGCAAGTTAAATTTATGAGAAATGGAGAATACAATATCACATATTTGGATTGACACTGCACTTCATTGTTCATTAGTTTTCAGGGACAGAAATATGAACTGTAGACAAGCTATTTGCTTTTTTTAAACTTATATCAACTCAAGCAGCCTGAAACTAACAGCCCAAAAGGCAAAACAAGAATGCACAAATATCTTTTAACATTCTAATCAAGAATAATATGCCAACTAACCATCCGATCAAATGAATATAATGACAGTATCATGTAAATTTGATTTTATATAATATGCATTTGTCATGTCAGAAACAAACAAACAAGAATAGAATGCATATCTGGGTTATTTCATCCTGCCTGCTCATTGCTCTAAATATTGATGCAAATGTGGGTCCTGGAGTACTACAAACAGGAATTCTTCACGGACAATTTGAAGAATTCCTTTGAAGCAATGACTGGACTAATTTTTCTTGAGGAGAGCCCTGTATGTGAGTGGCACAAGCCAGGCATCTGTGAATATTGATCCCCAGTGTTTACTGCTGAAAATCAAGAGAGAAGGCAGTATTTCTGGGTGCAGGGAGCATGCCATAATCAGCAGACTCAGACAGATCTCACAGGAGATGAGTGAATTCTCCCTCCAGGTCATCTCATAACAGGGACCGCCTCAAATACACCTCCTTATTACATGCTACATTCATGTTCCCAATATCTTCTGCATTACCCTTGCGAGGCCTTGTTCATTATCATCATTATTAGTATTACATCTGATGATGAAAGCATATTGAAATCTTAAAATTATGCCAAGAAAAAAGCAATTGAAAATGATTTATTCAAACATGTTAATCACCTCTAAACATGTAAATCAAACATGTTAATCATCTCTAAAACATTGGTTTCATTGGGGTCCTAAACATTTGTATTTGATGTTCATTTCAGTCTTGAATTAATGTTCATAATCATGAATCAAGTTCATAATTAATGTGTTCATATAATAAAGACAAGTCATTTTCTTTCACTGCACTTGTTTTGCCTCAGGGGTTGATCTATGCTTTGCTGTATTGGATTGAAATTAATACCACATTCAATATTGTGAACATTCCTAGCTTATCGGCAACATTTGTGCCACCAAATGGTGATTGAGCAGTCAAAAGTATTTTGTCTTTTGGAGATTCTGAATGAGTCCTCAAATTCTTGTTTGAGATGGACTTTGATGCCAGTAATTTGGATGTGTAATAATTCTGAAAAAGTTCTTTTTTCTTTTTTAATTCAACACTTGTTCCTTGCACATCCAGATGCCTAAATCGATAATTTGGTTGCCAATTACAAAAACAATTATCAACACAGACAAAATTAGTTGAATCCCAAGAATCAAGAAAATTAAACTGCAATCTCTGATGTCCATGCCACACTGATTTTAGGTGGATTAAAAATAACATCATACTTTCTAGGATGTGAAAATAAGGCTTACAGAGCCCCATGGAGTGATTGACAAATAACATTTATTTTTATCTTCACAGAAAATGGCAACTGCCATATTAAAGCTAACTGCCACATCAGGCGTAAATGCCAAAATCACACTAACCAAGCAATTATGATGATCAGTTATTTCCTAATGACTGTTGCATAAAAATATTTGGTTCAAAATGACTGCCATGGCCTAATACAAAAAAAGTCCATTTTGGCTCATAACTAAAACGACCTACAATACACAATGCATTCTGTAATACCATCCTTCAAGTGCCATGAGGAGCTATGTAGTCTGGAATGGCGCTGTACAAATTATTATTATCAATATTATTATTATTATTACTATTATTAGTAATGTTTGAGAAGTGAGGGAGGGCCTGTGTGCTTCAAGGTCTTCCTTCACTGGTCCAGTACCAGAGTACAGGGATAAATCCATATTTCTAATGTGCACTATTGAAATTTTAGCATTTTGGTCTGGATCTTAACTCTTTTATAATCTACCACAAAACATGGACAGATTTGAAGCCAAATGGATTTTTCTCCATTAAAAACTTTAATAAAATGTTGAAAAATATGTTTATTCAATCAACAAAGTTTGATAAGTTTTAATTGGAGCAACTGTATCAAAATTTGATCCTGATCATCAAGCTGCCAGTTACTTAGAACGTACACGTATCACAATACTGACAATGGGGTCTATTTGAAGGGACACGAATGACAGCAAAAGAACACACTGATCGACATCCATTAACAGACCTCTCTACTCTTCACATTTATGGACATCGTGTAACATAAAAGAATTAAGCCCATAATGCAACATAAAATGCTCTCAACCAAACACCCATTATTCTTTGCTTCAAGGTGAATGAAATAGACCGAAAACTGGTTTTATGAGGCACAAAAAAAATAATGACATTTATGATCCAGAGTTTGTTTACAAGTATGTTTAGAATTCACAAGAAATCCATTTCCAAAAAAAAAATCTATTGCATTACTGAGCTGAAATTTTGCATTATTTACAAGTAAACTCTGCTCCATCAATTATTTAATAACTTTACTGTTTTGCACAGAGAAATCAATAGTCTGCATCTAGATGTGAACCCTCATAAGCATTTATTTGTATGTCCTGGTTTTTCCAGATTCATTAATATTTGATGAACAGTCTGTTTTGTGACCGACAGAAAATCAATGCAGTGAATGGCAATATTCCCAAACTCATTGTTTGGGCACTGTGCACACAATTATCTAATAGCCCTGCACATAGGCCTAGTAGGCCAATATGGATTAGCCTGAATAATTTACAGACACATAGTAATCTCTCTATTTGCAGTAACAAATGTGTATACTTGGATCAAATGGTGAGGTATTGATATTGCACTGTTCTCCAAGAAACAAAATAAATATCCTCATTTGTTTTTCTCACGATATGTATCCATGTCTCTTTGACATTCAACTTTTTTGTTGTATGATATAAACTGAAGAGAATATGTAAGATGTAGGAGAAAAAAAATTAAACACATATTAGCCATCTGAAATATTTTATCTCTTAATGTTTTTTTTTGCCTGGGCCAAAAAGATCAATAGCTGTGGAATGAGGGATCCACTAGGCAATCATCCTGGCACTGTTCAATCAAAGTGCCTACCCAGCGAGTTCCACCTCCGCCACCTTCCATGACTTCACCTCAGCCCCTCCTTGCCCCTATCTGTCTGCGACTATGGGCACCTACTCCCCTGACTGAAGTACCGGGAATGACCATCTATCACTGCAGGCAGGGTACTCCTGGCAGGGATGGCAGTCCCCCCCCCCCCCACACACACACAATTCTCACATTACATGTTGTAAACACCATCCTCCCACTCACTTACTGTCTCCTACCCCTCAATAATAAATATGCAACCTTTCTTTTCTAATCAATGTTTTGTAATTGTAAACAGGTAAAACAACTCCAAGGAATGGTTCTGACATCAGTTCCAAAAATATTGCTTGTTTTTCAAGACTGACAATAATTGCATTGCAAGTCTGACATATTCTCTACTTTCATAACCATTAATTACATTACAACTGTTTCCGTCCAATGAAAATCTACCGGGGGTTTCCTTTTGTTATATCCTCACAGATCAGGATATTCAAAGAATCTGACCTTTTGACATATTGATATACTTTGCAAAAGGTGGAAATTTGAATGACATTAATTTCTTGGCAAACTCAGTGCATTTTGTTACAGGAACACATGACATTCCGAAATCCTCTCAGGGAAAAAATAAAATATTTTTACATTTATGAACTTCAAGTGTAGCGTCGTTTTTGTTATTTTTCTGGATTTAATGAAATCAATATTTCAACTGGGATGAGCTTTTTTGATGCATGCAATATTGAAATATTTTTTCTCTGATAGTTCCATACTCAATAATTAAAACTTAAAATACACATTCTGAAATTATAACAAAATGCTGTACAATCATTCAAAACAAGAATGGTGAATAACGTTCCTTAATATTAAACATATAATCTATCAGAATTCATTTGTTCAGCCTGCATCTAATCTCATATAAATGATCTTTATGTTCGTTTTAATGTGACAGAATAAAACGACGTTATATCTGATTTTCTAAGTCAAACATGGCTATTATTGACAACATCTAGAAATAGAACAGTTATCCACAATGATTAATCTAACATTAAAAAAAAAAGAAAAAAAAAAAAAAAGAAAAATAATATCGTACCATCTCATCTGTTGGATCATATATTGCCTCCAGTGTAAGCTCATGTTAGCGGAGGCATTCAATCCAGAGTAGCCGCCACCGGAGGCTGGAGCCGAGCTTGGCCCAGCCGTTGCCTGATCCAGAGCCACCGTGGCAGTTGAGATGTTTATTGCTGGAAAATGTCCAAGACGTTTGGCTCCCACCTCGAGCAGTCATGTATTCCCCTTGATGTGTCCGCCTGCTTATTTCAACACAGGTGACCCCTAGATATATTATGACACGAATTTCCACTGGTGGGTTAGTGGTGTTTGTTTTGCGGTGATTTCAACACTGGCTATAGCACCTATTATATCTGGGAGCTGTCATACAATATTTATGGCGGTCAGCATGACATGACAGGACTGGGTGATATTAGAGTGAGTGGTGTGTGCTACTTGGAGTCTGACAGCGGGCAAGCAGGTGGCTGTGGATCTCTTTACACCTGTAGTAGTAGATTGTGGAGGAGGCAGCACACAAACACATCATCTCATGTACATTGTTATCATGCTGGCTGGCCAGGCTGCTGAGATGGTCCCCTGCACTGGTATGGCTTGTCATGTGCTTCATGATGCAGCTTCCTGAGTGAGAGACACCGGGAGAGAGAGAGAGAGAGAGAGAGAGGGGGGGCAAAGCACTCGGCAACCACCTCCTCCTCACTCAACTCAACGTGACAAGCACAAATCTCATCTCTCCCTCTCTCTCTCATGATAATATTCACTTCCATGTACGTTGTTCGTTCCCATCTTGCGTAATAACGACAACAGTTTTTACAGATGTCTCTGGATTCACAGATCTTGGCGTTGTCCCTTTGTGGGATGGTGGATCTTAGCTGTGGCTATTGCAATGTAAACATATTGTGGCTGGGTTTGTTTTTGTCTCTATCATTGAGGCAGGTAGGCAAGCCATCAGATGAGCTCGGAGTGGTGCCAGCTATTTGCTGCTTCTCTCTCATGCCACTCTTCCATTCATGATCACCAGCCACTGCTTCTCTCCCCGGGCTCTACGGGGCCATCGGCAGAAACAAAAAAATCCACATATTGCGTCTTCTCCATTCCGCCTCAATTCACTGCTTCTGCTTACATAATTTCTATATTTGTCATTTTTCAGACACTCCTTGAAACTCTCCCACCCTGTAGTACACACACAAGTGGCTTCATTCAAGCCAAGCTCTTGCTGGGAAAAAAATAGTCGTAATAAAAACTAGGTACAAGGCCAGTGTTCAATTATGGCATCAGAGGAAGAAATGGTGTCTGACCAGAGTGTATCAAGCAGAGAAAGTCTGTCCTCCTTTGATTTACCACTGACGTATCATCCTAATACACTAAAACCAATCTGCCTGTGTTATTTTTGTCTGCATCAACCTTTTGTCTACCAAAATGCGCAATAAGCAAACTGGCGAGGCTACATACATTCATTTATCAACAGGAGTTGATGCTATCTCAAGGTATTAATATATTTAGAGGTATAATATTCTGAGATATTATCAACCTACTAACTATACTTGGTTGGTCTGAATATTGACTAATTTCAAAACAAATAAAAGCTATATATTATTTATTAACACAAATAAATGATCATATCGCTCAGTCAGGACCTGGTCTTTACAAACTGAGTTTTTTGCCATCCCTGCTTTATGGTATGAAGCCTTAATTAAGTGAGCTCCTGAATCAGGATATAGGTGATGCAGGACGCAGCTTGCCATAATGAAACCACCTAGATCCCAAGCTAAATATCACCTGCTTGAATCAGCACTCCACACGCAGGCTAAATTAGAAAACTGCGCAGGAAATCCACGACTTATACCATGGCAACAGTTCGTCAATATCATAACTTTCATAATCATCCATTTCATAAGTACCAAATAGATGAGTTTTACATTCATTCTTGTGGCTCTCATTAACAAAGTGTGAAACCAAAGAGGCAAAACAGCCATTTTTTGCAGCCATGATTCTTCTCACTATGAATATGAAGTAAATCCAATTAGAAGACATATTAAAGACTTCTACTGATCATCTACAGGAGGACTAAAGATGGCTACAATTTGAAATCAGCAGAGATTGAATCGCACATATTAATCTAGCTGTCTAGACTTAATGTGTGTGAAGGGGGCCACATTAGTCTGGTTGTCAGACTTTTGCTCTTGTTTTTGGCCTGATTTGTTAGAATAGCACATGTGATCTGGTTGTCAGACTTTTGTTCTTGTTCTTGGCCTGGTTGTTGGAATAGCACATGTGTGGGTATTGATTTGGTTGTCAGACTTTCGATCTTGTTCTTGGCCTGATTTGCTAGAATAGCACGTGTGTGGGTGGCCCTATTGATCTGGTTGTCAGACTTTTGATCTTGTTCTTGGCCTGGTTGTTAGAATAGCACATGTGTGGGTGGCCCTATTGATCTGGTTGTCAGACTTTTATGCCTATTTTGCTCAGAATATGTAACCCCAGCTTCATAAAAGTGTGTATCTTTACTATGTGCATGCCAGGCTGACCAGCCAAATACATTGATTACAACTGAGACCATAATACACAGCCAAACAATCAGAAATACATATCAATATAATCAATCTATAGGCACACGCCATTATGTGTTTTACATTATTCATAGGGCCCCAGTGAATCAGATCATGAACAGCAAGGGCTTCAACATATCAACCTATTTGTTTTGTTCCAAACAATATGCAAAGCCCATGCCTGACTGGCGTATTGAGCAGCACATTTAGAGCGAGTCAGGTAGCCCTCATCAACATGATAAAGCTCAGAAAAAAATGCATGGAAGTCCAACCTCACAAAATCTTGTCCTCGTATTGCAAGCCGATTACAATGAAATCATTAAAAGATCATATCAACAGAGATTAATGAATACATCATGATTCATAGAATAAGAGTGCACCCTGTGAGAGCAATTTCCTGGCAGAATGCAGGTGGGATTGCTTCTAGCATGGCTGCCACCATTAAATTATACATCTCATCTTGGCATCATGCACCTGTTGATTTCCAGGAACAGAGGCAGCATTGCCAGCTGCCAACCGCCACCTTTATGCATTCACTTCTCCGTTTTCTTACCTATTTATAGCTTTCATATTAATGAAAGTGTACCTGCCAATGGCTGGCGTGATCTATTATCATGTTTCATCTCTCCCCACTTCACGGGCTGAATTGAGTTTGACCTGAAATGACTGGCCTGTTTTGACATCTATATCAAGTGGCGAGAAAATAAATCTCACGATAAACTATAAAATAAAAACAAGTACAGTTAGGTCAAAAATTTAAAAGAAATGTATCATCAAGATCACTGTATATACCAAGCTTGTGTTAAGAATCTGAGAGGTGAGTGGACACTTGTCAAGGTTTTTGCAAACAAAACAATACCTGCCAAGATTAACATTATCAAATGTCCTTGATCGAATCACATTACCAAGATCATGGCCAATAAGACAAGTTCAAAACTTGAAAATAATTAACTTTGTACCAGATTGGGTAAATAACAAATTTAAGTAGTTTACTGATGTAAACTTGTTGCCTCATTGATTGCTAAAATGTGGGCTGGCAGAATTCTGATGCCATTCAAGGTGGCAGTATAAAAGTTCTTTAAAATGGTGATTTGGAGAGGTTTAGACCAATCTTAGAGTAATAAGGACCAATATGCATTAGTACCAAGGATCAATTGACAAAGCTGCAGGGAATATAAATCAGATAACATCCTTCCTGCATAGCTGTCCATATCCACGGCACAACCAATTGCTTATAAACAGAGCCATCTTTGTTTAAGGTATTTTTTGGTCGATATTACCATGTGGAGAGAAGAAACCACTGATTTTGCCTTCAGAGATTTATATTTGATTTGAGAAGTTGGCCGCTCCACTTCTGTCTCATGGGCACATGTGTGATGACTATATCACTGTCTGAGTTCATCTCTACTGATACAATCTAATGAGGTCAAGGACACTCATTATTCTGACTCTAATGAGGTCAAGGACACTGTTGACCATGCTTGGTATGACTCACTTCACATCTCTGGGGTCGGTCATGGCAAAATATGGTCATGCAGTGGCATTCTGCATGAATGTATGAACACAAATATGTCAGACTGAATGCATGAAGAAAAAAACAAAAATGTGATGCGTTAGTAGGTCAATTCTATTCTTTTTATTCCTGTGACAGTTCATCTGTATGATGCTCATTTGATATGAATTGAGGTCTGATTTAATAATTTTTTCTTATTACCTCTCAAAATATTCTCCCACATGTTCCGTCATCCTGCATGCCAGAGCAGCACTATATAATAATATGTTGTGCAACAATGAATTCCTATTACTATATGTTTTTCCAGATTTCATTCAATGAGATTAAAATGGCAGCCAAATGAATGGCAGCTTGCCACGATTGAGAATGATCCATTCAAAGAATGCAATAATTCAAAATTTCCATATAATATTTAGGGTCAGTCAGAGCTGCACAAACAAGCATATTTTTGTTTGGACTAACAACAACACATGATTAGATCTGCACGTTTTATGGTAATTAGACCCACACAGAAGTAAACGCATCACTAGCACAACGACTGCTGAGTTTAAAACTGTCACGCCTATGATATCATGATAAATATTGCACGTCACGATCAGCTTTCCGATTCATATATCTCTTGCTTTCTGACCACAAACTCAGTCAACCTGTTTAAACCACAAAGCTCTTTAACAGCAGATATTGTAATATGGTGCACTGTCAGATTTAACATTGAAGTCTGGCATCGACTATAGAATAGAACATCAAAGTTGAAAGAGACATTGATTACTAGGACTAGATTTTGAAATGATGCCAGTCTTCAAACAAACTCTTTGGGTTCATGATTCCGGATATCATGGTTCAAATGAATTACATAAACATCATATTCCTTCTCTAGCCTAAATGTATAAACAGCATAAAGATTCTATTCATGATAACAAACTAGATTCCAAGAGGGACATTACTTGATTCAGTCAAACTTGGCTATTCT
Organism: Amphiduros pacificus; assembly: GCA_949316495.1. Classification (NCBI taxonomy): domain Eukaryota; kingdom Metazoa; phylum Annelida; class Polychaeta; order Phyllodocida; family Hesionidae; genus Amphiduros; species Amphiduros pacificus. The sequence continues at coordinate 56,501,146 of OX439001.1, read as the reverse complement.
CTACCTAATTAGATCTTGTTCATATGGATGTTTTCCAACTAAGTACTGATAGTTCATTCAATACCAGTGTTCGCCAAAACTTTTTGACCCACATCAGACAATATGTCTGATGTTCAGCCAACCAACATCAGACATTTGTCTTCAACATCAGACATTTCAACGCATATTTTTTTCTTTTTAATTTCGCGGCTTTTTCGTGCTTGTGACAGATAATAATAATAATAATAATGATTTTTATAGCGCAATATCAGACTAGGTCTGCTCATGACGTGATATTCAGCTTATAAAACCTACATACCAACCTACATACCTACATATCTACCTACATACCAACCTATATATCTACCTACATATCTACCTACATACTAAACTACATACATACCTACCTACATATCTACCTACCTACATATCTACCTACATACTAAACTACATGTATACATACCAACCTACATACCTACCTACATACTAAACTACATACATACCTACCTACATACTAAACTACATACCTACCTACATATCTACCTAAATATCTACATACATACCTACATATATATTTCTGATCATTTTTCAATCGAAAATTAATCAAATATTCATTTAAAGAAAGCTAAGAATACCCAAAGTTGTAAAATTGTCGTCTGCTCTTCTCAGGCTTTTTGACTGGTACATGACATTTTTTAATATGAATTTGAACTAGAAATAATGATAGGGGACCAGATTACGAACCACATTTGATTTATGTGTAAAGTCGTGCATGTTTTTTTAAATGTTAAATGAGTACGAATCCCGAAAACGTGCTCGACTTCTGAACAGGAGTGAACACGGCGGAAATAATCAGGCGGGGACAAACGTAATGACCCGGATATAGCTCAAACTTTACAAAATGGTGGCAACCGAAAATCTCCGAAAAAATGAACCAATAAAACGTATTTGTGACGACTACAATGAGAAACTGCGCAGGTAAAGAATGGCGGACAGTTTGGCCGCCGTTTTCAGTCATTATCGGCGGACAATGTGAAATAACGGTCGGCTTTGTCCGACGGGCCCCAGGGTTGGGTTTCTTCCGGAAGAAACCTGTTTCTTCCGGGACAGCGGAAGAAACGTGGAAGAAACCTATTTCGTCCGGTTTCTTCCACTTTCTTCCGGAAGAAACTGGAAGAAACTGGAAGAAACCGGAAGAAACTTGGATGAAACTGGAAGAAACTTGGATGAAACATGGAAGAAAGTGGATAAACATTGTTAATTTGTTAAATTTATTTTGTTTGTTGTGGAGTATACATGATACATAAGTATGTTTCAGGCAGGTTTGGGTTTCTTCCAAAAGAAACCTGTTTCTTCCAGGACAGGAGAACAAACTTGGAAGAAATGATTTGTGTATATGGTTACCTTTTTGCCCATATGACTTGTAGTATTGTGTATTAATGATTTAGGATGGGCACACAAAGACAACAACAGGCATACAAAGAATAAAGCAATGATTTATACTTAAAACAATCTATAGTATAATACACCTTAAAAGTAAACCAGTTTTAAAAAGCAGTGATAAGTTTCTTCTGTAAGTTCTGTAAGATATTAGTTTCTTCCATCCATAGCTAGCATGCCTAAACATTCATGCCCCCACCCCCCATGAGTAACAATTTGAATATGTTTCATGTATGTATAGTATTCCATTTATATAATTAAGTCATTCCTTAGCATTCTAAACCAATTCTACAATCATTTTATGAAATATTTCCACTTTCTTCCATTTATTTCCAGTTTCTTCCGGGAGGATAAGTTTCTTCCATCCAGTAAGCCTGCATATACATTCATACCCCCAACCCCCCCATGTGTGACCATTTGAATAAAGTTGTTCCTTAGCATTCTAAACCCATTTTACAGTCATTTTAGTAAATATTTCAACTTTAATCCAATTATTTCTAGTTTCGTCCAGTTTCTTCCGCTTTAAGCAACTAAAGCGCGAAGAAACCTGTTTCTTCCGGGACGGTTTTTTCCGCCCTTTCGTCCGGTTTTTTCCGCCTAGCGGAAGAAACGTGCCAACCCTGCGACGGGCCGACGACTTTTGGCGAACACTGCAATACCAATTCTCTAACTCAGATGATTTAAAATGTTTCATACTATTTGATCCAACATTAAAATCTTTATATATTTTTAATGATGGACTGAGAGTGTGTCCAATGGTGCAGAAACATAACTCCACATTTATACGAAATTCATCTCAAAATATACACAGAGCTCAGCCAATCATGATAAGTATTCTGAAGATAATTAAAAATATTCAATCTACTCTATAAAAAATGTTTAAGTTCTTTAGGCATAACACTAACTAGTGTTTACATTAATCTATTGGTACTCTCAAAGTGTGTTGTACCTCGCAAAGTTGAAGCATGCACTCCTCCACAATATAATATAAAATGCAATATTTCATTTTGCTTTGCTATGAACTATCAATCATTTCCATTGTGGACAAGATCAGCACGTGTGCATGTGTGTGCCAGAACCATCAGCCTTGTAAATTGGCAGAGATGTAATTGCACCTACTTGATGATAAAAACACCTGCCTACAGCCATGGCAACAATCAAATATCATTACCAATGTAGTGCTGCAAGCCCAGACATCAGCAATTAGGTCAACATTCACCACTCCAAGACTCCCACTAAGAAATACGTCATTCCACTAATCATTAATTGCCAGAAATGTCAAACATGTCTATAATACACATGAATTAATATATTAACATGATTTATATAATCATGGTTGCTCAGCCATAACTCATACCATGATTTAGCCATTATAATTTTAATATAACTGAAGTTGCTCGTTTAATGTTGAGATATAAAAAAACAACACTTTTTGGTCCAAAAAGAATAACATGCTATATGGCAAATACAGAAGGAAAAATTTTATTTGGTCTAGATAAAATTGACGGGATCACATTTCTGTCATTTCAGACATTTGTATTCTAGGGCAACATTATTGGCAATTTAGCTGGTTTCAATATGAGCAGTTTGAAGGACGCTTGTCATGAGCCCAGGGGTGGGTCTCCTTGAGTCTTTCTGCCTTAGTTGCCATAGTAACTGAATCAATATGACTTGTCTTTCTCCACTGACACACAGCCAGTTCTGTTCTTTGTGTGTTCTATTCAACATGTCAAGAAAAGAAAAATCTTTCCAGAAATAACCTGTGCAAAAAGAGACAAGCAAATGTGGTCATTTAACACTGGGACTGACACATAATTTGGTCTGAATTCTTCATGACCATATAATATGGTCATGCAGTAGTGTTATAAATCCATCTAGCAGTGTGATCTGCCTCAAATCAAAAGACCTGAATCATTACACAGCTTTTGTCTTGCATGAAAACATAGTAAAATTCTAGGTACATATATATATTTTTTACATGTATATTTATTAACTATGATGGTAGCAGTACTCAGGTTACAAATTATAAAAGGTATGTTTTATAAGTAAACATTCTGTACATATTCATATGGGTTCACAATTCACCCAATGCACCAAAGAGGAATCTCCTTTTTATATAATGAATAAATAAAAAAAATAAAAAAAGATCTGCATTAACAAGTCTTGATGGTGTTGACAATTTGTTGTTAAAACATCATATCCCAAGTCACGAGTTATGTCTAAAATCTTGAATTTGCATGAGCTGATATAATGTTTTCTGCGAGTACTGACATTTCATCCCCTGCCTTTAAGGTAAAACTTCCAGGAAACGAAGACTGTATGACATTTAAGACACCAACTTAGATATATTCCCCCTATCAATGTTCATGATTGCCGATTTGTAATGCTGAGGTCTTGACATTGGTATATATTTAAATTTATATTCCTTTTAAATAGACGATGCTCAGTTTCCATGGAATATAATGAATTCCTCACAGTACCATCTTTGTGTTAGAATTGACAACACCAAACACATTCATCTGTCAATATTGGTTATAACTTGTATGTGTCCCAACCAGAGTGTGTTCAAGCATGCCGTATTTACAGACACCGATCATAGCTTCCAGTGTGGAGCTTGTTGCCTCAGTGCTGTGGTTGGGAGGAAGGCCGGAGAGGTGATACACAGGTAAAATGTGTCAGGAAGCAGAGACACAAAGTCTCCAGAGACAAGTATCAGAGGGGAAGACAGGGCATGCAATGCTTCCATCAACAACTGGTAGGTCTCCATCTGTATAATGGGGCCACCAAACCAACATGCACCACAATACAACACAGTATCATGTCTAACTTGTTAACACAAAAATTCCTACCAAAGAGTAGCCTCAGCTAGAACTAAATCATGATCTCCTATACTGGTATTATGTTTCTTCAGTAGGAGTTCAACATTAATATCCTATTTAAAAATATATTGCCATTTATTTTGTCAAACTTGTTTAAATCATCAATTATTATCATCAGAAAAACCAAAAAATATCCACTTCCCAATTTGCAATGTATAGGACTGGTTATTTTAAGCATAAACATTTTTGTGTGTGCTTGTGCCAGGTTTTTATTTGCCAACACTGGGCTTGGCGGATCGCCAGACAAGCCATACCATACAAATAAGACCTCATTGCAACAGCTACAGACAACCAGTATCGGACTAGTAGTGGCTGTAATGGCCGACATTTCTGGTTTTTACTTTGCTCTTCCACTCATTGTGTACTGCTGGTTGCTAGGTTGTATCAATCTGTCCTTATAATTACTAACTGAATTCCTATTGCTGACAATTCCGTCTTTATATTATTGAATGTGATCATTTCTGCTTTTAAAATGTCTGGAGAAACATAAATAAATTACATAAATAACTTATTATTCATATCAGTATATCAAATGAATAGATGATTGTCATAAAACAAAAAATATAACCACTTAAAAAATATGATGAGTTGCTCCAAAATGAAAATCTATTTTAACAGTGCACACACTGAATTATAATTTCCAATGTCAAGGCCATCCTTTCGGAAAGATAATGAATACTGCACAAACAATGCTGAGCGACATAACATCTCTTGGAAGCTATCCACTGTAAAATAAATTTGCATCCAACAAGATAACCCTGATGTGCAGAATGTTCTAGTTCATCACCTACACTAACAGCATTTCAAAATTTCCAATAAAAACACCTAAAAATTTCCACATTTCCCAGGAGATATATTCAACCCTAGACTAAAAAAAACCTGGCCTACTACGCATTACTAGCCTGGCTTTGGAAGTGGGTTTCACAGTGCAGTACGTCAAAACAAGATTAATGCTTTCCAACCCAGCCGCTGGGTCACGCTATCTCCCGCATACATGCCTACTCCGCTATTGATTTTCTAAACCTTCTTTCATGCAGCCTTGTGCAGAGTTTTCTTGCAATTTCTTTCCTTACTTTAAGAAAGATTGTATCTTGGTTTTAAATGTCAAACGTTAGGGATGCAAATGAAACTATACGTGGTATCAAATGTTAATTTTTATTCTTCATGTCATTTATATATATCATGAGGTGGAGAATATGAAAATATGAAAAAGAAGGGTATTTCTTTGCTCAAAATTCTTACTTCAATGAATAAATATGGAAATTGATTTGTCAAAAAATGATGAATTTGGCCATAATTTTTCATCTCATGCTGCTTAATTCTATCTCAGTATAATTCTGTTTATATTAATTAAATTCATTACACTTTCACTTAAGATCAATATTCTTTCAAAATTATACTTGTGGATTGAAGTATTGTTGGACCAAAGAAAACATTTTTGGGAACCTTGTTTAAGTCTCACTTGGTTTCATTTTTTAAAAATATTCTGAGGAAAAATTCTTTAAGTGGTTATCCCAAATAAAAATTCCCAACCTTGTAGACAGTGAGTTCTTCAGACTAACAAAGGTATATTTTATTTATGATTATGATTCCCTTTATCATAATTTTTCATTTTTAATATTCTATAATCCTAAATTGTCTCAAAGAGATGCGTGATAATTGTTAATTTTCTAAAATGCAAATAAAAATGCCCAAATGGCTAGAGATTTTTTGACAAGGCACATTTTGAAAGACATTGTTGCCACCATCAATATTTTGCTTGCAGTATTTTCAAATATTGTAACGTTCAGTGACAAGAAACATAAACAAAAAAATTTTAAAATCATGCAATATATTTTCATGTTTTTTAAGGTTACTTACATTACTTTGTAATAACCAACAATACTTCCTTTTAATGTGATTTACTTTTCATAAAGATTTCAAAATAGGGCTTCTTATAACTCTTGATGCATTATTAAAATAGTAATGTCAAAAAATATTTTCACAATTAAAAAAATTGAAACTAAATCTTTGGAAAAAATTGATAACCAAATTTTAGGACCTCCTTAACTTTATATTTTCATTATATACAAAAATAAATCATTGCTTTATCAAGATATCAAGCCAGTTCAATTAGAATATTGTCATTGCACATTCCTAATGATTATGAAACATAAACCATTTTTAATTTTCAACATGCAAAATGAACGAAGGGAAGCTTGAAGCCGTTAAAGGTTCAATGGGCATCTATAGTACTTAATTTCTATGGATATGAAAATGACAAATATGCAGTGTTCTCCCATTGAGATTGAGAAAAGGTCCATGCATCAAAATATGCTCTTGCTATTAACAGCTAACATTATATGAGTCACACACTTTACAGCGTAAATGACAAATGTATATGAAACAAGTCAATCAAATTTATGATTCTTTGCACCCTTTTAATTTGTCATCGGCAGTAAAGTACAAACCATAATTAATGACATGTGTCAGCAATTCGTTGACAATTGGTTCAACATGCATATGTTGCTGAAATATACAAGCGAAATAAAAATGGAATAGGCCTGCTTTAGTATATCAAACCTTTGAAATGTTTAAGGGTAATCCACACAAAAAAGCTCGACCCACAAAAAACTTGGGTTTTGGCTGGTCATGAACGTGGATTGACTTGAACCAAAGGTAAACGTCATTTTTCAGAACAAAGATGCACTGTTTCACGAAGATGAATTTGGGCAAATTCATCAACTTAGTAACCAAATATTCATATGTATATAACTATTAAATGTCTGGCCAGGAGGTAACGTAATTATAGTATTTCCTTGTATCCATAACACACGATAAGAAGTGTCCTAAATTAAACGGGTTGGTGGCAAACGAGGATGAGAATCGATGGGGAAGACAAACGTTGAAGTGCGGGAATCTGAAATTAGGTCACTGTAATATGGTTTGTAGAACAAGTATTCTTGAAACAATGTCCCAAACCATGACAATAACACTATCTTAAAACACTTCTCTAAAGAGCTGTATGACCATTATAAGTACATATTACTCAAAACGAGGCAAATATTACCTTTCATTTGGTGGTCTGTTGGACATCCTTCATGACCTTACTATTCCATCATGTATGACGTCAAGGACGATTTTTCTTACGGAGTGTGGCTGTATGCTGTTATGTGATTGGTTGAAATTATTTGACCTAGATAGAAATTCATGAATTTAGATTGTTTGAAAATTATTTATTTTCTACATATAAAATCTAAAAAATAATACATATAGCTCAGGACAAATTATATATTATTATTATAAAAGTAAACTTTTTTTCATAAAGAGAGCACCTGCTGACATATTGCCCGTATGATGTAAATACCGACTGGCGCGATGGCAGATTTATATGATCCCGATTTTGGGACAGCATTTTATCGATCAAAAGACCCTATAAAGAACTTAAAAATCAGGTATATAATACATAATAATGTATTTGTCGTATTTAACATAATGAAGATGTCCTTTAGCTCAAATGCTGTATAAATGACAACAAAATATGTCAATAAATATATGTATTGCAAAAATGACAAACTGTCAAGTTTTGACAGATACAATGCGCAGGCACCCAGAGATATGCAGGGTTAATATGTTGTGTTTGAGATTTCAAATACGTACCTTATGGCTTTGTTTTTCAAGAGCTGTCTTTTGGGGGACATTTCAGTAGCTTAATTTTTATTGTTATAAATACAACCATACCTTAGGTACAAGATTGATACTGAAGATTTTATGACATGTACAGTGACCGGCAGCCAAATCCGGACACTTTCATGTTTTTCACACATGATTTTCACAAAATCTTTCAAAACTGAGTAAAAACTACTCACATCGATAGTAGATCGTTAACTACATATGCGTGTATAATAAAATTGGTACATGTTCAATATGGACAGAATTATCGGGAAATTCACTCATTCAGAAAACCTGCAGATTGTCCGAGTTTCCATTGACTTATACGGAGAAGTTGGCTACGTCACCACTTCTGACGTCATTTGACAGTGACACAAACATTCGTGCCGTGAAAACAAATAAACACTTTTAACGTTTTGAAAGTCAGTGGAATTACAAGACAACGTGTGAGAGACAACATTCAGCTCAATTGCAATTATAGTACAGCAAGGTGTGCTAAATTTTGACCGAGTTAAAAATGTCCGAGTTTTATCTGCCGGTTTCGGACAGTTGCCGGTCACTGTACATTGGATCTGTGTATACATCTGCTAGTGTTCCAACAATTAGAGATAATCGAGTTGGACTTGATTTCAAGCTTCAAACTAAATCATTCATTCTCAGAATCTCTTTCAATTAAATTAATTCATCTTTTATAAATGTTCAAGTTGTTAAGGTAGAAAAAATAATGTAATTTAAAAAGTGATGTAAGTTTTATAGACCAAGTTCAACACTAACATCCACTGGTCTAAAACTGGCAAATATGCCTGATCTGGTACAGAAATGTTCTTCAGTTCATTCAAAAAATGTTCTTCAAAAAATAAATAAATGAATAAAAATTAAAGATTAAATAAAAAATGTGCTAGTTCAGGAAAGTAAATAATTGTTGGTGTTTGAGATTCATATACTAATATATTCAAAATTAGAAACTTTGTTATGTACATTATAAGTTTTAAAGTTGTTTTGGGAATATTATATTTCATTTTTGTATTTATAGAGTCAATTTTGAACGTGTGACATCAGCAACCATATTACCACAAGCTGCACTAGAAAAGGGAACCGAGGGAAACGTTGAGCTACAAGAGTTACAGAAAAACTTTGCTGGTCAGAAAGATGCAGAAGATTATGTTTTTTCATGGCAAGAAAAAATATTTTGTCAGGTAATGCATTTATTATGTAATGTATATATTGATGTAAACCTTCAAATTCAATTAAATATAGAAATTGTGAAGATCTTGAACCTGAGGTTTCACTTTTGAAATGATGAGAATTGTGAAGATCTTGAAACTGAAGTCTTATTATTTTCTGATAAGATAAAGTTATCAGGTCCATATGTTTTGTTTGTTTATGTTTCTTTATTAGTTAAGGGCATGTATTGCATTGATTCAAATAAAATATAATCATTACAGTTATTTTAAATCAATTATATAAATCATTTTTTCTTACATTCTATTCCCGTTGTAGCGAGAGGTTGATATGTACCAGGATGAAACCATGTGTGAGACTGTACTAGAAAGAAAATATCATGAGAACACTGAACCCTACAGGTAAATCATGTAAATCTGAGCAGCAAAACCAGAATTGACAAATATAACTAATGAGTGAACAAGCTTGGGGGGTTTGGGATCTTCTCAAATTTAAAAACTTTTGTTTCTTAAAGAAAAATGTACAAATTCTTGTTATTTTTTTTCTAGAAATGGTACCAGCAGGCCCACAAAAAGATTATTTTCATATGTTGACCATGATGCTTTCACAAACAGGGATGAGGTATTCATTTCATTTGTTTTTTTATCAATCTATAGTTAACATAATTTCTTTTTGTCTGGGCTAAAACTATGAATATCTACAGGCCTTCTTTAATGTCATTTACACTCATGATTTTTCTATTTCGATGTGCTATATATTGGTAAGTGTTAGACCCATACAGATGTTTTCACAGTTATCATAATCACTTTTTTGATTGATTTTTTAAAACTTTTTCTTTCAGAACACAAGAATTATGACAACTTCACCAAATGAACAGCCCACAGTTTTGGCAGAAAATATGTCAAAGTTAAGACATAGAAAAGTTTTATCCAGAGAGTATGTTTTTTTCCAAAATATAAGATAAATTTCTTACCAACTGTAGATAGATAATAGCATTTTTTTCTGGAACCACCTTGGAATATTTTTGTTTTATGTGTAGTAAGTTAAGTTTTTACTAGTGCCTTGATGTAACATTTAATTCTGAAAAAATATATTCCAAGTTGATGAAATTATCATTTAACGTTATATATTTGAAAAAAAATGCTTTCCATATCTAAATGCTTTCCATATCTAAAAATGATAATACTATGCAAATACCATCATGTTTGAAAGATGAATAAAAGCGATTTTATGGAAAAAAGAAGGAATATATGACATATGTCCTACAATAAACTTGTCCTACAATAAGCTTTTCCTTTTAGTGACCGTTTGATACCAAAGAACAATATAGTAGATTATGGTCCATCAGAGGAAGCCAAGAGGAGGAATCATTTTCTCAGTGCTCCTATGCAGACTATGTACATTATGGCTGACACATCACCTGCATCAAGGTATGTAATATTCAAATCAAGTTATATTAAATCCAACATGACCAGATGTAACATCCAGCTGCAAGGTATGTTGCATCTGGCATCAAAGTATGTTATATTCAGCATTAAAGTATGCAATTTCCAGCATTATGTTACAAAATTTCCAGTTTCAGCATATGTCAAATGTAGCATCAAGATGTTATGTTACATCCAAAATCAAGTATGTTAAATCCATCAATTTATGTTATATCTCAGCTATAAAGTATGTTACATCCCAGCATCAAAGTGTGTAACATCAGATACATTTCCAGTATCGAGGTATTTATCATCAGATACATTTTAAGCATCAAGGTATATAACATCACATATATCTCCACCATTAAGGTATATAACATCACATATATCTCCACCATTAAGGTATATAACATCACATATATTTTCACCATTAAGGTATGTAACATCAGTTATATTTTATAAGGTATGTGACATTGGAGACATCTCCAGTATTAAGGCATGTGACACTGGGAACATCTCCAGTATTAAGGTATGTGACATTGGGGACATCTCCAGTATTAAGGCATGTGACACTGGGAACATCTCCAGTACTAAGGCATGTGACACTGGGAACATCTCCAGTATTAAGGTATGTGACATTGGAGACATCTCCAGTATTAAGGTATGTGAAATTGGAGACATCTCCAGTATTAAGGTATGTGAAATTGGAGACATCTCCAGTATTAAGGTATGTGACATTGGGAACATCTCCAGTATTAAGGTATGTGACACTGGGGACATCTCCAGTATTAAGGAATGTGACACTGGGGACATCTCCAGGTACATCTTTGACATTAAGTATGCAACATCAGATTTGTCCCCAATATCAAAGTCTGTTACTGACCATAACAATATGCTACTCCTGTGTCTTGAATTATGTCAATATTTGAAGCGTATTAGTTCTCTTTTTGAATGATTTCATGAGAATGACCTCAAGGATTTTGATTAAGAAGAAGTCTATTGTTCTAAATATCTGTATTTTTTATTACTTGAAATAATAATTTGCAATCAATGTTCAGGGCCAGCACACCTGAAGATGAACAGGTTCTATGCACCATCAAATTTGATGTTAATGGTGTAATCAGTGTGAGGCCTGACTTCAACAAGGGACGAAAAGCATACAGGATAGAATCCCTAGGCTTAGGGCGAGGTAAGAAATACATCTTGTATGGAGATATATAACCACACAATTTATTTAAAGATTTGAACAAGAATGAATTTGAAATGAAATTATTAAAAGTTTTCTAATATGAAACACATTTTGTTCATCTTACACCTAACCTAAACACCTAAATAATAGTCCTATATTGGTGATAATACAGATGAAGTTTCAATATATATATGGCTTACAAAACAAGGTGGTGTCACAAAACAATCAAACAATTATGCACTTTACGCTTACGTTCTACACTAACTGGATTACAAATGATTTTATTATATGATTGTTATATGTCCTTACATTGTAAAACAATTGCATTTGTCACAAAATCAATAGTTTGACAGCACTGTAATAAATAACAAATGAAATATTCTCATTTGATTTGGTGGCAATCACAAAATTGAGAACAATATTGTAACAGCTAATAAAGACATTTATTTTATCATGTGATCTTTATTCATTAATAAGCCACATAAAATCTCCACTGTTTAAATATTTGAAATTGCCACAGGGATGTAGGAATTATTTTGTGTATGTGTCAGAATTATTTATCTTTTTTTTTCTTTTCAGATGTCTATGAATATACTATAGAGCATATGTCACAGCAGATGTCCAGGTAATTAATTTGGTGTATACAACATGACAAGTTATGAGTATGTTAATTATGTATCTGACAACATCAGCGTTGAACTGTTATGATATTTTGATATTTTTAAAATGAAATTATGATTTGAGAATCATTTACTTCAGTGATACAGTATAAAAAGCATAGTTTGTCATTTGAACACGTTGGATAAGTTTATAAACCAGGCTTATAAATTTTTTTAAAAATAATTAGAAAATCCATAGAGTCAACTAAAAAAAAATAATTATTTGTATTCTTTGGCTTTAGTATAGAGAAAGATTTACGTGCTTTTGGAGAGAGTAGTTTTGTTTATTTCAGACAGGAATCTGACCGTGAGCTGAAGATGGTGAGAGAGTTATATACAAGACATACTGAGTATCTGTCATCCCTGGTAGGAGTGGAATTTGAACCAGTAAGTCACATTGACTTTAATGAAAAGCTTATTGAAAAACAGCATCCCTTTTCTTTTGCTGTCAATGTAAATTGACATTAATTGATAAAAAATTGATTAAACATTGATATTATTGACTTGATAATTAACATCTTAAAATAAACTTGAAACTGTTCATTTTTTAAAGTTATTATATTTGTGAATGTGAATTACCTCTCCACTCCATAAACTTATATTTTCAGATGCCACCTTCAGAAGCCTTAAGAATACTTGTATATGGTGAAATACGTGAGTAGAATTTAAATTCATCTCTTTTTAATTTAATAATCATCTTTTTTTCATTTCATAGTCTGCATTGCAGAAAAATAATATAGATAATTCATTTCTATTTTACAGTATCAGCTCAGGATTTTGAGTACAATGATCTTTATGTACATTACTTTGTGGATATCCCTCAATGTAAGTAAACAGCACCTAAAATCTCATCTAACAAAAGATCCTTGTTCTGGGATAAGGTCATTTTCAGATAATCATTTTATATAACTATCAGCCATTGCCTGGACCTTTTTTGGCATGGCCCTATCACTCTTGAAAAGAATGAAATTGTTTGATAATTTTGGCACTAGGTGGAGTCACCAAGCATATAATTTTAAATTATATAATTTTAAATCAAGAACATTTTATTTCTCTGATACTAGTACCCGAATCATAAAATGGTATTTTGAAATATTTTACATGATCAATATCTATACCAATAAATATAAACCTGCTAATTTAGATTTATCTGATAGAAATATGAATGAAATTTATGGATGAAAATGTTACATGGAATATTGCAACTCTCATCAACAGTAGATGTTTTTATTCAGTCTATAATGCAAGCATTTGAATATAAACGGTAAGGAAAAAAACCCGATAGAGGGAAATATGACTCATCACTATCATACCATATCCTCTTGTGCAGATAACAAAAAATCATTTTTATTAACAGAAAAGAAAATAAATCAAACATTTTGGACTTTAAACCTTATGTTCTAGTATGCATTGTGTAAGCATGATTCAGAAAATGCTGAAGTGGATGTTGGTGAATGTTTTCAGACTGGTCACCAATGTCTGGGCAGCTTTCAGGCATGACTCAGATCTGCAGCAGCAAGGTGATAGGCCGGGTGAGTAGTGACGCGCCCTACGTGACCGCTTCCCACGGACCTCCCATCATCAACATGACAAAAGCCACGGTGACATTGTCTTATATACAAAATACGACCACCATTTTAAGCACTTATAAAATGCTTGCCTGAAATCTTCACCATTGTCTATTATGCAGTATATATAGAAATGGAGCTTCTTGGTTAACAACATCATGAAAAAAAAAATCACGCTTTAAGGAAAATCACAAAATGGTGGTCAGTTTATTAGATGTGTTTTGCTTTAATCATAAAATTTGCAAAACATCACAGGAATGTCACATGATAATATCAATTGCTTACTTTTTTCATCAATCACCAGCTTGATTAACCCTCACCCTGCTGGAAAACAGAACCTTCTTTCAATACATCAAAAAACAAGAGATGATTCTCAGGTATATAATGATATAATCAGTGCATCACAGTACATAATCAGTGCATCACTGTGCATAATCAGTGCATCTCAGTTCATAATCAGTGCATCACAGTTCATAGTCAGTGCATCACAGTTCATAATCAGTGCATCACAGGACATAATCAGCACATTGCAGTTCATAATCAGTGCATCACAGGACATAATCAGTGCATCGCAGTTCATAATCAGTGCATCTCAGTTCTTAATAAGTGCATCACAGTTCATAGTCAGTGCATCACAGTTCATAATCAGTGCATCACAGGACATAATCAGTGCATTGCAGTTCATAATCAGTACATCACAGGACATAATCAGTGCATCACAGTTCATAATCAGTGCATCACAGTTCATAATCAGTGCATCACAGGACATAATCAGTGCATCACAGGACATAATCAGTGCATTGCAGTTCATAATCAGTGCATCACAGTTCAAAAAGGCAATCTGTGCATCATAGTTCATAGTCAGTGCATCACAGGACATAATCAGTGCATTGCAGTTGTTAATCAGTGCATCACAGGACATAATCAGTGCATCACAGTTCATAACCAGTGCATCACAGTTCATAGTCAGTGCATCACAGTTCATAATCAGTGCATCACAGGATATAATCAGTGCATTGCAGTTCATAATCAGTGCATCACAGGACATAATCAGTGCATCACAGGACATAATCAGTGCATTGCAGCTCAAGGTAAAAAAAATCGACCTGTAATAAGCTCAGATTCTCTGTTCAGTGCCAAAGAGAAAGGAAGCTGATAAAACATTCTCTGCCCTGGAAGATACACATCTAACAATGCTTTGGAAAATTTCAGAAAAAGATTTATTCCTTTTATATTTACTGAATTAGTTTTTTGCAACTTATATTTGCATAATTTTTTCCTGCTTTCTTGAAATTTGGCAGTTGCCAGTTATTTTTTTATCTTATAATGATAGAAATTTAAATATAACATTTCTAACTATTAAAGTGAAATGATTATCTGATATTTTTGCAAAACTATTGTAATGAGCAATGTCTATGTCATATTACAAGGAAAATATAAATGTAAATCTTTGACTATTTCTACCGCATTGATTTGATAATCTTTAAACTTTTACAGGAAAATGTGGCATACTTTTCATTCCCATTTAACTTCGAGATGGTGTACAGAAATGACTCAATAGATGAAGAAAAGAAGAAAGGTAAAAATGCAAAACAGAACATAGATGAACAAAAGAATATTATGAAGAGGACACATTCAGTCCGAGATTAACCTCTCTTCTATATTAGATATATTTACAAAAATTATATTACAAGCATAATTTAAAAAATTGCCAAAAGGTTAGAAATGTCAGTTTAGGAAGCATATTAAAAACAGGCAAATTGTGTCATTAAAAAGTGATTATGCAGTTAATTTGAAAAATATATATAAAAATAATAAATTAGCGATAAAGTTATTTCCCTTTCATATCTAATTAATAATGTTCAGGTTGATGCATTCAGCATGTCTGTAAAACCTATTTGAACAAGATCCTAATTTATAGCCCTCTTTTGAAAGCACACTCCTTGCTTTTTATTTTGCGTCATTGAGGAACATCATTTAGGCACTGAAAGGTAAAATGGCATCAAGCAAGTATGGAAATATGTTTATGATGTCATCAAGGGCATGGTCCTTTAATATGTAATAGAATGCCCACATGAAAATACCAAGTTTGTCATGAATTTCATTTGTGCATATTTTTTCAGAAAGCTTAATTAGAAGATTACTACATGATCCCGTAACCCATTAAACGGATGAGTTATAATAATTTTGACGAGATAAATTAATTGGTTTCTTTTAGAGCACCTTCCTCAGTGGCCTATGGTGTACTTTGAAGTGCTGTCCCTAGATTCGTGGGAGAGGTATCGCACAGAAGGATATGGTTATATGTCCCTACCCACCAAGCCAGGTAACATCTCCACCTCATATTGTAATCTACTCTCAGTAGAAATAGTAACAAATCAATTACAATGACATAATGAGTTCATCATTTACTAAGATACCGGACAAATTGTGTCAACTGAATATTTATGGACATTACACGATTCATGGCTCAAGTATAGATGTTAGAAAATAAAGCCATAAATTGCCTGACGGGTTTTGTCCCCAATGCTCTTAGGCATTATCATATTCTGTTGTCTTTCAAGAAAGTGGTTTCGATAAACATGGCAGCAGTTTTCAATAACACTCAAGTAATGCCTGACACTGTTTTTCATTCAGTAGGAAACGTTATCATAAATAATTGACTCTTTTTCTGTATTGAAAAGGAATGAGTGAGCATCAGATTCATTGTTGGCGACCAGAGGGCAGGTCAGTTGCTGGCGAGCTGAGACGGTTCTTCATAGGTGGCACTCCAGAGCTGGAGGATCCCACTTATACAGCACTGCCATCTACATTTGAGGTGAGTATTATCTGCATTCTTTGCTGTATTATATTTGAATATGTTATGTTGGAATTAATATGAATATGTTTTTCAATAGAAAAAAATTCTTTAAATGTAGTACTTTTCTGTTCTATCCTTGCATATCAATATTAAATTATTTTTGCAATATTGGATTGACCCTTGCAATGGTCTGATTTAAGATTTTACTTGTATTTCAGGGAAAGAATTTGAGTAAATTTGGATTCACCACAGTGTCAACTGGTACCTTAAATATAAAACTGAATATTCTACATCAGTCCCAGTAAGTATCATAAAATGGCAAATATATAAACAACTACTCACGGCAGGTATTTTATATGTGCTAAAGAGAATCTAAATATGTCTTACTTACCGAGATGTTCTTTTTATTTTTATCAGGGCCTTTTTGAGAAGTGTGAGCTCAAAGAAGAAGGCTGGTACTGTCATAGACAGACTTGGGTATGTATCAATAACTTTCAAGTTTTTTTTCGTATAATGTGAAAGCTGTAATCAAAGGCTAAAATAACCATTCAGGTCTGATGATAATAGTGCTGATGACAGACAGAGATATTTGGACCAAAGCCATTGGAAACAATCTTGAGTTTAAGTTATATTTATGATGTTAGCTGTGGACAAAACACTTTTGACCTTATCTTAATTGTAAATCTTCACATTATTTAAGTGCTCAAGGTTTGTTCTTTCCATTTTTAGTGCATCAAAAGCCCAGGCTAACATTTTGAGTGTGATGGGTGAGTTTGGGATTATATTATAAGTCTATAGTCAGTTCATATATTTTTCAAATAAGAAAATTAAGAACTAAATAACTCTCATAATTTTCAAAATACATAGAAATGAGATGTATTTCTCCACAAATTACTTTTAATTTACAAATTTGCTGTTTGTGATATTGCAGAGGCTTTCCAGAGAGCCAAGCAGCGGATGATATTAGCAAGAGAAGGACTGAAGAAGGAATTCATAGAAACATTAAAGGCGTATGACACAGCAGATGACTCAGACTAAGGAGTAGAACTGCATCAAGGATTCATTATGGTGCCTACATCAGCATTGTAAATGCCCATATCAAAACATTGTAAATATCCATCCCTCATTTTATATGACAGAACCAGGAAGTGGTCTTGTTGGGCCCCAGCCTTACTTGAAAGCTGAATTTATAGGTTTAAACATGACAAAATAAATACATTAGTCACTTTTTAATCAGGGAGAAGCAATGAAATGTTGCATATCTCTTTATTTTCCTTTACTGAGAAGCAGATAATAAGTGTGTTAAATGAGTGTACAAGGAGGCATATAAGTTGATTTCAGATATAAACAAGTTATGAAATAAATAGGAATATCAGTTTTATCCCCCTCAAAATAAGAAATGGAATTTTGAAGAAGATAATGCAGGAATTTTATAGCATTGGAAACCTGCCTGCAGTGCCCTGCTTCAGCATGCTCTAATCCCCCCCCCACCCACACCCCCACCCCCCACCCCCCAAAATAAAGTAAAAATGTTGTGAACTAGTTATTTAAAATTGCTATCTGGAGTCCATTAATAACTACATACCATTTGTAAAGTCAATAATATTTTCTCAGTAATATACCTATAGTTTAAATAATATATTTTTGTAGGATTATGTTTTGTAGCATGTACACATATTAATTGATATATAGGTCTAGATATAGATATTTGAATCCGTCCATTCATCTTGTTTTGTAATGATAGATAAACTTTTATAATCTTGTGATTTAAAACCATTCATGTAGATAATCATAAATTATAACTTCATTAAACTCAAACTTAGCTTTGTTTTTATTTGTACATTAGTATTCAGGCTTATGGAATTGGCAATCTGGTGAACAGAGATTTGAAATATACTTTTACTATTCTCAATCTCAGTGGCTATATTCATGTAACTGTAATAAATCAAATTTTGGATTTATTAAAAAAGACCATATCACAAGCAACTTGTGTCAGTAATTTATTAATAACATTCAAACCAACAAGGGATTTGCTTATATGTGATGATAAAATAGAAAACAATTATGTATTGCAATTATGAAAGAAACCAGTTTCCAACAACATTCTTGTAAGAAGCATTCCTTTGGAAATACATTTTTCCGTACGTTTTTTCATAATGGTAATGCAGTTGAAATTTAATAGTTGGAAAGAAAACATTTAACAATATTATACCACACAACATTACAAATGAATATTTGTGTGTGTAGTTTGGCATTATTTGGGCTTGATATAGCATGCACCCTATGCAAATATATATCTACATTAAACATTATTCACTGTGATGAATACCAACTCCTTATGAAACCATTAAGTGATGTGAACTACCGGTACTTCCAACTGTTTGTATGATTTGGAGAGAATATTTGACATGTTATACTCTGGAACGGATATATTAAGGAAGAATGACAATATATAACTGAGTCATTGTGATTATCATTTAACACATATTTACTGCACAAAATATAGATTTAATTTATTATGATGTGTCTCTATATATATCTATGCAGATAATGAGTTTGGCAAAGTGAAAGATCCACTATTACATTTGTTTATTGGTTGGATAGAAGTGAAGAGATATTTTCTTCAGAAATATATTATTTAGGTAGAGTATATTCTAGACTCGCACATCTGAATGTCCTCTGCGTACGTTAACATCATTTCTTTATTGACTATTCTATCCCGTCCATACAAAAATATACCAATAACCCCATGTATACACATTCAGAGAAAGTCATATTTTTCATTATTGCTATATACATTTGCAGTGTCAAATAAGCATGTAGCAGGAATGTCGGACAAACTGTGGTAAGGATGAACCTAATATTTGTCAGTTGAATATTGAAATGATAAAATCAAATTGAGAGCATTGCAATGGAATGTAGTGAGTTCTTATTAATCTCAAACTATAATTTTCAAATACCATTCCTAATTCAATGGAAATATTTGGTGCCAGAAAAAAGACTGAGCCAAATAATAGAATTCCTTTATCCCAAAAATCTATAAATTCTTCCTGGGTGCGAATTGCATTATGCTAAACTTAAGCATCATGTTTGTGATATTTTAGATTATTTGCCTTATTAATAGAACAGGACAAATAGCAGCCTTTGTACATGCATACTAAGCCTTGACTAGTAGTCTTGCATAAAAGTTACAGAAATGTAAGCCTTTGATAGATTAAATCACATTGTTTTACCAAAATGAAACTAAAAAGTAAAGTTTGAACCATTAATGGTTTGAGCAATGATAGTATATGGCTCTATGTATGGCACCCGAAATCCACATTATACCCACATCCTCCTTTTTGTAATGGGTAAAAATTGAAACATTTCTAATGGATTGAAATAAAGATATGTACATTGAATTCATATCAGGATATTTCTGTTTTTTGCCCTTTAACAGAAATATAGCTTGGAACCAAACTCATATTTGGACGAATTTGATGCTACCCTGGACAATCCTTCATCATTATATGGGGTAGACAGGTTATATACTGTTACATGATTATTCTGTCCATCAATAGCAATCAGAAAAAAAATCATGGCATCTCCCCCAAAAGAAAAAAATATGTACCATCCATTATTGATTTTTTAATCCTTTTTATAAAACAAATAAAAAAATGATAAAAAAACTCTTTCCAAGTGCAGAAATATTTGAAAGATTCTAATTATGCATACATGATTCATAAGTAGGTATCATGTATTTGATGTTGATGAAGGCATCATCTCCGCCGGTGGACTCTAGCATTGTCAGTGTATCAGTGATAAGATCACCAACATTGTCATTTCTCTGTTGCCCATAGTCAATACGATCTCCAGTATTCTCTGCAAGTTAAAAAACACAAAAATTACACGAACAGGAATATACTATTGCTGCTATTTTTATTTTTATTTCATAAAAATTAGTGAACTATTTTGTTTGAGTGACTTGCTAGCTGATCAAATATTTCATATCTCACTAGTATACTCATTGGTCAATATCTATCATATATTCCAAATTAGCTCACTATCGTAACTCTTGAACTTACTGACAAGTGAATGTGTACCAAACATTTAACCTTAGTAACAAGTGAATATGTACCAAACATTTAATCTTAGTAACAAGTGAATATGTACCAAACATTTAATCTTAGTAAAAAGTGAATATGTACCAAACATTTAATCTAGGTAAATCCTTAACTTACTGACAAGTGAATATGTACCAAACATTTAATCCAGGTAACTCCTAAACTTATTGACAAGTGAATATGTACCAAACATTTAATCTAGGTAACTCCTAAACTTAGTGACAAGTGAATATGTACCAAACATTTAATCTAGGTAACTCCTGAACTTACTGACAAGTGAATATGTACCAAACATTTAATCTTAGTAACTCCTGAACTTACTGACAAGTGAATATGTACCAAACATTTAATCTTAGTAAAAAGTGAATATGTACCAAACATTTAACCTAGGTAACTCCTGAACTTACTGACAAGTGAATATGTACCAAACATTTAATCCAGGTAACTCCTAAACTTAGTGACAAGTGAATATGTACCAAACATTTAATCTAGGTAACTCCTAAACTTAGTGACAAGTGAATATGTACCAAACATTAAATCTTGGTAACTCCTGAACTTACTGACAAGTGAATATGTACCAAACATTTAATCCAAGTAACTCCTAAACTTAGTGACAAGTGAATATGTACCAAACATTAAATCCAGGTAACTCCTAAACTTACTGATTAGTGAAAATGTACCAAACATTTAATCTTAGTAACAAGTGAATATGTACCAAATATTTAAGTGAGGCTTAGACGTTAGGTTTAAGGCATGTTAGAGTGGAGCGTATAGTGATCAATGAATGTCAGCTGTCACAGTAATCTCAATTAATATGCAGGTATGAGTGAACTCACATTGTGACTGTTAGTCACCTGGGCAGTCAATAGTGTCATATTGAATTGACCAAGGATGTAATCTAAGTAACTCGTGGACTTCCATACATTTCATCTAAGTTACATTTAAACTTACCGATTGGTGAATATCTACCGATTATGTCATCCAAGTAATATACTAGTCTACTGATTGGTTCTTGTCTATGACTCTCAAGCCTACGAACGAACATCTATCACATTTTATCTCACTGGTCAGACTGGTCAAAATCTACCACATATTATATCTTGCAATGGGTCCAGTGACTTATCTACCACATATTGTATCTTGCAGTGGGTCCAGTGACTTATCTACCACATATTGTATCTTGCAGTGGGTCCAGTGACTTATCTACCACATATTGTATCTTGCAATGGGTCCAGTATCTTATCTGCAACATATTATATCTTGCAATGGGCCCAGTGACTTATCTACCACATATTGTATCTTGCAATGGGTCCAGTGACTTATCTACCACATATTTGTATCTTGCAATGGGCCCAGTGACTTATCTACCACATATTGTATCTTGCAATGGGTCCAGTGACTTATCTACCACATATTATATCTTGCAATGGGTCCAGTAACCTATCTACCACATATTGTATCTTGCAATGGGTCCAGTGACAAATCTACCACATATATTGTATCTTGCAGTGGGTCCAGTGACCTATCTACCACATATTATATCTTGCAATGAGTCCAGTATCTTATTTACCACATATTGTATCTTGCAATGGGCCCAGTGACTTATCTACCACATATTGTATCTTGCAGTGGGTCCAGTGTCTTATCTACCACATATTATATCTTGCAATGGGCCCAGTGACTTATCTACCACATATTATATCTTGCAATGGGTCCAGTGACTTATCTGCCACATATTGTATCTTGCAATGTACCCAGTGACTTATCTACCACATATTGTATCTTGCAATGGGTCCAGTGACTTATCTACCACATATTATATCTTGCAATGGGTCCAGTGACCTATCTACCACATATTATATCTTGCAATGAGTCCAGTATCTTATCTACCACATATTGTATCTTGCAATGGGCCCAGTGACTTATCTACCACATATTAAATCTTGCAATGCGTCCAGTGACTTATCTACCACATATTGTATCTTGCAGTGGGTCCAGTGGCTTATCTACCACATATTGTATCTTAGGTCCAGTGACTTAACTACCGCATATTTCCTGATTGACTATTGTAATATATTTTGAAGAATATATTGTCTAAGGAATTTACTGAAATGCCTACATTTGAATGAACCTGAGGAGTTTGGTTAACATGAACATACTCACTGTTCTTTGATTTGAGTTTGTTGAATACAGGGAGCAGTTGTCTGTAGTATGGGACTAGAGCCTCCCCGATGCTTCCCCTGCCATGCAGGCCAGGGTAGCAGCAGACCAGATCCTGCAGACATCTCAGGGTCCTGCACACTATCGCATCATCACGAGTATTCAGAGCTTCTGAGAAAACAAGAACAATATCAAGTTACACTGGGGTCAGAAACGGGTAGAAAAATAAAAAAATGACAAATGAGTGCCATGCATCAATGTATTGAAATGAACTCATCCATTCACCAAATGCATTATCCTGTGATGGAAATATGTGCATTACAGATAGATATCCTAGCTTTCGATTGGAATGATATGGTTGTGCCACTGCAGCAATATATTTCAACCTTTGATTGTAATATGTTGTGACACTGCAGCAAGATATCTCAACCTTTGATTGTAATATGTTGTGACACTGAAGCAATATATTTCAACCTTTGATTGTAATATGTTGTGCCACTGCAGCAATATATTCCAACCTTTGATTGTAATATGTTGTGACACTGCAGCAAGATATCTCAACCTTTGATTGTAATATGTTGTGACACTGAAGCAATATATTTCAACCTTTGATTGTAATATGTTGTGACACTGCAGCAATATATTCCAACCTTTGATTGTAATATGTTGTGACACTGAAGCAATATATTTCAACCTTTGATTGTAATATGTTGTGACACTGCAGCAATATATTCCAACCTTTGATCGTAATATGTTGTGACACTGAAGCAATATATTTCAACCTTTGATTGTAATATGTTGTGACACTGCAGCAATATATTCCAACCTTTGATTGTAATATGTTGTGACACTGCAGCAATATATTCCAACCTTTGATTGTAATATGTTGTGACACTGAAGCAATATATTTCAACCTTTGATTGTAATATGTTGTGACACTGCAGCAATATATTCCAACCTTTGATTGTAATATGTTGTGATACTGCAGTAAGATATCTCAACCTTTGATTGTAATATGTTGTGACACTGCAGCAATATATTCCAACCTTTGATTGTAATATGTTGTGGCACTGCAGTAAG
Source organism: Amphiduros pacificus (assembly GCA_949316495.1). Taxonomy (NCBI): domain Eukaryota; kingdom Metazoa; phylum Annelida; class Polychaeta; order Phyllodocida; family Hesionidae; genus Amphiduros; species Amphiduros pacificus. Next base: position 56,477,032 of record OX439001.1, on the reverse strand, counting down.
ATATCTCAACCTTTGATTGTAATATGTTGTGATACTGCAGTAAGATATCCCAACCTTTGATTGTAATATGTTGTGACACTGAAGCAATATATTTCAACCTTTGATTGTAATATATTGTGACACTGCAGCAATATATTCCAACCTTTGATTGTAATATGTTGTGACACTGAAGCAATATATTTCAACCTTTGATTGTAATATATTGTGACACTGCAGCAATATATTCCAACCTTTGATTGTAATATGTTGTGACACTGAAGCAATATATTCCAACCTTTGATTGTAATATGTTGTGACACTGCAGCAATATATTCCAACCTTTGATTGTAATATGTTGTGGCACTGCAGTAAGATATCTCAACCTTTGATTGTAATATGTTGTGATACTGCAGTAAGATATCCCAACCTTTGATTGTAATATGTTGTGACACTGAAGCAATATATTTCAACCTTTGATTGTAATATATTGTGACACTGCAGCAATATATTCCAACCTTTGATTGTAATATGTTGTGACACTGAAGCAATATATTTCAACCTTTGATTGTAATATGTTGTGACACTGCAGCAATATATTCCAACCTTTGATTGTAATATGTTGTGATACTGCAGTAAGATATCTCAACCTTTGATTGTAATATGTTGTGGCACTGCAGCAATATATCTCAACCTTTGATTGTAATATGTTGTGATGCTGCAGGAAAATCTCAACCTTTGGTTGGAATGATAAATTGTGACAATGCAGCAAGACATATCAAACTTTGATATGAATGACATATTGTGGCACTGCAGTTAGTGATAACATGTGATGCTGCCACTAGATATACCTTTAGATTTAACCTTTAAAAAACAAGAAATTAAACCGTGGCACTGTGTCTTTTGATATATTAACCCTTAACAGAAATGTAGGCTGTGGCACTGCATCTAAAGATATACTAGCCTTTGACCTTTGAATTTAAGCAGTACCAACCTTTGATTGGAATGATAAGTTGAGGTACGACAGGCAGCACCTTGATTCCTCCTTTTCTCATCATGTCCCGAGCCCCATGCACTGCTATGGTGTAATGTTGTTCTGATCTCTCACGCAGACCATCAAAGAAGAGGGGCAAGTAATGGTGGAAGTCCAGCTTCTCCACGTCGACCTTTTACATATATTACATTTTTGTCAAATAGATTTGAGTAATTGAAAATATAACTTTAAAATATTTTATCTATAAACATTATCATCTCATATATTATAATCTGCCCAAATATGATAAAAAAATACATCAGATATCATTGATATCCTAAAAATAAATTAAATATATTTACGTTGAATTGAATAATTCCATACAAGTCATCAGGATTCATATCTGCGTTTTATATACATTCAATTTTATAGTAAAAAGAGATGACAGGAGAAAAGGGAACATTTATCTGTCATTTACCCCAGCATTCCAAGCGATACAAGGGCCTCTGCAGTTGTTGTCCACGCACATTGGGAGGTCGCCTCTTTCATAAAACTGCCTGAACTGGGTCGGTTTATAGTCATACCTCGGCTTGAAGGCTCCTGCCTTGGGCGGCCCCTTATCCTACAAGAAATATCAACATATTGGCTTAAAACCTATCATTCTGAATGAGAATTCTCTTTCTACACGACACGAGTGAGTTTCAAGAAACAACATGCATTTAATGGATTTTATTGTTGTAAAATTACAATGTAATTATAGATATATGTTTTATTTCCTTAACTCTTGATATCATGTAATATGGCAATTATTTTGATAAGTATTTTGAAAAACATAGTGAAGAGCAAAATTATGTATGGAAAGGAATCATATTCCGTATATCAAACATTGAATTAACAGAAACTAAGCATCAGATTAGAATTAAGTAAGGTTGTAATCACAAGACCTTATATAGTAGAGATAAGGTTTATTCACTCGAAGCTAAGCTAAAATTCTAAAGTTCGTGATGGAAGTGAATTTGAGGTGCCAGAAACAGGAACTGTGATATCATAAATAATTGATCACTTGTATAAAAACCAAACCACAAGTAAGAATTATAATTACTCCTTATTAAGTATCAACTGAAAACATGCTCTCACTTATGACATGCGAACAGATTATTTTCAGTCTCCTGAATATACATGTTAAAATGCCTGATTATTTCAATAGACAAATACATTGGAGATTAATACTAGTGATATTAAATATATGAAAATTGTCATAAATCCGCTAGTAAGTTAAGAAATGTATTTTTGTCATTAATTCACACTGCAATACATTGTGAAGTTGTGCTGATTATATATTCCAGAACTCAGAATAACTAACAAATATGGGAAGTAATGGATTGAATGGAACTATATGGTTATATTAGTGCGGTAAATCATTTTGCTTCATGTTTAATACTTCGTATTTTACTTCCGGCGGAAGTCCTTGATGAGGAATGCGATGCGTATCATTAAAAAGAGCGATTCTGTCTTTGGTATTGTGCTTTACAACATGTGATAGGTCTGTGACATGAAGACAAAGCCGTGATCATCACACTGGCAGTAACCAGGCACACCTTACACTACTAAAAGATTGTAATTCACCTCATAATCATCCCATACCTCCTCCTCCTGAAAGAAGGCACATACAAAGTCAACACAACAGTATTACAAGTCACACAAAGACAGTTCTACACAAAGTATTCTTCACAATTTTCGAACTACAGGTGGAGTATACTTTGCAATAACAGTCACATAATTTTCGTTAATCTCGTTTCATATAATCTGTGGAGAAAATGTGTAAAGAGCTACTTCTATCAAGATTATAAAATATTTTGATAACCATAACATCACAGATATAACGAATATCTTCTTGGTTACTTGGTTAGGTTGAGTAAGTCAGGGGGAGTGAGTATACACAGGTTGACAATAAGCATATGAGTCTATCAACTTAAGGTAAAGTGACATTGGCAACTAAAAATAGTTTACAGTTGGAGGCAGACTTAGATGGACGATTCAGAATATTAAAAAAAAACAAAACAAAGGGTATCTGTTGCATTGCGAACACCTGTGCTATACTATATTATTATAAGAACAGCAATGTTCCTTTGATCACAAAGTAAAGTGTGTTCCCTTTGAACAGATATGCCTTTGATCACAAATCATTAAATTTAAGTGCCTGCTTTATGCGGGGTTTTACAATGACAGGTAAGATAACATTGTCACTAAATGTGACTTTAAGTATATGATGCTGCATACGTTTGCCAAGAGGACGCCTGTATCATTTAAGGCATCATTAGGTGCAAGTTAGTGTAGCCTTGCAATGTTGTATCTCAATTAATTGTTTTTATCCTCGTCTATTGGCAAAGGTAAATGGTGATGAATAAGAAGAATATAATGGTTTTGCATAATATGATATAATTTTAAACATATCCAGTAGGAACACAGCAGTTTTGTTGAAAAAATAAGAATTATATGATTTTGCGCAAAGTGACGTAAAATAATGCGGAATGAAAGTTTTAATGCGGAACTCGAGCTAAAACTAGATTGTGTTCAGAAACTCATGGCAGTTAAGGTAGGCAATTTACAATATAGTCATAACTAAACAAGTTCAAGAGGAGAGGAATCCATAACCCCATACGTGTGCCAGGATGAATAAGGGGGATTTTCATAATCTGAGCAACTCAAGTTAAATCTTGCCAAAAAAACAACTGAGCTACCTATTGTTTATCCAGCAACTCTGAATCATGATAACAATAACAATAGTAGAGCAGTTATACAAACACTACACTGGGGATAATCCTCCTATTATCGCACACCGTGTAATGTATGTACCTGCTTCATGCAGCTTAAGGTTATTCATGTAAAATGACAGGTAAAAGTATGTATATATATTACCAGCTTATATTTACCCAACAGATACATGTAATAAGATATGATGTGGAAACCTTGTTTATGGAGTCTCCTAACGAGCTGTATTAGCATTCACCTGTCAAAGATAGCGATATGTATAGCGTGTGGTAATATGCCTGGGTATGGTAAGTAGGGTAAAATAATTTCCTAAAATAATCATCAGTTTGGAAGTGATTGATGTGTGTATAAAAACATCACCATTATTGAATATTTGCACTCCATAAGAAATATTTATTAGCCATGAGGGGATCAGATGGTTAAAATGCTTTCTCTGCGAAGCAAACAAGGTATTTGCAGTAATTCACAAGATGCTTGTCAACAGATACCACTTGCTTTCTTTCGACAATTTTATTGCATTTCTCACACCCGTGTATATAATAATATATCATTTTGTATTAATGACTTGAGTATCCAAAAAGCAGTTGTTTATAAAAGAATCAAGAATAAGGTTGAAACACTCACTGTCACTAATGACTAATAAAACACTTGGAACTAACTTTATACCGCTTATGAGCACGTGCTTCACATTATAAGAATTTGTTTCAAATCTAGTAGTTATTTCAGGGGAACCTCAGCATCAATTTCATCCCTGATAGAAAATGGATAATGTCACTAAATCCATTTAGACTAAATTGGATTGCTTATTAGATGTAAGAATCTGGAGGACGTAATGGGCTAATAGCTAATTTGTGGCTTTGGGGGATATTGATTATGTATTGATTGGCAATAAGAAGAAATGAGGACTGGATATTGCTGAACACTTGAACGGGCTCAACTTTATTATCAGCAATACAAGTCGCCCATTACAGATAAGGAATACTATTCTCTGAAAATATTTTATCCACGTAATCTGGTGGTATGGGAACACATAGGTTTTCATATACAAATAAAAATGAAATGAGTGAACATCATAAGAATTTTGCATATCACATAAAACAGACTATTGAAGGAATCACAATGAGTTTGAATTAATCCAGCGATGCAGCATAGATACAGAATGTTCCAGAGCCTGGTATAATCAGTAAGTTAGGGCTTCTTGGCTGCTGCATCAATTGTTTGGGTCAACTGAGCACAGATTCAGGGGAATAGTTTCCTGGTATTGAAATATTTATCACTTCATGTTTGCTGTTAAAAGAGCACTAGGTCATTGGGTTGTACTGTGAGGTGGGCCAACACATATCTCCTTGATATATTTCCTATATTAGAGGCTGACGTTTTTTGTAGTATTCTCACCAGCAACAAAGAAACTAAGACGTGTCAGGTTCAGAATATAACTATTGTAATCACCATAAACAAATCTCCATGTTATCTTAAAGGTATTTTTCATGATCACTCTGGTTTCAATGGTAAATTGACTGTGTGATCATCGTCAGAGAGTGGTAGCATTGGGGGACTTATATATCTTTGTATTGTAACATGTCTCGGTATAGACGTATAAGTATAAAACATCATTACCATAAGAGCAGATTATTTTTAAGATGTGTGTTGGTTTTTTTTCTTTTCAAATTGTCATATCCAGGGACATAAACATATTATACTCACATAACACATAAAACAATCTCATTCTCTCACTCTTTAAAGGTCAATCTATATAGTTAGACAGCATACCTTTGGTTTGGAATATTTAGCCTTAGTGAGGGTCCCTGTGACGTTCAGCTGACCCCTGCTGGTCCTCAAGGCCTTCACCTGGAGAGGGCTGTCATCACACATGACCTGGCTTGGCTGGGGGTGAGGCTGGGACCGCCTCCCTCCCGCCTGGCCCTTGCCGACGTGGCTACTGTTCCCGGTGATGATGTCCACGTGTAGTTCGGCGGTGGCGGGCCCTCTCCCTCTGCCGCTCAGGTCGAGGACCTCGGACTGGGCACCAGGGTGGTGGTGGTGGACGGGGTCTGAGCCAAACTCCTCCATTCCTCCAGGTGGAGGAACATCCTCCGCCATGCCAATAATCCCAGTGTGATCCACCTGACCATGATGAATTCCCGGGGAAAAGTTGGACATTCTTGACCCGCCATTAACGCTAGCCATCACATCAACTACAACCCACCTTCCTCTACTATATTCCCTTTGATCCAACCGATCTTGTTATAAATATATATTCAATGGCTCAATGACATATATTTTTTCTCAAAATTCCTGTTAGTAAAATCGTCTCATTGTTCTTTCAAATGAGAGAGAGAGATGGTTGAATGTTGCTCCCCTGTTCTGTTCAGGTGTGGAGCATTTGGAGTATTTCCTGCAGGTAAGGCTTGTATCTAAGTATAGCGGGGATACAATAACACAGCTGCGCATCACCAAGACCCACTACCTGTGCTACACCGCGGCACCTTCTACTCTCCGCATCGACATGCAGGCCACAATTACTCTCAATATAAAACCTTATAAATCTCGAAAAAAAGTCTTGTTTCTCATCACTTTTTTCTCTCTGAGGGGAGGTTTTATTTTTCAATCAAAAAGGCATATTAATGCATTAGTGTATTGCGCTTTTATTAAATGGGTTCAATATCATATCTTATCCGTGGCAATAAGTATGCATTGTCAAGTGTCTGATTTTTGTTGTTATTTTTACTTAAAAATAAGGTGTGACGGCAATGAGAAAGAAAAACCAAATTCCTAGCCATATCTGATATTTTTTTCACGATAAAAAATCACTTGATTTAGACATATTACATGAGATAAGAGGTGTAGAGTTTAATATAGACCTGTCTCCTGTGTCCATCTCATGGTTTAGGGCGGAATCTCTGGCCTGCGTAGCTGGGTTCAGCAGTCAGGTTGGTGGGTTGGCAGGTGAGAGGCTGCTGATAGGGGCGCTCAGGTAAACATTAAGACATTAAGCACGGACAGGTGGGCAGTCAACAGATCAATAAGGCAAACTGATCAGCTGCTATCTTTATTTGTACTTAGCAAATAACAAGTCCATCCATCATCCCTCAGTGATCTTTATATGCATTGCTTATCCCCATTCATGTAAACCAGGGCAAGTTTTTTAAAATACATTATCGACTTCCAATCTGGCCATTCAATATTCATCTCAATCTACGCCATACCCATTTACATATTCAATATGATGGATTAAATAAGTAGATTTAAACCTTTAGAAATATGATAAAAACCCTTGCGGATCCTTTTAGTATTGCATTGCCAATTTGTGACGGTGGTTGTCATGGGGACAGAAGTGAATAACAAAGCTCCTATTGGGCTATCCTCGAGGCATCAGCAGCAGCAGCAACCCAGCCGTTGTCAATCATCGCCAATATACCCCCACTTATTAATGATAGCGTGTTTATTGAATTTATACAATTCACCATTCATTAAAGGATGTCAGGCTTTTTGCCATTTTTTTATCCAATCAATACATCAACATCATATATAAACACATGTGCATTTAGTTGTCAATTAAATATCATAAATATTATATCTGTAGTAACACATGAATCCACATTTCCTATAGTTTTAAAATAAGAGCTTATGTCTGCCTCTATATATCTGACATTTGCAATGGCCGTTTGTGGCATATGTCATTAAATATGGAAATTCTTCACAGCCTTTTTGCATGAAGTGGAAAGTGCTATCGTTATAGTGCAAACAAAACCATTTTTCACATATTTAATAAATATATAGAGAGGGTGTGTAAAGTTGTAAATTTTGAACCAGATTATTATTGATGTGGTACAATTTAAAAATCGCATTACGCAACTTAATTAAAACCAAATGAATTAAAGGCTGAAAAGCGGATAAGAGAATGGACCAATAATCACTTAATAAACTGCAAGTGAATTACCGCTCAACAAGATGAAATCTGATAATCGCACAAAAAGGTATCATCTAAAAATCATACAATAATGCAAAACCTAATAATCAAACAATAATGCACCATATCTATATCACAGAATAAAGTAAAAGGTGTTAATCTTGCAGTATGGGGTGAACAGATGATCATTAAAATAATAATGATAATAATCATCTTTATTGCAGGCTTTCAGTTATATACAATACAACATGAATCCCATATTTAACTTAACTAGAAAACTATTAAAACTATTAAATAAAATTATTAAAAATCTTATAATCACACGAGATTGTCATTTCATGTGATACAGCTGTGATACAAGTGGAGCAACCAACATCATATCAAATCGTATGATAACTATAGACCAGAAACTGGTGGAAAACAGGTGCACCAGACAGGAGTCGATGGAATATTCTATGGCCTGACCTGGCCTCGCCCATACAGATAATATATAATACCTTCAAACATAGAGAAATAATCTTTTATTTCTCTATGCTTCAAACAATCAGAATTATTCCACACACGCAGTAGGCACTATTTCTATCACATTATCGCATGTTGTTATGCAATCTTAAAGTTAGATTTCTGAAGGTCTATATTTATCATTTCGGATTTGTTATACAATCACCTGAACCTAGGGGGGAGAACGTTCGCATGGCGTAAAAGTTCATGCATGGTTTGCGAAATCTTACTGCTGGAGCGGGCTAAAGATGTTCAATAACATTTCATTTAGTTTCAATCAGTTTATCACACCTGTAAGTCTTTAAATTAAGAATCTTGTAACAGATTGGAACAAAGCGATGGATGAGCCAATCCGACAATAGAAAACTTCTACATATAAGTTACAGATTCTTCCACACAGCAAGGACAGGCACTCCCCTACAATAAGGCACAGGTGCTCCCACACAATAAGGCACAGGTGCTCCCACACAATAAGGTACAAATACTCCCCTACAATAAGGCACAGGTGCTCCCACACAATAAGGCACAAATACTCCCCTACAATAAGGCACAGGTGCTCCCACACAATAAGGTACAAATACTCTCCTACAATAAGGCACAGGTGCTCCCACACAATAAGGTACAAATACTCCCCTACAATAAGGCACAGGTGCTCCCACACAATAAGGCACAAATACTCCCCTACAATAAGGCACAGGTGCTACCACTCAATAAGGCACAAATACTCTCCTACAATAAGGCACAGGTGCTACCACAAAATAACCATGAACCCAAATGATTAGAACTTAACAGCCTAGTACAAAATGCCAGTGCTTGCGGGTCACCCCTTTCCTACTAATTCCCAAACTTAGGAAAAGGGAGATGTTCATGACAGTCCAGCTTCATCATAGTGTATGAGAACAAACAAATATTTGCCCAATTTAAGTTGAAGTATTTTGTGATTACTTACCTTTTACTAAATAATGAAGGACCTAATTACTGTGAGGAGATGGGTGGGACATTCTGGGATGAGAGAATCCACAACTATTTTGACACCATTTTCCAATATGGCTAAATCTCATTTGATTTCTCATAACAGGACACCTATATGCCCAGAATGTCATTATTATGAGGCTTATATTCCTTTTGAACAAGAAAGTTGTGCTGTTTGGCCTATACAAAAAACATAAAGAATCTTCTACTGATGAGCCTCGCGTTCGATGTTGAAAAGAAGAACATGGCTGTTTGAAAACCTGTTGCCAGAGATCAACTTTACCTGAGTTAATGTTTTCTGAAAACAGTGAATTTCAAGCTTATTTTGATTTTGTATTTGGGAGTAGCCACCTCATTTTGTCTCTTGTAAAATATAAATATCACATGGAATGTGAGAGGCAGTTTTGGGAATTTGTTTTCTCCATACTTGAATATATTCTTAAATGTTAGACTCCTGAGGTTTATAACATCTTAGATCTGCTTTTAATAGTTTTCCAAATATAATGCTGTATGGATGTGCCAAATTTGTAGGTTTGTTATTAATGTTAACCATTGGCCGACCCTCATTGGCCCATTTAAATAAACAACCTTCCAGATTATAGGCTTTTATAGAAGGAGCATCATCTGAAAATAAAATAAAGATGTTTTCATTACAAATATGAACATAGAGTAAACATTACTGGTGATTATGCTCCCCCCAGAAACAACATGTACTTATCAAAACAAAATAATTGAGACATATTCAATTATTCACCTGAGGGACTTTCCGTAGATTTTTGTTGTAAAATGCTTGCATAATTTGATGATCTATATCCCAGAGAACAGTAGCACACCGCCGAGACCTCCGTGTCACCTGCATTAAGATATTGATTACACATGATAAACCTATACTCACTCTTTACAGCTTCAAAGACTTCAAACAATTGTTGATATCTTAGACTTAGTCAACATACATCATATAAAATATTAAAGTAGCATCTTGGATATTTGTTTAAAGGAACACAAATCATATTCTAATCTTTTCTATCTATAAGCACCTACATCTATAGGTTTAATCAGAAAAATTAATTTGCATTCTGGTGAGAGTGAAGATTGGACTAAAGGTCCAGCTGTACCATTCCAGCTGCTGACACAAGCCTTTGCACTCTTCGAAGAATGTTCCTGAAAGATCAGGGGTATGATTTTTCCATTCGGTCACAGTCCTTGGGAAACAGCTGTGTTTATGAAGGTCACAGCTTGTTGCCATTTCTATACAGCAATTTCCTCTGTGTCATCCCATTTTAGGTCTTTCGATTGCCAGTCAGAAACCTAGCAGTTCATCTTGTACTGATTCTATTTGGTCAATATTTTTCTTCAGATGAGTATCTAACACACTTGGTACATATTTTAAGTGAGGGTGCACAAGGGTATCGCAGGCTACCTCTATATTTCCTTGGCACATGTTAAAAGATTTTCTGACATACCCAAGGACTTGATTTGCTTGGCAAACAATGTTGTCAATATGAATTCCTGTTACATATCTGTTTGAAGCTCAACTCCTAGATATGAATGACCCCAGTTCTGCTCCCTGTGACACTCCTGATCTCACATGTGCAGGGTCTGACACTTGGCCATAAATAACTACTCTCTGCACAGGGTTTGTCAGCCAGTGTTTTATCCATTATCCAACCTGCCCTGAAATTCCTTAATACTCATGTTTATGATTGAGTCCACATTTTCCCCTCATTTATAGCCTTAAATATATTATGTAAGGTTGTTATTAACTGTATTTCACATGAGTGATCCATTCTGAAACCATGCCGAATATTTACCAGGATATTGTCAAGTTCACCATGACTGTCTGAGGATGTTCCAACATCTTACAGGGCACAGGCGTCAGGGAAATGGCCTAAAGTTAGCAGCACAGCTTTTATCTTATTTTATTAAAAACAAAATGTCACTATGTTTGCTGTGTGTGTCATGCTTTACTAATTTTCCTTTTCTAAGTACCCAGCTAACAATCTTACGTTTTTTCTACGTTGTGAGCACGTTGTGTTTTGGTGGTGAGCACTCTGTAACATTACGTTGTATGGACGAAGATCTGTGAACACAAGATAACGTTATGAGCATGTTGTTGTACAATTCTGTGAGCACGTGCTCAGCACCTTTTTTCTACGTTGTGAGCACGTGCTCAACACATACTAAGAACGTTGTGAGCACGTGCTCAGCACGTTGTGAGGACGTTGTAAACTGACATTATGTTTTCAACATATTGTGATAAAACGATGTAAACATATGCTCGGCATATTGCAAGCATGTGGTGCTCAGCATTTTGCAAACATGTGGTACATATACATCCAGCTGTGAACAAATTCGGCTATCTTTGGCCAAATCTAGTTACTCAGTTGGGATTGTCCCATCAGTAACCTCTTCTAGCATATCAACTGGCATGTTATGCTGGATCTATGACAAAATTATATGGCTATATATTGCAGTAAATAATAACAATAAACTTCTATCACAACAAAATACATGATCATTTCTTTTTTTATTATATTTTAGTCATTCAGAGCATTACGTTTTATCCATTAAATTAACTGTAGCTTTGAATTATTTAAAAACTAAGCTGTTACAGGTCGCCATTTTCTCTAATACTGCAGCCACCTATTGGCCCATTTAATCACCACAAGTTTACTTCTACGTGCTTACCACGTTGTAAGCACGTTGTAAAAAAAAAATGTTGGAAGACAACATGCAGATGTTGTCAGCACGTAGAACAACAATGTTGTTATTAGGTCAGACCACAACGTTATCCTTCTATGTGCTCAGCATATTGCAAAAACGTAGAAAGACAACTAAACCTTATTTCTACGTGCTCACAACGTTGTTTCTACGTTGTATATTACCTGGGTAAGTCTTGAAATACCTTTGGAGGATTGGACCTATTTCCTGCTAATATTCTGTCACGAGTCTTGTGGATATTTGATCTGGACCATTGAGAGTACTTTTCCATGCAAGCAACTGTGATGGTAATTTACTCAATTTGAGGAGAAGCAGGTTCAACTTTGTCAGGAATGTTTTCAATGTTTTCAGAAGAAATACCTATTGTATTAATGAAATAGAACTTCTGCCTTGCCTTTACTGTCTTTGATTCCAATATCTTTTTCTGTTCATATTGGCACACCAACTGCATCTTTTCATCTTGATCTAATGTTGTTCCAGTGCCTTTTGCCATTGAAGGTCTACTTAATTTAATGTCTAATAGACCAATTATACTTTAAGTGCAGTACAGTGCCTAAGGGTGGAGGCAATAATTGTAGGCCAATCTAAGAGTGTCTTTGAATGCCCCAAGTTATATTGCAGAGTTGCCCCTAGTTATATTACCGAGTTGCCCCAAGTTATATTACAATAATATCAATTTTTCTTTCACTACAACAGCCAGTATTACTGTTCAATGTTAGATATATTAATTTTCATCCAAATTAAAGCACGGAAATGGAATGGGTGTTCAATGACGCGAGCCAGACTTGTCAATCTTGGAAGAAAAAATACAATCATCGCTTAATAAGAATAAATAATATCAAGTATTATTGACAGGTACACTCCACTTTAACATAATAATTGACAAACACCAAAATAACAAATGTTGTTGAACATTAGCCAGAACATTATACCATAATGATGATAAACCTTGTTCTTTTAATCTTTTGGCAATGTGGTGGATTAAACGTTTAAAAGGGGAAAATGGCTTAAGACATATTACACCTATTGTGTTACAGTCAAAGTCATTTGTGATAGAGCAAGTAAAGCTATGAAAGCAATAAAAACATGACGATTGGAGTTGGTCGGAAAATGGCTCAAAATCTCTGAGAGGCCAAACAAGTAATGCATAAAAAATGCATATAATATGGGCGTGGTCATTTCTGGCAGATATTGCCACATCAAAGTAATCATAACAATCACACATGATAATGTATATTGTGTTGTGGTTGATTAGTTCAGAAAACCAGATATGTTTCTATTGGAATTTATGATCAGAATATCAAATTTATCCACCATGTTAATTTCAAGTGATTAAATTCATCATAATTTATACCTTATTTGATTTTTTATAAAGTTTTAGTTTGATCAAATTTTAAAATAAATTCAAGTACTAAGATCAAATCAAATAATTTACATATGAGGCATATATACTGAGAAAATGCATATGTCATAAATCTTGACCTGAGTGTTGTTCTCTGATTGTTTCCAGGGTTTTTGTGACATCTTTACCATCAGGGTCAACCCTAATGGCCCCTTCTATGTGACTGACGTCATATTCCTCTGAAGGTCGGGTGTCCTGCAAACATAAATTACACCAGAAATATGATTTATTCATCTAATGTTGTAATGTCCAAGGTTTATGTGAACTCCTGTTCAAACTGCTGACAGTGACTGGTTACTTCAGACTAAATGACAGGAGAAAACAGAATTGTCAGGAACTCAATACATACCAAGATAACTACAGATTTGCCTTCCCTTATCCAGGTGTGAAAAGTTTCTGTGCTGATATTAACTACTCTGGGCCAACGTGATTTTAATGTGGATATCACCATCTTCATCTTCATTGACGGCTGCGCGGCAGAATCGTCTCCATTGCTAGCCATGTTTGCCACTTCCTATGCTCTTATATATTGGTGATAAATTGTTTCCAAATTTGGAATACTCAATTCTCCATCTTCACAAATGATCCCCTGTTGCACTTGACAGGTGGTCGTCTGACAGAACCAGTATGGGTCAAAGTTCAAGTCAGTGACGGAAATAATATTTGTTGGCACCCTTTGGCCTTTCCTTGAACAATCGCCGTCCATGACGACCCCGGGACTGTCGATAGTTGCCCCAAAGCTGTCATGTGCCCAATCTCCATAAAACGTTAGAGAAACTGACAGCTTTGGAACCGTGACGGCGTTTGGGCGCAGCAGCATTTGATTAACCCGATCTGCACGAACGTGACTCGCTTGTTTGTAAACATGGAACCGGAAGTAATTTGGAGCTCCACTGGGCATGCGTGTTGTTAAGTGTAGCAGACGATAACAATAGTCTACACTGCCCGTCCAATACAGCCTATGAAGATATGACTCCTTGAAGTTAAAAAATTAAATGTAAAGGATATATATATATACAGACATGGAGTTAGATAGTTAGCAGCAGGGCTGTAACAATTATTGTGAGTAATTGTGATGTTTATATAAGCTGATATAAGAAGACACAAACTAGAGGAGTGTGTCAGTGAAGTTAGAAACTTCCTTATATCAAACAAGATGAAGATAAATGATGGGAAAACAGAAATGTTCATATGTACTGACAAGTACAATACTGCCACTAGCAGTAGTATCCCAGACACAATTAGAGTGGGTAGCTCTGATATTGTTCCTAGTGAGTCAGTGGTGGACCTTGGCATCACTTTTGACTCCAACATGGACATGAAGGCCCAGACCAGAAAAATGTGCCAGAAGGGCTATATATTACCATATTAGGAACCTGGCGGCCATTAGACAGTGTCTTGATGAGAAGACCGCTGTAACACTTACCCATGCCTTTGTTACAGGCTAGACTATGGTAACGGCCTGCTGGCAGGTCTTCTAAAAGCTGACATCAAGAAGCTGCAATACCTTCAAAACTCTGCAGCACGTGTTGTAGGAAAAATCAGGAAATTTGATCACATTTCAGGAAAACTACAGGAACTGCACTGGCTTCCTGTTCATGCGAGAATAGATTTTAAAATCCTTTTCTTAACCTGGAAGGCCCTAAATGGTAAGGCGTTGCCTTACTTACACGATCTACTCCTGATTAAACAAGGGGAACGCTGTCTTAGATCCAACGATGGCACCCAGCTACAAGTACCTAATACCAGGCTAAGGACAGTGGGCGACAGGGCCTTTTCATCTGTTGGCGCTAGACTCTGGAATTCCTTGCCTACTGAAATTAGGACAAGTTATCCAGTCTCCTCTTTTAAGAATAGACTGAAAACTCATCTCTTCAGGATGCACGTCCTGAACACAATGCTATGAACAGACTTGTCTGGTATCAGCGCTATACAAATTTTATTATTATTATTATTATTATTATTATTATTATTATTATTATTATTATTATTATTATTATTATTATTATTAATATTATTATTATTATTATTATTATTATTATTATTATTATTATTATTATTATTATTATTATTATTATTATTATTATTATTATTATTATTATTATTATTATTATTATTATTATTATTATTATTATTATTATTATTATTATTATTATTATTATTATTATTATTATTATTATTATTATTATTATTATTATTATTATTATTATTATTATTATTGCAAGTCCTGGGTTTATGATGAAGAGTGAGGGTATTAGAGTCAAAGATGGAGAGGGAAATCTCAGCATTTTGTCGGAAAAGGTATGGTTCCAAATGATGATTTAAACCGACCATGGTTATAACAACAAATTGAAACTTATCCTTCGTTTGAAAACAAAGTAAAACTTCAACCATCCAAAATAAATAGTAGACCAAACTTTTCCCAATTACTCAGCTTACTTTTCATTTCATCATTTAAAAACTGAACATTTCAACCTTAACTTTACAAACATAAAATGTCAAGTCCCCAACATAAAATTCACCTCTATGCCCTTTGATGATAAATCTCCAAAACTTCATTTTCAGTGAACAAACTAAATGTTATATCAACGTTTTGACACGCCTTTGACATAATTTATTTAAAATCTTGATGCAGTCCCCCACTAGGTTATTAGGAGTGACATCTGGTGGACAAAGATGGAATAATTGAAATGTCTTAAAAAACAGATTGATTATGAACATTTTTGGACATAAGTATGATAAAATCTGTGTCACAAAAGTACACAATTTACCTTACACCATGTATAATTACTTTGAGGCATATCACAACAATAATCACGAACTTGTGTGGATTTCAATGACAAGCTGCATTTCATAAGGTAAGAACATGGGAGTGCAGTATTCAAGCTGACCGGTCTCGTTGGTTCCGCTGGAATCCTTCTAACTTATGAAGCAAGCCATGGACTCAATTTATTATAAAATTGATAATTATATAAATAGAAAAAGAATATTTTTAAAAAGAAAGGAAAATAGTTTGGCACAGGGATGATCTGCAAAAGTAATTCAGCACAGGGGTGATCTACAAAAGAATATTATTCTCCAAACACCAATCGGCGAAACCCAGATAGGTGATCTGGAGGGCTATGTGGAACATGCAGAGTCGCCCTAGAAATGTTTGGTGGGGTTGATAGAGCTCTCATTTAAAGGGGTTCAATTCGGTCGTTTAAACGAGCTTTTGTAGCTGGCGACTGATATCAAGTATTATACATAAAATATAAAATTACCACTAAAATAATTGGGCGTTTCAAAAATCTCACGCAAAAGGGATTTGGCATGAAAAGTACCAAACTTAGACCTCTTCAGAACAGCCTATCTGGGCTTTGCCAATTGGTAATTGGAGAACGCGAACAAAAGAAATTCTACAGGTACAGAACACTCTCTTGGAGCATCAAGAATGCATAAAAAATTAATCATCAAACATTAATCAAAATACCAAACAAAATGGTCTTAAATATGGCTGTCAGCGTCTTATGTGTGATTTAGATAAATTGTATTCTTCTCAAAGAACACATATATCTTCAGTTAAGTATTTATCAATCAGTTAGGATGTCTGTACTGATATAAAAAAATAAGGGACAGTAGGACTTCTGAGCATAATAAGATATGTACCGTTGAAACTTGCATCATACTTGTCTCATTATATCATAAGTGACTGAGTGGTCAATTTGAACGCTGGTATAGATCACACACACACACATATATATATATATATATATATATATATATATATATATATATATATATATATATATATATATATATATATATATATATATATATATATATATATATATATATATATATATACACAAACACACACACACACACACACATGTGAAAAGGGATGTCAACAGCTATATACAACATTAACCTTAACCTGACTTACTCACCTTAAGTACTCTCCAAGGATGGAGGCTATTACAAAAGCTTTATATGAGCGGGGATTTTGAGATAGAAATACAACCTTCACATTGATATGCCCAGTAAGCCAAGGCTACAAATAAAGTCTATATTCTTACTTTCAGTGGTACATCATTTCACGTATCTAAAATCTTCAGAAAACCATCTTGAAATCTGCAGCCAATACTTGCCATAAATGCAGAGAAATTATGGAAGAATTGAAGGCGCTATCGCCTGCACCCCTTTTTCCCTGCCTGGTACATGGGCTAACAAACTGGCCCTGCATCGCCCCCTCCCACCAACATCGACCTGGACTCCATGTGCACACATATTGAACTTCACTCAGCTGAGGGCATTTATTCGCACAAATAGAATGGAAATCCAAGTAAACTCTAGGATGGAAATTCAAGTTAACTTTGATCTTCTTTGTGAAATGAAAGCCTTTAGGACCTTGGTGGCATGTGGAGGGGCGGCTATTAAAACCCCATTAACTCCTATTGATTGAGAGATGCCAGCCTTGGTCAGGGAAATGAATTCGATATGAAAATATTGATCTCTATCAGTCCCCTTACAGTTAAGAACCTGCCTCTATTTCCATCCCAAACTTGGCGCTATTGTTATGCGCACATCCCCACCTATGTACCCTGTCTGGCCAATCATATTTGTAAATATTGGCAGAATATGCGGGCAGGATAATGCTGCTCTGGGATTGTCCAGAGAAACCGCAGACCCTCAGAAAGATTACCGGAAGTGGATCAAACTAGTGCTTCCTCAACTAAGTTTATCTCATTAAAATATATTTTTAGTATATTGATATTTATATCATTGTTGAATACTTTTTTCATATTTTTTATCCATGATTATATTCTATAGTTTGAGTGAAAATTATATTGTAAAGCTAACGTTTAACAGCAATTCCGAGGAACTCCCTCCGACCCCCGACTTCGACTACAACATGCCTGTATTTTTGTCAATCATACCTGCCTAAACCCATATCTAAAACAATATTTGGGGCCCTATTTTACTTCAAAACTTAAACACTAAAAACATCAACAATAGATTAACAATTTTTATTAAAACATCTGTAGTCAAATTTGTACAATCTCGTGCATGAACAATTTCGTATTTGAGTTTGAGCTTACATTTGAAATTCATATTTTTGACACAATATTTATCTTTGATATATTTGTCATTTAAAAGATATAAATACGTAAATTTATGAAGATTTCTGTGATTTTAATTAACATATGTTATGAATGATTATAAATTGTCCTGGCCTAAATAGATCTCCACATACCCCTGTGTTGGCCATGCATATATGAGATAATACTCTGTCGTTAGCTGAGATATCTAGCATTCAATAGGGGGTGTCACTGCATCACCATTCATACACACTGAGAACATGCTATTCATATATCATAACCTGTCACCCCTAAAAATAGTTATTATCACTCTCAAGGGGTGCTATATAGAAAGTTGGACTTTTCCATTGCTTCTCAGACGCCTTTCGATTTTATTGCACTAGTCAACCATGACAAATAGAGAATGGCCACCTTTTGATAGACATGTAGAATGCAAATGATTTTGTTTGCCATTATTGCTGTAAATGGTTATCATGAAAGGATATGAAATATATCAAAAGTTGTGTATACATTATTCATAAAATGGTAAAACATGAAATGTATTTACTATGATAATGGCAATGTTTAACCAAGGTCGCGCCGTGAATTTCTTAGTTGACAAAGTAAGAATGCCTTTTTGAAATTTGGATTTGTATTATTCTCCGCATTACACCTTTGCATTTCTTTGCAGATATTCATTAAATCCCCTGTGTTGTCTGTCATTGTATACATATATTTCTCCACAGCCCTTTCACATTCTCTTTCCATACACTATTCGTCTTTTACACTTCCGTTTTCTCTAATAATAATAATAATAAATAATAATAATGATTTATATAGCGCCACATCAAACTAGGTCTGCTCAGGGCGCTTAATGCACATATTTCACAACATTTGCTTTACCTTTGTTTATAACATATAGAACTTCTGTGTTCCTTTTACACAAGCACACCTCCTCCATTCAAAAACACATTTCTGTATTATACCTTCTCCCTAACGCCTGGATGCACGGAATATTATTATAAGATCTCTATAAACGCCTTTGCCTGCTCTATGTATTCACTCTTCATTTATCTATAGCCAGACAGCGGCTGTGGTTTCATACATTGATCGAGTCAATGATAAATATCACTTTTTAATGTATATATGAAAAAACAAGAGCATATCAGAATCAGAGGTCAGAGGTAAATGACAAAACGTTAACTGACAAACGTTGAGGACGATGAGTTCTTGTCATGTGGGATATCTATTGACTCAGCAACGTTTCAATAATGATGCTTAATTTGTCAATATTGATACTGATATCCAGAAGAAAATTGTCAGCATTTTCATTCATTCTCCAGTAAATATGCCCCATTACCTCCGCCATCTGCCAGAAAATAGTGTGAGCAATTCTTGTGAAGCTGTTGTGTATTGATGCCACTGGCAATGCCTCAATGATATGACAACCTTTTGGGGCAAATAGCATGTTATAAAAAGCCCCACCGTGAACCCCAATGATCACTTTTGCTTTACTAAAAAGGTGCTTCGTCTCGGTCAAGTTGAAACCACCCTTGAATAAAACAATTCGATCAGCACCGAATCTGTTCTGTAGAAAGGAAAGCACTTGTTGCTGATTGGTCATTTCTCTTCCGGGATTCTTATGATTAGCTCTTGTCAAAAGAACGATGAGAGACTTTTCCTTGGCAACAGTGAGTGTCCTGAATATATTTAGTTTTTTCACTGCATTTTGAAACAGGATAGGATGTAGTGGCGGTGTCACACATGTATTGACGATAAGATCTGCGCCGATAACATCAAGCCGGCCATAAAATATTAACCGAGATTTAGGGAATCCTAAACCCTCCAGAATCTCATATATGATAGGATTAAGTGGTTTGTATATCAAAAGTGAAGCTCTGTGGGCATGCAACACTGGATAGGCCTGAATTATTTTAGGCAAAACACCATCCAGAAAATGCTGGAAATATGCACCGTCTGGGACTAGAAGCGGGCTGATAACTTTGTCCTTGATATGCTTGGTTATTAAAAAGGCTTTTTTATGAGATAGAAATTCTGCGGGCTTTGTTGTCCACCCGCAGTTGGTCTTATCCTGGATGACAGTGTTCTCTTGAAGGCTTATCTGCCCTCTTAATTTGTTATCTGATATGCCGTTGATTTCCTGCAAATTCTTTTTGTTGACATAAAATTCATTTCTGTCTTGAGCTGTGACCATGCGTGGCGCACGATAGCTGAACGGTTCGTAATGTAAAGTAACAGTTTTATACTTTTTCAGTTTATTCAAGACAAGCTGGTCTTGAGAGTTCACCTGAGATGAGTTTACATAGATCAAGGTTGGGTCTGAGAATACTGTGCTTGATATCCAGCCCAACCATGTCCTCCAAAGACCAGAGCCACCTTGTCTTGATCCTCCTCCTGGTAACGGTTGCTTAGCAACGGCAAGATTATTGTTACTCTCCACGCTATTGTTATCATGATCAGTATCATCAGACGGGTCCTGGATGTTTGTGATAAACACAAACGAACAAATGATATACATTATGCCCATTCCAAATAGAAAACGAGTGTAACCCCATTTTAAAAATATCATCTTTGTGATTATTCTGGACTACATTTGATAATAAATTCTGTAATCTCAAGAAGACTCCGACTAGATCTCAACAAGGCTCCAACACAGAAGACTTCCAGCCGTTAAACTGTAGCAGTTGGTCTCAATTTGTGGAATATCTAGACTTAATTTATTCCAAATCAACACTCACTTGAACCAATATTATTGGTTGAATTAGTACATACAGTGCACAACTCTAGTGGAGAAATGAGGTCTTCATAAACAATATCTGGAAATGATGCTTAAAACATAATCAACTCCTTTGAAACAGGTAATGATGACCTCCTTTATTTGCCGTGCATGCTCAGTGACGTTTCCGAGTCAATACGTTTTTATTTCAGTTCTTGGAATTTTGCTGCAAGCATTGTTCATCCTTTCCGTGTTACCATCGATGGGGGTATATATATATCAGCTGGCATACCTGAAATACGTGAAACCAGGTTACCTAAAATATAATAATTATAAACTACCTGGGAAATATACGATATCGTTGTATTGATAAGTTTTTCATTAGAATATTTTCATATTAGTGTTCGGTTTGGAAGTGAAATTAAATAGGACCACCACATATGTTTAAGATATATAAACAAAATTAAATATATTTATGTTAAACCTGAAGTTCTTACCAAATTGGGGTCATGATGTGCTATTTTCATAAAAGAAACCACCACACTCAGATAACCTTAATTGTTTGTTTGTTTGGGGGTTTACATCACTTTCAAAACATTATTTCAGTCATTTTGTGATGAGACCTACTTGTAGCAGATATAGTGCTGCCTCACCGAATTGTCATGTGGCAGGTCATTGACATGACAACCCACCCGGTCAAAGATTTACAAGGACAACGGGTTAACTCTTTAGGCACGGGTCTCAGCTCATATGGGAAATTGTATCATAAGTTCAATTTCGGCATGGCCGGGGATCGAACCGACGACCTTTGGATCACCACAGAGGAACAGATGCTAATAAGCTGGCACTCTAACCAACTGCGCCATGGCCGATGGCCCAGATAGATTTAATCAGGTCGTCAGGTACTAATGTGGGGGATGAACATCTTGAACTATATTTTAATTATGTCTCCATAATAAGAGGCACCCCGATAGCTTGAATAAAGCCCAATGACTTAATGAATGTCGACTAATTTGATTGATTTCTCTTAAAGAACACTATATGGTAAGCCTAAATGTATGTATCTGAACAATAATACGATTTGAGGTATGCCCTTCACCAATGAATACACACATGAACAAAAAAAAATATGTTTGCTTATTTCGGGTTTAATGTCACTGTCAACGTCACTGTCACTATTTCAGTTATTTCATGCCGAGACCTACTTGTTGCAGATAGAGTGTTGCTTCACTGGCTGAAATGTCATGTTTCAGGTACTTGACATGGCAACCTACCCGGTTACAGTCTAGCAAGGACAATGTGTGAACCTTTTTGCATGGGCCTCAGCTCATATGAGAAATTGTAAATTATGAACTGCGAACAGTGAAAAAGTAACAAAGTTCACACACATAAATGAATGCTATCTCAGCAAGTCCGGAAATCATACTCAGATCCTTTAGACCTTTAGACCACCACAGAGAAACTGGTGCTGACAGGTTTTCGCTCTTCCCAATTGTGCCACGGCCCATGGCCTTTGAGAATATATGAAGTATGCCATTGACCAGTGAGTAGTGTTAAAGTATAGACCTGAACAATAAAAAACAGAGAAAGCATATTCTCGATGAGTGAGTATTGATAAAGTATGCTCTTTAACAATAAGAATGTGTGAAGTAAAAACACGCACTTGGAAAATGAGTATTGGGAAATAATAAAGTATGTACATGAGTATGTACAATGAGTATGTAAAATGAGCATGCATTTGACCAATAAACTACCGGCGTGAAAAAGGAAATGTCAGCTCTATTAGTAAATGTTCATGATATATATCACAAAAAATCATACATATCATGTACACGAATAAACATGCATTCTAACATTTACAGATTTTTTAATTTCAAATTTGGCACCATATTAGGCAGCTGCGTATGTACAAACTGATGACTTTTGATTCCTTTAAAATGGCAGTATAAAATAGGTGCCCGCTTTACCAAGATCTATGACGAATACATTATTCTGAAAAAAGGTGAAATGGTACACAGGGTCCATTAATTAATAGCCACGGTTGTACACTTCATCCATCAATAACTAAGTCATATACTTCATCCATTAATAAGCACCGTCATACACTTCATCCATTAATAACCACGGTTGTACACTTCATCCATTAATAACCACGGTTGAACACTTCATCCATTAATAACCATGGTTATACACTTCATCCATTAATAACCACGGTTGTACACTTCATCCATTAATAACCATGGTTATACACTTCATCCATTAATAACCACCGTCATACACTTTATCCATTAAAAACCACGTAATACACTTCATCCATTGATAATAACCACAGTTATACACTTCATCCATTAATTAGCACCGTCATACACTTCATCCATTAATAACCACGGTTGTACACTTCATCCATTAATAACCACGGTTGAACACTTCATCCATTAATAACCATGGTTATACACTTCATCCATTAATAACCACGGTTGTACATTTCATCCATTAATAACCATGGTTATACACTACATCCATTAATAACCACCGTCATACACTTTATCCATTAAAAACCACGCAATACACTAGATAATAATCACAGTTATACACTTCATCCATTAATTAGCACCGTCATACACTTCATCCATTAATAACCAACGTCATATACTTCATCCATTAATAACCACAGTTATACACTTCATCCATTAATAACCACCGTAATACACTTCATCCATTAATAACCACCGTCATACACTTCATCCATTAATAACCACCGTCATACACTTCATCCATTAATAGCCACCATCATACACTTCATCCATAAATAGCCACCGTCATACACTTCATCCATTAATAACCACGGTTGTACACTTCATCCATTAATAACCACAGTTATACACTTCATCCATTAATAGCCACCGTCATACACTTCATCCATTAATAACCACCATCATACACTTCATCCATTAATAACCATGGTTATACACTTCATCCATTAATAACCAACGTCATACACTTCATCCATTAATAACCATGGTTATACACTTCATCCATTAATAACCACCGTCATACACTTCATCCATTAATAACCATGGTTATACACTTCATCCATTAATAACCACGGTTATACACTTCATCCATTAAAAACCAACGTCATACACTTCATCCATTAATAACCACCGTCATACACTTCATCCATTAATTACCATGGTTATACACTTCATCCATTAATAACCACCGTCATACACTTCATCCATTAATAACCACCGTCATACACTTCATCCATTAATAACCACGGTTGTACACTTCATCCATTAATAACCACCGTCATACACTTCATCCATTAATAACCACCGTCAGACACTTAATCCATTTATAACCACGGTTGTACACTTCATCCATTAATAACCAACGTCATACACTTCATCCATTATTAACCATGGTTATACACTTCATCCATTAATAACCACCGTCATACACTTCATCCATTAATAACCACCGTCATACACTTCATCCATTAATAACCAACGTCATACACTTCATCCATTAATAACCATGGTTATACACTTCATCCATTAATAACCACCGTCATACACTTCATCCATTTATAACCACGGTTGTACACTTCATCCATTAATAACCACCGTCATACACTTAATCCATTAATAACCATAGTTATACACTTCATCCATTAATAACCACCGTCATACACTTCATCCATTAATAACCACGGTTGTACACTTCATCCATTAATAACCAACGTCATACACTTCATCCATTAATAACCACAGTCATACATTTCATCCATTAATAACCATAGTTGTACACTTCATCCATTAATAACCAACGTCATACACTTCATCCATTTATAACCACGGTTGTACACTTCATCCATTAATAACCACCGTCATACACTTCATCCATTAATAACCACCGTCATACACTTCATCCATTAATAACCACCGTCATACACTTCATCCATTAATAACCACCGTCATACACTTCATCCATTAATAACTAAGTCATACACTTCATCCATTAATAGCCATGGTCATGGTCTCACCCCAGTAATTATGTATACCTACGAGTAGAAGCAGAGAAGTAGTACATTGTAAAAAATTCATTTCTGTCTTTGTTTGATCGTTTTTCAGTGCTAAATTGATGAAAATTCTTTAGGTTTGGCTTAGTTGGACAGTTTATGACGAGGGTTTTCTAAAATTATGCAAAAAAAATGAAGTTTGAAAGAAACTTTGCTTTTATGGAGAAAAATAGTGCCGTGTAATGATTTGTCAGCAGGTGTTTTGGTGAGAAACAAGAAAACGTTTTTTAAAAAAAATGTCCTATTAATGCATTTAACTTGAGATTTTCGTGCTTGACATGCCTTTTTTATGGTTTTATATGAAAATTTGTGAATTTTACAATATTGTAGAGCCTTAGATTTAGCTCTTGACATTTTTATTAAAGAAGTTATGATAATTTGAAATCGGCAAGTCTAATCCTCCCTGCAATAGGGGGCCTCAATTACTGGGGTGAGACCATAGTAGAGCATATGAATTAAGTTAAATTAAATATTTTTTTATCTTTTTTGGGCCAAAATTGATTAAAAATGTCACGATAAGTAATAAAAAGGTTTTAGTATTTGTTATTTTCATAAATTTAAATATTTGGAAAATTAATGAGAAAATTATCCTGACATGTTTACCAAATTTTTGGCATTTTGGGGCATTTTGGGGCATTTTGATGAATTATGACAAGATGTTTTGTCTCCTTAGTTACGGTGGTAACAAATAATTCAGGAATTTTTTTTAGTTACTTTTTACACAGGTAATACATTAATCTTGATTTAGAACACCAAAGACTCACCTATATTATTATTTTTTTTTAATTAGAGCATTCCAAACACGGTCAAAAAACATGTTTTTCCTGGAAACCTCTTTTCTCCATTTTTGACCCCAATCTTAAAAAATGCAGCCTGTTTACTCCTCAATAAATGTAACTTGTAAAATGTCGCCAAAACTGTGTAATACATCAAAACGTTCGTAATTGCATACAGATTCAGAATTTATCATAAAAAATGGGGGTCAAGCACGAAAAAAAAAAAAAAATCCAAAAATTGGTTGATTTTTTTTTTTTTTTAAATTCTCCTTTTTCGGCCATTTTTCAGATATTCCCTCCACGTTTAAACCGCCATAACTTTTTTTCTTTTTAAGTTAAATTGCTAAAACTGCACAGATATATTACTTATATCAACACAATTCACCAGGAAAAAAATAGGGAAGATTCATTTTTTTCATTACTCTATTATGGTCTCACCCCAGTAATTATGTATACCTACGAGTAGAAGCAGAGAAGTAGTACATTGTAAAAAATTCATTTCTGTCTTTGTTTGATCGTTTTTCAGTGCTAAATTGATGAAAATTCTTTAGGTTTGGCTTAGTTGGACAGTTTATGACGAGGGTTTTCTAAAATTATGCAAAAAAAATGAAGTTTGAAAGAAACTTTGCTTTTATGGAGAAAAATAGTGCCGTGTAATGATTTGTCAGCAGGTGTTTTGGTGAGAAACAAGAAAACGTTTTTTAAAAAAAATGTCCAATTAATGCATTTAACTTGAGATTTTCGTGCTTGACATGCCTTTTTTATGGTTTTATATGAAAATTTGTGAATTTTACAATATTGTAGAGCCTTAGATTTAGCTCTTGACATTTTTATTAAAGAAGTTATGATAATTTGAAATCGGCAAGTCTAATCCTCCCTGCAATAGGGGGCCTCAATTACTGGGGTGAGACCTCATACACTTCATCCATTTATAACCATGGTTGTACACTTCATCCATTAATAACCACCGTCATACACTTCATCCATTAATAACCACGGTTATACACTTCATCCATTAATAACCACGGTTGTACACTTCATTAATAACTATAACAACGGTTGTACACTTCATTAATAACTATAACCACGGTTGTACACTTCATTAATAACTATAACCACGGTTGTGCATTTCCATCTATTAATAACCACTGTCATACACTTTTATCCATTAATAACCACAAATGAGCCATAGAGGCATATTCATTCAAGATTAGGGGCACCATTAAAATATTAATCCCCTGGACTGGTCTGTGACCTGATTAAGTATCTCTTAGTGGGGTGGTTTCTCAAACTCACAATCAAATAATACATGTTAAGGTATCCTTAAAAAATACATGCTTAAATAAAACTAAAACTAAATTCAACCTGCTATTGTTCTATTCAAAATATAGAAATATAATGTTTGTTAAAATGTCAAAATACTGATCTGGGAATGTCCCGTTGGAGAGGATTGCTTGTTTTTGTATTGTTTTATGGTATTATCTAAATGACCTTTAATATAGCAACCTAAACTGATAAACCGCAAAACGTGCCTCCAGAACAACGCATTCAACTTCATATGATGCCACAATAGTATGTATTCTGATATCACACTTCTCAAGATTTTTATGTTTTTATTTTTTTATGAAATTTGAAATTAATATACAGATTGAACAAAATACTTATCAGGTCTCATGATGTTGCTTTAAACATATACAAAATATATGTATGTTTTTTTTTTGTGTGTGTTTTTTTGTGTGTTTTTTTTATATTTTTCTTTAGAAATTATTTAGTGTTTGAAATGATGGCATACATACATATCAGTTATTACCTCAATATCCAGAGTTGAGCTCCTCCATCCAGACTGCCGCTAATGATGTCTCCGTGTCACAAGTGCAGGATCAATTTTAATTTCCCCCTTGATATTGACATTGACATCCCCAGCTTTGGGCATGTGCTTGCTATTAGACCACACCTGATATATACTGACTGTGGGGCCACATAAGGCAGAAAACACTTCACGTCATAATAACACTGGTGACCTACTGATTCGGAAACTATGGCGACCGTTAAATATGTCATTGACCTAAACTTTGTTTTAGAAACTATAAGTGGTTCTTTCTACAAGAAATCTATAAATACAAAGCTTTGTAACTCAATGTGGTTTCATTTGATTATTATTATCACAGATTAGTACTCCTTTCAAACAAAAATATAAATGGATGATCACATTTTTGTAAATCTCTAAAAGAAAGTAATAAAAATACAGGAGACAATTATGCATCAAAAACCTTATGACAATTAGTCTTGCGAATTTATCCACACATTGGTCATTCTCATGTTACAGACAATGATCTAGTTATACTGAGCTGTTACTTGCAGAACGATTTCATCAACTGTTCCTACAGTTTGAATACACCAATTCAAATAGAAACATGATTTCAATTGATCCCAATAATTTTAATTGGTCCCAATGATCTCAATTGGTCCCAATGATCTCAATTGGTCCTAATGATTTCAATTGGTCCCAATGATCTCAATTGGTCCCAATGATCTCAATTGGTCCCAATGATTTCAATTGGTCCCAATGATTTCAATTGGTCCCAATGATTTCAATTGGTCCCAATGATTTCAATTGGTCCTAATGATTTCAATTGGTCCTAATGATCTCAATTGGTCCCAATGATCTCAATTGGTCCCAATGATTTCAATTGGTCCCAATGATTTCAATTGGTCCCAATGATTTCAATTGGTCCTAATGATTTCAATTGGTCCTAATGATTTCAATTGGTCCCAATGATTTCAATTGGTCCTCATGATTTCAATTGGTCCTAATGATCTCAATTGGTCCCAATGATTTTGATTGGTCCCAATGATTTTGATTGGTCCCAATGATTTTGATTTGTCCCAATGATTTTGATTGGTCCCAATGATTTTGATTGGACTCAACAATATAACAATTATCAGTAATGCAGTGCAGAGCACATGTGTACACGGTACATAGGGATCACCAAAATTTGTGTCGAACAACTGGTATATGTGTCTTATGCTTTCATATAATTAAAAAAGAGAGTCTTGAAAATCCTTGGACACCCCTCGAAAATGTTATGTTATACACTGGTATTCAAATGACTCGATAAATATAGTTTTATCAATAAAACAATAAGTCAAATGCAAAACGAATTGATATATTAAAATAAATAAATATAATGAATTGTTTTATGTTTAGAAAAAATGTTGATAGGTTTATATTTTCATAACTAGTGTACAGTGTCGTTCACTTACAATGCCAGTCCGGAGATAGTGGGCCTGAAGTAAATTCAATTACGGACCATGTCAATCATAGTCCAACCCAGCAGAAGGTTGACGCATGTTGAGAATGCACAGGAACACAACTTGCCCAATACATTACTCGTGCCCAAACTGAAGGAGAACAGTGTTCCAGACGAAGATATCTCTTGAGACCCACAGAGTTTGAGTAAAATTGATAGTGATAATGGCCAAATATTTCACCAATAAAACACATAACATTCAGCCTTATACACATTATGGTGAAAATGTGAAAGTTGTGATAAACTGGGCTGTAGATGTAATGTTACATGAAACGACCGCATGAAAAGAAATTGGTCCATTCACAGGCGCTTTGCGAGTGGATATGTTGAAGTGAAAAATATTGAAAGTAGTAGGCTAAAAATAAAAGTTCAAGATAAAAAAGTACGAATAAAAAACTGAGTCACTTAAACAAATTTCAGTTAGTGCAGATAGTTTGAAAGCACAGGATTGTAGCCGAACAGTAAGATTGATTATTATTAATAGGGGAAGTCATGATTTTTGAAAAGTCACTGAAATATTGATTTTAAGGGTTCGCCTCCATCTTTCAAAGGGGTTTTTCCAAAACATTTAATATTTGTCCCTAAAAGAGGCCCTATCTTGGAACTACTTTTTAGGGGGCCCATTGGCTAATGAAGGGATTTCAAATAAATATATAATGATAAATAATAAAAAAAATATTTCCTGTTAATAATAATATTTCATGCTAATAATAATCCTAATATATTTGTGCAATGTGTTTTATTGAATCTTTATGAGAAATTGACAATATAATAAATCACAATATGAACAACACCCAAACTGATTATTAGAGCTATTGAAAATATATTCATTTTACATTCTTATAAACAATATGGCTAACCTTCAAAAAGGAAAAAAGTCAAAATTTTCAACTTATTTCAAGATTTCAAAGTTGTATTACAGTTTTTTAATTATCAAATGATTAATTCTGATCAATCAGATTAGTTAGAAATTTAATTTTGAAAATATCTAATGTGGCCATATACACTTTGATGCACTGTGCAAGTTCAGAATTGCAAGCTACAAAACCATGTCATTTTTTAAATAAAAAATTTAAAGTGTAACATTTGTTGCAATTTAAATTGAAATATTAATTAATAATGATATATCTAAAAAATACGCATAAAAATTTGAACTTTTTTTCTATCATGCCTCAGATTTTGAGAATTCTAGCCTAAAAAGTAACATTGTTAAAAAATATTCAAATTCACATGTCACTTTATAAAAAAAATCCTTTAGTTCCAAATTGGCCACCAGGACCAGAATTGGTTTTGGGCATCCTACACTGATGCAAACCCTTAATAGCCTATGTTATGCAGCTTAAAACAAGACGAATAAAACAAGGTCTCATTTACCAAAATCAGAGTAACGGTTATCAAGTTATGACCATTTTTTGCTCCTAAAAAGGACCTTTTTGGGGGATGCCGGCTTATACAGGGGGTAAAAGCAACAAAATAGCCAAATTTACAGGGGTGGAAAGGCTTCAATTTCATTTATTTAAAGCTTTTGGTCTAGATAAAGACATTTCTTTAAAATTATGAGAGTCCTGAATCGATTTCCAGTTAAAATTGAACCTCAAACTTCAGGAAAAAAGTGTTTGGACTTTTTATGAAATGGTACCTGAAAACTGAAAAAATAGCCTAATATTTAACAAAAAGTGAGATAACTTTATACCTAATAATGATAATTACATTGACTTTTTTTTTAAGAATCACATTCATAAGGCACATATAGATATGAAAGAATGGAAGAGCTTTACTGTTTGAATTATTTCTGATACAGTAAATTTTAAATCAAGAGCATGGTAAAAATCGACAAACTTAACAAATCACATTTTTTTCTCACAAAAAATGACTATATGTCAAATAATTGTATTCAAAGTTTTTAGCTATTTCAAGTCACAGATCAATATGCATGATCATTTCTCAATCCATATAATTAATACATTCTTGGAAAAAAATATTAAAATTTTACCTCTAGTTAATACAACATGTTTTGATTTTCATAATCAAAAGATCTTTCTTCATGTAGAAACAAGTTTATATATTTTTTATTGTGATTAGAGGACAACAAAAACATCTTTGTAAATTCATTTGGGTTTCACCCGTTCTTTCAGCCATATTATGGCTGAAAGAACATGGAGACCTTATTGCAATCTTTTTAAAATCTATTGGACGACATTAATGATATTTTAAAGTCATTAGATTGGCATGTTGATGTTTAACCATGTATTTTATGCCACAATTCGGTTTCAGTCTATTTAACTGGTCTGAGGTAGTCTTGTAAAATAGGTACTATTTTTTTGGGTGCATGTAGATGATGATTGCTGACGCTTCACTCTTCTATACCGTGTAAGAGTGGGTACCAGTTGAATCAAGTCGACAACAACACATGTCAGAAACTTGACAGAAAACAAACAGTCAAAAAATCTGATAACTTATTCAAATGTCGTGGATTTCAAGAAGCCAACGCCTTTTGGCATGTGGTTTGGCGTTTGGCACCACGGCAGGTGTTGTTTGGGCTGGTAAGAAAGGTGTGTTTTCACCGCAGTCTGAAACTTTGCCTGATCAACCTCCCAACATAGGAGGTTCTTTCCCCTCAAACCTTCCCATTGGCAAAGTCTTGGCATCCTGGACCACAAACTTCAAGCCAACTGTCGAGTGGGACAACAACTGGGATAGGTGAGAATATCTATTTACGTTACTATTCATAAGTAATTTGAAGCATTATATTTGGAAACCTATATATCTATACCCAAAGACATCGGCAAAATAGACTTGAAATTCGCTGTTTCTAGAAACACCACGCACTGCCCATCATATTGAAGTTTCCCCACTAATTAAACTCGACTTCCGGCGATTGACTGTTGCAGTTCTGATCCATGTCATCGTCTTTCCCAGTCATAATATCTATATTTGCAATTCCGTGAGCTTTCTGTAGTGTTTTTTCTTCAGTTTTTTACCCAATATCAAACATGACAACGTGAAATGGCATTTGGGAGAGTCCAAGTGATGACGTCATGGAAACACCAAGGGAGAATCTTCATATGACGTCAGAACCATCACTGCGTTGTGGAGCTTGAGATTGTTGCTGTCACTCCTATAATTAGACTGACCCACTTTCACCTGATTGCGCAAACTCGTAAACAATGGCGAAACGATGCCGAGATGAAGAAATAACAAAGAAATTTTTTCTGACAGGACTGACATCATATGTTTACTTAAAGGGAACATAAATATTTGATCGTTGGTTGCTGGAAGTCGAGTTCTACTGGAGTTGTGAGTTAAATTGGATGGGCAGTGCGTGATGTTTCTGGAAACAGTGGATTTCAAGTCTTTTTTGACGATGTCTTTGGGTATAATTTATTTTTTATCAGTTCTAATCAATTTTAACATTTTATAATCTATATATGCTAATTATTCATTTATTTACGCCCTGGCTGAACAACAATACTTCTTATATGTTAAATATGTTTATACACTAAACATTATCTGCAAAAGCGCTACGAGCAGACATAGTCTGAAATGGCGCTATATAAATGTTTACTATTATTGTTGTTGTTGTTGTTATTATGTGGATGAGAAAAATGCAGGCATTTTCAGAAAATGTTCACAAACTATAAAAAAGCAATGATCAGCACATATCTCAGGCCACAGGCATAAGATTGATAAATACACTTATATTTTTTATCCATTTGAATCTATTAAAATAAATTTTAAAGGGGAAGGACACCTTCTCAAATTATGGAGTAGCTTTTTAAATTTCATCAATATGATCACATATATAACCTGAAAAGAAGAATTGCACTCAGGTGCTGATTTCTTAAGAAAGTTACTGCTTTTAACTAAGACATCACATGTTCTCATCAGCATTAAGATATTACTATTGTTGTGTAAGGAGCCTCTTACCATGCATCTCTCACTCAACTTTATGGCATCATTGTCACTTCCTGCTAGATGTTTT
This sequence comes from Amphiduros pacificus, assembly GCA_949316495.1. NCBI lineage: Eukaryota > Metazoa > Annelida > Polychaeta > Phyllodocida > Hesionidae > Amphiduros > Amphiduros pacificus. The sequence goes on along the minus strand of OX439001.1, from coordinate 56,443,855 downwards.
GCAGTGATTTCCTTGTTTGGGTCAAAAGCTCTCATTCCTTTTTCATTCTTATTGTCCATGGGCTTTTCCTGGTCATCTCTGAGACTTATACTGGTGCTGTGTGCCAGTCCGGGTTCATAATTATTTTTCTAGATAGTGCAGACTTTGTTTAAGCACAATCAATTTGAGCAGTAATAAGGAAATGTCAAATTTTTAGAAGGGGGTCTTAGGTTAGCTACAGGATGAGTTGAAAATGGCTAGTAACAAGGATTAAATAATTGGGCTTTAAGATGGGGGTTCTGCTGGTCTTTAATCAAATAAAATCAATTCTAATCTATTTTAATCTAATCTAATCTATTGTCTATTCCAATTTAATATATTCTTTATCTGATCTAATGAAATCCATTATAATCTATTCTAACGTAATCTTTCCTACTGACTCCTCATACGTTACTATGGTCACTTCATATACATGGATATATTTTATGTTAGCCATATTGTAATGTCATGTTGTTTTGTATTTCAAAATTTTCTTACATTTCAATCTACTGTTTGTGTAAAAAAAATGTGTCCCTAGTAAATAAAATGGGATGGTGCATCTGAAAATTGGTTAGAATTCTGTGTGATATTGCCAATGATCACTTTAATTCTGTGGCTATATTATCTAGTTATTTGGATATGCAGACTGATAATAACCTCGGATACAATTATAGATCATGATATATTAAATTAGAAAGGATATATAAATATTTTCTAATTTTTTGGCAGCAATATCATTTTATATTTCAAATAACATTGGCATGATATTTTATCTTATATTTTTCTTGTAATATTCATCAGGAGAGACCCAAAATTAATGGTCAAACCTTCAAAATCAGGAGATGCAAAAGATGAGAAAGACCAAGAAAATGAGTTGAAAAAAGTCCGTCCGACCAAATCTCGGCACCTGCTGTTGATCAGGCATGGACAGTACGACATGGACCCGGAAGACGACATCGGACGCATCCTCACCAAACTAGGTGATTGCTCGCTTCATCTTTATACTTCAGGGTTTTAAGAGAAAAAAAGACTCCAAGTTTCTTGTGTTTATTACCATGGCGATGTACCGTATTTACTCGTGTATAAGACGACTCGTGTATAAGACGACCCCCCAAAATTGACGTTATTTCACTTGAAAAAAAGAGATATCAGCTCTGCTACCATTTAAGCTTCAGCTGAAGCTTGGCGGTCATTTTAAAAGTGAAACTTAAATATGCTTACGATATAAGATCTTAGCAGTCTTATACACGAGTAAATACGGTAAAACGTAAATACGATGTTCATATTTTCGAAATAACGGATATCAGACGTAGCGGGTCGATTTTAATTGCGTTTTAAATGATAAATAAAGGTATTTACCCAATATTATCACAAATTGTTCGAGAACAGAACAAAACCATCAATCCATTTAAAACGCAATTAAAATCGAGCCACGTGTGAAAGCATTTCTGTCAACAAGGGAAACGCAATCAAAAAAACATATTATTTCGAAATGCTTTGATTTGACTTTGTTCTCACTGATTTCAATTATCAGCGTTCACAGTTTTGCATTTCTTCTTTGTTTCCACTGCTTTGAGTCGTGTCTTCCCTTTTTGATTGCGTTTTAAATGATAAATAAAGGTATTTACCCAATATTATCACAAATTGTTCGAGAACAGAAATGATAAATAATTTTAATAGACATAGAAGTAAAAGTAAAACGTAAATACGATGTCCGTGAAGTAGCGGATCGATTGACCACGTGACTCACAAGTCATGTGATCATTGACTTTGCAGATTTGCAGGAGAATTGCGTTTTAAATGATAAATAAAGGTATGTACTTAATATTATCACAATTACGTCGAGAATTTCTCCACATCATTGATTTTCGCCTCAAAACAAAGCGTTTTCATTATTTATCATTTGAAATGCAATTAAAATCGATCCGCGTGTGAAAGCATTTCTGTCAACAAGGAAGACACGACTCAACGCAATACGTGGTCGCAATTTTGAAAGGCGGAAGTGACGGGAAGAGGCTCTTGTTTTTAGCGCGAAAACGATTGTTAATATATTGCGCAATAATGGATGGTTTTGTTCTGTTCTCGACCTGCAAAACGTAATTTGTGATAATATTATGTATATACCTTTATTTATCATTAAAATCGATCAGCTACGGATATGAAAGTTCAATTTGACATGTTGGCCGCTCCACTTTTGTCTCGTGGGCACCCAGACGCTAAGATAAAGGACGTCACGTACATCGTATTACGTTTTGTGATAATATTGGGTATATACCTTTATTTATCATTTAAAACGCAATTAAAATCAATCTGCTACGTCTGATATTCGTTATTTCGTAAATATGAACATCGTATTTACGTTTTACCGTATTTACGTTTTACCGTAAATACTCGAGTATAAGACTGCTCTCGTGTATAAGACGACCCCCTAAACATTAACTAAGAGTTTTTGGAAAAAAACCTCGTCTTATATACGAGTAAATACGGTATGTTGATTTACATCACTGTAAGCTTTTAGGTAGAGTCGATAAATATTTGAACAATTTAACATGATCTTTCATCGAAATTTGGCTAAAGCCATTTAAATTAATTATAGATATTTAGGAAATTAAATAAATGAGATCTGCTGAATGACCATTGACTTTTGAAGTATTTATTTTTCAGAAAAACTTGTTTCTTAAAGTATTTAGTGCATAATTGTACATTGTCAAGATTAAATGACCTGGTGACCTTTGAGAGATGACTGAAATATGTTAACATTCTTGATTTGTTTGATGGTGAGATATGATATAAATAAACTATCTCAGGTCTGCAAAAAGTATCAAGCTGTTACCTTGAATATATATTTAGTTGTGGTAATGTTGAAGTGCAGATTATTAATAAAATGATTATTCAGTAATTATTCAGTGATTATTCAGTAATTATTCAGTAATTACTTGAATACTGAGTAGGTGTAAGCTGGTAACAGGACTTTATCATGAATATTACCAGCTGTTGTGCAGAGACACAAGTGTTTCTACATTTTTTTTATTAATTCTTTCATATTGATGCAAGCAAATAAAACTACAATTGACATAAGCCATAAAGATTTCTTAAAAATTAAAAATTAACTGCATTGTTAGAATGGATATTATTTACACTGTCACATAGTAGATTTTTAAAAATAACAAGTGACAAAATGAATCTTCACATTAAAATGATTAAAATCTCATACAAATTTATCCTATTTTTTTGTACTTTGAACCTTTAAATATTTGTTATTTTTAATTTGTAAATTTTTCTTTACTTTTTAAAAAAAAATGTTTTTGGGCAATGTTTTCAAGTATGTCTTAATTTGAGGAAATTTGTCATGGTTGTTTGGCACCAAAACTAGACTGCTGCACAAACTGCTGATAATTATCAAGTCTCATTCAAGCAAATTCAGCAGCCCAGTCCCATGTATATCTCAATCCTCGAAATACAAGTAATCCTTGAAAAATGGATATGGCACAGTTTATAAAAAAATCTTTTTATGGTTAACAAAGATAAAATATGAGGTATGCTAAATGAACCAATATTTTTAAAGTTTATCACATAAAATGGAAATAAATTCAAATACATTTCATGTCCATGATCTTCTCATGATGTTATGGGTATATTATGGGTATAATGTTTAATATGAATGTTGTGTCCTGGTTTTTGTGATGTATATTATGAGTGTATAATGTTTAATATTGATGTATATATTGTGTCCTGGTTTCTCTTAGGCAGGGAGCAGGCAGATTTCACTGGACAGAGACTCAAGGAGTTAAATCACCCCTACACTAAGCTAATCAACTCAACCATGTCAAGGGCACGCGAGACAGCTGATATCATCAGCAAGAACTTCCCTGACCTACCTCGATCGTCATGTGACCTGCTCCGGGAAGGTGCGCCGATACCCCCAGAGCCTCCTGTTGGGCACTGGAGACCAGAAGCCTCGGTAAGTAATTATTTTATTGTTTTGACCTTGATTTGGGATATATATATATATATATATATATATATATATATATATATATATATATATATATATATATATATAATATAATATAATATATAAATTTTTATTTTAAATCATATATATTTGAAGATTCTTCCAACTCGTGAACATTTGTTGCATATTTTTACTCAAAATCTATTGTATTTCCAGCAGTTCTTTCAAGATGGTGCTCGAATTGAAGGAGCGTTTAGGAAATATTTTCACCGAGCTGATCCGGACCAAACCACTGACTCTTATGAGATCATTGTGTGCCATGCCAATGTCATCAGGTACTTTGTGTGCAGGTGAGTCATTCTGAGAGAAAAATAAGGAACAAATTTTGATTTTGAGAAATATCACAGAATATTCTTTTAAAAATAAGAGGCAAACATTTATTTGGTGTGGCTATCACGTGACACCATCTTGTCAGGCATTGCTGTTGTGTGGCATTGTGTAGTCGTGCAAACTTCACAGTTTAATATCGTTAATAAATATAAGGTTTAAGTTAGAAGCTGATATTGTATTATTGTTATTCCAAAATATATGATCTGGATAAAGTATTAGTCACATGATTAAGTCTTATGTTTACATGAAATAATTGATTGGCATTTGACTGATCAAAATTTTACAAATGCCAGATTTTTCCTCTTCAATAAAAATCATCATTTATATATATATTCTATATAATGAGTGTGAGAATCTGAAATGTTTTTTAATGTGTTTGCAGAGCCCTGCAGTTACCACCAGAGGCGTGGTTACGCATATCATTACATCATTCCAGCCTAACATGGGTGACAATTAGACCGAGTGGCAGAGTCTCCCTGCGAGGGCTTGGTGATTCAGGACATATACCTGCAGACAAGCTGTCTTTCTCATAGCTGCCATTTTAGTATAAATTCTATTTTTTATTTTATTTTTTACATGACTGATCCTTACTACTTTTCTAAATATCAAACACTATTTTTGTATTTCATCTCTAGAGAGTGATGTCTGTCCGTGATGAATAGAACTGACTAGTTTATATATAAAATATACTTTGTAACTGTATAAATGATGACAAATCATGACATATATTTTCTAATATATGTGATCAGGACCCAGAGAAAACTGCATTCAATTTAAAAAATAGTGCTTCTCAAATTTTGATTTTGCTGGCTAATGTCAGTAGGAATCTTGGAATTTGTCAAGAGATAATTGGAATTAAATTTAACTACACGTATATCATCAATCAGTGCAATTATATACCAAATGAGAGGTTTTATATGAATCTTATAGATTCCATTTTTGCATCTCTTTCGATCAATTCCAACTATTCTACCTTTTCCATTGAAATGATTTTTGACATTATTTACATGTATATGTTTTATTGTTAGATTGTAAGAATGCCATCTAAATACCTTGGAATGGTTTCCATGCTCATAAACAACCTGTATCTGTGCAACCCTAATGTTTGTATTGGTTGCATAATTATATATGTACTGTTTGAAAGAGGGACTAATGGCCCATAGATGTTTTCCACACTGCTGAGAAAATATTTACCAACTAATAAAGATTTGTGACTTGTTTTTATTAGTATGTTGAAGAGTTTAATCACCATCAGTGTTTGAATAGTTTGTCCAATAAGTAATAGCGAGATGTGTGAAGCTTTAATCTGATGAGGGCAGCCTTATTATTGATGTCTGCAGTGCACCCAAATATTTTCCTCGTGGACAATGATCCCAACTGTTAATATTGAGATATTTGATAATTCTTTTGTCACCGCTAGACACCCTTCTGTAATGATACTCAATTACCACAATAAGCAATGCAGGTTCCAAATACAGGGTCAATTGTAAGGATCAGATTTGGCTAAATGTGCTATCAGGTAAAATATGTGGTGAAATCTATCAGTCCGTGAACTACACATGTTAAATATGAATTAAAGATGGAAAGTGTATTCTTAAAATAGATGTGTGATGTTTTGCATGATGCAAATATGAAGATTTTGATATTCACTTTTTGCTATTTATTTAATACATCATGTAAAGTGCATAATGTAAAACCATAAAAGAATTTGTTGTTTGAAGAAACGTGTGATTTTTGTTGTATATGAACCAAGTGACAATTTATTAGGATGACCAAAAACTAATGTCTTGACTCTTGTTGCCAAATGCTCCTTATTACATTTATGCAAAAGAAATAGTCTTTAGAACATTATTTTGATTTTGAGTGTGAAAATATAAACATAACCCAATGGGTTGATAGCTCTGCTGACTTAAATGTAAACACATGAAATGTGTAACGAGCAAACTTTCTGCAGACTCTGCAGGCCATGCCAGTCGCTTTTCACCCATTTATGAGATATGCATAGTAATCGCACAACTCCTATGAAACCATGGGTGCTTCAGACTTTCATTTCTCTGGTTTCCTACCTTACTCTTTGCTATTACAAAATCACAACTACAAGACGGTTTCAGTCCAACTGTAGCTTGTGATAATTGGCTCAAGGGCATATGCATTGAAAAGTCTAATGCACAAGATAAATTTCTGATGGCTGGCTGAATGTCGGACATATTGTCTGATTATATATATATTAAAAAAAAGCATGAACGTGACCAGAGAGGAAGGGTGACGAGATTTGAAAAAAAAAAAAAGTTGCAGTGTGAGGTATTGACTGCAGTAAAATTCGCCACTGATAAGAGGGTGCAATCTCGCTGTTGCATTTTACGTTGCCCTCTGGTGGAAGCTAAACCAGTCTCCACGTCAGTTTTATTTTGCAAGTTTATGCAATGTTTTGCGCAATATGTACGTAAGGAATAGAGTTGTTTTCACTCAATTTTTATCAGAATTATGTTAGATGTGAAATATTACTCACAATATGCTTATATTTCTGTATTAGAGCTTTGTTTTCAACATCGGCAATTTGACCTAATTACTGACCTAATTAATGAGCCAGTGGAGGCCCCACAAGGTTTTGCACAAAGGGGCCTTCACAGATAAAATTCAAAACATTACTCAGACAGCTTCACGAGTATGAGACAGACAGCTGCACAAGAGAGAGATAGTTACAGAAAGCTGCATAAGTGAGAGGTAGCTGCACAAGTGAGAGAAAGCTGCATAGGTGAGAGATAGTTACAAACAGTATGTGACAGTAACAAGAATGAGATATAAATAACTGCATCAGTGAGAAATAGTTGCACAAGTAAGAGATAAATACAACAGTGAGAGATAATTACAACAGTGAGAGACAGCTGCATAAGTGAGACAGCTGCACATGTGAGAGATATCTGCACAAGTGAGAGACAGTTGCATAGGTGATACAGCTGCACAGTTGAGAGATAGTTACAGTAAGAGACATTTACAACAATGAGAGATAGACAGCTGCACAAGTGAGAGATAGTTACAGCAGTGAGAGATAGATGCACAAGTGAGAGACAGTTACATCAGTGATAGCTGCACAAGTGAGAGACAGCTACATAGGTGAGAGATAGTTACAGTAAAAGACAGTTACAACAATGATAGTTACAGAGACAGTTACGAGTGTGAGACAGCTGCACAAGTGAGAGACAGTTACAACAGTGATAGATAGCTGCACAAGTGAGAGACAGCTGCATAGGTGAGAGATAGTTACAGTAAAGACAGTTACAACAATAAGAGATAGTTACAGCAGTGAGAGATAGATGCACAAGTGAGAGATAGTTACAACAGTGAGAGACAGCTGCATAAGTGAGAAATAGCTGCAGAAGGGAGAGACAGTTGCATAAATGAGAGACAGTAACAACAGAGCGATAGCTGCACATGTGAGAGATATCTGCACAAGTGAGAGACAGCTGCATAGGTGAGACAGCTGCACAGTTTAAAGAGTGCTACAGTAAGTGAGAGACAGCTGCATAGGTGAGAGATAGCTACAGTAAATGAGAGATAGATTGCTGCATCAGTGAGAGATAGCTGGACAAGTGAGAGATAGTTACAACAATGAGAGACAGTAACAACAGAGAGATAGCTGCACATATGAGAGACAGCTGCATAAGTGAGAGACAGCTGCATAAGTGAGAGATAATTACAACAATGAGAGACAGTAACAACAGAGAGATAGCTGCATAAGTGAGAGACAGCTGCATAAGTGAGAGATAGCTGCATAAGTGAGAGATAGCTGCACAAGTGAGAGACAGCTGCATAGGTGAGAGATAGTTACAACAGTGAGAGACAACTGCATAAGTGAGAGACAGCTTCACATGTGAGAGATAGTTACAGTAAGAGACAGTTACAACAATGAGAGATAGACAGCTTCACAAGTGAGAGATAGTCCATGAGTCTGCGAATCCGTATTATAGTATTTACCGATAGTTACAGCAGTGAGAGACAGTTATAGCAGTGAGAGATAGCTGTGCAAGGGAGAAACAGCTGCATAAGTGAGAGACAGCATCCTTCCCAGCCGAAGGCACTTGTGTGGGTCAAAAACACTGGCAACACCTTGTGGTTGCATGCATGCCCAATATTCTGTAGCTTCAATTCATCATTCATGAGATTTGGCCTGCACAAAAATATAAAGGTCAGTATCACTGTATCAAGGTCAAAGGTCAAATCTGTACAAAATATATATGAGCACCACAGATATAGTATAATACTTTTATTTGACCATCCATATCAATACAGATACATAGTCCTATAGTCTAATTTATGTTGACAGACGGACAGACATTTTCCACACTCCTAAAACTGTGACTTCAAAAAGTCAGCAGAGCTAAAAACCTCAGTGAGCCATGGCGGAGAATGTGCAAAACAACTCTGCAAATCAACTTGCAGAACTTTTTTCATCTCAAACCAATACCCCAATGATAGAAATGTTTTAATATCTTTATATTTGTATCTAACAAAAGGTAAAAATAGAATTGAATTTGACATCTTATCGTGCATGACGTTTTCAGTGCCACCTTGTGTTAAAGGAAAAACGATAGGGAACAAGACTAACTTGCAAATTGATACGCGGGACTACTTTCTTATTTTGTTGCACCCATTATCGTCCGCTTAATAAAAATGGCCAACGTTGAGGAGGACGATGTGATAGATGATGACCATTTGGATGCTGTTTTGTCCTTTCCACCCGAAGTCCAAGAGGCAATAGACCAGGTATTGATGTCTACTAGATTCACACAAAGCTACAAGTGTATAATAAATCCAAAAGCAGCAAATCTTAAGAAAGGGGCGGGGCTCTCAATATCTCAGAATCAGACACTGCACTGTCAGTGATGCTGCCTGTCACCTGTGTCAGTGTCAGTGAATTGAAGTGTTTTTGTTGACATGCTGGAGATTATGATTGTGCTTGATTTTTCTGGCTTTGTATAACTTGTATAATGGAACATAAATACTGGTTGAAGTGTATGACTTCCCTTGTATTATTTTATCTCAGTCTCATCAATTGACAAATTTAAGACTTGAACTAAAATATACTTCATCTTATCCTGTAAATTATATTATTTATCCAACTGTCCTTGATAAACAGAATTGTCAAAATATGATTAAACTGCTCTATAGTTATATCAACCTTTAAAATATTTTTGAAATTCAGGCACTCCATAACCAAATGATATTAAAAGGACATTTTTAATAACAACAAACAAAAAGAGAACGGGCAAAGACAAAAAATGATCAGAAGAAAGTTGTTTGTCATGCAATGTTGTAATTGTAGGTGATTCCAAGCACAGATCCTCTGGACAGACCCGATTTTAATGCTGTGGAATATATTAATACGTTATTCCCTACAGAGCAGTCACTGGCCAACATAGATGATGTTGTCAACAGGATTAGATTCAAAATCAGGTAAAATTAGTAGGAAGAAAATTAATTCACATTGCTGTATATTACTTTCTTGATATTAAAATATTGAATTTGAAGATCCATTGTTGCCGGTGTGTAAAGGACGGACGTCCGACAACAACGGACGTTATGAACGTTCTCGACTTGCAAAGCGTAATTTCTGCTAATATTACGAAAATAATTGCATAAATCCGTTGTGGCGGATTATCCGTTATAATTTCACGGACATCCGTTCATCCGTCAACAAAATCCGCTGGATCCGCTACGTCCGACATCCGTACTTTACACACCACCTCCATTGTTCAAGAAAAAGCCATCTTCTTATTAAATGTTGATGCATACTTTAAAACACAATAACCCAAAGAGGAAAGGCAGAGTAAGATCTTATACCCAGTTCACTTAATTATTTCTTAGTAAAAAAAAGATAGGGTGGAACCCAGTATTTAAAATATAACAAAATCAGCCAAAAAATAATTTTGCATGTAATTATGTAAATTTGACTTCAGACGACTGGACGATGATATTCGGACGGTCGTGCGAGGTCAGACGAATGTGAGCGAGGACGGACATCAAGCCCTGGAGGAGGCCCAGGCCGCCATTCTGCAACTCTTCTCTCGCATTAAGGACATCAAGGACAAGGCAGAAAAATCTGAACAAATGGTTTGTCACGATTTAAGTTCGTGATTGAATTATTGATCAATGAAGATATTGTATTTGATTTATATGTTAGACAATATTTGGTTAACATGGGCTAAGTGGACATCTTCCAATTAATTAATATTGGACACAAGGCCATTATGGGCTTAAGAAATTGAGGCATGCTTTGGATATTAAAATTACAAGAGACTCCTGATATTTTAACATTGGCAACATTTCACTGGATGCAGCTACATTTTTATGATTATAACTCAGGTGAAGGAGATTACCAGAGATATTAAGCAGTTGGACCATGCTAAGCGCCACCTGACGAGTTCCATCACCACTCTCAACCACCTGCATATGCTAGTGGGAGGGGTCGACTCCCTTGTGTATGTCATTTATATTAAACATATCAAAACAAGATTGTTAACTTAATATATATATATAGGTGTGTGTGTGTGTGTGTGTGTATATTTATAAATAAATTGAGACCTTGTTAAAAATAACAAGGTCTCAAAAAAGATTTATGAAATAAAAACCAAGGTCTCAAAAATGTTTTACAATGGGGATCTGTAGCTAAATACTCCTGGCTGTATTACATGTGGGAACATATTATCTTATTTTTAGGTTATGAATTACCATTTATGAAATTCTTCTGACTAAATACTGAACCTTGATACAGCAACATTTTGATTGCAGAACCTTGACCAGAAGAAGGCAGTATGGGGAAGTGGCTAACTTACTAGAAGGAGTCCTCAATGTGCTGGACCATTTCCAAAAATATATGAGCATACCACAAATAAAACAACTGGCAGACAAGTGAGTACAAATTGATTGTCTGCCATGTATTTTGCCCCCAAAATCAACAGGATAGAACAATGCCTGGAATGTACTTTAAACTAGTAAAAAATGTACTTTAAACAAGTAAATAATTTACTTTAAACTAGAAAATAAGAATAGATTTATTATGATATCAGCATGGGCCATAAAGTTTGACTATTTTTCATTTGATTGAATTTAACAGAGTGAATGAAATAAAAGGAGAATTAGCCCAGCAGATAAGGGCCGACTTTGAGGAAGCTTTCCAGGGACCAGGGGCTAAGGTAATACTCTCTCTAATATCTTGATAGAATCCTGAATTTTGATTGAGAAATAAGATCTCAGTAAATAAAGATTTTAATTGAAAATAAGATTTTAGTGTAAAAAATGATAATATCATAATTTATTGAAATGAAATTAATGAGATTAATCTGATGCTTAATACTCAGATAATTGAATTAAGTAGAACTAAGTCATTCTTTATAATTGCTCAAATGATATTGATACATATTGCATTTTTATTTTATTATTTTAAATATTTAAATTTAATGGAATGCAGATATATAGTATTATATCTTACGATGAATGAATTTTTGACTTTTGTTCTGTGTGGTTTTCAGTATGGTCCAAGTAACCAAGTACAGCTTGCAGAGGCTTGCTTTGTGGTCAATGTCCTTGACCCTAAAATCAAGAAAGATCTGTTGTCCTGGTTTGTGAAGCTACAACTATCAGAGTATAATGTTCTCTTTGCACAAGACCAAGATGTGAGTTATAATCTGATCATTTAATATTTTGTTGACAGGAGATTACAGACCCATCTACAACTTAAAATTAAAAAAAAACTAAACATTAAGGAAACTATTCTTCTTCAAAGAGACATTTTCTTATTATGAAAGGTTACCAAAAATCAAAGAAGTATATCTTATATCCAAATATAGACAAGAATCCAGTAAGCTATTAGTTTTATTGTTTCAAAAATGAATTAAGATTTGATATTAAGGAAAAAAGATTGGAATATCTGATCAAAATGGGTATTTATTGCAGGTGGCTTGGTTAGACAAAATCGACCGTAGGTATGCCTGGATAAAGCGCACCCTGGTGGAATTTGAGGAGAAGTTTGGCCGCATGTTCCCACCATCATGGGAAGTCAGTGAAAGGATCTGTGTGGAATTCTGTGAAATAACAAGGTGTGTCAAAAAGCAAACTTATCTCATCAGCTCATATGTGATTCCATTGGCTCTGTGGCATTCCTGCAAACGTTTAATAAATAAAAATGTATGGAAACACTATTTAAAACGTTTAATCAAAGGTATCAGACAAGAATCCTATATTTATCTGCCATATGAAAAAAAAGGAAAAAAAAGTCTGCCTTTCTTTCACAAATATAAAATATATGTTTTTATTACAGTAAACTGACATTTATCCAGAATTTATACATTTGGTAAATTCTCATATCAAGGTATTTTATCATGGATATATGCTGCAAGTACATTGACATATTCATATTGAATATTTCTTGACATGTTTCTCATTATAAAGGTATTTGGTGTGTGTTTCAGGAGGGAGTTATCTAAGGTGATGGCACGGCGGTCGAGTGAGATAGAAGTGAAGCTGCTACTGTTTGCCATCCAGAGGACGACCAACTTTGAGCTGCTCTGTACTAAGAGATACTCAGGCACCACCCTGCAGCCTGACAAGGTACATTCAAGTATCTACCTCACCACCACTCCATTGAGGGACTATGAAATGAAGTGCCATGATGGACTATATAAATGAAATACCTTGATTGGCTATATTAATGAAGTGCCTTGATTGGCTATATAAATGAAGTGCCTTGATTGGCTATGTAAATGAAGTGACTTGATTGGCTATATAAATGAAATACCTTGATTGGCTATATTAACGAAGTGCCTTGATTGGCTATATAAATGAAGTGCCTTGATTGGCTATATAAATGAAGTGCCTTGATTGGCTATATAAATGAAGTGCCTTGATTGGCTATATAAATGAAGTGCCTTGATTGGCTATATTAACAAAGTGCCTTGATTGGCTATATAAATGAAGTACCTTGATTGGCTATATAAATGAAGTGCCTTGATTGGCTATATAAATGAAGTGCCTTGATTGGCTATATAAATGAAGTGCCTTGATTGGCTATATAAATGAAGTGCCTTGATTGGCTATATAAATGAAGTGCCTTGATTGGCTATATAAATGAAGTGCCTTGATTGGCTATATAAATGAAGTGCCTTGATTGGCTATATAAATGAAGTGCCTTGATTGGCTATATAAATGAAGTGCCATGATGGACTATATAAATGAAATACCTTGATTGGCTATATTAACGAAGTGCCTTGATTGGCTATATAAATGAAGTGCCTTGATTGGCTATATAAATGAAGTGCCTTGATTGGCTATATAAATGAAGTGCCTTGATTTACTATATAATGAAGAATCTTTCCTATTCCTACATCCCAACCTTGTTTTATGTAGCATGCTTCCTGCCGAGTACACTCTGGCTAATACTCTATCCTCTTGTGATCAGTATTGTGATAGAGTTAGGGAAGGCAGTAGGAAGACTAGAGTTATGCTACTAAGACAATGGAGACAAAATAAATTCTCAAATATTGCTCAACATACACACAGACATATCCAAACATAGATATTTTAATACAAATATATGCTTTTAAAAATTTTACTTACAATGCAATTTAGAATATTAAATTCTTAAATTGAAGTTTATATTTATGATGTAATAAGATAAGTGCAATCTTGTCATTTACTGCAGGCTATATTATCGCCAGCTGTTACGCCATTGTCGCCAACTAACCCATTTGCTGAGTCTACCAATCCGTTTGAGAGTGATGACAAAGAGGTGGAGGAGATAACATCACCGCAGGAACCAGAGAAACAGGTACACACGCTCAAACCAGAACAAAATATATCACCACATCAAATCTTATTACACCTCAACCAATCCTTGTTTTAGTTGGAAGAGTTAGTAGGGTTATGTTTGGATTTTCTCATGTATGAGGAGTAGGTGAAGATCTCTATTTTCTCATGTATGAGGAGTAGGTGAAGATCTCTATTTTCTCATGTATGAGGAGTAGGTGAAGATCTCTATTTTCTCATGTATGAGAAGTAAGTGAAGATCTCTATTTTCTCATGTATGAGGAGTAAATGAAGATCTCTATTTTCTCATGTATGAGAAGTAGGTGAAGATCTCTATTTTCTCATGTATGAGGAGTAGGTGAAGATCTCTAATTTCTCATGTATGAGGAGTAGGTGAAGATCTCTATTTTCTCATGTATGAAGAGTTAGTGAAGATCTCTATTTTCTCATGTATGAGGAGTAGGTGAAGATCTCTATTTTCTCATGTATGAGGAGTAGGTGAAGATCTCTATTTTCTCATGTATGAGGAGTAGGTGAAGATCTCTAATTTCTCATATATGAGGAGTAGGTGAAGATCTCTATTTTCTCATGTATGAAGAGTTAGTGAAGATCTCTATTTTCTCATGTATGAGGAGTAGGTGAAGATCTCTATTTTCTCATGTATGAGGAGTAGGTGAAGATCTCTATTTTCTCATGTATGAAGAGTTAGTGAAGATCTCTATTTTCTCATGTATGAGGAGTAGGTGAAGATCTCTATTTTCTCATGTATGAGGAGTAGGTGAAGATCTCTATTTTCTCATGTATGAGGAATAAGTGAAGATCTCTATTATCTCATGTATGAGGAGTAGGTGAAGATCTCTATTTTCTCATGTATGAGGAGTAGGTGAAGATCTCTATTTTCTCAAGTATGAGGAGTAGGTGAAGATCTCTATTTTCTCATGTATGAGGAGTAAGTGAAGATCTCTATTATCTCATGTATGAGGAGTAGGTGAAGATCTCTATTTTCTCATGTATGAGGAGTAGGTGAAGATCTCTATTTTCTCATGTATGAGAAGTAAGTGAAGATCTCTATTTTCTCATGTATGAGGAGTAAATGAAGATCTCTATTTTCTCATGTATGAGAAGTAGGTGAAGATCTCTATTTTCTCATGTATGAGGAGTAGGTGAAGATCTCTAATTTCTCATATATGAGGAGTAGGTGAAGATCTCTATTTTCTCATGTATGAAGAGTTAGTGAAGATCTCTATTTTCTCATGTATGAGGAGTAGGTGAAGATCTCTATTTTCTCATGTATGAGGAGTAGGTGAAGATCTCTATTTTCTCATGTATGAGGAGTAGGTGAAGATCTCTAATTTCTCATATATGAGGAGTAGGTGAAGATCTCTATTTTCTCATGTATGAAGAGTTAGTGAAGATCTCTATTTTCTCATGTATGAGGAGTAGGTGAAGATCTCTATTTTCTCATGTATGAGGAGTAGGTGAAGATCTCTATTTTCTCATGTATGAAGAGTTAGTGAAGATCTCTATTTTCTCATGTATGAGGAGTAGGTGAAGATCTCTATTTTCTCATGTATGAGGAGTAGGTGAAGATCTCTATTTTCTCATGTATGAGGAATAAGTGAAGATCTCTATTATCTCATGTATGAGGAGTAGGTGAAGATCTCTATTTTCTCATGTATGAGGAGTAGGTGAAGATCTCTATTTTCTCATGTATGAGGAGTAGGTGAAGATCTCTATTTTCTCATGTATGAGGAGTAAGTGAAGATCTCTATTATCTCATGTATGAGGAGTAGGTGAAGATCTCTATTTTCTCATGTATGAGGAGTAGGTGAAGATCTCTAATTTCTCATATATGAGGAGTAGGTGAAGATCTCTATTTTCTCATGTATGAGGAGTAGGTGAAGATCTATATTTTCTCATGTATGAGGAGTAAGTGAAGATCTTTACTTTCTCATGTACATGTATGAGGAGTAGGTGAAGATCTCTATTTTCTCATGTATGAGGAGTAAGTGAAGATCTTTACTTTCTCATGTATGAGGAGTTAGTGAAGATCTCTATTTTCTCATGTATGAGGAGTAGGTGAAGATCTCTATTTTCTCATGTGTGAGGAGTAGGTGAAGATCTCTATTTTCTCATGTATGAGGAGTAGGTGAAGATCTCTATTTTATCATGTATGAGGAGTTAGTGAAGATCTCTATTTTATCACATATGAGGAGTTAGTGAAGATCTCTATTTTCTTCAGATGCCACATTCCAAGGCTCCCATGTCTCCGTTCATCGGCCTCATCTCCAAGTGCTTCGAGTCTCATCTCAATGTCTATATCGAGTCCCAGGATAAGTGAGTTGGATTTATATATAAAACACTAGCCTAGCCTACGTGGTCTGAGGAATTATCATTATTAGTATTTTCACAAAAAAACCTAAAACTCTGGGTAAATCTTTATTTCTTGTAAATTATATAGCAATACAGCATCAAATGTATTGTGTATTTTGTTACACATTTGGAGAAAATTCCATGATCGCTTATTTTTTGTTTTAATGAGAAAATGGTAATAAAATGTGAATTGTCTTAAAAATTAATCATTGATAGTAATCTTACAAAATTGACAATTATAAGGTCATTAGGAGGGATCTGTCGGAGTTGATGTACTGTATGTATATCAGTTTAAACTTCCTATTCTGTAGGAATTCTCATGACAAATGTAAATTATTTTAAATATATTCTTTGGCAGGAATCTGGCAGAGATGATTGGAATCTGGAAGAGTTGACAGATGTATTTCACCTTAACTATGCTCTTTGGCAAGAATCTGGCGGAGTTGACAGATGTATTTCACCTTAACTATGCTCTTTGGCAGGAATATGGCAGAGTTGACAGATGTATTTCATTTAACTATGCTCTTTGGCAGGAATCTGGCAGAGTTGACAGATGTATTTCATTTAACTATGCTCTTTGGCAGGAATCTGGCGGAGTTGACAGATGTATTTCATTTAACTATGCTCTTTGGCAGGAATCTGGCAGAATTGACAGATGTATTTCATTTAACTATGCTCTTTGGCAGGAATCTGGCGGAGTTGATAGAGCGTTTTGTGGAGGATTTCCGGCAGCATGGAGTGCCACGCCTGGAGACAGAGGAGAGCAGTAACGTCCTTCCCAGCTGTGCCGACCTCTTTGTATATTACAAGAAGTGCATGGTTCAGTGCTCACAGCTCAGCACGGGGCAACCCATGATTGACCTCACCGCCACATTCCAGAAATACCTGAAGGATTATGCTGTCAAATTACTCATGTCCAATCTGCCAAAGTTAGTTTATACCCTTCAATTATACTTTGTTTTTTTTAACTGGGTTTATTTGTTGGACACATGATTAATAACATTAGGAATCTAGAATCTCTGGATATTATTAAATAAATAAAATTAAAAAAAAACATTTTGAAAATTTATATTTAACCCTAGATAATTAAGTCAATTTGAACAATATTGTTATCTTGAATACACTTAAAAGTATTCTCATATTTAAAGTTTAATCATGGGTTATCTCGAGTTATCTTGGTTAAATTTTATGATATTTTTCAAGTGATAATGATGATATTTTTCATGTGATAATGATTATATTTTTCAAATGATAATGAAGATATTTTTCAAGTGATAATGATGATATTTTTCAAATGATAATGATGATATTTTTCAAGTGATATATAATGATACTTTTCAAGCCATATATCGTGATATATTTCAAGTGAGATATGATGATATTTTCAGAATTGCCAACCGGACAGACATCACTTCGGCTACAGGCCTGATCCAGAGCATCCTGAAGGAAGGAGAGGTGACAAAGTTCACGGAGGAGGAGCAGTGTAGAATCTGCAGCATTCTGTGTACGGCTGAGTACTGCATGGAGACAGCTCAGCAGCTAGAAGACAAGCTCAAGGAGAAGGTGGATGACAAACTCAAGGATAAGATCAACCTGGGCTCAGAGCAGGACATGTTTCACAAGTGAGTTTCAAAGAGAAAGCAGCTGCCTTATTTTTTATTTATGTTATTTTAAAGCTTTCAGGAAATCACAGAGTCGCAGGAAAATTTGAGGTTTATTTATATGATATGTGGTCATGAAACTGTCATGCAAACAAGGTATCTCTGTGAAAACAACCAAAATACACCTACCATGATTATTATTATTTTGCTGCCAGGAATGATGCGGTACTCATTTGGCCACTGTTGTGTTCTGTTAGGGTGTTAGGCCTGTACCAGTTGGCAAACATTAAGGGACAAACAGGCCTCTGTAAGTCAAATCACTAATGTCCCAATCTGAAGCAAACCCTCACTTAGCAGGTGTTAACTAGGACATCACTCAGGATACATTTGTCATAGTGGTCTCTCTTAGTTGTATAGTGGGATGTGTGCGAGAAATATTGTTAGATTCTCAGGAAGGAAATGGTGAATGATAAAATTGTTTGATTGTTTCAGCGTGATCTCCAACTGTATCCAGTTACTAGTACAAGATCTGGAAGGTGCATGTGAGCCAGCCCTCACAGCTATGAGCAAGGTGAGTTAGTCAAGATCAGGAGCGTACATGTGAGCCAGCCCTCACAGCTATGAGCAAGGTGAGTTAGTCAAAATCTGGAGTGCGCATATGAGCCAGCCCTCACAGCTATGAGCAAGGTGAGTTAGTCAAGATCGGGAGTGTGCATGTGAGCCAGCCCTCACAGCTATGAGCAAGGTGAGTTAGTCAAGATCGGGAGTGTGCATGTGAGCCAGCCCTCACAGCTATGAGCAAGGTGAGTTAGTCAAGATCGGGAGTGTGCATGTGAGCCAGCCCTCACAGCTATGAGCAAGGTGAGTTAGTCAAGATCGGGAGTGTGCATGTGAGCCAGCCCTCACAGCTATGAGCAAGGTGAGTTAGTCAAGATCGGGAGTGTGCATGTGAGCCAGCCCTCACAGCTATGAGCAAGGTGAGTTAGTCAAGATCGGGAGTGTGCATGTGAGCCAGCCCTCACAGCTATGAGCAAGGTGAGTTAGTCAAGATCAGGAGCGTACATGTCCAGATCAATTTTGATTTAAAAAAAATATTTTGCAAAAATAATTGAATGGGGATGTTTATTGTATAATCTCAAAGTTAAGTACAGTGATTATTCAAACCTTTTTTGGGGTGAGTTTTCTCAACTACAAGATAAAGCACTGATTTAAATCATTTCAAGAATGTTCTGTAAGCTTCAGTCATTCATCCCCTTGAGAAATATATTATTTGGTCAAATTCTGATTCCTGAAATATTCAGTATAGACAGTATTTTTCATGTTACTGGAAAGTAATCATCATTATCAAACTATCTCTACAAATTGCAAACCTATCTTGTAGGTCTAACCAATATTTCAAATGTTGAAGTCAATATTAATTTTTTAAAAATAGTTTAATGGTGTGTTATATTTCTGCCACCCAGATGCCATGGCAGACGGTGGAATCAGTGGGAGACCAGAGTGGATACGTGACAGCCATCACCTCTCATCTCAAACAAAACCTGCCCATCATACGAGACAACCTGGCCACGTCACGCAAATACTTCACACAGTTCTGCATCAAGTTTGCAACGTGAGTGCCTTGATCGAAGCAGTTTATATATTAAACACATGTCTTTTTTTAGAGCTAAAAAGCACCAATTTGAATATGTTTGTGCTGATTTCAGGTCGTTCATTCCAAGGTTCATCAATAATTTATACAAATGTAAGCCCATTAGCACGGTTGGGGCAGAACAGGTAAGAAACCCTCTTACTTTAATTTGATTCTGACATTCAAATAGTTTATTTCAAGTGGGAAACAAGTTTCAAGTTCATCTCTTGTGATAAGAGCAGATGATTTTATGAACAAAAGAAGATTACTCGTTGATCTCATTGGTTTTCAGCTGCTCCTTGACACACATTCATTGAAGACTGTTCTACAAGACTTGCCATCTTTGGGGTCTCATGTGGCTAGAAAGGCACCTGCCAGGTAAATATATCATCTCTGAGGTCATTGAGTGGGCAGCTACATATCTCTGAGGTATACACCATGCATGAGGTCATTGGTTGGGCAGCTACATATCTCTGAGGTATACACCCTGCATGAGGTCATTGGTTGGGCAGCTACATATCTCTGAGGTATACACCATGTATGAGGTCATTGGTTGGGCAGCTACATATCTCTGAGGTATACACCATGCATGAGGTCATTGGTTGGGCAGCTACATACCTCTGAGTTATACACTGTGCATGAGGTCATTGGTTGGGCAGCTACATATCTCTGAGGTATACACCATGTATGAGGTCATTGGTTGGGTAAACATATCATCTCTGAGGTCATTGAGTGGGCAGGTACATATCTCTGAGGCATACACCATGCATGAGGTCATTGGTTGGGCAGCTACATATATCTGAGGTATACACCGTGTATGAGGTCATTGGTTGGGCAGGTACATATCTCTGAGGTATACACCGTGTATGAGGTCATTGGTTGGGCACCTACATATCTCTGAGGTATACACCGTGTATGAGGTCATTGAATGGGCAGGTACATATCTGAGGTATACACCGTGTATGAGGTCATTGAATGGGCAGGTACATATCTCTGAGGTATACACCGTGTATGAGGTCATTGAATGGGCAGGTACATATCGCTAAGGTATACACCGTGTATGAGGTCATTGAATGGGCAGGTACATATCGCTAAGGTATACACCATGTATGAGGTCATTGGTTGGGTAAATATATCATCTCTGAGGTCATTGAGTTGGTAGCTAGAAATATTTAAGGTCATGGGTATAGGGCTGAAACGGATAGGCCTTAAAAAGGATAAGATTAGGTCACAGACATTGTTTAGTTACTAATTACTATCTGTAACTGGAAAATATTAATTCAATGTATGTTATGAAATGATAGATAAAGCATATTTTCTCTTTGAAGCATACTTTAAAATTGTCTTACATTTAATTATGAAGCTCATATTTGTCTGAGAAGTCTTACCTCTTAATGATAAGAGTGTAAGGACGTAGTTATTTCATTACCGATCGTCAGTGATGTCTAATTAATGGGTCACAAAATTTGCTGGCTGTTTCAGTCTTACATGAGTCATCAATAATGCATACAAGCTTGGCTGAATAGAGTAGGTTGTACATTGAATCCAAATATTTATATTATAAAACAAAAATTAGAAAGTGCAAATTTTTCTTCTCTTTTTTTCAGTTATACCAAAATTGTTGTCAAAGGTATGACCAAGGCAGAAATGATATTAAAGGTAAATGCATTCGTACCCATCATCCTTCTTATTAGTTTCAATACATATTGAACTATTGTGTTTGAACCATTGTGTTTGAGAATGATAATGTTCAATAAATATATATTGCTTAAAATTATCCTTTGAAATTTTTAATATGATATCATAATATTGGCTAAATGCTTGAAGGGGAATGTTGTTATCTCATTCTGAGTGTTTGCGACATAATGTGTTTTTTCAGGTGGTGATGGCGCCCCATGAACCTCCACAGGCATTCGTGGATAATTACATCAAACTCCTCACAGAGAGCGACATCACAGAGTTCCAGAAAGTGCTGGATATGAAGGTAAGAGTCAAATCATGTCTTAAGATGCAGACCATTCTTCAATGCATGTCTCAGTGCATGTCTAGAGGTCAGATCACTCTTGGTGCATATCTGGAGGTCAGATCACTCTTGATGCATATCTGGAGGTCAGATCACTCTCAGTGCATATCTAGAGGTCAGATCACTCTCAGTGCATGTCTGGAGGTCAGATCACTCTCGGTGCATGTCTGGAGGTCAGATCACTCTCAATGCATGTCTGGAGGTCAGATCACTCTCAGTGCATGTCTAGAGGTCAGATCACTCTCGGTGCCTGTCTGGAGGTCAGATCACTCTCAGTGCATGTCTAGAGGTCAGATCACTCTCAGTGCATATCTGCAGGTCAGATCACTCTCAACGCATGTCTGGAGGTCAGATCACTCTCGGTGCATGTCTGGAGGTCAGATCACTCTCAATGCATGTCTGGAGGTCAGATCACTCTCAGTGCATGTCTAGAGGTCAGATCACTCTCGGTGCATGTCTAGAGGTCAGATCACTCTCAGTGCATGTCTGGAGGTCAGATCACTCTCAGTGCATGTCTGGAGGTCAGATCACTCTCAGTGCATGTCTAGAGGTCAGATCACTCTCGGTGCATGTCTAGAGGTCAGATCACTCTCACTGCATGTCTGGAGGTCAGATCACTCTCAGTGCATGTCTGGAGGTCAGATCACTCTCAGTGCATGTCAGGAGGTCAGATCACTCTCACTGCATGTCTGGAGGTCAGATCACTCTCAACACATGTCTGGAGGTCAAATCACTCTCAGTGCATGTCTGGAGGTCAGATCACTCTCAGTGCATGTCTGGAGGTCAGATCACTCTCAGTGCATGTCTGGAGGTCAGATCACTCTCAATGCATGACCTGACTGGAGATGAGATCACTCTCAGTGCATATCTAGAGGTCAGATTATTCTCAGTGCAGAATCATGAAATTTGTGCATCCAATATAATTCTTTGAAAGAATTATGCTGTAAGGTAATAGCAATGGACATTAATAACTAAGAAGAATAAATAAATGTCAAATTACACTTTCAGGGAATCAAACGTAGTGAGCAGACTGGAATGTTAGATTTATATCGTGCCCGGAACCCGGCACCGCCACCTGGTGTCAGCCATGAAAGTCAGCAGGGGTCTTCCTCATTAACATCTTTTATCATACCAGAGCAGGAATCAAGTAGGATCAAGAAATTAGAAAAACTCATCAAAAAGAGACTGTAGTCTAAAGTTGTAGTTTTCCAATGTAAATCAATAAATATTCAATTGTTGTCACACATGTTATCAATGATGTGTAAGGGAATCGATGTTGATATGATGATATTATCATAATATATATTCTGAATTCACCTGTAAAAGCTATGGTTAATACTGTGAGAATGTCACAGTTATAAGGACACCTGGTAATGTAAGGGCCATTATTTATATATTGATGTTGATCAAGATGTGGGATAAAAGGCATTTAATGGGAAATATTTAATGGTGATTTATTCCTGGCACATGAGAGAAAAAAATTGAAATCCTGTGAAAACATTTTTTGATAATGATGAATAAAGGGTACAGCTATGTTTTTAACTTAAGAAGAGAAGTGAGGATTTGGAATACTAGGATTTGTCTGTGTATCCAGGAATGGGTAGACTTTAATGTGACTATTACTTTAATGTTATTATTACTATGTAACTTGATATTACTAAGCTTCATAGTGATTCACTTGTTTATGTTGTTGCCAAGCAACAGGTTTTTCTTCTCATTACACAACCCATTTCCACCAACCATTTTCCTTTTACACAACATAATCTGGAGAATTCAACTTCATTTTCATCCACCATTCATCCACAGGGGCACATTTCATTCAATTTTATATTTAAACCAACAGGTTGGAATTCTTTAACCAAACCCCTACCAGACTCCCTCCATTTTTTCAGTCAATATCTGGGGCATATAAGAATATAGTTAAAATTAATTCTCCTCCAGATGGGCAAGTGGCCCGTATTAGGCCTCCTCTCCAAGCCTGGTGGTTTCTCTTATGGAAAATGCATGTTATGATATTGTAATATGTAACGTCTAAAATGAAAAAATGAAAAATGAATAAATGTAATTGTAAAGGCAAATCAATTGTTTTAAAATTGCTTTTATTTTTATTTTTTTGCAAATAAAATTTGCAATAAAAGAAAGTATAATTAAAATAAATTCAATATATGAGTACCGTCCAAAAGAAGGGGAATAAAAATATATATTCGTGAATCATTACATACATATATAAAAAAAGCATGAACGTGATCAGAGAGGAAGGGTGACGAGATTTGAAAAAAAAAACAAAAAATTGCTATATGAGGTATTGGCCGCGACTAAAGTCGCCACTGATAAGAGTGTGTCATCTCGCTGTTCCGTCACCACGTTGCCTGCCCTCTGGTGGAAATGACACTAAACTAATCTCCACTTCACTTTTGTTTTGCAAGTTTATGTGAAGGGTTGCGCTTTTAACATATTATGAATGGCATAGTTATCATTTATTTTTTGTCAGAATTACATTAGAAATGAAAATTACCTCCAATATGCCTATATTTCTGTATTAGAGCTTTGTTTTCAACCATCGGTAAATTGACCTATTTATTGACCTACTTATTGAGGCCCTGCAAGGTTTTGTACAAAGGGGTCTATATGGGTGAAATGCAGATATTTTCATAAGAGATAGCTGCATAACTGAGAGATAGCTGCATAACTGAGAGATAGCTGCACAAATAAGAGATAGCTGCATAAATCAGAGATAGCTGCATAAATAAGAGATAGCTGCATAAATAAGAGATATCTGCATAAATAAGAGATAGCTGCATAAATATGAGATAGCTGCATAAATAAGAGATAGCTGCATAACTGAGAGATAGCTGTATTGAGACATGAAAAATAGCTGCACAAATAAGAGATAGCTGCATAAATAAGAGATAGCTGCATAAATAAGAGATAGCTGTATAAATAAGAGATAGCTGCATGAATAAGAGATAGTTGCATAATTGGGAGATAGCTGTATAAATAAGAGATAACTGCATAACTGAGAGATAGCTGTATTGAGACATGAAAAATAGCTGCACAAATAAGAGATAGATGCATAGATAAGAGATAGCTGCATAAATAAGAGATAACTGCATAAATAAGAGATAGCTGTGGGAGAGACAGCTGCATATGGGGAGATAGCTGCACATGGGGATAGATAGCTGCACATGGGGAGAGATAGCTGCACATGGTGAGATAGCTGCACATGGTGAGAGATAGCTGCATATGGGGAGATAGCTGCACATGGGGAGAGATAGCTGCACATGGGGAGAGATAGCTGCACATGGGGAGAGATAGCTGCACATGGGGAGAGACAGCTGCACATGGTGAGAAATAGCTGCACATGGCGAGAGACAGCTGCACATGGTGAGAGATAGCTGCACATGGGGAGAGACAGCTGCACATGGGGAGAGATAGCTGCACATGGGGAGAGACAGCTGTACAAGGGGAGAGATAGCTGTACAAGGGGAGATATAGCTGCACATGGTGAGAGTTACAACAGTGAGAGACAACTGCACAACTGAATGACAGCTGCACACGTGGTAGTTGCACAAGTGAGAGACAGCTGCACACGTGAGAGATAGCTGCACATGGTGAGAGATAGCTGCACATGGTGAGAGATAGCTGCGCATGGTGAGAGATAGTTACAACAGTGAGAGACAACTGCACAACTGAATGACAGCTGCACACGTGGTAGTTGCACAAGCGAGAGACAGCTGCACATGTGAGAGATAGCTGTATAGGTGAGGGATGGCTGCATAGGTTAGAGATAGCTGCACAATTGAGAGACAGCTGCACAGGTGAGGGATAGCTACAACAGTGTGGGACAGCATCACTTCCCAGCCGAAGGCACTTGTATATAATAAAAGAAGAGTGAGTCCATATTAGATGAGATAATATTCCGTATTAATTCATTGAAAAGTCAATATTTACATATGTCAATAACAATAGTCTAATTTAGCATTCCTTCATACAGATAATCATACAAAAAAGAACATTTTGGGAGGCATCTCTATCTCCATTTAAACTCCTTTTCCTGCAGCCAGACCTCCCACAGTCCACTTTAAACGGACTTGGCAATGCCACATCTCATCAAAAATATGAAACCTCTGTGGAAATATCAATTGTCCCATTGTTGTAGGTTTTGTCATCCCTTTCCCTTCCAGGCATGTTCTAGACTTATATTGTTGAGTTATTGAGGTACAAAGGTAACTTCCAGTACCTTGTTACACCTTTTCTCCACTTTGTCCATCTGCTCCAATTGAACAAAGACGCATCTGAGCATCCATGAGTTTGTTTGGGTTTTTACATTACTTTCAACATTATTTCAGTCATTTCGTGGTGAGACCTACTTGTAGCACATATAGTGCTGCCTTTTTTGACTAGCATATCTTGGAATGTATTGGACTCAATGCAGCTATTGATCCATTGACAGATCCTATGAACTTTGTTTATACATTTTGTTTTATTATCTTAATTCAGTCCAGCTGCTTGTGTACAAATATACTATAAGCTAGCATGCCCAAGCTGGAAGACCTAGTGATTTACATTTGAACCATCAATGCTAAAAATTGGCTCTGACTTACCTGCTGCTGGCCTTGAAAGGCGTTTTGTATACTGTGTAAAGATGTTATTTAAGCAACAGCTCACAATTTGATTTATTATGAAACCAGGAAGAAATTACAATACCTGTGGTGTTATACCTTGATATTTAACAGTGTTTACGAATTCGATCAGACAGCAGAGTGCAAATGCAGTTAACAGACTGCATCAGGTCATTAGGTCAAATATCAACGAGTGCAATGTATAGAGTATTAAGGAATCTGGCCACGTATATTGTTATTTTTGACACCATAGATTATTATAGTACTTTTGTGATATTTATCACAAGGTTACTGGATGAGATGTTTACAACATTCTGAGAAAGTTGTATATCATTTAAGTAAACTCGTAAGGGAAAAGGATAAAAATAATGTACCATTTGAATGACTAATGGAAAGGGATCCGAAATACAAGCATTTACCATAGAAAATATCATTTGAAAGACATCAGTAAAGGGGATTGTTTGAATGACTAAGGGAAAGGGGATTCAAGCATTTCACTACAGAAAAATTCCTTTTTTGAAGATAAAACATCTTACAAATGCAAAAGCAAATTTGGATGGAAGCTTCAATACTCTTCTCTCCTGAATGGCCGATACATTAAGTAAGCCCACTAGTATGGACAATATAACATGTACGTATGGACAATATAACTGTACGTATGGACAATATAACTGTACGTATGGACAATATAACTGTACGTATGGACAATATAACATGTACGTATGGACAATATAACTGTACGTATGGACAATATAACATGTACGTATATAAACTAACAAAGTCCATAGATTCTGGATTCAAAATGTGTGAGCTCTTACAACTTACAACCAGAGGCATTTAAATGTGTTTAAATATCTCTGTTACAACCACCATGGTTTAGTGCTTTCACTGATAGCTTGCCACTTGAACTCGACTCTATTCAACATTTCAATTTCGCGGGGGGTGGGGGGGGGGGGGGGGGGCACTTTGATATTGGAATAAATTGCTCAAACTACAAAATCTTTCGGTGTTCGAATCTCGGTTGGGACAAGTACGTTTTTCATCTGAAGATATATAATTCAGAAAATATGAAAAATAACTATGCAGAAAACAAAATTGAAATCTTCATATTTGAGTTTTATTTGAGCGATATGCGTACCAGAGCACATAAAATTAAATTGTTTATAAGCTAAGGAAAAAATAAAATAAAATGATAATAACAATAATAATTTTATACAGAAAACAACATTAAAATGTTCATATTGAGAGTTTACTTGAGCGATTTTTGAAGCTCAGACACATTTGCAAAGAAACTATAACATGGAAGCTACAAAGCTAACAATTTCAAGATTTAATAAAGAATTATACTTCGAGTATAATTCTTGCATGTTCATTAAAAGGGCCACTCTAAATCAAATGTTCTTTATTCAATCAATTATCAAGTAATTAAGCAGATGCCAGAGTGAACATCACATTACCAGAATCGTGTTTAATTTTATTCCATGCCAGTAGCTTTATCTATGAATCTCGCACTGTAAGGCAAACAATAGGCTCGTCTGAGTGCCCTCTGGTGGAGTTTGTATGAGTACTCCCTTGCCCCACTTCAAGACAGGATGTCGTCTTTTTAAAACTTTCTTAATTCAGAGTATAAAAACACCTGAAATACTGCATTTTTTCTTTGAAATAAAAACTTTACAATCTTTCAATATTTAAGAATAAACAGTGTATGGCGTGGCGACGGGTGCTCGTTTGCTAAATAAAGGCACTTCATATGTCTGTTCTCTGGCTGACAATCTCGTTGTGAAGTCCTCATCATCGCGAGACTTTGGCATACCACTCAGCAAAGGTATCGTCTGCTCAAATCCCACAGCGTCTATCGCCATGCCGTCGCCCCCATACTCCTGAAGGTATCTTGATTTACGCCCGTTAATAGAAAAACTTGGAGATCGCACTTTGTCGATGATGCTTTGCAGGTCACCGGGACTGACTTTCTTGACAATGTTTTGTTCCTGCTTTTTTTTATTTGGGGAACACCTAACAGATATAAAACAACTTTTTTCCAGGTCCTCGCACAGTCGGCACTCATGGTAGCGCTTGCTTTGGCTGGCCGTTGTTGGTCTGCGCACTCGGTCTACGTGTTTTACCATGTCCTTGGCTGTTTGCGGCCTGCCAGTAGAGGGCGGTCTAGTGTTGGGGAGGTTCAACTCATAGCCGGGAGAGATGCTCCCCTCAGCAGCCATTCTGCTGATCGTCGGCCTCTGTAGCCTTCTCACGATCTTACTGATCATTTTAGGGGACACAGTTCTTCTGGACACCTGCTGCAGCATGGCCAGGTCAACATTGGAAGGAGCCTTGTGGCACAGCGAAGTTTGTTTCGGCCTGAAGGGGGCGCCACCGGTGTGATAGAGGTCCTGATGCTGGGCATCTGTTGTGAGAGTAGGTCGCTGGAGCCGGCTTATTATCTGGGACATATCGGCGCTGTTTACCTTCTGGTAACCATATGTCTTAGGGGGCATATAATCATGCCGGATCCTTGTATACATAGCACTCATCCTTCTTCTGCAACATAAAATATCATTATCAAGCACAGAAACAATTATTGTATCAAGCTTATAACTGGCCATGCTCATCACATTGAAGATTCCCAGAGTGGGAATTGTTTGTTCAGGTATATTATGGTGGTCGTGATTATTCTCATGATGTCGGAGTTTCACATCTATAAGTTTATTTGACAAAACCACTTGGCATCTTGAAAAGAGAAGAGAAAATTACCAAAGTGGTTGGAATGGAACCAGCATGAGAAATTAAAAAGTTGAATGGGGGATAGCGGCGAATGCATTCGCACCTATTGTGTTGACATTGTAAAAAAAACATCATATAAAATGCCTCTTTTCTCAGATTGTAATGTATGAAAGCACATGGGTGAAAGGATTGGATTGATGACTTTTCTGTCAGCATCATATTTACATTAAATATAGAATAAACTTATAAATTGATCTTCATATTA
Organism: Amphiduros pacificus; assembly: GCA_949316495.1. Lineage (NCBI taxonomy): Eukaryota > Metazoa > Annelida > Polychaeta > Phyllodocida > Hesionidae > Amphiduros > Amphiduros pacificus. The sequence goes on along the minus strand of OX439001.1, from coordinate 56,414,456 downwards.
ATATTAATCTTGCTTCTGTATAATAAGCAGTAAAACAATCGTCACAAAGATGCAATAATGTTACCTGTTTAAAAATAGCTCACATTGCATGTTTATTTCCAAAGCTACATTGTGTGCTATTTCAAAAGCTATTGAACAATAAAACTTTTAAAAGTTTGAATTGAATAAATGCCATTATTAGTTGAATGCCATGTTTTAATTATATTATAATTTGCAATATGTAATGATCTACACGTGTCAATACATGTGATACACATTGTGCACTGATTAGGTTTAACACTCTCAAAAATACCTGTCTCACTTAATATTATGTTTTCATGTGGATATTGTGTGTTGGTGACACACAAAACTGCTAAGAAAACGCCTAACACACAGCTTATATATAATGTTTTTGTGAAACACAATCTTTGTGCCAGGCTCATACTGACTAAAACTAATTAAGAACTTATATGTAACATTGGATAATCATTTTAGACAATAATATTGTTTAATTAAGGGTGTTTATTTAATTTTCATGGTAATAATAAGAATAATATCATTGTAAGGTGTTTTCTATATTCACATCTCTAACAAAACACATTAAAGCATTCTTGTTAATTGCCATTGACCAGTTCTCTATAGGATTAAGATGTTGTGTGCCTCTCTTTGAAAACAGGAAGTTAGAATATTTACACAAGGGATAGTCATGTGATTATACATTCAAATGTTGACAGTTGGCCACTGGTCAGCGCAGAGTACAAGGATTGCATTATCATGGAGAATATTTATTCATGACAATATTCAACAAATATAGTATGTACATATATTTTATTCTATCAAGATTTCTTTTTCCAAAATCTTCAATATTTTAGCAGGTTATTTAAAACTTATGTGATTTTTATTTATGAAACACAATTCGTTTGCATGCTAGAAGCTTGGTGGAATGAAATAGTGAAGACGAGTCCTATATTTCAATTTGATAAAAGAATAAAAGCTTAAACATAGTACTGATATGCCTTGCCTTTTTATATCTACATATGCTGAAGGACAAACACTGTAGAAAATAATTGAAGTCAATGTCTACAGCTGCAGGAGGGCATCCCAAATACCTATATGCTGGCTGGGATATGAAGAAATACCAAGTACATACACTGGGCAGATTGACATCCTGAGGACCTATCCTGTATAAGAGGGCATCCCAGTTATCTACACTGAGCAGGACAATCTAATGACAGATGTTTACATGAAAGGGCATGAAGAGACTGTATACAGAACTGTATCAAAGACAAAAAGTGCATGAGAGGAAAGTTAGACAAAGTGCATCTCAGACGGCATATATGTGGGTGATTGTTAACAATCTGCATTCAGTATGATACATCATCAATGGAAATGTGAAGGATTTTTTTTATCACATGACCTAATTTGCACAATTTTGTATAATGAATAAATAAAAAAAATACTTTTGAATTAAAGTAAGAAATGGTATGATATTCTGATACTACATAAAATTCTAGGTTATTTTTGATATTTCAAAACAACTACTGTATACAGACAAATTTTCGCGACCTTTTTATTTTCGCGTTAAGGGTATTTATGGGTGTTGGTAGTGAGTGTCCTCTGGTGGCAGATTTTCTAAGGGGACTACTTTCATTTTACGCCAAAATGGAACGTTTTCAAAAAAGTACGGGAAAAATGCTCAACTGTCAAAAAGAGTTCCTTTTTGATTAAAACTTTTAAGTCATGAAATGACATTTTATGGTATTCATTTTTGTAATAAAATTATTGATTTATTATTTGAAAATCACAATGGAATTTCTTTGATTATATTGAAAGCTCCATATCTTTTTAACTCATAAAAAGTGGCGTAGTAATATGTCACTGCTCCAAAATTTATTTTGTCATGTGAAAATGTTAAAGGCAAAAAGTTCTGCAGATTGTGGGACCATAATAAAGTGGATTTCCAAACAACTTTGTAAAAGTGATCTTAACAATATTTACTGTGATCCTAGTGAAACAGATTTTCTATTTTTCAAATACATTAAGAGAAAAATAGAGGTAAAGTACACACTTGATCATTTCAAAAATATGAACTTTTTCACCTCCCTTCACATATCTGATTGCCAAACTTTCTTTTTATTTCCAAATTACACAAATCAAAATGAGAAAATCTGTTTCACTAGGATCACAGGGAATTTTCTTCCCAATGAAATGAAATAAACACAGCTAAAAACAAGCCTACTCTTGTTGTGTAATCTGCAGAACTTATTTGCTTGTCTTCTTCATTTCTCATGAAAACTATCATCAAGGAAAATTAGGACAAACTACTATTTTGAAAGAAATATACTTGTAATCATACCTTATAGTTCAAATATTGAGGTGTTTAAATATTGATTCATGTCATTAATGCTTATATTTTAATAGGGAATGTTTTTTTACACCATAAATGTACCAATTCCCATCAAGTACAGTATTTTGGTAGTTTACTCCTCTGCCACTAGGGGGCACTCACTACCAACACCCATAAATACCCTTAATTCGCGCCAGGACGTCACTCGCGAAATTAAATGGACGCGAAATTGAAGATGCATTACGCAATACGAGGTCGTCATGTTAAAAAGTGGGAGTGACGGGGACCAGCTCTTATTTTTGGCGCGAAAACAATTGGAGTCTATGAACACGCATTGAAATATTAATATATTGCGCAATGATGGATCCCTGGCTTCTCCTCGTGTTGCGGACGTGAATTACCGTGACATCACGTACAGTGACCGTCAACCAAATCCGGACATTTTCAGGTTTTTCACTCCCGATTTTCACAAAACCTTTCGAAACTTTGTAAAAACTGCTCACATCGATAGAAGACCGTCAGTCTTAAAGGCCTGTGAAGTAAAAATGCTATCCGTTCAATATTTACAGAATTATTGGGAAATTCACGCATTCAGCAAACCTGCAGATTGTCCGGGTTCCCATTGAGTTATATGGTGATGTGGGTTGCGTCACCACTTCTGACGTCATTTGACAGTGATGCGATCATTCGTGCCGTGAAAACAAATAAATACTTTTAAAGTTTTGAAAGTCAGTGGACTCACAAGATGACGTGTGAGGCACAACATTCAGCTCAATTGCAATTAGTACAACAAGATATGCTAAATGTTTGACTGTGTTAAAAATGTCCGAGATTCATCTGCCGGTTTCGGACAGTTGCCGGTCACTGTACATGATATTTACGTTTTACTTCATGGATAAATTCTCGACCTGCGAAGCATAATTTGTGATAATATTGGGTAAATACCTTTATTTATCATTTAAAACGCAATTAAAATGGATCCACGTGTGAAGGTATTTCTGTCAAAAAGGGAAGACACAACTCAACGCAACACGTGGTCGCAATTTTGAAAGGCGGAAGTGACGGGAAGAGGCTCTTGTTTTTAGCGCGAAAACGATAGTTAATATATTGCGCAATAATGTATGGTTTTGTTCTGTTCTCGACCTGCAAAGCGTAATTTGTGATAATATTATGTATATACCTTTATTTATCATTTAAAATGCAATTAAGATCCATCACCATAAATTTAGGACATAGGCGTTAGAACGGGTAGGGATCCAAATTCATGTGTAGTGGGTGTCAGTGTGACATATTGCACCATTTTAAATTTAAATTTCTCCAAAAAAGTTTAATAACTATAGTTAATGAAATATTTATGTATTGAAAAATACCTACAAGAAGTAAAATTATGTCAAATAATAGTACTAGTTGACTATATTTCCCATAAAAATGGTGCTTATATATACATTTGAATAGCATTTCCAAGGGGTAATTTTGCTAAAATTCATTGTAGTTTATGGTAATTTTTCAAATAGTGAAATTATAATGATGAAAAGTGTCCCATATTATGCTTGAAATATAACTCTGATAGCACGCAAAGCAAAAGGAATTTTAAGAGTTGGTTTGGTAGATTTTCTGCCTTTTGGATTTAAAAGATATATATAATTTTCCTGATTTTTACATTGATTTCAATGGAAATCCATAAAAATCATATTTTTGTAAAAGGCAGAAAATTTTACAATGGCACTTGTATCAACAATGGCTTAAAAAGTGGGCTATACATCCCCCTAACATATCCACATGGGACACCTTTCAAATTGATGGCCAATTTTTCACAAAGTGAAAATTTCAATTTTTCTCCATTGAAATCAATGGAAAATCCCTGTGACTTTGGGCTGAAAATTCAATGGCCCATAAAATATGTTCTATTATAGCTACAGACTTGATCTTGGGCTTGTTTGTTTCGTTTTGGAAAGATCTGTCATAATATGACTTTAAAAATGAGAGTTTTAGTGTACAACAGCATTTTCATATTTCAAGGTCATGTCAAGGTCATCCCAAGGTCACAGAATTTATTCATTTTAAAATCTTATTTTCAATTGTCAAACACCCCTATAATTTCTTTTTGGCTAAATTTTATATTCTTTGTATAGAGAGCCTATGTCCTTCATTTATGGCGATGCGATTCACGTGTGAAAGCATTTCTGCCAAAAAGGGAAGACACGACTCAAAGCAGTGGAAACAAAGACGAAATACAAAACTGTGAACGCTGATAATTGGAATCAGTGAGAACAAAGTCAAAACAAAGTGTTTCGAAATTTTTTGTTTTTTTTTCTGTTCTCGACCTGCAAAGCGTAATTTGTGATAATATTATGTACTAGAAATCCAAAATTCGCGAAAATAAAACGGCGCGAACCTGTCGAAAACAGCGATGGCGCGAAAATAACTTGGCGCGAATTTTTCTCGGTATACAGTAATCGGACAATTATTAAGTGCATAAAAGGAAAAGGGGGCAGGGCCTAAAATCATATTGAATTCAAGCTCTGCCCACCAAATTGAATGCCATTTAAGTGATAAATAATGTTTCGATTTTCCCATATAAATAATAGTAATCGGACAATTATTAAGTGCATAAAAGGAAAAGGGGGCAGGGCCTAAAATCATATTGAATTCAAGCTCTGCCCACCAAATTGAATGCCATTTAAGTGATAAATAATGTTTCGATTTTCCCATATAAATAATGAAATCCAGCTAGAATTTTATGCTCTTCCTCATGGAAACCTTAGATTTTAAGTTTCTGTAAAATTAAAAATCACATATTATAATGAGGTAAGTTATGTGACCAGACTAAAAAATGCAATTTTCAGAATTGAAAGCTTTAGAGCTTTCCATAGATGTATCAAACATGCTGATTGGACACATAATATTTTGCCTTCCCTACTGTGCTGCACAACCCCCTAAATATACCCTCAGTATATAATGCATATGAATAAAGGTCTCTGGACCCTTCCTCTTCAACCTTCAAACCATCTAGACGTGTTGTGTTGTACCTGTCGCTCAGTTAGAATATAGGGTTCCAGCACTGCTGACCACTGCCTGACCCACAAGGACCAAACAGATATGGAACCCTTTTATTCCGCTTATTATAATACTTTTGAAACTATGATCAAAAATTCTTTTGATTAATTTTAACAATCTCCAAAACTGAAGAGTTCACCAACGAAAAGTATGGAGAGCTGATTGGCTCAGATTTTGACAAAGGTGACACACTGAAAATGGCTTTTCCAAATCGCAGTGCAGTTCGTTTTTATTGCTGTTTTTTTGCCATTTATTTTGACTTTTTTCTTAATATATTGAAATATATGTGTTCTCCTATATTCTGATATTCAAATTCCAAAAGAAAATATTTTTCTGGTACTTTTTGACGAAGTGACAATGATGTAAACATGGCCCATATTTAGTGAAAAAGCACCACTCAGAGTCCTGTGAGACATTGTCTCGACCTCCCTATTATATATGTATAAAAACAGACAAGTAGGATTTTTTTTAGTATATAGGGCCTTAGGCCAAGAATGAAGTCTATATTATAAGAAAAGCTCTGTTCTGAGAGACCTATTATACTATAAGTGAACGGAGGCGACGAGGAACAATGTGTAAATTAATTTTCGTCACACAGCCTGTGTAGCCAGTGGCGGATCCAGGAGGGGTCTGTGGCTAGGGAGCTTTTGGGAACTGGAGCCCCTTACTTTATGGGACTGGAGCCCCTTACTTTATGGGACTGTAGCCCCTTACTTTATGGGACTGGAGCCACTTACTTTAGCACATTTGAGCCCCTTTTCCCTCCCCCAGCTTAAAAAATCCTGGATCCGCCCCTGGTTGCAGTGTTGTGACAGTGAACATGTGACAAATTTATAGCAGTTTTGAATTTCAACACTTTAGAGGGCAGATACAGGGTTAAGGATTGGGAATTAGGTCACACATGTCTCTCGACCTCCACCACAGGCAGCCAGGGCGATATCACTTACTTTTATATAGGTTAATACTTAGCATGCTAAGAGAGTGGTTGGGACTTTCTCTTGTGCATGAAAACAAATAAACACATTTAACATTTTGAAAGACAGTGGAATTACAAGATGACATGTGAGACTGAACATTCAGCTCAAGTGCAATTAATTTTGGAGCTATATGTTCTTCTGAGGGGCCTGCAGATCTCAGACCTGGCTGTCAGTGTCACAGACCAGACTGGCGGACATCTCAACTGCATAAATAAACATAGAATTGAAATTTTTCAAACGTAGAATATATTCCAGTCAGTGTAGTCTACATTTACAGCAACTTCTACTTCCATCATTACTTTTATATAGGTTAATAGTTAATATATAAGACTGAGACAGAGAGGGGCTGGGGACTTTCACTCTCTGGCAACCTGTGATATTAACTACCTTAGTCATCATGGCGTCTGGCATATCACTTGTGCCATGAAAACAAATAAACACTTTTAACATTTTGAAAGACAGTGGAATTACAAGATAACATGTGAGACACAACATTCAGCTCAATTGCGATTAGTGGTGGGTATTATAACACAGAATTTTAGAGCGATATGTACTTCTGAGGGGCCTTCTGAGGGGCCTGCAGATCACAAACCTGCCTGTCAGTGTCACAGGGCGATATAAAGGTATGCTATTTGTTTGACTGTGTTAAAAATGTCTGAGTTTCAACTGCCAGTTTCAGACAGTTGCCAGTCACTGTACTCTACATTTACGGCAACTTCAAAATGATGAGAAAATATAAATATAATTTTCAAAAAGGAAACTGTATACAAAATCTTTTTTAAAAAAAAGACTTTCTTGTTAGAAGAAATGGATGAGCCTGAGACAAGGTCAAGGAGACAAAAGTGCGGGAAATAGCAGACGACACTGGGCACCTTGGTTTGACTGACATTCAGGTATATCATGAGTGGAAATGAGGTAATACTGTATTGTTCTTGTGGTTTGGTCATAAAGAAGAAATATAAGATAAGTGGGGTGTTAAAATCTTTATTTTTCCTTGTTTTTTATTTTAGGAGATGAAGATAGTGATGTTTTGTTCCAGTTATTAGCAGCCACTTATTGTGATTTGTAGGTTTTGCAGGTCTGGAACAGGATGATGAGAAAAATGTTAGTCTGCGAGAGCGGCAGATCGCAGGATCCTCCATTTTGTCCCGCCGAATTCGCCGAGGGTATTCAGAGGGTGGAGGTTGGCGTCCGCCACCTTCCGTCTCCGGCACCCGCCAGCTCAATCGTGGAGAAACGGGATAACCTGGGCTAACTTGCCGGACCCAATCGTGTACAGCCTGTGTGATTCGACCAACTTATGGCCGCCATGTTTTTCGCTCGCGTTTGTTTTGACTTTAGGTCTGAATGTTCGAGGTTTAGATATGATTAAGCTGTAAGTCTATGAAGCATACCCCGATTATCGGTCCACAATAATTCTGCTTACACCGTTAGATGTCGCTTTTGTTTGAGAAGTGATTTGTGAGTGCGTGGCAGAGTAAGAAGATCTTGCCTTGGGTTTTTTTGCCTTGGGATTTTGCAAACTTACGACACTTGTTAGTGGTTTTGTAGCTTGGCTTCCAGTATAACAAATTAACACAATATGCGTAAATGCGTTCGAAGTTATCCCCCATTCAACTTAATTTTTCATGTTGTTTCCTTACCAAAGACTTTGAGAGTTTGGTATTTTCCCTTCAGGGGTCATGCTTTTGTTTTGATACAAACCATACTCAGTAAATGGCAAGTTATCAATGCATTTCAGTGTAAGTTATTATGTTAAATCTGGATTTTTCATCAGATCAAGTTTTTTCTTACGTTACTTCTGGATTGGTATCTATCATTACAGCGTCCATAAAATCAAATTTTCAAACACCTTTTCTTTACATAATATGAATGATTATACCCGAAACTTTGTGATCAAATGTTAATACCAGTCATATTTCCTTATGCATAAATTTAAGTACCATTTGAAAATAGATCAGTCTTCTGTTAAATCCCAAATCATTCACTGAACCCTTTGTCAACAAACTTTGCGCACCTGACCAATGATCTAGTGCTTAATAGTGTTTTGCTAACAACGGGACACCTGCAAATTGGGGCACTGGAGTGATTTGGCTTACATTTGCCTATTTGTCCATTAGTTTTTGTTTTTCTATTGGCAAAGGCCTTGGGGACCAACAGTACAGCACAGTATTTTACACACTATGCAAAACACATTAATCATGGCAGGTATATTTTGGTTGATTTCAGTGAGATTGTTTGTTTGTAATACAGTTCCATGATGATAACAATGGATGAGCAGCCACAGTGATGGAAACAATGGACGCAAAGCTAAAATGATGGAAACAATGGTTGAGCAGCAAAAGTAGTGATGGGAACAATGGACGAACAGCTAAAATGATGGAAACAATGGTTGAGCAGCAATAGTAGTGATGGGAACAATGGATGAACAGCTAAAATGAAGGAAACAATGGATGAGCAACCACAGTGATGGGAACAATGGATGAACAGCTAAAATGAAGGAAACAATGGATGAGCAACCACAGTGATGGGAACAATGGATGAACAGCTAAAATGATGAAAACAATGGATAAGCAGCAATAGTAGTGATGGGAACAATGGACGAACAGCTTAAGTGATGGAAACAATGGATGAGCAGCAATAGTAGTGATGGGAACAATGGACGAACAGCTTAAGTGATGGAAACAATGGACGCACAGCTAAAATGATGGAAACAATGGACGCACAGCTAAAATGATGGAAATAATGGACGCACAGCTAACATGATGGAAACAATGGACGCACAGCTAAAATGATGAAAACAATGGATGAGCAGCAATAGTAGTGATGGGAACCATGGACGAACAGCTAAAATGATGGAAACAATGGTTGAACAGCAAAAGTAGTGATGGGAACAATGGATGCACAGCTAAAATGATGGAAACAATGGTTGAGCAGCCACAGTGATGGAAACAATGGACGCACAGCTGAAATGATGGAAACAATGGACGCACAGCTAAAATGATGGAAACAATGGATGAGCAGCAATAGTAGTGAAGGGAACAATGGACGAACAGCTTAAATGATGGAAACAATGGTTGAGCAGCAATAGTAGTGATGGGAACAATGGATGAACAGCTAAAATGAAGGAAACAATGGATGAGCAACCACAGTGATGGGAACAATGGATGAACAGCTAAAATGATGAAAACAATGGATAAGCAGCAATAGTAGTGATGGGAACAATTGACGAACAGCTTAAGTGATGGAAACAATGGATGAGCAGCAATAGTAGTGATGGGAACAATGGACGAACAGCTTAAGTAATGGAAACAATGGACGCACAGCTAAAATGATGGAAATAATGGACGCACAGCTAAAATGATGGAAATAATGGACGCACAGCTAACATGATGGAAACAATGGACGCACAGCTGAAATGATGGAAACAATGGACGCACAGCTAAAATGATGGAAACAATGGATGAGCAGCAATAGTAGTGAAGGGAACAATGGACGCACAGCTAAAATGATGGAAACAATGGATGAGCAGCAATAGTAGTGATGGGAACAATGGACGAACAGCTTAAGTGATGGAAACAATGGATGAGCAGCCACAGTGATGGAAACAATGGACGCACAGCTAAAATGATGGAAACAATGGATGAGCAGCCACAGTGATGGGAACAATTGACGCACAGCTAAAATGATGGAAACAATGGACGCACAGCTAAAATTATGAAAACAATGGATGAGCAGCCACAGTGATGGAAACAATGGACGCACAGCTAAAATGATGGAAACAATGGATGAGCACCCACAGTGAAGGGAACAATGGACGAACAGCTAAAATGATGAAAACAATGGATGAGCAGCCACAGTGATGGAAACAATGGACGCACAGCTAAAATGATGGAAACAATGGATGAGCAGCCACAGTGATGGGAATAATTGACGAACAGCTAAAATGATGAAAACAATGGACGCACAGCTAAAATGATGGAAATAATGGACGCACAGCTAACATGATGGAAACAATGGATGCACAGCTAACATGATGGAAACAATGGACGCAGAGCTAAAATGATGAAAACAATGGATGAGCAGCAATAGTAGTGATGAGAACAATGGACGAACAGCTAAAATGATGGAAACAATGGATGAGCAGCCACAGTGATGGGAATAATGGACGAACAGCTAAAATGATGGAAACAATGGATGAGCAGCAATAGTAGTGAAGGGAACAATGGACGAACAACTAAAATGATGGAAACAATGGATGAGCAGCAATAGTAGTGATGGGAACAATGTACGAACAGCTAAAATGATGGAAATAATGGATGAGCAGCCACAGTGATGGAAACAATGGACGAATAGCTAAAATGATGAAAACAATGGATGAGCAGCAGTAGTAGTGATGGGAACAATGGGCGAACAGCTAAAATGATGAAAACAATGGATGAACAGCAATAGTAGTGAAGGGAACAATGGACGAACAGCTAAAATGATGGAAACAATGGATGAGCAGCAATAGTAGTGATGGGAACAATGGGCGAACAGCTAAAATGATGAAAAGGATGGATGAGCAGCAATAGTAGTGAAGGGAACAATGGACGAAGAGCTAAAATGATGGAAAAAATGGATGAGCAGCAATAGTAGTGATGGGAACAATGGACGAACAGCTAAAATGATGGAAACAATGGATGAGCAGCAATAGTAGTGATGGGAACAATGGACGAACAACTAAAATGATGAAAACAATGGATGAGCAGCAACAGTGATGGGAGCAATGGACGAACACCTAAAATGATGAAAACAATGGATGAGCAGCCACAGTGATGGGAACAATGGACACACAGCTCAAATGATTAAAACAATGGATGAGCAGCAATAGTAGTGATGGGAACAATGGGCGAACAGCTAAAATGATGAAAACAATGGATGAGCAGCAACAGTGATGGGAGCAATGGACGAACACCTAAAATGATGAAAACAATGGATGAGCAGCCACAGTGATGGGAACAATGGACACACAGCTCAAATGATTAAAACAATGGATGAGCAGCAATAGTAGTGATGGGAACAATGGACGAACAGCTAAAATGATGAAAACAATGGATGAGCAGCAATAGTAGTGATGGGAACAATGGGCGAACAGCTAAAATGATGGAAACAATGGATGAGCAGCAATAGTAGTGATGGGAACAATGGACGCACAGCTAAAATGATGGAAACAATGGTTGAGCAGCAATAGTAGTGATGGGAACAATGGACGAACAGCTAAAATGATGAAAACAATGGATGAGCAGCCACAGTGATGGGAACAATGGACGCACAGCTAAAATGATGGAAAAAATGGATGAGCAGCAATAGTAGTGATGGGAACAATGGACGCACAGCTAAATGATGGAAAAAATGGAAGAGCAGCAATAGTAGTGATGGGAACAATGGACGAACAGCTAAAATGATGAAAACAATGGATGAGCAGCTATAGTAGTGATGGGAACAATGGACGAACACCTAACATGATGAAAACAATGGATGAGCAGCCACAGTGATGGGAACAATGGACGCACAGCTAAAATGATGGAAAAAATGGATGAGCAGCAATAGTAGTGATGGGAACAATGGACGCACAGCTGAAATGATGGAAATAATGGAAGAGCAGCAATAGTAGTGATGGGAACAATGGACGAACAGCTAAAATGATGGAAATAATGGATGAGCAGCCACAGTGATGGAAACAATGGACGCACAGCTGAAATGATGGAAACAATGGATGAACAGCAACAGTAGTGATGGGAACAATGGATGAGCAGCAACAGTAGTGATGGGAATAATGGATGAGCAGCAATAGTAGTGATGGGAATAATGAATGTGTGTGAAGTTTGTTACTTATTCACTATTCGCAGTTCATTATTCAGATTGTGCTCAAAATCGATAGATCAGGTTTCCAATATGTCATATTTGCAATATTGTGGTCAAAATGTCACTGGGATGTATTTTATGGCACTTATATTAGAAGAATCCTGAAAAACAACATAATCAATACATTATACAAGACGAGTGGAAAAAAAACTATCAGAGGTCAATTCAAAGGTGACCAAATTTGGTATGAGTGTTGAAGGGGGTCCAAACATGTTAGCTGTGAAATATTTCCCCGGCACAATGGACGGTCACAAGATGGCGCTTCATACAACTTTTCAATTATTGTATTTAAAAAAACTTAAATTCTCATATTCAAAGCTAAAAATAAATAGCGCAGGTCAATTCAAAGGTGACCAAATTTGGTATGAGTGTTGAAGGGGTTCCAAACATGTTAGCTGTGAAATATTTCCCCGGCACAATGGACGGTCACAAGATGGCGCTTCATACAATTTTTCAATTATTGAATTTAAAAAAACTTAAATTCTCATATTCAAAGCTAAAAATAAATAGCGCAGGTCAATTCAAAGGTGACTAAATTTGGTATGAGTGTTGAAGGGGGTCCAAACATGTTAGCTGTGAAATAATTTCCCGGCACAATGGACGGTCACAAGATGGAGCTTCATACAACTTTTCAATTATTGAATTTAAAAAACCTTAAATTCTCATATTCCAAGCTAAAAATAAATAGCGCAGGTCAATTCAAAGGTGACGAAATTTGGTATGAATGTTTAAGGGGGTCCAAACATGCTAGCTGTAAAATATTTCCCCGGCACAATGGACGGTCACAAGATGGCGCTTCATACAACCTTTAAATTATTGAATTTAAAAAAACTTAAATTCTCATATTCAAAGCTAAAAATAAATAGCGCAGGTCAATTCAAAGGTGACCAAATTTGGTATGAGTGTTGAAGGGGGTCCAAACATGTTAGCTGTGAAATATTTGCCCGGCACAATGGACGGTCACAAGATGGCGCTTCATACAATTTTTCAATTATTGAATTTAAAAAAACTTAAATTCTCATATTCAAAGCTAAAAATAAATAGCGCAGGTCAATTCAAAGGTGACCAAATTTGGCATGAGTGTTGAAGGGGGTCCAAACATGTTAGCTGTGAAATATTTCCCCGGCACAATTGACGGTCACAAGATGCCGCTTCATACAATTTTTCAATTATTGAATTTAAAAAAACTTAAATTCTCATATTCAAAGCTAAAAATAAATAGCGCAGGTCAATTCAAAGGTGACCAAATTTGGTATGAGTGTTGAAGGGGGTCCAAACATGTTAGCTGTGAAATATTTCCCCGGCACAATGGACGGTCACAAGATGGCGCTTCATACAATTTTTCAATTATTGAATTTAAAAAAACTTAAATTCTCATATTCAAAGCTAAAAATAAATAGCGCAGGTCAATTCAAAGGTCACCAAATTTGGTATGAGTGTTGAATGGGGTCCAAACATGTTGGCTGTGAAATATTTCCCCGGCACAATGGACGGTCACAAGATGGCGCTTCATACAATTTTTCAATTATTGAATTTAAAAAAACTTAAATTCTCATATTCAAAGCTAAAAATAAATAGCGCAGGTCAATTCAAAGGTGACCAAATTTGGTATGAGTGTTGAAGGGGGTCCAAACATGTTAGCTGTGAAATATTTGCCCGGCACAATGGACGGTCACAAGATGGCGCTTCATACAACTTTTCAATTATTGAATTTAAAAAAACTTAAATTCTCATATTCAAAGCTAAAAATAAATAGCGCAGGTCAATTCAAAGGTGACCAAATTTGGTATGAGTGTTGAAGGGGGTCCAAACATGTTAGCTGTGAAATATTTCCCCGGCACAATGGACGGTCACAAGATGGCGCTTCATACAATTTTTCAATTATTGAATTTAAAAAAACTTAAATTCTCATATTCAAAGCTAAAAATAAATAGCGCAGGTCAATTCAAAGGTGACCAAATTTGGTATGAGTGTTGAAGGGGGTCCAAACATGTTAGCTGTGAAATATTTCCCCGGCACAATGGACGGTCACAAGATGGCGCTTCATACAACTTTTCAATTATTGTATTTAAAAAAACTTAAATTATCATATTCAAAGCTAAAAATAAATAGCGCAGGTCAATTCAAAGGTGACCAAATTTGGTATGAGTGTTGAAGGGGGTCCAAACATGTTGGCTGTGAAATATTTCCCCGGCACAATGGACGGTCACAAGATGGCCCTACTACTTTTCTATTATAACAATTTAAAATCTTTAATTATATTATTGGAGTTGATAAAACTTTTGCATGTAAACTTGAGTCACTAAAAATGGTTGAGAGGTTTCCATACATGCTATTTGCTTGTCATAAAATATTTTTTAGTCACAATGCATGGCTAGGGGCTGACCATTATTCATTCGTGATGACAGACAATATTTTGCAGAATTTTTTCTCACTATCGGCCATATTCAATAGTTTTGTTTTGAACCAATAGATACTTCCCTACTTTCTTTCTCAGTTTATTGGGCTATCAATTATTTTTCCCATATGCACACATCCTCAAATATCTACTTCTTTGCGTTTTAATGGATGTATAATTTATTTTCACCACTTAAAAGGTAAAAAACTATTTTAAATAGTCAAGTATTCAGGCAAACAGGACAATCCATAGAGGAAAATATTTCATGGCTAGCATAATAAATCTGGTCTCGAGTGCGATAAAATGCAATTTCAAATACAACGTAAAATACAATAATCTGATTTAAAAAGCCAAATGCAATTTCTTTTCTGAAAAAATTGATGAGAATAAATCAGATCCAAAGAAACTCTTTAAAAAATTAAATAAACTCTTACATACAAATGAAGAGACCCCTTTCCCCAAAAATAAGGACAAAAAAGAATTGGCGACGGAATTTCTAGAAAAAATTACAAGAATGCTTGGATCAACTACTCCCATTAATAACTGAAATTATAAATAAATCCATCACATTAGGTAATATTGATATATGCCAGATCATCTTAAAGATGCAATTATCAGGCCCTTGATTAAAAAATTGGGCATGTAATTGATTAAGAAAATTATAGACCAGATTCGAATTAAGCATATCTATCAAAACTGATTGAAAGAGCAGTAGCTAAACAATTTGCAGCTCATCTAATTAAAAATGACATTAGAAGCATGTTCCCATCAGCATACAAGGAATTCCATAGCACTGAAACCGCATTGCTTAAGGTTCAGAATGACTTATTGATGGACATTGACGATAATAAAGTGGTAATGCTAATTTTACTAGACCTCTTGGCGGCCTTTGACACCATTGAACACAATATACTTCTGAGTCGGCTTGAGAGAAGATGTGGCATGGGGGTACTGCACTGAAATGGTTCAAATCCTACTTGTCTAATAGGAAACAATGTGTCACTATTGATGGTAAAAACTCTGAAAATATGAATATTAAGCATGGAGTCCCACAGGGATCTGTACTGGGTCCAATTCTTTTTACAACATATACGGAACCACTAGCTGATTTAATCGGTCAGTATGGGCTGAAACATCATGTTTATGCTGACGACACTCAGCTCTACATCACTCTAGACCCTAAATCTAAAGAAGATATGAATAAATCTAAAATGGAAATGGAGGAGTGTATTAGCAAGCTCAAGTGCTTCCTGCTGGAAAATAAAATGAAGATTAATGACGGAAAGACAGAGATGCTTATCTGTGGAAAGAATTCAATTATGAAGAATAAAAATATTGCTGAATTAATAACGGTTTGAGAATCAGATATTCTCAGATCATCCAGCGTCAGAGATCTGGGGGTAATTCTAGATCAAGAATTATCAATGAAACTGCAAATTAAAAAAATATGTAAAAATGGATACTTTCATGTTAGAAATTTATCTAGGATAAGGAGTTGCCTAGACGAGAAGACTACTAATACATTAGCCCATGCCTTTATTACTTCTACACTGGTAATATGGTAATTCTCTACTGGCTGGTATACCTAAGTATGAATTGGCGAAACTGCAAAAATTACAAAATGCGGCTACTAGGGTTGTTGTTAAACTAAAGAAAAATGATCATATTACACCAAAACTTACACCAAAAAATGCAATTCCATTGAATCTTTTAAAAAGCATCTCAAGACTTATCTCTTTAGAGAACACTATATCAATACTGTATACAGAGAAAAGTTTGCGCCTAGTTATTTTCGCGCCATCGCCGTTTTCGACAGGTTCCCGCCGTTTTATTTTCACGAATTTTGGATTTCTAATACATAATATTATCACAAATTACACTTTGCAGGTCGAGAACAGAACAAAGCCATCCATTATTGAGCAATATATTAATATTTCAATGCGAGTTAATAACAATCTGTAATATAGGGTTGCGTCCCTATGTAATATAAGGTTGATAATGTTTTCAGGCTTGCATGTAGAACAGAGAATAACTACACAACAACTATAAATGTGTTTCTGTATCTCCTCTCTCTCCAATCTGTCTTCCAAAGAGGATGTCCTTTATTTTATATAATGAGTTAATAACATGAATATGTAAATGATGTAACTGCTGCGTGCTGTGCAGTATACACACACTCTAATACCATAATGCATGCATGGTACTATATGACATGCTTCCTTTTAAAATTAAAAACAAGTTAAGAAAGTGATTAAATTATATTTAAGCAATAGATAAACTTGTTTTTAAACACATAACAAAATATCCTTAAAATCTTACTAAAATCGCATAATTAAACACTTTTAACAATATATAGATCAATATTACTCCTCAGCATTAATCACTGATCATTAAACATTAATTTGATATATTCCCACACTTAATATATTCATTCAATAATAATATAATGATTAACATTGTCATTCAAACTTCCTGGTTTGAGTAATTTGTTCTCCCTTATCATAAACATTACATTTCATGCAAATTTAATGAAACTTGACAGTCTTTTAACAATATAGCTTTGACAGTTAACACATGTCTGATAGGAACTTTTACAAACAATGGTATTTTATTACCAATGTCCTTGCCTTTGCTTTGAAATTTAAGGTTATGGTTAGATATGTGCAGTACATATGAGAGACAGTTCCGTGATAGATTGAGTTCATTTATTGTTCCACTGGTTATGCATTCAGTATTCTTCATCCAAGCAAGTTTCAATTTAATATTCAAGTCATTTGCACTTAAATGCAAATACACAACTGTTCCATGGTTTCCAATGTCGCGCTTTTTCCTCAACTTTTGCAATCTTCGTTTTAATTTATAACCAAGTAATATACATGATCCTGTAATGCTGCATAGACTCATAATAAAAGTAAAACCTAAACTTAACTTTTCCGAAGAAAACCAATTTTCAATATAATTATTACTTTCTTCCACTTTATGCCATGGAGACAAATACGTCTTCTTATTTAATTTTATCATCTGAGCCACTTTCTTTAATTTTACGGGTTTTTCCATCTCATCATTGAATAAAATATCATCATCTGATACATGATAATTTTCTAATGTTAATGAGTCAAACTGAGTATCTGGTAAATTATCAAACAACGTTGAGTATGTTGATTCGTTAATAGTTGGATGTCCCTCAGGTAACGTACAATAAAGAGGTCCGTTAATTACGAAATGTAGATGAAATCTATGTTTTTCACTACAATGTGAAATCGATTGAGGTACAAAATATGTTTCCGTAGTTATTGAACATGAACATAAACTTTCCTTATCAATTACTGAGTATGGATTTCCATTATTCCGAAGTGGAATAGTTTGATCCAAACAAAACACTGTCCAAGGTTGTTCAAAATTAGCTAACAATAATTGCGTGTCTGACTCTAGTACCTGCGCTATTACTCGTGACTTATGAATGTATGAAAAACTACAGTACTTCCGAATAATTTCTATCGATTTATTATAAAATAATGCTGCCTCACATGTTACTCTACTAGAATGTACTAACAATAAAGTATTTTCACATAAAAGTGTCTTGTCTATGTTTTGACATTTATCAAGGTCGGCTGCATTCATGAGCATGTAATTATTATGACTTGTTGCTATATATTCATAAGATAAATCTACTTTTGTGTAAGAATTGCCCTCTACTGCTTTTAATTCTGACATATTGAATGGAATAGGAACTTGTTCTATTCTATGTACTATAAATCTGTCTAAGTCTTTAAGCCTTAATGAAATAGGTATTGACAATACAATATTATCATTTACACAAGTAAAAACTATGTCTTTAATTTTATAAAAGTCTGAAACCCTATCTAAGATAATTTCATAGTCTGGGTTGTTCATTTGTAAGTATTCTACACTAACATTTAATATACGTTCTATTTCTAATCCTGGAATTAACATTTGTGGCAACTCACCTTGTAAAAGTTGAGTAACTGCATCAAGTAACTTATCTAAATAATCATCCATTTTCTCATAATCTATCATAATCACATTTAAAAATGCTGATAATCTTGCAATAATATATGTTGCTTGCTTTAGATGCTCTCTATTGCTCCTAATTAGAGTCATAGTTCTATCAAAATTCCTGTAAATATTCCTGATACTAAGCGCAAAACTTTTCATTTTCTTATTATTTACTTCAATTTCCCTTGCTATACTGTCAATATTCTCATCTGTGACATCTGCAACTAATGACATATCTGAGTGTAATTGTATTACATCATTTCCTAATTTGTAATTCCTCTTATCCAAAATATCTAAACTATTCTTAAGTGATTGAGTTCTCTTGTACTGTAAATAAGAATTAAATGCACTAATACCTGTCCCTAACAATGAAAGTAATAACATTGGGTTCCTTTTACTTCTACCGCTAAGTTTCTTACATTTAAGTAATGCATATAAATTTTGCTTCTTCATATTAATTGACTTCTCTATTTTCATAGCCTGATTTGCAAAATTTGAAAACATCGTTGCAAATTGTCTACACACTTGTATAGAATAAAAAGATTCCCTTCCACAATCTAAACTTATTTGTTTAATTAGTTCCATGTTATCAATATCCAGCGCTTTCAAATTCGCATCCAAAGTTAGATATAACTTGTCAGCTACATTTTCCAATGTCGATGTAGGCAAAAAATTGATACCCATATGTGGTAACATATGCCCATCTGTGTTGACACACAATGTCAAAACAGCTAAAATAGAAAGATAAAATGAAAATATATAATATATAATAAGCATAAAATATATCTCACGAAATACTAAATCTGACATAAAAATAATTTTCGAGCAAGTATTAATATACAACTACTAATTCAGTAGGACCAATATACTGAAGTGTACCCACCAACAAAGACTTGAAGTCGCATGTTGAAAGTCATATTTGTAGTTGATAAAATTACCTCTCAAATATTCTCTCTTATAACATACATAAAGCGATTAAGCAATATATGTTAATGGTTGTATGCTAATCCCAACATATAATTTCAATTCGCTAATCTAGCCATATATATCTCGATAAATAACTTGAGAAATTCATGCATTGCTCATGCGCATATGTTTAATGTTAAGCCATTTTAACAAATTAAATTATAATAACGGATATAGATAATTACCAAATATAGATTAATACCAAATGGCTATGTCAGTTATGACGGATATATCAAATACAAAACAACATAATCTGTCAATAAATTGAATATTTTGCATATGTTAACATATTTAACAAATCCTACAAAGTCCGGACATTAATTAATTATCAGGACTTAATTAATATATAATCCTATTGTCACTTCATGTGACATTGTGCACAAGGCATTGTCAATCAAAATGACAGTTTTCAATTTTCACATTGTCAACTAAGTTCCTCATATAAGCGGATTTTGACTTTATTACACGGACACGATCCCTGATTATACTAATTAGTTTGAAATTAGTTAAGGATGTAAAAGTCCATTGAATCCGTATCTTGTCAAAATTAATTTGTGACAAACTTCTCTATGTACTTCATGTTTACTCTACTTGATTAATCGAGCTACCCATTTTTGCCATACACTGGATCCTGTGTCATGTTTTGAGTTTGATGTCAAAATCATGTCCAATACTAGTTAAGGATCTGTGCCTGGGATTATAAACATATTAGATAAGAGTATCCTTCAATTAATTGAAACTCTATGTAAAATTGATAATATATCAAGCTTTCTGTTAAAGCTCCGTTTATAATATTAATGGGTATTTTAACTTATAGGATATTCCTTGTCCTATTCATTCAATAATACAGTTTATTAACAAACTGTTGTGGTGACCCAGTAATTTTCACTTTGATTTCACCACTTTCTAACTTTTCCTTCAAATCCTGTAACATTGGATGTGCCTCTACATTTATCCAAATTGGTAATGTTGAGCTATTCTCGTTTTTCATTAACAATTGCATATCTCCATGCTTGTATCGCGCTTTTACTATATCATACTCTGCACTAACAGAATTTACTCTGTTTGCTAGTTTCTTTTTACCCTTTTCAGGAAGTAATCCCTCAAATGCTACAAAACAATTTTGTTCTGCATTTGGTTCATAATTTGACAGTTCTATCCTGTCGCCTGTTTCCTGAATATAATGTACTTCTTTTTCTCCTGGTTGACTTAATTCTTGTCCATTTTCATCTACTACTGTAATTGACTTTGTGAGTGGTAACTGTTTACCTTTAGTAATTGCTTGTAACCCTTGCAGATTGTTTGTTATCTGGTTTTGGATTCTGAGCCAAGCAATCTTCAATCTACACACATGGAATGTACCTTTGAGGATTTTACCTTGAAGGTCTTGTAATATGACATGACTGTTGTCCAACATTGTATTGATTGCTAACGGTCCACACCATTTGAATAAAATCTTTGTGGAGTTAGTTTTCAATGCGCTATGGTCCGGACTTAACAAATAAACCAAAGATCCTTCTTTAAATGGTGAAGAGCCTTGATTTGATTTGTTATGTTCCTGTAATCTCTTCTCTTGTATTGTTTCTTGCAATCCCAATACTGTCTTACTAACAGACTCTAATCTAGATTTAAGCATTTCAACATATTCTCTATAATCCTTTGAAACACTTGCCACTGATGGCATGTCTAATCCTACAAATGTTGGTGCTTCTCTTAAGAATACCAAGTAGTAAGGACTAAAGCCTAAATCTGGGAAAACAAATGAGTTGTAAGCAAACGAAACTGCATTGGCATATAAATACCAATGTTTAGCATTGTTTACCAAATTGATAGTTATCAAATCACTCAATGTTTTGAGATGTCTCTCTGTCACTAATGAAGAATGATGTCCGACTGAAACGAATTTCAAATCAATTTTCAAAGATGTTGCCAAATATTTCAGTACTTGATTAGTGAATGCTGTATCCTGATCTAAGATGAGTCTCTTTGGAACTCCAAAGGTGAAAATCAGTTTCTGTAAGATTGCTTCACTTACACTGATAGCATCCCTTGATACTAACGGTATCACAATACAATATCTTGTGATTTCACAAACCAAAACTAGTGCGTATCTGTGACCTTGTGATGATGTTGGCATGATCTTGAAATCACCCGAAACTTGTCCAAATGGAGTGTATTCATCAGGAATTCTCATGTTGTATTCCTGTGGATAAGACCCTTTGACTGGCATCTTACGCTGCGAACAAAGATGACATGATCTACAATATTTCACTAATTTCTCATATAGTCCTCTAATGTAGAACTTTCGTCTAATTGTTTGAAAACTTCTAGTGACACCTTGGTGACTTGCCAATAATGTGTCATGATACATTTCTAGAATTTTCATGTGCATACTCTCTGGTATTGCTAATGTCAACTTGTATTCTTCCTTATCCTGGATTAATCTGAACAATACACCCTCAATTATGATAAAGTCTTCTGCCATGTTTCTAACTGATTTGGCTGCTCTTTTCTTTGATGGTAGCATTTGTGATGTAATATACTTGTAAATATCTTTCATGTATGGATCTCTTTGCTGAGCTAGTATCAAATCTCTAGTCTCCATAGGTAGATGATAATCCCTAAGAACTCTACTTTTCACTGATGCTAACAGAGAATCAACTTCTGATTGTCTTGGTATATGTTTTCTTAGAATCATTTCGTCACTGATTTTGGTAAAAAGTGGTTTTGATTCTTCAAACAAAGTATGATTTGGCAATGAATGTGGTACATTAATCGGTACAGGTGTTGGTAACCTTTGTGGAACTTGTTCAGTCCACACACCTGGTTGTGATTGTACTGTTCCGTTTAGAGTTACTAAACTTTGTGGAACTGATGAATCAAAAACTCTAGACTGAGGTAACTTTACACCTGAGCGAATAACAGATGTGTCCACTACATTGGATTGTACAGGCATGTTTTCTACCTTAACATTGGCTTTAACCTCAGTTTTTGTATAGTTTGCATCCTGACTGTTGTCAGCTGTCGTTATTTCATGGTGAGTGTGTCCCTGAGGAAATAGACTAGGAATGTCCATATTTTGATCCCTAGCATATGATCTAGTAATCCTCCTAGAATCACTTTGCTGTTTACCTGCCAAATTTTTCTCACTTTCATTCACTCTAATTTTGCTCTTTGTCATTGATCTAGTAGTAACTGGAAATGCTATAGGTTGAGTTTTCTCAATCTTTCCTGGTATCAAATCTCTACTAAGAAAGTCTACTATCACTAATTTTGATCCTTTCATATATGATAAATCAAAACTATACTCTGAAGCCTTCTCAAGTAATTTTTGTAACCTTCTTGTGGGTGGTTGTGATTTCGAAGCTATAATTTGACACAAACTAGAATGATCTACAACACAACTGAAATGTGTGCCTCTGAGCAAATGTTTGAAAGCTGTGACGTTTTCTACCAGTCCTTTCATTTCAAGTTCTGAAATACTGTATCTAGCTACACTTGGTGGTAAAGTCTTGCTATGATATCCTATGAGAACTTCCTTGCCTCGTTGATACTGAAATAATGCACCTCCTACTCCTGATATACTAGTGTCTGAATAGAGTACAAAATTACCATGATTGTTTGGTAAGTGTAACAGTTGTTCACTCTTCAATAATCGTTTGATTTCATTGAAATTGTCCATGCATTCTGTTGTCCACACAAATTCCTGAGACTTTTTCTTACCACTTAACTTGTAGATTGGTTTAAGCAGTATTTGTAGTCTTGGAATATACATTGATAACCAAGTAACCATGCCGCAAAATCTTTTGACTTCTGTTTTGTTTCTCGGTGGTTTTATTCTATCTACCGCTTCAATCTTACTTTTGACTGCTCTAATGCATACCTTTCCATCAACTATAACTATCTCATGACCCATGTATGTGATTTTGTTTCTAAATAGCTGTGCTTTAGAAGGACTTAATTTTAAGTTAAATCTCTCTAATGCTTCAAGGATCGATAATATGTGTTTCTTGTGATCTTCAACTGTCTTAGAAAAAACACACAAATCATCCATGATTGCTAAAGTAAACTTTGACGAACCTTCAATTGTTTCCAACACTTCATTTATCACATTTTGCCATATCGAAGGTGATATTCCTAGACCCATTGGTAACCTTAAGTGAGTGTATGATGAGCCTCCGTAGTATGATGAAATACCTGTGTACTTTCTACATGCATCTGACAATGGTAGACAGTGAAATGCCATTTTAAGATCTAAAACTGACATTACTGTACATTCTGATGCACCTATTGTTTGAATCGCATCTCTTACCAACATGAAAGGATAATTTTGTCGTGATATCCTGGAATTGAGATATCTCAGATCTGTAACTAAACGTGGACGAGTACCGTCCTTGCGGTTAACTACCAGAACAGGTGAAGTGTAATCACTCCTTTCCTTCTTCAATATACCCATGAGTTCTAGTTTTCTCAGTTCCTTATCTAGGAACTCTTTTTCTTTGTTGCTGACTACATATGGCCTAATATAAAATGGTGTTCTATCTGTTAAATCAAAGTCTACAGTGAAGTCTTTACAATGGCCTACTTCTGAATGTAATGCAAATGCCTTTGAATGTTTGTTCATAACATGTAGCAGTTCTTTCTTACCTGTTGCATCTAATATACAATCTGAATTCAAATCTATGCTTTCCTCAAGAATCTCAAGGTCTGTTTTACCAAGTCTTGGATCATCCTTGTCTAAGAATGGATATTTCTTACTTTTCTCTGATCTCAACTGTTCCCTATCCTTACCTGATATATAGTTTTCCTGTTTGTCTGTGTTCCACCTACTTGGATCCCTGTGTAGCACTGTTTTATCCTGGTCAATTTCTATGTGTGTTATGATATTATATGATGGCAATGATTGTACAGAAGCTATTAATGAATCTGCTTTAAACTTCATTTTGTGATTTGTCACATTTTTCAATGGAATAGCAATAGTGTTGTTCTTCACATTAACTAATGAACATTTTGAAGTCACCTTAGTTAACTTTGAAGTACATGTTAACAACATATCTCTTCCATTGTAGTGTGATGGAACTTTTGCTTTTGCATATACTAGTCTTTCTTCATCTGGTCTTAGTGAAAATGAACTATATGGTCTAACTGAATAAGCTTTTTGATTGAATTTCAGTGTATGAGCTTTGAAGTCTAAAACTCCTCCTAATTCTTCTAATGTGTTGCTTCCTAATATAAGGTCAATAGAACATAGGCCTGGTGCTACTAGTGCTGTTATACTGAACTTGTAAGTTTGTACTTGCAAATCAAAAAGTACTTTCCTATCACAAATGATGAAATCTCCATTTGCAGTTCTAAACTTTTGCCTAGGATGATTGCTACATTTCAATCCTAACTTTTGTACAATTTTGTCACTAATCAACGACTTTGATGCTCCTGAGTCAATTAATATACTACTGCTAATGTTCGCTATCTTGCCTTCCACTATGTTTCTCGAGTTTAATGATATTACAGAATCTGAACTTTGTGACTGATCATTCTGACTATCATCAATTTGACTTACTTGCTGCACACCTAACTTGTTTCTACTTGTGTTCTTTTGTCTAGATAAAGCTCTTGATCTTTTTCGTCTAGGATTCTGGATACTTAAGTTCTCCTTCTCACCATCACCGCTTGGTCCACTCGGGTGGTGTTGTCCTAGTTTAAATTGAATTGGACGCTTCTTTTCTGTCTGCAGTCCCTGGCGATGTGATTTCCCATCTTGCCACAGTTATAACACTGTATAAGACCTCTCTCCTGCGCTCTTGCTGGTCTTCTTTCTCGACTTCTGTCTTGACTCCTGTCATGTCTTCCCTCTTGTCTTCTGTCTTGTCTGTGATATTGGCCTGGCCTCCTTTCTTGACTTCTGCTTCTGTCATTTGGCCTGTAGAATGACCTATCTCTGCTCACATAGGCTCTGTTGAATGGTCTGTTGAATGGTCTTCTCCCTCCTTGTGTTCTTCCTCTGTGTTCACCTTTCATCACTTGGGTTGTTAAAGCTGCAACTGACTCTGTCAGTGCCTCTATCTTGTCCTCCATAAAAGATGATGTCTGCATTACCTGTAATTGTGGCACAGGTTTGCACATTTGTATGTCCAGTAGATTCTGGGCTAGAACTGTTATAGCATTTAGATCAGCAGGGTTTGCTGTCGCCAGTGCGGTGCGAATATCAACTGGTAACCCCTGTTTCAAAGCGTCAATCAGATAATCATCTCCATATCCTAATCTTTCTGTGATACTGCGTAATCTAATTACAAATTGATCGACTTGTTCACCCGGCTGCAGGGCGGCGTTCCTCAAAGCAGTTATGCAGGCTTCCCTGCTTTGCAGACCACTAAATCTTGCCAAAAATGATGTTTTAAGTGCGTTCAGATTTGCAAATTGCTTTCCTTCCAGCCACTCTCGAGCTACACCTTTCAATGTATACCTGAAGTTTGCTATTCTTTCCGCATTGTCATTAATTTCTTGTTTTGTAACATAGTCTATATAATTGATCCAATGTCCTCTAGCATTACCTTTCCCATCAAACAATTCTGGGAGAAAGTCTGTTGGTCTTCTGTTATCAGCCATTTCGTGTATCTCTAACCACTCTCTGATCATTTATAATCCATTTCTTTTTTCTAAAGTCCCATTTGAGTTCTAGTTTGGTTTCGGCACCATGTAATATAGGGTTGCGTCCCTATGTAATATAAGGTTGATAATGTTTTCAGGCTTGCATGTAGAACAGAGAATAACTACACAACAACTATAAATGTGTTTCTGTATCTCCTCTCTCTCCAATCTGTCTTCCAAAGAGGATGTCCTTTATTTTATATAATGAGTTAATAACATGAATATGTAAATGATGTAACTGCTGCGTGCTGTGCAGTATACACACACTCTAATACCATAATGCATGCATGGTACTATATGACAAATCATTATCGCACTAAAAACAAGAGCCTCTTCCCGTCACTTCCGCCTTTCAAAATTGCGACCACGTGTTGCGTTGAGTTGTGTCTTCCCTTTTTGACAGAAATGCCTGGATCGATTTTAATTGCGTTTTAAATGATAAATAAAGGTATTTACCCAATATTATCACAAATTGTTCGAGAACAGAACAAAACCATCAATCCATTTAAAACGCTATTAAAATCGATCCACGTGTGAAAGCATTTCTGTCAACAAGGGAAGACACGACTCAAAGCAGTGGAAACAAAATGCAAAACTGTGAACGCTGACAATTGGTATCAATTGCAGATCAAATCCATTCATCCATTTAACATGCATTACGATGCATGCAATACGAGGTCGTCATGTTAAAAGAGGGAGTGACGGGGACAAGCTCTTATTTTTGGCGCGAAAACAATTGGAGTCTATCAACACGCATTGAAATATTAATATATTGCGCAATGATGGATCCCTGGCTTCTCCTTGTGTTGCGGACGTGAATTACCGCGACGTCACTTACATGATATTTACGTTTTACTTCATGGATAAATTCTCGACCTGCGAAGCATAATTTGTGACAATATTGGGTAAATACCTTAATTTATTTAATTTCGCGAATGACGTCCTGGCAAGAATTAACGCGAAAATAAAAAGGTCGCGAAAATTTGTCTGTATACAGTAAGCGCCATGAGCAGACCTCTGTCTGAAATAGCGCTATAGAAATTTATTATTATTATTCTTATTATTATTATTCTTTTTTATAACTTTTTTATAACTTTTTTAGAAACCGCTTATCCTTCAAACAAAATTTGGTGACCTTTGAATTGACCTGTGATCGTTTTATTTAACTTCGAATATTATGAGTTTATTTTTTTTAATATTGATAATATGAAAATATTATGCAGCGCCAACTTGTAACCTTCCATTGTGCCGCGAATATATTTTATAGCTAGCATATTTGGACATCCCCCAACCCTCAAACAAAATTTGGTGACCTTTGAATTGACCTGCAATAGGTTTTTTTAGCTTTGAATATGAGAATTTAAGAATTTTTAAATGATTCAGAAGTAATCTAAAAGTTGTATGAAGCGCTATGTTTTAACCGTCCATTGTGCCGGGAAAATATTTCATGGCTAACATGTTTGGACCCCCTTCAACACTCTTACCAAATTTGGTGACCTTTGAATTGACCTGCCATAGTTTTTTTTAACTTCAAATATTTGAATTTAAGTTTTTTTTAAACTACATTAATTAAAAAGTTGTATGTAGCGCCATCTTGAAACCGTCCATTGTGCAGGGAATACATTTCATGGCTAATATTTTTGGACCCCCTTCAACACTATTACCAAATTTGGTGACCTTTGAATTGACCTGCCATAGTTTTATTTAACTTTGAGTTTAGTTTCTTTAATAATGATAATATGAAAATTGTACGCAGCGCCATCTTGTAATCTTCCATTGTTCCGGGAATATATTTTATGGCTAGCATATTTGGACACCCCTCAACCCTCAAACAAAATTTGGTGACCTTTGAATTGACCTGCGATAGTTTTATTTAACTTCAATTATTATGAGTTTAGTTTTTTTAATAATGATAATATGAAAATTGTACACAGCAACATCTTGTAACTTTCCATTGTGTCGGGAATTTATTTCATGGCTAGCATGTTTTGACCCTTTTCAACACTCATACCAAATTTGGTCACCTTTGAATTGACCTGCGCTTTTTATTTTTAGCTTTGAATATGAGAATTTAAGTTTTTTTAAATACAATAATTGAAAAGTTGTATGAAGCGCCACCTTGCGACTGTCCATTGTGCCTGGTAAATATTTCACAGCTAACATGTTTGGACCCCGTTCAACACTCATACCAAATTTGGTCACCTTTGAATTGACCTGCGCTATTTATTTTTAGCTTTGAACATGAGAATTTAAGTTTTTTTAAAGACAATAATTGAAAAGTTGTATGAAGCGCCACCTTGCGACTGTCTATTGTGCCAGGGAAATATTTCACAACTAGCATGTTTGGACCCCCTTCGACCCTCATACCAAATTTGGTCACCTTTGAATTGACCTGCGCTATTTATTTTTAGCTTTGAATATGAGATTTTAAGTTTTTTTAAATACAATAATTGAAAAGTTGTATGAAGCGCCATCTTGTGACCGTCCATTGTGCCGGGGAAATACTTCACAACTAGCATGTTTGGACCCTGTTCAACACTCATACCAAATTTGGTCACCTTTGAATTGACCTGCGCTATTTATTTTAGGCTTTGAATATGAGAATTTAAGTTTTTTTAAATACAATAATTTAAAAGTTGTATGAAGCGCCATCTTGTGACCGTCCATTGTGCCGGAGAAATATTTCACAGCTAGCATGTTTTGACCCCCTTCAACATTCATAACAAATTTGGTCACCTTTGAATTGACCTGCGCTATTTATTTTTAGCTTTGAATATGAGAGTTTAATTTTTTTTAAATACAATAATTGAAAAGTTGTATGAAGCGCCATCATGTGACCGTCGATTGTGCTGGGGAAATATTTCAGAGCTAACATGTTTCAACACTCATACCAAATTTGGTCACCTTTGAATTGACCTGCGCTCTTTATTTTTAGCTTTGGATATGAGAATTTAAGTTTTTTTAAATACAATAATTTAAAAATTGTATGAAGCGCCATCTTGTGACCGTCGATTGTGCCGGGGAAATATTTCACAGCTAGCATGTTTGGACCCCCTTCAACACTCATGCCAAATTTGGTCACCTTTGAATTGACCTGCACTATTTATTTTTTGATTTGAATATGAGAATTTAAGTTTTTTTAAATTCAATAATTAAAAAATTGTATGAAGCGCCATCTTGTGACCGTCCATTGTGCCGGGGAAATATTTCACAGCTAGTATGTTTGGACCCCCTTCAACACTCATACCAAATTTGGTCACCTTTGAATTGACCTGCGCTATTTATTTTTAGCTTTGAATATGAGAATTTAAGTTTTTTTAAAATTCAATAATTGAAAAATTGTATGAAGCGCCATCTTGTGACCGTCCATTGTGCCAGGAAAGTATTTCACAGCTTACATGTTTGGACCCCCTTCAACACTCATACCAAATTTGGTCACCTTTGAATTGACCTGCGCTATTTATTTTTAGCTTTGAATATGAGAATTTAAGTTTTTTTAAATACAATAATTTAAAAGTTGTATGAAGCGCCATCTTGTGACCGTCAATTGTGCCGGGGAAATACTTCACAACTAGCATGTTTGGACCCCGTTCAAGACTCATACCAAATTTGGTCACTTTTGAATTGACCTGCGCTATTTATTTTTAGCTTTGAATATGAGAATTTAAGTTTTTTTAAATACAATAATTGAAAAGTTGTATAAAGCGCCATCTTGTGACCGTTCATTGTGCCGGGGAAATATTTCACAGCTAGCATGTTTGGACCCCCTTCAACACTCATACCAAATTTGGTCACCTTTGAATTGACCTGCGCTATTTATTTTTAGCTTTGAATATGAGAATTTAAGTTTTTTTAAATACAATAATTTAAAAGTTGTATGAAGCGCCATCTTGTGACTGTCCATTGTGCCGGGGAAATATTTCACAACTAGCATGTTTGGACCCCCTTCAACACTCATACCAAATTTGGTCACCTTTGAATTGACCTGCGCTATTTATTTTAAGCTTTGAAAATGATAATTTAAGTTTTTTAAATACAATAGTTTAAAAGTTGTATGAAGCGCCATTTTGTGACCGTCGATTGTGCTGGGGAAATATTTCAGAGCAAACATGTTTCAACACTCATACCAAATTTGGTCACCTTTGAATTGACCTGCGCTCTTTATTTTTAGCTTTGAATATGAGAATTTAAGTTTTTTAAAATATACAATAATTGAAAAATTGTATGAAGCGCCATCTTGTGACCGTCGATTGTGCCGGGGAAATATTTCACAGCTAGCATGTTTGGACCCCCTTCAACACTCATACCAAATTTGGTCACCTTTGAATTGATCTGCACTATTTATTTTTAGATTTGAATATGAGAATTTAAGTTTTTTTAAATTCAATAATTAAAAAATTGTATGAAGCGCCATCTTGTAACCGTCCATTGTGCGGGGAAATTATTTCACAGCTAGTATGTTTGGACCCCCTTCAACACTCATACCAAATTTGGTCACCTTTGAATTGACCTGCGCTATTTATTTTTAGCTTTGAATATGAGAATTTAAGTTTTTTTAAAATTCAATAATTGAAAAATTGTATGAAGCGCCATCTTGTGACCGTCCATTGTGCCGGGGAAATATTTCACAGCTTACATGTTTGGACCCCCTTCCACACTCATACCAAATTTGGTCACCTTTGAATTGACCTGCGCTATTTATTTTTAGCTTTGAATATGAGAATTTAAGTTTTTTTAAATACAATAATTGAAAAGTTGTATGAAGCGCCATCTTGTGACCGTCAATTGTGCGTGGGAAATACTTCACAACTAGCATGTTTGGACCCCGTTCAACACTCATACCAAATTTGGTCACTTTTGAATTGACCTGCGCTATTTATTTTTAGCTTTGAATATGAGAATTTAAGTTTTTTTAATTCAATAATTGAAAAGTTGTATGAAGCGCCATCTTGTGACCGTCAATTGTGCCGGGGAAATACTTCGCAACTAGCATGTTTGGACCCCGTTCAACACTCATACCAAATTTGGTCACTTTTGAATTGACCTGCGCTCTTTATTTTTAGCTTTGAATATGAGAATTTAAGTTTTTTTAAATACAATAATTGAAAAGTTGTATAAAGCTCCATCTTGTGACCGTCCATTGTGCCGGGGAAATATTTCACAGCTAGCATGTTTGGACCCCCTTCAACACTCATACCAAATTTGGTCACCTTTGAATTGACCTGCGCTATTTATTTTTAGCTTTGAATATGAGAATTTAAGTTTTTTTAAATACAATAATTTAAAAGTTGTATGAAGCGCCATCTTGTGACTGTCCATTGTGCCGGGGAAATATTTCACAGCTAGCATGTTTGGACCCCCTTCCACACTCATACCAAATTTGGTCACCTTTGAATTGACCTGCGCTCTTTATTTTAAGCTTTGAAAATGATAATTTAAGTTTTTTAAATACAATAATTGAAAAGTTGTATGAAGCGCCATCTTGTGACTGTCAATTGTGCCGGGGAAATATTTCACAGCTAGCATGTTTGGACCCCCTTCAACACTCATACCAAATTTGGTCACCTTTGAATTGACCTGCACTATTTATTTTTAGCTTTGAATATGAGAATTTAAATTTTTTTAAATTCAATAATTGAAAAATTGTATGAAGCGCCATCTTGTGACCGTCCATTGTGCCGGGGAAATATTTCACAGCTAGCATGTTTGGACCCCGTTCAACACTCATACCAAATTTGGTCACCTTTGAATTGACCTGCGCTATTTATTTTTAGCTTTGAATATGAGAATTTAAGTTTTTTTTAAATTCAATAATTGAAAAATTGTATGAAGCGCCATCTTGTGACCGTCCATTGTGCCGGGGAAATATTTCACAGCTTACATGTTTGGACCCCCTTCAACACTCATACCAAATTTGGTCACCTTTGAATTGACCTGCGCTATTTATTTTTAGCTTTGAATATGAGAATTTAAGTTTTTTTAAATTCAATAATTGAAAAATTGTATGAAGCGCCATCTTGTGACCGTCCATTGTGCCGGGGAAATATTTCACAGCTAACATGTTTGGACCCCCTTCAACACTCATACAAAATTTGGTCACCTTTGAATTGACCTGCGCTATTTATTTTTAGCTTTGAATATGAGAATTTAAGTTTTTTTAAATACAATAATTTAAAAGTTGTATGAAGCGCCATCTTGTGACCGTCCATTGTGCCGGAGAAATATTTCACAGCTAGCATGTTTGGACCCCCTTCAACATTCATAACAAATTTGGTCACCTTTGAATTGACCTGCGCTATTTATTTTTAGCTTTGAATATGAGAGTTTAAGTTTTTTTAAATACAATAATTGAAAAGTTGTATGAAGCGCCATCATGTGACCGTCGATTGTGCTGGGGAAATATTTCAGAGCTAACATGTTTCAACACTCATACCAAATTTGGTCACCTTTGAATTGACCTGCGCTCTTTATTTTTAGCTTTGAATATGAGAATTTAAGTTTTTTTAAATACAATAATTGAAAAATTGTATGAAGCGCCATCTTGTGACCGTCGATTGTGCCGGGGAAATATTTCACAGCTAGCATGTTTGGACCCCCTTCAACACTCATACCAAATTTGGTCACCTTTGAATTGACCTGCACTATTTATTTTTTGATTTGAATATGAGAATTTAAGTTTTTTTAAATTCAATAATTAAAAAATTGTATGAAGCGCCATCTTGTGACCGTCCATTGTGCCAGGGAAATATTTCACAGCTAGTATGTTTGGACCCCCTTCAACACTCATACCAAATTTGGTCACCTTTGAATTGACCTGCGCTATTTATTTTTAGCTTTGAATATGAGAATTTAAGTTTTTTTAAAATTCAATAATTGAAAAATTGTATGAAGCGCCATCTTGTGACCGTCCATTGTGCCAGGGAAATATTTCACAGCTTACATGTTTGGACCCCCTTCAACACTCATACCAAATTTGGTCACCTTTGAATTGACCTGCGCTATTTATTTTTAGCTTTGAATATGAGAATTTAAGTTTTTTTAAATACAATAATTTAAAAGTTGTATGGAGCGCCATCTTGTGACCGTCAATTGTGCCGGGGAAATACTTCACAACTAGCATGTTTGGACCCCGTTCAAGACTCATACCAAATTTGGTCACTTTTGAATTGACCTGCGCTATTTATTTTTAGCTTTGAATATGAGAATTTAAGTTTTTTTAAATACAATAATTGAAAAGTTGTATAAAGCGCCATCTTGTGACCGTCCATTGTGCCAGGGAAATATTTCACAGCTAGTATGTTTGGACCCCCTTCAACACTCATACCAAATTTGGTCACCTTTGAATTGACCTGCGCTATTTATTTTTAGCTTTGAATATGAGAATTTAAGTTTTTTTAAAATTCAATAATTGAAAAATTGTATGAAGCGCCATCTTGTGACCGTCCATTGTGCCAGGGAAATATTTCACAGCTTACATGTTTGGACCCCCTTCAACACTCATACCAAATTTGGTCACCTTTGAATTGACCTGCGCTATTTATTTTTAGCTTTGAATATGAGAATTTAAGTTTTTTTAAATTCAATAATTGAAAAATTGTATGAAGCGCCATCTTGTGACCGTCCATTGTGCCGGGGAAATATTTCACAGCTAACATGTTTGGAACCCCTTCAACACTCATACCAAATTTGGTCACCTTTGAATTGACCTGCGCTATTTATTTTTAGCTTTGAATATGAGAATTTAAGTTTTTTTAAATACAATAATTGAAAAGTTGTATGAAGCGCCATCTTGTGACCGTCCATTGTGCCGGGGAAATATTTCACAGCTAACATGTTTGGACCCCCTTCAACACTCATACCAAATTTGGTCACCTTTGAATTGACCTCTGATAGTTTTTTTTCCACTCGTCTTGTATAATGTATTGATTATGTTGTTTTTCAGGATTCTTCTAATATAAGTGCCATAAAATACATCCCAGTGACATTTTGACCACAATATTGCAAATATGACATATTGGAAACCTGATCTATCGATTTTGAGCACAATCTGAATAATGAACTGCGAATAGTGAATAAGTAACAAACTTCACACACGTGAATAATGAGCAGTCATAGCAATGATGGAAACAATGTATTGTCCAACAGGTCATTTGCTACAATATTTGTGATTATAATGTTGTTTTAAAAAGAGAACAAAACAGAAACATCCTATTTTGATTGTGATAAATTTGCCAGAGGGGAATATTCTAAATGAATTCTTGATTTTAGTATATACTTCGTTTTCCATCAGATTATTTTTTCTTTTACTGTATGCTTCATTTATCATTTGTTCTTTGATATCATTCAAATAATGAATCATTTCTGGGATGAGTAAGTTTCATATAACTATATTTATAATACACATTTTCACTCTATCATATAGTCAGATCATCAGATTCTGCACTAAATTGAACACAAACCCCTAAATCGTGTTTCTGGGCCACAAAGAATTACAGGTAAAATGACATACTCTGGGAATAATCCATCCTTGATTTAATGTTCCTTTCTGGATAAAAAACATGCAAATATTTTAACAGTTTTCTGTTTTGATATTACGCAATCTGCAGATATGGTAAGAAACGCAAAACTTAACCTGGTGGAGTGCACTTGACGTTAATGGAATATTGCTCTTCCTGTGGTTTAGTCCCCGGCGCTAAATTCCTCTATCAAATCTTGCTTAGATACACCATATTTTCACATATAAGTATAGACATATCATATACTACAGTGATGATTGCCTTTTTCAGTCTGTACTTCCTGATGTTAATATATATCCACACGGTATAGCGTGTGTGATCCAGAGGCCATGGTTTATGAAGTGTTTTATGCACTCCGAATTGCTGTGGCAATATTTAAGTTGAACGCATTAACGCATTTCATGTTTGATATTCACCAAGGCGGTCATTTCTTTAAGTAGTGTGTGAATAAGCGTCACGTCCGACAAAGAATTAATACTAAATTGCCAAGGCTAAATGTGTCGTGTGGCCACACTTCGGTAAATTGTTGTTCAAAATCGGCTTTACCTCCCGTGTTTTTGAATCCCGGATTAACCTCCAGTGCCACGGAAATGCCAAGTGCAAGAACAACTACAAATTGTTCTAAAAAAGGTTTGGCTTTTAAAATTACCTTTTTACAATAAGACCAATATCTGAGTGGAAGTTCTGTGGGGTACAATGAGTATGAAGAGAAAGATTTTGAAAATGAAATAGCTAATGCTTTTGGGGCTCTAAAATATTGAAAGAATCCCACCGTATGCGACGGGTTAAGAAAGTCTGAATCCACATACTTTGAACACAGTCAATAGTATGTGCACTATATAAACGGCCTAGCATTGCGAGCAGGTTGGTTACGTTTACATGATTCACATAAAGTCGTACAGGCCTGTCCAATATGTTCATATAAAACGTGGAGAGGAATATGTTAACTGAAAATCAAATTAATCTTCGCCATCGGGTGTTTGTTTTCCCCCCAAAATATCATAATTTTATATTTTTACGATTAAAAATAATGTAATTAGAAAAACGACTTTTAGTACATCTTAAATATTCATATAACTGATCAATACCAAATATTAATTGGAAAGTTTTTATTTTATTTTATCGCATACGATTCACGCATGAGAAAGATCCCCAGTCACTCTTTGAAAAGAGTAGGACATTGAGTCCAGGTGACAGGTTTCTACAGAACTCGAAATGATCACTCATCATCAGTGAGAAATCTGTTTTGTTACATTTGCACAATAGCTTTGAAGTGGGATTAAAAGTACCGACATTCCATTTTAACGTTTGACCTGTTAAGGACATCTTTTTTAGCCCTATTCTTGTTTGGAAGATAATCCAAAAAGTGTATGGGACGTAAAACCCACAATCAATGCCTCAAAAACATCGACGACATGGTTTCAGTAGTAATATATATATATATATATGCCTCAAATACAGTAGTAATATGTATGCCTCTAATTGTGTTGTGTATTGAAACTGTATAAGATTTGATTGGACTGTGAGGGTAGGGTGTTGCAGGGTGGTAACTGGGAAAGGGAGCTAAAAATAGGGGCTTGAGTATGATGTAGCAAAAATAAACTAGTGGTGCAATAGTGTTCATACAGTGAAGAAGTGTTCTTGTGTTGTGTTTTAACATCTTGTGGATTTATCAGTCTAATTAATAACATTTGGTGCCAAAACCCGGGACTTTGAACTGTGTATCATTCATCTGTGGTGATTTTGTGAAAATTGGATTTTGAAAGTGAACTTTTAAGTGATAAGGATAACATCTTACTGTCTGTAAAAATCAGCTTGGATAAGTGTCATTGAGGATTGGATACATAGAAATCAAATGAAGAACTGTGAACTATGAGTGTGTGTGGGTAATTCTATGTAACAATTATAAGTGACATTATTTAAGCTAGATTAACACAGAACATAGAACAGTATAAAGTAAAGTTATAGCAAATAGTGTATAACCAGCAGTAGGGATACCAGCAGCAACATATCTCTACCCCAGTACAGTGTGCTTAAAATAGCTGCCAGACAAGCTACTAGCTGCTGATATTATATGATCAACTTATTGGTGTTTACAAACAACAGTAAACATGTCTACTGTAGCTGAGATTGGCACCTTAACAAGGACTAGATCAGCTGCAAAGGGATGGCTGACTCGCAGTATGTCTAGTCTCAATGACACTTTACAGGAAGATGGAGATAAATATGCTGTGGAGGAGGGTTTGAACGATCTGAACAAGAGATTAGCCTATTTGGAGGAATGTCAGACTAGCTATGAGTTGGCAGTGGATCCAGAAAGAATAGAGGAAGTTATTGAAGAGATAGCTCCTAGTTTTGATAAGGCGAAAAAGCTCCGTGTTAAGGCCATGAGATATCTAGCCTCTCTAGAGACACAAGAGCAAAAGAAAGAAAACGAAGATAGGAGTTCAGTGTCATCTGGAGGAAGGACTGCTGCAAATGCTAAACTGCCAAAATTGGAATTGCCCAAGTTCTCAGATGATGCAACAGAGTGGCCCTCATGGTGGGCAACATTTGAGGCAACTATAGATGACTCGGACATTCCAGAGGTGACCAAATTTAGTTATTTGCAATCCTTGTTAAGTGGTGAGGCCGCACGAGTCATCAAACGACTACCATTGTCAACTAGAAACTACAAAGTAGCTTGTGAGTTACTTAAAGAGCGCTTTGGACGAAGAGAGCTGATCATTTTTAGTCACATCCAAAGTTTAATGAATCTAGAGGGCGAAGGGAAAACATGCCTTGTGAAGCTCAGACATCTTCTAGATAAAGTTCAAGTGCATGTCAGGAGCCTCGAGTCATTAGAAGTGACTGGGGAGACATATGGCATCTTCCTGACACCATTAATTGTATCACGTTTACCAGTAGAGGTGCGTATGGAATGGGCTCGAGAAGGAAAAAGACGAGAAGGAGATCTAGACTTTCTGCTGACTTTTATGAAGAAGGAGCTAGAAACTCGTGAAAGGGCAGAAACATTTAAAACATCAGATACAAGTGTGAAGAATGAGTCAAGGGTGAAAAGGGCTGTACCCACAGCGTCTGCATTGCTAACCCCTTCTTCTGCCAGCTGTGGAATTTGTGAGAAAAATCACCAAACATTCAAATGTGATGTTTTGAGAAAAATGAGTCTGGCAGAGAGAGATTATGCAGTGCGCAATGCAGGCCTGTGTTTTCGGTGCTTTTCCCCAGAACATATAAGAAGACGTTGCACATCCAAAATTACATGTAAGAACTGTGGAGGTTGGCACTCTACTATTCTCTGCTGGAAAGAAAATAACAGTAACTCTGTACAGAAATCTGTCAGTCATGTTGGTATGGCTGAGACTGCAAGTGATAAAGTAAACGATGTGTTTTTGCAGGTTGCTAAGGTGGAGGTGAATGGACCATCAGGGCCCTCCACAGTGAATATCTTATTTGACAGTGGGAGCAATTGCTCATATATAACTGAGAGTTTAGCCACAAAATTGGGGTTGAGACCTTCTGGTACTGTTTTGCATAAGTTTTCAGTTTTTGGTGGGAGACATTCGGGTGTATACAGAAGAAACATCTGTGAAGTTGATATAACATGTGTGAATATGTCTCACATTTCTGTAACAGCAATTGAAGTACCCCAAATTTGTGCGCCCATGTACAGGCCAAGAATCCCAAGTGAAGTGTTGGAAAATGTGAGGGGGCTTCCTCAGGCGTGGGGTGATTCTGAAGGAAGTATGGTTAAGATTGATTTGTTGATTGGTCTTGACTTTTATTGGAGAATTGTCACCAATGAGATGATTAGGATCCCTGGACATGAGCATTTGGTAGTGCAAAAAACTCTCATTGGTTATATTCTGAGTGGCTACATCCATAGTGACGAAAGAGTTCAGCAGGCAGTGACTTCTCATCAGCTGTTTTGTTTAAATGAGGAGAGCTTTGATGTCAGGCAGATGTGGGATTTGGAAGCTATAGGCATATCTGATCATGAAGTGAAACTCAAAGAAGATCCCGTGTTAACTGAGTTCAATGAGAAGGTTGAATTTGTAGATGGTAGATATTGTATCCATTTACCATGGAAGGAGGGAATGAAAACTCAGTTAATGTCAAATGAAAGGGCAGCAAAAGCCAGATTGGCTGGTCTAAGCAGGAAGTTGAGAAACAATGCTCCTCTTCTGGAAGGCTATAATAATGCTTTAAGCCAAATGGAAGAAACAGGGGTAATTGAACAGGCAAAGGCAAAGGTGTGTTTGTTGAAACAATGCCAAAGAGAAGCATTTCATGAGGAGATTGAGCTTCTGATGAAGGAACAAAAAATTCCTAATGGGTCTTCCCTTTTTAAATTGTCACCTTTCATTGACAAAGAGGGACTTTTGAGGGTCATGGGAAGACTTGAAAAGTCTGACCTCAGTTATGAGGAAAAACACCCTATAATACTTCCCAAGGATCATAGTTCAAAGCTGTTGGTTAGGTTTCAGCATACTTTGTTGAAGCATGCTGGTGTGTCCACTTTACTGACCAACCTCAGGAATCAATTTTGGATCTTTGGCCTGCGCAGATTGTGTAAGGCTGTGGTTTACGAATGTATTCCTTGTCAGCGTCTGATGGCAAAACAGTGTAATCAGGCTGCTGCTCCTTTGCCTGAAAATAGGGTGAGCAAGTCACCTCCATTTACAGTTACTGGAGTGGATTATGCTGGTCCAGTATACTGTAGTGATTTCCCGAAGATGAAATTCTATATTTCATTATTCACATGTGGCGTAGTACGAGCCATCCACCTTGAGCTTGCTAGTGCTTTATCATCTAGTGAATTTGTATTGGCATTTAGGCGGTTTGTTTCTAGGAGAGGTATTCCAAAAATAGTATACAGTGATAATGCGAAAACCTTTCCAGGAGCACAAAGAGAATTACAAATGACTTATGGTCATTTAGCTCCACAGTGGAAATTCA
The DNA here is from genome assembly GCA_949316495.1 of Amphiduros pacificus. Lineage (NCBI taxonomy): Eukaryota > Metazoa > Annelida > Polychaeta > Phyllodocida > Hesionidae > Amphiduros > Amphiduros pacificus. The sequence goes on along the minus strand of OX439001.1, from coordinate 56,374,685 downwards.
TTGTGCCACGCTCCCCTTGGTGGGGAGGTATGTGGGAGCGACTTGTAAGATCAGTAAAGAGTGCTATCAAGAAAGCAATTGGTCAGAGATCATTAACAAAGTCTGAGTTAGAGACGTTGTTAAATGAAATTGAGTTTTGTGTAAATTCTAGACCTCTGACCTTTGTGAGTGATGAGATTAATGTGGAAAGGCCTCTCACCCCAAATCATTTCTTGATTGGTGAAGCGGTGCCTGATATTGGTCCTGTACTGGAGGATCCAGTATCAATCACAGATATGTATGAGAATAGAAAGGAGAGGTTAAATCTCTTCTGGAAGGTGTGGTCCAATAGTTATTTGCGGAATCTACCCTGTGTTGTGCCTCAATTTGAGGATCGGGGGTACCTACAAAAGGGATCTATTGTCTTGGTGCGGGAGGACAATGTTCCTAGATTGTGTTGGGTAATTGGCAGAGTGGTTGAGTTATTTCCTAGCATAGATAGGAAAATCAGAAGTGTTAGGTTGCACACTGCCAAGGGTGATCTGATAAGACCAATCCAACGATTGCATAAGTTAGAGTGCCTTGACCCTCCTTCAGATGATGTCCCAGAGACTGTAGACGTCCATCCTCCATCTCAACCTGTCCAAGACCCACCAGAAATTTCTAATATCCCTGAAACTATTGATATACCTGGGGTATCAAGATTTGGAAGAAAAATCAAATCTGTGGAAAGGTTAACCTATAAATAAGTGGTTGAAGTATATAGGCATATCCTTCAACGGTGGGGAGTGTGTTGTGTATTGAAACTGTATAAGATTTGATTGGACTGTGAGGGTAGGGTGTTGCAGGGTGGTAACTGGGAAAGGGAGCTAAAAATAGGGGCTTGAGTATGCAAAATAAACTAGTGCAAAAATAAACTAGTGGTGCAATAGTGTTCATACAGTGAAGAAGTGTTCTTGTGTTGTGTTTTAACATCTTGTGGATTTATCAGTCTAATTAATAACAAATACAGTAGTAATATATGTGCCTCAAATACAGTAGTAATAATATATATGCCTCAAATACAGTAGTAATATATATGCCTCATATACAGTAGTAATAATATATATGCCTCAAATACATTAGCAATATATATGCCTCAAATACAGTAGTAATATATATGCCTCATATGCAGTAGTAATATATATGCCTTAAATACAGTAGTAATAATATATATGCCTCAAATACAGTAGTAATAATATATATGCCTCAAATACAGTAGTAATATATATGCCTCATATACAGTAGTAATATATATGCCTCAAATACAGTAGTAATATATATGCCTCAAATACAGTAGTAATATATGTGCCTCAAATACAGTAGTAATATATATGCCTCATATACAGTAGTAATATATATATATATATATATATATGCCTCAAATACAGTAGTAATATATATGCCTCATATACAGTATTAATATATATATATATATGCCTCAAATACAGTAGTAATATATATGCCTCATATACGTCCACGATGGGGTTCCAGGCATTGATGCTGGTAAATTCTTCTGTTGATACTAAAAGATAATAAAATTTGATTTCTTCCTTTATACACTTCATTTAAAATAACCAGTTCAAAAGAAAACATTCATGGAACCATTCATGACAATTTAATATGTTATGCGTTCGTTGATGGGTATCAATAAAGGAGCTTAGACGATTGTGTGAAAATTGGTAAACAACCATATAGTCTACATTGCAGCCTAAAATCATTCAGGGTGGGGATGTGGTAGATATGACCGTATTTGGCATTATAAGAAATGCTTCATAATTTGAGGCTAATTGTGGAAGGGCCATAAATCTTTCTTGTGGGGCTTCAATTAAAATGGTTAATCTATTATAGCTGAACAAAATTGAGATTTGTCCCTATATTATAACACTGGGGTAGGGTAATCCTACTGAATGTGTGTACGCTCTAAATCATTTCTTCATTTATTGTCCTAATAATTTCCCTCCATAGCAGGACTTAATATCAATCCATGCCACCAGTGGTATAAAGGTGCGCACAGGATCAAGCACAAGTCATCAGTATCAATATATTCTGGCTATCCACTGATTAGTGAAACGTAGATTGGTTTTGTACCAACAGTTGTATTGCTTGGTCAGTTTATGTGTCAGACACCTGATAACAGTTTATGACCTGATGTTGGTCAATTCAGATTTCATGATATTTTTGTGAGCAAGGCAAGTATTTATAACGTGGGGAATTCCAAATTTAGAATGGTGTCAAATAGGGGGCAATGAATGTAGAAGTAGTCATTGAATACTACTTATGTAATGTCTTATAATATTATACCCTAATAATATCATGCCCTGAAAGATGAAAAAACTATAAACACCCTTGCACATGCATTTTGGACTATGTCAACTCCTTGCCGGTGGTTTTGTTTGTTTGCAGTTTTACATCACTTTCAACATTATTTCAGTCATTTCGTGATGAGAACTACTTGTAACAGTTAAAGTGCTGCCTCACTGAATTGTCATGTCGCAGGTCTTTGCCATGACAACCCACCCGGTCACAGATTTACAAGAACAACGGGTTAACCCTTTGGCACGGACCTCAGCTCATGTGTGAAATTGTATCATGAATTCAATCTCAGCATGGCCAGGCATCAAACCCACGACCTTTGGATCACCACAGAGGAGCTGGTGCTAATGAGCTGGCACTCTAACCAACTGTGCCACGACCCGTGGCGTTTGGTTGCTGGTGGAGGCAGGGATAGATTTTAAGATAGCGTTACTGACAGGAAAAGGAATTTTTGCTGTGTGCCCTCCATCTTTCTTAATATTTCATCTTTTTCTTTCAAAATTGAGCCCAAGATCAAGGCGATTGGTGCAGCGGATGCCGTGTATGAATTAATTAATGACTGAAGAGAAAAAAACAAGTTTAGGAGATTAAAAGGATGAAGGACATGCTGTGAAAGCATTTGCACCTATTGTGTTCATTTGTGACACTGGTAGCCAAGCTGTGAATGCGCAAAAAACATGGCGACAGTAGGTTGGTCGAGATATGCCTAAAATTTTAAATGAACACAAAAGGTGTGAAAGCATTTGCCAGTATGCCCTATTCAACTTTTTAATCTAACACACTAGGTCCATAATTATCTCAATATTCTTAATGCAAAATCATTTTTCAGTAACATACGTTGTCATGTATGCTAATATAACAATGGCAATGTACTGTGGTGCTATGGCAATATTTTCTTATTACAATTAATTACGAACATCAAACTACTTATAATACACTCGTACAGTCTTTCACTTTCACTGTATCAAAAAACTATTTGTAATATACTAGTACAGTCTTTCACTTTCACTGTCTCTCATTGCTGACACAGCAACTTAAAAGTTTCTTTCAGATCATATCTTTATAGACTAGGAAATAAATGTAATACAGTTATATTGTTCATAATATGTTGGAATACATAAAGGTGATTTGACTACTAATTTAACATGATATATGACTGAGACTTATATTGGGGTCAGAGGTTCAAGCCAAACCTGTCCTGCCTGCAACTAGTGCAATATCACATACCACTATGTAACAAAGTCATTAAATTTTGTAGGTGGTTTAACTACTCTCCCTGATCTGGTACTGGGGATGCACTGATATTTGGCACAACTGGTGGTTTGACTGGTGATTTTGCTGGTGATTGAATTTGAACTGGTGATCTGACTTTTGCTGGTGACTGTGCTGGTGATCTTATTCTCACTGGTGACTGTACTGGAGCCATTGGTGGTGGCTCAGGTGGTACTGGAGCAAGTAGAACCTCAGGTAGGTTTGTGATGACTGGTCTGTTCCTAGGTTGGAACAAGGCATCATCTTCTTTGGAATGTCAGATGAATTTTCTGTTTCTCTGATACTTTGCACCTTCAGGCGTTTCCACAACATAAGATCTGGGCTTTGTTTTCTCAGCAACAGTGGCAGTGTGCCATATGTCGTTTATCTGCACCCTAACCTTATCACCTTCCTTCAGTGTTGGCAAGGTTGGTACAGCAGGTTGTAGCGGCTGGTTGCTAACTGGTAACTTGGTTTTGAGTCTACGGCTCATCAGCAGTTGACTGGGCTAAACACCTATACCTTCCAGAGGTGTGTTTCTGAACTCCAAAAGACCTAGATATGGGTCTTCATACTTCTTTAATTTTTTAGCGCTTTTTACCATGCTTTCAACTCGTCCGTTAGACTGGGGGAATTTTGGACTGGAAGTAATATGTGTAAATTCTCACTGCCTGGCAAAGTCTTTAAAATTCTGTGAAGCAAACTGAGGTCCATTGCCTGATATGACTATATCAGGTATTCTATGATGAGCAAAGATGCTCTTCAACTTTTTGATGACGGCAGCACATGTTGTGCTTGTTAACTGGATTATTTCGGGATACTTAGAGAAATAGTCCACTGCAAATCAGGTATTCGTGGCCTTCACACTCAGCTAGGTCCGCACCCACCTTTTCCCATGGCCTGTGGGTGGGTGGATGAAGCATCAGTGGTTCTTTCACCTGACTTGGTCTATGTTGAGCACACATCGAGCACCATTCTACCTCTTTTTCTACTTCCTTGGCCATACCAGACCAGATCACCATGTCTCTGGCTCGCTGTTTGCATTTAACTATGCCTAGATGTGAAGTATGGACCTTCTTCACGACCTCTGCTCTGAGGGTTTCTGGGACGATGACCCTGTCGTCTTTAAACAGCAATCCATTTATGTACACAATACTGTTTCTAACCTCATAATATGGTCTGATTTCAGGTGGGCAGTGACTTGCCTTCTTTGGCCAACCATTCACCACAACAGATATTACCATCTGTAAGGTTGGGCTTTCTGCAGTAGCCTGTTTGAATTTACACAGTTTGTCTTGTGATATGGGTAGTGTCTCAATAATGTTCATATCAAGCTCCTCATCATACAAGACTTCTGGTGTTTCAGGTAAGTAAGCTCTTGACAATGCATCTGCTATGTGCATGTCTTTACCTGGTTTAAATCTTACTCTCAGGTCATCTTACTCTCAGGTCATTTTCTGAACACGAGGAGTGAGACATGACAAGTTCTTCTTGAAAATGGCTACTAATGGCTTGTGGTCTGCTTCCACATCGACCGTTTTGGCATACAGATACTGATAAAACCTTTCACATCCGAACAAAATGGCAAGAAGCTCCTTTTCAAGCTGTGCATAGCCATTTATCTGAGTATCTGTCATGGACCTTGACGCATATGCTATTGGCTTGCTGTCTTGCAGAATACATGCACCTAGTCCAGACTTAGATGCATCTACAGTCAGAGTGATGAGTGAGTTTACATCATAGAATTTTAACACTGGGGTTGAAGATACTGTACGACACAACACATGATAACTTAGTTGCTCATCAGGACCCCACGTGAATTCCACATCATTCTGCATCAGTCTTCTCAATGGAGTAGACAGCTCTGCCAAATTTGGTATAAATTTGGCTATGTAGGTTGCTAATCCCATGAACCGGATTACGCCATCTCTGTCAGTGGGTCTGGGCATCTCTGTCACTGCTCGGACTCGTGGGTTAGCTTTCACTCCACTGGCACTGAATATGTGGCCTACATATTTGACTTCTTTCTGACCTATGTTCAGTCTCTTTGCTGTGAGCTGCGAACCACTCTTAGGCGATTATCATGCTCCTCATCTGTGTTTTGCTGAAATTGAAGCACACCACACTTACTCGTGAGGCAGCCAAGCCCGTATAATTAAGATCACTTCACAGCACGACTGACTTCTTTTTCTACTCACGAAATATCAAACCACCAATAAAATTTTTTGTGTCAGGCCACTTGTCAGGCTTAGTGTCAGGTTTCACCACCCACATAACTACAAATCCTATCAAGAAAAGGGTATATATTCCCCACCCTTCGGTCCTGACATTCATTCTCCAGATCACTGTACTCTGTATACATCTAGTTACCACAATGGCTGCTCGTGACGCTGTTACTTCCCAACCCTCACTCCGAAGCACATCTAAGGACGAGGTGGGTGATGGATCGAGCAAGAAGATGGACCAGCAAATGGTATCTGCAGCCTCTTTCGAGCTGCTCCAGTCCACATATGACCGCCTTCTGGCCACGTCGAACACTTCCAACTCGGCTGACCAGCTTAGCGGCCTCTCTGCATGATGAAAATGCCAAGCTGTCTGATGACAAGAGGAAACTTGTTGCTGAGGTTACCTCACTTCATGCCGACCTGGAGCTGGCCGAAGAAAAGACGATCCGTGTGGCCGAGTTGACGGCTGATGTCGCCTCGATCCGTGCAGATAACACGCAGATAGCGGAGGACAAGAAGGTTCTTTCGGCCGAGCTCGCCATGGCACTTCATACAATCAAGGAGAGGGATGATGTGATACAAACCTTTCTCCCTACGCCAGCTGTAGTGGACGACTCGATTGAGGACGTCTCCATTGATGACAAACGCCAGTCTCTGCTTGTGTGTCTGCCGAAGGACGGAAAACAAGACAAGATTTCTAAAGGGCTGTCCCGCACTGATGTCAACATCAAGTCCACTGTGGAAGGGTTACATTTTCTCTCCACATGCTCGGATAGGGTCCCGAAGGCCGATCATGTTGTCGTTCTTCCCGACATCTCTGAGATCCGTGCTGGTGCTGACAGCACTCAATTCTTCAAAACTTTCAAGCACTATATAAACATTATCAGAGCGAAAGGACCTACTGTGACAGTCATAACTCCCCCGTCTATGACTAACGCAGTGCAACGTCGCAACTGGATTGTGTTCAATAATCTACCATCAAGACAAAAGGTTACTCCTACCTGCCAATCTCGTTGTTCGAGGGCTCTACCACTAAGTTCCTGACTGGTGATGGTGAGATGCTTGACAGCACGATTGCTCTACTGACCTCAACCATCGACTACGTGGTCATCCCGGATAAGGTCGAACCGACCCCAATGCCTAAGTCAACCATCCTCCTATCGGATGAAGAGGAATCCTCCTCGCCCATGGTTTCCACGTCATTTAAACGATCCTCCTACAACTCCACATGCTCTGCACCCAAGTCTAAAGACAATAAACTCTATGTGTCCAAATTTGTAGCAGGCAGACTTGTGGGTAAAGGTGGCAGCAACATACGCATTGTCAGGAAATCAACTGGAGCTGATATCGAGGTTGACCGAAAGGAACTCATTGATGGGACTGTGTTGAACATTATCTCTCTCTCTGGCTCTCATAAGGCCGTTCGCAAAGCGAAGGCTGAAGTACGCAAACTTATATTATCTGAAAAATGACATATGTTATTTCAAATAAAATATTAACAGTTCATAATCATACATTTGTTTGTGTTTGTACATGTCTAACCACCAATAAAATACCTGACAAAAATAATCCATCGTTTGGCTTGCCTCAGGATGGTTTCAAATCACACGACTTCCTACTATGTAACAAACATCAACAGATCTTTAAATTGACCAATACACTCAATTTTCAATTTTAACGTCATTTCTCTTGCACACACTGAACAAATATTAAAATTTAACTGCTCAGTTCACTATCTGCAATTTAAAAATCACCATGAACTATTCCCTTCCAAACAAAAATATGTCCTTGACAGTATTGGTCCTGTACGTCACGACATGCCTCTTTCCTTGCACGGCACCGGAGTGTCACGATCTATACCTTTTCTTTCGAAAATCCTCAACCCACGTCACCCTTTTAAAGCACTAACAACTCACAAACATGTTACAACTACAAACATAGGGCAGAATAGTGAGTACCTACCTTACTCTGCTGAAAAATGCAACTTTAACTGCTCGTATCATCCAGATTATAACGAACGATAAAACAAACTTGCACGCTGCATAAGTGGCGCCATGCACGACAACTTTCAATCTGACCACGCCCCCTCTAGTGGTAGAAACACACGAGGGAATGTAATTACTTCATATTCCTCTGATCGGGCAACCAATCGGAACGCATCCTTGAGGCTGCTGGCAGGTACAACACATGCTTCGCTTAATAATATAAACATAGGGGGCACTACAAACAACAACAGGCAGTCATCACAAGGCAAACCAATTAACCAAATCCTAATTGGTTCATGCAATGTTCAGAGCATCTCGGGCAAGGTCCTACTTGTGAAAGACTACTTCTCTGAACACAACCTAGATGCTCTTTTTGGAACCGAAACATGGTTACAGGACACTAACGAAGAGAGGTTTAAAAGGGAACTTGAGGAGGGTTCCCTCAAATTTCACTCTCTCCCTCGCAAGGGACCCTCTGGCGGAGGCCTGGGTCTGTTACATCGTTTCGAGCTTCTCTTTGAAACCAATAGGTTGAACCAACTGGTGGTGACAACAATGGAACTCCTAGAAGCATCCCTTCTAATCAAAGGCAAGAAGTTCACCTTTGTAACCATCTACCGACCTGAACCCTCAGGCAGAAATAGGTAGACCTACTTGGAGTTCCTTGATGAGTTCACTCAACTGGTTGCACACTATGGGTCATTCAGTCATGAAGTCATCTTCCTAGGTGAATACAATTTTCATGTCAATAAGCCTAATAAACCTGATGTCATAAAGTTCAATGACATTCTATCTACCTTTGACATGAACCAATGGGTACATTAACCGACCCATAAGTTAGGGAATACCCTTGATCGTGTCATCACTTTCAAAGGAAACAAGTTTCTCAAGAGCCACCTGGTGGATGAGTACATATCTGATCATAAAATGATTAAGCTTTACCTAGGTATCTCACCCCCGAAACACCCCAAAAAATCAATCAAGTACAAGAACTTTAAGGGATTGGATCTTCAGTCCCTAAGGAATGACATCAAATCCCTAACTGGTGCAACCGCAACATGGGAACACTTATCCTTGAGTGACATGGAGGATTACTATGACAAGGCACTCACATCACTCATGGATAAACATGCTCCTATCACGTTTGCCAAGGTCACTCAGCGCAAACATGTACCTTGGATGAATGACCAATTAAAGCTGGAAAGATCTCTTAAGAGAAGGCTTGAGAGAAAAATGAACAAGACCGGCTCTCACATTGACAAGGAATTGTATAACTCCCAGAGAAACAAATACAATTCCATGCAGAAATCAGCTCAATCAACATACTTTTCCAACCTGGTTGAGGAAAACAAACATGACCCTAAGAAGCTTTTTAGAGTCATTGTCACATTCATGCACAAGAAAAAGGACACACCAATGCCCCAAACAGACTGTGAGGTCACACAAGCTGAGAAGTTTAACACTTTCTTTCTTGAAAAAATAGAAAGAATCCGCCTAGAAATTGACAAGGCTCCACCCTGCCAAACTTCTCCACCAGGTGACACTGCGAACAATAGTACAGCATGTCTGGAGAGGTTCACACCCTTAACCATAGATGACGTACGAAAAATTGGTCAAGAGGTCTGCAAAGAAGTCATGTGAGCTGGATCCTATTCCAACCTGGCTCCTACTTGACCTCCTGGATGACCTCTTACCAATAATTACTTCCATCATAAATAAATCACTAATGGAATCAGCAGTATCTGAAAATATGAAGACAGCCATCATAACACCCCTGCTGAAGAAACTTGGTCTAGAACTGGTTGAGAAAAACTACAGGCCTGTTTCCAACCTGACATTTATCTCTAAGCTAACTGAGAGGGCAATAGCGGACCAATTAGTCCCTCATCTTGTAAGGAATAGCCTTACTGACAAGTTTCGATCAGCCTACAAAGAATACCATAGCACTGAAACTGCTTTGTTAAAGGTGCAAAATGATATCTTGTGTGCTCTAGACAATAAAAAGTTTGTCATCTTGCTGTTGCTTGACCTCTCAGCTGCTTTTGACACTATTGACCATCAAATTCTATTTGACAGACTGGAAGCTAGATGCAATGTCAAGGGTCATGCCCTCTCCTGGATTTGGTCATATCTAAGGAACAGGAAACAATGTGTGAAAATGGGGACCCTTAAGTCCTGTCTCAAGTCCATAAAATATGGAGTGCCGATAGGCTCAGTCCTGGGTCCCATACTGTTCACCATTTATATGACACCCCTTTCTGATATCTTAGCCAAATATGGTCTGAGCTATCATATTTATGCAGATGATACTCAGATCTACATTCCTGTGGACCACACTTCCCCCCATCAAGTTGACATAAGCAGACACAAACTAGAGGAGTGTGTCTGTGAGGTCAGAAACTTCCTTATATCAAACAAGATGAAGATAAATGATGGAAAAACAGAGATGCTCATATGTACTGACAGGTACAGTACTGCCACCAGCAGTAGTATCCCAAACACAATTAGAGTGGGTAGCTCTGATATTGCTCCTAGTGAGTCAGTAGTGGACCTTGGCGTCACCTTTGGCTCCAACATGGCCCAGATCAGAAAGATGTGCCAGAAGGGCTATTACCGTATTGGGAAGCTGGCGGCCATTAGACATTGTCTAGACAAGAAGACCGCTGTAACACTTACCCATGCCTTTGTTACATCTACTTTGGACTATGGGAACAGCCTGCTGGCTGGTCTTCCAAAAACTGATATTAAGAAGCTACAATACCTCCAAAACTCTGCAGCACGTGTTGTAGGAAAAATCAGGAAATTCGATCACATATCAGGAAAACTACAGGAACTGCACTGGCTCCCTGTTCATGCGAGAATAGATTTTAAAATCCTTCTCTTAACCTGGAAGGCCCTACTTATGTGATCTACTCCTAATTAAACAAGGGGAACATTGTCTAAGATCCAACGATGGCACCCATCTACAAGTACCTAATACCAGGCTAAGGACAGTGGGTGACAGGGCCTTTTCATCTGTTGGCCCTAGACTCTGGAATTCCTTACCTACTGAAATTAGGACAAGTACTTCAGTCTCCTCATTCAAGAATAGACTAAAAACTCATCTCTTCAGGATGCACGTCCTGAACACAGAGGTATGAACAGACTTGTCTGGTATCAGCGCTGTACAAATTTTATTATTATTATTATTATTATTATTATTATTATTATTATTATTATTATTATTATTATTATTATTTATTATTATCCGTAGCGTCCATCAAGGACACTGAACTTCTCGGCTTTGCCTATACCTGCTGCTACTTCTTCAACTGTGACAGTTGGGTGATGCTCTCTCAATATTACTTTATTGAGGTCAGTTGGGTCAAGACAGATTCTCACCTTTTCACCCTTTACGACTGCTACCATGGAGTTGACCCATTCTGTGGGTTCTCTTTGCTGTACAATAACACCCAATCTCTCCATTCTGTCTAATTCTTCTTTTATCTTGTCTTTCAAGGCATGCAGGACCCTGAGTGGCCCGTGCACCACTCCTGTTGAGCCTGGAACTAACTTTATGGCAAAACTTCTATCCTTGAACAAGACTTGGAACAAACCAGGTTTCTCTTGGAGCAGCTGTGGGTACTCTTTCCCAAGATCTAGCTTCAACCGGTATAGGACTTATTTAAGTGCCTTAAAAGTAGACTGATCTTTGTAATTTAATTTCATTTAAAAAGGGGAAGATGTCATGTATGCTAATAGAGCAGTTTTCTAGTAATGAAACTAAATGTGCAGTTGTACTTGTATGGAACAATACAGAACAGCATGTGGTACACCGGCAGACATCTTGTTGTGTTTATTCGGTCTCTGACCAAGTCCAGCATGCATTGCTATTGAAAGAACTTCCTGCTAATCCAAGATGGCCTCCACCCAATAAGATGTATGTAATTCCTCTGGCTTTTGGCTCAGATATTGTGATATCAAAGGATGAATTTCACATCCAATACTGTTTTGACATTTTCTGCAGGTTTCATATCAACAATGTTTCTTCAATCATTATATGACATTCAAAATTGAGAGTTAAAACAATCTTTAAAGTGGGCCCGGCTGTCAAAATTACTTCTTCAGTACAGTGTTCAAATTATTGCAGAATTTAGTTATAATGGGAATGGATTTCTGTTAAGGCTAACTATAATTGAATATTTGGCTTATCTAGAAGGAACTAATAAAAAATATTTATAATTTGGCTTGTTCAATTTGTCACACCTATCCTTTGATGTGCAGTGGATACTTCCCACTGCCTGAATGATGAATCACGGCTTCTCTTTGAACTGCATTTGACTCTTAATGTAAAATATGGGTTTATTATATTTATTCATTATGAGCTGAACAACTTACCACATTGGCAGGATCTGCTCATATCAGTAACATGATTGACTTACCCATAAAAATGAGGTATATCACACCATCAGAAGTTTCTATTTGATGTCTTCTTATTGTATAATTCTATTTTTGAACACTAGTTTGTTTCTCTTCTAGCAATATTGAATTTAATTAAAAACTTTATGTCAATATCTATTACAATTTGGGAGCCACATGCTACTGGTTTGGAAACAAAGTGACACTATACCCAAAGACATCGGCAAAATAGACTAGAAATCCACTGTTTTCATGAATACCATGCACTGCCCACCCAATTTAAGTCACGACTCCAACAGAACTCGTTTTCCGGCAACAGGTTTTAAAGGAACCATGTTTCCATTAATTCAACATAAGATTTTAGGCTTGTTAGAAAAAATTTCTTTGTCTTTTCTTGATCTCAGCATCGTTTCGCCATTGTTTACAAGTTTGCGCAATCAGGTGAAAGTGGGTCAGTCTAATTATAGGAGTGACAGCAACGATCTGAAGCTCAACAACGCAGTGGTGCGTGTGACATCATATGAAGATTCTCCCTTGGTGTTTCCATGACGTCATCACTTGGACTCTTCTAAATGCCATTTCACGTAGTCAAGTTTGATATCGGGTAAAAAAATGAAGAAAAAACGCTACAGAATTCACACGGATTTGTATTTTTAGACATTATGACTGGGAACGATAATAACATGGGTCATAACTGCAACAGTCTATCGCCGGAGGTCGAGTTTATTTACTGGGGAAACTTCAATAGGATGGGCAGTGCGTGGTGTTTCGAGAAACAGTGGATTTCAAGTCTATTTTGCCGATGTCTTTGGGTATAATATCATCACTTTTTAATTATCATTCTGTATGAATGTATTCTTTATACCTCAGTGATGCGCGTATCGACGAGATTTCCAATGAATACGAGCATGTCGAGTATTCATAACGTATTGCTTAGCTGTGAACTATTTTCCGTCGGCCATCTTTAGACTGGTCTTCCACCGAGTGTCAAAAACATTGTGTATACACAGATGGCGGCAACCAGTCTATGGCTGTACGCACCATTTTCGGGTCACGTGACGGGGTCAAATGAGGTGCGCTTTGTTTACAAAACGTTTTTAATGATAAATATCTTGTTTCATGTATCATTTAAAAAAAAATACAGTAGTTGTCTGAGGTATAAAAACAAAACTTGCCTCGTCGGGTCAGCTGTGTGAGCGGATTCAGTTCGTTGGTGATGGCGGACGGATACCCTTCGCCTTCGGCTCAGGGTATCCTTCCGCAATCACCAACTCACTGAATCCGCTCACCCAGCTTCCCCGACTTGGTATGTTTTGTTATAGTATTTATTGTTTACCATTGAGTGGCGACCAGTCAAAATGAACAGGAAGCTCTTCCAGATGTATTGACGGGTCCCTTGGGAATGAGCCGAATTCCTTCACATGTACATCACATTTAAGCATACAATATATACGTCAAAGAGAAAGTATAAGATGCATACATAACAAATGTTGATTTAAAAAAAATCAAGTTCGCACACTTGCAACAAGAGAAAATTAAGTTTAGACTGGATTTCAACAAAAACAAACCATTCTCAACAAAATATCGAAGCAAACGTGAACTAAACGAGATTTTTTTAGATGATTGGATTTTAGAGAGTTTTTTGTGTTCTTCCGATTTTAATTGTGCAGTTCCGATGTATTGTTTCAATGGGGCAGTATGGCGACCCACAATCGGCCTATACATGCATATACATATACATATACATAAACATATACATATATGTCTTAATAATAATAATACTCTGAGCGCTGCACAATTCCGAGCAGCTGACAGACGATTACAAGAAGTGTCCACAGTAAATCTAGTGGGAAGCGGTGATCACCACGTGTCTACATTTCAACATCGGGTGATGTGGTGATGTCAGACATATCTCCAAGAAGGAACTGATATAAAGCACAGGTTTTGTATTCTCATTCAACTGTTGTGTGATGCCCCAGGGCATGGCTCAGTCGGTTAGGACACAGGCTTATTAACACCAGTTCCTCTGTGAATTAAGTGAAATAATGTTCAAAGTAATGTAAAGCCCCAAACAGACAGACAGACAGACAGCTTTGCTCTGGAAAGCTACGGGTCAAAAACATGGCCGACGTGGACCGATAATACGTGTATACGCCAAAGACTTACAGCTGAATCATCCAGTCCTGAAGGCAAAACAAACGCGACCGAACAGGTTGACACATTTCCCTCATTTGTATTTAATTTGCAAATAAATTCATACTTCTATTTAAGCGAAGACTTTGGACGCAATGTTCGCTCGATGCATGTTTTGAATTGTAGTGTGATAAGAAGAAAATCATATTTTATTCAAAGTGTTATTTATACTTTGATGATATTTACTTTTGGGAATTACACCAAAAACTAAATCATACAAATATATTAATTTGCAAGCCCAATTTGTTACTAAAATGGCAAATCTGAATCAGCTCTTTTCAAACAGACAATTAAGACTCTTAGACATGACCCACACTATATTGTTCATTGTACCACAGGTAATTATGCCTACAGCACAAAAAAGCTGGAATGCCTACAAAACCCATATTCTTGATCTAACACTTGCAGATAACTTATCATTTGCAAATTAGTTGGGAAACTTTGTATCACAATATAAAAGAGCTATTCAACACAGAGATATGTACCCCCAACAGATGTATTCCTTAGGTAAGAAAATGACAAACTTGTGAATATTGATCCTAGTACACTCTCCCCCTGAAATACTGACAACAAATTACATTGAAATTATCTAAGATGGAGAGATTTCTCTCTTGCGATTCTAGTGACAGTTAAAATGAGAGATATTTGTGAAGGTGGGTTTGTGAAATCACATGAACCTCTAATACATTCACATTCATTGTAGATTAATCTCAGTCATGATGATTTAGTTGTAAATTCTTTAAGAACACATATCAAAAGCACCAAATAGCCATGCCTCATGTCACTGTATAACATTCCACCCTGCTTCAGATCCAAACCCATCAATATTTTTCTTCTTGTTGTGGTAAAATCAAAACAGATTTTAGATAATAGGGTGCCGATAATTTGCCCTATATCTTTCTAACAACTGCAAATGAAATGCAGTCCGGTAATTTGAAGCTGTCCATCAAAGGAGAGGAGAAGGTCGTCACTCAAACTCCAGCAGTACAGTGGTCAGGCGATTTCAAGGAAAGTCTTCATTTGCAAAAAAACCTTGTCAAAATTAATGGACAATTCCTACCCCAAACAAATAATCTACGTTAGCTTACACATCTGAATAAGACAGTAAATCAGTAAAATGTGGGGGCATGAATGGCCCTACTACCCTCAGTAAGATAGAAAAGATATTGATCTAATAATATTACCCCAGTATCTTATGCATATATTACTTGAAGGCATTGCACCACAAGAAATAGCTCAGGTCTGTATGCATCTTTGAGCGAAAGTACTCATCCGGTACTAAACAGCCCTATGGGCGATACAAAAGATGTGATTGATGAACTGTTCAATGGCTACCAAGAAAATGGAAACTCAAACAAGTCACAGGGCTACCTTGCCCCTGTGACCAAGATTTAAAACAATGATGAATATAAGATACATTATCATAAAAGAGGTGTGATTATTCAGTTTTACATTTTCAATTTTATCTTTTGAAATTATTTGAAAGAGATTTGATAGATTTATCTTAAATGTCATTTGGAAAATGGAGCAGCTCAATAATAACTTTGTTCATTACAATTTATATTGTGATGGGTCCTCTGAAATCTATTATATCGGATTATATGAATAAACAAGAAACTGTCTGTCTGTTTTGACTCTGGTGGGCATCATCCGACTTAAATACATGTGCATATTTAAAAAAAAATAGTTTTGGTAGTTAAAATAAAATAAGAAAGTGACATATCTAGGGAACACATTGCAATAATGCTGTGTATTAAGTAATAAATAATATTTATGATACAAAAGTACATTTATAGCTGTGGCTGAAAGGTGTATTCGGAGCGCTTTGTTTGCAACACTTATCATTTGCCGTGTGGCCACTGCGTTAAAACTCGCGAGTGTTTGCCTGCCTTACAGCTGCGTTCACCTGATCTATCTCTTTATAATGTCTTCCTAATTATGGTCCAACCAGGTGCTTACTTGAGATGGGCACTTAACTAAATAAGAGATGTGTGTTAGGCATAATGATAACAATGTTCTTTGTATTTTTTGTTTCATTAGTTGAAATGTGCCGCCGAATGACAATAGGTTTTGTACATTTTTGGTTAGAATTAGGCAAATTATTATAATTGCATTTGTTTTCAGCTGCATTTATGTTTTGCACGGATCATAATAAAGGTTAACATTTTGAATTTCAATTTATAGTATGGCTTTTAATGGTTCAAATCTTTAATATCAAGATCTCCAAGAATTATGGAAAATAATATACACGGATTTAGCATATGGTCACTTGTCTCAAGGTGTTTTCGCCCAAAAGTGTGTGTTTTACACTCAATAAATCTATTGTGTTACTTGAAATTGTCTAAAAAATAATCTTTTGAAAGGAGTACTCTTTTCAGGATTGATACTATTCGCCCTTGTCAAAATTGCCCGTTTATCAAACTGGAGGCTGATGTTGATTTATGGCCTATAAATGGCTTTGTCGTGTAATTTGTTGACATCTTGCATTTCACCAGGTTAATTATATGGATGTTGTCAGAGGAGAGGAAGGGTGGGGGCCAGTGGTTGCAGTCTCTCCAATGGGAACCCATTGTAAGCGGTAATTAGATACAAATCGAAATTAGCATCGGCTCGAAGGGCATTATGGGTGTGACTTCTTAGTCATCCTCATCAGCCAAATAAAGACTTGAGCTCAAGAAGACCTTTTTTGGCCACAGAATGAATTTATTCATTGTACAGACGATATTTATTATGATCTTGCTGTGCAAAAACAGACAGATTGCTCGCATGGTTTACTCAATCCACACATTGCTGTATCTATGATATGTTCATAAATAAATGTCAAATATAAAACATTAACTATAAAAATAACATTCTCTTGGTCAAAACAATACTTTTCCCACATGAGCTGAGGGCCGTGCCTAAAGGGTTAACCCGTTCTCCTTGTATATCTGTGACCGGGTGGGTTGTCATGTCAAGGACCTGCGACACTATATTTGCTACAAGTGGGTCTCATCACAAAATGACTGAAATAATGTTGAAAGTGATGTAAAACCCTAAACAAACAAACAAACAAACAAACAAACAAACAAACAAAGCAATACTACAATGGTGCATGAAAACATAAGCTTATTTTTGAATACCAAAAGTACATGAATTGACATGGTACGATTTATGTGCATCTGTAGAGCCATTAAAATCACCACAACAATTGCATGGAATGAAAATATTATCCATTGTCATCAGTGCGTTATCAAAGATAACGCCGGTTTATCCAATTTCCGTTTACTGTGGCCAAAACACAAAACAATCTGCCATGGCATTGGAACATATCATTAATTAAACAAAACAAGATATTCACACGTCAAAACTACAACCAACTCACAAAAGCTGTCTAAGAGTTTTGTTGGAAGCCTCCTATGGCTTTCGGAATTGAAGTAAGGAGCAATGAGGGAGGCGATGGCTTCAGGCATGCTTCATTATGTGTGTGTCTGTAAAGGAGTGAGCGCAGCGCCACCTGCACTGTATAAAAGACTTAATCATAAAACAGCGTGAGTGTGAAGAAAGACCGGCTGCGAGATCGAAGCATGAACTTCTATTGTGCTTTCACTTTTTCAAATATTTGCTAAATATTTGCAAAACATGGCGATCTTTTTGAGCAGATGGATGCTTGTAGGCATTATTATGCTTTTCACATTTAGAGGAGATTATCTGGTTGCGGTGAACCCCACAGCTGAAAACGAGGTAATACAAACGCCAAGTGAAACACAATACGAGAGCGCCCAGGTTCAAAACTTTGTCATGGGATTTCTGGCTCCTTGGAATGGAACATTTAAAGATTTCAGTGCTCTGACCAGTGCAAGTGCAGTGTCCCTTGCTATAGAGACTATTGCCAATGATCCAACTTTAAACAAAAACTTGAATTTGAGGTGAGTAACTTCGTTGATATTGGGTCCTGTGCATTTTGAGAAATCATTGATATGAAGTATTAAGACTCTAATTTAATGTGTGTTATAGATATTCTGGTTTGTAAACTCGATTAAAACACCCTATCTGATGTCTTATCTGGTCAGAAATATCATCCAGCACAAAAAAAAAATCACTATCAGTAAATTTAGGATAAGGATCACACATACACACACACACACACACAGACACAGACACATACACACACACACCCCCCCACACATATATATATATATATACATATATATATATATATATATATATATATATATATATATATATATATATATATATATATATATATATATATATATATATATATATATATATTCATATATCTAGTGCTCTGACAGTTACAGTGACGTGGCTAACTTTCCCATAAAGAGGTCAGAACATTCATTAACGAACTCAACGTTTGGTCACGATTGCAAACTCGTCCCCCAAACGTTGGCAGAAACGTCATAGTGCGACCCCTATTAGCACATCGTAAAGACATAGATCTGTGAACACCAGATAACGTTGTGAGCCTGTTGTGGTATAACGTTGCAAGCATGTGCTCAACACGTTTCCGGCCATCGTGAGCACATCCCCAGCACGTGCTCAGCATGTTGTGAGCACATTGTTAGCAAGTTGTAACCAGACATTGTTAGGAAGTAGATCTGTGATCACCAGATAATGATTGTGAGAATGTTGTGATATAACGTCGTGAACACACGTTCAGCATGTTGCTAGCACCTTTTGGTACATATATATATACATTCAGCTGTGAACAAATTCGGCTTTCCTCTGCCAAATCTAGTCACTCAGTTGGGACTGGCACTACTGAAGTCTCTTCTAGCATATCAGCTGGCATGTTATGCTGATTTGTTGCCATTGTTTGAAATGATATGGATATATATTGCAGTTGATAATAATAACAAACTTGTATCACAACAAAAGACAAAAGAAAGACCTTATTTCTACATGCTCACAACGTCAGTATATTACCTGGGAAAGAACTTTGCTTATTAACTATTTCCCATACATATAGCTGAGCATGACCTAAACATGTTTTCCTTTCTTTTACCCAGCGTTGTTAATCTGGATTCTGGATGTAATAGCAAAACATCTGCTGGAAATGCAGTTCAAATGTACATGGACATGAACATTGATGTTTTTATAGGGCCACCTTGCTCAAAAGGTAACTTACTTTTTCTTTCTGTTTTTTTCCCTGCCTGTTCAATAAACACGTTTGGACCACAATCCCAATAGTTAAATAATTATTGAATACAAATGAAAGCAATTTATGTTGACATCTTATGTAGCATTGAATGTTACACATAAACATGGATACAACGATCTTATTGATATGTTAACAGCCGCAAAGCCAGTGGCAGAGCTTGCTTCTGTCTGGAATAAACCAATTATATCTTGGGTAGCAGCCAATGCGGAATTTAACGACAAGACCATCTTCACCACCCTTGGGCGTGTACTAGGTCCATTCAGTAAAATGGGAACTTTTCTGGTTGAAATATTAAACGTTTATGGTTGGAAACGAGTTGTGATGATAGCCTCAAATGAGAACTTGTGGGAGGATGCGGCTTTGGCTATCAGGAAGGTGTTTAGGTTGAATAACATCACCATAGCTTACACTGCTGATTTTGATACCCATCCCTCTGATAGCTTCATCAGGGAGAACCTGAAGGAGGTAATGGAAGAAGGTAGAAGTAAGTATCTAAATGACATCACCATAGCTTACACTGCTGACTTTGATACCCACCCCTCTGATAGCTTCATCAGGGGGAACCTGAAGGAGGTAATAGAAGAAGGTAGAAGTAAGTATCTAAATGACATCACCATAGCTTACACTGCTGACTTTGATACCCACCCCTCTGATAGCTTCATCAGGGAGAACCTGAAGGAGGTAATGGAAGAAGGTAGAAGTAAGTATCTAAATGACATCACCATAGCTTACACTGCTGACTTTGATACCCACCCCTCTGATAGCTTCATCAGGGAGAACCTGAAGGAGGTAATGGAAGAAGGTAGAAGTAAGTATCTAAATGACATCACCATAGCTTACACTGCTGACTTTGATACCCACCCCTCTGATAGCTTCATCAGGGAGAACCTGAAGGAGGTAATGGAAGAAGGTAGAAGTAAGTATCTAAATGACATCACTATAGCTTACACTGCTGACTTTGATACCCACCCCTCTGATAGCGTCATCGGGGAGAACCTGAAGGAGGTAATGGCAGAAGGTAGAAGTAAGTATCTAAATGACATCACCATAGCTTATACTGCTGACTTTGATACCCTCCCCTCTGATAGCTTCATCGGGGAGAACCTGAAGGAGGTAATGGAAGAAGGTGGAAGTAAGTATCTAAATGACATCACCGTAGCTTACACTGCTGACTTTGATACCCACCCCTCTGATAGCTTCATCAGGGAGAACCTGAAGGAGGTAATGGAAGAAGGTAGAAGTAAGTATCTAAATGACATCACCATAGCTTACACTGCTGACTTTGATACCCACCCCTCTGATAGCTTCATCGGGGAGAACCTGAAGGAGGTAATGGCAGAAGGTAGAAGTAAGTATCTAAATGACATCACCATAGCTTTCACTGCTGACCTTGATACCCACCCCTCCGATAGCTTCATCAGGGAGAACCTGAAGGAGGTAATGGCAGAAGGTAGAAGTAAGTATCTTAATGACATCACCGTAGCTTACACTGCTGACCTTGATACCCACCCCTCTGATAGCTTCATCAGGGAGAACCTGAAGGAGGTAATGGCAGAAGGTAGAAGTAAGTATCTAAATGACATCACTATAGCTTACACTGCTGACTTTGATACCCACCCCTCTGATAGCTTCATCAGGGAGAACCTGAAGGAGGTAATGGCAGAAGGTAGAAGTAAGTATCTAAATGACATCACTATAGCTTACACTGCTGACCTTGATACCCACCCCTCTGATAGCTTCATCAGGGAGAACCTGAAGGAGGTAATGGAAGAAGGTAGAAGTAAGTATCTAAATGACATCACCATAGCTTACACTGCTGACTTTGATACCCCACCCCTCCAATAGCTTCATCAAAATGGATCTACATTGAAATTTGGTTCCAAGCTTTCTTGTTAATTGGCCTATTTAATAAAAGTAAACATCTATGTTACTTAAGGGTATTTATGGGTGTTGGTAGTGAGTGTCCTCTGGTGGCAGATTTTCTGAGGGAACTACTTTCTTTTTATGCCAAAATGGAACGTTTTCAAAAAAGTACGGGACAAATGCTCAACTGTCAAAAAGAGTTCCATTTTCATTAAAACTTTCAAGCCATGAAATGATATTTTATGGTATTCATTTTTGTACTAAAATTATTGATATATTATTTGAAAATCACAATGGAATTTTTTTGATTATGTTGAAAGCTTCATATCTTTTTAACTCATAAAATGTGGTGTAGTAATATGTCACTGCTCCAAAATTTATTTTGTCATGTCAAAATGTTAAAGGGAAAAGGTTCTGCAGATTATGGGACCACAATAAAGTGGATTTCCAAACAACTTTGTAAAAGTGATCTAAACAATATTTACTGTGATCCTAGTGAAACAGATTTTCTATTTTTCAAAAACATTAAGAGAAAAATAGAGGTAAAGTACACACTTGATCTTTTCAAAAATATGAATTTTTTCACCTCCCTTTACATATCTGATTGCCAAACTATCATCAAGGAAAATTAGGAAAAAATACTATTTTGAAAGAATATACTTGTCATCATACCTTATAGTTCAAATATTGTAGTGTTTAAATATTGATTCATGTCATGAATGCTTTTAATTTAATAGGGAATGTATTTTACACTGTAAATGTACCAATTCCCATCAAGTACAGTATTTTAGTAATTTACTCCTCTGCCACTAGGGAGCACTCACTACCAACACCCATAAATACCCTTAAGAATAACACACAATGTTGTGATGACGTTTTAACAATTTATTTTGCAGTTGTTATTATCATGTGTAATAAAATCGACAGGAGGCGCTTCATGCTGGGTGCCTACGATCTCGGTATGACCAATGGGGACTATGTGTTTTACACCATAGATGTGCTTCCAACAGACTCTCTCCTTGATAAACAGGTGTGGGAGGGGGATGATGGACGAGATACCGATGCTAGACAAGCATTTCAAGCCGTCTTCAATGTAGGATACACTTTTTTATCATCCTGTAGTAGAACCTAATGTGATGGGATCTCATTTGTAGCAGCATTTTTTAACTTGCCCTGTCTCCTATTATTTTGAATTAGACATCCGTCTTTAAACATAAAATGACCTTTTATTCAAGGTCTTTGATACATGTTGGATAAAGGTGTGTCTAATTATGTCCACAGGGAAATTTATTACTATCTTTCTAACCTTATTCAAAGTCTTAGTTACCATTGTCACAGAGGAACACAAGGTACAGAAACATTCGCCAGTATGCCCTATTCAACTTGTTTATTCTCCCACGCTGGTTCCAGACCAAAGACGTTTGGTAATTTCTCCAAAGGGAATCATATCATTCCAATTAAATATAGGTTTTATTTTTCTTCCCGGGAGTCGGTTGAGAAATCAAGTGAGTTTGAGTCAGGTATTCATCATAGGCTAATAATAACATATCAGTTTTGCCTAACCCTAGCACCTCCCATGCCATCGTGTTCCCATCCGTCTTGCATTGTTATCTATGCAAACTCTCCGATGCCTTCTTAATAACTAATCTAATTATCTCTTCTGGGAATCACAGTGTTTACATTATGTTTTAGGCCCATACGAGATTTTATTATTATAACATATTTATTTGCTCTAAGGTTTAAAAATTGGCACATATATAATAATCATATTTACAGATAAACATTATAGAAATGATAAAAATAAAAACAAAGTACATAGAGTTAGATCAGGGTTTCCCTTTACACAATCATTTAATCCACATCATCATCTGATGAAAGGTCACAGAAAGAAACTCCATCACGTAAATCAATTAATTCGGACAGCATTGCATAAATTGTCTTCACTGATACTTTTATATCATCTTTCACCCATAACACTTACATCAATATCATTATACAATTTACACTTGTGCCTCAGCTGAATAAAATTCATTCCCATTATTGACATTGGAATAAAAACAGACATCTTTGTCACATTTCTTACAAGAAATGGTTTGCTATTTATACAATTAGAATATAATTAGAATTTGAGAAATCGTTTTTCTAAACTTATCTCAAGAGGCAAACAATCTGCCAACAACAGTATTATATATCTGTGAGTTATATATTGAACTTTCCAGATAACCCTTAATGCTTTACGTCATGCAATGCAAACATATGACACAACCTTACTGGACAGCAACTACAACAAAGCACTGTGATAAAAACTGCATCAATGTATTTTAAAATGCATTTCACAAATGTACCTATATGACCAATATCAGCCATGAGTAAATTGAAACTTTTCCAAAAATTACAAATTGAATCTGATACAATGCAATTCTTATCTACTGTTGAGACTTTGTGTCCCAGATGTTTGCTGTTGTTACATTACATAGGTCACTACCATTTACTCTTATAATGATATCTCTTACAATACAGCCTCTTCTCTTGAAAATTAAAAACTCTTTAGACCATTAAAAGCTACATATTTTCACCATTTTCTGTAATGCCTGTTAAGTTAGAGTTAACAAACTTAGGTCGTGTGCAAAGACAAGACCTCCAACATATTGATGTCCCATATGATAACCAATACCACTTTTCTTCAACCTAATAAGCAGACCATCAATATATACAGAAAACAATATTAATATTGATGCAATATTCGGTGCTTTGACAGCTATCACTAATGATTTTTCCAATAACACGATCCATACAATTGCATTCTGTGAATATGAACATAATAACTGTTTAATCCCCCATGCTGGTTCCAAAGTGTTTTCATTCAAAGTTTGCTATTTCTTGTTTGTGTGGTTAGGATTTCCATCACTTTCAATATTATTTCAGTCATTTCATGATGAGACCTACTTGTAACAGATATAGTGCTGCCTCACTGAATTGTCATGTCGCAGGTCCTTGACATGACAATCCACCCGGTCACAGATTTACAAGGATAACGGGTTAAACCTTTAGGCACGGGCCTAAGCTCATGTGAGAAATTGTATCATGATATCAATCTCGGCATGGCTGGGGATCGAACCCATGACCTTTGGATCACCGTAGAGGAACTTGTGCTAAGAAGCTGGTGCTCTAACCAACTGCGCCACGGCCCGTGGCTTGGTATTTCATGGAATAATACATCATGGGCCCAATATTTTGGATCCTACATTGTCTGTAAAACCTCCTGGAGCATAATGTATTATCTGCAATTGCACATACCATTTAACTACAATATGAAGTCAATACAGATGGACAATCCTTACTTTTATATGTAAAGTAATAAGCATTAGTACGATATCCATGGTTACTGATATATTATTCTTGGCATACATTTCCTCAAGGTTGTCCTTGCTGCGTTAGATGACTCCAATGTTAACTCCTTCCGTTTGGAAGTGGCACGGCGCATGCGCCTCCCACCGTGGCAAGATTTATTTTGGGCATATATCAAAGTACGTACATTTTTGGCTTGCTAAAAATAAAGACAAACAAAAACGATCATTATTTTCATTTGAAATAAACGAATCACTGTAGACATGTTAAAGACCGTTTAATGCACCAATGCCGAATTAATTTCTTTGTTATTTCAATAATTAATATCATAATGAAAATTACATGTTTCTACTTTTAAGATGAGCGATGAGCTAAAAGTAAGTACTGATGTTGGGAATACTACTTTTATCTATTCAACAGGTTCCTTGAAATTGTTTATATCAGATAGTGCAAATAACCAAATATTACAGTATATTATTTGTCTTTTTTGTATAATACCTATTTCGTACTGTATGGAAATGCCTAGAAAACATCATTTTTATAGAACCAAGATCAAACATGGCGAATAAAAAATTGTTCTTATGATATAATTTTCAAACTTATAAAATCTTATTCTAGATGGTGGATATTTGTGGTAGTTTTGTTGCCCTTTTCTTGCACTTTTCATGATCTTGACATTCTAGATGCCAGACTTTGAAATGGGAGACAGTTTTGCAGTGTTTCTGCATGATGCTGTTTTGCTCTACGCCATCGCCATCAACGAGTCGCTCTCACTGGGACAAGATCCAAGAAACGGCGTGGTGCTCTCAAACAACATGAAAGGCAAACGCTTTCAAGGTACATATCTCATTTTATTTATTCTTGTCAGTAATTTACTTATG
This sequence comes from Amphiduros pacificus, assembly GCA_949316495.1. Classification (NCBI taxonomy): domain Eukaryota; kingdom Metazoa; phylum Annelida; class Polychaeta; order Phyllodocida; family Hesionidae; genus Amphiduros; species Amphiduros pacificus. Next base: position 56,349,040 of record OX439001.1, on the reverse strand, counting down.
AATGATATTAGTCTTCTACATCTTAAAGTGCTTTTCAATAATATGTATCAAAAAGTGATGAATGATATCGGAATAGTAGAATGACAGAACATATTGCTCTAATATCAATCAAAGGAAGACACATAAATGGATCTATTAATGACTTATTTTATATTTGGCAATGTCCTATGCACATACCAGAGGCACCTCTTCTTATCTGCAAAATAAGCTAAACTTATTGCAAATTCAAACATGTTCTCTGCAGTGGGTCCACATGCCAAGCAAAATGAGATCAAATAATAATCATATCCCATTGTGATAATGTAGACCCTACTTTTGAACAGGGGACTCAACTAATGAGTCACAAAGGCACAGCTGCTTTCCCTTCCAGATCTATTCCAGATATGTAGGTTCAAGTTGCTGCTGTGCAGGTACACTAAAAATTAGCTTCACAACTCAGTGGGTAAACCAGAGCATGTTCCAGATAATCATACATTCTCCTTGATATATAACTTAACTACACCAGTTAATCACCCTTCTTTTGGGTGTGAGTTTTGTTAGTGATACACGATTTGAGGCATAGTTAATGATGGGGTATGGTATCTTATTAATATTATTGTTAAGCATGTTATGCTATGGTATATGCTATGGTATGAAATATAACAATTACATATTACATTAATCTGTACTTTAGATTTTGAATTCATAAATTACAATTTAGGTCTATCAGATGTTGTGAACAGAACCAAATAGATTACAAATGCTCATGTGTCAGAAAAACCACATTAACGCAACAGGCAGTTGAAGAGGCAGACATGATGCACAGGTGATATTAAAGCATCATTTAAGATTGATATTAAAGCATCATTTAAGATTGATATTATAGTATCAGTTAAGATTGATATTAAAGTATCATTTAAGATTGATATTAAAGCATCACTTAAGATTGATATTAAAGCATCATTTAAGATTGATATTAAAGTATCATTTATGATTGATACTAAATCATCATTTATGATTGATATTAAAGCATCATTTAAGATTGATATTAAAGTATCATTTAAGATTGATATTAAAGCATCATTTAAGATTGATATTAAAGTATCATTTATGATTGATACTAAATCATCATTTATGATTGATATTAAAGCATCATTTAAGATTGATATTAAAGTATCATTTAAGATTGATATTAAAGTATCATTTATGATTGATATTAAAGCATCACTTAAGATTGATATTAAAGCATCATTTAAGATTGATATTAAAGTATCATTTATGATTGATACTAAATCATCATTTATGATTGATATTAAAGCATCATTTAAGATTGATATTAAAGCATCATTTATGATTGATATTAAAGCATCATTTAAGATTGATATCAAAGCATCATTTAAGATTGATACTAAAGCATCGTTTCAAGCATTCATGAAATGAGGTTTCCCTTGCATAATATAAATGCTTACAACTAAAACTTGGCAATTAAATGTTATTACCCATCATATTTCCCTTACATAAATTTCTGTGCCATTTGAAAGTGGGTGAGTCTTCTACTAATATCCAAATCATCTATTGGACACTTGGTCAACAAACTTTATTTAGCTGACCAGTGAACTAGTGTAACACTTGCTGAGTAAAGTTTCATTTAAGATTCATATTAAAGCATCATTTAAAAATTGATATTAAAGCATCATTTAATATTGGTATTAAAGCATCATTTTAAGACTGTGTACCCTGCCATGTATCGAATAAATCCTCCTATTAATTAAGTATAAAATAAAGGAAGATAAAGAATTCATTCAAGATTAAAGGAGTGAACCTATGATTTGAAGTTTCTCCCGATATATTTCATATTTTCCCAAAACATTGGAGCCTAATATCTGTTTGGCCAAAGATAAGTATTACCCAATAATCATGCAATATAATCACGTGACTTAATATGCCAAATCCGTCATGCACAGTTGTTGCATGATGATGTTTGGTCATGCACATATCATTTTTTTAATAATCTGTCATGTCCCATTTATAGCATAATATGATATACCCAATATATGCAATATCAATCTAAGGGTTCCAAGGAATCACCAAACACAGACTGACCTAAGACCTCTGCTGCACTTCGTGACTTCAAACATAATTATTAAACATTATTTTCTGTCAAGTAATTGGTGACTTTGATAAAGGCAACTAATGCATTTAATTGCAATCCAGGCAAATCAGGCAAGGTAATACTCGACAATAATGGGGATAGGGAACCAGATTATTGGATTACTGACATGGCAGAAAATGGAACCTTCATTAAAATTGCTGAAATTGTCAACCTTGAACAGGAAGAACAGGTATTTCCTTTCCTTTAATATGTAATTAAATTTGTCTTCCTTAAAGTGATCAACATTTGGAGAGTTGGGTGAAATGTCAGCTGACATCTTAAAACATTACAATAGCCGTGTCTTTAAATGCAGACACAGCTGAACCTCCATTCCGCAAGTATTTAAAAACTCATGCATGTCAAAAGCATGCAGTCATGTTTAAAAAAAGGTGTGGTAATATATCGGGAATACCTCCGATATTCAGTATACATCAGAGGGATACAGAAAATGCGAAAATCTAATAGTCAAAAAGTAAATCTACTTTTTTAAAAGTTATTTATTATTTCATAATATATTATTTATCAAAAATTGAAAATGATATTTTTGTGTTTGCTAAACTTTGTGTTCTAGTTAGACGATTTAAAACAGATTTTCAGGCGTATTTTGCCACCGAGATGGCCGAACGGGAAGGTTGGTGACGGGTTCGCGCCCCCTGATGTGCCTGCTTGTGGATTTTCTGGTGAACTTTGTGGAACAGGTAACTATATATGTTCCTAATCGGTGACACCACCACGAGCTCACATTGTAGGCGAATTCAAACATATTCTAATACGTCTGCTATCTATCAAAATTTATCAAACTTATGTAGGTTCATAATTTATGGCAAGTTCTGGTGTATTAATTATATTGTTTTTGTATGTATTAAATCTGAGAGCAAAATAAATTATATTGCTCTCAGATTAAATGAATTAGTTTTCTAACACGACTAATATACACATCTTAAGCAGAATTCAAATTTTAGAAAAACAGAAAACTTCATCGGAGGTCAGTTGGTCCATAATAATAAAAACATGAATGAATAATAAATTAATTTCCCCAAAATTAAGAGAGATGACCAACCTCCAATCAGGCCCATTCCAGATGGCAGCTTCAGGGCCTAAGGTTTGTTATGTATGAGCCGCTCTGATTGGTTTATTCCAATGGATTTCCTTACTGGTTTATCTATTATCATATTGGTGGAAGCCCTCTCCTGTTTGGCTAGACCTTTACGAGATTGCTGGAATACCTTCAGGGCATGCTGGGGTATCTAGGTTTGTTTTTTTAATTATTCACATTGCTGGAAGTGTTTTGTGATAATAAGTTTTTATTAATATTTCATATTAATAATATGAAGATGAAGCATTCATCAGGTCAGGCTTAGAAAAAAATGACATCATGGAATCTAACAAGAATTCCTGTTAGATTGAACAAAATGGCCGTTGACCTCAACCCTACTGGATCGCACAGATTTATCTGCCGCTAGATGGAATTGGCTGGTGGACCGGCTAAAAAATAATCTCTGAAATGATATTTTTCTATTGATATTTTTCCGGCTAAGTTGCAAGCGTGCGGAATTGACATGATTGTGTATGCTCCGGCTCTGTTGTGAGCATCTGAAATAGTGTCACCCTCCATATTTTAACATTCATAACAATATCCACATGTTGTTATTCTCCATATTTATTAACACAGTAATATTAATTTATAATTCTTGTCAGAATCTAATTCTATATACAATTAACTATAAGTTTCCTAAAGATTTATTCTTATGAATTAAACTTATAAACTAATGAGGAAAAATACATTAATATAGTTGTTTACCACAACTCTGACAGTTTGGAATGTGTTTGGGAGTCATGGAATGGCAGCTCTGCTCCCCTACTAATCTGTTCCTAAATAAGGTCCCAGCTTCTAACAGCTGCTAAAGTTAGTCCCTCATTAACATGATCCTTGGTTTCACAGCAGCTTATTTGCATGGATCATATTTATTTAACTCAGAATTTAGTTATATCAGCCAATCAGGCGGTCTAGGAGAAGAGCCAGCTTTCAGCTGAGCTTGGCTCTGCTCAAGGGCAGTTTAAAACCCCTTGCAGCAGAAGTTGGGCTCAGAAATCCTTGGAAGATGTTCTCACCAAACAACTTTTGTATTGAGAATAAAAACCAAATTTTCTTCATATTATGATGGTCTTAGAGTTGTTATGCTGAAGAAGAAAATCTAGAAGTAAAGATCCTATGGGCCCAGAAGTTGTGAGAGCCAGTTTACTTCAATAGCGTGAAATGTACGGATTAGTCTGGATATTGATGTAACATAAACTATCACATTTAATCCGTAAGGACAATTTTCACCAATATTTGAAACAGTCTATTTTTTGTCTCGCACAAATTCATTCCAAATATCGGGCCATGGAAACAGTGGATGTCAAGTCTATTTTACCGTTGATAGATAAAATTAGATAAAATTGTTTAATTTCCCAAAACACTAATTATTATTTTTTGATTAAATACCACATACCATTTTTTGGGGGGGTCTTATTTCATTCTCTTATGTGCTGAAACTCCATGCTTTTTTAAAACATTTTGTGGATCTATTCAGTAAAGGCCACGGGCCGTGGCGCAGTTGATTAGAGCGGCAGCTTATTAGCACCAGTTCCTCTGTGGTGATTCAAAGGTCGTGGGTTCGAACCCCGGCCCTGCCGGGATTGAATTCATGATACAATTTCTCATATGAGCTGAGGCCCATGCCTAAAGGGTTAACCCGTTGTCCTTGTAAATCTGTGACTGGAAGGGTTGTCATGTCAAGGACCTGCGACATGACAATTCAGTGAGGCAGCACTATACCTGCTACAAGTAGGTCTCATCACGAAATGACTGAAATAATGTTGAAAGTGATGTAAAACCCCAAACAAACAAACTATTCAGTAAATGCATTTGAAATATTATTTTAAGAAGTTGTTCTGTTTCAGCAGACCTGTGGGTTGTTGCTATTTCTATTTTGTTGCCGACTGTACTGGTGGCGCTGTCAGCAACACTCGGAGTATTCCTTTATCGGTATGTCTATCAATGTGTTTTAATGTGTGGCCTCGTGACCAACTTACTCCAAGTTTAAGATGCATGATTAAATCTTGAAATCGTCAGCTCTGTAGCCTCCATATTGTAGTTTCTTTGCAAACGTGTCTGTGCTCTAAAACGCTCAAATAAAAATCTCAATATAAAGATTTACTCTTTTTTTGTATACGTTTGCAAAGAAATAGGAAAAGAAAACAATTCTTTATGTTTTGACGTGCATATCGCCCAAATAAAACCCCAAGTATGAAGAGTTCCAACCGGGATTTGAACTATGGATCCTTAACATGGTACATATACGTATATGACAGCAATAACGAAACTTTATATATACCTAACCCCAATGACCTTGCACGCCAACATTATATTAACCAAAAATAAAAATAAAACCTAAGATTAAAATGGATTTGTTTGAAAATATATTTTGTGCACATCATATTCTATTATTTATTATGATGGAGTGGTATGATATAAATCACAAGCAAAGTATTCTGAAAATATTTTGAATAATTGATTTATCGCCCTTTCACTTCAATGTTTGCGAGCTGTATATCCTGAATACTTATTTGCAGTACAGCTATATTTGCACTTTCTTTCCAGGCGTGCAAAGTTTGAAAGTTCTTTGCTGACTGAATCATGGAGAATTTACTGGGACAATCTAGAGCAAATCAGAAGCGCCACAAAGAATGATATCAATGTGAGTATATGCGCATTAATTGATATCAGAAAATGACTTGACAACATACTTTGTATATTAGATTCTTGTATGTGACTTAGGCCTGATGGAGAGTGTGTCAACCGATGCTCTCAGGACAGCCCCGAGTGAAAAAAACATAGAACATCCAAATAAATTGAAAAAATAATATGACTCACTTTGTAATATGTGCTTCCACCATTTGAGATATACATGTATATATATTTTAATATTCTCCTTATTACATCCTGGGTTCAAACCAGACTCTACAAGTAATGGTTGTAAAGCTGTTTTTGAGTCAGACCTGGCAGATCACACCAAGTACAAGCTTCTTTTTAGCAGCCAATAAGCACTGAGCCAGATATTCTGCACTTGTTGTTACATGACCAACATGTGTCATTGTTATGATTGGAAAGTGAGCACAACAATAAACGAGTTAAGATGTAAGTGGTACGCGTAACAAACTTGTCAAAAACAATCAGGGGATGGAGCATTAATTTTCAAGGGGGGGGGGCAAATGGAAAATCGTGATTTTTTTCTGATGGTGAATGCTGATGAATTAAATCTCATCATGAAATGACTGAAATACTGTTGGAAGTGATTTAAAAAAACCAAACAAACATACTGACATAGAAATAAGACATTTACAATATACCCCCCAAAACTACAAATCATGGTAAATGTTTGCTAATGCGCGGGAAACGTAACTCATGTGGCTCGACCGCGCCAAGCAGAGGAAGTGTTTCCATAATAAAGAACACAGTTTTTTTAGATTTTTCAATTGATAAAAAGTGATTTATTCCATAATTGGGTCATAAAGCTTGTGCCTCACTCCTCTGATCCCGTGTATGTATAGGATAAGGTATGGTCACATGATCATTACGCAGTATAATCGTCGAGTGAAACGAGACGGTTATACAAGTAATGAACGAGTGGCCATACCTTATCTGTTTTAAAATATGGACTCACAAAGCACTGAAACTGATTCGAGTACATATTCTGAAGTTCATGCCTATCACATGGTATAATCAATTTCAATTTATCCAGATTTCAAAATCATTCTTTTCAACAATGAATATACAAAGCCATTTACTTTATATATTATTACTCATGGCAATATTGTTCACTCAGTACATTTATAGAACAAATTTCAATACAAGCTTGGACACCATGATGGACAATACTTGGCCTACATGTTAGGACATAAGATCTTATTAATACATTGACCTACAAACATCACAGAGCCTGGTCTGCAGTTAATGAACAGCATTTACATTTTCAGAAGATTATAATTTAATATTATCTCTACTACTTTGGTACTCTCCTACACAGATCCAAATAATTTGATGTGTGTGAACTTTGTTACTTATTCACTGTTCACAGTTCATTATTCAGATTTTTTTCTAAATTTATTGTACACTATGTCAACATGTCAGATTTCAAATATTATGTCCCAAATATCACCGTGCTGGATTTTGTGCCAAATTATGTGAAAGGAAATTATAATAATTATAAAAACGAAAAATAGTATTTAAACATGGGGGAAAAAACAAGTGCAGGTCAATTCAAAGATCACCAAATTTTGTATGCGGGTTAAGGGGGGTCCCATGATGTTATTTATGAAGCGATTCCCCGGCGCATTTAACGGTAGCAAGATGGCGCCACTCAAAACTTTTAGTATTTTAAGATTTAAATAATATAAATCCTATTTTTCCAAGTAAAAAATGACTGGCGCAGGTCAATTCAAAGGTCACCAAATTGTGCATACAGGTTGAGGGGGGTCCCATGATGTTATTTATGAAGCGATTCCCCGGCGCATTTAACGGTAGCAAGATGGCGCCACTCAAAACTTTTAGTATTTTAAGATTTAAATAATATAAATCCTATTTTTCCAAGTAAAAAATGACTGGCGCAGGTCAATTCAAAGGTCACCAAATTTTGCATACGGGTTGAGGGGGGTCCCATGATGTTATTTTTGAAGCGATTCCCCGGCGCATTTAACGGTAGCTAGATGGCGCCACTCAAAACTTTTAGTATTTTAAGATTTAAATAATATAAATCCTATTTTTCCAAGTAAAAAATGACTGGCGCAGGCCAATTCAAAGGTCACCAAATTTTGCATGCGGGTTGAGGGGGGTCCCATGATGTTATTTATGAAGCGATTCCCCGGGGCATATAACGGTAGCAAGATGGCGCCACTCAAAACTTTTAGTTTTTTAAAATTTAAATGAAATAAATCTTATTATTCCAAGTAAAAAATGACTGGCGCAGGTCAATTCAAAGGTCACCAAATTTTGCATGCGGGTTGAGGAGGGTCCCATGATGTTATTGATGAAGCGATTCCTCGGCGCATTCAACGGTAGCAAGATGGCGCCACTCAAAACTTTTAGTTTTTTAAAATTTAAATGAAATAAATCTTATTATTCCAAGTAAAAAATGACTGGCGCAGGTCAATTCAAAGGTCACCAAATTTTGCCTGCGGGTTGAGGGGGGTCCCATGATGTTATTGATGAAGCGATTCCCCGGCGCATTTAACGGTAGCAAGATGGCGCCACTAAAAACTTTTAGTTTTTTAAAATTTAAATGAAATAAATCTTATTATTCCAAGTAAAAAATGACTGGCGCAGGTCAATTCAAAGGTCACCAAATTTTGCATGCAAGTTGAGGGGGGTCCCATAATGTTATTTATGAAGCGATTCCCCGGCGCATTTAACGGTAGCAAGATGGCGCCACTCAAAACTTATAGTTTTTTAAAATTTAAATAAAATAAATCTTATTATTCCAAGTAAAAAATGACTGGCGCAGGTCAATTCAAAGGTCACCAAATTTTGTATGTGGGTTAAGGGGGTTACCTTGATGTTATTTATGAAGCGATTCCCCGGCGCATTTAACGGTGGCTAGATGGCGCCACTCAAAACTTTTAGTATTTTAAGATTTAAATAATATAAATCCTATTTTTCCAAGTAAAAAATGACTGGCGCAGGTCAATTCAAAGGTCACCAAATTTTGCATGCGGGTTGAGGGGGGGTCCCATGATGTTATTTATGAAGCGATTCCCCGGCGCATTTGACGGTAGCAAGATGGCGCCACTCAAAACTTTTAGTTTTTTTAAATTTAAATGAAATAAATCTTATTATTCCAAGTAAAAAATGACTGGCGCAGGTCAATTCAAAGGTCACCAAATTTTGCATGCGGGTTAAGGGGGGTCCCATGATGTTATTTATGAAGCGATTCCCCGGCGCATTTAACGGTAGCAAGATGGCGCCACTCAAAACTTTTAGTTTTTTAAAATTTAAATGAAATAAATCTTATTATTCTAAGTAAAAAATGACTGGCGCAGGTCAATTCAAAGGTCACCAAATTTTGCCTGCGGGTTGAGGGGGGTCCCATGATGTTATTTATGAAGCGATTCCCCGGCGCATTTAACGGTAGCAAGATGGCGCCACTCAAAACTTTTAGTATTTTAAGATTTAAATAATATAAATCCTATTTTTCCAAGTAAAAAATGACTGGCGCAGGTCAATTCAAAGGTCACCAAATTTTGCATGCGGGTTGAGGGGGGTCCCATGATGTTATTTATGAAGCGATTCCCCGGCGCATTTAACGGTAGCAAGATGGCGCCACTCAAAACTTTTAGTTTTTAAAATTTAAATGAAATAAATCTTATTATTCCAAGTAAAAAATGACTGGCGCAGGTCAATTCAAAGGTCACCAAATTTTGCATGCGGGTTAAGGGGGGTCCCATGATGTAATTTATGAAGCGATTCCCCGGCGCATTCAACAGTAGCAATATGGTACCATTCAAAACTTTTAGTTTTTAAAATTTAAATGAAATAAATCTTATTATTCCAAGTAAAAAATGACTGGCGCAGGTCAATTCAAAGGTCACCAAATTTTGCATGCGGGTTGAGGGGGGTCCCATGATGTTATTTATGAAGCGATTCCCCGGCGCATTTAACTATGGGTAGATGGCGCCACTCAAAACGTTTAGTACTTTAAGATTTAAATAATATAAATCCTATTTTTCCAAGTAAAAAATGACTGGCGCAGGTCAATTCAAAGGTCACCAAATTTTGCATACAGGTTGAGGGGGGTCCCATAATGTTATTTATGAAGCGATTCCCCGGCGCATTTAACGGTAGCAAGATGGCGCCACTCAAAACTTTTAGTATTTTAAGATTTAAATAATATAAATCCTATTTTTCCAAGTAAAAAATGACTGGCGCAGGTCAATTCAAAGGTCACCAAATTTTGCATGCGGGTTGAGGGGGGTCCCATGATGTTATTTATGAAGCGATTCCCCGGCGCATTTGACGGTAGCAAGATGGCGCCACTCAAAACTTTTAGTTTTTTAAAATTTAAATGAAATAAATCTTATTATTCCAAGTAAAAAATGACTGGCGCAGGTCAATTCAAAGGTCACCAAATTTTGCATGCGGGTTAAGGGGGGTCCCATGATGTTATTTATGAAGCGATTCCCCGGCGCATTTAACGGTAGCAAGATGGCGCCACTCAAAACTTTTAATTTTTTAAAATTTAAATGAAATAAATCTTATTATTCCAAGTAAAAAATGACTGGCGCAGGTCAATTCAAAGGTCACCAAATTTTGCCTGCGGGTTAAGGGGGGTCGCATGATGTTATTTATGAAGCGATTCCCCGGCGCATTTAACGGTAGCAAGATGGCGCCACTCAAAACTTTTAGTATTTTAAGATTTAAATAATATAAATCCTATTTTTCCAAGTAAAAAATGACTGGCGCAGGTCAATTCAAAGGTCACCAAATTTTGCCTGCGGGTTGAGGGGGGTCCCATGATGTTATTTATGAAGCGATTCCCCGGCGCATTTAACGGTAGCAAGATGGCGCCACTCAAAACTTTTAGTTTTTTAAAATTTAAATGAAATAAATCTTATTATTCCAAGTAAAAAATGACTGGCGCAGGTCAATTCAAAGGTCACCAAATTTTGCATGCGGGTTAAGGGGGGTCCCATGATGTAATTTATGAAGCTATTCCCCGGCGCATTCAACAGTAGCAATATGGTACCATTCAAAACTTTTAGTTTTTAAAATTTAAATGAAATGAATCTTATTATTCCAAGTAAAAAATGACTGGCGCAGGTCAATTCAAAGGTCACCAAATTTTGCCTGCGGGTTGAGGGGGGTCCCATGATGTTATTTATGAAGCGATTCCCCGGCGCATTTAACTATGGGTAGATGGCGCCACTCAAAACGTTAGTACTTTAAGATTTAAATAATATAAATCCTATTTTTCCAAGTAAAAAATGACTGGCGCAGGTCAATTCAAAGGTCACCAAATTTTGCATACAGGTTGAGGGGGGTCCCATAATGTTATTTATGAAGCGATTCCCCGGCGCATTTAACAGTAGCAAGATGGCGCCACTCAAAACTTTTAGTATTTTAAGATTTAAATAATATAAATCCTATTTTTCCAAGTAAAAAATGACTGGCGCAGGTCAATTCAAAGGTCACCAAATTTTGCATACAGGTTGAGGGGTGTCCCATAATGTTATTTATGAAGCGATTCCCCGGCGCATTTAACGGTAGCAAGATGGCGCCACTCAAAACTTTTAGTATTTTAAGATTTAAATAATATAAATCCTATTTTTCCAAGTAAAAAATGACTGGCGCAGGTCAATTCAAAGGTCACCAAATTTTGCATGCGGGTTAAGGGGGGTCCCATGATGTTATTTATGAAGCGATTCCCCGGCGCATTTAACGATGGCTAGATGGCGCCACTCAAAACTTTTAGTATTTTAAGATTTAAATAAAATAAATCCTATTTTTCCAAGTAAAAAATGACTGGCGCAGGTCAATTCAAAGGTCACCAAATTTTGCATGCGGGTTGAGGGGGGTCCCATGATGTTATTTATGAAGCGATTCCCTGGCGCATTCAACGATGGCTAGATGGCGCCACTCAAAACTTTTAGTACTTTAAGATTTAAATAATATAAATCCTATTTTTCCAAGTAAAAAATGACTGGCGCAGGTCAATTCAAAGGTCACCAAATTTTGCCTGCAAGTTGAGGGGGGTCCCATGATGTTATTTATGAAGCGATTCCCCGGCGCATTCAACGGTAGCAAGATGGCGCCACTCAAAACTTTTAATTTTTTAAAATTTAAATGAAATAAATCTTATTATTCCAAGTAAAAAATGACTGGCGCAGGTCAATTCAAAGGTCACCAAATTTTGCCTGCGGGTTGAGGGGGGTCCCATGATGTTATTGATGAAGCGATTCCCCGGCGCATTTAACGGTAGCAAGATGGCGCCACTCAAAACTTTTAGTTTTTTAAAATTTAAATGAAATAAATCTTATTATTCCAAGTAAAAAATGACTGGCGCAGGTCAATTCAAAGGTCACCAAATTTTGCATGCGGGTTAAGGGGGGTCCCATAATGTTATTTATGAAGCGATTCCCCGGCGCATTTAACGGTAGCAAGATGGCGCCACTCAAAACTTTTAGTTTTTAAAATTTAAATGAAATGAATCTTATTATTCCAAGTAAAAAATGACTAGCGTAGGTCAATTCAAAGGTCACCAAATTTTGCATGCCGGTTAAGGGGGGTCCCATGATGTAATTTATGAAGCGATTCCCCGCCGCATTTAACGATGGCTAGATGGCGCCACTCAAAACTTTAGTATTTTAAGTTTTAAATAAAATAAATCCTATTATTCCAAGTCAAAAATAACTGGCGCAGGTCAATTCAAAGGTCACCAAATTTTGCATACGGGTTAAGAGGGGTCCCATAATGGTATTTATGAAGCCATTCCCCGGCGCATTTAACGGTAGCAAGATGGCGCCACTCAAAACTTTTAGTTTTTAAAATTTAAATGAAATAAATCTTATTATTCCAAGTAAAAAATGACTGGCGCAGGTCAATTCAAAGGTCACCAAATTTTGCATGTGGGTTAAGGGGGGTCCCATGATGTTATTTATGAAGCGATTCCCCGGCGCATTTAACGGTAGCAAGATGGTGCCACTCAAAACTTTTAGTTTTTAAAAATTTAATGAAATAAATCCTTTTATTCCAAGTCAAAAATAACTGGCGCAGGTCAATTCAAAGGTCACCAAAATGTGTATGTGGGTTTAGTCTCCTGATGTCATATGCGTTTCTTCTGCGCATTTGACATTACCAATATATCGCCACAGACATCTTTAAGATATTAATAATTAGATACAAAGACACAAGTTTGAAGTTCATTTTATAATTGAATTTTTTTTCCCCAAATATGCCTCCAAGTATATATCTCTATACACTTAAAGGACTTGGGTCAAACCTAGATATAGAAGGATATATACCCTGTGGATATATACTTTTTCTGTAAAAAGTCTATTTTTCTGCATTTATTACTTTCGAAAGCATTTCAAATGATTTCAAAGAATTATGATTGAGTAATGGGGCCTTAAACATACCGGTAGACATGTCTAGATTATGTCTAGAGCTCTCAATATGACAGCAGAATTTTGAGTTCAATGGAGTAAGCCCGTTTTCCTCTGACAAAGTCAATATATTTGACTTACTGATTGGTATGAGATGTGAAGGTACTAAAAGGAATTTGATTGACTAATCGGGTCTTAGACATTCCTGGTAGACATGTCTAGATTATGCCTAGACCCCTCAATATGAGAGTATAAATCTGTGTTCAATGGAGTAGTAATTTTCCCCTGACAATACTTTCGACCTCGTGAATGGTATGAGATGTGAGTACGAAAAGGATATTTTATTCTCTAGTGGGGCCTCAGACATACTTTTATTTTTTCACTTGGAAAACTTGGGTTTCATTTTATTTGATTATCTAAAAGTAGTATGTGGCGCCATCTTGCTACTGTTAAATGCGCCGGGGAATCGCTTCATAAATAACATCATGGGACCCCCCTTAACCCGCATACAAAATTTGGTGACCTTTGAATTGACCTGCGCCAGTCATTTTTTACTTGGAATAATGAGATTTATTTCATTTAAATTTTAAAAAACTAAAAGTTTTGAGTGGCACCATCTTGCTACCGTTAAATGCGCCGGGGAATCGCTTCATAAATAACATTATGGGACCCCCCTCAACCCGCATGCAAAATTTGGTGACCTTTGAATTGACCTGCGCCAGTCATTTTTTACTTGGAAAAATAGGATTTACATTATTTAAATCTTAAAATACTAAAAGTTTTGAGTGGCGCCATCTTGCTACCGTTAAATGCGCCGGGGAATCGCTTCATAAATAACATCATGGGACCCCCCTCAACCCGCATGCAAAATTTGGTGACCTTTGAATTGACCTGCGCCAGTCATTTTTTACTTGGAAAAATAGGATTTATTTTATTTAAATCTTAAAATACTAAAAGTTTTGAGTGGCGCCATCTAGCCACCGTTGAATGCGCCGGGGAATCGCTTCATAAATAACATCAAGGTAACCCCCTTAACCCACATACAAAATTTGGTGACCTTTGAATTGACCTGCGCCAGTCATTTTTTACTTGGAATAATAAGATTTATTTTATTTAAATTTTAAAAAACTAAAAGTTTTGAGTGGCGCCATCTTGCTACCGTTAAATGCGCCGGGGAATCGCTTCATAAATAACATTATGGGACCCCCCTTAACCCGCATGCAAAATTTGGTGACCTTTGAATTGACCTGCGCCAGTCATTTTTTACTTGGAATAATGAGATTTATTTCATTTAAATTTTAAAAAACTAAAAGTTTTGAGTGGCACCATCTTGCTACCGTTAAATGCGCCGGGGAATCGCTTCATAAATAACATTATGGGACCCCCCTTAACCCGCATACAAAATTTGGTGACCTTTGAATTGACCTGCGCCAGTCATTTTTTACTTGGAAAAATAGGATTTACATTATTTAAATCTTAAAATACTAAAAGTTTTGAGTGGCGCCATCTTGCTACCGTTAAATGCGCCGAGGAATCGCTTCATAAATAACATCATGGGACCCCCCTCAACCCGCATGCAAAATTTGGTGACCTTTGAATTGACCTGCGCCAGTCATTTTTTACTTGGAAAAATAGGATTTATTTTATTTAAATCTTAAAATACTAAAAGTTTTGAGTGGCGCCATCTAGCCACCGTTAAATGCGCCGGGGAATCGCTTCATAAATAACATCAAGGTAACCCCCTTAACCCACATACAAAATTTGGTGACCTTTGAATTGACCTGCGCCAGTCATTTTTTACTTGGAATAATAAGATTTATTTTATTTAAATCTTAAAATACTAAAAGTTTTGAGTGGCGCCATCTAGCCACCGTTAAATGCGCCGGGGAATCGCTTCATAAATAACATCAAGGTAACCCCCTTAACCCACATACAAAATTTGGTGACCTTTGAATTGACCTGCGCCAGTCATTTTTTACTTGGAATAATAAGATTTATTTTATTTAAATTTTAAAAAACTAAAAGTTTTGAGTGGCGCCATCTTGCTACCGTTAAATGCGCCGGGGAATCGCTTCATAAATAACATCATGGGACCCCCCTCAACCCGCATGCAAAATTTGGTGACCTTTGAATTGACCTGCGCCAGTCATTTTTTACTTGGAAAAATAGGATTTATATTATTTAAATCTTAAAATACTAAAAGTTTTGAGTGGCGCCATCTTGCTACCGTTAAATGCGCCGGGGAATCGCTTCATAAATAACATCATGGGACCCCCCTCAACCCGTATGCAAAATTTGGTGACCTTTGAATTGACCTGCGCCAGTCATTTTTTACTTGGAAAAATAGGATTTATATTATTTAAATCTTAAAATACTAAAAGTTTTGAGTGGCGCCATCTTGCTACCGTTAAATGCGCCGGGGAATCGCTTCATAAATAACATCATGGGACCCCCCTTAACCCGCATACAAAATTTGGTGATCTTTGAATTGACCTGCACTTGTTTTTTCCCCCATGTTTAAATACTATTTTTCGTTTTTATAATAATTATAATTTCCTTTCACATAATTTGGCACAAAATCCAGCACGGTGATATTTGGGACATAATATTTGAAATCTGACATGTTGACATAGTGTACAATAAATTTAGAAAAAAATCTGAATAATGAACTGTGAACAGTGAATAAGTAACAAAGTTCACACACATAATAATTTGTCACATATAATAACATGGCCAATTGGTGTCATTGATATGATCAGAAAGTGAGTACAATAACAAATGAGTAAAGATGTTTGTGACATGTACACCAAAATAGTCATCCAAAAATACTTATGGGATGGACCATTAATCATGAAAGGGGTACGAAAAGAAATTAAAAATTGCTCTAATATTGTTAATTCTGAACGGATTTTGATGAATAAAGACTCTATGAGCTCGTTTTTGAAAGATGGAGATGATTGAATATTGAAATTTATAGTAAAATCCATGGAAATAGGAGTTTCATTTTCAAAGTCATTCAAAGGTCACTGGCGATATTTTATAAAAATAGCCTACAAAGGTCCACCTTCAGTCATGTATCATTTGTGGATGTGTCCCACACAGTAAAAACATTATATGCCTATGTCTCTCATTTCTACTAATGTGATGTACAAGAGCCAACCAGTTGCACAGCTGTGTGGTAATTGCATGCTAATGTGTGGAGGAAATAGCCGCAATTCCATGCTTATATTGGCAGAGATAGTATGCAACTCTACCTCGCCATGCAGAGTATAACGTTGGCCATAGTGCCTAAATCCTTTGAACCATTTACGTGTGTCACCTGGATATGGTTGAGGGTATAAAGGTGTCTGGAATATGTTCATTTAAAATACATAATATGTTTATGTCAAGTGTAATTGATATTTGTGTTTTTTAACACTCAATTATAAAAATGTAAGCCGTGTTTGAATTATTGAATGACTCCCATTCACATAATTGATATCTTAATATATCGTCATCTCTACCCACACCAATCTTCAATATACAGGACACATCAGTGAATCATCTAATTCACTTTTTCTTTTATTCAAGTCATCATTTACAAGTGATGTATCAAAAGAGAGCAAGCCCCTGTCCGTCTCCCACCAGTCCCAGTCATTGAGTAGATCCCAGGCCAGCGTGGGAACTGGCGGTGGGCAGATATTTGCTAACATAGCATTCTATAGAGGTATCGTAGCAACGGTCAAGAAGGTCAAGAAGGACCATGTGCAGATAAACAGGATCATCCTGTTAGAATTCAAGGAGGTAACATGTATAGATTGATTTTTTTAATAAGTCGTTTTGTGTATGGAATTTTATTGTAAGATTATTTCATATGTCTCAGACATTAGAGATATGGTATTGAAATTCGTCACATCAAAGGTAGAAAAAAAACACCGCAACCAAAGATTCTGATGAGTTCGTAATAGTTTAAAGTAACAAGCTCACTGATTGAGCTGCAAGCAAATATGGCTTGATACAATAATACTGCAACTGGATATTTCAAAGTTGAATGAAAGGAGTGGTGCTGCAATTCTGAATGTTTCAACCATTCAATTCAACCATAAGTATAATTTACATCAGCATCTTGATATCTAAAACATTGTATCTAGATCTTGTTGTTTCTGTCTTAAACCAACTGTTGTTGTTCAAGTGAGTTTATCAATTTTCAGATCAAGGACTTTTCTCACGACAATTTGAACGTTTTCATTGGGGCGTGCATCGATCCACCAAATATATGTCTGATGTGGAGTTACTGCTCTAAAGGAAGCCTTCAGGTATATAGGAATATATACACACACATATATATTATACCGTCTCTACCCTTGAAATGACCCAATGGCACAATGAACTGACCCATAGCTGAGGGAAACCCTAGACCCTGTAATGACCGATAAGGGAAATAGGCTGCTCAGGCAGTCATACTGTTTCTTAAGAAACATAGTGATAAGAAGCATGGTGATAAGAAACATGGTGATAAGAAACATGGTCTTTTCGGTATTGTTAGGAATGCAGTATTCCTGATAATGCGTCCTAATTGGCTCGCGTGTGAAGATATGATAAATGATCTTGTGATTGGACATTCTTTAACATCTTTGCGGTACTTTATAACAGTCCACTTTTGGCTTAAATGTGAAGGTGATTACAGCTGTGTCCATTCATTTTCCAATCTGATTGCTCGTAAAAGTTATGTGCATATTTTCATTTGCAGGATGTCCTCCAGAATGACGATAATAAGATTGATAATAGTTTCAAGAAATCGTTCTTGACAGACGTAACCAAGGGTATGGTCTATTTACACAATACATCCCTTGTTTCCCATGGCAACCTGAAGAGTTCCAACTGTGTGGTGGACATGCGATGGACTGTCAAGGTTAGTAACATCGCAAGTATGTAGGGAACATAACGTAACGAGATTCTGCATTACTTCATGAATAACTTCCGGCCGCCATGTTTTAGCGCTTTCACAGCTTGGCTACCAGTATAACAAAGGAACACAATACATGCAAATGCATTCGCCGTTATGGCCCATTCAACTTTTTAATCTCCCACACTGCTTCCATAACAAAGACTTCCCTGTCAACGTTTGGTATAATCTGTTTAGAGAATAACGTATAATAATAGATAATAGATAGGTTCATAGATAATTTCATGTTCAATTAATCCCATGTGACTTTTTCAGCAGGTCTATTATAAGTAACTGGTTTGGATGTATCGTTTCCTAACTTGAAAGATCTGTTATTTTACTGAACTATATACTCTTTCATGTAGACTTGGTTGATTTTTTTATATCATATCAGATGAGGGATTTTGATAATGATATTTCTTCAGGTGACTGACTTCGGGATGCCCACATTTTTGGCTGGTCAAGCAAAGGACGAAACTTTTGATATTCAATTCCAGCGTGAGCTTTCAATTTTACTAACAATCCACAATCCACTATGCATTCAGATTTACAACTAATACAACATACAAAGTCAAATATATGTTCCATGTACAAAAACGTTGGTTTAAAATTCATTAACCTTTCTTCAATCTGCAACTTTCTTCAATCCGCAACTGTCCTTTATGAAAAGTAATACTTACATTTTAAAAATTATTGTATGATTTTCAAGAGGAGATAACCTAATGCAGATGAATAGTGGCTACTTGCATGTTTTTTCCATGATAACATATTTTGCCAGAGAAATTATGGACGGCGCCTGAGCTACTGAGGGAAAACATGCCACCTCCAAAGGGAACCCAGAAGGGAGATGTCTACAGCTTTTCCATAATATGCTATGAAATCATGATGAGGTCTGAACCCTATAATTTCGAGCATGTCACACCTCGGGGTACGTATCTGGGGTGGATATGCATACGTAAGCTTAACTGGTTATTTTACATTTCAGGTGTATGTAACACACTCTTAAAAAAATGAATTCTGTATATTGATATAATGTATCGATAGTTTTATATAATATATGCTAAATAATAATATCCAGAAGGAAAATGAAAATCTAACTAAAATGCTAATATTTGACCTGTTAGCCATTATATTTGCACCTTGGAGCAACTATTGATATTCCCTTGTCAGATGTAGTGAATCGTGTCCGCAATGGGGAAAGTGTACCGTACCGTCCCAAACTGCCAGAAACTACAGAACTTGGCGAGCCGATCGTTAACCTCATCAAAACCTGCTGGGATGAAAACCCCGAGTCGCGACCGCACTTTGTGAAGATCCGATCGATGCTCAGAAGAAGTATGGGCACTGAGTAAGTACATGCTCGCATATCTATTTTTATTTTCAAATTTTAACCTCGTATAGTTCAACTACTTGACTTTGAAAAAGCATTTGACACATATAATTGGAAATTCATTTGTGACAGTTGAAACGTTAACTTGGACGTTAACTTGAGCACAATATACATTAACATTGAAATCCTGTCTGAAATTTTGGCTACGCCAAAAGGTAAGAAAACCAAAGGAATCGAGATGTCAGATTAACTAGCTGATGAAACAAAGATCTGACTTGTGGTATTTCAATCATAGGCATAGTGAACATATTGAGGTCATTGGCAATGTCAATTTTGTCCAATGTCCAAGTCCCTTTTACCAACATATGTTGAATGCTTTAAAACCTTAACCAGGAATACCAAGAGCAAATGCTATGGAATAATATATGGATTAAAATATGGATCCAAATGTCTGACCAACCTAACCATAAGATGATGTGAGCACTTAAATGGCTGAGATAATCTGAAATACGTGAAATACATGCTGAAATCAAAAAACAAAACAAAAATAAACAAAAAATAATTTTAAGAAAACTGTAAAAGCATTACACAGGTCCTAACGAAAATAATCCAATTTTAAATACACTTCACTTTGAACTTTGTCTTCATTTAAGGATAAATATAATGGACAATGTGTTAAAAATGATGGAGAAATATGCCAATAATCTGGAAGAAATTGTGGGTGAAAGAACAGAGCAGTTTTTGGAAGAAAAGAAAAAGACAGACAAACTTTTATCAAGAATGCTTCCATCGTGAGTAATGCAATTTTTTATATATTAGAATTCTAAGCCTGTGGTTTCAATATAAATATACTGATTTATAAATATTTAATAATAAAAATACTTTCTGTAAGATAACAGATTACCCCAATACTGCTTGAGTATTGGGGTAATATACACAGCTCACTAATCAAACATTGAAAATGTAAAGAAATTTTAACATGATACTTTGTAAAATTCTTGATAAAATAATTAGTCACAATTCACACTTGATATTTACGTACCCAGGAGTGTAGCTGAGCAGTTAAAAGCAGGGGTCTTTGTGGAACCTGAGAATTATGACCAGGCCACCATATACTTCTCAGATATAGTGGGGTTTACTACCCTAGCAGCAGACAGCAGTCCACTTCAGGTAGGTACATCTGTGACCAGGTTACCATATACTTCTCAGATATAGTGGGGTTTACTACCCTAGCAGCAGACAGCAGTCCACTTCAGGTAGGTACATCTGTGACCAGGTTACCATATACTTCTCAGATATAGTGGGGTTTACTACCCTAGCAGCAGACAGCAGTCCACTTCAGGTAGGTGCATCTGTGACCAGGCCACCATATACTTCTCAGATATAGTGGGGTTTACTACCCTAGCAGCAGACAGCAGTCCGCTTCAGGTAGGTACATCTGTGACCAGGCCACCATATACTTCTCAGATATAGTGGGGTTTACTACCCTAGCAGCAGACAGCAGTCCACTTCAGGTAGGTACATCTGTGACCAGGCCACCATATACTTCTCAGATATAGTGGGGTTTACTACCCTAGCAGCAGACAGCAGTCCACTTCAGGTAGGTACATCTGTGACCAGGCCACCATATACTTCTCAGATATAGTGGGGTTTACTACCCTAGCAGCAGACAGCAGTCCACTTCAGGTAGGTACATCTGTGACCAGGCCACCATATACTTCTCAGATATAGTGGGGTTTACTACCCTAGCAGCAGACAGCAGTCCACTTCAGGTAGGTACATCTGTGACCAGGTTACCATATACTTCTCAGATATAGTGGGGTTTACTACCCTAGCAGCAGACAGCAGTCCACTTCAGGTAGGTGCATCTGTGACCAGGCCACCATATACTTCTCAGATATAGTGGGGTTTACTACCCTAGCAGCAGACAGCAGTCCACTTCAGGTAGGTACATCTGTGACCAGGTTACCATGTACTTCTCAGATATAGTGGGGTTTACTACCCTAGCAGCAGACAGCAGTCCGCTTCAGGTAGGTACATCTGTGACCAGGCCACCATATACTTCTCAGATATAGTGGGGTTTACTACCCTAGCAGCAGACAGCAGTCCACTTCAGGTAGGTGCATCTGTGACCAGGCCACCATATACTTCTCAGATATAGTGGGGTTTACTACCCTAGCAGCAGACAGCAGTCCACTTCAGGTAGGTGCATCTGTGACCAGGCCACCATATACTTCTCAGATATAGTGGGGTTTACTACCCTAGCAGCAGACAGCAGTCCACTTCAGGTAGGTGCATCTGTGACCAGGCCACCATATACTTCTCAGATATAGTGGGGTTTACTACCCTAGCAGCAGACAGCAGTCCACTTCAGGTAGGTACATCTGTGACCAGGCCACCATATACTTCTCAGATATAGTGGGGTTTACTACCCTAGCAGCAGTCCACTTCAGGTAGGTACATCTGTGACCAGGCCACCATATACTTTTCAGATATAGTGGGGTTTACTACCCTAGCAGCAGACAGCAGTCCACTTCAGGTAGGTACATCTGTGACCAGGCCACCATATACTTCTCAGATATAGTGGGGTTCACTATCCTAACAGCAGACAGCAGTCCACTTCAGGTAGGTGCATCTGTGACCAGGCCACCATATACTTCTCAGATATAGTGGGGTTTACTACCCTAGCAGCAGACAGCAGTCCACTTCAGGTAGGTACATCTGTGACCAGGCCACCATATACTTCTCAGATATAGTGGGGTTTACTACCCTAGCAGCAGACAGCAGTCCGCTTCAGGTAGGTACATCTTTGACCAGGCCACCATATACTTCTCAGATATAGTGGGGTTTACTACCCTAGCAGCAGACAGCAGTCCACTTCATGTAGGTACATCTTTGACCAGGTTACCATATACTTCTCAGATATAGTGGGGTTTACTACCCTAGCAGCAGACAGCAGTCCACTTCATGTAGGTACATCTTTGACCAGGCCACCATATACGCCTTATAAAATGTTAGGTTTCCAACCTGAACATTTGATAGCAGTCATATACATATATGATACTTTTGTCTGTTTCAGATTGTAGATTTCTTGAATGAGTTGTATACGTGTTTTGATGATATAATAGCACAGCATGATGTTTACAAGGTAGGAAATTGATGTGTATACAAGGTGGATAAAATCAGATGTTGGCTGCAAATAAAGTAGAATTTAATCTTTAGACACATAATAATCATGAAACTCAGCTATCTATAATTTCCCTTTATAAAGCTACATGTACTTTAGTATAACAAATCTTAAGGAGTTAAAATATACTAGAGATTGTAAAAAAGAAATATCTATTAACTTTAATATACCTTAATATTAATCACTATCAAGGTGCAATTATAGGAAATATTTTGATAGATAAAATATAATAAAATACGTTTGGAAAATTAAACCTATAAATGAATCGTATATTTTGGGAACTACTGTAGATATGAATGTTTCAGGAGGAAATCATTGTTGCTGTGAAAGGAATATGCTTTAAATTTATATATTTCTTGCAGGTTGAAACCATTGGCGATGCTTACATGGTGGTGAGTGGAGTGCCGGTGAGGAACGGTTCACGCCATGCGGCCGAGATAGCTAACTGCTCTCTTGACCTTCTCTCTTCCATAACTTCCTTCAAAGTCAAACATAGACCCCGCATGCAGCTCCAACTCAGGATTGGTAATTTATCAATATCATAATAATTATTGAGGTATAAATTGGTGACATTTTACCCTATTGGTAGCGCCGTGTCTCTAATTTAGTAGCTGTAGATTTTGATGTATTGTTAATGATTTATGGAATAGGAATATTATTTTATGAAGGTTGCCACACAGGCCCAGTAGTAGCTGGTGTGGTGGGGAATATCATGCCAAGGTATTGTCTGTTTGGGGACACAGTAAACATGGCAGCAAGGATGGAATCAAGTGGCAAACGTAAGTCACTAATTCTCACTGCTTGAACTGCAATATAAGTGATCCATAAGGTGTCTCTTGCGTCATGAATAATGTGTGCTGAGAGAGATTTGTAGACATGACAGATGATATGATGACTACCATTCTGTATGCTGTGAAGGTGAAGACATGTCATTATTGCGGCATAAGCGCCACCTTGCGTGACAAATTGTGACACACCAGGTGGCAGTATGGCCCACTCGAGCAGTGAAAATGTTATCAATACAAAGAGCAAGAATAGAAAAACAAAGTAATTATCTCAGTTAACAGTCTTGTTTCTGACTGATTGAAGTTTCATTTTGAAAAAAGCAAATGAATCAATAATGTATCCCTCTGATTATCGGGTAAAACACTCCCATGAATTCGGTAAAAGGAAACAATTTCTATCGTTCATATCAGTATTTCTGGGGGTTTTATGTGTGTTTACATGTGCACACATGGATCTCAGTGTATGGTGAAACCCTCTTCCCGCCAGAAGTGCATAGGTTACTTAAAAAAATAACTTAAGATAAAAGATTTGTACATATTTGAATTCAGCTCTCCGAATACACATCAGCCAGAGAACCTTCAATGCTCTGAACGAAGCGGGAGAATATCTCATCACCAGACGTGGAGAAATGAATGTTAAGGTAAGTGGCGTCACTAAATTTGTAATGCCATATGTAAGATGCAAGGTCTTATACGTTATCACAGCAGTTATTGTTTCAGTAATGGTGCACCTTTGTCTTTGAAGGGGAAAGGGTTTCAGACGACTTATTGGCTTTATGGCAAGGAAGGCTACACCAAACAACTGCCTGTATTTGATGAGTAGGGTTAATGCTTCGCCTATCATACTAACATCCATTTCCGGTTTACCTCTTGATATCTTGTTGGTTTGAATGTATTTGGTGATTGTTGTCTTGTTGTTTTTATCAGGGACGCCGTTATGAAGTCTGATATTGTGAAGACGTCTGGTGGGTGTGGTGGCGGGGCCCTTATGGAAGGCTATGGTTCCCTGGGGAGTAGTGAAGACAACCAGGATCAACCAGTCATGCCTGACATCATCTGAACCCAACTCTGATGGTTGCTAGCAAATATGTATTAAGACATTTCCTAAAGCATAATGTCAATAGAAAGGTCATTCCAGACAAGAGTAAAGAGCAATTGCAAAGAAAATTGGCCCCAAAAAGTTTCTTTTCTGTGATAACAAGGTTGGATCCATTTTGACAAGGTTGAGTCCATTATAATAAGGTTGAGTCCATTATAATAAAGTTGAGTCCATTATAACAAGGTTGAGTCTATTATTTAACAACCTAAGGTTTCTACCTGATGGCTTCATTGTTAGCAGACCAAGACGGAATGGGGAAGCTATCCCATGTAGAGCTTTCATTGTAAGAAGTATTTTGCTTTTCAAAGCAAAAACGGAATGTCATGAGTTTGTCAATTTTGCATAACTCTGTGATTATGTGATAAGGTTGGTCTGTGAATGGTTAAAACAGGTTTGTATTAATTACAACATGGTTAATTCAGATACAGTATATATGCTATAATAGAATACGTCGTCCTTTTTTCTATATTTTGTAACTATGTAACAATGTTACATGATAATATGTATATGTTCAAGAGTGTTTTCGGGGGTAATATACATTTACCTAAGTAACACAAAATGTGGCTGGATTAATATAGGTCTTTTCTCATCGAGATTGCTTATTCTTATCAACGGGAGTATTGCGAAAATACCCGAATAGTTTTCCCTTCAAATACATATTTTACATATTACTGTAACAGATTATGATTCAGGTATTTTATGTCATTAGCAAAATAGTACGCAGGAAACTTGCTACTAACATGCATTCGTAGTTGCCAAGAAATGTAACTCACTGACAATAATAGCTGTATTTCAGCCATTTATATAAGAGTCCATAACAAAGTTTTTGAAACAATAACCTCATGCAATTGTAGTCCTGTCTGATAAATTTGTGTATAACGTTGACGTTGTTTGAACTAGCATTGATTTTATTTGACCTTCAGCCTTTCAAAGGGTTTATTGTCAAAATAAGGCAGGTATTCTATTTCCCCCTGGTTACATGGGGTGATGAAAGGTAGAAGTTCAATTCATTGAAAAAACAAACATTACCGATTACACATATCTATAATATTACTGACTTCATGATTGTAGTAATCAACAAGAGTAAAAATGTTTGACCAATACAATAGTACATTACCAAATATCTACATTTTCAATGGCCTCTTAAAAGTGGCACATAATAATTATTGAAAACTTGTTGAAAGTAAATAAGTTGTTGTAAAGTCACACATCACATTTTCCATTAAAGTTCATTATATTGTATTTATAATCTTATGTTACATACCAACTTGTTCTGCCAATTGTTTATCAATGATAATAATATGGCTGATATATTAGCCACGTGGGACATGTGGCGGACATGTGATGGGCATGTGGTGGACATGTGATGGACATGTGATGGACATGTGATGGGCATGTGATGGGCATGTGATGGGCATGTGATGGGCATGTGATGGGCATGTGATGGGCATGTGATGGGCATGTGATGGGCATGTGATGGACATGTGATGGACATGTGATGGGCATGTGATGGACATGTGATGGGCATGTGATGGACATGTGATGGGCATGTGATGGACATGTGATGGACATGTGATGGGCATGTGATGGACATGCATCTCGATGATTCTTGCCCAGATATTACCCTCACTGACTTGATATCCCCATCTGAAAGCCTTTATGCCATCCCACCCAATGAAAGCAATGCAGCTCTGACCGATATGGACTTCCAATCAAAAAAGTTTTATGACGTCAGACATTTGTCCAAACATTGAATGAGGAGATTTTGAGTTTATAAATATTAGTTTGATACATTTAAGGGTATTTATGGGTCTTTTCAATGAGTGCCCCCCCAGTGGCAGAGACATATAACTAAAGTAAATAACCAAAATACTGTACTTGATGGGAATTGGTACATTTACGGTGTGAAAATACATTCCCTATTAAAATGAAAGCATTAATGATATTAATCAATATCAAAACACTACAATATTTGAATTATAAGGTATGATTACAAGTATATTTCTTTCAAAATAATATTTTGTCCTAATTTTCCTTGATGATAATTTTGATGAGAAGTGATCAACATTTTGACATGACAAAATAAATTTTGGAGCAGTGACATATAACTACACCACAAAAGATATGAAGCTTTCAATATAATCAAAGAAATTCCATTGTGATTTTCAAATAATAAATCAATGATTTTATTACAAAAATGAATATCATAAAATATCATTTCATGACTCGAAAGTTTTAATGAAAAGGGAACTCTTTTTGACAGTTGAGCATTTCCTGTACTTTTTTTAAACGTTCCATTTTGGCATAAAAAGGAAGTAGTTCCCTCTGAAAATCTGCCACCAGAGGACACTCACTACCAACACCCATAATTACCCTTAAAGCTTTCACGAAATCTGATTTTCAAGAATAAATAGAATAAATGTTTACACCCTCAACTTCCTGATCAAATGTTATTACTCATCATACTGCCCTATATTAATGTGTTTGTCATTTGAAATCAGTGCAAACATCTGCTTAGTAAAGGATGTGTCGCAACTGTGGTCACATAAATATGAGAATAGTACTATACATTTTCCGCAAAACAATAAACCTGGCAGGTGTAATCTCTTCTACACCAGCGACGTGATGGAAGCAGTGTACTTATTAACTCTTGACGTTTTGTTATATTTAACCAAAAATGTTGATTCAGTTTAAATTAATATATATATATATCGTCCCAGGTAATTGTGTGTATTTTGTATCAAACCCACATATTCCCTATATCGTTTCTTCCTAACTATCCTGGTCCTACACACATTTTTCATCTTTATTCAAATGTTTCACCTCCAATGTCGGATATATTCCCTTATGGAACAGGTCATTACATTAAACATTTCTGACACTGTACCAAATGTTGGATTTACAAAACTTTAGAATTAGTATTTTCTTATAACAACAACAATAACTGATTATATTTAAGATTTTGCAAATACTCTCATCTAATTTACAAAACCCAAATTCTTTGTAAATGTCGTAAATCACCATCTTTAACATTTAAATGTTTAAACAATTTTGTGAATATCATGCAACTTATTTCCAACAATGCAAATATCATGTACAGAAGGTCATATATCATCTTCAATTTGTCATGGGATAAAAAATTTTGTAAATTTTCTAAAACATTGTTCAGAACAGTTCTTTCAGGAAAATTTAATGTCAACACCTTTAGTACCAAAAAGATCTGTTGCGGGCACAGAGTAAAAATACCTGTTTTCGGATACCAAACACAAACTTGCATTTTGTTGGTCTGACAGGTATTAGGAAGCTGGATCTTCTTTATCAAAACGATATGCTCTTCATTTTTCACCTTTCCAAGCACAGGACATTTTCCAGAATTCTGAAGGATTGTATGCTTTTTGAAGTATACAATGTTATGAGGTCTTAGTTTGCTATTATCTGAATCTATTTTACCCTCATCTGAAGCCCAATAGGCCAGTATAAAGGCACTCTGTCTGGTGCAGCTATTTGGAGAACCCAAGTAGTCAGCTCCACTAGACGCATTTGTTATCTTTCCCATGTTCACACTTAAGATTACCATCCTGACCAAGAATTGTTTCAAATGATTGTTTCAGTGGATTATAGCAGTGTTCATATTAAGGAACTAACAAAGTTTTGCCACTTGGAAGCTCTTGTAGGTTCAAAAGGTTTTAGGTTTTCTATACACAGCATTCTTTGAATATATATCCCGATGATGACCTAATTGCTTTTTATAAAACAAAATTGTTCAGGTAGTGTTTTTGTTATTGGTGTAAGACCTACCAATTTAGAATCAGTTGAAAAAATGTACTGGACTAGCTCTTTCTGGTAAGCAGTGGTAAGAATGATAATGAAGAAAATACGTATCTAATTAAAAAGATCATTCATAAAACTCTGGCCATTGTTAGTGATAGAAATGTTTTACTTTCAATTTTCAAGAAATGAAAATTCAGGTCCTTTCCGAATATCACTGTTTGACTCCTCACTCTGAAACAGACCCAGAGTTCTTAAAATCTAGACACTTAGCATCAACATAAAAAAATATCTAAGTGTTCTTCTATGACAGCTTTTTATACATGTGATGTGTGTTATTTCTTAGTTGAAAAAAATATCACTGACTGAGGCATCAGCTTTTTTTGCCTGTTTTCTGGCATTTAAAGAAAAAACAAACTTTAGTTAATTGAGTTGATTTTCTTAAAAGTCAAGTTAGAAAGGAGACATAAGACTTAAGTAAATTGGACACAAATGATTTATTTATTTCATAAATCTACTTCCACCGGCCAATTTACTATTGATTATTTTGACATTAACCGGCGGCATCTGTGCTGCAATGGCGGCAAGTCCCAGGCCGTCACTTGTAAACCCCTTGGGTGATACCCCCTGGTGACATGTGATATTAGTCAAGAGCAATTAGCTGGTCTGACCCTCAGCTCACCTTGTCACCCCTTCTAACATACTTTAAACATACATATAGATACTGATGTTGCGGTGTTTGGATAGTCACCATGCATACGTTACACAATGGAACTCAGGGCCATGGGCCGTGGCCCAGTTGGTTAGGGCGCCAGCTTATTAGCACCAGTTCCTCTGTGGTGATCCAAAGATCGTGGGTTCGAACCCCGGCCGTGCCGGGATTGAACTCATGATACAATTTCCCACATGAGCTGAGGCCTGTGCCAAAGGGTTAACCCGTTGTCCTTGTAAATCTGTGACCGGGTGGGTTGTCATGTCAAGGACCTGCGACATGACAATTCAGTGAGGCAGCACTATATCTGCTACAAGTAGGTCTCATCACGAAATAACTGAAATAATGTTGAAAGTGATGTAAAACCCCAAACAAACAAACAAACAATGGAACTCACAGCCTTGACTTTGACCTTGACCGTAATTTACTAAAAAAAATGATCTTTGCATGTAAAAATATAATAGTTCTATTCTTTTTTGTGTTTTTGATTACTTTGTCATTTTGGAATTTGTGGACTTTTTGGCTTTTAAGTAGACCAAAGTAACCTACTTAAATAAACCATTCCTAAAATATAGATTTAACATATGGGACGATATATGTTTGATGGCAATGTCATTTGGAGTTATCGAATTGCTCAATTTTGGAGTTAGATAGTACTCAATTACTGCCTCTGCTGTCATTGCCCTGCATTTGACACCATTCGATATTAAGAATTTCAAATAATAATTTATAAATACTTGCCCTGCGCACCAAAATATCACCAAATCTGAATTGACCAACATCAGGTTATAAAGTGTAATCAGGTGTCTGACCCATAAACTGACCAATCAGTTCAATTTCCAGTACAAAGCAAAACTATATTCTTTCATCAATCAGTGGACAACCAGAATTTCATGAATACTGATGACTTGGGACTGATCCTGTGCACATCTTTATGTTTTTGAAGGCAGGGACTTTTACCCAGTGTGAAAGTAACACTGCCGGCAGTGGGAGTCGAACTCACCACCTACCGTCCTCCACTTATTTATCCAAAATAGACACAGATCCTACAATCAACCAACTGTGCTAGTGGGGTCGGTCTCATTCAGTCATTGGTAGACAATAACGCTAATGCCTTTGATAAGGTCATTATGTCAAATCATTATAGCAAGGTCATATCGTTCATTAGTGTTCTCCAATCACCAATCGGCAAAGCCCAGATAGGTGATCTGGAGGGGTTTGTCGAACATCCAAGGTCTTTACCAATTTCAACCAAAGAAAAGTTTGGTGGAGTTGTTAGAGCTCTAATGAAGTAATACATCGCCAGCTGTAAAATCTGAGGTAAACCCGTTTAAACGTCCAAATTGAACCCGTTTTAACGGTAGTTTTAACGGTAGTTGACTCAGTTTTTGCAGCTGGCGACTTAAATCAAGTATTTATATTTTCTTTATTTAATGCCATCCAACGAATAATCAAGCTTTTTTGGGACATTTTAGATATAATCATGGCATAAAATATGAATTATCACTAAAAGAGTTGGGTATTTAAAAATCTCATGCAATCGAGATTATATAGAAAAAGCAATAAACTCAAACCTCTCCAGATCACCTATCTGGGCTTTGCCGATTGGTGATTGGAGAACACTATATCGTTCATTGAGCTGGTCATTTGGTGTGTGACTTCTGGTGGCAGATCTTTTGAGGATTTCTTCCCTTTTTGCATCGAAATAAAACAAAACTGAAAACTGCCCAACTGCTGAAAATAGATATCATTTCATTCATACTTTCCAGTGGCCATACTAAGCTCAAACAAATGATATTTCCATTACAAATTATATCATAAAAAAAGAAATTACATTGAAAAGGCAAGGATCCACAAGAATAAGCTAGACGACGATCACAGTCCCTGGCCAATACCAACAACGGTTTCAATCTATTCGATCTCTTCAGTTGGATGGGGACTGACTGCGTTATCCTAATTCTTGTGCCAGCACCTCTGGAGGTGTTGTTCCTTCAACAATAGCACCTCAAGAGTGGAGGTGTTCTAGGTTTCCATCAGCTCCTGGGTGGAGGTGCCATCAAGAAATCTCTATTTTATGAGGTTTGCATGGGTCACAAGTGAGTTGTAACACATTCTACATATGTTGTAGAATTTTCTGCACTTTTTTAGAGGTTTTTGCGACTTTTTATCGCTTTGGATCGGTTTGATCTCTAATCTTTAATTGTTTTTGATTTTACGGACCTTCTCCCTTACGACCTCCAGACTATTTCGTTTATTTTGCGCTTTGTAACGTCCTGGTGCGGAGTTGGAATGTCCAGTTTTTAAACGAAATTCTTTTGATCTTGTATCTCTCTTTTGTGTGTAATACGAGACTTTTTCAAAAGGTTTTGTATAGGATAAAAAAACCTTATTTTTTGTTTCGTTCTCGGCCAGTTTTTGGGCCGTTTTTTTTTAGCGTTTGTATTCCAATGTCGATTGAAAACCTGGTATGGTTTAGGACAAACTCGGACAAGAAACGATTTTTTGTAAAAATAGGTTTTATTTTCATCTTTTGTTTTTTAGTTATTTGTTGTTTCTTGTTGAAATTAACAGACTTTTTGTAGCGAGTTCAGTTCTTGTTGGATTGCGGAAGATTTATTTATCTACTGGGATCGCCTGGAGTAATTCCAGGATATCTCCCAGTTCCTGGGGGGGGGATTGATAAGGTCATTATGTCAAATCATTATAGCAAGGTCATATCGTTCATTGAGCTGGTCATTTGGTGTGTTACCTCTGGTGGCAGATTTTTTGAGAATTTCTTCCCTTTTTGCATCGAAATAGAACAAAACTGATAACTGCCCAACTGCTGAAAATAGATATCATTTCATTCATACTTTCCAGTGGCCATACTAAGCTCAAACAAATGATATTTTCATTACAAATTATATCATAAAAAAAAATTACATTGAAAAGCTGTTTGTATTGATATCTTCTTAACTGGAATAAAAAGGTGTAATTTTACATCACCTCTAAAATATCTGTTTTATTAAGGCAGAATGTGAGATAGAAAAGGTTCTGCAGATTGTAGGACCAAGAAAAAGAGGATTTCCAGTTTTGAAAAAAGCATTCTTGAAACAAAATTTACTGTGATCCTTGTGAAACAAATTATCTATTTAATCTCCAAGCGAAGAGATAAATAGACGTTAAGTGCACACTTGAGACTTTTGAGAAATCTGTTTTTTTATCATCATTTACCTGATTGCCAAACACTCATTTTATTTCCAAATTTTAAACATTAATTGAAAAACTGTTTTACTGGAATCATAGTAGATTTTCTTTTGACCAAAACAATATCAACATTTGTTTGTGTTCTTCATTTTCACCAGACCATTCTAAGGTGCCTCAGGTCGGACCTGACATAGCCTAAATCGGTCTGTTGAGGTCATCATTAACAGAATTACAAATAATTATGCAAAATGCGGCACAAGTCTCAGGGCATATAACCATTAATTCACCAATTCTTTGCAATTTTATTTTTACAATAACAGTAGGTCTCATCATGAAATAGGTAAAATAATGTTGAAAATGATGCAAACAAACAAACGAAATAAAATTGTTACAAAATTAAGTGAAACGAAATAAAATTGTTACAAAATTAAGTGAAATGGATAAAAACGTGGAAAGAAAATTTGAAAGCTTCAAGCTTTTCCTTCATTGAGAATTATATTTTGAGATAGCATCTGCAAACATGTTACATTTACATATAGAGTAAACCTTTATATATCCTATATTGAAATAGAATAAAAACAAGCCAAAAATCGATATTTTCTTCTTTAAGACAATTATTGTTCAGTTGCAAAGTCAAATATCATATTCCCTGAGACAGATGTGTAATTAAACCAACCTATTACATGTAAGTAATATGAAGGATCTTATAAACGCATGTGATGAAAATGTAACTATTACAGTCCACTAATCAACAATATCATTAGTAATGTGCTTGCCAAGATGTTGACATTCATTACATATTCTGCACAAACCTAGCTATTATTCTTTGGTGCTACATGCGGCCACTGACATCACGTGATTAAGACATAGGCTGAACTCCAAAGGAAACCTTCAGTAGATTAATCAGGTATGTTATCATCATATACCCTTTAAATATAAACCACGAGTCACAATTTAGCATTAATAAAAGGGTACTTATTGACATCATTATGTGGTAATCTCTTAAGAGATTTTAAGGCAAATCACGTGAGAGCAGTGCTTGGACAAACAGATCTCTCAAGTTGGTTCTGGTGGAGTCTCAAGATTCTGACAATTAAAATACTTCCAACAAAACCAACAAGAGGAATCTGTCACCCTGAACACTGCATGAACCCATGTTCCCAGGTTGGGTTGGCAATATATTCTGGAGACAAAACCGTGTACACATGGTAGCCAGTGAAGCACTGTGTAGTGTGAGCCATTCAGGTTCTCAGCTCATTTACCTAATATGGTCAATTTGATATTAATATGTGGAGTGAAATGAAGTCCCAAACACTCGAAAACATGAAAAAAAGGTTTGATTTGTTCTCAGATCAATCACCGGTTTCACGATTCCCATAGAGGATTGCAGTCTTTTCCAAAGAAGGTCTAGGTTTCGAGGTCTACAGGACGCAAATCTGTAATTCTATCTACTGCAGGTCCCAGACATTCATCATGTACATCATATCATGTTCACTGAAATATTTCTTTCATTTGAAAAAAGCATTAATTAAAATAAATAATAAATAAATAAATGAATAAAAAGAAAATACTTTGGCAGAGAAGAGTTCAGCACAGGGG
Source organism: Amphiduros pacificus (assembly GCA_949316495.1). Lineage (NCBI taxonomy): Eukaryota > Metazoa > Annelida > Polychaeta > Phyllodocida > Hesionidae > Amphiduros > Amphiduros pacificus. The sequence continues at coordinate 56,315,183 of OX439001.1, read as the reverse complement.
CGATTACTCTGTATGACGAGGTAGAGTCATATATTAATTACCTCTGCCGCAATACGTTGTTCTTTACACAGAGTTGTTCCGCACATATTAGCATGCAATTGCCATACAGTTGGCCAATTGGTTGCCTCATGTACATGCTCATGCACAACAACACAGCTGTAAATGTGTTATCTCTTGACATATGATAAAAAGTAATTTAGAATGAATCATTCATAATCTGGGAGTAGGGTATATTTGAAACATCTGGTTGAAAAAGGCTTCTACATCACTTTCAGTGCTATTTCAGTCATTTCATGGTGAGGCCTGACATATTAGTTTTGCCCAAGAAGAAAAAGTCAAGATTTGTCCCTCTCCTCCCTTGAGGATTAATGGTCACTGCTGACTATTTTTGCTTGACTATTCACTAAAATCTCACTCGTTGTTGTTTCCTGAAACTGTCAATCCTGGTCTATACGTGCACAGCCTCGTATACATCCAGGATCTGCTGAGGAGAGTAAGGGGCCATTTACAAAAATCAAAATATCTTATACAATATCTTGAGATAATGAGGCATATCTCGACAAACATACAACCATCATGTTTCAATGCTTTCACAACTGAATAACACATAAACTGTACCACATTTTTTCACATATCTCTCAGTTTACAATGTCGCTTCGTATGGTCTCCTCCCCATCAAGCAAAACCCCATAAGGGCATTATATAGGTTGAATTCTTGAATCTGCCTCCTGATCAAACCAAGCTTTGCCACAGGGCTACAATTTTGTTATTTTGGCTTCATTTCCAGTGCCTTTTTGCCTCTCTTTCTTCTTTACCTTTAGGAGCAAGCTACTCTTTGTCGATTTGACCTGTGTCAAGATCCCAGATCTGGAGGGGTTTGTCGAACGTCCATGATCTTTACCAATTACAACCAAAGAAAAGTTTGGTGGAATTGGTTGAGCTCTAGTGAAGTAAAAAGTCGCCAGCTGCAAAAACTGTGGTAAACCCGTTTAAACATCAAAATTGAACCCGTTTCAACTGCCGTTCAATCGGATTTGACTTAGTTTTTGCAGCTGGCGATTATTATCAAGTATTTATATTTTCTTTATTTAATGTTATACAAAGAATAATCAAGTTTTAGACATAATCATACATAGAATATGAATTATCACTAAAACAGTTGGGTAGTTAAAAAATCACCTATCTGGGCTTTGCCGATTGGTGATTGGAGAACACTATTTAAGAAGGTAATTTGATATTGAAAGTGGCAATTTTTATCGATTGATGCCTCATAGTGTCTGAATCTAATCTGGTGTTAAAGAGGGGGGTCCAGTACCCCTGAAAAGCCGTACGGTCAGTTAACCCCACCCCAGATTTTGCCCCAGCTGCTGATTGGTGCTGCTCCACACAACACAGCTACCTCACAAGTTGACCGTTGGTCAAACTGTCCACTCATAGCCCACTAGATGCTGCTGGTGGCTGGGCAGGCTGTTTGTAAACATAGGCAAGAAAGGGGTTGTATCACACCACCCTGCATTAAACCCTCTGACTATCTCAGTGACAGTTCTCCTACTTGATCACATAAAGAGAGGGGGAAGAGAATAAAAGCAGAAAAGGTGAACCTTATAATTTAAAGTGTGCGTATGTCATTTTTTACATGTTTATCAATCAAAAACTTTCGGACCATTCAGAAAACATAAATTAAGCACTGAAAAGTTTATCTGAGGAGGACCAGGAAATCAGATTCTTATCTTTACACAAGTTATATAACGAGTCTCTGAAGTTGACCGCTCCCCACCCAGCTGCAGCAACATCTAGCCCATGGGAGGTAGGGGGTAAAACCGCAAATATGTTGTAACATGCTGGACACATGCACTCAGCCATGTGCTTGGTATTTATAAACAAACCTAAACCCACATCTTACACACAGTGTCAACTGTCAATCAAATTCAAAATAATTTAAATCTCAGAACACTTTTATTGTTTAAACGAGCTTTGATATCAAACATTTAGATTTCAGATTAAAATATGTTGTAGCCCTTGTGTTCATGCAGCATTGTACCAAGTACCACACATTTCTATTAGAAAGTAACAAATATATTAGAATGTATTCAATTTATACTGGCTGAGCTCTGGGTGTTTTGATGGTCAAGACCTGTTTAATAGGCTCCACCCCCTTCCTTTTATACTTGAACCCCCTCCTTTAACTCATTTTCAAAAATCTAGTCCATTAGGACCCTTTTTCCCCTGGGGGCTGTCATATATCTTGATCACATAACGTCATAGCTGTTAAGGTTGGATGCGATAAAAAAAAAACAATCAGTGTGAATGTGGCAGGTACATTGAATTAAAAAGTTCCATTTTAAGTCGCAGATGATCTAGAATCGTTTTTAACAACTGCATCTTCATAAGGACTTCATAAAATAAGATTTCCAAGCATTTTTTCCTTAAATATCAAGATATATATATATATATATTTTACTATGACAAAACATTAATCGGTTAATATATATAATATAACCATAGGTTGCCACAAATGTGACACAATGATGTAAACATTTGTGCTATGTTCATGAAATCATGTTATGGATTGGGTGTCTTATGCCTTTTCCAGGCAATAGTGTGTGTCATCACAATACTTTCAGTGTTTAAGCACATTCATTTGCAATATTCAGACAGATATCTCTCGACAAGTGGATTCCTAGTGTTACTGCAATCAAGGGATCACATGTTATATACTCATCTCTTGACAAGTAGATTCTTAGTGTTACTGCAATCAAGGGATCACATGTTATATACTCATTTCTTGACAAGCGGATTCCTAGTGTTACTGCAATCAAGGGATCACATGTTATACACTCATCTCTTGACACGCAGATTCCTGGTGTTACTGCAATCAAGGGATCACATGTTATATACTCATCTCTTGACAAGCGGATTCTTAGTGTTACTGCAATCAAGGGATCACATGTTATATACTCATCTCTTGACAAGCGGATTCCTAGTGTTACTTCAGTCAAGGGATCACATGTTATATACTCATCTCTTGACAAGCGGATTCCTAGTGTTACTGCAATCAAGGGATCACATGTTATATACTCATCTCTTGACAAGCGGATTCCTAGTGTTACTTCAATCAAGGGATCACATGTTATATACTCATCTCTTGACAAGCGGATTCATAGTGTTACTGCAATCAAGGGATCACGTGTTATATACTCATCTCTTGACAAGCATATTCCTAGTGTTACTGCAATCAAGGGATCACATGTTATATACTCATCTCTTGACAAGCGGATTCCTAATGTTACTGCAATCAAGGGATCACATGTTATATACTCATCTCTTGACAAGCGGATTCCTAGTGTTACTGCAATCAAGGGATCACATGTTATACACTCATCTCTTGACACGCAGATTCATAGTATTACTGCAATCAAGGGATCACGTGTTATATACTCATCTCTTGACAAGCGGATTCATAGTATTACTGCAATCAAGGGATCACGTGTTATATACTCATCTCTTGACAAGCGGATTCCTAGTGTTACTGCAATCAAGGGATCACATGTTATTTACTCATCTCTTGACAAGCGGATTCCTAGTGTTACTGCAATCAAGGGATCACATGTTATACACTCATCTCTTGACACGCAGATTCATAGTGTTACTGCAATCAAGGGATCACGTGTTATATACTCATCTCTTGACAAGCGGATTCCTAGTGTTACTGCAATCAAGGGATCACATGTTATACACTCATCTCTTGACACGCAGATTCATAGTGTTACTGCAATCAAGGGATCACATGTTATATACTCATCTCTTGACAAGTGGATTTCTAGTGATAGTGCAATCAAGGGACCACGTGTTATATACTCATCTCTTGACAAGTGGATTTCTAGTGATAGTGCAATCAAGGGATCACATGTTATATACTCATCTCTTGACAAGCGGATTCCTAGTGTTACTGCAATCAAGGGACCACGTGTTATATACTCATCTCTTGACAAGCGGATTCCTAGTGTTACTGCAATCAAGAGATCACGTGTTATATACTCATCTCTTGACAAGCGGATTCTTAGTGTTACTCCAATCAAGGGATCACATGTTATATACTCATCTCTTGACAAGCGGATTCCTAGTGTTACTGCAATCAAGGGATCACATGTTATATACTCATCTCTTGACAAGCGGATTCATAGTGTTACTGCAATCAAGGGATCACGTGTTATATACTCATCTCTTGACAAGCGGATTCCTAGTGTTACTGCAATCAAGGGATCACATGTTATATACTCATCTCTTGACAAGCGGATTCCTAGTGTTACTTCAATCAAGGGATCACATGTTATATACTCATCTCTTGACAAGCGGATTCCTAGTGTTACTTCAATCAAGGGATCACATGTTATATACTCATCTCTTGACAAGCGGATTCCTAGTGTTACTGCAATCAAGGGATCACATGTTATATACTCATCTCTTGACAAGCAGATTCCTAGTGTTACTGCAATTCTCATGTAAGCCGGCAAAGACTGCTTATGATTGGTTTATCCCTGCTTAATCTTTATCCCAAATTAATGTTAATATATTCGCTTGAAGCATGATAGAAATGTGCGTCCATGCATATTCATATATATACCGTGAGATGGTCTTTAAAATGAACACCTTCAAAAAATTATGTCAATATGAGAATGTTGTCTTGTGAATTGTGAACATAATCGCCATTAATACAGAATGAGACATTTCTGCGAGGTTGGAGTAATCTTTATGGTCTGTATCGTTCATATAAGGCCAGTCATGTGTGAACTTTTCACGCTTGGTTACTTGTCAGATTCCAGTTATAATGGAAGATACACCTCTGCCATAGATATGGCGATCGATGACTACAAAGGAAGGGGACTTCTCAGAGATCACAATTTTAGGTAAGCAGTCAACACCACAGTATTCTTTGTATTGCTAATCAGATACATTCAGTTACTTTCCATTATTTTCCCCATTATTGGCCAGCCACTAAGTTTAGAAATAATATTTACATGTTCTGCTTTTTCTCCGTTCTGGGGATTATTTTGTTTCGTAAGAGGGATAATGTGCAAGAATTTGTTCAGAACAAACGAATGTCATGTGAAGGTGCCATATGCGCCAAATTAAATTTAAAATATTATATAAGAGAAATCACATATATCATATTGTTTAATTTAATTTTAGGTGTATCTTGTAATTTGTTAACATTTAAAGTTGTAAAATCTGCCTCGTACAAATTGAAATTCTTATTTCTCAATATACTGACACAAATTGTTTAACTTACAATGTTATTTATGTTAACAGACAGACAGACAGACAGACAGACCATAGCATATTATGTTTCATTTCAGTGTGGTAACAGCCCAAGGATCCTGTTCTAGTCCCCGCCGTGGCACTCAGGCTGGGGTTCGACTATATCTTGAACACAATATAGATGTTATGTTCGGTCCCTTGTGTTCCACAGGTATGCCATCTTAATGTTAACTTGTAAATTGTAAAATAAGGTAATGAAGAGTGCATGATTTCTTGATATTTTCTACTCTGGTGGGTTTCACGTAAATGTCATCCAGTTGTCTCTTTATATCTTCTAGGCTAGAACCAAACTCATTTTTAACCCACAGTGGAGATTTCATATGCAATACTGATCCAAGTGATATCTCTTATTGTCTCATAGTTGTTAAAAATGTGTTTTACCGACAGAATGTATTCCAATCAGCAACATTTTTGAGATGTGGAATATCCCAATTTTTCCTGATGCCTCCACCGATGTTGTTCTCAGCGACAAGAGCATTTATAACAATGTCATCCGGGTGTCTGCGGCCTATGACAAAATGGGAAAGGTCTTTCTGCAGCTGGCACAAACCTATGAATGGGATAGGTAAGATCACACCCGAATAAGACAGTGGTAAGAATAATTAAGAACACACCAAAAAAGGTCATTCTACACTTGGTCCATGGCTGTGGATGGGGTAGGTCAGACATGATCAAATCACAAGCCATTCTACACTTGGTCCATGGCTGCAGATGGGGTAGGTCAGACATGATCAAATCACAAGCCATTCTACACTTGGTCCATGGCTGCGGATGGGGTAGGTCAGACATGATCAAATCACAAGTCTGTCTACACTTGGTCCATGGCTGTGGATGAGGTATATGTTAGACATGATCAAATCACAAGTCTGTCTACACTTGGTCCATGGCTGTGGATGGGGTAGGTCAGATATGATCACATCACAAGCCTTTCTACACTTGGTCCATGGCTGTGGATGAGGTAGGTCAGATATGATCACATCACAAGCCTTTGTACACTTGGTCCATGGCTGTGGATGGGGTTGGTCAGATATGATCACATCACAAGCCTTTCTACACTTGGTCCATGGCTGTGGATGGGGTTGGTCAGATATGATCAAAATCACAAGCCTTTCTACACTTGGTCCATGGCTGTGGATGGGGTAGGTCAGATATGATCAAATCACAAGTCTTTCTACACTTGGTCCATGGCTGTGGATGGGGTAGGTCAGACATTATAAAATCACAAATCATTCTACACTTGGTCCATGGCTGTGGATGGGGTAGGTCAGATATGATCAAATCACAAATCATTCTACACTTGGTCCATGGCTGTGGATGGGGTAGGTCAGACATGATCAAATCACAAGTCTTTCCTCAGCTGGTCCATGGCTGTGGATGGGGTAGGTCAAATATGATCAAATCACAAGTCATTCTACACTTGGTCCATGGCTGTGGATGGGGTAGGTCAGACATTATAAAATCACAAATCATTCTACACTTGGTCCATGGCTGTGGATGAGGTAGGTCAGATATGATCAAATCACAAGTCTTTCTACACTTGGTCCATGGCTGTGGATGGGGTAGGTCAGATATGATCAAATCACAAGTCTTTTTACACTTGGTCCATGGCTGTGGATGAGGTAGGTCAGATATGATCACATCACAAGCCTTTCTACACTTGGTCCATGGCTGTGGATGGGGTAGGTCAGATATGATCAAAATCACAAGCCTTTCTACACTTGGTCCATGGCTGTGGATGGGGTAGGTTAGATATGATCAAATCACAAGCTTTTCTACACTTGGTCCATGGCTGTGGATGGGAGTCCACGGGCCGTGGTGCAGTTGGTCAGAGCACCGGCTTATTAGCAACAGTTCCTCTGTGGTGATCCAAAGGTCGTGGGTTCGATCCTCGGCCATGCCGAGATTGAAATCATGATATAATTTCACACATGAGCTTTGGTCCGTGCCAAAGGGTTAACCCGTTGTCCTTGTAAATCTGTGACTGGGTGGGTTGTCATGTCAAGGACCTGCGACATGACAATTCAGTGAGGCAGCACTATATCTGTCACAAGTAGGTCTCATCACGAAATGACTGAAATAATGTTGAAAGTGATGTAAAACCCCAAACAATCAAACAAACAAAAAGCTGTGGATGGGGTAGGTCAGACATGATCAAAATCACAAGCCTTTCTACGCTTGGTCCATGGCTGTGGATGAGGTAGGTCAGATATGATCATATTCACAAGCCTTTCCACAGCTGGTCCATGGCTGTGGATGGGGTAGGTCAGACATGATCAAATCACAAGCCTTTCTACACTTGGTCCATGGCTGTGGATGGGGTAGGTCAGATATGATCAAAATCACAAGCCTTTCCACAGCTGGTCCATGGCTGTGGATGGGGTAGGTCAGATATGATCAAAATCACAAGCCTTTCCTCAGCTGGTCCATGGATGGGGTAGGTCAGACATGATCAAATCACAAGCCTTTCTACACTTGGTCCATGGATGTGATGGGGTAGGTCAGATATGATCAAAATCACAAGCCTATTTACACTTGGTCCATGGCTGTGGATGGGGTAGGTCAAATATGATCAAATCACAAGTCTTTCTACAGCTAGTCCATGACTGTGGATGGGATAGGTTAGGTTAATACATATTTTCTGAAAGCACAACATTATTCCTGGGAGAGACAGATTAGATCACTTCCAAATAAAACAGTTCCATCGATACTTGTTTGGAGAAATTGATAACTTAAAACATTCATGAAACCATAGAAGGTCACAGGTAATTTTACAGAGGTTTGGGGTATGCTTAAATGATATGTGGCCACGAAACTGTGATAGAAGCAAGCTATCTCACAAAAATCAACCAAACTACACTGACCATGGTTATTGTGTTTTGCTGAAAGTGCCAAGGACTTCCTGTACTCTTTTGAACACCAGGTGGCCACATGTATACAATTATGTGACCTCTGTTGTGGTTTGACATGGTGTTAAGCCTGTACCATTGGACAAACATTAATGGACAAACAGGGCTCTGTAAGACAAATCACTCCATTGTCCCAATTCAGGGTTCCCAACTGTTAGAAAGACTTTACTAATACCTCAGTCACATTTGCACCGGGCGCCGGCCGGGCAGTAACAATCGGCCGACTTCACAGTCTGCCGGGCGCCGGGGAGTTTATAGGCAACAATCTGAGATATGCCGTAGCTGTGGTCACATTATTAAAGGGCACCGCACGGCATGTGCAAGACTGAATGACACAGACGTCTGCAGGATATCTTAAAGACGTCTTTATCATTGACAGACGTCTAAAAGACATCCTAAAGACGTCTGTCTCATTTGACAGACGTCTGAAAGACATCTTAAAGACGTCTATGATATATCGCAGGGAGCCCGTGCGATCATCTGACGATGGTCTATGAACACATGAAATAAATATAATCCTATTTTCACCGCACGATGCCACCGGCAGCCCTAAGATAATCTGCCGATGTCCCTGCGGGACACTGCCGGGACCCTGCCGTGCACTTTAAGATGATATTTGCTGATAAGACATCGGGGAAACGCCGGCAACTTTTATGTTCCAGATAAAAGTTCCCGATGACCCGGCCGACGTCTTAAAGATGCCCAAATGTGGCCGATGATCTCCCGGTGCCCGTACGGCAATCTGAACTGCCTGCCGATTTTGTAAAAAATACCCATCGGCCGGGCATCTTTACTGAAATCGGCGCAAATGTGACTGAGGCATAAGCAGGCGTTTGCATAAGATCACTGGTCAACGATCAGTGTCCAATGGATGATTTGGATTTTAGCAGAAGACTGACCCACTTGCGAATAGCACAGAGGTTTATGAAGGGGAAAAATGATGTGTAATATCTTTTGATCGCAAAGTTTGGGGTATATAAAATTATATTATGCAAGGAAAAAGTGCTTGAAAACCTCATGAATACTTTAATAACAAAAATTAAGATTGTGCAGAATATGAATATGGAGACTGGGATACACTGAATGTCTGCGTGTCTATTAGTGACATTAATCAGAAGTTGATCACAGCAAATAATCCTCCTTTGATATGGCTCATTTTTTAACCAAGAAAACGTCGGCAATAAGTGATATGTGGCATAGAGTGGCATAGCTTTTATAGGATGTTTTCTGATATAAGTGTTTTGAACCAAGAGAATATTTACTCTAAAGTAACCATAAGGTTATCTTTAAAGTTACAGAACACTCAGATAACATCTTTCAGACAGTCCTTCTCAACATTTGTACTTAGATCACTGACCTTTCCGTCAGCATGATAGGTCGGCGTGAATGGTTCACAGAAATAGGCTGTCTCAGCTATACACTAAGAACTGACCTCATCTGCTAATATTAAGACATACGTGCAAGAGTTTGCTTCCAAGAAGTCCTCAGATGATTAATTTCCATCGTCAAAGGATGCCCTACGCAGACTGGTCAAAGTTAAGGTCACGCTTGAAGATTTCCTGGATGCTCCCCTTTACATACTGCAGGAGGGTCTTTTAATTGGTCCTCCATGATCAAGTTAATTATCGTGTTTCCTGTCATTGCCAACTAATTATGAACGTCAACGCACAAAGAAATATAGAGCTTGCCAATTCTGTGGTCGATGATACACGTACAGTAAATGTTGATAAAACCTGATCAAAAGGCAACTCATTCATCAAATGGTGCTGGAAATGTTTACCCTTCTTTTTTCATAGTAACAGAGAAAAGTAGTAAATTCATGTTATTCAATATGGTCATTACTTATTATTTTCGATAAAACAAACCTAATGATTCATGTCTTTTGAAATATAATACTATTAACGGTGCTATATTATTTACACATATATTCGGTAAGAATTTTTAATAATGACATTCTGAATTAAGAGGAAAACTTAGTCCATGATTATTTTGAGGATTTAACTTCGTTACATACAAAGCACCATGCAATTTTCCAGATGGATATTCTCATAAATCTAAATGTAGGAATATGCATTTCTAGATTAAATGTAATAGCTACTATAATTAAGTTTAGAATGTGAGAGTAGTGGTACACAACATAAATGGGTCGAATTGTGACATGGGTTGAATGGTATTCCCATGTATAATTTGTTTAAATGAGTCAAATTGTAAGATGGATTGAATGGTATTCCCATATATAACTTGTTTAAATGAGTCAAATTGTAAGATGGATTGAATGGTATTCCCATGTATAACTTGTTTAAATGAGTCAAATTGTAAGATGGATTGAATGGTATTCCCATGTATAACTTGTCTAAATGGGTCAAATTGTGACATGGGTTGAATGGTATTCCCATATATAACTTGTCAAAATGAGTCAAACTGTAAGGTGGGTTGAATGGTATTCCCATATATAACTTGTTTAAATGAGTCAAATTGTAAGATGGATTGAATGGTATTCCCATGTATAACTTGTTTAAATGAGTCAAATTGTAAGATGGATTGAATGGTATTCCCATGTATAACTTGTCTAAATAGGTCAAATTGTGACATGGGTTGAATGGTATTCCCATATATAACTTGTCAAAATGAGTCAAACTGTAAGGTGGGTTGAATGGTATTCCCATATATAACTTGTCTAAATGAGTAAAATTGTAAGATGGGTTGAATGGTATTCCCATGTATAACTTGTCTAAATGAGTCAAATTGTAAGATGGGTTGAATGGTATTCCCATATATATAACTTGTCAAAATGAGTCAGACTGTAAGGTGGGTTGAATGGTATTCTCGTGTATAACTTGTCTAAATGAGTCAAATTGTAAGATGGATTGAATGGTATTCCCATATATATAACTTGTCAAAATGAGTCAAATTGTAAGATGGGTTGAATGGTATTCCCATATATAACTTGTCTAAATGAGTCAAACTGTAAGGTGGGTTGAATGGTATTCTCGTGTATAACTTGTCTAAATGAGTCAAACTGTAAGGTGGGTTGAATGGTATTCCCATATATAACTTGTCAAAATGAGTCAAACTATAAGGTGGGTTGAATGGTATTCCCATATATAACTTGTCTAAAAGAGTCAAACTGTAAGGTGGGTTGAATGGTATTCCCATATATAACTTGTCTAAATGAGTCAAACTGTAAGGTGGGTTGAATGGTATTCTCGTGTATAACTTGTCTAAATGAGTCAAACTGTAAGGTGGGTTGAATGGTATTCCCATATATAACTTGTCAAAATGAGTCAAACTATAAGGTGGGTTGAATGGTATTCCCATATATAACTTGTCAAAATGAGTCAAACTATAAGGTGGGTTGAATGGTATTCCCATATATAACTTGTCTAAAAGAGTCAAACTGTAAGGTGGGTTGAATGGTATTCCCATATATAACTTGTCTAAATGAGTCGATTGTGACATGGGTTGAATGGTATTCTCGTGTATAACTTGTCTAAATGAGTCAAATTGTAAGATGGATTGAATGGTATTCCCATATATATAACTTGTCAAAATGAGTCAAATTGTAAGATGGGTTGAATGGTATTCCCATATATAACTTGTCTAAATGAGTCAAACTGTAAGGTGGGTTGAATGGTATTCTCGTGTATAACTTGTCTAAATGAGTCAAACTGTAAGGTGGGTTGAATGGTATTCCCATATATAACTTGTCAAAATGAGTCAAACTATAAGGTGGGTTGAATGGTATTCCCATATATAACTTTTCTAAAAGAGTCAAACTGTAAGGTGGGTTGAATGGTATTCCCATATATAACTTGTCTAAATGAGTCAAACTGTAAGGTGGGTGGAATGGTATTCTCGTGTATAACTTGTCTAAATGAGTCAAACTGTAAGGTGGATGGAATGGTATTCCCATATATATAACTTGTCTAAATGGGTCAAATTGTAAGATGGGTTGAATGGTATTCCCATATATAACTTGTCTAAATGAGTCAAACTGTAAGGTGGGTTGAATGGTATTCTCGTGTATAACTTGTCTAAATGGGTCAAAAATGGGTCAAAAATGTTTTACTGTCTTTGGTGATTTTAATTTCTGACAGCAGGGTTGAATGCTCATTTCAAATGTTCAAAAGCAATTTAGAATGGATCATTTATAATTATATTTATGTGTAAATCACTTACAACATTATTGTTATTTCATGAAGACACCTGATTTATCATCCTCTCATATGACAAAACAATCAGGATTTTTCTTTTCGCTCAACCCCCTCCCCCCCTCCTTCCTGACTTTAAGGATTAATGCTCCATCCCCTGATTATTTTGTCTGACTATTTTGGTAAACGTCTTATAGAATTTGAATTATACATAAAGCATACATGTACCTCCAATGAAGGTTTCATGTTTATCAATATATTTACCATTTAATGGTCATTTTCCATTGGAACAGGCAAACTGGATGATAAAAACTGACTTCAACCGAGAAATATGTGTGTTTTGTATTAGCATACCAGTTTTAAAATATAAGCATTAAAATCCTTTTCGAAGAGTTCTGAATAGCCTCAACCCATCCAGTAGACCTTTTTAGGTCTGTCCACATTTGTATGTTGGTAAAATATTGATTTTTCTTGAGTGTTTTTCATTTTCACAAAAAAATTAGAAGGAATGCAGCAAAGATGAGTGCATAACTTCCATCAAGATATTACAATTTTTGGGATCTTGTATTGATAATAAAATATATTTATAACAATGAGTTTCTTGAGAACCTAACATGCTCATGATTCTACAAAAATGCGTTAAAGCAAAAACATCAACTTGCTTAAATGTAATGCATAATATACTATAAAATATATATTCTTAACTTTAAAGATAATGCAAAAAATGCCATTAAGAATTCCATTAGGAATGGCTTCAAGAGTACAGCTGAGGAGGTGCGATTAACAAACTGAAATCTATATTTATGATTATGTGCTTTCGAATTATGTGCTTTTACTTTTTTTGCTGTCAAGCCATTAAGTATATTTTGAAATTGTGGCATTCTTTCTGAGTTTCTGATACAGGTGTACAAATATAATTTTGTGATTGTTTTAAATATATTTAGGCAATAGGTCTAGATATTATATGATATGTTTCCTTAATTCTTTGGATATGAATATAACATCTGAGACTTTCCGAGACATTTCCTGTGATTTATAACACGATTTATTGGTTTATGACTTTGTGACATAGGTTTCTAACAGTTTAACCCGTTCTTCTTGGCAAAAATAGATCTACACCGGCGGAAACCTAACCCAGAATTATTATTTTTTGTTTCAAAAACTGAAGTGATCATCAATTCAATGAAAATTCAATTTTCATTTGCCTCCTTTGCAGAAAATTTGCACGCGTAAAATTTGCCTCCTTTGCAGACAATTTGCACGCGTATGATTTGCCTCCTTTGCAGACAATTTGCACGAGTATGATTTGCCTCCTTTGCAGACAATTTGTACGCGTATGATTTGCCTCCTTTGTAGACAATTTGCACGAGTATGATTTGCCTTCTTTGCAGACAATTTGTACGCGTATGATTTGCCTCCTTTGTAGACAATTTGCACGAGTATGATTTGCCTCCTTTGCAGACAATTTGCACGCGTATAATTTGCCTCCTTTGCAGAAAATTTGCACGAGTATGATTTGCCTCCTTTGCAGACAATTTGCACGCGTATGATTTGCCTCCTTTGCAGACAATTTGCAAACGTATGATTTGCCTCCTTTGCAGAGAATTTGCACGAGTATGATTTGCCTCCTTTGCAGACAATTTGCACGCGTATGATTTGCCTCCTTTGCAGAGTGGCGATATTCAGCCGAGCAGCTGGTATATGCTTCTATGGAGCCAATGCTGCTAAGATGGCCTTCAGGGAGAACAATGTGTCTCTTGCCGAGTGGATACAGCATGACTACATTAACAACATGCCAACCCACTTCATAGATATCTCCCTGCAGAGGATAAAACAAAGAGCAAGAGGTCAGTGTCAATCAGCAATAGAAACAACTAGGTTATCTAAAAGTTAGCATTATTCTAACATAACCTGGTTGCTGAATGAGATCATAAGATGTTTCATTTCCAAACATGTCTGTTGCGATCACTAAATGGTGAAATATTGGTGAATGACTCAGGTCCATGATTACAATAACTGTCATATCTGTGTTAGAATTCTACCTATTTCTGTGCCGATGTGAAATATGTATCTTCTTTGATCATTTGAGAATCTCCACCATTTCCCAACAGTTATACCATTAAATAAAATATTTATATATTCTATCAATCTAACTGCATGTCATTGACCTTTTTACATTTTCTAAGAAAAAAAGCATACCAGAGAAATTAAATCTGATCACTTTGAGTTTTTTTCCAGTTATTCTGATCTGCAATTATTGGGAAGACATCCTGAATATAATGCTTCGCACATCTGTTCATAACATGAACAATGAGGAGTTTGTGTTCATCTATTACACGCTTGTGCCTAGTTCTAACAGCTGGTATTACACACCCTGGTCATACAATGCTCCGGTCAACATCACTCAACAACAACTTGACGACAGGAAAAGGGCTTTTTATAACTATAAACAGGTTATAGAATTCACTTTATGTACAACCCTACATTTTATTTGATAAACTAATAAGATTTACTGGACTGCCAGCATTGCCATTGCATAATTCTTATTTTTCATATTGAATCACTAAAAATACATATATTTTATCATAAAGATCTGTGGTGAATAACATTTTTGTGTAATAATCATATGAACTTTGGAGTCAATTTTGGATAATCTCTCTTATCACGTGTTGTATTGTAACTGTGTAATGTAACCCAATTCAAATATATATGCTCCAGTATGTACTTTCTGCATAAATGTTAATCTAAATGTGTATCTTAAAATATATTGGGGACAACATTCATTGTGACACATCTGACAGGTGACGGTAGGATCTGTGAGTGGTCCAGCTTATAATGACTTCCGGAGAGACGTGTCCTGGAGGATGGCCCAACCCCCATACAACAACAGCTATATGTGGGACATCGGACCTGCAGTAGGTCTAATACGCAACAGTTTGATATCGATTGAAGAGATTGCTCATAGTCTTTAAAGATATATATCGTCTCAATATATAAATAAATAGAATTGTTAAAATGTTGCTGTGATTTTAAAGAAGTCAATATAAATGTTAGGGAACTAAAGTGTACTTCCTTTTTCTATTCGAAGGCAGTGAGTTATTTCTCAGGATTTCTCCGTGATGCCGCATATCTCTACCTGGATATTCTCAATGAAATTCTGGAAGAAGATAAGGATCCACGAAATGGTACTCTGTTTATGGAAAAATCGAGGTTCAGGCATTTCACAGGTAATCTTCATACTTATATCGATCATTTTATTTTTCTGAACGATTGGCTGAAAATGTCCTCTTACATTTTGTTATTTATTCTGAGAAAACGGATTTTACATTTTGTTTGGTCAATATTAGTTTAGTCAGTATTATTTGGTCAGTATTTCTTAATAGAAATATTTAACAGGGATAACTGGTGAGGTTGCAATGGATGAGAAAGGTGACAGGGATCCCAATTATTGGCTTTGGTTTAATGGACCAGACCAGGAGGAAATGACACCTTGGATGGAGATCAGCACCAGTATGCCTATAGAGCAAGTCAGTATGAGTCCATATTGCCCTCCCCAAAGGGGAAGTAATATTCTGTTTCAATCACATTATAGTAAGCCTATAGAGCAAGTCAGTATGAGTCCATATTGCCCTGCCCTAAGGGGAAGTAATATTCTGTATCAATCACATTATAGTATGCCTACAGAGCAAGTCAGTATGAGTCCATATTGCCCTGTCCTAAGGGGAAGTAATATTCTGAATCAATCACATTATAGTATGCCTATAGAGCAAGTCAGTATGAGTCCGTATTGCCCTGCCCTAAGGGGAAGTAATATTCTGTATCAATCACATTATAGTATGCCTACAGAGCAAGTCAGTATGAGTCCGTATTGCCCTGCCCTAAGGGGAAGTAATATTCTGTTTCAATCACATTATAGTATGCCTACAGAGCAAGTCAGTATGAGTCCGTATTGCCCTGCCCTAAGGGGAAGTAATATTCTGTTTCAATCACATTATAGTATGCCTATAGAGCAAGTCAGTATGAGTCCATATTGCCCTCCCCAAAGGGGAAGTAATATTCTGTTTCAATCACATTATAGTAAGCCTATAGAGCAAGTCAGTATGAGTCCATATTGCCCTGCCCTAAGGGGAAGTAATATTCTGTATCAATCACATTATAGTATGCCTACAGAGCAAGTCAGTATGAGTCCGTATTGCCCTGCCCAAAGGGGAAGTAATATTCTGTTTCAATCACATTATAGTATGCCTATAGAGCAAGTCAGTATGAGTCCATATTGCCCTGTCCTAAGGGGAAGTAATATTCTGTATCAATCACATTATAGTATGCCTACAGAGCAAGTCAGTATGAGTCCGTATTGCCCTGCCCAAAGGGGAAGTAATATTCTGTTTCAATCACATTATAGTATGCCTACAGAGCAAGTCAGTATGAGTCCGTATTGCCCTGCCCAAAGGGGAAGTAATATTCTGTTTCAATCACATTATAGTATGCCTACAGAGCAAGTCAGTAAGAGTCCATATTGCCCTGCCCTAAGGGGAAGTAATATTCTGTCTCAATCACATTATAGTATGCCTACAGAGCAAGTCAGTATGAGTCCGTATTGCCCTGCCCTAAGGGGAAGTAATATTCTGTTTCAATCACATTATAGTATGCCTATAGAGCAAGTCAGTATGAGTCCATATTGCCCTGTCCTAAGGGGAAGTAATATTCTGTATCAATCACATTATAGTATGCCTACAGAGCAAGTCAGTATGAGTCCGTATTGCCCTGCCCTAAGGGGAAGTAATATTCTGTATCAATAACATTATAGTATGCCTACAGAGCAAGTCAGTATGAGTCCATATTGCCCTGTCCTAAGGGGAAGTAATATTCTGTATCAATCACATTATAGTATGCCTACAGAGCAAGTCAGTATGAGTCCGTATTGCCCTGCCCTAAGGGGAAGTAATATTCTGTTTCAATCACATTATAGTATGCCTATAGAGCAAGTCAGTATGAGTCCATATTGCCCTGTCCTAAGGGGAAGTAATATTCTGTATCAATCACATTATAGTATGCCTACAGAGCAAGTCAGTATGAGTCCATATTGCCCTGCCCTAAGGGGAAGTAATATTCTGTATCAATCACATTATAGTATGCCTACAGAGCAAGTCAGTATGAGTCCGTATTGCCCTGCCCAAAGGGGAAGTAATATTCTGTTTCAATCACATTATAGTATGCCTATAGAGCGAGTCAGTATGAGTCCATATTGCCCTGCCCTAAGGGGAAGTAATATTCTGTATCAATCACATTATAGTAAGCCTATAGAGCAAGTCAGTATGAGTCCGTATTGCCCTGTCCTAAGGGGAAGTAATATTCTGTTTCAATCACATTATAGTATGCCTATAGAGCAAGTCAGTATGAGTCCATATTGCCCTGTCCTAAGGGGAAGTAATATTCTGTTTCAATCACATTATAGTATGCCTATAGAGCAAGTCAGTATGAGTCCATATTGCCCTGTCCTAAGGGGAAGTAATATTCTGTATCAATCACATTATAGTATGCCTACAGAGCAAGTCAGTATGAGTCCGTATTGCCCTGCCCTAAGGGGAAGTAATATTCTGTATCAATCACATTATAGTATGCCTACAGAGCAAGTCAGTATGAGTCCATATTGCCCTGTCCTAAGGGGAAGTAATATTCTGTATCAATCACATTATAGTATGCCTACAGAGCAAGTCAGTATGAGTCCGTATTGCCCTGCCCTAAGGGGAAGTAATATTCTGTTTCAATCACATTATAGTATGCCTATAGAGCAAGTCAGTATGAGTCCATATTGCCCTGTCCTAAGGGGAAGTAATATTCTGTTTCAATCACATTATAGTATGCCTATAGAGCAAGTCAGTATGAGTCCGTATTGCCCTGCCCTAAGGGGAAGTAATATTCTGTTTCAATCACATTATAGTATGCCTACAGAGCAAGTCAGTATGAGTCCGTATTGCCCTGTCCTAAGGGGAAGTAATATTCTGTATCAATCACATTATAGTATGCCTATAGAGCAAGTCAGTATGAGTCCGTATTGCCCTGTCCTAAGGGGAAGTAATATTCTGTTTCAATCACATTATAGTATGCCTATAGAGCAAGTCAGTATGAGTCCATATTGCCCTGTCCTAAGGGGAAGTAATATTCTGTATCAATCACATTATAGTATGCCTATAGAGCAAGTCAGTATGAGTCCATATTGCCCTGTCCTAAGGGGAAGTAATATTCTGTATCAATCACATTATAGTATGCCTACAGAGCAAGTCAGTATGAGTCCATATTGCCCTGCCCTAAGGGGAAGTAATATTCTGTATCAATCACATTATAGTATGCCTACAGAGCAAGTCAGTATGAGTCCGTATTGCCCTGCCCTTAGGGGAAGTAATATTCTGTTTCAATCACATTATAGTATGCCTATAGAGCAAGTCAGTATGAGTCCGTATTGCCCTGCCCAAAGGGGAAGTAATATTCTGTTTCAATCACATTATAGTAAGCCTATAGAGCAAGTCAGTATGAGTCCATATTGCCCTGCCCTAAGGGGAAGTAATATTCTGTTTCAATCACATTATAGTATGCCTATAGAGCAAGTCAGTATGAGTCCGTATTGCCCTCCCCAAAGGGGAAGTAATATTCTGTTTCAATCACATTATAGTAAGCCTATAGAGCAAGTCAGTATGAGTCCATATTGCCCTGCCCTAAGGGGAAGTAATATTCTGTTTCAATCACATTATAGTATGCCTATAGAGCAAGTCAGTATGAGTCCGTATTGCCCTGTCCTAAGGGGAAGTAATATTCTGTATCAATCACATTATAGTATGCCTACAGAGCAAGTCAGTATGAGTCCGTATTGCCCTGCCCTAAGGGGAAGTAATATTCTGTTTCAATCACATTATAGTATGCCTATAGAGCAAGTCAGTATGAGTCCATATTGCCCTGTCCTAAGGGGAAGTAATATTCTGTATCAATCACATTATAGTATGCCTACAGAGCAAGTCAGTATGAGTCCGTATTGCCCTGCCCAAAGGGGAAGTAATATTCTGTTTCAATCACATTATAGTATGCCTATAGAGCAAGTCAGTATGAGTCCATATTGCCCTGTCCTAAGGGGAAGTAATATTCTGTATCAATCACATTATAGTATGCCTACAGAGCAAGTCAGTATGAGTCCGTATTGCCCTGCCCAAAGGGGAAGTAATATTCTGTTTCAATCACATTATAGTATGCCTACAGAGCAAGTCAGTATGAGTCCGTATTGCCCTGCCCAAAGGGGAAGTAATATTCTGTTTCAATCACATTATAGTATGCCTACAGAGCAAGTCAGTATGAGTCCATATTGCCCTGCCCTAAGGGGAAGTAATATTCTGTCTCAATCACATTATAGTATGCCTACAGAGCAAGTCAGTATGAGTCCGTATTGCCCTGCCCTAAGGGGAAGTAATATTCTGTTTCAATCACATTATAGTATGCCTATAGAGCAAGTCAGTATGAGTCCATATTGCCCTGTCCTAAGGGGAAGTAATATTCTGTATCAATCACATTATAGTATGCCTACAGAGCAAGTCAGTATGAGTCCGTATTGCCCTGCCCAAAGGGGAAGTAATATTCTGTTTCAATCACATTATAGTAAGCCTATAGAGCAAGTCAGTATGAGTCCATATTGCCCTGCCCTAAGGGGAAGTAATATTCTGTATCAATCACATTATAGTATGCCTACAGAGCAAGTCAGTATGAGTCCGTATTGCCCTGCCCTAAGGGGAAGTAATATTCTGTTTCAATCACATTATAGTATGCCTATAGAGCAAGTCAGTATGAGTCCATATTGCCCTGTCCTAAGGGGAAGTAATATTCTGTATCAATCACATTATAGTATGCCTACAGAGCAAGTCAGTATGAGTCCATATTGCCCTGCCCTAAGGGGAAGTAATATTCTGTATCAATCACATTATAGTATGCCTATAGAGCAAGTCAGTGTGAGTCCATATTGCCCTCCCCAAAGGGGAAGTAATATTCTGTTTCAATCACATTATAGTATGCCTATAGAGCAAGTCAGTATGAGTCCGTATTGCCCTGCCCTAAGGGGAAGTAATATTCTGTATCAATCACATTATAGTATGCCTATAGAGCAAGTCAGTGTGAGTCCATATTGCCCTCCCCAAAGGGGAAGTAATATTCTGTTTCAATCACATTATAGTATGCCTATAGAGCAAGTCAGTATGAGTCCGTATTGCCCTGCCCTAAGGGGAAGTAATATTCTGTTTCAATCACATTATAGTATGCCTATAGAGCAAGTCAGTATGAGTCCATATTGCCCTGCCCTAAGGGGAAGTATTATTCTGAATTAATCACATTATAGTAAGCCTATAGAGCAAGTCAGTATGAGTCCGTATTGCCCTCTCTAAAGGGGAAGTATTATTCTGTATCAATCACATTATAGTATGCCTATAGAGCAAGTCAGTGTGAGTCCGTATTGCCCTCCATAAAGGGGAAGTAATATTCTGTATCAATCACATTATAGTATGCCTATAGAGCAAGTCAGTATGAGTCCATATTGCCCTCCCCAAAGGGGAAGTAATATTCTGTATCAATCACATTATAGTATGCCTATAGAGCAAGTCAGTATGAGTCCATATTGCCCTCTCTAAAGGGGAAGTATTATTCTGAATTAATCACATTATAGTATGCCTATAGAGCAAGTCAGTATGAGTCCGTATTGCCCTCCATAAAGGGGAAGTAATATTCTGTATCAATCACATTATAGTATGCCTATAGAGCAAGTCAGTGTGAGTCCATATTGCCCTCCCCAAAGGGGAAGTAATATTCTGTTTCAATCACATTATAGTAAGCCTATAGAGCGAGTCAGTATGAGTCCATATTGCCCTGTCCTAAGGGGAAGTAATATTCTGTATCAATCACATTATAGTATGCCTATAGAGCAAGTCAGTATGAGTCCGTATTGCCCTGTCCTAAGGGGAAGTAATATTCTGTTTCAATCACATTATAGTATGCCTATAGAGCAAGTCAGTATGAGTCCATATTGCCCTCCCCTAAGGGGAAGTAATATTCTGTATCAATCACATTATAGTATGCCTATAGAGCAAGTCAGTATGAGTCCATATTGCCCTCCCCAAAGGGGAAGTAATATTCTGTATCAATTACATTATAGTATGCCTATAGGGCAAGTCAGTGTGAGTCCATATTGCCCTCCCCAAAGGGGAAGTAATATTCTGTATCAATCACATTACAGTATGCCTGTAGAGCAAGTCAGTGTGAGTCCATATTGCCCTCCCCTAAGGGGAAGTAATATTCTGTATCAATCACATTATAGTATGCCTATAGAGCAAGTCAGTGTGAGTCCATATTGCCCTCCCCAAAGGGGAAGTAATATTCTGTATCAATCACATTATAGTATGCCTATAGAGCAAGTCAGTATGAGTCCATATTGCCCTGCCCTAAGGGGAAGTAATATTCTGTATCAATTACATTATAGTATGCCTATAGAGCAAGTCAGTATGAGTCCATATTGCCCTCCCCTAAGGGGAAGTAATATTCTGTATCAATCACATTATAGTATGCCTATAGGGCAAGTCAGTATGAGTCCGTATTGCCCTCCCCTAAGGGGAAGTAATATTCTGTATCAATTACACTATAGTATGCCTATAGGGCAAGTCAGTATGAGTCCGTATTGCCCTCCCCAAAGGGGAAGTAATATTCTGTATCAATTACATTATAGTATGCCTATAGAGCAAGTCAGTATGAGTCCGTATTGCCCTCCCCTAAGGGGAAGTAATATTCTGTATCAATTACATTATAGTATGCCTATAGGGCAAGTCAGTATGAGTCCGTATTGCCCTCCCCAAAGGGGAAGTAATATTCTGTATCAATCACATTACAGTATGCCTATAGAGCAAGTCAGTATGAAGTAATGTTGTGAATTAATTGCATTACAGGGATTAATATGCATTACGCCAATTGCTTGAAACATAATATAATTTTTTAATTATTACCAGCTGAACAAGCACAATCCAACTCTCCGATTATAAACTATAAATTCAAATAGAAATATTCTTTTCTTTATATATTTGTGGGGATTGTCCAACTTATTTAAGGATCTAACAGACATATAATGCTTCAATCATCGTATTCCCTAACCTAAACATATAAATAACTGAATGCCAATAAGATATTTTTAAACGCGTTTTAGTATTAAGCATTGTATAATTCAAGGCCAATTCAATGCCACAGTCATAAGATACATTGATTGAATACCTCTGATAATTTCGGTTCTAGATTCATATTGGTCACAATATGTAATATGTTGCAGGCAATCCGGCTGTTTGGACCTGAGGTATACTGGGGAGGTGCAGACAATACTCCGCCAAGATCTGCTCCAGTCTGCGGCTTCTTCAACGAACACTGTCCTAAAGACACATCAAGTACCTGGCATTTGTGTCATAAAACTGAATTTTTTTAGTTCTTTTTTTTTACATAAATTGAAAATATGTGACTTGGAAGAGACGTAACTGGAGAGGAAATCCAGTGCGAGGGATTAAAATGTGGAACAGCGACTATTATTTTGGGCGCTATATATAAACTGTGAAACACAGAACCATAGATTTCTGAAAGTAGCTAGAAATTTACGTCAAAACCTCTTAATGATATGAAACGTGATATATTTTGTATTATCGTACATTTTATGTTATATCACTTATATCACATTTTTTGTTATATTAGATCTGATGATGGTATCAGTGGTTGTGATAATGGTATGATATGGAGAATTAAGAAGCATGTCTCCATATTAATATTGATGTGTCCCTGATTTGTTTCCAGCTCGGGATGCTACCGTAGGAAGTGTTGTCAGTGTCCTTGTATTACTGCTTATAGCAGCTGCCGCCTACATCACCGTCTACAGGTATCCCAATTTATACATAATCTGATAATTAGGTATCCCAATTTATACATAATCTGGTAATTAGGTATCCCAATTTATACATAATCTGATAATTAGGTATCCCAATTTATACATAATCTGGTAATTAGGTATCTCAATTTATTCATAATCTGGTAATCAGGTATCCCATTAGAATCATTGTACACGTTTGATTCTTTATTCCGAACATGATTATTAATTACATTTTTTCCATTGTTTCTATTCATTTCCAGACGAAGGAAGTTGGAACAGGACCTCCAAGCCATGTACTGGAAAGTGAAATACGAAGAAATAGAACTGACCAAGCGAAGAACCGGCAGTGTGGTAAGCCTCAAAATATGCCTCCATGTTTGAACAAGCCAGGGTTGGGAAGTTGCACATTATCTCCCTTGTATAACAGAGACTGGGGTCTGTCAACTGGCTACTTTTACCAGCAGTAATTTTGTTCTGTTAAACAGCATCTTCCCGAACTTCATTGACAGACAAATACACAACAAGCACACGTCATACATCATATAAATCTGTAAATTTGTTAACAATTGATGAGGCAAGAGAAATACCATCCGCCATTCTCATGGCTTGAACATAGCTGTGACTTGATACCGAGCACACTGTCATTCCTTGGCAATGATTGGCAAATAAGGCGAAATGGTTATAGTAGTATATCATTTGAACACTCAATACACATTGACTGCCTCAGTACGATTGGTGCCACTTTTGAATTTTATATTTTATAATGTGAGATGTGTATCATTATTGAAATATCTCATTATGTAGGTGGGTATGAGTATGAAGAGCATACAGAGTGGGAGGTCAAGCCTTGCATCAGGAGGTAATGGGTCAGCCAAGCTTTCCAAGGCCCACGATGACCAGGTGTACACGTCACTAGGCTTCTACAAGGGTAACACCGTGGCCATAAGAAAAATAGAAAAGACCTCCATCACCCTCTCAAGGCACGACCTTATAGAGCTAAAAGTGGTGAGATTAACAGATTATATTAACAGATGATAAAATATTGTAGAGCTGAAAGTGGTGATATTAAATATAAAAGAGCTGTAAGTGATCGTATCAATTATTAGTGAGCTTGAAGTGCAAATATTAATCATTTGTCCACCTATGTAAACATTCCAATACAAGGGTATTCATGTATATAGCTGAAAGTATTAAGATGAATCATTTCAAGACCTCTAAATCCATTTCAAAAATGGATCTTATATTCAGAATCTGTGAAGCTGAAGGCTAAAGTTATTATCAGTATATGCTTCAACAGAGAGCAGATCAGTGAACTTATAATGTTTGGTCTCTTACTTGTAAGACCTTCATCCTCAGAGTACATTATTGGACAGGTACCTTTATCTCATATTTCATTAAAAATGACTCACTATTTTCAGATGAAAGACCTTGGCCATGAGAATATAAACCCTTTTATTGGCGCCTGTATTGATCCACCTAACATCTGTATCTTATCAGCATACTGTCCTAAAGGAAGCTTACAGGTAATTCCACATATCCTATCAGCATACTGTCCTAAAGGAAGCTTACAGGTAATTCCACATATATTATCAGCATACTGTCCTAAAGGAAGCTTACAGGTAATTCCACATATCCTATCAGCATACTGTCCTAAAGGAAGCTTACAGGTAATTCCACATATCTTATCAGCATACTATCCTAAAGGAAGCTTACAGGTAATTCCACATATCCTATCAGCATACTGTCCTAAAGGAAGCTTACAGGTAATTCCACATATCCTATCAGCATACTGTCCTAAAGGAAGCTTACATGTAATTCCACATATCTGGTTTGACATTCAGTGGTAATGTGTCCAATTTCTCCATATGTATATGGTGGTTCTTCCATATTAAATCACCTACTTTTCTAACGTTACAGGACATAATAGAAAATGAAGACATTAAGTTGGACTGGATGTTTAAATATTCATTGATCTCGGATTTAGCAAGTGTAAGTGAAAATTGATCTTTATTTTACAGATCATCATACATATCAATTACCAACATCACCAATTTTTTTATCTTTATTTTACAGATTATCATACATATCAATTACCAACACCATTTTTTCTCATGCAATAACCCACATTTGAAACAAGCTCTCTTTCTCATTGTTGTTATTGGTGAGTATATGACTATTTTTTTACAATAGGGAATGTCTTATCTGCATGACAGCCCTCTGCACACCCACGGCCGACTGAAGAGCAGCTCGTGTTTGGTGGACAGCCGCTGGGTGCTCAAGTTAACATCTTATGGTCTGCACACCTTCAAGTATGATGAGCAGCAATATTCCACCATGGGGGAGTATGAGAGACACAGGCGCCTGTTGTGGACTGCTCCTGAGTTACTCAGGATGGGTGAGAAGAGACCGCCATATGGAACACCCCAGGGAGACGTGTACAGCTTTGCGCTCATTGTTCAAGAGGTCTTGTTCAGGGCTCTCCCATACTTCATGGATAACATGAGCCCCAAAGGTACGCCCCATGCATGTCGTGTTCTAATTTAGAAGAGAAAACACCCGAATATCACCCGATATGGAAACCCCTGATTAAGGTCAGCAGTCGGGATAAAAGATTTGAAGATGTGAACTTTTATGCTGTTTTAAATGTGGTCGATTTCTCTCATTAAGGAAATAATACGTTATGATTTGGAAGTCTTCTTCATTCATTCCACACGTGCCAAAACGAGTGTTAAAACAAACTGACCAAATTGCTCCCAACGGTTATTTCTGTTTGTTGGTATGAAGCTAAACTGAACACATAAACAATGTTCCCATTTTATCTGTTGGAGTATATCTGATAAGACGATATTTAGCAAAAATAAATTAATGATGAGTAATTATACTTAAATAATAAAGTCATTGAGATGTTTAGATGTTGACTGAGACTGATGACGAGGATGTGGTATATTTAGAGGTGACAGACTTGGTTGAGAAGGAGACCAGTACACCATTCAGACCCGAGATTCCACAAGAAGCTCCAGAAACTGATCCTACGATGATACAGTTGATGATTGCTTGCTGGGAGGAGCAGCCACATGACAGACCCACCTTCGCAGCCATCGTTAAAAGGGTACGGGCAATGAATAAGGGAAGGTAAATTTGACTTGTACTGACATGTATTTATGAAATTCTGACTTATTTATAAAATAGACTTATTTATATAATAGTATGTAATACAATAACAAGGTAGAGATCCGTGTCTCGTTTATCTCAGCACATTTGTTATATTGTTAGGAAGTTCAACATTGTGGACAACATGATTCAGAAGCTGGAGAAGTATGCTAGCAACCTGGAGGAAATAGTGATGCACAGGACGTCTGAACTCATGGAAGAGAAGAAAAAGACGGATACTCTTCTCTATAGAATGCTACCCAGGTATACATATATATACATATAGACCTTCTATATATATATACATATAGACCTTATAACACCCATATATATATATATATATATATATATATATATATATATATATATATATATATATATATATATATATATATATATATATATATATATATATATATATATATATATGCACAGATATATATATATATATATACATATATATATATATATATATTTATATATATATATATATATATATATAAATATATATATATATATATATATATATATAAATATATATATATATATATATATATATATATATATATATATATATATAGACCTTATAACACCCCACCCATATATATATATATATATATATATATATATATATATATATATATATATATATATACAGATATATACATATATATATATTTATATATATATATATATATGCACAGATATATATATATATATATATATATATATATATATATGCACAGATATATATATATATATATATATATATATATATATACATATATATATATATATATATATATTTATATATATATATATATATATATATATATATAAATATATATATATATATATATATATATATATATATATATATCTGTGTATATATATATATATATATCTGTGCATATATATATATATATATATATATATATATATATATATATATATATATATCTGTGCATATATATATATCTGTGCATATATATATATATATATATATATATATATATATATATATATATATATATATATATGTGTGTGTGTGTGTGTGTGTGTGTGTGTGTGTGTGTGTGTGTGTGTAGTTTACTTTTAAAGAAATAATTGTGAAGATCCGTGAAGGAGCAAATGATAAAGGAGCAAATCTGTGTTCTTAGGTCTGTAGCGGAGAAGCTGAAATTAGGACAAATGGTGAAACCAGAGATGTACGATCACGTGACCATATATTTCTCTGACATTGTGGGCTTCACCGCTATATCATCTGAGAGCAGTCCCATGCAGGTGGTGGACCTCCTCAATGATCTCTATACACTATTTGATGACATCATAGAACAGCATGACGTGTACAAGGTGCTAAAACGTGGCTTATCTATTCATACTCTCTACCAGGGGCACACTTAAAGAATGTCCATGATATTTGACAAAGCATAGAGAATAGAACACTGTCACCCCTTGTGTTCAGAATCTAAAAGAGTACCCTTGTTTACCATATATAAAAAGGGGTTTCATTGCTCAATTGAGTTGTTTCGCCTAAAAATTACTATAAATGAAGTTCAGGTGGAGTGAGAGTCAAAATCAATGTCAGAATAAACATATAAACATATCAAAAGGTCAATGGTAGTCTAATTTTGGGTCTGATATTACCAGGTGGAGACGATCGGGGATGCATATATGGTAGCTAGTGGTTTACCTAAGACTAACGGGGACCGCCATGTGTCCGAGATCGCAAACCTCGCATTGGACCTTCTCAGCGCAGTTTACACCAGCTTCCGCATCCGGCATAGACCGGATCTTATACTCAAACTGAGGATAGGCCTACATACCGGCCCTTGTGCTGCAGGTGAAATTGTGATTTATAATTTTCTATTCAAATTATGTCTCTAAGTTTTCTTTTTGTCCTCGACTATATAGAACTCTTTTATTAGTTAATTAATGGCTCATCCGTCTTGCACAAATCTCTGTAATATCATAACAGTCTTAAAACCGTCAAAAAGAGTTGATCATTCGGTATAATAAAATGTACTAGCAAACAATATCTGAAACTGGCTGAAATAGACAGTTAATACTGTAAAGGACGGTTTTTTAAAGTTAATCCTTTTTCAAGATAATTAAATTCATCTGGTATATATGTCCTTTGGAAAGAATGAGGATAGAGATTCGTGTAAGAACCATTGTAATGAATATAATAATAGATAATTCATGAGAATGAAAATTTCATAGAGCTAGAATATTTGTATTTGCATGGAAGATTCTAGCTCACTTAAGTAAAATAACCCAATTAAACTTCGGGGATTAAAAGTCTGAATTGTGTGTTTAGGAGCGCTATCACACGTTTTCATTTTGGCGGCAAAGTCATTAAGAATGGCTGGAAGTAGATCAAAAATTGCCTTAATATGTCTTAATATCCCTTTATGCAATGGATAATCTTGTGAATGATACAAAGGGCGCAGATTATGTATTAAATCCATATAAGTGACACTATTGATGAATCAAACATTGTGTTTTTTGTCTTTTTCTCTTCCAGGAATTGTTGGGTTGGCCATGCCAAGATATTGTTTGTTTGGGGATACTGTCAATATGGCATCGAGGATGGAATCCAACGGAAAACGTATGTCAAATTAATTAAAGGCTAATGATAAAATCATAGGGAACATGGAGAGCTAAGTTAAGGCCAACATTTCTTTATCTGAGCAATGTCAATTCTCCCCTGTGTCATGTAGAACATATATAGTAAAACCATTAATAACATATGGCTGAGATAAACCTTTTTATCATTTGATGGTTACAAACATATTATACAGTCCTGTTTCTTTGTGTGAAAAGAAGAACTGAAATTATATGGATAATAATTATGATATATTTGGATAACTTTTTCTACAACTTATATAATTGATTTCTACTCAGAAGAGGATTCAGTTGTGTCCAATCCTTAATGAAAACATGCATATGCATTGATTTATTACGCAAGTACATCTTTGATAATTGCAAACTGTCTCTCTCAGACAACAAACAAACTTTACCCAACGCGATCGGAGTAAACATCGGCTGGCTTTTCCCACACGATTAAATCCCCATAACACCCATGCCCTGCAGCAATGCTGAGTCACGATTATAAACAAGATTTATAGTGCAAATGCTAAAACATACTTTTAAATGTTTATAAGACTGGCTGGGCAAAAGAAAGACATCGACGATCAGTCATTCACAAATTTGCTCCTTTATCATTTTCTTCTACGCGGATCTTCACAATTATTTCTTGAAATAAATTTTACACACACACACACACATTTATATACATATATATACAGAGGAATTTTCCAGAGGAATTTTCCAGAGGAATCATTTAGTATCAAGTTATACATATGAATAAGTGAAGTATCAGCACTGAGATAATTGGAAGAATTTTGATATCATTTATTAAATGCATTATGTCAATGATAACATATTGTGATCTTATTACATCTTTCAAAATAAGATAAATCATATATTGTGATCTTATTACAGCTTTCATGATAACATATTCTGATCTTATTACATATTTAAGAATAAAATAAACCATACATTGGTATCTTATTACAGCTTTCATGATAACATATTCTGATCTTATTGTAGCTTTCAGGATACACATGAGCGCCGCATCATACACAGCACTGTGCCAGTCAGGGTACCACACAATGGCTCGGGGTAATATGGAAATCAAGGTAACTATTTGATTTGTTTGTATTAACGACCACTGTCTAAGCTATATATCATTTCAGTTAGAAGCCTGCTACCAGGACTCAATGCACTACTCTTTGCGAAGAGTAACCTGACACAAACCACGGTATTTTAAAGTAACGATACCGGCAAGTCTAGATGATGCCATTAGTGAAGACCACAGAAGGCAATATGGTAACATTGAAAAAAAACACACCATGGCCTGCTTTTCTTCCTTGAGAGAAAGTTTCTGACCTGGGTGAGAACTAGAATGTTATTGTGTTATGATGGAATTCATGCTTTTTGATTCTCGGGAAAAGTCCATTATAATTATGGTAGCCAAGCTGTGAAAACAACATGGTTGAAAATTGGTTAATCTTTGTCTCATGATCGCAATGTTATGCTGCAATAAAGGCCAAATGGGTAGGGCGTTTCTTATTGAGCCATTTGCCCAATATGTGAAACTAAATAAATGTCTAAACGATTAAGCCCTTACACTGGAAGACATATCATACAATAAGAGTTATAATATCGCATAGCATTATTTGTTTAATTCTAACTTTTGACAAGAGGCCTACTTGTTCATTCCTTAAACCCCAGTTATCTATGTGGTAAGAAATCCATTGTGACTAAGGTAAGAACTGGTGTATAAGATATCAAGACAAACTGCATTTCAAAATTGACACATGACAATCATGCTCATCATAACCGGAAGTGCGCAACTATTTGAACGAGATGGCTTTGTGTATATATAATGCATGTGCACTGAACTTATTTTGGAACAAAGACAAAGTCAATATAAACGATTGTCACATGCTACCTGTTCAACTTAAAGTAAATATTAGTTTCCCATGTTCAGTTGATACGTGAATAATGAGATCAAGACTCTACTTTCACTTGGTATCTCTGATGACAGAGCAAACACACAATGAACAAATAAAGAAACAGAATTATATGCGAGAGCACAGAAGAGCACAGAGTTAACTGCAGCATGGATGTTCACGAGTACATTATAAACACATGAATAAATACATGGCAGTTTGCTTCATATAAACAAAACACAAATGTACAAATGCACAAACATGCCTTGGTGATCAGTCTGGTTTTTAGCTCTGCTGAGACTTTAGCTCGCAGAGCTTTAGGAGGGGGAAAATGTCTGTCCGTCTGTCCGTCTGTCCGTCTGTCCGTCTGTCCGTCCGTCTGTCCGTCCGTCTGTCAACATTTCTTTAAAAATCTTCTTCTCCAAAACTACCAGTACTACATCTTTCATATTTTATATAGAGGTAGATATATAGTTGAAGATTCAGATTCCTTCAAATCTTAGTGATGTCACCATTGACCTTAGTGCAGTGACCTTGAGGTCACAAATTTTGTACTGAGCATATCTCAGCAACCACTTATTACAGGATATTAAAACTTAGTCCGGTGACCTTTGACCTTGACACATTGACCTTGAATTCAAAATTTGTGAACATGCCACATCACAACCTTCAGAAGTGAAAAAAAAACACTTCATATCTGTTAAATACTAACACTATGTTTAAAAATCTTCTCCTCCAAAACTACCAGTAATATTTGTTTCATATTTAATACAGAGGTAGATAGAGACTTGAAGATTCAGATTCCTTCAAATCTTAGTGATGTCACCATTGACCTTAATGCAGTAACCTTGATGTCACAAATTTTGTAAGGAGTATATCTCAGCAACTACTTATAAGAAGAAATTAAAACTTGGTATACAGAAATGTCTTAGGTCATAGCCGTGCCCAATCATACTTTCTTAGTCATGTGACCTTTGACCTTGATACATTGACCTTGAATTCAAAATTTGTGAGCATGCCACATCATATCCATTAGAAGTGAATCAAATGCACTTCATATCTTTTATATACCAACCCTATTTTATACAGAGCTAGATAGAGAGTTGAAGATTTAGATTCCTTTAATTCTCAGTGATGTCACCATTGACTTTGGTGCAGTGACCTTTATGTCACAAATTTTGTAAGGAGCATATCTCAGCATCTACTTACAAGAAGAAATTAAATCTTGGTATACAGGAATGTATTATGTTAAAGCTGTGCCTCGTCATACAATTTTAGTCATGTGACCTTTGACCTTGACACATTGACCTTGAATTCAAAATTTGTGAACATGCCACATCACAACCATCAGAAGTGAATAAAAAACACTTCATATCTGTTATATACTAACACTATGTTTAAAAATCTTCTCCTCCAAAACTACCAGTAATATTTGTTTCATATTTAATACAGAGGTAGATAGAGAGTTGAAGATTCAGATTCCTTCAAATCTTAGTGATGTCATCATTGACATTAATGCAGTAACCTTGATGTCACAAATTTTGTAAGGAGTATATCTCAGCAACTACTTACAAAAAGAAATTAAATCTTGGTATACAGAAATGTCTTAGGTCATAGCCGTGCCTCATCATACTTTCTTAGTCATGTGACCTTTGACCTTGACACATTGACCTTGAATTCAAAATTTGTGAACATTCCACATCATAACCATTAGAAGTGAATCAAATGCACTTCATATCTTTTATATACCAACCCTATTTTATACAGAGCTAGATAGAGAATTGAAGATTTAGATACCTTCAATTCTCAGTGATGTCACCATTGGCCTTAGTGCAGTGACCTTGATGTCACAAATTTTGAAAAGAGCATATCTCAGCAACCACTTACAAAAAGAAATTAAATCTTGGTATACAGGAATGTCTTAGGTCATAGCCGTGCCTCGTCATACTTTCTTAGTCATGTGACCTTTGACCTTGACACATTGACCTTGTATTCAAAATTTGTGAACATGCAACATCTCAAGCATTAAAAGTGAATGAAATCTAGTTCATATCTGCTATATATCAACACTCTTTTAAATCCTTTTCCAGAGCAGAATTGGGCAGATAGTGATTTTGACCAATCAAAATGCATGTTACATATCAAATTTGGCCCCAACTTGTTATCTTGATTCTCATTGGCTATGTTATTCAAAATGGCAGCCCCCTTGACAACTTAGTGATAGCTATTAGATTTTTGAAAAAATCACAAATTTTGTGCATGAAATATTGCATTGGTAACATGATAATGATTTGCAAAATATTAATGAATATCTCATCAAAACTGAATTGGGATCTTGTATGGAAAATCATAACCTGGTTGCTTATTGCACTTTATCTCAGTTCATGTGTTTTCATTCAAGTCAGCAGAGCTATCAACCCATGGGGTTATGTTTATTCTTGTATTCTGATATAGTTTAACTTGACCTTCCCTGTTCTGCTCTATACTTTTATTCTATTTGGGATTTTGTATTGAAATTCCCATACAGTATTATTCTCACATACCTTTTCATTTATTTGTTTTCTTTATCCAACCAAGTTAACATTGTTAACATGTCAAAAGTGTAAATTAAGGGCCATATTTAGTGTAAATTAATTGCTCACATGTAAAACTGTACCCTGTAGGACACCTGGGTCACCATCATGTTGTTTTTAATAGATTATGATTTTGAATTTAATGTAGACATAGTGCTTTTAAAGTGCACTGTAGCTTTAAATAAAATGCTGTAATTTTTTTTTATATTTTCATTAACAGGGAAAAGGTGTTCAAACTACCTACTGGTTATATGGGCGGGAAGACTTCAACAAAGAATTACCGCTGTTTGATGAAAAGGAATTCTCAGGATAAATAGAATAGTAATATTTATGTAATATAGATATATGTACTAAATCATTTTAATCATTTTACATTAATGGTGGAGCCGAGAGCCAGATACGCCAATGTCTCGCGAGTTATTGTGAGATCAAATGAATTATCAGAGTATATTGATATAAATGATTGGGAGTAAATGAAGTCATCAATTTGACTGAGGGATAATCGCAAATACAAGAATTACCCAAGCTCCGCATCAATCATCACAACTTTGATATTTAAGCTTATTGGATGAGTACGTCAATGTAAATACAACACAAATATTTCTGTATTCGCACAGTTTATAGTGGGTTCATGTTTTATGCTTAAGTATGTGATATGGCATTACTGATGATTAATTAATGATCTCGAGCTTTGAATTATTCTCCTTGCTTTTAATTAATCTCCACACTTTAAAGTATTCTCCTTACAATATGTTTTGCTTTAACAAGTTAACCTATGAACGAAGACAGGAGGGGGATGAGAAAGACTAGGACCCTGGGACTAGGACAGCGTGGAATATACTTAAGATGCAAGATGCAATTTCTACAACAAAGCTTGTTTAAAATTTAACTTCGCTATTCAAATATGTCAAGTGAAATTCACACGGAAAATAACGTGTTAATTAAAACAATTACCGGGGACAATGGTAAAAAGTAATGAAATTGGCCTTTCATATGGAAAACAAAATTGGTAGTTATAGTTTTCTCCTCAGCCCACTAAATAATGGTTCACTCTTAAAATTAAATGTGTTTCATTCATTCTTTTTGGAAAAGAAATCATCGTTAAATGTTATGCTTTCTTTCAGTTGTAAAGATAACTTCATGAATAAACTTTAAACCAACATTGGTAACTATGATTTGTTGTTGCCCTTTATGGTTTATATTTATTTAATCAACCATGTTGAATTATATTTGATTTTGTTTGAATGATAGGGACAAAAACAAATGTATTTCTTTACTAGGGGGCACCACTGTATGATTGTAGTTTAAGGAACCTGCAAAAGGTGACGCCACTAATGCCATCCACACAAAATGCCGACATGCTCATTCCATTTTATGTCGCCATGCATTGTTTTCATAGCCCATGAAGTAATTAGAGAGAGCAATACGCGTTTGACTTCCTCCATATCGTTTGATCTATTTCTCTTATACAATTTATGTATGCTACATGAATGTCACAAAACAATAAGACCACTGTCACTCTGTAGTATTGAGAATAAAACTCAATACTAGGGGCTTCCTCAGTCAAAATATATGTCAATCCTTTGTCTATATCCCAATGGTCCCTCATGGATAAGGTTATATGCTTTACACATTTAAACTTGTTCTTGTCTGACATCGATATTTGTCTCATTAAATTACATGATTGCTATAGATCTTGGAAGATTGCCTAGACATGTTGCTATAGATCTTGGAGGATTGCCTAGACATATTGCTATAGATCTTGGAAGATTGCCTAGACATATTGCTATAGATCTTGGAAGATAGCCTAGACATATTGCTATAGATCTTGGAAGATTGCCTAGACATATTGCTATAGATCTTGGAAGATTGCCTAGACATATTGCTATAGATCTTGGAAGATGGCCTAGACATATTGCTATAGATCTTGGAGGATTGCCTAGACATATTGCTATAGATCTTGGAAGATTGCCTAGACATATTGCTATAGATCTTGGAAGATGGCCTAGACATATTGCTATAGATCTTGGAGGATTGCCTAGACATATTGCTATAGATCTTGGAAGATTGCCTAGACATATTGCTATAGATCTTGGAAGATGGCCTAGACATATTGCTATAGATCTTGGAAGATTGCCTTGATATATTGCAATAGATTTTGGGGGATTGCCTAGACATATTGCTATAGATTTTGGGGGATTGCCTAGACATATTGCTATAGATTTTGGAAGATTGCCCAGACATATTGCTATAGATCTTGGAAGATTGCCTAGACATATTGCTATAGATCTTGGAAGATGGCCTAGACATATTGCAATCACAAAAAATACCCAGGGCCGTATTTATCATATCACAGTTTCACACACTAAATATCTCAGTCTGGTTGCCATGGAGAAACAGGAAATATTGTGGTAGCCATGGAAACGATTTGTGAAGAAAGCGTGGGAAGGGTGGAATGGCACTGACCCATTGAAAAAGCTTATCTGATGACCTGTGCTGTATCTTTTGGAATGTGGCATCGCTCCTCTTTGAAGAAGAAAGGCAGTGGCGTTCTCAGGTAGCTCCGAGTAAAACACTGACTTTTAATTAACTTGAATTAATTACAGGGGTATTTTTTTAAAAACTAATTAATTTCACAAATGACCAAACTTACTTGACCGATTTAGCAGGATTTTCGCAAATTTCAAAAAAGATATGTGTGACATGAGTATTGTCATGAATGTCTTCATGTGACGATAAACTCTTTTATTAAGGCCACGCCTTATTTCACACCTATTACAAAAGTGAAATTATAATACATGTTCTCAGGAACTCTAAATCGACATGTAGTAGACCCCTAATATATTCTATCTACAGAGATGTGTAACGGAAATGAAAACTTTCTCTAAATAAAAAAAAAGATTGTCCATAGATTACTGGTTACATATTTGTGTTACAAATCACCACACGGAAATGGGATCTTTTTGGCAGATTGAGGTTAACCCATTAGTTCCTGTGGTGAACACAACAAATGTTTCTTGTTTGTGAGGTTAACCCTGTTCGCTGTAGGTTTTGAGTACTTAGTCTATCAAGAGAACTCCCAGAAAGTTAGTGCTAAATCCTTATTTCTAATACGATATATGCGAGCCTTCCAGAGGTGATTTATGATTCAAACTTCTCACCGGTATATCGGGTTAGGGCAAAATATACGGCCGGTGGATCCTTCCACTAATCAAAATAGCTATCACGTGATCGTTTATTTCAAAGATAAGAATAGTGCAGATTGATGGCACATCGAGTGACGTCATACAGAATCCTTTCACATTTCACTGATTTGAAGTGGGAGGTGACCAATGGAGCAGACAAATCTTGGTAATGAATTAAAGGATATCATCATTGAAGGGGTGGGAAAAGGAGTAACATTTAATTCTCTTAATGATGACCTTCGGGAACAATTATCTGTAGCTACTTAAGATATGGTTATTGTCGCATTCAGTTTAAATTTCATAAAAGTTTGGCCAATCTCTCAAATTAGACCGACACATTAGTTCAAAACGATAGAATCACTAAACATCGTAAATATTATCATATTTGTGGATTTTTATTAATCTATTTTGACAAATGCAGAAATCTGGTTGGAGTTAATTAGTCTCTGGGGAGTTCTTAAACACCAGTGTTGGTAATTACCATCCTTTGCATGACATTCAGTGTACAGGGTATGGATGGGGCTGCTGCTGCTGTATCGCAAGAAGGGGTGTGGCAGAGTGACACATCCCAAGATCTGTCCGCATTAATCACTCATACATACTGCGCTAATCAGGTACTGGACTAGGTTAGTGGGTCAAGAGAGATTATCGCCACGACATGAGAACGATCAAAACAGATAGGAACAAACAAAGGTCTGAACAACCATAATAGGTGGATTACCTCCAAATGATGAATATGAGGAATAGCAACTATATCTCCAAAAGTAATGTTCCTCAGTTCACATTCAGTCATAGTAACAGAGAATGACTACAGAAAGTTAGTATTTTCCATGTTACACTGTGTGTTTGATACAATTACGTCATTAATATAGAATCCAGTGGGTGATAGAAAAATATTTACAAGAGTTTAGGACAAAAATACAAAAAGTCCGGAGATGATTCTCAGAATAATCTTTGACTATTTAAGAAAGTAACATGATTTCAATAAAGCTTTCAAATGTGTGGTTCAAATCATTAAGCATTGCTATTTTATTTGGTTCAAATGTGTGGCAAGATGATGTTTTGTCAACCCATATAAAAAGTCCAATATATAAGTACTGAGACCTGACTTCGGGTGGATCGCCTAACACAAACTACCAGATCTCAGTTACCTGGAGAGTAAATTATAAATCGTTATAATCAATACAAGTGATGCATCATATCTCTTGCAACTTGCAGAGTTTGGCATTTGGGTTTGAAGTTTTCCTCCCTTGATCTTTCTGTCTACATGGGGTAAAGTGAAGAATAAGCCACAAGGGGAGGAATGCGGACATGAATGGAACACAGAAGAACCACATTTTCCACTAAGAAAGCTGACTTGTGGCCATCCAATTAAGTAATATGATATATGGAAGTGAATTTCTTCGTTTATATTGAGTGATGTGGCACTTCATGGAGACACAAAATGGCTTGCTACACTTTAATTCTCAATAACTGCAGATATATATGTATATATAAAAACAGGAACTGAAAAGTATCTTGTAACAATAAAATTTTGTAATATGATAAATATAGAAACAATAAAGTTCCTTATTAACTACGCAGTAAATTGTAAGATACCTGAGAAAGTGTAAAGCTTCAGTGTGGCAAATAAGGCTGTTATGTTGTTAGTTAGTTTTTAATGGCTTGTGGTCTATTTGTGGCGGAGCAGTGTGAGGGTTTGCAGCACGTTCTCACGCCCTACCACCAGGGGGCGTGCAACTTCAGCCATCTCTCATGGCATTGTGGGTAATAAGCCTTGGCATCTCCTATTTGAACAATTCATCTCAAACTTAAACATGTCGGCCCCTCTTTGATCTCATGTAATATTACACTATGAAACAAGAAATTTGTCATTAAATTATTCACACATATAAAATGAGCATAAATAACTCAAAATATAAGTATCTCAATACTTTGTAATATGATATTGGTTTTCTTTAACTTTTATTTCCATAGTTAAGATAATACTAGAGTGCCTATCAAAACACGTTTACCTGTAATTTTAAAACCATTGAAATAAGAGGAGAATAAATAACTGTTTAACTCTCTGGTCCTCATCTCGTATGTATTGTCCATGTCATAGATGATTTATCAGAGAAGTCTTCATAAAGGTGTGTAAATCATGAGCAAGGCATTTGCTACATAACTGTGCATGCCGCAGTGTAATGCACGCCAGGACCATACAGCCCGGCGTGAAAAGCTAAACCTCATTATACCAGATAACAACATAACTCCACAGCAAAGAATCTCCAACAAAGTCAGGTTACAAGCTATTTCAATCATACAGAGCAAATAATTACACAGACAGGAGATAGGCAATGGATTGCATTTCGTGTTCTTCCAGGGAAAAGAAATTTACAAGTTAAAGTGGATGTGTGGTTATTTTAAAGCTTTCATGACATTAGATTTTCAAGCATTTTTTTTACTAACTCAACATAAATGCTTATTCCTTAAACATTGTGATCAAATATCATCATATCACTCCCTACATAAATTTCTGAGCCTATTGAAAATAGATGAATCTTTTACCAATATCTAAATCATCCATTGAACACCTCAACAAACTTTGCTGAACTGGTCACTGAGAGGTTTGCTAACAATGGGGAACCTGGAGATCAGTACACTGGAGTGAGTTTGCCTATAGAGGTCCATTGGTTTTTTGTCTATTGGTATAGGCTTAACACCCTTACAGACTATAAGTATAGGCTTAACACCCCTACAGACTATTGGTATAGGCTTAACACCCCTACAGACTATTGGTACAGGCTTAACACCCTTACAGACTATTGGTATAGGCTTAACACCCCTACAGACTATTGGTACAGGCTTAACACCCCTACAGACTATTGGTATAGGCTTAACACCCTTACAGACTCTTGGTATAGGCTTAACACCCTTACAGACTATTGGTATAGGCTTAACACCCTTACAGACTATTGGTATAGGCTTACTATCCTTACAGAATTTTAGTACAGGCTTAACGCCCTTACAGACTATTGGTATTGGCTTAACGCCCTTACAGACCACAACACTGGTCATATGCTTGTACTCATGTGACCACATAGTACTAGCCACTTTCATCGAAACATATATCATATCATTTGAATATACCCCAAATCTCTTGTGAGATTCCCTATGATTTCATGTAAGATTTACTATTGGAGAACTAGGTGTATTTCAGTTATGCTAAACAACCAATACGATCAAGCTAACAGAAGCAATCATCCCTATCTGAAGTACGCATCATTACCATTTCTACATGATTTTATTTTCAATTGCATTGCTAAACTTTGCTTTTCTCTAAGTGTATGAGCAAAGGGGTTCACCATATCTAAATTTTAAAGAAGCAATGTGATGTTTAAGGTGTGGCTATGAACTGATGGGAGTAGCAGCAATAGAGAGGTATCACAACTGATATATTTGAGGGGATCTTTATCCTTGTGACATGCCCTCCATCTGTTCTGACACGTGTGCCTGACAAGATGCAGATCCCAATGGCTTGACGCCATCTGAACACAATCTGAACATATTATGCCATCAGCTCATGCCAATTTCTAATTTAACGTTCCTGTATATATGAACTGTGTGTGTATAACGCATAATTACACTAACTGGAATCTCCAACAACAGTTCAAAACATTCAAACATCTTGTCTGAATGCCAAAGAAAGCCTTGACCCTCGCCGTTTAATCAAATCAGTTTAGGAACATTTTGATGCGGGCAATGGGGATGGTGAAGGTAATTTGAACGGTTCTCGGCTTATGGAGAAGATGTTGGGCAAATGTCATGATTAACATGACTGTTTTAATTTGTTTTATAATATTTGAAAAGGGGTTACATACACAATAGTGTGTGCAATGTATAAATGATATTTGTTCTATCTTGCTATACGGTGAAATTGGGTCCTTGAGACTTGAGACCAGAAGAGAATGAATCAGGGCGATGTGATGAGGCCGATTAAGGATCTCAGTGGGGTTATTTCTGCTCCATCTCGGCTTGTGTGCTTCATGTGTAGTTTATTAGGGGCTATAGAGACTATTTTCACCGGCAGTATACCCGAGACAGGTGCTAAACGGCCTGTAATAGGTTAATGTCATAATAAGTGATGGATCATGAGTTAACAGGTGTACTTCCCCCTACAACTTGTCAACACACTGTCAAGCTTACATCGTAAAATGCACACATAACATCACAGGTTGCCAACATCCGACCATTTGTATTTGTCTGTCAAATAGTGCTATTATTTTTTGTTGTTATCCTCGTTAATTTAACAGATCGATAATTTTAAATGAGTTTTAAAGATAAGCCTCAAAGTCTGGATATCAATTTCATAAATCACAATATTATGATATTATTTTTTCATAGCCATTTACTAGTAACAGGAGAAGTTTACAATGATTCTGTAAAATATATAACCTCATGATCAAAACCGGCAAAGGGAGACACAAAGATTTGCGAAATGGACGAATCTTTGATCAACGAGCGGCCCTTGTCTCCTGCAAAGAAATATTTGCAGTTAAAGGGTCACCAAGGTGCAGCGAGTGACATTTATAAAGGAAAAGACATGCACAGATGACAACCCTAGACCATGGGCCTTGATATTTAATTTTGATAATTCCTGCATTTTGATGATATAGTGAAGATATTTATCTGTGAACATGTTACTCTTCTTGTGTGCCCGCTTTCAGATCTAATCTTCTGGAATAAATGTCTTTGATTCATCTCATAATTGAAGAAATAGTTCTTCTTTTATGGACTTTGGAATATTTTGCCTGTATTCATCATTCTGATAACAAAGCACCAACGATCACAATCAAACGATATACAGTCATATTCAACTTTTTAAGAAATTTATTTACCGTGAGTGAATATAATGAAATAATTCTAAAAAAAAACAAACATGCTATTTGTCTATTAAGTTCCCCAAAGCCAAAAAATATGGTTAGAAAATAGAATCTCATTTTAGTGCATTGCGTTTGTAGTAAATAGTAGAAGAGAAGACCTAGTTCCATATCTGACCTTGACCTCATAAGTCACAAGTCACATGACCCAAGGTCAGATATAGGGAGTTCATCCTTTGCAAAACGGAACGATTTATGTTATGGGGGTATTATAACCTACCCCAGGGTGCAGGAAAGAGGGCAC
The DNA here is from genome assembly GCA_949316495.1 of Amphiduros pacificus. Taxonomy (NCBI): domain Eukaryota; kingdom Metazoa; phylum Annelida; class Polychaeta; order Phyllodocida; family Hesionidae; genus Amphiduros; species Amphiduros pacificus. Next base: position 56,273,292 of record OX439001.1, on the reverse strand, counting down.
ATGTGATCTGTGGGTGGGGTTATCTCTTGCAAGTTGATTTACTTTGCCCTGTCACGTGACAGACACTTGAAGGTCACACAAAGGTCAGGAGGTCACTTGGGAGTACGGTTCGGGAGATGGAAGTCGTCATTTTGTGGCTCCCATTCATACCGGCTCGGTGATATATGGGCCGATTTCTGTTTCTTTGTTGAGCTGGGAGATCCTTTTGTCACGACTGGGAATGTATCAAGCAGTTTGAGGATTGCAAGAAATGCATACCACACATGTGGCAGCGGCAACTATGGTTTCACTTCACACGCGGTACCCATGATCGCCTTCGGGATGCAAAAGTGGCTCTTTACATTCAACCAGCGCATCTGTGATTGGAAACAAAATGGCTATTTGCAATGAATTGGAAAAAAGTTCTTTTATAGCCATTTCAATAGAATATAAATATATGAACATTATGATGCACGCGAACAAAATAATTCAAAGAGATAACCAAGACAATAATTATTTGGAAGTGTTCATGTACTGATGATATTTTCATATCATTACCAAAACAATTAAAGCTGGTACACAAATAAAGAGAAATATCGATAGTCAGAAAATGTCCAAATATCGTTCAGGACTGTAAATTGATGTGCAACCCCTCTCTGGTTGTGCTGCTTGCTAGTGTGCCGCCAATCTCCTGTTAAACCATTTGCCTATAGAAATGATCAGAACATTGCAAAATCCAACATCATATCACAAGAGATGCCCATTATAGAATCTTGAGCTGTTTTCGTTTTATTTTTAAATATTTCCTCTGTCCAGTAAACTAACTTTACTTACAAAATATCAGTGAACTTGCTTCCATATTGTGTATGATGTCATACTTCAGAGATAAGGCCGAGAAAAGAAGTCTTGCTTTTCAATGTTTTGTATTTTCAAAAATATGGTAAGTAGGGTATTTTTTTAAAAACTAATTCATATTATTTACCATTATACTCTATAAATATTTAGTCTGAATGTTGCAGTTCTGTTACAATAATCTATTTTTTCTATCCCAAAAATGGAGGAGATTTGTGATGGGGTGTGAAATCAACGCATCAAATTTTCAAATTTGCCATTAGCTTACATTCGTGCACAAATAAATTTCATAAATTATTTTTTCCAAATAATGCGATGTTATTAACTCGAAGAGTCAATTATTTCAAACTGAACTGGTGGTCGCTGTTTTGAGAGAAATTACAAAATATAAACAAGGCAATAAAATCTTGTAAAATGATTTGCGCTAATCTTTGGTGATAAATGACCCGGTGACCTTAAGGGGGCGCCAGGTCAAAGGTCAACAAATTAGCGCGCGTCAGTGAACGAGGCGACAACAAGTGTTTGACGGAGAAGGGCATGTTTTCACGGTCTATGATACGTGTCTTCAAAATATAGCAACCCAAGACCTCAAGAGGCGGGGATAAGACCAAGCAACAGGTGAGGGCGACATGGATAGTGAGAGATAAGATAGATGGGCCGGGATGGGACGATAATGACTTCCACACATACATATGTAGGAATAACCTGCAAAACTATGAGATCGAAGTCGAGCAGGGCGCGTCAATGTAATGCCGCCTTCGGAAATAAGACTGAAAGTGTTGTATAATTATCGCGCAATAAGGGCATTTATCACACTAAAATAACATGGGGATTTATTCATTTCAATTACAATGTCAATGACAAAGGGTCATTTTCACACTATATTTAAAATCATAAATATTTGTCATGCAGTTGGTTTTGTAATTATTAAACGTAGGCAAACAATTATAAAGTTTATTTGGATAAAATGTACTGATAAACAAACGATAAAGATCTGACAATAAGGAGTAAACTTGGTCTGTTTGATAGTAATTTCCCAGCAAGAACATAGATTTTTATCCATTCTTAAGTCTCAGCTATTTACAACAAGGGGAATTCTCATATAAACAACATTTTTTACTGTTTCCCCAACAATAAAATAATAGATAGATACCTGTCTCACAATGAGGGCATCACTGCATGTCCCAGAATGTCCCACAATGAGGGCATCACTGCATGTCTCAGAATGTCCCACAATGAGGGCATCACTGCATGTCCCAGAATGCCCCACAATGAGGGCATCACTGCATGTCTCAGAATGTCTCACAATGAGGGCATCACTGCATGTCCCAGAATGTCTCACAATGAGGGCATTACTGCATGTCCCAAAATGTACTACAATGAGGGCATCACGGCATGTCCCAAAATGTCCCACAATGAGGGCATCACTGCATGTCTCAGAATGTCCCACAATGAGGGCATCACTATATGTCCCAAAATGTCCCACAATGAGGGCATCACTATATGTCCCAGAATGTCCCACAATGAGGGCATCACTATATGTCCCAGAATGTCCCACAATGAGGGCATCACTATATGTCCCAAAATGTCCCACAATGAGGGCATCACTGCATGTCCCAGAATGTCTCACAATGAGGGCATCACTGCATGTCCCAGAATTTCCGAAAATGAGGGCATCACTGCATGTCCCAAAATGTACCACAATGAGGGCATCATGGCATGTCCCAAAATGTCCCAAAATGAGGGCATCACGGCATGTCCCAAAATGAGGGCATCACGGCATGTCCCAAAATGAGGGCATATTACTGTATGACTTCCTCTCCAGGCTTTTTCATCACCTGTCATACAGACCTGTCTGCAAACCTGTCCCCGCATATCTTGTACATGACACAAGAGACACCTGGTGGATCACAATTGTTGAAACTGATAACTTCTTAGAGGTTGATAACTATTTGTATGCAGGAGATGCTAGCTATTGCTCTGACCACCTGTGACTCTCATTAACTGACCAAATTACGGCCAAATCTAACTGCAAAACATCAAATTTCTGTATGGATTTGTGATCTGACCTTCAAATCAACAACTATCATTAAATAAGCATTTAAATTAAGTTATAATTATGTGTACACTCTCGTATGAATTATACCACAGATTATAGAGTAAGTCACATGTTAAGTTATAAACGATTATTGAAAAACTATTATTTTCTTTTTAAAAATTGCATATAAATATCAATAACAAGTAATAGCAAAATATTGTTGCAATATTACAGGTAAAATGTGTTACCCTGACCTGACACGATAGCAAAGTAGGTTGATAAGAGGATAGCAATAGTATCCATAGTAACAGGAGCCAAATATGGGGCAGATTTATGATGAGAGGATGTGCAAGGGAAGACAAATCACCAGGAAATATGTTACATATGCTTAACATTGCAGGCCTGATGCTCAGCGTGGGAAAATCTGGCAATCCATTGCCCCAGTGAGCGGCAGAGTGGGTCCTCGCAGAACGGCTTACATATCATATATCACATGTCATCCTTTCCTAAAACATATTGCTCCATTTATTGCATATGCAGAAACCTATTTGCATTGTATCCTATTGGACATGAAAAAAAGTTTATAAAAAATCAGCAAAATTATTTTTTTATATTAATGTGTATGTGCAGTTAGAATTCTTTTTGTATCTATTATTTTAAAGATATATTGTCACTTTTCTTAGTCAATGAAGGAAACATACAAAAGTCAAAAACCTGATAATGCAATTTACGCTCCAAACACTGAGTCAGCCAGATTCCTGACCTGCTCGAAAACCAGGGTAATTGCATTCTGGGATATCATTATGTCTTGCAACAGTTTCCTTGACCTTGACCTTACATGAGGTCAATGACTTCACATTTGAATGCTTTTCATTTGAAATGAAAACATAATAATCAAAGTTGTGGATAAAATCTGAATTTTAAATAATTTAAAAAGATATGTGTTGTAAAGAAATATTTTGAATTGCAAATTAGAGATGATCTGTGATATGTCTCGATGCAAAAAGAAGAGGGAGTATTCTAAAGATAACTATCTGACAGAGTACAGGGTGAAGGGTGGGACAGTGCTGACCTTAAAATAGCTCCAGAAAGGATTTACTTTTGGTAAAGCAATCAAACATTTGCCTCAGATTAAACCGGGAGAAATGTCAGAAGTGATACTTGTAAACCAGCTTTGACATCTCTGCCAGCGGGTGGTGCCTCTTGCTATTTACTCCAGCTTGTGAATCCCCTTCATTCATGAAAAGGTGGGTCTGCATCATAGTGACACCTGGTGTCAACATTTTGTACAGCTCTGAGGATCATGTGATCAGGATGGTGCGCGTTTATTTTCCAGATTTAAAGAAAGTGTTAAATAAGACTTGTACATCTTAACAATGTGAAAGACATTAATATTCCAGAGAAGAAAATGAAATAGACACAGCCATCTTAAAGTTTTTACTTCATTCTATGAATTACAAACATACTTCAGTTGTAACATCTCTGATTATATATATGCTGGGTGTTCTTTGTGTCAAACATGAAATATCAAAAAAAATTATGGAATCAAATAATTATTTTAAATCATTGTAAAAGTGTCCTGGTCAGAATCTTTGTTATTAGTTGTAATTAATTACCGGTAACAGATTATAGTAGACAGATGGCTTTGATGGTAAAGACAATACTCGTGAACTTTTATGTTCACACTTGTCTATTGCCTTCTCTAATCTAATATAAAGAAATAAAAAATGGGTTCTTCTATATTAGATAAATAAGTGGAAATTTTAACAGATGGAATAAAACAGGTTTTGAGTCTGTTTTGACATACCTGTATGTACCAAGATATCATGACCAGCTACAAAGAGGAAATGAACATATTTTGCACCTTTTTTGATCCAATCAAAATTTAAAAAACATAACGTTGCTCGTCAGCATTTGGTTGATGTGTTATGCAACTCAGTCATGCTGAGAACAGGGATAGCAATCACTTGAGGTGCCCACTTGTCTCATGTGCAATATGATTAAATTAATTGTGCACATTCTAATGATTTGCAAGTCATCCCTTGTTAGCTGCCTATAGAAAATGGAAGAGAAAAGAAATCACTTAGGCTTGTCTGAATTTCAAAGTGATACAATATGCTTGCTAATAAAGGGAGACAGACTGATAAATTGACTTTAAATGTGCCTTTATGCGAATGTGTTCCAAATTCGTACTCGCCATAAGATGCTAAACAGAGTCATCCTAATGGGATGGATAAATATAATAGATTATAATTGACAAATGGAAAAGCAATGATTTCATAAAATGATCTATAATCACTCCGTAATTTGATAATTAAAATTTAAAGCAGAATTATCTCCACGTTACGCCTGCAAATTAATCTTATTTGGAGTGTGGGATTTGGAGTGTGGGATTTGGGGAATTGAAACAACTCCCAGTGTCGGGAGTATCAAAAAGGGGAAAGTTATATTTAGAGAAAGTGTTTTACATGGCAAAATTTAATATATTGTGAAAACAAATCAATTGATTCAGAGAACTTGCAAAAAAATTAATCTCATGAAATATTTTACGAAACATGATAATTAACACATTGACTCTGATCTACTTATACCAGAAGATACTTTTTGCAAAATAGGTCCCATATTTTGCAACCATTATCCAGAATATAAAAATATACTTGCATGATGTATATATTTTAAATTATTTAGATAATTGCATTGAAATAGACCCCAGGCTACTCTTGAACCCTGGACCTGATCTGACAAACAGATAAGAAACAAGATTTTTGTCTTTGGCCTTCCACATACAAAAGTGAATGTCAGCATAAGATTAGAATTCCATTTAAAGCAAAACATTTGAAATCAAATCAAATTTATCAAGTGGAATTTTCAGAGTAGAAGGTCTGACAGAGTTAGAGAAAAGCTGGCACTGAGGCTGCCGGTTGCTTACAGAAATATTCTGGAAAAAATTTGGTTAGTTGAAAAGCGAAATCTAGGACAGCTGTAGACTAAGTATCAGGAAATGAAAGAAAATATCAGGAACATTTCTGTGAGCAAAAAGAAAAAAATATTCACTGAGGATGAGAGTTTTATGAGATGCAGCGTTTGCGTGTAATGGTGAAGTGAAGACAGACCACGTAGACTGTGGGAGTGTTTGGAGCATGGAGTGAAGTCAAAGTCAGAATGCATGGTATGCCAACATTGAACCAAGATGCACTTTTCAAAATAAGCACAGGGTGTTTGCATAAAGCGGCACCATTCATGGCTGATTTGAGTTTGTCTGTGAGGGGTAATTTAGATAGGCACAGCCAGATCAAGAGCAATACATGTCGCCTCATCGCAGTTTAGTTCGAGTGAAGTCAGTTTTTAAATGTTTTGCAGTGCAAGGAAAAGGTTAACTAAATATCAAGGCTCTCCCGGGAAAATGCTGATTACTGCTTTGAAAACAATGGCCCCCAAAAATAAACATTCTGATTGGTCAAAAGAGGGGTGTTTGGAAGGAATTTGCTCAACTTGATACTACAAAGTGTGGTTTTCAGGTGGTGCTAATGTGAAAGGCATGTCTTAGCTAACAATCTCGGCCAAATCTGTGCTATACCTAAGATACATTTTTATTTTGCCAATATTGTGCAATTTTTTAATTGGAAAAATTTATTTGGAAATTTTTATATATGAGAACATAAAGATTAGGTCTCTTGTTTGTGAAAGGTTTAGAAATAAAAAACAAAAAAATAAATGCCCATTACAATCACTTCCTTATGTTGATTTTTTTTTATCATAAACAGTTATTTGAAAACTATATGTATGAGAACACAAATATTCAAGTCTCTTTGTCTATGAAAGTCAGTGGCTCTAAAAAAAAACACAAAAAAAAAAAAAAAAATCCCATTAAAGTCACATCCTTGTGGTTTTTTTTGAATAAGTGTAAGTTACTTTGGTGTTGGGTTTATTTGGTGTGTGTATATTTTGGCTGGGTGCCAAGCTGACCGAGCAGGTAGGTGGCACTGTAGTCAGAGGCTACTATCACCACTACTATGCTTGTCAGCACGTCTGCTTTGATAAATGTCAGGAGAACTTGCACAGATCAGAAATCATTCCTTCCAGTTACCATCATAATGGGGTATGAGTTGTTTTTCAGGATGTGTCTGTATCTTTCAGATCTATAAGAAAGGGCCAAGGAAATTAATGTTCTTATTCTCGATGAATCAGAGTTCCTGCTCTAGAAAAAATGGCTAGTCAAGAAATAAGTTAAAATTTAAGAAAACTTATTTTCTCGCTAACTAGAAAATAGATTTCTTGTTATACTAACTCAATTTTTTGTCTTTAATTACACATTTTGTTCAAGGTGGGGAGGAAGTTTGGAAGGGAGCAATTGACCAGCCATGAACCTGCAAAGAACCTGTACTGAAATAATGCAAAATGTTTGATTTTGGAAGATTGAATTTTTAAGTCTTTGCTTATCGGCAGGTGTTTTCCATTGAATATATTGCATTTGTTGATTTGATCAAAAAGCAAACATCTAACTTAAGGAAATCCCTGTGGTGTGTTAGATGAAGTGTTAAACTTGTGGAAATTGTATTCTGGAAAAACTTTCCCACCTTGAGGAAGGATGTTATCATCCAGAAGACATTTAACATTTAGGAGATGAAGGAGTTAAAGCAATCCATCATGGCCATGACAAGTTGAGCTCTAAAAAATAAACATTGCCTGAATAACTGTGAAAAAACCCTTCCTCCTGCATGTTATCATCAAGTCCAATTTGATGCTATCAAAGAAAAAATGATTCACACAAAAATGTTAAGAGAACCAAGAAAGCTAGAAACGTAATATCTCTTGAGGATCTATATATATTTCTAATATTTCTTCATCCATTATTTTTAGCATACAGCATGTTGAAATATTGTTGCAATATTACAGGTAAAATATCACATTAATTATTGCCACTTTCAATCATCCAGTTGCAGTGCCCACGAGTATATGTGACTTATTATTGAGGTTCACGCAGTGTCTCCAGACAATTTGAGAATCAGGCCTAATTTAACCTGGTCTCTTTTGTGCTGAAAATTACATCAAGGTGGGAGAGGCCAAAAGCGACAACATGTGATAATCATGAGGGGAAGTTGTCAATTTCCACAGAGTTCGAGATTGACATGTTTTTCATCATTGAGCAAGGTGCATTAAGGCAAAGGTCGCGAGGTGCCATGTTAATGGAGGCAGAAATTTGTTTACTCATTTAAGACGGGTGATAGGCCACCGGCGACGTAGGAATCACCCAAATGCAAAAATGTACCAAATTCAATGGGTTATCAGAAATGAGATTTGATATGATTAGCTTTTGCACCATGCTGTTTATGAATTGCATCCAAGAGATGTTTTAATTAGAGGATGTTTTTAGGATACAAATGTTCTCATGATTTTTGTTAATTGCAAGTCAGTTAGTTATGTTTCTAGGATTTAAGCCTCCTTTAAAAACATATAAACATTTGAGGCAGAAGGCTGACCCGAAAAAAATATCTACTTTTTTAAATACCATTTATAAGACATTCTGTGTAAATTGTAATTGACTTTTCTTCAGTCAAAGGTAAACATGACCTTCAAGTCTTTTTTAGTGATTGCAAAATGTGGCAACCACTCATGGTCTCAGTAAATTGACTATTTACCAAGCTTGATTTGATCTTTTGAAAATATAGGAAAAGTTCTTTTTCCCACGATACTTTCATGAAACTCTGTTCCCCATTTCACTCCACATCTTGAAACTGTCAAATTCGATTTATTGAATTTGATGTAATTTTTATGAAGGTTGATATTTGGTAAACATGTTATATGCGTTATAACAGAATACTACAGAAACCATGTGGCTCAGAATTTAACTTTTGAAATCTGGTTATAGAGGCATCTGTCATTATCAGTTACGGTTCTATAAACTAGACTTCCTGCATTATGAAAACAAAATGTCTCTCTAATTCAATGAATATAAGAATTATGAGACCTATAGATATTTGCTGAAAGTTCAAGGTTCCATCATGCATGTTTTACTTTCATCAATTTACCATGGTCATAAAAGAATATCTCATAGAGAATTTTTTATGACATCTGATTTGAAACAAAAAGATGAGGTTGCAATTTTGTTACTTAAATTACATCAGATTGACCAAAATCTTTGTTTGTGTCTTTTATAAATTGTTCATCTCTGTATTTTGATTTGTTTGTAGCCATTATTTGTGACGTTGTGACGTAATTTATGAAATTAGGATGTAATTTCCAATAATTATTAATTCTTCAGAAATTGGACCAGATGAAAAATGTAATTCAATTTATCATATTTTTTACACGGCATCCATATTGCAAAACACTTAATTGAAAGGAGCACATGTTTATCATTATTTCTGCTCTGCTGAGCGAACCAATCCTACGAGACTACCTTACAACCAATCATATGCTGATATCAACTTTTCAGCCAATTTTATCTTATTGCTACAACAAAGTCATAAACATTTGATTAATATATCAATCAAAATGTAAATTTCCAATATTTTTTATAAACATACACATTTTTTATTACCAGAGGAGAAAGAGATTTTCTAAATAAGCTTAAATAATGATCAAACTTTGTTACCATCATTTGCAATCATTAACTTGTCTGTATGTATTTTTATTTTTAGGTTGAAACAGAAGAATTCATCTACAACTACCAGATAACCAGCATGAGGTATTTATTAGTTTGTTTAGAATACATGAAAAGTTTATTGTTTTTAGCCATGCTGGCTATGTCAGCATAGCTTGTTTGGTTTGAAGTGGATTTTTCTGTCTGTCCGTCAACTTTTCTAAAACTACCGAGTGGAATTCTCAGCTATTCATAGGTCAGATCTTGTAATTTCAGGGGCCAATTTCTGTATTTTTTCCATCAGATTCAGATTTGTTTACATGTTTTTATGATTTAAAAATTGTGAGTTATTTCTCACATGTATAGAGAGACCTCATTTTGCCGATCTGAATATACCCTCAATGTGGGGTGATTGAGTCACACTGATATATTATTAAGAACACTAAACTGTACGTCTGTTAAACTGACTGTTCTTGACCTGTAAAGCTTAGAGATTACCTTTTTATAAAGCAATTTGCAGGCATTTCCAGGAAATGTTCACAAACATTGCAAAAAGTAACGGTGAACACAGCTCTTTGTCTATGTTTTAAGAAGATGGCATTTCTCATTCTATAAGGGACTTGACAGAGGCTGAGAGATATTGAAGCAAGGTTACTGGTACATTATTCCCTGGGTGTAAGTCATGCATTATTCATTATCTGATTTCAATAACAATTAAAAATTGTCATTTAGAAATTGAAATTTGTGGTGTTTATTACCTTTTTTCAATAATAACCAGAAGACCGACAATTACAGAAATTAAAAATTTGTTATTGATATATTTATTTCAAGGGTGAATATTAATTGCATTAAGCTACTGACTCAATTTATTCTTCACAACTTTTCCCAAACTACTACAAACCAAGCATGAACAGCTGGAAAACAATTGTGTATGTACCACTTTTTTCTTCCGGGGAAACAGGAAAATGCAAGGAACTATGCAAATGCTGACAGACATAATCTGGGTTTATGACAGCAAAGAGCACTAAACACACAGCCTTGTGGTATAAGCTTTCACACTTTACACTTTCCATATATCTAGAAAATTGCTCATAAACCACGGCCCACTGATAAAGTGGGTGTTCACAAATTACCTCCATGTTTTAGTGTTTATGTTGGAAGATATGAGTATGCACTTGTGTAGTGCATGTTTCTGACAGTTGTTCTCAGCAGCATGGCTCAGTAAATTATGACACTTGTTTCTTGTAACTCAATATACCCTGGCTCACCCTGCCCAATTTGTTATCTTTACATTCTGAATGGATATATTCTTGTGTTCTCTGTGCACATTTTTCCTTTCTGTTTTCAGATATTTTGTTGATTTTACTCTGTATCATTATACATTGGTTGGTAGATGATATATAGAATATTTTTTATTAATCCTTTTCCCCCAATTACTATGGTTACAAGAAACAAATTAATTCAGTCACTTGGCCTAGAAATAATAAGCCAGCAGCTTTTGTTATAATTCATTATATAAGAGTTCATTGACTTCAAAGCATGGGTTTGTAAGATGCTTTTTGAAAATAATAGAGCAGACATATTTCATGATGTCACAGTAGGCCTCAAAGCTGAGGGTACCTTGAGATGTAAGATTTGGTCATGTTTTGTTCATTCTTTCCCACAATGTTTCTTCACCCTGCAGCCTAAAAATGAGCCAAGTTGAGGGAGCAATCATTTTTCACCTGACAGTTCATGTATCAGATGAACAGGTTTATGCTTTGATCAAGGGATGCTCCCTCTCTCCTTATTTACAGCCACATTATGAAATATGTCTGTTACCATGGGAACAATTATATGGTATTTTTGCCCTAGCAAAATATTCCAACAAGAATTTATGGCCCTGAAATGTCTGAATGATGATATTTATTCATGTCATAACATATATACTCAGATTTATGTGAAAGATGTTATTTTCTTAATTTTGATATATGATCACCACGTTTTGCAGCAAAATGTTTTTTGGTAAAATATGTTTCAAGGAAATAGATGTGTTGTTGTGAAGGAATTATATTCTACTACTAATTTGGCACAGAAAAAGTAAATAACAGATCTGGGTGTCTGGAATGTTTTACATTCATGATTGCATATTTCATATTTTGATTGCTTATTTCAATCTTGCTGGAAAAAAAAATAACTATATGTTATTAGAAGGCAAAATATTGTAATTACCAAGAATGAGATGTGCAAATGAGATTGTATAATGAACATTGATCAGATTTTGGAATTTGTGATATTCAGTTACTCTGAGAAAATCAGGGAGAAGGTCATCACCCAGTGTTCCCATCCAAGATTGCTGCACACATATGTTTGCAAAGAGTGAAAGCATGTGTTCTGCCAGAATCGAATCTTTGATTAAAAAAGACGAGCCTGATTGGAAAAGGCCAGCACAGCCTGGCCATCTGGATGCATCCCAGAATGCATCTGGTGGTAACCCATAATTCATTGCACATGCCTGCCACACTTCTACTTCCTGTAGAGGGCAGCAGTCAAATGTTTTATAACATTGCTTTAATGCCACTTATCTGTTTCTTGAAACTGTAGCCATTACACTGTCATAGTAGGCGATGTGCTTTATGATTCAGATTTCTGTGGCTTGGATCTCTGTACTTGCAATAATAGTGAGGAATGCCAAATGGTACGAGTGCCATATTATAGATGCAAACATATGGGATATATGTCACAACGGTGAATAAATGCCGTACTAGTGAGTGAATGCAGTAGCAGTGAGCCAATACCACAGTAGTAGTAAGCCAATGCCACAGTAGTAGTGAGCCAATGTCATAGTAGTAGTAAGCCAATGCCACAGTAGTAGTGAGCCAATGTCATAGTAGTAGTAAGCCAATGCCATAGTAGTAGTAAGCCAATGCCATAGTAGTAGCTAGCCAATGCCATAGTAGTAGTGAGCCAATGCCATAGTAGTAGCGAGCCAATGCCATAGTAGTAGTGAGCCAATGCCATAGTAGTAGTGAGCCAATGCCATAGTAGTAATGAAACAATGCCACAGTAGTAGTGAACCATTGCCACAGTAGTAGTGAGCCAATGCCATAGTAGTAATGAGCCAACGCCACAGTAGTAGTGAACCAATGCCACAGTAGTAGTGAGCCAATGCCATAGTAGCAGTGAGCCAATGCAACAGTAGTAGTGAGCCAATGCCACAGTAGTAGTGAGCCAATGCCATAGTAGTAGTGAGCCAATGCCACAGTAGTAGTGAAACAATGTCATATTAGTGGTGAAACAATGCCACAGTAGTAGTGAACCATTGCCACAGTAGTAGTGAGCCAATGCCATAGTAGTAGTGAAACAATGTCATAGTAGTGGTGAAACAATGCCACAGTAGTAGTGAACCATTGCCACAGTAGTAGTGAGCCAATGCCATAGTAGTAGTGAAACAATGTCATAGTAGTGGTGAAACAATGCCACAGTAGTAGTGAACCATTGCCACAGTAGTAGTGAGCCAATGCCATAGTAGTAGTGAGCCAATGCCACAGTAGTAGTGAGCCAATGCCACAGTAGTAGTGAACCATTGCCACAGTAGTAGTGAACCAATGCCACAGTAGTAGTGAGCCAATGCAACAGTAGTAGTGAGCCAATGCCACAGTAGTAGTGAGCCAATTCCATAGTAGTAGTGAGCCAATGCACAGTAGTAGTGAGCCAATGCCACAGTAGTAGTGAGCCGGTAGCGGTATGTAACAGTAGCAAGTGAATGTCTTAGTAGTGAGTGTATGTAACAGTAGCAAGTGAATGTCTCAGTAGTGAGTGTATGTAACAGTAGCAAGTGAATGTCTCAGTAGTGAGTGTATGTAACAGTAGCAAGTGAATGTCTCAGTTGTGAGTGTATGTAACAGTAGCAAGTGAATGTCTTAGTAGTGAGTGTATGTAACAGTAGCAAGTGAATGTCTCAGTAGTGAGTGTATGTAACAGTAGCAAGTGAATGTCTTAGTAGTGAGTGTATGTAACAGTAGCAAGTGAATGTCTTAGTTGTGAGTGTATGTAACAGTAGCAAGTGAATGTCTCAGTTGTGAGTGTATGTAACAGTAGCAAGTGAATGTCTTAGTAGTGAGTGTATGTAACAGTAGCAAGTGAATGTCTCAGTTGTGAGTGTATGTAACAGTAGCAAGTGAATGTCTCAGTAGTGAGTGTATGTAACAGCAGCAAGTGAATGTCTCAGTAGTGAGTGTATGTAACAGCAGCAAGTGAATGTCTTAGTAGTGAGTGTATGTAACAGTAGCAAGTGAATGTCTCAGTTGTGAGTGTATGTAACAGTAGCAAGTGAATGAATGTCTTAGTTGTGAGTGTATGTAACATTAGCAAGTGAATGTCTTAGTTGTGAGTGTATGTAACAGTAGCAAGTGAATGTCTTAGTAGTGAGTGTATGTAACAGTAGCAAGTGAATGTCTCAGTTGTGAGTGTATGTAACAGTAGCAAGTGAATGTCTCAGTAGTGAGTGTACGTAACAGTAGCAAGTGAATGTCTCAGTTGTGAGTGTATGTAACAGTAGCAAGTGAATGTCTTAGTTGTGAGTGTATGTAACAGTAGCAAGTGAATGTCTCAGTAGTGAGTGTATGTAACAGTAGCAAGTGAATGTCTCAGTTGTGAGTGTATGTAACAGTAGCAAGTGAATGTCTCAGTTGTGAGTGTACGTAACAGTAGCAAGTGAATGTCTCAGCAGTGAGTGTATGTAACAGTAGCAAGTGAATGTCTCAGTAGTGAGTGTATGTAACAATAGCAAGTGAATGTCTCAGTAGTGAGTGTATGTAACAGTAGCAAGTGAATGTCTTAGCAGTGAGTGTATGTAACAGTAGCAAGTGAATGTCTTAGTAGTGAGTGTATGTAACAGTAGCAAGTGAATGTCTTAGTTGTGAGTGTATGTAACAGTAGCAAGTGAATGTCTCAGTAGTGAGTGTATGTAACAGTAGCAAGTGAATGTCTCAGTTGTGAGTGTATGTAACAGTAGCAAGTGAATGTCTCAGTTGTGAGTGTATGTAACAGTAGCAAGTGAATGTCTTAGTTGTGAGTGTATGTAACAGTAGCAAGTGAATGTCTCAGTAGTGAGTGTATGTAACAGTAGCAAGTGAATGTCTCAGTAGTGAGTGTATGTAACAGTAGCAGGTGAATGTCTTAGTTGTGAGTGTATGTAACAGTAGGAAGTGAATGTCTCAGTTGTGAGTGTATGTAACGGTAGCAAGTGAATGTCTTAGTTGTGAGTGTATGTAACAGTAGCAAGTGAATGTCTCAGTAGTGAGTGTATGTAACAGTAGCAAGTGAATTTCTTAGCAGTGAGTGTATGTAACAGTAGCAAGTGAATGTCTCAGTTGTGAGTGTATGTAACAGTAGCAGGTGAATGTCTTAGTTGTGAGTGTATGTAACAGTAGCAGCTGAATGTCTTAGTTGTGAGTGTATGTAACAGTAGGAAGTGAATGTCTCAGTTGTGAGTGTATGTAACAGTAGCAAGTGAATGTCTTAGTTGTGAGTGTATGTAACAGTAGCAAGTGAATGTCTCAGTAGTGAGTGTATGTAACAGTAGCAGTGGAATGTCTTAGTTGTGAGTGTATGTAACAGTAGCAAGTGAATGTCTTAGTTGTGAGTGTATGTAACAGATCTTAGCAAATGAATGTCTCAGTAGTGAGTGTATGTAACAGTAGCAAGTGAATGTCTTAGTTGTGAGTGTATGTAACAGTAGCAGGTGAATGTCTTAGTTGTGAGTGTATGTAACAGTGGCAAGTGAATGTCTTAGTTGTGAGTGTATGTAACAGTAGCAAGTGAATGTCTCAGTAGTGAGTGTATGTAACAGTAGCAAGTGAATGTCTCAGTAGTGAGTGTATGTAACAGTAGCAGGTGAATGTCTTAGTAGTGAGTGTATGTAACAGTAGCAAGTGAATGTCTCAGTAGTGAGTGTATGTAACAGTAGCAAGTGAATGTCTCAGTAGTGAGTGTATGTAACAGTAGCAGGTGAATGTCTTAGTAGTGAGTGTATGTAACAGTAGCAAGTGAATGTCTCATTAGTGAGTGTATGTAACAGTAGCAAGTGAATGTCTCAGTAGTGAGTGTATGTAACAGTAGCAGGTGAATGTCTTAGTTGTGAGTGTATGTAACAGTAGCAGGTGAATGTCTTAGTTGTGAGTGTATGTAACAGTAGCAAGTGAATGTCTCAGTAGTGAGTGTATGTAACAGTAGCAAGTGAATGTCTCAGTAGTGAGTGTATGTAACAGTAGCAAGTGAATGTCTTAGTAGTGAGTGTATGTAACAGTAGCAAGTGAATGTCTCAGTAGTGAGTGTATGTAACAGTAGCAGGTGAATGTCTTAGTTGTGAGTGTATGTAACAGTAGCAAGTGAATGTCTCAGTTGTGAGTGTATGTAACAGTAGCAAGTGAATGTCTCAGTAGTGAGTGTACGTAACAGTAGCAAGAGAATGTCTCAGTAGTGAGTGTATGTAACAGTAGCAAGTGAGTGTATGTAACAGTAGCAAGTGAATGTCTCAGTTGTGAGTGTATGTAACAGCAGCAAGTGAGTGTATGTAACAGTAGCAAGTGAATGTCTCAGTAGTGAGTGTATGTAACAGTAGCAGGTGAATGTCTTAGTTGTGAGTGTATGTAACAGTAGCAAGTGAATGTCTCAGTTGTGAGTGTATGTAACAGTAGCAAATGAATGTCTCAGTTGTGAGTGTATGTAACAGTAGCAAGTGAATGTCTTAGTTGTGAGTGTATGTAACAGTAGCAAGTGAATGTCTCAGCAGTGAGTGTATGTAACAGTAGCAAGTGAATGTCTCAGTAGTGAGTGTATGTAACAGCAGCAAGTGAATGTCTCAGTTGTGAGTGTATGTAACAGTAGCAGGTGAATGTCTTAGCAGTGAGTGTATGTAACAATAGCAAGTGAATGTCTTAGCAGTGAGTGTATGTAACAGTAGCAAGTGAATGTCTCAGTAGTGAGTGTATGTAACAATAGCAAGTGAATGTCTTAGCAGTGAGTGTATGTAACAATAGCAAGTGAATGTCTTAGCAGTGAGTGTATGTAACAGTAGCAAGTGAATGTCTTAGTAGTGAGTGTATGTAACAATAGCAAGTGAATTTCTTAGCAGTGAGTGTATGTAACAGTAGCAAGTGAATGTCTCAGTAGTGAGTGTATGTAACAATAGCAAGTGAATGTCTTAGCAGTGAGTGTATGTAACAATAGCAAGTGAATGTCTTAGTAGTGAGTGTATGTAACAGTAGCAGGTGAATGTCTTAGCAGTGAGTGTATGTAACAATAGCAAGTGAATTTCTTAGCAGTGAGTGTATGTAACAGTAGCAAGTGAATGTCTCAGTAGTGAGTGTATGTAACAATAGCAAGTGAATGTCTTAGCAGTGAGTGTATGTAACAATAGCAAGTGAATGTCGTAGCAGTGAGTGTATGTAACAGTAGCAAGTGAATGTCTTAGTAGTGAGTGTATGTAACAGTAGCAAGTGAATGTCTTAGTAGTGAGTGTATGTAACAGTAGCAAGTGAATGTCTTAGTAGTGAGTGTATGTAACATAAGCAAGTGAATGTCTCAGTAGTCAGTAAATGTAACAGTAGCAAGTGAATGTCTCAGTAGTGAGTGTATGTAACAGTAGCAAGTGAATGTCTTAGTTGTGAGTGTATGTAACAGTAGCAAGTGAATGTCTCAGTTGTGAGTGTATGTAACAGTAGCAAGTGAATGTCTTAGTAGTGAGTGTATGTAACAGTAGCAAGTGAATGTCTCAGTAGTGAGTGTATGTAACAGTAGCAAGTGAATGTCTCAGTAGTGAGTGTATGTAACAGTAGCAAGTGAATGTCTCAGTTGTGAGTGTATGTAACAGTAGCAAGTGAATGAATGTCTTAGTTGTGAGTGTATGTAACAGTAGCAAGTGAATGTCTCAGTTGTGAGTGTATGTAACAGTAGCAAGTGAATGTCTCAGTTGTGAGTGTATGTAACAGTAGCAAGTGAATGTCTTAGTAGTGAGTGTATGTAACAGTAGCAAGTGAATGTCTCAGTAGTGAGTGTATGTAACAGTAGCAAGTGAATGTCTCAGTAGTGAGTGTATGTAACAGTAGCAAGTGAATGTCTCAGTAGTGAGTGTATGTAACAGTAGCAAGTGAATGTCTCAGTAGTGAGTGTATGTAACAGTAGCAAGTGAATGTCTCAGTAGTGAGTGTATGTCACAGTAGCAAGTGAATGTCTCAGTTGTGAGTGTATGTAACAGTAGCAGGTGAATGTCTTAGTTGTGAGTGTATGTAACAGTAGCAGGTGAATGTCTTAGTTGTGAGTGTATGTAACAGTAGGAAGTGAATGTCTCAGTTGTGAGTGTATGTAACAGTAGCAAGTGAATGTCTTAGTTGTGAGTGTATGTAACAGTAGCAAGTGAATGTCTCAGTAGTGAGTGTATGTAACAGTAGCAAGTGAATGTCTTAGTAGTGAGTGTATGTAACAGTAGCAAGTGAATGTCTCAGTTGTGAGTGTATGTAACAGTAGCAAGTGAATGTCTCAGTTGTGAGTGTATGTAACAGTAGCAAGTGAATGTCTCAGTAGTGAGTGTATGTAACAGTAGCAAGTGAATGTCTTAGTAGTGAGTGTATGTAACAGTAGCAAGTGAATGTCTCAGTTGTGAGTGTATGTAACAGTAGCAGGTGAATGTCTTAGTTGTGAGTGTATGTAACAGTAGGAAGTGAATGTCTCAGTTGTGAGTGTATGTAACAGTAGCAAGTGAATGTCTTAGTTGTGAGTGTATGTAACAGTAGCAAGTGAATGTCTCAGTAGTGAGTGTATGTAACAGTAGCACTGGAATGTCTTAGTTGTGAGTGTATGTAACAGTAGCAAGTGAATGTCTCAGTAGTGAGTGTATGTAACAGTAGCAAGTGAATGTCTTAGTAGTGAGTGTATGTAACAGTAGCAAGTGAATGTCTCAGTAGTGAGTGTACGTAACAGTAGCAAGAGAATGTCTCAGTTGTGAGTGTATGTAACAGTAGCAAGTGAATGAATGTCTTAGTTGTGAGTGTATGTAACAGTAGCAAGTGAATGTCTCAGTTGTGAGTGTATGTAACAGTAGCAAGTGAATGTCTCAGTTGTGAGTGTATGTAACAGTAGCAAGTGAATGTCTTAGTTGTGAGTGTATGTAACAGTAGCAAGTGAATGTCTCAGCAGTGAGTGTATGTAACAGTAGCAAGTGAATTTCTTAGCAGTGAGTGTATGTAACAGTAGCAAGTGAATGTCTCAGTAGTGAGTGTATGTAACAATAGCAAGTGAATGTCTTAGCAGTGAGTGTATGTAACAGTAGCAGGTGAATGTCTTAGCAGTGAGTGTATGTAACAATAGCAAGTGAATTTCTTAGCAGTGAGTGTATGTAACAGTAGCAAGTGAATGTCTCAGTTGTGAGTGTATGTAACAATAGCAAGTGAATGTCTTAGCAGTGAGTGTATGTAACAATAGCAAGTGAATGTCTTAGCAGTGAGTGTATGTAACAGTAGCAAGTGAATGTCTTAGTAGTGAGTGTATGTAACAGTAGCAAGTGAATGTCTTAGTAGTGAGTGTATGTAACAGTAGCAGGTGAATGTCTTAGTTGTGAGTGTATGTAACAGTAGGAAGTGAATGTCTCAGTTGTGAGTGTATGTAACAGTAGCAAGTGAATGTCTTAGTTGTGAGTGTATGTAACAGTAGCAAGTGAATGTCTCAGTAGTGAGTGTATGTAACAGTAGCACTGGAATGTCTTAGTTGTGAGTGTATGTAACAGTAGCAAGTGAATGTCTCAGTAGTGAGTGTATGTAACAGTAGCAAGTGAATGTCTTAGTAGTGAGTGTATGTAACAGTAGCAAGTGAATGTCTCAGTAGTGAGTGTACGTAACAGTAGCAAGAGAATGTCTCAGTTGTGAGTGTATGTAACAGTAGCAAGTGAATGAATGTCTTAGTTGTGAGTGTATGTAACAGTAGCAAGTGAATGTCTCAGTTGTGAGTGTATGTAACAGTAGCAAGTGAATGTCTCAGTTGTGAGTGTATGTAACAGTAGCAAGTGAATGTCTTAGTTGTGAGTGTATGTAACAGTAGCAAGTGAATGTCTCAGCAGTGAGTGTATGTAACAGTAGCAAGTGAATTTCTTAGCAGTGAGTGTATGTAACAGTAGCAAGTGAATGTCTCAGTAGTGAGTGTATGTAACAATAGCAAGTGAATGTCTTAGCAGTGAGTGTATGTAACAGTAGCAGGTGAATGTCTTAGCAGTGAGTGTATGTAACAATAGCAAGTGAATTTCTTAGCAGTGAGTGTATGTAACAGTAGCAAGTGAATGTCTCAGTTGTGAGTGTATGTAACAATAGCAAGTGAATGTCTTAGCAGTGAGTGTATGTAACAATAGCAAGTGAATGTCTTAGCAGTGAGTGTATGTAACAGTAGCAAGTGAATGTCTTAGTAGTGAGTGTATGTAACAGTAGCAAGTGAATGTCTTAGTAGTGAGTGTATGTAACAGTAGCAAGTGAATGTCTTAGTAGTGAGTGTATGTAACATAAGCAAGTGAATGTCTCAGTAGTCAGTATATGTAACAGTAGCAAGTGAATGTCTCAGTAGTGAGTGTATGTAACAGTAGCAAGTGAATGTCTTAGTTGTGAGTGTATGTAACAGTAGCAAGTGAATGTCTCAGTTGTGAGTGTATGTAACAGTAGCAAGTGAATGTCTTAGTAGTGAGTGTATGTAACAGTAGCAAGTGAATGTCTCAGTAGTCAGTATATGTAACAGTAGCAAGTGAATGTCTCAGTAGTGAGTGTATGTAACAGTAGGAAGTGAATGTCTCAGTTGTGAGTGTATGTAACAGTAGCAAGTGAATGTCTTAGTTGTGAGTGTATGTAACAGTAGCAAGTGAATGTCTCAGTAGTGAGTGTATGTAACAGTAGCAGTGGAATGTCTTAGTTGTGAGTGTATGTAACAGTAGCAAGTGAATGTCTCAGTAGTGAGTGTATGTAACAGTAGCAAGTGAATGTCTTAGTAGTGAGTGTATGTAACAGTAGCAAGTGAATGTCTCAGTAGTGAGTGTACGTAACAGTAGCAAGAGAATGTCTCAGTTGTGAGTGTATGTAACAGTAGCAAGTGAATGAATGTCTTAGTTGTGAGTGTATGTAACAGTAGCAAGTGAATGTCTCAGTTGTGAGTGTATGTAACAGTAGCAAGTGAATGTCTCAGTTGTGAGTGTATGTAACAGTAGCAAGTGAATGTCTTAGTTGTGAGTGTATGTAACAGTAGCAAGTGAATGTCTCAGCAGTGAGTGTATGTAACAGTAGCAAGTGAATGTCTCAGTAGTGAGTGTATGTAACAGCAGCAAGTGAATGTCTCAGTTGTGAGTGTATGTAACAGTAGCAGGTGAATGTCTTAGCAGTGAGTGTATGTAACAATAGCAAGTGAATGTCTTAGCAGTGAGTGTATGTAACAGTAGCAAGTGAATGTCTCAGTAGTGAGTGTATGTAACAATAGCAAGTGAATTTCTTAGCAGTGAGTGTATGTAACAGTAGCAAGTGAATGTCTCAGTAGTGAGTGTATGTAACAATAGCAAGTGAATGTCTTAGCAGTGAGTGTATGTAACAATAGCAAGTGAATGTCTTAGCAGTGAGTGTATGTAACAATAGCAAGTGAATGTCTTAACAGTGAGTGTATGTAACAATAGCAATTGAATTTCTTAGCAGTGAGTGTATGTAACAGTAGCAAGTGAATGTCTTAGTAGTGAGTGTATGTAACAGTAGCAAGTGAATGTCTTAGTAGTGAGTGTATGTAACAGTAGCAAGTGAATGTCTTAGTAGTGAGTGTATGTAACATAAGCAAGTGAATGTCTCAGTAGTCAGTATATGTAACAGTAGCAAGTGAATGTCTCAGTAGTGAGTGTATGTAACAGTAGCAAGTGAATGTTTTAGTTGTGAGTGTATGTAACAGTAGCAAGTGAATGTCTCAGTTGTGAGTGTATGTAACAGTAGCAAGTGAATGTCTTAGTAGTGAGTGTATGTAACAGTAGCAAGTGAATGTCTCAGTAGTGAGTGTATGTAACAGTAGCAAGTGAATGTCTCAGTAGTGAGTGTATGTAACAGTAGCAAGTGAATGTCTTAGTTGTGAGTGTATGTAACAGTAGCAAGTGAATGTCTTAGTAGTGAGTGTATGTAACAGTAGCAAGTGAATGTCTCAGTTGTGAGTGTATGTAACAGTAGCAAGTGAATGTCTTAGTTGTGAGTGTATGTAACAGTAGCAAGTGAATGTCTTAGTAGTGAGTGTATGTAACAGTAGCAGGTGAATGTCTCAGTTGTGAGTGTATGTAACAGTAGCAAGTGAATGTCTCAGTAGTGAGTGTATGTAACAGTAGCAAGTGAATGTCTCAGTTGTGAGTGTATGTAACAGTAGCAAGTGAATGAATGTCTTAGTTGTGAGTGTATGTAACAGTAGCAAGTGAATGTCTTAGTAGTGAGTGTATGTAACAGTAGCAAGTGAATGTCTCAGTTGTGAGTGTATGTAACAGTAGCAAGTGAATGTCTCAGTAGTGAGTGTATGTAACAGTAGCAAGTGAATGTCTCAGTAGTGAGTGTATGTAACAGTAGCAAGTGAATGTCTCAGTAGTGAGTGTATGTAACAGTAGCAAGTGAATGTCTCAGTTGTGAGTGTATGTAACAGTAGCAGGTGAATGTCTTAGTTGTGAGTGTATGTAACAGTAGCAGGTGAATGTCTTAGTTGTGAGTGTATGTAACAGTAGGAAGTGAATGTCTCAGTTGTGAGTGTATGTAACAGTAGCAAGTGAATGTCTTAGTTGTGAGTGTATGTAACAGTAGCAAGTGAATGTCTTAGTTGTGAGTGTATGTAACAGATCTTAGCAAATGAATGTCTCAGTAGTGAGTGTATGTAACAGTAGCAAGTGAATGTCTTAGTTGTGAGTGTATGTAACAGTAGCAGGTGAATGTCTTAGTTGTGAGTGTATGTAACAGTAGCAGGTGAATGTCTTAGTTGTGAGTGTATGTAACAGTAGCAAGTGAATGTCTCAGTAGTGAGTGTATGTAACAGTAGCAAGTGAATGTCTCAGTAGTGAGTGTATGTAACAGTAGCAAGTGAATGTCTCAGTTGTGAGTGTATGTAACAGTAGCAAGTGAATGAATGTCTTAGTTGTGAGTGTATGTAACAGTAACAAGTGAATGTCTCAGTAGTGAGTGTATGTAACAGTAGCAAGTGAATGTCTCAGTAGTGAGTGTATGTAACAGTAGCAAGTGAATGTCTTAGTTGTGAGTGTATGTAACAGTAGCAAGTGAATGTCTCAGTAGTGAGTGTATGTAACAGTAGCAAGTGAATGTCTCAGTTGTGAGTGTATGTAACAGTAGCAAGTGAATGAATGTCTTAGTTGTGAGTGTATGTAACAGTAGCAAGTGAATGTCTCAGTTGTGAGTGTATGTAACAGTAGCAGGTGAATGTCTTAGTTGTGAGTGTATGTAACAGTAGCAAGTGAATGTCTCAGTTGTGAGTGTATGTAACAGTAGCAAGTGAATGAATGTCTTAGTTGTGAGTGTATGTAACAGTAGCAAGTGAATGTCTCAGTAGTGAGTGTATGTAACAGTAGCAAGTGAATGTCTCAGTAGTGAGTGTATGTAACAGTAGCAAGTGAATGTCTTAGTTGTGAGTGTATGTAACAGTAGCAAGTGAATGTCTCAGTAGTGAGTGTATGTAACAGTAGCAAGTGAATGTCTCAGTTGTGAGTGTATGTAACAGTAGCAAGTGAATGTCTTAGTTGTGAGTGTATGTAACAGTAGCAAGTGAATGTCTCAGTTGTGAGTGTATGTAACAGTAGCAAGTGAATGTCTTAGTAGTGAGTGTATGTAACAGTAGCAAGTGAATGTCTCAGTAGTGAGTGTATGTAACAGTAGCAGTGGAATGTCTTAGTTGTGAGTGTATGTAACAGTAGCAAGTGAATGTCTTAGTTGTGAGTGTATGTAACAGATCTTAGCAAATGAATGTCTCAGTAGTGAGTGTATGTAACAGTAGCAAGTGAATGTCTTAGTTGTGAGTGTATATAACAGTAGCAGGTGAATGTCTTAGTTGTGAGTGTATGTAACAGTAGCAGTTGAATGTCTTAGTTGTGAGTGTATGTAACAGTAGCAAGTGAATGTCTCAGTAGTGAGTGTATGTAACAGTAGCAAGTGAATGTCTCAGTAGTGAGTGTATGTAACAGTAGCAAGTGAATGTCTCAGTTGTGAGTGTATGTAACAGTAGCAAGTGAATGAATGTCTTAGTTGTGAGTGTATGTAACAGTAGCAAGTGAATGTCTCAGTAGTGAGTGTATGTAACAGTAGCAAGTGAATGTCTCAATAGTGAGTGTATGTAACAGTAGCAAGTGAATGTCTTAGTTGTGAGTGTATGTAACAGCAGCAAGTGAATGTCTCAGTAGTGAGTGTATGTAACAGTAGCAAGTTAATGTCTCAGTAGTGAGTGTATGTAACAGTAGCAAGTGAATGTCTTAGTAGTGAGTGTATGTAACAGTAGCCAGTGAATGTCTCAGTTGTGAGTGTATGTAACAGTAGCAAGTGAATGTCTCAGTAGTGAGTGTATGTAACAGTAGCAAGTGAATGTCTCAGTAGTGAGTGTATGTAACAGTGGCAAGTGAATGTCTCAGTTGTGAGTGTATGTAACAGTGGCAAGTGAATGTCTCAGTAGTGAGTGTATGTAACAGTAGCAAGTGAATGTCTTAGTTGTGAGTGTATGTAACAGTAGCAAGTGAATGTCTCAGTAGTGAGTGTATGTAACAGTAGCAAGTGAATGTCTTAGTTGTGAGTGTATGTAACAGTAGCAAGTGAATGTCTCAGTAGTGAGTGTATGTAACAGTAGCAAGTGAATGTCTCAGTAGTGAGTGTACGTAACAGTAGCAAGTGAATGTCTTAGTTGTGAGTGTATGTAACAGTAGCAAGTGAATGTCTTAGTTGTGAGTGTATGTAACAGTAGCAAGTGAATGTCTTAGTAGTGAGTGTATGTAACAGCAGTAAGTGAATGTCTTAGTAGTGAGTGTATGTAACATTAGCAAGTGAATGTCTCAGTAGTGAGTGTATGTAACAGTAGCAAGTGAATGTCTCAGTAGTGAGTGTATGTAACAGTAGCAAGTGAATATCTTAGTAGTGAGTGTATGTAACAGTAGCAAGTGAATGTCTCAGTAGTGAGTGTATGTAACAGCAGCAAGTGAATGTCTTAGTTGTGAGTGTATGTAACAGTAGCAAGTGAATGTCTTAGTTGTGAGTGTATGTAACAGTAGCAAGTGAATGTCTTAGTTGTGAGTGTATGTAACAGTAGCAAGTGAATGTCTTAGTTGTGAGTGTATGTAACAGTAGCAAGTGAATGTCTTAGTTGTGAGTGTATGTAACAGTGGCAAGTGAATGTCTTAGTTGTGAGTGTATGTAACAGTAGCAAGTGAATGTCTTAGTTGTGAGTGTATGTAACAGTAGCAAGTGAATGTCTTAGTTGTGAGTGTATGTAACAGTGGCAAGTGAATGTCTTAGTTGTGAGTGTATGTAACAGTAGCAAGTGAATGTCTCAGTAGTGAGTGTATGTAACAGTAGCAAGTGAATGTCTCAGTAGTGAGTGTACGTAACAGTAGCAAGTGAATGTCTTAGTTGTGAGTGTATGTAACAGTAGCAAGTGAATGTCTTAGTTGTGAGTGTATGTAACAGTAGCAAGTGAATGTCTTAGTAGTGAGTGTATGTAACAGCAGTAAGTGAATGTCTTCGTTGTGAGTGTATGTAACAGTAGCAAGTGAATGTCTTAGTTGTGAGTGTATGTAACAGTGGCAAGTGAATGTCTTAGTTGTGAGTGTATGTAACAGTAGCAAGTGAATGTCTTAGTTGTGAGTGTATGTAACAGTAGCAAGTGAATGTCTTAGTTGTGAGTGTATGTAACAGTGGAAAGTGAATGTCTTAGTTGTGAGTGTATGTAACAGTAGCAAGTGAATGTCTCAGTAGTGAGTGTATGTAACAGTAGCAAGTGAATGTCTCAGTAGTGAGTGTACGTAACAGTAGCAAGTGAATGTCTTAGTTGTGAGTGTATGTAACAGTAGCAAGTGAATGTCTTAGTTGTGAGTGTATGTAACAGTAGCAGGTGAATGTCTTAGTTGTGAGTGTATGTAACAGTAGCAAGTGAATGTCTTAGTTGTGAGTGTATGTAACAGTAGCAAGTGAATGTCTTAGTTGTGAGTGTATGTAACAGTAGCAAGTGAATGTCTTAGTTGTGAGTGTATGTAACAGTGGCAAGTGAATGTCTCAGTAGTGAGTGTATGTAACAGTAGCAAGTGAATGTCTCAGTAGTGAGTGTATGTAACAGTAGCAAGTGAATGTCTCAGTAGTGAGTGTACGTAACAGTAGCAAGTGAATGTCTAAGTTGTGAGTGTATGTAACAGTAGCAAGTGAATGTCTTAGTTGTGAGTGTACGTAACAGTAGCAAGTGAATGTCTTAGTTGTGAGTGTATGTAACAGTAGCAGGTGAATGTCTTAGTTGTGAGTGTACGTAACAGTAGCAAGTGAATGTCTCAGTAGTAAGTGTATGTAACAGTAGCAAGTTAATGTCTCAGTTGTGAGTTTACGTAACAGTAGCAAGTGAATGTCTTAGTTGTGAGTGTATGTAACAGTAGCAAGTGAATGTCTTAGTTGTGAGTGTATGTAACAGTAGCAAGTGAATGTCTCAGTAGTGAGTGTATGTAACAGCAGCAAGTGAATGTCTCAGTAGTGAGTGTATGTAACAGTAGCAAGTGAATGTCTCAGTAGTGAGTGTACGTAACAGTAGCAAGTGAATGTCTAAGTTGTGAGTGTATGTAACAGTAGCAAGTGAATGTCTTAGTTGTGAGTGTACGTAACAGTAGCAAGTGAATGTCTTAGTTGTGAGTGTATGTAACAGTAGCAGGTGAATGTCTTAGTTGTGAGTGTACGTAACAGTAGCAAGTGAATGTCTCAGTAGTAAGTGTATGTAACAGTAGCAAGTTAATGTCTCAGTTGTGAGTTTACGTAACAGTAGCAAGTGAATGTCTTAGTTGTGAGTGTATGTAACAGTAGCAAGTGAATGTCTTAGTTGTGAGTGTATGTAACAGTAGCAAGTGAATGTCTCAGTAGTGAGTGTATGTAACAGCAGCAAGTGAATGTCTCAGTAGTGAGTGTATGTAACAGTAGCAAGTGAATGTCTCAGTAGTGAGTGTACGTAACAGTAGCAAGTGAATGTCTAAGTTGTGAGTGTATGTAACAGTAGCAAGTGAATGTCTTAGTTGTGAGTGTACGTAACAGTAGCAAGTGAATGTCTTAGTTGTGAGTGTATGTAACAGTAGCAGGTGAATGTCTTAGTTGTGAGTGTACGTAACAGTAGCAAGTGAATGTCTCAGTAGTAAGTGTATGTAACAGTAGCAAGTTAATGTCTCAGTTGTGAGTTTACGTAACAGTAGCAAGTGAATGTCTTAGTTGTGAGTGTATGTAACAGTAGCAAGTGAATGTCTTAGTTGTGAGTGTATGTAACAGTAGCAAGTGAATGTCTCAGTAGTGAGTGTATGTAACAGCAGCAAGTGAATGTCTCAGTAGTGAGTGTATGTAACAGCAGCAAGTGAATGTCTTAGTAGTGAGTGTATGTAACAGTAGCAAGTGAATGTCTCAGTAGTGAGTGTATGTAACAGCAGCAAGTGAATGTCTCAGTAGTGAGTGTATGTAACAGTAGCAAGTGAATGTCTCAGTTGTGAGTGTATGTAACAGCAGCAAGTGAATGTCTCAGTAGTGAGTGTATGTAACAGTAGCAAGTGAATGTCTCAGTAGTGAGTGTATGTAACAGTAGCAAGTGAATATCTTAGTAGTGAGTGTATGTAACAGTAGCAAGTGAATGTCTCAGTAGTGAGTGTATGTAACAGTAGCAAGTGAATGTCTCAGTAGTGAGTGTATGTAACAGTAGCCAGTGAATGTCTTAGTTGTGAGTGTATGTAACAGTAGCAAGTGAATGTCTCAGTAGTGAGTGTATGTAACAGTAGCAAGTGAATGTCTTAGTTGTGAGTGTATGTAACAGTAGCAAGTGAATGTCTTAGTTGTGAGTGTATGTAACAGTGGCAAGTGAATGTCTCAGTAGTGAGTGTATGTAACAGTAGTAAGTGAATGTCTTAGTTGTGAGTGTATGTAACAGTAGCAAGTGAATGTCTCAGTAGTGAGTGTATGTAACAGTAGCAAGTGAATGTCTTAGTAGTGAGTGTATGTAACAGCAGCCAGTATGTGCCATAGCAGTCAGTGAATGCAGCAGAGAGCTTGCAGGAAGCACACAGCCTTTTCCCATCCTGCCTGCATTGTATTCATTTGGTGGAGATGTTACCTCCTTGGTTTGACCTTTCCTATCGATCCCATTGCTCCTAACAGACCTGCCCTGTCTGTGGAACATGTGTGATAACACAACTATCAACCCAGAAATATTTTAAGATAGATCTCAATGTAAAGAATTCCTGCTCAGAGCATCATATTTTTCAAAAAGAAATTGAAAAATTCTGACAGATCTGCCCTCCTTCTAAGGTCGGTATGAGGGTTGAGCTTATAAAGTTATATTTTGTAATCACTTAAGTTATTTATATATCAGATTTATAAATACTTTAGGTATTTATTTATTAGATTAAAAAGAGTTTGAAGAGATTAGATTCAAGAGAGTTTGAAGAGCTGGAAATTTCAAATATATAGATTAAAAAAAACAAAGAGTGTATGGATGGATTATATGCAAGTCAAAATATTGCTCAGTGTGATAAGGTTGTCATGTTAAGAAGGCTTATTGGTGGTTCCCTCTCCCCAATCTTCATAAATAATCTCTTTGTTTTACATAGCAAGCCTTCCATGTGTCTTTGATCTCTCTCCATCACTGCCCCAGGGACGCGCACACCAATGTCCATTAATACACAAATGATATGGGCCAGACTCGCATGTAGATTTCAAAACTCCTGACCTTGTCATCTGTCAAGCTGACCAGCATGAAATCACAGGTCATATGTCACTGTCCTGTGCTGCCCTCTAGTGGCCACTTTAGGCAGTGATCTGAGAATGATCTTTGAACTCAGCGGCCCTCAGCAACCTGTGAGTTACCCATAGGTGTCAGAACTCATCATAATGCAAGATAATCCGAATCTGGTCTGGGTGGGGGTGTAACATGTGAATCACAATAATGAAGCATGTTAGACATTGAGATATACGAGTCAGGTATGAGATTGGACATCTCAGAGATTTAGATACCTTTAATGTATGAGTGACCAGCATCCCTAATCTTTGCTGGGGGGGCTAATCTGGGACACAGAATGATACTTAACTACTCCGCCTGCCTCTAAGTATAAATAATCTGATTAAATCGCTCCCCATGAGGTTAAAAGGAAATGATCCAAGACATTATCATCTGTGTTATGATATTAGTTTATTTGATAACATAACTTTTTATTTAAATGGTGTTTAGTTGTCATGGTGAGAGGCTATGTGAGAGTGCTGAGTGATGGGCACAGTACATTGTCTGGGTGATATTAGGGGTAATTTGTGGCTGACTCTGTGATGTAGTAACAAGGTGCAATGGCCTCTGTTTGTCATCTTGTTAGCTTTCTAGCACATTACCTAGGCCTTGACCACGCTTCCGAGTAACTCACCATTTGGTCTGCATGATCAAGCAAAGACATGGCTTTAAATTCTTAAAAGGATCATCACACGGTGCCTAAGTGAAACAAGATCATAGGTTTAGGCCTTGAGATGTTATTTGAGGTCTTCTCTGAGCACAGGAGGCCATCACGGGACCCCCTTCAATGGGACGCAAGTAATGGGACAATATATAATGAGGGATAGAGGTCTGAGGGGTAATTTACATAAACTGATAAACATTATAACTTACTCCGAACAAAAAAAGTTTTTTGTCAAGTCCTTTTGGTTTATATTGTGGCATATAGTTTTATAACAGAGTTTTTGATTTGACAGGATCATATCAAACATCAGAGACAACATATTCTCTGAGTTATCCACAATAATAAATGTGTATATAGATAAATAGATGAATAAATAGACAAATACTAGAAAATGTTGATCAGGCTCTCTGAATAGAACATTGGATTGAATGGCATAAAATGACATGGAAATGAATGATATGAAAGTGAGTAGATTGTATGAAAATGGAACATATACAATTTTCAAACTTGGCCATTTTGTGACAGGGCATCCCAACTTTAACTTAATTATTGTTCCCATTTTATTTTAGAATTAGTGTTAAATAACTCAGGCAGAAAATAATTAATTCAACCATCTACCCTGTGTGAAAAGGGATGTTCCATAAAATGGTTCTTCAGGGGGTCAGACAACATCATTCTCTCAGGGTGAATCCTCACAGGAAAAAGGCCTTAAACTAAACTAGTGAAGAGTTGAATAGATTAGGAACAGATCAGAATATCATCATATACACAATATAATTGATTAGAATATATTATGTAAGAATAGATTAGAACAGTTTGGAATAGAATCAAATGGAGAGAATAGAATAGATTATTTGATCAGATAAGAGTACCGGTAGAATGGGTGATAATGGATTAGAAAAGATATAGATTAGAATATATAGAAAAGGTATAGAGTAGGTTAGAATGAATAAGATTAGAATATAGTAGATAAGAATAGATTTCTATAGATTAGATTAAAATATAATAGATCAGAACACATTATATTGGAATAGATTAGTTTAAACTAATGCGCTGATAACAATGATTTAAATGGCTCTGAAATCGTGTGAACAAGATGAAAATACCTAAGAAATGGTCTGAGAAATCATGAAGTGATGTGTCTATATGTCAACATGTTTTCATTAATACAAAGCTTGCGATTGCAAGATTTATTCATGGATTTAAACTCTGAGGAAGTTAGCCATGAGGCTTACCCTAAGCATGTTTTATTATTTAAACAAATACACAGGGTTACCAAATATGTAAGTAGTATGAAATCAGATGGAATCCACAAGAATTAGTTTACCTGTAGAAACTAGAAAAATATTTATGTACATGTGAATAACAAAATGGAATAAACAGATAGAATCTGAAAGGAAAAAGACTTTTACTCAGTTATAACCCAAGAACCAATTACTCATGGCAAAATTGTGAGATTTGCATTTTGTTCTTTCAGAGAGATAGAGTGAACATGAGAAGTTTTAGATTTCTTGTGACTAGCAAATGGTTTCCAGTGGACTATTAATCTTTGCCAGACACCCTGTATTCCTATATTTAATTGGATTTTGGGCAGCAATATTTGATCTCCTATAGAAGTAAAAGTATACACTGCAATATTCAGCAAAATACTGTGCTGGAAACACCTGGAGATTCTTTTCTTCTTTATATTCAAAGGCAGTTATTTACCGAATAGAAGATTGCCTACAGGAAGTTGTACGAGTTCGCCATCCTCAGAACTAACAATGCCCGGTAATTCTAATTGGATCTGTTGAACTAATTAAGGGTGACCACAAACAGGTGTGTTGTATGTTCTCACCGAGATACTTCACTTGGACTTCTGGGTAAAAAATGTTCTTCAAGGTAAAATCTCCAAAATGTTTACCTGTAATATCTTGTGAATTTCCTGGGCATTTTATTGAGGACCTTACTATTAATCTGAATGTGATATTGCTCTGTCTGTGAAATGGAAAATGAATTATGACAAACAATTTCTATTAAATGTGATAATTAGACCAACATTATGAGACCAGAACTTTAGTTTAGCTAATTTAAGGAAAACTATTCACAAGGATTAGATTATCTATTCAAATTCAAATTCAAATTCAAATTCAAATTTTATTGCACATATATAAATTACATCTTATGGGGATTCGACCATCCATTAAACAAGAGCAATAACCATCCCTCAATATACTTAACCTATTAAAAAGATAAGAATTCAATGGTTTGAATGAGTTGTGCAGATATTACACATGTCTCTATGAGTGGCATGACACAGATCTGGTTTATCATGTTACACAAGGTTATTTCCAGTTAATGACTGTGCCTTGAATAAAATAATGAAAGGAAGAAGATGGTAATTCTAATTTGTATCCAGCGAGAAGTACTAAAAACTTTAATTAATTCAACTCTCTTTTTGGCAACAAGAAAAACAAGAAGAAAGTAAAAGGCTACAAAGATGCAGAGTTTAATGATGGTATTTACAGCAAATTACGAGTAGTTATTAATTACTTAGCCTAAAATCAGAATTAAGGATCCAATTTGGTTTTGATGTAAGCAATTTGTGGAGATTTATAGCTCACACATCGGGGTTAATACCCTGCTATTTAATAAGAAAAAAGGAAAAACAAACATAAAGCAGAGGTTATGGACAACTGTGTGACAGTATTTGCCAATATTGAATGCACAAGTAAAATGTTTGATATTAAAAAATGAGATTCAAATTTGCCTTATCAGAAATGTTATGTTCAGTCTCATTGCATTGCATCAGGGAACCTTTTATTTGTTAAAGGGATTAAGCACCAATTCTACAATTCGGTGAACTTGAAAGCTTAGCCATATATGAACATCATGACAAATTAAAATTATAATAGAGTAATAATATAAGTTACTATAAGATATAAGAGTTGCACTCCCAGCACAGGTTTGTCTGAGCCATAAGCTGCACGTGACGGGTAAACACGGGTAGCGTGAACTTTGTTTGACCTCAATTGAGGCTCAAAGTAGGGTAGCACTGTTTGACGTCATTCTGGCACTATTCAAAAGACAATAACTTTGATGACGTCATAAGCATATTGCCATACTCTTATGACGTCATTTTACCTTTCAGTGCCTCTATGGTCACACTCCACATAAAAATGACGCCAAGAAAGAAGTGTGCTTTCATAAAGGGGCAATAGATAAGGGTCTTGTTAAAATAGAATTAACAGGCAAACATGGGGATGCATCAATAAAATAGAAAATAGACAACAAAATAGACATCATTTATCACCAATATGTGAATTTTAAATATTTTTTTCAAAATCGGTGCTTAATCCCTTTAATGTCAGAATGGTATGTGTTCAAAATGTGTACCAGCTTTCAAGCAAGATTTTTGTCTCATATGATTCTGTATGTTAGGTAAAGTTTGTAGTTAAGTGTGTTTCATCCAAGTTTTGCTTTTATTAATGGGAGTTTAAGCACATAGTCTGGGGCACTTGGTTCCAAGACAAGGTGTAATGACATCATGGCTATCTTCTTAAACCTCATTACACATCAAGATTTTATCCATTAGGCCTGATCAAAATTTGAAAAGCCTTGATTGCTTGCACAAAAAGGTCAATTTGCTATGGCTTCTGTGATGGTGGTCTGTGACCTTAATTCAAGGTCAAACTCATTGATGTAACTCTCCAAAACTGGGTCGCCTTGACCTCATTAAGGACAATTTTGTCTTTTGTTGCTTGATTGACAATCAAAGTTGGCTTCTCGTTCCAAGTAATTGGGATATTTTGTGGGGCATTTCACGGTGGGATAAGCATACAAACTGATCGAGTGATTGATATAATGAAAATAATCAAGTTTTCCTTATTCCAAACTGGATTTGATTAAGTGAAAATAGCTGACTCTTTGTAGCAAATGAACTACATTCTAATAAGCAAGCAAGTTTAAATTAACTTTTATTTGTCACAAAGCCATCAAGCTAACTCACTTTAGTTATGAAAAGTTTCTGTCGAGATTGCTACAAAAGATGAATTTGTGGTTTGACTGAGGCGTATATTTCAGTGTCACCACTGCAGACGACAGAAACATTATGCCTCCGAGTTTGAGAGGAAAAAAGGTGATTTCCATAAAACAATCTTTTAGTGGGTTGTTTTCACCAACAGTCAATATTCTAATTCCATCTCTATAATAAAAAGCTTTAACTAAAGTTTAGGAGGGTGAACAACTCTCAGTTAGGACTCATCAGACATTTCACTGTTGTAAACAATGAGTAATACTTGCTCACTGATATTCTGAAATGTTGAAATGATAACATTAATTGCCAAGATTAATAAAATTCAGATGACATGTACAACAAACAGGATTGCTTATTAACCTCTGTACAGATATTTGCCAATTAATTTGCAGCCTGTGGAATACCTGCAACCTCGGGGATTCTGATAAGTCATCTTATTACTACTCACTATGAAGGGAGTTTGACCTGGCATGAGTGAGGTGGACTTTGGATATCTAATATTCTCATTCTCATTCATCTTCTCATTCATATTCTCATCCATGTTATCATTCTCATTCATATTCTTATTCTCATTCATATTCTTATTCTCATTCATATTTCTATTCTCATTCTCATTCATGTTCTCATTCTCATCCATGTTATCATTCTCATCTATGTTATCATTCTCATCCATGTTATCATTCTCATTCATATTCGTATTCTCATTCATATTTCTATTCTCATTCTCATTCAGGTTCTCATTCTCATCCATGTTATCATTCTCATCCATGTTATCATTCTCATCCATGTTATCATTCTCATCCATGTTATCATTCTCATCCATGTTATCATTCTCATTCATATTCTTATTCTCATTCATATTCTTATTCCCATTCTTATTTTTGCCAAGGGATTCCTGAATATGTCACAGAATGAAAGACACAAGAAATGACA
The DNA here is from genome assembly GCA_949316495.1 of Amphiduros pacificus. Classification (NCBI taxonomy): domain Eukaryota; kingdom Metazoa; phylum Annelida; class Polychaeta; order Phyllodocida; family Hesionidae; genus Amphiduros; species Amphiduros pacificus. Next base: position 56,239,223 of record OX439001.1, on the reverse strand, counting down.
GATTTCTTCACTTGTCTGATATCCCTGTTTGAACAAATTCATGGAATCTCTCTGTATGTATTCTCTCTTCGTATGAAGATGTGTTGTAATTGTTCAGCATGATTTGCGAGACATTTAGTCGATCAGCAATAATTCCAGATGCCGTAGACTTGCAGCATCGATCATTGTTTCTCATGGATGTAGTGTGGGTCAGAGGTTATCATTTTACAATTATAATCAACATAATTCATATAAACTTGTCAATTTTATTCAGCTCCTATCAAATTTAAATTAAATTTGAGCTTGTTTATTTGAAGTAAGATATGATGGATGAATGAGCTGTATCTGGGTATTTGTGATAGTAAAATATGAAATCATCTTCAGGATTGGCCATCCTTCACCGCTATTTCATAAATAGATTATATAAGTTTGGGAGAGAAATCTTCCATGAATATACAGCATACTGAATAAATATACATTCAATTCATCACTCAGATGGATTAAATTGTGCTGCAAGAATTGTTAGACTTTCTATACATTTTCGGAAAAAGGGAAAGTGGTTTTCCTTATTTTTCCTGATATATTTTGTCAATAGTAAAGACATGGCACAAGATGGTATTTACTATCTAGGTAATGTGGTTGCATTTACTTTTGTAAGTAAATAATCCATAAAGAAGCAAGATGTCAAGATGTTTGTTTACAAATATCAACTTTTCAGTGCAATAAAGGCTTTATGAAACTGTGATACAAACAAGCTATTCCCCTGAAATCTATTAAAATATACCTGCCATGATTGTTGTGTTCAGCTGGAAGAGCGTAGTACTAAATGCTATACTCATGTGACCACTGTCGAGGGTGTTAGGCCTGTACTAATAGACAAACACAACACGACAAATAGGTCCCTGTAAGCCAAATTGCTCAAGTGCCAGAATCTGAATGTGCCCCATTACTTGCAAACTTTCACTTAGTAGGTGTTAGCACTAAATCACTGGTCAGCTAAGCATAATTTGTTGACAAAGTGCTCAATGGATGACATGGATTCTAACAAATGACATAGACATCTATGTTGGGGAAATATGGTGGGTAATAATATTTGATCACTAATATTTGGGATATAAACATTTACGTTATGTGAGGAAAAAGTGCTTGAAAATCTGATTTCATGGAAGCTTTCTTTCAGGCTTTGCTACTGGAACTCAATGCCCTTGACTGAAGTGTTTTTGTTTATTTTGTTAGATTTTTTTATTAATGTAATCAAATTCACATTTTATATATATATATAGAACAAACAATATGATAAGAAACCTAAAATTGATATGCAATAATGTCATGCAAAATAGGCTACTTCATTGTCTGGCAAAAAAGGTAATCTCAATATCTATCAAAAAAGGCAAATATTTGATCACAGGAAAAGGTAAACTTAAATTTTAAAGGCAGTAGAGAAAATAGTTTTAAAGATAAGACGTGATTTAGTGGAGCACAATATATTTTTACATGAGAGAATATGGTCAAATGTCAGAAGGTTTAAGATTCAGGAAGTAGAGCGTATTTCCCATTGCTGGGAAAATGAGACGGGACTTATGGCGAAGTTTGAAATTTTTTTGCAATTATGAGAGAGTAAGGTAGCTGGCAAGCCTCACACCCCCAAGTCATGTGGGTGTCATATTTTATGGGGATGAATAATCTTCTGACAGGGCCCACCACACAAGGGCTACTCCGTTTACCAGAGTGATCAGTGTGCGGTGATGACTTAATACACTACTCATCTTGCCCTATTATCACTCACACCTGTCTGCCTATCACCTGACTGCCACCGCCTTGCCGACCCACCGTCCCGAGAGACTCACAGCGAATAACGGTACAACATCGGAGCTGCATTGGAATTTGAGGCTTATGATTTGCCTGCGTGTTGAGATTATGTCCCATGGTCGGGGGGGTTGGAATCTTGGCGGCTCAGCTTTGGACATATCAGGTCTCGACGGGGGAAAGCGGGAGCCACAGATTGGCAGAACTGACACCAAATCTGGTGCAGATTTCTGCACATTTTTTGATGAATGGCGGCTCATCAGGCCAGAAGATGTATGGTCCGAGGGGGACAGCAGTGACAGGCTGGTGTCTGCTGCAGTCAGGGCCGATCCTGGCGACCCAAATGAGTGGGCCCCGTCAGTGCAGTGTGCGCCCCATCTGTAAGATGGCCACACTCACACATCACCCCTTAACCACACCAGGGACACACCAATTTTGATAGATTATACCAGCAGAGGCCAAAGATGAATAACTCCTGCCAATGGTAAGACGTCCTCTTTGACTCACTATTGAGGATACGCTTATAGGCACAGGCCCCAGAATGGTGTAAAAAAAAAAACTTGACCAAAAGAATTTATGTTAGAAATTATAAATATGATTATAAATGGACTTCATGATTTACATGGATTTTCTACTGTTACTTATCAGTCATAAAGATAATTGCATGATATTTTTTCAGTGAAAATAAATAATTGGGTGCTATATTAACAAGAGAGATCGAGGGATATATCTTGCTAGATAAATATATGGGATGTGAATGGGAGTGTATCATTGTGGTGCCTGTGTGAGGTGGTGAGTGGGAGTGTATCATCGTGGTGCCTGTGTGAGGTGGTGAGTAGGAGTGTATCATCATGGTGCCTGTGTGAGGTGGTGAGTAGGAGTGTATCATCGTGGTGCCTGTGTGAGGTGGTGAGTGGTAGTGTATCATCGTGGTGCCTGTGTGAGGTGGTGAGTGGTAGTGTATCATCGTGGTGCCTGTGTGAGGTGGTGAGTGGTAGTGTATCATTGAGGTGCCTGTGTGAGGTGGTGTTTCAAGGGTGTTGAACAAGGAGTGCGTTGTCGCTTATCAATGCTGGGATATGGGCTGGAGACTCAACTCTCAGGCAACTACTCACTTTCACTTCATTTTTTCCCTTGAATGGCCCCTAATCATGGAAGTTGATGAATCATGGCTGTGGTCCCCGCTGACATCCGAGCATGGTAAAGTCCTATGAAACTGGGCTAAATTGCTTGTTGGAGGAACCTGCATTTCTGACGTACATTGATAAATTACCCTCGGCGATTGTCCACGACAGCTCGTGAAATTAATTTTTACAAGTAATTATCTAACTTTATTGGGATTCAGCCCACAATTTGGACACACCATACTCCTGTACTTGATCTGTCCAGGCTGTTTGAGTGTTTTTTTTCTGCCAAATCTCTTGACATTGCTTATGAGTTGTTTACATTGAGTGATTACGGGAGCCAGTGGCGAGCTTGTATTTCGTCTGGACCTCAGATGGGGTTGTGGTTGATGGCTCTGTCCAAGATGCTGTGATCAACAGCCATAAACTCACAGCATACTTTATCTGACCTGTACTTTGACCTTCCACAATACTTTGATTTATGACCTTGAAATGATATCTAACGAATAACAAGTTTTATGGCATTTCTGTTTTCAGTTGAGTCAGGGTTTCTATTTTTTCTTTCTTTTTTTTCTGTTTTCAAATGTGGATACATAAAGGCTATGTTTCTTGGCTGTTGTACTTAGTATTTTGTAATAAAATACCCACTGGGAAAGAGTGATTATAATTGAGAGTATTTCCTATAAATTAACAGTATGCAATATCAATTAATGGAACTTTATACACATTGAGAAGGTTTTTTAGGTTTTAGTTTTAATGCAACTTTATGTGTGGATTTTGATAAAACTTGAATGATTTGCCATTTTTTAAAATCCTGCTGAAATGTGAAGTTAAATTTCTTCACATGAAATCTTCAAAATGTGCACAGTACAAAGCCTGCCACTGTTGGACCCATTAATCTCAGGATAGCTGGAAGCACTGATTGGCCAAAATTGCTCGATGCTCACAGAGATTAAATGATCAAATAAAACATTTGAAAGAAATGGCAAATTTAAATGATAGGGCCTTGTCATGCAGCTTGTACTGGCAAGTTATGTGTCCCAAGATATATACCCAGGCCAGACTGTCAAATCTCCCGCTATTAGCCGCAATTACTTCTGCATAAATCAGAGGCGAGCGAGATGGAACTTGGCACTGGCACTCAAGGGCATACTTGAAAAGGAATTCTGTCTGTTTTAATAATGTTTAAATAAATATTTTCCTCAGACAAAAGACATAATGATACTCTTGTGCAGTACAAATACCTCAGCCTATTATTAGGTCCTGTCTTGCCTTGACACCAGAGGGGGTTGCTGTAGTTAGGTATGATAAAAAAAAATGTATGTTTTGCCATTATCAAGTTAATGTTACAACAGCAAATATTTTAATCCCATTGAATGCATACATTTGTGTAAAGAGTTCTAGCCTTACTGACTTTAATGATATCAGTCCTGTAATGTCGGAAACTGACGTACACAGCCTGTGCTTTCATAATAAGTAACATGCAAGTAAAATGCTATCAGAATAAGGGACAGATAGGCAAAATGCCACAAAGATATAGTCAGGTAAAATGCTTTCAAAATGAAAGACAGTCAAGTAAAATAATATAAGAATCACACTGATCATTTGGATTTACTATCAATGTTTAGAATTAGCAGAAAGATTTTAGAAGTTGGTAGAAAGCTACTAAAATATGATTGTCATAACATGATGCTGTTGTTTAAATAAAAATATTGCCAAAACTAAGATGACCAATGAAAAAGTGAAATTGTTGACCATTTGATGAATAAATTGCATTTTTCGTGTTTTCTGTGTCATATGAAACCAATAATTCTCTATTTATATATTGGAGGAAGTGTCGCCCATTCACTGCTGCCCTCTTGTGTTAAAATGCCATACCTGAATTTATCACATTTCCTAACAAAAGAAATGAGAGGGAAACTTGTGTCAAATCTTGCAACGTGATCAATATGTAAGAAGAATAGGAGTGACAGAGTATGGCCCTGTCACAAACCTTGATGCCTGCCTCACAGTGTATACAGGATATCTCTATCAATTGTCAAGCAGGCAGACTGAATAACTCGGCCCAATTAACATCAATTCACTCATCTCAGACTCATTGATAATTGCTGAAAGCAGGAAAGTGTAAAAGCAATATATTTTGTTCTTCTGTGACTGAGACAGATAATGGTGACATGCCACATGTCTTATATAGGTCACGCCTCATCAAGAATTGTGTCCTCTCAAATATTCTTTTAACAACTGCATAGTGAATTTATTGCTGAAAAAAATATTATCTCACTTACAACATGGAAGATACTGTCTGTCGCCCATTGTCTTAGGTTTAATAAGAGTTAGCTTTTAAAAGTTGCTGATGTAAAGGACAATTTGCATAAATTTAGAAATGGCCTTATCTATATTGATAATATTATGCACTGGATGGCTGAATATAAATTATATGTCTTTTTACCACTTCTATGGCACTGGAATTATTAACATATATAACATTTTTCTTTTTATGACCAAATTCACAAGCAGATATGAAATATTTAAAAAAAAAGTTATCTTGTTTGTCAGTGAATTTCCTACAAGTTTGAAGATTATCCTGAATTCTGTATTGAATTGCAAGATAAGAGAAATTGGAAAATCTTACAAATGCAAAGCAGACTGATTCTTTTCTGAACAGATTATGACATAAATTGGCAAGAAAGTGATTTTTGATCTCTTCGCAATGCACTGTCTGTATGTCACTAATAGGAATCTGGCATCAGGGTGTAGGACATATTGCTTCAATCAAAAATGTGTCCTCATAAAATGTTTCCAAAAAAAAAAAAACTTTTTATATTAAAACCTCATCAAACTTCTAGAAAGACAAGATTTTTTTGCCATTCAGGTTATCAATAGCATTCCAGACATCTTTTGTTTCGGCAAGAGATATCACGTTTGTGGAATAGTATCGTTATTTTCCATATGCCACAAATAGATTATATTCACCTCCGAGGTATCTGTCCTCGCTCACGATCTCTCATTTCTACTGATTGGAACACACAATAACTTATTGTTTTATTATCTACAGCCTTTCATGCAGAAAGTGGTGGTCGCATTTTAAGGACCCTTCTTGATTACCAAGCTTCTTCACTACCTATATAAGACCTGTGCATGATTGCAATTTGGTTATAGACCAGCGACAAATGAAATTTGAATTCCTCCGAGTGTGATTGCATGTGAAGCCATCTGAAATGGGCATGTATCTTAGCCATAAGGCGTTGTCGTCATTTCGGACCAGATTTCATTCTAAAATGAAAAAAGCGGCATGAAGATGCTATCAGGGCCGGACAGAAATGGAGAATGACACTATCGTAAAACTCAAGGGGGACGCAATCTTGTAGCCGGCAAGCTAATGTTCATCATGTGAAATGAGCATACATTTTGTCTGCCCAGTTTCCAAATGATTTGCAGCATGCGTATGACTGTGGTACTGTACATTAGCTTGATTGCCTTTGCTGCTCATACCCAAAAAGTCATTTCATACAAGAAAAATCTTCCATGGGTAAAATATTGCTGATATACATACACACGTATAAACATATAAATATATATTCATACATATATAAATAGGAGGACTTTTTATGTCCCCCTGCAATGCAAAATTAAAATAGGTAGTGTCCGAGGGTCCATTAGTCCACAGGGCAGTGTCCGAGGGTCCATTAGTCCACAGGTGTGATTGTCCTGAGTGTCCCAGCGTGTCAACCTTAAACATGCATGCATCATGACAAAATCTTATTTGGTGTTGACCTCTCCATGAACTTTTAGATCAGGGTCCTTGTTCTTGCACATCAATGCTTAGATTGCCCAAAACCTTCACAGCTACATCCTTCTTGACATTTCTAAGCATTTTGACAAATTTTCATTGAGGTCAAGATAAGGTCAAATTAGATTGCTTCATGGATGTTTTGTTTACCAAAATATATTTTGATTATTACCACACTTTTCAAATCTTTTAATGAGTTTTAAAACAACTTTTTATCTATAAGATAAGGTTGCTAACATCAACTTGACAGGAAAGCCTTGCTAGCGCACCAGGCTGTTATTAATCAGGGTGGGGAAACCTCATGATTTAAAGCTTTCTGATAAATATGAATATAATAAACCTCCAGGAAGTTAAGAAATCCTTGAGCACTTTGGGCAGCAATGGCTTAAATGACTGTATGATTTTCAGTGCTTGCAGTTTTTCTGAAACTATAAAGGCATATTAGAATTTTTAGGTCTTTTGTGGAAATTACAGAATTGATGATAAGATTATTGATGAAAGTTAAACAGAATATAATGATATTTGATATTTGGTGATGGATTTATCATTATAAAATGAAGTATACTTATTTGCCATTATCTTTTTATTTCTAAGAATTTTCCAAGTTATATTTGCTCAGAACATCTATCAATAACTTGTGACAAGTATGGAGCTTTCATTGATAAATATTTTCCCTTGGGATTTTGTTTTTCTCATCTAATTTCAGGTTTTTCCGAAGAAATTTAAATTATAGTTGTTTCTCTTGCCTGTTGATGGGTTTAACAAAGCAATAATCATGGCTGCCTCCATAAAAACGAGACCAAGATTTCATTTTAGATAATAATTCAGCTGAGGAATTAAATCAAAACAAAATGATATCTCATAAAAATCACTTGACACGAACATTTGAGGGATTTTCATGTTCATTCCTCGGGTCTTTTATCAAACCATTTTTTCCTTTTATTTTTGAAAATACGATGAGGATTGTTAAAGCATACAATGAAAGAAGAAATTAAATAATAAATATGGCATAGCAAGGCATCAAACAACTGGGCCATTAAATTAAAATAAAAATTCATAATATTACAGAAGAAAACCAGTTATATTTAACCTGAGAGTGATAATATGTGGTTTTGCTCTCAGGTTTAACAGACAAAGATTATTGCTATAGTTCTGTGTTTATTTTATTGAATTTATGTTTGAAAAGTTTGATAAATCCAGAAACAATTTTTTGTTTTCTTTTAGGGTGAATTTTGTTATCTTACATGCAAGAGTTTAGAAAAGAGTTTGACCATATCATTTTATGGGGCTAATTAGAGTAAAAGCCATATCAGACTTGACTGTCCTGATATTATTATATTCCTGATTACAGTATGCGACAGATGAATCTTGACTGTCCTGATATTATCTTATTATATTCCTACAGTATAAGACATGAATCTGGACTGTCCTTATATTATCTGTATTATATTATATTATTGGTGGATGTCCTTGACTGTGTTTTACTATCATCTATCAAAGAGTAATGGACTGAAAGAGTAAAATATAATTATAACTGTAGGATAAAAGCCATACAAAAGGTATGGATCTTGTGAGGAGACAATGGGTGAGATAGGACGGGTTAATTATCACATATTTTGCTGAGAATAAAAGGCACTGGCCTGAGTGTCCCAGCGTGTGACTTATCCAAGTTACTATGGTTAATGTCTTACTGCCAGGGGGAGCCAGTGGCCTGAGTGTCCCAGCGTGTGACTTATCCAGGTTACTATGGTTAATGTCTTACTGCCAGGGGGAGCCAGTGGCCCGAGTGTCCCAGCGTGTGACTTATCCAGGTTACTATGGTTAATGTCTTACTGCCAGGGGGAGCCAGTGGCCTGAGTGTCCCAGCGTGTGACTTATCCAGGTTCCTATGGTTAATGTCTTACTGCCAGGGGGAGCCAGTGGCCTGAGTGTCCCAGCGTGTGACTTATCCAGGTTACTATGGTTAATGTCTTACTGCCAGGGGGAGCCAGTGGCCTGAGTGTCCCAGCGTGTGACTTATCCAGGTTACTATGGTTAATGCTTACTGCCAGGGGGAGCCAGTGGCCTGAGTGTCCCAGCGTGTGACTTATCCAGGTTGCTATGTTTAATGTCTTACTGCCAGGGGGAGCCAGTGGCCTGAGTGTCCCAGCGTGTGACTTATCTAAGTTGCTATGGTTAATATCTTACTACCAGGGGGAGCCACTGGCAAATATGACTATCTCTGGGATTACCAGTAAAGAGATGGATACAAATATTTTACAACTTGAACACTGAAAAAGAAAAGGAAAGAATCAATGGATGTTAAAGAAAATTCCACACTCGATATTTTAAATACAACTCTTACACAATGATCTATTAATTTACACAAAACTTAGTTTTCTCAGTGCACAAAAGAAAATGAAATAGACTCACTTCTTAGTATAGAAAAGTGAAAAAATGAAGTGCAAAGATGGAGTAATTGGTTGGTGAAAGTGTTCATAGCAGATTTGATTAAATATGCAGACATTGATCTATTGTTGTGGGACACCAGACCAAACAGTGTATGATATACATTGCAGCATTGAACTTAATAGTGTAAATGACATATACTGGGACGAATAGATCAAGAAACGGCCGAGGCCTCGCAGAGACCCGTCACGATTAATTACATGATGGGCGACAATGTTATGATGGTGGGGACAGAATCTTGATGAATTGACCTCAGGTTCAAGAGATGAAATACATCCAGCCATGCAAAGAATAGATTTTTGGCTCTGGCGGGTTGATGCGCTGTGGTACTGTGGCCTCCCCGAGAGCTACCCTGATGAGCTACCCTAACCTATGTTACGGCAATAACACAAAATGGCTGCATTGTAATTTTGCGACTTAATGAATCCTCTGTACAGACTCGCAACTAATTTTCCAAATCACTGTGCCTCTGAAAAAGATCAAGTCAGTGGTGGCAGCTCCGTGAAGAGCAAACTTCCGATTATTCCTCAAGGTCCTTGCCGAAAAAGAGAGAAAATACAATCAGAGTTTCATTGTGAAGGGATGGAGTGACATCTTTAGTAAGCATTGTGAATCTTTAATAGATTCTCTGTTATCAGAGAAAAATGAGAATAGAGACAAATTAATAGATTTAATCACATTTATCGCACGTTTCGCGCCAGCCTGACTGGAGTAGATCAGTAAAAGCGCCGCCAATACAAATCTCGCATCAGATATGTCAGTCTTAATCTAACGATTTCCCTCAACTATAAAATTAGTGTCTTCAGTTTTATTAGCACTTTGACTCATCAAGAAAGCTACACCAAAACCTAGTGTTTCACTGGCAGACAGCTGGTGCAATGAAAACACATCTAACAATTATAATGGAATGTTGTCAACAATGTGGCCTGTCAATGTTATCAGCAATGCAGCCTGTCAATGTTGTCAGCAACGCGGCCTGTCAATGTTGTCAGCAATGCAGCCTGTCAATGTTGTCAGCAACGCGGCCTGTCAATGTTGTCAGCAACGCGGCCTGTCAATGTTGTCAGCAACGCGGTCTGTCAATGTTGTCAGCAACGCGGCCTGTCAATGTTGTCGGCAATGTGACCTGTCAATGTTGTCGGCAATGTGGCCTGTCAATGTTGTCGGCAATGTGGCCTGTCAATGTTGTCAGCAACACAGCCTGTTAATGTTGTCGGCAATGTGGCCTGTCAATGTTGTCAGCAACGTGGCCTGTCAATGTTGTCAGCAACGTGGCCTGTCAATGTTGTCAGCAATGTGGCCTGTCAATGTTGTCGGCAATGTGACCTGTCAATGTTGTCAGCAACGTGGCCTGTCAATGTTGTCAGCAACGTGACCTGTCAATGTTGTCAGCAACGCAGCCTGTCGACCCTACAATTAATACACTCACCAGACGTCTATGAAATATATGCTGTTTGCCATGACACACGCGGTTTTCAAATCTGTGGTGTTTTCTGCACAAGTTTTGGGTGCAACAGAAGCTCCTGCACTGGGAAAGCACAAAACAGAAAGATGAGACATGGGTGCAAAATGTGAGGGATATTTTATTCTTTATACACCACAGGAAGTTCCCCACATCGAAACCTCAAATGATTGATGTTTGAAAATTAGTGTCTCACAAACAACAGAACATATATATTTTTGAAAGGAAATTGCAATAGTAAAAGTGAGGAAGCCACTACAAAAGTGAAAGTCATACATTGATACTGGGAGAAATATTATCAGGATCCATTTGAATGACTTCAAAGATAGGCATCTGGTGGCATTATTCTGACGGTTTAATCACCATCAGGGGGCACTGCGAGATGTCTAATTGATTGTCTCCAGTCTGAGGTGATAATTAGGATGTAAAGACTGCTTTACTAATCTGTGTCAAAACAGAACCACGTTTTGTGTCATTAGCACAGCCACTTAGGCATCTCTCTTGAAGTTTTAGAGTTTGACGCCTTTAAATTTATGATGGAAACTTCGAAAAGCAATTCTGATTGTGAACGAATGATATGTGCATACCAAATCCACATTTGTTTGAATGTAAATAACATCATGGAATAGAATTTGAAATTTCTAATAAAGCAGAACCAAGTCAAATTCAAAGCTTAATTGAATTCATTTATGATAAATCTAGCTTTAATATTATGCATGCTTTGATTTGCGTCTAATACAATTATTGGTAAAGTGTTTCAAACAACTGCTTGTCATCAATCAAGAACGTCAAAAGAAATTGTATTTCAGAGATATCAATAGACAATGCCTGCTGTTATAAGTCAAAATTACTTTTATTATTTGATGACAAAAATGTGTTGGATGCATGAAAATTAAATGAGATAGCTGCATTAAGTTTGCAAAGAACAAAAGGGGGGTTTATATTTTATTATCCTTTTGATTGAATAGAATGATAACAAGATGAAGATGCTGATATTAAATTAAATGGATACAACCGGATCACTTATCAGATCCTGACTGGTGCATAGACAGCAGGGGGAAATTCCTCGAAATGAGAGATGGAAAAGACAAATTTTCACAGCATGCATTTCGTCAAGTTTCCACTTTTTTGAATGGAAAAAGGTAGAAAAAAGCAAAGATTTATCTTGTTTGACAAGACCTAGTAAAAAGCTCCATGAAAAAGTATCTTGTTTAAAAGTCATCTCGTTGAATTTTATAAGAGACGTGTGTCACATTGGACCTTTCTTTTAAACAGAAGCAACATGATTATAATATTTCTAACTGGAAATTGAAAATGGAAAATTGCTCGAGTTTTTTTCTGGGGGCTAAGTGAAATAATCCAGAGCTAGAATCATTGTGTCCTCTGTGTTGTTCTGTGATCTGTTATCAAACACAACTCTTCTCAGTGGTGTTTTGGTAAAGAAGAAAAAAAATATCACAGATTCCACTGGCAATTATGAGGCAGATGTGAGAACGATGGCAGAGAATTATCCCAAAACAGAGAAAACCCATTACACCACATCTGTAGCAATCTGATTGCTACCTAGATAACTAATTTATTATTTTTTTCCCTGATTTTCCTTATTCCATCATTTTGTCACACAGCATTTTCTACAATTAAGTTGCAGGCGGTGATTAACTGCACTTTTCATTATATTATTAGAATACTATTTGCTTCTTTATGAACCCATATTGTTTTCCTGTAATCTATTTCAGCCTCTTTGAAGTTTGTAAATTAATTTATTTTGTAATCCGGTTAACCCAGCACAATAATTAGGTTGAAAATTAACTCAACGTTTTTACCTGAAACAAAGATGTCAGATAAAGAGCGTAACTTCACTGTGGAATGTTCTTTCAGATTAATGCAGGATATTTCATTTAACCATGTGGAAAACACGATTATTTTCTGTAGATTCAGGAATGATGAAACTACAATCACTCATTTAGCTGTCAGTGGCATGCACGTTTCTATTGTAGTGACGTTTGAGTGTGGGTAAAGTTTCTATTCCAAACTGTCTTTGTTTCAGAATGTTTAAGTTGTGTCGGTCCCCTAGAGTGCAGAGGGAGAGCAATTTTCCTGCCCCTTCCCAGTCAACTTGTCTGAGCAGAATTTCCACATTTCGCCGGCTCCCATCTTAATTCCAGATCGCAGACAGAGTGAAGCCAGGATGGAGATTTGCTGTGCAGATTCGCAGGATTGGGTGTTTTTGGCACAATTCCCAGGTGTATTTCAGGGGGTGCGGGCTTCAATTGGACTTGTGAGATCAGGAATTTATCAGCGTTTTAGCCAATATCAAATGACCTCCTGCCCTCACTGATTGCAGACTTTGGCAGGCCTTCAAACTTCAAACTCCAAGCCTGTAAACTGTCTCTGAAGAGATTCTAAGCTGTGTACTTATACACTGCATGGAGAATAAATCAGTCAATCATCATCATCATCATCATCATCATCATCATCATCATCATCATCATCATCATCATCATCATCATCATCATCATCATCATCATCATCATCATCATCATCATCATCATCATCATCATCATCATCATCATCATCATCATTTTATTTCTTACTAGTGGAAAAAGGTATATTGAATAGTTCACTCATGTTCTGTACATCTCTACATCTGCCCAAATTCATAAATCTTAAAAATCAATTCAGACCAGTTTGGGGTTTTCAAAGGTTTCTTTCAAAGGTGTGAAACTTCATAGAAATTCCCCCTCATTTTGAGCATATTGGTATTCCCCTACTCAGTAAAATCTTAATTTATCAAGAGTGGAGAAATTCCTTCTCTTTTGCATCGAGGATGCTGCAAAGGATCTGAATATTGAATGAAAATCAAATGATTTGGTGATGTTAAAACATTCATCTGCTAATATGAAATATGGTGGTACATATTTAGGTGATATATTTTAACATTAAAATCCTTCACTGTGACTAGTTTAGGAAGCTACCGAGGAAAGTTTCCTAGACTTTATATCATAATTCCTTGTAAAGCTCTCAGGATATATTCTTTGGGGCAGAGAGTGTAAACCATGCTCTCGCTGCTTCCTGTAATATTGATAAACGTATCCAGAAAAAAACATCATATTCCATGTACCAACACACTAAAATGAAAATTGGTTTTGTTGACATTTATTTATGTCTTATTCAATGTCATGAAGCAAGTTTTGATTGAGCCGTTAAAACCAAGTTGACCTTTGCTGACACTGATCGGTTCCTTGGAGGTGGTAGCAATATAGCTTCATCGCATTATACTCCAACAAAATTAAAGGATATTCACCCCTCGGTGCTATCTATGCGTTAGTTAAGGGAGATAAGCGATCTAGAATCTGGAGCCATCATAGTGGAGACCACCCCGCAGTAACGAGGACTGATTTATCGCATCTTGTTTTATAAGACACCAATTAGCTATATCTTGTATCTTTCAAATTTTATCTGTGAATTGGGTAATTGGGCAAGTTTCACTTGTGGCCAGACCTGCATTGCTTATTAATTTAGGCCATTGATTTCAGTGGATTAGGCAGAACCTAAGGGGCCTCGGATGCGCACCCTGCTTTTGTTTTTCTCTTTCCACTTCAAAAGAAGAGACATTTATGTCTATTAATTTTTTTGGAGGGGGGGTTTATTATTATATTTTATATTTTTATATATATTTTTTTGGGTGTGGGGGGGGGGGGGTAAAAGGTTACAGAGGACATTGAAGAATCTTCAGGCCTGTGTGCCTAAGGGGCCTCGGATGCACGTCCTGCATGCAGTCTTAGATAGAGATTGCCTTATAAGCTTACTATTATGTTATAACATGTTAACTAGCAGCCCAATAAATGCTCTGCAGGACAGCAATAGTACGACAAGGGTAACCTCCTGACTGTCCTTGAATGGTAAACAGCAAGGCCGATTTTCTGCTGGTCAGTCAATGTAGTAAAATGCCTGGACATCAAAGTCAGTCAAGCCAACCGTTTATAATTGTTAATTGGGTTACATCTATCTGGGGAAGCGTGTAATTGGTCAATGGTGGTACCACACATAACATGGTTACAAAATTAGATCAAGCTTGGGAAATGTGATCAGTTGCAGAGTATTTTGTGCCCAAGTGTCAGTTACAGGCAAGTTCTCACTTCCTTGCTGTAAGCACCAACCTTATTCTTTGCCATGTCCAATCTCTTTGCATGGTCTGTCAAAATGTATAGGTCTTGCAAATCATCAATATGCATGTAAAAGTCATGTTTAGAGGAAGAAATTTCAGTTTTGTTCATTAGCTCTAAATGAAGCAAAGAAAAAAAATCGCCAAAAGTAAATATATATATTTCTTGATACTATGCCTTTTTCATACTATGCCGAAGCTTAATTAATGCTCAGAATTAAGTTTTGGTTTTACTTTGAAAGAATAATTCACCTCAAATTTGTGTCACTATTTCTGCATAGCTTAGTGTGGATCTGTTTTTTTCCCTGAAAACTTTTGATGAAAAGAAAAAGTTATAAAAAATGTGTTCAAAGATAGAGGAATGTGAGACAAGGCCTACATTCTTTGTTTGTGTCCATTCTACTTGATGACGGGTCCTCAATAATCATACGAGGTCAATCTGATGAAAAATCTCTAATCTGCTGTAACTTGGTGCGGTCCATTTACCAGAACCCCCCCCCCCCTCCCCCAGAGCACCAACAATCACCTTAAACATCTAGAGAAGTTGTCTGAAGGGAAGTAGTGCTAAATAAACATGGCCTGTGATAGAGGGATGGGTCTACACTTAGTATTTAGCAGTGCATGTTTTACACTTGGTTGAGCATCTCTTCACTGAATCTTTCTTTCTGCTCCCTTTGTGGGGAGACCCGGTTGCCATAAATGAAAACGGTCGAATTTGACGGAGCCACTAAGAGAACACAGGGCCGTCATTAAGGCCTGGATATCAGCAGAGATAATTGCAAAGCCTTTGAAATGTAATTGAGATTGGGCAAAACACAAATGTCCAAAATGCCGCACTAAACTGGTGGAAGCGATATCAACTGCAAACATTCTTTGTGCATCAGGGATTTAAAATCGGAGCGGACGCACTGATTTACAAATAAACATGCTTCTGATAGCGTCATTGAGGAGAGTATACAAAGTTTGATGGGCCTGTATCAGTGCTTGTGTGTGACGTTAATCAGATTAAGGGTCATTGTACATTTGATCAGTGCAAACCATGAATTCCACTCCAATGCCAGAGACGTCCTTCAGAGCAAGATTCCAGTATCTGAATATTACTCAATCAAAGCCACAGCACTTGCTTAATCCTTTATTTGTATGATTTTCCTCGCCGACAAAAGCTGTTAAAAAAATTGAAAAAAAAAAAAAATGGAGTACTGATCTCACAAGCTGAGATCTCGCCCATTGAGGTCTTAGTAGATTTTCTCCTGAGGATTCTATGAAGTGTATTTTCAAAGCTTCCACCCGGTTTCCGAGGACACTTTTCTGTTTGCCAACAATTAAGATTCCATCACAACATAGGCAGAGAAAACAGCCTTTTCTGAATACCCAGTAACCATAGTAACTATAAGTTCCCATAGTGACAACTTCAGTGATGCAATCAGAGGGTCATTTTATAATGAAGCACCACAGTTTCCTTTGCCAACAAGAATTTTAATTTGGAATATGGCTTTGGTTAGCTCTGTGATTAGGCTGCAGGCAAAGTTTTCTGCATGCCACTAAATTACAGCATTTTACATTAACTTCTGACATTGTGGTGTTTTATTTTTGATATCACGAGTGTGTTATTATTAATTTAGGAGTCGTAGTTTAGCTGATTAATGGTGACAGATAGAGACGGTGTAATATAAGGTTAAATACGAGTCTGTATGCACCCATCTAGGTGGGCAACAAATTAACACTTAAAGAACTACAAGAAGTGACACATTTGTCAAATCGTGAGTGATATTAGAGGCAGTGGATGAAGAATAAACCCACAGGGAGGCTGCAGCAAGGCCTGGGTTGTGTTGTAGCGACCCTCATGGTATCATATCAGAATTACTAAATGAAATTCCTGCATATAAGATCATTAGAAACCTAATTAGCCGAGTCATACAGTGATTGATAGTCAAGTAATGTGGAAATGCTGCCATTTGCCCACATGAAATGGGCAAGCATTCAGTTCTATTTCCCAACTGACTGCTCTTTTAATTTAATATTACGTCTGAATATTGCCTTTCTTTCAATAATTAAATTGTTGATATAAATTATATCCGCGCTTCAAATCTAAAATTCAAGACAATATTAACACTGGTATAACACAAGGTTGTAATGTGTAACTACTTATACATTAATACTGCTGCTTACTTTTCCATTCTAATGAGGAATCATCTTTGCCTCTTGGCAGATTCTGTTCCAAAGATGGATCATTTAGAGCTAAGGTTTACAGTGTTTCTGCTAAAAAGTCTCTGAAAATTTCCCACATTATCTAGGGCTCAATTGCTGGTGTCATAATTCAGATGTGGCTGTATGAAAAAACCCCAGGACTTTCCATATCTGGATCTCCACTCAGTTTACATACATATGTTAACCTCTTATATTTCTGATTTGTTTATTATAAACATCAAGCATGCAGAATTTTTTAACATGATATTTTTAGCATTGGAGCTGGTTGGAATTATATTTTATTATGATTTAATGCTGTTCCTTTCTGATGAGGATCTGCCTTTGCCTCTTGGCAGATTCTACATTATTACACTAATTACTTACTGTCATCATCAGTTTGCCATGAAATGCCTGCAATTCTATGAATGGTAAATACACAGGTTGCATTAATGCGAATCCCCGCAGGAAGTGACGGGAGAGCGTCTTGGACGGTCATGTCCATGGATGGCTCATCAGTTGGTACATGTGACATCAAACGCAACCTACAGAGGATATTAGGGAGGCAAGAAATGGAGCTGGGCACGAGGGCCTCCCAGGCGCTTGTCGCGAGGCCTCCGCTGCCATCACGTTGTGACCTACATTGCACAAATCTGGCCGCTTTTCTCAGAACTTCACACAAGTAAAGGCATCCCTATATTGCCTGTGGTAAAGATCATATTCCTGTGAGTAGCCTTCTTAGTCTGTCCTCCAGTCAAGTGCTCTCCGTCATTATCACAGCATACAACAACAGCATATTCCGCCTATTGATATTATATATTGTTTTTTTAATATAGACTATAGAGATATATCTAAGGTGTTGTTTGTCCTTAATGATCTTAATCCTGATAGAACTTTTTTTTCTGCCATCCTGACAGGGTTGAACTCACAATCTTTCAAAAATCATTTATTCTGCTATATAAGCATATTTTACCTGTTCACATTGGCAATTACGTTTTTACAAAAGAAAGTGATTTAATCACATCCAAGGATTTTGTATCAGGGGGAGACTTGAGACAATGACTCATTAGTACCATAAATACCTCATACTGATCCGTGCCTAAGCGGACAATGACCCCATCTAAGTTTTTAACATAATTTGTCGTAATCTTTGATGTACTACATAGTTCCTTTGCACTCACCATTTTGCTAGGAGATTGCATATCAGTACAACAATGTACAGTGAGTGGTTGTTTTACATAGTCCTATAAAAATGTGTCTTGAGAGCATTTCAACATTGTCTCATTAAACTTTGGATTGTCTTATCACTTTGATTTATTATATGACTAAAGTCGCATGAGCATTTTCTTCTAGCAATATTTGTTCAGATATCAAACATTATTCTCTTCAGATTTTCTTTAGTATTTTTATATTTAAAAATAAATCTGTATTAGATTTAACTTCTTATTGGGCCATTAAGAGCCGTAGAACTTTATTGCCAATTTGGCCACCAAAGAACATCATCCACTGGCCCAAATTGAGGATCTTCTCGTCATGGGCCATCAGGCCAGTTTAAATGTCAAGGCGTGATGTGTTAATATCCTATGTCAGAAAATACAGTTGTGTGGATAAACATGATGCGAAAATTCCATTTAAAATTTGGAAATGCTACTTTATATCCGTTACATTTTTTTTAAATATTGAAACTGAAAACCGCTCTCTATCAAATAAATAAATAGATCTCACATGATAACAGGCATTTGAGTACAGAAAATTCCCATGATGATTTACATATATTAGATTAGAGACTAACAAAATATGAAATTTAATGAATAATATTTGGTTCTACTGTACCATCTGACAGATACAGATTCAGCTGTAAATATAATGATACAGTGTACAGTCACCAGACAAAGGGTTGATTAATTTAGCTGTACATCATTATGGTCACAAGTTAGTGTATGTAAACGTGATAAACTTAATCATGGGTTACTTATTTTCAATTATAAAAGTCATATCTATATAAATGCCTCCAAAACTTTACATAATTGTTCAAGTTTATTAAGAGCCCCCAATAAATTCTTGGCCCAGATTAAAAATTGGGAAAAAATCCACTTCCAGTGTCTCATAAATCGGAATAAAGCAGATCTTTGGAAATGTCCAGGTAACCTTTACACGTTGGTAATTACTGTATTTTACACAAAATGAAATTTCAGCAGATTTAAGTTGTCTTTGGACTTGTGTTCATATGTGTTTACTGGCAATCGTAAAATTAAGCATGTCACATTACTTATTGCACATTAAAAGTTTGGACTTATGTTGAGATCTTGTTTTCTGTGATATCATTTACTGGGATATGAATGTCTTGTTGGGAATGACTCATTGTTTGTTGTCTACTATAGCCCAGGGCAAATTATAAGTATATGTATTTGTATGTGTATATCACACAGGTGTTCCGGTTTTTTTTTCTCTTCTGCATCCTGTGTAGATGTACTTGTGTTTTAGAATTAGCTGGAGGATAAACTCTTTGGGTACATTATTTCTCGCCACACCTTGATCGTCTGAGGACTAAGCTTCAGATGTTGGATCAAAGTGTAAAGTGATATATATGTATGTGATGAACTAGCATTTCTGTTGTTTCTGTCTTCCGACTGTGAAGAGTTCCCATGGCCTCCCCGATGCAGACGTCAGAAACAACTGCCAGAGGGATGAGCATTTGTGCTGCACATCTGCCTGCCTTTGAGAGATGATGTCAGGGAGGTAAGGTGACCTGTGCAGTGGCATACCTCTTATCCCCGACCTCCACAAAGAATTCCTCATCTGATTTGAGGTAAACACAATTGTTAACACACCTCAGCTGCCGATAATGCAATTTCACATCAGCCTCGCAATCGCCTCTCACTTCTCATCTGGTTTGTGTGTTCCACTGATGGTTAATGAAATGGCTGTACACCTTCTGCCTGCCAAACCATTCACTAGGTTACAACTCAATGGTAAAAGATAGACCAGTTTGGATTCAGTTAACATTCTTGTGTCTTATCGTTAATTGATCTTCTCACTTTTCTTCTCAAGAATCTGTCATACACAGACTTATGACTACAGACGAATGACAAATACTTTCAAAACTATTTCACATCCAGGATTACTTTAAGGCAAGTCAGGATGTGCGGTGGGTACTCACAAGAAACAAATAAAAGGAGCCCAAAGTAGACGAAAGCATTTATTCATAACAAAACAGTAAAAAAACTTTTATACTCCAATGATGTGAGTGACTGTACTAGGAAAGTTAGACTATGTCATCGCTAGGGCATTACAAAGATTTGGGTACATCAACATTTCCCAAACAGAGTTAAAAAGAAATGTAACATTTGTTTATTAGTGAGTATTTTTGAGATTTATTTGATAGAAAAAAAGACAGAGGTAACATACATTCTGTTAGTGGTACACATGCTTCTTGACGAAACAAGCAGTTTGAATAGGAAAAAAACACAAAAAAATAGTTCTGCTGAATGTATTTGTGATTTCTTCACCCAAGAGATCACAGATTGGGAAGGGACATGGGGTGTGCGACGGGACTGGTGACCCGTCTATACGCAGATGAGGACACGACTCAGATGTGGTCACATTTATTGGTTTTTTCCACACGTTTGAGTCGCAGCATTGGACCTGTGTCAAATCCTATCTTGGCTCGGCTGATTTATTTCAGTGATCTATCCCCTCGGTTCTGCATCTGAGAGAACACTTTTGGGGCGTTTTGTCATTGTCCCCCGAATGCTATCAGTTTTGAGACCTCGGAGGCTTCTTTTTGGCTTGACGTGGCGGATGACGAACAAAAGTCCAAGATGGGAATTAATTACTTGAAGGCAACAATGATGGCCGCCTTGAATGAGATACGAGGGCAGATGTTTGGGCTGGAAAAGACCAGGTCTGAGATACGGAGGTGCAGGATGACACCAGATTATGGGGTGTCATGGCGAGATGGACACGTAGAAATGGATGGCCCAATTGAAATCAAATTATTCTGTAGCCAGTCAGGGATGGTAGTCGGAGGACGTAGATGATGAGAATGGATGCATCTTTGATACCTAACCCAAGTGACATCTGATCAGACACCCAAATGCCAGCCAAAAAGGGTCCTCAGAAAAGCTCTCTGACACTTCAGCAGACCTTAGACACTTTTGGCCTCGTGGCCATTTGAGACACTCTCCTCACCTTGGATGTGATTCACAGCTCACGATGTGAAGACTCCGTCGCCTTCAATAGAACACAAAGTAAAGGTCATATGTTCGCACAATCTCAGCATGAATTAGCCCTCGGGTCATCATTTCATGGCCACGAGGGTTTTTTTTAAAGCCCGCCATTAAAAAGAAAAAAGTTTGTGAAAGATGTGGATTATATTGTACAAGTTTGTAGGATCATGTTGGGGTGAGAAGCTTCCAGGGACTTTACTCTGAATGATATGACTCACCCCGCAATGGCTCGTAATTATTTGCTCATAATTTTCATAATTATTTGCTTTATGTTAAGATTTATCTTTATACAAACATTTGAAAGAAAAAGGAAAAGTGTTTCTTTCAAAAATGGGATATTCACCTAAGCATTGAAATCAGGGTGGAGGAAGAAGCAATAATTATCTTTATATCTGTGCATATGTGCACACATACATGTAGCCACAAAATGGAACAGAGAGCTATTTATAACTTCACGATTTATCTCAATATTTAAAAAAAAACAACAGAATCAGAAGATGAAGAGGAAATAGGCAAGTGACCAGTAATAGTGAAGATTACATGAAACAAGCAAGATTTTAGGTATGTTTACAATGTCAGCATATTAACTCATTATCTTTCACTCTCAAGAGAGAGAAGAAGTTTATCTTATCAAATAACCTAATCAAATAACCCATTTTCATCACACCAGAGAAATTTACATGAATATCTCATCAAATAACTCATTATCTTCACTCTCAAGAAAGATAAGTTTACATATATATCTTATCAAATAACCCACTATCGTCACTATCAAGTTAGAAATGAGCCATTGTTGAAAACAAAACAAACTTACGGGGGATTAAAAAACTGGTGTTGTGTCATTTTGGGTGTCCTCTCCATTGCCTGTCCAGATATGCAAATATGATGGTGGTTGGAGGCGGGGAAGTGATCGGTAAGGGGAGGCTCGTGGCACTCCCCAGCCTTATCACCCGCTCCCAACGCTGATGTGTGTCACAGTAGCACTGTCCCACCAAATTACATTGTCCCCCCTCTGAACTCATAGATGAGACATTTTGTCTTAATACCGGCCAGATTTGCATATGAATCGACAAGATTTCAAGGGTGATTTGGGGGTGCGGCGCAGAGGTGCGACCCCACTCCTATCTGGGATGGCTGGAGATAATGTCCAAAGGTAGATTACAAATTGAAATGGTCTGTCTTGGTGTCTATTTATGGCGTACGGGTTGAGGCGGGTGGCGTTCACTCTTATCACCATATTGTCACCGTGATCAATACCGCTGATGAATTCATTTCAAATAAGCTTCAAATGAATATTGATATTTGAAGAGACAGCGGTGAAGTTGCATTCTCTATGCTGTAATTATAGAGAAAATTGCTGTTGCTTCAATTTCTATGGCAAACACATAGTTAAATCTATAATTCAATAGTGATAATCCTATCACATCATGTTTCAGTTTAATGCGGTCAAAATGTCTGCTTAATTTACCATATTTTTTATGATTCCAATACTTAATTGAGAACTTGTAGTGACTATTCCTTTAAAAACTCTGATGTCATAATATTGGTTGAAATGTACAGCTTCAATCCACTTGAAATCAAAGCAGGGATTTCCAAGAAATTAGAAATATATAAGTTGTCTGTTCTTCTGCATAACAGCAGATAATAGAAAGGAGTTTTATTGGAGATATGTTTGCTCTTTGTACAAATAAATCAGCTTGCAAAGGATAATATTAGAAAACATCTTGTAATGTTTGTCTCATAAACAAACGCTTAGACTGAATGGTATGCTGAGTTGATATACTCAGTTCTTGGGGGTAAAAACGACATTATTTTCAACTCGGAATCAGTCTTGCTTTTTTCGCTGCAGGAATGACAACTCATTTTTACATCTTCAACAAAGCCACATAATGTTTCATTGAAATTTATATTTCAAGGGATTACGGAGAAATTGTTGTAGGGAAAACAGATTAGGATTACACAGATTAAGAAAAAACAATTTGAAATTGCATAGAGATAAGGATATTATATCTTATTTCTCTCAGGCATGTTATCTGCAAATTTAAATTGCAAAATGTGGCCTCTGACCACATATATTACCATAGGAGCTGCCTGATTGATGTTTGTAAATGAATGGTCCCCGGATGCAGAGATATTTATTATTTTACAGGGAATTTGTCTAATTGTCTAAACTCTCTGTGAGACGGAGAAGCTGCTGGCGTTGCGTCTGGCTTGTATCTCATCCGATTATTCCCTGTGAAATCTAGTCGTAAATGTTTCGAAATTTGAGCGAGAGAAATCTTTTTCTCGTCTTTGAGACGACATCAATACAAGTTGGTATTGATGAGGCAGTTGTGGTAAAACATTGATTTAACAGCTTGAGTTGGTGTGAGGCTGGTGAGGGAAGTTGTGAATATTTACACCCAAGTACACCTCCACACTCGGCAGCCTCAACTTCCCAAACTTTACCCGCATGCAAAGTTTACTCTATTCCTACCCGTAAAATATCTCAATCAACTTTCCTTGAAACTTGAATGATTCTCATAAATTTCAAATCAAATAATGGCATTGATTTAAAATGATGAATCTGATTTTCATGTGCAGGTTTTAATAATTTCGTGTTGTTTTGTCAAATATGATTATTTGTATGATTTTAGTTATTTTTAGTTTTTTATTTATTTATTTTGACAGGGTAAAGTACACTTATGCAAGAGCAAGTCTGTGAGTCGGGGGAGCTTTAAAGTAGACCGCAGAGACAGAACAAGGCAGACGGTATGCGACACAAATGCAATGTTTGCTCCTGTCGGTGTGGCCCCCTGGTGGTGGCATTCCAGCCATGCCATGGCACTGTTCATTGTCATTTCTGGCAAGCTTGAGCATCATACACATGACACATGCCAATCTCTCGACCACCTACAGTCCCTTCCACAATCCTCTACCCTCCCCACACCACACCACAAAAAATAAAAATAAAAAATGATTAAAAGATTTGTTTTAATGTGATCACATACAAAGTGCGACACATTAACTTATGAGAATCTTGATTCAGTTATATACAATAATGCTTGTAATACAAGCAGGAATGTAGCTTAGCCACTTCTGGGACTGTACGTCTTTGACAGGGGATACAAGAAGCTTCCCTGTATTGGTTGCCAGCTTCTCCAGTGTGCGGGGCTTGTATGGGTTAGCACAGTCGTATTAGGTTCAAGGGTTTGATAGGTGATGTTCCAAAGTGGTATCCATATTGTTTAATTATAAGTCTACCTATCAATATATTTGAGATGTTATTGGTCATATATCAGTATTTCTTTATACAATATTTACATATCTAGTATATCTTGTCAAAAAAAACAAAAATGTCAAATAAGGGCAGATAGTCTGAGCGCTGAAGTTGAATAATAAAGATGACAGGGATTTTTAGGAAGCGTATTGACAGTTACCCAGGGTTAACAAGCGTATTGACAGTTACCCAGGGTTAGCAAGCGTATTGACAGTTACCCAGGGTTAGCTAACGTGTTGACAGTTACCCAGGGTTAGCAAGCGTATTGACAGTTACCCAGGGTTAACAAGCGTATTGACAGTTACCCAGGGTTAGCAATCGTATTGACAGTTACCCAGGGTTAGCAATCGTATTGACAGTTACCCAGGGTTAGCAATCGTATTGACAGTTACCCAGGGTTAGCAAGCATATTGACAGTTACCCAGGGTTAGCTAGCGTATTGACAGTTACCCAGGATTAGCAAGAGTTTTGACAGTTACCCAGGGTTAGCAAGCGTATTGACAGTTACCCAGGGTTAAGTTAGTTAACGTATTGACAGTTACCCAGGGTTAGCAATTGTATTGACAGTTACCCAGGGTTAGCTAGCGTATTGACAGTTACCCAGGGTTAGCAAGCGTATTGACAGTTACCCAGGGTTAGTAAGTGTATTGACAGTTACCCAGGGTTAGCAATTGTATTGAGAGTTACCCAGGGTTAGCAAGCGTATTGAGAGTTACCCAGGGTTAGCTAGCGTATTGACAGTTACCCAGGGTTAGCTAGCGTATTGACAGTTACCCAGGGTTAGTAAGTGTATTGACAGTTACCCAGGGTTAGCAATTGTATTGAGAGTTACCCAGGGTTAGCAAGCGTATTGACAGTTACCCAGGGTTAGCAAGCGTATTGACAGTTACCCAGGGTTGGCAAGGGTATTGACAGTTACCCAGGGTTAGCAAGCGTATTGACAGTTACCCAGGGTTAGCTAGCGTATTGACAGTTACCCAGGGTTAGCAAGGGTATTGACAGTTACCCCGGGTTAGCAATCATATTGACAGTTACCCAGGGTTAGCAAGCGTATTGACAGTTACCCAGGGTTGGTAAATGTATTGACAGTTACCCAGGATTAGCAAGCGTATTGACAGTTACCCAGGGTTAGCTAGCGTATTGACAGTTACCCAGGGTTAGCAAGCGTATTGACAGTTACCCAGGGTTGGCAAGGGTATTGACAGTTACCCAGGGTTAGCAATCATATTGACAGTTACCCAGGGTTAGCAAGCGTATTGAGTTACCCAGGGTTAGCAATTGTATTGACAGTTACCCAGGGTTAGCAAGCGTATTGACAGTTACCCAGGGTTAGCTAGCGTATTGACAGTTACCCAGGGTTAGCAAGCGTATTGACAGTTACCCAGGGTTGGCAAGGGTATTGACAGTTACCCAGGATTAGCAAGAGTTTTGACAGTTACCCAGGGTTAGCAAGCGTATTGACAGTTACCCAGGGTTAGTTAACGTATTGACAGTTACCCAGGGTTAGCAATCGTATTGACAGTTACCCAGGGTTAACAAGCGTATTGACAGTTACCCAGGGTTAGCAAGCATATTGACAGTTACCCAGGGTTAGCAAGCGTATTGACAGTTACCCAGGGTTAGCAAGCGTATTGACAGTTACCCAGGGTTAGCAATTGTATTGACAGTTACCCAGGGTTAGCAAGTGTATTGACAGTTACCCAGGGTTAGTAAGCGTATTGACAGTTACCAGGGTTAGTAAGCGTATTGACAGTTACCCAGGGTTAGCAATTGCATTGACAGTTACCCAGGGTTGGCAAGGGTATTGACAGTTACCCAGGGTTAGTTAACGTATTGACAGTTACCCAGGGTTAACAAGCGTATTGACAGTTACCCAGGGTTAGCAAGCGTATTGACAGTTACCCAGGGTTAACAAGCGTATTGACAGTTACCAGGGTTAGTAAGCGTATTGACAGTTACCCAGGGTTAGTAAGCGTATTGACAGTTACCCAAGGTTAGCAAGCGTATTGACAGTTACCCAGGGTTAGCAAGCGTATTGACAGTTACCCAGGGTTAGCTAGCGTATTGACAGTTACCCAGGGTTTATTTGTTCATAGGCCCATGCCAAACGCTATCACCAATAATTAAATATAGAGTAGTTGAACAGTTCTGGTTCTCTTAAAGTTGAACAGTTCTGGTTCTCTTAAAGTTGTACAGTTCTTGTGTGTACTTTTCGATGGGGAGAAAATAAACAAAATGGAGATCAGCAATCGGCCTGTATACTGTGATAAAGGTGATCATTTTAATTAAGGACATACTGAAAATTGGCAGACTCGTTGATGTGAAATGTGAATGCAGCTTTTGATGTGAAATGTGAATGCAGCTTTTGTCACAAAGGTAATAACAAGTGGGAACACCCAAGTACATAGTAGAGTTAAAGAAAAATACAAATATTTCTACCAGATCCAGAGGGCACCACTTGTGTGAAGGATAAAGATCTCGAAAAAATTACGAAAAAGAAGTAGCCAACTCAAGTGTTGTTTGCAAGTGTTGTACAATATGCCTGACACTATTATGACAATCTGACTCCTTGTTAGTGGATCAAATCCCATAGCTACCTTTGGATTGGATTATGTCCAAGGAACTTTTTGATTCACTTTTGACTTGCGAAAAAAAGCGTGTTAGTTTTGGCGAGAACGATGTTGGCATTTGGGGAAATGGTGGAAGGAGGATTGCTGTGAGATTTCAGCATTAGATAATATTTATCTAGCAACATGGGAGTCTGGAAATATAGACACAATAACACAAGGAAGAGCATGTCATACTTGACTAATTAGTGTCCATTACTAGGATGTGAACCTGGGCAGTCACACTACTCATCCTCAGAGCTCCATCCATACTTCACAACTTTACATGCTCAGCATTATATGTTATATTTTGACTGAAGCTTTCCCTGTATATGAACCTCTGTGTTTATTTCACCTTTTTGCTTTATTGTTTGAGCCCAATAGGAACGAGTAAAAATTAGAAATATAGACCTTGACTTTTCTTTGAAGATTTTTGCATTTATTTGTGAAGGAAATTGTTCTTTATTGTAATTTATAAACTCTATCACTTGATGTTTTAACTGTCAATTATTAACACAATATATGGAAAATAAACCAATTGGAAACTTATGTGAAGGTACTAATAGTCAACAGTTTGTAGAAAACACAAAATCACCATCATAGACAAATAATTGGAAATTCATAAAATTAATTGTATGTTTTTGATTACTTATCATAAATATACAGGTAAATAAACTTCACAGCAACACAATATAATATTTACACCAGATTGGCACAGGTAGGGCATGCTTTGCATAGTTGCTATAGCAACAGAAGCTGTAGACAATGTTGATGTCATAGCAACCGTGGGTATCCATGACAACAGGGAAGCCATTCTGGCAATGACAGTTGCCAACATTTATTCCTGGAGGGAATGTGTCAAACACGCATTGTCCACATAGCATTCACACCTATGGCTTGCCGTGCCTGGGTCAGATTCTCGCACACTTTGGTGGATGAGTTTCCACTTTACTGCGACAACTTGAGACATTCTCAACACCAGGATAATGTCTGTTTTTCACACATATAATAGAATGTAGATAATGGACTGCGTGTGTTGTCATAAACATAAGGTATAGATATGGTGTATTGTTGGTGGGAGTATACTCGAATATGTATTATAGCAGACTTTGCACACAATTATATTCTGTCAGGAAAGTATAGGATATATGCAATTTTAAAAAAAATGTTTTATTTCTCAGTAGATTCTTGCACATCTGTTATTACACAGGCATTTTTTCCATAATATATTACTTTATCAGTGACTATTGTTTGTACAAGTTCAATGTGATAAAATATAATCTAAGGAATAGATTAATTGACAAACTTGAGATTATCCATTAAAATTGAAATAAACCCAAAAAGTAGAAATCTTCAGCAAAGTGTTTGAGATATATTTTTTGTCGTTAATTGGGGATGAATATATAGTCAAGTGTCGCTGGCAGTCACCCATGTGATGTATAGATGTGTACGTATGCACTCTGGTATGCCCCGGCCTCAGCATGGCGCCATCTGGTGACTGCTTGTCATCTGCACCATCACCCGCTACCCAGCTTTGATATAACTACCCAGAATCCTCTCCGGTTTATCTGGAGTGTAGGTACCATGTGCAGGGCAGGCAGGAAGGACAGAGCAAAAGATTCAACATTGCTGCTATCCCTTCAACGCCTTCTTAAACATTTCATATTTATACAACTTTGTTTATGCCAAACTTTTTTATTTCTGAGAAGTAATACAAAGAAATGTTATATAAAATAATCATCCATCTTTAATTTCTATTTAAAGCATACCCCATTTTAATTTCAGCCCTGAGGTGACTTTAGTAACAAATTTATTTTATTTGAAGAATGTCCATCTCTTTTCCCTTTTTTTATCACCCCAATGATAAGAGCATATTGTTTGGTTATATTTGCTGAATCCTTTCCATCCCCGTCAGATCGCGAGCAGCTGGCGCTGTACAGATGACGGGGATGCTATTGTGGGATTGGATGCCAGCCTCCAGACTTGTGTATCCAGGATGACTGGGGTATCTGAGTGCACAGTCAACACTCCATCAACCCCCCTCCTCTATCCCCCCTCTGATATCATCCTCCCAGCTCCCTCCTCCTCCTCCTCCTCCTCCTCCGGTATCCGGATCAGACTTACTGACATAGCACTGCCCAGCCCTACTCACACTTCCAAGATAACACATGTAATTATATAGGTGTGGATAAGCCAGGAATCATTAGCTTGTATTTGCTATCCAGGAGAAGTCCAGATTAACAAATCCAGTGAGATATTGCAGCCAAAATGTCTGCCAATGTTCTCTACTGGAGACCATGTTATCTGCAGGAGCAATTGTTAAAATATCTCAAACTTTAATTTGTTTTTTATAGAAGAGATTTTCACTGCATCATGATCATATGAAATAGTATATCACAATGACAATGGGTGATAAAGGGTCATGATTGTGGAATTAAGGGACATAATTTGGGGTATTCTAAAGAATTAGAGTGATTTTATAAGTATTGAACATTATGGGCTTGCTATGTATCACAACCTTTATCAGACAATATATGCTTTAATTTAGTGTAATAGATATAAGAGTTTTAGGTAGTGTGTATCAGACAATAGCATCCCTATCATCTGTGAAGTGCCATGCTAGTCATCCAGGAGAAAAAAAAACCTTTAAATCAAACAAGAAGACTAAAAAGTATTTTAACACCAGTATAACTTGTGATATGTCAAACAATAAATACTAATGATGAATTTCATAATAATAATAATGTAGGAAGATATAGATAAGGGTTAAAGTCAAAATGAGGATGAATTACAAAGCATAGAAATGCTGACCGCAGGCCACAGACTGGAAGGCTGTATTCAAGTACATGGCAATGGAGGCAAGGTATGTATTAAATAATTTGATACGAATTTTGTGTCAGGAGTTTTGGGGAAGTTATCTATTAAGATGTTAGGTATTTAGAGGTCAAATATTTATATCATGATTAGGGGATGTCTTGGTTTCACTCAATATACATTACTGTATATCATGCAACAAGGGCTAGTTATGTATCAAGCAATATGGTCAAGTTGATTGCCAAACAACAAGGACTATTTATTTGTATATCACACTGTCTGAGTTCTTTATGTATGAGAAAAAAAAGAGTTTTTTTTTGTTTTTTGTGTGTGTGTGGTTATTTTATTGCATATTAAGCCTAGTTTGTACAGAAAGATGAAATCATTGGGTGTGACGTAAATGATATTT
This sequence comes from Amphiduros pacificus, assembly GCA_949316495.1. Taxonomy (NCBI): domain Eukaryota; kingdom Metazoa; phylum Annelida; class Polychaeta; order Phyllodocida; family Hesionidae; genus Amphiduros; species Amphiduros pacificus. The sequence continues at coordinate 56,208,948 of OX439001.1, read as the reverse complement.
ATATTGACATCAATCCCAAGATATTTGCCACTAAAGACTGAGCTAAATATGGAGCAAGAAGCAAATATCAGCATTTTGTCTCGGAGAGGAGCAGAGTGTTGATATGTGGTAGTAAGCTGTGATATTAGTGGTTCCTCACTATCCTCCTACGCCTCCCTTTATTAATCCTCATGTCATTCTGGCACCTAATCCTCACTGACATTTCACATTTGACCCTAATCTTTCCATTGATCTTTCATCTCATGGATTAGCATGGAATTGTTTCTTATCAGTCATCCAGTGCTCGATTGTGGCGACCTATTTTATAAATAGAAATCTGCCTGTAGATTGTGTTATATTTATAGATATCACGATATGGCAGATCATTATGGATTATTTAATAAGGATTTGGCTTTACATGAAATAAAAAACAATTCTAATTAAAGTTTTTTCAAGGTGGATTATTTTAAGGTTGGTTTTTTGATAAAGGAATTTTATAAGAATTGATAAATTATTTTGCTTTCTCTTTGAAGAAAGCATTTTGATTTAGTATTTAAATAAACCTTTCTGTTTATAGATTGAACAGATTTCTAATGGACATACTCATCAATAAAGACATGAAGGAATACTCTGTTAGATAAGCTGCAAACGAACTATAAATATATTCTGAGGAGCTTATGGACACACTGGAAATGAACTTCTTACCTTGGTTTTTTTTGGGTTTTTTTACACAATAATAATGAAACATTATTTATCACTCAATGAGTTACTCAAGTTATGTTCATTGAATAAAATATACAAATAGTTTTGCTGACAATTCTGTATTTCTGGATTAACCATATTATGATAAGCTCTTCTTCAAGCTAAAATATGGTCAAACGAGCTCTTAGAACCTTGTTACAGCTCTTCTGTATTTTTTCAGTATTGCAGGGTTTTGGATGCCTTCCACACTGTTTTATGTTTTGATGCTTTGAAAAAGAAATTTTAATTCTCTGCTTATTTGTTTTTATGGTCATGGTGATAACCAAAAGTTTGAAAATCTATGACTATATTTTTCAATTTTTTATGTTTATGTTGCATCCAGTAAATAAAGTATATGCATGTCTTGTGTACAATAATCTTCTTTTTCGCTGATAATAAAAAAAGTAAAAAAAAACATTCATAAAATTTCAAAGGATATTAAATTTTCTATGTGAGAGTACAACAAAGCAAATTGCATGAAACCAATGAAGAATGAATGAACACAACAAATTTGATGTAAATATGAATAAATTTTGGACTAAATCAAATGAATATTTGAACAGTTAAGTTTTAAATTTGCAAGTATAGGAACTTTTAAAATATTATATAAACTCTTTTAATCAAATAGTTGAGAATCTGGTGTCTCATCGCAATATTCTATCAAGATCAAAGACAAAAGGGATGGGGTATCCGTTCAAAATGATGAGTCAACATTTTTTTGATATTCCAAAGCCAAAGTGAATAATTGGTGATATCTAGCATAATTCTGTGAGAAAATAAAGTTGTCTCTGATTTCATGATAAGATTTAATTTGCAAAAGAGTGAACCGCGGGAGGTTTGTCCGCCACACTGGCAGCAAAGAGAACAAATATGAAATAGTACCAGCCACTTTTGATTCCAGTCTGCAAGAAATATCTGACATGTAGAAATGGAATGTATTGCGATTGAGTGATAAATTTGCACCATTTCTCACATTAATCAGACATGAATGTGCATTCTCTCATGATATGGGGTACCAACTTTTTCAAGTTGATATCGCGATCGCCATTTTGACAGGAGTGCCGATGAAGAAATAGGTAGAGGGGACCAATTATAAGGGGGAGGGGCTATTTGTCTAGATGATGGCACAATGTATGAGAGCAAACAGTCTAAGCTGGCAGCCAAATGGCGGATGTGACGCTAGAGTAATTAGTAAACACGGGGACACGAAACGATAACTAGACCATGATTGATAATGGTCGCTCCGTAATCATGCTGAGGCGGAAGAGTTTGAAAATCTTCAAATTGAGCAAGCAAAAGATTCCATGTCTTTGTGACTACAAAGTTTTGTCACTTTGAGACAAACAGACGGCTCACCTTTGTCTCTCTGTGTGACAAACACGATTGACAAACTCAATTTCAAGTGTTCCAAAGATCATTTAGACATAACAGAGGAGGGGATCAACTTGTATTATCAAGTCTGGCTTTAAAGAAAATTGACAACTCTAACATGACGTTCGCGATCAAATTTGATTCAGAATACTTCCCTGTGCTTTTTCACGAAGTTGTATGACATTTGCCAACTTCGAAGCAAGCCTCGTTTTGAGATTGCCAACAAGCATGTGAAGTAATTTCTCGATCGTCATTGCGACAGAGATGTATCCCTGCGGTGATGAACGACCCAGGATGTGACACAGTGTGATATCCACATGTCACATGCTACAGGAGCGGGTGGGGCACTGCAATTCTCTCTGGTATTATTAGATTTCTGCTTGATGTTAGCTAAACTAAATATACCACTTACCAGTTCTTACTTTGTTAGCGGTGCTGTCATGAAACAATGCTAACACTAGCAACCAGGATCTAACCCAAAACAAATCACGGTGCTGAATCAAATTACAAAAATTGATGTGCGTGACAAGCAGCATAAGCTTCACTTCAAATATGGAATTACATTTACCATCATATAGAGATAGATGGGGAGGATCAGTCTCTTTTTTTCTTGGAAAGCAATCATTTTTCAAGGTCAGGACACCTGACTCCAGAAAAGAAGAAAGTTTATCACTTGGAGTGAAACATTTTTGTATAAGAAAGAAGAATTTCTAACAAATACAAGAGGAGAAAAAAATGTGTGAGCAAAGGAAAATATCTATTATCTATTTCACGCAGATTGATTTTGATTTTTTTAAAGGTTTCAAACAACAATATATTTGCTATCAGAAGGTTTAGTTCTTGAGGTTTAGAGGCCTGACAGACGGCTGTATTTTGATACATCAGGATATTTAAGCATGATCATGTGATTCATAAGTCTCTTAATACGTAGGCTTGGGTGAGTATTCTTGCTGTCACTGGTAAGTCCCACAGTTGATATGGTTTGGACGGTGGTATCAAGGCAAGGTCAAGGGTAACTTCTCCACTTTGTTATGTTATTACTGCTCATAATTCTGGGTCAAAGGTCGCAATATCGGGCTGGACCCACAAGCTGAGTTCACATCACTACTGTGCCAGATCAGAAGCCACAATTAACAAGTGGCCACTAGGTGGCCCCAGGAATGTTTAGCTAAACTTGTCACCCCCTGCTGCTTTGACGACTCTTGCCACCACCAGGGGGCATACCGGTCAATAGAAGCCGTGTGCCATTTGGACGATGTCACTGATGAAACGTCCAGCGGAGGCAAGATCACATTAGTGAACGGGGCTTTGAAGGTGAACCAAGCAGTAAAAAGTCCCCTTTAGCACCAAGGGAGCATACATTGCTTCATCACAGCATCAAGGGATCATGCATTGTTTCATTGATCCCGGCTAAAGACCCGCACGAGCGAGGGCAGCCCTGCGCCAAATCAGATAACTGAACCAAAAGGGAACATGACCATAATGTAATGACCTCTGCATACAAGGGCACTTTTCACAAAGTTAGAGACTACAGAACACACAGCTGGGAATCGATTCTGTCTCGGAGGTATGTCAGAGGTGTCCTTCTCGTACTCTATAGATTTCTGTGTTGTAATTAATGGTCCCATTACCGCCATCATAACTCAATCCAATTTTCCAGTTTACTTACATCTTTCTGTAAACTGAATTTGAGTTTTCGTTTTTTGACAACTTCTATTTTGATCCTTTAATGAATTTGATTAGCTTTTAAACATAAACAACAATTTTCTCAATGCTTCTTTTTATCTTCATCAAGTTGTGATATAAACAATGCGATTAAGTACGACAGCAGAATGATTATATAAAAAACAATCTTTGTGCATTTGTGTACAAAATTCAATTACTCGCTGTGCATTATTGATGAGAAATGTTAGAAAGTCTGGCAGGGCAAATATGACATATATTGTATGTCATATTCACTTGGATATATTTGTTTATATAGAGTGATGTATCAGGCACTGAGATTGTTTATTTGTGACTTTATTTGACGTCACGTAGGAGTCAATAACAGCCATCCTAGGAGCACTATACACGTCCACCACGCCTCTACATTGCCTCATATTAAGATAACATCAAGTTTGTTTTGCTTTTCAGAGTCATCATCGTTTTCTTGCTGAAAAATCAATATTTTCCCATTCTTTATTCCATTAATTTCTGCCTAGATCAAAGTGAGTTTGAGTCGCCAGAGTGACAGGGTCGTCCACCAATTGAAAGTTGCAGAACGTGACTCCTCGATCCTGTTTTAATTCGCGGAAGGGTCTGCAGAGCCACTTGCTTGTCGATGGTGACCTCGTTGTTTTGACACAATGTGCTCTTTGATCCAAGCTTGTCCGAAGCGACGTTGCTGTGTTTAGTTTTATTTCACCATATACCGCCCTGTTTAGTATCAAACAGCACAGCTGCATGGCCACATCTTCTGCGAGCCAGAGCTTTAGTTTTACTTTGTGTACACAAATCAATAGGAAAGTGCTGGCCAAGTTAGCCCTTTTCAAGAACGGCACCATTTCCACAATGCCAGCCTTTTGCAGACCCTTTTAAGAAATTACTGGTCATTATGGGGCTGTGGTCAGTTCTGTTGCCCGAGTAATGGACTTAAAAGTGTGCCTCATCTTCGGATGCACTTTTGACACATTCTCGCAGTCGCAAATCAGCACAATAAATCGACGCACGTCTTAGGCATCGAGCAAGAGAGAAATATGACGACTGAATGGATGTCAACTTTGGTAATTTGGTGACCATATTTCTGCCGGGCTGGGAGTATCTCGCCTATGTCTGTCAGCTTGGACACACCCTCTACACGAATTTCACATCTCCACTTCAGGAATCATGAATGAAAAGTTGGACAAAAGCTGTCGAAGATGAGACCCATCGCCAGTTAAGATGCCTCGTGTATCATTTTCATTTTAACTACATGCTGAGCAACATCAAAGCATCTAAATATAACTCCATTGCAGTTCCCCAATAATTTGCCCCAGAAAATTCAATACGGGGACAAGTATCTACTCAAATCAAAGAATTTCCCAGATAAGGGAGGGTTTTTGAATGCGGCTTTGGTATAGAGTGAGCCGCCATCTTGTCATGATATATCATATTTTAGTGACAGTTTCATACTCCATCTCTTTACTCTGCCTCCTTTGATAAGGTATTTTGATGCCTCTTTTGAATGGGATCTTAAGTTAACCATAAAAGCTTAAAACCATCCATATACCTTGTTGATTTATAAGCATCAAAGTTTAAAAGATATTCATCAGATAACACAGACAAGATCACTTTAAAGACTTAGTAATATTAGGTATTAGTTGGCATGCATTAGAAACATGCTGCTGACAGAAACAAAACCAATTTCTTAAACCACCTCTGAGAGATACTAAAATTATCCTTGTTTATAACAGAAGTGTTTCTGATTATTTGCCTCAAATTGTTATGTTTCATTTCAAGTCTTGAGGTCATCTTAAAATAAAAGGCCAATTTTAATTGTAGTATATATTTATGCAAAATGTATTAACTGGTCTTGTCAGATTTGAGGTGGAGTATCCAAAAACACTTAGTTTTCAGCTAGATTATCGACATTTTCTTTGTTAGTCACTGAAATTTAAAAGTGGAAAACAGGCCTTGTATTGAGACTTGTTCTTTTCCTTTTTGATAATGCAGCTGAAAAGAGGGCTTAATTGAATTAAATACCCAGGCATATTTTTAGTTTAGGGAATGGCTTGATAGAAAATTATGTGTAGATATGTATATGTTTACATTTCTTGATACTCATAGATATATGTGTGGGGTGCACTAACCTGTGACCAACATACCTAATCTAGCCTACTATGTGGCTCTTATATGACTGAGTAATGACATTAAAGAGTTCTAAATCTATTTCTTGAAATCTATTATGAATATAACAATGGCATCACACTTTACTAACAAATATGACATGAAAGATTCATTCATTATTAACTCAGGGATGATGTTACAATGTCTTGATTAACATGCCAAGATTGTCTCAGGTAAGGATACAGATTATTGCTATGTCACACATTAGGAGTCACACATTAGGAGTCACACATTAGGAGTCACACATTAGGAGTCACACATTATCGGGGGCTGGTCACAGGCTTGCATTAGGAGTCACACTTTAGGAGTCACACTTTAGGAGTCACACATCAGATGTGAGGTCACACATTAGGGATCCAGCAAGCCATGGAATTTGGATGGCATTCGCAGATGGAAAGGACATAAATCAGGGATTGAAGACAAACATTAAGGTGAGATCATGAAAGGGACACAGCTAAGGGATAGGCCACAGATTAGAGCTATACCATGAAAAGGGACAGGTCGCAGATTAGAATCAGATTATATATATATGTACATATGTATCTACATATATATTTACATATATATGTTCTGTCAGAAATTGTCAGCACCAGCAAACTATCCAGGTTCCATTTCGAGATAGAAGCACAATAATGAAGGAAATTGATGAAAGGACATATTGTATTGCGATATACTGTGCTTCTTTCCCCAAATGTTAAGATCACTCAAAGGAATATGATTCCAATTTCATGGTAGATAGGGAGAATGGCTATAAAAAGAATCATTGTGTAAAGCATTAATTAGAGTCACTCTGATATTGGAGATGGCTGAGGGAGCGTGGAGGAGGACGGTGGGCATCTGAGGGTGAAGGCTGGACACTTGATGCGCCGTCATGACGGGGCCGTTTATGCTGAAAACCCCCCTTGATTGCAACCACAGCATCGTTGCATGGTAATCAACTTTTGCATATTCACTGTGACGTGACATTTACGTTGGTTTCATATCAACGGAACCTCATGTTTTGGAGACGTCAAGTTGCATATGGATGTACATTTGGCGATAGCGATCGCGGAGATGCAACACCACCGCATTTGGAATCACTCAGGTAGACACAAAACTTTGATGCGGGTCGATTTATTAAGGTGGATGCATGTAATTGGTCCACTTGTGTGCTTTATCAGGAACTCACAGCTCGGTAGAAGGGAGAGGCTCTGCTGAGATTAATTTCCTTGAGTATGGGGGGACATCGCTTCTGCTTGATGGAGAGAGAGCGAGTTCAAAGTTTGCCGAGGCTCTGTCAAAGCCTTGCTGACCCACATGCTCACTGCCTACACCTTCCTGCCTTTCACGCTCCGATGACCGGCAGACACGTCATTTCATGCTTCATTAGATGACTTGCAAGACAGAGCTCTCCGCCACCAAATGCAAGCCTGTGACCAGCCCCCTGTAGATGGATACAGCCTCACCGAGCCATGGTCAGTCATCGGTGAGCATAATCTCAGAGACAATAGACAAACGGGCAAGAAATGTCAGGAGCAACCAAGCGGCAGTCTTGATTGGCTGCCTGCAAGGGGACCCATAAAACCAGCACGTAATTGGATTGCAACACTTTTCTACTTCCCTAAAGTGAAATCCATTGCACACTACTCCACTTATTCCCGATTCCTTGAAAAACCATAATGTAATATAGAGAGCTTTGAAACGCACTGCAAGGAAGTCCACCAAAAGGCTTTTTAGGGAGCATAGATTTCTTACCAAATGTGCAAAGCTGATGAGATATTGATAAGGAACGTCTATGAATCCACCATTGAAAGGCAAAATCACAATGGTCACCAAGGTTACGGGATAATGCTAATGTCTCCTACTTCAAATGTGTCAAAGGTCTTTAATTTTTGTGTCACTGAATATGGGTCTATGCCTTTATGTTCTATTTCTGTAATCACGTTGCGATAATAAAATTCTCTGGAGTTCAAATTCTTTCAACATCCCTTGCCTACGGCTTGTTTTGGCAGGATAGGGTTGAGATTTGTGTTTTAGTGATAACATTTCTGAGTGGTTAAATTTTGCACTTGTTAAAATGCAGTTGAAAGAAAGGAAAATGAAAGAAGGCTATCAATTCATCATTATAATCAGTTATAAAACATTTTCCTGGATGCATCAATAATTTGTGTATTTTCAGCTTTGGCCATTTACAACATTTGGCAGGTGCCTTGTTGTTCCAGGGGGAACGGAATGACCTCAAAGCAGAGCTTTGCACATATCTGTCATTTTTTTAATATAACTTCCACTTTGATCTCTGTTCACCCATTTCTAATCTGACCTAGATTTAGGGGGGACAAAATTATCAAGACTCAATCAGGTGAATGAAGTTGCCTCCAGTTGTGTTGGGAGTAAACACAGTGTGTATGATAGCACCTCTCACCTCAAAGTTGGGAGGTGTGAGGAGGCAATTTCCTCCAGGGTTCACATTACTATCTTGACAGTTTAGGTGATCCATACAATATGTACACTTCATGAAATCGTGTTCAAGAATATGATCCAAAAAAGGAACTGATTTGCTTGTGAGCTTATATTAATATTATATTGAGTTGATATATTTCTTGCAAATTTATGTTTTGCAATTAAAACTATTCCAGTAATCGCAAACAGTAGCTAGTTCAGATGGAGAAAATCATGCCATCTATCTACACTACTGATGAAGATCTCAATCATGCTAGTCCCGATGAGGAAAATGACCTCAATTATGCTAGTCCTGGTGAGAAAAATGACCTCAATTATGCTAGTCCTGATGAGGAAAATTACCTCAATTATGCTAGTCCTGATGAGGAAAATTACCTCAATTATGCTAGTCCTGATGAGGAAAATTACCTCAATTATGCTAGTCCTGATGAGGAAAATTACCTCAATTATGCTAGTCCTGATGAGGAAAATGACCTCAATTATGCTAGTCCTGATGAGGAAAATAAACCTAGTTATGATTGTCCTTGTAGGGCAAAGTTATAGAAAATCACACAATTGATGCCATCTTGTTAGCCTCAAAGACAATTACACCAATAACGTTGGTCGGCAAGGGCAAGTAACATCAATGAAGCTTGTTCTGATAGAATAAGTCACATCAATGAAGCTTGTTCTGATAGAATAAGTCACATCAATGAAGCTTGTTCTGATAGAATAAGTCACATCAATGAAGTTTGTTCTGATAAAATAAGTCACATCAATGAAGCTTGTCCAGATGGAAGCCACACCAGATAGATAAAACTACCAAAATTATGCTTGATGTCATGGAGAAATCACCTCAATCATAATGAATATTCAAGATATGTAATCAAAACATTACAGTTTCAATTGGGTTTTGGTGTACTTTACAGAAAAAAAATCCAGAATAGATTCTGTAATTTATAAAGAACATAAATATTATCAGTGTCAAGAGAGTAAAATGTTGGTTGATATTTCAACAGCAAACCATTCAAAATAATATTTCTGCTTGAAAAACTTTTCTAGATTGCAGAGAATATACAGCTCAGCATGTATTGATCAGGCCATTGATAGCTGTCAGATGAAATCATTTGTCAGAGAAACTTTCTCAAAGCCGAGACTTGAGTAAAAGCTGAAACTTTGTTAAAGCTGAGACTTTATTAAAGGAATTTTGATATCACAGGGGTGGTCACTTCTCCCTTCATGAAGAAAATATCAAAGATTAAGATACGGTCAGTGATGCCTTCTGGTCTGTCCGGGGAGGAGAGAGTTAGTAATCCCAGCTTGTCACGTGCTGTCATGTAGTGACCAAGTCTCTGGCAAGTTGAGATCTGCAACACAAGAAACGTCTTATGCCAACTACGCGCGCATTGACGTTACTTGACAAGCACTGTCAGGTTTGTAAGCGTTGTTCAGCGTGGCGTGCACAAATGGTAAGATTTTATAGATTTCTGTATTGTTGAAGATTGTTCTGAGCTTGTCCGAGTCAGTCAAGCGAGGCTTCTATAAACTCTAATATGGAAATCTTGTTTTCATGCCTAGGTGAACAGATTCAATATTGTTCCTAAATGCGGTTTAGACCGTAAACTTTGCTTAACAGCTGCACAGGTTTGTTGCTGACGCACTGATGGAAAGTATTTCAGCAGATTGTTCTGCTTGTGTTACTCCCATGCAGCTCATATAATAAATGCTGCCCAATGCCTCCAATTTGTTACATGTGAAACTGAATAAATCATGCCACAAGTTTTTTTTTCTAACTCTTTGCTCAGTCAAGCAGCGACAAAATGCTCAGGCTGAAAATTCACGTATAGATTGCCATTCCAGTAAATGAAAAGTTTTTGATCAAGTGATTACATTTTCAGCTGTAGATGTCTTGCGATATTGACAGAAATTCTTTTCTTTTACAAAGATATTTATGAATATATGAATGTTTTTAATTTATACCAATAAACATTCTGGAGATGGAGAAGATGAAAATGCTGTAGTCACAAACCCTGGGAAGCAAGCTGACCTGTGAAATATTGCTACAGGGTGCTTATACTGACCTTTTATCCATGCAATTAGCATAGCCTAATTAATTTTCTCAGTTACATACTTTTTTGTCACCAATTGCTGCCAGCCTTTTACAGGAGGGATCATTTTACAAATTAAACTGTGATTTGTTATCATAGAAGTTTATTTAGACCATGGAAACTGTTTTGATCAACAGTTGTGCTAGATAAACCCATGACCTCTATCGACCTGGTCATGTGACCTTTGGAAGGTCACATGGCAGACTTTATCCCATGAGGCCTTGTGGTTCTCTGCGGGATTAGTATCCTGCAGCTCTGCAGCAAATCAGGCATACCAAAGGGGTAGAGCTGGCCTTATAGATGAGGGTATATAGGATTAGTGCAAGGATCAACTCCCTGCCTCTTTAGTCTGGCACAGATTGTAGCAGTGCACAATAATCAGACCCTCTTGGCCATCATTTCTCAAGTTTTGCCAAGACCCTAATTGTTTAAATATGGCTCACATTTATTTCTCCATCAGTTCTATTACAATACTGATTTTTTTCTCTGCAGCTTAATCCTTTCTCTGAAGACCATCTCTAAGACAATTAATGTTTTGTAATACTTTGATTAGAGATTTTGTCCACAGGCAATGTTTAAAGACAAGCCAAGGGTAATTTGTCGTGCTTACAAAAGAAGCCATAGAACCAAGCATTTGCGTGATGTGTCGGCCATCTTGGAAAGTAAAATCAACATGATTAGCATTTTGATCCTCTGGATGATGAGAGATTTGCCATCAAAGTTCATCTCAATGAGAGACCAGTGCAGTACATTGGTGAATACTGCAGAATGGGGGAGACCCTGATCATAGGCTATATCCGACCACCAGAGGTCTCTTCAATCTCATTGAGGTCACAGCTTTGTGATGATGGATGACCTCATACATCAAGTCAAACTTCTTTATTTGGAACATATAAAATTGTTAGGTAGCAACATATTAATGATAAATTGACACTGGTTTTCCTCAAATTTCCTTTGTAATGATTACAAAAGTTTAATTAAGATTTAAAACAGATCTGAGAATTTATAAACATGTTTCGATATTTTACTCTGATAAATAATATTTTCCCTTGTTTGTTTTTAATAATTTGTAAAAAGTAAATGAAAAAACCGTTGGTGCATTTATTTCTAATTATTTTGAATGTTGAAAGTTCAAATTTTTGTTTACTTGAGTAAAGTAGTATGTGAGCCAGATGGCAAAGCTACCACCAGAGGGGGTTAAATGAGCTGTCAAACAATCTCAGTGTTACCAACTTCCTCAAATTCTCATGTTTCCAAATCTCAAGTTCTCAAGGTTTATATTCGGAAAATTAAAAAAACAGTTCACCCCATGAATCCAATAAAAAATGTACTCAAAAGAATAAAGGTGTGGCATTTACAAAGATTTCAATTAATGATGAGCAGAAATTAGATACCATATCCTGTTTTACCACAGTGATCCTGCTTATGATTTTTGTAACACAATGGTAGAGCACTGGATGATAGAAAGTTGGCTTGCTCCAAGCTTGTGTGTTCAAATCCCACCTAATCAGTTCCCATCCAGCACTGCTATGATATATAATGCTTTGGCTCCAAATATTTATATTTTCTAAGTTTGTTTTACATATATATTGATATGTTTAGAGTTGGAAATAGATGAGGACTGTTTTGATAATAAATTTCATAATAAACATGATAAGTGTGTGAGAGGGAGAGGTCAGATTGCTGAGGTAACTGGCCATAATTGAATGTAAACCTAGAGCCAGGTAGCCTGTCTGCAGTTATTGATGGTGAAAATTTACCAGACATGCCTGTGCAGGAACGCATGCTGCGAGAATTTGCTGCCCTGTATATTGAGGGGATCTTTTGCCCTCTAAGCCACAAACTTCAGGGCAAAACTCGGTGATTAAAGATACCTGTGTACTCGTGGTTAAAAGTCTGCATGAAAACCTGTTGTTGACCATTAAACAGTACAGGCTTATAAGAGTGTGAGGCAAGTGAGGTGGATATTGTTAAGAAGTTAAATGTTTGAACGATTCAGAACTGTTCAGGAAACTCAAAGAAAACCTAGAATACAAAATACAAATGAAAATTCAAGAACAGAGCTTTTGATTATTTGGTTGAAGTTTGACATATGATGTTCGTAATTTTTATCTTGTACCATCAGACCACCAGATCACTTGAAAGGCGAAGGGGAGAAATCTTCCTCCGTTTGTCTCTGAGGTCAGCCAACCTTCCTCCATCTGATGTTGGTTTCCGAGGTCAGCCAACCTTCCTCCATCTGATGTTGGTTTCCGAGGTCAGCCAATCTTCCTCCATCTGATGTTGGTTTCCGAGGTCAGCCAATCTTCCTCCATCTGATGTTGGTTTCCGAGGTCAGCCAATCTTCCTCCATCTGATGTTGGTTTCCGAAGTCAGCCAATCTTCCTCCATCTGATGTTGGTTTCCGAGGTCAGCCAATCTTCCTCCATCTGATGTTGGTTTCTGAGGTCAGCCAATCTTCCTCCATCTGATGTTGGTTTCCGAGGTCAGCCAATCTTCCTCCATCTGATGTTGGTTTCCGAGGTCAGCCAATCTTCCTCCATCTGATGTTGGTTTCCGAGGTCAGCCAATCTTCCTCCATCTGATGTTGGTTTCCGAGGTCAGCCAATCTTCCTCCATCTGATGTTGGTTTCCGAGGTCAGCCAATCTTCCTCCATCTGATGTTGGTTTCCGAGGTCAGCCAATCTTCCTCCATCTGATGTTGGTTTCCGAGGTCAGCCAATCTTCCTCCATCTGATGTTGGTTTCCGAGGTCAGCCAGTCTTCCTTCATCCGATGTTTGTCTTAGCAGTCAGCTAGCTTTCCTTCATCTGATGTTTGTCGTAGCAGTCAAGCTAGCTTTCCTTCATCTGATGTTTGTCTTAGCAGTCAGCTAGCTTTCCTTCATCTGATGTTTGTCTTTGCAGTCAGCTAGCTTTCCTTCATCCGATGTTTGTCTTAGCAGTCAGCTAGCTTTCCTTCATCTGATGTTTGTCTTAGCAGTCAGCTAGCTTTCCTTCATCTGATGTTTGTTTCTACAATATAATTGTCCTCTTGGTATGATATTGACCTTTTGAATCATCTAGAATAGTCTCATGTTGATCTCCATTTTTTTCACTTTCTTGTAGATATATTTCTATGATTTTTCAGACTTTAATTCATCTATTCCTTTTAAACAAGATAGAACTCTTCCATTTTGCAAATGTGATTATATGTGGAAGACGATTTTAAGATGGTGTAATTACAAGGTTAACTCAATCTAAATGAAAGCAATTTATGTGAGCGAGACTTGAAAGTAACAAAGTATCATGTCTTGCAGCATATAAATGTATATTGGGCGTATTACTGCTGGTTTGCACACCGTTTGTTTTCAAGAAAATTGGATCACAATCGTGTAAATACAGTAAGAACCCAGAATGCCCGCAGAAAGTTTGAAGTCAAAGGGAAAATGAAATATGGCTGCACTTTGTTGCAGGGAAACTCATTTAGAATAATTCAATTATAGCCATGACTCTTGTAATAGAGACTTATAAATGACAGATCCCTTTTGCACTGATACAAGATCTAGAGAAGTGCATTCAATGGGCAAGATGACTGAATGAATGGCCACAGACTGTTTGATATCAAAATGAAATATCTGTTCAGTTTGTCAGTGGCAAACTTATTTAAGATAGATTCATTGAAATGCTTGTGTTCAGAATGAATCGACCTCGGGGTTATTAGAGACCCATGTTAGGACATGCGGAGGAAAGCAGTGGGCTGTAAAGCTGATCACAAACAGCGACAAACATTCACTTTTCCTAAGTGTCTTTATGGCCGGCAATTTGCACTGAGATATGTGGAGCTGACAAAGTGCAATTGCTTTGAACTAGAAACAAATGCACAGTGTATGAAATGATTGCCTCAATGTTAGCTTAGGGAGTGGCCATTATTTGAAACAAATGCACAGTGAATTGAAATGATTGCTGTAATATCATATGAGGGAGTCGCCATTATTTTTTCAGCAGCAGCATAATGTGCAGGATGCTCATTGGCTTTTTCAAATAAGTATATAGTTGTAAATGAGATAAACAATTTTGAGTTGAACATGGTACAAAACATTGAGAAAAATACATGCAAATCTAACATATTGATTTTGCATATAGTAAATTACCCATAAATCTGTATCATGCAAAACAAAAATGGCAGATGTGATCGCATATGCTAATTCATCAAGAAAGCGATGAAAAGAATGCAAGGACCAGCTTGAGTGAATGGTGAATGAAATGATTATGTTGGATTTGTGAGGAGCGACCATGAAGAGTGGAGTGATGAATGGAAGATTGTCATGCACACTCAGAATCTTGCCGTGAAATTCTTGACTCGCACAGGCAATCTGTGCCAAGCTTTGGGTGTAAGAGACATACTGTCAAAATCTGAGCATCAATGATATATGTTTTAGTGTGGTTAAATAGAGACTGTAGATTTAGGAAGTGACAGATTTTATGCTCGATTGTTTGACTGAGCTATTCCATATTTAAATATATATATATATGTAGTCGGAATTGCTGAGATTATTCTTCGCTGGCAGTCTGAATTTTATATGGCTGTAAAAAGATTGATTGCTCTATAATGTTTTTCTTTAAGTATCCAAGTCAGGCTTACTTATTTCAAGAATGGCCTATAAAAAACAAATTAAATTGTGGCTGAGTTTTAGTATTGTGGTCATGTTTGAAGTTTCACTTTTAGCAGAACACAGTCTTATATGTAGAATTGTGGGTATTTCCTTTCTATGTATAGATTACAGGAGAGCATCCCATTTCTGACCTTGGAGGACCTTAAGGTCGTCCACTTTGGCCACAGTGTCCAGTCAGGTGAAAAATGGGAAAATTTGCCATATACTTCATTGCTTCTCGGGAGCAGCCGGAGAAGACTGGCCTGTCATGATAAAGATGGAATTTTCTGGCCCCCTTTTTAAGCTGAATGGGGGACATGGAACCGTGGGAGAGTTTCTTGGGTTCTAATTAAAGGGTAGTTAGACAGAATGGAGGTGGAGGTATTTGCTTGGCTGAAGGAGATCTCCACGTTATTGACAAGATCCGCATTAGGCACAAGTCGGACAAAGCAGTGGCACACTTGATGTGCCAGACCTACAAAGCAGGACCGCACTTGCAATCATCTCGCTTTCTAATTGGTGGTGATGGGAGAGCAAATGGCAAGGTGATAAGTGGTGATGTTTGTGACACCCGCTGGTGTAGTGGACTGCCCCCTAGACCCCACATAATTACAAGTCCAGCACTCTCCTGTGTCGAGCACCCGGTCCTCGGCACCACCGGCCGTGAAAAGCAAGGTCTCGCTGTGTCACAGATATATGCTTGATTTGGCTAATTCTGGAGGGGGTGGGGGGGTAGCATTGTACAGGTTGTCAGTTCAGCTGGGTGTGAGACACAAGTAGGGACCTAATTATTTACCTGTCCCTACGACAACCCGTGTTCAATACCCAGATGTGTGAACAACCCTCTCCAGAGCAAGGTGTAAGCCACAATTGCTGGCGACGCTGACCTTGCTGGACAATGCCACTAGCAATCTCAGCTCCTCAATCAACTCACAAGCCTTTCCTTTGATCACAGTCTCGCAGAAAATCATAACGCACAAAAAACAATACTATTGTGAGATGACAGAGTGAGCATGACATTACCAGAGTGACCTTCAGTGGGTATCAATTCATGCCCAAGATGGATCACATCACGGATTAGACATGCTTGATCCCAGGTTTATAATTTTGTCCAGGATACAGAAATGATGGGATCCTTTGTACAGTGTCAGGATTTCTCTGCTGTCAGAACCTACAGCCCCTCTCCCGCTATGCAGGCATTCCAAAAGCCAATCAAGTTTCAACCTGGATGTTCATGCTTTTCATCCATTGGTTCCTAGACTTTTTACTTTTACCAACTGCAATTTAATTCAAAATTGTTATAAATCAATACAGAACATAAAAATATTTTTCTCTGTTTTTTTTTCTTCTTCCAAATCTTGTAGCCAAAATAACAAGTAAGACAGGGTTGATATTTGCAGAGGCGGTCACAGTTTACTGGTATCTCCTCGCAGAAGCTGTCTCTCAATCTTGAGTACGTTTTGACATGTGAAGACATGTATGATTTTGATGAGTTGATTCTGGGAGATCCCATAAGCCGACGGGGCTGCATGACTAGGGTTTTTCTTGTCATAGTGTGGCCTGAAGTATGGACTCAGACATGGACTGATCTAAATTGCTTTGCTCTCAGCTGTGCTCAGAATTTCTCCATGCAAGGACAGTGATTTGAATTCATAGACTTTTCATGTTGGAAAATATCACCTTCTTGGACTGTGTGACAGGTAAATTGAGGTGCAAATGTCATGTTTATTATGAAACAGACTTTCTGTTATATTTGTCGGTTTGTGGGAATTATTATATTTAATTGTTTTTTTTAGGTGTTCTCGAGTCATGGGTTCCAAACGGAAGGAACCCCATGAATATATGGGTCAAGAAGGTCAAAGTGATCTCATCATGAATATATGGGTCAAGAAGGTCAAAGTGATCTCATCATGAATATATGGGTTAAGAAGGTCAATGTGATCTCATCATGAATATATGGGTCAAGAAGGTCAAAGTGATCTCATCATTATACAGATACTGGGTATGTTATTTATGTATTGATCATAAACAAGAAACCCCTTTATCAGTAATAATGAGCCTTCCTTTAAAAATTGAATTTAGTTTGTCATGGAGACAGCTTCTGAGATATGCATAATTGGCAAGTGCAATATTATGAAAAAGGAAGACCCACTTGTACTTAATGAGGATTTTTTTATGAAATAGCTGAAAACATCAAAGCTGGGTTGTTAGTTTAGTGTTCCTTTGAAAACAAGTGATAACAGCATAAACAATGCACTGCCTTTTAGATAAAATCATAGGCCTCCGTATGCACATGTCATTTATGTTTGATAGCATATTATTCTGTTTAGATGCAAAAAAGAAAAGGCGTCTTTAAAAAAATATATGATATATATCACAAATAATATCTCTGTCCTTGATTCATACGGATATTTAGATGCAAGCAAGTAGTTTTCAGAGATATGTCATCTTCAAGACGAGATGTCTTTGTCAGTTTTGATGTTTTTGAATTCAAGCAAGTGGGTGTGCGACATCATCTACGTGTAGACCAATCAGTGGATGTATGATAGAAATACAAGATTAAACACGAGCCCCGATTACCCATGCAGGCGGCGGGGATGAGGGGCTTGACAGTGTGTGCCTACCATTGTCATCATCCTCACTCAGTCGCTGCCGGCCAGGCCCGATATCATCACATGATAAATCATGTGACTTGATCATGTGATTGATCATGTGATGGATGACACTGCCTGGGTGGTCATGATAAATCATATATGTGACAGGAATTGTTGTTGCAACATCACTATTGCACCCTAATTCCCCTAGTGAAAACTTGTGCATGTTAGCCAAAGCATCGCGTTGTTCTTGCAGGGAACCTGAAAAAAAAGTCAGTCTTTAACCAGCCTCTGTATAGATCACATCAAGAGTTGCCAGACTATATCATTCAATAATATCAATTCGTCCCCTACTTGTTATGATTTGATCATATCTGATGTTAATTTTTTTTATGGATTTGTGAATTTTTTCCGGAAAACCTGATTTGGCTGATGAAGATTGTGAGGTGAGATAGCGTGGCACGTTATATGGAGGGGGCCTGGCAATGTTCCGGGGCTGCATTATGCCCAACAGACTGAGGAAAACATAGGAGCTGCTCAGGCACAAATATTGGAATTTAGGTCACATGGTTTCTCAGTATCTCCTTGACTCTCTGAGTATTCAAATCTACATTTTTTTTGCTCATTGAACACAGAATCCAATGAAAACATTTCTGACTGTCCAACTATGTCATTTCAGAAGTTTCTTTCTTTTGGTTAGCATTCATACAAGATTTTAAATTGAATAAGTCTACTCCAAAGTGAAGCTGGCCACTGCATCTAGAGCATCTTGAGTTATGTCAGAGAAAAAGGGTGGTCTTGTAATTTTTCTTATGGGGGGAGTGTCGTTTATTTGATTCAGTTTAAGAAGGCCTGGCTAATGCTTCTGAAAACATTGACCCCCGAATTGGCCAGTCTGACATTGTGAGAACGGGTGGCGGATTTGTCGATAAATCCCAGATTGCATTTCTGCTGACCCCTGATGGAGTAACCAGGACCAAGAATTGGCAAAATTGGCCACCCATCTGACACCTTTCCTCAGCAAGTTTATTGCTGTTTTTTGCCGACTCGATAATGTATCGAGTTCTTCCACCTTCTGCTTGGAGGTCAGTATAAAACATTCAGCCAATGGCAACTCAGGTCAACCTCTTGGTTGCCCAGCGACATGACCTTCGACCCAGGGATCAATATCCAATCACTTGTCTTGTTTTTCATATTTGAAGAATAGGGCATTTACAGCAGCCAAATCAGCATTTCTTGACAAATCAGGGGCCGACAGTTGGGAGAAAATGAGTTTTGGAGGACGGCCGGAGATCGGTTAAGTTGGCAGGCTATAATGAAGGTTACAATAGGATCGTCATGATGCAGCAATTTGCTAGACATCAATTTATCAGGCCCAGCATGATTGGCCAGCACCAGACGAGTCATACATCATAGCAGAGAAACTTAGAACTCGAGGGATCCTCATTCCCCCCATTGGACGATGCTGATTCGTCACCTCTTGAACTCTGGTCTCCATGGAATCAAGCTCCCATTGTCTCCCAGGCCTGACTTTTTTTATCTCCACAGCACAGAGAGTTCGCTCTTGAACTTACATGCAATGCGGCATAAAGGTCGGGTTTACAAAGAGCAGGCAGTAGGATAACTACAGGCATTGTTCATCACCCCACGCAGGCCACTTGTGTGTGGACGTAACCTTGTGTAATAGGCATCTTTTTACCGTAGCCGGGGAGCAGAGCTCAAATGGACCACAAGCATTTGGCCCTCAACCTACGGCAATTGTTCATACCACACCCGTAGCATGTAAAATGCCAGCACTGATACTCTAGCTAGTTCCTTGGCTGCCATATTAGATAAACCCTGAACATGTCCCATAAATCATCCCTCTACTCTAAATAGATTTGCCGAGGAATCGAGCAAATATGAAAACAATGAGATAAAGGTTATCAGAGTAAAGATTCTGTCATGTTTTGTTGGGTATTTATTTTTTAAGTGACAAAATTGCAAATGGGGGACACAATGAGCGGGGTAAAGCAAATTCAACAGACAGGACCACAGGGAGAAGAAATTGAAACAAATGTGGACAGAGTGCTCTCCTGACAGTGGTTGGAACATTGGTCAGTGAAACTATTTGCTGTGGTAAGTGGACCAGAGGGAGAAAGAAGGAAAGCACAAATGTGTAGAGAACAATAGGTCAGTTGTCTGTCTCTGACAGGAACAACTCACATACCTGCCATCAGATGGCGCTTCTCTCCAGTCACATGACCCAAATCAATCATACAGCTGATGATAGAGTTGGAAATCAGAGGAGTTTTATGGCATTTTGATATGTGATTATGAAAATTATGAACTTAAAAATCAACATTCTGCCATGAGATACATTACATTCTTTTACAAGGAGGAAATTAAAAGGATATTTTTGCTGACAAAACAGTCTGTAAAATGTTAACATTAACACCAAACCTTAAATAATCAGATTGTGGTAACTGATATGAAAATAATTTTGTAAAAGTTTATAATGTTTATATTTTTAGCCTTTATGTTATTTGTGTGTATTGTAAAGGGCTCTGACTAAACTTTACTTAAAAAAATAAGCAATGAAAATATGAAGTGTATAATGATTTATGTGATGTTTTGGTGGCAATGCTGTCTGGGGTCATATGTGTGTCCTGATAAGTGTGACAAGAGACAACTATGTGACATGTAATAGAATTGATTGAAAGGCAATCGGTCAAAACATGAGACACAGAGGAGACACCAACTAAGAGGAGCGTGGCAAAAGGTCTAATTAGATATCGCGCAAAAAGGACAAGTTTGTTGTCAAAGCGAGAAGTCGCAATGGGACAAATTGGCCTGCTCAAACAAGCAGTCACAGTTTGATGGAGTCAAGAAAGCACAAGTTGTGTGTAGTAGGTCTTAATGTTGTGAGATCACACACAAGTGCCAGTGTGCATCTATCAGTGATAAACCACAGAATTACACACTCTTTGACCATCCTTGCGGCGGGCAGAAATGAGAGCAAAATAAAAGGGTTGGCAGAGGGGCACAATCAGTTCAGCAAATAAGCACCGGCAGATTTTTCAGTCGATGGCTCGTCATGCTGACCAGTGCGGGTCTGAAACCAAAACAAGCTTTGTCGTGGTTTGTAATTAGGTTAGCAGGGGGAAGAGATGACTGTGACAAGGCACTAGTCCCGACTGTTCACAAACACTAATAGCAGTGACAGAGATATGATTGCACAATACAGGCAGCACAGAGGGTTTTTTTTCTTCTCTTTCGCGAGTGCCACATTAAGGCTTCATAATAAGAGAGTTGGGGGCATCCATCAACTCTTGTCACACAACCCGGGCTAAAAAAAGACGTCCAGTGCACCGATCCAGCCACCGCGATATGAATTACATCACTATCAAAGTTTGTCAGGAAAAATCACGGCCATATCGGGTCGGCGGTTATCTTTGTTGGTGTGACTCTTCAGAGCGTCATAAAGGCTCTGCAACCTTCCCCAATAAAGTGGTATTGGGATGCTCTCTGTACACAAAAATGTGGCAGCCGAAACATGTTGCCTTCTGAAGTATGAAGTAGTCGTGGCAATTAAGTGACTGCGGTCCATCAAAGACCTGTCAGATAGCGCCTGCAGCGCCACCTAGTAGAGAAGTCGCTCGATTGTTTATGAGTCCTTCAGCTTAAAATGGAGGAGCACAAATAAAAGTGTCATTTCCAACACAATACCAGGGTTCAACATCAACTATCCATTTATCAACTGATATGGTTAAAATATGCCTGAAATTGAGGCGCCTGGATTAACTAAAAGTCTCTGCTCCAACATAGATGATTATATTTCTGACATAATATGTATTCTAAGTTCCTTTATTATAATCAAACTTGTTGTTATAAATAGAATGATAATACAGATGAGGATCAAAGAAAAAATTTCAATATCATAATTTTCAAAGAGGTCTTGAATGTCTCACTCAGTTTAGTGTTTCGTTGCTTCATCAAAATTAATATAGGGCTCTAATTCTAACAAAAGTTGATATACTATGTGACTGCCAGGTCAGCCCTTTTACCCTGATCAGAGGTGTCAGATGCTCACTTCTAGACTGGGGGTATTAAGGATAAGTGTACACTCCTGTATTTATAAAAAAAAATAATATTTATGAGTTCCTCCTCAAGAGTGGTCACTTCCGCACATTGGTCTGGCATCGATTTTAATGACCAGAAGAGAAAATGCCACTTTAGGTCATGAAATGGGCATAATTTAGTGATTGATCACAGAGTGAAACTATTGCTGCAGGTACACTAAGCCACTAGAGAATGACTGTATTTCTATACAGGAATATAATTCATAATAAGTACTCATAACTCACTGCTTTAAGTACTTCATGTCATAAATTCTATTTCCAGTAGCTCGTGCCTTGGGCCATTTAGATTTTTATAATTTTGGCAAGATTTATCAGGTTGGCTGTGATGATGATTTGTCCTTTTCAGTTAATGTTAGAAATACCATTCACTGCAGTATGGGATGCAGTTCTGGTTAATCATTTGTTTAATCATCCAAACCAAATATTTATAAATGTCTCGATCTGGATCTTGTTAATAGTCATGTGACCTATGTTGATTATTATTTATCCACTGGAGAAAAAAAATGATACAATTTTGCCTGTGCTATTGTTATGCTCAGTACATCGAGCGGAATTCTGTGACAGAAAAGTTTTGCATGTGATGAGAGCAGTAATAGTGGTCGCAGACGGAGTGCCTGTGTTCTGTCAGACAGCTTCCTGCTCCACTAAAGCCACCCCCCCCCCCCCCCCCCATGCCTCATACCACGCGGGCCGAGCAGTTAAACCCCCCCATGCCTCACACCACATTGGCCGAGCAGTTCAACCCCCCCCCCCCCCATGCCTCACACCACGCGGGCCGAGCAGTTAAACCCCTCCATGCCTCATACCACGCGGGCCGAGCAGTTAACCCCCCCCCCCCCCATGCCTCATACCACACAGGCCGAGCAGTTAACCCCCCCATGCCTCACACCACGCGGGCCGAGCAGGGGACCGGCAATCCCTCGCCACAGTTAAACCCCCCCATGCCTCACACCACGCGGGCCGAGCAGGGGACCGGCAATCCCTCGCCACAGTTAAACCTGCACCATGACTCATCTCAGATGGATGTTCTGGATAAAATCCAACATTTCAACTTATGTCCTTATCTGTCACCCTTGTAATCTCCCCATAATACCCCCCATCCCCCGCCCCCCACCTCCCGCCTTCTACATCCATACTTTTGTCTCTTGTATATTTCAGACCTGGTAGAGAAAGCCTTTAGGTTGGCAGAGGTGCTATTATAACCTGTCAAATTCCATTTCTTTGGCCCCATATTTAAAATAAAGTGAAGAATAGACATTATTTTAGTGACCCAAGTCTTTAATTTCATGGCTGATTTGGCAAGTTGTCAAGTCCTAATTGCAGCTCTCCAAATGTCTCCAAATAAAGCAAAAATTAGGGAATTGTACATGATTACATTTCTGGTTGACTTGTTTTTATTATTGTATTATTATTATTAATATTAACATTGGTATTTTCTATTACAGCTCTATTTTATATTGTGGACATGACAATATAAAATACAACCTTCATGAGAAAAAGTCAGTGTCAGTCCTCAGCTGCTATGTGTATCAAGCATCATTTAATGCCAATATTATTCTCTGATTATCTCTACATCACTCGCCTTTATATTCTCATCTCCTTATTTACCTCTCAACTAACTTCAGCTGAAGGAATATTTATTTAGTTATTGTATTCTCTGTTCTATTTTCACCATATTCCTTGACTGGGTGTCAATATTTTGCCTATTTCTCGTTCCCATTTTAACCACTTCTTTCTACTCCCATCCCATCCCAAATCCTTCCCAGTATTCCATTCCATAAATTCTATCCACAATATCAGTCCATTCCATAAATTCTACCAATACCCCCCCCCCCCCCTCAACCTGCACTCACCAAAACCCACCCCCACCACCACCACCACCCCCCTTCTGATATTCCTTTCCTGCTCCATACATTTGTGGCTGTCGGTCTACGGGAGTCAAAAGTGTATTTTGTTGTAATTGTTCATTCATTTCCGACTTTGATTGACACGACTGTGTATCCCTAATGTTGGCCGTTCCTGCTGTGTAGATAAATAACGAAACAACATTAGATCTATTCATGTTTCTGCTTGATAAGAGAATCTTTTTATCCACGTTGTCGGGAGTGATCATTTGGCTGTCATTTCACCCTGGCATTCCACAGTTGTCAGCAGCATTGTCTGCCGTGTTCTATAATCCAACAAATTATTTTTGTTTGAATGGAATCAAAAGTTCAGAAAAGTTGTTTTTTTCAGGGTCTAATCTCATTGTAAATATACAGTTTTGTAGACATTTGGCATTTTCATGAAAGGGTTGTATACCCAATGACAAAAATCATAACAGCAACTGTTTTGGTCATGTAATTTAGTTTTATTAATCTGTATCATGGATAACCATGTCCGGAATGTCATTTTATTTTGGTTTATTATGAATGTATTGATTTCTCTTTGATATTACTCTATTTCTAGGGAGAAGCAACAAGACACTACAGTGTAAAATTCCATAATTTAACAAATTCAGGTTGTTTTTTTTTGAGTGATAGTTTGACATAAAATTGAGATAAATCAAATGAAATTCATGTCATTTAAATTTGATATGTTTTAAAAACTAGGCCGTTGAAGACATAATGACATCAAAAAGTGTTACATATTCTGAAAGTTAAATCTAAATTCTCGAGCCGCGGATCAAGTGCACTGATTTGCATAATTTTAACGATCATAATAAAACCCGATCACAAACTGACAGAATTCTAACAAGTCGTGGGGCTGTATAATCCCCCAAACCTGCCTCAAATTGACTTGCAAAATCACTCAAAATGCAAAGCGGTCTCAGTTTAGATCCAAACTGATGATAAAATCCACGAAATTTGCATAGAAATGGACGTGGCTCGTCAAGACATAGACAAGTCAGTGACACTGGGAGACAAAGTCTACATCATCTTACATCAGTTACCAACATGTCTTGCTTAAGACTGGGGCGGGCATTGTGTAAAGCTCAGACGGACACTCTGGCCTGGTGTATGAGGCCCAATTATCAGTCAGAAAAACAGATTTATATATATACATATCTAGTTGCTGAGATCACAATACTTTTACAGATTACTACATCTTCACTGAGATTCTAATTAATTTGATGACCCTTTTTTGTGAAAATATTCATAAAAAAATAGTCTCACTAATTTAACAAAATAAAGATTTAAATTTTTTTTTTTTATTATTATATATTGACTTCAAAGACCATCCGGGTATATATGTATTTTAAGATTATGGTTATTATTTCTGAGACCTAGATACGCAGGCCTGATGTCATCAGAGGCGGGTAATTTGTTCAGGGTCATATGTAGTGTTAGAGCGGCAAAATGAGCTGTCACGGTATTCCCTTACCATCCACCCAGATGTCACAGTGGATATTGTCCCAAAGCAAATCTCTGCTGGTGTTTCATTGATCAATAGTCCTTAATTATGCGATGAAATAGATAGTGTCACAAAACACACCATAATGTTGCTCATTTTTCTTTGTGATTTGAAAAAAGAGAGGATTTTTTGCAATGTTTCTTGTATATAAAGCAGCACAACATGAAATATTTAACTCACAAACACCATACAAGTGTAATCAGTGATGATTTCGGAGGTTCTCTGCAAATATAGCTATTATTCAATAAGGATAAAATATATTAATAGAGATAAACAGTTTTGACAATAAAATTTGTTAAACCTATTATATTACACCTACATTTTTATTGAAGCTGAATGCACAGTGAATGAAATATTTTGTTCAGTTATTTGCCTTTGGTATCTTTTGAAGCTCACTTCACAGTGATATGATTTTGTTTCAATACTTTGCTTTTTGGCTCCAGTAAAGTCCATTGCAAAGTGATAAAAAATTATCAGTACTTTACCTCTGGGCTCTAGTGAAGTCCATTGCAAAGTGATATAAAATTATCAGTACTTTACCTCTGGGCTCTAGTGAAGTCCATTGCAAAGTGATATAAAATTATCAGTACTTTACCTCTGGGATCTAGTGAAGTCCATTGCAAAGTGATATAAAAATATCAGTACTTTACCTCTGGGCTCTAGTGAAGTCCATTGCAAAGTGATATAAAATTATCAGTACTTTACCTCTGGGCTCTAGTGAAGTCCATTGCAAAGTGATATAAGATTATCAGAACTTTACCTCTGGGCTCTAATTGAAGTTTACTGCACAGTGATATATAATTACATTTCAATACTTAAAACTCATGGCACAGATATATATATATATATATATAGTTACATTTCAGAATTAAGCTTTTGTTGTGCAATGACATCTGAGTATGTGTCTGTATCAACCTCAGGCTTAACGGTCCTTATATAAACCTCAGGCTATAACTAGAATCATATGATTGGGGAAGGAAGTTATGACAATATCTAAGGTCTGAAGCCAAACAAACAGACAATGGTGGCCAGCCCGGGGTGCCCAGGGAGTACAGGAGTTTGGTATAATGTTAGGACAGGGTGGACGAAGACCTTGGCTGATCTCAGATGATCACCAGGCATCCGAGGCCAGGCTTCCTCGGTCGTGAATATCTAATCAAGATGTGGATGCCTGAAACGGTCCAGCAGTGGTCCAAGACAAATGGCAGCCTGGGACACTGGTGGAGCGTGGGACAGATGCCCTCATGTGCACCCCCCCTCCCCCCACCCCCCTCGTAGTCAGGGTGGTTTGTTAATGACTGCTCATCCCACACTTTTGTGTATTATTTTATCATTTTAAATAGATCTATAGTATTTTGAGCTACTCCTGAGTTTTCTCCTGATTGTGGGTGATTGGGTGTGGGTGATTGGGTGTGGGTGATTGGGTGTGGGTGATTGAGTGTGGGTGATGGGTGTGGGTGTGGATGATTGGGTATGGGTGTGGGTGATTGGGTATGGGTGAATTGGGAGCATAATTACTTCTATTACTTCTGTTGGGAGCATAATTACTTCTTTTTTCAACATCGAACTTTTAAAGTAATATAAATGATTGATTGCTTTTAATGATTTTAAACTGTCTTTAAGTGAATACATCAGAATATGGCTCACTCACAACACTGGAGGGTCACTCCAAGGATTACATATATCTGATTCTTTATTTGAGATGAAAACGTATATACCATTATTAGATTTTGAATGTTGATTTTCAACAGTTTCTTTTTCTATACTACAGCATAACTTCCTAAATAAAGTGATTGCAGCCTGACCGTCAGTGGCCCCTCTCAGACAACGCACCCCTCAGTCAAGGTTAGCCTGGCCTGATCAGGGTGGACAACAGCTGAGTTATTACTGTTCTAGTGTTAGGACACTATATTATACCCAAAATATGTGGAGAGAGTTACATTATTAGTGGCCGCAGACCCATAGAGATAAGATTTGATAGAGATAAAAAATGGTGAAAATATCTGGACAGGGGTGACCCAACTGGCCAATTTAGATGTTTATAACTTCACATCACAGCATCATGAAAACCTGTGTTAGTGGGACAGGATTCTATGGTTTTATGATGTCAGTCAGAACCCTGTGAGTCCATGGTTATACTGCATGATGTCAGTCAGAACCCTGTGGGTCCATGGTTATACTGCATGATGTCAGACAGAACCCTATGAGTCCATGGTTATACTGCATGATGTCAGTCAGAACCCTATGAGTCCATGGTTATACTGCATGATGTCAGTCAGAACCCTGTGGGTCCATGGTTATACTGTATGATGTCAGTCAGAACCCTGTGAGTCCATGGTTATACTGCATGATGTCAGTCAGAACCCTGTGAGTCCATGGTCGTACTGTATGATGTCACACTGTATGATGTCAGTCAGAACCATGTGAGTCCATGGTTGTATTGCATGATGTCAGTCAGAACCCTGTGAGTCCATGGTTATACTGCATGATGTCAGTCAGAACCCTGTGAGTCCATGGTTGTACTGCATGATGCCAGTCAGAACCCTGTGAGTCCATGGTTATACTGCATGATGTCAGTCAGAACCCTGGGAGTCCATGGTCGTACTGTATGATGTCACACTGTATGATGTCACACTGTAAGATGTCACACTGTACGATGTCACACTGTACGATGTCACACTGTACGATGTCACACTGTACGATGTCACACTGTACAATGTCACACTGTACGATGTCACACTGCATGATGTCACACTGTATGATGTCACACTGTACGATGTCACACTGTACGATGTCACACTGTACAATGTCACACTGTACGATGTTACACTGCACGATGTCACACTGCATGATGTCACACTGTATGATGTCACACTGCACGATGTCACACTGTACAATGTCACACTGTACGATGTCACACTGCATGATGTCACACTGCACGATGTCACACTGTACGATGTCACACTGTATGATGTCACCCCTGTGTCGCTATGGTTTGGTTGTATGTATATGGATGGGTGATTAGAAGATGTCGTCCCTCAGTCTGCGCCCAGTGATTCTATGCTCGGTTGGTCACATGATGTCATTCAAAGCCTTGTGATTGTACGGTTGTTTGGTCGCAGGATGTCACCCCCTGCCTGGTTCCTGTGATGTAGGAGAACCCGTAACCTGCCATCCACCAATTACACGGATAAGACAAAGTTGAGGCCTGCAGAGACTTACAAACATAACACATTGTGGCCATTTCTGAGGGCTGCCATTGTGCAACAGACAAAGAAGATTGGAAATAAACAGCATCATTGTCCATTTCCTAGACAACCAAACAAGGATCCCAGAGCGAACTCAATGGAATGATGGGTAGGATGGATGGAGGTCGCAGGGCTCGGTCGTAAAGGTTGCGTTATGTTTTACTTAACCCTGTAGAGCGGGAGCAAGGTGGCCTTGGAGGCAATGATTCAGTCATATTTACAGACACAGTTTGGGGAGAAGAGACAGACAAAAACAGGCTACTTAGATGCCTAAATATGAGAGTGCTAAAAGTGCGAGTAGCTTTCAGGACAGGGTGATGAGAGGGTTGGCAAAATCACGTAGCAAGATCGTACAAGTTCTGGTCAAGACCTATCGAGGGATCAAAGGACATGGGCGCCCACTGACAACATGGGGTGAAAAAAGGATTACTTGAGCTACACTAATGCTAAAAACCCCAGCAGACATTTAAGAGCCCAAAGTGCTTTCTGGCTGAGATGTTTTCATGGCTGATTTATCCAATCAGCAGAGATTTAGGGTGATGGTGCTGAGCTCACCTCGTACTGAGGGTCGCACCAATCGGCATTATTGGCCAGCAGAAAGTATTGGGTAACGGAATAAGAGAGAGCGAGAGAGCGTGCAGTCAACTCCGTACCTCAACTTCTAACTGCAAGATTGACCTGCCCAGTGTGAAAACCAGCTTTATGACATATAAGTAAAAATCAATGCCCTAAAAGGGCCCATGACCATACATCAGTCACCACCAGAGGGCGTGACTAGTGGGCACACGTTCACACACATGCTACCTTCACAGTTGCCTATGCATCACCTCCCCCATATTTCACTTGTCTCCGCTCACGAAGAGTGCGACCGGCAAATCATAAGTTGCGGCACTCAGACTAAAAAATCGGGTGACTCTGTAGACCTATCGGCGTGGCACGTCACCATAGTGACGACCCAGCTAAGACAAAGTACTTCTGAAGGTCGTCTATCTTTTGATATGACCACGAAGCCCTCATGCTGTTATGACTTGTAATTTTTCCTGCGATGCCTTACAAGTTAAGTGCGGGTGTCGGTGGATATTAATGGTGGTAATTCACAAGTCCTCAGAGGGCCTCATCAAGTATGTCAGGAAATGCTGAGCTTCTGTAGCTGCCACTCAGCCTCTACCTGAGAACATATATTTATCCAAGGAGCACTTATTCTTACCATTTGTAGACCTCTAATTATGGCACAGATTGGCGGTGTTGGAGGAGCTTGACCTACTAACCAGATATACAGCACCACTCAGTATCTCACACGATGACAGCCTCTGCCAAAATTGTCTTCATACTAACCTCTTATACAGTACCACTCAGTATCTCACAGTCTCTGCCGACATTACCTTCACAACACCAGACACAACACTATCACAATTGTCAGTCTGCGATAATCATCTTCACATAAAGAACCACCAAATCTCACAAAGTCTCTGCCACAATCATCTTCATGCTAAAGCCATATAAAGCACGACCGAGTCTCTCAACATCTGTGCTACAATCATCTTCATCCAAATCCAATAAAGAAACTCAATATCTTTTTATGATAATCAATTATACAATACTTAAAGTAACTGCCGTAGTCTTTCTCACAACACCCCCATATACAGAACCACCAAGTTTCTCTGTCTTCCTCAGACTATTTAAATTTTATAGAGTTACATCTATTCTTCTATTAAAAATAATTTAGATTTTCACTCGAGGAATTATTCACCTCAGCGTGCAGAATATATCATCAGCAAATCATATCATATTCTTCTTAGAAAATTATGTGTTTTTTGT
This sequence comes from Amphiduros pacificus, assembly GCA_949316495.1. Taxonomy (NCBI): domain Eukaryota; kingdom Metazoa; phylum Annelida; class Polychaeta; order Phyllodocida; family Hesionidae; genus Amphiduros; species Amphiduros pacificus. Next base: position 56,178,661 of record OX439001.1, on the reverse strand, counting down.
ATTTTGTTATGGGTAATGGCCTTAATATAAAACTGTGGAAAAATTTCCTTTGAAGTGTTGATCTTTTTTAACATGGTAAATACTTTCAACTGGAAATGGCACACTTTGGCTTTGACAAAATTACGTGGGTAATTTTCTCTGCAAGTGAGAGGCACCCTTTCATTAGCATGTGATTTTCTATAGGTTATTCAATTTGTCAGGAAAAAAATGGATGAAGCAATAACTATGGCAGTAATGTTGAAACTTTGGAAAGCACAGAAGTATTTTGTAAGTTACTCAGGCTTCTTTGATATTTTAATTCCTTTGAAATGTGCAAAGATCGATTTCCTAAAAAAGGTAGCCACATTTGCTGTGATCTCGCCAATTGTCTATAAAACATCACTTTCAAATAAAATAGAGTAGAATAAAAACTTTATTCCTTATTAGATTACATTTCACAAAATTCAAGGTCAGCTGACATAACTAAACAGGAAGTAGGGGAGCATAAATAGGTCAAGTGTCAATAAAGGAGGTCAACCTACAAAGGTGTGTGAAAAAACAAACTGCCAAAAATTGATGCTCATCTGTCTGAGAAGATTAGTCTGTAATGTTCTTGAGGGGTAGAATAGTGTGGAAATGAAGGATGAAGGAAGAAGCTGAAAACTGTTATGTTTAGAGTTGCTTGTGTAAACAGTCAGAACTAAGAAAATGTTCCATGCCTTCAGACTAATGAGGTCATGTTAAAAAGTGGGTCACACATAAAAAATCTTAACTCTGAAGTTTAAGCAGCATTTTTTAAATAGATGGTTGAAGGTTCACAGCTATCTGTGAGAAATTCTTTAAAATGTCTACTTCATTTTTGTTGTTGTGGGGGGGGGGGTCTTATTTTATTATTCTTTCCACACAAAATGTTGTGTTGAGTTTATGGTAATAGAAGTTCAACAAATAAAGTATTCTCTCAGTGCCTCTTATAAATAAGTTTATTCCAGAATGTTCTCCTGGTTTGGCATTCAACATTCATTTTCAGTTCTTTGTAAATCTAATATGGTGCATGCATCTGACTTGGAGCACAATATGTTACTACTACTGACTGCCGCAAAGTCTGTTTGTGCTATTTCAAAAAGTCCTTCGTGGCTCAATAATGCACACATGTACACGTGGGCCCCGTAATTGGCATAATTTCAACTCGGCAATTTTCAGCTTTTTTTCTCACCAAATGTTCTCATGTCATGTGAAACTACACCTTTCTGCAGGAAATGAGATCTTTGACTGCAGAAACATGTGTGGGGTGCACATTCATCGCTGTCATAACTGCATGATGGGCAAATCACTTCTTCGTGGAGGTAAAGAATAGCACTTGCCTCACATTGCCGTCACGGCACTTCCTGCGAGCCATGTATTCTTTAACGGTCTTTTCACCTTTCAGCGCTACAAATCTTTTACCAAAAATACAGGTTTGATATCAGTGGCATGCGTGCTATATGGTATTGAAATTTATTTGGATCTTCATTATGAACAACCTTTGTGGTTTATCAGTTATATGTAAGAAGGTTTCGAAATAAACACTAAAACTTGCATGAAGAAGATTAAAAAAACATTGGTTTTGCTTGTGTGATGGTAGTTGGAAAGAAAAACTTGCACAGTCTGTCACTTAACATGCTTAATTCACAATAGTGATGCCAAAAGCTTTTATGATAAATTCATATATGCGAGGCAATGATAAACACTTTTAATTGGGGAATAAACTGTATCCTTGTGCTATTGATGATGCAGTGTTATATCCTTATGAACTTTTCATGAACACATAAAGTACACATAATGCCAGGATTCATCTTATCACGCCCTGTAATCAGGATGTACATTTCTCAAAGACCATTTGGCCAAAGAGCGAACCTAATCGCTTCTAAAAGAAAACTTGGCTCAGTTTCGGATTATTTTTTCAAGAAATTGTCTCAGGCTATTTGTGAAGTGGACCTTTCATTCAGATATTTTACATTTTGGGAGAATAGGTTGTTCAGGATGATGTCAGAATATTGATGAGGCCAAGATAAGTTCATGTGTCAGATGACTCATAGTTTTATTGTGAATTATCAAGATGTGATGTCAGCAGTGACGAATATAAGAGAAGTATCTTCACAAGAGACAAGACAAGAAACCCTGTCCACTCAATAAAACGTTCATTATCAGCCCAATCATTTCTGTTTTAAAGCAGGAATACATTATGAGTCTTCTGAAGATCACATACTTTCCCAAACAGTTTCTCCTGTAATAGGGCAGTAAGATTACTTGCATAAGCTGTTACCCAAGAATCAAAATTTGAGGGGATTTATTTGTGTTTTAGACATTATCACAGTTTATCAAGATATCAAATATAATGAACTATGGTAAAAAGCAATGACAGAAGAAGGAGCTCTCTGTTATCTTTTATCATTATGTTTTATATTTTATCATTATCTTTTCAATGTTTCAAGGAATGTTGTTCTTGCCATCATTTTATTTTTGATTCCTATTTTAGTTGAAGAGGAGTTAAATCTTAATTTGGAATTGAGTAAGAATCAAATCTCTGCAAATTATCACCATCATTGACCTGAGAGTCCATTCCACTTTTCCACTTTTCCGAAATTTGTTTTCTTTATGTTTCCAAAAACACACCACTGTCGCTGATTCATAGACATAGAACATAAAATAATGTGCAGTTCTTCTCAAATATTTTATCTGTGTCTGTTGCACTGTTATAGAGGATGTCACGTTTTCATTAAACTCCTTTAATGATCATACATGGCAGCTTCAACTGCTCGTTTCAACTTATCATTTCTGCACACGTATTTTATAACAGTGAAAATGGCACAGTTCCAAGTTTTATTTATTTTCAAACAAACAGTCTTCCTTTTCATGTCATGTTCAGTAGACTTGGCAAAACTTGTTTTAAACAAACATTTCCACAGCACAGCATGCAGAACGTTATTTTGTCAGTTCTAATTATGTAAATTTTATGGATCAGTTAAAAAAAAAGGCAAAATTGAAATGATTAAATAATTTCATTATTATCTTATTTTGCATGTCAACTATGTGCAGACATTTATTTATACTCTAAAATCAAATTTGATATTTTGCTCATCTGTTATAAATTGCCCAATCACAGGTGATCAATCACAAACCCCGATAAATGTTTTCAAACAAAACATTTACAGGGTCCCTAGATACTGATTTTCTCATGAAAAGTGAACTGAATGACATCGTCTGATCAATGACTTGCACAATCTATATTGTTGCAGTGCTCATAGTTTTCGACAGAAATGACATTTTGTTTTCAATATTTTGAGTCTTGTAATAGATAAATGATGTAATTTATACAGAAATGATCCTGACATCAAATTATTTATTACTAATTTCAGTTTGTCAAGAGATCACAAACAACAGTGATTTATATCGTTACCATGTTAGCATTTTTAAAAAAGGATTCAAGTAGGTTAAACATGAACTCATATTTTAGAAATATTAATAATTTTAATATTTTTTTAATTAAGCAGTAAAATGAGTCATTTCAGTGTCTCAACTGTCTTCCCATTGACTAAAAATCCATAAAAAATAAGCACTAGCTTCTGGTGACCTCTGGTGGCAAAATATTTTTACTTATTTGGCATTGCTCAGCTGGAAATCTGATCAGTTATGCTACAACATTTTTGAATAATAAGGAATCCCCCAAATCTACTGTTAATCATGAACTAATTTTAAAAAGATAACAACACTAATCCTGCAAAATCAAGTTCACTGATTCATATGTGGAAAATATATGATTTTTAAAAAAAGATTGAGGGATAATATATATTCAAATGCTTGAATGTGATTTCATACAAGGGTAAAAGAACAGAAGAAGAAAGTGAAAGTGGTTTAGAGAGAACCAGGGTTGGCAGATGAACAGATATGATGCTCAAGGGGTCAATGTCCGAACCTATCATGAGTTACCAAGGTATTAAACCCACAATGTTATGGTTACAAATGGAGTCTAGAACGATATGGACAGAAAAGGAATCCATAAAGATATGGTTAAAAGTCCAGGAAGATATGGATAGAGATCTTTGTGGATCTACATGTGCCTGAATTTATAGACTACTAACAGAGTGGTAAAACTGTGCAAATTACATCTTGACTATATTGACTATTATGAAGCCAATGATGAAACCAAGGCGGCAGTCATAGGTTAAAGTGATCTGATTATAGTTGCCCGTATCATCATGGCATCCAATCATCTCTCCTCTATTTCAAACACCCCAAAACTTTGCCCATGATCAAATTAAGCTGAAAATTCCAATGTAGCAATCTTTGGTGATATTACAGCGCTGTGATGTATATCACCCAGTGAATCATCCTCCTGCAAAATTAAAGACATTAAAGCAAGCACAGCTTTATCTGGACGCGGTTGATAAGTTTGTGTAGTTTGGAGCTGGTTTGTATCACGACGTGTGTAAATCAATGGCGGATGTACTTCCACTCGAATCTTGGTTATTGCAACGTCCCTCGCACACGACCAATCTGGCCGCAGGAAATTCCACCTAAATTTAATCTTTCGTAGTTGCAGCATGTTTTGTCATAAACAAAAGGCATCAAGAAGCCTCCAGACGAGACTGATTATCACAAAGAATAGAAGCCATTACTATTGAATACCTATTAGATATTATCACTCACTTTTACCTTCAAAAAGCAATCTAGACTTTTGATTTGTTTCAAACATATCCATTTTGGCATTAGTTCACAAAGTGTCTTTTCTTTCTTTAGTTTAGTGTCAAATGTTTCCTCACAAACAAAACTATTTTAATTAGAACTGATGAGATGCACTTCAACCTGTGTTTTAACCATTTTAGTTGTGAAAGTAGATCAAAACTGATCGCAGAAAGGATATACTTGTTGTCATACTTGTAATCCCACAAAGGATTTGTTGTCATACTTGTAATCCAAGAAAGGAGTTGTTGTTATACTTGTAATCCAAGAAAGGATCTGTTTGTTTTCATATTTGTAATCCCAGAAATGATCTGTATGTTGTCATACTTGTAATCCCAGAAAGGATTTGTTGTCATACTTGTAATCCCAGAAATTATCTGTTTGTTGTCATACTTGTAATCCCAGAAAGGATCTGTTTGTTTTCATATTTGTAATCCCAGAAACGATCTGTTTGTTGTCATAGTTGTGATCTCATTTTCATGGAATCAATTCTAAAGGATCATTTCAGATCTTTTTTGGAGAATATCTCATAATATTAACATCTTTTTGCCCCTGATAAACACCTTTCAGAATAAAAAATACAGTGGCGACATGGAGAAATTGAGATGGAGTTTGTTTTGTAATTTTCAAAATATGTTAAGAGCTTAATGATTTTTACCCCAATGTCCAATGCCAACAGATATACTGAAGAATAGTTAATTTCTTGGATGAGCAATAAGGTTTTAACTTTTCTAGAAATTTATGATAGATTTTCTCAGTTTGGATGAATATTGAGAATGTGTTGGATACTGAGGGTAGAGTGGCGTATAACGAGGATGGAGCAGCGGCCAGAGCTGTTGATAATCGGTGCCTGGCGGTGGCCATCTCTATTATTGCCTATTGATCTGTGATGATAACTTCATCATAGCACAGATCATTACAGCCCTACAAATGTCAACCTCGCTTAGCACTTCTCGCTGGCTGACCACTAAATTACCCTTTGATATATGCACCTATTGATGGCTGCAAATTGCCGATATTGTGATGCTGTTCCCGGGACAGTTTGCAATTTGCAGCACTATGTTGATGTATTTTCTCCTATAAGTTACTTTTTGTGGGTTTTTTTGACATCATATTTTTGCACATATAAATGGTCTGTCTATCTGTCCGCAAATTAAAGTTTTGATTATTCATGAGCATTATTGTTTATGATAACCTGATATTCAAATAAACATTTGCAATTATCATTTGACTTCAAATATAACCTAAGCAATTCCATTTTGGTTTCTGAACGAATCTCCTCTATATATCAAAGTCATGTAAAGTTGTGAACATTATCAAGAGATGAATGTGAAAGGACATAATTTCTCACAACCATATCTGTCAGTATCTGAGGCAGAACCATGGGTTTTATAATAATTTCATGACATGATCATCAGAAATTTTTTTTTACAAAATATGTATTGACCTGATACCTTCTCAGGATTTCTTTATGAACTCACTCTTCCACCTTGTACAACTTTAATGTCAAGCCTCCACAGAGAAAATGGAAGTATTTGGAGGGATAATCTCACTGTGACATTTACTCAGGCTTTTATAGAGCTTGATGTCACCTCTGTAGCCAATGGCAACAGTGACATTTTGGCTGTCATCATGTGTGGTTGCTAAGTGGGCCTGTTGAGGTACGAACATGACAGGTTGTCATGGTTACAAATACATTGTCGTGGTTACAAGTGTGTGGTGGTAACAGGGACAGGACACAGACTAAGCTGTGTGGAGGTATGGACTATGGTCACCGGAGAAAACTAGCGCAGTATCCAATAAATATACAAAACATGTGATAGATCTGTTTACTAGATATTTGATGTGCAGTTATGATAAAATTAAACATCTGTAACAAATCGCTTGAGGAAACATATTTTAAATGGGAATTGCTATTTATCATCATAAAATTTGAATGCATAAAATTTAGTTAAGATAATTACAAAAAGCATATATAAATTTTGAAAATGACAGCATTGAGAATGGTGAGATTTGAAATATATATATATATATATATATATATATATATATATATATATATATATATATATATATATATATATATATATATATATATATATATATATATATATATGAAGATCTGAAGCTCAGTCAGTGTTGGAGAGTTTCTAATATGAAATCAACTTGTATAGTGGTGTTCAGAAGCCTTGTCAATTGTGTTTAATTTTGGAGGAAGTTGCTTTGGAGTTCATATCGGCACCAGCAGAAATGGTTCTGTCATGTAAAAAGCCTTCTCAGTAGGACTCGGGCACACACACTTCATTCCTGCTTATCACCAAATAGTTGAATATGGGCCCCATGACAAGGTGAGACTCTTAAAGCTGCTTCTCAGACTCTTGGTTGGCCTCACAAAGTGTCCAGGTGTCTATCACTACAGCCTGCTCAGTTCTCCGCATTTATTGTCTGAACATTTCAAGATCCACGGTTTTGGTGTTATTATAGCTATAAAAGCAATGAAGCAATGCCCTGCCTTGTTCAGTTGCAGATTTTGTTTGTTAGTTCTAGATTTAGTCATTTGACCCACAGTTCATTAATTGAATAAGATAAAATGGTTTGAAGTCCTATAAATCTGAAATAGTTGTTTATTTATTGTTCTCAAAATGATCGCAATTATTTTTTTAATATTAATGTCACATGTAATTTTTATGCAGTGGTCACTTAAAAGAACACTATTCATGTTATTTCTGGAAGAAATAAAAAAGCAATTGATACAGATTGTATGATTTCTACAGATTTGCAAACAGAAGGCCTGGCCTTCAAGGGCAGTGAGCAGACTTTACCTGTGCAGGCCTGGCCTTATTATCATTTTAATGATTACATATGTGAGTGAATTTCCCCAGACAGCCTACATTATGCCACCAAAACAGGTTGGCTGGTATATATCTCAAATCTCTCAGTATATTGAGGCCAAATATATACATCTGATCAATTTAAGCTGTGCACAATACATGATGCTAACTAATCTCAAGTTTTCCGACTCTAGATTGGTGCCAAATTTGATTTTCTTGCAAGTATGGCCAATGATAGGATTGTTTGACAATTTGCAATGCGATGATCACAAGATAGCAGCAGTAGGAGGCAAAGATGAAGCGGCTTGTGCTGTCGGAGGCAACTTCCTCGCCAGCTTAGCTTACGCACAAAACACAATCCAATTTTGCAGACAGAAACATATTTGGAAAACAATCTCGTCCCAGAGCAGGAAGAGCATCGCAGTGTGTGACATTTGACGTTATAATGCAGCCACTCTCGGCCCGCTTGATACAGACTTGCACCGCGCCAGCCGTGGCCTTCAAGTCTTTATCCCTGTCACAGCTCTCCCCCCCCTTCCCCTGTTTGTACCACATGTCTCCCAGTACACAATATGGCCTGTATGATTGACATACAATTCGGTTGAGAGCCAGAGATGTACTGGTACCAGTCTAGAGATGAGAGAGAATAGAATTAGAATTAGGCAGGTTACCTATCTGTGTTATCAAGTAAAGCTCTTTTTACAATAGAATGTTCACCTCTGACTCATAGAAAGTTTTGTGATTGCCTATGATGGTGTCCTTTTCATCTTTGTGACATAACACACAGCAATGCTATCTTTCATAATTTCTTTTTGAGAATATATCAAAGAAAAACTGAACTACTTGGATTATATATGTCAGCCATACTTGTAACTGCATTAGTTGTAGTAATTGTGGCATTTGTAGTATTATATATCTGTATAATACTACAAATTCTCCCAGCTCAGCTCACTGGAGAGATTGTGCATAGGAGTAAAATATGTCTCAGGCTTCTGTTTATTATAAGAAAGTATTCCAACATCGGAATTCATTTTTTGTCATTTAACCATTCCATTAGATTTATTGCTTATTATAATATAAATAATCATGTTTTTTTCTTCTTTTCAGAATAGAAAATACTACATGAAGTACAAAGTGTAAGGAGCACAAAAGAATGATGAAAAATGAAAAACAGTGGCACATCCAATATCCAGAAATGAAAAATGATGAAATGTATTAGAGATATCAAACTCACGTAGAAATGTCTGAGAAAAATACATTAGGTATGATCAAAATTAATAAGAGCAACTTGTAGATTTATCAAGATTTAGAAATGTATAATGCCAAGGATCCATCTGTGAATGTATTGCCAAGATTTCAAGTTTAAACCTGTATATATTTTAGCAGGATATCAGATGCAATGTTTACATAGTTTTCTCTTGGCAAGATCTAAAGTTTGCCATCAAACACTTACAAGAATGACCTTAGTCTGGTCCCCGTAGGCCTCAAGTAGGCAGTGTAACTGTGGTATTGAAAGGGACCAGTCAAACCTTATATTGACGCACATGAAAAACTGTTTGAGGATAGAATTACAATTTCTTTGTCATGTTTAACAAATAATGTGTTGTATGGGGATAACTCCATGGTCGAGGCAAATACAGCAGATTCTATTTGGTATAAAGCTAGTATTGATGGGATATTTACCAAGCAATTTCTTTTTCAAATCCTAACCCTAAAGGTGCACAAAATATATACATATATATGTGAGGATCATATTTTAGCATTGGCACATGTATATATATATATATTACAATATATTTTCAGTATTATTAGAATATGGTGACCTCAGAAGTTTGATCATTTTCAGTTGTGATCAAGTTATTGTGATCTTTGTGTTTCTCATGACATGCTATAAATTTCATTTCAAATTTAATGATAGAATCCTTTATGATGATACTTCTGTAAAATAAGCTGATTGACAAACTGATTTCTGAATAGTACATCAGTAAATTAGGATTTCTCCAGCATATTGGTTTAATTGAGTTAAAACTTCCATTATTAATTCCCATTATTACCATCCAATATTAACTTCCATAAACATTTAAGAGAAATGAGCTAAATATCTGTGACTGTCAAAGTAGGGTACAATGAGGGTTATACAGAAGCTTACTAATTGTGCGAAAAGAGATTGTGAGACTCAGGAAGCGTCAATATTAACATTACAAGTCCTAACTGTTTGACGTTCTTATAACTGTATATTTTGAAAGGATACCAGACCTCCATGTTCTAACATGCTTCTTACTTATATGTTCTGCCCATTAAACACTTTTCTAGAAAATAGGTATATCAAGTTTGATCTCAGATATCTGATTTGAAGTTAAAGATTTATGATTTTTGTAGTTGTGTTTATATATAACCATGATAACAGTTCATCATCAATACACTTGTCGTACTTTGCTCAGTTTTGCAACAAATAAACGGGTCGACCTTGACAAATATAATAAGTCTATACTGCAAATAGCTCAAAGACAAGCCATTGTGGAGTCTGTGCAAGCCAATATGCTTGACCATGTCTTCAATATATTTTGAAAATAATATGCAAGACACAGTGTGGTCTGGTCATCTTGGTGCCCTCATTTTGGAGCATTTCTCCTGGTCCCCATCTCTGATACCTTCATCATTCCCCAGTGGACCCACCAAGATTGCATATAATGTAAAATGTCATATTCAATTTGGAGCGATGTGCAGAATCATCTCGAAAGGAGACTGGCTATTCCAGACCAGAGTGGTGTGGCATTGTGGGATTGCCCAGACAATTACAAGGCCTTGCTTCATATATCAATGTACATACACTGTGAAAGCAGTTTCCAAAAATGAAATGAATTCATTGTGGCTGTATTTCAATGTGCTCTATAAACCTGGCAAGAGGTTGTGATGTAATTACAAGTCAGATTTTTTTTCTGTACTTAGATTAATATTTAGATTATGAATCAGATGAAATCATTGAAAAAAAATGTATTAATAAAGACGTGATTCCATAATGGTTTTAACATTTATTTTTCTTGCGAAATTGAAATAAGAAGAAACAAGATCCACAAATGCTGTATGTGGACACGTTACTGCAAGACTATCGTGAAGAGTTGGGCAATATTGAATCTATACTGTAACAAATTGTGGGGCATGAATCCATTTGGTGTTTTCTATGGTCAGCATCTTACCACCAGTAAAGTGTTTCATTGCTTGAGGCAAGGTTTTTGCCTAGATGGCAGAAGCAGATTACTTCCCCCCCCCATCCACCAACCCCCCAAAGATGTTACTATGTTTGGGCTTCTGCTAGCAACCTCAATATCCACACTGACCCACATATATATAGTGTACAACCCTAAACAAATGAATATGACCCTCCCATCTCACCATACATGTCTCAAGCATTGTGTGCCACAGGTTTACTTCATTGTTTCCTTCCATTTCTATTTCTATTTCTTGTTCAATTCCAAACATAACTATTTAAAACCTATCACTCTTTCTGTTAATTGCCTGCTAATTGCCTGATCTGATGATTTAAATGATGAAAAATGTTTAATACGTGGCATTGCAATTGCACGGAAAGGGTCAATCTGGTGTGTGGAATATTGAAGTTGTGAGATGGTATCAGGTAAGAGTTGCCTGGATGTTGTCCAGCCTGTCGTGGGCGACGCGAGGAGGTGCCACACTTTGCCAAATATGGAATGATGTATATGCCATTTCTACCAGCCCCCACCAAGATATATGGCGGGGTATACGCTGCATTCGGAGCCCTAATGCATTTACTACGAATCGCATTCTGCTGTATGGGATTATAGGTAATGAGAATGCATATGATTAATGACCTGTTTGCCAGAAATGTAAATAAAATATTTTATATATACACAATTATATGATATTGGTAATGTGTAGTGTTCACTGATCTTGTTACAGTATATCTCCTTGATGTCTGTGTGCACTTCTACATAAATACGTAAACCCAAAACAGCATCCCTTACAGGAAAATATGAGTCTGTTATATAAATAAGGCTCCTTATCTAATAGACCAAACAATCTAATTTTCTCATACTTTTTCAAGATGCTTGAGTGAAGAAAAACGAGAAATATTGACTAGAGTTAAAGGACATCCAGATCACAGAAGCTGAGAGACTTAATCATTGGTAAGACAATAGGCAGTAATTTATCTGTTCGCTCAATTCCAGGCAGTTATTGACAACAATAGGGAATAATGTGCTTGTTTTGTAGCTTTGAATAGCAAATCAAATTTGTGGCAAGATGGTTAAGAATTGATACAGTCGGAGGAATGCAGCAGAAAGTTTGAAGCATGCGATTCGTGCGACAAATTGAAGCATGTCGCCATATATAATTAATGTATTGCAGAAATGATGTGTGGTGTGACCATGTGACCAATATGTCCACCATATTGGGTGGAGTAAAATACAAACTAAGCTCATCAAGCGGCAATGCATGTGTAGGTCAGGCACCCACTCCTTCAAGCATGATGAAATCACAGCGAATGCATTGGCCTTTCTTTATGGCAAACCCTGCTGATAGACATGTATTACGCGGCTGAGCGAGGCACTTTGGCCCGTAGAGCAGATATGATCGACTACCTTAAAAAATAATAATCCTCAGAATATGGCAAAATTGCTTAAAATGCAAGCTTATTGAACTGGCCGATAACTGGGAGTGTGCCATAAGCAGGGTGATTTCCATGTTCAGATATAGCCGCAAGCAGAAGGTGGCTGCAATTTGGCCACAGAAAAGAAGGCACACAAAAAGACGTTGGGGTTGTTGCAGAGTTAGAGGGAGGGGCCCAATGGGGTATTGATTTGTGCTCAGTCTTCAATGTGTATGGGGACGGGCCAGGAATTTTCATTGGGAAAAGAAAGTATACATTGAAAGCGTGGGATCTTTTCACTGCAAGTTGATTGTGACCTGTAATTAGGACTGTGAGGTTATTTACATAAAACATTTAACAAGTCAATGGAAGAATGCTGTCCCAGGTGGTAGACACATACGTGCTTACTGATTTGGAAATGGAGAAACAGAAAAAGATAAAACAATGTTGATTTTCTTTGGTTGATTTGTTATGTGTTATGAGTCCATAAGTATGGAGCAGCCCTTTATCTGGCAAGACCAATCGTAGTCCATACCTCCCCCAGCTGGCATCACCAGGTCAGGATTTAACGACCCCCAATTACTGCTACATTTTGATGCACTCTCCATACTCCAGCATGTTGCATTGCAGGTTAAAGCACTTCTTGGTGCATGGTATTTTTGGACACCCACCCCCCCCCACCCTTTCATCACATATGAGGGGGCCATGTGCAGATACTTGGACCCTCTATAAGGCTAGAGATGGGCTGCAGTGTCACAGTTTGCCATATTTAACTTGCAACTGGGTGTGGCCTGCAGTGATTGTGGCCACAAATGATGGACCTCTTGCAATGACCCAATTATCCAGTCAGCAATGTGTTGGCATCTCCACACAGTCCAAACTTTCATACACACATTTGTCTTCCCATCCAGGTGCCTGCTGGAAGCTGGTCATTCCCGTTTTATCTTAATATAGAAGCTGAACTTGACATCGGAAAAAACTGTTTATCAGTTGTTTGTCGTGAATTGGAAGGTCATTTTTTAATGGATTATTTGCCTAATATATTTAGTTTTATGCAATTTCCACCCTTTACTTTTATATGATAGATATTTGCTGTGGTTTCAAGGGATTGCCTTACTCTTATCCTTGACCGTTTTAACTTGTTTATTTGTGTCAGCGACCCAGTGAGATACTATTTAGCTTGTGCATTGGGAATAAAATGTCTTCTTGGTGTGCATATAGCTCAGTTTTGGCCAGAGGAAATGTTGGAGGCTTGTTTGATCTGCAAGTTCTGTTGAGGAAAAGCTGTGCCTACTTCTGTCTTTGGAGACCATAGTTGGCACACTAACTAACCCGTTCCCCGTCATGGCCAAAATAGAGGAATATATTCTCAAATCTAAAATATTTCATTGTGGCTTGAGCTTCCCAAGATCAATCAGGCTTGCATGTATTCCTTATGTATTTTGTTTGACAGACAAGCAGTTTTCAGCAAGTGATATCAGAATGGAACAAGTGAGAATGTCTTTGACATATGTAGTGAGGCATCGTCCGGAGTGGTGTGTACACCTGGCTAAGTAATTGGTTGTCCATAGTGTCATTCAGTGGGCTTGGTGTAGATGGTGTGTTGACCATAGATAAGACTGTCTTATTCCCCAGACCTGGCCCTTGCTTCATGTTGGTGTCACCTGTAGACTCCCAGAAGGAAACCGTCTTCCCACTGGGGACAAGGCACACCGCATCTCCTACCATCAGCACACCGCCATACAGCAAGACTGAATTAATGTACACCTTCCGTCTTGCCTGGGATTGTCCTCGCTACATGACTGAGTGACGGCCCCAAAGACAAGTCCCACAGTCGGCAGGGACAGATAAGTCAGACACCCGGTACGCTCGCAGTCAACATGTCTCGGCTTGCAGGAAACCTGCCTCATTTCTGAAGCATTAGGCAGCATTAAGTCTTTATAGAGAGGAATTGATTTTAATATAGGCTTAGATGTGACAACCCCCAGGTGTCAGGGTCAAGGTCATGCAAAGGTCATTCTTTCCCATTATAGGCTCTAGGTGTAAGGTCAATGTGAGGATAAGGTGAAAGACAGCTTGTCTGTGGGGACATGTTTCACACCATGTTCCTGTCATCATTATAGGGTTCACTGTCACCCACACAAGATTTAAGCATGTTCTATGCCAATAGTCATTAACCAGTTAAAGCTGTCACTGACCTACATAGTTTTTTCAAGGTCATAATTTACAAAGCTTTTAGTATTTTAGTGTCATTCTTAAATTTTTAATACTTAACATTTTGCCTCAGTTTACAATATCATCTAGCCTCAATTATATAATTTATTATCAATTATATGAGAAATAATGCCTGAATTTAAATTTTAATCTTTGCTAATGTTATGAAATGTTAAGCTGCATTTATCAATAGAACATGATCATTCCCCAAGGTCAAATCAAATAAAAGTATGTAATTGGCTATGAGTTCCAGTCTGGTGTCATAGTTTTTCATGGGCAAGCATCTATTTTTTATAACCTAAAAGAGCCTTATATTATTCCCATCCACCCAAAAGTGTCAAGGTCATGCAAGGTTAGGCCAAGGTCAAGGTCCTCCAAGGAAGCAGTGACACCCTAGAGACCCACTTTCTTTGCCTACCTGGAGGTGAGTTCCGTGGCTTTGGGCTCACCCAGGGTCAATTCAGTCATTTGTAATCATTTTTCAGTCTCTTGCTGCGTGTAGTGGGTCCCTGGGAAGCCACAACCAATAAGTAGACTCCGTAATTCAATCCAGATACTTAGAGATGGGCATCTTCATTAGTATGCCACAGTTGAACCATAAAATATGGACTTCATCCACATAAGGTATATGCTTTTCATGATGAATATGATGCAAGGCATTATCCATTACATTAAACAACTGTGATCTTTTAAATAAAGTATAAGAAATCCAGCACTGACACTGTAATGTTCTTGTATTCAAGGTTTTCTGCACACCAATAAATTTCTCCATCGTTAAAATGGCCATAAAATGAACATGGAACAACATAATTATTATCTTCTCAATGAAGGTTTTTTATCATATCTTATTACAAATTAACACATTTTGGCAGGTGTCCTTTTTTCAATGATAGTGTTACCTTAATAATGCACAGCAAGCTTGTAATCACAAAGGAAGAGAGTATAGAATAATTTGAGTCACTTTATTTTCTCAGGAAATATCTGTAATTAGTGGCTTGTCTGTGGACGTCATTTTCTAAAGACACAATGCTTCCACAATTGATATTTGTCAATGTACATATATCATGTATAATCTATCTTGTTACCTTTAAATCTCTTTTGATTTGTCCTCTTAAATTGAAAGTAAATAGAATGAAATTATTAGAACGAGATGAAACTGTGTATACACAATTTTTTTATAGTGAGAATAAAAATGACCGTAAGTGGTCTTGCATCAGAATTTACTCTGTATTTTGGAAGTTATTTTCATGAAATTAATATATCATTTTATATGTGTTTCTTTCCACAAAGGAATATGCCTGACTTGGAATGGAAAAGTCATTGTGGATTAAAAGGTTAAATAGGACATATCAACAAATACATTCATTCCAACGTATTGTGTTAGCATCAAAATCATTTGTGATATCTGTAGCCAAGTTGTGAAAGCACTAAAATACATACTAGCTGTATGTTAAATATTGCATCAAAAGTGCCTGACACATTATGTACCAGGACACGCTGAAATTCATCATACTTGTTTCCATTCAGTAAACTGCAATCTGCATCTGTATTTTTCATATCAAGAAAACGTTGATCATCTTTTAACATTGTTGAGCTGTATTGAGAAAAATTGATAATAATCGTCTTAAAATTAATGAATATGTTAAATGTATTGCGAATATTTAGATATGAATGAATTTTCCACATGTCACTCAAATTTGTGATATTATATGAAAAGCGATTCTAGAATTAAAGATTACTCCATAGGCTCTCATTATAGACATAGACACAAAGATGCGGAAAGAATAGATCCGTGTCACTTTTGAATAACCTATATAAATTTCTGTGAGTCTGTTAACACATGGTTGGCCATTTATCAAAATGTAGCGTTTTGATAACACAGGTATCAGAGGTCAAAATATTTGTTATAATAATCTGAGCAGAAAACATCCTTGATCTGAGATACTTTTTACCAGAATAAAATTCTACCTCTTTTTGTCTTTGTCTGTAAGCCAAACACGTGATCAGTTGAGATGAAAGTTTGTGTTTATGTTCACACTATCATAAGCTGGTTGTAGATGCCACCAATCCATTAGATGTGATAGTCTACCAGCATGTTGCCGAGACAGTAATCAGGCTTAACATTTATAGCAAAAACATTTGTGTGAATAAAAAGATTTTTTTTTTTCAAATAATGCAGCATCATCAACATATCCACCCCCTTTCCTTGCAGCTGCGCACTAATGTACTTCCTGAAGGGTTATGAATGTTGTCACCATCTTTGAATACCAGGAATGGCTGATCTTTAAGAGGCTCCATTAAGGAGACCATGCAGTTTATGTCTACTGACCATTAGCTGTGGCCACGGATTGTTTTCGATTGGGAGGATGGTGCTGGGTTCCCCAGGGACAAGCCGCCTGGACACCGTCCTCTACAACCTTGCCGTTCGATTTCACCTTCCACGTAAGGCTTGGTCAAGAACCCCAATTTTCTATTTTCCCATAGTTAAAATTTACACGGAGAGTCCATTTGGACGGGAACTCCGTGTAAATTTAAGGCAGGCAGAAAGCATAGACATGTTACTATTAGCCTTGTTAATGAATTTTCTTAGTGCACCATACACGCACAGAGATTAGAGGCCTGCCTTCATTTTGGCACATCTCATGAACTCTCATTCCACACGAGACTTGCCAAATGCGATCTGTCCTAATTGTCACAAACAGATTTTATACCAGATACAGATGGAAATAGGGACGCAGAGCATCTCAAAGGGAGGCTTATAAATACAAATACAATATAAATGTATCATTCTGTAATCTGACGATATAAGAAAATTACTGGCGCCCCATAAAGAATGTAACATGGGTTGTGATGTCATTTTGATACTCATTTAGAAAATGTCATTCCTTAACAAGCAATTAACCCAGTACCATTAATTATGTTTATATTTCAGATTTTGTATCACAGTTGTCAATGCCAAGATAAGTGAGTCAATTCATTATAAATTTATGATAGGTTCTTGCAATATCTGAAGTAATCCATTTCATTTGCTTTGTCACATTGATAAAACAGGCGAATTGAGCACTTCTGTCAGAAGATCTGGGTGCTTGTCTTTTTTTCTACTCCCTGAATAGTAAAGTAGTCATGACTAAATGATCATTATTATTGTATGGTATGTTACATCTGAAATATAACATTTAAATGACTGCATATAAATCATGGTCGGTATCTACATGGCTCAACATGGCAATCAATAACCAGATATAGACCTGAAATTGCACTCAAACACTTTGCAAACTAACACGGCAAAACCATGTGCAGACGAATTTAGAAATTGAAGTGCAATGTAATATCAATATTACCCAGTGTGTTTCTCCCGCATTGGCATGATGGTTACTCTAAATCTAAATATGAAGCAAGCATTTATGACAGGCTTAATGAGTTGTGCTCATGCTTTGAGTTCCAAATAGGAGTCTGCTTTAGAAATGAGAAGAATGATGAATCAACAAGTTACAAGTGTTACATTATAGTGTGATTAGTTTTAAATTGTGCTGTAATATATTAAATCACAATATTTTACCAACAGGAGTAGGCTGCTCATTATAAAGCACTTCATTACATGATAACATAATTGGGATCCACTCCTTTGATGAGGATGAATGCTCTGTTATGAAGCCCAGGAATGCCACTGTAGTGAAGAGTTTGTTTTGGACGACATCTTGATGAATGAACGGAAGTGTTTGAATGACGCCACCAAAATGAGGCTTGATGCGAAAAAGAGGCCGCGTCTCCGATACAGGGACTATGTGTGCTTATGTGACATCAAGCTCATTACTGCTTATGAAGGATGCATTGGCTGTAGCGAGAAAAAATATATGTAAACAAATAAAAACAGATTGTGGAAAGGTTTATCTCGTGACATATATTAGTTAAAATGAAGAATCCGCTGGCTAACAATTTTCTCTCTCTGAAATGAATGTAACAGCCAATCAGCCAGTTTATTTACTTCCCAGCCATTCACTCACGTGGAGTTTGTAAGTCACAAGGCAAAGTTTCCCATAGTTTTGTGATTAGGAGGGACTGAGGACCCTCTTCACATGTAGAAAATGGATTAAAGAAAATTGAAGGCATGTGACATTAAGCATCCTGAGACTCTTCCAGTAGTTTTGCTGTCGTCCTGGATGAGCAAAATGAACCCAGTGTGTCAGAAGATGTCAAGCAGTGTCATTACATGCCTGAGGAATTCTGTCCAGTACGCCCTTTATGTCATACAGAGGTTGTAGTGTGTGAATGTGATTTGGTTATGTTTTATGAAGCTTTGGTGCTGTGACAACCATTGCTCACTCCGGGTGTGAGTCTACTAACTGGTATGGCACCACAGACTGACTTACCAAACCATCATTCACAGCTGTGCTCCAAATTATATATTATCTTTGCAGCCAGATGTGGTTTTATAAATGTGGTTTTGAAATAACTCAGCAGCCTATATGTATGTATATTTTGAATATTTTAACTTTAGAGATGTAAGGGATAGCAGCTGTTGGGGTTTAAGCCTGTTCCCTTGTTCCATTCCAAATTAAACAGTGAGCCCTGTGTCACTCCCTGCCCCGAATGACCTCACATTAGCAACTTGTCAGCAGCCTTTCATACCACCAACTCTGCCAAGCCATGTCACGAATGCCATGGAATTATCATACATGCATTAAAGGTTGGTCAGGACAAATTATACATAATTGATTATGTCTTTGCCTTCTAAAGTGACCACAACATCCAGGCCCTTGCACTTTGCACACACACACACAAACACACACACATGCACACACACACACACACACACACACATATATATATATATATATATATATATATATATATATATATATATATATATATATATATATATATATATGCCATATTATTAAGTCAAGTTCACATTATATCCATTGCATTAATAATTCTAAAAACCATTGTTTTTTTACATTAGGAAAGATATTCGGAGCAGTATGAAAATATTCATTGCCTACACACTCAAATCAAGTAAATTCGCTTGTTATATTAGTGATAAATGTTTATTTGTTCAACACACTTTTATATTTTTCATAACCAATAGGTAATTTTGCATTTGGGCCCCAATATACAGGACCGATTTATCACCCTTAAATAGAAAATATCTTAATGTCCATATCTGAATGTATATACGTTGGTACAATTCCATATATATGTTTATATATTGTGTATACTCTGCATATCACTCATAGATCAAGCAAGCCCTTTCTCCACGACTGGGTCTTTGATATTTTGGTGTTAGTGTGCTAGTTTGGTACCCTCTACAGCAATGTACCACCATTGTAAAAGCCCAACAGCGGAAATTGTCGTCGCTTCCCTCAGTTTGCTGCACAATTTCCGGTGCTGACGCCTGACTATGGCATGCTGGGAAGTCACGTGGGCAAGTCCTGCATTAGACGTTAGTGGTGGCACTGGACAACCATCGCAAATCGTTTACATTTCAGTGAAGGGTTTTGAATTAATCCAAAGGGTTTTTTTCTGGTCTAAATGTTATTCAAATTTCTCTTCAGCATGTTTATTTTGATAGTCACGCCCGGGTAAGAACGATATAGGGGAAATGTTGCATTACTCCTGAAAACATCATCATCATCATGGACATCGTGTATCATTCATAGTGTCTGCTTGATGATCAAGACATTTGCTTTATTCGCTGACAGAATAACAGAATGCTAACAGCATATGCACATCCCTATTCCTTGTTGGAGGCAAGAGGTGTTTGTTGCGGAGTGGACAAACAGAAGTGTACAACCGTGACACAGAATGGGTAATTAAATGTAGTGAGAAGTGACTTGATGTGCCCTGCATCAGCAATCAGCCGCTTCCTGCCTCTGCTTCCCTGCTCTTTGTTGCCTATTGTGACCAGACGCTATGTCGTGTGGAATTTTAATCGGGTATTCTGTGTTGCCAAAGGAGTTTAGATGGTCTATAGCTTGAGTTAGTTGTGAAGGCTTATATGGTGTGTTTGTTGGTCTCCTGTGTTGTCTATTTACGATATAATGTACTTCTCTTCATCCCGCCTTGTAGCTGCCCTTTTATCTTGATTAATAGCATAATACAAACACAGGAATTAAATCACCATCTCTTCTACCAATATTCTTCATCATACTATCTAACTTTAAAATATCTCTTTGAAAACCTCTATGTGAAACTCGGCATACATGCAATAACTATGTAGTAATGAATTGAGAGAGGCAGTTATCTTATTAAATGATTGTATTTTGTATTATTCATATTCAGATATACTAGTAGTTCACAACATAATCACATAAAGATCATTGTGCTCTATAATGATTTTTTATGAAGTTATTTTTACAAGCTAAGTACACAGTGTAACAATATACAATGCATTACTTGCAATAACAATCAAGGCTGATCAGAATTTCTGGTGGGTCTGTCATACATGAGAGACACAAGTGTTCTTTTAAACCTTTTAAATGCGTTGGAAGAGTTATATTATACTGGAGACAAGACTGGGGTGGATGTCTCGGTGACCTTCCTGCCTTGTCAGACTCTCAGTTCCGAGGACATCCCTACTTACCCCTGTTTGTTGGCATGAGAAGTGCGCCCAGATCGGATTATTGCGTGAGATCGCCCCATGCAGCTTAGCATAGTTAAACCGACTTTTAGTGATGTATATAAAACAGTATTATTTGCCCATAAAGAGGTGTAAGAGGTAAAGGAATGATGAGAGTTTGAGTGAGCTCATGTTACACGTCTTTTTTTGTCTTTTTTTTGGAAAACAAACTCTTGAAGGTATTTTTACATTAAGTGATATTTTTGCTTGATTTCTACCTATCAACATGAGGGCAATTGCTAAATATGAAACAAGGCATAAGTTTGTTGTGTAAGTAAAATGGCCAAATGTGCACTTTCTGTGCGTTGTGTTATATGTTATGTTATGTGTGTTATATGTGCAACAATTTAATAGTGGTGTTCAGGGACACATAAGGTTTCTGATATAGGTTATCCTCGGAGGGATGCAAATTGGTTTTGTCTAGTAAACAATCATTGGTAATTGAAGATTTGCCAGTTAATATTGTTCAACACGTTTCTTACCTTCACATTCAATGGAGTGTGATATTTATAGGCGACATCTGGGTTGACCTTTTAGTCTGACAATGAAAATGGTCTTTTGGTAGGACATGAAAGTCGACCTTTTGGTTGTTTATTAGGTTTGACCTTTTTTGTGCATTTAGCGTCACCTCAGCCCAAATTTTAATCCCCCTGTGGTGTTAAATTTTTCATGTGTTTGCGTTGCGCACTAAGCGCAGTGTTTGGGTGTACTTTTACCTCCTATACTAGTCTTGCGCATTGTCTTTAATCTGCGCTGACCAACTTATAGGCATAACCCTAATACGTTGGCAAAATGTTTCATTTTAGTTGCCATATTATATTCAAGCACTGTATTCTACATGTCACTCTGTAAGATAGAGTAGCACACATGCTAGGTGTTGATAATGAGAGAAGGTCTACAATTAGTGCTACTTGTACAGACTTTTACACCGGTGCATCATGGTCATTCAGGCTTGTGCTTCCGGAAATGAGCACACATCACGTGACAGCCACACTTTTCTTGTCTCACACAGGAGAGGTCATCTGCCTCGATTTGAGTCGAGCGACTCCGAGGCCCTCAATCAAGATAACACAGACAAGACATCAAAGTTAACTAATAAGGCAACAATCGCAGGCGGAAATGCGTAGAGAGGTGTCGCAAAATATGTTTTTCTCCATAAAGATGCAGTAGAAGTCTTTCACCATCTGTCTATCCCTGCAAGTATTTGAGTTGATAATAAGAGCGAGACACGACATGTCTTGCAAGCCAGCTTCTATCCTTAGTAACCAACTGAAAGAAAGGTAGTTAGTGTGTCACCTGATCACGTGACATGACAGTTCTGCAGCAAATGTTGACAGAGATCCAGGACCGGTGTGTGACCAATAGAGCAAGTGGTAAGGACCCATATACCCCCAAACCTACTTTAACTCCCCGCTCCCTTCAAACTGAATGCATTTTGCTCTTCGGATCCTTCAAATGATTAGTCTTCAAAAGCTACGAATGTACCAATCATGCTGTGTTCAAATAGAACTCGGTGACTTATAATCGTGCAATCGCTCTTAAGTATATATTCCAGGATGTATTTGTATAGAGAGAAACTTAACTTAAATGCTTTCATTAACTAGGTTGTAAATGAAAATAGTTTTGTGATTTGACCACAACCATTTCGGTAACTGACTATTACATAATCTTTATTTCGATTACGTTTTAAGAATAATGAAATAACCAAGAAGACATTTCAGTTACATGTTTATAAACTTTTAAAGCTTTTTGGAACTTATCTGATATAGAAGGGTGTAGCTTTTTTTCAAGCCTGTTTGTGGTGAATAGAATTCAATTATATATCAATCAGGGAGCCCGAATTGGCTTTTTCTGGCCTTTTGTGAGAGTGTGGTCGCTGTGAATTTATGCCCGTGTTTTGATTTGTAGAATGTTATTTAATATCTTCACACTCCAAGACGAGCCACAAAGCCTCCTGCAGAATTCCGGTATGCTAAATATGATTTAGCTGCCGCGTCCGCATCCTTTGTATCGCGCGACGAGCGGTGTCGCACATTCCCTAATGAGATGACGCCGCATCATTCCTTCTTTCTGGGCCTGTTACGCAGTTAAGCCTCCAAATGAAGGGACTTTCGTGAGATATGAAATTAATAAAAACAAGATTAGATGCAAATCTAATGATCCATGTAATATATCTCAACTATCAGGAATAGATGAGATTTCTCCATCTCCAAGCAGATATGTGTAGATTTTATGCTTATAGTCACTACATCGAGTATGCAAATAGCCTGTTAATCCCCAAACTTCAAACAGAGGGAGAACGTTTTTAACGCAGTACTTTTGATATAGTGTTTTGTCATACGATTAGCTTTATGACATCGTGTGGACAGGCATGTATTGTGGTCCATATTTACTATTTATTCCGGTATCGAATTTATGCTGATGATAAATGAGCAATTAGGAAAACCGATTTAAGTTATCGAGAGCATTCTCGTGAATGTGAATGTTTTTAGAGTGATGCATTTTAGAGTGATTCTGAGTTTAAAGTTATTAATCATTAGAAACTGATAACAAATTCTCTATATTTCACCAATGTCTCGGAAGTGTTCAAGATATCATATACGACATATTATTCCATTCGGGAGTAAAATATTATAGTAAAAGGCAAACTAAGATTTGTTTTTTCAGCCAAGTAATATAGAATATACGACTCTACACGCAATATGTAAGGATGTAGATTAATTATGGAGAGAAATCAGTAGTAACATTAGAGCAGAGTCTACCGACGAGAAGATAGTGAATGGAATATGCACAGGGTCACACCAATTAGGTAACTCTCCAAGTACCGCCATCCGCATTATCGAATACACCCAAGTCGTGTGTAACAAGACACTGGCGTTGATCAATTATTAAACCGCGCTCGAGAATAAACCCGGGGTGTCTACTAGTAAGGAGCGGTCAGACACCCGAGGGCGATCGGGTTACCACATGAATAATTCAGGGGTAACCGCAGTAAGGTGCCTAACTATGAGAAGAAAGGTGCGGATTAAACTCTACCCAACTCTGGTGTCATCACTTCCTCACCATGCAGCAGCCACCAAAAACATGTGTGTTGCAATTTATTCAGTTATCAATTTTTACTATCTTTTCTTCAAAGAAAGAGATTTAACATTTATTTTTACAGATAGCCATTAGTTGAGAAAAACCTCTGAGTGGTCATTTAAATATTTGTTCATATATATTTATACTCGTTGTCCTTTTATAAATTTTGTGTTCATATTTTTAAATGTCTTCAAGATTTTAGAATGTGTTGTCCATTTAAATCAATAATTAAAAAACTCGCACATACTTCATACATCTACCATATTTGTTTTATTTTGAAGCCATTTTTGTGATTACATTAATTACTTTTTTAATACGATATATATTTTTTATTAATCAAAGGCCGAGGTTGGGTTTATTTTAATATTAATATTAATTTTAGCATTATTGTTTAACCTTGTGTTTGTCCTGCTTGACATTAGCAGAAGGGGCTCAAGCCAATGAGTCTTTGGAGGGACTTGTGTATTTGTTGATACCTGAGGGGGTGGGGTGTACACGGGGGTCATTACAGCATGTGATGTCACCAGTTTACTGCCAGTGTGTGGGGGTGTACACGGGGGTCATTACAGCATGTGATGTCACCAGTTTGTTGCCAGTGTGGAGGCTGGGGGTGTAGACGGGGGTCATTACAGCATGCGATGTCACCAGTTTACTGCCAGTGTGTGTGTGTGTGGGGGGGGTGTACACGGGGGTCATTACAGCATGCGATGTCACCAGTTTACTGCCAGTGTGCGAGGGGCGGGGGGGGGGAGCTTGCAGTGATCTTAAGGTGTTGGCACACACACAAATGCTTTGCAGGCAAAACCGTTCTCAAATGAATTGAAGGACTCTGCCTCTATTGATTTCTCTCTTAACGAAAACTTCCCCTTTTAATTTGCCAAACCACATGGGAAATAAAGAGAATATCTTTTTGACAGATTGATGATTAAGAATAAGGAAAATGTTAACATAATCGTTTATATAGTTTGAATATCTGATCTGATTCATGTCATATATTGTACAGACAGCATCACAATGCTAACAATATAAATAATGTTTTATTATTATAGGATCGGCAGTCACGATATAAGATTTCTCAGTTGCCCATCTATTCCAAATCCTGGATCTTACTTGCTTACTATTACCATGTTATGATAAAAAACATATTCAGTTTCAAAGTTATCATTGGGATGTCATTGTCTTCAGTGTGCATCCATTTGTTTGATGGGATCCCTCCATATACGTGTGATTGCATGATGACAGAGTTAAATCTTGCTGCAAAGAAGATTGTGAACCTTTTACAATATCAATAATGCCGCCAGGTGGGGCATGACCTTTATCACTGCACCTTAAAGCATGCATAAGTTAAATCAGCGAATGTACAAAGTGGAAGGTAGGATTTAACATGTTGGCATGACTCAGCTTGCTTTTCACACCTCTGCCAGTCACACATCAAAGAACATTGAGTTACTGCATGCAATTCATTATACAATACAACATGGGAGCAAGTCAGGGCGCTTTTATAAGTAGGTCATATACACAGCACTATTGATATGAGAATTGACCTCAAATGTAGACACGATCTCATTCTTATATCAGCATATAAGCTATACCTCTCTTTGAATGTCCATATAAGTTATTGTCTATTTAAAAATATACTCTGTCTGTACAGAATAGAAAAATAATGTAGAATGCAAATTTTCAATTCATGACAGAACAGTGCCATATGCGATTGAAGATGATATGATGAGAAAATTAATTCTTGCTAATTGTTTTGCATGTCAATCACATCCTTTATATTTGTCTACCTGGTTAAATGCGATTGAAAAATTGGCTATCATTGACATATTCCAATCTCAATTCGTACTCAAGTATCAAACAGCAGATGTTTGTTCCAAATTCCTGCTGTATTTTAATAAAATGAAATCTAGAAGAAAATACATTTTCTGTGTAGGTTTTTCTGGAATGTATATGGCATGTAAGTATTATTATGACGGCCACATAGCCATTTTATGGGATTATATCCAAAAAGACATTCACATCCCGTTGTCCAATGAGGAAACCAGAACATGGTGATATATTAAATGGAATTATTCTTTTATTTTTATGATGCTATCAATGTTTACTTAATCCACTATTACGCCTTCGGGTAGTGACAGGTAATGCTGGAGATGGTGTATTTATGGTAGGGATAGTGACAGGTAATGCTGGAGATGCTGTGTTTATAGTAGGGATAGTGACAGATAGTGCTGGAGATGCTGTGTTTATGGTAGGGATAGTGACAGGTAGTGCTGGAGATGCTGTGTTTATGGTAGGGATAGTGACAGGTAGTGCTGGAGATGCTGTGTTTATGGTAGGGATAGTGACAGGTAATGCTGGAGATGCTATGTGTATGGTAGCGATAGTGACACATAGTGCTAGAGATGCTGTGTGTATGGTAGCGATAGTGACTGGTAATGCTGGAGATGCTATGTGTATGGTAGCGATAGTGACAGGTAGTGCTGGAGATGCTGTGTTTATGGTAGGGATAGTGACAGGTAATGCTGGAGATGCTGTGTTTATGGTAGGGATAGTGACAGGTAATGCTGGAGATGCTGTGTTTATGGTAGGGATAGTGACAGGTAGTGCTGGAGATGCTGTGTTTATAGTAGGGATAGTGACAGGTAATGCTGGAGATGCTGTGTTTATAGTAGGGATAGTGACAGGTAATGCTGGAGATGCTGTGTTTATGGTAGGGATAGTGACAGGTAGTGCTGGAGATGCTGTGTTTATGGTAGGGATAGTGACAGGTAGTGCTGGAGATGCTGTGTTTATGGTAGGGATAGTGACAGGTAGTGCTGGAGATGCTGTGTTTATAGTAGGGATAGTGACAGGTAGTGCTGGAGATGCTGTGTTTATAGTAGGGATAGTGACAGGTAATGCTGGAGATGCTGTGTTTATAGTAGGGATAGTGACAGGTAGTGCTGGAGATGCTGTGTTTATGGTAGGGATAGTGACAGGTAGTGCTGGAGATGCTGTGTTTATAGTAGGGATAGTGACAGGTAATGCTGGAGATGCTGTGTTTATGGTAGGGATAGTGACAGGTAGTGCTGGAGATGCTGTGTTTATAGTAGGGATAGTGACAGGTAGTTCTGGAGATGCTGTGTTTATGGTACGGATAGTGACAGGTAGTGCTGGAGATGCTGTGTTTATGGTAGGGATAGTGACAGGTAGTGCTGGAGATGCTGTGTTTATGGTAGGGATAGTGACAGGTAGTGCTGGAGATGCTGTGTTTATGGTAGGGATAGTGACAGGTAGTGCTGGAGATGCTGTGTTTATGGTAGGGATAGTGACAGGTAGTGCTGGAGATGCTGTGTTTATGGTAGGGATAGTGACAGGTAGTGCTGGAGATGCTGTGTTTATAGTACGGATAGTGACAGGTAGTGCTGGAGATGCTGTGTTTATGGTAGGGATAGTGACAGGTAGTGCTGGAGATGCTGTGTTTATGGTAGGGATAGTGACAGGTAGTGCTGGAGATGCTGTGTTTATGGTAGGGATAGTGACAGGTAGTGCTGGATATGCTGTGTTTATAGTAGGGATAGTGACAGGTAATGCTGGAGATGCTGTGTTCAGGGATAGTGACAGGTAGTGCTGGAGATGCTGTGTTTATAGTACGGATAGTGACAGGTAGTGCTGGATATGTTCTGTTTATAGTAGGGATAGTGACAGGTAGTGCTGGATATGTTCTGTTTATAGTAGGGATAGTGACAGGTAGTGCTGGAGATGCTGTGTTCAGGGATAGTGACAGGTAGTGCTGGATATGTTCTGTTTATAGTAGGGATAGTGACAATCAATGCTTGAAATGATGTGTCCCACAATGAATGGCTTGCTGGGCACCTGGGACTGGGAAGCATTGTGCAAGCATGAGGCCCAGAGATTGATATAATCATAGGGTGTTATCTACCCTCCTGCCTGCCAGCCTCAGCTCAGGGGATCAATGTCTCCCTGCTCTATGCCTTATGAGTTCTGTCTGAGTTCCTGCCATGCGTTATACCGCAGTGGTCACTATAGAGGGGCGAGCCATACATCACTCACGTCTCATCCTTTTCTCCCAACCTAACCATAAGTTGTTTTTGTTATGTTTTGCCGGATGTATACATTTTTTTTTTCAAAAAAAAAAAAAAAAGAATGAATAAAAATGATAATAGTAATTTTAGGAATGTTACTCGACACGTGCACACAAACATCAGAACCAAGTTGTCCTATTCGAATAAAGAAAATATTTATTTTCAGTGTTCAAATTACAAAGAATGATTGAAATTTCTTTTTCTGCGAATTTTCATTTTCTATCTTACATTAGGTTACTACGTTCAAGAGGAATATCTAGCATGATTTGCTGAGAAAATTCGCAGTGTATTTTGAGTCATATCGTAAAGTGTCTGTATCACTGAGAATTCAGAAATTTATTGGGAATTATATTGTATATAGAGTCTTTGTTCTCGGTTTCAGTGGCACTATCTTCAGATACACTACCTCATATGAACCCCTGAAGCTTAAAATGCAAACACATACACATATCCCGGCCATAATTATATTTATCTGGATGCACCTTATACAAGATTTGTATAAGCGGGGTAAAGGCTCAGAGTATATCAGGACAGATTTATGTGTATCTATATGTCTTCTACGGGGGCAATAAAGGCTTTGTTGCAAACCATTTGTTACTTTTATCCCTGTCTTGCGGATTTTCTCGTCTTTGGCTAAGACAAATGTATGTATCGCTGTCCTGAATACCGCATCGGAGGCTCCAAGTGCGACTGGGATAAATCCCCGCAAGGCATTATATAAGACGAGCGGGTTAAGATGCATGTGTGCATAAATTCTCTTATACTTTCTACAGGAAGCATCCAGGAATAATGCATTCAAGGTGTAAACTTTCTTAAAAGGAAACATTTGAATAATTGGCTTCTCCCTTGACAGGATGCAAACTTAAGACATGTGACCATTATAGATTCATGCAGGAATAGCTCTTAGGCATTTAATAAATTTCATCTGCAGAGCAAAAAAAATGGCAGTTACCAACATGCTGCCAATGCTGACCTGTAAAGCCGCTCTATAAAAATATAATTATGAAAATAGGAGGCATAAGTCAAAGCCGGTGTGAAAGCTACTTGTCAAACTAATTGCATATGGTTTCATCACATGACTTATTCCAGGGCCTTTATCCTGCAATTCCAATACACACGCTCAACATTTGGGGCAGTATGGAAAATCTGGAGAGGAATGTAAGGACGTCACAAATAACTTATAAATCCATGTTATTATATCCAATGAGGACATATAAGAGATCAATATATTTCCTGAGAGGAAGCATGATATATGATAATAAAATCACTAATATTCAAAGTGTGTATTATTTACTGGATGGGTGAGACCTGGACGATTTCTACCCGGTCTTTAGGGTCCATGGTTTAGAAGGCACGGGCAGTTTTATACATCTGCACCTTAATTAGTGTGTGGATGATAATCCTCTTAGCCTTACAGATAGACAAAGACTCGCTCTTGTCCTCATGCATGTGTTCTGGTGGTAAGAGACTGCACCGTACGCTCAACACAATCATTGTCACATACACGAACCTGTATACTGGACTAATGATGAAATACAGTGGGACCTGGGTAGATACGTATAATATGCTGACGTGTATCTATGTCTCCAAATGTCATATAAGGGCACACATTTAATTTTGATATCAAAATCATAAAATGATTCATTTTTTAAAGTGAATGCTAAATATATTTATAAATATAAATAAATAAATCTCTTTTAGTTAAGAAAATTACAAATAAATGTGACTGGGAAAAAGGTATTTTTGCTTTCTGTTCATCATTCAGAAGAGATGAAATATTTATAATTAAATCATACTTTGAATATGATAATCTTCCTTAATCTTAAACTGCCTGTCTCCTAAGTGTGGTCACCAGTTCTTTAATAGCCTAAACACATTGTATATGCGTTTTATATCTTAAATAAGTTGTCTTTAATCAATTTAGTTCAAACAAACTACGAGTTTTATACTCAACAATACGTTGCCCAGATCCAGTCAAATAAATCAATCGACGTTTGATATGATGATAAAAAGGTTTTTACACATAATGTAATTAATGTTTATAAATATATAGATTCAAGATGTCTGTAATGATTTCCGGTATTCACCTATTAGGGATGTTTCTGCTAATTTGTATGAATTAAAAGTTGACAACCAATCTAGTTATTGTGGTAGGAATATGATAGTCTTTATCCTTGAATAAACCCATAGTGAGAGATGTGGTATTAATTCCCATGCCAAGAGTGCTTTGTTAGCTGAATACCTTTGAAAGAAGCTTGCTCAATTATGCTACCAAATACAGGAAATAAAGAGATTTTTAATCACTTGCATTTTCTATTCCCTTCTTTATTACTGATTAATCCAGGAATTAATTAAAAATATACCTCATCTTTTAAGTCTGTGAATTAATTGAATGCATTACTTCCACACTTGATACCATGCATAATTGGAAAAAATAACCTTCTAAAAAGTTTGGAAGTAAACGAATAATGCTTTGTGAGAGAGTGCTATATTAGTTGACTTTAACTCAGCTTGGCCCTGCATTAAAGTAATTAACCTTTTTGTTTATTATCATTATTTGATGCGATCCTCAATGCAGGTAGGATTTTTCTATCTCCGTATTTTAAAGTCATCGATGATAACAAATTATAATCAATATTAGTCATGTTGCACTTACCTAAAATGCCATCCCCCAAATTGAGATAAGGATTGTAATTGTATATCATTGATGATATATTTTTGAAAATATACAATAATTCCACCAAATCTGTGATCTGAGAACATCGATAGAGTGTGGGATCGGGCACTGATCGGGCACTGATCGGTCACTGATAGGACACTGATCTGGCACTGATTGGACACTGATCAGGCACTGATTGGGCACTGATTGGACACTGATTGGGCACTGATCGGGCACTGATTGGACACTGATCGGGCACTGATTGGACACTGATTGGACACTGATCGGGCACTTATTGGACACTGATTGGACACTGATCAGGCACTGATTGGACACTGATCAGGCACTGATTGGGCACTGATTGGACACTGATCGGGCACTGATTGGACACTGATTGGACACTGATCAGGCACTGATTGGACACTGATCAGGCACTGATTGGACACTGATCGGGCACTGATTGGACACTGATCGGGCACTGATTGGACACTGATTGGACACTGATCAGGCACTGATTGGACACTGATCAGGCACTGATTGGGCACTGATTGGACACTGATTGGGCACTGATCGGGCACTGTTCGGGCACTGATCGGGCACTGATTGGACACTGATCGGGCACTGATCGGACACTGATCGGCATACTCACATTAGAGGCATGAGCACACGAGGTTGTGTATTTCCTGTTCCTGTACATAAGATAACATGTAATATAACCTATCAATCAAACTGTAAGAGATAAACATAGAATCAGGAAGATGTATGTTTATATGCAATATAATGCATTACTTCCAAACATATCAAACAGGGCAGGAATTTGCCAGTTCCCGTCCTTTGTGAACCTGTTTGATACTGTCAAGGTCCATGATGGAATGAGCTGAACTTCAGTCAAGACAGGAATTTATACCAATGGAAATATATGTGAAAAACACCTTTTCAGCCAATTCTGCGTATTCTGAATTAGATATGATTAAAATTCATTTGAGTGGCGAAGACGTATTTAAATAAGCTCAAAGCAAAAGATATTTGGTTTTTGAATTCCCATTGTTGAAAAAAAATTATGTATTTAAGAAGCAAATGATAACACTGCTTTCCAAAACTGTATGGAATAATTTGTCACAATCAATCCATACAAAGGCCAATGGGTACTTGAAAATCTGTTGGTTTCAAACTCCAACTTAGGGTATCATTAATTAAATGGAAAACCAGTCACAGAATCTAAATCTTTTGAATTGAACTGCAGTTTCTTTGTTCTCACTTAACACAATTTCACTCGAGTTTCTAATACGTTTGCACGCGACAGGATATGCTTATTGCATCCAGGCAAAGCAGACAGCATCACGATAATAACAGCAAAATGTATATTGGAGTCGATGACAAGAGGTTATACACGTGTCGATTTCTAAAGGGTATAATGGTAAAATGAATAACAATTTTAATCAATAATAGACTTGGAATAAGGTCTAATGACACTGATAAGAGATTGAGAATTCTATCACAGAAACAAAGAGAGAAATAATTGCTGTAATCATACATATGTGTTGTAGGTAGTTATCTTTTATTACAGTCATATTACAGAACAGAGATAATGAGAGAGGGGTAGAACAGGCAACTCAAGGACTCACAACATGCAATGAAACGCCACATCAAGTCGAGCATGCGCGGCTGACACGCTCATTTCTATTGTCTATTTCGAGGTGACATTCATCTCGCATAGAACAATGGTCCATATATGTAAACATAAGTGCTGTAGAAAATGAAGTCAAATTAGTTTGTGATTATCATAGTGAGTTGCTAATATCTGCCCGATAATCCCTTTGTTAAAAGCCATACCCGCCCCCCTCCATATGTCAATTATATAAGGTGGCGTGGCTTTGAAGCCGGGCGTGTTTGAAATATGCTACGTTTATGTATGTGACAGAGTGAAGGAATCCGATTAAGCAGAACTAAATGAACCAATTATCTAATAGCACGCCACCTGGTGGGACTTAATACCTGGCGTGCGCCTCATCCTCAAAAACCCCCCAATCAGAAACATGACAAGGTTGGGCACACTTAATAAGACGCCACCATGCCTGCATCCATGTCACGGTGGCCATAATCGGATACGGCGTAAAAGGATTAATAAGGATTTAGCGATCACGTGATGATGTTAATCTTGCCATGTGATAGTGTTGAGCCAAAAGTGTGATACTATTTTGGCAGATAACAGATGTTATTCCGTGTTCTATATATAGCGCTGGCCACAATATTTATGTTATAGCTCAGATTGAGCAAATAATTACCATCTGGCTTCTCCGACCACACACATACACACACACACACACATACACATGTATATATATAATATATATATATATATATATATATATATATATATATATATATATATATATATATATATATACTCAGATGTAATAAGTAATCAATAAATCATCAACTTCAGATTCTAGATCTTCAAATGTAAGATCTGGAATAGGCTCCATGTCATACTTGACTGTTACCATCCCTTATGAACCTTTTAATGCCGTGAGGGTCCATAGAGCCTGACGTCAGGAGGGAGCCTGAAACTCAGTCAATGTAATGATACAGAAGAGCTAAGGTTGACCCTTTTTGTCTGCAAGATTATTGTTTGCTTGCATTCACGTTTGCAATGTAAAAATGTATAATCAGGGTGGGAGGCAAGATATCAAAAGGGTATGACACCCAAGTCTCGTGCATGGCGTTGTTTTGCAGGTGTATATGGCGAGAGAAGGGATTTTATCAAATGAGTAGATGGGTCTCTTTGCTTGGCTCCCGCTTTCTCTCTCCTTTGCTCGCTCCGTGGCGCGTATTACATCACTTATTCACATGTAGCCAAGCTTTCCTGATAGGACATTAAAGCCACATAATTGGGGGTCTTTTGTCTGACAGAGGCCATAATGAAATAGCGGATCAGCAATCTGGGTACCACCATTGTGTCACTAATCTGATTAAGGTACAAGGCTCCCTTGCCTGCCTGCGTGCCTGCCTGCGTGCCTTCCTAGCTGTCCACCCTGCATATGTGGCCCCGTCTTGCCTTGGCCTGCACTAAGAAATGTCCACTCTCCTTCTATTAACCAAGATATGTGTGCAAACCCATTTTGCACATTTCCACATTTCCAAAAATATATTTTCACACACACACACGCACATCTATATATATATACATATATTTGAAAATATGCGATTAAATAAATGTGATTAAATAAATGCTGAATGTCACATACACCAAAATCGAATATATAAATTTATTCTTTGAGTAAATCGCTTGGTAGTATTTGTACGCCATGGGATTATCGCCGTCAAGCCCTCAAACCGAATGTCTTTAACTCATGTTACTTAATATTGATTTTTCTTTCATCATATTTATTCCCCGTTGTTAGTTTGCCGAGACACAGTTCTATTTGATGTTCACATGGAAGTTAATATATAGCTGGCAAAAGTATGATAATATATACGGTATCAGGGAATTCCATATCTACTCATTGACTGTTCATATGCGCATCTGGTTATTAGACATCCGCCCTTCAGTTAGTCTTTGAATATAGAATTAAGAGTCAATGCAGGAGAAATGTAGCTTTGGGCCTCTGATGATTGCTGTATTAATTTGTTATCTGGTTTAATTTGGGTGCATTTCTACTTCATGGTGTTGAGATTTCCTCCATTGAGAATTCATTTGCCACGATAGAGATTACATTGCATATTTAACATGCAACGTTCTCTTCAAATTGTTAAGCGTTTTAATTGTTAAGCCTTGAGAAATATTCTTAAAAATGATATTATACAAAGGAAAATATTTCCTGCTCTACCATCCCCGATCTTTAATGCTTCCATCCCTATTCATTAACCCTATCGACTGCTCCACCACCACTGTCCATTAACCCTATCGACTGCTCCACCACCACTGTCCATTAACCCTATCTACTGCTCCACCATAACTGTCCATTAACCCTATCTACTGCTCCACCACCACTGTCCATTAACCCTATCTACTGCACCACCACTGTCCATTAACCCTATCTACTGCTCCACCACCACTGTCCATTAACCCTATCTACTGCTCCACCACCACTGTCCATTAACCCTATCTACTGCTCCACCACCACTGTCCATTAACCCTATCTACTGCTCCACCATAACTGTCCATTAACCCTATCTACTGCTCCACCACCACTGTCCATTAACCCTATCTACTGCACCACCACTGTCCATTAACCCTATCTACTGCTCCACCACCACTGTCCATTA
Source organism: Amphiduros pacificus (assembly GCA_949316495.1). Classification (NCBI taxonomy): domain Eukaryota; kingdom Metazoa; phylum Annelida; class Polychaeta; order Phyllodocida; family Hesionidae; genus Amphiduros; species Amphiduros pacificus. The sequence goes on along the minus strand of OX439001.1, from coordinate 56,143,581 downwards.
ACCCTATCTACTGCTCCACCACCACTGTCCATTAACCCTATCTACTGCACCACCACTGTCCATTAACCCTATCTACTGCTCCACCACCACTGTCCATTAACCCTATCTACTGCACCACTCCTGTCCATTAACCCTATCTACTGCTCCACCACCACTGTCCATTAATCCTATATACTGCTCCACCACCACTGTCCATTAACCCTATCTACTGCTGCACCACCACTGTCCATTAACCCTATCTACTGCTCCACCACTGTCCATTAACCCTATCTACTGCACCACCACTGTCCATTAATCCTATATACTGCTGCACCACCACTGTCCATTAACCCTATCTACTGCTCCACCACTGTCCATTAACCCTATCTACTGCTCCACCACCACTGTCCATTAACCCTATCTACTGCACCACCACTGTCCATTAACCCTATCTACTGCTCCACCACCACTGTCCATTAACCCTATCTACTGCTCCACCACCACTGTCCATTAATCCTATATACTGCTGCACCACCACTGTCCATTAACCCTATCTACTGCTCCACCACTGTCCATTAACCCTATCTACTGCTCCACCACCACTGTCCATTAACCCTATCTACTGCACCACCACTGTCCATTAACCCTATCTACTGCTCCACCACCACTGTCCATTAACCCTATCTACTGCTCCACCACCACTGTCCATTAACCCTATCTACTGCTCCACCACCACTGTCCATTAACCCTATCTACTGCTCCACCATCACTGTCCATTAACCCTATCTACTGCTCCACCACCACTGTCCATTAACCCTATCTACTGCACCACCACCACTGTCCATTAACCCTATCTACTGCTCCACCACCACTGTCCATTAACCCTATCTACTGCTCCATCACTCCTGTCCATTAACCCTATCTACTGCTCCACCACCACTGTCCATTAATCCTATATACTGCTCCACCACCACTGTCCATTAATCCTATATACTGCTGCACCACCACTGTCCATTAACCCTATCTACTGCACCACCACCACTGTCCATTAACCCTATCTACTGCTCCACCACCACTGTCCATTAACCCTATCTACTGCTCCACCACCACTGTCCATTAACCCTATCTACTGCTCCATCACTCCTGTCCATTAACCCTATCTACTGCACCACCACCACTGTCCATTAACCCTATCTACTGCTCCACCACCACTGTCCATTAATCCTATATACTGCTGCACCACCACTGTCCATTAACCCTATCTACTGCTCCACCACTGTCCATTAACCCTATCTACTGCTCCACCACCACTGTCCATTAACCCTATCTACTGCACCACCACTGTCCATTAACCCTATCTACTGCTCCACCACCACTGTCCATTAACCCTATCTACTGATCCACCACCACTGTCCATTAACCCTATCTACTGCTCCACCACCACTGTCCATTAACCCTATCTACTGCTCCACCATCACTGTCCATTAACCCTATCTACTGCTCCACCACCACTGTCCATTAACCCTATCTACTGCACCACCACCACTGTCCATTAACCCTATCTACTGCTCCACCACCACTGTCCATTAACCCTATTTACTGCTCTACCACTCCTGTTCATTACCCTGTATGCTGCTCCACCACCCCGTCCCTGGACCTAGCTCACATCTACTGTTTGGCACTTGTATGTTCTTGTAATTGACAAACATCTGCTGTCCTTTCGGAAGAATCCCTGTGTACGTGACAGGTAGTATGGGTACAGTAGTAATCTATGCCCTCCCTCTCTGTAAAATGCAAGACTTACACAAAATACTGGAACACTGTAGTGATTGAATGATGTTAAGGAGCTCTGTATTAAGCAATTTTTATTGTGCATAAATATGTGATTAATCACCAAAAAAGATTAAACCATTAACCAAGATTTGACCTTCATAAACTTGATTTAGCATTGGGTGGGTTAATCATAAATGGTTTGACCTTCAGGATTGCTGTATTGCAATGAAAGCTTTGTTTCCTGTGCGACGTGTAGGGCAAACAGTAAAGTAGCTACATTAATCCCACGTACACTCCATCAGTGGCGAACATTTCCTTACTCATGAATGTATCTGTTTCATATATGGGTGTAATTGTAGTTTTGAAGTTTTACTTTTTATGGTGTACCAAAGAATAGTTACACTGCTAAACAGTGTTTGTCGATCTTCACTCTTAAGTAGAGTAAATAATAGTGTGAAAAGGTTTGTTTCTTCTGTTGAAAATAAAACTCTAATTTCATTTCAAATAAGTTTTATGATATCACATTTATAATTAAATTGTATTGAATTAATGTATTTTAAAGGAAAATATATTCTGTTGTGTACTATACAACAAAAATGTCATAAAAGAAAATGCACTTTAAGTTTTATCACCGAAGAATACACAAGAGATATGGTGTTTATTGCCCAGTGGCAGGTTATTGGAATAGCGTGTATGTTAGGAGAGTGTCACAGAGCCCCTACGGTGAGGCTCCCCCAGGATGTGATACTGACTCAATTACAAGTCTCTCTTCCATGCCACTCCTTACCAAAATCAATTTAAATGTTACATCATGCAGCTGCACACTAGGTGTCATGTCACGTGACTGACGAGACTTTGCGAGACCAATGCTAGAATACTAAATATCGTCCTCTCCGTGGCCGGGGCCTTTAGCTACTCACCATGACAAATCTGATTATCAAATATCTATCAATGGGCTAGAGCTTCGGCCTTCATTGACTTTGTCCTCTGCATTATGAGACAATAGGTACTATTCTATTAATTTGTGTTTGCCACCACAGCCTGCTTTATGTTTAGATCTGCAGTGACTACATCTGTGTTCGTTATTCGTATGACATAATATGACCTACTTGAGAGTTGCTATTAGGTAGGAGGTAGGCATCTGTCCGGCTCGTATCACACAAAGATGAATACCTTCTCCATATATTCTTGGGTTTTGTTTCAGTTGGATGAAAGAAAGAATAAACAGTAAAATTATAAAGCAGAAATTTGAGTATGATTTGTTTCACAAATTCAAACCAATTCTGGTATTATCAAAAAGTGAGTACTACTACAACGTTTGTATCCCTTCCATAGAGGTCTCCAGGGCCTTCTTGATATTTCGGTTTATTCTTAATTGATGATCTTGCCGTATCCAAAGAAATTATGCTTTTCCCCGGAGAAAAAAAATCAGATTATATTTTTAATACACAAGATGAACCTTTGATTGTCTCGATCCAGCTAATTAATTTCACAGATTCTCTCCATTCACATTCCAGGCATGTTCACACTTTTTAGGTGAAAACAAATTGACCTACTTTGTGTGCCTCGAATTAATCTAATGAGGTTGTCGTCCTTTTGATTTGGGTCAAGTTCAAAGGAGACAAGAAAGATATTGCATGAGTTATTATGCAACCTTGCTTTGCCCACTTCCTCTCATGTGTTTTGTTCATGATCAAATAATGCAATTTTGCAATTACTATTTACACAGTAATATTTGAGATATCAATAAAAATACTGTTGAATTGAATAATAATAATTACAGATACTTCCTGTCTTTGATCCCTTCCGAAGTAAAACTATGGATATGTTTTCGGGAATAATATTGGTTTGTAAGATGGTAAAACATTATCATTCAAACTGAAAAAATAACGAAAACCGGGCTTCACCGTGCCAGGTAAAGTAGAGCCTAAATCGACGGACACATGAAGGATATTTGGCTATGTTGTCCAGAGATTTCCCAGCATTGTGGGAAATTTCATAGGCATTAATATAATGACTAATGAGTCAGTAGGATTGTGAAAAATGGTGCTTAGTCTCATGTCTTGTATATCTAGTTTGTCAAATAGCTGCGCATGCCGGGGTTGGCGGGACTTGCCGGCGACCAGGAAGGACCGGCCACCGCCGCGGGAAACAAGCCGTGTGGATTAAAGGTGGGCAGGTCCCGTAATCCGTGCTTGTCTGAGAATCTATAACAATCACGTTAATCCTCGGCCTTAAGCCAGCCTGCCTTGGAGCTCTTGTCCCACCGACAACCCCCAGCCTACGCCAGGCACCGTCCAAATTCCTCCCCACCCCTCCAGTTCCTCCCGTCCAAGTGTCTCCCACAGATGTCTCGTTGTCTACGTTAATATAGTATATATAGATTCATCATACACATCTCACTTTCTCTAATTATTGAGTTCTCGGCTTCGCATATTTCATCTCTTCCTTATCCCTCTGTATCCTGTATCTATGACCTGATTGTTCGTATCATATAGAAATACTTAAGATGATCAATTTTCGGCTTGTTCAGTTATCGAATAAATAATATTCAAAAGTATAAATAAAGGAACCAAACTTTAAAACAAGATTGGGGATAACGTATATAAAGTGACAAAGACAAACCTGTCTCCCACAAACCCTACCTACTGCAAACTTCAGACTCAAATTAAGACACTCTGGTATCAATAACTCAGTCTTGTCCCGGGTTTATTCGCCTGTCTGAATTCTGCTTACACGTTCCAGAACGAGATAATCTCTACTGAATCAACATTTCTTTAACAAACAGGATGATAAAATAAAACATGAGTTCCTCCAGTTTTGATTTAGCGTGCCCTGCTTGTCTCGTGTGTCTTGTTTTGCTTTAGGACATCAAAGAGATTGTTTGCTACGAATAGGGAAATACATAAAAATTGATGCTCACGCCAAAATGCTTATAATGCATATTGGTACGATAATTATAATTATATATTTAAAGATAATACTGCTGAAATGCCATATAGTGTCATTATCGAAAATTTTATGTCTATACCTAAAACAAAATAGGATTTTATATTAAATTGTATTTAATGGGAATCTTCCATGATCCAATTGCCAGGCATGTGAGCAACTTAACACACAAAAAGGGCGAGTAGAATATCGCGCTAGAACGTTAACTTGAATGTTTGATGAAATTGTGTGATAATTTACATATTGAAGTTTCAACCAATATATATAACACCCTCTGGTTTTATTTTATAGCTTACTAGAGATCGTGTTTTATCTTTAAAATAAAGGTAATGGCCTTATAGATTTGCTGATCATTGCTCAAAATTTCTGAGGCTAATGGAAAATAGATAGTATTGGTCCCTGAAAGTTCATCTTACCTACCAATAGCTAAGAACTCTACTAAGTAGTTTAAGAGAAGATTAAAGTTGACGGACAGAGAGAAAGAAGCTTAGCTAAAATTTAGTATTCTGTATTACATATAGAGTTAAAGGTGAGATAGACTCAATTAAGCAGACTAGGGAAGCTTGTCCAATGCTCATTCATCCCCTAAATATAGTGAAGCCTGGTACCAGGTCAAGTTGAATCGCATAACTTTTGCCACCATTGTCTGTGTTTACCAAGCCCTTTGATCAGATATTGACGACTTTGATTCATGTTATCAGGACCATATCACACCTTTGGCTTTCTTTCCTCCAACATTTCATGATTATGTCATACTTCCAGGCCAGTGTTTCCTGTGTGATCCTGATACTGGTATTGTTTTGCATGGATATTTCCAATATTTTCATCAAATTTTGTGAGCCTCTGTAAATATGGCAAGAAAAGGTTTTAGTATTGCAGGTCTGTCCTGATTCTGGTTCTCGTCATTTTAGGTTTGTTTTGAGCATATTTAAGGGGAACCGGAAGTGAAGTAGCAGTCCTTTTTGTGAGGCTAACGTCGTCACTTTGGGTTAAGGATCAATGAACCGGAAGTGAAGTAGCAGTCCTTTTTGGGAGGCTTACGTCGTCGCTTTGGGTTAAGGATCAATGAACCGGAGGTGATGTAGCAGTCCTTTTTGTGAGGCTAACTTCGTCGCTTTGGGTTGAGGATCAATGATAAATTAATTAATCTAATTTACAGTATGTATAGAGTTAGTATCATATACATTCCACATAAACAAAGCAGTTTAGTAAAAAGATGATTATGACTGTAATAAAATATTGAGAAGAACGCAAAAGTATTAAGTATAAATCCATCCTGATTTTTTACTATAGATGTGGAATTGTAATAAAATCAATAGTCTAGACCTGTTTCAACGTTACTATGCAGACAAACAAACCATTGTTTGTATAGTGTGTATACATATATATATGTGTGTGTTTGTATGAATGATAGATATAATAAGACAAGAGGGCATCGTCTCTTGTGTCTTCAGATGCAAACAGTTTGCATGTTATATTAACTACCTCAGTCTCTGTCAGCAGTTTGTATGTTTTAACTACCTCAGTCTATGCCAGCAGTTTGTATGTTATATTAACTACCTCAGTCTATGTCAGCAGTTTGTATGTTATATTAACTACCTCAGTCTATGCCAGCAGTTTGTATGTTATATTAACTACCTCAGTCTATGTCAGCAGTTTGTATGTTATATTAACTACCTCAGTCCATGTCAGCAGTTTGTATGTTATATTAACTACCTCAGTCTATGCCAGCAGTTTGTATGTTATATTAACTACCTCAGTCCATGTCAGCAGTTTGTATGTTATATTAACTACCTCAGTCTATGTCAGCAGTTTGTATGTTATATTAACTACCTCAGTCCATGTCAGCAGTTTGTATGTTATATTTACTACCTCAGTCTATGCCAGCAGTTTGTATGCTATATTAACTGCCTCAATCTATGTCAGCAGTTTGTATGTTATATTAACTACCTCAGTCTATGTCAGCAGTTTGTATGTTATATTAACTGCCTCAGTCTATGCCAGCAGTTTGTATGTTATATTAACTACCTCAGTCTATGCCAGCAGTTTGTATGTTATATTAACTACCTCAGTCTATGTCAGCAGTTTGTATGTTATATTAACTACCTCAGTCCATGTCAGCAGTTTGTATGTTATATTAACTACCTCAGTCTATGCCAGCAGTTTGTATGTTATATTAACTACCTCAGTCTATGCCAGCAGTTTGTATGTTATATTAACTACCTCAGTCTATGTCAGCAGTTTGTATGTTATATTTACTACCTCAGTCTATGCCAGCAGTTTGTATGTTATATTAACTACCTCAGTCTATGCCAGCAGTTTGTATGTTATATTAACTACGTCAGTCTATGTCAGCAGTTTGTATGTTATATTAACTACCTCAGTCTATGCCAGCAGTTTGTATGTTATATTAACTACCTCAGTCTATGTCAGCAGTTTGTATGTTATATTAACTACCTCAGTCTATGTCAGCAGTTTGTATGTTATATTAACTACCTCAGTCTATGCCAGCAGTTTGTATGTTATATTAACTACCTCAGTCTATGTCAGCAGTTTGTATGTTATATTAACTACCTCAGTCTATGTCAGCAGTTTGTATGTTATATTAACTACCTCAGTCCATGTCAGCAGTTTGTATGTTATATTAACTACCTCAGTCTATGCCAGCAGTTTGTATGTTATATTAACTACCTCAGTCTATGCCAGCAGTTTGTATGTTATATTAACTACCTCAATCTATGTCAGCAGTTTGTATGTTATATTAACTACCTCAGTCTATGTCAGCAGTTTGTATGTTATATTAACTACCTCAGTCTATGCCAGCAGTTTGTATGTTATATTAACTACCTCAGTCTATGTCAGCAGTTTGTATGTTATATTAACTGCCTCAGTCTATGTCAGCAGTTTGTATGTTATATTAACTACCTCAGTCTATGTCAGCAGTTTGTATGTTATATTAACTACCTCGGTCTATGTCAGCAGTTTGTATGTTATATTAACTGCCTCAGTCCATGTCAGCAGTTTGTATGTTATATTTACTACCTCAGTCTATGCCAGCAGTTTGTATGCTATATTAACTGCCTCAATCTATGTCAGCAGTTTGTATGTTATATTAACTACCTCAGTCTATGTCAGCAGTTTGTATGTTATATTAACTACCTCAGTCTATGTCAGCAGTTTGTATGTTATATTAACTACGTCAGTCTATGCCAGCAGTTTGTATGTTATATTAACTACCTCAGTCTATGTCAGCAGTTTGTATTAACTACCTCAGTCTATGTCAGCAGTTTGTATGTTATATTAACTACCTCAGTCTATGCCAGCAGTTTGTATGTTATATTAACTACCTCAGTCTATGTCAGCAGTTTGTATGTTAAGTTAACTACCTCAGTCTATGCCAGCAGTTTGTATGTTATATTTACTACCTCAGTCTATGCCAGCAGTTTGTATGCTATATTAACTACCTCAGTCTATGTCAGCAGTTTGTATGTTATATTAACTACCTCAGTCTATGTCAGCAGTTTGTATGTTATATTAACTACCTCAGTCTATGCCAGCAGTTTGTATGTTATATTAACTACCTCAGTCTATGTCAGCAGTTTGTATGCTATATTAACTGCCTCAATCTATGTCAGCAGTTTGTATGTTATATTAACTACCTCAGTCTATGCCAGCAGTTTGTATGTTATATTAACTACCTCAGTCTATGCCAGCAGTTTGTATGTTAAGTTAACTACCTCAGTCTATGTCAGCAGTTTGTATGTTATATTAACTACCTCAGTCCATGTCAGCAGTTTGTATGTTATATTAACTACCTCAGTCTATGTCAGCAGTTTGTATGTTATATTAACTACCTCAGTCTATGTCAGCAGTTTGTATGTTATATTAACTACCTCAGTCTATGCCAGCAGTTTGTATGTTATATTAACTACCTCAGTCTATGTCAGCAGTTTGTATGTTATATTAACTACCTCAGTCTATGTCAGCAGTTTGTATGTTATATTAACTACCTCAGTCTATGTCAGCAGTTTGTATGTTATATTAACTGCCTCAGTCTATGCCAGCAGTTTGTATGTTATATTAACTACCTCAGTCTATGCCAGCAGTTTGTATGTTATATTAACTACCTCAGTCTATGCCAGCAGTTTGTATGTTATATTAACTACCTCAGTCTATGCCAGCAGTTTGTATGTTATATTAACTACCTCAGTCTATGTCAGCAGTTTGTATGTTATATTAACTACCTCAGTCTATGCCAGCAGTTTGTATGTTATATTAACTACCTCAGTCTATGCCAGCAGTTTGTATGTTATATTAACTACCTCAGTCTATGCCAGCAGTTTGTATGTTATATTAACTACCTCAGTCTATGTCAGCAGTTTGTATGTTATATTAACTACCTCAGTCTATGTCAGCAGTTTGTATGTTATATTAACTGCCTCAGTCTATGCCAACAGTTTGTATGTTATATTAACTACCTCAGTCTATGCCAGCAGTTTGTATGTTATATTAACTACCTCAGTCTATGCCAGCAGTTTGTATGTTATATTAACTACCTCAGTCTCTGTCAGCAGTTTGTATGTTATATTAACTGCCTCAGTCTATGCCAGCAGTTTGTATGTTATATTAACTACCTCAGTCTATGTCAGCAGTTTGTATGTTATATTAACTACCTCAGTCTATGCCAGCAGTTTGTATGTTATATTAACTGCCTCAGTCTATGCCAGCAGTTTGTATGTTATATTAACTGCCTCAATCTATGTCAGCAGTTTGTATGTTAAGTTAACTACCTCAGTCTATGCCAGCAGTTTGTATGTTATATTTACTACCTCAGTCTATGCCAGCAGTTTGTATGCTATATTAACTACCTCAGTCTATGTCAGCAGTTTGTATGTTATATTAACTACCTCAGTCTATGTCAGCAGTTTGTATGTTATATTAACTACCTCAGTCTATGCCAGCAGTTTGTATGTTATATTAACTGCCTCAGTCTATGCCAGCAGTTTGTATGTTATATTAACTGCCTCAATCTATGTCAGCAGTTTGTATGTTATATTAACTACCTCAGTCTATGCCAGCAGTTTGTATGTTATATTAACTGCCTCAGTCTATGCCAGCAGTTTGTATGTTATATTAACTGCCTCAATCTATGTCAGCAGTTTGTATGTTATATTAACTACCTCAGTCTATGCCAGCAGTTTGTATGTTATATTAACTACCTCAGTCTATGTCAGCAGTTTGTATGTTATATTAACTACCTCAGTCTATGCCAGCAGTTTGTATGTTATATTAACTACCTCAGTCTATGTCAGCAGTTTGTATTAACTACCTCAGTCTATGTCAGCAGTTTGTATGTTATATTAACTACCTCAGTCTATGCCAGCAGTTTGTATGTTATATTAACTACCTCAGTCTATGTCAGCAGTTTGTATGTTAAGTTAACTACCTCAGTCTATGCCAGCAGTTTGTATGTTATATTTACTACCTCAGTCTATGCCAGCAGTTTGTATGCTATATTAACTACCTCAGTCTATGTCAGCAGTTTGTATGTTATATTAACTACCTCAGTCTATGTCAGCAGTTTGTATGTTATATTAACTACCTCAGTCTATGCCAGCAGTTTGTATGTTATATTAACTACCTCAGTCTATGTCAGCAGTTTGTATGCTATATTAACTGCCTCAATCTATGTCAGCAGTTTGTATGTTATATTAACTACCTCAGTCTATGCCAGCAGTTTGTATGTTATATTAACTACCTCAGTCTATGCCAGCAGTTTGTATGTTAAGTTAACTACCTCAGTCTATGTCAGCAGTTTGTATGTTATATTAACTACCTCAGTCCATGTCAGCAGTTTGTATGTTATATTAACTACCTCAGTCTATGTCAGCAGTTTGTATGTTATATTAACTACCTCAGTCTATGTCAGCAGTTTGTATGTTATATTAACTACCTCAGTCTATGCCAGCAGTTTGTATGTTATATTAACTACCTCAGTCTATGTCAGCAGTTTGTATGTTATATTAACTACCTCAGTCTATGTCAGCAGTTTGTATGTTATATTAACTACCTCAGTCTATGTCAGCAGTTTGTATGTTATATTAACTACCTCAGTCTATGCCAGCAGTTTGTATGTTATATTAACTACCTCAGTCTATGCCAGCAGTTTGTATGTTATATTAACTACCTCAGTCTATGCCAGCAGTTTGTATGTTATATTAACTACCTCAGTCTATGCCAGCAGTTTGTATGTTATATTAACTACCTCAGTCTATGTCAGCAGTTTGTATGTTATATTAACTACCTCAGTCTATGCCAGCAGTTTGTATGTTATATTAACTACCTCAGTCTATGCCAGCAGTTTGTATGTTATATTAACTACCTCAGTCTATGCCAGCAGTTTGTATGTTATATTAACTACCTCAGTCTATGTCAGCAGTTTGTATGTTATATTAACTACCTCAGTCTATGTCAGCAGTTTGTATGTTATATTAACTGCCTCAGTCTATGCCAACAGTTTGTATGTTATATTAACTACCTCAGTCTATGCCAGCAGTTTGTATGTTATATTAACTACCTCAGTCTATGCCAGCAGTTTGTATGTTATATTAACTACCTCAGTCTCTGTCAGCAGTTTGTATGTTATATTAACTGCCTCAGTCTATGCCAGCAGTTTGTATGTTATATTAACTACCTCAGTCTATGTCAGCAGTTTGTATGTTATATTAACTACCTCAGTCTATGCCAGCAGTTTGTATGTTATATTAACTGCCTCAGTCTATGCCAGCAGTTTGTATGTTATATTAACTGCCTCAATCTATGTCAGCAGTTTGTATGTTAAGTTAACTACCTCAGTCTATGCCAGCAGTTTGTATGTTATATTTACTACCTCAGTCTATGCCAGCAGTTTGTATGCTATATTAACTACCTCAGTCTATGTCAGCAGTTTGTATGTTATATTAACTACCTCAGTCTATGTCAGCAGTTTGTATGTTATATTAACTACCTCAGTCTATGCCAGCAGTTTGTATGTTATATTAACTGCCTCAGTCTATGCCAGCAGTTTGTATGTTATATTAACTGCCTCAATCTATGTCAGCAGTTTGTATGTTATATTAACTACCTCAGTCTATGCCAGCAGTTTGTATGTTATATTAACTACCTCAGTCTATGTCAGCAGTTTGTATGTTATATTAACTACCTCAGTCTATGCCAGCAGTTTGTATGTTATATTAACTACCTCAGTCTATGCCAGCAGTTTGTATGTTATATTAACTACCTCAGTCTATGCCAGCAGTTTGTATGTTATATTAACTACCTCAGTCTATGTCAGCAGTTTGTATGTTATATTAACTACCTCAGTCTCTGTCAGCAGTTTGTATGTTATATTAACTACCTCAGTCTATGTCAGCAGTTTGTATGTTATATTAACTACCTCAGTCTATGCCAGCAGTTTGTATGTTATATTAACTACCTCAGTCTATGCCAGCAGTTTGTATGTTATATTAACTACCACAGTCTATGCCAGCAGTTTGTATGTTATATTAACTACCTCAGTCTATGCCAGCAGTTTGTATGTTATATTAACTACCTCAGTCTATGTCAGCAGTTTGTATGTTATATTAACTACCTCAGTCTATGCCAGCAGTTTGTATGTTATATTAACTACCTCAGTCTATGTCAGCAGTTTGTATGTTATATTAACTACCTCAGTCTATGTCAGCAGTTTGTATGTTATATTAACTACCTCAGTCTATGCCAGCAGTTTGTATGTTATATTAACTACCTCAGTCTATGCCAGCAGTTTGTATGTTATATTAACTACCTCAGTCTATGCCAGCAGTTTGTATGTTATATTAACTACCTCAGTCTATGCCAGCAGTTTGTATGTTATATTAACTACCACAGTCTATGTCAGCAGTTTGTATGTTATATTAACTACCTCAGTCTATGCCAGCAGTTTGTATGTTATATTAACTACCTCAGTCTATGTCAGCAGTTTGTATGTTATATTAACTACCTCAGTCTATGCCAGCAGTTTGTATGTTATATTAACTACGTCAGTCTATGTCAGCAGTTTGTATGTTATATTAACTACCTCAGTCTATGTCAGCAGTTTGTATGTTATATTAACTACCTCAGTCTATGCCAGCAGTTTGTATGTTATATTAACTACGTCAGTCTATGCCAGCAGTTTGTATGTTATATTAACTACCTCAGTCTATGTCAGCAGTTTGTATGTTATATTAACTACCTCAGTCTATGCCAGCAGTTTGTATGTTATATTAACTACGTCAGTCTATGTCAGCAGTTTGTATGTTATATTAACTACCTCAGTCTATGTCAGCAGTTTGTATGTTATATTAACTACCTCAGTCTATGTCAGCAGTTTGTATGTTATATTAACTACCTCAGTCTATGTCAGCAGTTTGTATGTTATATTAACTACGTCAGTCTATGTCAGCAGTTTGTATGTTATATTAACTACCTCAGTCTATGTCAGCAGTTTGTATGTTATATTAACTACCTCAGTCTATGTCAGCAGTTTGTATGTTATATTAACTACCTCAGTCCATGTCAGCAGTTTGTATGTTATATTAACTACCTCAGTCTATGCCAGCAGTTTGTATGTTATATTAACTACCTCAGTCTATGTCAGCAGTTTGTATGTTATATTAACTACCTCAGTCTATGCCAGCAGTTTGTATGTTATATTAACTACCTCAGTCCATGTCAGCAGTTTGTATGTTATATTAACTACCTCAGTCTATGTCAGCAGTTTGTATGTTATATTAACTACCTCAGTCCATGTCAGCAGTTTGTATGTTATATTTACTACCTCAGTCTATGCCAGCAGTTTGTATGCTATATTAACTGCCTCAATCTATGTCAGCAGTTTGTATGTTATATTAACTACCTCAGTCTATGTCAGCAGTTTGTATGTTATATTAACTACCTCAGTCTATGTCAGCAGTTTGTATGTTATATTAACTACCTCAGTCTATGCCAGCAGTTTGTATGTTATATTAACTACCTCAGTCTATGCCAGCAGTTTGTATGTTATATTAACTACCTCAGTCTATGCCAGCAGTTTGTATGTTATATTAACTACCTCAGTCCATGTCAGCAGTTTGTATGTTATATTAACTACCTCAGTCTATGTCAGCAGTTTGTATGTTATATTAACTACCTCAGTCCATGTCAGCAGTTTGTATGTTATATTTACTACCTCAGTCTATGCCAGCAGTTTGTATGCTATATTAACTGCCTCAATCTATGTCAGCAGTTTGTATGTTATATTAACTACCTCAGTCTATGTCAGCAGTTTGTATGTTATATTAACTACCTCAGTCTATGTCAGCAGTTTGTATGTTATATTAACTACGTCAGTCTATGTCAGCAGTTTGTATGTTATATTAACTACCTCAGTCTATGCCAGCAGTTTGTATGTTATATTAACTACCTCAGTCCATGTCAGCAGTTTGTATGTTATATTAACTACCTCAGTCTATGACAGCAGTTTGTATGTTATATTAACTACCTCAGTCTATGTCAGCAGTTTGTATGTTATATTAACCACCTCAGTCTATGTCAGCAGTTTGTATGTTATATTTACTACCTCAGTCTATGCCAGCAGTTTGTATGTTATATTAACTACCTCAGTCTATGTCAGCAGTTTGTATGTTATATTAACTACCTCAGTCCATGTCAGCAGTTTGTATGTTATATTTACTACCTCAGTCTATGCCAGCAGTTTGTATGCTATATTAACTGCCTCAATCTATGTCAGCAGTTTGTATGTTATATTAACTACCTCAGTCTATGTCAGCAGTTTGTATGTTATATTAACTACCTCAGTCTATGTCAGCAGTTTGTATGTTATATTAACTACGTCAGTCTATGTCAGCAGTTTGTATGTTATATTAACTACCTCAGTCTATGCCAGCAGTTTGTATGTTATATTAACTACCTCAGTCCATGTCAGCAGTTTGTATGTTATATTAACTACCTCAGTCTATGTCAGCAGTTTGTATGTTATATTAACCACCTCAGTCTATGTCAGCAGTTTGTATGTTATATTAACTACCTCAGTCTATGCCAGCAGTTTGTATGTTATATTAACTACGTCAGTCTATGTCAGCAGTTTGTATGTTATATTAACTACCTCAGTCCATGTCAGCAGTTTGTATGTTATATTAACTACCTCAGTCTATGTCAGCAGTTTGTATGTTATATTAACCACCTCAGTCTATGTCAGCAGTTTGTATGTTATATTAACTACCTCAGTCTATGCCAGCAGTTTGTATGTTATATTAACTACCTCAGTCTATGTCAGCAGTTTGTATGTTATATTAACTACCTCAGTCCATGTCAGCAGTTTGTATGTTATATTTACTACCTCAGTCTATGCCAGCAGTTTGTATGCTATATTAACTGCCTCAATCTATGTCAGCAGTTTGTATGTTATATTAACTACCTCAGTCTATGTCAGCAGTTTGTATGTTATATTAACTACCTCAGTCTATGTCAGCAGTTTGTATGTTATATTAACTACGTCAGTCTATGTCAGCAGTTTGTATGTTATATTAACTACCTCAGTCTATGCCAGCAGTTTGTATGTTATATTAACTACCTCAGTCCATGTCAGCAGTTTGTATGTTATATTAACTACCTCAGTCTATGCCAGCAGTTTGTATGTTATATTAACTACCTCAGTCCATGTCAGCAGTTTGTATGTTATATTTACTACCTCAGTCTATGCCAGCAGTTTGTATGCTATATTAACTGCCTCAATCTATGTCAGCAGTTTGTATGTTATATTAACTACCTCAGTCTATGTCAGCAGTTTGTATGTTATATTAACTACCTCAGTCTATGTCAGCAGTTTGTATGTTATATTAACTACGTCAGTCTATGCCAGCAGTTTGTATGTTATATTAACTACCTCAGTCTATGTCAGCAGTTTGTATGTTATATTAACTACCTCAGTCTATGTCAGCAGTTTGTATGTTATATTAACTACCTCAGTCTATGCCAGCAGTTTGTATGTTATATTTACTGCCTCAATCTATGTCAGCAGTTTGTATGTTATATTAACTACCTCAGTCTATGCCAGCAGTTTGTATGTTATATTAACTACCTCAGTCTATGCCAGCAGTTTGTATGTTATATTAACTACCTCAGTCTATGCCAGCAGTTTGTATGTTATATTAACTACCTCAGTCTATGCCAGCAGTTTGTATGTTATATTAACTACCTCAGTCTATGCCAGCAGTTTGTATGTTATATTAACTACCTCAGTCTATGCCAGCAGTTTGTATGTTATATTAACTACCTCAGTCTATGTCAGCAGTTTGTATGTTATATTAACTGCCTCAATCTATGCCAGCCGTTTGTATGTTATATTAACTACCTCAATCTATGCCAGCAGTTTGTATGTTATATTAACTACCTCAGTCTATGTCAGCAGTTTGTATGTTATATTAACTACCTCAGTCTATGCCAGCAGTTTGTATGTTATATTAACTACCTCGGTCTATGTCAGCAGTTTGTATGTTATATTAACTACCTCAGTCTATGTCAGCAGTTTGTATGTTATATTAACTACCTCAGTCTATGTCAGCAGTTTGTATGTTATATTAACTACCTCAGTCTATGCCAGCAGTTTGTATGTTATATTAACTACCTCAGTCTATGTCAGCAGTTTGTATGTTATATTAACTGCCTCAGTCTATGCCAGCAGTTTGTATGTTATATTAACTACCTCGGTCTATGTCAGCAGTTTGTATGTTATATTAACTACCTCAGTCTATGTCAGCAGTTTGTATGTTATATTAACTACCTCAGTCTATGTCAGCAGTTTGTATGTTATATTAACTACCTCAGTCTATGCCAGCAGTTTGTATGTTATATTAACTACCTCAGTCTATGTCAGCAGTTTGTATGTTATATTAACTACCTCAGTCTATGCCAGCAGTTTGTATGTTATATTAACTACCTCGGTCTATGTCAGCAGTTTGTATGTTATATTAACTACGTCAGTCTATGTCAGCAGTTTGTATGTTATATTAACTACCTCAGTCTATGCCAGCAGTTTGTATGTTATATTAACTACCTCAATCTATGTCAGCCGTTTGTATGTTATATTAACTACCTCAGTCTATGTCAGCAGTTTGTATGTTATATTAACTACCTCAATCTATGCCAGCAGTTTGTATGTTATATTAACTACCTCAGTCTATGCCAGCAGTTTGTATGTTATATTAACTACCTCAGTCTATGCCAGCAGTTTGTATGTTATATTAACTGCCTCAGTCTATGCCAGCAGTTTGTATGTTATATTAACTACGTCAGTCTATGCCAGCAGTTTGTATGTTATATTAACTGCCTCAGTCTATGTCAGCAGTTTGTATGTTATATTAACTACCTCAATCTATGCCAGCAGTTTGTATGTTATATTAACTACCTCAGTCTATGCCAGCAGTTTGTATGTTATATTAACTGCCTCAGTCTATGCCAGCAGTTTGTATGTTATATTAACTACCTCGGTCTATGTCAGCAGTTTGTATGTTATATTAACTACCTCGGTCTATGTCAGCAGTTTATATTAACTACCTCGGTCTATGTCAGCAGTTTATATTAACTACCTCGGTCTATGTCAGCAGTTTGTATGTTATATTAACTACCTCGGTCTATGTCAGCAGTTTGTATGTTATATTAACTACCTCAATCTATGCCAGCAGTTTGTATGTTATATTAACTACCTCAGTCTATGTCAGCAGTTTGTATGTTATATTAACTGCCTCAGTCTATGCCAGCAGTTTGTATGTTATATTAACTACCTCAGTCTATGTCAGCAGTTTGTATGTTATATTAACTACCTCAGTCTATGCCAGCAGTTTGTATGTTATATTAACTACCTCAGTCTATGTCAGCAGTTTGTATGTTATATTAACTACCTCAGTCTATGCCAGCAGTTTGTATGTTATATTAACTACCTCGGTCTATGTCAGCAGTTTGTATGTTATATTAACTACCTCGGTCTATGTCAGCAGTTTGTATGTTATATTAACTACCTCAATCTATGCCAGCAGTTTGTATGTTATATTAACTACCTCAGTCTATGTCAGCAGTTTGTATGTTATATTAACTGCCTCAGTCTATGTCAGCAGTTTGTATGTTATATTAACTACCTCGGTCTATGTCAGCAGTTTGTATGTTATATTAACTACGTCAGTCTATGCCAGCAGTTTGTATGTTATATTAACTACCTCAGTCTATGCCAGCAGTTTGTATGTTATATTAACTACCTCGGTCTATGTCAGCAGTTTGTATGTTATATTAACTACCTCAGTCTATGTCAGCCGTTTGTATGTTATATTAACTACCTCGGTCTATGTCAGCAGTTTGTATGTTATATTAACTACCTCAGTCTATGTCAGCAGTTTGTATGTTATATTAACTACCTCAGTCTATGCCAGCAGTTTGTATGTTATATTAACTACCTCAGTCTATGTCAGCAGTTTGTATGTTATATTAACTACCTCAGTCTATGCCAGCAGTTTGTATGTTATATTAACTACCTCAGTCTATGTCAGCAGTTTGTATGTCATATTAACTGCCTCAGTCTATGTCAGCAGTTTGTATGTTATATTAACCACCTCAGTCCATGCCAGCAGTTTGTATGTTATATTAACTACCTCAATCTATGTCAGCAGTTTGTATGTTATATTAACCACCTCAGTCTATGTCAGCAGTTTGTATGTTATATTAACTACCTCAGTCTATGTCAGCAGTTTGTATGTTATATTAACTACCTCAGTCTATGCCAGCGGTTTGTATGTTATATTAACTGCCTCAGTCTATGTCAGCAGTTTGTATGTTATATTAACTGCCTCAGTCTATGCCAGCAGTTTGTATGTTATATTAACTACCTCGGTCTATGTCAGCAGTTTGTATGTTATATTAACTGCCTCAGTCTATGTCAGCAGTTTGTATGTTATATTAACTACCTCGGTCTATGTCAGCAGTTTGTATGTTATATTAACTACCTCAGTCTATGTCAGCAGTTTGTATGTTATATTAACTGCCTCAGTCTATGCCAGCAGTTTGTATGTTATATTAACTACCTCGGTCTATGTCAGCAGTTTGTATGTTATATTAACTGCCTCAGTCTATGTCAGCAGTTTGTATGTTATATTAACTACGTCAGTCTATGTCAGCAGTTTGTATGTTATATTAACTACCTCAGTCTATGTCAGCAGTTTGTATGTTATATTAACTACCACAGTCTATGTCAGCAGTTTGTATGTTATATTAACTGCCTCAGTCTATGCCAGCAGTTTGTATGTTATATTAACTACCTCAGTCTATGTCAGCAGTTTGTATGTTATATTAACTGCCTCAGTCTATGTCAGCAGTTTGTATGTTATATTAACTACCTCGGTCTATGTCAGCAGTTTGTATGTTATATTAACTACCACAGTCTATGTCAGCAGTTTGTATGTTATATTAACTACCTCAATCTATGTCAGCAGTTTGTATGTTATATTAACTACCACAGTCTATGCCAGCAGTTTGTATGTTATATTAACTACCACAGTCTATGCCAGCAGTTTGTATGTTATATTAACTGCCTCAGTCTATGTCAGCAGTTTGTATGTTATATTAACTACCTCAGTCTATGCCAGCAGTTTGTATGTTATATTAACTACCTCAGTCTATGTCAGCAGTTTGTATGTTATATTAACTACCTCAGTCTATGTCAGCAGTTTGTATGTTATATTAACTGCCTCAGTCTATGCCAGCAGTTTGTATGTTATATTAACTACCTCAATCTATGTCAGCAGTTTGTATGTTATATTAACTACCTCAGTCTATGCCAGCAGTTTGTATGTTATATTAACTACCTCAGTCTATGCCAGCCGTTTGTATGTTATATTAACTACCTCGGTCTATGTCAGCAGTTTGTATGTTATATTAACTACCTCAGTCTATGTCAGCAGTTTGTATGTTATATTAACTACCTCAGTCTATGCCAGCAGTTTGTATGTTATATTAACTACCTCAGTCTATGCCAGCAGTTTGTATGTTATATTAACTACCTCAGTCTATGCCAGCAGTTTGTATGTTATATTAACTACCTCAGTCTATGTCAGCAGTTTGTATGTTATATTAACTGCCTCAGTCTATGCCAGCAGTTTGTATGTTATATTAACTACCTCAGTCCATGTCAGCAGTTTGTATGTTATATTAACTACCTCAGTCTATGCCAGCCGTTTGTATGTTATATTAACTACCTCAGTCTATGCCAGCCGTTTGTATGTTATATTAACTACCTCGGTCTATGTCAGCAGTTTGTATGTTATATTAACTACCTCAGTCTATGCCAGCGGTTTGTATGTTATATTAACTACCTCAGTCTATGCCAGCCGTTTGTATGTTATATTAACTACCTCGGTCTATGTCAGCAGTTTGTATGTTATATTAACTACCTCAGTCTATGCCAGCAGTTTGTATGTTATATTAACTACCTCAGTCTATGCCAGCAGTTTGTATGTTATATTAACTACCTCAGTCTATGCCAGCCGTTTGTATGTTATATTAACTACCTCAGTCTATGCCAGCCGTTTGTATGTTATATTAACTACCTCGGTCTATGTCAGCAGTTTGTATGTTATATTAACTACCTCAGTCTATGCCAGCCGTTTGTATGTTATATTAACTACCTCAGTCTATGCCAGCAGTTTGTATGTTATATTAACTACCTCAGTCTATGCCAGCCGTTTGTATGTTATATTAACTACCTCAGTCTATGCCAGCCGTTTGTATGTTATATTAACTACCTCAGTCTATGTCAGCAGTTTGTATGTTATATTAACTACCTCAGTCTATGCCAGCCGTTTGTATGTTATATTAACTACCTCAGTCTATGCCAGCCGTTTGTATGTTATATTAACTACCTCGGTCTATGTCAGCAGTTTGTATGTTATATTAACTACCTCAGTCTATGCCAGCAGTTTGTATGTTATATTAACTACCTCAGTCTATGCCAGCAGTTTGTATGTTATATTAACTACCTCAGTCTATGCCAGCCGTTTGTATGTTATATTAACTACCTCAGTCTATGCCAGCCGTTTGTATGTTATATTAACTACCTCGGTCTATGCCAGCAGTTTGTATGTTATATTAACTACGTCAGTCTATGTCAGCAGTTTGTATGTTATATTAACTGCCTCAGTCTATGTCAGCAGTTTGTATGTTATATTAACTACCTCAGTCTATGTCAGCAGTTTGTATGTTATATTAACTACCTCAGTCTATGTAAGCAGTTTGTATGTTATATTAACTACCTCAGTCTATGTCAGCAGTTTGTATGTTATATTAACTACCTCAGTCTATGACAGCAGTTTGTATGTTATATTAACTACCTCAGTCTATGCCAGCAGTTTGTATGTTATATTAACTACCTCAGTCTATGCCAGCAGTTTGTATGTTATATTAACTACCTCAGTCTATGTCAGCAGTTTGTATGTTATATTAACTGCCTCAGTCTATGTCAGCAGTTTGTATGTTATATTAACTACCTCAATCTATGTCAGCAGTTTGTATGTTATATTAACTGCCTCAGTCTATGTCAGCAGTTTGTATGTTATATTAACTACCTCAGTCTATGCCAGCAGTTTGTATGTTATATTAACTACCTCGGTCTATGCCAGCAGTTTGTATGTTATATTAACTACCTCAGTCTATGCCAGCAGTTTGTATGTTATATTAACTGCCTCAGTCTATGTCAGCAGTTTGTATGTTATATTAACTACCTCAGTCTATGCCAGCAGTTTGTATGTTATATTAACTACCTCAGTCTATGCCAGCAGTTTGTATGTTATATTAACTGCCTCAGTCTATGTCAGCAGTTTGTACGTTATATTAACTTCCTCCGTCTATGTCAGCAGTTTGTACGTTATATTAACTACCTCAGTCTATGTCAGCAGTTTGTATGTTATATTAACTATCTCAGTCTATGCCAGCAGTTTGTATGTTATATTAACTACCTCAGTCTATGCCAGCAGTTTGTATGTTATATTAACTACCTCAGTCTATGCCAGCAGTTTGTATGTTATATTAACTACCTCAGTCTATGCCAGCAGTTTGTATGTTATATTAACTACCTCAGTCTATGCCAGCAGTTTGTATGTTATATTAACTGCCTCAGTCTATGTCAGCAGTTTGTACGTTATATTAACTTCCTCCGTCTATGTCAGCAGTTTGTACGTTATATTAACTACCTCAGTCTATGTCAGCAGTTTGTATGTTATATTAACTATCTCAGTCTATGCCAGCAGTTTGTATGTTATATTAACTACCTCAGTCTATGCCAGCAGTTTGTATGTTATATTAACTACCTCAGTCTATGTCAGCAGTTTGTATGTTATATTAACTACCTCAGTCTATGCCAGCAGTTTGTATGTTATATTAACTACCTCAGTCTATGCCAGCAGTTTGTATGTTATATTAACTACCTCAGTCTATGCCAGCAGTTTGTATGTTATATTAACTACCTCAGTCTATGCCAGCAGTTTGTATGTTATATTAACTACCTCAGTCTATGCCAGCAGTTTGTATGTTATATTAACTACCTCAGTCTATGCCAGCAGTTTGTATGTTATATTAACTACCTCAGTCTATGCCAGCAGTTTGTATGTTATATTAACTACCTCAGTCTATGTCAGCAGTTTGTATGTTATATTAACTACCTCAGTCTATGCCAGCGGTTTGTATGTTATATTAACTACCTCAGTCTATGTCAGCAGTTTGTATGTTATATTAACTACCTCAGTCTATGCCAGCAGTTTGTATGTTATATTAACTACCTCAGTCTATGCCAGCGGTTTGTATGTTATATTAACTACCTCAGTCTATGTCAGCAGTTTGTATGTTATATTAACTACCTCAGTCTATGCCAGCAGTTTGTATGTTATATTAACTACCACAGTCTATGCCAGCAGTTTGTATGTTATATTAACTACCTCAATCTATGTCAGCAGTTTGTATGTTATATTAACTACCTCAGTCTATGCCAGCAGTTTGTATGTTATATTAACTACCACAGTCTATGTCAGCAGTTTGTATGTTATATTAACTACCTCAGTCTATGTCAGCAGTTTGTATGTTATATTAACTACCTCGGTCTATGTCAGCGGTTTGTATGTTATATTAACTGCCTCAGTCTATGCCAGCAGTTTGTATGTTATATTAACTACCTCAGTCTATGCCAGCAGTTTGTATGTTATATTAACTACCTCAGTCTATGCCAGCAGTTTGTATGTTATATTAACTACCTCAATCTATGTCAGCAGTTTGTATGTTATATTAACTACCTCAGTCTATGCCAGCAGTTTGTATGTTATATTAACTACCACAGTCTATGTCAGCAGTTTGTATGTTATATTAACTGCCTCAGTCTATGCCAGCAGTTTGTATGTTATATTAACTGCCTCAGTCTATGTCAGCAGTTTGTATGTTATATTAACTACCTCAGTCTATGTCAGCAGTTTGTATGTTATATTAACTACCTCAGTCTATGTCAGCAGTTTGTATGTTATATTAACTACCTCAGTCTATGCCAGCAGTTTGTATGTTATATTAACTACCTCAGTCTATGTCAGCAGTTTGTATGTTATATTAACTACCTCAGTCTATGTCAGCAGTTTGTATGTTATATTAACTACCTCAGTCTATGTCAGCAGTTTGTATGTTATATTAACTACCTCAGTCTATGCCATCAGTTTGTATGTTATATTAACTACCTCAGTCTATGTCAGCAGTTTGTATGTTATATTAACTACCTCAGTCTATGCCAGCAGTTTGTATGTTATATTAACTACCTCAGTCTATGTCAGCAGTTTGTATGTTATATTAACTACCTCAGTCTATGCCAGCAGTTTGTATGTTATATTAACTACCTCAGTCTATGCCAGCAGTTTGTATGCTATATTAACTACCTCAGTCTATGTCAGCAGTTTGTATGTTATATTAACTACCTCAGTCTATGTCAGCAGTTTGTATGTTATATTAACTACCTCAGTCTATGCCAGCAGTTTGTATGTTATATTAACTACCTCAGTCTATGTCAGCAGTTTGTATGTTATATTAACTACCTCAGTCTATGCCATCAGTTTGTATGTTATATTAACTACCTCAATCTATGTCAGCAGTTTGTATGTTATATTAACTACCTCAGTCTATGCCAGCAGTTTGTATGTTATATTAACTACCACAGTCTATGTCAGCAGTTTGTATGTTATATTAACTGCCTCAGTCTATGCCAGCAGTTTGTATGTTATATTAACTGCCTCAGTCTATGTCAGCAGTTTGTATGTTATATTAACTACCTCAGTCTATGTCAGCAGTTTGTATGTTATATTAACTACCTCAGTCTATGTCAGCAGTTTGTATGTTATATTAACTACCTCAGTCTATGCCAGCAGTTTGTATGTTATATTAACTACCTCAGTCTATGTCAGCAGTTTGTATGTTATATTAACTACCTCAGTCTATGCCAGCAGTTTGTATGTTATATTAACTACCTCAGTCTATGTCAGCAGTTTGTATGTTATATTAACTACCTCAGTCTATGCCAGCAGTTTGTATGTTATATTAACTACCTCAGTCTATGTCAGCAGTTTGTATGTTATATTAACTACCTCAGTCTATGTCAGCAGTTTGTATGTTATATTAACTACCTCAGTCTATGCCAGCAGTTTGTATGTTATATTAACTACCTCAGTCTATGCCAGCAGTTTGTATGTTATATTAACTACCTCAGTCTATGCCAGCAGTTTGTATGTTATATTAACTACCTCAGTCTATGTCAGCAGTTTGTATGTTATATTAACTACCTCAGTCTATGTCAGCAGTTTGTATGTTATATTAACTGCCTCAGTCTATGTCAGCAGTTTGTATGTTATATTAACTACCTCAGTCTATGCCAGCAGTTTGTATGTTATATTAACTACCTTAGTCTATGCCAGCAGTTTGTATGTTATATTAACTGCCTCAGTCTATGTCAGCAGTTTGTATGTTATATTAACTATCTCAGTCTATGTCAGCAGTTTGTATGTTATATTAACTACGTCAGTCTATGTCAGCAGTTTGTATGTTATATTAACTACCTCAGTCTATGTCAGCAGTTTGTATGTTATATTAACTACCTCAATCTATGTCAGCAGTTTGTATGTTATATTAACTACCTCAGTCTATGTCAGCAGTTTGTATGTTATATTAACTACCTCAGTCTATGTCAGCAGTTTGTATGTTATATTAACTACCTCAGTCTATGCCATCAGTTTGTATGTTATATTAACTACCTCAGTCTATGTCAGCAGTTTGTATGTTATATTAACTACCTCAGTCTATGCCAGCAGTTTGTATGTTATATTAACTACCTCAGTCTATGTCAGCAGTTTGCATTAACTACCTCAGTCTATGTCAGCAGTTTGTATGTTATATTAACTACCTCAGTCTATGTCAGCAGTTTGTATGTTATATTAACTACCTCAGTCTATGCCAGCAGTTTGTATGTTATATTAACTACCTCAGTCTATGCCAGCAGTTTGTATGTTATATTAACTACCTCAGTCCATGTCAGCAGTTTGTATGTTATATTAACTACCTCAGTCTATGTCAGCAGTTTGTATGTTATATTAACTGCCTCAGTCTATGTCAGCAGTTTGTATGTTATATTAACTACCTCGGTCTATGTCAGCAGTTTGTATGTTATATTAACTGCCTCAGTCTATGTCAGCAGTTTGTATGTTATATTAACTACCTCAGTCTATGCCAGCAGTTTGTATGTTATATTAACTACCTCAGTCTATGCCAGCAGTTTGTATGTTATATTAACTACCTCAGTCTATGCCAGCAGTTTGTATGTTATATTAACTACCTCAGTCCATGTCAGCAGTTTGTATGTTATATTAACTACCTCAGTCTATGTCAGCAGTTTGTATGTTATATTAACTGCCTCAGTCTATGTCAGCAGTTTGTATGTTATATTAACTACCTCAGTCTATGCCAGCAGTTTGTATGTTATATTAACTACCTCAGTCTATGCCAGCAGTTTGTATGTTATATTAACTACCTCAGTCTATGCCAGCAGTTTGTATGTTATATTAACTACCTCAGTCCATGTCAGCAGTTTGTATGTTATATTAACTACCTCAGTCTATGTCAGCAGTTTGTATGTTATATTAACTGCCTCAGTCTATGTCAGCAGTTTGTATGTTATATTAACTACCTCGGTCTATGTCAGCAGTTTGTATGTTATATTAACTACCTCAGTCTATGCCAGCAGTTTGTATGTTATATTAACTACCTCAGTCCATGTCAGCAGTTTGTATGTTATATTAACTACCTCAGTCTATGTCAGCAGTTTGTATGTTATATTAACTGCCTCAGTCTATGTCAGCAGTTTGTATGTTATATTAACTACCTCAGTCTATGCCAGCAGTTTGTATGTTATATTAACTACCTCAGTCTATGCCAGCAGTTTGTATGTTATATTAACTACCTCAGTCTATGCCAGCAGTTTGTATGTTATATTAACTACCTCAGTCCATGTCAGCAGTTTGTATGTTATATTAACTACCTCAGTCTATGTCAGCAGTTTGTATGTTATATTAACTGCCTCAGTCTATGTCAGCAGTTTGTATGTTATATTAACTACCTCGGTCTATGTCAGCAGTTTGTATGTTATATTAACTGCCTCAGTCTATGTCAGCAGTTTGTATGTTATATTAACTACCTCAGTCTATGCCAGCAGTTTGTATGTTATATTAACTACCTCAGTCTATGTCAGCAGTTTGTATGTTATATTAACTACCTCAGTCTATGTCAGCAGTTTGTATGTTATATTAACTACCTCAGTCTATGCCAGCAGTTTGTATGTTATATTAACTACCACAGTCTATGTCAGCAGTTTGTATGTTATATTAACTACCTCAGTCTATGCCAGCAGTTTGTATGTTATATTAACTACCTCAGTCTATGTCAGCAGTTTGTATGTTATATTAACTGCCTCAGTCTATGTCAGCAGTTTGTATGTTATATTAACTGCCTCAGTCTATGTCAGCAGTTTGTATGTTATATTAACTGCCTCAGTCTATGCCAGCAGTTTGTATGTTATATTAACTACCTCAGTCTATGTCAGCAGTTTGTATGTTATATTAACTGCCTCAGTCTATGTCAGCAGTTTGTATGTTATATTAACTACCTCAGTCTATGCCAGCAGTTTGTATGTTATATTAACTACCTCAGTCTATGTCAGCAGTTTGTATGTTATATTAACTACCTCAGTCTATGCCAGCAGTTTGTATGTTATATTAACTGCCTCAGTCTATGTCAGCAGTTTGTATGTTATATTAACTGCCTCAGTCTATGTCAGCAGTTTGTATGTTATATTAACTACCTCAGTCTATGCCAGCAGTTTGTATGCTATATTAACTACCTCAGTCTATGTCAGCAGTTTGTATGTTATATTAACTACCTCAGTCTATGTCAGCAGTTTGTATGTTATATTAACTGCCTCAGTCTATGTCAGCAGTTTGTATGTTATATTAACTACCTCAGTCTATGTCAGCAGTTTGTATGTTATATTAACTGCCTCAGTCTATGTCAGCAGTTTGTATGTTATATTAACTACCTCAGTCTATGCCAGCAGTTTGTATGTTATATTAACTACCTCAGTCTATGTCAGCAGTTTGTATGTTATATTAACTACCTCAGTCTATGTCAGCAGTTTGTATGTTATATTAACTGCCTCAGTCTATGTCAGCAGTTTGTATGTTATATTAACTGCCTCAGTCTATGTCAGCAGTTTGTATGTTATATTAACTACCTCAGTCTATGTCAGCAGTTTGTATGTTATATTAACTACCTCAGTCTATGTCAGCAGTTTGTATGTTATATTAACTACCTCAGTCTATGTCAGCAGTTTGTATGTTATATTAACTGCCTCAGTCTATGTCAGCAGTTTGTATGTTATATTAACTACCTCAGTCTATGTCAGCAGTTTGTATGTTATATTAACTGCCTCAGTCTATGTCAGCAGTTTGTATGTTATATTAACTACCTCAGTCTATGTCAGCAGTTTGTATGTTATATTAACTGCCTCAGTCTATGCCAGCAGTTTGTATGTTATATTAACTACCTCAGTCTATGTCAGCAGTTTGTATGTTATATTAACTGCCTCAGTCTATGTCAGCAGTTTGTATGTTATATTAACTACCTCAGTCTATGCCAGCAGTTTGTATGTTATATTAACTACCTCAGTCTATGTCAGCAGTTTGTATGTTATATTAACTACCTCAGTCTATGTCAGCAGTTTGTATGTTATATTAACTACCTCAGTCTATGCCAGCAGTTTGTATGTTATATTAACTGCCTCAGTCTATGTCAGCAGTTTGTATGTTATATTAACTGCCTCAGTCTATGTCAGCAGTTTGTATGTTATATTAACTACCTCAGTCTATGCCAGCAGTTTGTATGTTATATTAACTACCTCAGTCTATGTCAGCAGTTTGTATGTTAAGTTAACTACCTCAGTCTATGTCAGCAGTTTGTATGTTATATTAACTACCTCAGTCCATGTCAGCAGTTTGTATGTTATATTAACTACCTCAGTCTATGTCAGCAGTTTGTATGTTATATTAACTACCTCAGTCTATGTCAGCAGTTTGTATGTTATATTAACTACCTCAGTCCATGTCAGCAGTTTGTATGTTATATTAACTACCTCAGTCTATGTCAGCAGTTTGTATGTTATATTAACTGCCTCAGTCTATGTCAGCAGTTTGTATGTTATATTAACTACCTCAGTCTATGTCAGCAGTTTGTATGTTATATTAACTACCTCGGTCTATGTCAGCAGTTTATATTAACTACCAGCAGTATGATTGCTTCAGCTTTCCAAAACAAGTAGGCATTTCTCGCAGAGCTGTTCTCCTGCTCTTGTCAGATATTATACCGCTCCAGTAGTCAGGTCTTTTGATGGAGAAGCAAACCTGATTGGTGGATTTAGCACCAGATTTGGTCCCTGCTTCCACCATTACCATCTGTGATCCAACTGGTCAACTTGGCAACTGTTTTGGTCTAACTCTCAACTACCCAACTCCACAAATGTTTGTGTGTTGATTAGTCTTGTGTCAGACATATCAATCAACTCATCTGATTGACCTGTACATACCCACTGATGATGATGACCAGCAGCACCTCTGATCATACACTATGTCCCCAACATAAAAAGCGTGAGGCAGATTTGTGCAGTTGTATGTCTGTGCAGCTGATGTGCCAAAGGTGTGGTCAAAGAAATCCATAGTCTCACTAAGCGTCAAATATACAGCCAACCTCACTCTGGACTGATATAATAATACCCATATCCAGCTTGCCAACACTATACTTAGGTATTTGAGAAAGAAAAAAGAAAGATACTTCCTAGTTTATTCTTCACTCTTTAGAATATAGAACACAGTATCTAGAGTATCGATTTGTATATAGGCTTAGATAATTGATTGTAGGCCACAATTATTAAAAGAACTGCAATCATTCCCCATATATTTACATTAATGGTAGACTATGTAATAAGTTTTTAGCTAGTATCTGTGTTTTAAAGTGGAACTTCAAGTCTTACCTCTTAGGGTTTTATATTATAGAGATAGAGTAATTATTATACTCCATTGTACTATACATCAATAAAGTATGAATATCAGATGCTGAATATCTGATGCTTGGCATCCGATCTCATATTCTGTAAGAAGATACTCTATTTGCCCTATAATTTGGTTATATTTATTAGTTAACAGTACACAGAAGAAATAATTGTACGTCAAATGTATCTATTTTCAACCAATTTTGTCATTTTCCTATAGCGATAACTGAAAAGATCAGATAGAGATGAGTACTATGATAATTATGCTTTCTTCAAGGTAGTCATATCACTTTAATAAGAGATCATATAACACATATCTGTAGTTCTATCATGCGGAATAATGATGTGCGTGCATACATGAATACAATCTTATCAGAAGTAACTTCATTCCTTGTTGTGGTCTTGACGCTCTCATGATGCTCAGATATAGAGGAATTCCTGTGATAATTTGTCAGATTTATGTAAAACAACATGTCTTACAACTTCTTGAAAAACGTAATTATGAGTAGAGAATATGTTCATTATATATACCCTGTCTTTAATTAGTAATGCTTTCTGTGGAGACCACAAGCGATGTTGGTACTTACAATTTAGACTGATGAGATTTTCAAATCTAGATCACCTGTATAATATAATGCTTGTATTTCCCATCAGGTCCCCCTGAAATAATTGATGTCCTTAATGAGCTTGATTTGTTGACATATGTTCCTCAGCGGTAGTTCCCTTTACCTCTCGCTGTCTGGCATCTTCCCATCGCAAGCCTTTATCTTTACGCCGTACAAAGACCCAATAATGATATAACCGTTTCTTTATGAGTCTTACCGGAAAGACATAAAACATCATATAAGGACAACAATATCTCGTTTTCGCATTATAGATATTGTTATATCTTTATACCAATGTTGTTCTATCCGTGGCATTGTCTGCTGAAGGCGGTTAGATTTATTTAATTGTAAAAAGCATAAGACGTGCTAATGAGTGTTTCTTGGAGTCGGTGTATTTACATTACATGAGAACAATACAAAGTAGCCCTTACTACACTTATGTCTTTATTTAGATTATCATACACGACATGGTTGGTGCAGATTGCATTAATGACGTCAGGGAGTAAGCTTCATTATATTTAAGATAAAACTGATGAGCACACCTTTCAAAGTGAGAAAGAAAAGATTTTTTTCCTGTAGTTTTCTTTTGTATATATTGTTATTTTAAAATACATCATGATACGTATTACGGAGAGAAAGAGAGCGTGTGTGAAAGTGAAAAAATGAGTCCTACTCATAAACGTGTCATAAGCTGAGAGATCAAGGAGCTTATTTCTTTTCAACAGATAAAGCGTATATGCTTATTCTACGGTCTCAGTCCACCAGAGGTCACGCTGCCCCAGTCTCCCACACATTATTCTGAGTTTATATAATCTTGACAAGGTCATCCCATTGTTCATACTATCTCTCATGAGACACGCCTCAAGGTCGATGAATGCGACGCCCTCTTGTGACAGTCACTGCATCCCAATCACCCTTTGCAACATATCACTCATTATCGCCCATCTTTTCATGTTTATCATTCACTAACTCGATGGAGTTAGACCTTTACCATAAGTTGAACCTTTAACTTAATACATACCCAGTTACTTTCATACAGAGGAGGGCTGGCAACGTTGGATAATATTCATTTGACCAAGTGGTTAACAATGTAAAATGTAACTTTTCAAATCATGGTGAGATTTGTCAGACAAGGATCTGCATACTTCACACAGGAATTGTGTGTTGTATCTGTGTAGTATCTTAATGCCTAATGATGCCAATTACAGTGGCACTGTGAAGGCTCATCTCAGCATCCCCGCATTGTGCCAGCTGACTACTCGCACAAAATCTACCTCACAAAACACTCCACCCAATCTTGCTATCGTGCATGCAGTTACATGGAGAAGAAGAGCTGCGAGATATATTGAAGAGGCACAGGTTGGATGCCATAAAGGTTCCACATCATTTTATAGTTTACATCCTTACGTAATAGCCTAATGGAAATTATGGACATCGTAACAGGAGCTCATTATTGGTATTTGTAAACTAGTATTAAATGAGATTTAATAGTTTTTCTTATTAATTATAGGACATTATTCCTGCGGGTGAAACATTCTTGCTGGTTCAGCTTCATCCAAGTGACATGGACAAAAACAACAAATACATAAATGTGACACTATTCGGTAGTCAAACTGTGGCAGTCCGAGCCATTGATGCCACTGAGGTATTCCCCAAGAAAGACCTTACAGGGCATGTCTTGTCACCGTGATACCCCCAACAAGGTACCAGTCACCATGCTGGCTCCTTTCATATCAAGTGAAAAACTATCTTCGATGATTATTTTTGCATATGGTTTTCTCTCATGTCAAAGGCAATGAGATGAATTGCAGGGATATATCTTTTTTCTGAGGGGAGATTGATTAAGATTGTGTACAAAACTGATCCTAAATATCTTTTTGAGTTCATATATTGAATGGTTCCCTGTGTCTACAGATTTCTTCCTATAATCAGAACTCTGTTCTTCTGCCTTACATCAGGAGCAGTTGTGAGTCGTACCCGTTGTAACGAATGCCCGTGGCTATATTGCGGTTGTTGCAGTTGGTGCATCATTACGAGAATGACACAGGAAGGTCATCTGGGTCATACTCCACGATGGAATAACTAGACTTAGATTACTGTCATTTCAACCAGTCATTCCAAATATTGTCATATTTGAGACGTGAGTGTGTAAGCCACTGTGGGGGAGACATCTGGCTAATAATGTCAGAGATATGACCAATATATTGCAAACCACTGACTTCAGCTTGTTATCAACATGTGCACTGTAACTTTCAAATTTGTTATTAATATTTTACCATTATTCTTGGATGGCCTTGATTTATCAAAAATATTCTTTTAACAAGAAAGTTTAAAAAAAAAAAAAGAATTTGTATACAGTTTCCTTTTTGAAAATGATATTTATATTTTCTTATCATTTTACAGTTGCCGTGAATCATAGACGTCATTGACTAGCACGTGCAGTGAACTACAAGTACAAGTAAACAATACACATACGCTACAAACCCCCTCGGAAACTAAGATCCGAAGAGGATGAATCTACACAAATAACTGACGCATACACATTAGCCCTTGTCGCCTGTGATCAATATAGTATACAGTATGTTATAATATATATTATAACATAGATGTATTACTGCTCTAAGAGATGTATACAAAAAGTCACATTAATTGAAATTAGACATATTACATCTTTTATTGTCGGTTCCTTTTCATACAAATATGTACTCATTTGATATGTCCCCATTCTTCCGTTTCTTCACGATTTTGATGATTTTCATAAAAAAGTCACATTCGCCGATCTACTGGCAGTGAACAGGAAAAATGGCTTCGCTGACAAACTGACAAACTGTGCTTCAGTAGCTGGAGAAAAGACCCAGGTCAATGTCCTCCCGGTTTTTGGCATTTGACTCAGACGCCAATGTTACAATGCTGAGGAATGGTCCAAAAACAGAAAAAAACACTAGTTTATTTGTATTCAACATTTGAATAATTAAAAAAACATTACGATAATCATGTTTATGTGAAATTGTTTATAGAATCTGAATATAGGCTGTATAAGGCGCGTTATACTTTGGCATAATTGTAAATTACTTCTTCAAATCAAATCCTTTTTCTTTTTAACATATAAGGGGCTGGTATACCTCGTTACTACTCAACTAAGAGAGTTTCAAACACGTCAAACCAATCTGTTTGTCTAATCGGCATTGTACCTGTACATAGCTCTTAGCCCTTTGACAATTTCAGCTCTGAAACAACACACAGCCAATATTCCAACGTGTGGTACTAATTGTTTTTACTTCCATAAAAAGTGACAAATGCTTCATGAAACCAGAATAACTAGAGACTAAATAGTGTCATATGTGGAATTTGCAGTTCTCATGACAGGGTTTCTTTTTTTCCTGGCATGCTCCTAGCAGTGTTATTTGTGGTGGAAGGGGGAAATGTGAGGCTGTGCTGAAGATGTCCACCACATACGGGTCTTAACGGTGGCTATTTATTTCTGCCGGCTATTTAATCCTAAATCATGATTACTGGTACAACAAAAACCTAGAAGTATTCGTCCCCTCTCAGACTCTTACCAGTAATCATTACGTGTTAGGCCCTTAAGAGATCTTGAGACATATATCGACCAATTTACGGCCGCCATTGTTTACTGTTTAATATTTTTTGTACCAGTATCACAAATGAACACAATAGGTGCCAATGATTTCGCCGCCATCCCCATTCAACTTTTTAATTTCCGACGCAGGTTCCATACCAAAGACTTTCCTTTCAATGTTTGGTATTTTCTCCTTAGGGAATAAGACGTCATGGAAAGGTTCATAATAGTGGTTTTTATTGGTTAGTAGATATTGGTCAGAAGATTTGAAAAAAAGATATAAAACAAATTACATTTAATTTGAACACAATATACATTGACAGTAATAAACTAAATTCTTAATTTAAGATGTATCCTTTCTACTGTTCTAAATTTCCACATCTTGAATTATCAGCTTGCAAGCAACTTAATTTATCAAGCAATTAGAATATCATATCGTCGTTTTGCTCTGAATGCCATGTATGATTTTGGAATTTTAGAAGGAGTTAACAAAACGATACTCGTTTATATATATATATATATTCACCCAAACTTACAAAAAGTATACAGCTTTACTGTAACAGAATCTAAATGCTTTGGTAGCTAAAACTAAATACCTCTACTATGTTATACATTAGAACATACAGCAGTATCTTGGACCGGAATGAGAGGTTTTAATAGTACGGACCTGTGCTGGCGCAGACACACATCAAGTGATTAGTATTATTTCTCATGAGGAGAGAAAGAGCCCCATTTGGCCAGTTTGTCCTGCCATCCCACAGGGACCGTCAATCTCAGACGAGTCAACTCTCATATAATATGAGGGCACACAGAACTGCTTCCTGTCACAATCCTGCCCAGCCTCGCCACACTATCAACCGCTACTCCATTTTCCCGATTCTACTGTTATTTAACACACATTCTTCATGATAATTATGCAATTATGTCTATTTGGCATGTGTTATTGAATTCCATAGAGGAAAATACATTTTTTCTCATCAAAGTAAAGAACAGTCGCGTGAGATTAAAAGGTTGAATAGCGCACAGCGGCGAGTGCTTTTGCATGTATTGTGTTAGCGTTGAAATCATTTGTTATAACTGTTGCCAAGCTGTGAAAGTACTGAATGAAATGGTGGCTGTAAGTTGATCGAATATTGCATCAAAATCTCTTAGGGCCTAACATATTATGATCACTGTCGTCAGATATAATGAAACTTTTTGATTCAAAGATTGTTTTTCCATTGCTGGATTTTGCTATGCCTGAAGTGTAATAACATGAATTATGTCAAACTTTAAAGTGTTGAACTTTCCAAGCAACATGCATGAATCTTTTGCAATAAGGGAGATTCCACTCGCTTGTCTTGCATGACCTAGACTCACAGGTCACAGTTTCTACCACGCAGTCGACCTCAGTACAAATTATCCCCAGGGAACAATATTTCTCCCAAGCCAGATCCAAAATATCTGATGGAACTGTTATTTCCCGAACCTGGAA
The DNA here is from genome assembly GCA_949316495.1 of Amphiduros pacificus. Lineage (NCBI taxonomy): Eukaryota > Metazoa > Annelida > Polychaeta > Phyllodocida > Hesionidae > Amphiduros > Amphiduros pacificus. The sequence continues at coordinate 56,108,515 of OX439001.1, read as the reverse complement.
ATGAAGTATCTCTAGAGAGACACTACTGCCCTAAATAGGACCTATCCCGTGACAGGCTGTCACGTGACATACCACTTGGGTCGTGGTGCCCTCTAGGGACCAGTTCCCACGAGATGACCTCTCGTGGCAGACCTCAAGGGAACGTCTGCCACCAGTGTTACCATGGCATCTTTGTGACCTCTGACACAGATGCTGCACCACAGCACGTCTGCTGACATGACATTGTCATAACCCAGCTGTCTGCTTTGCTGTTATTGCTTTGTTGAGCTTTCCATTTGGAGGTCATTTCAACATGAATTCCACTATGGTACTGTAATTTCTAAAGTTGGTGTCAAAGCAGCGGTTTACGCTTTCCCTCAAGCTGACATCAAATAGATGCGTGATGTCCCGGAGTATATTGGGAGTCTAATATCACAATACCTCGTCACCTCAACTCAACCTCGCACTCAATCATCCACACAATATTCCAATATGCTCACCAAATCTCAGAGAATCATTCCAACCGTATGTGAACTATTTCATAATGAACCAAATACAAACCACTACATTAAAAGAATTGGGCTAAATAACGACCTTTACTTGATTCCCCTGTGTCTGACCGCCTGACTTTTCTTTTGAGATAGATTGTCTTCAATCTTAGGATCTCCAAAGATTGTTCATATAACCTTCTGTTGGTTTTGCCTGTGTCCTGAACTAGTGGAAATGCACATTTGGCTTATTTATTATTGTTTTCTTGCAATTTCTTGCCTGGACTCAAGTATTACCAATTACACTGGGTGAAGGTGTATAAGTATAGAGTGGCTTGTGTGCCTATAGGTCTTGTGGTTTGCTGCCTGATGTCTTTGGCAGGAGATGGTCAATAAAGCTGACAGTGTCTGGTAGCAGCGAGATGGACCTTTTGTGATGAGGCTTCTGGAACGATTGTGTGTGTCATATCTACCAGACTCTCTGAGCAGGTTTGCCCCGCAATCAACTGATAGCCCAGACCCACCAAGTATGGCCGCTGAAGATCTAAGGTCACTCAAAGTCAGGTCCACTGAGATATAAAAACTCAGCTCTGTAATGACCTAGCACGCTGACTTTATTAAAGTTATCTTACCACGTGTTACCGTCATTTTGTCTTGTGCTCCGTGCATCATGTGAAGTGGTGGACCCAGATGAAAATAGGGGGTCAAGGTGCTCCAGAGCACGTGACCAACAGTCTGAAGTATCCAGCACTCGTCAACTTTCGTTTGTTATCAGCCATAGAACATGTGATTATGTATGTGGACTGAGAGGTAGAGTCCAGGTATCACAGGCCTGGTCAGCTGAGGTGCCATGGGCAACTTCCGGTCAGTGTCAAAACAAGCTTCTCATTATAAAGCGTGCCTCAAGGCAATTGGTGCAGGAAACATGGACCATAAACAAAGATAAACCCATAAGAAAAGTAAGAAATCTCCAGTTAACACATGTATGATAGTGTGGTGCAAATTCTTAAATCATCAAAGCGAAACAAATAGGATTTGTAAGGTCTGGGAAAAAGAAGATCAGGTCTTAATGGGCTTCGCAAGTCTTCCCAGAATACGCCTTTCTAGGAAGCCATTATGGGAATGGGTGTGTGCCATGCATCAATGTTATAAATGGAGGATGGTCCATGCACACTGCACATATTAATCTGTGTCACCTCTGTCTACCTGTGCTCTGACAGTTTATGGTGATCACTCCTTGAGATTAAGGACACAGGGAGGTGTCAAACACGTGCCTTATCAAAGGGTCACAAAAATATGATCATAGAAGGTGTACATATCAAAGGATTACTAGAAAACTTGAGAAGGAAACAGCCTGATTGGGAAATCCGTAGACATGTGGGTTGTGACCTACATCAAGGACATCAAACCGAACCAAGAGATAACATATACTTTCTCAGTTACCTATACTCCCAGGATTAGTGGTGAAATATTTCTTGTGGTATTACACAGCAAATATATGTATATATTTCATGTCAAGAAAGCCACCTAGCTGCCAATTTTCTCCTAAGTTAATCAAATGATAAATTGATATGCCCCATATCAAAGGTCATAATCAGCCTTTTAAAAGTAATAATTATAATCAGGCATTAAAAATCTCCTTTTTGGACTTATACATTTCGTTTAGGCGAACTTATATGTGCATTTGTGTCGAGTTCTATGTATAAGGGAATCCGTTGTCTTTCGTCCTTCAGCAATTGTCAGTAGTTTGTTTCTTGTGTGGAGAGTGGCATGGATAATATGAAGGATAATATGGTGCAATGCAGCAAGATAGTTTGATAGCAATTGTCAGTAGTTTGTTTCTTGTGTGGAGAGTGGCATGGATAACATGAAGGATAATATGGTGCAATGCAGCAAGATAGTTTGATAGCAATTGTCAGTAGTTTGTTTCTTGTGTGGAGAGTGGCATGGATAATATGAAGGATAATATGGTGCAATGCAGCAAGATAGTTTGATAGCAATTGTCAGTAGTTTGTTTCTTGTGTGGAGAGTGGCATGGATAACATGAAGGATAATATGGTGCAATGCAGCAAGATAGTTTGATAGCAATTGTCAGTAGTTTGTTTCTTGTGTGGAGAGTGGCATGGATAACATGAAGGATAATATGGTGCAATGCAGCAAGATAGTTTGATAGCAATCGTCAGTAGTTTGTGTATTTGCGGAGAGTGACATGGCGTCACCACTGTGATGAGGCTACTCTGCGACCACCATCCGACTGATTACATGCAATCTGGCTGCCTTAGATCCCTACGCCAGGTCCGGATTCTGTTATATCTAATACACACAATCGCATCTCGTCAAACCACAGTCATGCAATGGCCAGGTCCGACATATCCTTGCAATTTCGCCTATCTGTTTAATGTAAGTTGGTTTTAATGGTCGTGCACAGAACCGACATTGTGTATACTCTGTCACATTGTGTCACATATTTGTCACATATTTAAACAATGTTATCATTTCTTTTTATGTGAAAATAGATCCGTGACCAGCAATCCATATATGTGTAGATTTAATTACATGCACATATCCATCGTAATAGTAAAAAATGGTTGCCCATTTTACTCCACATCCAAACCTTTAAAAATATAAAAAACAGAAATATTATCAAGTGAAAGGCTGTGGTTTAGATATAAATGCAAAGAAAATCATCGAAGGTCTTTCATCCAACACAGAAGCGGTCTGGAGAGAGACTTAAAACATTGACTTCGGTGCAAAATCATAGTTTTTGTGTCATTCCTTATTAAACAAATCGTTCCCATATCATTGTCACACAAATGCGAGATGCTAGCTGCTGATTATTCATAGCAATGTCTGTGAAACCCCTACTCCAAGCACCGCCCTATTCTCAAATATTTGATTCTTGGCAAATTAAATAGAAAATAAACGTATGTATTGGTTGCATATTTGCCTGCAACTTTACTTCTCTCCTCAGATCAATAATAAATGCTTCTCATGTAATATTCTAGTTCCTTAATTAAAGAAACGTTGAATTTGTTTGTTATTCCTCAAAGAAACGTTGCGTTTTTTTTTCTACGGTTTAATTTCATAAAAGTTGAATTGACATAGAGAACGCAAAGTTGACATTTCCGGCTGGTTTTATCAACCATCTCATACTTTATAATTCTCTTTTTCTAATTATCCATCCAGGAGGTAAAACAAACAGTATTTGAACGCGTCGGAAAAATCAATGTTAGTTTCCTTATGAGAGTTATTATGTTGCATTATTACAGTGGATATGAGCCCTGCTCTCCTGCCCACGTTGACATGCATTATCACTATATTTTCTCTGCCAATTCCTGCTCAATATTCAGAGGTAGGGACATCATTGGGCTTAGTCCTTCATACTTTGTTCACGTGCCTATCTATGTTTGATTTTCTCTCTAATGGGATCAAAAAAGGATTTATATTCCTCGTGGAAATTGTTTTATATATTACAGATATATAGCAATTTAATATTGGGTATTTACAATTTTCATTAATTCATGAACAACCTTTGTGTGAAGATGACATCTTTAAAAGAGTTACTCAAATTTGACTCTAAAATCAATGTAAAATACTTGATAAAAAGGAACGATTGCACTTATTTAAGATGGAAGGTTGTAGGCAGGTTTATTCAAGAAGTTAATCTTTTTCTATCTGAGGCTTGTACCATTGGGAGATGGTTCAGCTGAGCTCAACATCATTTTGAACCGGATATCACATCTGAAAGTTCTAGGATCGCGTCTCCACGAGATCTCACCATCACACACGTGACGTACATGTCATACGTCACCAGATGTTACGTTACATGTCGGGTCAACTCTGGCAGGTAGTCATTTAAATAAAATCACGCTCGCGTAGGATTTGCAAATTGATAAGTTAATATTGCATTTTTTTATATTTATTAATTGAGCCGTAACTCCAAACATCAATGTTTCTGGATGACAGTAAAACCGGAAGTGCTATGCTGAACTGTCATTACTGCTGGAATTTTCACACGCCTCGCAGTCTGTGTAACCGCGAGTATGCACTTACTGATCGCTTGATGGTTTGGGGTTAAAATACCATCTTGTGAAATATACATGAATCAATCTGACCGAAATAACAGTTATTGGGAGGACAATTTCGTGTAATTATGCTTCACCAAAGAGACAGCATGGTGAAAAATCGCATGAATAAATAAAGAGTGATAAATTATTTACCCATCTGTTAAGGGTGCATCTGTGAACACTGAGGCTCAAGGCGGTAAGGGTTGACCTTTCTACCCTCCAATGATTGGGTCTTATAAACTGCAATAAACGGTCGATCGATCATATATCAATCATCGCTCACACCTCTCCTATGACACCATACTGTGTCCAATAAAGCGGCAGTACTAGCCTATAGAAAGCTTAATATGTGTACAAATAGAAGTCAAATTTACAGTCCATTTTTGGATTGATTTAAGCATGCGCATTTATACCTAAATATCCACAAACAATAGCACTAAATTTCACACCGTGTCCTCAAAACAACTTGCTTCTGAATCATATATTGCAAATGTCCTTAACAATCGACCGCAAGTAACCTTGTGTCTTTGTTAACTACATGTGTCCTTAACGTGATTGAACTGTAATACTGTGTATTTTATGACAACATGATATCAGGGGGAAATGGTTCAGATGGATATCAGGGGAAATGATTCAGATGGATATAAGGGGAAATGATTCAGATGGATATAAGGGGAAATGATTCAGATGAATATCAGAAGAAATGATTCAGATGGATATAAGGGGAAATGATTCAGATGGATATCAGGGGAAATGATTCAGATGAATATCAGAAGAAATGATTCAGATGGATATAAGGGGGAAATGATTCAGATGGATATAAGGGGAAATGGTTCAGATGGATATAAGGGGGAAATGGTTCAGATGGATATAAGGGGAAATGGTTCAGATGGATATCAGGGGAAATGATTCAGATGGATATAAGGGGAAATGATTCAGATGGATATAAGGGGAAATGGTTCAGATGGATATCAGGGGAAATGGTTCAGATGGATATAAGGGGGAAATGATTCAGATGGATATAAGGGGGAAATGGTTCAGATGGATATCAGGGGAAATGGTTCAGATGGATATAAGGGGGAAATGGTTCAGATGGATATAAGGGGAAATGACCTCAAAGAATATCATGTTTCCTGTCCCATTTTGGTATTTTCTGAATATGTGTTCCTTTCACCTTTGATTATAATTAAGGCACCATTTTATAATTTGACCCTGATATGTAAGTTTTGCTTTTCACCAGAGGCCTCGATGGGGGTTGGGATTAGGTCCTTCCCTCCCTCAATCCCTCTCAGCTCCTCCCCACTCTTTTTCACCACAGGTACTCATAAATATGAGATATAGCATTTCCTCATCTCTCTCACCACTCTCACATATCAAGGTGAGACACGTGTACCTGCTTGGCGTACATTCCACCGTGCAGAGTAGTAAACACCTATCCCAGGTCCGCCACTCACAACCCGCGACGTAAAAACGTACCGCGTGCGTAAAGCGCTACGTCACTGGCTAAAAACTAGGTAGACTTATAAAAAAAACACCTCTCATATGTTTTATTCTTAAAAATCGTCAGTAGCTTTTCACCCTTAAAAAACTCTAGAATTACAATAAAAATATGAATAACAGCCTTATCCAGCAATTATCAAAGAAGCGCAAGTTGGACGATTAGTGTTTCTACTTTTTTAACAATAGCTTTCTTTCATTGGTTAAGATGTTCACAAGCTTTGTTTTAGATTCAGCCACAAGATATATGAAGTATGAGGTGGCAGTTGATGGGGGTGAACAGTCGGGGGAGGAGGGGGGGTGTTGTGGTGGAAGGGGGAAGGGGGGTAGAACACACAAAAACCAGGTTATCACCGCCACTATAAGACTATGCCTTCACTTTTTTGCCAACAAGCAATGTAACTCTTTTAGATCAAGGCTCGTGAGAATTATATTTGTATGATCTAGTTCCAGAAACCACATGTTTCAACAGAGTTCTAGGGACTTACTCTAACCGAGTTAGTCCTGCATTTCTACCAAGACCAACCTCACTGTTATACCGTACTATATGTCTTAATTTCTCAAATCAAATTAAGAGAAAAATCTAAATGCGGAATCACAAGGTTTCTTTTCTTTTATCGTTATCACAATTGGCACAATGTGTTCACTGACTTTTATTACAGTGAAGTCTAGTTTATACCCCAAACCTAGTTATTGGTTAATATATATATATATATATATTCCTATTCGATCACATTTGATTTTGAACTATGATTATTCATTCCTTATAACTGAAATTATCATGATATAATTGTATTTTATTTGTCGCGAATGTTTATTACAACCCTACTATTTGTGGTAAAATCTCCACTTTGATAATGTGATATTAATACATTTATATCAGTGCAATCGAACCTCATGAAACAGGTTTATGATTTGCATGAGTCCAATATTAACTATTTATGTGTAATTACACTTAAATATCTATGACAATCGATATATCTATGACAATCGCTCAAGTGCTACTCACGGTGTAGTGTTTGAAGAGAAATGCCACATTTATACGTCTTCTGATGATATCTTTTATCATATAAACTGGACATTCTCTTGCGAATTCCATCCCATATATCAAACAAGCATTCTCCTCAGTGGGTACCTGTGTTTCTGTACCTTTGCGCGCCTGTATAACTGTGAGGATAATGTATGCTTTATGTCTTATGCAATGCCCTTCCCCATAGCTCTGAGCACAATATATCCCCCCTGTGGTGAGAGAATAACTTCATAGTTGTACTAAGATCTATCGTCTCCCATTGTTGATAATGTAATGTGATTAGAGCTTTAGAGCTCCATATGTTGATAATATAATGTCCACCAAGTCCTATCAATCAATCTCGGTTTTAATGAATATGTGTTTACAACTGAATGCAGTCTTATCAATCATCTCCCTGTTTAATGAATATGTGTTTACAACTGAATGCAGTCTTATCAACCAATCTCGGCTTGAATGAATATGTGTTTACAACTGAATGCAGTCTTATCAACCAATCTCGGTTTTAATGAATATGTGTTTACAACTGAATGCAGTCTTATTAACCATCTCCCTGTTTTAATGAATATGTGTTTACAACTGAATGCAGTCTTATCAACCATCTCCCTGTTTAATGAATATGTGTTTACAACTGAATGCAGTCTTATCAATCAATCTCGGTTTGAATGAATATGTGTTTACAACTGAATGCAGTCCTATCAACCATCTCCTTGTTTTAATGAATATGTGTTTACAACTGAATGCAGTCTTATCAACCATCTCCTTGTTTTAATGAATATGTGTTTACAACTGAATGCAGTCTTATCAATCAATCTCGGTTTGAATGAATATGTGTTCACAACTGAATGCAGTCTTATCAGTCATCTCCCTGTTTAATGAATATGTGTTTACAACTGAATGCAGTCTTATCAACCATCTCCCTGTTTAATGAATATGTGTTTACAACTGAATGCAGTCTTATCAAACAATCTCGGTTTGAATGAATATGTGTTTACAACTGAATGCAGTCCTATCAATCAATCTCGGTTTGAATGAATATGTGTTTACAACTGAATGCAGTCTTATCAACCATCTCCCTGTTTAATGAATATGTGTTTACAACTGAATGCAGTCTTATCAATCAATCTCGGTTTGAATGAATATGTGTTTACAACTGAATGCAGTCCTATCAACCATCTCCTTGTTTTAATGAATATGTGTTTACAACTGAATGCAGTCTTATCAACCATCTCCTTGTTTTAATGAATATGTGTTTACAACTGAATGCAGTCTTATCAATCAATCTCGGTTTTAATGAATATGTGTTTACAACTGAATGCAGTCTTATCAGTCATCTCCCTGTTTAATGAATATGTGTTTACAACTGAATGCAGTCTTATCAACCATCTCCCTGTTTAATGAATATGTGTTTACAACTGAATGCAGTCTTATCAATCAATCTCGGTTTGAATGAATATGTGTTTACAACTGAATGCAGTCTTATCAACCATCTCCCTGTTTTAATGAATATGTGTTTACAACTGAATGCAGTCCTATCAATCATCTCCCTGTTTTAATGAATATGTGTTTACAACTGAATGCAGTCTTATCAATCAATCTCGGTTTGAATGAATATGTGTTTACAACTGAATGCAGTCTTATCAACCATCTCCCTGTTTTAATGAATATGTGTTTACAACTGAATGCAGTCTTATCAATCATCTCCCTGTTTAATGAATATGTGTTTACAACTGAATGCAGTCTTATCAATCAATCTCGGTTTGAATGAATATGTGTTTACAACTGAATGCAGTCTTATCAACCATCTCCCTGTTTTAATGAATATGTGTTTACAACTGAATGCAGTCTTATCAACCATCTCCCTGTTTTAATGAATATGTGTTTACAACTGAATGCGGTCTTATCCTGTTTACATCTCTACTGTAAATCATCTTTCTGTGTTATGATAATTTGTTAACAGATGCATTTGTTTTGTCAATCTGTGTTTACAGCTGCAGTGAGTCTTGGCAATTATCTCTGTGTGTTAATACAATGTACAGCTGCAGTGAGTCTTACACATCTTTACTCCATGTTGATAGTGTACAGCTGCTCTGGGTCATTCCTGGTAATCATCTTTTTGTGTTAATCATATGGGTTTGTGTTATGATTGACTCGTCTCTCTTACATTAGGTAAATGAAATAACTTCTTTGATACAGAAGAAGTATCTAGGCTTGTTTATTTTCCCCTCCTTTCTTGCGTCAATGCAGAGAAAAAATAAACTGCTCCTCTTTCAAGCAATCCAACTGGCAAGTACATTGACTAGCCTCCCTCCCGTTCGTGTCCTTCCAATGCAAACATACACCACAGATGTCTGCCTTTCCAATGCAGAGAATGAAAGCTACCTTGGCTTTCTTACCTCTCTGTTCTTACACTTCTTTTGCATGCAATAAATGATATGTTGTTTTTTTCCTTGATATTTATTCATCTTGATCAGAGATTTAAGTGGAAGCTTCCTCTATTTCCTTGCCCTTCCATTGCAGTTTAGAAGGTACCTTGATGTGCTCTCCTCTCCTACCTTGCACTTCCACTACAGACAATAGAAAGTACCTAAGGATGTTGCCTCTCTTCCCTTGCACTGACCAGCTGATAGCAAATGTTACATTCTGTCTTCATGTTATGCAGGTTATAAATAGTTCTCAGAATCTGGAAGGTGTTGCTCTTTCTTAGTATCATCCTGCTCACCTTTCCTATTTTAAACTACTCAATGTGAACTCATTCTTCTGACATATATCACAGTCACATCTCAGAGTGTACCTCGTATATCTTAATTGACGGATCAAGTATTTTCCTTTTCAATAGTGAGAGATAAATAAATCTTTGTTCCTAACAATATGTTGGCCTTTTACTTTAGCCACGCACCAAAATGTCTCAACTTTTTGTGATAAACAAAACACAACTGTATCACATGTCAAAGGAGAAGATGTGAAGATTGCCAATTTTGTCTCAATCATATCCTTTTATTGTCAACTTCACTGTTACGCTTTGCTGTATCATCACTGTTTATTATGAGTTCTGTGTAGCATGCTATTTAATGATACATGCTCTGCTCATGTGTGGAGTACTTTAACTTTCCTGTTTGTCTTTTAGGCCACCATTTAGAAATGACTATTGATTCCCTGATACCGTGCAATTAGTTTTGATGACTCTATTATCTACCGGTCTATACCTCTCATGTGAAATATTGATGGCTAGATGCATGGCTAATATTAATCTGAACATTAATCTCTGCATAATATCAATAAATAGAGATTGATTAAAATACCATAACTTCAATAATGCAATAAAATTCAGATCCAAGTTGCTTTACATTGATTATACCACTTAAGTTATTATATATGAGGCAGCTTCTATCTTTGCACAATATATGTATTTATCTTTATTATAAGTTCAGTGAGGAGGTGTACCATTACATGTACCTTCATTATTTTGTATATTGCTCTCTCAATCTCTCTCTCTGTTGCTAATAAAAGAAAGTTTTTTTCGACGGTAAGGTTTTACCTGTATCTTTTGACAGATCAGGACTTTGTGGTTATGTACATGATGTTTCAGGATTCCAAATGAGTTGAGGTCATAGAGTACTGTTGTTATGTTTTCTTAATGTATCTTTATTGTAATATGATACTTTTATCCCTCTCTAAGAAACATCTATGCTCAAATCAGACACTGGATAGGTAAAATAATGACAGGAAATGGTTGTTAAGTTGAGGCATTTCAGATAAATCAATGGAAGTATATTCATCGTAATTACAGGTATGGCGATGGGGTGGGGCACACAAAACATTTAACTATAAAATAAAGAAATAAATGAAATAAAAATACAGTCAAAATATATAAATCAAAATATATAAATATGTTTATTCTTTCTAAAAGTTAGGATAAATTAAGGTCGAAAGATTAAGACCGTAATGATACGGATGCGTGCACAAAAATGGAATAACATTCAGAAGAGGAACAAGAAAGATTTCTTTGAAAATAAATAATATTGAGCTGTTGAAAACGGCATTATTTACACGCTCATATTACATATTTTTCATAAAATGTAACAAATCATTTTTCACTGCGAATTTATTACAATCAGACGAGACACATATACATTTTGATCTTTGATAAATACGTTATTCTTTGATAAATACGTTATTCTCTGATAAATGCGTTATTCTGATCTTTGATAAATGCGTTATTCTGATCTTTGATAAATACGTTATTCTGATCATTGAAAAATACGTTATGCTCAAAGATCGAGATGCACAAAATGCAAACGTCGGGAAAGAAAATACGTTTCTTGGTGTCACATCTCAGAATGCAATGACTCACATGCTGAGCACGTGACGCTCCACGTGACTACATCATGACTCACTGACACTGGTCTCAGTTACATCATCTCTCACTAATCCATCCTTCTGCTGAATGGAAATTATGAGCAAAGTGGACAACAAAGCTGCATTGGACGACACCGCTGTTTTAAAGTGCAGTCAACTGACAACTGGTTCAATCGGCTCTTGTTTTTGGGTCATATTTTGGGGTCATATCACATAGTAAAGATAAATATGCACTCTCAATAAAAATCAGAGTAATGTTCTGAGGAAATTGATTAATTTCTTGAACAATCATATTAGTATATTATTGCACTTGCAATATTTTCAGCTGCTCATGATATCTCAGTCTTTATCTGCGAGCAGATTGTATAAGTAAGGGTCGTGTCCACTCACCAATGAAAATGCAGACCCCAAAACTTCCCACTCCAAATGCACCAAATATATATTTCCAAATGCACCATATATATATATATATATATATATATATATATATATATATATATATATATATGGTGACTGAACACATATTTTCGTCAATTTATAAACATCCAATAATAACCATAACCATAATAATCATGATAGCATATCAATAATTTGGATACAGCACTCTGTATGTGCAGCGGACTAAGCTCAAGTATTTGGGTTATTTTCCTCCTCATCCGGCTTAAAGAGTTATGTTCACGTGCACATTTTGACGTGAGATTCAAAATCGTGTAAACTAGAACCGCCAGCACACCAAGATTTCTTAATGAAAAAAGTGTGTTGGAACTTGTATTTTTCTTTTTCTTTTTGGAGCACGTGGAGTAAGAAATAAGTTGCAAATGTTACACAGGATGTTGGCTGGTTACTCGATACTGTAAAATGCAGGAACTGTACAGGGAGACCCAAACCATAACTCATTGGCCATATTTTAGTATTTTATATTAAAATATTTATCCGAGTGGAACACAGATTTTATTGCTTTTTTGTTAATTTATAGATGTCTATTTAGGAGTTAAATTGTGTTAGTTCTTTTTATTACATTTGACACTTGGGGTCTTTGTCATTAGTGTTTTATGCTTTTCATTTGAGCTGATATCCTAACAATATGGTTGCACTTTGGTACTTTCTTTTCTTTTCACATATCCAAATTGGCTAATTGTTGACAATGAGGTTCGTTGGCTTGTTTGTTCATGATGTTTTAATTATATTTAGCACCGCATTGTTTTACTCTGCAAGCCCAAATAGTGTTTATTGTATTCCCTTTGAACACACTTTGGTGAACGTTGATGGAATGGAGGGTGGGGGTCGGGGGGTTGTGGGGGTAGTGGGGTTGTTTAGGTTCAAACTGTTGGCACACAGGATATTGAGGCAAGGACAAAGCGAAATATACAGAATGGCGTGGCAAGGTGCTTGTCAATAAAATGTATTGATCATTTAATAAGCACTCACTTCATGGTGTATTAGACCGGCATAAAAAGCAAATGATGCCAAAATAACAAGGTTGTGAGATTTGAAAGGGGTCTTCACATCGGTAGTACCCTGATATGCAGATGTAAAAATAGACTTCTTATTGCTTTTTGTAGCTTTCTTTTTTGCCACATGCACCATCATTCCTTAACTGAGATGCGCTCTTAGATCGCAGCGCTATCTGGTTGAAAATACTGGCATAACTCTTGGCCTTCAAGAATCTCTGTCAAGCATCCGGCTGAGGGTTATTCCCATCAGAGAGATACCTTTATTTTTTTCTCTCTCTCAAAACCATGCCGCGGTTGAGTGATTTTATGTCCGAGACGCACGTGCCAGCGCGGAGCACGCCAGCGTTTTCAGAAGGCTACAATTTTCTTCGGCGCTGTTTTCCCGCGTTTTATGGCGAACAGCTGATAAAGCCATTATCATACCCACGTTGTGCCAGTCGCCGTCAGCTTCATTTGTTTTTTCTCCCAGTACTGAACCTATATTTCCTCATCACCAGCAATTGAATGCCAGGTTATAAAGGCTAGGCCTTAGAAAATACACATCCAGGCTGACATCAAAATGCGCCATGTCAAATGAATATTTCTATTTCTCCCTTCAAGACTGGCTAGAATCGGATGTCAGCGGCGGGGCATTTCAGCCTGTGATGTTGTTTTGCTGTGAAGCTCGTCATCTGAGGGTGGGAGGAGCCTGTGGTCAGAGCCGTGATTGATGACGTCAATGACTCTGGCTCAACGTTGCTAGGCGACGGGCCCCCAGCCAATGGGAGAGCCAATTTCGGCTGTCAATCACTGCGTGTTCGCGCCTTTGCAAGACGCGCGAAAGTGCCCACCCACGATGGCCCATAGTAGGTAGAGCGGCCTTAGTCGAATGCCCACGTGCCGACATCACAGACAGTACTTTGTAAATTGTAGTTTAGACGTAGGGTTTTAGCCAGCATGAAAATGGAGTCGACAAACCAACAAACTGCTACAAACAACGGGGACGATTCTCCCCACGACCCAGGGTAAGTTATCGTGGTTTTCTGACGCGGGGAGACGATGGGATTGCCAGATTCGGGCCTTGTAGGTCACCCTCACGTTTAAGAGCCCCCAACAATGGCTGCTCGCTGACTGACCATGTTTGTGTATTTCAGGAAAATGTTTGTCGGAGGACTGAGCTGGCAGACAACACCCGGTAAGCCTTAGATTTTAGCTGAGAATGGCCGATTTTGCTTCGTATTTACCATGTCATAGCTTAGCTTGTACCGTAAGGGAGGTGAATAATTCATAAGTGTAATGACGGCATTGCCCCGCGAACCTTATTCCAACATGGAGGCCTGTACATCGCTCTTACACATGGTGTTATTGTCTTATTTCATGTCACAGAGGGACTCAGGGAGTACTTCGGTAAATACGGCGAGATCGCTGAATGCATGGTGATGAGAGACCCCATCACTAAACGGTCTAGGTAAGGCTGGGTATTTCTTTGTTGCTGCAACCATCTGACCCATATTATGATGAGGGGGGGCTGGCAATGGTGAAGTCTGAGAGAGGCTGCCACTGTCAACAAAACACCATGCAAAGAAAGACACGGCTTGTACAGTCGGCTTGCCTTTTGCATCACATTAGTATCTACACAAAACAGAAAGCATTTACACTTGTTTTTTTGTATTTTTTACTTAACTAGTAGACATTTCTGATCCATAGAGTGATGTGGTGGCACATGTATTCTAGCGGTTTCTATTAGTGTTTAGCTGACACTGTTTTTATCAATGCCTGTGTTTGTGGATAGAACTAGCAGCCCGTTGCCAGCGGTAGACAACCCTACTCTTCTCTTCTAGTATTAGTAAGCAGTACCATCAAGGCTTGACATTAACCAAGATTTAATTGGATAATCCACAGTTTAAATGCAGATTATCCTGTATTCATTTGGGAGCAAATCACAATAAAAAAATCTGAGCTGCAGAATTCTCGTGCTTGTTTGTTGTTACACACACATCAGAGACCAGAGATTCTAGTTCATATTTTGATGTACGTTTCTATAAATACACACAGGAAATTGGGAAGGGGAAAAAATCAAAGTACAAAATGTCAAGCCTTGATCTGAGAGACTGTCAATGTATTTACTGTCATGTTGTCATTTCAGGGGCTTTGGCTTCGTGACGTATACCGACCCAGCTAGCGTAGACAAGGTTCTAGCTAACGGACCCCATGAATTAGATTCCAAACTGGTAGGCAAATCGTGCATTCTATTACCATGTTGCAAGTTTAAAAAAATGATACATATCCCTGTGACATTGCCTTGGTCATCTCTTTTGAAATGTAGTAAGTGGCTGTGTATTCGGTACGCTCTTGTAGTAACAGTGTAGTCAGTTTCAATCACTGCAGTTCAAACACTGGGGACTTGTAGATATTGGGCATAATATCCTAACTCACTATTTCTCTATATAGATATCTGCATTTAATCTCCTTTTATATTAAACATATACATATATCCACATATTAAGAAATATCTGTAGAGTTTTGGCAATATGCATCAGAAGTAGTTTTTAAAATTTGCCTGGAAACCTATAATATCACTTTGGGAATGTTTATTGCGCATGATGCATTGTAATTGACACTAGAAGAATACGTTTTTCACTTCCCCCAGTGATCAGCTGAGCTGCAGAACAGATCACATGGTTACCACATGTGGAGGGGCTGAGGAAGTATGCACCAAAATGTCTGACCCTTTCCACTAAAAATGGACGGCCATGTTCATGTCATTAACGGCAGCCCTGTGTCCAGTGATTGAAACAATCTAACCTGTGTCAGAGCTAATCAAAAGCAATCAATTTGAATTTGCCCTGAGGTGTCACAGGCTTTAAACTGCCTCTTTGAAGTGCAATTACCATACATCAGTAAAACAATGAATATGACTGGACTATTAATAGCCACCATATTTATTTATTTCTTCTCTTGTAGATTGACCCCAAAGTTGCATTTCCTCGCAGACCGAATGCAGCTACACAACCCAAGGTATGTATCATGGCTATTTTGTTACCACCTTTGATATTATGTTGGTCAATACATTTGATTGGTTTTATGTCAGCTGTCACATCTGGGGCTGTTATCTGGTACAAGGTTAAGAGGGGGATGGGGGTTTAGGGTCGCTCATTAGAACACCCAACAGGAGTGCCAGATTTTTATTGTGGGGTTTAGATAAAGCTTTGGCTCACCCTCTGTGGTATTTATAATCCTGATTTTACCCTCACCCTTCAGCTTTACCACCATGTGTCCTGCTGTAAAATTTGACACTTCCCTCAAATTTAACAGCTGTGAAAACAATGGGGCCTTTCCCATTGGGGAAACTTCTCACCCTGGCCTATTTACTTAACATAAATGTTTTAGACATGCTTCGATTTTGCTCTTACCTCATAACAACATGGATTCACAGCTTGGAAATTATATAATAACATGGCAGAATGAGCTGGGAGAAATTGAAAATGGGAGACACTGGAGCACAAACTAATTGCGCCAGGCGCTCAGATTATATCACAAGCAACTGTGATTGAAATTTTGTAACCTCAAGATTTATGAGGCCCATGGGAGGGGGAGATTTAGGCATACAGACATGGCTGCACTGATTTTATTGGGGGGGGCATCCCATACAGTGATTGAAATCAAGGATGATGACCATGGCTTGAATCTCATGTTATGTAAACAGTGGAGAGTGAAATAAACAAAGCCTCGATGGGGGAAATGGAGTAGAAATGCGGTGGGAACATGAAATGTACACTTGGGAAGGTTAGATTATATGACAGCAAAGATAAATGGCGAGATGGAATGTTGTTGATTTCATAATGTGGAATATTTCCCAGGGAATGTTTCATATTGCACTGAAACATAACGCTGAGCTGCAGGCATTGTTGGAATAGTTCACATGACTGCCATGATGGTGTTGGAAGGGACCAGAGACAGGAAATAGGGAAGGTTGGGGGGGGGGGGGGGGCAAGGTGGACTGCAGGAAGCCAGGGAAGAACAGTCAGCCCTGGGATGCCCAAAGGGGATGTCTACAGATAGGATAGACATAGGTTTGCCTGTGAAACTGCCAACCACAACTTTGTCATTTTATCCGGCATGGTATATTATTTGCCCCGGTGGTGGGCAGCTTGATAGAATGGATCTCTGGTATAGCCTAGAATATTGGGAGGAACATTTAGGCTTGGGCAGAACCATGTTGTGACTCAGAATGATATCTTAGTCCATTATCCAGACCAGTTCTAACAGTTGCTGTTTGGCTCAGTTTCTCTGGGGCTTGGAAGGGTCAGACAGATTTGCTCCTGGCTTGATAAGTAGGCTGTATTGGAAGTTGTATTTATTTATCAGGGCTGTGGTTGTGGGCAGCTGGCTGTTGTTCTGGCTGGCACAGGGGCTGGGCAGAGGTTTTGATGTAGGACACCTGGACCTCAGCTTATAAGATCTCCTCCCGGGTCTAATGTACAACAACATACTACTGCGACTGCCCCTTCTCCTCCCGGTGATCACCCTCTATAGACAGAAACAGCCTCCACCATATAACTTGTACGTGTGCCAGTGTGAAGGATGATTTTCTCACACCAGCACAGAGTCTGCAGACAATCCCTGCTGCCAGTAGTGCATAGCTGCAGCTCATGCTTGCACAGTGCTTGCTCCACTGCAATCTGGCTTGTTAGTTCAATCTCAAGCACTGGCATCCTGCAGAGCTCATTTTTTCCCTCTCCCTCCTCTCATAGCCTCATGTTGTATTTGTCGTCTACCTTGTCTCATATGAGGCAGCCTATTTCAGCCCATCTCCATCGAGAAAGTAGCTCCCTGAAACACGCCCCCTGTTGTCAGTCTAATGCAGCAGGGATATATATTGTGATATTATGTTGACTGTGAGTGGTCAGTGAGAGGTACAATGGCTGGCTGTAGATTGCTATGTTACACAACCCATCCCTTCTTATTGGATTCCACTTTGTGACAGTTTACACTTCTCTCCAGCAAGCCTTTTGTTGCAATGCCTCTGGTCCACTTCTCTGAGTAGCACTGTAACATTATGCATCTAACCGCATTTGTAATATTTAGCATCCCTTACACAAGAGAAAGTTCTGTATTGATTATCGCCCAGGATTAAGCCAATCACACCCTCATTTTGGTCAATACTTTGGGTGGTAGCTGGACGCGGTCCCACTTTGTCAACAACTTGACCTTCACCTATCATTCTCAAGCTCATCAAGGGACACAGACTCTGTGATAAACAAGAAGTTGTCATCCCAGCTTTAACCTGCACAGTGTCATTCAGAGTTCTATATATTTCCAACCATTGGCACATACAAAAACACAATTACTTCTCAAATCATGCCATGCTAGTATTTGTTTTGTATCGCATATCGGTAGCAGCACATGGGATGAGTAAAGGGTCCCCCCATTCCCCCCAGTTCCCACGTTTTAGCCATGCCCAAGTACTTTTTGCAGTAGCACCCCACCACATCAAGGGGGCACCCCTGTGTTTGCATCACAATGCAGGCTATTTTTGCTCCGGCCCTTGTATTGTTGTTGGACCGAGGCCTGTCTGTATGGTGAATGCACTGGACAATGAGGCCTCCCTTCATGGCCTACTTTCTGACACTTCACCCCCTCTTTCTAAACTGTTCAAGCCGAGACATTATACCCCCCCCCCCCCCCCCAAGCTTGAGTGGCCATTATAATGGACACAGCTGATGGCAGGTAATACTTGTCAACTTGGATTGCATTTGCCCTGGGAAAAAGAGAACAAATGGTTCAATATATATATGTATTACATTTTTATATTATAATTTTATTGAAAGAGAAAAAAAGGAAAGAGACAATTGAAATGATTTGATTAGGTAGTGGTTGAGACAATGGGGGAGAGGAGACATGGTCTGGGTGAATGAGATAGTGAGGCTGGAGATACTGAGGCTGTGTGATTGTTTGTGGGATGTAGGGGCTCTATGGTATCTCAATGTCTGCTGTGATGTCATGGCAGCATGCAGTCAGCCCCCCTCTCCCCCCCCCCCCCCTCTCCTCCAAGCCAGCCACAGCCAGCTCACACATGGCTTTCATGTTTGGCGGGGTGACTGGTTGTGTTTTATGAGCGAGCATTGTGCGCTCCATACACCAGCCCTACTTTGACATCACTCGAGAGTGACAGTGTATTAAAAAAAATGGCCAGATGGCAAAGTCGGGGTGAAATGGCACAGAATATAGACAGGAAATGGGGGGTGGGGGATTTATTGGAAGTATTGTCTAGCATTGTGGGACAGGCAACTCTCCTGGTTTTGTATACATCAAACACCGAGATTGAATTGTGTTTGATGAATTCTGTCTTATGACTTGTATGCAAGCACATGCATGAACCTAAAAAAAACTGTTGTGGGTGTTTGTTTTTAAGTTAGTGAGTTCGCACTTGATTTTGGGGCATCTAGAATTTTGCTGACAGTGTGAGGCAGTGATATAGGGACTGGCAGTTCCAGTTCAGACTTGTTTGCCTCACCAAACTAATTGATCAGAGAGAATTGTGTCTTAGCTCCTCTCGTCTCTCCACATGGCTGAGCACCACGTGGCTGATGGGCTACAGCGGTTTTAACTACCAATCAATAGCCTAAGAAGAGAGGGGAAACCAGCCTCTATGCCTGGCTATACGCTGCCACAGATTTTAATTGCTTCTCTTGTGTAAATAACAACTCCGACCAGTTGCCAATTAACATAGGCTGGTGTGGTCAAAGATTTATTCTGCTCAAAGTAAAAAAAATAATATGCACTTTGGCTGGTTCTGAAGTACCTTGCCCATGCTTGTTAAATGTAAACCCCGTATTCATGAAAGGCAAGTCCGTTTGTGTGTCAGGGGGGGGATATGTATTGTAAGGAGTTGTTTGTCTCCAAACTCTCTTCCCTTGAAGTCTAAATGTGGCCTGTAAGTCTAGCACACACATAGCCGGTGTCAACACTCTATATCCCCACTCTCCGTCCAGCAAATATATCCAATCCCCCCCCCACTCACACCAAACCACTCTCCATCCAGCACACATCCTGTCCTGCCATTGATCTGATGTTTCTTCAAAGGTGAGAAATGTGTCGCTACAAGTTTGCCTCGCTACAAGTTTGCCTCGAGTCTGGCCAGTTTGAACTTCACATAAAGTACTCATTGGCAGTTTTAAATGCAGCCTCAGTCGTGCCTTTATAAGATTTGTGTAAACTGACTGACCAATATTTGCCTACCCCCATAATACATGCAGTCAAAGCTTTGTCCAAGACTGGAGTGGTTGGGAGAGGAGGGGGTGGGGGGTGGAATCTTCCATACCTGTCATTGAGGCATTGACAGTAAGTTGCTATAAACTTAAATTATCAAGGCGGGAAGCAAGTCAGTAAGCAAGGACACGGGCATACCTGTGCAAACCGTAGTGGCGTCCTGGCTGTATTCATTATGCACTCACCCTCATGAATCACAGTCCGCCTTTTTTTATCAGACTCTCACCAATGACTTCCACCCAATACCCTCAGAAAATGGCCTAGATATGGGTGATTGATTGACACCACTGGGGAAATATATTGTCCGCTACAGCCTGAATTTGGCTTTCATAACATCTGTGATGGAGGTTTTGTTCCAACTTCCAGTATGTATTGATGGATGGGTTGTCCATGACTATCCCCCACCACCCTTCTCCCTCCTTTCTCACCTTTCCACCCTCCAACACTCTGGTGTGACTAAACATTACTTATTGACCAGGCAGCTCTACAAAGGCATCAATTCTTCCAATTAATGGAGAAGGGGAAAATGACATGTTTGTCCAAGTTGGCTGCATAATTGTTGTTTTGACAGTCGCCAAGTTGGACAGTTTACTCTCCAGCTCAGCACACAGACTAGTCTGCCCTTTGTGGAGTGTATTATTAACATATATTTTCTGAATGACCCTAGCAAGTGAAACCGGCTGCCTACTGTATTCTTTGTGACACCTGCATTTTCCTTGGTGCTCTGAGATATTTGTCTTTTAGTTATTGCGACTAACCTCCTTTGTTCTGGGGTACAGACTCACCATTTGCCTCCCAATTATAGCTGAAGATAGTTATTTTCAATATAATGAGATCAGATGATCACATTAGGGGATTTAATGAGGGAATCCCAATCCGGGTGCGTGCATGTGGAAGACTTAGATAATTATCAACAAAGGTATGTCCTTGCCATCTTGCCAAGGATGGAAATCAAGTAATTAAAGACCCCCACAAATACCTACAGTTTACATCATAGTTGGTCCCCAATAATTGGGTGTCGTTATGTAATCTTGGTGTTACATTCTAATTATACAGTGGTGAATTATAGGATTGAAAATGCAATATATTTGTGGCAGAAATTGATTTGTCCACTTTCCAGGCAACATCTACAGCAAGCATGCATCACTAAGTTCTTATAAGGAGGAGAACGTGTCATCTGAGATGCTTTTAATATAAATTCAGATTTTATTCATGAGGCTCAGCTATGATATGTATATAAAATCACCTCGTATAAAGAGCTATTTAAGTTTGTGGCAAGACCAGTGTGAAATATTGCAGAACAAAAGTGACTGCCAGGCTGGGCTGTGTGAGCATACACAAGCGTATATGTAAGCGGCTGTTGTACTAAGTGCAGTTAGTTACTGAGTGCACCAAACATGCATCAAACAGTCTGACTATATTGCGTCAAACTTTATATAATTATTTATATATTTTTATACATATGGCTTTCAAAGACCTATGATTGGGTCTAAATAACATGTAATTTCTAAGGGCCGAGTTTTTGGTTGCACACATTAACGCTAGTACACTGAACACACAAGGACCAAAAGAGGCCTTTATTCATAGGTCTGATTATTTCTTGTGGGGCATCCCATGTGCTGCCATTGTGGGTCACGGCCAGAGGTGGTGTCACGAGCAATAATGCGCCCTGTGATACATCTGCCAAATGCTCTTCAAGTGAAGCAGCCAGCCGAAAGACTCTGAAAAGGGCTGAGCTTAACAAATATACTGGCTTTAGCTAGAGGAGGAAGCTCAGTATAATATTAGGGCTGTGCATCTATTAAAATGCTCCTCAACGCTCTAATCTGGTCCAACATCTCCGGTCTCGTCCATTTTCCAATAATAATCATGAACAATAGCCGCTAAATATAGATGAGATTTTGTAATCAACAATTGACAACATAATCATGTTGGAAATTTGCAATAAACAATACTGATTTGAGAAAGCTCTTATTAAAAATTTCAATTAAAAACCTAAATAAATTACAGTGTGTTAATGTCATTATTGTAATGTGATTTATGTGGGAAATAGCGTATGATATCAATCATGTGCATAAAAATATTGTTCATTGTATTGAATAACCAATTTACCAAATTGTCATATGAACTGAAGAATCAAATAGAAATGTAATTAAGAGAGAGAGAGAAATCAGAATTATAGACGGGACATGAAATTCTTTCTGCATCCTTGGAATTATTTAGTCTATGCCGTATGTGATAAATGTAATATTCTGTAAATCTGTGTTAACTTAAAGCAAAAATCAATTGACAATGCCAGTACATAATGAATAGGTAATAGAAACCAATAATGTATCAATAAATTATGCGCAGTTTCTGTCAAAATCTATTCGCATCCATCCCGCAAGACTTGTTTAAAAATCATCTCAAAGCTATATGGAATTAAAGCAGTTGTAATTAAAAACTCATTGTGGTGAAGAAAAATGAGCCACCAGTTCGATTTTTTCCCCAGCTCTACTCAAATACAGATATAAAAAAAAAAAAAAATTGATTTAACATTTTATAACATTTTACATTACAATTCAATGATTGTAGCAAGATGCATCAATACAATAAAAACTTTATTTACTTTTTAAGTTTGATATACAAGAAAAGAAAGTCAGTGTAAGTGTCAAACAGTGCAATCAGAAATACAAATACAGTGATTTATAATTAAACAACTCCATTATTGTGACTGGGATTGACACGTTGTATAGCACAAAGCTGCATGGTAGCCGTTGAGCTGATTGTAGTGTAGTCAAGTTATTACACATAATGAGCATGGACGAAGGTGATAATGAGAGATTACATAAGACAATATAGTCTCTCTGTTTGTAGTCAATGTTACATGGATGCAATTGTAGTCTTGTAAATGCAAGGAAAATACGCTTCAGCAATCCTAATGAAAATAGGACATTAGTCCCCTTGATGCAGTGTTGCCCATTACACAATACATCCAGCAGTGCAAATGTTATTCTCACAGATCTATATGGATCGTCCAATTAAAAGAAATTGCTTTTAAAAAAGCTGTTCCAAGTTGGTTTCAGTTGCTGGAGATGATCATGCAATGTCGCCCAGTTGACTGTTGATTGAAGTAGTGGTAAAATGGGAGGTTCCTTAAAACTGCAAGCATCCTTTTTAAAAAAAAATATATTGAAGAGTTTTCTTCTCTCTGCAACATACACCTGAAAGTAGAAGATGAAATATTAATCAGATAGTTGATTTTATTTACAACTAAATTAGGTTGTAGAGTCTCAGGTTTTAAGGGACGATGCATCGTTGGATAGAGATATTAAGCTCATCTCCTATTGTTAAAATTTGTGATATTTTGGTGAAGCTTTTGGGATGGGCTTGGTGTTTTTATTTGGTTCAGCCCTGCACAGAACAGCTGGCCCCCCCTAGGGGGATGATTTGACATGGTTGTGTCATAGTGCTACATTTTCATATCTGACATACCAGGATCGTATATATCTGTTAAACCGCAGGCTGCAACATCAAACTAGCAGCATATATTTTACTTAACATCACACAAATTGATTTTTTATCGTCCATACACAGAAGAAAAATTAACAGTTCACGGTTTTTAGTACGTCTATATTCACGCACGTTATTATCATGAAAAAAAATCTATAAGAATTATTGAAACACTAATATCTTGACAGGTCACAAGGTGCCAAGAACACCTTGATAATTACTGCCAAAAAAATACATCTGAAAAAGGTGACATTTTGAGATAAATCACACCCACTTTTTTTCCTGAGGATTGCATGAATGAATAAAGCAGACAAAGAAAAGAACAAACTTTCTCTTAATGAGAAATGACCTATGTGCTTCATAATAATGTACATATTCTACATAATTTGCATTGAGCCAATGCAGATGGGTCCTCTGGAAATCAGAACAAAGACCGACAGAGGTGATTATTCATTCTCACCGGGGTGATTCACATTTGCAGCCCTTTATTGTGATCTGCAGATCTGGCAATCACCACCACTCGTAGTGCTCAGAGACCATCTATATTTACCCACAAATGACTAGAAAGTGAAAATTAATCAAAACTTTAAAACATTTATCACAGATCTGATTTTAGTTTTGGCAATTTAGACCAGAAAGAAAGAACAGTCTAATGATTGACATGAACAAAAGATTCAGATGAGGGAAAATTGGTATGAAAGTATGTGATGACAGTTTTGAAAGCCATCTTAAACTGATCAAAATTAAGAGGATGTTCCAAAGAGCGGAAATAAGTCTTTAAAAACTTGAGGGATGTGTTGGTGCAGTGTCAAAAAGATTAAAGGTTGTGGAACCATTTTGAATAGGAAGGTGAAGGTCACATGTCATCACCCGTGGGGCTGCTACTTCTCCATCATGGGCTGATCAGCTCTGGGCCAAAAGGGTACAGCAACCAAGTAGCATGGCGTGTGCTTTGTGGGGGCACTCAGGCGTGAATATTCTGGGATTATTCTGTGAGGCAGAAGCACAGGCTACAAACTATCATATAATGTTAAAGCGAGATCCAAAGATGGAGAATAGGACAAGTCAGGAATGTGAAATGCTGAAACCTTTGAGAAAAAAACTGTGGAAATAAACTTTGAATATGTAAGAGAGAACAACAACTTTTCCAACATGTTTTTGGCCAGTAGGGGTGTGAGGAATGGGTGGGAAAGATAATGTTATGGCATATGTGTGCTATGTGCCCCAGATGTGACAACACATGATCACTAACTTTAAAAATTGATCTGTAGCTGACTGAAAGCTATATAATTGTTTTTGCAATGGAAGCAATGGTTTTGTTTTTTGATTTTTGTTTCAGATGGTCACTCGTACTAAGAAGATATTTGTTGGAGGGCTGTCTGCATCCACCACACTGGACGATGTCAAGGCATACTTCTGCCAGTTTGGAAAGGTAGGTTTGAGCATCATCATGATCATCCACAACACCAGGGTTTGCCCTCTTCTGTGACCGGGGAGCTGCCATTTTGGAAGGTGGCAAAGATATATAAAAATATATATATATATAAATCCACGATCAACACCAGTGCCGCTGCCATATGGGAGTATGTTACCTTTAAAAGTGTGCTGAGTTTACACCAAAGAAGTGTGCTGGAGTTTATGTTTGCCATGTTATGTTCCTTATTATGGTGGGAAATGCCAAGTTGCGGCACCACATATACACAACATTATTGTTCTGGGATGAGCTATATACCTCCATATCTGGATTATCATTAATTATTGACCAATGGGAGGACAGTAATATTTGGACTGCGGACCAGTAAGTGAAACAACTCCATACAGTAGTTGGAGTATCGTAGTTTGGAACTAGAAAGTAGGATGCCTTATAGTTACCGTAATTAATGCTGGTTCGTATATATATATATAAATAGTGCTTCTTGGTGGTAGAGTGATCACATCAAAATGTGGAATCTTTCTTAGAAGTAGAATACCTAGTGGTTTACGAGGTCAAGGTTAAGTTTCAACTTCCTGTGATAAGAAGTTGTGTTTTGTGTTTTAAAAGAAATTTTAGAGGCAAATATCAAAGTTGTTTATGATTTTGGAGGTAAAAAAAAGATTGAAAGCTGTTTACCATTTTTGAGATAAAGTAGTGGAGATGCATAGAGAGAGATGAAGCTGTTGGCTTGGCCTGCAGACGCAGTGATATGGAAGTTTAGAGTGCCGAGACTGGCCCTCAAAGCATGCAGTCATATAATCAAAGATGAAGATAATGGAAATATCCAAAAAAGGGTCTTCAACTTCAATCAAGGTCAAAGGCAGCAAAGTTGATAACACGATAGAAAAAATGGCTTGATTAGAAATTCCATTACATTGTTATCAAGAAGATTTTTTTTCAAAGCTGAACAAGTTACTGAAGGAAATAAGAGCGTATAAGAACCTTAGACCAGGCATTGAAACTATTATGACAGGAAGGATATAAAGAACATATATATATATATATAGATGTCACCTGACCAATAGCACTTTCTAGATATAGATCTAGGTTGTAGTATATAAATAATTACAATAGTCTAGATTATTTTTTACCTCATTTTTTTCTTGTTTTTTTTATATTTCAATATTATATATAAGTGTCAATTGAGCTTTGTGTCAGTTATTTGTGAGAGTGTAAATATTGGGAAACAAAAGGGCTGGCAGTGCTTTGTGTTAACTGTGTGGGACTATTTGTGGTTTGAAGTGTGCACTGAAGTGCCCCGGTGTTGAGGCAGGCAACACAACATTGGCTCTCTGATAAGGCCCAGATAAAAGTGCTAGTTTACTATGCCTGGCAGGTATAATATAAAGTTGTTAAAGCACATATTGTAATGTTGCTGTATAAAGGGGGATGTATATTTAGCCAGGCAGTCTCTTGTGGTGGGGAGATGACTCACTGACTCTGGTACAGGCCAGAAACAGGGTCAGAGGAGAAAGTAAAATTAGGACCACATTTTTCAGGACATTTTTGTTCAGGAAAGGTTATGTCAGATTTGAGGCGTGTCATGTGATCACAATGTACCATGTACCAGTCACTTTAGGTTGTCTTTTAGTTTTAAAATGCGTTGGGAAATAAAGAGAGTTTCTATGAGTGGGTCATCATAGATGGAAGAATGGGTGTGGGAATGTTAGCATGTCGTGGCTGGGAGGGGGTTCGTGGCTTGGAGGGGGTTAGGGTGTGTGTACGCTGGAGGGAGGGTGGGGTGGGGTGGGGGGGGGTTGTAGAGAGGTGCAGCACCTTCCCACTACACCTGTCCTGGTGTGTATGTTTACATGTGTCTGCCATTCAGGATAAGTATGATTACAAAGCAGCATGAGGGGGGAATACAAGTAAATCTGTCTTCATATCGTATATGCTGCATGGTGAGTGATGTGTGAGCACAGGACACTAAGAAGCTTGTGTGAAAAAGTGTCAAAAGTCAAGACTTATGGGATCTCGCCTGAAATAGCAGGCGGTTTGGATCAAATCTATAAGGCGGCATAAATACTTAATTCCAGTGTCAAAACATTGCACCGGTCAATTGGTCGAGCAAATTGAATTTGACCTATTGCATTAGAAAAACCAAGAGGAATCAAGACGTGAAAGGGGAGCAGAGCATTAAGGTCAAGTTATGGAACACTTAGACCTGCACTTTGACTTAAATAGCTTTGGAGATTACGCCTTCCTAGCCTTTTGTTCAAGTGGCTCAGATACCTTAAAACTGGTGTAGAAGTCAAGCACCTGATGAGGTGTACATTTGTGGGGGGGGGGGGGGCAGTCCTGGTATCAGTAACTGAGTAGACTGTGATAGTTGTGAGAAGCATTAATAATGTGCGTGATGGAGGCATGTGCTGTATCCACACTCCAGCCACAGCTGGCATATGTAAACTACTTCATGCACCAACATTATTCAATCTTGCTGCCAAACATGTTTATCTCCATTTTCCATGTATTAGCTTGTTAGTGAATGGTATATAGTTTCTGAGGCCTATCATGTTTCGTGGCATATTGTTAGCCATGCAAGTGTTTTGTATTTGGTTTCCAGCCTACTTGATGGCTAAACGTGAGCTTTGCAGAGTTTTTGCCATTTCATTGCACGGAGTGGGGAAGTTGGGTCACTTGTATAGATCACATATTATGATTGACGACCCCTGGCCGACCTTGTTTACATGGGGTCAGTCAGAACTGGAGTGGTTTGACCTACTTAGCTGGGCCGGCTAACATCCGGTTGATTAGATAGGCAAGCTGAGAACTGGTTCTGATTGATATGTTAGCCCTATAAGCCTTGTTCAGATTTGATGGCAAAGGCCCATTTAAACACAAGAAAGCATGGATACACGCGCCAGGTGAAAAGTGTCCCACTTAAAGTGGCGAGGGGGGCAGGGGAATTATTTCATAAAAATATTTCTTGGCGAGATGATAATGCAGAGCATGGGGAGCATTTGAGTATAATTTTGATGGATCATCTGGGTGAGGCAGAAGCGACAGGAGCAGGTCAAGCCAAGAGGGCCTTGACTACAGCTCTGTGAGGAATAGGTGGAAAGGTTACATTGTCCAGCAGTGTGCAGACCACATTGAGTGCCAACAGCACCCCATAATTAGAGATAGGCCAAGATAAGAGCTCAGTGAGCAACAGCCACATCATATTAGAGATCCAACACTGAATACAGAGGTGATAATAGAGCAGCAGCTCGCTCTCCATATCATGCTCACAGTCTGACCCCCTTCTCTCTCTCCTATCGTCTCTCCCAATATATCGGCAGTCACCAACCACATTGTCCTCCAGGGATACACCATTTTTCCTTGTTGTCTCAGAACTGTGTTTCGAGTGGGAGGAGAGATGAAGGATATTATTTTTGCTTTTCTGCTTTAGCAGTCAGTGCGCTTGTCTTTGGTGATTCCTTGTGTTGTGCTTGATCATATGTTCATGAAAGGACACAGGTCTCTCTGGCAGCTGGTTGTGGAGATAGTTAAGAAGGAAACACCTTCAGCATAGGTCACATACATGTATATATGGCTATCTCAGGGTAGCTATATTTTAGTCTCCCCAGGCTCCTTGCAGATTGTGGATGATAAACACTGAAGTAAGTCATTTTTGCATGCTTCTGGAGCATGTACATAGGTTAACAAGAGGAAATCTGTGATGAAGGAAATGCCAAGACGTCATAGCAGTTGCTCCGTGCAGCACAAGTGGTTTGGTCAACACGGTGTACTGCAGCGGAGCGTGGAGGCAGTCTGCTGGCTTCAGAGGCTGACGTCCCCCTACGTGCAAGACAATCTGTGGTTTCTTTAACTCTGCTGCCATGGTTACAGACAAAATACCACTGAGCAATTTATGAAATCCCACGAGATTAAAGTCACACTTCATGAGGTCTGTCAACAAAAATGGTAGGCCCAATCATGGACGTCAAGCTTTTATTTTGGCCAGTGTGAATTACTTTCATGGTTGAGTGAAGTTTGGTTTGGATATTGGCATATTGCATTGCAGGCGTTTGGTCACTTGTTTCATTTGTGAGATGAGTAAGGACAGACGGCTATGCTCCCAGGCCAAACGCAGACTGAGTGACTTTCAATTTACTTACCGCCGGGCTGGGAAGTACCTATCACAAAGAAAAGGTCTGGTAGCACTGTGAATATGAGGCAGGCAAGAGAAAGCAATTTGAGAGAAACAGCTGACTGGGCACATGCTGCCAATATAGAGCGCTCCATTGGGTTCTCTTTCACCCCGACTGTAGAAAGGAGGGGGAACATCTCCACAGCAGCAAACAGCCCCGGGGGATCGGCTGCAGGGGGGTTAAGGGCCAGTATTGGGCCAGTTGCCCTGCAACTGTATTGGCCCATTAAGGCAGCCCAGGGATGTAAGTTGCCCATCTTACGGAGTCGTGGCAAGAATGAAAGATTCCTCCCCGTCTTATCACACAAATGAAATACATTGGTTGGGTGGTTACTTTTTTCAAAGCTGGAAGTGGTACAGTTATAATAAACCAACAAAACGGTGGTCTTGAGCAGGAGAATTGCTCCGGATTGGTCATGGAGGCCAAAGGGGCAGAGTTTGTGGCTGTTATGTGTCTGATGGGTTGGTAGATGGGGAATGATGGTGTAGCTACTGACCAGTGGGCAGCCATAATGACCCATCACCAGTAGCTGGCCTTGATGTAACACCACCTACACTCCACAGTATCTTGTGTAGCAGCAGCAGCAGCCCCAGCAGCCAGGGGACAGTATCAATAATATTGATGGCCGCCTCTCTTATGCCGCAATATAGCCCCTCTCATCCCCCACAGCATGCTCACCTAATATCGCCCACCTCCCATCCAGCCGAGCTGCAAATGAATAACGCCTACGAGTTCTTTGGGATTGAATTAAAACAGTTTTCAGGTTTCATGATGTTTTATCTTGAAGGTTTTTTTGTTATTATATTTGTATCACATGAAAGCAGAGAATGCTCACTGCAAGTCTAACAGTTCATCCAGGCTGGGTGATGAGGCATTTGCAGACATACTTGCACCTTGTGTATTCTATCTTATTCCATCATTTTAACAGCTGGTAAGAAGTATATATAGATTCACCAATTTGTTGGTTTTTATAATTTCACCTGTCTCTACCCATTGTCTTGTACTCTTTTTAGAAACGTTCATTATTTAAAATTGCATTTATAAAAAAGAAACTAGAATATTTTGCTATGTTTATCAATTAGAGTTGGAGATTGTATAATTTGTGAGGCACAGGTTGTTTAATATAACCATAAACATTAAAGTGACAGCCAGGACACATCTTGGAGGTAAAGGCTTGTTAGATCGTACCACTGATACTGGCACTGGCACCATTGATCACTGCATGTTGGTGGTGGTAAGTGAATAAAGTCTTTGAACACATATATAGCCGTGGCCTTGTCACCAGACCTTGGGTGCCATGTGCCATCTTAGTTTAGGCACAAGTTGACAGACTTGTATTGTATAACCAAAAAAGTGGTCTTCCATCACTTTATGCCAGACAGAAATGCCATTGCTGTGTAATGTAAATCACAAAGAAATAAGGCTACGTACACCCAATCAAGGTCACGTGACTGTGCACATGGGTAAGGGGGCACAGTCAAACGGCTGCCCGCCATGGCGGAGGTGGACGTTATGGATGAGCCTACTTCACATGCACAAATTTGATTGAGTTACACCAAATCTTCCTCAGCGTGTGTGGAGAAATTATAGGTGGTGGCTGGGAAAATAGAAAAGATTATTGTGTTTTTGCAGAATGCATTAGGCGTTGTGGGGTTGCATTGGAAATCCATGGAGACCAACCAAGAGAGATAAAAAAATAAGAAGTTTGCCTCTGGGTATATATTGTAGCTGCATCTTGGGTCGAGCATGTTGGGAGGAGACAAAAGGAGAAAAAAATAGTTTTACCACGACTGGTTGTGTGATGATGGATGATGATGAGGAGGAACACGGGAGATTAACATGATTAATTTTATAATTGAAGCAGTGAAGTCTGGAGATAGGAACAAGGGTGCTTGTTAATTTTAAGCTACCTGAGCAGACACAATCATGTCTCTTAATTGTAAAGCCATAGAACACTGTCAAGACTGACCATCTGAGCTGTGACGGTTATACCATTGATGAGACACAATTAGGTGTGTGTGTGTGTGTGTGTGACCATGGACAGCCAGGCCCAGGAGGACAATAAAGTGGTGATGCTAAGAGCTCCCCCTAGGTGCAGGCAGCCTGCATGCACCATGACCTTGATGTGACATGAGTGCGGTGCCTGCAGCCAAGCAGGGCATGTTTCAGCATTCTCTGCACCCCTTGTAGGCAGCTTCAAAGCCTCCCACTTGAGATTTTCAGAATATGCTCAAAATGAACCGAAGCAGAATAATGATCAGCCTGGCATCCTATTTTGCTTGTACACTACTGCCATAAATTTGAGAAGCGAGGTTGAAATCTGACATATTTCTAGACCATAGACTGCCTGTGCCATTTATCATATCTGTGCCGGAGTCTTGGCTTGTTCACATAAGCCATATATATGGCAGGCAGTTGAGCATTGCTCATAGCTCTGATAAGGAGACCAATTACAACATTCATAGCAGCAAAGATCAATATCACTACATATCTATATTTGTGTCCTTCACTTCACCGTTGGCATCACAACTACTTTCTTGTGCAGTCGGCATTGCCTGTTTTATTTTACATTACCCATGTTTAACTAAGGATTACAGCTCTGACCTTCAGCAGCTGCAGTGTCATTCTGCAAAGTACATACCCATTTGACATCAGTTTTTAAATTGCCTTTTAACACTGAGTGTAATTTGTCACCAGATGCAATATCTGGCTGGGGGAAATTAATGAATGGAACAAGAAATGTAATAAATAGTAAGATTTATATGTTTGCAAGCAAAAACAGACATGGTCTGAAGGGCCTAATGCCACTGCATACTGCTACCTTTCTGAGGGAAAGAAGGGGGGCACTGTAGAGAGAAGGAAGGGGGGACCACTGTGGAGAGAAGGAAGGGGGGCACTGGATAGAGAAGGAAGGGGGCACTAGAGAGAAGGAAGGGGGGCCACTGTGGAGAGAAGGAAGGGGGGCCACTGTGGAGAGAAGGAGTGAAACTTAGGCTGTGGTATTGTTGTCCATTACGACACAACACAGTAGTCGGGCAGCCAATTATAAGATACCTGTATTGCTTTTGGTTGGTCGGTGCCTGCAGTATCATTATCTGCAGGCTCCTGGTCCCTGCAGAAGGGAAGGAAATGGCCAAGCCGCCGCGACATACCTATACTGGAGGCTGCTATAAAAAATAGAAGCCCATCAATAACAGTCCCCAGTCATTTGTGACACATTTATTTGTGGCCCTATGCAGTGGGACCACACATTATATATTGTAATATATCATACCTCAAGAGGGAGGTTCTTCTGGCTTATGATTGCTGCAGTAAGTTGGGGCACACCACACGTTTTTAGACATTGGTCATGTTCATCAGACGATTTGAGCTGGACCTAGTCGTGCTTTGCTGGTGCCGCAGTTTATCTGTACTGTCTCTGTGGGCATTATTGGGCCTCGGATGATGATGTCACATTATACAGTGGTTTATGCTGTGTACGTGGGCATCTTCGCAGGAACCATATAATGATGGCGCTGACCCTCTCCTGGCATTGTAATCTTGGAGGTCAGAGTTGAAGACTGCAGGTTGTCTGCCAGTGCTGTTCACTATGCCAATGATGAACATACCATGGTGGACGGTGACCCCAGAACACAAGGTCATGGCCCAGTTTTGTGACCAAGGTGATCTGTCTTAGGTCCATGGTAATAAGCTGCATATATAGGCATGCACCTGAAGCAGGTTGGGTGGGGGGGACGGTAAACGCATGCTGCTATGGAACATGCTGGAGCCAGGCCGGAAGGATGGTCTGCGGAGATAGGCCAGCGTAGATGAGAGGTGGCGATAGCGTGGTGGTCATTGTTGAAGCAATGTCTGTATAGTCGCAACCCTCCCTCGACCCAAAAGGCACAACGTTGTATATGGCATCCCAGATCAATGGATAAACTGGCGACTTAGTGTGGAGCTGTGATTTACTGAAGGTTGTGGTTGCCTACTATGTGCTTCGACATGGCATGGGTCGGCTTGGAAGAGCCATCACTGAGATCTGTACTATGAGGTTACATCAGGCGTCCCAGACACATACCATCCACCCTATTATACATCTATATATATACATATATGTGTGTGTGTGTGTGTGTGTGTGTGTGTGTGTGTGAAAGGGCCCTGACTGATTATAGCCTTGGTGTGCAATGAGTTGAGTTTTAGTTGATATAATTAATGTTTGGCAATAAAGAGTGCAGGTTATGTGTACATCTCAGGCTTTCATGTCTGAATTATAAAATGATGTGACATCAATGGCACAAACAAAGCATTTGGTGGTGAGGAAGTGGTCAACGGTTGGGGTAAAGCTGGAATGCAGTCCGTTCTAGTGTTATTGCCTGCCTTTGTGCTCGCGGCACTGCTTTATGTACTGACCTACTTCCTGTGAGTGCGCGAAACCCTGCATGTGTGCCATGTGTGCAGAAACGTTGATGGCAGAACTCACACAACTGCTGTTCAATACATTGCTGGCAAGGCCCACTCTGATTGCAGGGAACAACAGACCAGGTAGACTAGAGCCAGGGGTGTATATTATACAGGCATACCACAGGGAGGTTGAACTCACCTGACACAATATTACAGGGCGGTAGCACCTCCCCAGAGGATGGGGTCACAAGACAGATTGCCCATTGGGCAGGCTTACCTGTGTCCGAGTGAGGGCTGCAGTGAACTGCTGTCTGTCTGCCCGCGGGCAAGCATAGGCCCTGGCTCAAATGAGATAAAGGGTCTCGGGCTAGCCACAGTCCGCAGTAGGATGCTGGCAGCCCATGACATGGTCGCAGCCATTGGTCAAGGGATTAGGGTCGGGATGCTGGGCTGTCTATGCTTGATGGCTGTATGGGGCAACATAATGGCCAGCTTAAACCATCAAGTCTAACCACCAATGTATTTCAAACACCGCATCATGGTATTTATGACTGCTAACCATACAGTATTATGATGGAAAAGACATCAGCTGGTATCAGCTATGTGCAGTAAAATGTATCTGGCTTATCAAAGAGACCAACCAAATATAGCAATTGAAGGCATGCCAGAGAGAGACTGGGCTTTTTGAACGTAAATTATTTGATACATGAAGTGTTGAATGCAGTGTTTGCTGTAGAAATAGCAGTGAAGCAATTGCAGAGCCGCCTCTAGGTGTGAGCAGCCCCAAATAAAGCATGCACATGTGTGCACACCATATTATGTCCTATTTGCAGTCATTTGTTTGTGATATTTGGGTACACAGTGCAGATGAGTGTTAGCTAATTTAGGAGACGAAACATGCTTGGAAGAGTAACAAAATAGGGCCTCGAAGGCTGTGGCCTAGCCGAGTCACCACTGTTCTGTTTGGGTAAATTTGTCAGAATCATTAGACTATTGGTCTGACAGAAATTGGCCCCCACAGGAGTTTTAGGTGCACATGGTTGCCGTACCCCATTCCATGCTGACCCTGATGTCTGCTGCATTGCAAGCATTACCTCATTCTGTGCAGGCTGGGTATTGTGGCTGTGCCTGGCAGTTCTCTTGATGTGATAGTATGGGTGGCTGGTCGTAGAGGTATTGATGCCTTATAACTGTATAATGTCTGTCTGTGCCGAACCGTCAGCACTGGTCAGTATTTCTGAGCAACATTTAACAGCAAAGAGCACCACCTTTAATCCTTGCTGTCACTACACTCCACAACAGTATATTTAGCAGGGCAAGAACTCTGAAGCAGGCTGCATCAAAGAGATGCCACAATTAGGTCAGGGGCTTCCCTAGGGATATCGTGAGCCACACAAAAAGCATTGGATGAAGAGAAAGCAACGAGAGAAATGAACAATAGCATCAACTGTGATTGGTGAAAAGCAAATACCGCTAGCTCTCAATGACAGACACATGGCAAACTCTTAAAATGTCAGTGACATGAAAAATTGCAGATGTATCAGATAAAGTTTCAATGGCACAGAACTGGCCTTGAAAAATAGGTTGGCGTCGCCAAGTATTGTGAGAAATTGCTGATGTAATTGAGTGATTTAGTGGCTGGCATACAGTATAATTTTGCATGTGTGGCAGGTCTCCTGTGTATAAGGTCCTTATTGGCAGTGCTTTTATACAGCAGTTGTTATTTGCATGTCTAGGGAAACATAGCTATGGAGGTGTGACAAGCGCTGGCAAGAATCGAATTTCCACCACCTTATAATCATTAATCCTTGGGGCTCCACACAGGTGAAAAACCTTGTGGGTGAGAAACCACAGCAGCATGGATTTTTTGGCTTTGGGATATTATGACTACTTTTCCAGATCTTCATAGCTTCCACATGAGACTGTTATGATTTGACCATATTTCTTTGATAAGATATCATATTGCACAGATGAAATATAAATATTTTGTAAAATCGTGCACAGATGTAATGAACAGAGCTGTGTTTCCTATCAAAATCATGATAGATAGTACAAATGCAGACAGGCAGTGCCATGCGGGAGGAAGGAGGACTTGGGTGCCACAAGTCACTAAAACTCTCCCCGAAGTACAGCAGCCATGCCACCCAATCCACTGCAGAGAGAGCCTTGCCGGAGTGGTTGCCATGGAAGCCGACCTTTGTGTTGCCTGGCCTTTGATCATGTGCTGGTTATATCTTTGTCTAATCAGGGTTGTGTGATTGAGCATCTTTAGACTGTGGCCATTGGTTCTTGCAAAGTCACTCATCTCTTGCTGGCCTCAGAAGAAATGCTAGATGGCGACTGACCTGACACAAGTCCTGCCGGGTCTGATATAATGTTATGCCCTCAGGTTAATAGCCCACCTTTCAGGTCATATAATTTATTAATGATGGCAATTGGAGCCTATGATACAGGTGTAGGGCAATAATTAACAAGGGCCTTCCTTTCAAGCCAGCTCTAGAGCCTTTGTACTTTTGATGATGCTAGCTTTCATAGAAGAAATCAATATGTCAAATATCAGTGACATAATATGAAAGAAAATTATTGATGTCTGCTGTGTAATGTTATAGTACTAAATAGTCCCAAATCACGGAGCAACTATTAAGGCTCGCTGTTACAAGCAAGTACTGAACAGGTCTGGAATTCTTCAACTTTGGCCAAACATTGGGCATATGTATATGTCATTGATAGCTTTGATAAATGTACATGGACTATATATAATAAATGGGTAGTTGAGCTTTGGTTGCTGGAGAATGGTGGCCCATGGGGGATGTCTGAGATGACACAAAGATATTTAGTGTTCAACCAACATTTCTTAGTTTACCTTGGTTCAAGTTGCCAAAGAAAATATTGAACTGGGACCAGTAGCATTTTAAAGGCTTTTTTTTTTACTCTTTCATGGAGGTCCCATCTGGCGGTCCATTGAGGCGGTGAGAATCAGGTGCAGTGCCATGCTGCCCGCGTGTGCTTGGAGTGTGAATGTTGTGGGCCTTGGCCCCTGTATTGCATGATACTGGCGGAGAGCGGGATGATACGCATGCACTCGACAGTGCTCCATACTTATGCTTATCATGCATACACAGGCGAGAGAGTAGCACCAAATAGGGTCAATTCTGTATGTGTTGTCACAGAGATGGCACTGTAATTAAACAGGGCATTGGAGGTGAAGAGAGAGCCCCTTGTAGATTGATTAGGTGCACGATGCAGCGCAGAGCATGGGGACACACATACATCTGTCACAGGCAGGCCAATAAACGAGCCCAGTCCACCCTGCCAGATAGGCCCTGATTGGCACTCTTTGATGAGTGTAATAGAGTGGATTGACGAGCAAGCTGATGAGAATAAAGCAAACGGAGTGGTCGACCAGGTAAATGAAGGATGAACATAATATGTGCCCAACACTCCCACCATCCCAGTATATAATTCTCTCTGAGGACTGCCAGTTGCACTCTGTTTTACGAGACACAAGGGTGTATATTACTGCTGAATGGGGAGAGATTTGGGCAGGGAATAATGACTACAGGAACTGATCATGGCTCTCTCAATTATTAAATATGGCATCATCATGCGGGATTGTTAGCAGTGGCAGAATGGCCGAGAGACAGTGGTCTGGAGAAATTTCACAATCCCCAGAACGCCCTGTCCTGATACAGCTGGGGCTGCACGGGAAGGGCCACCGAGGACCACGCAGTGTCCCTCATGCATAAGATGAGATAAACTGCACAGTGGATGTGATTTATTCCCTTCCAGATAACATGGGAATTTTGATGCAGGCAATGGCATGGTTTAGATGGTTGCAGGTGCAACCTTATCATAGGATGTGTCTGTGCTGTTTCTCTACTCCATACATAACGTATATCCACAAGGACCTATGTATTGTAGATGAGATTTATCCAGCAAACAGCACACTTCCCCATTGAAGCTTATTGAGAGCTCGTCCACTATCTAATATATTATTTTCTCATGTTTTTTTTGTGGCCAGGTTTTCAATAAAAAAGAAAAAAAAGGGCATGGTTGCTGGAGTGTGTACAGGGCATGGTTGCTGGAGTGTGTAAGGGCATGGTTGCCGGAGTGTGTACAGGGCATGGTTGCCGGAGTGTGTAGAGGACATGGAGGCATTGATAAAGAGGAGAATGGCATTGATCCTGGCAGCTCACAAGCCCTCATCTGTGTGGGCCATTCAATAGCAATGTCCACATGAATTGCTCAGTATGGTCATATCAAGTTTTACGGACATGTGTAAATGCTGTCAAACATTTTGTACTGAGAATTTCAATTTCATTCCATAGATTTTGTGTACCTTTACAGTAATGCTTCAAATGCATGTTGCTGTGGCTATCTGCTTCATACCAGAGAATGTGTTTCCATACAACCAATTTGTATATAAATATATATAAATATGTAATATTTGAAAGTGGCATTGTTCACATGCAGAAAGACTATCATGCTCCACAGCCTTCAGACTTGGCAGGCAGCAAAATAACTGAGGTCACCAGTCCTCTCATGCAATATCATAGCTGCAGTCTAGAGAAGTAAAGACAAGAGATCTGTGCTGAGCTGGTGAGCTAATCAAGATAATGCTCATATTGGATATTGAGTTTGTGCTGTGGTATCAAGGTGACTGGTGGCACATATACTGCCGCACCAGGGGGTTGTGGTGCTGTCACCTGGATGCCAGATGAAGCATCGCCACAAGTGACAGATTAATCCCTGGAGAGGAACAGCTCTAGGGATTAGGAGCACTGGATTAAATCTGTGTCTTAGCTATATACCACTGGGACTGCACCAGTAATATCCAAGCACACCCAAATGTGCTCCTGTGAATCATATGGCCCAATGAAGCAGGAAACAATATTGTAAAAGAGAATGCATGAGAAACAAAAAGTAGAAACAAAAATAGGGATAAATGTTTTATAATTTCATTTGTTATTTTTGCTAAATGATGATGTGACCCGCCTATGTGTGAACGGATGTCAAATGTCTCTGTTGATTATCTAAAAACATACCCCGATGTCAAAGCACTCTCTATGTGCCCATTATTCCAGGTCATAAATCTGTTTCAAGAATTGTCAGCATTATTATGACATTTACATCAA
This sequence comes from Amphiduros pacificus, assembly GCA_949316495.1. Lineage (NCBI taxonomy): Eukaryota > Metazoa > Annelida > Polychaeta > Phyllodocida > Hesionidae > Amphiduros > Amphiduros pacificus. The sequence continues at coordinate 56,069,773 of OX439001.1, read as the reverse complement.
ATCATTCTGGTCTTGTACATGCATTGTCCACAAATTGTCCTTTGAGTTTTAAAGATGTGACTCGAACTTTGATTCACCCAATGCTATTGGTGTGTTTAACATGTGCTTGCTTGTGACATTGTTAGGAGGTGGATTGATTCATTCAGGACTGATCCTGGCAGGAGAACACTGCATTTAGTGGGGGAAATGACCTCATTCTGCCCTAGATTATAGTGCCCGAACCAAATTTATGGAAATGAGCCCTATTTCAGTGACAATTTGAGAATGTGGTAGAAGAGGAGGGTGATGATTGTTGATGCCACGCACATAATGGCACAATAGTGAGCTCAGTCTTCGTCCTGTAATATTATTGGAGTGGTGTGATACATAGGTTTGAGTTTGAAGCAGATCTTTTGTTTGTAACAACAACACCAGCTGTTTTTGCCATGCACCTGGCTGCATCGGGTCAGAGTATGATATCACAAATACAGGACATGTATATTTACTGTCCCTGATTGATAAATATTTCAAGTGCCATCGGAAGTTGTGGAGAGGGGATTTACAAATAGATCGCTTCATTAGGTCGGGGTCTCGTGATAAGGAAGCGATTGGTTTTGATTTGCTATTCTGGCCGAGTAGAGGAGATACCAGCTTGGAGGACACTGGCACCTGCTTTATGACCAGACATGGTTCTAAATGTGCATCACTTCCACCACACCAAGACATTTTTTATTCTCTCTCCTCTCTTTTCCTCAGCGTCTGACCACTCCCTGGTTAAGGTAGTTGAGACCAGAGCTCTAGGGTGTTTCTGGCCACATTCTGGTCAAATATGTGGCGGGTTACATGACCGACTCTGGCAGTTGACTGATGGTCTAGGGAACAGCACATGAATTACGTGGCGGTGATGAGTAGCCGTTGCCCAATCATGACAAGGAAATGAAGATAAAACGTGGCCCTGTCAAAATTGCGATGCCACTAATGCATTTGGTAGGTAGGAAGTGAGCATGTTCCTGCACTGCTGACACTGCCACGTCCCTAATTAAGTGTAATACAGCATATTAGAAGGATGGATGAATGTAAAGGTCACCTACGAGCACTGATTCAGTATCGACTTCTTTATATATGCAGTCTGGAGGACTTAAACTGTGTCATTTTGGGAGCACAGACGGCAGGAAATCAGAGAGAAGATGTGATTTTGTATCTGGGTTCTGTAGTCATATTTGGCCGTCGGGGATGTCATCAAAGACCATCGAAATATAAGTTGATGTGTCTTGCCATGACGTCTGCAGGAAACCAGCAAATGGAGAAGACCTGTCATCTTGTGGTACAGTCAAAGATGTGGCTTCTCATGCGGGCATAGCGCGAGATGAGGGGGGACTTATATCAGAGGCTGGCCTCAAGACATGTATAGCCTCAAATCCAAGAGGAGTGACAGGATTGGGGGGTCAGGCTCATGGCTCAAAGATGCCAGTTCCTAGAAGCAGCCCTGTAATTATCATCGACCTATGGGGGCCTTTGTCTGCAGTACCACATCAAATGATTTGGTGGCAGAAACCAGCGGAGGTATATTAGCCAGAGGTTAGGTGTGTGCCAAGGACACTGCTTGGCAAGCACGTTCTCACTCTACATGTATACATACCCTGCATATGAGCCCCATTGACTATATATCATGTCATATTTAGTAATGAACCATGTCAGTACATTTCAAACATTATTTAGAAAAAAGATTTGTGTTGGGTACTTAAATGATTGATAATTTATATCTTATTTGTGCAATATTGTGCAAGTCATTTTAAACAAATTAAAATGTTCTATTGTTTAATACACAACAAAATTAATCGATCGAGATTGTCTCGACGCAATCAACTTTAAAAGAATGTTTCAAAACATTTCCTGTATCCACATCAAAATGCTATGAAACTGAGTTGTGAAAAGACAAGAAATTAATCTGTCTGCTTGAGAATGCAGAAATAGATATAATGTGCTGATATTGTATGCCTTTGGTGCTTGTGTAAAGCTTGGGGGCTTCTAATTGTGGTAACAATAGGAAAATTGCTCTAATGACATGCTTATCAGCCATTAGTGCTACAGTGTTTGGCCTGAGAAGGGGAGACACTCAAAAACACAAGTGCACATAGAACAGGGCACATCTAGCACCAACACACAATACAACACACATAAATGTGTCACTTAGACATACACATCTGTTTGGACTAAACCTTTACTCTTACTTTGATACTGTCCTTTTGTAACTTATTTATGGGCTCATATTAAATAATACCTCTTGGATCGGGGCCAGCTTGTTTGCCCACCAGATGGTGCTCTTGTGCGCACATGTGAGTCTGTAGTTGCTTGCCAAAGTCAATATTTGTCAATATTTGAGAAGCATGAAATGTGAAATAAGAGTGAAAATATATAAGCTAAGTGGAGGAACCTTATCTCCATGGCATTTAAAACCAGGTTTTTTTGCCTATTTGTATTATACTATGCATTGAATTTTTGCAGTCTCCTAAAATCTGTAAAGTACTTGACCGGATACCAGAAATGCACCATTCTTCCAAAAAAATCACAGAATATTGATTAACATTGATCGATATGAGCAAAATCACAAAATTGACTAGAAAAAAAATTACAGTCTGGTGCCACATTCCATAATTGGGCAATGCCAGCCACAAATAAAGCCATAATTGAAATATTACTCCCGACAAGGAGGTGACTGTATAATGGTATCTCTGGTGTGTGAAATATCACATTTCTGTGCTGTCCAATTTCACTGTTGGATTCATGTGGGTGACGTGTTACAGAAATATCCCATGGGTTATTATATGGAGAAGCTGGTAAAGATGCCGATGGCCTAGTTCAGAGTGCCATCCAAACCACCAGGCTTTACCAATCACACGCAGCTGCTTTGTCCAATGACCCTTTTTTTGGATATAAGGCTATTGGGCGATCAGTTACTAAGCTGTGTTAATTGCACAAAGGAAAGAGGCATCATTTCTTCTAAATATAGACTATTGAATATCAAATGAAGTGCTTGTAACTAAGCAGGTTGACAATAAGGAAAGGTATAACATGACGTTGTCACCGAGGTCTGACAATGCAATGAGCCCAGGCAGTGGGTGCCCGGATTAGAAATTCTAATTTAGATCAAGCCCAGATGTCTTGGGGCTAGGAAAGCCTTGCAGGAGACAGATGCAAAGATAATAATTTGCTGGATGTGGGAGAGGGAAGGCATTGATTGGTAGGAGACATGGCGAGAAGACATGTCACTGCATCGCGGCTGAGAGCCACTAAATAAGTGGAGGCTTTCTATGCCGGGCCAGTGCAAACATTGCAATATGTATTGGGCCGGGCCGGGGGTACTTGACAGATTCTTCACACTGCCTCGAGTACCTCACTCAAGCAAAGGTTCCTGGCATCGCCACCACTACCGTAATCAGCCCGCAACGCCAACTCCACCACAGTTTTTAGGAAACCGATTTATCAAATGAAAAATTGTTCTTAAAAGCTTTCAAAGACAAATTGCTTTTTAGGATGTATAAATTGTTTGACTGCTATGTGTGTATATATTGGGAGGCAGAATTTGCCATGAAGTAGGCTTTTCATGTGATTGAATGTAAGTTATATTGTTTGGCGAGAGGACCAACAAAGATTGAAGCAATGTAAATAATGCTTGTCTGTGGAGAAAAAAACAATGGCAGCCGACAGCAGTGGTAACAGACGGCAGTTTGACAGAGACTTCACAACCACGCCAAGGCAGACAGGCACTCATTTCTGATATTGGACGGAAGGTTTTTCATGGAGGCTTGTTGGAATGAATCATTTATCAATTAAAGAGCCATTTATATAATAGGTCTGATTGTCCAGAGTGCCTCATAGAAATCCTCTCAGACGTTTTGACAGTTACAAATGATAAAATACTGCACATCCAAAGAAAGAAAAAGGGAAATGAGGCGTCCCTATGTTTTATATGCTGACGTCCTTCTTTGTCTTTCTCAGCCTGGATGCTGGATGAGAGAATTAGAATAGAAAGGTCCTCACTAAAATATGGCACAAAAACCAAGGTGCCAAGGAATACATATTAATATTAAGGTGTTAGTTTGTAGTTTATAGTGATGGACAGTGCCAAGTTGGCACTGCAGTCTTTATGGGGGTCAGCTGACCAGCCATACTCAAGACAGGTGGACAGAAAGTTTGTAACTTGGCACAAGTGCTGAGCATCTAATGAGGCTGTGCAATCCTTGACTCAGGCCCATAATGAAGCAGGATCTTTGCCATTATGCCAGTCTCTGATGCTACACCTTGGACTTTGTCCAATTCCTCTTTTTAACAGCTACCATGTTGGAAAGAAATCTATTTCTCCTCATCAAACCAATCATGCAGAATATAACCATAAATTTACATGAGAGAATATGGTGGGCCACATCGTGCTAATGCCTGCTTTCCAAATAATACGAATAAAAAACACCTGGTATTTGAGAATCACATCAGTTCTCGAATTTAAATTTTGAAAATGGGATCAGTATGCAATATGGCAAATCAGAAAGATGCTTTACTAGCTGCATCTCCATAAATTAGCACATTCATTGCTATAATGTATGGCAACCCATAAAGTTGGTTGTGTTATGCCCGAGCTGAGCCTGTTTCATATTAATCATGCCACAGCTGAAATTCATTACTACCTGGATGCAGAAAGGGGGGATCATTATCGAGTTTGATGTCGCAAGATTCCATGATTATGGAAAGGCATATTGCATGTGCTTTTTAGTGGCGAGCCTTTGTGGGTTGGCTTGCATTGATAGGGCCTGATGACAGGATACCTGAACAGAATCACTGGCCAATCCCAATAAATTTACACCAAATAATGAACTCGACAAATTGCTCAATGCCGAAAAAATATGACTAAACACACACTCTCTTTGGGCCTGAGAATAGCTTGAGCCCATATCGGGCCATGGAAATATGACTTGCTGTGAGTGTGGTTTTTTTTCCTTGGGTTTGCCAGTGATGTAGAGGATTAGGAAACTGAAATTGATGGATGGTGTTAAGCATGGAATGGAGGGACTTGTTGACAGCGCAGTAATGTACACTTAATACTGGAGAAGAAGGTGCCACGAACAGCCATGAGTAGCCTCACAGCCCCAGTGGGTGACAGCCACAAGAAATGCCATATACACCAGTATATATATATATATATATACATAAAACTGAAGATATGCAGGGCAAAAGTGTGGGATATTTGTCTACATTTGGGACAAGCATTCACTAGGCATAGACTGTTGACAAGTCGGGTATGGTAAAGGTCCCCTCCAAAAACATAGTGTACTTAATTCGGTGCTGCCATGGTAGCCATCCAGTTTCAATATTTGGCTAGAACTTGTCAAGTGCACAGTTTAAAAGCATGAGGTGTCCTCCAGTAGAGATGAATGGAGGCTCTCCTCATATACTTTGTGTGTATGAACGCAGCATGGACGTGTAAAGACTTCAGTCAGTGTCTATGCATTCAAGGAAACCCAGTTTACATCTGGGTGAGCACATTTAAATCAACCCCTGTTGGGTTTTGTCCGGGCTAAATATTTGGTCACAAAATACAAATTTACACATGCATGGTTGTTTTAACCATGTTTACCCAAGTGCCCAAACGTTGGCAATATAACTGGATGATATTGGAGGAGCTAAAAGCTTGGGAAATACCTGACATGGTTGCCACTCAGGTGAAAATATCCTCATTTGCCACACTGCTTTTAATTAAGTAAACGTGAATGTCTCAAGAATGGGTTGCTACCATCAAGTAGCTTTTAAATGGCAAATATCTTCAGCAAATGAGCAGCTGTACGAGGAAAACATAACCATGCCATAAAATAGTGGAGTGCTGATTTAGCAAGCATATATACAGAATGGAAGTACAGCCTGGTTTTTGGGACTATGAGTCTCCTAGGTAAAGGCCTTTCTAATGGAATGGGCAAATTCCAATTACACAAGGGAATAATTACCCTTGGTTAGAATATGAGGGTGTAATCGATGTAGAGACTGGGTGCCAACTCTTAATGAAATAAAACAAGGGTGTGTGAGATTGCTATTCTGCCTGTGAGAATGATTTGTGTATGTGGCGTCCTACCATCCTACCCAAGGCTGGCACCGGTCTGCACTCACCTAGAAGCAGTTTGGTCATAAAAAATTTAGATGGAGATTTAAAGTTAACGATGGCAAAGGTGTATATTAGTAATCAAGTTAATAGGCAGTACACTATCTGCCCATGAGCATTCTTATGAGGCCTTCTCATTGGCTCAGTTGTGTGTTTTAGCTGGGTGGGATAAAGTACAGATTTTGCCAGGTTTGTTCATAACTCACTGAAGAGATAATGGCTGAAGACAAATCATGTTTTAGAGTGGGTAACAGCAAAGGTGAGGGCAGAAAGATCAGAGGTGTTGAAGGCTTCAAAAAGTGCTGATGATATGGCAACATTGCGCAAGGCCTCCTAGGTACTTGAGGGGTCACATGGTAAGACCCCCTAGCACCTTCATGATTTATAAAATGACTGACTTTGGTGCATGCCCACACCCTCATCAGTTCAGTTGTAGTCAAGGTGATGAAAGGCGTTCTCAGTGCTTGTGTGGCTTTATTGTCCACTAGTGTGGTCAGCTTTCACCACAACTGTATTTTTATCTTCATAATTTTTCTCACCATGTGAGAAATTCTCAACTCTTGGAAGAAAACATAATTTTTAATTTAATGTTATGTAGTGGACTTCCACAGATGTAATCCATGTGTTGCCTGTGATAATGATTAGTGCCCGTGATAATGATTATTTACTTTGTGAAAATTTACATCAAAATTTGATCATAACCTAATTCATGGTCACTTGTATAAAATAAAGTGTTCACCATGATAATAAACATCTTACCACAGTCTACCAAATCAACTATTGCTGGCATCTTTCTGTAAACAGTGTTGATGTAACAGAGTAAGATCTTCAATATTGGCCAGGAGATAAAGTTTATGTGATTAAATTGCTTGTACAATTTTATTTGTTGGCTTATAAAATCAAATTCAGTGATTACATTTTCAGTAAGGAACAATTTAAAATCTGTTTGTAAGAATGTCAAATTTCAGCCAGTAAATACTGTATTGATTCGGGACATAACAATTTTCATTGATTTTGAAAATTGCATTTTATGAGGCAAAGGTAATCTTTATGGTGAAAAGTACCGTCATAGAATTATGCTGCATAATATGGAATAGCTTCAACCCACATCAATATGTGGTGTATTCTGTGCAAACAGAACCAATACAAATTGAGGATAACAACTTCTCAAAAAAAGTAGCAAGCAGCATGCTCGGGGCAAACATCTCCAGAATAAAAGTGAGTGGCTGGAAGGAGAGAAAGTGGCACTGCAGGAAGGGGGGACAGGATAAAGCGGGAGTCTAGAGGAAGCGGTGGTCGCAGCCAGGGGAGGTGAAGAAGGCAGAGCAGGGGAAGCCCTCACCCCTTAGCCCCGACATCACATTGCCTATTTATGCCTGGCATTGATTCCAGAGTGGTGTTCTGATTCACCCGCAGTGAGGGCTGCACATAATTGCGTTTATCGATCTTTACTCTATGAGGGGTGCAGCAGGAGACGCTTTGTGCAGGGATGTCGCAGTTTTAAGATGAATCTGGCAAATATCAGTGTCCAAATGATAAATACATCCATACAAAGCAAATGAAAACCCCATACAAACAACATTGCCATTTCTCTTTTTAAAAAAGAACTTGTTCATAGCGGGTTAAATATCTGATCAATGAATCATGACATGGTGAATTTCATCTCTTTGTTGGTTGATAGTAGTTCATCAAAATGAATTTTAATGACCAGTGGGCAGGCTGGAGTGAGTGATGTTTGGCTGTGGAGTGGGGGATGAGACTGACTGGGAGCACCCCTGATGAAACGTGAATATCACAGCCAAGTGCTTGCTGAGTGCAAGGACAGGCATGTCTCACTCAAAAAGCAGGCAAAGGGTAGGAGCTCAGGACATGTTCAAAACACTGGCTCAGAGAGCAAATGGATTCAAAGCGAAGGCCAAGCAGGAGCACGCTAAGGTTTTATTTGCCATTCACCAGCCTTGTCAAGCTGTGGCAAACAGGCGTGCTTTTTCCCACACGGTGCATTGATTGTGGATTTGAAGACCATCACGTTCTCATTGGCACCGGGGCAGGGCCGGCACAAGTCTCGGCGGCCACTGTGCCAAAATCGGACCTCGCTGCCGTACATGTGGTAGACTTCCAAACCGAGAACATGGAATAATAACCCACCCACTCTACATCCATTTGAGCTATAATACTCATGAACACAATGAAATTACTAAGAATTGCATGTTTGAAATCTAATCCTCAGAATCAAGGACGAGAGTGTCGCAAAAATGTTATTTGCAGTTTGAATGTCTGCCTCATATAATATTAAAACACACAGCAAGATCTGTTAGATGAAATCTGCAGATTACATTGGTTGATCACAATTATTGTAAAGCTATTCAGCACATGTAATTAAGACTACAGTCTCTTACAAATCATTTGACCATAAATGAATAGGTCTGAATGCATTCAATTTGTTGAATACCCTGAGCTCACTATGTTGATTTTTTTGGGGCTATTTTGAGCTTAATTTATGCAGAGGATACTTCAGTCTTCAAAGAAAAATATAAAAAAAATAGGCATGTAACAGGTGTAGTGTACAGTATAACTAAAAAGAGCTACAATCATTTACAATGAAGATAATGAGACAATACATACCATAGGCCTTTGTCAAATGATTCTTCCTTTGTGTCAGGTTGGCTGAAAAGATACAGAAAGGGCATACAATATTATTGATTGATAAGCTGTAAATGCCATCCTCATAAAAGATTTAAAGAGTATATGTGATCAGTTTGTTTAAATTTCATTCACAATACATCACAGTGTGTTGTACACCATGATCCAGAGAGAAATCATTTATACCAGTTCTTCAGTTGCAGAAAATATTCAAATTTCAAACAGAAAAGTATAAAAACCCCTCTTGTCTTTCTCTCATTAGTGGTAGCTGATTATTTTCACATTTCACACACAGCTTTGTACAAAGCCACGGAAGTCATTAGGAATCATTAGCAACATTAATGAAATGTACAAAATGGCATAACAATGCGAGTTCACAAAGTTATTCTGGGGTGAAACACATTCCTCAGCTAATAGGGTAGAGGAGCTTCTATCTCCAGCATGATTCAAACATTGTGAAATAACTTGACTTTGCATCTGAAATGATGGGACAGTGTATGAAGAAAAGGAAGGATGCTCTCTTTAGAGTGGTATGAGAAGAGAGTATTTCTGAGATGTGATCTTGCCAAGAATGACCATAAATTGTGCCTCATTTATATATGCAGTGAGATCATCATGAAAGAAGTCAACAGGACGCGAGAAATCAATGATTGAGATCTATGTGAGGGTTTTGTCAATGAGAGCTCCGCACACAGTTACATGGTGAGGTTTTGTCATGAGCAAGTAACATCAATGACAGGCCTATAACAAGGGAAAGGCCGTTCTAGGTCGGGTGTTTTATGCGGAGAGGATGGCCCCTGTGCCAGATTTGGCAGGCAGACTTGGCTACCCTGCAAGCTCGGCTGCCCTAAATGGCCGTCTGAGGCTTCTTTTGAAAAGCCTGATGTTGCTACGCTTTTGACACGACAATGAATGGTAATCTTGAAGGATGAATTAAGGGCTTTCTTAACATGGTGCAAAGTCGCCGAAGGGGTGCGCCTATACAGTCTTCTTCGAAAGCGCTGGCCAATATAATAAAAAATTCAGGTTGATGGGATAGTATGAAGTAGGTCACGGACCATAATAGTCAACTGCTAGGAGGAGGCAATTCAGATGAGGAAAGGTGTGAAGAAAGGTACATTCATGACAATGTCTGCTGTCTCAATAGCAGTGGGGGACATGGCAAACACAGTGTTTAGACACCCATGGCCAACCATGCGCGACCTGGTGGTCACTATGACGACCTAATTGAAGCCCAAGAGATGTTGGCTCTCCTGTGCAGGAAGCCACATGGAAAATAGACACTGTTGGGACTGATCCATCAGACATAAATCAAACAAGGAACAGCATCAGGGGAGAGCCCAACACCACGTGGTCTTCGGCCAGGATGCCTTAGATATATAAGGAATGAAGCTATTCCAAAGAGGCACGAATTGCTGAACACTTACCCCATGAATTCCCCTAGGTACTTAGCATATAAAAGGTCAATAATAGCAGTCAAACTGTGGGGAGATTTTTAAAATTCGAAGTACGTGTGCACTCAATGCCCCATTTTATGTCTACTGAGCTATTAAGTAAATTATACTACCGGACTTTGTATGAAAGGAAGGGTTGGTATTCACCATGTTCAAAGGTGTGGCTTTTGTAAAAATATTATTTTAAGGTTTAATCACTAATCCATAAAGCTTAAGTACATTTGTTACCCGATATATGTCTTCATGGTGATAGGTTAATATGATAGGAATTGATAAGATCTGCCTTTGTAAAGGACTACTTTATTAGTGACAGTTTTTGGATGTTTGTCTCAATAGAGTTAAAAATTTGATTTGGTAGACGGGAGTGACAGGTGCTAGATGAGATGATATGGGTCAGTCCATTGTGTGAACTTGTCATTCATTACCTCCACTATTCCAGTGCACTTCTAATATTAGAAAGCAGTTCTCAGGCCTAAGGGGGAGGCAGTAAACATTTAAAGGGCAGTGTAATGGATTGCACAATGTGTTAGTTGGGCTACGAATTAGCTGAAGTTGAAGCAACTATTGCCAGATATACAGCAGAAGCTTCATGATCAATAACCTTCGTAGAGGTGATACGTCCCAAGATGAGAATTTAGTGAGATAAAAAATAACTTCGCCCACATCACTGAGAGAATGGGGGTAAATCTGTAGAATGAAGGCCTGAAATCTGCAGCATGTTTTGGCTGTGAGTGGTGTGGAACTGAGAAAGATTGCAACTGTTGTGGTACTAAATTTTGTGTTGAGGAATCGCATGCTTAGTGTTCCACGCCCCAACGTAATTGGACTTATCAGAGGCTGAGATAGGTCTTCTGGAGATGTAGTGTACAGACAGCCCACCAGGCGGACCCAAATAGCCCAATCTGGAAGCGACTCGATAGTGCTGGTGCTTAGCACAAATATGCATTATAGAATGCCATTACAAAACATTTATATCATTCGTAGTGCTTAATAATCGAGATACAAGTGTTGTGAGGAAAGCAGTATTCATTGTTGAGTCTTTGCAAACCCATATCATTTGAGTGAAAACTACATTTCCCTGGGTGATTTGTTGGAGATTGCAATAAGATATGGCACCCAGCTTTATCATTGCTCATTTGTAACAGTTGTATTGTGGAGGCAAATATGGTTCCCAAGAAATGTGCTCTCGTAATATTTAAACAATTGGTGTGTTTTTGTATTATCATGCCCAAACTATGCCACTGTGTGAGGAGGGCCTTGTGGCAAAAAAATGACAATTGTTTTCCACTTTCCATGTGGACAGAGGCAAAAGCCTGCAGTATTTGTGAGGCAGCAGTCTGAAAAATCGTGAAAACAAATGTAAACAGGCCATAGATTGATGCGAGCAAGGACAGCTAGAGTCTCATTTTGGGGGGGGGGATGTGGAAGTTAGGGGGGAGGAAAGAGGATTGAGCATGCAAACAAATGGCTAAAATAAGTCTCCAGCTGAACAGTAGTCTATGGCATCGCATGAACTTCACAATTCAAACCATGGGCCCTGCTTGGGAGAAGTCAATTCTAGATCATTTTGTATCGATCCCAGAGGTGCTTTTCAAATTTTCTTGGTAGTTATCGTAGGTAGTTGAAACAGTGCCAAGGCATGAAGCTGTGCAACTGCCGTGCACGAAGAGTCACTTCAGACCATTCCAAGACAAAAGATGAGGTGTGCGAATGGGTGAATAATAGCAAAGTAGTTATGGGCTTTTTGGTATCTTTTTTGGCATGAATGTGGTTTAGTGGAGATAGACACAACAAAAACAACAGATCAAAAATAGGAAAAACATATTAAAATGACTGCATGTAGCCAAATTAAGAGAATAAAGAGATTTGGCAAGAAAGATGAGAAAAGTCTGAATGGAGAGACATTGCAGTGAAGTCTTTTAAGATTAAAGTATAGTTGTGAATGGTTAGCAGTGGATAAGTGGGCAGGATCATGCAATGTCAGTCACCAGATTCTCTGCCCTCTAGATTGGCCTCCAGTAAGCCACAAGCAAATTGCACACGCCTGCTATCTAATTATCATCATGAAAATGTGAGGTGATGACTGGGCCACTTGTCTGTTGGAAAGAGCTCATACCTGACCCTATACTGACATTGTCATAAAGCTCAAAGCGAAGCGAGCAGTTCTCTAGGCTCAAGTATTGGGCTGTGACAAGACCAGTCTTCAGGAGAGCAGTTCACAAACACAAACTACAAGACTGTGACAGCATCTGTCAGAAACACATGGTGCCAAGGTTTTATTCCACTGGCATATAGACTCTGCCCTGCAATTTTTGCATTCACTGAATCCATATCCACTTATTGAAGGTCTGTGGGAAACGCTAATTTAAAAAAGTCTCTATGTGAAATGGTAGCAAATGCATCTAAGCATACATGCCTGTCAAATGAAGTTTGTGTCTCCAGTTTCTTTGTATTCTGAACATGTATACTCAGGCATCAATTAAAGACTTAATTTGCCTCAGATTAAAGGAAATTATCTCAACCTGATCGTTTTGATAAAATGCAGACAGGTAGAAATACAAGTCCATGATATTGTTTCTTGGCATTATGTACAGAATTGCTGCAAAATGCTGAAAGCTTCTCCCACAACACATGTCACAGATAGATATCATACACATTTATAATCAATATAATGGTGTCAACTTTCCATTGCATCATATTTATTTTAAAGTAAACAGAAATATTGCGGCAATGTGTATCTAAAACTTGACAGATCTGTTTACAGAAATACTGTATTATTGATTGTGGTTCTGTATATAGGGAGCTCACATGAACAAATAGAAGAGCAGCAGTCTATGAAATATCGCAGGTCAATATTGATATCCTCAAATAAGTCCACAATTCTTGTTGGTTCTTATTTGTATATATTGCACACATTTAGGGGGATCTTATTTGATAGATATTGCACATTTTAGCATAGCAATTCAGAGTGAGCCAGCTTCAGCGCTTGTTGCAGATACCCAAAGTGAGGATGGGTCATGGCCGCGAGAGATAACGCCAAAAATTATTGCAAAGGCAACGGTGTAGCCCTGGCATAAACAGTGGTCTAAAATGGCCTTGGTATGCATATCTGTTTGGCAAAGATACTACCGGCTCCCTTTAGTGCATGTAGCACTCGTAAAAGATAATATTTAGGAACAAGGAGCAGTGTGAGTGTGGATTAGGCTGGTGTGATGCTGGGGAGAGGGGCTTAGCTGTGAAGATGCCATGATAGCAGCATCCAGCACTCTCCGTCACTCCATTGTCCCCCTTGAACCCTCATACTGGACATATACTGCTCCACATAGACAATCACAGTGTACTCTATAAAAGGGGGATACAATGACTGGAATGGTCATCACATCTCATCTCAGGTTTGATTGATGTGTTTTGATTTGTTATTAATAATATGTACAATTAATGGTTCCCAGTTTTGATTAGTGCTATACCTTTGGGACTGGGAGTTTCTAGGTATAGTCAGTGGTTCACACAGGCCGTAAACAATGGTGTCATAAAACAATGATGCTCTACCCGTTTCTCAGTGTCAAATAGCAAATAAGAGGAATCCCATTTGGTGTGGGTCAATAATATCTTAGGAGGGTCCCATTGTGTAACTATAATGATCTTATCTGTCCCTTCCATCAATGCAACTACAGAATGGCATCTACCAGTCATAGCTCCTGAAAAGCCACTGGGGACCCGTAGAGTGATAAAATTGGCGACCATTTTTCACTTGCCCACTCCTAGAGCTGCGGTCAGATAAATAGATGCCTGGATAGTAGGAGAATGGGTGGAACTAGAACGTGGCCACTACTGATACTGCACCCTTTGGGAATGGTGCCAAATTCTCTTGTCTAAAGTACCGACCCCTTTCTAAACTGAAAATGGCATCAAATTAAAAACCTCTTGTTGATTAATTGGCTTTTTGTTTGCACTACTGGTGCCTGTTTGCTTTAAAATCCAATATAAGAAACAGGAGATTCCCTCTGTAATTGAGATATAGATTGATAATGTAAAGTTTTAAAAAAAAGATTCATATTTTATTTTGATGAATGCTTTGCATGTCTTGATGTGATTCTGTGTATGTCCTTTTCTGATGGTTGTTTTCTGTTTTTGCTTGTTCCTCTAGGAGGTGTGCGGGCGAGAAGTTAAGGTAAATAGAAAAAAATTATTTGAAAACCTATCTTTATTTTCTGTTTCTTATAAATTAATTGCATCCTGTCAATTTCTCTGCATGGTAATAAAAATTCATCCTGCAAAACTGTAGATCCTGTATTGTTTGTCATGTTTATTGGCAAGGTGAGTGTGTTTGTAAATTTGTTCTCAGTTGTAAATTGTATGATAAATTTGTTGAAACTACAACCCATCACTGGAAGTGCATGACAAGTTTCTAACCCTTGCTCAAAAATAATTTTCCTTTTTTTGTTTTGCCTTTTGTTTATTTTCACATTATTGGATACACTAACCATGCTAACAAAGAATGTACTTATAATTGAATAGAAATGACCCCACATAACACATTCTGTTTGACAGGTGCCAGAGAATGGAAGTAATATTGTTGATATTTATTTACAAAGAGCAGATCACTGAACATGTATAAAAGCCTTCAAGGCATACACAAATACATCTATAACTATTGTTGCCACAGTCAAAAAGCCAGCTAAAAGAGGGAAAATTGGAAGCCCCACAAATGAGAGAAACTGGTACAACAACAAAGATATGGCGGACATGTTATGGAAGTAGGCCTTCTGCCTGCTACTACAGGCAGATGTGGGGCTTCTTATCACCGAGTCAACAAATCATCAGCTCAATATTTGACTAACAGCACATACAGTTCAAGTCTTAATGCAAGTAAATGTTGATTAAACATGATGTAATCAGGCAGGGGATTTAGTGATTACTGCGCTGATATGTTACTAAGTAGGAGGGGTATGTATTATTAGATCAGTCAGATGGGATCCTATAAGCATTGCATGGCATCGCCAGGACCCCCCCACACTCAGGTGGTTGACATTCTACCTCTTTCTGGCCACATGTCACCCAAGTATGAGATTTCAGGCAGGGCTGCCATACCTGATCCTCTTCTCATCACCAGGTAGTATCTCTCTGCTTGACATCTTCTGTCACCACAATTACCACCTTTATGCTTGTCAAATAAATCTCTGTCCTGGCATTTTTTGTTTTGTGGTAATTATTAGCTAGTTGATTATTGGCATTAATTATGTTATATTTTAATTTAAATCATTAAAATAGGTCTTTGGTTAGGTCACCAAGTCATGGTTAATAATTTGACTTGATAACATGAATATAACAACTGTTAGTTTATGATATACATCTTAGTCATGTTGTACACAGTATAATGACTTGGTTAAAGCATTTGTCAAGGATACACAAATCAATGCAAAAATTATATCAAGCTGAATAGATTGCAACATAAACAAACTGAATATCCTACAATACAAGTTCACAAATGACAATAAATCTTGTCAGAGTTTAATCTATATTTGGCTGGGGCAGTGTACCATAGCTTGGAAACCTTATTACAAATCAGTGTAGATTTATATACTACGGATCACTCGGGCTTTTCATATATCCAATTTCGGTGGACATTATAATTGCCATTCGATATTCAAGTGATCTTGGTTTCTTCTGCAGTAATTGGATTAGATTTGAGGGAATCTTGTTCATATGAGGCATTTTAATTGTGGTGCCCATAGCTGTATTTACATATAGGGATAATGATAGGCAAAATTTCATTTGCTCTGTGGTAATGAATATAATGCATCAATTTTTTGTCAGGCAAATTGGGAGGAATTTAATGCAATTTTAATTGCACGGGCATAAAGCAGTGATTGACAAGGAGATAGATGTAGTTATGGTAAATAGTAGCGAGATCAGATCACAGAGATTTGGCTGACAGTGAACATGCTGAAAATTGTAAATTCGGTATTACATTAGCAAAGTCAGATCTTGCATGTCACCCAGATAGGCAAGAAAAATGGGGCGGCAAAGAAAATTCATGAAATTCTGTCACAGATATTGAAATGACAATTTTGAAAATTGTAGCCTCAAGACATGCGTTGACATGATGTTTGGCTCGCCTAATCCCCTCCCAGCTTAAGGCAGAAATTCAAAATTATATGAAGAAGCACTGCATTCACAAGATTCTTGTGGATACAAACAACATTCAAGAAAATGAAAAAGGGGAAATGGGAGGGTGGAGAGAACAGAGAAAATCAATGCATATTGGTTCATTCTATGATCTCATTGGTACATCTGGTAAGGCAGTGATTAGTAACTGGCAGTGACCTGGATAATGTTGATTCATCCGGACTATTTATGCAGCTTGGTAACTGCGTAATCCTTATCACCAGCAATCCCTGCCCTCTCCAAGCTGTGCCCACAATGAATTCTTGTCCAGTATCTTTTGGATGATGTATTTTGGTGCTAACTGGGTGTGTCTTGGGTTATGGATGGGTCCTTTCCTGGCTGTGAGTATGTGGTCAGATGAAGGATTTAGGGGTTTAGGACAGGCGACAGGGAATGTAGTGGGTGGTGGGCAGTGGCAGGCGACCAGGATGTGCCACAGCCGCCCCTTACAAAGCACAACTACAATGAAAATACACGCCATTCATACTGCGCTGTCCTGCCTATAACAAACCATCTCTTGAAAGCCAAGAAACCTCAATGGTCGCGACCAACAGGGACTTGGCCATCCATTTTTGAATGATGGAGAAATCTCCCTTTTTGTGTGACAAGCATGTGGCCATGTTTGACTAACACTTGTATTGTATCACAAAGACTCTTGTATTGTAGCAACAGTGTGAATTAACAAATCCAAACTTGACTTTGATATCTGTGGAATGAACATTGATATTCCTTTAAGATATTAATGGAATATCATCATGTTCACCACTTTTTTTTGGGGGGGGGGGGGGGGTAGGGGGATATATGCTAATGGCAAAAAGCATGATAAGATATAGAGGTGTGGTGTGCACATTTACCTAAGTGCCGTGGGAGTCAATCCCAAGCAATGCTGAGGTAGCCCATCTGTCATCAAAATGCAGTTAGTGAGAATGAGGTGAGCGATGGTTCCAGTCTCGTTCCACACAGTACCAATTACCTTCTCTGAGGCATGGATCTCGCCAGGGTTTGCTCGGATGGCACATTTTGCCTGGTTGACCAAAGGGGTTTTGTCAGGTAATTAGCACAGCGTAAACCTTTCAGTCTTCTTTTTATGGGCACGCTTGACATGGCTGTGAGATGTGTGGGTTTATGCGATATGGTGGAGAATCTGACAAGAGGACATGTAAAGCTGGTCCTATCTGTCATGTGGGAGTGTGGGATTTTAGGTTAATTTGTAGGATAGATGGTGGAATTTTGGTGGATGGCTGGAGGAGCATTGCGGCGTTGATTGGAGTGGTGGGAACACAGTGGAATGTCCACCCAAGGCCTTCTGTCAATATTTGCTGGCTTTACCCCCAGAGTCCTTACATAAACTGGACACAAATTACCAGCTCCCAGGTATGATAGCAAAATGTGGCCAAACATGGCGCGTAAAAATGGCACTTTGCTTTGCCTTGGCTACCTACCAACACCACTACTGCCATATCTGCTTATTTACACTTAATCTCAATATTGATATAATTCAAACTATTTTACTGGGCTTTGAATTTCTATTTGAGAAACCAGAATTGGGTTCATGCCAATTTTATATATCTTTGATTTTGTCAACAGTTCTTAGACTCTGCAGCATTAATTTGAATTTGAATTTGACAATATATATTTTCATTATGTTTGCTGTATGGAATAGTTACAAGAATATTTAGGTTGGGTGTCATTATTGTTAATATTGATTGAGTGGTTCCTGAATTAATTATTTCAGTCACACAGAGATATATTGTGTGTAGAATGGGAGATAGCTGGTCTATTGCATGATGGTCAGTTTGGTTCATGTTGTGAGGGAATAGCACACTTTCTCATTAATCCATCATTGACTGCGCTCTCAGCTGTCACAAGGTTAAAGCGTTTGATTATTGCCTTGTATTGATTGGTCCACTATGGCCCTGGTCAGCTCAGCTGTTCCACTCTGATACTTAGACATCTGGGCTGCTGAGTTAGTGTTGATGCTGGCCCACCATGTCCCAAGTCAGCTGCTTGTAATGGCTGCCTGCAAAAAGCCTAGACCAGCCACTCTGTTGATTTCATTAAATGACCATATCAAATTAAGGCCCAGTTAGCCAATTTTGTTTATGGGCAGTTCTGATTAGACCTCAGACAAGAAATATCAGCAGTTTTGACAGGAGAATATTGGTAACTCAGACATGAAATGATTTGATTGGATCAAGTTCTAATGATGTTAGTAGAGGATCAGTTACCAGTCATTTTTCATCCTCAAACTGCTCTACCTGACATACGGCAGTCTGGGCTTTTAGGAAAAGTATCCCTCCACGACGAAATATGACATGCCTATTTTGTGTAGAAATGTATATGACATGCTCCTGGTCCCATACCTACGTTGTATAATGGAAAATTGATCACCGCCGAAGAAGATATGCCCATGTGTTGTACACTTGATGTTTTGGCTTATATTAACTTGTCATCCATGTCTCTCAATTTGTTTAGTGTAATGGAAAGTAAGTCATGGGCTCATAATTGTAGAAATTGCGGGGGTTCAGGCTGAGACAAAAAAAAACCAAGGCAGTATCTGGTGGAATAGCAAATGACCTTTTGTGTATGAGGAGGTCGTGAAGGTCACAGTGGGAACTGGACAGCTGAGAGAGGGAGCTGCACATGCGAAAATAGATGGATAAACAGGCTGTGCTAGACAACACTGTGCAAATCAATGGAGGCATGCTCCAGATACATGCACAGAGTATCACACAATCACAAGGGATTGTGTGAGGCATCCTGAACATGCTGTCTGATTAATATAATACAGTTTAGATGAAATTTTATATGAGAGTTAGATCTTAGAATTTTAGCATTCTTTGAAGCCCATATCTGCTCTTTTGATATTATTTTGTGATCTTAGATAGCATTTTCAATCAAATATTTCCATTATTATCATTATTAAATAATATTGATCCATATTTAAAATGGTGGAATATGACTATGAAACTTGCCCAGATTGACGTCAGTGCAGAGAATGTGTTGGTAATTGGCCATGTAGAACAATCAATGCTCCACTAGAAACCTTGCTAATATGCATGATACAATTTTGCCAAATGTGCTCTAAATCGCAATAACTGGCACAAAGGGTTGACAAGGACGTGGTTGGGTAATGGGAAGTGCTGTGCTGCACAAATAGTTATGTCAATCATGGGCACATAATGTCTACCCAGTCCTTAACAATTGGGCTCTGCTGCTGCTTACAACCTTTTTTGTTCTATCAGATCTGATTTTCACCCTCTACAAAAACAATTTTTTGGTTTCTTCTCTCGCAAATATAAAAATGGAAAAGGAAAAGATGAAATAATTGACTGGGGTCAGCTTGACAAGTGAACTTGTGTTAGATGTAACATCAGTGTCTGGCTTTTGAGTGTAATATCATTACAGCTCATCAAAGTGCAGTAAATGTGTGTTTTTATGGAAGTTGTATTCAAATTGTCAGACTGTGTCAATAAGAGTTTCACCTCTAACCTGTAGTGGGAGAAAGAGTCAAATGATGTAGAACTATAAAATATAGATATATCGCTTCACAAAACAAAATGACAAATAGGAAACTATAAATATATTTATCAGGACAAATATCATTATAAATATATAATGTAATTTCTCTCAATGTTGTATTTGAACTTTGTTCCTTTTTCAAATATCAATGGACATATTATCAATAAATGGCAGTTACCAAATCTGATATGTTCTTGTTGGAATTGTTTGCATAGTATTCACATAAAAAATCCTATGATTGACTTCTCACCACAAGGATAACAAGATGTTTGTCTGA
Organism: Amphiduros pacificus; assembly: GCA_949316495.1. Classification (NCBI taxonomy): domain Eukaryota; kingdom Metazoa; phylum Annelida; class Polychaeta; order Phyllodocida; family Hesionidae; genus Amphiduros; species Amphiduros pacificus. The sequence goes on along the minus strand of OX439001.1, from coordinate 56,049,585 downwards.
TACTGACACAAAATTGTATGTTCAACGGTGATACAATGATATGAGACTAAGCAATGTTGATTTTGTTGCAGATTGAAGATGCCATGCTGATGTTTGACAAAGCAACACAGAGACACAGAGGTGAGTTGTAGATATTTGGTATTTGACAGTTATGAACACAATTGGGTTTGCTGAATGTTTTCCCTCTTGGGTGAGATTGGTATTAAATTATGATATGTAAAGATATTTTATCTCAAATAATTTTGATGCTAAGACCATACATGTATCCATGCAAGAATGTTTATTTGGAGAATGTCTAGTTGTGAGGAAATAAATGAATAAAAAAGCAGATAGCTTGACTATGAATGGAATCTTAGACAAAAATAGTTACCTGTTTTCAAAGAGTAAAACGTTACAGATAATCTTGGTCAAGTGGGACTTTATTCACAAAGACTTTGGATAAGAGAGACTCTATTCACAATGCAGTGGAATTTGACCAAGCCAGCACAAGGGAGGGCCTTTGTGAACATCCTGCAAGATGAGAAAAGAAAATTAAATGTAAAAACATTAGTATGATGAAACACAACTGCATTTCTTTTCAAAATATGATCAGATCTTCTAAAAGTGGAACATGCTTAATGTTATACTGACACAGAATTATAAGATGGAATTTTCTCAATGTACGTGTTATTATTTGCATGGTATTTATACATGTGTGTATGTATATATATGTATAAACACGAACTTGACATTTATAGAAAAAATATATTTGATACATTTATCAATCAAAATATTTAAATACACATAACCTTTATTGAAGCTTAGGGTTGAAGGGTTGAAATAGATGTTCAGTATAAAACAACACAATCAAAAGAGGAAGAGGAAAGTTTCAATCTGTGGTAATTGTGATGAATATGCAAGGGAGAGGCAGGTGGATTTGGTGGGATTTCTGGGCCGGCTTTGACCTTTGCCGGGTGATTTGGGTGGATCACTCATGTTAAGATATAAAATGGTACCGGACATCAATGATTCTGTGGCTTTTCGTACGGAAAATTTATGCTGGAATCTGCAGGATTTGTCTACGTGAGGACCAGGAGGCTGGCCCATAAATATGTGGATTTGTGGTGTTGGGAGGCATGTACATGTATGAAGAGACCACAGCCTGAAGATGGACGGGAATTGCAGCTTCTTGTCCTCACAGTGGCACAGTCTCACAGTCTCAGACCGCAGTCAGTTTCCTGGAGTTTTCCCCATTGGAAAAAAAACTTGGATCATGCCTCTTTGCGAATACCACATAAAAAATACCAAATAAAAATATAAAAAAAGCCAACAACAAAATCCTGCAAATGTTGTGCCTTATGATTCATGTGATTAGAATGTTTAACACAGTTCTGGAGAGACCATCTTGCCTAAGATCTCAAGATTAAGAGATATTGATGACACATAAAAAATGTATAATAGCAATGTTGAAAGCCACACTAAATAGATTTGGAGATTTAGTGTTACTGTGTCTGGGTAGGGGAACTGCTTGCACAATGGGCTAGTGTAGTTAAGGCTTAAAGAATGGTCATGATCTGGCTCAAGTAGCATGTGAAAAGATTGCTATTGGGTGGAAGGAAGCAGTAGGTCTGTATGACTGTCTACCCCTACTCATACTCCTTATAATAAATATATATACATATACACCCAGGCCGATAACTCCCCACACATGCACATACACCCTACCACCACACAAATGCTCACTGATGGGATCAAGTGGTAAAGAAATAAAAGATCCAATAATTGTGCCCTCAGGATTTGGACAAAATCTGGTCAGTCAGATGAAATGAGTCGAAATAGAACAGAGACGAAGAACAGGCCCCCTGGTGGCCATTTGAAAATGCAGCTCTCTCTCTTTCCACCCCCCTACAGTGGCAAATCTATATGATAGTATTATTATTTCTCTTCTATATAGGTCAATGTGATTTTCTCTTTGTTCCCACTCCCTTTACACATCTCCATATTGAATCAAATCACCATTTAGATGTAAAATGGTGAAATTATATTTTCAAATGTTCATAATGGATAGAAAAAAACAAAAAGCTTTTTTAAGTATAAGACTACATTAAATTTACATAAGACCTAATTTTCATGTAACATAATCTTTTTTTATAGTTTGATATAAATAGCAGTACCTGCCTGATCAGAAGATATGAACATGGCATTCCCCCAAGTGGCATCAAAGCCTTGTTTTAGTGTATGTAAAGAGAAGAAAACCTGAACCATATGGAATATCTCAACTATATTTACTAAGTGGATTTATGATGAGTTGTGGTAGGGAGGCCAGGATTATGACAGTAGTGTGCTGTTCTCAGTGACTTCGTCTCGTCTGTGGACTACAGATCCTGTCTGTGGACTATGGTACCCGTCTGTGGACTACAGATCCCATTGCCTTTGAAGGATCTTCATTCAGAGCCAGGGCATCCAAGTATATTACTCAGGTGTGTCACCGAGGACAATATATCTCAATATGGTGTCAGGCAGGCTCAGTGGGTCGGACCCAGGTTAAAAGAGGTATGGATACATACACTGCGACAAATCAGAATTATACTCAGCATCCACTTGTAGAAAAGCTACATTTTTAAAGAGCTTTAGAGCTTCTTTCAATGTGTGCATTCCCTATTTTGTCATAAAATATGACCAGTCATTGGCTCTCTTAGTTGGGGGTGAGGGACTTGTGGGCAAGGTGCACTCAAAATCTAGGCCATATTTGAAGTGGAATTCAAACATAAAACTATTTTTGAATTTGCAGTGACCTCTATTCATGTATTTTTTTAGCTCTAGAGATTGTCATGATTTTCTTTCCTTTTAAGTGAGTTGATTGAGGCCTCAGGTTTGGCACACACCAGGCAAACTGAGATGTGTGCACATAGGCACTGCAACCACCATGGGAATTCTAAATATTGGCATGAACCCTGCCCTTCATGTCCATTATGATTTTGTCAGCAGTTTTGATTTGTAAGCAGGGGCATTTTTAAGGGGCTCGTAAAAAGTACATGATCCAGTCCACCAGGCTTTATGTGTTGAACACATTTGCCTGGAGATCAATTTGTATACTGACAGAAGTGAAAACTCGTAAAAAGAAAGTAAATGTGATATTTAGGTTCTACTTCATAGAGTGTACTGCTGAAACATTTCTGCCTAATCGGCGTTCAGAGGATACAGCATTCGTCTGTTGTTATGATTCCGGTAAATAAAACAGGATGGCTCAGTTGAACAATATCGTTGTTTATGTGTGTAAAAAGGTTGACTGAGATACAAAAAAATAAATACATCTCGCTATCTTTGGAAGGGGCGGACATACTGAGTAATGAGAGTCTCTTGTTTGCTCATTCCTTGTCGATATTAGACCCAGCGGAAAAGTTTGGAGGGCGACTCATTTCCAATGAAGAGGCTGGAAAAGTGCAAAAGGGAGGGACGGTGTGGAGTGTGTTTAATATCGAAGTGGACATGGGGTGGAAGGTGGGTGGGAGAATTGGTGGTAGATTATAGTTCATGAGGACAGGCGGTCATCCAGGGCATGACCAGTGGCCAAAATCGATGGCCAATGTTAGGCCAGGGAGTTGGGGCAGATTGGTGGCCTGAGGGGGTCTGTCTGGTAATATTTGAGCAACTTAGACCAGGCAGAGATGAAGAAGGTGCAGTGGATATCCCCAGGATTGCCAACCAAGAAGCACATGACGGTCATATTGACAGCAGGGTCGCAGGTCAAGGTCAAAGGTGGCCTTTGCCAACCACTAGAAATCTGTGTCATTAATACCATATAAAATGCCCCTTAATCAACATTTAACTTGTCAGAGAAATGTTTGAGCTGTCATGCAGATTTCATGAGCCATGTCAGCTGTGCCTGCAGAATCCTGGTGTGAATAACCAATAAGCGTGTTTGGCATTGACTGGGGCAAAGAATTTCACACCTAGGTTCGCATGACCTCATTGCTCGTCATTTAGATGCTGACTTCATTCAATTAATGACACAATGGTGACTTTTCATGAGTATGCAGTCGCATGTCCGCCATGTGTCAAGACCCAAGCATAATGATGAGTTCATTTACATGATCAGTTTCATGTAAGAAATAGGGATGGTTAAAAAAAAGTTATTGGGTGCTGGAAGCGCAATTAATGTAAAAAGAAGCCAAAGTTGTTGAAGAGCTGTCATTGCATTTCATACTGATAATGCTAATGAATCCTGAAATTTGTTTACTCCCTGGCCAAATGCTGTTTATGTTTGTTGTATCGGTTTCCCACATTGTTTGCTGATGCAGTTGCCACAGTTAATAAACCATGTGACTGGCTAATATGCAGACAAACTTTGCAATTTGTCTTTTTTTCCCTCCCCTATTGGTTTCCCCATCTCTCGTGCTGAGGGGCTACAGGATGACATACATTTGTTGAGTGAGTCATGAAGAGGTGAACCTGGCACTAAGGTTTCTAGAATCATCTGTAAAAACACATGTTCATCATTACCCAGCGTTGTGAAGGAATGCTGGTCTCTTGCTGCAGGATCCCATACTAGCTCAGAGGATGTGTTGGTCTAGCCAGGATGCTGTTAGCCATAGACCTTAGATAAGACTTCATCAAAAGGTTCATGTCACCTGCCATCAGGTGTCAAGGTCAAGGTCACTGAGCATGTGCAACAATGAGGATTGCTACTTCCTGTGTTGACCCCCACAGATCTTTTACCATCTTGTTTGTCTGTACATGTGAAGCAATGTTGGCATGTCATGTCTTGGCCTGCCCATGTTAGCACATGGTAGGCATTGGACATGCTCTTATGATTTTGTAGGCAGACAAAGAAGCGACGAAAAAGCAGCTGTAGAAAATGTAGGTCGGGCTAACTGGGGCATGACAGTGTCATTGCAGTATGGAGGACTGTGAACCCCATGTTGTGGGAGGAGCCTGCACTGGAAGGGGGCTGGATCCAAATGGTTTCAAGTTACCCCAAAAGTTGAAGTAGGTCGTGGGAAGAGATGGAGGGGCAGGGTCACACAGGCAGGCAATGTGGCAGTCACATGGCACTGTCACTCTTCATCCACCACTCAAATCCTCTTTGTTTCACTGCAGGAAGCTGGGCTGCCAGTAAATATGATCCCTGATCTCCATGCCACGTCTTATCCAAGCCCATCACATGATTTATATTTTCACAGTAAATAATACCATATACTCAGACAAAATAAATAGCATCAACTGGTGAACACCATTTAAATAAACCCCCTCAATCCTCAGTCATAGCTGAAAGGTACTGTCATATACCTGAGTCATCAGAGAAAAAGATTATTATTGTGTGGAATTAATTATGCATCAGCACCACAAAGAAAGTAATAGTGTGCCGTCTAAGATGAGAACTGATAGAAGCTTGATGTTTGTGTGAAAAATTATTATGGGTCTGGCAGCTAAGGTTTGATATATCAGATGAAGGGTATTAATTGATGAGCTGTTCCAACATCATTTTTGTTGCTAGGCAACAAGGCGTGGATTACTTGTGATTGACACAAGTTGTATTAAGTACTGGTATCCATGGTCAGATATGTTATCACCATCAAGCTATCTGATGTAAAACACATTTGGGAATATGGTTGAAAAATCCACTATGATAAGCATCTTGATAGGAGAAAAGCACGGCACAGCAAGAAGGCTGGGGGTAGCTAGATAGACAGGGTTAGATCCCAGGTGGGTTGCAAGTAATCACAAATAAACGTTTAATTTTGGACCAGGGCCATGACTTAAGATGAAGTGGAGGTTGCCATATTATTAAAGACACTGGATAATGCAGGAAAACTGGACAACAAATTCACTGCTGCTTTATGGGGTTGCCAAGTGGTGGGAAGAGCGTGTAACAGAGGCACCATGGGCTTCAGCTGGCCATGACATTGATAGCACACCGTTAGAACAAATCAAATGCTTAACATCTGCTTCCGATTATTAGGAATATACTATATGTATTTTTGTTTTTTGGTTGTGAAAAAATATATATGGTATTTGATGATAGAAAGGATGGTTTCCAAGGCACATACATATATGTGCCAAACACACCAAGGTAACTGCTGGTGACATCTGGTGTTAAGGCAGCAATCTTGTACATTACTGCTTTTTGGCCTTCTTTCAAACTTCTTGCAGCAAAAAAATATATTTGGGATTAATAAGTTAAATGACGAAATGTGTTGTGCAATAAAAAGCATACCACAGCCATCTAGGATGCCATCTTGATAAGATCACGGGATGGGACGTATGAAGACCAGTGACAAATATAGTTGACATGTAGAATGCCAAATTGAAATGGATATGACCATATATTGCTATTTATGTTGTTGACAACACTGATGGCGGCCACTGATGACGGTCACGCAGAGGAAGTGATCCTGCTAAGCTATCCTGCAGAAAGAATCCTGCTAAGCTAAGGAGAAGTGAGACAGAGCCTGTTTTAGATAGAGGGGTGGGAGTCAGTGAAGCAGTTAGTTATGTCAATGGTGAATGTGAGTTGAGGGAAGTAAAACTGCATCCCCAGAGGCATTGTGCCGCCATAAAGAATCTAATTGAGAGGAAGAGTTTTGTAACTGTGGTTGATCACAAACAGCAAGCCAGGAGGGATAAGTTTTTTTCTATGAAGGGAGGCAGAATAGGCAGGTGGAAGGAGTTTTTGTGGCGGAGGCAATGTGGGCAGCCTCTCTTCTTTGCCACATTTGATGGCCTCCTGTGCAGATGGCCAGGACAAGAAAGCACAAGAGACACTGTTAGAGGGCGTCTTGTGGGCAGCAGTGTCTACAAGGAGGGCCACAAATGTCTGGCTGAGCAAAATGGGTGCAAGTGTTGGCTTTGGAAGAGGCACAGCTGTGACCAGCCGTACTTGAGTGTGCCCTGCCAGTCCTTCTAGGTACCACCCATCCAACTGCACAGTAATTATAACGCCAACCCCACAAATGAAGATTTATCTCATCCAGTCACAAATAAAGCTAGATTGGGCTAAATGAAATTTGTTGTTATCATTTGGTGGCAGCTGATGAAGGGGGTGTAGGTCAGGGAGAGGGGTATGCAATCACGGTGGAGAGGCCCTTGGTTGAGGGGCACTCGGGCGGCTTGGCTGGACGAGCAACGTAGGACTGCAGTCTGAAACCACTGCTGTGGCACGAATCTGAATGAGGCCAGTAGAGACATGCTGGCGGGCAACAGATTTGTGGCCAATAGAATAGCCTTGGACATAAAATTGCAGAAGAGCACACACGTGGGCAAACACAAAGCGGTGGATGGCAGAGGTGGTAGGGTGATGGACAGGCACTCTGATGGCCGCTCACCCTCAGACTTGAGCCAGATTTGTGGCTGTCCTACAACCAATCCCAAACACAATTAATGGCCCTGTTTTCTGGAATGATGTGGATTACTCTAATGTGAAATACTGGGTCCTGCTCGTGTGTGCAAGCAGACTGGCACAGAACAAGGCTCCGTAAATGACGACTTCACTGCAGATGTGGTCTTCTGGACTTTTCACAGATGTCAGTTGGATCATACTTTTACTATTTTAAAAATACAACTGGCATTCTGTGCATGACAGACCCAAAATATGTTGAATCCACACCCTTCTGTGGATCTCCCCATGTGGGAAATGTACACTTGGCATGGGGCTGGTGCCATCCCTCTGTCTGATGGGTGCTGATAGGCAGGGAGTGTGGCGAGGTACTCCCATCAGCAGCCTGTAACATTTCCAAACACCTTTCCAATTCCTGTCCCAAGAAAAATCAAAGGTGTGTGGGAACTTCTTGCACCCTTCAGCCCATCTGAACAGGCCTGGCACTCTCGTATGTGCTCTCCAAATCAGAGAGCCAACACAGCTGTCAAGCCTAACCCCATTAGCAGAGTATAGAAATGGCCATTTTTCCAGCAATTCACAAACTTTACCTTCCCATGCCTGAGGCTATTGCAGTCTATTGCTTTTTCCATGTCATCACAGATTTTGCAGGGACATTGTGTGCAGTATTCTGGCAATAATTTGGGAGCCAAGGCTCCAAGAGGGGTTGCATTTATTAATGTACCAACCCAATTGGTTTTTCTAGTATTTTAAATAGGCACCACGTTATTGATAAATAGATTTTGTCAGTGACGGCTCAGTCCATTTCTTTGCCTTGTTGTTGTAGGAAACACTAATTATGGCCGCTGGATATTTAGTAAATTCATTTTTCCAATTCATTGTGGGCTGTCGGATTGTATGAAATTACGTGGCAGTTTGGTATAGGCACCACTGTGGAAGATTGGGGCTGTTCAGGCGGGGCACTGCTGAGGCGCAATGGCTAATGGGTGCAAATGAAGGAGAGAAATTGGAGATGATGCAGATCCAAAATTATTTTGCCTGTTGTATGTGGTCTCTAAAGTGCATGGAATCTGCACAAATGAAATGGCATGCCTCAGGTGCCTCTTGTTCCCGCCGCTAAACTCCTCCCAAGAAAAATCTGAGATTCGAGGAAAGTCATTATTGCCAAAGAAAATTAGGTTAACACTAATCATAAGACCAGTAATGAGTTTGACGGTTAGATGATCTTAACCATTGTTCTGTGTGCTAAGACAAATACGGCCAAAGACGAGACGCTAAAAAGACAGGGAAGAGCCGTAATCAGATTTGGCAGATCGGCGGGAGAATGAAGTTTTAACTGTGCAGTGTGGGGGAAAAAAGTGGAGACAGGAGCATCTAAGAAAGATTACGGATGCTTGATGGGAAGCAGAATGGAAAAACAGGAAGCGACGAGTTAGTTGGCAGGAGGCTTGGATAGATACTGTGGTGATAAAGGTGTGTCACAATAACAAACTACTGGATGGTGACTTCCAGAACACTTGATTATCTGGCCATGATTCTGTGTAGTCTATATATCTCCTGCTTGTTGGGAAAGTTGAGAACATCTATGTCGTCATGATGGACTGGAACTATTGCCAGTATTCTGTGAATGTTACATGGTATAAGCACATGTTCATTATGATAGTGATCATCAAAAGACCACATTGCCAGTTAGCATGGTAATGTGCACAACTACACACCTCTATGGCCAGATGTACAGGCCTCAGTGTGATTGATATAGATAACCTGGTGTATATAGGTCAGGTGATATGCAAACATTCCTGCTTCTCCATCTGCTATCATCACATGGCAGCAACACAGATTGATGGAGCATATCGTGGTTTGAGTAGTTTAAATGTGCACACAAGATATATACAGTTGAGGCAAATGAGAATGAAACTGGCTGCCTTCACCCAGCTGTGGTTTTCAGATGGTTGGCGAGATCTCAAAACCTGGTATTTACCTGATCATCATGGCATTTTTTTCAAATGCAGCATATATGCTTATGTATTTGATACTGTTTAAAAGCTATGCAAAATATAGATATGTGCTTGAAAGATAATAAACCTAATGCAGTTCAACTTATATTTTGTGTAAGACCTGATATTTTTCAGAGGTAAAGCCCTTGTTTGCGACATAGGCAGTCTATTGAGTTCAGTAAATTGGCAGAGAGTTTGTGGAAAGTTTGCCCAGTGATAAGCAGACCACAGCAATTGGCAGACAGCTCCAGCAAATCTGCAGAAAGGCCATTATATATATGTGGGGAAGGTCAATGTGCAGGGAGATTGTTTGGTGACTGCACATGCGGTGACCTTATCCTGCAGGGGGAGACAGGCAATTTTGACTCCCCCTGGTGGCAAGAAAGGTGGACCATGTGGGGAGAGAAGGGGGATGGGGCGATAGTACAGGGTCATCCTAACCTTACCTTGTGGCCTGAGCCCAAGCCAGCAGTGAGGTTAGTGTATAATTGCATGGCTGGTAAGGATGAAGGCTGTGACTGGGCCAGGTTGTGGCTGACTCTAATATTTGAGGCTACGTGGGCACGTCATCCCCCCCTCATTCACTACTACTGTGTTGTGATTGCTGATGCCATGCCTCTACCATCAGCTCATGGATCGATCCACACCAGTGTCCCATGTCACATTCACCACCAATGCCACCCAAACTAGCCATGTTATCCCCCCTCCTGAGCCCCTCAACCGTGTTATCCCCCCTCCTGAGCCCCTCAGGCCTGGCGTCATTTAGCTCCTAGATCATGAAACATCACCAATCCTATCAGACCTTGTAAGAACATGCCATATTGCAATGCGTTGTGACAAAATTAGGAAACGAAATATTGATAATTGTCAAAATTACCAAACGGTACATGGTGGTTGCCATGGTAATGGCTCATGGATTCCGCTCCACTGGAGAAATTGGGATTTAATCCCGAAGTAATGCTACATTGGTGGGTGATGGAAGTGGAGGCTGTTCAGCACATAAAGGTAGACCGTAGTGCAGCCAAGAAGGTTAAAGTGATTTGGAAGATGGAGGTCTGCTGTGGTAATAGGCTTAGTATTGGTCCAAATCTACTCTGTCATGTTCCTATCTTCTCTTGTTAAAGACATGCAAACCAGCCCCACATAGAATGGCACAGCTTCGCCGCAAAATATTTGCCCTGCTCCCTCTCTATCCTGGGTGCAATCGAAAGCAATTTGCAATATTCCGTTATTGAGTATTTATTACATGAGAAGAAGCAGGTTACTTTTATTGAGAGGGGCAGTTTCGGGGGTTGGGGTCTAAAGGCAGATTTGGAGAGATTGTGTTTGGTTGCTAAGAACTAGGCCAATTGCCATATAAAAGCCGTGCTACCATTCTGGGCTGGGCTCTATGATTGCATGGACTCTGTGCACCAAAAGGCAGCCGCATGGCAGACCTGCAGGAATAGCGGCCATACTCCACGATAAAGACGCCTGTATGCTGCTTTAGGGTGTCACTTGGGGAGCAAGCAAAATGCACCATTGGTACAGCAGTCAATATTGAGTATGAGATAAATGGGGATGTATTTTGCATGAGAGGGCTAGCTTGGCGGGCAGAGAATGTCGCATTTATAGTGGAGAACGGAGATAATTGTTACAAAGTTTGAACAAAGCTGTGTGTGCTACTCTCAAAGAAGCAGCACACCATACTCGGAGGAGGTTCTGCTAGGGAGTCCAAATCTCATTAATATTGACGTGTTCCCACTCGAGAACGAGATGTACTCCAAATATTTGTGTAGCCAATAATTACTATTGAAATCTGGCATCTATTGTTATGACGATACCAAAGAGGCATGGATGGAGAAAGAGGCAACCGCCATATGAGCTTGCTAATGTGCCATATGATGAAATACAAAAGGTAGCCATCTCAGCCATAAGGCAGTGATGAATTTTATGGCAGGCTTGCATCAATTAGTTACCTGCAATGTGGTATTTCAGTGTGTGGGTAAACAAGTATTATAGAGAGCCGTGTGTGAAGTATGAGGAGAGTGTGGCCACAGAGTAAAATGATGGAAGCAGGGGCAACAGTAGCACCATCTTGCACAGCCAAGTCATCACTCAGTCCTAACCATGACAAGCTAGCCACCGCTACCAAGACTGGTGTCACCAGTTAAAATGGCCCCCCAAATCTGTGGTAGTTGTGGCAGTCACCAGATAAATTGTGATCCACCGTGATTCCTTGTTGCCATGGTGAGGGGACTTGATGACATTGGCTGAAATCCCCTTATATGGCTCAACATTACCCACAAATCCCCTTATACATATAAGACATAGCTCTTCAAGAGCTCACGTCACGGGGAGTCTTTTAACTCACACCTGAGCCACAAGAACCACTTGACCTCTCCACATTCTGAGATAGGAAACTCCTCCAGGAATAGATATTTGTTACAGTTAGCAAGATTGAATCCACAAGATTCTTAATTTAGTTAAAAAAAGAAATGTGACACATGAGTCATAAGGTAAGATAACTATGAAGGCATTGCATGCCAGATCAGTACACTGGATGGCAAAGAAATATACTGCAGCATTGCAGCTCCGAGAAAGGCGCTTATAAGTAAAGACAACACGGGCCAAGTGGAGGAGATCAATGCCAGATAATTAATAATACCGTATTGTGCGAGAAGGACAGAGCGATGGAACGCACAGCCCCTTCCTCAGAGACAAGAGGTTTGCCTTTGAAGTTGTGTGGGTAGGGACCCCTGTGCCTCTGCCAGTACAATCAGATTTGGTGCAGTAATGAAATAGAAGCACCTTGTCGCATCTGGGACGGGCCGCACATTGATACACGTCGTGTAATCATGCTGCCAGCTTTGTAGATGTTTGATAAATCATGTCCACATACTTCCCTCACTCGGTGCACTCCCTAAATTGGTTTCCACCATCAGATGCAATTTTTCACTTCACTTGCATTCTGATGTGACACATTTTAATAGTGCACAATTTTGCACAATTTGAGGTGGCCATTGCACAATATGCGGTGGGCATCAGAGAGAAAGCAAAATAGTGGTGTTCAGATTAGCATGATTGATATTCTTGAAAAATGGACTTGAGATGGCCACATAAGGCTACAGATAAAAGCAAAACAAGATGTTATCAACATGATTAAAGGACAGGACAGAAGATGACATCCTAACAAAGGATATCCGCCTTGGAGTGGAAAATGAGAAAGCTCAAAGGAAATTTCTTAGGTATAAAAAATAGCATCTTAAAAAAAGATGTGCCATGTCTTGTAGAGACAGGTAATATGTGTAGTAATTTGGCAAGTGGATGGTAACTAGAATCATTGGCGTGAAGTGGGACATAATGATACTCGTAATACAATATAACAGATATGGGACAATAACTGGTTGGCATGGGACGTGATGAAAGGTCAGAAACAAAGGTCATATCATAGCAGCCAACTCACCACAGTCATACAGGTGCTGCAGTGCACACTGCCATCCCTTGCCAGTCTTCAGTACTCCCAAGGTCATGTCAAGGTCATTGGCACTATTCGCTCTTCCTTTGTTCGCCAATCGAAACATCTTGGCAGATCTACAACAGACAGACAAAAGAAATTTACAATTGTCTTTCCTACTCAGCCATTATATTTTTTAATATTTCTTGCAGTAAAGTGTGCAAAAAATCTAGATTGGGGTGTTTTGGGTTTCAAGAATCAATTATTAACACATATTATTCAAGAAATGATTTAAAATAAAATGTGGTTTAATCTTATATTCAATTGGTATTTCTCTCTAAAACATAGTCTAAAAGAACAAAAGGAAATTAAGATATTATCAAGTTTACTCGATTACAGAGGGAAGAAAAGACCATTGATAAAGGAATGGAAAATCAGTGAAGGATGTTCAAATTCATTTATGTAATGCAATGAACAAGCACTTTGTTTTATACTAGTTTGATAATTGGAGCTTTGAAGGATGATGCTACAAAGAACAGGGTAATTAAAGTATTGCTGGTTATTTAATTAACATGGAGCAAGTGAATAGAGACAGAGAGACATGGGTATCAATGTCATAAGCTTCCACATGCATGGGATTGAATGTACAAATGGAATGCACCCAGAAATGGGATTGAAAACACTACTGGGGAAGCTAATGAATTCTGTGCTTTTTAAGTGAATACTTCATGTCTCAAGCTGGGTTCAGTTGTGTGAAACAGGAATTATGCTTGCGATGTTTGGTTCAGTTATGTTTCAGGCTCAGTGCTTGTCGTTCGGTTACGTTAAAGTAAGCTTATTTCTTTGAAGTGTTTAGTTCAGTTATGTTGGTGCAGGCTCAATACTTGTTATGTTGAAGTAGGCCCATTTCTTGTGATATTTGGTTCAGTCGGGGTACGGAGGCATGATATTCTTGTGATGTGGGTTCTGGGTATTAACTGTTATGGCAGAGATCCAAGGTGTCCATTGTTTGAGCACAGAAAGCTTCTGCAGGTCAGCACACTCCTAGATGTGGTTGTCAGATGAGATGTACAAAGCATATCTCCCCTTCTGGAGGGAGTGTGCTGCTTTCAGTATTGGCATGTTGGCAGACTCTACTAGTTCATTTATATTGGTGCAAAACAGTTTTTGCTTTGATCCCCTTTTGACTTCTTTGAGGTTTCAAATAACTTGTACACCATATATTGCACATCTTGTTTTCCAGTGGTGATTTATCATGCTTATTGCATTATCAGAATTGTGCACTTGGTTAAGTTTTGGGGACTGGATGCTGACCATGCAGCTCGCAGACACTGATTATGTCCAGTAGTAATATCCATGTCTTTTAGGAGAAGTTAGGTGAGTGGAAGAATCTGGCCAAAAGCTAAGCAGTGGAGTGTCGCCAATATGCGTGGAACAACTTAGGATGAACTTGCTCCAGACACTGTGTGTGTGTGTAGTATTTGGAGTGAGAGACTGGGTTGCATGCATGCCTTGTCTGCAAGCAGGAAGCCTGATGCCTCCGCAGAGAAAAGCATCCCCTCCAGTGGCATGCCCATGTCACGCTGTTGTGATTTTGTTGTGGAGCTGTTTGGTTGGCCATCGATCGGCAGCTGCAGGGGGTGGAGTATGGGGGGGAATGCTGTGTTGGCCATGCAATTTCCTGGAGTTTGCACCATGCTAACTTCGCTAATACTTGAGTATTGATCTGGGCAAAGGTAGCATGAGAAGTTGCCAAGAAAACATCAAAAGTTAGCAACCAAATAGTCATATATATATATATATATATATTTGTGTCTATTTATATTCTGCTATTTATAGTTAACTTTCATAAATATCATTGCAGGTGTACGAGTGGTTTGCTAAATGAAATAAATTTATGGACTAAAGTATTATTCCTGCCAGATAATTTATTTTATAGCTGAAGCTCTCACCTTGCAAGTTTAGCAATAAGTAATTTGGATCTGTTGTGCAGGTCAGAGTTGGTTTCATCTGCACATTGCATGACTCAATACCAGAAATGTGTATCACTTTCACTGATTGACCCTGGACAAAGTGCTGTGATTGTTCAGAGCCGTGCATGCTGGGCTGTGTGCACGATCTTAAGGAACCAAATAAGATCAGCTAAATGGTTGCTGCAAGCCCCCCCTGTGAAGTGTGGAAGGTGGGGGGATCAAGAGGATTCTGTGATCATAATGAATGTATAAATCCACATGGAGTGGATTATCAGAAGGCCATGTCTCCTCATGAGGAGGTCAGCTTAGGTCATTATCAGATTGCAGATTATGGATTAACCAATGGTATCATTACCTGACAAACATACCATCATCGTCAACTTGCAAATATCTGTCTTATTATCACCGACAACCACAGGGCAACTTATATCTGCTATTAAATTATGGACGAGGCAATTTTTTTCTTTTTTTGATTCTATGCAGGTAACAATGAGGGAAAACAAGCTGATGGTTCAAACACCACGCCATCCTCGATTGAGGCGCAGTCATTATGGACATGCATAATGTATGAGGGGCATTTATTCCCTCACTACATGGCTGTGATTATGAGAGCCAGATGATATCTTGATTACAGTTAATGACGAAGGTCGCATGAACACAAGCTGAGTAGAGCAGCCGTGAGACATGTGATTCTACCTCCAAATATATATAAATATATAAATGTATGTGGGGAAAGAGAGAGGTGCACAGACTGTATGGGGATGGTAGGGAGTTCTAAATGAATGGCATGATGGGATGATTGTCACAGTGGCCTTGGTGGCTTCTGCTGGCAGAGTTATTAGAGAAGCTTGATGCTGCCGTGATAGGGAAATGGGTCAGGGGGCGTGAGAGGTGGTGTGATTACAGTTGATGAGCCCATGTCAGGATGTGTTGTGGGAACAACGCTGGGGAACAGACACTGAGTGGTGGTGGGCTTTATAATACTATACAGGCTGGTAGAACAACACAGGGAGAGGTGGCGGAAGTGGCCGCTGTGCCCAGCCCTGATTACAGTGTCACCTCAGGAAGCGCCAGAATTTGTGTCACACCAGTGCCATACAAGGCATATATTGGTGGCGAGGCAAGCTCAAAAGAAAGAAGCCAAACAACGTGAAGCCAGAGACTTGACCGACTCAGACGGGGAGTTTTTTTTCACCATGAAGCCATGTTGTGACAATCCCTCAATCAGGCATTTACCACAAATATCATATACCTACAGGTGTACAAGCACCATTCAGAGCAAAAGAATCTCCCGGAAATTAGTCTATCCACAGTGACAGGAGCTGGTGGCATCTGGCAATTCACAGTAATGTAAAGTTGTATGAATGCGTCCATATATATATGTGTGTGTGTGCTCAAACTGGCATCAGAATGAGAACAGCTTCATTACATGTGCATTTCACTCCTGACAGCTCTCTCCCACAGAATGATGGAAAGTTTCCAAGATGGTAATCATAAACAAGATATGAAAAAGTGATACATTTGACAGAATTTGCAATTGTCATAGACCCATTTATACAGATGGGAAAGCATAAATATGCTGGAATAGTTTTTTGAACAAGGTCCAGATGTTCAGATATCACTGTGCTGAATTTATCCCAAATAAAATTGTTTAACCCCCTTTCAATCAGTCTGAATTTTGGCAAAGATGGTGACAATCCTGAGCTGTCGCCAAGAATATGACCACGGGTGTAGCCACTGTAGTGTTATGGTAAGGTTGAGCATGTCCAACACAGAGTGAACACTGCCCATTGATGTCCGGTGTCACCCAGGACAAGCTTGGTTTGAAGCAATGCGTCACGATGCCGCTGCCTTGTCAAGGCCCATTTTCCCCACCATGAGGCAGTTACATTAGCACAGACATAGGCCAAATTTAGACCCAATCTACCATCAGGCAGCCATGCTGACCTGTGATCACAAATGTCACCTGAAGGAGACGGTGCTGCCCTCTGCCGAGCTCTACAGCCGAAGAAGCTGTCTTCATCGGAGTTATATATACAGGACTCCGCATGGAGCTCTCTTCTCTGAACCCAACACCTTTGTATTCACAGAATGGACAAAATATGCTCAGATTGTATATAGTATAAGGGTGATGCACTGTGGGAACATCTTGTAAATACTGCAATGCTGAATACATGAGAATCATTGACAAAATTGACTTCACAAGAAGCATGCTACATTTTGTATGAGAAAGGCTCCTGATCTATGAGACAAGTTTCCAAAGAGCGTCTTCTACGCTATCATGATGCAAGTATATGGGAAGAGAAACGATATGTGTGACCCTAGAATAAAAGAAAATTGACTGCATAATGGTGCGGCAGACTTGCCTGTGTAGCCAGATATAGTTAAAGGCCTTGGTGATATGCCAGCATCTATTCCACTCCACTCAATGTTAATGAGTGAGAGCAACTCGGCCTCGCCGGGGCCTCAACTCTCACAGGCATGCATTAAGCAACTTATATCATGTTGAAATTGATTTCTTAAATATTCCCATCAGGAATGTTAATGGTTCTTAAAACAATTTTGTGGGATGTAAAATCAAGGTTTGGAGGAGTAGGGGAAAAAAAGTGTGATGGGTGGAATGGTTTGTAGTAGTATAGGAACTGGTGATGGTTTGGCAGTGACTAATGTCACCCGGGTGGAAAAGTGTGCACTAGAATGATGATACGAATGCTAAAGAATTGGGAAAGCAATATTGATTGCAGCTTTGAAGACGACTTTCTGGTAATTAAGAAACGAGAGTTTGTAATTGAAACGTAAAGGGGCTAATTGTGAGACTGACTTTCAGTGAATGGCAACAGGAGAGGTCTGTCCTAATTTTGAATTATTTGTCCTATTCCTAGAGACCTCTATAATAAGTAAGTTGAGAAAAACACAGAGGATGTCTGAAGAACTGCCAGAGGGAATACTGTGCAAAGTGGGTCAGGCTAAATGAAGGGAGTCTGAAAGGTGCCAAAGAAATTTGCTTAGGAAAGGTTTTAATCAGGCACAGAGACGTGGTGAAGAGGTGTGATAGAAGCTGGCAAGGATACTTGGCCAGAATATTGCGAGCACAATGCTCAACCATGAATGACTCGAAATTGTTTGCATTGCTTTTAAAATGAAATGCGAGCACTGTAAATGGCACTCTTGTTTCATGAAAAATGTTTCATGTCTGCACAAGACTTCAAAACTTTGTCCATTTAGATAACAGAAATACAGAAAAAAACACCTTTTGCATAATATTGACGTGGTAACTAGATATGTGGAATACATTTTCAGAATCCAAAATAGTGATTTTAAGAGACTAATGGTTGAGTGGTGTTCTTATTATATTCAATTATCTGCTGCATAAGACGGTTGATTGTACTTGAGTTTGGTATCTGATCCTGGTGGCTCCAGGCCCTACTCATTCACTATCACAGTACATGCTTCTTGGGGCCGGGTAACCCACCCATTGTGGGCCACATTTTAGATGAAAAAGACATAACTAAAGTTGTTGTGCACCTGAAAGTCACAGCAGTGAAAACGTAGTTCACAATTACTACGCAGGAAGCTGGTATGCAAAGAAAGAATAAAGTATTGATGTCCACAAGGCAGAAAATGTGCTGACAAAAAGTGGTCAGTGAAGCCGCAAATATGACCAGACCAGAAATGGTGGACGCTCAGCTCAGAAAGGCAAGGTGTGGTAGTCAATAAATGTGCCCAGTGTTCATAATCTGCCCCCTCAAACAGCTTGGTGCCACAGTTTGCATGATTAATCAGCATGATTGAATGAAACGTGAAATTCCTACTCACTCCAGTAGGCGCAACTGATCTGAGCATCACACAGGTAGTAAGCATGGCTCAGTGAAAGGGTTAAATCTATGCTCATGCTGGCCATGGCATTCATTACGTATATTAAAGTTTTAAAAAAAAACTGAGAAAAAAATATACTAGAACATATAAGTTTTCATGAGTTTTGAGAAAAAACACTACCTTGTTGTGTGTGTCAAATAAATATATTTAATGCAAATGTCAGGCCTGTTTATGATATCATGCACACAGCCAGGAAAACTGCTAATGGGGTTGGCCCCTTTATCATAAGATATACACATATCCATAATGCTCTTCCAGCACCAGGTAGAGATATACAATTTGATGAATAGAAAGCACACAAAGGTGTTAGCTTCCATTCTTCCCTCACTGCTTAATGTCAACAAGATCGCATACAAGGTGAAATGATTGGATTTGGGTATTAATGCCATGGTAGGAGGACAGCCGCATAATGACTGATTGGTAAATTATGTGAGTCGCAATGGCTACACAATGGTGCCAGTGGTCAGTGGATGCTAACACTGTCATCTGAATAGCAACCAATCATGCCCTTGATCACTTGGAACACTGACACTGAATGCACAGTGCTGACCAAGGCAAGCGGATTAAGCTCCCAATGAATTTATACTAAGGCGTTCTTGGTATTATTATTGTTCGGTGATGATTTCAGAGATATCTACAACGCCGTGGGTAATCAGTTCATGCTCTCGCGGGGCAAGATCAATCCCCATGAACACATAATGGACCGGTTTTCAAAGATTTGTGATGAGATTTGTGTGGGGAGGGATTAAGACTGCTAGAGCTGAGTCGCTATTAGGCTGTCACTGGAGGTCGCCGTTTCCCAAACCCCATAACACATGCTCGGGTTAGGAGATAATGGCCCCAAAAAGACTCTCACCAAATATGCCTCTCAGCAGCCTCCCCAAGGTCACCGCACAAAATGTACTTTAAGCCACCACAGCCCCACTCCCAACTTTATGCAGACAAGGATTAGGTTTTTGTACAGTTGTTGTACAACAGCTTAGGTTTTCCCCAGAGATAAGTTCATATATATATATATGCAGCTTGACATGCTAAATATAAACCGCATACATGCATTCAGCCATATGATATTTTTTATCATCACAAATTCAATAAAACAGGCGAAGAACAAGCAAAACTTTACACCATATCACATACACTGCATTCAAAATTTATAGTTCTGTTGTGGTTTTGGCTGAGTAAAAAGCTATAATTATGCATAATTTCTCACAGAAGTACTGGTGTGATGCTGTAATGAATCCATGAGATACACGGTAATTAAATCTTGAAAATCAATATTAACTTCACATTCAAGTTGACATATTATTTTCCCATCGTGAGATTAGGGTGAAAATGATTCATTATTCTAGCAACTTCAATTCATTGGGAATAATTACGAAACCTAAGTTATTGTAGAGGAGTAATTTCATCTCGCTCAGTTTGCAAACTGAATGCAGCAAAGATTTGGAAGTGGTGGCATGATATGTTAAGTTGGCGGTGAAATACAAGGACCTTTTTATGATTACAGTAACACCCATAATGTAATGGAGTGCTAGCAAATGATATCAAACTTTCACTGATGAAATAATGTATTCTGTGATGACATCATTGGCACACATTTGACAACATTCAGCACACACACACATGCATCTCTGGCCCTTTCCACACGCTCTGTGTGAAACAATTTACACTACCTCATTGGTACTTGTATCATTTATTGCTGATGTTTTATTATTGCATATTTAGTTGGGCAGCCATCATTGATCATTTGGATTGTTTTACTTGCACATGTTTGTGTGAGTGAAGGATTGGTAGTGGGCACGCAATCTCCACATAGGACACCGTAGTGAGCTAAGCAGCCCGGCTGCTGATACTATTGTTGCATATTATAGCACTAATTGGGAGAGTACCCTTTAAGATGTAACGTTATTGAATAGTCCCTATCAGCATCAAATACCTATAGTATTGCAGAATGTGGAATATCTATCAGTGGAGGGGAACTGGAGGTGCAAGTTCACACAGGGAAGCACATGGCGACTGCCAATAGGCAAATAGCATGTCTCAGAAGCAACTAGAGATCGGCAAGGCAAATTTGATTTAAGTGAGCCAGGGACAATTAGATCCAGTCGTGCAAATTGGGTATCTAATTTGACCACTGATAATGTATAAATGGAGGCAAAGGATGCATGCCAAGTAACGACACATTAGCAAATATTTTGGTAGCAGAGCATTAATGTTGAGACCCCAGTATAATTAGGGGGAAATGAGTGAAGAATGTTTATTGCAATTTGAAAGTACACAGAAGCAGAACTGGTGCTGTTTGGAGCACTGTTGACTGAGGGCCGTGGAGATGGTTTGTTTTTTGCAGTGTTTATGGCAGTCTATCATGACTGGATGGAGTGTGAAAACCACTGGCTAGAGCGCCAAAAAAAATCAATGAGTGAAAGCTCCGTCAATCGCTTGCCTGACACTCCTTGCACTCTCTTATGTTCATAATTTATAAGTCGCCTGTGTGGTGTTATGATGGGTCTGCTTTGGGTGAAGAAAAGAAGATGCATGCAGCTATATATGGGAATTCCCTCCATCAAGCCAAGGACCCCAGTCTTATACAGAGGACCCCCCCCCCAGTCTTATAGAGACGACCCCCCCAGTCTTATACGGAGGACCCCAGTCTTATACGGAGGACTCCCAGTCTTATACGGAGGACCCCCAGTCTTATACAGAGGACCCCCAGTCTTATACGTGTCCTGGGTGGCTGGAGAAAGCTGCGGAGGCAGGAAGACAGGAAGACGATGATGAAATGCGAAAGGGGAGGTGGAGGAGATGGTCCCAGAGGTGGCACAATAAGCCTTGCCCAAACCCCCATTGTATCAGTGGCTCTCTAAGAATTGAAATGTAATAGCCCGCCATCATTAGATTGCCCGGCCCTAATTTGATTGTGGCCAGCTTCAAAATCACCCCCAACATTATTTGTTCACTCAATGGAAAACCCGATTTGTATCTGCAATGAACGTTGAATACAACCACCGGTGGTAGTGTGGCTAGGGCCCTGAGAGAGGGAGGGGTGGGTGAGGTGGGAAGCGAGCTGGAGGAGATTAAAACATGCCAAGCCTATAACCTGACCAGACACCATGAACAGCACCCACCCAACAGGCAGGCATCAACCCACCCAACAACAACACAATGCCCAATTTCCATCTCAACTGTTTAAACTAAGACGTTTTTATCTTAGTTTTTCATCACAGATGTTTATACAATGGTATGGTGATTTGCACAGAAGGCTTTAAGCACCAGATCTCCTAGAAGAGCTTTAAAATGTGTAATTATGTACTCTACTTGACATTTGAAAATGTGCATGCAGACAAAATCTTCAGATTGTCATAACAATCAAGACAATTAGAGAAGAAGTTCCAAAATTTTTGTATTCAATGTCACTCTTCCTTTTTTTTCTTTGTCCACTATACTGAATAATCTGATTGTATTGATTATCCTGAGATATTATATTCTATGGAATTAAAGCAATTAGATGCTGGGGAGTAGGAACAAAGCCAGTATAATTTTGGCACCAGTCATGCATGCATTATGAGATAATGGAAGGCCTTGAATTGTTGGGGCAATTTTGATAATTATCACAAAACTACCCAGTCTGCTTTCTGACACACCAGAATCGACAGAGCAAGCAAAACAGCCGCGAGAATATGGTAGAGAATATCAGTTCGCACTTAGATTGCATGGCTTGCCTGCAAGGAATGAAACAAGGGAATTACATAGACAGTTTATCTCCATGGAACAGTTACAGGAATGCAGCAATGTGGCTCCAGGGACCCTCAATTCTGCGCAGATTAAAAGCAAAAGAACAAGAGATTTCCAACCATGTCACCCGGGCCCTTAATGATCTGTAAAAATATTCAATGGAAATTGGCAAGTTTCTAATATTAGACATGGAAAATAAAGATTATTTATGAAATCATACTCAAGATTTTTTTGAGATGTCAAATATGAAGCTCTGTGCCTTTAAGTGAAATGTGTGGAAGATGTGCCTTAAAATGGTTCCTGTTCAGACATGAATGGTATAGAAAACTAATAAGTTTTAGAATGTTTGTCTAAAGGAAATGAGAAACCACACATTTGATCCAAATGCTGTTTGCTCAAGGTTAAGTTGGGTAATAGGTTCCAGCAAATAAGATATTGCAGCTTTTGTGGTATGATTGGACAAAATTTAATAGAGGCAAGATGGGCTGGTCCAAGAAGGCACAGCCGTGTAGCAGCCAGCAATCATCGTAATGGCAAACACTGATTTTGGTCAGCAAAACAATTACATTTCCCGTACAAAGGTGTACATAATTACCGCAAAAGTGTCCCAAGAATGGGTGAATATTGATGTTTAGTTGTAGTGGTGTTCCCCCGAGGTGTCCCAATAGAAATAAAAGTCTACAGCAAGCCTAGCAAGATGGCACAGGGCATGGGGACGGGGTCTGTGTTAGTTACTCCCCAGTCGCCCAGCAAAGAGAAAGTTGTTTTGTAGAGGAAATTAAAGCTGTAGGTGGACGATGGATGTGTACCTGTGCTGTCTGACAGTTGAGGTGTGTGGACGACACAGGTAGCATTGATGGAACATGTGTACTCATCAACCACATCTAAAAGTGGACCTGTGATGTGCAAGAACAGGTCAGCTTCCTCTAACAGCTCTACTGCATAGTGCCAGACATTTGTGAAACTTCACCATCGATTTATGATATAATAGATAAAAAAATGAAACTTAATATCGAATGTTAAAAGCAGTTGAATTATAGGCATTGCTTGATCGATTTGTCTGCTCGCAATTGAAGGCAATGGATGTGTGGACTATTATGAAGAAGGTGCAAATTGATGGGGATTTGTACACAAAATGCATGTTTGAAATTTAGCAATGCGCGTCCTCATTGGAGAGCAGCAGATTGGGAGGCAGTACATAGAGGTAGGGCAGTCGTGGCATGGTGGTGGCTATATCAGGGTGATCCAGAGCCCCCCCATGGCACAGTGGGGACTAGCTGCTGATCCACTGCCCCTGCTGTCTCCCCACATGGCTGTGTCCTGCACAGATTTGCAAGCATGACCTTGATCACTTGGGCACAGCAATACATACACATCATGATTAAAATGGAGTAATGAAGATTGGCCATAATGAGACACGATTGGCCTCATGACACTGGCACAGTGGCTCCACCTACCTTTTCTACCGACTGCTACTCAGTGTCCAGGATTGATTGTTTACAGTACAACTGAAAGGCACTATGCACAGACCCTTCTGCAGTGGCATTCTCCCAGGACATTTTTCAATGACAAAGCCAAATAAATCTGTTGGTACAGAAATCATTCCATGTTGACAAGAGTAGGGAGGGTTTATTTTGGGTAATCAGGTGGGAAGATTTGGCAGTAGTTTTGACGATGGAGAGAACATAAAGCTGCCGGACAGGGGAGTCCGTCATAATGAAGAACAATGACCGATTGGTTAGCTGGGGCCAAAGTCTGTGTGGTGAACGTGTGGCAATGGCACCCGCAGTGACAGTTTAGGAACTCAGCACAGCCAGCCATGCGGAACGGAATGGATGCAGAAGGGACAGATAGCCAAGATGGATGCCACAGATGCCCAGGCTGTGTGATCAATTGGCCCTCTGTGACATTGAAGACGTGTCACGTCTTTTACAGGACACGAATGGCTCGTGTAGCCAAGGCTGACAAACCTCCATCCATCATCATGGGTGCATCTTGCCACCCATATCTTACCAACTTGCCTGCATCCTTCATCTGCCTGCGCTCGGCCCAGTATAATCACTGCAATTGTTACACTCTTCTTTCCTCTCCCCTCCCTATTTTAAGGGCGGATCATGAAGCTTTTGTGGGGACGTCCTTTGTGATCTAGTATTTGCCTGCATTGTATTTGGACCATGCATGGTACCAGTCCCATCTATCCACCCCGGTCCTCTTCCCCAACCTTCTAGCTGCTGCTACTGCTGCTGCTTTGACTCTTCATCTTGCCTAAACCAGTGTGCATTGAGCTCATGTTTACCTATATATTTGAGTTGTGCATGTCTTGGGTACACCTAGATATGCCTAGTCCCTCAATAGACCTGTCTAATATGAGGGCATTCACACAATGACCTCATTTCATATCTGTCCCCCGCTTCCTCTGTCTTCCCTATCCCTCAGCCTCCGAAGCGATCCCACTTAATCCTGTCATATTTCTATCTTCATCTGAATGTCAGGTTTGACTTAAACATCCGACAAATATAATCATAGTAATGTAAACATGTTGAAGGGAAGGAAAGAGGAGACATACTTGGGGCCTGATTGACAAACACTCTCCAGCTTTCAAAACAATGAGGCAAAAAAGAGCAGTTACGACAAACAATTTTTCAAAAAATGAACCACAATTGCAAAATGGGATATTGATGATAAAAAAATGTCACATTTAACATGTTAAACATCTTGAGATGAGAAGAAACACAGCACTTAGAAACGATGGAAAAAGGGAATACCAGTGAAATAGTAATGTGGTAGAATAGAATAGTGTTGAGAGGCAATGTAAACGGAACCTAGGCAATAGATTCAAGAGATATACAAGTAGCACTCGTTTGAAGTAATTGTTCAGTGATCACTACCGTTGGGAGTTGAGGCACGTGACAGGCAAAGACTTGAGACCAGCAGACTTTTCTTTCAGCTTTTCCATCAAGGCTTTTGCTTGAAATTCTCTACTCGCCAGGGACTACAAAGCTTTGCTGCATCCTCAAATATAGCAATCTTTAGCCGCGTTTGATTAGATTGTAGCTGCACATTCGGTGCTAAAAGGAAACACTTCCTCCAAGTTGTCATGTAGAACAAACGATGGCAGGTTTGGAATTCTGGCAAGCTTTAGCACCTTTCCTGTCTGTATCAGTTGGGTTGAAGGAAACATTTCATCAGCATGGCAAGGGTGCACTACATAGTCAGGCTAGCAATAAAACTAGCAATTGTCAGGTCTCTTTATAGCCTTGGCCTCTTCTTAGTGCTGGTCAAAGGACTTTGAGCATGCTGCTTCCCCAATGAGCTTTAAATTCCTTTTGCTCATATCAGATGTTTAAGAACAAAATGAAAATAACAGTGATGTGATTTTTTGGCATACAGAGGTTTTTGTACATCAATTTGTTATTGTGGAAGCAAGCATCATGAGGACTGCTACTTGCATTAACTGAAAATCATGGTTCTCAAATGTACAGTATTATTTTGTTCTTCATCTCTGATTCTGTAAATTTGTGAAGAAAGGACAAATTTGATACAGAAATTGGTGAGGTGGTGAAAGTTCACACCTGGAGAGTAGCATGATGGGAAGGGTTAGATGAGGCAGGGGCAGAGTGTGTGGGTCAGTCTGGGGCTGGACAACCTGCAACCAATTACACTAGTGCTGGCTACAATGTTACAAGTTCCTGGCCAAGAAACCACTTGATTAATGTTTCTTGCCCCAATTGCAGTTCTATATTTGGAAAAAGGTTAAAGATTTGTGACAAGAATATATACACATATATATATACATATACATTTCATGTTTTATATGCATTTTTAACAAGGCAGAATAGGTGAACACTTCAATATTGTCTAATATACTATCAGCTGTTTTTGTGCAGGATGGGTCTAGACTTGATAGGTTTGTGTGGTTTATAAGAGAAAAGTTGTGGTGCAGAAATGCCATCACAAAAAGTAGCTGTGGGGGTAAGAGCTCAGTGTGTAGATCAGCATCGCACCAGGAATGGGGCCACAAGAGCCAAGGTTAGGGCCATGTCAAGAAGTCAACATGAGTGCTGCGTGAAAGTAGTACAAACGAGTACTACCCTGCCTTGACCATGGCAGAACGAGCTTGCGGTGCGTGTACCAAGTAGATGGTGTTGGAGTAAAAGAGCAGCAAGTTCCCACGACTTGGTAGGGCAATAGAGACTAATCCTAGTTACCTTGGTGAATTCCAGCACGAGAGGTTTGCCGCACTGTATGGCGGTATGTGCCGTAGTAAATAATGGCCAGGGCAAGGTAGGAGGGATGCAGGTAACGAGATGAGAGTTGCAAGCAGAGGGATACACCAAGCAGCAGCATCAGTCATAGTTTGGGAGTGTTTAGCATGATTGACACAAGTGGCTTGGCATAGAGTTTCATGAATGAGGCCGGGGTAGAGAGTTTGTGTATGATGAAATTGGTTCACCTTGAGTTGGGCTTCAAGTGTATGGGGAACAGCCAAGATGAGTATAGCAGTGCTTACGAGTGAGTGATGAGAAAGGGAGGAGCTGGGCATCATGGGATACATGCACAGCCAGCACACACACACACACACACACACACACACATACACACACACACATACAGGGGTGACCCATGTACTCCCAAAGCCTCCTGATAGATGGGTCCTCTCCCCCCAACTGAACCTGTACCACTACACTGCATGGCTTTGGGGTGATTACAAATGTGAAGCATGTTTTGCAGTATGCTACAGCGATATACATGTAGCCAAAGTAGGCAACTCAACATATAAGTAGCTTCCTCTCTGACAATCTTTAGTGTCGGGCAAAGACGTCATGGGAGGCTTTCACCGTGATGAAATTGGTGAAATGGTTGCTCTGGGGGCCGGCATAGCTTTGATGGAATGGTTGTAACAAATGAAGTAGTTGCCTTTTCGATCATGTTTGGGATTGTCCAATATCCACTATAGATCTGTCACTACATTTTGGTTGGGCTTATCAGTGCATTATGGTACAATGACCATATCGCTCTGAGCCCAGTTTGCCCACGAAAAAGGCATTTTGTGGTTGAAAGTGTGCCTCAATGCGAGTCTGGGTTTTTGGCCGAGATCTGGCAGAAGATGGTGGGGACAGAGGGGGTTTGGTGGCAGTCAATAAGTGTGATACTACACACATTGAATGGCCAGTGCTCACCATGGATCTGCACAAAAATGAGCAAATATTGAGACTTGTCAGGCAGGATTACTGGTGGATGGTTGAGGATGATATCGACCCAGCACAGACACACATATCTATAATCATCAGTGCTTCCCATGTATCTTGGCCAGCACATCCCAAATATCCAGTTGAACAGAAGACAATTTAACGGTCAACATTGGCAACCGACTTCTGCAGAAGCAAGAAATGTTTTGTTGGGAAGAAAAAAATATCTTTCCTTGAATGTGGTAATGTTAAACTTGATGAGAAATGTCCTCAAATCTTTGTAGGCCATGAGATCACCAGAATGCACGATGCTGAAATAAGCTGGACAAATTTTCTAATGAGTGAAGCAGCAAGATTTTCTGGGAGATGACTGATCAGTGGATGGACATGTTGTAATTGAACAAACCAATAGTGATATTGGCACAAAGAAGTGAGGGCTGAGAAAGTGGCCCAAAGAATAGAAAGAAGTGAGGGCTGAGAAAGTGGCCCAAAGAATAGAAAGAAGTGTTTGCTACTGCATCCAGATGCTCTTTATGTGTTTCACATATTGGGTGCATACTTCTGTACAATTTCATGGATGGAATGAAAACTTTACATAAGCAAACTAAGCAGGCAGTAATGTATTAGCAAGAAAAGGGTTACAATGTTATGGCAGGGCCAGCGAGGTCTGCAGAAGTATGTAGAATAGGCAGTTCATCATCAGTGGTGTAATGTTGCTGCACATGTAGGGCAAAGGTTCCGTGGCAGATAAGATGGGGAGCGTAGGCCACAGAACATTGCCTCGTGCTATACCTTGAGACTGTGGGAAAATGGAGAAGCTTCTATGAATAATAATAACCCGTCCAGGCATAATAGACCTTCCTCTTCTTCTACAGGCTGTGACACCCTCCAGCTCAGTGCTTTGCTGAGGTATGCACATTATATGATCTGGGTGATGAGCTCTTCCCACTCTCCCACCCCCCAGTCTGGGGTCTTAATCCATTTGCTGCTTTGCCAGAGGTATAATCTGCCCTCTCAAATAGGCTAAGATTTCACAGCTGGTTGTGATGTCCAGTCTGTGGTCCAGTAATTCTATTGAACATAGGGACAGAGAGTGTGATGAAGCTTGGTGTGGGGTGTCTGGAATGTCGTCCAAAGCTCATGTGACAATATATTGCTATCATATCTGGACTCCCTATACTGTCTGCTCCCTGGTCTGGCACTGTTTAGGTTTGTGTAGTAGTACCCAGTAACTCTGGCACTGTTTTGTTTGTACACAGCCGTGGTGATCCCCCAGCATAATAGAGTGTAATAAATAGAGAGTGTTAGGATGAGATGAGAATGCAGTGGGTTCTACCTGATCTGGATGGTAATTGTGCAGGAGACAAGCACAAACAAACTCCCATATTATCGGGTGGCTATTTATGCTACCCAAGATGCTCAACAGTGCAGTCTTTGCGTGTTGCTGGCATGATGTTGCTGTCTGTGGAGTCTAAGCTCCGGTTGCCATATTACTTGAGAAATAAACTAAAGATGGATAGCAAATTAGATCGCACGAATACCCAAAGAGAGTCATGTAATTGGTTCTGGCAAAGAAACTCTATCTGTAATTGACCCACTGGAGTCAACAAGAGAGAATAATCTATGTGAAATACTGTGATTGTTGATTGAGATCTCTGATCTGGAACATAGCGAATATTGTTCCAGCTAAACATCAAGGGTGTCTTGGAATATGGTAATGATATGCTAATCTAAGCAAATTGACATGCATAAATAACTGGCTGAGTGAATTCCTTTCATTTCCTTGCCATACAATCACATGGTAATATTTGATTAGAAGCAAAAGGGGTACATTTGACAAACAATTTCCCCTTTGATGTGAGCAGGAGTGGTCATTTCATTGGTATGATAATGAGAACACTCGAATTGTACCCATTTGTTGGTCATATACAGTCATTGGCCCAAGGGGGCGAGTGCTTAGAAAGGTGGCTCATAAAATGGCAAACTCCAGTTTAGGAGTGTGTACATGCTCCTACATCCAAGTGTCAAGTAGCTTCAAGGAAAATCTGTAATGAACAAATGAATGATCGTGGTCAGCTTGATGTTGACCCTGAAACAGTTTGACGTTAATGCCAAATAAATCCTTTAGAATGTGTTCCCCATACAAGTGCAACCAAACATTCTAATACAAGGAATGGATTGATTAAAAGCCAAGCCCTCTATGAATGGTGGATTGCAGGTTCTGGTCATCGCATCTTGCTAGCCAAGCTTGTGTCTTTATGACATAGCTGTGATAATTTTTCTCTCCTCCCTCTGTAGAATGCAGGTCTGTAGGATGCAGGTCTGTAGGATGCAGGTCTGTAGGATGCAGGTCTGTAGGATGCAGGTGTGTACGATGCAGGTCTGTAGAATGCAGGTCTGTAGGATGCAGGTCTGTAGGATGCAGGTCTGTAGGATGCAGGTCTGCAGGATGCAGGTGTGTACGATGCAGGTCTGTAGGATGCAGGTCTGTAGGATGCAGGTCTGTAGGATGCAGGTCTGTACGATGCAGGTCTGTACGATGCAGGTCTGTAGAATGCAGGTCTGCAGGATGCAGGTCTGTACGAGATGCAGGTCAGCGGGGATGTTTGTGTGCAGTAGAAGTGGCAGCTGGTCACTGAGAGCTACTCAGTGGAGCTTCTCACAGCTGTTGACCTGAGGCTCCCATCTGCTCCAGGCAGACATCATACCAACCATCAGCCTTCCAGTCATATAGCTCTATTTTAGCAATATTTCTCTCCTCCATACACTTGTCCATACTTCTGCCGGTGTGTGTACACCATTTGTTTCCCTCCAGCAATGCTATACTGTCAAAACATTGGCTTTTCACACTCTGAAATCACCGATCAGGAAGTGCTTGAGTTTGTGATGTACTCACTGCAATATGTAGATATCGTGTCTGCAACCTGTTCATAGATACCAAGATGTTTCTGCAGATTTTACCTATCAGCGATAAAATAACCAGCCATACTTCACACAGCAGATTTATCGTAGAAAACCAATATTCGGTTTCATACTCAGATAGGTGGTACTTATCAACTCAGTACCCCAATTTATCTTGCTATCTCCACAAGTGAACACGACAGAAATGGGAGAAATACACAGTTCGGACGAAAAAAAGCCATCAAACTGAATGATTGTATCGTGTGTAGACAAGTCAAGAAGAATCATCGTTCCCAAGCAGGTAGATGTAGCTGATTTATGGACATTATAAATCTAGATGAATAGAGACAGTAATGCACAAGAGAATGGGCCTCCAATTACATATTCAGTATCATCCGTTCCTGACAGAAAACATACTCGACAGATGTAGGAGAATAATGATAAATCTATGACAGGGCATTGACAGTATATTCCTGATGTGAATCCTTGGTTTGCGTAGCTGTATTGCCACATGCGAAAAAGTACATTGATTTAAGGCGACAATGAAAAAAATGAAAATCCACATATGGCAGATGCAAAAAGAGCATCATTGCCATATAGATTTTGAAAGAAAAAAAAAAAGGAGTCATGCGTGGATGTAAATATATATAGAAATGAGTGGTAAGTGACGTGTATGTAGATTGTTGAAAGTAATCCATTGTTTGTGTGCACAAGGCCAAGGGTTATGTCAAATTATGGAGATACAACTGACAAGTGGAATCAAAGCCACTTGCTGCATTTGACATGCAACATCTGTTTAAATATGATACATACACAAAGACAGCAATTTAATCAATCAAGGAGATGTTTTGTGTGCTGCAATCTGAGAAGTGGGATAGCTCGTTACTGGAAGGAGAAATGCTATAGACATTGATTTGTAATGTGGATCTGCCTTGAGTTCAGCCTGCTAATGCCATACACCCATTGGGTTTTTTTGTTTTGTTTGTTTGTTTTTTTTTGTTTACATTTTTTTCAAAGAAGATTTAATATCCCCACAATTAAATCTTCAGTACTAATCTGTACATTATCATGGTAATGTATGTTTAAGCATTTCTTATATTTAATTGAAGAAAGCTATTAAAGGCGGTTGTTTTTATGGGTTTTTTTTTCTGTGCTGTATAAACAGTGATTTTTCGTTTTGAGACTTTGTATGATTATCTGAATAGGCAAAGTTGGGCGTGATGTTGCGCATGACAGCGCCAGCACTAAATGATGAAGTAGGGATGAAGGAAGAGTTGCTGCAGAATAGGTTCAAATATAGATCAGTCTCAGGTGAGGGTGTTGGGTTTAGCAGGCGGGAGGGCATGGAGACTTTGGGGACAGTGTCTTTAGGCTGCAGTCTCTAGGTAGATTCCATATCAGGATGGCACAGTGATCACACTGAAAGCGCCACTGACAGTTCCGAGAAAAGGAGGCGGCAATTTCAGAAATAGCCGACCCGGTCTTGGAGGCGGGAAGTCTGGAATCTCGATCCCTCAGAGTGTAGGGCTTTGTGTAAGACTTTGAAGGGTTTTAAGAGACAAACATGAGATTTGGCAGAGAAGAAAGTCAGTGTTGAAGACTACAGCATCTCCCCGTGGCAGCGTCTTGGTGGCCGTGGGCGACATGCGCTCATCCATCTTGCACAAGACACAGCCGTATTATGGGACCATACAAAAGATGGCACAGCCTGAATGACGGCCAATTATAGATGACCACATTATACAGCCATATCTGGCAAGTGTGGGGACCGCTGCATCGCTGCAAAGGGTCAGATGGGAAAATGACCATGTGGGGCAACTCGGAGCAGACTTTGGGCACGCCAAAGATGGGAGAACATCCCAATGGCAGAATGGGAATATGGGGTGCAAGAAGGAATAGACAGGGATGAGCATTGGCATGCATAAAGAGGCAACATCACAAGGATGTTTGGCTGCATTTATGCAGATTACCTGCCGAGATCAGAAAGTGCAAAACAAGTCTATGGAATATGGAACTGGCTGGGTTCATTATCATTGACAAACTTAGCAGCTATATTATGATGCAATTCAAGCTACACAGATCCTGCAGTTGAATGAACATAAATAGAATATATTTTCCTCTGTATTTCATCTGGTTGAATATATGGTGTTTGTGAATAAATTTGCAAAGAGATTTTTTGTGGATGAATTCAAATGATATTAGGAATAAAGAGAAAGCATTCAGATGTGAGTCTCCACAGAACACTTCATAAAATGAATCTCGAGAGAAATCAAAATATTACTTGATCAAAAAATAAATTGAAAGACAGTCAATTTTAAGATGCCAGGACAATTGAAGTTTAAGCTTGAAACCAGTAACCCTGATTTGCAATGTGCCTTGTCCTTGACTAGCAGAACAAAATGTAGAGGACACTCTAATGTAATTTGCGGTAAGTAGACAATAACAATAAAATGCACATAAAGGAAAGATGGCATTGGCCAAGTGACTTGTGGCAACAAAGTGTCAACTTGTACTGTCATAACTCCAGATTGCTTGGGAAGATACACATGAGGAAGCTTGTGTACCACTAGATTCCCAGCCCCAGGCTACGTGAACAAGCCAATAGCACTGAAAGTGACTCAATCAACATGCAATAATGAAGTTACAGCCCGTAGAGAGTAATAAAATGTGTGTGTAAATTTAGTTGCATTTTATTCTATCAAGTAAAACAGTTAAGCATTCATCAAAATTAATTTTGGGCAACAAAAATGGTTAACCTTGTCGCACCTGTCGGAGAAAAGCAGCTTGTGAGAATGAGTTGCAGGGCAATATTTGGTATAGTGAGCATTATGACATGATGGATGACTGGCGGTCTATCTGACAAAGTAGCATTGCATCAGGACAGAAAACAAGGTGGGGAATCACTAGGGAAAACCTGCAGGCGTTTGTTCTCTGGTTTGATAGCTACCCAAAACGAGGACCTTTCGATCCTTAGACTGTTACTCTGGAGGCAATCAGGTCTGATAATGACCTCGCTGCTAATATTTCCCCATAGAGGTCCACAGCTGAATGGCCCTGGCAGTGCAGGGCTCATTTATTGCAAGTATTGAGAGCCCTCTAGTGGTGAGCATCCCACAAGGATACAAGGTGTTTTCCACATGCATGCTTACCTCACTGCAGCAGATGTTAACACACATATTACATTGCCTCCAAACAGATGCCAAAAATGAGTCCACTAACCAGGTCCAGCTTGACCTGTCAGATTACTTATTCACCTGGCAAAATTTTTGAAACGACTCAGTGAAATGCGTGGGAAAATATCTGAACCTCTTCTTTTAGACCTTCCAACAAAGCCAATATAAGTTTTATGATAAATTCTCAAAAGAATTTGACTTATTCGATTGTCAATGTCTCATAAAATGCAAGGGAGGAGGTATATTGAGCAAAAGATTATAAGAGGCCAAAAAACCTTGTTAAAAAAAGAGGCAGTTGACCCTTGCAAGGCTCCTACTAATGACAAAGCAAGGTTTTTCACTTAGTGTGTGCAGCATGCAGCTGAGCAGAGCAAACCTTCAGGCTGAAATGCAGTTAGGATGGCGGTGTCTCTTACTTTCCACTCAGCAAAAACAAGCAGCATGTAATCCAGTCTGTCTTAAGTCTATCTATTATTTATATTCCTTAATTATGGGCAAATCAAAGAGAACATAGCACCTGAAAGTGACTCTTGTTGTCCTGTCGGGGGCCGGATCAATGCCAGCTCTGTGGTGAGGGTTTTTTGACACCAAAGGAAGGCCACATTGAGTGAGAACAAGCGACCAAGGAGAGCCAGCCAAAAGAGCTTTCTGAGAGAATGTAGCGCTTCCTTCTTACGGGGGCTCAACACAAGGATGCAACGGCAGTTGTCCTCCCGAACTGGCATCAGTTCATAAAGAGAGTCTGGAAACGTCTTGACTCTGAGCCTCTTAATGGGCTTGCCCTTGCCAAACAGGAACAAGACAAAGCCAAAAAACAGGTGGATTCAGGAAAGATAATTTTTTCTGTTGAAATGGTGAAACATAAATAGAAACAGTGATCATGCTGAAAAATTTTAGCCATCATATGAGATAAAAAAAACAAACAAAAAAACCAGGATTTGGAATTGGCAGGCTGCATGTATTGTGCACATGTATATCTAAATCTGGCAATTCTTTGCAGGAGAATAGAGAGGAATATGGTATTGAATTGCAATGGAGGCGGGATGGGTGTGCACAATGTGCTCGCTACTTGCCTCCTCACCATCGAGCTCATTTCAGACATCCAGGACAGCAAATGCAAAGAGCCTGCAGCACAAATGATGGAGGAGACTGTGAAAGCCATGCTAGTTAAAATCCATTAAAACACATTAGAGAGCATTTCCTGAGAAGAAAAAGTATTTTGGTGTCTGCAAAGTAAGAGGCAGGGCCCTGTAGGACCTTTGGCATATCTGTTTTCTTGCCTTTGACATGTTTTGAGGAGGGATTCTGCAATAGAAAAATGAATATGCATTGTCAAAGCAAGCTTACGAAGCTGATTGACTAAGTTTTTTTTGTATTTTTTGTACTTTATTATGGATGCTGAAAGTGTGCTTGTGAAATAATACCACATTTGGCAAGAGTATTATATTTGTGCAGGGCCTAATGCATTCATGGCATTTTTCAATATGCATATTTCTGCTGGTACTGATGCACTAATGATACATATGATAAATGTCAATCGAGGTTTTAAAATGGTGCTTTACATCTTGGCACATTTTGGATCGGTGTTGTGTTTGAGTTCTCTGCAACAATGGTACAAGTTGAAGAGAAAGTGTGTGAAGCACCCGTGGTATTCACCTCTCTTGCTCCACTAGATGCGAGGATATTTTCAAAGAGTGGTATAGATAAAGTAGCTACTTTTGTCTGATGGGAAACAAATATACAGCCGAGATTTTGGTATCTTGGGGCTGGCTGTGGGGGCCATGGTGTTGTTTTGCCAGATCGCAGACAAGAGCCACAGAAAGCTACAGGAATAGCTGACAGAGATTGTGTGCCATAGACTGCAAAGTGGGGGGATGGGCCACCCATTCAGAAGCTGGGGTTAGAGAGATTACATGGTCAAATGGGGAACAAGCGAGGGGTAACTGGATTGGAAATTGCTGGATTGTAGGTAAATCCCGGTATATATGTGTAGGTAACCGAAATGGAATGAAAACAGCCTCCCCGTCTGCCTCCCTTTGATTCTGCAGACTGATGGAACTGAACGCCCCAGATATTCGCCAGCAAGCCAGCCCTCTATTGCATCTGTGAAGCATCACATTCAAAAGCTGAATATAGCCCAATTTCCCAGTGTTCGATATCATATATGTATACATATAGTGTATATGTAAAGCTGGGCCTCTCAGCAAGTTTGATGGTGTTGTTTTTTTCCTCATCGGTGATGATCATGATGGCAGGAGGGGGAGGGAGGGATGTATATGTGCTAGCCACTGCTGGATATGCCCTCAGCTGATCACCATAAATCAGCACCACGCTGATCATCCAAATGACCCTTGTAAAGTATGAAATGGCCATCCTTGTAAAATGTGAGATATTGGTGTGGAGTGACCCAGTGCTAAGTCTTGAGTAGCCGGCCCTGAGTGCCCATTGTGCTGTAACAGTACATCATGTCTGATGCGGCGAGTTTACCACGCTCTGCTCTCAAGAGAAATGGCCGCCAAGCAGCCACACAGTCGCACCTGGAGGCACAATTTATGAGTGGTCTCGACGATCGCCACAAGCTGCCATGTACAATATTATTGCATAAATACAGAGAGCAAGCCTTTCCTCACAAGGCTTCTTTAGTGTGATTAAAAAGCCCCGGTGCTCTTAATCTGCAAATGTATCCATAAAATGAACCTAAATTCTGTTTGCAGTATGAATATTAGAGGAAAATATCGTGCGGTTAGCTCAATTGAAAGATCCTCAAATGCCTTAATAGTTGCTTCATATCGGGTTATGAAGTGCAGGTTTTGGAAAGTGTTTCAAAGATCGATATGTTCAAAAGACACCAAACGTGGAAAGGATTATTTAATCAAGCTTTTTGTGGGGATCTTGGGTGGGTAAACACAACACACATGCTTGAGACAAAAGATGAAATGGGAATTTCATCAAAAATACTTACCTTTGGCAGATTTGATATTGTACAATCCTCAGGATAAAACACCTGGAAGGGAAATGGAATGGATTAAAATTTTGATGAAGTTAACATTTTAAGTTGCCAAACGGCTTTAAAACTGGGATTAAACCCTTAAAAGGCATTTAACTGACAGAGAGTATTAAATTTGACATCCAAGATTAGGAATGCTGGGCTCAAGCACCCAGCATGCATTAAAAAAATTGTGCAAATGAAATCTTGAAGGAAAGCAAAAAATTGTATCAATATTTTGTAAGATACCAAATTTGAATCAACATTCTGAATCCAGAAGTTGACAGCTTATAACATTCTATTGTTGTGATTACATGGTTACCAATCTTTGTCCTGTGGTGTCCTTGACAACCAAGGTCAATGTCAAGTTGAAGGTCAGAGACAAATGAAGATGGACATGGACGGGGAATATGAAGTAGTGAACAATGCTAGTCTGTATGGGTGATGTTACATGCGAGAGAATATTAAACTTCACAAGGTCAGCGCCGAGGGAGCAGCGCTTGATGGATGCACCGAGGCAGGGATCAGCCATTGATTGATGCTGTGAAGTTGTGCACAAATGAATCAGATCCTGCGAATTGTGATTAATTTAGATTAGCAGTGGATCAGCCTGGGCGTGCACGTGGCCATGCAGATTGTGCAGAGAGAGTGCTGAGATGGATGGCCAGGTGAACTCCAACCCACTCAAGCATGACCCGTGCCAGAGGCGCACCTCATCTCGCCGAGCCAGCGCCGAGCGAGCCGAGGGCAGCCCCAGTTCAGTCTCGCTATGATTATGTATGGAAAGTGTGCTCTGATACAGAGATGGATGATGGAAACAGCAGGATAAATGCTGATGATGGCAGCACACATTCTATCCTCCATGCCATGGGGGAATGCCAAACACCATCGGCTCACAAAATGAAGCTATAATATAGAGCAAAATCAAACATGTCCTCGGTGATAAATTAAGACTTCTTCCCATATTACTTGTCCTGAGCTGTTATAATCATACACTAAAAAGGACATTTGTACAAAATTGCATTTCTGGCAAAAAGTGGATTTTGGCAATGAGAGAATGTATGAAGAACATTTACAAACAATAAATTGACTGTTGTTAATGTTGATGTAATCAGGTTGAAGGGGAGGGAGAAGGGACTTGTGTTGTTCACTGCTAAATCTATCAGAACCTCATCACTGCAAATCTGTCCATGAAGGTTTCTGTACCTAACATCCAGAGAAGTGAATATTTAATATAATCATGTTTCATTTTGGCGGCAAATAACGGCAACATGCAACATTGTGTCATTGATAGGGCATCGTTTCAGCAGGGCAGATTTGCCTCAATTTTAGCCAGTAATAGCTTTCCACACCCAACTCTGCCGACCGGCTCGGGTTGTGAAATTCCATTTTACAGAATGTCAGCTTGCGACAAGGGGTATGATGCTTTGAAAAGATGAATTGAGATCCCCAGGGGTCTGTTCAATTTTATCAGGATCAGCATAGAATTAATAGGGAAGTGAGACAGTAGGACTGCAAGTAGAGATGTTTGGGCAATGGGGGATGGGGGGATTCCGAGGTGTGGAACGGAAGGGGTTTCCTAGCCATGAAGTAACCAGGTGATAAGTGATTAGTGGCATTGATCTCTGACCTTAATCCATTCTAATCTTCTTGCTTGGATACTGTATGATTATATATCTCCTTATTCTTTGTTGCCATGGCAACTAGGCTGTTGTGCATCTTCCAATTATGAAATTGGCAGATAAATATTTTACTGTGACCCTCATAAAAATTGAAAGAAGAAATATGTTTATTGAATCTGGTTATGTTTTAATTTAACTAATGGTTGTCATGTTTTTATCTTTGCAGGCTTTGCATTTGTCACATTCGAAAGTGAAGACATAGTAGACAAAATATGTGAAATTCACTTCCATGAAATCAACAATAAGATGGTGAGTATTGTCTCAAATGGAAAAGAATTGATTTGAAGCCAAAAAGATAAACATACCACCAAAATTAAAGATTACATGAAATCATACAAAAAATTATGAATTGAAATTGATATAAACTTTGAATAGCCACACTCACGCAATATGCTCTGTTTTATTTTGATTTTTTAAACCTGAGTTAAGAATGTTTCATTCCTGAATAATCAATCTCATCAGATCAGATAGGATTTTACATCATGATAAATTCAGAATGTTGTGTTTTCTTATTGTTTTGATATCCCACAAAAATACTAAAGCTAAGTTCTGAATGGTTGAAGTTTTGCCACAGAACCATAGGAATTATTTGACTACCCTAAGTACCTTTGGCATTTAAGAAACATTTTATGAGAAATTTTGAAGTGGCTTGAACTGGGTGAACTTGCCCAATCTTGTTTCCATGCCAACAATAATTGATACCTCCCACAGGAGTGTGGCAGGAATATGTGAAAGGAAAAAAAACTGAGCCGAAAATGACTTATTTTTTTCCTACGTCATCAGGACTGTTGTTGGTCTTGTTGATGATTGTTATTACAAAGTCAATAAGATTGAAAAATATAAAGGATTAATTATTACAGTGGGGAGAGTCCCTGCTTGGTAAAGTTATGTAAAAAAATGACTTGAATAGAAGATGATCTCAGGTCTTAAATTAGATATGATAATTGCCATGTACTCTGAAGGCTGACTGGGGAGGTAGATAACCATGGCAAGGTGGAGAACTATGGCTAGGTGGCACCACCTGTCAAGTGGTGCCATGAGAATTAGCTCATGTCAAGGCCAGTGCCACCTACAGGGTGAATGTGGCATCATGTCATTGTACAATTAATACAACAGGGAAGAAACACAGACATTTCTATCATCATTCATGTTATCCATCATTTCATTTCCAAAAATAATATCCACTTTTGTGTACTTTAAGTGAGCAGAATTCTCAAGCATGCCAAGAAAGCTAAGCTATATCCTGCATTTGGGACACCAGATATTTGCCAACTAATTGATGTGAATCTTCCCCTATTCTTTTTAAGGTGGAATGTAAAAAAGCACAACCCAAAGAGGTGATGATGCCCCAGGCGGCTCGAGGTAAGCTGTTATCGTGATATCCTGTGGGGGGCAAATGTCTGATAAAATATTGCAAATTCTGCCATTTGAATTGTTTGGGATATAAAAACGATGTGAGCAGGCATACCATAATTGTATTTTTTTTAATATATAAAATAAGCTCAGAGTCAATGATTGCAATTCATAAGTGACTTAAAACTAAATCTTTGATTATAATATATTTCAATTAATTATTAATTTAAACTGAACTAGAATTAAAATCTTTCACCAGAGGCAATCTGCCAATATTTTCAGGCCCTCG
Organism: Amphiduros pacificus; assembly: GCA_949316495.1. Lineage (NCBI taxonomy): Eukaryota > Metazoa > Annelida > Polychaeta > Phyllodocida > Hesionidae > Amphiduros > Amphiduros pacificus. The sequence continues at coordinate 56,009,683 of OX439001.1, read as the reverse complement.
CTTATTTAATTTTTTGCCATAATTCAATTGTTGAATATTTTATTTGTAACCCAAATGAAAAAAAAAACCAAAACAAGTGCTTGAAATAGTAAAGACACTGTTATGTGTATTTGAAATATAATGCCTCTGTCAGTATTATATTATCGCTTAGACTTGGTTCTTGTCATTTCTAATTTAGTGAGTGCACTGTGTTTTTTGGGTCTAGATCTAACCCCGTGTGTAGAGCTCATTATCACTATAGTAGGCATGGATGTTATGCCTTGGTCAAAATTATTCTCCAGATGTAACCGTGTTCTTTATGTTTGAATGTAGTTGATTACGTTGATTTTACCTTAATTGTAAAAAAAATAACTAGAATTTGATTTCAAATCATATGATTTTTAAACCGTGATATGTAGCAACTTTGCTCTGAGCACTTTGTATATACATATTATATATATATATTCATATATTTAACAGTTACTATACAGCACTTGAATTTGTGGTACATATTTATATATTCGACTTTTTGCATCAGTATTTTGGTAGGCTCTTGCTCCATGTAAAAAGCTAACTGATAAACAAGATAATTACACAGGCCAAGGTTCCATACATTGGTCACATCTTGCATACTCCTGCCATGAAACATTCACTCACACAAACCTGTTCTAACATTGCTATATTCATTTAGAACCTACTTGAAGAAAAAAATGGTGAAATTGTAAACAAGAATTCCTGTTACAGAGGAGAAAATATCTGACATGGTTTAATTTTTTTTTTATATTTGGAGAACATCTTGCTTTGAGAAATTGTGTGAATGTTTCTGCCAGAAAGAATGTGCCAAGTTCTGACCAAGAATGTACAGTAATGATACATCACGATACTAACTGATCGTGTTGATAAATGTGTGAAATTATCTTAATAGATTTGTGCATTTTGATGTGTTGACAACATTAGCTGCTAAATGTGGAATAATAGAAGAGTTCAAAATTAACATTAAAAAATCACCTTTAGAAAACTAGATATTGAAAAATAAGTGCTTCCTTGATGCAATATCATGTGACATATCGGCACTTGTTCTTACTAAAAGCTGATGATGACATTCAAATAACTATAAAACCATCAAAGACCACTTTCTGGCATTTTATGAAAGGCTGCTTTCTGGCATGCTGCAAAAGAAGCTGGACAACAAAGACAAGAAGACCGAACAGGAAATTGAGATGGTAGCATACAACAGAATGAACAAGATGAAATGATCTCCATATCTTTCATGTGTGATATGGAAATAGCCAAAATGACTTTACAGAGTTGATGGTGTGCCATCAAACTGCAAGGAATTGCAGCAATCAAAGATAATGGATTAATTAGACATGACTGATGGCTGGCCTTTGATTGCAATTGTCAAGTTAACAATGGAAGGAAGCAAGGCTCTTGCCAGGGCGACCAGTATTTTACAGCAAAATGAAGCCATCTCTTGACCACATAAGATGATCATGAAATAAATTTGAGATAAAATGCGAGGACAATAGATCCCTGAATAGCTCGGCTGGGTTTATGAGGGGGCAGCACTATATAAGCTCACGATCCTCATCCAATGTGGAAATGAAACTGTAACGTTTTATGGCAATTTAGTGTTGACAGGACAGTGCCTGATGTAGCAAGCCACACAAGGGTAGGACTTGTCACAGATTATGTGCTGAATGACTCCAGTAGAGTTTAATCAAAGTGAAACATTAATAGCCTCTACAGTCAACTACAGGTTCAAAACAATACTAAATGGATTGTATGCTCCATTTTTATCTGCAACAGAATTGCTTGTAAACTGGCATAAAGTGTAATCCTGTTTACCCGTAAAAAAGCCTCGTGATTAGGCTGTCATGATATGCCAGTAAAAGTACCAAATCCTTTTTTTCATGGCAATGCTGAATACACCACCCTATTGTGGACAAGTTCTTAAAGTATTGATAAAGAGAGAAGATTGTTGAAAATAATTTTGTCTGCATAAACAAGCCACACTAATTACATACTGAGTATTGAGATTACCAGTGAAAAAAACATGGCCAGGTGGCTGCAAAAAATAGTTTGGATTGTTGCTTATCAAATTAAGGTTGGTGTACAGAAGGAAAAGTGCCAATGGGAAAAACCTTATAAAAAATGGTTTAGTATCGAGCAGACAGGTTTTACATGCATGTTGCATTTGTTTTACCTAGAAACTGTAAGATAAGCACTTTATAGAGACTAATCAGAGATATGCTAAAAGCCTACTCCTGAAACAGGCCACTACAATCTACAGCAGCTTGTTTCTACTCAGTAATGTAATTGGCAATATTTATAGAACAGCTGCGACATCATTCTTATTGTATTTCGCTAAATGGCCCCAAAAAAAAAAAAGCAACAACAACAAAAAAAGGAATGATGGGATTTGCACGTTGGCCTGGTCCCTGATGGTGAAGAGAGCAGGTGTCAGCACTGGAGCAAGTATAAACCGCTCCAACAAGCTGTGAATGACAGGCTATGATGGGCCCAATAAGGCATTAATGAGAATCAAATACCTTTTGATTGGACATGATTAAGAATTCATGACTATGGCAAAGGAGGTGCAAGAAACGATACCCAGGTGACTTGGCTAGCAGGGAGCTGTATGGGGCCGCGTTGCCTCTTCTGCCATGGCCAAGCCAGCATCTGCACTACGGAGGCCATTTGAAATATTTGCATCCTGGGAGATATTTGAGTATTATCTGGTCATTCTGGACTCATAAGAGGACATTTTGAGCAAATTTTTTGGTGTGGCCAGCACATATTGTTTGGCAAGGCAAGATTGACTTTGGAGGTTGGAGGAGGGCCATGGGTCTCACCGGGAGCAGAAGCATGCCAATAGAGCGCTGCAGTATAACATCACTGTTACCCACAAGATTCTGCAGTACAATCTAACATGGCCACCTGACCAGAACAAAAAGCACAAAGCTTGAAATGTTGCTTGATTTGAACATTTCTTTCTCAAAGAATGAATACTTATCTATCACTTTTCCCATAAGGGAATGCAATCATGAACATGTCACTCCAACCATTTTTCTATAAAAAAATGTTTAACTCTTCTTTAAGAAATCAAAAAGCAGTTGAAAGATGAAGTCAACTTTGCAGACCATGACATTTATAACTAGAGAGGTAGTGCCAAAACACAAGAGGATAAAAAGTCAAAAGGATAAAAACCGAAGTCTCTGGCCGTTTATATTTCATTTGTGGAAATTCATTCACCCAAATTGGAAGAGAACCCTGAAAGCTATTTGTTCTGCTTAACCACAGCTGCTTTTGATAAAGGACCTTGACAGAAAATTGGAACAAAATGTAGACACCTGTGTGGTGTGTTCCTTCTACACAAGACGTTCCTACAGATTAATGGTCAAGAACAGGAAGTGACCACAGCAGACCTTTGCCAGTTACCATGGCAACCGTCTTCAAAGACAAGTCATTAGGTTTCTATGAAGTAGCAATGCCACAAAGTATGTCAGAACATAGCACAAACAGAAAAAAAGAGAAGAAAATACAAAGATGCATAATTAATCACAGAAAGATCCATATTTAATCAAAGAAAGCAGCTTTTATGTTTGTCAACATGTCTTGCACATCTTGTATGTTTGAATAACAAGAACATTTATTTGGCACACAAAATATTTGGAATATTTGTTCTGAAAAAGGCATTTTTGAGAAGTAACCAGTAAATAACAATATAAGCTTGGTTCAGTTTTACACTAACATAATTATTGCCTTGAACATGTATTCCCTATACCTGTACATTTCTGTGAAGGGAAACGATGTATATCCAAGGCTGTGCTTCCGAGCACTCCCCAGGTACAGAGTCTATCCCTTGAGAAATTTACAGGAGAAACAATAATGTTTGATTTGTGTGGCAAATAAATGTTCTAGTATGCATATCACTGCACTGTAGTGCTGCATATGTAGTTTGTAAGTCTCGTCTGTAGTGACCTTGACAAGGGCTTGTTCTATCCACTGTGGTTCCCACAGGAGAAAGCCCGATTGATTTGGACCTGGCTTCTCTTGCAGGCTTCTTCCCAGCCGGATTCCCTGCCTATGCCTATGGCCGAGGCTACCCGGGATTCCCCAGCTATTACTTCCCAGGTGAATATTGCTAAATGACCTTGATGCCACCTTTGTAGACACTTGCTACCTGTGTAGATTGTGTAGGACTTGCATTGCAAGTTTTATATTATTATTATTATTTGAATGAAAAAAAAAAGGAAAAAAAAGCGAGTGTGATATGTGGTTTGGTTTTATATCTGTAATGTTTTTTGGTGCAGGTAAGTTTGCTGTAGCATTAACTCGTGGCAACTCGGGAACACAACCGACCCACCCTCCAAAAGCCTGTGGAAATGGTGTGGTGCCCAAAATTGTCCACTAGAATGTTTGATGGTTTATGTATGCCTAGCTTGGCTGCCAGAATTATGATGTAAAGGGCTCTGATGGTTGTGTATATATTTATATACATTACTAGCTGGACTGGTTGGTCAACTTTGGTAGTTTTTAGTTTTGAAGTGTTCCGCTACTTTACTCTATTGTGTGCATATATATCTTCCCTCACTCAGCTTCTGATGATCATCCCTCTACCCTCCATGATTTTTTAAGATTTCCTTACAATGTTACATTGTGCATTTTGTAATAATAATCATTATACCTTTGTACTAGTAATACTATCCATCATCACCTCTATAAAAATGGAATGTAGGATTGTTGTGTAAATGCTAAATATTTACTTTACCCATATTTATTATTGCATATTTACCATGTGTAAATATCTAAGAATTCATTTATAGTTTGGCAAATAAATGAATTTCAAGTATATATTTACTGCACACGATAGAAAATACATGTTTCAGAATCGTCCAATGGTGTATGTCTCGGAGAGACCAGTTTTTTTGGGGGGATGCTAGTGGCTGGGGGAGAAAGTTTCAGAAGTGTTTGCGTGGTTATGAATGAGATGTTATGTACAAGCTTCATCCATGTTTTCCTATTCTCTTGCATAACCATGCATAGTTCCGAAACTTGCTCACGCCTTTTTTCTATAATAATGACATGTTTGTATTATAAATGCATTATATTTGAATTCTCAGACTTGAGAATCACAAATCTAGGCATAGCAGTATGGAATGCATATCACCCGTTCAGCACTGTGAAAAACCACTTTGTCTTCGTTTGAGACCAAACTTATGAAAAAGATAAAATTTTAATAAACTCCGATATACTGTTAAAAAAATAGTTGCCATCACCATTATTAAATTTTCCAACTGAGTGTTGCTCCCCTATAAATGTGGATTGTCTAGCAGCCTTTCCCTTGTAACTATGGTAATTGTTTTAGTCTCTGCATGGAGAACATTTATGATGCTAGTCCTAGCGCACAGCAGTGGGTCTTAGTATACGTGCATTACCACAATATAACTTTACTTGTAGTTTCGTATTTTCTCATTTGACATAATCAATACATCATACAAGTCATTGTTTAGATATTCCCATGGCTTGTATGATACGTATGAAAAGTATTCTTGATTTTCTATTTTATTACAAACGTTTAGATATATACTGTCATGTGATTTATTTTATCTATTAATTTAGACAATGTTTTTACTTTAAAATATAATGAGATTTCAGGAAATCAAATTAAAAGTCTGTAGTTGCAGACTTTGATTGAATTATCTAAATTGTCTTTTTATGTAGTGAAATATAGAAAAAAAAATCAGAAACAATAAAATCTAGTAAGTCAAAATAAGAGTAAATATTTTACTAAGAGTTTTCTCTGAGGAGAAGCATAAAAACATGAGGAATAGCACGTCATCGAGAAGGAAGTTAATAAATCCTTGGCAAACGAAGCATAACAAGGACAGACTGTTAGTTTGCTGACTGTTGGTGTTTTGTCCTGTCAGGATTTGGTGTGGCATTTGGGCCACCAGCAGCCGCAGTCCGGGGTTCGCTCCGAGGGGGGCGGACCCATAGTGGAAGTGGGCGGGGCTACATGGGGTACGGCGCACCCGGTAAGCACCACTCACTGCTTGTGTACCCACATGAGGCGACATGATTGACACATGGCGCATTGTGAGTGGGTGGTTGTACGTTTTAATACTACTACCGTTCTTACATCCGTTTGGTGATCACGTCTAGCTATATCCGGTAGTGACACCGTGCTCTCCCCAGAAATTTCGACCTCTTTTTTTTCTACCTTTTCAAACACATTGCGATCTCATCCAATGTTTTTGCAGTGAACAAATAACAAAAGACTATTGCCTTGCCAAACTTTTGGGAAAATATGACTGGGTAGAGCACGATCTAGATGAAACACTTGGTAATTCACAGCTGCTGTGGCCTACACTTTGAGTGTCTCTATATATTATATCTATATTTAGTAGATGGTCTGTAATATCACTCCCCAATACTTGAATAGAGGAGGATGAACTGACTCAATAAACACAACTACCACTGTTGCTATGTTCGTTACCATAGAAACCACTCATACAGTAGATCCCCTCCAAACCCCTAACTACAATCGTTTCATGTGGTATCTTGGCTGCTTGTTCCATGTTTGTTGTTTCCATGTCAACTAATCCATATTATCAACCTTGTGACTGTTGTAGTCCGTGTATGCCCTTATGTGTCATAATACACAACATCTATATGCATCATCCTTTATGGGGTGTTCGGCCATTTTTTTCGTTGTCCAGATTAACCGTAATTGAGATAGATAACGGATTGGTGTGGTCATTTTAGTCTTTTTAACCACTACATTGTAACCGACATCATGTACACATTTATGCAATTTGCTGGTTGCTGTCTAATTGATGGATGACCCTTCCAGCACTGCCGTTTGACTAGATTAAATAAGGCTGTCCTTGTCCATCTTTACCCACCGCCAAAACTAGCCTGGTACGGACACGATACACACACACACACACATATATATATATCAATGTTCAGTTCAATGCACTTTACTTGATGAAAGAGGGAAACGGGCTAGAAGTTGATCGGAAGACATTATGGAATATGTGTAAAGGTGGCTGGCAATATCATTTATCTAAACACCACTTAAATTTCTCACTGAATCCTGGTGGTGATTCCCGTCATTTTATGTCCACTAAATATTTTTTTTAAAAGGACTTTACTCCTGTTTTTCTTTTTCTTTTTTTTTCCTGAAAGATTTTTCAGTCTAGAAACTACCACAGGTGATGCTGGTTTATGCTGCTATGCCTAGTTTTGTGTAGTATATGTACGGTTCTTGCCATCTAGTGCAGTAGCCATGAAGCTTACGGTCAAGTAACATTTAACTTAACCTTCCTTGCAACCAACCCATGGGTCACACGCTACCCCTTTATTAACTGTATTATTACTTGCATCAGTTTTTTTTCTAAACAACCATATATATTTGGTGATGGGCTTTATGATCATAAAATTGAAAGCTTTTGAGAAATTAAATTAACATTTTATTGAAGAGTATAAGAATGTATCATTCTTTGTTTGTTGTTTTTTTTTAATGATTAAATAACAAACCTTTATGGCCTAGTTTTGACTTGAACCTCTTTGTTATTGGGCAGTGGTTGCTAGGAGTGGCATAGTGGCCTGCACCAGATGTAACAAACTTCCTCATTGGATGGTTTGCCAATATGGCGGACTTTTTGTTTTGAGATGTTCCAGGATGTCACTGACAGAAACTAGCATTTTCATTGGATGGTTGCATGAAACAATCTTGTATTTGCACAGCACACGGTTTTCTGCTTCAGTAGTGCCCAGTATTAGTGCTTTCCATATTTGATATTACTTAATGCATACATATATGCATGTCCTCTCCCTGAATATCTTTTTAAAAAAAGGAAAGAACATAGTCTACTTTTTCAGAAAAAAATTATCCCAAAAGCAATTTATCTGTGAAAAAACACTAAGATTAATTTACCCTTTTTTTTATCTTAAACTAACAAATTTCCCCCAAGAATGAAGATGCGAATTTTCACCCTCTGCAAAAAAAAAATAATCCAAAGTGTGCTTGTGTGAAACCGATGATCATGCCAAACCGGGGAAGCCAGACAATGTCAGTGACACCTGGTGCTGATACTTTGTCAATGATGTCATACAGAATTATATTGCGCTGCAAGGCCTGCTCAACAAATTGCTTATTTTGCATTGACTTTTGCTCATTTAACCAAATTTCATATGCCAAATAACCCAGTTTGTGATAGGAAACAATGCAGACTTTGTCTGCATAAGTTTCATTATCATCAAAAGCAAAGGAATTCATTGTCTTCGTCAGAAAACCAAGCAGTGCAAATTTGTTTTTCTGCTTGGATAGATTTTGATTTTGAAAGTTATTAAGACAATGAATATGATTAAAGTGAGCAAGGCCTTGTAGAGCAGTCGAGCGTAGCCCGGCGTGTTGTACTCGCTGCCTCTGTGCTGTCTTAGAGGAGGCAGCGAGACCAACAAGGCCTGCAGTGTGCGCTTGGATCTTAAGGAATGAAATGGGCAGCGGCATGCAGATTTGATTGACGTTTGAACCTATACTGAGGTGTGTTGTGTATATTTGCTCCCTGTTTAGGCTTCCCTGGTTATGGGTACTTACCCACACCTTCACCAGGAACTACCGACAGACACATTTCAGCAGCAGCAGCTGCTGCGGCGGCAGCGGCCTATTACGCCGACTATGCTGCAGCGGCGCCACCTGCCACCCATGTGACGAGCCATGTGGCAAGTCAAGTGGCGAGAAGTGAAGCTTCCCCCATGACAATAAGTAGCTCACCCTTGCACAGAGACCAATACACGGCGCAACGCGCTGCCGCTGCAGGTACATACCAGAATTGTAAGAATCTTTATTCCACATTCATTTCATAAAAAAACACTCCATCCACAATTCAGCATTCCCAAGAAGAAAACGATTAAAATTAAATCGATGAATTTTGAAGATGCAAGAATTATGATTTTTAAATATTTTGTTCCATTTTGTTTTTGTGAACAGAAAAAAATTATATATATCAAATGCTTGAATGAGTGGGTATGAATTTTGGAGGGAGTGATCTTAAATTGTAGAAATTTGATGAACAAAATTATGAAGTTAGAATTTGAAAAGACAAAATTGACAGAAAGCCCATGTCCAAAGTCTGACAAATCTCTTGGAGCTGAGTTCCAAGCCCCTTGTTACCAGAATTATGATCCCAGTACACCACTTGAACAGATTTGAATCTAAATTCTCACTAGACCTGTTCCTGGAGGGCATTTGATAAATGGTCTATGGGAACACAATGTACCAGAGCTGGGGGGACCTTTTTCGCAAATACCCTTCTTACAATTTCTGTGCCCCTTTCTTTCTCTTTCTTTGGTAGTTTCCTGTAGTTACTTCTTTTCTCAACTTACATCTTTTCTTGACCCGTGTTATTGCAACTTAGTAGTCTGTAGTGTGTTATATGCTTTTATTCTATTAATGACACCGACCTATAAATATTGTATATTCAAGCTGTAGTCAGTTTGCTGTCTGTTTCATAAATTCAAATTATATAGATCCCGTTTATGAATTACTCCAATTTTCTTATTTGCCCTTACTAAGTTTTAGGCATGTAAAAAGTTAGGCTTGAGTTTCAGTAGATGATTTCTTAGCACCTAACCCAATATGGTATTGGCTTGATTGTTGTCATGGGAACATAACTGGACAGGGCTGCTATTTTGTCAACATATGATTGGTAGATAATGCTCAATGACTTTTCACTGCTGACACTATTATGTGCATGTGCTTCTGTTTTTAAGTTATATACCTTTGTATTAAGAAATTAACAAGAAAAATTATGTGTAAATTGTGACCCAAGTTTCTTGTTTGGAAACTCATAACTGTAACCATATAATCGGTACAAGGATGAATAATATTATTACATAATAATCAATCTTTAATCATCAACTTCAATTACTTTATGTTTGCTTTTGTTTTGACATGTGACAACAAGGTTATGATATAATCATTCAAAAGTTTTTGACCTTAAATATTTTTGTTCATTTGAGCCCTTCAAGGAAAAATCTCCATTCACCTCTGAGCATGACTTCTTCACCATGCCATTTATTGTGCACATACAAGTTGATGTGTTTATCACCAAATTGTAAAAATAATAAAAAATTGTTAGAGAAAAAAGAAGAGTTGCTGACCTTGTTGTAGCATGAAGTGTTTGCACTGATGTTGCGTTGCTTGTTTGTGGCCGGCATGCTGGTGTGAGGGACCCCTTAATCACACTGTCTTTCCCTCTTCACACCTCAGTGGTGACATCTGGGGGTGTTCTTTCAGTAATGAACAACTATGCGCAGTCGTATGGTCCTCCTACCTCACCGGCCAACAGCCGCGGCTTCCCGCCGGCCAACAGTCCTGGAGCCCTAGACATGTACAGTTCCAGTCAGGATAGCGTGGGTTACGTGCAGGCCGCAAGTCCCCAGCCATCCGGATTCCCTAGTATTGCTGTAAGTATCCACCAGAGGGCACCAGTCTGACTCACCAGGTGGCTCTCTCACCAGGTGGCGTCTCACTGGTCTTGCACTGGTGCCTCGGCCAAGAGGTTTGCCTCTGCAAAATGACATAATAATAACATTTGAATTTAACTGACACCATTATTATGTTGTTTGACCTATTTCTGGGTGGCTATTTCAATGACCTCCCCGCCCCAACATTGTTGCTTTTTGTGTTCGTGGTTGAAAATTGGTGACTGTTCCACAAGTTGCTGAAGTTATTCTTTTTGACAAAAATCTAAATGAAGGTGATGAACTGCAATGAAATGATTTCCCTCTCAAAAAAATATTTCTATATATTAGTATATCAGCATCTTGCTGGAACAGCTTACAGTACTTGAATTGTTTATATTAATAACGTTAACCTTAATGGTGACAGCCACCCATTTCACATCATTAACATTGTATTGCATCATTAAGAACTACAGCAATGATGAATTACATCAAATTTCAGGCATCCATAATGAGAATGGATGTATCAAGATTGTATTTCCTTCCTGTTCAAGGTTTAGCTATCATTATGATATTCAAACATACTCAATCTTCCCAAAAGCGAATACAAAAATGGTTTTTGGTGTGATACGAACTGGCTGCCATCTGATGGGTAGAGAGACTTTCTAACTTTTGTTGTACATATTTTGAGATCACTTATATTTGTTTTCTAATCAGGATTAATCAGGATTATCCTGGGGCAAAGTATGACAATGTATGGATCTAGGGTAATGCCTTGATTATCCTAAGGTCAGAAAAAAAAAAAAAGACGTGATCACCAAAAGAATATTGACTTGTTGCTTAATTAACTTGTTGTATGTGAGAAAGTGGTGTTCATTACATATAGACTAGTTAGTTTACACAATTCATGGTCAAGAATTGCAGTTCTGTCTTATGCATTTAGATATTGGCACATAGAAAAAAGAAAACAATGTCACTGTCCATCCATAACAATTCTCACTGCTTGAGTTTCAACATTGTGATCCACCAGGTGTCTTGTACATCACATTGGACATAATAGCTGGTATGACAATTCTCTGTGCTGTGATGGGAACACATCAATATTTTGGCAACAAATGCACACACAGACAAAAACAGTTTTGGAATCTTGAGAAGAATAAAAAGACCTGATTGGTGAATTGAAATGATGGAAATGATATAACATGACAATGAACATTTTTCACTACTAAGTTTGCTTGTCGACAAAGTTCACCTGTGGGTGACAGATTGTGACACCAGGTGGCAGCATGGCCCACTTGAGCAGTGAGAATTTATTCCCATACCATATAATTACATCTGTAATTCTTGGTAGTTGATTTTTGAAGGAAAAAAAATTCAGACAAAAATTCAGACATAATATCATTGTATTATATAACTGGTTTCTTTAAGAAATTTACATCTTAGTTTGATTTTTGGTATTTTTTTATTAGATGTACAATAACTTGTTGATTATAACCTGAAATATTAAGGAATAGTTTGGATGACTACAACAGGGGGAAACCTTGTCTGCTGTTGTGTCCTTTCTATGTCACCCTGGTCATTCATTCCTTCAATATATTTATTTGATATAACTTAACCAAACTGTGTGTTGGAGAATTGCTGCACTTAAACCCCTGTATTTTGGTGCGCTGATTGGTAAACGTTTGAGTCACACCCTATTCCTTGGTCTCTTTCCCCCAACAGGGCACGTTGATACCAACGGCTTTCCAAAATGGCTTCCACTGAAGGCCGCCACAACGCATTAGCCTGCCTACCAATGAGGTATTGGTCTTTGTTTGTTTATCACCAGTCCTTGACACCTCTATTTCAAACACCCTAAGGCAAATGGCAACCAAACGGAATTGATTTTGTTTCTATACACCAGATGGCACCAATGTATTGGTAGTATACCAAGGTGCCATCTGCTGGATTAGGTTAAAACCAAAAATCTTGCTTTCACTGTATTAGTATTGATTCAATTGGTTGCACTTTCCTTTGGGTGTCCTGTCCAAAGCCCTTTGCCTCCAGAGTGCAGAAATAGCAGCTGGGCTCTGGAGTGGGGACCACTACATCTATTCCTCTCCATACTTTCTGAGCACAATACATTGTAGACAATAGTGTAGGTGTATGTAGCTTTTAACATAATCAAATCACAAATTGTTTCTTTCTGTAGATGTTTATACTAAAAGCCCTTTAGCTCTGCTTCAAAGTTCTACTACTGTCTTAACTAATAAAATATATTCTCTTTTGAAATAAATCAAAACAAGTTGATAAATACATAATAATAAAATCAAAATTTGCACCATTTTTAGATGAATTGCACCAAAAATTATAAATAAGAAAATATATAGTTCCAGGAGAAGATTAGAATAGATCTACAAATATATATATATATAGTTTGTATATTTAACTGGAAAACCTATATTTTCAGGGGTTTATGAGCAGATAGAAATCTAAGAGTATTTGTGGGCCACTAGGTGGCGTGATGGTTGCTATGGGAACAGTAAATGCCAGGATGTGGACGCATGCCTGGAAGATGAAGCGGAACTGGAGTGCAAGTGTACTTTTGATTGAACTCCTCATTCTCCTCGCATGGGAACAAATTATGACAAACTTTTGTGTGACGAAAGAAAGCAAGACAAATTATATATGAATTTTTGCATGTGAAATGCGCGAGGAAGACTATTTATTGTGGACAGAGGACAGGGGAAAAACTTACTCATGACTTTTATTATGTAAATGCTACTCTCTGATTGGAGGGCACCTCCTACGGCATACACTGCCTCTAAGGATGTTTTAACTAAGGGGAGGAGTACACTCATGGATGGACATTTTATAAGAATGCTTGTGGGCTATATATATATATAATATACAGTGTATTTTAATTGTGAAAAACGTTGTCCCAATTCTGTCATATATATCTGTGTACAGGCACTACATGTTGCAGAGTTACGTTTTACCTTGATAAATTTTAATTTTTGATTTATTTTAAAGATGTTAAAATGATAAGACAATGAATGTTAAAAGAAATAACAATGAACGTCCCAATATATATATTATATATATACTATATCTTAGCATATACAACTATTTAGTGTTAGTGTAGACGTAGTGATAGTCTTCTGCGTATAGAGCTTGAATTGAAAAAAAAACATGGGATTTGAATCCAAACTTTGCATACACTGTGGGTAAAACTACACATGATAGATATATCTCTAGTATAATGTACAAAGCAGAGTAGGCCGACAAATGTAGACCTTTTATTTTTGTTTCGCATTTAGTTTTGAGTTTTGTCAACACAGTCTCAGTGGACGACCAATGGTTGCTCTATTTTTTATATCAGTATGAATAAAGAGAAGGTGCCACTTACGTTATCCACGCCAGTTTTAACCATTTTAACAAATGATAATAATCCTGGGGGAGGGTATTTTGAGGATCGCGGTCTCACAACTATGTATTAGTACTATTTTTATATTGGTGATACTATGACACAGCCTACATATGTAAAATAACGGTATACAACAGGGGAGCCCTTGTGAACAGTGGATCTGCTCGCTCAGGGTGTTTAAATATTACTATTCTAATTAATATAACTTGTTGATTATTCAGATTTCACCATATGATTCTTTTTCATGGTAGTCCAAAGTGAGTTCTCAGTAGCGCAGTTAATCGTGAGGTGACAGGTTTCGGTATCCTAGACATCTTTGCTATATTTTTCATCGCCCAAAGTTGTACATTGCATCATCCATCATGGAGATCATATTTCAAGTGTTAAACTGTTGTTATATTATCATAGTCTGTTTGCTATTATTCCAACTATTAAAGAAGTTTCACCCTCGTGGTACGTGGCAGTCAACGATGATGAAGTGAGGTGGCTGCCAGTCATGATTTCACAACGACTAAAGCAATATCAACACTGTAAATTTGTGGTTATATATTTTATGTAACTTTGAATATTTACTACTTAATCATTATTTTGGAGGCTGTTGCTTCCCCTATTTGTATTTTGAATAATAATAATAATAATAATAATAGCCTTGCAGTACTGATATTTATAAATAGAGTGATACCAAAGTTAGGGATTTTATACACAAAGGCATTGTAATGGCTGGAAACAAATTTTTGGGAACACTGTAATTATTTGTTTGAAACTGTTGTACCAGCTTTTACACTGGTTTTCTGTGCCAGTGACACATTGAAGCCTACATTGATGGACTGCAATGTCTTGCTCCCGGGTGTCCATACCCAGTATTGGTACCCTGGCACACTGATTTTAAAGCAATGTTTTTAGCAGCGTGATGATGGACAGGTATCAGAGCCTTTTACACGATGTTGGAAAAGATGGTTTTAATGGTTGTTTTATCGCATTTGGGGGCATATGCTAGCCATCGTACAAAACTTCGATTGGCAGGTTATATGACATCAAACCAGTCTTTGTGTATGACGTCCAAAATTTTTTGATTCTCAATAGCTTAGTTGAGATTGCACCGTGTACAAAGTCACATAGCAAGAAACCCTCAAGTAGACCTAGCATTCAAACCATACTCTGCAGGAAAGCATGTTGACAATATTACATATATGGCATACGAGACAAGTTCACTTATTTGCTATGTAATTTATGTATTTTATGTTTAGATTGATTTATGAACTGGTGAGATTATATGGAGCCAGACATTATGATGATTCAACTGAGTAATGTTTTATATTGACCACACACTATTGGGGTTTATTTGTACGATACAAACAGGGACTGTGTTATTTTTCTTTTCCACGTTTTATTTAGTTTTATTTCTTCTGTGCATTTCCTCAGTTTATATGAAGAAACTGTACAGGTCTTAGCCAAAAAGATACAACCAATTTGATACCTATAGCACACCGTAGTATATCTATAACTGTAGTTCTATGTAGTGATTAGTGGTGTAAATTGTAGCCAAGTGAGTAGACATATATATATATTCAGCGACACATATCTGTACAATATGCTCCAAAATGAATAAAACGAAAAAAACTATCACACCAGAGCTGTGGTTTGTGAAGGACCCATATCAAGGCACATTATAATTGAAATTGTGTATCCAAATGCCATGGACTATTTTAAGTCTGAGTTGTAAACACCAATCACTTCTGTATCCCTCCGCCAGTGACAACGGGGCCGTCTCACCTTTTAGGGAGTAGTAATACACTGGTTTGGGCAGGGCACTACTTTGTGTAGAGTGCAGAGTTGTTGCAAACAGTTCACCAGACTGTTGTATTGTGACATACCGTAGCGTAGAAATACAAAGAAGAGATTATATTTAGCAGTGAGACTGAGTGAATGCAGGTGCTGATGACTGAGTATTGTTAACCTACGAGTTTGTGTTAATTTTTAAAATTTGGACCATATTATTATATTATATAATGTTTCTTCTGATGCTTGAGGAGAAAATTGTTAATATATTTCTGGTTGTGAGTGGTATGAAGATTGTTGCTATAGCGACTGATATGGTTGATCTTTTTGTAGTCGCGGTCGCAGTTGCACTTACAAGGAGGTCGGGTACAGGGCGTGATTGGTGTCTTGTGTAAAGATCTTTGTATATGTTTGATATAATGTAGTGTGTATACAAATAATAAGCTAGAGTAGAACTTCTATATAGCGCCATACTGACTGTCCGACACCCCAAGAGATGTATACATTCCTTGTATAAAGTATAGACAACAAAAGTTGTAACGCAAATTAGCAATGTGCTAGACTTTTGTATGTAGTAGACTTGATACAGAGTATAGTACTGGGAGTGATACAATGATGATGACTGCATCTTCCAAAGTTTGTCCAACTTGCGTTGTTGCGTTGTATTTGAAATGCCCCCTGATTATTCAAATATCACCTGCTGAGGACCCTTCTGTTCACAGGATTGTAGGCTTATAGAGTTATATACCGCATTTAAAGAGAAAAAAATGTAATATATTGTAGGTATTTATGACATCAGTTCTGTTTGTAATTAAGAAAAAAAGAAAAACATTCTAGGTTTTTTTTCTGTTGACCACAAATAAATTTATTGATGTAACCTTACTACTGTAGCTAGTTAAATTTAGCACCCTGTGAAAAGAAGGGCTTTCGGTGTATAACGGAAACGAATCCTTCACATGGAAACATATGTGCCAAAGTATAGTAAGCATATATTATATATTGTTATTATACTATTACAAACATTACAACGGGTTCGGGCAGCAGAGCGCTCCAGGTGTAATAAAAAAAAAAAAAACTTAGTGTTGCTAGAAAACCATACAGAAAACGGTGTGGAAGGATTTCATTGCGCCACTCTGGGAGTGGGGCTGCGAGAGTTGAATGGAAGGGATAATCTGCCAGTGATTTTCATCATTGTACACCATGTCCAGTTATATGTTACTTCATTATTATGTAAATACTATTATTATTATCATTATTATTACAGACTTGTGATCACATCTAAGCAAAATTTTACAGAGGCCGATATGCTATACTTAACTTGCTTGTTTTCCAGTGGGTTGTTTCTTGTAATAAATGTTACGTCTTTGTAAAAATAAAAATATATATATATCCCTGGAGCAAGCCACTAACAAAACCACAACGAGCTTACATAGTGACCTGTCAATCATAATTTTGATGGTAAAAAAATATGGGCATAATTCCCTGCCAATCAACACTCGACAATTATTTAGCTCCGCCCCCAGAATTGCGTGGCCATGGTAGTCTCGCTCATTTCACAATATGCTTGTATACAGCAGGCTTGTTATTATCAGATTATTGTACAAAGGAGTAGAAATATTATGTAGCTGTACAGAGTAGAGGAAGAGTAAGCATTAGGCCATTGCCAAGGCAATCAAAGCAGCAAATTGTTACAATTATAGGATCTAGGCACAAACTTCTCGGAGTAGTGAGTCTTTATGGAAGGGAGTGCATCACGTCAGAGAGTGCTCTGAATCTGTCGGGTAATTGTACCATGGTCTATGCAATGGAGGGACACTCGCTATTTTTACGCTCATCAACATACATGAAGTGTTTGCACACTGTTATGGTCCAAACAAGGAAATAGTGTATGCGCAAACATCTGGCAAATGAATAAAGAACCAATGTTTGAAAATGTATAAAACCATATAAACGTCTTGGTGTTTTTATTTGTAATTTTTCATATAATTCATTTAAAATATCCACTGTCCTGTGTAACATAACATTACGGCATTAAAGAGACAGTCCCCCCCCCCCCCCATTCGCTCTTCAGTGTTAAAATAAAGGCCATAAAATAATCCATCTTATGAGAGAAAATTGGACACCAGGTATCAGTTGAAAATAATCTTAATACAAGGTGGCACTCATGTGCGTTTTACATGGAGTGCCATCTGGTGTTTATTTTATTCCATAGTGGTGTTGCAATCTACAAAATCAGATATTATTAGAGAATGTCTCCAATCCATATATTCCCTCCTTCAAAGAATGGTGAAATAGTTCACATTCCATACTCTTACAACCTTTTGGCCAAGTAATCTTGCAGAAGATCAACATGCCAATATAATAAATGCAACCATATTTTAAGATGTTCTGTGCTTTCCCCGGGGGGTTACTTTCATAATCAGCGTTACCGGGGAAGCTGGGCTAAATTGGGCCCTTTTAGCTGATATTTTCTCAAAGACAGGTCAAGATTATTTATTATTTTCCCTTAAACAGGATACTGCTTTTCAAGTTTAATTTCTCCCTAAAACGGGGATCACAATCCCCTTTTCCAAATCTAATTCAGAGCATGTTTTGTCACCTTCATTCTAATCCAGGTTTGACTGTTACCTTCCCTTATGAACCTTTTTTATGCTGTGAGGGTCTATACAGGGGCTGGATTAGTGTTCAGAATTGTACCATTTTTACACACATCTCAATCCTAAATTTATCCCTATCCTAAATTTAATCCTAAATTAATCCTAAATCAAGGTACCATTGGAGATAGAATATTTCCCTAAATTAGATTCTGGGTTTTTCAATTCCAGTCCAGTCTCAGCGGGTTAAAATTATGAAAGTTACTTTTATTGTGAAAGTACTATGATAACATTCTCATATTCACGGTCTGCACTAATCCCTGCGTTTTATTTTGCCTTATAGTCTAGACTAATTGATCCCTCCAGTTTCTTTGACAACATTGTGACATTGTCATTTCGTCTCTATGAGCAATGTTCAGCATTTCACGGTAGAGGGCACTGAGTGGTCTCCGCATTGTCAACAGAGGGCACCACACTTTTTGATATAATACGGTATTTGTGAATCTGGACCAAAATTGCATTTTTGCAATCAATCATATCATGTACTTTCTCCATTCACGTGACAATTAATTTTGGCAATTAATGGGCCGAAATATATCATAATCACAGGACATTTACTGTACTCATTAGCTGACTGAGATAAATTTTGTTCTCTCGCAAAGAATGGAACGATGCATTAACCAACAAAAGTATGTGTAGTATATGAAAAAAAAAAAACATTTGCTTTCTTATGTCATTAGATATATATCATGTTAGTTGGCAGTAAATGGCTTGTATGCAACTCAACTGTTTCGCAATATGTAACATAAACATACCTTATTTGCTTTGTGTCTGTTTGATAAACTTCCATTTGTCGTGATAAAACATCATTTTGGTAAATATCCAAGTTTTATTTTTTTCACATCTCTTGTATATCTGTGCTCCTTTTCAGTTGTGATATATTTTTATCCAAAGATCTGCAAAATATTTTAGCAAATAAAAGACACAAGGATAAAGTCAGACAAGAAATTAATTTTGCGTTAAACCTGAGAGATATTGATGAAAAATGACATCCACCCTGACTGTTACCATCCCTTATGAACCCTGACTGTTACCATCCCATATGAACCTTGACTGTAACCATCCCTTATATGAACCCTGACTGTAACCATCCCTTATGAACCCAGACTGTTACCATCCCTTATGAACCCTGACTGTTACCATCCCTTATGAACCCTGACTGTAACCATCCCTTATGAACCCTGACTGTTACCATCCCTTATGAACCCTGACTGTAACCATCCCTTATGAGCCCTGACTGTTACCATCCCTTATGAACCCTGACTGTTACCATCCCTTATGAACCCTGACTGTAACCATCCCTTATGAACCCTGACTGTAACCATCCCTTATGAACCCTGACTGTTACCATCCCTTATGAACCCTGACTGTAACCATCCCTTATGAGCCCTGACTGTAACCATCCCTTATGAACCCTGACTGTTACCATCCCTTATGAACCCTGACTGTAACCATCCCTTATGAACCCTGACTGTAACCATCCCTTATATACCTTGACTGTAACCATCCCTTATATGAACCTTGACTGTTACCATCCCTTATGAACCCAGACTGTTACCATCCCATATGAACCTTGACTGTAACCATCCCTTATGAACCCTGACTGTTACCATCCCTTATGAACCTGACTGTTACCATCCCTTATGAACCTGACTGTTACCATCCCTTATGAACCCTGACTGTTACCATCCCTTATGAACCCTGACTGTAACCATCCCTTATGAACCCTGACTGTAACCATCCCTTATGAACCCTGACTGTTACCATCCCTTATGAACCCTGACTGTTACCATCCCTTATGAACTCTGACTGTAACCATCCCTTATGAACCCTGACTGTTACCATCCCTTTTGAACCCTGACTGTTACCATCCCTTATGAACCTTGACTGTTACCATCCCTTATGAACCCTGACTGTAACCATCCCTGATGAACCTTGACTGTAACCATCCCTTATGAACCCTGACTGTAACCATCCCTGATGAACCTTGACTGTAACCATCCCTTATGAACCCTGACTGTTACCATCCCTTATGAACCTTGACTGTTACCATCCCTTATGAACCCTGATTGTAACCATCCCTGATGAACCTTGACTGTAACCATCCCTTATGAACCCTGACTGTAACCATCCCTGATGAACCTTGACTGTAACCATCCCTTATGAACCCTGACTGTTACCATCCCTTATGAACCCTGACTGTAACCATCCCTTATGAACCCTGACTGTTACCATCCCTTATGAACCCTGACTGTAACCATCCTTGATGAACCTTGACTGTAACCATCCCTTATGAACCCAGACTGTTACCATCCCATATGAACCTTGACTGTTACCATCCCTTATGAACCTTGACTGTAACCATCCCTTATAAACCCTGACTGTAACCATCCCATATGAACCTTGACTGTAACCATCCCTTATGAACCCCTCTCTGTTACCATCCCTTATGAACCTTGACTGTAACCATCCCTTATGAACCCAGACTGTTACCATCCCTTATGAACCTTGACTGTAACCATCCCATATGAACCCTGACTGTTACCATCCCTTATGAACCTTGACTGTAACCATCCCTTATGAACCCTGACTGTTACCATCCCTTATGAACCTTGACTGTAACCATCCCATATGAACCCTGACTGTTACCATCCCTTATGAACCATGACTGTAACCATCCCTTATGAACCCTGACTGTTACCATCCCTTATGAACCCTGACTGTAACCATCCCTTATGAACCCTGACTGTTACCATCCCTTATGAACCTTGACTGTAACCATCCCATATGAACCCTGACTGTTACCATCCCTTATGAACCTTGACTGTAACCATCCCTTATGAACCCTGACTGTTACCATCCCTTACGAACCTTGACTGTAACCATCCCATATGAACCCTGACTGTTACCATCCCTTATGAACCTTGACTGTAACCATCCCATATGAACCCTGACTGTTACCATCCCTTATGAACCCTGACTGTTACCATCCCTTATGAACCTTGACTGTAACCATCCCTGATTGGAAAAAATCACCTCATGAAAAGTATTCATCAATAGTATATAATCGTGTATCTTATCACTGCTCCTTATGAAGTATTGGCTTTATTAATTCTCGCCCATCATCTCGAGCTCCTGCTTTATATATGTTAATATAGTATTCATCAATAGTATATTATCATGTATCTTATCACTGCTCCTTGTGTAGTATTGATCTTATTAAATCTCGCCCATCATCTCGAGCTCCTGCCTTATATATGTTAATATAGGACTGCAGGAGGAGCACGTACAGCATGGAGGTCGCTATACTCCGGACATTAGAATAACAGGACAGATTTCTCTTAAAAAATAAGGGACTCTCTCCGTCCACGTAAATGTTATTTAAAAGCATTGAGAGGCTTGTTTTCATTGGCCTGCTTTCATAAAGAGTTCGTTTTTAAAAGAGTTTGTGATGATTGGCTTATTTACTGTATCCTTAGTAAAAATAACATAACTTGTACCAAGTCGTTCACAATTTGACCATTTATTAGGCAAGAGGACGAGGCACAGTTGGTCAGAGCGCCAGCTTATTAGCACCAGCTCCTCTGTGGTGATCCAAAGGTCGTGGGTTCGATCCCCGACCGTGCCGAGATTGAACTCATGATACAATTTCCCATGTGAGCTGAGACCCAAAGGGTTAACCCATTGTCCTTGTAAATCTGTGACCGGGTTGTCATGTCAAGGACCTGTGACATGACAATTCATTGAGGCAGCACTATATCTGCTTCAAGTAAGTTTGCTTCATCACGAAATGACTGAAATACTTGAAAGTGATGCAGCTTCCCCCCATAGAGAACCGCATCAGTTTGTTCTCACTGCACGTGCTGGTCAATGACGTCATGTCAATGGTTGGCATGTGCACGAGGCGATTACGAAACGCAAATATGATGTACTTCAAGAGATGAAACAAGTATGTATCATCATATTTGCGTACGCATCGGTATCCCTGCACGTGCAGTTGTCCACGTGTTGTGAGAGGCTGGAAGCTAATGCGGTTCTCTATGCCTCCCCCCCCCAAAAAAAAATACAAAAATAAAATTGACCGTTTATAATGTACGAGGTACATAATAAACTCACGTTTAACTGACCATGCAATTAACCAATGAACAGATTCCAAAGCATGTGACAAACCTTTAAGGATAAGATAAAAAGTTATAAGTTAAAAATATGAATTTCATGTGGTGAACGATTGATAATCAGGAATATAATATTTGTGTTTGTTATGGTAATCCAATAAATCGTTAAAGGAACTTTCACAATAAATTCATTTGTATTTAACTCTTGCCTGATGGTAAAAGGTAAAAAGTGTGATGTTGAAACAACTATCTCTTGTTACTTAGGGGAAAGGCTGTTTTAAGTCATATATATACAATACTCACAAAAACAAAAGAACAATATAATCCTTGGTGAAACAAGACATTCTGTCGGTATAAAGCAAGAATATCGTAATATCTCAGGGCCTGGAATCCGACCTGGGCTGTGTGCGTCACTGAAGCTGTGGAACTGAGCGAGTTCGTGAGTGGCTTCATGCTAATTTTACCGCCCCCATCAACTCCATGTTAGTGTCTCTGTTTTATTTTAACTGAGCTCTTACTGTCATAATGGTTAATGCTGACCAATAGGTTAGCGCCTCTGTTTTGTTTTAACCTAAGTTCTAATCGTGATAAGAGTTAACGCGTCTCATGACCTACAGGTTGGCGGCTCTGTTGAACTTGAACATTTGGGCAGCCTTTTCCAAATAAGATAACTTTGAATTATGTCAAAAGTAAAACGACCTACTGAAGAATAATATGAACAGACAATTCTCTGTGTAAATATCTAATTTGACAGTGGCATCCCAGTTTCCTTGTTTCAGCAAGTTTAGGCTAGCAAAAATAGTCTTGTATGACAGTATGACAGCATTACTCTTAACTGTTTTTAGTGAATTTTGTTAAGCCACACACCGCCAAAATAAAACATTTAGGCAACGGCTGTAACCCATAACAATGAAAAAAAATATTGCCTCAGGAACGACATCACCGAACCCAGTAAATAAAAGTATAGATTCTTGACTCCCACTCTATCCAGTCTGGCTTTTTATTTTCCTGGCCTAACATAGCAATATGTAGACAATCAGCTCAGACAACACATATTTGGCCCACATGCGTATTTTGTATACAAGGCTGTTGTTTGAGTCACAGGTCATTGTCCAGTCTAGTTCAGACGTTTTTGCAAAATACTTGCATCCAAAATGGTACAGCTCATCTGTGAAAAAATGTCATCATACTTTGAATTTTGACGCTTCTTCCATGTGAAATCAAGCAATGGTCAGCTCTGCGAGCAGATTGCCTTGTTTCCATCACGCCTTTTTATCTCAGTGCAATTATACTTTCATTTTGTAATATGATTCACTTTACCTCAAGGCACCTGTTCTATTTCCATGTTTGAGAAAAAGACAGAAATATAGAAGACTTGTTTCCCAATGTCCCCTATAAAGGAAATTAATGATATATATAACAAGACCTCCATTTGAGTCTTATAACAAACAAAAAATAGACATCCTATTTTTTTAATGTTCGGTATTTCAGACTAAAACATGAGAAATGCAGAATATACATCCAACGTACTGTCCTAACCTATAGGACAAATGTCAGGGCAAATTGATATGAGAAGTAAATGTAGAGGAATGCGATAGCCACTAGTTGATCTGTAAGACAAGCTGAGATGGACCCCTCCATTGTTCTCGCACCTCCTCCATTATCGTCTACGGTGGCAAACACAATGAGGTTAAAGGTTCAACAGTTCCAGCTTAATTCTGGCATTATACAGATTAACTAATGCGACTCGGCGGCCCCAGGTAAATCAAGTTCTGCTGCGGCGAATGTATTTAATAAAAAGCATATTGCGCATCACGCAGCATTTTATACAGCAGCAACAACGATGACAAAAATACAGAGATTAAGATATGAATTTTGAGCAACAAAATCCTTAAGTCTACTTGCTTTGAAAAAAGGTAATCTACCCTTACGATCTGAATAACAACGGAAACGTCATACCTGTTTTATTAAATCTCTCATCAGAAAAGACAGTAGACATTACAAGATACTTTTATTAGTTAAGCGAATATACCCGATTTAAGAGGTGAAACACTGGAGTAAGGAACGGTCTAAATTAAAAAGTTGAATAGTGGAGAGCGCCGACAGCATTCGCATCTATTTCATTACCGTGAAAATCATTAGTGATAGCACGAGCCAAGCTGTGAAAGTACCGAAACCAAGATGGTCATAAGTTGGTCTGAGAATGAATTAAAATCTCTTCAGGGCCTAAGGCGTAAGTTTTTTAATGATAAATGTTCCCTTGGATGAACAGCAAAAGCACCCCCGCCCTGGCGGAAAACACGAAAAGAGAGAGAGAGAAGAGCGAGGTTAAAAAAAAGAGAAAGTGTCAAACTCAGGTAATTGAGGAGTCAGTAGATGAAGAAGATATAAAGATAACCACGAGAGATGGTGAAAGCATATACAGAGAGTAACCCCCAACAAAACAATCTGGACATGCCACTCCGAGCCGGGCCACTGTGAAAGTACCTGATGGCATTTAACTCCATTATAAATTTCCAATTCCTGCAATTGCCATATAGTGCTATTATAGAAATAATGTTGGAATCAGTCCATGGCGCTAGAATTTCTGTAATGTATCAATAGTGTTCCTGTAATGCAACACAACCAACTGCCACCATAACAATATGCTGGCATGAAAGAGACCCGGGATGCATCATGTGTGTGGAAATAACAAATTGTTGCTCTCTCATTTAGAGATCATAAAACATTCAGGTGTTCCCAGTCCCATGACACATGCTGGTCAAACGGTTTGCCAGACCACATCCCGGAAATAAATTAACTCACTCAATTTGACTGAATGCAATTGCAGCTATGGCCATTTGATCAAGCTATATTGTAATGCTATGAATATGTACCCCTTCCTGTGCGATGTTATTACTCTTGGCAAACATTATTTATATCTGGGATATTCAGTATTACAGCATTATTTATTCTGATTTTAAAACATTTGATAGACAACTGTCAAAAGAATGCTTCATTTCCAGTGCCAAGTAATATTTAGATACTCAACATCCTATATCGGATAGACAACAATATAAGGCACCAAGTCTAATATCCCATTGTTGTCAGGAAACTGTCAGAAATAAACTGCCCATTCTCAAATTTTATGCAAAGTCTGACACATATTGGTTGCTAAGCAACCTTCGTTGTGACTTTTCAATGGTATGGACATTGAACAGTCAGGTTTTTTTAAAGAGATTTGTTTGATCAGACACAAAAGACACAAAATATATCTTGGAATCTGATTTAAGAGTACAAAACTACCAGCATGACGTGCCATTCCCATAAGAAAATATACCAAACTTTTGAATGTTTTTTTAATGGAAAGAGTGTTGTAGATTAAAATGTTGAATATTTTCTGTTTTCTAGTAATTTTAGGCTTTAGTTTATCAGCTGTCTCTCATCCATGTACAGGTGTAAAGTTCAGGACGTATTCATAATTGATACAGGTGCAAATAAGCAGTGTTCATTTCAACAGGTGATAATGAGTTTATGTTATATCTTAATATAGTTTTATATTGCTTGGTTATAAATTGAGCATAATTAAATGCTTAGCATAATATACTAAAGGATGGTATATTTTGCTACGTATCTAAACTCAAACTTATTCATGTATCATAACATATCAATGGATTAAATGCGAGTTCTGTAAATTCAAATCATCTAAAATATGCATGAATTCTATCCCTCTGCGAATAAAATTAGCAACAGATGATCATACTCGTGTGATTCAGATTCCCATAAGAAATATTTGAAGGTCTCAGCAGAATACACATAGACAGAATCTACTATAAATTGCTCATGCAAATCTGTAATTATATCATCACACTGATCAGTTTGTAGAAACCACGCGCCTTTTCAGTAAATTCAATAGCTATTGGTCACCACGTCGAGAAGTATGTGCCTTCTCTATGTACTAAATGCATTATGTGGGTAACCTTTAGAAATGCTTCTGTATCATTTACTTTCAAACTTATATGTTATTGTTTATGTAACAACATTGAAAATGACTGTTTTCCTCTCGCTTTGCTTCAGTGAGAGTAAGCATTGCATTTGGCATGATGACGTATGCCAAAATATACACTGAAAATGTACAAAACTTAATCTCGTCCTCAAATTAAATCATGAAGTCACGAGGAGTTCAATTCCTCCAAAGGGGCGAGAGATGGAATTGAGGCTATACTAAATACAGTCAGTGTATCAATAATATTTGATTGTAATACCAACAGCCTCTCAGGTAAGTAGCTACACCCTTGATATACATTATCAAGTAGAAACAATATTGTGAACATCACTACTATATTCAAATTACATTCATTACTACAATTTATGGTTTTCATCCAACAAAAGATATTTATTGTATTGTCTAGCTATTCTTTATTCCTTATTCTTTTTCACTATCCCTCATATGATACAGAATTATTATGCTATTATGGTTATATAATAACCGATTCTTTTTAAAGGCAGTTTTAGAGAGATGATGCTCACCCGGGCTCCTTTGTGAGTTTTTTCCTCCTCTTCAACAGGTTGCCAGATTGCAAAAGGCAAACGGACCGGAGATGTACGCCAGCACACCTGAAATTACATTGTAATTTCATAAGTATCATCAAGTAAACGAGGCTAAAGTGTTGCCACGCCTTGCGTGGTGCCCAAGATTCCCACATCCATTATGCTAGCTTTGCGAGAGTCTCATATCCAGATGCTACTCAGTAATTTGTCAGAATATCTAAAAACGTTTGGCCAATGCAATGAAAGAAGACACTTTATAGCGTTATGCTGAATGCTTGATATTAAGATCCAAACGAGGCAAGTAAAATGATGCAACCTACTTGTCTGGGGTGAACACATCATAATAAATATAGTTCCCATAGCAAAGTTTTATATGGAATATCCAAAATGAAATTATTACATTTCCATGGAGCTACAAAATGTTTCTCATAAACAAAACTGTGCCATAGAAACTCTTTATTAGTGTGATTACCATTCATTCCTTCCATGTTGGTACAGCAGCGGGAACAATCTTAAGGTCACAGACAAATCCAGACTGGTTGTCATTTCATTGTCAAAAATATAAATCATTTTTCTACAAACTACTGTCTACGCACTACTGTCTACGCACTACTGTCTACATACTACTGTCTACAAACTACTGTCTACGTATTACTGTCTACGTACTACTGTCTACGTACTACTGTCTACATACTACTGTCTATGTACTACTTTCTACATACTACTTTCTACGTACTACTTTCTACGTACTACTGTCTACGTATGACTGTCTACGTACTACTGTCTACGTACTACTGTCTACATACTACTGTCTATGTACTACTTTCTACATACTACTGTTTACGAACTACTTTCTACAAACTACTGTCTACAAACTACTGTCTACAAACTACTGTCTACAAACTACTGTCTACAACCTACTGTCTACAAACTACTGTCTACAAACTACTGTCTACGAACTACTGTCTACGAACTACTTTCTACAAACTACTGTCTACAAACTACTGTCTACATACAACTGTCTACAAACTACTGTCTACGTACTACTGTCTACGTACTACTGTCTACATACTACTTTCTACGTACTACTTTCTACGTACTACTGTCTACGTACTACTGTCTACAAACTACTGTCTACAAACTACTGTCTACAAACTACTGTCTACATACTACTGTCTACAAACTACTGTCTACAAACTACTGTCTACGAACTACTTCTTACAAACTACTGTCTACAAACTACTGTCTACAAACTACTGTCTACAAACTACTGTCTACAAACTACTGTCTACAAACTACTGTCTACAAACTACAAACTACTGTCTACAAACTACAAACTACTGTCTACAAACTACAAACTACAAACTACAAACTACTGTCTACAAACTACAAACTACATTCTACAAACTACAAACTATATACTACCACCTACATTCTACAAACTACAAACTATATACTACATTCTACAAACTACATACTACAAACTACATGCTACCGACTACAAACTACATACTACAAACTACATTCTACAAACTACATACTACAAACTACATGCTACAGACTACTATCTACATACTACAAACTACATTCTACAAACTACAAACTACATACTACAAACTACAAACTACAAACTACATTCTACAAACTACAAACTACATACTACAAACTACAAACTACAAACTACAGACTACATACTACAAACTACAAACTACAAACTACATACTACAAACTACGAACTACAAACTACACACTACAAACTACATTCTACAAACTACATTCTACAAACTACATTCTATAAACTAAATACTACGAACTACATTCTACAAACTAAATACTACAAACTACATGCTACAGACTACTATCTACATACTACAAACTACATTCTACAAACTACAAACTACATACTACAAACTACAAACTACAAACTACATTCTACAAACTACAAACTACATACTACAAACTACAAACTACAAACTACAGACTACATACTACAAACTACAAACTACAAACTACATACTACAAACTACGAACTACAAACTACACACTACAAACTACATTCTACAAACTACATTCTACAAACTACATTCTATAAACTAAATACTACGAACTACATTCTACAAACTAAATACTACAAATTACATTCAACAAACTAAATACTACAAACTACAAACTATAAAATACACACTACAGACTAAAAACAATAAAGTTAACACTGCAAACTACATACTACAAACTACATACTACAAACTACTTACTACAAACTACATATTACAAACTACATACTACAAACTACATACTACAAACTACATACTACAAAATACATACTACAAACTACATACTACAAACTACATACTACATACTACAAACTACATACTACAAACTACATACTACAAACTACATACTACAAACTACATGCTACAAACTACATACTACAAACTACATACTACAAACTACATACTACAAACTACATACTACAAACTACATACTACAAACTACATACTACAAACTACATACTACATACTACAAACTACATACTACAAACTACATACTACAAACTACATACTACAAACTACATACTACAAACTACATGCTACAAACTACATGCTACAAACTACATGCTACAAACTACATACTACAAACTACATACTACAAACTACATACTACAAACTACATACTACAAACTACATACTACAAACTACATACTACAAACTACATACTACAAACTACATACTACAAACTACATACTACAAACTACATACTACAAACTACATACTACAAACTACATACTACAAACTACATACTACAAACTATATACTAGTTTATTCGAAAAAAATAAAAAAATTAGAGCAAGATTAATTACACTACTTAATCAAAGTATACAGCGTTACTACCGTGCAAGGAAGGATAAATTGTTAAGATCGAAATTGCTAACATCACAGAAATAATCAAAGAATGATAATAATGATAATAATAATAATAATAATAATAATAATAATAATAATAATAATAATAATAATAATAATAATAATAATGATAATAATAATAATAATAATAATAATAATAATAATAATAATAATAATAATAATAATAATAATAATAATAATAATAATAATAATAATAATAATAAGCCGTTTGAGCGAGACAGTTGTATATACTAATAAGCAATATAAGACAGTCATATACACTGATAAGCAATATAAGACAGTCATATACACTGATAAGCAATATAAGACAGTCATATACACTGATAAGCAATATAAGACAGTCATATACACTGATAAGCAATATAAGACAGTCATATACACTAATAAGCAATATAAGACAGTCATATACACTAATAAGAAATATAAGACAGTCATATACACTGATAAGCAATATAAGACAGTCATATACACTGATAAGAAATATAAGACAGTCATATACACCGATAAGCAATATAAGACAGTCATATACACTAATAAGCAAAATATGACAGTCATATACACCGATAAGCAATATGTTTATTGATCTCATATAATGCAATGCAGTGTATTAACAGTAACCTTTTCTCACTTCATCAAAGAATCAACGAGCAAATCAAATGAATTACCATTTAGCTAACAGCAAATTATGACTTCACAGTAGCAAGTGATCGCGTGTCTACACAAAGGCGATATTTGAAAACATTTAGGTGATGAAACTTGGCTGCTGGGGCTATCGGGCCTGCAGCCGTGATCAGCATGCGGGGAGCCTGCGCTCGCTCAAGTTAACGGTGATGAGGGTCAAACATGTCGACAGGCAATATACACAAGCATGCCATGATGCTCCCAGATGAGGAGGGTAATTGAGCAGGATGAGGACACCAAGTGGGTTTGTAGCATGTCTGAATTAATCATGGGGTTAGGAGAAGGCCGCAGGTGCAGGTGCAGGTGTTAGTTTAGGTGCAGCTAGGTGGTATGGACTGCACGGACAGGCAGCTACAGATCCCCCTTCATACGCCAGATAGGTTACATGCTAATTACATGAAATCTTCCAATATCCACGGTACCTTTAACACTATGTGGGCATTCACTAGCATGCATTCTTCATCAAGTCGCACCAGTATTTTCTATTGTTTGTCCAGTGTATGTGAATAGAGGGTAGCAAATCTTATGGATATGTGAAATGTGAGTTCAACTTTTGACTGAATATTTGATCAAACATTCCAAAACAAATTTTGAGTAATCAAATCCTGTTATCCCATGTTCCCTACATTTCCTTGGCTCTGTCTGAGTCTCCAATGAAACACATATTGGTGCATATTTCTCCTCAATCATTCCTAGTAAAAGGTTTTCCATAGAATTGAACATTAATATGCTGCCTTGGGATGGTGTTGCACTGAATAAAGTGCCTACCAAAACATTGTGTAATATCTTAATGGCACCACGATCCTTTAATTTACACCTTGCAGATTCGACGAAAAAGAACCCTTAAAATTCTACGATATTCATTTTTCGTTTAATTTCTGAGATATTGACACAAAAAATAGATATATAATCATTGTAGGCTCGTATTCATTTAACTTACAACTCTACAATCTACATTCTCCATTCTTACATTCTACATACAATCTACGTTCTACATTCTTATATTCTACATACAATCTACATTCTACATTCTTACATTCTACATACAATCTACGTTCTACATTCTTACATTCTACATACAATCTACGTTCTACATTCTTATATTCTACATACAATCTACATTCTACATTCTTACATTCTACATACAATCTACGTTCTACATTCTTACATTCTACATACAATCTACGTTCTACATTCTTATATTCTACATACAATCTACATTCTACATTCTTACATTCTTCATACAATCTACATTCTACATTCTTACATTCTACATTCTTACATTCTACAATCTAAATTCTACAATCTACATTCTACAATCTAAATTCTACAAACTATATTCTACAATCTACATTCTACAATCTATGTTCTACAATCTACATTCTACAATCTACTTTCTACAATCTACGTTCTACAATCTACGTTCTACATTCTACAAACTACATTCTACAATCTACATTCTACAAACTACAATCTACATTCTACAATCTACATTCTACAAACTACAATCTACATTCTACAATCTACGTTCTACATTCTACAATCTACAATCTACATTCTACAATCTACAAACTACAATCTACATTCTACAATCTACGTTCTACAATCTACATTCTACAATCTACAGTCTACATTCTACAATATACATTCTACAAACTACAATCTACATTCTACAAACTACAATCTACATTCTACAATCTACATTCGACATTCTACAATCTACATTCGACATTCTACAATCTACATTCTACATTCTACAATCTACATTCTACATTCTGCAATCTACATTCTACAATCTACATTCTACAAACTACATTCGACATTCTACAATCTACGTTCTACAAACTACGTTCTGCAATCTACAATCTACATTCTACAAACTACATTCGACATTCTACAATCTACATTCTACAATCTATATTCTTCAACTACATTCTACAACTACATTCTACATTTTGCAATCTACATTCTACAATCTACAATCTACATTCTACAAACTACATTCGACATTCTACAATCTACGTTCTACAATCTACGTTCTACAATTTACATTCTACAATCTACATTCTACAATTTTCATGCTTTCGAAGTTCGCATTTCACCTTTTAACTGGAGACCCTCTCTCGTGGTCTAAACTTGCTGAAGTATTAATGCCATTCTTGGTTTCACGTGAAGCTAATCGATGGCAACACATTTAAAAAAAGATAATCTCTTGTTTAAAGGGTGTAATGTATCCCGATCTTCAGTGAAGTGTCGGTTTAATGCTTGCTATATACCTGATTGCTATATACAGTTAACTCAGTTCACTGCGGCTTCTTATGCTAGCAATACGCGATCCCACGCATAGACCGGAAAACAATGCTTAAAATCTATCAACAGTTCTTTGCATATGTTGGTTTCTTGTGTATGACATCTGGGTCTGGATTTTAGACTTCTGAGAAGCTTATGGTTATTATAATATGTTCCAACTGCCAACTCAGAGCTTAAACTGGAGCCACGCGGACAGAGAGCTGGGTCATCAGCCAACCTGATTTATGTAATTAAGAAGTTGACAATTTTTGTTTTAATCTTTTGCTATTGTGTACATTCATATTTTTAAAATGTTAACTAAAACTTCCCCTTCCATCTATCACATTGTACTCTCGAGACGACTTTGCAAGTTCGATGTCAGATGTCAGAATGTCAAATTATCGACAACGACAAAAAAACATTCATGTTTTTCTTGCCTCTGTCTTCCTCTGCTTTCCCTTGTCCACCCCCTCGTGTTTTCAGCTCTGAGTATTTTGTCTCGGCATCTTTTCACTGGTATGAAGCAAGGTCCTGTCATTTTGCTTTGACTACATGACTAAGATAAACTCATTATTATGCTTCTTGCCAGGTCACTGTCAGTGCAACATTCAAGTTCCTGCTCCATAGGCATCGTGTATTTATAAGTAAGTATTATTATTATTATTATTATTATTATTATTATTATTATTATTATTATTATTATTATTATTATTATTATTATTATTATTATTATTATTATTATTATTATTATTATTATTATTATTATTATTATTATTATTATTATTATTATTATTATTATTATTATTATTATTATTATTATTATTATTATTATTATTTATAAGTTAAAAATGTCATTAACTCATATGTGTCATGTTTGTAACTTATAGCATATGACATCATGAGACAAATTTTTGCTTATATTTTTGGCTTTGAATTATTAAAACACCTTGGAAAAGGGTAAGCGAAAACAAAGCCCTCAAAAACAGCGCATCTTTTTGCCTTCCTCTACGAGTGAACTGAGCAACTGAGCCATTCGATTAATTGTCGTGATTCTCTGACCAATTTCTTGATTCTCTGACCAATTTCCTGTCATATGGCAATGTTAGTATGGTTGACCCAACCCAATGTTAGGACCATGGAGCTTCTGGAAGCATCCCTGCTAATCAAAGGGAAGAAATTCACCTTTGTAATGATTTACAGACCTGAACCATCAGATGGGAATAGGTACACCTATTCTGAGTTTTATGATGAGTTTACTCAGCTGGTGGCACATTATGGTTCTTTTAGTCATGAAGTCATCTTTTTAGGTGACTACAATTTCCACGTCAACAAACCTAATAAACCTGACGTCATAAAGTTCAATGACATTCTCTCCACCTTTGACATGAACCAATGGGTGCATGAACCAACCCATAGGTTAGGGAACACTCTTGATCTCATCATCACTTTCAAGGGGAACAAGTTTCTTAAGAGCCACCTGGTGGATGAGTACATATCTGATCATAAAATGATTAAGCTATACCTGGGTATCTCACCCCCCAAACCACCCAAAAAATGGATCAAGTACAGGAACTTTAAGGGACTGGACCTCCAATCCCTAAGAGATGACATCAAATCCCTAACTAGTACAACTGGTAGATGGGAACACCTATCACTGAGTGACATGGTGGATTACTATGACCAGAAACTCACATCACTCATGGATAAACATGCTCCCACCAAACATGCCAAAGTCACTCAGCGTAAGCCTGTCCCTTGGATGAGTGATCAATTAAAGCAGGAAAAGTCTCTCAAGAGGAAACTTGAGAGGAAAATGAACAAGACTGATTCTCAGATTGATAATGAATTATACAAGTCTCAGAGAAATAAGTATAATTCCTTGCTGAAATCGGCCCAATCTACATACTTTTCCAACCTGGTTGAGGAAAATAAACATGACCCAAAAAAACTTTTTAGAGTCATAGACACAGTCATGCACAAGAAAAAGGACACACCAATGCCCCAAACTGACTGTGACGTCTCTCAAGCTGAGAAGTTTAACACATTCTTTCTAGAGAAAATTGAAAGGATACGCCGGGAAATAGATATGGCGCCAGTTAGCCAGAATCTGCCACCAGGTGACACTACAAACAATAGTACAGCATGTCTGAATAGGTTCATACCTTTGACCATAGACGACGTGCGTAAATTAATCAAGATGTCTGCAAAGAAATCATGTGAGTTGGATCCTATCCCAACCTGGCTCCTGCTTGACCTCCTAGATGATCTTCTTCCATTAATTACTTCCATTATTAATAAATCACTGATGGAATCGGAAGTATCAGAAAATATGAAGATTGCCATTATAACACCTCTGCTGAAGAAACTGGGTCTTGAACTAATTGAGAAGAACTACAGGCCTGTTTCAAACCTGACTTTTATCTCAAAGTTAACTGAAAGGGCAGTAGCCAACCAATTAGTCCCTCATCTTGTAAGGAATGGCCTTACTGACAAGTTCCAGTCTGCCTATAAGGAACATCACAGCACTGAAACTGCTTTGTTAAAGGTTCAAAATGATATCCTGTATGCTCTAGACAATAAAAAGGCAGTCATCTTATTGTTACTAGACCTCTCTGCTGCCTTTGACACCATTGACCATCAAATCCTATTTGATAGGCTGGAGACCAGATGTAATGTCAAAGGTCATGCCCTCTCCTGGATTAGGTCTTATCTTAGTAACAGGAAACAATGTGTGAAGGTTGGAACCCATAGGTCATGCCTGAAGTCCATAAGATATGGAGTCCCACAGGGCTCAGTTCTGGGACCCATACTGTTCACCATCTACATGACACCCCTCTCAGACATTCTGGCCAAGTATGGTCTGAGCTATCATATCTATGCTGATGACACTCAGATCTACATCCCTGTTGACCACACTTCCCCAAACCAGGGGGACATCAGCAGACACAAACTAGAAGAATGTGTCTGTGAAGTCAGAAATTTCCTCATATCTAATAAGATGAAGATAAATGATGGAAAGACAGAGATGCTCATATGTACTGACAAGTACAATACTGCTACCAGCAGTAGCATTCCTGACACTATCAGGGTCGGTGACTCGGATATTTCTCCTAGTGAGTCTGTGGTGGATCTTGGTATCACATTTGACTCAAACATGGACATGAAGGCTCAGATCAGAAAAATGTGTCAGAAGGGTTATTATCATATCAGGAATCTAGCAGCCATCAGACATTGTCTAGACGAGAAGACTGCTGTAACACTAACCCATGCTTTTGTTACATCTACTCTGGACTATGGCAATGGCCTACTGGCTGGTCTTCCTAAAACTGATATTAGGAAGCTGCAATACCTCCAAAACTCTGCAGCACGCGTTGTAGGAAAAATTAGGAAGTTCGACCACATCTCAGGAAAACTACAGGAATTGCACTGGCTCCCTGTACATGCGAGAATTGAATTTAAAATCCTTCTCCTAACCTGGAAGGCCCTGAATGGTAAGGCTCCGCCTTACTTACGGGATCTACTCCAAATCAAAGATGGGGAACGCTGCCTAAGATCCAACGACGGCACCCATCTACAAGTACCTAAAACTAGGCTAAGGACAGTAGGTGACAGGGCCTTTTCATCTGTGGGCCCCAGACTCTGGAACTCCTTGCCTACTGAAATTAGGACAAGCACTTCAGTCTCCTCCTTCAAGAATAGACTGAAGACTCACCTCTTCAGGGCACACGTCCTGAACACAGCGCTATGAACAGACTTTGTCTGGTATCAGCGCTATACAAATTTTATTTATTATATTTTATTAGTATGAAAACAAAACATACCACACGCGCCTCCAGACTCACCCACGCTGAAAACAACTGATTGGATGTTTTTAATTACAGGACATTAAACTGGCTCAGTAATTTCACTTTTATGTCACATACTGATCAATGGATGGTGGCGACGATCAGGTCGTTACAATAACATCTCTACGTCCAGTGTCTGCGCCAGGGACATGTGCGGACATTTTATTTGACTATAACAATTTGA
The DNA here is from genome assembly GCA_949316495.1 of Amphiduros pacificus. Classification (NCBI taxonomy): domain Eukaryota; kingdom Metazoa; phylum Annelida; class Polychaeta; order Phyllodocida; family Hesionidae; genus Amphiduros; species Amphiduros pacificus. The sequence continues at coordinate 55,972,818 of OX439001.1, read as the reverse complement.
ATCATTTTATTCTCTCTGGGTTTCTTATTCTCATTGCCTTTTCCTTTTGGCTTTATTTGATCTCGTAATTTGAGTTTCAAACAGTTTTCATAAAAAAAATAACTAATAATATGTTTAGTTTATATGTATATATCTGTGTGCTTTGTTGGAATGATATTGTGCTATATATATATATATATATATATATATATATATATATATAAAATGATAATAATGAAAATAGCAAGAATAAAACGTTGATTATACTTGTATATAGTGCTTGTTAATGGCGCTTAAATATTAGTTAAACCTTTTGACTCTCATTGTGGTCAACCGAGACATTTCAAATCAAACAATGATTTATTTTTGATAAATGCAGTGGTATGCTGAACTACTCATGCAAGCAGTAGGTGCGTGATGATAACTGCAGATAAAACGGCCATTTGTTTTTGCATATGGGTTCATGATAGTGCACGCGGGATGTACTAAATCATTGATGACGCGCTATTGTAGCGCTGCAGTGGAACTGGCATGCGCATCGGAGACGAGAAAGCACAAATCACTTCCTTTGTCACATTTTATGCATTTGTCCCTTGCAGGTTTGGATTTTCCTAAAATGGCACTCGACGTATTTTGAGATTATTATGCTGTCTAATCTCTCGTGATGCTCATTGGAAAATAAATATTAAATATTATTAAAAAAACAAACAGTGTTTGTCTGGTGTTGATTGCATACAATCTATATTTCATTGCTAATAAATGTGATCAGTGGCTCATTTTAATGTTCCAGATTACTGTAGCCACAGTTTTGCACGATATGGCATACGCATATTCGGCCAATCATGAATGACTGCCATTTATTTGTATGTGTATCCCAATGTTATTTGTTGAATTTCATCAGTTTTACTTTCTTTAAAACGACATATAAAACTTCAGTTTCCTACAAATACTGGTCTGGAACACGTTAATTTATTTTCGCTCATTCCTGCAGGAGTTTTGGTCACGATGTTATTACCATTAAATGAAACATTATAGTTTGGTGTAGATTTTCTTGATTCCAGCCGATAAAGCCACGCCTGTGCGTACAAGGACCAGCCATTCTTTATCTTAGAGGGTGAACTCGTAAATTTTTAACATTTTGAATTCAGGATTCAAATAAAATTTATTTTTCATTTTGAAAACTAAGTGACAGTTATTGAAAAAAAACCACAAGTTCAGACATGGTTTGTAAAGCATGTGGACAATATCATTCCAAACCTCCACTTTAAATTAATGATGAACGGTCAATTGTGATTTGGTTACCAGGGGAACCAGCAGGTCATATTCCCATTTGTACATAGACTCATGACAGGTGAAATGACAAATTTCAATAAAATTTAGACGTACATGAAAATTGCACTACTGTTAAAATAAAAATATTTTAACTCGATAAAAGTAGAAATAATATTTTAGACAGTTTTTCATATTTTGAAATAGACCAGATATATATTTCTTTGCCTTAGTTTTATGGCACATGCAAATTACTTGACAATCATAAATTGACTGGGTTGTAAATATTCTAATTGGTGATAAATATCTTAATGGTACTAATATACGTCTACACATGTTTAATTATTTATAAAGAATCGTTCATAAAGCCACACTGGATTGATTTTCAGTTTATATACAACAAAATGCTTTTGTTACAACTAAATATTTTCTTTCCAACGGGCATCTGTCAAACAATATAATTCTAAATTTCAATGTTTAAGGTTGCCATGGAGTATACAAGGTTTCATCTTTATTTGACTATCTTTTTATGCACTTAACTCCAAGAGAAAATAAATTTGAAAAATGTTATCACAAAAAACTGCAATATTTTATAGGAACATTAATGTATATAAACAATACCTCTTATGAGGTATTGATATAAACGATGTTGCTAGTTGCTGATACTACTGACATATCATATTTAATATGGCAACACTGTGTCCACACTGCTGACATGAAGCGATCTCATATTTAATATGGCAACACTGTGTCCACACTGCTGACATGAAGCGATCTCATATTTAATATGGCAACACTGTGTCCACACTGCTGACATGAAGCGATTTCATATTTAATATGGCAACACTGTGTCCACACTGCTGACATGAAGCGATCTCATATTTAATATGGCAACACTGTGTCCACACTGCTGACATGAAGCGATCTCATATTTAATATGGCAACACTGTGTCCACACTGCTGACATGAAGCGATCTCATATTTAATATGGCAACACTGTGTCCACACTGCTGACATGAAGCGATCTCATATTTAATATGGCAACACTGTGTCCACACTGCTGACATGAAGCGATCTCATATTTAATATGGCAACACTGTGTCCACACTGCTGACATGAAGCGATCTCATATTTAATATGGCAACACTGTGTCCACACTGCTGACATGAAGCGATCTCATATTTAATATGGCAACACTGTGTCCACACTGCTGACATGAAGCGATCTCATATATAATACTGTGTTCATACGGCGATTGATTGTCTTTCTAATTACCAATTAGTTTCGCTGAAGCCAATTAGGAAAGTTATAAATTTTAAATGAAAGTCACATTACCTTGATTGTTAGATTTTAATGTGTGGATTTTCAGACGATGTAAGGTCAGCAGTTATCCTGTGACTGACATGTCTATGTAAGCGATGCTTCATGGTATATACTCTATCAAAAATTCAACAACAAAAATGGCCGTGTTCAAGATTCTATTTTTAAGGATCATTATAGACCCGCGAATATAACTTGGGTAATAATAATTAAGATAATATAGTGTAGTTTTGTTAGAATACCTGACCTAGCACGAGGCTGATGCAGTACTTGTACAGGAGACAGCACACATGATCCTTGTGTTAATATATCGGATGTTTGCCATGTACCATAATATATCGTGCATAGTCGCACTGACGAAGAACCGGCTAGGCAACAAACACTTTCCTGGTAGCCTCCCAGTTATCATTATTACTATTTTCGTGTTATAAAAAGTTGGAATTGAAAAAAAAAGAGTAAAATGTAAAAATTACCACTGTTTGAATGTGATAAGGTCAGGCCTATAGACAAGTTTGTTTGTGTCTTTCTGATCATTTATCATTTAGTTTATGCATAGGTGGTTCTATTCAGTGCGAATATATGAGCGATGAAAACACTTGTATGTACATATCAGATGAGGAGTTCTGCCTCTGACTTGTGTATGTTCAAATGCCAAGTAATGATTTACAGAAGTTATTGTAAATGATCAACGCCAAACAAACTATTTAGATATGTGATTAGTTTCGGCGTCATAATGTCCTATTGTACATTTCATCTGCCAGTGTATACATTTCAATAGGAATAAATGTACATTGCATAATGATTTTAGCATGCACGAACCTTCGCTTGAAACAAGTATCCGCAACATACATAAGGCAATGGAAAAAGTGGGGTTTTTTCTCGCCATTTTTAATAGATATGGGCGTAAGTGTTGTTCTTTTCCTTTTAAAAAGTCAAATGAATAATTATTTTACGTTTAGGTTCGTCCGCTAAATGATATATTTCTGTGGTGATTATAATATATTGTCAATGATTTCAGCTGTGCCCGCATTTTTTTTTCTTGTAGGTACCGCCCAGAATTTCTTATTCTCAAGAATTGAGCAAGGCCGCACTGAGAAAAAAGATTCTTTTCCTGGCCTAAAACTAAAAAAAAAACTATAGAAACACAATTTTTGTTGTTGTTGTTGTTGTTGTTGGTGGGGGGGGGGGGGGGGGGGGCATCTTATTTGCTTTGCCATCAGTCTCAGGTTATAAGAAGATGTAGCTTCCTCCCCAGCAGTCACGCGGACGGTGAAATGCGAGCAGAAAGTGGCAGAATTTTGTGCGCAGATTTTGTTTTCCTCTCAAGCAATTTCTGAGAAGTTAGAAAGTTACAGTGTTTTAAGTGCATCTGGTTAGTATTACGTATATAGTCTTGTCGTGCACCCGATGCAACATGACTCGATTTCAGTAAATAACGAATGCGTTCAATCCTTGTTTACAATGCAATGCGTGTTGTAATGTAGACTTTGTTAAGTTTATAAATTTTAAATACTTATAAACGTAACCAAGATAAAATTTATGAAATAAAATTGTTAAATAAACGTGTGTGTGTGTGTGTGTTTGTGTGTGTGTGTATACTGCTAAGAGGTTATATTAACCATGTCCATAAAATATGTATACGTTTTAAAACAGACAATTATTTTGTATTAGTATATTCTATACAAGTTATGTAATTTTCATCTTTGTCATTAAATGCTGAATTCCTGATTCTGTATACATACCTCTGCAGCATACTTACCTTTTCATTTTCATCATCATGATGAGTTAAATATAAAATAAACAGAACCAATCTGTGATGTACAAACGTGGACTTTTTATAATACAACCCAATAAAGAATCACATCTATACTATCAGGGCACATTTGTTTTAATATGTAGTTTTATGTTTTGAAATTCCCTAAAATATGCATGAATGTGTGCCCATATTAATGAAAATATATTACAAATGAGTGAAATCTAAATATTTTTATGAGAGCCATATAAACCTCTATTGAGTTACGGGAGTTCAAAGTGTAGGGAATCAGCTTTAATGTTTTAAAGATAGTAAGAATTTACGATGATATAAACAATAAAATGTGCGCCCCTTGTCTTGTGAAGCATCTAAGGAATGCTTGAACTTGGCAAAACACAACCTCACAAACTATCATTGTGAGTAATATATTTATGTCTGACAACACAGGGGCTTGTTTTGACTATGTCTCTGTCTGACCATATAAAATGAATATATACGAGTATATCATCAGCTCATTATATCCTGGGCTAACAATAAACATGTGGAGCATGTTATGAAGTCCTGTATACTTGACGATGATATATATATATATATATATATATATATATATATATATATATATATATATATATATATATATATATATATATATATATATATATATATATGTATTCTCAGTTTATCTGCATATTTTCAGTTTGTTTGCATATTTTCAGTTTGTTTGCATATTTTGTTTGGGTATGTTTGGGTCTTTTATTCCTAGGACAAGATTATATATCATATGTTTGAAAATCTTTTAAAATATATTTTTGTTGTGATAACGTTATTCTGACATATTGGTCTATGGAAAATTTACTAGTCCTTGCTAATTTTGCCAGTCAGAACACACAGTTCACATTAGGACTTGCACATTCAATGCAAATAATCGGCCAATAATAATAATAAAAATAGCCCGAAGTGCATTTTGTACATAACTAGTAGTGCAACCGTTCTCATCTATACATATATATCTATATATCATATATGTCATGAATAAATTCATATAACTCTGTGCAAATCATCGTATGATAGTGGTATAGCTAATGTGTTATAGAGTCAGTATGAATAATATGCGGTGAATTGTACCTACCTGGCCAGCGTGGCACCACTGAAACTCAGCCTCCTCCTGTCTTTAATGACAGACACAGTATTGGACAACATGCACAGTGGCTGTACACAGACATATGTCTGTGTAGCAGTCTGCCTCCTCAACATACATGCATGCATCCCGGGATCCACGCTGAGCGCCAATTAATGTGGTGAAGTAATGTCATTATACGAGTCGTGAGCGTTGTCTCCCAGGTGCAGGTATTCAAGTCACTGGCTACCTGAGCGCCGTGTGTCATCACCTCATCACGGCCAGTCTATAGTCATCATCGTGCACGCTCCCGCACTCACCTGTGTGTCTATATTATATATGTAGCAAGCTGGTGGTGATGAAATAGTGATGCTTCCCGCCGCGTGCGCAGCAGGATCCACACACAAACCAACTAAACTGGGGCAGGTGTACCGTGGCATTGTTTTTATCTCTGCATTTGGTCTGGAGCCAAAGTATGTGGCCTCAAGAGCACTGTAGCAGAGCTTCAGGTCCCGAGCCCGGGATCACAGTGTGACACGGTTGAGTGACCATGGCTCATGGCCCAGTCTTATAGATCATAACTCCTAGCTGCATGGCATCCGTGGAGCCAGTCTGACTGAGCCGACCGACAAGGGAATCTCACCCGGTCTACTAAAAGCATATTCCGCCCCTCCAAACTCTTTCCTGGAACAAACAGCACAATAATTGCTGATTGATGATTTATAGAAATAATTGTGTTCAAGGTCTGGAGAAAGCAGGAGCAATAGAGAGGAGACTTCAGTTATCTGTGAACCCGATCACGATCTTCTTGGCCACGTTCAGTCAGAGGTTCTCTAAACAACTGCCAAACCTTAGCTCACAGCTATCAAATATTTATACTGCGTGTTGATGTTTCCTGCGTGCACGCGGGAGAGTATATGACATTTTTATTGATATCAATATGCAATATATATCGAGCACGGTTAAACATCATCCCACATGCAGCCCACCGACCCCTACTGCAGGTGAACCCCGAATACAAGACTGACCAATAAAAAGCTCTGGAGGAAAACAACAAAATATCCCCTATTCTAACGTTTGTTTTGATGCAAATATATCCTATGTAGGATTTATATGAGAAAGAGTAAAACATTGCAATTGGCTATTGTGTTTCACGATGCAATCAAGTAGAAGAGTTGATATACCAACCTGCCACTGTTCTCTATCTGCAGGACTTCAAAATGTCCAGGTAACTTCCATATCTATATTGAAATAGCTACGTGTTCAATAAAAAAAAATCCCCCAAAAAATCTGAGCACCTAAAGAAAGAAAGTTCCTTAAGCTTAGAATGCAAAGAGTTGAGTGAGGTGTGTTGTGGCTTGTTTTACTTGCTGGCTGGGTAGCTGGCTGGAGGTTTGCACTTATATCAGCCTGTAGGATCGGACCGGGGGAACTGTTCCCAACATGCTTGCCTGCTAATTCGTGCTTTATCCTCCTCCCTGGAATTAGAAACAACTTCCATGTGAATTCACAAATCCCTAATCAAGTTATACAACACAAAGTAAAAATAGGCGGCAGTCGATGAGTGGTGTTCAGAACGGTGCTAGCTTATTATATTACACACACACCACAACATTAATTACCTGGAGATACGTGTGTGACTGTCGACACAAACTATATCATTCCCAACATTACATGTGTGACTGTCGACACAAACTATATCATTCCCAACATTACGTGTGTGACTCTCGGCTCAAACTATCTCATTCCCAACATTACGTGTGTGACTCTCTACACAAAACTATATCATTCCCAACATTACGTGTGTGACTCTCGGCTCAAACTATATTATTCCCAACATTACATGTGTGACTGTCGACACAAACTATATCATTCCCAACATTACATGTGTGACTGTCGACACAAACTATATCATTCCCAACATTACGTGTGTGACTCTCGACACAAAACTATATCATTCCCAACATTACGTGTGTGACTCTCGGCTCAAACTATATTATTCCCAACATTACATGTGTGACTGTCGACACAAACTATATCATTCCCAACATTACATGTGTGACTGTCGACACAAACTATATCATTCCCAACATTACGTGTGTGACTCTCGGCTCAAACTATATTATTCCCAACATTACATGTGTGACTGTCGACACAAACTATATCATTCCCAACATTACATGTGTGACTGTCGACACAAACTATATCATTCCCAACATTACGTGTGTGACTCTCTACACAAAACTATATCATTCCCAACATTACGTGTGTGACTCTCGGCTCAAACTATATCATTCCCAACATTACATGTGTGACTGTCGACACAAACTATATCATTCCCAACATTACATGTGTGACTGTCGACACAAACTATATTATTCCCAACATTACATGTGTAACTGTCGGCTCAAACTATATTATTCCCACCATTATATGGGCTATGTCTGTGCTGAAACAATCATTCTGGACATTTTTCCGTATTTCTGTCAGAGTATTGCGGACCAGGCCTAGAGATTATTCTCAAGTAGCTTATCTTTAACATTCTATTTGATGATAGTCGCCACCGTGTGCTTAACTTATCGGCACGCCCTTCCCTGTTGATCACTAGGTGTGCGATATTTAATACGGAAGTCCTCTGCCAAACATTGGCCATAGGTAATGCAAATAGACCTTACCTGTTTGGGGATTGTGTGCTATTGTGCTATATGTACATCTGACAGTGCATGCTTGATGCTTTGATGTAATCTATGGTAACAAAATAACTAATAAAGGTTCCAAACTCATCCATCTGCCGTCACGTGGTATCGACCTACTGTAAAGCATCTTTTGTTTAACACGAATCCTTTGATTTTTTTTCTGTTTTAGTAGAGTTGCATGATACGATAACATTACGTCGCCAGGATTTTATATATCCTTCAGATATCATGATAAGTGTATGTTGCTGGCATTGAGCGTGTGATCTGTGAGTAAGTAACCTGTTGCTGACACCTCAGCTAGCAGGGCCCGTGTCCGGCCATCACACCTCAGCTAGCAGGGCCCGTGTCCGGCCATCACACCTCAGCTAGCAGGGCCCGTGTCCGGCCATCACACCTCAGCTAGCAGGGCCCGTGTCCGGCCATCACACCTCAGCTAGCAGGGCCCGTGTCCGGCCATCACACCTCAGCCTACTCGCCGACTGTGTGGTAGACGCCCGTATCGTAGGCGGGGTACGGCAGTTTTCCGCATCAAGCCCAACACTAAATGTTCTGCCGTACTCCATACACAGTTACTATATCAAACAAGTATGAGAATCCTTATTAACAGGGCTTTTAATAAGTGTTATTTCAATTCACATCTGTCCCTGGGACAATTTATATTCCTGTAAAGAAAGCATCCGATAACGATCTGATTTCATCTGAATTAAATGTAACCGCGAGTACTTTCCATCTTTTACAATCCCTGAACATTACTATTGTTTATTTCCTTGAACCAATATGTGTAGTCAAGACAAAATTAATCTCGACCTATTAAAAACAAATGGAAAATTAAAAAATCAAGTTCTCGCAAGATTTCCTATGTAACAACTAGCCATGAGAAAAAACTGCTTGAAATGACCCCGTGGAAATGACGTGGTTTTGACGTGAATTTCATAAGTGGTTTTGATGTGAATTTCAGACGTGGTTTTGACGTGGTTTTGACGTGGTTTGCTGGAAGAATATGTAAAACAAAATAACGCGAATTAAGCAAATGGAAAAGATGGAATTTTTTTCATGTGAAGGAGATGGGAATGATCCCGTCAGAACATCAATTTCCTTTCATATTAACATCGTTACCCCACATAGCTATCAGGGCATCGTCATGCGGACCCCTCACAGACTGCATTATCCCAGTCAGGAAAACAATTTTGAAATCAAAATTATTTGTATCAAAACCGAACGAATGAGACATTGACGTTAACCACCTCTACAATTTACCTAACATTTTCATTGGATTCTAACGTTGAAGTCTAGTCTCACTTTATTCAATTCGATATCATCATATAAATAACACAAAGTTTCCGAGATATTTCCAAGCGAAATATCTTCTTTCCTTTTCGATAAAAATCAACATAAGAGTATTTCATATTATGCCTCTTACATAAGCTTTTATTTTGATGCTTTCGTCTCTACAGAATGGTTTATTAAGCGAAATTTGATAAATTATACACTGTGAAGAAGTTATGATTTATGTTGTACACTTACCATTGTATATAAGAGGAAATATACGTTTGTGTCATGAAAATGCCATAGGAGAAAATATAAAAGACAAACTTCGCTATTGGACTTTTGGCATCTTTTTATCCGTAAATATGATATACACGCGAGGTAACATATCAACTAGCAAACACGAATATAGACAAATATGTTGCAAAGGATGAGGAAGAAAAACATTTCTGCTTAATCCCCTAATTTCCAGTGTCTATGTTATTACATTAATCTCATAATTAATTCCCTTTCACACATAATACAACGTTGTGTATACCTTAACCTTGGAATAATAATGATTCATAATTACTCCAAGTCATAACCTTAATGCTGTTACTGAACTGTTCGGTTCCCAAACCAGACCAAAGTGAAATGCTACTCTCTCAATAAAACTAAAAAAAATACCTTAAGAAAAAATAAATACCCATTTATTAAAATGTTCTTGTAGACTGTTTTCTTTTTAGCACAACCTATTTTGTCTAGCTAATATTTACGATTAAAAAGGTTAGTCTGCATGTTTGCGATCAAACCATGTAATTGGATCTTGATAACAGAGGATATTTCCAAATTGAGACGAGTGCAAAACACATTTGCTAGTTTCACATTATAATTAAATTATCTCTGACTGATTAGAAACACTCTATACGCTTCCTGTTAGATGGTGCATTTCTAGGAAACAGCTGACCTTTGTCTTGTAGTGCTGCCAGTTTACAAGGACATCACATTTACTCATAAGGATATGGTTGTCTATCAAAATCAATACCAATTTCATTGTTTAACCTTTTATTGTCAGTCACAATGTTCAAAAAGAATTTGGAAATATTATCAACATAATTTTCATACTGATGAATTATTCAATATTTTTTTAGAATTCGAGAACTCATCCTCAGTTAGCTCCAGAGAAATGTTTCAGTTCAAATCAAATAACTGAACACCCTGGATAATAAGAGACAGGACTGATAGTGTGAACATCCTGGATATTTAGAGACAGGACCGATAGTGTGAACATCCAGGATAATAGGAGACAAGACTGATAGTGTGAACATCCTGGATATTTAGAGACAGGACTGATACTGTGAACACCCTGGATATTTAGAGACAGGGCCGATAGTGTGAGCATCCAGGATAATAGGAGACAGGACTGATACTGTGAACACCCTGGATATTTAGAGACAGGACCGATAGTGTGAACATCCAGGATAATAGGAGACAAGACTGATAGTGTGAACATCCTGGATATTTAGAGACAGGACTGATACTGTAAACACCCTGGATATTTAGAGACAGGGCCGATAGTGTGAGCATCCAGGATAATAAGAGACAGGACTGATAGTGTGAACACCCTGGATAATAAGAGACAGGACCGATAGTGTGAACATCCAGGATAATAAGAGACCGGACTGATACAGACAGGACTGATAGTGTTAACACCCTGGATAATAAGAGACAGGACTGATACAGTGAACACCCTGGATAATAAGAGACAGGACAAATACTGTGAACACCCTGGATATTAAGAGACAGGACAAATACTGTGAACACCCTGGATATTAAGAGACATGATTGGTGCTGTGAACACCCTGGATATTAAGAGACATGATTGGTGCTGTGAGCACCCTGGATATTAAGAGACATGATTGGTGCTGTGAGCACCCTGGATATTAAGAGACAGGATTGGTGCTGTGAGCACCCTGGATATTAAGAGACATGATTGGCGCTGTGAGCACCCTGGATATTAAGAGACATGATTGGTGCTGTGAACACCCTGGATATTAAGAGACATGATTGGTGCTGTGAGCACCCTGGATATTAAGAGACAGGATTGGTGCTGTGAGCACCCTGGATATTAAGAGACATGATTGGCGCTGTGAGCACCCTGGATATTAAGAGACATGATTGGTGCTGTGAGCACCCTGGATATTAAGAGACATGATTGGTGCTGTGCTATTTTACTTTAGTTTACTAGGGAGGATTTAGGATATGGCAGGATCATTAATTATGCTAAATAACACCAGCTTGTCAGTTGTTTATTTGCATCATAAGATTGAGTAACATGTGATACCATGATACAATTTCCAGGGTTTGTACTAATGGAATATAAATGAGAGAATTGTTTCTAAATTATTCCAAATGAATTTGTTTCCAAATAATTGATATAAAAGAGCAATTGTTTCCCAATGACTGATACAAAAGAATAAAAGAACAATTGTTTCGAATGATCGACGTTTGTTTTTATCGTTCTTTAAGAAAGAAAAAAAAACATTATTAAACAAAAAAACCTACCTCTTGTGTTTGAAACGGTAGTTCAATCTGTCTTCGTTGATTAACGTGTACTCCTCAGTTGCCAAATCAGATCTCAGCCAATCCATACAATGACATAGAATAAAATAATTTGCCATAATACTTCTCATCAACAATTTTGGCGATCGGCAATGCGAATCACCAAATCAAATGGCAAAGTTTGGATTATGCGAGGTGTGTGGTTATTGATTATGATATAAGTACGTCGCTCCGACCTGATCTAGCTTGTTCACAGTTTTATGACAGTAACAGTAATGTGGCCACAGTGATTATATCAGTACACATTACTTGTTGGAACTTATCACATTGTGTAAGTGTGCCGTCTAGTTGATATGTGTTGTATGGATCAATGGAGGTCAAGGGTGACATCATTATGACATGGTATTGTTTGTATCCAAGCTGTTTTGTTTCTGCAATAATGAGAAATATTATCTATCTTAATAAAAATAACATGATACCAAACAAACGTGGCCATTTTGAAGTGTGTTCATTGACAAACAACAAATAAAGGAAGGTGATTTTTATTGCATTTCTACATTGATAAAACATCCTACTATTTTTTTTTCAAAGAAATATCATTGTTTCAATTCCCGCAGAGTTAACTCAAACCCCGCGGATGTCAAAGGGTCGTCCCGTTATCATGCTTGGTGGCAGACACATCATATTGCACTGGTTATGATAACCAATGTTATCTTGGGGGAGGGGCGTGACACATCATATTGCACTGGTTATATTATGATAACCAATGTTATCTTGGGGGAGGGGTGTGATATTTTTAGAAAACTACATTTGCATATCTCATGATGGTATTTGCCCTAACATTTTTCGAGGGTATGTACAATTAACTCATAACATGTAGAGATCATATTAATAAATGTGGGACTACTAAAGACTAGACATCGTTTAGGGTGAGTTTTTGCAATGTTTTAATCTGACTGAGGCATCTATTTTTGACAGAAATCTTATTAGCCACAGTTTTTCTGATCACACCAATAGTCTGTAACATAACGTTTTAATCTGACTGACAATATTTCTCTAGTAAAGAAAATGACAACGTTTTTTGTAACACGGATGGTTCCTTTTTTGACAAGCATTGCCGACAGGCAATGTTTGTCAAAAAAAGGAACTATCTGTGTTATTCTGTGATCGGTACGATCATGGGAAATGCGTATTCATTTCCTGTGGTTTGTGATTCGGTTTTTTCTGTGGTCATTATTGTTAAAGCAACTGACGCCACTGTGGAGTGTTCGTCGTGTGCATGCGAAAGATTCCTATAACAAAACATACCGATTCGGGGAAGCTGGATGAGCGGATTCAGTGAGTTGGTGATTGCGGAAGGGTATGCTGAGATCAAGAAAAAACAAAGAAATATTTTCAAACAGGGCTGACATCTTATGTTGAATTAAACAGTACACAATTGTTTAATTGTTAGTTGCTGGAAGTCAAGTTCTTACAGAATCGTTTGTTAAAATGGATGGGCAGTGCATGGTATTTCTAAAATCAAAGGATTTCAAGTCTATTTTGACGATGTCTTGGATATAGTTTGTAAATAGATATATCCGGTTTTTATATATTATTAATAATGATAATGATAATGATAATATTAATGATAATAATAATAATAATAATAATAATAATAATAATAATAATAATAATAATAATAATAATAATAATAATAATAATAATAATAATAATAATTACATATATAAAAAAAAAGCATGAACGTGATCTGAGAGGAAGGGTGACAATATTTGAAAAAAAAAAAAGTTGCTGTGTGAGGTATGGGCTGCAACATAATTCGCCACTGATAGAGCGTGCGATCTCGCTGTTGTGTTTTTACGTTGCCCTCTGGTGGATGCTAAACTAGTCCCCACTTCACTTTTATTTTGCAAGTTTATGCGATGTCTTGAGCAATATGTACATGAGGTAAAGAGTAGTTTTCACTTATTTTTTGTCAAAATTATGTGAGATGTGAAATATTGCCCACAATATGCCTATATTTCTGTATTAGAGCTTTGTTTTCAACCATCGGTAAATTGACCTAATTATTGACCTAATTATTGAGGCCCTGCTAGGTTTTGTACAAAGGGGTCTATATGGGTGAAATTGAGATATTTTTAGCTACCACGATTGAGAGATAGCTGCACAAGTGAGAGATATCAAGTGATAGATTACTACAACAGCAGCATAAATAAAAGAAGCTGCATAAATAAGAGATAGCTGCATAAATAAGAGATAGCTGCATAAATAAGAGATAACTGCATAAATAAAAGATAGCTGCATAAATAAGAGATAGCTGTATAAATAAGAGATAGCTGCATAAATAAGAGATAGCTGCATAACTGAGAGATAGCTGCATTGAGACATGCATAATAGCTGCACAAATAAGAGATAGCTGCATAAATAAGAGATAGCTGCATAAATAAGAGATAGCTGTATAAATAAGAGATAGCTGCATTGAGACATGAAAAAGTGAGAGATAGTTGCAACAAGTGAAAAATAATTACAATAGTTGCAATATTGAGAGATAGCTGCAATAGTGAGACAGGGAGATATAGCTGCATAAATGAGAGACAGCTACATAAGTGAGATGACTGCAAAGTGAGAGATAGTTACAGCAGTGAGAGATAGTTACAGCAGTGAGAGATAGCTGCACAAATGAGAGACAGTTACATAAGTGAGATAGCTGCACATGTAAGAGACAGCTACATCAGTGAGATAGCTGTTCAAGGGAGAGACAGCTGCATAAGTGAGAGATAATTACAACAGCGAGAGACAGTTACAGCAGAGATAGATAGCTGCACAAGTGAGAGACAGCTGCATAAGTGAGAGAATGAATGAATGAATGGTTGCTTAGAGACACATCAAGCACTAAGGTTATTCAGTGCCTAAAACTGGTAAAAACATAAACGTTTATAAAATCAATATGATATATAAATAATCTTAACAACACAAAATATTAACAAAATCCTTTCAATACATCATTTATAGACACAACAAATTTGTATAAATAGATTAAATTTAAAAGACTTTAAATACCATCTGATGTTTCGCGGTTCTTGATAAATAGGCCAATGACCTAAGTTAACAAGAGCTCCACACTTAAAATTGGTTATAAAGTCCTATTTGGTTTAAAAACGATACTATCACAGAAGTATCTACAGTATCAAATAACGAATGTAAATCTTGCACATTAAAATATTGAGTCCTAATTATATCAAAATCGATACATTCAATTAAAACATGTTTGATAGTCAAAGCCCTTTGACATCCAATACACTGAGGCTGATCTTTAAGAAGATAGCAGTGAGTCAAATGACTATGTCCAATTCTTATACGTGATAAAACAGACTTTTCTCTTCGGTTAATTCTACAAGCACCTTTGGTTTTACCTAAAACAGGCTTAATTTCGTGTAGTTTATTAAAAATAGCTTGCCATTTAGAATGTAAAAAAAAAACATTAATATATTTCTTAAACTCTGTATAAGGTATAAGCATATTTATTGGGCGCTTATCCAATGCTGCTTTGGCAGCTTGGTCAGCAGACCCATTTCCAAGGATTCCAATATGGCTGGGAATCCAATAAAAACGAATCTCTTTATTTTCCTCAGTACAGAGTCTATGGTGGCGCTCAAGGATTTTGTAAATAAAAGAATTTTTCCAATCCTTTGCTTTCAAGTCTCCACATGATCTAAAGCTAGGTATAAAGCATGAAGTTCTGCAGAATAAATAGACGATTTATTTGGCAGACGTTCTGAATAAATATGATTGCCCTTAACAGCAGCTGCAGCAGCCTTGTCATCATCAAATGATCCATCAGTGTATATACACTGATATCCAGTGAAAATAGATTTTATTTCTTTGTATCTATTTATATAAAGGGATGGATCGGTTGAGTATTTCTTTATTTCTGACATGACTACATTAATATTTAAAGTTTCATAGGTCCATGGAGGTGTTTCTGGATATTGAAATTTAGCTATTTGATTTGGATTTAAGTTTAAAGATTGTAAAGATCCTTTGATGCGAATGCCAAAAGGTGGTATTGTATTAGGTTTACTTTCAAAAAGGTCAACATAATTTGGATTAGAGGAAGACCAAACGCTTGCCTTAAGTGGAGGTAGAGCTTTATTCAAATAAAGCGATACAAGTAACACTAGAACACACTCTAGAACACACACTAGAACACACACTAGAACACACTTAATCATTACTAAATTACTAATTATATAATCTTAATCCAGAACTAATTACCACTAATTAACCCAGTACATAGTATATTTAATGTTCAGATAGCTAAGCATACTATAATGGTATCATCATGGCAAGCCCCTAATTATTAGGCCCTAATATTAGGTACCAAGCTGATGGGCGGGAAGGGGGCATGAAGACACAAACCAGACTGACCAGACGCGGTGGAAAGGCGGGAACCTGGAGGTGACACCCCGAGCCAACTCCTACCCGCATGCCCTCATGGCAGGGCATGGTGGGGGGTGGCAGCCCCAGGCTTCCTCTAACTCCGGTTAAACTACCTCTAACCTCCACTTAAAGGAAGACCAAACGCTTGCCTTAAGTGGAGGTATAGCTTTATTCAAATAAAGCGATACAAGTAACACTAGAAAACACACTAGAACACACACTAGAACACACACTAGAACACACACTAGAACACACTAAATCATTACTAAATTACTAATTATATAATCTTAATCCAGAACTAATTACCACTAATTAACCCAGTACATATTATATTTAATGTTCAGATAGCTAAGCATACTATAATGGTATCATCATGGCAAGCCCTAACAACTAGGTACATGGTACATAGGTGAAGCCCAGGATGATATCGTGAGAATTGAGTTAATTAAGGTTGGTTAAAAGAGGTCGTAAGAATTGAGTTAATTAAGGTTTGGTTAAACGAGCAGCAAGATGAATGTGGGTTAGTGGAGGTTGACGGATATACTGTAGATACCATTGAGAACGCCAATTGCCAGACGATTGAATCTCCTCTGTGGAGAAACGATTGGTAGCCGATTGGGTAGCATTACCCGCGCGAAGAGAGTGAGAGGAGTAGGCCCCGGGTTCGAGCCCGAGACGGGTTACGAGTCGCTTAATGCAATTGTTAAAAGCGAATTTTGTGAGCGGACGATTGTCCCGCAGGGCGAGCAGATGAGCGGTAGGGGGCAGGCTCGTGCCGCGGCGCATGGCGCATGCGCGAAGAAGACGACGTAAATAGCAATGAGAACAGGTCGTGGAACAGCTGCAGCCAATGTACTTTGTGAAACCGAATTTAGACGTCTTGGACCGGTGAATCCTTAAAGTGAAGTACGGGGTGCCGAGGTGAGAACCGAAGGTAACGTCGCTAACCGTTGGAGGATGAGAAACGAGTCGGTTAGCTGAGTTGGAGACCGAACAGTACTCGCTACCACGCAGGCAGGCGAAGAAGCCCAGCATGAGCGCACACTTGAAAACTAGGTCATTGATGGAGTCGTCGAGCAACGAACACATACGGGCCAAGAGATTAAAACAAATAGGAGATTTCTGATTCGGAGGCCCATGGAGGTCGTGGAGGGCCCGAAGGGCCAGGAGTACCAGCGGACGGTTAGTAGGGGGAGGAAAGAAACCGTTGAGAACGTGAAGAGACCTGACAGCGGCTAGGTAGACGGAGACAGAAGAGGGCGATAGCGACGATCCCCGAGTGGGGCAGGTAAGAAAGGCTACGTATCTTAATATGATATCTTCTGTTGCAGGCATTGGTGAAATGTTATAATGTTTACAAAATTTTACATATTGAAGCTGGGCGGAGTTATAAGTCCTTTGTGTATTAAAACGATGGCCGGATTGTACCAATTCCTGTACCCGAGCGTCCTAATCTGAAAAGAAATTAATGCAACATATATAAGTATATAACATTTACATATCAGTGGGTATGGATGCAGGCTTTGTAATATTAAAGTCACTGTGGGGGTTCAGCTTCTTGAACCGTTCCATGTCCAACCTGCTCAGTGCGTCGGTTGAGGCGTTTTCGGCCGAGAACAAATGACTTGCTTTGAAGTCAATTTTATAAGATGATATGAAATAATATAAGACTCTTATCAGGCCCATTATTTTTGGATCCTTAGATTTGTCTGCGTTCACGCAGTAGCATATAGCCTGGTTATCTATGTTCATAATGACTTGGTGGCCCTGGAGCCTGGGACCGAAGGTAGCCAGGGCTAGAACCACTGCATATAATTCTTTCCAGGCGATTGTCATGTTATACATCCACTGGTGCGGTCCTGAGAATTGCATTAATGTCCACGAGTTGTGTAAACTGACGCCACACGCTATGTCGGACGCATCAGTGAAGTGAAGGTCCGCTGTGCGTACGTCGAATTCCTTCGGGAACATGGCTATCCCGTTGTGACTGGAGATGGACCGGAACCACCAACGAATGTCCGCCTTGGCCTGAGGGGATATCCTGCAGGTATGGTGAAGTTTTCTTAGTTTCTTAGATGAGTGAATCAACCTTCTGGTGAACGTTACGCCGTGGCTGACAACTTTGGCGCAAAACATCAGTTTGCCGATCAAAGATAATTGTTCTCGTTTGGTGCAACGTGATTTTGACAACCAATCCTGGGTAAGTGCTCTTATTTCTTTTAGACGATCGGGCCCGATTGCTAAAGTCCTGTTGAGAATGTCAATTTGAATCCCGAGGAACTCTATACACTGCGTAGGTAAGACCGTCTTTGAAGGCTGGATCGTGAAACCGGCGTTTTCGCTAGTTTCTAAAATAATATTTAAACTCTTCGTGCAGGCTTGGGGGGATTCCCCAAATGTGATGACGTCATCCAGGTAATGTATTGTGGCGGGGGAAGCCCCCCTATCCTTGTATATAAAACCGAGGCCGTCGGCAAAGTCATTTAACAGTTTTGGGGCCGATTTGAGCCCGAAAGGTAAGACTGCCATGTAATAATAATTGTTCTCCCAGGTAAATCCCAATAGTGGTTGGTCGTCCGGATGGACGTAGACGGACTGAAAGGCGGAAGAAAAATCGCATTTAGCCGCCCATGGGGGATCCTTGAACGAGTCTATGAGGGTGACGGCGTCATATACGTTCACGTAGGTGAGTGAACACTGAGAAGAATCAATTCCATCGTTGACAGCCTGCGTAGCAGGCCAAGAGAGATCATGGATGATGCGAGTCTTGGTTCAAGACTTCTTGATGAATGCCCCGAGGGGGGAGGCACGGTAGCCTGTGGGGAGGTCCTCCCGCTGAAGGGGACCTACGACCCTGCGTGACTCAATGTTGGTCTTGATAAACTTTTCTTCCTCCTCTCTGTGTTCAAAAGCTGAGCGCCAATTCTTCTGTATTGGGTTGATAGGATGGCCGGTGAAACCTATCCGAACCCCATCCCTGGCGGACTGATGGAGGTCCCTAGCAAGGTCCCTATCTTGGAGGTGAAGGAGGGACGTACGCCAAAATTCACTGCATCTGGCCAAACCTTGAGGGAGCTCCCGTGCCCTGGCCGGTGCCCTGGCTGGTGACGATTGGCCCTGGCTGCTGCTGTGAAGAACCTGATGGGGGTTGAGCACATCTCCCCTGTTTGCTGCAGAGGTCGTACGGTAGGGGGCCCCTGCATGCCCTGCAACAATTCCAGTTGTTGCAGAGTTCTCCGCCTGGTGTCGCTGCGTACGCCTTCTTCTGGGCCCTAAACGCCGAGCCTGCCGGGCCCTGGATCGGCGTAGCGTAGAGAAACGGACACTCTGAGGGGGAGAAATGGTCATATGACCTACAACGAGGGCACCTAGGTACCCCAAACCTGATCGCTGTAGCATCCAGGGTGGAGGTGAGGTTGTCAAGATGTATATCTGCAAACCTCACGTGCCTCCCCGACATCCCTATGCGATGCTTCACATCCAGGGCTGTGAGGGCCGTCCAGGTGAATCTTTTTGAGAAGTCGTATATACCCAGGCTGTATTCACACATGTGCTCATAGAGTTGGCAGCCGTGGACTTTGATCATAAAGCGTTCATAAGTCCTCCAGGCTTCGTTCCAGGTCTGTATGTCAGATATCCGGCGCTTCTGCTTCCTGGACTTGTACCGCAAGGTACCTTCGCTGTCCAGGTACGTGTGCATGGCCCCCTGCTCATCAGACTGAATGTTCAGGTTGGACAGAAAATCATCCAGTTGTATATACTCGCCCCTCAGGGCTGACCTGAGGGTCTTCTCCGGTATGTTGGCTACCGGACATAGCTTTTTAAGATCCGTGAGGCCCTCAGTATTCCGTAACCCCGGAATCTTCCATCCCAGGTCAGGCATGGATCCTCCTATTTCCACGTAGTCCCCGGCTGGGGCGAAGTTACTATCGTTCAGTACCCCTGGAGGGTCGCCTGGATGGCTGATAATATCCCCTGGCTGGGGGTCCCCGTCCATTACTAATGTATCGGTAATAAATAGTTGATTACCTGCAGTGGACGGTTGTTTCGCCGCTTGTTGGCTGATGCCTGGGAAGCCTGGACTGGCCTGTGGTTGAGCCCTGGGATGTACCCGGGGGGTGTGAGCGCCCTGGGACTGGCTCATGGCTGCCTGTGTTGTTATGACTGCCTGAAGTTGAACCTGCATAGTGGCCATCTGGTCCCTCATGACGGCGATTGTGGCAGCTTGGACCTCTTGTATGGAAGGTAGTGCAGGTGGTGCAGGTGTGTATGTAGGTGCTGATGTGGCCGCTTGGTCCCCCATGGCCGACTGGCGGTACATCGGGTGGATCTCCCCTTCCATCCTGGTTGACTCCCTCTCACCGGCCTCGGGAGATGAGGGGAGCTTTTCAGGATGCTTGGGGGCGAGGTCGAGGTCCATGGTTTGCTGGGCCTCTACGATCCACAGAGGCTGGTTTACACACTTCTTCTTCCCATATGGGCCTGGGTGTCCGGTGACTGGACGGCCACAGTGTGTACAGGTTTTTTGTGTCATGATTTGGTCTGTCGGGGCGACTGCCGACCGGGGACCAACTGTCGGGGTGACTCCCGACCGGTACTGACTGTCGGGGCGACTCCCGACCGGTAATCAGACAGGTGAGTACATAAAAGTTCAGAAGTTCATAAAAAAGTTCATACCTGGTAAGTTAAAAGGCGTGGTGACGGCTAAAAGCAAGAAAGTTAAAATCCATATCAATAAAAACCATATCCATAAAATCCATAAAATTATCCATAGTAAAATTCACAGAAAGTCTTAGCGATTATCACAGGTTAAGGTGTACCATCACACGTCTACACTTCATGAAGACACAAACCAGACTGACCAGACGCGGTGGAAAGGCGGGAACCTGGAGGTGACACCCCGAGCCAACTCCTACCCGCATGCCCTCATGGCAGGGCATGGTGGGGGGTGGCAGCCCCAGGCTTCCTCTAACTCCGGTTAAACTACCTCTAACCTCCACTTAAATATAGTATCATGGGCAGAATTGTCTGGACAACCAGCATACTGAAGGGCAAGCTTTTTCTCTTCTTAAATCAAGAGGCAGCTCATCTGCCTCAACTGCTAAGCGGTCTGCAGGCGATGTACGAAATGCACCAAGGCAAAGTCGTAAACCTTGATTTTGTATAGGATCAAGCATTTTAATATAAGATGGACGTGCTGATCCATATACCACACACCCATAATCAAGCTTAGAACGTACCAATGCTCTACACAATTATAATAAAATATTACGGTCCCCTCCCCAATCGGTATGGGCAAGAAACCGTAATAAATTTAATGCCTTCTGGCATTTCTTCTTAACGTATTTAATGTGGGGAATAAAAGATAATTTTCTGTCAAAAGTAAGTCCAAGAAACTTGGTTTCTTCGACAACAGGTATCCGAGTTTGGCCTAAATAAAGATCAGGATCTGGGTGAACCTTCCATTTTTTACAAAAGTGCATACACATAGTTTTCTTCAAAGAAAATTTAAATCCGTTATGATCAGCCCATTCTTGTAATCTATTTAAGTGTTGTTGGAGCTGTCATTCTATTGTATGCATGCTTGTGGACCTGTAGCTTAAGTTGAAATCATCAACAAAAAGTGAGCAATCTGCTCCAGGCCTCATACAATCAACAATGCTGTTAATTTTAATAATAAAAAGGGTGACAGATAATATACTTCCCTGTGGAACACCCATTTCCTGATCAAAAGCATCAGAAAGTGATGAACCAACTCGGACCCTGAATTGTCTAGTTGACAAAAAAAATTGAATAAAAAGGGGTAAACGACCTCTTAATCCCATATCATATAAATCGCTCATTATTCCAAATTTCCATGTAGTATCGTACTCTTGCTCTAAATCAAAGAAAATGCTAACCACATGCTCAACTTTTAAAAAACCCTTTCTTATAAATTTCTCTAAACGTACCAGGTGGTCGATGGTACTTCGAGTTTTTCTGAAGTCATTCGTTCCATTGTCTTACAAATACAACTTGTTAAAGCAATGGGACGATAATTATTTGAATCTGATGACTCTTTGCCAGGTTTGGGAATGGGAATGATAGTGGCCTCCCTCAATGAAGGAGGAAAATCACCACTTTCCCAAATTTTCTTAAAGATATCTAAAAGATGCCCAAGTGATTGGTCAGGGAGGTGTTATGGGATATGAAATTTAGTTGGTTTCTTTCTTTTCTATTTTTTATTTGTTGAAATTTGGCAGAATAATTATTGGATTTCGGTGGGATTTGTAATTAATTGGCCATTATGATTAAGATGTTTGATCCTTGCTCCACCTCCCCTCCCAGTAATTTTACGCACCATATCCCAGCATTTTTCATTGGTGAACGTGTATTTAATTTAGAAACGTAATCTTTCCAAGTTTTTCTTTTGCTTATTTTGATAATATAACGGTCTTTAGCTCTTTTTATACGAAATTGGTGCAAATTATATTGAGTTGGCTGTCGATTAAATTTTTTAAAAGCTTGACAGCTTTTTTGCACTCATCTTTAAACCAGGGTTTTTCTTTAATTTTGGAATTTGACTTTGATTTGGGAATACACCCATCAGCAATATCATACAATGTGTCTGTAAAAACTTGAAGAGGATCATCTACATTGTTAAAAATTTCTGGAGTTATTTTATTAAAACAGGATGTTTGAAATTTTGCCCAATCGGCTTTATGAAACTTCCACTTGGGGATTCGTTCGTCTGGTGGAGGAAAATTGTTATTTAAAATAATGGGGTAATGATCACTACCCCATCGATCTTCCTCTACTTCCCAGGAATAGTCTAAAAATAAATTTGGAGTGCACATGGAGAGATCTATTGATGTTAAAGAGCCTGTAGCAGGGTGTAAATATGTCGGAGAATCGTCATTCCAAAGGCACAAACTATTATTATTTAAAAAATCTTCTATTATACGTCATTTGGCATCAGTATTTCTGCCACCCCAAAGATAGTTGTGTGCATTAAAGTCACCAACCAACATATATGGCTGTGGCAGCTGGGTTACCAAATTATTTAAATCTGTAATATTAACTGGCTCACGAGGTGGTAGATATATTGAACATATAGTTAATGTATTGTGCTGGGTAACCCTGACTGCAGAAGCTTGTAAATTAGTATTTAAAGTTATTTTACTCTGGGGTATACAGGATTTAACAAAAATAGAAGCTCCGCCACGTGCTCGGTCCATTGCATCTATTGAACCAACTTTATTATAAGGTACATATCCCTTAAATGTCGTTGACTTATCTTTAAAATTAGTTTCCTGTAAACAAAGAACAGATGCATTATATTTTTGGGCTAATAACTCCAGTTCTGGCCTGTTTGCCTCAAATCCTCTACAATTCCATTGTATGATATTGCAGATAGCCATATTAAGAATAATGAGAAAAAATATATGATCTAACATAATCACTTGTTAATTTTACGATTATGCTTCGAGTGCACAGGTAGAAAAATCATATCCGGAGGATCACCTGTGTCCATCCTTTCTAAGGATTTAGTTCTATTTATTTTACTTTTAACTTGTTCTTTGATTTCTTTTTTGTCTGATTTATGTACTGGTCTATTACTATTGATACTTTTATTATTGGTTGATGTAGAAGAAGTTTGTGAAGAGGGTTTAACGGATGTTGTTGGTTGAGTTACTACTGGGATAGTGGGTGTCCGAGTCTGAGTAGATGTTGCTGAAGATTTAGAAGATTTGTAAAAATGGAACAATTTTTGTCAGTGATTGGCCATGTAATTTCGGTCTGAATTGCTATTGATTTTGTTTCTTTATATTTTACAGAGCTGGCATAAGATGTCTTTGTTGTGTTCAAACTTTCTACTCGCTTTCATGCCTCTGGAAAAGGTATATTTTCAATGTGTCGTATTCGCTGAATTTCCTTCTATTTTAAAAAGGAAGGACAATTTCACGAATACGATGGATGATTTCCTTGGCAATTGACACATTCTATCATATTTGAAGAACAATCGTCTCCACTGTGCTGAGCGGTACATTTTGGACATGTTACATCACCTTTACATCGATCAGATCCATGTCCATACCTCTGACACTTGAAGCAGCGCAGAGGGTTTGGAATAAATACATCAACTCTAACGTTTAAATATCCAACTTTAATAGATGTTGGGAGCTGCGCTGCTTCAAATGTCGGAATAAACATATTGATAGGAATTTTGACACCATCCTTTTTTATAAATATCCACTTACATTGCACAACATCCTGGTCTTTGAGCTCATCCACTATCTCCTCCTCAGAAACTCCCGCTAAATCTGGGCATCTGATTACTCCTTTTTTATTGTTGAGAGTTTTGTGAGCCATTACAATAAAAGGAACTGTGGCCAACATTCGGCATCGTAGTAGATTGTCCGCATGGCTTTTCCGCTCAACCTCAATCAATAATTTACTTCCCATCTTTTTAACAGTTTTTGGTACCCCAGCAATGCCTTGTATCCCCTTTGCAATTGCAAAGAGAGACATTTTTGCCAGGGTATGTTCAGCTTCAGAACTTTCTGCAATTAAAAATCTAGGCCATCTATTCTCATTCACATTCAAATCATTGTCCGAGTCCGTTTCCGTATCTGCCCTTTGTCTTTTTTGTTTGTTTAATGCCATGTGTGTTTTGTTAATTATTCATTGCCCATGTTCCTAAGCGTTACTCTGACTCCTATTTTAATAATAGGGAGTTATAGATATGGGGCAGAACCATCAGCACACCTATAAAACTCGGCTACATTAGACAATATACATAAACTACAATCAAGAATACATAAACTGTACCCCGGATTGACCCGTTTACGCAGTCAAGCTCCACATATCTGTTAAGCTAATCTCATGAAAATTGTTTTAATATTTTGATAAGTGTGTAGAAGTTACCATATATTTCATCTTAATGGAGAATTTAACAAAAATATATCAAATATACCTAACTTAAATCATATTTTACTTTAAAATTAGTTTTTGGAAATTGCAAAAATGTGTGGAGCTATATCCACAAGCCGGTTGGACAATATCGGGCCCTAAAGTCCTCCATGTCTAGGGTGAATATTTGGGTTCAAACAGGTGTGTTGCATCTGGACCGGTATTATATACAGACCTGAACCATCTAATCGGAATAGATATACCTACTCTGAGTTCTATGATGAGTTCACCCAGTTGGTTGCACACTATGGTTCTTTTAGTCATGAGGTCATTTTCCTTGGTGACTACAACTTCCATGTCAACCTGCCCTCAAAGCCTGATGTCATTAAGTTTAATGATATCCTATCTACCTTTGATCTAACGCAATGGGTTCAGGAACCAACCCATAGGTTAGGGAACACCCTTGATCTAATCATTACCTTCAGGGGTAACAAATTACTGAAGAGCCACCTGGTGGATGAATACTTATCTGATCATAAAATGATCAAGATTTACCTTGATATTTCACCTCCAAAACCCCCCAAAAAATCTATCAAATACAGGAATTTCAAGGGATTAGATCTTGAGTCCCTAAGGAGGGACATCAAATCCCTAACTGGTCAAGATACAACATGGGAATACTTATCCTTGAATGACATGGTAAATTACTATGACAAGGAACTCACAGCACTCATGGATAAACATGCTCCTATCAAGGTGGCCAAGGTCACTCAACGTAAGCCAGTTCCCTGGATGAGTGACCAATTAAAGCTGGAGAGATCTCTCAAGAGGAGGCTTGAGAGAAAAATGAGCAAGTCTGGCACTCACATTGACAGGGAGCTGTATAACTCTCAAAGGAGCAAATACAACTCAATGCTTAAATCTGCACAAGCAGCATATTTTTCCAATCTGGTTGAGGAAAACAAACATGACCCTAAAAAGCTCTTTAGAGTCATCGACACAGTCATGCACAAGAAAAAGGACACACCTATGCCTCAATCTGACTGTGAGATCACTCAAGCGGAGAAGTTTAACACATTCTTTCTTGAAAAAATAGAGAGAATCCGCCTGGACATTGATAATGCTCCATCCTGCCAATCCTTGCCACCAGGTGACACTGTGAACAATAGTACTACATGTCTGGAAAGGTTCACACCCTTAACCATTGACGACGTACGGAAATTGGTCAATAGGTCTGCAAAGAAGTCATGTGAGTTAGTATAACTGTCAAATAATGACACTGCAACTGATATATTTTTGTTTGTTTATTATGTGCTAGTTGTACAAAAGTGGTCAATTCTTCATAAAAGAAAAGAACAAACATTCATTAGTTATACATCATACAAAGTACAAAGTTCATAAAGTAAACAATTATTCAAAGTTTCATAACTCTATAATAATAATAATCAATCTAATATAAAGTTAATTTCACATGATTATCACAGTTGGCTATTAATGATAATGATAATGATAATGACAATGTTCCTAAGTGTTTCAACCATGTTAGGAAACATTACTATAATGATAACTATTATGTAACTATTGAGTAACCATTGAGTAACCATTGAGTAACCATTGATTAAACTATTAAAGTATTATGTACCTTCTATGCACTGACATTCCATAACATGTCAGGTGTAGTTCATATCAACTGTGTCCCAGGCCATACTGGCCTCTGAAGAAAACATAAGTCATATTATAATATAATCTTCAAAAGAACCAATAAATTTCCTAAGTAAATTCTATAAATTCCAATGTTTCATTTTCAGAATACTCAAAAATAAGTCTTTTTCCATAATAATGAGAAAATTAGTAACCACACAAAGTACAAGTATTTACTATGTACCATAACCTTAATGTACCATATTAACATAACCTTAAATTTATAAACATTTGTTCAATGCTATCCAAGTCTAAATGCAATTAATTTCCAAGTAAAATTCTAATTTCCTAAGAAAATTAATATCTTCAAAGTTTACATTAGAATTACAAAATCCTTGATCAGGACTGTATATATGCATTTATTCTTGTCATTACAACCTTGTATGTTCAGATAAATCAAATAAGTAACTGTAGATTTGATTTTAAACTTTTGATTTCCAACTTTACCAAAGTTGAGGTCATGTCACAGAGAGTGACCTACCTTGACCCACTTTCTAGGTCAAAGTTCACCAAACTAGGTCATGAGTCAGATACATATTTCATAACTAGGTCAAATAATATTTTTTCACAAATTTACATATTTTGTCTAAACTTTCACAGGCAACATGTATTTGTACATTACTCGTAGTTTTTAGCTCATTTGACATTTCACAATTTACCTGTTTGACAATATTCATTCATACATTCCATGTCATGTGCTTTTCACAAATTTCTTCAAAACTCATTCAAAATGACATTCAAAACTCCAAAACTCTACAGTATCCTATTCTGAACACATTTTATCCAACCCCTACATCCAGATACAGGTTTATAATACAACAAATAAGAAACTTTAATACTTACAGGGACAGTGTTCCCCTTATACTGCAAAGTGTTTTCAGATGTCCTTTCTCCTTGAGAGCTATTGGCAAAGTGACAGATTACAGAGAAAGAATCTCCCAAATCTAAAATTGTGAGTTCTCTGTTCTGATTGGTCAACATGGTCTAGCCATGTGAGAACCCCATGGTGATTGGTCAGTCTGTCCTCTGAGTAAACTCAACTCAACTCAAACAATGTGATAGCCCTGCCCGGACTGTGAAGCCAGCCACAATGCTCAACTCAACCCTGACTATCCAGCTCTTGTCACCCATTCACTCAAAACAATCTTGCCTGCACCTACACACATGAGCAATAGTTTTGTAATAGAAACATATAAACATATAAACCAAAATCTGGATAAACATTTTATTTGTACAATAAAACCCATCTTACATTAGATCCAATTCCAACCTGGCTCTTGCATGACCTCTTAGATGACCTCCTACCAATAATTACATCCATCATAAATAAATCACTGATGGAATCAGCAGTATCGGAAAATATGAAAATAGCCATTATAACACCCCTGCTGAAGAAACTTGGTCTAGAACTGGTTGAAAAAAATTATAGGCCTGTTTCCAACCTAACATTTGTCTCTAAACTAACTGAGAGGGCGGTTGCTGACCAACTAGTCCCCCATCTTGTAAGGAATGGTCTTACTGACAAGTTTCAATCAGCCTACAAAGAATATCACAGTACTGAAACTGCTTTGTTGAAAGTTCAAAATGATATCTTGGGTGCTCTAGACAGTAGAAAGTCAGTTATCTTGCTGTTGCTTGACCTTTCCGCTGCCTTTGACACTATTGACCATCAAATCCTTTTGGACAGACTAAGGGATAGATGCAACGTCAAAGGTCATGCACTCTCCTGGATTCGGTCATACCTAATGGACAGTAAGCAATGTGTGAAGGTAGGGATCCACAGATCCCGTCTCAAATCCCTAAAATATGGGGTACCCCAGGGCTCAGTCCTGGGTCCAATACTGTTCACCATCTACATGACACCCCTATCTGACATACTTGCCAAATATGGTCTGAGTTATCACATTTATGCAGATGATACTCAGATCTATATCCCTGTTGACCACGCATCTCCACATCATGTGGATATGAGCAGACACAAACTGGAGGAGTGTGTCAGTGAGGTCAGAAATTTCCTCATATCAAATAAGATGAAAATAAATGATGGAAAAACTGAGATGCTCATATGTACTGACAGGTACAATACTACCACACATAGCAGTATCCCAACCACAATCAAAGTGGGTGACTCTGATATTGCTCCTAGTCAGTCAGTGGTTGACCTTGGCATCACATTTGATTCCAACATGGACATGAAGGCCCAGATCAAGAAAAGGTGTCAGAAAGGCTATTATCACATTAGAACCTGGCGGCCATCATACATTGTCTAGACGAGAAGACCGCGATAACACTTACCCATGCTTTTGTTACATCTACCCTTGACTATGGTAATGGTCTTCTAGCAGGTCTTCCTAAAACCGACATCAGGAAACTGCAATACCTCAAAAACTCTGCAGCACTGGTAGTAGGAAAAATCAGGAAATTTGATCACATTTCAGGAAAACTACAGGAACTGCACTGGCTTCCTGTTCACGCGAGAATTGATTTTAAAATTCTTCTATTAACCTGGAAAGCCCTTAATAGTAAGGCTCCGCCTTTACTTACGGGACCTACTCCTGATCAAAGAAGGTGAACGCTGTCTAAGATCAAATGATGGCACCCACCTACAAGTACCTAAGACTAGGCTAAGGACAGTCGGTGATAGGGCCTTCTCATCTGTGGGTCCTAGGCTTTGGAACTCCTTGCCTACTAATATTAGGACAAGTACTTCAGTCTCCTCGTTTAAGAGTAGGCTGAAAACTCATCTCTTCAGGATGCATGTCCTGAGTTCAGCGCTATGAACAGACTAGTCTGGTATCAGCCCTATACAAATTTTATTATTATTATTATTACTGCCAAATCAGTCCAGTGCTCAACCTGCAGAACTCCATATCCTCCCCGTACAGGTCGCACCTCACGGCAAACAAGGCGCCATGGTTATTTTTTTCGTTCTACTTTTACGAACTGACAAAAAAATCAGGGAGTAAAAAAATCAGAGGACCATTCTAACCCCAGGCCCACATGGGGACCCCTTTAGTCGCCTTTTACGACATGCTGGCACTTGTCGACACAATGAGGTCATTCAGTGCCAAAATAGGAAAAACAGAAAAGTAATATTGACTAGAAACAAAATGTAAATATTAATACAATATGTAGAGCATATATATAACACCAATCAAATATAATAAATATGTATAATTTGTTTAAAAGACTTTTTCAGTATGTTTTGCAGTTCTTGATAAATAAGTAAATGACATAAATAAACAAAAGCTCTGCCCTTAAAACGGATTATAAAGTCCTATGTGAGTTAAAAACGATACTATCACAGAAGTATCTACAGTATCAAATAATGTATGTAAACCTAGCACATTAAAATATTGAGTACGTATAATATCAAAATCGATACACTCAATTAAAATATGTTTAATGGTCAAATCCTTTTGACAACCAATACATTCAGGTTGATCTTCGCCTTTAAGAAGATAACAGTGCGTCAAATGACTATGTGCTATCCTAATACGACTTAAAACTGATTCTTCTCTTTGGTTCTTTCTAGAAGCACCTTTAGATTTACCAAGAACTGGCTTGACTTTATGTAACTTATTAAAAACAGCTTCATGACGACTTCGTACTTCGTATTGCGTAATGCATGTTAAATGGATGAATGGTTTAGTTCTGTTCTCGACCTGCAAAGCATAATTTGTGATAATATTATGTACTAGAAATCCAAAATTCGCGAAAATAAAACGGCGTGAACCTGTCGAAAACGGCGATGGCGCGAAAATAACTAGGCGAGAATTTTTCTCTGTATACAGTATCCATATGAATTGAACGCTTTTCTAATGCTGCTTTGGCAGCTTGGTCAGCAGACTCATTTCCCCGAATACCAATGTGGCTGGGAATCCAGTAAAAATGAATATCTTTATTATCCTGAGTACAGAGTTTATGATATCGTTCCAGGATTTTATAAATAAAAGGATTTTTCCAATCCTTTCCTTTTAAAGCTTGTAAAGAAGACAAAGAGTCAGAAAATATTAAAAAGATGTCTCTACTTGATCTAATGCTAGATATAGCGCATGAAGTTCTGCTGAATAAATTGATGACTTGCTTGGCAGACGTTCAGAATAAATATGATTGCCCTTAACAGCAGCTGCGGCTGCATTGTCTTCGCTGAAAGATCCATCAGTATATAAACACTGATATTCAGCAAAAATAGATTTAATTTCTTTATATCTATTTATATAGAGGGATGGATCTGTTGAGTATTTCTTTAATTCAGACATCACTACATTAATATTTAAAGTTGCATAGGTCCATGGAGGTGTTTCTGGATACTGTATACAGACAAATTTTCGCGACCTTTTTATTTTCGCGTTAATTCGCGCCAGGACGTCATTCGCGAAATTAAATGGACGCGAAATTGAAGAGGGGACTCTCCCGGTCATTTTGATACCAAATACGAGGTCGTCATGTTAAAAAGCGGGAGTGACGGGGACAAGCTCTTATTTTTGGCGCGAAAACAATTGGAGTCTATCAACAAGCATTGAAATATTAATATATTGTGCAATGATGGATCCCTGGCTTCTCCTCGTGTTGCGGACGTGAATTACCGCGACGTCACGTACAAGATATTTACGTTTTACTTCATGGATAGATTCTCGACCTGCGAAGCATAATTTGTGATAATATCGATCCACCTATGAAGGCATTTCTGTCAAAAAGGCAAGACACGACTCAAAGCAGTGGAATTCTTGGAGACAATGACGAAACGCAAAACTGTGAACGCTGATAATTAAAATCAGTGGAAACAAAGTCAAAACAAAGCGTTTCGAAATAATAGACATCCGACGTAGCTGATAGATTTTAATTGCGTTTTAAATGATAAATAAAGATATATACCCAATATTATCACAAATTCGCTTTGCAGGTCAAGAACAGAACAAAACCATCCATTCATTTAACATGCATTACGCAATAGTAGCTTGAAAGCATTTCTGTCAAAAAACGGGAAGACACGACTCAAAGCAGTGGAAATAACGAAAATCAGACATAGTGGATCGATTTTAATTGTGTTTTAAATGATAACTAAAGGTATTTACCCAATATTTTTATCACAAAATACGCTTTGCAGGTCGAGAACAGAACACACATTTATAACATGCATTACACAACACGTGGTCGCAATTTTGAAATGCGGAAGTGACGGGAAGAGGCTCTTGTTTTTAGCGCGAAAACGATTGTTAACTCGTATTGAAATATTAATATATTACGCAATAATGGATGGTTTTGTTCTGTTCTCGACCTGCAAAGTGTAATTAGTGATAATATTATGTATATACCTTTATTTATCATTTAAAACGCAATTAAAATCGATCCACGTGTGAAAGCATTTTTGTCAACAGGGAAGACACGACTCAAAGCAGTGGAGACAATGACGAAACGCAAAACTGTGAATGCTGATAATTGGAATCAGTGACATAATTATAGACCAATAATATTTGGTAAATACCCTTATTTATCATTTAAAACGCAATTAAAAATATTATGTACTAGAAATCCAAAATTCGCGAAAATAAAATGGCGCGAACCTGTCGAAAACGGTGATGGCGCGAAAATAACTAGGCACAAATTTTTCTCTGTATACAGTATTGAAATCTGGCTATTTGATTTGGATTTTATATTTAAAGATTATAAAGATTCTTTGATGCGAATGCCAAAAGTTGGTATTGTATTAGGTTTACTTTCAAAAAGGTCAACATAATTTGGATTAAATAAGGTATCATGTGCAGGATTGTCTGGACAAGCTGCAATTTTTGCAGCATACTGAAGGGCAAGCTTTTCTCTTCTTAAATCAAGAGGCAGTTCATCTGCCTCAACTGCCAAGCTATCTGCAGGTGATGTATGAAATGCACCAAGGCATAGTCGTAAACCTTGATTTTGTATAGGATCAAGCATTTTAATATAAGATGGACATGCTGATCCATATATCTTACACCCATAATCAAGCTTAGAACGTACCAATGCTTTGTACAATTGCAATAAAATATTACGGTCCCCTCCCCAATCCGTATGGGCAAAAACCCGTAACAAATCTAATGCCTTCTGGCATTTCTTCTTAACGTATTTAATGTGAGGAGTAAATTTTAAAGATAATTTCCTGTCAAAAATAAGTCCAAGAAACTTGGTTTCTTCGACAACAGGTATCTGAGTTTGGCCTAAATAAAGATCAGGATGTGGGTGAACCTTCCATTTTTTACAAAAGTGCATACATACAGTTTTCTTTAAAGAAAACTTAAATCCGTTATGATCAGCCCATTCCTGTATTTATTAAGATGTTGTTGGAGCTGTCTTTCTATAGTATGCATGCTTGTGGACCTGTAACATAAATTAAAATCATCAACAAATATAATGAACAATCTGTTCCAGGTCTCACACAATTTACAATACTGTTGATTTTAATTATAAATAGGGTTGCAGATAATATACTACCCTGTGGAACACCCATTTCCTGATCAAATGCATCAGAAAGTGATGAGCCAACTCTGACCCTGAAGAAATTTTGAATAAAAAGGGGTAAATGACCCCTTAATCCCATATCATATAAATCACTCATTATCCCATATTTCCATGTGGTGTCGTATGCCTTCTCTAGATCAAAGAACATACTAACCACATGCTCACCTTTTATAAAACTCTCTCTTATAAATGTCTCTAAACGTACCAGTCAATGGTACTTTGAGTTTTTCTAAAGCCACTCTGTGCAACAGAAATATAAGCTGCAGTTTCTAAAAACCAAACTAAACGCTCATTAATCATTCGTTCCATTGTTTTACAGATACAACTGGCTATGGCAATGCGGCGATAATTATTTGAATCTGAGGAGTCTTTGCTAGGCTTAGGAATGGGAATAATAGTTGCTTCACTCCATGAAGGAGGAAAATCACCACTTTCCCAAATGTTATTAAAAATATCTAAAAGATGCCCAAGTGATTGATCAGGGTATTGTGCAGGGTAATCCTGACTGCAGAAGCTTGTAAATTATTATTTAATGGCACTTTACTTTGGGGTATACAGGATTTAACAAATAGAAACACCGCCATGTGCTCGGTCCATTGTATCTATTGAACCAACTTTATTATAAGGTACATATCCCTTAAATGTTGTTGAGTTATCTTTGAAATTAGTTTCCTGTAAACAAATAACAGATGCATTATATTTTTAGGCTAATAACTCCAGTTCTGGTCTGTTTGCCTCAAATCCTCTACAATTCCATTGTATGATATTGCCAATAGCCATATTAAGAATAATGAGAAAAAATATATGATTTAGCATATTAATCACTTATTAAGTTTACGATTATGCTTTGAGTGCACAGGAATAAAACACATATCCGGAGGATCACCTGTGTCCATCCTTTCTAAGGATTTAGTACTATTAATTTTACATTTAACTTGATCTTTGATCTCTTTTTTGTCTGATTTATGTCTATTGCTATTGATACTTGTATGACTGGATGATGTGGAGGGAGTTTGTGAAGAGGGTTTAGTTGATATTGCTGTTGGTGGAGTTATAACTGGGATAGTGGATGTTGTTGTCTGAGTAGATGTAGCTGAAGATTTAGAGGTTTTTGTTAAAAAGGAATAATTTTTGTCATTGATTGGAAATGTGATTTCGATTTGAATCGCTATTGATTTGGTTTCTTTCGTTTTTACAGTGCTAGCATAGGATGTTTTAGTATTGTTCAAACTTTCTACACGTTTACGTGCCTCAGGAAAAGAAATGTTTTTGTGTCGTTTTTGCTGAATTTCCTTTTCTTTCTACACGTTTACGTGCCTCAGGAAAAGAAATGTTTTTGTGTCGTTTTTGCTGAATTTCCTTTTCTTTTAAAGAGGAAGGACAATTCCGCGAATACGATCGGTGATTGCCTTGACAATTCACACATTTCGTTGTTTCCGAAGAACACTCTTCTCCACTATGCTGGGCTGTAAATTGTGGGCAAGTTACATTTCCTTTGCATCTGTCAGATCCATGTCCATACCTCTGACACTTGAAGCAGCGCAGAGGGTTTGGAATAAAAACATAAACTCGGACGTTTAAATAGCCAACTTTAATAGATGTTGGAAGCTGCGCTGCTTCAAATGTCAGAATGAATGTATTGACTGGATCTTTGGTTCCATCCTTCTTAATAAATATTCGTTTGCATTGGACCACATTTTGATCTTTTAGTTCATCCACTATTTCCTCTTCAGAAACTCCCGCCAGATCTGGACATCTTATCACACCTTTTTTATTATTGAGGGTCTTATGAGCTGTTATCAAAACTGGAACTGTGGCCAACATTCGGCATCTTAAAAGATTGTCCTCATGGCTTTTCCGCTCAACTTCAATTAATAGATCAACTTCAATTAATAAATTAACTGTTTTCGGCACCCCGGCAATGCCTTGAATCCCCTTTGCAATTTCAAAGGGGGACATTTTTGCCAGGGTATGTTCAGCATCGGAACTTTCCGCAATTACAAATCTAGGCCATTTTTCTGTTTTATTTGAATCGTCATCACTGTCTATGTCATTCTTAGGTCGTTTTTGTTTGTTTGGCGCCATGTGTGTTATTTTATATTTCATCAGTTAGGTCCCCTACCCACCATGGAGCCCAACAAGGGGACGCCTTACTGGGCCGGTAACTCCAAGCCCTGACGCCATGAGGATACCCAACATGACATACTCTTAGAATAAAAACTCCACCCTTTCGGATTTTATTTATATCCCTCGATTGACCCAATCAGCAGTAATCTCCTTTCAGCAAATATTTATCAAAAATGTTAAAATTATTCCTAAATTTCAAACATTGAAATTATCATTAATAAAGATCAAATATCCAGAATATATTAAAGGAAATATACTACAAGCCGGTTAAATCAGACCCAGGCCTAATCTGATCTGCCCGTCTGGTGAACATCTGGATCCAAGACAGGCATGTTGCAACTGGACCGGTATTGCTGCCAAACCAGCCCAGTGCTCAGCCCGTCAGGATTCCATATCCTCCCGACACAGGTTGCATCCCACAGCAAACAAGACGCCCCTGTAGTCGCCTTTTACGACATGCTGGGGGGCAGTGGGGCTATTCTTTAATCCCCACACCCACAGGGGGTGGTAGAATATTGAGTTAGATACCAAGACTTCAGTCTATTGAGTAAGATACTAGGGTATTTTCCTCATGTTAAGATATCCTTAACAAAATATGATCTTAATAAAAGGTGATTTCTATTGTCGAGAAGAAAAATAGTCCATTTCCATCTGTCCCTCAATCTGAGATTACTAATGGTTTTCCCCCACTATGAGATATATATATAGACACACACACACACACACATTCATATAAAGATAGAATTGCTTACTTAACTGTTCCCATTTGACGGTTCACCTGACTCAACGATTTGGTGTATTCAAGGTCCCAGATAAACACACCTCATTGTCACGTATGTACAACATGTTTTTGTTTGTTTTAGACTTAAGGGTAAGGGGTCATGGCAGGTTTACAGAGCCTCTCTGATTCATAACTGATTGGGGTACCTTTGGGAGATAAAGGATAAATACAGTTTCTTTTTGGATGGGAAAGACGGATGGGAACAACAGCAATGTCCACCAACGGTAACGGACGGAAGGGGCGTTGACGTTCCCATTGTTCTGGCTCAGTGACGTAATTTTGTAATATTCTCTTGACTGCAACTTTGTTACGATGTAATCATGATAATGACGTCAGACTGAGTGGATCATGAACTTTTGACCCCAACATGCCATTGAGCATATTGAATAACCATGGTTATACATTTTATCAATTAAGTATGTAGATACGCTAGTCCAGAAAAAAATTGGTGAGTCCACACAATCAACAATATTTACATAACTTTGTCCGTTAGAGGTTAAGACACATGTGGTTTAAAATGCTTTTAAAAATCATTAAAATGTCTTTTCTGTTTCATGAGCTATTTGTGTAAGTAACAAATGACATTAAACATATCTGTAAACCAATATTCAACAGTAAATAAAGCCTTAAATAAAGGAAGTCAGATGTAGACAGAATATATTCATTCTTCAAGACTTTCCAAATGAATTTTAATGGCAAGCATTTTTGGTTAAAACCGATAATAGTTCCTGATGCATGGCATACAATTACCTGATATTTGAACCCATTTTCTGTTCAGTTCAGTTATAAGCAGGTGCTTGTTGTTGTACAAATCCATGACATTCTTATAAAAGTTGATTTTATACAATATGAAGTAATTAATGATGTCACAATGGTTTCCATGATGTCATACATTTGCTGCCATGGCAACAATACAAATGTGTTAACTCACCTAAGGACAGATGCTTTTTTTCTCAATAGATTTATCGGAGGCAGCACGATAAAACAGAGCTATGGAACCTTAATACATGTGTAGAGAAGCATCGTGTTCAGACATTGACCAATTATCTTTTAAACTGTAGAATACATGGATTGTTCAATAAAGATAATCTAGTTCTTATTTTCTTGCCATATGTATGTATAATTTTGCAAAACAAAGACGATTGGTTATGACCCTTAAACAAAATGTTATCTATTTCAAAGGTCAAAATCAAAGGTCTACATCAAAGGTCAAGGTGATAGTTGAAATTATGTTCTCTGTTCATGAAAGTTATATACTTAGCTAATGATCACTTGATAAAGATAAAAAGATGTATTTGCAGAGGCATGCACAATGTATTGAAAATTGATTCTAATCTGACTTAACATGAGTGAAATAGGTGCACCTGATGAATGGGGAAATGACAAAACAAAATTCAATTTATTTTGATAATTTATTTTTCACTTCTACCTCTTATTCGAATTGTTCACTGTATAACCCATTGATTTTGGGTCATAAATTGCCTGCAGAAAATGATTTCACCGAAGGTTGGGGAATGCAAAGCATAAGAATCCTTGTATGTTGTATCATTTCACGCTCTTTCCCACTAAACACCATTCTAGACACTTTTTAAAGCAATTTGACACTTTTTCATGTTTAACAAATGTTAAGTTGACAAACAAACATGTAAAGACTAAACAATCTGTGTTGAACTGAATCATGAGATGCACATCATATTAAAAGTAAATAATGATGAGAAAACAAGACATATGAACCATGGCTGTGATCAAAGACTATAATAAAGACTTTGTGTTCCATAGCATGAAATATTATTGTCCTGAGAGCATGCATCACCATAATAACAGCGAGGAAACAAACTACTATTAAGTCCTGCAATGAAACTCATAGAGCAAAATTCACAGATGCTAAGTAAAAATATTCATGGTACTGCCATTCTAAGTCCTTGAGATTTAAGTCAAATTATGAAAGTTGATAAATTGCTTTGTCTTGCATGGTTAAGCCTTTAGAGGAGATCAATCCCTTGCTGTCTTTTAAGTCATGAAAAACAGGAGACAAAAGCGAAACAGTTTCACTTGAAATATAATAAACAATTTGGGATTCTGGAATCATTAATATGATCAATATCATTGACCAATTTCCAAAACTTTGCATCATATGCAAAGTTGGTTTGCATTAAATTGGTAGTAGTTATATTAGTACAAGATATTTTAGGAATCCAAGGGCATTAGCCCTACATTTATTTTTTCATTTGTTTTAAAAACATAAGAGCATCATTAAGTTGCAGCTGGTCACATCCGTTTCTCCTTCACATTTTCCAGAAATGTATGATTTGATTTAATGGCCCTAAACCAGAAAATGCATAGTGTTTTTACACATCATGTTAAATCTAGCAGTATATTCAATGACAACTATATCATTCTGGAAGTTTACCTAGAGTTAGCCTAAAATAATGCAGCCAGAAAGAAACATTCTTAAACAGGATATTTCAGTTTAAATAAGTTTGCATAATGCTGCAGCGTGGCTCAGTTGGAAAGATGTCTGTTTCCCATGCTGAATTTTGAATCCTGGTTGGAACTAACTACTTTGTCTTTGCTAAGGATGATATCTTCATATTAGAGTATTATCTGAGTGATATGTGCATCAGAGAATTGTATAGTTTTTTGTTTATTTTACCTTTTTGTTTGTTTTCTTTTTTTGTTGTTTTTTTATGTCAGATATGTCATTCCATTTTGATTCATGGTTGATCTGTGATTACTAAATATGATTCATATTTGTCATTAGTAGCAGATGCGTGATTACAATCTATTATTTATTGCAGATATTTATTGCAGATATTTATTGTGGATTCCACTTTATGATATTTAGCAGATATGTGAATATAATTTATGATTCACAGCAGATATGTGATTATAATTTATGGTCCCTAGCAGATATCTGATTATAATTTATGGTCCATAGTAGATATGGGAATATAATTTGTGATTCGTAGTAGACATGTGATTTCAATCTATTATTTATAACAGATATGCAATTACAATGTATTGCCCACAGCAGGTATGTGACTACGATACTAATTTTTCAGAAAACATGAAAGAGGAACATTATGATGTGGTTGTGGTGGGAGCCGGGGTGGTAGGATCATTTACAGCTTACCATCTCGCTAAGCAAGGATTCCATACTCTACTACTGGAGCAAGTAAGTTCTGATCATTGCATTTAGATAGGTAATAATAGTGCGATCTTATAGGTCATGCTGCAAGCCATGCTATTAAATTATTTGGACCAGCAAGTGGTATGAGATTGGGTATCAAATGCTGATGTGATTATGCGTGAGAACAATACACAGTTATTCTTCGAGAGTGCTGAAGAAAGACTTATGTCACCTGGTGTAGGCCAATTGTTCTTAAAATTTATTCAGACAACCAAATAGCCATTTTATTTTCAACCTACAATTTCCAATTTAAGCCTGGCCTATCATTTTCTATAACATAGAGATGTAAGCCATACTTTTATGTCAAAGCTGAAGTGTCTTTCATTTGAATATTTTTCCAGTTTTACCTGCCCCACAACCGTGGAAGTTCTAGTGGTCAGACCCGATTAATTCGCAATTTTTATGTTGAGGACTACTACTGCAAGATGATGCCAGAAGCCTTCAGCATGTGGCATCGCCTGGAAACTGACACTGGCAAAACACTTTTCAGGTGATTATCATTTTACACAAATCCGTCTGTGCATCTGTGTGTCTGTGCGTCTCTGTCTCTGTCTCTCTGTCTGTTTCTGTGTGTCTGTCTATGTATGTATGTATGTATGTATGTATGTATGTATGTATGTATGTATGTATGTATGTATGTATGTATGTATGTATGTATGTATGTATGTATGTATGTATGTATGTATGTATGTATGTATGTATGTATGTATGTATGTATGTATGTATGTATGTATGTATGTATGTATGTATGTATGTATGTATGTATGTATGTATGTATGTATGTATGTATGTATGTATGTATGTATGTATGTATGTATGTATGTATGTATGTATGTATGTATGTATGTATGTATGTATGTATGTATGTATGTATGTATGTATGTATGTATGTATGTATGTATGTATGTATGTATGTATGTATGTATGTATGTATGTATGTATGTATGTATGTATGTATGTATGTATGTATGTATGTATGTATGTATGTATCTATCTATCTATGTATCTATCTATCTATCTATCTATCTATCTATCTATCTATCTATCTATCTATCTATCTATCTATCTATCTATCTATCTATCTATCTATCTATCTATCAATCTATCTATAAAGCCTTTTTTCATCACAGAAAAACTGGCATGTTAGCAGCAGGCGGGAAGGAAACTAGATTGGAATCTACTTCAAAGGCTATGAAGAGGCACAATATGCCCCATAAGCTGCTGTCTTGTCAGCAACTGAGGGAATTTTATCCAACGTTCACATTTGCAGATGACCAACAAGGTTTGCTCGACCAGGATGCAGGGATACTTTTTGGCAGTAAATGTATCGCAACCTTACAGGTAACATTGGTTGCAACTAAAGTCATCAAAACCACTGCAATTTGAGATCGATCATTTGACCCAACATTTTTAATGGGATTTTAGACATTTCTTAATGTGGTACCTCGGAGCAGCCTGTTTTAAAACTATCAGTATTTTGGCATCACTTCTTGTCATGTCTGTTCATCCGTCTGCCTATACTTTCCACTTCCAGTTAAAATAAGGAAGAGGAGACAAGTGGTGGTTAAAAACTAAGAATCAATCTTGCCCAGGATTTAGAAATTAATATGATAGGAAAACAAAAGAAAATACATTATGAAAAAATTTTTAAATTTCCAATACTTGGCCAACATGTTAAATCTCACACAACTATTCAATTTTTACCCCTTTAAATCTTTAAATGTTAATAGCCATCAGTTGACAGAAAACTCTAATGAGGCCTGCCAAAATGGCTTACATGGGAC
The DNA here is from genome assembly GCA_949316495.1 of Amphiduros pacificus. Classification (NCBI taxonomy): domain Eukaryota; kingdom Metazoa; phylum Annelida; class Polychaeta; order Phyllodocida; family Hesionidae; genus Amphiduros; species Amphiduros pacificus. The sequence goes on along the minus strand of OX439001.1, from coordinate 55,931,467 downwards.
ACAAATATGTTGACACTCCATAGATGTACAATGTAATCAATTAAAACCCCAATCATCCATTCCTGAACTAAAATGGTAGATCAACGTGAATGTGCATGAGTACATATGGAGTGATGGATTCAGTTGCAGCATTTATATGGGCCTAATTTGTAATTTAATTTTGAAAGAAAGTCCAATATTTATAGATTTTATCACTCAATTCTAGGAACAATTTTGTCACTTTGGCGGAGTGATACGTGATGGTGAAGAAGTGAGAGAGGTGAAGCAGCTTGGTAAGAGTACATTTGTTGCGACACCGAGAACTAGATATTTTGCAGATAAAATAGTTCTGTGTCCAGGTCCATGGTCACCTGAAATTCTGACAAAATTAGGTCTGAAACCTCCTCTTAAGGTAAGGGTACTTTCCATCTTATCATTATCATGCAATTCTATTAGTATATATCATTAATGATCCCATTTATCATTATTTCAAATTGTTGGAAACAGAAATTACAACAAATAAAACAAAAATTTCAACAAAATAAAGAGGTAATCTAGAGGGGTTTGTGGAACATGCAAGGTCTCTTCTTTTTCAACGAAAGAAATGTTTGGTGGAGCTGATAGAGCTCTCATTTAAATGGGTTCATTGTTTTATAATTATAACATTATATTTCATCATATCAAAATCCATATTCTTACAATACCCCCACCACTAGAAATGTGAGAATGAATGAATGAATGAATGGTTGCTTAGAGGCACATCAACCACTAAGGTTATTCAGTGCCTAAAAGTGGTAAAAACATAAAAGTTTATAAAATCAATATATGTAAATAATCTTAACAACATAAAATATCAACAAAATCCTTTCAATATATCAGTTTTAGACAACAAAATTGTATAAATGAATTCAATTTAAAAGACTTTAAATACCATCTGATGTTTCGCGGTTGTTGATAAATAGGCCAATGACCTAAGTAAACAAGAGCTCCACACTTAAAATTGGTTATAAAGTCCTATTTGGTTTAAAAACGATACTATCACAGAAGTATCTACAGTATCAAATAACGAATGTAAATCTTGCACATTAAAATATTGAGTCCTAATTATAACAAAATCAATACATTCAATTAAAATATGTTTAATAGTCATAGTCCTTTGACATCCAACACACTGAGGCTGATCTTCACCTTTAAGAAGATAGCAATGTGTTAAATGACTATGTCCTATTCTTATTCGACTTAAAACAGACTCTTCTCTTCGGTTAATTCTACAAGCACCTTTAGTTTTACCCAGAACGGGTTTAATTTCGTGTAATTTATTAAAAACTGCTTTAGAACGTAAAAAAACAGTAATATATTTCTTAAACTCTGTATAAGGTATAAGCATATTTATTGGGCGCTTATCCAATGCTGCTTTGGCAGCTTGGTCAGCTGCCTCATTTCCAAGGATTCCAATATGACTTGGTATCCAATAAAGGAGGAAAATCACCGCTTTCCCAAATTGTATTAAAAATATCTAAAAGATGCCCAAGTGATTGGTCAGGGAGATGTTTAAGGATTTGGTAGTGAATTTGATCAGGTCCAGGAGCAGTGTCATGAGATTTATCCAAAGCAAGTTTCAAATCTTCTATTGTAAATGATTTATTATATACTTCCAAGTTATGGGATATAAAATTTAGTTGGTTTCTTTCTTTTCTAGTTTTTATTTGTTGAAATTTGGGAGTTAATTATTGGATGAGGAATTTTTGGAAATGGTTTGACCTATTGTGTTGCCTATTTCGGTGGGATTTGTAATTAATTGGCCATTATGATTAAGATGTTTGATCCTTGCTCCACCTCCATTCCCAGTAATTTTACGCACCATATCCCAGCATTTTTTAATTGGTGAACGTGTATTTAATTTAGAAACATAATCTTTCCAGCTTTTTCTTTTACTTATTTTAATAATGTAACGGGCTTTAGCTCTCTTTATACGAAACTGGTGCAAATTATATTGAGTTGGCTGTCGATTAAATTTTTTCAGAGCTTTTTTACGCTCCTTGACAGCTTTTTTGCACTCATCATTAAACCAGGGTTAATTTTAGAATTTGGCTTTGATTTGGGAATACACCCATCAGCAATATCATACAATGTATCTGTAAAACTTTGAAGAGAATCATCTACATTGTTAAAAAGTTCTGGAGTTATTTTATTAAAACAGGATGTTTGAAATTTTGCCCAATCGGTTTTATGAAATTTCCACTTGGGGATTCGTTCGTCTGGTGGAGGAAAATGGTTATTTAAAATAATGGGATAATGATCACTACCCCATTGATCTTCTTCTACTTCCCAGGAATAGTCTAAAAATAAATTTGGAGTGCGCGTGGAGGGATCTATTGATGTTAAAGAGCCTGTAGCAGGATGTAAATATGTCGGGGAATCGTCATTCCAAAGGCACAAACTATTATTATTTAAAAAATCTTCTATTATACGTCCTTTGGCATCAGTATTATTTCTGCCACCCCAAAGATAGTTGTGTGCATTAAAGTCACCAACTAACATATATGGCTGTGGCAGCTGGGTTATCAAATTATTTAAATCTGTAATATTAACTGGCTCACTAGGCGGTAAATATATTGAACATATAGTAAATGTATTATGCAGGGTAACCCTGACTGCAGAAGCTTGTAAATTAGTATTTAATGTTACTTTACTTTGTGGTATACAGGATTTAACAAAAACAGAAACTCCACCATGTGCTCGGTCCATTGCATCTATTGAACCAACTTTATTATAAGGTACATACCCCTTAAATGTTGTGGAATTATCTTTGAATTTAGTTTCTTGTAAACAAATTACCGATGCGTTATATTTTTGGGCTAATAACTCCAGTTCTGGCCTGTTTGCCTCGAATCCTCTACAGTTCCATTGCATGATACTGCTGATAGCCAAATTAAAAATAATGAGGATAAATATAGTATTTAACATAATCAATTAAGTTTATGATTATGTTTTGAGTGAACAGGTGTAAAATGTATATCAGAAGGATCACCTGTGTCCATCCTTTCTAAGGATTTAGTTCTATTTATTTTAGTTTTGATTTGATCTTTGATTTCTTTTTTGTCTGATTTCTTAACTGGTCTATTGCTATTTACATTTTTATTACTGGATGATGTGGAAGGAGTCTGTGAAGAGGTTTTAGTGGATGAAACTGTTGGTATAGTTATTACTAGGGTAGTGGGTGTTTGGGTTTAAGTGGATGTTCCTGAAGATTTGGAGGTAATTGAAAAATAGGAATAATTCTTTTCATCGATTGGCCAGGTTATTTCTGTCTGTATTGCTATTGTTTTTTTCTCTTTGGTTTTTAAGGTGGTAGCATAGGATGTTTTGGAATTATTAAAACTTTCTACACGATTACGTGCCTCAGGAAAAGAAATGTTTTCGGTGTGGCGTATTGCCTGAATTTCCTTCTCTTTTAAAAATGAAGGACAATTCCGCGAATAAGATGGGTGATTGCCTTGACAATTCACACATTTCATGGTTTCCGAAGAACACTCTTCTCCACTATGCTGGGCTGTACATTTCGGGCAAGTTATGTTTCCTTTGCATCGATCAGATCCATGTCCATACCTCTGACACTTGAAGCAGCGCAGAGGGTTTGGAATAAAAACATAAACTCGGACGTTTAAATAACCAACTTTAGTAGATGTTGGAAGCTGCGCTGCTTCAAATGTCAGAATAAAGGTATTGATTGGAACTTTGGTTCCATCCTTTTTATTAAAAATTCGCTTGCATTGGACCACATTTTGATCTTTTAGTTCCTCCACTATTTCCTCTTCAGAAACTCCAGCCAGATCTGGGCATCTTATCACTCCTTTTTTATTATTGAGGGTCTTATGAGACGTTATCAAAACTGGAACTGTGGCCAACATTCGGCATCGTAAAAGATTGTCCGCATGGCTTTTCCGCTCAACATCAATTAATAATCGAGTTCCCATTTTTTTAACTGTTTTCGGCACCCCGGCAATGCCTTAAATCCCCTTTGCAATTTCAAAGGGGGACATTTTTGCCAGGGTATGTTCAGCATCGGAACTTTCCGCAATTAAAAATCTAGGCCATTTTTCTGTTTTATTCTAATCGTCATCACTGTCTATGTCATTCCTAGTTCGTTTTTGTTTGTTTTGCGCCATGTGTGTTATTTAATATTTCATCAGTTAGGTCCCCTACCCACCACGGAGCCCAACAAGGGGACGCCATGAGGATACCCAACATGACATACTCTTAGAATAAAAACTCCACCCTTTCGGATTTTATTTATATCCCTCGATTGACCCAATCAGCAGTAATCTCCTTTCAGCAAACATTTATCAATTTTTTTTAAATTATTCCTAAATTTCAAACATTGAAATTATTATTAATAAAAATCAAATATCCAGAATATATTAAAGGAAATATACCACAAGCCGGTTAAATCAGACCCAGGCCTAATCTGATCTACCCGTCTGGTGAATATCTGGATCCAAGACAGGCGTGTTGCAACTGGACCGGTATTACTGCCAAACCAGCCCAGTGCTCAGCCCGTCAGGATTCCATATCCTCCCGACACGGGTCGCATCCCACGGCAAACAGGACGCCCCTTTAGTTTCCTTTTACGACATGCTGGGGGGCAGTGAGGCTATTCTTTAATCCCCGCACCCACAGGGGAGTAGAAATGTGAGACATGAAATAGGTAATATACAGAATTTCCTACTGCAGTAGGTACATAGCATATTTTTCACTGAACAGAAATGGTACCAAAAAAAGGACACCTTCTCCAAGTTACATATATAGAGGAAACACAAGTCAAAGTCAAGTCAAAATACCTTTATTTCACCAGGAAACTCTTAAAGCAAAGCTGTTTTCCAAAGAGGACCTGACATAAAACACATACATTAAAAATGTACATTACATACAGGACTGACAATACACATAAAACATATAGAGGATACACTTATCTACAGGAGGGATGGCTAAAAACATGACTAGAATATAAAATCAGTTATAGATAAAATCACTGTTTCTTTGTGTATAAATTAATCTGGATACATTGCATTTAAAAATATTGATATTAGGTGAGTTTCTGATAGTTACATTAAGATTGTTCCATGCAACAGCCCCTCTGAAGTTAAAAGCACGCTGACCAGTCGCTAGTAAACATTTTGGATTGACTAGATTTCTCTTTTGACTAGATCTGGTGAAGTATGAATGTGAAGCAGCAGCAAAGCGATTGCACAAGTAATCAGGAGCTAAATTGTTCATACACTTATACATTAAAGTACACTTGTGATACAATATAGGCTCTTGAATACAAAACCACTTCAGACTAGTTAAAACATTAGCTGTTGGTGTTTCATAAGGCATATGGAGAATGACCTTACCAGCTTTGTTTTGTGGTGTCCTCATCAATGTCACCGATATTACCATTACCATAAATAGCATCACAGTAATCAAACAATGGTAGAATAAGGGCATTGTAGAGTTGCAAAGACAGGTCCTTGTTCATGTACTGTCTAACTCTTTTCAGTACCCCTACCCGCTGCCTGATTTTACCAAGTGTTACTTTGATTTGTTGTTGCCAATTAAGAGAGGAATCCAAAAACAAACCTAGGTACTTGTAATGCTCTACTTTCTCAAAGGTTTCTCCATTGATATGGATTTCGGGTGTTCTGGTTTTCCTCAATCTTTTTAGGGTTCCAAACAACTTCCATTTGCATGTGGCTATATTCAGGTGTAGCTTATTATCTCTAAACCAAGTACTAGCATATCTGAGATCCTCTTCCAGATATTGTTTGATTTCATTAATGTTCTTGGAGTTATACATTAGAATGGTATCATCAGCATATAAAACTACTTTGCATCTTGTTATGACACGGGTAAAATCATTGATGTATATGAGAAAAAGCAATGGACCCAAAATGGACCCTTGTGGTACCCCACATGTGACAGGCAGATGCTCAGACATGACACTTTGAAATTGTACACATTATGTACGTTCTATGAGGTAATTTTGAAGTCAGAGAAGTTCAGTATTTTTGAAATTTATATTTTTGAAATTTATAAAATAACGTCTCAAAGTCCACCATATCAAACTTTTTTTCAAGTCTAGATACACTGCCCCAGTTAATTTACCCCGGTCCATGTTTCTGAGAATGTGATCTGTCACATCTGTGGCAGCAGTTAATGTTGAGTGCATCACTCTAAAGCCGGATTGTTCTGGACATATTGTATTTCTTTAGATAAGATACAATTTGTTGTTGCACTGCTCGTTCAAATATCTTCATACAAACCGGTATAATAGAGATTGGTCTGTTATTGGAAGGACACTGTGGACTGTCTGCCTTGAAAATTGGAGTAACCCTTGCTTTTTTCCATAAGCTTGGTACAATGCCAGTTTGGAGAGATGCATTCATGATGAATTGAGTGGTCCTGACGCTACTTCTGCCGCATCCTTCAGCAGCCTAGCATTTATGTTGTCTAGTCCTGTAGCTTTGGATGCCTGAAGTTGTTTTAGTTGCTTTTTGGTGAATTCTACATGAATATTATGAAAACTGAACTTTTTGTCAACATTTGGATATGGGTTTTGAATCCAGTTAGAAGTTGGATGTGTGGAATGAGTGGGCAATGCCAGGTGGTTCTGTATGTGTTCCCATCTCATCTTCCAGCATAGAAGGATGTTGAGCAGATGATGATAGGAGCACCTTCTTAAGTGATTTCCACAATTTTTAAGGCTTTGACATGTTTTCTGCAAGCAAATTTGAAAAATAATCCTTTTTTGCTTCCCTACATTTTCATTAGTCTGTAAGATAGGGACATCATCTTCAGATGCATATAAAGAGTCAGCAAATTGAGGCAGTGCACACCTAGGTTCAAAAGAGTTTTTAATTTGTATATAATCTGTTTCTTTCAAGCCAAGAAACTATAATTTAATTTTAAGAAAAAAATGAAATATATAAAAATTTGCAGAAAGAGAGCGCGATGAACGGGCCCAGTCCGGTATCTGCGCTATATAAGCTTTATTATTATTATTAGCTATTGAATTAGGTAATCCACTTGTGTCTATATTTCATACATTTGTTATCACCTGCGTTTTGAAAATTTGGCCCATCTAATAAGACATTTTATAACACTATGAGAGTTTGTTATCATTTTGTATGTACTATCATAATTAGAGCAACCTATTGGGGGTTATTCTCTGAAATTACAAATATCTCCTATAATTGAACCTTTAAAAGATTGCATTGAATCAATTTTCAATCAGTCAATTTTCATTTTTTACACATTAGCCACATTCAAAATAAGTTTACACAAATTTAGCATGTAAATAAATATGAAAAATTACGGACATTTTCTGTTTTTGAATAGTATTCAAGATTTTTTGCTGTGAAAAATAATATGTACTATCATAAGCTAACAACCAATAAGTCATTAAAATCGATAGTAACTCAGCATGTCAATTTTACCTCTAATTCCCGTGGAAAATTGATCTAAAATATAGAAATTGCTCTAGTATTGTTAATTTGAATTAATGAATGTTGATGTAGAAGGACTCCATGGGTTTGTATTTAAAAAGATGAATATGGATATCCATGGAAATAGGAGTTTTATTTTCAAAATCATTTATAAGTCATTAAAAGATCACTGGTAATATTTGATAAAATAGCATACATAGGTCCACATCAAGTCATGAATTGTTTGAAGAAGTATCCCAGAGTAAAAAGATTATTGGCCTATGTCTTTCATTTCTACTGATGACTCAATTGCATGGTTTTATATATTGTACTGTGCCATCTCGATCTTTTAAAATAGCGTACATATCAAAGAAAGAGAGAAAGGTGCACTGTATATATCACTGCAGGTTTTAATCATTGCACATTCCATGAGTTAAATGTCACCAGCTAGTGAGCACATGGAAGTCTGATTTTAGCACCAGATTTGAATTATATATGTCAACAAATGTTAGCATTCATGTGTATGATTATAATACTTTCAAAGTTCACACATGTTGTGGTAGCAGCAAAATCATTTGTGATTACGGAAGACAAATTGTGAAAGCAATAAAAACATGGCAGTTGTAACTTGGTTGAGAAATACCTCAAAGGTGCTTTTAATCAAATGTATGTGCTTCATGGTTCAAACTTCTGTCAATTATAAGTGACTATGATCACTTGATCAAGAAAAATACAATAAGGTTTTTTGTTTTTTGCTTTTCTTAAGAATTGGATATTCTTTTTTTAGATGATATCAAAATTAAATATGCTCACATTATCATCAATAATTTCAGACAATGGTTGGACATCAGTTCTACTTTAAAGCAACTACGCCGTCCATGCATACAGACATCCCAGTAGTTCTTCATGATTTGACACTGAAGGAAGGCTACCAGTTTGTTATATCTAAACCCATCAATGAATATCCTGGACTGGTAAAGGTGTTGTCATGATTTACCATATTTCTTTCCCATTTTTTATACTTTAAAACTTTACTGCCACCATCTTGTCAATTTTTTCAATAGGTTATCTGTCCTTCACTGTGACCAATCAAGAGTAAATATATAAACCCCCAATGTTCATCAAGATATGGCTCATGTGTTTCATCCCTACCTTGGTCCTCATCATGATGAGGCAGTGCTGCTCTCTATGGGGATTTCAGAGCTTAGATATGATCGTAAAATGTCAGATTTCATTAGCTTTCTCAGTGCTAAAACTAATTCAAAAATAGCAAAAAATGCAAATTCTCTCCCCTCTGAATATGCAATTGGGTATATCATAGCCCAGGTAGTTAATTTTAACATATTTATTTATCTGACAACAAAGTCATCTGCGTTAATGAATCACATCTCCAGTTGTTGTAAAACAAGCTAGATTTCTTTTGAAAAGTATTACTTTTACAAAATAAAATTGATTAAGAAAACACAATTTTGAATTAATCTGAGTAAACTCTGCTGGTAAAAATAACAGTTGCTGATTTTAAAAAAACGCTTGTATTTTCAAAATAATAAAAAGTTGTATTTTCAAAATAACCTACCATAGCCATTTAATGTGCCGGATTCTGCTTTGCTCGAGAGATGTTCATACATCCCACTCAGACCTAATGAAAGTCTATGATGACATTTCCTCATCAAAGTATAAAATCTATGAAATAAGTATAAGATATTGCCACAAATCATTGTTTAGAAATGGAGACGCCAACACAAGACATGTAAATTAGACATAAATGATTTATGTTATTTTCATATAATAAAACTCCTTCTACCACCAAGCCAATTTACATTAGCACCCTCTACATTAAACATCAAATTACTTAATATTAACATACAACACAAATTACTTAATATTAACATACAACACAACATACATACAACACTTATAAATGGTCTTTAAATAGAAAATTTAAACATTTAGTTATAATGATCATATATACCATCTTTCATAAAGTATGAGGCCATAAGCTTCACATCCCCGGCATCAGACTGGAATGAGATGTTTGCCTTGGGACCCGTTTATATTTTCCCTTGGGGTGGACCCCCTGGTCACATGTGACACTAATCTGGGGAAATTGGCCTTTGTGACCTGCACAATACCTCTAACTCACTCTATAACTCTTATAAAGTCTCCTGAACTTGAGTTATATAGCTTTGAATTTGTCAGTGCACAAAATGCAGGGTTTTGACCTCCAATTTTATTTACTGAGAGTTCTAATTCTGTAAAATACACCACGTGTCAGAATCCATTGTCAATTTTAACAAAAATACTTGCCATTACAATGTATTTGGAAAGTCTTGAACAATGACTGGCTACAATGTATTTGGAAAGTCTTGAACAATGACTGGCTACATCTGATTTCCTTTGTTTTTGGTTTTATTTACTGTTGAATTTTAGTTTACAGATATGTTTAATGTTATTTGTTATTGACACAAATATATCATGACCAATTAAAAAATATTTTAATGATTTTAAAAGCATTTTAAAACACAATTTTATAAACTCCCCCCCCCCCCAAAAAACTTGTTGACATGAATGTTTCCTTTATCTCCCAGATGTGCCCCAATCATTTATGAATCAGAGAGACTCGGTAAACACGAAATGCATTCATCAGGAATTTTTCAGAAATATGATAGTAGATAAAATTGGACTCTACAAACTAGGTCAAGGTGAAATATTTTGAGGTTTAGATATCATCATGATATAAATGGTTAGTTTGGCCTCCATGTTCATTAACTGTTTACCTTAATTGTTGAAACTCAACAAATTGTGAAATTTGGAACTTTAACTTTATGAAACAGGTTGCAACGAGGGGAGAACCATTCCTGAAGTACAGACATCCAAATGAGAGAGACTGCGATTTTGATGAAGTAAAGCAATTCATCATCCAGTATGTGAAGAATCATATGCCATACCTGGATCCCAACCCCTGCATTATGGACCCCGGCTTGTACACGGTGAGCATGTCATTTAAGAATAATTGCTGCCACCTGGTGTGTTAAAATACATCATGCATGGATGAACTTTATAAACGTGTAAGCTTGGTTCATAATAGTAACAAACTAATCCTCCTTTGAGAACTTCTTTCTCATATCAGTCCCTGCCTCAAAAGGTATAAAGCTGCATACATGATAGGTTGCAAGTCATCAGTATTCACAAAAATCTGGCAATGGACTGTTTGGTGAAAAAAAATAAACAGAGTGGCGGTTGTACTGACCGTTCAGTTTCTTGGTCAGACACATGATTACAGTTTATTACCTGATGTAGGTCAATGTGGATTGGATGATATTTTGTTGAGCAAGGGAAGTATTTTTAATTTGAGGTTTGCTGTTGAAGCAAATCTTGAATGGTATCAAATACAGGGCAATGATGTCAGAGGTAGTAAGTGAATACTACCAATATAATGCAGAGTATAACAAAAGTTGATCACTCTGTCATTTTATCTAAATTCTTACATTCATGGCTGTCTTTCCATTGCTCTCAAGATTTCAAAACTGATTAGTTAGGCTACGAGATGCACATCTCCTTTCACTGGACATCGTATATACAAATGACCACAGTTTCGTCAATAATTGGAGTAGAAAGATGATTCACCCTGCTCTGGAACTGTAATGACGATGCGAGCAAGGTAAACACAGTTTTATGAGGCTACGAGATGCACATTTCATTTCACTGAACATCATATATACAAATGACCACAGTTTCGTCAATAATTGGAGTAGAAAGATAATTTAACCTGGAGTGAAGTCGTCTTGACGTTGCGATCAAGGTAAACACAGTTGTGTGGGGCTACGAGATGCACATTTCATTCAACCAAATATTATATATACAAAAGACCATACTGCTGTTACCTTTTTGTAAGCTCATCCCTCTGTACTGCCTGAAATACAAGTTTTTGGCTATTTTTACTAATAATAAAATGAATTTATGCTATGTCCCCTCCACCTTTCTTAATATTTTGTCTTTTTCTTTCTAATGAGCCCAAGATCAAGCCGATCGGTGCAGTGGATGCTCTGTTTGAATTAATTAATGACTTTCTCATTCTTAATCATATTATTGATAATTATTGTTATCATTATTATTATTATTCACTTCATGTATTTGCACAGTTAACATTATAGAGCGATAATCAATCCTGAATTTAAAAAAATATAAAAAAATATCAAAAAATAAAACATTTTTTCACTGAGGCAGCAAAAAAAGGAGATATTGATGGCTTGGATCATTACACGATTACTTTAACCATGCTTACATAGATCAAATACCCATTAAAGTCAGGTTACAATTTAGGGATTAATAGGCTTAAGATTGGGACCATGTTACCACATTTACATTATATATTTCAAATTTTCGGTCCGTCTCTAATAGTTTTTTATACTGTGCTATCTTGATCTTTCCAATATTACTGCTTTATGAAAGAATTTTAAATGTAAAATCTACAAATATTGAAATATCTTCATGTATTTTACTTTAAGCCTAATTGTGTTGTGGAAAATATCTATCCTATGAGTGTGTACGATTTCTCTTTTAAAATGACAGATGACGCCTGATAAGGATTTTATAATAGATGTACATCCCAGGATGAGCAATATCATAATTGGATGTGGATTTTCAGGTTAGTTCAAATAATTACAAAGAAGATAAGAATATAAGGTGAGGAAAGAGTCAAGGAAAGGAGCGCAAAGTTGGGGGTTCTGGCACATTTGATCGCATGGGATCCTATTCTGTCCCCCAGTTTGATCATGGCTGAAAGAAGTATACCCCACGAGGAGTCAGCCCCAGTCACTCTGTAACGGCTCAAAACTAATAAAATGTAATGTTTAGGTTGTGGTTTGATAACGCAATTTTTAGATATGTAGTAATAACGTAAATCTTAATGTGTTGTCAGTAGGTCTTTCATCAATATAACATTCTTGATGTTATACTTACATTGTAAATACGTAACTTTTTTTACATATTTTTGGTATGTAGTAACAACATAAACTTATTAAGTATTTAGTACATTGTCAGTAGGTCATTCATCAACATAACATTCATGATGCTATATTTATGTTGTAAATATGCAACTTTCTGACATAGTTTTGATATGTTGCTACAACATAGAAATGATTCATTTTAGGATGTCTGGAAAATACTGCTCAACATTGTAATTTGATTACATCAGGATTAAGTAAAACCAACATACTTATTGTTTTCATATCAAAATATGTGATAATTTTCCTCTGGTCAACCATAATTTTCCTCTTGTCAACCATAATTTTTCTCTGGTCAACCATTGTCAAGTCTTTACATCAGGATTAATTAAAACCAATATACTTATTGTTTTTATATCAAAATATATGATAATTTTCCTCTGGCCAACCATAATTTTCCTCTGGCCAACCATTATCAAGTCTTTCCAGTAAAATGTGTCAGTATGTTTGCAATTTATCAGGATTTAAGTCCAAAGCTGTCAATGATTCTTTTATGTGGCTGCCATATGCTGTTTGGTTTATCAGTGCCAAGTGTTTGGTTTTTTGGTGATAAGACCAACATATTAAGGGTGAAAAATAATATCATATACTGGAATCTCTGAATTTGCAGCAGTTTTTGTTGAAGAGCGAGCTATTCACATCTAAGTGCAAGTGGTAACTTGTCTGCTTCAACAGCAAAGCTTTCTGCAGGTGAAGTGCGAAAGGCACCAAGACAAATTTCAGGATATATATCATGAAATAATGTGTGTTATGATATAACATATATCCCTGGATAAGCCCGATTAAGCAGTAATCTTCAACTAACACCCTTTCCACTATAGTCTAATGGATTTTGGTATATAATTTTTAAAATATTTTCTTGTATTTCATGAACCTAAAAATATGTATTGAACAAAATATTGGAATATACAAAATGAGAATTACCACAAGCTGATTGAATCAGGGCAGTTCTCTCTGATCCTCCTATCTCGGTGAAATAAGGGCCAAAAAGGTGTATTGCAGTTGATATAAGCTCCAGATCACACCACCACTCAACCTCCAGTATCCCATCTTCCACCTTTTAGTCATCTCCTACAACATGCTAGGGGTGTTAGGCCTATTCTTCCCATCCCTGTGTCTGCAGGGGAGTTTTATTTGATTGGGCCACTACATGTGGGTAAAGACCCATTCTTTCCACAACTTACATACTCTATAATTCAGCAGTTGCACTTATCAGTTAATGCCACTAAAAACTGACAGGGGAGGCCAATATTGAACTTTAGGGAAAGGGTGAGATCAGAATGGAACTAGTCAATACAGATTACCTTTCAAACAATGTAATAATTTTTTTGATCATTTGACGATTGTGCATGCACAAAATGGATACTTCACAATGAACAACTACAAAGTCACAGATATGGAACAAACGCCAACACATTCTACCAAATAAGCATATGCATAAGCATAAGTTTGTTCAGTATTGGGTGGGTCAATTTAGCTAGGTGTGACAGGGGTTTTAACAGTAGCCACACTTTTGTATATTTTTCCTTGTCAAATTTTAATTTTAGAATTATTGCAAAACATATGCCCCAAAAATATGACAATAAATGGGAATCCCAAATTTAGAGGCTAAAGTGCCACAAGCAGGAATTAGAAACATATTTGAGAAATAAAATGAATAATATTGAAATATATTAAATTTGATGCAGCCGTATAATTTTTGTCATATAATTTTATTGCCATGTTTCAGGTCATGGATTTAAATTGGCTCCAATCATTGGAAAGCTCCTAGCGGAGTTAGTGCAGGACAAACCAACATCATATGATATTTCTCAATTCAAAATCACAAGATTTAATACTGTCCTTGGTGCCAAACTGTAGACCTTTGAATCAAATTACACATGCTTATAACAAAGAAATTACACATATTTTTCTGACATCCTCATTTTGCTCATTGTCTTTTCCAATCAATGATTTTTTTATTTGAAAGCAATTTGCATTTTGAAATTTATATACTGAATATATTGGGTTTCTTGAATCTTGTTTCCACACCATGAATCAGATAAGAAATACTGAAATTACACAAAATTGAATGGATCACAAATGAGCAGCCCATGTGTGAATGTAATCAAGAATCTATGATGGCATGTTGAACACTGACTAATCTGCATGATTCATGGATTCTGCAAATCTTACACCCCAGGATGGATCTTTGGGTTTATTATGACCGCCTTCAGGTTTGGACAATCAGGAAGCAATCTGTTTGGTGGAATATTTCGCAAAACTCATTAAATGTTTTTAAATTACAAATTGTAACCATTCAGATAATATTCTTTTGATTTTATAGTGAAAAATATTAATAAAGATTTTACAAGGTATGAAACATTAAAATGCTTCATCAATTTTGCTTTGTTAGATTAAAAAAATCGGAACAGAAACATTATTAGATAACAGCGCCTGATTCTTCTATCATACTTCAATTTTAAGTATGTGCTCAGATCCTAATTTCATGCTCAGATTTAAAGTTTTGCTCAGATTCTGAGCATATACCCAAGTCCAATTTTTCCATCATGGATTTTTTCAATGTGCTCAGACCGTTTTCATGCTCAGATTCTGAGTTTTCATGCTCAGATTTTGAGACAGCTCAGAGGCTGTCTTCAAGCTGAAGTCAGTGCTCTAAACCAAGAATTTTACGAAAAAAATGAACAATATATGTTAAACTATAGCACTAAATAAGGTTTTAGTGAATAGAATTACATGCAGATACATTCCCAGTCATTGGAAAGGTTATTACGTGATATATTCTTAGCCCCTTGTTGTCCCTTATATTTGGCCTATGTATTTTCTCACTTGAATATGATGTCATGGGAGTATTTACTCAACTAAACAATGGAAATATGATGTCATATTGCTCAAGTACGTACTTCAAGTCTGAGCAAATACTTTGTGAAGTAAGCACAACAGAGATTCTGACCATGATGAAAAAATCCAAAATGCTTCAATTTTGGAAGCAAACTTCGGTAAGTATGGCTTCAAATCTTAGTACATGCTCAGATTTAAGATTTGAAGCATGATGGAAAATCGGACCCAGATCATTGTGAGGCAAGAAAATATCATACAACCTTCCCATCTATATGTAGATAATCAAAAAGATATTCTGTTTTTAGATTATATACAGTGCTATTTCAGTAAACTGTACGTGAAACAAGGGGGCCCTCGTCAAATATAATATATATATATATATATAATGGCAGAATAGATTATCAATTGACTGTGATTATGATTACATGTGAAATATGAGTATAGATCTATTATGATATAGATTTCTGCCCTTTCCTCAAAGGTGCATGCAATAATTTTCTGAATAAATATTTAATTCATGCAAAATAAAATTATTTCAGCAACCAGAGATTACTTTCGACATTGTATATATCATTAAAAAATCATGAAAAAGTAAGCATGAAAATTAAAGGCTTTGGGGAACATGTTCAATATCTTCAATAATATAAGTCAACTAAAGTAGTGCAAATCTATCTCAAGATGATATGAGGTAATGTGCTCTTTTTAATTATTTCCTCAAAGATTTTGAACATGAGGTTCAGTGTTCAAATTCATGTTCTCTTGAATGTAGCCAAATGCTTTCAAATAATCATAAAATATTCTTAATAATAGACAGAATGTATATATAAATATGTTTGTATGTGACTTAAGTTCTATACAAGTGACCTACAAAAGACAGAAAAGGTGAAATTTCAGCCGCAGAGACTGCAGCAAATATATTGAAGTCACTGCCCCTGCTAACTTTTTTGTGCTTTTCTGCAGATTCAGCCAAAGGTTACTCTTTTAAGGTTTGCATGATTGCAAATCCTTAGTTTTTCTCAATGTTTAATACATTATCTCACCAGCTCATAATAGTCATAATAGTGATATCAAGAACACCAGAAAAAACATTAAACACAAGGCAGCATCAAGAAAATTCAAGAGCAGTTTTTTAACAGCATGATCACCAGATTGAAGGACAGATAAGCCCAACTGAACAATCGATTCACATATCTGACTGTAAGAGGACATTCACTGAGAAACAGATTGTCAACACAGCACCAGGATTGGCTCATGAGAGTATACATTGAGGGTGATTTGGACAATTTTGACTATGAGGCAGCTTTGGGGAGTGGAGA
This sequence comes from Amphiduros pacificus, assembly GCA_949316495.1. Lineage (NCBI taxonomy): Eukaryota > Metazoa > Annelida > Polychaeta > Phyllodocida > Hesionidae > Amphiduros > Amphiduros pacificus. The sequence continues at coordinate 55,914,859 of OX439001.1, read as the reverse complement.
AAAATCAAAAGGAGAATCATTGGAAATGATCAATTATCAGTTTCTGCTCCTCTTTTAGCCTGCCCAACAGTCAAAATGTCCAGATCACCAACCATGTCAACCAATCCTGATATTCCAATAATTGAATCACAATTTTAAGTCTCTCCTCTCTATTGAAAATTACTGCAAAAATGTGGTTAAATAATTCACACAAATGAATGAATGAATGGTTGTTTAGAGGCTCATAAGCCACTAAGGTTATTCAGTGCCTAAAAATGGTGCCTAAAAACATAAAATATTGACCAGATAATAATGTGCAACAATATAATAATAAACTATCCTTGCATCACAGAATTTGAAGATATCAGCTATGTATTAAATAAATATGTATAAACATGTATAAATTATTAAAAAGACTTGAATACCATTTGATGTTCTGTGGTTCTTGATAAATAGGTCAATGACCTAAGTAAAGAAGAGCTCCACCCTTAAAATTGGTTATAGAGTTCTATTTGTTTTAAAAACGATACTATTACAGAAGTATTTACTGTATCAAATAAAATATGCAAATTTTGTACATTTAAATATTGAATTCATATATTATCAAAATCTACTCTCTTGCATGCCTCTGGAAAAGGTATATTTTCAGTGTGTCGTATTCGCTGAATTAAAAAGGAAGGACAATTCCGCGAATACGATGGGTGATTGCTTTGGCAATTCACACATTTAATTATATTTGAAGAACAATCGTCTCCACTCTGCTGAGCGGTACATTTTGGGCATGTTATATTTGACTTCAAGATAGCCCTGCTAACATGACAGATACAGAATGGCCTTGCCACCAGTTATTTGTCTAATCTTTTAATACCCAAAAATGGCAAAAAAAACTAAAATCCAATGGGAATAGTGAATACGTGATCCCTAAAACCAACTCAAAAACAATAGGGGATAGGGCGTTTGCCGCCTATGCGCTTAAGAATTGGAATTCCCTACCCCTTCCAGTGAAAAATTGTAAAACGGTTGAGTGCTTTTAAAGACCCATCTGTTTAAGGAACATTATCTTCGAAAGCGCCATGAGCAGACCATGTCTGAAATAGCGCTATAGAAATGTATTATTATTATTATTATTATTATTATTATTATTATTATTATTATTATTATTATTATTTTTATAATTATTATTATTATTATTATTATTATTATTATTATTATTATTATTATTATTATTATTATTATTATTATTATTACCTTAACATCGATCAGATCCATGTCCATACCTCTGACACTTGAAGCAGCACAGAGGGTTTGGAATAAATACATCAACTCTAACGTTCAAATATCCAACTTTAATAGATGTTGGAAGCTGCGCTGCTTCAAATGTCAGAATAAACGTATTGATAGGAATCTTGACACCGTCCTTTTTTATAAATTGAACAAAATCCTGGTCTTTGAGCTCATCAACTATCTCCTCCTCAGAAACTCCCACTATATCTGGGCATCTGATTACTCCTTTTTTATTGTTGAGAGTTTTGTGAGCTGTTATAATAAGAGGAACTGTGGCCAACATTCGGCACCGTAGAAGATTGTCCGCATGGCTTTTCTGCTCAACCTCAATTCATAATTTATTTCCCATCTTTTTAATGGTTTTTGGTACCCCGGCAATGCCTTGGACATTTTTGCCAGGGTATGTTCAGCGTCAGAACTTTCTGCAATTAAAAATCTAGGCCATCTATTCTCATCCACATTCAAATCATTGTCCAAGTCTGTTTCCGTATCTGCTCTTTGTCTTTTTTGTTTGTTGGATGCCATGTGTGTTTTGTTAATTATTCATTGCCCATGTTCCTAAGCCTTACTCTGACTCCTATTTTAATAATAGGGAGTTATAGATATGGGGCAGAGCCATCAGCACACCTATAAAACTCGGCTACATTAAACAATATACTCAAGAATACATAAAATGTACCCTGGATTGACCCGTTTAAGCAGTCAAGCTCCACATATCTGTTAAGCTAATTTCGTGAAAATTATCATAATATTTTGATAAGTGTGTAGAAGTTATCATACATTTCATCTGAATGCAGAATATATAAAATATATACCAAATTTAAATCTTATTTTACTTTGAAATTAGTTTTTGAAAATTAGAAAAAAGTGTGGAGCTATGTTCCACAAGCCGGTTGGACAATATCGGGCCCTAAAGTCCTCACCGTCTAGGGTGAATATTTGGGTTCAAACAGGTGTGTTGCAACTGGACCGGTATTACTGCCAAACCAGTCCAGTGCTCAACCTGCAGAATTCCATATCCTCCCCTTACGTGTCGCACCTCATGGCAAACAAGGCACCATGGTTACTTTTTTCGTTTGCCTCTTACGAACTGACAAAAAAAACAGGGAATAAAAAATCAGAGGACCATTCTAACCCCAGTCCCACATGGGGGAGGATAAAGCAGAAAGCGCTGAAGTTTATTTTAATGATATGTTGAGCCAGTGTCAAAGATTACGCAAAGATGATTTGGAAATAATAGTCCAAGGTTTAATGCTGAAATTAAAAGCTTTAGTTGTGGGCAGGTCACCTCAGACTCTTAAGGACACTATACAACAAATTAAATTTGCTGAGACAGTGTGCAAGATTTCAGGTGAAAGTTCTGTTACAGTTAAAGGTGCAGAAATACCAGACGTGACGTCGCGTGCGCTCTCCCAACAAAACACCGCATTAGCTGCAATACGGGAAGAGGTGGCAGATGTATAAAAAAAAAAACAGAATATGAAGTCACCCCAAGACCCAGACCAGTGTGACATGTATTGTTATTTCTGCAAAAATCAAGGCCACTGGATGCGGGAATGCAGAGTAAGAATTGACTGCATCCATTGTGGGAGAAAAAGATATAAAGAAAATTGATCATAATCATAATTTATCTATTATGGAACTGATGGAAATAAATATTAAGACCATAAATAAAACCTGTATTACAATATAAAAGACCTGAGCCTTCTGATAAAAATAAATACACTTACACAGAGTTCTTTGGTGAATTCTCTGATGTGCACTATCTTATTTTATTCTATGATCACTGTGTATTCTGTGCTGTGATTGGTCAATTCCTGGTCACGTGAGCTTCTCTAAATTGTTGTATTGACCAGATGCATTATATTGCACGTCAATATACTTTCCACTGCACTGATGGGGAATTCCATGACGTCACCATACAGACAAACTCGTCCCTTTCATGGCGGGAAATGTAGGGGAAGCCAGTGATCAACACAGTGATCATAGAATAAAACAAATATGTACCTGGGTGTCGTGCAATATGACTTTTTATGGACCTTCGGAAAGTTATATTGCACTCGGCTGCGCCTCGTGCAATATAACTTTCTGAAGGTCCATAAAAAGTCATATTGCACTCCACCCAGGTCCATATTTGTATAATAGTGTATACAATCATGAAGTATTGTTTGTAGGTGATTATAATTTTCCCATGAATAAGCCGAATAGGCCTAATGTTATTAAATTTAATGATGTTCTTGACATATATATATAATCTACATAATCACATAACAGTAACAACACATATTATGGGAAATACGTTACATTTATTAATTACTAGCATACATAGTAATATAGTGAAAGAACATATAGTTAATGAAAAAATATCTGATCATAGCATAATTAAACTCACATTAAAAAGTCAGACTAAAATAAACAACAAAAAAAAGGTTTCATATAGAAATTACAAGAAAATGAACATACTTAATTTTTTTTTAAATGTTGCAGAAAAATTTGGTAAAAATCAATCCTATAACGACAACGACCTTAATGAGTTGTTAAGTAAATATAACAAGTTGACAAGTATACTTGATAAAAATGCTCCTATGGTTGAGAAAACAATAAACAACAGAAAACCGGTTCCATGGCTATCTGATGATATAAACATAGAAAAGAGGAATAAAAGAAAACTTGAAAGAAAATATAACAAACAGGTCTTTCTTCAGATAAAATACAATTTCAAATACAGAGAAATAAATACAACAAAATCATTAAATAGAAACAATTATTTCTCGGAAATAATGAATTCAAATAAATCAGACCCCCAAAAATTATTAAAGATATTGAATAAATTATTACACACAAAGGAAGATACTCCTTTCCCTAAACATAATGATAACAAAGAGTTAGCTATGGAATTTAATATTTTTTTTCTGGAAAAAAATACAAACCTCAGAAAAGACATGGATATAAATGATACAAATACTGAACCACTTACTGAAAAATCTAAATACACATCTTCAGAAATTTCAGAATGCGGCAGCTAGAGTTGTAGGTAAACTAAAAAAAAGGGACCATATAACACAAAAACTGATGGATCTGCATTGGCTACCTGTTGATGCAAGAATTGACTTTAAAATGCTTTGCCCCAAAATATCTGTCTCAGTTATTAACTTAAAAAAAACTTGGTTTGAGATCAAATGAAAAAAATTAGTATATGGTCCCAAAGACAAATATGAAATCATATGGAGAGAGGGCATTCATGGTATATGCGCCAAAAAACTGGAATGCCCTGCCCCTTGAAGTGAAAAACTGCAAAACAATTGAAAATTCAAGAAAAACCTTAAGACATATCTGTATAAAAAGCACTATCTACAAAAGCGCCATGAGCAGACCTAGTCTGGTATAGTGCTATACAAGTTATTTATTATTATTATATATTATTATGACATGAGAGATAGGCTTATCCGAGGGCCACCGTCCTATTCTAGGAACAATGAGGGATTTAGAATGGGTGATAGACGGGGAATGAGGGGAGAATTGGTTTCGGTTACAGATATGGCCAGAATGACAGGTAATTAGACAGAAGGCACCCACCATATGGCCAGCAGTACCCCAACAGCCGACCTGACAATAGTTATAGAAACGGTCCACGTAGGGGATTTAATAATGGTCGACCATCTTACAACAATTATGGCCGCCAGGAAAATACGCAAAATGTGAGGGCCTGGAACCAGAAAAACTTAACTACTGTCCCATCCTGTGAATCGCGAGATAGGAGTGACGATTTGACACATACACCTTTCAAATTCACTGGAGAGAGGGGATCGACATTAAATGCTTTATGACTAATATTGAGCCGGATGAAACGTTACCTGACATAACTGAGAACAACGCTATCCACTCAAATAATGAGGAGTGTGAAGAAGTTGATTACATACCCCTGACCCAAGACAGCAGAATTAAAGTATTTTCGAAAAATGGAGAGGGAAGCCTCCCAGTCGGGGCCCCAATATCAAAATTTACTAAATAGGGCCTATAATAAAACCGTCAAAAGCCTTGCCAGGGCTGTATTGTATCAACAGGTTCACAATTGCACCAATATTGAGTTCAAAATCGGGTTCAAAATATTTTTGAGCCAAAAGTATTGAATCAAGCAGTTCCAGGTCCGTGAACCCGATTTCAGGTTCTACTTCATTTTAACCCATTATCAGGTTCATTTTGAACCAAAAATCTCCTACACATCAGTTTTATATTGTTGCTTTTTACAATTTGTACATAATTTAGCATTCAATTTTAATTCCTATGAATTTTTTTTCATAAAACAAACAATGTTTTGGCAGCTATGTTCTAATATTTACTCCAATCACTGAATTGCTAGTTTGTTTACATTACTCCGATATTTAACCCTTCTGATTAGCTGAAATGCAGCTTTGTTGTCGTCCGCAGCTGTGTTGTCGTCGGCTGTACTCCGATATTTGACCTGTCAGTACTCGTAATACTGGGGGTTCTGACGGGATTCACTTTGCAATATCATGAGGCCACAATGGACATTTTGTAACATCATACCAATGTTCTTCACTCTCATGTGACAACACATATTTTCACATTTTGATGACAGGCAATAAAGCATTTTTGCAGCCGCTGTTATAAAAATATTCAATGCAAAATTTAATATATATATTAAATTATATATATATATAGGATTGCTTACTTAACTTTTCCCATTTGTTGGTTCACCTGACCCATACTCTCCTTTGCATCGGGCTCACTATATTGAAGAGGCCGAGTAAAGCTGGGTACTGTTTGGGGACCATTTCACTAACATTGAGAGATCCTAGCCCTATCTCTCTGTTGTAGCTATCTCTCACATATGTAGCTATTTCTTACGTATGCAGCTATTTCTCACATATGCAGCTATTTCTCACATGTGCAGCCCTCTCTGAAATATGCATCTCTCACTAATGCCTTTGTCTCACATTTTTGTATTGTTCATTTATAGGAAGTTTAGGGTAATGAAATAATCAGGAAAGACAGGTATTTATAAGATAATATGGTAAAATAGGTAAAGTAGGTAATTGTTAAATAATGATAAGAAAACAAGAAGAAATGTAATAATGTAGTATACTGATGTATAATATGTGTGAAAGTCAGAACCAAGGCACCAAATGCGCTGATCAAAAAACAATAAAAAATATATATGACTATCACAAATGAGTCAAAACAGTTAGTGCAGTAAAACAATTTATAATTGAAAAAATCACAATGGTCTATGATAAGGTGTCTCACGGACATTAAAGAATGGATGCGTGGCACTGACGTAGACCATGACCACCGGTCAAATGTTACACCAAAGCGGGCAAATCAAATAAAATATTTCTATACAGACCCATGGTAAATATAACATTTTAAATCAACCCTATGTTTAAAAGAAATGGTCAGTCTAATAGGACTCCTTGCCACATAGGCAAGGTCAATACAAAAAAAGCAATGTGGTGAAGTGACTGGGGGAGAGACCAGCACCAGGCATTATGAGCATGATGTACTATTGGTATTTGTGTTCTGACTTTTTAAACGTGTATCCATTGTCTTGCCTTAGAATTGTAAAGTGTGGGTAAAGGATAATTTATTGGTGTGATTTTTACTTGCATATATGATTTTAAAATAATGAAATAAACATTTTAACAAAATAAACAAGTTACATTACATCTTTGTTGTCACCAGAATAGATTAACATCCTTGTACTGAAGCAGCTCTACCAAAGCTACATACCCAAATTTGCCCTCAACCGGATAGGGAGGGGGCATTCATGTTTGAAATGTGTTCAAATGTTGTTTTAGCATCATTTGGACACAACAATTGGAATTCAAGGTCATGGAGTGCTCCTGTATTATTTGTTGAGTGATTACAGCAGTCATTTGCAGAAAAATATTTCTTATTTGAAAAATATCTTATTTCTGTGAAAAATATCTTATTTCTCTGAAAAAAATATCTTATTTCTGTAAAAAATATCTTTTTTTCTGTGAAAAATATCTTTTTTTCTGTGAAAAATATCTAACTTATCTGTCAAGAAAAGAACTTTTGAATATTAGAATATTATTGTCAAATGGGAAGACATCAAAGATGCATTGGTTGAGCTGTGGAGACAATTGCCAATTATCATTTTGGATAGCTTTATCTTTAAAAAAATAACATTTTGAATGCAAAGCAGGTTTCATACTTACCAAATATTTTATTACTGTTTTGAATAGAAATCTGAGAAGCACAGTTTACTTACCCAAATCTTGACATCACAGTAAGATGTGCCATCTTACTGTCAAATAGAAGATGTGTCATCTTACCGTCACATAGAGGATGTGTTGTGTATTGAAACTGTATAAGATTTTATTGGACTGTGAGGGTAGGGTGTTGCAGGGTGGTAACTGGGAAAGGGAGCTAAAAATAGGGGCTTCAGTATGATGTAGCAAAAATAAACTAGTGGTGCAATAGTGTTCATACAGTAAAGAAGTGTCTTTGTGTTGTGTTTTAACATCTTGTGGATTTTTCGGTCTAATTAATAACAGGATGTGTCATCTTGCCATCACATAGAGGATGGGTTATCTTGCCATTACATAGAGGATGTGTCATCTTACCATCACAAACTGAATGTGTTGTATTGTCATCATATAGAGGATGTGTCATCTTGCCATCACAAACCGAATGTGTTATCTTGCCATCATATCATCAATATCATTTCCAAATACTTTATCTTGACATTTTTGACAACTTGCCCAGTCTTAAATATAATAAATCAAAACTTGTTGCCACCATGTGACATGCAGGTAAGAGACAAACAGTCCAGCGCCCATGTTCCTGCCCAGAAAATATCTGCTTGGGGGGATGGGTACCTTGTTCTGTTGAGAGACAACCAGTTCAGCGCCCTTGTTCCTGCCCAGGCAATCTCTGCTTGGGGGGATTGGTACCTTGTTCTGTCAAGAAACAACCAGCTGTGAACTAGAACTTTTTTTTTTGTGACAAGTTTTCGTTGGACATCTATTTTTTTATATAGATATTGCTTTAGATGTATTTTTGAGATGTAATGTTATTTGGTAATAAATATTTTTAGTCTACTATATCAATTGATTGTTTGTTTATTTTTATGCTCTTGTTATTGATGAAAATATTGAATATAAAAAAAAATACTAAAAGTCTCAAAATAATGCACAGAAAACATTTTACATCAGACTGTCCTGAACATTCATTTACAAACACCAAAGGATTTTTGTAAATGGGTGCTACAGTTTTGGCACATGGGTAAGCTACAAAATATATCTAATCGGTATTTATCACCCTCAAAACATTTGAGATATTGATTTAGAGGGTCTAATAATTCACTTACAGAAGGATAGTGAGGACTTTGATGTTGCATCATCTCAATGTTTTCAAGAGAAGAATGATACATTATCCAATGATGGCTTTCCCAAAATGTTAATGCCAAGAAAGAGAGACCAAACAAAAGATAATTTAATAAGACCAAATGAGAAAATAAGAATGTTTCTGTTATATTTCTGAACATTTTCATCTGAAAAATTTAGTTACTTTTGACATTAGTTTCAATTATTTTATTCTGTTATTATGATTGTTAGCCCCCGCCACCTGAGCGGTGTGGGACCTATGGTATCCTGAATCCGTCTCCCTGTGTGTATGTGTCTGTCAACAACAAAAAATTGACATTTTGCTGTCTTAGCTATTTGAGATACAGGCTCTGCATTTTTACAATACATGCATCCCATGAAGGTCTAAATATGATGACCCCTCAATTGTGACCTTGATTTGTTTTCTGCTCGTTTTTCAAAGTCACATGCAGATACAGGGTCCAATGCACACTTCAGATGGTATAGTACATGGTCTGATTACTATATAATCATCTCAAAATACTACTCACAATCATATTTTTGCTGGTCTAAAAATATTGACAAATACTCTAGGTAAGTGATATTAATGTTTCACATAAGATTTGAGAAAAAGATTTACAAGCCTAAATCAAGGGAAAAAATCCGCCTTGGTTGGTTAATGAATGGAAGACCCTCGTCGATCTCCTCGAGGAGCAAAGGGGCATACTATATGCCTAGTTCACTAAGACCAAGGGTAAGATATTATTTTATCTGACACAAATTTTTAAATACCCAAAGACTTTGATCAGGGCGAGCAAATTTTGATTTTTTTTGCTGTTATTCATTGTTTGACAGATATAAACAGACTTAGGGCAAACATCATTTCAAACCAAATTATAGGCACTGGTGGCATATGTCGTTAAACAATAGAAATCATAAACAATGAGATAAACCAATTAATCAAATACAGCTTATTTTTGGGAATGAATAGGGTATAAAGTGTTACAAATAAAAATAAATATTTAACTCTTTAAAAATGGTTGCCATATATATTTATATTCCAACTGACAGTGTGTTTCCATTGTATGCTGTACACAGTACTATTCAGTTTATAAAATGTACATGACAATAATAGACGAAAATGGAAAACTAATGAGATGGGTCAACTTTGCACAAAAGAATGAGGCTTGGCAGAAGATTCAAAGAGGATTTGCTGCATCTGGGCTCAACAGCCACCTCAGTGTTTGAGAAATAAAATATGAAAGAATGAATGTATGTTCAGCCATATTAAAAAGGTGAGAATTTGTTGCCAGAATTAAATGAAAATTTTGTCTCAACATTTGGTGATTTTTTATTTATAGGTGCACTTTATGTCATTTATCATTTTAGTTTATTTGTGCTTAATTGTTTACCTTTTAGGGAAATAATGGTTCTCTCCTTATGTGTTGGTATACTATTTATGGGGTAGATCTGTATCTGTGCCAGTTTTGCCATACTATCTGGGTTATATGGTTCACATGTCCAATACATTATATTCTTATTCATAATATTATTTCTGGTAAGCTACAGAACTCAACAAGCATTAAAGAAGAACTGGGGCATGAGGGGATGGGCCAGCTGTCCTTACAGAAACAGAAAAGAGGGTGGTGGCCATCATGAGAGAGGTGGCCATTGAAAGTCATTTCTATACTTCCTTTGATCTTATTTACCCTTCCTTAAAGTTAACTTAATTGTGAATTATAATTATGTAAAAATGAGTTTCGATTGTTTCATTTTTTTTAGATTTCAAAAAGAATGCTGTTTGTTATAATATTGATAGCAGCTCTATATTGATCAATTCCTACCCCACCGATATTTTAGTAGTAAGAGTCAAATCTTTGACCACCCACACAAATACAAATATTGCAAGCTCAATATGAATGGAATTGTTAGTGATTAAATTAAATGGGTTCACTTTTGTAGGAATGACATGCTTTTCAACATGGAGTGACAACAGATATGGTGATATAATGATGAAAGAGAATATGATTATTGCAGTATATTGGGTTAGTGTAAGCTAATGATGTCACAACAGTACAACAAAATACACATGCATGAAATAATTCTAAATAATATGTGCATTGTAAGAAGGTAGTCACACTAAAGAACCTTACAATTACTACAGGCTTCAGCAATGTCTGACAGCTGGATTGAGGGCAGAAAGTGGACTTCTGGCCAGGTTGACTAAACATTACATAATACACAACTTAAGACATTATATACAAGCAAGATTGTCAGAACACATGCACATGGCTGACCTTGCCATGTTTACTATATGGGGTAAGTGTATATTCTAGAACAGGTCAAGTCCACGCTTCAATAGGCACTGGGTTTAACTGTTTTGCAATTATAGTAGTTGGGAGTGACCATGATTATATTCTATATGGGTAAAGGTACATTATATATGAATTATTCCTGGCAATCCTCAATAATAACTCACAGTAGGTTCTAACTGTCCTATCTGATAACAAACACAAATCCAGCCATAACATGTTAAAGTGCTGTCTCTGATTGTTGCAAGGATTTTACCAAGCTGATTTTCACCACTCCATTTGTGTATGTCTGAAATCTGGCCACATCCAAAGAACTTGTCGTAGGGATTTCCTTCGGCTAAGACTTTGTCTCCTGTGCTTTTCAGAAATTACATCAGGGATGGATTCTGACTGAATTTGCACTCAAGCCCAATCATCGAGGTCAAAAAGTTTATTTAGTTCCTTACCAAGTTGGTTTACATCCATTGGTGACTAGGCACGCATAATAGTTTCTTTATAGTCCTTGCAATTTATGAAGTCAGCCTTCTCCGAAGTGTAATGTCGTTCCTCATAGTCAAACCCATTCACTTTAAATTGGCAAACAAGGAAGTTACTGAGTGGAGACTGGCCACCAAAGAAGGCAAAAACTTCTCCTATCTGTGGGGTAGCTATCTTTGCTGGATCAAGGTTCGGTGGAAGTCTCTTCAAGTCATTGGTTGAATAGTGGATGCCCTGAATGGTGAAAGCGTCTACGCTGAGATATGCTTCCATGCCAAGTGACTTAGCTTTTTTGAGAATGGGCCTTAACACTCTCCTTCTATCCTGTATCTCCTTTGGGAAATCCTCATTGATGAAGATATTGGATCCCTGAAGTTTCCTTCTGGCTTGCCACTCCCTCGTACGATCTCCATACCAATGGAACTTCATGATCATGGTGTGCGGTCTAGGTGATCCTCGCTTCTTTGGGCCTAATCTGTGGCAGCGTACTATCTTAATATCATCAACATTGTCTAATTGCAGCTTAGTTTTGAAAAAAGACTTTATAAGTTCCTCACAATTTTCAGGATCTGACTCACTTAATCAATGAATCAAAAGATTATCTCTTCTTGATTGAGATTCAATCTGGACTAGTCTGTCTTGCAGCTTTCCCACATAAGAGTTTAATTTGGCCTTTTCAAGTCTCTCTTTGTCCAAGGCAGCCACAAGGTTATTGATCTGTTTACTATTTTGTTGGCTTCGCTCCATGGCTTGCTTGACATTTGTATTACATAACTCAATTGACTGTTTGATATGCTCCAGTGAGTCATTGGTCTGCTTTTGGCTAGTATGAACACAATCCACTTTGGTGATAAGGCAGTCCAGTGTGGACTTAAGCTCCTTAAGTGAGTTGTTCATATCTGAAAAATTTGTCTGGGAATCATCATTTTCAAGGGTATTTTGTCCCTTTTTACCTCTTCCACTTGCCATTCTTCTATAAATTGATCTATGTAAGGTAATCTCAATGTCTTCACATTTTTTGCACTGTTAGTACTGTCCAAACATGTGTAATGTGTACTATTGCAGAGAGCTCTCACTAGTTTCCACCTGTCACCACCATATAATTTGCAGATCTGGCATGATTGTTTATTATTTGACTACTATGCTTTGAAAAGAATGATTCACTTTGATTATCAAAAATAAGTTGAATTGTAATGAATTTATTTAATAATGAACTAAGTATGGTTATGAATTTCTAAGTCATTACATGGAATTATGAGGCCACGGGCCTTGGCGCAGTTGGTTAGAGCGCCAGCTTATTAGCACCAGTTCCTCTGTCGTGATCCAAAGGTAGTGGGTTCGATCCCTGGCCATGCCGAGATTGAAATCATGATACAATTTCACACATGAGCAGAGGTCCGTGCCAAAGGGTTAATCTATTGTCCTTGTAAACCTGTGACCGGGTGGGTTGTCATGTGAAGGACCTGCGACATGACAATTCAGTGAGGCAGCACTATATCTTTTACAAGTACAAATGGTTATAGTGGTCAGGAGGTTCACTCTTATAATAAGTCTAGAATTATACATAAATTCAAACAATTTTTAATCATGCCCAAAAATGGCTGTGCCCCAATGCTGATGTCGAGGCTTGTTTTTAGTTGTGAAATTCCAATATTTACAGTATTCTATTATTTGATATTTACTTTTTAACATTTTCGTAGTGTATTTTGGTAGTATAATATGGATACAGTTATGGATACAGAAATGGTTAAATTGATCAAAATATAATAATAAAGTTTGTATCCCCTGAGATCTATCTTTGGTTGTGATCAAAAAAACAAAACAAAAATTGAATTTTACAGGCATTGACGATAGCTAAAATATTCAATTATAAAAATTATTTCAATATTGTGATTTAAGGTGAACAGGTCCTTCAACAATACAAAAACCAAACCAAGATATTAGAGGAGATGCTGGCCGTGCAAAAGAAGAGGCTAGCAGTGGAGAAGGAGGTGCTTGCCATAAATCAGCAAAAATTGACCTATTTGCAGCTGGCGAAAGGAGTGCTGACCATGTACATTAAGTGCTGAAGAGGTCGTTGAAATAAACGAAATATACAAAACTCATTTCTTACAAAATTGTACCGTACTGAAACGTTTATATTGGATGAAGATAGGAATGTGATTTCATAATTGTTATCTACCTTGTATATTTAGTGTTAAAAATCAGATAGCATCAGCAACAAAGTATTACATCAATTATTTCTATAAACAAGACTATTTACAAAAATTATCTAATTAAAATGGCGTTGAATCAAATTGGCTCTTGTCCAGGCACCATCTACAGCAGAAGTCCTCTGTGGTGCATTTCTAGCCAAATTAATATGAAGACTCTCATCGTCCTTGGGAATACATGTCTGGGTCAGGAAGGCATTATGTTGTGCAACACTACACAAGCTAAGACGATTCTACATGTTGTCCCGATTTCAGACTGAAGCACTTCACCAGTTTTATGCAAACACCTTTGAAAGAAAAAGAACACAGTTGGCCAATTCCACATGAATTATAGGCCTACAAGTATCAAAATAACAATAACTAAAGAATTTTTTTAAATAAGTTGAAAATGAAAGATTATGCATTGCTGGGGTTTAGCAGTGGTGTGAGGAGATTTTTCCGGCAGGGATATCCTGAGTCTCCCAAGAGCCAATTTGACTGAAATTTTCCCCCTTCTATGTCCTTTTTTATTTCAAAAAAATTCCAGATATATGAATAATGTGTGGCTCCTGGCCAACATACCTCCAAATCACGTATCAGAAGATCAGCAACACACAATCTACAAATATTACAATTTGTAGCAATAGAAATAAACAAATTTCCAATATTTCTCAGTTATTTTTCAATATATTTTAAAAGCATATTGAAAAGGTACCTAGACATTGATGCTGTGTTCGCCTTTCCTATTCGCAAAATGAATTTGAATTCATTTTGTTTCTGAAATAATTTTTTGGAAACATTATTTTAATTTGATTCACATTATTTTAATTTGATTCACATTATTTTAATTTGATTCACATTATTTTAATTGATTCACATTGTTGATTAGACCATATTTTGTGATCATTGATCAACAATATTTTTCTAGAAATTAACTGTCATCAGGGTATCTGATGTGCTCTTGGGCCATCAACACGAAATATGAGGCAACTTTATTGACAATGCAACTAGCTCTAGCCTTTGAAATTGTGTGGATGGAGGCTTGTTCACTTAGTAGTCCTCTTTTTCAAACAAAGCATTGGAACACCAGCATCTAAAATGAAAATAGTTCAATATTTCATTTGACCTTTACATTTGACTGCAGGCATCGACATTAGCCTTTTGCCCGGAGATATATTTCACAAATGTCGGTGGTCAAGTGCTGTAATTGTTCCAATATCCATATATTTTATCAGCCAATATTTGAGCAAATCATTTCAGCATTAGCCCTACACTGTATTCAAATATTGGGGAAAAGCTTTGCATTTAATTTTTTCAGCGCAAGTGAATTTTAATTCAGGGCTATTAGATTTTCAATTTTAATTGCCTGGTGGGAAAGTGGGTCAAAATGTTAACTCCGAGGCCTGTAACCTTTTGTCACGAAACATCAGTTTACATAATATGGTTTTAAAAAGGTGTGAAATAATATTATCTTGTGATGCAGCAACGTCATAGGTGATGAACTATGGACACTTGTTATCATTTGTTAGCTGCTCTCTGATTGGTAAAAATATTCACCCTTGTCTCAAATGAATGAATGAATGAATAGTTGCTTAGAGGCACATCAACCACTAAGGTTATTCAGTGCCTAAAAGTGGTAAAAATATAAACGTTTATAAAATCAACATGATATGTAAATAATCTTAACAACACAAAATATCAACAAAATGCTTTCAATATATCAGTTATAGACATAACAAATTAAAAGGCTTTAAATACCATTTGATGTTTCGCGGTTCTTGACAAATAGGTCAATGACCTAAGTAAACAAAAGCTCCACACTTAAAATAGGTTATAAAGTCCTATTTGGTTTAAAAACGATACTATCACAGAAGTATATACAGTATCAAATAACGAAAGTAAATCTTGCACATTCAAATATTGAGTCCTAATTATATCAAAATCGATACATTCGATTAAAACATGTTTGATAGTCAAAGCCCTTTGACTACCAATACACTGAGGCTGATCTTCGCCTTTAAGAAGATTTGTTTGTTTGTTTTGTTTGTTTGGGGTTTTACATCACTTTCAACAGTATTTCAGTCATTTCGTGATGAGACCTACTTGTAGCAGATATAGTGCTGCCTCACTGAATTGTCATGTCGCAGGTCCTTGACATGACAACTCACCCGGTCACAGATTTACAAGGACAACGGGTTAACCCTTTTGGCACGGGCCTCAGCTCATGTGGGAAATTGTATCATGAGTTCAATCCCAGCACGGCCGGGGTTCGAACCCACGACCTTTGGATCACCACAGAGGAACTGGTGCTAATAAGCTGGCGCTCTAACCAACTGCGCCACGGCCCATGGCCCTTTTAAGAAGATAGCAGTGAGTCAAATGGCTATGTCCAATTCTTATACGTGTTAAAACATACTCTTCTCTTCGGTTAATTCTACAAGCACCTTTGGTTTTACCTAAAACAGGCTTGATTTTGTGTAGTTTATTAAAAATAGCTTCGTTCCAGCGCAATTGCCATTTAGAACATAAAAAAAACAGTAATATATTTCTTAAACTCTGTATAAGGTATAAGCATATTTATTGGGGGCTTATCCAACTCTGCTTTGGTAGCTTGGTCAGCAGCCTCTTCCAAGGATTCCAATATGACTGGGAATCCAATAAAAACGAATCTCTTTATTTTCCTCAGTACAGAGTCTATGATGGCACTCAAGGATTTTGTAAATAAATGGATTTTTCCAATCCTTTGCTTTCAATGCTTGTAAACAAGACAAAGAATCAGAAAAAATTAAAAATTTACGAAGCCTCCACATGATCTAAAGCTATGTATAAAGCATGAAGTTCTGCAGAATAAATAGATGATTTATTTGACAGACGTTCTGAATAAATATGATTGCCCTTAACAGCAGCTGCAGCAGCCTTGTCATCATCAAATGATCCATCAGAGTATATACACTGATATCCAGTGAAGAAAGATTTTATTTCATTATATCTATTTATATACAGGGATGGATCGGTTGAGTGTTTCTTTAATTCTGACATGGCTACATTAATATTTAAAGTTTCATAGGTCCATGGAGGAATGAATGAATGAATGGTTGCTTAGAGGCACATCAACCACTAAGGTTATAAAGTGCCTAAAAGTGGTAAAAACATACACGTTTAAAAAATCAATATGACATGTAAATAATCTTAACAACACAAAATATCAACAAAATCCTTTCAATATATCAGTTATAGACATAACAAATTTGTATATTAGATAAATTCAATTTAAAAGACTTTAAATACCATCTGATGTTTCGTGGTTCTTGATATATAGGCCAACGACAATTCGGACATCGCTACATTAACATTTAAAGTTGCATAGGTCTATGGAGGTGTTTCTGGATATTGAAATTGAGCTACGTGATTCGGATTTAAATTTAAAGATTGTAAAGATTCTTTAATGCGAATGCCAAAAGCGTCATGTGCAGGATTGTCTGGTCAAGCAGCAATTTTTGCAGCATACTGAAGGGCAAGCTTTTTCTCTTCTTAAATCAAGAGTCAGTTCATCTGCCTCAACTGCAAAGCTATCTGCAGGCGAGGTACGAAATGCACCAAGGCATAGTCTTAACCCTTGATTTTGTACAGGATCGAGCTTTTAGTATACGATGGACGTGCTGATCCATATACCATACACCCATAATCAAGTTTGGAACGTACCAGCGCTCTATATAATTGTAATAAAACATTACGGTCCCCTCCCCAATCGGTATGGGCGAGAACCCGTAATAAATCTAATGCCTTCTGACAAGTGCATACATACGCTCTTTTTCAAAGAAAACTTAAATCCATTGTTATCAGCCCATTCTTGTAATCTATTTAGGTGTTGTTGGAGCTGTTGTTCTATTATATGCATGCTTGCTGACCTGTAGCTTCAGTTGAAATCATCAACAAAAGGTGAGCAATCTGCTCCAGGCCTCATACAATCAATAATGCTGTTAATTTTAATAATAAAAAGGGTGACTGATAATATACTACCCTTTTTATCCAATCCCTACATGGCTTCTAAATGAATGCATGGGGAATTTACTGCCATTAATAAAGGCCATCATAAATAAGTCAATCTCATAAGGAGACATGCCTGATGACCTGAAGATGGCCATCATTAGATCCTTAATTAAGAAATTGGGCCTGGAATTGATAAAGAAGAATTATAGACCAGTCTCGAACCTGGCCTACTTATCAAAATTAATAGAAAGAGCAGTAGCTAAACAGTTTGTGGGACATCTAGTTAGAAATGATATTCAAGGCCTATTTCAATCAGCCTATAAGGAGTTCCATAGTACTGAAACTGCATTACTCAAAGTGCAGAATGACATCTTAATGGATATTGATGATGGTAAAACGGTAATGCTGGTACTACTTGATCTATCAGCGGCTTTTGACACTATTGATCATGAAATATTGCTTAATAGACTGGAAAAAAGATGTGGTATCACAGGGACTGCCCTTAAATGGTTTAGATCATACTTGTCTAATAGAAAACAATGTGTTGTAATAGATGGTGAAAGATCTGATAATATTAAGATTAAATATGGTGTCCCACAAGGCTCAGTTTTGGGACCTTTATTATTTACGGCATATATGGAGCCTTTATCAGATATAATTGGTAACTATGGTCTCAAGCATCACATCTATGCTGACGATACACAACTCTACATCACCATTGATCCTAAGTCTAAAGAAACTAGAGTTAAGTCCTGCAAGGAGATGGAAAATTGTATTATAGAGGTTAAAAAATTCTTAATAGAGAATAAAATGAAGATAAATGATGGAAAGACAGAAATGCTTTTATGTGGTAAAAGCTGTGAATTCAGAAAGAAAAATGTACCTGAAGATATTCTAGTAGGGGAAACTAGAATCCCTAGATCAAATTCTGTTAAGGATCTAGGGGTTATTCTAGATCAAGAACTATCTATGAAATCACAAATCAGAAAAATGTGTAAAAACGGTTTCTTCCATGTAAAAAATTTATCAAGAGTAAGAAATTGTTTAGATGAGGGAACAGCCAACACCCTTGCTCATGCATTTGTCACTTCTACCCTTGACTATGGAAATGCCCTTCTAGCGGGTCTTCCTGAGTGTGAATTAGCCAAATTACAAAAATTACAGAACGCTGCAGCGAGGGTAGTTGGGAAGCTCAAAAAGAGAGATCATATCACGCAAAAACTTAAGGAACTTCACTGGTTACCAGTAAAAGCTAGGATTGATTTCAAAATATCTCTATTAACATGGAAGGTGCAAAATGGCTTTGCCCCAAAATATTTGTCTGATTTATTAGAATATAAACAGTTGGGTATGGGACTGCGATCTAATGATAAAAATGAATACATAGTACCTAAGACTAATATGAAATCTTATGGAGATAGGGCTTTCATGGCGTATGCGCCAAGGAACTGGAATGCGCTGCCCCTTGAAGTGAAAAAGTGTAAAACTGTTGAAACTTTCAAGAAGAAACTTAAAACATTTCTATTTAGAAAACACTATCTTAATGAAGCGCTTCGAGCAGACTTGGTCTGATATAGCGCTATATAAATCGTTCTTATTATTATATTATTATTATTACACTGTGGAACACCCATTTCCTGATCAAAAGTGATGCGCCCACTCGAACTTTGAAATGTCTGTTTGATAGAAAATTTTGAATAAAAAGGGATAAACGACCCCTTAATCCCATATCATATAAATCACTTATTATTCCATATTTCCATGTGGTGTCGTAAGCTTTCTCTAAATCAAAAAATATACTAACCACATGTTCGCCTTTCATAAAACCTTCTTGTATAAATGTTTCTAAACGTACCAGATGGTCAATAGTACTTCTACAATAGCGTTTTTCTAAAGCCACTCTGTGCAACAGAAATATAAGCCGCAGTTTCTAAAAACCAAACTAAACGCTCGTTAATCATTCGTTCCATTGATTTACAAATACAACTTGTTAACGGAATGGGATGATAATTATTTGAATCTGAAGAGTCTTTGCCAGGTTTGGGAATAGGAATGATAGTGGCTTCACTCCATGAAGGAGGAAAATTACCACTTTCCCAAATATTATTAAAAATATCCAAAAGATGTGTTTGGTCAGGGAGGTGTTTGAGGATATGATAGTGTATATGATCAGGTCCAGGAGCGGTATCATGGGATTTATCTAAAGCAAGTTTTAAATCTGATATTGTGAATGGCTTATTATATTGTTCCAAGTTATTAAATATGAAATTTAGTTGGTTTCTTTCTTTTCTAATTTTTATTTGTTGGAATTTTGTAGAATAATTATCAGATGAGGAATTCTCGGAAATGGTTTGACCTATTGTGTTACCTCCTTTCGGTGGGATTTGTAATTAATTGGCCATTATGATTTAGATGTTTGACCCTTGCTCCACCTCCCTTCCCAGTAATTTTACGCACCATATCCCAGCATTTCTTAATTGGTGAACGTGTATTTAATTTAGAAACGTAATCTTTCCAACTTTTTCTTTTGCTTATTTGAATAATATAACAGGCTTTAGAAGCTTGTAATTATATTGAGTTGGCTGTCGATTAAATTTTTTTAAAGCTTTTTTTTGCTCCTTGACAGTTTTTTTGCACTCATCATTAAACCAAGGTTTTTCTTTAATTTTAGAATTTGGCTTTGATTTGGTAATACACCCATCAGCAATATCATACAATGTATCCGTAAAAACTTGAAGAGGATCATCTACATTGTTAAAAATTTCTGGAGTTATTTTATTAAAACAGGATGTCTGAAATTTTGCCCAATCGGCTTGATGAAATTTCCACTTAGGGATTCGTTCGTCTGGTGGAGGAAAATGGTTATTTTAAATAATGGGGTAATGATCACTATCCCGGAATAGTCTAAAAATATATTTGGAGTGCACAAGGAGCTATCTAATGATGTTAAAGAGCCTGTAGCAGGATGTAAATATGTTGGTGAATCGTTATTCCAAAGGCACAAACTATTGTTATTTAAGAAATCTTCTATTATACGTTTATTCTATTATAAAATCTTATATTGAACCTTTAGGTTTATGATTGTGTTTTGAGTGGACAGGTGTAAAATGTATATTGGAAGGATCACCTGTGTCCATCCTTTCAAAGGATTTAGTTCTATTTTTTTTAGTTTTGCTTTGATCTTTGATTTCTTTTTTGTCTGGTTTCTTAACTGGTCTATTGCTATTTACATTTTTATTACTGGATGATGTGAAGGGAGTCTGTGAAGAGGTTTTAGTGGATTGAACTGTTGGTACATTTATTACTGGGTTAGTGGGTGTTTGGGTTTGAGTGGATGTTCCTGAAGATTAGGAGGTATTTGAAAAATAATTCTTTTCATTGATTGGCCAGGTTATTTCTGTCTGTATTGCTATTGTTTTTGTCTCTTTGGTTTTTAAGGTGGTAGCATAGGATGTTTTGGAATTGTTTAAACTTTCTACACGTTTACGTGCCTCAGGAAAAGAGATGTTTTCAGTGTGGCGTATTCGCTGAATTTCCTTTTCTTTTAAAAAGGAAGGACAATTCCGTGAATACGATGGGTGATTGCCTTGGCAATTCACACATTTCATAGTTTCCGAAGAACACTCTTCTCCGCTATGCTGGGTTGTACATTTTGGGCAAGCTACATTTCCTTTGCATCGATCAGATCCATGTCCATACCTGTGACACTTGAAGCAGCGCAGAGGGTTTGGAATAAAAACATAAACTCGGACGTTTAAATAGCCAACTTTAATAGATGTTGGAAGCTGCGCTGCTTCAAATGTCAGAATGAATGTATTGATTGGAACTTTGGTTCCATCCTTCTTAATAAAAATTTGTTTGCATTGAACTACAGGTTGATCTTTTAGTTCATCCACTTTTTCCTCTTCAGAAACTCCCGCCAGATCTGGGCATCTTATCACTCCTTTTTTATTATTGAGGGTCTTATGAGCCGTTATCAAAACTGGAACTGTGGCCAACATTCGGCATCTTAAAAGATTGTCTGCATGGCTTTTCCGCTCAACTTCAATTAATAAATGCGTTTCCATTTTTTAAAACTGTTTTCGGCACCCCGGCAATGCCTTGAATCCCCTTTGCAATTGCAAAGGGGGACATTTTTGCCAGGGTATGTTCAGCATCGCAACTTTCCGCAATTGAAAATCTTGGCTATTTTCCTGTTTTATTTGAATCGTCATCACTGTCTATGTAATTCCTAGTTCGTTTTTGTTTGTTTTGCGCCATGTGTGTTATTTTATATTTCATCAGTTAGGTCCCCTACCCACCACGGAGCCCAACAAGGGAATGCCTTACTGGGCCGGTAACTCCAAGCGTTGACGCCGTGAGGATACCCAACATGACATACTCTAATAATAAAAACTCCACCCTTTCGGATCTGATTTATATCCCTCGATTGACCCAATCAGCAGTAATCTCCTTTCAGCAAATATTAATAAAAAAATTATCAATTATTCCTAAATTTTAAACATTGAAATTGTCACTAATAAAAATAAAATAGCCAGAATACATTAAAGGAAATATACCACAAGCGGGTTAGATCAGACCCAGGCCTAATCTGATCTACCCGTCTGGTGAACATCTGGATCCAAGACAGGCATGTTGCAACTGGACCGGTATTTCTGCCAAACCAGCCCAGTGCTCAGGGTTTCCGTTTGCCAAGTGCATCTAGGTAGATATATTTGATTTTAATTTGATATTCTGCAAATTTACGCGAGCTT
Source organism: Amphiduros pacificus (assembly GCA_949316495.1). Lineage (NCBI taxonomy): Eukaryota > Metazoa > Annelida > Polychaeta > Phyllodocida > Hesionidae > Amphiduros > Amphiduros pacificus. The sequence continues at coordinate 55,892,519 of OX439001.1, read as the reverse complement.
GATTTTTTTTAAATCAACTCTTGTTTTATATATAAGGAAAGGGTGTTAAATGATATTTAAAGATAATACACAAACTATAAGAAAATTGTGAAAATATAAAATCACAAGAAATATTCATTCTAAAATATGTTTACATGGAAGCAGGCTTATTATTTAAAAAAAATATTCAATTTTTAGCTATGCATAGCATAAATCCTGTACTAATGGGGAGAAATTTTCTGCCATTCTGTCCATCAACTTTGATCTTTTCCTCTGAAACTACTGGTTGGAGTTCTTAGCTGTCAGTAGGCAAGATGTATTTCTGAGAACTTATTTCTATTAGGCTCAGAATCTTATCCAGTTTGTTTTGATTTAAAAATAAAATCTAATAGCTATCACTGAGTTGTCAGAGAGGCTGCCATTTTTAACATCATGACAAATATTAGCCATTGAGAATCAAGATAATAAGCTTGGGTCAAATTTAATATGTAACATGCATTTTGATTGGTCAAAATAATCATTGGCACAAGTCTGCTCTGGGAAAGGATTTAAATGATCATTTATGAAGCAATTTCCAAAAAAGTAATGATCAGCATAATTTAAAAATTACATTTTAGCAACTATGTACTTTCACTGATATTTACCATATACGGTTTTGAGTATCTTGTCTCAATATATATTTCATTTCATAAGGAGAAGTACTTAATGAATATATTTGGTAATGTGTTATATCTTTGTTTATATACAATTATGCATTGTAAATATTAAGAATGTCTTGTACATATAATTTATCATGGAATAAACATAGGAAAAAAACAGTTATTTTCTTGTTTACATTCATTAGGAAAATGATGTTTAACTAGCTTAAAAAAAACACCAGCCATCTTGGCTATTCTTTTGGAATACATTTTAGAAATCAATTTTCATAAGATTGCACTTCCACGTTTGCCCAGGAATTTAACTTCACTAATATAATTCTATTTTCTTGAGGCAGTTTTTTCTGGACGTTTATCTTCGGGTTATTCTAGAATATAGAATAAAATAAAATAGAATTTTGCAAATGAAGAAAAACTTAGAAAATATAGAAAGAAAACATTACACGGAAACTAAAGCAAACAAAATTTAAATAAAAGCAAAGTTTTTAAACTTTGAGCAAGTTTGCCTCCAATATTGTGGTGAACCTTGAGCACGTAAATATATTATTATTTCTAACTAAATGACAGTTACAAAGGTTACACATACATATTTTAGGAATTGTGCTCTTCAGGCTCATTTGTAGATTCCCAGGCTGTGGTGCCCCCTGTTGTAAAATATCCAAACATTTAAGTGAGAGAATAATTCTTGCTACATCAACAGGAAGTGGGAATGTTTTAAATTTATGTTCACAGGCATTACATAAACAGAGGATAAAAAGTAAGAAATCAGCATTTGTTTCACTAGATATGGACTTTTATCTTCATGTACATGTGGAGTTTGCCCTAGTGGATTATATATACATACATATGTAGTATATATGTATATATAATCCACTTGGGCAAACTCTACATACATAATTATATATATATAATTGTATGTATATATGTATATATATATGTATATATATATATATATATATATATATATATATATATATATATATATATATATATATATATATATATATATATATATATATATATATAAATATATATATATATATATATAAATATATAATATACATAAATATATATATATATATATATATATATAAATATATATATAAATATATATATATATATATATATATATATATATATATATATATATATATATATATATATATATATATATATATACATTTCATAATAAAATTCTATGTTCATATTTCATATAGAACTAGAATATCGTTTAATAAATAATTGGTTAATGTCTGAACACCATACTTCTCTCCACATCCAAGTCTAAAACAAAAGCATATTGTACATACGTGACAATGAGGTGTCTTTATGTATGTATGTATGTATGTATGTATGTATGTATGTATGTATGTATGTATGTATGTATGTATGTATGTATGTATGTATGTATGTATGTATGTATGTATGTATGTATGTATGTATGTATGTATGTATGTATGTATGTATGTATGTATGTATGTATGTATGTATGTATGTATATATATAAATATATATATATATATATATATATATATATATATATCTATATATATATATATATATATATATATATATTATGCGAAGTTTTGGAAATATTATATGTATATCGAAATATATATATATATATATATATATATATATATATATATATATATATATATATATATATATATATATATATACACACACACACACACACACACACACACACACACATGTATAAAGAGGATTGCTTACATAACTGTTCCCTACTTGTGTATTCAAGGTCCCAGATAAAGACACCTCATTGTCACGTATGTACAATATGCTTTTGTTTTAGACTTGGATGTTGAGAGAAGTATGGTGTTCAGACATTAACCAATTATTTATTAAACGATATTCTAGTTCTATATGAAATATGAACATAGAATTTTATTCAATATGCTTTTGTTTTAGACTTGGATGTGGAGAGAAGTATGGTGTTCAGACATTAACCAATTATTTATTAAACGATATTCTAGTTCTATATGAAATATGAACATAGAATTTTATTCTATGTCCATATTTACTAAGCTAGTGATCACTTGATGACATAAAATGAGGTACTTGCAGAGGCATGCACATAATCAATGAAAATTGATTCTAATCTGACTTAAAATGAGTGAAACAGGTAAATGGCAAAACAAACTGCATTTGATTCTGATAACATACCTTTTGAAAATGTTTTTTTCACTTTTACCTCTTATTTGGATTGTTCACAGTACAGCCCATTTATTTTGGGTAGTTAATTATCTGCGGAAAACGATCACACTGAAGGTTGGGAAATGCAAAGCATAAGAATCCTTCTATGTTGTATCATTTCATTCTCATTCCTACTAAACACCATTCTAGGCACTTTTTGAAACCAATTTGTATTCAACAGACAATAGTCACATAAGAATTGAATTATGAAAGTTGATCAATTGCTTTGCTTGGTTAAGCCTTTTTGAGAAGATCAATCCCTTGCTGTCTTTTAAGTCATGAAAAACAGGAGACAAATGAAACAGTTTCACTTGAAATATAACAAACAATTTGGGATTCTGCAATCATTAATGTGATCAACATCATTGACCAGTTTCCAAAACTTCGCATAATATATCAAGTTTGTCTGCATTAAATTGGTAGTGGTTGTTTTGATACAAGATATTTAATGAATGTGTGAATCCGAGGGGCATTAGGCCTACAAGTATTTGTTCATTTCTTTTGAAAACATAAGAGCAATACAACATGACAAATTGCCTTAGTGATCCCTTCAATCGAAATCACTTTTCAACAATTTTCAAATAGCCAGTAATCTGTATTTCAAAATCTCATCTTCACAGTGGCATATATTCAGGACATTCTCTTAGCAAGCTACAATGACATTAAGTTGCAGCTGGTCGCACCCATTTCTCCTTCATATTTTCCAAAAATGTATGATTTGATTTGATGTCCATAATCCAGAAAATACATTGTAATTTTACACATTTTTGTTCAATCTCACAGTATGTTCAATGACAATTATATCATTCTGGAAATTTACATCGAGTTAGCCTAAAATAACGCAGGCAGAAAGAAATATTCTTAAACAGGATATTTCAGTTTAAATAAGTTTGCACAGTGCTCGGGGTGGCTTAGCTGGGAGGATGTCTGTTTTGAATTTTGAATCTCGGTGGGGACAAAGTACTTTGTCTTTGCTGAGGACGATATATTCATATTAGGGTTTTATTTGAGTGATATGCGCATCAGAACATAAAAAAATTTATTTTGCAAACAATTAAGTATTTATTTATTCATAACAACTATAATATATTGGTGATGATTCAGATATGTCATTCCAATTTGATTCATGGCAGATTTGTGATTAATAAATGTGATTCATTGCGGATATATATGGGATTACAATTTGTGAATAGCAGCAGATATGTGATTACAACCACCCATTTTGCACATTTTGGTATTTGTCAATTGTTTAGTTAACAATATGTGCTCTATAGTATAGGCATATCCATCAGTAAGACTAGTCATTATTTTATCTTACAAAGCGATGTGAATACTATAGACATACGATCATAGCCTTCACGCACTGATCTCTCTTCTATGCCAAACAATGAAAATTAATATCTCGATCATCTGACTTCAATTGCTGAACATTGGGAGGAAATCGGGGTCAATGAGTGCAGTTTTCATATCAATTTATTTGTATCATACATATGAACTTTTTATGCCAAAAGATCTATTGTTCCATTAGTTTTATGTATACAAGACATATTTTTCATTATCAGCCAATCCTATGATTGCGCGAATGCTATGGTCGCTAGCTCTAATATTTATTGCAGATGTGTGGTTCTAATTCACGGCAAATAGCAGATACAATGTATGGCCCACACCAGATATGTGACTACAATATTATTTTTTCAGCAAACATGAAAGAGGAACATTATGATGTGGTTGTGGTGGGAGCCGGGGTGGTAGGATCATTTACAGCTTACCATCTCGCTAAGCAAGGATTCCATACTCTACTACTGGATCAAGTAAGTCCTGATCAATGCATTTAGATAGGTAATAACAGTGTAATCATATAGGTCATGCTGCAAGTTATGCTATTAAAGTTTTGGACCAGCAAGCTGTCTGAGATTGGTTATCAAATGCTGATATGATTATCTATCAGACAAATACACACTTAATCTTCGAGAGGAGTGCTGATAAAAGGTTTATGTCACTAGGGCTGTATCAGCAGGTTCAAAATTATGAACCCAATATTTTGGGTTTAAAATAGGTGTTCAACACCAAATTTGAACCAAAAGTATTGCATGACCAAGTTCTACACCAATATTGGGTTCAAACACCAATTTTGGGTTCACGTGTTGAGCCCTTGATGTAACACCATTATTTGGAGGTCAAAATCAATGTTCAACACCAATATTGGGTTCAAACCAGGGCTTTATGCTAAGATTTCAAGTATGTTCTTACATCTCAAGAGTCAAATCAAATCCGTTTTTTAGAACGGTTTCACTTGAACCAAAAATATTTTACTTACATCACAAGCTTGTGCTTAGATCTCAAAGAAGGTCTGTAGCTTGCTTAGATGCATTTTTCTCTTGCTTAAATTTAGCATTGGATATGTTTATAACAAAGGCTGCAAAAATGCTTTTTTTTCCTGTCAAATGCATCATAAAGTAAAAATATTGCACCATGACATCACATGAGCACCCAGAACATTGGTAAAATGTTACAATATGCCAATTGTGGCTTCATGAAGTAAATCCCGTCAGAACCCCGGGGTAACGAGTTCAGAAGGGTCAAATATGGAAGTAATGTAAACAAACTTGCGATTCATTGATTGCTGCAAATATTAGACCACAGCTGCTAAAATACTGTTTTCTTTATGAAAAAATGCATATAGGAATTTAAAATTAAATATTAAATTATGTAAAAATCGTATAAACCAACAACATAAAATTGAAGTGTAGGAGATTTTTGGTTCATAATGAACCTCATTGTGGGTTCAAATGAACCAGAACTGGTGTAGGAAATTTGTTTTTAAAGGTACGCAAAATTTTATAAGCAAAATTTTATAATTTCAATCGTAATAAATACATTTTTTCAAGCCAATTTATTTTCAACATTTCATTTGAATATTTTTGCAGTTTTACCTGCCCCACAGCCGTGGAAGTTCTAGTAGTCAGACCCGATTGATTCGCAATTTTTGCGTGCAGGACTATTACTACGAAATGATGCCAGAAGCCTTCAGCATGTGGCACCGCCTGGAAACTGACACTGGCAAATCACTTTTCAGGTTATTATTTTAACACGTCTCTCTCTCTCTCTCTGTCTCTCTGTTTATCTATCTATCTGTCTTTCTGTCTGTCTGTCTATCTATCAATCAATCAATCAATCATCAATAAAGCTTTTTTTCATCGCAGAAAAACAAGCGTGTTACAGGCAGATGGGAAGAAAACCAGATTGGAATCTACTTCAAAGGTTATGAAGAGGCACAACATGCCCCATAAGCTGCTATCTTCTCAGGAACTGAGGGAATTTTATCCAACGTTCACATTTGCAGATGACCAACAAGGCTTGCTTGACCAGGATGCAGGGATACTTTTTGCCAGCAAATGTATCGCCACCTTACAGGTAACATTGGTTGCAACTAAAGCCATCAAAAACCTCTGTAATTTGAAATCAATCATTTGACCCAACATTTAATTGGGTTTTAGAACATTTCTTAATGTAATACCTCGGAGCAGCCTGTTTTTTTTAAGGCTATCAGTATTTTTGGCATCACATCTTGTCATATCTGTTCATCCATCTGCCTGTACATTCCTCTTCATAAGGAAGAGGAGACAAGTGGTGCTTAAAAACAAATAAAGCTTGCCCAGGATTTGGAAATTAATATGATAGGAAACCAAAATAAAATACACAATGAAAAGTAATGATAGGCAACATTTTTAAATTTCCGATACTTGGCAAATATGCTCAATCTCACACAACTATTCACTTTTTACCCCTTTAAATCTTAATGTTAATAGCCATCAGTTGACAGATAACTTTAATGAGGCCTGCCAAAATGACATACATGGGAAGAAAATACATTGACGTACAATGTAATAAATTTAAACCTCAATCATCCATCCCTGAAGAGAAACAAGTGAAAAATCAGTTTGATATTGATGTTAATTGAAATAATAGATCATCATCGTGAATGTGCATTGAGTAAATAGGGAGTGATTGATGTGGTTTGCTTTATTTATAATGGACCTATTTTGTGATTTAATTTTGGAAGTCCAATATTTGTAGATTGTATCACTCAATTCTAGGAACAATTTTGTCACTTTGGCGGAGTGATACGTGATGGTGAAGAAGTGAGAGAGGTGAAGCAGCTTGGTAAGAGTACATTTGTTGCGACACCGAGAACTAGATATTTTGCAGATAAAATAGTTCTGTGTCCAGGACCATGGTCGCCTGAAATTCTGACAAAATTAGGCCTGAAACCTCCTCTTAAGGTACTTTCCATCTTATCGTTATTATATTATCAAATTTCATTAATAATTCCATTTATCATTGTTATAAGTATTTTATATATATATATGTGATATAAGTGATGTCTCCATCTAAGATATTTAGATCTGTACAAGAATATCATACAAAATTTTAAAAACTAGAAAACAAGGATGTAACAAAGATGGGAAAAATTAAAATAAATGAAACAAAAATTACAACAACAAAAAATTACAACAAAATAAAAAGTTGATCTGGAGGGGTTTGTGGGACATGCGAGGTCTCTTCTATTTCAACGAAAGAAATGTTTGGTGGAGCTAATAGATCTCTCATTTAAATGGGTTCATTATTTAATAATTATAACATTATATTTGACAGTCATATCGAAATCCATGTTCTGACAATACCCCCACCACTAGAAATGTAAGACATGAATTTGGGTAATATACAAAATTTCCTACTGCAGTGGGTACATAGCATCATTTTCACTGAACAGAAATGGCACCAAAAAGAGGACATGTTCTCCAAGTTACATATATATTCAGGAAACTGTAATACAATTTGCAGGAAATAAAGAAATATATGAAAATTTGCAGAAAGAGGTCAGGTATTGAATTAGGTAATCCACTTGTGTCTACATTTCATACATTTATTATCACCTGGGTTATGAAAATTTGGTCCATCTAATAAGACGTTTTATAACACTATGAGAGTCTGTTGTCATTTTGTATGTACTATCATAATTAGAGCAACCTATTGGGGGTTATTCTCTGAAACTACACATATCTCCTATAATTGAATCTTTGAAAGATTGCATTGAATCAATTTTCAATCTGTCAATTTTAATTTTTTGCACATTAACCACATTCAAAATACGTTTAATCAAATTGAGTTTGTATATAAATATGAACAATTATGGACATTTTCTGTTTTTGGATAGAATTTAGGTTTTTGCTGTGCAATATATATTATGTACTTTCATAGGTTAACCACCAATAATTCATTATAATAGATAGTAACTCACCATGTCATGTTTGCCTCTTAAACATTGATCCCAGATATAGAAATGGCACTAATATTGCTAATTACGAAGAGAAGGATAATATGGGTTTGTATTTAAACAGATGAATATGGATATCCATGGAAATAGGAGTTTCATTTTCAAAAACATTTATAGGTCATTAAAAGATCACTGGTAATATTTGATAAAACAGCATACATAGGTCCACATCAAGTCATGAATTGTTTGTAGAAGTATCCCAGAGTAAAAGGTTATTGGCCTATGCCTTTCATTTCTACTGATGACTCAATTGCATGGTTTTATTTTGTACTGTGCCATCTCGATCTTTTAAAATAGCGTACATATCAAAGAAAGAGAGAAAGGTGCAGTGTATATATCACTGCAAGTTTTAATCTTTGCACACTCCATGTGTTAAATGTCACCAGCTAGTGAGCACATGGAAGCCTGATTTTAGCACCAGATTTGAATTATAAATGTTAACAAATGTTAGAATTCATGTGTATGATTATAATACTTTCAAAAAATAATCTTTGGCATGGAACCAGCGTGAGTTCGCACATGTTGTGGTAGACAAGTTGTGAAAGCAATAAAAACATGGCAGTTGTAACTTGGTTGAGAAATACCTCAAAGGTGCTTTTAATCAAATGTATGTGCTTCATGTTTCAAATTTCTGTCAATAATAAGTGACTATGATCACTTGATCAAGAAAAATAGTCTTTATAATAAGGTTGTAAGAATATATCAATAGCTTAATTTTTTTCAGTTTTTTTTCGTTTTTGCTTTTCTTAAGAATTGGATATTCTTTTTTCAGATGATATCAAAATTAAATATACTCACATTGTCATCAATAATTTCAGACAATGGTTGGACATCAGTTCTACTTTAAAGCAACTACGCCGTCCATGCATACAGACATCCCAATAGTTCTTCATGATTTGACACTGAAGGAAGGCTACCAGTTTGTTATATCTAAACCCATCAATGAATATCCTGGACTGGTTAAGGTGTTGTCATGATTTACCATATTTCTTTCCCAATTTTTATACTTTTTCTTGGAGTGTGAACGAATTTTAAAGTACAAATCCTTTGATTCTGGTCCAAAGCATGTGGACTATATGATCAGGTTTGGATATTTTTACCATGTGCTTTGGGCAATTTAACCTTTTCATTCTAGAAAATAAGAAAAACAGAAAGCAGCACCAGCCAAACATATTGAAAGAAATAAATATCCTGTCACAAAGTAAAAAACTCAGATATGCCAAATTTTTCAATAGGTATATCTGTCCTCCACTGTGACCAATAAAGAATAAATATACAAACCGCCATTGTTTATCAAGATATTGCTTATATGTTTTGTCCCTACCTTGGCCCTCATCTTAATGAGGTATTGCTGCTTTCTAGTTGGATTTCAGAGCTTAGATATGATCACAAAATGTCTGATTTCATTGGCTTTCTCATTGCTAAAAATAGCAGAAATTACAAAATCTCTCCACTCTGAATGTGGAATGGGTTATATCATAGCCCAGGTAGTCATTTTAATATATTTATCTATGATTCACATTTCCAGTTGTGGTTAAACAAGCTAGATTTCTTTAAAATATTATTTTCACAAAATATAATTGATAAAAGAAAAGACAATTTTGAATTAATCAGAGTAAAATCTACTGGTAAAATAACAATTGCTGATTTTAAAAAACCACTCTAACTTGTATTTATGAAACAAGACAGGAAATCCTTAGATACCATAGCCATCTTGTGTGCTGGATTCTGCTTTGCTCGTGAGATGTCTATACATCCCACTCAGACCTCAGCAAAAGTCAATGATGACATTCCCTCATCAAAGTATACAATCTATGAAATAAGTATATTGCCAGAAACCATTGCTTAAAAATGGAGACACCAACATAAGACATGTGAATTGGATATAAATGATTTATGTTATTTTCATATAATAAATCTGCTTCTCCCACCAAATTTACATTGGCACCCTCTACATTAAATACTTTCATATCAACACAATACAATGAGATGTCAGCCTAAGGACCCGTTTATATATTCCCCTTGGGTAGACCCCCTGGTGAAATGTGACACTAATCTGGGGCAATTGGCCTGTCTGACCCGAGCTACCCCTCTAACTCACTTTATAACTCTTATAAAGTCTTCTATATTGACGGATGGCTTTCTGAACTTGAGTAATTAAGCTGTGAATTTGTCAGTGCAGAGAATGCAGGGTTTTGACCTCCATTTTTCTTGGAGAAGTCTTGAAGAATGACTATATTCTGGCTACATCTGATTTCCTTTGTTTTAGGATTTATTTACTGTTGAATTTTGGTTTACATATATGTTTAGTGTCATTTGCTATTTACACAAATATATTATGACATAGTAAATATATTTTAATGATTTCAAAAGCATTATAAAACACAATTGTAATAAATCCTCCACAATAAAAAACTTGTTGGCATGAATATTTCCTTTATCTCCCGGATATGCTCCAATCATTTATGAATCATTCATCAGGAATATTTCAGAAATATGATATTGGATAAAACAAATCTGTTCATCATAGTCATAACCTATTTCTTTGGTGTAATGTACAGAGAAAGAAAATTGCTCTCACTAAAAAAATTTAATCTAAGTCAAGGCCAAATATTTTTAGGGTTAGATATCGTCAAGATAAAAATGGTCGGTTTGGCCCACATGTTCATTAACTGTTTACCTTAATTGTGAAACTTAACAAATTGCGAAACTTGGAACATTAACTTTACCTTGAGCTTTATAAAACAGGTTGCAACGAGGGGAGAACCATTCCTGAAGTACAGACATCCAAATGAGAGAGACTGTGATTCTGATGAAGTAAAGCAATTCATCATTCAGTATGTGAAGAATCATATGCCATACCTCGATCCCAACCCCTGCATTGTGGACCCCTGCGTGTACACGGTGAGCAAGTCAAGACCAAGTCATTTAAGCAAATTTGCTGCCACCTGGTGTATCAAAATCTATCATGCATGGATGAACTTTGTGGACGTGTTAGCTTGGTGCATAATGGTAACCAATATATCCTGCTTAAAAGAACTTCTCACTCATATCAGTCCCTGCCTCAAAAGGTGTAAAGCTTAGAAAATTAGTTGCAAAGGGTGGCTGAATGGAAGGCTACTTCTCAGACCAATCTTGATATCTTCCCCAACAATTTATATCACCATTTAAGGTGGTTTGCAGTTTAAGCCACACAACATGCTGACGCTACAATGTGCCCAGATCCTGTGGTGGTGCACATGCCTGCTTTCAAGATATTTGCTTAAATTACAAAATACATTCGTCAAAGAAACACTCACAAACATAGGTATTGTTTAACAAAACATGTCAATAGCATAACATGCCTGGTTAGCAAACTGCCCTTTATATCTAAATATATACATCCATCATCACAGCTCGTCTGTTAGATAACTGATGTTGATTATGTGTAAAATGAGAACTGATAATAATATTATGACTACCAGCAAAGGCTGTACCAGTTTGAGTTCAAGTGTTTTATAACCAGTCTGGAAATATTCACATCATATCTATTCACAGTCAATATTATAGAGCAATAATCAGTCCTGAATTGAAAAAAATTATCAATATAAAACATTTTCTTCACTGAAGCAGCAAATAAAGGAGGTAATATTGATGGCTTAGATCATTACATTAGTTTATCCATGCTTACAAAGATCAAATACCCATTAAAGTCAGGTTACAATTTAGGGGTCAATAGGTCAGGCCACTGGTGACCATTAGGCCAAAGATTGGGACCATGCTACCACATTTACATTTAATTATATATTTCAAATATTTGGTCCATCTCCAATAGTTTTTTATACTGTACTATCTTGATCTTTTCAATATCACTCTTAAATGTAAAATCTACAAATATTGAAATATCGTCATGTATTTTGCTTTAAATGTAATTTTGTTGTGTAAAATCTATCATATGAGTGTGTACGGTTTCTCTTTTAAAACAACAGATGACGCCTGATAAGGATTTTATTATAGATGTGCATCCCCAGATGAGCAATATCATAATTGGATGTGGATTTTCAGGTTAGTTCAAATAATTACAAATACCGTATTTACTCGTATATAAGACGAGGTTTTTTTCCAAAAACTCTAAGTTAATGGTTAGGGGGTCGTCTTATACACGAGAGCAGTCTTATACTCGAGTATTTACGGTAAAACGTAAATACGGTAAAACGTAAATACGATGTTCATATTTTCGAAATAACGAATATCAGACGTAGCAGGTTGATTTTAATTGCGTTTTAAATGATAAATAAAGGTATTTACCCAATATTATTGGTCTATTATTTCAAAACGCTTTGTTTTGAATTTGTTCTCACTGATTCCAATTATCAGCGTTCAGTTTTGCGTTTCGTCATTGTCTCCACTGCTTTGAGTCGTGTCTTCCCTTTTTGATTGCGTTTTAAATGATAAATAAAGGTATTTACCCAATATTATCACAAATTGTTCGAGAACAGAACAAAACCATCAATCCATTTAAAACGCAATTAAAATCGATCCACGTGTGAAAGCATTTCTGTCAACAAGGGAAGACACGACTCAAAGCAGTGGAAACAATGACGAGATGCAAAACTGTGAACGCTGATAATTGAAATCAGTGAAAACAAAGTCAAAACAAAGCATTTTGAAATAATATGTTTTAAATGATATATAAAGGTATTTACCCAATATTATCACTCATTATTGCGCATTATATTAACAATCGTTTTCGCGCTAAAAACAAGAGCCTCTTCCCGTCACTTCCGCCTTTCAAAATTGCGACCACGTTGTAAAGTTCACCCCTACTGTCTGGGTTAGCTTAACAAAGAGATAACTCTATGATATCTCTGCTGTAGTTTGGGTCCTCAAAATTGTGGCATAGAAATGAACAAGTCCAACATCAGGAGTACTGAATCATTGTCTCATAGAATTGACAGCTCTGGTCTGCAGTTCTACTCGTACTGACTTTATTTGCAAGCAACAGTGATATTTATACCCATCAGTTGTGTGGTTCCCACGACAAGATGTTGACAATTCATATCATCTTAAGTACAAATATTTCCAGATTAATCTTGTGTAATCCAATTGAAGTCAGCGCCAAACCTCTTAACATCAAACCAATCCACAATCTGTTATATCAATTTCCATGTGTTCTATTATCTTTTATTGGGCACTTTAAAGTGGTATGGCGAATTCTTGATCTGTTATCATAACAAGTAATGGATTGTTTGATGGTTGTTTATATCCGCTATATAAACGTAACTAAGTGGCTCTGACTTTCTGGATGGGATTGATTGCATTATGTCAATCTCTACACGGTGATAACAATGAATTGCTTATTGAACATGTTTTACTGTTTCTAATTCATGTTCCAGCAAGAATGTTCACTGGGTTGTACCGTGGGAATATTCTTGCTTCACAAAGTCCTATTAATATTAAATATTCTAAAATTGAACATTAGTTAAAATTAATGATAATTAATTTTTAACTCATTAAAACTAAAGCGAGGTCTTTACAATCGTCCCTCTCTTTTTAAGTTTGTAACTATTACAAACTTACTACATTACAAGTAAACATTAATAAACATATAAAGTATGTGGCGTTGATAATTTGAAAAGTTATTCGTCAGTGTCATTACACTCAGTTTGCAATGGTAACATTTCAACGGTTGCATTACTGAGTGGTTTTGGTGCTGGTACATATATCGGGTTATTATCCTTACATTGCGGTGTCCTCTTGCAAACTAACTTTTTCCTATACAATATACCAATTACTATGAATACTACAATAACAATGAAAATTATAATCAAGGTACTGTTGTACCAAGGATGATTGTTAACACTCCCACTTCCTCGTGGATACTTTTGCGGACGTAACTTTAAATTTAAAGGTACATTTGGTATAGCTGACAACTCTACATTATGATCATGAAACAAGGTTGGCAATACCGTATCAGGTAACATTTGTGTGATATTAATTTGAACTGGTATAATTAATCTTTTGTTCTTAATTCTTTTCTGGAGATTATGTTCCCTGATACCATGAAGTACCCAATCCTGTCCCATAATGCTACAACTGGAGCGAATTGTAATAATGTATGTGTTCGCTTTTAAGTCAATATTGTGCTCAGTCTCTCCGGCACATCTCTGAGTTAATCGCTCTCCCCAAGTTGTGATCACATAGGTATTTATATCTATTTCTTGTAATTTTGTCATGTTGTTTTCTTTTAATAATTTTACCGTACAATACCCTTTAGGTGATTGAATTCCAGTTAATATTCCTCTGGGACACTGTAATCTACCTGGTTCATATACAGGCCCAGATCTACATACTGCAGGGTCATGACCTTTACAAAATTTTGGCATGAATAGTCCCCCAGTCTGTGTATTAAATCCATAATGTTCTGAAATTTCTAATTTTGCTGACATTTCGGTTCCCGGATATGGTACTGGAAATGTTTGAATGTTATACATGAGGTATTTAGTGTCCTCAATCATCGGAATCTGTACTTTATATAATAAACTCTCATGGTTACTCCAAATTGGTTCTACTTCTAGATATTGATAATACCACTCTAATTGACTCACAACTTGATAACCTTGAGCGATCCCTTGCTGTAAAATGTTCTCTAATATCGCTGTCGGCAGTAACTCTTCTGTGAGCTGGCCAGCCTCAAGTGCTGCACGACGAGTCTGATATGTCTCTCTTTGGTTATGATATTCATAACCTATCATCTCTAAAGCTGTAAGGATCCGGTCGACTTCTTGACGTATTTCTAGTACGTCTAGACGTAATCTGTATCCTGTCAAGGATTCTGACAATCGCTGTATATAGTCTTCTATATCTTTTTGGTGTCTTCCCAGTTGGTTTATACGTTCTCTGTTTTTCTGTGTGTAGATTCTCGTTTGATTCATAACTGATGTCAATTCAGGAATGATGTGAATGACTGCGTCTGTATCTGCCTTCAGATGTGTGACCATTTCTTGATATTTATGAAGGTCTTTGTCTGTTGCGACTCCGAAAAGTTCATGTAGCACTAGTCCACCGACATCTAGGAGTCCTCTTTTGTGGCGGTGTTTGTCCTTGTTGATCATATTGTCAATGCGTATAAGTCTGTCAGTCCAGGTTGCCCATACGGCTTCAGTTATGCGATATTGGTCGCAATACTTTTCGCAAACCTGACTGAGACTATTATTAACTGTTTGGATCTCTGCTGCTAGGCCGGATGGTGGTAGCGGGACGTCCAGGGCTACCAATAATACCCAATTAGCGGCTAGAGTTCGTAATCCATCTCCTCCAGTTACCAATAACCCGTCGATCAGTGGTTTTGCAGGAGTGGATGCCTCCATCATAGTTAATACGCATGCTAGTGCTAATAAGGTTGGGAATAAAGCTCTCGAACACATGCTATCACCTCCAATCTAGCTCTTTTCTGCTCACCTTCTGTGGGAATGGCTGGTCGTTTGACTGCTCTGGAGAGGAATAGCCTGGTTCGTTTGGAGTCGCTTTGATCCCTTAGTGGTTCGGCTGCCTGCCTTTTATCGGCTCGTTGATGAGACGACTTGGGTGCAATATGATGATTCCTGTGATCCGTCGCACTTCTCTTGGGTGGGCGTGAATGTGTTGGTCGTTGTTGACTCGGCCTAGTGGTCTGATTGGTGCGGGTGCGTGTGGGTTGTGAGTGGTCAGTGTCTGATCTCACTCCTGTCAACCTCGTGCTTATATTGGTCTGTCTGACTGGCCTGGGCCTTATCTCATCCCAGTGCACATCAGGGTCAACATATTGAACTTTATTTCTGTTAACTGTTTTAGTTTTTCCCGTCAACTCATTCCTTAAAAATAAGGTTTTTCCTCGTATTTGTGTAATGGTCCAATGTGGATCCCATTTGCTGGTGACAGTTAATGGTTCATTTGCCTTAATGACTACAGCGTCACCTACTGTGAGCTCTTCTGTGTTTGTTTTCCTTAACAAGCGTTCCCTATTGTATTTCCGGGAATCTTCTGTCATGGCTCGTGCTTGTTGTAGTGCTTCAGACAGCATCTGTAGTCGGCCTGTTAATGGTTCTGTGGGATGTAACATTTGAGTGAATGGCATACGAGATCTTCTTCCATGTATTAAAAAGAAAGGTGTATGCCCTGTTACCGTTGATGTAGAATTACGATATGCCATCAAAGCATTACCAATCTGATCTTCCCAGTCATCTCTTCTATTGTTCACCAATTTTGCTATCATAGTTTTAAATGTTCTGTTGAATCTTTCTGTTTTTCCATTACTCTGGGGATTATAGGAGGTGGTGCGGTGATGTTTCACACCAATCTTCTTTAAATAGTCCCGAAATTCTATGGAATTGAATTCTTGGCCTTGATCCGTGATTAGAATTTCTGGATATCCATGTCGAGGAAAGAAATCCTTCCGAAAAACTTCCCAAACAGCTTCGTTCGTCTTTCTTGGAATAGGATATGCTTCTGCCCATCCTGTAAAATGATCTATTACAGTCAGAATGTAGACGTTTCCTTTTTGCGATCTGACGAATGGTCCGATGAGGTCTGTTCCAACAATTTGTAGTGGTGTGTCTGCTATTGGCATTTCTCCCATAGGTGGATGTACGATTTTATTTCTGTGTACTATACATGTTGCACATTTCTTTAATAAGTTTTCAATATCTGGCTTCATTCCTGGCCATACATAGGACTCTTGCACTTTCCTTAGTGTCTTAATTGTTCCCATATGTCCTACTTCAATATGCGCTCTTTGGATCACTTCATTTCTAACACTAGGTGGTAGCACAAGACGAGGGTAATCAGCTGCAAACTGGTGTGGTCTTTTACTAGAATATAGGACACCATTAATTATATCATAATGCCCATCAGGATCGTCTGCCTCTGTCCACTCAGACATGTCTTGATGCTGTTCCACTCCTATCTCTTTAAGATCCAGTTCATCATGGATTATCGGTAATGATAAACTTGGATCTTCCTGAAGCTCCTCTCTTCCTGCAATCCAATCGGAAGTGTCAAAAGTCGCGACTTCTGCCGATTTCTTGATACGGGATAACATGTCTGCTCGAATGTTGTTTTTGCCTTTTCGGTATTCTACTTTAGCTCCGTACTCAGCCAATAAGACTTGCCATCTTTGTATTTTAGTATTGTTCATCTCTTTTGTGAAGAGTGATGTCAATGGTTTATGATCCGTGTAAACCTTGAAGTCGGCTCCCCAAATATATGGTCTTAGTTGTTTTAAAGCATAAACTACACCATAAGCTTCTTTTTCAATTGTTGCCCATCGTTTTTGCACTGCAGATAGTTGTTTTGAGAGATAAACCAGTGGTCTTTCAATGCCATGTTCATCGTCTTGGCACAGTATAGCTCCTATGGCATAATTGCATGCATCAGTATAGAGTTTATACGGCTTGTCCAATTGGGGGTGAGCCATAACTTGATCACTAACCAACAGTCCTTTGAGCTGGTTGAAGGATTCTTCATGTTCGGGGCCCCAATGGAAAGTTGCATTTTTCCTGGTCATAGCGACAAGTGGCTCGGAAATATGAGCGTAACTATGCATGCATTGTCGATAGTAGCCCGTCATTCCTAAGAAAGATCTCACTTCTGGTATATCATTTGGCCGCCCTAATTCTGCGATGGCTTTAACTTTATCTGAGTCAGCCCTTATGCCTCTCTTATCAATAATGTAGCCCAATAGTTTGATCTCTTCTAAGCCAAATGCACACTTACTAGGCTTAAGTCGTAGTCCATGAGTCTCCATCCTTTCTAGTACTTGACGAAGATTCTTAGCATGCTCGGACTCATTAATTCCGTAGATGACTATGTCATCGATATAAATCATACAGCATTTACCCAGTAGCCCTGCCAACACTTTTTCCATGGTCCTCTGGAAAATTGCTGGGGCGTTGGTCAGTCCGAACGGCATTCGTAGAAATTCATACAGCCCACAATGAGAGATGAAGGCTGTCTTCTCTATATGCTCCTCAGCCACCGGAATCTGCCAGTACCCGCTACGGAGATCAAGCGTTGAGTACACCGTTGAGCCTTGTAGCTGGTCAAATATGTCTTTGATCAAAGGGATGGGGTAGGCATCCTTTTTGGTTATACTGTTAACGGCAGAATAGTCGACTACAAAACGTACACTGCCATCTTTCTTTGGGACTAACAAACAGGGTGATGCCCAAGGTGATGATGAAGGTCTGATTATACCTGCCTCCAACATGTCCTGAATCTCTTTCTCTATTGTTTTTCTTTTGGTGAGTGCAGCTCTATATGCCCTCTGCCGGATAGGTCCACCTGTAGTGTGTATCTTCATTTCTGTACCGGGGTGACATCCTATCGCCTCATCTTTGGCAGAAAACACATGCTCAAATTCTTTAACTACGCCTTCTATCAATGCTCCTTTGATGACAGGCGGAATATTTCCGAGTGATGCGACTCGAGGGTTTGTGTGACATGGTGTAATAACAAATTTTGTATTCTTCCAGGTCATTGACTGACTGTGAAAATCAATGACAGCATCCGTGCCAATACAATCAATGCCAATAATCCCTGCATGAGACAATCCATCCACAACTATAACTTTAATTGGTCCGACCTGTTCTTCATAAAGTTCTGTCTCGCCAAGGACCTTGAGTGAATGACCTGTAAGGCTGCATAGCTCGACAGATGGTTTGAGGATGGGTTGTCTTCTTATGTCTCTACATATCTCTATAAATTCTTTGCGCCGCAGCAAGGTTCGGGAGGCGCCAGTATCCAACAGAGCTTCAATTCTGTGATGCCCAAACGTAAGTGTGATGAAAGCTCTGTTGTGATGCATATAAGCTGCGGCGCTTAGTGGCCCCCCTGAACCTGTGCAATTTTTGAAGAATGCTGCTTCCTGTTGCTATGTACCTGTTCTCTCTTACATTCCCTATATATATGACCCGGTTTGCGGCATTTATTGCAAATGGGTACGCCATCAGCCGTGAATTCATACTTCACTTTTGGTTGGCATTCTTTGGAGGATGCAAATCTCGGTCGTTGTCTAGGTGGCGCTGCTGGACCATTAATTTCTAAGGCTGCCAATAATTTGGTGACTTGGTTACTTAGTCCTTTCACCTGTCTTTGAAGTGTTTCCACCTCTTTGTTCTTGTGTGCCTCGGAGTCTGCGGCTGCGCCCACCTCCATAGGTTCCTCTTGTCGGACGCCAGGGTAGACAGCTCCAATACCATCCATAGTTCGATGATATGCGTAATCATCCGCAGTGTATTGTTCTACTAATCCTATGGCTTGAACAAAGGTGTCGGGACGTCCTTCCTTTATTAGCCTTTCCACGAGCCTTGAATCTTTCAGCCCTCTTAAAAATGCATCTTTTAGAATTCTATGCTGATCTGCATTGCGAGTATTTGGGGGATATCCCAAATCGGCAGCATCTCTAAAACGCCTGCTGTATGCCGCTGTGCCTTCATATGTGTTTTCACGAATCTTCTGTACTTCATCGCGAAGTTTATCTGCTTCGTGAGTGCTCAGAAAAGCATTTTGTATATAAACTTTTAATGGTTGCCATCCAACCAAATTTCGATCTGGCTGCTCTGATAGGTACCTTTCCACTTCCTGTCTCAGCGACCCTTCCGCTGTTCTAGCAGCAATATATACTGTTCTATTAGAGTATGGAATAGTGTACTCTACCTCTCTTATCCATTGTCTTACTGCTTTTGTTGAGTGTCCATCACAAACCGGAACACGTTTTGCTTGTGATTCGGCGATTTGCCGCCATGCTGTTTCCGAAGCCGTGGCCTGTGTGGCTTCATGGTGCTGTCGTCCTTCCTCTCTCAATGCCTGTCTTGCGGCATCTTGTCTCTGAACAAATTCTTGAAACTGTGCTGGATCCATCTTGTGCCGCTTTAATTTTGCAGGTCCCACCGGTGATGCCAGTTGTAAAGTTCACCCCTACTGTCTGGGTTAGCTTAACAAAGAGATAACTCTATGATATCTCTGCTGTAGTTTGGGTCCTCAAAATTGTGGCATAGAAATGAACAAGTCCAACATCAGGAGTACTGAATCATTGTCTCATAGAATTGACAGCTCTGGTCTGCAGTTCTACTCGTACTGACTTTATTTGCAAGCAACAGTGATATTTATACCCATCAGTTGTGTGGTTCCCACGACAAGATGTTGACAATTCATATCATCTTAAGTACAAATATTTCCAGATTAATCTTGTGTAATCCAATTGAAGTCAGCGCCAAACCTCTTAACATCAAACCAATCCACAATCTGTTATATCAATTTCCATGTGTTCTATTATCTTTTATTGGGCACTTTAAAGTGGTATGGCGAATTCTTGATCTGTTATCATAACAAGTAATGGATTGTTTGATGGTTGTTTATATCCGCTATATAAACGTAACTAAGTGGCTCTGACTTTCTGGATGGGATTGATTGCATTATGTCAATCTCTACACGGTGATAACAATGAATTGCTTATTGAACATGTTTTACTGTTTCTAATTCATGTTCCAGCAAGAATGTTCACTGGGTTGTACCGTGGGAATATTCTTGCTTCACAAAGTCCTATTAATATTAAATATTCTAAAATTGAACATTAGTTAAAATTAATGATAATTAATTTTTAACTCATTAAAACTAAAGCGAGGTCTTTACAACGTGTTGCGTTGAGTTGTGTCTTCCCTTCTTGACAGAAATGCCTTCACACGTGGATCGATTTTAATTGCGTTTTAAATGATAAATAAAGGTATTCACCCAATATTATCACAAATTATGCTTCGCAGGTCGAGAATTTATCCATGAAGTAAAACGTAAATATCATGTACGTGACGTCACGTTAATTCACGTCCGCAACACGAGGAGAAGCCAGGGATCCATCATTGCACAATATATTAATATTTCAATGCGTGTTAAGTAGGCTCTGATCGTTTTCGCGCCAAAAATAAGAGCTTGTCCCCGTCACTCCCGCTTTTTAAAATGACGACCTCGTATGTTAAATGGATGAATAGTTTTGTTCTGTTCTCGACCTGCAAAGCGTATTTTGTGTTTATATTGGGTATATACTTTTATTTATCATTTAAAACGCAATTAAAATCGATCTGCTACGGATATGAAAGTTCAATTTAACATGTTGGCCGCTCTACTTTTGTCTCGTGGGCACCCAGACACTAAGATCAAGGACGTCACGTACATCGTATTACGTTTTACTTTGTGGAGAAATTCTCGACCTGCAAAGCATAATTTGTGATAATATTGGGTAAATACCTTTATTTATCATTTAAAACGCAATTAAAATCAATCTGCTACGTCTGATGTCTATTATTTCGAAACACTTTGTTTTGACTTTGTTCTCGCTGATTCCAATTATCAGCGTTCACAGTTTTGCATTTCGTCATTGTTTCCACTGCTTTGAGTCGTGTCTTCCCTTTTTGACATCATTTAAAACGCAATTAAAATCAATCTGCTACCTCCGATATTCGTTATTTCGAAAATATGAACATCGTATTTACGTTTTACCGTATTTACTCGTGTATAAGACTGTTAAGATCTTGTTTTGTAAGCATATTTACATTTCACTTTTAATATGACCGCCATGCGTCAGCTGAAGCTTGAATGGTAGCAGAGCCGATATCTCAAGAAAATCCAACTCGTCTTATATTCGGAAATTGTTTTTTTTTCAAGAAAATAAGCTCAATTTTGGGGGGTCGTCTTATACACGAGTCGTCTTATACACGAGTAAATACGGTAATATTAAGAATACAAGGTGAAGAAAGAGTCAAGGAAAGGAGCACAAAGTTGGGGGTTTGTTTGTTTGTTTGTTTGGGGCTTTACATCACTTTCAACATTATTTCAGTCATTTCGTGATGAGACCTAATTGTAGCAGATATAGTGCTGCCTCACTGAGTTGTCATGTCGCAGGTCCTTGACATGACAACCCACCCAGTCACAGATTTACAAGGATAATGGGTTAACCCTTCAGCTGACCCTTCGCGCACGGGCCTCAGCTCATGTGTGAAATTGTATCATGAATTCAACCTCGCCACAGCCGGGGATCGAACCCACGACCTTTGGATCACCACAGAGGAACTGGCGCTAATCAGCTGGCACTCTAACCAACTGCGCCACGGCCTGTGGCCTTCAAAGTTGGGGGTTCTGGCACATGGGATCACATGGGATCCTATTCTGTCCCCCCAGTTCGATCATGGCTGAAAGAAGTCTACCCCATGAGAAGTCAGCCCCACTTTCTGTCACTCACTCTGCCCCACTCTCAAAACTCATATATTGATTTCCCAACAAACACACTGCATATTAACTATGTAGTGTTTATGTTGTGGTTTGATAATGCACAAATTTACATAAATTGTATGTTGTAAATATGTATATATCTAAATGATTTTTTAGATATGTAGTAATAACATAAATCTTATATGTATTAATATGTTGTCAGTAGGTCTTTCGTCAATATAACATTCATGATATATATTTATCGTTATATCTATGTTGTAAATACGTAACATTTTCCATATTTTTGATATGTAGCAGCAACAAAAACCTATCAAGTATTTAGTACATCGTCAGTAGGTCATTCATCAACATAACATTCATGATGATATACTTATGTTATAGATATGCAATTTTCTGACATACCGTAAATTATCGTGTATTAGCTGAGGTTTTCGTACCTAAACCCTCAGATAATGTTTGGGGGCCGTCTTATACACGAGGGCAACCTGTGGACGGGGATTTACGGCAAGAATAATATGCTTACGCAACACGAGATCGCCATTTTGAAAAGCGGAACGTGACGGGGAGGCTCTTGTACATTGTATTAACATTTTACTACGTGGAGAAATTCTTGACCTGCGAAGCATATTTTGTGATAATATTGGGTAAATACCTTTATTTATCATGGAAGGATAAATACGTTATCATTATTTATCATTTAAAACAATTAAAATTGATCCGCTACGTCCGATGTCTGTTATTTCATCGTTTCATGTGCGGCAACATAAAGAGAAGCCAGGGATCCATCATTGCGCAATATATTAATATTTCAATGCGACTTGATAGATTCCAATTGTTTTTGCGCCAAAAATAAGAGCCTGTCCCCGTCACTCCCGCTTTTTAAAATGATGACCTCGTGTTGCGTAATACATGTTATAAATGAATGCATGGTTTTGTTCTGTTCTTGACCTGCAAAGCGAATTTGTGATAATATTGGGTAAATACCTTTATTTATCATTTAAAACGCAATTCTCTGGCAAATCTGCAAAGTCAATGATCACATGACTTGTGAGTCACATGGCCAATCGATCCGCTATGTCATGGACATAGTATTTACATTTTACTTTTACTTCTGTGTCTATTAAAATTAAAATTATTATTTAATTACATCATACAATTCAATTCTGCCTTTGATGTCTTCCCATTCAGTAGTGTGAAAATTAGTAAAATTTCACTGATACCAATTATCAGCGTTCACAGTTTTGCAGCATTTGTTTCCACTGCTTTGAGTCGTGTCTTCCCTTGTTGACAGAAATGCTTTCACACATGGATCGATTTTAATTGCGTTTTAAATAGATTGATGGTTTTGTTCTGTTCTCGAACAATTTGTGATAATATTGGGTAAATACTTTTATTTATCATTTAAATTGGGTAAATACTTTTATTTATCATTTAAAACGCGATTAAAATCGGTCCGATATACGTTATGTTTTCTTTTGATGCTTTTCAAAATTACGACCACATGTTGCTTAATGCATGTTATAAACGGATGGATGTTTTTTTTCTGTTCTCAATCTGCAAAGCGTATTTTGTATTAATATTGGGTAAATACCTTTATATATTATTTAAAACGCAATTAAAATCAATCTGCTACATCTGATATTCGTTATGTTTTGTTTTGATGCTTTTCAAAATGACGACCTCGTGTTGTGTAATGCATGTTAAATGGAAGGATGGTTTTGTTCTGTTCTTGACCTGCAAAGCATTATTTGGGATAATGTTGTGTAAATACCTTTATTTATCATTTAAAACGCAATAAAAATCGATCCGCTACGTCTGATATCCGTTATTTCGAAAATACGAACATCATATTTACGTTTTACCGTATATACTCATGTATAAGACCGCTAAGATCTTATATCATAAGCATATTTACGTTTCACTTTTAAAATGGCCGCCAAGCTTCAGCTGAAGCTTGAATGGTAGCAGAGCCGATATCTCAAGAAAAACCAACTCGTCTTATATTAGGAAATTGTTTTTTTTCAAGTAAAATAACCTCAATTTTGGGGGTTCGTCTTATACACGAATCGTCCTATACACGAGTAAATACGGTAGTTTTGATATGCAATTACAACATAGAACTAACACTTTTTAGGATGTCTGGAAAATACTGCTTAACAATGTAATTTGATAACGTGAGGATTATGTAAAACATAATATACTTATTGTTTTTATGTAAAAAATATCACATCAAATATCCATAAAAACAACGAAATAAATCAGCATAAAATATTGATTTATTGTTTATAAAATATTAGAATATTTGATTTGCAAGACACAAAATTTCAGAATGTGAGATGCCTACATCTGTTTTATTTTAACATAACGCTGCTTTTGCTGCAGTATAAGCTTCTTCATTTCGTTTTATACCTATTTGGCTTGGAATGCAGTAAAATATAATTTTCCTCTGATCAACAATTGTCAAGTCTTTCCAGTACTATGTGTCAGTGGATTATTCTAATTTCTGTTCTTCATAGATTGTAGAGTGGGTTTTGAATGCTTCTTTTATTCTGCAAGTGACAAATTAATGTAAGAATTGTTTATCCAAGGTGGAGTCTCTGGAAACTGAAAGTTTGCGATTTGATCAGGATGAAATTCTTAAGCTGTCAATGATTATTTTTTGTGGATGACATATGCTGTTTGGTTTGTCAGTGCCAAGTGTTTGGTTTATTGGTGATAAGATCAACATATTAAGGGTGAAATATAATATCATATACTGGAATCTCTGAATTTGCAGCTGTTGTTGAAGAGCAAGTTGTACACATCTAAGTGCAAGTGGTATCTTGTCTGTTTCAACAGCAAGGCTTTTTGCAGTTGAAGTGCACAAGGCACCCAGACAAATTTTAGAATATATATCATGAAATAATGTGTGTTAAAATATAACATATATCCCTGGATTAACCTGATTAAACA
The DNA here is from genome assembly GCA_949316495.1 of Amphiduros pacificus. Taxonomy (NCBI): domain Eukaryota; kingdom Metazoa; phylum Annelida; class Polychaeta; order Phyllodocida; family Hesionidae; genus Amphiduros; species Amphiduros pacificus. The sequence continues at coordinate 55,867,136 of OX439001.1, read as the reverse complement.
GTAATAATTTTCAAAATATGTTCTTGTATTTCATGAACCTAAAAATAATCTGATATGTATTGAATAAAAATATTGGAATATATAAAATGAAAATTACCACAAGCCAATTGAATCAGAGCAGTTCTATCTGATCCTCTGATTGATGCCCTTTTAGTCACCTCTTACAACATACCAGGGGTATTAGGCCTATTCTTCCCATCCCTGAACCTGAAGGGCAGTTTGGTTGGATTTGGTTGGGCGATTACTTGTGGGTAAAGACCCATTCTATCCACGACTTACATACTCTATAGTAATCAGCAATTGTGTATATCAATGGCACTGAATTGCACTGAAAACCTACAGGTTGAGGGCCATTATTGAACTTTAAAGAAATGATGAGATCGGAATTGAACAAGTCAACACCGCTTACCTTTCAAACAATGTATTATTTTTTTATCAAACTTTAAGATTTTGTGCATGCACAAAATGGAGACAGCAAATATCACAATGAACAACTACAAAGTCACAGATATGGAACAAACACCATCACGTTCCACCAAATAAGTATGCTTAGTTTGTTCAGCATTGGGTGGGCCTATTTAGCTAAGTGTGACAGGGGTTTTAACAGAAGCCACACTTTTGTATATATTTTCTTGTCAATTTTTAATTTTAGAATTATTATGTGCCCCATAGATATGACAATATATGGGAATCTCAAATTTAAAGGCAAAAGTGCCACAAGCAGGAATTAGAAACATATTTGAGAAATAAAATGAGTAATACTAAAATAGATTAAATTTGATGCAACCATATGACTTTTTCATATAATTCTATTGTCATGTTTCAGGTCATGGATTTAAATTGGCTCCAATCATTGGAAAACTCCTAGCAGAGTTAGTTCAGGACAAACCAACATCATATGACATTTCTCATTTCAAAATCACAAGATTCAATACTGTCCTTGGTGCCAGACTTTAGACCTTTGAATCAAATTACAGATGCCTATAACAAAGAAATTACATATTTTTTTTGACAGATTTTCCAGTCATTGATTAAAGTTTTTTTTACTGATCTTTAAATTGTAAGTTTTTGATAGTGTTGAATTTAATACTTTTATATCATTATACTGAATGTATTACATTTCTTGAAAAGAAGAAAAGTACAATTACTTCTCTCAAAATTTATTGGTGATGTTTCCACATTACACATCATGCAGATTAGTCAGGGTCCAACATGCCATCATAGATTCTTTATTACATTCACACATGGACTGCTCATTTTTTATCCACTCACTCTTCGTTGGATTTAAGTTTCAGTTTCACAGTAATTTAAATCTGAATTCATCATGTGGGAGATAAAATGGTTCCAGCAAGATTTCATATCTTAATTGTCAAAATCTAAACATTATTTAATGTGCAGTTGGCATTTGAAAAAGTGGGCTTATTTTTTGTAATGCTTAGCTCTGTTCCATTTTTAGAGTGCCCTCCACACACTTAATAATAATCTAAAATTTTGTGTAGTTTCAGAACTCCATATCATATCTTTAATATATAAAGGTTTATTTGTAAAGTGTTTAAAATATAAATTCTAAATGTATTTATGATTTAAAATTAGATATGTGATTTTAAAAATTAATTTAGAATCTGAAAATCATACACTCCAGGATAGATCTTTGGGTTTATTATGACTGCCTTAAGGTTTGGGCAATCAGGAAGCAGCTGCTGTTTGGTGGAATATTTCGCAATACCCATTATTTTTTTATTTCACATTACAAATTGTAACCATTCAAATAATATTCTTTTGATTTTATATTGAAAATAGGAATTAAAAATATTAATAAAGATTTTACAAGGTATTAACATTAAAATGTGTTATCAATTTTGCTTTGTTAGATTAATAAAAATGGAACACAAACATTATTAGATAACAGATCATTGTGAGGCAATAAAACATCAAACAAACTTCTTATTTATATTTAGATAATCAGCAAAATATACTGTTTTAGAGAGTACCAATTATATTATATCATTTAATAATTTTAAATAGTTACGAGATGAAACAGACACAATATGCTTATCTTTGCTTTCAGCGCTATTTCAGTAAACTTTGAGTTGTTACTAGTTAGGGATTTTATGCCATTTCTTAGGGATTTAAGATCCAGACCGAGCCAGAATCTGGAGTCCTGTGATTTATGTTACGTCAGAACAAAAGATGAATTTTTAAAAATGTACTGAATGTAATCAGTACTTAATAATTCCATAATTTCAACTTTGTATGTCAGAGATAATTTATCATGTAAATATTAGAAATATCATTATCAAACCTTTTTTTACCCTAGGCCCCTGATGTAATCAGGCTGAGGGTATTGCAGTAGTCCTGGCGTGGGTATGTATGTATGTATGTCTGTATGTATGTCTGCAGCGAACATCCTTGTCATCGCGATAACTCAAGAACAAATAATGCCAGCTTCATGAAACTTGACACACATATGCATCTGGTGAAAACCTCGGACGAGTTTGATGGACGGCGACCTTGACCTATTTTTCAAGGTCACAGGGACAATTATTTGAAATCCCAAGGATCGCAATAACTCAAGAATGAATGATGGTAGCTTTATGAGATTTGACACACATAAGCATCTGGCGAAGACCTCAGAATTTTTTCTATGAAACATGACCTTCACATACTTTTCAAGGTCATCGGGACAATTATGTGAAATCACAAGAATCACAATAACTCAAGAACAAATGATTGCAGCTTTATGAGATGTAACACACATAAGCATCTGTTAAAGACCTCAGACATTTTTGTATGGAACATAACCTTCACCTACTTTTCAAGGTCACAGGGACAATTAAGTGAAATCCCTATCATTGCTATAACTCAAGAACGAATGATGGCAGCTTTATGTGACTTGACACACATAAGCATCTTGGGAAGACCTCAGACCTCCTTTGATGGAACATGACCTTCACCTACTTTTCAAGGTCACAGGGACAATTGTACCATGAAATCCCCATCATTGTGATAACTCGAGAACAAATGATTGCAGCTTTATGAGATTTGACACACATAAGCATCTGGTAAAGATATCAGATTTTTTTCTATGAAACATGACCTTATGTGGGACAATTATGTGAAATCCCAAGAATCACAATAACTCAAGACCAAATGATTGCAGCTTTATGAAATTTGACACTCATAAGCACCTGGTGAAGACCTCAGACATTTTTGTATGGAACATGACCTTCACCTACTTTTCAAGGTCACAGGGACAATTATGTGAAATCCCTATCATTGTGATTACTCGAGAACAAATGATGGCAGCTTTATGAGATTTGACACACATAATCTGGTAAAGACCACAAGTTTGATGAATGGTGACCTTGACCTACTTTTCAAGGTCACAGGGACAATTATGTCAAATCCACATCATTGCAATAACTCAAGAACAAATAATGGCAACTTCATGAGAATTGACACACATAAGCATCTGCTGAAGACCCCAGATGAGTTTGATGGACGGTGACCTTAACCTGCTTTTCAAGGTCACCGGCCCCTCATCTCAATATTTCTAGGCTAAATGATGACAGTTTCATGATATTTGACACACATAAGCTATCAGAGGAAGTATATTTTATGGTTTTTTTACCCCTGCATCAATTGCCTTGGTGCAGTGACGTTTTGTTCACAAGTATTGTGTGGAGCGAATGTTGTGCAATAAGTTACCAGGGCTGAGGGTTGATGCATCTCTGATGCCTATGTTTACATAAAAAGTAAGATTAGAATAAAACTTTGATTATTATTCCTGTCCTATCTTTAAGTGAAGATGAAAAAACATTGTGACAAAAATCCTGATATTTTGTTTCTACAATTATATGTTTCTTTATGAATTGTAAACTTGATGTAACATTGGACACAAAAAGTATTGAAGTTGTATGGAGTCTCTGTTACATTGGTCCATATCACACATTGATAACAGACCAAATGTAAAGTAATGACATCAAACTACAAATTGATATAGCATAGATACTATAGAAAAATTATGAGAATTTGAGGTCATCTTCTGAAAGCCTTTTTGTGAAATATTGTAACACCAGTCTTTGATGTAACAAGGACTCCATATTGTATGTATTCCATGGTGTACATGTTATATTAGTGTTTGCATTTCTCGGCCAAAATGAAGTAAAATCTACAAAATTCATATATAACTTCCTCTCGTTCTCATGATTTCACACATATATAAATCATTTCTGTAAGTGTATTATTGGCCGAGATATTAATATGAAATCTTTAAAACCATCATTGACATCTTGTACCGTTCACAATTACGGCAGTCATTTTCGGGGCCAAAACATGTATGTGAACTTTGTTACTTATTCACTGTTCACAGTTCATTATTCAAATTTTTTTCTAAATTTATTGTACACTATGTCAACATGTCAGATTTCAAATATTATGTCCCAAATATCACCGTGCTGGATTTTGTGCCAAATTATGTGAAAGGAAATTATAATAATTATAAAAACGAAAAATAGTATTTAAACATGGGGGAAAAAACAAGTGCAGGTCAATTCAAATTTCACCAAATTTTATATGCGGGTTAATGGGGGTCCCATGATGTTATTTATGAAGCGATTCCCCGGCGCATTTAACGATGGCTAGATGGCGCCACTCAAAACTTTAGTATTTTTAGACTTAAATAAAATAAATCCTATTATTCCAAGTAAAAAATGACTGGCGCAGGTCAATTCAAAGATCACCAAATTTTGTATGCGGGTTAAGGGGTGTCCCATGATGTTATTTATGAAGCGATTCCCCGGCGCATTCAACGGTAGCAAGATGGCGCCACTCAAAACTTTTAGTATTTTAAGACTTAAATAAAATAGATCCTATTATTCCAAGTCAAAAATAACTGGTGCAGGTCAATTCAAAGGTCACCAAATTTTGCATACAGGTTAAAATGGGTCCCATGATGATATTTATGAAGCGATTCCCTGGCGCATTTAACGGTAGCAAGATGGTGCCACTCAAAACTTTTATTATTTTTAGATGTATATAAAATAAATCCTATTTTTCCAAGTAAAAAATGACTGGCGCAGGTCAATTCAAAGGTCACCAAATTTTGCATACGGGTTAAGATGGGTCCCATGATGATATTTATGAAGCGATTCCCCGGCGCATTTAACGGTAGCAAGATGGTGCCACTCAAAACTTTTAGTTTTTTAAAATTTAAATAAAATAAATCTTATTATTCCAAGTAAAAAATGACTGGCGCAGGTCAATTCAAAGGTCACCAAATTTTGTATGCGGGTTAAGGGGGGTCCCATGATGTTATTTATGAAGCGATTCCCCGGCGCATTTAACGGTAGAAAGATGGCGCCACTCAAAACTTTTATTATTTTTAGATGTATATAAAATAAATCCTATTTTTCCAAGTAAAAAATGACTGGCGCAGGTCAATTCAAAGGTCACCAAATTTTGCATACGGGTTAAGGGGGGTCCCATGATGTTATTTATGAAGCGATTTCCCGGCGTATTTAACGGTAGCAAGATGGCGCCACTCAAAACTTTTAGTTTTTTAAAATTTAAATGGAATAAATCTTATTATTCCAAGTATAAAATGACTGGCGCAGGTCAATTCAAAGGTCACCAAATTTTGTATGTGGGTTAAGGAGGGTCCCATGATGTTATTTATGAAGCGATTCCTCGGCGCATTCAACGATGGCTAGATGGCGCCACTCAAAACTTTTAGTATTTTAAGACTTAAATAAAATAAATCCTTTTATTCCAAGTCAAAAATAACTGGTGCAGGTCAATTCAAAGGTCACCAAATTTTGCATACAAGTTAAGATGGGACCCATGATGATATTTATGAAGCGATTCCCCGGCGCATTTAACGGTAGCAAGATGGTGCCACTCAAAACTTTTAGTTTTTTAAAATTTAAATAAAATAAATCTTATTATTCCAAGTAAAAAATGACTGGCGCAGGTCAATTCAAAGGTCACCAAATTTTATATGCGGGTTAAGGGGCGTCCCATGATGTTATTTATGAAGCGATTCCCCGGCGCATTTAACGGTAGAAAGATGGCGCCACTCAAAACTTTTATTATTTTTAGATGTATATAAAATAAATCTTATTATTCCAAGTAAAAAATGACTGGCGCAGGTCAATTCAAAGGTCACCAAATTTTGCATACGGGTTAAGGGGGGTCCCATGATGTTATTTATGAAGCGATTCCCCGGCGCATTTAACAGTAGCAAGATGGCGCCACTCAAAACTTTTAGGGTTTAAAATTTAAAAGAAATAAATCTTATTATTCTAAGTAAAAAATGACTGGCGCAGGTCAATTCAAAGGTCACTAAATTTTGCATACGGGTTAAGGGGGGTCCCATGATGTTATTTATGAAGCGATTCCCCGGCGCATTTAACGATGGCTAGATGGCGCCACTCAGAACTTTTAGTTTTTTAAAATTTAAATGAAATAAATCTTATTATTCCAAGTTAAAAATGACTAGCGCAGGTCAATTCAAATGTCACCAAATTTTGCATACGGGTTGAGGGGGGTCCCATGATGTAATTTATGAAGCGATTCCCCGGCGCATTTAACGATGGCTAGATGACGCCACTCAAAACTTTAGTATTTTAAAACTTAAATAAAATAAATCCTATTATTCCAAGTAAAAAATGACTGGCGCAGGTCAATTCAAAGGTCACCAAATTTTGTATGTGGGTTAAGGGGGTTCCCATAATGTTATTTATGAAGCGATTCCCCGGCCCATTTAACGGTAGCAAGATGGCGCCACTCAAAACTTTTAGTTTTTTAAGATTTGAATAAAATATATCCTATTTCTCTAAGTAAAAAATGACTGGCGCAGGTCAATTCAAAGGTCACCAAATTTTGCATGCGGGTTAAGGGGGGTCCCATGATGTTATTTATGAAGCGATTCCCCGGCGCATTTAACGGTAGCAAGATGGCGCCACTCAAAACTTTTAGTTTTTTAAAATTTAAATGAAATAAATTTTATTATTCCAAGTTAAAAATGACTGGCGCAGGTCAATTCAAATAGCGCAGGTCAATTCAAAGGTCACCAAATTTTGCATACGAGTTAAGGGGGGTCCCATAATGTAATTTATGAAGCGATTCCCCGGCGCATTTAACGATGGCTAGATGACGCCACTCAAAACTTTAGTATTTTAAGACTTAAATAAAATAAATCCTATTATTCCAAGTCAAAAATGACTGGCGCAGGTCAATTCAAAGGTCACCAAATTTTGTATATGGGTTAAGGGGGTTCCCATAATGTTATTTATGAAGCGATTCCCCGGCGCATTTAACGGTAGCAAGATGGCGCCACTCAAAACTTTTAGTTTTTTAAGATTTAAATAAAATATATCCTATTTCTCCAAGTAAAAAATGACTGGCGCAGGTCAATTCAAAGGTTACCAAATTTTGCATGCGGGTTAAGGGGGGTCCCATGATGTTATTTATGAAGCGATTCCCCGGCGCATTTAACGGTAGCAAGATGGCACCACTCAAAACTTTTAGTTTTTTAAAATTTAAATGGAATAAATCTTATTATTCCAAGTAAAAAATGACTGGCGCAGGTCAATTCAAAGGTCACCAAATTTTGTATGTGGGTTAAGGGGGGTCCCATGATGTTATTTATGAAGCGATTCCCCGGCGCATTCAACGGTAGCAAGATGGCGCCACTCAAAACTTTTAGTATTTTAAGACTTAAATAAAATAGATCCTATTATTCCAAGTCAAAAATAACTGGTGCAGGTCAATTCAAAGGTCACCAAATTTTGCAAACGGGTTAAGATGGGTCCCATGATGATATTTATGAAGTGATTCCCCGGCGTATTTAACGGTAGCAAGATGGTGCCACTCAAAACTTTTAGTTTTTAAAAATTTAAATAAAATAAATCTTATTATTCCAAGTAAAAAATGACTGGCGCAGGTCAATTCAAAGGTCACCAAATTTTGTATGCGGGTTAAGGGGGGTCCCATGATGTTATTTATGAAGCGATTCCCCGGCGCATTTAACGGTAGAAAGATGGCGCCACTCAAAACTTTTAGTTTTTTAAAATTTAAATGAAATAAATCTTATTATTCCAAGTTAAAAATGATTGGCGCAGGTCAATTCAAAGGTCACCAAATTTTGCATACCGGTTAAGGGGGGTCCCATGATGTAATTTATGAAGTGATTCCCAGGCGCATTTAACGATGGCTAGATGACTCCACTCAAAACTTTAGTATTTTAAGACTTAATTAAAATAAATCCTATTATTTCAAGTAAAAAATAACTGGCGCAGGTCAATTCAAAGGTCACCAAATTTTGCATACGGGTTAAGGGGGGTCCCATGATGTAATTTATGAAGCGATTCCCCGGCGCATTTAACGATGGCTAGATGACTCCACTCAAAACTTTAGTATTTTAAGACTTAAATAAAATAAATCCTATTATTCCAAGTAAAAAATGACTGGCGCAGGTCAATTCAAAGGTCACCAAATTTTGTATGTGGGTTAAGGGGGTTCCAATAATGTTATTTATGAAGCAATTCCTCGGCGCATTTAACGGTAGCAAGATGGCGCCACTCAAAACTTTTAGTTTTTTAAGATTTAAATAAAATATATCCAATTTCTCCAAGTAAAAAATAACTGGCGCAGGTCAATTCAAAGGTCACTAAATTTTGCATGCGGGTTAAGGGGGGTCCCATGATGTTGTTTATGAAGCGATTCCGCAGTGCATTTAACAGTAGCAAGATGGCGCCACTCAAAACTTTTAGGGTTTAAAATTTAAACGAAATAAATCTTATTATTCTAAGTAAAAAATGACTGGCGCAGGTCAATTCAAAGGTCACTAAATTTTGCATACGGGTTAAGGGGGGTCCCATGATGTTATTTATGAAGCGATTCCCCGGCGCATTTAACGATGGCTAGATGGCGCCACTCAGAACTTTTAGTTTTTTTAAATTTAAATGAAATAAATCTTATTATTCCAAGTCAAAAATGACTGGCGCAGGTCAATTCAAAGGTCACCAAATTTTGTATGTGGGTTAAGGGGGTTCCCATAATGTTATTTATGAAGCAATTCCCCGGCGCATTTAACGGTAGCAAGATGGCGCCACTCAAAACTTTTAGTTTTTTAAGATTTAAATAAAATATATCCTATTTCTCCAAGTAAAAAATGACTGGCGCAGGTCAATTCAAAGGTCACCAAATTTTGCATGCGGGTTCAGGGGGGTCCCATGATGTTATTTGTGAAGCGATTCCCAGGCGCATTTAACGGTAGCAAGATGGCGCCACTCAAAACTTTTAGTTTTTTAAAATTTAAATGAAATAAATCTTATTATTGCAAGTTAAAAATGACTGGCGCAGGTCAATTCAAATGTCACCAAATTTTGCATACGAGTTAAGGGGGGTCCCATGATGTAATTTATGAAGCGATTCCCCGGCTCATTTAACAGTAGCAAGATGGCGCCACTCAAAACTTTTAGTTTTTTAAATTTAAATGAAATAAATCCTATTTTTCCAAGTAAAAAATAACTGGCGCAGGTCAATTCAAAGGTCACAAAATTTTGCAAGCGGGTTAAGGGGGGTCCCATGATGTTATTTATGAAGCGATTTCCCGGCGCATTTAACGGTAGCAAGATGGCACCACTCAAAACTTTTAGTAATTTAAGACTTAAATAAAATAAATCCTATTAATCCAAGTCAAAAATAACTGGCGCAGGTCAATTCAAAGGTCACCAAATTTTGCATGCGGGTTAAGGGGGGTCCCATGATGTTATTTATGAAGCGATTCCCCGGCGCATTTAACGGTAGCAAGATGGCGCCACTCAAAACTTTTAGTTTTTTAAAATTTAAATGAAATAAATCTTATTATTCCAAGTTAAAAATGACTGGCGCAGGTCAATTCAATTAAATGCGCCGGGGAATCGCTTCATAAATAACATCATGGGACCCCCCTTAACCCGCATGCAAAATTTGGTGACCTTTGAATTGACCTGCGCCAGTTATTTTTTACTTGGAAAAATAGGATTTATTTTATTTAAATCTTAAAATACTAAAAGTTTTGAGCAGAGCCATCTAGCCATCGTTAAATGCGCCGGGGAATCACTTCATAAATTACATCATGGGACCCCCCTTAACCCGCATGCAAAATTTGGTGACCTTTGAATTGACCTGCGCCAGTCATTTTTTACTTGGAAAAATAGGATTTATTTTATTTAAATCTTAAAATACTCAAAGTTTTGAGTGGCGCCATCTTGCCACCGTTAAATGCGCCGAGGAATCGCTTCATAAATTACATCATGGGACCCCCCTTAACCCGCATGCAAAATTTGGTGACCTTTGAATTGACCTGCGCCAGTTATTTTTGACTTGGAATAATAAGATTTATTTTATTTAAGTCTTAAAATACTAAAAGTTTTGAGTGGCGCCATCTTGCTACCGTTAAATGCGCCGGGGAATCGCTTCATAAATAACATCATGGGACCCCCCTTAACCCGTATGCAAAATTTGGTGACCTTTGAATTGACCTGCGCCAGTTATTTTTTACTTGGAAAAATAGGATTTATTTTATTTAAGTCTTAAAATACTAAAGTTTTGAGTGGCGCCATCTAGCCATCGTTAAATAAGCCGGGGAAGCGCTTCATAAATAACATCATGGGACCCCTCTTAACCCGCATACAAAATTTGGTGACCTTTGCATTGACCTGCGCTAGTCATTTTTTACTTGGAATAATAAGATTTATTTCGTTTAAATTTTCAAAACTAAAAGTTTTGAGTGGCGCCATCTTGCTACCGTTAAATGTGCCGGGGAATCTCTTCATAAATTACATCATGGGACCCCCCTCAACCCGCATACAAAATTTGGTGACCTTTGAATTAACCTGCGCCAGTCATTTTTGACTTGGAATAATAGGATTTATTTTATTTAAGTCTTAAAATACTAAAAGTTTTGAGTTGCGGCATCTAGCTATCGTTTAATGCGCCGGGGAATCGCTTCATAAATTACATCATGGGACCCCCCTTAACCCGTATGCAAAATTTGGTGACATTTGAATTGACCTACGCTAGTCATTTTTTACTTTGAATAATAAGATTTATTTCGTTTAAATTTTCAAAACTAAAAGTTTTGAGTGGCGCCATCTTGCTACCGTTAAATGTGCCGGGGAATCGCTTCATAAATTACATCATGGGACCCCCCTCAACCCGCATACAAAATTTGGTGACCTTTGAATTAACCTGCGCCAGTCATTTTTTACTTGGAATAATAAGATTTATTTTATTTAAATTTTAAAAAACTAAAAGTTTTGAGTGGCACCATCTTGCTACCGTTAAATGCGCCGGGGAATCGCTTCATAAATATCATCATGGGACCCATCTTAACCCGTTTGCAAAATTTGGTGACCTTTGAATTGACCTGCACCAGTTATTTTTGACTTGGAATAATAGGATCTATTTTATTTAAGGCTTAAAATACTAAAAGTTTTGAGTGGCGCCATCTTGCTACCGTTGAATGCGCCGGGGAATCGCTTCATAAATAACATCATGGGACCCCCCTTAACCCACATACAAAATTTGGTGACCTTTGAATTGACCTGCGCCAGTCATTTTTTACTTGGAATAATAAGATTTATTCCATTTAAATTTTAAAAAACTAAAAGTTTTGAGTGGCGCCATCTTGCTACCGTTAAATGCTCTGGGGAATTGCTTCATAAATAACATCATGGGACCCCCCTTAACCCGCATACAAAATTTGGTGATCTTTGAATTGACCTGCGCCAGTCATTTTTTACTTGGAATAATAGGATTTATTTTTTTTAAGTCTAAAAATACTAAAGTTTTGAGTGGCGCCATCTAGCCATCGTTAAATGCGCCGGGGAATCGCTTCATAAATAACATCATGGGACCCCCATTAACCCGCATATAAAATTTGGTGAAATTTGAATTGACCTGCACTTGTTTTTTCCCCCATGTTTAAATACTATTTTTCGTTTTTATAATTATTATAATTTCCTTTCACATAATTTGGCACAAAATCCAGCACGGTGATATTTGGGACATAATATTTGAAATCTGACATGTTGACATAGTGTACAATAAATTTAGAAAAAAATCTGAATAATGAACTGTGAACAGTGAATAAGTAACAAAGTTCACACACATGGCCAAAACAAAGTAAAATCTACAGAGTACATATGTAACTGTCTTCCCCTTGTTCTCACGGCCAGTTCTTACGATGTACATTGTTTTGTTAGCCGAGAATCATAAATGTGAAAAATATTGTGCAGATGTGAAAAATTTCTTACTTATGTGAAAATATCTAACTTATAAAAAAATATATTACTTATAAAAAAACATCTTACTTATAAAAAAATATCTTACTTTTAAAAAACTATCTTACTTATAAAAAAATATATATCTTGTGTGTGTCAAAGCATTTCTGTCAAAAAGGGAAGTCATGACTCAAAGCTGTGAAAACAATGACGAAATGCCCTTTGATCACAGGTTTGACCTTACATCATAAGGATTTTGAAGAGCAATACTGTGAATGCAGATAATTGGCATCAGTGAAATTTTACTATGTGACATCCTTTACTGAAATTTTGGGTTTTCCACACCACTGAATGAGAAGATAGCAAAGGCTGTATAGAATGAATTGTTTTTGTTTTTGTTTTTTTTGGCAAACATTTATATTGGGCTTCTATTTAAGTGATATGCACATCAAAACATACAGTATTGGATTGTTTTTTGCAAACGTAGAAAATATAAAGAATAATGACTTTATACAGAAAACAAAGACAAAATCTTCATACTGGTCTTATATTTGAGCGATATGCACATCAAAACATATCGAATTAAATTATTTTTGTAAACGTAGAAAGTATTAAGAATAATGACTTTATACAGAAAACAAAGACGAAATCTTCATATTGGGCTTCTATTTGAGCGATATGCACATCAGAACATATTAAATTAAATTATTCGCCTTTCTTATCTTCGCACTTCATATTCAAGTAGCCAATCAGTGAGCTATGAAGCTCTGGAGGTATCATTCGTGCTTCGTACTTCGCCCCTAACTTCGCCCTTCTACTTCGCTATTTTCGCTCTTCTACTTCACTATCTTCGCCCTTTGCCTTCGTTATCCAAGTAGCCAAGTAGCCAATCAGTGAGCAGCTTACTGTAGCATATAAAGTTTGCTAAAGGCGAAGGGAGAAGATTAGAAGACGAAGGCCGAAAATAACAAAGTGGAAATGCGAAAATAGCGAAGTAGAAGGGCGAAAAAGCAAAGTGGAAATGCGAATATAGCAAAGTAGAATAGACTGGTTCCCCCGCCGAGTGTCAAGAACATCGGACAGGCACTGGGTAATATGACCTTCACATTGACCTAGTTTCTCATCTAGCCTCAGCCAATCAGATCACAGTATTGGTTTGTTTACATAAATTGAGCCATGTGGCAGGAGAAGTTTATAGAAGTTTATTGCATTTAATTCTCATCATAAAAACCTGAGAGCAATAATAGTTATTATTGCTCTCAGTAAAAACAAATAACCATTGCACAATGGAGAATTTATTGAGGATGGTAAATGAGGATAATGATACATATTTAGCAAGTTACAAAGATCATCAAATTAAGTGTCTGAGTGCATGTGCACAAGATGATATTTTAGCAGCTTACGCAACAGTCTATGGAAAAAAACTCATCTTTCAATCTCTTCCTTACCTGAAGCAGTACAAGGAGCAGGATGGGAATCGTGATTTAAATATAATGGGCAGCACACAGTGTTCTTGTTTGTAAGGGTTTTCCAGACAATGAAGTGCTTCTCAAATGGATAATACTTAATGACTGAATATTTTTATTTATCATTTTCTACAACATTAAATAAGATATATAATACATGTTTACATTTTACATTCATACAGACCACTTTTATAAAATTATATAGAAAATGAACAATTACCAGAAAAGATTAATCTTGTCTAGCTGGTAACCATAGTGATTTAAACATACCATATAAACATATTTATTTATATAAGAGCATGACAGGTCACATTTTTCTTGTGATTATATGATAAAAACAAAAGTAAACTAGATATCATATTTCTCCAAATTTCCCACGCTTTTTATGACAAAATTGAGAAGTTTTGCAAGTTTAATTACCAAAATTTAAGAACAGATATAATATTTTTTCTATTTAAATAGAAGGAATTTTGATTAATGGTCTATATTATGAGATACCCACTGCGTGAAAAATTAGATTTACAAGAGGCCAATATGTTTATATTGTTGAAGTAAATTTGAAATTAACATGACCTTTCAGACATATTTACAAACTGTAAATTGTCAATTTACAAGACCTTTAATGTATGCATCAAAGACAGTAAAGACCGGAATTTGCAAGCCTTTACAAAATCAGGAAAGATGTTAAATATCAAATAAACAAGACAAATACAAGATACTATATGCTTGTAAAGATGAACAAGATGCATGTGAAAAGCTTGTCAAATATGATCTTTACTTGATCTTTATAAAATCAGAAAAGATGTTAAATTTCAAATAAACAAGGCAAATACAAGATACTATATGCATGTAAAGATGAACAAGATGCATGTGAAAAGCTTGTCAAATATGATCTTTACTTGGACACAAAATATGCTTAAATGTATTATTTTGACATTTACAATATTTAGCTAAGATGCTTATATATAAAGACAGCATATTTACAAGAGAGATCTTTATTTGAAGGTTATACCTCAGGGCATTTGGATAATTGATAATAAAGGGCATTTGGATTTTTGCACTGATGGCCATTGTTAGGAAAATAACAATTAAAAAGGTCATTGAAATAAAATTGCTGAAACAATCTGTCTGAAATGAAAATAATTTATAGAAATAAGAATAACATACACATTTGAAAGACATTTCCAAAAATCGCAAAAGGTCATTGACCATTTCTGCACAAAAGTTTTCTAAAATACAGGTTCATTGTTCTTGAAAGGAAAAAAGGAGCCTTACTACAAAACATAAATATCCTGAAACTATATGTGACCTTCTCAATCAAGTCCCTTGTTAGAGCTGTATCATTACTTGTAAAAGATCAATGACCTTGCCTGAAAATAAGCAGCCCTGAAACATAATTAAAATCAAGATATTTATCCTTGGATAGGTTGTGACCTTTCCAACCAAGGCCCTTATTATAAGAACTGTATCCATACTTGTAAAAGGTCAATGACCTTGCCTGAAAATAAGCAGCCCTGAAACATAATTAAAATCAAGATATTTATCCTTGGATAGGTTGTGACCTTTTCAACCAGGGCCCTTACTATAAGAACTGTATCCATACTTGTAAAAGGTCAATGACCTTGCCTGAAAATAAGCAGCCCTGAAACATAATTAAAATCAAGATATTTATCCTTGGATAGGTTGTGACCTTTTCAACCAAGGCCCTTATTATAAGAGCTGTATCCATACTTGTAAAGGGTCAATGACCTTGCCTGAAAATAAGCAGCCCTGAAACATAATTAAAATCAAGATATTTATCCTTGGATAGGTTGTGACCTTTTCAACCAGGGCCCTTACTATAAGAACTGTATCCATACTTGTAAAAGGTCAATGACCTTGCCTGAAAAATATGCAGCCCTGAAACATAATAAAAATCAAGATATTTATCCTTGGATAGGTTGTGACCTTTATAACCAAGGCCCTTATTATAAGAGCTGTATCCATACTTGTAAAAGGTCAATGACCTTGCCTGAAAATATGCAGCCCTGAAACATAATTAAAATCAAGATATTTATCCTTGGATAGGTTGTGACCTTTTCAACCAATGCCCTTACTATAAGAACTGTATCCATACTTGTAAAAGGTCAATGACCTTGCCTGAAAATAAGCAGCCCTGAAACATAATAAAAATCAAGATATTTATCCTTGGATAGGTTGTGACCTTTTCAACCAAGGCCCTTATTATAAGAACTGTATCCATACTTGTAAAAGGTCAATGACCTTGCCTGAAAATAAGCAGCCCTGAAACATAATAAAAATCAAGATATTTATCCTTGGATAGGTTGTGACCTTTTCAACCAAGGCCCTTATTATAAGAGCTGTATCCATACTTGTAAAAGGTCAATTACCTTGCCTGAAAATAAGCAGCCCTGAAACATAATAAAAATCAAGATATTTATCCTTGGATAGGTTGTGACCTTTTCAACCAGGGCCCTTATTATAATAATGCACAAACAGCAAAAGTTTATTTACATAAAAAAGGTCAATGCCCTAACATGGGAATAATCAATAGTGAAACAGGACAAGGCACATCATATTATTGAATTGTGTGTCATCTTTTCAATCAATGACCTTTTTCAGTAGTTGGTATTATTGAATTTTATAAGACCTTATCAATCAAGGTCTTTGTTAGTGCAAAGAATAGTGATAGGTCATTGACCTTTCATGTAAAAAAAAATAAAATAAAAAAGGTGAAACAAAATGACAGTTTATAAGATATTGAATAATTTGTGACTCTCTCGATTAAGGCCCTTGATAGAACAGTGCACAAAACAGAAAAAGGTCATTGACCTTGCATCAAAACAAGCAGTCCTGGAAGAAAACAAAATGCAATGTATATCAATCCTTGATATATGTGAACCTTTTAATCTGAGTCCTTGTATGAACATTGCATAAACTGTTGGAAGGTCATTGACCTTTATTTGAAACCAGCAATCCTGAAACAAAACAAACTGTACATCAAAGTATGTTTCTTGTCAATGACCTTGCACCAAAATAAGTAGATATGAAACAAAACAAAAGGAAAGGTTGTGTAATGTATGGTTGTCATTGAATAATATGTAACCGTTCAAATCAAGGTCCTTGTGAGAGCAGTATGTGGACTTGTCATTGACCCTGTCTGAAAACTAGCACCTCTGAAACAAAACAAAAGACAATGTATGTTATATATTATATTTGACCTTGATGGTTTGATCTTTTCAATCATCTCCCTTGTCAAAACAGTGCATAAACTCGTAAAAGCTCATTGACCTTGCCTGGAGATATGCAGTCCTGAAACAGAGTAAAATCAAATTATATTGTTACAGTAAAAAGTATATCCTTAGAGGTAGTGTTTCTGGAGGAAACTGCCCTGCAAAACAATATTTCCTTTTTCTACCGCCTAAATTCATACTGTTAAATGAACTATGATATGTAAATGGCATGTGGAGGTTTCAGCCTGTCACTGCTCCTGTATGGAAATGGACATTCAATGTGTTACAAGTGTGTTGAAATAATGTTTAGTGAGGCACACAAGTATCCTAGTCCTGCCCGCTCATCTGCTGTGTGAGTGTTTTCTGCCAAATGGTAACTTTCCAGGAAGTTAGACAAGATTTATTGGTCACCATTGATGTAATGAGGGGGCGAATGAATGCCCCTTGTCCCAGATGAAAGAAGATAAATTATATGACCGGATAACCCAGACTGATTAACCCCAAAACATCTGGACATTTGCAAGAGTGGGAAAAAAGGGAAAACTATTGACAAGGATAATGTGTTCATGTCTCACATGCTGTCTGCAGTGTAAAACCAAACACCAACTGAATTTCTATCATTATCTAATTTATAACTCAGCAAATAAAAATGTCAACCAGAATTTGTCAAGAATTGTCAAGAAATGGATCTCTTCCCCAATGTAACTTACAAACCAACATTGGCTGATATCTTGGCTTGTAGTGAACATATTTTCACTCTGAAAAGTCCTAACAGTATCTAAACAACCTCATGAACATGGATTTAGAGATATCTAAGAGATTTGAATGTTGAATAGTACCATAAAGGTGTAAAAAACGGCAGGCGCGATTTTAATGTTTTATACCATTCTTGTCACTTCCCATCCAAGATTTGCTAATATCTTGGCTTGTAGTGAACATATTTTCACCCTGAAAAGACCAAACAGTATCTAAACAACCTCAGGATCATGGATATAGAGATATCTAAGAGATCTGTATGGTAAATAGTACCATAAAGGTGTAAAAAACGGCAGGCGCGATTTTAATGTTTTATATCTTTCTTGTCACTTCAAATCCAAGATTTGCGGATATCTTGGCTTGTAGTGAATATATTTTCACTCTGAAAAGACCAAACACTATCTAAACAACTTCAGGATCATGGAAATAAAGATATCTAAGACATCTGAATGTTGAATAGTACCATAAAGGTGTAAAAAACGGCAGACGCGATTTTAATGTTTTATACCTTTCTTGTCACCTCCCATGCAAAATTTGCTAATATCTTGGCTTGTAGCGAACATATTTTCACTCTGAAAAGTCCTAACAGTATCTAAACAACTTCAGGATCATGGAAATATAGATAAATTAGAGATCTGAATGTTGTATAGTACCATAAAGGTGTAAAAAACGGCAGGCGCGATTTTAATGTTTTATACATTTCTTGTCACTTCCCATGCAAGATTTGCTAATATCTTGGCTTGTAGTGAACATATTTTCACTCTGAAAAGACCAAACAGTATCTAAACAACTTCAGGATCATGGAAATAAAGATATCTAAGACATCTAAATGTTGAATAGTACCATAAAGGTGTAAAAAACGGCAGGTGCGATTTTAATGTTTTATACATTTCTTTTCACTTCCCGTCCAAGATTTGCTAATATCTTGGCTTGTAGTGAACATATTTTCACTCTGAAAAGACCAAACAGTATCTAAACAACCTCAGGATCATGGATATAGAGATATCTAAGAGATCTGTATGGTAAATAGTACCATAAAGGTGTAAAAAACGGCAGGCGCGATTTTCATGTTTTATATCTTTCTTGTCACTTCAAATCCAAGATTTGCTAATATCTTGGCTTGTAGTGAATATATTTACACTCTGAAAAGTCCTAACAGTATCTAAACAACCTCAGGATCAGGGAAATATAGATATCTAAAAGATCTGAGTGTTAAATAGTACCATAAAGGTGTAAAAAAACGGCAGGCGCGATTTTAATGTTTTATACATTTCTTGTCACTTCCCATGCAAGATTTGCTAATATCTTGGCTTGTAGTGAACATATTTTCACTCTGAAAAGTCCTAACAGTATCTAAACAACCTCAGGATCAGAGAAATATAGATATCTAAGAGATCTGATGTTGAATAGTACCATAAAGGCGTAAAAAACGGCAGGCGCAATTTTAATGTTTTATACCATTCTTGTCACTTCCCATCCAAGATTTGCTAATATCTTGGCTTGTAGTGAACATATTTTCACTCTGAAAAGTCCTAACAGTATCTGGACAACCCCAAGATCATGGATATAGAGATATCTAAGAGATCTGTATGGTAAATAGTTCCATAAAGGTGTCAAAAACGGCAGGCGCGATTTTAATGTTTTATATCTTTCTTGTCACTTCCCATTCAAGATTTGCTAATATCTTGGCTTGTAGTGAACATATTTTCACTCTGAAAAGACCAAACAGTATCTAAACAACCTCAGGATCATGGAAATATAGATATCTAAGAGATCTAAATATTGAATAGTACCATAAAGGTGTAAAAAACGGCAGGCGCAATTTTAATGTTTTATTCATTTCTTGTCACTTCATATCCAAGATTTGCTAATATTTTGGCTTGTAATGAACATATTTTCACTCTGAAAAGTCCTAACAGTATCTAAACAACCTCAGGATCATGGAAATATAGATATCTAAGAGATCTAAATATTGAATAGTACCATAAAGGTGTAAAAAACGGCAGGCGCAATTTTAATGTTTTATACCATTCTTGTCACTTCCCATCCAAGATTTGCTAATATCTTGGCTTGTAGTGAACATATTTTCACTCTGAAAAGACCAAACAGTATCTAAACAACCTCAGGATCATGGAAATATAGATATCTAAGAGATCTAAATATTGAATAGTACCATAAAGGTGTAAAAAACGGCAGGCGCAATTTTAATGTTTTATTCATTTCTTGTCACTTCCCATTCAAGATTTGCTAATATTTTGGCTTGTAATGAACATATTTTCACTCTGAAAAGTCCTAACAGTATCTAAACAACCTCGGGATCATGGTAATAGAGATATCTAAGAGATCTGTATGATAAATAGTACCATAAAGGTGTAAAAAACGGCAGGCGCAATTTTAATGTTTTATACCATTCTTGTCACTTCCCATCCAAGATTTGCTAATATCTTGGCTTGTAGTGAACATATTTTCACTCTGAAAAGACCAAACAGTATTTAAACAACCTCAGGATCATGGAAATATAGATATCTAAGAGATCTAAATATTGAATAGTACCATAAAGGTGTAAAAAACGGCAGGCGCAATTTTAATGTTTTATTCATTTCTTGTCACTTCCCATTCAAGATTTGCTAATATTTTGGCTTGTAATGAACATATTTTCACTCTGAAAAGTCCTAACAGTATCTAAACAACCTCAGGATCATGGATATAGAGATATCTAAGAGATCTGTATGATAAATAGTACCATAAAGGTGTAAAAAACGGCAGGCGCAATTTTAATGTTTTATACCATTCTTGTCACTTCCCATCCAAGATTTGCTAATATCTTGGCTTGTAGTGAACATATTTTCACTTTGAAAGGCCCTAACAGTATCTAAACAACCTCAGGATCAGAGAAATATAGATATCTAAGAGATCTGATGTTGAATAGTACCATAAAGGCGTAAAAAACGGCAGGCGCAATTTTAATGTTTTATACCATTCTTGTCACTTCCCATCCAAGATTTGCTAATATCTTGGCTTGTAGTGAACATATTTTCACTCTGAAAAGTCCTAACAGTATCTGGACAACCCCAAGATCATGGATATAGAGATATCTAAGAGATCTGTATGGTAAATAGTTCCATAAAGGTGTCAAAAACGGCAGGCGCGATTTTAATGTTTTATATCTTTCTTGTCACTTCAAATCCAAGATTTGCTAATATCTTGGCTTGTAGTGAACATATTTTCACTCTGAAAAGACCAAACAGTATCTAAACAACCTCAGGATCATGGAAATATAGATATCTAAGAGATCTAAATATTGAATAGTACCATAAAGGTGTAAAAAACGGCAGGCGCAATTTTAATGTTTTATTCATTTCTTGTCACTTCAAATCCAAGATTTGCTAATATTTTGGCTTGTAATGAACATATTTTCACTCTGAAAAGTCCTAACAGTATCTAAACAACCTCAGGATCATGGAAATAGAGATATCTAAGAGATCTGTATGATAAATAGTACCATAAAGGTGTAAAAAACGGCAGGCGCAATTTTAATGTTTTATACCATTCTTGTCACTTCCCATCCAAGATTTGCTAATATCTTGGCTTGTAGTGAACATATTTTCACTCTGAAAAGACCAAACAGTTTTTAAACAACCTCAGGATCATGGAAATATAGATATCTAAGAGATCTAAATATTGAATAGTACCATAAAGGTGTAAAAAACGGCAGGCGCAATTTTAATGTTTTATTCATTTCTTGTCACTTCCCATTCAAGATTTGCTAATATTTTGGCTTGTAATGAACATATTTTCACTCTGAAAAGTCCTAACAGTATCTAAACAACCTCAGGATCATGGTAATAGAGATATCTAAGAGATCTGTATGATAAATAGTACCATAAAGGTGTAAAAAACGGCAGGCGCAATTTTAATGTTTTATACCATTCTTGTCACTTCCCATCCAAGATTTGCTAATATCTTGGCTTGTAGTGAACATATTTTCACTTTGAAAGGCCCTAACAGTATCTAAACAATGTCAGGATCATGGTAATATAGATATCTAAGAGATCTGAATGTTGACTAGTTCCATAAAAGTATAAAAAACGGCAGGCGCGATTTACACAATTTTTTTACATTTTATACCCTCTCATGTCACTTACAATCCAAGATTTGCTTATATCTTAGTTTGCAGTGAACATATTTTCACTCTGAAAAGTCCTAACAGTATCTAAACAACCTCAGCATCATGGAAATATAGATATCTAAGAGATCTGAATGTTGAATAGTACCATAAGGTGTAAAAAACGGCAGGCGCGATTTAAATGTTTTATACATTTCTTGTCACTTCCCATCCAAGATTTGCTAATATCTTGGCTTGTAGTGAACATATTTTCACTCTGAAAAGTCCTAACAGTATCTGAACAACCTGGGGAACATGCAAATAGAGATATCTTGTCACTTACAATGCAATATATCATATCCTGATGTAGTAATTTATCAATTTTTAAGTCCTCAAATAAAGTCCTCAAATGCACATTTTCCAATGTTGTATGCATATGTGCATATATGCAATTCCAAGAGCTACTAATCATAGAAGTAATTTTACATATTTGTTTGTCCTTTCATGTGAAGCTCTTTATGTAACATGTATAAAAAAAATCCCTATTCTCATTTACATATACGAATATATGATCAAAATGTCCAAGTTGAAAAATACAATTAACCATAATATTGATTAAAGGTGATATGAATATATACTGATATTAACAACATAAATACAATATTGTAAAGACATTCAACAATCTTTACAACATTGTTTATTAACTGATACGTGCAATTTGATATATTTGGTAAAATACAACATATTTAAGCATTGTAAATAAGTAAATGGTATTTACAAAATTGTTTATTAGCTGAAAGATCTTCATTGGTCTTTACAATGGAAAAACAATACATGTTTATTTTTGTAAATCTTATTTTTCGGGCAGTGACCGGTACCTAACAATTGGTTGGCTACTGCCTTCTCAGTAAGCTTAGAAATATAGGCTAGATTTGGGACTGGCCTATAATTTCTCTCAATAAGCTCTAGTCCAAATTTCTTCAATAGTGGAGTAATAATTGCTGTCTTCATACTGACAGGTACTGCTGAATCAGTGGTTCACAATGACAGTTATGAGTAGGAGCAGGTCATCAGGGAAGTCATGCAAGAGCCAAGTGGAGATGGGATCTAGCTTGCATGACTTCTTTGCTGCTTTCTTGACCAACTATAGAACTTCATCGATTGACAGAGCTTTGAACCTATCGAAGGGAACCTATCTGTCTGCATTCTACCCGATGCCATCTGGTGGAGAAATAGTAGTTTGGGACATATTCTCCATATCCTGACGGTTGTTTTCAATTTTACCAAGAAAGTACTCATTAAACTTTGGTATTCCCATGTTTATGGGTTGCTTCCTTTATCCTTGATATCCTGATAATCTTTCGTGGGAATAAATTGCTTGAGAGTCACCTGATGTATGAATATATATCTAACCATAAGATGATCACGGTCAGTTTGAAGGTTAAACCACCCAAGCCTCCTAAAAAGGCTATCAGGTACAGGAATTTTGATAGCTTGGACATATGCTCTTAGAAGTGATGCATGGGGACCATCTTCCCATACTATGTGGTGACCATAAGTGATGTTTGGTGACCATGATGACTGCCTGTTGCCTTTGTAAGATAACAGTTGATGATTCAGCCGGAGGGAAGCATGGTGACTGGTCATGACAGCAGTTGATGCAGAATGTTGTAAATCCCTACAATTAAATAATTATAAAATTTCATTAAATTGCATTGTTTACATCAGAGTTTTCATCATAATAAGGGGGAGTAGAAAGATATCAAGCACTTTTTTTCGTATGCCCTGGTCCCACATATCAAATACTAGTAGTGGACACCAGTCTCTCAGCAGTTTTGATTTTGGAATTTCAGTGACTTCATATCAGTAAAAGTGGTGCACTTTCTCCAATACTCGACCAAATTGCTCACAATTTCCACACCATCACAATGACATATTTACCAATGTTCAATAAGAAAGTGCAAAAGATCAGAATAAATATAGATATAAAAATAAAGGCAAAACCTTATGGGCGATAATAGAGGTATTTCATGCACTCGATGTTGAAGCACTCCTCATATCCCACAGAACGAGATGGATCCTATTTTCCATGCATAAATGGTTAGTTCAACTTATTATGATTAAAATTACATTCATAGATTATACATTTATCATTCTATCATATCATGTGCAGTTTGGGAACAAATATAATCTGAGGCAAGTTGGATGACTTTTGAGAAAAATGCAAGTTTTACCCTGCAGTTTCACAACATTTGAATTAATTCCACATTTCTTGTGTTGTGAAGGTCCACAAACCTTATATGTATGAAAGTGCAATATAAAACCAGAAATACTATCGATGTGCAGTGAATTTGTTGTTTGACAGCTGCTCAGCATGGGCTTCAAAATGGTGGCCAGTGCCTGTCTGTGTGGATACACAGAGGGCGGCACCAGTCTACGAAGTAGAAATGCGAATATGGCGAAGTAGAAGTACGACTATAGCGAAGCTTGAAAAGCGCGGTGCGAGGCACGAATGATACCTCAAGAGCTTCATAGTGAGCAGCTTACTGTAGTATATAAAGTTTGCTAAAGGCGAAGGGAGAAGATTAGAAGACGAAGGCCGAAAATAACAAAGTAGAAATGCGAAATGCGAATACAGCAAAGTAGAAATGCGAATATGGCGAAGTAGAAGTACGAATATAGGGAAGCTTAAAAAGCGAAGTGCGAGGCACGAATGATACCTCCAGAGCTTCATACTTTATACAGAAAACAATATGAAGATCCACGAACCACAAACTACGATCCACGAAACAAGAAACAAGAAACACGAACTACGAACCACAAAAAAAATTCCCTTGAACCATGAACTACGAAACACAAACCACGAACTGCGAACCACGAAAAAAATTCCCACACGTCGAGTCCGGGTGGTTCCAAGAAGAGGAGTGAAGCTGTTCAAGCTTGGCTTGTTCAATGTCCTCCTCCGCGGAAGAAGAAGGCTGACAGCATGCCATGCAGGCAGCATATGATTGTTTGTTGGTTATGTCCAATGCTGCAAATGCTGAGGTGACTCGTCTGGAAGCCTGTGTAGCTGAGCTGGAAGCTGAGAAAGAAGTTTATGAGGTGGACAAGAAGATCTTATCCGATGAACTCACCAATGCCCTCCATGCCATCCATGAAAGAGACAAAGTCCTCCAAGCCTTCGTTCCTGGTCAAGAAGACGAACCCTCTTCTCTGGCTGCAGGGATGCATTCACTCCTGGTGTCACTTCCGAAGGATGGAAACAAGATGATATTTCGGCAGAATCATCCGTCTTAACTGACAGATCAAGTTGACTGCCGAAAACCTGCACTTCCTGTCCCATCGTTTAGATCGCATCCCTGCAGCCGATCACATGATCATCTTGCCGGATGTCTCGGAGATTGCTAACGGTGGTGATGGGGAGCAGTTATTTAAACGTTTTAAGGCGTATATCCAGCTCATCCGCTCTAAGGGACCTACAGTGGCTGTTTGACCCACATCAGACAATATGTCTGATGTTCAGCCAGCCAACATCAGACATTTGTCTTCAACATCAGACATTTCAACGCGTACTTTTGCTTTTTAATTTAGCGGCATTTTCGCTCTTGTGACAGATATTCAACTTATAAAACCCACATACCAACTTACATACCAACCTACATATCTACCTACCTACATACCAACCTACATACCAATCTACATATCTACCTATATATCTACCTACATATCTACCTACATACCAATCTACATATCTACCTACATATCTACCTACATATCTACCTACATACCTACCTACATATCTACTACATACTAACCTACATGTCTACCTACATACCAACCTACATACCTACCTACATATTTTCTTGCATACCTACCTACATATCTACCTACATACACACATATTTCTGATCATTTCTCAATCGAAAATGAATCAAGAATACCCCAAGTTATAAAATTGTCGTCTGCTCTTCCCTAGTGTTCTCCAATCACCCATTGTCAAAGCCCAGATAGGTGATCTGGAGAGGTCTGAGATTTTTGCTTTTCCTTCATAATCTCGTTTAGATGTGATTTTTTAAATGCCCAACTGTTTTAGTGATAATTCATATTTTATGTATAATTATATCTAAAATCTCACAAAAAAGCTTGATTATTCTTTGGATAACATTAAATAAGGAAAATATAAATACTTGATAGTTATCGCCAGCTGCAAAAATTGAGTCAAACCCGTTTTAACAGCAGTTGAAACAGGTTCAATTTGGACGTTTAAACGGGTTTACCTTAGATTTTACAGCTGGCGATTTTTTACTTCACTAGAGCTCTAACAACTCCACCAAACTTTTCTTTGGTTAAAATTGGTAAAGACCTTGGACGTTCGACAAACCCCTCCAGATCACCTATCTGGGCTTTGCCGATTGGTGATTGAAGAACACTAGCTCTTCCCAGGCTTTTTGACTGGTATGTCACGGTTTTAATATGAATTTGAACTAGAAATAATGATAGGGGACCAGATTACGAACCACATTTGATGTAAAGTCGTGCACGTTTTTTTTAATTGTTAACTGAGTACGAATCCCGAAAACATGCTCGACTTTTGAACAGGAGTGAACACAGCAAAGTCACCGTCCATCAAACTCATCTGGGGTCTTCGCCAGATGCTTATGTGTGTCAATTCTCATGAAGCTGCCATTATTTGTTCTTGAGTTATTACAATGACGTGGATTTGACATAATTGTCCCTGTAACCTTGAAAAGTAGGTGAAGGTCACCATTCATCAAACTCTTTTGGGGTCTGGTGTGTCAAATCTCATAAAGCTGCCATCATTTGTTCTCCAGTTATCACAATGATAGGGATTTCACATAATTGTCCTCGTGACCTTGAAAAGTAGGTGAAGGTCATGTTCCACACAAAAATGTCTGAGGTCTTCACCAGGTGCTTATGTGTGTCAAATCTCATAAAGTTGCTGTCATTTGTTCTTGAGTTATTGTGATTCTTGGGACTTCACATAATTGACCCTGTTACCTTGAAAAGGTGATGGTCACGTTTCATAGAAAAGAATCTGATGTCTTTGCCAGATGCTTATGTGTGTCAAATCTCATTAAGCTGTCATCATATCTTCTCTGGATATCGCAATGATGGGATTTCATGGTACAATTGTCCCTGTGACCTTGAAAAGTAGGTGAAGGTCATGTTTCATCAAAAGAAGTCAGGTCTTCACCAGATGCTTATGTGTGTCAAGTCTCATAAAGCTGCCATCATTCGTTCTTGAGTTATTGGGATTCTTGGGATTTCACATAATTGTCCCTGTGACCTTGAAAAATAGGTCAAGGTCGCCATCCATTTTTCACCAGATGCTTATGTGTGTCAAGTTTCATAAAACTGCCATCATTTGTTCTTAAGTTGTCACAATGACAAGGATGATTTCACATAATTGTCCTGTGACCTTAAAAAGAAGGTGAAGGTCATGTTTCATAGAAAAAATTCTGAGTTCTTCACCAGATGCTTATGTGTGTCAAATCTCATAAAGCTGCCATCATTCGTTTTGAGTTATTACGATTCTTGGGAAGTAAACCAGTCAGGAAGTGGGTTCTGAGGAAGGGGAAGTGATTTCCAACTCAACTCCTACTTTTCCCATGTATAGCAATAGAGAATTGGTTAAATTACAGCAGGAAGAATCACCATTAAGAGAGCAATAGTTTTGGTGAAATGGCTAGAAATGCATGGGAAATCTCCATCCAAGGAAGTGCTGATTAGAGAAACCAAGGAAGTCAGGAAGTTGATTTACCAGTACAGCAAGTAAGTGCTCAAACAAGGAATTCTGTATAGAGTGATTCAGACAGAATATGGAGAGGAAGTTTACCAGCTAGTGTGCCCAGTGTCCATGAAGAGGCTGATCTTTGAGGAACTTCATGATAAGCTAGGCATGGAGAGAACAGCAGCACTTTGCAGGAAGAGAGTTTACTGGGTAGGAATGACTGCAGATATTGAGAATTGGTGTAGGAAATGTGAGCAGTGTGTCATTGCAAAGGGACCCACACCTAGCATTAAACCCACCATAGACAGTTTCCTAGCTAGCAAGCCACTTGAGGTATTTGCCATTGATTACACTTTGTTGGAAAAGTCTAGTCGGGGGGACGAAAATGTCCTAGTCATGACTGATTTGTATACAAAGTACTCAAAGTGTGTGGTCACGAAGGACCAGAAGGTAGTAACAGTAGCCAAATCTCTGGTGAAGCACTGGTTCTTAGTCTATGGCGTACACGGGCGCATACATAGTAACCAAGGCAGAAACTTTGAAAGTGAGGTAATTAAAGAACTTTGCAAGTTATATTCTGTTGACAAGTCACGCAGCACGCCCTACAATCCCAAGGGGAATGGGCAGTGTGTGCGCTTCAATAGAACTTTGCACAACTTGTTGAGGACTTTAGGTGAGGAAGAGAATAATAGATGGCATGAGCACTTAGATGAACTGGTGTATGCATATAATGTCACACCACAGAAAAGCACTGGGTATAGCCCATATTTTCTGATGTTTGGAAGGGAACCAAAGTTGCCAGTTGACTATTGGTTAGGTTTGGCAGGTGAAGAGGGATCAGATGCTGACTGGGTAGGCAGCCACCAGGAAAAAATGAATTCTTATGATAACCTGCAGGAAAAGGCTAAGGCCAGGAGTGAACATTATAATGAAAAGCCAATAGATCAACCAATAGAAATAGGCAAGTTTGTGTTTGTCAGAAATGGAACACCAAAGGGCAGGAATAAGATTCTGGACATGTGGAATCCCACCCCAATTAAAGTTGTGGAAAAACCCAGTTCTAATGTGTACAAAGTGCAGGATGCTGATGGGCAAGGTAGAATGAGAGTTTTGGGCCACACTGAGATCAGAGAGGATCCCGGAAGACAGCAATTGGAAAGTAATCTGGATCAGCCAGACTCCAATGTGGCTGCAGGGACAGAATCTGATCAGTCTCAGGGAAGTAGCTCAGGTGTAAGCTCAAGAGTAAGCTCAGGTAGAGTCCAGAGTAGTGAGGAACCTGTCAGGTCAGAATATCAGGCAGAGCAGAGTAAGGCTGTAGAGACTCCACCTCAAGCTCAGGAACCTCAATCTCAGGAAGCTGAGAAGGATGGATCCGGTACTAAGCAGAAAGTTCCAGTTAGGGGGAGTAGTAGATCTACAGCAGGTATGCATTCAAATCCTCACGGGCTGCCAAAGTCAGCAATAATTCCCACTGCAGTAAACCAGGGCTTACATATGGGTCAGGGGAATCTGGCTATGGGAATGTGGGCTGAAGGATTCTGTCAGTTTGCACAAGGTTTCTCACAGTTTACTCAGTTGTCAAGTCAAATGTGAGCTCTACAGCAAAGTACACAACAGAACTACAGTGAATATGAGGAAGATTGATAAGGTGCACCACAAGGTTCAGTCTTGGGTTCAAACCAAAGCTGCTGAGGACAGCAGGTTTAAACCTAGGGAGATTGTAGTATAGCAGGATTTTGGGTCAAATCCCTGCCTCACTACTACGTGAATGTTTTGAATGTTTCTGGACACAGATCCACTTCAGAACAGTGAAATATTCAACCACCACCAGATTTCTAGCACAGCTGCAGAGTCACTGGGGACACACTGCCAAGGCTTCACATGTTGAGGGGGACAGGTTTATTAAAGCTATGATATTGAGGGTTTGTTGAGGCTATGACGTCCTCAGTTTGTTGAGGCCATGATGTCCTAGCGTCAACAGAGAAGAGATCCACAGTTCTTCAATTATCATCAATTTATTGGTGAGACAAAACAACACGTGAAAGTACAACAAAAATGGCGTCCTAACCCAGACAACCAAATCTCGTAACAAACTGCCGTTAGGTGGCGTGACCCCTCTCTCCTTTCCTCCCCGTCCTGAGAGGATATGACATATTAACACAATAAGTACACACTATGTACTAAACTATTAAACTAAGAGCAAACAGATTACTAATGTCTTTAAAGTCTTTGTTTGTTAACTGTTATACACATATTAAATTAACGTCTTTGCTGGCGAAATATTATCATGATTATACATAATCAAAGGTATAGTCTCTGCTGGTTAAGCATAATACACATTTAGTAAGACACAAAGATAGCTATTGATACAGCTCCATGGTTATTATGAGTGGCGCTTGGCTCGCACTCTATAAGGCATTATTATGGCCTGTATAATGATATATGTGCACATTTATCACTCCATACACCAAGTACCAGAGGTTTGCCAAGCTGGTTTCTTGCGTGTGCGCTGTGGGCGTCCTGGTGGTGATTGGGGTATAGTCCCCTCATATGGGAAAGTTTCATCTAAGTCTGTGTACTCAATATCTGGTGAATGATCATCAGTCTCTAATGGTATTGAGTCATCAAGGTTTCTCTCCTGTGTGAGGTTTGGTGATGGATTACCCACAGGTAGACTGGTATCCTGCTGGCCTATAGGCACCACTATTTCTGGCGGTAGTGGTGGGGCCAGTGGTGTCGGTGGTGCTGCAGGTTCTGGAGGCTCCACAGAGGGTGGAACCGGAAGAACTTCCTGTGGGTCTGGAACAGGGTCAGGAACCTGTATAGGTAGTGGGACCCCTAAAGTATCCTGATGGGGGGTGATAAACTCTGGTCCCTCCTCATATTCACAGTCTGTCTGTTCCTGGTAGTTTAACCCTCTGATATGGTCAAGAGGTGACTGTACCAGAACTGTCGGCTTGATTGGGTAACAGTCTGTGATACTGATGTCATAGGTTTTGGACCTGTATTGTGACTTGGAGAATTTCCTCACTTGACATTTGTTGTCCTCTATAGATGTCACAATATATTTCTCTCTGGCCTTAGTTTTGTCCTTGTCGCCATAGAGGTACACTAAGTCACCAACACAAATTTCCGGGGTTGCTATAGCTGACTTGTTTTGTGCCTTGGACTTTGAGCTAGGGCCGTGATTATGTATCCTTTTGAAATGCTGTTGTTTGATCAGCTGTTGATCGTCCAAGGGCAACTGTTCACCAGAGACTTGGTCTCGCTGGGTCCATACTTCTGTGGCGGATAGGCCATGTGACCTGATCCTTGAGTTCAAGTTGGCAGTGGCAAGAGCCAAGGTGACTTTAGAGATGGGTCCTCCTTCTGGGGACAGATGCAGACACTCCATGCCTAGCTCCTGGATGGCATGTTCAGCTATGGGATTTTTGTTGATGTTCTTGGCATGTCCCACTTCTAAAGTAATGTTGTGGTGCACTAGGAGAGGATCGTTCTGCAGAGCTGTTAGTCCTGGGGCTGGGTCAACTCTGACATGAACACCACCGTCACACATGGGTTTCACACTGGCCAGCAGTATGATTATTGCATCACGGAGTGTCTCATGACGCTCATTGTCAATGATTGATGTCAGAATGTAGGCAGACACTTTCTCTCTCAAAAGCAGGATACATTGTTTATATCTGCGCATAACGTCCAGGCTGAAGGTGACACCAATCCTGTCTGGTATGGGAGAGGTGGATTGCGGGCACAGCTGTTTGGGCACTGATTTGAGTGCCAGGCAATGATGGCATGACTCTGCTAGGTCATTTATTGATTTGTCCAGGTCCAGTGCGTAAAAATACCTGCTAAAGAGGTGTTTCATCTGGTTTTTTGATGGGTGGTTAAATCTCAAGTGTAAAGCTGTGAGCAGTCCATCCAGAACTGCTCTTGGCACCACTATTCTCTCACGGACAGGTTGGAAGGGATCTTCTGAATTTACCACTAAGACACCATCAGAGGCGATGCGGACATCATGGAGGTACCGTTTGACATCTCCAATCTTGGTTAGTTTCTTCGACGGACGAGTGCCCTGGGTAAGGCGGGCGTGGGTGCGTCTGAGATCAGTGCTCTCTTGTTGAGTAGCTTGCCAGGCCACCCTACTGGTAAATGGCATTTTGCCAGATCCCTCCATGACATCCTGGACTGTCAGCTCCCTGATGACTGACT
Organism: Amphiduros pacificus; assembly: GCA_949316495.1. Lineage (NCBI taxonomy): Eukaryota > Metazoa > Annelida > Polychaeta > Phyllodocida > Hesionidae > Amphiduros > Amphiduros pacificus. Next base: position 55,835,340 of record OX439001.1, on the reverse strand, counting down.
CTGTGATCTCCTCCACAAATTTGCAAATCTGGCAACTCCTCTCCGGGCAGTCTGGTGGGTTGCGACTGGAGAAGTCAGAGGGGAGGTTTGCTACTCCAGCGATGTGCCTGATGTGGACGTGATATCGGCTGGTGACAGAGAGAAAGGTGGTCACTCTGGAGCTCGATGAATACTCCCCTCTGAGCAGCTTGGCATGTGCCTGAACGCAGGGACGGCTGTCAGTCAACACCTGTGTTGTGTGTGAAGACTGGATGATGAATGGGGAGAAGTGCTTGATAGCGGTGGCAATAGATAGTGCCTCCACTTCACAGGGTAGCCATGTGGACTGATGCTTTTTAACTTTGGCACTGAAGAATCCTGCCAGAACAGGTTTGTCCTTGCGGATGACATACAGAGTAGCACCAAGCCCTCTCTCCTTCACTGACCCATCAGTGACGATCCATAGCTGATCATCAGGTCTTGGTATGGCAATGACCTTGGCATCTGATAGACTGGCTTGGGCTTTCTCGAATGCACACAGGAGTTCTTCAGACCACTCTACCTTCTCCTTGGAAGCCTTGCCTGCAGCAGCCTGATCTAGCGGATCCATGTATGTGGCTGAGCCTTTGATCACCCGGCCTAGCACCTTATATGCTCCGATGAAAGATCGAAGACCATGCACTGTAGCGGGGGGCTGCACAGCTGCAAGTGCAGAGATCTTGTGTTTGCTGGGACCCAGGGTTCCTGCGGACCAGACCCAACCAAGTACTACTGCTGACCGGGGACAGATGATGGTTTTGATGGCGCTCAGGCCCAGGTTGTTGGTAGCCATTGCTTGCAGGACTTGTTGCCAGTTCCCAAAGAGCTCATCAAGTGTGTCACCACCCGTGTATAAGTCATCAGCGATCTTCGCACACTTGCCCTCATAGAGGAGGTCGCCCAGGACTCTGCACATTAGCTCCTCTAGGATTGTCTCCGACCCTGGCATCCCCATGGCGGACCTGGTGTATACTCGGATGCCTTTGAAGGGCGTGGCCACGCCACAGTTTTTCATAGAGCTTTTGGCCAGGGGAATCTGATAGAACGAGGATTTCAGATCAGTGATTATCAGGTATTTCCACCGGGCAATATGCCTTAGTATTTGGTCAACGCTGGGCATAAGGGAGGGCTGGGGTTTCGAATACTGGCCCACTTCCCCGAATGATGTGACCAGCCGATGACCACCGCTAGGCTTGGTGACCAGGGATGATAAGTTCAAGTACTCGCATACAATGCCGACGTCCTCAGGCCTGGCAAATACTCCTGCTGCTTCTAGTTCATCAAACTTATCTTGTAGTAGTAACAATTGATCTCGTTTATAGTGAGGTAAACGCCCTTTCCTCTGTGGTGGCTGTGTGGGTCCCATATTGACTGTGGCTTCTAATTTACCACTGGCCCCATTGTACTTTGAGATGGTTGGGTCAAACACTTTGTCATACTGCTGATGTAGTTTGATGAACCTCTCCCTCATGGTGCTGTCCAAACAGTTGTCAGGATCCACACTGACCAGTTTTGAGAATGGGCCACTGGGTGAAGCAGGATGGGTAAACTTGTCATCATTGTGAGACGTCACAGGAGAACTGGGTACACTGTAAACCGGTCGCACCTGGCAGACATGCTCATGTTTGTTAATGGGGATAGGCTCTACCGATCTGATCTCCTGGGCGTCGGGCCATACAGTCTCTGGGTGTGCCCTATTGTATGCTGTGTCCCATCTGGGCTCAAGTGCCCATTCCGCGTCACTTCCCGGAGTTTTTAGCTCCAGGTATTCTCCAGGCAGAAGACCTTCATTGGAACTGGGTCGCAGAACATGTGCTTGGGCATACCTTATTGTGGCCTCGCCTGTGGGTTCCGATCCATATTGGACTATGTCCGTCCCGCTCAAGACAATCTGCTGTTTGGCTGGCCTGGTGGCAACATCATTGGCCACCAAGAAGGTGTTGCCTGCCAGGATGTCCACAGCATATTCGGTATCCCCATAGTCTTCGTCAACCTCCCCAATAAGGCGTGCACGTGATGTCATGTATTTCCGGTCTGCTTCTGGCAGAAAACGGCATTCACTTAGGTTATGGGAGTTAAAGCCTTGACGGTCTCCGGTTTTACACAGGCAGCAGAACTTGGCACGTTGAGGAAATCTGCCTCTAGGGGGGGGTTTACGTGCAGGGGGAAGGGACGATGCAGTGCGCATGGCACGGGTATCTTCTGTGGCACGGATTTCGTCCAGGAGTGAAGGCAGAGCTTGGGATATTTCCGGCTTGATGGATGCGATAGACTTGTTTCGCAGCTCAGCCCCATATTTCTGTTTGACCAGGTTGGGTAGGGAAGGGTGGATGAGCTTTAGCCAGACCACTACAATGGTATTTTCCAGTGTGGGTGTGAGGTCCTCATCTGCCTCTATAGCTGCACCGTGGTGAGTAACTCCACATTCCCTCGTGAGCAAATTGTCCTCAAAGAAGGCCATGAGCCGTTGGTAGAGGTCCTCAGGCCGTTCGTCAGTTTGCAGATGAATGCCTGCCAAATCAAGGAAGTGGCCCCCGGTGGACTGGAAACCATAGTGAAGCCTGATGAGTTGCCAGATATATTTGAGGGAGGTGGACCCTTTGATGATTGAGTTCCTTGATATTGTAGGATATAGAATACACACCCGGAGACTCTTGGAAATATATAGACATTCATAGACAATAACACACGATACTGATGGTTGATGAGTCACCATAACCACCACTCTGTGAGATCACGTGTAAGACGGACGAGCCGAAGTTGAATACACAGGCAGGACGAGTCCATTTGATGACGCGTGAGGAAGCCACGTAGGCGACCCCCCACAGATGACGCGTGGGTACATATAGGCTCACACACGACAAATGGCCAGTTTGGATCCAGGAAAGCAAAGAGCCAAGCCACGACACTCAGGACAAAGAGGGAGCAGGAGTGCGGGGATATGGGCCGCAGGCCGCCACTCTCTGTCGCCTCCACACAGGAGTTACACGGATAACCACTCAGGCTGATCGCCCATTGCCATGCCATATGCTAATTCGGGGTTATATTTATGTACATGTATTTATAGTGTAGGATATAGAATACACACCCAGAGACTCTCAGAAATACATAAACATTCATAGACAATAATTGACGATACTGATGGTTGATGAGTCACCATAACCACCACTCCGTGAAAGTCACGTGTAAGACGGACGAGCATGCACGATACTGATGGTTGATGAGTCACCATAACCACCACTCCGTGAAAGTCACGTGTAAGACGGACGAGCCGAAGTTAGATACGCAGGCAGGACGAGTCCATCTGATGACGCGTGAGGAAGCCACGTAGGCAAGCCCCCACAGATGACGCGGAGTGGCCCCTTAAAAGAGACGCGCAACCGTGGATCCGGGTTCTTAGTTCCTAGAAGCTCTCTCAGGACAGACCCCCGTCTAAGAGCCAAGAAGGAGATCAACGACCACTTGCCACGGAAGATCCATGACTCTCGGTATCATGACCACATAGACTCGGGTGTTTAGCATATAGTCAGGGTTTCATAAGTATCATGCAAAATTGGTAATTCATATGCCTCGCTCATTGCCATGCCGGCCTAGCCAGACAAGCAGGGATCACAGCACTGAATAAAGGTAACTATTACACTGTGTATATCCCGTGTCTGCAGTCCTTACTTCCCGTCATTTATATGAGGGTTTGACACTATAGCTAGGATCCGTGCCCAAACTCACAGCCAGCGAGTCAGCGAGCTATGGTTAACAAGTACAGTACAGTACGATAGAGTAAGACAGATAAGAGTATCTATCTAATTGGTAGAGTATTGATCCCCCGTCCACGTCCCCCAATGACGGATACTCTCCATTAGTGGGTAACAATATGGTGGATGAATCAAAACGATCCATGGCAATGAGTGTGAAGCTGAGGAAAGACCATAAGATAAGTGACAAAGGCCATTACAACAGGCGACCCCGTGGAGAGTGTAACTTCTGTTCCGCCCTGTGAACGTCCTAATAGGGGTGAGATTCTACATTATGACAATTATGGACAAACTATCCGAGGAAATCAGAGAAAACAAGGACTATTTATATCTCCAGAGGAGACAAGGACTATATATCTAAAGAAGAAACAAAAAGGACCAAAATATATTGACATGCTTTTATCGGTTTAATTTTTTTGTATGTATTATATTTGTCTGTTTAATTGTGCCTTAAGTTGCCTAGTTGCCGCGGTTCAGCGCTCGAGCTGCAATCATGTAATTGTCGTCAGCGAAGCGGTTCAGTGCTCGCAGTGCAATTAGGTAGTAGTTACCATGGTTACTGCAGCCGGCCCAATATTCATTCGGCCAGTGTATTCCATATTGGCTTCATTGCTGAGAGCTGCAGTGATTAAATCAATAACAATTATTTGTATTACTCCTCCTCAGTTTCCAAGTATCATATTTCATAGAATGCGTTGTTGTTCAAATTGCTAAACTTGTGTAAGAATTTATGAGGAAAGTTAACATTAGCTGATATGTGGTATCTTGTATTATTAGCTTGGGATGTGCATCCACAGCCACACTTTGCCCGTGTGAAAGTTAATTATGACCAATTTACCTGGTATGATATGCAGGCGTAGGCCGGTAAATAAGTCTAAAATGGAAGACTATTGATTTTGTATGCCTAGGGCTTAAAGGTCGCAGAATATAAATGGTAATGGAATAATATATATGCATAAATATGCCTGGAATGAATAGAGGCTTTTCAATTTTTTCTGAGTCTGGAAAGTAATGGAGACTCCTAATTTTTTTACCTGCCCAAGTAATGGATGTGAAGTGAATAGAGTATAAGCAAGCCTAGAGTAATGGTGGTTTCTACAATTCTTCCATAAATTTTTAAGGCTAGGGGTACCGTATTATGTGCGCATACATGTGCTATTGACATGGGTTATAGGCAAAGTGTGTTTGCGGTTTTTGTGCATTTTAGGTTGGTATGTATAGGGACCATAGTTCACCATTTATAATTACACCTGAGAATTTCACCTGTGAAAGAATTTATACCGATTTAGCATTTGGCATGTGGCATTGGCGATTGGCAAATTTGCAAAATAAGTATTTTTGGAAAAAATTTAGTTATATACTCTCGTCTGAAACACGAGGACGTGTTTAGTCGAAGGAGGGCCGAGTGTAGGATATAGAATACACACCCGGAGACTCTTGGAAATATATAGACATTCATAGACAATAACACACGATACTGATGGTTGATGAGTCACCATAACCACCACTCTGTGAGATCACGTGTAAGACGGACGAGCCGAAGTTGAATACACAGGCAGGACGAGTCCATTTGATGACGCGTGAGGAAGCCACGTAGGCGACCCCCCACAGATGACGCGTGGGTACATATAGGCTCACACACGACAAATGGCCAGTTTGGATCCAGGAAAGCAAAGAGCCAAGCCACGACACTCAGGACAAAGAGGGAGCAGGAGTGCGGGGATATGGGCCGCAGGCCGCCACTCTCTGTCGCCTCCGCACAGGAGTTACACGGATAACCACTCAGGCTGATCGCCCATTGCCATGCCATATGCTAATTCGGGGTTATATTTATGTATATGTATTTATGTATATGTACAGTTAGGGCCAAGACAGGACAATAGGCCTCAATATCGGCAGGAAAACTACTAACTCCTGTCCCGCCCTGTGAGCCACGTGATAGGAGTAGTAATTCGTTTAATATCGCAATAAACCATAGTAAATCAGACATATTGAACGAGGTTCACTGTTACTTTGCAAAGATGTCCCCTCATTCCCTTGACTCACATGACGATCCCTTGGTCTCCGCCTGCCCTGCTTCTGTACCACTAGATCCCCCTACCCTTTTGAACAATGATATAAAATTCTTTCCCCTCTCTTCTGATGGCCGCATCGCGACAAAAACCAAGTTTAGCACCATAGATGCCTTACTAGACTCCGGAGCACAACGTAGCATCATCACACTTGCCTCCGTACATGCATTCTGTCCTGACGACTCATTCCCACGACAAGCCTCGGCCAGCAAGATTGTTGTGGTTGCAGAAGGCAGCTCAGTCCCTATCTACTTCCAAACCCATCTTAACCTACTCATCGGAGATCAAGAGTGTCTTGTCTGTTTCCAGGTGGTCCCTGACTTACAATATCCCGTTATACTGGGGCGCGATTTTTTTGCAGCTTATGGGGTAGTCCTTGACTTCGCTCAACGCGGTGTTGCCTTTAAATTGTCCCCGAAATTGCGTCTGTCTGAAACAATCAGAATCCCTGCCAAGTCTGAATTTATAACTCATGCTCGCCTCAAACCTAGTAATCTGTCTGGCCTTTTGGGTGTTTGCACTATGGATGGTGAATTACCCTCCTACCCTGAGGTTGCCATGGCGAGAGTTTTTGCTACTGTCCATGACGATCAGAGAGTCCCCGTACGTTTAATGAATATGGCCGATAATGCTGTCACCTTACCAAAGGGCGTTGCAGTCGGCTATTTCGACCCCATTCCCCTTGGTTCTGAGCCACAAGAGCTCCCCACTTTGGACCTCACATGGGGAACCCCTGCCGGTGACACCGCAAATGATATAGAATTAGCTCCCATTTCGGCATCTCCTGCTGACCCAGACCCCCATCACAAAATTGACCTTACAAATTCTGATCTGTCATCTACCCAGAAGGACTCCCTGAAACGTCTCATTTCGTCTTTTAGTGACATATTCGCAACCCGTGATGGCGAGTTCGGTGACACAAATGTTGTGCAACATACTATTTATCTCAAAGGGTCGGTTAGTCCCATTAAGCTACGGCCATACCGTGCCGGTTATAAGCAAAGGGGTATTATAGACAAAGAGGTACAACGCCTCCTAGACAAAGACATTATTCGACCCTCCAACAGTCCGTGGGCTTTCCCAGCCGTTCTAGTTGAAAAGCCAGCCCAAGACGGCACTGTCTCGTACCGTATGTGCATAGACTTTCGGAAGCTTAATGAAGTCACCGTGCCTGACTCTTTTCCGTTGCCGCATATTCAGGACACCCTGGACAGCTTGGGGGCTCGTAGATTAACACACATAAGCACACTTGACCTCATGGGCGGGTTCCACCAAGTGAGCGTTCACCCCGACTCCCGACCCCTGACCGCTTTCATCACCCATCGTGGTCTTTATGAATATAAACGTCTCCCGTTTGGTGTCATCAACGGACCCCCAACATTCCAACGTCTCATGGAAACTGTGTTACAGGGCCTCTCTGACCTCTGCCTCATATATTTAGACGATGTCCTGGTCCACAGCCCCTCTTTCGAGCGTCATTTGACCGATCTTACTCGAGTTTTTACGCGTTTCCGCAAGGCTAAATTGAAGCTCCGCACTGACAAATGCTTTTTCGCGAAAAAACAGGTTAAATACCTTGGCCACATCATATCTAAAAACGGTATAGAAGTAGATCCCTCGAAAACTACGGCTGTTGACGAATACCCTGTGCCTACCTCTTGCAAAGACGTACGAGCCTTTCTGGGTCTGTCAGGATATTATCGTCGGTTTGTGGAGGGATATGCGAAAATTGCTCAGCCGCTTAACGTTCTCACCAGTAAAAAGAGCACATTTGAATGGGATAAAATAAAACAGGCTGCCTTTGACTCTCTCAAGGCGAAATTGGTATCGGCTCCGATACTAGCTTTCCCTCGCATTGAACCCGATAACCCATTCATTATTACAACAGATGCCAGTCTTTTTGCGATCGGGAACGTTTTAAGTCAATTACAGGATGGTTCCGAGCGTGTCATTGCTTATGGTGGCCGAGCCCTAAACGCCGCTGAACAAAATTATACATGCACCGAGCGGGAATGCCTCAGCATCATTGCTGCTTGTAAACAACATGAGCCATATCTTAAATACGAGAAATTCACTATAGTGACTGACCACTCTGCCCTACAGTGGCTATTTCGTTCGGAACCTAAAGGCCGCCTGGGAAGGTGGATGTTGACCCTGCAACAATTTCGTTATGAGATTGTCCACAAACAAGGGAAATCGATCCCGCACGCTGACAGCCTCAGTCGCCGTACGTATCCGTTGGAACCGGGCCCCACCCCGGAGCTAGAGCTTAAATTAGCTACTGTCTCTGACTTGCCCTACGATATTGACCCTCAACCGGTCCCCCCCGATGAGGCTGCCCAATGTTTGTCTGATCTTAACCAGTCATCCGGCACTTTGTACACCTTCAGTGACATTGGTGTGAAACAATCTGCTGATCCCTCCCTTCAGTCCTTCATCAAGTATTTTAAATCAGCCCACCTCCCTTCTACCCAGCGCGAGGCCCGTAAACTCCTCGCACAGATAGACGACTATTACTTGCAAGAAGATGTTTTGTTTCATTTGTACGTGACCCCAGGTAAAGGCCCAGCCAAGGACCGTTGCAAAACTCAACTGGTTATCCCACCCACCCTCCGCCATGATTTACTTGAGGCTTTTCATGATAGCTCAATGGGTGCTCATTTGGGAACTGACAAATTGTATTCTACAATTCGCCAGAAATATTATTGGCCCGGTATGCATAGTGATATCATGAACTGGGTTCAGTCCTGTCCAGTTTGTGGTAAAACTAGTAAACTACCGAAAAATAGACAAGGTTCCCTACGCCCTATTCCTGTTTCACGCCCCTTTCAGCGGGTTCACACTGATCTTATCGGCCCACTACCCAAAACAGACCGCGGTAACAAATATATTCTTGTTTTTCAAGACGCTCTCACACGTTTCCCTGAAGCTTTCCCCCTCCCTGATCAGTCAGCCGTCTCGGTGGCAGAACGCCTCTTTGAAGATATTTGGTGCCGCTGGGGAAATGTTGAATCTATTGTAAGCGATCGTGGTGGGTGTTACGCTAGCGTTATCGCAGAGGAATTGTGTAAATTGATGCAGGCTCGTAAGGTCATGACTACGCCCTACTGCCCTCGTAGCAATGGAATGGCCGAACGCAGCGTTCAGTCCATCTCTAAAAATCTGACACGACTTTGCCATGATAAGCCTACTTCTTGGGATCTGTTCTTGCCCTCTGCATTGTATGCCATGCGATCGTCGGTTCACCAAGCCACGATGTATAGCCCGCTATTCTTAATGACTGGTCGTGATACCAAACACCCGTTTGAGACATCCCTGCCCGACCCTACGCACCCCAGTCCCTCTGTCAGGCACTATGTGCGCAACATGTTTGAACGTGTTGAGACCGCGCGCAAATGGGCGAAGGAAAATAACGAAGTCATGCAAGCTAAAATGAAGTCTTATCACGATTCCCGGAATAAAGGTTGGAAATTCCAAGTTGGTGATAAAGTATGGATTTACTCCCCCGCTACCAAAGTCCCTGGCCGTAAGCTTAAGTCCCCCTACAGTGGCCCATATTACTTGATCGAGCAAACCGCTCCACTCAATTTCAAAGTACGTGCATGTGACACCCATGTAGAACCCAAGTCCTCTATTCACGTTAACAGATTTCGCCCTTGCATCACGCGTTTCGATCGCCCCGTTTCCCCACTGCAATTCGAAGACGGCAATCCACCGGGCGACGACCTTCCGGCAGATGCAATCCCACCCTCGGACCTTTTGCCCGAGAATGACCCACCAGACCCCGGTGGTAGTGATGTACCGGCTCAAGCTGACGTCCCGCCCGATTCTGATGCTGATGACGCGGATGACGAGTCTGATACACAGTATGAAATTGAGCGTATTCTAAAACAGCGTAAAGGCTCGCAAGAAATGGAATACTTGATTAAATGGAAGAATTATAGTACCAAAGACAATACATGGGAACCGTTTTCCTTTTTGGGAAAAAAGACTCAGGCAGATGTACTTGCCACCCCTCCCCCTACTGTTCGGGAGCGAAAAAAGTGAATTGATTAGTTTAATTAGGTGTTGTATTGTTGTGATTTTGTAGTTTCTTTCAAATCTCTTCCCTTTTTTCGTTGTGTTTAGTTGTTGCTTCAGCCACATATAATTGTCTCCATATTCTTTGTTGATTCGCTTCTCGTATCCTATAAACAGCCTGCTATAATTGCCTTAGCCTAAAAATCAATTGGTACACGAAGTTGCCAATTTAGGCATCTTGTCCCACAATATCTCACAAGCATCCTTTCGGGTACTTTACTCTCATGACCTTCGTATGGCCCCGTTTATGTCGGCTTATTAGAATTTATTTATGTATAGCCTTGTTCTCCGAGATGATTCGATTGACATCTGTTTTCCCACATTTCCATGTGGCCTTTTGTCCGTTGTTGGTGACACTCTGATCTGTGCCCATCGGACCCTTACTAATTGACCCTGTGAAATTGGCTTCTCTCCTCGTTAGTGTGTCTCCCTCTGTTCCCTGCATGACTCATGACGGGCTGCCTACCACTTTGTTACCTGCGTGCGCAGGATTAGAAGCTGTGTGTGCGATGCTGCTGGATGATATAGCGGTTCCGCTGACATCTCAGACACTTTCAGCATCCGCGCCTTCAAGTAGCTTCCTCCTGCCTACGTGCTTCGTTCCATCGTTGTGGTCTCCACGCTTCGTATATTAGATTGACTTTTGTGTTACTGACTGGCCAGTTCCTAAAGTTGTGTCCCGCTGCACATTATCGTGAGTATTCTCATTTTATACAGTGGATCCTTCTTTTGTTATAGTAATACTTGTGTCTCTGATTATACATTGACTTCTGACTTGACTTTGACGACCCTCCAGCGTTGTAGCCTAAAACGTGAGTGTTTCCTCCGGTCCTCTTGCGAATGAATATATTGATTGAGCCATGACTACTTAACCGCAAACAGTAAATATAAAATGCAAAAGCGACGCATAGCACAGAGTGTTTGATGATTACATTGAGATTTCTTATTCTTCACATATACCGCAACTAGTAGTAAAGTTTGCGAAGGCAACGCATCACACAGGGTGTTCGATGGTTGCATCGGGTTTTCTTATTCTTCACTTATTCCGCAATCAGTATAAAAATATTTGCGAAGGCAACACATTACACGGGTTGTTAAATGGTTGCATTTTGGCTTCTTATTCCCATTTCATTCCGTAAACGAAGAAATTAAGTTTACGAAGGCAACGCATCACACGGGGTGTTCGATGGTTGCATCGGGCTTCCTTATTTTCAACTTATACCGCAATACAGTAATAAAGTTTGCGAAGGTAACGCATCACATAGAGCGCTTTGTAGTTTGCATCGAGAATTCGTATTTTTCACTTATACCACAGGCAGTAATAGAGCTTGTGCAGGCAACACATTACACGGGGTGTTCAATGGTTGCGTTTTGGCTTTCTTTTCCCATTTATTCCGTAAACTAGTAAACAAAGTTTACGTAGACAACGCATTACACGGGGTGTTCAATGGTTGTATTTTGGTTTCCTGCTTCTTCTCTGTACCGTAAACGAGGACCGATTGGTTTACGAAGACAGTGCATTCCACAGGGTGTTGGCTGGCTGTATTACTCAAACTGTCCCTCTCTGTACCACAACAGTAATGGAGTTGTGAAGACGGCGCATTCCACGGCGTTGGGTGGCTGTATCTTATATATATTCCGCGCGATCGGGTGTAAGACGCGATGAAATAAATAAAAATAAAAAATAAAAATTTCCGCGCCTCGGGACACAGGCTGCGATGACTTTTTTTAGCACTCCTCCACTAATGATGGAAGGATTGCCTTATGTGTACCGGTACATGGACGATTTTTTTTTAGGCTCATGAGTATTTACGCAGAGAGACGGTTACAACGGCTGTTTTGTTAGCATTTTTTCCGACGACACACTACGACGGATAGCCTAATCCGGATGTTTGATTTCACTTTTATGTAACTCACCGCTATTAACGCTGTGTCTGTTGATTGCTCCAGCGCACACTGTGCTGATTATTATTAAGTTGACTGCTTGATGCGAATCTTGGGTGCCGTTTCACACCAACCCTGTAATTTACCTTGTGTCAATTATACGTTCAAATTTCGAAATTATTTGAAGTGACGACTGCCTTTTTACTGCCGATATTTGACCATACGTTGACACCCGGCTATTAGCTGTTTGATGTTTGTTCTTATCTTATGATGTAGACTGTGTTCTTGTATCTTATACCATGTTATTATCTCATCTCTACTCCTCGGTTACGTTGCCTGGCCATGTATTATTCAATTTACACAGACTTCGATGGCATGCTTCCCTACCAGTTTCTCATTATTCTCTTTTCCCCCGCACGCCTGAATAACATAACTAATCATTGAATCGTTCACCCCCAGGTGAGACGACTATGTTCCTGTCATGACTCCTGCAGACACTTCTATCACCCTTCCTGATGCTCCACCACTAGCCTTTCTCTCGGATGAGGAAGTTAACGACATTTTGGACGCACTCCCCAGTGATAAAACTTTATGGGCTAACGTTTTTGATACAGAAGACCCGTCATTTCCAATCCCTTCTGTCCCTTTACATACGCCACCAGCTTCTGTCTCTCCCGATCCTTCTGTACCCCTTCCTCGTTTTGCCTCAATAAACGGCAGACCCCACCTCCTCCCAATTACTCCACAATTTCCATCTGCCTTACATCCACCACATATTCCACCCCCACCTCCTCCTCCACAGCAGCCAGATCCTAGTGCCACGCATCCCGTTCTCTACGTCCCCTGGAACCAACCCGCCTTCGCCTCAGTGGTACAGGCGTGCCCCAAGTGTAACGCTAGTGTCCGCGTCCAGGAATTCACTCTTATCCCTTATCACTGCTTGACTCATTTGGGTCAGAGTACTCGCTTCTAACGGGTCATGTATACATTTTGGTTTTGGATCCTTCTGGTGCTTGCGCCCAGGGTATCTGCTGTCAGTGTTTTGGGCCGCCCAAATGTCGGTGCCCTCCTGACCAAGCAAGGTTACGTTGCAAACAGTGCAGCAACGTGGCAAGTCACGTTTGCCGTCCCACATCTTGAGCTACCGGCTTCTACGCCTCCCTTCAGCATGTGTGATGAAGAAATTCCGTTGGTTCTCTCCCCTCGACGAAGGCGAGATGTTTCTATCGCCCACGGGTTTTGCACCACCTTTGGTTCCCTAACTGCTGCTTACCGGAATCTTAACGATTCTCTCACTAACCATATCCATCGCTATTGGCGATCTATCAAGAAATTGTGGCCGATCACGCAGCCCCCACCCCGCAAAACCGGACGACAAAAACGTTCGTTCCTACCATTTGTAGGTTCCTTCCTCGGTTCTGCTTTCGGTTTAGTCACTGACAAGCAACGAAATAAACTAATGAAGAGAGTCAGCGTGGTGGAAGGTAATTCCAAACGGTTGCAAACAAATCTCAATACCCTGCATACCCAAACCTCTTCGCTGGTAAGAGTTACAAACGAACGCTTGGACATTGTTTCTGATGGGGTAGTAAATAATACTTTGAACATTGCCAGACTTCTCCACAACAGCGAGTCACTTGTTCACAGACTCGAGGTTGTGCAGGTCCAGACAGATGCCCAACGGCTCCTTTTGAGGTCTTTATCTGATTTCACATACGCCAGTGTTTCTGAAATCGGTCACATTCAGGCTTTAACGTTATTAGAATCCGAAGCCCGGGCAACCCTTCTTGCTCTAGAAACAATCGCTGCAAACAAGTTATCTCCCATTTTAGTCCCCCCCGATGTTTTACATAAATCCATGAGACAGGTTGCCAGATTACTGCGTGTGCAGTACCCGAATTTTAAGTTGATGTATGACCAACCAAGTGCTATTTACGCCATCCCAGGCGTAACGGCCCTCAACAGTGATTCCCATTTGTACATTGATGTTAGCCTGCCACTTGTGGTGAAAGATAATGCCTTCACAATATATGAGGTATCGTCTTTCCCGATACCGACGGGAGGCAAGAAGCCAAATCAATTCACTCGTCTCTCGGGGTTCTCCGATTTCATTGGTATATCCCGTGACGAGAGATTCTATATAGAATTGTCTAGGGCCGACTTGGCGGAATGTTTTGGGACGGGAGTTCGCCATTGTTACAGGACTTTCCCGGAATTTCCGGTTGACATCCCGTCTTGTGCTTTGTCCATTTATAAAGGCGGGGTGCGTGACATTATGTCATATTGCCAGGTGGACCTCATAGAACTTAAAGCACCGTTGCGAGTTGTCAGGGATTTACAGAACTCATCCTTCTTAGTCATCGGCCATAGTGAACCTTGGTTGGTCACGTGTCAGTTAGATGTCACCCCCACTGAAGTTGAACCCTGCACTTTCTGCACATTGACTCTGGGTTGTGGGTGTAGTATGCGATCTAGTTCGGGCGTGTATATACCGCCGAGCCTGATCCATTGTGACAATAATGTCATGACTAGGGTGGCTAAGTCCTATATTGCAAATTTATTGTTTATTTCCCTGTTTCACAATGACACCGCCATGCATGGCATGACAGCTGACACCTTGTTCCCCGAGCCGCCTGGTTTAGAGGTACCGGATTTAGACTTACTAACTTTGGGCGTTGATGAGTTCGTTGACAGACAGGGTATGGTCATTGCCGACCTAAATCGCACTGCTTCTGCATGGAAAGATTCACAAGTTCCGTACATTGATCCCTCATGGACCTTGCCCGGTAGTTTTACTACGCAAGATAGCCCAGGTTGGCTTAGCCTCCTAAATACGATAGGTACTGGATTATCCATAGCATGCGCAATTTGCCTGTTTGTCTTACACTGTAAATACGCGCACCTTCAAAGGATAGTCTTATTATACCAACTCAGCCAGGTGCCCGCTTCAGATGCCACACCCGTTTTCCCCAATACCCGTCCCCTACACCTATTTGACCTCATTGGCCTCGCCACCTTGTCCTTTGTCGCCACGGTCCTTGTCTCCCAGAAAATATATTGTATTTATCGCCGTAGACACGACCTGTCCTCGGTCATGCGCATGTTTGACCGAGACACAAAATGCCCTAAGTCGAGTATTTTCTTGGAACTTTTCTCTGGCACATCTAGGGTAGTTCTCTTTGTTACAGAAATCCTTACGTTCCCTGGTTGTATTAAGGTTGCCCCTGGTGAGGCAATGCCACACGCTGAGCTTTCAGGTGGATGCCTTAATCGCCACCTCATAATTGACTGGGATATGACTATGTTACGCGACACACATCGTGAACTCAAGTTTCACATGCCCTCTGTTATCAAAGTACCCTTACACCTCAGGATGCTCACTAGGTCTGTCATATCTTCCTCCCACGCCCTAAATTTACTTATAGGATGCGACAGCTATTATATACTCCATGCACTGCCCTCTGACTTGCCCTTACGCCCACGTGGCAACGTTCTTACCCCCCTCAGCCGAAAAGCCCTATCATCACCTGATGATCCCCGTAAGCAAGATAAGAGACGTTGCATTAGGCATTTCAACTCTGTTTTCCCCACATTTGACCAATTGCATGACTATCCCCAGGACAGCAATCGCTCTGCACGTAAGGGCGTGCTGTCCCCCGCTAAATCATCACCTTGCCTGACTTTCCATGAACCCCCCCCAAAGAAGGTTTGGTGGGGCGATCATACTAACACAAAGAATACACCCGGGGATACACCAGACACATCGGGTGATCGGCTGTAAATATTCCCAGAAACAAAAAAAAAAAAAAAAAGGAAAAAGACAATACATATACTAACAGAAAGATAGATGGCGCCTGCTCCTGGGTGCGATATTCACTCACCAGTTTCCCTTTCAGGCGTATATTCACCCCTTTCCTTTGTGGACTTTCAATTTCGGTAAGTATGGCTGACCCCTCATCCCAGCCTCAGGTAAGTTCTCCTTCAAACGATAACCAGATGGTACCCATGGAGTCGCAGAAATTCAAAACAGATATGTTTGAATTACACCTGCTAGCCTCATTTGTCACAAATTCTGTCACGCCAACTTTGCCTCTCCATTTTACCTCACAAATCTTAATTAAAATCAGGACTAACGCGGCACTGGCCGGCGTTTTAGCCTACTATGTTCTTTACCGTGACAATACTAGTTGTTATATTTGCTTTGAAATAGACAAACCTTGCAGCTCCAAATGCCTTGAAAAATTAGCGCTACGCTTCTTGAAGCTATTTTTCGGGTCCAACCCCATGACATGGGCCATGGCCGAACGCGTTGTACGTCGAGCCCTTTCATACTTTCGCATGGAAGGCAGAGACATTTTTTCTCCTAAATATTTTATGGCTTTGGCATCTTTAGACCCATGGCTGTCATTTATTTCCGTTCACACTCCTGGTGTTCCAGACTCTGTGGGTACTCGCCCTCCCTCTGTGGAGTGAAAACGCTCTACTAAAAGCTTTTAATTCAGGTGCTTATACTTTTTGGTGCGGTGTCTTTTGCTTATTTCTTTCTCACCCCTCTTTATGATTGTCTAACACAACTAACGTTTAAATCTCAAGAATTTTTGTTTTTAACTTTGACATATGTATTATTCACAAAACGTTTTGTGAATAATACATATTAATACAAACGTTTTGGGCGAGGTTTTATTTTTTTCCGTTTAATACCTTATATTATCACGTGTTGTCTTTGATGTTTTACTTCCAGATGGTTTATCTTGAGGACCCTGATGAATTCACATCTCGCCAGGCCTCACGGCGCGAGATTTTCTTCACTGAGGTATGTAGCACCCCTATAGGAAACCTCCCTATGGAACAATGTTTAACGCTAGAGTCGATAATCTCCCATAGGGATGGTAACGTTGCGCTGGCAGGAACTGCCAGGTGTCTCCCTCGGTTCATAGATATTCCGAGAGAGTGCGCCCCAGACAGGAGAGTGCCTTTTCTCCATAGCTTCAGTGCCTTTTGGTTTGTGGTTATGGAGATACACACTTCTTGTGGGTTGGGATTTTATGATATTCCCCGTGGCACCCACAAGTCATTTATTATGACCCTCTCTGAAGTATGCCATTTCGCATACTTCCCTAACCTTGCAAAATGGGTGCATAGAATATTATCCGACTGTGTCTGTTGTAGGACAACCCCGCTGCCTGACATATACAGCATCTCCTTACTAACTCCCCCTGAGCTTTACCTTGACTTACTTGGCCCCCCCTTGAAATTCCGTAACCCCGTGTCTGACCTACTCCCACCTGTCACTGAATCTCAGGTGGTTGTCTTCTCAGATTATATATTACCTCATTCACCCTTGTCTCAGATCTTCTCCCCCAACCCACGTTTTAGGACTGCTCGCCCTGACCCCTCATATGGTGGCTACGGTTTTTTTTATTTGCCTTTTGTCCCTTCAGGACCCCTCCCCCAGGCTGTCTGCCACGATCGTCTGTCGCCTTCCCCCTTCAGTACCCCTTGTGCCCTATTCATCAGAAATGCTGTACATTCCGTTTCGGGTTGCATTAATCAAACCCCTGTCCTAATTCCTTCTCCCACGGACGCCCATTGTGTTCCCCCACCCGACTCTCCCGACCCTTTCGCCACTTCCTGCAATTTCCCAGTTTCCTGGCCCTTGTGTTTAAACCCCCCGATACGTTCTTGGCCATCTCACGGAACCCGCAAACCTTTATGCTTTGATTGTACATTTAGACCAAAATCACCCCCTTCCTCTGATTTTTAACAAACTCCCTTGCCCTTCATCTTCACGACAAACATTTGACACCTTTGTTGATTCAACTTCAAAAGTTTTTCTTTTTCACATACTTTACACATCTCTTTTTATTACTCCACGACTTTTCTTACATCATTATCACACTTTGATATTCACTTTGATTGCATCACCCCTTCCCCCATTACCCATTACCCTTTGGCATCTGGCCATTTAATTTACCCGTTTAACCCCTGTCCCCTTCACCCCACACCCGTTTAACATCTTTTGTTAAAATGTCACAGTCACTCTACATTGTCCTTATGCTAAGTTTTTGTTTGTTAATTGTTTTATGGTCCTGCCATAATCACACATTTCCACCATAGCCCATACTGTAAGAGTCCAGCTTCTCACCCCATTGTCGCCCCATCTCCCTATTTCACGAGTCCCGACTGTATCACAGATTGTTTCAGCACCAGTTCCTGGTTATTGTATGCCACATCGCTGTCACCAGCTATCACAGGTGTCCTTTAAATATCACAACATTTCACACCACGTACTTCGGGTGTTTTTGCCTAACACAGCAGTTTCACACTGCGCCGGTTACATTGGTCGGGTATTCTTCATCACAGGCGGCTGCTGACCGTCACTCGACCTTGACGATGCTGCACTCGCATTGTCCTGTGTTCATTGCTCCGCGGCACATACTTGCACGTTCTCTTATCTGAACGTGTTGTGTTTTGACCATTATGGCATTGTATTCTAGCCTCCCGGTCCACACTGTCTGTTTTTGTTGGTGGTGTATGCAAACGTATCCATTTCCACACAGCGGTGCAGTCACTTGCAGTCACTTGTGACGGTCCGGTGGCTTCGTTATTTAACGCCTGCTCACAGTCTTTGTTACCGGCAGTGCCGCTTCACCTGTGCCACGCAGGCTCATTGCAGTCCCTCGGCCCTTTCGCCGGCTGGTGCGTTGCACTTGTAGACTGCTTCGAGAGGCGGTCTTCTCGGAGGCCCTTCCCACATCTCCTGTCTATCTAATCATACCTATACACTAATACCGTGTAAATCCTGTTTGAAAGGTTGAAGTACCTTTCAATCAGCCGACCGCCCTATTCAGAAAGGACGGGGTGACGAGTTCCGAAAGTATATGACGCCGAAGTTCCGAAAATCGTGATAAATGTCAATGACCCCTTTTTGAATATTAAATTTCTTCAAATTTTGTTATAATTTTGGTCGAGAATTTGGAATCCCCATTCAAGACTACCCTTTACATACAAAAAAAATATAGTCATGGCATTCCTTGTGAGCGACGTGAGCGAATCATCAGACATAATCATTTAATAGTCCCTACTTTAAAAACACGCAACAATTAACTGCCTACTTTACTTGATCATAAACAGTCTGGATTAAAACAATAAGGTTGATTGAAGCACCAATCACTGTGCTTATCTCAGCACTAATCACAGTGCTGCCCACCCCACTCACAAGGAGAATTTAAAAACCCACGATAAAAATTAGGAAAAATCTGAATATGAAAAAAATTAAAACCTTTAACAGCCCTACCCGCTTATCTACCTAACCCTACCCTCAAACCTACTCTACCTCCCCCCCAGGTCCCTCCACCGCCCTCGCCTCCTCCTGCCGCTCCCTTAGCCGCCGCTGCCGCTCTCGATAGATCTGAAAAAAAAAAAAAACATGTTCATATTACTTTTCTTATAACAATCTCTGTGCGATGTTACATATATCGACCTCACGTTTTGATTTCACTTACCGTTGGGTCAGTCTGACATTAGCTTTTTGTCCATCCCCCGCCTTTCCCTGTTTCGTCCCACCTTTTACATAACAACCCCCCACTCATCCTTACCACCACACAGGTCGATGTTTGACCTTTGACACCTGAGTTTGGTGTTTCTCCGTGATCACTTCACCCCGTTTTGTCTCCATTTTACCCCTTTCCGATCAACTCACACGTATATTACCTCCTCAGTTTGTTGCTAACCATTTTTCCACGCCATCGTGGATGCACACTTTTAAGTTCTGCACGAATCTGTCTGTTCGTCTCGTTGGCCAGACGGAGCTGGCTAGGAGCTGCTAAGCCCCGCCCTCCACATCGTCGAAAACTTTTCACCACTAGTTTCCTAACCCGGCAGTTTCAAATTGATCCCTCCGGTGCTGGATCCTACCCACAATAATAACATTTTTATCTAAACCCGACCACTTCTGACTCTACCTGTGTCGCGGTCCAATTCTTGACATGTTTTCCCATCTACCTACGTGTTTTGTTAAGCTATTTGATCAGTGGTCACCCCAACACATCCCTGTTTCTCTTGCTGATCCGTGCCGGTGATCTAATGCCGGCGCCATCTTTCTCCATCAGCCTTCATACACACCCCACTTTGTTATCGCTATTTCTCCCTGACAAACAACTTACGGGATTAAAATTGTACTTACTCTACAGCCGGCAACGGCGACGTCTACCAGGAAGTGGGCAAAATCTTCCCACGACCATCCTCCATCGATAAATTGATGGAGGAGGCCGCGGGCTCTCTGCTCCAGGTCTCTTATAAGCTGTGCGTTGTCCATGACTGACCTTGCACCTGCGCGGCGCGTATGTCCTCGCCGTTTGGCGGCGCTCCACATCTTAGCCCGATTGTCCTTCCTTGCAAGTATGTGATGATATTTGTCTTAACCAACCACTTTTATATCTCTTATTCTTTTATGTCTCGCCTTGTACCACTGTTTATTGTTTCTACGTCGTGAAAATTCCCCCCCCTGCCCTGCACCCCCTCTGACGTCCAAATATCGTCCATGCCTTACGCTTAAACGTTGCATCATTTTGGGATTTCTGTCAGCTCGTCTGCTCGAGGGCTGTCCCGAAAGTCGTAAAATGATTATTTTTTCTCGTTTGTCAACCTGCATTTCTTACTTTTTCTTTCTGACCCATAGATATTTCTTTCCTGTGCCATGTCAGCCTTCAATTTCGTACCCACACGTTTCTTTCGTCTGCTCCGGTTGATATTATTTTTTTGGACGTCTATTTCCCTCGTTCTCATGGAGGAGTTTGTTGCTTTATTTTTTTTCCATGACCCCTTCTCACCCCTTTCACCCTGTTCAACTTTGAACCGTCTTACTGATGAATGGCAGCGATGACAGCTCACTCCCATTCTTTTACATTCTACTCCAAACATTAATTTGTCTCCTTCTTTTTGTTTAGTTCCTGATGCAGCACTTGTGGAATTACCATGTGGGGTCACCCCATCCAAATAAGGTCACTACATACACTTAACCATAGATCAGGATTACCCCTGTGGGTTGGGGAATTAGAATATACCCACTGCATCCCCTGCATGTTGTAAGAGGCAAACTATTAGGGGGTTGTTCTGTGCTCATCTCAGGACAACTAAAAGATCCCATCTGCAAGTTGGATTCTTTTATCCACATACATAGTTTCCATCTGTGCCTTGCAAATGGTCTTCATGTTCTATATTGTCCTATCTTTTATTGCCCAGTCTTCTTATCAGTGGTGTGTGGTGCTTGAGTTTATTTACAAGCGACCCCACTCCACTAAGTAGAAGCACTGACCATTCACATGTTTTACCCTTTCTCTTGCAGTCAATTTCCTTTTCGGACGCAAGTTGATTTTTCCTGCTTCAAAAAGAACTTTTTTTCCTCTTTTTCCTCATCTTCAACCTCATCCATATTTTCGAACTCAGGCAATTCTGAGGGGAATATCACATTCACAGCTGCACTGATATGTATGTCTTCGACCATATGACTCGTTTGCATTTTTCTCCTCTCCTTTTTGTGTTGATTAGTTGATGTTTGTTTGAATCAGCGCCCTTATTGTCGTGGTATGACATGTTTTGTATTGCTTGGTTCATGCGCTGTTCACCTCTATCATTTCCTCCCTTTTTCTCCCCTTTCCTAGTCCGTCACATCTAGGTGGTTCTTTTTTCTTCTTCTCCCTTTCCTCTTGTTGCTGCCTACAGGCTATTTTGGCATGCCACAACATAATAGGCCATAACTCACATATTGTTATATGATAAAGGCCTTGTTTTTTTTCTTCTCATCCCCTTTCTTTTATAGAGTGACATATTGGTTGAGACATATCACACTAAGTGTGTATTGCAGTGAATTTTCCCCCTATCCTTTCCGCCAGAATCAAATCAGATGGCATTTCCACAGATTGTTTACAGCTAAAGAAGACATTCATTGTCTTTTACCCACAGGCAGGATCTTTATAATCTCTACATGATCAATGGGTTCCCTTTTGGTTTATGGTGGGAGCACTATAAATTCATTATTCCCTCAATATCTTTCTCCCATTCATACCCAGGGAGCTGAGAGTGGCGGATTCAAACATCTCCCTCCATCAATTGAACCAAACTCACCAATATTGCTGTAAATATAGCCAACTACACTGCAGATGGTGTTCTTCAACACCCATTCGTATGTCTGGCCGTACAGGTAAAAGTCCATTTACCAGTTGTTTCAGACAAATTTGTAGGACTGATCCCACAGGTGTACGCATTGCCTGCATTGTTCCCTTCCCATTAAAACGATTGCCTCAAGTCACATAAGTAATACATATCTAGCTTCCCCTGTTCCACTCCATTTAGTCTGACTTTGGTTTGAGTCTCCTCCCCTCCCTCCTTACTATTAGAAAGATGTTTCCTTTTCCTGCAGCAGCAACCAAGTTAGCAGGCTCCTCCCTTGCATAGGATCAGTTTTGAAGCCTCTCATCCATATTCATATCTTGGGTTTCCTCTTGCATATTTTGTTTGAGTCTGTTGACTAACTCCACAAATTCTAGCAGATGTGCTGTTATGCTTCATCTACACTGTCGTGGTTATGGTGTAGAGTAATTACAGCCTGCGTTGCACGCAGCCCCTCGACAGAGCACAAGTAACCATATAGCTGCCCTATGAGTTCCCCCTAACGAGCCCACCACAAACCTGCACGTATCAAGTCATCGTGCATTGTCTGAGATGGGTTCCTGGGAGGCCCTCTTTGTAGCGCTCCACCCCTTCGGTTGTTTTCCAAATTTCCCCCTTGCTCTCCGTGGTGCCATCTCAATAACACATCCATGTACTATGGACAATTCAATCACTACCACTACACCCCTGCATATCCAATAACAATTCCAAACTCTCCTTCAACGAGTAGCAGATTAAGGAGGTAAGAACTTCCAATAGTTCCCTCGGGACAAATGGAAAACAACCATTATCTAAGACATATTATATTGCCTGACAGTTTCCAGGCACCCTTCATCGTCTTCCTAACTTCTCCATTACTTGCCTTTTCTCTAATCTGCATTCTTCACCCATCCTGTCAACTGATCACCATGTCCTGCCTCCCCACTGCATCACATAATAACACACACTGTCATGATCCGTAAGCCGTTATCTCTGCTGGTTCCATTTTTTGTAACTTCACTTCACACAGATACGTGTACAGAGTCCATACCTGTAATTAAAAAGGATATCGATTACATTGTTAGCCCTGAATTTCATTTCAAACAATATTATGTTAGGATACCACTCCGCCAAACTATACTGCCCATACAGACACAAGTACTTATTTCACTTTATGCTTTATTTGGCAACATTGTCTCATATTACAGGCTTGAAGTAACATTATAGTAATATTTTATAGTAATTATTAATGTGTAATTCCTCAGGTATGTAGTTTGGCTGTAAAATGCTTCTATTAGTGTTGTGGGTGGTACCCATACACAAAGTGTTGTAACCATAACTAGTACAGTTATATAAAAAAAAAATGGGTTTATAAATTACTAAAACATCATGATACGGGTTCAAAGTCATGATTCCCTTAGAAACAATTTACCCTTTTAAAGCAACTATAGTGGCTATTCACATGATGCTTGGTTCACGTCATTGAACAACCTAACTACTATACAAAGATACCTATTCCTCTAAGTGTTGTATTTTAATATCTTCAATATTGTGCTTAAATAATTTTAAATGTTGTATTTTAATATCTTAAATGTTCTGCTTCTATAATTTTAAAAAACATTGCCTTTTAATATCTTCAATATTGTGCTTTTATAATTTTAAATGTTGTATTTTAATATCTTAAATGTTCTGCTTCTATAATTTTAAAACATTGCCTTTTAATGTCTTAGATGTTGTGCTTTTATAATTCTAAGTGTTTTTATAATCTTAATTGTTAGAAATGTTGTGCTTTGTATTATTTTTACTGCAAGCACCACGGGCTGATGAACATGCATAACATTTTTCAATGTTAAACACTACATTCCACATGGGGCGCTTCTGTACTGCTTGTATTACCCAGGCACTGCGTCCGCGTGTAAGGTTTTATATGAGAGGTATGCCTGCATGGATTTCCCCTGGCGCCACCTGGTTAGTTATTTGCTCGCTATATGAGGACTCTATGAACATACATATTGTAATGTAAGATGACTTATTTGTTTTATCACACATGGTTGTAGTAATCATATCGCTAAATACTTTAAACATGTGAGACTAAGTAGTGAGGAGAAAATCCTTATTTTTCATATATATAATCGTAATAATAATACTGACTCAATGTGTTATTCTAATTCATACCTACTGTATTGAATCATGCCAACCCTACAGGAATACAGGTTGGGTATCTCGACATCTGATGTAAACCTCTGTTCTCTCTTTACACTCCTCCTCTTCTCTCTCTCTCTTCTGTCCTTTCTTCTCCATACACTACAATATACAAAGTAAAAACATATGAGACACGAGGAAATTTTCACCGTGAGTGATGAATGCATATGTGAAATTATAATTCGTACACATCTTTGCCTATTTCATTTAAAACAAACCACACCTCGTAATTTGATTTTTTTTCAAAAACTATACTTCTCCCACATTACATGCTACCGTATCAATTAACATTCCAGTGTATTATCGGACTCTATGCTACCCTGTCGTCTCGATTAAAAATGTTCTCAGTAACTTCGAATACAGTATGCCTTCACCGTATAAGTTCATTCTTACGAGATTTTACTTATACTTTCGAGAATCTTACGCTACGAAACAGCTGTTTCGATTTGGAGAGTGCAATTACCAGTCCTCAGAGTGCTGGTTCACGTTTCGTGTTCTATACGCTCGTTCAACTTGACTGTCTTTTCTCAGTCATCCATGCTTTCCTAGAACCTCCTGTCAGTCAGGCGTACTGTATGGGGTATGCCCTTCAGTTTTGTCAATCTAGCCGCATAGTTCAAATCAATACACATTTACTGGCTATTGCCGTCTGCGTCCAAAAGTACCGAAGCTCTGTGCTCGGTCTGAGGAGTTTTAATTATTTTCTAGGATCAACCATGTATGACATGCCATCTGTAATAAATAAACCCTTATCTACTGATGTGCATCCCTTGAGCATGTGGTTTGAATCTTTCACTCCCTTGCCCCGAGATATGCGACAATACTTTAGTTGACAACATGGTAATGTGAAACACACGGTCATTGTACTGCGCTAAACTGCACGTACACTATGAACAGTGACTTTACTTTTACCAGAATTGACGATAGAACGTTGCGTTTGGTAAGAATGTCTTTGCTCGTTTCATAAAATTACCAATAAGAAAAACCAATCTTCACATTACCTGGTTCTGATCGGGTTTCACATCATTGCTCTCTCTTCGCCTCCTTCTTTTGCCTCCCGCTACTGTCCTTGTAGCCAAAAAGGGAATTCACCCACGCTGTATTTGTGTCACAGTTCCGCTGACCTCGTTCGTGACCTCGTTCTCCTGATCCAACTGTATTATTCTAATCTTTCCCCTATCCACTTTTAATCCGTGACTGTAAACTTTTACCATCCTTGCACCAAATTTAATTTTTATCCACGTTCCGCAGAAGTACCCTTGTTGCGTCACTTGTGTAGGTTGTAATCTGACAGTCACCTGATTTCTCTTGCATTTCTTGCATAATTAACTTTTGGCGGGTAACCAAATATGTCGTTGCGGCGTAACTCCACTGCGCCGCCCACCACTCTTTTTTTTCCTTCCCACACTACGCGGCGTGGGTCCACCCATAAAATTGATACAATTCTTCAAGGTCACCTAAACCATGTGCCGGTATCAACATATATTTTTGACATTACGTTCGGTAACAAGACATATAGATCTTCGCTAGGTCCATTCTTCCTGTCGTAACAGACCTTTTTCCTGTTGTTTTTTTTCTTCTTCTTCTTCTTCTTCTTCTTCTTCTTCTTTCCTGCCTTTGCATCAAATTACACCCATACATGATATGTCGATTTCCTCGAACATACTTATCTTGTATGCACGTTGGTTCCTCCCATTTTAGCCTCAACAAAATACGACCCCCCTAACTGGGCATGTCGAAATAATCTACTGTTTTGTATTACCATACCTTTACTTATTTTGTTAAACTTAAGTCCTCTCTGTATGTATTATGTAATTATCTTACGTTTGCCATTAGAAGGTCTAAAAGCCTTAGTGGAAAATCTTCTCCACTCCATTGTGTTCTCTAACGTTATTTGCTGCTGGAAAGAAATCTTAAACCCAAATTCGTCTTTTACCAGTCTCCAAGATTATGTAATATTTTGTTTCTTTTTCTTCGCTCCTGGTTGAGCCCACTCCTACTGACAGTGCCCTGGACGAGGATCAGACAGCTAATTGACCTGGTAACGTTTTAAAATCTCCTTGAAATGCGGAACCTTACTGTTCTTTTAAGAGAAAACCAATATTTACTTCAAGGTTCCTTCCCCACTACAAGAAGGGATTTTGATTCCATCAATTTTTTTTTTTCTCTCTTTCTTCCCTCTCTTTCTCCCCCGATTCACTATTAATATAAAAATTGGTTGGTTAATGCTCTCTGCCCTTCGTCTCAGGTGAGTGCGTGTTAACTGTTTGATATATATATGAAAAATTATTTTCATCATTCCTATTAATTTATAATTTATGAATTGTTCCACCTAGTGACTGTCCACCACTTCAACTATTTCACTTAATGATTAATTCATTTAATTTTTGGGCGATGTAGTCCTTTACCTATAATGTACAATCCTTATTTTGCACTGTGTTCAATACTTCTGTTTACTTATTATCCTGTGTTCGTATTTTGTAATGCTTACTGTACACTGCTTTGGGTCATCTATTACCTGCCAATTGTTTTCTACCAGATTTGTATTTTTTGTATTTTTTTGTATATTTTTCTTTGGGTTTGATATTTTTAATATTTCTAAATGGCTGTCTCGCACAATGTATTGTTCTAACACAGAATTTTTGAAGGAATAGAAGTAATGTAGCTCATTCCCTACTATAACTTAGTGTCTACTCTGTTTTAGACTGTG
This sequence comes from Amphiduros pacificus, assembly GCA_949316495.1. Classification (NCBI taxonomy): domain Eukaryota; kingdom Metazoa; phylum Annelida; class Polychaeta; order Phyllodocida; family Hesionidae; genus Amphiduros; species Amphiduros pacificus. The sequence continues at coordinate 55,808,473 of OX439001.1, read as the reverse complement.
GATGATCATCGGATCTCATCTTGCGCTTCGAACACCTGGAGACCAGCCTTGCATGCTACATGCTCGGTTACTGCCCATTGTAACATTGTTTCATGCATTTTTCAATTTCTTGCTGCTTTTGTAATTCTTGTTGCCTTGGAAATTCGTCCATAAATAAGACTTTATGTTCATTTGCCATGGGCAGCTCCTCGTTTTCTAAATGTATAGATTAACATCCGATTTTACACCCAAAATTAGCATATGGCGTTCAGCTAGCTGGAAAGTTTCGCAGCCTCTCTCGGCCTCACAAGATATGGGGAAACTTGCATGGCTAAGCGAGTTCCTGGCCAATATGCTGAGTGCCTACTCCTGTCTCGGGTGACCAAGTTGTTGGAAAGGTTTTGCAACCTCTCTGGCTTGGGGATATACTCGCTTGTTGTGAAGTCGGGCCAATATGCTGATTGCCTACTGCTATCTCGGGTGATCCGGGTACACCTTCCTGCACAATTTAGCCAACATCTTGGCATCCACCAAAGCATCATGAGCATTATAGTCTTCTTCGACGAAGTGTTTGATCCCCCGTGTGCCTGCCTACTCTTATAAATGTTTTCTCTGCTGCATCCAGAGCAAGTGGATTCTTTGTGTGCCAGCCCGCTCTTAATGTTTCGTAGTTACGTATCGATATGTTACTTTTGATTGTATAACTTCTAACTTGTAATTTTTACTTAAATCACTTATAACAATGTATTGTACATGCCGTGTGTAACGGACTTTTCCTTATCAATTTCCTTACGTATGCAACCTCATGTGCACTTTTAATTAATACACAGCTTTACCGATCAATTGTATGACACGCCTAAAAGCGTACATTTCGTCTTAAATATTTGAACCATTATGGTATTTAATTATATTACACATATGTTGTGTCTTTGATGTTCTTTATATTCTGGTAATGGGTTTTTATTCTTGATGTTGTAACTTTGATGTTGTCTGTCACGTGTTCTATAATTTCACTGTGTATCCTTAATTTTTGTGCTTAAAACCTCATGTACTTGAGCGTAGTATTTTTATCTCGATGTACACTACGTTCATTTCAATGGGTTATTGATGTATCTTAGTTAAATTGTACATCTGGTCTAGGTTGGAATTTGGCATGAGCGCTTGGCAATATAATCGCATCTTGAGTAAGTGTTTTCTATAGGTTACTTTGCTTTAATTATAAGTATATACTCTCGGCTGAAACACGAGGACGTGTTTAGTCGAAGGAGGGCCGAGTGTAGGATATAGAATACACACCCAGAGACTCTCAGAAATACATAAACATTCATAGACAATAATGCACGATACTGATGGTTGATGAGTCACCATAACCACCACTCCGTGAAAGTCACGTGTAAGACGGACGAGCATGCACGATACTGATGGTTGATGAGTCACCATAACCACCACTCCGTGAAAGTCACGTGTAAGACGGACGAGCCGAAGTTAGATACGCAGGCAGGACGAGTCCATCTGATGACGCGTGAGGAAGCCACGTAGGCAAGCCCCCACAGATGACGCGGAGTGGCCCCTTAAAAGAGACGCGCAACCGTGGATCCGGGTTCTTAGTTCCTAGAAGCTCTCTCAGGACAGACCCCCGTCTAAGAGCCAAGAAGGAGATCAACGACCACTTGCCACGGAAGATCCATGACTCTCGGTATCATGACCACATAGACTCGGGTGTTTAGCATATAGTCAGGGTTTCATAAGTATCATGCAAAATTGGTAATTCATATGCCTCGCTCATTGCCATGCCGGCCTAGCCAGACAAGCAGGGATCACAGCACTGAATAAAGGTAACTATTACACTGTGTATATCCCGTGTCTGCAGTCCTTACTTCCCGTCATTTATATGAGGGTTTGACACTATAGCTAGGATCCGTGCCCAAACTCACAGCCAACGAGTCAGCGAGCTATGGTTAACAAGTACAGTACAGTACGATAGAGTAAGACAGATAAGAGTATCTATCTAATTGGTAGAGTATTGATCCCCCGTCCACGTCCCCCAACGACGGATACTCTCCATTAGTGGGTAACAATATGACTGTACAGAAATTGGCTATCTGGCCTAGCATGAGTTCAAGTCTCTGTACCTTGTCGGCAGCTGTCAACCTGGGCATGGCGTCTTGAGGATCATCGGCAAAGCCTCTATTTGGCGTTGCCACGGTCCTTTTTTGCCAGGTCGCATCTTCTGTCAGATATGGTCTGAACTGCCCATCTAGGGACAATATGTACAGTAAGTTCTGTTTCCAGGACTCAAAGCTCACAACTGTCTCATTTTTAGTAAGCTGCCATTGTTTCGGTGCTCTGTTGGTGGCCATGGTGGAAGTGTACAGTGTATGTTATGCAGTTTATTCACATTTGGGCTTGAGGAACACTGGGGTGGAGATTGTCAGTGACAGTTTGTTACCATTCACAATGCACATGTGATTCCCACTCTGTTTTGATGACCACTTTTGGGTCTTGGAGAGGTATGTAGACCTTCTAAAATATCCTTTTGTTGATATTCTTCTGGAGGCGTAGATGTGCTGTACCGCTGCCACCACGTCAACAGAGAAGAGATCCACAGTTCTTCAATTATCATCAATTTATTGGTGAGACAAAACAACACGTGAAAGTACAACAAAAATGGCGTCCTAACCCAGACAACCAAATCTCGTAACAAACCGCCGTTAGGTGGCGTAGGTTTATTTAAGCTATGATGTCCTAGGTTTATTTAAGCTATGATGTCCTAGGTTTATTTAAGCTATGATGTCCTAGGTTTGTTTAAGCTATGATGTCCTAGGTTTATTTAAGCTATGATGTCCTAGGTTTATTTAAGCTATGATGTCCTAGGTTTATTTAAGCTATGATGTCCTAGGTTTGTTCTAGGTTTATTAAAGCTATGATATTGAGGGTTTGATGAGGCTATGATGTCCTGGGTTTATCAGAGATGCAGTGTTACATCTTTTATATTTTTATCAAATCATTATGTTTTCTCAATGCATGACTGAAATTGTAATTATGAGGTGATTATTGTCACTTGCACAAAATTGAATGTACTTGTTAATATTTCACAATACCTGGAACTGAAATGAAGCTTATATTTTGCGCATCATATTATTGTTTCATTGTTCTTTGACATTTTTGGTTTTCATTATTAAGGAGGAGACACAAATCATGTATGGTCTTTTTTCTAGTAATATCCCTGTTATATGTGATGTAAAATACTATCGCTCTCAGACATCTGAATTCTAAATTAAATCATTTCTCATTACATGGCTCAAATCCTGGTTAAATATTATAAATTATTCTAAATATGTATAATCTCTACAAGCTCTTCATTTGAAGTAAAGTACTTCCACAACCATTTAAGATATTATTGATTGAAATATTGGTTAAACACAGCTTAACGTTTATGTTTACCAGAAATCTAGAATATTCAGTCTATGATAAAATGTCAAAAAAGCCTCCACTCAAATTAAGGCCAGGGAAAGAGAAACGCCTTGTTTCTTCCATCAATTGATGTTTGTTAATGTTGTGCTTAGAACATTCTTTATAATATGAAAGCTGCACAATAACCAAGCGGACACACAGGTATAAACTATGTTGATGTATTCATGATGATATATTTGCCAGTTGCTTGTGCTGTTTTGCTCTAGTGCATAATTCCTTTAGCGAATATACCTGACGTCAGAGGTAAATCACAGGTAAATAAATGAAATGGCCTTGATGGTTCATCATCCGTCAAGGGCATTACGTGCAAGAAAAAGGTAAAAACAAACTTTTTGACAAGATATATGATTTTAAAAATCTAAACAATATCTTAATTACACAACTTGAAATATCAACAAAATCACATTCAGGATTTAAAAAAAAAAAAAGACAGAACCTGTTCTGAAAGGGTCCCAGACACTGCCCCAACTACAAAGGACAGTCCAGTCACCCTCCTGTCAACACAGGACACAGCCCAGTCACTCTCCTGTCAACACAGGACACAGCCCAGTCACCCTCCCGACAACACAGGACACAGTCCAGTCACCCTCCCGACAACATAGGACACAGCCCAGTCACCTTCCTGACAACAAAAGACACAGTCCAGTCACCCTCCTGTCAACACAGGACACAGCCCAGTCACTCTCCCGACAACATAGGACACAGTCCATTCACCCTCCTGACAACACAGGACACAGTCCATTCACCCTCCTGACAACACAGGACACAGTCCATTCACCCTCCCGACAACACAGGACACAGTCCATTCACCCTCCCGACAACACAGGACACAGTCCAGTCACCCTCCCGACAACATAGGACACAGCCCAGTCACCCTCCCGCCCACATAGGACACAGCCCAGCCACCTTCCTGACAACAAAAGACACAGTCCAGTCACCCTCCTGACAACATAAAACACAGTCAAGTCACCCTCCTGACAACATAGGACACAGTCCAGTCACTCTCCCGACAACATAGGACACAGCCCAGTCACCTTCCTGACAACAAAAGACACAGTCCAGTCACCCTCCTGACAACATAAAACACAGTCCAGTCACCCTCCTGACAACATAAAACACAGTCAAGTCACCCTCCCGACCACATAGGACACAGTCCAGTCACCCTCCCGACAACATAGGACACAGTCCAGTCACCCTCCTGACAACATTGGACACAGTCCAGTCACCCTCCCAACAACATAGGACAAGTTATCTATGATGGCGCATATATTAACAGGGATGTAAATTGCATCTTTTAATAGTATTTTTTCACTGAACAGCATATATATATTCTGCCACTCCATACCTATCATTTTAGGGTCGAACTGATCTGAATAAGAGTAACCAAAAACGTTGCAATGTCACAGTTGGCAGAACTGGGTGAACCAATTTCTGTTTCCTTTCTACGATTTTATATTCAGTGCATTCTCCCATCAATTCGTCAACAGTGTGACGAGCATGTACTGCCTAATCACGTCAATATTTGACGTACTGGGAGGTCAAGTCTTATTAATTAAAGGACTAAAGAAAAAAAGTTCATTAAAAAACGTGACCAGACATTACATGATATATAGCCTACTACGATGGCCACTTATCATTTGTATGCACGACCTAGGCATGTTAATTCCCCACTTGCTGCCCAGGGGGAGCTCTTCTTTTATTCTCCAAGTGACCACCAGGGTTCGTATGCCTGCACCTGCGCAATGTGACGACTCACAGCACGTCTCATATGGACGTGCCTGCCCATTTGACCCTCGTCACTATATATATAGGACGTATATGCATGGAGAATATGTTGTTATATTTATATGTTCCTAAACAGATGAAATCACGTGGATTAAAAAACTTGTTAACCTTTCTTGAACGTGCAATCAACTAAATCAATAAAGTACTAACAATGAGGCTCGATCAAACAGGATGTTGTTCACCAGAACCAGTACCTCTGAAGATAAATGCTTAATTAAGATGTGTGGGAAGATATATCACAGTTCACAGTTCACAGTTCATTTTTCAAATTTTTATCCGAAAATTTAACTTTGCGTTACATTCTAATTTAAAAACATATGACGCAAGGCTTCAATTCTTTTCAAATTTTCAGGGATTACTATCAAGGGATATATATATTGCCACAAAAAATCCCAATGCAAAAAAATTAATTTAAAGGTGTAAAAAACACATTAAAATTCTGGGATTTATTTTTATTTTTCTGAAAGTTTGACCTCCTAATTCAAACGTGCGGGAAGATATTTCACAGTTCACAGTTCACAATTTTTTCACAATTTTTCCGAAAATTCTTTTCAAATTTTCAGGGATTACTACCAGGGGATATATATATTGCCACAAAAAATCCCAATGCAAACAAGTTAATTTAAAGGTGAAAAAAAATTGTTGACATTGGACTTTGAAAAAAAAACAATATTATATATTCTGCAATTAAAAATAATTATGAGAGCTGTTTCAATGGTGGTGTCCTTTATAGGGATTCATCTATAGGGTCCCTAGTATCTTCCAGAATTTTTCACTAATTGAGCAATTTTTTTAAGGGGTTGAATTAGGAGGTCAAACATTACAAAAAATGAAAAAAATCTGTTTTTTTGCACAACGATTTTTTTATATGAGGGTCATTTCAATGTTGTTTTCCTTTTTAGGGAACCATCTATAGGGTACCAAGTACCTCCCTGAATTTTCCACTAATTGAGTAATTTTTTTAAGGGGTTAAATTAGGAGCTCAAACTTGGAAAAAAATGAAAAACTCTCATGATTTTAATGTTTTTTTGCAAAACGATTTTTTTATATGAGGGTCATTTCAATGTTGTTTTCCTTTACAGGGAACGATCTATAGGTTACCAAGTACCTCCCTGAATTTTTCATTAATTCTCCCTATCTGCTCTCCCATATATGCTGCATTTTTTTAGCGCTGCGATCGTATTTGACCCAATTCTTTGCACACGGCACATCCGGGAACAGCGGCGACAGCCTGTTTGGGGCATTGTCGCCTCTGCCTTTCATCTTTCCATTGTTGTTTTTCTCAGTTTTGCCTTCGTAATGTTGACATAACTTACGTAAATTGCAATATACTTATATAAAGATTACACAACAAACACTCTTTAGCGCTGACATTGGCGTGTCAATGTACGATGTCAGTCTGAAATTTCCCTCCCATCTTGAAGCAAGGCAGGCGGAAGTTTACAACGCAACATCTTTCCCGTCATGCACTGCTCTCTTGCGCCAATTTCGTCATTTTTTCACGGACTAGCTAAAATTCCGGGAGAGCAGATAGCGAGAATTGAGCAATTTTTTAAGGGGTTGAATTAGGAGCTCAAACTTGGAAAAAAATGAAAAACTCTCACAATTTTAATGGTTGTTTGCAAAACGATTTTTTTATATGAATGTCATTTCAATGTTGTTTTCCTTTTCAGGGAACCATCTATAGGATACCAAGTACCTCCCTGAATTTTTCACTAATTGAGCAATTTTTTTAAGGGGTTGAATTAGGAGGTCAAACTTGGAAAAAAATGAAAAACTCTCATGATTTTAATGTTTTTTTGCAAAACGGTTTTTTTATATGAGGGTCATTTCAATGTTGTTTTCCTTTACAGGGAACGATCTATAGGTTACCAAGTACCTCCCTGAATTTTTCACTAATTGAGCAATTTTTTTAAGGGGTTGAATTAGGAGGTCAAACTTGGAAAAAAAAATGAAAAACTCTCATGATTTTAATGTTTTTTTGCAAAACGATTTGTTTATATGAGGGTCATTTCAATGTTGTTTTCCTTTTTAGGGAACCATCTATAGGGTACCAAGTACCTCCCTGAATTTTTCACTAATTGAGCAATTTTTTAAGGGGTTGAATTAGGAGGTCAAACTTGGAAAAAAATGAAAAACTCTCATGATTTTAATGTTTTTTTGCAAAACAATTTTTTTATATGAGGGGCATTTCAATGTTGTTTTCCTTTACAGGGAACGATCTATAGGTTACCAAGTACCTCCCTGAATTTTTCACTAATTGAGCAATTTTTTTAAAGGGGTTGAATTAGGAGGTCAAACTTGGAAAAAAAAATGAAAAACTCTCATGATTTTAATGTTTTTTTGCAAAACGATTTTTTTATATGAGGGTCATTTCAATGTTGTTTTCCTTTTTAGGGAACCATCTATAGGGTACCAAGTACCTCCCTGAATTTTTCACTAATTGAGCAATTTTTTTAAGGGGTTGAATTAGGAGCTCAAACTTGGAAAAAAAAAGAAAAACTCTCATGATTTTAATGTTTTTTTGCAAAACGATTTTTTTATATGAGGGTCATTTCAATGTTGTTTTCCTTTACAGGGAACGATCTATAGGTTACCAAGTACCTCCCTGAATTTTTCACTAATTGAGCAATTTTTAAGGGGTTGACTTAGGAGCTCAAACTTGGAAAAAAATGAAAAACTCTCACGATTTTAATGGTTGTTTACCAAGTACATCCCTGAATTTTTCACTAATTGAGCAATTTTTTAAGGGGTTGAATTAGGAGGCCAAGTCTCATAATTTTATTGGTTTTTTGCACAACAACTTTTTTATATGAGGGTCATTTCAATGTTGTTTTCCTTTTTAGGGAACCATCTATAGGTTACCAAGTACCTCCCTGAAATTTTCACTAATTGAGCAATTTTTTTAAGGGGTTGAATTAGGAGCTCAAACTTCTGAAAAAATGAAAAATTCTAATAATTTTAAGAGTAAAATAGCCATAGCAAAACAGATTCTCAACTTATTTCCAAAAACCTCAATTGAAGCAATCATGATAGAAATTAACAGTAATTAGGTCAGTTTGTGTGAATAGTTTTCTAAGCCTAAAAAGAACAACTATTCTGACTTTTTTTTTTTAAAGTGTACAAAAGTGTACTAATTCCTTCACCCCAACCACCAACAGAACAGAAGTCAGAAACGAACATTGTGTGTGTGGCCTAAGTCATGCTTCATGCCTGAGTTGTCTTGCAGTGAAGTTGTATCTTACAACCTTTATACACGGTATTCTCACAAGAGCTTTTAGAAGAGACGAATACGGATCAGCCATGTGGGGAACACTTGCCAGTGGAGTGATATTTGTATTTTATTTTGCAATAAGTACAGTCATCCTTACAATTGCTGGTGAGTATTTATTATATATAGCTTTACCTTCAAGTGACATCAGCGCTTCATCACACCTTTTATTGTTATCATATTTTGGGGGAATCTGAAGTGTTAATCTAATCGATTCCCGTCTGTGCTGGCTTTGACTGTTAACATCCCTTGTGAACATTTTATGCCTCAGTAACATTTGGGGTGTTCATCAGTGGTACTTCATAACCAATTTTAAGTGTGGAGCTCTTGTTTACTTAGGTCATTGGGCTATTTATTAAGAACCGCGAAACATCAGATGGTATTTGAAGTCTTTTAAATTGAATCTATTCATACAAATTTGTTATGTCTATAACTGATAAATTGAAAGGATTTTGTTTATATTTTGTGTCAAGATTATTTACATATATTGATTTTATGAATCATATATCTAGTCAGAACGTTTATGTTTTTATCATTTTTAGGCACTGAATAACCTTAGTGGTTGATGTGCCTTTAAGCCACCATTCATTCATTCATTCATTCATTCAATCATTCATTCATTCATTCATTCATTCATTCATCAGCGGTAATCAGAAATATGCAGTAGTTGTGGTCACATTACTAAAGGACACCGCACAGCACGTGCAAGATTGAATGGCACAGACGTCTGTAGGATATCCTAAATATGTGTATATGATACCGTAGGGAGCCCCTAGCATCATCTGGCGATGGCCTGTGAACACCTGAAATAAACAAAAATCACACTTTCACCGTGCGATGCCACCGGGAGCCCTAAGGTAATCTGCCGATGTGCCTGCGGGACACTGCCTTGTAGTTTAAGTTGATATTTGGTTATAAGACATCGGGGGAAACGCCGGCAACTTTTATGTTGCACCTAAAAGTTCCCCGGATGACCCGTCCGACGTCTTAAAGATGCCCAATTGTGGCCGATGATCTCCCGGTGCCTGTACGTCAATCTTAACTGCCGGCCGATTTTGTAAAAAATACCCATCGGCCGGACATCTTTACTGAAATCAGAGCAAATGTGACTGAGGCATTACATGAGCTGAGGTCCATGTCTGAAGGTCCAGTCTCCTTGCAGGTCAAGTGGTTGCTCGTAAACCTGTCTGGGTAGATTTTCTGCTACCCGCTTGACTGAGTGTCTCACCCCCTCATTGCGTCAGGGATCCTTCTCGGAAACTAAGATCACGAGAGTATGAAATGAATGCATCCACATAAATAACTGATATGTTCACATTTGCCCTCGTCCTCTACTGAGCAATAATAGTAATTTACAAGTTATAACTAATTCAAATATGTTCAACCTGAAGTCCATTTTTTTATATTTAATTTGGCATGTTTGAAATGTTTCATAATTATGATAGAAAGGTTCACAAATTCAGTTAAGAAACACCAAGTGGGTGTTGCCTATTTAATGCTGTGAGGAGGGGGAAATAAGAGGGAATAAATTTGAAAATGACGTTAAAAACCAAACAGACACGCAAGTAAATATACCTATATCTACTGAATTTTTGAAGCTGAAATGTAGTTTTCAACCAGCTATATATATGTGAACATTGGATTATTTTTTGCTTTGTTCCATACATGTGAACTGGCTATGTTTTACTATGTTCCAAGTACTTTAATTTTCCCTTTCACTTTTTTTAAATGTTGTAAAAGATAATAGACTCACTGACGACCTGTAATATCTGAGGACATAACCAGTCATATGTGAATTGCTATCTGTGTAGTTGCTCTATTTGTACAGTTAAAAGGAAACGGCAAGGTTGGAATGTCACGCGTGAGTTGAAAATTTTTGCACAACAACTTTTTTATATGAGGGTCATTTCAATGTTGTTTTCCTTTTTAGGGAACCATCTATAGGTTACCAAGTACCTCCCTGAAATTTTCACTAATTGAGCAATTTTTTTAAGGGGTTGAATTAGGAGCTCAAACTTCTGAAAAAATGAAAAATTCTAATAATTTTAAGAGTAAAATAGCCATAGCAAAACAGATTCTCAACTTATTTCCAAAAACCTCAATTGAAGCAATCATGATAGAAATTAACAGTAATTAGGTCAGTTTGTGTGAATAGTTTTCTAAGCCTAAAAAGAACAACTATTCTGACTTTTTTTTTTTAAAGTGTACAAAAGTGTACTAATTCCTTCACCCCAACCACCAACAGAACAGAAGTCAGAAACGAACATTGTGTGTGTGGCCTAAGTCATGCTTCATGCCTGAGTTGTCTTGCAGTGAAGTTGTATCTTACAACCTTTATACACGGTATTCTCACAAGAGCTTTTAGAAGAGACGAATACGGATCAGCCATGTGGGGAACACTTGCCAGTGGAGTGATATTTGTATTTTATTTTGCAATAAGTACAGTCATCCTTACAATTGCTGGTGAGTATTTATTATATATAGCTTTACCTTCAAGTGACATCAGCGCTTCATCACACCTTTTATTGTTATCATATTTTGGGGGAATCTGAAGTGTTAATCTAATCGATTCCCGTCTGTGCTGGCTTTGACTGTTAACATCCCTTGTGAACATTTTATGCCTCAGTAACATTTGGGGTGTTCATCAGTGGTACTTCATAACCAATTTTAAGTGTGGAGCTCTTGTTTACTTAGGTCATTGGGCTATTTATTAAGAACCGCGAAACATCAGATGGTATTTGAAGTCTTTTAAATTGAATCTATTCATACAAATTTGTTATGTCTATAACTGATAAATTGAAAGGATTTTGTTTATATTTTGTGTCAAGATTATTTACATATATTGATTTTATGAATCATATATCTAGTCAGAACGTTTATGTTTTTATCATTTTTAGGCACTGAATAACCTTAGTGGTTGATGTGCCTTTAAGCCACCATTCATTCATTCATTCATTCATTCAATCATTCATTCATTCATTCATTCATTCATCAGCGGTAATCAGAAATATGCAGTAGTTGTGGTCACATTACTAAAGGACACCGCACAGCACGTGCAAGATTGAATGGCACAGACGTCTGTAGGATATCCTAAATATGTGTATATGATACCGTAGGGAGCCCCTAGCATCATCTGGCGATGGCCTGTGAACACCTGAAATAAACAAAAATCACACTTTCACCGTGCGATGCCACCGGGAGCCCTAAGGTAATCTGCCGATGTGCCTGCGGGACACTGCCTTGTAGTTTAAGTTGATATTTGGTTATAAGACATCGGGGGAAACGCCGGCAACTTTTATGTTGCACCTAAAAGTTCCCCGGATGACCCGTCCGACGTCTTAAAGATGCCCAATTGTGGCCGATGATCTCCCGGTGCCTGTACGTCAATCTTAACTGCCGGCCGATTTTGTAAAAAATACCCATCGGCCGGACATCTTTACTGAAATCAGAGCAAATGTGACTGAGGCATTACATGAGCTGAGGTCCATGTCTGAAGGTCCAGTCTCCTTGCAGGTCAAGTGGTTGCTCGTAAACCTGTCTGGGTAGATTTTCTGCTACCCGCTTGACTGAGTGTCTCACCCCCTCATTGCGTCAGGGATCCTTCTCGGAAACTAAGATCACGAGAGTATGAAATGAATGCATCCACATAAATAACTGATATGTTCACATTTGCCCTCGTCCTCTACTGAGCAATAATAGTAATTTACAAGTTATAACTAATTCAAATATGTTCAACCTGAAGTCCATTTTTTTATATTTAATTTGGCATGTTTGAAATGTTTCATAATTATGATAGAAAGGTTCACAAATTCAGTTAAGAAACACCAAGTGGGTGTTGCCTATTTAATGCTGTGAGGAGGGGGAAATAAGAGGGAATAAATTTGAAAATGACGTTAAAAACCAAACAGACACGCAAGTAAATATACCTATATCTACTGAATTTTTGAAGCTGAAATGTAGTTTTCAACCAGCTATATATATGTGAACATTGGATTATTTTTTGCTTTGTTCCATACATGTGAACTGGCTATGTTTTACTATGTTCCAAGTACTTTAATTTTCCCTTTCACTTTTTTTAAATGTTGTAAAAGATAATAGACTCACTGACGACCTGTAATATCTGAGGACATAACCAGTCATATGTGAATTGCTATCTGTGTAGTTGCTCTATTTGTACAGTTAAAAGGAAACGGCAAGGTTGGAATGTCACGCGTGAGTTGAAAATTAAAAAAAATGTAACCTTGGACTCAATCCTCCAAGCAGGAATAGACAAATCAAGTCAGATTGAAAATTAAACCAGCTCCCTGAGAAAGACATCCTTCATCTAATTCAAGCTATTTAGAATTTTTGTTTTTCAGAGATAATTTGTGATTAATTTGTGATTAATCATAACTTTAACAGTGTTGTCTTAGATGCATATGAATCCTCTAACGAACGACCTTATGTCCTGCTTGACGGCCAAAGACGGTAGAGGATCAAATGCCTGTGTTAAGCAGTATATGCATAGATTTGTGTGTTGAAGGTGATGATAGGCTTTTATGAATTGCAGAAGATGAGAATATTAACCAGGCATGGGGCTACTACAATGTAAAAGAAGAATATTGTAAGTATATTACCCATCATCAATAGGGTTGCGTGTTATCTTTAGATAAAGAGGGTTATCTGACAACCCATGGCGAGCTACTGAAGCCTATTATTGTACTCATAATTATTATTGAAATATTTTTTAAATCAAAAAGTTTTAAGTGATGCCTGGAAGGTGTTAATGTTATTGATTAGTCTAACATCCAAAGGCAATTTGTTCCATAACATAGGCGCTGCATATTGAAAAGCCCTGTCACCATAACTTCTCAATCGACTAATTCATGTTTATTATTAGGTGATCTAAGGTTTAAATTACTAGATTTGTGTACAATTAATTCAATTAGGTAACTAGGAGCCAAACCGTAAATACACCTCCAAGTCAATAATAATATTTTGAATTCAATTCTAGCTGAGACTGGTAACCAATATAGTCTCATTAGAGTGGGAGTGATATGGTCATTTTTTTTATTCGCGCTATAACGCGCGCAGCAGCTTTCTGCACTTTCTGTAATCTACTACTATCACTATGAGGAAGATCAATTAATAAAGAGTTTCAGTAGTCAAAATTAGAAGTAATAAATGCATGTTATAACACATGGGCAGATTTCTCGTCCAAACAGTTTCTAATAGTTGATACATTTTTAAGGTGATAATAACATACATTTCTTGGAACAAGATATGCCAAGATGAATAGTACCGACATGGTCATAAAACTTAATAGATATACACTCCAACCGATATATATATATACTGTATTTGTACCCCCTTTTACCCAATTAAAACAATATGTCCTAAAAAAGCCCACATTTTATGCACCAAAAACCAAGCTGAATGGGCTTTGAATGGTGTTTTTTTGTTTTGTTTTGGTAGCCCCGTCCTCGTGGTACTTGTACTGGCCAGACTGCGCAGGAGACCAACAATCTCCCATCGACATAGACACCAGCAGCCTGAGTTACAACACCGCTCTATCCAGTGACCCATTGGTGTTTCATGGATATCAGGATGAATCACTGGATAGGACTATTACAATGACAAACAATGGACACACACGTATGTCTTCTTTATGCAACCTTTTGTTTCTCTGAAATATTATCTGATTTCTTGACTGTCAACAACCTTTCTTTCCATCCATGCCCATTCCATCACTTGTGAACACTTTTTATTCTCTGATAATTGAAATGCTCAGTGAATTCATTCTGTGATACAAATAAAAGTTGATACCTTCATTTCATTTTTCAGTTCAGTTCGCAGTTGAAGAAGGATTAAGTGTCACCGGGACAGGGCTGCCTGGCACTTATGATCTTTTCCAGTTCCATTTCCACTGGGGACAGAATAATACATACGGGTCAGAGCACACCATTGATGGCATCCAATATGCTGCCGAGGTAACTTGCTTACATTTTCAGGCTCATCATCACAAAATAAATCTCTCAGGCTTTCCATCATGGAATAAATTGAAGAATATTTATTTAGAATAAGATGATACATATTGGTTCATACACGACACAGACCTGTATTGTAAATGTACCATTTTCTGCCACACACACAAAACAATATATTGGAAAGTGTATTAATCAATTGATTATTGAATACTTGACGAGGATTGTTACATATCAAAGCAGAATATCCACATATATATGTAGGAAATGTAAAGAGGTAATATTTGATTTAAATCATTGTTTTTCTTTTGAAGCTGCATTTTGTACATAAAAAGGAAAAGTACACTGATGATGACATCCACAAAGCAAAGCGTCCCGATGCTCTGGCAGTAGTTGGTGTCATGATTAAGGTAAAGTGAAATGAAAAATCATCATACAGTTTGCTTCGCCTTTGAGAAGAAGGTCAGCAACGGATATTGTTTCAGGCACTATACCTCGTAAAACCACATCTTTATTGTCTCTTCGTCATAATGTTTGTAGTAAATTGTGAAATTTGTTCTTCATGTGGAAAGAAGTGCCCTTTTTATTTTGGTACTTGACATTCTCTCTAGTTTTAAAATCTCCAATCTCCAGCATTTAGATTTTCTAATTTCCAGATTTTAGATTATCTAATCTCTTATTTTTACAGAATTATTGTTTGTTAGTGTTTATCATTAAAAAAGTGAAATGGGTTTTAGGAATTTTTGCATAAAATGCTTAAAGTGAGTAATGCTTCAGAATCATTCTTTTAAATAAAGTAAACATAAGATGAAAATGATCATGTGATCTTATAAATGTGCTTAAATAATCACTATTCATCATCATATTTCTGGAGAAAGATGCCAGATATTGTTGCTTTGAATTGCAAATTTAGGTCCAAATAATATTAATTTTGTCTTACAGATTAAAGCAATATAATAGCTTAAAGCATTCATGAAATCTGGAAGGTTCCAGGCAATTTTACATTGGTTTGAGGTATCTGAAAACAATATATGATCTTAAAATTGACATACATACAGGCTATCTGTCCGGAATCCACAAAAGAACATCTGCTCTGAGAATTATGATTTTTTGTGACCCCCAAGTACTGCCAGTACTGGACAGGAAGTGTGTTGTGTGATCTTGACCTTTAAACTGCCAGGGGGCTCCGTAAGTCACAGGAGGTGTTGTTTACCAATTGTCAAAATTGGAGCAACACATTTTCAGCCATTTCTTTCACTTTTTAATTTTTTTTTGTGAATGAATTGGAACATAACACTTATCATGGTGATAGTGCCTTTTCTTGGCTTTCTTTTGGTGGTAAAATTATTAAAAACGGGTGAGTATTTATGAAGTTATGGGTACAAACATGCAAAAAGATTTTGCAGAAATTGACAATTTAGTTTTGCATGTTATGACGTGTATATTGCTTAAATAGAACCCCAATATGAAGATTTCATCTTTGTCATTATTCTTAATATTTTCTACGTTTGCTAAAAATAATTCAGTTCTATGTGTTCTGATGTGCATTTCCCTTAAATAGAACCCTATTATGAAGATGTCATCTTTGTTTTCCATACAAAATCATTATTTTTTATTTTATATATGTTTGCAAAAATAAGTAAAAAAAATCAATTATATACAGCCCAGCCTTTAAGGGAGAATCCATGCAGCCTTTCGATGTCTTCCCATTCAGTGGTGTGAAAAACCCTAAATTTCATCAAAGAGGGTCAAATCATAAATTTCACTGATACCAATTATCACGTTCACAGTTTTGCCATTCAAAGTCCCTGTGAATTAAGGCTAACCCAGTGATCAAAGGGTCACTTTTTCCACATCTCAGCCTTTAAGTTAAGGGGGATTCCAAGCAGCCTTTAAGTCATGTCTTCCCTTTTTGACAGAATGGTTTTCAAATGCATAAGATATTTTTCAAATAAATAGTATACTTTTCCTACAAATGATATATCTTTCACAACCATAAAATATTTGTCACAACCCTGACAGTTATTTCATTGATTCAAATAATATTAAAATAATCTTATGTTGTTCTGAAGTATACTCCTGGCAATAAATTGTACAAAACATCTCCACCCTGTTTCCCAAGCTGGACAGGGGCCCAACTGGTAACTCATTAGGTGTTTACACAAGATCACAGGCCAGCTAAACAAAGCTGTTGACAAAATGTTCAATTGCTGGGGGAGGTAATAGCAGAAATGCCACAGAAAGTTGTTAACAGGGAATATTTTGGGTAATACTACATAAAAGCACTGTTTAGGGTTTAAACATTCATGTTATGTAAAGAAAATGTGCCTGAAAGTCAGGTTTCGTGAATGCTTTAAGTCGCACAACATTCAGACAAATGCATTGATTTTGATGACCTTTAAGATTATATTTTTTATTAAGGTTGAGGGAGCAGATAATCCAGCATTTGATGATATTCTTAATCACCTGGACAATGTAGCACATCCTGGTAAGTATTTTCTGTACGACAAAAGAGTTTTTGTAAATGATATCTTTTGAAAATCACCATAAAAATTATCATGTATGCTTCCCTCGCCACATTTTAATATATTAACATACCTAATGTATATCAATGTAATATTTCAGGAGTCAGGACTAACATCATACAAGATAAACTAAATTATTATTTCTTCACAGATAAATCACAAAATTTTTCTTTGCAATTTCATGAATACATAATGTTCCAACACCATTAGCTATATTTAACCATGTTGACTAAAAATCTACATTATGCGATCTTGTATGCTATATATAAGTTTGCTAATATCAAGACAACTTTTATACAGCATCTTCCACAATATCTGTCTTTCTCATGTATGTTTGTTTGTTTGTTTGGGGTTGTACATCTCTTTCAACATTATCTCAATCATTTCGTGATGAGACCTACTTGTAGCGGATATAGTGCTGCCTCACTGAATTGTCGCAGGTCCTTGGCATGACAATCCACCCGGTCACAGATTTACAAGGACAACGGGTTAACCCTTTGGCACAGGCCTCAACTCATGTGTGAAATTGTATCATTAATTCAATCTCGGCACTTTCTCATGTAATTGGTACATAACTCCACCAAACTTTTCTTTGGTTGAAATAAAATAAACTTTGCATGTTCCACAAATGTCTTCAGGTCACCTATCTGGGCTTGTCGAATGGTGATTGGAGAGCATTAGATCGGGTACGAGATTGGGTCAGTGTGTGATGCAATGAGATTGTATAGGCGGTATATATTTCATAGACGTTGCATTAGATAAGCTAAGATAAGATATACAGTTGCCAAAATTATGTGCATATTCTTAAAAAATAAACATTGTGCCATTTATATTTCAGATTTCCCAGGCTATAACCTGACCCATTTCCGCCTGGGGGACCTCTTACCAAATAATAAGAGCACATTTTACCGTTATGATGGCAGTCTGACAACACCCACCTGCCTGGAGGTGGTCACCTGGACTGTGTTCAATGAACACATCACAATGTCCCAAAATCAGGTTGGTCTGATATGTGTCAAAAAATCCAAATTCATTTAAATACAAAATGCCCCCTTTAGATTATAATTTGTTATTTTTTTATTTCCAATTCAGATTGACCTGCTGCGTTCCAAACTTCACCACTCCCCACAAAGTGAAGGCAACACGTCTGATTATAAACTATTTGACAATCACAGACTGCCCCAGCCGCTGGCAGGACGAACCGTATATGTTAGTAAACAGGTTCTTGGAAACCCATCCGGATCAGCCACCATAACTCTGTCAATATTCACATTTGCTGTGGCAATATTTCTTAGATTGCTGTAAAATAAAGTGAAATATTACTGACAGAGAGATATAAAACCCTCCCATTGAATGTCACTTGAATGGTAGGCATGATCACATAATGCTTAAGGAACCTGATTTGACTTCCCTTCACAAATTTTAATTTTGATGCATGCATACATTCATTTATTCTGTTGATGCTTTCTTCATTAATCACTACCCTTATAAGGCTTCAAAAAAAGTTCAGTAATGTTAAAATCACAAACCTTAATTTGAACATGAGGAAATACCATAAGCTATCCATTTTTGTAATCTCAGAAATCCATTTTTGTAATCTCACCTAATTATCACTAACCTTATGGCAATTATTAATTATGTTTTAGCAATTATCAATTATATTAATGATTGTCACAGGAAACTCAATGACATAATTATTGCTCACTGAACTGAGGCAGTCACAAGTATGGGTAAAAATAAATAACGTAACTCCAAATCACAATACGTCAATTGTCCACGTGACCAATTTAAGAACGCCCATATATCGGATGCCACAATCCAACCAAAGACTAAATCAGCTCCGCAAAGTAATTCGGCCACTATATCAAAACAAAATGACTTTATATTCAATATTAACAGGCAAAATATTGAAATGCGTACACCAACTTCTACAAATTCGACCCCAGTTGAGATTTATGACAGTTCAAACTCTCGAATCGACATCACTGAGGCCACGCCCACCACGGCTGTGATTCGCTGCCCCACGAGGCGCACATATTATGGTCTGGGGATACCCCCATTGATAAATTCATCAATGAACCAGGAAGAAGAGATTCCCGCAGTTTTCTCTGATCTTAATGCTTCACGTGAAAATACATATAGAAAAGCCAGTAAGAATAACATGAAACCTCTTAACAAACTTACATTAATATTGGCTCATGTAATGCACAGAGCATCTCACATAAAATCCTACTGATTAAAGATTACATTAAAGAAAAAAATCTACATGCACTCTTTATAACAGAAACCTGGCTGCATGAGACTGGAGATGAACGAATAAAAAATGAACTTGAAAGTGGAGGTTTCAAATTCCATTCCTTCCCCAGAATAGGACGTACTGGAGGCGGCCTGGGACTCCTCCACCGGATTGAAATCCCCTTTGAAACCAATAGGTTAGATCCACCAAAACTCAACACAATGGAGATAATGGAAGCCTCATTACATATTAGAAGTAAACATGTGACCATTGTCACTATATATAGACCAGAGCCCTCTGGTGGAAACATGTATACCTACTCACAGTTCTATGATGAGTTCACACAACTGATCGCCCATTATGGGTCATTTAATCATGAAGTCCTCTTCTTAGGTGACTACAATTTCCACATGAACAAACCAGGAAAACCGGATGTCGTTAAATTTAATGATATTCTATCCACATTTGATATGACCCAATGGATTAATGAGCCCACGCTTAGACATGGAAACACTCTTGATCTAGTCATTACTTTTAAAAATAACAAATACTTAATGGGTCATAAAGTTGATGAATACATATCTGATCACAAAATGATTCTACTTAATCTTGATATAAATCCCCCTAAACCCACCAAGAAATCAATCTCCTACAGAAACTTTAAAAATCTGAATATAGATTCCTTGAAGAAAGATATCAGATCAGTCCTCCAGGCTGACGCAGACTGGGAAAATCTCTCCCTGAAAAACCTGGTCGATTTCTTTGACACTAAATTGACCTCAGTCTTAGATAAACATGCTCCCATGAAATCAGCCAGGGTAACCAATCGCAACACTGTCCCCTGGATGAATGACCATCTCAAGAGGAGATTTGAGAGAAAAATGAACAAGACTGGACTACAAGTTGACAAGGAACTCTATAATGCAAAGAAAAATGAATACAATGCTTTGCTGAAATCAGCACAATCAGACTACTTCGCCAATCTTGTACATGCGGACAAAAATGACCCAAAGAAACTCTTCAGGGCCATTGATAAGGTTATGCACAAACCTAAAGACATCCCTAAGCTGATTAAAAACGCTGCTAGAAAGTCATGTGAACTGGATCCACTTCCTGCCTGGCTACTGCATGACCTTATGGATGATCTTCTTCCAATAATCATTAACTGATGCAGAGGTGTCTGAAAATATGAAGATTGCAATAATTAAACCGCTCTTAAAAAAGCTTGGTCTAGAAATAATTGAGAAAAATTACAGACCGGTATCAAATCTCAGTTATATCTCTAAACTAACAGAAAGGGCTGTATCTGGACAACTAATATCACACTTAGTCAGAAATGGACTGACGGATACCTTCCAATCTGCATATAAGGAGTTTCACAGCACTGAGACGGCTCTAATGAGAGTTCAAAATGACATCCTACTAAGTTTGGATAAAAGAAACTCTGTCATATTACTCCTACTTGATCTGTCTGCTGCATTTGACACTATTGATCACAAAATACTGTTTGACAGACTACATTCCCAATGCAACGTCAGGGGTCATGCCCTGGACTGGATAAGGTCATACCTAAGCAATAGAAAACAATGCGTCAAGGTAAGACTATAAAGGTCTACTCCTAAGCCCATAAAATATGGGGTCCCCCAAGGCTCGTGATACGTGATACCAATGCCTACTTACCATCATCCATTAGAGTGGGGGATTCAACCATATCACCGTCAACCAGTGTTGTGGATCTAGGCATCACACTCAACTCAAGTATGAACCTAAAGGCTCAAATCAAAAAAGAATGTGTAAAAAAAGTCTATTACCATATAAGGAACCTCTCTGCCATTAGGCCTTGTCTAGACGAAAGAACAGCAGTCACCTTAACCCATGCCTTTGTGACATCTACCTTGGACTATGGTAACGGATTACTGGCTGGCTTACCAAACTCTGAAATCAGGAAACTACAATATCTGCAGAACGCTGAAGCAAGGGTCGTTGGTAGACTCAGGAAAATCGATCATATATCAGGAAAGCTGAAGGAATTGCATTGGCTTCCCGTGCATGCTAGAATACAATTCAAAATTCTCTTAATGACCTGGAAAGCACTAAACGGTAAGGCACCCCCCTACCTGCGTGATCTATTGCATGTGAAACAAGGTGAAAGGAACCTTAGATCAAATGACGGTACCTACCTATGTGTGCCAAAAACGCGCCTGAAGACTGTGGGTGATAGGGCTTTCTCAGCAATTAGCCCCAGACTCTGGAATGCGCTACCATCTAACATTAGAATTAGCACTACAGTTGATTCTTTTAAGAATAGACTCAAAACTCACCTACTCACCTATTTTATTATTATTATTATTATTATTAATAGCAAAACGAGGCCTTGTGAAGGCTAGATTAATAAATTAAGAGCTGAACTGTCTCACCATGGTAATGTATATAGCTAGCTTGCTTGTAATATACATATTCATTGATTATATTTCCAAATATGCAAGTGCAGTATTATATGAACAGCCAATAAAATTATGAGTTTTAGTGTGGAAAATTGTCAGGGGCTGCTTGGCCATAGAAGTAGAAAATTAATAGATTTGACATTGTTTCAATTTTGAAAAAAAATATAGCATGCAAAATGATTGATTTAGTAATAAACAGTATCAATTATTGATTAACAAATACTTGGTGTTACACGATTTATTTGTTTATTTAATTAAAATTGCAGTTGCATTTGTGGTATTCCTTTGCTTTGAATGTAACAAAATAATATGCATTTTGAGTTCATATAGAGAGGATGTAAACTATGAATATATTAGTATAGGTTTATTAGAAAATAGGAATAATTATAACAAACCAAAAAGCAATGAAAAGGGATAATATAAAGTTTATTTCTTGAAAATAAAAATACCCTATTTTTGAAATTAAACAAACTATCATAAACAAAATCATTTGTTGGTCATTATCACATGTTGTATATAGGCATCACATAGATTCATAAAGAACAAGATCCCTCGTGACAAATGTCACAAAAGGTAGTGTAATAATTTTTGGTATCCACAATAATAGTAGACATGGCTACAACAGGATTCCTCAATACTTTATAATTGAACTTTTTAATATATGGCCTAATGACCCAGTTCTACTCTTTTCTGCAGACTGTTCAGTGCACTATCTGATCTAATACATATACATTTTAATATCAAGGCCCCCTGTCCTACTCCATGTCAGTGACCTGAAACAGTCTACTGTGTGCCTTGCATAAAGCCACACATATTGTATTTTTCCTGGATTGTAATTGGCTTCATTGTTAAAGGTATTTATGGGTCTTTTCAATGAGTTCCCCCTAGTGGCAGAGGAGTAAATAACCAAAAAACTGTACTTGATGGGAATTGGTATATTTACAAGGTTAAAATATGTTCCCTATTAAAATAAAAGCATTAATGACGTTAATCAATATTTAAACACTACAATATTTGAATTATAAGGCATGATTACAAGCATATTTCGTTCAAAATAGTATTTGGTCCTAATTTTCCTTGATGATAGTTTTGATGAGAAATGAAGAAGACAAGCAAATTAGTTCTTCAAATTACACACCAGGAGTAGGCTTGTGTTTAGCTGTGTTTATTTCATTTCCCTGAGAAGAACATTCACTGTGATCCTAGTGAAACAGATTTTCTCATTTTGATTTGTATAATTTGGAAATAAAAAGGAAGTTTGGCAATCAGATATGTGAAGGGAGGTGATATTTTTGAAATGGTCAAGTCACTCAAGTGTGTGCTTTACCTCTATTTTTCTTTTAATGTTTTTACAACATAGAAAATCTGTTTCATTTGGATCACAGTAAGTACTGTTAAGATCACTTTTACAAAGTTGTTTGGAAATCCACTTTATTATGGTACCACATTCTGCAAAACCTTTTCCCTTTAACATTTTGACATGACAAAATAGATTTTTGAGCAGTGACATATTAATACGGATTCCATACAGCCTTTGATGTCTTCTCATTCAGTGGTGTGAAAAACCCAAAATCTAATAATAATAATAATAACGATTTATATAGCGCTATATCAGACCAAGTCTGCTCGAAGCGCTTAAATGTCTAGTAAAGGATGGCATAGTAAAATTTCACTGATGCCAATCATCTGCATTCAAAGGGCATTTCGTCATTGTTTCCACAGCTTTGAGTCATGTCTTCCCTTTTTGACAGAAATGCTTTCACACACATAAGATATTTTTTTATAAGTAAGATATTTTTTTATAAGTAAGATATTTTTTTATAAGTAAGATAATTACTTTGTTTTGGCCCCGAAAATGTCGTAATTGTGAACGATACAAGATGTCAATGATGGTTCTAAAGATTTCTTATTAATATCTCGGCAAATAATACACTTACAGAAATGATTACATACATATATAAAAAAGCATGAACGTGATCAGAGAGGAAGGGTGACGAGATTTGAAAAAAAAAGTTGCTATATGAGGTATTGGCCGCAATAAAAGTCGTCACTGATAAGAGTGTGCGATCTTGCTGTTCCGTCACCACGTTGCCTGCCCTCTGGTGGAAGTGACGCTAAACTAATCTCCACTTCACTTTTGTTTTGCAAGTTCATGTGAAGGGTTGCGCTTTTAGCATATTATGAATGGCAATATTATCACTTTATTTTTGTCAGAATCATGTTAGATGTGAAAATTTACACACAAAGATGTGAAATGTGAAAATTTACACACAAATTGCCTATATTTCTGTATTAGAGCTTTGTTTTCAACCATCGGTAAATTGACCTATTTATTGACCTACTTATTGAGGCCCTGCTAGGTTTTGTACAAAGGGGTCTATATGGGTGAAATGCAGAGATAGCTGCACAAGTGAGAGATAGCAAGTGATAGACTGCTACAACAGCAAGAGATAGCAGCATAAATAAGAGATAGCTGCATAAATAAGAGATAGCTGCATAAATAAGAGATAGCTGCATAAATAAGAGATAGCTGCATAAATAAGAGATAGCTGCATAAATAAGAGATAGCTGCATAATTAGGAGATAGCTACATAAATAAGAGATGGCTGCATAAATAAGAGATAGCTGCATAACTGAGAGATAGCTGCATTGAGACATGAAAAATAGCTGCACAAGTAAGAGATAACTGCATAAATAAGAGATAACTGCATAAATAAGAGATAGCTGCATAAATAAGATATAGCTGTATAAATAAGAGATAGCTCCATGAATAAGAGATAGCTGCATAAATAAGATAAATAAGAGATAGCTGCATAAATAAGAGATAGCTGCATAAATAAGAGATAGCTGCATAATTAGGAGATAGCTGCATAAATAAGAGATGGCTGCATAAATAAGAGATGGCTGCATAAATAAGAGATAGCTGCATTGAGACATGAAAAATAGCTGCACAAGTAAGAGATAACTGCATAAATAAGAGATAATTGCATAAATAAGGGATAACTGCATAAATAAGAGATAGCTGCATAAATAAGATATAGCTGTATAAATAAGAGATAGCTGCATGAATAAGAGATAGCTGCATGAATAAGAGATAGCTGCATAAATAAGAGATAATTGCATAAATAAGAGATAGCTGCATAAATAAGATATAGCTGTATAAATAAGAGATAGCTGCATGAATAAGAGATAGCTGCATAATTGAGAGATAGCTGCATTGAGACATGAAAAAGTGAGAGATAGTTACAACAAGTGAGAAATAGTTACAATAGTTGCAATATTGAGAGATAGCTGCAATAGTGAGACAGTTACAACAGGGAGAGATAAATGAGAGAGATACCTGCACATGTAAGAGACAGCTGCATCAGTGAGATAGCTGTGCAAGGAAGAGACAGCTGCATAATAACAACAGCGAGAAACAGTTATAGCAGAGATAGATAGCTGCACAAGTGAGGGACAGCTGCATAAGTGAGAGATAGCTGCATCAGTGAGAGATAGATGTACAAGGGAGAGACAGCTGCATAAGTGAGAGATAATTACAACAGTGAGAGACAGTTATAGCAGTGAGAGACAGCTGCATAAGTGAGAGATAGCCACAACAGAGAGAGACAGCATCCTCTCCCAGCCGAAGGCACTTTTACGTCCCGGTTCTTTCTACTTGAACCGATTCTTGTACATGTACAGTATTATCTTTTATAATCAGTGTTGAGCCCTGAAGTTCCCCCACTTGACCACATGCCTATAGGGTAATTAACCAACTAAATTACAAGAGGCTAAATGTAAATCCGGGGGTTATCTGTAGCGTATTTTCCTCAATTTTTTACCCGACATTACGTTTGACAACATGAAATGACATTCAGAGGAGTCCAAGTGATCATAAGCACCACAACGTTGTGGAGTTTCCAGATTGTTTCTGTCACTCCCATGAATAAACTGACCCACTTTCACGTCTTTGCGTAAACTCGTAAACAATGGCGAAATGTTGTTGAGAACAAGTGCTTGACTTCATTAGCTCGTCAGGGTTGACTTTGATGAATGGGAAAAGGGAATGCAGAGGGACATGGACAAGGATGCAAGGACGGCAAAAGTCAGCCATCGATCTGGTGCTGAAGAGCGACAACATTAAGCAGGCCATGGTACAAATGGAGGTAGATGACAGAGGAGACCACTTCATAGATTTGGATCATAACCTTATATGGGTAGACCTTCTTCTACCGCCAATGAGCAAGCATCAGCTAAGGCAGGAGGATAGATGGAGGATAGATGACGACACTGATTGGCAGTTTTTCAGAAGAACACTGGAGGCAGAGCTAGAAATATGGGATGTCCAAATGGCCCATAATGACAAGGAAGGAAAGGTAGAAGCGATAGTGGATGACCTAGAGGAGATACTCCAAAGGGAAGCCACAGTAGGAAAGAGGAGGAAAAGAAGGAAACAGGGATCAGAAAGGATTTTGGGAGCAACGGAGGTGAAGGTATATGAGCAGAGACAGGCCAATAAGGCATATAAGGAAGCAATGACTGGGGATACTGTAGGATATAGAATACACACCCAGAGACTCTCAGAAATACATAAACATTCATAGACAATAATGCACGATACTGATGGTTGATGAGTCACCATAACCACCACTCCGTGAAAGTCACGTGTAAGACGGACGAGCCGAAGTTAGATACGCAGGCAGGACGAGTCCATCTGATGACGCGTGAGGAAGCCACGTAGGCAAGCCCCCAGGGATGACGCGGAGTGGCCCCTTAAAAGAGACGCGCAACCGTGGATCCGGGGTCCTAGAAGCTCAGAAGCTCAGAAGTTCAGACCTCGGTCTAGGAGCCAAGAAGGAGATCAACGACCACTTGCCACGGAAGATCCATGACTCTCAGTATCATGACCAAATAGACTTGGGTGTCTAGCATATAGTCAGGGTTTCATAAGTATCATGCAAAGTTGGTAATTCATATGCCTCGCTCATTGCCATGCCGGCCTAGCCAGACAAGCAGGGATCACAGCACTGAATAAAGGTAACCATTACACTGTGTATATCCTGTGTCTGCAGTCCTTACTTCCCGTCATTTATATGAGGGTATGACATGATAGCTAGGATCCGTGCCCAAACTCACAGCCAGCGAGTCAGCGAGCTATGGTTAACAAGTACAGTACAGTACGATAGAGTAGGACAGATTAGAGTATCTATCTAATTGGTAGAGTATAGATCCCCCGTCCACGTCCCCCAACGACGGATACTCTCCATTAGTGGGTAACAATACATCAGAGGAGGATAAGCAGAGTGAGTGGGAGACGTTGAAGACGAAAAAGCATGAAGCCCAAGAGGCGAAGAAAGCTGATGAGTGGAATCGTCTCAAGCGGGAGGTGGATGGGATAGGAGATAAGACCCCAGGGCAAGTGAGATTTCAGTGGAGGAGATAGGAAGGTTTATAGGGAATCTCCGGGATGGAAAGGCTGTTGGCTTGGACAACATACCTAATGAAGGTAACCATTACACTGTGTATATCCTGTGTCTGCAGTCCTTACTTCCCGTCATTTATCCTGTGTCTGCAGTCCTTACTTCCCGTCATTTATATGAGGGTATGACATGATAGCTAGGATCCGTGCCCAAACTCACAGCCAGCGAGTCAGCGAGCTATGGTTAACAAGTACAGTACAGTACGATAGAGTAGGACAGATTAGAGTATCTATCTAATTGGTAGAGTATTGATCCCCCGTCCACGTCCCCCAACGACGGATACTCTCCATTAGTGGGTAACAATACATCAGAGGAGGATAAGCAGAGTGAGTGGGAGACGTTGAAGACGAAAAAGCATGAAGCCCAAGAGGCGAAGAAAGCTGATGAGTGGAATCGTCTCAAGCGGGAGGTGGATGGGATAGGAGATAAGACCCCAGGGCAAGTGAGATTTCAGTGGAGGAGATAGGAAGGTTTATAGGGAATCTCCGGGATGGAAAGGCTGTTGGCTTGGACAACATACCTAATGATTTTTTTAAGAAGGGAGGACGGGTATTAGAAAAGAAGCTCAGGGAAGTATTTGAGAAGGTCAGACAAATAGAGTACTTTCCTAGGTCATGGAGGGATGCGTCAGTAACTATGCTGAGGAAGGGAGGAGATCCAGGACTACTGACAAATTACAGAGGCATCACAGTTAACAGCAATGTGGGGAAGCTCTTCACTAAAATCCTCACTCAAAGTTTGGAGGAGGATGTTGACATGAGGAATTTGTTGGGGAAAATACAGCATGGTTTCCGCAAAGGTTGGAGGAGTACAGATGCGGCATTCACGTTGATTCACATCATCGAGTCCTATTGGAGGAAAAAGACCAAACTAGCAATGGCCTTTCTGGACATAAAAAAGGCATATGACCGGGTGTCACGGGAAGAGCTGTGGAATACATTGGCAACACTGGGATACGGGAGCAAGATGAGGCGACTTATTCAAGCCATGTATCAGGATTTGTCAGCTACACTCTCAAAAATACCTGTCTCACTTACGCATAATTTTATGTTTTAATATGGATATTGTGTGCTGGTGACACACAAAACTGCTAAGAAAACACCTAACACACAGCTTATATATAATGTTTTTGTGAAACATAATCTTTGTGACAGGCTCATACTGACTGAAACTAATTAAGAACTTATATGTAACATTGGATAAACATTTTAGGCAATAATATTGTCTCATTAGGGGTTTTTATTTATTTTTCATGGTATTAATAAGAATAAAATCATTGTAATGTGTTTTCTATACTCACAACTCTAACAAAACACATTAAAGCATTCTTGTTAATTTCCATTGACCAGTTCTCTATAGGATTAAGATGTTGTGTGCCTCTCTTTGAAAACAGGAAGTTAGAATATTTACACAAGGGATAGTCATGTGATTATACATTTAAATCTTGACAGTTGGCCACTGGTCAGCAGAGTACAAGGATTGCATTATCATGGAGAGAATTTATTCATGACAATATTAAACAAATGTGGTATGTATATATATTTTATTCTATTCTATTTCCAAAAGTTACAATATTTTAGCCTCAGGTTTATTCAAACTTATGTGATTTGTATTAATGAAATACAATTAGTTTGCGTGCTAGAAGCTGGGTGGAATGAAATAGTGAAGACAGTTCCTATATTTCAATTTGATAAACGAATAAAAGCTTAAACATTGTACTGATATGCCTTGCCTTTTTATATCTACAGATGCTGAAGGACAAACTCTGTAGTAGAATTGAAGTCAATGTCTACAGCTGCAGGAGGGCATCCCAGATACCTATGCTGGCTGAGATTTGAAGGAGTACCAAGTACATCCACTGGGCAGGTTGGCATCCCGAGGACCTATTCTGTATAAGAGGGCATCCCAGTTATCTGCACTGAGCAGGACAATCTAATGACAAATGTTTACATGAAAGGGCATGGAGAGACTGTACGTAGAAGTGTATCAAGGACTAAAATTGCATGAGAGGACAGAGTGCATCTCAGATGGCATATATGTGGGTTATTTTTAACAATCTGGATTCAGTATGATACATCATCAATGAAAATGTGAAGGATAATTTATATTTGTAAAGACATTTGCCTGTCCACCTGTATCAAAAACAATCAACTGATGATTTCACAAGAATTTAGAATTATTACCATGCATGTATGGTTTGACAATGTTTCAATGCATCAACATCATTTTGTGACAAGTTTAGAATATAGAATGCCTATCATTTTTGTTGAATGTATAAAACGTTTTGAATAAACACAATATTATGATTAAACACATTATTATGTTTCATTTCTGGGACAGAGTATTAAACACAATATTGTGTTTCATTATAAAACACAATATAGCATTTTACCAAATGTGTTTCACAAAAACGTTTATGCACAATATAGTGTTTCCAAATCGAGACAGATATTGTGTTTCATTAGGAACTAGGAAGTTGTTTTATTGGACCCAGTTGGTACAAATGCAATAATAAATTTCAGTATAAGATGATAGTAAAAACATAACATTGGGTCAGGGAGACTCCCATTTATAACATTTACATGTCGCTGGCATGGGAGCCACCCTGAGACTTTAACATTAAGATTTACAGTTTGACATATGACATATGACATAACGAATTAACATTCTGCCTGGGTCGTCTCGCAGCCAAGGACCCCGTTCAGGTGTGCAGCGCATGGACCTGAATGACAAGTCAGCTAATGCGTCTTCTTTGTTATCGGATACTCAGACTAGTATAACATCAGAACATGATTTTATATTCAGACAGTGTGGTAGATGTAAATACTGTGTGTACTGTACAGAGTCTAAAACTTTCAAAAGTACTTTTACTCGTGAAATTTTCAATGTCACCGTAAATTTAGATTGTAAATCCAAAAATGTTATCTATTTAGTTACCTGTACTACCTGTGGATTGCAGTATGTGGGTAAAACAGTTCAAGAACTTCGACAACGTGCCGGCCAGCATTTGAGAAAATGTGATACATTGAATACACATTTGGCCAAACACTTCAGAGATCCTGATCACAAATTCAGCATTATGGCTATTGATCAGCAGCTTGACTCGGGTACTAGTGAAGACCAAAAACAAACCCTGGAAGATCTTGAGTTACATTGGATGAAAACTCTTAGAACAATCTTTCCCTATGGACTCAATGAAAGAGTCAAAGGAGTAGGGGATATTTCTAAGCACAAGATCAATGTAGAGTCTTTGAGCCCTCCAAAACCTCGTCGTAGAAGGGGCCATGGTCATAGGAAAAACTCTAGGCTGTATAAGGACTGGAACATAGACAATCTTTTATCTGTTTTTAGAGAGCATGATCCAAGTAGTCTCCATAGATTACGCACCATCTGCTATGCGCTTCCTTTGAATGTTGCAAACAGAATCAGCATTGAAGCCTTGGCTCTAATCTATGGTAGATCAACGATCCAATCAAAGCGGATATTAAGAATAATCTATGACACCTTAAACAGAAGGTTGTTTCCTCCCAAAGAAGGACAAGAAGATGATAGTCCTCAAAGGAGATTTTTTAGTCTCTTGTTCCATAACAAAGGATTGGATTATATTAATCTTCCTCGCATATTGAACAATAAGGCTGTCTCTAGCAAAATTCCTATCTATTTTAAATATCAATTACCTCCCTGTATTAGTTATAAATATACTTCTACAATAGCTAAAGAAGTCTTTAATCACAAGAAAACCTGTGCTGATTTTAGTTTGGATCAAGGTGCCAATGCTTTTCCATGTGAGTGTCATACGAAACCTGAGTTTATTCACCCTAATATTGGACATGTTGTTACAGGTGATCTTCGTATCATTAATAATAGTCATCTGAAGGAATTGTTAAAGAAGGGGCCTAGGTTCAGGGAACAAAATCACATTCGGTGGAACCACAATCGTAAGTTGATTGCCGATGCTGTTGATGTTTACATAAAGAAGTGGGCAAAAGATGAGAAAGTAGATCCCATCTATCTCCAAGAGTATAGAAATCAAATAATGCTCCTGGTAGATAATAAAATTGCCAAACTCAGAAAGACTGTGAAGTCCTACCGTCCTCGTATTTTGTCTAAAAGGTCAGTTCAATTGGAGTTGGAATCCCTTCAGCACTTGTATGTTATGGCTCCAGCTGACAAAGCCGCCAATAACATCATTTTCATATGCAAAAGGTGGTATATCCAGCAACTTATCAGTGAACTAAACCTATCCTCAAATGACAACAAGGATGGTTCTTATAAGGTTGTAGATATTAACCAGCAAGATTTGTTGCAAAGTCAAGTGTCTGTTTGTCAGGAATTTGGCCTCAAATGCAATGCAGATAAAGCAAACCTTCCTACTATATATGGTTTGCCGAAAATGCATAAAGCCACTCCTAAACTTAGATACATTGCAGCTTCTTGCGCTTCTCCCTTAAAGCCTATGGACCTTGCAGTCACCAGTTGTCTTGGCGTGATCTATAAATTCATGCAAACCTACTGTAAAGGTATATTCAACTATACAGGCACCAACCGGATGTGGATACTAGATAATTCCATTCAGTTAAAAACTAAATTAGCTGAGTGTAATGAAAGTCAGTATGCTGAATGCATTAGTACCTGGGACTTTAGTACCCTTTATACTACAATTCCCCATAACCTCCTTAAAACCCATATCCATGAACTCATCCAATTTTCCTTTACAAAAAACAAAAAGTCTTTCATAGCCGTCAATAGTTATAATGCTTTTTGGTCTAACAAAGATGTAAAAAATTACACCCTCATTAGTAGTTCCAAATTGATTGATATGGTCAACTTCCTCATTGACAACATCTATGTGACATTTGGAAACACCATTCACCAGCAAATCATTGGAATTCCAATGGGCATATCTTGTGCTCCTCTGCTGGCTAATTTGTTCCTCATGTCACATGAATACAAGTTCATGGAGAAGTTGGAAAAGAATAACATTCATAAAGCTAAATCTTTTAATTATACTTTTCGGTTCATAGATGACCTTGTAAGCTTTAACAACAAAGACTTCAGTGAGGGCGTGTCCAATATTTACCCTAAAGAACTCAGCATCAAACAGGAAAACACTCACAGTGATAGGGCTTCCTACCTTGATCTTTACACTGAGATCAACAACAAACAATTTCACACTAAACTCTATGACAAACGAGATAGCTTTAAGTTTGATATTGTGAACTATCCCTTTGTGAAGGATTCAAACATTCCAGAAAAACCTGCCTATGGAGTTTATGCCTCTAGACTCATCAGCATTGCTCGCGCATGTGACTCATTCAAAGACTTTAAGGATAGACATGAATTTCTGTGTTTGAAGCTGATGAGACAGGGCTTTCATTATAAATCATTAGTGAAACAGCTACACAAAACTAAGCATAAACACAGAGATCTCTTTGCTAAATACCAGTCAGTCATTGAAGTTCCTTTGCCCATCAACATCTCAAATCAACGGCATGTTACATTACGCTGATACTCATCTCACTGTATTCCTTCATTTTCATCCCTTCATTTTATCACTAGTGGAATCCTGCTTAAGATCGCGAGGGGGCGTAGTTTCCTACTATGAAGGTGTACGAGTAATGTTCCAGCATGCATGCCATTGATCTGTGTTTTCAGATCATGTGTTGGTACATGAAGCCTACACCCTGCTAGTTATAATCATCTGTTTGGTTCATTTTCATACAGTTTTATTTACTTCCATTGCATGCTTATACATTCTCATGTTATCATACTAGTCTTGTTAAATTTGTTTCTGTTAGTCATTCCAGTTGTTAAACATAGCATATGATACAATTTTTGCAGACTCCAATATCTTTAGTATTCTTTGACATGGGTATACCAACAATAGAAATTAAAGTTCCAATACTATTATGATGTGAGATTTGGTAAAAGTGCAACAACAACATAAAAAAAGCAAATTATAATGGAAGTATTGATAAATGATAATAAGATATATCATGACACAATTATGATCACAAATTATAGAGATATGATTTGTGTATTTTTAAATTACAGGTAGATGAATAGTTGTAGATTACAACTGCAATAAGCAATTACAATAAGAATTGAGTGCTTTTACATAGATAAGTATGAATAGCATGCACATATACATCATTTCATGAGTTATTGGTGTAGTTCCTACATTACAGATGCATGATACATGAGATCACAAATAATTCAGTTATGTTATGCAGATTGGTGGTATAGAGACATTTCATTGTGAAAGATTTTATTCTACATTTTAAGTGAAGTAGTTGGTCAATTATTCAGACAGATTTGCTATTGCGGTGGGACATACAAGCTAATAATCATCTGGAGCAGATATAGCAGTTCACAATAGTGCAGTAAATTTCATATGAATTAACAGTATTCATTTTGATATAGTTGGCAAAACCTTGTATAGAGTGTGTACCTATTTTTTCTAATATACATGCAGGTGTCTCATTAACTGTTTTTGGTAGTTTGTATCTGATACTATTTTTGGCATATTCATGATTTGCTTTTGGAATATGAATTTGATTTTTAGATCTTGTGGGGTAATTATGTATTTCTCTGTTATGCTGAAGTGGCAGGTTTTGCAGATAATGTGGTAATTGATCATTTTTGAATTTATAATAAAACTTTAGCTCTTGTAGTCTTAGAATATCATTGACTTTAAGCAATTTTAAGCTCTTAAATATTGGTTCTGTATGGGTATTGTATTTACTTATGGTTAATATGCGCACACATTTCTTCTGGAGTTTGACAATTCTCTCACAGTGATATCCCCATGCTAGTATTCCAAAATTTAAATGTGACAGTATGAGAGAGCTATAAATTTGAACTTTGGTTTTTAGTGGCAAAAAATGTTTTAGCCTATTTATGATACCAATACTTCGTGATATTTTGTTTGCTATTTTATTGATGTCATCTGTCCAGTTTAAGTTCTCATTCAAAGTAATACCAAGGAAGTTAAATTGTTGAGCTCTTTCTATCTCAGTGCCATCTATTTGGATTTGCAGATTGTCTACTTTTCGTCTTGCGGTGTGAAAAAGCATATATTTAGTTTTTTTAATATTGAGTGATAGTTTGTTGCTTTTTAACCAGTCATTAACATTTGAAGGCTCATGGTTGATAGTCAGGTTTATATTAGAATTATTTGAGTGCTTAAAAAGAATTTTGAGTGTGCCAGCTAAAGTTGTGTCATCCGCATAGATTACAAAATCAAATAATTTACTGGCATTTGAAATATCATTAATGTATATTATAAATAGTAATGGGCCTAATATTGATCCTTGTGGTACTCCAGTTTTCATCATTGTCATTTCAGATTTAACTCCGTCAATCTCAACAAACTGTTCACAGTTTGACAGATAACTTTTCATTAATTTAAGAGAGCCATCTCTTAGTCCATAGTATTCAAGTTTGTGTAACATTATATTATGGTCAAGAGTATCAAATGCTTTTGATAGGTCTAGGTATATATTGATTGGTATATCATTCTTATCCATATCCACTAGTATTCTGTCAATGACTTCCAGTGCAGCAAATTCTGTACTGTGCTCAGTCCGAAACCCATATTGACCATTAAAGAAAAGCTTTTTCTTTTGAAAAAAGGCATACAGTTGTTTAAAGATAACCTTTTCAAATATTTTAGAAATAGCTGGTAAAAGGGAGATTGGTCTGTAAATTGTGAATAGTTGTTCATCGTCTTTTTTGTGTATAGGGCAGATTTTGGCAATCTTAAGTTTATCAGGGAAAATTCCTGTTGTAATCATTTGATTGATTATCAATGTAAGTGGCTTTATTATCGCTGTTTTGATGATTTTTACAAGTTTAGTAGACAGTCCATCAAATCCAAGGCTTGTTTTAGGTGCTACTTTATCTATTATTGTGGTAGTTATTTCTTCATCAATAGTTTTGAATTGAAAGGTATGATTATATTTGACTTTTAGGTAATTCTTATAGTTACAACCAGGGGTAGGGATAATATTTTTAGCTAGGTTTGGTCCTATACTTGCAAAAAAAGTATTGAACTTATTTGTAATATCTAATTTGCTTGATATACTTTGTACACCTTCTTTAAATATCTCAGGAAATTGTTTCTTCTTTTTAGTCTTATTCAGAAGACTTCCAATTGTTCTCCATGTGGCTTTCATATCATTTTTAAACTTTTCAAAAAGCAAAGTGTAGTAGGATTTTTTGGCTTGTCTAATACTTTTCTTCAGGATACAGTTGTATGTTTGAAGGATGGCCTTGTTAGTAATATATTCTGTGGAGTTTGGATGTGATAATTTACATTCCTTATGGAGTTCATCTCTCTTTTGTATTGACTTAATTATTCCCAATGTTATCCATTTTGTCTTTTTATGTATGTGTTTATTGAACTTAACAGTTTTCTCTGGAATATGTGTGTTTTTGGCATCTTGAATTACTCTATGAAGAATGTTGTAGTTTATGTTTGGATCTGTGCTTAGGTGTCCTTCAAGATTATGTATTTCAGGGGAGCACAATATTTCACTTTGAAATTTGGCAATGGCCTCTTTACTGTGTTTAGTTATTTTAATATACTTGCCTATAGAGGACCTAAAGGTAATATCATTTAGTATAGTAAAATATGGTTGATGATCTGAGAATTGCTTTAGGAGTATGCCAGATGTAGTGTCAATTGTGTTTTCTGAAAGCTTACAGAACAAATTGTCAATCAGAGTACCATGTTTAATTGAGAATCTAGTTGGTAGCGTTATTTTTGGATAGAAACTATGATTGGTTAACATGTCAAAATAATCACTTATAACATGTTTTTCATTTATTTTTAACAAGTCAATATTGTAATCTCCAGCAATAATGATTTCCTTATTTGTTGATTCAAGAATCCCTAAGTAGGGTGTGAGTTCATTTATGAATTGAGTATAATTTTGAGGCCGCGATAGGGTTTCCTCATAGCACATAGCATTCAGGCAAAAATAGCATAGCAAAGGGTCCTCACTTCCACATAGCACATAGCATTGGCTTCTATTTTTCATATCTTCATAGCATGAATTTTTAAAATTAAAGAAAAATAAATACCACAAAAAGGGGGTCCAAGGCTCCCATCACTCTATCAGTGATCATCAGTCTATACTCAACGTTTAATATTGTGATAGAAGGTTGTTTTTCTCTGCCTGTCCTTGTACCTGTATTTCTCTTGTCTTTTTTCAGTGAAGATTTACGAGAAGAGTCTCACATCTGTAGCTAGTCTTCTCACTAAAAGTGCTACAGCCACAAAGCCATCAACGTCTCAGAATTCTGGGTCATCAGGAAAAGTCAGGACAAAAGGCAGACCATCAAAAGGAAAGGTAGAAAATGACCGCCTTTTGATGAGAAATTTGAGGGAAGGCAATAATGTGTCCAGGACTGAAAAACAGCTGGAATATTTGAATTCCTTTAAAAAAGGTGACTGTAGCATATTTTAATATGCCATGTATTATATGTATTCCACTTGTAGAGAGTTGCATCATACAGGCAAATCCATATTGTTACATTGAATGTAATGTACATTTTCAAAATGCACATATTTTGGCTGCATCATCAGAAGGGCAGAAGGGAACATATACCATAGTTCTATATATATATGAGTATCAGATATACCATATATACTCGTGTATAGGCTGACCCATGTATAAGCTGAACCTATGAATTCTTTATTATTTTTTTTTCTATAATTCAATAGATATTTCAAAAAGTAGACTTTTGAGGTCATTTTCCAGGAAAAAAACCTAGGCTTATACACGAGTATATACAGTATATATAGGACTAATCTAAGATGCTTTTAATTCTTTAAATAAGACTGATTTCCTAATTAAGCTTTTATCATTTGCAGATGTTGCTGACAATTTTCCAAACTGTAAGGTCATCAGTGAGATAATGATTGAGTGTGTTTGTGGCAGTCGTGTGATGCTGAACCAGCTGAGGACAGCTTCTTATTTTAAGAAAAGTGAGTGACTATACATTATTTGCAACTCTACCAGTTGGACTATACATTATTTGCAACTAATATCATTTTTATCATGTTATTACAGGATGACTTTTCTGACTGCTCTTTTATTTTGAAATTGAAAACAAAAACAAAAACACAAGACTAACATTACAATGTAATATAATAGAATATAATGCAGTATATGAGTAATAATGTATGATATAAGGTGCTAATATAAAGCCATCATGGTGCTACTTAGTTATTTCAACCTGTTTATTAGTTGTTGGGTTTGTTCATACTGTAGTTAGGCAGAATATCTTGTATGAGGATGAAGCTAATAAACTACTTTGTCATTGTCATTATTATATTCTTTTATTTTAGGACACTGGGACCCATGCCTTTTAAAACGCAACAAGAGGGATTCACTTAAGAAGATTGGCATTACACGTTTCCTCACAACATGCAGAAAGAGCAACGAAGAGAATACCCAAGATCTGGACAAAAATGACAAACCATCTTATGATGATGCCGGTATCTCCTTGCCAGATGACATTCAGGCTGATCAGTTCAATGAGTAATAATATCTCTATTAAATGCTCTCTAACATGCATAGACATAGACTTTAAGGTGGCTGGCTCTGCCTTGAATTTGTTATATCCAAAAGGGAGTAATTGAAGTCAATACATGTAATTACAATGATATCATAATAGTCATGGCGCTACTGATCAGTATTACAATTGTACTTTTATGAATGACATCTTAGCTCATAAATGATAAATCCTTGACAGTTTTTGTGCTTGTTTCTGATAGACTGTGGTATACCAAATGTAATAATAAGATAATATCTAATTGTGCCAAGTTATGAAACAGTAGGTAGAACAAACATTAGGTAGTATATATGTTATTAGAAAAATACACACTGAAAATGTTTGGAAGATTTATTTGAATGTGGTAATATTTTTTTTAGATGCTCGCTGGATGATACCATATTGTGCTGTGAGGATGCAGAAAGTATATTAGTGTCATTAGTTCCAGAGGAGGAACAAATAATCCATTTCATTGAGCCTATCCCAGATGATTATTCTGACTCTGATTCTGACCCTGATGATGTAAATGACAGTTTGATTTTCAACTCCGGTTTTACACAAGGAGAAAGGTGTGTCATATTAATGAAAATGGAAAACTGCATTGTTATGTACTTGAGAGTTCCACAATTATGGTGAAATAAATATGTTTATATAAAGTGTAACACTAATTGAAGCAAATATTTAAGTCTTGGTTATGTTTATAAATCAACATATGTGCTATCATTTAGGATGGCTGTGAATGATTATTCAAAACAACATCCAACCACTGGAGTGAAATTTATGATTGTTCTATTTCAGATGTTATGTTTACACCGACCCAGTATGTGAAACATTGCAGTCTTTCTTGGACACTGGTGAACTGAGTTCAGAACATATTTTTTACAAACTATTGAAAAATGCTATCCAGTTTGCAAAGCAAATCAGTTCACCCAAAGAACAATTCATGTGGGATGATGATGTTGTAAGTTTTGCAGAGACACTAGAGTACCATGGACATGCAAAGGTTTTGAATTTGTTGAGGGGAAAAGGGTTTACTGGAACTGGAAAGGGAGGAGTGAAGGCATTTGAATGGACAGATTGGAATTGGCCACTACCGGGGAAAACAACTCGCAATAAAAACTCAGGTGCTTACACTACTGCCAATGGTGTTCACAAGCATCTTTTGAAATCATTTTTGGAGATTGCAAGTAGCTCACCTGGTGTA
Source organism: Amphiduros pacificus (assembly GCA_949316495.1). Lineage (NCBI taxonomy): Eukaryota > Metazoa > Annelida > Polychaeta > Phyllodocida > Hesionidae > Amphiduros > Amphiduros pacificus. The sequence goes on along the minus strand of OX439001.1, from coordinate 55,769,567 downwards.
CAAAGCCTTTATGAAGATGATCTCATAAAAATAATCCCAGTATCTGCACAAAAGATGGCATGGCACTTAAACCTGGAATGCAAGTTGACAGCCATCAAGCAAAAGTTGTTGGCACCACTTTGAATATAAATCACACATATGTAGTGAATAATCCGAATCCTGAAAATCTCCGGGATTGTTTCATCAAGGAAGCAGAAGCTTTGTGTCTGACAACACTTGGAGATGAACTTACTCTACCACTTGGAGTAACATATATTCCTGGAAAATTAGATAAATATCAAACAAAGGAAATGATAAAGGAAAGTCAACAGGTAACAACGGTTTGCCTGGAATGTCTCAAATCAATCCCATCTAATGCAGGGATATTTGAGTTAGATAGACAAAGGTGTTACTCACATTGTGAGTTATGCATATCTAATAGTGAGGTGTGTGATACCTGCAAGGATGCAGGTTATGCATTCACAGAGTCTGTACTGAGACCATGCAACAAATGCATGGAAAACAAGACCAAATGCATCAAACTTGCCACACTTGTAGTAGCACTTGACTCAGAGTCAAGAAATGGAGGAGCACAAGATCTTCTGGAGAAGGATGATGATCACAGCTGTATACCAGATGGAGTACATGTGGGGAAACGAATGAACTGCCACTTCACAAACTGGTTTTTGCTATGGGAAGGCTCTAGAATAAACAGAGTTCAGCTCCGTGTCTTGCGATCAGATCCAAACCTATGTGATACGATTCAGCCTCATTTATCATTATCAGCATGTAGATTACGTGACAGGATGGATGTTGATGCCATGCTTCAAATATCATCAAAATCACTTATCAGAATCATTCATGAAAATGTGAAAACAGTCACTCATACCATCATACCTGAGAAATATAGACTCTATGATGGTAACAAGGCTGGCATGACAGAATCAATAACTGATATATGTCTTGGACCACATGGATCTTTGTTATTCACAGACATCAGAAAGAAGGCTCTATTTTCAGCCAGACTACATTATCCTGTGGATGTCAGTGAACTTGCACAAGGTCTTAAAAGGCCAATAGCAGTAGCATACATGCTTGGCATAGCATATATTGCGGATGCAGAAAGTGGTAGTATATATTGCATTGATTTGGGGGGTGATGTCATGCTTAATGCCCAGACAATGAGTGCAGAGAAGCTGAAGAAAGCCCTTAAGGAGAGAAAAGTCTTAAAGAAAGATGATGCAAAATTAAGAAAGGAGCAGTTACAGTCAAAGTTGTCAGTCTGGATGAAGAAAAAGAAAAGGTACCTCCTGCAGGGTACTGGACCCAGGAAACAAGAAGTGCATGTTCTACAATTACCAGAAGGATATCTCAAATGTCCAACAGCACTTCAGTCTCATAGGGGAATGCTATATGTAGCTGACAGTGGTCAATCCAAAATCATCCTCATGACCATTACAGCAGATGGTTTGTGTCTAAATGGAGATGTCCTTCAGTGCATCAGTGTAAATACAACATCGTTGTATGGTATATGTGTTACGGATACATGTATGTATTTCACACACGAAGGAGGTCTATCAGTGCTACATAGACATAGACCTGATCAACTCTATGACCCTGAATCCATTTCTACAGTTATCGACACCAATGATGGCCAGTGTTTCCATGGTGTGGCTCTCCAACATGGCAGCATCATTGTAACAGACAGAAAAGAAAAGACAGTCAAGAGGATAAAGATCAACAATGACCAAGACCACAACAACCCAGTAGTTGAAGTTGTGTGTGGTAATGGCAGAACACAAGATGGGGCAAACTGCAGCCTTGATGAGCCTGCTGGGATATGTGTTGAAGAGAACACAATCTTCATTACAGATTCCTCCACAGGATATGTGAAGATGACAACTCCTGGTAAAGATATTGCTTCTTTTTTAGAGATGTTAAGACAATATACTCGGACTTGGGGTCTTCACACTACAAAGGAAGACAAAGAGAGTGTGTCCCTACCAGAAGCCATAGATAGAATAGGTCATTGCCTGGACCTTATTGATGCAGAAAAGAAAAAGATCCAGACACATTACGAGATTCAAAGAGAGCCACAAGGTCCAGAAGGAGCACTGTCTGTACAGACAGGAAGAGACATAAGATGGCAACTGAAATGTCTCAAGTCCCTCCATTCACTCATATGTAAGGTAAATCCAGGATACAGGGTGAATGTGTCAAGTCTGACAACTCTTGTAACTGAGAACCTCTTTTCAGAAATGCGGGGAGGTGCAAGTGACATGCCTCTTGTTACAGAGTTTGCTCAACGATTTGGAAGATGTACACGCGAGTTGCTTAAAAAACTTTCTGGTGTAGCCTTTCACTATGTCACTAGTGAGAAACAGCCTTTCTATCCTGTAGTGCAGAGACAGATAGGTTTCAATAATCTGACAAGCATGGCTCCTCAACCTCGAGTACACCTTACCAAGTCCCAGCTGTCAGATTTAAGGGCTTTTGCCAGAAGAAATGGTCAGAGTGTTAAACAGGTAACAGTACGCAATCTGACAACAAAGGATAAGCCAGGAACACTACCATTGTCTGCCTATGTGGCAAAAGAGCCAACTCCTAAGCCATTGCAGTACAGTGATCTTGTCCAAGATGGAGCTGGAAATGTAGATACACCCAACACAGCAAGACAGGATAGACTCCACCTCTACTGCATTAAACCATCCTCTGTATCAGAGTATGGTTGTGGTTCTGCATATCTCGCTACAACTATGGAACCACCAGAACACAATAATCATCTCCATGATTGCCAGACTATCAAGTGTTCCATCTTCCATCAGTCATCAGATGATCCCATACTTTTTCACTTCTCAGAGATTCTACAAGTCCAGTGTCAAAATATTCTCTACACAGTTGATTCAGATGAATGCACCATCCAAAAAGACAAAATACTAGTTACTGCTGATATCCTAACAGATATACTGACAAGTATACATGACTCTGGGGATGTAATTGCACCTGGAGAGGAAGACATCCCCCAGGAACATGAGGAAAGAGATATTCCTGCCCAAACCATGTCACGATATGGACGAGCTAGGCGCCAGAAAGTAGACACCAACTTTTTATATTTCACAGATTAAAGGTACATGATGTACAGGGTGGTTGACTATTAATGGTATTGTAAGGTCTATTCATGTTATCACTGTATAATCACATTGTGTTCTTCTAATGATTTTCTCTAATGGCACAGTTGCCTTATCAACCAAATGTGAAATATAAGTGAATGTAGTCTTGAAATCAATCATATGAGCATATGTACATACATCTTGTCATTTTGACTGCCATGTGTTGGTTAGATAAAAAATATTTGACATACAAAGCATTGTGAAACATGAATTACGTAATAATTCTGATGTACTTCAGCAAATATAGTAGATATTGAATAAATGTAATTCCCGAATACTAATTATGGCTGTCTGGCTCAATGATTTACATTATAGATCATTATTATATATAGCAATAAGTGATTAATTTCATATAGCATATAGCATTGGCAATGATTTCTATATAGCATATAGCACTGACCTCAACTATTCCACATAGCATTTGACTAAATATTCCACATAGCATATAGCAAAATTGTGAAATTTCCACATAACACATAGCATCAGACCCCCCCTATATGGGCCTCAATTTTCAATAATATCCTTCGGGGGCCTATACACATTACCAATGACTATAGACTTTGGTAGATCTTTACTCTTTTTCACCTCAATAAATTGACCTTCCCATATTTTAAACTGATTGAGTTTCCATAAAATATCATGTTGGAAATCCTTGTGTAAGTATATGATTAATCCTCCTTTTGTACTACATGACTTGCCCTGAGGAATCAACTCGTAATCATCAAGTTCAATTTGTGAAGTGTCATCATTGGTATATGATTTACATTTGACACACATTAATTGTGACAGTGTACAGTTAAAGTTCAGAGAGATCAGAACGGGGAAAGTAGACATGAGTGAAGGTCTAAAACAAGGTTGCGGTATGTCCCCCATTCTTTTTGCACTGTATCTGAAGGAGCTAGGGGATGGGATACAGGAAACAGGATGGGGAGCAAAATGTTCTTTGCGGATGACATGGTAGTTCTGGGAGAATCAAAAGAGGAGCTCCAGCTCCTTTTAGACAAAGTAGCGGAGTATGGAGAAAGTAAAAGGATGACTTTTATTGATAAGAAGAGCCAGGTTATCCTAAATTGGAAGGACACGGACAGCAGCCTGTGGAAACTGGGCAAGGAAGTCCTGCCAGAGGGAGGGAACACTACGAGGAGCGTTGGGATGGTGGCCAATAAAACATAGGAAAGCACAGGCTCAACTTTCATACTACGGATGATTAGCCAGGTTGGAAGAGGATAGATGGTGTAAATTGGCGTTCTCGGTACAATGCATGGAGCCAGGACATCAGTGGTTGACTGGGATTAACCCCTAACGGACGGGAAGGACGGCAACGTCCACCACCGGCAACGGACGGGAAGGACGTTGACGTCCCCATTGTTCTGACTCAATGACGTCATTTGTAACATTCTGAAGGGCTGCAACTTGTTTCAATGTAATCATGATAATGACGTAAGACTGACTGGATAATGAACTTTTGGCCCCAGCACTTCATTAAGCAAATTTAGTAACCATGGTTATAAATTTTATAAATTTAGTACGTGGATACACTAGTCCAGACAAAAATTGGTTAGTCCAGCCAATCAACAAAATTTACATAGCCTAGTCCCTTAGGGGTTAAAGAGCTAACAGTTTATTATGAACTAGACTTGGATGAGACGAGTCCGTCAGGCATGTGGAAAAACAAGGTGAAGAGTGGGATCGAGAAGAAAATGGTTACAGAATGGAGGGATGGTATGAGGGACAAGAGCAGCCTCAGGATGTATATTCTCAAACAAAGGTATGGCTATGAAAGGTATCATGATTGGAGGGAGGGTACTGTGCTCTTATTTAAAGCACGAACGGGAGACTTGGGGTTGAACGCTAGAACAGCAAGATGGATGCCGGATATAGAACCTTTTGTGAGTTATGTCTGGAAGCCCCAGAAGAGGATGATTCTCATTTCCTAAGTGAGTGCCCGGCTTACCAGGAAGAGAGGGAAGAGGTTTTGACCGACCTGCGAGCCATATGGAGCAAAGAGGAATATGATCAGTGGCGACAGGCAGATGAGATGGAAAAGACAGCCCAGATTCTTGGCATGTACGGAGGAACAACTGAACCTCAATGGAGGATTGTTAAAAAGATGCTGACGAAAATGTGGGACAAGAGATGTATTAGAAGAGGAGTGGGAATACAAATACGAGAGGGACAAGAGCAGGAGAATGACTGGGAGAGTATGACCCTAGGGGATGAGCCGTAATCTGTCGGATCAGAGTATGGATAGGCCAGCAGTGGACCACATCATTGTCTTAATGGGAAGATCTTTTTGGGTGGATGGGAAAGTGGAAGGAAACACCTCTGTCTGGACCAGCGTGGGTTAAATGTATGGGCAGTTTTCCCATGTGTCCTTCCCCAGGTTTTGACATCATGGGAGGTACAGATAATGTATTATATCATGGGAGGTACAGATAATGTATTATAGTGAAATTATGTTCATAAAGGTTGGCTATATAGTATAATTGTATATATACAGTGTTATATGTGTTATATGTTGTTTAGATCTATGGTATAATTGTATGTATGCGGTGATTTATGTGGTATATGTTGTTACGGACTACCCCTTGTGGATCACAGGATAATTCCACAGGGAAGGTAGACCATCAGATTCATTAATCGCCCAGGAAAGGGATTCAAGTCCGGAGCCAAGGAGGGAAGCCTGGAAAAAAGAAAAAGAAAAAAAAAAGGGAAAAAAAAAAAAAATCAGCAGGAATCTTTTGGAAAACTATGTACTTTCATATGTCCACATCATTCAATGCCTTAATAATGTTTAGTTCGCCTGTGTAAAGTAGTGGCAATACAGAATCCTGTACGTCCCTGGGATTAGCTTCACTGGGGGGGAAAGGCTATATGCCTGGTTAGGGAGTTACGGGGATTGCTTCCCCCCTGTATGCACGGGATGCGCCAGGGGTTTAAGGTCAGATAGCTAGATCAATGGTAGGTAGAGGAAGCCTAGAGGGTTGAACGTTATTCTCTGTCCAGTCATTTAGGTGGAATGTAGGGGACAAAATTCTTTTGGTGGCAGTGGGAAGGGTGGAAAGGTCGAGCTGTGCTTGCATAGCTGCCAGGTGGTACCTGGATATGACTGATTTGTTTGTTTGTTTGGGGCTTTACATCACTTTCAACATTATTTCGGTCATTTCGTGATGAGACCTACTTGTAGCAGATATAGTGCTGCCTCACTGAATTGTCATGTCGCAGGTCCTTGACATGACAACCCACCCGGTCACAGATTTACAAGGACAACGGGTTAACCCTTCGCGCAAGGGCCTCAGCTCATGTGTGAAATTGTATCATGAATTCAACCTCGCCACGGCTGGGGATCGAACCCACGACCTTTGGATCACCACAGAGGAACTGGTGCTAATAGGCTGGCACTCTAACCAACTGCGCCACGGCCCGTGGCTTGGATATGACTGAAAGAAACAAACAAACGAAAAGGAAAAACAAAGAAAGTACATAATTCTTTGAGTGTTAGTCGCCGTAAGTCAAGTTCTTACAGTGTCAGGACTTAAATTGGATGGGCAGTGCATGGTATTTCTAAAATCAATGGATTTCAAGTCCATTTTGACGATGGCTTTGGGTATAGTTTTTTTTCCACTTGTTTTATATATATTGATGTTATTTTTCAGGATTTTAATTAATATTAAGTGCAACAAAATACAGTGACAGTTTGAACACAATATTGCAAATATGACATATTGGCAACCTGATCAATTGACTTTGAAAAAAAATGGCTATAACAGGGACGGTGGCTATAACAGGGATGGTGGCTATATCAGGGATGGTGGCTATAACAGGGATGGTGGCTATAACAGGGATCGTGGCTATAACAGGGATGGTGGCTATTACAGGGTTGGTGGCTATATCAGGGTTGGTGGCTATATCAGGGATGGTGGCTATAAGTGGCTATAACAGGGATGGTGGCTATAGCAGGGATGGTGGCTATATCAGGGTTGGTGGCTATATCAGGGTTGGTGGCTATTACAGGGATGGTGGCTATAAGTGGCTATAACAGGGATGGTGGCTATAGCAGGGATGGTGGCTATAACAGGGATGGTGGCTATAGCAGGGATGGTGGCTATAGCAGGGACGGTGGCTTCAGCAGGGATGGTGGGTATAACAGGGATGGTGGCTATAACAGGGACGGTGGCTATAACAGGGATGGTGGCTATAACGGGGACGGTGGCTATATGTTGCTATAACAGGGACGGTGGCTATAACAGGGACGGTGGCTATAACAGGGATAGTGGCTATAACGGGGATGGTGGCTATATCAGGGACGGTGGCTATAACAGGGACAGTGGCTATAACGGGGATGGTGGCTATATCAGGGACGGTGGCTATAACAGGGACGGTGGCTATAAAAGGACAGTGGCTATAACGGGGATGGTGGCTATATCAGGGACGGTGGCTATAACAGGCTATAACAGGGACGGTGGCCATAACAGGGATGGTGGCTATATCAGGGTTGGTGGCTATAATGGGGACAGTGGCTATAGCGTCTCTGCTTACCATTTCCCTTCCTTAGTGGATTTATTACCAGCACCTTGTGTATATTTGATATATGGATACATAATTTTTCATTATATAATACACATTTTCCTCTCCTTTGCTTGGAATCTGAGTGCCCACAAGTTCTGTTGCAGTAATTTCATCATTCAGGCCTCTTGCATTCTAGTTTATTGGTCAGGTCATATCTGGATAATTTTCATCATGGAACCTTGGCTTCCCAGCAAAGGGTTTTGGATTGTTTAATTCAGAGCGTCAAGCTTACATCAGGCTTATTTCAGAAGACTCAATATTGCATTGCACTCAATTCTGACAGGTCTGTTTTCATTACTGAGGGCAAATCACACTTCTTAAACATGGTAATATTTCATGCTAATTTGCATCTATCATGCATTACATGATTAGATACCGGTAGGTGACAAATTGAAAATGGAAATGGTGTCATCTATTTGTTAGGCTAATTAAATATAGCCATTCTTGTGTCAATCCTGTTCAAAGCAAACATGGTTGGCAGGCCAGATGATATTCTATGTCTGGAAGGGTATTTGTATCTTTAAATTCAAAATCATGTTGACATGTCACATAACGTTAAATGAGTAGGAAGATCCAGTCATGCTGGAGTGGTGAATAGGACACACAATGTAAAAGTTAAAGCTTTCATGAAATCAGATTTTCAAGCACTGACTTTTTCCTAAATATTTATACCATAAACTTTGGTGACATTTGAAAGTAGAAAATTTTTCTGCTAATCAGTGTTGAACCCTGTAGTTCCCCCACTTGACCACATGCCTGTAGTGTAATTAACCAGTTAAGTTACAAGAGGCTGGGGTGTGCTATTGGACACCATACTGTGACCTTCACTCAGCATTCAGGTGTCAGATCTTACACATTGATGTAAACATGAGGAATTGTTTACAGTGTAATATTATGTGAAATTGAGAAATATTAAACAGGTATTTGTGATGATACCATACACCAAACAATCTTAAAAAATGGATGAATAATTAGTCAAAATATAACTTGTTTGTGCAATGTACCGGTAACCTTTATATTAATTGTGAAATTTACCTTGACAAAAAGGTACAGTACATAATGAACATTCGGAACAGTTGATTTTTGATAAGTTTAGGACGTTAAAATATTCACTGTCTTGGAAGTAATACACCGATTTGTGATTTTTTTTTAAATTTAAAAGGTATTTTCAGCTTGTTATCATAAGTTGCATCTTGAATGTTTGGTGACATAAAAAAATATTGCATTGCACTGTAACACTGTCAAGTGTACATTCAGACCTTGATTGTGGCAAATCTAAAAAATCCTAGCAGGTATACTTGGTGAATTCAGTGAGACAGCTTGTTTGTGTCAGTTTCAAGACCAAAATAACGATCCAATCTTCTAATTTTATTACAAATATATAATGTTTACATGTAAATATCATTCAGAGGTTTTAATGCTATACAATATTATTTTTTCTTAACTCTAATGTCTGTTTTTGTGATATCCCCTGCTAATAAACGCATTACCAACATTTATCGTTCCATTGTAAAATATGTTCCTGTTAGCAAGAACTGAGGTACAGAAATACATACCAGAATAATGTCCAAAAATATTTTTTCATGGACATAAATTCTTATTACATATTTATTTTTGTTCAGAATTGCAGCAATCTCCATTTTCTGTTTCATATATATAATATCGCCTTCAATCCTCATCTTAAATTGAGAAACCAAGAGATTCTCATGCTATGCAACACCCACAGTCACTACTGCTGGCTGGACACCCAAAAGGTCTCAGGGCGACCAGATTTCAATCAAGGTATCAATGTCATCTTCAATGGCACCCAACTCCACATGATTACATGACCACAAACACCTGTTCCCAAAGCATCATAAGTGTGGTGCCCTCTATTCCAAAAATATGTGCTGCCTCTATTGAAAAGAAATGTGGTGCCATCTATTGCTAATTTCTTTTTTTTTTCATGGAACACTAATGGCTTGGTGCAGTTGCTTCACCTTCTTCCAATCACTGGTTGTGTTTAATTCCCTGGAATCAAGAGGAAAATCCTAATTAATCTATTATGAAAACAGATAAAATACATCACTCTAAATTTCAACATTTAACAATCTAACAATAAAAAATATATTCATAATCCTTGTAACTTAATCCTTTTTGGTCATGATATATCTTTATTGAAAGTAATTTTGACTGGAATCAAATCTTCTACAACAAAGTAGTCTGAATAAAATAAGCTGAAGAAAAATGGGGACATAAAGTTACTCACTTAAACCATCTGAGTCTGTCAATCATGTTTTCAAAGTCCTTTGCCTTTTTGAGAGCAATCTGAATTACCTGAAAGCAAGCAATTCTTAATCAAAATCCATCAAAAGTTTGAGACAGTACTGATTTCTTTTATCTATTGGTGTGTCTTCCTCTACTCAGACTATCGACACTTTTCTTCAAAAACTTCACTCTGTCACATTTTTGAGGGTATTTATGGGTCTTGTCACATTTTTGAGGGTATTTATGGGTCTTGTCACATTTTTGAGGGTATTTATGGGTCTTGTCAGTAAGTGTTCCCTAGTGGCAGAGAAGTAAATAATCAAAATACTATATCTGATGGGAATTGGTACATTTACAATTTAAAAATACATTCCCTATTAAAATAAAAGCATTAATGACATTAATCAATATTTAAACACTACAAAATTTGAATTATAATGTATGATTCCAAGTATATTTCTTTCAAAACAGTATTTTGTCCTAATTTTCCTTGATGATAGTTTTGATGAGAAATGAAGAAGACAAGGGAATTAGTTCTGAAGATTACACAACAGGAGTAGGCTTGTTTTTAGCTGTGTGTATTTCATTTCATTGGGAAGAAAATTTACTGTGATCCTAGTGAAACAGATTTTCTTATATAGATTTGTATAATTTGGAAAACATAGGCATCAGAGATGCATCAACCCTCAGCCCTGGTAACTCATTGCACAACATTCGCTCCACACAATATTTGTGAACAAAACGTCACTGCACCAAGGCAAATTGATGCAGGGGTAAAAAACCCATAAAATCTACTTCCTTTGATAGCTTAGGTGTGTCAAGTATCATGAAACTGTCATCATTTACTCTAGAATTATTGATATGGGCCTGTGACCTTGAAAAGCAGGTTAAGGTCACCGTCCATCAAACTCATCTGGAGTCTTCCCAGATTCTTATGTGTGTCAATTTTCATGAAGCTGCCATCATTTGTTCTTAAGTTATCACGATGACAAGGATGATTTCACATAATTGTCCCTGTGACCTTGAAATCAGGTGAAGGTCATGTTCCATCAAGAGAAGTCTGAGGTCTTCACCAGATGCTTGTGTGTGTCAAATCTCATAAAGCTGCCATCATTCGTTCTTGAGTTATTGCGATTCTTGGGATTTCACATAACTGTCCCTGTGACCTTGAAAAATAGGTCAAGGTCGCCGTCCACCGAACCAGTCCGAGGTTTTCACCAGATGCTTATGCGTGTAAAGTTTCATGAAGCTGCCATAATTTGTTCTTGAGTTATCGCGATGACAAGATGATTTCACATAATTGTCCCTGTGACCTTGAAAAGTAGGTGAAGGTCATGTTTCATAGAAAAAATTCTGAGGTCTTCACCAGATACTTATGTGTGTCAAATCTCATAAAGCTGCCATTATTCGTTCTTGAGTTATTGTGATTCTTGGGATTTCACATAATTGTTCCTGTGACCTTGAAAAATAGGTCAAGGTCGCCGTCCATCGAACTCGTCCGAGGTTTTCACCAGATGCATATGTGTGTCAAGTTTCATGAAGCTGCCATCATTTGTTCTTGAGTTATCGCGATGACAAGATGATTTCACATAATTGTCCCTGTGACCTTGAAAAGTAGGTGAAGGTCATGTTTCATAGAAAAAATTCTGAGGTCTTCACCAGATACTTTTGTGTGTCAAATCTCATAAAGCTACCATTATTCGTTCTTGAGTTATTGTGATTCTTGGGATTTCACATAATTGTCCCTGTGACCTTGAAAAATAGGTCAAGGTCGCCGTCCATCGAACTCGTCCGAGGTTTTCACCAGATGCATATGTGTGTCAAGTTTCATGAAGCTGCCATCATTTGTTCTTGAGTTATCGCGATGACAAGATGATTTCACATAATTGTCCCTGTGACCTTGAAAAGTAGGTGAAGGTCATGTTTCATAGAAAAAATTCTGAGGTCTTCACCAGATACTTATGTGTGTCAAATCTCATAAAGCTACCATTATTCGTTCTTGAGTTATTGTGATTCTTGGGATTTCACATAATTGTTCCTGTGACCTTGAAAAATAGGTCAAGGTCGCCGTCCATCGAACTCGTCCGAGGTTTTCACCAGATGCATATGTGTGTCAAGTTTCATGAAGCTGCCATCATTTGTTCTTGAGTTATCGCGATGACAAGATGATTTCACATAATTGTCCCTGTGACCTTGAAAAGTAGGTGAAGGTCATGTTTCATAGAAAAAATTCTGAGGTCTTCACCAGATACTTATGTGTGTCAAATCTCATAAAGCTACCATTATTCGTTCTTGAGTTATTGTGATTCTTGGGATTTCACATAATTGTTCCTGTGACCTTGAAAAATAGGTCAAGGTCGCCGTCCATCGAACTCGTCCGAGGTTTTCACCAGATGCATATGTGTGTCAAGTTTCATGAAGCTGCCATCATTTGTTCTTGAGTTATCGCGATGACAAGGATGTTCGCTACAGACATACATACATACATACATACATACATACAGACATACATACATACAGACATACATACATACATACATACATACATACATACATACATACATACATACCCACGCCAGGAGTACTGCAATACCCTCAGCCTGATTACATCAGGGGCTGAGGGTAATAAAAAGGAAGTTTGGCAATCAGATATGTGAAGGGAGGTGAAAAAATTCATATTGTTGAAATGAACAAGTGTGTACTTTACCTCTATTTTTCTCTTAATATTTTTGAAAAATAGAAAATCTGTTTCACTAGGATCACAGTAAATATTGTTAAGATCACTTTTACAAAGTTGTTTGAAAATCCACTTTATTATGGTCCCATAATCTGCAGAACTTTCTCCCTTTAACATTTTGACATGACAAAAGAAATTCTGGAGCAGTGACATATTACTGCGCCACTTTTATGAGTTAAAAAGATATGAAGCTTTCAATATAATCAAAGAAATTCCATTGTGATTTTCAAATAATAAATCAATAATTTTATTACAAAAACTTGTTGTAGAGAATGTACAAGATTAAAAAGATAGTGTGACACTGAGATCAACTCACTTCTTCTGGAAGGTCTGCTAGCCTAGCTGCGTTAAAGCCATAACTTTTAGGACAGGCCCCCTTCACAAACTTATAGAGGAAGGTAATGGTCTCCTGACTGGGATCCTCATCATTCTCATTCTCCACCATACATGCCTGAAATAACAAAACATGTCAAAAGCTTAGTTGACATCCGTTATTCTTGTGATGATTTATTATATACATTTTAAAACCCAAATCATTCATTGAACATTTTATCAACAAAGTTTTGATTAGCTGACCAATGATTTAGTGGTAACACCTGCCTAGTAGTTATGCTAATAATGAGGCACCTTTAGATTGGAACACTCGAGTGATTTGACTTGCAGAGGCCTGTTTGTCTATTCCTGTTTTCTATTGGTACAGGCCTTATTTTTCTCAGATATAACATCTTCAAAACCACATCCAATTTAATAAGACATTAATTTGACCCCCAACAAAACAAAACTATTAGCATTAATATTAGTACCAAAGCAATAAAAAATATAGGCAATCAGAGATTACCAATCTCTGCACTGTGGAAACAAGATGCTTACGACAGCAGTCGGATGCAGTGGATTTATCTGATTTTAATGACAGTTGTATTGGATGTCCAGGAAATGACATTGGAATCTGGGATAATCTACTATTACAGATTTCCACTTATTTTTCAAAAAAATGTTTGTGTATAATTTCTTTGTTATCTCATTGACCACACCACAGCAATTGTTTAACGTCTTACTCTCGGCGGGATGCCAGTTGGTTTTGCTGAGTAAACTTACAGATGTTGCAAGATTCCTCAATGCTTTTCAAAGGGGACTTTCCAATTCAGAAATATCAGACATCAGATAATTTGTTGTCTACCATATTGATATTCAAAGACACTCTTGTCTATGTTATGTGTTTTAAATATCCATGTTAAACAAATGTTTGGCTGGAGACAGAATGAAGGAATAGCATGCAGTTTGCCCACAATAATAAAAAGCCATAAATGGTAATTTAAATTGGTCACAAATCAATTTGGGAGAATAATAATACTGAAATTTTGAAACGGTTTTGTCTGAGAGGCTTTTTATGGGAGTGAGCAAAGTCCACTACACTGTGGTGATACAGGGAAAGATTTTTAAAAAAGTGAAAGTAATATTTAACAATTCTCGGGCTGCACAATATGAAGGGAGAGAACATGTGTCAAATTTTGTCTGTAACTGAACATAGGCATCAGAGATGCATCAACCCTCAGCCCTGGTAACATATTGCACAACATTCGCTCCACACAATATTTGTGAACAAAACGTCACTGCACCAAGGCAAATAGATGCAGGGGTAAAACAACCATAAACTCTACTTACTTTGATAGCTTAGGTGTGTCAAGTATCATGAAACTGTCATCATTTACTCTAGAATTATTGAGATGGGCTGGTGACCTTGAAAAGCAGGTTAAGGTCACTGTCCAACAAACTCATCTGGGGTCTTCACCAGATGCTTATGTGTGTCAAATCTCATAAATCTGCCATCATTTGTTCTTGAGTTATCGCAATGATGGGGATTTCATAGTACAATTGTCCCTGTGACCTTGAAAAGTAGGTGAAGGTCATGTTCCATCATAGGAAGTCTGAGGTCTTCACCAGATGCTTATGTGTGTCAAGTCTCATAAAGCTGCCATCATTTGTTCTTGAGTTATTGTGATTCTTGGGATTTCACATAATTGTTCCTGTGACCTTGAAAAATAGGTCAAGGTCGCTGTCCATCAAAATTGTCCGAGGTTTTCACCAGATGCTTATGTGTGTCAAGTTTCATGAAGCTGCCATCATTTGTTCTCGAGTTATCATGATGACAAGGATGATTTCACATAATTGTCCCTGTGACCTTGAAAAGTAGGTGAAGGTCATGTTTCATAGAATAAAATTATGAGGTCTTCACTAGATGCTTATGTGTGTCAAATCTCATAAAGCTGCCATCATTCGTTCTTGAGTTATTGTGATTCTTGGGATTTCACATAATTGTCCCTGTGACCTTGAAAAATAGGTCAAGGTCGCTGTCCATCCAACTCGTCCGAGGTTTTCACCAGATGCTTATGTGTGTCAAGTTTCATGAAGCTGCCATCATTTGTTCTCGAGTTATCGCAATGACAAGGATGTTTGCTACAGACAGACATACATACATACCCACGCCAGGAGTACTGCAATACCCTCAGCCTGATTACATCAGGGGCTGAGGGTAAAAAAGGTTCACAACATATTACAAATGTTTTTGTTGCCAGACATAAAAATACATAGAGCCAAAATAGGAATTACTAAAATTAAACTTTCATTTCTTTACTTAGGATTTTACTTCCTTCATAACAAGATTATTTTATAGTATGCTTAAACAATGCCTTCATGGTTTTGGGTAACAAAGATTTGGGTAACATTTGAAATCTGTGACCTTGAAAAACAAGAGCAATGACTCTGAGTCTTCCTCCATTGAATGTGGTAGAATCACTTTATCACTACATGCTGACGAACTAACAAGCAGAGACCGCACCTAAAACTTTTGTGAAGGTAGGGGACAACAACTCCAGGTCATATTTTAGATCATTCTATTTTAGGCCTTAATGGGATGCAAGTGTGGTAAAAATTTGGAGCCTGTAATTGAAATAGCTGATAAGATATGTGGAAGTTTTTGTTGATGGACGGACAGACAGACAGACAGACACACAGGTGGAGACTATTGCCCAGCAAATCTACAACGTCAATGATCACGTGACTAGGGGTCACGTGACCAAGCGGCCGCCATTCCGGTGAAACTGGAGTAAAATATTTGTTAAATTTAATTCAATATCTTGTGAGAAAACGAAAATAATTTGACTGTCAGTGTACAGAGATAATTGCTGCTAAGATCGTATGCAAACACCTGACTCTGGCTTGAAATCTTGTAAGAATTTTACGATACGACTTCACCGGTCCCCCCAGGGCCGTGACGTCAGTGGGCGATAATTGGGCACTTTTGCGAACTTGAATTACCATAGCCCCCGCGCTGCTCAGGCAGAGGAAGCTAATACAGGTGCACATCACAATGTCTGTGCTATAATGGCAGATGATAAGTATGCTACTAACCATGTGACCAAGCCTGATATTAGGATCATGGGAGAATTCCTCAACCAGTGAGTGATAATGTGTGGAGAACAGAGTCCGGCAACATATATTCTGTGACATCTCCTGTACGACTGCACATGCTATGGCTGTACCATCATAAGTTGCTGTACCTCGACCTACAAAAAACACCCTCTTTAAAAACTTATATCTTGCAACCTTTTACTTGTGATCAGAAGTTGTGTAACTCATCCAGCAGGACCAGCGAGTGTTTTGTGGCATATTTCAGTACTCACCTAACTCATCCAGCAGGACCAGCGAGTGTTTTTGTGGCATATTTCAGTACTACTCACCTAACTCATCCAGAAGGACCAGTGAGTGTTTTTGTGGCATATTTCTGTACTACTCACCTAACTCATCCAGCAGGACCAGTGAGTGTTTTTGTGGCATATTTCTGTACTACTCACCTAACTCATCCAGCAGGACCAGTGAGTGTTTTTGTGGCATATTTCTGTACTACTCACCTAACTCATCCAGCAGGACCAGTGAGTGTTTTTGTGGCATATTTCTGTACTACTCACCTAACTCATCCAGCAGGACCAGTGAGTGTTTTTGTGGCATATTTCTGTACTACTCACCTAACTCATCCAGCAGGACCAGTGAGTGTTTTTGTGGCATATTTCTGTACTACTCACCTAACTCATCCAGCAGGACCAGTGAGTGTTTTTGTGGCATATTTCTGTACTACTCACCTAACTCATCCAGCAGGACCAGTGAGTGTTTTTGTGGCATATTTCTGTACTACTCACCTAACTCATCCAGCAGGACCAGCGAGTGTTTTTGTGGCATATTTCTGTACTACTCACCTAACTCATCCAGCAGGACCAGTGAGTGTTTTTGTGGCATATTTCTGTACTACTCACCTAACTCATCCAGCAGGACCAGCGAGTGTTTGGTAGCATGTTGCAAGATGGAGGAGGTTTCGCTCAGTTCTACAAAGAATGTGCTCTCTCCAGCCATGATGCGGTCACTGGCCCCGAGACGTGTGAATACGCGATCTACTGGGGTCAGTCTGCAAACCTCAGCAGGAACATAACAACCCTGGAAACATAAAATGCTATCATTTTATCCATTTAGCTAAAGTTATATCACAAAGCAGATATTTGCAACTTCATGTTTTTTTTTCACTGAACAAAACCAAACTTGCGAGTGATCTAAATAACAAATGGACATGTTGTTCTGAGTATAAAATGTGTGAAAACTAGATAGTTTGAGTGGCACAAAACTTGGGTCAGCGCAGTATTTAATGCATACTACTACTACTACTACTACTACTACTACTAATAATAATAATAATAATAATAATAATAATAATAAAGTTTATATAGCGCTGATATCAGACAAGTCTGTTCATAGCGCTTCAAGAACATAAGTTCTGAACAGGTGCGTTTTCAGTCTGTTCTTGAAAGTCGAAACCGAGCTACTACTCCTAATCACATTAGGAAGTGCATTCCTGAGTCTAGGACTGATGGAAGAGAAGGCTCTATCACCAACCGTTTTTAAGCGGGTCTTGGGGACGGTCAGATGCGTTCCATCATTGGATCGCAGACATCTCTCACCTTGTTTCACTAGGAGTAGATCGCGCAAGTAAGGCGGTGCCTTACCATTTAAGGCCTTCCAGGTAAGTAGAAGAATCTTAAATTCAATTCTAGCATGGACTGGGAGCCAGTGTAATTCTCTCAGTTTCCATGAGATGTGGTCAAATTTCTTGATTTTTCCTACTACCCTAGCTGCAGCGTTCTGTAGGTATTGCAACTTCTTAATATCTGATCTAGGAAGGCCAGCAAGAAGACTGTTGCCATAATCTAGAGTAGATGTGACAAAGGCATGAACAAGTGTTTCAGCAGTCTTCTCGTCTAAGACATTGTCTGATAGCCGCTATATTCCTGATATGATGGTAACCCCTTTTACACATCTTCCTTATTTGTGCCTTCATATCCATATTAGAATCCAAGGTCACCCCAAGGTCAACTACAGACTCACTTGGGTTGATGTCACAGACACCAACTGAGACCGAGGATGGCATGTTATCAGCGGGGGCGGAAGTATATCTGTCAGCACAAATCAGCATCTCAGTTTTACCATCATTGATTTTCATTTTATTGGAGATCAAAAACGAGACTGATTAGAAATCAGGAGACCACTCAGCTATCACAGAATTATACACATATCCTTCATTATCAAACTAAAATCCTAGCATGGTAGCTCCCATGCTGGCATAGTTTATTTAATAATTACTTCTTTTTTACTAAAAAAAGAATTTTATGAAATTAAAAGTGTCATATTTAAAATCTGTGGACAATTTTGTGTGGAATTGACCCAAAATTTGTCATGTTCTGACCATTACGAGTAAATTTGTAACCTCAAGGTCACAGCACCAAGGTCAAAGGTCATAGAGGTAAAAAAAACTGATAGTACACATCTACTGTGGATGATAGTCATGCATGCCAAATATGAAGTGCCTGAGGTTTACGGTTGCTGAGATATAGCCTGCACAAAAATACAAAGGTCAAGGTCATTGCATCAAGGTCAATGATAAAAACAAAGAAAAAACTATATAGTGCATTTGTGGTTACTAAAATATTGATGTAAAATAGATATGAAGTGCCTGTATTGCATTTTTTATGAGGCTGACATATTGTAAACACAACAATTTTACGTTCAAGGTCACTGAGCCAAGGTCAAAGGTCAAATGACAAAATGAATATGACAAGGCACAGCTATACTCCAGGACGGTCATTCATGCCAAATATGAGCTTCCTGCTATTTACGGTTGCTGAGATATGCTCTGCACAAAATTTGTAACCTCAAGGTCACAGCACCAAGGTCAAAGGTCATAGGGGTCAAAATATCTGACAGTGCACATCTACTGTGAATGGTAGTCATGCGTGCCAAATATGAAGCGCCTGCTATTTACGGGTGCTGAGATATAGCCTGCACAAAAATTCAAAGGTCAAGGTCATTGCATCAAGGTCAATGATAAAAACAAAGAAAAAACAGAACAGTGCATATGTTGTCACTAAAATATTACTGTACAATAGATATGAAGTGCCTGTATTGCATTTTTGATGAGGCTGACATATTGTATACACAACTCTTTTACGTTCAAGGTCACTGAGCTAAGGTCAAAGGTCAAATGACAAAATGAATATGACGAGGCACAGCTATACTCCAGGACGGTCATTCATGCCAAATATGAGCTTCCTGCTATTTACGGTTGCTGAGATATGCTCTGCACAAAATTTGAAACCTCAAGGTCACAGCACCAAGGTCAAAGGTCATAGGGGTCAAAACACCTGACAGTGCACATCTACTGTGGATGGTAGTCATGCATGCCAAATATGAAGCTCCTGCTGTTTACGGTTGCTGAGATACGGCCTGCACAAAGTGTCACGCCCGCCGCCCACCCGCCCGCCCGCCCGCCCGCCCGCCCGCCGCCCGCCCGCCCAGGCAACGACAATACCACATCAGCCCTATGGCTGAGTGGTAATGACCTGACTTCCCTAATGCATGACTCCAGTCTGCTAATACTGAGGCGAGCATGTTGACTTACAGAGTGGTCGACAGGGATGTAAATCTGAGTGTCGTCAGCATAAATATGGTAGCTTAGGCCGTATTTAGCCAGGATATCAGCCAGAGGTGACATATAGATGGTAAAAAGGATTGGACCAAGGACAGATCCTTGTGGGACCCCATACCTGATTGGCATAAGGGATGACCTGTGACAGCCCACCTTCACACATTGTTTCCTATTTTTTAGATATGACTTGATCCAGGCGAGTGCATGACCTTTCACCATGCATCGGTGTTCTAGTCTATCAAACAGGATTTGATGGTCGATGGTGTCAAATGCAGGGGAGAGGTCAAGTAACAAAAGTATTACTGATTTCTTCTGGTCCAGCTCGCACAGGATATCATTTTGTACTTTTAGCAATGCAGTTTCAGTGCTATGAAATTCCTTGTATGCAGACTGGAACTTATCAGTAAGGCTATTCCTAACAAGATGGGGGATGAGTTGGTCAGCCACCGCCCGTTCAGTAAGTTTGGATGTATATGTTAGGTTGGAGACAGGTCTGTAATTCTTCTCAATGAGTTCTAGACCCAGTTTCTTTAATAATGGGGCTATAATAGCAACTTTCATCTTATCAGGGACAGTAGACTCTGCTAGTGATTTATTGATGATGGCAGTGATTATAGGCAATAAGTCATCAATAAGTTCATGCAGCAACCAGGTTGGTATAGGGTCAAGCTCACATAACTTGTTTGCAGACCTTTTAATGAGTTTGCGCACCTCACTTTCTGTCAAAGGCCTGAAGCAATCAAGTAATGATGTTAAGTGAGTGGGAGTTTCAACTGTATTGTCTACAGTGTCGTCCTCTGGTGGATAAAGGTCTACAGTGTCACCACCTGGTGGATAATTACCATGTGTTGATAATTGATCTAACCTAGTTACATACATTATTCTCCAAATTATGAACATAGTGTACCGGATACATGGAGCGGCAGTACATTATATTTGGTGTGTTGTGATTTTGGAAATTTGCTCCTATGACCTTTAATATATCCCTATGTCAAAATCCTATTTAACTTTTTAATATCTCACTGTAACCTAGTTACATTGATAGCTCCTCTGAGCCAAGAAAATAGCTCAAGGTCACCGAATATTGAACTTATCCTCCACCAAGTCATATCCTCATTGCTGTAAATAGAGCATTCATAAATTAGGTTGCTTCTGGGCTGGTCAAGACCTAGACATTGACCCAAGGAGGTCACATTTGCCAGGCCAACATATTATCATTTTATAGTATCTAGTCCATATGTCCAAGCGTAAAGGAATGGTGAAGAAAAAAAAGAGCAATGGACACTGCCGAAATGGAGCACGTCCATAAATTTAGCTTGTGCTGACTTAATTAAGCTGTCTGCTGCCCGATCCTTTGTCTCCAACATGCATCTACACTTACACCTTTCCAAGCCTTAATTTGACTCTCTATCTTTCAGAGTTAGTGATGCCATGAATATCTGGTGTTGCCAATGGTGCCAATATTGAACTAAACCTTATATCTCAGGCCAAAGTGGTCATGAAATGTGAGCGTTCAAATTTCAGAGTCAGACATCCCACTCAAAGTCCCCTTCCAATTTTGTTTCCAGGGGAAATAATATACTCAAGTATATAAAGACTACAGATTGAATCTCAGGGTGTCCAGGGTGTATAGTAAATAGCACTTTGATGATGATTTCACTGGGACTAGAGGTGTGTACTAACCATCTGAGCCATGATGACGATGACGCCCACCTGTCTCATGAGGGTGGACTTTCCTCCCATGTTGGGACCGGTCACCAGAACCACCTGCGATGTGGCACTCGTCTCCGCATCTTCTTCCACGTCATTTTCCTGTAGTCCATATCAATAAACATCGCATTTGATCAATCTTAATGCAACATAACACAAACAGACACAGACACACACACACTATGGCAATAGACACACACACACTATGGCAATACATTACAAATGTATATACCGTATCTGTTATAAAGACTAAAGTAAATCTTTTTGTCAAGAAGTAAATTTTTTCCAGTACCATATTAATCACACAAAAAAATAACCCCAATGCTGAGCTCAACATGTTTATAAATAGCTATTTATAAATGCCACTAATTTGAACTTTCAGGCCATTCAACAGCCAACTTACATCTTTGATGCCAATGATGGTATCATTGGGAATGAAATCGCCCCCAGCAAATGTGCGACTGATGCAGGGATGCCTGCCCTCTCGGATCTCGAGGAACGTTGGCTGGTTTTCTCCTGGCATGACCAGCTGCGGTCGACACATCACTCCGTCGCCACACCGGCTGTACTCAGCAAGACATATCAACACATCCACCACAGACAGACACTGGATAGCATCATTCCACTTCTTGTAACTGAAAGAAAAATTAATGTTTCTCAACCAAAAGTTCCCCCTCAGTTTAAGTGGGTTTAATTTTACCTCCATGAATGCACTGATACTGTATTCCTATGAAGGGAATTACAAACATTAATTGAATCCTGGCTTATCTTTTGCCACATCTTCAAATAGATCAAAGCATTTCTGATTAGCGGTTGCATTGCTCCAAAAAGATCAAAGCATTTCTGAATAGCGGTTGTATTGCTCCACATAGATCAAAGCATTTCTGAATAGCGGTTGTATTGCTCCACATAGATCAAAGCATTTCTGAATAGCGGTTGTATTGCTCCACATAGATCAAAGCATTTCTGAATAGCGGTTGTATTGCTCCACATAGATCAAAGCATTTCTGAATAGCAGTTGTATTGCTCCACATAGATCAAAGCATTTCTGAATAGCGGTTGTATTGCTCCACATAGATCAAAGCATTTCTGAATAGCAGTTGTATTGCTCCAAATAGATCAAAGCATTTCTGAATAGCGGTTGTATTGCTCCACATAGATCAAAGCATTTCTGAATAGCGGTTGTATTGCTCCACATAGATCAAAGCATTTCTGAATAGCGGTTGTATTGCTCCACATAGATCAAAGCATTTCTGAATAGCGGTTGTATTGCTCCACATAGATCAAAGCATTTCTGAATAGCGGTTGCATTGCTCCCAATAGATCAAAGCATTTCTGAATAGCGGTTGTATTGCTCCACATAGATCAAAGCATTTCTGAATAGCGGTTGTATTGCTCCACATAGATCAAAGCATTTCTGATAACCGGTTTAGTTTCACTACCGGCACCTTTCCCCATTCATATAGTGTTCTAAGGCACCAATCATGCAGGTCGCCACAAAGAGGAGCAAGAGCTGTTGTGAGAAGGGTGCTAACCTGGCATCAAACTTGTGGAATATTCTGCGCATGCAGTCCTTGAGTGCAGCATCCCGGTGGTCCTCTGCGCTCACCATGTCGGCCAGTAATCCCTCGATCTCTTTGGTCCAATAGCGTTTGAAGCCTTTCTTTTGAGATGTTACGTCATACTCGTCAGGGACATCTTTAGCCACTCTCTCTGGGATTTCCAATTGGAATCGGTTCTTACCTGTCCCCCAATACACTATCGACTGAAATGAAAAGCAATACAAAATAAGGAGAAACCAAAAACCAAGGCCAATGAGTTATGCTGATTATGGCTTTTTTTGTAAACACCTGCAAACTGCTTCATAAGTGATCATTTAAATCCTTTCCCAGGGCAGAACTGAGCTGATGATAATGTCAGACAATCAAAATGCACATAACATATTGATTTTGGCCCAACTTGTTACTTCAATTCTCATTGGCTACTATGTGCAATGTTATTCAAAATGGCAGCCTCCTTGACAACTCAGTGATAAATATTGAAAGCAATATTAAACTTTGATTTATATTTTAAAATATCTTTATTAATCTGCGACTTAGATTTTAAAATATTTTTTTATATAGTATTCTAATTTTTTAACTTTGGTATAACTGTCTTGCAATTAATACATAACATTTGAACAAAATGAAAATTGATGTATAAATAAGTGAAGTAATTTTCACTCACATTACAGTGCAAGAGTTTTCTCTGCTTGGTCAGATAGTCATCCAGAGCCTCATGTGTGCTTTTTATATCATTCATGGCTCTGTCATACTCAGGATCAACACCTAAAGTTATATGCATTCAATTTATGTGTGCTTTAAAAAAAAACATAAGAAAATGGCCTTAGAGATGTGCTGACCATTGCCTTTCTTAAATGTTATCAGGATAATTGTAACCGAAGAATGTCCTAAAATCACATGATAATAACTTCAAAAGGTGAGGTTCATGTCCCAAAATGCCAGGATAAAAACCTCAATAAAGAATGATTATGTTGTAAAATAACAGGATGATAACCTCATTAAGGAGATGTTTAAATCCTAGAATAACATGTTAATAACCTCAATAGGGGACGTACTTGTCCTAAAATAACATGATAATAACCTCAATAGGGGACGTACTTGTCCTAAAATAACATGATAATAACCTCAATAGGGGATGTACTTGTCCTAGAATAACATGATAACCTCAATAGGGGATGTACTTGTCTTAGTATGACATGATAACCTCAATAGGGGACGTACTTGTCTTAGTATGACATGATAAGCTCAATAGGGGACGTACTTGTCCTAAAATAACATGATAATAACCTCAATAGGGGACGTACTTGTCTTAGTATGACATGATAACCTCAATAGGGGATGTACTTGTCTTAAAATAACTTGATAATAACCTCAATAGGGGACGTACTTGTCCTAAAGTAACATGATAATAACCTCAATAGGGGACGTACTTGTCCTAAAATAACTTGATAATAACCTCAATAGGGGACGTACTTGTCCTAAAATAACATGATAATAACCTCAATAGGGGACGTACTTGTCTTAGTATGACATGATAACCTCAATAGGGGATGTACTTGTCCTAAAATAACATGATAATAACCTCAATAGGGGATGTACTTGTCTTAAAATAACTTGATAATAACCTCAATAGGGGACGTACATGTACTTGTCCTTAAATAACATGATAATAACCTCAATAGGGGACGTACTTGTCCTAAAATAACATGATAATAACCTCAATAGGGGACGTACTTGTCTTAGTATGACATGATAAGCTCAATAGGGGACGTACTTGTCCTAAAATAACATGATAATAACTTCAATAGGGGACGTACTTGTCTTAGTATGACATGATAACCTCAATAGGGGATGTACTTGTCTTAAAATAACTTGATAATAACCTCAATAGGGGACGTACTTGTCCTAAAGTAACATGATAATAACCTCAATAGGGGACGTACTTGTCCTAAAATAACTTGATAATAACCTCAATAGGGGACATACTTGTCCTAAAATAACATGATAATAACCTCAATAGGGGACGTACTTGTCTTAGTATGACATGATAACCTCAATAGGGGATGTACTTGTCCTAAAATAACATGATAATAACCTCAATAGGGGATGTACTTGTCCTAAAGTAACATGATAATAACCTCAATAGGGGATGTACTTGTCCTAAAGTAACATGATAATAACCTCAATAGGGGATGTACTTGTCCTAAAGTAACATGATAACCTCAATAGGGGACATCTATGTCCTAACTGGGTTTGGATGTCAATGTTTCTTTCCATCCATTACGGACTTATCCAATCGCAAAAGATCCATGTCAGGCGTTGCCCTCTGATATAGATTCTAATAAAATTATCTTACCTTTAGAAGGTTTGATAGTTCCATCTTGCTTAGCTTTTTTATGATCAAAAGCTTCTTGAAAGAAGTCTAATTGCTCTTTAAGGTTGGGGAACCTGCCCCCTTCTGTTTCCTCATCTTCAGACCTCTGGGTCACTGTCTGTGCCAAAAGTTTTGATCTGCAAATCAACAAAACAAATGCAGTTAATAAAAGTAGTCAAACTCCACTAGTGGGTGACATAGTTTGTGTGTGCCTTTGACAGTGTGAGGACTGAACATGGCAAAAAACTTCAAAATTATAAAAAGGTTAAATTTCAGAATATTGTTTAGAATAGTCAAGAAAAAGTAATGAATAGATCATTTGTACAAAGCTTGTTATGAACATATTTGTTCATGCATTTTCAAACATGTGTAATTTAAACAAAAAACATGTCTTTCCAGATTTGAATTCTATATTATCATCAAAACAAAGTAAATTCCTTACACAAAGCATAACAATGACACTGATTGGTTGTCATGGAAGTGAAAAAATTCTCTTCACCTGAACATGCAGAATATGGAATAAAGAAAAACTTCAAATACTTCCAATCTACAGTTCTGGCAACCAGTTCAGAAAACTTTGAATATCATTTCAGGAAAGTCTCCTGACTCACAATATCTCTAAACTGTCAACAATGAGAAATCTTCAAAGAATGTCTTAACAAACACACTTACTTAAATGTTCCTGCTACATCTTGAAACTTGTTGATGATTTTTATTGATGTCCTGAAGCCATCCAGGGCTGCAAGGAAATCTTCAATTTTTCTCTTGCTGCAAAAATAAAGATCAGATTTGTTAGAAAATACCAGGGCTCAATAGATTGCACAGCGGGAGGGCTGGGGATTTTTTTGTTTCTGAGATGGAATACAAGTTTCAATATTATCAATAGATCCAGAGGGATGTTTTTTTTGTTTCTGAGATGGAATACAAGTATCAATATTATCAATAGATCCAGAGGGATGTTTTTTTTGTTTCTGAGATGGAATACAAGTATCAATATTATCAATAGATCCAGAGGGATGTTTTTTTTGTTTCTGAGATGGAATAAAAGTATCAATATTATCAATAGATCCAGAGGGATGTTTTTTTTGTTTCTGAGATGGAATACAAGTATCAATATTATCAATAGATCCAGAGGGATGTTTTTTTTGTTTTTGAGATGGAATACAAGTATCAATATTATCAATAGATCCAGAGGGATGTTTTTTTTGTTTCTGAGATGGAATACAAGTATCAATATTATCAATAGATCCAGAGGGATGTTTTTAAATCTAAACATTATAAACTTACTTTCCTTGGTTAAAAATACATTTCCTTGAGGAAAATCTGAGAAAACTGACACATAACAATTGGCATTTTAAAGAGATCTATAAATTCAAATGACAAATCCAACAGACATCCCATAGAGCAATGTTTTTATACAAAACGACATGTTTTTCATTGGCAATGTCAAAGCTTGGAAGTTGGAAACGCCTTTCTCAATTATAACAGGCTCGTTAAGTAGAAACCAAGATCAACATGCGGGTTTCAGACAGCACCTGTAGAAGGCCACTTGCCAGGATAAAATATATTTCAAATGAGAGACTTTTGATTTAATTATCTAAAAATCAGCATAAGAGATGCAGACTCAGCCCTCGTCTTACACCTGCCTGGGCTTTTGGCTATGCTGATCATTGCTTTTTTGTAATGTTTGTAAACATTTTCTGGAAATTGCTTCATAAATGAGAATTTAAATCCTTTCCTGGAGCAGACTTTAGCAGATGGTAATTTTGACCATCCAAATTGCATGTTACATATTGGATTTGGTCCCAACTTGTTATTTCGATTCTCATTGGCCAATATTTGTTATTCAATATGGCAGCCTCCTTGATAACTCAGTGATAGCTATTAGATTTTTGAGAAAAAAATCACAAAAAATGGAAAAATTCTGAGCCTGATGGAAAATAGATAGAATTAGTCCCCTGAAAATACAACATCTTTCCTGTTATAATTGCCAAGAACTCTGACCAGTAGTTTCTGGACAGGAAATTTCCCCCTATGACTGCAAAAGTTATGCTGACATCGTCAGATTAGCCAAAAATTATATCAGATAAATATTTAGTCAGTTCGTTTACCTATAGGCCACCTCTTCAAACATGACCGCTCTGCTATCTGGGTGATTCTTGCTCCGGGAAGCAGATCCCAATGTATGGATCTTGCTGAGAAGTCTTTCTAGGTCTGGTAGCTTTTTGAGAAGTTCTGTCACCTCAGCAACCACATCCTGGCATTCCATTAAGTCCTCCATGGCATTCAGACGATCATTAATGGTATCTGGGTTACACAGAGGTGCACACAGCCACTGTTTGAAAGAACGTTTTCCTGCAAATAATCCACCACAAAATATACAAAATAAAGCAAATAGCCTTAAAAAATTCTCAGCTTTTGATTTGACCTTGTCATGAAGTAAGTGAAGTTTACTCAATTTCAATAGGTTTCCTGTCAATCATAAGATATACTCATGGTTTTATGTCTTTAAACCTAATGTTCCTTGTGCACTTCTGTCTTTGAGTAGACAGACAGAGGCTGAGACAACTCACATGCTAATTTAACGATTGGGTAAAAATGATATGTATGTAACTGCACTCTGTTCTGAACTTATAATCTGGGATGAAGAACCCAGAATATAATGCAACAAGAAGCTCACCAAAAGGAGTTGCACACTGGTCAAGCCTGTCCAGCAGCGTCCCTTCCACTGTCCCTGTGCTACTGTTCTGGATGATGTCTAGGTTAAACAATGTTACTCCATCAAGTACCTACAGTTATAGTCAATAACACATACAATGACAGCTTAAACATGTAATACACTGGCTTAAACATGTAATTTCTGCTACTATCTGATATAATACTGCAGAAGCTGGGTGTCAACATTTGCAGTTTTACTGCCTTTGCCTGACAACCTCTTAACTTTGTTAGAAACTTTTTCTTTATTCAATCTCTTTTTTTTTTTGCATTTTCTTTGAGTATATGTTGTCACGGTCAAGTTAATCTTTGAACAGTGTGCTATTTGGCTTACCATGTGCTGCCTCCCTGTGGCAAATGCCGGTACTTCTTTAAGTTTTTCCTGCGTGGATACAACATCAAGTGGGATGTACTCCTCAAAGTTACACATGGATAGCAACTCCTGATCAATGCAGCTATCCTTCATGTACCTTGGTGGAAAGATCAAGCATTTCATTCACAGCATATCAATAAATGCATTGCCGAATTAAGCAAAATGACTACCTCAAACATAGCCCTCTCTTGTGGACAAAATGACAAGTGTTTAGGGGACAATACATTCAATTCAATATGTCATGGACACTTTCAAACTGACTGAAACGAACTGTTGAATTTAGCATTTTCAAAATCAATGATATGAAAATATTTACCATGTTAGAGCCCCCAGAGACCTTACAGCCAGTTCATATCCTTCTGCTGGAGTCCGCCCAAGGCTATCGTCTAAAACATGCATGTACAATGAGTATAAATTAACTTTGAATGTAGTAAATTGTTATTGAAATTATAAACTTTGACCCTCCTGCAAGAATAAGAATTGTAATTTGCATACAAGTGTCATACAAGATGTGTTGAGGAGATCATCATTATAGAGAAAGAGGACATTGTTTTACTTGTAATATCCTATTATTTGTGTGAGGGGAATGCAAACAAGTCCAACCACACAGTTGGGGATTCTGCCTTTGAATGTAACCACTCACCAGGGAACACTACAAACGTGATGAAGCAAACACTCACCAGGGGACACTACAAATGTGATGAAGTAAACACTCACCAGGGGACACCAGCTTCTTGAAGATATCAGGTAGTTTACAGCCACTTTCTTTGTTCTTTTCATCTACAAAGTAATCTTCCTCCATCAACACCTCAAGGGTCTTTGAACTCTCCCAGAACTCTGTTTTGGTTCTTAGTTCGTCTCGGAGTGCTGATACCAGATTATTGTTTATGATGACCTGAGTTTTGGCTGAGAGATGACCCTTCTCTATGAGAACCTGCACAGGGGGGTAGTGAGAAAACAGAGTCCGTAGCCTCGAGCAGTGGCGGTCATCTTCAAACTGGCCAATCTGAAATATTTGAGAAAGTCATGGGCTGATATGTTCAGGAAGTAATGTAAATGATTTTTCCTGGCTAAGACTGAAACGATAAACAAAGTAAATTTTATTGATTGAAGTGGACTTACATGAAATTTGCCAATAGAAGTGTCCACAAAACACACCCCATATGTGCTGCCCTTGGAATCACCACCATCCTGTAACACAAAAATTACATCTTGTGCAGAATTCAACATTGACTGCATGTTTAACAAAAAGGTACAGGGTTCTTTTTCAAACTTTTGCAACTGAAATAATATATCGGAATTATAAATTTTGAGAAAGTTCTCAATTCCTTCATTTCGTAAACTATATAAGGGAAATATATACAGGAATAAACTTCTGAAAATAGTATATTCCCCTGACTATCAGGAGTCAACATGGACAAACCAGATGCAGAAGTCTTTTATATTTGATTTTTTTTTTTTGTAAAAAAACAAAATCAACACAAGACAAGTTTTCAGCTACCTGTTCACAGATGGCAGTCAAGTAGGCATGCTGTGAAGATGAGGCATCGCCATCGATGAAGCTGTAAACTTTGGTTCCTTTTGTTGTCTTGCGACACAATTCTCTTCTCACTACCTTGTCAAATTTTGTGGCTTTGTGAGCTGAAAATATAGGAAATCAAAATAAGTTTAATCTCTTAATCTTTAAAAACATTTTTTAAACAGTATGGTAATCTTACCCACAGGCCTTGACATAAAGAGAAAATGTTGGTTGCCCATTTGGGCCACCAGAGCATGAGAAGTGGTGGCCCGAAGTTTCTAAGGATAATAGGATGTGTGATATAATAAAGAGTATTGTACATAAAGCTGTATAGTGTCTGAGTGGGGGATACTTGTCCCAATCAAATGTCTATTGATCGTGATATGATATCTATCAAAGATTAGAATAATAAAATCAAGATAGTTTGGGCCACTAAAAGACCCAAAATATGGTTGCCCAACTGGGCCACTACAACAGAGCATTCACTGGCCCAAACAGAGAATCTGGTGGCCCCGGGCCATCAGGCCAGTGCATATGTCAAGCCCTGTACCCAATTTGAGTGCTATTAAATATCTACATCTCTAAAAGATATTTAAAAGTTATGTAAAATTGCTTACTTTGTCGGACTCTTTCATTCATCTGGTCAACAGATTCTGTCTGCTCTATTCTAGCAATCTTGTACCCTTTCTGAACCAAGGTCTCTGAATAGCGACCAAAAGCAATTTCTGGAAACCCTGCATGGGCATAATCACCCTGAAATAAAAGAGAATAAATGATACAATTGAATTAATCCTAATGCAAAATAACAGCAAAATATTACATGCCTTAAAGGGGGAGTTCCTAATAATCTAACCTTATTTTTTTTTAACATGTAATGAAATATATGGTAATAAGATATCATATCACACACATCCTACATTAATCTGGCCAACTGTTTATTTACAAAGTGGATCTTTGTTGTGGCAGCAGGCTGTCCTGGAAAGAAAGGTCGGGTTCGGGAGGGTAATAAAACTTCGGAGATTATACGTCACGGGTGTAACTCCTTATCCCGGGAAACTGGGTCTCACAATGGTGGGTGAAGCTGGCCCCTCAACATGTACTCAAAATAAGCTGCTCTCATTGTCAGGGGAATTGTGTGTCATAAATATTTGCGACAAAAGTAATTGACAAGGGATCAATGTTTTCAATTCCCCAAAAATTGTGGCAACAAAAGTTTGAAATACACAAAATATGCAGGTTTGAAACACAACCAGGGTGATCTATGAAGAGAATATTTTGTTCTTGAGTCAGAATATGGTAACAGTTGGGCCTGAAACAATGACTACCAGAGGTTCCCTAGGCTAAAATGAACTGTAATTCTTATTAGACCACATCACAAACCTAGTGATGATTAGATTAGCTGAACAGAGGTCATTTCACAATCCACAAAACAGAGGAAAGAAGTTCTAGACAAGTCTCCACTACTGATGCCATGATCAAGTGGCAGTGTCAGAAACACTAGCATACTAGGTCAGGGTGCTGAAATGAGAGATGAATGTAGATACCTCAGTGATTCAATGTGTTGTCCCCAGGAAAACATTTACCAAAATATTGTCAAATTTAAAGAAAATGGTCCTTAATTTTAAAACCTCTTTTAACTATTATTTTATATGAACATGTTTGTGATATGCAAGTCTTTTCAAGATTTTAAACTTTGAGTATATACTTTGTGGTCCATACAAATGACTGAAAAATAAGATAAGTTAAATCGCATGGCCAAGGTTCGTGTTTTGTTTTCATAATTGTTAATTGGCACAGTGTGATATGTTGTGTCATAACATACTATCTGCTATCATAACATATACTATTTTGATTTGTTGAAGATCATCCCCACTGTCAGACTCTTCTCAATCACAGTTTGCAGGCTACGAGTCTTGTTTGTTGTGGGGGGTCAAATTGCCATCCCTGAACTTTACCCTGCTCAATAAAGCTACCTGAAGGTGGCTCAGACCCACTTCTTTCATCCTCAGATGATCCACATAAACTTTGGACCTCTATTATGTCAGAAACACTTGTTGAACAATCACTATCTGTAAAATCTCCCTCCGACTCCATGATGCTGGGCTAGGGGTTTTCCCAAAATGTTACACTCTCTACGTCAGCACCCCACGTGACAGGGGGTAATAAAATTCCGGACTGACTTCGGAGATATGTCATGATCCAAACTTTGAAGTGAAATTTGATCATCACAACGTTAACAAGATACACTTGAAATTTGTGAGATGACTACTGGCAACCAAATGAATGATTTTATGACAAAAAAACACATGGTTTGGGGTACAACCCAATTATTAGGAACTCCCCCTTTAATCATTCAGAAAGTAGATATTTCAATTCTTTTGAAGTAAATTTTGCAGTACATTTGAAGAAAAGTAAAATCAAAATTAATGTATTCATTTTGAAAGCAAAAAGCAAACTAAGAATAATATATAAGGATAAAAAGGTCACACACCCAAGTTTGAAAGGAATCCAAGTTGTTTTGGCAAAGTTATATGCAATGTTATTTCCAACTTGACCAGTTTTTAAAGGATACAAGAGTACAAGCTTACAAGAATACAAGAATAAAATACAAGAATACAAGAGTACAAGAATACAAGAGTACAAGAGAGCAAGAGAGCAAGAATACAAGAATACAAGAGTACAATAGAATAACAATACAAGAGTACAAGAATACAAGAATACAATACAAGAGTACAAGAATACAAGAGTAAAAGACTACAAGAGTACAAAACTACAAGAGTAAAAGAATACAAGAGTACAAGAATGCAAGAATACACAAGAGTACAAGAAACAAGAGTACAATACAAGCCTAAAAGAATACACGAGTACAAGAGACAAGATTGCAAGAGTAAAGACCATAAGGCCACAAAGGGGTCATATTGGAACTGGAGTTCACAAACCAAGATTGAAAATAATCAAAATTGTTTTGGCAAAGTTATCATGCTTGCAAGAAATTGGCCTGGTATTTTCCAACTTGACCTGCTTTTTAATGACAGAAAGGTCACATAGGGGTTATGGTGGCACTCATCCAAGACATTTCCCTAAATGAATCCAAGATGTCTTGGAAAATTTATTGTGCTTACAAGAATGAAACAAGACATATCCATACCTACAGTTGAAGCACTACAATACAGTCAGGTCACTTGAGAGTAATAGTATAACATAAATATATTTTCAAAGCAATTAAATGGAATAAGTGCAATCATTCGAGCAAAAAGAAGTCCACTATAAACTCACTTTCATATAAATTACTCCAAGTTCATTCACTGCTGTTACTGCATCCATATGAAACAACTCATAGAATTTACCCATCTGAAATTACAAAAGAGGATTTTTTTTCCAGATATGCATGCCTGTGTACAAAGCAACCATTAAATTGTGTAGACAATGATCACCACATGTTAAATGCTCACCTTGAAGAAAAGAACGGTATCGAAATGTTTTGACTTCAGCACCCACCATTGCCTCATTGCCTAGATAACAAATATATCATATTCAGTAATATGAGACCTCTAGGAAAAACTTTTTTCAGGAAACATTGTTTTAAAATGCAGATGGCAAAATTTATTTAATCCATGCAGACATACCGGAGTCATTTGGTTTAAAGCGGAATCAGGAATCTTGAGTGTTTTTGGATCATACTCAGGATTATCTCGACCTCTGCCCTTCAAATCTCTGCAAAATAAATATATAAAATTAATCATCTGCTAGAGGTTTTGATTCTTGTAAAGGAAGTGTTAATTAAGAAAAGGAGAGGGGACAAAAGGCTCAAAGTAGTCTCCTTAATTTATAAATATAACAGCCAACAAACATATCTTTAAAAAAAAGATCGAGTCCAAGAACGAGATTTACTTTAGTTTGTCTGGTTTCAACCATTCGTATGATAAATGAGTGAACACTCTCCCCTCCTCCGTGGCCACAGGCGTTGATGGCTGAAAAAGTGGAATAATCTTTATTCAGAATTTGGTCTCTAATACCATTGGTTGTATCACATTGATTGTAGGTAATGTAGGTAAAAAAATGTAGGTAGGTAAAAAAAAAACCCTCATCAGATATGCATCAAGTGCAAAACAAGAAAACAACAAACTTGGAAAAATTTGGTCATAAATAATTACCAATTTCAACAACAAAAAGTGAACAATAAAACTATTGTTTTTAATTATTTTGTTCATCCCTGAATCAGGATCTATCTTATTTTTTACTCAAAAGATCAGTTTGAGAGAGAAAGGGATTATCTTCCTTACTGAGTCAGGAGCAGAGAAACTTGTCAATTTGGATATGGTTTTGTTGCTGACTGATGGTGTTTTGACCAGAGGTGTCTTGGGTGTTGAGGGAATGTCATTCTCATCGTCTGAAACCCTGTTGTTGCTGAAGCTACTGAGTGTATTCTTAGCTTTGTGGCCACGGACTGCTCCTTTCCTTATGACGCCCTCTGGTGACTTTTCTTGATTTTTCTTTGTTGACACCATCTTTCTTTTTTTCCCCTACAAACATGAATTGATAGGGTATAAAACTGTTGACTCAAATAATGAAATATGGCATTTTTCTGATTTCACATCCAGCAAATACCTTGACATTGAGTTCTCTGACTCACTCTCATATTAATCAATGTTATAAAATTGAATTCTTTATGGGATTAAAGAAAAACTTTGGATTTGAAAACTTCAAATATTATCATATTAAAAAGACTGCACCCAATTTGAACAAGTTCTAGTCTACTGGACTTTGCCCATGGTTCAGAATTATCCCAAACTTTGTAGAGGCTTCTGTATCTCTTTGATGACATGACCTCATTCACGATCCACAGCTTGATGAGAACTTCAATGTCTGGTTCAGAAATACGGACCAGTTGCCTCTGACTGAAGTCTCAGACTCACTTCAATAAGGATAACAGCTTTGATATTTTGACTCGTGCCTCAATGAAGATTCCTACTGTCAAGATCCTCACCTTGATGGGAGTTCCTGCCTCTGACTCAGTCTCTGGCTCAGAGACGTCGAGATCCTCACCTTGATGGGAGTTCCTGCCTCTGACTCGGTCTCTGGCTCAGAGACGTAGAGATCCTCACCGTGATGGGAGTTCCTGCCTATGACTCGGTCTCTGGCTCAGAGACATCGAGATCCTCACCTTGATGGGAGTTCCTGCCTCTGACTCAGTCTCTGGCTCAGAGACGTAGAGATCCTCACCTTGATGGGAGTTCCTGCCTCTGACTCAGTCTCTGGCTCAGAGACATCGAGATCCTCACCTTGATGGGAGTGCCTGCCTATGACTCAGTTCCTGGGTCAGAGACGTCGAGATCCTCACCGTGATGGGAGTTCCTGCCTATGACTCGGTCTCTGGCTCAGAGACATCGAGATCCTCACCTTGATGGGAGTTCCTGCCTCTGACTCAGTCTCTGGCTCAGAGACGTAGAGATCCTCACCTTGATGGGAGTTCCTGCCTATGACTCGGTCTCTGGCTCAGAGACATCGAGATCCTCACCTTGATGGGAGTTCATGCCTCTGACTCAGTCTCTGGCTCAGAGAGGTCGAGATCCTCACCTTGATGGGAGTTCCTGCCTCTGACTCAGTCTCTGGCTCAGAGAGGTCGAGATCCTCACCTTGATGGGAGTTCCTGCCTCTGACTCAGTCTCTGGCTCAGAGACGTAGAGATCCTCACCTTGATGGGAGTTCCTGCCTCTGACTCAGTCTCTGGCTCAGAGACAATATCTTCATCTTCTCCACTGCTCTCGTCTTCACTGCTTTCTTCATCATCCTTAGGCTTGAATTCATCCTCTGTAATAGAGAAATCAGAATTCTTAGTTAATAAACTCTAGTACTAATATTTCACTGTATATGCCTGGTTTTTCAAAAAGCTCAACTTTGTAAATATCATATCCAGAGATACTGCTGGATGAAAATGCTCATGTGACTTTTGCTTCCTTGAAAACTTAGGAATGAGACAATTCAAAATTAATTGATATAGTTTTCAGTATTCAATAAGGGTTTGTTCCACTGGACTATGATAAACAAATCAATCTAAATTGTTATACTGACATGCAATTTCCAAGCAAAATGGTGAATGCGAAGCAGCTATGTACCATACTGTAGAACACAACAAATTATGTCAAATACATCAATGGGTCCATTGTCTCATAAAGCAATTATCTTATGTTTCACCCCAAGATCCCTGTAGACTGAATTTAGGTAAATTAATTAAAGTCATTGTACTTTCTAAAATGGAAAAATAAATATTGCATAAGATAGGGAGGCTGACCGGAGTCCTCAGGGCCACTGTCCACTTCCAGAATCTTCCTGCGTTTTGCTTGTGGTCTCGAGGACGCCCGTGAACCTTTTTTTGGAGTCTTTTTAGGAGTCTACAGAAGAAAGAAAAAACATCCATGACTATAAATACTCACTTTTCTTGGATTATTCATCAACAAATTTGGTATAATTTTTTAGGATAAAAAATATGTTCCTAGCTCCATCTTTACAAAATGTTGGTCAAGTGAACCATACTTAAGGCCATTAGGCAATCCTAAAGCAAAAAATATATATATTTGTGATGTTTCATTCTTAATTGGCCAAGCATTTTCTTTTTCGCTTCAGCAAGTATTGTTTTATCTGAAGTGTTGTTTTATCTGATCTTTTTTGAGTCACCTTTTCTTTCTCATTCTCGGCCTCTGGATGATTTTCTTTGCTGTTATTTTGTTCATCGTCACTTTCACCACCAGCATCAAATATATCAGCTGTAATCAAGATTGAAAAACAATTAATTACTCACTTTAAATGTTGATGTTTCCCACACTGATATTATAAAAAAGAGATGTAATTTGATAACAAAGATAATTGATAGTACAGGCCTCAACATTAGCCAGTTGCCCGCTTGCCGGGCAACTGTTCCACTTGCCCGGTGGTCAAGTACTGTAATCTGTCCCCAATCAGAGTACCCCACAGAGAACAGAGAGAGCTGCTGACCACATCACAAGGATGACACCTGATTAGAGATAACTTTGTGTCCAAGCTCTGTTGCCCTTCGTATTACCCCTGCCTCCCAAACCCTGACCAAGATAAAGTTATGGCATGCTGCTAAATATATATATTCCTCAAGATGGTATTTCACACAAAGCACTGTATCAGGAGGTAGAGCTTATCAATTTCGCACATTTTGGTCATTTTGTCAATCATTATATTATCCAGGAAACATGTACAGTTGATTTTAAGTATGATGAGTAACAGTGAGGTATATCCATCAGTAACACTTGACATTACTTAATCTTATAAAGTGATAATTGTAGGTTATATTCTTACAAGATTGACAATTCAGGGTGACATTTTTACTCACAAGCTCAAAGTCTTCATGTACTTCTCTGATTATAAATTGAACTCCTGAGTTAGAAAAGGCCCTATTCCTATTGTTTTTATATCCAAGGAACTAAAATATGAGTTCTCAATGATATAAATTGGTCAAGAATTGACTGAGCATTGCCAAATTTTATGTTTTCATAAAAATTTGGTACTTATGCATATGCACAAAAAATTGTAACAAACTTGAGGTCACTGCATGCTATTTTAAATAAAAACATGTACTATTCATTTCAACTTTTTCAAGCCAAATATTGTGTACTCTATGGGTTATATGGGCATTTTTTTCTAATTATTAGCCAATGTTTAAATGTACAAATCCTATAAGCTTTAGTCCTATACCGTATTCAAATATTGGGACACAAATTCAGGGCAAGTGAATTGTAATTCAGGGCAAGTAGATTTTAAAATTTACTTGCCCGGTGGGCAAGTGGATCACAAATGTTAATGTCAAGGCCTGTAGTACATTTGTGGCAAATGACTAAATATTTCATTTTGGTTTAATTTACTACTAAATCAAATATTAAATGTGGATTAAGAATATATCTGATTGTGTACCTGTTCATAACAATGTTTTTTTTCAGAGAGGTGTTTTTACTTCATGGCACAATGTGCAATAAACCTTCACAAAATCTGGATTTATTCAAAAATTATATATAATAATTTGTGTTTATTAGATTTTAAGGAGGAATGCACAATTACGAAATGATTTAGTCTATTAAAGCCGAATTCTCACAGTCATATTTGATGGGTTCTGCATCCATTGGTTCCATGTCTGACTCATCATCTGTGGAGAGTAGATTCAGCACAAGATTCAGCCTTTCCTCTCGTGATAACTTCATGGCTTGGTCAGCCTGAACTGCCCCATCCCGACACTGAGGGTCAGAGGTGTAAAACTGACCACCCCTCACTTGGAAATCTTTGTGATCGGACCCTTGGTATGGCTTCACAAATCTAAAAGAGAAATACACAGCATGAAATATCTTACTGGAGGCTTTACTGCAGGCCCTGGTTGCCCAGTTGGGCTACTAATAGGGATGAGATGGTGGTCATGAAGTACAGACGGCAGCACAGATTGGTTTACTTCATGAGCTCTTATCATGAAGTCTTATCTGGCGAGAATATACAATATTGTGTTGTTATAAGGCCTGTAACTGGTTACGAGTTTGTGTGAAAAAGAAGGATATTTGTACAAATAAAGTAAAGTCAAATTTAGGCACAAATGTATGATAGTTAGGTTATTGAAATGCAGATTTATTTAATAAACAATTAAAATGTGGGAACAGAATTGAAAGGGTTGGTTATTGGGTTTTTTTCTTGAGTTATTGAGTTTTTATAATATCTTGTAAACAAACATTAGACATTTTCACCACTATAGTGTGTGTGTGTGTGTGTGTGTGTGTGTGTGTGTGTGTGTGTGTGTGTGTGTGTGTGTGTGTGTGTGTGTGTGTGTGTGTGTGTGTGTGTGTGTGTGAAATTCTTGCATCAACAATATACAGGTGTTACTTGGGAAAAAGGTCTGGGGGCAATGTCTGGTTGAAATTTGGATATGATAAGCCTCACAAGTGGTATATACCGTATTTACTCGTGTATAAGACGACTCGTGTATAAGACGACCCCCCAAAATTGAGGTTATTTTACTTGAAAAAAAACAATTTCCGAATATAAGACGAGTTGGTTTTTCAAGAGATATCGGCTCTGCTACCATTCAAGCCTAATCTGAAGCTTGGCGGTCATTTTAAAAGTGAAACG
Organism: Amphiduros pacificus; assembly: GCA_949316495.1. Classification (NCBI taxonomy): domain Eukaryota; kingdom Metazoa; phylum Annelida; class Polychaeta; order Phyllodocida; family Hesionidae; genus Amphiduros; species Amphiduros pacificus. The sequence goes on along the minus strand of OX439001.1, from coordinate 55,730,456 downwards.
TAAATATGCTTAAAATATAAGATATTAGCCGTCTTATACACGAGTAATTACGGTAAAACGTAAATACGATGTTCATATTTTCGAAATAACAAATATCAGACGTAGCAGATCGATTTTGATTGCATTTTAAATGATAAATAAAGGTATTTACCCAATATTATCACAAAACGTAATACGATGTACGTGACTTCCTTTATCTTAGCGTCTGGGTGCCCACGAGACAAAAGTGGAGCGGCCAACATGTCAAATTGAACTTTCATATCCGTAGCTGATCGATTTTAATTGCGTTTTAAATGATAAATAAAGGTATGTACTTAATATTATCACAGTTACGTCGAGAATTTCTCCACATCATTGATTTTAGCCTCAAAACAAAGCGTTTTCATTATTTATCATTTGAAATGCAATTAAAATCGATCCGCGTGTGAAAGCATTTCTGTCAACAAGGAAGACACGACTCAGCGCAACACGTGGTCGCAATTTTGAAAGGCGGAAGTGACGGGAAGAGGCTCTTGTTTTTAGCGCGAAAACGATTGTTAATACATTGCGCAATAATGGATGGTTTTCTTCTGTTCTCGACCTGCAAAACGTAATTTGTGATAGTATTATGTATATACCTTTATTTATCATTTAAAACGCAATTAAAATCGATCCACGTGTGAAAGCATTTCTGTCAACAGGGAAGACGACTCAAAGCAGTGGAAACAAAGACGAAATGCAAAACTGTGAACGCTGATAATTGAAATCAGTGAGAACAAAGTCAAAACAAAGCATTTCTAAATAATATGTTTTAAATGATATATAAAGGTATTTACCCAATATTATCACAAATTCGCTTTGCAGGTCAAGAACAGAACAATACCACCCATTCATTTAACATGCATTACGCAATACGAGGTTGTCATTTTAAAAAGCGGGAGTGACGTAGCGGATCGATGATAAATAAAGGCATATACATAATATTATCACAAATTACGCTTTGCAGGTCGAGAACAGAACAAAACCACCCATTATTGCGCAATATATTAATATTTCAATGCCAGTTAACATTCGTTTTCACGCTAAAAACAAGAGCCTCTTCCCGTCACTTCCGCCTTTCAAAATTGCGACCACGTGTTGCGTTGAGTCGTGTGTTCCCTTCTTGACAGAAATGCCTTCACACGTGGATCGATTTTAATTGCGTTTTAGATGATAAATAAAGGTATTCACCCAATATTATCACAAAATATGCTTCGCAGGTCGAGAATTTATCCATGAAGTAAAATGTAAATATCATGTACGTGACGTCGTGTTAATTCACGTCTGCAACACGAGAAGCCAGGGATCCATCATTGCGCAATATATTAATATTTTAATGCATGTTAAGTAGGCTCTGATCGTTTTCGCTCCAAAAAATAAGAGCTTGTCCCCGTCACTCCCGCTTTTTAAAATGACGACCTAGTATTGCATGTTAAACGGATGAATGGTTTTGTTCTGTTCTCGACCTGCAAAGCGTATTTTGTGTTTATATTGGGTATATGATTTTATTTATCATTTAAAACGCAATTCTCCTGCAAATCTGCAAAGTCAATGATCACATGATTTGTGAGTCACGTGGCCAATCGATCCGCTACGTCACGGACATCGTATTTACGTTTTACTTTTACTTCTATGTCTATTAAAATTATTATTTAATTTTATCACACAATTCAATTCTGCCTTTGATGTCTTCCCATTCAGTGGTGTGAAAATTAGTAAAATTTCACTGATACCAATTATCAGCGTTCACAGTTTTGCGGCATTTGTTTCCACTGCTTTGAGTCGTGTCTTCCCTTGTTGACAGAAATGCTTTCACACGTGGTTCGATTTTAATTGCGTGTTTCGAAATAATATTGGGTAAATACATTCATTTAACATTTAAAATGCAATTAAAATCAATCTGCTACGTCTGATATTCGTTGTTTCGAAAATATGAACATCGTATTTACGTTTTACCGTAATTATTCGAGTATAAGACTGTTAAACCGACCCGCTATGTCCGATATTCGTTATTTCGAAAATAAGAATGTTCGTAATGAAAACTCATAGTGCCGTAATTTTTTGGCGTAAATCCTCGTCCACAGGTTGCTCTCGTGTATAAGACGAACCCCCAAACATTAACTAAGAGTTTTTGGAAAAAAACCTCGTCTTATACACGAGTAAATACGGTAATCAAAATTCACATTTAAAATTGTTTTGTTCTTTTTGTCTTGTTGGATACAAATTAACGATAATTTAAATATCCAAATGCTTAGAGGGGAAGTTTCACTTCTTTTATGCACTTTTGTAGAATGAGGAATTATAACACACTTTGATCTGAGAGCTCTGCTAGCATGACTGCACAAGGGAAACATCCTTTTGAGGAGAAAAGTAGCTGTTTCAAATGCATGTGGTGGAAAAAAAAAGAATGTCATCATGGGGCAATTAACTACTTACATAACTAATTAGTAAACAAACAAAAATTCAGCCAAGATAGCTATGTCACGATTTTCAGTCTTAGACGCACTATAGAATGGTTATGTGTGTTGGAAAGAATATTTTGGTGTAAAATGTCAATCTGAAAGGTATTAGCAAAATTATGATTTGTTTTACGAAAATCGAAGATCATTGTATTTACACATGATCATTTAATCATGCAATTTATAGTATTTATTTTACCATAAAGTATCTCTTTAATAATACTTTCAAATATGATGTGGAAATCTCTGAAGAAATATTAAGACTGAAATATTTTATCATGACACTCATTATGCCGGTGTAAAATGATCTTATTCCAGAGCATTTCTTAAAAATAAAACTATCTGTAATGAAAAGAACAGTATGAGCATCTTAAGATGATGGAAAGCCAGGCAAGGTTAGACAAAATTTTAATGATGAAGATCACTTTCTTGGGGTGAAAGGTCAAATATGGATTGAGATCTGCTGAGGTAAGGGTTTTGGTACTGGTGTATTTGTGTCCACCAGAGGCCAGGTGCAGTCATTTATTTTCCTGCTTGTAAAAATGTTAAAGGGAGTTAGTATCTGGGCAAGTTGTCTGAAATATAAAAAAGTTTGAAAAAAAAAGAACCATCTGAATCTTATTCATTTTTATTTAAGATTGCACAACATTTCTGCATAAAAATATATGTATTTAGCACCAAAGGTCACAAAAAAAAAAAAAAAAAATTTTACAAGCATATGACCTTAATTTGTTCAGTTTATGCTGCATTAAAGAAATGGGGTTTTACATTGGTGTTACATTTGATGTTGGCTTTCTTGGCAAAGTTTGCTTGTGTCTCCTGCTGTCTGTATAGTGCCACCTGGTGTTGAGGTATGAGGCTAGCTAACTCCAGAGAATCTCGGATACGACAGAGGATGTCATAATTGTCCCTGCCAGACACAGTCAGCGTGAACACCTCCCCTTGTCCCAGTTTTGGTTTCTTGGTCAGTCCGCCTGAGATATCAGCACTGTAAGGTCGCTTTGCTGGACGTGATGCTAACTGTGGATTGGCTGCTACCTCTTCTTGTCTGCGATCGCGACCTGGGCAGGCACAGATACGAACCTCCACAGACTGGCGCCCTATCACTGTGTTGTTGTGCTCCAGGGTAAAGATGACTCGGATGGAGCGCCTATTGAGACCACCCACACATGAGCTGAAACACATGAACTCAAAGAGATTTGTCACCCAGGTGGCGCCAGCTTGTGGCTGCTCATGTGGGATGAAGACACTTTTGCGCATGGTGTAGGAATCCTCCACATAGGACGCCAGTTTGTGCTCACAGCGTATGAGATGTGAGGGAGCTGGATGTCTTTCATTATACTCCTTACTTGTGGCGTGGTTGGGGCATCTCTTGACCACCTCCTGCACATGCTCGGGCTTTGTATACACGGGTGTGGCCCTGATGATGGTGCCCGGGGGTGGGGCATGGGACGTCTGGAAACGTACCGGACATGTAGCAGCCATGCGCACAAACAACTTCTTGAGGGCCGGAGAGTAGGTCCATGTTGTGGACTTTGTCTCTTTTTTCTGTTGGTCAAAGGAGATTTCAAAGTTGTACTGACCCTGGTAGGAGATACTGCTGGGCACAGTCGGTGCAGACGAGGACACGCCAGAGTGGATATCTTGGATGGGTTGGGTATGATCGCTATGAAAGGCCATCCCTGTCATTGAACAACCAATAAGAACACAGGGATTTTTGCTAACGCGCTCCCAAATCTTACTTACGCGCTACTTCTCAGCCAATCAGATCGCAGTATTAAGTTTCGAGCGCGCTCGAAAATTTTCGGTCGCGCTGGGAATAATTTCGGTCGCGCTGGGCAGAGCCAATCAGAATACAGTTTACAACTAAGTATTAAATGTAAATAAACATCAGCACGTGGCTGCTACGAGATATGTAATGATTGTGATTTCCAAATGCTAACAAAATTGAAGAATGAATCTTAACATTGTTACAATATTTGATACATTTGCCTTTGAACTTGTTACATACACGTCATGATGTCTGCTTCTTTACCTGAGCAGAGCGTCAAATGAAATATATTGTTTCAATTTTTGATACATTTGCCGATCTACTTGTTTGAGATTGCATTTTACATATTGATAACTGAGAGACATCAGCATTGTGCAAATAAACATCTCCACGTGTACAGTGCGTATATGACGTGATTGGACATGTAAAGGTTTTTCCAACAGTCAGGAAAACATTAAAAATGGTACGTACATGTATATGTATTTGACACTTACATTGTATTGCACAAGTGTTCCAAAATAAATAGTGTTTCCATGTTTGCAAAAACAATTCAATTCTGTTTGTTTGTCTGTCTGCGTATGGCTCACTCAAATAGAACCCAAATATTTGAAGATTTCATCTGACTCTGTGAGACTGGTAGTGGTAGGTCATGTATAATGTATCAGGAGCTTGACATGTGACTGTCAGGCCATGTATAATGTGTCTGGGATTTGACATGTGACTGTCAGGCCATGTATAATGTGTCAGGAGCTTGACATGTGACTGTCAGGCCATGTATAATGTGTCTGGGGTTTGACATGTGACCGTCAGGGCATGTATAATGTGTCTGGGATTTGACATGTGACTGTCAGGCCATGTATAATGTGTCTGGGGTTTGACGTGTGGCTGTCAGGCCATGTATAATGTGTCAGGAGCTTGACATGTGACTGTCAGGCCATGTATAACGTGTCTGGAGTTTGACATGTGACCGTCAGGGCATGTATAATGTGTCAGAAGCTTGACATGTGACTGTCAGGCCATGTATAATGTGTCTGGGATTTGATGTGTGGCTGTCAGGCCATGTATAGTGTGTCAGGAGCTTGACATGTGACTGTCAGGCCATGTATAATGTGTCTGGAGTTTGACATGTGACCGTCAGGGCATGTATAATGTGTCAGAAGCTTGACATGTGACTGTCAGGCCATGTATAATGTGTCTGGGATTTGACGTGTGGCTGTCAGGCCATGTATAATGTGTCAGGAGCTTGACATGTGACTGTCAGGCCATGTATAATGTGTCTGGAGTTTGACATGTGACCGTCAGGGCATGTATAATGTGTCAGAAGCTTGACATGTGACTGTCAGGCCATGTATAATGTGTCTGGGATTTGACATGTCAGGTCATGTATAATGTGTCTGGAGTTTGACGTGTGATTGTCAGGCCATGTATAATGTGTCTGGGATTTGACGTGTGACTGTCAGGCCATGTATAATGTGTCTGGGATTTGACGTGTGACTGTCAGGCCATGTATAATGTGTCTGGGGTCTTGAAAATCATCAAATATGTTTGAATTTGTCAAAATTCTTCAAATTTGTCAAATTTCTTAGAATTTGTCAAATGTCTTAGAATTTGTCAAATGTCTTAGAATTTGTCAAATGTCTTCGAATTTGTCAAATTTTTTTGAATTTGTCAATTTTTTTTTAATTTGTCAAATTTTTTTGAATTTGTATTATATTCTTCGAATTTGTCAAATGTCTTCGAATTTGTCAAATGTCTTCTAATTTGTCAAATGTCTTCGAATTTGTCAAATGTCTTCGAATTTGTCAAATGTCTTCAAATGATGGATAGCTTTAATTAATTGTTAATATATTGTTCATATATTAGTTTTTCAAAATTGTTTTATTTTTCAGATGCCAGATGGATAGTGACATAGTCGAAGAGTTATAAAGTTACAAAGGTACAGGAGTTACATGGTGAGATGAGTAGTAACAACCAGTGTGACCAAGTCACACTAAGCAACACTTATCATTTGTTAATTTTTTACAAATGCATTATGTTAATTTCACTTTTATAAATGTATCAAATTAAAAATTTATATCAATCTGCTCTCATTCTGAATATTTACTCAGATCCATCCAAGATTTTTGGATTTTTCCAATGTGTTTAGTCTCTTGTCAAGCTCAGATTCTGAGACAGCTCAGAGGCTGACTTTGAGCTGAAGACAATGCTCCAAAGTCAGATTTTTTACAAAATATTAAAACAATTTCTGTGACATTTAAGGGCTGAATAAGGTTTGAGCGAATAGGAAAAAAACATTCTCAATCACACTGGATAGGTTATATAACACAAAGTGATCCCCCACAGTGAACCTGTTATCCCCTATTTTGGGCCTCTGTATTTACTAATTTGAATATGACATCATCAAAGTATTTACTCAAGTAAGCAATGGATATATGATGTCATATAACTTGATTTGATAATTTTCTTTTCAACAGGGTCTGTAAACTCAAGAAAAAAAATTCCTGTGAAGTGGGTGTTTATAAATGACAGATACGATACATATATCATACAATATTGTAGTATACATGTAATTCCTAATTTTTGAATTATAAAATAAATTATTGGATTTTTCAAACTGTTTAAACATTTATTTGAGAAAAGATAAAGGACATAATATATGTGGCTTATCATTTATTTGCATTAGATAACAGAGACAATTTTATAGGTTTTGCTTACAACTGGTTATTTATTTTAAAAAATTTATATAAAAATTACAATGAATGGTATGTACTGACATTTAACCTTGTGATAACTTGATAACCAGGGATATATGCCCTTAAACATATAAATTGGATATTAATTAATAGCTTTTATATTCTCAAATCATCTTATATTCGAGTAAATACAGTACTAATAAGATCTCTACCCTGAACATGCTTAACCTGCTTAATGTCCTTGATTGACACTGCACTGAAATCTAGCATGCACTCCAATAAATACATTTTGACTTGTTAAATCTCATAAATTAATATGTTTGGAATAAATTTCTTGATTTCTAGTTTCATATTTGATATTGATAACTATTTATCAAAAGACATACAAAAGACATATTTTAGATCACAAGTTCAGTTTCTTTTTTTTAAAGTCTAATCCACCAGATTTCAAATGTTATAAATGTTTAAGAATTTGAATTAAAAACTTGTAAGAAACAAAAATCCTTCATTTCCACTGGCCCTTTTAAACTCCTGCTGCCTGAGTGGTGTAGTCCATTAAATTCACTAACTTTGAATTACCGGTACCTTATAACTGAGAAATGTGCCAATTTTAAAGAAATTGCTAATTTTAAAGAAATTGCCAATTTTTAAGAAATTGTAAACTCACAAGTGAACCAGTATGAAATAGAAATTCAAGAAATATCAAACACCAGACTCATTATACATGGCGTACCATTCTCATGTCAAACCCCAGACTCATTACAGATGACCTCCCAGTCATATGTCAAACACCAGATTCATTATACATGGCCTACCAGTCTCACGTAAAACACCAGACTCATCATTCACGCTTTTTTATATATGTATGTTATAATGGTGCAATGTTTGAAGAAATTATCAACAAATCTTGCTTTATGAAAGATAAAAAAACATAACTTGAACATGTATTATTATTTATATTTAGGCATTTGTTTCATTCACCACTTAATAACTAACCTATCATTTTGGAAAAAAATGAATTTGAGTAAAATCACATGTTTTAAGAAAATATTTATAGATTCATAAACAAAACATTTATTTATACAACTTGGGGTAATTTGGGATAAGATTTTTCAGGTTGACACATCTTGGGTCTTATGGGTCTTAACACCAATCCACCAATCCACCACAAGAATGTCACAGGATGTGAACTTATACTGGACGTGATATCTTGACATTAAATTAAACCAACTTAAATTTTATCATAAACTTGTAAATAACAGATTACCCACTTATTTTTCATCTCTTCAAATTAATCCAAATCAAACAGTATATGATCATAATACTAGGCGGCAGAACAACCTACCGGTACATATAAATAGAGTCAATCATGAGTTTGCCAAAAAATGCATTCAAAGCAGTGTACCTTTACTTGTAAATGATACTGAAAGTGTAATTATAGACAAGGTGTATACACATAGTTTACCAGGTTTCTCCACTTATGTTAAAAAAATGTTCATAAATAGATATATAGAATCTTGCTCAGTAATAGATTGTTATATATTAAGAGAAATGGATAGTTTTTTTTTTTAAGGGAAACTATTCACCAATGTACTTTAATCAAACGTATACTTGAAACCACCATAGACTGAAGCTCAACCATAAGTTATGTACATATTATAGTATCTGTTTTTCACAAGAATTGTTTCTTGTCAATGATCTGATCTCATTCTTCTATTTGCTTATTATGTGAAATCATCATTCTCGTATATGAATATAATACATAGCAACTCTCAGGTGGCTGGCATATAAATCGACCACTTTATGGTCTTAATGTTTGGTCTCCTGGACCCATGTTAAAAAAAACAACAAACAAACATAAATTGTTTATGTATATATGCTATGTTTAACAACTGGAATGACTAACAGAAACAAATTTAACAAGACTAGTATGATAACATGAGAATGTATAAGCATACAATGGAAGTAAATAAAACTGTATGAAAATGAACCAAACAGATGATTATAACTAGCAGGGTGTAGGCTTCATGTACCAACACATGATCTGAAAACACAGATCAATGGCATGCATGCTGGAACATTACTCGTACACCTTCATAGTAGGAAACTACGCCCCCTCGCGATCTTAAGCAGGATTCCACTAGTGATAAAATGAAGGGATGAAAATGAAGGAATACAGTGAGATGAGTATCAGCGTAATGTAACATGCCGTTGATTTGAGATGTTGATGGGCAAAGGAACTTCAATGACTGACTGGTATTTAGCAAAGAGATCTCTGTGTTTATGCTTAGTTTTGTGTAGCTGTTTCACTAATGATTTATAATGAAAGCCCTGTCTTATGGGTTGAATAAATATTGTTGAGTCTTGAGTCTTGAGTCAATAAATGAAAGATATCCTGAACTCCTAATATAATTCACACTGTTTTTCACACTCAGCAGATAGAAATATTGCATTGTTTATTTTCACTTATTTCCTTCAAATCTAACTTGAAGGTCTCTGCTGTCAGACTTGATGGTCTCTGCTGTCAGGCTTGATGGTCTCTGCTGTCAGGCTTGATGGTATCACCTCAGTGTCAGGCTTGATGATAAATTGACAACTTTTATAAAGCTGGTTACGATGAGTGATGCTTGGTGTCCACCAGTCCATACTAGCTGGTTACGATGAGTGATGCTTGGTGTCCACCAGTCCATACAAGCTGGTTACGATGAGTGATGCTTGGTGTCCACCAGTCCATACTAGCTGAAATTGAAGAAATTTAACAAATTTGAAGAAATTTAACAAATTTGAAGAAATTTAACAAATTTGAAGAAATTTTACAAATTTGAAGAAATTTAACAAATTTGAATGATTTTTTGATGATTTTAATGATAATTGAAAATTTTAAGAAAATTTGTAATTTTGAAAATATTTGATATTTTTCAAAATATTTGATATTTTTCAAAATATTTGATATTTTTCAAAATATTTGATATTTTTCAAAATATTTGATATTTTTCAAAATATTTGATTTTTTTTCAAAATATTTGATAATTTAAAAAGAATATTTGATATTTTTCAAAATATTTGATATTTAAAAAGAATATTTGATATTTATCAAAATATTTGACATTTCTAAAGAAATGTGATTTTTTTTTCAAAACATGTGACAATTTTGATGAAAATTTATAATAATTTGAAGAAATTTTATAATTTTGAAGAAATTTTATAATTTTGAAGAAATTTTACGGAAATCTTACAAAATGTCTCACATCAAACTTCAGACTCATTATAAATGACCTACCTACCTGTCATGCTTGATGGTCTCAGCTGTCAGAATACTGATCTGGAAATTAAATACAATAAATAAATAAATCACATCCAAGTATACCCTAATACACAGAACCCTACCTTAATACATATTCAAGCCTACCCTTTTGAAGAAATTTGGCAAACTTGAAGAAATTTGATGATTTTCAAGATAATTGAAAATGTTGAAGAAAATTTATAATTTTCAAAATATCTGATATTTTTCAAGAACAATTTTGAAGAAATTTGTTATTTTTCAAAATATTTGATATTTTTCAAAATATTTGATATTTTTCAAAATATTTGATATTTTTCAAAATATTTGATATTTTTCAAAATATTTGATATTTTTCAAAATATTTGATATTTTTCAAAATATTTGATATTTTTCAAAATATTTGATATTTTTCAAAATATTTGATATTTTTCAAAATATTTGATATTTTTCAAAATATTTGATATTTTTCAAAATATTTGATATTTTTCAAAATTTTTTGATATTTTTCAAATTATTTGATATTCAAATTATTCAAATTATTTGATATTTTTCAAATTATTTAATATTTTTCAAAATATTTGATATTTTTCAAAATATTTGATATTTTTCAAAATATTTGATATTTTTCTAAATATTTGATATTTTTCTAAATATTTGATATTTTTCTAAAGAAATTTGATATTTCTAAAGAAATTTGATATTTCTAAAGAAATTTGATATTTCTAAAGAAATACATTTGATAATTTTGAAGAAATTTGATAATTTTGAAGAAATTTGATAATTTTGAAGAAATTTGATAATTTTGAAGAAATTTGATAATTTTGGAGAAATTTGATAATTTTGAAGAAATTTGAAAATTTCCTATAAATTTGAAAATTTCCTATAAATTTGAAAATTTTCTAGAAATTAAAAAATTTTCTAGAAATTTGAAAATTTTCTCCAAATTTGAAAACTGTCTCGGAATTGGAAAACTTTCTCGAAATTTGAAAACTTTCTCGAAATTTGAAAACTTTTTGAAATTTGAAAACTTTCTCGAAATTTGAAAACTTTCTTACTCGAAAATTTAAGACCTACTAGTCTCATGTCAAACACCAGACAGACTCATTATACATGACCTACCAGTTACACGTCAAACACCAGACAGACTCATTATACTTGACCTACCAGTCACATGTCAAACACCAGACAGACTCATTATACATGACCTACCAGTTACAAGTCAAACACCGGACACATTATACATGACCTACCAGTCACATGTCAAACACCAGACTCATTACATATGACCTACCAGTCTCACGTCTAACACCTGACTCATTACACATGACCTACCAGTCTAAAATCAAACACCAGACTGATTACACATGACCTACCAGTCTCACATCAAACACCAAACTCATTACACATGACCTACCAGTCTTACTGTGATATCAGTATCCCAGCAGGCAACACTGGTTGATAGTATAGCGTGGGTTTGGTGTGGTTAACTGGTTATAAGCAAAATAACATTAAAAAGACGAGTAAAAGACGTGAATTATTCACACAGAAAATACATGAATTATATTTTTGTAACACGGATGGTTCCTTTTTTGACAAGCATTGCCGACAGGCAATGCTTGTCAAAAAAAGGAACTATCTGTGTTATTCTGTGATCGGTACGATCATGGGAAATGCGTATTCATTTCCTGTGGTTTGTGATTCGGTTTTTTCTGTGGTCATTATTGTTAAAGCAACAGACGCCACTGTGGAGTGTTCGCCGTGTGCATGCGATAGATTCGACTGGTGCCACCCTCATTTCTTGACAATCGGTAGGGGACCAGTCTAGTATTCGGCGTATGAATACCTGCTCGGCAAAGCCAATAGGCATCCCGCCGAAATGACAACATCGTCATCGCCCATCGCTGCACAAAATTATCCCTTTAGATTGCTTGGAAATGCTTCCCAATCGCTAGAACAATGAATTTTCAGTAAGTTTAGTTAAAATTTTGGTGTAAATCGGACAATTAGAACAGAAATAACATGCAAAAGTCTGATATCGATAATTTGCGATAGCGCCTGAGCGATAATAGAGCAACTTACGTAATCGATCCTGAAAACATACATCTTTGCATAAAGTTGTGCTGAAAAATTCGTTCATATACCAAATTAAATGTTTTTAAAAGATGAATAAAAAGAATTTCAACTACCCCATCAGTTTGTAATGATCGTTTGTGTTTAAATGTATTTGGTTGTTTATTTAAAGTTTTGTTTTGTTTGTTGTAATTTTTGTTTTGTTTATTGTAATTTTTGTTTTGTTTATTGTAATTTTTGTTTTGTTTGGTAATTTTTTCGCATCCGTGTTACATGTGGAGCACCACTTTTTCTTGTTTTATAATGATGTGAAGAAGATAGGGTTTACAACCGTCAATTTCGCGCATTTTGGTCTTTGTCAATCATTATATTATCCAACAAAACATGGACAGTTGATTATATGTGTGCTATAGTGGGGTATATCCATCAGTGACACTTGACATTACTTTATCTTATAAAGCGATGTGCGTACAAGATTTACAAGTCAGAGTCACGTCTTTGCGCAAACAAATTATACAGTGACCGGCAGCTAACCAGTTAACCACACCAAACCCACGCTATACTATCAGTTTGTAATGTTTTGAGTTACAGGCTGGGATAGTTTGGCCGATAATTTGATAACTTACCTTGTGATATACCGCATTTATGGAATGTGAAGTGACACGTGTTGATGTTTATTTACAATGCTGATGTCATTACTCAGGTCTGTAAAACACAATCTGATTGGCTCTGCCCAGCGCGACCGAAATTTTTTCGAGCACGCTCGAAATTAATACTGCAATCTGATTGGCTGAGAAGTAGCGCGTAAGTAAGATTTGGGAGCGCGTAAGTAAGATTTGGGAGCGCGTTAGCAAAAATCCCTGTGTTCTTATTGGTTGTTCAATGACAGGGATGGCCTTTCATAGATCGCTGCCGTCGAGACTGTTGCAGCTGGAAGTATCACTGCTGGCTCCAACCACTACCGGAGGAAACAAGTCTGTCAGAGTTTGATCAAAGGTGGTCGGAGGGCTGTGGTGCCTCGCAGCAGTCTGTGCCTCCTCAAAGATGTCCTCAGCTGTGATACTGGAGTACTCGGCTGTATCTGATACATCACCTATGGAGTGCCACAAGTATTCCAAGGTGTCCTGAGATATTGGCAGCTTGGGTTGGGACTCAGGCTCCTGTGACACTCTGTACTCACATTTGACATTTGAACGATACTGATTGGATGACTGACACACAAAGGCTTGAGTCATGATTGTTGATGTCACAAGAGGTAAGATCAGCAGATGTCAGGAGAGTGAGTGTTAACTTGAAGTGATGTCCAAACATGTCACTTCTCATTATATAGCAACTCAGCTAGTGTGAAGGTCCAGATATCAGCTTTATCCCAGAGAAAGCAGTGATACATCAACATCAAAGCAGCAATTGTAATTCACACCTATACATAAGCCTAATATCGGTTAAAATCCAGTGGATCACACCTTCTTGAAACACAAGTAGGTGTCATCAACATATTGTCAACACTTTTATATCAAAGTAATACAGTGAACATGAAGTAGATCACAAACTTAAGAAACAAGATCAGGTGTAATCAACATATTGTTAGCACCTTCATGTTCACTGTATTACTTTGATATAAAAGTGTTGACAATATGTTGATGACACCTACTTGTGTTTCAGGTGTGATCCACTGGATTTTAACCGATATTAGGCTTATGTATAGGTGTGAATTACAATTGCTGCTTTGATGTTGATGTATCACTGCTTTCTCTGGGATAAAGCTCATATCTGGACCTTCACACTAGCTGAGTTGCTATATAATGAGAAGTGACATGTTTGGACATCACTTCAAGTTAACACTCACTCTCCTGACATCTGCTGATCTTACCTCTTGTGACATCAACAATCATGACTCAAGCCTTTGTGTGTCAGTCATCCAATCAGTATCGTTCAAATGTCAAATGTGAGTACAGAGTGTCACAGGAGCCTGAGTCCCAACCCAAGCTGCCAATATCTCAGGACACCTTGGAATACTTGTGGCACTCCATAGGTGATGTATCAGATGCAGCCGAGTACTCCAGTATCACAGCTGAGGACATCTTTGAGGAGGCACAGACTGCTGCGAGGCACCACAGCCCTCCGACCACCTTTGATCAAACTCTGACAGACTTGTTTCCTCCGGTAGTGGTTGGAGCCAGCAGTGATACTTCCAGCTGCAGCAGTCTCGACGGCAGCGATCATACCCAGCCCATCCAAGATATCCACTCTGGCGTGTCCTCGTCTGCACCGACTGTGCCCAGCAGTATCTCCTACCAGGGTCAGTACAACTTTGAAATCTCCTTTGACCAACAGAAAAAAGAGACAAAGTCCACAACATGGACCTACTCTCCGGCCCTCAAGAAGTTGTTTGTGCGCATGGCTGCTACATGTCCGGTACGTTTCCAGACGTCCCATGCCCCACCCCCGGGCACCATCATCAGGGCCACACCCGTGTATACAAAGCCCGAGCATGTGCAGGAGGTGGTCAAGAGATGCCCCAACCACGCCACAAGTAAGGAGTATAATGAAAGACATCCAGCTCCCTCACATCTCATACGCTGTGAGCACAAACTGGCATCCTACGTGGAGGATTCCTACACCATGCGCAAAAGTGTCTTCATCCCACATGAGCAGCCACAAGCTGGCGCCACCTGGGTGACAAATCTCTTTGAGTTCATGTGTTTCAGCTCATGTGTGGGTGGTCTCAATAGGCGCTCCATCCGAGTCATCTTTACCCTGGAGCACAACAACGCAGTGATAGGGCGCCAGTCTGTGGAGGTTCGTATCTGTGCCTGCCCAGGTCGCGATCGCAGACAAGAAGAGGTAGCAGCCAATCCACAGTTAGCATCACGTCCAGCAAAGCGACCTTACAGTGCTGATATCTCAGGCGGACTGACCAAGAAACCAAAACTGGGACAAGGGGAGGTGTTCACGCTGACTGTGTCTGGCAGGGACAATTATGACATCCTCTGTCGTATCCGAGATTCTCTGGAGTTAGCTAACCTCATACCTCAACACCAGGTGGCACTATACAGACAGCAGGAGACACAAGCAAACTTTGCCAAGAAAGTCAACATTAATTGTAATGCTAATTCTAAACATCACATGAACAGACTATAAGCTTAACAAATTAAGAAGGTTATGTACATGCTAGTCAAAATAAATTCCATTTATAAGAGGTGCTGAATATATGGGAACAAAAATAAATTGCAACATGTCAAATGTATATTCCTGGTGAATAAAATTTTCATATCAAATAAAATTCCTTCAAGTGTTTCATTATTGTTCCTGGCTCATTTAATTTCATTATTGAAATATACATCTGTCATTTGACAATGTTTCTAACTTTTTTGGTACAAGTTTGGGAAAAATTGATAAACTGCTACCATAGATGAACATTTTAATGAATTGAAGAGAATTTTGTTGTGTACTGAAGCAATATATATATGTATATATATATATATATATATATATATATATATATATATATATATATATATATATATATATATATATATATATATATATATATATATATATATATATATATATATATATATATATATATATATATATATATATATATATAAATATATATATATATATAAATTGCAAATTGCAATTTTATATGTATATATAAAACTGCAAGGAGCTCCGACAAGTAGTTTCAGAGAAGATTGAAATTGACAGACAGTATGACAGGAAACATCATCCCCCCCTCACACACACCCTCATTGCAGCATTACAGAGGCTTAGTAAAAACAAAAAATAAAATATGTTTTTTTTATATAAACTTCAAAGCTCAGAATTTAAATTTAGAAGGGCTTAAATCATTTACCTTCTGATTGGGTTTAGATCTTAAATGTCAACATTCCTCATATAATTTGTTTTGTGTACAAATTCAAATGCAAACTTATTAATTTTTATATTTCTGAAATTTAACCTGCTTAAGTTTCCGTATTGGTCAAAAGAGTTATCAATTATGCTCTTCAAAGTCAATTCTATGAACAAAAACAAGTATCACAAACAGAAATACAAGTATCACAAACAGAAATACAAGTATTACAATCAAAAACACATTTGTGACTATTGTATTAGATTCAACCCATTTTTTATGACTGTAAAGCTCGATAATAATAACTTTATTAAAGCCCATTAATAATAACTTAAGAATTAAGAAATTAAGACACAATCAATCATATATAATATTGACTTTTCCACTTACTTGGCCTTTACCCATGACCGAGAGGTCGGGTCATCAAAGAACTGCACATGGACAGCTGCCTTGTTGCCAGTTTTGATGTGTTTCTTCTGGGTGGGATGGGCACACACCAGGCTAGGCCACCATGGGTATCCCTCCAGCTTGGCCCACACCATGTCTCCTTGCTCCCACTGAGAAACTGAAACACAAACTTTATAATAAAAACATATGGATCTTGATGGAAAAAATCTGCTTTAGCAGCAAGCTCTTATGGTTTGGGTGAGAGATAGCAAAAATAGTGAGAGATAGTTACAATAATGAGATAGCTGCATAAGTTAGAGATATTAACAAGTGAGATTAGCTGCAGAAGCCAGAGATCGCTTGACATGTGAGATCATATGGATACAATAGTGAGTGACAGCTGTATTAGTGAGAGATAGCTGCACAAGCGAGATTGCATCCTTTCCCATTCCAACATACTGATACATGTTACATACTACATATAAAAAGCATGAATGTGATCAAAGACGAAGGGTAACAGTTATACGACAGATGGCGTGACAATCATGTTTAAAAGGAAATGTTCCATCTCGCGGGAAAAGCGGCGACTCGATCTTGACTGCAACAGCGAGAGATAGTTGCAAAACAGTGAGAGATGGATACAACAGTGAGAGTCAGCTTAAATGTTGTAGTGAAAGATTGCTACAACATTGAAAGATAGTAAAGACAATGAGAGACAGCTACAACAGTGAAATATAGCTGCACAAGCGAGATGGATACCAAAGTAAGATACAGCTGCATAATTAAAATAGCCTGTGTTTGATACCTACAACAGTGAGAGAAAGCTGCACTATTGCAAATGATAGTGCAAATGAGAGATATCTACAACAATGAGAAATAGCTGCATGAGTGAGAGATAGCATTCCTTCCCAGCCACAGGCATTTATATCATATTGTATTATATCTTAATAATACTATGAGCACCACATGCACATCTGGTTTAGGGACTACGTTTCAACATCGCATTTATGGCTTTCTCAGAATAAAATGACAGTGACAAATTAAACAACTGAAAAAAAAATGTTAACTGGCAACAGGATCATTTGGGGTAGCTGAGGATTTGTCTTGAATAACTAAAAAAACCATGAGCACTGACTCTTAATTCTCCAGCACTGTGGACGGTCACCATGGCAACAAAATACAACCAATCACTGCCATAACCTAATTATATCGGGGAAAGGTTCCCAGGAGTGCATGCATGCAATATCTAAGCTAAATGTCAAATAGTGTTCTGCAATCACCAATTGGCAAAGCCAAGATAGGTGATCTGGAGGGGTTTGTCGAACGTCCAAGGTCTTTACCAATTTCAACCAAAGAAAAGTTTGGTGGAGTTGTTAGAGCTCTAGTGAAGTAAAAAATCGCCAGCTATAAAATCTGAGGTAAACCCGTATAAACGTCCAAATTGAACCCGTTTCAACTGCTGTTAAAACGGGTTTGACTCAATTTTTGCAGCTGGCGATTATTATCAAGTATTCATATTTTCCTTATTTAATGTTATCCAAAGAATAATCAAGCTCTTTTGTAAGGTTTTAGATATAATTATACATAAAATATGAATTATCACTAAAACAGTTGGGTGTTTAAAAAATCACATCTAAACAAGATTATGAAGGAAAAGCAAAAATCTCAGACCTCTCCAGATCACCTATCTGGGCTTTGCCGATTGGTGATTGGAGAACACTAAATGTCAAACCATTCTGGCTGTATCATGCACACAAGCCAAGTTGGCTTGTGTGCATGATACAGACCAATCACAGCCATTATCTAATCAGATCAGAGGAAGGTCCCCAGGACTCGCAGGAGTGCATGTGTGCAATATCTGAGGTAAATGTTGAACCGTTGTGGCTGTATCATGCACACAAGCAATTTACCATGGAAGCAAGCATGGACACCAGTGCGTGCTTTAACCCCTAAGGGACTAGGCTGTCTTAATTTTGTTGATTGGCAGGACTAACCAATTTTTTTCTGGACTAGTGTATCTACATACTAAATTAATAAAATTTATAAAAAAAATTTATTCACCCACCCCACACCAGAAAAAAAATTTATTCACCCACCCCACACCAGAAAAAAAAATTATTCATCCACCCTACCAAAGAAAAAAAAATTATTCATCCAGTACTGCTGTCCCACCCCACCCCACAAAAATCAAATGGATCGCCCCTTATCATGATTACATTGTAACAAGTTGCAGCCCTTCAGAATGTTACAAATGACGTCATCAAGTCAGAACAATGGGGACGTCAACGTCCCTCCCGTCCGTTACCGGTGGTGGACATTGCCGTCCTTCCCGTCCGTTAGGGGTTAATATCCCCTGCTATTCGTGTTGCGAAGAATGAGCGGGACAAAAATTAGTGTGCACCCAGGGGAAAGATTAGTGGCTCAACTGACAAAAAAAATATGGAGAATTTTTTTGGTTCGGGATAAAATTGAAAATGGCCTTGTATTGGAAAAAAAATCGGCAAATCCACAAATCCCTCCCCCCTCCCCCCGCCGAATGAAAAATGGTCCATCCCTAGGCTAATGGCACAAAATGTGACAAATTACCATCTTCTCCTTGTGGTGATTTGGTATTTTTCTTCCCTAAATCAGGAGATGCTCCATCCTGTTTCGTGCTCAAGGCCTTTCCTGGTGTTCCATTTTGTTTGGGTGGGGTGTCTTTCTTGTTGAAGAATGAGAAAAGCGTTTTTTGTTTCTTTGCACTGGACATCTTCAATGTTGACAGCCTCCCATGTGCAATGGCTGACCCCAATAGACTCTCCCAAAGAAGGGGTGAGTTAACAAATACTTGCCTTAATTTTATATCAAAATGTTGATATTTACGTTTGTGTATGATAAAAATATTTTTTGATCATTTGATCGGTCAAAAAAGCACATAATATATATATAACAAGACAAACATTACTGCATTTTCAATCTCGATATCATACTGTCACCCCTATGAATGGACTATGACTGCCGGCAGTGACGTCACTTTGGCGGGAAATCCTCTGTCGGCCTTGACATTGAAATGATGTTGATTAACGAAAGTCGATCTTGCAAAGTCTTTTTTTGAAGATTTCTTCATGAATTTATGGATGTAAATCATGATCATAAAATGGATGATGCTGGAACATGGTTAGATCATGAGCTTTGGGGCTTGAATCCACTGTTTAGGACCCATGTCAAGATGTATATTGGCGATGTGCACCAAATGAAACCATATCCATCGACTGAAACAAATGCCAGCAGCGACGTCAACAGTGAGAAAGATGCAGGTGAGTGCATTGGTATCAACTTGCTTGACTGGATAAGACGAGTATCAGTGAAATCGAGAACCAGTTAACCGTAGACCTCCGTGCTCGGCGAGTCTTCCTCCGTGCTCCGTGGGCTGTCACGGAGGAGAAAATTTCTGCTCGGCCGAGGAAAGTTGCATCAATTGGCCGCTTGGTGTCACCACCTCACTTCAGTACATTTGTATGCAGTTCATTTCCACGGAGGAAAAAACTGCTCCTCCGCCGCATTGATTGGCCGCTTGGTGTCACCACCTTATTATATTAGATTTGTACTATATTTCCACGGTAGAGACAAAAACTGTTCCAAAATAGATGGTTTCCAGTTTATCGGTTGATAAATTTTGGGTTTTTCACACCACTGAATGGGAAGACATTAGTCATGGCATCCACTCCCTAAATAACTAGCCCTTTCCTAAGGATGTTTTCTGCTATATTTTATTTGCATTTTAAACATTTTTGAGCAGCTTAGGGGCAGTTTTTAGGTCGTGGAGTACTTCAGTAAAAAAATATGGTTTTTAAATTCTCCTGCCTTCTTCATGGAAATTCACTGTTTGCATAATAATCTTGGAGGAAAATTTATTGACACCTCAACATAAATATTCCTTACCTATTTTTGAATAAGACTGCTTGGTCAGTTCAACTTTTAAAGTTGTATATTCCTAATAAATTAAGGACAAAAATTTTAATTTGATCACAAGAAATCTCCAAATGTTTGTAATAGTGAAAATGCCAAGAAACATCACCTGATGAAAACACTCTTGAGACAGTGGAAAAATCACTTCCCACAACAAACAAAAGTGGAGGGTGAAATGTAGTCACGTGGTCTTAACCAGTCTTAACATTGGCGGCCATTTCAATTCAGAGGAAGCTAAAATTCTTGTCCATTTAAAAGTGTGTTAACTGACTTAAAACAGAATAAAATGATCGTTTTACAACTGGATATTGAAGAAAACAGATTATACTTTGCAAACAACCAGGCCATGTAATCAGTGAGTACACAATTACAACACCTGCAGTGTGTGTTAACCACGCGCAGCTCAGTGGGCTGCGCTAGGGCAGATTAAATTTGATGAACTCTCTCTAGCCGTGAAATGGCCGCCGGGCCCAAAATAAACAAAAGGCAAATTCACTGCTAGAGATTCTCGAGCTAGGAAGACATCAAAGGCTGCATGAAATCCCCCTAAAGGCTGGGCTGTATGAAAATGAATTGTATTTTTTTTTTTTTGCAACCATATATAATATAAATAATAATAACTTTATATAGACAAGTGCCTTCGGCTGGGAAGTGATGCTCTCCCTCACTGTTGTAGCTATCCCTCACCTGTGCAGCTGTCTCTCAATTGTGCAGCTATCTCTCACCTATGCAGCCATCCCTCACCTATACAGCTATCTCTCACATGTGCAGCTGTCTCTCACTTGTGCAACTACCACGTGTGCAGCTGTCATTCAGTTGTGCAGTTGTCTCTCACTGTTGTATCTCTCACCATGTGCAGCTATCTCTCACCATGTGCAGCTATCTCTCCCCATGTGCAGCTATCTCTCCCCATGTGCAGCTATCTCTCCCCATGTGCAGCTATCTCTCAACATGTGCAGCTGTCTCTCCCCATGTGCAGCTATCTCTCCCCATGTACAGCTATCTCTCCCCATGTGCAGCTATCTCTCCCCATGTGCAGCTATCTCTCCCCATGTGCAGCTATCCCTCACCATGTGCAGTTGTCTCTCCCCATGTGCAGCTATCTCTCACCATGTGCGGCTATCTCTCCCCATGTGCAGCTATCCCTCCCCATGTGCAGCTATCTCTCACATGTGCAGCTGTCTCTCACTTGTGCAACTACCACGTGTGCAGCTGTCATTCAGTTGTGCAGTTGTATCTCACTGTTGTAACTATCTCTCACCATGTGCAGCTATCTCTCACAATGTGCAACAATCTCTCACCATATGCAGCTATCTCTCACCATGTGCAGCTATCTCTCACCATATGCAGCTATCTCTCCCCATGTGCAGCTATCTCTCACCATGTGCAGCTGTCTCTCCCCATGTGCAGCTATCTCTCCCCATGTGCAACTATCTCTCACCATGTGCAGCTATCTCTTACCAAGGTGGAGCTATCTCTCAAACTGAGCAGCTATCTCTCACCATGTGTAGCTATCTCTCCCCATGTGGAGCTATCTCTCCCCATGTGCATTTTTCTTATGAAAATATCTGCATTTCACCCATATAGACCCCTTTGTACAAAACCTTGCAGGGCCTCAATAAGTAGGTCAAAAAATAGGTCAATTTACCGATGGTTGAAAACAAAGCTCTAATACAGAACATAGAGAACGGCATCAGTTTTTTCTCACTGCACGTGCTGGTCAATGACGTCATGTCAATGGTTGGCACGTGCACCATATTTGCATACGCATGGGTATCCCTGCACGTGCAGTGGCCCACGTGCTGTGAGAGCTTGCTGGAAGCTGATGCGGTTCTCTATGACACAGAAATATAGGCATATTGGAGGTAATTTTCATTTCTAATGAATTCTGACAAAAAATAAGTGATAACTGTGCCATTCATAATATGTTAAAAGCGCAACCCTTCACATAAACTTGCAAAACAAAAGTGAAGTGGAGATTAGTGTAGTGTCATTTCCACCAGAGGGCAGGCAACGTGGTGACGGAACAGCGAGATCACACACTCCTATCAGTGGCGAATTTTGTCGCGGCCAATACCTCATATAGCAACTTTTTTTTTTTTTTCAAATCTCGTCACCCTTCTTCTCTGATCACGTTCATGCTTTTTTTATATATGTATGTAAAAACAAAGA
Organism: Amphiduros pacificus; assembly: GCA_949316495.1. NCBI lineage: Eukaryota > Metazoa > Annelida > Polychaeta > Phyllodocida > Hesionidae > Amphiduros > Amphiduros pacificus. The sequence continues at coordinate 55,707,799 of OX439001.1, read as the reverse complement.
TGAAATCTTCAGATTGGGGTTCAATTTGAGAGAAATGCACATCAGCACATAGATTATTTTTTGGCCAATGTAGAAAATATTAAGAACGATGGCTTTATACAGAAAACAAAGATGAAATCTTCATATTGGGGTTCTATCTGAGCGATATGAAGATCAGAACATTCAGAATTTTTTTTTTTTTTTGCAGACGTAAAAAATATTAAGAATTATGACTTAATACAGAAAAACAAAGGTGAAATCTTCATATTGGGGTTCTATTTGAGCAAAATGCACATCAGAACATATAAAACTAAATTTTTATTTTCATACGCAGAATACATGTACATGAAAAATATAAGAAAAGATAATGACTTTAAAGATGAAATCTTCATACTGGGGTTATTTTGACTGCACTATTTAAATGGCTGGCAGGGATTTGTTTTCAACGCCAATTGGGGTTGCCAGGGTGTGAAAGCCCCGTATGTGTGAAAGTGCCCGTATGACTGCCCTCCTATTAGACCTACTTAAGACTACCACCAGATGTCACTAACTCTCAACGCAGTTTCGCCACCAAGCCCCCTAGTGGACCTTGTATGCGATGGAATAAACTGCCAGGATGACATCTGGCGGTTGAATTGTCCATCCAAGCGAGGAGTTTATCAAATTTATCAAAAAGTTGTCAAAATTGTCTTTTTAAGGGTCACTTTCCTTTTAAATCGATGCCATGGCCAGGTAAGATGTCTATATTAACTACAATAGGACACAGAATTGCTCAGGAATAAAATAAAACAAGCCACGGAGCAAGATTTGGAAGTTTGCTCGGCCGAGGAGCTCCTCCGTGCTACCACGGAGCAAGGATTTGCTCGGCCGAGGAGCTGCATAAATCCCACGGAGGAGCAGTCCACGGAGCACGGAGATAGACTCGCCGAGCACCGAGGTCTGCAGTTAACTATTGTTGGTGAAATCGGGATAGCTGCATGGCTTGATAACAGTGTCAACAAGATCAGGATATATAGTGTGATATAGTCATGGTATCCACACCCTAAATAACTAGCCCTTTCTTACGGATGTTTTCAGCTATATTTTATTTGCATTTTAAACATTTTTGAGCAGCTTAGGGGCGTGAAATGGCCACCGGTCCAAAAATAAACAAAAGGCAAATTTACTGCAAGAGATCCTCGAGCTAGGTATGATAGTATTAAAGCCCATGGATGTCACTAATATCAGGTTTGCTGGATATCAATCATCATGGGATAAATAGACATCCCATGTTGTCCATGATATCATGAAGTCTGCAACTTCAAGAATATATATTTATATATAGTAATAGCACCTAAATCTGAACCTTATTAATACCATTTTTTTCAAGGACTAGGTTGACTGGAATGTTCTTCCCCCTGATCTAACTATGCTCATAACTATAGGAGCTCAGTATCAATGATATCAGTATGTGAATCATGAAAGAGACAGACACCAGAATACCAGGGCTATGAATACTTAAATAAAAACAGCTGGAATGGTCAAGTTATTCTTGTGTGATGGCCAACTTGCATCCTCAGACAGATGCTTAATGGCATTGTTCAGTAAACAAATCCATTTGATAAGAGATACTAGTTTTAACTGAAAGAGTATCATCTGTAAATTTCTAATTGATAATTGAAAAAAATTAGTTTGATTTCAGTTGTATTTTCCTACAAATATCATCCAATATACAAGTTAGACCTACAAGGAATAATTGTCCGAGTTGAGAACAAGGAAAGATTCAACAAGTATGCAAGTGAGTTTCCTACAAGACTTGAAGTTAACCCATGTATCATTGCATCTTTTCATTCATTTTATGTTAAATAGTTTCATTCTGCATTCTGTCTTGAACAATAAGACTCTTCTCATCCAGATTCTACTCAGTTTATATTAAAGAGATACTTTTTAGTCAAATAAATTTTAGAAATTACATGATTAAATGATCATATATGCGTAAATACATTAAAATTCACAGACCAAAAAAAGATATCAGTAACCATGGAAACACAAACCCACATATAAAACTAATCTTGCAACCCCTATAGAATATGATCATTTATTGCGATTAGTGGCAATGACGTCATCGTGCGGGATTTAATGCACGTGCAACTCAAGCTGCAATGATCTTCAATTTTCATAAATTTAGTCATAACTTTGTTAATACTAGTCCGATTGACATGGTTTTTACACCAAAATAACACATTTTTCATATTCTTTCCGATGCACATATCCATTCTATAATGCGTCCATTTTAAGACCGAAAATTGTGACACCGGTATTTTGGCTGCATTGTTGTTTGTATACTAATTATTTATGTAAGTAGGTAATTGCCTCACGATGACGTCATTCTTTTTTTTCTAGCACGTGCATTTAAAAGAGCTATTTTTCTTCCAAAAAACATGTTTCCCTTGTGTGGTCATACTATCAGAGCCACAGATCAATGTGCGTTATAATTCTCCATCATACTACAAAAATGTTTCAGAGAAGTGAAAGTTTCCCTTTAAGAATATTATATCTTATGTTTTATTTGCAGTTGATGATGGGACAGGAATCATCAACTGTGTCCATTGGAAGCAGAATAATCTTGTATCAAATTCAACTTTTGACAAGTTAAAAGGTGAATCAATTAAGAGGAAAATCAATATTATAAAGTAACATAAAGTAATTATAAATACAAAAAAAGGATTACTTAAATTTTAGTGTTAGTCCTGTAGATGTACAATATTGCTAAACATTATGAGAAGAAAAATATTTTAGATTTGGTAAAGTATGTTGTATTGTCCTATTTTGTCATGCAAGTGAAGTGCTAAGTTTATAGGCCCCATCATCTGGCAAACACTTCAAATGATCCAATTTTGTCCCAGTCACCTCAGGTCTCTGGAGCTATTTATATAACTTTTATTACATTTGTGTAACAACAATGATTTAATGCAGAAAAAATTAAAAATTAAATTTCTTTTTATTTAAGAGAGTTTACCCAAAGATTTGTGTGCCAGGCTGTGGGATGCCCAGACATCAGTCGCAGAGAGCCAGGATGGCTTCGCACTAGGTGACTTATTGCACGTTAGAGGCCGTATTAAGATTTTTAGAGATATAAAAGAAATTTCTGCTTCTTTTGCAGGTATGTACTTCAAAAATCATATATATATATATATATATATATATATATATATATATATATATATATATATATATATTGATAATTGAAAAAAATTAGTTTGATTTCAGTTGTATTTTCCTACAAATATCATCCAATATACAAGTTAGACCTACATCTGGATGACCTGGATGATATATAGGTCTAATAAAAAAATGATAAATCACTGTATACACTCATTATAGTTTTATTCATATAATGATTTTAATTATTCTGCCTGGTACCAAATCTTAAAATCATATATATATATATATATATATATATATATATATATATATATATATATATATATATATATATATATATATATATATATATATATATATATATATATATATATATATATATATATATATATATATATATATATATATATATATATTGTTGAATCAAAGAACATTTATATATTATATATTTGTTTATATAGTTTACATTCTGAAACATTATAGAACTCTTAATTCCTCTGTTGCTCTGTTGGACAGTAAAGCAGAAAGATCCCAACTCAGAAATAGTGAGAATGCTTGAACTACCCAAATTATACCGTGAAGTTTATGACAAGCCATTTACACCTCCACAGCATATCATACGACAGATTGGTAACAGAGAAAGGGTATGTGTGGTTTTGTATTTTTTCTTCACCCAATCCCCCAAACAAAACTGGGCATTCCATTTTGGTCTTAACATAATCAAATGCATTAAATCAAAATTGCCAAGATATGATTTTTAGCTCTGCTGAGACTTTAGCTCGCAGAGCTTTAGGAGGGGGGAAAATGTCTGTCTGTCCGTCTGTCTGTCCGTCTGTCTGTCCGTCTGTCCATCCGTCTGTCAACATTTCTTTAAAAATCTTCTCCTCCAAAACTACCAGTACTATATCTTTCATATTTTATATAGAGGTAGATATATAGGTGAAGATTCAGATTCCTTCAAATCTTAGTGATGTCACCATTGACCTTAGAGCAGTGACCTTGAGGTCACAAATTTTGTACTGAGCATATCTCAGCAACCACTTATTAGAGGAAATTAAAATTTGGTATGCAGAAATGTATTATGTTAAAGCTGTGCTTTGTCATACAATTTTAGTCATGTGACCTTTGACCTTGACATACTGACCTTGAATTCAAAATTTGTGAACATGCCACATCACAACCATCAGAAGTGAATAAAAAACACTTCATATTTGTTATATACTAACACTTTGTTTAAAAATCTTCTCCTCCAAAACTACCTGTACTGTATATTTCATATTTTATATAGAGGTAGATATATAGGTGAAGATTCAGATTCCTTCAAATCTTAGTGATGTCACCATTGACCTTAGTGCAGTGACCTTGAGGTCACAAATTTTGTACTGAGCATATCTCAGCAACCACTTATTAGAGGAAATTAAAATTTGGTATGCAGAAATGTCTTATGTTAAAGCTGTGCTTTGTCATACAATTTTAGTCATGTGACCTTTGACCTTGACATACTGACCTTGAATTCAAAATTTGTGAACATGCCACATCACAACCATCAGAAGTGAATAAAAAACACTTCATATCTGTTATATACTAACACTATGTTTAAAAATCTTCTCCTCCAAAACTACCAGTAATATTTGTTTCATATTTAATAGAGAGGTAGGTAGAGTGTTGAAGATTCAAATTCCTTCAAATCTTAGTGATGTCACCATTGACCTTAGTGCAGTGGCCTTGATGTCACAAATTTGGTGAGGAGTATATCTCAGCAACCACTTATAAGAAGAAATTAAAACTTGGAATACAGAAATGTCTTAGGTCATAGCCGTGCCTCGTCATACTTTCTTAGTCATGTGACCTTTGACCTTGACATATTGACCTTGAATTCAACATTTGTATGCATGCTAAATCTCACAACCATTAAAAGTGGAGCAGACTTGAGCAGATGATGATTTTGACCAATCAAAATGCATGTTACATATCAAATTTGGCCCCAACTTGTTATCTTGATTCTCATTGGCTATGTTATTCAAAATGGCAGCCACACTGTCCACCAGAGGCACACGCAAACAAATGATAGGTTCACCAAGTTGCCCTCTGGTGGAGTTTGAATGGCAGCCTCCTTGACAACTAGTGATAGCTATTAGATTTTTGAAAAAATCATGACAAAATGGAAAAAGAACTGAGTCTAATGGAAAATAGATAGAATTAGACCTCAGAAAATACAACATCTTGCCTACTTTGGGATCTTGTATGGAAAATCATAACCTGGTTGCTTGTTGTACTTAATCTTAGTTCATGTGTTTTCATTCAAGTCAGCAGAGCTATCAACCCATGGGGTTATGTTTTATGGAAAGTTTGCTCCTAATTTTGCTGATTTGACTTGAAGATTGAAATTTGATGGTGATTTTTGTCAGTTTAATTTCAGATGAAACAAGTAAAACAATTAAAACAAGAAATTATAAAGTATTGCAAAGGCCAAAATATAGTGGATTTTTACATCCAAGAGTTAGAAGGTGTGACAGAGCTCTCACTAGATGGCAGCAGGGGCCATGCCCTCTTTGCAGATGCCGTGAAGTTATTGGAAGAGGAAGGTGGCATTTATCCTGTGATGGAGGCAACACATGTTAAAAAATACAAGGTAAGCTTGTCTTTATAGAAACAATTAAAAAATACCTGAATGTAATGACAGAGGAAGTGTGCAAGATTTGAAAAAATGCTGTATGAGGAATTGAAAATGCTTAAATTCAGCACTGGTAGAGAGTTTGATCTCACTTTTGGTTCTAACCATGTTGCCCTTTGGTGTCACCTTTAACCAGCTTTCAGTTCGCTTTTATTTTGTAGGTGTATGTGATGTGTTGTGCCATAAAATTATATGACTTTTTTGGTGTCAGATTAATTCCAGATATGAAATTTGATAGAACAATTAGGCAATTTGGCACAAATTTTGCTTATTAAAGTTGTACTTAAAAAGGCCATTCATATGAGAGAAACACCACATTTTAGTCAACGTTACTTGTTTAAGTATAAAAAGTGCATTTGGTTTTTTTTCCTTTTTTTTAAATGAGAGTTTACATGATCTTTTCTCTATTATAATTATAATAATTAGAATGAGAATAACCATGCAATATACAGGTCCAATGTTTATTCATGTGGTTTGTTATTGGTTTGACAGGTTGTCTTAATGGACAGATCACTTTTCACGAGAATAATGAAGATCCTTAAAAAAGAATGCAGTAAAACAAAAAGTAAGTAGAATGCTCAAATTGGGACGGTTTTCTCAATAACTGTCTTAGTGCAGCTGGCAATGTTTATGGCCAGAGTTTTTTCAGAGCAAAGCTCTGTAGTGGATTATTAAATAAATGTTATAGGATGGTGGTCTGCACACTAACAACAAGCATTTGTCTTCATGGGGGTCTTCCTGGCCCATAAATGATACTTAATGGGGAAAAAATGCAAAATACAATCAACATCTTATGTAAATCGAGGGTCAAATAAATTCATTTCTGAGTTCTGAGTTCCAAGCAAAAACTGCATTCCATGAATCAAATAATCCAAACATAAGGCCAATTCAGTGGCTACCATCAGCTGATACTCAAAACCAGATGCGTCCAACTCACAAAGTAAATGACCCCACACCCCAATGGGATCTTCAAATCATAATGTAGTCTGGCACATCATGTGATCTTGGGAAACAATAATATATGATAAATGTACCGACTTAAAGTACATCAGGTCGTCTAAATTAAATTTGTACTACAACAAGTGCATAAAATGAGATATAATTGATGACAAAAATCAACAAATCTCGTGAAGTGATGAAAGTAAGCAGGAAGGTGTTATATAACACATTAGCAAATTTCATTAGGGTGTGGATAAATAGTTCAGAACCAAGAAACACATAGAAATAACAGGGTTTGTGCATTTTATAAAATTTATAGTCTTTTTCATGATGTCCTTCCTTGCAATGAAATAATTTTGCATGTCTTGTTATATTTTGTAATGAAGCCATGAATAGGGGACTTCAAAAATTACCCCAAAAAAATATTTGATACCCATGCTCAAACCAACTTGGTTTGAACTTAGACAATGCACAAAATGTACATCCAGCAAGGTGTTGCCATGAAATATTGTCCTGGCTGAAATTGTTTGTAGATTGTTGTGTTTATTTTGTACTTTATGTGAAAAAGGTTGTTTTTTTTTCAAAATGTTGCTTTGATAGTTTGGATGAAAACAGAAATATGATAAACAATTTTAACTATGCCTGATATTTTTAGATATGGAGCAGGGATGCCATTACTTAAAAATATTGGATGATCTTCGCAGTTCACTCTCATATGCTCAGCTGACAAGGACTGCCCTCTTGTGGTGTTTACGTACATTAGAGGAGCAAAGTGAAATTATCAGCACAACTGACAAGCATTATATTCCAATAGAAACTTGAATGAATAAATATCTGGAATAAAAAATTGTCACAGAATGTTCAGCCTCAGTGTACATGTATACCGTACTGACTGAGAACACTGATGTTGCTTACTGCACTGTTGGTTTATCTTTGCGAAATACGAGTTTTGTAAATAATATAAAAGTTATTTTATGTTAATAAATCTGAATAAATTTATTGCATACAATCTGTCATGTTCTTTTGTTGAAAAATAATTCACAATATTTTTTTGTCCAGAGCTAGTGTTATTTGCAATTGTTTCATCATTTTTTTATTTGATATCAACATTGTATCAGACGTTAAATTACCATTTTCATAAAAATATATTTTATACAGAAGACAGACATGTTGTTATCTTGGGTGAAGGTCAAGGTCAACTTTGCTTGTGAATGATATCAGAACTTAAAATACAGCAACATCAAATTGACATGACATGATTGACCTGTGAGGTGCAGTGCACCTGGTGCACGAAGAGTTCAATTTTGGGTGACCTTGGAGGTATTTTCATGGCCACAGAACCTGTTTTTTCAATATCGCCAATAAAGTTTAAATTTTAAACAAACTACAATTGGTACCTTTTGCCACCACATATTTAGTGCCACAAATAATCTACTTTATATATCAAAGTGTGGAACTATATATCTGGCATAAGTGGAATGCAGAAAACAACACCAATTTAACTTTTATGTACAAAATTTTATTGTAGACCATGAACAATACAATCTACAAGACAATATTTCTGGACACTTAAAACAAGCTTCCATAAAAATTTAATATAAATATGGCTGTCACTTTAAAACTTAGACGTCCTGATAGATTCTAGATGCTTCCCCATTGTTCAGTCCAACAATTTGAAATTAACACTACTTCAAAAACTTGTGACCTTTAAAAATAGATGAAAGTCATGTTTGAGGTTTTCACAAGAGGGTCCCACATGCCAAATGCTATGGCCAGGGAAGCTTCATGACCTTGAACAGTATGTAAAGGTGATTCATAAGCAAATGTATAAAGATATGAGAAGCTTGTTTGGCGATTCTTAGATTCAGCAATGGAAAGACGAAGTCCAAAAGAATTTGACAAATATATCAGCCATCCACACTGAATGCCAAACCATATGATCCTAAGGCTGATCTCAGCCATCCACACTGAATGCCAAACCATATGATCCTAAGGCTGATCTCAGCCATCCATACTGAATGCCAAACCATATGATCCTAAGGCTGATCTCAGCCATCCACACTGAATGCCAAACCATATGACCCTAAGGCTGATCTCAGTCATCCACACTGAATGCCAAACCATATGATCCTAAGGCTGATCTCAGCCATCCATACTGAATGCCAAACCATATGATCCTAAGGCTGATCTCAGCCATCCATACTGAATGCCAAACCATATGATCCTAAGGCTGATCTCAGCCATCCACACTGAATGCCAAACCATATGATCCTAAGGCTGATGTCGGCCATCCACACTGAATGCCAAACCATATGATCCTAAGGCTGATCTCGGCCATCCACACTGAATGCCAAACCATATGATCCTAAGGCTGATGTCGGTCATCCACACTGAATGCCAAACCATACGATACTAAGGCTGATCTCAGCCATCCACACTGAATGCCAAACCATATGATCCTAAGGCTGATGTCAGCCATCCACACTGAATGCCAAACCATATGATCCTAAGGCTGATGTCAGCCATCCACACTGAATGCCAAACAATATGATCCTAAGGCTGATCTCAGCCATCCACACTGAATGCCAAACCATACGATACTAAGGCTGATGTCAGCCATCCACACTGAATGCCAAACCATACGATCCTAAGGCTGATCTCAGCCATCCATACTGAATGCCAAACCATATGATCCTAAGGCTGATGTCGGTCATCCACACTGAATGCCAAACCATATGATCCTAAGGCTGATGTCGGCCATCCACACTGAATGCCAAACCATATGATCCTAAGGCTGATGTCGGCCATCCACACTGAATGCCAAACCATATGATCCTAAGGCTGATGTCAGCCATCCACACTGAATGCCAAACCATACGATACTAAGGCTGATGTCAGCCATCCATACTGAATGCCAAACCAAAGGTTGACGATGATCAGCTCAATGATAACAATAGATCTTAATTAAGATACTAATGGGGCTGTTGGACACCATTTTTAAATGATACTGTATAAAACCTAAAAACTTCATAAAATGAAACCTGACATTTTGAAGTTGGCAATCCAGGTTTGATACTTGTTAATTTGGTATATTAAAATGAACTTCAGATTACTTTTTATTGTTCCTAAATGTCCATATTCATGTTAATTTTAACTTGAGGTCAATGTTCATCATCTTCAGCACATTATTTCATTTCATCAGCACACACAACGTCAAGATTACCACATTTGAAAATATATTTGTTGCTTTTATTCATACATATATTGTATTCACCTGAAATCATTTTTCAAAGATTTTAATTTTAAACTTTATCATTAAAATAGAATATACCAATAAAATATCCCAATATGGTCATTTTATTGCTGAGAATACATAAATTATAAAATATTCTGTGCCTCCTACACAAAATATAAATAAAATGGTGCTCCACCTCCCAATCAACCATCAATTTGTTTTGTATATTTACGGTATTTAAATATATATAGTGTCCAACCATCTATTTGGTCATGCATAATCATGGTTATATGGTCAGTCTGGTCATGAAAACCTCAAGCGCTTTTGCATATCAAACAAGATATGTGGTGCCACCTGGTTATATAAACACAACATTTTCAAAGACATTTCAAAATGAATCAATTTTAAATAAATAAATGACATTCATGACCAGAGTTTAACATATGATACTAAGCATAGATTAACAATATACATTACCAATATACAGTGATTAAACAGGAATTACCTATTGCTGGGGGGGGGGGGCATACTACATACCACACATGTTCAACTAAATAGTCGATGGACATCCCACTGCAGCTAAGGTGTATTTAGTCAGCTAACAAATTGACACGAATCAAGAGATTGCATGATCAATCTTTGCAGGATGATAAAACATCTTATAATTCACAGCAGGCTCTGAGAGAGTAACATTTATGTCAGAAACGTCCTGAAAAGTGTTTCTTTTTTTCACTTATTATCCCTCTGGGTGTGCAACCATAACTTTGCCTCTGATTGGTTTCGCTCTACAAGACCTATAGGTGAACATGTGTGGACTAAACCTTGGTGACGACCCCACAACAGAACCACAGCATGCAAGCGTTACTAGTTTATCCTTTAAAGAACTCTATAGATGTGTTTCAATATAAATCAGCATGTGTGGTATATAAAACAATACAAAAATAATAAATACTGCATTGTACCTGATTGTTAAAAACATTTTATATTCAATATTGGCAAGTTTTGTAGTCTAAGACTAAAGAAACACATAGTTTTGTTTCTTAAGCCAGAAAGGGTTGATAATTAAGGCCATACCCAAAATATGAACAGGACTTCCAGGAGTTCACAAGACAGGTTACTTGCACAACACTATCCAATTTGATGTGTGTTCCTGGAAGACACAATGTAATGGTACCAGTTTACCGATTTATTTACTGCCATGGGAAATCTGTTTCTGAACTTTATATTCATATAAATACTAATTTTTGATTGTAGACAACCAAAAGACAATGTTTGACAAGCATAGTTCATATTAAATTAGAACTTTTGTCTTTGAAATAGAAGCCAATGTTTTTGTTCTAATATGCTTTATGCCATTCAAACAATTTTACATATTTCTTTGAAGCCAAAACCTCACATGATTTATAAAATTTGCTTCCATGGTACATCAAGTAAAGAAGTTAACAAATTTACTTCATGCACTGGACACTCAGTAAAGAAATAGTCCACTTCACTGCCATTTATCCTCTGACTGACTTACCTTAAAACTTATTATGAATTATTATATATATATATATATATACTTTGTGATGATTGTCAATGTTGTCTTTTATATAAAAATTTGTGACACTTTCCTTCTCTCACAAAGAGAATGTTACTTCTCACTGTTAGGTACAAAATATTCAGTACATGTGTCCATGGAGAAACTTCTGTATAAAAATTCAACTCTCAAGAGTTTTCTTGACCTGCAAGACTAAAAAGTGCCTACAAAAATCCTCTCCTTGTCCACTGTTGCATATGTTGCATATCTCCAATATGTTGCATTCCACTTCTATCTGGAGACTACAAAATGCTCTAATTCATGCAGCAATCAATCACAGTGTAACCATGGCAACTTATTTAAAATAATCTCATGCAGAAAAAAATAGACTGCATTCAAGAATCCTCCAGTAGGGAAATAACCCACTTCGGGAAACCTGAATTTATATGATTTTAAAAAGCGTGATTCTGAATCCTCTAACAAAACTTTTTATCATGGAAAATAACATCTTTTATGATGTTTAACAGGTTCATTCAAACCATGCCATTTTAACAAAACTGAAACACTGATACTTTCTTTCATGTTTTTGTGATTCAAGGCAAAAACTCGCCAGATATCACAACCTGGAACTCGAGGAAACTAGGCTTAGGACAGTAATCATTTAGGTTAGGCCATGCAGCAAATAGAAATACTTTATACATGTATAAACAAGGAAGGCCATCTCAGATAACCACCAACCAAGTACATCTGACAGGTAGCTTCCAGAGTGCCACAAATAAACTAAATACAAAGTACAAATTTCAGCCAATCAGGGAGCTTGTTGAGCATGTTATGCAGAGGTGCTGTTATTTAGATCCACCTCCTGGAGGTTAAATTTGTCTGTGAGTTCATTCACTTCCGCGACAACATTGATTGTCTTTCCCATCACAGGTCGCTCCACCTGGTCAAACTGTACTCCATGTTTTCTGAGCAGCCCTTGCAGGATTTCTATTTCTTTTTCTTGGGCAGAGCAGTACTCTCTGAACTTGCTCAGCTCTTGCTCGACAGCTTCTCTACTGGCCTTCTCACGTGCAAGACGCCTTTCTGCTTGTGTTTTTACTGACATGACAACTCCTGCAAATCACAAATTTGTGGAATAATCAGTGAAAACCAAAACTCATTATATCAAAGCACAAAAAGATGAAATAAGACAGAAAATATTTTTTTGTTTGTTTCTGAGTATAAACATAGGCATCAGAGATGCATCAACCCTCAGCACTGGTAACTCATTGCACAACATTCGCTCCACACAAGACGTCACTGCACCAAGGAAAATTGATGCAGGGGTAAAAAAAACCATAAACTCTACTTCCTTTGATAGCTTAGGTGTGTCAAGTATCATGAAACTGTCATCATTTACTCTAGAATTATTGAGATGATGGGCCGGTGACCTTGAAAAGCAGGTTAAGGTCACCGTCCATCAAACTCATCTGGGGTCTTCACCAGATGCTTATGTGTGTCAATTCTCATGAAGCTGCCATTATTTGTTCTTGAGTAATTGCAATGTCGTGGATTTGATATAATTGTCCCTGTGACCTTGAAAAGTAGGTGAAGGTCACCATTCATCAAACTCTTTTGGGGTCTTTACTAGATGCTAATTTGTGTCAAATCTCATAATGCTGCCATCATTTGTTCTCGAGTTATCGCAATGATGGGGATTTCATGGTACAATTGTCCCTGTGACCTCGAAAAGTAGGTGAAGGTCATGTTCGGTCAAAGGAAGTCTGAGATCTTCACCAGATGCTTATGTGTGTCAAGTCTCATAAAGCTGCCATCATTTGTTCTTGAGTTACTGCGATGACAAGGATGATCTTGACAAGGATGATCTGTGACCTTGAAAAGTAGGTGAAGGTCATGTTTCATAAAAATTCTGAGGTTTTCACCAGATGCTTATGTGTGTCAAATCTCATAAAGCTGCCATCATTTGTCCTTGAGTTATTGTGATGACAAGGATGTTCGCTACATACATACATACATACATACATACATACATACATACATACATACATACATACATACATACATACATACATACATACATACATACATACATACATACATACATACATACATACATACATACATACATACATACATACATACATACATACATACATACATACATACATACATACATACATACATACATACATACATACATACATACATACATACATACATACATACATACATACATACATACATACATACATACATACATACATACATACATACATACATACATACATACATACATACATACATACATACATACATACATACATACATACATACATACATACATACATACATACATACATACATACATACATACATACATACATACATACATACATACATACATACATACATACATACATACATACATACATACATACATACATACATACATACATACATACATACATACATACATACATACATACATACATACATACATACATACATACATACATACATACATACATACATACATACATACATACATACATACATACATACATACATACATACATACATACATACATACATACATACATACATACATACATACATACATACATACATACATACATACATACATACATACATACATACATACATACATACATACATACATACATACATACATACATACATACATACATACATACATACATACATACATACATACATACATACATACATACATACATACATACATACATACATACATACATACATACATACATACATACATACATACATACATACATACATACATACATACATACATACATACATACATACATACATACATACATACATACATACATACATACATACATACATACATACATACATACATACATACATACATACATACATACATACATACATACATACATACATACATACATACATACATACATACATACATACATACATACATACATACATACATACATACATACATACATACATACATACATACATACATACATACATACATACATACATACATACATACATACATACATACATACATACATACATACATACATACATACATACATACATACATACATACATACATACATACATACATACATACATACATACATACATACCCACGCCAGGAGTACTGCAATACCCTCAGCCTGATTACATCAGGGGCTGAGGGTAATAAAATGACATTTTGGCTGGGATGCTGGGGTTCTTTTATTCAATTCTTTCAAACCTTTTTTATAGTCAAATAATTGTAGAATGTTCAGACTGACCATTCAATATTCTACCCACTCTCCAGAGTCTGAGTATAATGAGAAGTTCTACAGCAACCTCTGCTCCACCGCCTCGGAATGCCACGTCCAGTGAAAACGATATAATCACGATCAGTGCATCAAACACCTCTAACTTATGATGGAAGAACTCCAGGCGAAAAGCATACAGCTTGATCATGATTTCTATCAAGAACAGGCTCAGAATCCCTGAAAAGACAAATAAAATTTGCCTGTATTTAACCATCAAAAGATAATAAAGTCTTGTGTGAAATGATACTGCTGCTCTCAGAGTCTCCTCTGCTCTGGAAGCAAACAACATAGGAACAAAAAGAACAGAAATATTGGCAGAATAATAAGTGCTTTCATGAAATAGATTTTAATCCTATTTTTTCACTTGGCTACATAGCAAACCAGAAGATTGAAACATATTTAATGATCGATGCACCTTTTGCAACAGTACATACTATTTTTTGTATTTTTAAGCCTAAAACACAAAATTAGCTAAATTTTGAAAAATTGTTTACAGTAAAATTGTGAAAACTATTGATACCAAACATCGAATTGTATTTGAGTATTACTCTCTTTCAAATAAGCATTATTTGATGTTTTAGCCAATTAGCTAATAAATTGCATTATTTGAAATGTTTTAGCCAATTTATTTTTTAAAAAACCTTGTCACTTAATAACAGTTTCCATGACTGGTTGATTTATTAATGTTGTTTTTCCAAAGTTATCAATAATTATTGGTGAGAACACAATTATATCCATTTTAGGTAATGTGAGAATAAAAATTGACATGACAAACAGATTTTATATTTTTCTGATGCAAGCAAAATGTTATGCAAATTTCACAAAGAATTGGTTACAATATAGATGCTGACACCAAGGACAGCAACAACCCTACAGTTACCCATCTCCCAACAAGATGAAGTCTGTCACAAAGAAGACAAACAACTCTTCTGATGTGGAGGTCATTTTCAAGAAGATTCCGCTCACCTATGCTCATGAAGTGTAAGATTTCGGCAACTTTGGGAGGTCCTTCATCTCCATGTGCTGCAAACACCTGCAGCTCTACCAGCAGCTCAGCAATGATGAGGATACAGTCCAGAATCACCATGCACATTATGGTAATCTGGAACTTATTGGTATTGAGCGTGTGGCAGAGCCTGTCTCGGAATGTTCCCTGCATGTTCTTGGCCTCCTCTGACTCGGTCGTCACTGAGCTATTGGAGTCGTCCTTCTCGATGACCCTCTCCATGTCATCCCCGATCTTCTTGAAGCCTTCCATTCTCATCTGAAAATATTTTGTTTTCATATTAATTTTTATCAATTTTTATTGGTATGTTAGCCAGTTTCTTTTTGGTTCAAGTTATATTAATCATAATTTTTAATTTAATATCAGTATAATTGGTGATTAAATAAAATAAACACACAACATATATTTATTTCTATTATTTAAAGTATTAAATTTGTTTTGATAATCGACTGTTTGTAAACATTACAATAGCTTAAGTACCAATGAAAGAAATGCTATCTGTTTTTTTCTCTTCCTGAGAAACAAAATATATCCAAAAAGACCATAGACCCATTCTAAAAAATTGGAGACTTGATACATACTGATAACTATCCATTGGGATAAGGATATTATCCAAGATAATCAGGATCTAGACATAACTTTGATACCAAAAGTGAAGCCATTAAATATGTTTTACATTGCCACATCTTGAGAATTCTGCTGTAGCAATTACTAACAATTCTACTTCAGTTTTATTGCTTAAGTGAATTTACATGCTGCACTGCATGAGGCCTTCTTCTCTTTCCTGTGATTTACTTCACTGCCTCAAATTTACATCATGTCATTTACCAGTAGTTACCACTAGAGGTCCCCACTGAACCAATCATAATGGATGCAAAAGCATGATGAGATCAGAGCAAGTCATGACATTACATTGCTCCATCTCATGTCTGAACAAACTGCCTTGAGCTGTGAACTCATTTGGTCATGCCTATTTCAGGCACTATCTATATGATCACAATTATTTCAGCAAGGGGTCTTAGAGGGGCCATAAAAATTATGCAGAATTTTGATATAGATCCAATGATTCCAAAAACTCAGCATAGTCTTCGTCTTGGAATTTGTTTTTATATAGGGCACTAACATGTGTCCTGGTCCCTGATATATCCTATTGTATATTCTGGCCCTAATCTGTGACCACCATCCCCAATCTTTGTCTTATTAATCCCTAATCTATGACCACCATCCCCAATCTTTGTCTTATTAATCCCTAATCTGTGACCACCATCCCCAATCTTTGTCTTATTAATCCCTAATCTATGACCACCATCCCCAATCTTTGTTTTATTAATCCCTAATCTGTGACCACCATCCCCAATCTTTGTCTCATTATTCCCTAATCTGTGACTACCATCCCCAATCTTTGTCTTATTAATCCCTAATCTGTGACCACCATCCCCAATCTTTGTCTCATTAAATATTGCCTAATCTGTGACCACACTCCCCAATCTTTGTCTCATTATTCCCTAATCTGTGACCACCATCCCCAATCTTTGTCTCATTATTCCCTAATCTGTGACCACCATCCCCAATCTTTGTCTTATTATTCCCTAATCTGTGACCACCATCCCCAATCTTTGTCTCATTATTGCCTAATCTGTGACCACCCTCCCCAATCTTTGTCTCATTATTCCCTAATCTGTGACCACCATCCCCAATCTTTGTCTCATTATTCCCTAATCTGTGACCACCATCCCCAATCTTTGTCTTATTATTCCCTAATCTGTGACCACCCTCCCCAATCTTTGTCTTATTATTCCCTAATCTGTGACCACATTCCCAATCTTTGTCTCATTATTCCCTAATCTGTGACCACCATCCCCAATCTTTGTCTCATTATTCCCTAATCTGTGACCACCATCCCCAATCTTTGTCTCATTAATCCCTAATCTATGACCACCCTCCATTCATAACCATGAGAATAAAACATGAGAATTTATAATCCCATGTATATGATACATTTAGATTTTAATCACAGGTTATAATCTTATGCTTATAATTCATTCAACCTTATCAATAGATTACAATTTCATGTTTACAAACGATAGAACCTCACTCTCCGATTTTTATCTTATTGACAAGTATATAATTCATAGTACTTCACTCTGGTTATAATCTGAGGTATATAATCCACAGAACCACAAGGGTGAAGTGAATACAATATGTGGCCCATTTTTAAGTTCAAATTTTATTCAATATAGAATGAGTTTCTACAAACCAGCATGGAATATTGACACAGAGGTAAAAAAGGCCATAGTTATTTCTGGATTGTTCTTTTTATACCAAATATCTCTAAAACTGCATCTTTGATTCGAGGCAATTCTCACTGCTTGAGTTTAACATTTGATGGAAAAGGTTTTCAGACATGGCAGCTAATAAAGTAAATACCATCCTCTATGTTGTGAAAGGAATACATTAATATTTTGGCAAAAAATGCACATACAGAAGAAAAAAACATTGGAATCTTGAGAATAATAGAAAGACAGCTATGGGTGTGATAGACTGATTTAATTGTAATGACATGTCAAACAACATTTGTTACTTGTAGGAGCCAAGCTTGCATGTATACAAAATTTTCCAATGTATGACAGAATTTAATACACCAGGTGGCAGCATGGCCCGCTCAAGCAGTTAGAATTGATGACTTACCGTATATTTGCAGATAACCACCTTATGAACGACAAAATTTTGCTTTCATGATAGTAAAAACACTTCAAAGCATAGCATAGTATAGCATAGCATAGCATAAATGCTTCATCTAAAAAATATTTTGTTATTGAGAATTTGATTACCGTATTATCCCTAATAGCCACATTCCCTAATTACCGCCCCCCCTCCTGTCTGCAAACCAGGCCTTGGTGGCTGGGGTAGTGGAGCAGCAGACTTACAATCCACAGGGGTTTGCTATCTCAGTAATTAATATGGAAACAGTTCTCACAGCTTCACTACAATACTCATGCAAACATATCAAAGAAAATATGCCCCTTGTACTGTTTTTTTCACAAACACCTGTTTAATATTTCTCAATTTTAAGTGATGTTACACTGTAATTAACTCCCCATGTTGCATCAATGTGTAAGATCTGACACCTGAATGCTGAGCAAGGGTCACATATGGGTCACAGTACAACGCCAAGTAGCACACCCCAGACTTAATTGGTTATTTACCCTATAGGCATGTGGTCAAGTGGGGGAACTACAGGGCTCAACACTGATGATAAATGATTGTCATTTTCAATACTTAACATGCTTAGTTGTTTTGTGTCTGGACTGACAATAAGGTTTCAAGGTTTAAAAGGAATAAAATATGCTTATATTTCCAACTCTTAGTGGCCACGGGCCGTGGCGCAGTTGGTTACAGCACCAGCTTATTAGCACCAGTTCCTCTGTGGTGATCCAAAGGTCGTGGGTTCAATCCCTGGCTGTGCCGAGATTGAATTCATGAAACAATTTCACATATGAGCTGAGGCCCGTGCCTGAAGGGTCAGCTGAAGGGTTAACCCATTATCCTTGTAAATCTGTGACTGGGTGGGTTGTCATGTCAAGGACCTGCGACATGACAATTCAGTGAGGCAGCACTATATCTGCTACAAGTAGGTCTCATCACGAAATGACTGAAATAATGTTGAAAGTTTTGTAAAACCGCAAACAAACAAACAAACAAAAAAGCAACTCTAAGTGGCAGCAAGTTAGAGCCACACTAGTTCCACTTTTCTTGTGTGATTATGTGTATAAAATATTATAGAGCTTCAAATTCAACATCACAAGCTTGAACAGAGAATGGAAAAACTTTTTTCTGACAGTTAGAGAGTTAATTGTCCAGTGACAGAGTATGCGTTGTCCTGCTATTTTCTTTGATATATAATTTGCTTTGAACCACTACAGTAACTGTGTTCAGCAGGTGCACACAACATGTCATCATTGCATGTCACATCTGCCTCCACCTCCCTCCCACTGGGTAAGCCAAGCAAAGACCGTTTAATGTAACACATCATCTGTTTACAAGTATAAATCTTCTTATTATGACCAATTTAGCTATTTTTTTTTTCAATGGAAAATTTAAGTATTTAGTAACACCAGCCCAGGGCTGTTGATCCATAGGTCCATGGCCCCTTGCATCATTCCTAAATGATCCTACTCTCAGTGATGGCCAAATAAATTTGGAGAAAAAAACTCTGCCACACCTGCATGGTTATATACCTTTTTGATTAAAGAATATTGGGGAAAAACAAAGGCTTTTCACAACTATCTTAATAGCCATGCTGGTGCAATAGGTTTGATTTACAGAGTGTTTCCTCTCATCCTGCAGTACATAAGTCTCTTGATTCCTCTCAGCAGAATTTCTACCCTGGCCCTCTTACCCTGCCAAGTTTACACCCTCATCAATCTAGTCACAATCAATTAACACCAGTGGATGTAGTGAGAAGGCAGGAGGCCAGGAGCACATGAGTTCATTTAGTCTAAAGCCATGTGCAAGGAAAATATTCTGTAAATTATCTCATGACCAAGTTATATGCATGCATGAGCAGAGAAGGATGTTAGCATTGAGTTACTTTTTCTATGTTTTCAAGATGCTTTTTAAAAAATACATTCATCAAAATTATAACTGTGTAAATTATAGTCTCTTATGTGATCTTCCCCAAAAATTAAGCTGCAAAATATGTCATTTATTTCTGTGAACAATAAAACTGATTGAAGCCTCATTGGGTGTTGAACGAAAGTGGGTTCAGGCCTTGACATTAACATTTGTGATCCACTTGCCCACCGGGCAAGTAAATTTTAAAATCTACTTGCCCTGAAATACAATTCACTTGCCCGGATAGAAAAATAAAAGCTATTTTTGAATAAAATAAGGATTTGTATTTTATATCTTATTTTATCAAAATTATCAAATTATTTTATCAAAATCTGTTCAACCTGTTCTTTTCACCAAAACTCGCACTAAAATACACTGATGAGATGTTCCAAATGTCTCAGCATCATGATGTTGTTCATGGAAAATTCCAAGACTTTTTGACTGGTACCCGATCATTATTTATATAAAATCTAAGTAGATATTATGATAGGGGACCAGATTAAGAAACGCATTCGATTTATGTGTAAAGTCGTGCACGGTTGCAAAATGAGTCTATGTTAAATGCAGTATGAATCCCGAAAATGTGCTCGACTTTTGAACAAGAGTGCACCCGGCCAAGATAATCAATCGCAGACAAAATGGCGGCAATCGCATTCGAAGCTCTGTGCACAGTGATGAAAATTAATTTTTATTGGCTCTGGGGTATATTATTTCAAGATTACAGCACTTGCCCACCGGGCAAGTGGAAGAGAAACATCCAGTTGCCCGGACTTGCCCGACACATGTTAAATATAGCTCCGGGCAACCGGGCCACCGGTTAATGTCGAGGCCTGGGGTTTATAAATATTTGAGTGGTGAAGAGCTTGGAGAGTGTTCTAGTTTAGGCTCTAGGAGGCTGCAGAGTGCAGTATGGGCTTTGGATCACACTCAAGATTATTCAATAGAGCTCCATCATTAACCAAACTGTAAGGAGAACCTCTCAGATGCCTAGAACTTTTACAATTCATAGAACTCTTAAACAAGATTATTGTTATGAACTTCATGATTAACCTTTTTATCATATAATGTAATCACTTTAAGTGGCACTGTTGTGTATCGTATTTCCTGGAAAAACATGATATATTTTTTAAAAATGAATATATATAATGAATGATAAGACAAGAATAATATTGACAGACAGACATCAAGTATGACACTATATACACCTCGCAGAGAATTCCCTTTCTGCACTGTACCCTCCTTATGGCACTGTACCCTTCTTATGGCACTGTACCCCTCTTATGGTACTGTACCCCTCTTATGGCACTGTACCCCTCTTGTGGTACTGTACCCCTCTTGTGGCACTGTACCCCTCTTGTGGTACTGTACCCCTCTTATGGCACTGTACCCTTCTTATGGCACTGTACCCCTCTTATGGCACTGTACCACTCTTATGGCACTGTACCCCTCTTATGGCACTGTACCCCTCTTATGGCACTGTACCCTTCTTATGGCACTGTACCCCTCTTATGGCACTGTACCCCTCTTATGGCACTGTACCCGTCTTATGGTACTGTACCCCTCTTATGGCACTGTACCCCTCTTGTGGTACTGTACCCCTCTTGTGGCACTGTACCCCTCTTGTGGTACTGTTCCCCTATTATGGCACTGTACCCCTATTATGGCACTGTACCCTTCTTATGGCACTGTACCCCTCTTATGGCACTGTACTCCTCTTATGGCACTGTACCCCTCTTATGGCACTGTACCCTTCTTATGGCACTGTACCCCTCTTATGGCACTGTACCCCTCTTATGGCACTGTACCCCTCTTATGGTACTGTACCCTTCTTATGGTACTGTACCCTTCTTATGGTACTGTACCCCTCTTATGGTACTGTACCCCTCTTATGGCACTGTACCCCTCTTATGGCACTGTACCCCTCTTATGGCACTGTACCCCTCTTTTTGCATTGTACCACCCTTATTGCATTGTAACCCACTCTTATTGCATTGTACCCCACTTGAGGCATCCTATCACAGCAGTGTACCCCTCTCATAGTACTGTACCCTTCTTTCGGCAATGAACGTTGTACCCCACTAACAGCCGGCCCTGGCAACAACGCCCAATGGCCAAAGGTCAGGGTGTAAATACTGGTGAGCCAAGATTAAGATAAATTTGTATTGATACTACTGGGCATTTGTATCTTATCTCTCATTCATTACCATGCTCACACTCAACATTGAGATCTTACTGAAAGCAAATCATTTCTTTCTGTTGTTATAGATATAACTATCAAATCAAATGGATTGTGCTTGTCAGATTTGATACCATCGTAACTTTTGACTAAAATCCCCTTCAAAGTAAATATATTGATCCTCTGCAAGTCTGTCTCCGATTTGTCTGCTGAGGTGAATCTTCAATCAAGTACGATAGCTTGATGCCATGATAAATGGATGAAACATTTATGCCATAAATTGCTGCATTTACTGGGCTTTAGTTAAAGTGGCAATTTAGAAAGCTCAAAACTACTGAAACTAGTTTATCATTATCAACTTAGCATGAGCTTCGGTAATGAAACTGGAAGAGTCTGTTCAGCTCATACAAATATTGTTTCTTGAGCATCAGATGAAGCCATATGCAAATCTTGTTGTAGTTTTCTAAATAATTTAAAGGCAGCACTAAACTGTTATGTCATCCTAAAATTTTCCAAAGCTTGGCTGCCTGGGTGATATTTAAGTCACCATTCAGTTGAAGCCTCAAGCCTCAAGCCTCAAGCATCAATCCTCAATCCTCAATCCTCAAGCATCAATCCTCAATCCTCAAGCCTCAAGCCTAAAGTATCAAGCATCAGGCATCAAGCATCAAGCCTCAATCCTCAAGCATCAAGCCTCAATCCTCAAGCCTCAAGCCTAAAGTATCAAGCATCAGGCATCAAGCCTCAAGCCTCAATCCTCAAGCATCAAGCCTCAAGCCTAAAGCATCAGGCCTAAAGCATCAAGCCTAAAGCATCAAGCCTAAAGCATCAAGCCTAAAGCATCAAGCCTAAAGCATCAAGCCTCAAGCCTAAAGTATCAAGCATCAGGCATCAAGCATCAAGCCTCAATCCTCAAGCATCAAGCCTCAAGCCTAAAGCATCAAGCCTCAAGCCTAAAGCATCAAGCCTAAAGCATCAAGCATCAGGCATCAAGCATCAGGCACCAAACATCAAGCCTCAAGCACCTCGAGAAACAAACACAACAGTTTCAGAATATTATTGCTGTGTCAAATACTTAAGATACCGAAATATTTGATTAATTGTTTTTTATGTTTGTAGTCTTTGAATTCAATGTTATATCCCAGTGGAATGTATAGCATTGGGTCTGTTCAGGTTTTGTTTGTAGTCATATTTGTAAAAATGAGCTATTCAAATTAAATCCCATTCAAACCAATGACAGGAATGAAGAGCACACTTTCCCTATCAGAGACAAGCTAACAAACAGTTACAAGAGGTGTCCACAGTTACAATGGCAGGAGGTCTGTCTGTATAAAAAATTTCAACCTTGCAAAACTCTCAAAATAGAGTGAGATAATGTGTTTGAATGATAATTTGATCCTTGAGTGCAAAACACATTGAATATTGATCAAAGTAACTGGCAAAATTCTGACCAACGTAAGCATCAGTTATTTTAACAAATAGTGCTCCTTAGTAAGAGGGTACTTATACTTAAATCAGTACTTATTTTCAATAACTAACATAAATACTTTGAGCTCTGGACATGCATTCTGGTTTATGGGTCGATTATGGCAGACAATATAATGGTGGCAAATATGGTGATTATTTCAACCAATCTGAGAGCAGCTAACAAACAATTACAAGAAATATTCATAGTAACAATGGCAGTAAGCGGTGATCACCATGTGTCTACTACATTCCAATATCACATATAGGATTTTCTCAAAATAAATAAGAAACAAATCATTAAGCATCTGAGAAACATTTATAACAATAATAATTATTTAATGTCAGTGATAATGATAAAAAGTTCTTGAAAATTAAATGACAACAGTATCATTATTTGGCACAGCTACATATGGCCCAGTACCTTAATATATAAAAACTGTAATTACAGATCTATATGCAATACTGATCCATAATATTCTCTATTATTATCAATTGTTATTATTGACATAATTTTCTCTTTCACATATTTCCTTCTGCAACTGATTTTCAGTGAGTTTCATATTCCACACCTAGCCCTGTCCACCGTCAGTCACAGGTAGGTATCCGGCATTGCAAGAGGATGTCATGTATACAGCATCAATGGCAGCAGACATGTGAATAACTTGCCAAAATAAGCTTTCTCAGTACAGCAGTCATTTTGGACTAAAAGGGGCTTGTGTGTCTTCAAAAAGGTAAAATAAAAGGTTTGTAATCATTTCATATTTCTGTCATACAGGACTTTATACTTTAAATCTGTATTAATATAACTCAACTGTCTTAGCCAATATTAGGTCAAAGAGAATCATGTCACCAAGACTGCATGCCCTAGGAACCTTTTTAAGGAGTGCCTGGAGATCTATTATAGCATTGTCACACAGATATGATAACACTAAGCACAGCCTTTGATAACCAGTCATGGAGCACTAGCTAGAGTGAGAAAACACTCACTAACAGATATCCACCTTTCTTGTCCAACCCGGGATTCAAACCCTGGACCTAAAGCATGAGAGGGAGGGAGAGTTATATTATCAACTGAGTTAATTCCCACCCCTTCCATGCAAGATGCAAGATATTCAAGATCCAAGATTCAATATCATTTTTCCCACACAGGTTACTTGACAGGTATCAAAAATCCATTGTCATAGTCATATTTAATATATATATTTTTTTATATCAAAGTTTAGTCTATGTTGTTATATAAAACAGTGATAATATGTTAACAGTGAAGAAGAGGTATGTAAGAAATGGTTCAAATGGTAACTTTCTTCCTGGAAAATAAAGTAATCAATTGATGCAACCTTGTGTCCTTCACAATCAGGGCAGCAATGGATACCGTACTGCACTGTATCTAACCTACTGACCCACTTTCAATCCAATATGTGGCCAAGGATGTTCTGACTGCCAGTTAAATATCACTCTATGCAGCCTTAAAGTCACTGCTACCAATGTGCTGCTAGAAAAAGACCAAAGATTGAAGAATTTACCCATCCTGTTCCAAAGAAAACAAAATATGAAAAGGGTCTCTCTCACAACCATATACAACCAAAGAAATGTTGTTTAAAAATTGCAATTTGCAGTCAGAACTTTGCAAATATTGCCAACTCTAAGAGTTCTGTGATTCAGAGTAAATCTCTTTTGAACCAAAAAGTTAGTGCTGTAAAAATCTTTTAAATAATTCATGTCAAATAATATACAGACATGTTATCACTCTCCAATGACCTCCTTGCAATTATTCAATTATTATTGTGCCCAAATCGGTATTAAGATCTGACAGAATATTGAAGCCACAATGGAAAGGCCAAAGTGAAGACTAAGATGCCTCTACAAATATCTTCCTGAGCATTGATGACCTTAGGTACACAGCTATAACCATAAATCTTGCTGTCAAATCATAGGTTGTTTTCATGTGTACACATGTTTTGGTTGTGATCATATCAGTTCTCTGTCATCTAACGTTAAGGTTAAATCTTATACTTTGAAGTTCATTTTTTTAAAATCTTGGCTGCCTATATTATATTAGAAGTACAAACTTCTAACTATAAATGGTCTTCTTTTAATTTTTCAAAAAGGATTATAATTTGTTTGCTTCCTGGGGTAGTCATTTTTAAACCAAAATATGTTTCAAACAGTTGAGAGTTTAAAATAATCTTTGATAATAATCCTCCATAGTGCAAAATACTCATTTAATTGATCACTTTTCACTTTGTACACTACTTTGTCTCTATATAAATAACTTTTAATTTCAACAGTGATTGGTTAACTCCCCTTCATCTGTATTTGATATACAGACCATAGAGAAAGTATTTTTAAGATTTTTTTCTCTATAGATGAACAGACTTTACATACATAGTCCTGTATGAGTTTGACCAGTATTGATGAAATATAACAGCGTCAAAATGCATAATTTCATCTTCTTATCCTTGGGCATATTGACATATTCTTTGATTTTATTTCAACCCAACTTTAATGGAACTTGACTCATACTTGCCTCTGTGTCAGGATTATTTACCAATGTTGTCTTGTCGCTTTCCCCCATATTTAGTCTCTTGTTAGTTCTCAGTGCAGTGTTGTGTCAGCCATTAGTCTTGGCACCTCCCCCCAAAGTGTTATCATAGCCACTGGCACTGATCCATAATGTATGTCAGTCACATGAATAAACATTGTGTACTTTACTCCAAAACAATAAAAATCAATATATCTGACCAAAACAAAAGCACATGTTTTCCTTGTTGTCACAGTACTGTACAAAAATATAACTACCTGAACCATCTTGGCCGTTCTAGCTCCTGGTAATAATCCCAAACTTTAGATATCTCTCAAACTGCAGCTTTTTCACTTGTATCTTGGGAGTTGAGGCAGGTGTGTTTTCACAGAAAAGTTGGTGATGTTGCAAATGGCTGGGAAGCCACGATGCCACCTGAATCTCACACCTTATATTTCCACATAAACGACTGTCCTGTGAACATTTTGTGAGTAGAATTATTCTTGAGAGTATTTTGGATGTGATCAAATGATTTCCAAGTTCACTGTTGCAGGCATCTTGCGAATTTGGCCTAATCAGTGATCACCATCATCACCTTTGTTTACGTTTTGCTGTAAGCTTTGTGCAGCGCCCCCTAGCGTTGAGAATTATTAAAAATGATTATGGTCCTTTTGCGTTCAAGCAGCCCTAGTAATATTCCGATTTTGTTAACCGGATATAATTGGTTTGACAATTAATTTGATTAAATCTGTAAACGCGTGTTTTTAAGTTTTTCTTTTTTTCATATCGAGAAGTGCGTGATTTGTGACAGCCAAACAAAAAAGATGGCGGACAACACATCTGAGTCGAAAAAAGTTGTCGTTCCAAAAACGGCCGCTGATGTACAGAGAATCAAACTTGGAAAATTAATGAAGAACCCCGTGAGTAGAAAAAACTGTCGGATGTTTAGTCATGTATATCTCGGACCCAATGTCATTGTATTTTCCCTCGCGCCATTCATGAGAATGCCAGTGAAACTTTTTGAGCGATAATACCATTACAGTCTAGGTTTCACAGTCTATACCCAAAGACATCGGCAAAATGGACTTGAAATCCACTGTTTCTAGAAACACTACGCACTGACCATCATATTGAAGTTTCCCCAGTAAATAAGCTCGACCTCCGGCGATTGACTGTTGCAGTTCTGATCCATGTCATCTTCTTTCCCAGTCATAATATCTATAATTGCAAATCCGTGAGCTTTCTGTAGTGTTTTTTCTTCAGTTTTTTACCCAATTGCCCAGCAAATCTACAACGTCAATGATCACGTGACTAGGGGTCACGTGACCAAGCGGCCGCCATTCCGGTGAAACTGGAGTAAAATATTTGTTAAATTTAATTCAATATCTTGTGAGAAAACGAAAATAATTTGACTGTCAGTGTACAGAGATAATTGCTGCTAAGATCGTATGCAAACACCTGACTCTGGCTTGAAATCTTGTAAGAATTTTACGATACGACTTCACCGGTCCCCCCAGGGCCGTGACGTCAGTGGGCGATAATTGGGCACTTTTGCGAACTCGAATATCAAACATGACAACGTGAAATGGCATTTGGAAGAGTCCAAGTGATGACGTCATGGAAACACCAAGGGAGAATCTTCATATGACGTCACAAGCACCACTGCGTTGTAGAGCTTGAGATCGTTGCTGTCACTCCTATAATTAGACTGACCCACTTTCACCTGATTGCGCAAACTCGTAAACAATGGCGAAAAGCTGCTGAGACCAGGAAAAGACAAAGAAATTTTTTCTAACAAGCCTAAAATCTAATGTTGAATTAATGGAAACATTGTTCCTTTAAAACCTGTTGCCGGAAAACGAGTTCTATTGGAGTCGGGACTTACATTGGGTGGGCAGTGCATGGTATTCATGAAAACAGTGGATTTCTAGTCAATTTTGCCGATGTCTTTGGGTATAGTGTTCCAAGGCACCGATCTTATACCTCAGTGATGCGCGTATTGATGCGATTTCGAATGAATACGAGCATGCCGATTATTTGTAAAGTATTGATTAGTTGGAACTATTTTGCGTCGGCCATCTTTAGACTGGTCCCCCATCGAGTGTCAAGAACATTGTGTATATACACAGATGGCGGCAACCAGTCTATGGCTGTACGCACCATTTTCGGCACACTGTCCACCAGAGGCACACACAAACTATTACCTCTGGCCAACCCAGATTAGTATTCATCCGGTCCTACTTTTACTGGCCATGTGCTCAAGAACTGTCAGTGTGTTGTAAATGTGATTGCCGTATTAACATCTCTTAATATCAAATATGAAGTTGCCTTGAGATGTATTTGAGTTCATTTGTTAACATTTGAACATTTTTTGTTGGTTATATTAACCAAAAGTATAAAAGATTAAAAGAATTCATCTTTGTTGTGGTTCCGCCTTATCACTACCCCAGGAAATGACTCCTCTGGTTGAGAAAGTAGTTCCAAGTTTTATTTCTCTTAATAGTTGTTTCTTTATGCACAGACTTTTGTATTAAGGGTGAAATATATCAAAATATACCAATCTGAGTACAATGTAAGAAAAAAAAAAAGTAAGACGGACAGTTACATGAAAATTGGTGGATGTGGTGAGCCAGCACCAAAAGGCACCTTGTACAGAGGTGAGAGGTTCACCACGTCGCCCTCTGGTGGAGTTTGCATTTTCGGGTCACGTGACGGGGTCAAATGAGGTGAGCTTTGTTTACAAAACGTTTTTAACGATAAATATCTTGTTTCGTGTATCATTTAAAAAAAAATACAGTAGTTGTCTGAGGTATAAAAACAAAACATGCCTCGTCGGGTCAGCTGTGTGAGCGGATTCAGTTCGTTGGTGATAGCGGACGGATACACTTCAGGGTATCCTTCCGCAATCACCAACTCACTGAATCCGCTCACCCAGCTTCCCCGACTCGGTATGTTTTGTTATAGTATTTTTAAACAAGAAAAAGTGGTGCTCCACATGTAACACGGATGGGAAAAAAACAAACAAAACAAAAATTTAAGTAAACAAAACAAAAATTAAAATAAACAAAACAAAAATTAAAATAAACAAAACAAAAATTACAACAAACAAAACAAAAATCAAAAATATTTATTCATCTATTAAAAACATTTAATTTGGTATATGAACAAATTTTCTAGCACAACTGGGTGCAAAGATGTGCCTTATCAGGCTCGATTATCGCTCAGACGCTAACCGCAAATCATCGATCAGACTTTTGCATGTCATCTGACTTCTAATTGTCCGATTTACACAAAATTTGAACTAAACTTACTGATAATTCCTTATTCTGTCGATTGGGAATCATTTCCAAGCAATTTATAAAGATAATTTTATGAAACGATGGGCGAAAACGACAGGGTTGGCACGTTTCTTCCGCTAGGCGGAAAAAACCGGACGAAAGGGCGGAAAAAACCGTCCCGGAAGAAACAGGTTTCTTCCGCTTAAAGCGGAAGAAACTGGAAGAAACTAGAAATAATTGGATTAAAGTTGAAATATTTACTAAAATGACTGTAAAATGGGTTTAGAATGCTAAGGAACAACTTTATTCAAATGGTCACACATGGGGGGGTTGGGGGTATGAATGTATATGCAGGCTTACTGGATGGAAGAAACTTATCCTCCCGGAAGAAACTGGAAATAAATGGAAGAAAGTGGAAATATTTCATAAAATGATTATAGAATTGGTTTAGAATGCTAAGGAATGACTTAATTATATAAATGGAATACTATACATACATGAAACATATTCAAATTGTTACTCATGGGGGGTGGGGGCATGAATGTTTAGGCATGCTAGCTATGGATGGAAGAAACTAATATCTTACAGAACTTACAGAAGAAACTTATCACTGCTTTTTAAAACTGGTTTACTTTTAAGGTGTATTATACTATAGATTGTTTCAAGTATAAATCATTGCTTTATTCTTTGTATGCCTGTTGTTGTCTTTGTGTGCCCATCCTAAATCATTAATACACAATACTACAAGTCATATGGGCAAAAAGGTAACCATATACACAAATCATTTCTTCCAAGTTTGTTCTCCTGTCCTGGAAGAAACAGGTTTCTTCTGGAAGAAACCCAAACCTGCCTGAAACATACTTATGTATCATGTATACTCCACAACAAACAAAATAAATTTAACAAATTAACAATGTTTATCCACTTTCTTCCATGTTTCATCCAAGTTTCTTCCAGTTTCATCCAAGTTTCTTCCGGTTTCTTCCAGTTTCTTCCGGAAGAAAGTGGAAGAAACCGGAAGAAATAGGTTTCTTCCACGTTTCTTCCGCTGTCCCGGAAGAAACAGGTTTCTTCCGGAAGAAACCCAACCCTGGAAAACGATGAATGTTCTGCTTTGTTTCTGTTTTGAATGTTCTGCTTTGTTTACATGGGTGCTGGACGTTCCGACTCACGGCCTTCCGCCTCAGACGTTCCGCCTCACGACCTGTCCGCCTCACTACCTGTCCGCCTCACATTGCTTGTAATAGACCGAATTTGACTCTCTTTTTTTTTAAACACATCTACATTTCACAAAGAATACGAATCCTTGTCATATAAAGCTGTATTCTCAAGAAGAGGTTAGTAAAACATCGTCATTCTTATATCGCGAGTGATCTGTCAAAGACATGATTGGGTCCGGCAAGTTAGCCCGGGTACGTTATCCAGTTTGTCCACGATTGGAGCCGGCGGGTTCCGGTGGCGGAAGGCGGCGGACGCCGACCTCCGCCCTCTGAATACCCTCGGCGAAATTGGCGGAAAAAAATATAGAATTGACGTATTTGAACTTACTTTTTTTAAAAACACATCTACATTTGACAAAGCTGTAAATATTCTCAACAAGAGGTTGTTTAAAAGGTAGGTGATTGTGGACTTAATATGAATCTATGCCACAGACTATGGCCCAGTGAGGCGCACGAGCAGTGAGGCGGACAGGTCGTGAGGCGGACAGGTTATGAGTCGCTGGTAGCGTGAGGCGGATCGTCTAGCATTCAATTAATTCGTTTACATCACACACTTCTTTTCTTTTGTATTCATACGCCGAATACAAGACTGGTCCCCGCGTGTCAAGAATGGAGGGCGGCACCAGTCTAATCTATTGCATGCACACGATGAACACTCCACAGTGGCGTTAGTTGTTTTAACAATTATAACCACAGAAAAAACCGAATTACAACCCACAGGAAATGACTACCCATTTCCCATGATCGTACCGATCACAGAATAAAACAGATGGTTCCTTTTTTTGACAACCATTGGCGAGAGGCAATGGTTGTGAAAAAAGGAACCATCCGTGTTACAAAAAATGATACATGAAACAAGATATTTATCATTAAAAACGTTTTTATAATTGTAAACAAAGCGCATGAATACAGCACCTCATTTGACCCCGTCACATGACCCGAAAATAGTGCGTACAGCCATAGACTGGTTGCCACCCTCTGTATATCCACAATGTTCTTGACACTCGGCGGGGGACCAATCTAAAGATGGCCGACGGAAAATAGTTCACACAGCCCGAATACGCAGATTCAGCATGGTTGTATTCATTGGAAATCTTGTCGATCTGTGCATCACTGAGGTATAAAACAGGCAGCAGTGATAGGTGTTCATAGGCCCCCCGCCAATCTCTCCGAATTATGGTCAAAATACCCGCGTGACAAAGTGGACCGTGTTATTGAAATGAGACATTGGACTGCGGTCAAGCTGCTGAATTTGGATATTTTATCTATGTATATTATCTTCAAGTGACATGTCAGCTGCCAATCTTAAAGACATACTTTCTAGTAAAATAAAAAATATAAATTACATTATTAAATGATCATATTTGTGTAAATACATTGAAATTCATAGACAAAATAATTATATCAGTAACAATGGAAACACAAATCGCCATTTAAAACTAATCTTGCAACCCCCATAAATTATGATCATTTATTGCAATCTGTGCCTATGACGTCATCGTGGGGGATTTTTTGCACGTGCAACTCGAGCTGCAATCATTTTCAATTTACACAAAACTTTGCTAATATTGGTCCGATTGTCATGCTTTTTACACCAAAATGTCACATTTTTCATGTTCTTTCCGAAGCACACAACCATTTCTAAGGCCGAAAACCGTGACACCGCTTTTGGGTTCATTGTTGTTTGTTTACTAATTAGTTGACTTCATTCTTTTTTTTCTGGCACATGCATTTAACCCCTAAGGGACTAGGCTATCTTAATTTGGTTCATTGGCAGGACTAACCAATTTTTTTCTGGACTAGTGTATCTACCGTATTTACTCGTGTATAAGACGAGGTTTTTTTCCAAAAACTCTTAGTTAATGTTTAGGGGGTCGTCTTATACACGAGAGCAACCTGTGGACGAGGATTTACGCCAAAAAATTACGCTACTATGAGTTTTCATTTCGAACATTCTTATTTTCGAAATAACAAATATCGGACATAGCGGGTCGGTTTAACAGTCTTAAAATCGAGTAATTACGGTAAAACGTAAATACGATCTTCATATTTTCGAAATAACGAATATCAGTCGCAGCAGATTGATTTTAATTGCGTTTTAAATGATAAAGAAAGGTATTTACCCAATATTATTGGTCTATTATTCGAAACGCTTTGTTTTGACTTTGTTCTCACTGATTCCAATTATCAGCGTTCACAGTTTTGCAATACGTCTTTGTTTCCACTGCTTTGAGTCGTGTCTTCCCTTTTTGGCAGAAATGCTTTCACACGCAGATCGATTTTAATTACGTTTTAAATGATAAATAAAGGTATTTACCCAATATTATTTCGAAACACTTTGTTTTGACTTTGTTCTCACTGATTCCATTTATCAGCGTTCACAGTTTTGCGTTTCGTCATTGTCTCCACTGCTTTGAGTCGTGTCTTCCCTTGTTGACAGAAATGCTTTCACACGTGGATCGATTTTAATTGCGTTTTAAATGATAAATAAAGGTATATACATAATATTATCACAAATTACGCTTTGCAGGTCGAGAACAGAACAAAGCCATCCATTATTGCGCAATATATTAATATTTCAATGCGAGTTAACAATCGTTTTCACGCTAAAAACAAGAGCCTCTTCCCGTCACTTCCGCCTTTCAAAATTGCGACCACGTGTTGTGTTGAGTCGTGTCTTCCCTTCTTGACAGAAATGCCTTCACACGTGGATCGATTTTAATTGCGTTTTAGATGATAAATAAAGGTATTTACCCAATATTATCACAAAATATGCTTCGCAGGTCGAGAATTTATCCATGAAGTAAAATGTAAATATCATGTACGTGACGTCGCGTTAAGTCACGTCCGCAACACGAGGAGAAGCCAGGGATCCATCATTGCGCAATATATTAATATTTCAATGCGTGTTAAGTAGGCTCTGATCGTTTTCGCTCCAAAAATAAGAGCTTGTCCCCGTCACTCCCGCTTTTTAGAATGACGACCTCGTATTGCGGAATGCATGTTAAATGGATGAATGGTTTTGTTCTGTTCTCGACCTGCAAAGCGTGTTTTGTGTTTATATTGGGTATATGATTTTATTTATCATTTAAAACGCAATTCTCCTGCAAAGCTGCAAAGTCAATGATCACATGATTTGTGAGTCACGTGGCCAATCGATCCGCTACGTCACGGACATCGTATTTGATAAAAAAAGGTATTTACCCAATATTATTGGTCTATTATTCGAAACGCTTTGTTTTGACTTTGTTCTCACTGATTCCAATTATCAGCGTTCACAGTTTTGCAATACGTCTTTGTTTCCACTGCTTTGAGTCGTGTCTTCCCTTGTTGACAGAAATGCTTTCACACGTGGATCGATTTTAATTGCGTTTTAAATGGATTGATGGTTTTGTTCTGTTCTCGAACAATTTGTGATAATATTGGGTAAATACCTTTATTTATCATTTAAAACGTAATTAAAATCGATCCATTACGTCACTCCCGCTTTTTAAAATGACGACCTCGTATTGCGTAATGCATGTTAAATGATTGGATGGTTTTGTTCTGTTCTTGACCTGCAAAGCGAATTTGTGATAATATTGGGTAAATACCTTTATTTATCATTTAAAACGCAATTAAAATCGACCCGCTACGTCTGATATCCGTTATTTCGAAAATACGAACATCGTATTTACGTTTTACCGTATTTACTCGTGTATAAGACCGCTAAGATCTTATATCGTAAGCATATTTAAGTTTCACTTTTAAAATGACCGCCAAGCTTCAGCTGAAGCTTGAATGGTAGCAGAGCCGATATGTCAAGAAAAACCAACTCGTCTTATATTCGGAAATTGGTTTTTTTTAAGCAAAATAACCTCAATTTTGGGGGTTCGTCTTATACACGAGTCGTCTTATACACGAGTAAATACGGTACATACTAAATTAATAAAATTTATAACCATGGTTATTCAATATGCTTAATAAAGTGCTGGGGTCAAAAGTTCATGATTAAGGCAGTCTGACGTCATCATCATGATTACATTGTAACAAGTTGCAGCCCTTCAGAATGTTACAAATGACGTAATCAAGTCAGAACAATGGGGACGTCAACGTCCCTCCCGTCCGTTACCGGTGGTGGACGGTGCCGTCCTTCCCGTCCGTTAGGGGTTAAAAGAGCTATTTTTCTCCCAAAAAACATGTTTCCCTTGTACGGACGGTTATACTAACAGAGCCACAGATCAATGTGCATTATAATTCTTCATCATACAACAAAAGTGTATCAGGGAAGTGAAAGTTGCCCTTTAATCTTAAAAAGCTGATTTTCGCCGAAATTAGACCTCATGACGGAGTCATGTCTGGCATATAATTCTGCTTTGTCATGCGGTAATTTTGACCAGGTACCATCTCTCTGACCAATGATTAAATACAGAGGAGTTGTACAGTTTTGGTTGTGGTAAAGTTGTACAGTTCTGGTGTGTTGTGCTGAAACCAAGAATCTGGTGACAACTGGAATGTCAGGTTTCACCGATGAATCCTGGGATTTACCAAGATAATTTTCAATCTTAATACTAATATAAGAGACGTTAGTAGTGTCATTATTTTGCTCTTATTTTGTTATATTTCTTTATTTTGTTTAGCTTACTTCAAATTTGAATGTTAGCTTCCAACGTTCTTGTTGAGTTTCTCCGAGGCAAATGACAATGACAATAATGTATGAAACCTGCAATAATTAATAAGGCTACCTTATGGATCATACTGCTTTTTTCTCTTCATTTTCATTAAAACTGAATCATATTACTGATCAATTCTAGGTTTCAGCTTCTGGAGAGTAGGTTCTTAAAATTATTTTGTTTTGATGTACTGCCTTGAGCCCAAACTTATATAATTGCTTTGAAATTAATTAAATAAATAAAGGCAATCAGTGTTACGTTGGGACATATATTTGATATAATAGAAAATATTTGATAGAATATTGAAATTCAAAATTAACTTTTCAAATATCAGATATTTACAAAGGCAAGCAATATAGAGTTGAATTTTAATGCAAACTCAACTAGAAAGCTATGTGGTTTCAAACTTCACAAGAGGGTGACTTTTGTGTTTACCTGGGCAAAGTAAACTTGAGCGAAGAAATTTTTTTGAAAATGCATGCTCAAGGTTACCCTCATGGCCATTTTACTCGAAATTCAAATTCCATCATTAAATCTTGAAATCTCCATGTTATAGTTTCTTTGCAGATGTGTCTGAGCTCTGAAAATCCCTCAAATAAAACCCCAATATGAAGATTTCATCTTTGTTTTCTGTCTAAAATCATTATTTATACACATATAATTAGTCCATTTTGATGCTTAGTTTCTGTTTACACTGTTATATGTCAGATGGTGTTTTTCATGAGTGAGAAGTGATTTTTTAATGCAGAGTATGAGAATTTTCTAGTTTATTTTGAAAACAATTTTTTTATTATTATTATTTTATTAAGCAAAAGTGTACATTTGTATAACAATGATACAAAAACCACTCCCAGCCCACACGGGCTTACTTGCTTTGTGCTCACATTTATATATACATTAATTGTTTTCAACAAACATAATTGTCTTTCTTTTTAACATTATTTCATATAGATATTTACTAAAAATATTAACAAATTGTTTTGACATAAGTATTTCAAGTTTAACAAGATCATCATTGTTAAGGAAATTTGGCATAATGTTACATACTTTTTGTACAAACATTCTTCTTTCCGTGTCATACATTTTACAATGGAATAACAGGTGTATCTCATTTTCAATTTGTTGTGATTTGCACACATGACATACTCTATCCTCTAACTTAGTGTTATACCATCTCCCTGTTTCTAAATGTATTGGTAGTATACCAAACCTGAGCTGAGCTAAATAAGACCTACTGCCTCTGCTCATATGGGAAACTACATATTCTTCAGTTTGATAGGTATTCTTAAACGAAACATATGTGCATAACTTTGGTTTATTTCTAATTGTTTCTGTCCATTGGTTACAGCATATCTCATTCAGTGATAACAAGGCTTGGTTTAAACATACCTGTGATCTTGTGTTAAAGCATTTTCTTGGTTAATACTGTATAAGACAGATTTTATTTCTGAACCCCATGTATTGCCGTCAGTGCTGAGGTCCCATTCTAATACCATCTGTGGAAGTCTGTTATGATTCATGTTAACAATTCTGTTCCATAATCTTATCATGCATATCTTACGTCTTGTGCCACATTGTGTCCATCCGATATCCCCGTTTACTGCTGATATTGGTGCAAATCTATGGACTCCTAAAAATACTCTAGCTGCTTTATTCTGTATATTCTCTATTTTTTGGTAGGCTTTGTAGCCCCATATTTCACTACAATAGTCAAGTATAGGACATACACCACTCTGATATAACTTGCTATAGGTAAAATATCCTAAACCATTGAGTTTCTTATATTTATTGATGACAGAGCCTAGGGCCCTATTCCCTGCATCAGCTAACACTTGGGCTGTTACATTGTAATCAAGATGCTCATTCATGATAATGCCAAGGTATTTATACTGATTTACAATCTCCAATTTATCATTACCGAGCAAGAATTGAGTCTGAGTTCTGTGTACTCTTGGTTTTCTAAAATGTACAATATTTGATTTCTTAATGTTAAATCTAATTCTATTTTTCCTGCTCCATTCATACACACAGTCAAGCATTTTTTGTAGATCAGTCTCACTTTCGCCAAAAATAATTATATCATCTGCATACAGTAGGATACTTATTCTAACAGTGTAAAATACACAAGCTTGATGTTTTCTTTATTTAGTTAATATTTTTTTATATTTTCTATTTTTGCAAAACAAAACTCAATTTAAATGTTCTCACATGCATATCTCTTAAATAAAACTGTTTTAGGTCAGTAATTACCAGTAGGTTTGAATCCTCAAGTTATTTCTGAGGTAGTATTCAGGAAAAACAACAAATATGACCACTTTGTTTACAGTTTGAATTCTTTTAATCTTTTAAACATTTGATTGGACAAAACCATTTACCATCAAGACATATAACTTTGGTATGTCTTTTAACACACATCTAAGCATAAAACTTCATGAAAATGTGTACTGTTATAGGGTTCTATAGGGAATGTAGAATTATTCATGTTTGAATATTCATGTCTTAATATAAAAAACAGGACTTTTGCCAGAACTCTCATTTCTCTGACTCACAATTGTAAGTTGTGGAAGAAACGCATCTCAGAATTTGATCTTTTCTCTGTTGAATACAGTGAGTGAGCAAATTACGGCGACATGTGAGACCCTACCGTGTATAAATGAATCAAAATTATCAAAATATAAAACAAATTCCTTTTAAAATTCAGATTTTCTATCATAAGATTTTCTATGAACCCCAAATAATTGTAGCATAATATCTCCCATAGTCTTATGTAAAATAATGTCTTATGTAAAATTATAGAATTATAAAACAGTGGGAAGAGCACTGAAACAAAGCAAAATTAATTATCCACCCAGGATCATCCAGGGTTGACAGCTTTCCACAAGTCCAGGTGGACAAGTAAGAAAACTATATACAAGCAGAAATCTATGTATTGACAGAATAACACTGGTGAGACTAAATTAAGGCACTTTTATCTTACATTAGGACACTTTTATCTTACATCATCATCCCCTTACTTTTAAAGGAATATTTGCAATGTTAAATATTAAGTTGCCTTGAGCTGCATTAGAATTCATTTGTTAACTTTTGAAAATTTGTCTTTGGTAAGTTCAATTAAAAATGCGAACAACTAAAATAATTCAAACTATAAACAAAATGGCCATCTTTGTTGTTTTTCCTGAATACTACCTCAGAAATAACTTGAGGATCTCTAGCAGTGAATATGTCTTTTGTTTATTTTGGGCCATACCACAAATTTGCAGCTAGAGAAAGTTCATCAAATTTTATCTGCCCCAGTGCAGCCAACTGAGCATTGTGTGGTAAACACACACTGCAGCTGTCAAAATTACATACTCAATGACTTCAGGGCCTGGTTGTATACAAAGCCTTATCTGCTTTTTTATTCAATATCCATTTGTAAAACAATATTTAGCTCCAGTGGCACTCAGGCATCAGGCTCTGTCCATGTGTGTGCCTGTCAATGAAGATCTGAGTAGGATGATCTTAACCTATTTTAGTTACAGACTCAAGGTTTCTACTGCAATTTCCAAACATAAAGGGCCACAATAGATATTTTCAAATATGACCTTGACCTTTGTTTCCAAGGTCACCGACTTTAAAATGTCAACAACTACTTTCTCAATACTTATTTTGTTACAGATATACTAAAAGCTGCCAAATTAGCAATTACTGACCTATTTATGAATCTTGTGTGCTCAAAATAGCCACCGACAAAGCAATACCACCTGATCAATTGCTGGTGGCAGGAGC
Organism: Amphiduros pacificus; assembly: GCA_949316495.1. NCBI lineage: Eukaryota > Metazoa > Annelida > Polychaeta > Phyllodocida > Hesionidae > Amphiduros > Amphiduros pacificus. The sequence continues at coordinate 55,668,257 of OX439001.1, read as the reverse complement.
ATCTGGGGCCCATCACTTGCTTTGTTTTCTTTGGGACTGTCTTATCACTAGTCCAATTTATAAAAAGGTTATAAACTGTGCACATTATTCCAGTAACTAATATCTTAATTATGATTTTATTTCCAGAAAAAACCAGTCATAATCCCTGAACAACAGGAGGAAAAAAAACCAAGAGTGTTCACGCCACCAGAGTTCATAAGAAATATATGGGGTTTGTTCCATAGACTATTTTTTTACTCACAAATGTTCCTGGCATGCATGTGTGGTCATTCAAGGCTTATCTGTACTTTCATATTTGAACCAGTCATGACTTTATCTGCACCATTTCAAACACTGTTTAAAGCATTCATAAAATGAGATTTTCATGTACTTTTTCCTTGCATAATATAAATGTCTATACCCTAAACTTTGTGATCAAATGTGATAACCCATCTTATTTCCCCTACATAAAGTTCTGTGCTAAGTTCTGCTATGTAAAGTTTTGCCAACTATGGGGTCAATGGAGATACATATTTATTTTCGAAGTTTATCTTCAGGGTAGTGTAAAATAATTATTAATTCAATCATTTCTCAAAATGCTTAAAAGGGAAATTTAAAAAAATGCTTAAAAAGGAAATTTGAAAAATGCTTAAAAAGGAAAAGGAAATTTAAAAAATGCTTAAAAAGGAAAAGGAAATTTAAAAAATGCTTAAAAAGGAAATTTCCTATGTTGGGTTCTTTGGGATGTCAACATCAGCATCAGCACCCTCTGCATCCTTTAGAACAGATCTTTTATTGCATTTTAAACTATTTTTGTGTTTAGGATCAAGTGCCGGAGCAGGGAGTGGAGATTTCCATGTTTATAGAGGAGTCCGAAGACGAGAATATGCAAGGCAAAAATATGAAAATGAAATGTCTGAAAAGGTAAAGTTTATGTACCTGTTTAACATAATCATGCAACAAAACTTGGCATTCCAGATTATAAATAATTGTCCTTCGATAAAAAGATTACCGGTACTACCGGTAAATATATCTTGGCATCATACAAAAATCATGTATAAGTTGTGACACTTTCAAGAATTAAAAAAAACTATTTTTTTCAGTTTTAAAATATATCTAATGTATAATTCAAACTAAATTGTCATGTCCAAATATTATTTACTGCTTTCATTTGTGTTCAAATGTTATTGGCCATTATATTATCCCTACATAAATTTCTCTGCCATTTGAAAGTACATGAGTCTTAAACTTTAAGTAACATATTTACTGATTTGTTTTGGCACTCTTTATGAAATGTTATCATTTTAAAGGCACAAAGTAGCCTCATTTCTTATTAGGGCAAGGAGGTGATTTTTTATTACATGACCAGGATTTTATACTTTTATTAGCTATGCTGATATTTATGACAATATCAGCATAGCTTGTGTAAGGGGAGGGGAAATTATCTGTCAATCTGTCTGTCAACTCTGATCTCCGTACTAATGGGTGGAGTTATTATATGTTTGTAGAAAAGATGTTGTCTAAGTCACTCTTGTCAGTGGATGAATTCTAGCTATTTTATGTAAGGGTCAGATTTCTTCAATATTTTAAATTATTTTTATTAAACAATACCAAAGTGTGGATTATTTTTCATTTTTATATACACCTTCAACACCCAGTGCTTCATTCTACTAATCTAAATATTGCCTCAGTCTAAGATTTCTTTGGATGACGAATGTAGCCTTAATATTGTAAATTATCATTCATGAAGTAATTTGCAGGCCTCATGAGGAAATGTCCACTGTATAACAAAAGAGCAAGGGTAAGCACCACTCCAAGGCCATTGTCCTATGTTTATGTGATTTCATTGATACCTTTTCTATAGAAACAATAAAATATTATCAGTAAAATATGGTATTATGTGATCTTGGAAATTCGCTCTTGTGACATTGAAAATATCACCAATGTCAAAATCTATGTCAAAATCTATTAGCCTTTAATGAGGTCACTGTGACCTAGTTACATTGATTAATCCTATGAGCCAACCCTAGTTCAATCACATATGGTAAGTTGCATTGATATTGCTATATTCTTACAGTCAAGAGAGCATATCCAGATCAGCTTCTGCGCGCTTTTGGAAGTTGTGACCTATTTGCAAAACATGAACAAAGATATATGTGTAAAATAAATGTGCTGGCAATGTTATGTGTCATGTTTTGCCAAATATCACACTTTATTCAGATGATTTTGAAATCTTCTGTGACCCTGATAGCTCAAGGTCACCCAACATCAAACTTGTCCAAGCCCCTTATATGTAGATCACATCTGCCAAGTCACATCAATATTGCTGTAATATCTAAGAAAGTATGGGATTCCCAAGCAAAGTTCCTCTTGTGTTAGTCATGACCTTGACCCTAGGTCACAAAAAGTGCATTTAACTAAATTACCCTTCAATATTTACAGATATTCTTATGATATCAAGATCTAATCTTGTCTGATTTGTAAAGGATCAGATTGTCAACATTTTGGAAGTTGTCACCTAAGTGGCTTATAAATAGGTCAATGTGAACTAGTTACATAGATTATTCTAAAAATTATGAAAAATATATTGTACCAGATAAATGTAGTGGAAATAAATACTTTTTGTAATGTTTTGCAAAATATCCCAAATAGCTGATTTTGAAAATAGTCCAAGGTCACCCAATATCAAACTGATTCAAGCCCTTCATAGGTAGATTACATCTGCCAAATCATATTGATGTTGCAGCAATCTTGAAGAAAGCAGAACATTCAAAAGTGAAGTTGCTCATGTGCTAATCATGACCTTGGCCTTGACCCATAAAAAGTGCACTGAAATAAAATACCATGGACATTTACCTATATTTACATAAAACCAAGCTCTAATCTTCTCCGATTTTTAAAGAATTAGATTCATAATATTTTGGAAGTTGTGACTTATATGGCCTTTAAATAGGTCAGTGACCTAGTTACATATTCTTTTCTAAAAAAATATGATAAATATTTTGTAAAATAAATGTAGGGAGAATAACAAATAGCCGATTTCGAAAATCGGCTCCTGTGTGACCTTGACCTTGCCCAAGGTCACCCAATATCAAACTTATCCAAGCCCCTCATAAATTGATCACATCTACCAAGTTATATCAATATTGCTGTATTTTGTCAGAAAATAGAGCATTCACAAGCAAAATTGCTCCTGTGCTGGTCATGACCTTGGTCTTGACCCAAGGTTACAAAATGTTCAGCCTAAAAATTTCCCAGGCCTACATATTATAGTATCTAGTCCCTATGTTCAAGCATAACTGAATGAAAACAAAGACGCGGTGAAAACGGAGCAAGAACATAAAGTCAGCTTGTGCTGACCTAATTAGTGGAGGGTGATGCCGTGGGAAAAGACATTCTGACCTTAAAAGAGTGGCTTTTACTGGAATAAACAAGAAAATAATAAACTTAACAAACAAAACAAAAGTGTAACAAATAATGCAAAGTATGTGAGATTGTTAAAATTTGTTTTGGTATTTTCCTCCAACAGGTGTTACCACTGTACCAAATTCCACAGTGTCGCCAATTGGCCTGTCGGCAGTGGATTTCAAGAGAGACCTTCAGTGTTAGAAAAAACAATTTATTATTGATGGAGCTTGAGCTTAATCCTTGAAACATACTTTGGCTTTGTTTACAACAAAACAAACAAGGAAACTTCTGTGAAGGGAAAAGAAAAAAGTTACATTATACATCAAAGTTCAACATTATTGCACATAAAACTTGAATTAATTAGAATTATTATTTATTGAACAGGACAAACTGGATGCAGAGGCATGGGAAAAAACAAAAATACTTCAGAAGGAATGTGAGGACAAAACTGCCAAAAAACGTGCCAAAAGACAAAAGCAAAAGGCAAAGTTAAAAAATAAAAAAATTAAAATGGAACAAGACAAGAAAAAAGGTATGTCTATTCTCATCAAACTTTAAGATCACAGTAGCACAGATTTGACACAAATATAAACTTTCTTTTAACTTAACTGGGTCTTTTAAAGACCAACAAATCCCCTTTTCAAAGTTTAGTCATGCAATGCTTATGACTAGCCGTTTTCTGCCCTTTCATTTGTGCACCTAAGACATAATATGACATATGATATGAACAAGTCTCAAAATGACTAATGAAAGCAAGGTCTGCATTTTGAAGGAAAAAAAGTACCTTTCTTATGACTTCCTGTGATCTCTACAAGGGATGAAAGCGTCTTGGCTGCCATAAAGGCATGTTTTAATTATTCATCATTCTCAAAAATTGTGACTTTCAAATGGTAAATGGTATGTTATAGTTTTCTATAAAAGAGTGAGCAAATTTGAAATTTCATAAGCCTCGTGTTATTGCATTACTGCAGGCAAGTGGGATTAATTTTTACCCATTAAAATGGCAGCAGGTCACAGGTGCAAAGGTATCAACACCTTTCTTAACCCCAGTCTGCAATGGCAAAGGGACTTAGATAATGATGATCATAAATTCAGAAAAAAATTGAGAACAGTAAATTAAAGTATTTAATTACTACATAAAAATCTTCTTTTCATGTCATAAATTTCTTCATATTAATTAGATTTGAAATGTGGATTTATATTTGGTGAAGGTTTGACTCGGTTGGAATTCAAGATAGTCAGCCTAGCTAAATAATTATCAATCAGGAAGATTTAGATAGGCTGCCAACATAAACAAGAGTGTACCTTTGCATCTGCAAATCTTAGATTTAATTAAATGTGGTATATTTTTGCAGGAAAGTCCACAGAAAGTAAAGAATCATCATCAGAAGAAGAGGAAACAGATGAAAATGAAGAGGAAAAGGAAGGACATTAAAAAAACAAACAAACAAACAAGACATAGACATCTGGACATTTTTAAAGCTGTGCTGATGAGAGAGTAAAATTGGTGAATAGTCAGCCCTGGATATAAATAAAGAATAACTTTTTGTGAATTAAGTTTCAATCCCTCCCTCATGGTGATTGGATGGACCCAAAGAGCATTTAAACAAGTACAAAAGGGATGGTGACACATCTGTCAAATATGGACATCTTTTTCAGAAAGGAGTGGAAATACAAGGGAATTGAGTCTTGATGAGTTTTAATAAAACTAAAAATAGGATTATGAATATATCATTTGTAAATAAATATTTTTATTTTATAGGAATATTAAGATGTGTCGTTTTTAAGAAAATTAATGCAATTCTCTTATTATATGTATATATTTATTTATTCACCAACAATTAACCTCACTCAAATTCACATCATTTTTCAAACACAAGAAAGCTATTGGTATAATTTTTTAAGCTGACCATGTAGGAATGGCTGTACTTGGAGGTCATCTTACAAACTATAAATCACAGCTCAATTACCATAAGCTGCCCCCAGAACCTCCTCTAAACTGTCTGTCAAAAAGAATTAAGCAATTTTACATGAACAGGTTTATAACCTCTGAAAGCACCACTGAGGATTTTACAAATTATTGTAATAAAAAGGTTCCATTTCATCATACAAATATTATACAAATCAGCAAATCACAGATATTGGTGTTCTTATAACATTTCTCACTCCTGTTTTTTAAGACATCATTTTCAAAACTAGATTCTATACTTTGGGATATTAGTAAAGTGATATTTCTGTCATTTACTCACTTTTTGGAGAAACAGATATTTGGTGAAAATCATGTAGCAGCCTTTGCTACAGACTGGTTTAATTTTAATCCTCCGCTAATCATGATCCGTCTGAGCCTGCCTTTGCTCAGAATTGGATGCTTGCGTGTTAACATGAGAGACGTACAGATCCTATTCACAGTGAATGCTCGCTTTGCACTTCAGTCAAGAGTAGCAGTTGCGAAAGGATTTGTCTTCACATTTATCATTCTGTGCTCCCTGAATTATCCATGTTAATAGTCACTGATGAGCATTCTTTTTCTATAGATTACATTTTGCGTCTCAGTACATTGCTCTATAAAACTGGTTCTTATGAAGATGACATGAGACAACAAAGATTATTATAAAGACAACCTTGTGTGTGTCACAGCCTGATGTACTTTTTTATTTATTTTTCAGAATTGGTTTGTCCCAATATGTTCTAAAACATTTTATTTTACATTTAAATTAATATTTTTGGCTCTACAAGGCTTATCTGGAACATAGGTTTAAAGCTTTTTCATCACAAAATGTTTGTTTTTTTTAAATACCTTGCCTGAATTGTATTTTTTAATCAAATTGATATTAATCATAGTATAATTATGCATTTGATTCACAATATCTCTAAATCTTCGACTTAACTGAGGACCTATCTTACTATTAATTATATATACCTATATTTTGAACAGAATAGAAATACGGTTTTTGAAGAAAAAAATTAAATAAAACTGGCAGTGTTAAAATTCTCCCCACTTAAACAAATCTCGTGTGCATAATATTACAAGGGAAAAAAATATGTGTGGTAGGCCATAAATGCTTTCTTTAAAACAAAATGATTTTTATAAACCTTATGTCAGACGATGTTGATGACAATTCATAACAACAGAATGTCTTGTTTCTTTCCACTATACAGCAGGTAATTAATCATAAGTTTGTTTAAAAGATGCTTGAGCATGTTGTGGAGAGCATGGATCCTTGCCTAAAAATAGATCAATCAAAGCATTAATTACTGTTTAACAAGTTACCTGTTATATCAGTAAATGTTTAAACTACTGCAACTTTAATCTTGGGTAATGTGTGGTATTCACAACTGCAATGTGTAATATTTAGAGTTTTACATTTATTTTTCACAATATCAATGACTGGAATGTCAGTGAAGCTCAAGAGAGAATTCTGCCCACAGAGCTTGCTTTATGATGTCAAAGAAACAAGGTGTCATGGTGATATTCGCAGATATCAAGGTCCGTAGGTTTAGTAACTGCATTTATTGGCTTAGAAATATTGGCTTAGAAATATTGGCTTAGAATTTGATGCAGGTAAAAAATTGTGCAGGGTTCAGTCTATGCTGTGCTGATATCTGCTGGGTCAAGTTCATCCAGGTATTAACCTCACTAATATTTCAATGTCAAATAAGCTTAGTAAAAAGATAATTTCATGCAAACTTACCTCTTACGGTATGCACAAACAGGTGCTGCAGACAATTGAGCCCATGAGATTGTTGATCATTAAGCTGATCTTTACCTAATTCCTCCAAATAGTCTGCAATGACCTTGACCTTGGGCTGACCCAATACTTCTGCCATTTGGCCCTGCCTCTCACTTTGCACTGCTGCTCCCTCAACACGCATCTTGGATTGCCTAATCTGGTGATATTTCTGTAAATGGGCCTCCATTTGGTCAAACTGAGAGGAGAGGATGTTTGATAGTAGGTCAAGGTCATCTACCTTGACCACCAGGACCAGGTGAAGCAAGGTGGCACAAATCTATGTAAATAGAATTTTCAAATATAATTTGCAACACCAACACAATTTTTTTATTTACTTCATTTTTATATCACAATTATTATTTTTTAATTGGCTGCTTGAAATTTTTTTAAATGATAAATTGAAAATAATACTAATAAAAAATTGTTTATGGGTCACAAATACAAATTTCAAATCAACCTCTTTGAAATATAAAATGGATTACAGAGAAATTATAATTTCTGAATGTACTGCATTAAAGTATGAAATCAATTTCAGGAAGCAGTACTGAGTATATGTAAATCTTAATTTACTTAAATGGCAAGTTACATAAATATCTGTATGGACTGACCTGTTCCAGTAAATTGTCTTTATATTTATATTCTGAGAAGTCTACGACTGATTGAGTTCCTTGCAGACTGACAATGAGGCTGTCCCAGATCTCCAGATACTGTTCTGTTGTGCCATAACACTCTCTTCTGTTGGGGATTGAGAAGGCCATAGCAGCATTGATTCGAACTTTGAAATTCTTGCAGTCTCTGGCAACCAAGGCAAGAGCTCTGAGAATCTGTTCCTGGATTAAAAATAATACAATTAATGCAAAACATTATATAAAACTAGACACCTTGGTACAAATGTCATAAAATGTTGTGTAATAATCTGGTAATAATAGTGGATATCGATATTGCCATATTCCATAATATTATACAAATATTGCACTGCAATTGCACATTAAAATGTTGATTTTAAAATGTTGATTTCCTAGTGACCTAGCTTGTGTTGCAGTCTGTTAAGTGCACTTGCACTCTGCTGGCTGATCTAATATATAGACACTGTCCTATACCAAGGCACCTGCCCAACCCTCATGCCAGTGACACCTCAGTCATAGCTAATAGATTTGTTTATATTTATTATTTAAAATGGGAAAAAAATCTGAGCTCAGATAGAATTTGTCCTCTGACAATGTAGCAATGATAGATAAGAGCTCCCAACTTGCATTTTTAGAGATTGAAGTTGACGGAGAGACAGAGTGGCAACCCCTTCTGCAGTAGCTATGCTGACTATGTCTGTGTCAGCATAGCTAAAAAGGTAAATTTATCCAAACATTTGTGGGGTACAAAATATACAAGTTTATAACAGCCTAAAAATTTATCCAAACATTTGTGGGGCACAAAATATACAAGTTTATTATAATAGCCTAAAAATATGCACTGCTAATCCTGAAAAATTAGTTTTCATCATTTTCACTAGAATGCTTCATTTATATCTGAATGCATACTTACTGTCCATGGTGCTGTCCCTAGGGGCAATAGTGAGTTTTTAAACATGTTTGATGTTGCATAGCAAGCGTTCCAGCGCACCTTCATAGTGCCTGAACCAACATTCTTCACCAAGGCTTGAATACCATTTGTCACTGCATGGCTGAATCGACTGTTCTCTGAAGACATAAATACCAAACATCATTTCAAAGTGTAGCAAGCAATCCCTTTGGGGGGGGGGGGTATTTTTTTTTGCTTGTACTAGTATTGAACATAGACACAGAGAAAGGACCTCCTTACTGCATTGTTCCTTGGACCATCGTCAGTTGTTCAGATTTCTGTTCTGATATAGACCAGAATTAAGAGATCTTTCCTCACTGACAGTGACTAAATACCTTAGTAGCAGGATAAGTCAACATATGAGCCCATAAAAAGTTTAATATTGATTTTTTTTAATTACTATAACTCCTGAGTGGTAGGTAGCGAAGGAAGTTTCCCAGTGCCCGAACTGCGTTTGACTTCACTTTGTCGTTGTCTTGGGATCCTTTCACTGCAATCTCAAACAATTTTAGGAGCAGCATATCCGAAAAGTCATCCATGAATGCTGTATCATTTGTGTCTCTGAAAAATAAAAAACATTTTTTTTACTTTATGATGATGTGACGACAATTATTTGGATTAATATTCTCATTTATATTCTCTGACATCAAATAAAAGACTAAATCAAGACCTAAGTATCATTTTCAATTGTTTGTATTGACAACTTTTTCAGCACTTCAGGCTGTATCAGGTCAGACAGAGAAGCCTGTGCCTGAAACTCAATGCCCTACTCTTTTTGAAGAGTGACTGGGGATCTTTCTCATGCATTACCACATAGACATGATAACCAACCCACATCCTTTAATAATCAGTCATGGGGCACTGGCTGGAGTGAGAAACAACTCCACAGATATTCCCCTTTCTCAACCAAGCAGCATGACCCAAGTACGTTTTCTCAATGTGATTCGAACGCAGGACCTTTAACATGACAAGCATCTTCCCAACTAAGCCAAGTCCCATCCCCTGAGAGAAGTATAACCCAGACCAGATATCAGAACATGCCAAGATTGAGATTTCTAAATCAGATTTGGCCTTTATACTTTTCCCTTTTATTCTAGCCTCACACTTTCCATATTGACATTTACCCTAAAATGGAGTTTCACACTATCTGGAATTTTTTATATTTAGAGATTTAGAGATTTTTTATGATAAAGCTTTACTAAATAAAGGTTAATTCCTTGCAGCACTCAAATAGGAATAAATTACAACTTTACTTGATTGTTACCATCCCTTATGTTCCTTTTTATTCTGTGAGGGTCCATACAGGACATGAGGAGGGGGCTAGAAACGATGTCAACAACTTTACTAAACAGAGGTAAATTCCCAGCAGCACTCCAATCAATAAGAATAAATTAGACTTTTAAATCTGCAAAACATGAGTTGTTCCTTTGAGCACAAAACAAAATAAACGAGTAAATCAATAATTAGTCTATTTGTAAGTGCTGCAATACAGTCAGACCTCGCCGGACCGTCCCCCGATAATCCGGCACATCAATTACCGACAGTGATTTGGCTGCAACCATTCTAATCTTTCTTTATTTGTATTCATTTGATGTCCGTTTCATCAAACCGTCAGACTCGTGAAACCGGCAGAATTATGTGTGACAGACCATGATGGACTGGCGGGGCTTGACTGTATCTATGTTTGCACACTGCTACGAGTGAAAATACTTTAAACCTTGTCAATCAGCACAATATTGGTTAAGGATAATCAATTTATTTTGGGAGTAAATTCTAGGTTAAACAGGAGATTTTGATAATAGAAATAAGCTTTTTTACAGGAAAATAATAGGAAATATCTCTTTAATAGAAAACAAATATGTTGACATTTAAGAGTATAATCAGAATAGTGAAAGAAAAAAGTGAAAAGTTTACTAAAAGGCTATAAAATCTGCATGTATAATCAGACAGCAGGGTGTAGACATTTTCAGTTGGAATTTGGGCTCCTACCACCGGAGTGTGGTTAGGTTTTGGGTTGGAGATTCTATTGTTTGTAGCACCATCTTTATTGATGTGGCAACTGCCATGTCTGTATCCAGTAAGCAAAGCAGGCAAGTGAAGAACAACTAGATTTTGTGGGCGAAGGGGCAGTACAATTATGTTTTCCCAATAAAGTTGGTTTGGGTGAGATATTTGTGTAGTAAAGTAAAACTTAGAATTTTACCCACCGGTCAAATGTACAGATAGTAGTGTATTTGATTTTATGCTTTTGCAAGTATCAAGCACCCATCGAAATTGAAAAAAAATCTGAAATGGTGTTTTTATTACCCTTTCAGCAACTATGGCCAAATCAGGTCAACTTTCAATTATGCATGACAAATTAAGGCAGAAACCAAACCAAATATAACAGCCAAAATTTGGGTCGATTATTTCAAGGAACTTCTTAATATTAAGTCAGATAAGAAAATGATTAATAATGAAATGCTCAAGTATGGTGGAAATACACTTCAAAAAGCGATATGCTATATGTTTAATATGATACTTAACTCAGAGAAATACCCAAGTTGGAAACTTAGCTTAACAACACCTGTTCATAAAAGTTTAGATATTAACAATCCAGCCAAATATAGAGGTATTGCTGTAGCAGACTGCATAAGTCTTCTGTAAAATTATGAACGTAAGAATTATACCTAAAGAAAACAAATTTCTGGAAACCAAACCAAAATGGTTTCATAGAACGGATGATAACATTATGATCCTACATACATTGTTCCAAAAGTATGTAAAGAAAAAGAAAACTAAACTATTTACAGCTTTTGTTGAAAAAAAAAATTGACTGCATAAACTCTTTATTCTACAACTAAAATGTGGAATTACAGGTAATATGTAAAATGTAATAAAATCTGCGTACACCGGAAGTTTATGCAGTGTTAAAACACCACAGGGAGCAACAGTAAGTTTTCAACATCCAACTTGTGTAAAACAAGAGTGCACCATGCATGAGTCTAATATATACCAGAATGATATAAATGACATATTTGATAGTGAGTGCGATCCAGTCGATCTGAGTGGCTTTTATTTAAATTCCATATCCTAGGCAGATGATCTGGTCCTAATTTCCAGTTCAAAAACAGGTCTCCAAAATTGTCTTAATAAATTAAATGAATACTGTGAAAAATTGGACTTGTCTGTAAATATTAATAAAACCAAAGTAATGGGCCTGTCTGCTGGTAATGCTACAACCAGTGACATATCCTTTAATGGTGAAACACTTGAATGTGTGTCCACATATAAACATTTAGGACTTATCGTCTCCAGAAACATAAAAATAATGGAAGACCATGTCATCTGTAGGTCTAGAAAGGTCACCCTAGTCACCCTGGATAATCTAGTGGATAGAATTATGATCCTTGACAATTTTCCTGAATCCTTTGAAATTAGTGACAGTGACACTAAACAAGCCAGTGAAATAGATCAGTTCCATAATAAGTACTGTAAATGTATACTCGGTATCTCTAAATTTGGCAGCAATATGCTCAGCCTGGGGGAACTTGGCAGATACCCGATCCATATAAAATCTATTACTATAGCAATTTTATACTGGTTAAGAATGGAACATGGCACTGACAACATCCTTTTGAACCATGCTTTCCAAGATATGAAAACAGATAATCATATATGGCTCCAGAACATTCAGTTCTTATATAAATATGGTTATGGAGATGTGTGGAGAAACCCAGAAAGGTGGGGAAAAAATCACCTAAAGTCAGTCCTATCACAAAGACTAAAAGATATCTATATACAGAATTACTCTGAATATATACATGATTGTAGAAATGTCGAAAAATGCCACATTATAAAAGAGTTTACCAAAATCAAATATCAATATAAACATAAAAAATATCTGTCCTACACCGAGTCCCCAAACATAAGAAGTACTTTTACCAAACTCAGAATTGACATACCGTATTTACTCGTGTATAAGACGACTCGTGTATAAGACGAACCCCCAAAATTGAGGTTATTTCGCTTAAAAAAAAACAATTTCCGAATATAAGACGAGTTGGTTTTTCTTGACATATCGGCTCTGCTACCATTCAAGCTTCAGCTGAAGCTTGGCGGTCTTTTAAAAGTGAAACTTAAATATGCTTACGATATAAGATCTTAGCAGTCTTATACACGAGTAAATACGGTAAAACGTAAATACGATGTTCATATTTTCGAAATAACGGATATCAGACGTAGCGGGTCGATTTTAATTGCGTTTTAAATGATAAATAAAGGTATTTACCCAATATTATCACAAATTGTTCGAGAACAGAACAAAACCATCAATCCATTTAAAACGCAATTAAAATCGATCCACGTGTGAAAGCATTTCTGTCCAAGCGGGAAGACACGACTCAAAGCAGTGGAGACAATGACGAAACGCAAAACTGTGAACGCTGATAATTGGAATCAGTGAGAACAAAGTCGAAACAAAGCGTTAATTGCATTTCAAATGATCTGATAAATAAAGGTATTTACCCAATATTATCACAAATTATGCATTTCGTCATTGTTTCTACTGCTTTGAGTCGTGTCTTCCCGCTTGGACAGAAATTCGATGTGCGGAACACGGTAAATTTGATGTGCGGCAACACGAAGAGAAGCCAGGGATCCATCATTGCGCAATATATTAAATTTTTCAATGCGAGTTGATACACTCCATTTGTTTTCCCGCCAAAAATAAGAGCTTGTCCCCGTCACTCTCGCTTTTTAAAATGACGACCTCGTATTGCGTAATGCATTTAAATGGATGAATGGTTTTGTTCTGTTCTCGACCTGCAAGGCATATTTTGTGTTAATGTTGGGTATATACTTTTATTTATCATTTAAAACGCAATTAAAATCGATCCACGTGTGAAGGCATTTGTCAAGAAGGGAAGACACGACTCAACGCAACACGTGGTCGCAATTTTGAAAGGCGGAAGTGACGGGAAGAGGCTCTTGTTTTTAGCACGAAAACGATTGTTAACTCACATTGAAATATTAATATATTGCGCAAACAAAGCGTGGCCAATCGATCCGCTACGTCACGGACATCGTATTTACGTGTTAATACACAAAGAAATATTCAACCACGTGTAGACAGTCGTCCGCCTGTCCGATATTTGCTTTCACGCTAGTATTGCGTAATGCATGTTAAATGAATGGATGGTTTTGTTCTGTTCTTGACCTGCAAAGCGAATTTGTGATAATATTGGGTAAATACCTTTATATATCATTTAAAACATATTATTTCGAAATGCTTTGATTTGACTTTGTTCTCACTGATTTCAATTATCAGCGTTCACAGTTTTGCGGTTCGTCTTTGTTTCCACTGCTTTGAGTCGTGTCTTCCCTGTTGACAGAAATGCTTTCACACGTGGATCAATTTTAATTGCGTTTTAAATGATAAATAAAGTTATATACATAATATTATCACAAATTACGTTTTGCAGGTCGAGAACAGATCAAAACCATCCATTATTGCGCAATATATTAACAATCGTTTTCGCGCTAAAAACAAGAGCCTCTTCCCGTCACTTCCGCCTTTCAAAATTGCGACCACGTGTTGCATTGAGTCGTGTCTTCCTTGTTGACAGAAATGCTTTCACACGTGGATCGATTTTAATTGCATTTCAAATGATAAATAATGAAAACGCTTTGTTTTGAGGCGAAAATCAATGATGTGGAGAAATTCTCGACGTAATTGTGATAATATTAAGTACATACCTTTATTTATCATTTAAAACGCAATTAAAATCGATCAGCTACGGATATGAAAGTTCAATTTGACATGTTGGCCGCTCCACTTTTGTCTCGTGGGCACCCAGACGCTAAGATAAAGGACGTCACGTACATCGTATTACGTTTTGTGATAATATTGGGTAAATACCTTTATTTATCATTTAAAACGCAATTAAAATCAATCTGCTACGTCTGATATTCGTTATTTCGAAAATATGAACATCATATTTACGTTTTACCGTATTTACGTTTTACCGTAAATACTCGAGTATAAGACTGCTCTCGTGTATAAGACGACCCCCTAAACATTAACTAAGAGTTTTTGGAAAAAAACCTCGTCTTATACACGAGTATATACGGTAAATAATAACTTAGACTGTAAAAACAGAAGTTTTAGATATAAAGATATCAATACCAATCTTTGTCCAGTATGCAATGAAATACAAAATGCAGAACATTTATTATTTAACTGTAAATCCAAAGCAGTATACAGTAACATAAAGATATTTGAAGAAAGATATAGTAAATATTCAAACACTTTTACATATGAAAATAGACCCAACAGGAAAAAGCTCAGGGAATTGCTAAATTTAAACATTTCTTGTGAAAAAAATGACTATACAAATGAAGTTAAACTCATATGTAACAACATTAAAATTACATACACTGTATTATCTGCCTTAAAGGTGTCATAGCATACTTATATGTAGAAACAAAAACAGCGACATCTGGTGTATACCATTTATTTTGTATGAGAAATAATCTCTTATTATGTGCCTTAATATGAACAGACGTGTAGATTGTAAATGGACATATCTAAATAACTCACTACCATACTACTTATTATGTTGTATTGTAACCTGGTGCTGATATGAGTGTATACTTATCTTAGTCAATAAAACCACTTTTGTGAGCTCTATATATATGTAATTATTACAAGCTATTGGTGGTATTCAGTCGCTGAGCTGTATTTTCTGAGATTATTCAAAGCTTGCCTGACGCGTTTCGTCACACTGCGTGACTCTTCAGAGGCTGACAAGAGAATGAATTGATTTGTTTGGAATTTAATCAAACCAGACTTAAAAGAACCTCATTTCCAAAAAACATAGCAACCATGACGTATCAAATAATTTGATATCCATCCTTGTCTGTTGCTAATGTTTCACGCGCCGACCTCACAGGTGGGGCCAGGGAGGGGTTCTTTGTTTGGGGAACAAAAAAACAGAAGACTATGATTGTGATCTATGTGAGACTTTGAGCCACCTTGGCTATGTGCCAAAACTGGACTATCTTGTGTTTTCCAAGAGAAAAAAACAAATGCCGGGGGCGGTTGCTTAATAAATAAGTGCCACCCCCGTAAACAGATTGTTTTGAGACGATAGCTCACTTTAACCATAGAGGCTTAAATCACGGGTTCTCAGGTGCTATTCTGAGTAGTCCCAGATGGAAAATCGTGAGAGGCTGTAATAATAAAAATTGATATACAAACTAGGGCTTCCCTAACATTTTCCATCAAATTGATACCAAGTGGGTCGACAGTCTTCAACTGGTAGATCCAGTGAAGTTCCCTTCTGTGTCTAAATTTGGTTGTGTCGTCCAGATGTGGGTTTTTTTTTTATGAATTCAATAATTTGAATTGATATGTCACTTTTGGTATGTGGTAGTGTACCAAAATGTTTCCCCATTGAAGTGTGTTCCTTGTGGATGAGACTTGGTGGAATTTTGCTAGGATCTGCAACATGTCCGATCCTATACTTGTGATCGTAGAAGATCGTGTTCTTGGTTTTGATATATAGATTCAAGATTCAAGATTCAAGATTCAAGATTCAAGATATTTTATTGGCTAACTTTAAAATACAAAAGAAAAGTATTTAGCTCAATACACCACAGAACAGTACAAACATATATAAGAATTTTAGCATACAGGGAGAGATAGAAAACTACAAAATACACATGAATACGAAAATACATCAATGCTACTGCCTACTCTATCTAAGTATACAAAATAGTGCCCCCTAGTGTGTAGACAGCTGGGCCTGCCAGACTGTCATCTAGTGGCAGTTTTACCCTATTTCTTTATTTTAGCACCTTCATTTACTTAAGTATTGTAATTGACAGTTTATGACTTAGTTGACATTTTATAATATACCTCTTTTTGTGACAATTTTAGTTAAATATTTACTTAATACATCAAATAATTCTGGGTCATCACATTTCAGCAAAAAACTTGTTAAGGTAATATTATCATATCTTTCCACTTCTGGGAATATGCTTTTCAGATCTTTAAGCATGTCCCTTCTTTATATATATATATATGCATTGACGTCATATTGGCCCCACCCACTCCCCCAAATTTGTTACTTCCTGGATTCAGTGGTAAGGATAGCGTCTCAATGTTAATGCTACTGTACTTATCATATATGGTAAAACTTGAACATTTACAAAAAAGCTGTGATTATGCAACATTGAACAGTTGTTTAAAAAATAAGATTTTTACCCATAGACCTTGCGAGGCTGGTGAGTTAGACTTTGGTGTAGGGATCTACAACGACACGTACACATGTATGTAGGGCAAAATGGCCGCCTGACGTGTCAAAAAACTTGAACACCAAGAGAGCAGAAATTTCACCCGTGTGTTTCAGAAGAAACTGGTGAAAAAATACTAAGAGACATAAATTGTGCAGACAGTAGTGTGCTCGGGACGTGGTAGCAACTGTCCAGATCATCTGCGGCCATGAAGGCTGGAGAGGAAGAAATATAATGCCATGTAAAATAGCGACAGGTAAGTGGGCAAGATGGCTGCCTGACGCATTAACCCCTAATGGACGGGAAGGACGGCAACGTAGAATTACCTTTGGTATACAGACTAAGATTTAGTACACATTACATCTGGAAACATGTTGTCAAGGAAAACAAAAGACTTTAACTTCATTAGGAAACATTGTTAGGTTGTCACATAAGACATCACATGTAGGGACCATGATATATTGTAATGACTGACGCTCAACACAAGGATTTACATTAATGACAAACATAAATGAAAGCAAATGGATATGTTTTGTTCTGCAATGGATCCTAACTGGTTAATGATCAGTATGAACTGCGATGGTCCTGGTAAGGTCGCTGACAGACATCCACTAATATCAGATATGTTCTGCTCTTACTCTCCAGTCATTGCCTTTCTCCAGGAGATCAAAAGCCATAAGAAAAATATTAAGGTCATCAAACAAATGCTTGATAATAACTTAGCAGGTTCATCATATCATGTTTTTGGAAATGATGAATCAGCTTTAGCCATTGATGAAAACAAGCTCACGATCACAAAAGATGATGTTTCTATTTATTCGAAAACAGTGCTCGGTGTCCGTGATGAGCTCTTACGTAAATATAAGATTACAGATATTCTGGAAATTCCAAGGCTATGTTTTGCCTCGGTTAGGCCAGCTTGTTGTAATTCACAAAAAATTCTTGTTGGATCCTGGCATGGGAAATATAACATAAGTTCAACAGACAAAGATCGACAGTTTAATGATTTGCTTACATTTCTTGCAAGTCTCATGGATAAAGTCAAAATCAAATCCATGATTTTTGGTGGAGACTTCAACATTAATATAAAAAAGGCTGAGCATCTCTTGAAATCACACATTCTCCATCTGCGATTTGCCATTCTATCATATGAAAAACCAGAGACTCGCCGGAGTGTGATTGATTTCTTTGTTACTTCTCCAGATATTATGCTCTGTGAAGTTGGTGCAAAAAACTTCTCTGCTGAACACAAAGAACCAAGTAAAACATTGAATCATGTACCAATAGGCGGACATTTTGTTTGCCAATGCAGACAAGGCAAACTTCCGGACCCTGGACTAACCTGTTTGCAGGAAGATTGTCCCTTACCAAAACTTAAAATTGGTCCTCTCATAAACCAGAGAAATAAACTCAGAGAAACTAGATTCCTTGACATTGAGAGGAAAATTCAGTTGTACAAAGAGTTGAACGTACCTTTTCCATGGGTTTTGCATGAGAAAAGTGCAGGTTATGATAAATCCTACAATATTCACAAGGAAAATGAGCATAAGGGAGAATATTGTGCAAAAGAACATGGAATATCTCCCACAATCTGTGACCCTGGACTAACCTGTTTGCAGGAAGATTGTGAAACAAGCTCAGCCAGCACAAAAACGCCTTTACTTTGGGATCTTCACAAGGAAAACGAACATATGAGAGAATACTGTGCAAAAGTCACAAAGCCAGAGTTTCCCTTACCAAAACTTAAAATTGGTCCTCTCATAAACCAGAGAAATAAACTCAGAGAAACTAGATTCCTTGACATTGAGAGGAAAATTCAGTTGTACAAAGAGTTGAACGTACCTTTTCCATGGGTTTTGCATGAGAAAAGTGCAGGTTATGATAAATCCTACAATATTCACAAGGAAAATGAGCATAAGGGAGAATATTGTGCAAAAGAACATGGAATATCTCCCACAATCTGTGACCCTGGACTAACCTGTTTGCAGGAAGATTGTGAAACAAGCTCAGCCAGCACAAAAACGCCTTTACTTTGGGATCTTCATAAGGAAAACGAACTTATGAGAGAATACTGTGCAAAAGTCACAAAGCCAGAGTTTCCCTTACCAAAACTTAAAATTGGTCCTCTCATAAACCAGAGAAATAAACTCAGAGAAACTAGATTCCTTGACATTGAGAGGAAAATTCAGTTGTACAAAGAGTTGAATGTGCCTTTTCCATGGGTTTTGCATGAGAAAAGTGCAGGTTATGATAAATCCTACAAAAAAGACATTGTTTAAAAAAATACCCTTGTGCAATATACTTGACAATGATTCAGAAACATTAAACAGCAGAAAAGCCATAAAATAGTAATCAAACAAAATGTGTACAAGAACTATGCTGGATATGTAGAGGTAGAGCGAGGAAGGGAAGGAAAAGGACAACAAATGGAACCCATATTTGTGTCAAAGCTTCCAACATATACTGCATAAACATTGATGATAATAATCCTGATATTCATCCTTTAAAATTGCTGCAAGACATTGAAAGGATAAAGTGATCCTCAATGCATGAAGCTTTAAAAACTTGTGAATGTCTGAAAAACTAGATACCTTGTGACAAATGTCACAAAAGGTACTGTGATAATCTGTGGTATCAACAATAATAGTATACATGGCTAGAATGGCGTGTAGCTAGTGATAAGGATGGGATCTGATCACTGCCCATCTTAGTCACAGTTGCCAAGCAAACCAAAAGATCAAAGGATCATTCCCATATGTCCCTTGATGTTACATAAGCTTATGTAATCAGCAATCAAGGATCAAAGGATCAACCCCTTCCAATGTCCCTGATATTATATAACCTAAAATGACTGTCAATGGCTGTATACGTTCAGAAACATTTCTTTCGGAATATTTCAAGATATGCTTGCACAAAAACATACAATTAATAGTCTCATCCCAGTAATTGAGCCCCCCTACTGCTGGGAGGAATAGACTTGCAGATTTCAAATTATCATAACTTCTTTAATATAAATGTCAAGAACTGAATCTTTAGCTATAAATATTGTAAAATTCGCCAATTTTCATATAAAACCATAAACATAGGCATCAGAGATGCATCAACCCTCAGCCCTGGTAACTCATTGCACAACATTCGCTCCACACAATATTTGTGAACAAAACGTCACTGCACCAAGGCAAATTGATGCAGGGGTTAAAAAAACCCATAAAATCTAGTTCCTTTGATAGCTTAGGTGTGTCAAGTATCATGAAACTGTCATCATTTACTCTAGAATTATTGAGATGGGCCGGTGACCTTGAAAAGCAGGTTAAGGTCACCGTCCATCAAACTCATCTGAAGTCTTCCCAGATGCTTATGTGTGTCAATTTTCATGAAGCTGCCATTATTTGTTCTTAAGTTATTGCAATGACGTGGATTTGACATGATTGTCCCTGTGACCTTGAAAAGTAAGTAAAGGTCATGTTCCATCAAGAGAAGTCTGAGGTCTTCACCAGATGCTTATGTGTCAAATCTCATAAAGCTGCCATCATTCGTTCTCGAGTTATAGCAATGACAAGGATGATTTCACATAATTGTACCTGTGACCTTGAAAAGTAGGTGAAGGTCATGTTCCATACAAAAATGTCTGAGGTTTTCATCAGATGCTTATGTGTGTCAAGTTTCATGAAGCTGCCATCATTTGTTCTCGAGTTATCGCGATGACAAGGATGATTTCACATAATTGTCCCCGTGACCTTGAAAAGTAGGTGAAGGTCATGTTCCATCATGAGAAGTCTTGAGGTCTTCACCAGATGCTTATGTGTGTCAAATCTCATAAAGCTGCCATCATTCGTTCTTGAGTTATTGCGATTCTTGGGATTTCACATAATTGTCCCTGTGACCTTGAAAAATAGGTCAAGGTCACCGTCCATCGAACTAGTCCGAGGTTTTCAACAGATGCTTATGTGTGTAAAGTTTCATGAAGCTGCCATCATTTGTTCTTGAGTTATCACGATGACAAGGATGATTTCACATAATTGTCCCTGTGACCTTGAAAAGTAGGTGAAGGTCATGTTCCATCATGAGAAGTCTGAGGTCTTCACCAGATGCTTGTGTATGTCAAATCTCATAAAGCTGCCATCATACGTTCTTGAGTTATTGCGATTCTTGGGATTACACATAATTGTCCCCGTGACCTTGAAAAATAGGTCAAGGTCACCATCCACCGAACTAGTCCGAGGTTTTCAACAGATGCTTATGCGTGTAAAGTTTCATGAAGCTGCCATCATTTGTTCTTGAGTTATCACGATGACAAGGATGATTTCACATAATTGTCCCTGTGACCTTGAAAAGTAGGTGAAGGTCATGTTCCATCAAGAGAAGTCTGAGGTCTTCACCAGATGCTTGTGTGTGTCAAATCTCATAAAGCTGCCATCATTCGTCCTTGAGTTATTGCGATTCTTGGGATTTCACATAATTGTCTGTGACCTTGAAAAATAGGTCAAGGTCGCCGTCCATCAAACTCATCAGAGGTTTTCACCAGATGCTTTTGTGTGTCAAGTTTCATGAAGCTACCATCATTTGTTCTCGTATTATCGCGATGACAAGGATGATTTCACATAATTGTCCATGTGACCTTGAAAAGTAGGTGAAGGTTATGTTTTATAGAAACAATTCTGAGGTCTTCACTAGATGCTTATGGGTGTCAAATCTCATAAAGCTGCCATCATTTGTTCTTGAGTTATGCGATTCTTGGGATTTCACATAATTGTCCCTGTGACCTTGAAAAATAGGTCAAGGTCACCGTCCATCGAACTCGTCCGAGGTTTTCACCAGATGCTTATATGTGTCAAGTTTCACGAAGCTGCCATCATTTGTTCTCGAGTTATCGCGATGACAAGATGATTTCACATAATTGTCCCTGTGACCTTGAAAAGTAGGTGAAGGTTATGTTTCATAGGAAAAATTCTGAGGGATTCACCAGATGCTTATGTGTGTCAAATCTCATAAAGCTGCCATCATTCGTTCTTGAGTTATTGTGATTCTTGGGATTTCACATAATTGTCCCTGTGACCTTGAAAAATAGGTCAAGGTCGCCGTCCATCGAACTCGTCCGAGGTTTTTACCAGATGCATATGTGTGTCAAGTTTCATGAAGCTGCCATCATTTGTTCTTGAGTTATCGCGATGACAAGGATGTTCGCTACAGACATACATACATACATACATACATACATACATACCCACGCCAGGAGTACTGCAATACCCTCAGCCTGATTACATCAGGGGCTGAGGGTAAAAAAGGCATGTCAATCATGAAAATCTCAAGTTAAATGCATTAATAGGACATTTAAAAAAAATGTTTTCTTGTCTCTCATCAAAACACCTGCTGAAAGATCATAACACAGCACTATTTTTCTCCATAGAAGCAAATTTTCTTTTCAAACTTTATTTGTTTAACATAATTTTAGAAAACCCTCATCATAAACTGTCCAACTGTACCAACCTTAAAGAATTTTCATCAATTTAACACTGAATAACGATCAGATAAAGACAGAAATGAATTTATTACTATATACTTCTTCTCAACATCTACTCGTAGGTATACATAACCACTGGGGTGAGACCTAATATATACAAGTTCAAGACTGAGTTTAGTTGTTCTAGCGGAGGGGACTGTCAGCTCATCACAATGAGTGTCATTAGATGTCCAACGCAAAACTGCTGTGCTGAGATTGCAAGATGTCCCACACTGCGTAGTACGCGATACAGTTCAATAATAAACAAATGAGTGTTCCAAAAATAATGTTTCTATGATATTATAAAATGTATAGATATGACTAAAGCCACAGGACCTGACCAAGTAAGCCTTAAAATGTTAAAGAGGCAGGTACGACTATTTTACCTTCCCTTACAAGATTAATGAATATGTCTTTGACTAAAATGTAAATGTCCTACTGAATAGAAAGCATAACCCCCTGGGTTGATAGCTCAGGTTTTAACTATTTGAGAGATAATGAACTTATAGCCCATATTGTATTTGGCTATGATGAACAGCATGCTCCCCCATAAGAGGGTTGGTATAGCGTAAGCCGTACCCCAATGGTTACAAATAAATATGTTTAAACTAATAATAAATGAAGTTATTTACACAGGTTAATCAGGAATCTCGCCTGATCATAATATATATATATTTTTTTTAATAATACATGGTAATAATTTTCAAATGGTAACAACAGAAATGTTAATGTACAATAAAGAAGAATATTAAATAAAAACTGTATTTTATCAAGAAATAAAAGTTGTTCAAATGGATTTTAAAGATTTATTTAAAATATGGGAGAAAAAAAATTCCTGCAATGTAAATTTGTACACAACTGGTAATTCTCCAAAAACGCTGCAAAATTATGCTCGGCTTTCTGGTCCACTGGTCGAGGTGGACACCTTGTCCACCCTATTAATATAAATTTAAGAACCTTTAATATAAATTTAAGAACTCACCCACAAAATTGATAAATTATGATAAAGATCAAATTTGATGAGAAAAAGAACACATCTATGAAATCAGAAGATATCTATAGATATAAAGTCAGCAAATTTTGAATTAAGTATGTCAACAATTGCTTAATATTTCTGAATCAAATACATGAAAGATCTTCATTATGTCAACATTTTATGTGCTCTGTTTTAGTGTTGTGCTAAAATACCTCTTTCAGACATGGATAGAGAACAAAGACTCCCAATGCTCTGACCGACGCTGCCCTCACCCTGTGGTCATCGTCACTATTTGCCCAAGTAGCAAGCGAATAAGGTAAAAAAAGTGGGAAAAAAACTGATGTCTGGTTGTTACCCACATCACCTGAATACAAAGGAGGACCCACCCATCTGCTTTGTTCTCTGCCTTCAACTTTGATCAGGAATCTCTCATCACATTAAATATGTTTGGGTTTGTCAAAAATCATCAATGTTATGCAAGTATACTAATTTAATACTTTAAAGTAGTCTTCTCAAATTTAAGTATTCATATGACCTTGACCTCGCAGTGAGTTACAAAGGTCAAGAAAACACCAACATCAAACTACATGTAGTTCAGGGATTTCATACAATCCACATATAAACATTTCGGACTTATCTTCTCCAGAAACATAAAAATAATGGAAGACCATGTCATCTGTAGGTCTAGAAAGGTCACCCTAGTCACCCTGGATAATCTAGTGGATAGAATTATGATCCTTGACAATTTTCCTGAATCCTTTGAAATTAGTGAAAGTGACACTAAACAAGCCAGTAAAATAGATCAGTTCCATACTAAGTATTATTCTATGATCACTGTGTATTCTGTGCTGTGATTGGTCAATTCCTGGTCACGTGAGCTTCTCTAAATTGTTGTATTGACCAGATGCATTATATTGCACGTCAATATACTTTCCACTGCACTGATGGGGAATTCCATGACGTCACCATACAGACAAACTCGTCCCTTTCATGGAGGGAAATGTTGGGGAAGCCAGTGATCAACACAGTGATCATAGAATAAAACAAATATGGACCTGGGTGTCGTGCAATATGACTTTTTATGGACCTTCGGAAAGTTATATTGCACTTGGCTGCGCCTCGTGCAATATAACTTTCCGAAGGTCCATAAAAAGTCATATTGCACTCCACCCAGGTCCATATTTGTATACTGTAAATGTAAAGTCGGCATCTCTAAATGTGGCAGCAATATGCTCAGCCTGGGGGAACTTGGCAGATACCCGATCCATATAAAATCTAGTACTATAGCAATTTTATACTGGTTAAGAATGGAACATGGCACTGACAACATCCTTTAGAACCATGCTTTCCAAGATATGAAAACAGATAATCATATATGGCTCCAGAACATTCAGTTCTTCTTATATAAATATGGTTATGGAGATGTGTGGAGAAACCCAGAAAGGTGGGGAAAAAATCACCTAAAGTCAGTCCTATCACAAAGACTAAAAGATATCTATATACAGAATTACTCTGAATATATACATGATTGTAGAAAGGCTTATTGCATTCGGCACGTTGCGCGTTTGGGACTTGGCGCGTTCAACACCAAGTGGCCTGTTTGAGTGTGACGTCACAAAAGGACATTGCGTGAAAGGCATCAATGGCAGGTCCAGGGTTTTACATTTGTCAATATGGGGTTCTTACCAGTCTTGTTCTGTACTAGTATTTAGTAAGTTTCTTGCACATTTGTGTTCAAAAGTCTAATAGAAAATCATGTAAATAAGAAGATAAACCAAATGCTATAAATGTGAAATTTGTTTAAATGTAGAACCCCCTTCAACATCCATTTCTGGACCCGCCATTTTACCCAAGCTGATTCCCGCCAAATTCAGTGAGGTGTCATTTATATAACTTTTAAACAATAGGGTTTTATGATTTAAATTCAAGTTTGATGTCATGTTGAACGTACATGCAAACATTCCTAATCAAACTTTTTGACCTCAAAAGCCCTCCAAAGATACGAGGTGTCAGACATTTCTCTAACTGACACAACGCGCATTACGCGCCGAATGCAATAAGCCTTGTAGAAATGTCGAAAAATGCCACATTATAAAAGAGTTTACCAAAATCAAATATCAATATAAACATAAAAAATATCTGTCCTACACCGAGTCCCCAAACATAAGAAGTACTTTTACCAAACTCAGAATTGACATAAATAATAACTTAGACTGTAAAAACAGAAGTTTTAGATATAAAGATATCAATACCAATCTTTGTCCAGTATGTAATGAAATACAAAATGCAGAACATTTATTATTTAACTGTAAATCCAAAGCAGTATACAGTAACAGAAAGATATTTGAAGAAAGATACTGTATACCGAGAAAAATTCGCGCCTAGTTATTTTCGCGCCATCGCCGTTTAAGACAGGTTCGCGCCTTTTTATTTTCGCGAATTTTGGATTTCTAGTACATAATATTATCACAAATTACCCTTTGCAGGTCGAGAACAGAACAAAACAAAAAATTTCAAAACACTTTGTTTTGACTTTGTTCTCACTGATTCCAATTATCAGCGTTCACAGTTTTGCATTTCGTCTTTGTTTCCACTGCTTTGAGTCGTGTCTTCCCTTTTTGGCAGAAATGCTTTCACACGTGGATCGATTTTAATTGCGTTTTAAATGATAACTAAAAGTATATACCCAATATTAACACAAAATACGCTTTGCAGGTCGAGAACAGAACAAAACCATTCATCCATTTAACATGCATTACGCAATACGAGGTCGTCATTTTAAAAAGCGGGAGTGACGGGGACAAGCTCTTATTTTTGGCGCGAAAACAAATGGAGTGTATCAACTCGCATTGAAATATTAATATATTGCGCAACGATGGATCCCTGGTTTCTCATCGTGTTGCCGCACATCAAATTTACCGTGTTCCGCACATCGAATTTCTGTCCAAGCGGGAAGACACGCGACTCAGAGCAGTAGAAACAATGACGAAATGCATAATTTGTGATAATATTGGGTAAATACCTTTATTTATCTGATCATTTGAAATGCAATTAACGCTTTGTTTCGACTTTGTTCTCACTGATTCCAATTATCAGCGTTCACAGTTTTGCGTTTCGTCATTGTCTCCACTGCTTTGAG
Source organism: Amphiduros pacificus (assembly GCA_949316495.1). NCBI lineage: Eukaryota > Metazoa > Annelida > Polychaeta > Phyllodocida > Hesionidae > Amphiduros > Amphiduros pacificus. The sequence continues at coordinate 55,641,672 of OX439001.1, read as the reverse complement.
TCGTGTCTTCCCTTTTTGGCAGAAATGCTTTCCTACGTGGATCGATCTTAATTGCGTTTTAAATGATAAATAAAGGTACCGGTATATACATAATATTATCACAAATAACGCTTTGCAGGTCGAGAACAGAACAAAACCATCCATTATTGCGCAATATATTAACTATCGTTTTCGCGCTAAAACAAGAGCCTCTTCCCGTCACTTCCGCCTTTCAAAATTGCGACCACGTGTTGTGTTGAGTTGTGTCTTCCCTTTTTGACAGAAATGCCTTCACACGTCGATCGATTTTAATTGCGTTTTAAATGATAAAGGTATTTACCCAATATTATCACAAATTATGCTTCGCAGGTCGAGAATTTATCCATGAAGTAAAACGTAAATATCATGTACGTGGCATCGCAGTAATTCACGTCCGCAACACGAGGAGAAGCCAGGGATCCATCATTGCGCAATATATTAATATTTCAATGCGTGTTGACAGACTCCAATTGTTTTCGCGCCAAAAATAAGAGCTTGTCCCCGTCACTCCCGCTTTTTAACATGACGACCTCATATTGCGTATTGCATCTTCAATTTCGCGTCCATTTAATTTCGCGAATGACGTCCTGGCGCGAATTAACGCGAAAATAAAAAGGTCGCGAAAATTTGTCTGTATACAGTATAGTAAATATTCAAACACTTTTACATATGAACCTCACAGGTGGGGCCAGAGAGGGGTTCTTTGTTTGGGGAACAAAAAAACAGAAGACTATGATTGTGATCTATGTGAGACTTTGAGCCACCTTGGCTATGTGCCAAAACTGGACTATCTTGTGTTTTCCAAGAGAAAAAAACAAATGCCGGGGGCGGTTGCTTAATAAATAAGTGCCACCCCCGTAAACAGATTGTTTTGAGACGATAGCTCACTTTAACCATAGAGGCTTAAATCACGGGTTCTCAGGTGCTATTCTGAGTAGTCCCAGATGGAAAATCGTGAGAGGCTGTAATAATAAAAATTGATATACAAACTAGGGCTTCCCTAACATTTTCCATCAAATTGATACCAAGTGGGTCGACAGTCTTCAACTGGTAGATCCAGTGAAGTTCCCTTCTGTGTCTAAATTTGGTTGTGTCGTCCAGATGTGGGTTTTTTTTTTATGAATTCAATAATTTGAATTGACATGTCACTTTTGGTATGTGGTAGTGTACCAAAATGTTTCCCCATTGAAGTGTGTTCCTTGTGGATGAGACTTGGTGGAATTTTGCTAGGATCTGCAACATGTCCGATCCTATACATGTGATCATAGAAGATCGTGTTCTTGGTTTTGATATATATATATATGCATTGACGTCATATTGGCCCCACCCACTCCCCCAAATTTGTTACTTCCTGGATTCAGTGGTAAGGATAGCGTCTCAATGTTAATGCTACTGTACTTATCATATATGGTAAAACTTGAACATTTACAAAAAAGCTGTGATTATGCAACATTGAACAGTTGTTTAAAAAATAAGATTTTTACCCATAGACCTTGCGAGGCTGGTGAGTTAGACTTTGGTGTAGGGATCTACAACGACACGTACACATGTATGTAGGGCAAAATGGCCGCCTGACGTGTCAAAAAACTTGAACACCAAGAGAGCAGAAATTTCACCCGTGTGTTTCAGAAGAAACTGGTGAAAAAATACTAAGAGACATAAATTGTGCAGACAGTAGTGTGCTCGGGACGTGGTAGCAACTGTCCAGATCATCTGCGGCCATGAAGGCTGGAGAGGAAGAAATATAATGCCATGTAAAATAGCGACAGGTAAGTGGGCAAGATGGCTGCCTGACGCATTAACCCCTAATGGACGGGATGGACGGCAACGTGGAATTACCTTTGGTATACAGACTAAGATTTAGTACACATTACATCTGGAAACATGTTGTCAAGGAAAACAAAAGATTTTAACTTCATTAGGAAACATTGTTAGGTTGTCACATAAGACATCACATGTAGGGACCATGATATATTGTAATGACTGACGCTCAACACAAGGATTTACATTAATGACAAACATAAATGAAAGCAAATGGATATGTTTTGTTCTGCAATGGATCCTAACTGGTTAATGATCAGTATGAACTGCGATGGTCCTGGTAAGGTCGCTGACAGACATCCACTAATATCAGATATGTTCTGCTCTTACTCTCCAGTCATTGCCTTTCTCCAGGAGATCAAAAGCCATAAGAAAAATATTAAGGTCATCAAACAAATGCTTGATAATAACTTAGCAGGTTCATCATATCATGTTTTTGGAAATGATGAATCAGCTTTAGCCATTGATGAAAACAAGCTCACGATCACAAAAGATGATGTTTCTATTTATTCGAAAACAGTGCTCGGTGTCCGTGATGAGCTCTTACGTAAATATAAGATTACAGATATTCTGGAAATTCCAAGGCTATGTTTTGCCTCGGTTAGGCCAGCTTGTTGTAATTCACAAAAAATTCTTGTTGGATCCTGGCATGGGAAATATAACATAAGTTCAACAAACAAAGATCGACAGTTTAATGATTTGCTTACATTTCTTGCAAGTCTCATGGATAAAGTCAAAATCAAATCCATGATTTTTGGTGGAGACTTCAACATTAATATAAAAAAGGCTGAGCATCTCTTGAAATCACACATTCTCCATCTGCGATTTGCCATTCTATCATATGAAAAACCAGAGACTCGCCGGAGTGTGATTGATTTCTTTGTTACTTCTCCAGATATTATGCTCCGTGAAGTTGGTGCAAAAAACTTCTCTGCTGAACACAAAGAACCAAGTAAAACATTGAATCATGTACCAATAGGCGGACATTTTGTTTGCCAATGCAGACAAGGCAAACTTCCGGACCCTGGACTAACCTGTTTGCAGGAAGATTGTGAAACAAGCTCAGCCAGCACAAAAACGCCTTTACTTTGGGATTTTCACAAGGAAAACGAACTTATGAGAGAATACTGTGCAAAAGTCACAAAGCCAGAGTTTCCCTTACCAAAACTTAAAATTGGTCCTCTCATAAACCAGAGAAATAAACTCAGAGAAACTAGATTCCTTGACATTGAGAGGAAAATTCAGTTGTACAAAGAGTTGAACGTACCTTTTCCATGGGTTTTGCATGAGAAAAGTGCAGGTTATGATAAATCCTACAATATTCACAAGGAAAATGAGCATAAGGGAGAATATTGTGCAAAAGAACATGGAATATCTCCCACAATCTGTGACCCTGGACTAACCTGTTTGCAGGAAGATTGTGAAACAAGCTCAGCCAGCACAAAAACGCCTTTACTTTGGGATCTTCACAAGGAAAACGAACTTATGAGAGAATACTGTGCAAAAGTCACAAAGCCAGAGTTTCCCTTACCAAAACTTAAAATTGGTCCTCTCATAAACCAGAGAAATAAACTCAGAGAAACTAGATTCCTTGACATTGAGAGGAAAATTCAGTTGTACAAAGAGTTGAATGTGCCTTTTCCATGGGTTTTGCATGAGAAAAGTGCAGGTTATGATAAATCCTACAAAAAAGACATTGTTTAAAAAAATACCCTTGTGCAATATACTTGACAATGATTCAGAAACATTAAACAGCAGAAAAGCCATAAAATAGTAATCAAACAAAATGTGTACAAGAACTATGCTGGATATGTAGAGGTAGAGCGAGGAAGGGAAGGAAAAGGACAACAAATGGAACCCATATTTGTGTCAAAGCTTCCAACATATACTGCATAAACATTGATGATAATAATCCTGATATTCATCCTTTAAAATTGCTGCAAGACATTGAAAGGATAAAGTGATCCTCAATGCATGAAGCTTTAAAAACTTGTGAATGTCTGAAAAACTAGATACCTTGTGACAAATGTCACAAAAGGTACTGTGATAATCTGTGGTATCAACAATAATAGTATACATGGCTAGAATGGCGTGTAGCTAGTGATAAGGATGGGATCTGATCACTGCCCATCTTAGTCACAGTTGCCAAGCAAACCAAAAGATCAAAGGATCATTCCCATATGTCCCTTGATGTTACATAAGCTTATGTAATCAGCAATCAAGGATCAAAGGATCAACCCCTTCCAATGTCCCTGATATTATATAACCTAAAATGACTGTCAATGGCTGTATACGTTCAGAAACATTTCTTTCGGAATATTTCAAGATATGCTTGCACAAAAACATACAATTAATAGTCTCATCCCAGTAATTGAGCCCCCCTACTGCTGGGAGGAATAGACTTGCAGATTTCAAATTATCATAACTTCTTTAATATAAATGTCAAGAACTAAATCTTTAGCTCTAAATATTGTAAAATTCGCCAATTTTCATATAAAACCATAAAAAAGGCATGTCAATCATGAAAATCTCAAGTTAAATGCATTAATAGGACATTTTTAAAAAATGTTTTCTTGTCTCTCATCAAAACACCTGCTGAAAGATCATAACACAGCACTATTTTTCTCCATAGAAGCAAATTTTCTTTTCAAACTTTATTTGTTTAACATAATTTTAGAAAACCCTCATCATAAACTGTCCAACTGTACCAACCTTAAAGAATTTTCATCAATTTAACACTGAATAACGATCAGATAAAGACAGAAATGAATTTATTACTATATACTTCTTCTCAACATCTACTCGTAGGTATACATAACCACTGGGGTGAGACCTAATATATACAAGTTCAAGACTGAGTTTAGTTGTTCTAGCGGAGGGGACTGTCAGCTCATCACAATGAGTGTCATTAGATGTCCAACGCAAAACTGCTGTGCTGAGATTGCAAGATGTCCCACACTGCGTAGTACGCGATACAGTTCAATAATAAACAAATGAGTGTTCCAAAAATAATGTTTCTATGATATTATAAAATGTATAGATATGACTAAAGCCACAGGACCTGACCAAGTAAGCCTTAAAATGTTAAAGAGGCAGGTACGACTATTTTACCTTCCCTTACAAGATTAATGAATATGTCTTTGAGTAAAATGTAAATGTCCTACTGAATAGAAAGCATAACCCCCTGGGTTGATAGCTCAGGTTTTAACTATTTGAGAGATAATGAACTTATAGCCCATATTGTATTTGGCTATGATGAACAGCATGCTCCCCCATAAGAGGGTTGGTATAGCGTAAGCCGTACCCCAATGATTACAAATAAATATGTTTAAACTAATAATAAATGAAGTTATTTACACAGGTTAATCAGGAATCTCGCCTGATCATAATATATATATATTTTTTTTAATAATACATGGTAATAATTTTCAAATGGTAACAACAGAAATGTTAATGTACAATAAAGAAGAATATTAAATAAAAACTGTATTTTATCAAGAAATAAAAGTTGTTCAAATGGATTTTAAAGATTTATTTAAAATATGGGAGAAAAAAAATTCCTGCAATGTAAATTTGTACACAACTGGTAATTCTCCAAAAACGCTGCAAAATTATGCCCCTAACCCTTCAAAATTGAAGAAAAAATCTACAATAAATGGCTGAGACAGTATGCAACCAGTCAGAATGCTCGGCTTTCTGGTCCACTGGTCGAGGTGGACACCTTGTCCACCCTATTAATATAAATTTAAGAACCTTTAATATAAATTTAAGAACTCACCCACAAAATTGATAAATTATGATAAAGATCAAATTTGATGAGAAAAAGAACACATCTATGAAATCAGAAGATATCTATAGATATAAAGTCAGCAAATTTTGAATTAAGTATGTCAACAATTGCTTAATATTTCTGAATCAAATACATGAAAGATCTTCATTATGTCAACATTTTATGTGCTCTGTTTTAGTGTTGTGATAAAATACCTCTCTCAGACATGGATAGAGAACAAAGACTCCCAATGCTCTGACCGACGCTGCCCTCACCCTGTGGTCATCGTCACTATTTGCCCAAGTAGCAAGCGAATAAGGTAAAAAAAGTGGGAAAAAAACTGATGTCTGGTTGTTACCCACATCACCTGAATACAAAGGAGGACCCGCCCATCTGCTTTGTTCTCTGCCTTCAACTTTGATCAGGAATCTCTCATCACATTAAATATGTTTGGGTTTGTCAAAAATCATCAATGTTATGCAAGTATAATAATTTAATACTTTAAAGTAGTCTTCTCAAATTTAAGTATTCATATGACCTTGACCTAGCAGTGAGTTACAAAGGTCAAGAAAACACCAACATCAAACTACATGTAGTTCAGGGATTTCATACAATATACTTTGTTCCCAATCATTTTTGAAGCAAATCAAGAAGTTATTTGACATTCACATGTTAAACTTGTCTTGGACACAGGTGTACTTGATCTTGACCATGACAGATTTCATGGAAAGATTGGCAACAAACTAAAACATCGACCATCAATTAGGAACTGAGACAAGCCATCCTTTTGGTTGTGTTATTACAATATGGATACTTGACCTTGAGCATCTTTGGTGAGTCACAAAGGTCAGATAAAAGTCAACATCTAACTCATCTGGAATATTCACAGGAAGATTGAAGGTGGTATGTTCTTAACATGCATACTTGACCATAAGTCTGCAACTGATATCATTACAACAAGTTCTTTGTTGAATACGCTTAAGGGTATTTATGGGTCTTTTCAATGAGTGTCCCCTAGTGGCAGAGGAGAAAATAACCAAAATATTGTAATTGATGGGAATTTGTATATTTACAGTGATAAAATACATTCCCTATTAAAATAAAAGCATTGATAACATTAATCAATATTTAAACTCTGCAAGATTTGAATTATATGGTATGATTACAAGTATATTCCTTTTAAAATAGTATTATGTCCTATATTTCCTTGAATCTTGATGAAGGTTTTGATAAGAAATGAAGAAGACAAGCAAATTATTTCTGCAGATTACACAACAGGAGTAGACTTGTTTTTAGCTGTGTTTATTTTATTTCATTGGGAAAAAATTCACTGGGATTCTTGTGAAACAGATTTTCTTATTTTCATTTGTATAATTTGGAAATAAAAAGGAAGTTTGGCATTCAGATTTGTGAAGAGAGGTAAAAAATTCATATTTTTGAAATGATCAAGTGTGTACTTTACCTCTATTTTTCTCTTAATGTTTTCGAAAAATAGAAAATCTGTTTCACTAGGACCTCAGTAAATATTGTTATAGATCACCTTTACAAAGGTGTTTGCAAATCACCTTCTCAATATTCAACAGGAGTTAATTTCACAAATTTAGACATAAATGCTGGATATTCTATTAGAAATATGTATAATTATATGATGCCAAAACGTGGGTTATTTATAGCCTTCTGAGTCAACTGGTCTCTGTGCAGGAGATTTAATGAGTTTGGTGCAAGCTCCATATAAACCACGGCAATGCCAAGGTATTCACACACTGGCATTGCCAGGACCTCTGCATATTTTCTTGTCTCCATCTTGGTATCAGGGTAAATATTTTTTTTCTTTTTGTTATCTTGGCATTAGGATATATACCGTATTTACTCGTGTATAAGTCGAGGTTTTTTTCCAAAAACTCTTAGTTAATGTTTAGGGGGTCGTCTTATACACGAGAGCAGTCTTATACTCGAGTATTTACGGTAAAACGTAAATACGGTAAAACGTAAATACGATGTTCATATTTTCGAAATAACGAATATCAGACGTAGCAGATTGATTTTAATTGCGTTTTAAATGATAAATAAAGGTATTTACCCAATATTATCACAAATTGTTCGAAAACAGAACAAAACTATCAATCCATTTAAAACGCAATTAAAATCGATCCACGTGCGAAAGCATTTCTGTCAACAAGGGAAGACACGACTCAAAGCAGTGGAAACAATGACGAGATGCAAAACTGTGAACGCTGATATGAAATCAGTGAAAACAAAGTCAAAACAAAGCATTTTGAAATAATATGTTTTAAATGATATATAAAGGTATTTACCCAATATTATCACAAATTATTTTTCGCAAGAATTTCTCCACGATGTAGAACGTAATATGATGTACGTGACGTCCTTAATCTTAGCATCAAAACCAACACGTGGGAGAATATTTCTTTGTGTATTATAAAGCCAATGATATTCATTATATCGCTTTTAATTATTATTGTTTATATCGATCTTAGCATCAAAACAAAGCGTGTTAATACACAAAGAAATATTCAACCACGTGTAGACAGTAGTCCGCCTGTCCGATATTTGCTTTCACGCTAGTATTGCGTAATGCATGTTAAATGAATGGATGGTTTTGTTCTGTTCTTGACCTGCAAAGCGAATTTGTGATAATATTGGGTAAATACCTTTATATATCATTTAAAACATATTATTTCCAAATGCTTTGTTTTGACTTTGTTCTCACTGATTTCAATTATCAGCGTTCACAGTTTTGCATTTCGTCTTTGTTTCCACTGCTTTGAGTCGTGTCTTCCCTGTTGACAGAAATGCTTTCACACGTGGATCGATTTTAATTGCGTTTTAAATGATAAATAAAGGTATATACATCATTATGCTTTGCAGGTCGAGAACAGAACAAAACCATCCATTATTGCGCAATATATTAACAATCGTTTTCGCGCTAAAAACAAGAGCCTCTTCCCGTCACTTCCGCCTTTCAAAATTGCGACCACGTGTTGCGTTGAGTCGTGTCTTCCCTTCTTGACAGAAATGCCTTCACACGTGGATCGATTTTAATTGCGTTTTAAATGATAAATAAAGGTAATTACCCAATACTATCACAAATTATGCTGCGCAGGTCGAGAATTTATCCATGAAGTAAAACGTAAACATCATGTACGTGACGTCGCGTTAATTCACGTCCGCAACACGAGGAGAAGCCAGGGATATATCATTGCACAATATATTAATATTTCAATGCGTGTTAAGTAGGCTCTGATCATTTTCACGCCAAAAATAAGAGCTTGTCCCCGTCACTCCCGCTTTTTAAATGACGACCTCGTATTGCGTAATGCATGTTAAATGGATGAATGGTTTTGTTCTGTTCTCGACCTGCAAAGCGTATTTTGTTTTATATTGGGTATATACTTTTATTTATCATTTAAAATGCAATTCTGCCAAATCTGCAAAGTCAATGATCACATGACTTGTGAGTCACATGGTCAATCGATCCGCTACTTCACGGACATCGTATTTACGTTTTACTTTTACTTCTATGTCTATTAAAATTATTTATCATTTAAAGGTATTTACCCAATATTATTTCGAAACGCTTTGTTTTGACTTTGTTCTCACTGATTTCAATTATCAGCGTTCACAGTTTTGCATTTCGTCTTTGTTTCCACTGCTTTGGGTCGTGTCTTCCTTGTTGACAGAAATGCTTTCACACGTGGATCGATTTTAATTGCGTTTTAAATGGATTGATGGTTTTGTTCTGTTCTCGAACAATTTGTGATAATATTGGGTAAATACATTTATTTATCATTTAAAACGCAATCAAAATCGATCAGCTCTGATATCCGTTATTTCGAAAATTTGAACATCGTATTTACATTTTACCGTATTTACTCGTGTATAAGACGTCTAATATCTTATATTTTAAGCATATTTACGTTTCACTTTTAAAATGACCGCCAAGCTTCAGCTTTAGCTTGAATGGTAGCAGAGCCGATATCTCTTGAAAAACCAACTCGACTTATATTCGGAAATTGTTTTTTTTCAAGTAAAATAACCTCAATTTTGGGGGGTCGTCTTATACACGAGTCGACTTATACACGAGTAAATACGGTAGATCTATTTTTTTCTTGTTGCCATTTTGGCATAAGGATATATCAATGATATACTTTGTTGACTTTGGAGAGTGGGTGGTAAGAATAACTTACTTGTTGAGGACTAGAGCATCACTAAGGTTGCCAAGTGCCCAAGCTGCTTTCACTTTAACGCTCAAGTTGGTTTCCTCCAAAGCTGTGATGATTGTGTTGGCGACATCGGCCACAAATGACACATCCTGAAACATTGACAATGCCTTAAAGACATGTACCTTTAATATAAATTTAAGAACTCACCCACAAAATTGATAAATTATGATAAAGATCAAATTTGATGAGAAAAAGAACACATCTATGAAATCAGAAGATATCTATAGATATAAAGTCAGCAAATTTTGAATTAAGTATGTCAACAATGGCTTAATATTTCTGAATCAAATACATGAAAGATCTTCATTATGTCAACATTTTATGTGCTCTGTTTTAGTGTTGTGTTAAAATACCTCTCTCAGACATGGATAGAGAACATAGACTCCCAATGCTCTGACCGACGCTGCCCTCACCCTGTGGTCATCGTCACTTGTCAACCCCAGCAGAAGTGTGATGCACAAAATATTCTTGTCAGGCTGTAAAGGAATATACACTCATCATCAAATATTGAATTTTGGCATTTTTTCTGACCCCTTAATGTTTCATTAAGGAAATACAAGGCTTAAATTGAAACATTTTTTTGGTATTTTTTCAGATGTATTTTTATACTCATTACACAATAAATATCATGGTAAAACAAAGAGTATTAATCATATTAAATTATTTGGAATTCAACTAACACCAAAATGTATTTGAAATGAGACGAATGTCTGCAAGGCCCAAGATTCCCTACTCATCCATAGGTCAGTTTTGATCAAATATAAATCCATGCAATTTGGATAAAATAGTGGTGCTGACAACAATTTCTTGTCCTGATTTCTTTCTACAATGTTAATAAGGTCAAGGTCATTTATCATCTAAATTGATCTGGATCATAATTTGATGCATTAGAAATGAGGTAATAAAATGGCAGCATTTATAATTGGTTTGTTGTTGTCACAATTTTTTTCATGTTCACCTCTAGAACAGAAAAAATAAATAAAAGTAACAGATGAACAGTCTCAGATCTTCACCAGATTTTAAATTGTGCAAATGAAACTTTCTGCAGCCAAAAATTATCATAAAACAGAAATTAGCTGAAAATCGTGACATCATTACAAAATATTTTGCCGAAACAAGGAAAACATGTGTATCACATAGTACTGATCTGGGTCATCTATTCAAATTTTTAACCAGCCTTAGATAGGCCTTTTAAAGGGAAATCATCACAAACTAGTGCCACAAAAGTGGAAAATGTGAGACTATACAGAAGTCTATCTTTTTAAAATTATTATAAAACTGAAAGAAATTTGAGCCTCAAGACAAATAACAGGAATCATCTCAAGCCAAGCATCCATACCTCAACACAAAAATCAATAGTTTAGCAAAAAACAGTTTATTCAACTGTCAAAAGAGCTATTTTTAGCAAGTACCCTAGGTCAGGGTGAGTGTGATGACGAGGAGGAGCTCTCCTCATCACACCCTGAGCTCTCCTCCTCATCACAACCCAAGCTCTCCTCCTCATCATCACACCCCGAGCTCTCTTCCTCATCATCACACCCAGAGCGCTCTCCTCCTCATCATCACACCCCGAGCTCTCCTCCTCATCATCACACCCCGAGCTCTCCTCCTCATCATCACACCCCGAGCGCTCTCCTCATCATCACACCCCGAGCTCTCCTCCTCATCATCATCACACCCCGAGCTCTCCTCCTCCTCATCATCACACCCCAAGCTCTCCTCCTCATCATCACACCCCGAGCTCTCCTCCTCATCATCACACCCCGAGCGCTCTCCTCCTCATCATCACACCCCGAGCTCTCCTCATCATCATCACACCCCGAGCTCTCCTCCTCATCATCACACCCCGAGCTCTCCTCCTCATCATCACACCCCAAGCTCTCCTCCTCCTCATCATCACACCCCAAGCTCTCCTCCTCCTCATCATCACACCCCAAGCTCTCCTCCTCCTCATCATCACACCCCAAGCTCTCCTCCTCATCATCATCACACCCTGAGTTCTCCTCATCATCACACCCCAAGCTCTCCTCCTGCTCATCATCACACCCTGAGTTCTCCTCATCATCACACCCCAAGCTCTACTCCTCCTCATAACACCCCAAGCTCTCCTGAGGAGGAGGAGAGCTGGGGTGTGATAAGAAGGAGGAGAGCTCAGGGAGTTCTCAATTACTGGCTGCCACCTCACAGCAATCTCTCCTCCCGAGAACTGAATATTGGCCCTCTTCACTCTTTCCTTGCTTTATTTTTTCATTTACTCGGTGTACAGTTTATGAGGCAAAACTAGATACCTTGTGACAAATGTCACAAATATTGTAATAATCAATGGTGTCAACAATAATTGTATACATGGCTACAGCCAGATTCCTTAATACTACCGGTATATATATACTGTATTTACTCGAATATAGGATGAGGAATTCGGAACTCCTTTAGTCAATGTTTCGTGCTATAAATGATAATAATTAAAAGCGATATAATTAATATCTGTGGCTTATAATACACAAAGAAAGATTTTACCACGCATCAACAGTAGTCCGCCTCCATTTAATAAGTGTATCATGCACAAGTCAGAGAAAACATATTAACCATTTGAAACTGGCAACCATTACATCCAAGGATCACTTCCATATATCCCCTTATATTACATTAACCTTTTGAAACTAGCAACCATTACATCCAAGGATCACTTCCATATGTCCCCTGATACGACATTAACCTTTTGAAACTAGCAACCATTACATCAAAGGATCACTTCCATATGTCCCCTGATAATTCATGGCTATAATGAGTCTTATAATAAGATTTTATGAGGCTACAAGCTGACTTGATATTGGCTAGGTTTTATTGAGAAAACCATTCAATTTCAGGAGGATGACCTCATTTGAGACTTCAACAAGAATATGGAAAGATCAGCCCCAAACTCAGCCCAGATATTGAGACAGAGAATGTCTCTAGGATGCATCAAAGCAATCAGAACATTTAGCTGGGTGTTTTCGTGTTCTGATTTTGTATGGTTTCGGGTAGACAGACAGAGCCCTTTTAAAGTCCCCTCAAGCTTTGTTTGGCAGGGACAATTATTAAACAAAAGCTACATCAGTGCTTACAGGCAGCTGTTGAAAGACTTGTGGCCCAATGTTTGCCAGACAATCACAGGTAGTGGATTTGACTGCATGATTGGATACATCCTGAAGAACACGTGGAATAGGACCGACAAGCAGCCTCACCCACAACTCAACCACCTGCAAGGCAAATAATATCACATCAACCCTTATCAATTTCTCTTTCATTTTCTTCAAATATAAGGTCATATTTCTATATAATATATTTTTTTTACATCTGCACAAACTAAATAACTTTTAAAGAACAGATGTTTTAATGTCAGCAAGTAATACCAGACTGGATGATTCCCCAGTGATCTCTTTGAAGTTGATATATTCATCATTTTGAAATTCTATAATGTTCATTTAGAAGTTTTGAAATTCATTATTTCACAAAAGACATAATTATACATGTGCACATTTTTTAAATGTAATTTCTGGTCAATAATTAGTTATTGACCAAATTTGTTTGTAGTCCATAATTTTGTTATGGTTAGAAATTGTGGGAGAACCTAACTGACCTGTGCCACATCAACCGGGCCTGCTGCAGCTGAGGGCTCCTGTAGCTTCTGTAACAGTAGTGAACCTACTTCCTCTAAAAGCTGAAAATAATATGCCAACAAATTATATAACAAGGTTTTTCTTATCAAGTAACAGAAAGCTATCCTAATTATATAAGATTAGAAAATCAAGAAGACAATATCTATGTATCACTACCAGTCAATATTCTCCTTCAAGTACCGGTACATATTTTAATTAGTTGTTGCAAAATATTTTTTAGGGAAACTTTAATTTTAATGAACACCTTTTTTATGAATGAAATGGCATTCAAACTCTTCATTTATAACAACTGACAATAATTTTTATGAACATAGCTCTGAGCTACTGAAAAAAATGGTATTCATACCTTAGCTCCATGCAGCTGGACGGATGGGTCCTCATCATCAAGACAAAAGTGGACAAGATCAAAGACCAAAGACAGGCAAGGACTGAAAAAAATGAACAAAAAGCATTCAAGTTTGATTTTGATTATAACGCCTCTTCAAAAACGTCATTTAGGCGTTATTAAAAGTCAAAACTTAGCCGTTCTTTTTTAAATATTTGTTCACCTGATAATAGGGAAATATCCCTTGGTGACCTGTGCCATGAGTTGCAGGGATTCTAGTCTGACTGGGAGAGGCTGAGCATCTGCCACGCCCCGTGATGCTGGCGGCCTTCTTGGCGATTTCTCCCCGCCCACCTCTCCTTGATCCAGCAATGCAGGCGCCACATTTTTCACACACATCCTCACTACCCATGATGCCTCTGAGGCCTGCGACTGGATATCGGACAGAGATGGAGTGAGACACCCTGAGGGCAGATTTGGTGTCACCATTCCTGATGACAGAAACTGTCCCTCCACCATGCTGTCACTGGAGCTGGCAGAAGCATTGCCGCCCTGGTTTGAATGATATCCAGAGTCTGGGGCATCTCTGGCAGACACGTCTGATGGTATGCTTGTGTGTCTTGCTTTGGAGGCCTGCAAAAGTTGCCACACCTCCACCAGGGGGCTCTGAACACTGACCACTGACCCCATACACGTCAGGCAAGCAACACGAATGTTAGGGTCTGGAACATTACAAAACAAACCTATTGTTAAGAAACAAATATAATATGATCCTTAAAAAAATATACTTACAAATTTTCAAATGCTACTGACAACATTAAAGCATATATCTACCTCTGTGTGCCAGGAAGGGTTTGATTTGTTTGACAACACGACTAAGAAGTCCAGGTTTCAATCTTTGATAAGGAACATTAGGAATCATTGTAGCAAGGCACTGGAATATATAAGTGAATAATTAGTGGAAAAAGGCTTCCAATCTCTCATTTCTGAAAAAAAAAATATTGGTTTATTTCTTTTAATTTTAATTAAAAATATCCTGACCCTATTGTAGAAAACAGTTTTCATTTCTAATTTTGATATCTTTAATGTAATTGATATCACTATTTGGTACAAATCAAATTGCACAACATATTACCATTTGTGAAACAATTATAGATTCAAAGGATTTATTTATTGACAATAAAGACAAACTTAAAGGGCACACATTCTTATGAGTGCATGTGTGCTCCTGTATTAAAGCAATTCATAGGGCTAGAAAATAAAAAGAATGAACAATTAACCTACCTTGATGATCTGAGTAAGTGCAAGTGGAGAAGTTTCTGACATGACTGCCAGCAATAGGCACCTGTGGATCTCTTTCACCATAGATGCTATTGTGAAGGAAAATGGTGTGAAAGCTCCTCGGCTAGGATCACTACAAATGTACAAAGATGATGTGAATATTTAATCCCATGAAATATGACAATATACATATAGCACTGCAATTGCTATATCTAAATGTAGGTACCTGACCTAATGACCTTGCCTTTGTATTCTGTAGTATGTCAAGTCCAAAAGCTATCCGATCTAATTTATAGACACAGTTAAGGATTAAAACCCCTGTCCCACTCCCAGAAAACCAAGTTTGATTAATTTCACCATGAAAAAAAGAAAAAAAAAAGAAAAAAACACCATTTATATTAGCATCATAATTGGAGGACTTTAATTTTCAATGAATTTGTCAACTATTTTCTGGTATTAATGGGCCAAAAAAATGTTTGATAATGATATTTCTAACATTTACATGAAAATCATCTCTTGAGAGCAAAGTTCAAAATAATAATAATAATAATAATAATAATAATAATAATAATAATAATAATAATAATAATAATAATAATAAAATAATAATAATAATAATAATAATAATAATAATAATAATAATAATAATAATAATAATAATAATAATAATAATAATAATAATAATAATAACCAAAAGCAACCAAAAGGATCACTCCCATATGTCCCCCCAAAATTACGTAAGCGTATGTAACTAGCAACCATGGAACAAAGAATGAATTACCCAATCTAACTTTATATAATTTGTAAACAAAAGTTCAAACTGGTCAAAAGATTCTATTGGCCAAATGAATATGGTCTCAAATAACTTCTATGTTGCCAACTATGAACTATGAGCTCATAGATGCACAGATGGATCATATTTATATATTTATGTACTACATAAACCCAGAATCTCATGGAACATAGTAGCATTTGAGTGAACTGAAAGACAGAAAGACAATGGATGGAAGGACGAAAAGACACTGGACACTGGAAGTTATCTGTCATTTCTGTTATTTATGTATAAAAAGAAAACAAATTTAATTTCATTCAAATCCCTGAATATATATACTAGACAAATTTGTAGCTGCCCCAAATGACACTGTTGTCAATTAACATTTTTTTCTTGTTTGTTGAATTATTTGTCTCTGTCATTTATTTTGAGAAAGCCATCGATGCAATGTTGAAATTAGACATGTGGTGATCACCGCTTCCCACCATTGTTACTATGGACACTTCTTGTAATCATCTGTTAGCTGCTCTCTGATTGGTAGGAATGATTGCCCTTGTCTCCCACCATTGTTTTGACTGCCATGATTGGTCCCTAAACTGGATGTGCGTGGCACCCATAGGATTATTATTAAGATAAGGCATCACCAAACTGATTCCTTGCTGGTTGTATGGGATTCATATTTCCTTATGATAGTTTACCTACCTATCTTCAGCAGCCATAAGGAATGATTTTGATCCCTCCACCATAGCTGTCAGGACAGCAAGAGCACCTGCACGAGCCTAAAAGCAAATAAAGATTTAAATGCTAAGAGATAATTTTTGACATGATATAGGTGGAAGCAATTGTCTCTGACCATAAAGTTACTTTTAATAAAGGACTGTACAGAGTGATATAGCACCTTTGGTGATGGATCTTTCATAATTGCAGTGAAGAGAGTTTGTCCATGTGGTGGTCCACCAAAGCCTGTGGTGTCTGGAAGGAAAGACGTCCAATATCCAAACATCACACGCTTCTCTGTCACCTGCAAACAAGAAAACATAATCAATATTAGGCATGGAGACATATTACCGGTAAATCTGAGAGCAATATTTATCCTTGCTCTCAAATTAGACATATTATGTCTAATTTTGACCTTCAGTTTAGGAGAATTGGGAATGTTTTCTCAAAACCACATTAGGTGAACAATGTTTCTCTTATGTGACAACCTGTTTTCTTGGGGGGTTTTTTTTGACTAAGCTAATTAAATGTCATTTTTTGAGTTTGAATAAATATAATTAGAAAAGAAATGTAAAACCTGGTAAAACCTTTCCGATACAAATAAATATACCTTAAATTAGAAATACAATCATCTACTTTAATTAACGATACCAAAGGACCTAAATACATAACCTATATACAATAATTCAGGCTCACATAGGAGTCTACAAAATTTAATTTTGATCACTTTCATTCAAGATAAAACTGTTAACAAAGAAGAATGGTCTTGAGGAGAATGTGGTGATGACCCTATTTGCTATATCTTAAATTTGCAATGTAACAAGTGAAATATGTTGAGCTTTCAATAAAAAAGCAGAAAAAGCTTATTCTGCAAATTTGTTTCTCAATAAATATGGGATACCTTAAACATCTTCCACAATAGTCATACTTGACATTTGTGATATATTTTGTGTTGATAACTAATAAACAATGCCAGGCAAATTTTATATTCCTAATTTTGATATTCTTTATGTTACTTTTTACTTGATGTGTGAGTAAATCACTGCAAGAATCAGCCATAGAAATGTTTGCGAATTACTCTGTATCAAATATATGACATCACAGCATTATAATATGTGTACTTACCTTGATTACTGCATGAAAACAACCAAGTGCACACTGTCTGACTTTGGAATTATAGGCTCGGAGTTTGGATGCATTGCCACCCTCTGTGTCAGAATATTCTGACTCTGAGCTACTAACTCTTATCCAGGATGGTAGAAGAGCTGAAGCGCCACCACTAGAGGACAGCACCTCTCCACCACTAGAGGACAGCACCTCTCCACCACTAGAGGACAGCACCTCTTGTTGAGATGACCCAGTTCCGAGTCCTGCAGTAGTCAAACTCAGCCGATCTATGCCACTATGAAATGAATCTTCATCATTGCTTTCCTTTGGTCTCTGTTTATTGGCTCGTTTCCTTTTCGACTTCTTAGCACTACCTTTCGTCATGTTCTTAGTTGGGGTAGGCCGCAGACTTACTTCCTCATCTTTGCTCCCTGAGGCAGGCGTCTTGGTCCCACGGACAGGGTTCTGATCATATTGACTGAGTGGCGTAGGGTAGAGACAAGAAGGAATGTTTACAGCCAGTCCTCCCCCTAAGCCATGCAGCATGTAGATCTTGATGGCAGCTAGCAGCTCCCCCAAGTGGTCAGAAGGAGAAGACCGGGCAGCTAGGATGATATTCTGTATACCACGCAGAGCAGTGATCAGGACACGGCAGTGGTTCACCTCATCCATACGTGCTGGCTTCTGTGTATGTAACACATGCAGAAACAATCCAAAACATCTCAACTGTTGCCCCTCATCCAGATATTCTGTTGGTGATGTTCTGAGGATATCAATACAAATACAATTGCAATACATAAAACAAATGAATGAACAAAACTCTAAAAATGACATTACAGCTTTCACAAAAAAATGATAAAATGTTTTGTCATATTCTGTCATGCTTGTTGATGTAATAATAAAAACCTATCTCCCTGTTCAGGATTGCACATTCATCCCCTCTTGCATAGTATTTAGTGCATGGATTCAAAGTAAGGTTATTTTTCTTTATCTCACATTAAATTCAGTGCAATGTTTTATCATATTATATCTTATTCTCTCAAACATTTGCATTTGCTGCGTGACTTTGCTGCCTGACTGGGGTACTGGTAGTACCAGTTTACCTGGTACAGATGTTCTCTATACACTGCACAGCTCCTCTCTGAGTTTCTTCATCAGCACTCTCTGCCAATCTCAACAACAGTCCTGCGCTTCCAACAAACTCTTCATGAAACTGCAACAATACATATCCAAAGCACCTCATTTATTTTCCTTTAAGTGTGGAAATGTCTACATTGTCTGGAAAAATACCATAAATCATAAAATCTTTTTAAATGTTTAAGAATTCAAAACTTTAATAATTTACTTTTGAGATTCTCCCACAGTTCTCGTAGACAAGAGCTCCAAGGGCTCGGAGTGCATCACCATGCGTCCACGGCTGACAGGTTGTCAGAACCTTGACTACATATTCCACTATAATCTCTAAGTTTCCCTCCAATATCAACTACAAAATAAATGAGAATTAGTAAACAAACAATTAATGCTATTTCTTTGTTAGTGGTAATTTGGCAGATGTTGATTAGTGCACAAGAAATAAAATAGTTATCTCAAAATACAATGTTTGGGTGCTTGAATCAAATTGTTTGCAATCTTCCCCCTTCAGAAAGTAATTAGAATAGTTGTTTTTCATTTATCACCCTGTCTTAACTGCAAAAAGCCATAGCCTAAAAAATAACCAAATCAGATAATTTGATAATATTCGGCATATATCTCGGTCTTGATATCTCATATGCCAAACCAAAGACCATATGATACATTAAATATTACATAATATATTCATCATTCAATATGTTTTTACTATTTTTTAACAAAACAATCAAGTGCTGATATTACTGTTTTCTTTTGACTGTAATTCATCTTATTGCAATATGTTGTAGAAGGTTTGCATTGATGCTGCACTGACCTGCTGTCTGGATACTAGGTTGACAATCAGTTGACATACTTTAGTTACCATCAACTCCTGGTGTATCGGCACCAAGTAAACACATCTTGACAGGCACTGGCTAGCCACCTGCAAGAAATAAAAAAGGAGTCATTGTAATAAACATTGACATGATAAATAATGTTAATTGGACAACTGCCTGTTCAATCTGGATTTAAATTTAATATTAAATCATACTGATAAATATGTGCACTATGTGTAGTGCAACCAGAGTTTGAGCTATGTTGGCATTAACATCAATTTAAATCTCGGAATTATCTTTCCCAAATTATATTTTTCAGTAAACTTTTTTAATACAGCATGTCAAAAAAATAAATATATAAATAATAAAAATAATGATTGTGACAGCACAATCTCCTCAGAATTTGTTTCCAATAAAGTGATGATAGCTGTTGTACTGGTTAGTACAGACAGGAAATATAGTCTGGGTTGTCATAAAACAATCCAAAACATAACAACTGTTGCCCAACATCCAGATCTACATCTTCATCTATATGTTTACTAGGCAAAACCGATTGGCATCCCACCGAGAGTGCAAAATGCACTAATATTCTAACAGATATTCTATGAGAAAGAGCATAAAAAGATATGGTTGCTTGCCAAGCGGCTAGCCTCAGGAGTCTGTTGGTCATGTATGTAGACATATGTCTTGCACCCTGTAGGAATTGTGTCCCAGTAGGAATTCCTACATTGTGCAGGGCAAAGTAGTAATTCCTACATTGTGCAAATAAGTAGGATTATCAGACTGGATGCAAGAGATATACCTAGTTATACCTACAGTAAGCAGCCAAAACTCTAGTTCAAATTTGTAACCACATTCTTTAATGCCAATAATGCCAATAATGCCAATAATGCCAATAATGTCTAAATAAGCCAGAGGAAGTGTCTGTTATTTTTTTGAAATACAAAATTTAATAGAAAACTGATAAGCATTGTAATTATATTGGCCCAGTGATATAAGTTATTGATATATCTTAAACGTCCTACTTATTTGCGCAAAGTAGAAATTTTGCCTGGGCAGTTGCACAATGTAGGAATTCCAACTGGGACACGATTCCTACAGGCGGGCCTGTTACACTTACAGGGTGCAAGACCAACAGACTCCTGAGGCTAGCCGCTTGGCAAGCAAGTCTAGGTATATCCCTTTCATTTTACAGAATTAAGCAGTCAAAACTTTAGTTCAAACCGTCTGACACTGTAGAATATTTGACAATATCTATCAATATTATTGCAGTGTCATGCAAGCACTACCATGCTGCATTTGCATGACTGCACAACCACGACAGGCTTGCATGGCAACCACGAAACATACCTCTTCATTTGTCACCTTGAGGGAGTATTCTACAGAATTAAATTCATCCAAAAGTATACCGAGATCTTCTTTGAAATCTTCTGTATCTCTATATACTAGTTTAGACAATTTATGATTGCACTTTTTAAATTTTTCTATCTCAGAAGTGTAAAAATCTGTCTCCTCGGCCATGTTTGTTAATTTTTTATAGTTAACATCTACACTGCTCTTTTCATTCATTACTGGATTGCTGCTTTATATAATTGTTAAAAGTAGCATATCTGAATATACAAAATTGACAGTATTAATTTAAATGATTAAAAATATAATTACATTGTATGCATCCAAAAACAAATTATATACGTATTATATTATTTTGGAGGCAATCTTGTCAGCATCTGTCACCTTATCCCAAAATAAAACTGCTAGTTTAGTTTAGTAGAAGAAGACTCTAAAGTTCAACAAGGTGACAGTGACAGTGACACTGACATGTATATCATACAAAGATGGCTTCTTTGAAAAATAAAGTTGTTTTGATAACAGGTTTGTACCCCATTCTGCCAAGTACCCGTACAAAGTACAGAGTAACATGTTCATTACTTTTTAAACTAATACTAGTAATAGTAATATTGCTCTCACCAGAGACATTTAATGTTTAAATATCTATGCTCTCACTGTTTCAGTAATACTATTAGTCGTGAATAAATGCATATTTGCACTGTGGAATAGTTATCATGTTCTCACATGAATCATTGTTATCAGATCATTCAAGTCAAGGAAGCTCATGAACTCTCATTTATTTGTCATGCCTGACCAGTTTCCATCACTTCCAATTGCCACCCAATACAGCAGCTCATTAATTAATGATAATAATAATTACATACTATATAAAAAAAAAGCATGAATGTGATCAGAGAGGAAGGGTGACGAGATTTGACAACAACAAAAAAAAGTTGCTATATGAGGTATTGACTGCAACAAAATTTGCCACTGATAAAAGAACTCGTGCAATCTCGCTGTTGTGTTTTTACGTTGCCCTCTGGTGGACGCTAGACCAGTCTCCACTTCAGTTTTATTTTGCAAGTTTATACGATGTTTTGCACAATATGTACGTTAGGAATAGAGTTGTTTTCACTTAATTTTTTCCAGAATTATGTTAGATATGAAATATTACCCACAATATGCCTATTTTTCTGTATTAGAGCTTTGCAAACTCCACCAGAGGGCGATGTGGTGAACCTATCACCTCTGTACAAGGTGCCTTTTGGTGCTGGCTCACCACATCCACCAATTTTCATGTAACTGTCCGTCTTACTAATTTTTTTTTCTTAAATTGCACTCAGATTGGTAAATTATGATATATTTCACTCTTGATACAAATGTTTGTGCATATAGAAACAACTATTATGAGAAATAAAACTTGGAACTACTTCCTCAATCGGGGGAGCCATTTCCTGGGGTAGTGATAAGGCGTAACCACAACAAAGATGACCGCTTTGTTTATCATTTGAATTCTTTTAATCTTTTATGATTCTGAATAATCTAACCAACAAAAAATGTTCAAATGTTAAGAAATGAACTCAAATACATCTCAAGCCAACTTCATATTTGATATTAAGAGATGTTAATACGTCAATCACATTTACAACACACTGACAGTTCTTGAGCACATGGCCAGTAAAAGTAGGACTGGATGAATACTAATCTGGGTTGGCCAGAGGTAATAGTCTGTGTGTGCCTCTGGTGGACAGTGTGAGAGCTTTGTTTTCAACATTGGCAATTTGACCTAATTAATGACCTAATTATTGAGGTCCCACTAGGTTTTGTACAAAGGGGCCTATACATAGGTGAAATACAGATATTTTTCGCCAGCACGATTGTGAGAAACAATGTGAGATAGTGAGATAGCTGCACAAGTGAGAGATTGCTACAACAGCAAGAGATAACTGCATAAATAAGAGATAGCTGCATAAATAAAAGATAGCTGCATAAATAAGAGATAGCTGCATAAATAAAAGATAGCTGCATAAATAAGAGATAGCTGCATAGATATGGTATAGCTGCATAAATAAGAGATAGCTGCATAAATATGGGATAGCTGCATAAATAAGAGATAGCTGCATAAATAAGAGATAGCTACAACACAACATTGAGACGTGAAAAATAGCTGCACAAAGTGAGAGATAGTTACAACAAGTGAGAAATAGTTACAAGAAGTGAGAAATAGTTACAACAATGAGATAGCTGCAACGTTGAGAGATAGCTGTAACAGTGAGAGACAGTTACAACAGGGAGGGATAGTTACAATGGTGAATGAAACGCAGTTACAACAGTGAGATATAACTGCATAAATGAGAGATAGCTGCAAAAGTGAGAGACATCTGTTTAGGTGAAAGATAGTTACAGCAGTGAGAGACAGTTAAAACAGTGAGAAATAGTTACAAAAGTGAGAGATAGCTGCACAAGTGAGAGTTAGTAACACCAGAGATAGAAAGCTGCACAAGT
Source organism: Amphiduros pacificus (assembly GCA_949316495.1). NCBI lineage: Eukaryota > Metazoa > Annelida > Polychaeta > Phyllodocida > Hesionidae > Amphiduros > Amphiduros pacificus. The sequence goes on along the minus strand of OX439001.1, from coordinate 55,618,182 downwards.
AAGAAACAGCTGCATAAGTGAGAGATAGCTGCACATGTAAGAGACAGTTGCATCTGTGAGAGATAATTACAACAGCGACAGTCATAGCAGTAATATATAGCAGCACAAGTGAGAGACAGCTGCATAAGTGAGAGATAGCTACAACAGTAACAGACAGCATGCATTCCCAGCCAAAGGCACTTGTAATAATAATAATAATAATAAAGTTTTATATAACACTATTTAAGACTAGGTCTGCTCCTGGTGCTTTAGGATGTAATGTTTCCTTCATAGATGTGTCTTAAATTTAGATTTGAATATATTTAATGTTGTACTATTTTCACTCGCGTTTGTTTTGACTTTTGGGCTGAATGTTCGAGGTTTTGACATGATTAAGGTGGAAGTCTATGGAGCATACACAGATTATCGGTCCATGGTGGCCATGTTTCCGGCATGTTATTTCTGCTTACACCATCAGATAGTGCTTTTGTTTCAGAAGTGATTTGTGAGTGCTTAGTAGAGTAAGAAGATTTTCTTGGATTTTGCCCTCAAATTTTGCAAACTTACGCGAGCTTGATTTGTTAAAATCAACACTTGTTTTACTTGTAGGGGCAGGGTATTCCATACCTTGGGCATGTACACCTCAAAGGCCCTATCTCCATATGTTTTAATTTTAATTAATCCATTAATTTTTCAGTGATGTGATCCTCTGGCTGCAGCATTCTGCAATTTTTGCAACTTCGCTAATTCACATTTAGGCAACCTGGCAACAGAGATATTTAAACAGAGATTGGAAAGAGGTCTACCACTAGGTGTCAGTGTGGTGCACCATCCAACTCAGACATGCAACTGTTGCGGATCAGCAATAAATAGTTTTGCATTTATTACAATTCTTCCATTCTTGATGTCATTGATGTCCGATGAATATAGATATGTGAAAAGTAAATAGTTCTCATAATAATTTCTTGCAAAAAAGACATATTGGTACAAGTCCGCGAGTCTGTGAATCTGGATTCAGGTCCGTGTTATAGGTCTATATGTGGTATATGCCTTGGAAACAGTGGGCCACCAAAAGATCGGTTCGCCTGAGCAACAATGCAGAACTTCAGCTTTTTTCCAGTCTTTGTGTTAAATGTCTCTGCTGGCAAGTAGAGAATTCTTTTAATCAAGAATTCAAGTGACAAATGCATGCGCCAGAGTATTAGTAGTCTTTTCATCCAAACAGTTTCTTATTTGTGATATATTTCTAAAATGAAAATAACCATTTTTGCATATCCTTTTGATATGTTGCTTCATGGTAAGTTCTTGATCAAAAATGACTCCTAAGATCTTCACTTTATTAGATCTTAGAATATTTGCTTCACCAACTGATATCCCGGATGGAATTCCATCATTTTTAAAATTTGAGTTTTTTCCACACACTATTAATTCTGTTTTGCCATTATTTATTTTCATTTTTTTCCAATTAAAAAAAAATTAACACCCATAATACATTTCTCCATTTCTAAGCATGATTATTTAAAATTTTGTTTAGATTTTGGGTCCAATGTGATGTAGAGCTGGGTATCATCTGCATAAATGTGGTGTCTCAGACCATTTTATCAATTATTTCGGTAAGGGGTTCCATATATGTTGTGAAAAGTATGGGTCCCAACACTGACCCCTGTGGGACACCATAATTAATATTCATGTTTTCAGACCTCTTTCCTTCAATAATGACACTTTGCTTTCTATTTGACAGAAATGAGTTAAACCATTTAAGAGCATTTCCCTTTACACCACACCTTTTATCATGTTTTTCAAGTCTATTTATATGCAGCAATCAGACCATGTCTAGACGAGATGACTGCAGTGACACTAACTCATGCCTTTGTCACTTCAACTCTGGACAATGGAAATGGATTGCTTGCTGGCCTCCCTAGGTCTGAGATCAGTAAACTGCAATACCTGCAGAACTCAGAACCTGCAGAAATTCAACCATGTATCAGGAAAACTGCACTGGCTTCCTGTACATGCTAGAATTGATTTCAAGATCCTACTTCTAACCTAGAAGGCCCTAAATGGTAAGGCACCGCCTTACTTGCATGACCTACTCCAAAAAAACAAGGTGATCAGTGCCTTAGTCCACTGATGGCACTTGCCTCACAATCCCCAGAACTTGTCTCAAAACAGTAGGTGACAGAGCCTTCTCTGCCATTGGTCCTAAACTTTGGAACTCCCTCCCATCTAATATTAGGACTAGTGAGTCAGTCTCCTCCTTCAAGAGTAGACTGAAAACGCATCTCTTCAGGAAACATGTCCTGAACACAGCGCTATGAACAGACTTGTCTGGTACCGGCGCTATAAAATTTTTATTATTATTATTACTATTATTATTTAATAGTATTTTGTGTTCAATTGTGTCGAAGGCTGCTGAGAGGTCTAGTAATACCAACATTACCATTTTGTTATTATCTATGTCCATTAATATATCATTTTGAACCTTTAGTGGTGCAGTCTCTGTACTTTGGAATTCCTTGTATGCCGATTAAAACATGCTTTGAATTTTATTTGCTATGAGATGATTAACAAACTGTTTGGCTACTGGTGAAATTTTCAAGACATTTAATAGATTTAGCTTGATTAACAATATTCATATTTTCGCCTTTATTTTCCATTTCTTTCCTTAACCTACAAATTTTATCCAGAAAAAAAATGGTTAAATTCAGCTGCTTTTTTGTATTATTTATGGAAGAGAGTGTCCTCGCTCATGTGTTAGAGTCCATTAAGGAGTTTTTTAGGATCTGATTTATTTGAGTTAATCATGTCAGCGTAATGATTGCATCTTGCAGATTTCTCCAATCACCAACTGGCAAAGCCCAGATAGGTGAACACTAGTTCGACCATATAATATCAAGTAATTACCTCAATTCTACTTTTTTTCTTTTTAACATGTTTGGCATTCAGGATCAATTAGCCTTCTTGGAAGGATTTTTTGTGAGTTTTGAGCCGTTACAGAGTAAATAGGGCCCAACTCTTGTGAGGTATGCTTTTCTAGACACAGTTATACTGGGAATAGAACTCCCATGGTTGAACACACCACAGTCAAACACTGAGGAGAACAGTAAAAAATACAAGCAGCCGCCCTTGCAGTTATGATCTGCTTCATCAGTGGAAACTGGTCACTGACAAGTAATAATAATGAAATACCCTAGCTCATAAGCTGGAATAATTGGCTTGAGATCCAGTCATTCATAATCATGTAGTTGCCTTGAAAATGTTTTATCAATGCTGGTAATTTTAATCAACATTTAACCTGCAATGGACGGGAAGGACGGTCATGTCCCATTGTTCTGGCTTAAAGATGCCATTTTGTTACATTCTGAAGGGCTTCAACTTGTGACAATGTAATCATGATAATGATGTCAGACAACTTGGATCATGTACTTTTGACCCCAGAACTTTGTTGAGCATATTGAATAACCATGGTTATAAATTTTATCAATTTAGTATTTAGATGCACTACTCCACAACAAAATTGGTTTGTCCTGCCAATGAACAAAATTTAAATAGGAGTGAAATGAATAATTCTTTGACCATGGCTAATAAAATGAATGACTGGAACTCCTGTCAGCTGGGATATTATATATATATAATGAAATGATTTGTGCAATTGAGGGCTATCATCTTGTGTTTTAATGGTTGAACTTCAGAGAGTTTTTTGTGCACTTGCAAATGTTGCTTTCAATGGGGCAAGTTGTCATTGAAGCTGGATGATATATGTAATTTCAGGAGCCAGTTCTGGGATAGGGGCTGGAATTGCAATTTACCTTTCCAAGTTGGGCTCAAAACTGGCAATAAATAGCCGGGATACAGAAGAACTCCAAAAGGTTTCTGAACAGTGCAGAGAACAGGGTCTCCAAGAAAAAGATGTAAATTTGAATGTGTTTTTTTTTACAAGAATTAAGGCAGGGATTAACTGACTAAATTGATACTGCTGTTTATTTACAAGAGACATTTTCTCCAAAAAGATACTCCCTAGATATGGCATACTGGTTAACATTATCTACTCAGCGTTGAAACTGATTTTTTTTAAATAGAGGTCAAGAATATGGAATCAGTTCAAAGAATGAGTATGTTCACAAAATATCTAGTGTTTCAAATGAATGCAATAATTACTGGCTTCAAGGCAGCACTACTATTTAGTGCTGAATAAAAATTTATTTCTTGACTTTGACACAACAACAATGGTGGGTTTTCATATTTAGCAGATTCCATTAAAGTTGAGTGCCACTAATAAGCTTTCAAGTCTCAATTTCCTGCACTTTTAGATCCTACTTGTCCCAGGCAACATCAGCAATGAGGATACTGCAATCAAAATGGTCCAAAAAACAGCTGAATATTTTGGCCAAATTGATGTTTTGGTAAGAATGTTAATAACAGTGTCTGAATTATATGAAATACCTTTGAAACTAAATAATCATTAAAATATCCACAGAAATGTCTACTGTAAATAAGTTTCTAGTTTTTCTTTTTTTTAATTGCAGATCAATAATGCTGGAATATTAGAGTGGGGGTACATACAAACAACTTCATTGGAAAGTTTTGATCGGGTTTTAAATGTCAATTTGAGGTCTGCCTTTCACTTGACGAAATTGTGTGGGGATTTTCTTATCAAAACAAAAGGTTAATATATCCGTACAATTCATGAATTATGTTCAAATGATTAAAGTAAATGTACTCCTATTCTTCAGCAAATACTGACAATGAATGAGTAAAAAATTCTTCAGATATTCACAACTGCCTAAGGTTTCTATTAATGTTTACAACCTGGAACATTTCAACAAGTGAATTTACATATTTGAAAAATCAATTAATTTCCTTCAACACATGACAATATTTGCCTGGTCTCAGTCAGAAGTACTTTATTTTGTTTATTTATTATTTATTAATACTTGTAGTTTTAAAATATCTAGACTCTATAAGTCTGAAATTATTTTGACAACTATGCAACAAATTTATTTTCAATTCTCAAAATGAATTACAGGTAAAATACAGGTTAATACAAGAATGTAAAATAAAAAATCTAATTTAAAATAAATATTCCAAATGTCACATGTTCATATTTTTAATCTCAAATAAGAAAATTAGTATAGGTCTACGTTTAAATTCAGTTTGAAATATATGATTTATTTGCATGCCAGATTAAATTCCTTTGTCCTATTTACACAGGAAACATTGTGAATATATCCAGTGTTAACGGCCTTCATGCAGTAGGTATATCTTATATAATGGCTTCATTTTATTTCTACACAAATATTTTTTTAATTAACTGTTTTAAAAGATTTTAAAGATGCCAGTATTTAAACTCATCTTTCCTTGGTGGATACAGGTAAATATATAATGTTTCAATGTTGATAATTTCAGTCAGCTGATGTGGTTGCTTATAGTATCTCTAAAGCCGGCCTTGATCAGCTGACAAAATGTGCTGCACAAGGTTTGTCATCGTGTTCAAACTGATATCTCTTCGGTTTCTATTTATAATTATAAGAAAGTACCTCAATAAATATATTTGTTTCTTGCCAGGAAAATTTGGTGAAAATCTGATTATATTGATAATAGACATCAGACAAATTTGCAAATTGTTGATCTGAGAACAGCAGTTTATCTCTCAGAGGTTTTATAGTTTGACAGATTCTTGTCAACAAAATTTAAATAATGCAAAGTGAACATGAATAAAAAAAGTTTGGATTTGAATTTTCAGAATTTTCTAAGCATGGGGTTCGAGTAAATGCTGTGAAGTAAGTTTTTACTGTTAGTCTATATTAGTTTTTCATTTCTAAAACAATAATTTCTAAAACTGTGATTTTTTTGTTCAAATATTTATATTTTTAGCCCAGGTATAATTGAAACTAATCTACACAAAAGAAGTGGAATTGTTGGAGAGGAATTGGAGAAGGTTTGTAAACTTAAACATTCTTTCGAAAAATAATGTACCGGTAGTTTACAGACATATTTTGCCTAAATCCATGCAATAATGAACACACACACAAATATCATTAATTATGCCCTCAAGTAAGATTTGAAGGAGTTCTGTTCTATTTCTTTAAAACATAAGCCAAAGGCATCAGAGCTATGCTGAACAATACTTTTTCATACATTTTGGGGACATTTCACTTACATGTGGACATTTCTTGTTTTTTGCAACATTTTGCAGGTTGAGAACAATGTAACAAAAATAATGAAAAGTACAAGTTATCACTCAAAATTTACTTGTCTAGAAAAGTCTGAGGCTATTTTTATATTAGCCCTACGAAACATTGTTCCCTGTTTTCAGCGTATTTAACAATTTGGAGAAAAAAAACCTGAGTCTCAAGTAAAAAAAAATAAAATTCATCTCCTGACAATTACACATCTTACCTACAAATAACTAATAAATCTGACCAGATGTTCCAGAGGAGATCTGGCGGACAGAAAGAATGACAGAAAATTTCCCACCTCAATGCACAAGCTGACTTAAGCCTTGTTTCCATATGTGCTGTGCATCATGCAGTGCATCAAGCTTTTTTGCACACCACACTGAACAATGCAGGTGTGCATATTGCTGTCAGTAATGATGTCCATAAGCAAATTGACGCATAGCCTTTCGCATAAGGTAGCGAATGAAAATCTGATGCATAGTGATGCATCTGTTACCCATAGGTTGCAAGTCTCATTTTGGCGGTAAATTCAAATTTTGAATATGAAAACCTCAAAAACATGGAAACACAGCCTTAGTCAGCACAGCAAAAAGTCCTGGTCCTAAATTTTATTAGACATGTAGATTAAAATTATTTCAAATGAAATTAAGTAGTCAATGCCTTTTCTGTGATGATATTGATGATATCACATATTTTTTCCTCTTCTGTGTTAAAACACAAATTTTTTTGAAATTCTTCTTTAATTGGTGGAATAACTTGGGTGATATTAATATAACTCCTCTTCCAAACTGTCTTGGGGACTGTATTCTCTTTGCATTCCAGAAGAAATATTTGATTCTTTGAATTATTGTACTTTAGTTACAGACAATTACTCTTTCATAATGGCAAGTTGGATCTGTATGAATTATTATCAGAACTGAAATTCTAATTTAAAGTAGAGAGATCCATATGTACAAACGACAATAAGGATGTTATGTTTAAAAAGTTCCTATTTATATATGAACAATTGTAAACATGATAAATATTATTAATGTAATTTGATGAATAAAAGTCAGTTTCAAAAAAAAAAATTATTACACTGATTTTTCAGAAAAATAATATTTCACTTTATACTTTCTTCAGTTAATGGAGCACAACAAAACTACGAGTTGCCTTGGTCGCAATGGAGAGGTTGAGGAGGTGGCAAAGACAGTGGCATTCCTTGCTTCTGATGATGCATCTTACATCACTGGGGTCCTACTGCCTGTTGACGGTGGCAGACTCATTAAGGGCAATTAATGTCCCTGATTATGAACTGTGTAATACCATGGTTGTAAAACATAGCCAGTGGAAGCAGGTGATTCTTTTAAAATGAATAAAAACTAATTGATGCACGGAAAATCCTTTTCAAACCATGATCTGCTTTGCGAACCAGAGATTATTAATTCTCAACCTACCGATATTAGTGAGGTGTTTGCTTCTGTTTTTTAATTACAGCATGGAGTATAATGAATAAGGTTGTGATGTCATAGTTTGTGCACATGATGCCATATCAACCAATTGTTTGGAACAATGGAATAGTTTCCTTGTGATCTGAGATGTGTTACCTCTAGTTGCCCTCAGTGAAGGGAGCTATTTTGTGTGTGCAGATTATTAAAACTGGGTCATTTATGGTTTGATTATGGATTGGTTTGGGGGAATCTAATAGTGAAATTTAGGAAATTTGTAATCAAATTTGTTATTAAGAGCAAGCCATTAAAATTGATATGTACAAAGAAGTTTTGCAAAAACTATGAAGCCTACATAAATATTACACACTCAAAGATGCTAGAGATTTTCAGTTTGAATAGTTTATTTTTTAAAATTGTTTAAATTGTTTATCAATATTTTCTGAACCCAACATATCATTTTTGTAAAAGATGGATTGTTTTTTTACAAAGACCATTAACTTCTTTTTGTTAGAATATCAGAATATTTGGGGTACAAATGTAGAATGGAATGGACACATATTCGTGGATTTGTAATCAACATCAGCAGAAGGGAATTTTGGAAAGGAAAGGAGTGATATACATGTATATCATAGGCCTGCTAATGAAAGCAAATCATGTGTATGGTACAGGTGTATGGTACAGGAATCACTGACATGGAAGTTCTTAAAGCAGTTGACTCCATAATCTCAAGGCTTTTTTTCAGAAGTCTCAAACTGAGGTTATTTTATATTAGAATAATGTGGGTTTTTTTTTTTTTTACTAAAATCTGAATCTCAAAGAAAATAGATTGGACTCATCTTCTGATAATAATACATCTTATCTATGAATAGCTAATAAATCCACTCAGTAGATTAAATGGACATCAAATGGACAGACAGAATTACAGAAAATTCACCCCCCCTTTACTTCAAAGACTATACTGACAAAGGCAGCACAGACAAAAATGAGCCTCTGAGGAAGAATCCTGACAATGATGCAGGGAGACATATTGGAAACTATTTTTCAAGGATTTTATTTGATATTATTTTATTGGATCAAACTCCTGCAGAAACCAATGTTGGTAGGAATGATACATATAACATGAGGAAAATGCACAAAACACATCACCACTGTCATTTCTGTTAAATTATCCACCAAAATTTGTCAACAATCTTGAATGAGCTGTAAAGTGAGCATGATTGGAGTATCACTGGTCAAAGATAACACCCTGAGCTCGGAGTGCATCCAGGGCTTCCTGCGAGTCGACTGTGTATATCATCTCTCCACCCTCCCCTCTCTTCATCACCAGTTGTATGGGGGTGCTGTCTACTTGGAGGCCCACTGCTTGTTCTATATCTGTGGCATAACCCAGCTCCACTTCTTCCACTGCCTGGGCTAAATCTCCCTCCTCCATGTGCACTTCCTCATGTATTTCCACTGCTTGCAGTTCTTGAATATCTACTTGCTGTATTTCTATGTTTTCGGTTCCATCTTCTTGAATCTGGTTGTCATATTGTGTTAACACCTGTGGTTCTGATACCTGGTGCTCCTGAGCAGTGGTGCCATCTGGTGGCACTTCATCTATCAAGGCATCAACAAGCTCCTGCTCTGACAATTCCACAGCCACTGACATAGTAACAGATGTAGGTGGGTGTGTCGTGGTTTGATCCTGGGCGACCTGAAGGGCTTCCTTAATAACTTGCTGTCCATACGGGGCATCCACGCCCTGTTCTCCTTCCTGCTGCTGCAACACTACGATCACATCCGACATCATATCCACATTGCCCTTACATCTGCCAGGTTGCTGTAAATGCTTTGTCAGATTTCCCTTCAGCGTAAAGCCTTTGTTGCATGTTGAACACTGAAAAGGCTTGTTGACCAAGAGGAGGCCTTTACACCTGCCGGGTGTTGCTATGTGTTTGGCCAGGTCAGCTTTCTGGCAGAACTCGCTGTTGCATGTGGAGCACCGGTAGCGCTTGGGCATGTGACGGTGTTTGATGTGCTGCATGAGGTAGTGCTTGATGGGGAAGCTCTTGTTGCACAGCGTGCAAAGGAATGACACTCCTTGTGACCGTTGTCGATGCTGCATGTTCTCATGAGCCAACTGATGGTTACGTTTCTGAAACCATTTTCACCACTTTTATTAGGGGTTTTAAAAAAATTGAAATTCCATGCATTTATAACTTTTTTTTTACTTAAAATGAACAACCGTGAAGAAACATTGGTCCTTATTCTTATAATGATGGTCATTGTTCTCAAATATTTGTCAATTTCATTTTTGGTTTTATAAAAAAAAAATCTCAATTCAAAGCAGCAACATATGACTGGGTTAAAATTGCTAATGAAAACTGTACAGAAGTAAAGACAAATGTGTTCTATTTAAATCAAGACTGGCCCAAAATGAGATTTGGATTTACAGTGTAAATGTATCTTACTGTGAATATTTTGGAGCAAAACTGGCAGGGATATTTTTGTCCATCAGGATATTTCTTGACACGCCCCTGTTCACCCATGCCTCCTTCACGAAAATGTTTCTCCCTATGTTTCTTCATGTCATTGTGTGTTTTAAACATGGTTCCACAAACTGAAAAGAGTGTTTGACATGAATTGGTGATGAGGACAGCACATTTAAAATCAAAACTTCATTTTACTTAACTCTTCATATTTGAATTTGTATTTTTCTCAAAAAGAATACTTAGCAATACAAAATAATATAAACTCTTAATATTGAAAATGATACAGTGCATTTTAAAAATTGCAAAACTTACTGTCACACATGTGCTTTCTGACAAGAGAGTGAAATGTGTTGACATGCCGTTTCAGCATTTGTTTGTTTTTAAATGCTCTGTTACACTGATCACACTCAAAAGGTCTATTATCAGAGTGTCGGAACTTGATGTGGGAAGTCAGTTGATGTCCTTTCAAGAATCTCTTGCCGCACAGGTCACATATATGGTCGGGAGTAGCTGAAAAATATTTTTTCCCAATTTGAAATGAATGTATGGCACAAGTTATATACATATTGTCCTTTTATTTAATTCTATGCACAATACAGTAGAGTCAAATATCAACATGATGTAAAGTATGGCATGCTAAGCACTGGTTTAATCAATTCACCACTTACTGACTTGTGAGTAGAGAAAGTTTGTTACCTGTTGTAGAATGCATTTTCTGAAAGTGATATCTCCAGCCCTCCCTGGTTTTGAACTTGGACCCACATTCGTCACATGAGAATTTGAGGATGTTGTGAACCTTGCTAAGGTGGATTTGCAGAAGTCTATTTGTCTTGAAATTTTCTCCACACTTTTGACATTCAAACTCTCGTACTATGTTATGTATCTTGCGCTCATGTAGGATGAGCCCAGCGACACTGTTGAGCACTTTATTACACACTTTACACGGGACACTCTTGCGCACTTTTCTGTGATCTGCATTCATGTCTACTCCACTTGTCCCCAACAATGTATCCTCCTCCTCCAAAAATATCTTTTCCTGAATCTCGTCTTCTTCATCAATATCCTTTTCTTCAATCTCTTCTTTAATAACCCTATTCACTCTGTTCTCATCTTGTATCTCTTCCTCATTTAATCCACTAATTTGATTTTTAATTTCTATGAATTCTATTTTATCAGGTTTGTCCACTCTCTGAATTAAAATTTTATCATTATCCTCTTCATTTTTGTCAGTGTCTTGGTTAATTATGTTAATTTCAGTTTTGTCATTTACAGATGTGACAATAGTTTCTACAATATCTTGATTTTCCTGAGCCTCATCTTGTACAGGTGAATATGACTTTTTTAGTAAAGGCCTATCCATTTCTTTCCATAATCTTGAGGGCTTTGGTGTTCTGGAACTTCTACGTATATTCCCAGTAGGAATCGTTTGGGAAACAACAGTATCTGATATTTTATTTTCAAGTCTCTGTTGCAAATTTACATTTTCTTCTTTAGTAGAGTACAGTTTTTTTGGTTGCAAGTTTGTGGTACCTTTTTCAGCTTTGTGTTTTTTCTTGGAACTGATATTCAAAGCCTCTATTTCTGAGATTGAATTGAGGGCCTCATATTGTTGTCCAATTTTATTTTCTCTGGAAGGAAAGAGAGCTTCTGGTAACTTTACAGTCTTAACCTTTTCTACAACAACCATATCAGAATGTATTGTTTTGTCCTTGCAATTATGGATTGACTCTTTGTTGATTTCTACTTCTTTTGAGACATGACCAACCTCCTTAGACATGGAAAGTGCAACCAATTCTGTAGCCAGCTGCATCTTCTGTGATGGTTCTTCCTGGTTTAATGCTGACAATTCATCAGGATGCTGCATATTTGTGTCTGAGTGTAGCACAGGATCTGTTTGAATTGACTTGCATCTTGAAGTTTGTTTAATAGTTTTACTACCCTTTCGAGGCACTGCATTTTCCCTTTTAGCATCCTCATTAACTTCAATAAGCACATCACCAGACCCTGAGGACTCTTTTGCAACCTTAACTATCATGACCTTTGGTCTACATTGTGCAGACTGACCTCCTCTATCACTGCCACCTGGAGGCGAATCAGTAAGTTCATGACTTAAAATCTGCAGGGTTTGAGCTGCACTTATTGCCTCAACATTCTCACTGAGTTGTTCCCAAGTGATTTGACGATATAGGTAGTCCACAACTACCTGCAAATTTTCCCGGCTGATCCCATCAAAATGATACACATCCAAAAGCTCTCCATTTTCTAATAGACTGCTGTAGAAATACTCACTGGATCCAACAAGAACAACTTTATGAGTAGGTATTATATCATAACTGTCATCACTGCCCTTCACGTAGAGCTGAACATCACACAAGACATTCTGCTGTTGAAGTAAATAAATGCTTGACCAGAAAGATTTGGTTGTCACTGAAGCTGCCATGTTTCCCTGACAAGCTGCAAACAAAAGATAAACATAAAGTTTTATATATATAGATTTAAAAAAATGTTGCTTTTTAAGCCAATCTAATTTGAAAATCAATTTAACATATTAAAAATAAGAATTTTCACTTATTCTATTTATACCCTATGACTTAAATAACTGTCTTCTTAAAGTAGTGATGAAAAGTGTCTCAAATTCCATCCTCATATCATCCAGGTAATTTGGGGCGCTAGTGACAGTTACGTCATCAACAAATTATCTTGAGGTTTTTGTACATGAGACCCTTTATGATAATTTCATATATTGTTGAAATTTAGTATTCTCAATAACTCAAGATTATGCCTGACTGACATCATCCTTTGTGAACCCTTTTCCTGATCCATGGGTCTGTGCCATGAGTCACTGACATGATGGAGGAAAGTGACGCTCAATCAGTGATAATTTAAAATGTTCACGTTTATTCCTCCATGCAGAAAGGGGTTGCGTAAACCCGGGTCTGAGATGACGGGTTGCCGAGTACTTTGCACTCAGTGCTTTGCACATGAAGTTGTATATCCACGATTAAAAGTCTAAAGTTATTTGTTCAATCATTGCCGACATTGTCAAAAAGGGAACTATCTGTGTTATTCTGTGATCGGTATGATCATGGGAAATGCGTTGTCATTTCCTGTGGGTTGTAATTGGTTTTTTTCTGTGGGCAATATGGTTCAAGCAACTGACGCCACTGTGGAGTGTTCATCGTGTGCATGCGCTATAGACTGGTCTCCCACCGAGTGTCAAGAACATCGTGTGGATACACAGAGGGTGGCACCAGTCTACATACGCTAGCGTATGAATACATTCATATAACAAGTAAACAAAGATAAAGAAGTACATGACGACAACAAGTTGAAGACGGCAATATCGTCGTCACCCATCGATGTGCGAAATTATCAGTTCACATTGCTTAGTAATGTTATCATGAAATTCTGATCGATAATATGCGTTCCTATAACTTGTAAACAAAGATTACGAAGTGAGTGATGACAAAATGCTCATCCTCTACAAGTTTACTGGCTCGGCAAAGCCAATAGGCATCCCGCCGAAATGACAACATCGTCATTTGTTGTAATTTTTGTTTTGTTTGTTGTAATTTTTGTTTTGTTTGATGTAATTTTTGTTTTGTTTGATGTCAATTTTTTTTTCTCTCATCCGTGTTTCATGTGGATCACCACTTTTTCTTGTTGGCTTTGTTGTTGATATATTGTGCTTATTAATGTGAGCGCAAAATGCTCGATAACCCTGAGCTTAGGAAGTCGAATGAGATGGAACACATTTTTTGATGCGTCAACCACTTGTGACCTTTGTTGGTTGCGAGTTACAAATTGAGCCATACCTTACATTATCCACAATTCAGAGTCCCGGAAATGTTCGCTTGCGCTTACATTATCGTTCTGTTCCCAATTAATAATGATAGCTGAAGTTTGGGAGAGGCTCTGGTCTTGCTTTTTGCCTGGATTAAGAGCGATAACTAATACAAAAGGAGAAAGTTTACATAACGATCCTGCTGCTTTCATCGTAAGCACCCAAACCAGTTATAACTTATCGTTATTTGAGCGACACCTAGTGACGAAGAGCGTGGGATGACGAGGCCGTGTGAGGAGCTGAATGGGTAATAGACCTACTAAAATTAAGTTTGAAGTTATAAAAAAACATGAGAGTGATTTAAAATGAGCTAATACGGATTTACCATGCCTGACAGAATTTGTATACTTAGTGTAATGCAATAAATAAGTAAAAAAAATAAAAATACATAAATGGCCTTATACAGCTTGAAACTCTTACGTCACATATGAACTGCGCATGCCCCACCATATTGAAGTCACATCGCACATGGTGAAAACTGCACATTTGAATATTATTGAGATATGCGTGATTTACTGATGTGCATATCGCTCAAATAGAAGCGCAATATGAAGATTTCACACATGGTTTCTGTATAAAGTTATTATTCTTATATATTTTCTACGTTTGCAAAAAAACAATTCAATTCTACATGTTCTGATGTGCATATCGCTCAAATAGAAGCCCAATATGAAGATTTCATCTATGTTTTCTGTATAAAGTCATTATTCTTTATATTTTCCATGTTTGCAAAAAACAACTCAATTCTATATGTTCTGATGTGCATGTCGCTCAAATAGAAGACCAATATGAAGATTTCATCTATGTTTTCTGTATTAAGTCATTCAATTTCTACGTTTGAAAAAAAATCCTTGGAAAGGGCTAGTTATTTAGGGAGTGGATTCCATGACTGATCAAAGGGTATTTTGACATTGGTGTGAAAAACGCCAAAATGCCAATTATCAGCATTCACAGTATTGCTCTTCAAAATCCTTGTGTTCAAAGTCAAACCTGTGATCAAAGAGCATTCCGTCATTGTTTCCATAGCTTTGAGTCATGTCTTCCCTTTTTGAGAGAAATGCTTTCACACGCATAAGATATTTTTTTACACAAGTAAGATATTTTTCACTTTATTGACAATATTAAGTATACATCACTGATCATAATTAGTTGTTACAATACTTGGACTCATATTACATAAAATAGCACAGGCTCTCTCGTTGAGCTATGTTGACTGGGAAGCTGCGGTAAGAAATACCAAAACCTTTAGTTTTAATGTTGTAGTTCCCACATCCAAATGCCACACAGTTCTTTCCACCACTTTTGTAACTTTTACTTGACATTGCTTGTTGCTTGCAGAATAGATAATAATACAAAGTAACAAGATTACAAGGAATTTATAATAAAAATATGAGCAATACTTGTTCCCATAGCAATTTTTTTTCTATACAGTTCGCCGATCTTTCACCTATTATCGCTCAAACGCTAGAGAGCACCTTCTTTTCACCACTTCCGGGAGTAATGTTTGTTGCGGTCAATTATACATATTTTCGCCCATGTAAACAAGGCCTTTAAACTGTGTTTTCAAGTAAAATAATCACCAAGAGACATTAATAATACATGCAAACTGTGAATAATAGTTTGTTTTCACAACGGGACATACAAAAATGTTTTAATGTCGAACATTTCCCCATTGAATGTGCATTTGAAATATTCTGTTTTGTTCAACGACTTAAATTCAATATGGCGGCCAGTAAGCAGGAAGTTCATGTTCTGCACATGCTCAGTTCAAAGAACAGCAGAAGGGTTGTGAACTGTATTGGATACCAGATGAGCAAGTCTTTTTCTATTGGATATTCATGTTTAACTCTTGATTTGTATTTTTTGTGGTAGAAATTAGAAAACTGATAAGGGCATTGTATGTATTTTAAAATATAGATATTATTGGGAAAAAAGTGTGCAAAAAGATGCATTTTTGGTGAAGATATGCCATAAAATATAAATCTTTTGTACAGAGATTGGTTTCACCTCCAAGGTTTCACCATGGCGGCTATGTCTGATCATTATGACACCTGCTGGCCATCAGCGGAACTAATGGTGGGCGATAATATAAGTAAGCCTAGTGTGCTGTATACAGCACACTAAGCTTACTTATATTATCGCCCACCATTAGTTCCGCTGATGGCCACCAGGTGTCATAATGATCAGACATGGCTGCCATGGTGAAACCTTGGAGGTGAAACCAATCTCTGTACAAAAGATTTATATTTTATGGCATATCTTCACCAAAAATGCATCTTTTTGCACACTTTTTTTCCCAATAATATCTATATTTTAAAATACATACAATGCCCTTATCAGTTTTCTAATTTCTACCACAAAAAAATACAAATCAAGAGTTAAACATGAATATCCAATAGAAAAAGACTTGCTCATCTGGTATCCAATAGAAAAAAATTTGCTATGGGAACAAGTATTGCTCATATTTTTATTATAAATTCCTTGTAATCTTGTTACTTTGTATTATTATCTATTCTGCAAGCAACAAGCAATGTCAAGTAAAAGTTACAAAAGTGGTGGAAAGAACTGTGGCATTTGGATGTGCCACACAGCCTGTGCTATTTTATGTAATATGAGTCCAAGTATTGTAACAACTAATTGTGATCAGTGATGTATACTTAATATTGTCAATAAAGTGAAAAATTTCTTACTTGTGTAAAAAATATCATATGCGTGTGAAAGCATTTCTCTCAAAAAGGGAAGACATGACTCAAAGCTATGGAAACAATGACGGAATGCTCTTTGATCACAGGTTTGACTTTGAACACAAGGATTTTGAAGAGCAATACTGTGAATGCTGATAATTGGCATTTTGGCGTTTTTCACACCAATGTCAAAATACCCTTTGATCAGTCATGGAATCCACTCCCTAAATAACTAGCCCTTTCCAAGGATTTTTTTTCAAATGTAGAAATTTAATGACTTAATACAGAAAACATAGATGAAATCTTCATATTGCAGCTGATATTGGTCTTCTATTTGAGCGACATGCACATCAGAACATATAGAATTGAGTTGTTTTTTTCAAACATGGAAAATATAAAGAATAATGACTTTATACAGAAAACATAGATGAAATCTTCATATTGGGCTTCTATTTGAGCGATATGCACATCAGAACATGTAGAATTGAATCATTTTTTTCAAACGTAGAAAGTATAAAGAATAATGACTTTATACACAAAGCAAAAGGTAAAATCTTTATTATTGGGCTTCTATTTGAGCGATATGCACATCAGAACATATTGAATTGAATTGTTATTTGCAAACAGAAAATATGGAGAATAATGACTTTACACAGAAAACAAAGGTGAAATCTTAATATTGGGCTTCTATTTGAGCGACGTGATCATCAGAACGTATAGAATTGAATTATTTTTCCAAACGTAGAAAGTATAAAAAAGATAATAATAAGCTTCAGATTGAGGTTCAATTTTACTGTACGATTTAAATGACTGACAGGGATTTGTTTTCAACGCCAATTGGGGTTGCCAGGGCGTGAAAGCCCCGTATGTGTGAAAGTGCCTGCCCCCTCCTATTTGCAGTTTTCACCATGTGCGATGTGACTTCAATATGGCGGGGCATGCGCAGTTCATATGTGACGTAAGAGTTTCAAGCTGTATACACCAAATATGATTTATCTTGAAGTTTGGTTGAGATGGGAACCAGTCAAGTTCAAGTTTTTCGCTCGCGTTTGTTTTGCCTTTAGGGCTAGATGTTCGAGGTTTTGACAGATTAAGCTGTAAGTCTATGGAGCATACCCCTATTATCGGTCCATGGCGGCCATGTTTTGGCTCAATAATTCTGCTTACACCGTCAGATGTCGCTTTTGTTTGAGAACTGATTTGTGAGTGCGTGGTAGAGTAAGAAGATTTTCGTTGGATTTTGCATAGACACTAACATGTCCATATATATTTGGACTGCATAGTCTAGATTTTGCATTGGGATTTTGCAAACTTACGCGAGCTTGATTTTTAAAAATCTACACTTGTTAATCTTATTTGCAAATGCGCGAGCTTGATTTTTTTTAAATCAACACTTGTTGCCAATTATTTTTAATGCATGAAATATTGGTCTTAAGTTATGATAATCTTCATATTCAAACATGTAGTCAACATTTTTTTGTGACAAGTGATGATATCAGGAAGCTGGTAGTCTCAGACAGGGCAGGGTAGAGATTGTGATGATATCAGGAAGCTGGTAACCTCAGACAGGGAGGGGTAGAGATTGTGATGATATCAGGAAGCTGGTAGCCTCAGACAGGGAGGGGTAGAGATTGTGATGATATCAGGAAGCTGGTAGCCTCAGACAGGGCAGGGTAGAGACTGTGATGATATCAGGAAGCTGGTAACCTCAGACAGGGCAGGGTAGAGACTGTGATGATAGCAGGAAGCTGGTAACCTCAGACAGGGCAGGGTAGAGACTGTGATGATAGCAGGAAGCTGGTAGCCTCAGACAGGGCAGGGTAGAAATTGTGATGATATCAGGAAGCTGGTAGCCTCAGACAGGGCAGGGTAGAGACAGTGATGATATCAGGAAGCTGGTAACCTCAGACAGGGCAGGGTAGAGACTGTGATGATATCAGGAAGCTGGTAACCTCAGACAGGGCAGGGTAGAGACTGTGATGATAGCAGGAAGCTGGTAGCCTCAGACAGGGAAGGGTAGAGACAGTGATGACATTAGGAAGCTAGTAGCCTCAGACAGGGCAGGGTAGAGATTTTGATGATATCAGAACGCTGGTAGCCTCAGACAGGGCAGGGCAGAGACAGTGATGATATCAGGAAGCTAGTAGCCTCAGACAGGGCAGGGTAGAGATTTTGATGATATCAGGAAGCTGGTAGCCTCAGACAGGGCAGGGTAGAGACAGTGATGATATCAGGAAGCTGGTAACCTCAGACAGGGCAGGGTAGAGACAGTGATGATATCAGGAAGCTGGTAACCTCAGACAGGGAAGGGTAGAGACAGTGATGATATCAGGAAGCTGGTAATCTCAGACAGGGCAGGGTAGAGATTGCGATGATGTCAGGAAGCTGGTAAACTCCCCCACAATTTTAGAACCATTTCAATCATTGTTATAATTTTATTCTTTGCAAATATAATAATTAAATCTATTCTATTCTTTTCTCGTCCAGTCTCATATCTAATATATTCTTGTCTAATTCATTCTAATGTATTTTAATCGAATCTATTTCAGTCTAGTATGATATAGTGTAATATAATCTATCATATTTTGATATGTTTTAATCTAATCTATTCTAATCCGTTCTAATATTTTCTTAACTATTCTTATATATTCTATTCTAATCTATTCTTTTCAAATATATTCTAGGAAGGTTCTGACTTCATGAATACCCTTTCCAGTTCGAGTCCATATGTTTACTCATCTGATTCATGTAGATGTACACATGGGTGTCATCAGCATAGATGTGACAGCTCGCAGTCCATATATTGCAACAATGTCTGCATGGGAAGACATACAGATAACAAATGATATAGGTCCAAGGACTAGTCCTATATCAATCTAAAAGTAGACCTGTGTATGTCCACTTTAACACACTGTTTTCTGTCTATTAGGCGTGACTTAATCCAGTTGAGGGACATGACCACTTACATTCACCTGCATGGTCTCTGGTCTAGAGAGCAGTGCCCGATTATCAATAGTATCAAATGCTGCTATGAGATCAAGTAGCAGTAGTATAGTGACTTACTTTCTATTGTCTTGGGTATGCAGGATGTCATTGTGCACCCTGAGCAGTACCGTCTCAGTACTATGATATACCTTGTCTGCAGATTGAAGCATGTCTGCAAGATCATTCTGTTCCAAATGGTACTTTCATTCAACTTGAGATGTTGGTCCATTTTGAAACTGGAATATAATTACTTTAATTCCACCGGAAATATTGTCACGTGATCATGACATGCCATAATAATTTATTCACATGTTAGTTGACTTCTCATTAAAATCATTAATAAGGTAGAATTAGAAGTCGCAATACTGTAGAAGTCAATTTTAGAGGGAAAACCAAGCTGGAAAATAGGAAGATGTTTGGTTTATTGCGGCTCTGTGCTTCTGTGTGTGTAATAACCTGTGTAGGCGTGTGTTTGCTGGGGGTCCTTACTTGGCCTGAATCAAATAACACACATAATAATAACAGAATCTTTCCCCAACATACACCCCTTCTCAAAAGGTTATTGGGAATATCCATTTGCCTGCGTACACGTTTGTTTTCTTATCTTCTTGTGTTCGTTAACATTGGCGGTGTTCGTTAACATTGGCTAAAAATAATTACACACAAATATATAAAAATGAGGAAAATATATATTTGATTATCATGAAGACGTTTTATAGATTAGATTATGAAGAGGTTGATGATTAATCTTGCGGTTTGATGACTCACAGGAGAGATTAAGAATTGGTTAACATGATTTTTTTTATTTGTTTATTTGGGGCTTTACATCACTTTCAACATTATTTCAGTCATTTCGTGATGAGACCTAATTGTTGCAGATATAGTGCTGCCTCACTGAATTGTCATGTTGCAGGTCCTTGACATGACAACCCACCCGGTCACAAAATTACAGATTTACAAGAACAGCGGGTTAACCCTTTGGCACAGGCCTCAGCTCATGCATGAACTTGTATCATGAATTCAATCTTGGCATGGCCAGGGATCGACCCCGCGACCTTTGGATCACCACAGAGGAACTGGTGCTAATAAGCTGGCACTCGTACCAACTGCGCCACGGCCCATGCCCCTTGGTTATCATGATGTCATCAGTAAAACTGAATATATGTTGGCAAGATGCATGACCGTTACTTAATTATTTACCTTCATTTTTATGTGTACTACTGTATTAGCAAATAGTTTGGTATATTTCTAATTATGCCACATCATTTAATTCCATATTGTATATCTAGTTTTGGTATTCACTGATTCAAACTATTTTGCTAGTTTCATCAATAACCATAAATGTTATCCATCAAAGGTTATATAAAATTATTACTCTCATCACATCACCCTTTTAAAATAATTTTGACCTATTTCAAAGTTTAAACTTGTTTGCTGAAAATATGCTGAATAAATGCTACACTAATCCACTAGATGGCAGGCTGATTTGTCTGATGAATGTTAACAAAATCAATTTTAGTAACTTGCGACCTGAGCAATGTCAAAAAACGTTTCCATAAAATGGACTATTTTTGCTCTTTATGAATGAATGGACTGGAGTCAGGTCATTCAAGTTCATGTAAACAACTCACATTTGGACCCAGCCACAACTTATTTCACTGATTATATCTAAATTTGTTCAATTATGAAAAAAAAGTGTACCATATAACATTAGAATCAACTAATATTAAGTATTTAATCAGATATAAAATCAAATTTTGAAAGGGACTCAGGTACTGACAGGAAATTTTATATGAATAAATGTTCATAACAGCATTATTTGAGAGGTCAGAGTGAAATTACCCAAAGACCCCTTCATGACCATATCACTGACTTCACGTGTCATTATGCAAATGAGCAACGAGACATCATAAAGTGTGCTTGTGACTTCACTTGCTATATGGCAAAGGGCAAAGAGACACACCACGACTTAATTACACATCAAGGTTGATGTAGTGATGTCACTGTACTATAGGTTTAATACTAAAACAAAACCTGAAGTCTTCATTCCATATCTTTTTGTCTATGTCTATAAAGCTCATTGATGATGCATATCCAACAGTCATATTATCAAAGGTAAGTCCAAAAAGGTCAAAGCCCTAGATATATTTGTGTGATTTTTACAATTTCATCATTTTAACTGGGTTATCTCTTTCAGTTAAATCATTCTTGACCAAATCTTCTACGCCAAATTTAAAGATTTGTTTATTATTAATATATTTATAATTGAGCAGAAATGTCAAATGCCATCTTTATATGAATGGAAATAGAAAGACAAGTCTCGCCGGCATCAATGGGGATGATGGATATCCTTAACTTCTCCAAATCAATAATATAACTTCTTGCTTCAGATAAATAATTGTGAAAAGAAATTGAGATGACTAGTTTACTGACATATTTGGTTGTATGGCAGTGTTTTATTATAATCATTACAGTGTGAAAAATTTTAAAAACACGTTTGTTTAATAATTTTACCACCCTTTCGAGGCACTGCATTTTCCCTTTTAGCATCCTCATTAACTTCGATAAGCACATCACCAGACCCTGAGGACTCTTTTGCAACCTTAACTATCATGACCTTTGGTCTACATTGTGCAGACTGACCTCCTCTATCACTGCCACCTGGAGGCGAATCAGTAAGTTCATGACTTAAAATCTGCAGGGTTTGAGCTGCACTTACAAAAAGTATTGCCTCAACATTCTCACTGAGTTGTTCCCAAGTGATTTGACGATATATGTAGATATTCATATTGCTATTTTGTTCCTGTGCTAGGATATATGTATTCAAAATATTATATTCGCTCGTCATATATTTATGTTTGACCATAAATCCACGTTGAGAGATATATTTACAACACAATTGTCAAACCTACGTTGTTACATAACAAGATATGCCTAATTTGCCACCATGCAATAATGAAACAGCATAAAGTTTGTTTCTCTCACAAGAAAATGCAGCAATCATGTCCTTAATGAATTGATATTTATGTTATGCATGAGTTCCATATCCCAATTCTCACTGCTTGGGTTTCAACATTTGTAATCCACCAGGTGTCTCTTGTTTCAAGTGCAATGCATGCTATGACAGATTTGTTGACATGGAAGCTGGTATGACCTGTCATTCAGCATTTTGACTAATGTGAGCCAAGCTCGCATGTCTTCCAAGTTCACCCTGCTGGCAGCGTGGCCCACTCGAGCAGTGAGAATTATGTGTATCAGTATATATTTTTATGTTAATGTGCAAATATGTATAATACATAAATATGTATAATATTATGTTAAATGTTCTTATGTATGATTTATTCACATTATAATTAGTATTTGAATTAAGACTAGTATTTTTCTCAGTACCATTAGACTAATTACTCGTCGATTCTCTGCCTTATTGATGTACTAGTATATGTTTTGTGTGTTATTTACCCTGTGGGTGAATGTTATTTACCCTGTGGGCGAACCTCTAACAAATGGATCATCATATTTGGCACCATTGATATATCAATGGAATTATCGCATCATATGTTAAATGAAATAGTTCACAGCCTCATTAGAAGCAAAGTCTATAAGTGAATAGTTTCATTTTGGAAAATAAATGTGCCTAGTGTGCATGATGTTAAAATCTTTCTGTTGATGCTCTGTGAGGTTCCACTATGAATCGAACCTGAGGGTCCTCTCTAAGGTTGCCGTTTTCACCATCACCTGCCTCCCCTTTATGCTGATCCCTGGTACTCAATGCCAAATCACCAACAACTGGCAAGTCAGATGTCTCTTCATCTCTCTCGGTTTCAAGGTGTTTTTGATCCAGGTTTTCATTCTCCAGTGTTGCGGGGAGTTGAGAATCGGACCCTGGGTCTACCTGATTAGCCCTGACCTTGTCTCTCTTACTCTTGTGCACGGTCTTATCAGTAATGTGGTTGGTGACCTTTGAGGTGGCATCGGACACGGAACTGGTCACCTTGCCCACTATGTTCTCACCCACTCTGAATATAGACTTCATGGTGTACATCACCTCTGAGGACAACGTCACTTCCTCTCGCTCGTCTTGCATCTTCTTCAGCTTGGACACAGAATAGAAGAAGGTGAAATTATTAGCAATGATAGGTATGGGCAGACCAGTGGCTAGCATTCCGGACAGAGCACACATCGCCCCCACCACATAACCCCCGGGGGAGCGGGGGTGCACGTCACCATACCCCACCGTTGTCATGGTGACTATCGCCCACCAGAAGCCAGTTGGAATGTCAGGAAATTGGTCTGCTTTATCAAACTCTGCATAGAAGATGAGTGTTGAGAAAATCATCATTCCTATCATCATGAACACCCCCAGCAGCATCATCTCTTTGAAGCTCGCCTTAAGCGCCAACAGTAAGATGCGCAATCCAGTGTAATGTCTGGCAAGCTTAAATATGAGGAGTACTCTACAGATCCTGAGTTTGCTGGAGATTTCATAGACAGTGGACAAGATGTGATCGCTTTCATAATTGGATATGGTTGTGATGCCCACCGTTAACCACTGGCTCAACACCACCATGATGTCCAACCAGTTGAGCTTCGATTTAAGGAAGCGGACTTTGCTGGGGCAAACTACGAAGCGGATGAAAAGATCAGCGGCAAACAGACAACTTATCACAAACTCGGTGTAGTGCAGGGCAGGATGGGGTTTTGTGGATTCGCGGAGGAATTCCTTGAAGTTTGAAGTGTCATTTCTGTCAAGGTAAATGGCCTGGATGATTTCTTTGTCAGGTAATGTGCTGTTTGTCCCTTCGATCACCCGGAAGTCAGGATGAGTCTCAAATGCCAGAGTTAACACAGACGTTAGGATCATGAGGACGTATATTGTGGCCCATAGCTGAAAATAGAAAATACTCAATAAAGTCACTTGACGATACTGTATTGATAGTCATAGTAAAATCTATGATGCGCGATTGCTTTTAAATATCAAAATGGAAAATATCGTTCCTAAGTCACTTGATATAATTATGGTTATTAGGGTTAATGATGTAATCGATGCACAAGTACTTTCAGATCTTAAATTTGATAATATCGTTTCATAAAATGTATTCATTTGAGTAAATTATAGTTATTAAGGGGTAATGTTATTGTCTTTGAGATGGCAAAGCCGACTTATTAACTTGCATGGTGATACAAAGGAAAAATGCCAGTTCCTCTTCAAAAGGAACAGGGTATTATGTCCTGTTAGCTACCGTTACTTGTTAATACAATACAGTGTGAAAGTTTGCAGTTATATAAAAGCCATCTTATTTGGCTTTCAAAGAAATAGCAGCAACAAATATCAAATGAAAAATGTCAGTTTCTATAAAACCTTATGGGAAGTGATAATTAAGGGAATTAGATGTTAATGTAAATTGATAAGTCATAGAATCGGGTAGTTAAATCACGTGGCAATCAGTTTACAGATGTTATAGTCTTACTTTGTACTCCAGTGTTGTACAGTATCGCCGAATTTTCACGATATTTAATAAAATGTGGCAATCGAATTAGTGTTCTAGAGACGGATGGGCACTGATTAAATATCAGAAATGAATTTTATATTTGTTTAGATGGCGGTTGACACTTTACATGAAAGTTAGAGCTAATTGATTATCAGAGCCTACAGAAGAATCAATTTGGCAGTAAAGTTTGTTGAAATTATTGCTAATTACAAACACAGAGATTAGATTTAGTTTAAAAAAGAACACGAGTATTCGATGCACTTAGATATATGTTGCATACCACACTTTCATCACGTTTTTCGTCGTTATTTTGTTTACCAATTTGTATTAAGTTCATTTCAAAAGCTTTTTATTTGATATTGCACACTTCAATAAAGCTGTTCATGACATTTTTATGATTATACAGACAGCTAATAAAGGTGTATTGTCCATGATCATGGCATGACAATGACAGGCCCTACATTGACTTGCTCCCTTTAGCAATTAGTTGCATGTAATGTGAGATATGATATTAGTTCAGTCATACTTATCAATGGGCAGATTGACTTTCATCTAAATGTTTGTTCCCACGCCTTTCCCTTTATTAAAATCAATAGTAATGATAATACCGTAGAGAGTTGGAACAATGTCCTTAATAGTATTAAATATTTGGGAAAGGGTCATTTTTTGTGAAAGTGCATATTTTGAAAGCACGATCTTTTCAAATATATCCTAAACATTTATCATTTCAAATATGGTTTCAAATGAATTGAAGGAAAACAGTTGAGTTGTTATTATGTGTTTTTTTCACCCGGATCACTTCATCTCATATAAAGCATGCAATAGATTCCACCTGAATAGAAGATCAGTTATACATGAGATCAGTTATACATGAGAGGGCATCCCAGACACATACTGTACATGTGAGTATATCCCAGAGATCAGTTATACATGAGAGGGCATCCCAGACACATACTGTACATGTGAGTATATCCCAGAGATCAGTTATACATGAGAGGGCATCCCAGACACATACTGTACATGTGAGTATATCCCAGAGATCAGTTATACATGAGAGGGCATCCCAGACACATACTGTACATGTGAGTATATCCCAGAGATCAGTTATACATGAGACGGCATCCCAGACACATACTTTACATGTGAGTATATCCCAGAGATCAGTTATACATGAGAGGGCATCCCAGACACATACTGTACACGTGAGTATATCCCAGAGATCAGTTATACATGAGAGGGCATCCCAGACACATACTGTACACGTGAGTATATCCCAGAGATCAGTTATACATGAGAGGGCATCCCAGACACATACTGTACATGTGAGTATATCCCAGAGATCAGTTATACATGAGAGGGCATCCCAGACACATACTGTACACGTGAGTATATCCCAGAGATCAGTTATACATGAGAGGGCATCCCAGACACATACTGTACACGTGAGTATATCCCAGAGATCAGTTATACATGAGAGGGCATCCCAGACACATACTGTACATGTGAGTATATCCCAGAGATCAGTTATACATAAGAGGGCATCCCAGACACATACTGTACATGTGAGTATATCCCAGAGATCAGTTATACACGAGAGGGCATCCCAGACACATACTGTACATGTGAGTATATCCCAGAGATCAGTTATACATAAGAGGGCATCCCAGGTACATACTGTACATGTGAGTATATCCCAGAGATCAGTTATACACGAGAGGGCATCCCAGACACATACTGTACATGTGAGTATATCCCAGAGATCAGTTATACATAAGAGGGCATCCCAGACACATACTGTACATGTGAGTATATCCCAGAGATCAGTTATACATAAGAGGGCATCCCAGACACATACTGTACATGTGAGTATATCTCAGATCAGTTATACATAAGAGGGCATCCCAGACACATACTGTACATGTGAGTATATCTCAGATCAGTTATACATAAGAGGGCATCCCAGACACATACTGTACTCGTGAGTATATCCCAGAGATCAGTTATACATGAGAGGGCATCCCAGGTACATACTGTACACGTGAGTATATCCCAGAGATCAGTTATACATGAGAGGGCATCCCAGGTACATACTGTACACGTGGGTATATCCCAGAAATCAGTTATACATGAGAGGGCATCCCAGACACATACTGTACACGTGGGTATATCCCAGAAATCAGTTATACATGAGAGGGCATCCCAGACACATCGCAAGATCATAAAGAGCAATATCTCCAAGATCGCAAGATCATAAAAGGCAATATCTCCAAGATCGCTGATTTGGAGCAGAAATGTAAAGACCAGGAAGATAGGGCCACTGCCATGTCAGAAGTGCCCCTACATCCACAGCCAGTCCTGAAGGCACCAGCAAGCCTGGAGAAGATGATGAACCTTAGAAGTTTCTCTTTCAGACAACACATACAGACAACCAATCTGTCTACCATCAAACAACATGGGAAATATTCAAGAAAATAATAAATGTCACCACTTTGGCATCCATGGTAGAGAACAGTGGTTATCTGAAGTCTCTTGCAGCTTTCTTGGCAGTGGTTGTATGTTGGGTGTCACAGAGTTTGATAAGAAATGCGCGGGTTGAGCTACACGTTTTGAATGGAGGTTTTGCATAAAATACATGAAAGTGACCACGAATTAGGAGATGAAGGTCATGATACAGATGATAGCAACAAAAGTGAGAAAAAGGGGATCTCGTACATCGAGAGACAGAATACATCTCCATACTGATATAATATACCAGCTCATTCACCAGAACAACACAGAGACTGCTTCATGACTGAAGCCTAAAATTGATTAATTATTTGGCTTACTGGGTTAAACACAGTACCAGATGTAAAATCTATATTATGACACATGCTTGTAATCCAGCTTTACGTTTCAATAATTCCTTGGTCATCTACCTATTGTTTGTTTGTTTGTTTGTTTGTTTGTTTGGGGTTTTACATCACTTTCAACCTTATTTCAGTCATTTCGTGATGAGACCTACTTGTAGCAGATATAGTGCTGCCTCACTGAATTGTCATGTCGCAGGTCCTTGACATGACAACCCACCCGATCACAGATTTACAAGGACAACGGGTTAACCCTTTTGGCACGGGCCTCAGCTCATATGGGAAATTGAATCATGGGTTCAATCTCAGCATGGCCGGGGATCGAACTCTACCTATTGTATCAGCACAGAGATGCCTTTAAAAGACGCAGTCTGTCTGTGTGCCTGACAGTTTATCAGGCCAGTGCCTGGCTTCAAATTAGATATCTAGGAATTGGTTGGTGTATGGGGTGGTCTGGTATAATGGTGAGGAAGACTGATGGAAAATAATAGGTACAGAAATACAGCTCAAATGATTATTAAAAGCACTCAAAATTCTAAAGGTCACCTCTCCTATACACACATTAGTGAAGTGTGTGTATGCAGAATGAGCATCATATTGTTAAGATGACATTTAGTTTTAATGAAGACATAAATGAGTGTTATAAATTATGTACTGTCATAAGTGCAAATAAGTGAACATAAATGTTATAGTTCTCCCCATCAAAAAAGGCACACAGACAATTATCTTCGCCCTTCTCTCACGTGACCCGTTTTATCAGAATGCTAATATTAAGATTGTAAATTATTTCAATAAAATTATTATTCCATTTTTTCTCCTTTCTTAAATGAAGTGTTTTTGCAGTAAAATAATGAAGGGATACATTAACACATTGGAGTTAATTTCACAATACAGATGCTGCTGAATTTCTATAGAAAAAGGTGAAAAGATGACATTAAAATCAGTCCAAGTTGATACTGATTTTCAGTCCAAGGTACCTGGTAGATATCGTTATTAGTGAGGCATGGCTAAATGAAAGTGGTAATGGACTCATCCTTTGAGAATTCAAGGAGGGTCACCTTAAGTTTCACTTTTTATTGGAAACATCCAGCTCCATGGATGACCGACTGCATTAAAGGAGAAAGCAAATTCAAAAAGAAGGCTTGTGCGAAAGGATCTAAGTTTCATATTGGCAGGGTAATTTACAATGCTCGAAGAAATAAATTAAATTCTTTTTTGTAGACTTCGAAATCGAATTATTCTTCCAACTGGTAGATAAGAATAAATATGACCATAAAAAGTATTTAGGATGATTGATACCCCTTTGCACCAATTTAGGGACACACCTTTGCCTTCTACAGATGATCCCCCTTCCGTGACAAGAAACTTCAATGACTTCTTCCTTGGAAACATTTTATGGAAATGGAAAATGCAACTTATAACTAGAAGGCTCCTAGATGTTAATTAGCCAACCTACCATGATCTACCTACTGTCAGACCATATAGTAGAATGATCCTTGTGGCTCCCAGAACAATTATGAAAACTATTGGAGACAGGGTCTTTTTGGATGAGAGATCAGGACAGGTGTCTCGGTTCTTTAAACGTGCCTGGACACACCTTTTAAGGAGACACTATATTGGATTAGCGCTATGAAAAGACACTGTCTGGTATCAGGGCTATATATAAATATTATCATGATTATTATTATTTATCTTTTTCACGTACAAAAAACTAATCAAACTTGTAATCTTGAAAAGAATAGAAACAGTTATGTGTGTAATAAAAATGAATGAAAGTAGATGACGTGTCAATCAGTATTTGATACTACTATAAGCCAAGCGTGCATGTCCACAAAGTTCACCCATGCATGACATTTTGTCATAACAGGTGGCAGCATAGCCCACTCGAGCAGCGAGAATCAAAAAAACTTTTATCATATAATATATCAGATGTATATCGTTTGGAACATGGCGTCAAGATAAATAACATTGAATTTGTACAGATATATGTTAAATTATATCGTGCGAGGGAGTGTATCCGGTGCAATTAGCACGGAGACAATGATGTGAGTTTGCCTGTATAGATTATGATATATATTTTATTTAATCAATGTTTTCTCTATGCTAACCACAGAACGCTACAAGCTACATCAAAACCATGAATATAGCTTATCAGTCTTTCATATGTGACTGTGCCAAGTGTATTGTTGCTTTCATCCAGTGCAGTAGCAGACATATCTATACTGATAATCTATGCTTTATTAATGTATGTGTACCATCTATAAAAGTACTTAGAACTCTGGTAAAATATATAATTCATGCTGGTTTACTTCTCACTAAGTAATTCAAACATGGCTCCAGCGGTGGTAGATAATATCATTGAGCTGGATTGGCCATGCTATTCAATCATATTCTACACGGATATTAGTTTAGTGTTTGCAATCACAGGCCATATATCGTATTTTTGTTTTTATTTAAGACTTGCAAAAGGTCCTGTTTTCAAAATATGGTATATGTCTATAAAGGAGAATCCCAATCACGGCCTGCAGTGTGTTCACGTGACCAGTTTCCGCATTCACCTTGCAGTTTACGTTATAATATTCTTGCAAAAAGAAGTTATACAAAAAGAAAATCACTTGTACATATATATATTGCATACTTATATTTGATAAGTGGTGTTAAATGTGGGAGCCGTCAGATGTCACTGTTAGCATAGGGGTCTCAGCGGGGCATTGTTGTCCCCTAGCAACGGCGGCGTGGTCACGTGGGGAACGCCACATTTCGCGGCAAAACTGCCACAACGCCATTCTGTTCCTGGTCGTTTCACTCATGTCGAGCCTGCGGGGAGCCCGCCAAGGGGCACAAGGGTCTCACCGGCTTCGGTAATTGCACCAGAGGGGCCAGTGTACCTGAACACCAGCCAGGGGCAGCAGCAGTCATCCGGTCGGCCAGTACCGATACCGTCACCGAGCCGACACCAGGTACCGATGGGGACCTAGCCTCGCCGATTCTGAGCCCGGGGAACCCCTTCCTGGATCTGGGCAGGGGTAGTCACCGACCACCCCAGCCAGTACTCGCCCCGTCGCCTGCAACCCCCAGCGCGCCCAGTGTACACGCCGTTAGTCAAGCCACAGGTAATGTGAGTGAACTTTCCACAATTGTGTCTCAGATGTCTATTATGTTGAGGTCACATGAAGAACTGTGTAAGACGGTAACGTCGATGCAGAACAGACTGGACAGCAGCCTAGCCGTCCCACCTACTGCACGCCTAATGCAGCCAGGACAGGAAGACCTTGGGGTACCTGGGGCATTCGCCCCCAACCTGGCAGCGCACTTCGGTCCAGCATGGCAGGAGAACTCCGTACTCATACCAGGGCTTCCAGCACCTCCATCAGCCACCACACCACCCTCTCTCGGGGGTCCATTGCCAGGCTTGACTAACGTGGACCACATCGGGGACTACAGCAAACTGTGCAAGGTCAAGAGTACCCCAGACAAAACCATAAAATCTGCTCTGTCGGGTGAGTTTGTTCAAATTGATGACTTTTTGCAAAACCTTCACATGCCTTCTGACAGTGTAAATAACATTGAATCATATGTTGATGCCTCTGGGATAATTGGCTACAGGCAAAAAAGGCAACGCAGGCGAGTTTACGATTTTGACAC
This sequence comes from Amphiduros pacificus, assembly GCA_949316495.1. Classification (NCBI taxonomy): domain Eukaryota; kingdom Metazoa; phylum Annelida; class Polychaeta; order Phyllodocida; family Hesionidae; genus Amphiduros; species Amphiduros pacificus. The sequence continues at coordinate 55,586,627 of OX439001.1, read as the reverse complement.
TTGGTCTGAGGCTTGGGGGGAATATGAACGTTTAATGGTACACCAGCATGGACTATTCCTGTATGACCAGATGACAGAGTACCGCAACCAAATTCTAGCTTGGGATAAACGCTATAAGTGGTTTAATGTGGCAACATTAGATATGAAACACAGGTTAGCTCTCAGTAGGGTGTCAGTAGAATTTAGTAGAATTAACCCTCACTTAGTCTACACCATATTGGACGCTACTGCAGTTAAGTCTAACCTGCAGACTTGTCCACGTTGCTTAGCAACGGATCACGTTAGGCAAGCTGACTGTCCGTTTCCACGGATCGCGTCGACGGGGCAATCCTCGTCGGCGCGTGAACCCAACAAGACGCGCCCTACACAGAATGAGGTCTGCAATAATTTCCAGACCCTCAAATGCACCTACAAAGGCTGCCGCCGCCTGCATGTATGCAGGCAGTGCAGGGGCCCCCTACCGTTCGACACTTGCATCAAACAGGGCAAGTGTGCCGCAGGGGGGGTCAAATACATTTCTCAACCCTGAATTTTGGTATGAATGGCTACAGGATTACCCTGATCAGCTATTGGCTAACGAGCTATATGAGAGGGCCCTCAAGGGCGTTTACATAGGTTTCACAGGGGAGGAAGTTAACAGTATATCTCCTAATTGGCCATCAAGCAGAGCTCATAGCGCTGCCGTTAGCAAGTTTATTTCTAGCAACCAAACATTAGGTAGAGTAGAAGGTCCACTCACGGACCTCCCCCCTAATTTTAGAGCATCCCCATTGGGTGCTTTCACTAGGAAAGACAAGGCTAAGGTCCGAGTAATACATGACCTTTCTTGGCCGCCGGAGCGGTCCATTAATGACGGCATTAATGGGGAGTTATATTCGTTGAATTATACCACTGTGGAGGATGCCGTTAGACGGATCCAAAAATATGATGACCCTTGGTTGGCAAAAATGGATCTGGCTAACGCCTTTCAAAGTGTTAAAGTCCACCCATCTCAACGCCACCTATTAGGGTTTATGTGGCCTGACGAAGATGGGAAGACAAATTACTACCAAATGGCTTGCCTACCATTTGGCTTACGTTCGGCACCCAGACTTTTTGACGATTTTGCCACTGCTATGGAATACGTTTATAAGAAAAGAGGGGCATCCCCTGACACGATCCATTATTTGGACGACACATTGTGCATTAATGGGAGTAAAAAATCATGTCAGGACTCATTGGACATCGTATTGGACACCTGCCAATTGGCAGGTTTCGAGATCCAAGACAAAAAGACTGTGGGCCCCACAAAAATAATTGAATTTCTTGGTATTATAATAGACACAGTGGGGAAAAAATTAAAAATTTCTGAGGAGAGAATGCAGGAGGTACTTTGTGATTTAGAACAATTGAGCAACGTCCGCTACGCCACCAAGCGGGAACTCTTGTCCATAACTGGAAAGCTAACGTTCTGCTCCAGAGTGGTGACTGGTGGCGCCATCTTTACAAGAAGGTTGATTCATCTGGCCAAGAAGGTCAAAGCCCTACATCACAGGGTCAGGTTATCTAAGGAAGCTAGAGCAGACCTTGCATGGTGGCGCCGCTGCATCAACGCCCACAATGGCACAACATTATTCCCATCACAGTGGACAATGGAGGAAGCTGAAATCATGTTCACAGACGCTTCAGACGTTGGTATAGGCATAGTTCATGAACAATCCTGGGTAATCCTGCCTTTTTCAAACAAATATTCTTGGATTAAAAATATGACAATTGCATGGAGAGAGTTAATGGCGGTGGTTATGGCGTTAGCCACGTTTGGCTACAGGCTATCATACAAAAAACTTGCAATGAACATAGATAACATGGCAGTCTGCCATTGTATCAACAGTAAAAAATCCAAGGACCCCAATATGATGAACTTAATTCGCTCATTATACTACTACACAAGTGTGTACCATATAGACTACAGGGCTTTTCACCTGGGGACGTTATATAACGGCCCTGCTGATGCGTTAAGCAGATTGGATGTACCTAGGTTCAAGGAATTAATGCCTTATAGTAATTTAAACAACACCCCACATGTAGACATAATGTATGATTATTAATTTGTATTGTCAGATTGGGTGAAGGTATACTGTATTAAACAGAAGGTATCATACCTTAATGTCTTGGTTTAAAAGGAACTGGTAAAATGTTTAAGGTTTCATTTATATTAGTACTCTCAAATTGTGTATTCTGCGGTATTATTATTTAAAAATTATATAAATTTAAGTTTAATGTACTTCCCACTCAGTGGTTGAGCTCACATAGAGCTATTAAGCTATACCGGGGCTCATAGCCCTGCTACGCAGGCTCATAAGTCTTCCATTTGTACATCCTCACTGGACCTTTGTTCACCATTTATTTGTTATCATTTACAGAGCTGGACAAGAAGGTCGAGTCGTTAGTCAACAGTGGTCTCAAACCTAACACCAGGAATACGTACAGTTCAGCACAGGCTGTGTTCTTACGCTTTTGCAACAAGCATCACCTCTGCCCCCTACCGGCAGATGAACAAGTTATTCTTAGATACATAGCTTCACTGGTATCCCAAAAAGGTAGCGTCACCCCAAGTACCATACACGTATACCTGGCAGCGGTGAGGTCTCTACATATCCTCCACGGTCTACCCCCCCCACCTACCGGATCCCCCAGGGTCCAATTAGCTCTCAAATCTATTTCGCTCAGTTCCCCCCCACCCGTCCAAAAACACCCCATTAAATTCAATTTGCTAGAAGCCATGTTAGGCAAGTTACCGAACGGCCCCGACAAGTTAGCTTGGTCAGCAGCCCTTACTCTCGGTTTTTTCGGGTGCCTCAGGGGGTCTGAGTATACTTCGGTCACCCATTATATCTCTGGTACAATCATTCATCCCCCCCCACCCGTCTCTTCAGTGACGTTTGGCCAACGTCACTCGGCCAAGTTCCTGATTTTCACTACCCCATCCAGTAAAACCACCCCCCACGGGTTTCAGAAGTTTATTGGGTGCTCTAATCACAAGGTATGTGCCGTATGCCTGATGTGGTTATATTTATCAGCCAGGTCTAGTCAAGCCCCAATACCCCCCGGGAGCCCCCTCCTACTACTAGCTTCGAGTACCCCCATCAGCAAGGGAGCCCTCAATACCACTATAAAAAATCTAGTCAAAGTCTTAGGTAAAAACCCTGCCCGGTATACATCCCATAGTCTGAGAAGCGGGGCTGCTTCCCAAGCTGGCTCCAATAATTGGAGCGACTTTGATGTAGCCAAACTTGGATTATGGAAGTCCCAAACATATAAATCATATATTAGGCAAAATGAAAGCAATGAAATTAATTACGCCTCCAGATTAGCACATTATACTTAGCACACTACTTATTCCACTACTACCCCCTTTACAATACATGGGCTATTAATATTAAATAAATTTAATATAAATCTGGGATTTATCATGTATTGACAGAATTAAAATATTCATATTTGACATAATATTATTAGTAAATGCGTTAATTGCCCAAAGGTATATGACAATTAACAATTCCATGTATTTGTGTTATCTGTATTAAGTGTTCACCCCACATTTACCCGCCAGGTGTCACGGCGGCAGCTCTGTACTGTGGTGTGAACGTATATGTAATAATTAAGATGGTTGTGGAATTTATAGATTTATAGGAAATAAATCAACTGTGTGCAAATCATATTCTCGGCTCCCTTTTATTTAATGCATACTTATATTTGATAAGTGGTGTTAAATGTGGGAGCCGTCAGATGTCACTGTTAGCATAGGGGTCTCAGCGGGGCATTGTTGTCCCCTAGCAACGGCGGCGTGGTCACGTGGGGAACGCCACATTTCGCGGCAAAACTGCCACAACGCCATTCTGTTCCTGGTCGTTTCACTCACCCACCATCCCACCCGTAGAACCAGGGATCAAAAATAAATATTTTATTGATGGCGATTTAAGGGATTTATCATGTATTGACAGAATTAAAATATTCATATTTGACATAATATTATTAGTAAATGCGTTAATTGCCCAAAGGTATATGACAATTAACAATTCCATGTATTTGTGTTATCTGTATTAAGTGTTCACCCCACATTTACCCGCCAGGTGTCACGGCGGCAGCTCTGTACTGTGGTGTGAACGTATATGTAATAATTAAGATGGTTGTGGAATTTATAGATTTATAGGAAATAAATCAACTGTGTGCAAATCATATTCTCGGCTCCCTTTTATTTAAATATATATATATATATATATATATATATATATATATATATATATATATATATATATATATATATATATATGTATATATATATATATATATATATAAATATATATATATATATATATATATATATATATATATATATATATATATATACTTAGTATATATATATATATATATATATATATATATATATATATATATATATATATATATATATATATATATATATATATATATATATATATATCGATCATTGAAAGTTATATGTTAAGACCATTTTCATTAGAAAGTAGCCCAGGTTTGTGACATGAATTCATGCTTTGGTCCTCAACTATATGCATTTCAATTTGTTAATTCCACTTGGAGCTGCACCTGCAGGTTTGAGAGATACAATATTTAGCATTCATGCATAGAAGGATGGCAACAGTTTCAAATATTCATGATCGTCTTCATCAGAGGCGTGTTTCAGCACATCACCGTGCAGGTCTCCATGTCTCCGCGACACTGAAGTACACACCAAAGCTTTGGGTGTGTAAAGTCAATCAGGATGGGCACAAAAATATCAATTTAGTACTTGCTAATTGCGCAGTCACATTAATGCGTTGAATCGTCAGCAGACTGATCAATAGAATTATTGGCGTTTGGATGTTGTAAACAACAAATATGTTATTAGTATGCATATTCACCAGACACATTTTATGTTTTGCCTAATCATGATCTTGGGTGTCAACATAAAGTATATGTGCTATAATTTCAATGTTCGTTTTATAATTTGTTGGCACGGAAAAACGGCTATTTGAATGTCACGCTGAAAAGGCCAGTTAAATGTTACGCAAATATGTGCATTTAATTTTCTATGAGAGTATACGTGTTGGAAACACAGATATTTTAGATTACGTCGATGCAGATAATTTGTAAAATTGAGGGTAATGATTGATTGCAGGAGGTTTTGTGAGATTTATTTGCAGAACCCAAAAGTTGGAAAAAAATGATATTGATTAATATCTGGGACATGGAAATAGACGAAAGCCTGTGACTAAATGTATTGAATTAAAAGAGTGTCCACTAGAGTAGACTGACAGTTTTAAATGTCTTGGAAATCATATCAGAAATGATCTGTTTGAAAAATATATAGTGATATATAAACAAGATATAATGAGATTTCCTTTGGTACACTTATTGATCTTTTGCTGAAATATCATGACGTTACACAAGAGGAGCTGATGACATTAATGAGTTCTTACATTTATATGGATCACAATCAAATTATCAAAAATACTTTGGATGTATGTTTGGCTAAAATATATTGAACTTATCAAAGAAAGGTATAAATATAATCCGATTAGTTCCCAGTGAGTGAGCCATGTTTTTCCCAGAATCAATAGGGTTTCTTTGATGTATATTTTTTATAAACAAATCATCCCCTATGATCCCACAATTGAGATAAACAACTAAAATTTTAATATCCCAAAGTTCGCCGACTGGTCAAACTGTCACTATTTGCATGACGTAATCTTCAGGTCAATCAATCATTACTCTGAGCATACAAAACTAGTGTTGTATCAAACCTTACAAATCACGATATAATCTTCCTTTCCCTAAGCATGACAATCAGTGATGAATGGAATATCCCGTTATTGCATTAAACCCTACAATTCAACGTGAGGATTGAACAGCAACTGTTTCAAAATGAAAACATTACAGTAGACTTTGCTGTGAATAAATATTTGCTGTATATTTACAGCAGATGTGCTGTCATCGACTTTGCCGTCAAGTTACAGTTACTGAAATAAAAGATTGCTGTGTTCTAACAAACAAATTTGTTTTTGGTGAGAAAGCGGGGTTTTCATTTATGGATATTTATTAAGGGAACTTGTGACACATGTCGACAACCCAATCGCCACTTCCGGTTTACAAATAATGCTAATAATCAATTCCCCAACACGTTGCGAGATACTGTGAAGCTAGCCCATCATGTATGTTTTATGTTGAAATAGTATACAACCAAAAAAGAGTAAACAGTTTGCACCTATTCTCCCCATATGATTATTGAGACTGTGTGCTCTGCTTCCTGTGATAAGTTATAATATCTGTGACACACACACCATTTTGACATCTTAATGATTAGATACGCACTAAACCTTTTAATGGTGTTATTTGTTGCAGTGTATTGATATTTTAAAGGCGTGGTAGGAAATAATGAAAGTCTAGAACTTTGCCATCAAGCCAGTCTCCGCGGCCACAGGTTGCCACGCAGAGAGATGTTTGTACATTTAGTTCGATACCAGATTTAGACCCTTTTTATTTCGCTGTATTGATGTTGCTCACGCCAGATAAAATCACAGAATAAGCAAGTCCCAAAAGTCACTTATTAAGTAATGCTTATCTTTTATTTGTTTAGATCATGTTTAACATCGTGAAAGTGTTGAGCATTTTTTCTCAATAGGATGATTTATTCAGGTTAAGAGAATTAACATTTTATAAGATATCTCCATTACATGTAGAGGATTGTTAGACAAGGAATATAACAACATTATGAATCGATTTAACATAGTTAGGTTCATGGAGAGAAAAGAGTATTGTAATAAAAATTATAATCATAATATAAGTAATGTCCCATGATGCATTACTCTCTGAAGAGACAATACCATGCTTTGAGAGGAAAGTCTTCAGCATGGAACCAGCGAGAACTGGCCGAGAAGGGCCTCAAAATCTGTAAAAGGACTAACACGTTATGACACAAAGTTTACTTTTACAATCAATAAAACAATAACAATAACAAAATCGTAAACTTTTTTTTCGAAAGATGTGTTTTTTCCTGAGTATATTGTGTAAATTTCCAGCATTTTGCCAAGCAATATGTAATGTCTTATTTTCTAGCTGGTGAACAAAATGCCAAGGAAGAGAATGACCATATGTTTCATTATCGTTTCTCCTGCAGAAAGTTTTTAACTTGAGTAGATAGGGAACTGTTGAGTAGATAGGGAACTGTTGAGTAGATAGGGAACTGTTGAGTAGATAGGGAACTGTTGAGAGGATAGGGAACTGTTGAGTAGATAGGGAACTGTTGCGTAGATAGGGAACTGTTGAGTAGATAGGGAACTGTTGAGTAGATAGGGAACTGTTGAGTAGATAGGGAACTGTTCTTTTATCAATTTAATCCCATTGAATAGATGGAAACATAAATAAGTGTACAAGAGTTTGGTATGATGATCTAGCATATGTTGTGCAATAAAGTATAACAAAACGAATAGGTTTCCTATTAAAAGTGGTTTAACACAAAATTTCAACTCCAAATATAAACCCCGGTCGTTATTAAAACAGTTATAATTGGGTTAGTTGTGATGATGATAAAATATGTATTTATAATATTTGGTAGCTAAAATTTGAGCATATGAGAATAATAACCGGATCACCATTCCAATTTAAACCCGCTTTTGCATATGTTATGGGATACAATATAAAATATAGTTTGCACAACATTAGAAATGAGGATCCCTAAATAACTGCCTTGTAAATAATGACAAGACGCTCTCGTGATATACATATTTGTTCAAGAAGCTGCTCTATCTTTAACTTGGGTAGCTTGGTGAGATCAATTCGATATACACTGTCATGTCAAGAATGACAAATGAAAACCGAATATTACTGGCATTGTGTGTACATACATGTTACTATACACAAGGATGGACATTTCTAAATACTGGGACCCGCATCACTAAAACCCTTGCATGTCTCCAGATGTATCGCTGCCATTCTGGGTTTGCTGAGTGAGATTGCAAAGTTCCGTGTGTCCGTAGAATCATAGATGTATTTTTCATTTTGTTTTATACAAGCTGAATTTAATGTGAATGAATTGTTAAGTTTAAATTGAAAGCCATGCCAATAAGGAAATAATTCGAACGTTTCAGACATCTGAGTTCAAAACAAGAATATATTTAAACTGAAACTTAAACTCGATTAATACTTTTCAGGCAAGTGACTAAATTTGATGTCATATATTTTCTCTTCTAGGTTAGATTATACCACTTCTCATGACAAAGAAGAAGTTGTTTAACTTAAGATTGTTTAAAATGTAAGTTCAATAAATCTTCTCATGACAATAGAGAACTTTTAAAACTGTTTAAAATGGAGGTCCTATAAATCTTAGACTTTATTGACATTTAAAACAGTAGTATATACATAGTATCCTATCCATCACACACACATATGCGTGTGTGTGTGTGTGTGTGTGTGTGTGTGCGTGTGTGTGTGTGTGCGTGTGTGTGTGTGTGTGTGTGTGTGTGTGTGTATACCCACCTGAGCAAGGAGAGATGACTTGGGGTCTTCCAAGAAGTACCATATTCTCGCTCTCCACTTGTGAATATGAGATAGTAAAAAATTAGCTCTTTTCCTGTCTTCAAAGCGGTCTATCACATTAAATGCAGAGCCTAGCTTTTCCAGGGTTTCCTCTTGTTCACTGTACTCTCTGTACCTGTTCCAGCAGCATGGAGCCACCCTGTTTTCATCAATACCCCAGTAGGTCAGTTCTCTTTTCACCATAGGTCCGCATAGACTGTGGGGAAAATGCAAAACGCCTGTTCGATAAAAGTCTAAAATGTATGAAAACATGTCTTGGTTTCTGTCAAACATGAATTGCTTTGTTGCAGGGTGATAAAACGGGCTGCTTTCATCCAGATCTGCCAGTAAAGATCCCGGCACGTTTTTCAGAGTGTCTTTTCTGGTTAAGAACACAGCTCCTCCGACATTGAATTGCAACCAGACGGAGGAGGTCACCGGGGGTTCGTTGCAGGCCTCAGTGGCGCCCTCTTCCAGTGCCTTGTTGGCACCGCGAACTGGGTTCATCCTGATAAAAAGAAAGACAAAGTGATCACCAATTAATCAAATTTAGTTGCTCATAACATTATAAATTTTTCTAATTTTCCAGAGGGTTAAAATAAAGAAATGGCTGGTGTGAGGCTCCATTTGACTTTTATCTGTTCAATACTCTCGAATTAACTTTAATGAATGACAGAAATGCTGCTCTATCTAAACAGTGAGTAATACAATATCAAATGAAGGCCAAACCTCTCCACTATTTTACCTTCAAATAAAAAAATAAACAATGCCTAGAATATCACTAAAATTAAGCAATAATCGACCAGACAACATGTTTACCCCCTTAGGAGAACAAAGAGTGTGGACTTTCAAAATTGACGTGTGAGACACATATTTATAAATAATACAGTAAAATGGACAGAGTGTTTTGTACATTGCGGTAATGTAAGTACGAGAGTTTTCCTCCCTTCTGGAGCATTGCCAACACTTGAGCAAGACAATGAATAATACAACTGGACACCTACTGGTACTCTTTCTATATACATGGGGTTGGGAGACATTGGTTTCCTGTTTAGTTTTAATGTATGTTGACCATGCAACCTTAGCTTCTGCAGTGATTGGGGGGGATTCTGTCATTCTATCCGTCAACTTTGATCTTCTCCACTGGAAATACTGGCCGGAGTTCGTGGGAATTACTAGGAAATATTGCATTTTGATTGAAGTAATTCTATTTTTCATTAGGCTAAGATTTTTCCCCATTTAATTTTGTTACGATTTATTTAAAAATCTAAAAGCTCCCATTGAGTTTTCAAGGAGGCTGCAATTTTAAATACCTTTATAAATATTAGCCAAAAAGAATCAATATTACAAGGTGGTGCCAAATGCAATATGTAACATGCATTTTGATTGGTCAAAATCATCATCTGCTCATAGTGTTCTCCAATCACCCATCGGCAAAGCCCAGATAGGTGATCTGGAGAGGTCTGAGATTTTTGCTTTTTGGTCATAATCTCGTTCAGATGTGATTTTTTAAATATCCAACTGTTTAAGTGATAATTCATATTTTATGTAAGATTATGTCTAAAATCTCACAAAAAAGCTTGATTATTTTTTGGATAACATTAAATAAAGAAAATATAAATACTTGATAATAATCGCCAGCTGCAAAAATTGAATCAAACCCGTTTTAACGGCAGTTGAAACGGGTTCAATTTTGACGTTTAAACGGGTTTACCAAAGTTTTTGCAGCTGGCGAGTTTTTACTTCACTAGAGCTCAATCAACTCCACCAAACTTTTCTTTGGTTGGAGTTGGTAGAGACCATGGACGTTCGACAAACCCCTCCAGATCACCTATCTGGGCTTTGCCGATGGGTGATTGGAGAACACTAATCTGCTCAAGTCTGCATTACTGCCATTAGGAAAGGAGTTAAATGATCATTTATGAACTAATTCCCAACTAAACAAATCGATCTATTTTGCAAGTTTAGATAGTTCATAATAGCTTAGTGTCTAAGATGAGTAAGAGAGAGGTGAATCATTGAAGAGTTGAACCTTATGTTTGCCTAACTACACCTCAATTCTGCGTAGGTTCCCGAGTGTGTGCGAGGATTTACAACTGACCTACTTGTTAGGACATGTTTTGGTGAAAGAGATACAAATCATTATTGAGTACACTAAGGTCAATGCTGACTTCTGTGTCATAATTCCATACCTATAATAGCAGTTTGTTAAACAGAAGGGTGCCATCACGTTTCCTCAGGACCCCATCTGATAAAAGGGACGTCTGACTGTAGTGCCATAACCCCAACTTGAAATCATCCTTCACTTACAAAAATAAATACCCCCTGACAAGAAAAATGTCTATTTGACCGCTAGGTGGCCGTGTCTCACCAACAGCTAATTTATCATGGGTAGCAAACATATCCCTTCCCACAAACGACGCGTACTAATCATTAAGGAATGCTAATTACTAACTCTGATGTGATGGGTTAGACGCCTGATATTCTGTCACCTTCCATTTTTTTTCAATTTATATTGTTACAATTGTTAGCTGTAATTGCAGCGGAAAATGACAAAGTGTCACCACTTTATTTTTGGTCTACTTTTTTGCCAAAAAAATAGCATGAAAACTGCAGCGAAGATTCATATAGAGAACTATTAATGAACTTTGACAACGTTGTTGACACTATAGCATTCCAGATATTTGCAAGGGATCTATTCCGGTCACTCACAGAGAGCTTGAGAAACCTACACCACCGGGCAATGAGTACTGCAGACACGCTGATCTCATGTGACTTGTCATATTTCACACTAAGGCTAACACCTGTCCTTTGTCTACTGGCATAACATCACAACATGTAACAAGAAAGATTTCTTTCAAAAAAAAGAAACTATAATGTGTTGTGAATGTTGTATTCATTTCACACAAATTACATAAGAATGTTAATATTAGGGGCATTATGTTTTCATGTAAGTGCGTTTTGACGCATATGCGTATACATGCGTGTGTGATATATACGCCTGTGTTTATGAGCGTATGCGCGTGTATGCGAGACGTGTATGTGAGAATGTGCGTATATATGCATGTGCGTTTATCAGATATTTGTATTTGGAAGGTTCCATTATATGTTTACTTATGTTGGAGCACACAAAATTATGACGTTTTGTACACCAGGTGGGACATTATAAAAGTGTTATTAAGACAATGGCGTTAAAATGTATTTCATTTAATTAAACCTCTCAACTAATAGTACCACGATGAGGATTTTACATTGCACCTAAGTGTTTTTACCCTCCATAACAGGACTTCTCTATCATATCAGTCCCTGCCACCAAAGGTATAAAGGTGCGCACAGAATTGACCGCAAGTTATCAGTATTCATAAAAATATGGCTGTGAACTGTTTGGTCTTGGAGTAATAATGATTCATTATTACTCCAAGGTTTGGTGAAAGAATATAAATAGATTTATTTTGTACCAGCAGTTTTACTGATTGGTCAGTTTATGCCAGACACCTGATTAAAGTTTATGACCTGATGTTGGTCAAAATAAGGCAATGATTGCAGAGATAGTGATTGAATACTACCTATGTCATGCAAAGTAAAATATCTTTGAAGGCAGTGAATGGTTTATAAGGTTATGCAACTTGTCAGTAGCGACGTTACACTATAACATTATAATTATGTGTGAAACACTTGGATTATTGGTGTGCTGAAAATTGGGTTTATAAGGCATGTTTACCTAATAATGTATACTCATATAAGATAAAATCAATAATTACTTTTAAATGAATATGGCACAAACTAGAAAATGCACTTGACACTAAATAATTGATACCAAATGCGCTTCTCATAACACATTTTCACATTTCTATCTTCCATGCGGCATCTCATAACATTGCAATCTGATATCCTTGTCTGCGATTGTCTGTACGTGTTTCTTGTAATATTAAGGACAAGTTGGGACAGACTATAACTGTTACAACAAATGATTGAAGCTGATTTAGCTTCACTCATAACAGCTTGATGTTCATGTGTAAATATTCACACAATGACTATACCTTTCTCCACACTGCAGCCAACTACTTCATTAATCAGTTCATATAGTATTATGGCTCAGGTGATGATAAAGCCAAGAGAAATGGGGTCTGTTTCTGATGGAAGCAAAATGAAGATTTTGGCGTTGAGGCAGGTACATTTAATTTCCTCATCAAGAAGATGAGAAACATATAGAATCGCCAGTTGACATCACTAGAAATGGCAGACATTGGGATATAACTTTTTTACTACTCAGAATACATCTACAAATGATATGTGATCGAATGTAAACCTTCTTAGGCTATTTTGATCAAATATTGCCAGTGACCTTGAAGTGACCTTTCAATGACCTTGAAAATAGAAAGCTTATTTCTACGAAATTATCTACATATTTAATTATCCTATCATCTACATCTTTCAAATACGAGCTCGTAGAGTCCTTATTCATCAAAATCTGTTCATAATTAACAATTTGAGAGCAATTTATAGTAATGTGATCAATCTATAAGGGAAAACAGAGGAAAATACTATAACACTATGATTTTTTGAAATAATATTAAAATGCCAGCTTATTGGGGGTTAGTTTATGAAAATATATAGAATACTGCACAGAAAAACACATTAATACTAAAAAGAAATTGAAAAAAAAGTCCGTCAATTTCAAGGTTTATTATGAAGCTAAAATGATTAAAAATAGCTTAAATCGGTAGGGTTACAAAAGTGACAAATTGACGGACTTTAATTTGACCTCACGTTTCTTTTTGAAATACTAGATAAATTCAATATTAATCTAATTTCAGAAAATAATCAGCAATAAGCTGCTCTTATCATAATAATACCTAAAAAAGAAGAAATATTCCCTGAAAAATATCAGAAAATTAGTCATGAATAGAAATGATTAAAAAAAATATAATAAAAAATATATTGAATGTAGAGTCAATTGGGTTATAACATTTTGATAATTTTTGAAAAAAATGTCAATCTATATGGTTGATTTGGTGAATGGAAGTCGAACACAGCCAATATTAAATGAAACTGAAAGTGCTCTGCAGGGTGCTTTCTGGACGTCCGCTCCTCCCACTGCTATAAACCCGTTACATGCGCTATGTCACTCATTCTCGCTGATGCAATTGTTTTTGTTTATTAACATCAAAAATGATAAAATTCAGTGGCCCAAGAGAGAAGGTACAACTTTCCTGACTTACAGTATAATCATACTTGTAATTCAAATAAAATATACTTTCTTCTTAATCAGCCAGAAGCAAGCTTAGAGCCTTGAGAACCATCAGCCATGTGACCGGTATTTATACCTTTAACTTACTGCAACATGGATCAAGAAAAAAATAAAAACAAATAATGAAATACTATAAAAATATATAGCGCTGATACCAGAGAGTGTCTGTTCATAGCGCTAAAAGGTATTCATATTACATCAGCTTCTTAACAAACGATCTGAGTGGAGGCCAGTCAGGTTTAAATGCCAATCGAGGTCGTCAAATTGTGTCCAATTTTATACACGATTAGATTAGTCCTGGCCGGAATATGTCCCACCAACGTTTACATATACTTACCTCAAGTGAAAGTGAGATCCCATCCTCTCATTCACTATAACATAAGCAGAGCAACTTGGCAGGGTCCTTAATAGATTTATGTCATGTTCTGAAGAACATATGTAAGCTATGCCCACGGCCTTACAGCACTCTCCAAGGTTATCTCACTTAATAACATGGACAGAGTTGGTAAAACAAAAGGAAAATATCGCAGATGGGAGCTTTGCTAAAATCACCATGCATGAATTTATCCTTGTGCTGACAATTATAATTCTCCTTTGCATCTTAAAGGCTTAGCTGATTTTTTTTTGTAATTCCTTGATGCTATAAACTGAAAGAATAAAAATGAAGTCAATGACATGATGTTGATCTTCTGAAAAGAGAAAGTGTAAACCTTCAGACTTATATGTAAACGATAAATATTTAGTGAGTATCATATGTATAAGACGCAAGGCATTGCCGCCTGAAGAATAATAAGGTTGATTATATGTGACAGGTAAATTCCGAGAGAGATGATAGTTCGGTAACTAGTGAGATGGTCGCAAGTGATCCTGCCAACAGGGGGCACTGTGTAGCAATATTACATACATAAGGCGGGGAATGGTTCCCCACATAAACACATGATATACTGTGACAGTGTCCTAACAACCCCCCTTAAATTTGTAAATAATGACAAAGTGTCAACTACAGCAATCAGGGTCATTTGTTTGCTGATGAGAATTTGAGATATTATTCTGTCCTGAGATGAGTTTGGGGATTCCATTTCGTAATTTGTGCTCAGGCCTGTAATGTTTGTTTTGTGTAATACCTTGTGATGAGAATACGTTCAAAACAAAACTACAAACATCATTTGATCAAATTCGGTATGCTGAAACAATTGTTAAAGTAATTTAAGCATGCTACATTATAAATGAATAGATCTTTTGAATTTTTTTATCATGGTCATGTCATTTATGCAAATTTCCTGCTGATTTGTGTTTGTGCATATGGCACCTATAAATCTGCGTTTAGCAGAAATAATCCTTGCCATAAATTCGGTCTATTGTTTCCCTATTAAAGGTCATTTCCTTTAGGAGAATAACCTTTGGACCCTCACGCCATAAAAAGGCTAATAATAAAATAATTGTATAGCGCCCTTCAACATGTCGATCAATATTAAATTGCGTGTCCAATAAGAGCGGAGAGCAATAATAATATATTACTCTCAGATAGGAGTTAAACAAATATTGTTCATTTTCATACATGATTTATCAGATGACAAAATTATAAATTGTCGAAGCAGTCACATACATATGCATCATTCAACAAATGTAAATGGTGTTTTGTTATGATATCTAATATCCACGAACACATTTAACGACAGTCCTCTATTTTGTGACAACTTGAAGGCTGACTTGGCCAAGAACTACGGACCCATCAACCCACTTTAAGGGAGTACTTGTCTAGACTTCTCATCAAACTTGGTATTAAATCAAATATGTATTTAAGTATGACATATTCAACAAAATTGAACACGATAAATAAATTAGAAAAAACACTTTATCGATTGACAGAAAATTCATTGACATGGAACCTAATCTAAGTTACTTTTTCTTTGGAAATAGAAGACATTTTTCACAAATTAATATCTAAACATCCTAAAGCTTGTGTAAGTTCTGTGACAGAATGATAAGATAAGCTAGCAAGGTCATGTTTTTCACGCCTGTTATCTCTGGCCTAGGTATGCTGCTTTCAGGTTGCAATGAGGATATTTAGACCCTGGCTATCATAACTCATACACGTGGAAAATATAACAACTCTACATTTGACTCACCGTACACCAAATTATATCACCAGCATGGCTGACAAAACCACCAACTAAGCCTGGATATGAGACACCTCAAATGTTTTACACCTGCTTTAGTTCATTATAAAATCAGCCATTTTCTAAATTCGAATGTTTAGTACAGATTATGCGAAACCTTTTTGAAGTTCATTTTCAACACATTACATTTGTACCGAGATCTTAGAAATATCTTGTGGGATGTCTCGTTAGATAAACTATAATGACATTAGATTGTTTTAATAAAGTCAATATAAAAATAAAGTAGGTCATATAGAGATGACTAAGAAGCTACAATATGATTCATATGAGTATTAACTAATACCCTTCAATACGATTCATATGGCTATTAACTAATACCCTTCAATATGATTCATATGGGTATTAACTAATACCCTTCAATATGATTCACATGGGTATTAACTAATACCCTTCAATATGATCCATATGGGTATTAACTAATACCCTTCAATATGATTCATATGAGTATTAACTAATACCCTTTAATATGATTCATATGGGTATTAACTAATACCCTTCAATATGATTCATATGGGTATTAACTAATACCCTTCAATATGATTCATATGGGTATTAACTAATACCCTTCAATATGATTCACATGGGTATTAACTAGTACCCTTTAATATGATTCATATGGGTATTAACTAATACCCTTCAATATGATTCATATGAGTATTAACTAATACCCTTCAATATGATTCATATGGGTATTAACTAATACCCTTCAATATGATTCATATGAGTATTAACTAATACCCTTCAATATGATTCATATGGGTATTAACTAATACCCTTCAATATGATTAACATGGGTATTAACTAATACCCTTTAATATGATTCATATGGGTATTAACTAATACCGGAAACTGTTTAAAGTCCATTTATCACTGTGGAAGTTTCTCTACTTTATTTCTCATGAGAAAAATATTAATATACAGTCTAGCTCATCTTTACGTGCCTCAGCAGCTACACATTCTAAGTCTACAGGTCGAAACTCACTTAGTATTATGCTTGTATGCCTTCCCAGAATTACACACACACATCAAACCTAGACTATATACCGCAGGCATAGCTTGCTATCACCAGACACGATTAAGTCATGTGCTAGTCAAATCCCAGGAGACAAAAATACCATTCAAAAATGACTGCTCACCCTTATGCTTCCCCAACACTGTTGAAAATAGATGTAGAATTAGCTTTAGAGTGAACGTCCAGCATGAATTAATATAATTTCACAATTTAAATTATTGAATATGAGATTAGATGCTTTTTTCATTTAGAATGTTAGATATATCTTAGATTTTTGCAAAACTAGGAATAAATTAGGTCATATTTGGCATATTAGGTCTATAACTCATGTCTGTAATATACGGTACATAATGTGACATGTATGAGACAAACCATGTCCACTGGATGTGACATATAATGGTTGTAATATATTGCATGTCATGTACATACTATGTGGCATATAGCGGCTATAATATATTGCATGTCAGGTACATACTATGTGACATATAGTGGCTATAATATATTGCATGTCAGATACATACTATGCGGCATATAGCGGCTATAATATATTGCATGTCAGGTACATACTATGTGATATATAGCGGCTATAATATATTGCATGTCAGGTACATACTATGTGGCATATAGCGGCTATAATATATTGCATGTCATGTACATACTATGTGGCATATAGCGGCTATAATATATTGCATGTCAGGTACATACTATGCGGCATATAGCGGCTATGATATATTGCATGTCAGATACATACTATGCGGCATATAGCGGCTATAATATATTGCATGTCAGGTACATACTATGCGGCATATAGCGGCTATAATATATTGCATGTCAGGTACATACTATGTGGCATATAGTGGCTATAATATATTGCATGTCAGGTACATACTATGTGGCATATAGCGGCTATAATATATTGCATGTCAGGTACAAACTATGTGGCATATAGCGGCTATAATATATTGCATGTCATGTACATACTATGTGGCATATAGCGGCTATAATATATTGCATGTCAGGTACATACTATGTGGCATATAGCGGCTATAATATATTGCATGTCAGGTACATACTATGTGGCATATAGCGGCTATAATATATTGCATGTCAGATACATACTATGCGGCATATAGCGGCTATAATATATTGCATGTCAGGTACATACTATGTGGCATATAGCGGCTATAATATATTGCATGTCAGGTACATACTATGCGGCATATAGCGGCTATAATATATTGCATGTCAGGTACATACTATGCGGCATATAGCGGCTATAATATATTGCATGTCAGGTACATACTATGCGGCATATAGCGGTTATAATATATTGCATGTCAGGTACATACTATGCGGCATATAGCGGCTATAATATATTGCATGTCAGGTACATACTATGCGGCATATAGCGGTTATAATATATTGCATGTCAGGTACATACTATGCGGCATATAGCGGCTATAATATATTGCATGTCAGGTACATACTATGCGGCATATAGCGGTTATAATATATTGCATGTCAGGTACATACTATGCGGCATATAGCGGTTATAATATATTGCATGTCAGGTACATACTATGTGGCATATAGCGGCTATAATATATTGCATGTCAGGTACATACTAAGAGGGTGGCATCTCTTATATATGTATACTACCTGGTCCGAAGCTAACCTAACCCCACACTTGCAACTAAAACCTTTTTTGTGACATAATCTATTACTTCCCGAAGCAGGTTATCAAACATATCATATATTTCCAGGTAGGAGAGTAATTACTATGTCAATCAAATAGTACTACACAGCTAGACTTGCAAAGTGATATTAAAAAATGTTTGCACTAGAATATCAGGTGTGCCGCATGTCGTGAAGAAAATACATTTTTTAAACAAGACTTAACTGTTCTTCCACTCTCCATGGCATTGGCAAGGTGATTGAGTCACCATATCAATATATGAAAGCAAACGTTTAAGACACAATTTGCTAGAGTTTATTCGCAAATGATAATAATAATAAAAAAATAATATAGCGCTGTGTTTGGAAAGCTAATTCTGAAAAGGTGAGTCTTCAGTCTCAGTCTACTCTTGAAATTAGTGACCGAAGGACTACTCCTAATGTCAGTAGGAAGGGAGTTCCATAGTCTATGGGCAATAGAAGAAAAATTCCTATCTTCTATTGTTTTTAGGCGGGTCTTCGGGACAGATAGGTAAGTGCCATAATCAGATCTCAAGTCCCTCTCATTCTGTCTCGCTAGGAGTAGACTATGTAAGTAAGGAGGTGCCTTACCATTTAAGGCGCTAGGAGTAGATCATGTAAGTAAGGAGGTGCCTTACCATTTAAGGCGCTAGGAGTAGACAACGTAAGTAAGGAGGTGCCTTACCATTTAAGGCCTTCCAAGTCGTGAGAAGAGTCAAATCTGGCACGCACAGAGAGCCAGTGCAATTCCTCCAGTTTCTCTGATATATGATCAAACTTTTGAATTCTGATCTCGCCCACTACATGCGGCAATTTAGTTGTTTTTTTTTCAGGTGGTTAGAACTTTGAATAGTAGGAAAGTCCTGGTGATAGAATAGTAGGAAAGTCCTGGTGATAGGACAGGGATTGTCTAGGTGGTTAGACCTTAAAATAGTAGGAAAGTCCTGGTGATAGGACAGGGATTGTCTAGGTGGTTAGACCTTAGAATAGTAGGAAAGTCCTGGTGATAGGACAGGGATTGTCTAGGTGGTTAGACCTTAGAATAGTAGGAAAGTCCTTGTGATAGGACAGGGATTATCCAGGTGGTTAGACCTTAGAATAGTAGGAAAGTCCTTGTGATAGGACAGGGATTGTCTAGGTGGTTAGACCTTAGAATAGTAGGAAAGTCCTGGTGATAGGACAGGGATTGTCTAGGTGGTTAGACCTTAGAATAGTAAGAAAGTCCTGGTGATAGGACAGGGATTGTCTAGGTGGTTAGACCTTAGAATAAAAGGAAAGTCCTGGTGATAGGACAGGGATTGTCTAGGTGGTTAGACCTTAGAATAGTAGGAAAGTCCTGGTGATAGGACAGGGATTGTCTAGGTGGTTAGACCTTAGAATAGTAGGAAAGTCCTTGTGATAGGACAGGGATTGTCTAGGTGGTTAGACCTTAGAATAGTAGGAAAGTCCTGGTGATAGGACAGGGATTGTCTAGGTGGTTAGACCTTAGAATAGTAGGAAGGTCCTGGTGATAGGACAGGGATTGTCTAGGTGGTTAGACCTTAGAATAGTAGGAAAGTCCTTGTGATAGGACAGGGATTGTCTAGGTGGTTAGACCTTAGAATAGTAGGAAAGTCCTGGTGATAGGACAGGGATTGTCTAGGTGGTTAGACCTTAGAATAGTAGGAAGGTCCTGGTGATAGGACAGGGATTGTCTAGGTGGTTAGACCTTAGAATAGTAGGAAGGTCCTGGTGATAGGACAGGGATTGTCTAGGTGTTTAGACCTTAAAATAGTAGGAAAGTCCTGGTGATAGGACAGGGATTGTCTAGGTGGTTAGACCTTAGAATAGTAGGAAAGTCCTTGTGATAGGACAGGGATTGTCTAGGTGGTTAGACCTTAGAATAGTAGGAAAGTCCTTGTGATAGGACAGGGATTGTCTAGGTGGTTAGACCTTAAAATATTAGGAAAGTCCTGGTGATAGGACAGGGATTGTCTAGGTGGTTAGACCTTAGAATAGTAGGAAAGTCCTTGTGATAGGACAGGGATTGTCTAGGTGGTTAGACCTTAGAATAGTAGGAAAGTCCTGGTGATAGGACAGGGATTGTCTAGGTGGTTAGACCTTAGAATAGTAGGAAAGTCCTTGTGATAGGACAGGGATTGTCTAGGTGGTTAGACCTTAGAATAGTAGGAAGGTCCTGGTGATAGGACAGGGATTGTCTAGGTGGTTAGACCTTAGAATAGTAGGAAAGTCCTGGTGATAGGACAGGGATTGTCTAGGTGGTTAGACCTTAAAATATTAGGAAAGTCCTGGTGATAGGACAGGGATTGTCTAGGTGGTTAGACCTTAAAATAGTAGGAAAGTTCTGGTGATAGGACAGGGATTGTCTAGGTGGTTAGACCTTAGAATAGTAGGAAAGTCCTGGTGATAGGACAGGGAATGTATTGGTGGTTAGTCCTTAAAATAGTAGGAAAGTCCTGGTGATAGGACAGGGATTGTCCAGGTGGTTACACCTTAGAATAGTAGGAAAGTCCTGGTGATAGGACAGGGATTGTCCAGGTGGTTACACCTTAGAATAGTAGGAAAGTCCTGGTGATAGGACAGGGATTGTCCAGGTGGTTACACCTTAGAATAGTAGGAAAGTCCTGGTTATAGGACAGGGATTGTCCAGGTGGTTAGACCTTAAAATATTAGGAAAGTCCTGGTGATAGGACAGGGATTGTCCAGGTGGTTACACCTTAGAATAGTAGGAAAGTCCTGGTTATAGGACAGGGATTGTCCAGGTGGTTAGACCTTAAAATATTAGGAAAGTCCTGGTGATAGGACAGGGATTGTCCAGGTGGTTACACCTTAGAATAGTAGGAAAGTCCTGGGGATAGGACAGGGATTGTCCAGGTGGTTAGACCTTAGAATAGTAGGAAAGTCCTGGTGATAGGACAGGGATTGTCTAGGTGGTTAGACCTTAAAATAGTAGGAAAGTCCTGGGGATAGGACAGGGATTGTCTAGGTGGTTAGACCTTAAAATAGTAGGAAAGTCCTGGTGATAGGACAGGGATTGTCTAGGTGGTTAAACCTTAGAATAGTAGGAAAGTCCTGGGGATAGGACAGGGATTGTCTAGGTGGTTAGACCTTAAAATAGTAGGAAAGTCCTGGTGATAGGACAGGGATTGTCTAGGTGGTTAAACCTTAGAATAGTAGGAAAGTCCTGGTGATAGGACAAGGATTGTCTAGGTGGTTAGACCTTAGAATAGTAGGAAAGTCCTGGTGATAGGACAGGGATTGTCTAGGTGGTTAGACCTTAAAATATTAGGAAAGTCCTGGTGATAGGACAGGGATTGTCCAGGTGGTTAGACCTTAAAATATTAGGAAAGTCCTGGGGATAGGACAGGGATTGTCTAGGTGGTTAGACCTTAAAATAGTAGGAAAGTCCTGGGGATAGGACAGGGATTGTCTAGGTGGTTAGACCTTAAAATAGTAGGAAAGTCCTGGTGATAGGACAGGGATTGTCCAGGTGGTTAGACCTTAGAATAGTAGGAAAGTCCTTGTGATAGGACAGGGATTGTCCAGGTGGTTAGACCTTAGAATAGTAGGAAAGTCCTGGTGATAGGACAGGGATTGTCCAGGTGGTTAGACCTTAGAATAGTAGGAAAGTCCTTGTGATAGGACAGGGATTGTCCAGGTGGTTAGACCTTAGAATAGTAGGAAAGTCCTGGGGATAGGACAGGGATTGTCCAGGTGGTTAGACCTTAGAATAGTAGGAAAGTCCTGGTGATAGGACAGGGATTGTCCAGGTGGTTAGACCTTAGAATAGTAGGAAAGTCCTGGTGATAGGACAGGGATTGTCCAGGTGGTTAGACCTTAGAATAGTAGGAAAGTCCTGGTGATAGGACAGGGATTGTCTTGGTGGTTAGACCTTAGAATAGTAGGAAAGTCCTGGTGATAGGACAGGGATTGTCCAGGTGGTTAGACCTTAGAATAGTAGGAAAGTCCTGGTGATAGGACAGGGATTGTCTAGGTGGTTAGACCTTAGAATAGTAGGAAAGTCCTGGTGATAGGACAAGGATTGTCCAGGTGGTTACACCTTAGAATAGTAGGAAAGTCCTTGTGATAGGACAGGGATTGTCCAGGTGGTTACACCTTAGAATAGTAGGAAAGTCCTGGTGATAGGACAGGGATTGTCCAGGTGGTTACACCTTAGAATAGTAGGAAAGTCCTTGTGATAGGACAGGGAATGTATTGGTGGTTACACCTTAGAATAGTAGGAAAGTCCTTGTGATAGGACAGGGATTGTCCAGGTGGTTACACCTTAGAATAGTAGGAAAGTCCTGGTGATAGGACAGGGATTGTCCAGGTGGTTACACCTTAGAATAGTAGGAAAGTCCTGGTGATAGGACAGGGATTGTCCAGGTGGTTACACCTTAGAATAGTAGGAAAGTCCTTGTGATAGGACAGGGATTGTCCAGGTGGTTACACCTTAGAATAGTAGGAAAGTCCTGGTGATAGGACAGGGATTGTCCAGGTGGTTACACCTTAGAATAGTAGGAAAGTCCTTGTGATAGGACAGGGATTGTCCAGGTGGTTACACCTTAGAATAGTAGGAAAGTCCTGGTGATAGGACAGGGATTGTCCAGGTGGTTAGACCTTAGAATAGTAGGAAAGTCCTGGTGATAGGACAGGGATTGTCCAGGTGGTTACACCTTAGAATAGTAGGAAAGTTCTGGTGATAGGACAGGGATTGTCCAGGTGGTTACACCTTAGAATAGTAGGAAAGTTCTGGTGATAGGACAGGGATTGTCCAGGTGGTTACACCTTAGAATAGTAGGAAAGTCCTTGTGATAGGACAGGGATTGTCTAGGTGGTTACACCTTAGAATAGTAGGAAAGTCCTGGTGATAGGACAAGGATTGTCCAGGTGGTTACACCTTAGAATAGTAGGAAAGTTCTGGTGATAGGACAGGGATTGTCCAGGTGGTTACACCTTAGAATAGTAGGAAAGTCCTTGTGATAGGACAGGGATTGTCTAGGTGGTTACACCTTAGAATAGTAGGAAAGTCCTGGTGATAGGACAAGGATTGTCCAGGTGGTTACACCTTAGAATAGTAGGAAAGTCCTGGTGATAGGACAGGGAATGTATTGGTGGTTAGTCCTTAGAATAGTAGGAAAGTCCTGGTGATAGGACAGGGATTGTCTAGGTGGTTAGACCTTAAAATAGTAGGAAAGTCCTTGTGATAGGACAGGGATTGTCTAGGTGGTTAGACCTTAAAATAGTAGGAAAGTCCTGGTGATAGGACAGGGATTGTCTAGGTGGTTAGACCTTAGAATAGTAGGGAAGTCCTGGTGATAGGACAGGGATTGTCTTGGTGGTTAGACAGGAAGATGACTAGGTGGTGAGAATACTTTTTGTAAGCTAGGGGGTGGTTCCAAACTTGTAGAAAAAAATACAAAAAATATGGACACTCGAAATGAGTATATGTATCAATATTTTGTTGAAAAATTAAGTTGAAATGCAGTTGAAGTAGGTTGAAATGCAGTTGAAGTAGGTTGAAATGCAGTTGAAGTAGGTTGAAATGTAGCTGAAGTACGTTGAAATGTTGATGAAATGATTGTATTTGATCTGACACAAGACACTTCTGTCTGACATCATCGCTCACATGATTTTTAAATAATGTGGAAATGTTTGATTGAAAAAAAATAATGCCCATGGCCCAATTATTGTCATGTTCTCAAAATGCATGTAAACACTATTTTACATGATGCATGAAAACACGCATTTTACCTATTCAGGTTTGGTGCATGTTATTTAAATAACATGTTAGCTTTGACTACAAATAAACGTTTAACACTATTTACTTTGAACCCATACATCAAAAAAAGAAACCCCATTGCAAAAACAAATACAATGGGTTTTAAGTCACACTCAAAGAAATTGAATCGTGGTCATTGATTCAATGGAAAAGTAGAATTGTTTAATGTGCTAAAAATTATGTAAATATGCAATTTGCATTTAGACCATCTTTCCATTTATTGTCACTGATAAGAGTGATTCTGAACATTTTTATCCGAGGATTTTTTTATTGTAATTTTAATTTTAAATCACTCTTATTCACTTATCATCTGTCAATTTCATTACATGTATCAGCGCGATTTACATGTGTACTAGTAAGATTAGTAATTGTAAAAGCTATTAAAAATCTTTCAACAAAAAAGAACGGCAGGAAAACAAAATGAACGAGAGAGAGCTACAGATTATCCATTTCGGTCAGCAGGTGTCCTCGCAAAAAGCAAAATGTAAACTGTATGAATTACTATGGAAACACGGAATGGTGAATTAATACCCACGGCAGGCAGCTAAGAATATAAATCAGGGACAAGTGGATCGCAGCGTGTGTTATCACGATAGACACAGTGCAGGTGTGAGAGAGGTTAGGGTTTCACACCTAGACCCAAGTTGCTATGCCCTTAACACCTTGTGATAGTCCGCAGGTTGCCTCTGTATCTTGCAGTGAAATGTTAACTAAATGGCATGAATTAAAGTTTCACATCTTTCTCCAGGATAAGATAAGGTCGCTAACAAGCATATTGTTTATTTATTAATTACCGGCTCAGGGCCATACCACAATTTGGGTGTTGTTTTGAATGTTGAAATCTTTCATGTATCATGCATTTTGATTGGTCAAATTTATCATCTGATCAAGCCTGTTCTTGAAAAGGATTCAAATATTCGTTTATGAAGCAAAATCCACAAAGATTCTTAGAAGCAATGATCAGCATAGGTCCTAGACCATTGGTGCATGTTATATGGTCTATTTGGGAACGTATGTACCCTATGTTTATGTGTATTGTCGTGTAATTAGTTTTCTGAAATGACATAAATAACATTTATAAAGAGTGAATAAAAAGGACATACTTATGAATCAGAATATACCTGACTTTACAGGTGAAACACTATCGAAACCAAAATGGCTAAAAATAAAAAATCAGTCGAAGATTGCATCAAAATCTCTTTAGGGCCTAACACGTAATGAGAATCATATAACGAACCAATATATATATAGATATTTCAGTTGATGTTGCCTGCATAATGTCAATAAGGTGATTCCGACCAAGGATCTCGTGCATCAGCTATCACTATATTTGCTTTTAGCAGACAAGTGGCAGAGAAGAGTGTGGAAGCGACGGCAGATGCATGTGATCTCTAGGCACTAGATATCCTGTAGAATCATTGCACAGGTTGTCATAGATATACTTTAAACGCATTAGATGCACATTACCTTCAAGCCTTCTGTGGGTATTTAAATATATATGAAGATATATTATATTTTTAATGAATCATCGATCATATTCAAACATAGATCTTTAGAGGTATACAATGTAGAAAGATAACCCTTTTTAACCAAAACTATATTTATTTAGACTTTTATCAAGGCATACTAAGTACTTCAACATTTTCTTCGTGTATATCATAGAATCGTATCAAGCAAAGAAAAGGGAATCATATGTAATGCACTGTTAGTAGTTGTAACTGTAAATAAGCAATTGATTTACAGCAAAGGCTGCTTGCTGCACAGTTACCAGCATCTTATATAGATACTGTAGATACTGTATATTATATAGATACTGTAATTAACAGCAACATTTTTGTATCTACAGTAAAATATGCTGTAAAATGTTTGTGTTTATAGTAAACTTTGCTATAAAATATTATAGATCTTAATTTGCTTTAACTAGCATCGGTTGACTCTGGAACGTAGCCATTCATTTGACATATATTTGGCATTTCCACTGCAGATCTCCATAGAAATCTCACGAAATATCTCTTGAGAGATCTTTTTCAAAACCCTTGCAAAAGATGTCATTCCGTTACTAACAGGGTGAACGTTTTGTACTAAAATGGGTTGGATTCATTTACAATATAGACTCTTTGAATATGATTTTGCAATATGATTTTGCAGTTAAACAAATGATATTAAGAACAGGATTACATATTCGGAATGGTTTTCTTATTTATTGTAAATATTTGGTGATGTATCAATGTATACACTGCCATTTAGGTACAATTCAAATGTCTGTAAAAATACAACAAAAGTTGCTGATATTCTACAATTACTTCTTAGAGTGTACCCTATCGTTCTGTATGGGATAATGATATGAAGCACTTTTCCAATGAAACCATAAGCCCCTCTCTCATGATATTCTTTTTTCCGATATTATTTCCTCGATCTGTCTACTGTACAGTGCATTGACTTAGCTTCTGGTTTGGAATTTCGCAGATCAAACCCCTCAGAATCACCCATGTTCCCTGCGATAAATGTCGAATCATCCACGCAAAGAAAAGAGAAAAATAAAATCACTCAGGGAAACGAGAGGAGAAACTGAGAACATATTCACAGTAGAAATATAACTTACTTTTTGCCATCGGTTTGATTGTCATGTTTGTGCAGAGTACTTTCTTGTTTTATTCCTGGGGGAGGTACAAATCCTGGGTTCAATGGGAGAGCACGTTTAGCGATAGTTGGTCTGAGGGCCATGATCCCAAGCCCCTAGCCCTGTGCAGAAAGACAGCCACTTGACTCCCGACTTCGCCCACTTGTTTTAATGTGGCTAACACCATGCAGGTGGTGTCTTGGTCACTGCTATAAATCTGTATAACCAGCTTAAAGCTCAATATGCTATCTGGTCGTATAAACTGTGGGCTATACTGCAGTCAAAACATAGCGCAAAGCTTGTCTCCAGGTGACATTGGTGCCATTAAAATATTGTCTAACTGTAAACTTCATCATTTATGTATATTCAGTTCATTGCAAATGTCAAGTAGATCATCATAGTATAGTGTTGCTAGCACAAATTCATCCGCTCTCAAACTGATGACAACAGACCACTCACCATGCATAATATATGAGTTGAAAGCTTTAATAGACCCACTTTCATGCCAAGCAATAAAAAGGTATTTGGCAAAACGATTTCATATCAACCTCCAAATATCTATTTGATCTATTTTACTTAATAAATACATTTAAAGATTCTATTCTGTCATTAGTCTCTGTAATTCTTTCTGAGAAGTCAATGCAACATTAAACATTTAAACATTCCCCTGAACTTAAGGGAAATGAGAGCAATAAATGCTATGTCCATGTAACCTTAGTGCTGATATATTGGCAATCATGAAAAAATGCAAATTAACAAGGTAATTGAAAATCGTGATTATGACCAATTATATAAGCATAATCAATTATGTTGCTATCGTAAATAAGAAACTCATACAATGTAAAAGCCAGAATGAACTAGTGAGAACTGTTTTTAGGTCATCATGTTTTAATATCTCTCGCCTTGGTAATAATGTTAGATATGTTTGTAATAAGTTTGGATTCAATGTGTGGGATTTTTTAAACATGGATAAATGTGATTTTGATGTAAGAATTTTTTCTAAGTGGTATGATGGCATAGATCTTGAGAATGAAAGAATTGGTTTGCAAATCAGAGAACTGTGTTTGCAGCGTGACAATTACAAGCCATGGATTTTAGAGAGAATGGATGTTTGTGATATCATCCAATTCCTCTGTGTTTCGTAATATGATGCTTTTTATTGTAAACTGCTATTTATTTTAATTTCTTATGTTCATGTAAATATTGTATATTATAGCTATAAGAATGGATGTTTAGTCCGAAATAAATATAAATAAATAAATAAATAAATAAATCTATCTTATTACATGCAATATATCATTTTATTGTTTAAAAAATTGACATAACGATAATAATACCTAGGAGTAATTATGTATATTATTCATAATTACTCCAAGATAATACTAATAATACTAATGGTAACACTAACACTAATACTAACACTGATGATGATGATGATGATGATGATGATGATGATGATGATGATGATGATGATGATGATGATAATGATGACTGTAATACCAAATTATATGACATCAGGAGGAATAATTCAAACGTTTAAAGCAACAAGAAATGGCTGACTTGCACGGTATAAACTATCAAGCAGCATTTTTAAACAACTTTCTGTTCAAGCAGAACATTGACTAAACGTGACACAAGGGAGGGTATATTTGGTGGCATCATGGCATCTGCCGGTGCTTTGCCTGTTGTTTTATGCCTCTGCACATTAGCTCCTATTGATGAACTAAAGTTGAATATTCAAACGGTGACTCTGTAATGATCCTTTGTTTTCGCTGTAAACCTACCCCACTTTAGGTGTCCATTATTTTTCTTTTTATTTTAAAGCAATCTGCTTTGGACCTATATTATAAGGCCAATCAAATTGGCTCAATAGTTTACTTCGTGTATATGTGGTGCTTTTTAGACATTTCTGTTCACTTATGGGTATATTTAAGTGACATGTTGAATATATACAAACAGCCCTGAATATTATATATATTCACAAAGCCTGAAAATTGTGTCTGGAATAGTCCAGAATCTCTGGCACATTTCAAGTTCACATGAATGTAACGTTTCATTACTATAGCAACGTCAGATAACCATTGTAGCAGAAAATAATCATATAATGATGAAATCTGAATTAATGATAATGAAAAATGGGGAAATATTAAGAAAGGTTGAAGGGACAGAAAATGTCGCCAGCTCGTAGCCCCACGCAACCATGTTTATCTTGTTATCGTCAAGATGGTTCAGTGCAAGATGAATCATCTAACTATGCACTCCAATTAATGACAAAACATTACCTTTAATACTTACCTTTGTTTTGATATTAAATGGGAGTGGGGATTTTGTCGGTTGTTCTATGTTCAATTCCTTAAAGATTTTGTCATATTAATTTTACTTTGTCAATTAAGTTCTGTTCAAATTGCTATTACCAAATATCATCACCATAATATGCTACTGGTATGGTTATAGGAAAATATCTTTCATCTCATATGAATTAATGCTTCTCTCGCCTTAAATCATAAAGGTAATTTATACTCTGACAATGTTCATACAAACTGCTGTACTGCATCTATAACGGACACTTGTGTCTCTAATTGTGTTTTCATTTGTGTCCAAAGATTTTTCCAATTTTAACATTTCATCTTTTGTTTAAACCCCTCTATTATCTACAATACATACAAAACGTAAGCAATAGTGAGGTCATTTAGAGAGTACTTTTAAACATTTGCACTTACCTGTTAATTTACGTGTGTTCTTGTCCAGTTTTCCTCTTTTTGCTATCTGTATCCCACTTGATCCACTTGTGTTTCAGGTTACTTCTCTCTTCCAAGATATTCGTTTTATATTGCAAACAGTTTGTATATCATACTTTGTCTGTGCAGTAAGCATTGCCTAGGAGTCAATGGGGCTGTGGACAATATGTTTAAGCCATGAGTGTATGTCAGTGTGGTTTCCATGTAAATGGGGTTGCCACTCTTGCGCACTCACCCTCCGCGCACTCACCCTCCGCGTGGCCAGCAGTGCAGCAGGGAGATATTCTCCACCCAGCCCCACACAATATGCAAAACATGTCACACTTGTAATTAGGCTAGCCCAACCAGGTAGGTTAAGCCGAGAAACACCTGTCTGTTGCTATGTTTTTTTTCTCTGACAGACGCAACATAAAAAGAGAACTTCTCTCTGCAGATGGTCATATGTTTTAATCAGGGATGTCAAAATTGCTCAGAAGGACGCTGATCTCAACTGTAAAGAGGGATCTGTAACTAAGATAAATACACATAACTGAAGTCGCATTAATATCATGCGTTCTCTTTGCAAATTCAGATGAGACAGGCCAGTCTAGAAGCTAGTCAAATATGTTGCTTGAAACAAGTCATATAGAAGTTGTTCAATTGCGAATAAAAAATATGTTTAAACCAAGTCAATAAAACAAGTTACAAGCCTCTTGTCTCATATGTGACTAGACGCTAGTCACATTTATAATTAGAAAATATCTAAAAATCCCACTAAAATCCCACCTTCGGTTTTCAGTGCCTATAAAATCCTGGAGCCGACCATGTATGAAACCTAAAATCGGCCAAGTATGGGCTATTTTAATTAAATTGTTCTATGAGTTCTATATTTGATATCTGTTAATCAAAATGATATAAACCTAACTTTTGGTATATAAACCGCATATGAGAGACCAATTCGAATCCCTCCTTCCCCTATCCCACATCTGAAGAACAAAAGTAATTTTGCACTCTCTTGGGAAGATAATTGAACTCCCATGGAGATGAAGGCACAAACATAGTGAGGAGCGAAACACTAGCCGAAGACGTGTGACAAACAAAATCAATGAAAATTGCATGTTATAAAAACATATTGACTAGTCATGCATCGATCTTAATTTTTTTACAGTTTCATTCCAAGAAATATTAGATATTCATATCTCTACATATCAGGTGACAATCAAGAGGCCACATTTAGCAAACTAATTGAAGATAAATTTGTTTGTGATTGGATGTTGATGTGTGATTGAGAGGAGGCAAAATAAAAGAGAATCTATAATTGTGCAGCTCCTAGCGTAGATAGGAAGGTATGGCTGTGGCGCAATGCTGGGGATACACGGGAGACTGAGTAGAACCTTAGAGTAATTAGTCTGAGGTAGAGCAGAATAAAACACCAGGTGGAGCAGGAACCGCGTAGAATACACCGCAGGGTGGTATCAGTTTAATATTGAAAGAAACTTTAGGGGAAAATAGGCCTCGGATAGAATAGGATTTCAGAATATATTGCTAGTTAATGCTAGGGTGCAATGGGCTTTAAGGTAGAACCAAGCTAAATGTAGAGTCCACGTTTGGGCATAACGGGTTTAGCGTAAAGTTAAATATAAGGCAGATTGGGCTCATGATCAAGGAAGGGCAAGGACGGGCAATATAGGGTAGAATGAGCATCAGTGTAGATTATGATTATATTATAGTGATTATGAGTATATTAAGTATAATTATATTATAGGGGCTCAGTAAACAAGGGGTAAGACTAAGGGAAGGGTAGAGAGTGTGGGTCTTTGTCCTGTCATCATTTTGACCCGAGCTGTGTGTCTCGCACTCGGGGGTGAAGGCTATAAACAGACTGAGAAGCAGGGCGCGGGGTGAGGGGTAACTTCATCACGGCAGGGCGAATGGTAACTTCATCACGGCAGGGTGAATGGTAACTTCAGCACGGCGAGGTGAGGGGTAACTTCATCATAACAGGGTGAGGGGTAACTTCATCACTGAAGGGTAAGGGGTAACTTCATCACGGCGGGGTGAGGGGTAACTTCATCACGGCAGGGTGAATGGTAACTTCAGCACGGCGGGGTGAGGGGTAACTTCATCACGGAAGGGTGAGGGGTAACTTTAGCACGGCGGGGTGAGGGGTAACTTCATCACGGCAGGGTGAGGGGTAACTTCATCACGGCGGGGTGAAGGGTAACTTCAGCACGGCGAGGAAGCGTTGTTGGCGTTGAACTCAATTCTTTCATCCATGCTAGATATAAAATTTAAAAGTGAATCCCAATATTTGCCCGGACACTTTGCAATCAATAGGCTGGCAGAGTTTACAGCCTGTCACAGAATCAATGCGGTAACATGCTTGGTATACTTCGCTTCAGATTGTAAATCCATTTGCCACTCACCTTCTGAAAATATATTACCAAAATTAGCACACCAAATTGACAATAAATAACCAGCGAAACTGAAGAAATCCATTTTATAGAGTATTTCTACGCTAAAGTAAAGTGATTTTACATGATAAGATGGTTTAATATGTATGCATAGTAGAATAAAAGCGACCAGACGCAATAACAACAAAATGTTGCCTTTGTCTGACACTTTAGTAAAGAAAACGTGTTGCTGTTGAAGCAAGAGCAACAAAGATCGTTTAGTAAGAGATATGTGTTGTAAGAGATATGAGTTCATTGATTCAATATATGCGGGGGTGAGGGGTAACTTCATCAGGGTGTCACTTAGCGGCTTAAAGGATGATCCATAGGATGTGAGATAATGGATTAGGTTAAGCCTGATCAAAGTGACTTCCTTGACAACAGTGTCAGATGACGTGTAGCACGCTCACACGCAACAAGGCTGATTAAGGGGTGGCGATGAAACAATATTTCACACAATATAAATTATGCAATAAAAAATATCGAGTGTCTGTTTAAACATTGATCAGCGTTTCCTTTAAATACAAATATTGTTTGAGTGCCGCAAAGTTTAGTCATTGGATATGATAACTCTTCTAACACCTCACATATGGTTCAAGTTTTGCTTTGTAAAGTTTCAATGCATATTTTGTAAAGAGGTTATATTTTGATAAGTGTCAAACCCTTGAGGACTCTGATATCGGCAGGGAATTTGTGGTTCATTATGACTGCCATATGCCAAAGCATGGACACAACCCATACACAAAACAATATTCTTTTTCACTTTATGTTTGAATACTAATTTTTTTAAGTGTAGTGTACACATATATTTCCATTTTTTCCAAGCTATTTTTGTTTTCATTATTTACTTCAAGGTGGGGGGATACATCAAATGTCGATTTAAAGCCAGCGTTAGGTATTGGAAAACCCATTTAAACGACCAAATTAAACGAGTTTAACTCAGTTTTAGCAGCTAGCGACTGATATTAAGTATTTATATTTTCTTTATTTAATGTCGTCCAAAGAATAATCAAGCTTTTGGGGAGATTTTAGATATAATCATACATAAAATATGAATTATCACTAAAAGAGTTGGGTATTTAAGAAATCTCATGCAAACCGGATTATACATAAAAAGCAATAAACTCAAGCCTCTCCAGGTCACCTATCTGGGCTTTGCCGAATGGTGGTTGGCGAACACTATAAAAGTCGACCTGATATGGCCATAGTTGCTGAAAGATTCGTAAAACACCATTTCAGAATTTTATTGCAAGGTTTTCAAGCAGAGCTAACTTAAGTCGCAACTTATATGCACGTACTGCCTGTGGTGAATGTGAACAGGGAATGGCCATCAAGCCGTGCACACTAACTGTTTGAAGAAGCATCTCCTGATATGTTAAAAGCCAAATCTCACACGTCACATGGGGTAAGACAGATAAGATTGTGTCCTTCCCAGGCCCAACTAACCCTCTTCCTACTCAGGCCCTACTTACCCTCTTACTACCCAGGCCCTACTAACTCTGTCCCTTCCCAGGCCCAACTAACCCTCTTCCTACTCAGGCCCTACTTACCCTCTTACTACCCAGGCCCTACTAACTCTGTCCCTACTCAGGCCCTACTTACCCTCTTCCTACCCAGGCCCTACTAACCCTGTCCCTACCCAGGCCCTACTTACCCTTTTCCTACTCAGGCCCTACTTACCCTCTTCCTACCCAGGCCCTACTTACCCTCTTCCTGCTCAGGCCCTACTAACCCTGTCCTTACCCAGGCCCTACTTACCCTCTTCCAACTCAGGCCCTACTTACCCTCTTCCTACTCAGGCCCTACTAACCCTGTCCCTACCCAGGCCCTACCTACCCTCTTCCTACTCAGGCCCTACTAACCCTGTCCCCACCCAGGCCCTACTAACCCTGTCCTTACCCAGGCCCTACTTACCCTCTTCCAACTCAGGCCCTACTTACCCTCTTCCTACTCAGGCCCTACTAACCCTGTCCCTACCCAGGCCCTACCTACCCTCTTCCTGCTCAGGCCCTACTAACCCTGTCCTTACCCAGGCCCTACTTACCCTCTTCCAACTCAGGCCCTACTTACCCTCTTCCTACTCAGGCCCTACTAACCCTGTCCCTACCCAGGCCCTACCTACCCTCTTCCTACTCAGGCCCTACTAACCCTGTCCCTACCCAGGCCCTACTTACCCTCTTACTACCCAGGCCCTACTTACCCTCTTCTTACTCAGGCCCTACTTACCCTCTTCCTACAAAGGCCCTACTAACCCTGTCCCTACCCAGGCCCTACTTACCCTCTTCTTACTCAGGCCCTACTTACCCTCTTCCTACTCAGGCCCTACTTACCCTCTTCCTACTCAGGCCCTACTTACCCTCTTCCTACTCAGGCCCTACTTACCCTCTTCCTACTCAGGCCCTACTTACCCTCTTCCTACCCAGGCCCTACTTACCCTCTTCCTACCCAGGCCCTACTTACCCTCTTCCTGCTCAGGCCCTACTAACCCTCTTCCTACTCAGGACCTAGTAACCCTCTTCCTACCCAGGCCCTACTTACCCTCTTCCTACCCAGGCCCTATTTACCCTTTTCCTACTCAGGCCCTATTTACCCTGTCCCTACCCAGGCCCTACATACCCTCTTCCTACCCAGGCCCTACTTACCCTCTTCCTACCCAGGCCCTACATACCCTCTTCCTACCCAGGCCCTACTTACCCTGTCCCTACCCAAGCCCTACTTACCCTCTTCCTACTCAGGCCCTACTTACCCTCTTCCTACCCAGGCCCTACTTACCCTATTCCTGCCCAGGCCCTACTAACCCTGTCCTTACCCAGGCCCTACTTACCCTCTTCCTACTCAGGCCCTACTAACCCAGTCCCTACCCAGGCCCTACCTACCCTGTTCTTACCCAGGCCTACTAACCCTGTCCCCACCCAGGCCCTACTAACCCTGTCCCTACCCAGGCCCTACTTACCCTCTTCCTACTCAGGCCCTACTAACCCTGTCCCTACCCAGGCCCTACTTACCCTCTTCCTGCTCAGGCCCTACTAACCCTGTCCTTACCCAGGCCCTACTTACCCTCTTCCTACTCAGGCCCTACTTACCCTCTTCCTACTCAGGCCCTACTAACCCTGTCCCTACCCAGGCCCTACCTACCCTGTTCTTACCCAGGCCCTACTAACGTTGTCCCCACCCAGGCCCTACTAACCCTGTCCCTACCCAGGCCCTACTTACCCTCTTACTACCCAGGCCCTACTTACCCTCTTCTTACTCAGGCCCTACTTACCCTCTTCCTACAAAGGCCCTACTAACCCTGTCCCTGCCCAGGCCCTACTTACCCTTTTCCTACCCAGGCCCTACTTACCCTCTTCCTACTAAGGCCCTACTTACCCTCTTCCTACTAAGGCCCTACTTACTCTCTTCCTGCCCAAGCCCAACTAAAGATACACAAGAGAAAATAACATAGAAATTATAATGAATAGTGTAGTATTCAATTTATGTTCAAAAGACATATTATATCTGCCGACCGAATGTATAAGACTTTTTTGAAATACAAAATTATTGGATGCCAAAGTGGAATGGTAGACATAAATGTAGACAAAATTGTCAGCAGGGCTCACACATTCAGCACAATTATTATCCAAAAAGGTTTTTTCTGAATGCCATGCAAAAGGGACATTCAGAATGTTATGCAAAAAGGTCATTCAGAATTTTATGCAAAAAGGTCATTTGTAATGGTTTACAAAATGGTAATACTGAATGTTTTGGAAACGAGACAATTTATTGAGTGTTACCATCCCTTATGAAGTCCTTTCTATGCTGAGGGTACATACATGATATGAGAGGGCTTGAAACTCAGTCAAGACAATTTTTAAAAACATAACCTACTTTTAACACTGTAGTAGTTATATAAATTTGTATATTTGACATTTTATTATGTATTTAACTAATGTGAATAAGTGACTATGTGCACATGTTTGTTTGGGGTTTTTATGTTACTTTCTATGTTATTCCAGTTATTTCATGACGAGACCTAATTGTAGCAGATATAGCGCTGCCTCACTGAATTGTCATGTCACAGGTCCAAGACAGGACAACCCCCAGTCACAGAATTAAAAGGACAACAGGTCAATTCTTAAGCCATGGGTCTCAGCTCAGAGAATTTTAAACATGTATGCAATCTGGGCATGTTTACAAATCGAACTAAAAACTTTTGATCATCAGAGGATCCAGTACTAATTAATTCTAACCACAACGTAAAGAGTCTAGCTTTAGTGTTAGATTTCATGATATGCTCACATAAACCAGTGACGTTTTGTTATCAGATTACATTCAAGCCAATTCCAATATATGGAACTTCAGCAGATTTCTTCTCTGGAATTGTAGCCTTTTTGAATATTTCTTCTCTTTAAGGTTTGGAATGGAATTTTACCTTACTTTAACCTTGATAATTCATATTTCTTTACTTTTTAATGGACAGAGTAATGCCAATGACAATGCCAATGCCAACATTCACTCCACACAATATTTGTTATCGCGATGATGGGGATTTCATGGTACAATTGTCCCTGTGACCTTGAAAAGTAGGTGAAGGTCATGTTCCATCAAAGGAAGTCTGAGGTCTTCACCAGATGCATATGTGTGTCAAGTTTCATGAAGCCATCATTTGTTCTCGAGTTATCGCGATAACAAGGATGATTTCACATAATTGTCCGTGACCTTGAAAAATA
Organism: Amphiduros pacificus; assembly: GCA_949316495.1. Lineage (NCBI taxonomy): Eukaryota > Metazoa > Annelida > Polychaeta > Phyllodocida > Hesionidae > Amphiduros > Amphiduros pacificus. The sequence continues at coordinate 55,549,634 of OX439001.1, read as the reverse complement.
GGTCAAGGTCGCCGTCCATCAAACTCCTCCGAGGTTTTCACCAGATGAAGCTGCCATCATTTGTTCTTGAGTTATCGCGATGACAAGGATGTTTGCTACATACATACATACACACACACACACACACACACACATACATACCCACGCCAGGAGTACTGCAATATCCTCAGCCTGATTACATCAGGGGCTGAGGGTAAAAAGGGCCACTTATAGTCCATATATTTCAGAATTAAATCAAAACCCTCTCAATAAAAATGAATAAACTTTACTTGCATCAATTATTTATTTCATATCATTTTCATGTTACACTTATTAACTTTATTGATATTATATCTCTAATATCTCAGTAACAATTATGTACAATTTTAACTACAAAAAACATCTATCAAATGCTTTGTAATTTTGACTAAATGCTATACATTTTATATTATGCCTACTCTAATGGCCTTTACTAAGTGTGATACATTGACATTGTAAAAACACACACCTTTAAAATTGAAGTGGATGAACAGAAAAACAATTCAGCAATTTAGAGATATAATATTTGTAAATACAACTTCCATGATCGTCAGTAAAAATACAACAATAACACATTGTGCTGCTCATAATTATACTTTGATGATAACAAATAAATGACCTCCAAATAAATGACCTAATCTTTACCTTCTTGAATGTCCTCTACAACTCTACCCTTTATATATGGCTCCTACTTTCAGCTCTTGTCTTATTGCCTTTATTATATAATACAACAATTCCAGTGGGAATATTACGTACAATGACGATAGAAACGCAAACCTGCAACTTCCTGCAGATTTCTTCTCTGCAATTGGAACCTTTTGGGGCATTTCTTATCTCTTTATGTTTTGGAATGGGAGAATTTTACCTTACTTTAACCTTTGGAATTTATATTTATAATGGAAAGGGTAATGCCAATGAAGATATAAGAACACAATATCAGAAACATTTTGAGCAAATATATAAAGTTTACAAAAAAGCATTAATGTATATACAATCATGCTACTGACATGATGATTTGATTGTCCTTATACAAATCTTTGAAGAAATGTTCATTAATATATATTTTGAATTATTGTTTTACATTTCTTGACAATTAACTATAGTATGCTATGATAAAATAGAAATATAATGTAATTTTCAAATGGCTTTAAAAACACAACCAATACATCTAAAGTATGTGCCCTTAGACAGCACACATTTTACCCATATATACCATATAGAAAATTAATCCTGTTTATCATAAATTGGATTCAAATAATATTTCAGTGAACATGAGATATCCTTTTCACTTAATGACAACACAATAATATGGGGATGGAGTCCCTTTTTGCTAAACATTCTCACTTGCAGTCATTGATAACTTAACATTCATGAATGGTCTTAATATGAGTTTAGAAGTGAGTCAACAGATGTTATTCAAACAAGCAGACAGGAATGACCTCACAACAGGTAAGAATTGACCAGCTAAAACACCTGGTGACCCACATCTTAAGATACCACAGCACATCAATAAATAAATGACAAATCCTTTTGCTCTGAAAGTAAAGATGTTTACTAAAATAGAACTCTACCCCTGCTCATGATTCAGGTGGCTACCAAAGAAGTCATTTTAATGAACTGATAGCCATCAAAATATTTCACAAAATATTTCCATAAGCACTGGTGGATTATCAACATTTTTAAAAACTTTATATTACTTTTAAAACCAATATATAAATATACATACTTGCAATAATAAAAGCTCAAAGGATATACTTCTTTGGCAAATTAAGTTTTAAACCATTGCAACTCTATTTCTAAATGTATGATTATTGACCAGACTGGTCTTGTACTGTATTGTAGCTTCCAGTATGGATTACACTAATCTGAATGGATTATATTGATCTTATTGTCTACATCACAAAGCTAACACAGACAAACATTAAGATATGTCTGGTTTATACCAATACAACAGATAATATGAGTGTTTCACTCGGGTATATATGTCAAATCTGTATCTTTTACATGAGTAAAACCTTCCTTCTTTAAATAAAGACTTTATATGTGGGTGATGACTGATATACACTTGAGAATTAATTAAATAAAATATGTTATACAAATAATATTTTTCACAAAATAAATATAGGTAATAGCAACAGATTTAAATTATGTATTTACATTTGTGTTAGATTCATATATTACATATTTTAATTCATATTTTAATGATTGCTTTTACTGCTAATGGTCCATACCAGACTTAGGGCAAATGACAAAACCATTTTGATTCTGGACAAGGGCAAGTTCAGGCTCTTCCAGAGAAAAGAAATGAGAGGGGCAAACCCAGAATGCAACAAGCGGGGCAAACTCGGAAGCTTCATATATATATGGATCACATATATATATAATCACAATTTTGATAATGATTATTTCATGCATCAATATAAAAGAATTCTTGATGATTTTAAGTTGCCAGAAAAAAAAACTTTTTTCCCTGGCCTGTTTAATATTGTATAATGCCAATGGCAGTAAAAATGTACACAAATCAAACTCTACTTTCATTACATTATATTACTTACAGTTTACTTTTCCCTGGTTCATAATTGAGCAGATTAACTTTTTCAATGTTTCTGCCACAATTATGAATATAACCTTTCGTGTTGGAATGACAAAAAGATTGAAAGTCAATTCAAAATATGTATGAAAAAACATGGGATATAAAATAACATGTTTCATTATAAAAGTTTGTGTATATTTTTCATTTGGTCACTTTAACCCAAATATGGCACATATTTATTAAGAACAACCGTTTGAATGTTAGCATCTGCATCAACAATACTCATGATGACCCGAATCCTCATCCAGCACAGATCAGCAGCTCAACCAAGGATGACGACGCATTGTATTTCATTTTGATAAGTTTTAACTGATTCCCACCAACATAACAGGAAGCACATTTCATGGAATTTGAAAGTGTTACAGTCTACCATCTCCAGGGTATATATGGATTAGGAATAAACACTGAAAATAGCAGCACTATAGTCTACAGGTAGACCATTCCACACAAATGTTGGCTGGTCCATTATTGCTGAAATACCCCAATAATGCCAGTCATTGTTTCCAAAAAAATTTTTATTCAAACTAATAGTTCCTCAATATTCAATATTCTCAATTTGGACGTGTTTTTGACTTTTGAAAATTTAAGACTAAATTGCTTCCAAACCTACATTTTCTCTTCTTTTCAACATATAATCTATTATATTTGATAGGATTTACCATTCCTTGCACAATGAAAGCTCAGAAAATGCCATATATATCACAAATATAACAAGATTTCAGCACCGATGGTACCTCCCTCTTTTCATCAATAAAGATATGATAGTGAACCCAAAGTAATTGATATTATATCAAAAGAAAAATGATGGACTCATAATATGTTCCAAAAACTAAAAACTGATCTATAGGTGTCCAAATAAGTTGGTCCAAATTAACCTGATATGCAAATTTCGTGATCTAAAAAAACTATTTCAAAATTCCATAAAATACGATATGACTGCAGATATGTAAGATCAGAGAATATTATGAGCACAGACAGGGAGGATTTTTTTTTATAGATAACCTGACCAACAAAATATCGTGAATCCAATTTTCTTTTATGTACAAACCAGACACAAACACCCAATCAAGTGAGTGTGAGGTTAGTTGCTATTCAATGTGGGGGTTTCGGCAGCCTCCTTTCTCTTGCCAACGGAAGCCTTCTTCTTGGTACTGGCTAATTTTGGTGTCGAGGATCTGCGCCCGCTCTTGGAACTGCTTGGTCCAAAAAGAAACTTGAACCTACAATAAAGAATTTCCAGGACATGAGCAAAGATTTAAAATATTGCATTTAATAATATTTAGGTATATCAGGCCTTGACATATGACCTGGGCTGGAGGCCAGGGGCCACCAGATCCTCTGTCTGGGCCAGTGAATGCTCTTTTGTAGTGGCCCAGTTGGGCAACCATATTTTTGGTCTTTTGGTGGCCCAAACTATCTTGATTTTATTTTGACCCTTTAGAGATATTTGTCTCATATTACGATCAATGGACTTGTAAATTTTGATTGGGACAAGTAACCCCAAATAAAACAATAGTCCCTATACAGCCTTAGATACAATGCTCTTTATTGTATCACACATCTTATTATCCTTAGAAACTTTGGGCCACCACTTCTCATGCTCTGGTGGCCCAACTGGGCAACCAAGATTTCCTCTTTATGTCAAGGCCTGTATATACCAAAATATGCATGAAAAGAATTCTGAATTTATAAAATGAAGAAGGTTAAAATCCTATCAAAAATATATTTGAAAGGTTGTTGGTAATTATATTTGATGATAAATAATAAACATTAATGGAAAACTATATGTTGGCAGAGAAAAATACACAAGTGAATCATGCTTGTGTAATCTCACAAAAATGGTCCTGAATTAAATAGACTGTAACTAAAATACACCCCGCTGCAAATTCAACATTTGAAATAATCAAAGCAAATCATATAAATTCTTAAAGGTGTTAGACTGATAGGCCCACTGATAATTATTCTAAAAACAGCAATCTAAGAGAAACCATAAAGTATTCAGAAAGTTTATCCACACTGAAAATGGGAAAAGTGCAATGGGGCCATTTAAAATGAAAATGTGTGGTGATAAAATCTCATGCTTCTGCAAGAAAATATTAATCCTAATTCAAGGAATATTCAGAACAGTATATATAAACTGTCTACATTGGCAGGGAGATACAACATTCATGAAAAGGAAACCTAAAATAACACAAAAAAATATGGGAAAATATAATAAACATTCTTAAATAAATTTGTGATATGTCATAAATGGTTTTCTGCTTGACATTTCAAAAGTGTCACATAATGAAGTTGACAACAAAGATTTGGGTGCCTGTGTTCTACAAACAACATAAATGGGTAGATACAACATCATATTAAATGCTTGAAAGAAATACTAACCATCATCACCTGGCCAAATTTCATTTAAAATATATTACAAATTTCAACATCAAATACAGAGATAAAAATCTCACCCTCTAATGTATATGGTTGTATAAAGAATGAACTCTACATGAACATCATTTATTACGTTAATGACCTTTGACCTCTTAAAATTTGATCTATCTTTAGGTTTGACCTTTATCTTAGAGAGTGGGCTTGGGTATTCCAATATACCAATATACACCCTGTGCCTATATGGTTAACTTACTGTCCTTGTAAACCAAACATAGCAAGAGTGGATGTACAGCCAGATGAACACAATAACAATAGCCATTACCACATACAGTGGCTGAGGGGTAAAATCCATTTCCTTTTTGGTTGACTGACAAACTTCCATCTTTCTCCAAATGTTTGACAATTGCTCATATGTCTTTATGCTGAAGTCCAAATTAAGTTTTTTCCCTATTTTATTTAATGCATTTATTATCATTCTAATCAAATAACAGCCCACACTAAATGATAGATAATTAGGATTATTTTTATTACCAAGTAGGATCACTGCATCCATTACATTACATTATAAGGTGTACCATAGACTTATTCATACACTTGCAATTAACAAAGTCCATTACAGTGTTTAATATTGATACTAAATATAATTTCAAAGATTTCTACTGATAAATATTTGAGGTGTATCATTCTCCTAACAGTTATCTGGCTTTGGCATCTGGTGAAGAAAAGGACAGATGACTAAATTATTCTAATGAGTACAACACTTCGATGATAACATCATTCAATTTTGGATCAGGAATATAGGTCATGACCTTAGGAATATAGGTCATGACCTTAGGAATATAGGTCATGACCTTAGGAATAACGAGAAGGAACATGGTACATTATTTGTTACTATTTTATGATTCCCCATAAGGTAAACACAATTTTTACACATGATTTGCCAGAGGTCAACTTAAAACCTAATTTATACTCATTTTAAACCATATTTCTACGGCAAAAGTGCTCAATATTTTCAATCTTTCCAAATAAGATAAGAGAAATGTAGAAGTCAGCCAGGTTTACCTGTTACTACATTTGTCTGAGTTTCTTTTACATTTAGCAGAGCATTCCTAAATATTTCTTTACATCACTCTAAACAGACCCATCAAGTCTTCTCTGAATGATTCAGCATTTTGTTACATTTTTACCATTTCAGCAAGATTGTACAAATATATTTGAAATACTTATAAATATCAGAACTATCTGTACAACATGTATAGAATAATATTGGGTTATTATATATTACATGTCAATTGTTAACTTCATTTTTCATACAGTACATAATAAAACCCATTTAAAGTATATTTTTTCATATATGTGTATGCTAAATTGTGGAATAACCATACCCATTTGTGCTTCTAAATAAATAGATCTAGTTAGTCTACTGATAATAATAATAATAATACCTTAATGATACATTCAACTTTCCACATCATAATTCCTACTTGAATTATTCCATACCACAAGAATTTTTGATTGCCAATTTTTCCTTTTATCAAGAAAAAGAGGTGTTATTTTAAACTAGTGTAAACACTGAATGCATGATATAATGATTTGGAATTAAGACGAAAGAAATTGGGTTTTCATGGAATAAAGAGATTGTTATGTGATCAAATTCTATGCAGAAATAACTTCATTTCATCATCCTCAACTGTGGAATAATTTCTGTCACTAGGTGGCATTGTAAACCTAGTCATGGTGGCACCACTGAATGACAGAATCAACTGTTTACTGCCAGAAATAATAAGTTGAACCTGACCTAAAATAAATTTTTTATTTGATAGTGTGATCACAAGAAGTATATATAGCTTACTGCATAGTTAATAGTCGAGCTCAGCTGGGATTATACTCTCTTAATAATCTGAAGTAATGAAGATGAGAACACAGGACATATTAAGCAACCTTAACATTAAAATACCTTCACAAAAAGTCTCCCTTTATTTTCTGTCATTATCGCTGTGCTTCAAAAGTGAGGAAAATTCATTTCATCTACTAAGGCTTATTCTTTCATAAAGAATTAAAAAATGTGACAGTTTAATATCATTGGCTGAGAAGAAATCCTTGCTTTCAAAACCTTAAAGAAATGTTATTTGTAAGATTTCTATAATGTGTAGTGGCCTGCACCTGAACATGATATACCTGAAGCCAGCTACTATAAATCTAGCATTAATATTGTGAGGAGATTTTTGCTTGGGCAACTGAAAGTGAAATTTAGTTCTAAGTGGAGACAGTCAATTTTGTCTATACAAATTATTTTGTTTAAATTTGAGATAAAAACAGTATGGTAGAGTTTCATCCCTGGCTCTGTGTACATTTTTAGTTATTCAAATACAAAGATCATTTGTGTGTATGAAAAGTCACTTCCATATATACAATGAAAATACTGCATGATACATCTCATATTTCTTAACCTATCTTATTTGATTAATATATCAACGTTTCTCGTGGCATTTTGCCTGTCATTTTTAAACCTCTTTCATACCTCATGACACATATTCCATTTTTTCTTGATATTTTTGACTTATATTAAACCAACCCATCACATGCACACTTCCCTGGAACACATGAGGTGTACGCTTAACCACTGTTATGCCTTCAGATATGCTGCTGACATTTGGCTTGTTAAGTTTCTGTTTTTCATTTCCTTATCAGTTTTAATTCAATTCATCAAAGAATTAACAATAAACAGACACAAACAATAACTAATTCTTTTATACTTCCCATATTGACCAAGACTCGCTGCTGACTAAGATTTCTGACAGTTTAGAAAATCTTTGTAATCTCCCAGAAGATAATTTATTTTATAAAGGTCAATTTTATCAAATTTACTTGAATCAAAAATGAAGTTTGATTAAATTAAAAAATTAAATATTGAATGGACCAAACATTGTGTATTTCAAAGTTTAAATGTAATGTACCAGACCGTGTGCAACTCAAACTCAAGCATATAAGCCTGTGTGGGCTGGGAGTTGATGTATATTTAAAATGTACCATATACTTTATGTAATACATACAAACACACACACACACACACACACAAACACACACACACACACACACACACATATCAAATCAGCAACAGCATATCTGAAGGATGATTTCATGGTTATGTTTCCTTTTAAATGTCTGTAACAAATCTTTTATATTCTATATGAGATGATTCTTAGAAAAAGGGACATGTGACTTTAAAACGGCACTTAATTTGTTAGTATGGGGACGATGTGTTATATAGGAAGATTGGATCCAGCCTTACATAAAGGCTCAATGTTCAGCTTCTCCAGAAATCTCTCAAACCTACAAATAATGTTAAAATATACACAACTCAAATGACCATCACCATATTCAAGACAGACAAGAGCATTGGTTCTAAGTCCCCCGCCATTGAATGTGGTTGAATCGGATGGTTTAAGAAAGTGTTGAAATGTTAGCTGTCATAGAATTGCAGAATAAAGGATAAAAAGTCAGACACACATTAAGAGTTTTTCACAGCATCTTTATAAATGACATTGTATGGTTAAAGTGGTTACCATGGCAACAGAAATCATCCAATCACAGCCATTATCAAACTCGTCCTAGATATTGAAATATACAATGTGCCTGTGCAATATGAAAATAATCCGAACCATCCCTAGGACTTTATCGCACTAACACTACATGCGAACGAACTAACAAACTAATGAACGAACTAATGAACGGACAGACAGCACCGAAATTTAAGTCCACCTCTTCAACTTCGTTGAGGCGGGGGACAAATAATATTGCTGCAATATTATTACACATTAAGCATGATAAATCTTATTTTACTGATGGAATATTTATCAAAATTACATCTGAAATATAACAAAATAGCAGTACATATTTATAGTTTGATCAAGCTTTAATCCTCTCCCTTGCTAGGAAAAAGGACATGAAATTAAAACGAGACTGATTAGAAATCAGGAGACCACTCAGCTATCACAGAATGTATACTGACTGTGAAATGGCAGGCCTACAACATTATTGTGTGGAATTGACCCAAAATTTGTCATGTTCTGACCATTACGAGTAAATTTGTAACCTCAAGGTCACAGCACCAAGGTCAAAGGTCATAGAGGTAAAAAAAACTGATAGTACACATCTACTGTGGATGATAGTCATGCATACCAAATATGAAGTGCCTGAGGTTTACGGTTGCTGAGATATAGCCTGCACAAAAATACAAAGGTCAAGGTCATTGCATCAAGGTCAATGATAAAAACAAAGAAAAAACTATATAGTGCATTTGTGGTTACTAAAATATTGATGTAAAATAGATATGAAGTGCCTGTATTGCATTTTTGATGAGGCTGACATATTGTATACACAACTCTTTTACGTTCAAGGTCACTGAGCCAAGGTCAAAGGTCAAATGACAAAATGAATATGACAAGGCACAGCTATACTCCAGGACGGTCATTCATGCCAAATATGAGCTTCCTGCTATTTACGGTTGCTGAGATATGCTCTGCACATAATTTGTAACCTCAAGGTCACAGCACCAAGGTCAAAGGTCATAGGGGTCAAAATATCTGACAGTGCACATCTACTGTGAATGGTAGTCATGCATGCCAAATATGAAGCGCCTGCTATTTACGGGTGCTGAGATATAGCCTGCACAAAAATTCAAAGGTCAAGGTCATTGCATCAAGGTCAACGATAAAAACAAAGAAAAAACAGAACAGTGCATATGTTGTCACTAAAATATTACTGTACAATAGATATGAAGTGCCTGTATTGCATTTTTGATGAGGCTGACATATTGTATACACAACTCTTTTACGTTCAAGGTCACTGAGCCAAGGTCAAAGGTCAAATGACAAAATGAATATGACGAGGCACAGCTATACTCCAGGACGGTCATTCATGCTAAATATGAGCTTCCTGCTATTTACGGTTGCTGAGATATGCTCTGCACAAAATTTGTAACCTCAAGGTCACAGCACCAAGGTCAAAGGTCATAGGGGTCAAAATATCTGACAGTGCACATCTACTGTGAATGGTAGTCATGCATGCCAAATATGAAGCGCCTGCTATTTACGGGTGCTGAGATATAGCCTGCACAAAAATTCAAAGGTCAAGGTCATTGCATCAAGGTCAACGATAAAAACAAAGAAAAAACAGAACAGTGCATATGTTGTCACTAAAATATTACTGTACAATAGATATGAAGTGCCTGTATTGCATTTTTGATGAGGCTGACATATTGTATACACAACTCTTTTACGTTCAAGGTCACTGAGCCAAGGTCAAAGGTCAAATGACAAAATGAATATGACGAGGCACAGCTATACTCCAGGACGGTCATTCATGCCAAATATGAGCTTCCTGCTATTTACGGTTGCTGAGATATGCTCTGCACAAAATTTGAAACCTCAAGGTCACAGCACCAAGGTCAAAGGTCATAGGGGTCAAAACACCTGACAGTGCACATCTACTGTGGATGGTAGTCATGCATGCCAAATATGAAGCTCCTGCTGTTTACGGTTGCTGAGATACGGCCTGCACAAAGTGTCACGCCCGCCGCCCGCCCGCCCGCCCGCCCGCCCAGGCAACGACAATACCACATCAGCCCTATGGCTGAGTGGTAAAAACTCATATGAGGGAAAAGAAAAAGTGCTGTAGACAGTATATCTGTGCCAATGTGGCTGTCTTTTGTGAAAGAATAAGGATATAATATACACTGAATGTAATAAATATACACATCTCCTTTGAAAAGTTTCTCTTTTCTCTGAAAGTGGAGAAAATGACATTAAATACCAAAAAACCTTTATTTCCGAAACTTCAATAACTTGTATATATCACACTTTACTCAAAGCACAAACAAACCTCGAATTCTAGTCAAATGAACTGCATAGAGATGATAATAATCATGGTTTTCTTTTGGGGCAAAGCCTAAGAACAGAGGTAAACTTACAACTTTCTGATGCCAGACTCGTCGGCATATCTTTCTGGGTACAGCTTCTCATCCGGCTCTTTGTTTATTGGGCCTTGCACGGGCAAATCCTCGTCATCTAACTCCTCCCTCAAAGCTCCATTCCCCGTCCTATTTGTCCTACAAAATTCAAAGATTAAATGTGAGAAAAAAAAAGAAGTTACTTTAAAAAAAGCTTTGAGAAGGAAAACACCAGGTTTTTTTCATAAACTGGTTGCTTGAAACCAACTATAGGTTCAGATTTGTTTACTTTCTCACTTAAACCATGTAGTGTACTGTCAAATATGAATAGTTACTGCTGCAATTCATCAATTCTTATGAATAAAATTATAAAGAATTGTATGTGTAATGTGCAGAACAATCAAGGGAGCTGAAAAAATGGTACGTTAAAGAACAATTTGCAATAATATGTCTAGATTAGGATTTGATTGTTGATTGCAAAACATACCGATCTATTTATATATAAATATTGCTGAAATTGTCAATAATGGTCATGAGATGAGCTAAATTAGGAAAAAGCATTGTCTGTAGATATAAGGTCGTACTCAGGTCTGTACTGTTGTAGGTCTTCCTCCACTTCTATCAGCTTGGCCTTGAGTTCATTCCTCTCTGTCAGCACATCCCTGAGCTCATTCAGTGTGAAGCGAGGCCGGTTAGGGTCCGCCATGTCTATCACCATTTTGCCTTCTAACGTCAGTTGGTCCTCATACCTGCGAGCCATGTCTATATCCGATATCTGCAATTAAATCTTCTAATCTATTTCCTTGCTTTTTTCATGAACAGAAACATACACTTTATAGTCTCCAAGGAAAAAACCAAATGCACACAGTGCTATGCATGCAGCATATCAAATAATATTTCATGTTTGACCATGTTTCCCTTCTTGTTATTAAACTTGGATATATTAAAGGTTTTGAAAACATAAAGCTTCAATAGTTAAGTCTAAATTTCTATGTGATTATATTTATTCAGGAACATGTGAGATGTCACATTGAGTGACTATGGTGTCACTCAGGTCGAATGTGTGAAACCATTTGTTCACACTGTATAAATGTGTATTTTGCGCAAGTACAGAAAGATTAAATATGCCAAAACAAAACCCTTGTCTGACAAATTTTTCATATCGAAAACTTCTTAACACATCTTTGTTAATGACTGGACAGAAAGGGCTATTTTTTCTATATTATGCAAGTATTTATTGGATTAATACAAAGTAACTATGATTTTATGAGAAAACATGGTTATCATAACATCAACAAAATTACTAAATTTACGAAGGCAGATTAGCCATTGTTTCAAACTGATATATAAAACAAATTTCCAAATTCATCATAAATTATTGGATAAGTGAAATGATCATTAACGCATGCACACTATTCATCACGGCTTTTACAAAGTGACAAAGCGGGCAATGCTGCATAATAATAATAAAAAAAAGTTTTAAAAGAACATAATGTTATTATTAATATGCATGGCTGACTTACCTGCATGCTGACCTTGCACTAATATGTAAGCAAGCACAATACTTACAGGACTTACCGGAGAGGTCGGGCTAGCCCCCTCCAAACTCTCCGAGTTGAGACGTTCCTTAATGCGCAGTATCTGCTGCTCCTTGTCGTGTAGCTGGGCCTGCAGGTCCGCCTTCTCCTGCATAGAGTAATAGCTTGTGTGGTGCTAGGGTCTTCTCCGAGACAGTGCCCAATACTTTCAAGGTTATCTTTTTTACATTTTTTACCATTGTTGTTATTGTGTGAGATGATTACTGACTGGCTGTTAATAAATGGATGGAACAATGTTATCTGACCAAAGGGTGGAAAAGGGCTGATCACAACGTCAATAACTGAATTTATGATTTAGTAAATATAGTTGATTAAAAACATCCTCACATTATTGGGTTAATACAGGGCAAATAGGGTTAAGAAAGAAAAAAGATATTAATTAATGAAGACTTGATCAGATTGTCATGATAGTTATATGATAATTCCCTACCTGTATGAGATGCTTGGCTTGCCGCTGGGATACCGTAGATTTTCTCCTGTAGTCTGCATTCAGTTTCACTAATCTCTCCAACTGGCACTGCATCTATGATGAAATGAAGGTAAACCTCTTAGTACTCCATTAGTGTATGATAGAGTGGAGAATTTAAGACAACCACATCTTTATGAATGGTCACTTATTTGCCATTTTGACACCAGAGGGCACTGAGAGAAAGCTATGACTTCAATGCTGCAACCTTGTGTTAAACTCCAACAATTTCTGATTCCCAATGGCAACAGTGAAGGGTTTTATGGATTTTTTTAAAGGGAAAATCCTTTTATCTTGAAAATGAGATTTTATTCACACAGAGTGTGTTAATACCATCAGACACTATCTGGCGTTATTGTGATTTCATTTTCCTGTCAGAATTTTACCAATACATTTTATCTTGTAGACATCAAAAGTTGCACTTATTTAATAACTGATTAAAAAGTGATATGGAAAAGAAATAACTCCCCAAAATCAAGCATTAGTGCAGATATTTTATCATATTCATTAAACTCATCTCCTGATCTCTGCAACAGATGAAATGTTATTCACTTTGACAAGTGAGAGGTTATGGTTAGGCCTGAACTTATTCCTATTTGCCGTGACCATGGGCAGCTTCCTGCAAGCATACTAGAGCCAGCCACCTGTCATTCTCGTACGAAATCCTGTTTTGACTGTAATCATATAACACACACACCCACAACCATCCAATAATATAGAGGGTAAAATATTCAAATAGCAATTTCATCAAAGCCCAGAGTTTCTGCTCACTGATATAAAGACTATTCATCACAAAGGTCTTGAAGGTATTATGGGTCCAAAAAAAGTGACTGAAGGTAATAAAGGTGAGTCATTTAAAGGTATTCCTGACTGTAACCATCCCTTATCAACATTTTAATGATATGATGCCACATACTACATGAGCATACCACATGCTAAATGAGCATACCACATACTACATGAGCATACCACATGCTACATGAGCATGCCACATACTACATGAGCATGCCACATACTACATGAGCATACCACATACTACATGAGCATACCACATACTACATGAGCATACCACATGCTACATGAGCATACCACATACTACATGAGCATACCACATGCTACATGAGCATACCACATACTACATGAGCATACCACATACTACATGAGCATACCACAAGTCATATAAGACCAGTACAGGTCAGGAATTTACCTAGGAGCATACCACATGCTACATGAGCATGCCACATACTACATGAGCATACCACATGCTACATGAGCATACCACATGCTACATGAGCATACCACATGCTACATGAGCATACCACATACTACATGAGCATACCACATGCTACATGAGCATGCCACATACTACATGAGCATACCACATGCTACATGAGCATACCACATGCTACATGAGCATACCACATACTACATGAGCATACCACATGCTACATGAGCATACCACATGCTACATGAGCATACCACATGCTACGTGAGCATACCACATACTACGTGAGCATACCACATACTACATGAGCACGCTACATTCATACCATCAGGCCTTGACACTGGGCCATCTGTCAGTCAGCACATTCATACCATCAGGCCTTGACATTGGGCCATCTGTCAGACAGCACATTCATACCATCAGGCCTTGACATTGGGCCATCTGTCAGGCAGCACATTCATACCATCAGGCCTTGACATTGGGCCAACTGTCAGTCAGCACATTCATACCATCAGGCCTTGACATTGGGCCATCTGTCAGTCAGCACATTCATACCATCAGGCCTTGACATTGGGCCATCTGTCAGTCAGCACATTCATACCATCAGGCCTTGACATTGGGCCATCTGTCAGTCAGCACATTCATACCATCAGGCCTTGACATTGGGCCATCTGTCAGTCAGCACATTCATACCATCAGGCCTTGACATTGGGCCATCTGTCAGTCAGCACATTCATACCATCAGGCCTTGACATTGGGCCATCTGTCAGACAGCACATTCATACCATCAGGCCTTGACATTGGGCCATCTGTCAGGCAGCACATTCATACCATCAGGCCTTGACATTGGGCCAACTGTCAGTCAGCACATTCATACCATCAGGCCTTGACATTGGGCCATCTGTCAGTCAGCACATTCATACCATCAGGCCTTGACATTGGGCCATCTGTCAGTCAGCACATTCATACCATCAGGCCTGGACATTTATGTTTTTGATCATTAGCCCAAAAGGCCTATGATCGTCTCAGGTCTGCTGGACTTCTTGTCATATCTACTTGCCCAAACACAAAACAATGAAAACATATGCAATATCTACTGAGATCTGGGCCAGTGGAATTGTAAAGCCTTGATGTGAATCCCTGTGCTGTAAGTTCTATCAGTTCTATGACAAGGTGGTAGGAGCTGTACTGTAAGTTCTATCAGTTCTATGACAAGGTGGTAGGAGCTGTGCTGTAAGTTCTATCAGTTCTATGACAAGGTGGTAGGAGCTGTGCTGTAAGTTCTATCCGTTCTATGACAAGGTGGTAGGAGCTGTGCTGTAAGTTCTATCCGTTCTATGACAAGGTGGTAGGAGCTGTGCTGTAAGTTCTATCAGTTCTATGACAAGGTGGTAGGAGCTGTGCTGTAAGTTCTATCAGTTCTATGACAAGGTGGTAGGAGCTGTGCTGTAAGTTCTATCAGTTCTATGACAAGGTGGTAGGAGCTGTGCTGTAAGTTCTATCAGTTCTATGACAAGGTGGTAGGAGCTGTGCTGTAAGTTCTATCAGTTCTATGACAAGGTGGTAGGAGCTGTGCTGTAAGTTCTATCAGTTCTATGACAAGGTGGTAGGAGCTGTGCTGTAAGTTCTATCAGTTCTATGACAAGGTGGTAGGAGCTGTGCTGTAAGTTCTATCCGTTCTATGACAAGGTGGTAGGAGCTGTGCTGTAAGTTCTATCCGTTCTATGACAAGGTGGTAGGAGCTGTGCTGTAAGTTCTATCCATTCTATGACAAGGTGGTAGGAGCTGTGCTGTAAGTTCTATCCGTTCTATGACAAGGTGGTAGGAGCTGTGCTGTAAGTTCTATCCGTTCTATGACAAGGTGGTAGGAGCTGTGCTGTAAGTTCTATCCGTTCTATGACAAGGTGGTAGGAGCTGTGCTGTAAGTTCTATCCATTCTATGACAAGGTGGTAGGAGCTGTGCTGTAAGTTCTATCAGTTCTATGACAAGGTGGTAGGAGCTGTGCTGTAAGTTCTATCAGTTCTATGACAAGGTGGTAGGAGCTGTGCTGTAAGTTCTATCAGTTCTATGACAAGGTGGTAGGAGCTGTGCTGTAAGTTCTATCCATTCTATGACAAGGTGGTAGGAGCTGTGCTGTAAGTTCTATCCGTTCTATGACAAGGTGGTAGGAGCTGTGCTGTAAGTTCTATCCGTTCTATGACAAGGTGGTAGGAGCTGTGCTGTAAGTTCTATCCGTTCTATGACAAGGTGGTAGGAGCTGTGCTGTAAGTTCTATCCATTCTATGACAAGGTGGTAGGAGCTGTGCTGTAAGTTCTATCAGTTCTATGACAAGGTGGTAGGAGCTGTGCTGTAAGTTCTATCAGTTCTATGACAAGGTGGTAGGAGCTGTGCTGTAAGTTCTATCAGTTCTATGACAAGGTGGTAGGAGCTGTGCTGTAAGTTCTATCAGTTCTATGACAAGGTGGTAGGAGCTGTGCTGTAAGTTCTATCAGTTCTATGACAAGGTGGTAGGAGCTGTATTTCCATTCTGCAAAAAATCGTTCTGGCAAAGCTTATTGGCAGACAGAGCCTGTGTAAAGACATGGGGCTTGAATCTGATAGATAAAAGTCACATTAGAGTAGATAATATAAAAGCTGGGCTTGGCCACACAAATATGTCTGGTAAATTATGATTTTTGCTTATGAAATGAATTTTTGCATTAATAAAAAGTATTTTTTGCATGAAGATTATATTCAGTTTTTTCACAATAAATCATAAAGAGGAGAAGCCTTTTAATTGACTAACCTCACTGGAAATTATTACACATTGACATAATATCAGCTTGCACTCTGCCCTAAAGCTGTTTGATCTACTCTCCAATATTCAGCTTTGTCCAAACTGATGGCTAGTCAAGGAAATCTGTGACTATATGAGCGAAGATACTCTGAATCTGAATCCTGCTCCTGTAACTATACCAAGTTGCCTATCAATTGCCTCATTCTACCTGATAAAATCTGCTTCATTAACATGATAAAAGTAATGTGTGCATAAAATAATTTCTGATCTTATGTGTAATATACCGGTAGGTGTTTAACAGACTCAGAGTAGCAGGCCAGGACCAGGATCCACTATCAATCAATACATTTATCATGTGAGTTGATAATATCAAGTTCTGTGGATTATTTTCTTTCTTTTTTGTCAGTTATCATAATGAATGTCTGAAGAAATCAAAGGTGATCAGGGCTTCACATTAGCACTGGCCCTATGGCCCCTGAAGGGGTTTTGTAACTTTTTGCTCAGTACAGACCAATGGATTTACATGCCTGAATTTCGATGAATATTTTTTGGATTTCCCTTTTTATGAGCCAGACGTTTTTTTCTGTAGATTTGAGAACAGCTTGCCCTTTCAGGCAGGATGTTGAAAATAATGTAAAGTACTGAGGGTGTTTGGCTCCTGGTGCCTTTTACTTACTGCTACCATGTGTCTACAGGCCTGCCCTCTATGGTCCCTCCAAGGCATTCACTAACCAATGAGTCTGACCAAAGGCAAATTAAGTAGCACTGGGAGACTATAAATAACCCAGTAAGTATCTCCTAATGAAATAGTCATTTTATCAGATGGGAAATGGTGTGGACTCAGCTATTGACGAGCTTCGGAGTGTGTCTAATATGATGTGTGTACTGAGCTAATATTTATTTATCTGTTGATGATGATCAACCATCTTTTTCTGTGGTTTTCATTTTGCCTATCAGATCATTTACTTAATGAAATCTAAAGGATTTATTATCTACTTCAGTGTTTTATTGTAAAAACGCCCAGTACAGATCAAGATCATTTACCAGCAAAGCTGCGAAGTCTGTATCCGTGTGAAATACACTGCTACTCCAAACAGCATTGAGGCGTCAAATAATTCAGTCATTTAAAATTCAATTCTGTGACCTCTGAGGCGTCAAATAATTCAGTCATTTAAAATTCAATTCTGTGACCTCTGACCAAACTCAACAAAATAACATAGGCATCAGAGATGCATCAACCCTCAGCCCTGGTAACTCATTGCACAACATTCGCTCCACACAATATTTGTGAACAAAACGTCACTGCACCAAGGCAAATTGATGCAGGGGTAAAAAAACCCCATAAAATCTACTTCCTTTGATAGCTTAGGTGTGTCAATTATCATGAAACTGTCATCATTTACTCTAGAATTATTGAGATGGGCAGGTGACCTTGAAAAGCAGGTTAAGGTCACCGTCCATCAAACTCATGTGAAGACTTCCAAGATGCTTATGTGTGTCAATTTTCATGAAGCTGCCATTATTTGTTCTTAAGTTATTGCAATGACGTGGATTTGACATGATTGTCCCTGTGACCTTGAAAAGTAGGTAAAGGTCATTTTCCATCAAGAGAAGTCTGAGGTCTTCACCAGATGCTTATGTGTGTCAAGTCTCATAAAGCTGCCAACATTCGTTCTCGAGTTATGGCAATGATAGGGATTTCACATAATTGTAACTGTGACCTTGAAAAGTAGGTGAAGGTCATGTTCCATCAAGAGAAGTCTGAGGTCTTCACCAGATGCTTGTGTGTGTCAAATCTCATAAAGCTGCCATCATTCGTTCTTGCGATTCTTGGGATTACACATAATTGTCCGTGACCTTGAAAAATAGGTCAAGGTCACCGTCCATCGAACTCGTCTGAGGTTTTCACCAGATGCTTATATGTGTCAAGTTTCACGAAGCTGCCATCATTTGTTCTCGTACTATCGCGATGACAAGGATGATTTCAAATAATTGTCCATGTGACCTTGAAAAGTAGGTGAAGGTTATGTTTTATAGAAACAATTCTGAGGTCTTCACCAGATGCTTATGGGTGTCAAATCTCATAAAGCTGCCATCATTTGTTCTTGAGTTATGCGATTCTTGGGATTTCACATAATTGTCCCTGTGACCTTGAAAAATAGGTCAAGGTCACCATCCATCGGACTCGTCCGAGGTTTTCACCAGATGCTTATGTGTGTCAAGTTTCAAGGAGCTGACATCATTTGTTCTCGAGTTATCGCGATGACAAGATGATTTCACATAATTGTCCCTGTGACCTTGAAAAGTAGGTGAAGGTCATGTTTCATAGGAAAAATTCTGAGGGCTTCACCAGATGCTTATGTGTGTCAAATCTCATAAAGCTGCCATCATTCGTTCTTGAGTTATTGTGATTCTTGGGATTTCACATAATTGTCCCTGTGACCTTGAAAAATAGGTCAAGGTCGACGTCCATCGAACTCGTCCGAGGTTTTCACCAGATGCATATGTGTGTCAAGTTTCATGAAGCTGCCATCATTTGTTCTTGAGTTATCGCGATGACAAGGATGTTCGCTACAGACATACATACAGACATACATACATACCCACGCCAGGAGTACTGCAATACCCTCAGCCTGATTACATCAGGGGCTGAGGGTAATAACCACAAAGATGAAATGTTTGTGATCACAAGCATGACATTTTACTATTCAATTTTCATAATCTATTTGTAATTTAGTTCATTCCAGTGGCTCAAATTTGCCTCATTACACCTGATTTAAAAACAAATGCTCAACGCACCCAGCAGGGCAATGTATTCAAGCCTATAGCAGAGTACACATCTATTTTGTAAACATTTATTTTGTATAAAAATTTATAAAAATATATTATCCAAAAAAACACATTTTTGAAGTAGGTCCCTATACAAGGTGGTGTAGTATGGGCAGGGTGATATCAGATGGATTTTGTTGGCCCAGATCTTGGCATTCAGAAATGGCTCGCTGCTGAAGACTGCCTAGATTTTATTATCTGATAAAAAGAGAGACAAAAAGCTTTCCTGAATATTTTGAGAAATATGCTCATAGCATTCATATCATGCAGGCTATATCTGGGCGGGATGCCAATTGGTTTTGCCGAGTATACTTACAGATGTAGATATCTATGGTATATACGACTTGCAGGAGCCCTGTATTAGCCCAGAGAGAGAGAGAGAGAGAGAGAGAGAGAGAGAGAGGGGAAACTGATATAGAGTTTTGATATTGAGTTGCATTGTTTCTCTAATATGCAAAAAGATGGTATATAATCATAAATGGTTAAGTCATCTAGTGCCTGAAATAAAAGCATGGTTTGGAATGCACTGGGAGATGTGATCAGGTCTTATATCACAGATATATAAGTACTTCCTGGTATTGGCCCAGAAAAAAACATGGAACAGATATAATTTGGAACTACCCTGTGTTCAAGTCTAGTATACACAGACAAATGAGAGACTTGTAGTCAGGAAAATATAAGACTGAATAAATGTATAGACATGGGTTTATTAAATGCTTCAACAAAACCTATAGATATAGTAAAGTAAAGCTAGCATTTATATACTGCTGATACCAGACGATATCTGCTCATAGCAGGTGATAGTAACTGTCCAGGATTCGAACTGAGAATCCCTGGATCTCATGACGAATATTCTACCAACTGAGCTATTTTGGCTCGATAGACATGACCACACCACAAGGCCCCTACATTAAATATTGGCCTGCCTGGGCTGGTAGTGGATCAGACCCAATCTGTAGCAGGGTGCGTGCTGCCTGACAAAGTGGCTTTGGCTTGGTTGGCTTGGTTGGCTTGCTTGGCTTGCTTGGCTTGCTTGGCTTGGTTGGCTTGGTTGGTTGGCTTGGTTGGTTGGCTTGGTTGGTTGGCTTGCTTGCTTGGTTGGCTTGCTTGGCTTGCTTGGCTTGCTTGGTTGGCTTGGTTGGCTTGGTTGGCTTGCTTGGCTTGCTTGGCTTGCTTGGCTTGCTTGGCTTGTCAGGACACACTACCTTATGGCAGCGCCTTCTCACATCATCCACCCATCAGTACAGTGACTCCCAATATTGCTAACATCTCTGCCATCTTAATCCATGTCAACCACATTTTTCACTGATATAAGGGTCATTGGATATTGTTAATGCTTTTTCTTGATTTCATTCAGATTTTGGTGATTAAGCCTGGTAAACCTTAACATTGAGCTATCGCTCTTGCAGATTTTGTCAGGCATGTCTGGCATAACGGTATTGACTCAGTATCAAGCTAATGAAGGAACCCTCCATCATCAAGCATTTCCAGGATGGTTGGGATCCTCAATCAAGTCCTAAAACCTATCCAGTCACGCAAAGTCATGACTATAATGTGCCATATTCTATATTTAATTAATTGTTGTTACCAAATATGCTCTTGCAGTAACTTTCCTGACAATTTTTTTTATGTCAAGTTTAACAGGTGATAATTTTCCATCCCCTCATGAACTAAATTCAGACAAAAGTTTGGTGATCTTAAGACTTATTTCTTATTTCTTGTCTTTTTTGTTTTGAGGAAATCAAGTTATCATGCCTTGACTGGTAAGAATGCTGATAAATTCAATCCCTACTGGACTAACCCTACTGGACTAACTCTACTGGACTAACCCTACTGGACTAACTCTACTGGACTAACCCCACTGGAATAACCCTACTGGACCAACCCCACTGGACCAACCCTACTGGACTAACCCTACTGGACTAACCCTTCTGGACTAACCCTACTGGACTAACCCTTCTGGACTAACCCTACTGGAATAACCCTACTGGACCAACCCCACTGGACCAACCCTACTGGACCAACCCCACTGGACCAACCCTACTGGACTAACCCTACTGGACTAACCCTTCTGGACTAACCCTACTGGACTAACCCTTCTGGACTAACCCTACTGGACTAACCCTTCTGGACTAACCCTACTGGACCAACCCCACTGGACCAACCCTACTGGACTAACCCTTCTGGACTAACCCTACTGGAATAACCCTACTGGACCAACCCCACTGGTAGCATATATTCCCATGGTTACTTGAAATATTCATGATCCAAGTGCCAAGGGGCTGGTGTGGGTAGATTGTAACAAATAGCAGCAATGGGAAATGGCAATAATCATAAGCATAGTCCATGTTTATGTCCTTCACCTTTACACAAATGGACATATCTGTCCCTCTTTTAGGAAGGGATGGGCCCCGGTACTGACCAGTCCCGGGAACCCACCGGTTTCTAATGTTTTGGAACCGTCCCGGTTCTTTCTACTTGAACCAATGCTTGGAGCTGGTACTATACTAACCTCTCTCAGTAATTAATATGTAAACAGTACTCCCAGCTTCACTTGCAATACTCATGCAAACATATCAAAGAAAACACACACCCCTTGTGATGTTTGCCAGAAACACCTGTTTAATATTTCTCAATTTCATGTGATGTTACACTGTAATTAACTCCTCATGTTGCATCAATGTGTAAGATCTGACACCTGAATGCTGAGTGAGGGTCACATGTGGGTCACAGTATGGTGCCTAGTAGCACACCCCAGCCTCTTGTAACTTAATTGGTTAATTACCCTATAGGCATGTGGTCAAGTGGGGAACTACAGCTCAATACTGATGATAAAAGATAGTCATTCTCAATACTTAACATGCTTAGTTGCTTTGTGTCTGGACTCACATATTCATTTTTATTAGTTCCTCTAAAATATTTTGAATAATACTGTACTGAACAAATATTCTTACCATCAAGTATTCTTTAAGTGCAATCATATGTGGCCATTTAGTTACAAAACATCTTTCAATTTTGTTTGTGAAGTACCGGTGTGTTGTTTTCAATGGGGCAGTATGGCAGCCCTATTGTCAGGTATCGGTATCATGCAAGTATTGGTATCTTTTATAAAGTATCGGTATCGTCCCGCTAAATTATTAACGGGGCCCATCCCTACTTTTAGGACGTTTCCATCCTCCATGTCTGTCTATTGGAGACTTGCTTACTGACCGACCTGAATATTGTCATAAAGTTTGGTGAGTAATATTATGAGAGGCTTGCACTGGTGACTTGAGGCCAAGATGGTTGGGTGGTGGTGGGTGGTGGGGATGGGCTGACAAGCATCTGATACTGCACATTATAGGCAGGATTCTGCTCCACCATTAGCCGCTATATATCAGTGTGTTCATCCAGTGGACGTGCTGGATCACAAACAGTGGCTTAGTGCCTGCAATCTGCTCCAAAATTAAAGGCTCACACTGACCAACAAAGAGGGGCATCAAAGAGGGGCAAGAAATCAAATATTAATGATAATATGCACTGGCGCTTTCTGCATACTAATTATTATAATACAGTCATGACTTAAATTTTGCCTTGATTTTGATTATCATGGCCTGGGAAAATATCAACATATGGTTACTATATAAAAACAGCTACGAGAATAATGTTAACAATAACCAACATTGAGGAGTTCTGTACTTCTTTCCTGCATGGAAGTATTGATGGGTGGCGGAAACTATTTAATCCAAAATAAACTAATCATGCCTTGATATATGATATCACACTTCTTAAAAATACAATGACTATAATTGTATATAATTTGTCTTGCGCTCAGTCTATCAAATATGTGAAAGTGTGGCCAATAATAAAAAAAATTAAAAAATCTTCTTTTTACCTCCAATTTTCTCCCCGAAAAATATTTGCGTGCAATTGAGACTTCTTGTTATGCGGTGCACTCCCTTGGTGTTATCAGAATCATGTCTCAGGGGAGTGCTTCACTTTATTGTACACATTCACTGACATGACAGATCACAAACATATGTGAAGCTTGTCAAAATCTCGCTGAAACCATGGACTGTTTTGTTTGTAATGATCACTCAATTTCACAATAAATTGAGTCAAAGTGTTGATGAAGTTTTAGGCCCCAAGGGCTCTTCATTACATTTTTTCTGTGTAGCATTTTGATTACTCTTCATTTGCACAGAAAAGGTTCATGAGGGATGGTAACAATCAACAATGTATCTCAAATTAACAAGCAAAACTCATCACAGGAAGAAAACATTTTGTATCTAATTTCCTGTGTCAAATACAAGAAACTATATTTGATATCAATGTATGTATCAAATGCTTCTTTGCTCCACATATAAAATCACAAACGGAGAAATATTGTCATAAAATGTATCCTTGTATGTTATGTTTCAACTTATCAGAATGAAGATTTCGACGGAACCAAAACGATGTACTCACTGCCTCCAGATCTACCGATTTCTGCTGATTTTCCCGCTTGACTGCGCGCAGTTCTTGGCGCTGTTTGTCCACTACTTCCTTGAGTTTCTTCATCATATTCACTTCCTCCTCTTCATCTTCTAAAACATCAAAAGAAGAAAAACTTTTCAAAATGCTTCACATTCAGTAATATTCAGTTAGTCATAAATATATCCTTATATGCACCCTTTCCTTTCAAAACTACATCATATTACTGTTTTATCTATCAAAACATTTTTTTTCTCATCCAAACATGGATATTTGATTTTCAACAGGTTATAAAAATAAATAACTAAAAGTGTATGTCCTTGCTATTTTGGAAGCATATTTCAAGGGAAAGATGATATTTGACCAAGGCTCAGGTACAGACTACCTTCGCTTATCTGTCTCTGTTTTATCCAGCAAATCACTGTGAACTCAGGAAGGTGGTTTCATTAGAAATCTGTCATTTGTGCCATCTGCAGCCCTATAATCCTCCCTGACCTTTAATTGGATGCTCTATCATCATATCCTGCCAAGATCTCCCATTAATATGTCACCAGAATAACAAAGCTCCCTTGTTTTGCTTCATCTCAAAATAAACCGGCCCCACACCAATATGATAAAAGTCATACATGCCGGATTCCTCTCAATAATACTCAATAATATAATATAAAGATTTTCAAATCTAATCTTGACAGTATATTAGAATATTTGACCAGGTGAAGTCTGGCTGAAACCTGGTTGATTCTTGGCGTTCCAGATTTTCCCTTATTTGCATGTTTCCTGATCCTTAAGTTATTCATATGTCTCACCTGCAGACTTTCCCAAGCTGTAAAGCAAGCTATTTAACAACAGGAACCTAAGTGTCACCTATTGGCCCAGTGTCTTATGCGTATCAGCAAAAGGTGCGACAAGTAACTGTTATCATCCATACATGAATATTAATGATGAGCTGGGATTGCTCTCTGGGATTGCTTGATATATCAGTTCCCTTCTCTGAGGGAGGGGAATGAAGCCCAATTAAAATTTATTCTTAATCATAATCACATAAATTAAAATTTAATCTTTTTTTAACACATGTTTTCTTCAAATTAAATCATTAATGCAATTCTTGGACTATAGAAATATTACAAGAAAAAGAAATTTGATCAATTTATGTGATCTATATTTAGTCATGTTCAGCACAAATGTCCAGCTCTCTTCCTCTGGTACATGAATTATTTTATCAGCAATGTTTTCCAACCAAAAACAAACATGGTTAAACCTATTACAGGACTATGCTGGTGGTATAAGAAAGTAAAAAAATATACCCAGATCAAATACAAAGATTGCCATCTGATGAAATATTTACTGAGGCAGATTGCCCCATAAAAAGAACAAGAGCTTCTACTGTAGATTGTATGGTGTGCTGCCTTCATTAGCCAATATTTCTCTCCTCATTTACCTCAGAGTCCAGCAATATTGTAATCTACATGGACAACTTATGAGTTTCTTTTTGCAGACAGATTGTTTCTTGCTGTACGCCAATAAGATCTGTTAAGATTTGAAATTTTGTTCCTATTTTGTCAATCAGTTGTCTTTTCTGTGCTTTTGTCATTTCAATTATAAGTTTCACATTTTTTTATTTCACCATAAAGAACACAGATCATTGCTAAAACATTTTGAAAAAAGAAATACATCAACATATTTCATTGACTTTCACCATCTGTCACCAGACTATAATGGAATAAAGCTAAGTCAATATATAGAGTGATGTAAGGTCTCAAATTATTTACTTCTTGTCTCAAAACTTGCTTCCTCTGCTATTTACTCTGCCAATAATAATGGTCTAACGATGGCAATATTTACTCTCTTTGAGTAGATCTCCTAGCAAACATAAGCCGGGTTTCCATGTCCCGTTCACATATATAACAGCATGTCTGACAAGAGGACATCATATATAATGCGGTGACTTCCTCCGCGAATGTTGAGTGGTGTGTTTCTTGGTCCGGTGGCTGCTTCCTCCTCTCTCTGCCATCTTCGGTGATTCCCACTTTGCCATTTTCTGACATTGCCAGCTGTGAGAAAGTGCAGCCTGAGCTAGATATAGTGTTTACTCAAAACATAGACATATATATTGGACCTCGAAATAACTGATTTGGCAAAATAAAACAGGCCACCTTGCTACATTTCAAGGGGCCCATTCTCAGACAGTGACCAAGCAAATCTGGTTACAGATTTTTTCATAATAGCCAGCCACTGTAGGATTAGCATTAGGATTAGCATTAATACATACCCTGAAACAGTGTTTTTAAACCCAAAGGCCAACTTAACCATGTGGATTTAATTGATACTATCACCATATTGGGAAAAAAAATATTTTTTTTCTTTATTTTTTCAATATCTTATATTATCTTACTGCTGGAAAGTGATATATTTCTCAACAAAAATAGATTAATTAATGAGGTTTTGATTTTTAAAAAAAACATTAATCAGTAAATAGATTTCTTAAGAATTCCTAAACATAAATTACATATTTCACATTATGCAACTACCCTACAGCAAATTTCATGCCTCTGTTTATTCAATTACAGTGATTATTTTCAGCCATCAGTCCCAATTTTGCCACAAATGCTAATTCACCATGTGGCAGTGTTTGTGTGTGTGTATTATGCCATGTTAGTGTAATTTTCCTGTAATGGACTCCACACAAATCTATTATGTGGAATTCTGCTGAAATTTGCCAGCAGAGAATGAATGTCTCAGAGACTCGTCTCAGCAAATTCTGGGGCCAATCATCTTTCTACTAGCTTCACATTGGGTTCATACCCAGAGGGTTCCTTGGCAAACAAGCTAAACAGAAAGACAATCAGAGCAGTCTTTATAATCTGCCACTATTGCCATGGAAATACCCAACAAATTACTGTATTTACTTACATTATTCATATTGCTGTCGGTGCCACCTTGTTCCTGACTTCATCAAAAGGCTTTAATTCTGATTCCTCAAAATCTCTATTGATTTTTGCCAGCAGTTAATCTTAACATTTCTCACTGTCAGTTAATCTTAACATTTCTCACTGTCAGTAAATCTTGACATTTCTCACTGTCAGTAAATCTTGACACTTCTCACTGTCAGTAAATCTTGACATTTCTCACTGTCAGTAAATGTTTACAACTTTCTCAATGAACATGTCCTAAAACAGATGTATAGCAATACCTCAACAGGTGAAAATTGTCTCAAAGGGCCCAATGGATCAATTTTACAATATCTTCCTTATAAATAAAATAAAGCTTAATGACCAAGTTGGCTTCTTGAATTGAATCTCCATTCAACCAAAAAATTCACCAAACAAATTATTTCAAACTTAATTTCAACCAAAATTTGATGAAACAAATTGACATGTTTAATCAATGTTCAACTAAACACATACTCTGCATTACACAGAAATTATTCAATTACTACCTCTGCAGTCATTGCCCTGTTTTTTATCTCATTCATAATTTGGAAATCCCCAAGTCATAAATACTTGCCTTGCTCACAAAAATATCATCAAATCTGAATTCACCAACATTAGGTCATAAACTGTAACCAGGTGTCTGGCACATATACTGACCAATCAGTACAACTACCATAACAAAATAAATCTATTTATATTCTTTCAGATTTTCTGAATACTAATGACCTGGATTCTGTGCGCATATTTATAGCTTTGGTGGCAGGGACTGATATGATAGAGAAGTCCTACTATGGGGGTACTTGACACCCTGTATTTAAAGAAACAATCACCATTCTACCCAAACAGGGTGATAAGATCCAAGTGATCAGTTGATTATCTTACATCCTTCAGAGTCTACTGATAACAGGGTGATAAAATCCAGGTGATCAGTTGATTATCTTACATCCTACAGAGTCAACCGATAACAGGGTGATAAGATCCAAGTGATCAGTTGATTATCTTACATCCTACAGAGACAACTGATAACAGGGTGATAAGATCCAAGTGATCAGTTGATTATCTTACATCCTACAGAGTCAACTGATAACAGGGTGATAAGATCCAAGTGATCAGTTGATTATCTTACATCCTACAGAGACAACTGATAACAGGGTGATAAGATCCAAGTGATCAGTTGATTATCTTACATCCTACAGAGTCAACTGATAACAGGGTGATAAGATCCAAGTGATCAGTTGATTATCTTACATCCTACAGAGTCAACTGATAACAGGGTGATAAGATCCAAGTGATCAGTTGATTATCTTACATCCTACAGTCAACTGACACAAAAATAGAGAAAGTAATCCTAGAAAATGGAGTGGCAATAATGATGAGCGTCAATTCATTGCAATGTAACAGACAGCAATATAGTTAATGAATAATGGATTAATGGCATACATGAATATGATTTTTGTCACTTCTTGAGAAATGCTAAGCTATTTGCAAGAAAAACAACAATCTGTGTCCATCAATTCAACCCAATCTCATTGCAGAGTAAGCAATGCAGGTGAAAGCTTTCTTGTTGAAAGCAGCTGTTCCTTTCTCAGGACTGACAATACAGGAGCATACTGACTGTGGCCATTATTGTACAAATGTCCCCTCTACTTTATAATGTCTGCATCAGCCATGGACATACAGGACACTGTCTTAAGTATTTGGTAGGTTGTTCTTGATTTAAAATGTGTTTTTCCTTGATTTATATCTAATTATAGAATGGATTGTGATGTTTTTATTTCCTTTCTTTTAAATTCAGGTCTATATATTTTGGTAAAATGTTTAAAGTTTGGTCAAAAAAAATATCCATAATGAAAATACTCTCATTAAAAAACCCTCGCTTTTTAATTGAATTAGGAGTGATCTTAACAATGCCAAATCCCTTCCATTTAAAACAACAAAATAACTTCACCTGCCAAAACTTAAAAACACCTCAACACTCTGGCAAAATATCAATGACAGCTCTTTAAGCACTTTATTTCACCATATTTCCTCTCAGTGGTTCAGCAATTATTTGTCCATGACGTTACCAATATTGCTTTGCCAAATGTCTAAATTAAACAAAACAAAGCGACTCTGCATCCTGGTTCTATACTCTGATTAAACAATGAAGTAATCTCTATTTCAAACTTAACCCATTATCTAATTCACAAAAAAATAACAATTTCCTGGTGTAAACTTTTCCTTGTAAAGGGGCCATAACAGGAGTAATTGTCTGCTCTGTGTCATTTTTCTTGATATTCTAAAATAAATGTCTGATAATGAGAAGGGTCTGATGATGGGGCCCAAGATGGTCATGGTCAGTTAGGTCATGGTCATGTTTAAGAAAATCAATTGTGGGTGCATGTGTGGTAGAAGTATTGAGTCTGTGAGTAAAATAGGTGACAACGAATTTTGTTGGGGACATTTTGAAGTCTGTGACCTTGAATAACAGGTCAAGGTAATATCTGAGGTCATCTTATTTTAAACCTTCATGCCAAACATGTGTAGAAATGATTTGGAGCCTGTAACTGAAATAGCTGATAAGATATAGCAAGTTTAAGCAAGTTTTTCCTGACAGATGCACACACCCACACACAAACAGAACCCAATACCTATAAGCTTCTGCTCTACTCTGATGGCAGTAGTTAAAAACCAATTTTTTTACTTTGTTCCTCCTTATGATACAGACAGGTAGCATAATGTATAGCACCTGCCCATGATGTGTTGATACCATTTTCCCTTCGGGCACAGCATGGGCAATGTTGTGGCCCTGCCATTTTGTGGATGACCTCCGTGCCAAGCAACACCGCTATTCAAGGTTGATGCTCCTCCTTCCTATGACAATTCTATCTATCAATGAAAACTTTCCCCTCCATGATAAATCTTCTGACAGTAGCTTTGCAAGAAATTTGAAATCACGATTACTCAATCCAATATGAAAATAATCAAACCCCCTCAAATGCTGTCAGTGCACAAAATGACCACTCCTTTGTGGTTGACAATTTTGTTTCCGCGCTGCCTGCAGATATATTTTAGTGTCACCTGTTGTTGCCTGCCAGGCTGCAGCTCCACCTGGAGGGCATAACATTTCACAATAAACAGCCATGTCTAGACTACAGTTGGTCACAGAACTTGCCAAAAAAAACGGCACATGTTGTTGACTAAATATCTGATAATTACAAAAAATGAATTGTCTGCTGTGTTAGTGAAATTTGTTTCCGTATAATTTAATGTGGCATGAACACATTTGGCTGGGATTGTGTGACCATTTTTGAAAGTGGAAAGTGGATTCCTGTCATGACCTTGGCATGGCACCTTCACCTTCCATGTGACCTTCCTTAAGAACCCAGAATATCAGGTTTATCCCGGTTTGACAAGAAACGGGGAAAAACAATATATCAATCCTTCTGTTGAATGTGTAAATCATAAAAAATATTAATAATGAAATTCAGAAGTGGGTTCTCATGTTTGAATGTATATTTTTAATAAGAAATGATGGTTAATGATGGAAAAGTTTCAATAGCTAGGATATGTTTGATGTGCACGGTACATATCCTTTTAAGCCATATGGGCAGAGTGGCTAACAAGCCTTCTTTACTACTCCATCACAAACTACAACTGATCACCTCAGAAAACGGTTTCCCTTTGAGAATTCTTACAAGGTGCGTGCCAGTTTGTGCCTTTTGGACACCTTGTTTTTCTTGGCAGGGAAGCAGTAGAGCTGTTGGCATAGCACAGTGCGGCAGATCTGACAAGGTCGGCTTAGTTCCTCCCTGCGGTCCACAGGCCAGGAATAGAATCGCGCTCTTCATAATTCTTTGGCATCACAGATGAGGTGATAAAGGTCAGAACATTTAGTTTGTTTCTATGCAGTTGTGTGTCTGAAATGAAGTGCTGATCAAAGTCCTGATCAAAGTCAAATGTGACATAATCCCTCCAAGATTCAATCCCTGCCAAATTTCCATCCCATCTCTCTGAAGCTCCCACCCATGACCCATCCCTTCTAAACATTGATCCTTTGCTTTCAGGCCCCTATCCCATTCTACAAAGTTCCCTCCCTTTAATGCCTTCCATCCAATCCTCCTATCCCATCCTTACCAGGTTCCTATCCCAGTCTATAAAGTTCCCATCCCTCCCTTTAATGCCTTCCATCCAATCCTCCTATCCCATCCCTACCAGTCTATAAAGTCTATAAAGTTCCCATCCCTCCCTTTAATGCCTTCCATCCAATCCTCCTATCCCATCCCTACCAGGTTCCCATCCCAGTCTATAAAGTTCCCATCCCTCCCTTTAATGCCTTCCATCCAATCCTCCTATCCCATCCCTACCAGGTTCCTATCCCAGTCTATAAAGTTCCCATCCCTCCCTTTGATGCCTTCCATACAATCCTCCTATCCCATCCTTACCAGGTTCCTATCCCAGTCTATAAAGTTCCCATCCCTCCCTTTAATGCCTTCCATCCAATCCTCCTATCCCATCCCTACCAGGTTCCTATCCCAGTCTATAAAGTTCCCATCCCTCCCTTTAATGCCTTCCATACAATCCTCCTATCCCATCCTTACCAGGTTCCTATCCCAGTGTATAAAGTTCCCATCCCTCCCTTTGATGCCTTCCATCCAATCCTCCTATCCCATCCCTATCAGGTTCCTATCCCAGTCTATAAAGTTCCCATCCCTCACTTTGATGCCTTCCATCCAATCCTCCTATCCCATCCTTTCCAGGTTCCTATCCCAGTCTATAAAGTTCCCATCCCTACCTTTGATGCCTTCCATCCAATCCTCCTATCCCATCCCTATCAGGTTCCTATCCCAGTCTATAAAGTTCCCATCCCTCACTTTAATGCCTTCCATCCAATCCTCCTATCCCATCCTTACCAGGTTCCTACACCAGTCTATAAAGTTCCTATCCCTCCCCTGTTCCATCCCTCAGACACTTATTCCAGAATATGTAGCATGTTCCTCCATTGATAGCAAACGACAGCTGCATCACAATGGCTCCCAACACAAAAGAGGCATTCTAAAAACGGCTTACATTGTGCATCTCATGAGTATAATACCACAGGAAAGAATAGCAATGGGTATAGTGCTTCCATAAAAAGGAGCTTTCTTATCTCAGTTCTGGAATTGGGAAGGTTTTGTTCAATTCCACATTTATCAAGGCCTAACACCAAATTTGTCCATTTCTTAATATCGGCCTTTACAACAGATCAAAATAAATGTTAATGTGAGTCAGGAGTTAATTTCAAATGAATTAGTTCAAACCATCGCCTTGTTTTAGAGATTAAGGATTAAAATTAATTACATTGCAATTTTGATTACTGCATTATATCAAATGTGCCATATTATACCAATGACAAATTTGAGAAAGTTATCAATAGAGACAAAATGTTTGAGAGGTAGAAATGCTTGCATCAGTTGTCCATGGCCATTTCAATGACTGCATTAAAGCAAGCAGTCTAGACATTTAGGAAAAGATACTTTCCAGGAGCTTATTCACATTTTCTCTTGTTTTCCTTCAGAAGATTCAAGTTACAAAACAAAATTGCTTCAGGAAGAAGTTCCGTTCCTTTTAACTGTCTGTTTCTCATACCAAGGTTTTTTTTTCAGAGTTAACTCTTTTAAGAAAAGATTAAATGATATAATTTCTTTTGAAAGTAATGATATAGTGATCTGAAGTTCAATGTCTGTCTTCCTGCATAATCTGACAATAATACTCTCTGAGAAATGTCTGAGATAAAATTCTGAGGGTAGAGGTCACAGTGGCAAGTGAGAATAGAAGGAATAAATTGGAAAAACATCTTCATCGAGCAATAGTTGAGGTCAATATGTATCCACCACCAATGACTGGGAAGACTGTTAGAAGATTATAGTCGAGAAACAGCCCAGGCAAAATAGGTGATGAAGATTACTGTGGACATCAAGTATAACCAAATGTATTAAGTTGCTGCCTTCTTGATGTGAAGTTGTGTCAATTCTTGGAGTCATTCATATCCACTTGAATGTGGCATTCAGCTTGCTTTCTGGGCAGACCTATCGTCATCGTGACCCTAACTGACCCCAACGATCCACACGTCTGGATTTTGCTTGATAGCTTAACATTAACCAGATTGGACCGCATCTAAAGATCAAGCAAATCAATGGCCTATTCAAGATGAAAATTGTGCGTCATTCTGATATGGCAAGGAAGGGGACAAGAGTGGGAGGCAATCATAGCTGAATGTCATAAACAGATGACGACAACGACAATAATAATAATAATAATAATAATTATCAATAATATGAATAGGAATGAGAAAGTCATTAATTAATTCATACACGGCCTCTGCTGCAGTGATTGGCTTGATCTTGGGACTCATTGGAAAGAAAAAGATGAAATATTAAGAAAGGTGGAAGGGACACAGCATAAATTTCTATTATTAATTGTCAAAATAGCCAAAAACTGGCATTTCAAGGAGTACAGAGGGAGGAGCTTACGAAAAGATAACAACAGTATTCAACATGATCATATTAACATAATTTATGATGTTACCATGACGTCACTATGATGACATTTTTCTGTCTGACGTCACTATGACAACACTTTCCTGTCTGACGTCACTATGATGGCACTTTCCTGAATGACGTCACTATGTCTATCTTGCTTGCAACGCAACTGTGTTTACCTTGCTCACAGCGTCATTGCGGTTTCAGAGCAGGCTAAATCATCTTTCTACTCCAATTATTGACGAAATTGTGGTAATTTGTTTTTATGATATTCCATGGAAAGAAATGTGCATCTCACACAACTGTGTTTACCTTGCTCGCAACGTCAAGACATCTTCATTGCAGGTTAAATCATATTTCTATTCCAATTATTGACGAAACTGTGCTCATTTGTATACATGTCATTCAGTGTTGAAAGAAATGTGCATCTCCCAGCCTTTCTACTCCAATTTTTAATGAAACTGTCTTTTGTTATAAGTAATATTAATTTTCTTCAATATTCCATACATTGTTTACAAGGATTTGAAAGAAATATGAATCTCCCAGCCTCACGCAACTGTGTTAATAATAATAATAATAATAATAATAATAATAATAATAATAATAATAATAATAATAATAATAATAATAATAATAATAATAATAATAATAATAATAATAATAATAATAATTTTGAATGTAAACATTTTGTGAAATTCATCAAATTTCTTGGGTTATGTCACCCCCACATGACATGTATTAATTGGAAGGTGACCACATTTATATGAATCAAACAAGTTGAAAAGTCTTTAACACTGATTTACCATGATCCATTAATAAACATGAGTGAAACTAAATATCACATTATTCATTCTCTTTGAAAATCAAGACAAGATCCTTCATAAAAAAATCTCACTGCTGACTAATTTCTGTGTGAATCATTTAAACTTTGAGGAGAATTACATTTCTATGAGCCTCTTTTTGGTATGGGTGCTTTCCTATGATCATCATTTCCCTCC
Source organism: Amphiduros pacificus (assembly GCA_949316495.1). Classification (NCBI taxonomy): domain Eukaryota; kingdom Metazoa; phylum Annelida; class Polychaeta; order Phyllodocida; family Hesionidae; genus Amphiduros; species Amphiduros pacificus. The sequence continues at coordinate 55,514,918 of OX439001.1, read as the reverse complement.
GTCAGAGCTCAAGCGATGCTCCCACCCTCCTCCTGAGAGATCACTTTCTCAAATGACATTCACTGATTTGAAACATGGTTAACGATTTCCAAGGGCCATTTATAAGGAGATCTGGAAATTGCACCCCAAATGATCTTATTCCATTAGATTCTAGAGGTCTTTGCTCTGAATATTTGATGCAACATCCTGGTCACGGGTCTCCTATTCAACTTCATTGTAGAAGAGTATCTAAATGATAATTGATTTATCATTGGCTATTCCCACAGGGAACATATCAGTCCCCTTATGTCCAATAAAATATATTTTATACATCAAAATCTGCTCGCACCTTAATTTTCATGTTTCAACAATGTTATATTTTTCCTTTTCTTGTAACAAAAGAGGTTCAGAAGTTTTTAAATGTATCAATATGACACCAGAATGATTCTGTTGAGGAGATTGTGATGGGATAGAAATCACAAACAAGCTGAGATCAATATACCTTCCACAGCAGGACTTCTATATCATATCAGTCCTTGCCACCAAATGTAGAAAGGTGTGCACAGGATTGACTGCAAAGAACAAGCATATGCACTGGTAATGTCTCATGAATGTGAAACTGAAATGAACTTATTGATAATGCATAAGTTTATTACAATAAATAATCTGTTTGATTAAAAATTTGGGAAAAAATATTTAATTAATATCATAACAAACAAAATATATTGTTTGTAGGCAATATATATATATATATATATATATATATATATATATATATATATATATATATATATATATATATATATATATATATATATATATATATATATATATATATATATATATATATTATATTTATCATTTCCTTTATATTTACCTTGATTTCTTTACAGAAGACATGGAATCGGAGTGACATAATCGAAGGCTTACTCCACTCAATATTTCAGAAAATTAAAGGTATTAAGCACCAATCCTGTTTTCTTGGTTTTGCCAAAGTATATATACATATGAACACCATGACGTATTAAAGTCTGACATCGAGCAACAAGAAAAGTTGCTACAAGACATAGAAGTTGCACAGTCTGTATAAGATTCTCTCAGCCCTTGTCTGCACGTGACGTGTAAACACGGGTAGCGTGAACTTTATTTGACCTCAATTGAGGCTCATCATTTTGGTACTATTCAAATAGGTTTTACAGAAAATGATGGGGAGGCATTTTTCAAAAAGTTTATAGACATGAAAGACAAAGATATTTATCACCAATATGTGAATTTTAAACGTTTTTTTCAAAATCGGTGCTTAATCCCTTTAAGTATTTTGATTTCTATTTCATTTGTCAACATTATTTCTGATGTATTTTAGTTCATGTACTCTTAGCAAAGCAGTTATTATATATTTCTACAAATATTTTTGTCTACAGTCTATAAATGTTTACAAATAAAACAGTCCACCATTGATATATGTGAGTTTAATAATGTTTAAACAATGCACACATGATACAAGGCTGCAATTAAAGAAAGCAGAAGTGATGGGAAGAAGCCGTCATTTTGGCAGGATATGTTGCCATTGAAATTTTACAATTCTGCACAACTGATGGATCCTACCACTTGCTTTCACTTTTTTCAGCGTGTCATATTCACACATTTTTCAAAAGGTTAGAAACTGAATCTATGTTCTATATTTGCTACTGGCCCTTTCGGGTGAGTCAATTCTGTAACTTACTCGCCCGTAGGCTAAAAGTGGGGGCTTATATTGAGGCCTGTTACAGGTGTGTGTAGAGAAACCACAGAATTATGCAATGGTTTTCTCAGGTTATCCTGTTAACCAATAAATATGAACAATATTTCAGTGTGCATCAACTCTGTATTTCATCATCTCTCTCACCACACTCTTCCTGTCATTTAACATGTTTATCTGGCCCTGTTCATCTGCCCTTGTTCATCCGGCCCTGTTTATCTGGCCCTGTTTATCTGGCCCTGTTTATCTGGCCCTGTTTATCTGGCCCTGTTGGGTCAGCTCTGCTCTCTGGACCAGGTATCCCAGTGATCAGCTTGAGGTAGATTTAATTTTGAAGCTTCTTGGCCGTGTAATGGAGGGCTCAGGGCGGGAGCTTTCATCCATCAGAGCTGTCCCTGCCATCCAGCCCTGGGGAATATGTGCTTCTCATATTGCCACACCAGTCTACTCATTTACACATACAGTTAGACCCGGCTTTTTTCTGAGAAATGTAAAATACTAAGAATGCTCCTGGGATAAAACCCAGGGGCACATATGATGGAACAAATGTTAGAAGCTTTATCAACATCTCATGGTTCCAACTTATTGACCTTAATGTAGATAGATCTATTTAACAAAGTGGGGTCCTGCACTTAAAATACAATTTATGGGGAACATTGAGCAGCGTGATTACTGCCCATAAAATTAGATCAGAAATATATCATGAGAGAAGAGAAGACCATACCAGCTGTGTAATATGGCATTTTAATCATGTTAATTATAGCAGTCTGTTACATGATCTCACACCTGCGTCGCAGTCACATATCTCATGAGAGACATTGAACACTGAACATATCACATCTGATTTTCATTCGACTCAGGCAGTCTACAATTGTTTTTCACAGAATCACCTGGATCTGTATTAAAAGCATTCAAATGTTTTTTTTCTTCTTTCTTGTTTTTCTTTCTTCTCAGGTTCAGCTGTGGGATGGTTGTTGGGTTCAGCAGTAGGATGGTTCTCGGGTTCAGCAGTGGGATGGTTGTTGGGTTCAGCAGTGGGATGGTTCTCGGGTTCAGCAGTGGGATGGTTCTTGGGTTCAGCAGTGGGATGATTTTCAGGTTCTGCAGTGGGAGATTGTCTGAGAACCATCCCACTGCTCCAACCTGAGAACCATCCCACTGCTCCAACCTGAGAACCATCCCACTGCTCCAACCTGAGAACCATCCCATCGCTCCAACCTGAGAACCATCCCATCGCTCCAACCTGAGAACCATCCCACTGCTCCAACCTGAGAACCATCCCACTGCTCCAACCTGAGAACCATCCCATCGCTCCAACCTGAGAACCATCCCATCGCTCCAACCTGAGAACCATCCCATCGCTCCAACCTGAGAACCATCTCCCAGCAGCGGTGTGTTTATCCTGAGCAGACATGAGGGCTGGCCAGAAGATAGTCCCTCACAAGCGTTAATTGTGTTCATTGATTGGTATTGATTGGCAGGGCTTAACATTAGCACTTGCCAAGTGGTGGCCAGGAACAGGATTCATGTGTTTCTGCACCAATGTTTTATTTAGCCTGTTATTCGATAACATCCACTGGCTACTATTAAGATTTCAAATATTTTTATTTATTTATGTTATGGCATTAACCCTTTACTTATCACATTTTCTGGATTTAAATCAATATTTCCTCTATTTTCTCTTGTGTGCTATGGGCCTGCAGACAAGATATTTTCCACTTCTAAGACAGTGACAACAAGAGCATTGACTCTAAGTCCCCCGCACTTTGGGTACAATAGATGTTTATGGTCAGACGGTCGCAACCAATCACAGCCAATATCTAATCAGATAGGGGAAAGTTCCCCAGGAGTGCATGTGTGCAATATCTAAGGTAAATGTCCAAACCGTTCTAGCTGTATCATGCACACAAATAATTTACCACGGACACACACGCACAGACAGACGCACAGAGCTCAATTTAATGTCCCCAGTTTTTCGCATTGCAAAGAATGCAGGGGACAAAAATCTGTAATGTCACAGCCCGATCAACCGGAGTCAATACGGCTCTGCATTAAGTATGAGTGCAGCATGTGGGTGGGGGGAGGAGAGGAGAATTTGCTCCATTCTAGTTCCTCTAGTTTATATATGACACAGTAGCACCCTTGAGGCCATCCCACACCATTGTGTGTACAAACTGCCATGATATGTTCCTTCCTATTCTCAGGGCTCTACACTGCGGTAATATGTTCCTTCCTATTCTCAGGGCTCTACACTGCAGTGATATGTTCCTTCCTATTCTCAAGGCTCTACACTGCAGTGATATGTTCCTTCCTATTCTCAGGGCTCTACACTGCAGTGATATGTTCCTTCCTATTCTCTGGGCTCTACACTGTAGTGATATGTTCCTTCCTATTCTCAGGGCTCTACACTGCAGTGATATGTTCCTTCCTATTCTCAGGGCTCTACACTGCAGTGATATGTTCCTTCCTATTCTCAAGGCTCTACACTGCGGTGATATGTTCCTTCCTATTCTCAGGGCTCTACACTGCAGTGATATGTTCCTTCCTATTCTCAGGGCTCTACACTGCAGTGATATGTTTTTTCCTATTCTCAGGGCTCTACTTTGCGGTGATATGTTCCTTCCTATTCCCGAGGCTCTTCACTGCAGTGATATGTTCCTTCCTATTCTCAGGGCTCTATGGAGATTGAAACTTGTGTAGTAATTCTATTTCATAAAAATTGTCTTTATCAAAATATGCAGTGGTACAAATTGTGCAGGTGTATCCATATTTTATGAAAAAATACACATAAATAAACATATATGCTGACTACTCAGTCAGATATGAGTAAAAGTGGCAAATTGATTCAAGAACACCTCTCATCACCTTTGGCAAGGCAGAATAAATGACATGTAGAATATATCCTCACGTAATGACATCAAAGGGGGACCACCTCAGTGAAGAAAGAAAACCTCTATTTCAATTATTCCCAATTAAAAGTCTTGGCAGTCACTCCATGTGTCAGGTCATATCTATTTCTTTGGTGTCATGTTTTATATAATTCCACCATGTGTGTCTTTCCCAAAACAAAAAATCACAATTTGTGAGAATGTGTGGTTTGCAGTTAGGTTCCACCTTGACAAAATACAACTCATTTTGACAAATCCACTTTTATACATAATTTAATGCCCCCCCCCCCCCCCCCCCCCTCCACACACACACACACACACACACACATGGATAGAACGAGAGATAGAGAAGCTGAGAGGATATCTAGATCGAAGATACAGCACAAGTTATAAATATTTGATGTAATGAGACTAGAATTAGCATTTCACCTGTTCTCATACAAGGAATACCTGTAATCTGGCTGATGTCGGTAACCCATCACAATGTGGACTACCCAGAATGAATCGATCATGAAAACGATCTCTTCATTTCCAAAGGTTAAAGATGCTAATGGAATCAGACAGATTCCTCTTTGAAGTTTGCTTTTTTGAATGGAAAACAATATGTAAAATCCCACTTCTAATCTCATTCTTCTAGTTAATTTTTTGCAATCCGACCACATCGTTGGTATTTCATGGACAGTCTCAATAATTGAGTGATACTCCTGATGAAACTTACGTATTGTGTTAACTTTAAGTAGGTTAATTTCTCTATATGCAAGGTATTAGTTCAGTCTGGAATTTGGCCACTAGCCATAGTCCTTGACTAGAAAAAACCACTGTTGGGCGAGTACACCTTCCCATGATGCTAGCCCGACTGTTTAGTAGTAAATCATGACTTTTCAAATGTTGGTGAAAATGTTGACATTGGACTAATCTTACAAAATATGAACATGGGTTTCAGCAGTCTAAAAAAATGATTTGTTTAAAGGTTGTATCAACCATGATTTATGTGAATGTAGTTTAAGTGTAGAGAGCAGTTCACACTACCTTCTCCACTGTACTAAGTTTATGGTACAAAGAAATGAAATGTTTGCTAACATCCACAGTATAAATAACGATACTGTCATTAATGTTTTAACTTTATTACATGGCACTATTCAGTTATGTATACAAATACATTTTAGATTCTAAAAGGTTTTCATAGTGCAGCACACTATATTATTTTATACCTTTAAGTTTTCAATTTAACATAATCGGTGGTTTGTATTAACCTGTAGACCCACCTCCTCCATATGAGCCAAGGGCTGCTCAACAAATTTTGTTAGCAGTTATTAGCAATAAGGCTATTTTGACAAATAAGGATATGTTTAAAACAAATATGAATCATATGAAATACAGTGCTGTGGTGCATAAACCGAAAATAGCTCATACATGTAATTTTAAATAAAAAGAATTACACAAAAAATGGTTTTGGGCAAGTACACTTTGATTTGGACTAATGCAAATTTTCACTTATTAGCCCGACTGTTTAGCAGCCTTAAAACCATTTGACATTTCCATTTGGGCTGTGTCAATGATAGATATATTTATATATAAATGAACATGAACAGTGAACAACATTCTGAGCTCACAGCACTTCTCTACAAATGGTCGTTTATATTCTAATCTTTTATTCCTTCCACCCTCTGAAAATATATGATAATATTATATACAATAAAAGAAATGTTATTAATTGTTTCATAACAACTACCCTATTATTGCTTGGTTCACCATGTTTCCATGGCGATTGAGGTTGTTTATCAAATGGTATGGATGTCATCAGCAAACGTCATACTTGATGAGAATCTTTCTGGAGAAATTTGACCAGTGTCTGTGTGCTTTTGAGGTGAAAAATCTGAACCGACTAAAAATTCTGATCAGTGGTAATCATTGTCATCTTTAAACACTGAAAATATGTAAATAGTTTTGATGCTGGTCAATGTGTGCACCTTGATCTTTTACTAATCAAATCGAATTCAAAATATCTATATATCTTAATAATAATGAGACTATCATACACACCTCTAGCTCACTGACCAATCATGGCAACCAAATAATGGCAGGGGTATAATAGTGATTTTTACAACCAATCAGAGACCCAGAATCATCCATGGCAACAACGGTACATTTGACTTGAAACATAGGCATCAGAGATGCATCAACCCTCAGCCCTGGTAACTCATTGCACAACATTCGCTCCACACAATATTTGTGAACAAAACGTCACTGCACCAAGGCAAATTGATGCAGGGGTAAAAAACCCATAAAATCTACTTCCTTTGATAGCTTAGGTGTGTCAAGTATCATGAAACTGTCATCATTTACTCTAGAATTATTGATATGGGCCTGTGACCTTGAAAAGCAGGTTAAGGTCACCGTCCATCAAACTCATCTGGAGTCTTCCCAGATTCTTATGTGTGTCAATTTTCATGAAGCTGCCATCATTTGTTCTTAAATTATCATGATGACAAGGATGATTTCACATAATTGTCCCTGTGACCTTGAAATCAGGTGAAGGTCATGTTCCATCAAGAGAAGTCTGAGGTCTTCACCAGATGCTTGTGTGTGTCAAATCTCACAAAGCTGCCATCATTCGTTCTTGAGTTATTGTGATTCTTGGGATTTCACATAATTGGCCCTGTGACCTTGAAAAATAGGTCAAGGTCGCCGTCCACCGAACTAGTCCGAGGTTTTCACCAGATGCTTATGCGTGTAAAGTTTCATGAAGCTGCCATCATTTGTTCTTGAGTTATCACGATGACAAGGATGATTTCACATAATTATCCCTGTGACCTTGAAAAGTAGGTAAAGGTCATGTTTCAAAGAAAAAATTCTGAGGTCTTCACCAGATGCTTGTGTGTGTCAAATCTCATAAAGCTGCCATTATTCGTTCTTGAGTTATTGCGATTCTTGGGATTTCACATAATTGTCCGTGACCTTGAAAAATAGGTCAAGGTCGCCATCCATCAAACTCATTCGAGGTTTTCACCAGATGCTTTTGTGTGTCAAGTTTCATGAAGCTGCCATCATTTGTTCTCGAGTTATCGCGATGACAAGATGATTTCACATAATTGTCCCTGTGACCTTAGAAAGTAGGTGAAGGTCATGTTTCATAGAAAAAATTCTGAGGTCTTCACCAGATACTTATGTGTGTCAAAGCTAATAAAGCTACCATTATTCGTTCTTGAGTTATTGTGATTCTTGGGATTTCACATAATTGTCCCTGTGACCTTGAAAAATAGGTCAAGGTCGCCGTCCATCGAACTCGTCCGAGGTTTTCACCAGATGCATATGTGTGTCAAGTTTCATGAAGCTGCCATCATTTGTTCTCGAGTTATCGCGATGACAAGATGATTTCACATAATTGTCCCTGTGACCTTGAAAAGTAGGTGAAGGTCATGTTTCATAGAAAAAATTCTGAGGTCTTCACCAGATACTTATGTGTGTCAAATCTCATAAAGCTACCATTATTTGTTCTTGAGTTATTGTGATTCTTGGGATTTCACATAATTGTTCCTGTGACCTTGAAAAATAGGTCAAGGTCGCCGTCCATCGAACTCGTCCGAGGTTTTCACCAGATGCATATGTGTGTCAAGTTTCATGAAGCTGCCATCATTTGTTCTTGAGTTATCGCGATGACAAGGATGTTCGCTACAGACATACATACATACATACATACAGACATACATACATACATACATACCCACGCCAGGAGTACTGCAATACCCTCAGCCTGATTACATCAGGGGCTGAGGGTAAAAAAGGATACACAGATTTGAAAACAGATTTTAAATAATGATAAGATTTTGTTAGTTGACACATGCTGTCGGGTTGGACACAATCAAGGTCACTAGAGGCAGTCACTTAACATGAAAAATCAAACTTGTGACCTGCATTTCTAACTTATGTTTTATTAAAATGCAAGGTCTCCTTGTCCTAAATCCAAAATCTTTTTGCACAAGGACATACCATTAAAATTTTATGGCTGCTTAACATACACGTGTTGCAGGGGGTACGTACTCTACAAACTGTATACACTGATTTTGGATAATTAAGAAATCTTATCCAAATTAGTTATATTAATGAAACAAATATAAAGCAAATAATTTAATATAGTGTATATAATGTTCTAACATAGTTAAAACTAAATTTGGACAACCAAAATTTTAAATATATAGAGAAAAATGTTGAGACGGGGAAATAACATTTTGATATTTTCAGTACTGCTCCAAGCAAAGATTATGACAACAAATTAACTTCAAATGAATCTCAACTCATAATGCTTGTCAACTGCAGATAAAGAAAGAATATTTGTGAAAGATATAATATGCAACTGCCTAAGTATTTCACTTCTTATTGTTTTGAAAAAATTGATACATTACCTGGGGTACGTACTCTACACATAAACTAACACAGAAACAACAAAAATGAAATTGAAATATTTACAAAAATGAAATTGAAATATTTACAAAACTGATTTTTATTTTGAATTGACTTGCAATTGACATTCCATAAATTTTTAATACTTAGATATCTTCTTGAGCATCAAATAATTCTGTTACAGTATTGGGATGGGCTTCATCAAGGTCTGAATGTACACTCGGCAGTATTACAATGCAATAAAATATTTTTTGATGTCACCAAACATTTAAGATGTTGCTTATGATAACAACCTGAATAATACCTTTTAGATAAAAAAATAAACCATGAATCAGTGTACTATTTCCAAAACAATAAATATTTTGATGTCCTATACTTATTAAAAATAAACTGTTATGAATGTGCATTGTGTGCTGTACCTTTTTGTCAAGTTAAAGTTAACAACTAATATAAAGGATACATTGCACAAACAAGGTATATTTTGACTAATTATAATCCATTTAGTTTGTTTAGGATTGTCTGATGTATGACATCATGGCAAACCAGGATATTTCACAATACCTCAGAAAAAAATGTGTTTTTTTTGTAACACGGATGGTCCTTTTTTGATATCCACTGCCGACAGGCAGTGGATATCAAAAAGGGACTATCTGTGTTATTCTGTGATCGGTACGATCGTGGGAAATGGGTAGTCGTTTCCTGTGGGTTGTAATTCGGTTTTTGCTGTGGTCATTATTGTTCAAGCAACTGACGCCACTGTGGAGTGTTCGTCCGTGTGCATGCAAGATTCCAATTCGCGCATGCGTCCGGCGAATGAATACATATCTAAAAGAAGTGAACAAAAGAAAAGAAGTGCGTCATGTAAACAAAGCAGAACATTCAAAACGATATCATCGTGTTCGCCACTGAGTCTCGATGCAGCCAGATTTATGTTGACCTCTCGGCGGGATGCCAATTGGTTTTGCCGAGTAAACTTATAGATGTGTAGATGTAGATGGCATACGCCGTGTCAATCGTCAATGTATATACATATAATAAAGGATGGCACGTGCACGAGGCGATTACGATTATGCTCGGCAAAGCCAATAGGCATCCCGCCGAAATGACAACATCGTCATCGCCCATCGATGCACAAAATTATCCTTTTAAATTGCTTGGAAATGCTTCCTAAACGATAGAACAAGGAATTATCAGTAAGTTTAGTTCAAATTTGGTGTAAATCGGACAATTAGAACAGAAATGACAATGCAAAAGTCTGATCGATGACTTGCGATAGCGCCTGAGCGATAATAAAGCAACTTACATAATCAAGCCTGAAAAGGCACATCTTTGCATACAGATGTGCTAAAAAAATCGTTCATATATCAAATTAAATGTTTTTAAAAGACAAATAAAAATATTTTCAAATACCCCATCAGTTTGCAATGATTGTTTGTGTTTAAATGTATTTTGTTGTTTGTTGTAATTTTTGTTTTGTTTATTGTAATTTTTGTTTTGTTTATTGTAATTTTTGTTTTGTTTATTGTAATTTTTGTTTTGTTTGTTAATTTTTTTTCCCATCCGTGTTACATGTGGAGCACCACTTTTTCTTGTTTAAAGGAATTTCTGGTTTTAACCCCTGTAATAAAAAAATCTACATTTCTAATAATGATTGATTATATTTTATAGTTGTTTATACACGTACAATATAGGTACAAAAATACATTTGACCAATGTTGAGTATTGTAAGTGAAATAATTGTTGGTTGAAAATGAGATGTCTTGTCTGTTTGTAGTGTACGTACCCCCATCATAGCATATGTACCCCGTTGTACAAAGAGATGTTAGTGTTGGTCTTGATAGAATTTTAAATCATTTATGTTGTTTATAAAGTGATCAGATGTCAAGTGGACAACTCTGTTAAAAAACCAGGTTTGATAATTATGTTTTGCCTTTTAACACAAAATTTCTAAAGATATGAAACATGACATTGCCTCCATATTTTTAATTGTAATCTTGTTTAATTTACTCATTTTGATTATGTTCTTTGAATAAGAAGTCCACAAACTTTTGTACTTGATGCATTCATTGCTCTGTTTAATTCATAAATTGTTATGAGCCACCTTGTCCAAGGGTGATCAGTATTTGGTAAATATTACTCAAATGTTGTAGTGTACATACCCCAGAAGCAATTACATTTTAGTAAGTTCATGGAGTAGACTATACAGACTTTTATGATACTCATTTTACAATTAAATAATTATCAAACCATTTGTATTTACTTTTTATATACTTATTCAAAATTAACTTCAATGTTTCACTTGGTCTGGCTAATGAATTTGGTAGAAATTCAAATATTACCAAAATTATTGTAAGAAATATTGTGTAGAGAGCAAACACGTAATTATTAAACAATTTCTAAAACTGTTGTTTTGTTAAACAGAGATGTCCACTTGACATCTCATCACTTTACAAACAATATAAATGATTTTAAAGTCAATCAAGTCCAACACTAACACCTCTGTAAACAAGGGGGTACATACAGACTTCACATCTCATTTTCTGGTTTTGGGAGCATGCTTTCAACCAATAATTATCTCACTAATAATACTCAACAGTAGCTCAATATGACTGTATAATATGAATTAGTTATCTTTTCTGGAACTACCAATTCACATGGGGGTACGTACTCTACGCATTTTTGTTGAAATTCTCCTCAAAACATGATATGGCACAATATTCACATAACAATGATTTGACTAACTTAAAATATTTATTTGTTTATTCCTTCATATGATATTGTCAAATGAAGGTATTTATTAATCCATTTGTGTTATTAATATTAGAAATGTAGACAGTGTTTTATTATTGGGGTTTTAAACCAGAAATTCCGTAACAAAACACATATTTTTCAGTGGTATCGTGGAATATGCAATTTGCAGTGATACCATACACCAGACAATCTAAAAAAACTAGAAAATTAATTAGTCAAAATATGACTTATTTTTGCAATGTAACCTTTAAATTAATTGTGAAATTTACCTTGACAGAAAGGTACAACACATAATGAACATTCGTAACAGTTGATTTTTCATAAATTTTGGACGTTAAAATATTCACTGTGTTGGAAGTAATGCACCGATTCGTGATTTCTTTTTTTTATTTAAAAGGTATCATTCAGCTTGTTGTCATAAGTGGCATCTTGAATGTTTGGTGATGTCAAAAAATATTTCATTGCATTGTAACACTGTCAAATGTACATTCAGACCTTGATTGTGTCCAACCCGTGTGTTCTTTGTCCACCCTGGGCCTTCATTTTACTTGTGGGTGAAACTTAACTCTGCCTACATGATCATATTTAGGTAGCAGTTTGATAATATGATACTTCTAACACTTTTTTCCCAAATGTCAAAAGATCTATAACACTGATGTAGCAGTTTTTGATGTAATATCGGGATGACATCAGCTTCAATGTTGCAAGTCATCCATCCTTTGTCATCATTTTTGAATGTTTATGCAAATGTCAAATGTTTCAGTCTGCACATATTGATATCACATTCACATATTTTTATATTAAAAGAGAAAGCAAGCTCAGGATTGTTGGTTAGTTAAATAGACCACCTGCTGGTCTATTTACATTTGAATACTCAGGCCTGCCCTCGGCAGCTCCACCTGCTGGTCTACTTACAGTGAGCTACTCAGCAAGGACGAGACTCTGTGGATCACATGTGTACCCTTCTTGTCACACTTGACCTTTCTTTGTTCATGTGTGATTAGCAAGACAGCCCATTTTCAGCAAGGTATTGGCCTCCATTTTGCCATATAATTTATTATCTTCCCTTTGGCTCTGCTTTTTCCTACCACTGTCACAAACGTCATAAAGATGACAGATGGTATTAAGCACATCCATCTGAGAATATATAGGATCATGATGGAACCAATACATATGAAGAGATACACTTATATGGCAAAGAATCAGAGTAATTCATTTTGTAATATAAAGTGAAATCATGAAAAATAAAGATGCACTGATCCTTTAAACAATACAAGCAATTAATTGATATGCAATGGTCAAATTAATAGGTACATTGATTTCACCCTAATGAAATTAGCTATACCTTGAAATCAATTATCAGCAGCAATGGATATATAGAAATTTGGATATTACAAAGAACCAGGTCTGATGAAGAGAGGAATTACTCTGAAGATCCAATCAAGACAAATGAGGAGAGACAATGACATTAAAAAGAACATAATCTGGACAAATTATATTACAAAGAATTAGAATCTGGACAAAGTTATATTACAAAGAATTAGAATCTGGACAAAGTTATATGACAAAGAATTAGAATCTGGTGAAGAGTTATTTTGAGATTACAAATGAGGACTTTGGTGCTTCCTGAGGGACTCCATCAAGACTACAACAAAGTCTCTCTCACACACCTCTTATGTCACTGACCTGCAGGGACTCCATCAAGTCTCTCTCAGACACCTCTTATGTCACTGACCTGCAGGGACTCCATCAAGTCTCTCTCACACACCTCTTATGTTACTGACCTGCAGGGACTCCATCAAGTCTCTCTCACACACCTCTTATGTCACTGACCTGCAGGGACTCCATCAAGTCTCTCTCACACACCTCTTATGTCAATGACCTGCAGGGACTCCATCAAGTCTCTCTCACACACCTCTTATGCTACGGACCTGCAGGGACTCCATCAAGTCTCTCTCACACACCTCTTATGTCACTGACCTGCAGGGACTCCATCAAGTCTCTCTCAGACACCTCTTATGTCACTGACCTGCAGGGACTCCATCAAGTCTCTCTCACACACCTCTTTTGTCACTGACCTGCAGGGACTCCATCAAGTCTCTATCACACACCTCTTATGTCACTGACCTGCAGGGACTCCATCAAGTCTCTCTCACACACCTCTTATGTCACTGACCTGCAGGGACTCCATCAAGTCTCTCTCACACACCTCTTATGTCACTGACCTGCAGGGACTCCATCAAGTCTCTCTCACACACCTCTTATGTCAATGACCTGCAGGGACTCCATCAAGTCTCTTTCAGACACCTCTTATATCACTGACCTGCAGGGACTCCATCAAGTCTCTCTCAGACACCTCTTATGCTACTGACCTGCAGGGACTCCATCAAGTCTCTCTCACACACCTCTTATGCTACTGACCTGCAGGGACTCCATCAAGTCTCTCTCACACACCTCTTATGTCACTGACCTGCAGGGACTCCATCAAGTCTCTCTCACACACCTCTTATGTCACTGACCTGCAGGGACTCCATCAAGTCTCTCTCACACACCTCTTATGTCACTGACCTGCAGGGACTCCATCAAGTCTCTCTCACACACCTCTTATGTCACTGACCTGCAGGGACTCCATCAAGTCTCTCTCACACACCTCTTATGTCACTGACCTGCAGGGGCTCCATCAAGTCTCTCTCACACACCTCTTATGTCAATGACCTGCAGGGACTCCATCAAGTCTCTCTCACACACCTCTTATGTCACTGACCTGCAGGGACTCCATCAAGTCTCTCTCACACACCTCTTATGCTACTGACCTGCAGGGACTCCATCAAGTCTCTCTCACACACCTCTTATGTCACTGACCTGCAGGGACTCCATCAAGTCTCTCTCACACACCTCTTATGTCACTGACCTGCAGGGACTCCATCAAGTCTCTCTCACACACCTCTTATGTCAATGACCTGCAGGGACTCCATCAAGTCTCTTTCAGACACCTCTTATATCACTGACCTGCAGGGACTCCATCAAGTCTCTCTCACACACCTCTTATGTCACTGACCTTCAGGGGTTCTATCAAGTCTCTCTCAGACACCTCTTATGTTACTGACCTGCAGGGACTCCATCAAGTCTCTCTCAGACACCTCTTATGTCACTGACCTGCAGGGACTCCATCAAGTCTCTCTCACACACCTCTTATGTCACTGACCTGCAGGGACTCCATCAAGTCTCTCTCACACACCTCTTATGTCACTGACCTGCAGGGGCTCTATCAAGTCTCTCTCACACACCTCTTATGTCACTGACCTGCAGGGACTCCATCAAGTCTCTCTCACACACCTCTTATGTCACTGACGTGCAGGGACTCCATCAAGTCTCTCTCACACACCTCTTATGTTACTGACCTGCAGGGACTCCATCAAGTCTCTCTCACACACCTCTTATGTCACTGACCTGCAGGGACTCCATCAAGTCTCTCTCAGACACCTCTTATGCTACTGACCTGCAGGGACTCCATCAAGTCTCTCTCACACACCTCTTATGCTACTGACCTGCAGGGACTCCATCAAGTCTCTCTCACACACCTCTTATGCTACTGACCTGCAGGGACTCCATCAAGTCTCTCTCACACACCTCTTATGCTACTGACCTGCAGGGACTCCATCAAGTCTCTCTCAGACACCTCTTATGTCACTGACCTGCAGGGACTCCATCAAGTCTCTATCACACACCTCTTATGTCACTGACCTGCAGGGACTCCATCAAGTCTCTCTCAGACACCTCTTATGTCACTGACCTGCAGGGACTCCATCAAGTCTCTCTCACACACCTCTTATGCTACGGACCTGCAGGGACTCCATCAAGTCTCTCTCAGACATCTCTTATGTCACTGACCTGCAGGGACTCCATCAAGTCTCTCTCAGACACCTCTTATGTCACTGACCTGCAGGGACTCCATCAAGTCTCTATCAGACACCTCTTATGTCACTGACCTGCAGGGACTCCATCAAGTCTCTCTCAGACACCTCTTATGTCACTGACCTGCAGGGACTCCATCAAGTCTCTATCAGACACCTCTTATGTCACTGACCTGCAGGGACTCCATCAAGTCTCTCTCAGACACCTTTTATGTCACTGACCTGCAGGGACTCCATTTGACCAAGGTAAGACTTCCAGTAATACACAGAGTAAGGCAATTTATCTGATTTTTCTCTGAATATTGCATGCTTTATTCTGGGACATCTTAGGCTATGAAATTCTATTTGCTTCCTTCCCTTGTCCAAAATCATGACCCATAAGCTAATTATTGATTATCTAGAACTACAATATACAGGTGAGTCAACAATTAATCACACATACAGTAGTGAATTAACAAATGATTAAACATACTGTAATTACACAAACATATAATCAGCCATAGTATACACATGAAGACATACTACAAGTGCAATTTGGACCTTGCCATAAGCTTACAATTCTTTTGAATCAATTTAAAATAAAGTTATTCTTATTCCTATTCTTATTCTAGTTATTTGGTGTATTTCATGGAATAAAATAAAATATCTTTCCCTTTCCCTTTGGGGGCATGTTATTAAAAACAATGTTATTTCTTTGGATCTTTTTAATATGTTCCCCTATCAGTTTAAATGTACACATATTGTTATTCCAACAAATACAATTTCATGAATGGTCATCAATTTTCATGACTGTTAAATAGAATGAGGCAGGCCTAGCTCTGGAAAGAGGAAGGTTTGTGAACCTATTGTGAGACTCTGATGTGAATGGAGACTCCAGAGTGTTCAGGGAGTACAATGAATGCTGAGTGCATCAGACACACAGCAGGCATGGTGGAATTCTGCCAAAGACAGGACTGGAAGTGACATTGCACCACAAGATAATTGATATCCCCCCCTCCAGGGGCCATCTGCCCTTCCTATCTTCACTCACATCCCCCCTCTAGGGGCTAAGTGTCCTTACCGTCTCGCCCAGAACTCTTACCACTGCCACCTACTGAGTGACCTTATCATTCTAATCAACTTACAAAAGTGCAACCATTAATGCACCCGCTAAAATGTTGAGATGTTTTAATCTCTTTCTATTGTATAATGCCTCCTTACCCATAAGTCAGAGGGATTAGAGTAAAAATAAACAGTTTAACAATTTCCCAGAAACAAAAATGATATCACTAAAGCAATATGCCAGTCTCTTAGTTGTCAGATCACATGGTTTTAGAACATGATCTTTTAACTCTCCCTCTCTGCTCTTCTAAAATTTGGTGGGGACATTTTGGTGGGGATGTAATCGTATTTAATCCAATTCTTTGCATGCAGTACTTCTGGAGTAGTCGACATGTTAAGAACATTGTCACCTCTGCCTTTTTTCTTTACATTAAGGCTGTGTTTCCATACGTGCAGTGCATCATGCAGCGCGTCATGCAGAGCGTCATGCAGTGCGTCAATTTTTTTCGCACACTATACAGAACAATGCAGGTGTTTCCATGTATGCGTATTGCCGTCCGTAATGACGTCCGTAAGCAAATTGACGCATAGCCTTTCGCATAGGATAGCGAATGAAAATCTGACGCATAGAGTGACGCATAGGTTTCCCATAGGTTGCAAGCCTAATTTTGACGCCAAATTGGAAGTTTGACCGTGAAAACATCACAAAACTGACGCATACATGTGAACACCGCATGACGCTCTGCTTGACGCGCTGCATCACAGACTGCATTACGCACTGCACATATGGAAAAACAACTTAACTATACATATTTCAACACTGATATATAGATCACACTGTAAACACACCAGTATTGACATTGGCTTGTTAATGAAACATGTCAATCTTAACATTGCTTCCCTGTAAGAGAAATGTCGGGCAGATATGTACAATGTATTTTATGTCATGTTACTGTTTCCTGCATCAGATAAAATCCTGGAAAGGGAATCACAAGAATTGGATCCACATTTTTAGATAAGAACTCATAATTCTTATTAAAATGTACATGATAATTAACTTTTTGAATGCACCTAAACAGTTTTAAATTTTTGTTCAGAATAGATCTATTTTGCCAAACATAAAATCAAACATAAAATATCTTCCAGAAAGAATGTTTGATTTTGATAGCAAACAACAATATTGCAGTAATTTTCAGTAATTTTATAATAACATTCGCCAAATGTCAAATTATCATGAAATTTTCATGCGATAATCTAAAGAATAATCACATTATTCAGGTGGTAATTTATAGAATTTATCATAGTTATCTGGTATTTACTCAAAGATGATTATCCATTTTTACACAAGTGCAAATCCCTTTCACATGTTTGTCCAGAACCTCATAAACAACTTAGTCATTATTGCTTGTTCAAAAAATCTGACAAACAATCCATTTCTTTACAGCAATTTATAGGCAGATTATAGATTAGAATTTATTCAAGGCAATTTATAGATCAAAATCATAAACGTTGGCCAATGGCCTTAGAGTTATGCTGATGTTTTTGATAATGTTTGTGAATATTTTCTAGGAATGCTGCTAGAAATTGTTTCAAAAATAATCATTCCAATCCTTTCAGAGAGCAGACCTTAGAAGATCTTAATTTTGGCCAATCTAAATGCATGTTATATTTTGAATTTATTATCTCAATTCTCATTGGCTTACATTTGACTCATGTCATTCAAAATTGTAGCGTCATTGAAAGCTTAGCCACTGTAACTTAGTGACAGCTTTTAAGATTTTTTACAAAAATCATTAAAAATGGAAACATTCTGAGCCCAATGGAAAATAGATAGAAATGGTCCCCTGAAAATACATCTTCCCTGCTTGTAGCTAAGAACTCTGACCAGTAGTTTTAAAGAAGAAGATGGAAGTTCACAAAGAGACAGAATGACTGAAAATTTCCCTCCCTCACTGCAGAAGCTATGCATAGCTTACTAAATGTTTTCAATAGAAATTAATTTCTTACTGTTTCTAATTAAGTATCTAGTCATGCAAGTGACAAATCAACAAAACAGCACTATTTTTGTCAGTGCTATTTGAAGGGCTTTTAATCAAGCATGGACACTGCCTGCTGGCCACGGAAGCCAACTGCAGCAGGATTTAAGCATGAAGAGATTTAGTAACCACAATGCATCATTCTGGAAAAGGCAAATGGCAGGTAATCTATTAAACAAATGCCTTCTGTGTCAACCTCATATCAATGCACTTTGATGTGGGAGGTAGGAGGTCAGGAACACAGCAGACACTGGGTAGTAATTCATGACCTTCTCACAATGCGACCTTCATATTTATACACACTGATGTGGAAGGCATGGGTTGAGGAACACAGCAGAGACTGGGTAGTAATTCATGACCTCACAATACGACCTTCATATCTATACACACTGATGTGGAAGGCATGGGTTGAGGAACACAGCAGAGACTGGGTAGTAATTCATGACCTTCTCATAATATGACCTTCATATCTATACACACTGATGTGGAAGGCATGGGTTGAGGAACACAGCAGACACTGGGTAGTAATTCATGACCTTCTCACAATGCGACCTTCATATTTATACACACTGATGTGGAAGGCATGGGTTGAGGAACACAGCAGAGACTGGGTAGTAATTCATGACCTTCTCACAATGCGACCTTCATATTTATACACACTGATGTGGAAGGCATGGGTTTAGGAACAAATCAGACTCAATATAGTAGTGTGTAACATTCTCATCTGTCCAGTGAGTTGATGCATTTGAGTAAAATGTCATTTCTTGCTTTTGCCTTTGTGACTGACATCAATTCAGTGGTTTGTGCCAAGCCTCTCCAAATAGTCTTTGCAATTGTTTTAATCTTTTTTGTCATGATTAATTGTGATTTGTTCAGGCCGTGACATAGAGAGAGAAATGTTGGTTGCACAGTTGGGCCACCAGAGCCACCAGAGCATGAGAAGTGATGGCCCGAAGTTTCTAAGTATAATAGGATGTGTGATACAATATAGAGCATTGTACAGTCAGTGAATAGTGTGTGAGTGGGGTTATCTGTCCCAATCAAGATTTTCAAGTCCATTGATTGTGATATGAAACAAATATTTATCAATGATTAGAATGAAATAAAGATAGTTTGGGCCACTAAAAGACCAAAAATATGGTTGCTCAACTGGGCCATTACAACAGAGCATTCACTGGCCCAAACAGAAGATCTGGTGGCCCCATGCGTCAAGGCCTGCTGTTGTAAATATTGCGAAAGCTGGTTATTTTCATTCTTTTTTTTCATTACACTAAATAGCATTCATCTTGTTAGGAGTTTATTTTTTTAAATGTATTGTTCATGTTCATTATCTCATACTTGGTGCTTCAAGAAGGTGTTCTGCACCTATGAGATATTCTTTTGCAGATCACCCCTCTGCCGAACTACTTTCGCAGATCACCCCTCTGCCGAACTACTTTCGCAGATCACCCATGTGCCGAACTACTTTTGCAAATCATCCTTGGTCCAAATGACGAGTGAGATCCTTCCACCAGAATCAACAAAAGAGATCTGTCAGGCTGAACACTACATGAACCCATGCTCTTGACTTTATCTCATATTTATCTACCGCAGATGGTTTATATACCAGACCAGTGTTAACATTGTAAAAAGTACAGATCTTAAGAAAAGAATGTGAGTGCAGTGTTCAGGCTGACAGATATCCCTCAAGTTGGTTCTGGTGGAAGGATCTCAATGCCCACCTCTCAATGACGTCATTATATAGTAAAATATATGTTGCAATGACGTCATTGAGTGTGACGTCATTAAAAAGGGGGCGTGGCATTGTTTAGGTTGTTTGACACACACAACATCGGTCCACACATGCTGCAATGTGTTCCTCTCTGTTTTGCTTTAAATAGATTGGAAATCAAACCAAAACCATTATCTCATACCTATCTGTAGGAGTTAAGTATGAGATAAAGTCAAGAACATAGGTTTGTGCAGTGTTCAGACTGACAGATCTCTCACGTTGTTTCTGGTGGAAGGATCTCACAATATAGAGTGGCACTATGCCCATCTCTCAATGGCGTCATAACATAATAAAGTATATGTTGTAATGACGTCATTGAGTGTGACGTCATTAAAAAGGGGGCGTGGCATTGTTTATGTTGTTTGACACACACAACATAGGTCCACACATGCTGCAATGTGTTCCTCTCTGTTTTGCATTAAATAGATTGGAAATCAAACCAAAACCATTATCTCATACCTATCTGCAGGAGTTAAGTACGAGATAAAGTCAAGAACATAGGTTCGTGCAGTGTTCAGGCTGACAGATCTCTCTCGTTGGTTCTGGTGGAAGGATCTCACTCGTCCTTCGGACTCTTGAGATCCTTCCACCAGAACCAACTTGAGAGATCTGCCAGCCTGAACACTGCACTCACATGTTCTTGCCTTATTATTGGGTCTCAGACAAAGTCTAATTCACAGATAATCTAACTGGTATTACCACAATCAGGATAAATAATCATGATAAACGCAATGAAATAGTGTTACTAATAGGAAATAATATACTGAACAAAGGGATGGCAATAACAACTGCCAGATTTAAGAATATTGCTTTTTCTGCTGTGGCGTTTGTTATGAATGTATCTAAGGAAACTTTAGATTCAGAAACCTGAGAATAAGAATTCAAATAATGTGGGCTTATTGCATTTTATCAGAGAAAATGAAAATTGCCACATTATTATTGACAGAAATCAACAACCCAGCTATTAGCAGGGAACCAGCTCTATTTGGTATTATTTTCTTAGTATTTGCATTGTCACTGACCCTGATATAAAGGTTTTCCCGTGTGAAGGCAGACAGTAATATGACCACTTACTTTCTTGCTGAGCAGTTCGGCTGTTCTGCTCGCGTACCACACTTCTCAGTCTTCTGTTTTCCTCCTCTAGTCTCCCCACGGTCTCCACCAGGTCCTTGGTCTCCGTCCGCCATGAGTCCTCTATTTCTTCTAACTCCTTTAATTAACAGATCAGAAAACCATTCAGAAAAAAGAATTGTCATAATTTTAATATTGATCCTGAAATGTCGAATTGTGAGCCATATATATTAAAATCACACCTAAGAGAAACCAACATATCCATCCAGATTTTTATATCTCACAAACTGAATGAAAATGATGTTTCTGTCTTTCAAAGAAAAGTGATTTATATTATATATATACATTGAGCATAGTCCAAAAGCCTAAAAGCTGTGTTAACCCTTGCTTTTGGTTATCAGTTCATGAAATATGGTTTAAAAGGTTATTTGTCCCTGATCTGTTTCAGTCAGATAAGGCAAAGTAGAAGAAAATATCTCAGAAGTTGCTGGCCATGGGCCAAAAGTTGCTTGCTTTGGCAAACAGGACAAGCTCAAATTTTGAACACAGTATAATTTTGTGCTTGTTTCCTGGATATGTCTGCATTTTTCTTTAAATATGAACATTTTCAGTAATTACACAGCAATGCATCCGATATGGTGCCTACCTCCACTGATCCCCTAATTACTGTTCTCCAATGTCTAAGAGAGATGTATATATTAGATTGTCCGAATAAAGCACCGGCAGTTAAATGCGTTTAAGCATGTGAGATAATTCATTGATTGCTCTTGTATGTTTGAAAATTAATAACAAGATGAAAAAAAAATTGGAAGATGAATAAAATTCACCTCCTGAAAATGCTACACCTGACAAATAACTAGCTAGGAATTCTACACAGTAGTTTCAAAAGAGAAGATTAAGTTTATGGAAGATTTACAGAAAATTTCTCCCCTCTGCTGGCAAAGTCGATACAACTTAAAAAAAGGCCTAAACCTATGGTTTAACATGTATTATATTAAGTGGAATAGAGTAGGGTACTGTCAGACAAAACATATAAATGGTATTATTCTAAAATTACACTGAAACAAAAGTTTGCTACTGATTGTGTAGTTCTAAAATCTATCAAGCACAAGAATGTATATGCACATGACTCTCATATGTTCTGCCATGACAGGCATACATCAAAGGTTAAAATGAAATCGGAAAATGTATCATGAAAAAAGAATACCTAAAATCTATCATTATTATGGTCTACTTGATGGCTTCATTAAGATAGCTGCATCACTCCTGTCTAACAGTCTGTTATGACAAAATAGAGTCCTATATCATGGCATGGTCTTATTTACGTAAGACTATATTAATGTTTGGCAGCAATTTATGATGTTAAAAAAACATGAAGATAAAGTAAAAAGTATTGCTGTGTTATAATGCTTGACAATAGAAATGAGTCAGCTGCAGACAAGTCAGCAGAGACCATGGAATCCACAGCGGTATCAATTACATTGACCTTATCAATGTTTAATGCTGTGCATTCATGTGGCTCTGTGTTCTTTATACATGAAATCTATGGAAGTCATATATAGCAGCATGGCAAACGGGTTGTCAATTTGCTACAGGGCATCGCCACCGCCACTGTGACAAGCTATTACGGCCGTGTTATTGCTTCGTCAATACCTGCAAATGACATGATGTAGGATAGCAAGCTGTGTCTCCATGCCACTGGCCATAAATCAAAGCAGTTTCATGTGAGCTACCACTCCACAATTGCTTTAAATCACATATCCGAGGGTGAAATATCTAGAAGACTAAACAAAAAAAATGTAACATCCTGCCATGATGATCCTTTTTCACACCTTTTATAATGTTGATGGGTCTCCGGAGAATTGTTACTGACAAGAGTTTGACACACTAATCTCTGTAATAAATTTGCCTTTATTATATCGTGCTTCTTCATATTAACAATGGTGTGAAATGTTCATCAGATTTCATCCATTACGAGTAATCTTACAGTAATATTACAGTCAAGAGTGAACTGAGGCATGGTGTCTTGAAATGGTGAGCTTCCTGTACATATTATATGATGTATTTTGAAATGATTTACCTCATAAAATTTTGTGACTTATCATATGCCTGTTCTGGACTTTGTGGTAATTACTATAAGGCATCAATCATATCTTATTACAGGAACACTAATCAAAATCAGACCATTAACAAACAGCGAGAAAAAGGAAACTGTTAATAAAACAACAATTATGCAATGTAGAAAACAAGTATTTTTACCCTAAATTTTATTCATGCTTTTATGTGACAATATATCACGTGGTGCTAATCTGACATAACTCGGTGATAAGCTTGGCCAACAATCTTCACGTGGACAACGAGACACTAATCAATATGTATCATATGACATAATTGACCCTTTTGATCTGCTAAAAAATTACAACATAAAAATGGTTAGAGCTTCAAGGACAGAGTGAATAATAGATGATCTCAAAGATAAACACTTCTTTTATTTTCTTTTATACTGATTCAAGACTTTGACATTATTGGTGATCAATGTTCAAGGTCAAGCTTCACTTGTTAAATCGTAGATACATTTAAGAGAAACTAAAAATCAATCTAACATTTCCACATAAATTAGTATGTCTCCACCAGGCTGTCTTGTGCTATTTCAAAATGGCAAATCAAGTTTCAAAAGTTTCCAATATCTAACACAAATTGTAGAGATCTTCCTGGAAATTATCCCAGAAAGATAAATTGAAATCTGTGCAAGATCATCCACCAAGTACATTTCAGCACCGAATTATTCTCAATACAATCATTATAAATAATGAAGATCAATTTGATAGCATGATTAGTGCATATATCATTATCATATTATGTATTGGTCATATAATCATGAAGATAAATATAATCCCAAATTATGGGATAAGACCTGACTGTAAATATTCTCAGCATTTATCATTTCCTGTTATATAATATTTGCATGTGAACACTTAGTTTTCCCTTCAAATCATACTTTTAAAAGTGTTATATTAATACTGATTTCAACATCAAATCATGTATCTAAGACTATATATATATATACTTTAACCCCTAATGGATGGGAAGAACTTCAACATCCACCACAGGCAATGTATGGGAATCTTGAACATTAAGGTCCCAATTGTTCTGACCAAATGACAACATTTTGTAATATTCTGTAGGGCTGCAACTTGTTACAATGTAATCATGATAATGACATCAGATTGCTTGAATCAGGAACTCTTGACCCCAGTACACTGTCAAGCATATTGAATAACTATGGTTATCATGACTTTGAGGATGTGTCATTACCATCTCACCATTTGTTTTCTATTTCTATAAGCATGGAGAATAGATATTCTGTATACATGTATTGCTACTAATGGTTTTACAATGCTGACTAGCTCCAATGTTTATCTATGTCATCATCAGGATAATAGACATGTGTGTTTATTGTATGAGGCTTGCAAGTGTTTTGCATTTGACTTTGAATTATTTATGATTGCTCTGTGACAGTGTGTCTGAGGCAAACAAAATGCATGTGCTTTAATTGCTGTTCTTTCAACATGATGCTTATCACAAAAGCCATGATTTAAAAAGGCTGTGTTCTTTTAATATGTTCTCAAGCTAACAGCATTCAGTGTCTAATGTCAAGCCAGTTTTCTTGTGGGAAAATGTTAATTTTTTTGCTTTTAGCCATTGAATGTTGCTTTCAGCTTGAGACTAAAATAAATGTACAAGAATAAATGGGAGGCATTGGGACAGCAAGCAGACAAATTTGTAAACATTATAAACAGGATCATTAACATGTCAAACCATCCAACAATATATCAGACAGTAAATGTTCCTTAGAAATTCCCAAAGCATCATTCAATTGTTTTTTAAAGGCAACTTGCAAAAACATGTTTAAAAGCATGTATTTTGTAAGTACTTACAATACAGTACTGTGATCTCTCCTGTCAAAAAGGTCAATCAAGACTCAATAATTATGTGAATATCTTTTAACACACATAAAAGAATATGGTTATAACTTCTGTACACATTCACGAAATGGGCTACATATTGACATGCAGCTATCCTGAGTCTGTGCTTTTATATGTCAAATTAGAAGTCAAAAGAGTAAAACGATTGCAGTTAGACATCAATATATTTATCTATAACTGAAAAAAATCAGACTTCAAAATTACTATAATAAGTATGCAGGTGAAACGTTATCTTCTACTCTTCACTGTCCATACAGGTTAGATAAAGGTGACTGTTTTTGTTGATCAAACGCACAAATACACCTACAGCTGTCATTGTGTCAGCATGCCTCATGGGAATGACCATACTTTCATCACCTGCCACATTCATTAAGGTCACCCCCTTGTCATTCTCATACTGCACATGTGATTGTTATTCATATTACATAGTGCTATTGTCAAAAATGTTTTTGTTGGAGTTTGTGTGATTGTCCTGACAAAATAATATGAAACATTACTGAATCAGAAGTGTGGTGATCTGTACATCACTATGATTCCTTGCATACCTGAAAGCTTAACAAAGTCATACCTGAAAGCTTAACAAAGTCATATATTTACTGTAAAAAGACATTCATTTGCAGATTTTTTGGGGGAAAAACTGAGAACTATATCTAAATGTGCATGCCAGGCCTTGACATTAACATTTGTGATCCACTTGCCCACCGGGCAAGTAAATTTTAAAATCTACTTGCCCTGAATTACAATTCACTTGCCCTGAAATTTTGCCCCAATATTTGAATACAGTATAGGACTAAAGCTTATAGGATTTGCGCATTCAAACATTGGCTGATAATTAGAAAAAATTCACCTATAACCCATAGAATACACAATATTTGGCTTGAAAAAGTTGAAATGAATAGTACATGTTTTTATAAAAATAGCATGCAGTGACCTCAAGTTTTTTACACTTTTTTGTGCATATGTATAAGTACCACATTTTTAGGAAAACATAAAAAATGGCAATGCTCAGCCAATTCTTGACCAGAATATAACCTACAATTAACACTTTATAAGATCAAGTAATGTCAAGTGTTACTGATGGATATACCCCACTGTTAATAAGCATACTTATAATCAACTGTGCATGTTTCCTGGATAATATAATGATTGACAAAGACCAAAATGTGCGAAATTGATAAGCTCCACCTCCTGATACAGTGCTTAGTGTGAAATACCATCTTGAGGAAAATATGTGTTTAGCATGCCATAACTTTATCTTGGTTAGGGTTTGGGGGGCAGGGGTAATTCCAGGGGCAACGGAGCTTGGACACAAAGTTATCTCTAATCAGGTGTCATCCTTGTGATGTGGTCAGCAGCTCTCTGTTCTCTGTGGGGTACTTTGATTGGGGACAGATTACAGCACTTGACCACCGGGCAATTGGAACAGAGGTGTCCAGTTGCCCGGACTTGCCCGACAGGTGTGAAATATACCTCCGGGCAAGCGGGCAACTGGCTAATGTTGAGGCCTGCATGGATATTATATCACATGATATTAATGATAAATATTTGAAACAAGCTTTACCAGTGTCTCCAGGTGATACCTTTTTCTATCTCTACGATTTTCTCATATGAATTCACCTGAATAACATGTCCTTGCTGACAATGAAGATTTCCTTACAATAAATATAATTAAAATATTCTCAATGTACATCCAATATCAGTAATACTTTGTGTTATTATTAATGGAAAACAGTATAAATGCAAGAGACTGCAAGATGTCCTACTCTGGGTAGAACTCCAGGGGTAAAAGACATTCTATTGCAGTGTTGTGAAAAGATCTGATTTCTGCAAATATTCTCCCATGTGTCAATAATAGCCTATCATCGTTTTATAAATGTATATTACCCATAAGTCTGAGAAATTTAGCATGGTGATGAAATATCTTCACTGTTTAATAATGAACATTACTGAAAGTAATACTGAACAAATCTATGGACTGCACAGAATGCAGGGAAGGTGTGAATTATATTCATGTTTATTTGTGTGTGTAACGATACAAAATAGTGTGAACAAAATATAAAGAAAGGTGAAATTGATGATCTTTAAAATGAACACAATAAGAATACTGACTCCAAGGGCAGACTTTCTTATCAGCTTTCTTTTATCAGCGTCATAATCACATGCTTTTCAATATCATTTCCTGGTTTGATGTGAAGGTTAGATAAATCTTTCTGACCTCTATTATACGAATGTCAGGTTGTCTAAATTCCTGACATTGCAAACAGCAAACACACAGGTTGGCAAAATGACAAAAATTACTGAACTGTGAATGTGATCGTGATCATAGCAAACTTTTAGTCAAGACAGTAATTTTCCTGAAAGGTTAAAAGTATAATTACAGGCTTTAAAAAATAATTTAAAGGCTCTTCATATACTAATTAAATACTTTACTTAATGGACATAGTAAGATACAAAGTGAAATATTTACAATCATAAGGCCAAAGAAACTCAAATAAACCTCAAGTTTTGCTTCTTTGGGGAATGTTAGACTAAAAAGCCGAGACAACTGGACAAATCAGCAGTAAAATTTAAGGTTCTTCTCACTGAAATAGAGGCTAATTTTTCACTATCAAGAAAATTAATGTCCAAAAACGCCATTTAAGGTTATGAAGGTTTCCTTGCCAAGCCTGGAGAATTTATTATAAATTTCTTTGAAACTGGAACTTACCTGTTCAAATCTGGCTCTCTCTTCTGCCTTTGCTGTCTTCTCTCCTTGCAGTCTTTCTATTGTAAACCTCAGATCTGCTATTTCTGCATTCTCCTGTTGGTTTCTGTTTGATAGAATTTCTAGCTGCTCCAGGACATTGATGACTTTGGGCATGATCTCCGTGACAGCCTCTGGACCATAGTTGTCAATGATCACTTCAAATTCCTTGCCAATTGAGGCGGCGATGTCGTACACATCGACTACCGACATTGTTGGAGCCTGTGCCATTCGATTTTGTATAATCACTGGCAAATCATACATGGATATTACCTCAACCTTTTTGTCCCCGAACCACCCCTTCCAGCTGGCTTGAGCGGTGAGAATCTGTGTTAAAATGCGCGAACGACATGAGACCTCTATCAGGCCATCACAACAGTGTCACTTCCGGGAGGCGGGAGAGTGACGGTGTCGCACGCAATCTCTGCCGCTGAAACAAAAGGATCCGACTTTAAGAAAGCGCGGGAATATGCTTTCACGCCATTATCTGCGTTTCCATCCAACTTATATTGAACCCTTTTGAGATGTCAATAGAAATGTGAAATATTGCTCCAATGTGATTCAGAAACATCCTTGCCGGAGTGCAAAGGCAGGTGTCAACAGCTGGATCATTCCTAGACATCATTGCTTAACCATTTACTCTTTCGCTCCAGTAATGTAGGTCTAATGCATTCATGCGTAAAGATAGTGAATTGTAGGAAATGGCACTCTCAGTCATAATGTATTTTTTCCAGATGCTGAAGTCATTTATTTGTATATTAGTAAAATACAATTAACAATTTTTTTTTTTTTTTTTTTTTTTTTTTTTCAGACGGGGAGAATCATGTTTTCAATGTAGGTGCATTGCTACACAAGATAGAGTATGCAAACAGGACGGGGAAAAACAAACAGGCCTGCACAGATTTGCCCTGTGCACGGAATATGGACTTCTTGGCAGTGTTGCACCAGCCCATATTACCTTCCACACCAAAGACGCAATCAGAAAGTTGAAGACAACAGTACTGACAACCCAAGGAAGACAACCAAGTAAGCAACAGTCATCCCACCCACACAAGATAAACAGAATATCTTGCTGGCAATGATGGCAACTTTGCCCAACAAACCTGTGGTGCTCAGTACATTTAATAGCTTTGCACACACTTCAAGAGTGGGCTATTTCAAGAACATGTAAGGCAGCTGCCAGTTGACCTGAGGTCATTTCATGTGCCTGGGAGTGTTGAGAGGGAAACATATATTCTGGACAAAACACTGTGATATATTGGAGAACCTCAAAACCAATAACGTGGGGATAGGATGTTTGCAGTCCAGAAAAGTTGGCATGAATAGCCTAATCACCATCTGCTATCAACTTTGGTTGATGATTGAGTCTTAGGTGCAGGAGGGGGTGAAAAACTGATCCCGATATGGCACACTTGATTTTTGACTTGTGTTTGAAACAAATTGCATCAAATGAGTACACGCAATTGGAATTCGCCGATGCGGGGCAGTGAAATCTGCCAACCTGCCCACCTGAACACAATAGTGTACAGAGTGGAACTTTCCATGTGTCAGCAGCGAGTCCATCTGCATCCTCGTTTGCTGGTTTGGCAGACCGCAACATTCCACTGTGGATCTGGCGGTATATGGGCAGATTTTGGTGGAAACCTCCAGCTTTTAATTTCTTTATTGAGTCCTGTTAGATTATCAGAGGCTACTAGCTGTGGCGCAGTTGGTTAGAGCACAAGCTGATTAGCACCAGTTCCTCATTGGTGATCCGAAGGTCATAAGTTTTTTCCCCGGATATACCGAGATTAAATTCATGATACAATTTCACATATTAGCTGAGGCCCATGCCTTAAGGGTTAACCCATTGTCCTTGTAAATCTGTGACTGGTTGTGCTGTCACGTCAAGGACCTGCAACATGACAATTCAGTGAAGCAGCACAATATCTGCTACAAGCAGGTCTCACCATGAAATGACTGGAATAATGTTAAAATATGTTGTTAAAAGTGATGTAAAGTCCCAAATAACAAACAAATTAGATTGTAAGAAGAGAGTTCTTTTAGTAATGTCTTTTCAGAAGTGCTTCCTGTGGGACTTGGGCAGCAGTATTGGTTTGGGTAGTTGTGAGACATAAGGTAAGTGTTTGTTGACAGGGGAATATAGCTGGAGGTGATGCATCTGGAGTTGAAACTGGACTAGCTAGTGGTGAATGAGACACAACTGGGGTAGATAAGAACAGCTGACTCCAGAAGTAAGAGGAGGATTGCTGATGGAGAATGGTGGGAACCTGTAGGTGGGTTGGAGGCAGAGTTAAGAGGGGAACAGCTAGAGGTGATGCCTTGGGAGTTGATACAGGGTCAGCTAGTGGTGAGTGGGATCCAACTGGGGTTGACACGGGAAGACTGACTCTGTGGTAACCAGAGGTAAGAGAGAGGCTGAAGGAGACTGGTGGGAACCTTGAAGAGATGACAGGTACCTCTGACAGAGCATCAGAACCTCACGCTCTTTACTTGCTCCATACCACCTCAGTGATACCACAATCTCCTTGAACAGCTGCAGGGCATAGCCAGGATGCAGGGGATCTTTATTGGGCTTGCCTGCAAACAAAGAAGTAGAAATAAACAAAATGGTATACAATGTCCATGTAACAAATGTACAAAACACATACAAAGTATAAATAACTTAACTGCACATACTGGTCACAGAATGTTCACTGCAAACATATGCATGACTTGGGTTTGGAGGCACATATGCTGACCCATCACTTCTGAGCCTCTTCAGTGAAGTGAGCCATCTCTCTCGCTAAGCTATGTTGACTGGGAAGCTGTGGTAAGAAATAACCGGAACTTAAGTTTTACTGTAGTAGTTTCCACATCCAAATGCCACAGTTCTTTACACAGTTCTTTAAAATTTATTATAAATATCAATATTCAATCATCTGCATCTTTCAAAAATGAGCTCATAGAGTCTTTATTCATCAAAATCCGTTCAAAATTAACAATATTAAAGCAATTTTTATTTTTGAACCAATCTGCAAGAAAAATTAGAGGAAATATTGATATGCTGAGCTATTTTGAAACAACATCTATAATAACAACTTATTGTTGGTTAATTTATGAAATTACCTATTATAATGCACAGAAAAAAAGATGAATGCTGAAAATAAAATGAAAATAAAGTCTGTCAATTTTGAGATTTTTTAACAAGCTAAATTTGGTTAGAAATAGCTTGAATGTGGTAGGTGTACAAAAGATGAAAATTGACGGACTTTAAATTGATCCATGCAATTGTTTAAAGTTCCATATTTTCAGAATATAACCCCCAATAAGTTGCTCTAATCATAATGGTACATACTATAATGATAATAAACTCTCAAAGTATGGGGAAATGTGCTATATTTGCAAAAGAAAAAAATCAGGTGACAAGAAATGTATGAAATGGAGACACAAATGGATTAGCTCATTGAAAAGCTGATATCTTTATGCAGATTTACATACATTTAATTTTTTTCTTCAATAAGAGAACGGTGCTAAAATCATTTCTTGAATATGTATATAAATTGGAGAATGTGTTCTATTTTTGGCGCCATTTATACTGGGTGAAAGTGACACCATGTACCCAGTGCAATCATTTTTAGTGATGCATTCTATATCTTTCTTGAGGTAAGGGTCCCACACATGATGCCTATTCTAAGTGAGGGTGCACAAAGGTATTGTAGGCAGCCTCTTTGATAGACACATGTTGAAATTCCTTCTTACAAATCCCAATATTTAATTTGCTTTACAGACAATGTTGTTAATATGCTCATTCCATTTCATATCTGTTTGGAGCTCGACTCCGAGGTAGGGAGGATGTTCAACATGTTGCAAGATATGACCATTTTATGCATATTTTCTTGAATCAAGAGCTTGGCTTTTTTTTCTTGCTGCTCAGTGTTTAGCATTTCTGAGCATTGAAGTCCATTTGCCACTCATTTGACCTTTCCTCCAGGTAACTTAGGTCGTCTTGCAGATTTACTGCATCTTCATCACTTTCAACTATTTAGTAGGCTGTCATCTGCAAAGAATCTTTTGTTTGAATATTTTAGCTTCTCTCCAATGTTTGCTGTTCGCCATGCTTTTGGGACTTCTCCTTTGTCAAGTGAGTCTTGAAATATATTTTTTTTGAGGGTTGGAGCTATTTCATGGAAACATTCTTTCAAGACTCTGTGGCCACAGTGTGGGTATTTGATCTGGGTCACTTGCCTTTTTGCAGTTAAGTTTTGAGAGTAGTTTTTCCACACCAACTATTGTGATGATGATTGGCTCTATTTGTGAAGAAGTAGGATCACCTTTGTCAGGGTTTTTTTCGTCTTACATTTAAATAAAATGTAAAATGTGATTTTTGTGTTCAGAAGATAACCAAATAAAAATAGTCAATGCTTTAGGAGTCTATCGTACGCGTATTATTCTGTATCTGCCACCAGGGGGCACTCATCAAAGCGAAAAGGAGACAATGGGAGTCTCCCTGTCTTAAAGAATATTGGATTTTATAACAAACATTTTGTGTTCGAATAAGCAAGTTCTGAGTTCTGAATCTGCTCGCAGTTCATGACTTTCGAACCTCAATTTCTTATATCACTTACACAAAGGTGACATCTAGTGGCGGCAGTTGAATAAAAATTATATTTCTTCGGGGACAACATTTCCTTTCGGACATTTTCACGCGTGTGCAGAAAGACTTCCGTTCCCCGGCGTAAAGTACGTGGCATCGAAGAGGCTGGGCCTTGGAAACTGTCACAAATTCCACGTTATAAGTAGCAAAATGGACACATTACAAAGTATAATCGTGTTTGTCATAGCCCTGATATCTCTGGGTTCTGTCGATGCTTATTTTATGAACATAGACGCGCATGCAGAGGAATGTTTTTTCGACAAAGTGTCGTCCGGAACCAAAATGAGTTTGATGTTTGAGGTGGCAGAAGGAGGCTTTCTCGACATCGATGTCAAGGTATCAAAATATGACATGATATATTTTCCTAGCATTTATATTGCACAACTATTATCCATATATATTTTAAAATGTAAATCACATTGAAATAAGAATCTAAATATAAAGAAAATGATATATTATGAGATTGTAGTCTGGATCTTGGTTGACATATTTAAAGTTTCAGTTGAATGAAGGCTTGTCTTGACACATGCCACATAAACAATATGGTTGCTTCTGACGTGATGATCAGATATTTCACACACATATGTGTCCATATGTCAGTTTACATAGAAATGTTGATAGTTATCTTGTGAAACAAATGTGGGGTTAAAATTGTATATTGAAATGTCTGTGGATCCCATATTCTATAGGCCGATTGCGGGTCGCCATACTGCCCCATTGAAAACAACACGCCGGAACTGCACAATTACAATCGGAAGTGCACAAAAAACTCTCTAAAATCTAATCATTAAAAAAAACAAGATGGTAACCCGCAATCGGCCTATTGACAGAAAAGTCAGCTCCAAATGGGTATGTTCATCATCAAGCCATCTGTCATTCAGCTTCACTGCAATTGAAACGTTTGAAATTCATTAAACATATGAAGGATAACTTAGTAAGTGGATCAGTAGGGCAAGTCATGTTATTGGAGACAATTTTATGAGATCTGAGTGGGTCCTGCAATTAATTGAGTTGACCAGGACTGCAACAAGAGCTGATCAGTGAACTCAATCGACATTCAGGGATAAACAGATCCCAGCTCCTTAAATCACCATTGTTGCATGGCCAACTTGATGAATTTAATCTCATATTTTCCTAAGTAGAGTCCAGTCCATTTACAATAACAGTTCACCAATAGATAGGATCCAGCATGTGAGCACTTTTGGTAGTCTGAAGGCACAATATGGTTCCTAATTTTACAAAATTGGTAAAAATTTGTCTGACAGATCCCCTCTTTCTAATCCATATAAACCGGTACAATGTTTAACACATACATTAGCATCAGGAAAATTAGACCAGAAGCTATTGTTAGTCACTGAAATTTCTCCACATATAATATGCATAATTTCATCATGGTCTTAAAATCAGTTCTTACATAGTATCCCAAATGTTTCTCCACTTTGCCCTATTTGCTGGGTTTCCCTGATATTTCCATCCTTGGTGATATAATTGGTGATATGGAAGTGAGATACTTGATGCCATACTCTGGGCATAATAGACTGAATGTAACATTTTGTTGCTACACAATGCAAGTTTCAATATACTTGATAAATATGCATGTTCTCCTCCATGGCTTAACACAATTTTAAATCTGTATATATCAGGATTTTTTTAATACACGCAAGTCACATATTTCTGCATTTTTTGTGTTCTTGATTAAGATTTCAATTTTTTTCCTTGCAGATCATTGGTCCAGATGGCAAAAACATATATTCTGGGGAGAGAGAATCAAATGGGAAGTACACATTTGCTGCTCACATGGATGGATTATACAAGTATTGCTTCAGCAACAAAATGTCCACAATGACTCCCAAAATTGTCATGTTTAGCATGGACATCGGAGAGAAACCTAAACAAGATATGGACAAAGAATCAGATGGTAAATACATCTTGGAACTTACAATTTTTAAATAAATGTATCAAGATTAATATATAAGGAAACAATTGCACCTCATAATAAACAATTTGAGATATTGATCTATTTACTTCTCTTTTTTTATTTAATTTTAGAAGATTTTTAATATCATTTGAAAAAATATCAGTTAGCTTTAACTTCAAACCATGAGGATGCATAATGTGATTTTAGATATTCAGTTGAAATGACAGTTTTAAAGTTGATGTATGGTTTTAACACTTTAAAGTCAATGCATGATATGACACTGAATATGAGCTTCTTACACATATGGCCTGCTGCATTCATTATTTTGAATGTCACATTTTAATGCAGAAATTGTGAAAACTAACCATCTTGTGCATGATTTTTACAGTCCATCATAACAAACTCGAGGAGATGATCAATGAGTTGTCCACATCATTAACTGGAGTGAAACATGAACAGGAATACATGGAAGTGAGAGAGAGAATACACAGGGCAAGTAAGTACACACAGCACTAAATCCCCACAAAGCATAGTGCGTAGCAGAATTTTTAGCTAGTTCTTGTACATGAATCATTTTCAGTGATTTTTGTTGTAAGTTGATTTTTGTAGTAAATTTAAAGGCAATAACTCGCTATCAAAATACAAATGTATTGGTTGTGTGGACATGTCTCCCCACTGAAAGATTCACAAAGTAATTACAAGTGCTTTCTCTGATTTCACCTTTATGAAATATTACATTTATTTATGGAAAATAAAAAAAAACTGTTGCAGAAATCTATATAGAATAGATCATAAGAAAGTTCAAATTTATAACAGATTGAAAGCAATGTCATGAAAAAAAAAAAGAAATCCAATTTCAATTGCACTAATAAGTATTTCCAGGTTTGTCCCTACATATTTTGCCATTTGTGTGGGTTTTTTTCCAGTCAATGACAACACAAACTCTCGTGTGGTGCTATGGTCCTTCTTTGAGGCTCTGGTCCTGGTGGCAATGACATTGGGGCAGATTTACTACCTGAAGAGGTTCTTTGAAGTGAGACGAGTAGTGTAGACTCGGCCTGCCATGGATGGATGTATGCAGAGACGTGTGGCTGATATTTATGATCAATATGATGACTGGCATTCTAGGAACAATCCAAGCTACCATTTTCATTTGGCACACACAATCATTTTCCCAACTAGGCTGAACTAGCCTGTCATTCTCACAGAATCATGTGAAAAATATGTCAGAGAAAGCAGTTTATCTTAATCTGTAATGATTTATAAAATGCTTGAAGAAAGAACTTGTCAGGTGTCACAGAAATATATGCTGTCAGAATTTATCGCAAAGCATAAATATAGCATGTGGCAATATTCCTAGGATTGCCGTCGGTTGTGAAAGTGTATGAATGTAGTTGTATGCAATGCAGCATTACTGAGGTGTCATAATCTTGTAAATACACTTGTCGTGTAAGTGGGGTGAGAGTCGTGCATCATAACTTTACATGTAAATGTTTCATCATCTTCATATCTACTAATTTACTTTCTGGTGTAAATGGTCAAGTACAAGTATAGATAATTGATATGATGGAAAATCATGCAAATATTATCATGATTATGTTTATAGTCCTCCACTTGTTTCAGATCATTAGATATAAATGCTGAAAAGGTAAAGGATTTCTGATAGACAAATTTAAACTCAAAATCAGTTTATACAAAACTTTCTGAACATTATCATAGGAGTGAATGAATAATTTGTAAGCAATTCTGTTATTGCAGTTGTTTTGTAGGTTCAGTTTGAATGCCAAAATAAGATGTGATTAATTAGTTTGTTTTTTTTCCATAGAGAATTATGTGTCTGTTATGGTTATGAAAGTAAAGCACCTTTGATCAGATAATAATTGCTTTTTCGTAATGAATTGACAAGTATGGCATACATTCATATAAAGATCATTATATTTCTTGAAAGTTTGGTCTTAAAATTTTGGGTGTTCATTGAGAAAGTATTAATACACATCTTTGCAAAATTTGCTTTTTAAATATCAGTGTTCATTCATAATGTGAGAATATAGGAATTTCAAATCTTAAATTGTTGAGTAATATTTGTGATTATTTTATACAATTCATCTATTCCATGTTGGCCATGTGCGCATTGTGTTTAAATTTGAACCTTCCTCATTGATTGAAATGATGCTTATAGTTAAGGCAGGGAAGTGTAGAATATCTCCTGAATCATAAGTAATCACTGCTGTAAGGGCCACACTATCAACACAAATCATCTTGGGTTTTTTTTTTCCATTGACAACCTTATTGTTTTTAAAAAATCTTTTGAGCCATTTATTTTAGTGATAATAATCTGCCATTCCACATTGCCGGATGAGCACATTGTATTCATTGCACACTGTATTCTTGGTTGGGGCCATATATCTGTGAGGCCACGCGAGGCCTTCACCTCACCATATTGTGTTATGCCCAAAGTAAGTGTTGCTATATTGTGTCATGTACCAGCCACATGATGTCAAAACAAACAGTGTGAAGTCAAGTGATAGCCTTGTATGACCTCACATTACTGTATGGTAAATTACTTATTTGGCCCCAACTGGAAACAGAGTCACTGAAAAGTAGAACTGTTTGTATGGAAGGGAAAAGTCTTTGTACAAATATTGCTCTTGAACAATAAAACATTTTTGAAATATAGTTCTGCAGTTTGAAGTTGTTATTTTCAGATCAGTCATTGAATTTGTCTTGATCTTATGCTCCAATATGTGGACAATAATGTTTTGTATCCAGTTTGCAAAAATAAGACACAAGCAAAACACAATTTCAGTAAAAACCTTTATTCAACAAAGTTTTTCATTTTTATTGTGTACAAGTAGATAATGTATGGTAAATCACGTCTTAATATTGTAAAATCTTGTGTATATATTCCACACGAAATACAAACTTCAACATTCCCAGTAAATGTTTTCCCCCAGAGTTGTTCAGTTACTGTTGCTGGACATATTTTGGGCCAGAATTTAATATCCGTTTGATAGGATACATTGTGGTTGAACCTGAGATTTATTGTTTGGATTTATTGAACAGTTTTAGCATACCGTATTTACTCGTGTATAAGACGACTCGTGTATAAGACGACCCCCCAAAATTGAGGTTATTTTTCTTGAAAAAAAACAATTTCCGAATATAAGACGAGTTGGTTTTTCAAGAGATATCGGCTCTGCTACCATTCAAGCTTAAGCTGAAGCTTGGCGGTCATTTTAAAAGTGAAACGTAAATATGCTTAAAATATAAGATATTAGACGTCTTATACACGAGTAAATACGGTAAAATGTAAATACGATGTTCATATTTTCGAAATAACGGATATCAGAGCTGATCGATTTCGATTGCGTTTTAAATGATAAATAAAGGTATTTACCCAATATTATCACAAATTGTTCGAGAACAGAACAAAAACATCAATCCATTTAAAACGCAATTAAAATCGAAACACGTGTGAAAGCATTTCTGTCAACAAGGGAAGACACGACTCAAAGCAGTGGAAACAATGACGAAATGCAAAACTGTGAACGCTGATAATTGAAATCAGTGAGAACAAAGTCAAAACAAAGCATTTCGAAATAATATGTTTTAAATGATATATAAAGGTATTTACCCAATATTATCACAATTATTTTTCGCAAGAATTTCTCCACGATGTAGAACGTAATACGATGTACGTGACGTCCTTGATCTTAGCGTCAAAACTAACACGTGGGAGAATATTTCTTTGTGTATTATAAAGCCAAAGATATTCATTATAGCGCTTTTAATTATTATCGTTTATAGCACTCGATCGGCTGTAAATCATCGTGATAATATTGGGTAAATACCTTTACATATCATTTAAGACGCAATTAAAATCGATCCACGTGTGAAGGCATTTCTGTCAGAAAGGGAAGACACGACTCAACGCAACATGTGGTCGCAATTTTGAAAGGCGGAAGTGACGGGAAGAGGCTCTTGTTTTTAGCACGAAAACGAAATTGTATTGTAAGCAAAATAATTATTATTTAAATATATCGCACAATTCAATTCTGCCTTTGATGTGGTGTGAAAATTAGTAAATTTTCACTGATACCAATTATCAGCGTTCACAGTTTGTTTCCACTGCTTTGAGTCGTGTCTTCCCTTTTTGACAGAAATGCTTTCACACGTGGATCGATTTCAATTGCGTTTTAAATGATAAATAAAGGTATATACATAATATTATCACAAATTACGTTTTGCAGGTCGAGAACAGAACAAAACCATCCATTATTGCGCAATATATTAACAATCGTTTTCGCGCTAAAAACAAGAGCTTCTTCCCGTCACTTCCGCC
The DNA here is from genome assembly GCA_949316495.1 of Amphiduros pacificus. Lineage (NCBI taxonomy): Eukaryota > Metazoa > Annelida > Polychaeta > Phyllodocida > Hesionidae > Amphiduros > Amphiduros pacificus. The sequence continues at coordinate 55,475,703 of OX439001.1, read as the reverse complement.
TTTCAAAATTGCGACCACGTGTTGCGTTGAGTCGTGTCTTCCCTTCTTGACAAATGCCTTCACACGTGGATCGGTTTTAATTGCGTTTTAAATGATAAATAAAAGTATATACCCAACATTAACACAAAATATGCCTTGCAAGTCGAGAACAGAACAAAACCATTCATCCATTTAAATGCATTACGCAATACGAGGTCGTCATTTTAAAAAGCGGGAGTGACGGGGACAAGCTCTTATTTTGGGCGCGAAAACAAATGGAGTGTATCAACTCGCATTGAAAAATTTAATATATTGCGCAACGATGGATCCCTGGCTTCTCTTCGTGTTGCCGCACATCAAATTTACCGTGTTCCGCACATCGAATTTCTGTCCAAGCGGGAAGACACGACTCAAAGCAGTAGAAACAATGACGAAATGCATAATTTGTGATAATATTGGGTAAATACCTTTATTTATCAGATCAATTGAAATGCAATTAACGCTTTGTTCTCACTGATGAAAGCAGTGGAGACAATGACGAAACGCAAAACTGAACGCTGATAATTGGAATCAGTGAGAACAAAGTCAAAACAAAGCGTTTTGAAATAATAGACCAATAATATTGGGTAAATACCTTTATTTATCATTTAAAACGCAATTAAAATCAATCTGCTACGTTTGATATTCGTTATTTCGAAAATATGAACATCGTATTTACGTTTTACCGTATTTACGTTTTACCGTAAATACTCGAGTATAAGACTGCTCTCGTGTATAAGACGACCCCCTAAACATCAACTAAGAGTTTTTGGAAAAAAACCTCGTCTTATATACGAGTAAATACGGTAAGTTATGTAAACCAGACATAACATTGTACTTGGTTATAGTTGGCAGGGTTTGATCTATATCATCAGCAAGATCTAGAAGAGTTGCTGAAGATCATGGATGTGGAGTCCTGAGATGTTGAGTCCTGAGATGTTCCAAACGTATTTCATGAGCTACCGTATTTACTCGTGTATAAGTCGACTCGTGTATAAGTCGACCCCCCAAAATTGAGGTTATTTTTCTTGAAAAAAAACAATTTCCGAATATAAGTCGAGTTGGTTTTTCTTGACATATCGGCTCTGCTACCATTCAAGCTTCAGCTGAAGCTTGGCGGTCATTTTAAAAGTGAAACTTAAATATGCTTACGATATAAGATCTTAGCAGTCTTATACACGAGTAAATACGGTAAAACGTAAATACGATGTTCATATTTTCGAAATAACGGATATCAGACGTAGCGGGTCGATTTTAATTGCGTTTTAAATGATAAATAAAGGTATTTACCCAATATTATCACAAATTGTTCGAGAACAGAACAAAACCATCAATCCATTTAAAACGCAATTAAAATCGATCCACGTGTGAAAGCATTTCTGTCAACAAGGGAAGACACGACTCAAAGCAGTGGAAACAATGACGAGATGCAAAACTGTGAACGCTGATAATTGAAATCAGTGAAAACAAAGTCAAAACAAAGCATTTTGAAATAATGTTTTAAATGATATATAAAGGTATTTACCCAATATTATCACAAATTATTTTTCGCAAGAATTTCTCCATGATGTAGAACGTAATACGATGTACATGACGTCCTTAATCTTAGCATCAAAACCAACACGTGGGAGAATATTTCTTTGTGTATTATAAAGCCAACAATATTCATTATATCGCTTTTAATTATTATTGTTTATATCGTTTTTAGCATCAAAACAAAGCGTGTTAATACACAAAGAAATATTCACTTCCGTCACTTCCGCCTTTCAAAATTGCGACCACGTGTTGAGTCGTGTCTTCCCTTCTTGACAGAAATGCCTTCACACGTGGATCGATTTTAATTGCGTTTTAAATGATAAATAAAAGTATATACCCAATATTAACACAAAATACGCTTTGCAGGTCGAGAACAGAACAAAACCATTCATCCATTTAACATGCTTTACGCAATACGAGGTCGTCATTTTAGAAAGCCGGAGTGACGGGGACAAGCTCTTATTTTTGGTGCGAAAACAAATGGAGTGTATCAACTCGCATTGAAATATTAATATATTGCGCAATGATGGATCCCTGGCTTCTCCTCGTGTTGCGGGCGTGAATTAACGCGACGTCACGTACATGATATTTACGTTTTACTTCATGGATAAATTCTCGACCTGCGAAGCATAATTTGTGATAATATTGGGTAAATACCTTTATTTATCATTTAAAATGCAATTAAAATATCAAACTCGTTTTCGCGCTAAAAACAAGTGCCTCTTCCCGTCACTTCCGCCTTTCTAAATTGCAACCACGTGTTGCGACCACGTGTTGACGATCTTAAGAAATTGACAGAAATGCCTTCACCCGGGGATCGATTTTAATTGCGTTTTAAATGGATTGATGGTTTTGTTCTGTTCTCGAACAATTTGGGTTAATACCTTTATTTATCATTTAAAACGCAATTAAAATCGATCCACGTGTGAAAGCATTTCTTTCCAAGCGGGAAGACACGACTCAAAGCAGTGGAAACAAAGACGTATAGCAAAACTGTGAACGCTGATAATTGGAATCAGTGAGAACAAAGTCAAAACAAAGCGTTTCGAATAATAGACCAGTAATATTGGGTAAATACCTTTCTTTATCATTTAAAACGCAATTAAAATCAATCTGTTGCGACTGATATTCGTTATTTCGAAAATATGAAGATCGTATTTACGTTTTACCGTAATTACTCGAGTATAAGACTGTTAAACCGACCCGCTATGTCCGATATTCGTTATTTCGAAAATAAGAATGTTCGTAATGAAAACTCATAGTGTCGTAATTTTTTGGCGTAAATCCTCGTCCACAGGTTGCTCTCGTGTATAAGTCGACCCCCTAAACATTTAACTAAGAGTTTTTGGAAAAAAACCTCGACTTATACTCGAGTAAATACGGTACACTTGCACTTTACAAACTTGAGTTTGCAGACAAAATCTCAATGGTTCCCCACGATGGGATATTGTCAACTACCACAACTTTCACATTTATTTCACACTATCAATGCATTTATTAGCAAGCCTTTACAATGTATCATATTTTGTATTCTGAAAAAATCTTTCTTCTGATATTATTTTCAAATCTGCCAATATATGCATCCATTCCATTTACATAGCATTTGCCCAGCAAGGTGATTTCACATTGATTCAACATTTTTACCCATAAAATTCTGATATTCTAACAAAAAAAGCTTGCAATTTTTGCTAAAAAACAAATTTATTTCAACAGAAATGATACATTGGGTTCAGAAAATATTGAGAAACTTTTGAGGCATTTTTTAAAAGTATACTATTCATACTGTGAAAATCTCACCTGTCCATATCTATAGAGCATTTTTCTGCTCGCTTTTTAGTTTGTTCCAAACAATGGGTTGCTATGACATCATGCAGACAAGGTACGTCACAACTCCATTCATTTTACTCCAAGGTTCATCAATATATATTATTGCAAGTGGAAACATTGAATGTTCCATGCATGTGAGAAACAACTCAACATTTGCCATTGAAATTTTAATCAAAATTTGAAAAAATATGAGCCACATAAAATATTTGTTCTGTTTTTTTTTTTTGCCTCATGGAAAAAGATTGGATTCTTCTCTAGTCAAACCTTCACTGAGATTTCCTATGTACTACCAAGAAGTCCATCCATTAGAGAAAAAGATCTGGGTTTGACATACAGACAAAAAGACCAAAAAGTTTCCCCCTCTCACAGCATAAGCTATGATGACAATGTCAGCACATCTAAGAAACACACAGCAATAGGTTTGAATTGAGTAAATATTCCCTGGCTAGTTAAAAAAAAGCTTTTTAATGATAAATGCTGAAAGCTGCTAAGTACACCAATGTCACCTTTCTTTTATTAATAATATTGATTTATCTTGATGCCAAGGAAAGCACATTTAATACACATATTTGGTTCTCCTCTTCACCATGTAGGAACCGTGATACAGAGTGGGCAGAGTCCGATATGGAGATGCACCGTGTAACATTAAGTCTTTCTTATTGAAAAGGGATTCACATTTCTGTTATAAACCTTCAGACTTTTACTCCAGTTTAGATGATCAAATTAAATTTCTTTTAAAGGTGAATGATTGTAAAAATTTAGTTTAAAAAAATTAAAAAATTAGTCCTGCATAGAATTCTTCCTTTTGTATTTTTTTCTTTTGTGTAATTTAACTGAATATTATTGAATTTTACATATTGCTGGTAATCAAATATCACATCACAGTCTGGCCATTTCTTACTGAAATCGCAAGACCATGTGTCACACTTGTGTATAACTGGAGCAGTTTTGTTCCCAATATGAGGTACCTCCATATCAACACAAGGGCATGAGTATCCCACACATACCCTGAGCCACCCAATGAAGCAGTATAAACCAGAGGGCAAGGCTATGTGTGTAATACTCTTGCTGCCCATGGAGAGTGCAATTGCAAGTCCCATAAATGGAGCTGGTTCTTTGAATATCAAACTTATTTTTGCCACCAACAAAAGATACTAAAAATCATCTTTGAGAGGTCAAACTGCCAAAAATGTAACACTCACAACCACAAAAACAGAAGTCACTGACCACAAATCTTTGCTGCCTACAACTACAAATTGATTGTTTACAATATTTGTATTTCCTGTTGGCACAAATGCAACCATCGACTGGGATAAAGTTTACTATTGTCCCAGTCATCAATTATCTCCCCTGCATCTAAACACATCACATACATCACAGAGTTTACTGTCAACAAAACGGAATATAATCCTATAAACCCACAGTCTCCATCAAGAAAGCTGTACAGGTCAACACACTTAGAGTGTCATATACCGGTAATCAATTTGTAACATGTATATAATAGATGCAGATCAACCCTGATGTTATATAAAAGATTGATAAAATCCTGCAGTGCTCCATGGTGTCAATTATCAACAAGCTATCACACATTCAAGGGAAGCCCATTCTTTTTGAGACATTGGTTAGATCTTAAATATTAACTTGAGATTAAATATAAACAGTGATAAAATAAACTTGTATAATATAATCAACATAAACTATCAACATGTAATTCCATCAATACCAAGTCAGTATTACTGTTTTGATTATAGAAACTTGGTATTTACAATACAATAACAGTGATTATAGTTAAAAGACACAAAAATCAAATCATTAAAATGTGTAATTTCATTTCATCACTTAAATTCATCAAATATAATCTCATAAAATTGTGTAGACATGTCAGTTGATTTTGAAATATTAAATATATTTTTAAATGTTAAATATAATAGTGACTGCTGCATAACAATATATCACATCAACGAGGTTTCCCACACATTTGCAATATTCTACTTTGAGGCACACCTGGGTTGAACTATTTTGCCAGGGATTCCAAAGAATTATTTCAGAGATATGTGTCGGAACCCTATTCTGACTTTTTTGACATGCAGTCAGAAGGTTATTTTTCCTATTCATCAGTTTATCTATCAGAAACAATATTTTTTTTCCTCACTTAGACATTAGAACATACATTTAATGTAATGGTGCCTGCTGCTTTCACTGAGGTGCAAAATAATCAATGGTATATCCATTTTTGAAAATTAGGTTAACACAAGAAGTATGAAATTCCTGTATAATATCTCATAAAAGAAGCACACCATATTAAATTCATACTTTGAACATCCAAACCCTTGCATGAAGGTGAAGATACCATTTCTGACATGTCTCAGTGGACGATTATTATCCTCTTCAATCTTTTGGAATAAGATGTGTAAATGCACGACTTTATTTCTCCACAAGGTAACATCACTGATTAATATCATCTACCAGGTGGCAGCACTACAGCAATGCTAATATTGGCAGTATTATGATATTGTCTGGCTTGTTGATCCTGTCAACTGTCACAGATACCAGAGCTTGTCGGCCATGCTTGGACTGAGTTCTGCATCGTGTATGGACTGACCCATGACTTTAGCCAGTTTATGTGCATACTGACATGGTGCAGGTACGCGGATAGTACCCTAAAATGATACAAAGCATTAAGCATGGTACCCTAAAATGATACAAAGCATTAAGCATGGTACCCTAAAATGATACAAAGCATTAAGAATGGTACCCTAAAATGATACAAAGCATTAAGGATGGTACCCTAAAATGATACAAAGCATTAAGGATGGTACCCTAAAATGATACACAGCATTAAGCATGGTACCCTAAAATGTGGTAAATGGTTAGTGTATTACTCTTATGATGTGTAAAAAATTAATTCTCTACTCTTATCACAGATATTTATTATAGAATATATGTGAACATTAAAGTATTTCATACCGGCCAATTGTAATAAAGATGTGTCAGTGCGTAAGTGAAGTTTTGCACTTGGTCTACAGATGAGTTGGTCTCATCAACCAGAACTGTGTAGTAGGTGGGAGAAACTGTCCCTTCTCTCACTGATTGCGACACCAGCAAGAAATCAAACCTGAAATCATATCATATCACTCCATGTTCAAACTTGTATGTAAAAATGCTACCAATCTAAATAATGTTGGTCACAAAAAAGCAACCCCATTGGTTGATAGCTCTGCTGACTTGAATGAAAACTCATGAACTGAGATCAGGTGTAAGTAACTAGCAAACAGGTTATGGTTTTCCATACAAGATCCCAATTCAATTTTGATGAGATATTCATTGATATCTTGTAAATCATCATCTTGTTACCAATGCAATATTTCGTGCACAAAATTTGTCCTTGTCACTGCATTAAAAGGAGGCTGCCATTATTAAAAACATAGGAAATATTATAATTAGCCACTTAGAATCGAGATAACAAGTTGGGGCCAGATTTGATATGCAATATGCATTTTGATTGGTCAAAATCATCTTCTGCTAAAGTCTGCTTTTGAAAAGGATTTAAATGATCATTTAGGAAGAAATGTTCACATACATTACAAAAAAGCAATGATAAGCATAGCTTTAAGGCCATTGACATATGTTATTCATTTAGCTATGACCTAAGACATTTCTGTACACCAAGTTGTCATTTCCTCTCATAAGTGGTTGCTCCACTAAGGTAAATGCTGACATCAATAAGATTCAAAGGAATCTTCTACCTCTATACAAAATATGAAACATATATTACTGGTAGTTTGGAGAAGAAATATTTTTAAAGAAATGTTGACAGACAGACGGACAGACAGACAGACATTTTCCCCACTCCTAAAGCTCTGCAACTTCAAAAAGTCAGCAGAGCTAAAAAGCAACCACTGATGAAAATACGAAAACATTATTTGTTCCCCTTCCTACAACCCCCCTTCCCAAAAATAAAAATAAAAATGACACACAGCTCAAGTCACAGTCTCCTGTCAAAGTGTGTCTTTAAGGATGGAATTATCTCTTTAATCATGTTATAATAGCACCGAGAGGTATATCTGGTTGTACTCACTGCTGCCACCTGGTGACAGTATTATCCACAATGCTTCCAGGTCGAGGATTTTCATAACGCCCTCCTTTACTTCCAAACAAACGTGCCAGGATCCGCTTTTGTACGATGACCACCATAAACTTAGGACTGACAGAAAAAGACACTAAGTCAGTATATGCTAGCCAATATCATTTCTCCCTATTGCATAGGAACATTTGCTTATTAAATAAAAAAGAAAAGAGAGATGTTCCTTTTGCTTCCATTTAGTGTAATCTAAAATATCTTTAGACAATGGTTGCATTCTAATTATTAATGAATTATTTAGCAGTCATATGTAATTCCAAAGGCCCAAGAAAGCAACTGATGTTGGACATGAGGTGTCATTCAAATTCTAAATCCTCTACATCCATATTATTCTTGTTTGTTGTATTTAGATTCAAGGACTCAAAGTTCTAAAATTAGTAAGATTCAAATGGTTCAAAGTTTTTTCTCTCCATAGAGTGTTCAAAACAAACACACATGACAATGACATAACTATTTCAAGTCTCAAATCCACAAAAAAATGACAAGAATGTGGTTTAGACTGACGTGGGTAGGTGGCACTGTGAGTACAGTGTCTGTGCTGCCTCCTTCATCTGCTGTAGCTCACCGGCCTCCACTGCCTCCATCTGACCCTCTCCCACTCCATCCCGGTATACGTAGATTGTCTGCGGCAATTTTCTGTATTTGCCATGGAACGCTTTAAGACATTCTGCAAATAATAATAATAATAATAATAATAATAATAATAATAATAATAATAATAATAATAATAATAATTTTTACGAAGATGAACTTTATTCATTTTATTTTTTATCCACTTGATTTGTCTATCCTTACTTCATCCTTACTTTAAGAAATATTACAATAAAAGGGAACAAAGTATATACTTTCAGTGAAAGAATAACAAAAAATTGACTTTGACACATGATAGGTCACTAACAATTTTGTGTTAAACAAAAATGGTATTGTTACTGAAAATTACCGCAGATTTATTGGAGCTCAATATACATGCTAATTCTGTGGGAATATGTGGAACACGAGGTGTTTCTTCTTCAGTAATACTAGTCTATATTTTCTGGGTAAATTCTCTATCTTTAACCATGACTTATCTTGTGAAATATTGCCACTTTCCCAACTTAAAGAGACCTGAACCTGAGAGAAAGCTTGATACTTGCTTGTGAAGGACACATTCAAATGTGTTAGTAGTTCCTGGCCCCTCATTTGGACTTGAGCAGTAGAGTAGAATTTGGTGACCTTCTTGTCCATGCTTGCTACAATGCCAGCGTAGGAATGCTTCTTATTCACTGTGTCATGGAACACATCTATTCCTACCACCATAAATGGGCTGGCATTAAGTCCCTCAAACAGAGAAAAAGCTCATCAAGAAATGACAATGTCTTCCAACTCCTCTCACCAACCCAACTGTTCTAAATACAGGCCATGTAAATATGAAAGGCTTACCTCTGGGAATCGAGCCCACCAGATGGCACCACCTAACTTGCATTGCATCTGCAGAGCAATGTTTGTGGCGATTGATCTAATATGTTTTTTAGTCAATGTGTTTGATAACACACACTGGGTTGAAACTGAAACCATACACAAGAGAACATTACAGATTCCCAAACTGATTTTTTTCTGAACATGCATTTGTTGCCAAAATAAAAATGTATTCCTCTCACAGCATACAGAATGGTAGTTAACATATCAGCCGCCGTGTCTGGAAATCTACCCAGTATTTGACACAAGAGACACCTGGTGGATCACAAATGTTGAAACTGAGTGAGAATTGTTTTGAACATTATATATATATATGCTGGGAAATTTGACTGGAAAAATTCTTCAGAAAAGGTTGTTGACAACTGTATATATCTTCACATACATATCATGCCTCAGACGATTTTTCTAGAATGATACATTAACAAGGATAGCTGGCAAACACATGATCTATTTGTATAAACAAACCATTGGCATCTGAAAAGTTTTTTCATGAAAAAAATTACAATAATGTCTATTTTGTGTTTTTATTCCAGACTGATCAGTGTATAATAGACTGTAATGACTTCCTTAGAAAGGGGGGGCGACATTGTTGGCTTTCTTAGAAGGAAATATTTTTGTCTGTGAACAAACATGATTATAGTTTACCCTGCAGGTTAACAGCAGCTTCTGTCTTGACTTGTGCATATACGTCGTCAACCTGGCGAGGCCTGGCATCTGGCAGCACAACTAGGATCATCTGCAGAGACTTGCTCTCATTTGCTGCACGGTTCACTGCCGCGCGGTAAGAAAGTCTGTCACCCCGAGACACAGAATAGCTACAAAAGCCAATACACTGACATATAATGTCATAAAATTGCTGTCAACATTTGAATTGAATTCAAATAAGGACCACATTTTTAGATTAAATAAATGCTATTGATATTTTGTCAATATTTGACTTTTACCATTGCTTATGAACCATTTCTATGCTGCAAAGTTCCACTGAAGCTCAGTCCAGTTAATATAAATTGATTTTAAAAATAAATAAAGTTGATTGATTTTTAAAAATAAAGATATTTACAGTATTTTGAATTGTGACACAGGTCTGGCATGGTCAGCTAGGCCAGAGGCCACATGAATTGTTATAAACAATATATATATATATATATATATATATATATATATATATATATATATATATTGTTTATAACAATTATATATATATATATATATATATTGTTTATAACAATTCATGTGGCCTCTGGCCTAGCTGACCATGCCAGACCTGTGTCACAATTCAAAATACTGTAAATATCTTTATTTTTAAAAATCAATCAACTTTATATATATATATATCCAAATTCTGTGAGGTAGCAAACTGTTGATACAAGAGCAAATAAAATACAGGCCATTTAAGCCAGGTTCCTCTTGGCTAAATTAGTTATGTGCCTACATGAAACAGGGAACAGCATAATCCAGTAGGTTGACAGGTTAGATACATTACCTGGTTGGAGGCACTGCTGGGATGCCGATAGCTGTCAAGGTGTCTATTAGCAGTCTGGTCAACACCTGAGTCTCTGTACTCTTCCTGCTGGGAAAGATGTTAGATACATTACCTGGTTGGAGGCACTGCTGGGATGCCGATGGCTGTCAAGGTGTCTATCAGCAGTCTGGTCAACACCTGAGTCCCTGTACTCTCCCTGCTGGGAAAGATGTTAGATACATTACCTGGTTGGAGGCACTGCTGGGATGCCGATGGCTGTCAAGGTGTCTATTAGCAGTCTGGTCAACACCTGAGTCTCTGTACTCTTCCTGCTGGGAAAGATGTTAGATACATTACCTGGTTGGAGGCACTGCTGGGATGCCGATGGCTGTCAAGGTGTCTATCAGCAGTCTGGTCAACACCTGAGTCCCTGTACTCTCCCTGCTGGGAAAGATGTTAGATACATTACCTGGTTGGAGGCACTGCTGGGATGCCGATGGCTGTCAAGGTGTCTATCAGCAATCTGGTCAACAACTGAGTCTCTGTACTCTCCCTGCTGGGAAAGATGTTAGATACATTACCTGGTTGGAGGCACTGCTGGGATGCCGATGGCTGTCAAGGTGTCTATCAGCAATCTGGTCAACAACTGAGTCTCTGTACTCTTCCTGCTGGGAAAGATGTTAGATACATTACCTGGTTGGAGGCACTGCTGGGATGCCGATAGCTGTCAAGGTGTCTATCAGCAATCTGGTCAACACCTGAGTCTCTGTACTCTTCCTGCTGGGAAAGATGTTAGATACATTACCTGGTTGGAGGCACTGCTGGGATGCCGATGGCTGTCAAGGTGTCTATCAGCAATCTGGTCAACAACTGAGTCTCTGTACTCTCCCTGCTGGGAAAGATGTTAGATACATTACCTGGTTGGAGGCACTGCTGGGATGCCGATGGCTGTCAAGGTGTCTATCAGCAATCTGGTCAACAACTGAGTCTCTGTACTCTCCCTGCTGGGAAAGATGTTAGATACATTACCTGGTTGGAGGCACTGCTGGGATGCCGATAGCTGTCAAGGTGTCTATCAGCAGTCTGGTCAACACCTGAGTCTCTGTACTCTTCCTGCTGGGAAAGATGTTAGATACATTACCTGGTTGGAGGCACTGCTGGGATGCCGATGGCTGTCAAGGTGTCTATCAGCAGTCTGGTCAACACCTGAGTCTCTGTACTCTTCCTGCTGGGAAAGATGTTAGATACATTACCTGGTTGGAGGCACTGCTGGGATGCCGATGGCTGTCAAGGTGTCTATCAGCAATCTGGTCAACAACTGAGTCTCTGTACTCTTCCTGCTGGGAAAGATGTTAGATACATTACCTGGTTGGAGGCACTGCTGGGATGCCGATGGCTGTCAAGGTGTCTATCAGCAATCTGGTCAACAACTGAGTCTCTGTACTCTTCCTGCTGGGAAAGATGTTAGATACATTACCTGGTTGGAGGCACTGCTGGGATGCCGATGGCTGTCAAGGTGTCTATCAGCAGTCTGGTCAACACCTGAGTCCCTGTACTCTTCCTGCTGGGAAAGATGTTAGATACATTACCTGGTTGGAGGCACTGCTGGGATGCCGATGGCTGTCAAGGTGTCTATCAGCAATCTGGTCAACACCTGAGTCTCTGTACTCTTCCTGCTGGGAAAGATTTGTGCCCAGTTGGTCAGCTCCACTGACCTCTCTAGTTGACAGCCTCTAATCTTGTCTGACCAGCTGGCTTTATGTGGAGAATAATCCTGAACCAAAAGAAATATCCTTTGAATCCACTAAGGATGTTCTTGGTTTATGATTGGTCTAATATGCATTAGTGTGGAACTTTTTAACAATCAGTATAATTTAAGTTTCCCAGGAATTTCCAAGTTTTTTTGTCCATTTCCAAGTTTTTTTGTCCATTTTATTTCAGAAGTGTCCAACATAAAACCCTATTTAAGGCCTGTGACAGATAATCAAGAAAAGAAACTTGATAAAAATAATGAGAAGACGAATAACTATAAATACAAACCAGTGCTCTGTTCTTTGCGAAGATTTGTACTGGAGGTAGAACTCTGCCTTTCACCTGCTGCAAACGCTGAGCAAGCTCCAAACCCCAGCTCTGAAATCTCTGATAAACATAAACATGAGACATAAAAAGTCAATTGTAGGATACTGATTGCCCATCCATAGACATTTATATACAAGTATAGACAATCATGATATCTGGCAGAGATCAGAGAGGTTACAAAGTGCAAATGTCAAGGCCAACAAGTGCAGGCTAATGAGATGCATTGCTGATCCGACAGGAAGATGACGTGATGGTCCAAGCCGGAACTGTGCCAGAAGCTGCAGAAAAGCCAGCAGGCCAACGCTCACTAGTATGCACTCAGATCCAGTTAAAAGGGCCCCGAAATCGCTACTCGGGTAGCAGAAACCACTTGCCTAGAAGATCCACGACACTCTGTCTCATGACTGCCACTTGTATAGACTTTGGGTGCATTAACAAGCCTGAGGGCTCTGAACAGTTATCAGCATTTGGATATTTCATATATCACACTCTTGCCATGCCTTCCTAGCCAGACTGTAGTGTATACGAGCACCGAATAAAGACGACTATTGTGCATTGTGTATGCTTAGTCTGCAGTCCTTCTTACCTCCCAATCAGATAGGTAGAGTAGGTAGCTAGGTTAAGGCCCCAGCTCACAGTCGCCAGCGAGTATAGTTCCATATTCCCATTTATGTCCTCATAGGTCGGATACGTACAAACAATACGTAACACAATCACTATTACACTCGACCAAGATATATTTGCGTGCAGCTGTAGGTCAAATATAATTCATGTGTTGGACTACGATGTAACGGGGATTGAGTAGTTAAATAATTAGCATCATTAGCATCAGAACAATACTTTTATGCCTTGTTTTGTTATTTCCATGAAGAAAAAATGAATCTTTTTTTATTTTATTATCATCAATCATTCTTTCACATGGGTGCTGGTGAGAAAAAAATTTTGACGGAACATTTTCGGCGAAAAGCGAGCCTCGCAAACTTAACCGAAAAGCGATTGGTGTGGGTAGCCGAGTCGTCAAAATATTAGCCAATCAAAATCCGTCAAACTCTACCGAAGCAGCCCGCAACACCAAAACAAGGCGGCGGCCACAAGCGGTAAGCGAACGACTGAATTTTCGATGTTTTGGGTCGATTTGTGCAATTTTGATGACACGAAATTATTTTTTTTACGGAAGAATCGATTCGATTTGACGGATTTTCCGTTCACGGATTTTAAATTTTGACGGAAATCTGTCTGTAGACAGAGGACCAGCACCCATGCTTTCAATATGAATTTAACTTCAATATGATTTTAACAATTTTTTAACTTAACATTTGTTAAGCATAAACTTTTTAAGTTTCCTTTTTATTCTTAAATTGTTTGTTTTTTTTATCTGATATGGAAATTATCTGAATCAGTTAAAAAAGATTTCTTTATTTTTGTTTCTTATTTCTTTATTCTTATTACTTGTTAATTCAATACTGATTCCTTGCGCCTACAAATAATTAAAGACATTTTTTTAGATTTTTTCGCTTACTGATTTAGCCTAGCCAGCTAATTTTCTGATACTGAAGGTGTAACAGACAACATTTCTGTGCCTACAGTATTTTCAGATGATCTTCTCTGACAGCTAGGGCATAAAAGACAAATTTGTGTACCTACTCTGCCATGCTGTTAACAATCTGCTGGATACTTTCGGCTCTTTCTTGCGGGGCCAACTTCACCACACTGTCAACTGCTCTCATGAGTTGAAAGTCCTTTTTCATCTTCTCTGTCAGTCCTAAAATTAAATTCATAAAACTTGAGGTGTGTAAATACATAAAAGGTCAGCTCACAGAAAGCTGAATCTGTGTTAATCTCATCAAAAATCATTTAAAGACATAATTGATACAAGGAAAAGACTATCTACCTGTTAAATGGCAAAGATGCGGTATTAAATTCAATAGACTTGATGTGAACTTTTGGCGCATCTTTTTTCCAGAGGGCAGCACCACCAGAAGGGGCTGTTTGGGATCACCAGTGCTAAGGTTGTACGCCTGAATATGTATTATAATATATATTAGATGTGAATCATCCATGTGTCAAATTACTTCAATAATAAGATATAAAAATGTATAAATATCATCTTTCTGTTAAATAACTTCTGTAATAAGATATGTATGTATCATCTCTGTGCCAAATTGAATTTAGTAATAAAAGATTAACATGTATATATCATCTCTGTCAGATCACATTTGTAATAAGATATCAGAATGTATGTATCATCTCTGTGTGAAATCAATTTAGTAATAAAATATTAACATTTATATATATATATATCATTTCTGTCAAATCACTTTTGTAATAAGATATCAGAGGAGTAATGGTTTTACTTCCTTCACAAACTCACCTGCATATAGTACTGTTCATATGAAATTTGATGCCCATTCTGGTCAAATGTTGAGGTCGGGCTGGTTTCAAAATCTACGTCCTGAACAGTATAAGTCCTATTGTTATAGCTAAAAAAACCCAATAAAACAATCAATTGGAACCCCAAAATCATTGTACAGAACACAATTTGTGCTTTGTGGCCTTGTATGCAAAGATTTTTTTTAAGCAATTGTTTATAAAAGTGACAAAAGCAAGCTTTGAATTTAAACTTTAAATAATAATTAACACAGCATTTTTAACACAACATTTTTAAGACAAATAAAATTAAATACATAAGATTAGATAACTGATTATCTATTTAAATGTATAATGCTTCAACTAAGACAAAATAGGTGTATAAGAGAAGTAACGCATATAAATGAGACCACTTGCGGAGTTATGACAATTTTGCCGATGAGTTCTCTCTTGATGTTGTGCTCTGCCTGGCTGGTGTTGCGGCTGGCGATGTCCTCCATCTCACGATACACCGTCTTCATGACGAGCGTGAAGTTCATTTGATATTTGATATTTGATATTTGACGTTTTTTTCAAAGTATGCCTCCAAGTATATATCTATACACACTTATAGGATATGGGTCAAAACAGGATATAAAAGGATATATACCCTGTCAAAAGCGGATATATCATTTTTATTCGCAATAAATCCAATTTTTATACATTTATAACTTAGAAATGTTTTTTTAATGATCTCAAAGACTTTTGATTGACTAATGGGGCCTTAGACATACTTGGTAGACATGTCTAGATTACGTCTAGCCCCCTCAATATGAGAGCATAAATCTGAGTTCAATGGAATAGCCCTTTTTCCCTAGCAAAGTCAATATATTCGACCTACTGACTGGTATGAGGTTGGGGAGGGGGGGAGAGTACTAAAAGGACTTTTGATTGACTAATGGGGCCTTAGACATACTTGGTAGACATGTCTAGATTACGTCTAGCCCCCTCAATATGAGAGCATAAATCTGAGTTCAATGGAATAGCCCTTTTCCCCTGGCAAAGTCAATATATTCGACCTACTGACTGGTATGAGGTTGGGGAGGGGGGGAGAGTACTAAAAGGACTTTTGATTGACTAATGGGGCCTTAGACATACTTGGTAGACATGTCTAGATTACATCTAGCCCCCTCAATATGAGAGCATAAATCTGAGTTCAATGGAATAGCCCTTTTTCCCTGGCAAAGTCAATATATTCGACCTACTGACTGGTATGAGGTTAGGGAGGGGGGAGAGTACTAAAAGGACTTTTGATTGACTAATGGGGCCTTAGACATACTTGACTGGTATGAGAGCATAAATCTGAGTTCAATGGAATAGCCCTTTTCCCCTGACAAAGTCAATATATTCGACCTACTGACTGGTATGAGGTTGGGGAGGGGGGAAGAGTACTAAAAAGACTTTTGATTGACTAATGGGGCTAAAGGATGACGAAAGGACCACAGTCAACAGAAGTAGTCTGTCTTGGGAAATGTGCCAGGCCAAAATAGTCGGCGAGTCCTTCATTCATGTGGAAAGTCCATTCATCTTTATTGTCAGAAATTTTGGTCAAGGCCAAAATAATATCCATATGAGCTTTGCTCACTCTCCTGGAGGCTGCCTGCGGACAAGGATCCAGGTAAAGTACCTGGTTGTTACTAATATCAATAAACACTGCACACCAATGATTGGGATGATGGGCAGCCATCAAAAGTGCTGAACATTGTTTAGCCAAAACAAATGGTGGTAACCAATCATATGCAGTTTCTGCCGTTGCCAAACTTAAAAACTGGTTGGGCAAAATGCAAAATGTCATATCATTTTCTGAACCTATTATTCCAGCGATGGTAATCAGTGCTGCATCTATTGCCTCGCCATCAATATGCATGTCCGGATTGATGAGTCTGAATATACTCTCGGAGGTGCAACTAAATGGGGATTGAACTGGAGTGAAGAATTCTCCATTCCTTTTCATAATGGAAAGAAGAATATCTCTTGACAAATTTATGCTCTCATATTGAGGGGGCTAGACATAATCTAGACATGTCTACCAAGTATGTCTAAGGCCCCATTAGTCAATCAAAAGTCCTTTTAGTACTCTCCCCCCCTCCCCAACCTCATACCAGTCAGTAGGTCGAATATATTGACTTTGCCAGGGGAAAAGGGCTATTCCATTGAACTCAGATTTATGCTCTCATATTGAGGGGGCTAGACGTAATCTAGACATGTCTACCAAGTATGTCTAAGGCCCCATTAGTCAATCAAAAGTCCTTTTAGTACTCTCCATCCCTCCTCCCCAACCTCATACCAGTCACTAGGTCGAATATATTGACTTTGTCAGGGGAAAAGGGCTATTCCATTGAACTCAGATTTATGCTCTCATATTGAGGGGGCTAGACATAATCTAGACATGTCTACCAAGTATGTCTAAGGCCCCATTAGTCAATCAAAAGTCCTTTTAGTACTCTCCCCCCCTCCCCAACCTCATACCAGTCACTAGGTCGAATATATTGACTTTGCCAGGGAAAAAGGGCTATTCCATTGAACTCAGATTTATGCTCTCATATTGAGGGGGCTAGACGTAATCTAGACATGTCTACCAAGTATGTCTAAGGCCCCATTAGTCAATCAAAAGTCTTTGAGATCATTTAAAAAACATTTCTAAGTTATAAATGTATAAAAATTGGATTTATTGCGAATAAAAATGATATATCCGCTTTTGACAGGGTATATATCCTTTTATATCCTGTTTTGACCCATATCCTATAAGTGTGTATAGATATATACTTGGAGGCATACTTTGAAAAAAACGTCAAATATCAAATATCAAATATCAAATGAACTTCACGCTCGTGCACATAGACCGTCACTAATAACTAAAACTTTTCACCACAACTTCTGTGTTTGGAATGTGCTAAAAATTGATGCTCCAGAGTGCCAATGTCACAAGATGTCTGGATAGCAGTATGCAAAGTCACAAGCGATTCTCCGCACCCAAGGTTCAAATTAGATACACTTCTCTAGTTAATGAAAAAGAAAGGTTTTTACCCATGCAGGGTTCTCCCCATGGGGTAAAAATACAAGATTGATTACTTCACTTTAATTTTACTTCACTTTCAGTTTGAATAATGTGTATTTAAAGTGATATGCAAATGTGGACAATATAATATAATATAAAATCTGCAGGGCACCGAAAATATCAATTACAAAAAATTGAAATCTATTTATTTCAAAATGCAAATAATGTGGGAAGAAAATACATCCTTCGTATTATTTTGTCTGATCATCAACCAGGATCCCACACATAAGGGTGTCTCTCAATTGTGGTTTTCTCCTAAAATAAATAAGCATTCAATAAATTTGTTATAAAACAATATATATATATATATATATATATATATATATATATATATATATATATATATATATATATATATATATATATATATATATATATATATATATATATATCATGTGGATATTATTTGACCATATACACAGGATTTAAAATGCATGCTTTTTATATATATATATATAGATATATATATATATATATATATATATATATATATATATATATATATATATATATATATATATATATATATATATATCATGTGGATATTATTTGACCATATACACAGGATTTAAAATGCATGCTTTTTATATTTTATATATTTTATATATATATATATATATATATATATATATATATATATATATATATATATATAAAAAGCATGCATTTTAAATCCTGTGTATATGGTCAAATAATATCCACATGACAATAAATTTGTGCTAAAAATATAAAAAAAATAAAATTATAATATTTATCACAAATATGTGAATAGATTAAAAAAGCATGTACTTATGCTTTTGATTGTACGATTGATTTATTTTGCATGATCATCAAACAGGAACCTGCGAATATGGTTAATTCTCTTGTTTGATTTTTCTCCTCAATGATAAAAGAAATATCCACACAAAAAAAACTAAATTATATATTTATTGTCTGAATAGATTAAAAAGGCATGTACTTATCCTTTATATTACTTTTGTCAGTTGTCATTCAAACCTGGAGGTCATACTAAGTATTTTAAGCTGGTTAAGCACAAAGGTATATTTATTGTCTTTTTCCCACTTTGAACTGTAATCTTTAACTGGAGCTGGGACTGAAATAATCATCCTAAAACGTATTCACCAAATATTCTTTTATGCTACAAGATGCTGAAATGGTTCTTGAATTGATTTTATTAGGAAAACTTAACTATCTAATATAAATGATATCTGTATGATATATGTATATATATATTAATCATTAATACACTATCTTTACCAAATATAAACATATACAACCCCTCTCTTCACTGTTCTTTCTATATATCTGCAGTGAAATTAAGTTTCTTTACTGAGTAAATGCATGTTTGTTAGACACCACACGATTCATCGTTGCCCTATGGGTTACATTATAAGCAGTGTAATAATTACTGTTGACCATGTCTAAACTCAACATATATCAAGCTATTTTAAATTTATAAATTTATTTATAAAGGGCCTTCATAAAATAGTCTATATGGGAAAGTATCTCATTCAAATGATTTCTAAGAATCCCAAAAACTGAATTGTCATGAAGATAGTTGCACCAGTGTTGAATGCAATGAGTCCGTGGTGTTTGTAATATTCCATTGCCATGGCAACCAAGGCCACTCCCAGCACAGCAAAATATCTCATATTATTTGTCTGCTCAGCTTTGATGGCAATAAACATGAAGAATGTTGCGAAAAACAAGAAGTTTGCAGCTTTTCCCAGCAACAAAAAGCATGCTCCCAAGACGAGAAGGAGCAAAATGGCATATTTTATCCCTGCAAGCAACAGGAAATTGCGTTGTTCTGCCCGGAACCGGAAATGCCAGTCATTCAACTGTGACTGAAGTTCTGCATGATCACGGTCAATGTGCGCAAGTCTCTGGCGATAATCAACCAAACCCTGAAAAACATCATTATAAACTCTGTTCAGGTTTATTACATCATTCAGCAGAAGAAAGCATACAGATTTTCTGCCAGTAATAAGAATCATTGCGTAGGCATTCATTTTGAAATGATCTATTTATACTTGATTTACCTGTGCTGATTTCCTGGATGCTGTAGCTGTAGCAAGGCAGGCAGCACCTGCTGGTAAATTCCCGCTGGATGTAAATACTAAAAATGGCATAAACAAAATTTGGTATAAATCCTTACAGTTATATCAACATCAAAAGCGTATTTTTGTTTTTATTATTCTAGGGAGAGCCAGAATCTGTGATTTTTGTTACATCTGGGACATCAATATTTAGCAATTTCAAAATATGTGTAAAGCAATAACATTGGCTTTTATTATTGTAGGAAAGGGTAACTCATTCATAAATCATCATAAGAAGATAGTTCCAAGTGTTGATCACAATGAAAATAGAAGAAAAAAAATTAAAGGTCCCTGATGTAACATGGACTCAAAAATATATATTAAAAGCATATAAATCTCATTTAAACAATCAAAAGTGTACTTATTTTTTAAAAGGGTGTCTTTTTATCCTTTAAGTACTTTAGATTGAATTTAGTACATTTCAATTACCAAAAAAATCAATAATCATATGCAGATGTAACAAGGACACCAAATGAAAGTTTGAATGAGAATTCTTTATTGTTTTGTTGCTTGCTCCTGGGAGGTATTTTTCATGTATTAAGTTTAGTGATGCCTCATCATTATTCATTAAAAAAAAGAATTCTTCATTTTGGTGTCCTGTGTCACATCTGGAGAAGTAGGGGTTGATAAATATATGAGGGTTATAAATGATTCATTAATAGTTAGAATGGACAGATCTTAAAATCTTGCACCTAATCAATTTAACTTAAAAAATCTGTGACAAAATTGTGTCTGGAGAAATGCAAACATCAATATAACATGTACACCATGGAATACATACAATATGGAGTCCTTGTTACATTAAGGACTGGTGTTACAATATTTCACAAAAATGCTATCAGAAAATGACCTCAAATTCTCATAATTTTTCTACAGTATCTATGCTATATCAATTTGTAGTTCAGTGTCATTACTTTACATTTGGTCTGTTATCAATGTGTGATATGGACCAATGTAACAGGGACTCCATACAACTTCAATACTTTTTGTGTCTGATGTTACATCAAGTTTACAATCCATAAAGAAACATATAATTGTAGAAACAAAATATCAGAATTTTTGTCAATGTTTTTTCCATATTCACTTTAAGATAGGACAGGAATAATGATCAAAGTTTTATTTTAATCTTACTTTTTATGTAAAAAGTGAAACCAACGTAACAGAGGACACTAAAAAAACCCAGGAACATTTTTTTTCAATGATCTTGTATGAGGTTTTAGAGACACATGCTCCATATCTTTCAGTGGATTATGAGAGAAAACCTACTAAACTGGCATCTAATACACATTTTAAAAGATTCTATGGATTGTAAATATCCTTTTTGTGATGTTTTGATATTCATAACAGGATGTAACAATCAATTTTGGTGACATTCAGTTTCCAGTTGAAACTGTAACAAAACAGCTATGCATTGAATTACCAACTTGTGGAATATTATAAAATTGTAGTTGCCTTTTTTGGTGGGCGAAAAAATAGTATAAAATTTTTATTTTTAACTTTATATAAAAAGTCCCAGACGTAACATCCTGACACCAAAGAAATGCAAAGAAGAAATGTGCACTTTTCAGAGAATTAAGTTCAAAAATATTTTATTTCACCAGCATATTTTTGCACCAGAATGGCATCACATTGAAAAGACATCCAGGTCAAGTGGTGTTTTGAAATATTTTACCTCACTACACAGGAGTCCCCAGACGTAACAAAGTGGACACAAAATGTTACGTCGTACATGGTATTTTTCAAAGATGTTTTTCAGCTGAAATTTTTATAGAATAAGTGCAATCTTGAATGAAATGTTGATTCTTATATTATTTTTGTAAAAAGAATCCCAAGTTTGATTCATTTCACTAATAGAAAATAAAGAAAAAAACACCCTTTATACAGGCATCGTAAATAGAGAACATTATTTTTCATGAATTTTCCCCTATTTTCTCGGATTAACAGTAATAAAAAAAGGTTTGATTATGATATTTCTAATATTTACATGATAGAATATCTCTTATATACAAAGTTGAAATTATGGATATTATAAATTACTGATTACATTCAGTACATTGTTAAAAAATCATCTTTTGCTGTGACGTAACATAAATCACAGGACTCCAGATTCTGGCTAGGGACTCTTTTAGTATTTTTTGTATCCTTTGATAATTAAAAAAACCCACCAACGCTCCCAAAGAAACAAGCATACGACAGAAGAGACGCTAGGAAACTCTTGCCAGCCACGTGGGTATCAAGATCATCCAGCATCTGACGCGCCCTCTGCAGGCGGTCCTCACAGGCCTGGATATGTGCAGATATCCGGTTCATCTGGAATGCTAACTGGATGGCTGTGATGAAGGTCACCTCCTTCTGATTTTGGATGACGGCCTCCAACAACTCATCCAACTGTTGGCCAAATTCCTCAATCGTAGCTTGGACTGCTAACATCCTTATTTTGGTCTGTGCCAGAAACTTTTCAATATTTTCTCTTGACTCATCATCAACCAGGAAATGTTCACTGATGGTTTCCGTCAGCTGGTATGTGTCGCTGACCTTGACGTAGCGATCCACGTGGTTCAGGGCCCTCTCCACATAGGGAAGTACCCTCTGGAACGCTACCACACCCGCCATGACGTCACCACGGCGTAACAGGCGTATGGTGTTCTGCAGGAAGGATCTGACACCCCTCCATTCTTCCTTGTCGGGTATTTTCTCCAGTAGTTTCTCTGCCAGCCCAGCCAACTCCCCTACACACTGCTTCACCAAGCCAAAAGTCATGATTATTGTTAGGAGTCAGTATTTCTTGTATAATGTATAACTTCTAGATATTCTTCATTTTTATCCTTCATCACCCATGCACTCTGGGTTGTCTGAAATATAACAGATCATATTCATTTACAAACATATTTAAACTCCATGCTTAATTCTTTCATGAAATCAGATTTTCAAGCACTTTTTCCAAACATAAGAAGAGTGTTTATGTCCTAAATTTTGTGATCAAATGTTGTTACCCATCATATTACCCCAATATGAATTTCTCTGCCATTTGGAAGTAGATGAGTCTCTTGCTAAGGATCCAAATCATCCATTGAATACTTTGTCCAAAAACATTGATTAGATTGACCAATGGGGCACCTTCAGATTGGGAAAATGGAGTGATTTGGCTTGTTGTCCATTAATATTAGTACAGACATAAAACCCTTTCTAAACATTTTTAGCAAAACACTAAACACTTCAAGAAGAAGACTTGTTTGTTTCACAGTTTTATGACCACTTATTAATTTAACACTTTCTAAATCTCTGTAAAATGTAATTTAACACT
The DNA here is from genome assembly GCA_949316495.1 of Amphiduros pacificus. NCBI lineage: Eukaryota > Metazoa > Annelida > Polychaeta > Phyllodocida > Hesionidae > Amphiduros > Amphiduros pacificus. Next base: position 55,452,318 of record OX439001.1, on the reverse strand, counting down.
TTCTAAATCTCTGTAAAATGTCTGTGAAATCTGATTTCATGAAAGCTAAAACATATCTGGAACTTTTTGTCTCATAAATAACATATTCAAAGTAATTTGAAAGTAAGAAATACAAACGATCATGGTCTAAAGAAATAACTGGTTTATATTAAACTATTAAAATATTATATTTGAAATGTCCTTTTGGGGTACCAAATAATAAAGGCCACCTGTGCGATACTTTCCTAATAATACAGGAAACAGCTATTGGTATGAAGTCGTTTTCCATTGCTCAAACATCACTATATATTGGAATTACTGCTAAAATACATTTATTGACAATATATTCCATTCCATGGAGTATGACAACTATGCAAATTCTTTAATCTTTTGTTCAAAACAAAGGAAAATGGTTAACTGACAATGATAAATCCTACTGTTTACATCATGGCACTGTCTCTTACTTGAGTCTTCAGCTCAGCCAATGTGAATTCAAGCTGTTGCAGGCTTAATTGAGTGTGTAAAGCTCACGGTATGTTAATCCCAGGTAAGTCTTTCTAACAACATGTCCATTCCAACTGAATCTAAAACGGACTCTGACTACTGTTGGTTAAAAACATCCTGAACTCAACTTAATGATAACTTTCTTGTTGGCCAACCAATAGGAAGGTGCCACATACGTAGCAGAGAATCAGCATGTCAGAGACGGGAGAAGTAACCTCTCTCACTCTCCAGGCAGAGCAGTCGTATCACAGCCAGGTGTGCTCTCCCTCTGACGTGGCTCAGATCTCAATATACACCCCAGCTCGTCATCACATCTCTATGCCAAAACATCACTCAAGTTTTTCTACAAACATCTTGCATCAAAACCAAGCCCTCCAAGTGAGAAGTTAAAATGCAGTTATTTCAGTATAAATCTAATTCAGTGTTTCTAATTAGACAAGTCTCTGAAGGCAGAAATTTAATAAGGCTGCTATAGTCGTAATGTTTCAATGTATCATCACACAAGATCTGAAGACCACATCTCTCTGTAAATTATTAGGATAACCAACGCAAAATTCTGACCACGTTCAGCAATGATGGAGATAAATAGCCTGACATCAGTCTGTACTGGGTGTCAGGAGAGAAAATGAGACAAGAACAAGCAAAATAAAAGGTGTACTCACCGAAAATGCAGCATCATTGTGAGTTTGCAGGCAGTATGGGTACCTGCAGGAGTGTGGCTGTACCTGCAGGCAGTATGGCTGTCTGAGGTGGGATGTGGGGATGTGGAAGGACGCTATATTTAGATCATCACCGACTCACCTTCCGCTTCCTCTCAGCATATTCCAGATCACTAACCCAGGCCACCTTCATTCATAAAGCAAACATCTTTTGCGTTAGAGATTGGAATGTGAAATAAATTGATTTTTTATCCTTTTGTTAATAATGAAAATTGAAATAATTATATACAATTCTATTGAAATAAATAAGATAATCATAAATGCTACACTGAAATCAAGGAATTATTCCATTTGAATAAAAACATAGCTGAAAATTAAAAGTATAATATATATGATACTCAGTGCTCATGAAAAAGTATATATGACACATAATCCACCAGTTAATGTATGAGGCATACCATGGTAAGGAGTAAAGGGGCAAACAAGGATAAGGTTTATGCTAAAAAAGTTAAAAATGGAAGTCATTTTTTTTTCTAAAAATATATATTCATTATCAGGAATGAAGAGATAAGCCACATCACCAATAAGTGTACAGATGATAAGTATAAATGATAAGTAAATGCATCAACATATGAACAAACAATAAACACGGAATGAGAGTCAAATAAAATAGACGAGGGGAGCGTCAGGCAAAAACAGGTGATTTACCAGAATACCTGTACATGTGGAGATTCCTGAATTCTACAAATTTGTTGTTCTCCAGGCTCTATGAATCTTGACATTCCGCATCCAGACTATTATCCATTGCAGGACTCTGATATCATCTTTGTTTTCATCTTTGTATTTTTTATATTTACAAAACAAAATAATGTCTTACAAAAATAGCAGGCTGGTCACTTTCTCAGTTTTCATCAATAACTCTGCAAATGATACACTTACAGAAATTATTCATATATGTCTGAAATCGTGAGAGAGTTATTTATGTTGTTTGTAGATTTCACTGAGATTTTGCCCCAGAAATGACTGCCATAATTGCAAAAATTAAAACAAGAAGTAAATGATAGTTCTAAAGGTTTTCCAATAACATCTCCACAATTCACTTACAGTTATAATTTTAATAGTTCTGGAATTGTGAGAATGAGGATAACCGTAATGCATGTTAAATGAATGGATGGTTTTGTTCTGTTCTTGACCTGCAAAGCGAATTTGTGATAATATTGGGTAAATACCTTTATTAATCATTTAAAACGCAATTAAAATGGATCTGCTCCGTCCGATATTCGTTATTTCGAAAATATGAACATCGTATTTACGTTTTACCATATATACTCGAGTATAAGACTGTTAAGATCTTGTATCGTAAGCATATTTACATTTCACTTTTAATCTGGCCGCCAAACGCCAGCTGAAGCTTGAATGGTAGCAGAGCCGATATCTCAAGAAAAACCAACTCGTCTTATATTCGGAAATTGTTTTTTTTAAGCAAAATAACCTCAATTTTGGGGGTTCATCTTATACACGAGTCGTCCTATACACGAGTAATTACAGTATATTGGGATATTATGCATGATAATTTGATTAATCCACTATTCATTTGATATCCATGATCAAAGGGTATTCTGCCAATGGTGTGAAAATCCCCAAATTTCAGTAAAAATGTCACATGGTGAAATTTCACTGATTCCAATTATCAGCATTCACAGTATTGCTCTTCAGAATCCTTGTGATGAAAGGACAAACCTGTGATAAAGGGTTTTTGCCACCCATCTTAATCACTAGGGACCTTGCCACCCACATAAGCAACTATGGACTTTGCCACCCACATAAGCAACTGGGGACTTTGCCACCCACATAAGCAACTAGGAACTTTGCCACCCACATAAGCAACTAGGAACTTTGCCACCCACATAAGCAACTAGGGACTTTGCCACCCATGTTAATAACCAGAGACTTTGCCACCCACATAAGCAACTAGGGACTTTGCCACCCACATAAGCAACTAGGGACTTTGCCACCCATGTTAATAACCAGAGACCTTGCCACCCACATAAACAACTAGGGACTTGCCTCCCATGGAGATCGGCAATTGGCCTATGTCAATAACTAGGAACTTTGCCACCCACAAAAACAACTGGGGACTTTGCCACCCACAGCAACAACTAGGGCTTTGCCATAGAGAACCGCATAAGTTTTTTCTCACTGCACGTGCTGGTCAATGACATCATGTCAATGGTTGGCACGCGCACGAGGCAATTACGTAACGCAAATGATATATCACCATATTTGCGTATGCAGAGGTATCCGTGGATAGCAGTCGTCAACACCAGACACCGAATCATATATGGAAACTCGCCTCTCAAAGGACATGGGCTTCATAAATGCTTCAAGACAACTGATATTTGATTCCAGGTATATTATCATCTTGTTATCATCTTGTTACATTTACTGTAATTCAATGCATTCAACATTTTTATAACATAAAAATATCACATATAACAACTATTTCATGCTTTTCAGTTTTGATATGCAGCAGAGTGGTACTGGTGGAGAACAGTCATCCCCCCTTGAACCCCCCCCCCCCCCCCCACAGATTTTGCATGTATGATGATATCCATTCTTCGGATGAAGAGACAGCACTGACGTAGATGCCATTCAGCCCTGTATGAGTATTTGAACCAGATTCATCATTCGACAGCCCGCCACCATTCAAGCGGTCACAACACCCAGTCTGAACCAGATGCCCAGCCACCCAGAGCTCATCCTAGAACCCAGCAGTCACAACACCCTTCCCCTACCCAGTCTGAACCACATGCCCAGCCACCCAGACCTCGTCCTAGAACCCAGTAGTAACAACACCCTTCCCCTACCCAGTCTGAACCACATGCTCAGCCACCCAGACCTCGTCCTAGAACCCAGCAGTCACAACACCCCTCCCCCACCCAGTCTGAACCACATGACCAGCCACCCAGACCTCGTCCTAGAACCCAGTAGTAACAACACCCTTCCCCTACCCAGTCTGAACCACATGCTCAGCCACCCAGACCTTGTCCTAGAACCCAGCAGTCACAACACCCTTCCCCCACCCAGTCTGAACCACATGCCCAGCCGCCCAGACTTCATCCTAGAACTCAGCAGTAACAACACCCTTCCCCTAGCCAGTCTGAACCACATGCCCAGCCACCCAGACCTTGTCCTAGAACCCAGCAGTCACAACACCCCTCCCCACCCAGTCCTAGAACTCAGCAGTAACAACACCCTTCCCCCACCCAGTCTGAACCACATGCCCAGCCACCCAGACCTCATCCTAGAACCCAGCAGTCACAACACCCTTCCCCCACCCAGTCCTAGAACCCAGCAGTAACAACACCCTTCCCCCACCCAGTCTGAACCACATGCCCAGCTGCCCAGACAAATTGCAAAGTTGCCATCAATTCAAGTCATTTTGATTCATTTGATTACTTTTTGTTTTTCAAAGAAAGATCAGTTCTTTAGATACATTCAGATTGATTAATCCAAAACAACTAAAAAGAAAATTGTGGTAATGTAGGATTTGGATTTAATCATTAAGGTAATGGTTAATATTAGGTATTTACAGGCTATCCTGCTGCATATTCAATGAAACCTTTTCAAAATTACAATGTTTTAAGGAAAACATAATTTAATGCCATCAAAGAATATAAATAATGAGATAATGGAAGGCAATGCTTTCAATGCTTGCTGCAGTGATGAAAGTCAGCATTCAGGAAAAAACCTGAAACCCTTAAAAATTAACCTGAAGATACCCCTACCCCCTTTCAGAAATGTCATTTTTGGATGTTTCAGACTGAGTTCAGACCATTTTGAATTTCACATTTGAAGAAAAAAAACCTGAATTCTGGTTATTTCCTGAAGACTTTCATCATTGTTGCTGATTATTTTTTTATAAACCATCCAATAATGTGAACTTATACATTGGAAATAGCTTGCATAAACTATTTTCAAGACAATGCTCCAAATAATTCCCAGGTTCACAAGTCATAATTGATCTTTTTTTTATGAAAATGGCAATCACAGACTGTCAATAAATACAATTGTGAAGCTATGCTGCTGTCTTGGCCTTAGCTTAGCTTGGCCTTGTGGGCATTTTTAAAGACCAACAGAACCCCCATTTTAAACCAAGAAACATAGGCATCAGAGATGCATCAACCCTCAGCCCTGGTAACTTATTGCACAAAATTCGCTCTACACAATATTTGTGAACAAAACGTCACCGCACCACATAATTGTTACTGTGACCTTGAAAAGTAGGTGAAGGTCTTCACTGAGGTCTTCACCAGATGCTTATGTGTGTCAAGTCTCATAAAGCTGCCATCATTTGTTCTCGAGTTATAGCAATGATAGGGATTTCACATAATTGTCACTGTGACCTTGAAAAGTAGGTGAAGGTCATGTTCCATAGAAAAATGTCTGAGGTCTTCAACAGATGCTCATGTGTGTCAAATCTCATAAAGCTGCCATCATTTGTTCTAGAGTTATTGTGATTCTAGGGATTTCACACAACTGTCCCTGTGACCTTGAAAAATATGTCAAGGTCGCCGTCCATCAGTCTTGTCCGAGGTTTTCACCAGATGCTTATGTGTGTCAAGTTTAGTGAAGCTGCCATTATTTGTTCTTGAATTATCAAAATGACAAGGATGATTTCACATAATTGTCCCTGTTACCTTGAAAAGCAGGAGAAGGTCATGTTCCATAGAAAACATTCTGCAGTCTTCACCACATGCTTATGTGTTTCAAATCTCATAAAGCTGCCATCATTTGTTCTTAAGTTATTGCGATTCTTGGGATTTCACATAATTGTCCCTGTGACCTTGAAAAATAGGTCAAGGTCGCCGTCCGTCGAACTCATCCAAGGTTTTCACCTGATGCTTATATGTGTCAAGTTTCATGAAGCTGTCATCATTTGTTCTCTAGTTATCGCGATGACAAGGATGATTTCACATAATTGTCCCTGTGACCTTGAAAAGTAGATGAAGGTCATGTTTCATAGAAAATATTCTGAGGTCTTCAACAGATGCTTATGTGTGTCAAATCTCATAAAGCTGCCATCATTTGTTCTTGAGTTATTGTGATTCCTGGGATTTCACATAATTGTCCCTGTGACCTTGAAAAATAGGTCAAGGTCGCCGTCCATCAAACTCATCCAAGGTTTTCACCAGATGCTTATGTGTGTAAAGTTTCATGAAGCTGCCATCATTTGTTCTAGAGTTATCGCGATGACAAGGACGATTTCACATAATTGTCCCTGTGACCTTGAAAAGTAGATGGTCATGTTTCATAGAAAATATTCTGAGGTCTTCAACAAATGCTTATGTGTGTCACATCTCATAAAGCTGCCATCATTCGTTCTTGAGTTATTCCGATTCTTGGGATTTCACATAATTGTCCTTGTGACCTTGAAAAATAGGTCAAGGTCACCATCCATCGAACTCATCCAAGGTTTTCACCTGATGCTTATGTGTGTCAAGTTTCATGAAGCTGCCAGCAATTGTTCTCAAGTTATCGCGATGACAAGGACGATTTCACATAATTGTCCCTGTGACCTTGAAAAGTAGGTGAAGGTCATGTTTCATAGAAAAAATTCTGAGGTCTTAAACAGATGCTTATGTGTGTCAAATCTCATAAAGCTGCCATCATTTGTTCTTGAGTTATTGTGATTCTTGGGATTTCACATAATTGTCCATGTGACCTTGAAAAATAGGTCAACGTCGCTGTTCATCGAACTCGTCCGAGCTTTTCACCTGATGCTTATGTGTGTCAAGTTTCATGAAGCTGCCAGCAATTGTTCTCAAGTTATCGCGATGACAAGGACGATTTCACATAATTGTCCCTGTGACCTTGAAAAGTAGGTGAAGGTCATGTTTCATAGAAAATATTCTGAGGTCTTCACCAGATGCTTATGTGTGTCAAATCTCATAAAGCTGCCATCATCTGTTCTTGAGTTATTGCAATTCTTGGGATTTCACATAATTGTCCCTGTGACCTTGAAAAATAGGTCAAGGTCGCTGTCCATCGAACTCGTCCGAGGTTTTCACCAGATGCTTATGTGTGTCAAGTTTCATGAAGCTGCCATCATTTGTTCTCAAGTTATCGCGATGACAATGATGTTCGCTACAGACATACAGACATACATACATACATACCCACGCCAGGAGTACTGCAATACCCTCAGCCTGATTACATCAGGGGCTGAGGGTAAAAATAACATGAACCTTTTTTAAACACTTCCTGTGGTCAGCATAAGGGATGAAGGTGTCATGGCTGCCTTAAAACCATGTTTCAATTACTTGTAAATTTTAAATCTTGTAAATTTTTCTTTTAATAACTTTATAAGGTTTTTTGTGGATAAAACTGCGAATGTGGATGATTAGGATTTAAGGCATGAACAAAATTGGCAAAATCAGAAGTGGCCACGAGCAGTATGTATTTCTATGCACCTAGATTGTGACAAAGTCAGTGGTATAAAAAGCCAAATGACAACAACTAAACCAAGACAATATACATTCACATTGCAATGGCAAACAAAATACAGTGAATAAACCAGACCTTTCACATAGCTTAAGTGCTGTTCCTCAAGTTGATTTAGGCAGGACACTGCAGTCAACCTTAGTTGGTGGTTTTGAGGTACATCATTTAAACAACAAAGTGAGTAAACAATGAAAAGGCAGCATTTCTTCAATAATAATTACACCAGCTATCAGGCCAAGTATAATAAAAAAAAATAATTTTACATTATCTTTATTTCAAGGCAAAAATAAACCTTTATTTTAATTTTGTATTTAGACTTCAAATGTCCTGTATAAATTTATTGGCCAAAGGCATTCCTCATCTATCTGCCATTTGTGGGATGTTAATTGCATTATGTGTAATTATGTAAGTATAATAAGTGTATGTAGGAAGGAGATTTATGGTAAATAAATTAATTATCTGCATATTAAGATGCTTTGCTGTGTCTCCTTTCCAGTGAAGATTGACAGTTCAATATTTACAATGTACTCTTGAAATCAGCCTTCTCAATAGTGTTCTGGTGGATTGGCTTTCCTGATTTTTCTATTTCAAAGTGCAAAATATATGGATTTTCTACATTTTCCCAGACATGAACTTTTAAGTTATCTTTAGCCACGCTTTCACCCTTATACAATATGTTGAATTTGTGGACGTGGTGGCTGCTAATATCTTTATCAATTTTTGAGAATGCATTCTCTTGTATACCATCCATTGCAGCGTCCATGCAATATTTAATGTAATTCACATAGTTTGTATGTTTGTATCCATCAATCTCAAACCAGCCAACTCGCACATCGTACTCGTGTGTTTTCTCAGGCCTCTGCATGGGTACTATAATTAATCGGTGATTGCCAATGACAGCATCTTTATACTGCTCTCTCCACCAATCAGGAAGCGGCTCTGGTTTCCTTGTTTGCTTGTTGACACTTACCACTTGATTCACATTTTTGGCATATATCTTGCCGGATTCTTGGTCGACCAACTCGGCCACACTGCTCAGTGAGGATGAGCCGATATATCCCAAGTGAATGTTCACGGCAAGCTTAGGAATCACTGTCATGTCTGGAATGTCATAGTACTCTCGGAAGATCTCGGTCTGTGTTGACGCCATGAAGGTGAATCGATCAATTGTCATTTTGTCATAGTCGAGGAATGTATGGCCAGTCTGGTTGGGCATGTGGTAGGCATAGAAACGCACCATTGTCAACAGTCTCTGCAGCTTTATTGCTGATAGATTACCTGAAATGATCAAATACAATGATTCACAGCATCCGTGCATAACTTTGGGGGTATCAGTATCAATATTGTCATATTTGAAAGAAACCGGAAAATGATAATAATGATTACATTCTGCTTTGTGGTGAACATAACGGTAAAACCCAAATAGTGAAAAAAATTACCATCCATATGTGTTATGTTTTTAACATATCTTTTGTAAATTCCTGCCTAAGGTTGCCCTTAATATGCTAGTGAAACCCAAAATAGTTTTACAGTTTCTTGCCATCTTATTTTGTATCTCAATGCCTATGTTGCAATCAACTGCTTTTAATATTGAAGGAAACAAAGAAAAATACAGAAAACAAATAATGGAAAATTGTTTATTTTATCCTTGAAATAAAACCTAATGATACCTCTATATTTTCTATCAGATTTGTCCATGAACAACATATTCAAATCTCTCCCTGTCAACCTGTTTTTTGACACGGAGAGATTATATATGGAAAAAAACAGGTTGACAGTAATTTTTGTTTTGTTTATTGCAATTTTTGTTTTGTTTGTTAATTTTTTTCCCATCCGTGTTACGTGTGGAGCACCACTTTTTCTTGTTTAAATATTTCCTTCTAGAAAATACTAAAAATGCATATTGGAAAAAAATGTTTTCAGACGAGTGATATGTTGTTCACAACATTTTATACCATACTCTGCCTAAGTTTCACATCTCTATCTCAATTTTTAACGAAGTTGGTAGTGGTGGGCCCCTGTACTGGGAAAGAGTACTAAATTTTCCAGAATCACATATCTTGAAACAGGCATACAATAGCCAATATGATATACATAATCTCGGCAAAAAGAACTGGTGTTCAGTTATACACCAGCTGATACACTATATCCTGAAAGAAATTGGAGAACATGACATATGGGAAAGACAAAACATCACCCAAATTGAAATTGCACTTGTTAAAGAAAAAGATTCACTGCAGAAACCATGGAAAATATTCAAAATTCAGACCTGATGCCAAAACTCAGAAAACTTAGAACATTCAAACTATACAAAAATGAATACCGACTTGACCTCAAAGATATTAGATACCAGATTTCATTAATATGTTTCTGAATCAGCTCACATAACCTTAGAATTGAAACAGGACAATATGACAAACCAAAAACACCAGCCGAGAATAGAATATGCCGTCACTGTGATCACAATGAAGCAGAAAATTAAATCCATTTCCTTCTTAAATGCCCACTTTATCAAACTGAATGAAATAACCTTTTAGATATATGTACAGGTCTACTTACTGATTTTAACACATTGAATGATAATGATAAATTCATAAAGATAATGGAAAGCAAGAATACTGACATTATAACATGCCTAGCCCATTTTGTTTATCATAGCTTCCAAAAAAGGAATAGTCAATAACTGTTTTCCCCATAATCTCATACTTGTACCTTTAAAATATTGTACTCTCAATTCAAATGTCTGGCTGCCGAAGCACCATAACAATACCCTCAAATAAAATATATTTTTGTATTATCTTTATCTTTATTGCATTGTTTATGTCTATGTTGTCATAATTGTTAATTGATGGCATAAAATAGTTAATTGTAGTATTTGATATTGATGTTATGAAAATTTATATTATCGCTAATGAAAAGACAAATAGATTTGTATTGATCTCTTATGTCAATAAAAGTATTGAATTGAATTGAATTGTTCTTAAATCAGCTGGTAAATGTTTCAAAGCTTATACTTTGCAGTTCAAAATTGTTCTATTTGAAAATAATTCTGTAAATTTGGCCAATTTTCAAGACCAATTCAACTTGCCAATGACCACTAAGGCATTTGGTACAGAACAAAAATCAAACAAGTTTACTTTAAATTACAATAAAGAGATGTGTAGATCATCATTTCATTTTGTATCAAGCATCAAAACTACAGCATTATCGAGCGAAATATGTGACAATAAAAATTCATGACATGACGTTTTCAAGCACTTTTTCCTTGCATAATGCAAATGTTATACCCAAAACTTTGCAATCAAATGTTATATCCCATCCTATTTCTCCTACACCAATTTCTGTGCCATTTGAAAGTGGTTGAGTTTTCTGTTAAAATCCAAATCATCCATTGGACACTGTGTCAAAAAAACTTTGTTTAGCTGACCAGTGATCTAGTGCAAACACCCTCTTAGTAAAATTTTGATATCTATGGGTACATTCAGATTGGGACAACGATTTGGCTTACAGAGGCCTGTTTGTCCATTAAAGTTTGTCCATTGGTACAGGCCTAACACCCTGGCAGCTTTCCTTTACTTTTTCTGAAAACATTCTATTTTGGAGTAAAAAGAAAGTAGTTCCCTCAGAAAATCTGCCACCAGAGGACACTCACCGCCAACACCCATACATCCCCTTAAATACAATATCTAAATGCAATATATTTTACTCTAAGAGCAACTGTATAAAAATCAGAAAGGTCTGTGATCTTGCTTGGGGAATTATGGAAATGAATACCTACAGAATACTATTTTAATATTGTGTTCAGTTGGATATGACAATGCTTTGCAGTTCTTTGCAAATATTATGAGCAAAAGGGAGCACATAATTTGTAAACTTTCTGGGGAATAATCTTATTTATAGGGTGTTCCACCACTCACTCGCAGAATTTCTGTAATTTCTTGTTTGACAGACATTTCAACTTCATGAAATAAATAATGAAGCAAAAGGTAAGGTTTCCCCATTGAAAGCAACAACATTCTGAAACTACACAAACAATCAGAAGTGCACAAAAAATTCTCTGAAACCCAATGATTACAAAACACAAGATGATAATCATAATTTCTTCATTTGAAGTTTAGCTCTAGAAAATGAATGAAACAAAAATGTGTTGTAATTTTAGCATTACATAAGGTATCTGTACGAGATGTGGTTTATAACAAAATATATTTATTTTAGATATCCTTGGAAAAAATAGATATTTATGTTTGTATCTGTGTCATTTGCAATAATTTGAACGGACCATTGTTACTTCAGACCAAGGCGAATCAGTCTTGCCATCATGAATTTTGAATCAATCTTCAGCTGTCACATCATTAAGATCATTTTCACAAATCATCAATGTGTTCTCATCATATGTCAGTTTTATAATGATGAGATTAATATGTACATGTGCAAACCAGCTTCAATGCCATCGTCTTTCAGAGAATATGGTAGCTTAAATAAAAGTTTGCACAGAGCTATAGCTATGTTTATGAAACATTGGAATTGTCACCAAAATGATATATTGGGAACACATATTTGGCAAAAAAAGGCAATAAAATGATAAAGCAAATATCATAGTACAAAGATGTTTGTAAGAATAAATTCATTCCTGATTCCATGACATGACTGATCATGCTGATGGTTGCAATTGTACACTGTTCATTTCCTGATAGTTAATGGATACAAATAAGACAGTATATTTACATTTGCAATTTAGATATGGTTTAAAAAAATTATGACAGATTCTATCAACTTCAGCCATTTTTATGGCTTACATTCTGACACAATTTCGGTGGAGTGAGATCAGAGGACGTGACAGAGATCAAAGATCAATTAGGTCTTCTACTCATGCTGAACACACAAATATCAATTTAATTTGAAACGATGGAAATGTAAAGAGTTTTCACGAACTTAGTTTATATCCAGCAATGCTATTTTTAGAGGCATGGCAGAAATAAAACCCATTCTTATCAAGTGCATGGGTGTAGGCCTACATGTACATGTACATGTAGTGATCGTGTGGTCATATTCAGGGTTGCTCGTTCTCGAGCACTAAATCAAGTGCGCACCAACCATTCGAGCTGGATCTATTATAACTCGACACTTCCCTTTTGTCACTGGTGGAGTGTGCCATTTCTGGTGGGGTGATCAGCCGGGAAGATGGAGACTAAAACAGAGTATGAAATTATTAGGCATTCCATGTCTGAAGATGACCCTAATCAAAACAGTACCATCCCAACTATGGAAAGGAAGCCTAGATGGGGACCACAACACAAAGGAGCGCAGGAATTAGCTGCTGGCTACACTTTTGGTGAGTCCATTTTGACGTTTCTGTTGTGAGACTTGACTGTCTTGTCTCTTGAGTCGAAAACTGTCATGGAAAGATCACTGAAAGCACAGTGTCAAATTGAGTCAGCTGACCGATTTGTATTCTGATTTTGGTTATTTTAAACAGATAACAGCATGCTTTTCAGATCTGTTACGATGTAAACAAACCTGTCAGAAATATAGAGGTGGTCATTTTACTGTCAGTGTCATTGAATTAAGGTGCGTGACTGCGTGAAATATGAGTTTTATTTTTATCACGTTTAATCAATGTAAATTGTAATCAAGTTAATTGCAAAAATGTTAAAAATTGCCATCTTTGAGAAATATTACAATAGAACTTGATCAATACTTTATTCAGACTGACAACGTATATCACACAACAGTCATTATATAAGTCATCTCTTTCTGACTGGAAATGAATCGGGAAAATCAGAAATCTACCTGCAGTACATACACCAAAGCCATCTCTTGAGTCTTTTGCTTGATTCTGCTTTGCTCAACTGACCCACAATAATGGAGGGACAGAATAAAGCAATGGCATTTTTACCTGCAGCTACTTGCAGCTGGACCCTTGTAGCTCAGCCACAAGCCACTGGCACTGATGCTGGCACTTTGGCACTCGCACATTCAAGTTTGAGTCTGGCTGAGAGCAAGAACAATAAAATTGAACATTACCATTAGATTACCAAGCATTCTCATATTGTTATTTGTATATGATGTGACTATCACCCAATTTGTTGTCACACAAACTGGCTCATTTGCCAGCATTAGTTTTCCCTCTGTGATAAAGCAGGTTGTGTAATGTCAATAATCACAATACTACCAGTGCCACTTATTGCCATCATTATACAACATTTGGTCAATTTTTTTCCAATATTTCATTATTTACATTTACATAAGATAACAATGTAAAATAGATAATACAATTATGAACTAAAGTTACCAGAATGTAAATAGCCTGTCAAGCTACTCACCTGCAACTTTTAATATAATTGGTTATACAACAACATTAGTACATTTTAGGCTTTGGGTCAGAAAAATTAAAACATTTGATTCAAATCTTAATAAATAAAATACTAACTGATGTTAGATAAACATAAAGTGTGGAAAACCCATGGGCAAATACTATTGAAAACTGGGTAATATAAGCAATAATTCCACATTTCTAATTGTATCCCTGTTAAAGGTGTTGTAGTCAATAATTGCACTTAGAACTCATCCTATTGACCCTTGAGAGAGGTCACAGATTAGCCACTTAGAACTCATCCTATTGACCCTTGAGATAGGTCACAGATTAGCCACTTAGAACTCATCCTATTGACCCTTGAGATAGGTCACAGATTAGCCACTTAGAACTCATCCTATTGACCCTTGAGAGAGGTCACAGATTAGCCTGCTTCGTATTCTTAATGAAATGCTCAATAACTGTGAAACCAATACTTGGTTGCATAGTGTACAAAATCCAGTTAACACTAACTGGTGGTGTGGTGATATATTTTTTTAACAAGATGTTGTTGGTTGGAATTTTGATGTGTGAACACTTGTTAGAAAGATGTCATCACTTTCACAAGAACAACATTTGAAGAGCATATCTGAGTGATGCTGTTGTATTCTCCTCCCAAATAGGCCAAAGTTTGAAATTTGGTATAAATATTGCTGTGCAAATTTGCAATATGGAGGTTTAAAACATATGTACATTTTCAATTAATCTTGATCTATAATGACATGATGTCATTTGGATGGCATTATTCAGCAAATCTATTCGTCTCAATGACCCCTTGAACATTTTATTCTGAGTTCCCTTGTATGGCCAAGATGACATTTAGTGCTGCTCACCCACTTTTAATGCAGTAAGATATAGACTGTTCTCAATACCCACTGAGTTTATAGAGTGTCACTTATTGCATCAAAACTGTATGGTAAGGTAGCAGTATTGAAAACTCTGCACCATCTTGAAGGTTTTATATGTAGTGACCTCAACCGTCACTTTCCAATAGTTTTTTTGTAACACGGATGGTTCCTTTTTTGACAACCATTGCCGACAGGCAATGGTTGTCAAAAAGGGAACTATCTGTGTTATTCTGTGATCGGTACGATCATGGGAAATGAGTAGTCATTTCCTGTGGGTTGTAAATCGGTTTTTTCTGTGGTCAACATTATTAAAGCAACTGACGCCACTGTGGAGTGTTCGTCTGTGTGCATGCAAGATTCCAATTTGCGCATGCGCCCCGGCATATGAATACTTAATTAAAAGAAGTAAACAAAAGAAAAGAAGTGCGTGATGTAAAAGCAGAACTTTCAAAATGATGTCATCGTCTTCGTCCATCGTTGCATAAAATTATCCCTTTAATTTGCTTGTAAATGCTTCCCAATCGCAAGAACAACGAATTTTCAGTAAGTTTAGTTCAAATTTGTTGTAAATCGGACAATTAGAACAGAAATGAAATGCCAAAGTCTGATCGATGACTTGCGATAGCACCTGAGCGATAATAGAGCAACTTACGTAATCGGGCCTGAAAAGGCACGTTTTTGCATACAGTTGCATTAAAAAAAAATTTCATATACCAAATTAAATGTTTTTAAAAGATGAATAAAAATAATTTCAACTACTTCATCAGTTTGCAATGATTGTTTGTGTTTAAGTGTATTTTGTTGTTCATTTAAGTTTTTGTTTTGTTTGTTGTAATTTTTGTTTTGTTTGTTGTAATTTTTGTTTTGTTTATTGTAATTTTTGTTTTGTTTGTTATTTTTTTCCCATCCGTGTTACATGTGGAGCACCACTTTTTCTGGACATGGTAGAAGCTGGACATGGTAGAGGCTGGACATGGTAGAGGCTGGACATGGTAGAGGTTGGACACGGTAGAGGCTGGACATGATAGAGGCTGGACATGGTAGAGGTTGGACATGGTAGAAGCTGGACATGGTAGAAGCTGAACATGATAGAGGTTGGACACGGTAGAGGCTGGACATGGTAGAGGTTGGACATGGTAGAAGCTGGACGTGATAGAGGTTGGACACGGTAGAGGCTGGACATGATAGAGGTTGGACATGGTAGAGGCTGGACATGGTAGAGGTTGGACATGGTAGGGGCTGGACATGGTAGAGGCTGGACATGGTAGAAGCTGGACATGATAGAGGTTGGACACGGTAGAGGCTGGACATGATAGAGGTTGGACATGGTAGAGGCTGGACATGGTAGAGGTTGGACATGGTAGAAGCTGGACATGGTAGAGGCTGGACATGGTAGAGGCTGGACATGGTAGAAGCTGGTCATGGTGGTGGCTGGACATGGTAGAGCTGGACATGGTAGAAGCTGGACATGGTAGAAGCTGGACATGGTAGAGGCTGGGCATGGTAGAGCTTGGACATGGTAGAGCTGGACATGGTAGAGCTTGGACATGGTAGAAGCTGGACATGGTAGAGGTTGGACATGGTAGAAGCTGGACATGGTACAGGCTGGACATGGTAGAAGCTGGACACGGTAAAAGCTGGACATGGTAGAAGCTGGACATGGTAGAAGCTGGACATGGTAGAAGCTGGACACGGTAAAAGCTGGACACGGTAAAAGCTGGACATGGTAGAAGCTGGACATGGTAGAGGTTGGACATGGTAGAGGTTGGACATGGTAGATGCTGGGCATGGTAAAAGCTGGACATGGTAGAAGCTGGACATGGTAGAAGCTGGACATGGTAGAAGCTGGACATGATAGAAGCTGGACATGATAGAGGTTGAACATGGTAGAGGCTGGACATGATAGAGGTTGGACATGGTAGATTTGTTTGTTTGTTTGTTTGGGGTTTTACATCACTTTCAACATTATTTCAGTTATTTCGTGATGAGACCTACTTGTAGCAGATATAGTGCTGCTTCACTGAATTGTCATGTCGCAGGTCCTTGACATGACAACCCACCCGGTCACAGATTTACAAGGACAACGGGTTAACCCTTTGGCACAGGCCTCAGCTCATGTGGGAAATTGTATCATGAGTTCAATCCCGGCACGGCCGGGGTTCGAACCCACGACCTTTGGATCACCACAGAGGAACTGGTGCTAATAAGCTGGCGCCCTAACTAACTGCGCCACGGCCCGTGGCCTGGACATGGTAGAGGCTGGACATGGTAGAGGTTGGACATGGTAGAAGCTGGACATGGTAGAGGCTGGACATGGTAGAGGCTGGACATGGTAGAAGCTGGTCATGGTGGTGGCTGGACATGGTAGAGCTGGACATGGTAGAAGCTGGACATGGTAGAAGCTGGACATGGTAGAGGCTGGGCATGGTAAAAGCTGGACATGGTAGAGGTTGGACATGGTAGAAGCTGGACATGGTAGAGGTTGGACATGGTAGAAGCTGGACATGGTACAGGCTGGACATGGTAGAAGCTGGACACGGTAAAAGCTGGACATGGTAGAAGCTGGACATGGTAGAAGCTGGACATGGTAGAAGCTGGACACGGTAAAAGCTGGACACGGTAAAAGCTGGACATGGTAGAAGCTGGACATGGTAGAGGTTGGACATGGTAGAGGTTGGACATGGTAGATGCTGGGCATGGTAAAAGCTGGACATGGTAGAAGCTGGACATGGTAGAAGCTGGACATGGTAGAAGCTGGGCATGGTAGAGGCTGGGCATGGTAGAAGCTGGACATGGTAGAAGCTGGACATGGTAGAGGTTGGACATGATAGAGGTTGGACACGGTAGATATCTGACATGATAGATGTTGGACATGGTAGAGGTTGGACATGATAGAGCTTGGACACGGTAGATATCTGACATGATAGATGTTGGACACGGTAGAGGCTGGACATGGTAGAAGCTGGACATGGTAGAAGCTGGACATGGTAGAGGCTGGGCATGGTAGAAGCTGGACATGGTAGAAGCTGGACATGGTAGAGGTTGGACATGATAGAGGTTGGACACGGTAGATATCTGACATGATAGATGTTGGACACGGTAGAGGCTGGACATGGTAGAAGCTGGACATGGTTGTTGATCATAGTGGTGTTTGATACTGATGCTGAGGTTCTCAATACGATGTGCATTGGTCAGAGTAGACACTAGAAAAATAATCTTTGACACAGTATATTCTTATAAATCTCTTTCATGTGAAGTGTTCATAACATATCTGTATTTGTCAACCGGACCACCCTCAGGTGAGGTCAATGTTCAGGGATGTGTGAACACAGGTGTAATGATCATAAAAGGCCGAAAGCTCCTACCGTGAATAACTGAGGTATTTCACCTCACGGTAAAACTCCAAGTGCTTGCATAAGGTACGTCTATCTGAATGTAAAAGCTGGCTATATCTCAGGTAAGATACGCATCGCTCAGCAACTATGATATACAACTATATATATATACATATACATATACATATACGAGTACGTTGAATATACTTACTAATACCAAAACAACACATAACACTTCATGCATACATGACACACAATAGTCAGATGTCAAAATAAGTATTGTTGTTCATGTAACACATTCCATGCACCAAACCAGCCATCTACACATGAATGCGGTGATAGTGTAATAAGGATGGGATTGGTAAACATATCAGGACACCTTATTAGTTATATTAGTGGCTATTTGTTATATCTTGTACTCCAAGGTTATATCATACAAAAAGGAAAAAAAAGGTTATAGTTGGTATGGATCCTCATCTAGGTTATGGGCATAGTCCAAATGAACCATATTTGTAGTATTAAGGCCTTTGGCGAAGAAAATGGCATTGGAGGAGGGAAGATATATTGATACTCAGGTCATACACACCAGACCATCACACACACAATTCATAATCTCCAAATGTAGACATCAAAAACTAATTACCATTTCTCTCTTAAACATGTCTTTTCAGGTCATAACATATGTAAAGACAATAGGATTAGATGGCAACAAGCATTTGTGCTGTAACATTTCCCGAGAATGTAAACATTGGTGTAACCTACATGAGACTAGCAAAGATGCAATCAATGTTGCCTTTTGTGTACAGTTAAATATCTTTGAAGTTAACTTAACCGGACCAGCACTCAAGTTTTGACATACAAATCCTTTCAGAATATATGATAAAGACAGATCATTAAACAACTGAGAATCGTAAAGCTTTCATGAAATCAAGAAGGCCATGCAAATTTACAGAGATTTGCATGGGGTATGCTTAAATGATTTGTAGTTATGATACTGTGATACATACAGGTTATATATCTTCCTGAAATCAACCAAACTGCACCAGGGATTATTGTTATGCTGAAAGTGGCCAGTGCTATGCTTGAATTCTTGTAACCACTGCTGTGGTTCGCAAAGGTGTTGTTAGGCCTGTACCAATAGATAAATGCTAATGGACAAACAGGCCTCTCTGTCAGCCAAATCACTCTGCAAGCAAAAGTTCACTGGTCAGCTAAGCATAACTGTTGACAAAGTGTTCAATGGTCGGTTTATATTTCAGTAGAAGATTCATGTACTTTCGAATGTCACAAACAGAATGATGTGTAATAACATTTGATCACAAAGCTTTGGGAATAAACACTTGGGAATCCGATCCCATAAAAGCTTTAATGTCTTAATCAACATCACAAACTGAGAACATCTAAAGTGGTTCAACAACTTGAAGCACACTGCAGTTTCGTTAGATTTATTTAAAGGAGGTAAGGTTCACGTTATAATTTTGAAAGAATAAAGGGAAGACTAACGTGGTGATTTAAAACAATCAACCTAGGGCAGGATTTGCAAATTAATACAATAGGAAACCCCCCCAAGAAATGAAAATCAATATTATGCAATGATTTCAAAAATTAAACAAAATCTCAAGCCAAACCTGATATTTCCCAGGTGACATACTACGTAGAAACAACATTGTGAACATGTTGAAATATGGTTTGTTTTTTGTTGTCAACATGCTGAGCACGGAGAAGTACAACGTCGTTGTCAGACTTGATAACATTGTCCTTCTACATGCAAAAGGTGGTTGCAGTACCACAGGTACCACAGTTGTTTGGTAAGTCTAGGTATAGAGTGAATTAAGCAGACAATACGTAGGGTTCAGAATGAACAAAATAAAAGAGAAAAATAAATGCTCAGGTTTTGGTTGTGATACAAATTCATTGTTATTATCAACTGCAATATATATCCATATAAACTAAGACAATATCAACAAATCAGCATAACATACCAGATGATATGCTAGAAGAGACCTCAGAAGGTACAGTCCCAACTGAGTAACAACATACAGCAAAAGTCACCTGAATTTGGTCACACCTGAATGTTTGTGTACCAAAAGTGACCAAAAGCGCTGGCAGCGTGCTGAACAACGTTTTAACAGAACATGCTCACAGAACATGCTCACAATATTATCTGGTGTTCACAGATCTACTTCCTTACAATGTCAGGTTACAACGTACGTAGAGCATATGTGATATATGTGATGATGTGATATTTGTTGACAAAGTATTGATTTATATTTTAGCAGAAGAATCATCTATTTTCAAATGGCACACACATTTTTGTCATGATAAGATGATGGGCAATAACATTTGATTACAAAGTTTTGGGAATAAATTCTTGAAAATCTGATTCCATGAAAGCTTTAATGTCTTAATCAACATTATAAACTGGGAATATTTAAAGCTGTTCAACTTGAGGCAGACTACATGTTGTTGGATTTACTTCAAAGAGGTAAGGCTTACTATATACTTTAAAAAGAATAAAGGGAAGACTAACATATGGTGATTTAAAAAACAATCGACCTCGTGCAGGATTTGAAAATTAATATGATAGGAAACAAAAATGATATAATTGGAAAGTAAGGTCATGCAATAAGTCTAACAAATCTCAATCCAAACCCGAGATTTTCTGGTGCTTGGCAAGATTTTCCAGTAAAGACAATAGAATAAGATGGTTGCAAATATGTGTGCTGTAACATCTCCCTAGAATGTAAACCTACATGAGACTACCAAAGATGTATTCTCAACCGGACCAGCACCCGAGTATTGACATGTATACAGAGGTTTACTGTCCCATCTTGTTTAACAAGTCTGAAACAGTTGAGCCACAGATAGCTGATGTCAGAGAGAAGACGGATGAGCAATCTGTAGAAAAACCCCAGTAGATGTTCAGTAAAGACTATAATTTAAAGCATTCATGAATTGAGATTTTCAAGCATTTTTTCCTTGCATAATATAAAGGTTTATACCTCAAACTTTGCAATCAAAAGTTATTACCCATCATATTCCCCCTACATATATTTCTGTGCCATATGAATGTGGATAAGTCTTCTGCTGAAATCCAAATCATCCATTGGACATTTTGTCAACAACCTTGGTTAGCTGACCAGCAATACAGTGCAAAGTCTTTAACAGTGAGACACCTTTTGATTGACACAATGAAGTGATTTGGCTTACAGAGCCCTGTTTGTCTATTAATGTTTAAAATTTACTTAAAAACTATATAATTGTCTTTTTGTTCTTACGATTTCAGATATGTTAAATCTTTTTCTACGAGTGTTTTATTCCCCAATGTATTGATATACAATGTAAACAAATAAAAGGTTATTTCTTTCATTCTCATGATTCCAGAACTGCTAAACTAATTTTGAGAAGTATTATACCATTTGTTGAGTGATTAATTGGATATATTATATCGTTCATAATTGCAGCAGTCATTTTCGGAATAATAATAAATATATGTGAAAAATATCTTACTTTTGTAAAAAAAATATCTTATGTGAAAAATATTTGACTTATCTGTCAATAAAATATTTGTTGCAAAATATTATTGTCAAATGGGGAGACATCAAAGACTTTATGGGCTGAGCTGTGGAAACAATGTCAGAACCTTTGATCACAGATTTGGCCTAACATCACAAGGACTTTGAAGGTGGCTTTAGGGGTGGCTTCAACAGTTTTAGCACGTGCAATTTGTCTCAGGATTTGCTTCTGGAACTATCCAAACATGCAAGGTATCTTAGGGTGGCTTCGCCACTGAACACAAAGGGCATTTCGTGTCCTTTGATCTTAAAAAAAAAGAATTAAGAATTAGGTGAATTGCCGTTGGAGTAAGTGTGGAGTCGATGCCTTTCACGTCATTTATGGAATGAACATTTCATAAGATTAAAGCTTAAACCATTGTGTTACTTAATTCACCATATATTAGATATTTACTTTGTCACAAGAATACGCGTATTATGAAGATCTCGTTTGAATATAAAATATCTGTTTCTGAATTGTGAACGCTTTCTTCGTCCACATTTTCCTTGCTGAATTATCATTTTACTAACTTAACAACATTTTCCTAAAAAGAGAAAAGCTTGGTAATTTTATTTATTTTCCTGTGTTCCAAAGTCCATGTTGACCCATAATGTGCGCCACAATTTGCTCAACATACTTATGCATGGTTGCACAGGGCCCTAGAAGTGAATTAGTCCCTTAAAATGACAAATGTAACAGTTCTGTTTTTAACCCTCAACCTGTGGATAGGCTGGCAGGGTATTGCTGATGGTTGTGGACGGACGGCAAACTGACAACAGTTTGAAATATTAGTCACAAGTTTTTAGTCAGGTAAAATTCCGTACTATGAGATTGAGTGAATGAATGGATTCTTATTTGCGTATGGACAAATTAAGCTCATACAATGCCATGATGGTGTGAATTAAATAATACTCTAAAGGTGAATGAAGATTAGTGCAAAAGAGACCATATTCAATAATATTGCATATTGTGAAAAAATAAATATACAATAATAAACATCACCGTTTAAAAAAGCCGAGTGAAAGTTTAACGTTGGCCTTTGACCATTGACTTCTTTGTGTTTTTTGTATGAAGCTCTGCCATGTTTTTTATAATTTAGGTACATATATGGATGTATTGTATACATAGATATGTGCATATATAATATATATATCTTCTTTGTGTTTTTTGTATGAAGCTCTGCCATGTTTTTTTATAATTTAGGTACATATATGGATGTATTGTATACATAGATATGTGCATATATAATATATATATCTTCTTTGTGTTTTTTGTATGAAGCTCTGCCATGTTTTTTATAATTTAGGTACATATATGGATGTATTGTACACATAGATATGTGCATATATAATATATATATCTTCTTTGTGTTTTTTGTATGAAGCTCTGCCATGTTTTTTTATAATTTAGGTACATATATGGATGTATTGTATACATAGATATGTGCATATATAATATATATATATATATATATATATATATATATATATATATATATATATATATATATATATATATATATATATATTGTGAATTTAAATTTATTATATATATACATAAATGTGAGAACAAATCATATCTGAACCATTCTGCTGTTCACGTCCTAATGACACATTTAAGCTCACTGAATAATAACGCAGATATTTATGTGATGCTTGACTAACCACTTTCCTTACTTTCCTTAAATTACGGGAAAGATGACCTAGTTTCTATGTTTGTCCCCAAATGCTTAACAAACAAACGTTAACTAGACCATATACATATCACACAAATATACACTTAAAAGTATCACTTAAAACGACGTAAATTTGAATAACTATCATTGCAGACATCAACGACACACGGAAACAATGACTGGTGTAAACAACACACCAGTTCCGAATATGTAAGTAAACGAATTATTACCTTAAGTTACTAATTATCATCGTAAATGTGCATATCAAATGGTACTTGATCTGTACTCAAGGGTTAAGTTTGCTTGTATTTACTAGGGATGACCCTGTGGAGCCTGGTATCAACGTGTGGGGTCTGGTGGGCGTGGTCATTTTCTACATCCTCATCCTTGTCATTGGCATTCTGGCTTCATGCAAGAAAACCAGGCGCGCAGGGACGAGAAGCGAAGATGTGATGTTGGCAGGGAGGGATATTGGAATATTCGTAGGAATATTCACAATGACTGGTATGTCACGCTATGTTATTTTTTTAGGCGGATGATATTTCATTTGAAGACAATTCTTCTTAAATGAAGGCGATTGAAAAAAAAGAAAAAAGATCTCATCATGTAAAGTGCACATTTTGATGTCGTGATGGGTGACATAATGGCAAATGTTTGTAGCCACCTGGGTTGGAGGAGGATATATAAATGGCACAGCAGAGGTGGTATATACGCCTGGTTATGGATTAGTCTGGGCGCAAGCACCCATCGGATATTCAATCAGCCTACTACTCGGTAAGTACACTGCTTCTAAGTTAGTCCAAAAACCGGTTGTCCAGATCACTCGTTCCAAGTTCCACTAATTGTGTCCTCTTCATAGCCCAGCTCCGGATCCGGGCCTTCCTTCAAGTGACGTCTTGATAGGGATGTGTCACTTGAAGACTATTTAGAAATAATAATGATATCCAGCAAATAAGTTTAATCTGGCCCAGATTTAAACAATTCATTATTGTTCTTAGAATCTGGTAATTTGATTTTATCTTGGAAAAGTTATAAATAATTGATGATAATTCTAATATTCTAGGTGGACTGCTCTTTGCCAAGAAGATGCGCAAAGCTAGATATGTCACTCTTTTAGATCCATTTGAAGAGAGATTTGGTCCAGTCATGGCTGCATTCTTGTACATACCTGCCTTACTTGGGGAATTGTTTTGGACAGCAGCCATCTTATCTGCACTTGGTAAAATAACCATTAAAACAAGTTGCAATAGTTTCGTATGGTTTGATATTGATATCTAATGTTGAAGTAGTTGTCATATATTTATAAAGCCTTTATTTGCAGGTGCCAGCTTAAGAGTAATTCTCAATCTGAGTGACACCGCTTCCATCATGATCTCCGCTGGTATCAGCGTGTTTTATACATTTATTGGTGGTCTTTATTCTGTGGCATTCACTGATGTCGTTCAGCTCATTTGCATCTTTATTGGACTGGTAATCAAAAAAAACATTTCATACAAACTATGCGTTACGTTTTTATAGCGTTCAAAAAGGTAGAACTACAGAATGTCACATTTAAAATTATTGCTCACAAAACAAATCTATATGATTTAACATATGAAGCCTAATTTCCTTGCAGTGGTTGGGTGTCGGCTTTTCACTTTATGATTCAGCGGTGACGCCCATCACTGAGACCTCCACAGAATGGGTTGGAACTCTAGCTGCGGATGAAGGCATTGGTGGCTACATTGATTCCTTCCTGTTGCTCATGTTTGGTGGTATTCCTTGGCAGGTATATGGACGATTAGAATAGATCAAATAAGAATAGATTCTGTTGAATTAGATGAAAAAAGAAAAAGGTCGGAGTAAACTAGAACAGATTTGATTAAAGTAAAATAGAACAGACTATTTTTTCATTCATATCTGTACAATTTTGAAAAATACACTTATAGCAATGATTTAAACTTCTAAAATCATAGGAACACGACGAAGATCCCAAAACAAAGTCTAAAGAAATCTTTTGATGTAATGTGTCCATAATGTGTCCATAATGTGTCCATAATGTGTTTATCATATTTCAGGTATATTTCCAGAGAGTATTGTCAGCCAGAAGTGAACGCCGTGCCATGTGGCTGTCCTTTGCTGCAGCATTTGGCTGTATAGTTATGGCAGTCCCAGCTGTTCTCATAGGTGCCATTGGCCACTCAGCAGGTATATACAGTCTAAACTAATAGGCCAATTTTAAAATTATCATCATAGATAATTGATCAACATTAGGACCAGACTTGTTACATTATCTCAGATATTGGCTTTAAATGAATGTTGAGAGGAAATTACGCTTTTTACACAAAGGACTTAAGATAAGTTCTGTAAGAATAGTTAATAGTTAAAGATTAAACTATTTTCAGGAGAATATGAATATATATATAACATATCACAATGTTTTAACAATGAAGGACAGGACAATAGCAAAGTTTGTGGGCCAGCCGACATGACTAAATGTATATTTGAATTTCACAGTCTCTGACGCAAGAGTAAACACTGTGGTAAGCAGACCATAATTAACCTTAATAGTATAATTTGTACAATAATGCAATTTTAGATTGGAATCAAACAGACTACCCGGGTCGTATTCCCATCCCCGAGGAGGACTACAAGCTGATCTTGCCGCTGGTGCTTCAGTACCTTACACCTCCAGTAGTGGCTGTCATAGGCCTCGGTGCTGTCTCTGCCGCCGTCATGTCCTCAGCAGACTCCTCCGTCCTCTCTGCAAGCTCAATGTTTGCTAAAAACGTCTACATCCCTTTCAGAAATGCTTTATCCAAGGGCAAGGTAATATAAATTTTATATTATATTATATTGTATTGTATTGTATTGTATTGTATTGTATTGTATTGTATTGTATTGTATTGTATTGTATTGTATTGTATTGTATTGTATTGTATTGTATTATATTATATTACATTACATTACATTACATTGCATTATTATTTATTTATATTTATTTATATATATATAATATTAATTATGTCTGGGTCAGTAAAGACTGCATAATTTGACAGGAAATTATTCAAATTTGATATAAAAATACTGAACATATTACTAACATTTATAATACTAAAACCTTGAAACCGTCTGTTGATATATTCGACCCTTCAATACCCTTTCAGGCAGGCGAGACAGAAATAATTTGGGTGCTGAGGTTTGCCATAGTCATCATGGGAATATTGGCTACGATTATCGCCATCACTGTGAATAGTATATATGGATTGTGGTACCTGTGTTCTGATCTGGTCTATTGTATTTTATTCCCACAATTACTGACGGTTATCTACCTTCGTTTTGCTAATACATATGGGTCAGTAGCCGGATATATCACTGGATGGGTATTCAGACTTATCAGTGGAGAACCGTTACTTAAGCTAACCGCAGCCGTAAAGTATCCACAATGGTTTTTATTCAAAACCATGGCCATGCTCATAAGTTTATTCACTATCATTGTTGTCTCTAAAATAATGCAGAGTTTGTTTCAAATGAAATATTTGTCTCCAAAGGTTGATTTACTCGGTGCGTTCATATTCAAAGACGGAGGTGTGTTGACAAGAGGAACTGACAAAGAGGATGATAACGTGGAAAATCAAACCAAACCTAGCAAAAATGGCCGAGACAATCCCGCACTTGAAATTGAGGATACACATTTGTGAAAATCAAATCAATAGGATTTACACTGACCTATCATTATAATACAATTAGATTGCACGTTCAGGGATTGGCACAGGGGAAAGAGTTAATAGTTTAGGTGGAGGAGGGCATGTCCACCATTGCAAATAAAAATAACAAAAGGAAGAAGATTTACATGTGCAATATCAGCGGCGTGGAAGACAAGAACATTTTCTGTTTAACATTGTACATTAAGAGCTATAAACATGTTTTTCACTGGTATATGTAACCATGTATATATGCACAAAATTAAATGAATAACACTTTTTTTTTTAAATGATACATACTTCAAATAACAGGCATGTACATTTAAAACCTCATTAAAACAATGATTTGTTTTTTTTTCATGTGTATGGTGTTTATGTCACTTTCAAAATTATTTCAGTCATATCATGATGAGACCTATTCCTAACATTGCGTATACATAATTTCAGGCATAGGTCTCCATAGAAATTGCATTATGCATTCAATCTCAACACGCCCAGGATTCAAACCAACGACCTTTGGATCATCACAGAGGACCACCTGGGCTACCACCCTCGACCTTGTAGGTGTCCTAGAGCTCAAAGGCTCTGTATGGGCTGTGTTGGCAGAATGTAGTATATTTCTGAAAAGGGGTGCTGTTCCTCTACTCTACATCATTGATTGTATACTAATGATAATAAATACATCCATAACGTCTTACTATTGCTCAACCTGCTCTGCACAAGAAATAAATAAATCCAACAATGTCAGACAATCATATTCCAAGAGATCTCAGAAATAGTGACTGAAATACGCAATAAATCAGGACGATTGAAACATTGAATATTTGCATAATTACTTTCAGTTTATACAGCGCAATCAACTCGTAAATCAATTAATTCATTTACCGTGACAACATTGCATAAATTGTCATCACTGATATTTTCATATCATCTTTCACTCACGACACTTACATGAATATCATTATACAATTTCAGGAAAAGGTTTAGTTGTTTGATTGTGATTTGTGTTTGTATTGCCTACATTTTATTTTTGTATTTTAATTTGGATAAAGTTTGACAACGAACACCGAAGAGGCCTAATTATTTAAGACCAATGAATTGATATAATATCAAAGAAAAATAATTGACATCATCAGAGAACATTTAAAAGAAAGAAAGAAAAGACAAATATTGTTTTACTTATTTGAGAATTGAATCTGCATACTATGTAGAATATTCTATATATTGTTCTTGGAGGAAACCCACACTCTCTAAATGGAATATGACTCAGTGACAACCCCAACAAACTTAATACATTGATCAATCAAGGACGACTGATAAATATAGAAACAAAAACAACTGCTGTGCTGACCCTAATTTTGTTTGTCATGTTTTTGAAAAGGTCCTGGAAATATTTATCTGGGCAATTAAAGAAGAGAACAATGCAGACTGAAATAATATGCTATTTATGCTTTATTTAACCTATATACTGTATACTTAGTTAGGTAGCTAAGCCTAAATGGCAAGGTAATTTGCATGAAGGGCGGGATGGTGGAACCAAAAATGCGGGCAAAAATGAGAGCAGCAGAGAAACTGTGATGATGATGAAGATTCGAGGGGATGATCCCCCGAGGGCCGTAGCCAGACCTGGCGGCCCTCCACGTTTGTACATATGTACAGGCGTTGTTCTGAAGGGTGCTCTGCACTTGGCTGAAGATAGAAAAATAAATGAATAAATGATAAACTTGAACAGAACAGAAGTAAAAAACCATCAACTGTGCTGAACACTGGCTTATATTGCCAGGAGTGTCCCATATACTTCTAATAATAGAACTCTCTGAACAGGGGTAAATAAAGCTGCTTGTTCAACCTTTAACTCCGGCTTGATCAACCAAAATTTAGATATTATTGTGGAGAATTGGTAAAGATGAGCTTGGCTTGTGAAATATTTTGTAATTGAAGCAAAAGTAAACTGTATCTTGACATTAATACTTTACAAAAATAAGATGCACATAATTTAACAAAGAATTACTATGAAAGTACAATAGCTTTGCATTCAATGAATAGGGAAAAATATCAAGTCATTGCTTTGATAAAAGGGCACCAAAGAACAGTTGCTTTCAACGGTGTGTAAACAAAAAAATAAAAAAAATGTACCCAACAAACATTTTTTCATAAGCATTCACAGTAATGACCTTGCTTTGATAAAAGGGCATAAAGAACATGTGTTTTCAATGGTGTGAAAATCCTACCAGACCACTTAACAAAAATACACAACACTCCATTCACTGACTTTCTCTCTTCTCACTGACTTTCTCACTTTTATTACTATTTGGAGTTAGTAATTCTAAGTTCAAGTTAAATATATAATATGTTTCTGGATATTATATGACACACTTCATATTCAATGTAAGTAATTTTGATGCATAATTTTTAGAAAAGTTTGGTCCACAATTGTAACTTAGACTGCTCTTTGAAATAGCCCCATTCATACAATAACATGATATCGTAATGAAGATCTTTAAAGGGACAAGATCCATATCACTTCCAACACTCAGATTTTGTTAAAAATTGGCAGAATTGTAGCAAATGACATTCTGAGTGAAAAACTAAAAAAAAAAGGGGGGGTCATCGGGCAAATTTTTTCGGTACAGTGCTGCCACCATGTGGCCATTTTAATTTTTTTTGTAAAACCACACATATCCAGTTTTTACTAGATATGCATACTGTCAATAGTCTATGATATAATTATTTGAGCCTTACTTGAAGTTAATATATATATATAAATATCAGAACAACATATTTTAACTATAATACAGTATTTTTATTGAATTTATTTTTCAATAAAATATGAAAAATCTGAGAAATAGACACTAAAATTTGACAAAAATCGTAATATTTTTTTTCTCAACACTCAGAATTTCCCTAAATTGTTAAAAGAGCTAGGCAATTATATAAGTAATAGATAACTAAAAAAAAAATTGGGGGTCATCGTGCTAATTTTTCCAATATTTTGACTTGAAAAAGTCCGAAAATTGTATTTTTTTCATGGATTTTTGGCTTTTTACACCATTTTATACTGTTATACACAAAAGCATTACCCACAGTATCTTAATATCTCAAGGTTACTCTGATATAACAAACTCACTGTTTGTACACATATCTGCAAGTTAATTAAAAAGAAAATTTGGTGATACCGCATTTATTTCTAATACAATCTGATTGGAAATTCTCAACATATTAGGTTTTTTCATGAATTTTTGGCTTATTTACACACTTTGTATCTCTGTTACCTACAAAAACATACAATACTGTAGGCCAATCAAAATAATAAAACAACTTGCTTAGTATAACCAGTGTCAATATCAGTGTAACCAAACCAACCACCGGGGGCTGACCCATTAAAAAAAAAAATAATAAAAAAAAAAAAAAAAAATTATAAAAAATTATGGTTGGTG
This sequence comes from Amphiduros pacificus, assembly GCA_949316495.1. Classification (NCBI taxonomy): domain Eukaryota; kingdom Metazoa; phylum Annelida; class Polychaeta; order Phyllodocida; family Hesionidae; genus Amphiduros; species Amphiduros pacificus. The sequence continues at coordinate 55,421,787 of OX439001.1, read as the reverse complement.
GGCAGCGGTTGGTTGGTAGGCAGCGGTTGGTTGGTGAGCAGTGGTTGGTTGGTGGGCAGCGGTTGGTTGGTGGGCAGCTGGATCATCATCCTCCGCCTCAATGTATTCTACATGAGTACTATCATTCACAGTATCCTGCAACAAAACAACAACACATATTAGTGTTCTGACATATTATCTTATCATAACCAGAACGTGTATTTTGTGAAAGAATGGAGAGTTTTGATGAATTATTTACTATTTTATCATGGTTTGAAGAGAGGGAAAGTATGACACGGAACACAGGTGGGCTTGTGGCCAAGACTGGGGGTGCATAGTCTATGTTTGGAGGCATGGCAGTAAACTTGAGAACAGAAATTAAAAAATCAGGAATGATACGATTTTGCAGCTTGTCTCACAGAATTCAATGATATGCTTTTCAAATTTTTATGTTGATAAATAAAAAAAAAATATGGAGAGGTCTGTGAGAGATACAAACTCACAAATCCTGTATTTAGTTTTGCGATCTAGCGCTTTTCCGACGATATATTACGGGCGCCGTAGTTATTTAACTATTAACACGATTATTATATTGATGATACCAGCAGTTAGCTGAGAATCAGTAGATATGATTAAACAAGAAAAAGTGGTGATCCACATGTAACACGGATGGGAAAAAAATATAACAAACCAAAATTCACAACAAACAGAACAAAAATTAAAATAAACGAAACAAAAATTACAACAAACAAAACAAAATTAAAATAAACAAAACAAATTACAACAAACAAAACTAAAATTAAAATAAACAAAAAAAACCACAAAATGAAATAATTATTGCAAACTGATGGGGTAGTTGAAATTATCTTTATTTTTCTTTTGAAAACATTTAATTTGGTATATGAACGATTTTTTTAGCACTACTGTATGCAAAGATGTGCCTTTTCAGGTTTGATTGCGTAAGTTGCTATATTATCGCTCAGGCGCTAACCGCAAATCATCGATCAGACTTTTGCATGTTATTTCTGTTCTAATTGTCCGATTTACACCAAATTTGAATTAAACTTACTGACAATTCCTTGTTCTAGCGATTGGGAAGCATTTTCAAGCAATTTAAAAAGATAATTTTATGAAACGATGGGCGAACACGATGACATAGTTTTGAATGTTCTGCTTTGTTTACATCACGCACTTCTTTTCTTTTGTATTCATACGCCGAATACTAGACTGGTCCCCTACCGAATGTAAGGAAAAGAGGGCGGCACCAGTCTAATTTACGCATGCACACGACGAACACTCCACAGTGGCGTCAGTTGCTTTAACAATAATGACCACAGAAAAAACCGAATTACAACCCACAGGATATGACTACGCATTTCCCATGATCGTACCGATCACAGAATAACACAGATAGTTCCTATTTTTGACATCCGTGTTACAAAAAAAACAGAAGTCGATTCGGACAAGGGATAGTGGAGCTATTAGCGATAGAGTAGGAGGATGTCACAACACCTTAATTTCTTGCCCTGGGTGTAAATATATCAACAAGATGTTATAGTTATTTAGTTTATAGCTATGTTTACTATAAAATCATGGATAGATCTACCACTACACTTTTGGTTGTACAGTTTCAATGACATGCTTACCTCATTGTCACTATCATGCTGTCTTTTCCTTTTGTTGAGAGACTCCATGTGTTGAACACTCCTGTCCCTTTTTGCCTTCATATGTTGACTAGCAAACTTGCCAGCAAACTTCCCACTTTTCATCCTTACTGTTGATGACATTTTATTGGCAAAACTGTGAGGAAATACTTCAGAACATGATCATGATTGTGCATTTATCAAACAGGAAGCAGCTGATCACTGCTGATAAATGGTGAAAGTTGCACCAGCAGTGACAGTACCAGTTGCAACTCTGCTATGTAGGTCAGGTCATGACCTGACACATATGGGCGAACTGAATGCTCAGTAACAAAAGGAACATATCTTTTTAATGAAGACCATTTATATGATTTACCAGTGAGAATGTAATATTGTACTTTTCAATGTGGCTCAGTGGGTAAGATGTCTGTTTCCCATACTAACGGTCTGAGATTCAATTCCTGGTTGGGAAATGTGCTTTTGAAATCTTCATATTGGGATTATGTGCATGTCAGAACAAATAGAATTGCGTTTTTGTCAATGTAGAAATGTAAAAGATTTGGATTTTGTTTGAGCTCAGACATGTTTGCACAGAAACTATAACTTGGAGGCAATTTCATGATTTTATCATGGATTTTAAACTTTGAGTAAGTTGGTCATTAGGCCAACCTTGAGCACATTTGAATATAAATAGTGCAATGAAGTAGTTTCAAATGTTTAAGCAATAGTTTGTGTCTCACAGGTTTGATGATATGCTTTGACCCTTTTCTCCTGGCAAGAATGCTCACCCAACATTTTGCCTGGATCCACATTTCAATATAAACATGGACTGTACCTATCCCAGGGATTTCTAAACTTTGAATGAGATAAAAAAAAAGCAGGGCAATGGCTGCAGAGGTAGTAACTGAATACTACCTGTGTAGTGAAGAGTACCATATATATATTAGTAGCCCTTTACTGCAATCTGAAATTGCGGTCATAAACGTAGGGAATTCCAAAAGCTAAGATAGTGTGTGATCAATGCAATGCCATTTCTCCTTTCTTTCATATACACCTAAATGGATAAAAACTCACATCACAACTTTGGATGATATCATATTTATTCCATGTTTAAAGTTATTAATTTTACCTTGATGACCTTGAAGTATATATATTTCTGATCTGTGCCATCCAATCATTAAATTCAGTGTTTCAAAACTTGAAACAATAATATTATTTACAGGGTGTTCCATTATTCAATCACCAGTTTTTTTATTTCCCTTGGAACGCAAATTTCAACTCCATGTAATAAAAATTACAAAGCATGAAGTAAGGATTACAGTTATTAAAAATGCTTTGCTATCTTAATATTGTATGGTCATATCCTTAGCTAGAAATGTGGCGCAAGAGCTTTCATGCCCTTTGTTTATATATAATAATACTATACTATAGTATGATATAGATAAATGATATAGACACATGACTGAGAACAAACCTTTTCTTATCTTTTGGTTTGCAGACAGCTCATGCAGTTATACAAATAAGACATGCTGGGCTAAACTGTGACCAAAGTGTTCGCCTGGTCACCTATATTAGCAAATGATACACCAATCCTTTTCAAAAACTGCCATTTTGAATAATATGCCAAATAGCAGAATCGAGATCACAAAAAACTGGGCCGAATTTCAATATTTAATGTATATTTTGATTGGCAGAAATTATCGTGTGCTTAAATATGCTTTGGGATAGAATTAATATGAAGCAATTTGCAGGCATTTCCAGAAAATGGCCACGAACATTACAAAAAAGCAACGATGAGCATAGCTCTAAGACCGTTTGACTATGTGTTGATTGGACTAAAATGACGGGGCCATGGGCCAGAGGGCACCTGGTTAGTCTGCAAGTCTGCTTAGAGTGCAAGCTGAACAGCACCAGTTCTTTTGTGATGATCCACGGGTTGTGGGCACGAGTGCACCCACATTGCAATTCCTTATTTGAGCTGTCACACATGCCTGAAGGACAGCCCATTGTCTTGAATATCTGTCACTGAGTGGGTCGTCATGTCAAGGACCTTCAACATGACAACTCATTGGACACATGTGACCACATTGTATGAAGCACTTCCATCAAACTACAATAATTCTGGCAGGTGTATTCTGGTTGATTTCAGGGAGATAGCTTGCTTGTATCACAGTTTCATGACCATATATCATTCAAGCATATCCCCAAATCTCTAGAAAATTACCTGTGACCTCCGTGATTTCACGAAAGCTTTAATGAAATTTGCGATCCCATTGACGTATCCCATTGTCCTTTTATATTGGAGGGCAACATGATAAATGCTTTCTTTTGAAATCTGTCATGATCCCGTGTTGATGTGGAGAGATATTGAAACATGCCATGTTTCATGTTGTTTACAGGAATGACTCTGACACAACCGAGCAAATAATGACCTGAAAACAGTGCAAAGGTTGGCGTCCATTTGATTTATTCATTTGGAGCGACAGTGTGATAGAAATACAAATAGACCTGGCCGTTTGGTTGTGAAAGCAAGAATGAAATAGCTATGGCTTTTGACATGGCTTGTGAATTATCTGAATATATATGTATGATACCTGTATAATCGTGTTTCAAATCAAAGTACGCAAATCATGGAAAGGGTATGAAAACAGAAACAGTTTAATCTCCGACTTGAAAATTATTGCAACATTACAAATCGGGATATGCAGGATAATATGAATTATTACTCTATATAGACTACGTCCAAGGATTAAGCACCCTTCTGGGAGAAATTTACGAGCGTGAAGTTCTTTTGATATTTGATATTTGATATTTGACGTTTTTTTCAAAAGGTGTCAAAAAGTATTTATCAGTGTACCCTTTTGGGACATGGTGAAAAAAGTTGTGTAAAAGGATATATATCCTGTCAAAAACGGATATATCCCTTTTCCTGTGACAAATGAGTTTTTCAGTATGATTAATGGCCTTCTCAACCTTGTAACATAGTCTTAATCATTTATTATCAATATATTAATGGAGAATAACTGTATACACCTTCATACCCTTTTGGTATTTGGTTAGAAACGTTATGTAAAAGGATATATATCCTTTAAAACACTAAAATATACCTTTAGCTATCACAAACACATTTTTTTAGCATGATAATGATTCACAAGCATTGTTGCAGAGCCTTCCCAAACATGGATATACTAATGAAGGGTTAGACATACTTGCTAGGCATGTCTAGAACACATCTAGAGACACTAGAAGGCGATGAAAAATATATGAGTAGGAAATATGGCCCTTTTCCCGTGGCAAAATGTGCATATCCAATACAGAACATTCTAAGAGTCTTCGCAGTCTTCGCAGATTTTGAGGGACTAATGAGGGGTCAGACATACTTGCTAGACATGTCTAGAACATATCTAGTGACATTAGAAGGCGAGGAAAAATATATGAGTAGGAGTTATGGCCGTATTACTCTGCTAAAATTCACATATTTCAACATTTTTTTATTTCTCAAATGTGAACATTCTAAGAGTTGCCGCACTGTCTTCGCAGATTTTGAGGGACTAAGTGGGATCAGACATACTTGCTAGACATGTCTAGAACATATCTAGGGAAATTAGAAGACGAGGAAAAATATATGAGTAGGATATATGGCCCTTTTCCCATGGCAAAATGTGCATATCAATACAGCACATTCTAAGAGTTGCCGCACTGTCTTCGCAGATTTTGAGGGACTAATGAGGGGTCAGACATACTTGCTAGACATGTCTAGAACATATCTAGTGACATTAGAAGACGAGGAAAAATATATGAGTAGGATATATGGCCCTTTTCCCGTGGCAAAATATGCATATCTATACAGCACATTCTAAGAGTTGCCGCACTGTCTTCGCAGATTTTGAGGGACTAATGAGGGGTCAGACATACTTGCTAGACATGTCTAGAACATATCTAGTGACACTAGAAGGCGAGGAAAAATATATGAGTAGGAGTTATGGCCCTTTTACTCTGCTAAAATTCACATATTTCAACATTTTTTGATTTTTCAAATGTGAACATTCTAAGAGTTGCCGCACTGTCTTGGCAGATTTTGAGGGACTAATGAGGGGTCAGACATACTTGCTAGACATGTCTAAAACATATCTAGTGACATTAGAAGACGAGGAAAAATATATGAGTAGGATATATGGCCCTTTTCCCATGGCAAAAGGTGCATATCCAATACAGCACATTCTAAGAGTTGCCGCACTGTCTTCGCAGATTTTGAGGGACTAATGAGGGGTCAGACATACTTGCTAGACATGTCTAGAACATATCTAGTGACATTAGAAGGCGAGGAAAAATATATGAGTAGGAGTTATGGCCGTATTACTCTGCTAAAATTCACATATTTCAACATTTTTTTATTTCTCAAATGTGAACATTCTAAGAGTTGCCGCACTGTCTTGGCAGATTTTGAGGGACTAAGTGGGATCAGACATACTTGCTAGACATGTCTAGAACATATCTAGGGACATTAGAAGACGATGAAAAATATATGAGTAGGATATATGGCCCTTTTCCCATGGCAAAATGTGCATATCAATACAGCACATTCTAAGAGTTGCCGCACTGTCTTCGCAGATTTTGAGGGACTAATGAGGGGTCAGACATACTTGCTAGACATGTCTAGAACATATCTAGTGACATTAGAAGGCGAGGAAAAATATATGAGTAGGAGATATGGCCCTTTTACTCTGCTAAAATTCACATATTTCAACATTTTCTAATTTTTCAAATGTGAAAATTCTAAGAGTTCCCGCACTGTCTTCGCAGATTTTGAGGGACTAATGAGGGGTCAGACATACTTGCTAGACATGTCTAGAACATATCTAGTGACATTAGAAGACGAGGAAAAATATATGAGTAGGATATATGGCCCTTTTCACATGGCAAAATGTGCATATCAATACAGCACATTCTAAGAGTTGCCGCACTGTCTTCGCAGATTTTAAGGGACTAATGAGGGGTCAGACATACTTGCTAGACATGTCTAGAACATATCTAGGGACATTAGAAGGCGAGGAAAAATATATGAGTAGGAGTTATGGCCGTATTACTCTGCTAAAATTCACATATTTCAACATTTTTTTATTTCTCAAATGTGAACATTCTAAGAGTTGCCGCACTGTCTTCGCAGATTTTGAGGGACTAAGTGGGATCAGACATACTTGCTAGACATGTCTAGAACATATCTAGGGACATTAGAAGACGAGGAAATATATATGAGTAGGATATATGGCCCTTTTCCCATGGCAAAATGTGCATATCAATACAGCACATTCTAAGAGTTGCCGCACTGTCTTCGCAGATTTTGAGGGACTAATGAGGGGTCAGACATACTTTCTAGACATGTCTAGAACATATCTAGTGACATTAGAAGGCGAGGAAAAATATATGAGTAGGAGTTATGGCCGTATTACTCTGCTAAAATTCACATATTTCAACATTTTTTTATTTTTCAAATGTGAAAATTCTTAGAGTTGCCGCACTGTCTTCGCAGATTTTGAGGGACTAATGAGGGGTCAGACATACTTGCTAGACATGTTTAGAACATATCTAGTGACATTAGAAGACGAGGAAAAATATATGAGTAGGAGTTATGGCCCTTTTCCCATGGCAAAAGGTGCATATCAATACAGCACATTCTAAGAGTTGCCGCACTATCTTCGCAGATTTTGAGGGACTAATGAGGGGTCAGACATACTTGCTAGACATGTCTAGAACATATCTAGTGACATTAAAAGGCGAGGAAAAATATATGAGTAGGAGTTATGGCCCTTTTACTCTGCTAAAATTCACATATTTCAACATTTTTTGATTTTTCAAATGTGAAAATTCTAAAAGTTGCCGCACTGTCTTCGCAGATTTTGAGGGACTGATGAGGGGTCAGACATACTTGCTAGACATGTCTAGAACATATCTAGTGACATTAGAAGGCGAGGAAAAATATATGAGCAGGAGTTATGGCCCTTTTACTCTGCTAAAATTCACATATTTCAACATTTTTTGATTTTTCAAATGTGAACATTCTAAGAGTTGCCGCACTGTCTTGGCAGATTTTGAGGGACTAATGAGGGGTCAGACATACTTGCTAGACATGTCTAGAACATATCTAGTGACATTAGAAGACGAGGAAAAATATATGAGTAGGATATATGGCCCTTTTCCCATGGCAAAAGGTGCATATCCAATACAGCACATTCTAAGAGTTGCCGCACTGTCTTCGCAGATTTTGAGGGACTAATGAGGGGTCAGACATACTTGCTAGACATTTCTAGAACATATCTAGGGGCACTAGAAGGCGAGGAAAAATATATGAGTAGGAGATATGGCCCTTTTACTCTGCTAAAATTCACATATTTCAACATTTTTTTATTTCTCAAATGTGAACATTCTAAGAGTTGCCGCACTGTCTTGGCAGATTTTGAGGGACTAATGAGGGGTCAGACATACTTGTTAGACATGTCTAGAACATATCTAGTGACATTAGAAGACGAGGAAAAATATATGAGTAGGAGATATGGCCCTTTTACTGTGGCAAAATGTGCATATCAATACAGCACATTCTAAGAGTTGCCGCACTGTCTTGGCAGATTTTGAGGGACTAATGAGGGGTCAGACATACTTGCTAGACATGTCTAGAACATATCTAGTGACATTAGAAGACGAGGAAAAATATATGAGTAGGATATATGGCCCTTTTCCCATGGCAAAATGTGCATATCAATACAGCACATTCTAAGAGTTGCCGCACTGTCTTCGCAGATTTTGAGGGACTTATGAGGGGTCAGACATACTTGCTAGACATGTCTAGAACATATCTAGTGACATTAGAAGACGAGGAAAAATATATGAGTAGGATATATGGCCCTTTTCCCATGGCAAAATGTGCATATCAATACAGCACATTCTAAGAGTTGTCGCAATGTCTTCGCAGATTTTGAGGGACTAATGAGGGGTCAGACATACTTAATAGGTATGTCTAGAACATATCTAGTGACATTAGAAGGCAAGGAAAAAATACATGAATAGGAGTTATGGCCCTTTTACTCTGCTAAAATTCACATATTTCAACATTTCTCTTGTTTTCAAATGCGAACATTCTAAGAGTTGCCACACTGTTTTCGCAGATTTTGAGGGACAAATGAGGGGTCACACATACATGCTAGTCATGTCTAGAACATATCTAGAGACTTTAAAAGGCAGGAAAAAATATATGAGTAGGATATATGGCCCTTTTCCCTTGGCAAAATGTGCATATCCAATACGGCACATTCTAAGAGTTGTCGCAATGTCTTCGCAGATTTTGAGGGACTAATGAGGGTTAGACATACTTAATAGGCATGTCTAGAACATATCTAGTGACATTAGAAGGCGAGGAAAAATATCTGAGTAGGAGTTATGGCCCTTTTCCCTTGGCAAAATGTGCATATCCAATACGGCCCTTTTCCACTAGCAAAATTAGAAGATCCAAAATGGTACATGTAATGAGATTTTTAGACAAATTGTTTTTCAGACTTTCAAAGGGTTTCTGTATTTCCTACTCATATATTTCCTACTCATATATATTTCCTCGCCTTCTAATGTCACTAGATATGTTCTAGACATGTCTAGCAAGTATGTCTGATCCTTCATTAGTCCCTCAAAATCTGCGAAGACAGTGCGGCAACTCTTAGAATGTGCTGTATTGGATATGCACATTTTGCCATGGGAAAAGGGCCATATATCCTACTCATATATTTTTCCTCGCCTTCTAATGTCACTAGATATGTTCTAGACATGTCTAGCAAGTATGTCTGACCCCTCATTAGTCCCTCAAAATCAGCGAAGACAGTGCGGAAACTCTTAGAATGTGCTGTATTGGATATGCATATTTTGCCACGAGAAAAGGGCCATATCTCCTACTCATATATTTTTCCTCGCCTTCTAATGTCACTAGATATGTTCTAGACATGTCTAGCAAGTATGTCTGACCCCTGATTAGTCCCTCAAAATCTGCGAAGACATTGCGACAACTCTTAGAATGTGCCGTATTGGATATGCACATTTTGCCAAAGGAAAATGGCCATATATCCTACTCATATATTTTTCCTCACCTTCTAATGTCACTAGATATGTTCTCGACATGCCTAGCAAGTATGTCTGACCCCTCATTAGTCCCTCAAAATCTGCGAAGACAGTGCGACAACTCTTAGAAGGTTTGCATTTGAAAAATGAAAAAATGTTGAAATATGTGAATTTTAGCAGAGTAAAAGGGCCATATCTCCTACTCATATATTTTTCCTCGCCTTCTAATGTCATTAGATATGTTCTAGACATGTCTAGCAAGTATGTCTGACCCCTGATTAGTCCGTCAAAATCTGCGAAGACATTGCGACAACTCTTAGAATGTGCCGTATTGGATATGCACATTTTGCCAATGGAAAAGGGCCATATCTCCTCCTCATATATTTTTCCTCGCCTTCTAATGTCACTAGATATGTTCTAGACATGCCTAGCAAGTATGTCTGACCCCTGATTAGTCCCTCAAAATCTGCGAAGACAGTGCGGCAACTCTTAGAATGTGCTGTATTGGATATGCACATTTTGCCACGGGAAAAGGGCCATATCTCCTACTCATATATTTTTCCTCGCCTTCTAATGTCATTAGATATGTTCTAGACATGTCTAGCAAGTATGTCTGAACCTGATTAGTCCCTCAAAATCTGCGAAGACAGTGCGACAACTCTTAGAATGTGCCGTATTGGATATGCACATTTTGCCAAGGGAAAAGGGCCATATCTCCTACTCATATATTTGTCCTCGCCTTCTAATGTCACTAGATATGTTCTAGACATGCCTAGCAAGTATGTCTGACCCCTCATTAGTCCCTCAAAATCTGCGAAGACAGTGTGGCCACTCTTAGAATGTTCGCATTTGAAAAATAAAAAAATGTTGAAATATGTGAATTTTAGCAGAGTAAAAGGGCCATATCTCCTACTCATATATTTTTCCTCGCCTTCTTATGTCACTAGATATGTTCTAGACATGCCTAGCAAGTATGTCTGACCCCTCATTAGTCCCTCAAAATCTGCGAAGACAGTGCAGCAACTCTTAGAATGTGCTGTATTGGATATGCATATTTTGCCACGGGAAAAGGGCCATATTTACTACTCATATATTTTTCCTCGCCTTCTAATGTCACTAGATATGTTCTAGACATGTCTAGCAAGTATGTCTGACCCCTCATTAGTCCCTCAAAATCTGCGAAGACAGTGCGGCAACTCTTAGAATGTTCACATTTGAAAAATCAAAAAATGTTGAAATATGTGAATTTATTAGAGTAAAAGGGCCATATCTCCTACTCATATATTTTTCCTCGCCTTCTAATGTCACTAGATATGTTGTAGACATGTCTAGCAAGTATGTCTGACCCCTCATTAGTCCCTCAAAATCTGCAAAGATAGTGCGGCAACTCTTAGAATGTCCTGTATTGGATATGCATATTTTGCCACGGGAAAAGGGCCATATCTCCTACTCATATATTTTTCCTTGCCTTCTAATGTCACTAGACATGTTTTAGACATGTCTAGCAAGTATGTCTGACCCCTCATTAGTCCGTCAAAATCTGCGAAGACATTGCGACAACTCTTAGAATGTGCCGTATTGGATATGCACATTTTGCCAAGGGAAAAGGGCCATATCTCCTACTCATATATTTTTCCTCGCCTTCTAATATCACTAGATATGTTCTAGACATGCCTAGCAAGTATGTCTGACCCCTCATTAGTCCCTCAAAATCTGCCAAGACAGTGCGACAACTCTTAGAATGTTCACATTTGAAAAATCAAAAAATGTTGAAATATGTGAATTTATTAGAGTAAAAGGGCCATATCTCCTACTCATATATTTCTCCTCGCCTTCTAATGTCACTAGATATGTTCTAGACATGTCTAGCAAGTATGTCTGACCCCTCATTAGTCCCTCAAAATCTGCGAAGATAGTGCGGCAACTCTTAGAATGTCCTGTATTGGATATGCATATTTTGCCACGGGAAAAGGGCCATATCTCCTACTCATATATTTTTCCTCGCCTTCTAATGTCACTAGACATGTTCTAGACATGTCTAGCAAGTATGTCTGACCCCTGATTAGTCCTTCAAAATCTGCGAAGACATTGCGACAACTCTTAGAATGTGCCGTATTGGATATGCACATTTTGCCAAGGGAAAAGGGCCATATCTCCTACTCATATATTTTTCCTCGCCTTCTAATATCACTAGATATGTTCTAGACATGCCTAGCAAGTATGTCTGACCCCTCATTAGTCCCTCAAAATCTGCGAAGACAGTGCAACAACTCTTAGAAGGTTTGCCTTTGAAAAATGAAAAAATGTTGAAATATGTGAATTTTAGCAGAGTAAAAGGGCCATATCTCCTACTCATATATTTTTCCTCGCCTTCTAATGTCACTAGATATGTTCTAGACATGCCTAGCAAGTATGTCTGACCCCTCATTAGTCCCTCAAAATCTGCGAAGACATTGCGACAACTCTTAGAATGTGCTGTATTGCATATGCACATTTTGCCAAGGGAAAGGGCAATATCTCCTACTCATATATTTTTCCTCGCCTTCTAATGTCACTAGATATGTTCTAGACATGCCTAGCAAGTATGTCTGACCCCTCATTAGTCCCTCAAAATCTGCGAAGACAGTGCGGCAACTCTTAGAATGTGCTGTATTGGATATGCACATTTTGCCACTGGAAAAGGGCCATAATTCATACTCATATATTTTTCCTCGCCTTCTAATGTCACTAGATATGTTCTAGACATGCCTAGCAAGTATGTCTGACCCCTCATTAGTCCCTCAAAATCTGCGAAGACAGTGTGGCAACTCTTAGAATGTTCGCATTTGAAAAATAAAAAAATGTTGAAATATGTGAATTTTAGCAGAGTAAAAGGGCCATATCTCCTCCTCATATATTTTTCCTCGCCTTCTAATGTCACTAGATATGTTCTAGACATGCCTAGCAAGTATGTCTAACTCCTCATTAGTCCCTCAAAATCTGCGAAGACATTGCGACAACTCTTAGAATGTGCCGTATTGGATATGCACATTTTGCCAAGGGAAAAGGGCCATATCTCCTACTCATATATTTTTCCTCGCCTTCTAATGTCACTAGATATGTTCTAGACATGTCTAGCAAGTATGTCTGACCCCTCATTAGTCCCTCAAAATCTGCGAAGACAGTACGGCAACTATTAGAATGTGCTGTATTGGATATACACATTTTGCCATGGGAAAAGGGCCATATCTCCTACTCATATATTTTTCCTCGCCTTGTAATGTCACTAGATATGTTCTAGACATGCCTAGCAAGTATGTCTGACCCCTGATTAGTCCCTCAAAATCTTCGAAGACAGTGCGGCAACTCTTAGAATGTGCTGTATTGGATATGCACATTTTGCCACGGGAAAAGGGCCATATCTCCTACTCATATATTTTTCCTCGCCTTCTAATGTCATTAGATATGTTCTAGACATGTCTAGCAAGTATGTCTGAACCTGATTAGTCCCTCAAAATCTGCGAAGACAGTGCGACAACTCTTAGAATGTGCCGTATTGGATATGCACATTTTGCCAAGGGAAAAGGGCCATATCTCCTACTCATATATTTGTCCTCGCCTTCTAATGTCACTAGATATGTTCTCGACATGTCTAGCAAGTATGTCTGACCCCTCATTAGTCCCTCAAAATCTGCGAAGACAGTGCGACAACTCTTAGAAGGTTTGCATTTGAAAAATGAAAAAATGTTGAAATATGTGAATTTTAGCAGAGAAAAAGGGCCATATCTCCTACTCATATATTTTTCCTCGCCTTCTAATGTCACTAGATATGTTCTAGACATGTCTAGCAAGTATGTCTGACCCCTCATTAGTCCGTCAAAATCTGCGAAGACATTGCGACAACTCTTAGAATGTGCCGTATTGGATATGCACATTTTGCCAATGGAAAAGGGCCATATCTCCTCCTCATATATTTTTCCTCGCCTTCTAATGTCACTAGATATTTTCTAGACATGCCTAGCAAGTATGTCTGACCCCTCATTAGTCCCTCAAAATCTGCGAAGACAGTGTGGCAACTCTTAGAATGTTCGCATTTGAAAAATAAAAAAATGTTGAAATATGTGAATTTTAGCAGAGTAAAAGGGCCATATCTCCTACTCATATATTTTTCCTCGCCTTCTTATGTCACTAGATATGTTCTAGACATGCCTAGCAAGTATGTCTGACCCCTCATTAGTCCCTCAAAATCTGCGAAGACAGTGCGGCAACTCTTAGAATGTGCTGTATTGGATATGCACATTTTGCCACGGGAAAAGGGCCATATTTCCTACTCATATATTTTTCCTCGCCTTCTAATGTCACTAGATATGTTCTAGACATGTCTAGCAAGTATGTCTGACCCCTCATTAGTCCCTCAAAATCTGCGAAGACAGTGCGGCAACTCTTAGAATGTTCACATTTGAAAAATCAAAAAATGTTGAAATATGTGAATTTATTAGAGTAAAAGGGCCATATCTCCTACTCATATATTTTTCCTCGCCTTCTAATGTCACTAGATATGTTGTAGACATGTCTAGCAAGTATGTCTGACCCCTCATTAGTCCCTCAAAATCTGCGAAGATAGTGCGGCAACTCTTAGAATGTCCTGTATTGGATATGCATATTTTGCCACGGGAAAAGGGCCATATCTCCTACTCATATATTTTTCCTCGCCTTCTAATATCACTAGACATGTTCTAGACATGTCTAGCAAGTATGTCTGACCCCTGATTAGTCCCTCAAAATCTGCGAAGACATTGCGACAACTCTTAGAATGTGCCGTATTGGATATGCACATTTTGCCAAGGGAAAAGGGCCATATCTCCTACTCATATATTTTTCCTCGCCTTCTTATATCACTAGATATGTTCTAGACATGCCTAGCAAGTATGTCTGACCCCTCATTAGTCCCTCAAAATCTGCCAAGACAGTGCGACAACTCTTAGAATGTTCACATTTGAAAAATCAAAAAATGTTGAAATATGTGAATTTATTAGAGTAAAAGGGCCATATCTCCTACTCATATATTTTTCCTCGCCTTCTAATGTCACTAGATATGTTCTAGACATGCCTAGCAAGTATGTCTGACCCCTCATTAGTCCCTCAAAATCTGCGAAGACATTGCGACAACTCTTAGAATGTGCTGTATTGCATATGCACATTTTGCCAAGGGAAAAGGGCCATATATCCTACTCATATATTTTTCCTCGTCTTTTAATGTCACTAGATATGTTCTAGACATGTCTAGCAAGTATGTCTGACCCCTGATTATTCCCTCAAAATCTGCGAAGACATTGCGACAACTCTTAGAATGTGCCGTATTGGATATGCACATTTTGCCAAGGGAAAAGGGCCATATCTCCTACTCATATATTTTTCCTCGCCTTCTAATGTCACTAGATATGTTCTCGACATGCCTAGCAAGTATGTCTGACCCCTTATTAGTCCCTCAAAATCTGCGAAGACAGTGCGACAACTCTTAGAACGTTTGCATTTGAAAAATGAAAAAATGTTGAAATATGTGAATTTTAGCAGAGTAAAAGGGCCATATCTCCAATTCATATATTTTTCCTCGCCTTCTAATGTCACTAGATATGTTCTAGACATGTCTAGCAAGTATGTCTGACCCCTCATTAGTCCCTCAAAATCTGCGAAGACAGTGCGGCAACTCTTAGAATGTTCGCATTTGAAAAATCAAAAAATGTTGAAATATGTGAATTTTAGCAGAGTAAAAGGGCCATATCTCCTACTCATATATTTTTCCTCGCCTTCTAATGTCACTAGATATGTTCTAGACATGTCTAGCAAGTATGTCTGACCCCTCATTAGTCCCTCAAAATCTGCGAAGACAGTGCGCTAGCTCTTAGAATGTGCCGTATTGGATATGCACATTTTGCCAAGGGAAAAGGGCCATATCTCCTACTCATATATTTTTCCTCGCCTTGTAATGTCACTAGATATGTTCTAGACATATCTAGCAAGTGTGTCTAACCCTTTATTAGTATATACATGTTTGGGAAGGCTGTGCCACAGTGCTTGGGAATCATTATCATGCTAAAAAATGTGTTTGTGATAGCTAAAGGTACATTTTAGTGTTTTAAAGGATATATATCCTTTTACATAACGTTTCTACCCAAATACCAAAAGGGTATGAAGGTGTATACAGTTATTCTCCATTAATATATTGATAATAAATGATTAAGACTGTGCTACAAGGTTGATAAGGCCATTAATCATAATGAAAAACTCATTTGTCACAGGAAAAGGGATATATCCGTTTTTGACAGGATATATATCCTTTTACATAACTTTTTTCACCATGTCCCAAAAGGGTACACTGATACATACTTGTTTACACCTTTTGAAAAAAACGTCAAATATCAAATATCAAATATCAAAAGAACTTCACGCTCGTGAGAAATTTAACATATTTTTGTCTGTTTGAAATGCCGATACCAACAACGTATCCTTCTGCCGCCGGAATACAGAGTGAAACTGGCAAAGAATTATTAAACAAGATAGCAAGCTATGAGACAGAATTTAGACAGAAAATCAGGCAATATGAAAAAGAATTGCTCAGTAACCTGGGGAAATTACAGGGAGAGGAAATACGATTGAGGGAAAATAAGAAAAAATATGCAAAACTTTCCAAGAAATATAAACTAACAAACTACAGGAATAAACTGAATATTCTTGATATGAAAAAAAATGATGAAAATTGGCCTACAACCATTAATGCAAATAAATGTGTCAATGATATCAGTGCTTTTGACAATTATGACATGAACGTACACAGCTCTGATAGATTAAATGAAGATATCCATGGATATTATATCCAAAATGAAAGAGATCAAAATTTAGCAGATATACCAGAAGATCAGACTAAATACCCAGAAAGCAAAACAAAAATAATAAAAGAAATAAAATCTGTAAAATGGTGCAAGAGCGTGAATGTGTTAACGGAAGCGCCTTCCAAAAACACACCTTTAAAGGTGAGAAGAATCTCCGACGGAATAACAAAGCCGAAGGAATTGAATGAAGAGGCGATTAATGCAGTGTCTCTCGGTCATAGGAAAAGATCAAAAAGTGACCCGATCTCTTTCTTGAATCTTGTAAGAATCCACGGATCAAGATCACTTAGTAAACGGTTGAATATAGTTGACAAAATTGCAGATAGGGTTCTCGGAAAAACTGGAAAAAATTATGTTGAAAATCATGCGGAAAATACAACAAACGCATTTTCATTAAGCAAATCTCGATCACAAATGAAAACTCTTCCTGATATACAAGCCACACACCCAAAACAAAACGTTTTGTTTCGCAGAAGAGTTGGTGTCATTGAGAAACCAAAATTATCAGAACTCAACATTAGCTCAGAGCAAAGTGTACAAGACGCCAACATTGAGAATAGAGAAACGCCGAACTCGTTTGATGAATCTAAGCACAGTTATCACACAGAAAGCCTGCCAAGAATGGAAAATACAAAAGATATGGAACAAGGAAAATCTAGGAAGATGAGTCTGGATTCTGGCTTAAATGCACACTCCAAAAAGAGAACCAGTTTGGGAAAACCGCCAAGTGTATCTGTGGAGCATCCTGGGTGGAAGGCGCCACCTTTAACTTCGCGGGGGGCAGATTGGAATGAGCACAGACTTGATCATGACGTGAAAGATAGCATAGACAATTCACCAAAACCAAAGTTTGAACAATGGAAGCACGTTTTAAATTTGATGCGTGAAAAGAATATGATTGGAAACAGAGAAACAAGAAAGAGCACATCTTCGTGGAAGTATTCTTTGGAAAGACTTAGAGAGGTTCATTTTTTAAATTGATTTAGTTATACAATCAATCACCTGACGTCGTTTATATCTGACAAATTAATCCTTATTAACTCCATATATTCATGAGGTATCAGTGTGTTTGTGTTGGGAAGGGAGATAAAATGAAATGCTACATTTATAAAGAGTATTTGTTTCATCTGGTTTCAAGAATCTATTATTTTGCTGGGCCATCTCGATATATATTTGGATAATGCACTTATCAAGGTAGGTAAACTGTATATGACAGTTGTTTTGTCTCAAAGATCCTTGGCTGTGCCAGTATTGTCTTGAAGTTGCAAATTCTAAATGCCCGCAAACACTTGCAGGCAAAACCTTAGCGTAAATACAACAATCTGCAATGGTTTCGTGTTCATAGAAAAGTATTGATTCGTTTTGTAAGCTTTAATTGACTTGATTATATCCAAAAATAATTATACACCTCACCGAATGTTTGTATAGCATGTATTTGAGGTCCAATTTAAGTAAAAGGAGTCCCTAGTCCTGGGCATTAAAATAAAAACAAATATAAAACAAAACAAGATGGCACTACCATAATAGGGTTTTGGCGATATTTATCCTTGCAAGACATTCAGCTTGATTTCACAAAAGAAATATGTATTATAGGGGAGTTCAATAAGCATTTCCTCAGTATCCTTTATTACTCCAAATAAAATACATGACGCAGATGCAATAGTGATCTCGTCGATTTTAAAAGATTTTAAAACAATTTGTTAAAAGGATTTTTCACTTGTTTGGAATTGTTTGAATGAAGCAGTTTTAACAATTTCACTGTCAAAAAGGCAACGCATATACCCAAAATTAATGCCTATATATTCCCGCAGAAGTTAGAGAAGTCTAAGCAATGTGTAATCTGCTATTCTTTGTGACCACTTGAAACAGTTGACTAACTATATACCAATGTAGACAATACATTCTATCATTTTTGAATAAATTATATATCAAAAACAAAGTGTAAATATATGAACTCCATTGCCTCATACCTCAGTCACATTTGCGCCGATTTCAGTAAAGATGCCCGGCCGATGGGTATTTTTTACAAAATCGGCAGGCATTTCAGATCGCTGTGCGGGCACCGGGAGATCATCGGCCACAATTGGGCATCTTTAAGACGTCTGCCGGGTCATAGGGAACTTTTAGCTGCCACATAAAAGTTGCCGGCGTTTCCCCGATGTCTTATCAGCAAATATCATCTTAAAGTGCACGGCAGGGTCCCGGCAGTGTCCCGCAGGGACATCGGCAGATTATCTTAGGGCTGCCGGTGGCATCGTGCGGTGAAAATAGGATTATATTTATTTCATGTGTTCATAGACCATCGTCAGATGATCGCACGGGCTCCCTGCGATATATCATAGACCCGGGGGGGGGGGGGGTACTCTCATAGTCAGCGTTACCGGGGAAGCTGGGCTAAATAGGGTCCTTTTCGCTGATATTTTCCCTAAAACAGGTTAAGATATTTCATCATTTTCCCTAAAACAGGTTACTATTTTTTCAAATTTCTCCCTAAAACAGGGTTCATAATCCCCCTTTCCAAATCTCCCCCTTCTGCATCATCCCTAAATGAGGGTATAAAAAATTCAGCTAGTCCTAAATCAGGGTACCAATAATGATAGAATATTTCCCTAAATCAGGCTCTGGGGTTTTCAGTTCCATCCGGGTTAAGATATTTTATCATTTTCCCTAAAACAGGGTACTGTTTTTCAAATTTCTCCCTAAAACAGGGATCACAATCCCCTTTTCCAAATCTCCTCCTTCTGCATCATCCCTAAATGAGGGTATCAAAAATTCAGCTAGTCCTAAATCAGGGTACCAAATTTCAGCTAGTCCTAAATCAGGGTACCAATAATGATAGAATATTTCCCTAATTCAGGCTCTGGGGTTTTCAGTTCCATCCCAGCCTCCGCGGGTTAAAATCATGAGAGTACCCCCCCCCCCCCCCCCCCCCCCCCGGGATCATAGACGTCTTTAAGATGTCTTTCAGACGTCTGTCAAATGAGACAGACGTCTTTAGGATGTCTTTCAGACGTCTGTCAATGATCCAGACGTCTTTAAGATATCCTGCAGACGTCTGTGTCATTCAGTCTTGCACGTGCCGTGCGGTGCTCTTTATTAATGTGACCACAGCTACGGCATATCTCAGATTGTTGCTTATAAACTCCCCGGCGCCCGGCAGACTGTGAAGTCGGCCGATTGTTACTGCCCGGCCGGCGCCCGGTGCAAATGTGACTGAGGCATCAGCCGACCCATATTTAACTCCACGTCCAGTCATGCACATGAGCCACGCCCACCAAAATATCATACAATCAGAATTGACCAGCCTCTGAAATCAGTTGTTTGATCGAAACACCAATCAGTACAAAGCAGAATCAGATTGAATAGTCATTTATTGTTTCACCAATCAGTTCAAAGCCAGATCTTTACGAGTAGTCAAGACTTGCGGCCTGTCCTGTACGCACCTTTTTATCATTGGCTGTAGGCATTGTAATGCTAAAGCTTACATTGAAATAATATAATATGAGTGAGTTAATACTTAATGAAAAAAAATCAGTGATTTACAAAGCAAATATCCATTTTTGGCGATGTCGGACAAAGGAAATTTAACTCTAATATATTAAATTTAATCAATATTGATATTGTATAATCTTCATCTCGTACTTTTATTTCCAAAAATCCGTCATAAATAATGTTAAGGTCACAGCAATTATTCAAGAAAAATGTTTGACTTTCAGCTTTTTTTCAGTTATTTTATAGTGAGACTTATTTGTAGCTGTCTTTCTGAATCCGAAGGTCCTTGACATGACAACCTACCAACTCACAAATATACAAAAATAACTGGTTAACCATTGACCCGGCCGGGAATCGAACCCATGACCACTGGATTATCAAAGAGGAACTGTTTCTAACCAACTTCACCATGACCTGTGACCCCCAGAGAAATTAGAGAAACGTAATTAGAGAAAAGGATATGCTGAAATATTTAGAAATAATATCTGAAATATCGTAAGTGGTCACTTTTTGAAAGTACATCATACTTTTTGGGAAGATGCATGACTATTCAACAGAAGTTGAAATAAAATCTTTCATTTTCTAAATTATTAACAAATCAAATTTTCCTGAAACTTAAATTAACACCACATATCCCTTTTATGTTTAAAATACATACATGTGATTATTCAAAACGTAAATACCTTTTAATTATTTCAACAGTGTACAATTGTTGTAAAAATGTACATTGAACCACAATTTTAGTTCAGACGGATGTGATTAACACAGAACAGTATAGTTAACACAAAGCTGGGTAGAAATAATTTTTTTAACTTTTGAGAATTTTCAATTTAATGGACATATTATTCACGGACATGTCATTCACATTGGAGGGTTTTCAATTTCAATGGTATAAATATTTTCAAATCGTTGAATTCTCAATTTCATGGGTATAAATATTGTTTACAATGGACAATTTTCATGATGAAGAGCGGGATTGTCAAGCCCGTTCGAATCGGATGATTTAGTATTTTCGGGAAGTTTTTGAGTGCAAGGAACAACAGTGTTATTTTCGAAGGTAAAAACCCCAAATATGTCATTCTCACGTGATAGGTAATTATAACGGAACAAGTAGAGCATCAGCGAAGATACTGACAAACTTATGTGCATGGAGATTTTTTTAAATGGGAAGTTTTGGTATATCAAGCCGTCAACCTCACACCAGAATGGGTACTTGATGGATGTGGGTAAGTCTGGCACTGGTTCGCCACCTATTATTCTGAATAAGCAACCAGTTATGCATCCTGCTACTGATCCATAAGTATTAGCAGACTTATAGTAGATGACCGTCCACAGTTGTGGAAATAGAATGACGTAGATCAGGTCAGAACACAGATACCATAATACATAAATGATGTTGACCTTAACAGCAATGATTGCACCAAGGATTCCAATAACAACCACGACACTTTAATTCAAGACACTTTAATTCAAGACAATCTTTAATTCACTTCTCTGGAAAGTTATATTAATTATATTGTAATCTTATATTGCTCTATTTTGATTCCAAAAGCTGAGGATAACTTTCGAACTCTAATTAGACATATAAAAATGTACATTTGTCATCCTTTTGAATTGTACTGCATATTCCTCATATGACTGTCCGGCTATATGTTTCTGAATACATACAACCTTATCATCAAAAATATATTTTCCTCACCTTGCCCTTGGATAAAGCATTTCTGAAAGGGGTGTAGATGTTTATGGAAAACATGTTTTTTTTTAATATTCCTTTCGTGGAGTTGAAAATTGTGTTCCAAGAGATAAATAAAAAAACGGCGATTGGGTGGTGGAACACCCTGTAAATTATATCATTCTCTAGGAAACTTACAAATTTTGCACCCCTGTTGTTTAATTGCTCATAATATTTGCAAAGAACAACAAGGCATAGTCACACCCCACTTAGCACAGGATGATAGTATTCTGTGGAACGCTACTGATTTCCATAATTCCCTCAATTGGATCACACACTTTCTGATTTTTATAAAAGTTATCTCAGGTTTTGACAGAAATATTAATTAAGGTAAGGCTTAGTAAGGTTTTGAAACACTGAAGGACTGGATGGCAAAGATCAGAGATATCCACACTTCAAGGTCATGAAAGTAAAATTAACAACTTTATACATGGAATAAACATATGCATCAACCCTCAGCCCTGGTAACTTATTGCACAACATGCGCTCCACACAATATTTGTGAACAAAACGTCACTCCACCAAGGCAAATTGATGCAGGGGTAAAAAAAACCCATAAAATATTGCACATCTACTTCCTTTGATAGCTTATGTGTGTCAAGTATCATGAAACTGTCAAAATTTACTCTACAATTATTGAGATGATGGGCCGGTGACCTTGAAAAGCAGGTTAGGGTCACCGTCCATCAAACTCATTTGGAGTCTTCACCAGATGATTACATGTGTCAATTTTCATGAAGCTGCCATTATTTGTTCTCGAGTTATTGCAATGATGTAGATTTGACATAATTGTCCCTGTGACCTTGAAAAGTAGGTGAAGGTCATGTTCCATCAAGAGACGTCTGAGGTATTTGCCAGATGTTTATGTGTGTCAAGTCTCATAAAGCTGCCATCATTCGTTCTCGAGTTATAGCAATGATAGGGATTTCACATAATTGTACCTGTGACCTTGAAGAGTAGGTGAAGGTCATGTTCCATACAAAAATGTCTGAGGTCTTCAACAGATGCTTATGTGGGTCAAGTCTCATAAAGCTGCCATCATTCGTTCTCGAGTTATAGCAATGATAAGGATTTCACATAATTGACCCTGTGACCTTGAAAAATATGTCAAGATCGCCGTCCATCGGTCTCGTCCGAGGTTTTCATCAGATGCTTATGTGTGTCAAGTTTCCTTGACCTTGAAAAGTAGGTTAAGGTCATGTTTCATAGAAAATATTCTGAGGTCTTCACCAGATGCTTATGTGTGTCAAATCTCATAAAGCTGCCATCATTTGTTCTTGAGTTATTGTGATTTCACATAATTGTCCCGGTGACCTTGAAAAGTAGGTGAAGGTCATGTTTCATAGAAAAAAATCTGAGGTCTTCATCAGATGTTTATGTATATGAAATCTCATAAAGCTGCCATTCGTTCTTGCGTTATTGCGATTCTTGGGATTTCTGTGACCTTGAAAAATAAGTCAAGGTCGCCGTCCATCGAACTCGTCCGAGGTTTTCACCAGATGCTTATGTGTGTCAAGTTTCATGAAGCTGTCATCATTTGTTCTCAAATTATCGCGATGACAAGGATGTTCGCTACATACAGACATACGTATACATACATAGACATACATACATACATACATACATACATACATGCATACATACATACATACATACATACATACATACATACATACATACATACATACATACATACATACATACATACACACACGCCAGGAGTACTGCAATACCCTCAGCCTGATTACATCAGGGGCTGATGGTAAAAATGATCTCATCCAATGTTGTGATTTAAGCTTTCATCCCTTTAGTTGTAAATGAGAGAAAGGAGAATTGACATTGCATCGATCGATCACACAATGTCGACACTATCTTAGCTTTTCATGTTCCTTATGTACAACTGTTTACTTAGCAACATAACACTGCCTAGTGAGAACTTAAAAGTGATTAAGAACTTATCAAACAAGTGAAACTTTTACATAAGAGAACTTCCTTGTGTGAGAAACATTGTTTGGAGTGACCGTGAACCCGGAGAGAATTGTCATTTTCTTAAAATCAAAAGAAACATCTCCAATTAACTATTTCGGGCGCGTAGGAGTATTCCAGCTCAGCGCTAAGGCAAATCAAGCAATCAATCCCTTGAAACTGCTGACCGAATTCGTTTTTTCTCACGCCGAGACAAGATCGGGAGCACAAAATAGACATATCCCGAGCGACGGCACAAAGTCAGAACACCGCCGTCGCCCCAGCAACCGTAACAATACACAATGGTCCGTAGCTACCATTCTTCACATAATGGCGGAACAAACTACGCACAAGCTGTGCGTTACGTGTGGCAAAGCATATTCTACACGCAGAGCCTTGCTACGCCACGCCAAATCTGCCCATTCCCACAAACCAAGAAGGTATGAATGCAATTATTGTCTGACAACATATTCCAGGCTGGATAACCTCCGACGACACTTAAAAAAAGACCAAATGTGCTCTTTAATGTCAGAGAATGACATTACATTGCTACGGTTTGCTGAGGCCACTACAGGCCACCATCACAGCCAGTCACAACAGGCCTCCACCCCAGAGACCACAGACTCCAGTCAACGAGATAGTAAGAACCCCCCTTACGTTTCCAAATTCACTAGAATTATGAAACAAGGCAACATACTTGTTATATAACTCCTCTGACATTCTAGAAAAATAACGAGACACTTTCTTCATTTTTAGACAAACTAACCGAAGTTAAGGGGACAGGGGATCTTGATAGGGCTAAAGAACATGTTTCCTTACCCCTCAGAGAACCACCCCCTCTCCAAGATCAAACTCCCAGTGCCCTTCAAGCCCACATAAATATTGTGGACATCCTGGAGGACCCAAATTGGGACACAAAAAACCCCCCCCGGGCCTATATGGACATCTTGGAGGAACTTCTCCAGATACCAGTCGAGGAACCAATCGTCTGAAAGGCTCAAGTCAACTATACTATCTCAACAATACAAACTGTGAACTATATGTAAAAATAAGAAACGAGAATAAAAGTTTCATAACAAAAAAATGTTTCTTGTTCTCGCTCCATCCCGCCAAAATAGACGGGAAAGTATTTAATTATACAACAAAGGTACAATACAGATACGCAAATAAGAAATGGCCAGAAAACCGGCTAAGAACCCAACAAAAATTAAGGTATATTTCCTATGTTTAATATTACTGAAAAGAACCCCGTCGCTCACAAAAGAAAGACACTGGAACAGAAATTCGTTTAAAAAAATGGACATTCCTACCCCGCGCCGGGGCTGTACGCAGCGTAAAATAAACGAACTAGTCTGGCAGCTTCAAGGGAGAGGGGCCGTAAATTTAAAAAGAATTATTTAACAAATCAAAATGATTCGTTTTGGTGCAAAAAACCGAAACACAACCCAAAAAACGCCAGCGTAATCGACCAAAACGTGGTTTTAAAGACATTATATCGCTCATATAACACTGTACGCAACTCCCTTCGAGGGGGGTCCCTCACAGCACCTCCACAATGAGGTCACGTGACCCACAAACACCTCTGCTCCAGAGGCGCCATGAGAGGAGGTGCAGCACCTCCAGAGGTGCTTGCACCTCCTCAGGCTCCATATATAAACAAATCATAGGATAACGCAGTCAGTCCCCATCCAACTGAAGAGATCAAAGTGATCGAAACCGTTGTTGGTCTTGGTAGGGACTGCGATCGTTGTCGCAGACTATTCTTAGGATCCTCGCCTTTTTCTCCATTGTTTGGAGTGATAATTATAGCTCTCACAAATATTTAGCTTATTTTAGTATATATATATCTACAATGTGTGTCCCAGTGGACCAAAAACTTAAGAAAATGGTGAAAGTTAAGTAGGGGTATTTTTAATAAGATAGGTATTTTTTAAGATTGAATAGACTTGTATGGGCAAACCAGACGTCATGTGGGTGCCAAATTGTAGATACTGTTGTGATGAAAAGAAATTGTCAACAAGTAACCATGGACAGTGATGACACTGCTGATTGTGAAGTTTATAGATTACAACAGGTCATGGAACCCCCCAGGAAAGTATGTATAGGAATTTGGGAACATATTAATAAACTGAAAGATAAGTTGACACCAAATAAAAATTGTGCAGAAACAAAATCATTACTGAGCAATGACAGTCATTGACAGCGTGCCTGTTACACCGACCAAGGCTAATGCAAGAATCAGACATAAGTCACTACAGACACAAGTCATTTGGTTCCAAGAAACCAGCCAGGTACTACCAGACATACCATCATTATACCCAAAGGCCCAAGCTATTCAATGCCAGACTGAATTACACCAAACCATGAGCCAACTAAATAAGGAGTGAAAACAGAAAACAAAAGGACAACGGAAGAATTCAAAGGAGGCAAAGAACATTGTGCAAGCAAACTCTATCACAGAAAAGAGCAGCGTGCACCTATATCTGATAATAGCTGGATTCAGCAGAAAAAGTTAGTCATGGAGGACATTATAATAATAATAATAATAAAATTTATATAGCGCTGAATACCAGATAAAATCTGTTCATAGCGCTTCATTCAAAACATAAGTTTTGAAAAGGTAGGTTTTCAGCTTACTCTTAAAGAGGTCAGCTGAGATACAAGTTCTGAGGTCAGTGGGAAGGTCATTCCATAGCCTAGGGCCCACAGAAGAGAATGCTCTATCGCCGATCGTCCTCAGTCGAGTATGGGGAACACATAGGTAGGTACCATCATTTGATCGAAGGGATCTTTCGCCCGTCTTAACTTGTAATAGGTCCTTTATGTAAGACGGCGCCTTACCATTTAATGCTTTCCACACAGTTAAGATGATTTTGAATTTTATTCTAGCACAAATGGGCAGCCAATGTAATTCCTTTAGTTTCTCTGATATGTGATCAAATGTCCTTATTCTTCCCACAACTCTGGCTGCAGAATTCTGTAAATATTGAAGTTTTTTAATTTCTGTATTTGGGAGACCAGCCAGAAGGCTATTCCCATAGTCTAAGGTTGAGGTTACAAAGGCATGGGTTAGGGTTATGGCTGTTCTCTCGTCTAGACATTGTCTGATGGATGATAAATTTCTAATATGATAATATCCCTTCTTGCACATCTTCCTTATTTGGGCCTTCATATCCATGTTCTCATCAAAAGTAATTCCTAGATCAGTTATGGATGAGGCAGGGGATATGAGTGAATCCCCGACCTTGATTGTGATCATGTCCCCAGTAGGGAGAGTGATATGCTTTTCATAGCAGGTTAGCATCTCTGTCTTGCCATCATTAATCTTCATCTTATTAGATATTAAGAAGGCCCTGACTTCGGCCACGCATTGTTCCAGTTTAAGTTTGCTTCTGTTATAGTCTTGTTCACAGGTGTGATCAACAGGTATGTAAATCTGGGTGTCATCTGCGTATATGTGGTATCCCAGGTCTTATTTCGCCAAAATGTCATTTGTCATGGAAAAGCCACCTAATGCTAAGTTTCAGGCACTACTGAATTCTAGTACAAAACAGCTTACCTATGACTGAGTTACAGCTCCCTCCCCCCAAGAAAGGGCCCTCGTAAGGGATGGTAACAGTCAACAGATTCTATATGACAAACCCACTTTACCAAAGTTAATTGGCATCTATTTGAATACCTCCTAGCTGTCACAGTATGAACAACAAAATCTGGTAGTTTCTTTGTCAACATCGATATATTCGTAAGCAAAATGATAGCATTAGATTTCCTGTCAAAGTGTGTGGTAGAATTTGATTATTAATTTAGCCAGGACCAGATTCTAGTCTTTTCTTTGCTGTCGAATTTAATATTATTGGTTGTTAACAAAGCTCATGATAGTTTGTGATGAATGATTTTGGCATAAACTTGAATGCCATTGACCACATTTGGGTCAGTATATGGGGAAGAAGAAATCAATCACACAAACGGCAGCACGACGGCCTCATATTCTATACCGAGCACATAGACCGTCACTAATAACTAAAACTTTTCACCACAACTTCTGTGTTTGGAATGTGCTAAAAATTGATGCTCCAGAGTGCCAATGTCACAAGATGTCTGGATAGCAGTATGCAAAGTCACAAGCGATTCTCCGCACCCAAGGTTCAAATTAGATACACTTCTCTAGTTAATGAAAAAGAAAGGTTTTTACCCATGCAGGGTTCTCCCCATGGGGTAAAAATACAAGATTGATTACTTCACTTTAATTTTACTTCACTTTCAGTTTGAATAATGTGTATTTAAAGTGATATGCAAATGTGGACAATATAATTACATACATATATAAAAAAAAGCATGAACGTGATCAGAGAGGAAGGGTGACGAGATTTGAAAAAAAAAAAAAAAGTTGCTGTGTGAGGTATGGGCTGCAATAAAATTCGCCACTGATAAGAGCGTGTCATCTCGCAGTTCCGTCACCACGTTGCCTGCCCTCTGGTGGAAGTGACGCTAAACTAATCCCCACTTCACTTTTGTTTTGCAAGTTTATGTGAAGGTTTGCTCTTTTAGCATATTATGAATGGCACAATTATCACTTATTTTTTGTCAGAACCATGTTAGATGTGACATTTTACCCACAAATTGCCTATATTTCTGTATTAGAGCTTTGTTTTCAACCATCGGTAAATTGACCTATTTATTGACCTACTTATTGAGGCCCTGCAAGGTTTTGTACAAAGGGGTCTATATGGGTGAAATGCAGATATTTTTATAAGAGATAGCTGCATAACTGAGAGATAGCTGCATAACCGAGAGATAGCTGCACAAATAAGTGATAGCTACATAAATAAGAGATAGCTGCATAAATAAGAGATAGCTGCAAAAATAAGAGATAGCTGCATAAATAAGAGATAGCTGCATAGATAAGATATGGCTGTATAAATAAGAGATAGCTGTATAAATAAGAGATAGCTGCACATGGTGAGAGATAGCTGCACATGGTGAGAGATAGCTGCACATGGTGAGAGATAACTGCACATGAGGAGAGATAGTTACAACAGTGAGAGACAACTGCACAATGAATGACAGCTGCACACATGGTAGTTGCACAAGTGAGAGACAGCTATGTGAGAGATAGCTGCACATGGTGAGAGGTAGCTGCACATGGTGAGAGATAGCTGCACATGTGGAGAGATAGCTGCACATGGTGAGAGATAGCTGCACATGGGGAGAGACAGCTGCACATGGTGAGAGATAGCTGCACATGGGGAGAGATAGCTGCACAGTTTGAGAGATAGCTGCACAGTTTGAGAGATAGCTGCACATGGGGAGAGATAGCTGCACATGGGGAGAGATAGCTGCACATGGGGAGAGATAGCTGCACATGGTGAGAGATAGTTACAACAGTGAGAGACAACTGCACAACTGAATGACAGCTGCACACGTGGTAGTTGCACAAGTGAGAGACAGCTGCACATGTGAGAGATAGCTGTATAGGTGAGGGATGGCTGCATAGGTGAGAGTTAGCTGCACAAGTGAGAGACAGCTGCACAGGTGAGGGATAGCTACAACAGTGAGGGACAGCATCACTTCCCAGCCGAAGGCACTTGTATAATATAAAATCTGCAGGGCACCGAAAATATCAATTACAAAAAATTGAAATCTATTTATTTCAAAATGCAAATAATGTGGGAAGAAAATACATCCTTCGTATTATTTTGTCTGATCATCAACCAGGATCCCACACATAAGGGTGTCTCTCAATTGTGGTTTTCTCCTAAAATAAATAAGCATTCAATAAATTTGTTATAAAACAATATATATATATATATATATATATATATATATATATATATATATATATATATATATATATATATATATATATATATCATGTGGATATTATTTGACCATATACACAGGATTTAAAATGCATGCTTTTTATATATATATATATATATATATATATATATATATATATATATATATATATATATATATATATCATGTGGATATTATTTGACCATATACACAGGATTTAAAATGCATGCTTTTTATATATATATATATATATATATATATATATATATATATATATATATATATATATAGTCCAAAGTAAAAAGGTAGTTGTATACAGTGTTATGGTGATAAAAGTAATCCAACAAAGTCC
This sequence comes from Amphiduros pacificus, assembly GCA_949316495.1. Classification (NCBI taxonomy): domain Eukaryota; kingdom Metazoa; phylum Annelida; class Polychaeta; order Phyllodocida; family Hesionidae; genus Amphiduros; species Amphiduros pacificus. The sequence continues at coordinate 55,391,859 of OX439001.1, read as the reverse complement.
GTGGTGACAAAGAGTTAAAACCTTTTATTGCGACATGTTTCAGTCCTTCAAGGGACTTCTACAGGCTTAACTAACAAACCATTGAAAGTGTTCACTTATATATCATTACAAGAGTATATAGCAAACAAGCTTGTACTAGCTGATAAACAAACAGATAAACAAGCAGATTAACAAGCTGATTAATAAGCTGATAAACAAGCGGATTAACAAGAAGATTAGAGACACAGTTAAGTTAATTGCACTTGTCTGCTTGCTGTATCAGGGTGTCAAAAAGCTGTTGACAACTCTGTCATATTGGGCATTGTTATAATCATATCTTAACTATACATACATTAAAGAGATTAAAGTAGGCAATGCTTAATAAAATTGAGTGAAAAATATAACATGGAAAACCTTAAAATATATCATGAAATAAAGTAAAATATAAGAAATTATAATAAGAGGACAATATACAGGTGTAGGAGAAACTAACATATGGGTAATCCCATTGCTATCGAGTTTGAAGTACTGTTCAACACTGGTTTATATTTTTCAATTAAAGAGTGTTCTATTCTGAGGAGTACATGGGGATTTTCTTTTTGTATTTTTAAAAAGGGAAATATTTTAAAGTTCCCCTTGCCACAAATTCGCAAATGTCCTGACACTGGGCAATTTTGATAAGATGGATTTGATATATGAGATTTGTGAAGGGAGACCCTATGTCGCAGATGTTTGGTTGAACCTATATAGTCATGTTGGCATCCAGGACATCTTATTGCATAGATTATATATGTGGCTCTGCAGTCAAGATTAGTTTTGGGTTTTAGTATGTCCCCTGTTCTTTTGAGTTTATATTCTGATCCCTCTAATATAACTTTACATGTGCCACATCTTTTTTCTCCACACTTTGAGACGTTTCCAGCTGTATTGTAAGTTTCATTGAATTTCGCTCTGCTGAGTAGTCTGCCTAAACTAGGAGGTTGTCTTTTGCTGTTGATAAATTTTAATTCAGGGAGTAATGATTTGAATGTGCTATCCATTTCCAGCGATCCTATTGTGTGGGTGACAATGTTGAAGAGGTTAGTGTTATGAGGATTGTTTGTGGTGACTATTGGCAGTATGTTCTCTTCATTATTGGTATTTTTTTGCATGTTGAGAATGGTCATTCTGTCCTGTTGCGATGCTTTGCTAATACCGGTTTTGATTATGCCATCTGGATATCCTCTTTTTTTCAGATCATACTCCAGTTCTTGGAGTCTCCTCTTTCTAAGTGATTGGTCACTTACAATGGTTACTATGCGGAGTGCCAAACCATATGGAATGTTCGTTTTGGTATGCCTAGGATGATGTGAGGAGAAATGGACATAATTTCTAGAATCTGTAGGTTTATGAAAAATGTCTGTTGTCAGCTTATCTCCATCCTTGATAACAAGGACATCCAAAAATGGTACCTTTTCAGGGCTGGAATCCTGTGTGAATTGGATTGCTGGATGTAAAGAGTTGAGAGTCTCAGTCAAGTAGTTGAGAGGACCATCATTATTATCCCAGATGAGGAAACAATCATCCAGAAATCGTCTCCAATATTTTTTAAATTTGTCACAAAGTTCTGCACTTTTGTCTGAAATAAGTTGTTGGTATAATTGTTCCTCAAGATACCCCATCACTAAAGTTGCATATGTAGGTCCTATTTTGGTGCCCATGGCTGTACCCTTCAATTGTTGGAAATAAGTGTTCCCAAATTGAAAGGTATTATTTTCTAAAATAAGCTTTACTCCCTGTAGAATGAAGTCTGCAGAAAATCTAGTGGATATTAAATTTGGATATTTTGAGATCCAAAACTGTATTGCTTGTAATCCTAAGGTATGGGGAATGCTTCCATATAAGTTTTTGACATCATAGGTCACTAGGACACTGTCCTTTGGTATCTCCTTAGGTAGCTGTTTCAAAAAGTCTCTAGTGTCTTTTATATAACTGTCAATTTTGTTGTTCAGGGGTTTAAGAATAATGTCCAGAAGATTGCTAAGTCTGTGTGTAGAACAAGCAGGTCCAGCTACTATAGGTCTCAAATCGAGGTCTGCCGGTTCTGGTACATGGATGTATACCTCCTTGTTGGCTTCACTGGCATTTTTAATTATTTTGCTTTTGTGAACTTTCGGGAGACCATAGAAATTACTGGTTTTGCACTCAAACTTGATTAAATAATCAATTTCTTCCGGTAATAACTGGGCAGAAAATTTAGTTGTGAGGAGCTTCACTTTTCTCATGCAGTTAATATCAGTAACTTTGTCTATTACTTTGTAGTTGTCTGTGTTCCCTAAGATTTCCATGATTTTGCCTTTGTAGTATTTATTATCCATAATCACCATGGCGCCTCCTTTATCTGCTTGTTTAATGATGATATCCTTTTTCTGTTTTAATCCTTTGAGTGCCATGAATTCATTTTTTGTCATGTTGTAGTGATATTGCTGGTTGTAATTCTTTAGAGGAATGTGCTGTAGGAACTCAATGTAACGGTCTAATTTTTTGTTACGGTTTGATGGAGGTATAAATGTACTTTTGTTCTTGACCAGAGGTGTTTCTGAATTGCTGTCCCCATCATCAATGGGCTCCTGGTCGAAGAAAAATTCTTTTAATCTGAGATTTCTGCAGAAATTATTAATGTCTGTTCTAAGGTCATTAGAGTGGCTTACAGGTGTTGGGGTGAATTTATTTCCCTTGGATAAAACCTGAATTTCCTCATTTGTTAAAGTGTTCTGACTGAGATTGATGACCTGAACAGTGTCCACCCTTTGCTCTATCTCCATTTCAGGTGTGGGCTCTTCTTGCCTAAAAAATGTGATGATTTTGGTGTCAGGTGAGTATCTGTGGATCGTCTTGTGGTATTTTTATTTGGGGGACTCGGATTTGAAGAACTGGTGAAAGGTACACCCCCAGGAATGGATCTGCCTGCTATTTCAGAATATAGGAATGGTCCAAACGGACGATTCCTACGATTTCTATCTGATTGTTGGTTGTGGGGGCTTCTAGTAAGTTGTCTCCCTTTTCTCTGTTGTGAATGGTCAGTATTACTCCTATTTGATTGGTAGTATTGGGTGGCCGGACCAGACTGTCTGATCTTTTTATGTTGGGCAACGTTATAGTCCAGATTAACTTGCCTTTTTTGGTTCTGACCAACTTTGATCTGGATATAGGGTCTCCTTTGTTGGGGCTTAAGACCAGTAGCACTATAGGATTGATTCCTTTGATTCTGTCTGGTTTGGAAGGTCTTGTTGTGGTGGTTGTTGGTATTTTGATTACTGGGATTTTTTGAGCCTGTACTCAAATTCATCTTGATTCTATTCTGGTTGCTTGAAGGGGCTGTTTTCTGAGAAGGTCTTTTTGTTTTAGGACCATAGACAAATTCATGTTCATAATTCTTCAGCCAGGTACATTTTCTCTGCATCCAGATTTTCATAGATTTTTGTGCCTCTCTCTCACAGTCCCTGTCCCAAATGCTACAGACTTTTTTGAGTAAGTCCTCATTGCCTTGACATTTTGCAGAAATATGTGCAGCCATAACTGAATCCAAATAGTCTCTCTTGTTAAGAAATTGTCGTGATTGTCGTATCAGTTTAGCATGTTCAAATTGTAGCTTGCTGATGCTCTGTTTGAGTCTTTCATGAGTTTCATCAGTGTACTCTCCTGGTATCAGCTTGGGTAGTAACTTAGATGGAATAATGGGTGGGCGTGAATCCATCCAAGAGTAATAGATATCTGCTGTTTTTTCAGAATCTATGAAATGATAGTGTGCCATTTTCCTTTCATTAAGAGTCTTTTTCCATTTGGAAATCAAGGACCTGCGTATTGCAAAGGCACAATTTTCTGATGCTTGTTCTTTCTTCATTTTATGTATCTGATCTACAAGTGGACTTACCACATTTTCCAGTTGAGAGAGTTTGTGTTCTGATTCAGCTTTACTCTTCATTAAGTCCTCTTGAACAGCTTCCAAGGTCAGATGTGATTGTCTTGTAAGATTCTGATTTTGATGTGTATGTTCACTAATGTTCCTCAGGGATTCCTCTTGCTGTAGTGTAAGTGCATCCAAGTTAGATTTCAAAGCCGTCAAATGGGCCTCCAGTTCCTCTACATGTGCTTCCAGATTAGAAATTCTGGTAATGTAAGGTTCAAGTTTGAACTCACCTGTCGATCCATCTGTGTTTTTGGTCAGCAAAGTGATTGACTGCTTGGATGGTCTCCTTTTGCGTTGACCTGGTTGTGAACCCATATATAGGTTGGCTGGATGAGACATAATTAGTTGTGGTGGTAGTTTGGTTACGTTTGATGTTTTAGGTTTGTTAGGTATTTTCAGTCTTTTCAGGTTTTTTAACATCTCTGCATCATGGACTCTGTTCCTTTGTACACAAAATAATATAGTCCAAAGTAAAAAGGTAGTTGTATACAGTGTTATGGTGATAAAAGTAATCCAACAAAGTCCGTGGTGACAAAGAGTTAAAACCTTTTATTGCGACATGTTTCAGTCCTTCAAGGGACTTCTTCAGGCTTAACTAACAAACCATTGAAAGTGTTCACTTATATATCATTACAAGAGTATATAGCAAACAAGCTTGTACTAGCTGATAAACAAACAGATAAACAAGCAGATTAACAAGCTGATTAATAAGCTGATAAACAAGCGGATTAACAAGAAGATTAGAGACACAGTTAAGTTAATTGCACTTGTCTGCTTGCTGTATCAGGGTGTCAAAAAGCTGTTGACAACTCTGTCATATTGGGCATTGTTATAATCATATCTTAACTATACATACATTAAAGAGATTAAAGTAGGCAATGCTTAATAAAATTGAGTGAAAAATATAACATGGAAAACCTTAAAATATATCATGAAATAAAGTAAAATATAAGAAATTATAATAAGAGGACAATATACAGGTGTAGGAGAAACTAACATATGGGTAATCCCATTGCTATCGAGTTTGAAGTACTGTTCAACACTGGTTTATATTTTTCAATTAAAGAGTGTTCTATTCTGAGGTTAAAAATATATATATATATATATATATATATATATATATATATATATATATATATATATATATATATATATATATATATATATATATATATATATATATATATATATATAAAGCATGCATTTTAAATCCTGTGTATATGGTCAAATAATATCCACATGACAATAAATTTGTGCTAAAAATATAAAAAAAAAAAAATTATAATATTTATCACAAATATGTGAATAGATTAAAAAAGCATGTACTTATGCTTTTGATTGTACGATTGATTTATTTTGCATGATCATCAAACAGGAACCTGCGAATATGGTTAATTCTCTTGTTTGATTTTTCTCCTCAATGATAAAAGAAATATCCACACACAAAAAACTAAATTATATATTTATTGTCTGAATAGATTAAAAAGGCATGTACTTATCCTTTATATTACTTTTGTCAGTTGTCATTCAAACCTGGAGGTCATACTAAGTATTTTAAGCTGGTTAAGCACAAAGGTATATTTATTGTCTTTTTCCCACTTTGAACTGTAATCTTTAACTGGAGCTGGGACTGAAATAATCATCCTAGAACGTATTCACCAAATATTCTTTTATGCTACAAGATGCTGAAATGGATCTTGAATTGATTTTATTAGGAAAACTTAACTATCTAATATAAATGATATCTGTATGATATATGTATATATATATTAATCATTAATACACTATCTTTACCAAATATAAACATATACAACCCCTCTCTTCACTGTTCTTTTTATATATCTGCAGTGAAATTAAGTTTCTTTACTGAGTAAATGCATGTTTGTTAGACACCACACGATTCATCGTTGCCCTATGGGTTACATTATAAGCAGTGTAATAATTACTGTTGACCATGTCTAAACTCAACATATATCAAGCTATTTTAAATTTATAAATTTATTTATAAAGGGCCTTCATAAAATAGTCTATATGGGAAAGTATCTCATTCAAATGATTTCTAAGAATCCCAAAAACTGAATTGTCATGAAGATAGTTGCACCAGTGTTGAATGCAATGAGTCCGTGGTGTTTGTAATATTCCATTGCCATGGCAACCAAGGCCACTCCCAGCACAGCAAAATATCTCATATTATTTGTCTGCTCAGCTTTGATGGCAATAAACATGAAGAATGTTGCGAAAAACAAGAAGTTTGCAGCTTTTCCCAGCAACAAAAAGCATGCTCCCAAGACGAGAAGGAGCAAAATGGCATATTTTATCCCTGCAAGCAACAGGAAATTGCGTTGTTCTGCCCGGAACCGGAAATGCCAGTCATTCAACTGTGACTGAAGTTCTGCATGATCACGGTCAATGTGCGCAAGTCTCTGGCGATAATCAACCAAACCCTGAAAAACATCATTATAAACTCTGTTCAGGTTTATTACATCAATCAGCAGAAGAAAGCATACAGATTTTCTGCCAGTAATAAGAATCATTGCGTAGGCATTCATTTTGAAATGATCTATTTATACTTGATTTACCTGTGCTGATTTCCTGGATACTGTAGCTGTAGCAAGGCAGGCAGCACCCGCTGGTAAATTCCCGCTGGATGTAAATACTAAAAATGGCATAAACAAAATTTGGTATAAATCCTTACAGTTATATCAACATCAAAAGCGTATTTTTGTTTTTATTATTCAAGGGAGAGCCAGAATCTGTGATTTTTGTTACATCTGGGACATCAATATTTAGCAATTTCAAAATATGTGTAAAGCAATAACATTGGCTTTTATTATTGTAGGAAAGGGTAACTCATTCATAAATCATCATAAGAAGATAGTTCCAAGTGTTGATCACAAAGAAAATAGAAGAAAAAAAATTAAAGGTCCCTGATGTAACATGGACTCAAAAATATATATTAAAAGCATATAAATCTCATTTAAACAATCAAAAGTGTACTTATTTTTTAAAAGGGTGTCTTTTTATCCTTTAAGTACTTTAGATTGAATTTAGTACATTTCAATTACCAAAAAAATCAATAATCATATGCAGATGTAACAAGGACACCAAATGAAAGTTTGAATGAGAATTCTTTATTGTTTTGTTGCTTGCTCCTGGGAGGTATTTTTCATGTATTAAGTTTAGTGATGCCTCATCATTATTCATTAAAAAAAAGAATTCTTCATTTTGGTGTCCTGTGTCACATCTGGAGAAGTAGGGGTTGATAAATATATGAGGGTTATAAATGATTCATTAATAGTTAGAATGGACAGATCTTAAAATCTTGCACCTAATCAATTTAACTTATAAAATCTGTGACAAAATTGTGTCTGGAGAAATGCAAACATGAATATAACATGTACACCATGGAATACATACAATATGGAGTCCTTGTTACATTAAGGACTGGTGTTACAATATTTCACAAAAATGCTATCAGAAAATGACCTCAAATTCTCATAATTTTTCTACAGTATCTATGCTATATCAATTTGTAGTTCAGTGTCATTACTTTACATTTGGTCTGTTATCAATGTGTGATATGGACCAATGTAACAGGGACTCCATACAACTTCAATACTTTTTGTGTCCGATGTTACATCAAGTTTACAATCCATAAAGAAACATATAATTGTAGAAACAAAATATCAGAATTTTTGTCAATGTTTTTTCCATATTCACTTTAAGATAGGACAGGAATAATGATCAAAGTTTTATTTTAATCTTACTTTTTATGTAAAAAGTGAAACCAACGTAACAGAGGACACTAAAAAAACCCAGGAACATTTTTTTTCAATGATCTTGTATGAGGTTTTAGAGACACATGCTCCATATCTTTCAGTGGATTATGAGAGAAAACCTACTAAACTGGCATCTAATACACATTTTAAAAGATTCTATGGATTGTAAATATCCTTTTTGTGATGTTTTGATATTCATAACAGGATGTAACAATCAATTTTGGTGACATTCAGTTTCCAGTTGAAACTGTAACAAAACAGCTATGCATTGAAGTACCAACTTGTGGAATATTATAAAATTGTAGTTGCCTTTTTTGGTGGGCGAAAAAATAGTATAAAATTTTTATTTTTAACTTTATATAAAAAGTCCCAGACGTAACATCCTGACACCAAAGAAATGCAAAGAAGAAATGTGCACTTTTCAGAGAATTAAGTTCAAAAATATTTTATTTCACCAGCATATTTTTGCACCAGAATGGCATCACATTGAAAAGACATCCAGGTCAAGTGGTGTTTTGAAATATTTTACCTCACTACACAGGAGTCCCCAGACGTAACAAAGTGGACACAAAATGTTACGTCGTACATGGTATTTTTCAAAGATGTTTTTCAGCTGAAATTTTTATAGAATAAGTGCAATCTTGAATGAAATGTTGATTCTTATATTATTTTTGTAAAAAGAATCCCAAGTTTGATTCATTTCACTAATAGAAAATAAAGAAAAAAACACCCTTTATACAGGCATCGTAAATAGAGGACATTATTTTTCATGAATTTTCCCCTATTTTCTCGGATTAACAGTAATAAAAAAAGGTTTGATAATGATATTTCTAATATTTACATGATAGATTATCTCTTATATACAAAGTTGAAATTATGGATATTATAAATTACTGATTACATTCAGTACATTGTTAAAAAATCATCTTTTGCTGTGACGTAACATAAATCACAGGACTCCAGATTCTGGCTAGGGACTCTTTTAGTATTTTTTGTATCCTTTGATAATTAAAAAAACCCACCAACGCTCCCAAAGAAACAAGCATACGACAGAAGAGATGCTAGGAAACTCTTGCCAGCCACGTGGGTATCAAGATCATACAGCATCTGACGCGCCCTCTGCAGGCGGTCCTCACAGGCCTGGATATGTGCAGATATCCGGTTCATCTGGAATGCTAACTGGATGGCTGTGATGAAGGTCACCTCCTTCTGATTTTGGATGACGGCCTCCAACAACTCATCCAACTGTTGGCCAAATTCCTCAATCGTAGCTTGGACTGCTAACATCCTTATTTTGGTCTGTGCCAGAAACTTTTCAATATTTTCTCTTGACTCATCATCAACCAGGAAATGTTCACTGATGGTTTCCGTGAGCTGGTATGTGTCGCTGACCTTGACGTAGCGATCCACGTGGTTCAGGGCCCTCTCCACATAGGGAAGTACCCTCTGGAACGCTACCACACCCGCCATGACGTCACCACGGCGTAACAGGCGTATGGTGTTCTGCAGGAAGGATCTGACACCCCTCCATTCTTCCTTGTCGGGTATTTTCTCCAGTAGTTTCTCTGCCAGCCCAGCCAACTCCCCTACACACTGCTTCACCAAGCCAAAAGTCATGATTATTGTTAGGAGTCAGTATTTCTTGTATAATGTATAACTTCTAGATATTCTTCATTTTTATCCTTCATCACCCATGCACTCTGGGTTGTCTGAAATATAACAGATCATATTCATTTACAAACATATTTAAACTCCATGCTTAATTCTTTCATGAAATCAGATTTTCAAGCACTTTTTCCAAACATAAGAAGAGTGTTTATGTCCTAAATTTTGTGATCAAATGTTGTTACCCATCATATTACCCCAATATGAATTTCTCTGCCATTTGGAAGTAGATGAGTTTCTTGCTAAGGATCCAAATCATCCATTGAATACTTTGTCCAAAAACATTGATTAGATTGACCAATGGGGCACCTTCAGATTGGGAAAATGGAGTGATTTGGCTTGTTGTCCATTAATATTAGTACAGACATAAAACCCTTTCTAAACATTTTTAGCAAAACACTAAACACTTCAAGAAGAAGACTTGTTTGTTTCACAGTTTTATGACCACTTATTAATTTAACACTTTCTAAATCTCTGTAAAATGTAATTTAACACTTTCTAAATCTCTGTAAAATGTCTGTGAAATCTGATTTCATGAAAGCTAAAACATATCTGGAACTTTTTGTCTCATAAATAACATATTCAAAGTAATTTGAAAGTAAGAAATACAAACGATCATGGTCTAAAGAAATAACTGGTTTATATTAAACTATTAAAATATTATATTTGAAATGTCCTTTTGGGGTACCAAATAATAAAGGCCACCTGTGCGATACTTTGCTAATAATACAGGAAACAGCTATTGGTATGAAGTCGTTTTCCATTGCTCAAACATCACTATATATTGGAATTACTGCTAAAATACATTTATTGACAATATATTCCATTCCATGGAGTATGACAACTATGCGAATTCTTTAATCTTTTGTTCAAAACAAAGGAAAATGGTTAACTGACAATGATAAATCCTACTGTTTACATCATGGCACTGTCTCTTACTTGAGTCTTCAGCTCAGCCAATGTGAATTCAAGCTGTTGCAGGCTTAATTGAGTGTGTAAAGCTCACGGTATGTTAATCCCAGGTAAGTCTTTCTAACAACATGTCCATTCCAACTGAATCTAAAACGGACTCTGACTACTGTTGGTTAAAAACATCCTGAACTCAACTTAATGATAACTTTCTTGTTGGCCAACCAATAGGAAGGTGCCACATACGTAGCAGAGAATCAGCATGTCAGAGACGGGAGAAGTAACCTCTCTCACTCTCCAGGCAGAGCAGTCGTATCACAGCCAGGTGTGCTCTCCCTCTGACGTGGCTCAGATCTCAATATACACCCCAGCTCGTCATCACATCTCTATGCCAAAACATCACTCAAGTTTTTCTACAAACATCTTGCATCAAAACCAAGCCCTCCAAGTGAGAAGTTAAAATGCAGTTATTTCAGTATAAATCTAATTCAGTGTTTCTAATTAGACAAGTCTCTGAAGGCAGAAATTTAATAAGGCTGCTATAGTCGTAATGTTTCAATGTATCATCACACAAGATCTGAAGACCACATCTCTCTGTAAATTATTAGGATAACCAACGCAAAATTCTGACCACGTTCAGCAATGATGGAGATAAATAGCCTGACATCAGTCTGTACTGGGTGTCAGGAGAGAAAATGAGACAAGAACAAGCAAAATAAAAGGTGTACTCACCGAAAATGCAGCATCATTGTGAGTTTGCAGGCAGTATGGGTACCTGCAGGAGTGTGGCTGTACCTGCAGGCAGTATGGCTGTCTGAGGTGGGATGTGGGGATGTGGAAGGACGCTATATTTAGATCATCACCGACTCACCTTCCGCTTCCTCTCAGCATATTCCAGATCACTAACCCAGGCCACCTTCATTCATAAAGCAAACATCTTTTGCGTTAGAGATTGGAATGTGAAATAAATTGATTTTTTATCCTTTTGTTAATAATGAAAATTGAAATAATTATATACAATTCTATTGAAATAAATAAGATAATCATAAATGCTACACTGAAATCAAGGAATTATTCCATTTGAATAAAAACATAGCTGAAAATTAAAAGTATAATATATATGATACTCAGTGCTCATGAAAAAGTATATATGACACATAATCCACCAGTTAATGTATGAGGCATACCATGGTAAGGAGTAAAGGGGCAAACAAGGATAAGGTTTATGCTAAAAAAGTTAAAAATGGAAGTCATTTTTTTTTCTAAAAATATATATTCATTATCAGGAATGAAGAGATAAGCCACATCACCAATAAGTGTACAGATGATAAGTATAAATGATAAGTAAATGCATCAACATATGAACAAACAATAAACACGGAATGAGAGTCAAATAAAATAGACGAGGGGAGCGTCAGGCAAAAACAGGTGATTTACCAGAATACCTGTACATGTGGAGATTCCTGAATTCTACAAATTTGTTGTTCTCCAGGCTCTATGAATCTTGACATTCCGCATCCAGACTATTATCCATTGCAGGACTCTGATATCATCTTTGTTTTCATCTTTGTATTTTTTATATTTACAAAACAAAATAATGTCTTACAAAAATAGCAGGCTGGTCACTTTCTCAGTTTTCATCAATAACTCTGCAAATGATACACTTACAGAAATTATTCATATATGTCTGAAATCGTGAGAGAGTTATTTATGTTGTTTGTAGATTTCACTGAGATTTTGCCCCAGAAATGACTGCCATAATTGCAAAAATTAAAACAAGAAGTAAATGATAGTTCTAAAGGTTTTCCAATAACATCTCCACAATTCACTTACAGTTATAATTTTAATAGTTCTGGAATTGTGAGAATGAGGATAACCGTAATGCATGTTAAATGAATGGATGGTTTTGTTCTGTTCTTGACCTGCAAAGCGAATTTGTGATAATATTGGGTAAATACCTTTATTAATCATTTAAAACGCAATTAAAATGGATCTGCTCCGTCCGATATTCGTTATTTCGAAAATATGAACATCGTATTTACGTTTTACCATATATACTCGAATATAAGACTGTTAAGATCTTGTATCGTAAGCATATTTACATTTCACTTTTAATCTGGCCGCCAAACGCCAGCTGAAGCTTGAATGGTAGCAGAGCCGATATCTCAAGAAAAACCAACTCGTCTTATATTCGGAAATTGTTTTTTTTAAGCAAAATAACCTCAATTTTGGGGGTTCATCTTATACACGAGTCGTCCTATACACGAGTAATTACGGTATATTGGGATATTATGCATGATAATTTGATTAATCCACTATTCATTTGATATCCATGATCAAAGGGTATTCTGCCAATGGTGTGAAAACCCCCAAATTTCAGTAAAAATGTCACATGGTGAAATTTCACTGATTCCAATTATCAGCATTCACAGTATTGCTCTTCAGAATCCTTGTGATGAAAGGACAAACCTGTGATAAAGGGTTTTTGCCACCCATCTTAATCACTAGGGACCTTGCCACCCACATAAGCAACTATGGACTTTGCCACCCACATAAGCAACTGGGGACTTTGCCACCCACATAAGCAACTAGGAACTTTGCCACCCACATAAGCAACTAGGAACTTTGCCACCCGCATAAGCAACTAGGGACTTTGCCACCCATGTTAATAACCAGAGACTTTGCCACCCACATAAGCAACTAGGGACTTTGCCACCCACATAAGCAACTAGGTACTTTGCCACCCATGTTAATAACCAGAGACCTTGCCACCCACATAAACAACTAGGGACTTGCCTCCCATGGAGATCGGCAATTGGCCTATGTCAATAACTAGGAACTTTGCCACCCACAAAAACAACTGGGGACTTTGCCACCCACAGCAACAACTAGGGCTTTGCCATAGAGAACCGCATAAGTTTTTTCTCACTGCACGTGCTGGTCAATGACATCATGTCAATGGTTGGCACGCGCACGAGGCAATTACGTAACGCAAATGATATATCACCATATTTGCGTATGCAGAGGTATCCATGGATAGCAGTCGTCAACACCAGACACCGAATCATATATGGAAACTCGCCTCTCAAAGGACATGGGCTTCATCAATGCTTCAAGACAACTGATATTTGATTCCAGGTATATTATCATCTTGTTATCATCTTGTTACATTTACTGTAATTCAATCCATTCAACATTTTTATAACATAAAAATATAACATATAACAACTATTTCATGCTTTTCAGTTTTGATATGCAGCAGAGTGGTACTGATGGAGAACAGTCATCCCCCCCTTGACCCCCCCCACAGATTTTGCATGTATGATGATATCCATTCTTCGGATGAAGAGACAGCACTGACGTAGATGCCATTCAGCCCTGTATGAGTATTTGAACCAGATTCATCATTCGACAGCCCGCCACCATTCAAGCGGTCACAACACCCCTCCCCCACCCAGTCTGAACCAGATGCCCAGCCACCCAGACCTCGTCCTAGAACCCAGCAGTCACAACACCCTTCCCCTACCCAGTCTGAACCACATGCCCAGCCACCCAGACCTCGTCCTAGAACCCAGTAGTAACAACACCCTTCCCCTACCCAGTCTGAACCACATGCTCAGCCACCCAGACCTCGTCCTAGAACCCAGCAGTCACAACACCCCTCCCCCACCCAGTCTGAACCACATGACCAGCCACCCAGACCTCGTCCTAGAACCCAGTAGTAACAACACCCTTCCCCTACCCAGTCTGAACCACATGCTCAGCCACCCAGACCTTGTCCTAGAACCCAGCAGTCACAACACCCTTCCCCCACCCAGTCTGAACCACATGCCCAGCCGCCCAGACTTCATCCTAGAACTCAGCAGTAACAACACCCTTCCCCTAGCCAGTCTGAACCACATGCCCAGCCACCCAGACCTTGTCCTAGAACCCAGCAGTCACAACACCCCTCCCCACCCAGTCCTAGAACTCAGCAGTAACAACACCCTTCCCCCACCCAGTCTGAACCACATGCCCAGCCACCCAGACCTCATCCTAGAACCCAGCAGTCACAACACCCTTCCCCCACCCAGTCCTAGAACCCAGCAGTAACAACACCCTTCCCCCACCCAGTCTGAACCACATGCCCAGCTGCCCAGACAAATTGCAAAGTTGCCATCAATTCAAGTCATTTTGATTCATTTGATTACTTTTTGTCTTTCAAAGAAAGATCAGTTCTTTAGATACATTCAGATTGATTAATCCAAAACAACTAAAAAGAAAATTGTGGTAATGTAGGATTTGGATTTAATCATTAAGGTAATGGTTAATATTAGGTATTTACAGGCTATCCTGCTGCATATTCAATGAAACCTTTTCAAAATTACAATGTTTTAAGGAAAACATAATTTAATGCCATCAAAGAATATAAATAATGAGATAATGGAAGGCAATGCTTTCCATGCTTGCTGCAGTGATGAAAGTCAGCATTCAGGAAAAAACCTGAAACCCTTAAAAATTAACCTGAAGATACCCCTACCCCCTTTCAGAAATGTCATTTTTGGATGTTTCAGACTGAGTTCAGACCATTTTGAATTTCACATTTGAAGAAAAAAAACCTGAATTCTGGTTATTTCCTGAAGACTTTCATCATTGTTGCTGATTATTTTTTTATAAACCATCCAATAATGTGAACTTATACATTGGAAATAGCTTGCATAAACTATTTTCAAGACAATGCTCCAAATAATTCCCAGGTTCACAAGTCATAATTGATCTTTTTTTTATGAAAATGGCAATCACAGACTGTCAATAAATACAATTGTGAAGCTATGCTGCTGTCTTGGCCTTAGCTTAGCTTGGCCTTGTGGGCATTTTTAAAGACCAACAGAACCCCCATTTTAAACCAAGAAACATAGGCATCAGAGATGCATCAACCCTCAGCCCTGGTAACTTATTGCACAACATTCGCTCTACACAATATTTGTGAACAAAACGTCACCGCACCACATAATTGTTACTGTGACCTTGAAAAGTAGGTGAAGGTCTTCACTGAGGTCTTCACCAGATGCTTATGTGTGTCAAGTCTCATAAAGCTGCCATCATTTGTTCTCGAGTTATAGCAATGATAGGGATTTCACATAATTGTCACTGTGACCTTGAAAAGTAGGTGAAGGTCATGTTCCATAGAAAAATGTCTGAGGTCTTCAACAGATGCTCATGTGTGTCAAATCTCATAAAGCTGCTATCATTTGTTCTAGAGTTATTGTGATTCTAGGGATTTCACACAACTGTCCCTGTGACCTTGAAAAATATGTCAAGGTCGCCGTCCATCAGTCTTGTCCGAGGTTTTCACCAGATGCTTATGTGTGTCAAGTTTAGTGAAGCTGCCATTATTTGTTCTTGAATTATCAAAATGACAAGAATGATTTCACATAATTGTCCCTGTTACCTTGAAAAGCAGGAGAAGGTCATGTTCCATAGAAAACATTCTGCAGTCTTCACCACATGCTTATGTGTTTCAAATCTCATAAAGCTGCCATCATTTGTTCTTAAGTTATTGCGATTCTTGGGATTTCACATAATTGTCCCTGTGACCTTGAAAAATAGGTCAAGGTCGCCGTCCGTCGAACTCATCCAAGGTTTTCACCTGATGCTTATATGTGTCAAGTTTCATGAAGCTGTCATCATTTGTTCTCTAGTTATCGCGATGACAAGGATGATTTCACATAATTGTCCCTGTGACCTTGAAAAGTAGATGAAGGTCATGTTTCATAGAAAATATTCTGAGGTCTTCAACAGATGCTTATGTGTGTCAAATCTCATAAAGCTGCCATCATTTGTTCTTGAGTTATTGTGATTCCTGGGATTTCACATAATTGTCCCTGTGACCTTGAAAAATAGGTCAAGGTCGCCGTCCATCGAACTCATCCAAGGTTTTCACCAGATGCTTATGTGTGTAAAGTTTCATGAAGCTGCCATCATTTGTTCTAGAGTTATCGCGATGACAAGGACGATTTCACATAATTGTCCCTGTGACCTTGAAAAGTAGATGGTCATGTTTCATAGAAAATATTCTGAGGTCTTCAACAGATGCTTATGTGTGTCACATCTCATAAAGCTGCCATCATTCGTTCTTGAGTTATTGAGATTCTTGGGATTTCACATAATTGTCCTTGTGACCTTGAAAAATAGGTCAAGGTCACCATCCATCGAACTCATCCAAGGTTTTCACCTGATGCTTATGTGTGTCAAGTTTCATGAAGCTGCCAGCAATTGTTCTCAAGTTATCGCGATGACAAGGACGATTTCACATAATTGTCCCTGTGACCTTGAAAAGTAGGTGAAGGTCATGTTTCATAGAAAAAATTCTGAGGTCTTAAACAGATGCTTATGTGTGTCAAATCTCATAAAGCTGCCATCATTTGTTCTTGAGTTATTGTGATTCTTGGGATTTCACATAATTGTCCATGTGACCTTGAAAAATAGGTCAAGGTCGCTGTTCATCGAACTCGTCCGAGCTTTTCACCTGATGCTTATGTGTGTCAAGTTTCATGAAGCTGCCAGCAATTGTTCTCAAGTTATCGCGATGACAAGGACGATTTCACATAATTGTCCCTGTGACCTTGAAAAGTAGGTGAAGGTCATGTTTCATAGAAAATATTCTGAGGTCTTCACCAGATGCTTATGTGTGTCAAATCTCATAAAGCTGCCATCATCTGTTCTTGAGTTATTGCAATTCTTGGGATTTCACATAATTGTCCCTGTGACCTTGAAAAATAGGTCAAGGTCGCTGTCCATCGAACTCGTCCGAGGTTTTCACCAGATGCTTATGTGTGTCAAGTTTCATGAAGCTGCCATCATTTGTTCTCAAGTTATCGCGATGACAAGGATGTTCGCTACAGACATACAGACATACATACATACATACCCACGCCAGGAGTACTGCAATACCCTCAGCCTGATTACATCAGGGGCTGAGGGTAAAAATAACATGAACCTTTTTTAAACACTTCCTGTGGTCAGCATAAGGGATGAAGGTGTCATGGCTGCCTTAAAACCATGTTTCAATTACTTGTAAATTTTAAATCTTGTAAATTTTTCTTTTAATAACTTTATAAGGTTTTTTGTGGATAAAACTGCGAATGTGGATGATTAGGCTTTAAGGCATGAACAAAATTGGCAAAATTAGTAGTGGCCACGAGCAGTATGTATTTCTATGCACCTAGATTGTGACAAAGTCAGTGGTATAAAAAGCCAAATGACAACAACTAAACCAAGACAATATACATTCACATTGCAATGGCAAACAAAATACAGTGAATAAACCAGACCTTTCACATAGCTTAAGTGCTGTTCCTCAAGTTGATTTAGGCAGGACACTGCAGTCAACCTTAGTTGGTGGTTTTGAGATACATCATTTAAACAACAAAGTGAGTAAACAATGAAAAGGCAGCATTTCTTCAATAATAATTACACCAGCTATCAGGCCAAGTATAATAAAAAAAAAAAATTTTACATTATCTTTATTTCAAGGCAAAAATAAACCTTTATTTTAATTTTGTATTTAGACTTCAAATGTCCTGTATAAATTTATTGGCCAAAGGCATTCCTCATCTATCTGCCATTTGTGGGATGTTAATTGCATTATGTGTAATTATGTATGTATAATAAGTGTATGTAGGAAGGAGATTTATGGTAAATAAATTAATTATCTGCATATTAAGATGCTTTGCTGTGTCTCCTTTCCAGTGAAGATTGACAGTTCAATATTTACAATGTACTCTTGAAATCAGCCTTCTCGTGGTTGATGAAATTCAATAGTGTTCTGGTGGATTGGCTTTCCTGATTTTTCTATTTCAAAGTGCAAAATATATGGATTTTCTACATTTTCCCAGACATGAACTTTTAAGTTATCTTTAGCCACGCTTTCACCCTTATACAATATGTTGAATTTGTGGACGTGGTGGCTGCTAATATCTTTATCAATTTTTGAGAATGCATTCTCTTGTATACCATCCATTGCAGCATCCATGCAATATTTAATGTAATTCACATAGTTTGTATGTTTGTATCCATCAATCTCAAACCAGCCAACTCGCACATCGTACTCGTGTGTTTTCTCAGGCCTCTGCATGGGTACTATAATTAATCGGTGATTGCCAATGACAGCATCTTTATACTGCTCTCTCCACCAATCAGGAAGCGGCTCTGGTTTCCTTGTTTGCTTGTTGACACTTACCACTTGATTCACATTTTTGGCATATATCTTGCCGGATTCTTGGTCGACCAACTCGGCCACACTGCTCAGTGAGGATGAGCCGATATATCCCAAGTGAATGTTCACGGCAAGCTTAGGAATCACTGTCATGTCTGGAATGTCATAGTACTCTCGGAAGATCTCGGTCTGTGTTGACGCCATGAAGGTGAATCGATCAATTGTCATTTTGTCATAGTCGAGGAATGTATGGCCAGTCTGGTTGGGCATGTGGTAGGCATAGAAACGCACCATTGTCAACAGTCTCTGCAGCTTTATTGCTGATAGATTACCTGAAATGATCAAATACAATGATTCACAGCATCCGTGCATAACTTTGGGGGTATCAGTATCAATATTGTCATATTTGAAAGAAACCGGAAAATGATAATAATGATTACATTCTGCTT
The DNA here is from genome assembly GCA_949316495.1 of Amphiduros pacificus. Lineage (NCBI taxonomy): Eukaryota > Metazoa > Annelida > Polychaeta > Phyllodocida > Hesionidae > Amphiduros > Amphiduros pacificus. The sequence goes on along the minus strand of OX439001.1, from coordinate 55,372,932 downwards.
TGTGGTGAACATAACGGTAAAACCCAAATAGTGAAAAAAATTACCATCCATATGTGTTATGTTTTTAACATATCTTTTGTAAATTCCTGCCTAAGGTTGCCCTTAATATGCTAGTGAAACCCAAAATAGTTTTACAGTTTCTTGCCATCTTATTTTGTATCTCAATGCCTATGTTGCAATCAACTGCTTTTAATATTGAAGGAAACAAAGAAAAATACAGAAAACAAATAATGGAAAATTGTTTATTTTATCCTTGAAATAAAACCTAATGATACCTCTATATTTTCTATCAGATTTGTCCATGAACAACATATTCAAATCTCTCCCTGTCAACCTGTTTTTTGACACGGAGAGATTATATATGGAAAAAAACAGGTTGACAGTAATTTTTGTTTTGTTTATTGCAATTTTTGTTTTGTTTGTTAATTTTTTTCCCATCCGTGTTACGTGTGGATCACCACTTTTTCTTGTTTAAATATTTCCTTCTAGAAAATACTAAAAATGCATATTGGAAAAAAATGTTTTCAGACGAGTGATATGTTGTTCAAAACATTTTATACCATACTCTGCCTAAGTTTCACATCTCTATCTCAATTTTTAACGAAGTTGGTAGTGGTGGGCCCCTGTACTGGGAAAGAGTACTAAATTTTCCAGAATCACATATCTTGAAACAGGCATACAATAGCCAATATGATATACATAATCTCGGCAAAAAGAACTGGTGTTCAGTTATACACCAGCTGATACACTATATCCTGAAAGAAATTGGAGAACATGACATATGGGAAAGACAAAACATCACCCAAATTGAAATTGCACTTGTTAAAGAAAAAGATTCACTGCAGAAACCATGGAAAATATTCAAAATTCAGACCTGATGCCAAAACTCAGAAAACTTAGAACATTCAAACTATACAAAAATGAATACCGACTTGACCTCAAAGATATTAGATACCAGATTTCATTAATATGTTTCTGAATCAGCTCACATAACCTTAGAATTGAAACAGGACAATATGACAAACCAAAAACACCAGCCGAGAATAGAATATGCCGTCACTGTGATCACAATGAAGCAGAAAATTAAATCCATTTCCTTCTTAAATGCCCACTTTATCAAACTGAATGAAATAACCTTTTAGATATATGTACAGGTCTACTTACTGATTTTAACACATTGAATGATAATGATAAATTCATAAAGATAATGGAAAGCAAGAATACTGACATTATAACATGCCTAGCCCATTTTGTTTATCATAGCTTCCAAAAAAGGAATAGTCAATAACTGTTTTCCCCATAATCTCATACTTGTACCTTTAAAATATTGTACTCTCAATTCAAATGTCTGGCTGCCGAAGCACCATAACAATACCCTCAAATAAAATATATTTTTGTATTATCTTTATCTTTATTGCATTGTTTATGTCTATGTTGTCATAATTGTTAATTGATGGCATAAAATAGTTAATTGTAGTATTTGATATTGATGTTATGAAAATTTATATTATCGCTAATGAAAAGACAAATAGATTTGTATTGATCTCTTATGTCAATAAAAGTATTGAATTGAATTGAATTGTTCTTAAATCAGCTGGTAAATGTTTCAAAGCTTATACTTTGCAGTTCAAAATTGTTCTATTTGAAAATAATTCTGTAAATTTGGCCAATTTTCAAGACCAATTCAACTTGCCAATGACCACTAAGGCATTTGGTACAGAACAAAAATCAAACAAGTTTACTTTAAATTACAATAAAGAGATGTGTAGATCATCATTTCATTTTGTATCAAGCATCAAAACTACAGCATTATCGAGCGAAATATGTGACAATAAAAATTCATGACATGACGTTTTCAAGCACTTTTTCCTTGCATAATGCAAATGTTATACCCAAAACTTTGCAATCAAATGTTATATCCCATCCTATTTCTCCTACACCAATTTCTGTGCCATTTGAAAGTGGTTGAGTTTTCTGTTAAAATCCAAATCATCCATTGGACACTGTGTCAAAAAAACTTTGTTTAGCTGACCAGTGATCTAGTGCAAACACCCTCTTAGTAAAATTTTGATATCTATGGGTACATTCAGATTGGGACAACGATTTGGCTTACAGAGGCCTGTTTGTCCATTAAAGTTTGTCCATTGGTACAGGCCTAACACCCTGGCAGCTTTCCTTTACTTTTTCTGAAAACATTCTATTTTGGAGTAAAAAGAAAGTAGTTCCCTCAGAAAATCTGCCACCAGAGGACACTCACCGCCAACACCCATACATCCCCTTAAATACAATATCTAAATGCAATATATTTTACTCTAAGAGCAACTGTATAAAAATCAGAAAGGTCTGTGATCTTGCTTGGGGAATTATGGAAATGAATACCTACAGAATACTATTTTAATATTGTGTTCAGTTGGATATGACAATGCTTTGCAGTTCTTTGCAAATATTATGAGCAAAAGGGAGCACATAATTTGTAAACTTTCTGGGGAATAATCTTATTTATAGGGTGTTCCACCACTCACTCGCAGAATTTCTGTAATTTCTTGTTTGACAGACATTTCAACTTCATGAAATAAATAATGAAGCAAAAGGTAAGGTTTCCCCATTGAAAGCAACAACATTCTGAAACTACACAAACAATCAGAAGTGCACAAAAAATTCTCTGAAACCCAATGATTACAAAACACAAGATGATAATCATAATTTCTTCATTTGAAGTTTAGCTCTAGAAAATGAATGAAACAAAAATGTGTTGTAATTTTAGCATTACATAAGGTATCTGTACGAGATGTGGTTTATAACAAAATATATTTATTTTAGATATCCTTGGAAAAAATAGATATTTATGTTTGTATCTGTGTCATTTGCAATAATTTGAACGGACCATTGTTACTTCAGACCAAGGCGAATCAGTCTTGCCATCATGAATTTTGAATCAATCTTCAGCTGTCACATCATTAAGATCATTTTCACAAATCATCAATGTGTTCTCATCATATGTCAGTTTTATAATGATGAGATTAATATGTACATGTGCAAACCAGCTTCAATGCCATCGTCTTTCAGAGAATATGGTAGCTTAAATAAAAGTTTGCACAGAGCTATAGCTATGTTTATGAAACATTGGAATTGTCACCAAAATGATATATTGGGAACACATATTTGGCAAAAAAAGGCAATAAAATGATAAAGCAAATATCGTAGTACAAAGATGTTTGTAAGAATAAATTCATTCCTGATTCCATGACATGACTGATCATGCTGATGGTTGCAATTGTACACTGTTCATTTCCTGATAGTTAATGGATACAAATAAGACAGTATATTTACATTTGCAATTTAGATATGGTTTAAAAAAATTATGACAGATTCTATCAACTTCAGCCATTTTTATGGCTTACATTCTGACACAATTTCGGTGGAGTGAGATCAGAGGACGTGACAGAGATCAAAGATCAATTAGGTCTTCTACTCATGCTGAACACACAAATATCAATTTAATTTGAAACGATGGAAATGTAAAGAGTTTTCACGAACTTAGTTTATATCCAGCAATGCTATTTTTAGAGGCATGGCAGAAATAAAACCCATTCTTATCAAGTGCATGGGTGTAGGCCTACATGTACATGTACATGTAGTGATCGTGTGGTCATATTCAGGGTTGCTCGTTCTCGAGCACTAAATCAAGTGCGCACCAACCATTCGAGCTGGATCTATTATAACTCGACACTTCCCTTTTGTCACTGGTGGAGTGTGCCATTTCTGGTGGGGTGATCAGCCGGGAAGATGGAGACTAAAACAGAGTATGAAATTATTAGGCATTCCATGTCTGAAGATGACCCTAATCAAAACAGTACCATCCCAACTATGGAAAGGAAGCCTAGATGGGGACCACAACACAAAGGAGCGCAGGAATTAGCTGCTGGCTACACTTTTGGTGAGTCCATTTTGACGTTTCTGTTGTGAGACTTGACTGTCTTGTCTCTTGAGTCGAAAACTGTCATGGAAAGATCACTGAAAGCACAGTGTCAAATTGAGTCAGCTGACCGATTTGTATTCTGATTTTGGTTATTTTAAACAGATAACAGCATGCTTTTCAGATCTGTTACGATGTAAACAAACCTGTCAGAAATATAGAGGTGGTCATTTTACTGTCAGTGTCATTGAATTAAGGTGCGTGACTGCGTGAAATATGAGTTTTATTTTTATCACGTTTAATCAATGTAAATTGTAATCAAGTTAATTGCAAAAATGTTAAAAATTGCCATCTTTGAGAAATATTACAATAGAACTTGATCAATACTTTATTCAGACTGACAACGTATATCACACAACAGTCATTATATAAGTCATCTCTTTCTGACTGGAAATGAATCGGGAAAATCAGAAATCTACCTGCAGTACATACACCAAAGCCATCTCTTGAGTCTTTTGCTTGATTCTGCTTTGCTCAACTGACCCACAATAATGGAGGGACAGAATAAAGCAATGGCATTTTTACCTGCAGCTACTTGCAGCTGGACCCTTGTAGCTCAGCCACAAGCCACTGGCACTGATGCTGGCACTTTGGCACTCGCACATTCAAGTTTGAGTCTGGCTGAGAGCAAGAGCAATAAAATTGAAAATTACCATTAGATTACCAAGCATTCTCATATTGTTATTTGTATATGATGTGACTATCACCCAATTTGTTGTCACACAAACTGGCTCATTTGCCAGCATTAGTTTTCCCTCTGTGATAAAGCAGGTTGTGTAATGTCAATAATCACAATACTACCAGTGCCACTTATTGCCATCATTATACAACATTTGGTCAATTTTTTTCCAATATTTCATTATTTACATTTACATAAGATAACAATGTAAAATAGATAATACAATTATGAACTAAAGTTACCAGAATGTAAATAGCCTGTCAAGCTACTCACCTGCAACTTTTAATATAATTGGTTATATTACAACATTAGTACATTTTAGGCTTTGGGTCAGAAAAATTAAAACATTTGATTCAAATCTTAATAAATAAAATACTAACTGATGTTAGATAAACATAAAGTGTGGAAAACCCATGGGCAAATACTATTGAAAACTGGGTAATATAAGCAATAATTCCACATTTCTAATTGTATCCCTGTTAAAGGTGTTGTAGTCAATAATTGCACTTAGAACTCATCCTATTGACCCTTGAGAGAGGTCACAGATTAGCCACTTAGAACTCATCCTATTGACCCTTGAGATAGGTCACAGATTAGCCACTTAGAACTCATCCTATTGACCCTTGAGATAGGTCACAGATTAGCCACTTAGAACTCATCCTATTGACCCTTGAGAGAGGTCACAGATTAGCCTGCTTCGTATTCTTAATGATATGCTCAATAACTGTGAAACCAATACTTGGTTGCATAGTGTACAAAATCCAGTTAACACTAACTGGTGGTGTGGTGATATATTTTTTTAACAAGATGTTGTTGGTTGGAATTTTGATGTGTGAACACTTGTTAGAAAGATGTCATCACTTTCACAAGAACAACATTTGAAGAGCATATCTGAGTGATGCTGTTGTATTCTCCTCCCAAATAGGCCAAAGTTTGAAATTTGGTATAAATATTGCTGTGCAAATTTGCAATATGGAGGTTTAAAACATATGTACATTTTCAATTAATCTTGATCTATAATGACATGATGTCATTTGGATGGCATTATTCAGCAAATCTATTCGTCTCAATGACCCCTTGAACATTTTATTCTGAGTTCCCTTGTATGGCCAAGATGACATTTAGTGCTGCTCACCCACTTTTAATGCAGTAAGATATAGACTGTTCTCAATACCCACTGAGTTTATAGAGTGTCACTTATTGCATCAAAACTGTATGGTAAGGTAGCAGTATTGAAAACTCTGCACCATCTTGAAGGTTTTATATGTAGTGACCTCAACCGTCACTTTCCAATAGTTTTTTTGTAACACGGATGGTTCCTTTTTTGACAACCATTGCCGACAGGCAATGGTTGTCAAAAAGGGAACTATCTGTGTTATTCTGTGATCGGTACGATCATGGGAAATGAGTAGTCATTTCCTGTGGGTTGTAAATCGGTTTTTTCTGTGGTCAACATTATTAAAGCAACTGACGCCACTGTGGAGTGTTCGTCTCTGTGCATGCAAGATTCCAATTTGCGCATGCGCCCCGGCATATGAATACTTAATTAAAAGAAGTAAACAAAAGAAAAGGAGTGCGTGATGTAAAAGCAGAACTTTCAAAATGATGTCATCGTCTTCGTCCATCGTTGCATAAAATTATCCCTTTAATTTGCTTGTAAATGCTTCCCAATCGCAAGAACAACGAATTTTCAGTAAGTTTAGTTCAAATTTGTTGTAAATCGGACAATTAGAACAGAAATGAAATGCCAAAGTCTGATCGATGACTTGCGATAGCACCTGAGCGATAATAGAGCAACTTACGTAATCGGGCCTGAAAAGGCACGTTTTTGCATACAGTTGCATTAAAAAAAAATTTCATATACCAAATTAAATGTTTTTAAAAGATGAATAAAAATAATTTCAACTACTTCATCAGTTTGCAATGATTGTTTGTGTTTAAGTGTATTTTGTTGTTCATTTAAGTTTTGTTTTGTTTGTTGTAATTTTTGTTTTGTTTGTTGTAATTTTTGTTTTGTTTATTGTAATTTTTGTTTTGTTTGTTGTAATTTTTGTTTTGTTTATTGTAATTTTTGTTTTGTTTGTTATTTTTTTCCCATCCGTGTTACATGTGGAGCACCACTTTTTCTGGACATGGTAGAAGCTGGACATGGTAGAGGCTGGACATGGTAGAGGCTGGACATGGTAGAGGTTGGACACGGTAGAGGCTGGACATGATAGAGGCTGGACATGGTAGAGGTTGGACATGGTAGAAGCTGGACATGGTAGAAGCTGAACATGATAGAGGTTGGACACGGTAGAGGCTGGACATGGTAGAGGTTGGACATGGTAGAAGCTGGACGTGATAGAGGTTGGACACGGTAGAGGCTGGACATGGAAGGGGCTGGACATGGTAGAGGCTAAACATGGTAGAAGCTGGACATGATAGAGGTTGGACACGGTAGAGGCTGGACATGATAGAGGTTGGACATGGTAGAGGCTGGACATGGTAGAGGTTGGACATGGTAGAAGCTGGACATGGTAGAGGCTGGACATGGTAGAGGCTGGACATGGTAGAAGCTGGTCATGGTGGTGGCTGGACATGGTAGAGCTGGACATGGTAGAAGCTGGACATGGTAGAAGCTGGACATGGTAGAGGCTGGGCATGGTAAAAGCTGGACATGGTAGAGCTTGGATATGGTAGAAGCTGGACATGGTAGAGGTTGGACATGGTAGAAGCTGGACATGGTACAGGCTGGACATGGTAGAAGCTGGACACGGTAAAAGCTGGACATGGTAGAAGCTGGACATGGTAGAAGCTGGACATGGTAGAAGCTGGACACGGTAAAAGCTGGACACGGTAAAAGCTGGACATGGTAGAAGCTGGACATGGTAGAGGTTGGACATGGTAGAGGTTGGACATGGTAGATGCTGGGCATGGTAAAAGCTGGACATGGTAGAAGCTGGACATGGTAGAAGCTGGACATGGTAGAAGCTGGACATGATAGAAGCTGGACATGATAGAGGTTGAACATGGTAGAGGCTGGACATGATAGAGGTTGGACATGGTAGATTTGTTTGTTTGTTTGTTTGGGGTTTTACATCACTTTCAACATTATTTCAGTTATTTCGTGATGAGACCTACTTGTAGCAGATATAGTGCTGCTTCACTGAATTGTCATGTCGCAGGTCCTTGACATGACAACCCACCCGGTCACAGATTTACAAGGACAACGGGTTAACCCTTTGGCACAGGCCTCAGCTCATGTGGGAAATTGTATCATGAGTTCAATCCCGGCACGGCCGGGGTTCGAACCCACGACCTTTGGATCACCACAGAGGAACTGGTGCTAATAAGCTGGCGCCCTAACTAACTGCACCACGGCCCGTGGCCTGGACATGGTAGAGGCTGGACATGGTAGAGGTTGGACATGGTAGAAGCTGGACATGGTAGAGGCTGGACATGGTAGAGGCTGGACATGGTAGAAGCTGGTCATGGTGGTGGCTGGACATGGTAGAGCTGGACATGGTAGAAGCTGGACATGGTAGAAGCTGGACATGGTAGAGGCTGGGCATGGTAAAAGCTGGACATGGTAGAGGCTGGACATGGTAGAAGCTGGTCATGGTGGTGGCTGGACATGGTAGAGCTGGACATGGTAGAAGCTGGACATGGTAGAAGCTGGACATGGTAGAGGCTGGGCATGGTAAAAGCTGGACATGGTAGAGGTTGGACATGGTAGAAGCTGGACATGGTAGAGGTTGGACATGGTAGAAGCTGGACATGGTACAGGCTGGACATGGTAGAAGCTGGACACGGTAAAAGCTGGACATGGTAGAAGCTGGACATGGTAGAAGCTGGACATGGTAGAAGCTGGACACGGTAAAAGCTGGACACGGTAAAAGCTGGACATGGTAGAAGCTGGACATGGTAGAGGTTGGACATGGTAGAGGTTGGACATGGTAGATGCTGGGCATGGTAAAAGCTGGACATGGTAGAAGCTGGACATGGTAGAAGCTGGACATGGTAGAAGCTGGGCATGGTAGAGGCTGGGCATGGTAGAAGCTGGACATGGTAGAAGCTGGACATGGTAGAGGTTGGACATGATAGAGGTTGGACACGGTAGATATCTGACATGATAGATGTTGGACATGGTAGAGGTTGGACATGATAGAGCTTGGACACGGTAGATATCTGACATGATAGATGTTGGACACGGTAGAGGCTGGACATGGTAGAAGCTGGACATGGTAGAAGCTGGACATGGTAGAGGCTGGGCATGGTAGAAGCTGGACATGGTAGAAGCTGGACATGGTAGAGGTTGGACATGATAGAGGTTGGACACGGTAGATATCTGACATGATAGATGTTGGACACGGTAGAGGCTGGACATGGTAGAAGCTGGACATGGTTGTTGATCATAGTGGTGTTTGATACTGATGCTGAGGTTCTCAATACGATGTGCATTGGTCAGAGTAGACACTAGAAAAATAATCTTTGACACAGTATATTCTTATAAATCTCTTTCATGTGAAGTGTTCATAACATATCTGTATTTGTCAACCGGACCACCCTCAGGTGAGGTCAATGTTCAGGGATGTGTGAACACAGGTGTAATGATCATAAAAGGCCGAAAGCTCCTACCGTGAATAACTGAGGTATTTCACCTCACGGTAAAACTCCAAGTGCTTGCATAAGGTACGTCTATCTGAATGTGAAAGCTGGCTATATCTCAGGTAAGATACGCATCGCTCAGCAACTATGATATACAACTATATATATATACATATACATATACATATACGAGTACGTTGAATATACTTACTAATACCAAAACAACACATAACACTTCATGCATACATGACACACAATAGTCAGATGTCAAAATAAGTATTGTTGTTCATGTAACACATTCCATGCACCAAACCAGCCATCTACACATGAATGCGGTGATAGTGTAATAAGGATGGGATTGGTAAACATATCAGGACACCTTATTAGTTATATTAGTGGCTATTTGTTATATCTTGTACTCCAAGGTTATATCATACAAAAAGGAAAAAAAAGGTTATAGTTGGTATGGATCCTCATCTAGGTTATGGGCATAGTCCAAATGAACCATATTTGTAGTATTAAGGCCTTTGGCGAAGAAAATGGCATTGGAGGAGGGAAGATATATTGATACTCAGGTCATACACACCAGACCATCACACACACAATTCATAATCTCCAAATGTAGACATCAAAAACTAATTACCATTTCTCTCTTAAACATGTCTTTTCAGGTCATAACATATGTAAAGACAATAGGATTAGATGGCAACAAGCATTTGTGCTGTAACATTTCCCGAGAATGTAAACATTGGTGTAACCTACATGAGACTAGCAAAGATGCAATCAATGTTGCCTTTTGTGTACAGTTAAATATCTTTGAAGTTAACTTAACCGGACCAGCACTCAAATTTTGACATACAAATCCTTTCAGAATATATGATAAAGACAGATCATTAAACAACTGAGAATCGTAAAGCTTTCATGAAATCAAGAAGGCCATGCAAATTTACAGAGATTTGCATGGGGTATGCTTAAATGATTTGTAGTTATGATACTGTGATACATACAGGTTACATATCTTCCTGAAATCAACCAAACTGCACCAGGGATTATTGTTATGCTGAAAGTGGCCAGTGCTATGCTTGAATTCTTGTAACCACTGCTGTGGTTCGCATAGGTGTTGTTAGGCCTGTACCAATAGATAAATGCTAATGGACAAACAGGCCTCTCTGTCAGCCAAATCACTCTGCAAGCAAAAGTTCACTGGTCAGCTAAGCATAACTGTTGACAAAGTGTTCAATGGTCGGTTTATATTTCAGTAGAAGATTCATGTACTTTCGAATGTCACAAACAGAATGATGTGTAATAACATTTGATCACAAAGCTTTGGGAATAAACACTTGGGAATCCGATCCCATAAAAGCTTTAATGTCTTAATCAACATCACAAACTGAGAACATCTAAAGTGGTTCAACAACTTGAAGCACACTGCAGTTTCGTTAGATTTATTTAAAGGAGGTAAGGTTCACGTTATAATTTTGAAAGAATAAAGGGGAGACTAACGTGGTGATTTAAAACAATCAACCTAGGGCAGGATTTGCAAATTAATACAATAGGAAACCCCCCCAAGAAATGAAAATCAATATTATGCAATGATTTCAAAAATTAAACAAAATCTCAAGCCAAACCTGATATTTCCCAGGTGACATACTACGTAGAAACAACATTGTGAACATGTTGAAATATGGTTTGTTTTTTGTTGTCAACATGATGAGCACGGAGAAGTACAACGTCGTTGTCAGACTTGATAACATTGTCCTTCTACATGCAAAAGGTGGTTGCAGTACCACAGGTACCACAGTTGTTTGGTAAGTCTAGGTATAGAGTGAATTAAGCAGACAATACGTAGGGTTCAGAATGAACAAAATAAAAGAGAAAAATAAATGCTCAGGTTTTGGTTGTGATACAAATTTATTGTTATTATCAACTGCAATATATATCCATATAAACTAAGACAATATCAACAAATCAGCATAACATACCAGATGATATGCTAGAAGAGACCTCAGAAGGTACAGTCCCAACTGAGTAACAACATACAGCAAAAGTCACCTGAATTTGGTCACACCTGAATGTTTGTGTACCAAAAGTGACCAAAAGCGCTGGCAGCGTGCTGAACAACGTTTTAACAGAACATGCTCACAGAACATGCTCACAATATTATCTGGTGTTCACAGATCTACTTCCTTACAATGTCAGGTTACAACGTACGTAGAGCATATGTGATATATGTGATGATGTGATATTTGTTGACAAAGTATTGATTTATATTTTAGCAGAAGAATCATCTATTTTCAAATGGCACACACATTTTTGTCATGATAAGATGATGGGCAATAACATTTGATTACAAAGTTTTGGGAATAAATTCTTGAAAATCTGATTCCATGAAAGCTTTAATGTCTTAATCAACATTATAAACTGGGAATATTTAAAGCTGTTCAACTTGAGGCAGACTACATGTTGTTGGATTTACTTCAAAGAGGTAAGGCTTACTATATACTTTAAAAAGAATAAAGGGAAGACTAACATATGGTGATTTAAAAAACAATCGACCTCGTGCAGGATTTGAAAATTAATATGATAGGAAACAAAAATGATATAATTGGAAAGTAAGGTCATGCAATAAGTCTAACAAATCTCAATCCAAACCCGAGATTTTCTGGTGCTTGGCAAGATTTTCCAGTAAAGACAATAGAATAAGATGGTTGCAAATATGTGTGCTGTAACATCTCCCTAGAATGTAAACCTACATGAGACTACCAAAGATGTATTCTCAACCGGACCAGCACCCGAGTATTGACATGTATACAGAGGTTTACTGTCCCATCTTGTTTAACAAGTCTGAAACAGTTGAGCCACAGATAGCTGATGTCAGAGAGAAGACGGATGAGCAATCTGTAGAAAAACCCCAGTAGATGTTCAGTAAAGACTATAATTTAAAGCATTCATGAATTGAGATTTTCAAGCATTTTTTCCTTGCATAATATAAATGTTTATACCTCAAACTTTGCAATCAAAAGTTATTACCCATCATATTCCCCCTACATATATTTCTGTGCCATATGAATGTGGATAAGTCTTCTGCTGAAATCCAAATCATCCATTGGACATTTTGTCAACAACCTTGGTTAGCTGACCAGCAATACAGTGCAAAGTCTTTAAGGGTATTTATGGGTGTTGGTAGTGAGTGTCCTCTGGTGGCAGATTTTCTGAGGGAACTACTTTCTTTTTACGCCAAAATGGAACGTTTTCAAAAAAGTACGGGAAAAATGCTCAACTGTCAAAAAGAGTTCCTTTTTCATTAAAACTTTCAAGTCATGAAATGACATTTTATGGTAATCATTTTTGTAATAAAATTATTGATTTATTATTTGAAAATCACAATGGAATTTCTTTGATAATGTTGAAAGCTTCATATCTTTTTAACTAAAAAAAAGTGGCGTAGTAATATGTCACTGCTCCAAAATTTCTTTTGTTATGTCAAAATGTTAAAGGGAAAAAGTTCTGCAGATTGCGGGACCATAATAAAGTGGATTTCCAAACAACTTTGTAAAAGTGATCTTAACAATATTTACTGTGATCCTAGTGAAACAGATTTTCTATTTTTCAAAAACATTAAGAGAAAAATAGAGGTCAAGTACACACTAGATCATTTCAAAAATATGAATTTTTTCACCTCCCTTCACATATCTGATTGCCAAACTTCCTTTTTATTTCCAAATTATACAAATCAAAATGAGAAAATCTGTTTCACTAGGATCACAGTGAATTTTCTTCCCAATGAAATGAAATAAACACAGCTAAAAACAAGCCTACTCCTGTTGTGTAATCTGCAGAACTTATTTGCTTGTCTTCTTCATTCCTCATCAAAACTATCATCAAGGAAAATTAGGACAAAATATTGTTTTGAAAGAAATATACTTGTAATCATACCTTATAATTCACATATTGTAGTGTTTAAATATTGATTCATGTCATGAATGCTTTTAATTTAATATGGAATGTATTTTTACACCGTAAATGTGCCAATTCCCATCAAGTACAGTATTCTGGTAATTTACTCCTCTGCCACTAGGGGGCACTCACTACCAACACCCATAAATACCCTTAACAGTGAGACGCCTTTTGATTGACACAATGAAGTGATTTGGCTTACAGAGCCCTGTTTGTCTATTAATGTTTAAAATTTACTTAAAAACTATATAATTGTCTTCTTGTTCTTACGATTTCAGATATGTTAATTCTTTTTCTACGAGTGTTTTATTCCCCAATGTATTGATATACAATGTAAACAAATAAAAGGTTATTTCTTTCATTCTCATGATTCCAGAACTGCTAAACTAATTTTGAGAAGTATTATACCATTTGTTGAGTGATTAATTGGATATATTATATCGTTCATAACTGCAGCAGTCATTTTGGGAAAAATATTAAATATATGTGAAAAATATCTTACTTTTGTAAAAAAAATATCTTATGTGAAAATATTTGACTTATCTGTCAATAAAATATTTGTTGCAAAATATTATTGTCAAATGGGGAGACATCAAAGACTTTATGGGCTGAGCTGTGGAAACAATGACAGAACCTTTGATCACAGATTTGGCCTAACATTACAAGGACTTTGGTGGCTTTAGGGGGTGGCTTCAACAGTTTTAGCACGTGTTTGCAATCTGTCTTAGGGTTTGCTTCTGGAACTATTCAAACATGCAAGGTATCTTAGGCTGGCTTCGCCACTGAACACAAAGGGCAATTCGTGTCCTTTGATCTTAAAAAGTAAAAAAAAAAAAAAAAAGAATTAAGAATTAGGTGAATTGCCGTTGGAGTAAGTGTGGAGTCAATGCCTTCAAAAGTTTCACGTCATTTATGGAATGAACATTTCATAAGATTAAAGCTTAAACCATTGTGTTACTTAATTCACCATATATTAGATATATTTACTTTGTCACAAGAATACGCGTATTATGAAGATCTCGTTTGAATATAAAATATCTGTTTCTGAATTGTGAACGCTTTCTTCGTCCACATTTTCCTTGCTGAATTATCATTTTACTAACTTAACTACATTTTCCTAAAAAGAGAAAAGCTTGGTAATTTTATTTATTTTCCTGTGTTCCAAAGTCCATGTTGACCCATAATGTGCGCCACAATTTGCTCAACATACTTATGCATGGTTGCACAGGGCCCTAGAAGTGAATTAGTCCCTTAAAATGACAAATGTAACAGTTCTGTTTTTAACCCTCAACCTGTGGATAGGCTGGCAGGGTATTGCTGATGGTTGTGGACGGACGGCAAACTGACAACAGTTTGAAATATTAGTCACAAGTTTTTAGTCAGGTAAAATTCCGTACTATGAGATTGAGTGAATGAATGGATTCTTATTTGCGTATGGACAAATTAAGCTCATACAATGCCATGATGGTGTGAATTAAATAATACTCTAAAGGTGAATGAAGATTAGTGCAAAAGAGACCATATTCAATAATATTGCATATTGTGAAAAAATAAATATACAATAATAAACATCACCGTTTAAAAAAGCCGAGTGAAAGTTTAACGTTGGCCTTTGACCATTGACTTCTTTGTGTTTTTTGTATGAAGCTCTGCCATGTTTTTTATAATTTAGGTACATATATGGATGTATTGTATACATAGATATGTGCATATATAATATATATATCTTCTTTGTGTTTTTTGTATGAAGCTCTGCCATGTTTTTTTATAATTTAGGTACATATATGGATGTATTGTATACATAGATATGTGCATATATAATATATATATCTTCTTTGTGTTTTTTGTATGAAGCTCTGCCATGTTTTTTATAATTTAGGTACATATATGGATGTATTGTACACATAGATATGTGCATATATAATATATATATCTTCTTTGTGTTTTTTGTATGAAGCTCTGCCATGTTTTTTTATAATTTAGGTACATATATGGATGTATTGTATACATAGATATGTGCATATATAATATATATATATATATATATATATATATATATATATATATATATATATATATATATATATATTGTGAATTTAAATTTATTATATATATACATAAATGTGAGAACAAATCATATCTGAACCATTCTGCTGTTCACGTCCTAATGACACATTTAAGCTCACTGAATAATAACGCAGATATTTATGTGATGCTTGACTAACCACTTTCCTTACTTTCCTTAAATTACGGGAAAGATGACCTAGTTTCTATGTTTGTCCCCAAATGCTTAACAAACAAACGTTAACTAGACCATATACATATCACACAAATATACACTTAAAAGTATCACTTAAAACGACGTAAATTTGAATAACTATCATTGCAGACATCAACGACACACGGAAACAATGACTGGTGTAAACAACACACCAGTTCCGAATATGTAAGTAAACGAATTATTACCTTAAGTTACTAATTATCATCGTAAATGTGCATATCAAATGGTACTTGATCTGTACTCAAGGGTTAAGTTTGCTTGTATTTACTAGGGATGACCCTGTGGAGCCTGGTATCAACGTGTGGGGTCTGGTGGGCGTGGTCATTTTCTACATCCTCATCCTTGTCATTGGCATTCTGGCTTCATGCAAGAAAACCAGGCGCGCAGGGACGAGAAGCGAAGATGTGATGTTGGCAGGGAGGGATATTGGAATATTCGTAGGAATATTCACAATGACTGGTATGTCACGCTATGTTATTTTTTTAGGCGGATGATATTTCATTTGAAGACAATTCTTCTTAAATGAAGGCGATTGAAAAAAAAGAAAAAAGATCTCATCATGTAAAGTGCACATTTTGATGTCGTGATGGGTGACATAATGGCAAATGTTTGTAGCCACCTGGGTTGGAGGAGGATATATAAATGGCACAGCAGAGGTGGTATATACGCCTGGTTATGGATTAGTCTGGGCGCAAGCACCCATCGGATATTCAATCAGCCTACTACTCGGTAAGTACACTGCTTCTAAGTTAGTCCAAAAACTGGTTGTCCAGATCACTCGTTCCAAGTTCCACTAATTGTGTCCTCTTCATAGCCCAGCTCCGGATCCGGGCCTTCCTTCAAGTGACGTCTTGATAGGGATGTGTCACTTGAAGACTATTTAGAAATAATAATGATATCCAGCAAATAAGTTTAATCTGGCCCAGATATAAACAATTCATTATTGTTCTTAGAATCTGGTAATTTGATTTTATCTTGGAAAAGTTATAAATAATTGATGATAATTCTAATATTCTAGGTGGACTGCTCTTTGCCAAGAAGATGCGCAAAGCTAGATATGTCACTCTTTTAGATCCATTTGAAGAGAGATTTGGTCCAGTCATGGCTGCATTCTTGTACATACCTGCCTTACTTGGGGAATTGTTTTGGACAGCAGCCATCTTATCTGCACTTGGTAAAATAACCATTAAAACAAGTTGCAATAGTTTCGTATGGTTTGATATTGATATCTAATGTTGAAGTAGTTGTCATATATTTATAAAGCCTTTATTTGCAGGTGCCAGCTTAAGAGTAATTCTCAATCTGAGTGACACCGCTTCCATCATGATCTCAGCTGGTATCAGCGTGTTTTATACATTTATTGGTGGTCTTTATTCTGTGGCATTCACTGATGTCGTTCAGCTCATTTGCATCTTTATTGGACTGGTAATCAAAAAAAACATTTCATACAAACTATGCGTTACGTTTTTATAGCGTTCAAAAAGGTAGAACTACAGAATGTCACATTTAAAATTATTGCTCACAAAACAAATCTATATGATTTAACATATGAAGCCTAATTTCCTTGCAGTGGTTGGGTGTCGGCTTTTCACTTTATGATTCAGCGGTGACGCCCATCACTGAGACCTCCACAGAATGGGTTGGAACTCTAGCTGCGGATGAAGGCATTGGTGGCTACATTGATTCCTTCCTGTTGCTCATGTTTGGTGGTATTCCTTGGCAGGTATATGGACGATTAGAATAGATCAAATAAGAATAGATTCTGTTGAATTAGATGAAAAAAGAAAAAGGTCGGAGTAAACTAGAACAGATTTGATTAAAGTAAAATAGAACAGACTATTTTTTCATTCATATCTGTACAATTTTGAAAAATACACTTATAGCAATGATTTAAACTTCTAAAATCATAGGAACACGACGAAGATCCCAAAACAAAGTCTAAAGAAATCTTTTGATGTGTCCATAATGTGTCCGTAATGTGTCCATAATGTGTCCATAATGTGTCTGCAATGTGTCCGTAATGTGTCCGTAATGTGTCCATAATGTGTCCATAATGTGTACATAATGTGTTTATCATATTTCAGGTATATTTCCAGAGAGTATTGTCAGCCAGAAGTGAACGCCGTGCCATGTGGCTGTCCTTTGCTGCAGCATTTGGCTGTATAGTTATGGCAGTCCCAGCTGTTCTCATAGGTGCCATTGGCCACTCAGCAGGTACATACAGTCTAAACTAATAGGCCAATTTTAAAATTATCATCATAGATAATTGATCAACATTAGGACCAGACTTGTTACATTATCTCAGATATTGGCTTTAAATGAATGTTGAGAGGAAATCACGCTTTTTACACAAAGGACTTAAGATAGGTTCTGTAAGAATAGTTAATAGTTAAAGATTAAACTATTTTCAGGAGAATATGAATATATATATAACATATCACAATGTTTTAACAATGAAGGACAGGACAATAGCAAAGTTTGTGGGCCAGCCGACATGACTAAATGTATATTTGAATTTCACAGTCTCTGACGCCAGAGTAAACACTGTGGTAAGCAGACCATAATTAACCTTAATAGTATAATTTGTACAATAATGCAATTTTAGATTGGAATCAAACAGACTACCCGGGTCGTATTCCCATCCCCGAGGAGGACTACAAGCTGATCTTGCCGCTGGTGCTTCAGTACCTTACACCTCCAGTAGTGGCTGTCATAGGCCTCGGTGCTGTCTCTGCTGCCGTCATGTCCTCAGCAGACTCCTCCGTCCTCTCTGCAAGCTCAATGTTTGCCAAAAACATCTACACCCCTTTCAGAAATGCTTTATCCAAGGGCAAGGTAATATAAATTTTATATTATATTATATTGTATTGTATTGTATTGTATTGTATTGTATTGTATTGTATTGTATTGTATTGTATTGTATTGTATTGTATTGTATTGTATTATATTACATTACATTACATTACATTACATTATTATTTATTTATATTTATTTATATATATATAATATTAATTATGTCTGGGTCAGTAAAGACTGCATAATTTGACAGGAAATTATTCAAATTTGATATAAAAATACTGAACATATTACTAACATTTATAATACTAAAACCTTGAAACCGTCTGTTGATATATTCGACCCTTCAATACCCTTTCAGGCAGGCGAGACAGAAATAATTTGGGTGCTGAGGTTTGCCATAGTCATCATGGGAATATTGGCTACGATTATCGCCATCACTGTGAATAGTATATATGGATTGTGGTACCTGTGTTCTGATCTGGTCTATTGTATTTTATTCCCACAATTACTGACGGTTATCTACCTTCGTTTTGCTAATACATATGGGTCAGTAGCCGGATATATCACTGGATGGGTATTCAGACTTATCAGTGGAGAACCGTTACTTAAGCTAACCGCAGCCGTAAAGTATCCACAATGGTTTTTATTCAAAACCATGGCCATGCTCATAAGTTTATTCACTATCATTGTTGTCTCTAAAATAATGCAGAGTTTGTTTCAAATGAAATATTTGTCTCCAAAGGTTGATTTACTCGGTGCGTTCATATTCAAAGACGGAGGTGTGTTGACAAGAGGAACTGACAAAGAGGATGATAACGTGGAAAATCAAACCAAACCCAGCAAAAATGGCCGAGACAATCCCGCACTTGAAATTGAGGATACACATTTGTGAAAATCAAATCAATAGGATTTACACTGACCTATTATTATAATACAATTAGATTGCACGTTCAGGGATTGGCACAGGGGAAAGAGTTAATAGTTTAGGTGGAGGAGGGCATGTCCACCATTGCAAATAAAAATAACAAAAGGAAGAAGATTTACATGTGCAATATCAGCGGCGTGGAAGACAAGAACATTTTCTGTTTAACATTGTACATTAAGAGCTATAAACATGTTTTTCACTGGTATATGTAACCATGTATATATGCACAAAATTAAATGAATAACACTTGTTTTCTTTAATGATACATACTTCAAATAACAGGCATGTACATTTAAAGCCTCATTAAAACATTTGTTTTTTTGTCTTTTATCATGTGTATGGTGTTTATGTCACTTTCAAAATTATTTCAGTCATATCATGATGAGACCTATTTCTAACATTGCGTATACGTAGGTTCAGGCATAGGTCTCCATAGAAATTGCATTATGCATTCAATCTCAACACGCCCAGGATTCAAACCAACGACCTTTGGATCATCACAGAGGACCACCTGGGCTACCACCCTCGACCTTGTAGGTGTCCTAGAGCTCAAAGGCTGTGTATGGGCTGTGTTGGCAGAATGTAGTATATTTCTGAAAAGGGGTGCTGTTCCTCTACTCTACATCATTGATTGTATACTAATGATAATAAATACATCCATAACTTCTTACTATTGCTCAACCTGCTCTGCACAAGAAATAAATAAATCCAACAATGTCAGACAATCATATTCCAAGAGATCTCAGAAATAGTGACTGAAATACGCAATAAATCAGGACGATTGAAACATTGAATATTTGCATAATTACTTTCAGTTTATACAGCGCAATCAACTCGTAAATCAATTAATTCATTTACCGTGACAACATTGCATAAATTGTCATCACTGATATTTTCATATCATCTTTCACTCACGACACTTACATGAATATCATTATACAATTTCAGGAAAAGGTTTAGTTGTTTGATTGTGATTTGTGTTTGTATTGCCTACATTTTATTTTTGTATTTTAATTTGGATGAAGTTTGACAACGAACACCGAAGAGGCCTAATTATTTAAGACCAATGAATTGATATAATATCAAAGAAAAATAATTGACATCATCAGAGAACATTTAAAAGAAAGAAAGAAAAGACAAATATTGTTTAACTTATTTGAGAATTGAATCTGCATACTATGTAGAATATTCTATATATTGTTCTTGGAGGAAACCCACACTCTCTAAATGGAATATGACTCAGTGACAACCCCAACAAACTTAATACATTGATCAATCAAGGACGACTGATAAATATAGAAACAAAAGCAACTGCTGTGCTGACCCTAATTTTGTTTGTCATGTTTTTGAAAAGGTCCTGGAAATATTTATCTGGGCAATTAAAGAAGAGAACAATGCAGACTGAAATAATATGCCATTTATGCTTTATTTAACCTATATACTGTATACTTAGTTAGGTAGCTAAGCCTAAATGGCAAGGTAATTTGCATGAAGGGCGGGATGGTGGAACCAAAAATGCGGGCAAAAATGAGAGCAGCAGAGAAACTGTGATGATGATGAAGATTCGAGGGGATGATCCCCCGAGGGCCGTAGCCAGACCTGGCGGCCCTCCACGTTTGTACATATGTACAGGCGTTGTTCTGAAGGGTGCTCTGCACTTGGCTGAAGATAGAAAAATAAATGAATAAATGATAAACTTGAACAGAACAGAAGTAAAAAACCATCAACTGTGCTGAACACTGGCTTATATTGCCAGGAGTGTCCTATATACTTCTAATAATAGAACTCTCTGAACAGGGGTAAATAAAGCTGCTTGTTCAACCTTTAACTCCGGCTTGATCAACCAAAATTTAGATATTATTGTGGAGAATTGGTAAAGATGAGCTTGGCTTGTGAAATATTTTGTAATTGAAGCAAAAGTAAACTGTATCTTGACATTAATACTTTACAAAAATAAGATGCACATAATTTAACAAAGAATTACTATGAAAGTACAATAGCTTTGCATTCAATGAATAGGGAAAAATATCAAGTCATTGCTTTGATAAAAGGGCACCAAAGAACAGTTGCTTTCAACGGTGTGTAAACAAAAAAATAAAAAAAATGTACCCAACAAACATTTTTTCATAAGCATTCACAGTAATGACCTTGCTTTGATAAAAGGGCATAAAGAACATTTGTTTTCAATAGTGTGAAAATCCTACCAGACCACTTAACAAAAATACACAACACTCCATTCACTGACTTTCTCTCTTCTCACTGACTTTCTCACTTTTATTACTATTTGGAGTTAGTAATTCTAAGTTCAAGTTAAATATATAATATGTTTCTGGATATTATATGACACACTTCATATTCAATGTAAGTAATTTTGATGCATAATTTTTAGAAAAGTTTGGTCCACAATTGTAACTTAGATTGCTCTTTGAAATAGCTCCATTCATACAATAACATGATATCGTAATGAAGATCTTTAATGAAGACCATTTATATGATTTACCAGTGAGAATGTAATATTGTACTTTTCAATGTGGCTCAGTGGGTAAGATGTCTGTTTCCCATACTAACGGTCTGAGATTCAATTCCTGGTTGGGAAATGTGTTGTTTGAAATCTTCATATTGGGATTATGTGCATGTCAGAACAAATAGAATTGAGTTTTTGTCAATGTAGAAATATAAAAGATAAATACTCTTTAAATTTGGATTTTGTTTGAGCTCAGACATGTTTGCACAGAAACTATAACTTGGAGGCAATTTCATGATTTTATCATGGATTTTAAACTTTGAGTAAGTTGGTCGTTAGGCCAACCTTGAGCACATTTGAATATAAATAGTGCAATGCAGTAGTTCCAAATGTTTTAGCAATAGTTTGTGTCTCACAGGTTTGATGATATGCTTTGACCCTTTTCTCCTGCATGCAGCTGGCAAGAATGCTCATCCAACATTTTGCCTGGATCCACATTTCAATATAAACATGGACTGTACCTATCCCAGGGATTTCTAAACTTTGAATGAGATAAAAAAAAAAGCAGGGCAATGGCTGCAGAGGTAGTAACTGAATACTACCTGAGTAATGAAGAGTACCATATATATATATATATTAGTAGCCCTTTACTGCAATCTGAAATTGCAGTCATAAACGTAGGGAATTCCAAAAAGCTAAGATAGTGTTGACATTGTGTGATCAATGCAATGCCATTTCTCCTTTCTTTCATATACACCTAAATGGATAAAAGCTCACATCACAACTTTGGATGATATCATATTTATTCCATGTTTAAAGTTATTAATTTTACTTTAATGACCTTGAAGTATATATATTTCTGATCTGTGCCATCCAATCATTAAATTCAATGTTTCAAAACTTGAAACAATAATATTATTTACAGGGTGTTCCATTATTCAATCACCAGTTTTCTTATTTCCCTTGGAACGCAAATTTCAACTCCATGTGATAAAAATTACAAAGCATGAAGTAAGGATTACAGTTATTAAAAATGCTTTGCTATCTTAATATTGTATGGTCATATCCTTAGCTAGAAATGTGGCGCAAGAGCTGTCATGCCCTTTGTTTATATATAATAATACTATACTATAGTATGATATTGATATATGATATAGACACATGACTGAGAACAAGCCTTTTCTTATCTTTTGGTTTGCAGACAGCTCATGCAGTTATACAAACAAGACATGCTGGGCTAATCTGTGACCAAAGTGTACGCCTGGTCACCTATATTAGCAAATGATACACCAATTCTTTGTCAAAAACTGCCATTTTGAATAATATGCCAAATAGCAGAATCGAGATCACAAAAAACTGGGCCGAATTTCAATATTTAATGTATATTTTGATTGGCAGAAATTATCGTGTGCTTAAATATGCTTTGGGATAGAATTAATATGAAGCAATTTGCAGGCATTTCCAGAAAATGTCCACGAACATTACAAAACAGCAACGATGAGCATAGCTCTAAGACCGTTTGACTATGTGTTGATTGGACTAAAATGACGGGGCCATGGGCCAGAGGGCACCTGGTTAGTCTGCAAGTCTGCTTAGAGTGCAAGCTGAACAGCACCAGTTCCTTTGTGATGATCCACGGGTTGTGGGCACGAGTGCACCCACATTGCAATTCCTTATTTGAGCTGTCACACATGCCTGAAGGACAGCCCATTGTCTTGAATATCTGTCACTGAGTGGGTCGTCATGTCATGGACCTTCAACATGACAACTCATTGGACACATGTGACCACATTGTATGAAGCACTTCCATCAAACCACAATAATTCTGGCAGGTGTATTCTGGTTGATTTCAGGGAGATAGTTTGCTTGTATCACAGTTTCATGACCATATATCATTCAAGCATACCCCCAAATATCTATAAAATTACCTGTGACCTCCGTGATTTCATGAAAGCTTTAATGAAATTTGCGATCCCATTGACGTATCCCATTGTCCTTTTATACTGGAGGGCAACATGACAAATGCTTTCTTTTGAAATCTGTCATGATCCCGTGTTGATGTGGAGAGATATTGAAACATGCCATGTTTCATGTTGTTTACAGGAATGACTCTTGCACAACCGAGCAAATAATGACCTGAATACAGTGCAAAGGTTGGCGTCCATTTGATTTATTCATTTGGAGCGACAGTGTGATAGAAATACAAATAGACCTGGCCGTTTGGTTGTGAAAGCAAGAATGAAATAGCTATGGCTTTTGACATGGCTTGTGAATTATCTGAATATATATGTATGATACCTGTATAATCGTGTTTCAAATCAAAGTTCGCAAATCATGGAAAGGGTCTGAAAACAGAAACAGTTTATTCTCCGACTTGAAAATTATTGCAACATTACAAATCGGGATATGCAGAATAATATGGATTATTACTCTATATAGATTACGCCCATGGATTAAGCACCCTTCTGGGAGAAATTTAACATATTTTTGTCTGGCAATATTTGTTTGAAATGCCGATACCAACAACGTATCCTTCTGCCGCCGGAATACAGAGTGAAACTGGCAAAGAATTATTAAACAAGATAGCAAGCTATGAGACAGAATTTAGACAGAAAGTCAGGCAATATGAAAAAGAATTGCTCAGTAACCTGGGGAAATTACAGGGGGAGGAAATACGATTGAGGGAAAATACGAAAAAATATGCAAAACTTTCCAAAAAATATAAACGAACAAACTACAGGAATAAACTGACTGGGAATATTCTTGATATGAAAAAAAATGATGAAAATTGGCCTACAACCATTAATGCAAATAAATGTGTCAATGATATCAGTGCTTTTGACAATTATGACATGAACGTACACAGCTCTGATAGATTAAATGAAGATATCCATGAATATTATATCCAAAATGAAAGAGATCAAAATTTAGCAGATATACCAGAAGATCAGACTAAATACCCAGAAAGCAAAACAAAAATAATAAAAGAAATAAAATCTGTAAAATGGTGCAAGAGCGTGAATGTGTTAACGGAAGCGCCTTCCAAAAACACACCTTTAAAGGTGAGAAGAATCTCCGACGGAATAACAAAGCCGAAGGAATTGAATGAAGAGGCGATTAATGCAGTGTCTCTCGGTCATAGGAAAAGATCAAAAAGCGACCCGATCTCTTTCTTGAATCTTGTAAGAATCCACGGATCAAGATCACTTAGTAAACGGTTGAATATTGTTGACAAAATTGCAGATAGGGTTCTCGGAAAAACTGGAAAAAATTGTGTTGAAAATCATGCGGAAAATACAACAAACGCATTTTCATTAAGCAAATCTCGATCACAAATGAAAACTCTTCCTGATATACAAGCCACACACCCAAAACAAAACGTTTTGTTTCGCAGAAGAGTTGGTGTCATTGAGAAACCAAAATTATCAGAACTCAACATTAGCTCAGAGCAAAGTGTACAAGACGCCAACATTGAGAATAGAGAAACGCCTAACTCGCTTGATGAATCTAAGCACAGTTATCACACAGAAAGCCTGCCAAGAATGGAAAATACAAAAGATATGGAACAAGGAAAATCTAGGAAGATGAGTCTGGATTCTGGCTTAAATGCACACTCCAAAAAGAGAACCAGTTTGGGAAAACCGCCAAGTGTATCTGTGGAGCATCCTGGGTGGAAGGCGCCACCTTTAACTTCGCGGGGGGCAGATTGGAATGAGCACAGACTTGACGTGGAAGATAGCATAGACAATTCACCAAAACCAAAGTTTGAACAATGGAAGCACGTTTTAAATTTGATGCGTGAAAAGAATATGATTGGAAACAGAGAAACAAGAAAGAGCACATCTTCGTGGAAGTATTCTTTGGAAAGACTTAGAGAGGTTCATTTTTTAAATTGATTTAGTTATACAATCAATCACCTGACGTCGTTTATATCTGACAAATTAATCCTTATTAACTCCATATATTCATGAGGTACCAGTGTTTGTCATGAGGTACCAGTGTGTTTGTGTTGGGAAGGGAGATAAAATGAAATGCTACATTTATAAAGAGTATTTGTTTCATCTGGTTTCAAGGATCTATTATTTTGCTGGGCCATCTCGATATATATTTGGATAATGCACTTATCAAGGTAGGTTAACTGTATATGACAGTTGTTTTGTCTCAAAGATCTTTGGCTGTGCCAGTATTGTCTTGAAGTTGCAAATTCTAAATGCCCGCAAACCCTTGCAGGCAAAACCTTAGCGTAAATACAACAATCTGCAATGGTTTCGTGTTCATAGAAAACTATTGATTCGTTTTGTAAGCTTTAATTGACTTGATTATATCCAAAAATAATTATAAACCTCACCGAATGTATGTATAGCATGTATTTGAGGTCCAATTTAAGTAAAAGGAGTCCCTAGACCTGGGCATTAAAATAAAAACAAATATAAAACAAAACAAGATGGCACTTTTTTTACCATAATAGGGTTTTGGTGATATTTATCCTTGCAAGACATTCAGCTTGATTTCACAAAAGAAATATGTATTATAGGGGAGTTCAATAAGCATTTCCTCAGTATCCTTTATTACTCCATAAAAAATACATGACGCAGATGCAATAGTGATCTCGTCGATTTTAAAAGATTTTAAAACAATTTGTTAAAAAGATTTTTCACTTGTTTGGAATTGTTTGAATGAAGCAGTTTTAACAATTTCACTGTCAAAAAGGCAACGCATATACCCAAAAATAATGCCTATATATTCCCACGGAAGTTAGAGAAGTCTAAGCAATGTGTAATCTACTATTCTTTGTGACCACTTGAAACAGTTGACTAACTATATACCAATGTAGACAATACATTCTATCATTTTTGAATAAATTATATATCAAAAACAAAGTGTAAATATATGAAATCCATTGCCTCAGCCGACCCATATTTAACTCCTATAACAAAACATACCGAGTCGGGGACACTGGGTGAGCGTATTCAGTTCGTTGGTGATGGCGGAAGGATACCCTGAGCGGAAGATTTATATTTTTTTTAAATTTAGGATAACAATATTGAATATAGCTGAAAATTGTCAAAAATCAGTATATTTAGTCTGAGTGAGGGACAAAGTAATTTCATCACCTGGTTACCATAGCAACCCATGCAATTCATTTGATCTCAAACATTCTATGTGTGGAATATTAAAGTATGGGCCATGTTTATTACAAAAGACTATAAAATTGGTATACTCAACTTGGTTATCATTTAGAAAAACAATATTGAATATCGCCCAATATCATCAAATCAGTAAATTTAGTCTGAGTGAGGGACAAGGTATTTTTATCACCTGGTTACCATAGCAATGCATTTGATCTGAACTTTTCAATTTGGGTAACATAAAGTTATGGACCATGTTTATCAAACAGACTATATAAATGACACATTCAAGTTGTTTTTCATTAAGAATAAAAATGCTCAATATCGCAAAAATCATCAAAATCGGTGATGTCAGTCAGAATCAGGGACTGGCTATCTTTATCACCTGGTTACCATAGCAATGCATACGATCTGAACTTTTCAATGTGGGAAACATAAAGGTACGGACTGTGTTTATCACATGGGACTATATAAATGGTCCATTCAAGTTGTTTTTCATTCAGAATAAGATTGCTGAATATCACAAAAATCATCAAAATCGGTGAATTCAGTCTGAGTGAGTGACAAGGTCTTTGCATCACCTGGTTACCATAGCAACACATTTGATCTGAAATATGTTCTGTATGTAAAATAAGGGCATGACCTATGTGTACCATTATGAATAACATAGTTTGTTCAATAAATGTCATTATAATTCGAGTAATATGAGTAATTGCAATGCAAAACATTGCAAAAATCATCAAAATTTGAAAAATTGGACTGAATTGAGGACAAGGTATTTTGATTACCTGGTTACCATAGCAACATAGTTAATAGCAAATGGTTTGGGAATCGGACATTGAAGAGGAGGTTGTGTTGAATAATGTACACCAGTTAGCTAGTATATTCACATTATTTGTCACTGAGATCATGGAGGTCGAATATTTTGATGAAAATGCTATTTTTGAAAAACAGATGACCTCGTGCAGATTTGCGCCAACGACCTTGGACAATAATTTGAAAAAAAACATGTTATTTAAGTTTAAAATTTATACAGAAATATTTTACAGATCTGTTATAACCAATCTAACTTGATTAAATCAAACATCTCATTAAATTGTATATGTTTTTGTTTCATAATATTTGCTCATTATTCACAAAAATCAGTAAAAATGAGAAAAATGCCAAATGACCTTGACATTGACCTTTGACCTTGAATATGCTTTGTTTTACCAACATCGACTAGAGCCCCTCAGGTGTGATTGTGTGAGATTATGTTCATTTCCCATGTGATTTAGGTGTCTTGTGAGCCTGTTTTACTTGTATTTTTATTGAATATCAAAAATGACAAATTTGATTTTTCATTTTTTCCTCGGGGTTTAAAATTTTTTTTTTTAAAGTTCCCGCGAATTTTATTGTTGATGTTGGTAATATAGGTGTTGCTCTATCTTGCCATAATAGTGAGACTTCTGGATCTGGCTGGCCTTGGGAGGAAAATGTCCATAAACTAGTTCCAAACATGGCCACCAGGGGACACCACTGTATGGATTTAATGAGGTCAAGGGTCAAGTAAAGGTCAAATATAAAATCTAAAGACTGGTCCTATATAATAAATACATGTATCATAGATCAATACAATTTCATTAAGAAATACTTTGATGCAAATATTGCAGAATTTAGGGATTTTTATTTTTCAAATGTGTGTTTTTTGTTAAAAAGGGGTACACTGACTTTGGGGTGTTTAAATGATGTTACCATGGCAACCATCAATTTCTGAAAAAAATCCCTTGGCAAAAATCTTAGTTAGACCCTACCCTTTCAAATGACATATGGCTTGTCTTGATCTGTGAGAACACCCTTTGCCACATTTTGCAGATTTTGCAGGTTTTTACAGGCAGAGCCTCTTAATGCTAAAAATATAAAAAAACAAAATTATAATATTTATCCCAAATATGTGAATAGATCAAAAAAGCATGTACTTATGCTTTTGATTGTACGATTGATTTATTTTGCATGATCATCAAACAGGAACCTGCGAATATGGTTAATTCTCTTGTCTCTTAATTGTGATTTTTCTCCTGAAATGATAAAAGAAATATCCACACAAAAAAACAAAATTATATATTTATTGTCTGAATAGATTAAAAAAGCATGTACTTATCCTTTATATTACTTTTGTCAGATGTCATTCAAACCTGGAGGTCATACTAAGTATTTTAAGCTGATTAAGCACAAAGGTATATTTATTGTCTTTTCCCCACTTTGAACTGTAATCTTTAACTGGAGCTGGGACTCAAATAATCATCCTAGAACGTATTCACCAAATATTCTTTCATGCTACAAGATGCTGAAATGGTTCTTGAATTGATTTTATTAGGAAAACTTAAATATCTAATATAATTGATATCTGTATGATATATATATATTTTAATCATTAATACACAATCTTTACCAAATTTAAACATATACAGCCCCTCTCTTCACTGTTCTTTTTATATATCTGCAGTGAAATTAAGTTTCTTTACTGAGTAAATGCATGTTTGTTAGACACCATATGATTCATCGTTGCCCTATGGGTTACATTATAAGCAGTGTAATAATTACTGTTGACCATATCTAAACTCAATATCTATCAAGGTATTTTAAATTTATAAATTTATTTATAAATGGCCTTCATAAAATAGTCTATATGGGAAAGTATCTCATTCAAATGATTTCTAAGAATCCCAAAAACTGAATTGTCATGAAGATAGTTGCACCAGTGTTGAATGCAATGAGTCCGTGGTGTTTGTAATATTCCATTGCCATGGCAACCAAGGCCACTCCCAGCACAGCAAAGTATCTCATATTATTTGTCTGCTCAGCTTTGATGGCAATAAACATGAAGAATGTTGCGAAAAACAAGAAGTTTGCAGCTTTTCCCAGCAACAAAAAGCATGCTCCCAAGACGAGAAGGAGCAAAATGGCATATTTTATCCCTGCAAGCAACAGGAAATTGCGTTGTTCTGCCCGGAACCGGAAATGCCAGTCATTCAACTGTGACTGAAGTTCTGCATGATCACGGTCAATGTGCGCAAGTCTCTGGCGATAATCAACCAAACCCTGAAAAAAATTATCATAAACTCTGTTCAGGTTTATTACATCAATCAGCAGAAGAAAGCATACAGATTTTCTGCCAGTAATAAGAATCATTGCATAGACATTCATTTTGAAATGATCTATTTATACTTGATTTACCTGTGCTGATTTCCTGGATGCTGTAGCTGTAGCAAGGCAGGCAGCACCTGCTGGTAAATTCCCGCTGGATGTAAATACTAAAAATGGCATAAACAAAATTTGGTATAAATCCTTACAGTTATATCAACATCAAAAGCGTATTTTTGTTTTTATTATTCAAGGGAGAGCCAGAATCTGGAGTCCTGTGATTTTTGTTACATCTGGGACATCAATTTTTAGCAATTTGAAAATATGTGTAAAGCAACAACATTGGCTTTTATGATTGTAGGAAAGGGTAACACATTCATAAATCAACATGAGAAGATAGTTCCAAATGTTGATCACAAAGAAAATAGAATTTTTTTTAAAGGTCCCTGATGTAACATGGACTCAAAAATATATATTAAAAGCATATAAATCTCATTTAAACAATTAAAAGTGTACTTATTTTTTAAAAGGGTGTCTTTTTTATCCTTTAAATACTTTAGATTGAATTTAGTACATTTCAATTACCAAAAAAATCAATAATCATATGCAGATGTAACAAGGACACCAAATGAAAGTTTGAATGAGAATTCTTTAATGTTTTGTTGCTTGCTCCTGGGAGGTATTTTTCATGTATTAAGTTTAGTGATGCCTCATCATTATTCATTAAAAAAAAGAATTCTTCATTTTGGTGTCCTGTGGAGAAGTAGGGGTTGATAAATATATGAGGGTTATAAATGATTCATTAATAGTTAGAATGGACAGATCTTAAAATTTTGCACCTAATCAATTTAACTTATAAAGTATGTGACAAAATTGTCTCTGGAGAAATGCAAACACAAATATAACATGTACACCATGGAATACATACAATATGGAGTCCTTGTTACATCAAGGACTGGTGTTACAATATTTCACAAAAATGCTTTCAGAAGATGACCTCAAATTCTCAGAATTTTTCTACAGTATCTATGCTATATCAATTTGTAGTTCAGTGTCATTACTTTACATTTTGTCTGTTATCAATGTGTGATATGGACCAATGTAACAGGGACTCCATACAACTTCAATACTTTTTGTGTCCAATGTTATATCAAGTTTACAATCCATAAAGAAACATATAATTGTAGAAACAAAATATCAGGATTTTTGTCACAATGTTTTTTTCTAATCTTACTTTTTATGTAAAAAGTGAAGCCAACGTAACAGAGGACACTAAAAAAAACCAGGAACATTTTTTTTCAATGATCTTGTTTGAGGTTTTAGAGACACATGCTCCATATCTTTCAGTGGATTATGAGAGAAAACCTACAAAACTGGCATCTAATACACATTTTAAAAGATTCTATGGATTGTAAATATCCTTTTTGTGATGTTTTGATATTCATAACAGGATGTAACAATCAATTTTCTCATCTGGACATTTTGGTGACATTCAGTTTCCAGTTGAAACTGTAACAAAACAGCTATGCATTGAAGTACCAACTTGTGGAATATTATAAAATTGTAGTTGCCTTTTTTGGTGGGCGAAAAAATAGTATAAAATTTTTATTTTTAACTTTATATAAAAAGTCCCAGACGTAACATCCTGACACCAAAGAAATGCAAAGAAGAAATGTGCACTTTTCAGAGAATTAAGTTCAAAAATATTTTACTTCACCAGCATATTTTTGCACCAGAATGGCATCACATTGAAAAGTCATCCAGGTCAGGTGGTGTTTTGAAATATTTTACCTCACTGCACAGGAGTCCCCAGACGTAACAAAGTGGACACAAAATGTTACGTCGTACATGGTATTTTTCAAAGATGTTTTTCAGCTGAAATTTTTATAGAATAAGTGCAATCTTGAATGAAATGTTGATTCTTATATTATTTTTGTAAAAAGAAACCCAAGTTTGATTCATTTCATTAATAGAAAATAAAGAAAAAAAACACCATTTATACAGGCATCGTAAATAGAGGACATTATTTTTCATGAATTTTTCCCCTATTTTCTTGGATTAACGGTAATAAAAAAGGTTTGATAATGATATTTCTAATATTTACATGATAAATTATCTCTTACATACAAAGTTGAAATTATGGATATTATAAATTACTGATTACATTCAGTACATTGTTAAAAAATCATCTTTTGCTGTGACGTAACATAAATCACAGGACTCCAGATTCTGGCTCGGGACTCTTTTAGTATTTTTTGTATCCTTTAATAATTAGAAAAACCCACCAACGCTCCCAAAGAAACAAGCATACGACAGAAGAGACGCTAGGAAACTCTTGCCAGCCACGTGGGTATCGAGATCATCCAGCATCTGACGCGCCCTCTGCAGGCGGTCCTCACAGGCCTGGATATGTGCAGATATCCGGTTCATCTGGAATGCTAACTGGATGGCTGTGATGAAGGTCACCTCCTTCTGATTTTGGATGACAGCCTCCAACAACTCATCCAACTGTTGGCCAAATTCCTCAATCGTAGCTTGGACTGCTAACATCCTTATTTTGGTCTGTGCCAGAAACTTTTCAATATTTTCTCTTGACTCATCATCAACCAGGAAATGTTCACTGATGGTTTCCGTGAGCTGGTATGTGTCGCTGACCTTGACGTAGCGATCCACGTGGTTCAGGGCCCTCTCCACATAGGGAAGTACCCTCTGGAACGCTACCACACCCGCCATGACGTCACCACGGCGTAACAGGCGTATGGTGTTCTGCAGGAAGGATCTGACACCCCTCCATTCTTCCTTGTCGGGTATTTTCTCCAGTAGTTTCTCTGCCAGCCCAGCCAACTCCCCTACACACTGCTTCACCAAGCCAAAAGTCATGATTATTGTTAGGAGTCAGTATTTCTTGTATAATGTATAACTTCTAGATATTCTTCATTTTTATCCTTCATCACCCATGCACTCTGGGTTGTCTGAAATATAACAGATCATAATCATTTACAAACATATTTAAACTCCATGCTTAATTCTTTCATGAAATCAGATTTTTAAGCACTTATTCCAAACATAAGAAGAGTGTTTATGTCCTAAATTTTGTGATCAAATGTTGTTACCCATCATATTACCCCAATATGAATTTCTCTGCCATTTGGAAGTAGATGAGTCTCTTGCTAAGGATCCAAATCATCCATTGAATACTTTGTCCAAAAAACATTGATTAGATTGACCAGTGGGGCACCTTCAGATTGGGAAAATGGAGTGATTTGGCTTGTTGTCCATTAATATTAGTACAGACATAAAACCCTTTCTAAACATTTTTAGCAAAACACAAAACACTTCAAGAAGAAGACTTGTTTGTTTCATAGTTTTATGACCACTTATTAATTTAACACTTTCTAAATCTCTGTAAAATGTAATTTAACACTTTCTATATCTCTGTAAAATGTCTGTGAAATCTGATTTCATGAAAGCTAAAACATACCTGGAACTTTTTGTCTCATAAATAACATATTTGAAAGTAAGATTTGAAAGTAAGAAATACAAACAATCATGGTCTAAAGAAATAACTGGTTTATATTAAACT
Organism: Amphiduros pacificus; assembly: GCA_949316495.1. NCBI lineage: Eukaryota > Metazoa > Annelida > Polychaeta > Phyllodocida > Hesionidae > Amphiduros > Amphiduros pacificus. The sequence continues at coordinate 55,339,425 of OX439001.1, read as the reverse complement.
ATTAAAATATTATATTTGAAATGTCCTTTTTGGGTACCAAATAATAAAGGCCACCTGTGCGATACTTTTCTTATAATACAGGAAACAGCTATTGGTATGAAGTTGTTTTCCATTGCTCAAACATCACTATATATTGGAATTACTGCTAAAATACATTTATTGACAAGATACGGATTGTGACAACTATGCAAATTCTTTAATCTTTTGTTTAAAACAAAGGAAAATGGTTAACTGACAATGATAAATCCTACTATTTACATCATGGCACTGTCTTTTACTTGAGTCTTCAGCTCAGCCAATGTGAATTCAAGCTGTTGCAGGCTGAATTGAGTGTGTAAAGCTCATGGTATGTTAATCCCAGGTAAGTCTTTCTAACAACATGTCCATTCCAACTGAATCTAAAACGGACTCTGACTACTGTTGGTTAAAAAACATCCTGAACTCAACTTAATGATAACTTTCTTGTAAGCCAACCAATAGGAAGGTGCCACATACGTAGCAGAGAATCAGCATGTCAGAGACGGGAGAAGTAACCTCTCTCACTCTCCAGGTAGAGCAGTCGTATCACAGCCAGGTGTGCTCTCCCTCTGACGTGGGTCAGATCTCAATATACACCCCAGCTCGTCATCACATCTCTATGCCAAAACAGCACTCAAGTTTTTCTACAAACATCTCGCTTCAAAATCAAGCCCTCCAAGTGAGAAGTTAAAATGCAGTGATTTCGTTATAAATCTAATTCAGTGTTTCTAATTAGACAAGTCTCTGAAGGCAGAAATTTAATAAGGCTGCTATAGTCGTAATATTTCAATGTATCATCACACAAGATCTGAAGACCACATCTCTCTGTAAATTATTAGGATAACCAACGCAAAATTCTGACCACGTTCAGCAATGATGGAAATAAATAGCCTGACATCAGTCTGTACTGGGTGTCAGGAGAGAAAATGAGACAAGAACAAGCAAAATAAAAGGTGTACTCACCGAAAATGCAGCATCATTGTGAGTTTGCAGGCAGTATGGGTACCTGCAGGAGTGTGGCTGTCTCGCAGTATGGGTACCTGCAGGAGTGTGGCTGTACCTGCAGGCAGTATGGCTGTCTGAGGTGGGATGTGGGGATGTGGAAGGACGCTATATTTAGATCATCACCGACTCACCTTCCGCTTCCTCTCAGCATATTCCAGATCACTAACCCAGGCCACCTTCATTCACGAAGCAAACATCTTTTGCGTTAGAGATTGGAATGTGAAATAAATTGATTTTTTTATCCTTTTGTTAATAATGAAAATTGAAATAATTATATACAATTCTATTGAAATAAATAAGATAATCATAAATGCAACACTGAAATCAAGGAATTATTCCATTTGAATAAAAATATAGCTGAAAATTAAAAGTATAATATATATGGATACTCAGTGCTCATGAAAAAGTATTTATGACACATAATCCACCAGTTAATGATGTATGAGGCATACCATGGTAAGGAGTAAAGGGGCAAACAAGGATAAGGTTTATGCTAAAGTCAAAAATGGAAGTCATTTGTTTTTCTAAAAATATATATTCATTATCAGGAATAAAGAGATAAGCCACATCACCAATAACGAGTCACAGAGTAGGAATTCTTACTGTGGTAAGTGAGTAATAAGTGTAGAGATGATAAGTATAAATGATAAGTAAATGCATCAACATATGAACAAACAATAAACACGGAATGAGAGTCAAATAAAATAGACGAGGGGAGCGTCAGGCAAAAACAGGTGATTTACCAGAATACCTGTACATGTGGAGATTCCTGAATTCTACAAATTTGTTGTTCTCCAGGCTCTATGAATCTTGACATTCCGCATCCAGACTATTATCCATTGCAGGACTCTGATATCATCTTTGTTTTCATCTTTGTATTTTTTATATTTACAAAACAAAATAATGTCTTACAAAAATAGCAGGCTGGTCACTTTCTCAGTTTTCATCAATAACTCTGCAAATGATACACTTACAGAAATTATTCATATATGTCTGAAATCGTGAGAGAGTTATTTATGTTGTTTGTAGATTTCACTGAGATTTTGCCCCAGAAATGACTGCCATAATTGCAAAAATTAAAACAAGAAGTAAATGATAGTTCTAAAGGTTTTCCAATAACATCTCCACAATTCACTTACAGTTATAATTTTAATAGTTCTGGAATTGTGAGAATGAGGATAACCGTAATGCATGTTAAATGAATGGATGGTTTTGTTCTGTTCTTGACCTGCAAAGCGAATTTGTGATAATATTGGGTAAATACCTTTATTAATCATTTAAAACGCAATTAAAATGGATCTGCGCCGTCCGATATTCGTTATTTCGAAAATATGAACATCGTATTCACGTTTTACCATATATACTCGAGTATAAGACTGTTAAGATCTTGTATCGTTAAGCATATTTACATTTCACTTTTAATCTGGCCGCCAAACGCCAGCTGAAGCTTGAATGGTAGCAGAGCCGATATCTCAAGAAAAACCAACTCGTCTTATATTCGGAAATTGTTTTTTTTAAGCAAAATAACCTCAATTTTGGGGGTTCATCTTATACACGAGTCGTCCTATACACGAGTAATTACAGTATATTGGGATATTATGCATGATAATTTGATTAATCCACTATTCATTTGATATCCATGATCAAAGGGTATTCTGCCAATGGTGTGAAAACCCCCAAATTTCAGTAAAAATGTCACATGGTGAAATTTCACCGATTCCAATTATCAGCATTCACAGTATTGCTCTTCAGAATCCTTGTGATGAAAGGACAAACCTGTGATAAAGGGTTTTTGCCACCCATCTTAATCACTAGGGACCTTGCCACCCACATAAGCAACTATGGACTTTGCCACCCACATAAGCAACTGGGGACTTTGCCACCCACATAAGCAACTAGGAACTTTGCCACCCACATAAGCAACTAGGAACCTTGCCACCCACATAAGCAACTAGGGACTTTGCCACCCATGTTAATAACCAGAGACTTTGCCACCCACATAAGCAACTAGGGACTTTGCCACCCACATAAGCAACTAGGGACTTTGCCACCCATGTTAATAACCAGAGACCTTGCCACCCACATAAACAACTAGGGACTTGCCTCCCATGGAGATCGGCAATTGGCCTATGTCAATAACTAGGAACTTTGCCACCCACAAAAACAACTGGGGACTTTGCCACCCACAGCAACAACTAGGGCTTTGCCATAGAGAACCGCATAAGTTTTTTCTCACTGCACGTGCTGGTCAATGACATCATGTCAATGGTTGGCACGCGCACGAGGCAATTAGGGGCGATCCATTTGATTTTTGTGGGGTGGGGTGGGACAGCAGTACTGGATGAATAATTTTTTTTTCTTTGGTAGGGTGGATGAATAATTTTTTTTTCTGGTGTGGGGTGGGTGAATAATTTTTTTTTCTGGTGTGGGGTGGGTGAATAAATTTTTTTTCTTGTTAGGGGCGATCCATTTGATTTTTGTGGGGTGGGGTGGGACAGCAGTACTGGATGAATAATTTTTTTTTCTTTGGTAGGGTGGATGAATAAAATTTTTTTCTTTGGTAGGGTGAATGAATAATTTTTTTTTCTGGGATGGGGTGGGTGAATAAATTTTTTTTCCAAAATCTCCCACCCCACCCCACAAAAATCAAATGGATCGCCCCTTACGTAACGCAAATGATATATCACCATATTTGCGTATGCAGAGGTATCCGTGGATAGCAGTCGTCAACACCAGACACCGAATCATATATGGAAACTCGCCTCTCAAAGGACATGGGCTTCATAAATGCTTCAAGACAACTGATATTTGATTCCAGGTATATTATCATCTTGTTATCATCTTGTTACATTTACTGTAATTCAATGCATTCAACATTTTTATAACATAAAAATATCACATATAACAACTATTTCATGCTTTTCAGTTTTGATATGCAGCAGAGTGGTACTGGTGGAGAACAGTCATCCCCCCTTGAACCCCCCCCCCCCCCCCCCCACAGATTTTGCATGTATGATGATATCCATTCTTCGGATGAAGAGACAGCACTGACGTAGATGCCATTCAGCCCTGTATGAGTATTTGAACCAGATTCATCATTCGACAGCCCGCCACCATTCAAGCGGTCACAACACCCCTCCCCCACCCAGTCTGAACCAGATGCCCAGCCGCCCAGACCTAGTCCTAGAACCCAGGAGTCACAACACCCCTCCCCGACCCAGTCTGAACCACATGCCCAGCTGCCCAGACCTCGTCCTAGAACCCAGCAGTCACAACACCCCTCCCCTACCCAGTCTGAACCACATGCCCAGCCACCCAGACCTCGTCCTAGAACCCAGCAGTCACAACACCCTTCCCCCACCCAGTCTGAACCACATGCCCAGCCGCCCAGACCTCGTCCTAGAACCCAGCAGTCACAACACCCTTCCCCTACCCAGTCTGAACCACATGCCCAGCCACCCAGACCTCGTCCTAGAACCCAGCAGTCACAACACCCTTCCCCCACCCAGTCTGAACCACATGCCCAGCCGCCCAGACCTTGTCCTAGAACCCAGCAGTCAAACACCCTTCTCCCACCCAGTCTGAACCACATGCCCAGCCGCCCGGACCTTGTCCTAGAACCCAGCAGTCACAACACCCTTCCCCCACCCAGTCTGAACCACATGCCCAGCCACCCAGACCTTGTCCTAGAACCCAGCAGTCACAACACCCCTCCCCCACCCAGTCTGAACCACATGCCCAGCCACCCAGACCTCGTCCTAGAACCCAGCAGTAACAACACCCCTCCCCCACCCAGTCATAGAACCCAACAGTCACAACACCCTTCCCCCACCCAGTCTGAACCACATGCCCAGCCGCCCAGACCTTGTTCTAGAACCCAGCAGTCACAACACCCTTCTCACACCGTCTGAACCACATGCCCAGCCACCCAGACCTCGTCCTAGAACCCAGCAGTCACAACACCCTTCCCCTACCCAGTCTGAACCACATGCCCAGCCAACCAGACCTCGTCCTAGAACCCAACAGTAACAACACCCTTCCCCCACCCAGTCTGAACCACATGCCCAGCCGCCCAGACCTCGTCCTAGAACCCAGCAGTCACAACACCCTTCCCCTACCCAGTCTGAACCACATGCCCAGCCACCCAGACCTCGTCCTAGAACCCAACAGTAACAACACCCTTCCCCCACCCAGTCTGAACCACGTCCTAGAACCCAGCAGTCACAACACCCTTCCCCCACCCAGTCTGAACCACATGCCCAGCCCTCGTCCTAGAACCCAGCAGTCACAACACCCTTCCCCCACCCAGTCTGAACCATATGCCCAGCTGCCCAGACAAAGTTGCAAAGTTGCCATCAATTCAATAGTCATTTTGATTCATTTGATTACTTTTTGTCTTTCAAAGAAAGATCAGTTCTTTAGATACATTCAGAGTGATTATGTTACGTATGGTTTGTAACCCTACTAGTGTATGGGGAATGTCTCTGTCGTTGGGGATATGTGGACGGGGATCAGAGATATGATACTTGCTGGCTGTGAACGGGGCCTTAACCCAGCTACCCTATCTACCTATGTGAGTTGGGAGGTAATAAGGACTGCAGACACAGGGTATACAATGCACAAGGATCTCCTTTATTCGGTGCTGTATACACTAGTCCGGCTAGGTCGGCATGGCAAAGAGCAAGGCATATGAAATACCTGAATGCATGATACTGACAAAGTCCTGAGGATGCATAAAACACCCAAGTCTATACAAGTGTGGCTGTCACGATGCTGAGTGTCGTGGATCTTCTAGGCAAGTGGATTCTGGCTCCTGAGTAGCGATTTCGGGGCCTTTTTAAGGGAAACTGGCATCTGTGTGAGGGCTGCCTGCATAGCGTCTTCTCCGGCCTCGGGGCTGCGCATGTCCTGCCTGCGTGGCTTGGAGGATCACGTCATCTCTACTCGGGGCGAGTAATGTGTCTTCGGCTTGCACTCAGTAACCCATATCGTTTCTTGCCAAAGATCGTGATTGTCTATGATTGTCTATATTTGTTTATAAGAGTCTATAGGTAGGTAATCTATATCCTACATTTAATCCAAGACAACTAAAATGAAAATTGTGGTAATGTAGGATTTGGATTTAATCATTAAGGTAATGGCTAATATTAGGTATTTACAGTCTATCCTGCTGCAAATTTAATGAAAGCTTTTCAAAATTACAATGTTTTAAGGAAAACATAATTTAATTCCACCAAAGAATATAAATAATGAGATAATGGAAGGCAATGCTTTCCATGCTTGCTGCAGTGATGAAAGTCAGCATTCAGGAAAAAACCTGAAACCATTAAAAATTAACCTGAAGATACCCCTACCCCCTTTCAGAAATGTCATTTTTGGATGTTTCAGACTGAGTTCAGACCATTTTGAATTTCACATTTGAAGACTGATTCCTGAAGACTTTCATCACTGTTGCTGATTAATTTTTAATAAACCATCCAATAATGTGAACTATACATTGGAAATAGCTTGCATAAAACTATTCAAGACAATGCTCTAAATAATTCCCAGGTTCACAAGTCATAATTGATCTTTTTTTTTATGAAAATGGCAATCAAAGACTGTCAATAAATACAATTGTGAAGCTATGCTGCTGTCTTGGGTGCAAATTACATTGTACCAATTAACTTCAAGTCAGAACTGATAAACAGCTCCCTTTGCTTTAGTGAGGTCAACTTCAAATCTTGACATTCTCACCAAATGTTCAGGTCAAATTGTTCAATATTTTATAGCCCCACATTTTGAAGTCCGTGATTTTAGCAAATTAAGCTAAGGCCAGGTTTGAGAATGTCGATTGTGGGCATTCTTAAAGATCAACAGAACCCCCATTTTAAACCAATCATTTAATCCTAGTTACGTGCAGTTGTAAACCTAATACACCTCTGTATTTTCGAAGGTTTTACTAAGAAAATCTGGCATTTCCCTATTACTGCTCACATGCCTGGTCTACAATTCAGAATCTGGCCTTCTCAATTTTCATAGTAAATTATTACATAATGGTTGAAACAAGTCTCAAAATGACTGCAATTGAAGCACAATTTGCACTTTGAAGAAAAATAATATGAACCTTTTTTTAAATACTTCCTGTGATCAGCATGAGGGATGAAGGTGTCATGGCTGCCTTAAAACCATGTTTCAATTACTTGTAATTGTTAAAACTTGTAATTTTTTATTTTAATAACTTTATAACGTTTTTTGTGGATAAAACTGTGAGTGTGGATGATTAAGCTTTAAGGCATGAACAAAACTGGCAAAATCAGAAGTGGCCACGAACGGTATGTATTTCTATGCACTAATATTGAGACAAAGTCAGTGGTACAAAAAGCCAAATGATCACAACTAAATCAAGACGATATACATTTACATGGCAATGGCAAACAAAATACAGTGAATAAACCAGACCTTTCACATAACTTAAGTGCTGTTCCTCAAGTTGATTTAGGCAGGACACTGCAGTCAACCTTAGTTGGTGGTTTTGAGGTACATCATTTAAACAACAAAGTGATTAAACAATGAAAAGGCAGCATTTCTTCAATAATAATTACACCAGCTATCAGGCCAAGTATAATAAAAAAAATAATTTTACATTATCTTTATTTCAAGGCAAAAATAAACCTTTATTTTAATTTTGTATTTAGACTTCAAATGTCCTGTATAAATTTATTGGCCAAAGGCATTCCTCATCTATCTGCCATTTGTTGGATGTTAATTGCATTATGTGTAATTATGTATGTATAATAAGTGTATGTAGGAAGGAGATTTATGGTAAATAAATTAATTATCTGCATATTAAGATGCTTTGCTGTGTCTCCTTTCCAGTGAAGATTGACAGTTCAATATTTACAATGTACTCTTGAAATCAGCCTTCTCGTGGTTGATGAAATTCAATAGTGTTCTGGTGGATTGGCTTTCCTGATTTTTCTATTTCAAAGTGCAAAATATATGGATTTTCTACATTTTCCCAGACATGAACTTTTAAGTTATCTTTAGCCACGCTTTCACCCTTATACAATATGTTGAATTTGTGGACGTGGTGGCTGCTAATATCTTTATCAATTTTTGAGAATGCATTCTCTTGTATACCATCCATTGCAGCGTCCATGCAATATTTAATGTAATTCACATAGTTTGTATGTTTGTATCCATCAATCTCAAACCAGCCAACTCGCACATCGTACTCGTGTGTTTTCTCAGGCCTCTGCATGGGTACTATAATTAATCGGTGATTGCCAATGACAGCATCTTTATACTGCTCTCTCCACCAATCAGGAAGCGGCTCTGGTTTCCTTGTTTGCTTGTTGACACTTACCACTTGATTCACATTTTTGGCATATATCTTGCCGGACTCTTGGTCGACCAACTCGGCCACACTGCTCAGTGAGGATGAGCCGATATATCCCAGGTGAATGTTCACGGCAAGCTTAGGAATCACTGTCATGTCTGGAATGTCATAGTACTCTCGGAAGATCTCAGTCTGTGTTGACGCCATGAAGGTGAATCGATCAATTGTCATTTTGTCATAGTCGAGGAATGTATGGCCAGTCTGGTTGGGCATGTGGTAGGCATAGAAACGCACCATTGTCAACAGTCTCTGCAGCTTTATTGCTGATAGATTACCTGAAATGATCAAATACAATGATTCACAGCATCCGTGCATAACTTTGGGGGTATCAGTATCAATATTGTCATATTTGAAAGAAACCGGAAAATGATAATAATGATTACATTCTGCTTTGTGGTGAACGGTAAAACCCAAATAGTGAAAAAAATTACCATCCATATGTGTTATGTTTTTAACATATCTTTTGCAAATTCCAGCCTAAGGTTGCCCTAAATATGCTAGTGAAACCCAAAATAGTTTTACAGTTTCCTGCCATCTTATTTTGTATCTCAATGCCTATTTTGCAATCAACTGCTTTTAATATTGAAGGAAACAAAAAAAATACAGAAAACAAATATTGGAAAATTGTGTTGGATTAATTAATATTCTGATATGAACCAAAACTAATGGAGCAATGCCACTTGAGTTTGATGTTAATATATCTTACCTCCTCTGTCAAAATCATCAAATGTAAATCCAGGCAGGCAAACTTGAGCTTTGTTTCCAATTTTGTCCACATGAACCGACATATTGGTCAGCCTAAAAGGAATTCAGAATCATATCATCATGAGCATTTTGTTCAAAACATAAGTTGGTTTACCTTCATTATGACAATATCAAGATTTGCAAATTCAAAAGGTAGGCTATTAAACTGGATAACCCCAAAAAAGTGTAAATCCAAAGGTGATGAAAATTATACCTGAAATCTTCTTACTTGATTATTCTTTTCTACTTTTCATATCCCCTCAAAACATTTAATTCAATCATCATGAGTTAATGATTGTTTCCAACGTCATATTTTGTGACAAGAGTGATCAGTTTCAGTCACCTTTTTTTGGCCATTTTTGTCCGAAATAAAGGATTGATCTCAATAGTTCTCAAAACATAGACTAAATACCTGAATGCTGTGTTGATCTTTTTTTTCTGCCATATTTGTAATATTTCATGGAAATGCTTTATAAATGAAATAATAAATGACAAGTATTAACTCAGTTTTCCAGGGTGCGAAGAGTCAATTTAATGATAGTATTGTGCAAAATATGGCAGGCTGACTCCACCACGACTATGCTGCTTTTCTAAAGTCTCAAACTGAGGCTATATTCAGATCAGTAGAATGAGGCACTGGATGTTCCAGAGAAATAGTTCACTGTTTGCTAGTATTTAATATAGTATTTTTTTTAAATAAAAATAAATGGTAAATATCTGAGCCTCATGGAAACAGATAGGGTTGCCCTCCTGACAATGCTGAATCTTGCCAAAAAATAGCTTTGGATGATGGAATATTCATTTTTGGTGGGTGGCTTTGGGTGCATACAAAAAACATAACCTCCTAGGTTGATAACTCTGCTGACTTAAATGAAAACACATGAACACATGAGCTTTCTGGCCAATCAAGTCCCTTTTCACCCATTTATAAGATATGCACAGTAATTGTGCACCTCCTTCAAAACACAGGGCGCTTCAGACTTTCATTTCTCTGGTTGCTTACCTTATTCTTTGAAATTACAAAATCACAACTACAATAGGGATCCAGTCCAACCGTTGTGATAATTGGCTCAAGGACATATGCTTTGAAATGTTCATGTTGTAGATAAATTTCTGACCTTGGCTGGCTGAATGTCGGACGTATTGTCTGATGTGGATTAAAAACTTTTGGTGAACACTGACTACAACTTGTGGTCGCCATACATTCCCAATATTTAGTATCTCCATTTCATCGCTCATGAGATATGCTGAGATATGCACAATAATATAAACATCAAGGTCACAGCATCAAGGTCAAAGGTCAAATCTGTAAAAAAAATGTACTGTATATGGTGCTCGAAATAATGTTGATATATAACAGATAAGAAGTACTTTTTATTCACTTTTAATGGTTGAGATGTTGCATGTACACAAACTTTGAATTCAAGGTCAATGTGTCAAGGCCAAAGGTCACATAACTAAAAAAGTATGATGAGGCACAGCCATGACCTAAGATATTTCTGTATACCAAGTTTTAATTTCCTCTTATAAGTGGTTGCTCAGATATGCTTCTTATAAAAGTTGTGACCTTGAGGTCACTGCACTAAGGTCAATGGTGACATCACTAAGATTTGAAGGAATCTAAAATCTTCACCTCTTTACCTACCTCTGTGTAAAATATGAAACCTATGTTACTATTAGTTTTGGAGAAGAGGGTTTTCAAACAAAATGTTGACAGACGGACAGACATATTGCCCACTCTAAAGCTGTGCGACTTCAAAGAAGTCAGCAGAGTTAAAAAACATGCGACGTGTCCTGTTCCAGGGTTGGTACTGATGTTGATGCTCGGCAGAAATTATCAAAAAATTCTATAAATTTGGACTTCCTCCAATTTCAATGCACTTCTGGCTCTGCACATTGGTGCATAAGCAGCACTTTCTGCTTGACACATCGTGTGGCAGACAGTGATTTTTTTAATTGTTTACTCCACGAAGAACTCATTTTACAAGACATTGAATTTGTCTACCAGAATTTTGTTGATATATTCTACAAGAGAAATGTATGGAAAGCACATTGTTGAAATGTATAAAACATGTTACAATCCCCTATACATTTACTGCCTCTGAGTTAAAATGCTTTTAATTAAAATAAAAAATTATAGAATATTGCATATTTATATTATGTGACTTCTAGGATAATTTTAAAGTTTGACTTGTCCCAACATGCATTATGCAAGACACAGGAGACACCTGGTGGATCACAAATGTTGAAAATCAAGCAGTGAAAATTGTTTAACATCAGCCAAAATAGCTTAAATTGCTTTGTAAACCTGTTCAGAAGTCTCCCGTGGCTGCATAAACACTGCTTATGAAGAAGACTGTGACTTCAAAAAAAAAAAAGAACTGGTCCCAAGCCAGTCGTGATGTTACTTGCTCAAGTTTGGAAGCTAACTCTCTTTCAAATGATTCTATCCATTATCCTTTAGCACTAGCTCCTCTGATGATCCACATGTTGTGGGTTTGATTCCTGGCTATGTCAGCATCAAATTCAAGTTTTAATTCCTCATGAGCTGAGGTCCTTGACTCAAGAGCTAACCCATTGTCCTTGTATTCCCATATTCAATGTCAAAATAGACTACTGTTTCCAGAAATACCTTGCACTGCCCCTCATATTTCACGACTCAGTATTTGCTCTACAGCAACAGGTTTGAAAGATGCCATGTTCCCTTCATTTCAACATCAGCTGCTTCACTTTTCAGAAAAAAAATTCTAAGTTTTTTTTCTTGATCTCAGCATCATTTCGCCATTGTATACAGGCAACGACAACAGAGCTGCGGGCGACAACAAAGCTGCGATATGATTTATCAATCGCACGCACTTAGAATGCTTCGGAAATGGAACCACAGCTCTGTTGTCGTCCGCAGCTCTGTTGTCGTCGCCTGTACAAGGTTGCGCAATGAGATGAAAATGGGTCAGTTTATTCATGGGAGTGAAACACTGAAGCTCCACAATGCAGTGGTGCTTCTGACATCATGTGAAGTTTCTCCTTTTTAAACCATGAGGTCATCACTTGGACTCTTCTGAATGTCATTTCACATCATCAAGCCTGATATCGATATAAAAAATGGAAAAAGTGTGCAATGATGGACAGTGCATGGTGTTTCCACATGTTTTGGAAACAGTGGATTTCAGGTCTATTTTGATGTTGAATATGGGAGTAATTCTTTGACTCTGTGGGTTGTCATGTCAAAAACCTGGGACATGACAATTCAGTGATGTGGCACTAAGTCTGTTACAAGTTCAAAATACAAGTAGGTCTCGTCATGAAGTAACTGAAATAATCTTGAAAGTGACGTAAAACCCCAAACAAGCAAAATACACTACTAGCTATGGTCCGAAAGCTCTCAATATCCATAACTTTTGACAGAGATTGGGCATGTGACAGCTTTGGGACGACTATTGACAGTTCCAGGGCCATCATGGAAATATCCATTGGATAATGACTGAGTTTTTACTGCCGTGGCATCTAGTGGATGACTATTGACGCCAATTGGGCAAGGGGTCCCAAAGCTGTCAATATCCATCAACTGGTCCCCTATCATTTAAAATTAAGAAAAAGATGGGTTCCCAGTCATAAAATATTATCTTCTTTCCAGCAGGAGGCGAAAAGAATATCCGTTTATATGAATGAAACTTAGATTTTACTACTTTTTGGCTCTGAAAATAAAGTGTTCTAGCTTCCGTAATTGCAAATATTAAAATGATTGTTTTAAAACATTAATATCTCGGCTAAAAATACAAGTACAGAAATTATTTTAATATGTATGAGGAAAACAACTGCGTATATAACAAACGTGCGCAGGCACAGTACCTGCTGTTTTGTTTCGGACACTGTCTTTGAGGGAGTGAAACAGAATGACTCCAAAGTAAAAGTTGATGGGATAGGAGAACTGTCAAATAGTATTTCTGGTTTAAGATTGGACGGGGTGCCAACAAATATAATTTCTCTCAATTTGAACTTTGAACCTGGACATTTCTTGAGCTAATTGGATATTTGCCATGACGCCTTTGGGACGTGATGGCGATCGTGCAAAACACCCGTTGCCCAATCGGCGTCAATAGTCAATCTGCTTTTCCATGATGGCCCCGGGACTGTAAATAGTCGCCCCAAAGCTGTCACATGCCCAATCCCCGTCAAAAGTTGTGGATATTGACAGCTTTCGGACCATGACAGCGATTGGGCGCAGCACAAACAAGCAAAATTCACTATTTGATAGTTAGATGGCATGGCTATAACAATGGAGTGAGAAGTCTTATGACAGTCATCACTCCATACTTTGGGTCAGCTTGAACTTTACCAATCAGTAAATTCACTGACCTTGCTGCTGCAGAAAATCCTCTCCTTGCCATGTTATTCTGTTACTCTGTTGTCACTGTTGAGCGGTTTGAGGAGTGAGTTTCACCGCCCAAGTGCAAATGGCCTTGTTCTATGGTTGTATTGATGAGTAACTGTTCACTGATGAGTTCTAAGTGACGTTCAAAGTAAAGTAAATCGCGAATTCAAACACGTTTATATATTTGAAGAGAAATCCCCACATGAAGTCACCCGTGGAAAACTTTGACCTCATCGTTACCCTATCGTATTTCTCTCCTTCAAATCATTGACATCGTGAACCGGATACGACCAGTCTAAAATGTCGTAAACACGTTTAGCAGACGATGACAATTTTTCAACAATAGTTAACTGCAGACCTCGGTGCTCGGCGAGTCTTCCTCCGCGCTCCGTGGACTGCTCCTCCGTGGGATTTATGCAGCTCCTCGGCCGAGCAACTCCTCGCTCCGTGGTAGCACGGAGGAGCTCCTCGGCTGAGCAAACTTTCAAATCTTGCTCCGTGTCTTATTTTATTTAATTTCTCAGCAATAATGTGTCCTATTTTAGTTAATGTTGACATGCTACCGGGTTGTGGCATCGATTTAGAGAGAAAGATCCCTTGAGAACGACTGTTTTGACAATGTTTTGATAAAGTTTCTCTCCTCGCCTGGGATGGACAAAACTTCATAAGTTGCTAGTCCAGTCAATATATGACAAAAAATGGCCTAACCCGGAACAAATTAGAACAGAAATAAAACTGATAGAAAATGTCTCGGAAGAGCCTAGAGAATAACATAGTAAAAGTCTACCAAAATCCAAGTAGTGGAACAATGCGTAATTTGCATAAATCCAAAATGGCCGAAACATGGCAGGGCAAAACTTGACTCCTATTTGACAGTAATCTTAGAGTCTATTTTATGTTTTTTTGGACATGAGAAATCCATTGGGAAACTTTTCAAATTGGTAATACCCATATTTTGTACTCTTCCTCTCAAAAATGACCAATAAAAGTGCATCGCTCAAAATAAATTGAAACTGATGACCCCAAATCTCTTGACTAGAAAGTGTCAGGTAGTAGTCTGAAGACATACTCTATCTTTGCCAGAGAACCTATTAAAACTCATCATTGGTCTGCTTGGTGACTACTAAGATAAAAGAAACAGAAACGACGGGTTCTCCTGGCATAAGGTTCCTTTGTCCAACCAGATGGACAGTAAAGACAGATACTATGAACAATGTCATTGTGAATTTTAAAGTTTTAAATGAAGTCTGGGAAGAGGCTTTAGATTATGTTAGAGATTCTAAAAAGCACAGTAGAATTAGAGGTGTATTAGATGTGTACATGACTTTGGTGTCTTATTGGCAGAAGACATTCTGAAACACAGTTATAATCTTAGTAAATCCGTCAAAGTCCACCAGTGTCAGCAGCAGAAAGCCAGAGAATGGCTAGCCCAACAATTATAACACTCAAAACAAAACAGACAGACACAGAATTTGATCAATTTTAGTACAAAGTGAATAAAAAATGTAATGTATTAGGGGTAATTGGTCCCCAGCTCTTTGGATTAGGGCCTACATATCACCCCGGCACCCCACAGGAACATTACAGAAAAATCCATTATGAAGCTGCAGATTTCATAATCAATGCCATAGACGATAGATTTGATCATCCAGGCTAAAAAGGGTATATTAATTATAGAATATGTTGCTAAAGGCTGCTGCTGGTTATACATATGACCAGAAGTTTGCAATTATGACAAATCTGTATGCTTCAGACATTAATGCACAGAGACTGAAAACTCAAATAGACACATTAAAAAGCAACATAGTTCTTAAAAAGAATACACCAACATGAAATTCCATAATTAATTTTATGATTCTAATGGTGCATCTCTATACAGTGAAATTCTTGTAATGCCAGCAACAAATGCTACCAGTGAACAATCATTCAGTTTTCAAAGTGAAAACATACTTTTGGGCCAGCATGACACAGAAGAGGCTAAATGGTCTAATGAAAATTCACGTTCAAAAAGATCACACAGATGATGTTATCATAATTCATGTTGCCAATGATTTTATATCTGTTCATGAATGACTGAACATATCTATATTTGGCACTTTTATGGAGTCTGACATGTCATCTGTGATTCGATCCTTGATAATTCAGTGAATTGGAACTTTGTGTTATTTGTATCCACAGCCATAGCATTATTTTACCTGAATGCTAAAATTATTTATATGGACATCTAAAGGTAGTGAAGGAAAGTGGTGCCACACACCTCGTTTGACATTAAATTTGGAATTTGTGAGGAATTGATTTGCCTGTGTTGAAATTGGTGCTGCATGCCTGATGTTTGGCAGCATGTACTTTATTAACAAATTATATTCTAGTTTTGACAGTTTTGGCCAAGTCTCATAATGCTGTTCACAAATAGTGGCAACACTTCTGACAGTCCTTTATCTAACTGGTATTAATACCCTTTTTTTCTTTCCACCATAAAGATGTTAAGAATATACAATGTATTTCATAGCAGAATGATGCTGGCATTGTATGAAATACATTACAAGAAATGCTATATAAGCTATCTATTTCCTTATCATGGCCTAAAAATAACTGCTTAACACCAACAGCAAGGGCATGACATTATCTCAGTGTGCAAGGAACCTTTAATCATACAAAAAAACCTGAATGTAAGCATGAAATAGGGTGAAACGTCAATGAGAGGCGGCCATTTTGAATTTATGCAAATTAGGTGATGTTCCACTAAGTTGATTTTGATAGACTTTTTATATGTTCATCTGGGTAACATTCTGAGACAAATAACACCAACATGGTTTCTGTTCTAATTTGTTCTGGGTCATTTCATATTTTGACTGGACTATGCCCCCAGATGTCACCCTGGAAGTTTACTCCATCGCATACAAAGTCCACTAGAGGGCTTGGTGGTCAACCACATTGAACCTGCATTGAGAGGTAGTGACATCTGGCGGTAGTCTTGGACAATCTTGCCCGTCATCCACATGGAGCTAAAGAATGTGTATTTTATGTGTAGAGCTAACGACCGTAGGATTCGCGCAACCATAGGATTGGCTGATAATTATGAAATTGTCTTGTATTCATAATACAAATAGAACAATGAATTTTTTGTGTCCTCCTTATTCTCTTCTGGCTGGACTGGTCGGAGCAAAATGACCGACGTAGCCTACAGTCTCGGCGGGATGCCAATTGGTTTTGCCGAGTAAACTTATGTAGATGTACAGGCTACAGTCAGAGCTCTGCTCGCGTAAGTCGGAGTTCCACAACTAACTTTCCCCAACTTTTGAAAACAAATGACTGAAATGTGAAGTCGGGCCCGGTTGGAATACGTGTCAGGCATTGAAATTATATCGCTCAAATAGCAGCAAGATTTCACCTTAGTTATTATTCTTTATATTTTCTACATTTGCAAATAAGGTGGTGACACCAAGCGGCCAATCAATGCGGCGGAGGAGCAGTTTTCTCCTCCGTGGAAATAAATTACATACAAATGTACTGTAGTGAGGTGGTGACACCAAGCGGCCAATTGATGCAATTTTCCTCGGCCGAGAAGAAATTTTCTCCTCCGTGACAGCCCACGGAGCACGGAGGAAGACTCGCCGAGCACGGAGGTCTACGGTTAACTGGTTCTCCAATTTTTGGGCCTCACACACATGAACTAATATCATATCAAGGTGTCAGCACAAATATATAGGCTATCAGAGTTATTTGTATGGGTGAGTTACAGTGTAATTCATCAATTTTGGGGTCAACATATTTTAAGCCAGCACAGTTTGCTTACAATTTGATGTTCCCAAATTTTGACATCCATGTACTGGTTTCTTCCCTCTTGACAGTCTTGTCTTGAACTTGGACAAAACTGTCACAATTTGTGACCCAGAAATCACGTCATATGTGGACTTTGATATTTGTAGTAGCAGCAGGTTTGTATAATGATCTGTCAGAATTGATAACTTTGAACATGATTATGACATTTCCTCCATGATTATGAGGTAACATCAAGTATAATCA
Source organism: Amphiduros pacificus (assembly GCA_949316495.1). Lineage (NCBI taxonomy): Eukaryota > Metazoa > Annelida > Polychaeta > Phyllodocida > Hesionidae > Amphiduros > Amphiduros pacificus. The sequence goes on along the minus strand of OX439001.1, from coordinate 55,321,879 downwards.
ATTTAATTACATTTATCCTAGTCACAGTAGTACTGACAGAAGTTGAATACAACATGAAGTATCAAGCTTCAGATTACAGTGTAATTCATCAAATGTTTGTGGAATATGAATGGTTTTCATTTTTGTAATCCACTGTATGTTGATTGTACCTGTAACTTAATATAATGTGTTCATAGAGAGCAACACAGTTATAGACTGAGAAATGGGTGGACATTTATTGTGGGTTGTAAAATAGCTTTTTCTGTGATCAATATGGTCAGAACAATTGAAGCCATTAGGAGGTGTTCTTTATCAGCACCAGTAATTTACTCTAATTGTGCATGCCCTGCATGTGTACACACACAAACACACAGCATAAACATTTATTTGTGTGTGTGTGTAAATTGAATAACTAACAGATGAAATAGAAGTAAAGTAGAGAGTAACGAGAAGGAGCATGGTGGAAACACAATAGTCCAATTGCCGATCTCCATGTTGTTTTTTCCCCATTGAAAAGTACACAACGGAACTGTACAACTTTACCGGAACCAGAACTGTACAACTCCACTTTATTTAATCATTGTTCATAGAGATTGGCAGGGGGCCTATTATAATTGCATAATTGTATCTTAAAAGCAGAATGCCCAACTCTGCTCAACTCACCATGGCTGTTACAATATAGTCAGTTATGCTGACTGAATAGTACCAAACACAACAGCAAAGCACTACCGGGCATGTGGCCTGGACATAGAGCCTTTGAACTTTGCCTAGATATTTTGTTCACTTCTCCACAGTCAGGTCAATAGCAGTTGGCTCAATACTGAAAACATGCAGGTTTCAGCTGTTAATTGGGCCAAACATTTGGTCATCTGACCAATCAGTTCTTTAGACACTTAATAAAAATAGCCACACTGTCCACCAGAGGCACACGCAAACTATTACCTCTGGCCAACCCAGATTAGTATTCATCCTGTCCTACTTTTACTGGCCATGTGCTCAAGAACTGTCATTGTGTTGTAAATGTGATTGGCATGTTAACATCTCTTAATATCAAATATGAAGTTGCTTTGAGATGCATTAGAGTTCATTTCTTAACATTTGAACATTTTGTGTTGGTTAGTTTGACCAAAAGTATAACAGATTAAAAGAATTCAAATTATAAACAAAGCGGCCATCTTTGTTGTGGTTCCGCCTTATCACACCCCCAGAAAATGGCTCCTCCGATTGAGAAAGTAGTTCCAAATTTTATTTCACTTAATAGTTGTTTCTATATGCACAAACTTTTGTATTTAGGGTGAAATATATCATATTTTACCAATCTGAGTACAATTTAAGAAAAAAAAATAAGTAAGACGGACAGTTACATGAAAATTGGTGGATGTGGTGAGCCAGCACCAAAAGGCACCTTGTACAGAGGTGATAGGTTCACCAAGTCGCCCTCTGGTGGAGTTTGAAAAATAGCAAAAGGGACTGTTGCTAGGACTTACAAGAGCCCTTGTGGCAGAAAATAATTGGTAAGGGATTCCCTCAGTCAAATGGTCCGCTAAATGGTTAGTGACGAACTTGCACAAAACTTTCATATTGAGTATCACAACATTGGTTCGAATCCTGATCTATCGAGCAGGTCAATTTGACCAGAAAACATGGAATGTTATATTACATGTCCTGTTGACTTGACAAACTGATGAAATCAAAGTAAAATCAACAGAGAGCACTCCACCATTTAAAGAATTTTCGGGGACATTTATATCGGTGTAATTTATCAACACACAAGATCAGGCCATATACACCGGCCCAGTGGCCTGGGGCACCAGATACCCTGTTTGGGCCAGTGAATGCTCTGTTGTAGTGACTAAGTTGGGCAACCATATTTTTGGTCTTTTAGTGGCCCAAACTATTATTACCATGGCCTGGGGATCTAGCCAAGGCAATAAGTATTAATGAAGAACAACAGCTGGTTATAGAGTTTAGAGTTGTATTTTCTTATGTGAATCCAAATACATAAAGTTTCTGTGATACAAAGTCTGAAAGCAAGTCTTGAATCATGTACAATGACACGTGTCATAAAGAGAACATGTGTCATTGTCCATTCTTGATGTATCACACATCCTATTATCCTTAGAAACTTCGGGACTCCACTACCTCATGCTCTGGTGACCCAACTGGGCAATCAACATTTTTCTCTTTATGTCAAGGCCTGAAGATACTTGGTCTAGTCTTTAGTAAACTAAGGAAATATGTGTAGATATATTTGTGCAAAATTCAAATAGCTACTAACTGATTATGAGGTCATTTGCGGTGATTTTTTCAAAAATGAACTATCTTATATTTTAATAATAATACTATGAGCATGGCACACACATCCAGTTTATTGACCAATCACAGCAGTCGAAACAATGGTGGGAGACCATGGCAATTATTTCAACCAATCAGACAGCAGCAGACATATAAGGTTACAGGAAGTGTCCATATTAACAATGGTGTGAAACAGCTTTCAAAATCTGTCTGCATTTTAACATCACTGACATATTAAACAGGAATGTTTAGCTGGTACAGGGTTATACAGGAGACAAATATGTTGGTTTTAATGCAAAATATACACAATTTGTCAACATGACACGAGATCTCAGAGATCTAAAAAGTTCAAATTAACTGACAGCAGGGTCATTTAGGGTAGTTAGGCATGGTGTTTAATAACATCTGGATGTTCTTTATTTGCAGAAACCATGTCTGGAGAAGCAGAGAAAGTAGATGGCAAAGTTGCTGCCAAAGCAGGGGATGACAATTTGATTTGTCATGCTGGGAGTTGCCATTGTCAATCTGTCATTTTTGAGGTGATGGCACCTGAAAATATCACGGTTTACAATTGCAAGTAGGTTTGCTAAGTGGCATTTCAAGGATTAAACAGCAGTTTTGTAAAACACTATGATATTGTTCTCAGACTAAGCTTCTCGTTGGGGGAAAAAAACAATTAATAAAAAAAAAAAAACAATATTCTGCTAAAGTAATTGCATACTATAGTTTTTGATTATTCAGCAAAATTAAAATGTAGATTTGATGAGAAATGATGATATGATCAATCTTCAAATTCTAATATCTTTACTGCATTTTGCTTATTTAAAAAAGGTTATCTCTATTGAGATTTGTTCAATCTTTAAGGTCCATATATGGTATGATAGTGGATTATTACACATTTTGAGGGGCAATTTGATATAATTTGAACATACCAGTAAGTTGCATATTGTTTAGGGATACTCAATATTTTTGTTTATAAATGATCAAATGCATTTCCACTTTTTTTCAGTTGCAGTCTATGTGTTAAAAAGCAAAATCGTCACTTCATTGTTCCTGAATCGAGATTCAAGTTGATCAAGTTAAGGGCAATATACAAATATTTTCTGTTCACAACAGGCTAAAATTTAGACAAATTTTTAACATTTTGAAATCATTCTTTTTTCATAAGATTATTCATATTTTAGGGGAAGGAATTCCTGACAGTTTACAAATTCAATACCATGCAAGCCCAGCACCCATTCTGCAAAATCTGTGGAGTCCAGTGCTTCTACAGGCCCAGAAGTAACCCTGATGGATATGGTCAGTAGAAGAAACACAAAATGTTAAATCATGAAAACTTAAACATTTCTTTCCCTTGTGTTAAAATCCTTATTATTTTATCTTTGCTCAAACCTTGAAACAAGCTGTTTTCGGACCGTAGTATGTTAACAATACTAAGATACACCTTTTCAGTCAAAATGTAATGATATTTATAGTTCTACATAAGAACCTAATATTTCACTGTCGTCACCGCTGAAGGTGGTCTGTGATGTCATATTGTTAATATTATAGTTAGAACCTATATTGTGTTTCAGGTATAATGCCCCACAGTTTAGAACCAGGCACAGTTAAGAGTGTAACAGTCATTGACTATGATGGGCTTAACTGGGAGGCCACAATGGAGAACGAAAAAAAGAAAACTGATGGATCCATTCTGAAATGGTCTAAGGAATAAAGAGTTGCAGATTTTCTAAATGTGGACTGTACACCAATAATTCTGTCCAGATTAACTCATCAAAATGCAAGGCCATTATTGTAGGATTTCACTTTAAAATGGGAACTGGACCTTGATAATACTAGAATGGTGCTATTATTATTTTTTATGTGTAGTTGCATAGGTATTGAGATGTAATGATAAGTTTTAATACAGTGTAAAGTACCCCTACACCACTGAGTATGGCAGAGTAGGGTAAAAGTGAGTTTCCATCTCCGAGCGGCAGTTTTCTTTCAGATTCTTCCGATCTTATGGGTCTGATCACACAAACAATGTTGATCAGCCCATACATGAAGGTGTCAGTTGTCTACACTGGTAGGTCTCATATGTATCAATTGTTTTTTTCATTTTTGTGAAATCTTTTTGTGAAATTTTTAAGTGAGAGATGGTAACTCGCAGAGCAAGAGACCAGCAAGAGAACAGTGACTTTCACTTCTTGTAAATCTTTTTTTAGAATCTTCATCATTCATTTCACAGTAAAGTTGATATTTCACTTCAAACATGAAACAAAATCTTAGAATAGTGCTCAAATTGATAACCATTTTATTCATCTATTAAATGTAATGTTGTGTCAATCTGTAATTTCAGTCTAAAGTATGTTATAGAATATAACAGTACATATTTTGAACAGTCACAAAATAACTAGATAATGCACATGATAACTGAAATATGTAATCTACATAGAATCTTCATCTTGATCTTGTATACCAGAAAAAAAATATTGTTATCTTTTGGTAAGTATATTATCTCGAGCATTTAGAAAAATCAGATTGAAAATATCTTTATTCTCTGTTGAAAGCTATAAGTTTAAAGCTTGGAATGTTTTCAGAAATAAAATTTCAGTGAGATATGTCTATGTAGTGAATTGCCATATAATATCATGTGATAAATGATTTCCATGTGCAACTATTTTGTTATTACTTAATGCCATAAATGCATTATATTCATGCCTAAGACTCAATGCATCTATGCAAAAACATGATTCTATCTACTCTTTCAGCTTTCAGAAGATATCTTGAAAGTTACTGTCTCTCACATCAGAACTTTGTAATCAATGTATTACTTCAGTGCTTAATAGTATATCCCATTTATCAGGTGATGGTTACAAAGAGGTTGTTTTATTTAAATGTTTTTATTGAGAGAAGACTGTAGAATCATTTGCATTTCCCTGTAATCAGACCCATATGATCGGAGGAGATCTGAGAGAAACTGAAATAACTGCCACTCAAAGACGGTAAGTTACCCTAATCAGGGGTGCCTTTTTTGCCTGTATTGCAGTACTCCTTGCATGGGTATGTGTGTGTGTGTGTGTATGTATGTATCAAACATCCTTGTCATAGCAATAACTTGAGAACAAATGATGGCAGCCTCATGAAACTTAACACACATAAGTATCTGGTGAAAACCTCGGATGAGTTTGATGGATGGCGACCTTGACCTATTTTTCAAGGTCACAGGGACAATTGTGTGAAATCCCAAGAATCATAACTCAAGATCAAATGATGGCAGCTATGAGATTTGACACACATAAACATCTGATGAAGACCTCAGACTTTTTTATGGAACATGACCTTGACTTACTTTTCAAGGTCACAGAAACAATTATGTTAAATCCCCATCATTGCAATAACTCGAGAACAAGATGGCAGCTTTATGAGATTTGACACACATAAGCATCTGATGAAGACCTCACACTTTTTTATGTAACATGACCTTCACCTACTTTTCAAGGTCGCAGGGACATTTATGTGAAATCCTGATTATTGTGATAACTTTAGAACAAATGATGGCAGCTGTATGAGACTTGACACACATAAGCATCTGGTAAAAACCCCAAAAGAGATTGATGAATGGTGACATTCACTTGCTTTTCAAGGTCACAGGCCCATCATCTCAATAATTCTAGAGTAAATGATGACAGTTTCACGATACTTGACACACATAAGCTATCAAAGGAAGCAGATGTGCACTATGATGTTTTTTTTTTTACCCCTGCATCAATTTGCCTTGGTGTAGTGACGTTTTGTTCACAAATATTGTGTGGAGCGAATGTTGTGCAGTAAGTTACGAGGGCTGAGGGTTGATGCATCTCTGATGCCTATGTTTTACAGCTTTTAAAAAAAAACACAACCGTGACTGGCAGGTGATTGTAGCATTGCTATTTAAATTTCCATCTTTGAATTCCAATTTTTTCCCATTGATAAAAAAAGATTCAAACAAAATTTGAAGTGACTCATGAAGAATATACATGAAGACTCCTAAAGAATTACAGGTATTTTAGATCTTTCTTTGTGCACAATAATGTCACAATTGATCAAATCATATGTTCCATGTGTTCAATTAATTACATATTTGTGTTTTTGTTCAAAAATATCTGTTATATGTAGAACATGGGTTTACTCAAGGTAATGTAATTTTATAAAATATTTGGATTTGCAAAAAAAAAAGAAGAAAAAAATACATTTGTGATGGTTACAAGATAGAATTACTATGATTTGTCAAATTAAATATTTTAAAGTTTTGTTAATATTATCCATTTATGACCATGTATATGTATTCTACAGAAACAAATTAAATGGAAATGTCTCAGTAAATATACAGAATTAATGGTATCAGGGAACCCTCTGTAATGGCCCTGCAACAATTATTTTTCAATGCATAATTCATACAGAAAAATAGAAATAAGATTCTGGAGACCAGAACATACAAATTCTTGATTCACTTTCATGTCACAAAGCAGATCTGCACAAGGGTGATAATGTGTTGATACAATTTGAATATCCTATCATGGCAGCAAAATCCCCACATTTTGGGAACTAATAAAATGAAACCTAAAATTAAATTTCTTTGTGAAGGATCTTTACTTCCTTTCAAACAAGATTACCTATTTCATCATGCCAAAGTAACACATTCAAAATAAACAAAGCTAACCTCCCTCAACTAGCAGCAATTCATTTATCATGTGGTCTCGCTTAGTCAGTTTCTATTTTTAGCACTCATGATTCAAAAGTAGGTCAGTAGCCCAGCCTTAACACAGCAAATTTTCCAAACCAGCAGCAGTTAATCACACAATCCCACTCAGTGGCTATTTCAAGATTCAGAAATAGGTCAATAGGTCAATCATCTGTCATTTGGCAGCTTACAATATGCCAATAACTAAAACAAAAGTTAAGATATAGCAAAAGTAGTTGGCAACATTTTGAAGTCTGTGGGAAAGCCTTGGGGAAAAAAGTCAATTTTTGTAACATTGAAGAAATTTTTATTATAAATCAATCCCAAATACATGTTTTCAGGATAGTTTAATCAATATTTTACAATTATGTAAAAAAATGGTGCCTATATCCCTTGTAATGCACATGCACACACACAGACTATTTCTACTGGGATATTAAAAACATTCCAAGGAAAATATTTCCATGAGACAGTCCTTGAAATTTAAAATATAAACAAGTACTATGTGATAAATAAATATCGACTACATTTTTACATTTCTACTCCTAATGATTTTTCAAAGTACAACCACTAAAATAGTAACTATATATATATATATATATATATATATATATATATATATATATATATATATATATATATATATATATATATATACCAATTAAAGATCCTCAAATATTTTTAGGATGAGATTATTGATGGAATGATCTTTTATAGCCAATAAAAGTTGTTCAAGATCATTGTCTGGTTCTCGCTGTCCATCATAGAAGGCGACCCCAACTTCCTGTCGGACAAATTTGTAGAGATACGATGTTCCTGTGAACAAGTACAAAATAGTTATGATTTTAATAATTATACTTTAAACAGGGTCAAGGCTGCACCTGGTAGTATTAAAGTTATTTAAGCAGCAACATTTGCATATTATTAACCCCTTTGCTTTGTGGCCTCAAGTGATCAATGTAAATAATTTAAAGTATATTAAAGACCATGAAATCCATAAACTTGGAGGGAGTTTGAAGAATGAAAAAAATTATTGATGCTTGTATTTGTATGACAACAAAACTTTGGCTAGGTTGGACATCCGTGGTTGTATCATAGCTATGTTGGAATTCAAACATCTAACTGCAAATCAAATGGAAGACAAACTTTCTTTGACAATTGATAGATTGGAGAACATTTACCTTTTCCCAACATTGGGAGTACTTGTTCCACATGTTCCCCATTTTTCAGCACATTGGTGATAGCAGTCATCTCATCAACAACCCTGGACAGGAATAGTTTGTGGTCTAATCCATTATCTACTGCAACCACTAACCGCTCTGCTGTCTTCTCTGGACTGAAGGCAAACTCATACCATGGCCACAACTTGGGGTGTATTATATTTCTATTCACCTGAAATTCATCAAACAGTTCATTCAACCGAGACTCAGTTTGAATTTGAAGAAATCTAAGATCAATTGCCTGTGTTTGAGTTAATATAATATTTGTAAGCATCATTTGAAGGATTTCCAGAGCTTCTACAGTTTTGCGTCCAGACACCAATGCCATGGAGTTGACAGCCTGGTTATGTAATTCAGCAGCGAGTACATGGTTTGTGAGTGGGTTGGTGAGCCAGTCTAACTCTGCCTGATATGACGCCATAGCAGTATCCATGCCCTTGAACCCAGAGTCAGTAGTAATGTCACTCCCTGCCAGATTTGGAGGTAGGCCATTGTTTAAGTTGACGTTGACAATCTCTGCCATTTGAGCAAACAGTAATTTACCACAGAGTTGAAGTCCCTGTCGTGTCTGGTCCATACTGACTGTCATGGCCGTGCCCTGAAAGTTACCTCCATGCAACACGCAGTCATTCATGTGATCTATCACTGGGTTATCATTGGTGCTATTTATATCTACCATAATTCTAGCCATGGTCGTTTGCAATGTTTCTGCGACTGGCCCGAGCCACTGTGCAGCAGTTCTCAATGCATACCGATCTTGCTTAAGAACTCCATCAAAGTCCTCTCTCTCGAGGTCCAGCTGGGTGATTGCCATTTTAGATCCCTCCAGCAAGGATGCAATATTCTGGGCTACTTCTACCTGGCCTGGATGGGGCATACACTGGTGTATTGTAGGGTGGAAACTTTCCAGTCTCCCCTTCAGAGCTTCAACAGACATGGCCGTAGCTAACTGGGTCAGTAAAAATGCTACATTTGCTTCATATACTACATTAGCTGCAAGTGTTGAAGCAAAGGATGAGGAATTTACAACAGCTAAAGCTTCCTTGGATTGAAATGTAACTGGGGTCAGTCCTGCTATTTTCAAGGCTTCTGGGGCAAACATAAGTTGTCCTTGATGCCAAACCTTGGAGTCGTTCCTGCCAGCCATGGCTGCTGCTATATAGGAGGAAGGCATGAGGTCTCCGCTGGCACTCACTGACCCTCTCTTGGGAACCTGAGGAATGATGTCCTGGTTCACCATGTCCACAAGGAGCTGCACCACTTCCGGCCGCACACCAGACATCCCCCTCACCAGACTATTAGCACGAACCAGCATCACTCCTCGTGGCAAATCAGGCGAGAAAATCTCGCCAAAGCCGGCATTGAGGTGTCGTACTAGGCCACGTTGTACCGCCACAATGTCAGGTGACCTCACATCAGCACTGCCACCAAATCCTGTATTCACTCCATATATGACTTGACCATTTTTTACTTTGTTTTCTAGATAATCTGCATTTTTCTGAACAGCTTCTAAGGAGGTCTTGTCCAGCGTGATCTTGGTACGACCAGCATATTTTGATACACAAAAGACGTGTTCAATTTCTAGGTTTTTTCCATTGATTTTGGTTTCTGACTCTATGGACTTGAAGCCGCTGAGGAGACTGAGGGTCCTCTGGGTGTGATCCTGTGCCATTGAATGCCAAGGAGTTCCTAAATGTAAAAAACAACAACATAAAAGCTGTTTCAACATGATCATTGTTAGAAAAATTATTGTTTCAAGTTCTGAACATCAGTGTCACTTGCAAGATATTTTAGCAGGACAGACATGAGTTGGTATATTATTTCACTAAATTTGTAAAATAAAAAATAAACTTTCCTTGGAAGATGTGATTTTAGCACTCATACATTGCTCATGTTGGCTCTATTATAACTGCAACTATCCAAATGTTACTATTTCAAGTTGACTTTTGCCATATCCCTCATGAACCTTTTTTGTTTCTTTGAGGGTCTTGACTTGAGGAGGGGGCCTGAAACTCTGGACCCTCTGAACATAACAAGAAAGTCTCTTTAAAAAAAAACAATTTGTATGCAATTTCCTTTTTGAAAATGATATTTATATTTCTTCATCCCCCTAATAAATGGCCTGGCCATAAATCTTGTCAAATGTTGTCTGCTGAGTGTATTTGCAAGCTGCTAAAAGAAGGAAACGTGTACGGTTTGGAGCGCCACCATCTCAAACTTGCTACATAAAGGCTTGGTCTCACTGTAGCAAACAGGCTTAGCGGATGAGTTGCAGAGAATTTCAGAGTGGGAAACTTCATGTTCGCTTTTGTGGGCTTTGAATGAACGAATGAGATACGCACAAGTCGAAAAAAAGACCAAAGCGAACAGCACGGATGAACACTGATACAGAATGAAAGTATTCAGGAGAAAACATGCACAGAACGCGTACAGATACGGATATATACGGACAAGACGGATGTATTGCAGACAGAACATTGCGTGTTTTCTCCATACCTTGTTCGCATAAATGCAGGATTCATTGAATATCAGCAGACACAGTCAGGATGAGTCAGGACACATTCAGGATGAGATATGTAGAAAGTGTTCGCATTCCGGACACGATCAATATGTGTAATGAAGCCAGTGCGAACTGGCCATCCGCATCTCTTCCGCACAAAATTTTCAACATGTTGAAAAAGTTTGTACTGATCCAAACTCTAAGTTCTAACTGCATGACTTTAGAATGAGATACAGAGAAAGCGTTTGAGTTATGTAGACGTCCGAATTCATTCCGAAGAGCAAAATTTTCCACTCCGCTTTGCCTGTCCGCTACAGTGACACCACGGCTTAAGAGTATGAATCAAATGCGGCTTCATAAATCTACGCTAGAGTACAAATTGAATGCATCACAGTATGAAATGTACACAGAAATATCTGACGTATACGCACCAGCCCTTGTCGTCTCTGTTCACTATATATGCAATTTGTTTCAATTTAGCCTATATTATTACACATAGCCTATAGGCCTACTTATTATTGCTCTGAGTTGCAACTTGCAGACAGAAAGGTTCATATCAGGAGTCATATGGCTGAGTCCTGACATATGGGATGTCAACATTTTACCGAGTCCGAGGCAGTTACTGTTATTTTAAGGGTCAGTGTCCAAGAATATTGAACTCAAAACAATATTATGTAAATTACCAAGATGACAGCAAATACTGACATTGATTCAATCAACTATTCAAGGTCTTACATCAGGCATTGGCATTGCCATTGGGCGACCTTCACTTACATCACCCAAATTTAACGGAAATCTTCCCGTAATTTTTGCTTTAATCTTTATACGTGCTCTTTACATATTTGTAAAACAAATTTCATGAAACAATAATCAATCCCACTTCTTCTTCTTACCGAAAACAACGATGATTCTCTTCTCCTCAAATACACTTCCACACGTGTAGCAATGTAACCTGAACTTGACCCGATTAGATGTCAAGGCCACTAGGTACTTTTTCGTGGGCACTGATGGGTTTTGAAGATTATCTAAAAATTGAATTGTCTGGAATGAAGCACTGACACTGAGCATGAGCAGGATTCTATTTTTGCAACATAACCTTAATCTTGAGTTGCAAGGCAGATTGTAATGTCACATTTGTAGAATATTTATATAGCATACAGTGATAACTAATCTGGCACCTGATGTCGGAGGATATGGTAGGTCTAGTGGTTCTCTTTGCATTTGAACATAAGATTTAAACATTTTCAGGGGCATTTTAAATATTTGGGCAAATTTCAAGGGTAAGGTTAATTTTGTGGTATGCACACAAACCATTTTCACTTTTCTTCAAAAGAAACTTAACACATCCCTGCACCCCCCCCCCCCCCCCCCCCCCCCCCCCCTAGTTGTGGAACCCCGACTCGCGCGAGCAGAGCTCTGGTGGCTACGTCGGGTTGTGCGGTGCCCCCTATCACTCGTGAAGAGACAGGTCGCGACACAGTGTCGCGACCTCAGTGTAGAAAGCAGACACGCTCTACACGTATTATTAAGATATTTCAAATGTCTTACACATCTAATCTTGCTTTCTGGCAAGTTTCATGTCTGAATAAAATCATTTGAAGAAGTTATTTGGGGTCGCACTTCAGAGGCAGTGAATACCTCCCACTGATGAGCCATCGTAGGTGTTTGGAGTGTGCGTCCTAACACCTACCGATTGTCTGTATCGTAAATAGGTCAAGGGAAGGCCCCAAGTTGGTTACAATGTAAACCAGTTTTCTGTGAGAAGTTTAGTTGTATCGAGCTCCCACAATCATAAACAAAGATACAAATACACCAGGTGAATAGTTTTAAGTAGCAGAAAATCAACTTTTTAATTTGTCACCTCATATCTGTCACGAGAATGTCACGCTAGGTGTGTGGTTTGGAATCTCTTCATGGGTGAATGGGATGACACTGAAACGGTCATATAGCTCCGACCAGAAGAGAACAAGGAGGACCAAATGCCGTTTCTCTTAAACTACCCCCCCCCCCCCCCCCCCCAAAAAAAAAAAAAAAAAAAAAAAACAGGAAAAGGTACTCCACACGTAAGGTTGAAAAATTAATAAATAAAACAGAAAATACAGAAACAAAATTAAGTATCGAAATGAAACCAAAATATATTAAAACATTAACAAAAATCAACAAAAACAATTCACTCCTACATTGTGCAGGACAAAGTAGGAATTCCTACATTGTGCAAATAAGTAGGAATATCAGTCAAGAATCCAAATGTCAGGAACAAGAATGAGGAGGTTTAGGAAATATGAACATAGGACTGTTATAATAATAATGATGATATGAGAATGCACTGATATTAGTTGTGTGCATAAAAAATATGATTTTATCAGTGATATGTACATTTCTTATTGGCAAATAGGTAGATATCTGGGTGTGGGCTTGTAAATGTAGATCTACAATTACAATACAAATATTCCAACAACAAAAAAATGTTTGTACATTTTTTGTCAAAGTAAAATGACAATCACCATTTCTATTTCCAAAAATGTCATATTTCCATTATAATGTACAAGTCAATCCAAATATGTAAACATATTCTTTAATGCCAACAATGTCCAAATAAGCCAGAGGAAGTGCCTGTTATTTTTTTAAATAAAAAATTTGATAGAAAACTGATAAACATTGTCATATCAGTTATTGATAGAACTTAAAATTCCTACTTATTTGCGCATAGGAGGAATTCCTATTTTGGGAAGTTGCACAATGTAGGAATTCCAACTGGGGCCTGATTCCTACTGGGTGCAAGACTTCATCACTTTTACTTTGTTTACTAGGTACAAGAATATATTAAAACGCAATTGTGCATGTGCCACTTGGAGTCTTATTCATGGTCCAAGACAACCACTCTACATTGGCTTGAATTACTCAAAAAATACTGACCAGAGAAAAAAAAACAATTTACAACCCACAGCACTAACATTTTCCCCATGATCATTCCAATCATTGTAACACAGATAGTCCCTTATTGACACAATGTCAAACAAACAAAAAACAAAAAAACAAAAACAAAAACATCCCCTCATTTAAAAAAAAAACCAACAAAAAACAAAAACAAAACAAAAAATCAAAAACACACGGACTAGTATTTCCTTCCCCATCTTAAAATTGGTTCAAACAAAACACAATTCTATATTGTATCAAGCATGTTGTTTATTATACACTGCAAAACCATCCAATTGAAGCTTTGAAATTTGGCAACAGGCGAGCTATTAGTAAATTTAACTACAAAAGGAATACAGAATTAAGTCACTATGGTAGTGAAACAAATACCATATGATAAGGAACATTTGTGCTCATGATTTCAATAAATTAAATTTTCATTATCAATGACAAAGTTTGAATTTGCATCCGTCTAATTCACATTCAATAAACAAATTGCACTTTATTTTCACATTTATTGTTTTTTAATCCATTTCCATTAGTGCTATCTAAGCCTATCTTCATGGTAAACAAATATTGGTGTCAACAGTAGACACACTTGAAGTCTCCTTTTCAGTCAGATTCTCTATCTCGTACAATGTTTTCAATCCAGTGACTAGGTTGATCATTTGAAATTACCTTTTGTGGTTGTCATCAAGATTATTTTTGTACAAAAAATAAACTTTCCACTAAATATTGTGAAATTTGTATTTAATAAGATTCAATTTATTCAGTTGGTGACAACCATTACCATATAACCATCAAATGCCCAGGCATTAATTTTTTTTTTCTTTCACACATTTTTTCAAAAGATTCAGACAGAAAAATGGTCACATCAAATCAGATGAAGATGAGTGCATCTCTACATATATGTGAATGAAGCCCTGACTGGGTTATGTGGATGTCAAGTTAACAGGACTATGAGACAAGGATGAAAATAAGCCAGCATGGAACATCTCTTATTACCAAGGAATGAAACATTTCTATCCTGAATTAAGTTGCATTTATAAACATTTCAAATACTTTTGTTTCAAATTACACATTTGATAAAAGTTTCTTCAAAAAACAGAAAATAGCAAGTTGATATGGGAATTCTAAATGAAATAAAATTAATGAAAGTTTTTTTCTCTCCTGAATTGTACTTAATTATCAAAACCTAATTCTTGTTGGAACCAATAAATTACCATTAGAAAAAGCATTGATCGATAAACTGCAGAGGTACTCAACCGGATGAATAATTTATAAATATATAGGTACAGAGAAAGAGGTTCAAAAATAGCAGGCAGAAGAATGTTAATTTAAGATATTTGGTACTGGAAAAAATACATTTGTTTGGGATTAGCACATTTTGCTGTATTCTAAATCATCAAACCTTCTGCATAGCATCCTGACCAGGTAAACCGAGGTAAAAATCAATCCATCATTGCCCTACAACATGCAACAGGTGATATGGGTTTGGACTACATCATATGTAGTACAATATGAAGAATGGTGTAAAAAGATACAAACTGGGCAGCAGTGGGAGTGTCAGGAAATCGTATGGCAAAACTATCAATAGTTGCACCATTTACCATGGTTATACCAAAAACTAAGAAAGTATAAATGTAAAAGGATTATAATTCTGAAACACTACACTACATTTTACAATTGCTATCTTACATTAACAATATAATATAATTAATTCTTTAAAACAGAAATACAACACCATTTCATAACTCTATCTTCAAATTACAAATACTCCTCATCTCAGCCAGTATTCAAGATTTTGATTTAATTATTCAGGTAAGTTTCCAGGGCATTTCTCTAAACACATGAACTTCACTTGCAAGAAATCACAAAGTGCAGGCATAGTTTTTGCTTCACAATAATGAACTTATGTTTCATTTGAAATCACCAGTGCTTATTGTAAAGTCAAGATTATAAGCCTTCCTGATGTGCATCGCATACAATAATTACCACATCAGAATAAAGATTGCAGATTTACAAGACTCCGAGACAAAATTAACCTATCCCCTGAGACCATTTTTGTATACTTTAGCAGAAAGTATTGATTAATAGCAATAAATGACAGTGATTGTATGATACCATATCTAGACTATCTTTAGCACCAGAAATCCCTCCCTGCAATATGTCTGTGGCAACGCAACCCCAACTCATTATGGCAGACGTAGAACAATCATAGATTTGTTTATACATGAATCTGTTCCTGGTTTGAAGTTTGAAATGAAATCATTTTATTTCAGAACTGATTTAATTAGAAAAATCATAATAATGAAAAAACCCAAAAGTTTTAGACTTTGTCAACAGTGCATTTCAGTATTTTTTTTTCTTGTAAAATGAGTTTATAACAAGGAGATATATTGATAATGATGTAATTTATACTACAAAATCCAATAATGGTTTAAATAATATAGCACAAAATATTAGTACGCCAAGGTATTTCCCAACCCATCCTTTGTAATATTAGTGTAAATTTGACATTTGTATAAAGTTCTGTGTTAACTATACAGTCAAATAAATAACAATTCATATTTACTTACATAAATAACTAGTTGTACAAAATACAAGATTCTGAATGCCCTGGAAACTTATTTTCTAATTCCCTGCTGGTCCCTGATATTTTCAATGATGATGTAATATTATAGGGATTGGGATGGGCCATTTCATATGAGGGATATTCTCCCTAATAATTCCAGCAAACTTAAATTGAATATTTGGATGCCCCCATCTCTGCCACCTCAACATAATTACTCATTCCTTTATCAGCCATCTTCCATGAAACTTGCACATGGTCATAATCGACCCGAACCTTGTCCCTGATATTACACTACATATAAAAGTTTTAAACTTTTTTCTATTATGTATAAAAGGTTTATGACTTTGTGGAGTACTAATCACAGGTTGTCAGGAATGTAAGCAATGTACACAAGGCTAAATAAGAAGTAATTTTTGAAATTTTGTTTTCATTCCCTCCACATTTTAGAATGTGTAGACGTCCCTCTCTGTAGTGTGTTCCTCCCTCACATGACCTGTATAAGGTTATTCTTTTAGGGAAATTCAGAGGGGATTAACTTCACTTTTTTATCTGGCCTGGTCAATACAATTTACATTATTGTTGCACATGGCATATCTTCTATGTACAATCATAGGAAACTTTTTTGATCACAAACACATTATTGGTTTTCCAATTTTCCCCTAGGATGACTAATATCACCAACACTTGAGATACGCTTAAGAAAAATAGTAACAATGAGTAATTTGTAATACTAAATTGCAGAATATGGTTTTGATTCATTGTCTTTGTTCAAATTCACTTATGCTACCTAAACAGTCAACACTGGTTCTTATTGTCTGCAGCGTTTAACAGACATGTGCACCTTGTCTAAAGACAAAATTTAAACGGGGGGGATGCTCTCAAATGCACCACGAAACCTTACAGCTATCTTAATCTTCCACATTTCATTCTCTTGCTGGCAAAAATTATTAATTTCGGGATTAAAAAATCAGTGGCATAATAACCATTATGTAGACATTGTGTTCAAAATAACTCAAAGCTGTATTTTTATTTATATCTTTGGCAAAAAAAAGAAGTCACATTTCAAGACAAGGTACCCTGAATACTGGCTCAGCATTGAGTTACGGACGAGATCACACCACACACTAGGTGGCACTATGTATTACATCACTAGAGGGCACTAATGAATGCAAATCAGTGTTCTTTGTTTGAGACAGTGGATGCTGTTATGATGACATCTCAATCCATCTTGCAACACCCTGATTGACCAGTTCACGATTGATGAATACTGCCTGAAAAACATTAAGAAATTGGACTTCCTGTCAAACTTGCTGATATCATTGAACATCAATCATTTAAAACAAATACATATTGTGCATATTGCTATTGAGGATAATTATATATTTAATATTTTGTCAGAGAAGCATCATGAGCTTACTTGGATTTGGCCAAAATGGCTTAATCGGTAGTATTTGGCTTGAGACTAATGGATCATGAGTTACTTTCAAGCTGTATGAAAGTCATAGACTGGTATCAACAATATATAAAAATCTGTTATCTATCAGTATAAAGAGAACAAACTGACTGACCCCTTCTGGTAGAAGTTCATACAGTTGTATATATGGCACACCGTCTTCCTCGTGACTCACAATCTGTCCTTGTAGCATCTTGCCCTGCACCAGAGACTCCAGGCTGGCAGACGCTTCAGTAGCAAACATCTCATCATCTAGAAAGACAAATCAAACTTTAAAAATACCATGTCAATTCAAAAGATACCCTATAGGGTCTAACCTATCACCTCCTTTTGCTCACTCCCTTGTATTCAACTGAGTAATGATCAAAATTCCTATGATGCATTTTGTCAAAAATTTACGCTTATAGTCCAAGAATATGAGTATTTTAACTCTAGATCAAGTCCTTTGAGACATGACTAATACTGAAATAAGCTTGTCCCTGATATCTATACCTTTCATCAAAATGAATCATTTAACCAAATGTCTGTTACTGAATATTCTTTTCAAAACCTTTCTTGAAAGTGTTCATTAAGATGTAACTGGTCACTGAAGCATGTATTTCATCGCTGATGTCAATACCATTTGTTCACTTGCTTAATCAAACTAATAATGTCTTATTCAGTGAGTAATGCACGAACCAGTACTATTTATCAAGATACATAATTTAACAGTCAGAAATAAGCACAGCTAAAAACAACTTGGTATTGCTTGAAGTACCGTATTTACTCGTGTATAGGTCAACTCATGTATAAGACGAACCCCCAAAATTGAGGTTATTTTGCTTGAAAAAACCAATTTCCAAATATAAGACGAGTTGGTTTTTTTCAAGATATCGGCTCTGCTACCATTCAAGCTTCAGCTGAAGCTTGGCGGCCATTTTAAAAGTGAAACGTAAATATGCTTACAATTCAAGATCTTAACGGTCTTATACACAAGTATTTGCGGTAAAACGTAAATACGATGTTCATATTTTCGAAATAACAAATATCGGACGTAGCGGATCGATTTTAATTGCGTTTTAAATGATAAATAAAGGTATTTACCCAATATTATCACAAATTCACTTTGCAGGTCAAGAACAGAACAAAACCATCCATTCATTTAACATGCATTACGCTATACTAGCGTGAAAGCATTTCTGTCAAAAAGGGAAGACACGACTCAAAGCAGTGGAAACAAATGCCGCAAAACTGTGAACGCTGATAATTGGTATCAGTAAAATTTTACTAATTTTCGCACCACTGAATGGGAAGACATCAAAGGCAGAATTGAATTGTGTGATATAATTAAATAATTTTAATTTTAATAGACATAGAAGTAAAAGTAAATCGTAAATACGATGTCCGTGACGTAGCTGATCGATTGGCCACGTGACTCACAAGTCATGTGATCATTGACTTTGCAGATATGCATGAGAATTGTGTTTTAAATGATAAATAAAAGCATATAACCAATATAAACACAAAATACGCTTTGCAGGTCGAGAATAGAACAAAACCATCTATCCATTTAACATGCATTACACAATACTAGCGTGAAAGCAAATATCGGACAGGCGGACTACTGTCTACATGTGGTTGAATATTTCTTTGTGTATTATATCGCTTTTAATCATTATCGTTTATAACACGCTTTGTTTTGATGCTAAGATCAAGGACGTGGAGAAATTCTCGACCTGAGAAGCGTAATTGTGATAATATTAGGTAAATACCTTTATATATCATTTAAAACGCAATTAAAATCGATCCACGTGTGAAAGCATTTCTGTCAATTTCTCAAGATCGCCATTTTGAAAGGCTCTTGTTTTTGGCGCGAAAACGATTGTTAACTGGCATTGAAATATTAATATATTGCGCAATAATGGATGGTTTTGTTCTGTTCTCGACCTGCAAAGCTTAAGTTGTGATAATATTAAGTAAATAGCTTTATTTATCCTTTAAAACGCAATTAAAATCGATCCGCTACCTCTGATGTCTGTCATTTCGAGGACGTCACGTACATCGTTTTTACACATACAACGTTGTCTGATGTCTATTATTTCGAAACACTTTGTTTTGACTTTGTTTTCACTGATTCCAATTATCAGCGTTTACAGTTTTGCATCTCATCATTGTTTCCACTGCTTTGAGTCGTGTCTTCCTTTGTTGACAGAAATGCTTTCACATGCAGATCGATTTTAATTGCGTTTTAAATGATAAACAATGAAAACGCTTTGTTTTGACGCTAAGATCAAGGACGTGGAGAAATTCTCGACGTGGAGAAATTGTGATAATATTAAGTACATACCTTTATTTATCATTTAAAACGCATTTAAAATCGATCCGCTACGGATATGAAAGTTCAATTTGACATGTTGGCCGCTCCACTTTTGTCTCATGGGCAACCAGACGCTTAGATCAAGGACATCACTTACATCGTATTATGTTTACTTCGTGGAGAAAATTCTCGAGCTGCAAAGCGAATTTGTGATAATATTGGGTAAATACCATTATTTATCATTTAATACGCAATTAAAATCGATCCGCTCCGTCCGATATTCGTTATTTCGAAAATAAGAATGTTCGTAATGAAAACTCGTAGTGCCGTAATTTTTGGGCGTAAATCCTCGTCCACAGATTGCTCTTGTGTATAAGACAACCGCCCAAACATTAACTAAGGATTTGTGGACAAAAACCTCGACTTATACAGGAGTAAATACAGTAGATCATGCGCATTCTTTTCAATAAATTTTAGTACATTAAGTTGAATATTTCAATTGCACTTTGATGGTAGTCTGGACAAGCCTGCGAGGTATCAGTGAACTACGATAACAACAATTCAGTGATACATACCATTGGGGGGAATAACATTGGCGAGATAGGCTTCTACTGCTTGAAATGGAAGCATCGTGAAATCACTCCTGAAATATCAGCAAACATTATTTTCTTTTATATAAAAGTATGGTTAAATACACATAGAATATTGCCTTTTACGTATAAAGACATTTATAAACACAAACTACTGCTTTAACATTATTCACCAAAATTAGATTTTATGGCAGACATTTACTTTTTCATGAACACTGTAAAAACTTAAAAGTTGATAAGGGACTGTATATACATTTTATTGGAACTATTGCAACTAATCACTGGTTCATTGACTGGCTTATAAGAGATTTGTACCTGATTTGTCGTAGGACACAGCTGCTGACTCTCATGTAGCCCCCATAGTCGACATATTTAATGTCCACCTCCTCAGTCTCATCAAGGTAGGCCACAACCTGCGCTCTGTACCACCCATTGAACATGGGAGCAGCACAGATCACTCCCACTGCAAAAACATCAAAGTCAACGTTGCTATATTACATGGCTGACGTAAAAACTATAGGCTGATTTTTATCATGACACTTATTGTTTTCATGGTGGAATATTTGGTGATCACCTAACTTATAGAGAAGCATGCTGTCTATTTTTTTATGAAATAGCTGCCATTGGCAGTTGTTGAGTTAAAGCCAAGACAAACTTTTGAATAAATTGTCATCATTTCAAGGTCATTGATATAACTGACAAAATTGTTTGTATTTGCCAACGGTCATGATAAATACTACATATTAAGTTCCTGACATTATTTGTTGCAGACTTAATACTGGGATCAAATTTTTAAAATAGTTTCACAATGTGCACCTAACCCACAAAATGATATTTAGACAGCCAGACAGATAGACCCTCTTAAACTCTTAATAGAAAGTTTTTCGACTCCAATGCCATAAGCTTTGGTGACAAAATCAGCACAGCTTTAAATGGCATATAATTTTTAGCGCTGCGAGCAAGGCTACTTGTAGTATGCGCTATACAAATACTTATTATTATTATTATTATTATTATTATAATTTGTACAGCCACTTGATACTCTGATTGTTAAGGTCTCTTCAAGTAAAGTGAGAGTCAGTTCCCAAAATTTAGTTTTATCCATCACAATTAACACTTTTTGCCCCCCAGAGTGTTCTTCACCTTCAATGGGCCTGGGTAGCTGAGGCACTATGCTGTCTCCGGTGTAACACATATTCATGCAGTAGTTGAGCTTCTCCAGGGACGTGAAGGAAGGATGAGTTGGTTGCTGGACAAACACATGGTTGGCATCCACCACACTCGACACAATCACATCTACAGACACTCCCTCTGGCAGCGATAACTTCAATCATTCAAAGATATTTTGTTATCAAAAGTAATAAATCCAATAGAAGTGTGGAATTCACATTCCACGAAAGTGAGAAATATCTTATGGTGCTAGTGTTTAATGAAAATTTTATTTCAAAGACTTTGAAAGTTGTTAAGAAAGCCAAAATGCTATGTTAAGTTATTTTTTTCTATTTCCATTGCTGAACCATCAGTTTATTTTTTGCACAAAAGCTTTGCATCATGAGGTATTACAAGAGAAAATAAGGGGATATATCAAATATAATGTTTATACATATTTTTGCATTCTGGTGACAACATTTTTCTCACCTGCATAATCTCTGGGCAGAGGACAGCCTGAACTTCTTTCACAGTATTAGTCTGTTCATAGGTTAAATCACTGAACTGCTTGGTCGGAAATCTTTTCTTTATTTGTTCCAATGCCAAAGTCACTTGAGCTTGGTTACCTAAAAATTAATGTCAATCACAGATTGAAAGAATACCTCAAATTCTAAACATAGGCATCAGAGATGCATCAACCCTCAGCCCTGGTAACTCATTGCACAACATTCGCTCCACACAATATTTGTGAACAAAACGTCACTGCACCAAGGCAAATTGATGCAGGGGTAAAAAAAACCCATAAAATCTACTTCCTTTGATAGCTTAGGTGTGTCAAGTATCATGAAACTGTCATCATTTACTCTAGAATTATTGAGATGGGCCGGTGACCTTGAAAAGCAGGTTAAGGTCACCGTCCATCAAACTCATCTGGAGTCTTCCCAGATGCTTATGTGTGTCAATTTTCATGAAGCTCCCATTATTTGCTCTTAAGTTATTGCAATGATGTGGATTTGACATGATTGTCCCTGTGACCTTGAAAAGTAGGTGAAGGTCATGTTCCATCAAGAGAAGTCTGAGGTCTTCACCAGATGCTTATGTGTGTCAAGTCTCATAAAGCTGCCATCATTCGTTCTCGAGTTATAGCAATGATAGGGATTTCACATAATTGTACCTGTGACCTTGAAAAGTAGGTGAAGGTCATGTTCCATACAAAAATGTCTGAGGTTTTCATCAGATGCTTCTGCGTGTCAAGTTTCATGAAGCTGCCATCATTTGTTCTCGAGTTATCGCGATGACAAGGATGATTTCACATAATTGTCCCTGTGACCTTGAAAAGTAGGTGAAGGTCATGTTTCATAGAAAAAATCTGAGGTCTTCACCAGATGCTTATGTGTGTCAAATCTCATAAAGCTGCCATCATTTGTTCTTGAGTTATTGCGATTCTTGGGATTTCACATAACTGTCCCTGTGACCTTGAAAAATAGGTCAAGGTCGCCGTCCACCGAACTAGTCGGAGGTTTTCAACAGATGCTTATGCGTGTAAAGATTCATGAAGCTGCCATCATTTGTTCTTGAGTTATCATGATGACAAGGATGATTTCACATAATTGTCCCTGTGACCTTGAAAAGTATGTGAAGGTCATGTTCCATCAAAAGAAGTCTGAGGTCTTTACCAGATGCTTGTGTGTGTCAAATCTCATAAAGCTGCCATCATTTGTTCTTGAGTTATTGCGATTCTTGGGATTTCACATAACTGTCCCTGTGACCTTGAAAAATAGGTCAAGGTCGCCACCCATCGAACTAGTCTGAGGTTTTCACCAGATGCTTATGCGTGTAAAGTTTCATGAAGCTGCCATCATTTGTTCTTGAGTAATCACGATGACAAGGATGATTTCACATAATTGTCCCTGTGACCTTGAAAAGGAGGTGAAGGTCATGTTTCATATAAAAAATTCTGAGCTCTTCATCAGATGCTTGTGTGTGTCAAATCTCATAAAGCTGCCATCATTCGTTCTTGAGTTATTGCGATTCTTGGGATTTCACATAATTGTCCGTGACCTTGAAAAATAGGTCAAGGTCGCCGTCCATCAAACACGTCCCAGGTTTTCACCAGATGCTTTTGTGTGCCAAGTTTCTTGAAGCTGCCATCATTTGTTCTCGTGTTATCGCGATGACAAGGATGATTTCACATAATTGTCCATGTGACCTTGAAAAGTAAGTGAAGGTCATGTTTTATAGAAACAATTCTGAAGTCTACACCAGATGCTTATGGGTGTCAAATCTCATAGAGCTGCCATCATTTGTTCTTGAGTTATGCGATTCTTGGGATTTCACATAATTGTCCTTGTGACCTTGAAAAATAGGTCAAGGTCACCGTCCATCGAACTCGTCCGAGGTTTTCACCAGATGCTTATATGTGTCAAGTTTCATGAAGCTGCCATCATTTGTTCTCGTGTTATCGCGATGACAAGGATGATTTCACATAATTGTCCATGTGACCTTGAAAAGTAGGTGAAGGTCATGTTTTATAGAAACAATTCTGAAGTCTACACCAGATGCTTATGGGTGTCAAATCTCATAAAGCTGCCATCATTCGTTCTTGAGTTATGTGATTCTTGGGATTTCACATAATTGTCCCTGTGACCTTGAAAAATAGGTCAAGGTCACTGTCCATCGAACTCGTCCGAGGTTTTCACCAGATGCTTATATGTGTCAAGTTTCATGAAGCTGCCATCATTTGTTCTCGAGTTATCGCGATGACAAGATGATTTCACATAATTGTCCCTGTGACCTTGAAAAGTAGGTGAAGGTCATGTTTTATAGGAAAAATTCTGAGGTCTTCACCAGATGCTTATGTGTGTCAAATCTCATAAAGCTGCCATCATTCGTTCTTGAGTTATTGTGATTCTTGGGATTTCACATAATTGTCCCTGTGACCTTGAAAAATAGGTCAAGGTCGCCGTCCATCGAACTCGTCCGAGGTTTTCACCAGATGCATATGTGTGTCAAGTTTCATGAAGCTGCCATCATTTGTTCTTGAGTTATCGCGATGACAAGGATGTTCGCTACAGACATACATACATACAGACATACAGACATACATACATACATACATACCCACGCCAGGAGTACTGCAATACCCTCAGCCTGATTACATCAGGGGCTGAGGGTAAAAACTGGCATTTCCAAATACCAGATTTTTCAGAAATATCAAACATCAGAATGATGGAAATTTTGGAAACCTGCACATGGTCAGCCATCTTGGAAATCAGTAACTATAAATTTGTTCAATTCGGTTTAGTTAATAATCAATCAAAACACACATTGAAGAGCAGCAGAATACATCCATGATTTCTTGTGATCTTCAGGTGGAATTATTTTCATTCATAAATAATGTAGTGCACTATTCAAATGTACACACATTAAAACACCACATAAAAGACTGCGGGGTCATAACAATAAATTCATGCCTTAGTTTCAGAGAAGATCGATGATGATATAGGGCGATTTGTTAAGCTGATCAGAGCGTTACTTAAATTCTTGTGGTTGTTAATTCAAATCCAATAAAGCAGCCACTCAGTCACCTCCACATACCTTTTTTCTTACTCTCAAACTGAGGCTATAACTGGATGACAAGAATGAGGCACTGGATGTTCAAGTTGTCGGATATTTAGAAGTTCCATTTTAATGTGGGCTTTTTATTTGTGTGAGGCTGAAATACACAACTCTTTAAAAATAGCATACCTTCCACACAACAGGTCTGGTAATCCCTCACAAACGGCTGTTTTCGAAGTGTAATTTCTGCACCAGATTTGCTTTTGATCACATTGATGTTCTTGCCTTGTTTACCAATGAGACGACCACACAACTCGGAGGGGAAATCAAACTCATAGATCACATATTCAGGCATGTCATTTGGTGTTGCTAAAGATGTAGTCTCAGGAACACTTGTGCCTTTGCCACTGTCACTAGAAACCTATGAGACAATCATATTTCTCATTATTTAATATTCAATAAACATAATATCAATTATATTTTGGATAAAATTTCTTGTGCCATTTCATATCATTTGTACTGATTAGAAGACTTTGAAATGGTTTTGTATGCTTGTTACAGTGACCTGTCTTTAAACTATATAAAAATGGGGTTTCATTTCTGGTTTCAGATATATGGCTTTATGGTTTCAAATATTTGGCATTTGTTAAATTCATGGGATCAAGTTATGTGCCACCAAGACAAATGTGAAATTCAATTGGATAAAAGGGATTTCTGCACAAAGAGACCTGTGTGTAAAAAAGATGTTATACTGTGTCTGTGTAAAAGGATGTCATAAAAAGATAACATAGTTCTTGGCAAAACATGGAACTATGTGAAAAAAATTAGCCTGCAAAAGTAATATTTCTTATGGAATGATTGAAAAAATTACCCTACCCTCCAGTGGTGAGTGTGAAATTCCTTTTTATCCCAATCAAAACAAAAATATATTTTCCATTTTAAAGTTTCATGCACAGGCAGCTAACCGACCATTGATTAAATGATGGGAAAGTACAAAAATCTTTTTACATTTCCATGGCCATACTAATCCATAATTGATTTATCATGGTTTAGTGCTGAACAATCCAGCAATAAGCTGACGAGATATAATCCCAATGAATGTGTCACAAATCTTAACTATAATCGTCTTAAAAGCTGATTTTGGAATGGTGTTTTTCTTACCTCTGAGTGAGCATCACAGTTGTTGGGTGTGCCACCGTTGACAGCACTATCTGATGGGCTGGGGGAGGACATGGACACCGCCGAGTCATGACTGCCCTCCCGCACCTTGACATCCACCTCACACTTGCCACTACCGTGACCATTCTGCTGCTGTGTCTGCTGAGAAGCGCTACTCTTCTCACTGTCCTCACACATATGATTCAACACAGGCTCCGACGCAGAGACAACATCAGTCACTTTGTCCTGCCCCTCGTGCTGAGCAACACTACAGTTTGAGGTCAACTCATTTATAACAGTCTCTTTTGTTTCACTTTCGTGTACTATTACCATTTCATTCTCCTCTTCAATGCTCTTTGGGGCAGCCTGACTTTGCTGAGGGCTGGCACTTGCATTCACTGGTACTGATTCCTGGGCTAGCATATTGTGCACTTGAGCTTGCATAGGGGACACCACGGCTACCTTGATCTCCTCCTCCTGCACTATCATCGCCTCTATTTCCTTCACCATGTCCATATTTAGCTCTGGCTCTGGCTCTTGGTCTTTAGCTTCAATGATTGCACTAACCACATTGCTAGTTTGATTATTGTTGTCTACCTGAACCCTCTCCTCTTCCACTTGGGGCTGTGCTTCTTTCATGCCATCATTATGGACTTCATTCTGTGATGCTGATGCTGCTCTCAGGGTAGACTCTTCCACAGACACCTCTGATCTTGCTGAAGGCTTCCTGTCCTCAATCGCTGGAGGCTTCTTCTTCTTGCGAAACCAGAAGAAGCCAAGCAGGGCAGCAAGGGTTGGGATGCTGCTGATGACTAGCAATCTCATATTCATTTTGGAACCAACCATCTTCTTTTTTCTGAAAGATTTTTTAACAGGGTATAGATAAAAAATTATATTTTGACAACATATTTAAAGTAAATAATTATTTAACATAATGCAAGGCTTGGCAAAACAAAGTATGCGCCAGTGGTTTTAAAGTTCTTCCAGCCCATTTTAAGTGAATATTTCTCATACTTTCATTACTTTATGTTATGGGCCAGTAGATTTGACAAAGTGTTAAGTGGTTCTGAGACCAATTACATGGGATATTTCGAGCCATATGATATTTTGTTTATTTCTGAACTGATAAATTTGGTATCACTGAGCAGTGAAGATACTGGCTAATGGATTAGTCATAAAAGATCACTAAATGATGTCTCCATGTGTATACAGAAACATTGATGCACTCTGAACAGAAGTATGTTACCTGTTCAGTTGGATTTGTGATATTATATTTTTGGTATCTTAGCAATGGTAAACACTTCAAAATGTAGTCTGTACCTGTTGCTTTGTTTTGATATGTGTTAGTCTCTTTTAAATTATGTTGGTTTCCTTTAATTCTTTTTTTTGTGTGTTGGATTCATTTTGGTTTGTTTTAATTGTCTTTGTTTGTTTTGATAAATTTTGTTTGTTTTTATTTGTTTTGGTTTGTTTATTTTTTTGTCATCCATGTTGCAGGTGAAGCATTAGCTTTTTTGTAAAATAATTTATCAAATAATAAAGCATTAAAAAGCTCATCTGAATACATATATGGGAGATTTCAAAATCTAAAAATTGAGCACCAAATCTGGGGTTTGTGTACCTTTTCTGCCATAATTTACAGAGCAGTTAATCTGACTGGCTCTTACGATGACTTCAACACTGGTCTCGAGGAATGAGACATGCACCCATCCATAAAAACAACATGACAGCTCAAGATGTATTTAAAGTTTGCAAAAGTATTTAACCCTTAAAGGACTAGGCTATCTAAATTTTGTTGATTGGCTGGACTAACCATTTTTTTCTGGACTAGTGTATCTTCATACTTAATTGATAAAATTTATAACCATGGTTATTCAATATGCTCTATGAAGTGCTGGGGTCAAAATTTCATGATCCACTCAGTCTGACGTCATTATCATGATTACATTGTAACAAAGTTGCAGCCCAAGGGAATGTTACAAAATGACTTCACTGAGCCAGAACAATGGGGACATCAACGTCCCTCCTGTCCGTTACCAGTGGTGGACGTTGCCGTGCTCCATGCCGACCTTGCATGTGGTTTTAGTAAATATCGGAACAGGCATTGGCAAGTGAAAGTGTCACAAATGAAATATGAAATTCTCAACCATGGCATTAAAATAAAGAAATGTACTGAACAAATCACTTTTGACAAAGTATATGACATGGTTATGATTATCAGAGACTTGATGTTATCATATAAGCAATCAATATTGTGGCTGAGGTTTACTGATCTGCTCAAATGTGGGAATGAAGATTTTCTTTTGGTAATTTAATATTTTGTCTTTAAGCAACCATGTTTGCAAAAGTTTCTGTACCTTTGTTACCTAAATAAATGTATTTATTATGGAAAATAATCACTGTGAAAATATCATTCACTTTTTGAAACCATTGCTTTATCTTTTTCCCTAAATTATGGTGGGCTGCTGAAGAAAGAAGAAAGAAAAAGTAACCTAATTCACTTGATAAAATGCTTCAATAATGAGATATGCCATACTTACTGGCTGGTAAGTGCATCTGAGGGTATCACAACTTACAAAGTTTTTGAGCGAAATCCAAATCAGTGAAGTATGTCCAGATTTTAATGAAATCTCTCGAAAAATTATGGACATCTTCTAAGAGATGTGGCTGCCCTGCTGAGCCAGAGGTTTCATAAAGTGTGTATCACAAAATAACCTCCACTCTGAAATACTTGCTCATGAAAGTCACTCACACCAATTCAAGGACAGCAGGCAAGGTATATCAGCTAAGGTCCAAGGTTACCAAATAATTGCATATTTCAAAAGCTTGCCCAACGCCAGAAGTTGGACACAGTAATATTACTGGGTCATGTGTGCCAAAATTCTATCTGGATCAGTGGATGGGCCAATGTTTTTATTTATTTATTTATTTTTGACAGCAACTCACAAATGAACACATGGAGATACCCGTTAACAAAGGATATTTTTAGGTTCGTTCAGACAGAAACCTTGGACATGGCGTGGTAAACGTGTAACAGCATGAATTGGCCTTGGGTCATGGAGCTTTCAAGTTATTAGATTGTGGCCATGCATTGGCGAACATCTACGTGCACTGCAAACGCGGGCTTTACTTCATTTGCATACACAGGTCAACAAAGAAACCAGTTCAAAATCATCTCCGTGTCACTGTCAACAGAAACCACAAGTATTATCCTGGAAGAAGATACAATGTCATGTCGGGTGTTTTGAACTATGCAACGTTGCATTCCAATGTTTTAATGTGGATTGTGTAAAAAATTGCAGCTGTCAGAAGTCAAAACAATATGGACGACCTCTGCAGTTGATGCCCAAAATGTCCTTCAATCAACCCCCAAAATTGGCACCAAAACTTACCTTGCGTAACCCAAAAAGGTCGTTTAGTGGCTCAAGAAGGGGCTCGCTCAAAATAATTGTGGCTTTTTGCTATTAATATGAATATTTTGACAGTTTATCTTTCTCCCAAGACACACGTGGTCCCTTGTCTTGTCGACGTCGCGTTCAATCACGAGAGTCTGCGAGAAAATGAACTACTTTTTAGACCTGATTAGCATAGATTTCTCACCAAATTAATACGCACCAGGTGCAAAGGGAAATATCTTCCTTCTTAACAGATAATATTGTTGACTTTGTGTGCAGTGCACAATTTGTATATGTATTTAATTCTACTAGAACTGCTTTCATGTGTATGTTACTCATGATTTTTTTCATTTGGAGGAACTACTTGGTGCAGGTGCGATCGATGTGGTAGTGATTTGGTCAGACCAAAACAAACGTAAAAGAAGAGAAGCTGTCAAATGCATCGAATTCAGTCAAATGAAGAACATAAAATCTCTCGATGCTCATCATGGATAGATAATTGACAACCAAGAACGACTTCTACAGTCACCATGATACCCAGGGACTGATAAGAAATGGGTTTTTAAGCCCTCCCTTTGGGAAATCTGTTAATTTAAGCTGCGAAATGGTGAGGTAACAAAACCGTGACCAGCCATCTTCATTCACCACAGAAAACCATTCAGGGTTATTTTACTTCATCCTCGTAAATTCAAATAACATCGTAACCACTGATGATGGAACCCATCGGAGACTTTGAGTACAGCAAGAAGGACCTGATAGGCCACGGTGCGTTCGCTGTGGTATTCAGGGGACGCCACAGAAAGGTTAGTTGATTTTGACGTTTTGTCCTGAGTGGAACAGATGCACCCAGATTCAGAAATCTGCACTGAGCAGATGCCAGTGCATTGCCAGAGATCAAATTTAATTACATATTTACTAACTTCCATCCATCTCAAATCCAACTCTGTTTATATCATTGTATCATAGGATATATATATTCATTCAGATTGAAGATTGAGACCAGCCTGGATAATTGATTCATTACACTCAATCATGCTGGATTGACTTGGCAAACCTTCTGAACTTGCCAGTTTGGCCTTGGCTGATATTGCATCACTCAGTGAGTGTGAATAAAACAAGATGAAGTCATCGTTGCCATGGACAAATATTTCATGCAGAACTGTTATGAACCACATTCCTTTGAGGATAATAGTATATATATTCAATAAAATTCTGTAGTTTTGCTTTGTTCAACTCTTGTGTGGCAAGCGCTCAGCTGTTCATTGTTCATTTGTTTACACTTTGATAACAGTGATGACTCCAGATAAACTGAGACGGTGCTTTCAAGCAATATCTGAATCAATGTAACCATATTTTTTCACCATATGAACCTGGATCTTAAGATGTAGAATTTACATAATCATAAGTTAAATTATAATCTATGGAGATTATGCAAAGAAATTTTTTTTTTCAAATTTTGACCAGTTTCTGAATTTCTTGATATATCTTTAACTGCCGAGGACAACAACCAGTAATAAAATTTAAAAAGTAAAAAAAATTTACTGCAGTGCTGATTTTTGCTTAAAACTGTTTAAAAAACAGACAGACAATACAGCACAAGATGAGACAGGTGAAGTTATGCATGAGTGCCTTGGAATTTATTCATATTCTAACTGGATTTTTTATGCTCATTTTGAAACAAAGAGTACATAAAATCTTATACATAGTGTTTATTGCTTTGAGTAGTGATATAGTAGCAGTAAGTTGGCCTGCACACTATGGGATGGTGTTTGCCAGGCCTCTAGGCTCTTCTCACTTTAACAATGCCATTCCCATGCTGATAGAGACATTTCAGTGCCATGAAATACCGAGCACCCATATCATACAACTGGCAACTGCCTCATTCAATTGGATAATTTTTTAAACCTCCTATTGTTCTTATCATCATTTTCAAAGAAAAATTCTGTTGGACACAAAGAATGATAAGAATGTGATAAGTGAGAGGGTTCCGTGTAAATAGATTGCTCTGTACTCTACTATTGTTCCTCAATCCTTTTGTCAACCATATAACTCTTGTCCATTGATATAATATTGTTACGTAAATTTGGCAATAACCTTTTTCAAACAAAATCTAACCAAAGAAGGAAATATTTAAATTTGAGACCAAACAGATGGTTCAAAATGATGAAGATCTGAAATTATTCCATTGCAGAAGCCAGACTTCACAGTAGCAATCAAGTGCATCACAAAGAAGAATTTGGCCAAGTCACAGAACCTTCTCAGTAAGGAAATCAAGATCCTCAAAGTAAGTATGTTATTGAGAAGTACTACTATGGCACATAGGTACACTGGGAAGAGATTATGGCATGTTGCCATATGATCACCCCATTTCTGCAGGATGTAGTGTATTTCATCATCCCGATCTTGTGCATGATATTTTATGGAAATACTTCTCACTTGGTGACGGGATCACCAGACTGGAACCAAAAACACATCAGTGCATATACACAAGTATTTCAGCGGGACTTTCAGTTCTTCCTTATCATCTGTATGTGGCCTTTGTCAAGCTTCGCAGTCGTTCTGCTCTGTGCACAGACCCCAACACCAGATCTGCACTACCATGTGCTTGTCAGGTGTACTTAGAGAATCATGTGACAAGTGCAGACAAAACAGTTGCAGCTCCAGGGTTTATATAATAAGCCTTACTACACTAAATAGACCATTAGCAATTCCTTCAAATCTCATATTCCAACTGTATACAGATAGTTTATTTGTCACTTGGGCCAAAATATAGAAGTTTGGGAGATAGTCATGATAATGTGTAAATTGAATCATGTTTGACCCAATTAACACTTTTAAACAAAAAGAACCACCTTCATCTTGTCTCCATTAAAAATTAAAACTGTGGACCAGCTGTTATCCCATGTGCTTGGAGCATGCTCTGTTGTTGTCAAGGTCAAAGTCTGCCATTCATGGCTTCTACCTACATATAACAGCCAATCACCGGGGTTCATGTTGCTAAAAATAACTCTGTAATTAAGGTACAGGGGAGTTGGTGGTCTGACATCTGCCACCCCCAGCAGCTAGCAGGAACTTGTCAGGGGGAATTGACAGCAAGATATAGTAGGCTGAGTATACAGCTGCTGTATATGTATGCTGTATACAAAACACAAAGAATGCTTGTAAAATACAATTTGACACTCATGTAAGCTTCTAATATGCATGTTCATTTCTTTGTTCAAATAAATCTAAAGGCCTGATCCCTTTTCATGGGAAAAGGCAGATTTAATGCAAAATATATTTTAATATATTGTCAATTTCATTATTTGATAAACAAGGTTTTCTTTGAAAACTCAACAAGTTAACTTTTGAATTAAAAGAAAGATGAACATGATCCATGTTTTTGAATAGATATGCCCCAAATTGTGGTGGAACAGGTGACATTGAATACAAGAAAAAAGAAGGTTGAAGTTGTGTCTGGTATTTGAATTTATCATAAACCTGTTTGCTGTGACACCTTCGCACCTAAAACCCTACTAGATTTTTAGTACAAAATATTTGAGGACTATATTTAGCAGCAGCGTTTCCCTCTATATTGCTGCCTGTATTGTCCTCACCATGCAGGCATCATTGGATCCAGGTGACAATGGCTACCATTAGGCCCGGGCCATTAGGGTGCACCAAGCTTGATTCTATAGCACATCTGAGGATGTGGAACCTCTAGACCCTTAAAAGGGAATAATTTTCTTACTGTGCATTTCATCCTCCTCTCGTTGAAAAAATACATTAAAAAAGGAGATAGTCTATGAATATTTTGTAAGTTTGTAAACATATTGGAAGTTTATAAAGATTTTGATAGCTTATAAAAATATTGATAGTATATAAAGAATATTGATAGTTTATAAAAAATATTGATAGTTTATCAAATATTGAGAGTTTATAAAATATTGATAGTTTATAAAAAAAATATTGATAGTACATAAAAAATATTGATAGTTTATAAAAAAATATTGATAGTTATAAAATATTGATAGTTATAAAATATTGATAGTTTATGAAAAAAATTGATAGTTTATAATTACATTGAATGTGAACTGTTTTCAGGAGCTGTCAGGTTTACATCATGAAAATGTGGTGGCCCTGCTGGACTGCAAGGTAAGAATAGGAATCTGTATATGCTACAAAGTAGTGCCAAGTCTTTGAGAAGAGTGGTCTCTGTATCTCTCCTATAAAAATAGGTCTTGATGATATAATGGAATAAATCTACAGGGTATTATAGATGTTCAATATAGATTTAATAGAACGCTTTTAAATATCTCTATCAGATATGAAATATATATTTTTTTAAACATGGTGTTAAAAAGGAAAGTACTTGCAAAATGCTTTATAATACTTTTGAGACTGTATGCAAACATCATGGTTGACATACGCAGATATGAAAGAAAAACCTGGTCTCATGATCGCTGAACTCAATGGGTCAGTTCTCTTATCATACGTAGATGTGGCAAAATCTGGAACAGGAAAGCGGGTACATTCTGGAATACAGAATTTTAATCACATTTTACCCAAGCCATTTTTTTGCAGTTTTGAAAGATGATATTTAAGAGAAACTAATTGTGTTTATGAATAAACATTATGAGCATTTGGTCACAGATGTAGAATAATTGTTTCATTGGAAATAATAGCTTTTCATTACTTGACATGCTGGAAACTCGCCACTTGATAAAACACTACAATATGGCCTCATGTATCTGGCAATATTCCAGACCAGTCAGAGCTGTTGCTAGGTGGAACACATTGTGAAATCCCTACCTGCGATCCAAAACCGATCCTGACTCACAGAAGCAGTCAATAGCACATTGATCACCTGTAGGGCTGTATAACTTACACAAGTGCAAAGCAGCTGTCTGGCGATTGCAAAATGCATGGAATTACGAGACTCTAGTCATTGAAAGAATGTTGCAATATCCTGTCAGTCAAATGTCATTTTGATTTGATGTTAATTATACAAGCCAGATAGACAGATTATCAACAGCATGTTGAAATTTGTTTATCATTTGATTATGTTTGGTTCACAAAAAAAGTAAACAAATCTATTCAGTAGATTGCTTGATTCAATATTGACATGTATATGTATGACGTGCATTTGTTATTATTTACAAACAGCGGCATGGTTCAGCCAGTCCACCTCATTATGAACTGGGTCAACCAAAACAAAAACTACTGCGTCACATTTGGCGCACCTACATTGCCATGGAACATATCATCTGATGTTCAAATATAGCAACGTACTTCTAAGAATGACTGGTTCACAAGCTTTGTGATTCTGGAATTATACATATATTACAAGTGTTATCATGTCATCAACATAATCATGTAAACACTGATGACTGGACATATAAATTAACCTGTTTAAATAGTGCATATATATTTTTATTAGTTTGTTATTCATAACTTGACTCAGTTAGTTAGCCACAATATTTTCTACGATCTTAAAATGTTTAACTTAAAACTGATGGAATTTACTGCCTGGTTGAGATCATGTAGTATTATCAATATAATATTGTTGTGATTAATGGTCTTCACATTATTGCAGAATTATTGATGATTAAGAGATTATAGTACAAGTACCCACATAAATAGGTATATTCTCCATTATCATTCACCATTAATTGGGTGAACAACACAGAAAGGTTCACCAACCCATTTCATGCTCATATTAGATGTGGCTTTATTTGAGCTTCTATGGTAAATCTGATCTGATACACAAAGAAGAAAATATAAATATCAACTGAGAGGTGAAAGTAATAAAGTACACCCAACATTTTTAGCTGCTCAAGGGTGTAACAAAGATCCAATCCATCGTTTTGCAAAAGTTTTTACATGTGTCTGATGCAAGGAGTTTGCTTGGGTTAACCCTTTGATTACAAAGCACAGAAATACAGCTTCTCTTGGCAGGGATGGGGTAGGGAGGGGTAATGTAGGCATTTTGGCAGGGAATCAGGATAAGACAAATGTCACTTTGGTGTATATCATGTTGGGGCATTTTACTGACGCCCAAGCAAAGATCATAGAGTTAAGCTGTTTCTTCCTCACAAAACTGGAAGGTCTAACACTTAGCCTTGAGAATATTTGTGAAACGATCACTTGCGAAATCTACATGGGGCATGAGTTAAAAATAATCATCAATTGAAGACAAAGGGAAATTGCAAGTATAGCCAAAGATAATTTTATGAATTAAAAAAAACAACATGTATCCTTTTGATAATTTTGCACACCACTTAAGATCTGCTCACAGGTATATTTTGAACTTTTATAGATAAATCGCTTTAAACGCTGTTGTTTTGTTCATGTTTATATCCTGCTTTGACCCACATATTTTGTGACAATAGCAATATATTGGTCAAGCATGGACTGGAATCTACATGAATAGTATATAGCAAGCTTACAGTTCTGTTATTATGGTGGAGTTCATATATATAGGGGTGAGAATCAGCTGTGATGCATGCAGGGATAGTTCACACACCAGGATAGTTCACACACCGAGATGCCCGCATGATGAACCCAAACATTGCCCATCTTGCTCTGTGCTATCACTTTATGACAGTAGTAGTGCATGATTACTATTAACAACAGTCATAAAAAAGTCCAAGTTCAAAGTCAGTTATTTTGCATAATGACCATTGTGATCTGGAACATTTTAAAATTTCAAGTAATTAGTGTGTGGATATATTAATTTGTTTGAAGTAAGGCAAGCCTTGGTAGGCTCTGCTGCTTTTGTCAATATGTCACCCATGATGCTGTATTTATTAGAAATGATGTCATCACTAAACTATCGGCATAGTTTTATATCATGTACAATACATGTACATCTTAAACATTACCAAAAATAAATTAGAAAGACTACATGTCCAAGTCTTGTTTTGTCATGGACTGACTAGAGATTTCATGCATGCCAAGTTCACCAAATGTCACCGTGACCTGCAAAGTAGGTAAGCTATATAAGCAAAGGTTGGAAGTGCACTTTGACCAGTTTGATTGAGTGGCTGCCTTCTGATAGCCTGAAGCTTGTAGTGACCATAGTGTCAACCTTACCTCTGGATCAGAAACATAATTAAATGTGACCCCAGTTGAGGTCCACCCCTTCCCATTCATATGTTGGGGCTGAGTGAGAGGCTGACATTGTAGGTCAAGGTGCCATAATTTGTACAACATTATCAATTTATACCTTTACACTGACCCACTGTCATCACTCATGTCAGTTGTAAGGCTACCTTGTTGCTTTCCTTGCTTTAGTGAATATTGCATTTATTATTTTGTGTAGATTGTTTCATCATCTCTATAGAAATTGCATGGATCATGGAGCTTGGATGGAAATTTCCATTATCATGGATCGGTCTTTTTGTCATTTTCTGCTGATGAAAACCATTTCCTGATAGTGGAAGATATATACATTAAACCCTATTTGATGCTATACATATATTATGACCATGAGGAAAGATAAATGCCATTAAAGGTCTCAGTAAAATTTAGTTTTTTATCAGATATTAAACTTTTGATTTTTTTCCCTAAACATATACAGATAGTAAAATTGATTTTTGTACCAAGCCAGGATACAATCATTTACTTATCACGATGCATGCAGGTAATGATGCGTTCAGCGTATGATCAGTGCAGCCATACCAAGAGCAGCATATTAATAATGACGATAATCGAGATCTAGCTGATTATTTACACCCTGATTAAATACTACTGCCAGCAACATCAAGATAAATCTATTGATGTATTGTTCAGTGAATACAACATCAACAACAAAGGTGTTCTTCTAATTGCACCATTGATGATTTTTTTTCTTGGAAATTGTCTCTCTATGTTATGTAATATGTTATAATTTAGAGGCTTGGTGATACAGGTGGGTGATACTGTCAAGTACTGGTGTGGACAGTGGGAAGCCCACATACGTAGACAAAGTCTTGGCAGACTTCACTCTTAGTTTACATTTACATCATAGCAAGTCAAGCAGCTTAAATTCGTTTTGCAGCAGAATAGCCAAGCTTGATTTTAATTCATGCATGCATCTGTGTGTAATAGTCAGGTTTAATTGGTATGTAATCAGAAAATGCCTATTGATTATTGTAATAAACAAAATATTGTAATAAACCACAGCAGCATAAACCACAGCAGCATAAACCACAGCAGCATAAACGATAGCAGCACAAACCACAACAGCATAAACCACAGCAGCATAAACCACAACAGTATAATTTATATCTTTGATGATGTTAAATACGATAAAGTTTAGAAAATGGATGGAAGAATTTAATCATATAAGTTATACCGGTCCAAAATGTTGAATCTGCTGACCCATGAGACAGTGCCATGAATGCTGGATCTGAGCATGGCCCAGTTACAGTTATTATAAGATGTTCAGTTGGTTTGAACAGAGATATTTTCCATTGAACAAATAATCATAAGTTCTCACCAAAGAAAATACTCAGCTTTATTACTTGTGACAATGGAGTGTGGCATGATGCTGTACACAAACATAGATGGAGTGTGCTGTTTCTCGTTGTATACAAAACACAGATGGAGTGTGGCTGTATACAAACATAGGCCACGTGATGTTTATTAATACGTTTCCAGACTAGAATAGACACCCACTCATGCAGCGGGTACTCAGCTGCATACTAATGAAGGGGGATGTGGAACTACACAGATGGCACTAATCCTATGTTAATACTTACTCTAGGCAGGTGCTAGTCCGAAAGGCAATAATTGTCATCAAGATTTATTGGAATTATTTGCTCCAAATCTAACAATTTAGTATATCCTTGCATGGTGGACCACCTATGTTTGCTTAAGAACACCTCTAGAAATATGTAATTTTAATTGAATATCAACAGCATATCAAAATAACAAAGTATATAAAAATAGATTCCCAATCTGTCTTTCCAGACTAAAAGCCATTTTCAATAATGGCAATTATAATATACAAGATAAGATTCATCAAGATTATTTATGATGGACTGTCAAGATCTGGCTTAGCTCCAAGGGATGGCAACAGTCTCAGATACTCTCAGTGGATGAAACAAGGTTTAAAATGTTTTCTGCCCAAACACTGTTTCAGTCAGTCAGATAATGCAAAATACTAGAAAAATATCTTAAACATTGCTGGCTGTGGCCAAACGTTGCTTGCTTCAGGCAATAGACCAAGCTCAGATTTCAAACATTGCATACTCTTATTTATTTTCCTTGTTAGATAAAAACATGTGCTGGTTGTTGACATGGTTGTAAACAAGAAATCCCCAAGGACAAAACTCTATCTGCATACAGTCAGTCTATAGATACAGATATACATAACTGTGAAATGGAATGGATTGAAAGTTGAACCTGAGCAGACATCTTTATCATTGATATGAGCTACCAATGAGACCCTGGAAAATAGGATGCCATGTGTATTGCCACAGGCTTATTAAGTGTTAACACGTTACTGTGTTAAATCAATATTTACCTTTGTGCCATCATACACAAGTTGCATAAGGTGTTTTTTTAGATGTTGAAATGAACACTTTAAAAAAAGAGTTATTTTTTGTTGTTATGGATTGGAATTAGGGAACCAAATAATTTTTCATGTAAGAATAATAAGCCATTAAATATCTAAGGAATAAAAAGCCCTTGACTAAAACGGTGATATATTACTGGTATTAATGATTATCTTGCATTGAAAGCATGACTAATAAAATTTGAAATAATATTAATTGCTGAAATAAAGCTTTCGATCGCTTATAATTTGTAAGATTTTTTGTTGAGGCATTATCATGATCGTTCAAGTCACAATAAAAGGTTAAATATTTTACAAAAATTAGAAGATGGTGTAAAAAATGAAAGCAGCGCACCTGAACCTACTCAACACAACTCAGACCTCGGCACTTTAGTCTTCAATATGAAAGTTGGTTTTCAGCCATGTTCTGTGAGTTAACGGAGAAATAGAGTGGTTTTAAATGATATATTTATTCCCCCAGAGCCAGAAATTGTTTTTATTACTGCGTTACCTCATTGGAATATTTGTACGCCTAATCATCATTGAAAATAGTAACAAGTGGTATAATCAGGATACAACCACATCTGTTATATGAAAAACAACTTTGAGGAACAGTGATAAAAGCCTGAGTGCTCACAACTACAGTCAAATAAAGACCTTACCTTGACTCAAATACCTCACAACTACAGTCAAATAAAGACCTTACCTTGACTCAAATAACTTTCATAAAACATTGGCTGCAAGCTGTTCCTTATATACAACATACAATCATTTGTTGTGCAATAATTTCATATTTTAACACTTAATGTCAAAATATTGGTAAATACTGACATCAGAAAAGCTACAAGAGTGTATGATAAATTGTTTTAATGGTTTTGGGAGAAATAAACAAAATAACTGTAATACCTGAATAAAATTCAAGGAAGTAAATATCATAAATCAATAGCTAATCACAGTTTATCGCTAACTGCAATAATCCTTGCACAAATAACAAAAAGTGGTATCATATAATATAACTGGAAAAAAAGGCTCAAAGTTGAAACTTTATCATGTTTATGATATGTAGTGTTAGGTGCATTATAGGGAAGCACATATATAAGCCTGTGTAATGGAGTGAGAGGTTACCTAACACAGGATCACCATATGGCTAACTTCCAGCAATGCTGGGTGTACCTCACATAAAACCACCACACTGTCTATACCTGATTATATTACCTTTCCTCCTTTATTTCACCTTATATTTTACCTCCTCTATTTCACCCTATATACATTAATGCTTATTCTACTACAAGCATTTATAGGGAAAACACAAGTTAGTATAAAGTCGTCATCATTTTCATCTTAACAACAAATATGTAACTCAATTCCAGCAATGTATAAACAAATTTAGTACTGTGTATTTCACTGCATAACTATCAAAACAGTTGCAAACTTTGCCAACAAGCATTAATTGGCAGTGTTCTGATACTTGAAAGAGTATTATATGAAGTCAATATTTAGTTATTATGTTCGGACACTTGCAAAGTGGAATTGCGTCAGCAGAATAACAATAGATCTCAGTATCAATATGCTGTTCTTGACTATGACCTCTAATTATTATGGAGGGTAAATCCCAGATAGAGGCAAACTTTCTTTGTTATTTGTCACATTGATTAGACTTGACGATCTTTGTATGTTAGCATGTGGCCTTATTCACCCTCCAGGATATAATATCAAAAGTTATTTGTCTGATAAAAAAAATCAATGACTTGTCTGTCAAGACTTAAATGTGAATTTAATTATTTGAGACCGATAGAATTATAGGCTTATGATAGTCAAATCACCTTGTTCAGGGTATCATCTGATACCTGTATCTCATGTTGTTGAACTTAATTCACATTTTACATGTATTCTGAGTTCAGTCATTAGTATGTTTTCAACAGAATTGTTTTTTTAATCAGATAACATATGTTATTTTTGTTTGATTTCAGGAAACATCCCACCATGTCTACCTGGTGATGGAGGTGAGGAAATTACTATAATCTTTTTAAGTTCAACTTCCATATTTTGGTGGATTTCTGTTTAGGTCACATAAGAATAAAACATAATTTTACCGTAATAAACTCGTGATCCTTCTGCAAAAGTTTCAAGATTTTACCATTTTTGGGAAACAGTGTTGATGTGTGTTTTGGGTATTTCAGTATTGCAATGGAGGGGACTTGGCAGATTACTTACAAGCCAAAGGCACTCTTAGTGAGGACACAATTGCTGTATTCCTCAGGCAAATTGGTGAGTTTTAATCTTTCAGGAGGTTAAAAAAATGCTTTAAATGCATAGTATTAAATATTTGAAACATTTGCAATTTATTTTCCTGTGTAATGTTAGACAATTTGCTCTAAGAATATACATGTAAATCATGGGGCAAGGATCGGATACGAAATCGGCCATGACTTAAACATAAATCATTTTAAGCTGTTGTGTTAAATGGTGTCGCAAATCTGCCCCGTAAACATGTGGAGGGAAGTAGCTCATTTAGAAGGCTAAATAAAGCAGACTTTGTTCCAGATTTGTTGAGCAAATAAGCCCAGAGCATATATACATTGTTGTGTGTGTTGATGTTGCAGCTGAAGCCATGAAGGCCCTCAATGCTAAGGGCATTGTGCATAGAGATCTCAAGCCCCAGAACATCCTGCTCTGCCACACAGGAAGACATACTTCTCCCAATGACATCAAACTCAAAATAGGTCAGCATCCAATCCACAATTAAAACCATCAAGATCATTTAGCTTAATTAGAGAAGATGTCAGATAAAAAGATAATTGAGAGAAAAGAATTGGATGTTATTATTAGATTAAATGAATATCACGTTATGATTTGACATATTTTGGTCATTTGTTAGTGTCTCAATTGTGATGATAAAATGAGTTAATATATGTATGGTTATGTTTCAGCCGACTTTGGTTTTGCACGGTTCTTGCAGGACGGGGTCATGGCAGCCACTCTCTGTGGATCACCCATGTATATGGTAGGTTCTCCTTAATCTCCTCAACCCTACTCCTTCTCATCACCAAAACAAGCCACTCTCTGTGGATCACCCATGTATATGGTAGGTTCTCCTTAATCTCCCCAGCCCTACTTCTCATCACCAAACCAAGCCACTCTCTGTAGATCACCCATGTATATGGTAGGTTCTCCTTAATCTCCCCAACCCTACTCCTTCTCATCACCAAACCAAACCACTCTCTGTGGATCACCCATGTATATGGTAGGTTCTCCTTAATCTCCTCAACCCTACTCCTTCTCATCACCAAAACAAGCCACTCTCTGTGGATCACCCATGTATATGGTAGGTTCTCCTTAATCTCCCCAGCCCTACTCCTCATCACCAAACCAAGCCACTCTCTGTGGATCACCCATGTATATGGTAGGTTCTCCTTACTCTCCCCAACCCTACTCCTTCTCATCACCAAACCAAACCACTCTCTGTGGGTCACCCATCTATATGGTAGGTTCTCCTTAATCTCCCCAACCCTACTCCTTCTCATCACCAATACAAGCCACTCTGTTGTTTAAGAAAATA
This sequence comes from Amphiduros pacificus, assembly GCA_949316495.1. Taxonomy (NCBI): domain Eukaryota; kingdom Metazoa; phylum Annelida; class Polychaeta; order Phyllodocida; family Hesionidae; genus Amphiduros; species Amphiduros pacificus. Next base: position 55,279,011 of record OX439001.1, on the reverse strand, counting down.
TATTCAAATTTTTTTCAAGATGTTCATCACAAATCCATTATCTTATTTCATGACAGATAACTTATCATTTTTCAAAAATCTTCTAAATACTTGATTCCAATATTGATAAAGATTTACAGAAAAAAAACTACACAACTGTAAACCAAAATGCACTATTTCATCATCTTTATGAGAATTCTAACTTTCCTTTATTTAATCACTTTTTGCAGCTATATACTGCATTGAGAGATGCAGAGACATTTAGAAGGTATTTAAGTGTGAGTGTGATTGTTGGATATTGCAGGCTCCTGAGGTGATCATGTCCCTGCAGTATGATGCCAAGGCTGATCTGTGGAGTGTGGGAACTATTGTATACCAGTGTCTGACAGGCAAGGCTCCCTTCCAAGCTCAGACTCCACAGCAACTCAAACAGTTTTATGAAAGAAATGCTAACTTGCAACCAAAGTGAGTATTATCTGCTCTGTCCACTATGTCCCAATATGCAGTGGTGAAAATTATCTTTTTTTTGCATCTAAAATAGTGTATGTTTTCAAGATAATGTGTTAATATTTCAGTATTCCAAGCGGCACTTCTCCCCATCTGAGACATCTCCTCATGGGCATGCTCAAAAGGAACGCCAAGGACAGAATAGAGTTTGGTGAGTGATAAATACCAGGATATCAAGGAGAAGATTTTGTGTATTGATCATATATGTTTTTTTCACAACTTTTATTCCATGAAGTTTGGTATTGGGTTTTAATAATTTCAATGTATGTTGTCTCCTTGCAGATGATTTTTTCATGCATCTTTTCCTTCATCCAGAACGAATTTCTCCAAAATCATGTAAGTTTTATAAATAGGAAAAAATGATTTCAGCATATTTAAATGATTTTGTGATACAATTGATAATTCTAAATGAACCAGCAAGGCATATATATTTTGCAATGAGTCTTTTTTATGCTAAATGTCTCTTTGTTTTTTTATTTTTTATAAACAGCCTCACCAGTCCCAGTTCCAGTAGCTCGAACCAGATCTCGGAGCTCTGGAAGCAGCGAGTCTCCTCCAATCAAAACTGTTAGTGCTTCTCCACTGTCTGGAGTGATGCCACAGTCACCACCGGTGAGATACGATATATTGAAACCTCCCATGTCACGCATAAGAGACAAATTCCTGCAATTTATTTTATATAATGAATGGATTTCCTTTTCTTTATGATAAATAGTTGACTGTATTTTCCGTGTATGATGAGATATATAAAGAAGGTGATTTTGCTGTAGCACCCGGCAATGCAGCGAGTACGTGAGCAGTCTACTCCAGAGCCCATGGAGGTCACGAGGGATGACCCCAATGCAGCTACTCTGGTGCCAGGGTCAAGTCCCGCAGACAATGAAGACTTTGTTATGGTCCCAGAAAATATACCCTCAGATCACTCAGGTCAGTTCACTTGCCACTACAAGTGCAGTTCTAGTCTTTTATGTTTCTGTAAAATATTTGACTGAAAATTATGATTTCTATTTTTGCAATTGTTTTTATTTTTCGGTAATTTGGGAAAGAGATGGACATTGACAAGAAAATTAAGTTTAACTTCCAGAAAATAGCACCCTTTAATATCTGAAAAAAATTGACCGTAAATTCTATTTGTATTTTTGTATTTGTTTGTAATTATTCAGTAAAATGTAAAGAACTTTGATCTGAAAGTTGTGTGGACTTTTCAGCAAGCAGCACAAGTTCCCGGCGTCACCCCAGCTCTGTTGATCTCAACGCCATCTTCAGTGACAACTCCACGTCAGGATCCTCCCCTAAGCATGTTCCGCGGACAGTGTCGCCACACGGTGGCACAGTGCCGTTCCGTAAGGCAGAGAGCCCGCAGCAGACAAGCCCCAGCCGGCCCTCCTCCCTGCCGGTGCAGAGTCCGGTACAATCTCCTCAGTCACAGCCCATCCCGGTGCCGTCACAGGTAAAGGCCTACCAACAGATGCAGGGAAGCCATTCCCCGAGTGCTCACAGCCCCCAGCCCAGCAGCCGCGACAGTACCCCCACACCACAACAAGAGGTAGGCTTATATATGTGTATATTTGTGTGTGTTTATACCAGTATCAGGTGCAATGGCCTTTAACACAGTGGAGTTCAATTTGTTCAATTTACAAATAAACAATCCTGCAGATAAATGCAATACAAGAAAATAAAACCTGATATATATATATATATATTTTTTCTTTTTTTTTCTGTTATATGATATATATTACTGAAATATTTTATATGACCGGAAGTAAATAATTTGCTGTTTATGTTGATAGGCGTGCATGGCGCCAGCGAGCCCTGAACCAAGTCAGGTCAGTCAGACAGAAGGGATGGCCATACCACAGAGACGCAGGAAGTCCTCGACAAGCAGTATCCCTGATATAGGATCTATGTCACCTCCCTCAGGTACCTCTATTATATACATAACTTATTCTAAATAATAAGATTCAGTGGAAAAGATATATCTTGAAATAGACTCTTAAAATAGAGCAAGAATTGTAAATGGTATTCAAGTCATATATGATTGAATATATAGATGAGGATTATAATTCAGGTGGAAATAGAGTCAAAATTGCAGATATGTAAATGAGGAAGAAAAGGTGGATAAGTAGACATAGAAGGAAATGTACAAGGCCAAGGTATAAGGCATGTGTACAGGTAATAAGTTACGTGGCCTAAATCACATAATATTACATGTGTGTATCAATAAGGATGTTTATGAATTTGGCATATATGATGGTTACATATAGTGGTACACACTTCAAGTGGTTTCTTCACAGATCTTGAAGGCAAGGTGCAGCACTGATAACCCTCATCAAGTCATCCTCCCAGCTAGAACTTTGCCCGCGTAACATGGTCATGTATATATTAGATCGGATGACAAAGTCAGATCCTTATGAGTGCATCCCTTTACTCTCAAAAAATCATCCTGTGATAAATGCCAGATAACTGTGTTAGGTCCATCAAAATAGCAAAATAGATGTGAACTTTTGAAAAGTTCACACGTATAAAAAAGGTACTACCAAGTGTTGATCAAGATTGTTAAGTGTTGTTTAGCAAATATGTTCACACTTCATACCCACGATATTGAACTGAGTGAACTGCAAAGAGTGAACTGAGTGAACTGTTGGATGCTATTATACACTGGAGATGAAAACAAATTTAAAAAAAAGAAAAAAACAAGAACCACTTGCACTGACACAGGTCAATGATTCTTCTCATACAAGCATTTACGAATATGAAGTTTTTATCTTAATTATTCTCAGCATGAGCAGTTGTCAGATTATTGATACATTTATTGATACATTTATTTGGATTGTATCATATGAAATGCATTAATGTTTAAACACAGATATTCGCATGTAGGTGGTAAACCCATAGATATTTATGCTTTTGGTTTTAAACACATGCAGGTAACTTTTGACCCATGATAAGTTGTTGTCAGGACAACTTGGATGGTTTCCAGGAGATCAAGTCTATGACATAACTGCGAACATGTGAATAGTGAATGCTTGATGGAAAAGTTTGAGCACTGCCTTACATCATTGATCATAATTGTTAATTAAGATCAACATTTAGGATCATTTATGTCAGATTTTTTCTACTGATATTCCAAAATCAATCAAATATCATTGGAGAACTTTTTTTTAAATGTGACAGTTGTTCAGTTATTGATTGTGAAAAGTAAGAAAAACAGATTTTAAAATGTTCATTTTTGTAGACCGAGACCTAAGAGGTCAGAGGTCAGATGTTTCACCTCACACCTACCCACCCCAAAAAAGTCAGTAATAATAGATAGTGAAGAAGGTATGAACAGCATGACGTAGATAAAGAGAACATGACCTGAGCTGGGATATGGCAGTGCTCACATGATTTGTTGGTACACACCTCATGTTTACCTATCATGACAAGTAGGGAAGTGTGCCAAGTGAACTTGACTTGCCATGCTGCTGTGATCTGCACATATGCTGACTGATATTCGTTGATAGAGGTCGCTGTGTGCTTTGTGATTGTTTTGTTCACAGGAAGAGAATCACACATGAGTAGATAAGATGTTAACCATAAACTGTTATCCAATCAGATTAAACTGTAAACAAGACAAGGACACATGTTACTATTTATTGGCAAAGTACTTTCTGTCCAGGACACAGTTACAGGAAACCTGGAATGAATCACATCTCATAAAACAGTCATAAATAATGGAATCTATTTGATCACAGCATTAAAATGCTTTCTTCTCCTACAAAGACAAGTAAAGTTTATTGCACCCACTTGATATCATCAATCAGGAAACATAAATTTTAAGCAACCATGGGAAAAAAAGTAGACAGATGTAAGTTTCATTTAATTATGATTTTTTTTTTCATGTGCTTTGATCTCATTTATAACTGCACTATATGTGTCTGTTTCTAATTGCAGTGCAATTTACCATTGGAACACCACCAAACAATACATTATTCCGTCGGCCAAGTTATGGAACCATATCAACTGGTCGCACTCCCCCCAGCAACTCCAGCTCTCCTCTGCGCAGATCTGGTAAGTGCTGCCATCTATATATATATATATATATATATATATATATAAATATATAAATAACCACTTTAATATAATATATAAATAACCACTTTAATATAAATATATAAATAACCACTTTAATATAAATATATAAATAACCACTTTAATATAAATATATAAATAACCACTTTAATATAAATATATAAATAACCACTTTATAAGCTGCACTTCTTATTGACAATTCTTATTGACAAGGTTTGCTATTCATTGATAGTAATATTTTCTTGTCCTCATTGTACAAATAAGTAAATCTTCTCAGTTAAAGTAGTCAAAAAAAAGTTAAAAAAAAAGTGGCATCCCTGACTGTTGCATGTTGCACTGTTCTCCTAGGCTCGGCACCTAAGACGTGTACTCCATCATTTACAGGACCCTCGTCCCTTCCCACCATCCTTGGCTCACCCACCAAGATGGTCCTGGGAGGATTCCACCTGCATCCGCCGCAGGCGCCGGTTGCCATGGAGAGTGAGGACAGTCCCACTGCTGCCCCGATCATGACGCCGTTCGGCAGCAGTCGCACCCGCACCTGCCCTGATAACCTGGCTGCTGTAGGCTTCAGTCCAGAAAGTACGCAACTCAAACCTCTTATGTCTTCTAAATAACTTTATTTCATATCTGTATTCTAGAGTATTTATTTGTTTATTTTTGTGGCATAGTGTAAGTTTTGTTTCTGAAAGCATTTACTCATTTGAATAAATTCTCAATGGTTTATCAGTAAATCAAAGAAACTTATTTTGAAGAAAAGGATGAACATTAATGATGCAGTCCAAAATTAGCATTTTTTTACTATGTGACCTGATTTGAATATTAACATTTCTTTTACATAATAATTTAATAATTCTTGCTTTTGAAAATATTCAAAGTTAAAAGCATATGATGTATCATATTGTATTTTGTGACATACAAAACTAATTGTGTTTTTGCAGCTCAAGGAGCAGTGGTTCCGATGCGTGTGAGTGCCACGGAGACCACGCAGCTGTTCAAGCGCAGTACAAGTGCCAGTAAGCTGTCGGAGCAGTTGTTGCGGGCAGCCTTTGGTCAGACTTCGCCCTCCGGAGCAGCAGGTCTGACCGCCCAGCTAGCCCAGAGCCCGCCGGGTCAGGTGGTGCCATACACCGCAGGCTCCAACACCTCTCTCAATCTTGTCTCCTCTAACTCGTCAATCAAGGAGAGATCGGGCTCCTTTGACCGGGACAGATCTAAGCGGGACAGTGCCGGCTACATGGCCGATGTGGAATCTCCGGGGTCCGGACGTCTACCTTATTGTACGTCATCACCCAACATGGAAGGACCCATCAGCCTCGTGGCCCCGGAACTCATTGAGGAAACACTTATGGATGTATGTTTACAAGAGTCATTCACCAATACACTTAGAATTGCATATATTTTTATCTTTAAATTATTATAAGCTACATTACAGATTCTTCTGAAGTGAAATTTTAATTATATATAATTAATCAATATTTGTTTTCCAAAAATTATTGATATGATATGGCATTAGCTGTTATAATACTTTAATGTGTTTATGTTGATCAGAAGGAGCACAACGAGACAGTGGCTAAGCTGAACTTTGTGTTGGCACTGGTGGAGTGTATCATTGAGCTAGCACACTCGCGCAGTTCCCCAATCACAGAGTCTGTGGATCAGAAGCAGGGGAACTCCGGCTTCAGGCTGGATCATCTGTCCTTTGTGTCAGAGAGTCAGCGCCAGATGGAGCAGCTTGTTCTCTACGTGAGGGCGCTGCAGCTCCTGACATCCTCCATCGAACTGGCCAGAGAAGAAACCAAGGCAACTCGTCTCCAACCCTCCAACTCCGTCAAACTCAGTATGTATATCTCCCTCAGGGGGGCGATTTGATAATAACATTATAACAAAATAGGCAACTATATGTTGGGTGAATTGAGGGGGATAAAAAGGTTGCTAAAAAAGCTAACATTGTATTGGTTTGAATGTTGTAGTTTTGCGAGAAATGAACAATTATTACCACCAGTGTCTGAACCTGTGCAAGCACCTGCACTCCAAGGGAGTTGGAAATAACCCAGAGGTCAATCCTCAAAATGCCGCAACCACAGCTGATAAACTCATCTACAGCTATGCCATTGAAATGGTAATATTATAATATTAAGCATTTATTTACTCTGGACAATTACATGTCAAGAAAACCATTGTGTATTATTAGTTCTAATTTTGCTCACCAGATGGCAACACTAATCAAGTCAGGACTCAATCAGTAAAGACAATTTTAGCATCATCTTCATTGTTTGATTTCAGAATATGAATGTGTTACTGATATGTATTAAGTTAGAACCAGTTATATTTTCTAAATTAGATGATGCTATTTATAGTTGATTGCTTCATGCGAGTAGAAATGTCCATTCAAACAGAAACTTATTTGTTGTAAACCATAAATATATACTCAAATATAAGTATGACTGGATTTTCACTATTTCTAATCCCATTTTTCATGCAGTGTCAGACAGCAGCCCTGGATGAACTGTTTGGAAACCCCCAGGAATGTTTCCGGCGCTACCGTTCAGCTCAGATTCTGCTTCACAGCTTGGCTCAGCAGGCCCACAACCCCAGAGATAGGGACCTCCTCAATAAGTGTAAGTCAATATATCAATATATCACCAACATCTCTAGTAAGTTTATGAACTAATATTTTCAGTCACATAAAAATTTTAGCTCTCAAAAATGTTTAATACATGATTCAAACTACACCAACAGATCTGACATCATTTAAGATCTTTTGTAGAAATGAAAACTATGTTTGGTCGTCTCTGGTGACATTGGAAAGACCATTTTCCGTGATAGTTTTTATATGATGAAAGTTAATGTATTTATGTATTTGCAGACAAGGAGAATGTGGAGAAGAGACTGTTCATGCTGACCAGCCAGGGGCTAGTGCAGGCTTACGACAGCAGTTGATGTTCACACCACATAGACAATGCTAGACAACTGTCATAAAACAATGAATATCTCCCAGGATGCAACACTAAGCTCTATTAAGCATATAGTGTCTATGGAAATATATTGAAGCACCTGGGGCAAATTGATAGTTATAAAGAAAAATCCAAAAAATTATGTTTTATAAAGAATAAACAAGAATTATTGAGGAAATATTAATATTAAACAAGCGATCTGTTGAAAATAGGACAAGTTGAATGTTCAACAGGATAAAAGACATCAATACTGAAAGCCAGACAAAAACAGAAGAAGAGCCTGTATTTAATCTTGTTTTATGCTGATGATATTGAGAGGAAATTGATTGAATTCATCAAGACAAAAAGTAGACACGGACTTGTGCACCATTTTGCCCTCTACTTGATCATGATGACTTATATGTCAAATTAGCCCCCAAACTATAGAAAATACTTAAACAGGGCAAAATAAGGAGTCCACTGGATCTTACAGTGGACAACTGTAGAAACTGTTCTGAACCAAGGAGAGCTGCATAGACTTTGGAAGGTCCAAGCCTGCTGGCAAACAGGGTGTTCAGAAAATTAATATAAAAAAACACACAGGGTGTTCAGGAACTTCCGTTTCAGCCACAGACAAATCTGAAAAAACTTGTATGCTGTGTATTAACAAGACTGTAGCAGAAATATTATAGATTTGTCAACAGGTATTTCACATTGTGAAGGAATGGAGAAAGTGTTGGTCTCTCTCTCTCAATGAAAAATGTTATTACCATTTTCACTGTACTTATGAGAGTTATGTGGAAAAGATTATTTTATTGAGACCAAAGGTTTTGTTCAGGTATAATTTATTACACATCAAATATATCTTTTTTAAAACAAGCAAATATTCTCACGTTACATCTAAGATTAATATTTCATCAGCATCTGGAACTTCTATAATATACTAGCACACAAAGTGTAGTGTGACTCAATGGACTTTGGCAAGAAATATGGGTAAATATGATAGTTTTCACCTATAAAATGACCAAATATTTGTGTGGAATGATACTTGGAAAATTCCAGACTGTTGCTGCTGAGGGTTGTCATGGCAATTACAAATATGTGGACAAATTATTGCCATGGTAACCAGTATAAAAGCAAGAATAGATATAAGATCTGTGGTTTGCAGTTGATTGCATTTAAATGGTGGAGGCCTTGAGGGCCCATGTAGAGTGTAGCACAGGGACTATTTGTAGTGTATGATGATTACTGTATGTGCATTTGACAGGAGAGGCGTCTCCACACGACATCAACATGAGATGATTTTACATTCTTTAATGTAACAATATGCCACATAAATGCAAATAATAATTAATCACAATTTTGCTGCCAGGTTTGTGATTTTTGTTTTAAGATTAAAGCATTAGTTATGCTGTATTTTATGATTTGACTTGAATGCTGGCTCATTTCCTATCTCAAAACGTATTATGGTCAGTCAATGTTTTATAAAATGTTTTGATATTAATTACCTCTTCTATTCAGTGGTATAATTATATATTTACATGATGTGTATTGCATGCTAGACATGCACATAAGGTGCGTGACCTCATATTGTTTCATTTTTGTTCACAATATTATACAATTTGTGATTTTTAAAAGTCTCCTACTTTAGTAAATTTAGCATAAACAACAAGGCAGGTATTTACTGGTATGAAGATATGTATGTTATAAATGACCAGTAAAGTACAACATATATGTTCTTTAAAAGTGGTATTTATTAAATTTGAATATCCTGAATCTACTGGTACATACCCCACATCTTGAATACAGTGTGTGTCAAACAAACATCAATTAAAATCATATGGCACATTGGAATTTTAAAGGTTCTCAGTGGATAGACTGAGACTGTTAGTATAGTTCATCTGTTGTATTAAAATTAGAATATAAAGTGTCAAAAGATAATGATGACAAATATGGACTTGCATTAAGAGCAAAGCTATATAAAATAGTTTAATTGTTTCAAGATTGCATAGGTTTATATATATATATATATATATATATATATATATTAGATGTATATGTATATAGACACTTAAAGCTAAGGTGGAGAAAGTATAAAATGCCTGGTGCTGAAGGATGAAATACTTGAGATATGACGTAAATAATCACATTGATAATATAATGGTGTTGCATGATATTATGTGTGAGATGTGCTTAATAATTTATGGCTATAATGTCACGTATACATGGTGAGCAGATGGAATGTGATACTAGAGGAGAGAGAAAGTGCCTGGATTTTTTTTAATCTGAGGCTAAGAACCCAACAACGCCAAAGGGTTCGCATAAGCCGAAACATTGTACTAATTTCAGTACAGGAAACAGATATTTGTAAAGAGGAGGTGACTTTGAATAATGATGATTATGTTGTTATTGGATGTAGATGATGTCAATTTTGGGATGATTCATGACCACTCAGACATGTGTGTGTAGAAATGTAGTGATGTTATTATAGTCATTATTATTTATTAGAATAGTAGTCAAAATCATAATAAATGTCACAAACTATTGGCATCATCTACATTGATAGATTTTAGAAGACACACAGATGTGTTTTGGCGCTGTTGCTTTGATACATGTCAGTACCAACTGTATTTGGTATAATGCTTAATCTGAGAGATGGTGTGAGAAAGGATCTCACAAGTCCTACGTTTGTGTGTGCAGATGCCTCGTGCATCATGCTAGTCAGAGACAGTGTGATATTGCAGTTAAGAGAAGGTTGCTTCAGAATGATATTGCAGTTAAGAGAAGTTTGCTTCAGAATGATATTGCAGTTAAGAGAAGGTTGCTTGAGATATTGCAGTTAAGATATTCCCATGAATGCTGACGTTCACCTGGAGTGAATGCTTTGATGAGCTTCTGCTTTATACTTTCTGTATAAAAGCTCTATGTATGTATTGTTTATCAAGATTGAAAGTTGAGCTTTTGAAGGATTTGAAGTTTAAAGTGTTCAGTGTAAATTCATGAAATAAGGGGGAAAACAGCATTGATGTGGAATTTAATTGAGTAATTGTTGACAAGTACAGCACTGCTGTCATGGTCAATGATGTGCCAGTTTATTTCATGAATTTACACAAGCAAGTTGTGAGTTGCTAATTGAATGTTAAATGAGTGGCAAAGGAGCTTGGCTTCCGCATTGCAGAATGTGTTATGTTTGAATTACTGATTGCTTGCTGGGAGAGAATACTGGAATAGGCTGAGAAAGAAGGTGAGGTTGAATACTGGATTACCGGAGTACCCGGATGTGAAGGAAATGTCTAGTACAAGATAGGAATCATGTGTTATGGCATGAAAAGAATATACATAGGAATGGATCTAATGTCTATAAAAACAAATCCTGAAATGGATTTGAAAGTTTCCCTTGACTTGAATTTCCCCTGTATGTGAGCCTTGTGGACTTGCAGTGGAGTAATTAGCTGTATATTTTAGGTCTAGTAAATCACAGACTTGATGTGTATATTTCATATGATGTAGTCATTGCAGACAGATTTCATTGCTCATATATGAATTTGTGTAGATGATTGTACTCATATTTTTATAGACTAGTATGTTTCATAATTTTGTGTCATCACAAAAAAGGATATATATATATCTAATTTATTTCTTGCCTTACATATCTTTTTCATCTCTCCACCATATTTAGCAATATTCAAACTCATTATTACAGCTTGTTTTATTTATCTCAATTATAATGCAAATTCTTATCAATTTGGTGCAAGATGGAGTCTATGTAAGTCCATTGTTTTATAGAACATCATTATTATTGAGTTATCACATGGAATAAACCTGTCTTCCAAGGTATGAATGTGTAAACTCTAATATATTACTAGAATATCCTAAAGCTTGAACCTTTATTAAGTTTCCTTTCTCTTATGTATCAATGATAGTTTCACTGAAATGTGTCAGTTTGTCAGTATGTGCATTTCAGTGAAATGAACACTCTTTAAAAAGTGCATTTTCACCCTTGTTACTCAGTTGTAAGAATGCTCTGTATTTATAAATCCATGATAGAAAAGAATAAGATTCTGATGATATTACAAATAATGTCAGCATTTCAAAATGCCATATTTAACCAAGACTATGACTAGTTAACCACATTAAAATTAGAACATAAGTGTCAGAATTCAACACAACTTAAAATGTAAATTATTACACATTATAGTTGTACATAATATTCAAGAGGTTCATATTGAGAATTAGTGGCATTTGTACAGGACTAACTCCATACCCAGTAGAGTCGTGGTGTATCAAACCTAAAGCATCAACAATACATCACTCCAGATAGTTCTGCACTCAGATAATAGAGTATATTCTTCATACTATATTACATATTTAAATAACATAGGTATTATTATTATTATTATATATATATAAATATATGATTATAAATATAATGTCCCAAACAATGGCTACAGGTGTCAGCTTTGCGTGATGCCGATAAATCTAGGTTAAAATCCAAGGTCAAATAATCCCGGTTTTGAGACAATTGATTGTACTCAATTTTATTACAACTTATTTATGGACATATAACCAAGCATAACAGACTGTCAAGCGTGTAAATAAGCTTGCTCTATTTTTCATAAAAGCCTATGTAATGGTAGTAGTTAGAATGGAGAGATGGACACCCATCTTGTTGTCAGGATGCAGCGGACTAGCATTCACAATCACACCAGAAAAGTGCAAAGATTTTATACAAATATTTATCCTAGAAAGCACAAAGTGTCCGTGGGAGTTTAAAAACACAAAGATATATGTACTAGGTTTTATTATGAAACTGACTTGTGCAATAGGAATATGGATAATGAATTAAACATGTAACATATCACTATAATGCAGGATACCCTATTTATATATAAACCATTTGAAGCTAGTCGCATAATAAAAGAAATCAATAAAATATCATTTGGACTATATGCCACAGGTATAACCGGACTTGTGCTCACCCTTTCCACTCGCGTTATGTACAGAATGGGGTAAGTTATCATCTAACTGTAATATTTAGTGTAGAAGTTTGCACGGCTAGACATGGTTGGTTGTATGTTGTTGAAAGATTGAATGTTATTATTATTATTATCGCTGTGTAGAAGTGGATCTAGATGACACTGTTGATAACATACATGGTTTTTGTACAAGACAGAGCATTTTAATCATTGTAAACTTGTACATAGTATTTATTGAGAAATAAAGTAATGTTTCAAGTGCAGATTAGTTGCTCAGTTGTCAATCTTTTCAGAAATGTATTCAATAATTAAACCTGAACAGTTTTTTCCATTTCACACTTCTAAATTACAAATCACAGTCAGCTATGGGGGTGGCACCCCAATTTATTTATTTTTATCCTTTTGGGAAATCAAACTGATAGATATTAACTTTTAAAAATCTCATAATATTTGAAAAGCTCCCTCCATATCACTAATTTGACCTTTGAACCCTGGTGACACCGATACATGGACATCTTCACCCCCACCACCCCCTTATGCAAGGTTTACCACCCCCCCCCCCACCATCCCCTTATACAAGGTCTACCACCCCCACTACCCCCTTATGCAAGGTCTACCACCCCTACCATCCCCTTATGCAAGGTCTACCACCCCCACCACCCCCTTATGCAAAGTCTACCACCCCTTTATGCAAAGTCTACTTTGCTGCCTCCCAATCTAACCATTTAATTGGGTTTTATATAGATTCAAGAACTTTTGTTCAGATTATTTTTTTTATTATAAAATAGATTTATTTGGATTGAAACAGCGGATTTTGTAAAATAGACTACTCTGCAGAGTCATTTTGAATACATACACATGGGAAGGGAATAGGAGAGACTGAGTGTTTGAGACTTGTGGGTCTGTTGAGAGGTGAGGTAAGAGTGATAGGGGCAGCATGCTTGGTCCCTGTGGTAACCCGTGGGGTCTAAACATAGAAGCATGACTGAGGCTAGTTTCTAGGAACACATTTAGCTACCTCACCAAGGTGGAAGTCAGCCAGAAACTACTATAAGGTGCTGGGAGAGGATAGAAGAGTGCAAGGACCTTGACAATGGTGACCTGAATGATAGTGAAGGTCCTTCAACCCCACAGCTGACAGCTCAGCAATCTCCAGGCTTGTTTTGCGTCCTTTGTGACGTATTGAGGTTGGGTTATTGGATGTCTGTGTGTGGCTCAGGCTCCACTAACATAGCCACTTGAACACAAGGATATGAACAAGGTGGCAGTCAACATCAGCCTAGCAGCTTTAGCCTTTATATTGCTCAGCACCAAGGAACAACTTTATTATCATCTCACAGGTTATCATATGTGATCTCAGGAGACTTGACAGGAATGCCAACCACATGAGTGGGAGCATCTGAACAAGACTCTTCTCCAACATCACAACTTCTACCAACAAAAGATACCAACTCTTGAATCTGGAATGTAAATCAAGCAATATAATCAACGGTCATATCAAACACTTGAACTTCGCATTTTTTATTTTTTTTATATTTTTTATCACACAAAGTGTGAAGAGAGTCATAATGGCTGTGACGAGCGTAATGGAGCATGTTGATTATGAGCACAGGAACTTCCTGTGTGACCCCAATGTGTCTCGGCACCCCTTGTGGCTTTCTGATAAACATTTCATCTACCACCTGCAGCGGGATGAAGAAGGAAGCTTAATGTGCACCAGGGATAACCATGGCAACCCCATTGTCTCCGCCAGGTAGGCTCTCTTCACAACCATCACCTCATCATAAATTGGTCTTATTTTCAAAAATTGGGGATATAGATATAATCATCAGAAAGTAAACACCATTTCTTGGCATCTTTTATTTTTATTTGTATGTTTGTTTTGTTTTGTTTTGTTTGTTTGTTTGTTTGTTCATTCATTCATTCATTCATTCATTCATTCATTTATTTATATATATGTTTTTCATTTTTTCTTTTTTTTTATTTCATCTGTCTCAATATATATAATTTTATTCAATAATAAGTAAGTTTAATATCTCAAAAATAATCACATTTACACTGGTCTGTTATCATTTAAAACTAAGCAGAAATTTCCATTTTTGAATGACACAACTTATAGAATTTTGCAAGTTTGTGAGGGTGTAACATACTGAAACATATTTGAAATGTTTGAACTCCAGATAAAACCATATCATTTTTATTATTTTAATAGCGTTTTTATAAAAAGAACATCATCCTTTTCATTAAATAGTTGGTACATTCAAATGTGAGACACTTGCTTGGGGTACAGATCTAAACTTCTGAGCCAAGAGTAGGACATGTAATTGACAGGTCCTCCCCATGCTGTCAACTTCCTGCTGTCCCCACAAAAAACAGCCCTCTATATATAAGACAACTCACCGATATTATATTATGATATTATAATACTACCTCAGTGTCCTGGTACATCCCTGCAGAAAGTTGTCCGCTCTGTTTATTTTCTTTTATCTTCCATCCTTTATGATTCCATGGAATTTCCACAGGATATTGTAGGTATTAGTGGATGATAAACAGAAATGAGAATTTACACATATTGTTCTTGTGATTTTTTTTGTAAACAAAAGTACTTTTTAAGTTTTATTTGTACTCAGACCCAATATGAGAGGTAATTAATCCTGATTGTAATACTAAGATAAAATATTGTGATGTTTTCGGAGGTGTCATTCTCTTCCCCCCCCCAAAAAAAAAACAAAAAAACAAAACAAAAACAAAACAAGAATCTTATAAACATGTTACAGGCATATATTTTTCAACATTGTAGCCAGTAGAAAAAGTACTTCACCAGCGACTTTAGCACTTTTGCTTTTTGCCAAAATCTGATAAATGAAAATCAGATAGGATATTTCTTATAAGATTTTTCTTATTTCTAACCTTTAAATGACATTTTGACATTTCATATTGTTTATATTCAAAGAACTAACCATAAATATAAAGACGTGACAAGGTTTTGATGATGGGATGAAAAAAATATATATCCATGGACAGAACTCAAACACAAAATATACTTCCATTAAGATAAATAACTTGTAATCTCACCAGTATTAAATTAGTTTCTTCTATTACTGTGATCCACCCACTTGCCTAATCTTAATATACATACAAGTTATCTGCTATTGTGGCAATATTTGACTTTCCTAATTTCTGTGATATTTTACTTCCATTTTTTCCCTGTGATATAAATTATGCTGTTTATGTCAAAGTATAGATATAAATTAGTTTGCTTGACATCTCTCTGGGATATCTGGGATTTAATTATTTCTCCCACATTGATATTCCTAAACACATACATGTTCTAATCTCTAATCTCATTATCTCATTCTGACACTTACCGGTAGTTTTCCCATTCTCCTTTTCTTTCACACTTATTTCGAACTTCAGACATAACCTATTAATAAATACATTTGCCTGTGCTTTAGACATAGCTTTTGTCATGATTGTTTGGCCTTTCTCTGATGCTTCTTAAGGCAAAATAAACCCTGGTTAAAAGCTTGACATCTACTCTCAGCTTGTCAGCAAACTGACAGTAGGAGATCATGCTATATAATTAGGTATTACAGAAAGTTACCTGAAAAGTCTCTTACTGTAAATACACTTATTCACTATTCACAGTTCATTATTCAAATATTTCAACCCTTTGGTATATAACTTTTATAAATTTAGCACATTTCCCTGTGATGTCAACTTCATACATGTGATGTCTGATCTGCTTTCCTCACAAGATTTTAAAAGCAGTAAAAAAACCATACAAAATAGATAAATACTTGACATATTTATAATGAGTCAGCTTTATTATCATATAATTCTTTTTTCAGAAAGTTATCTGAGATATGTGTGTTCAGCCTTGTGCATCACATTAATGTTCTCAAGAAGATGAGCTGTGACTATCTCCCAAGCAACATCTACCCGCTCATGCTGACGGAGGCCATGTACAACCGCGAGGCTAACGCCATCGAGTGGCTCGTCTCCACCTGGCCGATGAAGGTGCTGCGTATCTATGACGTCATCCCCACGGAGGACTATGTGGAGAACGACTATCTGACCACCACGTTGGAGGGCAGCGAGGCCAACTGTCTGGTGGATAGCATTATCAGCGGCCTCCTTAAACTCAGGCCAGAGTCCAGACTCAAACTGGTCGATTTCTCAGGATTCCCAAAAGGTACCAGCCAAAATTCACATTTTTGTTCATGATTTTTGTTCATGATTTTTGTTCATGATTTTTGTTCATGATTTTTGTTCATGATTTTTGTTTTTCATGATTTTATTAGAATCAATTAATATCAGAATATACTATGACTTTTATAATGTCCCATTGAAAAGCATTGCTGGGTTCAACAAAGCAATGAAAGGATTCAATGACGTAATATATAGGTTCACCAAAGGAATGCAATGGTTTACTGAAGCAATTCAAAGGTTCAATAAAGCAATGAAAGGATTCAATGGAGCAATATATAGGTTCACCAAATCAATATAATGGTTTGTTGAAGCAATACATGGCTTCAATAAGCAATATGAAAGTTCACTGGGTCATTTTGACTGCTACCATCCCTTATGAACTGTTTTATTCAGTGAGGGTCCATAAATTTACCTGAGACTCAATCAATGAATCATTTTGACTGCTACCATCCCTTATGAACTGTTTTATGCAATGAGGGTCCATACATTTACCTGAGACTCAGTCAATGAATCATTTTAGAATTGACATAAGATTGGGATCTGTAGAACGGGAAGACTGAGGAAACTCTACCCATTTGCCTCAACTGTTGTTAAAATTTAAATATTATCAAATAAATAAATAAGTGAATAGTGAATAAGTAACAATATAATATTTTTACAAAATATTTAATCAATATTAAATCTAAGATGAAAAAGTTGAAACAGAGAATAAATTCTTTGACTGAGTTTCTAGCCCCCTCCTTGTGTCACCTGGGACCCAGGCGGCATAAAAAGGTCCAAGTTGGTAACAGTCAAATAAATTCTTTGACACAGGAAAATCTTATTTCTAACATATTTTGAGACATCATGGTTTCCATCAAGATCCTTCAACTTTTTCAACTTTAAAAAAGATCATAACAATCACTCAGGAAAAAAATTCAAGACAATTACATTTTGTTCTTTTTTTTTCAGATCGTAAACTTTGCCGAGAGCTGTGTCGTTTGCCAATATTATGGATGAAACCCAAGAAGAGAACAGTGGATGATTTACATGAGATTATGTCAGAGAGCATCGGTGAGTTCTGTCAATAAAAATGATCATCACTTTTCAGTTGGAATTCTTCAATTACCTTGATTTAAATGCTCCAAATAAAAAATAAACAAGACAGATTAAGGATATATATATCTTCACTATTGTAAGAACTGAAACCTGCATAGTTCATTTTTTTTATCTTCAGAAGTAACCAAAGACAAAGTGCAGCGTTTTCTCAACAGGATCTCAGTAGTGTACCATAACATAGATGGAAACTACAATCATGGAAACAAGATCGGTAAAAGCATAATTCTTGTTTTAAATGGAATATGTAATCCTCAGTTGCTTACAACCAATCATCTGTTTCAATCATCTGTTTCAATCATCTGTTTCAATCATCTGTTTCAATCATCTGTTTCAATCATCTGTTTCAATCATCTGTTTCAATCATCTGATTCATTTGCTTATTTTGTGTATTTCTTATAGGTCAATACCTGCAATTGATTATGAATTGTGAATATTTTAAATTGTCATCAAGATTATCTAAATGGTATAATCCCTTCTAGATTCTAAAAAAAAATGGGGCCATGATAGATATTCTAGCTTATGAACATAAGCCTCTGATACTTCAAGTCTGTATCAGAAAAGTGATCATTTAAAGGAAGTCTGATGGTAAACAAAAGTTCAGTTTGTTTGTTTCAATTAACTAAAATCATGTACAAGGTCTATTTAGTACTTTCTGTTCATAAACATTTTTCACATTTGTCATATATATGTAAGGTTTGGTAACTATTAGTAAGTGTGCAGAGCAAGAGCAAGTTGTTTTCTTAAAATCAGTGTCTAAGGTACATGTGACCTGGCAGAAAGAAAAACACACACTTTAGAAGCGCAGAACAAATTGGCAAAAAATCAAATCTTGATTCATAGAGTGATGACCAAGTTTATCTGTGGCACACTTCAGACAGTGCACAAGAACGAGAAATAGAGGTGTGCACTGTATTGAGGGTACCATGGCAACTAAAGCATTGTATTACACAAAGAGAGTGGAGGACTAGCTGGTAGGTAAACAAAGGTTGCTATGGTTACCATTTCCTCAGAGAGGTAGGGAGGTGGGTAGTGGGCACTGGGTGCAGATAAGTCAGGCACTTGCTTATCACCTATATATGTCAGCAATATGTACGATGCGCATATATACTGGCCACCGAGATCTGCGATGTTCCAAACCAAACAATATCTCAAGCCAGAAGCTCCTTACACATTACAAAAAAATAATATATTTTCATTTTATACTTTTATTACTAGCTTTCAGCTTTCAGGTACACTGTACAGGCCTAAAGTTTTAATTAAACTGGTTATATAAAATCAATTAACTATTGCTTTAGTGTTTCAATCGAGCAGGCTGTTATTGGTAATTGAAGAGCACTACTTTTTGCCTCCAATCTAATAGATGATGTCTATTATCCCCTCCTTTGCCAATCCACTGTCTGCTCATTTTAATTTATTTTTAATTGGGCAATCATGATACCTAAATTTATGTTTTAAATATGACTTCATAATTATACCTTTTAAAATATGAAAATAATAATTTTCATTCATTCTTCTGAAGGTGATCTAAATGAGTGGTCATCTCATTCATTTTAGTTATTTTAGTTTAAAGTTCATCCACCAGGTGGCAGATCAGGAAAAGAATCAATAACACAACTTGAGTTTCACTATCACAATTGATTTTGCCCTCCAAAGTAAACATGTGAATGTTCTCCAAACATAACACTATTCCAATTTTTTTTTAAACATTTTATCTTAAAATATTAAGATAACAAAAAAATTGATTTAGAACTGAGTAGATTTTACCTTTATTATATTTGACATTGTAATGTCTAAAGTGTAGACAACCACATAGATAAAATGAGTGGTCTATAAAACTTGGCAAAGTATAGATGACATGCACTCAGTGGGTAATCACCGCTCCTGCCTTGTCATCCTCACAAAGTGACCCTTACTTCCCCTCAAAGAATTTACACATTACTCAGAAAACGTATCCATGACATCTCTGGGGTTAGGTTGTCATGGTAACTAACACATGAGATTGATAACCGTGGAGATGGGTGTACAGGTATATAATGATAAATGTTCATCACTGACACCTGACCTTTTACATTTTACAAAGTTACTTCACTTACAAGTTTCAACCAAAAATGTTCAAAGAAAGTATACTTTATATTTTTAAAATGAAGGATCTTGATAAACCCTTCTCCATTAAGTTGTGCTTTATCATCTCTTTTACTGAATTTGATGAGTTTTATTTCAAGTTTGAGATTTGTTTCAGGGGATCACAAAGCAGATAGTGAGTAATCAAGGAGCAGCATTTAAAATGAAAACATTTCATAACACATCTTTTCTGTACATGCCTTTGTTGCCAAAATGTTTATGTATTCCCTTTACAGAATGGTAGACATTAAATCAGCTGTCATATCTCAAAGCTGATCGCCAGCATGCATTGTTCTTGACTCAAGAGACACCTGGTGGATGATTTATGTTGAGACTCAAGCAGTGAGAATTAGTGATATTGTTGCAGAGCCAATCATCATATTACTGGACCTGCACATCTCTATAGATGACGTGCCTCTTGGTCTGAGCTTACACAAGACTTCAGCATTCAAGTTTGCTGCCAACAAAGTATGGATGAAACATATCCCAGAGGTCATACTCTCCACAAATCAACTCTACAATGTTCTAGATACAAAGGTAATCTTTATTCTTCATTATGTATATTATGGAGTCTTTATTGTGAGACTTACGCATTTGGCCTTTTCACAAGGCATTTTCATGTTCTATTTTATGAAATCATCTAGTTCAAGTTACAATAAATTTGGAACTTCAAGTAATTTACCTCCAAGTGATTTTTTTCTTTCTCTGATGATTTTTTTTTCAATTTTCACAGAGAGAGTATATACACATACAAGATGAGTGGATTTGATAGAGCAGTTTTGGGAATTAATAACAATATTGTTTTTTTTTTAATTATGTCATATAATTTGATAAAAGAAACTTTTTTTCAATATTGGAAAATAGATAACCAGAAATTATATAAGCAATTTTTTAGTTATGAAATACATGGATGAAGAAATACATTAATGATTTGCAGAGAATCACACACTTTGAGTATGAAGAGCCCCTGCTGCCCCGGAATGAGCAGAAACTACAGAATATGGTAGATGCATTTGGAGACTTAGAGAATTTAATAGCACTGAGCTTGCCAAACTCACTGGATAGAGAAACTAACCCAGGGATGATCAGTCAACTAAATGGCTCCTTGCAAAAGCTGAAGAAACTTCAAAAACTTAATTTCTCATATTGCAACATAAATGGGCAACTAGAAAATTTGCTAGATGGATTAAAGCAGAAAGTGATTTATCTCAACTTGAAAGACTGCCGGCTGAACGAGGAAGACCTATTTTTCTTAATTCACTGGCGCCCTCTATCCACCCTCAGGGAACTGAATCTAAGTTGCAACAACCTGATGTTGTTGGACCAAGTGGTGATTGCCCTGCTGGAGAGAATGAAGTACATCACATGTCTTTCTTTATCATTCTGTTCTCTGAGCATCCACTCTCAGGTGATGATTGCGCGTGAATGCAAGGAGAGTAGCCGGCTGAAAGTGCTGGCAATGCAGAACTATGTGCCGCTTCCAGAGAACGACACAATGGAGATGCTCCACATCTGCGCCATGATCTCAACCCTCCAGAAAGTCATACTCTTCCCAGAAGTATACGCCTTCCCAGGCCTCAATGAGGAGGAGCGCAGAAGTAGCAAGATTCAAATGCTGGCAACAAGTTACACTTACCTGGAACGCAGGGGCAGACCAGATATTGAAGTAGAGTGACCTCCCCCTTCTATAAATTAGATGTTAGAACTATAGCTGGTATCTGCTAAAGTGATGAGCAGATATTGATAGTGAGTGACACCCCTCATTATGTCTTGTCAAGGATACAAGGGTTGACCAGATGTTAGGGGTTGAGTGACCCCCCATCCCCACCCGTCTCATTTTTATCAACTTAAGAGCACTGTATTTTAAGGAGAGTGCCACCCTGTATCACCACCAAAAATAAATATTGAAGAAGACTTCCACAGATCAAACAGTTACTTGTGCCCTAAAAAGCTATACATGCCCTCCCTTCATTATTTGGAAAAGGGCACATATGGTTGATAAGGGCTTTCTTGAATGTCAGGATGTTAGACTCACTTGATGAAATATCATGGAAAGGCCTCATATCATTACATACTGCTGCTATAAATTCCCAAAAATGTGATCACTCCATCTCTATGTACAGTGTCAAATGTCACAGATCCCTCTAAACTTTCCTTTGTTTTCAATTATTTGTAGTTGTAAATTTAATGTTTGTTGCATGTTCTATGTGATACATATCAGGAATATTTTAGATAAGTGCCTGAAATGTATTTCTTTGATAATCAAGCTTCCTGCATTATTGTCTTATTGTATTTCATGATATAAAATATGTCATATCAAACAGTAATAATTTCAATAAGGTTTTATAACTTGACAGATCATCTGAATAACTTGAAATGTTATCAGCACACCAGATTACTTTGAATATTATGGAAGTTACATAACAGGAATAAACGAGTGGGGCAAACGATTATTTTAATAAGCGAATTAAGGTCTCCAATTTAGATTCAGTTAATATGACGATAACAATGAAGAACTTATTTGAATTGGCACTTGCAAAAACAATGTCAAATATAAAAGATAACAAGATAATTAAGACTAGTAACATTAAATAGAATTTAAGATTCTTGACTGAGTTTCACATAAAAGGGGATGATGCAGTCAAAGATACTTCATTTTACTATATACAAAAGGTTCAGGTTTTTGAAGGCATCATTAACAGATCTAGAACACTCATAGTATTGGTATCACAGTTAATCATGCAATTAGGAATGCAAATTATCAATACAAATTTACCCAAATTGATAATTTACATTGCTAACAATACATAAGAAAATTAGAAGTAAATAAACATTTTTAGAAGATCTGCAAATTATGGGGATCATGGCATGTTATTTTCCTAAGAGAAATCTGCCACAGGGGCACATTTAATTAAAATAAAAGTTTCTCTTATATCAACTTGTCATGTGTGTATAGAAGATTTACAGGAATAATGTACAGATGACCAGTAAATTTACAGGAATAATGTCAAGAAGACCTGCAGGCTTACAGGAATTCTGTTTATAAATAATTGTATCTGTATTTGCAAATTTCCTTTGTGATGAATGAAATGTACTTAAAATAAATGAATTCATTTACAATTTGAAATTAAGAAAAGATGTCATGTTATTTTTTAAAATGTCCAAACTGAAATACATCACTTGTGACAAAGGCAGCCACTGACATATCCATAACGTGGCGCCATCTATGATGTATTCAGGAAGTGGTGCCCTCTATTATCAATATTTTCAGCTACAAATGGGAGGTCCAGACCTTGAGTATGATTTTTGTGTGTGTGTAGATGTACATCCAGGGGAAAGTTAATCTAATTATAAGGAAAATTATCCTAAAATTTCTCACGATAAGCAACATTTGTTTTCACTCTATTTCAAGAAGTTAAAATTTAGATAAATGATTATAACAAATTCACAATTATAAAATTGTATGCACAATTTTCTTAAACTGAGATAGAGTCTCACCTCCGAATCAAATCCAGGAGGGAAGAAACAGAACACATTCATCTAACCATATTATTTCTTATAATATAACGGCCATCTTTGCTTTAAAAAACAGATTGAGATTGACATCAATGAGTCATAAATGAGATTCATAACGAGATATTGTTAAAGTAGTCTTATCTCTGCAAAAAAAAATACCATGCCTTTGGATGGGTTGTCATGGAAATAAACAATATTTGGAAAAGAAAACATTGTCTAAGAGTAAAGTTTGAAATATGTGAGATTGTGATTGGAGGCAATAAAACACAATGTTTTACTTTTTCTGGCTTGCTTCATTATTTCTTATATCAAGTTATGCAAATAGGACACGGCCATCATAAATCATTTATCTATTGCAAAATTCACAAAGAAAAGGAAGAATCTGTCTTAATTAATAATTTGTCTGTTTACCTGGACTGATGACATTAAATAATGAAAGGATATTTTTTTTAAATATATATTTAACTAGATTTGCTGCAGCAAAATCTGACATCATTATAACCATTTGGAAAGGTTTTTACAAGAAAAACACAGAAATTAATGCTTTGTTTCAAAATTTATTATAAATTACTCTTTATTTACAAACATATCACTGGCAAAAATAATGCTATTCTTTGCAGTATAACATATTCTTTCACATCATGCTTCACATCTGATATACACCACAAAACTCAGACCTGCAAATAGACATCCTGACAAATAAACCAAAAAAAACAAGAAAAAAAAAACTAACACATTAAATTGATTTGTAAAATTTGTGCTTTGACTGCCAAATTCTTATCTTTATATCTTGATGGGTCAAACATTTTTTTGTAAACAATTGCATCTTTCAAAATAAGTGTGGAATTTTACAATACTGCATTTTCAAGCTCATGATGTACCATAAAAATTTCCTCTGATATGCATACCACACTCTAAATTTCTTAACAGATTTCGGTTGTAAATTTGATAAGATCTTCATGAAAAAAATCTTTCTCCAAAGTCAAGGTTACAAAGATAAACATCCATCTTGAAAGCTGACAACTCATGAAAAGCTAACTGTGGCATTGTGCCAAGAGACTGGCCATGTGCATGGTGACCAATATAAAACAAATACAATCCTGATACCAGGTAAACTGACGGGACCTGCCACTCACATTTTCAGAGGTGAAGTCTCACTTTTGTGGTTAATTTGACTGATGTTTCATGTGGCACTACATTCAGATCACTTTGTGACTTATTTTCTGACATTACTCAAAGCTCACCACAGCATGCTGATGTCATTGTTCCATCAGGTTCTATCATCACCTAAATGTTCCACCACACTTAAATGTAAAGAGTTAAAAAAAAGAATAAATAATCACATTACCACATTTGGACCATTGCCACATTATAGATTTTAACATGGCAAGCATACATTAATAATCTCATTCACACTATCTTTGCCAGCAAACAGCACAATCAGGGAAGAACATCAACTCATAACAATGCACTTAATGCCATCTCAATGTGTATTATTCATGGTTTCAATGTCATGATGACTTTTAATATCTAATACAAAATAAAAGAGACCAATGCTGTTTACGAATACCCCCACAATCATCATTACCATCACAAACAAATCATCTTTCGTAAAATAACTCTGCTTTTGTTAATAACATACTTTAATCTTTTGTTTTCAACATGTTATATATTTTTGAACCTTGGTAAACTATAATACATATCATCACCCGTCCATATTAAAAATTATGTTCTATTTCAGGAAACAAATGTATTTGATATACCGCATGTTAACATGACCCTCACTTTACTCAGAGAAACAGAAAATTTTGAATTAAATTTTGAATTAAATATTCTTTCAAAAATATATTCATAAATGCACAAAATATGCAATACACAAAATATAAATATGATTAATAACAGATAAATTCTGTGATAATTGAGAATGCCAAATAAGTTAAAACAGCAAAAGAATAGGTGAGGTCAGGTGCAGTTAAAGAGGCATTCATACTAAGAGATTGAAATTGATTGAATGACATTATTAACAGATTTGGTACGATTTGGTATTTTGTAAATGTATCTATCTATTAATGGGCATGCCATGATTTGAAACAGTGAAAAGATTTTTTTTAAAAAATAACAAGCATTTTTCTGTTAGTGCACGAGATTTCTTTGGTAAAATCCCAATTTTTTTTCATCGTAATCAAACCTGTTCATCAAGAGGACATCTTAGTAACAGCACAGATTGACATGCTTTCACTGGTATGATAATTGACCGCTAACATGTTCACCATTCCGTACTTTTTAAGCTATTATCCATCAACAAATGTTTATATTTTAGGGCTGCATGGTTCATATGATGGCCAGACAGAATTCCAGTGTTAATAACACATTCCTGACAGCAAACAATATCAACAGAACATGGTCATGATCATGCATCAAAATATATAGAGCATTATTATTCATTTATTCAAAATCTGACATCCTGAGTGTCAGACAATGTAAATTCACCCTTTTTTAGACATTGTGCAAACCAGTTAAACATTGATTTCCTTCTACATTAAACCTTTGACAAATTTCAACATTGAAAACAAAGCTAAAAAAATAAGAGAGAAAAAAGGTATAAACCACAATAATTACAAATTAAACACAAACTATTTGGAACCAGTAGGAATCATTTATAGTTATTTATCATTTTTATATTCATAACACATGTAGTTGAACATGTTATGTGGTGGAGGTGGGATATGTACACGTGGTCGCACCTTATCGTTGGTAAATATTGCTGATGTCAACCTGCACATGGCCTGTGTACATTTCCTTTGTGGATGTTTCAATATGTAATAATGATTTATCTGTTGTGGTTGCCAATCATCAACCACAAACTCATTCCTGTCAATCAAATGTCAAAAAACTGATATGGAAACATTCCCTTTTTTTTAATTCCTGACAATTTAGTCATTGCTATTCTCAATTTATTCTCAATCTCCTTGAGGAAAATTGACCTTTAGCGACCTAGTTCATCTTAGTGTCTCATAATGACAGGAACATTTTGACTACAAAATAACATTCAAACAATAAATACAATCAAATGTAAGTTATATTATCTGCAAGTTTTAATGACTAAATAATTTGGCAAACCATGCGAAGTTTGATTTAATCGTGACTCTCAAACAGTCATCACTCACGACCTTTTGATTTTTTTTGATGTGCATTAATGATCATGACATTAATTATGTCATCACCATCACTTTTATCAGGAAATGTGACAAACGGTTTGACTGGAGGGGTCTCACTGATGATGAGGGGCCAGCTTCTCGCAACTGGTCCACATTACTACCTCAAGACCTCTGACATGCAATAAAACTGTTTATCATCTTAGAGAGACAGATCTTTGGTATTATTCAAACAAAAATCTTTACATACATATACCCACAAATCCTTGACCACACTGACTTAGATCTCCACAATGTGAACAAAATGAACATACATTTGGCCAGTGTCCAACATGAGGTCACGACACGACACCGGCCATCCGATGGCTGCTGGAAAGTCCTGCTTTGTGTAGGTGGCAGCACTGAATGAAATTTAACTCTGCCAGTGAGGTCTCAGGAGTCAATTTCACTGGATCTGTGCCAAGGTGGAGCTCACAGCAATCCTGAAACTGGTCTCTCTGCTACTGTACCAAATGTGGCATAAACATTTGAGTCGCTCTCAAAACAAACAGTCAAACATGAAACGGGGCAACAGTAACAACACAGTAACACATGCCGTTTATCAAAAGTGCTCCTGACCTGCCTCCTCATCAGCCACAGGTAATCCTCACCAGGATGCAGGTCAACAGGTAATCCTCACCAGGGGGCAGGTCAACAGGTCCCCTTTCACAAGCCAAGGCTTGAACGGTGTCAAATCAGTTGTCATCTTCTCCACACCATGAAACATATAATTGGTCTCTCATCATGCTCATTCATAGATGAATTATGTTTTTGTTCTGAGATCAACATGTTCCCTTAGAACATAGCAATTGTCAGGTCCCAGTGCAGGCAGCAGTTACAACCCAAGCTTTACTTCTGGATTTCTGTATTGTGTATCTGGACGTGGCAGTCCTGGGTTTGAGCACCATTTGAATATCTATATTAGGAATGCATCTCAGAAGCAGATGTGGATGGTATTCATATATGTACATGTATCACCTGAAACATAACAAAAAATCAATAGTTAAACTCAATTTTCCCTTTCTTTAATCCTTCAACAACTACGGCCTAGATCTTAAATGGCTTAATTAATCATGTCCACATAATTGAGAGAAAAATTCTTGATACAAATGAATAAATATACTGATATGTTAGAGAGTTTATAATAATGTGAGAAATTAAAAATGGTTGGAGTTTCTGATTTGATAGCTCTTAAAAGGTTCTGTGAACATTGTCTTGCTCTATTTGTGCTTTGATTTTCAGCTAATGGAAAAGATCACAATTGACCAACATTAAAGTCTTGCCTTTTTATTTTCTTTTTATAATTGAGCAGCAAACTATTTGTTTGTAATGCACTGCTAAAAGTGTTTAAGAGTGACAGTGCTTATCATAACTTTTATCAGAAGATCATTGGTGGTCAGAAACAACTGTACAAAATCATTGAACATTAAATTCAAATGCGACAGTTTTCTTATCTGGAACATTTTATTTGTTTAATCTGGACCATAATATACAATATTTATTTTGAGGACCAAGTTTAATTAACATGAATGGGAAATATTTTGCAGATCTACAACCATGACATGGAGGTATTACGTCATGCCAAATAAGTGTCAACTGAAAAAAAAACACATGTGGCGCGCGCCATGCACGCGAGGCGCGCTCCTCAGACTTGCGACAAGTTTGAACAAGCAGCCGTAATGTTGATTTCCTTCATGCGGATAATTCTTTGTTTACGTCGGAGTACATCCAAACTCGTAGGGTTTTCCATTCCCTTTCAACCATTTTACAAACATATATATTTGAGAAATTCCGTGTAATTATATCTGTGGGGATTTTGGCGAGGTCAAAATTAGGGCAGGTGAAATCTTTCGAGTTATAATCAATGGCCCAGGGTAAACGTCAGCCCTAACTTCAAGTTCAAGTTTATTAATTTTACAGCAGTCATTTAGCCTGTGCTAATAACTAATTTTGGTGAACATTGAAAAAATATATGGTGTTTCTTTTAAATTTTGGGGGACCAACTCGACTGTTATCATCCTTTATGAACCCTTTTATGCTGTGAGGAGGGGGTCTGAAATCACACCATCTAAAACAATGAACAAATACTAATCTAACAGCAGTAAAATATCATCTTCCCAATTAAAATAATCTGCCAAATTCCAGTTGCAATGTCATAGCCAAAAATGAGATACACTCTAAAATCAAAACTGAAACTTGAAAGATTTGAAACTTACCTGTGGCAAATTGTCTAGGGATCCAAGCCCGGGGTCAGCATGAGTCTCGCCGCCGCTGCTGCTGTTGTCTTGGCCCCGGCCAGGAAGGACAATTCCTGTGCTGCTGTCTGCTCACGTAAAGCATGGCAAGGACGTGGAAGAACATGGAGAAACTGTCACTGAAATATCGGCTTGACCTATAGCCATCCATCAGTTCATTGAGTATATGATATGGCATATGCCGAGAAAGGAAAATCTCCTGATCCAAGTGATCGCCAATGAGGCGAAGTCTGTTAGCGACTTGAAAAAGTCTCTCATCCTGGACAAGTACGGGATCCATGTCTTCCTCAAATTCGGGATTCATCCAGTATATTCCTAAACAGTCTCCCATTCCTGTATTGTTTGAATCGGTATCAGATCCGAGCTCTCCTCGCGGTAAGTTAAGTTTGACAGTCACCATTGAAAACACGTCTTGTCAGTTCAGCATCTGAATACAGTTTGGCAGCAAAAAGCGCGGGAGATCGTAACCTCGCGATGACGCCAGCCATGCGCGTTCTAAATTTAGCACATGTCACGAGCCGTGGTGTGTCTGATTGGCTCTCTCCCTAAAGTGGGCGGGTACCTGGTGCCAAATATGGTATTTGGCGTGATCTCCTGATCGACAAACCCTCAAACAACAAAAAACACAAACACGTGGTTTATTCACAAGTACACATAGTTTTATGACATAATTTTCTCAACACCAATAACATAATTAAAGTATTTTTTCCCCTTTAATGTAATATACTGGTGTAAATTTGTTTTGGGATTTTATATTTCTTTCAGCTGAGTGACATAAATGAAAGTCAATGTTATCTTGGATGAGGAAATTGTTTTAATTGTCCAAGAAGTTATGTTTCAATAGATATGTTGAGAGCAAGCTCAGCAGGATGGGTCTTAATTTGGGTGAACAAATTGGGATATGATCACAAATAATTCATATCTGGAAAGAGGGGTATGCCATGCCACGCACATAGTGTAAGTTTCCGAACAAGTATTCTTTATACGTTCTGATTTTAAAATATTGCAAAATGATGTTGAAATTAAACTTCAGTTCAGCTCACGTGTCTCTATTTTTAGAAACAGACAAAACTTAAATTTCTTCATTCGTCAACTTTTTGTGTCTGCAAAATAAAAGTGATAAAATGCCCTGTCTGCGCAGTCTATGTGTGGCGGCGCTGGGGTTGTTGAGCACGTGTGGAGTCGCACAGGCTGCATGCATGCATGTTATCATCTAATTAGACACATCATACATGCAGACAACATTCCTACACAAATATCTAGACAGATTCATATAAATAAAATAATACATCAGCTGCCTCGCTAATCTTGAGGCTTAGATTTCCATTTGATTTTAAAATATCTAAACATTCTAACTTTGTTATCTCGCTTATTTTGAGGCTGAAATTTCCATTTCATTTTGAAGATAAAAGTTAATTGATTACATCATCAGTGCTGGCATATAGCACGATGTTTGGATCTCTTGTCTGCAGTGGTGTGATTCTACGGGAATCGCACACATCAGACCAGCCCCCGGGACAGTGGAGTACCCCGCATTGAGCTGATCGCCTTTGCCTTATCTCACTCATCTTGATCTTTGCTCTGTTGTGGTTAACGTCATGGGAAGTCATGGATCCTCACCTCCTTGGCGATTGACAAATATCGAACAGTAAAATACTCTGCTAAACACCCTGAGGTCAGACAGTCAGTCCTCAACCTGGTATCAGTTAAACTCCATGTGACACAAAAAGTCTAACCAAGATCTAATTATCTCTTTGGTTCAATTAAGATGGAGATGGTGATAGTTAAACATTAATATAAATTTGTAATTGTAATCAGAAAAGTTAACCATTTTACGTCATTTCATCTTGATCTTTTGACTTGTTTTCCACGTGATTTTGTTGAAACTGCATTTCAGAGATAGAAAAAGACCCATTGGACTATATATATATATATATATATATATATATATATATATATATATATATATATATATATATATATATATATATATATATATATATATGTATATATATATATATATATATATATGTATATATATATATATATATATATATATATATATATATATATATATATATATATATATATATATATATATATATATAAAGCAAATAATGAATTGACTGAAATAGTAATGTTTATATTTTCTTTGCATTTGTTTATGTTTTCATGTAGAGTATTACTACTTTATTTCTGTTGATATAATTATTCAAAAGTAAAAATTACAAAAGTTTTCCGGTGAGCTCTAGATAAAATCTTAGAGTAGCACATTACTCTGAGATAAAATCCGGAACTTATTTCACAGGATTTATTGTGAAATCATGATGGCTATTTTACGATTAATTATTAACGATTAATATTGTGAATCACTTGTCAAAATCATCAGGTATCAAGACCGACATTTGCAATTTTTCATAATATGTATTAATTCCGTAGCCTTCAAACTGGTGAACTGGTGGTATATATTTCTTAGTTGATTCACGCAGTTTATCAGTAATTACTCATGCATGTTCCACTCGTGGGACAGAAGTTGATTCACGCCCAGTGTATCAGTAATTACTCATGCATGTTCCTCCCCTGGGACAGACTAGACTGAAAGTGAAACTCCGGCCAGGAAGCAGGTGATTTTGACCACTGATATAAACACCAAGTTATGCAATAGTCTCTCAACCCTGGAAATCTCATGATTTTAACCCGCGGAGGCTGGGATGGAACTGAAAACCCCAGAGCCTGAATTAGGGAAATATTCTATCATTATTGGTACCCTGATTTAGGACTAGCTGAAATTTGGTACCCTGATTTAGGACTAGCTGATTTTTTGATACCCTCATTTAGGGATGATGCAGAAGGAGGAGATTTGGAAAAGGGGATTGTGATCCCTGTTTTAGGGAGAAATTTGAAAAACAGTACCCTGTTTTAGGGAATATGATAAAATATCTGAACCCGGATGGAACTGAAAACTCCAGAGCCTGATTTAGGGAAATATTCTATCATTATTGGTACCCTGATTTAGGACTAGCTGAATTTTTTATACCCTCATTTAGGGATGATGCAGAAGGGGGAGTTTTGGAAAGGGGGATTGTGATCCCTGTTTTAGGGAGAAATTTGAAAAATAGTACCCTGTTTTAGGGGAAATGATGAAATATCTTAACCTGTTTTAGGGAAAATATCAGCGAAAAGGACCCTATTTAGCCTAGCTTCCCCGGTAACGCTGACTATGAGAGTACCCCCCGGGTCCCACGGGCTCCCTGCGATATATCATAGACGTCTTTAGGATGTCTTTCAGACGTCTATCAAATGAGACAGACGTCTTTAGGATGTCCTACAGACGTCTGTCAATGATCTAGACGTCTTTAAGATATCCTACAGACGTCTGTGCCATTCAGCCTTGCACGTGCCGTGCGGTGCCCTTTAATAATGTGACCACAGCTACGGCATCAGGCTCTCAGATTGTTGCCTATAAACTCCCCGGCGCCCGGCAGATTGTGAAATCGGCCGATTCTTACTTCCCGGCCGGCGCCCGGTGCAAATGTGACTGAGGCATAAGATATCAACCTCAGAATTCAGATTTAATTATTCAATACAAATTAAGAAACGTTATTGTCAGTATTTTTTTTTTTACAGAAATGATCAAATTCTCAAATTATGTATTTTTTTTATTTATGCACTTGGTAAAGCTCAACTTTCCGAGAAAGATCAACCAATGTCAGAATTGTGGAAGACACTTTCAAAATCATTTATATATAAATCATTTGAAGAATTCACATATTATCCACGTGAAAAAATAATGACCAGAAATTGAATTTGGGGTGGTTAAAATTTGTGGTTTAAATGTTTAGCAGTTTGAGAAATATATGTGTATATATATAGTTTGGTGTATTCCTGTCATTTAAAAATCACTTAATATAAGCAGCAGTTGTAACCTGTAACAATACTTCCCATTTCACATTTAAATATATTTCTCTCTCTTAAACCTGTCAAAGTCCAAACCCTGAAGACTCGAAGATGCAGATAAAAAATGTAACCTTTTCAAAGTCATAATATTAAGCCCCATTCCTACATGAACAAATCCCTGAACAAATCCCTCATTTATTGGTAATGCAAATAACATGTATCATGTCAGCCTTGGAGCTACTTGTATGAGGTGTACACTGATGTTAACATTTGTATTGCTAAATAATATCATTTATTCCTTTTATTGTGTCTAATGAAAAATATAACAATTTAATTTATAGTTTCATTTGAAAATAAGACATTTCTTGTCTGATTGATTTAATTAGATAGACTTGACATTACACAACAGGATACATATATATACACATGTCATACATACTTCTGTACCAGACCATGCTTAGCAATGTCAGGTGATACATTGAAGTAAGCAATGTAAATATGGCTCAGACAAATAAAGCATTGCTGGTAGCAAAGCAAAGGATATGACGGACAGGAAGTTTGAAAAAAAAGATTCCGGTAAACTTGGAATGAGTTTGTCTTTCATTAGCAAATGATTGTTTACAATCCCATAAACAACACATAAATTAACCCGAAAGTCAATTGGAAAGAAAATAGATGTATAATACTTGACTACAACATGTAGTAACTGAAAAAAAGAAAAAGAATTTCTTGCACTTTTAACTTTTATTATATATGCAGATTTAAGATATGGACAAAGTTATATTAGTCAACATCTGTGGCTTGCTGATTCCTGGTAAAATGGGCAATAGTGAACAAAAACTTTTCAGGGACACATAACGCTGAATGGATCAACACACTTTCTATATTTTGTTCAAACTGAGGCATTTAGGTTTAAAACCACAAAATCACCCATGGCATTCGTCACTAACAAAACATGTGTTATCATGCATGAAAAAAATGGAACAATAAGGTTGGTCAAGAAATGCAAAGATCAATCTATTTAGCCTGGAGAAGTGACAGCACCTGGGAGTTACCTTTACAATGGGGCTACACCAGGTAATTTGCACACTCCCTAACTCCCATTGTTCTCACACCTGAATCCAATGGGCCAATCCAGGCTCATGTTGATAGCATTTTATCAATTTTTGTTAACATCATTACCCATACAAATGATTTTCTGAAGAATTTATCTTATTTTATAATCTTATAATTATCATTATCTTATACCAATATTATTCGTTGTAAAATGATTTGTTTTGGCCCATGTTTTTGTGTTCCTCCAGAAACAGTATTCTTTACACGTTCTCTTGGTATAAATCCAAAACTAGGATAAACGATTGACTGATATGCTATCAAATGGTGTCATTAATGTAAGAGAACTTTTTTCACTCATGCGAAATACAAATCAGTCAGCATCAATTACCATATCATTTATTCTCAATAGAAAAAGTGCATCTCTTTAGTGAATGTCAAAAACTAAAAACTCTGACCATTTATAAATCTGTGTGTATGACTGATGACCAGTTAGGGTCAATTTAGAAGAAAAAAAATGTCAGGAGATTAATCATTAATTATCCAAGAGATAAGGTATGGTTTATTGTCAGAGATAAATAGGACGTCTTTTATTGTTTGTGTCTTTTCTGGGATAGAGTGGTGACAGGAAGAATACTGTCACCAAGAATACTGGGTGAGACAAAACAGTACTTGGGCAGTGAACAAGTTCCTGCCTGTATGTATGTTGTGACAGATATCCAAATCTTGACTGTGTAAAGATCTTGAGTACTCTTTATTTTTATAGTGACAAAAGATGACACATTAAACTGAATAAATACATAGCAATGAGAGTGCCATTTGGCTGGACTGCCAGTAATTACGTCCCATCAATGGTCAAGTGAGCCCCTTTGAAGTCTCAGGCCACAACAATGGCCCTGTCCTGCCTAATAATAGCTCTGCGGGAAGCGAGACCCAAACTTAACCAGCCAATCTGATGGTAGAAATGTCGGGGTAGAAATGCCGGGGTAGAAATGCAGGGGTAGAAATGCAGGGGTAGAAATGCCGGGCCCGAAGCCCACTGGGACTGATCAGAGTATTTACCGTTCTATGTGAACCACTCTTCTCAGCCATATTTTAAAAAATATATACGTGATAAAATTTTGGTTTGATCATAAGCATGATAGTAATATGTCTTTCTTAAACTGGTCTCATCCAAAACTGGTCCCATGTTTCTCTATCTGATTGGTAACATCTAACCATATGTTGTGAGACTCCAACTGAGTTCTCTGTGGTTAAGACTCTAGCACCTCTATGTGGCTAACAGATTTAGCGGGAGCTCAAGTGCAAGAGTTGTCACCCCCAGGTAAAAACCATTCAAAATATTATCACAGGTGTATACAAACTTGACTTTCATGTGTGGATGTCTAATTAGCCATACATGTATCACTGTTTGTTTACACATTCTTTGAAGTGATGATGTAATAAACCATTAAAATACCATTTGAATACCACTTAGTCAGACAAAATGTATTGTTACACCTCTGAGAAGGAATGACAGACAAAATGTTGTGTATACTAAACATTGAAATCATTAACTAAAATAAGTACAAAGACAAACACACATAATACCAAGAGATTATGAAATTCCAATATGCCGTAATGGTTATTGGGCAGCATGGGTGTTCTGAGTTAGATAGTATACCGGTACATCCCATATCTCATAAATGCTTACAACAATTAGATTACATCCAGAAGTTAATCCGAGTGTACACTAAACATGACAAGGCCCGAAAAAGTAAGCTTGTTTCTGACTTCTTACCTAGATACCATGGCTAGGTCAAAACCAGTGATCCTAGAATTTTTATGGACATTGATGGCAAAATGCCTTAGCTTCAAACTAATATGGAAACATGGGGACTACCTTATATTGGGTATACATTGATGATATATAAGATAACAAAATTATCAACATTTTATCTGTGCAAATTTTAGCTTGATAATATATTTCTCAATCTGCTATCATAAAAAAATAAAGCAGCAGACATGAAAATAGTGAGAAAAAGTTTAATCAGCAGGAATCCTGTGTAAGTTCATGGTTCACATGGGACATTGCAAGGTCTGTATGGAGCAAGCTAATCTGATAACTATAATTGTCATGCCAAATAATATTTTCATACAAGGAAACCCTCCTGTTATGTAAATGTTTCATTTGTTAAACTGTTTCCAAATCACTATGACTTCTTACCAGGCAGTCTAGGGTACATATTGCTAAGAAAATATATTCTATATATATTCTGCACTAACATTATAAATAAAATATAATCTAAAAATGAGAGGAAAAATTACTTTCCTTAATAGCTTTAAGTAATAATTTCATGTATATTTTCTTTTTATACTTGATCATGTTCAGTAAAAAAAATAACAAAATAAAAAATAAATAAATAAAAATCTGCCATCTTTCCAATTTTTGGAGGGTATGTGATCAGAAATACGTTTATTATTTGATTTGGCCTAAGTAGATGGCCTGACATGAGGCCTTGCAAATATGTGAAGCCAACAGTGGCCTGAATGCTATGCAAATAGCAGACTCACTAAGCTGACCATTAGCAAATGTGTGTTTATATACACAAGAGTTCATTCTTAATTACATGCATGATCTCTTCAACCCCTCTCTTAAAACACCGGGGATGGACTACATATATTGAGCTGGGCGGGGCCTGTATTGTTTGTCTTTGGCTCTTGGCTCCAGATACAAAATGTCTTCATTATTTGTTCCCTTGGAATTTGCTGATTATTCCCTTCTATAGCCACAAAGGCAGGTGTGATGTGAGACCCGACAGTGTGGTAAATGGTGCAAAGTAAAATGATCTCTCTGAATCTTGTTTTATTCAGAATGTTATCATATTCACTTCAGGTATCAACATTATATACAGGATCAATATAACAGAAATGCAAAACTTTAGAACCTGAATACTTGGTCAAGAGCACAGTTTATATTGATATAAAACAGACAAAAGAATGAATATTTTCTTATATATATATATTTTTTTTATTTGAAATTTTATATATATTTTTTTACAACATCATATATGTGTATAAAGGATTTTTTTACAAGTAAGTGCACTTTCTATACATAACATTTGAAACTTTGCAACACACTTGGATTTTTTTCCATATAAAATAAATATATCAACAAATCTTAACATTTTTATCCTCCCATAAAAATGGTCATATTGAATAAATGAATCACGATACATTCAAACCAAATACTAGCATGTATCCCTCAGAATACCATACTTTGTAGCATTTGCAAAATTAAATAATGATTGTGAAATCAATAAGCTGTAAGATATCCTTGATAATGCCCTTATAACTTTCTGAACTTAGTATTCTGGTAGTCACTAGTCATTCTCAGGCATCATATTAAAGATATCCCAAAACAAAAGCCTAAATTAGGACTTTGGTGAAATTCCTGGGAAACTATAACCACCAGGTTTTATCCTTTGTTTGGCAATTATACAGGATATACCAGCAAGTAAATAACCACCAGTTACCATTAGATCTATTCACATTATCTGTCTCTGATGAAATTATGCAATGTCATGATATCAAAGTTTTCCTATGATACTTGTATATTGTACCAAATCTTGTAATTACTAATTTATCTGAAGATATTAAGAAATACCTATCTTTGTTTGGCCTGATACATTAACATGGGTCGATTTCTGATCTCTGTCTTTTTTTGGTTGAAATATACAGTGTTCTGGTTATTGTCATCTCTTATGAAGCTTTTTATGCTGTTAGGGTCCATACAGTAACACGAGGAAGGGGCCTGAAACTCAGTTAATGGAGTGTACAACTTAACTGGAATGAGAACTGTTTAACTACCGGTACTCTACATTTAATCACTGATAATGGTGACTGGCAGGGGCCTATGGGAACACACACACACATTGGCTGTGTGGTAAACAGTATAAATCTTCAATTACTGACATAATTTTGAGCATTTGAATCCATTGTGTCCATTTCATTCTGTCTGAAAACATGTGTATCAATGGCTGTCATAATTTACATAATAAATAAAATTTCAAGAAAAAAAAACAAAAACAAAAACAAAGAAACAAAAACAAAACAAAACAAAAACACAGTCTGTTGGAAAATGTCAATTTAATCCCTGATATCTACGGTAATGATGAGCTGATAATAGGGTAATAATGATCAAAAATATTTAAGTAAAAAGAATAAGTAAATCCTGTTTAATTGTGTCATACATAATCTTTTAATTTGAGCAGAGTTTATGGGGTGTTACTAAAACAGATAAGAGGCCAAGAAAACCAATATAATGGCACTGGCAACTAGAGATTGGTTACTTTGTCTACTGTGGTTCTATGTACATTTCTTATTCTTTCTCTTATAATTATCATGACTTATTATTGGCATAAACATATTGGATCATTGTCACCCTATTAAACAAATCACCTTTAAAATAAACATCCACCTTTATGAAGTATTTATAAAAAGCTTATCTCTTTGTGTTAACAGAGAACTACCCCTGTAGAGGTTTTTCCAGGTCTAGTCATTGGTAAATATAGTTTCAGCACCCATTGATTATACTGTGTCATGATATCAAACTTGAAAAAAATCACCAATTCATAAAATAGAACTCCCATTTGCACAAATGTGTTAAACAATGTACAATGTTTTGCAAATATGCCTGGTCAAAGCAGTATATTCTAATTTATAGATCATCAATCAAATATTTATTTACAAATTTCTCAGATGATGAAACTGATCACTGATGAACTGTAATTCAAATTGTATTATTCACCAAAGTCTAATTCACTGGATTATTAAGTTTATTTCAGCATATAAAGTGTTCATAATAATATTGTGACAATCTGTTCAGATTACAACCCACTCTCCTGAAATAATTGAGTTTAAATATACTAATAAATATATATAATATATGAATAAATAGTGATAACCATTATTTCTGCATTATGCAAAGTTTTATATTTCAAACCACTTTCTATTGCTATTCAATTTTGACAAAGTCAAAACTGACAATTAAAGAATAACAACCAAACTGATGACACATGCTTAAAACAAATTTGAAAGCGGTCTTGTTTTGGCATCAGAGTTGTTTTCAGCTTAAAATAATAAATATGGGAAAAGGTATATTTAAACAATTTTGCTCTTTTTCCTGTGCTCAAATCACAATTACTACATGAAATAACATCACTCACATTTCACATAAAGTTTGCCCCTGGGGCATACTGCTGACCTTTCAATGCTGGTATTAATAGAGGGAAGTGCAGTAGCACCCCATCCAAAATAGCAATCTCAGTTGATGCATGCACATCTTGATTATGCCCTCAATTCTGCAAATAGACAAAGGAAACCCAAATATAAAGAAATTACAAAGAATAATAACATTGAAAGGTGATTAAAAACTCTTTATTCTAATTATGCCATAAATATTCATCAGTATGCAAACTGTTATTTATTCTTTGGTTAATTTATGCCAAGACAGACTCAAAGATATTTGAGAATACAAGTCTTTGTCCGGTATAGACAAGCTGGCATTTGGACATAATATTTCATCAATTTTACCATTGATCGAACCCCCATCAAATCATGCAACCTCTGCTCGGCCAAAACCATTCTGCCCAATAGCGATGGACTTTGTGACGACAAGTACATTTAATTTAGCCCATAAGCTTGATGGAAAGAAGACAATGTGTGGGGCCCTGTCTACATGGTCTAGACCACAAAGTGGAAAATATGAATGTGTTACTTTGTGTTATGGCATGTAGCTAATGATGCCTCCGCCCATAATTGACTATTTGTCACCACTGAGGCTTGCATGTTTCACAACATAGAGACTGACATAGAAACATGACATTCATGTTGACGTTTTTGTTATATATAGTTTTAACCATCACATGACAACTCTCCACTTTTTATTCTCTCAACTTCTTTTGTTACTACATTCCACCTTTTCACAGAGAAGAATTTGTTTATTTTTTCTTTAAAACTGCAGTTATCTTATAAACTAAATTGAACCTGGCAACTGAAACATTTGGACAGACTCTCATAATTACATCAATGTCTGTATGGTGAAGCCTGCCCCCATATATTACAAGGGCTACTTAATTTTCATTGAGAGTAATGTTAGAAGACTGGTGGCACCTCCTGGTGACAGGTATCCCTTCCAACTGATATGCAACATGCAATCATCACTTGACATACGCCTCTGTATGTCGCCCGCTCCGCGCCAAAATGCATCCGTAAAATACACAAGTACCGTCAATAGGTCTGAGCGGACCTGCATGCATGGCTAGTAGCAAGCCCTGTAGGCAGACTTGGAGATTGTTGTTGGAGGCAACCAGCAGACAGAAAGGAGGCAACAGGGTAATGCTGTCACATGATCCCCTGATGTAGGTCACATGATCACAGTAACTGTAGCCACAAATCCTACCAATCGTTTTGACTGCGAAATTCAATGCTACTACTTTCTCCATTTAAATTTTAAATAAGATGATTTAAACAACTCTCCTAATGATTTTCACTCTCGTTTCTACTTGCTTTTATCCTGGATGTTTCAGGTGTTGTCCAGTTGAACAGCAACTGATCTTTCAACTTGACATGAAAAGCTTCTAATTGTTGGTAAAAATATCTGTCTAAAGTCTCTTAAAAACAATTAGTGGAGTTGATTTTTTTTTCATTCCTGACCTTACAGCAGAATCATAAGCAAGAAACCTGAGAATCAATCTTCCTTGTTGATCTTGTGATGCTTTGTCTGTTTAATTTTTACTATGCAAATTTACCTTGTGAAAGCTGCTATTTTGCTTTCAGTTCAATCAGGTGATAATTGGGATTAATAATAAATGCAGAATTTAAACCTTTGTGGCCTTAGAGTTGTGCTGACCCTTCCCTTTTTGTAATGTTTGTGAACATTCTTGGAAATGCTGTAAATTTGTTTTAAAACAATTGATGACAGTCAATGTAGCAAAAGTAATGAACAGTATTGTACACAAAATGACTCCATCACCCCCACAATGCTTTTCTACAAAGGTCTGAAACTGAGGCTATACCTCGCTGAAAAAGAAACTGGATGTTTCAGGGCTCTATTGCAATGTGAACTACTGTATTTTTTAAACACACAAAATATATATATATATATATGGGCATCACAGGAACTAAATAGGCTTCATCTCCTGCCAATGTTGCACCTTAGCTGCAAATAGCAAAGGAACCCACAAAGTAGTTTTTATAGTTAAATCAATATGTATGTGTACATATCTCTCCACTAAGAGAAAATTCAACCATGTTTTGAGCATTGATTATACTAAAATCTTTTGTGTTTGGTGTTATATCTCACAAATTCTATCATAAATGCCCTAAAGCAACCAACTGAAATGTCCTCTGAAGTAAAAACATAATATGTTATCAAACTTCTCCTTATCAAGTGTTTTGTATCATTAAAAGTTTTGTTCCTTTAGAAATTGCTAAGATTTGGTGCCAGAGTTCCTGGCAAGTTCACAGCTATGTGCCAAGATTTGATTTCATTATTTGCCACTTGTTGTTAGAATGGCCTGTTCATGTGCTGTCATTATTGACGCAAGTTTGCTGAAAGAGCTTGGCACCCAGAGCTCAATGGGCCAGTGGCGCCTACCACCAAGCGCCCAATCAAACGTAACCTTGTTAAGCCAAGTGAAGACAGTCTGCAGTCACTTTTTGTGGTAGTGTAATTGTGCAATGCGGGATATGTGCTGTGCTGCAGAGACTCTTGTGGTTGTCTCTGCGGCACCAGCCTGTCCCTACCAGACCCTGACATCTATTTGTTTTCTAAGGACAAGTGTTTGAGCAAGATTCTCTCATTCAATAAGATCTTTTTTGAAAGTTTACCACCAAACAAACCTGAAATGATCTCAAGAATAAGATGAAATCTATACCTAAATTGCATTTGCTCAAACCCATTCATTCAACATGTTCAAATCTACGCCAAATGCATTTTCTTGCAAATGTATTTTATTGCACGATCAAAAGAGAGCTGAATAAGGATCTGAGCATTTACTTTTAGGCACCAAGAAGAGGCTGCAGACAGGTTTGGTAAACCAGGCACGGATCATCTCTCCCCTCGAGGGTTTGCTTCAGCACAACATTCTACCCATATCATGTCATGCACTACTACATCTGAACAGTATATTCTGAAAAAGAAAATCTTTTTTTTTCTCAGTGATTTTTCAAAGTTAGAAAAAAAAATGCAATGACCAAATTATAAAATAAATCAAAATGTGATGGTATAGTGACATATAATTAATGCAGATGCTATTCAAGACTTGATGGACATTTCACATCCATGTCATCCCACTGGGACCTTCCAGATCGACCCTAATGAACAAGTGTCACTTTCACTGAGGTCATGATGTTAAAACATTCATTCAACCACCTCATCATTATCTATAATCACATCACAATTAGCCTATAATAACTTTACTTCCACTATGAGTACAGACTGCACAGTGGGAACAGAGGAAACTTATTAATTAGCAAATGGACTCTACAAGTTATTATACGTCCAGCCTGGCTATTATCAATCTGACCCATAAATGGTCACCGCCTGTGACTGCCACCACCAGACTGACGACCACTACTTCATAAATGCTTCAGTTCCAATCTGTATCCATCACAGAAATAAAATAATCTCATTGTTATCAATGGTTGAGAAACTGTGATAATTAACACCGTACTAATTGGTAAAAATCAAACCATCAATTATCAATCAAAACTTTCTCACTCTGAATGGCATCTGAAGTGTTAATCAAACAATAATCCAATATCCACAAATAGGACTGTCAATTTCAGCTTTGGAGAAAGACAATACCCTGCCCATTGTATTTATCAGGCACAAGATTAAATGATAGTGACCTTCTTGTTGAGCCACCTGATCAGGTGACTTGATAACTACATGATATGTTGCTTTATATTTCTTTTGATTACCTTGCCCAAATCTATCTGATATCTTTTGTTGAGATCACCTTCGTGACCCTTGTATCATATTAAAATGATAATTTCATTGCTCTTATATTACTCCAGACAGATATTCCTATGGATTACAAACTGTGATATTTTGTTTCTTTCTTTGTTTGAAAAAAAGTATATCAACTCCTGTGAAAATACATGTTGTAAATTATACCACAATACTTCCAGGTACAATAAAATCTCTTACAGTTAACAGTTTTGTTGAAACATTTTAGTGCTTGT
This sequence comes from Amphiduros pacificus, assembly GCA_949316495.1. Classification (NCBI taxonomy): domain Eukaryota; kingdom Metazoa; phylum Annelida; class Polychaeta; order Phyllodocida; family Hesionidae; genus Amphiduros; species Amphiduros pacificus. The sequence continues at coordinate 55,235,965 of OX439001.1, read as the reverse complement.
TCTTTCCTCTATGAAATAACTTTTCCTTCAATCAATGCTACCTAAAAAAATATAAATACTATATTCTGAGATGAAAACTTGCGAGCTGTGAGGTAGTTATTATCATATTGTTTGCTAAATGAAGCAAACAATATTGCAGATGATAGCGTCATTGGTTAGTGGGTATCTTGCATTTTTTGCTGAGAGCAGAATATCCCATCAGTCTATAAGTAACCATAAAACTGGATTAAATCAACTAATGTAAATCAAAAATATATTTCCTACATTCCAAACCAAAGAAATATAAGCTGTTATCATTAAACTGATTTGTGGGCACTTTGCTGTTGGTAGAGATGTGTGGCTGGTCAGCATGTGGAGAGGCACTTGTTGCAGCAGCAATCAATTAGAACTCATCGATACCACTGGTTTTCACACAGGAGGTGTGAATACGTTGTTGTGACTGGCGCCACTGTGTCGTTTCTGTCCAACGGCGGGGAGTGTTCAGCAAATTGCTACACTTTGCCTGCATTCAGCCAGGTTGGGATGGCCTATTTGTGGTGGAGGCAGCATCTCAGCATCGGCTGCGATTGAGACCTCTGGTCACATACTGGTGCTGAACGGGGCATGAGAACCTCAGTCTCAACGGCGACATCCCGGAGCCCCATGTCTGCTCCCCTGTACATAACAATGAGAAAAACTCTCTGCCACAAACGTTAACTTAAACTACGGTAACTTTCTGATCACTTTGGTCAAAATAAGTTTTGATGCAATACAGCACAGTAAGACATACAGTACTTTGTTAGACATTTCTCAGTGTAAGTGAAAATGGGAAATTAGAATTTCCCTTTCTTTTAATTCATATAAACCCAATTTCTGCATTGACAGAGGGGTTGGGGTGTACTAATTATAAAAAGAGCTTCCATGCGCCAGCAGTAAATCCCTGGGGATGCATCCCCATTCAGGGTTCTTTGATTTGCAGCAATAAACCCCTCCTCATAATTATACCATTACTGTATGACTAACCTTATTTATTAGTTTCTAAGACAAAATAAAAAAATGCCAAAAAACATAAGAAATGGAAAAAGAAGTACTCAAATTCACACATTCAAACTAATCAAAGAGTGATTGTCGTTTTATTGTCTTTAGATAAAGGGGCTCCTGGAATGAACAAAGTGAATCAAAAGGTGTCATACTGCTCGTCTCCTGCAGAAACATTAATTAAACCCATATTAATACATTCTAAATGAGACATAAAACTCACTGGCAGGCAAGGTGTAATTGCAGGCAAGATGTTTCTACTTTTGTTGCATGCATGTTTGACAATCGTAAATGCCCGGAAAGATGCTGCATGCATGAGAACTTGACAGTGATTTGTCTGGCAAAGTACAAATAACCATTACCATGAGAAGCCCACTATTTCTTAACAGCCGTAAATTTCCTGTGCAAAACTGTAATTATTAAGTAACTACCTTCATGAAGTGATGCGTAAGGGTACTGCACTTAAACCAGTCAATTCCAGGTTAAAGGTGTACTTGCTACAAACAAGCTTGTCACCTAAGTATATATATATTTTGTCTATAGATATCATTTGGTTTGAACTGAGGTTGTTGTTTCACATTCTCATCTTACATATTCTGTGAGACTTCAGTGAGAAGTGACAGTGGCAAAGGTAACGTCTGTGCACTGACATCACATGTTGAGCCTTCACGACCGCTTAAACTTGAACACAGTCTTGATCCTCTTAATACGCTTATTGGGATAGAGATAGTTAAGGGGGTTCCAAAGATGCGCAATTAAGTGCAGATATTTGGGGCTCAGCATAAATACAAGCATGGTGCTAAATAAAATTTACCAATCAAGAATCAAAACATCAATGGGATCATTCTAAGTGTCTTTATATCCTTCAAGTCAGTTGTTTTTTTTTATCATGAGAATAAAAAACCTTCATTACCCCCGTGTTTTAGGTTAAAGTCCTGACTCAGAAACAATTATTGTCTTTTCTTTACATATGGCCACTGCCCTCATGTCCATATTGAGTATTACCGGTACGGCTTTTGTTTGTGTTGAATCATGATAAAATCCGGAACTTATTTTGCTGGATTTATAGTGAAAGCATCGTGGTTATTATACGATTAATTACCAACAATTAATTATCACCGATTAATTTAGTAAACCGATTCTTCAAACCATAAGGTATCAAGAACCATATTTGCATTTATAAATAACAACTGTTCATAAAAGATAAACTAAAACAAAAAATCTCAGCAATAACATGTGATCGCAATTCATATAATACAAATAAATTGTGACATATAATTAATTTGTATCTTGTCAGTGAAACACGTCATATGCCCAAAGTGATATGGATCGCTATATTACACAGCAGTTTCATCAATTTCTACCTAATGATGGGCAATAGGTCATTATCAGAAAGCTTTATAAATCCTGATATTGATTAACCACATCATTATACTTGGTGTTATTAAACATGCTCAAGGTTGGCCTCATAGCCAACTTACTCTAAGTTCATAATCCATGATTGAATAGTTCGTATTGCTTTGTATTTCTAAAAACTCATTGATTGCAGACACATCACTTCAAGATTTCTTAGGTTGTTTCTTGGTGTTATTTGCAACCATTTAAATCATTGCTATACATGTATTCTATTTACATGGGAGAAATGATTGAAATAATAATTGAATTAATGATTTTTGCCTGCATTATTTCACACTAACTGAAAGATAATTTCTGACATTTATAGCAATAAATCAAAACCAAAAAAGTTAATCATCTTGCCTTTAAACATCCGGGTCTGTTGGCCTCATAAAAAATATCATTATATATATGTTAACAAAACCATATTGAATATATATCATATAACAGGTTTCCTTGTGGTATTAAAATGCTCTCAAGTTGTATTTCTATATAATAGTTTTCTTTGTATATATTAGATTTGTGAGCTATTTTTACAATTTTTTTCAGAGACCTTAACTTCAATTTAACTTAAAATTAAGAGTTTTCAGGCATTTAATCACTGGTGATGACATTGGGTTATAAACTAAAAGTGAAAGTTAATTCAAAACAAATATGCATTTAAACTTTTCTGATGAAATGAACATCGCATTAACATCAATGGACTCCATTTTAATAATAAATTTTAATAATTGTTTAATCTCCTATATAATGTTAAAATTTCAATACTCAATAATCAATACATTGCAGTTGAAGATGAATAAAACTAGGCATCCCGAAAAAAATCAATCAATCAATCAATCAATATCTGATATTATACATACGGATCTATCAAATCTAAAGCTAACTTAACCATAATTAATTTATTTACAAAATGAAATTACAACTAATCAGATGTCAATCGCCATTAATTATGATCCTGGAAAGTTCTGCGAACCTGGAGTGATGGAGATTTTCCCGGGATGCACGTCATGCCTGTGCCTCAGGCAAGCGTGTGAGGGTCCACCATGTGGTGTACGCTGCTCATTTCATATACACATATCAAATCCCTCTCATCATCTGAGCAAAATATTTCACTTCCTCAAACTAACATATAGGAAATGAAGTAGTCAGAAAGAAGAAACTAAATGCAGGTTGAAATGAAGTAGTCAGAAGAAGAAATTAAATACAGGGTGAAATGAAGTAGTTGGAAGAAGAAATTATATACAGGGTGAATCGGAAGAAGAAATTAAATACAGGGTATGTATTTTTCAATCATTCCAAATTCTATATGGCTTGTAATAAATATTTGGGTGTAAAACTTTTCCGTGTAAACTTTTCAGTTACTGTTGTTAGTAATGTGATAGTGGCTTGACACTGCACACTTAACTTCTGGTTTTTTGTTTGTTTTTTTTTTGTAATACAAGATCAAGTGAAATATGGAAAAATCTAGTGAAATATGGAAAAAGGAAAAAGTAACAAAAAGTATATGACTGTAATGGTCAAAGCAAATTTTTATATATTTTGAAGAGGCCGATTAACATTTTGATAAAAAAATTCTTGACATATTTATCTTATCCTCTGATAAATAAACTGAATATTGCATAACAAGTTGGCGTGTTAATACCTTTGTCAATATACTTTCTAATACCAGTGTAGCACAGAAATATTTTGTAAAATTAAAAGACAAAAAGTGACCAAATTCTGAACGGAGTTTATTTTTATATTCATTTCACATAAAGTGATTAAATTTTCCTAATAGAAGTACGTATTGATGTCTTCTGGGCAGTTATATCTTGCACATCTACATTGTTGAACTTAAACTCAATATAAAATATAGGAAGGAAGTAATGCTCAAATATAAAATGGAAAAAAAACAAATTCACAAAAAGCACACCACTGGCAGTTTGGTAATTAAGATGCGGGTGAGTGATGTCATCAACAATGCACCAGCATGGAGTGAAATATGATACATGACAACACCACTGATACCACAATCCAGGCACACAGGGGCAAACTGGCCCAAAAATGTCCCAAAAGGTCTCCACCAAGAACCTCATTATGCAACACAGCAAAGAACAGTCATTTCTGATATGTTAGGAAAATAGGGCTTGATTTGAATGATTTGAAATGGAGAGGGAGGGTTATATATTTGGAGGATAACTTTAAAAGCATCAGTCCTCAGTAATAAAAGTAAGTTGTCTACCAGAGGATTTCTAGATTTTTAAATAATTTTGAATGAGTCTAATTTTCTTTCTTCTGTATCTGTGGAATATTTCCTTTTCCCCTTTCACAACAAAGTAAACTTGGTCCCCCCTTCAAGGGGAGTGTCACTGATATCTGGGTAAATCCTCTTGATGAGACCCTCCGAGCCGATAACACGTGCCACAGGCAGGTGCTGCATCACTTCCAAGAACCCCAACAGTTATTCAAATATCGTTATAAAATCGCTTGAAAAATATCACATTATACTTGATTCTCACATTGGAGGCTTGGACTGCACGCTTCTGTGCTTAACTCTCCTACCTTCTGCACACTGGTCATTCAGAAAAATTCAATCTATGATCTAATAAGAGTTAATGAATTGGTCTGTGTGTTCAGTGCATGGAGTGTACTTGTCTTTTCAGGGACTAAGGTAGAGTTCAGGGACTAAGGTAGAGTTCAGGGACTAAGGTAGAGATTGGATGAAGTGCTCTATGCTGGCCAGCATGCTACTCTGGCCGTATGGTTGGTGTGTGGCAGTTACTTTCTACTTGATGGCTGTATGGCAAGCAGCCGCCTATGTTGATGGTAGGTTGGGTCTTTCTGGGTTGCATGAAAAACAGTGAGAATAATAATAATAATGGTATTTTTATCTTTCATATTAATATTACAGTGTAAATAATAATGGTATTTTTATCTTTCATATTAATATTACAGTGTAAATCCAGTGCCAAACTGGACAAAAAAGTGATAGATCATCATGCTATTTGAGTTGTGTTCATAATTTATAATCCAATATTAAACCCTGTCATGCTTGCATATATATTCTACTTATATCCATGAGTATACCTTTCAGTACTTAAAAACATTTTATTTACAGAGATAAAACAATCAATGCTAATGGTGGAACAATTAATGACAATTACTTGATAAATCGACTGGCAGCATACATGTGATATGAGGAACTATTTCACTAGTTTCATTTTGAGTTCTTTCTGTACATATTTATAAGCTGCCAGTAAATTGATCAACATAAATCATTACATCAATGTTAATAACAATATTTTCCTGTCTTGCAGATTCTATCTTCAATGACATAGCGCCTTCCCAGATGGTCTTCCCGACTTATAGTGATATCATATTAAACTGTACTTTGGATGGTGACATACGCCATTACAACGTTAATGACGTCATTATCAAGATGAATGGGAAAGAGGTGTCGCCTGAATTCATACAGACCGTCACCTCCAATCAAGTTCAGCTGCGGCTGCAAAATGCAACCAAAACTCTAAATAATAGTCACATAATTTGCTATTCCCATAACAGAAAGTTCCAACATTATCATATTTTAGTAGGAGGTGAGTATTTTTCAAATCTTATATTCATGTTGATTCTTACGATATGTATGTAAACTATGTGACTGTTAACTATTGTGTATGGTAGCATCATACGTATGACATAAATGAACATATCATAAAATATTAAGGACAGCTCTGGTAAACTTTTATGATGCGTCTCTAAGATATCAAAAGGTAAAACATGAAAATAACATGAAAATATTTACAGATGATATTTAATTAATATGATGGTTTCAGATCCTCCTCCATCCTTCTTACCATTATCATGTATTGTGTACCATAAAGAAACGATGAAATGTTCCTGGAACGACTTAACTTCACAAACCGGACTGTACACAGTCTCCAGGCTCCAGTACCAGATAAGCTATGCATGGTATGTATTAATGTCAACTTATAATAACTTGTACTAATGAATATACCTTGGAATAAGTAGAAATAAGTCTCTCTTTATTCCAACAATATACTGAATAAATGACTTTGTCTGAAGAATAGGGCCATATCTCTGGATCCAGAATTATGTTCTTTTACTCTAGTCTCACTCTCGTGCAGCTATCTCTCACTTGTGTACCCATATATCTCGTGCCTGCAGCTATCTCTCATCTGTGTAGCCATATCTCTTGTGCGGCCGTCTCTTACTTGTGTACCCATATATCTCGTGCCTGCAGCTATCTCTCACTTGTGTACCCATATATCTCGTGCCTGCAGCTATTTCTCATCTGTGTAGCCATATCTCTTGTGCGGCCGTCTCTCACTTGTGTACCCATATATCTCTCGTGCAGCTATCTCTCATCTGTGTAGCCATATATCTCGTGCCTGCAGCTATCTCTCCTCTGTGTAGCCATATCTCTCATGCGTGCGGCTGTCTCTCATCTGTGTAGCCATATCTCTCATGCGTGCAGCTATCTCTCACTTGTATCCCTCATTTATATTGTCTCACTTGTATAGCTGCCACTCATCCAACTATCTCTCACTTGGGCAAATGTCCATCAATTTTGTAGTTGTTCCACCTGTATTCTGTTCTATATATCCATATCACTTGTGCAGCTGTCTGTCACTTGTGCAGCTGTCTGTCACTTGTGCAGTTGTCTGTAACTTGTGTAGCTGTCTGTCATTTGTGTATTTATCTCAGTTGTTAGCTGTCTCTCACTTGCATAGATGTCTCTTGTGTCTCTGCCTTACTTAGCTGTCTCACCTCTGTAAAGTAAATTCAGTTCTTTATGTCTGTAACTTTAATTGTTATCATTTCTAGATGTCTTTCCCTGCCTGATACATGACATTTTTGTGATAACTCAATCTGCTTTTTACTGCGTGACATTATTGAATGTCATGCACATCTCAACATTATCACGAGTGGATATTGAGCCGATTCCAGAGTGGGGGTGGTAACTTCTCTACATGCAAATGGCTCTTTTCCCATTGTCCCTCTCATTTTAACATTTTTTTCTCTCTGGAAAGAAGTTTTTATCAGATATACATCAAGATAAATACAGCCAGCTTCAGTTTGAGTATGTGTCTGAACTCATAAATCACCTTCAAACATCACGCCTCCTCTCTGATTGGCTCATCTTTTTTTTAAATGTCTGTGATAAATGGGGTGCATGAACCTTTTCGCCCTCTTTAATATCTCACTTTTACATTTTTACGATAAGTTCAAGATCAAGCAAATTTTGGCAGGAAATATATTATTATATCCATCTATATAATTAATCATTATTGTTTATATTTTAGCAACCCTTCCAGTTCAGAGAGAGTACATTATGACTGCCCAAAGCCAACCTCAACAAGCTGTGAGTGGGATGAGTCCTCATTTCATTTGCATCACTACCTTATCACTATGCACTTGACCAACGCCCTAGGAACCTCCACTGTCCATCTCTGCCAAAATGCAAGACATCTGGGTAAGTATGGGGTGGTAATGTTGAATGAAAAAAATCCTGTATCCTGCTTTTTCAAATTTGGCAGACAACAGATACATTACTTTTCCAGAGAAACTGCCACTTATCTCTGTCAATTCTTAGGTCAATTTATCCAATGCCAGGTCATAGGTCAGGTGAACGAGGTTACTTTATACTAGCTCCAGTCTTGGGTCAGGTCAAAGAGGTTACTTTATACTAGCTCCAGTCTTGGGTCAGGTCAAAGAGGTTACTTTATACTAGCTCCAGTCTAAGGTCAGGTCTAAGAGGTTACTTTATACTAGCTCCAGTCTAAGGTCAGGGCAAAGAGGTTACTTTATACTAGCTCCAGTCTTGGGTCAGGTCAAAGAGGTTACTTTATACTAGCTCCAGTCTAAGGTCAGGTCTAAGAGGTTACTTTATACTAGCTCCAGTCTAAGGTCAGGGCAAAGAGGTTACTTTATGCTAGCTCCAGTCTTGGGTCAGGTCAAAGAGGTTACTTTATACTAGCTCCAGTCTAAGGTCAGGTCTAAGAGGTTACTTTATACTAGCTCCAGTCTAAGGTCAGGTCTAAGAGGTTACTTTATACTAGCTCCAGTCTAAGGTCAGGTCAAAGAGGTTACTTTATACTAGCTCCAGTCTTGGGTCAGGTCAAAGAGGTTACTTTCTCCCATCTCAATCTTAGCTCAGGTAAAAATGCTATTTTATCCCATTTCATTGTAAAAGTATCCAAAAGAATAGTTGAAAAATATTTTGGCTCTTTGCTACTTACAAATAAACTAGTGGCATATTACCCTAAAAGATGCCCATATATCAAGGTGAAAATAACCATTCCTTCAGGACCTGAGACTCTCTATCCAAAGAATTGCATCTCGCTTCATCACTGAGTTGTATTCCAAACTATAATGAACCCAGGAACAATTGGAGCAAAGCCTTCTTTTTATTTTTTAGTAAAACTGAACCCTATAAAAACCCTTGCGGCTGTTGCTTTGGAGGGCAGGCGTGCTATCAACATCACCTGGAGTCAGTCACTGGGCTATAGTAAACATATGAGCCAATACTATCCTCTTCTCTACAATATTGATATATCAGAGTCCAATGGAGGAGCCCATGTGGTAAGTCATGCCATACAACTTGCATTTAAACAAGACTATTTCATTATATATTTTGACAGTAATTTAGATTCAGATTTAAACTTTCAATCTGACGATTGAATATTTCCCTCAAAAATCATTTATAGATGTAAATTTCCCTCAAAAATCATTTATAGATGTAAGTAAATAATTGATGGGGTTTACAAAAATCAGAAACAATCAACACTCGTATGTTTTCCATCCAGGACTCCAAGAATAAAACCTCGTTGCACTGGATGAAGAGAGGCCTTGAGCCGTATACCTGGTACACTGTGAGCGTTACCTGCATTCTGAAGGAGAGTGGAGGCTTCTGGAGTGATCCTAAAACCACACAAGTACGAACAGCCCAAAAAGGTAAGCCTAATCACTGCTGTACTAAGTTTAATATTATGTAATATTTTTATGTTGAGTATGAAAGCATACATTATAGACTGATAATTTAAATTATATATACAAGTATCTGTCATGAATGTGTTGCATGAGCTTTTATGAATGTGGTATTATACTGGTCTCAGTGGCCATGCTAACCTAACTGACTTCACCATGCTAACCTAACTGACTTCACCATGCTAACCTAACTGACTTCACTGGTCTCAATGGCCATGCTAACCTAACTGACTTCACCATGCTAACCTAACTGACTTCACTGGTCTCAATGGCCATGCTAACCTAACTGACTTCACCATGCTAACCTAACTGACTTCACCATGCTAACCTAACTGACTTCACTGGTCTCAATGGCCATGCTAACCTAACTGACTTCACCATGCTAACCTAACTGACTTCACTGGTCTCAATGGCCATGCTAACCTAACTGACTTCACCATGCTAACCTAACTGACTTCACCATGCTAACCTAACTGACTTCACTGGTCTCAATGGCCATGCTAACCTAACTGACTTCACCATGCTAACCTAACTGACTTCACTGGTCTCAATGGCCATGCTAACCTAACTGACTTCACCATGCTAACCTAACTGACTTCACTGGTCTCAATGGCCATGCTAACCTAACTGACTTCACCATGCTAACCTTACTGACTTCACCATGGTAACCTAACTGACTTCACTGGTCTCAATGGCCATGCTAACCTAACTGACTTCACCATGCTAACCTAACTGACTTCGCTGGTCTCAATGGCCATGCTAACCTAACTGACTTCACCATGCTAATCTAACTGACTTCACTGGTCTCAATGGCCATGCTAACCTAACTGACTTCACCATGCTAACCTAACTGAATTCACTATGCTAACCTAACTGACTTCACCATGCTAACCTAACTGACTTCGCTGGTCTCAATGGCCATGCTAACCTAACTGACTTCACCATGCTAACCTAACTGACTTCACCATGCTAACCTAACTGACTTCGCTGGTCTCAATGGCCATAATAACCTAACTGACTTCACCATGCTAACCTAACTGAATTCACTGGTCTCAATGGCCATGCTAACCTAACTGACTTCACCATGCTAACCTAACTGACTTCACTGGTCTCAATGGCCATGCTAACCTAACTGACTTCACCATGCTAACCTAACTGACTTCACTGGTCTCAATGGCCATAATAACCTAACTGACTTCACCATGCTAACCTAACTGAATTCACTGGTCTCAATGGCCATGCTAACCTAACTGACTTCACCATGCTAACCTAACTGACTTCACTGGTCTCAGTGGCCATGCTAACCTAACTGACTTCACCATGCTAACCTAACTGACTTCACTGGTCTCAGTGGCCATGCTAACCTAACTGACTTCACCATGCTAACCTAACTGACTTCGCTGGTCTCAATGGTTTTACTCATTTCAATAAAGATTCATCTCAATGGCCATGCTAATCTCAGATATAACTCTAGTTCCAGGAGCAAACCCAGTTCTCTTCCCCAGTGCATTTTTCCTGTCAATGACCAAGGGAGCCGCAGTCAGAAATGTCACAATATATTGGAAGGCAAGTACACAACTACACTGAAGTGTATATTAGTGATATTTCAGATTCAACTATTGCCACTTAATAACTGAGGCTAATTTTGCAGGCAGTTCCTGAGAAGCAGAGGCATGGTGAGCTGAGCTACTCAGTGCAGGCAAACAGCTCTAATGAGAGTACAGCCTCCAAACTGACCACACTGACCAGTGCAACCCTGCAACTCGCAACAAACAAGGCTTACTGGGTCAGCATTGTCTCCACAACCCTGGCTGGCATTAATCATACTCTTCCTCCAGCAAGCTTATATATCCCTTCAGAAGAACACCATTCCAGACAACTGGAAAAAGGTGATGGTAAATTTGGTCACAATTTAATTGATGGGGTTTTATTTTGTACTCTCTTCAGAGGGAAAATAGGTCAAACTACTGTGCAGTGGATAGCCATCCCTCATCTTCAGCTTATTATGACTATCTGTTCTTTCCTCTTGGAGTTTTATTCCTTTTGATGTCCGGAGAGAGTTGGCAATCTCTGAGCAAAAAAGTCACTAATCTGATAGCTGTGTAAATATATATATGTATATCTATTTGTTTGTACTTCAGGAGTGGGAAGACCAGCCTATGTTATAGCCTTACGTGAGGGCCGTGGGAAGTATACAGTTTCCTGGCCAGGGGTTGTGGGGGCTACAAACTATACGATATTCTGGTGTACAAGAAAGGGACTTTATGCTTGTAAGGTAAAGACATTTTATTAAGCCATTCTAATAATCCATAAGCATATATATATGCTACCATAAAACCAAATATTTTAATTATGAAGATGATCTTTCTCATCTATAAACTGTTATCAGCTTTCCGATATTCATGTTGGCAAACTGTACATTGCAGGATGCGATATCTTATGAAACAATAAGCAGTGAGCGTACGACATGGAGTTTGACTGTGCCGGAAGCGGGACCAAACCACATCAGCCCTCTGCAATATAATATTGGTGTGTCTGCCGAGAAGGACATGGCAACACAGGGCATCCCGGCGAACAGCAACACCCACGTGAAGACCTGGGGAATAGTCTGGTCTCACTGTGTCATAGACAGACCACCAGGTACACCTCATATAATACTTGCAACATGTTTAGTTTTACTTCTTATTTTAATCATGTATATATTTAGCACTGAATGTTACAACTGCTAAAGTTTAAGGTATCACCTCAAATGACAGATTATTCCAGACTTTGCATGATATAATCAACATTTTGTTACCCAGAATCAGTATCAGCAAATTATTCCAAGAATTCATGGTTCAAATGATAATATAACCTAATTCAATTTCCAAATTAAATTTCCTTATTTGACTATCGTTTCTGTGAATGAATATAAACAAACTTGTCTATAATTCAATGGTCTCATTGTTTTGTTGATTCTCTAGTTATTTTGTTTTTTTGGGAGGTTTATGCAACTTTCAACATCATTTCAGTCATTTCATGATGAGACCTAAAGAAATAGTTCTACTTCACTGAATAGTCATGTCAGAGTTCCTTATCATAACAATCCCCAGGTGGTATCAGGGGTTAAACCTCCAGGCATCCGCCTCAGCTCATCATCTAATAATCTAATTAATGCAAAGTTTGTGAAATATCAAAATGAAGGAAGTACATACTATGTTCTAATGAGTGTATCACTACATTACAGGCATACATAACTTCAATGCATCCTTGGCCAGGCATCAAACAGCTGGGAGCCTCATGTTGCAGTGGACAAACAATCTCCCCTGCTTTCTCACAGCAATAAACATAACTTACTGGCATGCCACTCATACTGGTAAATAACAAGAAAGCTTTCCTTGAAAAAAGAATTATACTGTGCTGTTGTAAAGGATGTAATCCTTTTTTATCCTGGTTTGGGCAAACACTTAATTGCTGCATATCAAAGATGTGTATCCTTGTAGTTTTCTCTTGGTAGAATAAAGCTAATCAGTTTTGCTTACAATTTTATATCATTTTAATTTTGATTGGGTGGGATTTTCCCCAAGCTATTCTATTGGCCAACAAGGCCATAGAGTCAGCATGCAACTTTTAATTTACTAAGCTTTCTTCTGAGATGTATGTAGGCAATGGCCACTTCAAATTTTCACACAATTTTATATAAATAGTGAAGGAAAATAATTTCTCTTCTAATCATGACAAAAAGTATCTTGTTCAGTAAAATTTGTGAAAATTCTGAAGTAAACTCCAAAATATTTTCAAACATTCGTGAATACATTCTATAAGGAAGCTGGAATTTGTGCACGAAATTAGGGAAAACATAATACATGATCGTTATTTTTGTGATAGTTCTCATTATTTACACCTTATTTACAGGAGACACAGCAGAAGTAATCGTCAACGCTCATCAAATTGTACGGAAATATGAGATAAGGAACTTGCTGGAGGGAGAACGCTATAATATTGTAGTCATGGCACAGTGGATGTATGGGGCGTCCAGTCCAATCTACATGACGGCCACGGTCAGACGCGCAGGTGAGATATAACTGCATAAAGAGAAGGCCTGTCATTATCAAAGCATTTTGGAAATCATGTAAAAAGCAAAAATGAGGATTCATATGTAAGCTATGTGAAAATAAAAGTATAATGAATGTAGGGTTATACGCAAGCCATGCTTTAATTCACCAGACTCTCATAGGCTCTCAGAGTTCAGAATACATAGGATTGAAGATTTATCTATATATAAACCCTACTAATATGACAAGACCTTCAGAGTCAGAGTTGAGAGTATACAGAGTGTTGGATTTATATTTTGGCTGCATGCATAACTCCTACTTATTGCATATTGTCTGGGATGTATTTTCAGGACTGACCTCTACCGAGTTGGCAGGGATTGGTTGTGGTGGGGCATTTATCTTTGCCTTGATGTTACTAGGGTTACACAGGATTTCTTTGTGAGTCACATTGAGTTCATCAACATATTCATATATTTTATCAAGGTATCATAGAATGTTGATGATAATTTTGTTTCATAATTAAATATTTGTTGTTCACTTAGATGTTGTTTACTGTCATTGTTGATTGTATAATGGATTATTCCTGGTAATATTTCAGATCTTGTAAAAGAAAAGTTAAACATGTTACAAAGAATGTGGAAATCATCGTTCCTTGTAAATCTACCCTTCCCACAAACAAGGTTAGTTAAATAACAACTAAATGTTCACATCTGGAGTATTATCAACATATTACAGAAGTAAAAGTAAAAAAAAATGATTTCAAATATACAAGTTTGAAGACATTGCCAGTTGCCTATTTTCCAGGAGATAGACAATGCATATACAAAGGGACCGGTGCGAATGTTAGACTGCACTAAGGTTGGAGGGCCAGGTACAGCTCACGAAGTATTACTGATGGTGACTAATGACAAAGATAGCTACAGCGAGTTCTACAGGAATGCCATCATGGACAACAGCGACGATAGCGGCAAACTGCTCAGTATCAAAAAGGCAAATAATGTAGGTGTACACACTGCCTTTCCTCTGATTCTTTATAAGAAGTACCGGTATATGCTATTTGCCATGATATGTGCATAATGTATTTATCATGCCTATTATGTATCTGATTCGTCAGTATAACCCACACCATTCTGAATATGACATGCTTAGTGATGGAACCAAGTAATTGTCTCATTTGCAAGGAGTATTCTATCCTATACGTTTTGTCTTCTTATGTGCATGAATATTTAATGAGTCTTTTAAAGCAGATCAGAAATTAAGGTTTAAGTTAATGTGCCCAAATCACATCTCACTGTGCCATCATTATCACAATATCGTTAATGAAGGATGCATGAACTGGCGCCGTGAGGAGTCTGGCCCAAAAAGTCAAATGCTTCTTGCCATTTGTTGACAAAACAATTAATTGTAATAAAACATCTGACTTGTATTTGTGTGCCTTCAGGTCCCCTGCTACCTGCGGATGGATTCTGTCAGCAGTGGGACATCGGAGTGGTCAGCATTCGTGCATAGCCGGCACTGCCAGGTAAACACCACAGCTGACCATCCCAAAGTGTCGAGCCAGACTTCCCAGAGGTCGCACATGTCCACAGAAAGTTCAGCCTTGGATGATAGCTTCTGCGGCTGTTCCCAGGGGGGACACAGAAGCAGTGTGGTCAGGCAGTTCTCGCACCGGTCCCGTCTGTCTTCTGATAACACAGGGCCCGGCAATGAACTGGAGGACAGTTATTCCATATGCTCAGTGTCACAGCTTCCAAGGGTGAGAAGATTAGGTTCTCATAGGTCCACAGGAAGCTCTCAGCGTGACACTGACGATGATTATGGAGTCTGTACACAATCCATACATCCCTTTATCACAAGGCAGATGTCTTTTAGGTCTCACTTGTCATCGGTGAACGATGACATGATACTGTCAAAATGCGGAATTGATGAAATAGCCGATGACGACATGGATCTCATACATTTCTCTGATGCTTCCTTTTCAAGATCTGTATCTTTTCATAGACAAAACTCCATGAAAATTCCAAACCTCATATTAAAAGGACAGTTGTTTCCTGAAGAACCAATGTTAACATCTTCACCTTCTGCCTATGGGAATGTCTCTTTTGACTACAGTAAGGCTTTGCCAATGATTGATAACAACACCAGTTTGTCTGGTATCAATGCTGTCCATCATGTAATAGAGAACGCCGAGACTCACACTGGCTCGCAGCATGACGTCCCCGAGTTCATTGGCAGTCACCATGGTTCCAGCCTGTATGGAGATCTTAATAGCGGTAGCATGATGGAAGGTGAGGATGACAACGAAGGCAAATACGTACCCATGTCAGACGAGGACCTGACTGATATATCTACTAGTGGGAATAATCAAGGGAGCGGTTCAGGCTGTGCCTATGATGGAGTCTACAGACAACCACTTCTTGACATCTCATTATCCTCTGCCAATGCTTCTTCAAATGAGCCGCAGATCTTCATCAGGGAAGATCATCCACTTAACATACCTACGATCTGGCAGAGACCGCGCTCAGATCATCAGCAGACAGACACAACATTCGTCAACGTATATGACACAAACATAAAGGAGACATCAGTCAGCAATGATGAAGAAGATGGATATATGAACACATAGAGTGAAATCCTATATCACCACCACATGCACACAGACAAACTTTCCCCAGTGGTATTATTTCCCTGTGGTATTATTTCTTAGCATATAACAAATAGAGAATGTAAATATATGTAAGTCACCCCTGCCTTTCCAACATTACTATTGACTCATTATGTGTGATGTATATAACTTATTCATTATCACTATAATCAAATTTTGAGGTCATTTTATTCTATAAATATCAAATATAATGTCACAATTTTTAGCGTTTGAAAGATTAACTTGTCTGGGGCCACGGCACAGTTGGTTAGAGCTCAAGCTTGTTTGCAACCATTCCTCTGTAGCAATCCAAAGGTTGTTGGTTTGATTCACCGCCGTGTCTGCATTGAATTATTGTTACAATTTATCATATGAGCTGAGGCCTGTGCCTGAAGGGTCAACCTGTTGTCCTTGTAAACCTCTGACCAGGTGGGGTGCCATGTCAAGAATCTGTGACATAATCCATGATGATTCAGTACGGAAGCACTATATCTGGTCTCGTCATGAAATAACTGATATAATGTTAATGCCACAATATTCATTTTGTTATCTTTAATTTTCATGTCTTGTTGCATGGGTAAAACAATTTATAACCTGTGCCATCTTGATCTGTTGGAATAACCTAGTGTTAAAAGTCCTGATATAGAGGCGCTGCATATACAACTGTACATCAGAGTACATGGACATCAAAGTACCGGTACATGCAGATTCATTGTTGAGAATTTTAGTGTGAAAAAAAAAATTAATACTTTTTACCAAAAATTTACAATATGATTATGCAAATGACATCATTTTCAACAGCAGAGTATTAGTTCTTTATCAAAGAAATCTTTCTTGTTATATAGCTTAGCTTCATGTCAAAGATGTATTGTGATATGATGTACCTTTAAGAATTGGTATTATTTCCTTTTTGTTGGCACTGACTGACCTTAAGGTGTTGATGTGGCAATGTGTGATGTGATATATTCCCATCAGCACCAGACTGGCAGGAGCCACTTGTGCTTCATATTTGCTTATCATTCTCATTTGCATGTATAATATGCCAAATGTATCCAATCAATAACCACCAAACATTGCCGACAACCTTCTCTTATCTTGGATCCATCAACATTAATGGTCCATTTCTTATATGTAACTCACGTTCACTTTCATCATTATTATAATAACACAAATGGTCACAATGCAAACTGCAATCAAATAACACACTTTTTACATTGATACAAACAAATAATTGTCATTCATGCATTTCAATTTCGATGTCCACACTATTATCTGTGAAGCAGAAATCAAATGCAAATAGAAAAACAAAACAGATATATTTACAGAGACCACTAAATAACATAAATGGTAAGTTGATATTTTGGGCACTTGAATTTACTTGCCGTAGGTAGTTGACATTTGTGACTCAAATCAGTTGTCTCTGTTATGTTATAAGATCATAGAAATTCTCTGGCTGGAAGAATACAGTATTCTTGATCTCAACCCATCTTATGCCTCCATTGAAAAACTTGTTTCTTAAATTTTCAGCTCAATAAAAACCTTTATTGCAATGTGACAACAGTTGTAAAGAAGTTTAGATTGACTTTCCATTGAGACCCATCTGAATGTTATAGCTCAAATATATATTTCCGTCATAACAAACAGATTGCTTTTATAAATGTATGAAATGAGAATGCCGACATATTTTTTTTCCAAGAGCAATATGTTATGGCAATTATTTACTTAATTTGTCAAAAAGCCAAAATAATTTGTTATATTTTCAAAGTAATAAGTTCATTTATCAGTCAATAAGCTGTAGACATATTCCATGTAATCTTTTTAATGTGCTTCTTCAGTTTAAAAATGAAACAATGTATAAATATATTGATTTGCATGCAGCTGCTTTGAAAATGTTCACATACCGGTACATAGAGGTGAACTGGCTTATTATTATTATTGAAAAATAATATAGTATTCAAAATTTTCAAGGTGAACTCAGTCAACAATATAAAAATGTCAGCCATTTTGTGGCTATATGAAGTCAAGTAGGAAAGTGATTAAATCAAGGGAGTCAGGGTAGAGAAACTTGTACTTGACATACTTTTTGTGATATTTAATAACCACAGTGTGTTCAAAATTATTAGTAGAATTTGAAAATAGTTTGACACTAGATTTATATGCACATTCATTTGAATAAAATGTTGTTAAAATAAAATGAAATAAAATTGATTGATAATATATCACAAAATGTTTATGTTGACAGTCAAATCACACACAAACAGAGCCCAAATCTATCTATTGTTTATGTATCCCTCTGGCTTTTGGAACTAATAAAATGAAACCTAAATTTGAATTTATTTGATTGGGATGTCTATTTCGGCATGCTTAAATAATGCCTTAAGATATAACAAAAGTGGTTGGTGACATTTTGAAGTCTCGGACCTTGGAAAGGTCATGTTATCAATTGTGGGCCTTCATGGGCTTAATGCACGGTAGAAACCTCGTGTTTATCATTAAAATAGGTCATAATATTGCAAAATGTCAAAGTTTAAAAATAAAAACTATTTCAAGCCTGTGACCCTGAAAAACAAGTCAAGGCCATAATTAAGGTCATCTTATGAAGAACTCCACAAGGTGCACTTGTGATAAAAATATGGACCCTGTGTCCGAAATAGTTGACAGGATGTAACAATGTTTTTGGTCACAATTTGAAGTCTATGACCTTGAAAACCAGTCAAAGTCCTACTTGAGGTCATCCTATTTCAGCCTCTATAGGATGCCTGTGTGATAAAAATTTAAAACCTGAACCTGAAATACCAAAATTTCAAGTTTTTGTTGTCAGACAGACAAACACAGAGACATTGACAGAGCCTGATACCATAACACCTGCACCTTTCAGGCAGCTCAAAACTGTTCTGCATCTCAAGATTAGTTACATCCACATTATGTTTAAATTACCTTTTGAGTTACTGTCACTTATGCACTGATTTAAACAAAAAGGGATCAAACAGGTGGAACTGAAATTTAGGAACTAAAAACTTTACTGTGACATTCTTACAAATTAAAAAAAAAAGCAAGCAGGAAGAAGATCGAGTATATTTTTTTCAAAGATACATGTGTGGAAGTGTCGTGGGATGAAACCTCAGGTGGTCATCACCTGGCCTCACCCTGGTGTCCTGAGGCGCAGCTCACCTTATACAATGTTAGCTACTGCAATGTTCTCCTCACACTCCCACCACGGTGCTCAGAGCAGTGTTATCAGCATCATGTTAGATAGCACATAATGCCTCACACTCCCACCACGGTGCTCAGAGCAGTGTTATCAGCATCATGTTAGATAGTACATAATGCCTCACACTCCCACCACAGTGCTCAGAGCAATGTTATCAGCATCATGTTAGATAGCACATAATGCCTCACACTCCCACCACAGTGCTCAGAGCAATGTTATCAGCATCATGTTAGATAGCACATAATGCCTCACACTCCCACCACAGTGCTCAGAGCAATGTTATCAGCATCATGTTAGATAGCACATAATGCCTCACACTCCCACCGCGGTGCTCAGAGCAGTGTTATCAGCATCATGTTAGATAGCACATAATGCCTCACACTCCCACCACAGTGCTCAGAGCAGTGTTATCAGCATCATGTTAGATAGCACATAATGCCTCACACTCCCACCACGGTGCTCAGAGCAGTGTTATCAGCATCAGATAGCACATAATGCCTCACACTCCCACCACGGTGCTCAGAGCAGTGTTATCAGCATCAGATAGCACATAATGCCTCACACTCCCACCACGGTGCTCAGAGCAATGTTATCAGCATCATGTTAGATAGCACATAATGCCTCACACTCCCACCACGGTGCTCAGAGCAGTGTTATCAGCATCATGTTAGATAGCACATAATGCCTCACACTCCCACCACGGTGCTCAGAGCAGTGTTATCAGCATCATGTTAGATAGCACATAATGCCTCACACTCCCACCACGGTGCTCAGAGCAGTGTTATCAGCATCATGTTAGATAGCACATAATGCCTCACACTCCCACCACGGTGCTCAGAGCAGTGTTATCAGCATCATGTTAGATAGCACATAATGCCTCACACTCCCACCACAGTGCTCAGAGCAATGTTATCAGCATCATGTTAGATAGCACATAATGCCTCACACTCCCACCACAGTGCTCAGAGCAATGTTATCAGCATCATGTTAGATAGCACATAATGCCTCACACTCCCACCACAGTGCTCAGAGCAATGTTATCAGCATCATGTTAGATAGCACATAATGCCTCACACTCCCACCGCGGTGCTCAGAGCAGTGTTATCAGCATCATGTTAGATAGCACATAATGCCTCACACTCCCACCACAGTGCTCAGAGCAGTGTTATCAGCATCATGTTAGATAGCACATAATGCCTCACACTCCCACCACGGTGCTCAGAGCAGTGTTATCAGCATCAGATAGCACATAATGCCTCACACTCCCACCACGGTGCTCAGAGCAGTGTTATCAGCATCATGTTAGATAGCACATAATGCCTCACACTCCCACCACGGTGCTCAGAGCAGTGTTATCAGCATCATGTTAGATAGCACATAATGCCTCACACTCCCACCACGGTGCTCAGAGCAGTGTTATCAGCATCATGTTAGATAGCACATAATGCCTCACACTCCCACCACGGTGCTCAGAGCAGTGTTATCAGCATCATGTTAGATAGCACATAATGCCTCACACTCCCACCACGGTGCTCAGAGCAGTGTTATCAGCATCATGTTAGATAGCACATAATGCCTCACACTCCCACCACGGTGCTCAGAGCAGTGTTATCAGCATCAGATAGCACATAATGCCTCACACTCCCACCACGGTGCTCAGAGCAGTGTTATCAGCATCAGATAGCACATAATGCCTCACACTCCCACCACGGTGCTCAGAGCAATGTTATCAGCATCATGTTAGATAGCACATAATGCCTCACACTCCCACCACGGTGCTCAGAGCAGTGTTATCAGCATCATGTTAGATAGCACATAATGCCTCACACTCCCACCACGGTGCTCAGAGCAGTGTTATCAGCATCATGTTAGATAGCACATAATGCCTCACACTCCCACCACGGTGCTCAGAGCAGTGTTATCAGCATCATGTTAGATAGCACATAATGCCTCACACTCCCACCACGGTGCTCAGAGCAGTGTTATCAGCATCATGTTAGATAGCACATAATGCCTCACACAATAATTCCGGTAATGTACAATGACATGAAAGGAATACAAAATAATATGGAAATTCTTTAAAATTCCTATCTTGAATTTGTATGTCATTAAAACATGACATCTGCCATGCAACAAAACATATTGAAAAGCAGTAACCACTTGTGGCTGGACATGATAAGTTTTCAGTCTTTTATGTGCATTTCAAGGGAAAAGTTGTGTGGGGTCCACCTTATTTACAAGTGGAGAAGGTACATTTCCCCTGAGTAATGGTTGCCAAAAACCAAAGCAGCCATATCATTCAATTCTTGACATGTGGTTCAAATTTGACCCCAGCACTGACCAAACATACATCAAGTTTGGCAACATTTCATACCGATGTGAGTCAGAGAATATCTTGTGTCTGTTTGAGTATTCTATCAGCTTCCATGTAGCGGGTCATTACCTGGTATTCCACCAAGGTTCAATTTCACAAGTTCCCAGGTGGTCTATAATTAAGTGTGAATCCTTGACTGAGACCACCCCCCAGGACACTGGTACACAAACTCTAATATAATGATACATTTAGCACTCAATACAAGTGACAAGAGTATTGTGTAAAAACAGTATTTGACACATAAGAAATTTGTATTCATTTACATTTTATTTATACCTGAACCTATTCAATATCCAGTTATGATCTAAATTTACTATCCCTAGTTCTCTTTTTTTTCATTAATTTTGCAGGGATAAAAGCCTTGGTGAGAACAGGATATATTGTTATAAAAATTACTGTCTTTACAGTAGCGGATTTGTACTGTACAGGGACAAAAGAAAGCCGGTATTTCACTAATTGATTGTCAATGCGGCTGTCCTTAACTCACGAGGTTATGTCCATGTTTAGGTGTCTTAGTGTATATTCTTCAATTTCCTGTTCTTTAAGCAAAGATCCACATTTTGCATTATAGTAATGATATGGTGTCTATTTTCATTAATGGAAGACAGACTTACTTTTAATGTGTACTTTTTTCTCTGTTGAATTGTTTATGATACCTCAACAGTATTGAACTTAAAGTCTAAAGATAGAAACTGACAGTTTATGATTGCCGACTAAATCTCAATGAACACTGAAATAAATTTATATATCAACAAAATTATTCTCATGTTTCATGTAAGATTTGAGCTAACATATGAAAGATATTGCAGATCAGTGATGGAGCCATCAGGTCATGTTATCTCTCACATCTGTATGGACACTGTAATGATCAGCATAGCAACTGTCAATATATTTTAATAAAGACCTGAAAGCATTGGAGACAAGAAGCAAGATGACCAGACTGACAGTCTAGACTGGTCTCCATCATTCCAGCATCCATCACCAACGTGGTGCCGACTGCTTTGCCACGATACACTTGCAAGATCACTGACCTGTAGAGAAAGCTAATTCAGGTGTAAGATTTCAAACCAAAATGCACATTTTCTTATTGAGAAACACAATAGGCATATTTCAGGTGTCAGTTACTTCAAAGATCAGCATATCAAAGTGTAGATGGTGCTGACGTGACCTACACTACGCTGATTGAAGCACTGGCTGAATTATGTGCAATAAACCGCATCATTGACTCTGTGTGTAATTGTGTGGAAAAACAAAGCAGAGGATATCAAAGTGACATGGAGCTCCACCTTGTGAGTGTTTCGACACAATGATGATCCAAGACCCACACTCAACTTAATACATTCCACTTCTGATGCTTGACAAAGTGTTGAGGAGTAAAAATTTAGAATAAACTGCAACAGTATACCTCTTTTTGATTTCCGCTTTCAACAAAAATATAATATTATGTTTTTGTTGATTTCCGCTTTCAACAAAAACATAATATAATCCATTTATCCATATATATATATATATATATATATATATATATATATATATATATATATATATATATATATATATATATATATATATATATATATATATATATATATATATATATATATATATATATATATATATATATATTTACACACATATATATATATATATATTATATATATATATATATATATATATATATATATATATATATATTTACACACATATATATATATATATATTATATATATATATATATATATATATATATATATATATATATATATATATATATATATATATATATATATATATATATATATATATATATATATATATATATACACATATAAATATATGAAATCAATTCAATATCTCAGCTACCAAATTAGCTGGATTAGTGTAATGCACATAATTAAACATTATCAATGTCCGTTAATATCATATTCAAATGTTTCACAAACAGCCAAATAAAGGAAACCATACGACAGGCAGTCTGCCGACATCCACACAGATACAAGTATTCCTTGTGCGTGCTCAGGAGGACAAGTGTTACTTCCCCCTCAGGCTTTGCTACTTGGCTAATTTACCATACAAAATCCTCCTACTTTTCATCATAAGAGTCTCTGACCATGGCGTGTGCATTTCCTAACTTTGGTTGGTAAATTTCCTCTTCTTTGGTCTACTAATTTCATGATGAGGCTAAGGACATTTCAGACTAGTTAAGAGTGGCACACATGCCTATTAGCTTTTGTCTCACTAGGGGGCACTACACAGGCAATACTGACCAACGAAATTGATATGGCTTTGTCTATCCGGGCATACTATTCCTGATCAATGAAGCACAAAAGGCGCATTGATATCTCCCAAACTGCCCGAAAACTTCTCCGGAGCAGGTGGTTGAAGGATTGTCAATATGTTGCAGACCCTAGCGGGCGGTCACTCAATGTTTTGTCGAACTCACTTGACCCATGACCTCTTGACTATTGTCTTGTTTGACCTTTTTATGCCCCTCAGTAACCACATCTCTAGCATGACCAAAAAAACACAGCAATAAAAGAACAGACTGTCGATGCTTGAATGGATTCCATCCCCTTCATTATGACGCCGTTTCATTAAGTTATCCATGCATCAAGGTGGGGGCTTATACCTTGGACTTTACCTGTGATCCATTCTTATATCAAGCTTTCATCTTCTTTCATCTTTGGCACCAAGCTTACTCAAGATCGTCTGAGATTTATGGTTCTTTATTTCATTGTATCTTTAATCACAGATACTTCATACACGAATCCTATAAATATATTCGGCTTAACCATTTCTAGACACAAATGTTTGTGCTGCAATTTTTTTTCTCCATAATAATAATATTTTTTTGACCTTTTAAAATATTATTCAGAATCAAAGGTCAACCAATACATGTTAAGAACAAGATGTCTCTTCAGGCAGATGTGCATCCGACTTCTGATAAAAACTGGACTTCAAGTACAATTGAGTCGTGGTTAACCTTTATTGTGTTCATAATTCCATTTCCATTGCTATTTATCAGCTTATTTCATCAACACTGCTGCTGTTTGATGCTGTGTCCTGTTGGATCTTGATCCGCACCTCCTAGATCCTACCCCGTCCGGCCACACCTGTCCATAGGTGAGAACGGCCCTGTTCTCTTTGATGTGCGGTTCGTCTGGCGTGAGCGAGGTGTAATCTCTCAGCTTCTTGTATTAGCCATCAATCAGCATCATAAACTCGCCATTATTGCTGGGCAGTTCTGTATAGAAATATCTGCCAATTAACTGCCATTATTATTCATCAATATGATAACCTAATGTTAACCATTCATGCTCAGACTTTGATGTTTTGGTCAAGAATGGACACAATACATCTTAATGTGCTTTGCATGAGATCTTGGTTACTCTTAGTGGAAACCTGAACCTATTGTGATCTAATCATAGAATAACACGAATCTCATTTCATACCATATCATTAAAGGAGCATACTTTTCTCTTTAAAAGTGAAGATATTAAACCAGAGATTAAAGCAGATCAACCAGTTACATCAGTTTCTCACATGTCAAAATTACTTGAATAAGATACCTAATATTAATATTAAATACTATTCCAAGGGGTATTTTGCTATTGATGACAAAGATCCTGCAAATTTCTGTTAACAAATTTGGTACTGTATTCCTCCCATAAAACCTACTTTTATAGAATTAAAACTAAACACATCAAAATGTATCATGATGTTCTGCAATAGCTTTCTGTCCTATGTTATTGATGAGAAATTAAAGTTGATATCTGATGAGATTTAACACAGAGGAAATTGATCACCAAATGAGGGGGGTACAAGTAGGAGAGGGCAAATGTTCTCTGCAAAAACTATCGTATTTCTCTCTGAGAGTATCTTAACTTCTCACTGTAAAGCCAGTTAGTAAGGCAGTGGTAACAAATTTGTGGTACCTAACAATGAGTTGAGCAGTTATGGATCAAACTTGTTAACAACCATATCTAACCAGGGAGACAGTAAATTTAATTTTAAATGAAGCGCACATTAGCCTTTAAACATGTGAAGACATTAAATAAAAATATATCATTTGGATAGGAAATTAACTTTTAGATTAAAATGCTAATATACTACATGCTACTTTCACATTTTGAAGTTGTGTTACATTTTGAACCTAAACTGACCAAAATATTGAATAATATGAAAGTCTTATTGTAAATATATCAAATATATAGCTGACCTAAGACAAAAATCCCTTTGCAATTATCAGTACTTTATATAATTTTGTGTAATGTGACTTAAGGTTCTTTAAGAATAATCACTGATCAATGAATAAAGCAATTGAAATATATTTGCTGATTCCATCCAAATCTTTTACCAATCCTTTCAGACAGACAACAAGTCATAGCCTGTATTCATGTCGTCAACACATGAACATTGTAAATCCTACTGACGAAACATCTACTTTGATGATGTGAATGGTTATTAATCATTATTTGATATCATTCATTAGTCATTTTATAGTACATATCTCTCAAATAACATATTTCTTTGAAAATGTATCGTAGAATGAGGGCCTCATATTTTTAATCCTTGATCACACTATCATTTACATTAAATTTATCATTCCATTTAAGATATTTCAGAGTTTAAATACTGTCATTTAGCAAATAAATAAAACATAAAATATCAGCAATATTCATTTAACACCTGATTTTCTGGTAAAAGTGATGGTGATAAACGCCGCCCACCGAGACCCTCTGCCTCGCCCCCTGGTGGGTGGCAAGCGATCCCCCCCCTGGTGGCAAACAATTTGTTGCCATACGGCAGGCTATTGTTACATGCCCCTACCCGGCAATTATGGTCCTATCTGGCGTGGGCTAATTAAGCAGAGTGGACACTGGTCATAACAATGGGATTAGAGGAGGCTCTAACGTAACACAATAAGATGCGACCCGCATGGGGGTGCTACTGACTGCGGCCATCTCACGTCCCCGTCACTACCTTTCACAACCACCTCACACCTCTCACAAAACCCAACATAAAGTTAAAAGTGCAAAACTGACGAAGAGTGTCACCTTATATCAAGATGAAAGGCGTGCAGTGATCATCTCTTGTCCAGCATGACAGCTTCCTGCACAAGTGCGGGCCTTTGGTGTCCATCCCATAGGAATCTATGACCCTTGTGTGTTTTCCTGGACATGAAAACTTGGCTTCAACATTCAACATTGGGAACATTCATGTTGGTGTGAACTGTCAGAATGAATATCATCGTGGCAAAAACGACAACAAGCATTTGTAGAATGGATATGTTTTTAAATTAATGATGTGACTCATATCTTGCACCTAAGTTCTGCTTGGATCTATTTTAGTCCATTCTATTGTTCAAACACTGGCACATGCATAAACTACATTCTTCTCATAAAACCCTGAGACCAGCTTTCACTGTGGCAAAAGTAAAATAACTTCATTGTCCAATATTGAAATGCAAGGGCCCTCTTAATTTCAAAGCATAATGATAAAGTCAAAGCTTTAGAAATAACTGTAACCTTAGCTGTAACCAGATTCTTGTCACCTGTCTTTGTTTTCTATGGCCCTGTCTTGCATCATGACCTTTCACCATACAAGAGGTCAATAAAAATGAAAGAATGTTACTAATTTGATCAAATCTGGAGGGACCACCTGATGAATTTCACAGAGAAGGTTCAACAGGGTCAAATCTGTCTACCAATGACCATGGCAATTAAAATTTACTCAGGACGTCCTTCAACATTATTTTGACTTCTTTTGAAGTTATCAAATAAATTCAAGGTCATTTATGATGTTTCACAAATTGTGAGATCCAGTTTAGAAAAGATATTCCCCGGTGAGTTTTCTTGCTGAATGTCACCTTTTAATTGGGATCAGGATAACTGAGGACTGACACTATAATTATTCCCCAGGTAATTAACCTTCACCTCTCACCGTTCTCACCCACTGGTCAAATTATCTGGCTAACCATACACTAAACAATATATCAGTCTTTTTCTATCAGTTTAGGCAAGTTTTCGTCCTTTGTTTTAGACTGCCCCCTACAGGTTTGAAGTGATTCAAAGTAGCTCTATGATGTCCCTCTTTACAATACTGAAGTGTCTGCATCTCGCATGGCATTTAATCTTCCGTCTCGGCCGGCTTTTTTTGTCTTAAAAGACCTCCAACTGCTCCAATGTTTGCCTGTGGGGAGAGCATATATCATGAGGCTACTCCTGTCATCCCTTGACATTTCTTCTCCTTTGTCTTCTTATTGACATATAGCTGTGCGGAACTCAATGAGTCGAATTTCTTGACACATTAATTGTTCTCTTGTGAGTAAATTAGGGAGCAAGCCACGAATGTCGGGTATTGTTTTACTGAGATGCACACGCGGGCGAGAGACGGCAGCTGCATGGAGGGACGGCAACTTGATCACACGCTGACCCATATCATAACCACCACAAGCCCAAGAAAATCAAAACTTATATTGTTTTACAGTGACATAACAGCAAGAATGAAACAGGAGAAATTCTCATTGTTTAGAACACAATGTCCTGTATATTGTTGCTGTTGACAATTCTGAATGCTCTTTTTGTTTTCATGTTTAGTGACACATCTCTATTTTACCTTCGTGTAATCAATCTGATTGGAAAATTTAATCAACTAATAGGGCTGACACTAGCCGTACATTGAGATGAACCTTGCTTGGCTTGACTCTGAGAGTGTTATCAACTCTACCTGATATATTCCAAGGTAGAGAAACATTGTTAGTTCCCAATATAAACTAAATACATATAAGCACCTGTATAAGCTAATTAAAAGAACAACTTGTCTAATTCTCCTATTATCTTATTAAATTAATTCTTTTGATTCTAATATATTTTAAAGAGCCAAAGAATTTTTTTTTTTAAAAACCAAAAGAAAAAACAAACAAACCCAAAAACAATTACTTTTGCGTCAGATCCTGATTTATTTCAAAATGCACTAATAATATCTGAGGAGATCTGATAAAATGTATTGTCAGTGAGGACAATAAGATGTAAAGAAGATGCTGCGATGTGTTGCCTTGGGGCGTCTGGCACACACCAGACTTTGGCTGCTCCTCCTTCTCATTCACCTCACTGTGGGTGGGGCCATTATCAAATCTTGCAGACTGTCCTCGCTCCCATCACATTTATCTATTGTACCCTGACATCATCAGGTGACACTTCTTCAGGATGTTAACCTGAGCTGACAAATAAGACCACGTTTGAAAGTAAAAAACCGCAAACACATTTCAAATGTGCTGAAGTCAATGATTTACTGGCTTTTGAGTGCAGTATAATAATTATTGTGTTTTACTGAGGGAGCTGACATCATCTGAGAACACCTACAAACCCTGGGAAAATCTTCCTGCGGTTGCACTGATTTGGACTAGTTGTCATTACAATAGGGTTTGTGTTTAAAAAAAAATCTATTGCCCGGAAACAAATGTGAAGTGAATATTTTACTATATACTGGTCTCTGGCTTTTCAAAGGCCCAGAAGGTGCTAGAGAACAGCCTGACCATGACTTGTCTTTCCGCTTGACAAATAATAAATAAAGATAGAAGTGGTGTATCAGTACATGACTCATGTTTCAAAATCAATGTTTAGTTGTCTGCCTAAATTATGGGCACCCTGAAAGTCTTTGATATAGAAAATAAAAGTTTCTAAGACATATTATGCTAGCTGTATGTGAGAAGCTATGCTTTGCCATTATCATAATAATTTCACATTCTTGAATCCCTGTTCACATTCTTGAATCCCTGGAACATGCAAGCCTCAACATGTCTGTGCATTTTTTTCAATCCTGCTGCACTTCTTCTATCATATTACATAAATAACTAATGCTGTCCTGTTTCAACAGCACCTCAGAGACGTCTCTCTCTTTTAGTAAGGCTGTACAAAGTTAATGTGTAAAACTGAGGTGATCGAAAGGTTGATGGCATGTTAACCTGACATGACCTAATTCTGACATGACCTCGATCAGGATTCAGCCATTACGAGACTTGGCCCCAAGTATTCAATACATACTGTGTCCTCTATATATGGGGAAGATGAAAGAACTCAGCTGATTTTGAAACTTTATGACTGTGATATTATTATTCCAAGAGAGTGATGATTGCATGATCCTTTATCCTATATTTTAAGGTTCTTGATCTTAGATAGTATTTCGAGCATCAGCAAAAATGCAGTCCCCCACTACACATCCTTCTTTTGGACTTGGGTATTAGAAAAATATCTTACAAGATAAGTTTTCCATGATGCAATATTGGTATCATACAAATAAAACATCAAATATCAATTCTAATCCCAGAAGTACAAAAACAAACTTGAACATTTCATACTTTGTGTCATTGCTCACACAATTTTTTTCAATATTCTTATCTAGTGAGAGATGTCATGTAAAATTTAATTTTTGATTGTGTTTCGAGGGTCAGCGCGAACGCAGTCCCCCACTACCAGAAATTACACACCCGAGTCATCCACATTTGGGATGATCGCAAGGGTCAACCAAAGCGGCGTGCAATGCAATGGCCTCGCCCTGGGGGAACCGCCTCGCGGATCACGGTATCCCCTGTGCCAGGTAAGTATGCTTGAACCACGGCCATTTAACCGATTTAAGCAGTAATATGCCAGTAATATATGAGTCTAAATATATAATGAAATATTAGTAAACATATATGCATTTCAAATAATTGCAAATTTCTTTCCGACTCTCAAGAAAAAACGGATTATTTCTGATATTTAAAAAAAAAAATATTTGAGAAATTATGTCGACATAAAATGAATTTCAATCAGATAAATGCTCATGCCCTCAACAGCAACGCAATCCGCACGTATCAGTTCTATTTTTACCTTATTTCAAGCATTGACATTGGTGTCTTCACCTGGTGGCTAAAATCGATACTAAAAACCTAGTGGTGAACATAGACAAATATCTTTGATTCACCTGAGACCAAAAACTCCACCTGTTAAAGGTAAACCTTTTATCAAATCAGCAAAGGTATTTTCAAAATGTTATATGTACTATGACAAATAAGAGGACAGATCTGATTACAGTCCAAGATACATAATCATATGAAATATGTGTTATCATTAGCATTAGTCAAGTGTCATCTACCGAGTGTCATCTACCTGCTGATTTTGGTTGGTTGGCTTGGTTCAAAAGCCTACGCTTTAGACTACAGTTCTAATTAGCTACAGCCTAATTGGATCAAAATCTACTATTATCTTCAGATATAATCAATAAAAGAGCTTTATGCAGTGAGCAATCTATCAACAGTTTTTGGTCGGTAGCTTAGGTTTAATTGGTTTAAAGTCTTGACATTAAACTTTTTGCAAAAAACATCCTGATTGGACCAAAGCCTAAAGTTGTTTTCAATTTAAAATGTTGACTGATGCAGATTGCCCTGTCAACAGATTTAGGTTAGTAGCTGAGGTTTTATTGGTTAAAGGTCCGCAGTTTTCAAAGCTACATCCAAATTGGACCAAAGTCAACAGTTTTCTTTTCTCTCAAAGTTAACCTATGCATTGTGCTATCTATCTGCAATTTTGGTTGTTAGCAGAGGTTTCACTTGTTTAAAATCTTCACTAAAATCTAACAGCGAGATTGGACCAAAGTCTACAGTTGTCTACAGTTCTAAATGCAAGCCAAGGTTTCATTGGTTCAAATGTCTTCACCTGAACCTAGTTTTTGAAGCTTCAATCTGAATGGACAAAGTCTGCAGTTGTCTCCAGTTTTATCCAATGAAAATATTTTACACATGGTATATCTGTTTTGAGCCCTTTTCAGGAGTTAAAGTTTTATTGGTTCAAAGTCTACACTTGAGTCTACAGTTTTTTGTAAGCTTCATCCTGATTGGACCAAAGTCTACAGTTGTCTACAGTTTCAACCATTGAGAGTGTTGTTTGCTGCTGGGTGACTACTTCCTTGAGATATTTGAGAATTGCTACTTTCCACCACATCAAGAATCGAGGTCACCAACAAGCCTTGAATTAACCATGGATCTGCCTCCATTCTTATTGTAGTTTTGTGGCTAATCTCAGCAGTTTCCATAGGAACACCATGAAATGTGTACATGTTTAAGATTAAAAGAAGGTAAGGAATAAACTCACAAACTTTGACAAGCTGACTGTTATGTATTCACCAAAAAAGTAAAGTTTGACAGATAAACTCACTGATCTCCTAAATCACATGGATGTTGCTACACGAGATTAAACAGATTGTACACAATAAACACTCCTGTACTGAGGATGTCCGTTTCTGTCATTATACATGATGGAATATAAAGACAATCAAACCCCATCTCAATGAGTGATGCAACAGATTATATACAAGGTCATAAATCTTGACCACAAAGTAGGTCACAGGGTAACACACTTTATCCAGTTGCAGACATGATGTGGACAATATGGTGTTTGTGGGGAGGTTGGACAGAGGGCAGCACTGTGTCATCAGGCACAGGAGGATTAATGCGATGATTATCTCAACACCAAAGATCTTCATAAAACACTTCTAGATGATTTGGCATGAACCAAGAAAATATCAGGCAGGTGGTTAAGGTCTGAGTTTATTTCAAAATATCAAAGAATCTAGTCTCACACATTCAATCCTGTGATCAAGATTTACAGAACTTTAAAGTATTGTTCAAGCTAAAAGAGTTTCTTCATATTTTACTGTTGAGAATAATTATTCAAATAACCTTTCTCAACAGTCATGTATATCAATCTTCCCTTAGTGGTAGAGAGTGAAGTGCTGGAATTCCGAGAAAGTCATTTTTCCTTCCAGATGAAGCTAAATATCTTAAGGAGAACAGTCCTCAAATAATGTCAATAATTGGTTCAGTTCTGAGGTTTCTCACAAAAACAAAAAACAAAAAAAAAAAAAGATAATCATACTTCATATACCAACAAAAGATATTCACAAATCCACCCATAGAAAAATTGCTTTCCTGCAAAATTGTAGATCCATGATTTATCTTAATAAACCCTTATATTATTTTAATGTTTTATTTCAGGGAGCAACTCATCAGGTCAGCGGGTGGAGCTGTCTGGAATACAGCTTGTACTTCATCAGAGATCTACCGGTAGTTGCATCCCGACTCTACGCCTCAGATAGCCACAGCACAGCCACATGGACAACTAAGATATACCAAAGGCTGTTAGTTATCGTATATCATGGCACAGAGAAGAACCCTTTTTGAGGTGCAAAGCGGAAAACAAAAGTCAGTATGGCATACTATATACACACAACATGTAATAAATTGATCAATACTAACAATATCATAATTTTTTGGAAAAATATGTTGGTATAACATATTTTCAACCCTTTAAAAAAATCTTAATTTCGTAAATATTATGTATTATGAAAAGTGACCATCTTATATTTTTTTGTGGTTCCTGCTTGTGCACTGATTTGTTCCGGCCTCGATATTTCTAACATTGTGATGGGTGCACTGTCTGAATAAATATCAATGATCGAATGCGTCCTGACTCTTGTTATATTCATTATGACAAAAAAAATGACAATATAACTAAAATTCCATCTTTTATTGGGACTTGAAAAATAAATTGCAAAATATCATCCAAATCTAATCCCAGAAATTCAAATACAGAAACACACTTGTTGTACTCGAGTGTCACTTCTCAGACAAGTTTGTTTCATGTTTTAAACTTTATAGTGACATCATATAAACTTGACTGTCCCAGTTTTATACTTCAATGTTAATTTTTGATTGTGTTTCGAGGGTCAGCGCGAACGCAGTCCCCCACTACCAGAAATTACACACCCGAGTCATCCACATTTGGGATGATCGCAAGGGTCAACCAAAGCGGCGTGCAATGCAATGGCCTCGCCCTGGGGGAACCGCCTCGCGGATCACGGTATCCCCTGTGCCAGGTAAGTATGCTTGAACAACGCCCAGTCAAACTATTTTACCAATAATGTGCAATCAATTTTGGAGTTTCATGTCGCATTAACAGAATCTGTAACACTTCACCATTTTAATGATTACAAAATTATTTTAGACTTGTTTGAAAGGGCATATTTTTGAGAAGTTTTAATTTAAAAATATTTGTGAAATTATATACACAGTAATGAATTACAACACATTTCATTCCCATGAATGATTACTACCTGAACGTTATTGCATTCTGTATGCATGGATTCTATTTTTAGCTCATTTCAAACCTCAGCATTGGTGCATCCACCTAGTGGCTATCGGTGGTACAAGACACCTGGTGGTATATCTAGTCCTCATAAAGTCAAAGCAGACACAAAATTGTGAGTTCACAATAAAAGGGAACTAACTGACTGATGTTTAAGGCTGCTAACAAATGAAATAAATTTTTTTGTTGGTTTATCAAGACCAATCACTATATCTTGGACAGTAAAATCTGTCAAAGTTATATCAAATATTAGATCATATCCCAGGAAAGGAGCCCACCGTTTCCAACAGAAAGGAAATAAAGTCATGTTCCTGTGCAAGTGGCATTTATCACATGAAAAAAGTCTCTTGCAAACGTATCTCATGAAGTCTCAAATATAGGTGGAGCCACGTTGTTCAGAATAATTGTAGGGACCAACAAGACTTATCATGATCCTGTAGTTTGCACATTCATCTTACAATTATGATGCCATGAGATCAAAGGAATATTTGCACTCTCTTTTTGACATTCATCAATCTTATCTAATAAAACTGTCTGGATATCACCCTAAGTTATCTGATGAAATGGGTCACCCAAAAATCTATGGCTCTATATAAGAAATCAATCCTGTTGGAAAACATAAAGAATGTGTCCTCTTGTTAATGTTAGTCTCGGGTACTTCAAGAAAGACCTATTACTAAACAAGAAAGAATTACGCTCCATTCTCATTATTCACACACAGTTTTTATTAGGCAATATTGGTGTCATGATAATAAAACATCAAATATCAAAAATAAATCCTGGATATACACTTAAACATAACATACTTTGCTTCACCGTTCTCATTCATCTGTTTCAGTTTTCCATGTAATGGTGCAGATTTAATTTTTGATTGTGTTTCGAGGGTCAGCGCGAACGCAGTCCCCCACTACCAGAAATTACACACCCGAGTCATCCACATTTGGGATGATCGCAAGGGTCAACCAAAGCGGCGTGCAATGCAATGGCCTCGCCCTGGGGGAACCGCCTCGCGGATCACGGTATCCCCTGTGCCAGGTAAGTATGCTTGAGCAACGTTCAGTCAAACTATTTCAACAATAATGTGCAATCAATTTTTGGGTTTCATGTTCCATAAAACCTATTAAGAATACTTGAACGTTTCAATGATTTCAAATTCTTTTTCACTTTAAAAAGCAACATATTTTTAAGAAGTTTTATTTTAAACAATATAAGTTGTGAAAATTTGAACACGGTAATGAAATGTAACTCATTTTATTCACAAACGTTTATTATCTTTCAGGAAACGCAATCTGTACGTATCAGTTCTATTTTTAGCTCATTTCAAACCTTGGCATTGGTGCATCCACCTGGTGGCTATCGGTGGTACAAGACACCTGGTGGTACATCTGGTCCTCATCAAGCATAAACAAAACAGAATTTGAAAGTACACAATTAAAGGCAACTGACTGATGTTTTCGGCTTCTAACAAATCAAAAAAAATTTAGAATCGATCGCCTTATCTTAGATAATAACATCCTCCAAATTTAGGTCGAACATTACATCAAATTAAAAAATGAGTCAACCATTTCAAAAAGAAAGGAAATAAAGTGAAAGTGGCGATTGTCACATGAAAGAAGTATTATCATTTTATCAGTTAAGTCATGAATATAGGTCGAGCCTTTCTGTACAGAATGACTGTAGGGAACAACAAAACTTGTGGTCCAGTAGCTTGCACATTAATCTTACAACCATGATGTCTTGAAATCAGAGAAATATTTGTTTTCTTGGTCTTTTTGCCTTTATTAATCTTATCTATTTGAAATGTCTAAATATCATCCTTTAGTATCTGGTGAAATATTTCATCAGAAAACTGATGTCAACCTTGTTAAATAAAAATGTTTGACCCTGTGTTGCCACTCAAATTTTATAAATATCAATCTTTGGATGGGTACCTCAAAAAAAAAAGAATTCTCATTAATCACATGAAGTTTCCATGACGCAATATTGGTATCATACTAGTAAAACATCAAATATCAATTCTAATCCCAGATATACACATGAAATAACACACTCTGTGTCAATGTTCTCACTAATCAAGATCAGTTTCCCATGTATCAATAGAGATATCATTCCAAATTTAACCTTAGATCTCTTATCTCTATGAACTTTGTAATCTGACAGTTTATGTCTCTTTATAAGAGGTCGATCTTGTAGTATGTGGCCCTGTGTCAGCTAGAATTTTGTCAGTATCAACCTTTGGATGGGTACTCTCAAGAAACATCTAACATACAAGAAAGAATTACAATCCATTCTTATCAATCACATGAATTTTTTTTTGTGACACTATTGGTATCATACAAATGAAATGACATATATTGAATAAAGTCCCAGATATACAGAAGCATACCGTTCAATATACTTTAAAATCACAAACATCTTTGTCCTGCAAATTTGTTTAGCAAGAGAAATCTCTAAGTTCTATGCATTCATTTGGAATTCATAGGAAAGTTTAGGATAGGAATTTGGAGCATCACACTTGGCACTTGTTATTATAAAACTCCCAAAATGGATTTGGGGTTGTTGCTGTTTTGTTTGCTTTGCACAGGAGAAATTGTTTGTGCATACCTGATGAGGAAGTATTTCTTAATAAAACTGCAGGTTAGCTGAAGTAGTTCCGTCTCTCCAGACAGGGTTGTCTACAATATTTGCTCGGCACATTGGGCACGTTCTCTCCCGATCAAACCACATAGATACACAATCTTCACAGAAGACATGCTGAAAATCACAACAAAAATTTCCCAGGTTTAATCTTTCCAGAAATCCCTTTCTTTTTACAGCAGTCACATTTATATAATTCTGACTTCCTGAATAGGATTCCAATATTGTCCTCCATCATCGTTTTGAATTGCTGAATATTTCTAACCTTAAATGCATGTAGTCTGTCCACAAAAATGAAAAGCAATCTAGAAATATATACAACCTTACTTTAATGCTAATAATCTTTTTTTACAATAACAGGCTGGGTATATTTTTTTTCAATTAAAGAAGATAAAGTTACCTTGCATGAGAGTTTGACAGGATCAGTAAACTTATCCTGGCATATTGGACAAGCATTGTCAGACTGGCTGATATCCTCACTGCTAGGACAACTACCGTAACTCTGCAAGGCAAATTATTACAGATATTTTTCAATTTCAAACATTTCCATCTGACGGACTACAAACTATTGCACTGTGGATCCTATCATTACATCTAACATCATATATATTTTCAAATTGTACAACAGAAATATTTTTTTTATGTAATGATAAACAGGCGTATGTATCAAATTAACTTGATGGACATAATAATTAATGTTATTTCCACTTCCAA
Source organism: Amphiduros pacificus (assembly GCA_949316495.1). Taxonomy (NCBI): domain Eukaryota; kingdom Metazoa; phylum Annelida; class Polychaeta; order Phyllodocida; family Hesionidae; genus Amphiduros; species Amphiduros pacificus. The sequence continues at coordinate 55,198,767 of OX439001.1, read as the reverse complement.
GAAAAAAATTACAAAAATAACTAGAAAATAAACTAACAAAGCGTGGTTGTTTGATTGAAGGTAACAGATGATTAAAGTAAATGAACTCTCACTCACCACATCTAATTTGAATCTTCCAGCTGCTTGCTTAAGCTCCAGGAACTTACTCAACACTTGCTGCCCCTACAAACATCAAACAAGCAACTAATTACTTTGTTTTGATGTGTTTGTTATATAAAGAGTATCACAGATTACATCAATTGTACAGAAACATCTAGTTTTGAAAATGAAATGACAAACCCTATTTAAACTAACCTTTGATATTGCATAGATGAATAAGAGTAGATATGATATGAACTGCCCACCATGCTCGTCATCTAACAAGAAGTATATCCAAGGCATTATGGGAGTTAAACATCGATAGAACTGGCAAACATACTCAACCAACATGTAGTATTTACCCTGCAAACATAAAGGATTTTTTTTAAATATATAGTTAATATATGACAATATAAATTAAATTATATATATCAATTGATCTGATGTGTTTCAAGAGAAATGACAAAATTTATTTATCTGTGTCTGTTTTATTTTCAATTACTTTTCAAATACTTGTTTTCATAGAAATGATAAATTCACTGTAAAGATAAATAAATTTTACTTCATTGAATTTCATGACATTTCTAGCATTAATGCTTCAATGTCGTTCAGGACACAGGCCCTGTCAGGAGAAAAGTAGCAAGATGACTCACCCTACGTTTGTAAGGCAGGATAACTCTGGGAAGGACAGCAATGAAAGACTTGAGGATGATAACAGCAAATTTTATGACAAAGTCTGTGATGCCCACTATCCACAGTAATGTCCACATGTCCACCACTTTCACTCCAGGCATCTGGCAAAGCAGGCTGAAAATATCAATGGCATTGTTGTCATTAAAGGGGAAGAAAACCTTCACAAAGTGTGAATTAGCAATTTAAATTTCATTAATATGAACACATACACAACTTGAAAAGAAGACTTTGAGATGTCATTTTAGTATTTTTACTCTGGTGAAATTGTCTGAACTTGTAATCATTTTTTGCTGGTGGTAACATTTTGTTGGTATCAAGGGGATTATAGTAGTACCAGCCAATCAGAAACAAGTGATAAATTAATTGCAAATTACGATAAAAATGTGGTTAAATAAATCCAAAAAATATATGTATCAATATCATTGTTTACCACAAACACAGTGCAAATTATTATCTAGGTCATCTAGCCATTTTTATCAGGTCATCTAGCCACCTTTCTTAACTGTGGTTAAGAAAGGTGTTGTGCCTTTACACAAGTGACAAAAGCTGGCCATTTTAACAGGGAGAAAATTAATTACACTTGGACTTTTATATGGTACAGGTTTGAGAATTATAAAATGTTCAATTTGTTGATTGTTTTTTTGGAAAAATATAACATACCATGAGAAGTTAATCAAATCCGGATTCTGAATTGTAGACCAGCCATGTGAGCAGTAATAGGGAAATGTCGGATTTTTGGAGTAAAATACTCGAAAATACAAGGGGGTCTTAGGTCAACAACTGGATGGTTTGAACATAAGCATCAGAGATGCATCAACCCTCAGCCCTGGAAACTTTCTGCACAACATTTGCTCCACACAATATTTGTGAACAAAATGTCCCTACACCAAGGCAAATTGATGCAGGGGAAAGAAAAACATAATAGGGAGCATCCACTTCCTTTGATAGCTTATGTGTGTCAACGATCATGAAACTGTCATCATCTAGAATTATTGAGATGATGGGCCTGTGACCTTGAAAAGCAGGTGAAGGTCACCGTCCATCAAACTTATCTGGGGTCCTCACCATATGCTTATGTGTGTCAATTCTCATGAGGCTGCCATTATTTGTTCTTGAGTTATTGTGATGACGTGGATTTGACATAATTGTCCCTGTGACCTTGACAAGCAGGTGAAGGTCACCATCTATCAAACTCAAATGGGGTCCTCACCAGATGCTTATGTGTGTCAAATCTCATAAAGCTGCTATAATTTGTTCTTAAGTTATTGTGATGCTTGGGATTTCACATAATTGTCCATGTGACCTTGAAAAGAAGGTGAAGGTCACTGTCCATCATACTCGTCTGGGATTTTCACCAGTTGCTTGTGTGTGAAAGTCTCAAAAATCTGGGATTTCACATAATTGTCTCTGTGACCTTGAAAAGTAGGTGAAGGTCATTACATCAGGGGCTGAGGGTAAAAAGGACTACTGACCAGGATTAAATGACTTAGGTTTGAAATGGGGATTGTGTGAGTCTTTCATAATGTTGCTGGTCATCAAATATATTACAAATATATAAAATAAGGCACATTATAAGCATACCGTATTTACTCGTGTATAAGTCGACTCGTGTATAAGACGACCCCCCAAAATTGAGGTTATTTTACTTGAAAAAAAACAATTTCCGAATATAAGACGAGTTGGTTTTTCAAGAGATATCGGCTCTGCTACCATTCAAGCTTAAGCTGAAGCTTGGCAGTCATTTTAAAAGTGAAACGTAAATATGCTTAAAATATAAGATATTAGCCGTCTTATACACGAGTAATTACGGTAAAACGTAAATAAGATGTTCATATTTTCGAAATAACAAATATCAGACGTAGCGGATCGATTTTGATTGCATTTTAAATGATAAATAAAGGTATTTACCCAATATTATCACAAAACGTAATACGATGTACGTGACTTCCTTTATCTTAGCGTCTGGGTGCCCACGAGACAAAAGTGGAGCGGCCAACATGTCAAATTGAACTTTCATATCCGTACCTGATCGATTTTAATTGCGTTTTAAATGATAAATAAAGGTATATACATAATATTATCACAAATTACGTTTTGCAGGTCGAGAACAGAACAAAATCATCCATTATTGCGCAATATATTAACAATCGTTTTCGCGCTAAAAACAAGAGCCTCTTCCCGTCACTTCCGCCTTTCAAAATTGCGACCACGTGTTGCGCTGAGTCATGTCTTCCTTGTTGACAGAAATGCTTTCACACGCGGATCGATTTTAATTGCATTTCAAATGATAAATAATGAAAACGATTTGTTTTGAGGCTAAAATCAATGATGTGGAGAAATTCTCGACGTAACTGTGATAATATTAAGTACATACCTTTATTTATCATTTAAAACGCAATTAAAATCGATCCACGTGTGAAAGCATTTCTGTCAACAAGGGAAGACACGACTCAAAGCAGTGGAAACAATGACGAGATGCAAAACTGTGAACGCTGATAATTGAAATCAGTGAAAACAAAGTCAAAACAAAGCATTTTGAAATAATATGTTTTAAATGATATATAAAGGTATTTACCCAATATTTTAATTATTATTGTTTATATCGATCTTAGCATCAAAACAAAGCGTGTTAATACACAAAGAACTATTCAACCACGTGTAGACAGTAGTCCGCCTGTCCGATATTTGCTTTCACGCTAGTATTGCGTAATGCATGTTAAATGAATGGATGGTTTTGTTCTGTTCTTAACCTGCAAAGCGAATTTGTGATAATATTGGGTAAATACCTTTATATATCATTTAAAACATATTATTTCGAAATGCTTTGTTTTGACTTTGTTCTCACTGATTTCAATTATCAGCGTTCACAGTTTTGCATTTCGTCTTTGTTTCCACGTGGTTCGATTTTAATTGCGTTTTAAATGGATTGATGGTTTTGTTCTGTTCTCGAACAATTTGTGATAATATTGGTTAAATACCTTTATTTATCATTTAAAACGCAATTAAAATCTATCTACGTGTGAAGGCATTTCTGACAACAGGGAAGACACGACTCAAAGCAGTGGAAACAAAGACGAATTGCAAAACTGTGAACGCTGATAATTGGAATCAGTGAGAACAAAGTCAAAACAAAGTGTTTCGAAATAATATTGGGTAAATACATTCATTTAACATTTAAAATGCAATTAAAATCAATCTGCTACGTCTGATATTCGTTGTTTCGAAAATATGAACATCGTATTTACGTTTTACCGTAATTACTCGAGTATAAGACTGTTAAACCGACCCGCTATGTCCGATATTCGTTATTTCGAAAATAAGAATGTTCGTAATGAAAACTCATAGTGCCGTAATTTTTTGGCATAAATCCTCGTCCACAGGTTGCTCTCGTGTATAAGACGAACCCCCAAACATTAACTAAGAGTTTTTGGAAAAAAACCTCGACTTATACACGAGTAAATACGGTAATAAGATTTTTCTCAATTCATGAAATTTGACTAACAAATACCTTTTATAAAGTTGCTGATCATCAAATACATAATATATAAAGACAATGTTGGCGGTGAGAAATGCAATAATCCAAATCAACTTCAGGTCACTCTGATTCTCCTGAAACAAACAGAATAATTCATCAGCAATTCTATGGCAGGTGATAACGGATCCAATTCATGGGATTCATTCTTCATTGGAGGATTACCCATAAAAATGTATCATTATGATATAAAATCACATCACTACAATCTCAGTCAGTCTTTATTCATATCAGTTATCTTAATCATGATACGATCATCATCAACACATCCTTTATTCAATAAATACTTAAAATAAATCTAAGAAAGCTGACGAGTAAACAACAATTATATATCTCAAATCATATTTCTCATTTGTTGGCTGATTACTGTTATTTTTATTATTTTGTGAAAGTTTGACATAAAATATTTTTTTCATATTCAAAGATCAACAGAAATATGTTCTTACCCTTTGTGCAACATGTTTTTTCACAGTATTATTTGTATGATAGAATGTACCAAAGAGGCCTGCCAATACCAAAATACCTGAAAGAGAGTTTAAATATCTCTATAACATTGACTTCAAGTAGAAATACTGTATCACATCGAGCAAACTGCTGAACCATTCAATCCATTACTCATTTTTATCTTTTTTACAGGACAAGAAGTAAATTTTAAAATTACACAATATTCACAGAGTGAGAAAAAATCAGCCTACCTAATCTATGATTGTACATGTTTTTTGCCAATAGGAGAAGTATAAATGGAGCACTTCCTTCCAACCATTTGACAAGCACTCTAAGACTGATCCCCTGTGCCTGTGCTGCCCCCTGCTGGGCCTGTCCTGCAGGCCCTTGCGGATGTCCATGCGGACCCACATTCTGGTTTTCATCAGGCATATTTACAGTTTGCTGCCCATTTTCATTCTGTGCACTTGTTTGTCCCAGAAGAGCATCTGCCCCCATGTTAATTGCAAAAGGTGAGGCTGGACCTGTTGAGGTTGGGGAAGCGCTGTTTCTAAATGGAGCAACTGGAGTGCTCTGATTGATTGGTACTGTGTCGTACTGTCTATCAGCTGCAAAGAAAGCATCATGGGAGAGACCAGTGGTGCTATTGAGAGAGTGTCTGGATGCTCCAGCTTCCACCGACCCATGATGGCTATGGCCATGAGTTCCCATATGAGCGTGACTGTGACCACCTCCATTTCCATGTTGCCCATTGGCAATACTGATATTGATGATTTGATTTCCATCAGGGCCGGGAATGATATATTCATTGTTGAGCCGTGGCAAAAGGCCAGAGATCATCCCTCGTATTGGATCTCTCAGTCGATTTGGTGGCCTTAAATTCATGTTTGATGCAATAGTTGTCCTATGCACCTGTGTGTTTGTATCAGCTTGTTGTTGTGTAGTTTGTTGAGCACCAGGAGATTGATTTACATGTCTCTCTGGTCTCGTCACCCCTTCATCCATAGAATATAGATGCTGCCCTGAAAATACATAAAAGGTCATTTAACATTTCTATATTAAAAAAAAAATACAAAAATATAAAAGTACAAAATCAATTTTGCTAATACCAGCCCATCTTCAGTCATTTGCAATAAACTTTTCAATGACCAATTAACTTTATGGTACATGATTATACAAAGTAAACAAATATGTCTATCGAAACCAATGAAAACTCATTACAGCATGCTCTCTGAAACACCATGTCAAACTTCATTTAAACCATTACCTGGTACTGACCCCTGAAGCTCACTTACTCTCACCAATGGCCATGGTACTGAAATGCCTTGAAATGGTTGGCTTGATAGTCAGAGTAAAAAATTATGCAATAAACTATAAGCTAAATTGAATTTGAAAAAAAAAACGAGAGCTTATAATTTTCCTAATGCACTACCAGTAAATCCATGAAGAGGAAAATAACTATGTATTGGCTCAAAACTCATGAAATCTCCGATGAGAAGGCCATTTGACAGTCTCTTATAAAAATGTAAAAAAAACCTGTTGCATTATTATAAAAAGTTTGCTGGTATTTTTGTCTGTTCCCTGCTGGTGTTTTCGTCTGTTCTGCTGTTGAACTGTGGAATTCTGTCTCCCAGTTTGACCTTGGCTAGAAATGATAGGTCCCACTAGAAGCCCCAGTCACTCTGTAACAGCTCAAAGTCATAAAATCTCCTCTGATAAGGCTAATTGACCCTCAAAGTCAAACTAATGTTTCCAGGAAAAGTAGAAAGCATGTGATAGTTGAAATTACATGGTTGAACAGGTAAGATTGAACAAGTTAATGGCAAACTGGGGAATGGTTGAAAAGCGGAATGGTTGAAAGTTTGAAACAGCCAGTCACCTTATAAAAGCACTGTACTTGCCAGTGCCCAGTCCCCTCCCCCTGAAGCAGACCATAATTTTCAGTGTCTACTGGGTGCCTCCCCAGCTTGCTTTTCTGCTGTAAGTATTGGAAATTGGCAGTAACAGAATGATGGGAGGTCCTAAAAGTCAGACTTGAGTAGTCTTTTTTGATTGTGTTTGTTTCGACTTCATGGCTGGATGTTGGAAGCTTCAACATGATTAAGCTGTCAGTATCTAGAGAATACATGTATTATTGGTCCATGTCGGCCATGTTTTTGACTTGTAGTTTCTGTTTACACCGTCAGGTGGTGCTTTTCAAGAGTGAGAGATGATTAGTACATACCTGGATACCTGGATACCTGGATACCTCTTCTACTGAAGAAAGATGGCTGTAGCCATGTCGTGACTTCAGGTCTAGCATCTGGTGCGACTTACTGCTATGCTAACCTAAAAGGAACTCTATACTGTTCCTCTATCCACAGTTTATCTAAACCATCTTTGAACTGATTCAGAGTCTCTGACTGTATTACAGATCCAGGCAGGGCATTCCAATCGTCAATTACTCTGGCACTGAACGAGCATTTCCTGACCTCTAACCTGCATCTTGGCTTGAAAAGCTTCTCGTTGTGACCCCTGGTCCACTCTCGTCTCGGTGCGGTGAAGAACATCTTTGGGTCCAGCCTGTCGATTCCCTTCACGATCTTAAATACCTGGATCATGTCACCACGACGGCGCCTGTGATGCAGTGATGGCAATTTCAAGGCCTTAAGGCGTTGCTCGTATGTGAGACCTGCAAGCTCTCGGATCATCCGCGTAGCCCTCCTTTGGACATTTTCGACTGCTTGCATGTTGGTTGTTAGGCGGGAATGCCACACAACGTGTCCATACTCCAACAGTGGTCTCACAAGGCCTTTAAACAGCAAGGTAATTGTCTCTGCATCTCTCGTCTCGAAGGTGTGCTGTATCCGGTTCAGAATCATACTGGCCTTTCTGGTCTTCTCTGCCACATGCTTGGTAAACTTCAACTCATCGTCTATCACAACACCGAGATCTTTTTCCTCATGACTTGCTGCTATAGGAACACCATCCAGGGAGTATTCCTGCTTGACATTGCCGTGCCCCATGTGCAGTGCCTTGCATTTCCCGGCATGGAAACTCAGCTGCCACTTCTTTGACCACTCTACCAGGCTATTTAGATCTTTTTGGAGCTCGATCCTTTCTGCCTTGTTTGCCACACTTCTGAACAACTTGGTGTCATCTGCAAAGATCTTGGCTGTACTGCTGACCACATCAGGCAAGTCGTTTATGAAGATCACAAAGAGCAAGGGGCCTAGCACGCTGCCTTGAGGGATGCCACTCTTCACGGTTGTCCAATCTGATACATGCAGAGTACAGAATTTGCAAATGTGTGAGCTTGATTTTTCTAATCCCTAATGAACAGGAAGGATGGCAACGTCCACCACCGGTAATGGACGGGAGGGACGTTGATGTCCCCATTGTTCTGGCTTAATGACGTCATTTTCTAACATTTTGAAGGGCTGCAACTTGTTACAATGTAATCATGACAATGACGTCAGATTGCTTGGATCATTAACTTTTGACCCCAGTACTTGAACATACTTGTAGCTGCTGGCAATTACGGTCTACTTCATCGGCAGAAACTGGTCGCTGGCAAGTAGTCCATTAGGGGATTTAGGGGTTAAAATTCAGCACTTGTTCAGATGAATTAGAAAATGAAACTAAATAATAGTAAATTCCCTGCCTGGTTTACTTCAATCTGGTTTGTGTGATTTGTAAAATTGTGAAATACTTCAGCAGTTTGTGTTACACCAGAAGTTTCTAACGTGATAGTAATATTAAATCTAATATAATCTTACCTAATAAGACCAAATATTTACTGTGAAATCCAGTATTTAGTGAGGTTTACTTCACCAATTCTTCCACCTGACCCGTTTCCTCGAAACTACTATTTTGTTACCTTGCCTTTAAATGGTCGATAACGTTGATAAATTTCGAAAAAAAACCAGATTGATCATAAAGTCAAAATAATTATCTCAGAAATTAGAATCTTTTATTCGTTTGGATAACAATTGGCACATATATTTTGTAGTGCAATTGTTTGGATAATTTATGATGTTTACCCAGACGAATATCAACCAATCACCATCTGCGTTTCATTTCTAGATGATCGCTGACACGGGGCACTTTGCAACCAAAACAACATTTCCAATGTTTAGCTCACGGGTGTTACGGAGACGGTGGGTTTTGGCCGTGATCTTCGGGTGTTCTCTTATCTATTTCATCACGAGTATCTACAAACAGGTAACTAGAGCCCTATGCAAGATTGATTATTGTTAAAACCATATTTCCACACGCAAACAGAATGTGAAATCCTCCCGAAATTTTGGGTGTTTCAAATGTTTGGTGACCGATGAGTCACTGGTTTATTTTTAGCAACTTATCTTTTCAGTTTCAAGAAATTTTGGATATTTAAAGAACTAATTTTAAATTCTCAGATAAAGGTGCTTTTTGTTTGACATGTTGATTCCAACACAAGGGGAGCAGGGATTCCCAAACATTGGAAACCTAAAACTGTGGTTGTATGTATGTAAACACTAATTAAAAATTATCACAATGATCACACATGCACAACTGACACAAGTACTCGGGGACTCGTGAGGGACCAGTTTTCCGTCGCTACCAATAACCGCCGATTACAGCGGCTATGCTGGAGAGGATCCTTGTAGCCGCTGCCAGTCACGGTCTACTGCATCGGCGGTAACTGGTCCAGCGCAAGTACTTCATTTAAAGTTGATCCCAGATTGAGCCTGCCCCCATCCCATAAGCTGATTACAGGTCGTCATCTTGCCCCATTGAAAACAACATGATTGAGGTGCACTAAAAAAATCGAAAATGCACAAAAACTCTGTAAAATAAACCCCCCCCCCCAAAAAAAAAAAAAAAAAATACTTGTAAGATTGTAATCCACAATCGCTCCATGTGGACTAAGCCTCCATTGTTTATTTTTGTAAAAAAATTGTAAAATCGTCTTAGATTTGCATGTAAACATAACTTTGACCAGACCCTGGGGACCAGACCACCCTTTCTTGCCAATTGAAATCTTGTTACCTGGTACCTGGAATATAAATTGCAGGAAGTAATGCTGAGCGGGATCCGTTCTTGTCAAAAAGAAATACCAAGGATAAAAGAATCAGTTTTATAATTCATACATTTTTTGATAAGTTTTCTCAAGGTTTTATCATCTTGACTTTGATTAGAATTAACTTTTACTTCATTTTTGTCATCATATCTCCTCCCATAACTTTATAAATGGTGGGGCAGCATCCATACTAAATCTTTACAAAATCTTCTGTGGTCATGACCAATTTGACATAACATATTGAACTTTTGCATTGAGTCAGAAGATGTTGCAAAAAGACAAAGAAGTTAATAGTAATATCTGCAGAGTTTTTTGGTTTTTGTTGTAAATAGGCGCATAATTCCATTTGTTTCACAATTGGATATGAGGAGCAGGACAGTTGTATTGTTGAACTTGTATTGTGTATGCAGTTGTATTTTCTTCTATTTCTTAAAATTTGTGAATGTGAGAGTGATCCATTACATAGTTTAACCACCAAGTGAAGTCCAAGTTCTTGCTTTTGAACATCATGATGTGCAAATGAGGTTAGTCATTGCGTTTCGTGGAAATGTCAAGAACAACAATTTTTAATTGAGCTCTGAAAATATACTATTCAGTTGCTTGTGTTGAACCAGTTGAGTGACACCGATGAAAGTATCGAATTCTGCTGATTATCATGGCCAATGGCTAGGGTTTGGTAATAGTATAATTCAGTGGTGAAGAGCCAACCCAAAAGAGATTTTATGGTTTCTGGCCTGGGGAGAAGTGATAGGCCAGAGTAATAGTGAGTCGGAGAAGTTGGAAACTTATCTTGGAATGTAAACAAATCCTAAATTATCATATTAATCGCATCTGTTTCTTTGTTAATTAAGGGTTATACAGCAAATTTCTGGGAAGATTTAATGTTAAGATTTCTTTGCAAATTTTCTCATTATTTAACTAGACTTCAATAAAATGTAAAGTAAGTGATGATCAAAAAGACAAAAGGCTTGTAAAATCTGTCAAGACCAACTCATTTGATATGTGTTTATTTCCCCCTGTTTGACTTTTCAACATTAAAATGTAATTTGGGGTCCAAATTTCATCAGTGACGATAAACCTTAATTTCAAAATGATATAATGTGTAAATTTTTTTAATATTTGGGGATGTTTTACGTGTTGTTTTAGTTAAATATATTAAAAATCACATGCTGAATAATGTTTACATATTTTGGGAAAAGACCTGCATATTATATGACTTTGCATATTCTACACAGGTATTAATTTTCTGTAACCAAGTAGTAATCTATCTGTTTCAATTAATTCTTAATATATATATGTTATGAAATGTCACATATGTTTATACTGTCATATTGTAGAGAGTGAGACCTTCAAGTACATATAAGAAATGAGATTGTTGTGTGATCTATTTAAGAGTTATGACCATTTATAAAGTGAAAGTGTAACTCTGTTACCGCTCGGCCTGATGCATGATACTAAATATTATGATTTATATTACAGACAGAACAAGTTATTGTAGCAGCAGAGACACCAAGAGTTAAACTTCCTTCAGAACCTTTCCAGTGGCAGCCCAGATTTGATCATATTAATGCTACAAAAATCAAAACCTGCCGTAATTCTGTCCAAGGGAAGATTCTTATTGCAGATGAAAGAGGTATATAGTCCTTTGTTTCATTATCATTTTATTGTCATGATAAATGTGTATTGGTGAAATAAAATGTTGCTGATCATGCTGATGTGTATTTGAATGGATACTGCATTTATAAGGTTTCGACCAAATAAATGTCCAAATATTCTTCAATCAAATCTTATTGACAGCATTCAGATAATATGGTATTCATAAAAATGAGTATATTTTCAAACCTTAACAAATATGAACCCAACCAAATGAGCTGACTAATGGTTGGCATTACAGGTTATATATGTGACCGCAAAGCTGTCTTAGTTGGTGGTTGTTGTGACACTGAAGCTCTCAACACCAAACAGTATGTATGTGAAAGCTGCAACAATAATGGATGCTGCTCCACGTATGAACATTGTGTGTCCTGCTGCCTACAACCTGAGAAGGTTCGCTATTTTTAATTCCTTAACATACATTCTTGTGCTTCTGTTTTATATTTCACACTTATCATGCAGTTGCCAGTTTAAGAGAAAACAAGATCAAATAAGAATCAATATTTTGATTGAATTTAACATATATCCAGATTAATTATGCACTGACAAAACTTTAAAGTTGTTTAGTCTTTAAGGATTAAATATATCATGAGAATTTTATAAAATCAATTCAAAGTTTGTCAAAGATTTACAAAGTATGGATATGGTATTTTAAAAAAATCATTGTTTGGAGTTAAAAATTTGTTTGTTTTTATTTCAGCAACCTTTGTTGCGGAAAATATTAAGCAAGGCAGCTGATACATTCCAGCATCTATTCGCCTCTGTCACAGATCATTTTGAGCTCTGTCTTGCCAAATGTAGAACATCATCACAGGTAGGCACAAAGCTCCCATTTGATTTTTGTTCTGTTTTATTGATTGTCGAATCTGCTGTTGTTTAATTATTGATAGTGTATGAAAAATTCATTTTCCAACAATTTTGGTCACATTTCTTTGTTGTTAATTTTTGTCATTACATATTGAAGAGTTTAATGGAATATTGAATAGGAAACAAGATGTTTTTTATATCACTACCACTCAGAAGATCATAATAATATTAAACTTCTATATTTACAGAGTGTTCAACACGAAAATTCTTACCGAGATCCAGTGGCAAAATTCTGCTATGGGGAAAGCCCACCAGACCTACAACCGGTGGCATCATGATCCATGAGCACCGTCAGTATAAAGAGTATTGCCAACGGTCGGTGGGCTTATAACATGCATTTTATGCTGAAATGACTGTGATATTTACTGTGGGATATATTTGTATTTAGTTGATTATTATTGTTTGAAAATATATTTGTTGTTAAATATATGTTATTTCACAAGAGACTGTTGCAATACAGGCCAAACTTTTTTTGTGAAAGAAGTTATATGAGCATGGAAATGGACCAATAATTGATTATATTATAAAAGAATAAACAGAACAGGACCAAACAAATCTCACTGGATATAAACAAAGAACAAAACAAGTCTCACTGGATATAGTTAAGAACAAAACTCACTTTGGACATAATCAAAAAGTAAAATATTTAGCAATTTATTGTAAATGTGACAATTCTAGTCTGTGGAATATACATATCCTGAGCACTATATATAAGAGGAATATGCCGATAAAGGAGAGTAGTATGGGCCGGGAGATGCGACCCTTTGGGCTGCCCTGGCTGGATTCCTGCTTCCAGGAAACTCTGCTGCCCAGTGGACCTTGGCAACAGGTAATGCTGCACAAACTCTCACATCAAATTGATTAAATCACTCGAGTCTTGTATAAAGAATTTGAAAGTATAGATTCTTGTTTATATGTTGCAGGCTGTGTGTTTGGCCTTTTTTCTGAGGGCAGTTTAAACTGCCTTGGCATATTTTATTTCATTTTTTAAATTGTCGAAAACCTGCTTCAGTCAATATTGTAGATTTAAAAGAGGTTCATTATTTTGTCAAGTATCAATACTGACCTAAGATATACATAAAATAAGTATACTTCTTAATATTGTGACCCTTAGAAAACACATTTCTACATCCAATAGACTTTGTGACGAGAAAACAGATGAGATTTTAAAGTAAACAGCAAGTGTATTGATAATGCTATGTTGACTTATGATTATTACAGGTGGGCAGTAAGCTATGTGATGGCCTGGCAGTGAAGATAAGTAAACAGCTGGCTCAGCCACACAGGAGACAGATCATCTTCCATCTTCTCGGAGCAGACTTTGTGGAGAAGTACTTCCCTGATGAACAAAATACGCCTGCAATTATTGTGAGTGTATCAGCTGCATTCAAGCAGATTGTTCAGCTTTCATCAAACCCTGTATCAAAGACTATTTGTAAATATAAACTTTGGAAGGTCTATTTTCTCACAGAGCAGAATTAATCACACTTCAAAAAAATGAAATTTCATTTGGCCAAGTGTAGTTTTACTGAGAATAAAGGACTATTTTGAATTGACTTTGGCAAATGGGTATTCTTTTTTTGATCAAAACAATATTGTTTTATGCTTTTTAAAATTTAAAAAGCTACAAGATTAAGAAGATAAACTGTAATAAGAAGTCATTAATTGATTGACAGGAGCCACCAGATATGAGTACTGGGGACCGGCAGAAATTGGAGGTTGATGCTCAGAACTGGCTTCACAACACGCTGCATAAGGTCAGCCAGGACCAGAGATGCTTTAGGCCTCACCAGAACATCCCAGACGGGTAACTACACCATCCTCTACATCAGTGGTATAGGCAGATCCTACATATGATAAGCTCATCATAGTACTTGCCAATTAAAGCACAGGAATACATCAAAATATTGCTATTTAAACTTAAACCAGTGCCTGCAAATATATTTGAAATTGATTAATTGATTAATTGATCAGTTTCCTCATGTACATTTGGAGCAATACAAAATTGTAACAATTTAATAATCTGGGAAAATGTGATAAGCATTGAAACTCCCAATTATAGATATCAGTCAAAAATGATGATAATATACAGGGTTAGAGATTAAAAAACATAATAAGTGGTTTGTTGTTTTGTATTCAGACAGGAAATGGCACCAGAGATGTTAGCATTTTTGCAGCACACAGAAGGAATTATGTATAAAGGATTAAACCGACACCTCTACCTGCAGCAGAAAGAATTCCTGGTCAGTAGCTTTGAAGTGAATGTAGAATATACATCATCATGAAAACATTTTTTTGATGTTATTACTTTGATAATTTAAAGGTTCCCTTAACTTTTATCCTTTGTTGAATACATAATATGCTTGATGCTGGAAATATATCTTCTTGGTGCTGAAAATATACCTGATGAGAAAGCACCAGGTGGTCAGAAGTCTGCTTTAATGTTGTTTACTATCATCACCTTTAAAGTAATATTTTATTACATCTTGACAATATCATGATCACTGAATTGATTACATTAACAAAGTGATTCCAGCAAGACCTTCTTGAAAGATTGCTGTACATGTATAGTGACATTTTAGGAGCAGTTGAAGTCTGAGGAGTGGCGTAAGTACGAGGATAAGGAGAGGGAGAAGGCGTCGGAGCAGCAGGCTCGGATGTGGCGGGAGGCAGAGAGGCTGAGGAGGGCCAACTCTGGCATGAGAGGCATCCTTAAGTCCAAGGCACCCATCCCACCTCTGACAGCAGGCTCCATGGTCAGTGCAGCATCCTCCTTGCATCCCCCAAACACCGCTCATCTCAAAGGTCAGACTTCTTTCAGTATATTGCTTACCATATATGGGACATCTGTTGTCCCCCTTTAACATTGGATTATTATATTTATTCTATTTTGCACTGTTGATTTTAAAATATGTTTCATGTTTCCACTCCTGACTCATAAAACAAAAACTCAGATTAGAAATTAGTCAAGAATTGTAGATAATAACATACCACAGATTAGATTAACATTTAGATACCTAGGAGTATTGATTTGTATTAGAGAAATTTATATATTTTTTAGGTCAAATGCATGGTATGTCTACAACAGCACCGCAGTTGTGGGGAATGGAAAGTGACTCCCTCGGCCGATCCATCACAGCCATTCTGAGATCTGATCCCCGTCGTTTCCTCCAGGTGGCAGCAGTGCTGCATGGTAAGCAGCTACCAGGAGTATTGAGGACCTATATATGGCTAGATGTACTCCTGAGAAAAGACAGACAGAGGATCAAAGAAGGGTCAGTACAATTATAAGTTAGTTTTATTGAAATTTATTGAAATTTTTTTTTTCAGCATTTTATATGTAACTTATAACAAATATCATGTGTTGAAATTCATTAAACAGCCAAATACATCTAACACCTTTTTTTGACCTTACAGAGTAATTTATCAAGGCCAGTTTGTCTCATTGCTGACGAAAACAAGAACCAAATGAATCTAGACATTCCATTTCAGGGGTGTAGAGCGAGCTGTCAGAGAGAGGTTTGGCAAGGCAGTCTCCAGAGGTGTGGGGGAACTCCGGATCAAACGAGCCACACACTCTCCCATCAGCAGCCTCATTGATAATGCAGTCATTGAGGTGAGAAAACTGCAAACTACTTGACTAATGGGCAAAACATATATTCAAACATTTGTAGAATTTATAATTCAAATATGGGTCCTAAATTAGACCGCCATGTGCGCATAACTGTTGACATTTACCACATCAAGTGACATTTACAACATCAAGTGACATTTACCACATCAAGTGACATTTACCACATCAAGTGCACTAAGATTAAGCCATGCTGTGGCATATAAATCTTGATTTTTCATATATATGTAATTCTTGTCCAGCATTATTGATTTGAAGATTTCTTGTAGATTTATGATGCGACACCCAGCTTGAGGTCATTCAGTGAGAACAACTTGCACATGAAAGAAGCAGCACGATCTCTCAACATATTGTATGTGTATGACCGCAGCTATGAGCCATACCTCGTGCACTGGCTCTTCCCTCTGCAGCTGGCTTTCCAAGATGCCATGGGAGAAAGTAAGCATATGTATAAAACTCTCCTTAATAGCTTACTCAGGCAATGTATGCCTCATATGTTATACTCTTTACATATCCTTGTTCATGTCCCTGCAAAATGTTCATACCTTCACTCTTGTGATACATAGAGTTGATACATATCTATTTATCATGCACTATAGGACAGCTATTTAAACATTTGTTCAAAACAGGAGCCATGAGCTAAATTATCCAATCAACAAAAATTGTGAACAACAATTTAATAGGTTTTTTTTTCTCATATTTTTTAAGGTGATCATGTGTATGAGTTAGGCATGTACCTGGATCTGCTGAATAAGAGCAACTTCCCAACGTGGCCAGAAGTGTATGCGATAGCAGAGAGGGCGATACAGAGGCTGGCTGAACACGACGCACAGCTCCACCGTCATCTCTGTCATATAGCCCTGGTGGATCCTCACATCAACCCCAAGGTAATCTCCCTCAATATTAGCAAATGTTATAGCGCTATACCAAATATTTTATTATGTGATATAAGGTGGTTCTGTCTAACTGGTTAATGGGAAGAGTCCATCATTGAATGGAACCATCACAAGATCTAAATATTTTATGACCAATTAATATTTCTATGCAGATAAAGATCAAGATAGAATTTCATATAATTTTCATGGATAGACTATTTATTGTGATACCTTCTGTATAGCTCAAACACAAAAAAGACTAATTATATCTTTTATATTATTTGCTGCAATTGAGATCAGGAATTTTTTTAAATAATTGGATTCATGTTTAGGAGTTCCTTGTGCAAGTCATTCACCAGGAGAAGAGCAAAGCTGAGATGATCCTGGCTCATGGTTCAAAGGGCAAAGATTCCGAGTCTAATAAGCTGAAAGGATCAAAACCACAAGCAAAGTCCCCCGAGGTATCTGCAACCCTACTCACAGATCCCGTTGTGTTTCTCAGGAAATGGGTTGGAGAGGTAAGATACTCCACGTTTTGAGCTGTCATGAACTTCTGTCATGAACAATTCTGTTGAGTTCTGAGCAAAGCAAGATAAGATATAGAAATAAGCCAATCCTTCTGTCGGGCTTTCAGAATGAAATATTGCTTTAAACCTGTTAAGATAGGATTAGTGAACAGGACACAGATAGTTAATTCCAAAATTTGAAATTGTACAATGCAAAATTTGAAATTATAAAATTGTGGTGGAGACATTTTAAATTTCACTTTTTTTATTCCATTATCATATATATCTTGTGTAGTGATGTTGAAATTTTCAAAATGATATAATTCAAATTAGTGGTTATTATTATTGGGATTTGCCAGGGGTTTGTGGGTGTTCTGGACACTTGGGCTGTCCTGTGGGCGTGGGATCAGTTCTTCATGCAGAAGTGGCAGCCACGCCCCCTGGAGGATCTATGCTTGTCTCTATTGGAACTGCTCAGACCCTACTTCCTGGAGGCAACAAACTACTCACACATGAAACAGGTGAAATATCAGCACAGAGTATATCAATCAGACCCCAATAAATAATAACCTTGCTTCTGATAACATGCCCAGAAAAAATAACAAATAAGAAATACATATTATTTTCTTTTATTTAAATGATGTCAAATAAGATTTGAGATATGTATTTGTAATTATTCCTGTCTCTCAAACAATGTCTTTTCGCCTAGAAAGTCCCAGATAATGTTATGGTCGCTTGTCTGAACTTGAGGAGGTTGGGAAATCAGAAATAAGCTTTTATTATTAGTCTCAGTGATTTTCAACGCGAAAAGACCTCACTTTATCCATTATGCAGCTCTGATTGTCACAAATATCTTAGTTTGTTTTTGGCTTGTAGGTGTTTCTCCAAGAGCCGTGTCGTATTTACACCAAGGACTTGCAGGCTGCATGGGTTCATGTCCAGAAGGGAGGAGATATCCGTCAGATTCCTCCCCTCAACAGACAGGCTGCCAAGTGAGAACAGCTAATTACTTCCTTTATTTCATTATCAGATTCCTCAAGACTTTTTTAGAATATATTTTTTATTGTAAATGATCCATATTTCAATGCATATTTTAAATGATTCATATTTTAATGCATCAAAGTTATCAAACAATTTATTAACATGACAATAATTATTATTGATGTTTCTTTAAATGCTAACAGTCAGGGATATTAGCAAATGGTAAGGATTAAATGTCAGTCTGATGCCAATGCCAGTCATAAAATAGTTTAAAAAAAAAAAATATTATGGATTACAGTTTTTAAAAGAACAACAAATGCTCATTTTACTTTGAATCAGAACATCATCCATTCTTGTAGAAAATATGTTAAGATATGTTTAAATGAAAGAAAATCTTCAATGAATTGCATAATGCATGGCAAAATATTAAACACAATAGTAATCTTTTTTTCAGAAGAGAGTCTGACCCTCAACCATTGAGAGTAGATCCCTCACGAGAACCAGCACCTTCCCCCACACCCAGTCCCTCTCCACTCCCACCTACCCCCACACCCACACCCACACCCACAGATGGACTGCCGAGGGCCGCCATTAAGAGACTCCGCCTAGAACTTGCCATCTCTCCGCAAACTGTTAAAAAGGTAAAGAAATGAGACAATAACAGCTCAAAGTTTGTTTTAAATTAAATATCTTTTATTAAATATCCAGACAATAAATATATTTTTCCAAATCAAAATAATGAAATAATCAAATAATCTATAACAATCTAGGTGATGGAACATAGTTCTGTAGAATGCAAGTAAAATTTATACAAATTTGTCTTTCAGGAGAAATGGATGGAGAACTTTAAAGTTGGCAATTTACGCTTGACAGCAACACTTTATTTTGGTTCTATCCAACTTGATGAACAAAAGACAAAAGAAAACCCTGCATCCATAGGAACTCGCAAAGATAGATTTGGAAACACTGTAAGAATGGTAGACTTCCTTGAAGAACGTTTTCAGTTCGAATACCAGGACCTTTCCCAGTTTGACCTTGAACAAGACCTTGGTGGACAGCCAGTCGTTATAGTCAGGGTGGACTACATAGAAAATGCCAAATTAACAAGGGCCCTTGGATGGGCACGTATTAAGCTTTACAGACACAAATCAGAAGCGCAACAAAAGCACACTAAGGCACAAAAAGTAGATTGGACGTTGGCAGCAGGGGATCAGCTGTACCCACTACGACCTGGTTCACCACCAGATGGAGCTGCCACTGGACGTGATGGAGATAAGGACGGTATGATCGCAGCAGGTTCCCAGTTTGGGGCTCAGATATATGATCCAGATCAAGATGGCTCACAACCTACTGTCCCAAGGACCCCAAAAAGGTACTTGATCCAACTTATGCTGTTTCTTAGACATTTATTTCTTTGTTAACATAATTGCTACAACTCAAACCAAGTTGATTTGATACAGTTATTTTTCTAGATTATATCAGTAATTATATCGTCTTTATATCATATTGTTTATCTCTCTGCATTGATCTCTGAGCATTAAATAGAACTCTTTCATTGTATGACAATACAGCAAGAAGGCAGCACCAGTGGCACTCCAAGCCTCTCCCTCACCACCACGGCCCCCAACCCCAGATCTCCACTCACCATTTGATCTCTATGTGGACAGGGTAGATTACCTGCCAGAGAACTCCTCAATAGTTAAGGTAGGAAGTGCATCTTTAGCAACTCCATTGTCCTACTTTATATTAGTTTAAT
Source organism: Amphiduros pacificus (assembly GCA_949316495.1). Lineage (NCBI taxonomy): Eukaryota > Metazoa > Annelida > Polychaeta > Phyllodocida > Hesionidae > Amphiduros > Amphiduros pacificus. The sequence continues at coordinate 55,178,710 of OX439001.1, read as the reverse complement.
ATTTGTACTTACAATACAATTCTCTCCTAGAACCAAATTTATCAATAAAAAGTTTGTAATTTATTAATTAATATTTATTCCTACCATTGCACATGGTAATATTTTTATCCTCATTTAAAGTCCTTTCTGCTATTTCTTTTTCAAATAAGCAGACTGTTTTGACATAAATTGCTTGTGTCCAGCATGAAAGTATGGCATATCCAAATTTATCTGGAAGGAACAGTCATGAAAGACACTAAAACTTTTTAATTTGTCATTTAAGGTAACTGGCAAATTCCTGAATATTGGTGATATAGAAGCTCCTGCCAATATTCTGGCACTCCCAGACCTGACTGCATCATCCCGCTCCCCTCGCTTCCTGTATAAGTTGCTAGTGAATGAGGCCCAGGGCAAAGCTAGCAGTGAAATGGTGGTGCTTCTACGAGTGTACACTGTCTCTAGAGATAATCATCACCTTGTCGTCATTGGCAGCTGTTTATTCCCTGTATTTAATGAAAACGTAAGATGATATATTTAATAGGTTCCTTTAGAGTATACTAATCAGTTAATTTATTGATTGTCTCTTTCTGGAATGGAAATCTCATTTTATCTTATGATTTGGTTAACATTTAACAGGGAAAGTTGAGAGTGGGAGGCCATGCAAAGGTGTTGCACAGTGGTATGCCATCCCTCAGGCAAGGAGAGTCTGGCATTAATGAGAGAAGTCTGGATGATGCTCCCCGCATCCCTGGCTGTACCCTCTACATCAGACTCACAGCCCACACACAGGCAAGTACAGCCATGCAGTGACATCTAGGAATATATTATATATCCGTAAATAATATAAAAAATATAATATAAGAATATGTAAGAAAAAAAGATTACTTTCCAATTCAGGAAATGATGATATTAGCATTTCTAATCTGATCCCACTTGGAGGGTGAGAATGTCATTGTCGAGAAAAGATTAAGATTTGAGGCCTTCTCCTTTTATGTAGGAGCCAGTACCTCCTCCTCAGACAGAATACGAAGCCTATTCTTTTGAAGATGATGATATGAATGAGTCTGAGAGAAGGGTGATTGAATCTTATAACACTGGCAACTCCTTCCCGGACACAGAAGAGGCCATGGTCAGCTTGTTGAGAGATCAGGAAGAGGCAGATTCTGCAGGTAAGGATTACTTTATAAATATTGCTTTCTATGGAACAAACAAATAAATTTGGATAAAACACAACTCGAATATTGAGAAGATTTTGTATTTATCTCACGGTGATGGTATTTTAATTGGTAACTTTAGCTCGAGCATAATTCACTTTGTACCACTTGAAACTTTAACAAGTTGATTGAAAATATCTGGAAATAAATACTGTTTATAAGAAGAACAATTACTATTACTCCGGGAATGTTAATTTATAGATGAATAAAGTGGTCTTTATGTTCATATATGCTGGAATTCTTACTGAAGGGTTTTGAATTTGTGAATATATATCAGATAATGTATTCTGTATTTTGGTTTACCTTGTCTTATAGACAATGGAGAAGAGTGGATAAGAAACCGTTTAGACCAGAACACTCAGCTACCACCTGAGATACGCAGCGCTCCCAATATGCCGCTCCATAAAGTAGTCCGCTTTAGTCCCAGCCATGGTGTCAACATCAAGATTGATAAAGCTTATGGCTTACCAGGTCTGAATCTCCTCGTTATAACCATTTCTGTAGGAAGTATATTGCCGAACGATAGAACTTAATTCAGATTTATTAAAAAATAATATACTTCCTAATATTTGAAGTCTCTTAAATTTCCTCGAGATATATCATATACATTACAATCTTGAGACTTTTGAAGTTGCATTTAATAGTTTGTATGGTTTTTTTAGATGGTTTCTACATCGATTGCTTTGCACGTGTTCTACCAGAGGACTTAGGTCGGGATGAAAAGTTTGTAACTCTCAAACACGACTTCACATGTCCTCAAAGTGCCCCTCAGTGGACAGATGAACCAAAGGTATACATTTCATAATGTTTCATACAGTTTGTGTGTCAGACTCCGTTTTATTGATTACGTGTAAACAACTACTTAAAAACAAAAGATGACATTTCCTCCTAGAATTTTTCATTTCTGTAATAAATTAGTGTTGAAATTTAAAATGATAATTTGTTTAAAAAAAAGGAAGAAAAAGATGGTCCTTTTTTCAGCCGGAATATGGTTATGTTGTTTTCAGACCCTGAAACCAAAGCAAAATATGTATGGCATCCTCATGCTGCAAATATTTGGGTTCAGTGTGGAATACAAACCCACCAAGGACCACAGATCACCTGGTAGAGTGACCCATAAATCTGGCCTGCCCCTGTCTCTGGGGGACGAGTCTGTCCTCGGATGGGCTGTTGTGCCAATTTTTGATGGGTTAGTATGTTTTGTGTTTGTCTTGAAAACATGTAATGATTTGTGAAAAAAGCTTAAAACATAAATATTCTCACCTTTACATGTAATGAGCTTTAGGATTATTGAGGTACTGGAAGGTATCAATTTTTTATTTCTATGTAAGTCTTTATGCCTTGTGTTGAATATCACAATTGGTACTGTAATAATATGTGGCGTCAACAATAGTAGTATACATACTTAAAAACATTGCAATGGTTGATATCTGACCTTATGGTGTGGGTCGTTTCCTCTGTGCTGCAGGCTGTTAAGTGCACTTACACTTAAGATGATGATTTTATATAAAACATGTATCTGTTTTGAGGCCGGCATATATATATACCAGTATATGTTCCTGTAATCGGAAGTTTCTTACAGGCGCTTTATATACGGGGGAGAGCATCACGTTGCCATCTTCAAGGGTCGGCCTGATGCATATATATATTCCTGTAATCGGAAGTTTGTTACAGGCGCTTTATATACGGGGGAGAGCATCAGGTTGCCATCTTCAAGGGTCGGCCTGATGCATATATATATTCCTGTAATCGGAAGTTTGTTACAGGCGCTTTATATATGGGGGAGAGCATCACGTTGCCATCTTCAAGGGTCGGCCTGATGCATATATATATTCCTGTAATCGGAAGTTTGTTACAGGCGCTTTATATACGGGGGAGAGCATCACGTTGCCATCTTCAAGGGTCGGCCTGATGCATATATATATTCCTGTAATCGGATGTTTGTTACAGGCGCTTTATATACGGGGGAGAGCATCACGTTGCCATCTTCAAGGGTCGGCCTGATGCATATATATATTCCTGTAATCGGATGTTTGTTACAGGCGCTTTATATACGGGGGAGAGCATCACGTTGCCATCTTTAAGGGTCGGCCTGATGCATATATATATTCCTGTAATCGGAAGTTTGTTACAGGCGCTTTATATACGGGGGAGAGCATCACGTTGCCATCTTCAAGGGTCGGCCTGATGCATATATATATTCCTGTAATCGGATGTTTGTTACAGGCGCTTTATATACGGGGGAGAGCATCACGTTGCCATCTTCAAGGGTCGGCCTGATGCATATATATATTCCTGTAATCGGATGTTTGTTACAGGCGCTTTATATACGGGGGAGAGCATCACGTTGCCATCTTCAAGGGTCGGCCTGATGCTGACCTTCTGGATGACATGACTCAAAACTCAGCAGTCGATGTGGTCAGCAAGGAAAAGTGGACCAATGTCAACAAATTTGTAAGTCTCAACATATATATGACTGATTTATGTAAAACTGAATTTTTTTTAACATTTTCATTTTTTTTGTACATGTTTTTTTATATTTTGATGTATAATTTTTAAAAGGTCAGAATATCAAATATAATTTTTGAAAAAAAAATAAAAAGCATAAAATCTTTACAAAAGTTCCAAGAGCTATCCTTAGAGATTGACCCATGCCAAAGCTTTAACCCGTTGTCCTTGTAAATCTGTGACCGGGTGGGTTGTCATGTCAAGGACCTGCGACATGACAATTCAGTGAGGCAGCACTATATCTGCTCATCATGAAATGACTGAAATAATGTTGAAAGTGATGTAAAACCCCAAACAAATAAACAAACAAAACCTTAGAGATTGAAATAAAACATTGGTTTTGTTGTTTTGTCTTTTTGTGAAGACACCTGGATATCAATGTGATGTTTTATCCTGTTTTAGGACAATGCAGGAGTGGTTGTGAAAGTGTGGGATGGCCACTTTGACCTGGAGCATTATCCTGGCAAACTTGAGGTGAATATTATTGCCTCTATATTTTCAGCTCTAGCACACTTAGCTTGAAGTAAAACATTTCCTTGGGTAAATGAGTCTGAAGCACAACATTAATCTCTCAAGTCACAAGTGTGAGAGTCTACAGTGTGTAGTTCATTTTAGGTTTTGAATTTTATATGGTGTTGATACTGGCTGAAACAGCTCAATTGGTAGAGTATTCGCCTTGAGCCCCAGGGATTCCTGGTTCGAATCCCGGCCAGTTACTGTCAAGTGCTATGATTGTTATATAAATATCGCCTTTACCTTTGATATTGGACAACATTTAAATTTAATGCTTGTTATGAACTGCTGTGAATCCCTGGTAAATGGTTTACCATATGAACTATTTTGCCAAGTCAATTGGAAATATTGCAAAACAATCTTGACGCAATTGCAGAGAAGGGATGATTTGCTGGAGGCGGTGGGAGGTGTAGAGCCCTATAGAGAGGCTGAAAAAGCTGCTCCTCGGAGGTCAGTGAGACTATCACAGATTGTGCTGGACAGTCTGGACAAGAAAGCCAGGAAGCAGGGTACCAGTGGCGACATCTATCAGAAAGAGCTGGAATACTTCCGCCGTCTCATGGAGGACTCCTTCTACAATCTAATGGTATTAATTATTTCAATAAATAACCTCCCTCTATCAATAAGGCAAAATTGACTAAAAATATTTTGTTTATTGGTAATATATTTGAAAAAAATATTGAGGACAGATCTCTTCTTTCTGGAGAATGTGGTAAAGATGGGCATTTAATAAAAAAAAAATGGTTTGAAATGTAAATAAAGTTTTAGAAAATTGTTCAGTGTTTTAACATTTGTTATGAATTTCAGGAGGGCGGTTTGATGGATGCGGGATATGGACCTCTCTGATCACCATGGAAACCTTATGCGACTCTTAGGACACAAAAAGTACTACAAGGGTACAGAACCTCCAAAATGTACTGCTATAATTATGCTATGGTCACCAGATACTGGACGTATGGATCAAATACTGGACAGATGTGCTACAGTGACGCTATGGTCACCAGATACTGGACATGCTATGTTATGCTATGATTATCAGACATATGGTGGCGCTTCTGCGAATGCACATCTGGATTAATGTGGGAAAGTCAAAAGGAAAGTCACAATGCCAAAATAAAATAAATAAAATATATGTTTCGGAGTTAGCATATTGTGCAGTGTTAGGGAGTAACGCGTTATCTGTGATGTTCCTATGGGATCGGGTGGTGCTTGCTCAAGTATAAAAGATATGAGCACAAATTACAATATTGGATCAAACTATAACTGGTTGGTTTGATGATGTAGGTCAATCACGGTTTGATGATGTCGGTCAATCACTAAGTCAGTTTGGTGTTTTCTGGAACAAAACATGTTTGAACAATGTTCCTGTAGTAGTGCGTGTTGTGACATTATCGTAATATTTGATTGTTTAAAATCTTTTGCAATATTTACCAAATGGTGCTTCTTCCTCTCAGATGACTAATGGATATAAATCTTTGAATCACAAAGTTTCTTCTTCTAAACCTAGTATAGAGTTAATTCCTTTCATTTTTTTTCTGGCACGAATGTGAAGATTTGTGAAGATTTGTTTGTGAAGATTTGTTTAATAAACGAATTGAAATTTGCACCAAGACTTGAAGTGTGATATTGAGTCACAGTCATGTCCCTAGTTCCCAATCCCAAGAAAAATAAGCTGCCAGCATCACAATATCTTATTTTTAAAGATGTAAAAATTTGAGCAAATTACAGTAAAAAAGGAAATAAATATTTGTTTTCTTTTTATTATAGTTAACAATTGCAGGCTCAAAAGAATTTATTTTTAAAACCTTTTTTGTATATTTGGATAGATGAATAAACAATTTGGTAGTGTGTTGCAAATCTGTGAAAGGCGAGCACCGATATATTTCTTCATTGTTATTCCCATTCAAGACTACTTGTAAATGTCTAATGTTTAAGTAATGTATAAGTGAATAGTTTCTGGTAAAGTTTCTGTTTTGTGTGTAATATTTTACTGTGATAATGATTAGTGATAGTGTCAAAAGAAGAAAAGGTCCCATTTGGTTCTACAAGGAATCAATGATTTTATGACATGTTTTGTATAAAAATGATAATACGGGTGCCAATTATATACATTGAAGATGTAACAAACATTGCTTTCTCAAACTTTTTAGTGTAGAGCTCAGTTTCAGTTTGTTCTGTCTAAATGTCAATGATCACTTTATTACCTTGTAATGCTACAATTATACCTTACAACTGTGACCTTGACCAAATTATCAAGTTCATAATATGGACTCCTCATATCCTAACTTGATTATGCTCTGTGTCCGTGTGAATGCTAGTGACCTGACCAACATCTCAAAGTAAAATTACCTGAGTTATTAAACCCTAATGAATATATGAATAAATCAGGACCAAATGTGACGAGGTTCATCAAATTTGTATACATACTTTTATGGTGATCTCATCAAATTGGATAATCAGTAACCCAAAGCAATTTTCAAGATGGCTTGAGAATTTATTTACTCAGGAAAAAATGGAAGGCTTGCATTATATGATTCGCAAATCTCACAAATCTTGTGGAAATATGGCATAATTCCATTGATTTAATTTATGGATTTATAATTTATCGACCAATGTTTACCTGGGTTTTCTTCCCACTGAATCATCCTGAGGATATTGATGATCTTGACGTATTATCATGAGATCAGAGGGAGAAACATTGTCTCAATAGTCTTCATAAATCAGGATGTGTTATTCCCTTAAGAGAAAATACCAAACATTGAGGAGAGTAGAGTGGGGGAGATTAAAAAGTGGAATAGGGTTAAAGCGGTGCACCTATTTTTTTTTTGTGATAGCTCAAGCCAAGCTGTGAAAGCACCAAAACCAAGATGGCTGCTAGTTGGTGGAAGATTGTCTCATATTCTCTTAAGGGCCTGACACGTAATGCAATTTGAACTCTATAATATCTCAGGAACAGATGGTAAAAGGCACGCACACCTGATACAATGAAGCTTTTCAAGTATTTTGTTATCAGAAGGTTATAAGACAATATTGTCCACAAAGAAAGTGATTTATTATTTAGTACATCAAAGAAATATTATCCAGAATCCTATGGAGTGATTTATCTCAAAAATGAAAACAATTTCTGATCTTATTTCTGATTTTATTTTTGTCAAGTAGCTAGAATAAAGTGTGGGATCAGAGTTGAGATACAATTCTTACTAAAACTTCAATATCAAAATTCTTGACTGACCAAATTCTATTTTTAAAAAATGAGGGATTTATGTTATTTTTCCTTCTCTTTACATACAAAAATACAAATACTTGTATGTAAAATAATGTAAAATAATGTAGGTAAAAGTTTTAAATGATCCGTGTTTGTTAAAATTACTGATAATAAAAATGTCTAATGTGAAAAAAGCAAATTTTGTTTTCCTGTTTCTTATATAAACTATTCTCCCTATTGGCTCTGAAGTATCCAATTAATTTCATGGGGCATGGGGACTGATTCTCTCCATGTGGCATTTCTCACCAGGCTTTGGTAAATGGTGTGCAGAAACAGTAAAAACAACTTCTTCCGAGCGGGCAGTTAAATCACGATAAACTTGCAACCTGGATTTTTGTAATAGTTACATTCTTCACGCAAGCTGGAGTAACTCTTATGCCACCTGCTCAGTGATTTTTCCCCAGCATCAAAGTGTGAATACAGGAAATGTATTATTTGCTTTTGTCTTCTATACAATAACATCAATTTATTAAAGAAGTTATGAGAGACGACAAGAATAACAAGCTCTCTCTATCATTTTATAAATTGGTTTATTCTTTCTTGAAAGCAATTTTATAGAAATATTATATGATTTCTATTTTGATATAAATTAGTTTTGATATAAATTAATATAAATTATAACAATATAATCGGTCAATAAAAAAATCAAGTTTTGTGACGATATTTTTATGTAATGTTTCAAAACAAAGAATTATATTTCAATTTGGTAACTACTTTTTATATTTCTATGGGCTTTAATGATAGGAAATTTTGGCAACTACATTAAAATCCAATTAGACTGTACTGCTTCGCCCCCTGGTGTTGTCGTGCTGATTCTCCACCAGCCAGGTTTGAAAGTTTGCGACCAATGCTGTCCAGCCAGTCTGATGGCTGAAATGTTATAAAAAAAAATCTATATCATTCAAAATCGACAAAAATGTTAGCGATCAATCTTAATTTGATTAATCAATAGTAATATAATCAAGGACCGGAAGAAAATATCAAATTAAACTTAAGAAAAAATATGTTGCTCAGTGGTTGGTAGATCGTTATTGCAGCAAAGCATTGTATTAATGTTAATATAATACCTTGCCCCACAGCCTCTGCCAGTGTCTCCATGGAAATACTCATAGAACAATACAAGATCCTTCCAATCTGTGCAATATTTATTTTGGTCCCCTAGGAAAAGAAATGGTGCATAATCATTATTTATATATATATATATATATATATATATATATATATATATATATATATATATATATATATATATATATATATATATATATATATATATATATATATATATAGAAAGAGATTGTATCAGATATGGGGTTTTTACCAATCTCAGACCTGTCTTGTGGGGCATTGACGTACTGTGAGGCATATAAAATACCCCACTCTTCATAGTGCAGCTGCTTAATCACAGTTACATAAGTAACCTGTACAAGGCCTTTTTGTACAAACATGTCTGAGAAGCATATTTATACAACCAGGCAATAACTATATAAATCACTGCCATCTAGTGTCACATGTAGTAATAAGTGCCCTAGTGGTGGATAATGGCATTAGCGCCATTGATATGAATGTTAGATTTGTGAGGTATTATACAAATATGGACCTGGGTGGAGTGCAATATGACTTTTTATGGACCTTCGGAAAGTTATATTGCACGAGGCGCACTGTGTTGATCACTGGCTTCCCCAACATTTCCCGCCATGAAAGGGACGAGTTTGTCTGTATGGTGACGTCATGGAATTCCCCATCAGTGCAGTGGAAAGTAAATTGACGTGCAATATAATGCATCTGGTCAATACAACAATTTAGAGAAGCTCACGTGACCAGGAATTGACCAATCACAGCACAGAATACACAGTGATCATAGAATAAATATATATATATATATATATATATATATATATATATATATATATATATATATATATATATATATATATATATATATATATATTTCACTGTTTATAAAAATCAGGATATGCTTCTGAAATAAAAATCAAATTTAGTCAGTTTGGACTCTCCATCTGAAGTTTGTAATCCCAGGTATGGTTCCAAGTTATGTCTGCATAAAATATGTTTTTTGAGTGATAACAAGAATAACGATTTAAAAAAATATGTTCTTATTTACTTTGACCTTCAGCAAGAATTATGCAAAAAGACAATGTTTCTAATTCGGCCAATTAGAGAATAATAGATACTGGCAGAGAACATGTGTATGGATATAATAGATACTGGCAGAGAACATGTGTATGGACATAATACTGATGACATGACACGCACCGTGGACAGGCCTGGCTCCGTTAGCATTGGGGAGGAAGATACTGGACACACGCCGTGCCAACTCTACAGATGCCTCCATCAGACTCAAGGTCACCTTGGACCCTGTGGGAACAGCCACTTGGCTGTCTGTATGTCTGCTATACAACCGTATACTAGCACCCAACAGGTAGTTCACTGTCAAAAGAAATCTTTATGTTGAGCCATGATTCCAAAAACAATAATGATCACATTTTCTCTATCTACTGTCGCTTTGAAATCTTACTGGCCAATTTACAGAAGAATGATATATACTCTACATACCATAATGTTTTTCACATGTTTTTTGAGATGTTTAACCTTATTTTGAATATTTACAAATGCAATAATATTTGAATATTACATTTAATATTCACAAGTTAATATTCATGAATTAATATTCATGAGTTAATATTCATGAGTTAATATTTATGAGTTAATATTCATGAGTTAATATTCATGAGCTAATATTCATGAGCTAATATTCATGAGTTAACATTCATATACTAACTACATATCCAGACTGGTCCTCTCCAGTTGCTGTTTCCTCCAAACATGGAAGAATTGGACTCTCCGGGGCAGTAGGAAATGGAATATTCCTCCCCGTCGAGATTGATTGACACCGGGGAATCTTCATGTATCTATGATAGGAAAAGAGAAAAGGCAAAATACATGAGCCAAAATAAAAAACACATAAAAAATGAAGTTTTCAATTTTTAAACAATCCCTGTCTCAAAAAGGATTCATTTGTAATGGACATGTACCTACCGGTAGGTCAGAATATTACCTTGGACAGAGCCCTGATTCTGTGGGAGGGAGGAACTTGTTTGTGTCAAACATTTAGGTCAGAATATTACCTTGGACAGAGCCCTGATTCCGTGGGAGGGAGGAACTCGTTTGTGTCAAACATTTAGGTCAGAATATTACCTTTGACAGAGCCCTGATTCCGTGGGAGGGAGGAACTTTTTTGTGTCAAACATTTAGGTCAGAATATTACCTTGGACAGAGCCCTGATTCCGTGGGAGGGAGGAACTCGTTTGTGTCAAACATTTAGGTCAGAATATTACCTTGGACAGAGCCCCGATTCCGTGGGGAGGGAGGAATTCGTTTGTGTCAAACATGTAGGTCAGAATATTACCTTGGACAGAGCCCTGATTCCGTGGGGAGGGAGGAACTCGTTTGTGTCAAACATGTAGGTCAGAATATTACCTTGGACAGAGCCTGATTCCGTGGGGAGAGAGGAACTCGTTTGTGTCAAACATGTAGGTCAGAATTTTACCTTGGACAGAGCCCTGATTCCGTGGGGAGAGAGGAACTCGTTTGTGTCAAACATGTAGGTCAGAATATTACCTTGGACAGAGCCCTGATTCCGTGGGGAGAGAGGAATTTGTTTGTGTCAAACATGTAGGTCAGAATATTACCTTGGACAGAGCCCTGATTCCGTGGGGAGAGAGGAATTCGTTTGTGTCAAACATGTAGGTCAGCATACTTTTCAGCTGGTGCTGGCTGATTGCAGTTAACATCACTTCTCCTTCTCCAGCATTTACAACCTGCACATATCATAACAGAAGTAATATTGTGCTTAGTGACATGTTAAACACATCTATGCAAGGGTAAAGTAAGGCTTTGTGAAATTTGAAAAATAAAAACATAATAATGTTATCAGAAGAAAATAGTGGTTATCACCATAAATTATTGTGTAAACTAAAATTAATCTGAAATTAAAATGGAATTAAATGAAATTAAAAACAATAGAAAAGCAGTTGGAAGAACATAGATGCATACTCCCACACTTAAGTTTTGCCTTGATGCAAGAAGTTTTTCCACCTCAGCTTTGACACGAGGGTGTTTTTCCAGGCAGGACTTGGTCAGATTCCAACCAGCAAAGATAGGTACAAGGCTGACCAGGGAATGAATCCTAAGGACATGGCGGCAGCCACCGTGCAGCAGGTTATCAAAGAAAAGTCCATCTTCTGGGTCCCACAGACCTTCATTAAATATATAGACATATAAATAAATTTTCCTTTATCAGGTTCTACCAGATATATTTTTGACTGAGGTTCCGGAATGGTGTATGGACCCTCACAGCAAAAAGAAAGGTCCATAGGGGATGCTAACTGTCAAGATGTATTTATTTTATGTAGATGTATCTAAATGTGACATTCCTAAATATTGTGACTTCACAGGTTGTACAATGTTACCCAGACAATCATAAGTTCAAAATACAATATGTTAAAAATAAAATTTTAAACGACACATCCTTTCTGACACTCTAGACAAATGTGAAACCATTGCTTCGAAGCCAACAATGTCTGTCCATCTTGTCAGTTTTATTATATGGTATGCAAGATATTGTTTCAGGAACAATAAACATGTGTAAAAGGATAAAAACTAAATTTGTTGAGGTTATTTCCACCAACCTTGCAAGGCATCAACAATGTGCACATAGTGGTTGAGGAACTTAAGTGCCAGGTCCTCATAGGTGGCGTCGGAGTCTGCCAGCTCCAGCGCAATGGCCAGCATGTGAACACAGTAGAAAGCCATCCACCCCGTCCCATCAGACTGCAATATTTAATATACATGGCAGATTGGGTGGCTAGGCACAATAGTTTCTAATTGTTTTAAATATTCTCTTTATGGACATAAAATTGATGATAATGTTTGTTTTGCATGACAGACCTGCATGAGTATGGCGCCCTCTGGTAGATCAGAACGGTGTACAGCAGAGATGTTGTCTAATCCAAGAAAACCCCCACCATATAAATGGGGATGCCCTGGAACACTCTTTTTATTAACCCACCTGAAACCATATAATAAAAACAGATGATTAAATCAAAGAGGATATATGTCACTGCATGGGCATACACACATACAAACAGCATAATCAAAATAATATTGAGTCAAATTTTGCTAAGTGGTATCAATGCTATTTGTATATTCTGAAGTTAAGTATGTTTTATAACCAAATCTCACTCCAAAATAAGCAAAAAAGTTCTATCATCAGATGGCAGGAATGGGAATAAATGATATTGATATATTCACTGATATTTGTCTGGTGTATTGATCAGTGCCCTCTGTTGGTCATAATAAAAAAGTTACCAAGTCATATCATTTAGGTACCAAATATTTAAATTTTCAATCTTTTACAGGCATACAATTTCATTTGGAATTCAAATTCATTATCAAAATCTGTAAAATATATTTATTTTTTGGAAAACATGTAATATTATCTATTTTTTAATGTAATCTAAATGAATGCCAGTGAAGTCGGCCCCCAAGTGAAGTCGGCCCTACTGTGGTTAGGTGAAGTCGGCCCCACCGTGGTTAGGTGAAGTCGGCCCCACCGTGGTTAGGTGAAGTCGGCCCCAAGTGAAGTTGGCCCCACCATGGTTAGGTGAAGTCGGCCCCACCATGGTTAGGTGAAGTCGGCCCCACCGTGGTTAGGTGAAGTCGGCCCCACCGTGGTTAGGTGAAGTCGGCCCCCAAGTGAAGTTGGCCCCATCGTGGTTAGGTGAAGTCGGCCCCACCATGGTTAGGTGAAGTTGGCCCCACCGTGGGTAGGTGAAGTCGGCCCCCAAGTGAAGTCGGCCCCACCATGGGTAGGTGAATTCGGCCCCAAGTGAAGTCGGCCCCACCGTGGTTAGGTGAAGTCGGCCCCACCGTGGTTAAGTGAAGTCGGCCCCACTGTGGGTAGGTGCAGTCGGCTCCACCGCGGTTAGGTGAAGTCGGCCCTACCGTGGGTAGGTGAAGTCGTCCCCACCGTGGGTAGGTGAAGTCGGCCCCCAAGAGAAGCCGGCCCCGGTCACTCCGTAACGGCTCAAAACTCACGAAATCTCCTTCGAGAAGGCTATTTGACCCTAAGGGCATTAACTAACCCGAGGGACCCTTCGGTAGCTGTTAATTTTCTTCCGGTAACTTGATCATCTAGCCACCTAAATCTGGGGGCCGACTTCTCCTAGGGGCCGACTTCACTTGTTACCATCTAAATAACATGGATTAACCAAAATCTGAAATGTAAGTGAAATCATTTCATTTTAGTACACCCTATTTATAATTTTAAGTGTAGGTCAAAGGTAGTTTCTGGGGGTCCGTTCTTATGAAATGGACGAAAAGCAATCAAAAATCAATTGACATCCAGTCAATGGGAGTTACATACAATTATTTTAGTATAGTTAACTAAGTGATACAGACACTGGTGTAACTATGTACTACCATGGCATGTAAAACATTTCAATATTTGGTAATTATTATTTGTATGTCATAAAGTTTTGTGGAAAAAGTCATATGGGCTTAAGTGTGTGGCTATATTGTCAATAAACATATTGTCCAAAATATATGTTTGAAAAAACTCCTCTTCATTGCCTATAACCCAATGTTTTTTATTACCAAATCTTGAGAAAGTTGACTTTCCATAATGTACTACCCTTCCATCTCTTTGCCACCAAGTCGGATGCATAGCATTCACCAATATAGAACATTATTGGCTCAAATTGAGAAAATCTCCAAAATGCACCCCAGTCAATTCCAGGGTTGTGACCATAACATGAGGTTTTATGAGATGGTTTGTGATCACATTATTGAGGGCCATGATGCTACCCAGCCAATATGGTTTCACAATACATTTCTAGCTATGCCCTGCTAGCTTGTGTTTGTAGTGTTTGGCATGTAGATATTTTCTATTCAAATATTATTTAAAGTGTTTATTTCAACTGTTTTACTTTTGCTTGTACCAAATTGCTTTTTTTTCATACTCTCAAATATCATTATATCTGCTATCTTTAATAAATCTAAGGATATTTCAAAAGCAAATATCACAGTGTACACAAGGAATCACCCCTAAGATGCATGGATATGACATCTGAGGAAATGGAAGTTGCCCTCATCCCTAGGAGACAAGGCGATCACACCCAAGAACAGGGAACCCACCCCTCAGAGGTGAACAAACCTGAGAACACGGAAGCCACCCCTGAGAGACTAGGTGACCAAACAAGAAAACATGGAAGCCACCCCAAAGAGACTAGGTGGCCAAACAAGAAAACATGGAAGCCACCCCTAAGAGACTAGGTGACCATACTTGAGAATATGGAAGCCACCCCTAAGAGACTAGGTGACCAAACAAGAAAACATGGAAGCCACCCCTAAGAGACTAGGTGACCAAACAAGAAAACATGGAAGCCACCCCTAAGAGACTAGGTGACCAAACAAGAAAACATGGAAGCCACCCCTAAGAGACTAGGTGACCATACTTGAGAATATGGAAGCCACCCATAACAAATTTGGTCTAAGCATTGTAAAGCCGTTCTTAAAAAGAGATAAAACACTGAGTCAACAATAAACAAATACCAAAATCTTATTGGCCAAAATTGGGAAGACATCCTGAACCAATTACATGTAAATCTGAGTCACCTGATATGTAAGCACCAATCACAAGTTGGGATTTTAATTTATGCATAAAATTAAACTCAACCTGTGCAATAAAAGAGGGGCATATTCCAGGTAGAAGTTATATCTTCTGATACTGATCTCTGGTTATATACACATATTGTGCCTGGCTGATAATCCTGACCTTTTGAGATGAGTGATAGCCAGACCTTTGTGGGAATCTGTGACCCAATCACAAACCTGACCCACTTGTGTCTACCAGTCCTTGATGACCTCAGTGCCAATGGTGAGATTTTGACTAACCATTTAAAATTAACATAATAATTCAGTTATTATAATCTACACAAAAAAATGCAATATTATGTCATCTTTCTTATTGACAAATAAATTAAACAATTTTATTTCTCACTAAATATTGATTCAAATGGATTTTTTTAATAGGATCAGCAAAGAGGAAACGAAGGACTACACGCAGAGATAATCGTACTGGAGTTCGTCAGCGTAGGAAAAAGACAAAATGGAGTGCTGTTTCCCTTGATGTGATGAAGGCTGTGTTTGAAACCGACCAGGACCCAGACTACAATCTCCAGAAAAAAATGGCTGAGCACCTGGATGTTGATGTACATAGAATTCAGGTTAGCAGAGCTGTTGATGCCTTTGTGAACCACATTTTCTGTTTCCAAGGTTAAAATTTGAACATTTTCTTTTACATAATATCCATGTAGCTCCATCCTGAACATGTGAGCAATCATTGATTGTATTTCATTTATTTTATCCTTTCAGATGTGGTTTGATAATCGTCGGTCCACTATGCGACGCAGTAGAAGAGCCGCCCTTCCTGATGGCTCTCCCCGCCAGGTGTCACCACCCAAACCTCAACCAGAGGTCAGCACCAGTGACATTGAGGAGATGTGTGTTATTGACTACGGTGATCCACATATGACTCCTAATCTTACCAAGATCTCTGCCAGTGATAGAGAATCCACACGTGTCATCCCTGTGGACTGTGGGGAATCTTCGTCCTTTGTCAGGTGTGCCCAGCCTGCCAGCTCCACCACATTAAGCTGTGGATCCATCTTTGATAGCCAAGTGTCTGGTCTTCAGAGGTCACAGGAACCAGTGCTGCCACCTTCTGCAACAGTGCTGCAACCTTCTCCAACGATGCTGCCTCCTTCCCAGACAGTGGTGCCTCCTTCCGAGGCAGTGGTGCCACCTTCTCCAACAGTGGTGCCACCTTCTCCAGCAGTGGTGTCCCCTTCCCAGACAGTGGTGCCACCTTCTCCAGCAGTGGTGTCCCCTTCCCAGACAGTGTTGCCACCTTCTCCAGCAGTGTTGTCCCCTTCCCAGACAGTGCTGCCACCTTCTCCAGCAGTGGTGTCCCCTTCCCAGACAGTGGTGCCACCTTCTCCAGCAGTGGTGTCCCCTTCCCAGACAGTGGTGCCACCTTCTCCAGCAGTGGTGTCCTGCTCCCAGACAGTGCTGCCACCTTCTCCAACAATGTTTTTACCTCAGCAGGTCCCTACCCTTCAAGTTCCTGCCGCTCAGATGCAAGCACAGCCTGTCTCTACTCCAGCTGTGTCTGCCCAGATGTTCTTCGACCAGCATGCTGTGCAATACCAACCACCATCCTATGCCAACATGCAGATCCCATCCCAACCCACTATGCCTTGTCAAACCCCAGCAATGATACCATCCTGTGCCAACATGGAAATCCCATACCAAGCTTCAATGACGATTATCCCAAGCATGGCATCAGCATCAGTGCTGCCACCTACATGGCCCTATGACTTCTCCTGGCTGTATGCCCTGCAACCAGTCATGACTGTTGTGCCACCTGGTGAGGAACTATCTGCATTTCCCATGATGCAATGTTGTTATCCACAGATGATGCCAGGGTTCTTTCAACCTGTGTTGCAACTCTAAATTGTGTCAAGAGACTCAACACACAATATATCCCATTGTTTTATGCAAAAATTGATGAACTTTTCATATGACAAGGAACAGATCAGTGTGAGGATGTAAAAATATTATACATGACGATTTTGTGAAGGACAGATGCTCCTAAACTAAATGTAAATAATTGAATGAAATCATTTATCGGGATAGATTACAATAAATGTAATCTGAATGGAAAATGTAAAAATGTACATATTTGTATAGACACAAATAAATATTGTATTTTTCAATTTCAATGCCTTGTTTTGGCTATTGAGCTTGTACTCACCATGTAAAGTTGATGATGAGTCTATGGAAGGCAGTCTTGAGGAAGTGTGTGTCTGACTTGCCTTGCTTGGCTCCCAGCTGGTAGGTCTCCCATACAGCCCACACATGCACTGGAGGGTTCACATCACTGAAGTTAAACTCATAAGCTGGCAACTACAAAAATAATACCAATTAATTCAAATATATTGCCTGTACATTGATAATGACAAGTTTTAATCTTAAAGCTAATTGGTTCTTCAAAATACTTTTTTAATTCAATCGAAAAAGTACATTCTCATATCAGAATCCAGGTTAATAAAATCACAATTACTCTGAAAGAAAAGTTAACAATGAAACTGGTGAGATCAGTGAAGCTAACAGTGTTTAACTTCTCTATTTTGACAGAAAAATTGAATGTAAACAAATGTATTAGTATACCTGTCCATTTGGATGCATATATCTGTCTGAAAGCAGCAGCAAGAGTTGATCCTTGGCAAAGTCTGGGTCCACAAAACCAAAGGGAATCATGTGAAAAGCCAGGTCCCATGTAGCATACTGTCAAACAAAATATGTTATGTAAAAAATCAATAAAAATAATTGATATCACAAAAGTGCACATCTAACTTATGAATATATGTGGCAAATATTTGAAATTGCCATTCATTTGTAACAGAAATTGAGTCATCAGGATGAGTTGCTGAGTGAGTCTTTGAACATTTTGTGTATCTGGTACTAGGATGACATCATGATTATTTTGTGGACTGTTTGTGTATCTGGTACTAGGATGACATCATGATTATTTTGTGGACTGTTTGTGTATCTGGTACTAGGATGACATCATGATTATGTTGTGGACTGTTTGTGTATCTGGTACTAGGATGACATCATGATTATGTTGTGGACTGTTTGTGTATCTATTACTAGGATGACATCATGATTATGTTGTGGACTGTTTGTGTATCTAGTACTAGGATGACATCATTATTATGTTGTGGACTGTTTGTGTATCTAGTACTAGGATGACATCATGATTATGTTGTGGACTGTTTGTGTATCTATTACAAGGATGACATCATGATTATGTTGTGGACTGTTTGTGTATCTATTACAAGGATGATATCATGATTATGTTGTGGACTGTTTATGTATCTAGTACTAGGATGACATCATGATTATGTTGTGGACTGTTTGTGTATCTAGTACTAGGATGACATCATGATTATGTTGTGGACTGTTTGTGTATCTAGTACTAGGATGACATCATGATTATGTTGTGGACTGTTTGTGTATCTATTACAAGGATGACATCATGATTATGTTGTGGACTGTTTGTGTATCTAGTACTAGGATGACATCATGATTATGTTGTGGACTGTTTGTGTATCTAGTACTAGGATGACATCATGATTATGTTGTGGACTGTTTGTGTATCTAGTACTAGGATGACATCATGATTATGTTGTGGACTGTTTGTGTATCTATTATTAGGATGACATCATGATTATGTTGTGAACTGTTTATGTAGACAGATTATTTATTACATTATTTGATGTCAATTTTTTTCACTCTTGTTTGTTTTGACTTTAGGGCTGAATGTTCGAGGTTTTCACATGATTAAGCTGTAAGTCTATGGAGTATACTCCCACTATCAGTCTATGACAGCCATGTTTTTGACACATAGTTTCTGCTTACACTGTCAGAGGGCGCTTTTGTATGAGAAGTAGTGTTCTCCAATCACCCATCGGCAAAGCCCAGATAGGTGACCTGGAGAGGTCTGAGATTTTTGCTTTTTGGTCATAATCTCGTTCAGATGTGATTTTTTAAATACCCAACTGTTTAAGTGATAATTCATATTTTATGTATGATTATGTCTAAAATCTCACAAAAAAGCTTGATTATTTTTTGGATAACATTAAATAAAGAAAATATAAATACTTGATAATAATCGCCAGCTGCAAAAATTGAATCAAACCCGTTTTAACAGCAGTTGAAACGGGTTCAATTTTGACATTTAAACGGGTTTACCAAAGTTTTTGCAGCTGCCGAGTTTTTACTTCACTAGAGCTCAATCAACTCCACCAAACTTTTCTTTGGTTGGAGTTGGTAGAGACCATGGACGTTCGACAAACCCCTCCAGATCACCTATCTGGGCTTTGCCGATGGGTGATTGGAGAACACTATATGAGAAGTGATTTGTGAGTGTGTAGCAGAGTAAGAAGATTTACTAGAATTTTGTTAAAATCAGTACTTGTGTCAATTTTCTATGGAGAATTTCTGGAGCCAGAAATAGTCTAATAATTCTGACTATCTCAGCCAGGGGAATTGCCACTTGTATATAGCATACAGAGAGCATGTTATAAAACTTATCCCGGGGAATTCCTTCTTTATCTCATGCACACAGAAATGATGTCATGGTTCTCACAAACTCACCCATGGGAATTCCCATTTATCTGGCACAGAAATGATATCGTGGTTCTCACAAACTCACCCATGGGAATTCCCATTTATCTGGCATAGAAATGATGTCATGGTTCTCACAAACTCACCCATGGGAATTCCCATTTATCTGGCACAGAAATGATATCGTGGTTCTCACAAACTCACCCATGGGAATTCCCATTTATCTGGCATAGAAATGATGTCATGGTTCTCACAAACTCACCCATGGGAATTCCCATTTATCTGGCATAGAAATGATGTCATGATTTTCCATGTGAGACCATTCTTTGTTGATACGGCTTCCAGGATATGCCGAGTCTTAATATAAAAATGAAGTAAATAAATTTTACCAAATTAAATTTTAACTTTAGATCAAATACAGTATTTTTAAAAACTAAAGACCAATCAATGAGGACATATTTCTCAACATATTATTGAATATTGTTAAAACATTTTACCCTATTTTAGGGAAGTCAGGAATATTTAAATATCATTAAATATACCATTGTATAGTTACCATTGATCCATCTGTGTACATGATAGTAGAAGAATTGTTTGGTCCAGAGCAAGCCAGCGCAGGCTTGACGAGCAACCAGTCTCTGCTCTGCACTCAACCCAGCGGCACTCGTCAGCTATAGAGAGATAAGAAATAACTACACAATTATATATGTTTTCTCCTGATGGACAACATTTTGCTTAATACATTATTGCAGTTTAATGCTTTCATACATTTTAAAGCATAGGATATTGCTGGTCTCCATTCTCTTGTCTTTTTTTTATTTATTTATTTTTTTCTTATGAATCTAAAAACTTTCTTCTGGAAGAATAGAGCAGGAAGTTTGCAATTTATCTGAAGTCAATTATCGAAATGATGATTGAAAGGTTACTGGCTGTTTCAACTGTTCCCAGATTCAACCTTTCCCCTGTTCGAATGTACCGTAACCTGTTTGACTGAATAGTATTAATTCAGTTACATAGTTTCTACTTTTTCTTTTCGACATAAGTTGAGGGTATTTCATGAGTTTTGAGCAGTTACAGAGTGACTTGGGCCAGCTTCTTGTTGGGGCTGCTTCTTCTAGCCACAGTCAAACTGGGGGCAGAATTCTTTGCCATAGTCAAACATGCCACAGCAGAACAGGAGAGCTAAAACGTCACCAACTGACTGACAGCGGTGCATGACATACACACAATAAATTTCAGTTAATTTTTTGTCATGCTGAGGTCAAGGAGTTATGCAGAGAGGTCCTTTCTCTGCATTTTGAGACCAATACTAGATTTGTTTTTACAAAATTAGATTTGCAAACAATAAGACAACCAATAGAGTAGAATACTTTCTTCGTCAGCTGAATAATCTACAAAAGACTTACCTTGCATTCTGAATTATAAAATTGATCAGTCTCAGATTTTCTTTGGGAAAATATCTCTTCAAAGTTTGCCAATTGTTGTCGTGGCTTGTAGATGTCTGAGTGTAGGAGGCGACACTTGACGGTGGCTGACGCCCCAGCTGGTACCGTCAGAGTACAGTGAGCAGCACACTTTGTGCCACACTTGTCTGCTTTCACCGCATTCTTAGCTCCTGTTTGAAATATAGAGTAAATAAATAATAGTAGATTTATACAAATAAGATAAATAAGATTGAGATATGCCAAAAAAAAATTAGCTTACTTTCCATAAGGATGTAGTTTTGAGGATTTTAAAACAGCTATAAGCATTATACAAGTCGACCTATTTTTCATGCCTTAAATTTACCCATTGACAAAAGATCAAATATGATTGTAATTTAATTGCTGGGCCATTGATAATGGTCCAAGATCATGATTATCACGACAATTGGGTCATTCAGTGAGTATGATATGTCTCAATTATAAACTAATGGGTCATTGATTTAACCAAAAAGATTCATGATAGCACAAAATGTCTGTCCATCGGTGCTGCTCCGTGATGATTTCTAACTCCTGGATCAATGGGATTGGCTTAAGGCGTCGCTTACCGTGGACTACATACTGGTGGATGGCGTCTTTGGCTGCCGCGTGAGCAGACTTGTGCCCCATCAGACGCAGCATATTTGTCTCGTTCTCTGTAAACAGCATCTCTACTCCTCCCTCACACTCCACCAGAAATCTGTAATCTCCTGTAAAACATATCAAAAATAGTTCAAGATAATGAAAGATTAAACCACTTCTAAGAAGAAAAACTAGCATATATTTTGTTTACTTTTTGAAGATATTGGCACACAGCAAAATGCCCTTTTCTAAGCTTCTTGAACAAAGTGTTAAATGATAAGCATCCATTTATCCAGAACCTACCAATATTTGGATGTTGGCAGAGAACATTGTTTGTACCGTCTTCCTTCAAACAAGGCTTGCTCTCTGATACAGGTGTAGAATCACCCCAAGACCATGTATTTCTGAATAGAAAAGAACATTAATTACCTTATAAACAACTTAGAAACACTGAACATTTGGAAAATGAAACGAGTGTGAGATTTTCTTTTTTGCGCTATAATTTTTCAATACCATAAAAATGAAAAATTAAGTATATGAATTAAGATTTGGAACAAATTTCATTAAAAGTCACATGACAAGAAAATTGTGAAAATGTTTAAATTGTGCCATTATATGTTGCAATATATGGACATTGCATTTCACTATGTTTTACACATTTTTATAAATGGAGTACAGAATTATAGTGGATCAAAGTGATTTGCTTGACCCCCCCCCCCCCCCCCCCTTTTTCTCTCGCGTTTGTTTTGCCTTTAGGGCTAGATGTTCAAGGTTTCAAGATGATTAAGCCGTAAGTCTATGGAGCCTACCCCGATTATCGGTCCATGGCGGCCATGTTTTGGCTCAATAATTCTGCTTACACCGTCAGATGTCGCTTTTGTTTGAGAAGTGATTTGTGAGTGCGTAGTAGAGTAAGAAGATTTTGCCTTGGGTTTTTTTGCCTTGGGATTTTGCAAACTTACGCGAGCTTGATTTTTTAAAATGAACACTTGTATGTGGGTCAAATCAGGACTGCTGAGATTTTGCCGGAAGTGACGCATGTTTGCCCTTTATGTGCAAAACAAACCACTCCAATCCAGTGAAAGTCTTGAGGGATGGCAATTTATAAATAATAACAAGAGTGTTGATAACATCTTTGAACCACAGGTGGCCTAATTAGCACATGTGGATTGTAGGTCAGATCATGTTTCACATCTTAGTCACTTGTATTCTGCCTGTACTATTATTCAGATCCTACAAGGGACTAAACTATTCTTTATCATAACTTGTTGCGAAAGAAATGTTGAAATCTCACTTTTACAGGATTTCTATTTTTAATTCAAAATTCCTTTGTCTGTTTGTATATAAATAATTATATATGATTTTGTTGGGCATCCACTGACACACAATGACAGACATTGAAAAAATACCAAACTAAACATTTTTTCAATTAAGCCATATGAAGTTTAGCTCAACATTACTGAATATGAATATTGATATTGCTACTGGTCATTAGTGAATTAGTTCATAAATAAATTAAGTTTTCAGTGTAAAAAATATGGAAATATCACCAAAGAATAATTCATAGATATTTTAAAATTGTCATCTCAATGTTCCATTTAAAGTTGAAGACCCTTAAACTTCATGCCAAAAGTGTTTTGGGCTAGCTAATAAGTGTCTTGAAGGCGATAAGAGTAGAGCAGGCCATATTTCAGACACTTTACTCAGTGAAGTCAATTTTGTTTATTTTCTTCAATTAAAGTAGGGATTTTTGGATGGGAAGCTGATGTAAATGCAGGTCTCTATTTTACAGCCTTAAGTTTTGCCATTAATCAGATTTTTTTCAATGGATGTTATTTGTGTAGAAGAAAGGACATCAGCTGTTAAACATGTACAGACATAGGAGGAATATGTGTGCAGGAGATGCATGTGGGGCCCGGGACGCAATGACACAGGCAGCCTGCTGACCCAGTTCTAGGTCAAGGGAGTAGGTTAATTACCCTGGGGGTTCAAAGATCTTGGATTATAGCTAAACTAAACATCAGACTGCAGAAAAATATGTCAGATGTTTCTCAGAGGTATGAAATCTAAAGATTTACTACTTAAAAAAATTCTTGTCATGTGACTTTTAAGATACTATTCATTTTCAACTAATTTAGCCTAACTTCTACTTAACTCTTGTTGGATTTGATGTTTTTTCAAGATGGACACATCTCACGGCATGTCTTTCAGTGAATGTAAACTGCCATTGAGTGCCTTTAAAACTAGTAAATTCAGTCAGCATGAGGACAGGGTAATTTCATCACCTGGCTACCATAGCAACACTTTTGATCTCAAGCATTCTATGTGTGTAAAGGTGTGGACTATGTCTCTCACAACAGATATAAATGGTACGTTCAAAATGGTTATCATTTAGAATAACAATGTTGATTACAGCTCAAAGTCATCAAAATTGGTAAATTTAGTCTGAGTTAGGGACAAGGTAATTTCGTCACCTGCAACATTTTTTTAAACTCAATTTTATGTATTTTTTAACTAATTTTATGTATGTAACATTAGGGCATGACCTATATATATCATTATAGCTAACATAGTTTGTTCATTCAATGTGGTTATAATTATTCGTAATTGCAATGCAAAATTTTAAGAATCAGAAAGAATTGCGGACAAGGTATTTTGATTACCTGGTTACCATAGCAATATAACTAATAGCAAATGATTTAGGAATGAGACATTGTAGGATATGTTGAATAATATCCACAAGTTAGCTAATATATTCACATTATCTGTCATTGAGATCATGAAGGTCAAATTTGTCAAATTTTAATGAAAATGCAGTTTTTGAAAAAACAGATATCCTTTGACATGACCTTGACAAGAATCTAGTATTTTCTTTTTGCTTCTATTTATTCCTTTTGGTCTATTACAACACTGATTGAAATATTTTAAAAATCAATTTGATTTGGGGGTGTTACTCTTGCTTATAAACTGGCCACAAAATTGCTTGGGATTTAGTGTTAATATGTGGTAGAAAATTTCTTTGTGTATTATAAGCCAAAGATATTAATTATATCGCTTTTAATTATTATCGTTTATAGCACTCGATCAGCCGTAAATCTCTGTGATGAAAATTTGTAATGAAAATGCTTTGTTTTGAGGCTAAGGTCAAGGATGTCAAGGACATTGTAATTATGTTTTACTTTTAAAATGGCCGCCAAACTTGAATGGTAGCAGTGCCGATGTCTTGAGAAAAACTGACTCGTCTTATATTCGGAAATTGGTCTTTTCAAGCAAAATAACATAAATTTGGGGGGTCGTCTGATACACGAGTCATCTTATATACAAGTAAATACGGTACCGGAATATATATTCTCTGCTGTATTTCTGTATATTTCAAAGAATTAAATATGCATTGAAACAATATACGTTGCTATATCATATTATACCTACTACTAAATTGATATAAGGGTTTGACTGTAGAGTCCAGCAACTCAAAGTTGTTGTTGAATTAATTTTTGCAGAAAAGTTGGGGACTTGGTGAGGATCGTTAGTCACACACCATCGCCCAAGCCTCTATCAGGCTGACCACAACAAACCTCCTTCATTACTGCTGATAATTAAAATAGCAATTAAATAACATTGAGAATGTTATGGAATTTAATTTTGTTTGCTGTAAAAATTAAGTTTGATGCTCATATAAGGGGCGATCCATTTAATTTTTGTGGGGTGGGGTGGGACAGCAGTACTGGATGAATAAATTTTTTTTCTTTGGTAGGGTGGATGAATAATTCTTTTTTCTGGTGTGGGGTGGGTGAATAAATTTTTTTTCTGGTGTGGGGTGGGTGAATAAATTTTTTTTCTTGTTAAGGGGCGATCCATTTGATTTTTGTGGGGTGGGGTGGGACAGCAGTACTGGATGAATAATTTTTTTTTCTTTGGTAGGGTGGATGAATAAATTTTTTTTCTTTGGTAGGGTGAATGAATAATTTTTTTTCTGGGATGGGGTGGGTGAATAAATTTTTTTTCCAAAATCTCCCACCCCACCCCACAAAAATCAAATGGATCGCCCCTAATACTTTAATTTATTATAAAAGATATCTAGAATTAAAGATGTAAAGCTTATCAATAACAAGCAATGATTTAGTCCATTAAAACTTTAACTTTTCGATAGAAATTTTACCATTTTTAAAGAAATTCAGAAAACACCAATATAATAAAGAGGGTCCAGATTGGAAAATGAAAAAAATCTCCAAACTAAGAACGCCCAGACAGGTCAGTGGGGTCGCATTCACAGGACGTGATTTGATGTTTATTTGAGGGCAGTGGTGCTCACAGAATGACCTAGTTGCCATGGTAACATGCTTTATGGTATTTGGATGACCTGCCTCCTTCACGACATCTGTTAACCCAGTTACAAAATGATAGGGTAGTGGTGAACATGGTCTTGTTTCCTCAGTATTCCTGCATCCTTCATAGCAGTAGAAGCAAATCATGGGCAGTTACAGTGAGTATAGATGTGTGTTGTGTTGGAAGAGGGTGTAAAAGAACAAATGTGATAGGGCATGGAAGTAAATATATATATGTCCATTTGTGGAAAAATTTAATTATGAAATTAGAAGTAGTATCACTTTCAAATCAGATCTTCATACCTTGCTCCTCAATTGTTTTAGATTCAGCTCAGGCTGTAATGCTACCACATCAACTACTGATGGAAATTATTTCTCTTGTTGCTCAAACCCAAAAAACAGAACACAGATTTGGGCTAAGCCAGGTGGTAGTGATATCACCTCTGTGACCAGGTCTGATTAAACATATACATCCTATGTGGTAGCATTACCACCTCTTTGCAGTGAACAACAAGAGTTTAGTAGAAGTTAGGTTAAATTAGTTGACAATGAATAGTATCTTGATGATACCAACGAGACTAGAAGATCTCTTCTAGTCTCGTTGATGATACCAAATCTTGTTCCAAATCTTAATTCACATACTTCATTTTTCATTTTTATGGTATTGAAAACTTGAAATTATAGTGCAAAAAAGGAAATCTCATGTTCATTTCATTTTCCAAATGTTCAGTGTTGCTAGTTTTCCGAACTAAAATAATCTTCATCAATACTCATATCATTAATTTTCCCATG
Source organism: Amphiduros pacificus (assembly GCA_949316495.1). Lineage (NCBI taxonomy): Eukaryota > Metazoa > Annelida > Polychaeta > Phyllodocida > Hesionidae > Amphiduros > Amphiduros pacificus. Next base: position 55,151,796 of record OX439001.1, on the reverse strand, counting down.
TTCCCTTTCCAATCATGAAAACTTAGCTCTTACCTGAACCAAAGCGTAGGTATAACGTGTATCGTTTTTTCTTGCGATGCCATATTTTTCACTGTATATTTTATCATGATGTCTTTTGGAGAAGCCTTGGCAAACTCTGCCACCACATCCCAGTATTCATTGTCATCAAATACACCTGAAATCCAGTCATTAAATATCAATTTCATGAATTAGTTCATTAAATATTAATAACCTCAAGAAAACATACACTGACAATTTCCAGGTTCACAGAAAAGGTTCACAGAAAATCAGCAATTATGATATTTGTATGTCACATACATATCTCCCATAATAATTACAGATGATTTAAGTGAGCACAATAGATACCTTCCTGTTTTATATTTTGATGAAAAAAACTATTTTGATGAAAAAAACTATTTTCTATATAATACTTTGTTGAATGGATCTCTGTTTGTGTCATTTCCACCATATCAAAACAGTATATTACACAAATTATCTAAAAACTATCATTTTGCTAAACTACGACAAATAAAAAAACGATCATAGAACAAATGTTGGCTTTTGAGCTTTTACAAGGTTTTTTTAATAAAAATTAAAATAGAATATCCTCTGTTAATAATTGTATCATAGGTAAAATGCCTTTCATTTGGAGCCAATTATAAAGTGTATATAACTATATAAACCAAAGAAACAATCAGTTTTCAGTAAAATGCACTCTCCATAATTTGTGCTATCCTCTGTTTAATTGCTAAATGAATGTGAACTGATTTCATTGAAATATGGCAATATCTTATGATGTCATTAAGGGCAATATCTATATAATGGTGCCAGAGTGATGTAAAATAAAGCAGAATGATGTCAAATGCTGCCAGAGTGGTTTCATTTCAATGAATGGTGAATGATGCCTTGAAAAAATATAGTGCTAATCTGTTGTCAGCTCCACACATCAAAAATCAGGTTACAGTTCTACTTAAAAGTCTAGCCAAGATAAGCAAGGTTTTAACACTTGATTTAAGATATATTGCCTTTCATCAAACATTTTTATTTCCATGATTCAGACAATAAACATCCCAAGGTCATGTAAATAACAGGTCGGATGTCTCTAGTCAGACAAGAAGACCATTTATTTCAAGTTGTTTTTAGGGCAGGGTGTGTGCATTTTATAGAATATGTTTCCATTAATTACTTGTGTAATTATAAAAAAAATGATTAGGCTTAAAGGTATTAAGCACCAATCCTGTTTTCTTGGTTTTGCAACAGTATATATACATATGAACACCATGACATATTAAAGTCTGACATCAAGCAACAAGAAAAGTTGCTACAAGACATAGAAGTTGTACAGTCTGAATAAGATTTTCTTAGCCCATGGCTGCATGTGATGGGTAAACATGGGTAGTGTGAACTTTATTTGACCTCAATTGAGGCTCAAAGTAGGGTAGCACTGTTTGACGTCATTTTGGTACTATTCAAAAGAGCTTACATTTCATGAAGTCATAAGCATATTTCCATGCTCTTAAGATGTCATTTTACCTTTCAGTGCCTCTATGATGAGACTCCATATAAAAATGACGCCAAGAAAGGAGTGTAGGGGCCTATATATTAGTTTCATGTTCAAATAGGTTTTACAGACAATGATGGGGATGCATATCTCAAAAGGTTTATAAACATGAAAGACCAAGACATTTATCACCAATATGTGAATTTTAAACGTTTTTTTTTCAAAATCGGTGCTTAATCCCTTTAAGCCTTCAAAGAAGAGTTTTATTAGATGTTTGTTTTTGTTGGTAATTTAACTTAATTTATTGTTTCCAAGGAAAGCTTGTTTAAACTGGTATTACTCAACATATGTATTTCTCCTTTGCATGGGTAAAGGACTAATGTTACGACCTCAGCATTTATTGCTTTAGTTTGTCATTAGCATTGGCTACAACTTTCAAGGTCATCAAAGTGTCGGCCAATGAATACAGAGGTAGAGAGACGTCACTGACCTATGTCATGTAGAATATAGATACAGAAAAATATGGCAGCTTTCGTTTTAAATCTTTTTAAATCAACTACCGTATTTACTCGTGTATAAGTCGACTCGTGTATAAGTCGACCCCCCAAAATTGAGGTTATTTTTCTTGAAAAAAAACAATTTCCGAATATAAGTCGAGTTGGTTTTTCTTGACATATCGGCTCTGCTACCATTCAAGCTTCAGCTGAAGCTTGGCGGTCATTTTAAAAGTGAAACTTAAATATGCTTACGATATAAGATCTTAGCAGTCTTATACACGAGTAAATATGGTAATACGTAAATACGATGTTCATATTTTCGAAATAACGGATATCAGACGTAGCGGGTCGATTTTAATTGCGTTTTAAATGATAAATAAAGGTATTTACCCAATATTATCACAAATTGTTCGAGAACAGAACAAAACCATCAATCCATTTAAAACGCAATTAAAATCGATCCACGTGTGAAAGCATTTCTGTCAACAAGGGAAGACACGACTCAAAGCAGTGGAGACAATGACGAAACGCAAAACTGTGAACGCTGATAATTGGAATCAGTGAGAACAAAGTCGAAACAAAGCGTTAATTGCATTTCAAATGATCTGATAAATAAAGGTATTTACCCAATATTATCACAAATTATGCATTTCGTCATTTTTTCTACTGCTCTGAGTCGTGTCTTCCCGCTTGGACAGAAATTCGATGTGCGGAACACGGTAAATTTGATGTGCGGCAACACGATGAGAAACCAGGGATCCATTGTTGCGCAATATATTAATATTTCAATGCGAGTTGATACACTCCATTTGTTTTCGCACCAAAAATAAGAGCTTGTCCCCGTCACTCCCGCTTTTTAAAATGACGACCTCGTATTGCGTAATGCATGTTAAATGGATGAATGTTTTTTTTTGTTCTGTTCTCGACCTGCAAAGCGTATTTTGTGTTAATATTGGGTATATACTTTTATTTATCATTTAAAACGCAATTAAAATCGATCCACGTGTGAAGGCATTTGTCAAGAAGGGAAGAGACGACTCAACGCAACACGTGGTCGCAATTTTGAAAGGCGGAAGTGACGGGAAGAGGCTCTTGTTTTTAGCACGAAAACGATTATGTATATACCTTTATTTATCATTTAAAACGCAATTAAAATCGATCCACGTGTGAAAGCATTTCTGTCAACAGGGAAGACACGACTCAAAGCAGTGGAAACAATGACGAGATGCAAAACTGTGAACGCTGATAATTGAAATCAGTGAAAACAAAGTCAAAACAAAGCATTTTGAAATAATATGTTTTAAATGATATATAAAGGTATTTACCCAATATTATCACAAATTATTTTTTGCAAGAATTTCTCCACGATGTAGAACGTAATACGATGTACGTGACGTCCTTAATCTTAGCATCAAAACCAACACGTGGGAGAATATTTCTTTGTGTATTATAAAGCCAATGATATTCATTATATCGCTTTTAATTATTATTGTTTATATCGATTTTATCATCAAAACAAAGCGTGTTAATACACAAAGAAATATTCAACCACGTGTAGACAGTAGTCCGCCTGTCCGATATTTGCGACAATGTATTGCGTAATGCTTCTGTTCTTGACCTGCAAAGCGAATTTGTGATAATATTGGGTAAATACCTTTATATATCATTTAAAACATATTATTTCGAAATGCTTTGATTTGACTTTGTTCTCACTGATTTCAATTATCAGCGTTCACAGTTTTGCATTTCGTCTTTGTTTCCACTGAGTCGTGTATTCCCTTTTTGACAGAAAAGCAGTGGAACAATGACGAAATGCAAAACTGTGAACACATGAAAGGCAGAATTGAATTGTGCGATATATCTAAATAATAATTTTAATAGACATAGAAGTAAAAGTAAAACGTAAATACGATGTCCGTGAAGTAGCGGATCGATTGACCATGTGACTCACAAGTCATGTGATCATTGACTTTGCAGATTTGGCAGAATTGCATTTTAAATGATAAATAAAAGTATATACCCAATATAAACACAAAATACGCTTTGCAGGTCGAGAACAGAACAAAACCATTCATCCATTTAACATGCATTACGCAATACGAGGTCGTCATTTAAAAAGCGGGAGTGACGGGGACAAGCTCTTATTTTTGGCGCGAAAACGATCAGAGCCTACTTAACACGCATTGAAATATTAATATATTGTGCAATGATGGATCCCTGGCTTCTCCTCGTGTTGCGGACGTGAATTAACGCGACGTCACGTACATGATATTTACGTTTTACTTCATGGATAAATTCTCGACCTGCGAAGCATAATTTGTGATAATATTGGGTGAATACCTTTATTTATCATTTAAAACGCAATTAAAATCGATCTACGTGTGAAGACATTTCTGTCAAGAAGGGAAGACACGACTCAATGCAACACGTGGTCGCAATTTTGAAAGGCGGAAGTGACGGGAAGAGGCTCTTGTTTTTAGCACGAAAACGATTATGTATATACCTTTATTTATCATTTAAAACGCAATTAAAATCGATCCACATGTGAAAGCATTTCTTTCCAAGCGGGAAGACACGACTCAAAGCAGTGGAAACAAAGACGTATTGCAAAACTGTGAACGCTGATAATTGGAATCAGTGAGAACAAAGTCAAAACAAAGCGTTTCGAATAATAGACCAGTAATATTGGGTAAATACCTTTCTTTATCATTTAAAACGCAATTAAAATCAATCTGTTGCGACTGATATTCGTTATTTCGAAAATATGAAGATCGTATTTACGTTTTACCGTAATTACTCGAGTATAAGACTGTTAAACCGACCCGCTATGTCCGATATTCGTTATTTCGAAAATAAGAATGTTCGTAATGAAAACTCATAGTGTCGTAATTTTTTGGCGTAAATCCTCGTCCACAGGTTGCTCTCGTGTATAAGTCGACCCCCTAAACATTAACTAAGAGTTTTTGGAAAAAAACCTCGACTTATACTCGAGTAAATACGGTAGTGTAATAAAGATAACAGTAAATGTGACCAGCAAAAATTGTCTACCTGTATCAAGAATTTCATATTCTTTTTCAGTCAGGCCCCGTTTGGTATTTTCTGTTAGTAGTTCAGCATAGGGAAATTCCTGCTGTGGATACTTGTAGAGGGCCTTCATGTAGGAATGGTTTGGACTGGAATCTAAATAATAATATAACTCCTTCACATCTTCTCCATGATTGCCCTGAAAAAAAAATGAAATAAAATACTAATTTCATTGTTCTAACTTGATGAAATAAAGGTAAATATCAAATTAGTAAATTGGAGACTGAAACAAGCTTGACAAGAAATACAGACACAAATATGATAAACATAATATTTGTGTGTGGCAAGTGCATAGATATGATAAAACATAAGTATACATTCTGTTGAACTGCTGTCATGATCTTGAGACAATATCTATTATTTATGCTAATATTGAAATTACCTGTGGCCCAGTCATACCATAGAGTCTTTCTTTTAGCATTGAATCTTTCTCGTTCCACAGAGCCAATGCTAGACACAGTGAGACTGTGGAGTCAGCAATTCCAAATAAGCCATCCTCTCCCCATTGATAAGCTCTGTAGGTGGCGCTCTCGTGTGAGAAATACTCCCAGCTGTCAATATACAGTTTAAGTCAACTTATGAAGAACACTTCTTTGTTTAAAATAAAAAATAAAAATAAATACTAATGTATGTAAAATAGGTAAATATTTTATACAATATGAACAAATTGTATAACTGACCAGTTTCCATCACTGGAACAATCTTCTCTGACAGTTCCCCACTGACGTTCTGATAGGTATGGCCCCCACAGCTTCCAGTCATCTGCAGACTCAGCAAGTCTATTAAAATAAAATAACAATAAGATTCACATTCAAATGTACAGTGACATGTCAAAATTAGAAGGCTTAAAACTATTTTAAACAAGTGTGCTGCATAAAAAGTTATATTTTGAAATCTTACATAATACTTTTCTCTTTTGGCGATTCTCCTTTTTGAGCCCCTTTTCTCCTCTTCTCAGGAATGCTATTTGAGCTTTTTGTATCTTTTCTTTTTGATGCCATGTTATATTATTCTGGAATAGACCAAAACAATCTTTTAAATTAAGCATCCTAAGTGACCTAAGTGCAAACATCTATTTTTCTAACTCATATTTACATTCTAACTGCATTTTTGTGGAATCCATTTGGTTTTTACCTTGAAACAGAAGTGAAATATAGTGACAACAATGCAGAACCAATTTTGGGAGCATAAAAGTAACATTTGATGTTTCAAGAATATCAAAAATAAACAATAATCCATTCCATATTTACATGTGATGTGGTCAATTTAAAACCAGGTCCTTGGATAATTGATCAATTAAATGTTTTAATGTACCTGAGGCTCAGGGGTCCCTTAATTTAAATGTAAGTTCAAGTAATTTACCTGTGTTCTGTGTGACTGACAGCCAACTACTGTACTCAGTGTTGTAGGTCACCTAATGGGATCTGCTGTAACACGGTTGAACATAAAGACCAGTCTTCGTAACCCACGCATGGCTGTGGTATTTTATCTTATCACAGGATAAGATGTCAAAACTTCACAGGAAGTTGATGTTTAGCTTTCCCAGAGCCCTCTGGTGTCAGTGAAACGGGACTATTAAAACGGTCTACTTTAACTAATTCCAGTTTTTCCTGAAAAATCTTTCATATCCTGCTCAAAAATCGTGTCTCTAAAATAAATGATTAAAATTAAACAAAAATAAATAAATTAAAACAATAATTCTATAAATTTGCAAATTTTCAGATGTTTCGACTGTATTTTTGTGGTTCGTATTTTTCCTGTGGAAATATGAGGTGCCGAGACCGTTGATTTCTCGGCCTTGCTGTGAAGAAAGTGTTTGATTTTTGTGAATTTTATTGGTTTTCTTGGCATTCGTTTTAAATATTCCTGTCATCGAATAGGATAATGTCCAGTTCAACAAAAGAGATCAAAGAGAAGGATGGAGATCGTGAGAAAAAGCGACGGAGGACGATCAAAACGGCAGAAATCCGCTCTGCAAGTCCAAACACTGGAAGCGAAATCAAGAAATTAAAAGTGGAATCAAAGTCGTCTGGAGCACTGGTAGGCTGAAATAAATGACATTTATCATAAATAGCTTTATACCTGTCCACAGAGTACAAGAGGGTCATATTTCATAAATGCATTTAAATTACATTGTTCCAAGCCAAACCCGGACACTTTCATGTTTTTGACTCCCGATTTTCACAAAACCTTTCAATACTTTGTAAAAACTGCTCACATCGATAGAAGACAGTCTACTTCAAAGGCATGTTAAGTACAAATGATATCCTTTCAATATTTACAGAATTAGCGGGAAATTCACGCATTCAGCAAACCTGCAGATTGTCCGAGTTTCCATTGAATTATACAGTTCACAACCCTTCTGCTGTTCTTTGAACTGAGCATGTGCAGAACATGAACTTCCTGCTTACTGGCCGCCATATTGAATTTAAGTCGTTGAACTAAACAGAGAATATTTCAAGTGCACATTCAATGGGGAAATGTTCGACATTAAAACATTTTTGTATGTCCCGTTGAGAAAAACCAACCAATAATTCATAGTTTGCATGTATTATTAATGTCTCTTGGTGATTATTTTACTTGAAAACACAGTTTAAAGGCCTTGTTTACATGGGTGAAAATATGTATAATTGACCACAACAAACATTACTCCCGGAAGTGGTGAAAAGAAGGTGCTCTCTAGCGTTTGAGCGATAATAGGTGAAAGATCGGCGAACTGTATATGGTGGTGTTGGTTAAGTCACCACTTCTGACGTCATTTGACAGTGACTCAATCATTCGCGCTGTGAAAACAAATAAACACTTTTAACGTTTTGAAAGGAATAGGAATAACAAGATGACGCGTGAGGCACAATATTCAGCTCAATTGCAATTAGTACAGAACAGTTTTACTCGATATTTGACCGAGTTAAAAATGTCTGAGTTTCATCTGCCGGTTTCGGACAGTTGCCGGTCACTGTACATCTACACCTGCATCCCGCCGAGACACTACTTCAACACTAATTCTCATTATCGTCTAGGGTCTCACACCGGTCTCACACGGATATTATCGAGATACTGGTATATGGACATCGATACAATAACCGGTATTGTCATACTGGTGCTTCGATATATTAGTTGTATCAAATTGGGCCCTCATATCATCATAATTACACAGATATTTGCCTTGATATTTTATGCATCGATAAGTTTTTGAATCTTGAAAATGTTAACACATAGACTCAGGGATCCATCATTGTGCAATATATTGATATTTCAATGGGAATGAATATGCTGTGGCAACACTCCTCTCGTTTTCGCTCCAAAAATAAGAGCTTCTCCCTGTCACTTCCACTTTTCAAAATGGTGACCTCGTGTTGCATATGCATATTTAATATGCTATACTCGCATTTTCTCTGATTTATGCACTTATTAAAAGGAGGCGGACTACAGCAAAGTTTATTTACTTTTCAAGCCGTATTATTAATCAAGTCCAGTAATATCAATATTTATCGAATATTGATAAATCATTGACACATATCGTATCGTATCAATTAAATCCAATGATGTGATGCCCTATTATCCTCTCTCCGGCACCTGGTCAAAATAACCATGATACCAAGTGAACTGCGCTATTGAACTGCCACATTGAACCGCGGTCAAGCTACTGAATTAGGATATTTTATCAATGTAAAATTGTAAATTATCTATTAAATGTCAGCTGCCAATCTTGATATTAAGCTACTTTCCGCCATAATTAGACCACATGTCAGGCATATAATTCTGTGAATATTCTCACTTTTCACTCGGGCCCCGACATTAGAACTACGCATTCAAGTTTGGTGGCCATTTTAATCATCCAAAACGTAAATAAAATGCATTTCTAAGCATAGTTAAGGCTCACATATTCTCTATACCCTATGACAGCGCCAAAATAGACTTGAAATTTGCTGAAATACCTTGCAGTGCCCTTCATATTTAAGCCACGACTATGGAAGAACTTGACTTCCAGCAACTAACAATCAAACAATTATGTACCTGTTATATAAACATAATGTGTCAGCCTTGTTTGAAAATATTTCTTTGTTTTTTCTTGATCTCAGCATCGTTTGGCCATTGTTTACGAGTTTGCGCAAAGACGTGAAAGTGGGTCAGTTTATTCACGGGAGTGACAGCAACAATCTGGAAACTCCACAACGTTGTGGTGCTTATGACGTCATAGGAAGTTTCTCCCTTTGCGTTTCCATGACGTCATCACTCGGACTCTCCTAAATGCAATTTCTCGTCAAGTTTGATATCGTTTAAAAAACTGAAGAAAAAACACTACAGAATGCACACAGATTTGTATTTATAGACATTATGATTGTTGAATTGCAACAGTTGATCGCCGGAGGTTGAGTTTATTTACTGGGGAAACTTCAATATGATGGGCAGTGCGTGTTGTTTCTAGAAACAGTGGATTTCAAGTCTATTTTACCGATGGCTTTGGGTATAATTTCCACTTTTAGTAATTTCCACTTTGGAGCCCTTAACCTGCCCTTGTATGAGGGATAATTTTTCCCAAATCTTAAAATATGATTTCTAGTTTCTTAAATTAACAATTCTATTGAGGTTCAATTTTTTCTGAAGTTTTTCCTAAAAGGATTTTTTTAAAGTTTTGTTTTGTCCCATTTCGTCATACAAACAATTCCTTGATTCTTGAAGCAAATAACATGAAAGCTATCAATTTATAATCGATTTTAAGTGGCTAACAAATGTAACATTCATTTTGATGATAATTTTTTTTTCTGAGGGACTATTTAGGGCATGCCAGGGTTGATCATATAATTCCTTTGAAATTTGGGGACTCACAAATTTTTCTGCAAGAGAATTGTTGAATTCACTCACATGGTTCCTGGAGAAAAATGTATACTTATACACAGAAGAAGAGGTAACTTATTGTAATATACACTATGCCATTATTGCAAGCTAACTAACTGAAGATGTTGCAGTTCCTGATTATTGGCAATGTTTGTTGACAGACGACAAGGAGTCTTTATGCAGTTGAGGAGAAAGAAGTGGATTTTCGTGATCCACTTTCAGACTTGGCAGCCCAGAAGGGGGCGTGCAATGAGATCAGGCAAATGATGACTAAGATAAATACCCTCAAAGACCAAGGAAAAGAGGTAACAATTAATAGGCATGGAAAAATACTGGCAAAGTGAAGTCATATTGCTGATAATAACAATTAACTTATTGACTGCAATTAACCACAAAAAAAACATTTGGATACTCTCTTTTACTTTTAAAGTTATGTGGCTTGCCTAATTTATCAATCAAAATGTAATACTCAGTGAAAATATTCAAGTTCATTGCTAAATACTTGCATTTGTCTATCACAATTTCTGATACTATGTAAAATAAAAGGAAAGTCATGTAGAAATTTCAGTGCAATTTTAGCCTTGATATGTATATTTTTCTCTGTGGTTTGCAGGATATGATTGAAGAGCCTCGTATTCATGGCACCCTACAGTTTGTTACTTTGAAGAAGTTGAATCGCCTGGCTCAGATACGCTGCAGAAAAGGACGCGATGCAACCTCAGAAGCAAAACTGAAGCTTGATCACCGCCATCTTCAGCTACAGAACTTACTTTATGAAGTCACACATCTACAGAAAGAAATCACTAAGTGTCTGGAATTCAAGTGAGTAAATGTTCCCAAGAGATAGATATGTAGATCTTGCAACACTTTGCTTTACATTAGTTTATTGTTCCCTTTATGCACCAGATATCAGAGTTTAAAATGAATCATACAAAAGAAAAGAATTTCATCTGGCATAGGCATATGTTTTCAAACTAAATTTATTTATTTCATTTACGTCATATAATCTTAAACAATTGTATTATTGTTTTGCAGATCTAAAGATGAGGACATAGATTTAGTTGCTGTGGATGAGTTCTACAAAGATGCACCCCCAGATATAGCCAAACCAGTATGCAGAAGTCATGCTTTATCCATAAGATATATTCCATTTTTTTATTCAACCATGTTGCAATCTTAGTATAGGAAACATTTTGTGTTGTACATGTTTCTGTCCTAAGTATGAAAGTTGTATTCAATGTCACATATGTTATTTCTTTTAGGATCTCACCAAAAATGACCCTCACCAGCAGAAACTGGCCAGGCTAGACTGGGAGCTTGAACAAAGGAAACGGTAAGTTACGCATACAACAAACATGAATGGCAGTATCTTCTATCAGTAAGAATACCAATTTGTTAAATTCTGAAATCACACATTCACTAAAATTTGTTTAAATGTGTTTTTTTTAGTAGATTTCAAAATTGTGTCAATTGTTTTATGTTATTTCCTGATAGACAATTAATATTGAAAATGAAGATAAAAAAGGCACTTGGTGATAGATTTATTTTGAACTTTGTCTACTTTTTTACCTGCTGGAATGGCAGTGTATGTAGCAAAAATACCAAGAAAGTGTTGAATATGTAGGGTTGTGATTTATCTTCAAATGAATGTAAAAAAAATTACTTGGATTGATTTCAGGCTTGCCAAGAAACTTGATGAGGCATCAGGAAGCAAAGACATGCTAGTACAGGAAAGCAAAACAAAACGGGAATACCTAGAAAGTCTGCAACCCAAGCTCAATAATATCCTGGCGGTCTGTACATCTATACATCTATATAAATATATTATAATATCATTAAAATGTTCTTGTCACATGAGTAACATTTCTGTTTTAAAATGAGATATATTGGTCATATTTATCAAGTGATTACTTCCTGTGATTTTGATATGACATAAAGTTTGGATTATATGGATTGTGCATGTGCGGCGTGTTGTCTACCTTTAGGCCACCAAGCCTGTGCAGGACTACATGGGCATGCCGTTTGATGAGTTAAGAGAGCAGCACCTGACAGCCTGCTACCTGCCCAGACCCCTCTATGTGCTCTACATGCAAGCTTCAGCTTTCAAAGATGCATGTGGTCAGTACCTTGTATATTCCTTTTCAAAAATAAATCTTTATATCACTGTAAATTGTTAATCTGATTTTGCATACTTGAATGTAATTTATGTAATTTAAATTTTAATGCAAGAGGGAGCCTGTATTCAAATGTGTTTTATATGTGAAACCTTGACAAATTGCCTTTTTTTAGACAAGGACCTGACAGTGAGTATCCATGGCGACATAGATGTTGCTAAGGCCCTGAGTAACCAGGCTGAAGATGTTGGTAAGTGCATTAGAGTATGGTAATTCTTTGAATATTCTAAAATGAACAAGATGTTTTCATAAAGATATCACGTGGAGTGCAGTTCTTTAGAGGACCCAGTATTATGTTGCCCTGCCTTAATATCACATCACATCCAAAGAATGTACCGGAGCTAATGGACAAATGGACAAACCTTTATCATGATAGCTGAAGGCAATGTCATTATCCCAGGGATCAAATTTTTCTATATTTTTAAAATGTTAAGCACTTTCTTTTATATTTGTCCCCCGCATTCTTTGCAACGCAAAAAGCAGGGGACATTAAATTGAGCTGTGTCCGTGTGTGCGTCCATGGGTGCATCCGTGGTAAATTATTTGTGTGCACGATACAGCCACAACGGTTTGACATTTACCTTAGATATTGCACACATGCACTCCTGGGGACCTTCCTCTGATCTTATTAGATAATGGCTGTGATTAGTCAATTTCTGTTGCCATGACAACCATGTCGCCAACTTGGCTTGTGTTCATGATTACAGCCAGAACGGTTTGACATTTAGCTCAGATGTTGTACACATATACTCTTGGGGACCTTTGCCCAATCTGATTAGGTTATGGGCGACCGTCCAAAGTGCAGTGGAGTCAATGCTCTTGTTGATATATATATATGTTTCTTTAACAAATGAGGTGCAATTCTTTTCATGAATGATGAGCTAGTATTCATATTTTAGAGTTTCACAACAGATTCAAACTAAATTTAATTCAATTCCATTGAATCCTTCTTTGCTAACTTTTTTTAAATATGAAAATCTAAGTTTTAAAGTCACTGAACCTTTGTTAACCTCAATTTATGAAATAAAAACCCTTTTAGAGAAAAATGTCAATAATGTCTGATTAATAAGACAACCTTTGACTGGCAAGAGTCAAATTACAGCTTGATCATTGAAAGTTGTATTGCTTATTTCAGAGGAAGACAGTGATAGTGATCAAGAAGATGAGGGAAAACGCTCCAGTGTGAGTACAAAAATGTATTTTGAATATAATAGTGTATAATATTTAGCTATCTTGTGTTACTCATAGCTAAATGTTTAAATATTTTCAAAACAGCCCACAGAAGTAAGTGTCTAACTGATTCAAAAGTGCACAGGCAAAACGTGTATGATTATCACCAGATGGCACTGTATTGTTTCACATTTTTTCACCACTAGATGGCGTTAAGGAAAAACCGACAATGCGAAAGCTCTTGTGCACCACAATTTAAAATTAATTTCAGAATAAAAAGTTACGTCCTAAACTTGTAAAAAAAAATTTTTTATAATTATAATAATATTAATTAAAAGATAAAAATCAAAAGAAATATATGTTATTTGGAAAGATCATTGATTATAACAAAGAAAAAAGATTTTTACTTTTTAATCTCCAACTCATAAAGACATTTAATGTTTTCATATAAGTACTTTTGAAGGCCGTATTTCAAGCATACTTACCTGGCACAGGGGATACCGTGATCCGCGAGGCGGTTCCCCCAGGGCGAGGCCATTGCATTGCACGCCGCTTTGGTTGACCCTTGCGATCATCCCAAATGTGGATGACTCGGGTGTGTAATTTCTGGTAGTGGGGGACTGCGTTCGCGCTGACCCTCGAAACACAATCAAAAGTTAATATGGAATTACAAAACAGGGAAGAACATATTGATGTCCCAACAACATTTCCTGTCAATATATCAGCTCAAGTGGAGTTTCTGTTCTTGCTTTGTTTCGACCTCATCTCCCACTCACACTTTGTTTTCTTCCTAATGCATTTATGCTTGGACAGAAAGACTGGGTACTACAGCATGATGATATGAAGGCCTGTGAAAGTTTTGGGGCTGAACTTTTTGTTGCGATGCTCATTTCTACCTTTCAGGTTTGAGAATATTGGAATACTGAACCATGCATCTTATTGTTTGTGTTTGTAGTGAGGCTACACTTTTTAAAGTTCTCACAGCAAGAGAACATAATTATGGCTATTGTTCAGATATTTTCTGGCCTTTTAAATGAGCTCCATACTTTGCCAGGCAGGGTATAGTCATGGGGCATTTTCCATTAGTTTATAAAGGAATAGGGAACAGTGGAGACTAAATATTAAATCTGCTGAATATTTTGACAAATACACCAGTCCAAATGAGGGAAGATTTCTGGTCATAATTTTTCCATTTTTATTGCAAAAAGTTTGTACAAAAGTCTCTCAATTATTACTTATTTTGATTTCTGTTCAGACAAGGTTAAGGTGACTTTAACAACGCCAAGACACCATCAATATCATGCCTTTTCACAAGATCCTACTTTGGTAGTTTCATTTATATTCATGAATAATATTAATGGTCTTCAGTTAAGTGTTATTTTGAACTAATGGTTCTGTTTTCCAGTAAGTTTGAACTTAAAGGTATCAAACTTTATATTAATGCCCTTGTAGTATCTCAATCCCAGATATTCAGAATATATTTATTTTGGCTGTGCTTACCACTAGGGTTTTTAGTGGCAACTTTAGCCACCAGGTGGCTACGCCACTGTCAGTGCTTGAATTGAGCTAAAAATAGAATTGATACGTACAGATTGCTTTATGTTCAAGCAGGAACATTTAATTGAAATGCATTTTATTCCATTTTTGTGCAGATAATTCGACAAATATTTGTTATTAAAATATCAAGAATAATATATTAAGTCTGAAAACAACTTTTAATAATTTGAAAATTTGAACTGTTGAATTGTTTATCAATGTTTCAGTATAAGCAGAGACCCATATATTGGCTCCCTATGATGATTGAAATAGTTTGACTGGGCGTTGCTCAAGCATACTTACCTGGCACAGGGGATACCGTGATCCGCGAGGCGGTTCCCCCAGGGCGAGGCCATTGCATTGCACGCCGCTTTGGTTGACCCTTGCGATCATCCCAAATGTGGATGACTCGGGTGTGTAATTTCTGGTAGTGGGGGACTGCGTTCGCGCTGACCCTCGAAACACAATCTAAAATTAAATTGGATTTCATCATTTAACATTGATAAGAATGATTGGAACGAAAGTTCTGTGTTTAGAAAGAAATGATTATTACAAGGGAGATATGTTTATATTTGATACATGACACTTCTCTAATGCATTAGTGGGTTTGTTCTGATAATATCAGTAACAAGAAAGTCTTTTTAAATTATATTCGCAGCAAAAACTGTGTCCAAGTTGCAGACAGATCTTGGGTTTGTTTTGACCTAGATTTTCAAAAGGCATGAAGTAGTCTATCAGCAGCAAGCAACACTCTCTTTGGTGAGGACTGTAGACAACTGTAGACTTTCATCCAATCAGGCTTTACTGCTCTAAGAGCTGTATACAAAAAAGTCTACAGTTGCCAAAATTGAAATTTTGATGGGACCTATTCCTTCCATATTTTGACCCATCCTTTAAATTGGTCATTTTTCAATGCTAATTTGGCCTTCTTCTGATCTATGGACATTTAACTAATTTTTCAAAAGCTTATTTGCAAAAATTAGAATTTTCATGGGCATTTTTCCATCTTTATTTTGACCAGTCCTTTTTATATTGGGCATTTTACCACCCTAATCTGGCCTTGTGCTGGACTGTTGGACATTTAATTCATTGTATGAACCCAAATTCTTCATGGTGGACACAGTATCTTTCATTATTACTACATTTTTTAAAGCTAGGAAATTCTGTGTTAATCATTTATAAGATTTCCAAATTAATTGTTCCCAGTTTGTATTTGTTACTGTGTAAAACCCATATTCATCTTCTCAACATGTTATTACCATGTTATTAAGTCAGCACATGCTGACTTTATGTACTTGCTCCTTTTCCACCGCTTCCGCCGACGCACTTTGTTTTCTTCATCATTCCTTTACGCTTGGGCATAAGGACTAGATACTATAACATGATAATATGTAGGCCTGGGAAATATTTTGGGCTGAACTTCTTGTGACCTTGGGTCAAGGTCAAGGTCATGGCCAGCACAGGAGTCACTTTGCTTGTGAATGCTTGATTTTCTGTCAAAATACAGCAATATTGATATAACTTGGTAATCCTTTACAAATGTGAGAAGTTTATATCTTGATATCATGTAAATATATGTATATATCCATAGTAATTTATTCGGTGCACGTTTTATGACCTTGGGTCAAGGTCATGATCAGCACAAGAGCAATTTCGCTTGTGAATGCTCTATGTTCTGTCAAAATACAGCAATATTAACATAACTTGGTAGCTATAATCACCCTATGAGGGGCTTGCATAAGTTCGATATTGGGTGACCTTGAGCTATTTTCAAGGTCGCGGGGGCTGATTTTCAAAATCGGCTATTTGTGATATTTATTGAAACACTACAAATAGTATGTATTCTCACTACATTTATCTTACACAATATCTTTATTCATAGTATTTAGAAAAAAAATATGGAACCAGGTCAAAATGATCTACTTTAAAGGCCCTATAGGTCACAACTTCCAAAATATTGTGAATCTAATCCTGGTCATGATATTATGTAAATATATTGTAGATATATGTATCCTGTACAATATGTTTATGATTTGTAGCATAATTTATGTAACTAGATTGCTTTGACTGACTCATAGCACAAAAGAGATTGACATTTGTGAGTTGGATAGTGCATGAACTTGCATGCATTAAATACTGTGCTGACTTTAGTTTTGTAAAGATAAAGATAATTTTATTTTCCATCAATCATTTGAACAAGAAACATTAGCTTACAGCTAGTTATCGATGATGACATAAGAGAAATATTTGCAATATTTACAACATACTGTGCTGTTTGGCACAGTGGACAAAATTTATAGACATACTAAAGGGTTACTCTTAGTAGTTTCCATGTGAAACAGTGTAATAAATGTGGCATTTCATAAAATACAAACATAATATCATATATTATAACTTCTTCCCTTATGATACTCTTGATGCTGACACTTTACTTTATGCAAAAAATAAATACATATTGTCATTTTTAAACATGGACAAATGAACACAAACTGCAAGTGCAGTTTGGCCCATCCCATTTCTGTAACAGACTCTTGAAAGTTACCAAATCTACATTAGATTTGATATTATTTGGGATGGTATTCCAAATGTGGGCACCATAATAATTGAAAGTATTTCTGCCATATCTGATATTTTGGTAGTTGGGTTGGATTAATAGGCTTTCATCTCTTAGTGCATATGGGGGTGTCTTTTTCTTTGAACATTTCTTTCAAGAAAGAAGGGTTTAGGTTATTTAGGCTTTTGAAAACATCACAGGCTATAGTTGAACTAACGCAGTGAACTAAAAACATCAAAGTGAAATAATATATTACCATTACCACAGGGAAGAGATTACCAAAATATGTACATGTATACAAAAAGCATACAACCTTATAATTTACTACAGTGTATACAGCAGCAAGATATGTGAGGAAAACAAAGCAAATAGTACATTTCAAGTTACAATATCTGATCATAAATATAATAAATGTTCAAAAGAATATAGGTTTTCAACAATTATTCACAATTATTTTCAACAATTATTCACAAGATGAGTACACACTGTATCTACATCTCAGTATCTACTATGAACATTTGTTGAAAGTGATGGACAACATTGAATCACAAAGAAGATATAGATGAGCTTCATAGAATACCATCAGTTCATTTTAAACATGGAGAATCAAATACAATAAATGTGGCTACTTTCGTAACAATTCTTTGTGCCCATTTGAAGTATACACCTTATGCCAGATATACTCATGATAACAAGATACAATATCATTCACTTGTTCAGTTTGTCCACCTCCGCTGTAAAATGCCAATAACTGTCAAACACTTTCTTCTTAAACAGTTTTGATGCGGAGCAATTGGTGGTTTGACAGTAACTTTTCTCTTTGTATTTCTGGTGGCCTTGTGTAGATTTGTCACAAAGAGTAAACTTCCTCTTTGAAATGCTCACAACTGTTTTGATGCTGAGCAATTGGTGGTATGCAGTAAATTCTTTTTTCTAGAAACTCAGCCACTGATTTTGTGTTGATTTTCAGCAGTGGAATCCCCAGCCTGCTGACTTGAATGTGTAATTTCTGGCAGTGGGGGACTACGTTCGCGCTGACCCTCGAAAACATAATCTAAAATTAAATTGGATTTAATCATTTTTAACATAGAAAAGAAATGACTTGAACGAAAGGTCTGTGATTGGAAAGAAAATATTATTTTAACGGAGATAAGTTTGGTGCATGTTTATTTTTAGTATGAAGTTTAGAATTGGTACCTGACACTTATCCAGTTTAATGGGTTTGTTCTGGGCTCAGTATCTTTCATTATTAATACACTTTTAAAGCAAGTACATTCCATGTTAATCATGTGTTTTATCATTCACTTGCTGAATTTGTCCACCTCCTCTTTGAAATGCTCATATCTGTCAAACACTTTGACCTTCAACTGTTTTGATGAGCGATTGGTGGTATGACAGTAACTTTTTGTATTTCTGGTTGCCCTGTGTAGATTTTCCACAAAGAGTACACATGCTCTGGGGCTGGGGCCTGACTGTCCTGGCAGACAGTGCCCCCTGTCGCTTTAGAAACTCAGCCACTGATTTTGTGTTGATTTTCAGCTGTGCAATCCCCAGCCTGCTGAGCTCTGGATCATCCACTGTGACCCGCTGCTGGAGCCTCTGGTACTCTTGTGTGATCCAGTGTTTCTGTGGGGAGGCTGCCTTGGACCTACAGTCAGGGTACAACCAGATTTGCTTGATGATGCAGTACATCAAGCCATTTTTCCTATCAATGAGGTGGGCTGGTGCATACCTCTTTCCCTGCTTGATCTGCTGTACTGCTGATGTAGCTGCAGGGTCACCCTTTGTTTGCGGCCAAACAAAGAACTGCCCCACCATGCATAGTAGGCATTGTCAAACTGCTGCACACTGCGGTCATGGAGATCCAGCTTGTTCCAGGCCGATTTCACCTGCTCCCTGACTGTGGTGCAAAGTGCCAGCTTGCCGCTCTCCAGCCCAATACCCACCAGGATCTCACCCAGCTTCTCTATCTGCTCAAATCTGGGTAGGTGACTTGGCCCACACACATCCCACACATGATTTATGCCCATATCTTAACAATTAATAGAACAGAAAGATTTGAACCAAAATATTTACTTTGGTGTCAAAACAGCAGGGAAGATTGCTTGGTGTCCTGGACTGAGCTGGGATATGATGGCCTGGTCCCACACCAGGAAACGACCGATGTGGTGCTCTGTTGACGCCTTTGCAGCCTTTGTGCATGCGTAACATGCCAGTACCTCTGTCAGCATGCAGTACCAGTCGGAAAGGTCACAAATGCAACGCACTTTATGAGAATACCCACACCGGTACAGAGACATGTTTTTTTCATGACCAGGACAGTCTTTTCTTGGGCATTTGAGGCTATACTGCCAGAGCCCAACATGCCTCTATAAAAAGACCCTGGAGCGGAAGAAAAGGTCTGCAGGAGGTGGACCACCGTGGACGACTCCCGGCGCTTCTGGTGGGTAGAACCACATACGGTTATCCTTCAGGACCTTTCTCCTCTTCACTATACCACCTCTGTCCTGATAGGTCATCACCTTTTGGAATAGGCCCCTCTCAATATCATCTTTAAGCCAGGAAACATCGGCTGCTGGCAGACTATTGGCACCAGTCTCCCAGCCCTTGTGCCATCCTTCATATGTAACCTGCAATATAATTTGTATATATCTCATAAAAATTGTAGCAGGGTTCATCAAGTGTCCAAACCAATGCAATCTTCTTTCTTTGATAGTACTACTCCATCTCTTACTTTTCACTCTTTCATACAATTCTTCATTTGCTATGTGTTCTGTCCTTTTGATATTTAGCATTCTGCGCAATAGGGTTCTTTGTATCACATCCACTTTGTTTTCTAGTTTCTTTGTCATGGTCCATAACTCACTGTTATATAGGAATATGCTTCCTATATATGCATTGAAGAGTCTTAGCTTTGTTTTTTCACTGATTCTTTTGCTTTCTAAGGTATCTTTCAGCTTTATATATGCCAGATTTGCTAGTTGTTTCCCTCTTTTTATGTCTTCTTCTGTGTCTAGTAAGCTACCTAAGTATTTGCATTTTTTCCATTCAGTTGTTCCATTCTTTGATACTACATAGTCTTCTGTTTTTGTTTCATTTACTGATAGATTGCTTTTCTTCAGTGTTGGCTTTGCTTCTTGTTTTATGGTTGTTACAACATTGTCCTCTGTAGTTTCATTGCATCCTTTGATAGAAGCAAGGGAATATCTGAGCTCACCACATCTGTCTCTATGTAAATGTTCTGTCCTGCTAACATTGCTGGGATCCTGTAGGCCCCTCTTGACTTGAGCATTTCACCTCCACCAAACTTAAACACTTTCTGTCCCTGATCACTTGTTACTTTGGCCCTGTCCTCTGGCTCCATTGACGACAGATAGCCATTGAACCAGTTTTCTCCACAGACTGTGCTCGAGCATGCACAATCCAGGACGGCACAATTCCTGGCCTCATGACTGAGCTCGTGGACACTTTTCTTGTTGTAACCTGTAAAGAGCACCGCTTCTTCCACGCCTTCATTTTCCACAATGCACACATGTGGCTGATTCTCCCAACTATCTGGGCACGAGGCTATCAGGTGCCTATAGCTTCCACAGGCACGGCACAACATGACCTGTCCATCAGGCCCTGTGGGATTCATTTGTCGGCCAACTGATTTGGGTCCCCTCTGCCCTCTTGCCACTCCTGGGTTCCACTTGGGCTGTCCTGCTGACACACCACCACCATAGCTATTACCACCACCAATGCTCCGTGAATGACCACCACTACCACCTCGCCATTTGTCACGATTACCACGCCAATTCCATGCTTTCTGACCTCTACCCACATTTGGCTGACCTTGAGGCCTTCTCACATAACCAGCGGCAAAGGCTTCTTCCTCTGTGATCAGGGCTGGCTCCACTTTTATGGCAACTCCAGCACTACCACCCTGAACACCACTTCCTTGTTCACCCTTGAATTTGAGGAGAGACTTCTTAGCCTACTCATATAGTGTGTCTTTCTGAGCATAATCCACCCCAGTAAGGACCAGCATTCTCTCTTGTCTGGTTAGTTTGGCCCTTTTCAGAAGTTGGAAGGCCAAAATAACTGGTGGCAGAGTCATACTCAATTTTACAATTTTATTGTATTTTTGGTCAAATTTGGAAATATAATCCACAATGGTTTGGCCACTCTCTCTATGGAAATCTTCAAAATCTTCATATTTTTCCAAACTATCAGTGAGGTCATCTTTCTTGAATTTCTTGTCAAGGAATGCTATCAGAGTATCCATCCCAGTATCAGCCTTGAGGTCCCCCAAATCCACCTCATCAAAAACCTTCTCACGCACACCTGATTCATCCTCTTCTGGCAAAGACAAAGCCACAGCAATGCCTTGCTTTTTCTTGTCAATGTCAGTAATCTCTGTCCAAGCAAGAAGCTCTTGCCTATATCTCTCATAGCTTTTGCTGCTCTTGAAATCTGGTGGTTTTATTTTCATGGCCATCTTTATAGGTGTCACCACCAGAGGACAGCACACATACATAACATATTACATATTAACAATATTGACTTTCTCAAGAAAAAAAATAGAATGATGATGTTGTTTATATAACAGTTGCATAAAAAGGTTTACCTGTGTAAAGTCCTTCTTGGGTGGCTTTTGTCTTGGGGGATGAGACTTTGTTGCCGCCTGTGCAAATTCTTGCCCTTGCCCCTGCTGCTCCTGCTCTGGCTGGGTTGCTGTTGCAGCACCTTTCTTAATTTGGTCTGTTTCTGCATGTGTTGGTGTGTCACCTATTAATAGAAATCACCATACATGTATGCGCTGTGATTAATTGGAAGTACCAAATATATGTCATACTCCAGCCTTGAAAACATAAAATGTTATACATGTATTGTGTTTATTTTAACCAAGGTGGCATTATCAAACCGGAAATAATATCCAGGATAAAAAGACAATACCAGAGGATAGTCATATGACCCACACACAGTAGCAATATTTGAGTTGGCACATTCTAAATGTTCTGATGCCTCTTAACAGTCTAGATGCAGGTGAGGATTTAGGTGATACACCCAAAGGCTTAAGTATTTGAGTGCACATCTATTAGAGACAACATCCACATGTAGCTAGTAAGCACCACAAATACATCTAAGCACCACAACCAAGTAAACACTAAAACCATTCAAGCACCACAATTGAGAGGGAGAAGTAATGAAGCTACCACCACACACAAATTACAAAGGAATTACCGAATATCCTTGAAATGAAGATCTGAAAAAAAGTAAATTCCATCAGAATAATTTATTTTTGATAAACAAGACTGAGATTGTCAATATTTTCATAAAATAATTTATTTATGTATTGATGATCATAATGAATCATAATATTAATTTATGCAAGTACCTTTATCTACATTTGCTGCAACATCCAGTAATGCAGAATCATCCTGCCAAGAACTGTCATGCTTGGATGGCGAGAAGCTTTGTGCTGGGGGTACACATTTCTCTTTCTTGTTGGCCTGTAATAATTCATTTAGTTAGACTATTTATTGTAAGATAAGAAGGAATGGAATTTTATAATGAAGGTAACTCGATTATTTGTGGGGGAAGGGAAGCAGCACAACTTACTTTGGTGAGGATGTATTGCCGGAACCTTTTCATGGGCCGACTTCTTATGTTGTCCTCTTTTATGTTCAGCCACTGCTGAATGAACTTGTAGGCATCCTCAGCCTGTTTTCTCTCTTGGGCAGTGCCAGCCTGGGGGTCAGCATTCAGCAGATCTTGCTTGTACCATTGCCACATCTCCTCATACCGGAAGGACTTGTAGCTGCCATAGCCATAGATACACCTGTCGATATTAATCTCTAGGTGAGAAGCTACTGGATTAAAATAGCCAACATATTTCTGTAAACTATCCTTCAACCACCCGTCATTTATTTCTGCTTTCAGAGCTGGGTTCCGGTTTTCCCGGATATGCTTGTCAACGATGCTGAAAATATATTGAAAATTGGTCAATATTTTGTGATTGAGTATAGAGTAGTATTGTGGACCTGAGTCTGGGACAGTAATATATATCGATGTGGATGATCAACTTGCCAACCACCAGTGGCCTTGAACCCGGAGTCCATCTTGAGGACTTAGTATACTAAGTATAGTGTACACCAACATTTACAAAGCTTAAGTAACAGAATATTATAACTTAGGGATGACAAAGGCCAATCAATGATTTACTCAAATTTTCACTTACAATTTGACATATCCAATGTCATTCTCAAGAAGCCACTTGAAGTTCTTGCCCCTGTATTTGCCGAATGTCAGCTGCAGTTGACCCGAAATCTGCTGCTCAGAAGGAGAATGTGTGTGAATCCTACAGAGCCTTTTAGCTGAAACATAAATAGACTCAGGCTTTGCAGAACAATCCCAAAATAAAACGAAAAACTGAGCATTAAAGGTATTTTGTTTTAGTCTGGAATTGAGAACATTGCTGGCTCAGTGCCAAGTAGGGAATATACTGTATATCAGAAAAATCACAAGATATTGCTCTTCAAGAATTGTGTGTGATCATATATATATACTTTCTCTATGGTGTGATTTAATGTTTGGGACCTACGCTACACATAGACCAATTCACAGTCACCATTTTTTCTCTCTATGTGTAATCAAGATTTGACTGGAAATGTTAAACCAGAACTATTGAGGTTTAATAGAAATCCTCTGGTAGGACTCATTGTATAAAATTAAACCCCTAACAGGGCTACTGTTATATTTGTATTGGAATATATATTGTATATTTGTAACACTCCTCTCAGGGCTCCAATGTTAAATAGGTTGTGACAGGAATGTTTAGTTGAATATAGGCTGTTGTCATGGGGACACCATAAAACCCCTGAGGGGGCCATGATCTATATATTCCCATTCCATTGGAAAGTATCAATTCCTCAAATTAATATATAATCTCTGTAAAATAAACTCCACATAGAACTATTTTAAAACACAAATTCTTGCAGTTATTCACAGTCTCAAGGTAACATCCCCTGACAGGGCCTCTAGAGTGTCAATATCAAACAGGGTGGTCTCATAATTTCTTTAATTTTATTTAGCACTGAAGTTGGGGACTTAATTGACAGGTAGCTTTATTTACATTGAGGCCTCTTAAAACAGGGAGCCCTGAACTCGTTTCACTTCATTGTTGGGACAGGGATACACACACTGTCCATGGAAGTGGATCTTGTTGTCATCCCTTAAATTCTGTCTCATACATAGGGTAGGATGCCTGCTGTATACACACAAACCCTAGTCACAGGAATAAACACTGATATTAAGATAGAAATAGAGTGGAATCTGCCTCAAACTGTTGAATGGATTGTGTCCAGTGACATGTACCCATGTAGTCCCTGGAATGTGGCCTGATTGGTAGAAACACACAAATCAGACAGTGACATTTGATCCTCACTTGTCAGGCACCATAACCGACCAGTTGACCAAGTGTGTACTCCTGCTTTATTTGTAGAAACACAAGAATAATTCCCAGTGTGGGTGAATCCTGCAGCAATGGCAGCCTCCATGTATTTTACAAAGCTCATTCTGTAAGCTGTGATCTGATTGGCTGAAAACTGTAGAAACTGTAGACTTCTAGCCAATAGGAGCACAGCTCTCAAAAACTGTAGACTGAACTGTAGACTTTTAGCCAATAACAGTGGGGCAAACTGTAGAAAACTGTAGACTCATTGCACATCACTGTGACTGACATCCCAAATGTGGATGACTCAGGTGTGTAATTTCTGGCAGTGGGGGACTACGTTCGCGCTGACCCTTTTTTCTAGAAACTCAGCCACTGATTTTGTGTTCAATTTATTCAATTCAATTCAATTCTTTATTTCAGACTCAACATTATACATGTAACTGTACAGTGGTCCATATTTAAATGAAAAATAATGAAAACAAAAGAAGAACTAAGTAATATATATTGATTTTCAGCAGTGGAATCCCCAGCCTGCTGACTCGAATGTGTAATTTCTGATAGTGGGGGACTGCATTCGTGCTGACCCTCGAAAACATAATCTAAAATTAAATTGGATTTAATCATGTTTAACATTGAAAAGAAATGACTTGAATGAAAGGTCTGTGATTGGAAAAAAATATTATTATTATTATTATCATAAGGGTGAATGTTTTTTTTAGTCCTCTCTCTCTCTCTCTCTGGTACGCTGTTTCGTCACCTATAATGACATGGCGCGCCGAATCAGATATTGCCACAGTTTTCTATCTTGTGCTGCTTGTTCTATTGCAGCTCTACTTTATTTTCCTTCACCATTTATAACCACCACCTTTATTTTACTCATGTCTTTTTCTACAAGTTCTAGCCAAGTAGTTTTGGTTTTGCCCCTTGGCTTTCTCACATATCTCTGTGCTTCTCTTAGAGCTTTCTTTGCTGGTGTACTTTCTGGTAGTCTCATTAAGTGACCATACCAATTTAGTCTTCTCCTTTTTACTTCTTGACTCCAAGGTTTTTCTTTTGTGATTTTGTACAGCTCTTCATTTGATATCTTTTCTGGCCATTTTATCTGTAGGATTTGTCTAAGCATATTTCTCTGGCACACATCAATTTCATTATCCAGCTTTTTGGTAACTGTCCATATTTCTGAGTTGTACAGGAGGATACTTTGTACATGGCTTTTGAACAGTCTTATCTTTGTTTTTGTTGATACTTTTCTACTTTCCATGATATCTTTTAGCTTGTTGAATGCATTCTGAGCCAAGATTTTAGTATGAAGTTTAGAATTGGTACTGGCACTCATCCAGTTTAATGGGTTTGTCTTGATAATGGTGGGCACAGTATCTTTTATTATTAATACACTTTTAAAGCCAGGACATCCTGTGCTAATCATTTGTTTTATCATTCACTTGCTCAATTTGTCCACCTCCTCTTTGAAATGCTCATAACTGTCAAACACTTTGTCCTTTAACTGTTTTGATGCTGAGCGATTGGTGGTATGACAATAACTTTTCTGTTTGTATTTCTGGTGGCCTGGTGTAGATTTGCCACAAAGAGTACACATGCATAATTTCACTTTGTCTTTTGGTGCAGCTCTTGTCACCTCAGCCTTTCACTTTTTGTACATTGTTGACCTTGCAATTGTCTGTGGTGTCGCTGTCTGACTGAGCGGAGAGGGTGTGTAATTTCTGGTAGTGGGGGACTGCGTTTGCGCTGACCCTCGAAAACATAATCTTAAATTAAATTGGATTTGATAATTTTTAACATTGAAGAGAAATGACTTGAATGAAAGGTCTGTGATTGGAAAGAAAATATTATTTTAACGGAGATAAGTTTGGTGCATGTTTTTTTAGCATGAAGTATAATTGGTACATGACACTTATCTAATTTAATGGGTTTGTTCTGATAATATCAGTAATATAGTTAAAGAATATAGTAAAAGGATAAAAGAATAGTAATGATATTAATCAGAAACATCAAAATGAATTATCCACATCTTTAATTTGGGGTTCATGAAAAACATTGATACATGATGTGGAGAGTTACATGAAAATAAACTTAAAGGTATTGACTTTGTCTTCATATTAATGCCCTTGGTTAGACAGGCATTGCACTAAAATAAAAAAACATTGACATATTGTTATAAAATTAAGATGTGTTTTTTCTGAGAGAGAATTGACAGGGCCATTGACTGTGTGATAACTATGTGATGTGTGGAAAGACCAGCTGATCACAAATTGGCTTCACTAAAGTTGTGACTTATTGAGTTTACCTGGATTTTATTCCCAAGTTTACATGGAGTAGTTTAAAAAGTGGTAAAAGTGCATTGCATATCTGTCATTTATCACAACATACTTATTTCTACTCAATTTCAGTGAATAATTTAATGTAATTTTGTATATATGTATCATTGTGATAGGGATTTTTCACCCTAATTATAAAGGTAAGGGTGTCTCATGTCACATTGGGAACAAACGAGGTCATGGCAACTGCAGGACTGATCATCCCAAATGTGGATGACTCGGGTGTGTAATTTCTGGTAGTGGGGGACTGCGTTCGCGCTGACCCTCGAAACACAATTAAAAATTAAATTGGATTCCATCATGAATACTACCTGTGTAACAGAGAGTAATGATAACAAAATATAATATCAATATCACTTGCTCAATTTGTCCACCTCCTCTTTGAAATGCTCAAAACTATAGAATACTTTATCATTGAACTGTTTTGATGCAGAGCGATTGGTGGTATCACAGAAACTTTTCTTTTTGTATTTCTTGTGGCCTTGTGTGGATTTGCCACAAAGAGTACACATATATAATTTAACTTTGTCTTTTGGGTGGCAAGGATAATTGTACATCAAAGCCTTTCGCTTTTTGTATACCGTTGACCTGGCTGCTGGGGGTGGTGAGAGTGAGGTGGAGGGAACAGCAGATGATGTAGGGGCCGATGATGACTGTGTTGATGATGATGATGGTGGGGGCACTGTGTAGTGGTCTATTCTGACCTTCAGGCGCTTAGTGCCAGCCAGGCTTGGAATGACCTCATACTCAGTTTGAGGCCGGCCAGTGATGGGCCTGACATCAGGCAGCTCTGGGGCTGGGGCCTGACTGTCGGCTGCAATGCTCTGTTGCCTGCGCAGGATGGAGAGCCCCCTGTCAGTGACATTCCTGGCAGACAGTGCCTCCTGTCGCTTGAAAAACTCCGCAACTGATTTGGTGTTAATTTTCACATTGGGAACAAACGAGGTCATGGCAACTGCAGGACTGATCATCCCAAATGTGGATGACTCGGGTGTGTAATTTCTGGTAGTGGGGGACTGCGTTCGCGCTGACCCTCGAAACACAATTAAAAATTAAATTGGATTCCATCATGAATACTACCTGTGTAACAGAGAGTAATGATAACAAAATATAATATCAATATCACTTGCTCAATTTGTCCACCTCCTCTTTGAAATGCTCAAAACTATAGAATACTTTATCATTGAACTGTTTTGATGCAGAGCGATTGGTGGTATCACAGAAACTTTTCTTTTTGTATTTCTTGTGGCCTTGTGTGGATTTGCCACAAAGAGTACACATATATAATTTAACTTTGTCTTTTGGGTGGCAAGGATAATTGTACATCAAAGCCTTTCGCTTTTTGTATACCGTTGACCTGGCTGCTGGGGGTGGTGAGAGTGAGGTGGAGGGAACAGCAGATGATGTAGGGGCCGATGATGACTGTGTTGATGATGATGATGGTGGGGGCACTGTGTAGTGGTCTATTCTGACCTTCAGGCGCTTAGTGCCAGCCAGGCTTGGAATGACCTCATACTCAGTTTGAGGCCGGCCAGTGATGGGCCTGACATCAGGCAGCTCTGGGGCTGGGGCCTGACTGTCGGCTGCAATGCTCTGTTGC
Organism: Amphiduros pacificus; assembly: GCA_949316495.1. NCBI lineage: Eukaryota > Metazoa > Annelida > Polychaeta > Phyllodocida > Hesionidae > Amphiduros > Amphiduros pacificus. Next base: position 55,123,067 of record OX439001.1, on the reverse strand, counting down.
CTGCGCAGGATGGAGAGCCCCCTGTCAGTGACATTCCTGGCAGACAGTGCCTCCTGTCGCTTGAAAAACTCCGCAACTGATTTGGTGTTAATTTTCACATTGGGAACAAACGAGGTCATGGCAACTGCAGGACTGATCATCCCAAATGTGGATGACTCGGGTGTGTAATTTCTGGTAGTGGGGGACTGCGTTCGCGCTGACCCTCGAAACACAATTAAAAATTAAATTGGATTCCATCATGAATACTACCTGTGTAACAGAGAGTAATGATAACAAAATATAATATCAATATCACTTGCTCAATTTGTCCACCTCCTCTTTGAAATGCTCAAAACTATAGAATACTTTATCATTGAACTGTTTTGATGCAGAGCGATTGGTGGTATCACAGAAACTTTTCTTTTTGTATTTCTTGTGGCCTTGTGTGGATTTGCCACAAAGAGTACACATATATAATTTAACTTTGTCTTTTGGGTGGCAAGGATAATTGTACATCAAAGCCTTTCGCTTTTTGTATACCGTTGACCTGGCTGCTGGGGGTGGTGAGAGTGAGGTGGAGGGAACAGCAGATGATGTAGGGGCCGATGATGACTGTGTTGATGATGATGATGGTGGGGGCACTGTGTAGTGGTCTATTCTGACCTTCAGGCGCTTAGTGCCAGCCAGGCTTGGAATGACCTCATACTCAGTTTGAGGCCGGCCAGTGATGGGCCTGACATCAGGCAGCTCTGGGGCTGGGGCCTGACTGTCGGCTGCAATGCTCTGTTGCCTGCGCAGGATGGAGAGCCCCCTGTCAGTGACATTCCTGGCAGACAGTGCCTCCTGTCGCTTGAAAAACTCCGCAACTGATTTGGTGTTAATTTTCACATTGGGAACAAACGAGGTCATGGCAACTGCAGGACTGATCATCCCAAATGTGGATGACTCGGGTGTGTAATTTCTGGTAGTGGGGGACTGCGTTCGCGCTGACCCTCGAAACACAATTAAAAATTAAATTGGATTCCATCATGAATACTACCTGTGTAACAGAGAGTAATGATAACAAAATATAATATCAATATCACTTGCTCAATTTGTCCACCTCCTCTTTGAAATGCTCAAAACTATAGAATACTTTATCATTGAACTGTTTTGATGCAGAGCGATTGGTGGTATCACAGAAACTTTTCTTTTTGTATTTCTTGTGGCCTTGTGTGGATTTGCCACAAAGAGTACACATATATAATTTAACTTTGTCTTTTGGGTGGCAAGGATAATTGTACATCAAAGCCTTTCGCTTTTTGTATACCGTTGACCTGGCTGCTGGGGGTGGTGAGAGTGAGGTGGAGGGAACAGCAGATGATGTAGGGGCCGATGATGACTGTGTTGATGATGATGATGGTGGGGGCACTGTGTAGTGGTCTATTCTGACCTTCAGGCGCTTAGTGCCAGCCAGGCTTGGAATGACCTCATACTCAGTTTGAGGCCGGCCAGTGATGGGCCTGACATCAGGCAGCTCTGGGGCTGGGGCCTGACTGTCGGCTGCAATGCTCTGTTGCCTGCGCAGGATGGAGAGCCCCCTGTCAGTGACATTCCTGGCAGACAGTGCCTCCTGTCGCTTGAAAAACTCCGCAACTGATTTGGTGTTAATTTTCACATTGGGAACAAACGAGGTCATGGCAACTGCAGGACTGATCATCCCAAATGTGGATGACTCGGGTGTGTAATTTCTGGTAGTGGGGGACTGCGTTCGCGCTGACCCTCGAAACACAATTAAAAATTAAATTGGATTCCATCATGAATACTACCTGTGTAACAGAGAGTAATGATAACAAAATATAATATCAATATCACTTGCTCAATTTGTCCACCTCCTCTTTGAAATGCTCAAAACTATAGAATACTTTATCATTGAACTGTTTTGATGCAGAGCGATTGGTGGTATCACAGAAACTTTTCTTTTTGTATTTCTTGTGGCCTTGTGTGGATTTGCCACAAAGAGTACACATATATAATTTAACTTTGTCTTTTGGGTGGCAAGGATAATTGTACATCAAAGCCTTTCGCTTTTTGTATACCGTTGACCTGGCTGCTGGGGGTGGTGAGAGTGAGGTGGAGGGAACAGCAGATGATGTAGGGGCCGATGATGACTGTGTTGATGATGATGATGGTGGGGGCACTGTGTAGTGGTCTATTCTGACCTTCAGGCGCTTAGTGCCAGCCAGGCTTGGAATGACCTCATACTCAGTTTGAGGCCGGCCAGTGATGGGCCTGACATCAGGCAGCTCTGGGGCTGGGGCCTGACTGTCGGCTGCAATGCTCTGTTGCCTGCGCAGGATGGAGAGCCCCCTGTCAGTGACATTCCTGGCAGACAGTGCCTCCTGTCGCTTGAAAAACTCCGCAACTGATTTGGTGTTAATTTTCACATTGGGAACAAACGAGGTCATGGCAACTGCAGGACTGATCATCCCAAATGTGGATGACTCGGGTGTGTAATTTCTGGTAGTGGGGGACTGCGTTCGCGCTGACCCTCGAAACACAATTAAAAATTAAATTGGATTCCATCATGAATACTACCTGTGTAACAGAGAGTAATGATAACAAAATATAATATCAATATCACTTGCTCAATTTGTCCACCTCCTCTTTGAAATGCTCAAAACTATAGAATACTTTATCATTGAACTGTTTTGATGCAGAGCGATTGGTGGTATCACAGAAACTTTTCTTTTTGTATTTCTTGTGGCCTTGTGTGGATTTGCCACAAAGAGTACACATATATAATTTAACTTTGTCTTTTGGGTGGCAAGGATAATTGTACATCAAAGCCTTTCGCTTTTTGTATACCGTTGACCTGGCTGCTGGGGGTGGTGAGAGTGAGGTGGAGGGAACAGCAGATGATGTAGGGGCCGATGATGACTGTGTTGATGATGATGATGGTGGGGGCACTGTGTAGTGGTCTATTCTGACCTTCAGGCGCTTAGTGCCAGCCAGGCTTGGAATGACCTCATACTCAGTTTGAGGCCGGCCAGTGATGGGCCTGACATCAGGCAGCTCTGGGGCTGGGGCCTGACTGTCGGCTGCAATGCTCTGTTGCCTGCGCAGGATGGAGAGCCCCCTGTCAGTGACATTCCTGGCAGACAGTGCCTCCTGTCGCTTGAAAAACTCCGCAACTGATTTGGTGTTAATTTTCACATTGGGAACAAACGAGGTCATGGCAACTGCAGGACTGATCATCCCAAATGTGGATGACTCGGGTGTGTAATTTCTGGCAGTGGGGGACTACGTTCGCGCTGACCCTCGAAACATAATCTAAAATTAAATTGGATTTAATCATTTTTAACATAGAAAAGAAATGACTTGAATGAAAGGTCTGTGATTGGAAAAAAAATATTATTATTATAACAGAGATAGGTTTGGTGCATGTTTATTTTTAGTATGAAGTTTAGAATTGGTACTGACACTTATCCAGTTTAATGGGTTTGTTCTGGGCTCAGTATCTTTCATTATTAATACACTTTTAAAGCTAGGACATTCCGTGTTAATCATATGTTTTATCATTCACTTGCTCAATTTGTCCACCTCCTCTTTGAAATGCTCATAACTGTCAAACACTTTGTCCTTCAACTGTTTTGATGCTGAGCGATTGGTGGTATGACAGTAACTTTTCTTTTTTCTAGAAACTCAGCCACTGATTTTGTGTTCAATTTATTCAATTCAATTCAATTCAATTCTTTATTTCAGACTCAACATTATACATGTAACTGTACAGTGGTCCATATTTAAATGAAAAATAATGAAAACAAAAGAAGAACTAAGTAATATATATTGATTTTCAGCAGTGGAATCCCCAGCCTGCTGACTCGAATGTGTAATTTCTGATAGTGGGGGACTGCATTCGTGCTGACCCTCGAAAACATAATCTAAAATTAAATTGGATTTAATCATGTTTAACATTGAAAAGAAATGACTTGAATGAAAGGTCTGTGATTGGAAAAAAATATTATTATTATTATTATCATAAGGGTGAATGTTTTTTTTAGTCCTCTCTCTCTCTCTCTCTGGTACGCTGTTTTGTCACCTATAATGACATGGCGCGCCAAATCAGATATTGCCACAGTTTTCTATCTTGTGCTGCTTGTTCTATTGCAGCTCTACTTTATTTTCCTTCACCATTTATAACCACCACCTTTATTTTACTCATGTCTTTTTCTACAAGTTCTAGCCAAGTAGTTTTGGTTTTGCCCCTTGGCTTTCTCACATATCTCTGTGCTTCTCTTAGAGCTTTCTTTGCTGGTGTACTTTCTGGTAGTCTCATTAAGTGACCATACCAATTTAGTCTTCTCCTTTTTACTTCTTGACTCCAAGGTTTTTCTTTTGTGATTTTGTACAGCTCTTCATTTGATATCTTTTCTGGCCATTTTATCTGTAGGATTTGTCTAAGCATATTTCTCTGGCACACATCAATTTCATTTTCCAGCTTTTTGGTAACTGTCCATATTTCTGAGTTGTACAGGAGGATACTTTGTACATGGCTTTTGAACAGTCTTATCTTTGTTTTTGTTGATACTTTTCTACTTTCCATGATATCTTTTAGCTTGTTGAATGCATTCTGAGCCAAGATTTTAGTATGAAGTTTAGAATTGGTACTGGCACTCATCCAGTTTAATGGGTTTGTCTTGATAATGGTGGGCACAGTATCTTTTATTATTAATACACTTTTAAAGCCAGGACATCCTGTGCTAATCATTTGTTTTATCATTCACTTGCTCAATTTGTCCACCTCCTCTTTGAAATGCTCATAACTGTCAAACACTTTGTCCTTTAACTGTTTTGATGCTGAGCGATTGGTGGTATGACAGTAACTTTTCTGTTTGTATTTCTGGTGGCCTGGTGTAGATTTGCCACAAAGAGTACACATGCATAATTTCACTTTGTCTTTTGGTGCAGCTCTTGTCACCTCAGCCTTTCACTTTTTGTACATTGTTGACCTTGCAATTGTCTGTGGTGTCGCTGTCTGACTGAGCGGAGAGGGTGTGTAATTTCTGGTAGTGGGGGACTGCGTTTGCGCTGACCCTCGAAAACATAATCTTAAATTAAATTGGATTTGATAATTTTTAACATTGAAGAGAAATGACTTGAATGAAAGGTCTGTGATTGGAAAGAAAATATTATTTTAACGGAGATAAGTTTGGTGCATGTTTTTTTAGCATGAAGTATAATTGGTACATGACACTTATCTAATTTAATGGGTTTGTTCTGATAATATCAGTAATATAGTTAAAGAATATAGTAAAAGGATAAAAGAATAGTAATGATATTAATCAGAAACATCAAAATGAATTATCCACATCTTTAATTTGGGGTTCATGAAAAACATTGATACATGATGTGGAGAGTTACATGAAAATAAACTTAAAGGTATTGACTTTGTCTTCATATTAATGCCCTTGGTTAGACAGGCATTGCACTAAAATAAAAAAAACATTGACATATTGTTATAAAATTAAGATGTGTTTTTTCTGAGAGAGAATTGACAGGGCCATTGACTGTGTGATAACTATGTGATGTGTGGAAAGACCAGCTGATCACAAATTGGCTTCACTAAAGTTGTGACTTATTGAGTTTACCTGGATTTTATTCCCAAGTTTACATGGAGTAGTTTAAAAAGTGGTAAAAGTGCATTGCATATCTGTCATTTATCACAACATACTTATTTCTACTCAATTTCAGTGAATAATTTAATGTAATTTTGTATATATGTATCATTGTGATAGGGATTTTTCACCCTAATTATAAAGGTAAGGGTGTCTCATGTTATTATAGAACACTGGATTTAGTGTAAAAAACGACTTTTCCAGTGATCACCTTGAACATGCTGTGTCCCCATTTAAACTTGCCTGTCATGTACATAGCATCACACTAAGATTAAGATTGCATTGTACCAGTGACATGGATTCGAGCTGATATTTTCTTGATTGTTTAAAATAAAATATCCAGAATGCTCTCCCAAACCACTATGAAAATGACTATTTAAAGATATTCCTTTAATTTCTGAAGTCTTATTATGAGAGAATCATGTTTCTGTAGCAGTAGTTATATGGGTCACTTTATATAATCAAATATGTCGGCTTCCTTGTAGTCCAGAAGTTTATCTCTCTTTAATAGCTTTTTATAACATGACACATATACTGACACATAAAGGGTTATTCCTTACCTTCTTATAATGGTAACAAGGTAGTTATTTCCTGTGCTCCCACTTAGATAGTCGCTATTAGCAGCAAAAACTGTGACAAAGTTGCAGACAGATCCCAGGGGTTCTTGGGTTTGTTTTATTGACCTAGATTATCAAAGGCAGGAAGCAGTCTCCCAGCAGCAAGCAACACTCTCATTGGTGAGGACTGTAGACAACTGTAGACTTTCACCCAATCAGGCTGTATCTTACTAAAAACTGTAGACTCAACTGTAGACTTTTAGCCAATGGTAGATCATGAAACTGTAGACAGATTGCACTCTGCTTTGGAATACTCCCAATGTGAGTGATCCATCCCACACGTGACTGACTGGGGTGCATATTTCTGGTAGTGGGAGACTGCCTCCACACTGACCCTTGCCATACAGTTATTTAATTGAAATATTTTCTTGTGAAGCAGACAAACTATTGATTAGAATTGATGGGGCAATTTTTAACAGTGTGGTGTTGTGTGGGAACACTAACTAAACAAATAATGGCTTCCCAAAAGTTGTGAGTTATTGATGGCTTGTCCAGAAATAAGTACTGGCTTCCCTCATGTTTATTCGGCATTTGAAACAAGACGTCCATTAAAATGGAATGGTCTGTACTTTTTATCCTCCTTAAAAACTGCTGTACAAGTGTAAGAAAACAGTGTTAAATTATTAATTTAAATAGGGTTCTCAAGACAATTGGCTGAATTGTTGACATTTGAATTGTTCTGAAATAAAATCACGTCTGTGTGGTGAATGGAAATGAACCAAGTACCAGAATGATCAGCACACAATATACTTCCCGACTGAAATACAACAATGAGTGTAAAATGCCATCTTGAGGACTAAACATGTTTAGCTGCACCCCATAACTTTATCTAGGTCAGAGTTTGGGAGGCAGGGGTAATCCGATCCAAGGTGGAAATCAAGCTTGGGCACAACGTTATCTCAAATAATTCCTGTGATGTGGTCATCACCTCTTTCTGTTCTCTGTAGGGTACTTTTCACAACTTGTTACCTCTTGGTGTATTTTAAGATGTGATGCATGATACTGAAAGGTTCAAGAGAGTTTTAGTCCACTGCATGGACACTGTGGCATGGAGAGTGAGTGGATGGTATCAAATGTCAGAGTGGCCCTCTCTAGGTCAGATGATCATGAGATTTCTATGCAACAAAAAAGTATGCTACATGCCACAAAAAGTATAGCTTAAATTGTTTTAAAAAATGGAGGTGTATTTCAAAGCTAATATCATAGAATTACAGTATCCTGATGATTATCACGGTGACAATCAAGCAAGTGACCTGCCTACATCATAAGTTTGTGCATGCTGTGTGGGGGGGGGGGGAGCATATTAAATGATTCCAGACCAGAGAGTGTGGAGGTCGAGACAATTTTTACACTGGGGAGTGAATGAAAAGAACCAAAAGAGACTGTCTGACAGAGTCAAGACAAAAATCAATCTCACGCCAAATGGCCGGTCTTCGCAAAGACCAACCAAAAAGTAAGGGATATTCAGTTATTGGCAATCATAGATTATTTAAGTTTTCTGAAATCAGGGATGGATGGGATACACATTAATAATATACCATAGTCATGGATGAGAGATGTGAAAAACAAAAAATGAGGGAAATAGATCCAGACTACGGTATTAACCCCAGAATAGCTACTAGAGTAGAGATTGGGTGTGTTCTGAAAACCACCTCTGATCTTCCAAATATTTTAGTTCAATTCAAAAGATGTTTATAAGCTGGTAGTATGGTAAGGCAGAGATGCAGAATGTGTTGGTATGTTGGGAAATCTTGTTGGAACTTCATTGAGGAGCTGTCATTTGACATGCTGTACAGGGAGATGGCATGGCATAGATATTCCAGGGCTTCAATTGAAGTATGATTAATATCAGACATTCTGCAAACTATGGTGTGGAAGATATTGGATCATAAAATCCATTATAAGGCATAATGCTCAGTTAATAATCCATAGGACACAAATAAGTGCACATTCAAGTTGACCCCTGATCGATAAAAGATATTTTCTTTTGCAAAAAGGATATTATTTTTTCCCAAACACAGGTTTACATGTCAGGAACATCTTATTGATGAGGTATGAAGCAGAAGATTGAAGACACCCCATGGCCATGCTTGTAGCAAGTCCAATAATATAACCATGATATAAAGTTATATAGGAATGATGGACAGCTTGATATACACCACAGCTGTCAACAAATGTGACAATATGTCAATGCTAAAATATATGTTCTATATTAAAAGGACAGGATCTTTCTTACATTTTTGCGAGAGTTAAGAGCATCAATAGTCATTGAATTACCCACAAAACACAACTTAAGTATCTTTTGATAATTTCTGAAAGGCGAGGAGTGATATGAATAACAATTTATAGTTGCAAACTTATATAACCATATTATTTACATTCTTTCTATTTTCGCTCGCGTTTGTTTTGACTTTACGTCTGAATGTTCGAGGTTTTGACATGATAAGCTGGAAGTCTACAGAGCATACCCCAATTATCAGTCCATGGCGGCCATGTTTTGGTACATTTATTCTGCTTACACCGTCAGATGGCACTTTTGTTTCAGAAGTGATTTATGAGTGTGTAGTAGAGTAAGAAGATTTTCTCGACTTTGCCAAGGGATTTTGCAAACTTACGCGAGCTTGATTTTTTAAAATCAACACTTGTTGAGATTTTAGTTATTTGCCTTTTTCAAAAGGGGATGATTATTTTTCAGGATGCATGTGGGTGATTCAAACATGATGCAAACTCTCATGCATTATGTTGAGACCCCAATAATTCAGACAAAGCCTTCATATGTTTATCAAGAGCTATTTGATATTGAAGCAAGAGGATCAAAGATTTATTAATATTTATTAAGCTTAATTTTGAATATACCTTGAAAAGCATATCAAGATCATATACAGCCAACCATGTGAAACAACATCTCCCACATTTTCCCATCTCACTACAGTTATTGTGGTTGCATCATGTTGCAATTTTGCACACCAGATGGTGCTCTCATGTGCTAATGCACTGTTTCCACGGCAGGTGGTGTCTGTAAATAGCACATATTACTCATAGTTGAGCAAGACATGTCAGATTTCACTAATATTACAATATAATTATTGTTAAATTGGTCATTTCAAAATGATAAACTTGTTTAGAATATTATATTAATTATAATTGATTTTTTTGAAAATAATATTTGGCTGGTGAATCTTTGAAATATTTCAGCAGTTGTTTGATATAAGTATTACCTAACCCATCAATCCTTGTGATATCTTGCTATAAGTAGTTAAAGACGTTGATAATTAAGCATACTTACCTGGCACAGGGGATACCGTGATCCGCGAGGCGGTTCCCCCAGGGCGAGGCCATTGCATTGCACGCCGCTTTGGTTGACCCTTGCGATCGCCCCAAATGTGGGCGACTCGGGTGCGCAATTTTTGTTAGTGGGGGACTGCGTTCGCGCTGACCCTCGACAAGCAAGCCAAAAGTAAAACTTAAGTTAAAGCCTGGAGCTGCAAATATACTGGATATGCATGCACATATTAAAATATTATGAAGGCCTCATGTATGATTTGTAGATTTTGCATTCTTCAGAATTGTGAATGTCTGTATCACCAGAGTGAATTCCAGTGTCTCATTACTTAGTCAAGTGCAAAGAAATATTGATAAAATACTCCGAAATGTATCATCTATCATCATTCATGATGGCCTGATGTTCAATTTATTGTGCATTACAAATATAGTATAATTAGATAAATCATTTATAATATAGTTAATTGCATTTGTGTAGTCATAGCAGCAAGCCTTATTTTGTTTTCATACACATAAATATGTTTTGACTCTCATTCATGGATTTGCTTCATTTCAAACCCAAAAGCTTTATATGGCCTACATTGTTATGCATGAAAAAGTAGCCAGCCCCTCTTCCTATATATCCTGTATATCCTATATATCCTATATATCATGTATATCCTATATATCCTGTATATCCTATATACTATTACCCTGTATAGAAGTGGTGAATATGTCCTCAATATCGACTGCGTTATATGGACCACATAAACCGTGAGTGAGAGGCCCCACGTGGGAGTTGAGAACGTACATATTACTATAAATGTATTGAAAATGTTTCTTCAATTATTATGAAGATTTATGAAATGTTCTCAAAACAATTTAGATATAATATTATTCTGTATGCTTGGAATCATATCTTTTTAGTTAATGGAGAAAACTTGACATAAATTGTGCATATCTTTACAGAAACGAAGGAGAAGGAGGGCTGAGGATCGAAAAACACAGAAGAAACAAAAGATGTTGAAGAAGCATCCTCTCACTGTAGTGTTAGATGTAAAATGCAAAGGTACGTTGAGATTGAGCATATTTTTAATAACATAAATTGTATTGAGGGACCAATGGATATGATAGATACAAAAATTTTAATATTTTACAAATGTGACAGTGAATGAAGTTTCTTTTTCCCACATTAAAGGTATTAAGCACCAATCCTGTTTTCTTGGTTTTGCAACAGTATATATACATATGAACACCACAACGTTTTAAAGTCTGACATCGAGCAACAAGAAAAGTTGCTACAAGACATAGAATTTGCACAGTCTGTATAAGATTTTCTCAGCCCATGGCTGCACGTGACGGGTAAACACGGGTAGCGTGAACTTTATTTGACCTCAATTGAGGCTCAAAGTAGGGTAGCACTATTTGACGTCATTTTGGTACTATTCAAAAGACAATACATTTCATGACGTCATAAGCATATTGCCCTGCTATTATGACGTCGTTTTTCCTTTCAGTGCCTCTATGATCACACTCCACATAAAAATGATGCCAAGAAAGGAGTGTGCTTTCATTAGGGGCCTATATATTAGGTTCATGTTCAAATAGGTTTTACAGACAATGATGGGGATGCATTTTTCAAAAAGTTTATAGACATGAACGACAAATACATTTATCACCAATATGTGAATTTTAAATGTTTTTTTCAAAATCGGTGCTTAATCACTTGAAAGAAATGATAAGTTTATTTTTCCCACATTAAAGAAATGATAAGTTTATTTTTCCCACATTAAAGAAATGATGAGTTGTGTATGAAGGTGCAAAGATATCTGTCTGAAAGCTGCTGTAGTTTAGAAACATTGTTTACGTAAAGATAAAATGATAAATGGACATAATTTATATAGAAATCAATTAAGTACAAAGATGAATATTAGCATAGTAATTCAGTAGTTTGTGATGTGATGATTTTCCTCCAGATGGCAGTGTGTTGCATCTAACATTTGCCCACTTGGTGGCGTTTGGTATTGTGACTGTAACCGTGAAGCTAACTGCTGGAGCAGAAATGACATTCACATCAATATCAGGAGGGTAAGTACACTGGCAATTATAAGTATACATGCAATATGAAAAATACTGTATTTTTTGTAAAGCTGGGGTTGCAGTTGTTCTGTGAGTTGAAATACAGACCTTTTTATACCCAGCTAATTTTTCAGTGACCTTGACCCATATTTTAAGGTCATGTGTGAACCTATTTCTGAAAATCTTGAGATCGCTATAAGTTTACAACAAATAACTACAGCTTTACTGTGACCAAACTGAAACCATTGATGTACCTTATTAATGTCTCAAAAAGGTGCCATGCATTTGATCACATGTCTGATAACATTACCAAACTTAAACCATAGATGTATAACAGCTCCAAATCCCAACTCCTTCCACTGGTGCTATAAAGCAAGGAGTCTGCAGTCTGTGACTGGTATGTCCATATAATCTCACAAACAATAAGGAACTTTAATATAGAAATATAATTACATTATTGTAAGATAGAGACTTGTACAATGTGTGTACTTAACTTTGTTTTCAGGGACCTGATGTCTCCAGATTCCATCCTCATGAGCTTATACTCCGACGATCTCGGCATGGACACTCCCAATCCCTCAAACAACTACGCTCTCAGCAGGATGGGGTTAGTCAGACTTAAGCCTTGATTAGAAAGGGTATCAGTATCTTACTAAACACAAACATAAATATTACGTTTTGCTTCTGGTTGCTTAACAGTTAATCTTCAACACGTTGGAAATGAAAGTGCTCCTGGGAGAAAATTATGTAAAATAATTTAATTCATCCATAATCAGAAACAAAGATTTTGCCGGGAGTAAAACCTTTGAAGAGAATTTAGGATATTATGTTATAAACCATAAGAAAAATCGAAACATCTAGTATGATTTATGGGCTTGAATCTCTGGCTAAAATCATGCTTTCCTTTATATATTAAACATATTGAAAATATAAATTCAAAAAGAGGATTGTTTTCAGGCTTGGGGAGTTCACACTTTACATCTCGGAGGTGGGTCGGCCCTATGACTGGGTGCAGAGGATGGCAGGACTGCAGTTTCTCCGAGTCCAGCCGGATGATGAGATGAGATCCGAGGTGAAGACCACCATCAGTGCCAGTTGTATGGAGGACACGATCCGGAGACTGCGGTCACGTGTGCGGGCCAGGCAGGCTCTACAGAAGCACTTAGCTGCACTCGGTGAGTCAACCTCCAGGTATACTTAGACTGTGGTCTCGTGTGCGGGCCAGGCAGGCCCTACAGAAGCACGTAACTTGCAGTCTCGTATGCGGGCCAGGCAGGCCCTACAGAAGCACTTAGATGCACTCGGGGAGTCAACCTCCAGGTATACTTAGACTGTGGTCTCGTGTGAAGGCCAGGCAGGCCCTACAGAAGCACTTAGCTGTACTAAGTGAGTCAACCTCCAGGTATACTTAGACTGCGGTCTCGTGTGAGGGCCAGGCAAGCTCTACAGAAGCACTTAGCTGCACTTGGTGAGTCAACCTCCAGGTATACGTAGACTGCGGTCAAGTGTGAGGGCCAGGCAGGCTCTACAGAAGCACTTAGCTGCACTCGGTGAGTCAACCTCCAGGTATACTTAGACTGCGGTCTCGTGTGCGGGCCAGGCAGGCCCTACAGAAGCACGTAACTGCACTAGGTGAGTCACCCTCCAGGTATACTTAGTAACCTGCAAACCTCAGGGTATACTTAGTAACCTGCAAACCTCAGGGTATACTTAGTAACCTGCAAACCTCAGAGTATACTTAGTAACCAGCAAACCTTGGGGTATACTTAGTAACCTGCAAACCTTGAGGTATACTTAGTAACCTGCAAACCTTGAGGTACACTTAGTAACCAGCAAACCTTGAGGTATACTTAGTAACCAGCAAACCTTGAGGTATACTTAGTAACCTGCAAACCTTGAGGTATACTTAGTAACCAGCAAACCTTGAGGTATACTTAGTAACCTGCAAACCTTGAGGTATACTTAGTAACCTGCAAACCTTGAGGTATACTTAGTAACCAGCAAACCTTGGGGTATACTAAGTAACCTACAAACCTCGGGGTATACTTAGTAACCTGCAAACCTTGAGGTATACTTAGTAACCAGCAAACCTCAGGGTATACTTAGTAACCTACAAACCTTGGGGTATACTTAGTAACCTGCAAACCTCTGTGTATACTTAGTAACCCTACAGAAGTACTTAGCCCTACAGAAGCACTTAGCTGCACTCGGTGAGTCACCCTCCAGGTATACTTAGTAACCTGCAAACCTCAGGGTATACTTAGTAACCTGCAAACCTCAGGGTATACTTAGTAACCTGCAAACCTCGGGGTATACTTAGTAACCTGCAAACCTCAGGGTATACTTAGTAACCTGCAAACCTCGGGGTATACTTAGTAACCTGCAAACCTCTGGGTATACTTAGTAACCTGCAAACCTCAGGGTATACTTAGTAACCAGCAAACCTTGGGGTATACTTAGTAACCTGCAAACCTTGGGGTATACTTAGTAACCTGCAAACCTTGGGGTATACTTAGTAACCTGCAAACCTTGGGGTATACTTAGAAACTGCAAACCAAACATAGGAGTATACGTTATAACCAGTAAACTTAGGGGTATACTTAGTCATGGATGTATCAAAAGGAAGTTATTAAGATGTGAATTTGAATTTTATAATTTATCTTTCAGTTTTATTCATTTTTATATTCTCATTAGATTTAAATCACACCACTGCCATTATTTTCTAATAAACCACATTATAGATATTTAATGTTTATGTTAATTGTTAGAATATGTTTTCCTTTGTGATATTACAGAGAGATCCAACATTCCTGTATCCAATGATGATCAACACATGTTTATAGCAAAGATCACCGCTCGGCTCACCAGCTGGAAGAGAACAACTTATCAGGACTTCCAGGTTAGCTTTCATTTCAAGATTTATGACACAAGATTAATTCTCACTGCTCAAGTGGGCCATGCTGCCACCTGGTGAAGGGAACTTTTGCAGGCTTAGTGGATTTCGAATATTGAAAGTCAAGCAAGGAGAAATGAGTATTATCAAATCATAGATCGTGAATCTTAGAACACATGTCAGACCAATCTAGCCACATTACTGAGTGAAGAATCTTGATATTGTAGTCAAATACATTTTAAAAGTATAATGTAATAATATCTTTTGGCTATGTCTGTGTTTTTAAAAATCTTAACTCTCAGAAAATTTATTTAAAGCTAAGCATAAGTTAGATAAAAAGAATAGTAATTTACTGTTTGGGTGGGATGACAATAGACTTTGCACCTCTGGCACTATGAGCTGGTATACATTAATAATCTGTCATCCTACTGGCAAATGGAGAAATAATCATAGGCTTCAATGAGGACCCTGTTATTGAGAAAACATTGATCCACACCACAGGTTATGTATATAAGAGATGGGTGAATAATTTGGTGAATATTAACAGATGTTACCTTATGCTGCCCGGATGATCAATGAGGGAATCGGCAATGAATGGGACATGTACTTTGTTGGCATCATGGAGAGAGGATCAGGTATGTCCCACTGCTGAACACAAACATCACCAACCTTACATAATAATAATCATAATAATAACAATAAAATATTTCACATTTTCCTTATAGTGGCAAAGAGAAACAGTTGATTGATCATACAAAATTGAAGCAAATTAACTGGAAAGCAATTATTGATGATATGATTGATATTGTCCTCAGTTGTCTTCTTAACAGTTTGACATGAAAATATATCCAGTGCCTGTACTTTTAAGAATGATTAGAATGAATTATAGGATTTTGAAACAGTTTTTTTTGTTTTTGAGCAGCCAAGTTGACGTTCCATGTGGTGTTGAGTGCAGATCATCCCACCTCAGCTCCAGTGTTTGCCATCAACATCCACTGGAAACATCAGCGCAATAACCTCAATGACGAACATGTCAGGGTGAGACATCATCTCCTCATCACATTGTAAACTAAGCTTTATTGCCATGGTCACATGTCAGGGTAAATTCTAATGCCCTTGTAGTATGTCAGGTAAGTTGCAGTGCCCTTGGCATCTGTCAGATGGTCCTGATATCCTTGACGTGTCAGGTAAGTTGCAGTGCCCTTGTCACCTGTCAGAAGGTCCTGATATCCTTGACATGTCAGGTAAGTTACAGTGCCCTTGTCACCTGTCAGAAGGTCCTGATATCCTTGACATGTCAGGTAAGTTGCAGTGCCCTTGTCACCTGTCAGAAGGTCCTGATATCCTTGACATGTTAGGTAAGTTGCAGTGCCCTTGTCATCTGTCAGAAGGTCCTGATATCCTTGACATGTCAGGTGAGTTGCAGTGCCCTTGTCACCTGTCAGAAGGCCCTATATATGCTCGATATGTCAGGTAAGTGCTAAATTCCCTCATCACAGGTAAGGGAACCTTTTTTCTCTAACAAGACAGGATTTAAATTATAAACTTGTGTCTGAACTTGTGTATTTTGTGATGAAAACCATTTTTGCTTGGCAAAGTACAGTTAATACCGACCAGATAAAGGAGATGAGTGACATTAGGTAGAAGAAATCAATCCACTTAAGGGTTAATTACATAAGAGGTATAGATTAATATAATCACATAGAAAGAAAAGATTCTCAAAAACAACACCAAAGAAAAGTTAGAGATATATGTGAATGCATCTGTGGTGATATTTATTGTCATAGGATATGGAGGCTGAGGTGAATATCCACTATGAAGAGCTGTTACAAAACAAGTCACATGACCAGCTGCTGCCCAATCAGGTGCAGCGACTCTTGATGTGCTTTGATGTATACTTGGAGACAGAATCTGAGAACAGTGCTTTGGAAGGCCCTATTGAATTCTCAAAGGATAAAATATTCCCAAGATTCACAAGGTAATTATTGTTTGTAAACAAGGAATTAAGAGACAATATTTCAAAACTTGTCACTATGAAAAATAAATCGCTACTTTGTGTACACAAGTGTATTAGATAATAATAATAATAAATATTGTAAAGAAGTATTAGAGGAAAAGAAGAGAAAATGTGAGGAATGTCTGTTCCTGGTTATTTAATTTATATTTGTGAAATACATTCCTTCGATATATTTGTATAGATACCACAGATATATGGTTGTGAGTGCATGTATAATACCGCCTATTGTTTTGACAGGGGACCCGGCCGGGGAAAGCCTTATGTTTACCAGTACAAGATGGGCTTCTTCTCACAGCGCTGATGCAAACACTTCTGCTTTTCACTCAAGTTCATAAATGAAAGAGTTTGTCATCAAAATATTGACTTGAAATATTAAAATATCATTCGGGTCGGCTTCTTTAACAAGAAAGTTTATTAAAACAAATAGAAAACTATATTTTTTTCCTAGAATTTTAAGTAGGCGATGCTTCTTTTTATAATTAATATTATGCAAAATAATGTGTTCAAAATTATGAAGCCTATTCATTCTTATTGTATTGTCACATAACAAATAATATTTATTATGGTTTATATGTGTATCACAAACATAAATGTTTGTCCAAATTGCATATATTGAACAAAATAAAATTAACCAAATTTCTACAAACAAGTTTGATATTGATTTTTTTTTTGTACAGTACATTCACATTAAGAAAGTTTTCTTTCAATGGCAGCTCAAATGATACCATTGTTTTGTCGATAAGATAAAATAAATATTACCAACTGCAATGTGATCAAATCTCAAAATCAAAACCAGTACAGTATTGGCCAAGGAGGAAAAAAGTCTTATTTCTCAAGGTTTCCCTACCTCACTGCTATCCATTTGGAGAAAATTTAATTGAGAGAAAGAAGGACTCTTTTGAGAAAAAATATTTGAAAGAAACTTTCTTCCTGGCCTGAAGTGCCCTGGATTTAATCAGATATTCGCTGTGTGGTAAAATATAGTTTAAACATTTTATTTTACAATATTACTTGTCTTTTAAATAAACAGATTAGTCATGGAGTTTGCATTTATATTTATATAAATAATAGTTTCTGGTTCAGCATTCACTTTACTACATAAGTCAATGAAAAATTAGATTTTGGAAATTTCTGAATACTGTATTATCCCTAATTGTCGCCCCAGTTGGCAGAAACATTGTCTTTGAGGGGGCCGCTAATATGTGACTGACAGACATGGCAAGACCAGGGTTCAAAATGTTTTCAGATTCACAATAGATGTTTAGTAACAAAATGGTCACAAAAACCGTAGAATTGCAGATATACTATTATACTGCACACAAGATCATTTTCCTTTCAAAGGAATTGTGGGGGCATGAAACTCAGACAAGAATCTCTGTCAATTATTTTGTCGGTATTGATTTATTGGCGGGAGAAATTTTCCAGTTTTCCCCCATTCCTTTTTTTGGCCAGCAACTTTTTTGGTTTATACAGGACATAGACAAAGAAATGTGTGTGAACTTTGTTACTTATTCACTATTCACAGTTCATTATTCAAATTTTTAAAGAAGGGTTGTGGACTTGCAATCTGTGGTCAGATATGGCAACTTTCATTGGCTGATCTATCCCCACATTTTACTGGGGTTAATAGGGTTAACGATGTGTATATCTCTCTGCCCGAGAGGGTCGGAATATATCTTGGAACATGGCATCCGTAATTCGATACAGCTGTCCAAAATAAAAGTACCCTAACGACGAGTGAGACAGCCGTGTTAATTAACATACATATGCTTAAGTTTAAAGAAGATTTTATTAGATCATGATACATCGTAAAGAACGTGTACACTTAATATATGCAACTTCACAATTGAACATGTATTTCATACATTTATTGTGGAATTCCTGCTTCCATTGTTACTTCCTGCTATATGTTGTATGGCCCGATCTCACATCAGATAAGACCACCACACATAAATGACACATACATATGTTATTGATATATTACTGAAGAATCAACCGATGACTAGAAATAAAAGACAAAACAAATTTCATATGGAGATTTATAACTCTTTTTCCTTATTTTGATGATCCTATTTAATTTTGTAACTTAAGAGATAATACTCTCAGAAAATCGATGTCAAAACGATATGTAAAATATTAGTTTCATTTATATACACGGCAGATCCTTAATTTTTTTATTGATAATAATATGAATTAAAATCTGGTGCAGTCTGTCTTCTGTGTGTAATCCCTGAGAGCAATATAACAATATTACTCTCAGGTAATTCTCACTGCGCGAGTTTCAGCATTAGTAATCCACCAGGCGTCTCTTCCGTCGTGAACAGTGCATGCTGGGATAGGCTCCTAGACATGACGCCTTATATGATGACTACCATTCTGTATGTTGTGAAGGGAAATACATTAATGTTTTGACGACAAATGCAAATACCAAAAGTTTTGGAATAATTTCGATAAGAATAGAACGACTGTATTAAACTGATTGGAATAAAATGACAATGTCAATCTTCAGTTGTTGCTACATTGAGCCAGATCGGATGGACATAAATGTTTGGTTAATTTACCATATCAGAAACAGACACAAATTTAGGGATTAAGTTTGAATTTACAAATTTACTAATATTTACGACAGATAGCAAGATATGATATGCACATTGTCATTTTATTTATGTATTTTGCGCAAATAATCAATATGAAATAGAATCAATGACAGTTGAATAAAAATAAAATCAAGCCCTCACGTGTCATCAAGGGTAATTTGCAACCTTAATATAGCTGTCTTGATTTCACAGCATGCTCAACTGCGTACTCACGACTGTTAATTTTTTTATAACCCCATTGGATTTTTATTTTGGGTTACAATTAAGCTTTTTCCAAGTCAGAAAGTGTCTATTGAGGCAAATCACAAAACAAATTCGACTGTAACTATTAAGGACAGTGACAGTTTAATCCTAGTTACAAAAAAGTTTAATTTACTTTGTATGAAGATCTAGCAAATGGATCGCACAAAGAAACAAATATAACCAGATAACGTGTGTTGCATTGCTTTAAACATTTAACCTTAAACACTTTGTCATTTTAAAGAGACTTCTTACTGTCACAAACCAATCACTTCCAATAATCTAAATTAGCTGATGACTTCCAATCATACACCTTGAACATAAATTGGTAAATTATAATATAAAAACTAAAACTCTGTGGTCTCCTCATTTAACGTGTCTTTAGGAACATTTCTCCCTATTTGTGTATTTGGCAGGATTCAAAGTTTCAGGTTAAAAATATATTTGGCCAATATGTCGGTGTAATCATGCAAGATTATCTCCTGGTGCATTCAACTTGAAGTACATCTCAGAACTAATGCTTTGTGCTTTGATCTATTCAAACATATATTTCTTTTTATATATGACGCTAATATGTTTACTCTCTGTAAGTTTCCTTTTATAGGCAAACATGTAGATTAAAAGTTATGCATCTCAATTCCACATCAGTGTAATATTTACAACATTTTAGGATATTGCTCTCATTTCTGAGGCAACAGCATGCCAGGAAAATGGGGTTGTTTTTGTTCACAAAAAATGAAATATGGTTTCGAGGCAGGTGGTTTGTAATTGTTTTTATTTGACTTGGTCTGACAGTTGTTTATATGAAAATAATAAAAAAATATTAACCATTTATCTATTTTGCCATTCCTCTGCTGATTTTTTTTTTGGCAAGATGAAAGGTTTTTTCCCCGGTATATTAAAGAGCACCTTTTTAGCAACTGAACAGAACATTCGAATCTTGCTTTCTGACCTCTGCGCACTGTCTATAACGAAACTATAGAACATTTCATAATACTCAACATGTCTCAGACATGTATAAGACAACAATTAAGTGACCTAATAATTCCTTTTGATAATATAATGATAATAACATCAAGAGCTTGCTCTGTATATGATGGGGTCCACGTCGTGCAGCGATGAGAACCGATAAGACCATGTCCACAGCTGGCTGGGATGCAGGAAACTCATGCACGGCTGCATCTGCAACAAAACTGACCTACTCTGCCGTGACCGCGGGATTACGGCCGTCAGACAAACTTTGTAATTCTTTTTCATGAAAATCAACTGACCTAATGTCTTGGACCTGTCTTTAAATGGAAATTTGACCAGCCACTGGCCGGCTGAGCTGTGTGGAGAACATTCACCGACAAAGGGCACTGAGGTCTCCGGGTCGACGTATATACACTGCTCTCTGTACACGTGATACAGCTGTCTCTTCTTGTTGAGTGAAAAGAGAAGGTAGGGAATGAGCGTGTGCTTATTGCAAAAGTCAAACATTTTGAGACTGCCCTCGCCGTCAAGGCCAAGACAACCTTCTTCTAGTTGTTGATTTGTTATGTGGCCATAGAGACTTGAGTCTGAAGTTGGGGTAGGTATCTCGGGAACGACGTTCTCCATAAACCACAGAAAAGATTTACACTTCATGTTGTTCCTGGCTTGCCGTCTCCTCGCTATGGACGCGTGATCCTCAGGTTTCAGCTTCACCGCTCTGGTGCGTGACGCGTGGTAGAAGTGCTTGTACTGGTCCATCCAGATCTCTGCGATTCGCGCGAGGTTGCGGTCGATCTCGCCGTGGTTCTCGCTCAGGTACGGCAGAGGGCGGTAAAGATGCCCTACCCTGGAGCACGGCTGGGTGATGACCTTTCCCCCACACATCCACGTCCGAAAGGCCACCTCTATGTTCTCCCCGCCCCAAAGGTCCATGTCCGTGTCAAAACCGCCGAGGTCCAGGAAGAAGCGCTTCTCTACGGCAAACACACATCCCACCAGGACGGGAACGTTAAAGGATTCCGTCTCCATCGGGCTGGTATGGTGCTGGAACGGATCCACGTCCCTCGCCATCCATGCCAACCTGAAAACCACAGAAAGCAAGCCATTAAGAGGTTTCCTTGTTGTATCAAGCAAAAAAGGCACATACCACACAGAATGGGAAAGTCAATGGTCATGCAAAATGGGCACGAGGAGTAAATTTGGAAAGATATTTTTTTAAAATAACAAACTGCTTTCTATAATCCTACAATTTACATGTGTTAAGCACACATTTCAGACCTTTGATCATTCATGGGTGGTTTCCAGGTTTTTCCAGGTTTTTTTTCCTTTATGTCACATCGATAGAATGAGGAGTTAAAATTAACTACCCAAAGTTGTGATATTTTTGTCTAATTAATTGGTTTCAGTCAGGGGCGCCATTTTTCCGTTGTGTCTTGAAACACAATAATATATATAATACAACACACACATAATGTCTAATCAGAAGAGCAGAAAAATCAATGTTTTTATAATTTATATATAATTATATTGTCTACAACATGGTCTGCACTTCTTTATTCAAACTGATCAGGTACTGCACGAGTTCATTTACGAAGCAATTGAATGGTCCAGACTGATGAAAACCCTCCCCATTCTCTCCATTCTCTCCATTCTCCCCATTCTCTCCATTCTCCCCATTCTCTCCATTCTCCCCACTCTCCCAATTCTCCCAATTCTCCCCATTCTCTCCATTCTCCCCTTTCTCCCCATTCTCTCCATTCTCCCCATTCTCCCCATTCTCTCCATTCTCCCCATTCTCTCCATTCTCCTCATTCTCCATATTCTCTCCATTCTCCCCATTCTCTCCATTCTCCCCATTCTCCCCATTCTCTTCATTCTCCCCATTCCCCTCATTCTCCCCATTCTCTCCATTCTCCCTATTCTCTCGATTCTCCCCATTCTCCCCATTCTCTCGATTCTCCCCATTTTCTCCATTCTCCCCATTCTCTTCATTCTCTTCATTCTCTCCATTTTCCCCATTCTCCCCATTTTCTCCATTCTCCCCATTTTCTCCATTCTCCTCATTCTCTCCATTCTCCATATTCTCTCCATTCTCCCCATTCTCCCAATTCTCTCCATTCTCCCCATTCTCTCCATTCTCCCCATTCTCTCCATTCTCCATATTCTCTCCATTCTCCCCATTCTCCCAATTCTCTCCATTCTCCCAATTCTCTCCATTCTCCCAATTCTCTCCATTCTCCCAATTCTCTCCATTCTCCATATTCTCTCCATTCTCCCCATTCTCCCAATTCTCTCCATTCTCCCCATTCTCTCCATTCTCCCCATTCTCTCCATTCTCCTCATTCTCTCCATTCTCCCCATTCTCTTCATTCTCCCAATTCTCTCCATTCTCCCCATTCTCTCCATTCTCCCCATTTTCTCCATTCTCTCCATTCTCCTCATTCTCTCCATTCTTTCCATTCTCTCCATTCTCCCCATTTTCTCCATTCTCCCTATTCTCTTCATTCTCTCCATTCTCCAAATTCTCTCTATTTTCCCCATTCTCTCCATTTTCTCCATTCTTCCCATTCTCTTCATTCGCCCCATTTTCTCCATTCTCCCCATTCTCTCAATTCTCTCCATTCTCCTCATTCTCTCCATTCTCCATATTCTCTCCATTCTCTCCATTCTCCCAATTCTCCCCATTCTCCCCATTCTCTCCATTCTCCTCATTCTCTCCATTCTCTCCATTCTCCCCATTTTCTCCATTCTCCCCATTCTCTTCATTCTCTCCATTCTCCCAATTCTCTCCATTTTCCCCATTCTCTCCATTCTCCCCATTTTCTCCATTCTCTCCATTCTCCCCATTCTCCCCATTCTCTTCATTCCCTCCATTCTCCCCATACTCCCCATTCTCTCCAAGGACATTCTCTCCAAGGACATTCTCTCCATTCTCCCCATTCTCTCCATTCTCTCTATTCCATCATTCTCTCCATTCCCTCCATTCCCTCCATTCTCCCCATTCTCTCCATTCTCCCCATTCTCTCCATTCTCTCCATTCTCCCCATACTCCCCATTCTCTCCAAGGACATTCTCTCCATTCTCCCCATTCTCTCCATTCTCCCCATTCTTTCCATTCTCTCCATTCTCCCCAGTGTCAGTTAGAGCAAATTCACAATGTGAGATTAAAACATGATTGGACATCATAAACAGTTCATAACTACCCCATCTCATATGCTTGGTCGCTTACAATATGACCACCACGAAAATGTATTATTTTTAACCTCGTATGCAAAAGAGTGGACGGAAAAGCTTTGTGCAGGACTGGCACAAATGTTTCATGTAAATTCGGTCAGAGTCCTAGTGACTTGCAGGTTATGCATTGAAGGTGACAGGGCGAAATGATGACCAGAAGCTGACACTCGGCTGGCCTTAACTCTACGCCCACTTCTCTCAGGCCAGGCCAGATTATTCACTGTTTCTTATCAAACAGTGGATTTCTCTTTAAAAATATTCTTATTTATTGTCAATTAAAGGAAACAAAGTAAAAATTGTTTTAAATTCATTTCTGTCCTGATGGTTTAAAAATTCCTATTTCCTTTACTTATTTCTCTGCAGGTGTTATATTTTTGGCAACACTTTTTGTAAACTGAGCGATAGCCTTTCACACCTAATAAAATGCTATCCTTCTTCCAGATTTTTTCGCTCAAGCAAAGTCCCCAAGAGACATAGAATAGAGCCTTATTTTATTTCATTCTATCATACTTACCGTTGTCTGCAAATGCCTACCATGAGGCGATTACAAAAAAAAAATCATTTTTGAAAACTGAATTGCAACAAACAATTTGAAACCTGTGTCGGCGTCATGATAGCATTTCTCAGAGCGGAGTTCCCGTTGCCCACCTCTCTGCTGTCTCAGATTTGTCTGATGTCAAACAAAAGCACCTTCTAACTTTGCAGCATGAAAAATGTACTGTTGAAAAGAAGCTATTGTGTGAAATATTCTTGTTCACATAATGAGCAGTAATTAGTGAAGTAAATGGCAAAGGGTGGGAAGATGGGTGTCTCATATTCTAGCACTGTGAAAGGAAAGCAGTGGATAAACTGGCTCATTAATGTAATATTATGGCATGGAAATCAGAGAAAGTACAATTCGTACAAAGGAGTGGTGTGGGATTTCCAAATGTAACATCAGTAACATTGGCGCTCAAAATCTATATTCCACAAATATCCCAAATACTTTGGATCCTTTACCAAATTGGCTTCTTAATTAACTATATAGGGTTCTGGCTACCTATCATCACAATAATTATAAGCAAATCAGTCATGTTAGGAATCATACCTCATTTATTGCAACTTTAAATGATTAGAAATAAATTTAAAAAAGGGTTTTTATTAATTGCAAAAGAACTACAGACCAGTATCAAACTAGGCTTATCGAGCTAACAGAAAGAGTGTAAGCCAAACAATCTGAAGACTATCTTCAAGCCATTAACATCAGAAATATTTTCCAGTCTGCCGACACGGAGATCCATCATACGGGAACGGTCAGAAATGAAATACTGATGAATATTGACAAGAACAAAACTGCTCGTGTTGTTAGACCTATCAGTGACCTTTGACTCAATTTATTTGTTTGTTTGTTTGGTGTTTTACATCACTTTCAACGTTATTTCAGTCATTTCGTGATGAGACCTACTTGTAGCAGATATAGTGCTGCCTCACTGAATTGTCATGCCGCAGGTCCTTGACATGACAACCCACCCGGTCACAGATTTACAAGGACAACGTGTTATCCCTTTAGGCACGGGCCTCAGCTCAAATGGGAAATTGTATCACGAGTTCAATCTTGGCATGGCCGGGGTTCGAACTCACGACCTTTGGATCACCACAGAGGAACTGGTGCTAATAAGCTGGCGCTCTAACCAACTGCGACACGGCCCGTGGCCCTGACTCAATTGACCATGAGACACGTTTAACGAGAGTAAAAAATCAGATGTTACGTGAGAGACATGGCCTTAAAATGGTTTAAATCTTCTCTATAATATAACAAGAATTTGTATTCAGTTTCCTTTTTGAAAATGATATTTTAGAAATCACCGGGCTGGCTGACCGGGGAGTTTACTTTCATAGAACTCCAAAAACAGGGTATCATTTAATTTCTTATTGCATCATCCCAAAGTCAGGGTATCATTTTAACTTTGCATCATCCCTAAATCAGGATATCAAAATTTAAGTCAGTCCTAAACTAGGGTACCAATGGAGGTAGAATATTTCCCTAAATCAGGTTCTGGGTTTTTCAATTCCAACCCAGCCTCCGCAGGTTAAAATTATGAAATTAGATAATCTGGTTAGCACGTTACTATTTGAGCCTTCGGCTTTTTCAATGGCAATCACTCAAGCATTTGACCTGATGATTTTAAGTAGTTGAACCTTCTGTTGTCTACTTTCTTCTGTTAGCTATTGTCGTCTGCTCGTGCCCAGTGCACACTCCTTACAGTGTCTAGTGTCAACCACGTGTGATAGTGGCAACACATTGTGGGAGTGTGGCTTCATAAACCATGTTCATGAGGTCACCAGACCATACATAAAATACTGATGTTGATTTTCATTAATGAACCTTTGTCCCTCCTACCCTTCTAAATATTTCACCCTTTTCCTTCAAATTTCGTTTTTTAATATCAGAGGAGCCAAAGATCAAGGAATTGGTGCAGTCATTAATAGATGACTTTATTATTCCTAATCGTATTGTTCCTAATCATATTATTGATAATCATATTATTGATAATAACATATGTGGATCAGAAACCATTATATGTTGCCGAATACATATTCGGTGCTAAATGATAAGTATGCGGTTTATGATTCGCTAATAGCTGTCTTGAACTGCAATACAAACGCCAAACATTAAATAATCTAATTTACATGTTGAATTAACCGGGAACTCATTTCGCATTCACAGCCAGTCATTGTCACTGGGATGAATCAGCCACACTCCACCATTCAAGGAATTTAAGATTACAATACCTATTGTATGTGGCTATGTGAGCCAACATTATATTGGTCTCCATCCAAAACATTGTATCGATTAAAGTTATAATGCGTCATAAGAGTTATTCAACATCTCAGTTGAGATATAAAATGACTTCCACCAGACACAATGCAAACTAACGGATAACACATAGCAAATCTAACATATCAAATATGTGTGATACCAGAGATATTTAAACATGTATTAAATGTCTCTGGTGATACCTGAGATCAGGTTCTACATGTAGGTGTAATAATACAATAACTAAATATAAAGTTTATGATGCAAAATGTGAAGCATTAAATATAATAGAATTATTAATAGCATGTAATAAATTTAGGTGCCGTATATACCTGTGATACCTGATCAAACCACTACATTTATGAGTAAATACCATAATTGTTAGATAATATAATTATTAGATAATATAATTATCAACTGCTATACTTAAGAGGTACTCTATACGAGGTCCATAATTATTATGGTGAATATGACCTTAAGGAATCCGGAAAGCTGAGTTAAGGCAAATTTATTTTGATCTGAGTAATGTCAATTCGTCGATGCGTCATATACATGTATGTAGTTTATAGACTGTACTTAATACTAATAATAGATACTGGGTTGAGATCAAAGTTATTCTTATCATTTGATTCACAGATAACTCATGATTATGATTTAATTAAGAACATGCCATATATTTCTCTTCATATATGTAAGTATGAAAGAGTTTTTATCGTCACTTAGTCGTTCTACACGTTGGCCATGTTGATATGATCTGCAGAGACGCTGATTGAGTACCTAATATTGACGTGGTGACGTGGTACTACTGGGTATGACTCGTCATGATTGCTATTTGCTTTCAGTCTGCTACCTGAGGTCATCACTAAACCATACAACTTCAATCAATATATGACACAGGTTGAATTTTCACGTATTTATCAATCTTTTACCGAAAAGAAATTTACCACCATATATAATTGAGAGCAGAGTAACATAGACAAAAATGGACGCTGTCCGTTCCCATATCTGTGTCACGAAGGAGTAGCTCTATAAAGTTTGACATGGCACCGGCAGAAACAAATCATTCCGTGTGATGGACCATACTTACTCATCTCCATATACTATTTAATTGTAGTTAATATATTATATGCAGGTAGACTCAAAACAAGATAGGCTGTAATAAGCAGCCTGCCATCGAGACACAATGCACTTTTAATTTCGTCTAAAATAGAGTATAGAAATTATAACACAAATCCACTGCCTTTAAAGATTAAGTGGGGTCACCTCATCTTGCAACATATATTCATCATTATAAAACTGTAAGGGGATACTTACTGCAGGTCCCACCTGAAGGCGGTTTTAATCATGCCGTCCAGTGGAGCATTGCCGTAGTTGAGTGTCTCCTTGTCTATGGGGTCGACTATGGGTTGTACCACCACGCTGCGGTCATGAAAGATCTCCTGCATGATGGGCTCCAGCCAGCCCACGTTATTCTCAGTGTGTGCATCCTGGAAGACCAGGATCCAACCCTGGGCCAAATCAGCCCCGATCTGCCGGGAACGGATAAGACCTTGGCGAAGTTGATTCCGGACAAGCCTTACTTTTCTGTGGTTGAAGTTCCTCAGGTACATTTCCAGAGGTATTCCAAGATCCTGGTTGGAACTCATGTCATCCACGAGGAGGATTTCTTTCAGGAGCTGAGGTGGGGTCCGTTCAAGGATGCTGTGGACTGTTCTCAGTAATAGAGAGAGAGCCTCGTTATAGAATGGCACGATCACAGACGCTGTGTGGTAGGAACTGTAGTCATATGTTATGTTTAGACAGGCGCGGGGCCTTGTATCCAAAATATCGCGGTTAAGAGGCAAACTATCGCTAAGGCTCACATTGACCATATAACTCCGATCTGGGGGTCTCTCGGTATATTTTGCCACATAGCCTGGCAAATGTTGCAGTGGCTTTCTTTCTCTGTAGTTAGCAGGTCCTTGTTTTAAATCATCCGGGGGAATATCAAATGTGAGGTCCATCTCATTCTCCTCGGTCTTCTCTCCAAAGTCATAGGAGTTGTAAAGATTGACCTCCTTAAACACAGGCAAATCCGGACTCTGTAACTGCCTAATGTTTAATGTATCTGGAGATTTAGTGGTGGTTGTACCATGAGGATCATTCACAAATATCCTAGAATCCTCGTGGATTCTATTTTCATTGTTCTTTAAGTCGCTTATAATATCATCATTTATGCCTAATCTCTGTTCAAACTTTGCCTCTTCGTTGTCCATGATGGATTTCGGTCTGGTGTCTATACCCAGTAAAGTTCTCTCTTGGTGGTGGTCCTTTGGGTTGGTGAATGCAATCTGATAGTATATCATCCATGTACACATGAGAAATATTACGATCACCATCCTGATGAAGCCCCGAGTGGAGCGAAACAGCTGGCGAAAATAATGGTTTATCACAAACATTTTGGCAAAATTTCTCTATTTTGCTCACCTGTCTTTAAGCTTATTCCACAGGTCAAGTTTCCATGATATATTTCAAAAGAGAAATACGGAAATTGCCCATCCTGGTAGCGAAGTTAACCGGCGACAATTCACACTGAAAGATATAAACATCAGAGTTTAAAAAAGGCGGTGATTGAACCTGAAAACACAAGCTTGCACATGTGCATGGAACATATATCCATTCGTGAAAGTGATACTGATTGTCAGCTTGAGAAAGAAATTGAAAAGTGAGTCATCTATCCCGCATGTTAGGTCTTCTTCCTTTAGCTGACTAGTTTTTTATTCTTGGTAGTTCATATGATTTTAATATTTCCCTCATACTTATATAATTAATAGTTCACATATCTTGTATATTTCCCTCATACATACTTATATAATTGAAAGTTAATTTGACTTGTTTATTTCCACCATAGTTGTATTCATGGCATAATGTTATCTAGTACATTTTGCTTCCATATCTAAGTCTAAAGGATAAAGAACGTCTATCTTATTTAAATAATACTCCAATAAATCTTATTATGATATCCAAACTTTATTGCACATGAACAATATGGTGGTGTTGAAGTGCCTGCTTTATGACAAATAATCTCCACTGTATTATAAACATGTGAAATAAATGATATATGCTGCTCTGCAAATGTTATGTTCCCATGGAAATAAAACACCTTCACGTGCAATTTTGATTGTCCTTTCGTGGACTAAGTCATTTCATTCATTGTACAATTCATCTAAGCACATACTAGTTATTAAAAGCGGCTTATTAAAATTTCTTAAATAAAATGGAGATAGGCTATAGATAATTTGCTTTAAAAGGTGACAACATGTCTATATTATGCATTTACTACATAAAATACGTTTTTTGAATGTAATATTCTTGAAATCCCAAATTGTTGAAATCCACAATGATTGTTAATATTGATATAACACATGCGCACACACGCATATATGACTGAAAATTGAATAAATGAATGCTTGTTTGGTAAATATTTTTTTCTGATGACATGATGGATCACATATATTTTATCATTCTCAGCACATTTTAATCAGAAATAGTCAGAATGGTTGTATACACCATCCAGTGTCGTACAGGGATCTATCTATCCCTATATTCAATGATATCACACAAGATGTGTGCAGCAAAAACCTTACCTGTGTGAATTAAGTCAGCACTACTCCCCAATGAAATGTTAGCATGACTGAGATTGAAGTACATTCACGGGAACTTTGGGACTAGTCTTTGATGTCCCTGTGTCTGGCCGCCACTGGCTGCTGTTGTTATGATTAAAATCCATGTGAACTTTAATCTATGTAGTGTGCCTATCTGTGATGGGCCACGCCATGTAAAAATGCCGTGTTGTGCTCCTATCTCTGGTAAAAGCGAGGCCTTAATTTCTCCTTATTAGTGGCGTTGGCACCACTTCACATATACATATATGTATCGCGTGAATTATATATATACCGCTTTCTGATTGCAACACTGACCTACAGTAAATGTGACCCATAACATTAAGTCAACACTGCCATGTTCAAAGGTGTTGTTGCAATTTCTGATGTATTCATTTCACCTCTGATCAGGCAGATAAGATTAGAACAAGCAATGTATGATATGAGAGGTTAGATTGTCATCATGCAGTCCAGGAGAACCAAGCGACAGTGGTCATGTATATATATATCATGTATGTGAGACCAAAGCAGGGAACTAATCCATGAGTGGTCAAGCACCCATTGTTCACTCAATATCATAACGTGTCCGTGTCCGTGCATGTCTGTCATATCACTTCTATTACACAACCAACTCGTGAAGGCAAATATATTCCTGCCGCGATTGGCATAGCAGCGGATACGGGAACACGCTAGGCGCCACGGGAGCTGAAAGCCTGGAAAGGGGGTCACTCTCTCAAGGTGGCCTGTCTGAAAACCTGTTAACTATCAGAGCAAAATGAGGCAAGTATATTCATAGGTTGCCATGGTCACTCGTGTGTAAACTGATCTGCTAGGATGACTAATATTCTAGTATAATTGGAAAGAAACCCATTCCCTCTGTACAGCAGAAATAAAATTTAAACCTTTAACAAGGACATTTTCTGGAAAGACCTTATGACAATTACCAACGGATTTGTGTATGTGGTCAAAACAACAAGCAAACATACTTTTTTTCATATTGTTTCAAAAATACATTTAATATGTTTATATGTTTAATAAAAGCGTCGCTATTCCCGTACATGAGAGTAATTCTCTCTGTTTGAGTGGGCCGTGCTGCCACCTGGTGTGTTAAAATCTATCTTGCACAGGTGAACTTTGTTGACATGGCTCAAGCTTGGCTCAAGTCAACAAAATGTTGATTGGCATGTATATTTATTTCAAACATATCATTTCAACCATAACTGTCTTTCTATTCTTCTATATTTTACTTGATAATAAAATGAAAATAAATGATGGAAAAACTAAAATGCTTATATGTGGTAAAAGCTGTGAATTTAGAAAAGGGCAAATACCAAGCGAAATCATGGTGGGTGAAAAAAAATTTCCTATATCCAGTAAAGTGAAAGATCTAGGGGTCATCCTAGACCAAGAACTAACAATGAAGCAGCAAATCAAACAAATATGTAAAAGTGGATTTTTTCATAGTTAGAAATCATTGTTAGAAATCAAGCTCAGGTCAGGAGCTGCCTGGATGAAATAACTGCAAATACCCTGGCACATGCCTGTGTCACTTCTACACTGGACTACGGTAATGCGCTACTGGCAGGGTTGCCTAAGTGTGAACTGGCCAAACTTTAAAAAAAACCACAGAATGCTGGAGCCAGGGTTGTGGGCAAATTAAGAAAGAGGGACCATATAACACAAAAATTAATGGATCTGCACTGGCTGCCTGTAGAGGCCAGGATTAACTTTAAAATGGCGCTATTAGCTTGGAAGGTGCAGAATGGCTTTGCCCCTAAATATCTATCTCAGTTATTGACTTACAAGAAGGCAGCATTGTGTCTGAGGTTTAATGAGAATAATGAGTATATGGTTTCCAAGGCAAATATGAAATCATACGGTGATAGGGCTTTCATGGTATATGCGCCAAGAAACTGGAATGCCCTGCCCCTTGAAGTAAAAAACTGCAAAACAATTGATAGCTTCAAAAAAAATTATTATTCCAAGACGTGAGCATTTCTTTCTGTACGTGTATTTATCACAAAAATATCAATGTATTCCATTCACAACAGAGAATGATAGTCATCATATCACCTGTCTAATCTTCAAACCTATCCCAGCATGCATTGCTCATGACGCAAGAGACGCCTGGTGGATTACAAATGTTGAAACTCAAGCAACGAGAATTTGACTTAACGGGTCTACTACTTTTAACTTGAGAGTAATTATACATAACTCCTTTAAGCCTTAACTGAGAGACAGTTGGTGGGATCTTGGCAACACTCGGTTAAGATTTACATTGCATGTCAGCGGAATTGTCCTTTCTCTCTTTAATCATGGCAGTTGTCATGGCAGTCTTATTTGCCAAGCTTCATTTATGTCATTGTGAAAAAAATTCTTTTTTCTAATCACTTTTCTCTCTGCCAATATGATATCATTTGTTTGCTTTTTAGGCCAGAACAAATATTTTTGTGGTGTGATTGAGTTCCCTGATGACTAGCAGCTGAAAGCAATGCATACAATTTATTATTGCTTTCTTTTTGAAAGATCTTTTTTCTTTGTTTCAAATTTCTAATTAAGGACAATAATAAATTGTATTGGATGATACGAATGGTTAAACATATTTTATGTAAATATTGTAAAAAATCTGTCTTGATTACTCTGTCCCATAGTCTATAACTCAGGCCAATGGCCCTAAAGCTAAGCTGATCATTGCTTTTATGTAATGTTTGTGAACATTTTCTGGAAATTGCTTAAGATATAACCTAAATTCTTTCACAGAGAAGATGAGAATCTTGACCAATTAAAATAATTTTACTTGTCGAATTTGGCCCCAACTTGTTATCTTGATTTTCATTGGATAATCTTTTTAGTGTTATTCAAAATGGCTGCCTCCTTGATAACTTAAAGCATTCATGAAACCAGAATTTCAGACACATTTTCATGAATGTTTATACCCTAAACAGTGCTTTTATGTAGTATTACCCAAAATATTCCCTGTTAACAACTTTCTGTCGCATTTGAAAGTTGATCAGTTGTCTGCTGAAACCTACACCAATATATTATTTGTCAACAAGCTTTGTTTAGCTGGTCTGTGATCTCATGTAAACACCTAATGAGTTATCAGTTGGGCACCTGTCCAGCTTGGAAAACAGGGTGAAGATGTTTTGTACAAATAATTGCCAGGAGTATACTTCAGTGTTAACAACATAAGATTATACTAATATTATTTGAATCAATGAAATAACTGTCATGGTTGTGACAAATATCTTTGTTGTGAAAGATAATAATAATAATAATAATAATAATAATAATAATAATAATAATAATAATAATAATAATAATAATAATAATAATAATAATAATAATAATAATAATAATGATTTATATAGCGCTATATCAGACTAGGTCTGCTCTAAGCGCTTCATTAAGATAGTGCTTTCTAAATAAAAATGTCTTGAGTTTTTTCTTGAAAGTTTCTACAGTTTTACAATTTTTCACTTCCAGGGGCAGGGCATTCCAGATTCTAGGCGCATATACCATGAAAGTCCTGTCGCCATAGGATTTCATATTAGTCATAGGTACTATGTATTCATTCTTATCATTAGATCGAGGTCCCATTCCCAACTGTTTATATTCTAATAAATCTGACAAATATTTTGGGGCAAAGCCATTTTGCACCTTCCATGTTAGTAGAGCTATTTTAAAATCAATTCGAGCCTTAACAGGCAACCAGTGAAGTTCTATAAGTTTTTGCGTGATATGATCTCTCTTTTTGAGTTTCCCAACTACCCTGGCTGCAGCGTTCTGTAATTTTTGTAGTTTAGCTAATTCACATCCAGGTAACCCAGAAAGAAGGGCATTTCCATAGTCAAGGGTAGAGGTGACAAAGGCATGGGCAAGGGTATTGGCAGTTTTTTCATCTAGACAACTTCTTATCCTTGATAAATTTTTTACATGGAAGAAACCATTTTTACACATTTTTTTGATTTGTGATTTCATCGAAATTTCTTGATCTAGAATAACCCCTATAGATCCTTAACAGCATTTGATCTAGGAATTTTAGTTTCCCCTACTAGAATTTCTTCTGGTACATTTTCCTTTCTGAAATCACAGCTTTTACCACATAGAAGCATTTCTGTTTTTCCATCATTTAACTTCATCTTATTCTCTATTAAAATTTTTTTGACCTCTATAATACACCTTTCCATCTCAATGCAGGGCCTATTTCTATATCATTTATGGGAAAAGTATATTATTTATTTAAAAAATATCTTATGCATGTGAAAACCTTTCTGTCAAAAAGGGAAGACATGACTCAAAGGCTGCATGGAATCCCCCTTAACTTTAAGGCTTAGATGTGGAAAAAGTGACATTAAACCCTTTGATCACTGGTTTGGTCTTAAATCACAAGGACTTTGAATGGCAAAACTGTGAATGCTGATAATTGGTATTAGTGAAATTTATGATTTGACCCTCTTTGATGAAATATGGTGTTTTTCACACCACTGAATGGGAAGACACCAAAGGCTGCATGGATTCCCCCTTAAAGGTTGGCCTGTTTAGAATTGATTTTTTTAAAACTTTTTTTTGCAAACATATATAATATAAAAAATAATGATTTTGTATAGAAACTAAGGATGAAATCTTCATAATGGGGTTCTATTTGAGAGAAATGCACATCAGAACATATAGATTTGAATTATTTTGTGCAAACGTAAAAAATATTAAGAATAATGACTTTATATAGAAGACAAAGATTAAATCTTCATATTGGGTTCTATTTATTAAGTGATATACACATCAGAACATATAAAAGTAAATTGGCAATTTCTACAAAATCTTCTCGGATGTTTGTACTCATAACTTCATAAATATTCATCTATTTTTATTAATTTTACCACCAAAAGAAAGCCAAGAAAGGGCACTATCATCTTGATAAGTGTTATCTTCTAATTCATTCTCAAAATAGTGATAAAAATGGCCGCAAATTTGTTGCTCCAATTGTAACAATTGGTAAACAACACCTCCTGTGACTTACGGAGCCCCCTGACAGTTCAAAGGTCAAGGTCACACATCACACTTCCTGTCGAGTACTGGCAGTACTAGGTGGTCACAAAAAATCATAATTCTCAGAGCAGATGTTCTTTTGTGGATTTCAGACAGATAGCCCGTATGTATGTCAATTTTAAGATCATATATTGTTTTCAGATACCTTAAACCACTGTAAAATTGCCTGGAACCTTCCAGGTTTCATGAATGCTTTAATGATAGCCATTAAAATTTTAAAAGATCAGAACAAAATGGACAAAAATCTGAGCCTTATGGAAATAGATAGAATTGGTCCCCTGAAAATAGATCTTTCCTACTAAGTTTCAGAGATCATGACAGAAAATTCACCCCCCCCCCGCCCCCCCCCCCGCCCATCACAGCATTATCTATGCTGACATAATCAATTCTGAATCAAATTTAATGCCACCTTTAGCATCATATGAGCCTTATACAAATTTTCCATGTTGCATTTATATGGTTTCAAATATCAAAATACTAAATAATCAATGTGCCATTGAAGATCAGTTCTATCAAGTCTTGACGAGTAAAGTATGACAGAACTAGATTGACCCCAGAGAATATAAACAGGACAGCATTTTCATATCCATCTAGTTGGGGCACACTTTTTTTCTCTCATCAATTGCAATAGATGGTGAGGAGGAAGGGGTTTTCTGCAACATAAATCCATAACACGAATATTGTATGTCTTCATAAATCCATGGTGATCATATTGATGCTTTAAATTTCAGAATGATATTTTTGAAATATATTTTTCAGGATGATAGAATTGTAAGGATGTTTCACTTAGTTTGACCCAGGGTTTGTCATTCTAAATCATAGCATATACACTATCTATTATGTAATGTATAATCAGAGATGCATCAACCCTTAGCCCTGATAACTTTCTGTACAACATTCACTCCGCACAATATTTGTGAACAAAATGTCATGATAATGGGCCTGTGATCTTGAAAAGCAGGTGAAGGTCACCGTCCATCAAACTTTATTTTGGTCTTTACCCGATGCTTCTGTGTGTCAAGTATCAAAAAGCTGCATCATTTGTTCTTGAGTTATCGCAATGAAGGGGATTTCACATAATTGTCCATGTGACCTTGAAAAGTAGTTGAAGGTCACTTTCCATAAAAAGTCTGAGGTCTTCACCAGATGTTTATGTGTGTCAAGTCTCATAAAGCTGCCATCATTTGTTCTCAAGTTATTGCAATGATGGGGATCTCACATAATTGTCTGTGACCTTGGAAAGCAGGTGAAGGTCATGCTCCATCAAAAAAGTCTGAGGTCTTCACCAGATGCTTATGTGTGTCAAGACTCATAAAGCTGCTATCAATTGTTCTCGAGTTATTGCAATAACAGGGATTTCACATAATTGTTTCTGTGACCTTGAAAAGTAGTTGGTCATTTTCCGTTTATAAAGTCTGAGGTCTTCACCGGATGCTTATGTGTCAAATCTCATAAAGCTGCCATCATTTTTTTGAGTTATCACGATTCTTGAGATTTAACATAATTCTCTGTGACCTTGAAAAGTATGTGAAGGTCATGTTTCATAAAAAAGTCAGAGGTCTTCACCAGATGCTTATGTGTGTCAAATTTGATAAAGCTGCCATCATTTGTTCTTAAATTATTGCAATTCTTGGGATTTCACATAATTGTCCCTGTGACCTTGATAAATAGGTCAAAGTCACTGTCCATCGAACTCGTCTGAGACAAGGAGGTTGGACATACATACATACATACATACATATGCCAGAAGTACTGCAATACCCTCAGCCTGATTACATCAGGGGCTGAGGGTAAAAAAGAATCTGTCTGTCCAATGAGACTTTCATATGTTAAACTAAAAAAATTACCAAATTGTGTTCATTGATTACCGGTAAATGAGGGGTCATAAATTTTAAAGAAATGAAATATGTATGAACAATTACTATCTTACATATACCAGTTATTGAGAAATGAAATATTTTGGCTTTTATAAAGAGTATTTATTGACGGTATAAATCATATTTCATTAATAAGAAGCTACAAGCAGACCCACAATCACTTTCTTGCAAACTTTTAAATCAAGATTGGCAGTGATTTAACATATTTAAGTTTAGATCCTATGAAAAACCTTCACAAATTAATAATTTTATTGCAAAATTCCATGAATCAGACATGGAAATAACCTATAATGAATATATATTTCATAAAGATGTTATAGTCTTAATTAATCAGACCTGTTAAATATATAAATATGAATTATATTCATAGTTAACTTGGGAAAGACTATAATCATGCACATATTAAACATTTTCTCTTTCTTTCAAACAGTTCTGTCATTTTCATGTAAATTTTGGTCTGGTACTGGTTCCCCATGTATATAGACATGATATGTTGCATTAAATGATCAGGCAGTATGGTAAAGAACCCCAGGTCCTCCCACATAGGTTTCCCAGCATTCATAGCCCAGAGATGCGAGCTCTTCCATCATGGCACTGACAGCCTCAGCACTCACGCCTGCAATAAATCACACAACTTCCATATAATAACTCCCATATAATAACTCCCATATAATAACCACCAATATAAGAAGTACCAATATATCACCTTCGAATTACATAGGCAAAGAGACCCACAACTACACGTCAGTTATATTGAATGGCCTGGCTTTACCACTGAAGACTGATGGAATAATTCTTGGGCTTGTGTTATTAATAATTATTTATTGCTCTCAGATTTTACTGAATATATTTTTTTGGTCAGTGTAACTTGATTTTGTGGTTCATTGTTCATTAAATGTAATCCTGCTGAAAATACCATTCTTTCATATTGTAAAAGTTAATTCACTATTTAGCCAATAATGCAAAATAATCATCTCCCTTGTAATGCATGTTATGAAATAAGATAAATGAATTTTTCTCTTCTTTTAGTCACTGTTACTTGTTGATGAGACTATATATGTTACTGAATAAAGCTCAAGTGAAAGTGGGAACTGGGATTAATCTGTGCATTGAGCTTGAATGAGTGTTTAATATAGAAAATTTAGAAACAAAAAGGACCAAGTTTTTTTCACTGCAAAATACAGGGTTTATAAATAAAAAGCTGATAACAAAAAACTGTTTCCCTTTCCATATGTAGTTTTTTTTTAAATCAGGAAAACAGTGATCACATGGCTTGCATAGAAACAACATGTGGCTTGCATAGAAACAACATGTGGCTTGCATAGAAACAACATGTGGCTTGCATAGAAACAACACGTGGCTTGCACAGAAACAACACGTGGCTTGCATAGAAACAACATGTGGCTTGCATAGAAACAACATGTGGCTTGCATAGAAACAACAAAGCAAGAAAACCATAAGAATGAGCTATCATTTTAGCCAGAAGCGATTTTTAAAAGTCATCTTGATGTCTCTCACAACAAATTCAACTGGAACCCTATCAGCAGCCACTATTTTTCCCTGAGATGTGTGCATGCTTTTGATTGGTCAAGATACATGATGACATAATTTGTAAGAGCCAATTAAATTTATCTTTATGAATCTTAGGTGGGAAAGAGCAAAAATGGGGAAACTTGACTTGACTTGGGCCTGAGGCATCATTTTGAGGCCTATGTTTAAAGTTACCTGGTGATAAGAGCGTGAATGCGCATCCTCCTCCCCCGGCACCAGTCAATTTACTGGAAAGTTGGTATTTATTGGTTACCATGGTGATATTCTGAAGACTGGCATGACTAACACCAAGTGATGCTAATAAATGCTGGTTCATTTCAATCATTTCCTGCAATATAGACATACTTGTGAAGTTTAAATCCTATTTTATAAGCATTTGCAGAATGACAGGTGATTTGTTTAACTCATAGGCAGTTTTACCAGTTGGTAACTTGTTCATTTCTGCATAAAACTATAAATTAAAACAGAGAGTAATTAGAGGTGATACAAGATAATAGTCGCAAGTAGGCAATTTCACAGAATAAATTAGCCCAAATAGACTACTGAAATTCTTACTGATAATGTTGATATTTGTTGTGTTGATGGCGAGCCATGAATGTCGCATAACAGATCTTCACATTTTGTTGATATGGCTTCTATAGAAGTAAGTATTGGTTCTATTATGTCTCTATGCTGAAAGACATTTAAAACACTGATTTAATTTGGGACTTCATTTGGGAAAGTTCAAACAGATATATAAATATCAAAAACATATCATCTCTCAATGTTCATATTTAAATCCTGTGCTAAAATATTCATTAAAATTATATATACTCAATAATAAGTATCTTGATATATATCATTTATTAATTATTACAATATTTGGGTAAATTAATTCCTTAAATGTTTAATTAGTTGCTGTATTGCTCTTTTGCATTTTTACAAGGTTTTTACTTTTTTATGCCAATACAGAGTAACCCCCTTATTATCAATAAGATTACAAATTAATTAAGCTATGTTGATTTAAATGAACTGACCTTGTCATACCTCTCTCGAACACCTGCTACAAGCACTTTGGTACTTCTGGGAACTTTGGTATAAGTTAATAATATCTTTAAAGTTGGCATTCTGGAATGATATATTCTGACTCTTCATTACTTTTTTCACCCAAAAATTGTGAAATGTGTTTTTACGACCCTTTCAGCAACTATGGCCATATCAGGTTGACTATTGAGCCTTTTAACCAAAGTGAAAGTAACACTGCCGGCAG
This sequence comes from Amphiduros pacificus, assembly GCA_949316495.1. Lineage (NCBI taxonomy): Eukaryota > Metazoa > Annelida > Polychaeta > Phyllodocida > Hesionidae > Amphiduros > Amphiduros pacificus. The sequence goes on along the minus strand of OX439001.1, from coordinate 55,083,357 downwards.
TGGGGGTCGAACCCACCATCTCCCGTCCCCCACTTATATAACCATCAAAGGCAAAGATCCTACGCTCTACCAACTGTGCTAGTGGGGTTGGTACCTTTTTTCACAAACTTATTTTGAAAAATCAAATTAAATTTATAAATTATGTTGTTTTTTAAAAGGTGAATGAATCAAAGATAAAATTAAATGTGCACTTACTTTTCAAGTGGAGTTATTTCTCCTTTTTGGAATGAGATTGCTCCTCCTAAAAAATAATTTAGATTTATAAGTCTTGAATATCATTTCTATATTGGCCATAAATAGGTAAATTTGTAATGAAAACAATATCCTACATGTATTGAATTTATTTCTTGATTAATAAAATTATTTGGGGGCAACATAAAAGTTTTATTTAAATTTGGAAACTGGCTTGATTTTTTTCTTTGAACAAATTTATAAAGATATATATGATTCATTGTCAAACTAACAAAATCTGTTTCAAAAAGGAAGGAAAAGGGAAATCCTCACATTATACAGCTGGGCAAAAAAAGAAACCCAAAGCATATATTTTTGGGAGTGAGCATATTTTTGGGAGTGAGCACCATTTAATGTCAAATATATTCTTTGTTTTTCAATGGGCCAAAATGAATACCTTACCAAAGGTACTTATGGAGTTGTCTATTCCTGACGGTTTCCCGTGGATGAGCTTCTCAGCCTCAAATGCCCATTTATTTATCAATTCCAGATGAGTTTTTTCTTTCCATGAGTATGAGGAGTTACTCCTTTGGGAGGGTCCATTTGGAGGGGTGTCAGGATGTGGAATGAGTCCACTGAGCAGCAGGAGGCTGGATGCCAGGCATGTTGAATAAGCTGCTGATGATCCCAATCCAGCACCAGGTGGCATCTCAGACTCAACACTTACCTGCACTGATGGCAGCTTGCTGAAACAAGAATTGTGATGATGAAACTATATATCTTTTGGAAATAATGTATCATTCACAACTTAAAATAATATTAAAAAACATTATGAATGTGAAACAGTGTTTTTCTAATCCTAACCAATGTTTTCAGGCATCAAAATGGACTAAAACTGTTTTCATCATGGATGCATAACTAATTTAAAAAATGAAAAGTATCAATAATTATGATGCAAATGTTTACTTGGAAACATTTGCCATATATTATGACCTGAATATTTAAGTGACTAAACATGTTTGAAACCAAATATGTTTCTAAAGGTATTCTTATGTCTCGTGCCCCAACTACTCTGTAGCATTTTTATGTGTGATCCACGAGTTATATCATTGACTATATATGGAGCTTGACATACCCATCTCTCTGAGCAATTGAGCAGAACAAATGCAGAAATGCCACCAGAGCAAGACTCCTTGTGCTTGACTCATCTGGAGAAATATTACATAACTTTCTGAACTCTTCCAAAATAGTGTCAGATGGGGAACAGGGATTGTCCATTGAACCTGCTCACAAAACAGAAAACTATTATTCAATGATAAATACTATATACAAAACATCATTTCATTCCACTCGCAATATAACTATTTATATGCAGTTAGCCTTTCAGGTTTAGCTTAATTTACTTACACAATGATATGCATGGAAGGCTGATAATGTTTTCTATTTTCTCTGTATCCCATAGTGCAGTAACATTGATATCTGGTAGATTCAGGGACACCTTGCCATCATCGTTGCTTTGAAGTTTGAGATGTGTCCTCACATTTAGACTTGAGGCAATAGCTTTCTGAAACAAAAAGATACATTTTATTGTAAAAAGCAAGCTGTTGCTGCTTTTACTCCACATTTGACATTCTAAAATGGATTATCAATAATGAATTATAGGTATATATGAACATTTCACAATTAATATGGATTCAATCAATGTCATTTCCATCTTCAATTATTATTATTTCAAACATATATAAAAAAGTGTGTTGAGATTTGGAAAAAAAGTGCTTCATGAGGAATTGATAGGTTTAAAATTTGCCAGTGGGAGAATGTGCCATCTCACTTTTGGTCTACCATGTTGCCCTCTGGTGGAATTTGCAGACACTAGACCAGCTCTCAGTTCAGTTATATTTTGCAAGTATATGTGATGAATTGCACCATATATATTCTATAAATGGTGAGGTTCTCATTTTTTGTTGTCTGATTTTTTGTTCTCTAGATATGAAATAGCTGGACAAGTGGGAGATAGCTACAACTGCGAGAGAGAAATCTGCACAAGTGAGAGATTGCATCCCTTCTCAGCTGAAGGCAATTGTCCTATAAAGTTTTATCATAGCTTTCAGAAATGTTTGAGATGACAAACTGAAAACTTTCCCAAAGCTTACCAATTATATTCGTGAGTATGCTAGCATGGAGGCCTCTTTGACTGTGGCAATTCCAATTGTGGCAAAATAATTCTTTCCCCAGTTCAACTGTTTACTAATGATTTTTGTATTCCAGATGTTACACTTTGAAATTGGTCATGGTCACTCTGTAACCACTCATGAAATCTCCATCAGGAATGCTACTTAGTCCAAAAAACCTTTACTAACCAAACAGAAACTCGATCATAAATGTCTTTACTAACCCTGTGGACCCTCATTTCTTAATTCAGATAGGGTTGAAGATGCACAGTAAAAAAGTGGCAAGGTAAAACAGAGGCACAGTCAAACAGGGACACAGTTGAACAAGGCCCCAGTGAAAAGCCAGGTAGCCCAATTATAACTACTACTGCTGCTGCCAGTAATAACATCAGAGGAAATTGGTCAGGAGTATCTTAACTTTAATATTTCATTCAAAACACCAAATATTTCCACTAATATATTATTTTCAAAACATCATCAATTTTTTAATGTTATTTTTATCAGCTACTTGAAAAAAATCCTGGGACTATGATGATAGAGGCATCACCATCTATCATCGCAATACCTCATGAGGTATTGATATAGTCATAGCAGAAGTCAGATTCACATTATGTGTTCTCTATACATAGACAAATTTAGCACAGACAGATTAGTCTCACACATATAATCCTGGGTACAACAAAAATGCCGTATTTGATCCTTGTGAATCAAAACAAGCAAAGAATGATGCCACACCTACATAACAAGGATAGCAAAAAAAGGAAAGGAAACAAATCAGAAAGTTAAGCAACATCATAAATACCTAAACAGATTAACCTAAAAATTAAAACACAACTCAAAACTAAAACAAACAGAAGAAAACTTGAAACAAATAACACAACAATTTAAAAAAATCAACACAAAAATTAATCAATCATTGTGTGGGTAAGGTACTGGTAGTTTAAATTACCCACAGTGGTGTAAATTGTTTCACCAAACAATTTATTTTATGTATATTCAGTATAATACATGAAAAATGTAATTACTGTGAAAACTATGTGAATGGATTAAATATCAACACAAATAAATGGCTTGTATTTTGGGAAATAGTCAATTCTTTTAAAAATCTGTTTACATAATTAACCATGTTATGCTCTAGGTCAAACGAAATAGTAACACTTTGCCAATACCATGCAATAAATAATATTGATATTATCTGATCTATTTTTTTTACATAAAATGATTTGAAAAGTTGACTTCCATTCATACTTGAACTGATTTTCTTGACTTGTGGTTTTAAAAATAATTTCTCTCCAAATTTGCAGACAAAAAAAAAACCCTGTTACATCTCAATGCCTGTATTGATTACCTGTCAAACATAAGAATCTGGTCGTATTCAGAATTTTATGTGGCAGACTGACCTATTTACAATGACTTTTAACAAACAAAAGCAAAAATTAAATAATCATGACATTCAGGTTGGTCATGAAATTTAAAAACATCTCATAGCTTTCCGGCTTTTTGCATTCGGCACGTTGCGCGTTTGATAAATGGCGCGTTCAACACAGAGTGACTTGTATCCATGTGACGTCACACAAGGTCAGTGTGTGAAAGGCATCAGTGGCAGGTCCAGGGTTTTACATTTGTTAAAATGGGCATCCTCAAAATGGGGTACACTACAGTCTCTTTTCTGTACAAGTATTTATTATTTTTTTGGCATATTCGTGTTCACAAATATCATACAAAGTCCTATAAGAAGAAGAAATGCCAAATGATATAAATTGTGAAATTTGTAAATTGAGCACCCCCTTCAATATCCATTTCTGGACATGCCAATATACCAAAGCTGATTCCCGCCAAATTCAGTGAAGTGTCATTTTAAAAACTTTTAAATGGTTGGGTTTTAAGATTTAAATCCAAGTTTGATGTTATGTAGTATGTACATGCAAACATTCCTATTCAAACTTTTTGACCTCAAAAGCCCTCCAAAGATACGAGGTGTCAGACATTTCTCTAACTGACACAACGCGCATTACGCGCCGAATGCAACAAGTATGAAGCTCTGGAGGTATCATTCGTGCCTCGCACTTCGCTTTTTAAGTTTCGCTATATTCGTACTTCTACTTCGCCATATTCCTATTTCTACTTCGCTGTATTCGCACTTCTACTTTGCTTTTTCGCCCTTCTACTTCGCTATTTTCGCATTTCTACTTTGTTATTTTCGGCCTTCGTCTTCTAATCTTCTCCCTTCGCCTTTAGCAAACTTTATATACTACAGTAAGCTGCTCATTGATTGGCTACTTGGCAGCGAAGATAACAAAGGCAAAGGGCGAAGATAGCGAAGTAGAAGGGCGAAAATAGCGAAGTAGAAGGGCGAAGTTAGGGGCGAAGTACGAAGCACGAATGATACCTCCAGAGCTTCATAAACAAGCCTAGCTTTCCTGAAATACATGATATAATCCCTCCTTTTTCATAAGTTGCTCATCAAGATTGATCCTATCTTTAAAAGACGTTATCAACGTACGTTATAGCTGGGTTTTTCTCTTTATTGAAATGGTCACTTATAGCTTGTGCCGTAGTTGATGAATGCTGAGTACACTTTAGTCTTTACAGCTGCATGCACAGTGCCCAACCAGAATTCAGTCAGATGATCAACTTACTTTGCCATAGACGACGGCGTGTTCTCCGTGCAGGATGACTTTTCCCGGGGCTGACACTACTATTGGACCCATCCTTCTCACTCTCTGTTGCGTACTCTATCTTATCTCACAGCGATATTATTTTCCAATCCCATCATGCCACAAGAATCAACAAATAAGATCAGGTCATATTCATTTCAGGTGGCGTGAGAATGGATTTGATTTGATTTGATTTGATTTGATTTGATATGTTGGCCGCTCCACTTTTGTCTCGTGGGCACTCAGAGCCTACGCAGCGTGGCTACCCAGCTAGAGGGGAGATCCAATACGCACTATCTCCAATCTGTGAGTAGCACTCGTGCTGACCGCCCGGTGCAGGCCCCTACACTGATGAAAAGCTACCCTATCTAATTATCACCTTCTGCACTGACAACTTTCACCTCAACACTCACTCCTTCCCTTGGGGCCTACAATCCCCAGCGCGCTAAAGGGCGTCCAATATCCCTATACAGCCTGAGGCGTCCAATATCCTCGTAAGCCCTACCAATCACAACTAGAGGCTAAAAATGTCCTCCACGTGAGTACCTAGTGATCTTCAGCACCTTCATATCTACCAGCTGCCTCCTTACCAACTTTTCTAATCCCACTGAGACTACATCCTAAGTAACCGACATCCCCCACTAAACTATGACTACCACTCCTTTTCTTTCTCTGCCTGAAAAGGACCTACAAGAAATAAAATCATTAGTACCATAATCTCACCTAGACTACATCCTAGATAACCAACATCCCCCACTAACTATGACTAACATTTTTCTCACCATCCTGATCCAGACCTGCAAACCCTACAAATCACAATAACAATTAGTGGCTGCAAATAACTGGAACAAAAAATAAATATCTTCATCTCCTGAAACACCAAGGAAAAATTAAGATTTTAACACCGAGACTACATCCTAGATAACCAATATCCCCCACTAACTATGACTAACATTTTTCTCATCACCCTGTTCCAGACCTGCAAACCCTACAAATCACAATAACAATTAGTGCCTGCTAATAACTGGAACAAAATATAACTATCTTCTTCTCCTGAAAAAATAAAAATTTTAACACTCCACTTACCTTAATTTTCTTCTTTATGCCCAAATCATAAGAACAATACAGTACTACCTTATTTCTATTCATGATATATCCAAATATCAGTCAAACCATGGTGTCCAATGTCGTCTGCTATTTCCCGCATTTTTGTCTCCTTGACCTTGTCTCATCCTCATCCATTTCTTCTAAAAAAATCCTACTTATCTGTTTGTATACATATATAACAAGCATCATCCGTATCTATATATATTCCCAAAGATGTTGATGCAAAAATTCCGAATTGAAAAAGTTTTTTTATCATAACAATTGAAGAATTTAAGTTTTCAATGAATCGTCTGCTTCTTTCCCGCTCGTCGCCATCTTGCCATGGAGCGGAAGTTGACAAGCAATTGTTCGGGAATAATATCAACACGCTAACTGCTAATGTCGTTTTAGTATTGTACTTTCTCGATAAATTCAATTCTATTCCAAAATAATCAAAATTAGGAAATTTATGTTACTTCCAACTTAAATGTTGATAATTTTTTTTGCACAAGAACAATTCAGAGACCCGTAGGAAGCGAGACAGACTATTTATTACTAGAAACACAAATAGCAGCTTGAACAATGCGCTATGATAACGTAACAAACACTGTGAAAAGTCAAAAGGGTACGTCTTGCAACTCGAGAAAATATGATCAAGTACTCACAATTATGTTGTTCGGTACTCAGAAATGTCCAAAGGAGTACAGTTCTCATTCCCCTGAGGTAATTGATCCCATGCCGAGGTTTTTGATGTCATTGTTTTATCTTTATCTTTGTTTACAAGTACCACATTCAACTTGAATAACATTTGAAGTGTCCAGACTAACTGCATTATTTAGTGCATAAGTAGTTCTTTCAAGGCTACCATAGATATTTGAGAACTAGGCTAATCTGTGAGGCAACACATTAACCCTTAAAAGGGCACACAGGACGTCATTATCCACTACCAGCAATGGACGGCAAGGATATTACTCGTCAGCGACCAGTTTCCGCCGATGAAGCAGACCGTGACTTAAGTGTCCAACTCATCTTTCAAGGCTGACCGTGACTGCCAGCGGTAACAATGGTCCTCTCCAGCTTAACTGCTGTAATCAGGGGTTATGGGTAGCGACAGGAAACTGGTCCCTTGCGAGTACAGATACCAGCGTAATTTGTGCTCGCAAGGTTGATGCGCACATTCCTCTTGTAATTTTATCAAAACGGTATAATTGTTTACGAAACAATTTTACGGGATATATAGACTCATTGTTCTTAATGTGTAACATTTTGTGACATTCTCTTAGGCTGCAACTTGTCACACTAATCATTGTAATGATGTCAGGTTGCTCAGAACATGAACTTTTGGACCTAATATTTACTTGATCACATTGAATAACATGGTTGCAGATCTTATTGATTTAGTTTGTAAATTCACTTGTCCAGAAAGAAATTTGTTTGTCCTGCCAAACAACATTTAAAGTGGGTTGTCATCCAAGAGTTAAGGGGGGTGGGGGGCAGCATACAAATGTGCATTTGCATTCAAAGTGCATACTGTTCACCAGAGGCACACACAAACTATTATATATGATAGATGGAGTTTGTTCATAGTGGTCTCGCATAGAAATTTAACCCTTAAGGGACTAGGCTATCTAAATTTTGTTGATTAGCTGGACTAACCAATTTTTTTCCGGACTAATGGATCTACATACTTAATTAATAAAATTTATAGCCATGGTTATTCAATTTGTTCAATGAAGTGCTGGGGTCAAAAGTTCATGATCCACTCAGTCTGACGTCATTATCCATGTGATTACATTGTAACAAAGTTGCAGCCCAGGGGAATGTTACAAAATGATGTCCTTGAGCCAGAACAATGGGGATGTCAACATCCCTCCCGTCCGTTACCGGTGGTGGATGTTGCCGTCCTTACAGTCCGTTAGGAGTTAAGCCCCCAACACAAATGTTTGCCCTGTGTGTTTATAATTAGCTGAAACTGCCACAATATGAACAGAGATATGTATATATTAAATGCCATACCTCACTAATGAATTATTAAATTTTGAATTGATCCCCCGAAGTGTACATGCCTTCATGCATGTATTCTTATATTGTGTAAAATCATAAAACTAATTTAATTCTGTGAAAATAAAAGAAATTTAACCGGCAATATGTTTAATGCTTATTTTATCACCAACATCTGCCACAATCCTTGGTGACTGTACACAAGTTGATTCTCTCTGCTCCAGTAGACCATGCTGATGGTGTCTTTAAAATCTGTCATATGGTGGAACTTTGTTTACATGTGAGCTTGACTCATAATATAACAAAAAAGATCGATGTCATTTTATTTCAGGCAGTTTGTTACATTTACTTTCTACTCTTATCAAGATTCCAAAGCTGATTATATTTGTTTGTATATACCAAACAGAATGGCAGTAGTAATCATATCAGCTGTCATATCTACAAACCTATCCCAGCATGCATTGTCCATGGCACAAAAGACACCTGGTGGATCATTTATGTTAAAACTCAAGCAGTGACAATTTACCTCAACTTTTTACTTCTTACTGAAGAGTAATAATACACAACAACTCTGAGCTTTAAGAACTGAAAGGCTGTGTGCTGGGATCTTGGCCTAGTTGGGTACTAATTGTGAATCTAATCTATTATTAGACCATAAAAAAACAAGGAAATCATTTGCAGATGCTGACATAAACATTAAGCAGGACTGTGCTTTTCTCAAAATTAAGACTTTATGCAGCCAGTACTTCAAAAGTTATAATTTCATATTGTAACAAACAAAATACATCATTATAATGGTTCAATCAGAGCTTCAATTATTCAAGAATGTTGACAAGAAATTAAGAAATAAGAATCTGTATCATCCATGTCAAATGTGTAGTGCAAACAAATAATTTTATCTTGTGTAACCTACAAACTTATCACTGTTGTTGACTCAACCTAAAATCCTCAGATAATTGAGAAAAAAAGTTACACAGAAATTCTGCTGGCAAATATTTAAACCAGTTCTTGTGTCTTTTCAGGTGCAGTTATTCTAAAATGCCAAAAATTTACACAAAAACAGGAGATAAAGGTAAAATCCTTAGTACAATAAAACTTTTGCATTAAGAATGACAAGTAATTGGCAATGATGACATGACCAAGATGAACATACTTCTTAGAGAAGGCCAAAATGCTCATATCTTGACAATCCTGAATACTGGGATGATGTTTTATTTATTGGCAGGCTCATCCTCGACATTTACGGGTGAAAGAAGATATAAAGATGATGCTATATTTGAAGCTCTGGGTAATAATGATGAACTCAGCTCTTCTATAGGGTAAGGTACTGAGCCCCACTTCACTTTTTTTGACGATGTTCTTTTTTCAGGCTCATTGTCGCCATGTTGGGAATTTTTTGACCAAATAATAGCAAGTGAATCATACCACATTGGCAAGCTAATTATAAAGATCAGAATCACCAATTAAAAAGAAATTTGTATTGACATTTTGATCATATCAAATCACTTATTTGTAACAGTAACTGGAATAATGTAGGGGTATGAGCAGTGACAGTGACTGGAATAATGTAAGGGTATGGGCAGTGACAGTGACTGGAATAATGTAAGGGTATGAGCAGTGACAGTGACTGGAATAATGTAAGGGTATGAGCAGTGACAGTGACTGGAATAATGTAAGGGTATGGGTAGTGACAGTAACTTGAATAATGTAAGGGTATGAGCAGTGACAGTGACTGGAATAATGTAAGGGTATGGGTAGTGACAGTAACTTGAATAATGTAAGGGTATGAGCAGTGACAGTGACTAGAATAATGTAAGGGTATGGGTAGTGACAGTAACTTGAATAATGTAAGGGTATGAGCAGTGACAGTGACTGGAATAATGTAAGGGTATGGGTAGTGACAGTAACTTGAATAATGTAAGGGTATGAGCAGTGACAGTGACTGGAATAATGTAAGGGTATTAGCAGTGACAGTGACTGGAATAATGTAAGGGTATGGGTAGTGACAGTAACTTGAATAATGTAAGGGTATGAGCAGTGACAGTGACTGGAATAATGTAAGGGTATGAGCAGTGACAGTGACTGGAATAATGTAAGGGTATGAGCAGTGACAGTGACTGGAATAATGTAAGGGTATGGGTAGTGACAGTAACTTGAATAATGTAAGGGTATGAGCAGTGACAGTGACTGGAATAATGTAAGGCTATGAGCAGTGACAGTGACTGGAATAATGTAAGGGTATGGGCAGTGACAGTGACTTGAATAATGTAAGGGTATGAGCAGTGACAGTGACTGGAATAATGTAAGGCTATGAGCAGTGACAGTGACTGGAATAATGTAAGGGTATGAGCAGTGACAGTGACTGGAATAATGTAAGGGTATGGGCAGTGACAGTGACTGGAATAATGTAAGGGTGTGAGCAGTGACAGTGACTGGAATAATGTAAGGGTATGGGCAGTGACAGTGACTGGAATAATGTAAGGGTATGAGCAGTGACAGTGACTGGAATAATGTAAGGGTATGAGCAGTGACAGTAACTGGAATAATGTAAGGGTATGAGCAGTGACAGTGACTGGAATAATGTAAGGGTATGGGCAGTGACAGTGACTGGAATAATGTAAGGCTATGAGCAGTGACAGTGACTGGAATAATGTAAGGGTATGGGCAGTGACAGTGACTGGAATAATGTAAGGGTATGAGCAGTGACAGTGACTGGAATAATGTAAGGGTATGGGTAGTGACAGTAACTTGAATAATGTAAGGGTATGAGCAGTGACAGTGACTGGAATAATGTAAGGCTATGAGCAGTGACAGTGACTGGAATAATGTAAGGGTATGGGCAGTGACAGTGACTTGAATAATGTAAGGGTATGGGCAGTGACAGTGACTGGAATAATGTAAGGGTATGAGCAGTGACAGTGACTGGAATAATGTAAGGCTATGAGCAGTGACAGTGACTGGAATAATGTAAGGGTATGGGCAGTGACAGTGACTGGAATAATGTAAGGGTATGGGCAGTGACAGTGACTGGAATAATGTAAGGGTATGAGCAGTGACAGTGACTGGAATGATGTAAGGGTATGAGCAGTGACAGTGACTGGAATAATGTAAGGGTATGAGCAGTGACAGTGACTGGAATAATGTAAGGCTATGAGCAGTGACAGTGACTGGAATAATGTAAGGGTATGAGCAGTGACAGTGACTGGAATAATGTAAGGGTATGAGCAGTGACAGTGACTGGAATAATGTAAGGGTATGGGCAGTGACAGTGACTGGAATAATGTAAGGGTATGAGCAGTGACAGTGACTGGAATAATGTAAGGGTATGGGCAGTGACAGTGACTGGAATAATGTAAGGCTATGAGCAGTGACAGTGACTGGAATAATGTAAGGGTATGGGCAGTGACAGTGACTGGAATAATGTAAGGGTATGAGCAGTGACAGTGACTGGAATAATGTAAGGGTATGAGCAGTGACAGTGACTGGAATAATGTAAGGGTATGAGCAGTGACAGTGACTGGAATAATGTAAGGGTATGAGCAGTGACAGTGACTGGAATAATGTAAGGGTATGAGCAGTGACAGTGACTGGAATAATGTAAGGGTATGGGCAGTGACAATGACTGGAATAATGTAAGGGTATGGGCAGTGACAGTGACTGGAATAATGTAAGGGTATGAGCAGTGACAGTGACTGGAATAATGTAAGGGTATGAGCAGTGACAGTGACTGGAATAATGTAAGGGTATGGGCAGTGACAGTGACTGGAATAATGTAAGGGTATGAGCAGTGACAGTGACTGGAATAATGTAAGGGTATGAGCAGTGACAGTGACTGGAATAATGTAAGGGTATGAGCAGTGACAGTAACTGGAATAATGTAAGGGTATGAGCAGTGACAGTGACTGGAATAATGTAAGGGTATGAGCAGTGACAGTAACTGGAATAATGTAAGGGTATGGGCAGTGACAGTGACTGGAATAATGTAAGGGTATGGGCAGTGACAGTGACTGGAATAATGTAAGGGTATGGGCAGTGACAGTGACTGGAATAATGTAAGGGTATGAGCAGTGACAGTGACTGGAATAATGTAAGGGTATGAGCAGTGACAGTAACTGGAATAATGTAAGGGTATGGGCAGTGACAGTGACTGGAATAATGTAAGGGTATGGGCAGTGACAGTGACTGGAATAATGTAAGGGTATGGGCAGTGACAGTGACTGGAATAATGTAAGGGTATGAGCAGTGACAATAACTTGAATAATGTAAGGGTATGAGCAGTGACAGTGACTGGAATAATGTAAGGGTATGAGCAGTGACAGTAACTGGAATAATGTAAGGGTATGGGCAGTGACAGTGACTGGAATAATGTAAGGGTATGAGCAGTGACAGTGACTGGAATAATGTAAGGGTATGAGCAGTGACAGTGACTGGAATAATGTAAGGGTATGAGCATAAATTCATGTGTAGAAAGCTAACTAATTACAATGAAGGCTGTGGTTTCAGGTTGGCATCAGAATACTGCAGGGATGCTGGACATACCTTTACAGATCAGCTAGAAAATGTAAGTCAGCTCTGTCTAGGCATTAAAGCTTCAATATCTAACTCAGAATCAGACATAGGTGGAATATGTGTTTAACATAAGAGGGAACAGCAGTCTCCAAAATTCTTTTTTCTTTCCAAAAAAATGGAGCTGGTGTTCTCCATATTTGAGTGAAAAGAAAAAACATAGAGTGCTTTGTATTAATATTAATTAATGATATAATTTAACATTCCATAAATTCTACTAATTTTGGATTGAAAGTTAAATTTGAAGACCTAAAAATGAAATGAAATTTGGGTGGTCGTGGGTGGTCGTCTTATACACAGGATCGTCCTATTTTCGAGTAAATATGGTAAATGTTAACATGTTCCATGCAGATGAAAATGTTTGATGCTATTTTCAGATACAATGTGTTTTACAAGACGTGGGGTCACAAATTGCCACACCAAAAAGCTCTGCCAGGGAAGCACACATTAGTAAGCCTCTTATTAACTATTCTAGAATGTTAAGAAAAATAAAGGAAAACAAAAAAGGATGAGCATGATATTCATCAAATTTTTAATAAAAAAGACAAAGTGAGCTTGGTTAAAGCATTAATAGTAAATACATGTATTTACTATCCTGCTATGCTTCCATATACTTAAACCCCAGATCAAGATGTGAACATGAATCTCACAAGAGTTCCATTATAAAGATTTACAAGGTGTGGACCTAAAGAATAAATAACCTTACGATTATAGGACGGACAACTTTTGATGAGGCCAATATAGCAGATTTAGAGTCATTGATTGATGATTACACCAGCCAGCTTCCACCATTGAAGAACTTCATACTACCAGTGAGTAGAGAGGCCTCTCTTCACCTTTATATAACAAGTTTGTTTGTTTGTGATATTTTATTTCCTGAAAACTATCCAACACAATTAAACAAAAATGAATGTTAAAATTCTTTCCTGTATGGAGCTCTTCAAAAATGAGACAATATTTGTTTTTTATTGCTCTTTGTACATCTGCCTTTCAAATGTTTCAACCCATGTGAGTCAATGAACATCTAAAAAATAAAGAATTTAAAAAAAATGCAATGCCTGGTTTTCCTGACCTTTTGTTTCAGTCTGGTGGTAAATCCAGTGCTTGCTTGCATCTGTGCCGAGCAGTTTGCAGGAGAACTGAAAGAAGGTCAGTCACTTTATTTGATTCTAAACTTGTCTTGGTTATAAAATACATCTTTGGGTGTAAGAGTATGACATCACTAGTCTTGCAGATTCAAAGTAAAATTTTATGCAAGGTTAGAATTTCAAGCATGATCACATGATCAATAGCTCTTGGATAGCACATTCAAATCATTAATACTCCCTGAATTAAAATTTATCAACAGCAAAAGACAACCTCCTAGCTTAGGCAGACTACTCAGCAGAGCCAAATTCAATGAAACTTACAATACAGCTGTAAACGTCTCAAAGTGTGGAGAAAAAAGATGTGGCACATGTAAAGTTATATTAGAGGGATCAGAATATAAACTCAAAAGAATAGGGGACATACTAAAACCCAAAACTAATCTTGACTGCAGAGCCACATATATAATCTATGCAATAAGATGTCCTTGATGCCAACATGACTATATAGGTTCAACAAAACATCTGCGACATAGGGTCTCCCTTCACAAATCTCATATATCAAATCCATCTTATCAAAATTGCCCAGTGTCAGGACATTTGCGAATTTGTGGCAAGGGGAACTTTAAAATATTTCCCTTTTTAAAAATACAAAAAGAGAATCCCCATTTACTCCTCAGAATAGAACACTCTTTAATTGAAAAATATAAACCAGTGTTGAACAGTACTTCAAACTCGATAGCAATGGGATTACCCATATGTTAGTTTCTCCTACACCTGTATATTGTCCTCTTATTATAAATTCTTATATTTTACTTTATTTCATGATATATTTTAAGGTTTTCCATGTTATATTTTTCACTCAATTTTATTAAGCATTGCCTACTTTAATCTCTTTAATGTATGTATAGTTAAGATATGATTATAACAATGCCCAATATGACAGAGTTGTCAACAGCTTTTGACACCCCGATACAGCAAGCAGACAAGTGCAATTAAAGCATTGGTGAAACCTGACTTTCAGACACATTTTCTTTACATAACATGAATGTTTATACCCTAAACAGTACTTTTATGTAGTATTACCCAAAACATTCCCTGTTAACAACTTTCTGTGGCATTTGAAAGTTGATCAGTTGTCTGCTGAAACCTACAACAGCAATTGAACACTCTGTCAACAAGCTTTGTTTAGCTGGTCTGTGATCTCGTGTAAACACCTAATGAGTTACCAGTTGGGCACCTGTCCAGCTTGGGAAACAGGGTGGAGATGTTTTGTACAAATTTATTGCCAGGAGTATACTTCAGAACAACAAAAGATTATTTTAAAATTATTTGAATCAATGAAATAACTATCATGGTTGTGACAAATATTTAATGGTTGTGACAAATATCTTATGGTTGTGAAAGATATAAAATCATTTGTGGGAAAAGTATACTATTTATTTCAAAATATCTTATGCATGTGAAAACCTTTCTGTCAAAAAGGGAAGACATGCCAAGGTTTGGAAAGTGACATTAAACCCTTTGATCACTGGTTTGGCCTTAAATCACAAGGATTTGAATGGCAAAACTGTGAATGCTGATAATTGGTATCAGTGAAATTTATGATTTGACCCTCTTTGATGAAATTTGGGGTTTTTCACACCACTGAATGGGCAGACAGACATCAAAGGCTGCATGAATTCCCCCTTAAAGGCTGAGCTGTATAGAATTGATTTTTTTAAACTTTTTTTTTGCAAACATATATAATATAAAAAATAATGATTTTGTATAGAAAACAAAGATGAAATCTTCATAATGGGTTCTATTTGAGAGAAATGCACATTTCGGCAAAATCTTCTCGGACGTTTGGACTCATAACTTCAAAAATATTCATCCGTTTTTAATAATTCCACAACCAAAAGAAAGCCAAGACTTCATTCTATTAGCATGTGAAGTGTCATCCTCCAATACTATGATCAAATATTCTTAAAAAATGGCCGAAAATGTGTTGTTCCGATTTTGTCAATGTACAATATGAACACAGAATTGTCAATTTCGGCAAAAACTTCTCGGACGTTTGGACTCATAACTTCAAAAATATTCATCTGTTTTTAATAATTCTACCACCAAAAGAAAGCCAAGACTTCATTCTATTAGCATGTGAAGTGTCAACGTTCGATATTATGTTTAAATATTTTAAAAAAATGGCCGAAAATGTGTTGTTCCGATTTTGTCAATGTACAATATGAACACAGAATTGTCAATTTCGGCAAAATCTTCTCGGACGTTTGGACTCATAACTTCAAAAATATTCATCCGTTTTTAATAATTCTACCACCTTCATCTTCACTGGACTCACTACTTGAGCTAACCCACTCTGGTCTTGACATCTTTATTTTCTTATAATAATTTGTAACACTTGGTAAACAACCCCTCCTGTGACTTACGGAGCCCTCTGACAGTTCAAAGGTCAAGGTCACACAACACATTTCCGGTTTAGTACTGGCAGTACCCGGTGGTCACAAGAAATCAAAATTCTCAGAGCAGATGTTATTTTGTGGATTTCAGACAGATAGCCTGTATGTATGTCAATTTTAAGATCATATATTGTTTTTAGATACTATAAACCACTGTAAAATTGCCTGCAACTTTCCAGGTTTCACCAATGCTTTAACTTAACTGTGTCTCTAATCTTCTTGTTAATCCGCTTGTTTATCAGCTTATTAATTAGCTTGTTAATCTGCTTGTTTATCTGTTTGTTTATCAGCTAGTACAAGCTTGTTTGATTACTTGGTCCAAATTTGCCTGATTTTGGAGGTGAGAATATCATCAGAACACATTATCTATTAGCTGGTGATTTGTGTTACAGTATTTGTAGAGTACTTAATCTTGAAACAATGCCAACATGCTTTGATTTATTTTATTCCAAATAGTATACTGGTATTTAATCTAAAAAATTGTTTTCCATATTTAATTTATTTTTGTAAATCAGAACAGATTGATTGCTGGTTAGATAAGAACAGCACTTTATGAGATTGGGAGAGGGTAAACAAATGAACTATTATTAAACTGTTAATATTGAGTTATCAGGTTTGACCCACTACCACTGTGACTCTGAATGTTGTTATGTGGCCGGTGGAGGGGGAAAGGGGGGGGGAGGAGCGTTTATAGATATTTCAAGTACACGCCATGATAAGCATCTTTACCATTATCAGATGTATGCAGAAAGTGGTCAGTTCAAAATGACCAGTATATATCCGTGCTCAGTCCCTCAGTCCCTGCATTATATAGCAAGAGAATAATCTGTTAAGGACGGTTAGGATTATGGACGCACAAGAAAAGGAAGGGAATTCTAATAATGGTGTTGGATTGTTAGACAGCTATAGTTGATTTATTGTTTAGCAAAGTGGACAGTATTTGATATATTTATAACAGATGTTGATATGTATACAAATATTTTCATTTGTGTTCCACACTTTGGTAATTTGATAAAACAGAGATCACACTGATATTTGTACAGAAGTCATTGCTATCAGCACACTGCAGTGTACGTTATTATGTAAGGTATAAGTCGATTTTCATTTAAACCTTTAGTGGCATATGAGGTGAACTTGAATGCTGTGGCTTTCTACTTGTGATAGGCTGATGGTAGCATGATAATCACGGCCATTTCTTCATTAATTGCTCCTTCATATCAGATGGGATTGAAATATGATAGAAACAGGAGTCTGTATCCCAGATTTATCATGAAATATGGACTGGACGGTTTGACAGTTGATGGGAAGTGGCATGCTGGGAAGTGACCAAGTGGTCCGCATCAGTCTAGATAAGGAAGCAGGAATGGAGAAAAACAGCATCTGACAGTGACGAAAAAACAAGATCATTTCCATAATTTAATATTGTGTATTATTTTATTTTTTTAAACCCATTCACTGCAATCCTCTATTGTGACTGCTCTTCAGAAGCTGTTTTATTGAGGTTTTAGAATATAAACAAATAAGTGGATAAATTGTGTTATGTGACAATGAAATCTTGCCACTGCTAGATTACCGGTATGTTTAATAGATATGAGCTTGACAGCTTTTTGCTGGAACGAGAACTACGTGCAACTCATGTGTCAGCAATCTGACACGGTCTGAAAGCATATTGACTCCCAACTTGAAAACGTTCTCATTGCACTTATTTCTGGCATGCTCTGCTTTATTAGTTATCATTCAAGAATAAGAAACTGTCTATCATGAAATTTCAAATGTTTCGACCCGCAATATATTAAAGTGACCTGGGGAGCTCTGTAGAGTTTTTTGAAGGCTGAATTAGTTGAATTTAAAAGTCAACCTTTAATCGGCTGTTTTAACATTCTTTGATATATCTTATGCATTTTAAAAGATTGGGTTTTTCAAATAGATCTGTCACATGACATCAACAAGGTATAGAAACAAGCTTTATTATGTACATACCTTTCCCAGTGCTCGCAACCTGTCTCATGTTCAGTAAAAAGTCATGAGTATTTTGTTCTTTTATATATTTTTTTTTTCAATCTTTTAAAGACAATTTCTGAAATGATTTTAAAAGCAATGATTTGTTCAGTCTCGATGTGTGATTGTCTTTTAGGTCACAAATTGTTAAATTATTTTTCAAAAGCAAAATTGTAAAAATTAAATGATAACATTTTTTGAAAGCCCATATGACAACATTGTGAGCAATATCCACCTCAGTAAGACACTACATCGTACTTCACTCTCAGAGTACTGTCTATTAGATAAATACTCTGCATTACACAGGCAGATACCAACCCCACTAGCACAGTTGGTAGAGTGTAGGATCTGTGCCTTTAATGGTTATATTAGTGGAGCACGGGAGGTGGTGGGTTCGATTCCCACTGCCTGCAGTGTTACTCTCACACTGGGTATACAAGTGGAGGACGGGAGGTGGTAGGTTCGACTCCCACTGCTGGCAGTGTTATTTACACACTGGTTATATAGGCGGAGGATGGGAGGTGGTGGGTTCGACTCCCACTGCCTGCAGTGTTATTTACACACTGGTTATATAAGTGGAGGACGGGAGGTGGTGGGTTCGATTCCCACTGCCTGCAGTGTTACTTTCACACTGGGTATATAAGTGGAGGACGGGAGGTGGTGGGTTCGACTCCCACTGCCAGCAGTGTTACTTTCACACTGGTTATATAAGTGGGGGACGGGAGGTGGTGGGTTCGATTCCCACTGCCTGCAGTGTTACTTTCACACTGGGTATATAAGTGGGGGACGGGAGGTGGTGGGTTCGACTCCCACTGCCAGCAGTGTTACTTTCACACTGGTTATATAAGTGGAGGACGGGATGTGGTGGGTTCGACTCCCACTGCCGGCAGTGTTACTTTCACACTGGTTATATAAGTGGAGGACGGTAGGTGTTGGGTTCGACTCCCACTGCCTGCAGTGTTACTTTCACACTGGTTAAAAGACTTGATATGGCCATAGTTGCTGAAAGGGTCGTAAAAACACCATTTCATAATTTTTACACAGGCAGCATTACAAGTCAATTTTCTCACTCCATCTGCCATCATTGCTCTGTAGCTGATATCATTCAAAATTAGGAATTCCCTGAATCATAAATACTCTTCTTGCCAACCAAAATATTATCCTATGGGATTTGCCTAACAGCATGAGGTCATAACCTGTCATGAGGTTTATGTCTGAGATGCTGGCCAACCAGTACAGATGACAGTACAATATGGAAGCCATATTCATCTATTCTTCACTACTCGATCCACAGCTTGATTATTACAAATAGCCTTGACTATGGTTACAACAGGGACTAATAAATGAGAGAAAAGTCCTTCATCGGAGGGTAACAAAAAAGTAATATTCAAAAGAAGAATGAAAAAAAGAAAGAAAAAATGAGAAAAAAAGTGGATTTGATAAAATGTGGATCATTGGCATCTATAGGCCGTCCCTTCCATGTGCAATTATGCCATGTGAGAATCCTACTGTGGCAACCGATCTACCAAGACAAATGATAAAACAAGTAGCCATGACAACAATTGTTAGGAAACACAACATTTTTCTGGCACCAAGTGATCACAGTTGCATGATGGAGACAGATTTATGACTTTGAAAACCTCAAATATACCATTTAGCATAAGAGGAAGTTGCAAATGAGCAATAAATATGGAACAGGTGGCGGTTACCACACTCGGACAAGGAAATGCTATTTGATGAACTCTTTTTCGATTGGTCAGTTAACAGGATTATGTAACACACCTGATTCATTGTGGATAACACAGTGACTAACTGTTCATGACTGTGGAAAAATATTAGATTTATTTATAGTGCTATAAAAATGTGTGTGATTGTTGATGTTTGATTATTGTTGATCATGTTGGGAATGCAATGATGACAATTACCTGGGTGCTCAGATTTAATATACACATCCCCTCTTTTATTTTATTATTTTTATAAAGCAAATACACCTATTTAGCTTTTTAATGGCAAATGGCTATTTTTTCTTTTTATGGAGAAATGTATGTGCAGGGATTTTTATTGTTGATGTCAGCTTTCACACTTGGGCTCATTGCAATCAGGAGGGTGGTGACAGCTCTGTCCCCATGGAGTGGCAAGTGTCAGGAACGTTGGCGGCAGCTTATGCTTGTTGCTGGCAGGGGACTGTCAGAAACGTTGAGACAGTGAAGGCGTGACGAGCAGAGAGTTGATGATGCAGACTAGCACTTATCTTATCAGAGTGTTGCATCATTCATTGCATGGTAAATATTACCACCCGGCTTCTAGGAATACGTGGTGGCGCTCTTATTGGTGTGTGTGATGTTTTGGAGCAGTAATGATGGTTAGCAATAGTCGCAGTTTGGACTAAACCATTCAAACAAAGAAGGGCTTGATAGGAGCCGTCAAATCAAAACAGTTTATGTGTCGTGGTGTGGAGACAAAGAGGATTTAGATTTAGATGCCATTCTGATTGTGATTATCATGTTGTTTATGTACATCTGGACTTTAATCTAAATTTGACATTGATATTCTGCATTGTATCTAGTGGATTATGGAGATGAGTTGATTGCAATATTAGGTTCTGTGAACCACAAATGAGAGAAAAGACTTGATTATTCCAGATGTCGAGACAATGAATATTAAGGAATTTCCTAATCGGTGGAGTCTACCATACACAGACATGGACTGAGCAGAACATAAGATAATGGAGAGAAATAGCTTGATTCCTATTGTAAAAGATGGGCTCTTATTAGTGATTGATTTTGGTAAATATGACGACCAGAATACCTCAGAAAAGTACCAGGTGTTCACAGGTTGGGAGGATGGCCCATTTACCAGTGTCTCTGTGAACATCAATACAGACAATTTCACAGCACCAACTTGGAATACAACCACAGAAAGTTTGGAACAAGAATGTGAGGATTATGACGTCACAGGGGTATTCAAAATATTGTTCACAGGATTCACAGCTTTCATGATACTTTTCACCAATGTCCTCTTTGTGATGACAGTTGCAAGGAGCAAGGCATTTCGCAATACAAAAGGGATGTTGCTGATTTCGGTTGCGTTTGCTAACATCATGGTAGGAATAGAGACCTTCTTTGGATTCTCTGTTCTTATTGGTTGTGCTAAGTTACCAGGTGAAGCATTCTGTCATGTGATTGGCTTTATTTGTTCAATTTGTGTTGCCGTGACGATGTACAGTATGGCTGCTGTCAGCTTTGACCAATGGCTTCACATTCACAAGCCGCTGCAATATGAAATGTGGGTCACCAGAAATTGGACGATTACTGTCATAGTTATGACTTGGATCATGGGATTTCTCTTGCACATCCCGTATTTCTTTGGATATTTCACATTTGGATTCTCTACAGCTGCTGCCACCTGTTCAGTGATCAGTACGACGATGGACAGTCAGATCGTAACGTTGATAATCCGGACATTAATGATCGTGCCAAGTATGATTGTCATTTTGACATGCACAGGACTGAGTTGCTGGACAGCTCATTTGCATATTCGTAAAATAAAATCACAAGAAGCTGTGAATCGCTTGACTCACATTCCGCCGAGCAAGCGTCAGAGGCAGTACAGACATTTCCGCACCACCATGATCACCATCGTGGTGTACTGCTCAATATGGCTGCCACAATATTTGTTTCAAGTGTATGCCACCATTGCAAATACAGAGCTAAACGAAATGGTGGTTTTCATAACTGAATGGGTGCTTTTAAGCAATAGCTACTTCAATTTTGTGATATTTCTCTCAACAAATAGAGCATTTAAAGCGAGTCTGGCTGACCTCTTGACTGGAGGGAAACGGCGGCCATGTTGCTTTGAAAACAAAATTTCAGCCCTTGAAAATGAACAGAGTGTTGTCAGTATCACGTTGGCCCCAAGGTAGAACAAAATTAGGACCTAAAAAAACATTCTGTGCTTATCGTTTAATTTCAGGACTGGAATGAAAACTTCCTTGGTTCTCATATGTACTGTAAAGACATTTTTAGACATGAAGAATAAATAAGTATACATGCTGTCTATTAATTATACTGTATTTCTATATTACTGTGTTGTGTCTTTTTAACTATATATGTATATAATGCTACTTTGTTCCATAAGTTTCTGGGATTACACATGTGCTCCTTCTGATATGGAAAATTTGTGCACCAGCAAATTTTGACCATTTAAATGACTTATCTACCCTCGCGAGACCTCACATTTTGGTTAAAAGTCATGACTCATCTCATTTTGAAGGGTAGGGGCATTAACAAAAACTTGACAACTTGTTATTTTTAGAACATTCCAAATTTGGATTTTTTGGGAAAGTCATTATGTACTGTATTTTGGAGGGGTTGAACAAGAGAAATAATATTTGACAATTCTAATTTTTTTCCAAAACGTTCCAAATTTGGTGGCCATCTTGAATTTTGAATAAAAGTCAAGATGTATTTTATTTTGAACAGTTTGGACAGGAGAGTCACTTGATGTTCCGCTTTATAAAACAGGTGTCTTAGACAAAATAAAAATTGATTATTCAGATATATCAGAACTTTCCAAAATAAAGTCTCAATCTTGTATGTTTAGTGTATGTTTTCACTCTGGTAGACTGTGGAATGCTCCAAAAATAAAGTTTTTGACCTGAATGTGGCCAGAAAGGCTTATGACATAAGATTATGAAATGATATGCGACAAATAGGGGGATTTTTCCTTTGACATTTTGGTCGCTAAATACATAATGTTATATATAAACAGGAAACAATGAGATGATGCTTTTGGTTGCTAGGTAATATAGTAATTAAAACAAGGATCAGATCCCAGCATTAGGATGTATGAGATTCTATACAAGGCAAACAATAGACTCCATTATTGTAATCTGTGTTCAAGCCACTGACTTGGGGGTTATTTTTCTTTTTGGCTATAGGCCAGGTCTGTAAATTAGCTCAGACAGCAGAGTGCATGTTCACTAAACAGGCAACAGCATAAAGAATGGAAGCAAGGTCATTCGGTCTGACACCAATTTATTTCAGTACCATTTGTCAAATTTATCACAAGACATCTACCCTGAAAGACATGTGAAAAATGGACTCGAAATCCACTGTTTTCAGAAATACCATACATTGCCCATCAGGATTAAGTTCTGACACAATCCCTAGCAACAGGCTTTAAAGATGTGATGTCCCTTCAATTCAGTCACAGCCACCTTTTAAAAGCAAAAACAAAACTTTTGTCACCTCTTGAAGGGGTGTCGGAATTGGATTGCCATTTGTTTACAAATTTAAATGATGAGGTGAAATGTGGGCCAGTCTCATCATGGGAGTGGCAGTAACAATCCGGAGCTCCACAGTGCAGTGGTGCTATTTATCATTATCATTAAAGAACTTGCTACAAGCAGATATGTTCCTTGTTCCCAACACTAAGTTAGAGTCTAATTATTCCCATACAATTATTCATCAGATTTTACTGAATGAGAGAAATTCATATTCTTAGCCAATTCAATCTTTTGATATAAGGTCGCACCCCACATATTTCCTGATTGGTGCTAAGATCCCTGATATAACCACAGGAATCAAAACGGGGTGTGGTATCCAGGCAGTATCCATGGAAACCACAAGTCTTAGACTGATTAGTGCTAAGATCCCTGATATATCCACAGGAATCAAAATGGGGTGTGGTATCCAGGCAGTATCCATGGAAACCACAAGTCTTAGACTGATTAGTGCTAAGATCCCTGATATATCCACAGGAATCAAAACGGGGTGTGGTATCCAGGCAGTATCCATGGAAACCACAAGTCTTAGACTGATTGGTGCTAAGACCCCTGATATATCCACAGGAATCAAAACGGGGTGTGGTATCCAGGCAGTATCCATGGAAACAAGGAATAAAAACGGGGTGTGGTATCCCTGCAGTATCTGTGGAAACCACAAGTCTCAGAGTGATTGGTGTTTGTATGTATAGTGTTAGCTTGGCCCCTGATGTATTCACTAGAATCAAAACAAAGTCTGGTTGCCGTACAGAACGTGGATCAGGAAGCAGCCACCTCTTAGTGAAGACAAAAAATATCAACAGATATTATTTAGTGACAATCACAGATGAAACTGTCATTTTGGCTGGATGAAGCTTCTTGGTGAATTATATTGGTTACATTGATAACTTCACGATTGAGGTAGCAGTCTCATTCAGTGGAAAGGACTTACCATTTACCCTACTTGTATATTTACCCTAGACTTCAGTTATGAACTCACATTTCTCCCACTAATGAGGTTAAGTTGTGCAGAATTTAGATCAGGTTTTAATCCCTAACGAACGGGAAGGACGGCAACATCCACCACCAGTAACAGATGGGAAGGAAGTTGACGTCCCCATTATTCTGGCTTGATGACGTCATTTGTAACATTCTGAAAGGCTGCAACTTGTTACAATGTAATCATGATAATGACGTCAGTCTGACTGGATCATGAACTTTTGACCCCAGCACTTCTTTAAGGATATTGAATAGCCATGGTTATAAATTTGATAAATTTAGTATGCAGATCCACAAAACCAGAAGAAAGTTGGTTAATCCTGCCAATCACTAAAATTTAGTTAGCCTAGTCCCTTAGGGGTTAAAAGAGAACTTGTAAGTTAACTGCAGGTCTTGAAGCCTTTATTGCCTCTACTTTGCCTAAAACCTTTTAAACCTTGGTGAATATGAAGAGTGAGCAACGGGAGGTGATAGGTTGGTCCCTACCAAGTATCTCACCTAGTTAGGACCTATAAATGTACAACCACATCTTCATTGAAAAAAACCCAATTTGATTCAAACATCTGTATCTTTAACCTGTTCATGGGTTAGGAATTATATAATGGTGTGAGATGATATATTTTTCAGTGTGGTTCCTCTTGTCCGAGATGGAGAAATGGATGATGCTCCAGCTAAGTATCTCAACAGGTAAGTTGTTTCTTTTAATACTTTTACAAAATGGTAAAAATAAATAATGAGAATGACTAAATACTCTATAATAATCTCTGGCATCATGACACTGATAGTCTGTGGTGGTGTGGCACTGTGGTGGTGTGGCGGTGTGGCGGTGTGGTGGTGTGGCACTAAGGCGGTGTGGCACTGTGGTGGTGTGTCTGTGTGGTGGTGTGGCACTGTGGTGGTGTGTCAGTGTGGCGGTGTGGCACTGTGGTGGTGTGTCAGTGTGGCGGTGTGGCACTATGGTGGTGTGGTGATGTGGCACTGTGGTGGTGTGTCTGTGTGGTGGTGTGGCACTGTGGTGGTGTGTCAGTGTGGCGGTGTGGCACTGTGGTGGTGTGTCAGTGTGGCGGTGTGGCACTATGGTGGTGTGGTGGTGTGGCACTGTGGTGGTGTGTCTGTGTGGTGGTGTGGCACTGTGGTGGTGTGTCAGTGTGGCGGTGTGGCACTATGGTGGTGTGGTGATGTGGCACTGTGCTGGTGTGGCAGTGTGGCACTGTGGTGGTGTGGCACTAAGGCGGTGTGGCACTGTGGTGGTGTGTCTGTGTGGTGGTGTGGCACTGTGGTGGTGTGTCAGTGTGGCGGTGTGGCACTATGGTGGTGTGGTGATGTGGCACTGTGCTGGTGTGGCAGTGTGGCACTGTGGTGGTGGGGCACTGGGGTGGTGTGGCGGTGTGGTGGTGTGTCAGTGTGGTGGTGTGGCACTATGGTGGTGTGGTGGTGTGTCAGTGTGGTGATGTGGCGGTGTGGCACTGTGGTGGTGTGACGGTGTGGCACTGTGGTGGTGTGGCACTGTGGAAGTGTGGCAGTGTGGCACAGTGGTGGTGTGGCACTATGGTGGTGTGGCACTGTGGCAGTGTGGCACTGTGGTGGTGTGGCACTGTGCTGGTGTGGCACTGTGGCAGTGTGGCACTGTGCTGGTGTGGTGGTGTGGCGGTGTGGCACTGTGGCGGTGTGGTGGTGTGGCGGTGTGGCACTGTGGTGGTGTGGTACTGTGGTGGTGTGGCACTGTGGTGGTGTGGTGGTGTGGCACTGTGGTGGTCTGGTGGCGGTGTGGCACTGTGGCGGTGTGGCAGTGTGGCACTGTGGTGGTCTGGCACTGTTGCGGTGTGGCACTGTGGCGGTGTGGCACTGTGGTGGTGTGGCGGTGTGGCACTGTGGTGGTGTGGCACTGTGGTGGTGTGGCACTGTGGTGGTGTGGCACTGTGGTGGTGTGGCACTGTGGTGGTGTACACAGCCAGTTAATAAATAAATAAAGTGACAGCCTTGGAAAGAGGCTCAGCAATGATATAATTGTTAATTGTGGTAAATTATTTCTTTCATTTTAGATTGAGTGACTACCTTTTCACAGTGGCTAGATTTGCAGCCATGAAGGAAGGAAAAGAGGAAAAGATATACCATAGACCAACCCATAAAAAATCTTCATCATGAAACTTACTTCACCGGTAACAATATTTAGAAATAAATAAATGCTATAAAATAAAGCATTTGTTTGGGTTTAAGGACTCTACTAAAATATTCTGTGACATTTTTGTATTAAATTTGGGGAAATTGATCACATCTGGATTGGAGCAAGAAAATATAATTTACTGACATCATTACCTATCCCATTTGTTTAATAGCAGTACCAATATAATTTAACAAATACAAAAAAAAATACATCATACAACCACTTCAAAAAATAGATAAATAATGAAATAATGAAATTCATAATAAAAGCATAACTTTGCAATTCCACCCATACTACCAAACAATTTGACCAGTGCTTTCAAAATAACTTAATTATGAACAAACCTCTTGTGTACCACCCTCAGAGGCAAAAAGTGTGCAGAACACAATGTTACCATGGACAATTTTAACACAGAATTGATTAATGATAAAAATTAACCCATTTTCCTGTCATCAAATGGCTGATTTACTTCATTAGTTTGGTTTGTGGCTCATTCTAATGTCAATTTTAAGAAGTTTTTTATACATCATGTATAAGAAGACCTGTAAAATCACCTTGAGAAAAGGCAAAACAATTTGCAAGACATTTTGAGGAAATGTTGTGGTAATGATCAACACAGCTCATTTAAACATGTCAACATCCAAGTCTCATATATATCATTGGGATATTTCAATATTTTGTAAGGTATTTATTTTAATTATCTTTTTAATATTTTGAAATGGCTTTGGCAAACATTGTCTGAAAGCTTGTAAATGATCAAGTCATGAAGCTTTGCTAGAGATTCTATTACAAACATTTTTGAAAAATAAAATGTCTACTCTAAACGTCATTCATTGGAGGCCAAAGGCCGTGGTTCAATTGGTTTCACCAGCTCCTCTGTGGTGATCAGTTAACCTGTTGTCCTTGTAAATCTGTGACCTGGTGGGTTGTCATGTCAAGGACCTGCAACATGTCAATTTATTGTAGCAGCACTATATCTACTACAAGTAGTTCTCATCACGAAATGTAATTAAATTGTAAAAGCCAGTCACCCAATGCCCCTAATGCCCCCAAACCTGGAGGTTTGTTAAAATAAATTGTATTGTTAACTGTACAAGACCTGGAACTGATTGTTTTGTTTTGTGGATGAGTTTAACATTTACCGGTACTACAAATTAGCAAATATGTTTACAATTGAGGGACAATTGCAGCAACAGAATCCAGAAGAAAACAGTGTGCATGCATTTTTGTGGTTCACCCAGATCCTGTCTTGTACCTGGGACAGTCCAGAAACCCTGCTATCTAAGAAACTAAATTACTTGGTAAGATATTCGAAAGAAGGCTTTCATTTATTCCACATATTAAGTATGTGAAAAAGTTTTTCACTGCATCTACACAGATAACTCTTACTATAAGAAAAAGCTGCAATCTCACAAGGACCTATGTTTGCTTTTCTACCTGCTCTCATACATTGTAGACCTTGACATGGGATATGGAGATTTCATTACATTTATATGGAATGGATTGTTGGGTCGGCCCCATATGTGCAATACTGTGAGACAGTGTTGCAGTCTGATATATATCTCAGATATCCAGTGCTTCTGTGGAGAGGCTGCCTTAGGATTTGAGTCTGGATGCAACCAGAGCCCTTTGATAATGCACTTTGATAATATTTTTTCATCAAACAGTACTTTCTGTTTATCTTGTGGGCTGGTGAGTACCGTTTCCTCATTTAAACTTCTGCACTGCTAATGCCTCCTGTTGATTACCTTTGGTCTGACTGAAAGATCTGCTTCCCAACTGTGCATAGTAGGCACATTGGAGTCATGAAGTCAAGCTTGTTTCATGTATCAGTGAGGCATTTGGAGCAAGCCTGCCCCTTCCACACCAATCTCCACCAAGACTGCTGAGCTCCTCAATATCTTGGACATATCCTTGCAGATGGACAGTGCTACACGCATCCTCAATGTGTGACAATGTCGTTTGTCATGGTGATGGTCTTGACAGGAGGGATAAGAGCATCAACCTCACTGTCACTTTAGTAACCATCATCCTGATCAACATTTTCCACATTAGACTGCTGCACCTCATCATCTGTGTCGCTTTCATTCCCCCATAGTGTTTGTTTGGCTTCTCACAATTTCAGATTGTTCAAAGAGAAATTCTTGGCCAATCTACTCATTCCCTACTCTCTTTTGGTCTTGTAATAGCTTGACACGATTGTGTGTGACATACTTAACAGTCGTATACATGATCATTTCTGGAGGGTCTTGTATCCACTCCAAGTGTTTTGTTGTTTCCCATACCTTGTCTATAGCGGCACCATGTTTGGTATATCCCATCCTCATCCATACCTACATTGCCTTTCAACAGATTGATAGCATTCTGGACTCTTGGACACTCCGCAATGAATTGTTCATTCGAAGGAGCAGCATACTTTGCTTGAGATCTAGCTTGAATGACCAGGGCGAATTTTTAATAAATTGCATGAATTCAAATCTGTTCTATGTAAGACTAAATATTCACACAGAAGAAATTGTAGATAAGAGTCATTTTAAGTCATATTAGAATAGGACATAGTTGTTTGACACACTATCTTCTGGAAGGCGTATATCAACCTGAAATATTAACTGTCAAAAAAAGTATTGAATATAAAACATTTAATATTGAATGTATAGATTTACATCACATGAGGATGCAACATTTTGATGCACCAAATTTATATATGTTATATCATTTTAAAATCAAATAGGACTTTAGGACTAATTTTAAGAGTGGAACTCTTATTTACTTGGGTCATTAATTTAAGATTGTTTGAATATTGTATTGATTTATATTTTATGTATCTAGTCAAAAAGTAATATTCTTATTTTAAGCCCTAAATGACATAAGCGGTTGATGTGTTGTTATGCAATCATCCATGCATTGGTCAATGTAATACTTGTATTTTCATTCTTATTTATATTAAGTAGATCAATTAAAATAAAGGGACAATTGAGACAGATTTTGTGAAAAAGTGGATGGGGAAAGAGTACAGCCAGAAATTATATTCAAATATGAAGGCTAGGATGTTCCATAATAAGGCTAGGATGTTGCAATAATACTTTAACAAAGTGAACCATAGTTGATCCTTGGCCCAAATAGCTCACAGAAATTTTTTGGATTTCTTTTACCTTTGATCCTTGCCCGCCATGACCTTCAAGGTCATCCTTATATAAGGAGTTCAGACTTGATCTTATGCTGATATTAAAGCTCACATCAAGCATAGAAAACTTGAAAAATGAATTTTCTATTTTTACCTTGCTCTTTATTCATATTCACTGAAACAATAATCAAACAGCCTCAGTTCAAACACAGCATTGCACCCTTATGTAGGAAAGGTTGCCAGGATGGAGGGCATAATTAGCAATGTCCTACTTATGCACTACCTGGAGAATAATTAAGACTTAACCACAAGATACAGAAGAACTCAGAAAGCATTAAAAATTAACAGACCACCTGTTACTTTCATGTCTGACACTGCAGTTAAAAGCACAGTTTATCATTATTTGTAGATGTATGTCAATATCTCAGGAACTAAAACATTTAGCACCATAATGTCTTTTTTCTTAGACCTGTAAGAAATTTATGTTATAATGAAAGCTCTGTTATCACAGACTGTTATACTAAGGAGGCTGGGTTGGAATTGAAAATCCCAGAAACTGATTTAGGGAAATATCTCCATTGGTACCCTGATTTATGACTGACTTAAATTTTGATATCCTGATTAAGTGATGATACAAAGTTAAAAACGATACCCTGATGCAATAAGAAAATGATACACTGTTTTTTTGAGTTCTATGATAGTAACCCCCACGGTCAGCCAGCCCAGATCTCTGTGTACATGTGACAGTGTACATGTGACAAATTTATAGCAATTTTGAATTTCAACACTGCAGAGTGCAGATCCAGGGTTAAGATGTGGGAATTAGGTCACACATGTCTCAACCTCCACCACAGGCAGCCAGTGCAATATCACTACATT
Organism: Amphiduros pacificus; assembly: GCA_949316495.1. Classification (NCBI taxonomy): domain Eukaryota; kingdom Metazoa; phylum Annelida; class Polychaeta; order Phyllodocida; family Hesionidae; genus Amphiduros; species Amphiduros pacificus. Next base: position 55,052,734 of record OX439001.1, on the reverse strand, counting down.
TATATAGGTTATACGTAGAGAGTGGTTGGGACTTTCTCTTGTGCGTGAAAACAAATAAACACAATTAACATTTTGAAAACAGTGGAATTACACGATGACATGTGAGACACAACATTCAGCTCAATTGCAATTAGTGGTGTGTATTATAACACAGAAATTTGGAGCGATATGTTCTTCTGAGGTGCCTGCAGATCACGGACCTGGCTGTCAGTGTCACAGACCAGACTGGCGGACACCTCAACTGCATAAATAAACATAGAATTGAAAAGAATTTTTCAAACGTAGAGTTCTCTACATTTACGGCAACTTCAAAATTATGAGAAAATATAAATATCATTTTCAAAAAGGAAACTATACAAATTCTTTTTGAAAAAAAGACTTCCTTGTGAAGTTTTCTCTGCTTGATGTGAGCTTTAATATGAGTGCAAGATCAAGTCTGTACTCTTAGCTATTTGGGCCAAGGATCAACTGTGGTTCACTTTGATAGTTTGAACTCCTATAAAGTGTTATTATGGACCAACCCAATGAAGGCATATGATAAAGATTCCTTTTTAGCTGTGCAAACTGTCAACACAGCTTATACAGTGAGGAGTGAAATAACTGAACAGACTAGCATGTGGCTGCCATGTTGGACCTGGTTTATTCTGGTTCTGGTTGGGTCTGGGTTGTTCACATACTCACATATAGGTGGCACCACTGCAAGGCTCAACAGAGTGACCTAGGCAGTGGCCTGAGATACATACATATATTACATCTTCCCTTTTCTTTATATTTTCATTTTCATTTCTCTAACTCTAACAATAAGATATTAGACTTATCACCTTTACTTAACAAGACCAGCTTGTTACCTTCCTTGCAAACGCATTCTACACATGGACTTACATTTAACAAAATCAATTAAGAAAATTATTATGAAGATGTTATGAAATTTAGCATACTAAAGTTATATGATTACATTAAAAAAATATGATTCAATTTAAATGTAAGGTAAACTGTAGATAATGAAAATAGAATATTATTATAATTATTGTCCTTCTTGAAAATTGTCACTATAGCATATTGCAAACTTGTATTATTAAATAAGATGGTCATTGCTGTAAAATTATCCAAGATAAATGTTTGTATGTATATCATTATTATGATCATATATCAGTTCTCTCTGTATGAAGTTCTTAGGTTGAAAATTATATGAAAATTAACTTTTACTCAGAGTCTGAGATATCAGCATACATAATACTCATGACACTGTAGATTGTAGATATACATCATTCTGGATCATTTAGGTACAGAGTCACCAAACCTTACTGGTTGTTTCACTACTCTCCCACTGGAGGTTCTGACTACTGGTGGTGAATTTACTGGTTGGTTTACTGATCCTCCTCGTGGACCTGGTGACTGAGTTGATGACTTTGTGACTTGACTCCTCACTATAGGAGTGTTAATTGGACATTGCTGAGTGACCTGTGAGTGTGACTGTTGACTCACTGGTACATGGGGAGCACTCGGTGGACCTGGGAGAAGTCGTAACAGTGCCTGAGGTGGCCTTATGACTAGTGGACTGAGGCGACCTCTGGTGGATGTTGACTGAATCTGAGTCTGTACTGACTTAATAGGAATCTGTGAAACTCTTATGTCTGCTTGAGCACTTTGTGGTGAACTACTGGGTCTTTGTAGGTCTGAGTTTGGTCTGATCAGACCCTGTGGAGGTCTTGGAGGGCTGACTGGCAGCTGCTGGACTCCACCTGATGGTCTTATAGGACTCATCTGAGCCTGCATAGGTGCTGCAGGTCTAACATATACTGGTCTGGGAGGACTCTGAGGTGGTCCTGTCAGTACTGGAGGTACAGGTGGTGACTCCTGTGTTTTCAACAGGTGTCTGCGATTACGTCTATAGATCCCACCTGTATCATAACGCTCCACTATGTGTGATCTAGGATTTGAATCTTGAGCTATCACTACAGCTGGTTGCCAACCATACTTGGTTTGCATTCTCACAGTGTCTCCAGGCTTTATCTGTGGTAGTGGTCTCGCACCTCTATCATAGTATTCTTTCTGTTTGGCTCTATATCCAGTCAACTGTGCCTGGATTGTGGATGGATCCAGAGTTTGAGGTTTAAGCAGAGAGTTAGTTGTTGGTGTGTTTCTAAGATCTAGCAGGGTTAGATATAGATCAGATTTGTCCATTCTGGATTTTAAAATCAGTCTCTTGCCTGTTTGCACTGACTTCTCCACAAATCCATTTGACTGGGGATATCTTGGTGATGACGTAACATGACTGATATCATAGTCTTTACAGAATTGACTGAATTCTGCACTATCATACTGGGGACCATTGTCAGAAACAATGGTTTCAAGGATACCATATCTAGCACAGTGTTCTTTGGTACACCTGATAATCTTCCCACTGCTCATAGATTTTCCTAACTCATTAATCTCAAAGAACTCTGAGTAGTAATCCGATGTTATAAGGTAGTGGTCACCCTCAACCTCAAATAAATCTGAGGATATCTTGGACCATGGCAGAGCTGGAACTTCGTGAGATATCAGTGGCTCTTTCTGCTGTTTATTTCTCATTTCTAAGCAGATTGGACACTTGCTTACAACATCTTCAATCTGACCATTCATACCAGGCCAGAATAATACATCTTTGGCTCGCTTCTTACACAGTACTATACCCAAATGAGCTTGGTGTATTATCTTCAGCATGTCCCTTCTCATTGATTGAGGGATAACTGCTCTGTCTCCACGAAAGACTACTCCATCATACACTGCTAATTCTTCTCTATAGTCCCAGTATAAGCGGACACTAGGTGGCACCTCTGTTCTGTTATCTGGCCAACCCTTCAGAATTACATCCTGTACTTGTAATAGTGACTCATCTTTGGCTGTTTCATGCCTCAGCTGTTCCTGTTTAGCCTTGCGAAATGGAATGGTATCTATAATACATTCACATACCATTTCTTCTTCATCTATGAGATGCAGATCTTCATCTGGTAGATAGGATCGACTGAGAGCATCCGCTACTGGAATCTCTTTACCTGGCTTATACACAACCTTAAACTGGTAAGGCTGCAGCTTCAATCTCATCTTTTGAATCTTCATTGGGCACTGGCTCAGAGACTTTGCAAAGAGAGTCTCCAGTGGTTTATGGTCACTTTCTACTGTCACGTCCTTATGGCCATAAATCATTTTGTTGAACTTTGTGATTCCAAACACTATGGCGAGTGTTTCTTTTTCGATTTGTGCGTATCTCTGCTCAGCATCGGTAAGTTTCTTGGATGCATAGGCAACAGGTCTGTTGTCTTGTAGGAGAACTGCCCCTAAACCTTTGGAACTAGCATCTACTCAGAGTGTGACTGGTTCTGCTGCATTGTACCACTTGAGAACTGGTGCGTGTGTCACAAGCCTCTTCAGTTCCTTCAAGTTTCTCTCATGAACTAATTCCCATGACCATTCTACACCATTCTTCAGTAGATCCCTGAATGGTGCTGTGAGGTTACTGAACCCTGGGATGAACTTACTTAGGTAAGTAAATAGACCTACCACAGTCCACAGCTCCTTCTTATTCTGTGGAGTTGGCATCTCGGCAATAGCTTTGATTTTATCATAGGAAGGTTTCAGACCCTCTCCAGTTAGAGTGTGACCTGTATAATCGACTCCTGGTAAGGCAAGTTGTGCTTTCTTCAGTGTGAATTTTAAATTGTTCTCACAGGCTCTCTGAAATACCTGACGTAACACCTGGATATGGTGATGTGTATTCAGAGCATGGATCAATAAATCATCCATGATTGTTTCTATGCAGGGTATATCTCCAAAGGTCATGTCCATGATTTTCTGGAAGACTTCAGGAGCAGAATTAATTCCCATGGGCATCCTTTTGTACTTATACCGGCCAAATGGGGTATTGAAACATGTGAGTGCTTGAGATTTTTCACTGAGTGGAATCTGGAAAAATCCCTGTCTTGCATCTAACACAGTGAATATCTTGGAACCAGCTACTCTAGTGGCTACATCTTCAATTGTATTCATTGGATAATGTTCACGTTTAATAGCCAGATTGAGATCTTTAGGATCCATACATATCCTGACTTTGTTTGGCTTGATAACTGTCACTAGGCTATTCACCCATTCTGTTGGCTCAGAACACTTCTCAATAATTCCTAGCGATTCCAGTCTGTCTAACTCTTGCTTTACCTTGTCTCTTATAGCTACAGGTAAAGTTCTCGGTGGATGGACAACTGGCTTAACATCTGGCTTGAGCTTAATATCATAGGTATATGGTACACATCCTATACCTTCAAATACATCATGGTACTCATTCATGACATCTTCAATTGTCTCATGAGGTTCAGAAGACACATCCATAGCATGTATTCTTTGTACAAGACCTAATCTCTCACAGTCTCTGTATCCCAGAATTCCTGGTACTGGTGAGCCTACCACTTGGAATGTAACTTGGTATCCTACATTCTTGTAATAAGCATATAGCGTTACTTGACTACATGACTGCAATCTGCTACCTCCAATGATCTGATTGTCACATTGCTTGGCTGTAGTGGATGTTGTGTTCCAAGTGAGTAATATGTAGCACTACTGATAACATTACACTGAGCTCCTGTGTCGATTTTCAGAGTAATAACTTTGTTATTTACAGTCAAATCTACCATCCAGTCTGACTGATCAGATAGCTTATTTCCAGAGTCAGAGTCTATTGTATCAACAATGAGCATGTCATCCATTTGATCAGTAACACTATCAACATAGTTAGTATACAATGTATTTTGTGCTGGTACATATGCTGGCTGATATGCACCATAATCATACTCATAATCATAGTCATAATCATAATTCACAGTATGAACACTTGCACCTCTAGCATTAAATGGCTGACCTCTGCCTCTGTTTGAGGGCTGGTTTTGGTTGAATCTTGGTGGTGTGTTCTTTATGCTACTTCTACACACTAGCAAAATGATTCATCTTGCGGCATGCTCGACACTTCTTTCCATAAGCTGGGCACTGTCTCTTTGGGTGTATTTTACCACAATTTCTACAATCAACTCCTTGATTTGTACCTGATGCACCTTGATATGTCCCTGATTGATATGACTGAGAGGGTGGCTGGTTACCATAGTGACCTGGAGGCTGGTTACCATAGTGACCTGGAGGCTGATTACCTCTCCTGTGACCTTGACCTCTCCACGAACCTGGATGTTGACCTCTGGCCTGACCTACACCTGCATAATGTACTTCTGGTGCTTGATCTTCTTTCTTGAAGAAATTCTGTGTTAACTGAGCTGATCTACAGATTTTAATAGTCTCCCAACTCTAGCAATTTACACTGGACAGCTCTATTTTTCACTCGTGTTGTAATAGCATCAGTGACTGCTACATCTTCTAATTGATAACCTGCTAATAAAGCCAACTGTTGAATGTCTTCAACAAAATCAATCAATGATTCACCCAATTTTTCTGTTTCCTCTCTTTAAAGACTTGTCTGAGTGAAGACTTTGATCCTTTTGACTTGAAGTAGGCCTCAAACTGATCTTTTACATCACATACTTTTTCATTACTTTTCCTTTCAGGAAAATCTAGTCTCTTGAAAAGTTTCACACACTGTGGTCCCATCATAGAAACCATGGCTCCAACTTGAACCTTTTCATCGTTCTCTGCTAAAGATGATCCCACATTGTAGAGTTGAAATTGGTCATACCAGTCTTTCCACTCACTGTACACATTCCCAGATGTGATGTTCAGAGGCTCTAATGGTTTAGGAAAGTTCATGACTGGTTTCTGGAGCTAGTTTCAGCCTGTGAAACTGTTAAATCCCTCTATCTGACACCATGAAATAACTGGACAAACTAGCATGTGGCTGCCATGTTGGACCTGGTTTATTCTGGTTCTGGTTGGGTCTGGGTTGTTCACATACTCACATATAGGTGGCAGCACTACAAGGCTCAACAGAGTGACCTAGGCAGTGGCCTGAGATACATACATATATTACAAGGAGATAATTGTTTTGTGATTTTGTCAGTCACGTTATCTGAAACATATGGATGGAGTTCACAGATATTTGAAGGTACAATGTATTTCAGGACACAAATGCATCGTATTATAATATATCACCTTTTTCAGGAAACTGAACAAAATACCAAGTTAAATCATTTTAATAAACTAGAATCAATTATGTGATTATTTATTTATATTTCTCACCTGGAATTCTTCGATCCTTTGCTTGACTGAACATGTACAATTTACAATCATAAGTTTTAGTTCTGTACACTTAGAATTACAATAGTAGAAAATTGCACATATACAAATCAGTTTTAACATAAGAAAACTCCTTACTTTAAACCAAAACTCTTCAAACCATAAATCAGATTTTGTAACTTTACTATATAATATGAGATGTATCTGGTATTCCTTGTCAGGGCTCGCTTTATATAGCTTGTTCATTCACTTTTATGTCCATGAACCCATTAGGCATTACTCGTGATAGCACCATTTGTTACCTGTAGAGGAAATTGTTGTATATAGGGCTGGTCACTGCCCGTACAGGAAGTTGTATATAGGGCTGGTTGCTGCCCGTAGCGGAAATTGTTGTATATAGGGCTGGTCACTGCCTGTACAGGAAGTTGTTGTATATAGGGCTGGTCGCTGCCCGTACAGAAAGTTGTTGTATATAGGGCTGGTCACTGTCTGTACAGGAAGTTGTTGCATATAGGGCTGGTCGCTGCCCGTACAGGAAGTTGTTGCAAATAGGGCTGGTCACTGCCCGTACAGGAAGTTGTTGCAAATGGGGCTGGTCACTACCTGTACAGGAAGCTGTATATAGGGCTGGTCGCTGCCCGTACAGGAAGTTTTATATAGGGCTGGTCACTGCCTGTACAGGAAGTTGTTGTATATAGGGCTGGTCGCTGCCCGTACAGAAAGTTGTTGTATATAGGGCTGGTCACTGCCTGTACAGGAAGTTGTTGTAAATAGGGCTGGTCGCTGCCCGTACAGGAAGTTGTTGCAAATAGGGCTGGTCACTGCCCGTACAGGAAGTTGTTGCATATAGGGCTGGTCACTCCCTGTACAGGAAGCTGTATATAGGGCTGGTCGCTGCCCGTACAGGAAGTTTTATATAGGGCTGGTCACTGCCCGTACAGGAAGTTGTATATAGGACTGGTCGCTGCCCGTACAGGAAGTTGCATATAGGGCTGGTCGCTGCCCGTACAGGAAGTTGTTGCAAATAGGGCTGGTCGCTGCCCGTACAGGAAGTTGTATATAGGGCTGGTCGCTGCCCGTACAGGAAGTTGTATATAGGGCTGGTCACTGCCTGTAAAGGAAGTTGTATATAGGGCTGGTCGCTACCCGTACAGGAAGTTATATATAGGGCTGGTCACTGCCTGTAAAGGAAGTTGTTGTATATAGGGCTGGTCACTGCCTGTACATAAAGTTGTTGCAAATAGGGCTGGTCACTGCCTGTACAGGAAGCTGTATATAGGGCTGGTCGCTGCCCGTACAGGAAGTTTTATATAGGACTGGTCACTGCCCGTACAGGAAGTTGTATATAGGGCTGATCGCTGCCCGTACAGGAAGTTGCATATAGGGCTGGTCGCTACCCGTACAGGAAGTTGTTGCAAATAGGGCTGGTCGCTGCCCGTATAGGAAGTTGTATATAGGGCTGGTCACTGCCTGTAAAGGAAGTTGTATATAGGGCTGGTCGCTACCCGTACAGGAAGTTATATATAGGGCTGGTCACTGCCTGTAAAGGAAGTTGTTGTACATAGGGCTGGTCACTGCCTGTACAGTAAGTTCAGGAAGTTGTTACAAATAGGGCTGGTCACTGCCTGTACAGGAAGTTGTTGCATATAGGGCTGGTCACTGCCTGTACAGGAAGTTATTGCATATAGGGCTGGTCGCTGCCTTTGCAGGAAGTTGTTGTATATAGGGCTTGTCACTGCCTGTACAGGAAGTTGTTGTATATAGGGCTGGTCGCTGCCTGTACAGGAAGTTGTTGCATATAGGGCTGGTCGCTGCCTGTACAGGAAGTTGTTGCCTATAGGGCTGGTCGCTGCCTGAACAGAAAGTTGTTGCATATAGGGCTGGTCGCTGCCTGTACAGGAAGTTGTTGTATATAGGGCTGGTTGCTGCCCGTACAGGAAGTTGTTGTATATAGGGTTTGTATTGCCGCGCTGTTGCATGTCTTTGCTTCAGGATGCCACTATCCCGCCCTATCAGCCTGTTATGAAAATTATATAATAATATACTTATAAAGTTTATATCCTATCTATTGTATCAGGTCATACATGTGTCATGTTTTATGTAGTATGTTTGCACTGAGTGTAGTGTGTTAATTCGAGTGAAGTGCGTTAACTTGGAACTGGCTTTTATCAGAATAAAGCATTCATCCACATAAAGGACAAAGTTCGTTCACTTCTTCAAGCGATTGTGTAGTTAATATCAGTTATTTATTGGAAGATCACTCCTTTTGCGTTTTAACGTGACACCTCCTGTGTGCTAATGTGTTCCACCCATAAGTCCAACACAATGGATTTCACATTCCCAATCTATTTTGCCTCAATACTATTGGCAAAGATTGAAATGTGGACAGCATTATAGTCTAAATAAAAAAATGTTATATGATTTAGTCAAGCTTATACCAGTCACGGAAGAAGTTCAGAAATCATATTTGTAATTTTGTCTGACAATTAAAGTGTATTCAGCTAGAAATAATCTGTTCTACAAGTAATTTTGTATCAGTCCCTCACATTGGAATATTTCCTGAGGCTAAATAATCATGTGCGTTGGAGTATTATAGTGTCACAATAAGTACCCTCCCCCTGATCTCAAGGTCATCAATTCCATCTGTGACATTCAGGGCTCTCATCTCAGGATGACTCTCTTTTGATTTCAGTGACGTGTATGGGATTCATTTATGTCATACAGTATCACATGCCCGCGGTTTGTACAGCGATAAGTTGGTCTGATAAACTATGCCAAAGTTCATAGGTTATGAAATTGACCCAGATTTTCGTTGTAATTGAACACATCATCCCATACAACACAATATCAAGGTTATAAGTATTTAATAAGAAAATGTTGAAAGTTCTAGCAAGATGTGGTTCCAGCACCTTATTAAGGTCTGGTTCAGCCCAGTGCCTTACCAACACGCAAAGAAGATACCTCCCTGTGTGCACCGTGGATACCAATTTGAAACAGTCTGATGTACCCTCAGATTTTGGAGCCAAATTTTCCAAACTAATTGCTACAGCACTGAACAAACCAGAATCAGTAAGTTTCCAAGATGAGACAGAATATAACATGATATATAAAAGGTCGCATTACTCTCATGCTCAACATCTTTTATTTGCTTATGACAATGAATTCCACAAATTTAACTTTATATCATAGTTATATTGTGATAGACAATATGTATTTGCAGCTGATATCCTTGGCAGTAAGACCAGATGTCCAAATAATGAGAGATGGCAATGAAAACCCCACTGCAATGGTACAAATACAGTCAGTTGGAGTTTTTGATGAAACTAAAAACGTTGAATATGCCAAAATATTTTTTCCGTTTTTGGTAGAAGAACTTAAACTCCCAGTTGAGAGGTAAACACTTATCTGTACTTGTATAACTCCTATTTTATTATGATATTTTTTTAATGATAATTATTGTTATAATTGTAAATATACTCAAATGCAAATATCACCAACTCAGGACATGGCAGCTTTGTTGTAATTCTAATGAGACTATATGTAAAATATAACATAGAATATATTATAAAAACAGTAAGTCTTAAAATATATCCAGTACACCAATAATATGCCATGGAACAAAGATATATCCAGTATTGCAGTAATAATGTTAGGAGTTCAGCTAAATTAGTTTGTTTTGTCTGAGCTCCCAATGATCGTTGATACTAACAAGCATATTACATTGACAGGATAACTGTTCTGCTTACTCCTCTACAAAGACACGATGCCTCCCACCTCCTGTATGCTGACCACCTCAAGCAACACAGTTAAACCCCATACGCCTCTCAATGGTTGCAGAATAGAAACATTTATATGTATTTTATTTTACTGGCAGGATAACACTCTTGATGTTGCCCATGGAAAAACACTATTTGGGACGCCAACTTTATGCAGACTATATCGGTGCACAATCAAAGACAAAATGAAAAATCAAAGGCTTTTTAAATGGCACTTAGATCCAGATATTCTGAATGGATCAAATGTTTAAAATACAGGTTTTAAAACTCAAAAGAGTGCCAGTAACTAAACTTAAATTCAGCAAAGTATTCCATTTTTATTCATTGAATGAATGAATAAATGGTGGCTTAAAGGCACAACCACTAAGGTCATTCAGTGCCTAAAAATGGTAAAAACGTTTTGACTAGATATATGATTTATAAAATCAATATGATATGTGAATAATCTTAACAGCACAAAATATCAACAAAATCCTTTCAATATATCAGTTATAGACATACTACATTTGTATAAATAAATTCAATTTAAAAGACTTTAAATACCATTTGATGTTTCGTGGTTCTTGATAAATAAGTCAATAATTTATTCATCGAATATGAACATAAATATAATAATGTTACTATTTAATGAGTTGGAATCCTTCAGTGAGTAACTAAACAAATTAAATGAACAAATGAAAAACCACGACAAAGTTTGTTTATCCTGATTTACTGGCCATGGAGGCAACCATCAAGCCAAAGGGACAAAAGTGGTTCCAGGAAATCAGAAGAAAGTTATAAATCCATTGTGTTTATATGTGTGTGTAAGTTGTGTGTTTATATGTGTGTGTAAGTTCAGTATTAAATAGACACAAGTTCATTTCCCCTTTAATCCATCCATGGCCAAAGGCCCATGAAAGGCCTCGTAGGGATCATAGAATGGGGTGTCTTTTTTGGCATCTTGGTTTTGATAGTAGAAGTCAAGGCTTTGTGGGAATGACATGCTGTACTTATCCAGTTAGTCCCATGGGTAGGTTCTGAATCCTATCTGGTAAACATATGGACCAGTAATATCCCTGATATGATTGTTTCAGGCAATTGCAGTAATAAGACAATTAGCATCACAAAGAAAGAAGGTGAAAGAAGTTGTCATTATTGCTGCGACAATACAAATCCAGCACAGATAACATTTCTGAACTGAAATGACAGCAGGATACTGCATAAGGAGATTGTATCATATTGTGAAATATTGATTGAGAAAGGAATATTAATTATATAATACCATATTATTTTATTTTGATTTCATAATATGTATGACATTTTGCATGTGGTAATCCAGTGGGGTGTTTTATTTTTTGTATTTTTTTTGTATTTTGTCCATTTGCAAAAAAAAACAAAAAAACTTTGTGTTTGTATAAAGTGTTTGTATAAAGTTATTATTTTTCTTAATTCCTACCAAAACAAAAAATATTTCAATCCTATATGTTCCGAAGTGCATATTGCTAAAATAAAACTTCAAAATGAAGATTTCAACTTCAGCATGAAAAAAAAACACTTCCCACTGGCAATTGAACTCCAGACCTTGAGCATGGGAGACAGATGTCTTACCCACTGAGCCATGTTGAATAGTATGATTTGACCTTCTCACTGGTAAATCACAAATGGTCAACATCTTTATCACTCTATAAAGTTATTTAACTTGAACTCATAAAACAGAAAATTGTAATAAGTCAAAGAAAGTTAGTTACTGGAGTGGTGCATATTTTTCTGGAGAAGTCATATGGAAAGTAGTCCGGTAGGATGTTAGTTTCATAGGGAGTCAGTGTGTTGATATGCACTCAATGAGTTCACTCATAACAGAAGGGAAGTACACGTCATGTGATTCTTTTAATTCTTTTGATTTGCTGCTTCATAATGGTCCTGTTATCTGTGGTTTTGCTACCTGTGGTCCTGTTATCTGTGGTTTTGGGGCCACGGGCCGTGGCGCAGTTGGTTAGAGGGCCAGCTTATTAGCACCAGTTCCTCTGTGGTGATCCAAAGGTCGTGGGTTCGAACCCCGACCGTGCCGAGATTGAACTCATGATACAATTTCCTACATGAGCTGAGGCCCGTGCCAAAAAGGTTGACCCGTTGTCCTTGTAAATCTGTGACCGGGTGGGTTGTCATGTCAAGGACCTGCGACATGACAATTCAGTGAGGCAGCACTATATCTGCTACAAGTAGGTCTCATCACGAAATGACTGAAATACTGTTGAAAGTGATGTAAAACCCCAAACAAACAAACAAACAAATCTGTGGTTTTGCTACCTGTGGTCCTGTTCCCTTCATAATGGTCCTGCTATCTTAGGAATGTTCCTGCGAAGTGTGGTCCCACTTCCTCTGATCCAGCTCAAAGCAGTCCTGTTACCCCGTCCTGCTACCTATGGTCCTCTTACCTTCATATTGATTCTGTTCGTTCCTGTTATTTGTGACACTGCTACTTTCATATTTTTCATGCTACTTGTGCTTATGCTACCTGCTGTTCTACAACATAAGTGGTTCAGATTTTATGGTGGTCTATTAACAAGGGTTGAACATGTTTCAACCATTCAGTGTCTATCGAGACATGAAATGTATGATGATATTCTGAACTAAGACAAACATTTTCAAAACAATTCATCATTCATATTTAGATTGAACTGTGGCAAACTGTCAAAACACTTTTAACAAACATTTTTATATACATTTTAAATAAACATTTTTCACAACAAATATTCATTTTTAAAAATGATGAGAACCATTCATATTCATATGGCACTGTAATAAACTGTCCATGGGACATATACTTTTTGCTTTTGTAAGACATAAATATACGTCTAATAAAAATCACTTATATCTTTTTAAACAATGTTCTCATTTAAAGACCACACTAACAAACATAACATCAGATTTCTTAGTGGTTTAGTGGTTCTATTCTTTTTCTTAGAATTACCTAATGAAGGCTCTGACATGATCACACTTTCTTAACCATTGAAGCTTTTGTCAGTCCTTTGTAATATCTTCTTATTTTATGATCTTTGCTGACAATTTTGTCAATCTTTTCATAATCATTTTCTCATTGATCTCAGTCTCAAATGTCATTGCCAAATATTCTCGCAGTCTTCAGTCCAGTATCTTCTTCCATGCATCGAGAAAATGGAATCCAAGATATAATATGATGCCAAAGTTAATTTCATATTGCATCAAATTTTAAACAATTTATACAATTCATATTTATTATATATATAACTGATATTGTTAAAATTCTGTGATGTAAGGATTGTTTATATCCTGTCTTGTTATACATTATTATCTTGTCAAACCTTATGTTTTTACCATTTTTATGCACTAAATGACCTTAGCGGTGGATGTGCCTTTAAGCAACCATTCATTCATTCATTCATTATACGTGGCATTGCAATTGAATTGTTTGTTCTCCCATCTGCCCGTTGAAGACAATTCGTATATGTTCTCTCTGGAGAGCCATATCTGCATCTTGTCTGCCTTTATTGAAGATTGGGCCGACTGCATGGATTATGTGATGGCAGGTAATAATTCCATGTGAATTAGTTACGATGTTCTCTGTTTCTTTGACTTTTCCAAACTTCCTGATGTATTTTTTGCACTCTCTTTTGGGCCTGCCTTGTCACTGAGAGATTTGGCAAGTCCTATTCCATGGGACATTTGGCTATTTGCAGCATTCACTATCACGTCTGATCCATAAGTACTCAAATCACCATGGACAACTTTGATGGTGACTTTACCAATTTCTGCTTCATACAGAATGCTGTGTTCCTAAAATATTGTTGAACTAAATCAGTTTCAAAATTAAAAATAATCATTTTGCAAATTCTTACAAATAAAACATGTGCTTATTGATTTATCACCTTTGCTATACATAATTAAGATGTCAAGGTAAAGGTCTGCCAGCACTACCCTATTATATATATGCAGAAATCCAGAGACAATTTTCCCAGTTATTGCTGTTGTCAGGGTTTAAAAGCAACTCTGTGAATTCTTTAACTGACAAACCGCTTTGAAGAAAGAATTAAATTGCAATATTTGACATAATTCTTGGACATCAATATCTCTTGTCACCTATATGTCTGAAAAGGTATTACAGTAATCTGCGGTTTCAACCAAAGTAGACAACCTGAGTACTATTTACAACTGCAATTGCTATCAAAACATTGATATTTGACCTAATGTCCTAGCTTTCATACTGTGCGCTGTCTCTTAAGTGCACTTGCACTCTGTTGTATGCATAGGGAATCTGAAGAGCTAAGATAGTGTCGAAATTGTGTGATCAGTGCAATGTCAATTCTCCCTTCACTCATATACAACTAAAGGGATGAAAGCTTAAATCACAACCGTGGATGAGATCGTTTTTATTCCATGTATAAGGTTATCAATTTTGCTTTTATGACCTTGAGGTGTGGATATTTCTGATCTATGCCATCTAATCTTTAAATTCAGTGTCTCAAAACATAACCTAGCCTTACCGTAATCAATATTTCTGCCCAAATCTGAGATCACTTGTACAAAAATCAGAAAAGCCTGCGATCCAATGGAGGGAATGATGGAAATCAATAATGTCCCATAGAATATTATTATCATGTGCTCAGTGGGTTGTGACAATGCCTTGTAGTTCTTTATAAATATTATGAGGAATTAAACAACAGGGGGCACAAAAGTTGTCAATTTCCTAGAGAATAACATTATTCAGAGGGTGTTCCACCACCCAATCACCGTTTTTTTCTTTTCCACTGCACCAAAGAAATATTTCTCATACAGAGTTTAAGAAATATATTACTGTTTTTTTATGTTCTAAATGGCAATTGCGATGGAACGAAGCTATTTTTAATAAACTACACGAAATTGAGCCTGTTCTAGGTAAAACCAAAGGTGCTTGTAGAATTAACCGAAGTGAAGAGTCTGTTTTAATGCGTATATTATTATTATCATCATTTATTCATACTCAAAGTTAAAAACAATGGTATAGTCAGTGTACACAACATATAAATACAATTACAATAAATGCAGACTAGATTAAAAGTTTATGAAACACATATATCATTTAAAATATACAAATACTCTTCCTGATTCATATCATTCTCCACATTGTCATACATACAGTCAATTATTTCTAAGATCATGTTAATCTTCCATTCTTCATCTTCGATTTCCTTAGCAATTTTATCACAATACACTTGCTCCATTTTGAGCCTCAGAGATTTCAAACAGTCTCTTTCACTATACTGCAGGGAATATTCAGAAATAATTTCATTTATATTTCTCCCTGAGCAAGTCAAGGCATTCATATGGCACATCTTAGCAACATAAGCAATATGACAATTCTTGGAGACTAAATTACTTGCCATAAAATTGAAAAATCTACATTTCAGAATGTGGCTTACATGGTAAGAGTTACAAATATGTGGCAGAAATCGACAGTGTGTCTGCCATGGCAGATTAAACAGTTTACGTATTGCGACATTCCAAGTTTCGCACAATGATAAAAACTCTTTGCTATAAAAGTCCCATAGATTGGACCCATAGTAACTACTACCATATATCTGGAGAAGTTTGGCCCTGCACTTTGGATGGGCAAAGCCAAATTCTGTACTGATCTCATTCACACATGTAATAAAACAAGCTTTTCTAACATTAATATCTTTGCTAAAACTTAGACAACAACTGAAATTGTGACTGAGATGGGTGACATTTTTATACCACTCCAGAACATCTCCATTTAGCACAATATTTACAGTTGGTGTGTTACATTTCTTTGTATGAAACTTAATGCATTGTGTCTTTCTAGCATTAAACTGCAGGCCTTTTTGCATTGAGAAATCACTACAAACATTCAACATCTTTTGTAGGCCATATGCTGAAGGAGACAATAAAAATATATCATCAGCATATACCAATATGCCATAGTACCTGTTACCCATCTTACATCCATATCCACTCTTCTGAAGCTTCTCAATCAGATCATCCACATATAGAGTGAAGAACAACGGGGATATAACTGAGCCCTGTTTGACACCATTGGTAACATTAAAAGCACTGGATGTGTGGCCATCCCAGCGCACCTGTGCACTCCCATGCATATACATATTCATAATAACACGAACAATAACAGGTGGTAAACCTTTGTCATACAACTTTGTGAAGAGTACATCATGCTTAATCTTGTCAAATGCCTTAGAGCAGTCCAATAAACATGCATATACATCTGAACCATTTTGATTATAATATGAAATGATCTCCTTGGCCAACCACATACATTGTGACGTTGAATGCTCAGACTTGTACGCAAATTGTAGATTACTGGCTAACAATGTGTCCTTATTACTATTCAATATACAATATTCAAATACTTTTAAAAACAATTGCCCTATAATTGTCTGACAGTTTGCTGTTCTTAGACCCTTTAGGAATGGGCACAAGTGTTGACACTAGCATTCTCTCTGGAATAAAACCATGACTAATACATGCATTATAAAACTTTGCAAGATACTCATGAAAACACAATGGTGCATTTACAAAGTTATCTGACATAACATCACATATTCCATCTTGTTTTCCGCTTTTCAGGCAACTAATAGCCTTAGAGATATCTGATGATAGAGCTATAAATATCACTGTTTACTTTTTGCCACATGGAATCTATACTATTCCCATCATAATCACATAAGAATTGGACATAGTCATTTGACTCACTGCTATCTTTTTAAAGGTGAAAATCAGCCTCAGTGTATTGGATGTCAAAGGGCTTTGACTATCAAACATGTTTTAATTGAATGTATTGATTTTGATATAATTAGGACTCAATATTTTCATGTGTAAGATTTACATTCATTATTTGATATTGTATATACTTTTGTGATATCGTTTTTAAACCAAATGGATCTTTATAACCAATTTTAAGTGTGGAGCTCTTGTTTACTTAGGTCATTGGCCTATTTATCAAGAACCACGAAACATCAAATGGTATTTAAAAGTCTTTTGAACAATTTATACAATTCATATTTATTATATATATATATAACTGATTTTATTAAAATTCTGTGATGTAAGGATTGTTTATATCTTGTCTTGTTATACATTATTGTCTTGTCAAACCTTTATGTTTTTACTATTTTAGGCACTAAATGACCTTAGCGGTTGATGTGCCTTTAAGCAACCATTCATTCATTCATTATAAGTGGCATTGCAATTGAATTGTATGTTCTCCCATCTGCCCATTGAAGACAATTCTTATATGTTCTCTGGAGAGCCATATCTGCATCTTGTCTGCCTTTAGTGAAGATTGGGCCGACTGCATGGATTATGTGAAGGCAGGTATTAATTCCATGTGAATTAGTTACAATGTTCTCTGTTTCTTTGACTTTTCCAAACTTCCTGATGTATTTTTTGCACTCTCTCACCATTTTTGGGCCTGCCTTGTCACTGAGAGATTTGGCAAGTCCCATTCCATGGGACATTTGGCTATATGCAGCATTCACTATCACGTCTGATCCATAAGTACTCAAATCACCATGGACAACTTTGATGGTGACTTTACCAATTTCTGCTTCATACAGAATGCTGTGTTCCTAAAATATTGTTAAACTAAATCAACCAGCAACCATTCATTCATTCATTCATTATAAGTGGCATTGCAATTGAATTGTATGTTCTCCCATCTGCCCATTGAAGACAATTCTTATATGTTCTCTGGAGAGCCATATCTGCATCTTGTCTGCCTTAAGTGAAGATTGGGCCAACTGCATGGATTATGTGATGGCAGGTATTAATTCCATGTGAATTAGTTATGATGTTCTCTGTTTCTTTGACTTTTCCAAACTTCCTGATGTATTTTTTGCACTCTCTCACCATTTTTGGGCCTGCCTTGTCACTGAGAGATTTGGCAAGTCCCATTCCATGGGACATTTGGCTATTTGCAGCATTCACTATCACGTCTGATCCATAAGTACTCAAATCACCATGGACAACTTTGATGGTGACTTTACCAATTTTTGCTTCATACAGAATGCTGTGTTCCTAAAATATTGTTAAACTAAATCAACCAGCAACCATTCATTCATTCATTCATTATAAGTGGCATTGCAATTGAATTGTATGTTCTCCCATCTGCCCATTGAAGACAATTCTTATATGTTCTCTGGAGAGCCATATCTGCATCTTGTCTGCCTTTAGTGAAGATTGGGCCAACTGCATGGATTATGTGATGGCAGGTATT
Source organism: Amphiduros pacificus (assembly GCA_949316495.1). NCBI lineage: Eukaryota > Metazoa > Annelida > Polychaeta > Phyllodocida > Hesionidae > Amphiduros > Amphiduros pacificus. Next base: position 55,034,506 of record OX439001.1, on the reverse strand, counting down.
AATTCCATGTGAATTAGTTATGATGTTCTCTGTTTCTTTGACTTTTCCAAACTTCCTGATGTATTTTTTGCACTCTCTCACCATTTTTGGGCCTGCCTTGTCACTGAGAGATTTGGCAAGTCCCATTCCATGGGACATTTGGCTATTTGCAGCATTCACTATCACGTCTGATCCATAAGTACTCAAATCACCATGGACAACTTTGATGGTGACTTTACCAATTTCTGCTTCATACAGAATGCTGTGTTCCTAAAATATTGTTGAACTAAATCAACCAGCAACCATTCATTCATTCATTCATTATAAGTGGCATTGCAATTGAATTGTATGTTCTCCCATCTGCCCATTGAAGACAATTCTTATATGTTCTCTGGAGAGCCATGTCTGCATCTTGTCTGCCTTTAGTGAAGATTGGGCCGACTGCATGGATTATGTGATGGCAGGTATAATTAATTCCATGTGAACTAGTTATGATGGTCTCTGTTTCTTTGACTTTTCCAAACCTCCTGATGTATTTTTTGCACTCTCTCACCATTTTTGGGCCTGCCTTGTCACTGAGAGATTTGGCAAGTCCTATTCCATGGGACATTTGGCTATATGCAGCATTCACTATCACGTCTGATCCATAAGTACTCAAATCACCATGGACAACTTTGATGGTGACTTTACCAATTTCTGCTTCATACAGAATGCTGTGTTCCTAAAATATTGTTGAACTAAATCAACCAGCAACCATTCATTCATTCATTCATTCATTATAAGTGGCATTGCAATTGAATTGTATGTTCTCCCATCTGCCCATTGAAGACAATTCTTATATGTTCTCTGGAGAGCCATGTCTGCATCTTGTCTGCCTTTAGTGAAGATTGGGCCGACTGCATGGATTATGTGATGGCAGGTATAATTAATTCCATGTGAACTAGTTATGATGGTCTCTGTTTCTTTGACTTTTCCAAACCTCCTGATGTATTTTTTGCACTCTCTCACCATTTTTGGGCCTGCCTTGTCACTGAGAGATTTGGCAAGTCCTATTCCATGGGACATTTGGCTATATGCAGCATTCACTATCACGTCTGATCCATAAGTACTCAAATCACCATGGACAACTTTGATGGTGACTTTACCAATTTCTGCTTCATACAGAATGCTGTGTTCCTAAAATATTGTTGAACTAAATCAACCAGCAACCATTCATTCATTCATTCATTCATTATAAGTGGCATTGCAATTGAATTGTATGTTCTCCCATCTGCCCATTGAAGACAATTCTTATATGTTCTCTGGAGAGCCATATCTGCATCTTGTCTGCCTTAAGTGAAGATTGGGCCAACTGCATGGATTATGTGATGGCAGGTATTAATTCCATGTGAATTAGTTATGATGTTCTCTGTTTCTTTGACTTTTCCAAACTTCCTGATGTATTGTTTGCACTCTCTCACCATTTTTGGGCCTGCCTTGTCACTGAGAGATTTGGCAAGTCCCATTCCATGGGACATTTGGCTATTTGCAGCATTCACTATCACGTCTGATCCATAAGTACTCAAATCACCATGGACAACTTTGATGGTGACTTTACCAATTTCTGCTTCATACAGAATGCTGTGTTCCTAAAATATTGTTAAACTAAATCAACCAGCAACCATTCATTCATTCATTCATTATAAGTGGCATTGCAATTGAATTGTATGTTCTCCCATCTGCCCATTGAAGACAATTCTTATATGTTCTCTGGAGAGCCATATCTGCATCTTGTCTGCCTTTAGTGAAGATTGGGCCAACTGCATGGATTATGTGATGGCAGGTATTAATTCCATGTGAATTAGTTATGATGTTCTCTGTTTCTTTGACTTTTCCAAACTTCCTGATGTATTTTTTGCACTCTCTCACCATTTTTGGGCCTGCCTTGTCACTGAGAGATTTGGCAAGTCCCATTCCATGGGACATTTGGCTATTTGCAGCATTCACTATCACGTCTGATCTCCCCTGTGGGTGCGGGGATTAAAGAATAGCCCCACTGCCCCCCAGCATGTCGTAAAAGGCGACTAAAGGGGCGTCCTGTTTGCCGTGGGATGCGACCTGTGTCGGGGAGGATATGGAATCCTGACGGGCTGAGCACTGGGCTGGTTTGGCAGTAATACCGGTCCAGTTGCAACACGCCTGTCTTGGATCCAAATGTTCACCAGACAGGCAGATCAGATTAGGCCTGGGTCTGATTTAACCGGCTTGTGGTATATTTCCTTTAATGTATTCTGGATGTTTGATTTTTATTAATGATAATTTCAATGTTTGAAATTTAGGAATAATTTTAAAATTTTTGATAAATATTTGCTGAAAGGAGATTACTGCTGATTGGGTCAATCGAGGGATATAAATAAAATCCGAAAGGGTGGAGTTTTTATTCTTAGAGTATGTCATGTTGGGTATCCTCACGGCGTCAGGGCTTGGAGTTACCGGCCCAGAAAGGCGTCCCCTTGTTGGGCTCCGTGGTGGGTAGGGGACCTAACTGATGAAATATAAAAAAACACACATGGCGCAAAACAAACAAAAACGACCAAGGAATGACATAGACAGCGACGATGATTCAAACAAAATAGAAAAATGGCCTAGATTTTTAATTGCGGAAAGTTCTGATGCTGAACATACCCTGGCAAAAATGTCCCCCTTTGCAATTGCAAAGGGGATACAAGGCATTGCCGGGGTACCAAAAACCGTTAAAAAGATGGGAAATAAATTATTGATTGAGGTTGAGCGGAAAAGCCATGCGGACAATCTACTACGATGCCGAATGTTGGCCACAGTTCCTGTTATTATAACAGCTCACAAAACTCTGAACAATAAAAAAGGAGTAATCAGATGCCCAGATTTAGTGGGAGTTTCTGAGGAGGAGATAGTGGATGAGCTCAAAGACCAGGATGTTGTTCAATGCAAGCGGATATTTATAAAAAAGGACGGTGTAAAAATTCCTATCAATACGTTTATTCTGACATTTGAAGCAGCGCAGCTTCCAACATCTATCAAAGTTGGATATTTGAACGTTAGAGTTGATGTATTTATTCCAAACCCTCTGCGCTGCTTCAAGTGTCAGAGGTATGGACATGGATCTGATCGATGTAAAGGTAATGAAACATGTCCAAAATGTACCGCTCAGCACAGTGGAGATGATTGTTCTTCAAATATTATAAAATGTGTCAATTGCCAAGGCAATCATCCATCGTATTCGCGGAATTGTCCTTCCTTTTTAAAAGAGAAGGAAATTCAGCGAATACGCCACACTGAAAACATTTCTTTTCCTGAGGCACGTAAACGTGTAGAAAGTTTGAACAATACAAAAACATCCTATGCTAGCACTGTAAAAACGAAAGAAACCAAATCAATAGCGATTCAAACCGAAATAACATGGCCAATCAATGACAAAAATTATTCCTTTTTTACAAAAACCTCTAAATCTTCAGCAACGTCAACTCAGACTACAACATCCACTATCCCAGTTATAACTCCACCAACAGCAACATCCACTAAACCCTCTTCACAAACTCCCTCCACATCATCCAGTAATACAAGTATCAATAGCAATAGACACAAATCAGACAAAAAAGAAATCAAAGATCAAGTTAAAAGTAAAATTAATAGAACTAAATCCTTAGAAAGGATGGACACAGGTGATCCTCCGGATATGAATTTTACTCCTGTGCACTCAAAGCATAATCGTAAACTTAATAAGTGATTATGCTGAATCATATATTTTTTCTCATTATTCTTAATATGGCTATCGGCAATATCATACAATGGAATTGTAGAGGATTTGAGGCAAACAGACCAGAACTGGAGTTATTAGCCCAAAAATATAATGCATCTGTTATTTGTTTACAGGAAACTAATTTTAAAGATAACTCAACAACATTTAAGGGATATGTACCTTATAATAAAGTTGGTTCAATAGATGCAATGGACCGAGCACATGGCGGAGTTTCTATTTTTGTTAAATCCTGTATACCCCAAAGTAAAATGACATTAAATACTAATTTACAAGCTTCTGCAGTCAGGATAACCCTGCACAATACATTAACAATATGTTCAGTATATTTGCCACCAAGTGAACCAATAAATATTACAGATTTAAATAACTTAATAACTCAGCTGCCACAACCGTATATGCTAGTTGGTGACTTTAATGCTCACAACTATCTTTGGGGTGGCAGAAACAATACTGATGCCAAAGGACGTATAATAGAAGATTTCTTAAATAACAATAGTTTGTGCCTTTGGAATGACGATTCTCCAACCTATTTACATCCTGCTACAGGCTCTTTAACATCAATAGATCTCTCCATGTGCACTCCAAATTTATTTTTAGACTATTCCTGGGAAGTAGAGGAAGATCAATGGGGTAGTGATCACTACCCCATTATTTTAAATAACCATTTTCCTCCACCAGATGAAAGAATCCCCAAGTGGAAATTTCATAAAGCCGATTGGGCAAAATTTCAAACATCCTGTTTCAATAGAATAACTCCAGAACTTTTTAACAATGTAGATGATCCTCTTCAAGTTTTTACAGATACATTGTATGATATTGCTGATGGGTGTATTCCCAAATCAAAGCCAAATTCTAAAATTAAAGAAAAACCCTGGTTTAATGATGAGTGCAAAAAAGCTGTCAAGGAGCGCAAAAAAGCTCTGAAAAAATTTAATCGACAGCCAACTCAATATAATTTGCACCAATTTCGAGTAAAAAGAGCTAAAGCCCGTTATATTATTAAAATAAGCAAAAGAAAAAGTTGGAAGGATTATGTTTCCAAATTAAATACGCGTACACCGATTAAAAAATGCTGGGATATGGTGCGTAAAATTTCGGGGAAGGGAGGTGGAGCAAGGATCAAACATCTAACTCATAATGGCCAATTAATTACAAATCCCACTGAAATAGGTAACACAATAGGTCAAACAATTTCCAAGAATTCCTCATCCAATAATTATTCTGCCAAATTTCAACAAATAAAAAATAGAAAAGAAAGAAACCAACTAAATTTTATATCTCATAACTTGGAACAATATAATAAATCATTTACAATAGAAGATTTGAAACTTGCTTTGGATAAATCTCATGATACCGCTCCTGGGCCTGATCAAATTCACTACCAAATCCTTAAACACCTCCCTGATCAATCACTTGGGCATCTTTTAAATATTTTTAATAACATTTGGGAAAGTGGTGATTTTCCTCCTTCATGGAGGGAAGCCACTATTATTCCCATTCCTAAGCCTGGCAAAGAATCCTCAGATTCAAATAATTATCGCCCCATTGCTTTAACCAGTTGTATCTGTAAAACAATGGAGCGAATGATTAATGAGCGTTTAGTTTGGTTTTTAGAAACTACAGCTTATATTTCTGTTGCACAGAGTGGCTTTAGAAAAACTCGAAGTACCATTGACCACCTGGTACGTTTAGAGACATTTATAAGAGAGGGTTTTTTAAAAGGTGAGCATGTGGTTAGCATTTTCTTTGATTTAGAGAAAGCGTACGATACTACATGGAAATTTGGAATAATGAGCGATTTATATGATATGGGATTAAGGGGTCGTTTACCCCTTTTTATTCAAAATTTTTTGTCAAATAGACAATTCAGGGTCCGAGTTGGTTCATCACTTTCTGATGTTTTTGATCAGGAAATGGGTGTTCCACAGGGAAGTATATTATCAGTCACCCTTTTTATTATTAAAATTAACAGCATTGTTGATTGTATGAGGCCTGGAGCAGATTGCTCACTTTTTGTCGATGATTTCAACTTAAGCTACAGGTCCACAAGCATGCATACAATAGAACGACAGCTCCAACAACACTTAAATAGATTACAAGAATGGGCTGATCATAACGGATTTAAATTTTCTTTAAAGAAAACTATGTGTATGCACTTTTGTAAAAAATGTAAGGTTCACCCAGATCCTGATCTTTATTTAGGCCAAACTCGGATACCTGTTGTCGAAGAAACCAAGTTTCTTGGACTTATTTTTGACAGAAAATTATCTTTTATTCCCCACATTAAATATGTTAAGAAGAAATGCCAGAAGGCATTAGATTTATTACGGGTTCTTGCCCATACCGATTGGGGAGGGGACCGTAATATTTTATTACAATTGTATAGAGCATTGGTACGTTCTAAACTTGATTATGGGTGTATGGTATATGGATCAGCACGTCCATCTTATATTAAAATGCTTGATCCTATACAAAATCAAGGTTTACGACTCTGCCTTGGTGCATTTCGTACATCGCCTGCAGATAGCTTGGCAGTTGAGGCAGATGAGCTGCCTCTTGATTTAAGAAGAGAAAAGCTTGCCCTTCAGTATGCTGCAAAAATTGCAGCTTGTCCAGACAATCCTGCCCAAGATACTGTATTTAATCCAAATTATGTTGATCTTTTTGAAAATAAACCAAATACAATACCGACTTTTGGCATTCGCATTAAAGAATCTTTACAATCCTTAAATTTAAATCCGAATCAAATAGCTAAATTTCAATATCCAGAAACACCTCCATGGACCTATGAAACTTTAAATATTAATTTAGCCATGACGGAATAAAAGAAATACTCAACCGATCCATCCCTGTATATAAATAGATATAATGAAATAAAATCTATCTTCACTGGATATCAGTGTATATACACTGATGGATCGTTTGATGATGACAAGGCTGCTGCAGCTGCTGTTAAGGGCAATCATATTTATTCAGAACGTCTGCCAAATAAATCATCTATTTATTCTGCAGAACTACATGCTTTGTACCTTGCTTTGGATCATGTGGAGACTTCTCCACATCAGACATTTTTAATTTTTTCTGATTCTTTGTCTTGTTTACAAGCATTGAAAGCAAAGGATTGGAAAAATCCCTTTATTTACAAAATTCTCGAACGGTATCATAGACTCTGTACAGATGAAAATAAAGAAATACGTTTTTATTGGATCCCCAGTCACATTGGAATCCATGGAAATGAGGCCGCTGACCAAGCTGCCAAAGCAGCATTGGACAAACGCCCAATAGATTTACTTATTCCATATACAGAGTTTAAGAAATATATTACTGTTTTTTTACGTTCTAAATGGCAGTTGCGCTGGAACGAAGCTATTTTTAATAAATTACATGAAATTAAGCCTGTTCTAGGCAAAACTAAAGGTGCTATTAGAATTAACCGTAGAGAAGAGTCTGTTTTAACCCGTATAAGAATAGGACATAGTCATTTGACACACTGTTATCTGCTTAAAGGTGAAGATCAACCGGAATGTATTGGTTGTCAAAGGGCTTTGACTATTAAACATATTTTAATTGAGTGTATCGATTTTGATATTATACGAACTCAATATTTTAATGTACAAGATTTACATACGTTATTTGATACTGTAGATACTTCTGTGATAGTATCGTTTTTAACTCACATAGGACTTTATAATCAGTTTTAAGGGCAGAGCTTTTGTTTATTTATGTCATTGACTTATTTATCAAGAACTGCAAAACATACTGATCAAGTCTTTTAAACAAATTATACATATTTACTATATTTGATTGGTGTTATATAAATGCTGTTGTTAAATTCTTGTGTTATGTACATTTTGTATTAATATTTACATTTTGTTTCTAGTCAATATAACGTTTTTGTTTTTACTATTTTGGCACTGAATGACCTCATTGTGTCGATGTGCCGTAAAGAAACCATTCATTCATTCATTCATTCATTCATCACGTCTGATCCATAAGTACTCAAATCACCATGGACAACTTTGATGGTGACTTTACCAATTTCTGCTTCATACAGAATGCTGTGTTCCTAAAATATTGTTGAACTAAATCAGTTTCAAAATTAAAAATAATCATTTTGCAAATTCTTACAAATAAAACATGTGCTTATTGATTTATCACCTTTGCTATACATAATTAAGATGTCAAGGTAAAGGTCTGCCAGCACTACCCTATTATATATATGCAGAAATCCAGAGACAATTTTCCCAGTTATTGCTGTTGTCAGGGTTTAAAAGCAACTCTGTGAATCCTTTAACTGACAAACCGCTTTGAAGAAAGAATTAAATTGCAATATTTGACATAATTCTTGGACATCAATATCTCTTGTCACCTATATGTCTGAAAAGGTATTACAGTAATCTGTGGTTTCAACCAAAGTAGACAACCTGAGTACTATTTACAACTGCAATTGCTATCAAAACATTGATATTTGACCTAATGTCCTAGCTTTCATACTGTGCGCTGTCTCTTAAGTGCACTTGCACTCTGTTGTATGCATAGGGAATCTGAAGAGCTAAGGTAGTGTCGAAATTGTGTGATCAGTGCAATGTCAATTCTCCCTTCACTCATATACAACTAAAGGGATGAAAGCTTAAATCACAACCGGGGATGAGATTGTTTTTATTCCATGTATAAGGTTTTCAATTTTGCTTTTATGACCTTGAGGTGTGGATATTTCTGATCTATGCCATCTAATCTTTAAATTCAGTGTCTCAAAACAAAACCTAGTCTTACCGTAATCAATATTTCTGCCCAAATCTGAGATCACTTGTACAAAAATCAGAAAAGCCTGCGATCCAATGGAGGGAACGATGGAAATCAATAATGTCCCATAGAATATTATAATCATGTGCTCAGTGGGTTGTGACAATGCCTTGTAGTTCTTTATAAATATTATGAGGAATTAAACAACAGGGGGCACAAAAGTTGTCAATTTCCTAGAGAATAACATTATTCCGAGGGTGTTCCACCACCCAATCACCGGTGTTTTCTTTTCCACTGCACCAAAGAAATATTTCTCATACAGAGTTTAAGAAATATATTACTGTTTTTTTACGTTCTAAATGGCAATTGCGATGGAACGAAGCTATTTTTAATAAACTACACGAAATTGAGCCTGTTCTAGGTAAAACCAAAGGTGCTTGTAGAATTAACCGAAGTGAAGAGTGTTTTAACGTGTATAAGAATTGGACATAGTCATTTGACTCACTGCTATCTTTTTAAAGGTGAAAATCAGCCTCAGTGTATTGGATATCAAAGGGCTTTGACTATCAAACATGTTTTAATTGAATGTATTGATTTTGATATAATTAGGACTCAATATTTTCATGTGCAAGATTTACATTCGTTATTTGATATTGTATATACTTTTGTGATATTATCGTTTTTAAACCAAATGGATCTTTATAACCAATTTTAAGTGTGGAGCTCTTGTTTACTTAGGTCATTGGCCTATTTATCAAGAACCACGAAACATCAAATGGTATTTAAAAGTCTTTTGAACAATTTATACAATTCATATTATTATATATATATATAACTGATTTTATTAAAATTCTGTGATGTAAGGATTGTTTATATCTTGTCTTGTTATACATTATTGTCTTGTCAAACCTTTATGTTTTTACGATTTTAGGCACTAAATGACCTTAGCGGTTGATGTGCCTTTAAGCAACCATTCATTCATTCATTATAAGTGGCATTGCAATTGAATTGTATGTTCTCCCATCTGCCCATTGAAGACAATTCTTATATGTTCTCTGGAGAGCCATATCTGCAACTTGCCTGCCTTTAGTGAAGATTGGGCCGACTGCATGGATTATGTGATGGCAGGTATTAATTCCATGTGAATTAGTTACCATGTTCTCTGTTTCTTTGACTTTTCCAAACTTCCTGATGTATTTTTTGCACTCTCTCACCATTTTTGGGCCTGCCTTGTCACTGAGAGATTTGGCAAGTCCCATTCCATGGGACATTTGGCTATTTGCAGCATTCACTATCACGTCTGATCCATAAGTACTCAAATCACCATGGACAACTTTGATGGTGACTTTACCAATTTCTGCTTCATACAGAATGCTGTGTTCCTAAAATATTGTTAAACTAAATCAACCAGCAACCATTCATTCATTCATTCATTATAAGTGGCATTGCAATTGAATTGTATGTTCTCCCATCTGCCCATTGAAGACAATTCTTATATGTTCTCTGGAGAGCCATATCTGCATCTTGTCTGCCTTTAGTGAAGATTGGGCCGACTGCATGGATTATGTGATGGCAGGTATTAATTACATGTGAATTAGTTACCATGTTCTCTGTTTCTTTGACTTTTCCAAACTTCCTGATGTATTTTTCGCACTCTCTCACCATTTTTGGGCCTGCCTTGTCACTGAGAGATTTGGCAAGTCCCATTCCATGAGACATTTGGCTATTTGCAGCATTCACCATCACGTCTGATCCATAAGTACTCAAATCACCATGGACAACTTTGATGGTGACTTTACCAATTTCTGCTTCATACAGAATGCTGTGTTCCTAAAATATTGTTGAACTAAATCAGTTTCAAAATTAAAAATAATCATTTTGCAATTTCTTACAAATAAAGCCTCCTGGGAATAATAAGAGATGAGGCAAAACACATGTATTTGAACATGTGCTTATTGATTTATCACCTTTGCTATACATGATTGAGATGTCAAGGTAAAGGTCTGCCAGCACTACCCTATTATATAAAATGTGGAAATCCAGAGACAATTTTCCTTCAGTTATTGTTGTTGTCAGGGTTTAAAAGCAACTCTGTGAATTCTTCAACTGACAAACCGCTTTGAAGAAAGAATTAAATTGCAATATTTGACATAATTCTTGGACATCAATATTTCTTGTCACCTATATGTCTGAAAGGGTATTACAGTAATCTGTGGTTTCAACCATAGCAAACAACCTGAGTACTATTTACAACTGCAATTGTCATCAAAACATTGGTATTTGACCTAATGTCCTAGCTTTCATACTGTGTGCTGTCTCTTAAATGCACTTGCACTGTGTTGTAAGCATAGGGAATCTGAAAAGCTAACATAGTGTCGAAATTGAACGAATCCCAAAGTGGAAATTTCATAAAGCCGATGGCCAAAATTTCAAACATCCTGTTTTAATAAAATAACTCCAGAAATTTTTAACAATGTAGATGATCCTCTTTAAGTTTTTACGGATACATTGTATGATATTGCTGATGGGTGTATTCCCAAATCAAAGCCAAATTCTAAAATTAAAGAAAAACCCTGGTTTAATGATGAGTGCAAAAAAGCTGTCAAGGAGCGAAAAAAAGCTTTAAAAAAATTAAAAGCGACAGCCAACTCAATATAATTTGCACCAGTTTCGTATAAAAAGAGCTAAAGAGTTATATTATTAAAATAAGCAAAAGAAAAAGTTGGAAGGATTACATTTCTAAATTAAATACACGTTCACCAATTAAAAAATGCTGGGATATGGTGCGTAGAATTACTTGGAAGGGAGTTGGGGCAAGGATCAAACATCTAAATCATAATGGCCAATTAATTACAAATCCCACCGAAATAGTTAACACAATAGGTCAAACCATTTCCAAGAATTCCTCATCTGATTTTATATCTCATAATTTGGAAAAATATAATAAATCTTTTACAATAGAAGATTTGAAACTTGCTTTGGATAAATCTCATGATACCGCTCCTGGGCCTGATCAAATTCACTACCAAATCCTTAAACACCTCCCTGACCAAACACTTCTGGATATTTTTTGGATATTTTTAATAATATTTGGGAAATTGGTGATTTTCCTTCTCCATGGAGTGAAGCCACTATCATTCCTATTCCCAAACCTGGCAAAGACTTGTCAGATTCAAATAATTATCGTCCCATTGCATTAACAAGTTGTATCTATAAAACGATGGAACGAATGATTAACGAGCGTTTAGTTTGGTTTTTAGAAACTGCGGCTTATAATTCAGTTGCAGAGTGGCTTTAGAAAAACTTGAAGTACTATTGACCATCTCGTATGTTTAGAAACATTTATACGAGAGGGTTTTGTAAAAGGCGAGCATGTGGGTTGTATATTTTTTTATTTAGAAAAAGCATACGACACCACATGGAAATATGGAATAATGAGTGATTTATATGATATGGGATTAAGGGGTCGTTTACCCCTTTTTATTCAATATTTTCTATCAAACAGACATTTCAAAGTTCGAGTGGGTGCATCACTTTCTGATGCTTTTGATAAGGAAATGGGTGTTCCACAGGGAAGTATATTATCAGTCACCCTTTTTATTATTAAAATTAACAGCATTGTTGGTTGTATGAGGCCTGGAGCAGATTGTTCACTTTTTGTTGATGATTTCAACTTAAGCTACAGGTCCACAAACAGGCATACAATAGAACGACAGCTCCAACAACACCTAAATAAATTACAAGAATGGACTGATAACAATGGATTTAAGTTTTCTTTGAAAAAAACCGTATGTGGAAGGCTCACCCAGATCCTGATCTACACCTTGACCAAACTCGAATCCCTGTTGTCGAAGAAACCAAGTTTCTCAGACTTATATTTGATAGAAAACTATCTTTTATCCATCATATTAAATATGTTAAAAAGAAATGCCAGAAGGCATTAGATTTATTACGGGTTCTTGCCCATACCTATTGGGGAGGGGACCATAATGTTTTATTACAACTGTACAGAGCACTGGTACGTTCTAAGCTTGATAATGAATGTATGGTGTATGGATCAGCATGTCCATCGTATATTAAAATGCTTGATCCTATACAAAATCGAGGTTTAAGATTATGCCTTGGTGCATTTCATACATCACCTGCAGATAGCTCGGCAGTTGAGGCAGATGAACTGCCTCTTGATTTAAGAAGAGAAAAGCTTGCCCTTCAGTATACTGCAAAAAATGCTGCTTGTCCAGACAATCCTGCACATGATATTATATTCAATCCAAATTATGTTGACCTTTTTGAAAATAAACCAAATACAATACCAACTTTTGGCATTCGCATCTAAGAATCTTTACAATCTTTAGATATAAATCCAAATCAAATAGCTAAATTTCAATATCCAGAAATACCTCCGTGGACCTATGCAACTTTAAATATTAATGTAGCCATGTCAGAATTGAAGAAATACTCAACCGATCCATCCCTTTATATAGATAGATATGAAGAAATAAAATCTGTTTTCACTGGATATCAGTCTCCCCTGTGGGTGCGGGGATTAAAGAATAGCCCCACTGCCCCCCAGCATGTCGTAAAAGGCGACTAAAGGGGCGTCCTGTTTGCCGTGGGATGCGACCTGTGTCGGGGAGGATATGGAATCCTGACGGGCTGAGCACTGGGCTGGTTTGGCAGTAATACCGGTCCAGTTGCAACACGCCTGTCTTGGATCCAAATGTTCACCAGACAGGCAGATCAGATTAGGCCTGGATCTGATTTAACCGGCTTGTGGTATATTTCCTTTAATATATTCTGGCTATTTGATTTTTATTTATGACAATTTTAATGTTTAAAATTTAAGAACAATTGATAAATTTTTGATAGATATTTCTTGAAAGGAGATTACTGCTGATTGGGTCAATCGAGGGATATAAATAAAATCCGAAAGGGTGGAGTTTTTATTCTAAGAGTATGTCATGTTGGGTATCCTCATGGCGTCAGGGCTTGGAGTTACCAGCCCAGAAAGGCGTCCCCTTGTTGGGCTCCGTGGTGGGTAGGGGACCTAACTGATGAAATTTAAAATAACACACATGGCGCAAAACAAACAAAAACGACCAAGGAATGACATAGACAGCGACGATGATTCAAACAAAATAGAAAAATGGCCTAGATTTTTAATAGCAGAAAGTTCTGACGCTGAACATACCTTGGCAAAAATGTCCCCCTTTGCAATTGCAAAGGGGATACAAGGCATTGCCGGGGTACCAAAAACTGTTAAAAAGATGGGAAATAAACTATTGATTGAGGTTGAGCGGAAAAGCCATGCGGATAATCTACTACGATGCCGAATGTTGGCCACAGTTCCTGTTATTATAACGGCTCACAAAACTCTCAACAATAAAAAAGGAATAATCAGATGCCCAGATTTAGCAGGAGTTTCTGAGGAGGAGATAGTGGATGAACTCAAAGACCAGGATGTCGTGCAATGTAAGCGGATATTTATAAAAAAGGATGGTGTCAAAATTCCTATCAATACGTTTATTCTGACATTTGAAGCAGCGCAGCTCCCAATATCTATTAAGGTTGGATATTTGAACGTTAGAGTTGATGTATTTATTCCAAACCCTCTGCGCTGCTTCAAGTGTCAGAGGTATGGACATGGATCTGATCGATGTAAAGGTGATGTAACATGTCCAAAATGTACCGCTCAGCACAGTGGAGACGATTGTTCTTCAAATATGATTAAATGTGTCAATTGCCAAGGAAATCATCCATCGTATTCGCGGAATTGTCCTTCCTTTTTAAAAGAGAAGGAAATTCAGCGAATACGACACACTGAAAATATACCTTTTCCAGAGGCACGGAAGCGAGTAGAAAGTTTGAACACAGCAAAGACATCTTATGCCAGCTCTGTGAAACCTAAAGAAACAAAATCAATAGCAATTCAGACCGAAATTACATGGCCAATCGATGACAAAAATTATTCCTTTTTCACAAAAACCTCAAAATCTTCAGCAACATCTACTCAGACTCAGACACCCACTATCCCAGTAGTACCTCAACCAACAACAACATCCACTAAACCCTCTTCACAAACTCCTTCTACATCATCCAATAATAAAAGTATCAATAGTAATAAACCAGTACATAAATCAGACAAAAAAGAAATCAAAGAACAAGTTAAAAGTAAAATAAATAGAACTAAATCCTTAGAAAGGATGGACACAGGTGATCCTCCGGATATGTATTTTACACCTGTGCACTCGAAGCATAATCGTAAAATTAACAAGTGATTATGTTAGATCATATATTTTTTCTCATTATTCTTAATATGGCTATCGGCAATATCATACAATGGAATTGTAGAGGATTTGAGGCAAACAGGCCAGAACTGGAGTTATTAGCCCAAAAATATAATGCATCTGTTATTTGTTTACAGGAAACTAATTTTAAAGATAACTCAACAACATTTAAGGGATATGTACCTTATATTAAAGTTGGTTCAATAGATGCAATGGACCGAGCACATGGCGGAGTTTCTATTTTTGTTAAATCCTGTATACCCCAGAGTAAAATAACTTTAAATACTAACTTACAAGCTTCTGCAGTCAGGGTTACCCTGCACAATACATTGACTATATGTTCAATATATCTACCACCTAGTGGGCCAGTTAATATTACAGATTTAAATAATTTGGTAACCCAGCTGCCACAGCCATATATGTTAGTTGGTGACTTTAATGCTCACAACTATCTTTGGGGTGGTAGAAACAATACTGATGCCAAAGGACGTATAATAGAAGATTTCTTAAATAACAATAGTTTGTGCCTTTGGAATGACGATTCTCCAACCTATTTACATCCAGCTACAGGCTCTTTAACATCAATAGATCTCTCCATGTGCACTCCAAATTTATTTTTAGACTATTCTTGGGAAGTAGAGGAAGATCAATGGGGTAGTGATCATTACCCCATTATTCTAAATAACCATTTTCCTCCACCAGACGAACGAATCCCCAAGTGGAAGTTTCATAAAGCCGATTGGGCAAAATTTCAAACATCCTGTTATAATAGAATAACTCCAGAAATTTTAAACAATGTAGATGATCCTCTTCAAGTTTTTACAGATACATTGTATGATATTGCTGATGGGTGTATTCCCAAATCAAAGCCAAATTCTAAAATAAAAGAAAAACCCTGGTTTAATGATGAGTGTAAAAAAGCTGTCAAGGAGCGCAAAAAAGCTCTGAAAAAATTTAATCGACAGCCAACTCAATATAATTTGCACCAATTTCGAGTAAAAAGAGCTAAAGCCTGTTATATTATTAAAATAAGCAAAAGAAAAAGTTGGAAGGATTATGTTTCCAAATTAAATACGCGTACACCGATTAAAAAATGCTGGGATATGGTGCGTAAAATTTCGGGGAAGGGAGGTGGAGCAAGGATCAAACATCTAACTCATAATGGCCAATTAATTACAAATCCCACTGAAATAGGTAACACAATAGGTCAAACAATTTCCAAGAATTCCTCATCCAATAATTATTCTGCAAAATTTCAACAAATAAAAAATAGAAAAGAAAGAAACCAACTAAATTTTATATCTCATAACTCGGAACAATATAATAAATCATTTACAATAGAAGATTTGAAACTTGCTTTGGATAAATCTCATGATACCGCTCCTGGGCCTGATCAAATTCACTACCAAATCCTTAAACACCTCCCTGATCAATCACTTGGGCATCTTTTAAATATTTTTAATAACATTTGGGAAATCGGTGATTTTCCTCCTTCATGGAGTGAAGCCACTATTATTCCCATTCCTAAGCCTGGCAAAGACTCCTAAGATTCAAATAATTATCGCCCCATTGCTTTAACCAGTTGTATCTGTAAAACAATGGAGCGAATGATTAATGAGCGTTTAGTTTGGTTTTTAGAAACTGCAGCTTATATTTCTGTTGCACAGAGTGGCTTTAGAAAAACTCGAAGTACCATTGACCACCTGGTACGTTTAGAGACATTTATAAGAGAGGGTTTTTTAAAAGGTGAGCATGTGGTTAGCATTTTCTTTGATTTAGAGAAAGCGTACGATACTACATGGAAATTTGGAATAATGAGCGATTTATATGATATGGGATTAAGGGGTCGTTTACCCCTTTTTATTCAAAATTTTTTGTCAAATAGACATTTCAGGGTCCGAGTTGGTTCATCACTTTCTGATGCTTTTGATCAGGAAATGGGTGTTCCACAGGGAAGTATATTATCAGTCACCCTTTTTATTATTAAAATTAACAGCATTGTTGATTGTATGAGGCCTGGAGCAGATTGCTCACTTTTTGTTGATGATTTCAACTTAAGCTACAGGTCCACAAGCATGCATACAATAGAACGACAGCTCCAACAACACTTAAATAGATTACAAGAATGGGCTGATCATAACGGATTTAAGTTTTCTTTAAAGAAAACTGTGTGTATGCACTTTTGTAAAAAACGGAAGGTTCACCCAGATCCTGATCTTTATTTAGGCCAAACTCGGATACCTGTTGTCGAAGAAACCAAGTTTCTTGGACTTATTTTTGACAGGAAATTATCTTTTATTCCTCACATTAAATACGTTAAAAAGAAATGCCAGAAGGCATTGGATTTATTACGGGTTCTTGCCCATACCGATTGGGGAGGGGACCGCAATATTTTATTGCAATTATACAGAGCGCTGGTACGTTCTAAGCTTGATTATGGGTGTATGATATATGGATCAGCACGCCCATCTTATATTAAAATGCTTGATCCTATACAAAATCAAGGTTTAAGATTATGCCTTGGTGCATTTCGTACATCACCTGCAGATAGCTTGGCAATTGAGGCAGATGAACTGCCTCTTGATTTAAGAAGAGAAAAGCTTGCCCTTCAGTATGCTGCAAAAATTGCAGCTTGTCCAGACAATCCTGCACATGATATTATATTCAATCCAAATTATGTTGATCTTTTTGAAAATAAACCAAATACAATACCAACTTTTGGCATTCGCATCAAGGAATCTTTACAATCCTTAAATTTAAATCCGAATCAAATAGCTAAATTTCAATATCCAGAAACACCTCCATGGACCTATGAAACTTTAAATATTAATTTAGCCATGACGGAATTAAAGAAATACTCAACCGATCCATCCCTGTATATAAATAGATATAATGAAATAAAATCTATCTTCACTGGATATCAGTGTATATACACTGATGGATCGTTTGATGATGACAAGGCTGCTGCAGCTGCTGTTAAG
Source organism: Amphiduros pacificus (assembly GCA_949316495.1). Classification (NCBI taxonomy): domain Eukaryota; kingdom Metazoa; phylum Annelida; class Polychaeta; order Phyllodocida; family Hesionidae; genus Amphiduros; species Amphiduros pacificus. The sequence goes on along the minus strand of OX439001.1, from coordinate 55,016,738 downwards.
GGCAATCATATTTATTCAGAACGTCTGCCAAAAAAATCATCTATTTATTCTGCAGAACTTTATGCTTTATACCTAGCTTTAGATCATGTGGAGACTTCTCCACATCGGAAATTTTTAATATTTTCTGATTCTTTGTCTTGTTTACAAGCATTAAAAGCCAAGGATTGGAAAAATCCATTTATTTTAAATATCCTTGAACGGTATCATAAACTCTGTACTGAGGAAAATAAAGAGATTCGTTTTTACTGGATTCCCAGTCATATTGGAATCCTTGGAAATGAGGCTGCGGACCAAGCTGCCAAGGCAGCATTGGATAAGCGGCCAATAAATATGTTTATACCTTATACAGAATTTAAGAAATATATTACTGTTTTTTTACGTTCTAAGTGGCAATCACGCTGGAACGAAGCTATTTTTAATAAACTACATGAAATTAAGCCCGTTCTAGGCAAAACTAAAGGTGCTATTAGAATTAACCGTAGGGAAGAGTCAGTTTTAACCCGTATAAGAATAGGTCATAGTCATTTGACGCACTGTTATCTGCTTAAAGGTGAAGATCAACCGGAATGTATTGGTTGTCAAAGGGCTTTGACTATTAAACATATTTTAATTGAGTGTATCGATTTTGATATTATACGAACTCAATATTTTAATGTACAAGATTTACATACGTTATTTGATACTGTAGATACTTCTGTGATAGTATCGTTTTTAACTCACATAGGACTTTATAATCAGTTTTAAGGGCAGAGCTTTTGTTTATTTATGTCATCGACTTATTTATCAAGAACTGCAAAACATCATACTGATAAAGTCTTTTAAACAAATTATACATATTTATTATATTTGATTGATATTATATAAATGCTGTTGATAAATCCTTGTGTTATCTACATATTGTATTAACATTTACATTTTGTTTCTAGTCAATATTACGTTTCTATTTTTACTGTTTTGGCACTTTATTGTGTCAATGTGAAACCATTCATTCATTCATTTTTACCATTTTTAGGCACTAAATAACCTTAGTGGTTGATGTGCCTCTAAGCAACCATTCATTCATTTATCTACAGGATTTTGATTCTTAAATCTATGGAAATAATTAATGCTCATTAAATAAGAATTTTATTTGTGAATAATTTCACTGACCACTTCACTGTTGTGAGGATCATTGTATACAACCAGCAGTGACCCTTTGAGCAGTTCAAAATACTCCACACCGGTGAGTCCCAATAAGCAAAGCAGCAATTTTGGCCAGAATACTTGTTGAGTTTTCCTGGCCAACAAAAGCTAATATTGGAATATGTTGAAAATGTGACACCACAATATCAAAATGTAAGGCCATCAGGGCAATTCCTGAAAATAGAAACAGACACATTTAATCAATTTAAGATGTATTATGGGTAGATTTTCCGAATTTTACACATTAACAAACAAGCTACTTCAACACTATATATATAGGCCACGGGCCGTGGCGCAGTTGGTTAGGGCGCCAGCTTATTAGCACCAGTTCCTCTGTGGTGATCCAAAGGTTGTGGGTTCGAACCCCGGCCGTGCCGAGATTGAACTCATGACACAATTTCCCACATGAGCTGAGGCCCGTGCCTAAAGGGTTAACCCGTTGTCCTTGTAAATCTGTGACCGGGTGGGTTGTCATGTCAAGGACCTGCGACATGACAATTCAGTGAGGCAGCACTATATCTGCTACAAGTAGGTCTCATCACGAAATAACTGAAATAATGTTGAAAGTGATGTAAAACCCCAAACAAACAAATCAACACTATATAAAAGTAATGTGGTTAGAAATAGAGATCATTTCTTCATGTTGTGGTTTAGCTTTGATAATTACTATCCACCACAAAATATAATGAAAGAGCATTACGGAAGTACTGCTTCCATGGATCCATAGAGCTCTTTTATCACATCCAGTGAAAATGCCTATTTAGGTATTTCTGGATATGGCAGAGGCACATTTTGGTTGGGAATGAAGAGATGTTCTTGCTTTTCCACTGCTATGAGTTTCCCCTTCATTGTCAGGTGAACTTTTGAATTTAAGATTAAATACTCTGAAGTCTGGTGTCCATCCCAGTCTGGACACATTTTGAAGAGTTCTTTCTCTGGAAAAAATAATATTACGCTAATTCAATTAAATAGATATTATACAAACATGCTTATCAACAAACATGCTGATCATTGCCTTTTGTTATTTCTCATCTCGATTCTAATTGGCTAATGTTTGAAATATAAAATAAAAATCTGCAAATGGCAAGTTACAAAACAAATTTTCAGCCATGGGCCGTGGTACAGTTGGTTAGAGCACCAGTTTATTAGCACCAGTTCCTCTGTGGTGATTCAAAGGTCGTGGGTTCGATCCCCGGCTATGCCGAGATTGAATTCATGATACAATTTCACATGCGAGCTGAGGCCCTTGCCAAAGGGTTAACCTGTTCTTGTTAATCTGTGACCGGGTGGGTTGTCATGTCAAGGACCTGCGACATGACAATCCAGTGAGGCAGCTCTATATCTGCTACAAGTAGGTCTCATCACGAAATGACTGAAATAATGTTGAAAGTGATGTAAAATCCCCAAAAAACTACAAAACAAAAAAAATAAAAACAAAACTCTTATTCCAAAACCCTGACCTAGGATGTGAGTATTGCTTCACTGCTAATACCATCATTACCTGATCATGCTGATGATGATATTGGCAGTGAATACTTGTTTAGAACTTTTATCCTCTTCGTGCATTGTGAAATGACATCTGTTCAGCTTATCTAATCATCATTGGGATGTTGTCGAGTTGGAATTACAGTTCATTTTAGCCTTGGGAACCTCTCGTAACCTCTCGTAACCATATATATATATATTTCTATATATATATATATGGATGATTTAGATTTTAGCAGAAGAGTCATATATTTTCAAACAGCACAGCAAATTTGTTTGGGAAAATATGATAAGCATTAACCTTTGATCACAAGCTTAGGCTATATATACACACACAAAATTTGCTGTACTGTTTGAAAATATATGACTTTTCTGCTAAAATCTAAATCATCCATTGAACACTGTCAACGACCAGTGATCAATCCAAACAGCTAGTTGGTAAAGCTGACAGTCACAGTGGGGCACCTTTGATTTGGACATTGATTAGATTTAGCATCAGAGGCTTGTTTGTCATTTGTTTCTGTCTAACAGTCCACGCTTTACGGACACCCTTTCAGACCATATCAGTGGTCACCTAAATACAAGCAAAGCACTGGGCACTTCCAGCATTGCACAATAATCCTGGCAGGTGTATTTTGGTTGATTTTATGGAGATTACTCATAAGTTGATGAAGATAACTTGAATGTAACACAGTATCACTACCACATACATGTATGATTTAGACATTACTCAAATCTCTCGAAACTTACCCGTGACCCCCGTGATTTCAAGAAAGCTTGAATGAGACCACTTATGGGCATGTGACCATGGGGTTCAGGCATCCATTCGGACAAACTTTGATTTCATCACTCTCAGATTACATGAAGTTCCCCACACTGGTTTCAAATATAATATTGTTCTTCCACCAGGTGTCAGAACGAGTATGTTAAACATGTCAACTTCTGTTTGAAAAACCAGCTCGAGCTTCAGACCTTAAGATTTACACAAAAATAAAGTGGCGTTCCAAACGTTGCATGAACAAAAAGGCAATTCAAGCACATTTAAAGCTATTGTTTTGGGTTAAGTTTTGGTTCGAAAACATAGATTTTAATCTTTAAAAGATTATTCAAACTTCTAAATTATGTTAAGTAAAGACAGCATGAGTAATTTATATGGAAAACATTAGCCAGAAGGTGGCAGCATGTTGCCCATCACTGTCACCATTTGGCGAACAATAAATATGCCATGATGCGTCACGAAGGCCAGCGTCCCTGGTAGATGGCGCTGCTGGTTGAGGCCTGTATTGTAGCGTCGTCATCAGCCTCCGTCATCAGCACTGCCTGCAATGCCTGCTGAGTCTGTCACAGTCATCCCTTATTGACCTCGCCCAGGCTTCGTGGAGATATTTCCAGAACCTATCGACTATTTCCATTGTGTTTGCCAAGCTGTAAACATTACCACTTGTACTGGATTTAGTTGCTTTGCCACAACTCTATCCCTTGGAGTTCTTCAATATTTTCAATATTTGAGGTCCTTTGCATTATTCCTGTTGTGAGAGGATCGTACCAAATTCAACGCTTGGAGAGTTGAAAAAGCAGTGGCTTTTACCAATACCAAATCACATGTGTTAATGTATTTATAAGACAAAGTTGTTCATTGGAGTCTAGTAATACAAGGTTATATATTTGGATCAATTTGGTGTTTGTTAAGCAGCGTAGATCAATCAGCGTCATTACCTTGTGGTCTCTCCATTGAGTTGCTGCAGCGCGGGAACCCAGAAGGCCAGGCAGACGACATTCACTCCACAAAGCCTCGCTTTCGATACGAAGCCATGACATACTAACCTAGCTGCCATCAGAACACGGCTATGATGGAAAAGATGGATACCACTATGTTAGTGCTCTTTGCTGTAGCTACAGGTGAGTTATTTAATTTCCTATTTGATAATAATAGAGAATAACATATTTATGATATTTAGGATTGGATTTGTAGGGATGGCATGAGGTGTTTTCACGTGAATAGATGTAATATTTCAAACAGTTTGTGGAGTTTTTACCGGTATAGAAGCGTCACATTTGAGTGCACACAGATGACAAGAGCAGTAAATGCAGTCCACCGTGTGCACACAGCATTGACATCACTCTGGAAAGAAGATACTTTATCATAAAAAGTTTCTTCACACCCCCAACGGTTTAGACTTGGTGGTTATAGGCTCTGAAGTATATTGCCGCTTCTTTTTCATTGCCCTTTTTGAAAATGATAGTAAGGTGAACAAGGACATCTCATGACAGACATTTTTTTCTTTTTTGAAACGGATTCCAGTCCCTGCAATAAGGACCGCGCTTCAGGCTCAATGTTTAATACTGAAAATTAATATATATATATTCCATATTAAGTTCATTATTTTCAAATGTGATTTGCAATGAGTGATGAGAAGGAAGTTGCAAGGCAAATGTGTTATGATAGAGCTAATATGGAAGTGCACAACAGTGTGTGGTAAAATATGTGGATTCTACATAATTCATGTGTTGCACACAGAAAGGAAGGAGAACTAGACTAGGCCCTGGGGATACTGGCTATGCTAGTGAATGGTATAGAGTTGGCAGCAAGGGAACTCATAGACTTGCAGTCTGCTCCTACGTTAAGGTCAAGATGTGCCAAGGAGTTGTTATACTAGTATGGTATAGTGACACTGCAAATATGCTGACTATACTGTAATATAAGGCACATGCATGCAATGTGCATGGAAATACAATAATAATAATGATCTTCACTTTGCAGTAAATACCAGTAAATGTTACCCGATATGTCCTAATAGTATTAAATTGTGTATTGATTTCCCAGGAGTATACCAGAAAATATTAATGAATGTATTGAGCTAAGTGTGTACTCACAAGTTAGGCGAGTGTTACTCTTCACAGATCAGTATAATGAGAGTTATTCCTAATTATACTTTGGATTTCATTCATTACAATATTTGGAACGCCCTTATGTTACAGATATGTTATTTAGATCAAACAGCAGGATGAACATTTGCAACAGCAATTTTACTAATCACGTAGCCTCTGGTTGTACCTGGGAGCAAAACCAACATATGGTGCATTAAGTGATTTTATGGAGTACTTTGGGAGGAATTATCCATCAGAACAGATGCTAATTGATACGAGTAAATACTGCTCCCAGGTACACAACACTGTCCCCTTCCTCTGTTTTAGGGAGATATTGGCAGCCTTATACTATGTATGCCTCTGAGGCTGTGTTTCCATGTATTTGTCAAGCTGCGAGGCATATTTGACCCCTGAGGTGACCTTTGTTTACCATGGTAACAATGTGCTGGTCAGAGCGTGTGTCAGTGAGCAGGTTAACCCATTGTTCCCCTCCAGGACGGGCATCAGCGTGGGTTTTTGCACCATTTTCCTCTGTCAACTCTTGCAGTATGCATGGACATGTTTCTTGGGAACATCTCCTTGGCTTATTAGACACGTTTAATGGTCTCTGAATATCATAGTGTTTGGCCTGAGATGACATTCCTGTCTCTTGGATTAGGCAGCCTGACAACATCAAACCAGTGTACAGAGACGAGGCGTCATTCCCTCATGTACTTTACTCAGATTGCTTCATCCACTCATCATGTGCCTTTCACTATCTCCCTCTCCGCCGCTTTCCTTATTTGCATATCTAGGTCATGCGTCCATATTCCCCAGCACACATTTATTTTCATAATTTCATATTTTGATGAGAGGGGTGCCAATAAGATGTTTCAAGACTTGGGGTGACAAAGCTTGATGAGAAGGAGAAAATAAGTATGTTTTCATATAGCCACTGAACTCTTAAAGCTTCAACAATCCTGACAAAAGGGTTTTATTTTACATTAAACATTCATCAGCCAAACAGTAACTTTGATCTACTCCACATTTGTGACTACCATATTTTACCAGCTCTTATGTGTGTGTCAGCCCCAGTGTCAGGTGCGGCCTCTCTCAGGTAGGCTAGCGTCTGTCAGCGACCGTGCACTCTATCTTGGGCTCTCCTGACAGGTCCACTTCCCAATGCACACACTGCCTGACCCGGGCTCGGCGGGGCATACTCCGCTTCCTAATGAATTGTTGCCCCTCTAGTCAGGCCCGTGGACCGTGGGAGCGAAAGAAGCCACGACGCTGGCGTTTCATTAACTATTTGTGAAACTAGGCGATGGACTTGCCCCATCTCATTTTATGCCATTAAGACAAATGTCCTCTGGGCTGGGTACATTCTCTGACCAGCATAGTTGGCACTACAATTTCTATTATATAAAACTGGGTGAAATTCATCACACAGTTGATTTCATTCTATAAAACAAAGTAAAAACTTAAAATATATAAATTAGATTTACAGTATAATTTCTCTGTCCTTTTCGATTTTAATGATACAAAGCTCACGAATTGTCCCTGGTAAAGTTCAGGTGAGCATGTGTGAGTTCACAATGTATGAACATCCACAACCCAGCTCTCAAGTGTGTACTCATGCGGATAGGCAAATACTGTCATGCAAACGTAGGGAGAGAACTCTTGCAAAGAAAAGGCGCCAACTTCAGCACAATACCTGCGTATCCAATAGTAGAGAAAACTACTGCAAACACCATCAAAATGTCGTCTGCTTTCACAACCAGATGATAGCTCCCCGAACGAAGATAGTATTTCCTACAAAAGCGTTTGAATAACAAAGAAATTCGCTGTAAGGCTGTCAGAGTTCTCTGGACAAAAACATTAACGGCAAGTAGAATAGCAAAAACATGGAAACGGTAAACCTTAAGGACGAACAGTCAATGTACAGGAAGTTGAGAAATGCAAAGTACATATTTGCCGGTGGCCGTCGCCAATTTGTTTCTGTGGAGATTAGATGTATAAGCTACTTTCCTGAGCATATAGATTGGTCACTGTGTAAGGTTGTGCAACACAAAGTAATCACTTGTAATTGCACAATGGAGAGGACAATTGTGTTATTTCACGATGTTTTAATGAATTTGTCTGAAAAAGGATAATGGACGGTGTAAACACGTAGCTTTTCACAGATCCAGCTTAAAACTGTACAAAGATCTAAACAAACAAAGATACATAACTTAGAGCTTGTTGGCTAAGAGGGCAAACACACGAGAGGAAAAAGCGAAACTAGCGTCTCAACAAAATGTCTTTATTATATAAATACAAGTATTTCTACTATATTTCTGAACCAAATACCAATATAATTGATATGTACATAACCGGTTCCCAAAAAGTTGAGTTGATGTAAGGTGACATAATTGAAGAATAAATCTATAAATCACAATAATATGCGCTCTGTAAACTTAACAGTGAACTTAGTTCTCAAATCAGGTTTTCGAATGTATGGAAGTCCATTCGGTAGATATTAAATACATTAGGTCAGACATGAATGATATATCAATAAATGCAATATTAGGAAGATTTAATCATTTTTTTGTTGCCTACTAATTACTGGAGTCCGTACAATTGTATAGAGACCAGGAAGAAATAGACACCACTGTATATATTAGGCACAATTATCCCACAGAGACAGGGTCTATAATTGGGACATTGTTCTGAGCTAAGTCATCAAGCAATGGTAATTACATGCACTGGGGGACATCTGGTGTCCATATTAGATCGGGAATGCTCACAGAGGAAATACTGGGCGGTCACCTCAAAGTTACCTGCAGCAGCGGGAGCCAACTACTCCAAAAGTGGACTAAAATCCTTTGATATTAGAAGGATGTTTCACATTATACTAATGGAGCTGGTTTAGTAATTAATTCTGCTTTGTAGAAGGTATACAACGACGAGGACTGCATGGATGTAGTTCAGGTGTGAGGTATGCATAATGCTACAATGAAGATGTACCTCAGGTAACAGGTTGGAAATATGTCACGGAATAGACGGGAGTCAGGTGTACAACAAAATGATTCTCTCCTTTTTGTAAAAACTATCCACTGTGTATTAGTGAATGCTATATATAAGCATGCAAACAATGCATCATACCAGATAACATTCATGTATATGCAGCCAGAGCATATCACACAATACCGAGATTTCTACTGCCACTCTGGCTAGGCACAGATATAAGCTTTTACAAAATTACCTATTGATCCTTGTTGTTTGCCCAAATCAGATAGACCGCTGCATATGTGACCACCATATACTGACATATCATATGTAGCACTGGTAACAGCATAGGAATCTGATGTGTCAGCCCAAAAAAACTATTGGCCAGTATTTGCTCAAACCGGTGTGTTATCGATCACAATATTGCATCTAGCTAGCTATGTATATGCCTATCTCAAGTGCTATCAGAATGGATGCACGATGGACCACCTGAACAGATCACATGCAATCAGATGTCACCAGCCACCTCCAGATTGCCTCTGGGTCTATAATCACCAGTATCTGCACAGGTTATATATGTACAGCTAGATTCTACCACACTATAGGGAATACTTCTATAACACATCTGTAGAGCTCAGCTTGGCACACTTTGCTACATCCCACTGCTGGTATGTTAAGAGGACAAAATGTAGATCTATGTGAAGTTGACAATCATTTGAGAAATATTCGATCTGAGAGGGTAGTTTTGGAGTATATTCCAAATACATTCGTGGATGCATACCTGCTTAACATAGTTTATAGAAAACATACACACTCTTTTGACGTTAAAACATCGATTTATATATCTGCAAATTGCACATTTAAAAAACCTGTTTAAATTCCCATGAATAGGAGAAGCGGCTTTCTAAAAGGTCTCTTTCCAATTGTGAGGCCAGCCTTAATTTGGCAATTCCAGTGCATCTGCAAATATATTTGGGCAATATGTCAGCAGTGTGATATTGAATTTTTCAGTTGGAAGGGATGCTAATCTAGTAACTCCCAACACATCTCTGTGCAGGCCAAGGGAACTGACCAGAGTAGCCTGTCCTGACCTCGCCACATTGGGTTATGTTGTTGTTGTTGGCGAGAAACAGGGCACTTAGGGACTGGACATAAATCCCAGATTATTGAATTTATAATGCCAAGTTTCCGCCGGATTATACGTGGACGTTGATGTGACCATATTTCACATTATTAGGCTCTCTAGGGTTGTGTCCTTGTGGCTTCTGTGACACCGCATCATAGGAAAAAGGCTATGTGTTAGAAGTGACTGGGTTTTCCTCATGATTCTGTGATAAGGAGAGGTACTGTTTTATTTGCTTACAGCTATTTCTTGCCAGTTTGGTGGACTCACTATCATATGATTATGGTATGTGCCTCTAGACAGCGGATCTCATAGTTGACATAACCCAGTCAGTCTTCTCAGACAGGGATCTCAGTACAATAAGAGGTCTCAGTACAATAAGAGGTCTCAGTACAATAAGAGGTCTCAGTACAATAAGAGGTCTCAGTACAATAAGAGGTGAATTCCTTGCAAGCTTTGAACCATTGACACCCAGCCCACACTCCTGGCACGTATCTCCATAAAGCACACCGGGCCTCCGCTTGCCCTAATAAGTGACCCCAATTACTTCCACAACTGGACTAAAACACTGCATTACTAATACGAGACTGGGTAATATTGGAATTTATCCAGTAATTGTGAGCTGGAACTAATGGACCCAGTTTTGGGGCGAAATGACGGGGGTCACATTGTAACATCTTCAGAGGGAAGCATCTAAGAGATTGATAATGTCATGACAAAATCATGGCACGACCGAGTGACTTTATTACAAGTTGATTTATCAGAAATAAAAGTGTTATGATATTCAAGATTTCGATTTCGTCTTATAGAATCGTTTGTTGAGTAATGAAATATTATTATTGCACAATGACGTGATGAAAGATATTTGGAAAATCCCACTTAAAGGTATAGTCATTCTTATAGCTTCGAAATATGCAGACACATCGTTATGGAATGTGTGCTTAGTGTGTTATGTCATAGGGACATAGAAAAACAATATCCTAAGAGGTCTGCTGAAAAAACATAGTACATTGGCCTAGCCACCAGACTATCAGTCTTTTCCAACAATTGATTTATCACATATAGATTGCCTGATACCTGTTTGTGTGGATGACCTCTGGTTCACACTGGTCAAACACCAATTTCTCTCCCAAACAGAGGAGCCTTTACAGTGTGAAACACGTGTGATTGACTTGCAAGGAGCCCAGCCCAGTGTAGTTTGATGGGGACAGGCTCCTGGTATTTATTTGGGACCAATTTCTCCTGACACTATCTGGATTGGTTGTCTGGATTGAAGAGAATTGCATAGAAAGTCGGTGCAGTCAAACTAGAAGCCTTATGGGTTGGCTGTCTGTGGTTGCCCTGTTACCAGCAATCAGCAAGGTTCTGCCTCAGAACCTCAAGAAACATCCAATCCTTATTTATGAAACTCCGTGAGATGTTGATTCACTAGTTGATTAGCCAGTGTGAGCTTCCAATTTGGAATGCTTCCATTTTGGGTCAGCATTGATCAGACAAGGTCCTCACAGCCTCTTTGCTGTGACACTTTGTTTTATTGTCTATTCCATTTTCAAGCATCAATCAAATTTTTGTCGTATCTCAGTCCTGCCTGGTGCTACATTGTTTTAAAAAAACATCTCATGCATATGATTTATAAGAGCGCTCCACGGCAAAATATATTTACTTTTGATATAGGTCTTATTTTTAACATATAACCTTACTTTACAGTTATATAAGCTGCAGACAGATCTTAATTTAAAATGTAAGTTTGGGAGCTGATGGGATTATCTTAACATTAAATAGACATAAAGACCTATCCGGCAATATTTCTACGATCAATTGCTTACCCCCTTTCTCCTATTCGGGTCATTTAATCACAACTAAAGATTAAGCCTCATGGAGTCCTTACAGTATTTGATTTGACCTCCAGGGGGAGGGCTGACTGATCTGAATGTGGGACGAAGAGCCATGGACCATAGCAAACCACCATTGAAAAGCTTCAGTTATCAGAGAAGCGCTTTCTGAGGCAGATTCTTGCCAGGGAGTGATGCAAACGCCCTATCAGAGTCAGTGTTTCCAGGAGACTTCCCCCGCCCTATAAACGTTTATGTATAGCATCCTTAAAGCCCAGCCCCTGAATGAGCAAATCATTCGTGAAATGAGCTGTAGAGTTGTTTTGCATATCCCACCATCATTGCCTTCAAGTGTACTATTACGTCCACTCTGTGGCCTCAGAGAGGGGCCAGTTTTACCCTCCTCCGTGGCAGCGGTTCTTTATTGCTTTCTTTAAGCCATAACCGTTGCTGCTACCTTCCCGGTGTTGCTGAGCACTGTGTCTGAATAATAATCTTAAAGGGCATTCCATAATCGGCGGTCCTCAGGTGTCTTCGGTCAGCCATATTCTTCCAGCACACAAAGGGACCGGTCCCATCTGGGAGTCCCTAATTTTTCCGCACTTACGCCACCATCAGAAAGCTACAATGGTTCCAGAATTCCCAAGGAACTACTATCTCTCACAAAAACCCCCTTTCTTTTCTCGTATCGAAATGGCTGCTTCAAGAAATGTAACATATGGTTGTATATCTGGTCCATTTATACACTTTACATCATATAAAGCAATTTTAAAGCCCCATCAAAAAGTAAGAGTTTTAAAGCAGTCATCAAGGAAGAGCCCCTGAATTTAATCCATTCTTACCTAGTAAGTTGTCAGATCATCAAATAGGAAGTGCTGGGGTAATACATCAGTAATGAAAGTTCTCTCATGCATTTAGAATATTTTCTTATTAAATGAACTACATCAAGCATTTGTATGATATTTTTGGTGATTTACGTATGTTTAATTTAGGCATATTTAGCTACACTTAAGTTCATGTATACTGTGTCTCCTTATTTGTCCAGGGAATTGATAAAATAAAGTAAAATATACATCTTTAATCTGGTCTTTAAACATAAACATAATCAAATAGTGTAGCTCTATTTTAACAAAATCATTGCTATTTAAAAATAATCGGATATAAAAACACATTAACAAAACTGATATATAATTATACTGATGATAATACTTCAAACAGATTAAATATTTGTATATGATTATCTGCCATTAATGTCATTTGGCCATGTGTTACCCTCAGGAATATATTTTGATTTAAGCTGAAAAAATAATCTCGAAACTAATTGATTTGCAGAAGATGCGCATGCGCTGTGCCCATGAATGTCATTATTACTGTATGAAGGGAATATACTTTTTTGCAATGATACGTAATGGATAGATTTATTTGCATATCATCCATCAAGATATGTATAATTAAACTTGTCCTTGGGGTACTTTCAATCTAATGTATTTGGGAAATCTAATGCATTTGATTTCACAAGAAACAAGATTTAATACTCTGAGGATATGCGGTGACAGAAATGAGGGATATGTTTGGCGCATCTTAGTGTGGCTGGCTTTACATGTGCTCATAGGAGGGCCACACTGGAGAACGGGAGAGTAGGGGGACAAGGGCAGTGTGGAGAACTGACTGAGTGCATGGGGCGCTCACCACTTGCATTGTTTTAGCCACAATACCATGTAATCATGGCTATTGTTTGTCCACATGTGATAGCCCTGGTTACACCAGACCATTCTGCGAGGTGTCGCAGTCAGTTTGCCTCCTCCTTCTCTCCCCATATGCTCTGCTCTCATTAAAACCTTTTTTATCAACCCGGGACACATTAGTTCTCCAGTTGTATGTTTTCAAGTGGCCCATGAGAGGTACCCTTGTGTATATATTAATCGTTACCAATAACAGAACCAAATGGGACAGGGAATGTGTAACTTATATTGCCACAACAGAAACCCCAGGAGACAAGTATCTTTATATAGAAGTATGCATTTATCCTTGTTTGACAAAACCTTTTAAAGTTGGGCAATGAATGAGTATATGACAAGATGGACATCCATTAAAAAGAAAAGAAAAATAGTTGAAACATCCATAGCATTTGGACCGGGTCATAATCAATTCATGAAACTATAAACATGCGTTTTTGTTCCTTGGAATTATATTAGAATTTCGAAAATCATTATTCTGTTTGGCTGCACTTATACACTCAATTAGTATGCATGCATTACACATATTTGAAACAACTTTCCTGCTCAAATTATTTCAATGTCAACATGCCAAGTCAATCTGGTTAATTTCAATATTGATAGAACTACCTCTTGAGAAATCATTGTGTACATACTTGTCAACTTCCCATTAAATTGGACCTGGTACACACACACACAATATATATATATATATATATATATATATATATATATATATATATATATATATATATATATATATATATATATATATATATATATATATATATATATATATATATATATATATATATATACACAGAACATTCAACCATCTGAGAAAGTATAGCGCCAACAAAAATGGTTTAACAGAGCGTAATGAATGATTATCATGGTTATATCATACTATCACAGTGCCAAAAGCCTTACTTTAATATTCAAGTTCTATCGTGCAACATACCAACTTCTGACAGATAGTAGAATATTGATATTTTCCAGAATGTGGCTCCATGTTTCACCCACGTTTATATAATGCAAACATTCGCGTAACGCATGTTGACATGAAAAATATGAAAACAAATATATATGAATGATTTACTATGATGCTTCATTGTAAAGATTTATGGAGATTTGCCAAATCAGGTGCAATTTACCCCATCATCAGTGAAACACAGGATTTTATGTGCTTTTCATGTCAGAAGTCATAAGTCAACATCTAATGCTGTAGGTAAGATCAACAAGAACTTGTTTGAACCATACATTACAGGCCACGAGTAATCGGGTTTATACCATGGAGTAAATGGTTCAGTGAGAAGTGATATGTTATTGATTAATATTTATTTATATCCAATGTCCTAATTTATTAATTCATTACTGGTATATCAGTGAGAGACTTTTGTCATAAATTAGTTTGTTTAAAGTATAAAGGTGTTTTGGGTGATCTACCAGAACGAGAGACAAACGTGAAGCAATGCTATACTCTTTCTCCTGGGACCAGTTTGTTATTAGTGATCTTATTGAAAAGAAAAGTATCCTCCAAATTAGTATGTGGGCTTGAAGGCTGAGCTTGCAAACAACTACAATCTATCATCAAACTACCGATGCCTTGAAATTGAATTACCTGCAATGCCAGGTTTCTCCCACCGATACGTTTGTTAGTGTGAACGTTTATATAAGTACTATACGGTGCAATAGGATATGGAAGTATAGTCATATAATTTATTAGCGGAAGGATATGAGTATTATTGCAAGATAATGTTATAGAAACTGTAGAATATGAGTCATTGAAGTAATATGCTAGTAACGTTAGGACATGCAGAGTAAAGTAATGTTAATTAGCGACGATATGTAATGGAGGACATGACACAGGAGGATGGTATTACATATAGTAACCGTAGGATATGACACAGCAGGACGGTATTACATATAGTAACCGTAGGATATGACACAGCAGGACGGTAGTATACATATAGTAACCGTAGGATATGACACAGCAGGATGGTATTATATATAGTAACCGTAGGATATGACACAGCAGGACGGTATTACATATAGTAACCGTAGGATATGACACAGCAGGACGGTAGTATACATATAGTAACCGTAGGATATGACACAGGAGGATGGTATTACATATAGTAACCGTAGGATATGACACAGCAGGACGGTATTACATATAGTAACCGTAGGATATGACACAGCAGGACGGTAGTATACATATAGTAACCGTAGGATATGACACAGCAGGATGGTATTATATATAGTAACCGTAGGATATGACACAGCAGGATGGTATTACATATAGTAACCGTAGGATGTGAGACAGCAGGATGGTATTACATATAGTAACCGTAGGATATGACACAGGAGGATGGTATTACATATAGTAACCGTAGGATATGACACAGCAGGATGGTATTATATATAGTAACCATAGGATATGACACAGGAGGATGGTATTATATATAGTAACCGTAGGATATGACACAGCAGGATGGTATTACATATAGTAACCGTAGGATATGACACAGCAGGATGGTATTACATATAGTAACCGTAGGATATGACACAGCAGGATGGTAGTACATATAGTAACCGTAGGATATGACACAGCAGGATGGTATTACATAGAGTAACCGTAGGATATGACACAGCAGGATGGTATTACATATAGTAACCGTAGGATATGACACAGGAGGATGGTAATAATTGGTGAGAGTAGGACATTGCATAGCTTAATGGTATGTATAGTGACTGAAGGATTTAGCATAGTATGCTGATATTACACAGTTACGTTAGGGCATGACACAATGCAGTGGTCTTATCTAGTGTATAGTATGGTGGTATTATGACTTATGTATGGCAGGGCATTACATATTATATAGGGCACTGCATAGTATGGTGTTATTATGTAGTGATGGTAGAATATGGCATAGTGTTGTGCATCATGTAATGATGGAAGGACGATGTATAGTATGTACTCTTTTATAATGACGGTAGGGCATGGCATTGTACTGCGAAAGTATAAATTAATGGAAATCATTGCACAGTTTATTTGGTGGTATATATGTGTTATATAGGGTATACTTGGTGTTATATAGGTGTTATATAGGGTATATAGTTATTGAGGGACACGGCACAGTACAGAGGCATTATTATATAGTGACGGTTGGACAGTGAGCAGTGAGAAGATATCATATGTATAGAGTATTTCCATACTGTGATAACAGAGAAATATTTTCATTTTCTTGTTAGAGCACAATTGTATTCAATAATGTATTAGCCAGACCCAAAAGCCATATTACAGAATTGCTTGTGCATATGATAGGTACTCCTATGAGTATCGCTATACATCATATCTCGCTACTAAAATACACCATCGCGTATATGTGCACAATACAGTGCAAACAAAGCATGCAATATTTATAGACTTCCATCTCTATAACGTTAATGATTCATTTATCTTTTTCAAACATTTGGGGACACTTTTTCATTGTCTAATGACCGGAAGGCAATTTGGGAAACGGAAGTCAAACTATCAAGAATACAAGAAATATATCCTATAATTTGCGAAAGACGCCGAAAATGGCAGTAAAACTGGGTGGGGTTGTTATCTATTTGATCATATACTTTTTATTATAGGCCATTAAGTTGTTCATTGATGAGCTAAGTATCCGATAATGCATCTTTTTAAACAAAGTCCCAAAATGTCCAATAAAAAAGCAAAATCCTTTTACTGAATTGATTAAACAGGTAGCCCTGGTCATTGCCACAGCCTAATGAACCAGTGTGTACTTGTCACTGCCACGGCCCAATGAACCAGTGTGTACTTGTCACTGCCACGGCCCAATGAACCAGTGTGTATTTGTCACTTGTACAGCTAATATGAACTAGTGTGTACTTGTCACAGCCCAATGAACCAGTGTGTACTTGTCACTGCCACAGCCCAATGAACCAGTGTGTACTTGTCACTGCCACGGGCCAATGAACCAGTGTGTACTTGTCACTTCCACAGCTAATATGAACCAGTGTGTACTTGTCACAGCTCAATGAACCAGTGTGTACTTGTCACTTCCACAGCTAATATGAACCAGTGTGTACTTGCCTGGTCGCTGCCCCAGCCTAGTGAACCCACATGGTCGCTGGTCGCTTCCCCAGCCTAGTGAACCCACATGGTCGCTGATCGCTGCCCCAGTCTAGTGAACCCACATGGTCGCTGGTCGCTTCCCCAGCCTAGTGAACCCACATGGTCGCTGGTCGCTTCCCCAGCCTAGTGAACCCACATGGTCGCTGGTCGCTGCCCCAGCCTAGTGAACCCACATGGTCGCTGGTCGCTGCCCCAGACTAGTGAACCCACATGGTCGCTGGTCGCTGCCCCAGCCTAGTGAATCCACACGGTCGCTGGTCGCTGTCCCAGCCTAATACACCCATGTGAGCTTCTTCCAGTCTTCCAGTGCACCACACTTTCCCAACATGATATATCCTGGAGGATAGTGGCCGTCAAATAGCTTATAGGAAGCACAATTACATCTCACCCTCTCTTCTGTATCGTAAAATGGGGATGAGTATTTTCATTGCATGATAATAGATGATATTCTGATTACATCATTATGTTTAATGATATTGTTTCATGAATATTTGATCGAGGCTAAGGTTGAGTTCACCACGGGAATATACTGATAATCTTGGGCCCCATAAATATATGACGAATCTGAATTTGCTCAAAACTCTAACTGCTCATATTTTACCTGCATGCAGTTAAGTTATATTGCTGTCATATAAAACATGTTGTGAGAAAAGTAGGCGCTCGATTATATAACTGTTATAAGTATATGACTCATGCAGAGAGTAATGTTCAGTTAAGTGCTGAAATGAAATTTCAATTGTTTATTTTTGCAAGATTTGTCAATTGTAGTTTTATTTAGCGACAATGTAACAGTCCTTTGTTTTAGGTCTTGTTTTGTCTTTTTAGATATTGTTATTCAGTCAATTATTGTAACTTATGCAGATGTTGCATTGCAATAAAAGGTGCACGCGAAGGGAATATTGGATATTCATTAAAAAGCTGCAATTCCAAAAAGAAATATTGGATATAATAAATGTCATGTGTACATACAAAAGAGTAAATATTTATCGAAACTCCTTCATTTAAAGGATATTGAATACTCATGTAATAATGGATTATAACACATGAGGATTATGTAAAAACAAAAATATTTAAGTGAATAATGTTGCCTTTGTTGGATATAAATAAATAAATTATGGTGTCAATATGGATTTGTTTCGCGCAATCATTTGTGCTAGAAACATAATTCCAGGAGCTAAGACGTTTAATTACAGTGGAAGTAGATTTGGATTTAGAAGTGTGCATAAACATGTAAAGTCAATTTACCAAAGAAAATTAATGTTTACTTGCAAGAACTTTAGGATGTTCATTACACATATGGTATACCGGAAGCCGGAAGTGAGCGTGTGCAGTGTTTGATGGGAACAAACATGGACATAGGCCAATCCTGACCTAATTGGAATAATTCTCATCATAAATTTTCAGGGATTTTCGTCTCCACTCTGTCTCTGATATAGAAGAGCTTTGTTTGTGGCGTATTATACATTTGATAAGAAATAAAACCTGTTAAGGGCTCCAGTATTTTCAATCCTGTAAATCTCTATATTTGATTATGTTTTTTGGCAAAGTTAAATGCAGTATCTATTCGAGGCTTTACAAAATAATTTTGGATCCGATTTATGCATATTATTATGCATATTGTCTTAAAGTGTATATACTGTGACAAAGGTAATGCAGTATTTGATATGCATATACATCTGTAGGTAATGCCCTTTCCACATCTGTAGGTAATGCCCTTTCTACATCTGTAGGTAATGCTCTTTCCACATATGTAGGTAACGCCCTTTCTACATCTGTAGGTAACGCCCTCTCTACATCTGTAGGTAACGCCCTTTCTACATCTGTAGGTAATGCCCTTTCCACATATGTAGGTAACGCCCTTTCTACATCTGTAGGTAACGCCCTTTCTACATCTGTAGGTAATGCCCTTTCTACATCTGTAGGTAATGCCCTTTCTACATCTGTAGTTAATTCTCTTTCCACATATGTAGGTAATGCCCTTTCCACATATGTAGGTAATGCCCTTTCTTGTGCTTGTGTTCTCCCCTTATTTATCTGGCCTGTAATGTCACTATCCATGTAAAAAACATAATAAGCTCTTGAAATTGTTTACCAAAACCAGAATCATCTAAGGTCATGTGATCTTCTCAAGCCGCCATCTTGACATCTATCAAATGCAGAGAGATCTCGGCTAATTGACCGAGATCTGGCGAGATTTGAGCTTGGTGTTTGAGAGTGGAATTAGTCCGGCTTATTTCGCGTTACCTTACAGTGAGTAGACAGCAATAACACGTGAACATCTGAAGAGACTATGAGATAATGGAAGATAACCCTCATTGTCCTCAAATAACACCAAGTGACAATCATGCTGGTATGTCTCGTGCATGAAAGGCCGGGATGGCTTCATCATCAGTGATAACAATTATATGTTATCTCTGCAGGAAATATCGTGTAATTAGACTATAACAAATGACAAATAGCAGATAAATGAACATGATTATAGCAATGTGTTTATGCCCATGCCATCCTCTCATTATCCAGTCACACATCCTCATTGCCATGGATACTATACATAGCTCTACATCTCTGCTTTATTTACTATATTTCCATTCTAAATTCAATCTTTTATCCTTTCCTTTTGTTAAGCGCTATATCATCTCCAGAGCCCAACCTATATCGAATTTCATCTCTTTTGAGTGGATTTCGTGTCAGGCGTAAGGCTTTTCAATGGTGGCATTGATGTTTGAAAAGGTTCAAATGCGACATGTTATATAAACCCTGGGCAAGTGGAAGATTTAGAGACAATTTTCATCAACAGTTTCTTAGAAGCTATTAATAGATGTTTGAAAATTGCTTTTGAAAATAAGGTTAGCATTATCAGCAGTAACGCTCAGGTTGATGTAGTGACTGACAAAAAAAAAACAAATTCAAATTCATACCGGGTTTCAGATTTGACTAGAGTATGCCTTGAACATTTCAAATTATATCATAACATTGGTCCGTGTAAGATGTGTTTAATTCATTTTATTGTGGTTATCAAATGTATACATTTGAAAATGTGTAATAAAGGATCCGATTTATAAAATTTTAAGTTTTAATTCTCTAATCAGCCTCATTTCCACCTTTTGCACATGGTCGGGTCACAGTTGAACCGTAGCCATGCAACCGGCAACCATGACAACGGTTTTGTATCGTGCTGTGTCTGGGCTGGACACCTGTTCAAGTTCAAATATAGGACTGACACAAAGACATACTCGATTTAAAACAAAACTCCTCAGCCAATCCTGCTCTGCATGCGACGTTAGATGACACAACATATTTTTTGCATTTCAATTACATGCAACTCCCTAAACAGAGTGTCAAATGCAGCTGCCTAAATTAACCCTCTCCCTTAGGCCCTACTGAATCGACATGCAACAATCATACAAGGGCAATTTATACATACAAGGGCAATCTTGACAATTTATACAAATCGCAGTGTATTCATAAAATAATGGACGTGACACAAAAATGTAGCGATCAGTGAGCACAAATCTTGTGGCCATCTTTTTGTCCCGAAGTGGTTAACACTGACCATGCAGAAAATGAAGGTTAGTTTTCCGAAACCGCTGCCATTGTTAGAGAGGTCCCTACTGTGCAGGCTAGCAATTATGCTCAACCCCGGGGCCTGTCCCTGCAAAGGTCAAGGTATTGTTCACTATCATTGCAAACAATGACCTGTGCGCGCTGACGTCTGACCGCAATGCTTTGTCATAAGATTGGGTATTCCATCTTTAGGCAATGCAGAATCATTTAAGAAATCCAGCTCACTGAATATGATATATATATATCACATTCAATGAGCTGGATATATATTTATATATATATATATTCTCATGGTAAGGCATGGGATGTTGTGGTGCTGTTTTGTTCGTCAGTAATGAGAGAAGAGGATGACCTCCAACTGACTACTGCTGCTTGTTTTGGAAATAGAATACATTAATTTGGTGCTTCCTCGCAAGGAAAATCTCATTAATTCAGGAATATATGAGTTTCTAGCATTGTGATGTGACCATCACACAGTGCGATGCGAGTCTAACTCCACAAAGGGCGTAATTCCAAGAGCTGTCCTGGCCTAGCTCTAATTCATTGCGGGGGATGCTGACATTTTGTGAGATGATTTGTTTTGACAAAGCCCATATCATTCCTGATTTTGTATTTGCTTCTGGCTTTTCTGGTCTCTGTCAGTATATCAACCATGAAACAAACGCAAGACAGCAGAGGTGGGTGTAATTGATTTTATGCGATGATTTACCAGAATGTGAATCTTTATTGAACAAATATGTAGAGAATGATCGTGAGAACATCCACAGTGAAGGAGGACGATGGTGGACCGTGACTCCCGGCTGATCGCATCTGTCCCCGACCCACGCCATCTTACCCCTCGCTCGTGCTCTATCGCATGCCTGTATAACAAAGCCACACATGGCTCGGCATTATGTGGGGGCTTTGTTGGCATCCACCCAGGCCATCATTATCGACACTTGTTATAAAGAAGAAGGGTGTTGATAATAAGGACACGGCATGGAAAAAGTACATCACATTATGCCCTTAATTGCTATAAAAATTATGTTGTGAAAACCATTTGATATGAAAAAATAGAGTAAAATCTGTAGTTGACTGAGCGCTGGAGGCTATAAATGAAACAGCACCTCGGCAACTTTCAACTGGTCATGCCACAGTGAATAAACCTTAATTGACCCTTAAATCCAGTTGATGACGACCGACCACTTCCGATAAAAAAGCATGATATGCAAATGAGAATTAATTTTGGTTGAGTTGATCATTAGTGGCGTTAGCGTCATCCCGATATCGAGGTTGCCCTTTTGGGTCTGGCTTAAGAGATGGGCAGATGGAGTAGCGCCATATGCCAGAGGTCCTCCTGAAGGGGGCGCTTCGCTTTGTTAATAATCACTCAATGCCACTAGCACTATATTCAAACACTCATAAAAAAGATAGTTTTGTTAATGTCATTGTTAAATATGGAACTGATTATATTTCAGAACACCTGGGACTTGTTTCTATCTGATAAAACATATTGAAAAATCTACTTTAGTTCTCATAGAACTGTGGCAATTAGGAAATGAATGACCGCGCATGGTTGGGTCATCAAGATCTATTTGTCAAGAAGAGCTACTTTATTTTATTTTTGGAAACCTATTTTGTTTTTCCCACATCATATTGATGTTTCATGCATGGGAAAATGCCCAGTCACCATGATGATAAATCATTTACAACTCTTGGCAAATCTCAGAGACAGAGGAAAAAAGGGCCTCACGTAATAAAACAGAGTGACATGGAACTAGGTCAAGGTCACACACCTCTGAGTGAATGGTTGCCAACCGCACATACCTGTTGCAAGTTCTGGATCGATGAATCAGCCTGTTGAAAAATAAAAAGTCCCTGATTCAGAAGTTAATATTTGAAGGAGGCTTTGTATATTGCAGTCAGATATCAAAATTGGCCATTGTCATTTTGCCCTATAAAAGACACCACGCTTACTGAACCATGTGGCAAATACTCCTAAAAGGAAACTGTGAATGACTGATAATAGGATAGCAATAACACTGGAATGTCTATTCCAGCAGTTACTGCGCTGTCTCTCTCAATACACAATGAGAACTACAATAGAAGTTCTTTTAGAATATACAAACAGTGAGGGTATATTCTATGCTCCTATCTCCACTGAAACTTAACGTCGATGTCATGTCTTCAGGATGTCATAAGGTTACCTTCAATTTCATCTCCTTTTGCACAATCGATATAATGTCTATTACGTATACCCTGTGTGTCAAAACAGGCAGAAACATTGATTATATGGTGAAACCCGAGTAACTTGCTCCCCGTGGGTAGCACATTGCATGTTGCTGAGTCTGCAGTCTGCTGGTGACTAACAAATGTCACAGTGAGCTGATCTGTGAGATTGCCTCCCAAATTGTGTTGAAACTTTAACTTGTTTGTCCACCAGACTTTTCTTGACTTATTTCTTGCGCTCTGCCGACTCATATGTTATAAAGAGACATGCCACGGAAACTAACAAGAAAGATTTCTCATAAAAAGAAACTACACTGTGCTGTTGTTATATACATATTGGCACAGCAGATAATTCGTTATGCTGTTTTCTTCATAAGGAATTTTAAAATTTGCTTTATTATAATATTAATGTATACATCATGTCTAAAATGTACCAATGAGTTAATGAATTGGTTGCGGACAAAAAATGGTAATTTTATTTCATTTTTCAAAAACACTTTCAAATGAAGCTAATTTTAGTTCTGTTGTCTATAATATTTTTTCAATTATGCACAATCATATAGTTGGTCACCATCTATGTCATAAAATATTTCCAGGAAAGTTAAAAATAAAGTGATAAATTAACCAATGTGATGATAAAATATTTAACACTTCAATGAAATATTAAAATAGATGGCAAACTTGAGAGAATCGTAAGAGAATAATATGAATATATGTTGCATTCCTAAAGCTTCATTTCCCAAATAAATCTTGAATCAAAAAGCAATGAAAAGATTTAAGAAAGCATGTCTTTTTCTTCCCACGATATAAAGTGGGTTACAAATGAATGGTTGCTATAAGTAGAATTTGCTGCTTTACACTATGGTATTAAGATGTGGACAAGCTGATATGAAGCCTTGTATAGTGCTGTGGTTAGAGAAATATCTCTGAGCAAATATTCCCCGTTGCAGGTCGGTAGCAGGCCCCACTCCTGTCATTTTCACGGTTATGCCAATTTCTAGTTACATTCAAGTCCCATAATGGCTGCCTTGAGCGATAATGAGGGAGGACAGAAGTACACAATAAAATGTGCTAGTGGAACACTTATATTTTCAGCCAGCCCCCTCGGCCTAACATCAAAAGCAGCCTGCCAAATTCTAAGGATGCTAATTTCTAGCCAAATCGCCCCACACGTCAACATTTCCCAGAAGAAAAAAAAATATTATCAGCAGAAATATTTATATCACTGAGAGCGTCGCATGTCGCAGAGAGCTGCATTCACTGAGCCCACATTTGTCAGTGCCGAGCAGAAATGGGCAGACGAAATATAACTTGATCACGTGGTCATAGCTATTTCCCGTTTTTGTTTGATTTGATTCTGCCCCAATGTGAGCACTGTCAGAAATATTGGATTCTGGATACCATACTTCAGGATTAGGAATGGATGTTTCAAATTGTTTGATGATATCATTCAACTTAATGTATTCATACAAACATTGACCTGGTTTACTTAATTTGATAACACCTCCTCAGTAATATTATCTCTTACCAGTTTTGATTTCCTACTATTATTAAAAATGTTATAAAAACCTTGGAGATACAATTACATATTGTCATTGATTTCCATTTAATAGTGTATTTTAACCTGCATAAATGTAGAATACTGTATGTCTTTTAAAATGTAATTTGATTATATGTCCTAATGAACACATTCAGACATGGACGTCGATGCTGTTCTGAAACATTGATATTTTCATATTTATTCATCCCACATACTTTTATTCACATCCTGAATGACTTCAATATACTTTGTATAATTTCTAGTTCCATAAATATTTAATGGAGCCCAGGTGATAGGCAGGGGATGGATTAAGTAATTAATAATTGCATGATAAATGCGTTGATACTGATGATTATTGCTATCCACTAAAACCTCCATCTATAAATGTCTCCAACAAACTACACAACAAAAAAACTTTTCCCACGGTTTACAAGAATAGAAATTAACAAATTTATGCAAATAAGTTAAATGTACTTTAACTGTGTAAAAGTACATTTAACCATATACAGTTGTGCAACAGCAAATTTTGCCCATTTAAATGACTTATCTACCCTCGCAAGACCTGACATATCTCATTTTGAAGGGTAAGGGCATTAACAAAAACTTGACAACTAATTATTTTCAGAACATTCCAAATTTGGAATTTTGGGGAAAGGTCATGATGTACCTTATTTTGAAGGGGTTGAACAAGGGAAATAAAATTCAACAATTTTTTCTGAAACGTTCAAAATTTGGTGGCCATCTTGAATTTTGACGAAAAGTCACGATGTTTGTTTGTTTGGAGTTTTGAAGAATGCCAATGAGAATCTATACCTCGAGAATTCAATAAAATGGTTTGCCACTTATTCTGTTTGATACATTTTTACCTAATTGGTTTTACAGCTTCTCTGATCAATAGAGTACTGCTGTACATGAAGCTCTGGTCGAAGCTGACCCATATAAACACCTCATTAAGGTGGTTTATAGACAGACATCTTTTCAACCAAGATGATACAGTAATAAAGACGAGATAAAAGTGGTTTCATGTGCCAATTTATCCAACATCTATGTTAAAATATCTAAGCTGAAGCTACTAATATTTCTGGCATGGCCATAAATATAATGTGCTGTCATGTCTTCACATTGCTGTATCTTAGTGTACAATATAAAACTACCTATCAAATCTCATGTACTGCTCATATGATATCATGGTATATTTGGGAGGCAGTATTAACATTATCGCATACTATTCCTCATAGTTTTGTCGTGTCTTCCTTCTTAGGTGTGGCATGACAGTATCAAACGCGGTAGCCTTTAGTCAGATTAAGGGAGAGAGAACAGAAGACACTGTTATCTAGCTTACATGTTCAAGGCATCACACTTTCACCTTGGTAATTTATTCAATGACGAATCCTAAGTCAACATGTAGCTATATTGTGTATCGTCGATATATTTTGTGCACTCTACTTGCAATTTTTACCAGAGAGCATCATGGACGGCCAGTCCTAAGTATCTTGTGAGCATTTGAATTGTCCCTTTGAGATTTGGGTCGGTCTCAACTGGTGGAATGTTTAAAGGGTGAAATGAGCCTTAAAGTTTGTACATGCGATAAAGATCATGATTTATAATGGGGTTGATGATCTATCCAACACAGGTGGTCATAAATCTTAGCTACCCACATCATGTTGTGAAGCCTGTATTGTCTGAGAGCTACCCACCTGTATGGGGCTATAACGACTGAGGTGATTTGAAAGAGTTATAGTTTAGTCAATTACTGTGACAATAAACTGGCCTGTTGCATGCAAGCTGTCAGAGTAAAAATTATAGACCTGCACAGATCACTAAATAAGTGGGTGGATGGGATTAATAGGTAAAATATCATATTTCTCAAGTGGCATGTGGGCCACCCCCACACGAAGCAAGGCAAATGACTTCAGCTATATCTCTGTACATTGCTTTCACCGTAATCCCCTATGTAATCAAGAAATAAATTGTGATCATTGCCATTCAACTGTTTTCTTTGACTATTACCTCATTAATATAATTTATGGACTCATTCAAACTGTTGGTAATTCTATTTGTAATCGAAGTGATAACATCAGGTTAAAAGTTTAAACATGTTTGCTCAGGGCCAGTTACAATAAATATTGTTTAATGTTTAGTTTACCCCAGGTCACAGACGTCTGATTTAATTCAAATCAGGAAAGACACATTTATTCTGTAACATATTGTATGTCTTAATGCGTATTGTGTTTGACACATTTACCCATTATACAATCAAGTGTCATACATCACTTGTGTAAGCGATAGCCATTAAAATAGCAGAAGAGTTCTTAGATGGTGAAGGCTACATTGTTCAATTGAGGGACTAAGGTAATGACCAAATGGCGATCTGCAAACACTATTATACAGATATACATCACAGGTGGCAACACAATGATGTCTGCAAATATTGATTAAATGGTACAACAAAGACTTACATAACCGTGTCTGTTCCCCTGCCCTTTTATCCAGAGAGAATTTCTACAAACTCGTCTCTCGTGTATATTGTTTCATTTCAAGGAGCAATTGGTGTAGAAATCTTATCTTGATACCCTAACTTGTTCATTAGTTTGGGTGAGAACATCAAAGGAAAACCAAGCCTGTTGGAGACCAGTCAGATATCTGTTTCCACGTGAATTTGCATTTTAATGTGTCAACAGAATTGAGTTATTAAATTGTCGATGATGTAAAAAGCAGCTGCTTATCTTGAAGCAATCAATATAAAGCGACACCATATTTGACTTAGGGCAGTGTGCCGCATCTAACATTATATTACTGGATAGTCCAGCCTCTGACAAGTAGACTTCCCACAGAAGACAGACAAACACACTGCTATTCCAGAGCAGGATCCATGCTCGTTACTCCATTTACAAACCTACCAATTTCGTGCTTTAACCAAGGCAACTAGGTGAACAGGCACCAAACACGAATGGATGCATCGCCAAAAGAAAAAATGGTTTTATCCATAAAAAAACTGGTGTTTGTGGTATGTTTTTGTTCCGATCAGCAGTATATAGATGCTGGCAAATATCCAAACTTTATTCATGTGGAAGGCTTAATGTTGTGTATCTATGGGTTATATTATATTATTGTGTCGTACACGCAGCAGGTCCACGTCGTCTGTATTTTGTTGCATTGATTGGTTTTAACAGCAGAGTGTGCATTGGTAGGGACTCTATTGAAAGTACTTACTTGGTGAATGCAAACGACCTATCTTTTTTAACACCATATATGTAAAGAGTGTTTATTGAATATTGTGCTTTGCCCCCAAAGCAAATAGCAGTCTCAAGCCACATTATGGATCTGGAACGTATATATTACCACTATTATATGAAATATGGCATTTTGATGCCACGGATTCCATTTAACCCACAGACATTCTAATTTTTCCAGCACTGTACATGGGACATTTATTGAAGTTAAGACCATTACAACTTAATTTAGGCAGCAGCTGATTGGCAGTGATTTGTCTGAATGGAGGACAGAACCTTGGGAAGAGTCAGCATCAACGAGATTGCTCTAGATTCGATTTGGGATGGCACATATTCAAGTGCTATGGAAGAGTGTGGATGACACCAAATGCCCAAGTATAACGCCCATTTGATCATTCCAATCCCCACACAATTTGCCTGCCATTTCTACTAGCATGCATTACCCTCAGCAAATTGCTTCGCCCATCCACTTTATGACAAAGCTTATTAAAATGTATAGCGTGTCATTACTTGTTGCGAGGATGGAAATTATAAGCTGTGATCACATTGTGTTGCATGGCTACAGTCGGTATCCCCAAAAGCCACCTCTAAAGAGAATGTAACAAATGGCACGGATATCTCAAAATAGATTTTTTTTTTTTTGTAATCTAAATATTTCACAGTCTATAACTGCTTGAATGTGTGCATACCCAGTAATTTGTAGTTGTCACGTGTGCAATAATATTGCTGGTGTCTGCTTGGATTTTATAAAAAATATTGTAATGATTCCAACTTGCTATTTTATGTTCCATGATGTCATTTAATATATATTTCATATATATGTAGAAATTTAATATTATATACTGCCCATCCCATTGTAACACAAACCTTCAAACCAACTGGATACATCCACAACATACCAAATGTAATATTAAATTGTCCAATTCGTTATTATTTGGCCCATATTATAATGCAATACATATATATTTTGGACATAAAACATTGACCCATTTGGCACCCTGTTGTGATCAGGTTTAATGATCTCCTAGTTTGACCATAAAGCATAGTTAGGGTACATAACTTTTTGGCATTGTATCAAAAAAGAGGTTGACACTTAAGACAAACTTGCCTCAGTTTCACGACACTGACATCGGTATGGCCCTGTTTGTGGTATTATACAACATAGCAAAGCTTTAAATATTAAATGAACAACTTGGCTTTGGTCACAAATATAGTCATCAATCACAATCGTGGATCACAATGACATTATCCATAACTTTGGATTTGCACTGTACAAATACATATCAATATGCCATGAGATATGGGAGTGGGTCTATTCTCCAAAGCATCACGAATATAAACGGCAGAATAAGGCAGAAACAGAGGAGAGGAAGCTCAGCTTATAGGAAGCACGTCAATATGGCGGCCGTCAGCGAGCTCTATATCAGCATCTGGCTCGTATCCAGGGCGAGATCAAGAGGTCATCCATTAAGGATCTGATGTGAGCGTAAATGATGACACTATGATCATGTGATCACATGGCAGCGTATATACAAGCTCACACACCTGCGGTACAAATAAGCTTGCCTCGGCGCAACCCCCCACCAGACCCGATAGCCGATCATAGTGACGATGATATCAGATGGGTGAAAACATCTCACTAGACGTGTTTATCAAATATGGATGATAGGTATAATGAGCAAGCGATAGTCATGCGTGCATTGCTAGTAGGACAAGCCGAGGTCATACGTGAAACATTGGCTGCCTGCCTCAGCAGTACATTTAATGTGGGGTCATTGCCTCGAGGTGACATATTAGGGTAAAACGGGTGTAAATCTGTCAACAAAATGAGCAAGAAAAAAATAATGTGTATTGCAGCTTGTGTAAGGTTTTTTTTCAAAAATCATAAATGGATCAATATTGTAAGATATCGAATGTGTCTCAAGAAAGCCACATATTGGTATTTAATATTTCCAGTGCCTTGAAACAATATTGGATAGTGGAGAAATGATGATGAATGGAATATCGCTCCAAGAATGTGGGGGAAAACGTAAAGATATTTAGATTTAGACAGATGTATTGGCCGGTGATAGAATTGTCCAAAGTGGAACCTTGGGAAGCTGTGAGATTTGTAGAGTGGGGTTAGGAGAGGAGCTGATATATAGCTCAGACATGGCCACAATGGGCCTTCAGGGGAGGACAGAGTCTGGATGTAAAATGTCGATAAAATCAGGTAGCCACGCTCATCTATAACACTTTTCTTCCGCACCCATATTGGTACACATCACCCCCACGCAAGAGAGACATTTGTGTCCCAAAATATCGCCAACGTCAGGCTTATAACAGGAAAGCTTCGCGGATCAGGCTGAGAATACACAGAAATCATTATTTGAGACTGAGGAATGTATCATCTGACAGCCATGTAGGGATGTTTCTCAAAATGACAAATGCAAGGGCACAAGGAGACGATTAGGATGGTAGTTTATCAATATTCCTCACACATTATGCATACAAATGTTGTTACCTGGGATGCCACTGTTTCATGTCCAACTCACATAAAAGTACATGCTTTTTGATTGATGTTGTTCATCCCCCTACTCGCGATCCTTGTTTTCTTGGGCGTGAGCGACCATATTCATGCACTTTTCTCTATCGCCTTGGAGCATGTCGTTGTCATTTGAAAAAAATAACCATAAAACTGATCACGGTTTTGTAGCACATATCTTCTTCCTGACGCTGTCGTTGCAGTTTGCATGTTTCCATCCCCATCACTCATAGTGCGATGTCAATATCCGCTTACATGGCACCATTCATTTTGACAAGAATCTTGACATTTTCGATTCAGTAGTACCAGGAAAACACTCAAGGGAATTTGTTGAATGCCTTGAGCGTCGGGATAAGGATTTTGTGTATTTTTTTGTGCATCAAATTTTAATTTTACAATCGGATTAATATTTAGGGCACATTAACTTGATTGTTGAATTAAGGTGATATCAATAATTGATAAAATTGAGAATTTTCTGTTCCTGATATGAGTTTCTTGCACATTCTTGGCCTCAAAACGTCTGGAATAAGACCGGTTACTACCAGCTCTCAACCAAGAAATATGATTTATTGAACATTTGTATGCATGTTACTAGAGGTTATATTATCATGAAAAAGAGTGTGGTGGCGAACAAGAGAAACCTTCTACCCAGAAGAGCCTTTGCTTCTTTTGGCACCAGAAATTATAGCTCTTCATACGGCAAGACTCACACTTTTGTATGGCCCTGCGAGAATGCTGTGTTCCTCCACGAGCTCCAGCCCTGACTGAGTGCAAAGAAAAACGGTTATCTGGCGAGATTTAGATGCAAGTCTCACGTCAGCTTGATCCACGTGACTTGCTTTTTTGAGACCTAAGAAACCTGAGGAAGGGTCAGGGTGGTCCAGCCATCAATAGAGGGATAGACTATTATGGAGTTGCAACAAGAAGGTTTGCCGTCCATACTTCCCCAGAATGGATCACCCCAAAGCCTCCATGTGATCAGTTACAAGCGTGATGGATTAGTCTACGCAGACCTAAAGGTCTCTCATACCGCACGCTTTTTGGGGGTTTTCTAAACTAAAACCCAAATAGACAAAAATGTCTAACTTTCCAAAAACATACATCAACTCTGTGGAAGAATAAAAAGATAAGAACTGACCATACTCTATAGAAAAATGAGAATAATAAACATATTGGAAAACAAAGGGTAGCTTTACTCAGTGGACTGTCAGGAAGTATGGTGATTGATTATTGGTCTCTATTTCGACTGCCTAATCCAATAGAGAAACCAGGAAAATGGACCAGTGAAAAAAGATTGAGGCGGGGAAGTGCAGCATTAAAGTAGCAACAGAAATCTACGTGGACATAATGGGCAGTCAATGTGAACAGGACCATTATAGAGACAAAATACTACAAGTATAGACACATGCTGCACAGGGCATTACTGTGTGATGGAGAGAGATGGAGAAGAGTTGTATGTCTGATTGGGATAATGTCTAGGCAGCCTGCCAGGGAATGACATCCACCAGTCCTATTGCAATAAGTGAATAGTCAAGCTTCATGACAGACTGGTTTTTAGATGAACAAATAATTGGCTGACAATGACTTCTTGGTTCTTTTGTGTACTGTTCTGTGATCAACAATCCAATGTGGAAATATTTGAATACAAATCTCCGTACATTTTTCTTCTCCATGTTTATTCAAGTACAACACAATCAAGAGGAGAATGGAATATGTGTACGAAAACATAAATGATTATCATCCAACATGATGAATATCATCTAGATATGGACATCAACATGATAATCCACAGAGATATTAGGAGAAGTTTATTTGGTTTTCTGTGTAATTCCCCAGTCTGTGAGTTGCCAGTAGCTGTAGTAGCACAGAAGACTTACTATTCTAATCCAGCTCTGTGCCGCAGATTATGTAGCAATTACTGCCAATTGTCTCCCAGTCTCTTCTCATCCCAGAGACGATTAGTCCTTCTTCATCCACTCCAGTACCCTTTTCCTGATTTCTCTTACACAGTTACATTTCTACATGACAGCTCCAAGGGAACGCCAACATATTTGTCTTTCAAGGTCACCTGATGTCGTCTGGTACTGTCTAATGCATGTGAACAACCTGTGAGACAAAGTAAGATAGGGTGCCAGAGTAAAGACGGCCATATTCCATCTGGTACTCTCTCCTTCCGACACTTCATGTTGTCCAGGGGTGCACGAGATTGTCTTTATTAGATTAGGGACCTGTAACATGGCCCAGCTCCATGGACAACCCAGGGACTAATTTCCAGCATATCGATTTCTCAACTGGCCAGGGAGAAAATAGGCCAAACTGTTTACAAAGGGAGAATACTTCAGGGCGTCGTGCCTCACCCATGTCCTGCCTTGCCCACCTAAACCTGCAATTATATGCTTGTTTATAGTCAAATCATTTGTTTTGAAGGAGGACATAGGGATTGTATACCAAAACAACCATAATCCAACATTTATACTTTCAATCATATCAATTTGAGAAGGGAAAAACGTACTTTGCATATTTTTATATTATATTATGAAAGATTATTAAACTTTTGACTTTCACCCTGACCATTACGTGTTATAATATATTTAACTTCATTTATTTAATGGAAGCAATTAAACATGTTCTTTTTTGCTTGGAGGAGACTGCGAGCAAACTGTCAGCAAATACGGGTCCCAATCTGAGCTTTATTCATCAAAGGTTCAACCACTCATGCTCATAAGAATTTTAATAACTGGTCTCTCTGTCTTCGCGACTGAGCAAATCAACTTTGATGTTATGCCATCATCCAATATCAAAATTGATTTGGGTTTTGAAGTATTAGAATCCATTCTATGTGGAAAAAACGTATCAATGAACTTGAATGAAAGCTACTGTCTGCGGCCTGGGATCAAGAGTGTTGTTTTCAGGGTCCTCTACAAGCAGAGGCATTTGAAGTGAATTCAGCATTCAGAATATGCAGACAGCCTGGATCGTTATTGGCGCTTCTAAATAACAAAGTTTTTGAAAGGATATCACTGGAATTCCAAATCATCACCACGTGTAAACCGCAAACCAGAGGAGTATGATTTCAGACCAATTAGTGCACCAGTTGTAAAAGATCACAGAGATCTCATTTGTAATCATATTATGTGAAATTATTGTTTTTCATGGTGCTTGTCATAGTGGCCAAAATACATAAACCATATTTCAAAATTTGACAGATCTATGCAGCACTCTTTCCATATTTTTATTCACACATATGAAATTCATATCAAAGTCCTAAGCGGCCATGTCGTTTGTCTGTTTTATGACTGGCAAACAGTACCACCTTGCAGACATTCCACATACAGATGGAGAGGAAAATATTCAATTTTCTTAATGGCTGTGAGAGAGGGTTATAAAAAAATCGGCGCTCTTATCGCTATTGCGACAACCTACAGAAATGGCTGTTACAGTATCAGTTTAAAGGCAGAGGAGAGGTTGGAGTAGGTAGAAGAGATTAGAGTCATCTGCAGCCAGATACCTGCTACTTAACGCAATTTTGAAGCACCACAAACCACCCACAGAGGTTCTGCAGTAAAACCTCTGTCATTTGGAAAGACACTTAAGCCAAACATGTGGAGATGTATGCGACAAACGCTATTCACAAAAATTGCTATGATAAATTGTTAATTGAGAACACAATATTAATGTTTTGAATCAAACACTACAAAGAAACGTCTGACAAAAACACCTCTGCACTTAATGCGCCACAGGAAAAGTGTTATGTCGAATTGAAAAAAGATGGCGTCCCACTGGGTGCCTTAGGCTTCCAGTGCTATTACTTGAGATGATGATGCAAAGAGATGAGGTGGGTGTTTGAGTCCACAATATGGCTGACAACATTCCTTTGGAATTCATCTCCAAGAGCCTTTGCCATTAAATGCAGGAGGCAGGAATCGAAGTAGCTATCATAAAAGATGGGTGTGGCTGTACGACACCATCGCCAAGACATCCACTCATAAACTTTAAAGTCACCTCCACAGTTCTATTTATAGATTAACGTCTCCCATGTCAAGAGCAACATCGTGCGAACTGAGCTACTACATTAAAGGTGAAAGTGAAATACCATACATGAGTTTTATTATCATTTTATTATTTGATGAATAGGTGCTGGATAATGAAAGCTTGTATATACTGTGAATGTGAGGCGAGAATAACCTGAGACAGGAACCAGCAAGAAATCATCATACATATTGAATGCAGCGGAGCCATTTGCTTTGCTTTGAAAGACCAATTTTGAATCTATGTGTAAATTATTGATGGGATCCTAAATGAAGCTTCATTTTATAAGTACAGAACTTCCCAATGGTCTATAGTGTTCCTGATTCTGAAGTCTCGTGGTATCACGTTGGAAGTCTCGGAGGATTTCTAATCATCATGCAAGAATCTCAAAATAAAACTTATGGGACTGTTTGCTGGCTGCATCTCGTATCCAGCATAAAACATTTTTGACGAGTCGTGTTTACTAATTTAACTTTAAGAATATTGTACTGAAAATGAAATATTTCATATTAGAAAGAGTGAGATATGATGAAATGCATTAAGATCAGGAATGTATCTGTATCCAGTGTAAAAACATTCCATTATTCAGTTCTGACTGGGACCTAATCGCGTGACATGGCGACGAGCCGAGAGCAGTCTGCGTGGCTTCGCGTGATCTCAGCGTGATCTCAGCGTGAGCTTATGGTCTAATTTGACAAGGGATAAATCAGGACTATGCTGAATTTCATTTCGATATGACCCTCATTTATGAGTAAGTTTGTTAATCTCCCCTTATGAATAAAGGTGGAAATATTTATTCAGGGCAGATGAAGAGCTCATCCCTGTTGTTTCAACACACTTGGGTCATTTACATCATCGGTGGTTTGATGAAATATGGACGGTCATGCGCCAGCCCCACAGCAAGAGTAATTACTACAAAATCATCTGGATAACGCCAAGGGTGTAATGAATCCCATTTCGCCTAAATATGAAATAATGCATTTTGATATTTTATTTACAATTCACTGGGTGGGTGTCTCACATGCAAATGTGAGGTTTCAAAAACCATGCTCGTGTCAGCCAACAATACAATATGTCAATGCAAGTTAACGTTTGAGGCACGAGAGAAAATGCACCTAACAAGTCAGGCAACGTGTAAAACACACAGGTCAAAGAGACTCAACCATTAAATTCAATTCTAGCTCCTGTGACAAATGGAAATTCTCTTTGATCAATTCTGTCGTGACTTCTGTTCATACTTTCACTAAGTATGGGATTTAATATCGGAAAAAAAAACATAGTGAAAATGACGAATTATGGTGGCTGGCAATTGGTACGAAACGAAACTGTTCGTTCCAATCATCGTCGTGTTCAGTTTTTGATTGCGTTATAATTACTGCTCTATATAAAACGTAAAATTTCAAGTTGTAAATTATCGTCCCCAAAATAATTTTAATGAAATTATTTTTAAATTATGAAACTGAAACGAGATCGAAATGAAAATGCAGGCACCCTTGAAACATACTTGATTAAGTAGGTTAACAAGAAAAGTGAACGAGAGAGCGGGATGAAAAATTGAAATGGCATGAATGTAATGTGTCATCCAGCTATTTCTATAAGGTAAATTTCGCAACCAGCGCCATCATGTCAAAATTAATTGCTTAGATATGTGGATTTTTATATTCTATCTTAGATATACGGCACTTTATATTTAAAAAAATCTAAAACCCCCTTAAATGGTCCTGTAGTCCCCTCCATTTATAAATGACAACCCTAAAATGTGCCATTTTACAATTTAATATTTCAATATTAAAATGTCATGTTTCATTTGATTATTTCATAAAGACAATTGAGGATAAAATAGATCCGCATCTGTTGAATTAAAAATATAACCACGATTAGATGAACAGATTAAAATTAAATCTTTGGCATGGATTCAAGATGTTCTTTGCGGAAATTGAAATTAAACATTTTGAAGAATCATTCTGATTTGTTAATTAATTGCCAACCCATTTCTATGTCATGTCTGACATATTCAGATGAAGTTTGTCGATGATAGATAGACAATGTGGATTTGTGAGTGGTTACTCCGAGATGAATATTACCAAGACATGGCATTGTTTCCCTCACGTCCTCAACTCTTGTGGTAATTAAGGAATTTCCCACCACGTTGCTATTTATAGTCTGAATAGTTAATGAGGCTTGCGCAAATTATTACACCCGGTTGTGACTTAAAAGGTTGCCTGCTAATTATTGATATAATTAAATCTAAACCATTTTATGGCTGAAGCTATAATATATGTTCTATCGGACTACGCTATGGTTACTAATGACATGTGCTACAGATATACATTTACACGCAACAGTACATGTCAGTAATTGCCAAAGTTATTGCTTTTATATAACACTTATATTTCAAGTTTAAAACACAATCAACCTTACTTTCAATTTTATTTTTCTCAAATCACATATTCTGTTGTGTGAGCTGATGATAATTTGAGAAAAGTTTATATGATACATTTTCTTATACTAATTACGGTTGCTATCACTCTCAGATTATAATCATATTGTCGCAAACTAGAAGCTTACCGAAACCTACTCTCGTTCAAAATTCATACTATACAATTTTCATTTCTAAATGGACTAATACGAAGCAAATCTTCTGTTGTGATCAAATAAATATGTTTCAAAGACAAATTTGCTTGTCGATGCCTGCCAAGCATTATTGAGACAAGAATATCAAGCTTGGATCACGTTTTTCATTCCAAACAGCAAAGATATTGTTAGTCCTGGTGACTGTTTGACCTATTTCTCTATTTCTTCCTGTATCTCCTATGGCCCTAGAAGGGGTAAGATGATAAGTGAGACAGAATAAAATCAAGATGAGAAAAGGGTTTTACATACATAAATAATATAGATTTGTGTGGGCTGAATACAATAATGGCAGGCTCCTTGATCTTTGTTTTCTGGCAAGAGCCAGCACCCTCATAGCGAGGCTGCCTTTTTATTCCAATATAATCCCCGCCGGCATTTATAGAAGCAATAATGTCTTTGTCTCCTAATCAGGCAACCCCGAAGTAATGGCTCTTTGCAACATCATGTGTAAGAGCTATATCAACTATGAACCCTCATAATGTGGCCAAGAGACGGTGGATATCATCAACGTCAAATGATGATGTGATATGAAAATACCACATCAATTCCTCTCATTGTTTATTTTATATTGGATAACACTTTTCAGAGAAATATTTCCTTGTCTTGTTATGCATGTTAGAATATATATATATATATATATATATATATATATATATATATATATATATATATATATATATATATATATATATATATATATATATATATATGTGTGTGTGTGTGTGTGTGTGTAATCACCCCTCAGATGAGCTTGACTTTTCTATCAATTGTCTCAGTCAGCCCAAAGGGCGAACGTTAATTCAATATCTAATACGATGAATTACAACACTTGTGAAAATAATGAACACCGGTGTTTTTATACACGGATGTCTTCTGTCAGGTTTATTGTGGGGGGCTTGATGTGAGGTAGACTTGTGCCTGCAGGTGATGAACACAGCGAGAAAGCGGATTACATGTATGGTCCAATGTTTGGAACATAGTACAAGGCTGGACCTATCAAACCAGTCTCTCTTCTCTGCTTTACCTTTCTCCTCAGTCAGTACCTCTCAACATCTCTTTCTTTGAGAACTTAAAACATATCAGTGAACTCTTTAGTGCTTCTTTTGTAATTAAAGATTGGGAAAGCTATCAAGGGTTTGGAATGTACTTTACATTTCCCGCCCTGAGTATCATACCATACCCCTGCCCACCTGATTGAGACAGATAACCCCTCACAGCCCGACACACAATGCACCACAGAACCCCATAATCAGCAAAGCACCATAACCGTTATTATTAGTTAGCCCTCAGCTGGTGCAGCTTGAGCCTCAAATGAGAAATGAAATTAGTTTTGTGTTCCCATTTAGATAATGTGTTTCATTCCCATCAGCATATATTCTCCCAATGCAATATGCAAAAAAGCTGAGCACAACCGATGTTATATTCAAACAAATGCATGTATTTTGCTTATCCCAGCAAATGTTAATATAAAATACAATATCAAAACTAAACTTTTTTTATTCTTTACGTTGTGATTTGTCACTCTTTTACCATTGGTTTGTAAATGAATAGGCATTCGTCTATATTGTTCTTAATAATGTTGTTGTACCAGTTTTGCCAATGGCTGTCATCGATTTTCGAATTGGAGTTAACCCTTTACTCCAGGCCACCTTCTACACGCAGAACCAAGATTGGTCAACAATTCTATCATTATTTCTCTAATTTATCCACATGACTTAATCCTTTGTCCAGGGTGTTGCAACTATGGTAGGGTGAGTGAGGGATAATGTACCACTCTTCCTAAGGGACTCCCAAATCAACTAGCAAACCACCTTAATTCTAATGGTTAGTTTATGCAATTTGCATGAATTTTCTAGAATTAGTCAGCTGCTAAGAGGAAAATTAAATTTATTCCACTCATCGATTAGGGTAGACTTCTGAAACGACATTAGCCATTGAAACAATGTAAGATTAATTATAACCTGTTCAACAATCATATGCTGTAATATTGGAGAAAAAAATACTGAACTTTGTATAAATATGATAAAAGATAAATAATGTTTACTGGAGACCTTGTAGCAGTATACATATCATAAAACCATGTATGATTACTTTGGCCAGTATTGTTCTACTAACATTGTGAATGTAATGTTAATATTGATATAACCTAACTATAGAATAGTCATTATGAGTTGACCTAGAAAGCCATTAATACCTACTAGTCCCGACCTGTGTATTAAAAATATACAGTGTCGTTTGATGGAATGGTACAAATATGTAATTTAGCATGTTGTATGTATAATAGATATTGCATGGAGAGAAAGATCGGATTACATAAAATTGAGGAATGTTTCACAATATCATAGATCTTCTCTATATATGCTGAAACCATAACAAAAATACAATGTGCCAAAAAAGTTAATCTTACATTTATTATTTGACATTATATGAAACCTGTTACCTACTTCGTCTAGACATTCCTCAGAGAAAAATAGTTTCATATAATATAAAGAGGGGGCAATTAGGTACCATCTGTGACCTGATATAGACCTATGGTCAGGGTCAACTTGAAGGCAAATGAAATCTGTGAAAACATAGTGAATGGCGATTTAAAACCTAGCTGAAAAGATATCAAAAATACTCTAAACAATTCTACAGGAAAAGAAAATTTTACTTTCCTAAAGAGATACTTTAAGATTCTTTATTACTGAGAGAATATTCATCAGCTGCATATGTTTCCCTCAAGGTGTTCCTCGCACACTGCTTGGAATTACTGCCATACATCTTAACACACATCAATTTAGAAAGCAGGGAACTAGAAGAAAAAAAGACAAAAATGTAGATATTTATCACAACAAGGCAAGATTGCCCACAGACCTTGGGATAGGAGAGACATATTTCTAAGGCATAGACACCTCACCTGTTGGGCACACCTTTGTTCTAAATGGGACACCTGCCGTGGCAAATTGTCATTAACCCTGACAATGCCAAACATGTCCAAGCTAAAAATAACCGAAGAAGTGCAATGTCAGTGTGTCTTGACAAATGCAACATTCAGTGTTTTTCGTTTTTTATAAATGTGTGTAATTCTTTGTGTATTGTATACTGTATAATATATATGTATGTCACTGGAGTTATTCTATTTCATTATCTTTAAAATTGATTTAGATAAAATGATATTTCAAAATTATAATAGCATAAATAACGGGATATTTTTCAAAAGGTCAATGACAGAGTCAGTTGTTAATCAAAGTTGACATTCAAATACAGGTGGTCGTTGACAAGCTTGTGGTGATAGGGTTTGATGAGTATCAGACCTTTGTGAGATGTGACAGTCCTGCTGAAAATTAACCCAGAGATAGACATACTCCAGATAGGGATCATCGGTGTCTTGGGGGTAAAGACCCTCTTTTCCACCTGACCGACCTCCATAATAAACTGTAATAGGCTAACTGTCAAATGACAGAGACAGATGGTGTGAAGTTGATATGCTTAAAAAAAACTTTATTCTATTGTGCAAC
Organism: Amphiduros pacificus; assembly: GCA_949316495.1. Taxonomy (NCBI): domain Eukaryota; kingdom Metazoa; phylum Annelida; class Polychaeta; order Phyllodocida; family Hesionidae; genus Amphiduros; species Amphiduros pacificus. Next base: position 54,976,187 of record OX439001.1, on the reverse strand, counting down.
ATTAATGAGATGAGAGTGATTTGATAAGACTTCTGTGGATAGATATAAAGGTATAAACCTGGAACCAAATTCCCGACAATAATAAGATTCAGGTATGTGCCATAACACTGTAAGGCAAGTATTGTTGCTACAAAGTATGTGTCCTTGAGTAGAATGTCCTGGAACACCCATACATACATGCCTCCCGGCATACGATAGTTTAGACCTCTGAACTGTATAGAAGCTTTGGGTTGACTCATGCTGACAGGCATGAATATAACTGTAACCATGATCAAGTTGCCGGAGCATTGCAGCAGAAGTGAAGGATCAAATGGTCAGTGCATTACATGGAACATCACACAATAGCTGGAATGCTACATGACAACGTGACAAATATTTCAAATGACAGTTTACGTCAGTGCTTCATACACTGAATCATACAAGCAATGTTATAGATAGCACTTTGTCAATCTGTCAATAATGGTAACACTGACTTGTCTCATAAATCCATTATGCATCGTCCATATATCTTTTATGAAACATAAATACGGTTTTATATGAACTAGATAAAGACTGTCAAGTCAGAAACACACTGGTTAATTTTATTTATGTGAAATGCAGTTAGTTTCAAACCACTGAAACTTAGTCTTTTGGAAATATGTGAATTCTATATCCACCTGAGTCTATCCACCCAGGGCCTATGCATGTATCTCATTACATGGGCGTGAATGGGACTGTTGTCAGCCAGGCCATATAGGTGAAAAACCTTGTAGAAATGTTACAGGTATGCCCCACAAGCTGGTATTATTGTTGCATATATTATGGATTGTAAATCTGATATGGATCTTATAGTTGCATCCCCGAAACATGATACTGATCAAGTTTCAAAATATCCAGGCTCTTGTACTTTTTCGCGGAGTGAAATGTGGATATGTAAAGGTTGTTTTGTATTTTACTGTGAGACATTGTTTGTAGAGAAACCATCACTCATGTGTAAAAAGCCATCGAGATTATTATTTGTGTGGAAAAACATACTAACGTGAAATGGAAATTGATATTTCACTTCCATAAAGTGAGAACCTCAGAACATTATATATATGTACATTTAATCTGGTACCCTTATATCGCATTCGAACTTATCACTAATCATGTCGCATTCAAACTTCAAACTTATCACTAATTATGTCTTATGACCTATTTGAATGTTCAGAGGAGTATATATTGTATGTATGTCCCATCATGTATATTTATATAAATCAAATTATGATATATCCTTGGCAGCAATATGATATTGACACAAAATAAGTATTTCTTCAAGGCAATGTAATATGGATAAATTCTGTGCACCTGCATGTTCATGAAGAAGTGAAGGACTATGGGCAAACACAGTGAGTGTATCGTTACAGTGTACATAAGGTAGTGCGATGATGAATGAGTGAATGCCTCACGTGGTCTATAATTAGAATGAGGTGTCACACAGAGAGTACCATTGATCAAACTGTTCTTCATGTTGGTACCTTATGGTTGTATCGCCCCCAGTCATATATGCACCAGTATAGTGTGTCACCGTATCATACCCACACCACTATGCTCCACAACATTCTGCCTCCAGCTACTTTTCTTTTTGTTTTGGGTAATCATTGCAACAAGATATAATTTGAGACCTATTTGTTGTCCATTTGGAGGTGACCTTTATGATTCTGACAGATTTGAAATGTGACCCAGGAAGACTTCCTTAAATATAGGTTCCAGTGTCCAATAAGAGCAGATGCACTTGTAAATTGAATTCATAAGGGAGAAATACCACAGAGAGTGTGGGCGTTGAATAGTCACTGTGTCAAAAATACAAGTTTATTGGAGGTTAACTGAAAATAGACTAAGAGGTCATATGCGTGCACTCACATGAGCCGGTCAGATGGTGTTCATATCTGTTGTCTTGCCTGATATAATGGTAGTATTCACTTCATATTTTATATAAATCAAGAAATGAATGTCTCCGTGGGTCCGCCTATAAGATAGAAGACAAAAAAAACTCACACCTGGTACAGGGTAATAAATCACGAAACATCTTGTAGTACAACCATCATTTTGGTTACCGTTATTTTTTTGCCCCAATTTGCAGTAAACCGGAAGTTGCCTTAAGGGCCTCTATTATCGCCCAATCCTAATGCTGCACGCACCCATCTCCTTGTCATGCTACCACACTTCCTCTTTAACTTGTTGGGCAGTTATGCTCGTCATATTCAATTAAAGCTGCCATTTCAACAGTTCGTCTGTTTTAGCTTGCATCAATATTACAATAATAACATTTTCGACAAATTTAAACCTGACTTTGTATTATGAATGAAAATTTCAATGTCCCACTCTAGGGTTTCCACTCGACCTGACACTGAATACATCAAAATTAGGCATCTTGGCTGGTAGCTCATATTTATGCAGAAACGTAATTCTGTAGAGGAGGTAAAAGTTTTAAAAAATGACTTCCCGCAATTAGTTTGACGACAGAAATATGAAAAGACTAATTTGTGGAACGAATCACAATAGATGATTTGCAATGCAACAATTATTCATTGGCATTTTATGATGATAACAATTTATTTTTTCCAAATGCATTACGTGTTTGGATTTTAAGGCATTTCTCGACCAACTTATAGCCTCCGTGTTTTCAGTGCTTTCACAACTTGGCTACCACTATCAGACATAATATTGCCGCTTACACAATACGTGCTAATGCACCCGTGACGATGTCCCATCCAACTGTTTAATCTTCCACTCTGGTCACATTGGCAATAGGGTTTAATACATACCTTATTGGAACTGAATCACCTTAATGTGTCAATGTGCCATTGAGAATTCCTCATTTATTCATTCATTCACTCATTCATTCCATAACTTTTGAAAGTTTGACATTCTCTCTTAAGAGAATAACACATTATGATTTGTATCATATTCACATATTTGTGCAGCTAAATGTTACCGCTAAATTTCTTATTGTAAATGAAAGTGGTTTGATTTAAGATTTAGCGTTTTTGTTCAAAATTTAAAATATTCAGGTTTAATTGATAAGATTTTATGATATCAATGGCTATAAATCATTTTAATAATCACTTGATAAGATCTTATTTTCTGACATTCCACAATCTTTCTTTGTCAATTATTCGGATCCTTATTTTTATTTTTGTGGGAATATGCTAAGGTTTATTTTCTTCACTTTGCAAGGCTGCTGTTAAATGTCCCACAAAATCGCACTTGTGAAAGATCTAGTTTTTCTGGGTGTTTTATCATTTTGATCAGCCCTGATTGGCGAGATGGAAAGATGTGGCCTCAAAACTGGGAATTTGTACAGAATACGGATTAACCGTGGTTCAATTAAGTCCAGCCACGTGGAAAGCTCCCTCCCCATGTAAATCCACATCATGATGTGACTCAATTTCACCCAAAGTTTGATTAATGAGAAAGCCCTAACAAGGCATAAATACGCTGTGCAAGAATGCTTTGTGGCTAGATTTCCCAATCATGTGCATCCCGAATCCCTGTGTAGTCCTGCAATATATATATATGTACACTTTTATATGATTTGAAAATATAATTAAGATTAACTACAGACGATCTCACCGTTATGAATAAAAATAATGTGGAAACTAGTAAGGTTTCATCAGCTACCTTGCTTGTGTTATTATGAATATGTCAGGATGGCCGTGAGTTATAATAGCTGACAGGAAGTTTGGCCATGAGCGGCAGCATGTTTGACTAACCCTTATCCAATATGTCTGACATGGTGACTAGATATGACACGATATAATGAGATTTATGCTTTGAGAGGTGGAATATCGCTACTACGCTGCCACGTATACATAACCAGAAGCCAGGGGGCGCTGCTCCGTAGGAGAGGTCACTTCCAATCTTTGCCATCTGTGTGTTAGCGAGGTCATTGAACATCCTACGTGATTGAGTCTTCACAAAGCACCTGATCATGAAGAACTGCACTGATGTAATGCGGAGGGACATTCAGCGAGAATGTTATCATGTTTCCATTCAGTACGGCTTGCTCTTCACTCTTATGGAAGTACTTGGCGTACTCCAATTCCATACAGGGCACACACTGTAGAACCTGTACAACTAGGAGTTCCCTTTTGCATGGGGTGTCGATCGTTTTCATCTATAAATTTTCTTTCAAGGCCATAAAAAACTGCAATATATTCTATGATTAGATCCTTCATATCAAATGTTAGTTTCAACCACGACTCATAGTAAATACATATGAAATGATGTGAAGATTAGATATATTAAACATTTCAACTTCACAGCATCAATACTAATAGTGTTCTAGTAATGATACAGGGTCAAACATTGGTCACCACTATTTCTGTCACTATAATGTCATACACCTTCCTTTAAGCGTCATAGTCTATGGAAGAAAGGTCATTGTTTTAAAAAGTCTTTTCGTTATACATTTATGGCTTATTACAATGCATATATTATGAAATGGATTTGTATCAATCTTTGTTTTATTTATTAGTGCATCTTACCGTGTCTTTACTATTTATCTATCACAAATCTGGTCCACACCCTAGTGCTGTATAGGTAATAAATGACCTGAATGATGTAGCGTTATAATTAAGGAGCCACCCATTCATTCATTCCGCCACTTCCTTTGCAATCCAAACCTTCCTCTCTTCTTCACTTTTTATCATCTCACATCTTTGGTTTAATTCCCCTTCCTTTATCACCCTTTTCAATGCCGCCCTCATATTCTACCGCTTAATTTTCCACATTACTGCTGACCGTACACTAAATAGAGGGAAGTGAAGGAAGTGCGGTAAGGAAAGAGTCATGATCTATCTGGTAGTGATTGAAAGGAACTTAGGGAAATGCTCTGGAAAGAGGTTGTGGTCAACCATGGATAAACTACAAATTTATTTGCCCAATGGTTGAATTGGAGAAGGATAATTCTTTTTTTAAAAATTTATTGTAGTGTATTAATGGTTTAAGTCATGGGTTTAGCTAATATTATAAATATTTAGATACATTTCCGATAAGAATGTTTTAACGTTTAAAAAGTTAAAATATTGGTAAAGCCTTAAATGAGTTTCATTGATGTGATTTATTGTACAAATATGCAGAAGGTGAATATTGTGAATAATACAAACTGTCAAGTCCTGTTCACTGCAAAATGTCCTTTGGTAAATTAGCCTTTTGATGAGAATACTTCTATGCAAAAACAGAATCAATGTACCTTACAAAGTTCATTGAATTGGCCATGAAGCTGGTTGCGACCCATATTGTACTGAACCGCATGATACCTGGATGACCTCCAAAGAAAACGCTTTTAGAAATAGTGGCACATGATAGAAGTAGATAAATACATTCCTCCCAAATCACAACCAAGTCTGGCATTGTTTTCTAGATTCTGTGACCGAGGTATGTTATCATAGACCTAACAGGATTGGGTGTTGGGATATTTTCATGATTGGAAATATTTTTTTCATCAGATTATCAGAGGCATGTTGGCACCAAGAGAGAGTTAGAAACTGAAAGGACATTTCAGGCAGTGTAAAATAGAGAGAGGAATAGAGAGAGATTTGTACACGAGATTTATTAGAGGCTATATGTTGTGGTCCCACGATGATGCTCCCTGTTTACCGCAGCAAGAAACACATATGAATTTACCACTGAGGTATCAAAGAGGAATGTAACGTGTATCAACACTGTGGGTCGTTGATCTCTGTTTGAATGACCACCTAAGAGTAGAGAATATCCAGAAATAACATCAAATCTGCCTATAAATATCTCTCAGACTCAGACTCAGACTCAGGCTACTAGTCGCTTAAGGCCATGATGTTGTCTCCGCCCACATCCTGTAGATTAGTACAGGGAGAACTTTAAACTACTTTCATGTTCAGAACTAAAATATGAAAATATATTATTGGACAATAAAATAACTGTAACATATTGCCAATAATATTATATTGTACAAGAAGACTGATATAACTGCTCAAAAATAAAATACATATTCACCGGATGCAGTTCCTAAAAGCTACTAAAGACCATTTCTGAGGATATGTTTGTGTGTAGGTTCGCAATTCAATATCTCGGCGCCCTCTTTTATGTGCCTCTATTTGCTTGCGGTTTCCCCCTGACAAGGTGGTTTTTGCCACGGCGCTGTCCAGGTCTGACTTGTCACAGGTGAACATCACCATGGTAACGTCACTTTGACGACACCTAGCGACGGCTATTTGTGGCTTAATCAGTTCCAAATGGCACTCTCAGCCAATTTGCGGAGTTTCCCACTGATGAAGCAGCTTCGGGATCTGCATGAGAAGTGTACACACCAGTTGGTATTAAGAGAAGGCCCTATGCAGGAGCGTTTACCATCAATCTGGGAAGTCTGCCCCATGCATAGATTTCCCTCTTAATATCTCTTCTACAGCCACATTGCAATGATCTTTCACATAACAAAGGAATCACCAAATCGATGCTCCTGAGAACTCCAGCATTTTTTGTTTATTTCTAAATCACGTGCTTATTTAAAAAAAGACTTATTTCTACAAAGTAAATAAATTATTTAATGAAATAGTTTTTGCACCCAATGAATTGCAGCATGTGCGTTTAACAGAGTAACTTGTACTGTAAAAAACACAATAATGGACACAATGTCTACATCTAAGATTTCCTTCACTAGGCGCAGTGGAATATAATTGATATATAACCTCGGGTTTCACTTTGTTTCCACATAAAGGTCTTTTAAGGTGATCTTAAGACCTTGAATCGCTTTTCTCTTTATAGCAGCATCATACAGTGCTTGATATCATTTTTATTTGATGCATCGCAAGAGAAGAAGAGGTTCAAAGCAAGAATCAACTGGGAAATCACCCCCTTGAGAATTGTATCAAAAGGAATATAGTACTTTCAATATTGACATGGATGTGTGTTGATTGATTAAGACCTTCTAGAGATATTATAGATCACCTATTGATATTTTATTTATATTGTTCTCAATATTGTCCAGAGAAAGACGCGTTGTATTTATTTTGATATTGTAGTTAACGATTTGTATTTTTTTCTCTTTGTAGGTAAGTTTCCATCATCATGAAAGATAAAAAGAAATAGATGAAAAAGGAAAGGTAAGGTGTAATATATAATTGAACGAGCTGACGGGTCATAAGGATTGGTCTAATATATGAAATGAGCGGTACGTGTGCATCAACTAATTTCATCAGCTAAGCACAAGTCTGGGCCTTTTAACATCTGAGGTAGAATCGATTGTTTTCATGATATACCACGTCTGTCTAGACCTGCCGCATCCACTTACAGTCCATAAAGTGGAATACATTGATTATGCCCCATAGTCTTAAACAACTCTCAGCAATCTTCTAAGATTAAGAAATATGTCAAGTGGCATCCTTGGAGCAAGGATGAATGCATCAGATGTAGTAGCATTGCCTGCATTCTGGGTGAATTGAGACATCAAATGATTCACTTAGGTACAGACAGATACTATCGGGAGCTGTGTAAAATAATAGTACGTTGCATACAGAGAGTTAATGGATAGTGCCTGGATCATGACAGCTTGTATTTATAGATAGAAAACCATGATCATGGTACCTTATATTCATAGATATAAACAAATAGTGCCTGGATCATGACAGCTTGTATTTATAGATAGAAAACCTTGATCATGGTACCTTATATTCATAGATATAAATATATAGTGCCTGGATCATGGCAGCTTGTATTTATAGATAGAAAACCATGATCATGGTACCTTATATTCATAGATATAAATAAATAGTGGCTGGATCATGGCAGCTTGTATTCATAGATAGAAAACCTTGATCATGGTACCTTGTATTCATAGATATAAATAAATAGTGCCTGGATCATGACAGCTTGTATTTACAGATAGAAAACCATGATCATGGTACCTTATATTCATAGATATAAATAAATAGTGCCTTGGTCATGGCAGCTTGTATTCATAGATAGAAAACCTTGATCATGGTACCTTATATTCATAGATATAAACAAATAGTGCCTGGGTCATGGCAGCTTATATTCATAGATAAAAACAAATAGTGCCTGGATCATGACAGCTTGTATTTATAGATAGAAAACCTTGATCATGGTACCTTATATTCATAGATATAAATATATAGTGCCTGGATCATGGCAGCTTGTATTTATAGATAGAAAACCATGATCATGGTACCTTATATTCATAGATATAAATAAATAGTGCCTGGGTCATGGCAGCTTGTATTCATAGATAGAAAACCTTGATCATGGTACCTTATATTCATAGATATAAACAAATAGTGCCTGGATCATGTCAGCTTGTATTCATAGATAGAAAACCTTGATCATGGTACCTTGTATTCAAAGATATAAATAAATAGTGGCTGGGTCATGAAAGCTTGTATTCTTAATAACGATAAGTACTGGTGAATAGGAGCATGGTGGATTTCATAGATGTAATGAAAGAGTGTGGATCATGGTATATTGTATTAATAGATGCAGTGAAAGGGCCTGGATCATGGCATATTGTATTCATAGATGCAGTGAAAGGGCCTGGATCATGGCATATTGTATTAATAGATGCAGTGAAAGGGCCTGGATCATGGCATATTGTATTAATAGATGCAGTGAAAGGGCCTGGATCATGGCATATTGTATTCATAGATGCAGTGAAAGGGCCTGGATCATGGCATATTGTATTAATAGATGCAGTGAAAGGGCCTGGATCATGGCATATTGTATTAATAGATGCAGTGAAAGGGCCTGGATCATGGCATATTGTATTAATAGATGCAGTGAAAGGGCCTGGATCATGGCATATTGTATTCATAGATGCAGTGAAAGGGCCTGGATCATGGCATATTGTATTCATAGATGCAGTGAAAGGGCCTGGATCATGGCATATTGTATTCATAGATGCAGTGAAAGGGCCTGGATCATGGCATATTGTATTCATAGATGCAGTGAAAGGGCCTGGATCATGGCATATTGTATTCATAGATGCAGTGAAAGGGCCTGGATCATGGCATATTGTACTCATAGATGTAATAAAAGGGCCTGGATCATGGAATATTGTACTCATAGATGTAATGAAAGGGCCTGGATCATGGAATATTGTACTCATAGATGTAATGAAAGGCCCTGGATCATGGCATATTGTACTCATAGATGTAATGAAAGGGCCTGGCAAATTGTTCTCACTGATATAATTAGCATTGCCTCGATAATGGCACCTTGTACTTTCTGATGTGCAGCGCCTGAATTATGACACCTTCTCATCTCTGTAGTGGCCCTCTTCAACAGAAATAAGATGATTTGCACTTTTCCCCCTAACCGGTTAGCCCGCTCTTTGTGCTTATCATATACCAATATAATATTGAATCTATTGGCAGCAATGTTGGGTAGTTTGAGATTATGTTTTTTTTCCGATGGTTAATGTTGATTCCATGCTTTGGTTTTATATCAGAATGATAGTCATTGTCATACCGCTGATATAATACTGTTGTCCAACTTAGGCTTTGTAAAAGGTTTCTACAAATTGTTCTATAACAATCACATCCACTTTTTTCAACTGATGACATGTGTTTCAGGTTACTTATATTATGTTAATTCTGTTATTTGTCTTTATCTATAATGTTTTATATAGGAGTACAATATTTATGATATCTGAAAACATTTACAATAGGTAATTTGGGCAATAAAATAACTGTAACATGTTGCCAATAATTTAAAATAAAATCATATTTTATGGGGACAACAATCAGCAGAGATCATGTCAGTTTTACATTCACTTTTTTATTCTTTCCTTTGCAGTATTTCTTTTTATCAATGTGAGAAACATGCAAACACATCTAATATTGCCTTTCGAAGACCATTATCATAATTAGCATTTTCTAAAAATATAACGTTCTTTTGTGAATGTATGACCAACGTAGGGACAACTCATTTTATTTACACTTCTTCTTTGAGACTGGTTGTTCAAATGAATAGCTTCTTGGCATTTGCACTGCAATATTACCAGACATGCAGTATAATATCCCTCTGCTAATCTGCTATAAGGCCACCCATATATTATTCTCCTTATGGCAATGTTCCAAACATCACCTGGAGATGTGAAGTCTTGATCCAGATAAGGTCAATCATGACCAATAAGCCATAGACATTTCTGCCACATGTTCGAAAATATTCACATCCACTCGTGAGGATTTCAATGGGGAATATCACATACAACATTCAGATATAGATTTAGATATTTCCTGAATTGATATAGATATATTCCTGATATCAGCAAAAGACAAGATATGATTCTGCATATCAGATTTTCCTGATATGAGCAAAAGACAAGATAGGTTTCTGCATATCAGATTTTCCTGATATGAGCAAAAGACAAGATAGGTTTCTGCATATCATTTATACTAAGTTTATCGATGCTATTTTAACATCAGGTATTGATTGTTGGGAACACCCCCTAGTGTAAATATGGGTAGTCATTTGTAGATGTTACTCAAGGGAAGCCAGTTTGAGCAGCTCAGCAAGCCGAGGCTAGGGCCGCTCACCATCAGTCTGGAAGGAGTATTTCCATAGCACTTTGCTCAACATGGCAGAAGTGGTTCAAGCTTAGCCAAGCTGGTAAAATGACCACGTGCCAGAAATAAAAAGATCATACGGTCTTACGTGGCGATCTGATTCAACCAGCAATATACACATCTGGCAAGTGAAATATGTTCAATGTTTGAATAGATTAAGATATACATGTATGACTTTATGTATAACATTTATGTGTATTAATTTTTTCACCTGTATCCAATTGGCTTTTGGCGTTAACATTAAAACTACACTGCATGTTCATCGTTATCAATTTAGCATTCACCCATTTACACCATGAGCTGTCTGCAAACCAAATGATAAAAATAAGTTTGATCTCAGCCATGTGTCTATATATAGTATTACTATACATGTATATAAACTAAGGGCATGAAAGCTCTTGTACCACATTTATGTCAATCTGATGTTTAAAATCAGATTAAAAATACTTATGTACATCCTGAAATTTAAAGGATATTATCCTTTCAATGATTAGATAGCAAAGCATTTTTAAAAGTGAAAACTTTACCTTATGCCTTTCAAAAATATTTCTTTGATGGAGTTGAAAATTGTGTTCCGAGAGAAATAAGACAAAAACCAGTGGAACACCCTGTAAATAATATCATACCCTAGGAAACTTACAAATTTTGCGCCCCTGGTTTATAATTGCTCATGATATTTGCAAAGAACTACAAGGCATTGTCACGCCCCACTGAGCACAGGATTATAGTATTGTGTGGGACACTATTGATTTCCACCATTCCCTCAATTGGATCACAGGCTTTTTGGATTTTTGTACAAGTGACCTCAGATTTAGGCAGAAATATTAATTAAGGTAAGGCTAGATTAAGTTTTGAAACACTGAATTTAAGGATTGGATGGCACATATCAGAAATATCCACACCCCAAGCTCATAAAAGTAAAATTGATAACTTTATACATGGAATAAAAATGATCTCATCCAAGGTTGTGATTTAAGCTTTCATCCCTTTAGTTGTATATGAGTAAAGAGAGATTTGACATTGCATTGATCACACCATTTTGACACTATCTTAGCTTTTCAGATTCCCTATGATTTACACCTATGATTTTACCTATGATTTATTTTTCATGTTATTTCTTTTTTTTTAAATCATCAACTGTCTCTTATACTTTCTAATGTAAAACCTAATGTGATCACCCTCGAAATATGATATATGTGTTCCAACTTGAATAGAGTTTTCAAAAATCGGTACAAGATCTTTGTCTATTCTGAGACAGATTAGTGTAAAGCCGTAGAGATTGTAAGTAATGCTGTGCTGGAGGTTTATCTGGTTGATCTGTGTCCTGAAGGCGCTAAGCCGTTATCGATGAGGCACAGTATGGCTGTGGTGGATGTAGGTGTGCACGCTGCCACACTCCCATTGTTCAGCATGGATGAAAGCGCCACCTGGATCATCCAAAACTGTTACATTGTTGCCTCTTCTGGGAACATGAACAATGTTTTAAACCAGCTTTATAATTTTGAATCATAGTTTTAATTGAGCTGAATGAATATAAGGCATTTTATAGAATGTGGTATTTTGCCTTGATATCTTTTTTGAAATAGTAGAATGTTGTGTATTTTCTGACAATCCAGTTCATTACGATTATATATTGATTTTATGATAAATAACACGAACATAACACCACTCGAGGTCCTCGTAATATCGATGGCTTGATAAGGTCCTAAAATATGTGCACCGAGATGTCCCAGTGAGATCAGCCCCGGGGGAATGATAACACACGAGGGCCTTGTAAAAGCAAGCCCACCTCCATGGTATGAGAGACCCCGGTGATAGCAAGCACTGGAGAATGGTCAACACCAGGGCCGTGTAACAGCAAGCCCACCTCCATGGTATGAGAGACCCCGGTGATAGCAAGCACTGGGGAATGGTCAACAGGAGGGCCTTGTTACAACAAGCCCAAAGCCAGATGAAGTGCGAGGTCCCTATAGCAGCAAGCATGTTGGAGGGCATCAGCCTGCGAGGGTACCTAATAATATCAAGCGAGTACCAGGGCATGGTGCAGGGAGAGGTCCCTATAGCAGCAAGCATGTTGGAGGGCATCAGCCTGCGAGGGTACCTAATAATAGCAAGCGAGTACCAGGGCATGGTGCAGGGAGAGGTCCCTATAGCAGCAAGCATGTTGCAGGGCATAGTGCAGGGAGAGGTCCCTATTGCAGCAAGCCAGTGGCCTGATATATAGATCTAGAAGTCATATCAGAAGCATAGTTGTGCCTAGTTTGAATGAAACATTCTACAATAGATGGGCAGCAAATTACTTTGCTGCAGGGTTTACTGTTCATGTAATGTATTATTCAAAGTAGTAGAGTAGGATGGAGGTTTGTTATCTACCCTGGAGAAGTTGGTTTGGAATCTTGGGGTAGGCGTTAACCTTACAGGGCAATTGGATTTACTTTATGCCACAGTAACTGTCTACTTTACATCTCCGGATGTCATTTCTCTCCTTGTTAACCTTGATTGATGCATCGGAAACATAAGGCTCAATGTCATGAATGTACTGACCTAGGGATGTGAATATAAATGACATCTGATGGTTTCTGTTTGTTTTGCACAAAGACTATGATGTGTACTCTGTACTAAATGGCCAAAGGGTGGAATATGCAAGACCAACAAACACCAGGACATGACTTGTTCTGTGGTACTTGTGATACTGGATAAATCAACATTGGCAGGTAAAGGTCAGTGGCCGGATGACCCCTGATATATGCACGCCATTGCTCTATATACCCCCAAGCCACTGCACACGTATACAGCATAACCTTTGTAAATAGCTTCATTATGGAATGCCCCATTGTGAAAAAAGCAAACATGTGTGTCACGTGATAAATTCGAACAATGCATTGATATTTTTTAAAAGACTAATGTCTCGTGAATACCTATTTCTATTTATTGTGCTTTATGTGTAGCTGCTGATAAGATCTACCTGCTCACATACGCTTCACCTTTCAACCTTTACTGATTGTCCTTTCATAAATGTGATTTATTCAAAGAATATGATAGGTACTCTGAACTTCAATTGCCACAGGGTATTATAGGCAAGATCAAAGATATATATTCACATACATATACACTTTGAAAAGATACTTAGGTAATATATGTGGATTAAAGTTTATCACTAACTAAACTATGATTCAACCTTTAAATTGTTTCTTACTGTTGCAAATCCCAAGGTTCAGGACTAGTTTAAGGACAGGCAACTCAAAAGGCGATAAAGCAGGTTCAGTCGCCTATAAGCCTTCACAAACATGTTGATTCGTGGGAGAGTCATCAACATTTAACCTCCCACGTGTTATCTCCTGTGAGCACAGATTTCCGTTCTGGCCTGGTCATTATGAGAGAACAATAGCACTAGCTCTCAAGGAGATTTCCTTGATGAAATGCAACATGAACTATGCTTGAAACGCACTTAATTGTCAAACCAACACAAACCCTCTTTCTGGATTTATATACCACATTATAAGAAGTCCTCTTACATGCAGGTTTATTCTTTTCAGTACAAAGATTAGCCTTTCTCTAAACCTTTAAGCAATGGCTGAATTATTAGTCTTTGTCTGGAAAAAGGCCGTATGAGGTTAACTGCCTTGTACATTGTAGCAGGGGCAGCTCAATGAAAGACACACACCTGTCAGTCACGCATGCGTATATAGAAGAATTGACCCTTGTTTGACTCCTGTTGGCAACAATGTTTCTTTCCTATGTCAATTTTAAGTAGCACATATGTTTGGCAGAAAACACAATCAAATAATTTGACATGATGAAAAATAGATAGCGTTGAACATTTCCCTAATTTCATAAGCAAAAAATAAAGTTAGAAGTGATATTTACGAATAGATATCCAAACAAGGATGCTTTCAAATCGTCATGTCTGAAAAAGAATAAAAAATAGAGCAATCTGAATCAATATGAATAAACATATAGAAGACACGGTAAACTGGGAGAGAATTGGAGTGAGTTGACAAATGTCATTGATGCAAAAGGAACCTGACCTCAGAGGTACCTGGAGACACCACCGCCTTACTTCACACCACCGCCTTACTTCACACCACCGCCTTACTTCACACCACCGCCTTACTTCACACCACCGCCTTACTTCACACCACCGCCTTACTTCACACCACCGCCTTACTTCACACCACCGCCTTACTTCACACCACCGCCTTACTTCACACCACCGCCTTACTTCACACCACCGCCTTACTTCACACCACTGCCTTACTTCACACCACCGCCTTACTTCACACCACTGCCTTACTTCACACCACTGCCTTACTTCACACCACCGCTTTACTTCACACCACTACCTTACTTCACACCACCGCCTTACTTCACACCACCGCCTTACTTCACACCACTGCCTCACTTCACACCACCGCCTTAATTCACACCACTGCCTTACTTCACACCACCGCCTTACTTCACACCACCGCCTTACTTCACACCACCGCCTTACTTCACGCCCTCTTCCATATGTACCTCACTCTACCATCAAACAAGCTGTTAAAACGCCTAGAGAACCCATCAATAACACATTGACACGCTATTTACTCACTAATCAAACAGGAAACAGCCGTCTTTTCTTGTTACTCGTGGCTATTGTTAATAACCAAAAGCATTATCTCTGTAGAAAACAGACAATGTTTGTATTAAGTGTAAAATAATATCTCAAAAGTGCGTTGACTGTCATTAGTATCTTCAGCAAGCTTTGACGAAGTTATTGACGCTGAATGTAAGTATTTGCTTAAATAGCCGCCTGATTTCAACGGCTTTAAATGATATTGTTTGCCTTGAAGAGACACAACATAAAGCATTAATGAGAATTTGTTGAAAGGGGAGTGAGAATGAGCACTGTGTGGTGTGAATATCAAGGATATACAAAACAATAAGAGTGGCCACTCATTGGTGCACACAATATGCCATGGTATTCCCCCTCCCCAGTGCCTCTAATCCGATTATGACCTGGGAATGAACCACTTTGCAGATGAAGTGAGAACTGTGACAATGGCACAAGGTATAAGAGGTGATTGGGATGGAGGTTGACGCCACACACTGTCTCTGCACACAGAGTCAGGCCAGTCACATAGAGAAATCAAACGCTCATAAGTGCTGCTTCATATATCGCCCTGATGATAATTGCATTTAGAGCCTGACTTAATGTACATGTATCTATCTTTGTGCGAAACTGGAAGGAAAATCACAAAGGAAAAGGTAATCCGTAAAGATAAATTAAATCGATCCCATAAGCGTGATTATATATAAAGTATTGAATCCCAATATGATGCTTTCATTTTCTTGATTCTTCTTCTAAAATATATTCAGATGAAATTTGAGCACAAAATGGTATATTTTATTCTTGTGTCGACATAATACCTTCTCTTTATTAAAGTATTGAATCACCTTTCCTGGCTTTTTGAAAAATCCCATCCACGAGATTCACAAGCGATATAACGCTATGCATGCTGACATGAAGGGTCATGTGATTAAATGAACAACCAATCCCTGATATTGAGGTATCAGGACAAACAGGGCCAGATCATGAAAGAACACCAATATCTATTCTTATATAGCCGAAATAGACTGAAAAGACCTACCACCGGGCTACAAAGAGCAATTTATACCAATATTATGTTTTTAAGCTCAGGTGTATTCCAGACAAGCTTCCCCTTGTGAACCATGTCCCATTATTGTCGGTTATTGGGGTGTACGTATCAATCTGATGTGTGAGTATAATTAGTGTGTTTAGTCTGCCAGTATGGTCACACCACCTTCTGTGATTGGTCCCACGATACTGCAATAACAGTGCACATAAGCCCTATTCCCACCAAACAGTTGACAAGGAAACATGGCAATTTATGTCTAATTCCCTTCGCAATCTTACATAACTAACCATTGACGTTAACCATGCTCTGGTTACTCCTTACAATGTAAATGCCATTTAATGCCCACAGATGGCATCAGGATCACCCTTTGACAAATAAAAGTAAATCCGGTGTGAGAATCGCACATATATGATCATGTTACGTAGATATCCACTTATCTTAGGAAATTGATAGTTTTAAATCTTAAAAAGGGGCATCATTCATCAAGATAAGCTGACAAGATTCACAGTTATGACATGCCCTGTATCGTAACCTGTAACTATAGCAAACAGAGTAATATCATGAGAATCCGCCATATGGGAACAATGCCATTATTTAAGGAAGACATGATTCGGTGACACATTATGTTTTCACTGTTTTATTCAAAACTGGCGCTATGGTTTAATTTGAGCAGTTTTCTACAATAGAGTTAAAGTATCACGTGATACGTCATCAGTGAGAAATATAGAATGACACTCCATTGAGATATCCAGTTGCTGCGACTGTGGAGTGTGGCTTCATATAACACAAGTATATATATATGTCATAACATGAGAGGGCCCAAAGAGTCTACATTTCCTCAGATGGTCTCTTCGGCCCTCAAGACATACTACCACCGATGTTTGAGTTGATCTGCTTCTGTCAAGACCCTCTCCAAGAACTAACAGTGGTGCTCGGCCATGTAAGGAAAACACAATCTTTTGGAGCACATCTGAGCATTTGACTGGAAGACAAAGTTATACACGCCCGACAAAATGTCACTTCCAATATGGCTGATGTAAAAGCACGTGACCCAATATCCGGGAATGTGATTTCGTTCGCCTCGATAAACAGATATAGTCTTGCCATATGACACCTCATTTACCATCACTTTTTAATGAACTTGAATCTTATTGCAATTGCTCTAATATGGGGAGGTAAACCTTGAAACAATGTAATGATCATGTACGCACACATATTGCAGGATAAAAAATAGGAAAGATCAAAACCCATTTTGAAAGCTATTCGCTGTTTAGATAAAAGATTAATATCACTTTGGTGGTCCATGAATATTAGTCCTCTACAGTGTGTCTCCAATTTTATGGATCGTTGCCATCCAAAACAGATCTTCCGAATGAAGATTTTTTCATTGGCCTCATTATTTTTTCTTCAATCTTTCAGGCATAATCCAGTAAGCTTATCTTTCTTATGGGACCTAATTTAAAGTATGACAAAAGCCAGGCCATACATTATTCAGACCGTTATATGACGGAGTTATTTGAAGCAAGAGCACGCTCTTTTATCTGGAGCAACAAAGTATGTTCTCATTTATATAAAACAACAGACACTGTCTGTTCTCATAATAGTTTTTCTTGTTCTTTTTATAGGAAAAACTCACATTTGTTATTTGAAAAATGTCCAAAAACTGGTTCCTTAAATTGCTCGAAATAAATGAAACAATAGACAAATGAACAAGATTAATCTGTCATGTTCATTTGGAACAATATTAAACTTGAACACAATATGATGAATAAGTCGATTTGAATATTTTCAATCCATCCTTGGTATAAATAGCACTAATTTAGTATCATTATGAATCAGGAACAGAACTTTATACCCAAGTGAGCCGCTGGTAGACCTTTGCATTTGATAATGTCTGCTTTATACAATTGACAATGCTGCGATTGTAGTGACATGCACGGTGATCAATCGTTGATTTGACAGTAGCTTTGCAGATTGTCTTCTCTCGGTGTGTGACCTGACAGCCGTGTTTGTTTAAGCAGACTATTAAATGTTTCTATGAATCTGAAGATGCTCATGAAACGCTATGCCACAGTCCGATTAAAATTACCTGGTATTGTTTCACCTCGCACACGTGTTGCTTAAGGTACGTGAGCAATTGTAAAAAAAGTATTTTAATTAGAATAATTGTTTTGTCTTGGTATCTGTTTAAATTATGTTATTTTTGGAGGCGACTATCAGATATCTGCATATTTGATTAAAAGATGGATGTAATTTCTGTGCAAAGTGAATCCTTAAATTCTGCCCAGGCAAGATGTAAAATAATTACAGTTCCACGTGTGAATATATCATATATGGTTTCATGGACGTGATCTAATTCTACACACAGATTGTCCTACTGGTAGAAATAGTGTTGCACTATATATCATTTCCCAGCGAAAACTGAACGATCTTTATAATGGCATTATTCTATTAGATTTTCACTGGTTGTCATTATTTCCTCATTGCAATTATTGTAGTGGGGCTTAGTGTAGAATTAATGGTGTGCTAGTGTTTGCAGATGGGAGACGCTCAGGCTGCGTTGATGTCACCGTAGTGAATATTTTGAAACAAACTACAGTGTTGAGGGACCCTAGAAAAACATGCACTAATCAATAGGATATTCACAATCATTTGCAAGACAAATATAACCCTAAAGCTGACTCGTAAACCTAACTTCATCAGTGTAAAAACAATATACATTTATTCATACTTTATGGTAATACCCTGTCACTGGAATGGAACCAAGCAGTTTATATGTAATATTTGGTGCAGTTAGATTAGATTATTTTCCGGATAAATCTTTGAAACAAATTTCATTATATTTTAATGACATTGAAATGATATATACTATTGAATTCCACATCCGTGGAAACCTTGCCGGAAGAAGAAGAGGTATAACTAATTGGATTTTCCCAGCGGCAAAAACAAGATGGTGAACAAGGATAGGATGTGTTATCACACCTACATACAAGCCAGATGAATTCTAATTAGCTCAATTCTGATTCATAAATGTCCACCAGATAAAACAGTCTATTACTCCAATGTTCTGTTTAACCATGGGTATGATGCCGAACAATCGCCGCAAGAGGGCGCCTCGGGGGGATTGCACCGATGGCTGCCGGGATTGTTTTATTCCACGTTATCTCTTCTTTGATCTTATCTTGCTGTATTCATTGTTATGTGGGAAGCATCTGCAGCAGACACTATCTTGTCACTTTTGATTTCTTGGTTGGGAATAAGTATGGTCCTTGGAGTATTGTCTCTGTTGTTCCATCGCTTCCATAGTTGACCACCATTGTGAGATATCATTGAATTCATTTGACTTCGGGGCACACAAACGTGCTTGTGAAGATTCTACCATTGGTTCTTTCCAGCCTTATCGAATTTCAAAGTGCCTTCGAGTTATTTATAATCACATCAAATCAAATTTCAAAATCTATCAGGCAAACATGCAGAAAGATATCTATTAAAAGGAAAATAACGTATTTGGAAAAATATGTTTTTATCTTCTTTTTTTTTAATTAAGTTGCACATCGTCTTTCATTTACAGACTTTTACAACAATAATATAGGCATGTAGATAGACACTGCTATTATGGAATTGAGAGCCTTGTTTTTATCCTATGTCTAATGTAGTGGTCTCGCCTCACCAATATATTGTCCGTGCAGACCTTCCCATACCCACCTGTGTTGTGCTCACATCACCCGACATGTATATTATCTATTATCAAAACCCTCGTGACCTTTCCAATAGGGCCTAGCTATTGGGATCAATTTCATTGGCAAATGCCCAGTCATACTTATGGTGGATTGAAGTATAAAATGCCCACAGAAGGTCACGTGACTGTCAGTGATGAGTGTGAATGCTTTTTGCCATTAACCTTTGTTAGAAATACCAATGTGTATAGACACAAGACCCCGCATTCATTGCCAGACAATATATTGAGGATTTGTATTGTGAAGCCTTGTCAAGAAGTCAATCTACTAGTCCTTTGTTTGGCAGCATAGGTCCTTTACTGCTGCTGCTGTTGCTGCTGTTGCTGCTTCGGTTTCAAGCACCATACATTCCCAAGCTTAAGCCAAACCTACTGTAATATTTCTGAAAATGCAATATCATGACAACTTATTTATGAAAGATAAATATATTGTTATGCTGTAATAGGTACTTCCATAACCTGTGTGTTATATATACTCCAAGTACCAGCAAAGGTCATTTAAAGCAGGGAATTGAGGGTCACGCCACCAGTTTTACCCAAAGAGTGTACATGGGGCTCCCGATATTTGCACACTTTGTGTCGAGGACAATATTGCACAAGACAGTGTGCATAGGCAAACATAGTAGTGTTGCTTCACTACAATGTTATGTTAGTGCCCTCTCTACGCCTATAACAGTCTCAACCAACTCTTGCTACCTCCTCACATCATATGTAAAAGCTATACTAAATCAGTGCATTAAGTACCCTTTGCTGAAAAGAAAAACGTTATATATTTTCATCATATACAAGGCATAAGCGTTTCAATGAATATTTAGAGACGAGGGCGTTGTTTGGTGTAAAAATTAATGACTCACGGGTCGTGGTGAGCACAAAGAGGACCATCAGACGTGCACAAACGGTGGCAAGTTAGGGACAGAAGCGTGAGACCCTGACGAGTGAGAGCAGCTCATATCTAGGGACCTTCTGCTTGGCCAAGAAAGGGTCCCCGGAGCGACATATCCTCACACCACCTACACACCCTCATATGCATTATTTGGTATCTATGGGGACTGTCGCCATGACAACCAACGGCGTTCTCACACTTTCCAATAGTGTTTGTCTCCAAAAGATGGAGGGAGCACCAGCTTAAAGACGAAGTGTGATGGGGTGCGGAACCTTTAAGAGAGTATAGAGTGACCTCTATTTCAATGGATGACACTCTGCTCATGGCTTTGTTTCACTATGAATAGTTTCAGTAAATGTGCTGCAAAGTTTTCGTTGTATTTACAGTAGCTTTTGCTGTAAGGTTTACAAATCTAAAGTTGCTTTAATCAGCATTATTTGACGATGTCACGGGACCGTCTATTTAAAATATGTTTGTCTCATGCGATTTATTGAAGATCTCTTTCAAGGCCATTAAAAAGTTCAAGCATTACTGGCAGAGTGGACTTTTGTTGTATTAAAATGGGTCAGATTTTTATCTGAGTTATGGGTTCTTCAAATAATGACTTTGCAGTTGAAACAGTAAAGTTATAGCCGAAGACAAATTGATGTCACATTTTCAAATGCTGATTTTTACAGATTAGATATTTGATTATGTAACAAATGATAAACATATCAGTAACTATTGCTGTAGAATTGGCAGTTTTGGAATATTATCATGATTTCCGGTATCAATAACAAATTGATATTATATTACAGCAGTATACACTGTTATATTAATACATCTTACAATGTTGATGAGGAGAATATCATATCATTGATTTGCTGCATTGAAGTCTAAATTTATACATAATTCCCAGAATACAACTTTGTTTATGTTGAGGGTTGATTACTTTAGCATTTGTATCATTGGGCAGAACACAGTGGATGAATTCATTACTCATAATCATTTACATGGCCAATTCAACTTCATGGTAAAAGAGTAACTTTATCAAATTCAGATATATGATATGAACTACCACAGCGAATTCGCTGTGTACAGCTCACATAGATCTGACTTAATGCAGTGTGAACTTGATGCATATATCTTGGTATTGTCTATATTTCATTTGCTCATTGCAAAGTTAATGATCCTCAAGTTAACCCATGTGTATTAATTATACTCTATGTCTTGTGATATAAGTGGCATTGTGTAGATATAGTGGAGACTATGCTTGCTATGGTGAGCAGGACAGAGATATTGTATGGACTGTGACAGTATCTCATTTAATGTACTCTTAATGCCTGTGTGTAACAAGAGATGGATGGCTTTTGTCTCCCTCTAGTTGTGTTTGCTATCCTCTCAATATGCAATATCTTAAGTCTGTATTTTGACTCTGATATATGATCTTTATTTTCATGTTGCAAAGACAGACATACAATACATACTTGTTTCACTTTACATGGTGGGCTGATCTACAAAGCAATGTAAGACATTGCCATTGCTCAAAACATTCAGTGCTGCATTGCAAAATGTATGGTTTCTTTTGTAGGAGTTCTCCATAAAATAACCTCGAGCAAGTTTAAAACTATGGTGGTACAATAGGTATCAGAATTTCACCAAAGATTTATTGTTGGAGAAATGATATAGGGTTAAGATTTGGTATTTGATTTTGTAATGTTTGAATTATCAGCCCTATAACATATCATTAGAATGTGATTTTGTAATCTAAAACTTTAAATTTCGAACACGTATATCAAGTATATCAAGTATGTCATGTATGTTAATCACTCATTAAACAATTAATATGTTTTCCTACGTTATTACCTTAAAGTCATTTTCCCTCATATAAAGCATTGATAATTCAAAGGCACATTTTACCATGAGGCCATGTTAATGGTTGTTTTCCTGTCGTTTGATTGTGGCGTGTGGATGTTACATGTAACTTTCTAAGCAGCCCTGATGGGGCAACTGCACACTATGTGTGGGCGTGCTGTCCCTTCATTATATGTCATAGTATATGTTAAGCCTGTAATGACGTTAAGTCATCGCAAGTCCGTGAGCTCTTCCTTCTGGTTGAGTTTCAGTGCTTGCCGTTCATCGCCCTCTATCAGGTGTCGTGGAAGTGTTTGTCAGCTTCTGGCTGTCACGTAGGCTTCCTACCCACCGTCTTCCCAACCTACCTACTATTCGTATATAAAATATTTAGGTCTATGTACAGCTACGATGGTGCTTAACATACTACTGTGTGTCTATATAATGCCACTTTAATGTTTCTTAAGCTATAGCTGATGGTGGCTGAGGGAAGAAGGACATTGAATATGCCGTGTTTTGTGCCAGATGGACATTGACCTCCGGCTGCAGGGTTGACCATGTCTCCTTATTCTGAGGGAGTTAGCAGGAGGACGTTATTAGCATTTTTAGCAGGATTTCATAATAACACTTCTCATTATATCTACCCGTGTGAACGACAATATTTATGAATCAATAGTGGTTAATTATGTGATGTTTGACGACTTAGCTTGAGGTAGAATTTTATGAAATGTGATACGAAATTGTGTCTTGAATATCTCAAATTGTAGATATGAATTCTGAAATTGAGGACAACGTTAAATCCTATCATAGTTGTCACTTAGAAAAAGAATTTATTCGTTATTGAAAGCACATCTTTTCAGCCTTGAACCATTGATGTGTTAAATGTAATTTTATCGGTGTCTTATTACAGTATTTGAGTTATAAATCACTGACTATTTTTGAATGCTGTTTAAATGATTTCACTTTTTCTTGGAACCTGACATGTGGTCGCAGGTTGTTTTTTCACGCCCTATTGATTCCGATTAAACATTGTGTAACCCAAGATAGTTATTTCCTAACTAAATCAAAATGGTAACGCGGGCACGCAGTTCTTCTTGTTAGACTTCCGGTAGCTGATGTTTTCTTCCGGTTGCGCCATTGAAACAGGTTGCTGAGCATTTCGCCTGAAAGATTTTTGGTGGGGAATCAATACTGGTGTTCCTTGTGGAGTTCTAAATTAGTTCATGTTTTCTGACCAGAGAGGAAGAACAGCTGAGTTGGTTTACTGACATCGTTGTGAGACAGAATTCAACTACTTTAATTACAAAATGACGCGGGCATTTCCGTTTTAATATTTAATAACGATGTCTTGACGTAATTCTTAAATTTTAATGTTGTAGAACAATGATTTATATGCCTTAAAATGAATAACGTTTAATACTAATGCTTATTTTCGAACAAATATAAAAATATGATTGACATTCAATCCACGGCACGTCCATCACTATACTATTGTAGTCTTTTATGTATAATTTCCAAGAAAACAGCCATTTTTTATCTTGTTAAAGCCATCATTTAGTTGAAATAATATTGTGCAAGTTTGTATACATTCTGTTCTGTATTTGTCTTTTGCAGGTTTTGCTCTGGTGTATGCAGGGAAACCAGACCTAACGCTTAACCCACCCAATGAACTCAAAGAAGGAGATACATTAGAAATAACATGTAAAGTGCCAGACAAAAAACTCTTCCATTTTGTAAAACTTTACAGACAAATTGGGAATACACAATATACAATAAGCACAAATGAAAATATAGAAGAAAAGATGTCTGACAATGGGAGATACCAGAGTTACGATTACTCAGAGACACAAAATGTAGCAACGCTTAACTTCAGGATAAGCGGTGAGTGGTTCAAATTTCTTGATATATTCAATAAGTTCACTTCAGGATAAGCGTTGAGTGATTCGAATTCTTTTATGTATTCAACAAGTTACCTTAAAAGTGTTAACTGTCGTTTCAATACACGAAACACAACAAAAAAGTTTATTATGTTTCTTATATTCGTCTATGCATTTGAAAAAATTACCGTAATATTGATGATGTTGTGTATATATTTAAGTGCTGAATTTGCACATTTGATGTTTTATCGATATAAATATAAGTATTGAGAATATTGAGAATAATATTTTGAATATTTTTTTATGATAAGAGTTACTGAATATGATAATAATGCTTTCATTATTCATACTTTAGTACTCTGTTCAGTATGCAAGCCATTGGTTTGATAAGACAATGCAATTGGAAGAAGACGATTGCAAGAATGTAGACGTAATATTTCTGATGAGGTAGTTTTTATCGCCCATGATAACATTTTGAAACTCAAACTTTCCGTATGAATACAGAGAATAAGATTACCTCCTGAATAATGAAAATAAGATGACGGTCACAAAGCATTGAATTTTGAATTGTATGGATAAATCCAGCACTAATTCTGTTACGATTGGTACATTATCCAACATGGCAACATCCAAAGTGTTCATTTCAACTGCTTGTGTGTTCACAATGCATTATAAGCTTCAAATTTTTAATATATATTTTTTATAGTCAGCTTCTTGTTAAATGAAATAATTTCCACTTACGTTTCCACTTGGTCCTTCTTTGCAAGTATTGTTGTTCTGTATATTTCATAATGTTCTAGAATTAGAATTCTAAATTCTAGATTTTTTAGATTTGTAAATTTATGATAAGGTTTACATATTCAGACTTTCTTTTGTCTCTTCATGTCTGATATTTGAGATGATATAATTAAAATATAAAAAAATCAAAAAGTTCAAAATTACATCTTATTTGCAGCAGACAATTAGCTTCATGTTAGTTAAAAAGTCTTATAATAAAGTAATGTTCTTTTCGATGTTACTAGAACCATCTCTCGTACAGATATTTTCATTTGTAACAAGATATGCGACTCAGAAAAGTCACTCCCGTGAGGACAGCAAGTTCATATGAGATGAATATTTTATGAAGACATTTATATGGTACGATAACACAGGTTATGAAATATTTTCCTGTCGACATAGTGCACATATAGCCTCTCATTTATCGAATGACAGTGATATATTTCTCATAGTCATCCAATGCATCAGAGCGGACTGTCGTAAAATGCTGTGCTATGAAGTATTAACAGATTCGTGTTTTCCTCCAGTTAAGGATTGATGAAAGATCAAGAGAGTGCAACCAAAAATCTCCCAAATATACTCACGAGACAAACCAACAAGTTGATTGATATGATTGACCTTCTGGGGGACTAAGTCCTTTGGCTCACGGCTTGGCCTTGATGGCCAGTTATGTGGCACTAGCCCACCCATCACTGCCATAACACCTCCCATAATCACGTGCTTGATAACCATCCACCTGCCACATAAATTACCCTTTTTCCTTTATCATTTTGATCTTCACACATTACAATCATTGGTTTGTGATTTTTAGAATTGTGTCCCCTTCTGTTTTGACAGGCAGATTTGATGATGAAGTACCTCTACATGATTCTGGGGACGTACCAACATGTTGTGAATCATTTTAATTGACATAAATCATTTGTAATCATCAAAACAAGATATCCTTGAGTCTTTAATATAATCAACCTGTCAATATGAATCCCTGCCAGGCTTGTAAAAAGTGGCCTAGTGTCTTTGTAATTATCTGTCTCAAACATATCGCATCCTTGAATGAAAGTCATATTTGGATATACGATATGATATTCATATCATGACAATTAGACGCAATAACTACATATGAAGTTGGATAAATATACAATTATCTCTCATCCGGCCAGATATTGATGCCTTGAATGTTATATCTGGTAAGTTAGCCTAATACGAGGCCAAGACCTGATAATCATAAATTTTGGTTCAGATTTGCAGTTAATTATCTCGTGATTATGTGCTGTGCCAGATGATTGAAGGCTTTATGGTATGTGCTAGTTCTTCATCCACTTATAGAACCTTGCATAGCCTCAGTGAGCCAAAAAGACACAATTCAAGCGCACTCTCATTATATTCATTAAGTAGGGTTCCCCTGACATTTCCCATTTGTACAGAGATGCTCAAACGTAGAGCGACGCTATCCATTGCTTCCCATATCCTCTTTGCAATGAACCTTTTTTTGTCAATATACCAAGTCATGATTATATCGTGAACTAAATAATAAGATCTATTGTAATATGTGAAGTTACATACGTTCTTTCAGTTCGATCTGCAAGAAGGTTACTTGAAAACAGTGCCCATCACCAAAAGGGTCACCTGTATAAATACACAATATGGGATTGTTGCGTATCATGCAATAAGGGCTACTTGAATATGAGGCAATTAAGAGCAACTTCTAAATCGACGGAGATAAGGAATACATTATCAAAACATATTTATCAAAGTTTATACAAGCGAGTATTGGATCTTCTCTCTTATAAAAAATTAACGATATTCTGGCAATAATTCGTCTCTTAAATGGCATTTGGGAAAGGAATCTTAGTAATCTAAATCTCAGAGATATACCGCCACGGATATTCAATAACTGCAAGAAATCTAGTACGAAATATGAAATTACTTCAATTGTTGACAACAGTAATCTGACACAAAATACGATTAAGTTATAATACTTCACGTGAATAATCGCACACAAAAGTGATGAAACGCCATTACGTTTTACAGTGCAGGAGGTGCGCAGAGAATGAGATGCGTGATTCGCCGGAAGTAGACTGTGATGTATGAACACGATAATAAGCAATCAGATTAATATTCAGCACCACATTCCATAGTGTTCCATCAAAAATCTTTTTTCTATTTGCAATCCTTTAAAAAATTTATGTTCATTTTAGGAGAGCATGCTATAGAACTTTATTTACGACATTGTACTTCATACCATGCTCGAAATCCACTGTCATAAAGTCAGCGTATAATTCGACACGTCATTCATGATAAGCTTAAAAAACGGGAAACCCCTCTATCTGGTGGAGCAGCATTGACTGCCAAGAATATAACACAGATAATGTTATACAAAGGAATGAACGATAATAAAACACATTCTTGAATAGAGTATAAAACAGGCGAATGAAATGGAGGTGACTTTATCTCAAAAGCCTTTGTTTCTGAAAGTAATCATGTCATGATTACTTTCAGATGAGAGCAATTTGCAAGGGAATCATACATAATGTGCCAAAGATCATTGAGCCACAAAGTCAATTTGGAATAAATTTGATATAATTGTTATAGGCTTTCAAAAGATAACACGTCCAAAATTGGGATGACCTTCGGATCATGACCTCTCGTGGCCAAAACGTGATCACATGCAATATGCAAATGAGAACTTCGTTTCGGCGGCGTCGTGTTTGCGTGCAAATGACACCTTGTGTTCTGCCTGATTTCAGAATGTAAAATATGGTTTATGCCCACAATGAAAACAGCAATCTTCGTGTCTTCATGTAAAATGTGTCACGATGCACCTTTCATGGGAATGGTCTTGCTGTGAGCAAGTCACGTGTCTCCCATGTGACCTGTTTAGGACAAGAAATGGATGAATCTAGGTCATTTTGATAATTCAATCAACTGTGTTGTCTCTCCCATGGCAAAAGCGAATAAACACTCGGAGGTTCAAGGATAATTTAGAAACATTTCCCTGGGTGAAACGATTTCATCTGGATCGGCAATCTGTTGAAGAGAACATAATTATAAGCAAATACTATTCAGTTTATATGACTAGACATCTGATAATAAGTATGTACAGTCGACGACAACAGAGCTGCAGACGACAAGACCAGCGTTTCAGTTTATCAAGTGATTGCCGATGTTTATCACTCCATTTACGTTGTTGGTACTATTAAATATTTGACAACGAACTGATGACCATATTTTCAAAAGCGCACATGCACTTAAAATGTTCTGAAAATAAAACCGCAATCCTGTCGTCGTCCGCAGCTCTGTTGTCGTCTGCTGTAAGATTAAATGACCCTAATAGTACGGGCTTTATGAGACGTTTGGCCTAACCTATAGCATCACATGGTGTTTTTATAAGGATTGACTATGAACCATTTGATATGCATGATACATAATACTATTGTACTATACAACTGCGTGTAAATCGCTGGTAGTTAGACATGAAACACTACATTTATCAGCATGAGAATCTCATACTTGTTATGTGGTGCATAAAGAGGCAATTTGAAATTAGTTCTGAGAGATGTAGAATAAATAAATAAGTTGATCTTTTATTTTAAATGCTGAATCAAAGATTGCTTCTTTTCAAGCCTCAATCAGCTTATCCAATCCATGTGACCCACTTTCTGGCCGCCATCGCTGAGATGTTATTTAGGCATTTATCAAATCACGTTGCTGTCAGCTTACAATAAGAAACATTGATATCTTCTGACACGGTAATATTTAATTTGCAGTGCAGACGTTATTGAATTAACTTTGAAAGTTAATGGCAAATTTATTTCTATGGAAGGGTTTTTTGGTTTAAACATCTTGAATCACTGCAAATGATGGAGAAGACAATTTCGGCTTATATTGTCACACTGAATGGCAGCAAAAGATTCGCGTTTAATCTTGACTGTTTGACGTCCCATCGCAGACAATTGACTGTCACTTTAGACAGATGAATTGAAATATTCCAGATGAATGGCCATTCATATTCTTCTGGTTATATGCCCTTGTTCCTTGGGCATTGAGCTTTTGTTGCCTCCCAGATCCAGTCACGATTGGAGTTTTTACCTGGATAGGTACTTTAAGATTGATGAATATCGCTTCACACAACATAACTATTTATAGAATTACTCTGGAAGCTCATTTCCTAGGACCTTACCAAAACAAATCAAATTGTGAAACTGTCACCAAGAACATTTAAAACCAATATCATCTTTTACATAAGTGTGCTATCTGAACAGTATATCTATATTTACTTGACCATATTACTACTTATGATGGTATGGGGAGTAATGGTCATTGTAATAAATTAAATAAAATTTTAGGCACCGGAATCCAAGTACAGCTTTGTGTTTTTCAATATTTCCAGGGGCTTTCTCTACCAGGTCATATGTCAGCATGCTGGCCCAACAAATGACACGGCGCGGCGGTAAGGAGGATAAACGAGCCTTCTTGGTCATGTAGATATCCAGTTGTATCAGTTAACCCTCGACATCCGGGCACTCTTGCTGCCAAAATGGCGGCTCCATCACACATGCCAGAAACCCATCAAAGTCCGTTTTCTCGACCTAATTTTTCAAGAAACTTTCAGGCAGTGTATGGCTATAACATTTTCTTTTGAAAAATATTTCTGTCCAAGATGACTTGGTTGAAAGGTGGAGGTGGATATGTTGGACATCCATCACCATGAAGAAAGGCACGATTCTTTTGATGGCTGAAGTAGCACGTTGCTAGATTGAGACGGAATGGAGGTAGACGTATGGCCGATCAGCCAAATTGGCCGACCTGATCCTTGTTTGATGCAGGTCTCCCGCCCGCTCATCTCAAGGGGGCGCTCTAAATCGATTTTTCGCGCCAATTTTGTATTCAATGTGAAGCGTTTCTCCGCGAAGTGGCTTACTTCGCGGAGTCACACTGACACCTCTTCCCGTCCCGCGAGTTGTGGAAAAGGGTTCCTGTACATATAAAGTCACTGGTGGTCACCTAACCTCTCGATATAAATAATTCCACTTGGCGTGTGAGACCACCCCAGCCCAGCTTTAGCAAATGCTTGCAAGCGAGATTTTGATCTCTACACATTATGCAAGTCAATATATCTCAGGTTATTCGCGCCTTGGAGATCGCGTTTATCTCGGTTGGAGAATATTTCGTGAAGGGGCTGAATGTTATTTGTGCGATAAATGTGTTTACAATTCTCTCCTGTGGAGTCAAATCAGATAACGGTAGCATAGAAAGAACAAAATGTCATCTATTGTAATATGATACATTTCTTGTTGAACTTCACTACATAATACCAAGATATACATATATTTATATTTACCGTTTCAGTTTCATTTGTATATAGCAATTTCATTGACCTCTGAGTTACTTTCCCACACAGCCATTGGATCACTATATTGCCGATATTTATATCTCTTTAGGTATTCTGTAGCCGTACTATAGTTACCCAGCGCAGACTCCTTGGCTCTCGGCGCAGAAATTCACCTGGCTTGATTTAGTAGTATTAATCACCAGAACAATTTGTACAAGGAATTAGAGCCCTGCTACATACATGGAGCCCGACTCTCCTTGGGCATCGTTGCCATGGTAACGTCATGGCTTCCATGCAGTCTAGCGCTGTCTTTAAGGACCACTTAAGGTGTAATTTCAAAATCATTACTCCACCCTTGCCTTTGACGGTAGCAAGCATCTGTTTATCACTGGAACTACACTTGATCAAGATTATCTGGGTTTTTTTCTTTTTGTTCTTTCAGTTCTTAATCGTTGTTATATTTATAGAGAACAGAGAATGTGGTTAGTGTAATACCTAATAAAAAAATAATTCAAATTTATGTAGAAATATTCTTTTCAAGGAGCTTCAAATATATGCTTAATTTCCACGAGTCTTTCTTTGGGAGCTCTTCTATACTTATACTCAGATCAGAACAAGCTGTGTTTGTGTTTGACTTGCTTTGATAGTAATCCCCCAATGTAATATTGCCCAAAAGGAACTCATCAGCAGAAAGGTGGGTGTCTGTGTGGCAAAGGAACCATGGGGTATTGTCATTGTGTTATAAACACAACATAATTGGTGACCAGAGGGGTTGAGAAAATAGCTGTGGTTATCATAAGGCAAAGACGACAAAACAGCAACAGGAGACTGATTTGTCAAGTAATACCCAATAAGTCCCTTTAAGCTGAGTGGACTGTGGTGTAGAGTCTACTTTCCCATTTCCTGCATTCTGGAAGTCTACCATAAGTGTGTCCCCAAGGCCACCACAGACAGCTCTGTGTCTGCCACAGCCAGTGTCTCTCACAGCTCACAAGTTTAGCACCTCCACGGGCTCAGTGCTTTCTCTTGTCAACTTCAATTCATGACCCAATGCTTTTTACTGTTATACATATTTCATGGATAGTTTTACAAATGTGGATAATCTTTCATCAACATAATTTCCGCTAAAAGTTGATGGTGCATTCAGCTGTTTTTTTTATAACATATCATTCTCATCGTTGTTTTCATGATGACTGATCCCAGTAGAATTGGGACTGGCTGGTGTAGATTTCCAATAGTACTTTTGATTTGAGCTATTTCTAACCCACTTTTCCCCCTGTGGCGAATAGTTGATATCATGTATTCACATGACCTAGCCATATTAGCCTACATTGGCTTATGAGCCCCACCCTGCCATGCCATGCCAATCTTTCATACTGCCTGCTCCTCACTCTGGCTGAAGGTTTAATATTCTTTATACCCTGCTGGACAGCATAACTGGGTCAGGGGCTTGTTGTGTCACAAGCCTCCACTCAGATTCCTTATCTGGGCAGCATCGTCCTGGATGGGATTTTGCCCACTTAGGCTCTAAGGATACACAAGTGAGCGCTCTATTCAACTGGGACCTCAATTTACTACATTGTTGGGAGGGGCCAGCGTGGCTGCTTATCGTTGTTATAAGCGGCCTGTGTGTCTGAAGCCTCGTTGCTTTGTTATGTCGTCTCGTTCTCATTTTGTGATTACATTCACGATGGCCCATAATGTTATACCTCGCTACAGCGCTGATAAGGACTAAAACATATTGTGGCATCGTGATTGTGTTTCTGCCACTTCATTACATTTATGACAAGGGTTTGCAACGCCTCAACAACACACTGACAGTGTTACACGGGAAAAAGACAACAGAATATCAACGAGTGAAATAGTGCGAGTGATAAAACAATTACATACATAGCATGTGCTTCATTTATGGATCAAATCTTCCCTAAATATAACAGACAAAAGGTCTTTTGTTCCTTGTGCTTTATAATCCCTACAAAATGTTACGTGAATTAAGGTTGAGCCAAACCTGAAACTATGTCTGTCAAGGTCTTAACTATTCACAGGAATGGTAGAGAGGCGAATGTCAAGAGGTTCTCGACGCGGGATGCATAGCGCCATGTCCTCGCCTTAAATATATCCGATCGGCCCCATCTGCTCGCTATTCAAGCCATTCTATGATCTGTAAAGCATTTATAGAAGAGACATTTAGGTGCGCCCTGACATGGCTATAATACAGGAGCATCGTGGAGTGGGATGGTCGCGATGAGTTGGAATCCCAGTGGTATGACAGTAAAGATCTGGGGCGCTGATATCGACCTTGCGGTATTCCCTGGATGCGACAGTAGCAGAGGTCAGGCCATTTCAGACATGCCACCAACACCAGGACCTTATCTACTGCTACGTGCTGGAACATAGGCCCTAAATCTGTCTGCTGCACAACCTGACCTTTGTATTGGACCTCAGTCTGTCTGCCTAACAATTTGACCTATCTGTTGGAACTCAATATGTCTGTCTCACAAAGTGTCCTATATATATTGATTATTGTCTGTCTGCCTCATAAAGTGTCCTATACTTTTGTGTTGGTCTTCAATTTGTTTGCCCCCACAAAGTATACGATATATTCATGTTGGTCTTCAATCGATTTGGCCCATAAAGTGCCCTATATCTTAATGTATTTCTTCAACCAGTTTGTCCCGCAAAGTGTCCTATATATCTATGTTGCTGTTCATCCAGTCTGTCCCACAAAGTGTCCTATATATCTATGTTGCTCTTCAACCAGTCTGTCCCACAAAGTGTCCTATATATCTATGTTGCTGTTCAACCAGTCTGTCCCACAAAGTGTCCTATATATCTATGTTGCTGTTCAACCAGTCTGTCCCACAAAGTGTCCTATATATCTATGTTGCTGTTCAACCAGTCTGTCCCACAAAGTGTCCTATATATCTATGTTGCTGTTCAACCAGTCTGTCCCACAAAGTGTCCTATATATCTATGTTGCTGTTCAACCAGTCTGTCCCACAAAGTGTCCTATATATCTATGTTGCTGTTCAACCAGTCTGTCCCACAAAGTGTCCTATATATCTATGTTGCTGTTCAACCAGTCTGTCCCACAAAGTGTCCTATATATCTATGTTGCTGTTCAACCAGTCTGTCCCACAAAGTGTCCTATATATCTATGTTGCTCTTCAACCAGTCTGTCCCACAAAGTGTCCTATATATCTATGTTGCGCTTCAATCTGTCTGCCTCGAAGTGTGGCTTATATATTTATATTTCACTGAATATATCTATCCTACAAAGTGTCTTATAATATATGTATTCATATTTGTCCTTAATATATCCCTCAAAAAGTGCCCTACATATCTATATCGGTCCCTGTCCCTGCCTTACATTTCCTATGTATTTATATTGCTCTAAATTGTCCTGTCGGTCTTCAATTTGTCCTGTTTAAATGAATTGGCGTTCAACCTATTTGTCTAACAAAGTGTTTTACATATTTGTGAGGATACTTTACTGACATTAATCCCATATCATTGTTTTTAGCCGACTTACAAGTCCTCCCCTATCCTTCTATCTCTGCATATTTCTGCACAATATTTGCCAGACAAAGTCTTTTGTGTCTCTGAACCTGCAGCAGTATGTAATTATTAATGCATACAGGCCTTCCCATATGTCTCGCTGTCAATCTATTTTATCACATCAACCCTCGACGATAAGTTATCGGTACAAAATGTACTGTGTGGTCCGAAATAGTTTACACTAGCTTTCACTAGAAAACTATCAGATCTAGAACTATCAAATCTACAACAAAATAATAAATAATAAATATATAATTACAAATACAAAAGAAAATAGTTAGAATTCCGAAGAAAAAAAATGTAATGTTATTTATTGAGGTTAGATTCAACAAATAATGATGGTCAATTTCATTAGAAATTTTAAAAATCTATTTTAATGTGATTACTGAATTGAAATGGTTACATCATGATTAAACTGGTCCATAACGATTCAGATTAACTATATATTTTTGCTATATATACCTGTGATGTTTTTCCTGGTGCAGTTGATTGAGCAATAGCATTGAGCCATAGCATTCAGCCTTCCTTGGTTATATAAGTGGAGGACGGGATGTGGTGGGTTCGACTCCCACTGCCGGCAGTGTTACTTTAACACTGGCTATATAAGTTGGGGACGGGATGTGGTGGGTTCGGCTCCCACTGCTGACAGTGTTACTTTAACACTGGCTATATAAGTTGGGGACGGGATGTGGTGGGTTCGGCTCCCACTGCCGGCAGTGTTATTTCACACTGGTTAAAAGGTTCGAAGGTCGCCCCGATATGGCCATTGCATGTTACTGTTATTTAACACATCATTTATATAAAGCCAAGAGGTACAAGTACTATATGTGATGGAGTCTTAAGAATCTAGGTCATCGATTAAGATGCTATAAAGAATATCCTTGAAGGTTTTGTTTATTGGTTTCGGGATGTGCAGCCATGATACACTGTCAGAGAAGGTTCAGATTATTTTAATCATTGTTTGAAACAGTAGGATACACACACAATCTAAACACGTAAATCTGAGTCAATATTGCTTTACATCATCAAAGAAACATGATAGAAATGCAAAGGTAACATATGCTGGGTAGAAGAATCAGAGCTTCAAATAAAACAACATCGATCCGTGTGGCTCCACCTATACGCAGATCTTAACTTGTTCTATTTAAGTGTTCTGGAGAGGCTTTCAGCGGTGGCTACAAGAATTGGTGGAGTCCCTCTCCAGCAGCCCTCATGTCATGTTCCCCATTAGAGCCATTGTTACAACAGGGATAAATCAGTAGAATTGTATGGATAAATCAAGCAAGGACCAAACTTAAGTGGCCTGAGGAAGGGTCACAAGTAGACAGAAAGGTCCACAGAGGAAAGATCACAATGATATAATATATGGCTGAGATGGGTAAGGGCAGAATAGGGATGGGGTGTTTAATCAAATATCCATAAGACATGAGCCAATATTCACCATAAGGGACATAAAAACATAAATCACACGCTTTATATTCACTGTTGGCATGTACAGTAAGGATTCGTATCAGGAACAAGAAACAAACTTGTGGTTAAAGAGATGTTTAGACACCCACATAAAAGGGTTAGTTGATTTGCAATTAGCTTGCTTCATAGAGTTGATGATGATATTTGATATTGATATTTGGTATTTTATCAGGCAATTAAAAATTAAAAGTGTATCACTTTTACTATTAAATCTAGTTACTGGTGATCCACCTTTACAATTATTCTTAAGTATGACTGTGAACAATGAACTGTTTCCTTGTGTAAAGTTGTGCAGAAATAGATCGATCTGTGACACGCGAGAGCTTCCCTGATGAAATATGATCAACCCTCACCTTTAAACAAATGCGCTCAATAGATAAAAATAGTGCACTTCTTCTCAGAAAAGATGACTGGTAACTATAGGTTACATAGACAAAGATGATGTAAATACGAGAAAATGTTGGGTTGAGAGCAAAGGAAAAGGAAGTATCTATTTAGCAACTTCGTGCATGTGCTCACGGTATATTTCAGCCGAGCTCAGCCAGAGAACAAACGATCAAGCTAGCAGCAACGCCATACAATACTCACAGAGATCCTCATGTGAAGTCTGGTGGGTAGGTTGGCCCCATTCAGGTTGCATGACAAGATAGCTTTATTCTAATTAAGGGCAACTCACATAAAGCCACATTAAAGCCAAGGATTTACGGCGAGGCAACAGTGGTGATCTGTGCAACTTTATGATACTAATGAGACCTGCAATATAAGTAGAATTTAGAAGTCATCATCCACTCCACTCTGCAGAATGTTTGTGAAGCCCCACTCTTCTACCAACATTTCTTTGTTAATTAATATGATCTCCTTCATATCTTCTCTGCATTACAACTACCTAACGTCCTTTCTCGATGCTCCTCAATTGATATTCATCAACACTGTCATTAATCATAAAGCATTTTGGAAACACCCGAACCTGGCATAATCCAACCAATTTTATTTGTCATCAATAGGTCACCGAGAAGGTCAACAATGCTATTATGTCCTAGTATGGCATATTTTGGCTCATTTACATAACAGTTCTTACCTCGTATTGCTGCCAATGGCCACTTCTATCTTGCAAGCCATCAGTTCCCATGGAAACTGGCCACCATTTGCCTTTTATATGTTAGGATGAATGCTTTTTATTAGTAGGTCAATGTCGGGTTTGTACAGAAGATAAATCACTCTTATAAACGTGTACCCATGCCTTCCTAGCCTCGAATGTCTGAATGTATGTATGTGGCTGATATGTAACATCAATGAATTAAACAAATGTCATATTACATACAGTGAACATATCAATTTCAGTATGACTATATGTGTGGAAAAACCTTCTTTATTTCACCTTTCACATTAATAAATACCGACAATTACAGTTCACTGAATTGCAGAATATAGCCACTTGGAATATCTACGTGTAGATGCAAATCACGTTTGGGAAACATCACGAAGTATAAAAGCAATATGGTGGACACCTTAGCAACAGGTTGTTAGGGCACGACACGTGACCCTAACATGTGACTTGCACGCTTCCTGCATGATATAACATCACACGACCGTTTTTGCTACAGAGAGAGAATTGTGTGTTGACAGACAGTAGAAAAGACATCAGACGACATCAGAGAGTAGACGTATTATCATATGCATTATTAATAGCGAAGTTGTCCACATAATCAACTGTGGACTTTGTATAGAACCACACGCTTACTTAAAACAAGACAGTCTAATGGAGATTTGGAGATTAATTACACATTGTATCCGGTGTAACAGTTATTATAAAGCATGATCTACTACTAGTGAACAACTAAATGGGTAGTCCAACGAATTATCTGGAACGGTAAAAATGATTTATTTTATAAGGGGTGTCTAAATGTAGGTTCTGGGCCACAATATGTATCTGTACCCGAATATTTGTGCCAATATATTCAATGCATATATGGCATGCAGTTTCCAGTTGTATACCATAAGTCATTTATGCCCTTGTGCTGAGGAAGCCGTTTTAAATATTCATTTACCCTTCAATGAGACCAATTATATTAAGAGTACTAATACTAAAGGAAAATAAAGCTCTCGCCGTGGGAAAAAACTACTTTTACTTTTTTTCGTAGGCTACAGATATCACAGATAATTCTAACGGTAAATTAATACGATTAGTGCTAATGCTTTCGCCGCACTCCCATATTCAACTTATAATGACCTTCGACCTTTTATCACTTCAGTTTTTCACCTCCAAGGTCAGGTACATTCGCTTATGAAACAAAATCGTCAATGATTGGCCTCACGAGTGGAGAATAATCTGGAGATTTCTTTTGCACTCGGACTCGTTAAAAGCCTAACTCTAAATTAAAGCAATTACCAATCTCACAAACAAACGTATTCATTCTAATTGCAAACCAATCCACTAAAAAGACTCTCCCTTCAATTACCGAAGTTGGGAATCAAAACGCGTGATGTGGAGGTGATGATCATGTTAAGAGTACAATAAAGACGTTTTTACTATTTTTGCAGATATTCAGGGAAAGGACGGTGGTACAATAGGCTGTATGCATTACCCATCCAAAGAGTCCGCCTCAGAATTCCTCAACATTCACGGTAGGTGATCACATGCATTGAAGCTTAATATTTAAATAAACATCGAATTGGCGATGAAAGGATATCTGTAATTAAGAGCAACACACCTACTTGAAGCTCATTCTGCATTCTGGTCCCTGCTTATGCAGTACATTTTCATATCTATATATATATATATATATATATATATATATATATATATATATATATATATATATATATATATATATATATATATATATATAAACTTAGTATGCTTGGAATGGTGGTCAGGTGGGATGGAAGAGTGTTTCCATTGTTAAAAATACAAATAAAATACAAATAAAATATAAATGTGTTACATATCGAATTAAATTGTCTTACTTTATTGTCCACAAACATGATTTGAATCTATAAAAAATAATGAATATCAAAATAAAAGCCTGGTGTATACTTTCATTCAGTGTCCCCGAAGAATATCCGTTTCACGCAGCTGAATAGTGACGGCACTGAGATGCCACTGCTGGAGGGGGAAGCGATCCAGTTCACCAAGGACAAGCTCAACACCCTGAGCTGCAAGGTAGACGTGGACGGCGACCACACCGGACTCAAGACCTCCGTGGAGATGAACAGGGAGGACATCACTTCTCGCTTCAGGACAGACTTTATCGAGTCAGTGCCATTATCCATACATATCCATATATTTATATATTTATAGATTGTATAGATTTATAGATTGTAGATTTGCTTCATTGCTTCAAGGCTTCAAATTTACTTTCATTTCCGTCGTTTCTGTGATTGCTTTTCTTGATGTTCTGTACATTCATAATATAAATAGATTGAGGTCAACCTTGCTAAGGGTTTTATTTGGCTTTACAGGGATCGTGAAGACAAAGGAGATGGGTTCTTGCATCGGTTGTATACCAGAGAATTGGAATATACCACAGAAACACCAAACCCTGATGACAATAAGAAGACTGTAACTTGCCGAGCGGAAATGCCACACTTTCCCCCGGTAGAGGTCAGCGCTGTCATAGAAATCAGATGTAAGTAATCTGAAAGTAAAATTTGTTCTTACAACCTTAAACAAAAATAGGCTGTCAGTCTATTTGAAAATTAGAGACAAAATATTACTCACTAGTTACTTGATTGGTCAATAAATATAACAAATCAACTTTTTTACGATTAGAAAAATGTCTGTAATGTTCTCCTAGATTGTGGCCATGATGTGTGATTGAGACCAGTGGCATTAACTTGAGTTAGGAACGATCTGAGTGTCTCCCAAGAGACACAATGGGCTCAACAGATAATAATAAAACTAACTGATTTATCGTCCATGTCAGATGACAGGGTGCCATGATGGTCAAGGCAACATCATATTAAATCCGTAGTAACCAATACAATTCTAGATTTTGTTCTCGCGTGATCTGTGAAAATTGTGAGAGTTTGCAGGTAGGGACTTTAAATAAAGTCATATAAAGTAAATGCAAACCTTGAATGTGTTCAGTACAAATCAACTAGATAAAGTCTCATTGGATGGTGTGATTGTTCTTATCAAAACTGCTGCAATGTTCTGGCAGATTTCTGCCACCCATTAATAGTGATTTATCGCTGGGGAAAGTCAAGGTTGTTCTTTATGGGAACCGGTTTCTATTGCATCATCAATCAAGACGAAAACGAGGGTTGGGGTTTGTGAAGCCATTTCGTTTCCCACACAAGTGAATTTCCATAATAAGATATTCTGATCACAGAATGGGGACCTGTTCTGTGCCTTATGCATGTAAAATGATGTTGTTTCTATTGATATAGTGAAATTATGTCCAATTATCTTGACATGTGTAAATATACTTCATATTGTATCAATATAATTGGTATTATACACAGATATGTGTAAAGTCTCTCTTTCACTTCCTTGGGGTCATAATCACATACTCGTTTTATCATTCATCTATTTAACACAGTTATGTACATGTAAACATATTTATTGCTGGTGGTTATTATTTCATGAATATATTATATTTTATTAAACCACACCCATTGCGTTACATGGTGACATACATACATGTACGTTATTCTCTCAGTGGTCATAAACCAAAAAACAGAAACGTATGTATATATAGGGTATTAATATCAATAAATAGTAAATATGGTCAATCAAAAGCAAAATAGACCAATGATTATAAATTTCTAACTAATTGTTTTGTGTTTGATGGTCGATTATACATATATACGGCATTTGTCAGATAACTTAATCAATATAATTCATGGTTATAACCTCCAGGGTCTATGTTCGACATATTTCACTGTTTTCCCCATTGCTTCAAACTGGCTTTCATAATTGTTTTATTTTATGAATGACATTTATGGATTTTTAATGATTTCATATATCTAAAAATCAAACCATTTTATTAATATTTCTCATGTCTACCCGTCTAATTATTGTTTTACTTGTAACACACCTTTCGGATTAAAAAAAAAAGAAACGTGTATTTACACAGTCCCGTTCTTCACGCATGTCAGAACAGGATATTCCCATCTACAATGATAATTAACAAATTATGCAAATTACACATTGTAGATTACATCATGAAAAATGTAGACAACCATCATATATGAACTTGAGCGATAATATGAGCGAAACGGTATAAGACGGAATTGTTATGTCAATTTTAATCATCATTTAAAACCCATATATATGTCTATGGATTTTGTCAGATAGATGAAGAGAAAACGTAAACTTTATTAAGCGAAGCTTGTCTCTGTGAATATATCTATTTCCCCAAACATCGCACACCAAATGGTCATATCACATTATTCATATTACCCTGCCTATACCTTTATTGGATGTGAAAGATGTGAGATAAAACCTGCCTTTTTGATAATAAATATGATTTATTGAATGATATAAAGGTCACGTAGACAGTCTCTTGACACGTCACCTATTCCCATTAATCAGCCAACACCTTCCGGGCAGTGATATGGTGCCAGACTTAATCTGTGTATATTCCCATCACGATGTGGCACCTGTTACAATTTACAGTAGTGTGTACCTGTCAAAAGGTTATCTCTTATAAAAAAAAGTCTCCACCGGTTGTTTTGTGCTCATCTGTCCAAGATTACAGGTGTGTCATATACTACAGTGGAGATTCTAGCGATTGTTCAGAATCACGCAAGTCTTACTCTCTATCATGTGATATTATTTATTTGATTGTGTTGGGCTTTACATACATCACTTTTAACGATATTTCGGTTATGTCTAGACGAGACCTACTTGTAGCAGATATAGTATTGCCGCACTGAATTGTCATATCGCAGGTCCCTGACAAGACGTCCATCCACTCACATATTTACAAGGACAACAAGTTAACCCCTAAGCGCATATGAGAAATTAATTCATTTTACAAGAAAAAATATTAAACAAATCATTAAAATTAATTCTGTGTTAAAATATTGATGATTTCAAATTGATCTATGCCCGTCCAAAGCCGAGAAGCTTCTGTGAAACGCAACTGATGGCCAATAAACGCCGATCCTTTTGCTCTCTTGCGAACGCCAGTGCCATTTGTCAGTTGTACGTCTTATCATTTACAATAACTGCAGCCCACTAGCGCTCCAGAATGATTGACCAAAGAGAGCCAGGAACCTTTGATACTTGTGTACCCATCAGATGCACTTCACTTTGAACATCTCCTGAAAAACATCAGCAACCATATACACCATTCCTACTGCCATATTATGTCACAGCGAGAATATTGAAAATGTCGTCTGCTGCATGCTGGACGTGCCCCCATTCTGACCCCAGTGAGCAGAAGCGAGGTGTTTGTGAGAGGGGACCAGTCAGAATTGGCAAACAACTATTGATTCCGTCACGAAACTACTGTATAATCCTCAAAGGAGAAAAAGGGTGTCAAGGCCTATCAACCGAAGCAAGGGGGGAAACTGAGTTGTAGCTCCTCAGGACTTTGTATCTCTATCATAAAAGTGTTCCTCTCTCTTTGAATGTGTCAAGAACACGGTCAGAACAAATGTTTTTTGTTTTGTAGATATGAAAAGTTCCACCTCAGAAATTATTATCGCAAAAAAACTTTGACTACATACATAGAATGATAATAGTGGAGGAATTTGGTCAAATAATATCTTTAAAAAAAGAAGATACGTCATAATACTTGAGTGGCAAATGGTTTTCCATCGCCTTTCCTCCAGCAGACGCCACCACTTCTCTTCAGTCATAGTTGGGTTGCCATGGCAACACAGCATCACCACTCACACAATGTGCTCATGAAGCCATTTTGGCTGCATTTCTCATCTCGCAGCTTTCCTTGGAGGCCAGTAAACACCAAGCAGCAATCAGTAACATGTTGGCAATGGGCAAGATGCACATAAAATCCCTTACAAAGTCTCGCAATCGTGCAATAATATCAACATATATACCTCACAAGCAGATTAGGGAAGCGTAAAATGCTTCCTAAAGGCAGGAGACCTCAGCAAGAGCCAACGATAATGGACGCCAAAATAGCTGGCCTGGACAAGATGCATATGTCATTTATATTACATATCTGGCCAGGTCATATCTAGCCAGGCATAATGCAACAGTCTTTTGGCCATAAAACTCTCAAAAAACTGAACACAAGGCTGTGTTGTAATGCATCGACTTTGCTTCAGCGTCCTCTGGTGTTGAATTTATTAACGTCGGTTTTGAACCAGATTGACATTTTTTCTGTTCACAGTCAGACAGTATTCTTTGACATCATTTGTATTTAACATTACCATAATTTGTGATAAATATATATATATAATGTACCTGTTATTTCAGACCCACCAGAGTTAAATTGCAACCAGCAATGGTTCGTGAAGATTGGCAGCAAGAACGTGCAGATCGCGTGCCGTGGTAAGATGAACCCCGGTCCGTCAGTGAGATCGTGGTCATGGGGCAAGATGCCCAACAGAACCATCCTCACCAACGATGATACAGACGGCGCCTTCACGGCTGGAATGAAGGTATCTCCACACAGATATATACATACATATATAGACAACAGATTAGCAAACGGTTATCGGCCCAGCCTATCATCTATAAAATTGTTCATGACAACAATCCTGCTGTCTATCGCTTTTTCATTACGTGCGATTCGATTAAATATTCATATGAATAACTGATTATGTTCACATAACCTGGCTTTTCTATATGTTGAAGAGACAAGAATTGTTTTGTTAAAAAGGTAAATTTAAGGTGCAAATGTATATCTGTGAGTTTTTCACCACTGGACCCAACTTCCACTTCTCTCAAAAGATATATAGTTTCAAGATAGCCAGGACCTTGATGTGCTATAATATATACCTTTATGTTTTTGCAGGAGCTTGGCAATGATGAGTATGAATTCACACTGGATATCAGTGAGGTGACAGAGGATACATTCCATAAGTATAAACTGGAGGTGTCCAACGATGTGGGCGAAGTGGAGTTACCTCTGAGGTTATATGAAGAAGGTAAGAGAGCTGCACCGGCGACAGTGACACCTATGTATCATGCTGCTTTCCACCGCTTGGGGGCGCTGCATCCAAATGCTTTGCTTGAGTGCCTTGTTCAGTTTTGTCAAGCTTAGTTTTTAGTTGAGATAAAAGATATAAGCTTCAATAATTTTGCATTTGATTTTGGAGCAGGCTTTCAACGTTCCAGTCGCTTGTCAAATGATTTAATACATAACACCAAAACCCGCTCCTCGCTTCAGATATAATGGCTGAGACTCCACCGTTTGTGCATTACTTACATGCTTAATTACTCAATAAAAGTGCAATATAAAATTTGGTCTGGAACATGATCAAACGATGAACATATGGAACGTTTGCAAAATAAACTGGAAGGCTTAGATGTTAAGAATATTGCTGGAAAATGCATCACTATTTTATTATCTGCAGTGCTTGCAGCTTAACATTACGAAGAGGTTAATGGGAGCATAAGTTAATATAGAAGTATAAAAAACAATAACAAACTTTAATGGACATTTTTATACAATTTGGTTAATTTTTTTTAAAAGGCGACTGGTTTTACCTGTTTCTCACGTTTCATTATTTCACTCATTGCTTATTTCGTTCATGCATGTATAGTTTTATATTAAAAGCTAATTAAAATTGAAACCCAAAATTATTGTAACATAAATCCAGATTTACAATTAATAATTATTGAAAGCTTCAATATGATATGGGCTTGTGTCCGAAAACTTAAATAGAGTTTATAAAAGACTTATATGCATGAAAGAAAATTTGTTGATATGGAAATAATCAAACAAATGCAAATTAGTGATGATTTGATATTGGCAAGTTTAAGGTTTTCTTTT
Source organism: Amphiduros pacificus (assembly GCA_949316495.1). Lineage (NCBI taxonomy): Eukaryota > Metazoa > Annelida > Polychaeta > Phyllodocida > Hesionidae > Amphiduros > Amphiduros pacificus. The sequence goes on along the minus strand of OX439001.1, from coordinate 54,931,587 downwards.
TTCTTTTCATATGTATATACTAGAATATGTGACCTTTATTTAAACAAGTAATGTGATGTTTTGTTATGCTATTTATATTTTTCCAATAGTAAAGTACAGGGTAACTCATAATGTTTACTATACCTTTATATGTCATAATTTGCTCTATTTGGATATACTATTAAATACCCTGTATTTTATAAGCATGAATATTATATTATATATGTACATTTGGTTTAATTTCTGTCCCTGAGTTCCAGTGGTTGGCATTTGTTTTTTTTGCTGCAGCGATGTATTTTAAAGTTTGCTGGTTTGATTGCATTATGTATTACAGAAGAGATAGTCACCCCAAGAATCACTACACCTAATGTAGATGAAAACGACGGTAAGTTTCCCAACACCCCATTGGTGGGATTTGTCACATGACAATGTGTGTGTGTGGCGGGGTTAAGCGGTGGACTGGAGCTCTGTGCGTGTGCGTGTGCGTGTGCGTGTGCGTGTGCGTGTGCGTGTGCGTGTGCGTGTGCGTGTGCGTGTGCGTGTGCGTGTGCGTGTATGATTTGTGAGGAAGCTTAATGGGTGGTTGAATTGTCTCTAGCGAATTCGGGTGAAGCTTTAAATTATATTAGGTTCAACAATTGCATGCTGTTTATTATGTAATTTATTAACATGATAATACATTTTCAGAATTCGTTGTATGATTATATTAAAGCTATTCAAGCAAATACCTGTGCTTAGACAGGAAAAAAATGTTCTGTCTCGAGGTTAGAAAAAAAATAGAAAAAAGTGCGAGTTGCAAAATTACAAAATTGTCAGTTGCAGAACAAGATTCCAGCTGGGGAACTGGTATGTTTTTTGGGGGAGAAAACACCCAGTAGCCAGATGCAGAACATGTTTTTTCCCGTCCTATCATAAGATACCCATTAATATAGATTTGCAATAAAATTGAAGAAGAATATGTTTTAGACATTGTAGTTGCAGTGTTGATATTATTTGATATAATACTAACAAAACCTGTCTATTATTCACATATACTTCAAAATGTAGGCAATCTCATAACAAGTTAGATTGTGCTTAATTTAATTTCCCTTTTTTGGCAATAAAACAACTGTGAAAATTTGCACTACCTTATCTCAAAAACGTTTTCAAGAACATAACCTAAACGCTTCTTTGAATCACACTCTGTCTTAAATGGGATCAATATGAATGTTGTATTTCTCTAAGAATAGATTTATTGTTTCTCTGGAACAAACAAAACTATGCTACTATGTTTACCAATTAAATGGCCCATATATATGAAGTAGGGATTTAATTTTTGAAGACAGTTATAGTTTATTGACAATGCAGTATAATTGTTTTAAAATATAGTTTATATTGTGTTAGATTTTTTTTATTTAATTTGCTGAGTCATAGCGATGCCCAAGTTGTTTATTAGAAATCCTGAGTTATAAACTTAGGTCCTGGTCCCGTGAAAGCCTTTGCGCATGCATTTTGACTTATGTGTATGATTGATTGACTCCAAAGTATTTGATGATGTGTAAATCTGAATGGAGCCTGCCTTATTCACAGACACTACCCCACAAGAAGAAGTCATTGTGATCGATGAGGGCGACACAGACGGTGAAGGTATAAACTACACAACACTGTGGACATTGCCCTGTCTCTTGTGTACAAAGGCAGTGTCTAACAAAAGCCCTTTTTGCATTTCCTCATTTTTGCCAAATCGCTTCGGCTTCCATAAGACGTCATCCCTTTTTATTGATACTGATTGCTTCATGAATCATGTTTGCAGGAATTATGTTATTTTGTTAAAAATAGTATATGGATGTTTCTGCCACTAATGATATGGCTATCTCTCAATGGCTATTTATATAAGTACCTCTCCTCTTACAAATTAAATTTTTAATATTTCAGATAACTAAATAAAATAAAAAGGGATTATTAATAAATGCTTTACATGTGTATATAATACAACTGCAAAGAGCCAGTATCGGCCATATTGAGATTTCTGGGTAGAGATTTGTATAAATTCTGTAGTTCATCCTGGCATGACTGTGAAAAACTGTGCTTTGGGCGAAAATTCATAGCATATGGCGTGATACTCGTCTCTTGGTGTGAAATGATGTAGATTTTAAATATCTTTAGGAATCTATCAGATACCATGCATGTCTTGTATTTCACTAAAATGTCTTCATCTAACAATATATTGATTGTTCTTCAAAATTATGACCACCACCTGCCTTGTTTACCTCTAGGATAAATCCACATGGCAAAGTTACTCAATTGAATTAACCTTGGCCAATAACGTCACGCCTTTTCAAATTCACAGATCGTACAGAGTTATTATTTGGAATTAAATTCGACTGAATTTGTGTTAAAATCTATTTTGGATAATTCAAGTATGACAGTATCTTTAAAATTTAAATATTCGGGAAATCTGTGAATCTGGATACAACCTTTTGACACATTCTTTTCGAAAACTAACTTTAACATAAACTAACCAAAATCCCCCTTTCAATTCTGAAACATCCGCACTATATAAGGTGTTGAACATAATACACGCACTACTGAGGTAATGGATCATCTTTAAGAAATTCACCACAAATGTTTTAATTGCAGGAAAACCTATCCCGCCAGGTGATGAAATAGGGGGCGCTGCATCAGTGCAAATGTGCATTGGAACGCTGGTCTCATTGATGATCGTCAGCCTCGTTCTCAGATCGTAACTACCAAAGTTGCCTCCACTCAGGGTTATAATATTATCATACATATGGATACCCATTTTCTCCATATTGCCATCGCATGATTGGTGACAGCAGCAGCAAGTTGATTGAACAATCCACGTTATGGCATTTTTCATGGAATCACCTCTGATCCAGTCTATATATTGCTGTGCTGCCAACAAAAAGTGGAATAACATTGATGAAAAAGTACTACTGTATAAAGTCAGTTTATCTATACAGCTGATATATAAAGATATGGATTACCAAACAAATATAACTCTACGAGTCTGGAAAGTTACAAACAATGATGACTAAGATACATATTCTGAATAAAAAGGCGTCATTATCACAAAGGTAAAAAGTCTGAAATGTTACAATAATTTTTTCATATACATTCCATTTCCTCATGTACGTTTGCTTTGAAAGAGCTTTCAATACCCTCTAAACCTAATCTAGACGAAGAAATATATGCGAATGACTTGACTCTTAATGCTTTACTGCGGCGCTCTGATGTAGCTGATGCCATGATTATCGCCGTCTGTGATTGGCTGTCTTCCGTGGTATGCACATCTGCTATGCACGCCATATTTGGATCGCTAGCACAGATTGCTTTCAAAATGTGGGCATAATACCATCACCGGAAGTGTACTCTGGAAACATAATTCCATCACCGGAAGTACACTCTGGGGACCAATAAGACCCATCTTACCTCAAAATAGGGACAGCGATCTGAGCGATCGTTTTGGCGTGCTTTTACAGATAGAGAAGACACCATTCCAACATTTCTAGTAAAATGTTTGAAACAGGTTTTTTGTTGTAAATTGAAGATACCGTGTTCAAGTGTATTCTATATAAATACATCAAACAAAACTGGCAGCACTGCCCATGTTAAAATCAAGAGTAGCGGACAAATAAGTTCCATTTATTTGTTAAGCATCAAATTGGTAAATTAACATTGTGAGTGAGCAAGCTTTGTAGTAAAATGCTCAGTGATATATCAAAATGCTGCTCACACCATATTGAGAAATAGTAGACGTGTGAAGTATGTCATAAAATACAACCATGACATAATATGTTGATTTGAGGTGGAACATCATATAACATCTGGTGCTCTTGTAATAATGTAAGAAATGTATGTAAGGTAAAAACCAGAACAAATTAGGAAAAAAAAGATGATTCTGAAATAATATTTAGGACTTACAACTCTCCAAAACGTTTTTAAGAAATAGGATTTTTTTCTTCTAATAGTTCTGGTTTTCCGTGTGGCTGTTTTCAGTCAACTTTAGTTAGATTGTAGGATATCTCATTGGTATGAAGTTGTAGACCTAGATGTAAGAGTGATTTGATATGGGAATTGTCATCTCATCACGTGACATCCAATTCCTCTCCAGAAATCTTCTAATATTTGGACAGGGGATTTTGTATCACGACTATACTGTAAACTCAATCATCACCCCTGAGGCCATAATGTAGAATAAAGGAACACTGTGTTTGTGATGAAATATCATTTTCAGGAATTGAATGATTGGATATTTGCTGTTTAAATGCAAGTAAGATTATTAGTGTATACATTGCTATGACATCATGATAATTACGTGATGTCATTCACGTGCGAAATGGCATAAAGGTATTAAAATATTGATGTAAATCGGTGTATATGTAATATATTATAATTGCATCATTCACATTTGTATAATGTACATTTTTTGTGGATTTTAACTGCACGTTGGAAGCATAAGATGACGTTTTTAAAGATTGTTACATTAGCTATATATTCTCATTGCACAAAGTCATACCCTTATTCATAAATCATTTATGTATATAATTAATTGGTCCAATTTTCTGTTGATTGAAAGACTGAAGCATATTATGTAATAAAATCATATTGTAACATTTTACAGTCATACTTTCATCAATATAGTCGGAAGATTAATAGTGTGAATGTGCCTTTCATATGCTTTCATTTAAACAGAATTATTCTAGAGATGTTGACGGCTTCCCATATTATAAACTAACTATTGATATGTGTAACAGCGTGTGAACATTAAATATGTGGCATATAAGAATGTGAATGTATCATAGTGGGATATATATACACACACACATATATATATATTTATATATAATATATATACAAATATATATGTGTATACATATATATAAACACACATACACACACACACATATATATATATATATATATGTATATATATATGTATATATATATATATATATATATATATATATATATATATATATATATATATATATATATATCTGTATCTCTATATGAAGCCATGTTGTATATGTAGATTTGACTTGCATGAAATGTTGTATATGACCTGGTGTGAATCGAGCGAGTCATGTTAGTCACTAAACCATGAATTAAGAATATAGTTGTCATGGTTACACAAAAATAGTTACTTTCGATAAATCTATAGACATTGTTGTCACAGATATGAAGTATTAAACAGTTGCTCCATCTGGCGGCAGAACGTGTTTGACAGATTTTGATGGCATTATTATTAAATGTGTACTTGATCGCGTGCATCATCCAGACAATACAATCATACGTGTCACTTCTTTAGTTTTTATATGAAATAATACGTATTGATTGTTAGAAGATTGTTTAGCCAAATTGTCACAAAATGTGTTTTGAATTAAAGGCAGAGAAAGTTGTGGCATTTCATTTGATATCAATATAGCATTGTAAAAGTGCATTGTAGTAGAAGTGTCAAATACCTGTAAAATAGACCAATATGTTATAAATGATTACTCGAGTTTTCAGGTAAAATGTTATTTCATATTGTATAGTCACATCTATTTCCATACTTGGGACAACTCTATTTTTGTGCATATTGTTTTAAATATTGGAAGATTTTATATCAAAGGGACGCTGTTTTATGTTCTTTGTGTCACTTTTTGAATGAATCTTCCAGTTAATTATGCCATGCCATATACAACCATGGTGTTGGCTTTATACATCAGTTAGTGACCATATTTTGATTGAGGAAATTATATACAGATTGACAGCCATGAATTTCACCATCGTGTTACCATTCATAATTGTGCATTCTTACCTAGATCATGAAGATAGATGGATCTATTTATAATTAATTACTGAACCAGTATCTGGTTAATGTATAGTTTAAATGCTTGCATTTGTTGTAAATGGTAGCTTTCAATTTATCAGTTCAGATTTATTTTTGGAAGAAAGCTGTGAATTTTGACAATTGAACTGTATTCATCATTAGAAAGTACAACTGTTGATGACGTGGTATATAGAGCTAAAATAAATGTCAATTCCTTTTAAGATAAAGAGTTTGTGTATCTTTTTATATAATCTATCTCAGTATTTTACATTCTCCCATTCCCCACTATACTTTTCCACCTTCATTATTTGTCTATGTCGAATCAATAATAGATATTGAAACAATTATAGATGACAATATTGACGATAACTTCCATCTTGCATATCCAAACAAATATTGAGGTTCTTATTTTGCATCTTACATGTCCAAACAAGTATTGATTGAGGTTCTTATTTTGCATCTTACATGTCCAAACCAGTTTCAAGGTTTTTATTTTGCATCTTACATATCCAAACAAGTATTGGGGTTCTTATTTTGCATCTTACAGAGTTGCTTTTATTATTTATTTACTGGTGAGGAAATACTCTACCAATTGTTGACCAATTACAAGTTGGTCATAAATTACCAATAAAGGTATTATTTGAGGGAACATTTTTTCACAAGTCAAAAGATCTTTTAAAAGTACCAAATACATTATATTTTGGAAAACAATTACTTTTGAGAAGTTTTAAAAAATAACCATGACACACATTTAAGTTGTTCTACATTTTTTAGTCGCTACCTAAAGTATTTGTATGTCAATTTTTTCTAAATCTCACAATAAATAATATGTGCATTTTCGTGGATGTGCTGATAGGTAAAATTAATGCATGTACAATATTCAATGAGGGCTTCGCGTCTCATTCCAGATAGTATGTTTTGTCATTTAGACAAGCAGGGCTTTTACAAAAGTCAACGAGAAGATAATATCGTGCATGTTATAACCTTTTATAAGATGGAGAGACAATGTTAGGATAATATCGTGCTTATTATAACCTTTTATAATGAAGGGGGAGAGACAATGTTAGGATAATATCGTGCTTATTACAACCTTTTATAATGAAGGGGGAGAGACAATGATAGGACAATATCATGCTTTTTATAACCTTTTATAAGATGGAGAGACAATGTTAGGATAATATCGAGCGTATTATAACCTTTTATAAGGGGGAGAGACAATGTTAGGATAATATCGAGCTTGTTCTAACCTTTTATAAGGGGGATAAACAATGTTAGGATAATATCGAGCTTATTATAACCTTTTATAAGAGGGATACAATGATAGGATAATATCGTGCTTGTTCTAACCTTTTATAAGATGGAGAGACAATGTTAGGATAATATCGAGTGTATTATAACCTTTTATAAGGGGGAGAGACAATGTTAGGATAATATCGAGCTTGTTCTAACCTTTTATAAGGGGGATAAACAATGTTAGGATAATATCGAGCTTATTATAACCTTTTATAAGAGGGATACAATGATAGGATAATATCGTGCTTGTTCTAACCTTTTATAAGGGGGATAAACAATGTTAGGATAATATCGAGCATATTATAACCTTTTATAAGGGGGAGAGACAATGATAGGATAATATTGAGTTTATTATAACCTTTTATAATGGAGGGGGAGAGACAATGATAGGATAATATCGTGCTTGTTCTAACCTTTTATAAGGGGGATAAACAATGTTAGGATAATATCGAGCTTATTATAACCTTTTATAAGATGGAGAGACAATGATAGGATAATATCGAGCTTATTATAACCTTTTATAAGATGGAGAGACAATGATAGGATAATATCGAGCTTATTATAACCTTTTATAATGGAGGGGGAGAGACAATGATAGGATAAAATCGTGCTTGTTCTAACCTTTTATAAGGAGGGATAGACAATGATAGGATAATATCGAGCTTGTTCTAACCTTTTATAAGGGGGATAAACAATGTTAGGATAATATCGAGCTTATTATAACCTTTTATAAGATGGAGAGACAATGATAGGATAATATCGAGCTTATTCTAACCTTTTATAAGGGGGGAGAGACAATGATAGCTATAGGATAATATCGTGCTTGTTCTAACCTTTTATAAGGAGGGATAGACAATGATAGGATAATATCGAGCTTATTATAACCTTTTATAAGGAGGGATAGACAATGATAGCTGTAGGATAATATCGTGCTTGTTCTAGCCTTTATAGGGGGGGGGAACAGCTTCCGACTTGATTTTCAATCCATAACGTATATCATAGTAATTTTCTCAATGGACTAATATCGGGTCACATACTAGTGTTTATGACATATTAAGTATTTTTTCCATCAATTTTTCTGAATTTTTAACACCTTTCATATTTGCTTGATAATCATTTGTGATAGTTGAGACCAAGCTGTGAACGCACGGACACCAATATGGCTGAATGTTGGCTGAATAGAGCAAAAAGAATGTGACATTTATACAGCGGTTATTACATACAATATCTGTTTATAACGCTTGTTAGTAACTAGCCGGAAATCAAACCAGGAATCCCTGGGTCTCAAGGCCAATACTCTACCAATTAAGGCATTTCGGTCGGTATAGTGCATCAAAATCTCTTTGTGGGCCCCACACGAAGTGTATTATGTAAAAAATATTTACAAACTGATGACACGTGACACATCGCGATATATTTGTGCTATGTATTCGATCTTATTCTGATATTATTTATATTATATTTATTGAATTGTAAATATATCTGCGAATTCCTGCTCTTTCACAATTTCTGAATAAGATTGATGTCATCCTGTAATTTTTAATCGGGATTAAGGGAACAGATCATTAAAATGTAAGACTTGAAAACAAGCATTGTCTATTTTAGAATATAAAATAGCTGTTTGTGTTGAAACAAATTACCTTCGTCCTGGATAACAAAAGTGTTTATGATTTTTTATGAAGTTAACTGGTCTATTTATAAGAAGGTGTGAACCTGAACACGATAAATCATATATGAAATAGGATGTGTCAACAAAGGATCAGTCATTTCACGTGCAAATAGAATTAAGCTGTACATAATTTACGGCGTTGAGGCCTAACATCTGAGCAAACTATGACAAGCAGGCCCATTTATTGAATATGTAATTCATTGTATTTGAAGCATTGAATACACACAATAATAGATGTGAGAAACATGGCAGCTGCTTTTGTGCACAGTTACACCTCGTAGTACTAGTATAATGAAGAAAACATAGTTCCAAAGGATTCAAGGAAATGTCATCCCAGACAGGACAAGTCTTATGCATCCTACATATCAAGGCCTTTGGCAACTCAATATCCTAGAATATGCCATGTGAACAACATATTCAAATTTCCTATATCTACAGAGCTTTTGGTTTAATGTATGAATTGAGGAGCATTTTAATGGTGTCCTCTCAGTGTAATGTTATACTTCTATGACACTTGTTTTGCATCCATATTTGTATCTAAGACTATTATTTTTACGACTGCAATTTTTCTTAATGAGTGTGTATATGTTTCACACTCTTGCAAATGCTACCATGGGAGGTGGAAACAACAAATCATATCACCGTCTCAGTATTTCACTGCGCGCGCATCCTCGACGTGTTAAAGCTGTCTTCAATGTGTGTGCATATCGTAGTCTAACTTTGGTGCCAAATCTGAATATTTTTGTTGCTCAATCTGACTTCAATCTATATGTTTTGGAACACATGCACATTCCTATATATGGTTCAATAATTTTGTTGTGAGAAATTAGTTTTTTTTTTTCAAAATGATAAGTCTACTATTAGATGTTAATACATTTATTAGATGTTAATACATTAGCACATTTTCTTGTAACAACATTCATGTATTTGCTATAAAGGAAATTAGTAAATAAACAAACGATGTTTTTATGTCAATTTGAGGAGCTGAATGGAGATTTGTTATATATATATATATGTTTTGTAGCAGTTCATCTTGGTAAAAGTCACAATTTGACCTTTGTAACATTTTTAGATAATGTGCACGCAAAATAATCATTTAGGTGCAGTGTTTTATTTCAAGCTGTGGCCTTTAATAGACTCAAACAGGGGTGAAGAATGTAATCTTTGGATTTTAACTTTTCAGCATTTTGACACATACGAGTTTATGGAAGCTCAACATGAAATACGATGGTTCATTACATAGATACCAGGTGGCACTGTTGTTATTGTCTCTGTTTGGGATGAGGTTTCCAGGCGGTGTGGAGCTGACTGGAAACTGGCGGTAATTTGTACTCACAATTGTACTCATATATATGAGTGAAATATATGTGTAAATATACAGAAACAGTCCATTCAATGTCAATCATTTTCACAATAAACTCAGATAAACGTTATTGAGAAAAAGTTAAATGGAAGTCAAACATTTCAAATCAGTCTGAATGACAAGGTGAGGTTTGTCACCAAATAGAAAAAAGACATCTGACAATGCAAAATACTATTGCAGATGCAGCTATTGCATGGTAATCTGAATATCAATCTATATAGATAACAAAGTTATATATCATATCCATTCAACTTAAATATTTAATAATGTACTGGAATCCGCCTGTATGGTATAATCCTTGTTATATTTCAGATTCCAATATTTTAGTTGGTTACAAGAGGCTTGAAGCTTGCACCACACACCCAGACCTGAGAGTAGATGAGCTGATACCACGTGACGAACTCAGCAATGACTCCGCTCCTCCTCCTGCTAATGTAGAACTCACAATCGAATGCTGAATATAAACTTATATTGGAATTAATATGTTGAAGGCATTCAACGGTTTATGATTAATATGTCAGGGATGGACAAATTCGAGGTCACACATTTTAATTTCATGCTCATAACACACCGTGAGTCACATTTTCGCCAATTTTCCATACGCCGTCTGACAGAATCAGCCAGTGACCCAGACACAGGGGTGGGAGAGCTCTGAACCAATCTGTGCAGTAAATCTGAACCTATCTATACCCAAAGCCAGTGGCAAAATAGACCACACACTGCCCATCATCTTGAAGTTTCCCTACTAATTGAACTCGACCTCTGGTGAATGACTTGCATTTCTGACCCATGCCCCACTATATTTCCCAGTCATAATGTCTATAAATACAGATCAGTGTGCATTCTGAAGTGTTTTTTCTTCCTTTTTTTACCCGATATCAAACTTGACAACGTGAGATGGCATTTAGAAGAGTCCAAGTGATGACGTCATGGAAACACCAAGGGAGAAACTTCATATAACGTATGAAGCACCACTCACTATAACTGCTACAAATAGGTCTCATCACGAAATGACTGAAATAATGTTGAAAGTGATGTAAAACCCCAAACAAACAAAAAGTATTAACGTGTCAGGCCCTTAAGAGATTTTGAGCTAGTTTTTCAACCACCTTACAGCTGCCATGTTTTAGTGTTTTCTCAACTTGACCACCTCTCTCACAAATGTTTCCGGAAACACAATCCAGGTGAGAATGCTGTTGCCGCTTTGCACTTTTCACTTTTTTATTCCTCTCAATGATTGTTCTATATTTTTCTCTCTCTTAATAACACATAATGACTTTTAAATCAGAGTAAGCAAATGACAATAGCGGGTATATCTGAATTCACATTGTTTTAAACATAAGGGTTAAAAGGAAAAGGTGTTTTTACACATTAGTGGGTTGATTCGTTGAGAGAACATGTTTAGTTTTCTTGGTGTGTTTAATCGATTTCTCGGTATGTTTAATCGATTTCTCGGAATCTTTAATCGATTCCCCCTTTTTACTCTGACGTGTATGTTGTCCTTCATTTTGTTTTCGTGTCTGTTTATTTTTCTTTTTTCTGTTTTTCTTTCTTTTCTTCTTTTTTCTATCATCATCGTCAGAATCAGTGTCCGAGTTAGAATGGTCATCCCTTCTCCTATTTGTGTCATCTTGTTTAACATTTTCATTCACGGTTTCGTTAACATTCTGAAGCATTTCCTTGCCAAGTGTTTCGGGAACATTGACTGGTGGCATGGTATTTGCAACATTTGGCTGGAAACTACTTAATAAGACATTACTGAAAACACAAAAAACAATAAATATAACCAATGTCACATTTCGGACACTTTAAATTTGCAAAGAAATATTTTAATTACGCCCCGGAGTAATAGATGAAGACAGCAATATTAGAGTACATGGTAATGACATACGCGGGTTTAAGCAGGACTTTTGTTACTCCTACGACTACGCCGACGGACGCTGCACCACCAACAGAAATTAAAGCAATTTCATAAGCCTCAAGTTCTTTCTGCAAATATAAAACAAGATTATCATACATTTCTCCTTGTTTTGACACCGTTTAATAATTTACTGATACTTTAATAATAAATTACTTTTAAAGTTTGAGTGTTCATTAATTTCCAAATTGGTCCAAATAATACCTTACATGTGAAAGAAAAAATAATCTTAAATATTAAGTACATACTAATTGTCTCGATCAGTGTATTTGTAAAATAATGAAAGATTATTTCATTCTTGGAAAATGACCGCTTAACACATCATCTGTCAAGTGTGAGTAAAGTGCAGCTTAAATCAACACAGACCAATATTTCAATTTATGATATCACATGGAAATATGATATAATGAGCAATTAATATTTTATATTCTTTATCAATAAGAGACTTTGAGTCTGAGCTAGTGCATCACGTTAGAAAACTTTTGTGCAGGATATAGATGTCAAAACTGTATTTTCTATGATATATTTTATGATATCAAAATTGACAGCGTTGCTGGATGTATCAGGTTGGGAGCTCATTCAGTTTGATGAGTTTCATTGAGTTTGAGATACGTCTGAGACAAGACAGGTGCAGCAATAAATGAATAAATCCAAGAATAGGCTGATGATGATGGCTCCAAGTCAGTATTTATGTTATGTTTTGTCAAATAAGGAAGGCTTATTGTAGGTTGAAGCATTCAAGTTATGATGCTTTCAAAATGGAACTTATTTGCCTTGCCGTTTTTTTTTTCATTTGTTTAATCTATCGAAATCTTTAATATCAAAAGGTTCAGTTACACTCACAAAACAATATTCCAAATAATGCCATTACTGTCAGGTCAAGGATGTCAATTGAATTTCAGCAAAGAAAATCGTGTAGCATGTTGACCTGAAATATGGATGTGTGCCATAGAAAAGTACCCGCAAAAAGGTATTATCATAATCATTGAATCAATACTACATGCATAACTGAAGGATGTACCTCGATTGGATCCTCCTGATCGGGTAATTGTTCTGCAAATAGAGTCGTAATTGACTGTTCAAACAATATCATATTGCACCTTTTATTGAATTAATTAAAGAAATACGATGTTTTGTTAATCAACAACTAATGGTAAATGAATATGTAATGATTGTATTCCTACCTGCAGGGTGTTCATCTATTTCATATATCCATCTGCCTATTATGATTCCATTGGAACCATGGGATACCTTATGTACTTCCAGTGTCTGCGAAAATGATGGTGAATAAAAGTTCTGACCATCACCAGCATCAAAACCAATCTGTATGATGAACAAAACAACAACAAAAACCCAGTAAACCGATTTTTCAAAAGAGTATATCAATATTTCATCAAGTAAATCTACCTTCAGCCATCTTGATTTGATTTCACAGCATATTGCAGCTTGGCACCCTTGGCTATGCTTCCCCAAAAGATGCGGTAATGTTCCACTACACAACACTTTATATCCCCGACAGTGGAAAGAAAGGAAATTTATCTTAAAGACACAAATTTTTTTTTAAAGTGCCCCCTTCAGATATATAGCTCTGACAGCAGTTTAAATATATTCGGAATGTGCATAAGTTGTACCTTACTCATTTTCACAATTGTTAGACGTGTAAATGAATTTGGTATAAACAATATTCAATATTCTTTGAGGAAATATTTCAAATCTTTTATAAATAAACCTTCCCGGGAAAAGATATCATGATAGAGTTATTTACAAGTTTCTTTACCAGTTTATTGACTATCATATGTGCACCTCATTATAATAGTGTGTTATAATATAAGAAAACATGTGCATATACTATAATATCTAATCACCAAGATGCCACATCCATATGGAATATGGATGTTTTCTGGACATATAGGATTACTAACATTTCCTACAATCATTCCAGGCAAGTAATTTTCGACAAGATCACGTGATATGTATTGACGTATCCCTTTATCTTGTACTGTTTCCTGACACTGATCACTATTATCCAAATGTAAATCTTGCCATGCTCTATTTACAAGGACAGTCTGGGGCCATGGTTCCTGGTATATTTGTCTACATGCTGTAACTTTTTGATTGGTTGTTAAACATTTCCTCACTATTTATATTTGCAGAGTTGTTTTCCTGTTTATTAAATGCAGCCATTATATCACGCTTCATAGCAAGACTTCTATATGATATCAGTCCTTGCCACTAAAGCTATAAATGGGCGCACAGAATCCAGCGCAAGTCATGAGTATTCAGAAAAATATGGCTCAGTGGTGAAAGAATATAAATAGATTTATTTTTATTGGCAGTTGTACTGATTGATCAGGTTGTAAACTCCGCCATATTACATCTAATTAAATATATATCTAATTAAGTATTAATTATAAGATTATTAAAATTAAAGATTATTAATATTATTAATATTTATATCCTATATTATTATATATATCTATTGTATTATTATAGGATCTTATTTGTAAGAGTACAGTCAGTCTTGGTACATTTAGGAACATGTGGGATCCATGAGAATCTGCAGACAGGGCAGGATTTGGGTGTAACTTAAAGTGTCTTTATATGATTAGCAACTGGGTATACAAAGTGTCAGGAAGAGAAATGAACTGATGAAACAATAAAACAGTGGGAAGATATCAGATCGGGGACTACGTGACCAGGATTAGGTTGGATCAGTGGGGTACTTGACCTAAAACAGAATGGATCCCCCTCGGGGTAAAATGATCACATAAGCATACATAGTTAAATAGCATTGTCTTATATGTCCCGACCTTCAACTTGTTCTTTTGTGGGTAGGGAGATCAGTTAACTAATTCCAAATTAAGAAAGTATACATGTGGGCATCCCACAGGGTGGGGCTCACTTTACACTTGTGATCAGGGGTGCTAGGCTGACTGGCTGGACTCAGAATAGGAATGGAAACATAAGAGAATAAAATCTTTAACATCTACATGGATTATATTTACTTCAACACAAACTTTGTATAGTTCTCCCAACAAGCCCTTGAAGAAGAGAGGGGGACTTTACAAGGTGCCAGCTGGCATCAGATCATCAGAATTGATGATATTTTTGTGAGCAAGGCAAGTATTTATGACTCGGGAATTTCCAAACTTTGAATGAGATCAAAAACAGGCCAATGACTGCAGAGGTAATAATTGTTACTAACTATGTAATGCAGAGTACCATTATATCCTAAAGACACAGACTCTGAGCACTATAGCAGATACTTTTAAAGTAAGCCAGCCCCTTGATAAAGAGTGTACTTTTCTTTTTTTCCATCCACTGATAATTTACAAACGTTTAGGATACACTACTAAATGCTGATGATGTTGCATTCCAAGAAGGTATTTCTAAAAAAATTTCAATTTTCAAATGCATATTTACAAAATTTAAAATGCTCCAACCTGTGCTCCAACCTGTGCTCCAACCTGTGCACTCCTTCTTTTCCGTCTGCCCTTGTTCCCTCCACACCCAGAACAATTGCCACCAGCCTTGCCACACTCAGCGCAATTATTGCCTTTTCGTTTTGTAGTTGTTTCTATATTTGTGGGGGACTGGGTGCTTGTTGTAACACTATCTGTTGTACTCTGATCACTGGTTGCATGGGCTTCGCTGGTTGAATATCTTTCACTGGTAATGTCTTTATCAGTTTCACTCTGATCACTGGTTGCATGGGCTTCGCTGGTTGAATATCCTTCACTGGTAATGTCTTTATCGGTTTCACTCTGATCACTGGTTGCATGGGCTTCGCTGGTTGAATATCTTTCACTGGTAATGTCTTTATCGGTTTCACTCTGATCACTGGTTGCATGGGCTTCGCTGGTTGAATATCCTTTGCTGGTAATGTCTTTATCGGTTGTACTCTGATCACTGGTTGCATGGGCTTCGCTGGTTGAATATCCTTCGCTGGTTGAATATCCTTCGCTGGTAATGTCTTTATCGGTTGTACTCTGATCACTGGTTGCATGGGCTTCGCTGGTTGAATATCCTTCGCTGGTTGAATATCCTTCACTGGTAATGTCTTTATTGGTTTCACTCTGATCACTGGTTGCATGGGCTTCGCTGGTTGAATATCCTTTGCTGGTAATGTCTTTATCGGTTGTACTCTGATCACTGGTTGCATACGCTTCGCTTGTTGAATATCCTTCACTGGTTGAATATCCTTCGCTTGTTGAATATCCTTTGCTTGTTGAATATCCTTCACTGGTAATGTCTTTATCAGTTGTATCTTCCCCTGTTGTCCAAGTCACATTTTCATAATTCATTATCACGAATGATCTCTCGCCGTCAGATAGCAGTGCAGCTTGAAAGGTATTTACCTTCAATAATAAAAAGACAGGCAAAGGTGACATTTATATACCACTGATTCCAGTTAATGTCAGCTCATAGAGCTTGATTAAAATTGGTCAGGATTCGAACCGGAATCCCTGGCTTTCAAGGCGAATACCAATTGAGCTATTTCAGTCGGTCAGTTGTTTTAGATTTTAAGGGACTTTCTGATCAACTTAAATATATGGTCCTAATCATTCTCCGGAACCACTGGATGCCTATACACCTGGTACATCCAGTAGCTCATTCTCCTAATCCAAATATAGCCTCACTCTAAGACCTTTAATATAAAGCAATGGGGCGGGGGTGATGGAGTCAGCTCCAACATTGGGTACATAAGCTTTACCACATGACTTGTTCTCAACCTGCAAGGCTGGATAAATACTTTCAATGATCATTTATGGAGCAATTTGGGAGTTTTTTTGTTGACATTTCCTGAAATGCCTGCAATGATCAGCACAGTAAAAAAGCCATTATCCTTTGCTTTTTATGGCTCTTATCAGATTTGAGGCTTCATATTACAGGTATCCAGCTTACAAATCATAGGTAGAGAAAATGATTATTCACCATAATTATGAAATGTTATTGGTCCCTCATTGCATGTTCGGTTTTCAAGTGACTGTGACACGAGTCTCCCCTTATTATACACAAAATATAACTCACCAAATTCGTCCTAAGATGATTGACAGTTGTGTGGGACTGCCATCAAATCAAATTAGACTTTTCGAGATTAATCATTATGTGTACCCCCTTTAAAGATATGGCATCAATTAAATTATTTCCTGAGGATGAGCCCCCATTTCACATTTCATATTTGACTTCATTTGACAAATAAACATGAGCTTGTCAAAATTTGTTGGCAAATCAGTCTTGCATGTCATGCCTCAGTCACATAGTCACATTTGCACCGATTTCAGTTACGATACTTGGCCAATGGTTCAGAGAGATCATCGGCCTCAATTGGGCAATTTTAAGACATTGTATGGGTGATCAAGAACTTTATGCTGCAACATGAAAGTTGCTGGCTTTTCCACAATGTCTTCTCACCAAACATCTTAGCACACGACAGGCTCCCGGCAGTGTCCTGCAGCAAGATTTTAAGATTTTCTTAGGGCTGCTTTTGGCATCGTACAGTGAAGATAGGACTTTTAAAAGTTTAAATGTTCCCAGGCAATCATCAGATAAACCTCAGGGCTCCCTACGATATCCTACAGATGCCTGTTTCATTTATGCCTCAGTCAGATTTGCACTGGGCGCCGGCCAGGAAGTAAGAATCAGCTGACTTCCCAGTCTGCCGGGCGGCGGGGAGTTTATCAGCAACAATCTGAGATATGCCGTGGCTGTGGTCACATTATTAAAGAGCACCGCACGGCATATGCAAAATTGAATGGCGCAGACGTCTGTAATATATCCTAAAGACGTCTAGATCATTGACAGACGTCTGTAGGATATCCTAAAGACATCTAGATCATTTGATAGACGTCTCAAAGACATCCTAAAGACGTCTATGTGATATCGTAGGGAGCCTGTTAGATCATCTGACAATGGCCTGTGAGAACATAAAACAAAAAAATCCTATTTTCACCACACGATGCCACCAGCAGCCCTAAGATAATCTGCCGATGTGCCTGTGGGACACTGCCGGGACCCTGCCATGTACTTTAAGATGATATTTGGTGATAAGACATCGGTGAGACGCCGTCAACTTTTATATTGCAGCTAAAAGTTCCCGATGACCCGTACGATATCTTAAAGATGCCCAATTGTGGCCGATGATCTCCTGGGTTGGATTATATCAACAAGTTCCAAATCGGGGATCCAAATTGGTGTTCAAAAACCCAGAAATTGGTGTTGGACCCCAAAGTATTGTATGAACGAGTTCCACCTCCAAAAGAACGATTTCAGGATTGGGGTTCTTGAACACTGATTAGGACCCACAAATTTTGCATCGATTCATATTTATATTCGAAATATTTGTCATCTTTACCTTCTTTCAGGAGTTTTATGTCAGTTTTTTTATGGAAAACTAGCTGTTTTTGGTCAGATCAACATCAATGTGCTGCTCAAATCGTTAAAACACCATCTTTGTTGACACTTTCAAGATGTAATTGTGACCTAATTACTGTGGGGCCCAGACAGGCATTTTTATAACGTCATAAGGCCACAAGGGAGCATTTGTAATGCTGTTATAGATGTTTGGAACCGATATTTGGCACAACTTTGGAGCGGTTAAAAATATAGAAGCCTTGCATCAATTCTTTAGATATTTGCACACAATATGCAACAGGGTTTTATCCTAATACTTGCAAATTTATACATTAATATGGAAAAGATAAAGTATATTTTTCACTTAGTAAATTTGGTCTATTTTTACAGCCAATTTGAACCCCCTAAATTTTGGTGTTGCATTTCTGGGTCCAACCCCGAAATCTGTGAACACCAATTTTTGTGTTAACCTTGTTGATGCAATACATTGGGGTCCATTTCGAGGTTCAACACCGATTTGGACCCCCTATTTGGACCCGAACCCTGTTGATACAATGCAGCCCTGGTGCCCTCACGACAATTTGAACTGCTGCCCGATTTTGTAAAAAATATTCATCGGCCAGGCATCTTTACTGAAATCGCCGCAAATCTGACTGAGTTATTATAAGACGTCTTTAGGATATCCCACAGACGTCTGCGCCATTCAATCTTGCAGTGCCCTTTAATAATGTGACCACAGCCACAGCATGTCTCAGATTGGTGCTGATAAACTCCCCAGCGACCAGCAGACTGGGAAGTCAGCTGATTCTTACTTCCTGGCCGGCGCCCAGTGCAAATGTGACTGAGGCATAAATAAAACAGACATCTGTGGGATATCGTAGGGATTATTTAGGATTATTATGTTATTAGGGTACACATAAAGTTTTTGAAATCCTATTTTCACCGTACAATGCCACAGCATAATCCTAAGATATGCCTCCGGGTGCCTGCCATGTAATTTATAATGTTTGATGAGAAGACATTGTGGAAACGTCGGCAACTTTTATGTTGCAGCTAAAAGTTCCCATTGACCTGTGTGACGTCTTAGAATTGTCCAATTGTGGCCAATGATCTCCCGGTGCCCTCACTGCCGACCGATTTTGTCAAAAATACCCATCAGCCAGTCATCATAACTGAAATTGGGACTCTATGAAGCCGACAGATTCTTACTTTCCGGCCGGTACCAGGCACAAATGTGACTGGGGCATATCCCAGTGGGTAGCAGTGAATGTTTGCCTTACAATCGACATGTCATGAAGTACAAATCCTGCATCATAAAGGACTTGTGGTAATTTTTTGTCAATCTTATTGTGAAGTTTCAAGCATTGGGGGTCCGTTAAGGAAAAGTGTCCCGCAGAAGGCACCTCAATGAACATTACAGCATTCTTTATTCATAAAAATCCAATGACTTCAAACCTAGTATACCTGTGTACAAATATATGTTTGTGTGTATTACCGGAGTTGTTGCTGATCCAAAAGTAAAAGTGACTTGATACCAGGTGACAAGGAGGCCAAAAGTTGCAGAGAAGGACGACACTCCATAAACACTCTGGACGTCACTCGACATACTCGCCAGCAGGTCTGCTGTTACATTTGGTGAAACTCGGAACAAAACTTTGCCATTATTTCTTGTTAAGTCAATGTCTGTCCAAAAAACCGCCAATTTTGCTTTCCCATCTGAATGGGGGAATGGCTTGGATATAAAGGATGATACAATGCTATCAAATGAAATCAACCCATTTTCACTGATCTGAAAAAATAAAAAAAACGTTTTTCAAGTTAACGCTTGCAACATATATAATGTACAATTCATGTAGCAGTCTGTATATATTTCAGCTTGGATGATTGAATGTTTATAACAATTATGCATGGGGACCTATATCTTATGTTGCAGTTCACGTCAACAATTATTAGCATCAGGAATGAAATATGGTGAAGCAGTCATGTTCTGATATGTTTGAGGCATTATTTTTTTCTTCAATCCCAAATCCCTGGCTATTTTACCCCTAACTATTTCACCCGTGACTATTTCATCCCTGATTATTTAATGCTTTATTTGCACTAAGTTACAGCCAATACCACTGTGCCAGAAGTCATACATTACATATGAGTATGACGATAATATTGTTGTCCTACAACATCATCTTGAGAATATATATGCATTAATTTGTGATCGTCTGTTTTAGATGTGATTTTTGTAATTTGTATTCATCTCCATTCAAACAGGCCTCCAAAATGCATTGGTTAGTTTGTGTACAGATATGCCTAAGTATGGGAAGCCGTATTCGTTTCACATTTGCCACTTGCCTCTAAACTTAACCTGTACAGTTTGAATTTTTTTTCTATAGATGACCGAGTCTTGATTTTTTTCCTCAAAGATAACAAAATCGATTTTTCCCACCATGGTGTTCACCGTTAGAATCTAGGTCTTTCTTTTATAACATAATGGTGTCGTTCGCTATGCAGTTTTATAATATGTAGAGAATATCAATCTCGGCTTTCCTGCATACCATAAAACTGCATTCCATACCTTCCACCAATACATGTCCTTTTGCAGTTTAATTCATGACGAGTACTTTTGACATACATAGGAAATTTTAACCACTCACAGAAATATTTTTCCGAATTGATCCAAAAAATGGAAGTCCACTTCCTAAAGATATGACTGGGGATATACTATCAGCCACAGCTGGTAGCATCTGATCTGTGTCCACATCATAAGGGTACATAAGAGCACTGACAACTGAAACATCATCATATCCAATTACATCAATAACTACATCATATAAAGTATATACTCTTAAGATGATAGTCATAAAGGAGCACCAAACCGCATTTAAAACATGCATTGTACACTACTTTATATTTGAAATCAAATTAATGATCAGTATATATCGAAATACAAATTTACCTTGGCTGAGTAAAGCGGCCTTCAATATCTTCATCAACATATTGCATATAATGTTTTTTCAAACTCTATTTTACTATTGATGATTGTCCTATTCAGGTGTCCAGTGCAGATCAAGTGAAGTAGTATAATTGGGCACCGTTCAAATATGCTAAAATATGTGTATATTCTAAGTTAGGCATTTTTTGCATTAATTTCAAGAAGAATTCATTTATAGAACAAGATTTGTGTATGGTAGCATACAACTCATAAAATGGCACCCGACTATGTGTTAGGCCAGCATTATCCTATATATGGCTAACATTTAGAATTTAGGATTTTAGGATTATGGGGATTTTGTTTTTCCATCTTATATGGACTCCCATCTGGTACATATTTAGACATGCCATTAAGCATCTCACATGCTCCATGGTCATGACTTGCAACCTCAGCAACATGTCTGACTCGCTACCTTCATCTATGGCTGCATTCAACACCTCCAATGCTCACAGCCTTCAAAAGGATCTCATAGCCTTTAAAAGGATCTCATAGCCTTCAAAAGGATCTCATAGCCTTCAAAAGGATCTCATAGCCTTCAAGAGGATCTCACAGCCTTCAAAAGGATCTCACAGCCTTTAAAAGGATCTCACAGCCTTCAAGAGGATCTCATAGCCTTCAAAAGGATCTCATAGCTTCAAAAGGATCCCATAGAATTCAAAGGGATCTCATAACTTTCAAAAGGATCCCATAGAATTCAAAAGGATCTCATAGCTTTCAAAAGGATCTCATTGTATTCCCTTGTCCTCAATTGGGCATTTTAAGCAGCGTTGTTACCTTAATGCTAACCAACATGACCAAATATCTATTAACATTAATTTTGTTCTCTTTAGTACAGAATCCATGATGTTTTTCAAGAATTTTAAATATCAAAAAAGAAACTAAATAAAAAAAATCTAAACCACTTAAATGCATATATCGCCACACACATAACTGGATTGAATGAAGGTATATTTCAGTAGATTTGAAATATTTCCTCACATAGCTTTCCATCCAATTAATACACAAAATGGACCCATACAGACATTACAAACTTAAATCTAAATCAAACCTTCAACTTGTACATGAATTAAATTCCACAGTCACGCATACATCTCCGGTGTGAACTATTGATTTCCTATGACAATTGATTATTGATACTGACATTATACCTCTTGTTTTAAAGCTTTATAGATACTTCATCCGCGGTGCAAATATTCAATCAATTAAACTGATAAGATCCCTCTATATGTATCTATAAAACAATCTTTCTGTTTGACATGTAATCCTTGATATACAGAGGTATAATCCAATTATATATCAATAATGAATGATGTTGTTACCTTGTGTTAAATCTACTCTTAGTTAAATGACTAGACCACAGGCCTGATGCATGTTAATATTCCACTTCCGCATGTTAATATTTCACATCAGGCCATGCCGATCATCAGATTTATGTAGTGCATTAGGGAAAGGTATTGAACACATTTTTGATTATGCCCCGACTCTCTGATATTTCAATCTTATTTATTTGCTTTATTGACCAAACTGACCCTTCAACTTGCCTTTGTTTCCCTAAACAGTCTTCAAACTTTTCTCCGCCCACCTTGTTGTGAGTCACACACCACTTGACATCATGTATTTTAGCTCAAATCAACCAGGGAACTCACGGATCACACTTTACTTCAACCATGACATCGTCATTTCCGTTCAACCTCAAATGAATGTTTACCTGGATTCTCATTGCTTGAAATCAAGGTGCTGAGCATTTACCTGGATTTTTGACCAATTAACAACTAATAAACATAAACAGGGAATGACGAGTCTATGGATGCAATCACCACACGTTCAATACCTTTCCCTAATGCATTATATGAATCTGATGATCGGCATGGCCTGACGTGAAAGTGGAATATTAACATGCATCGGGCCTGTGACTAGACTAATAGAAGTATTGTATTTGGAAAGCTTTATTGTTTAAAGCGCCTTTCACCAGTCACACCACTATATGCGTAAAGGCCAAGGGCTGTGGCGCAGTTGGTTAGAGCGCCAGCTTTTTAGCACCAGTTCCTCTGTGGTGATCCAAAGGTCATGGGTTCGAACCCTGGCCGTGCCGGGATTGAACTCATGACACAATTTCCCATATGAGCTGAGGCCCGTGCCCAAAGGGTTAACCCGTTGTCCTTATAAATCTGTGACCATGTTGTCATATCAAGGACCTGCGACATGACAATTCAGTGAGGCAGCACTATATCTGCTACAAGTAGGTCTCATCACGAAATGACTGAAATAATGTTGAAAGTGATGTAAAACCCCAAACAAACAAACAAACAAACAATACATGCGTAAACATCAAATACATTAATCACTTATCAATGTAGTTATTCACCAATACATTAATATATACTTTGAATACCTTAACTAAGGAACTAATGAATGGTTGTGGCCCAGACTATTATAGTATGCCTTAGGCCTAACCGGGCTAATGGTACTGCGGATAGGGCGGGATGGTGGCAATGAGACGCAGGAAGAATGACCACCTCACACCACGCAGACGACCCTCCAGGTTTGCACTTGGTTCATTTGGCGCCAAAACCGTGAGAGCCCGTTTAGTGTCGGTTTCAGCTTGAGCAGTGGTGAGAAGAGCGTCCGGGCCAAGAACTGGTACACATTAAACCTATTAAAAATATGGCCTAGTTTCTCAAGCCAATCACAGATCAGTATTGCTGTACTTTATATCGCGTAATGCTTGCACAACACAATGGTTTATAGGTGGCCTCTATAAAGTCACTGCAGACATGAAATGAGACATGCCCATTATGCAACCTGGAGGCCAGCAATTCAAGATGTAGATTTCTATAATTTCTTAAGAAAATCTATGATAATATTAAATGAAAGACTGTGACACAATATATCACAGCTTTGCAAAAGAAATATCATGACTGCGATACATAATAGTAATTCTTGATTGATTTGGTTACAAATCAAAGGAAATAAATAAACTCAAAACTAATTTTTAAAAACTTGTGAATTGCCAGTTGTCATCAACAAAGAAGCTGAAGCTTACCTGAAGAAATAAATCAAAGACAACAAATAAACCCAAAACTAATTTTTGAAGACTTGATAATTGAAAGTTACCCAGCTTTACTAGGCCTCCTCAATATAGGCTTACCTGACAATACTGATTAGTATGACATATTTCAGTTTTGATACTGCTTGTGGTGATTATTTTCTTATCCAACCAGTATATGATGGTGAAAATTGAAATCAAGGCTCATTCATTTCTTATCCAAAGTGTGATATAAAGTAAATGGCTTTGTATATTCACTGTTGAAAAGAATGATTTTGAAATTTGGAGAAGTTGAAATTGATTATACCATGTGATAGGCATGAAATATACATTCATGCACTGATATCAATATATTGAACTTCAGAATATGTACTCGAATCAGTTTCAGTGCTTTGTGAGTCCATATTTTAAAACAGATAAGGTATGGCCACTCGTTCATTACTTGTATAATCGTCTTGTTTCACTCAACGATTATACTGCGTAATGATCATGTGACCATACCTTATCCTATACTACGGGGCCTAGCACTAGTTCCTCCGTGGTGATCCAAAGGTCGTGGGTTCGATCCTCGGCCGTGCCAAGATTGAACTCATGATACAGTTTCCCATATGAGCTGAGGCCCGTGCCTAAAGGGTTAACCCGTTGTCCTTGTAAATCTGTGACCAGGTGTGTTGTCTTTACTAGGAGTTATGTTCTGGTATATTATATGAACATGGTATTGTCACTGCATCCATGGCATTCTTTTAGCACTCCCATTTCACCTTTCTTAAACGTTTGTATACCAGCATTCTCTACATTCATTGATTTGGTTACCTGTCGATGAAATACAAAACAAATATTAAAATACCAAAAACCCTTGTTCCTTTTGCGACACTTTATGAAATTATCAATATCTGATGAATATAATCTTCTAAAACCTTGGAAAGAGGTCGCCCATACTTCAAACTGTTAAAATTATCTTAACAAGTTACAGGAAGATAAACAAAGATTTAAATAAAAACATAAAAATCAGAATTAAAATGGCCACTCTATGTCAGGCCCTTCATTTTCACTGCTTGAATTTCAAAATATGTGATTCATCATGTGTGTTTTGTGTCAAGTACAATGTACGCTTCAGCCACGAGCCATGGCGTAAGCTTAATAGTTCATTCTGATGATCCAAAGGTCGTGGGTTCGTGCCGAGGTTGTATTCATGTTATTATTTCTACTGTGAGCTAGAGTTAACTCATTGTCCTTGTAAATGTTACTCTCCATAGCAGAGCCAGGATTTATACCTAGCTCTGCAATAATTGACCATAATCAGTGAATACTGAGAGGTCACGCCCATAACAAGCTTCTTTTATTAGCCAATCGACACCAAGTAAAAGATTTTGTCACATGTAATAACACAGCCAATCAGTATCCTTGTTTTGGTAAGAAAGTGACTACAAGAACAAATACATGTGCAAGTATAGCTCAGTCAACTGGTGTTAGTGTTTTGGATATGTGTGAAGTTTGTTACTTATTCACTTTTCACAGTTCATTATTCAGATTTTTTTCAAAATCAATAGATGAGGTTGTCAACATTTTACATTTGCAATATTGTCTTTAAACTTATCAGCACATATGTGAAACGAGTGGATAAAACAAGAACAGATCAATTCCAAGGTCACCAAATTTTGTATGAGGGTTGGAGGCTGTCCAAATAAGCTAGCCATAAAATATTTTCCTGGCAAAATGAACAGTTACAAGATGGCGCTACATTCCACTTTTAAATTATCGTAGTTAAAAAAACCTTAAATTCTAATATTCAAGGCTGGGTAAAACTAGTGCAGGTCAATTCAAAGGTCACCAAATTTTGTATGACTGTTAAGGGGTGTCCAAATATTTGAGACCTTTGAATTGATCTGCGCTAGTATTTTTTTGTTTTTTTTTGTTTTAATATTATAAGCTAAGTTTGATTAATAATGATAATTTTAAAATTGTATGTGGCACCATCTTGTAACTATCCAATGTGCTGGGAAAACATTTTATGGCTAGCATTTTTGGACACCCCTCAACTATCATGCAAAATTTGGTGACCTTTGAATTGACCTGTGCTTGTTTTCCGCTTGTTTCATATAATGTGTTGATAATTTTATTCTTCAGGATCTTCATTAATATAAAGTGCCACAAAATACATCCCAGTGACATTTTGAAAACAATATTGCAAATATGACATGTTTACAACCTTATCTATCGATTTTGAAAAAAATTCTGAATAATTAACTGTGAAAAGTGAATAAGTAACAAACTTCACAAATCTTTGTTTGGGCAGAAAGTGAGTGCACCTGATGTGTGTGTGAGTATAAGCCAATTGGGCGGGCATTGTGAGTGCACATGTGCAAAGACCACCAATTGCCCACCTATCTGTGGATTATGCAATTGACCTTGCGGAGTAAATTGGAACAGTGTCATGCCTATTACGGCAGAGGTAGTATATGACTCTACCTCGCCATGCAGAGTATGTAAATGTGTACCTGTGTGGGTTTTCATGTCAGCGAACTAACTGCGACATAGCAAGACAGTGAGCCAGCACTATATCTGCTATAAGTAGGTCAATTCATGAAATGACTGTAATAATGTTGAAAGTGATGTAAAACCCAAACAAACAATCAATCAATGCAGGCTGAGATAGGCGGTGCTGGCATGACAGTTGATATGATGACTCCAATTCAATGCAATACAATACAATACAATATTTTATTTTTCCTTTTGTTAAATACATATATATGATATTCTGATATTATTCGGTATACGGTAAATGGAATACATTATTATTTTGGCAAAATATACATGCACAGAACAAGCTAATCAGTTTTGGAATTCTTGAAATCTACACGACCGTTTCTTACTCCGAAGTCAAGTATACATATTCTTTTGGAAATAACCCCAAAAAGTCGTGTACGGTGAAGTGCTTTGTGGCATTATGAGCAATATATGTATCTCTATAATCGCATTTTATTTGAACAAGATACAATTATGAATAATATATTTCTTGAAACGAGACACCCTCCCAATTACCATCCCCTTGATTAAGGACAATTTTTAGCAAACATTTTAACAAGCACGGCCACTCTTATGGAAAAGTATCATTAAGATAACATGTTTTTTTGTTCAAATATCTTGCTTGGAATAAATTCATTATAATATTAAACAGGGGACTGAGCATTTAGGCTAAAGGCTAAAAATTTCAAATATTTTATGATATTTTTGTCATGTTGTTCATTGTCTTTTTTGCCGTGGACAGGCATGGACCTGAGTAATAGGGTTCTTTGGGCAAAACTAGCTGGCAAGCCCGAGGCTTATTGCATTCGGCGCGTAGTGCGCGTTTATGCGCGTTGTGTCAGTTATGCGCGTTGTGTCAGTTCTGGTATTTTTGGGGGCTTTTAGGATCAAAATGTTTGAATAGAAATGTTTGTATGTACATACTAGATAACATCAAACTTGGATTTAAATCATGAAACCCAACCATTTGCGAGTTTTAAAAATGACACTTCACTGAATTTGGCGGGAATCAGCTTTTGTATATTGGCGTGTCCAGAAATGGATATTGAAGGGGGTGTTCAATTTAAGAAATTTAACAATTTATATCATTTGGCATTTCTTCTTCTTATAGGACTTTGTATGATATTTGTGAACACGAATATACCAAAAAAATAATAAATACTTGTACAGAAAAGATACTGTAGTGTACCCCATTTTAACAAATGTAAACCCTGGACCTGCCACTGATGCCTTTCACACACTGTCCTTCTGTGACGTCACACTGAGACAAGTCACTCTGTGTTGAACGCGCCATTTATCAAACGCGCAACGTGCCGAATGCAAAAAGCCCAAGCCCGAGTATCAAGGAGATGATCGGCCACTATCGGCCAATATCTAGACGTTGTACACAAATGTTGCCAGCAGTTCCACAATATTTTCTACAAGCAAAGTTCAGTGTAAAGTACACAGTAGGCTCCCTAAGCGTTAATGTTACCTTAAGGCTGCCGGGTGAATCAAACAGTGAAATTAGGATTTATTTTTAATTTACGTCCTGAAGAGTAGAGGGTGTCCAAATGGGTGCCATACAGCAATCGCTTAGTCACATCAGTATAAATGACAGACATAGGCCGATAATGTTTTCACTGTGTGGGACACATCCACAAATTATATATTACTGAATGTGGACCTTTGTAGGCTATTTTTATAAAATATTGTCGGTGTCATTGAAGTGACCTTTAAATGAATTTGAAAATGGAACTCCTATTAACAAGCTAAGTTTAGTTTGAAATAGCTTGAATGTGGTAGGTGTACACAAGATGAAAATTGACTGACTGTAAATTGATATAATTCAATCTTTAAAAATTTCATACATATAAGATATATGTTTTATTTGTACTGATCATAATGGTACATAAAAAAATACTAAAAAACTCTCGAGGTAAGTGAAAATGTGATAAATTTGCATCAGGTGACTAGAAATGTTTTAAATGTAGACACAAAGTAAATGTAGACACAAAGTAAATGTAGACACAAATGGATTAACTCATTGAAAAGCTGATTTCCTTCTGCAAATATATATATATATATATATATATATATATATATATATATATATATATATATATAAATATGTGTAATTCAACCCCTTAAAATAATTGCTCAATTAGTGAAAAATTCAGGTAGGTACTAGGTACCCTTTAGATGGTTCCCTATAAAGGAAAACAACATTGAAACATCTCTCATAATAAAAAAAATTGTGCAAGAAACCATTAAAACTGTGAGAATGTTGTTTTTTTTTATAGTTTTTGATCTCCTAATTGAACCCATTATATTATATTAGGTACTAGATACCGCGTAGATGATATCCTTTGAAGGACAACAAAATTGAAACAAATCTCATATGGAATATTTCTGGTGTAAAAAACACATTAGAATTTTGGGATTTATTTTTATTTTTCTGAAAGTTTGACCTCCTAAATCAACCCGTTATATTAATTGCTCAATTAGTGAAAAAATCAGGAAGGTACTAGGTACCATAAATATTATTCCCTATAAAGGACAACAACATTGAAACATCTCTCATATTGAAAAAAAATCATGCTAAAAACAGTTAAAATTTGATGATTTTGTAATATATCTTAATTTGACCTCCTAAATCAACCCCTTATGATAGTTGCTCATTTAGGGAAAAATTCATGAAGGTATTAAAGGTATTACACACCCTATTTCTGAATTTCTATAAAGGACAACACCATTGAAACATCCCTCATATGAAAAATATATCCCACCAAAATCAGATAAAATTGGGTTAATTTTTCAAATATTTCATGTTTGACCTCTTTGTTAAACCCCTTATACTAATTGCTCAATTAGTGAAAAATTTGCAGATACTATGTACCCTATAGATGAATCCCTATAAAGGAAAACATCATTGAAACATCTCTCATGTGGAAAAATTAATGTACAAAAAAAATTATATATTATAGATTTTTAATTTCTTTCTCATGTTTGACCTCTTAATTCAACCCCTTCTGATAATTGCTCAATTAGTGGAAAATTCTGGAAGATACTAGGGACCCTATAGATGAATCCCTACATAGGACACCGCCATTGAAACAGCTCTCATAATTATTTTTAATTGCAGAATATATAATATTGTTTTTTTTTCAAAGTCCAATTTCAACAATTTTTATTTCACCTTTAAATTCATTTCTTTGCATTGGGATCTTTTGTGTTAATATACATATCCCCTGGTAGTAATTCCTGAACATTTGAAAAGAATTGAAGCATTGCGTCATATGTTTTTTTAAATAAAATGTAACGCAAAGTCAAATTTTCAGAAAAAAATTGAAAAATGAACTGTGAACTGTGAAATAGCTTCCCGTCATTTCAAAAGGGGAAAGGATCATTCTATGATATCTAAATCGGCTAAGGAATCTGATCTGCGAACCTTTGTTCTTTTATAAAATGTATAATCACCCTTTACATTTTTTATTTATTTATTAGTTTTAATTTATTCATCAATTCATATTTTTCCACATCTTATTTTGGACCTTAAGGCTGACAATTTTGAAAATTGTATTTGTTGAAATACGCCTTCAAACATGAATACAATATATCGATAAAACATGAAATGGAAATTGGTCAGAGCCGGCGGGTCTTGTGGGAATATTCCTCAGCTTGATATGGGTTTTGAAATTCATTATATTATTGTTGTTCAGACTCTTATCAGATTCAGATCATCTAAATATGTTACATTCTATGGCAATTATATTTGGCCCACATTAATAATGCTTATCACCGTGACAACTAATCTTTAATGTAATAATGAAACTTTTGTCAGATAAATCAAAATGTGTTTCCGAGACAATTCTGCAGATAGTGTTAAAATTGATGAGAAATCATCTTTTCTACGGTGATTTAGCAAATCCATGTTGATGGTAATGTAGGATATAGAATACACACCCAGAGACTCTTGGAAATATATAGACATTCATAGACAATAACATGATACTGATGGTTGATGAGTCACCATAACCACCACTCCGTGAAAGTCACGTGTAGGACGGACGAGCCGAAGTTGGATACGCAGGCAGGACGAGTCCATTTGATGACGCGTGAGGAAGCCACGTAGGCAACCACACACAGATGATGCGGAGTAGCCCCTTAAAAGAGATGCGCAACCGCGAGTCCGGGTCGTTGTTGGTAGTCACGCAGAGCACAGAGTCAGACCCCAGTTTAGGAGCCAAGAAGGAGATCAACGACCACTTGCCACTGAAGATCCATGACTCTCAGTATCATGACTACATAGACTCGGGTGTTTAGCACATAGTCAGGGTTTCATAAGTATCATGCAAAGTTGGTAGTTTATATGCCTCGCTCATTGCCATGCCGGCCTAGCCAGACAAGCAGGGATCACAGCACTGAATAAAGGTAACTATTACACTGTGTATATCCTGTGTCTGCAGTCCTTACTTCCCGTCATTCTTATGAGGGTATGATATGGTAGCTAGGATCCGTGCCCGAACTCACAGCCAGCGAGTAAGCGAGCTATGGTTAACAAGTACAGTACAGTACAATAGAGTAGGACAGATAAGAGTATCTATCTATTTGGTAGAGTATTGATCCCCCGTCCACGTCCCCCAACGACGGATACTCTCCAGTAGTGGGTAACAATATGGTGGAGAATATCCGAATCGATCTATGGCTTTGAGCGTTGCTGATACTGTATGGAGATCCTGACTGCCGCCCTGTTGCTTGAATATAAGTCTATGTTGCTCCGGTCTTCTAAAAAGCTTTCCACCAAGCTGCAAGTGGCTCGTGATCCTCCGTTAGCTGAAGACGATTCTACATCTACAGGTGAGTTTGATTTGCTTTTTCAAGATTCCCCTGAGAGGCAAAATGATCTCGTGAGTGGTTCCGTACGCGTGGAACCCCCATCTAGCCCCTCCTTGCCAGATTTAGACTCATCTTCAGGTGTGCACACCTCCCCGTCTTTCAGTGGTAGTAAGGCCCCTTTGTCTCCTACATCTGCCAGTACAGGCAGCACTTCTCCGCTGCACCCCCGCGCTTCTACCCCATCTGACTCCGACTCAGATTCAGACGTTCAATTCGGCCCTTTCCTCGTCGCAGAGAACGACCGAAAGGCTTTCCCCATACCAAAGGCGCCTATCAAGTTTGTTAACTCTGACAATTCAGGTCCTGATCGTTCCCGATCCCCGTCTGTAGAGATGGCTGAAGATGAGAATGTACAAGATATGCTACATCAAATTATAGACCATTTGCGTAGTGTTGATATTGCCGGTGCTCAAACTGACATTGTAGACATGCTAAATGCACAATCGAAAGATAACAAGATCCACCAACAGAGACAAGGTTCTAAGTCACTTCTCCCCCCTCCATTTCACGGTAGGTCCACAGATGATCCCCTCCGCTTTATGAACAAATTCCTTACTTACACCCAGCTTTCCCATACCCCCGCAGATTTGAAAGTACCCGCTTGTCGCATGTTACTACATGGCGCAGCAGACGTTTGGTACCTTTCCCTGCCCCCAGATGTCACTAGCTCTTGGGACTCCTTCTATGCTGCTTTTGTCAAGTTTTTCGGCAGTGAGACTAATGCTTGGCTGCTCGAGCAATCTTTGGACGCTAGAAGTCAAAGAAAGAAAGAATCTGCTGAAACGTACATCAATGATGTCCTCAGTCAGTGTCAGAGGCTACAGAAAGATGATATGGAGACTAAGAAAATATTGGTTAGGGGTCTCCTTCCTAATCTAAAAGCTTTTGTGGTGGGAAAATCGCCTAAAACACTTGATGACACCATTGAACAAATTAAGTTAGCTGAAACAGTTTGCACAATGACGGGTGATTCCTCCATCACTCTAAATGGGTTAGCTTCACCACCCGACTCTACGTCCCAGTTTTTGGCACAGCAATCCTCCACTTTGGCTGCCCTCCGTGAAGAGGTCGCAGACGTTGGAAAAGGGTTACATAGGCTTGGCAATCGTCCAGAGGAGGGCGACTCCTTCTGTTTTTTTTGCAGAAATTCCGGCCATTGGATCCGAGATTGCAAGGCGCGCCATGACTGCAGTTTCTGTGGACGAGATTCTCACCTCTCTATCTTCTGTCCCGATAAATTCCGCGCTTCCCGCGACCAGGCTCCCCGTACCCCCCCGAGGCCAGACAATCGTTCTAACCGTTCTACTGGCCGTTTTGAGACGGGGTATAGCCGAGACCGTTATGAACAAAATAGCGGTAGAAACAGTCTGCGCCCATCCCAAAATAGACCTTATCCAAACAACAGGCAGGGAAACGATGGTAGATACAATTCAAGCCGCCCCCCTTTCAATGACCAGCGCCGTTCAGGGTCAAGACCGGACAATAGGCCTCAATATCGGCAGGAAAACTACTAACTCCTGTCCCGCCCTGTGAGCCACGTGATAGGAGTAGTGATTCGTTTAATATCGCAATAAACCATAGTAAATCAGACATATTGAACGAGGTTCACTGTTATTTTGCAAAGATGTCCCCTCACTCCCTTGACTCACATGTCGACCCCTTGGTCTCCGTCTGCCCTGCTTCTGTACCACTAGATCACCCTGCCCATTTGCCCAATGATATAAAAAATTTTCCCCTCTCTTCTGACGGCCGCATTGCGACAAAAACGAAGTTTAGTACCATAGATGCCTTATTAGACTCCGGAGCACAACGTAGCATCATCACACTTGCCTCCGTACATGCATTCTGTCCTGACGACTCATTCCCCCGACAAGTCTCAGCCAGCAAGATTGTTGTGGTTGCGGAAGGCAGCTCAGTCCCTATCCACTTCCAAACCCATCTTAACCTACTTATCGGAGACCAAGAGTGCCTTGTCTGTTTCCAGGTAGTCCCTGACTTACAATATCCCGTTATATTGGGGCGCGATTTTTTTACAACTTACGGGGTAGTCCTTGACTTCGCTCAACGCGGTGTTGCCTTTAAATTATCCCCGAAATTACGCCTGTCAGAAACAATCAGAATCCCTGCCAGGTCTGAATTTATAACTCATGCTCTCCTCAAACCTAGTAATTTGTCTGGCCTTTTGGGTGTTTGCACTATGGATGGTGAATTACCCTCCTACCCTGAAGTTGCCATGGCGAGAGTTTTTGCTACTGTCCATGACGACCAGAGAGTCCCCGTACGTTTAATGAATATGGCCGATAATGCTGTTACTCTACCAAAGGGCGTTACAGTCGGTTATTTCGACCCCATTCCTCTCGGTTCTGAGCCACAAGAACTTCCCACTTTGGACCTCACATGGGGAACGCCTGCCGCAGACACCGCAAATGATATAGAATTGGCTCCCATTTCGGCATCTTCTGCTGACCCAGATTCTCACCACAAAATTGACCTTACAGATTCTGATTTGTCCTCTTCTCAAAAGGACTCTCTGAAACGTCTCATTTCATCTTTTAGTGACATATTCACAACCCGTGATGGCGAGTTCGGTGACACAGACGTTGTGCAACATACCATCTATCTCAAAGAGTCGGTTAGTCCCATTAAGCTACGGCCATATCGCGCCGGGTATAAACAAAGGGGCATTATAGACAAAGAGGTACAACGCCTCCTAGACAAAGACATTATTCGACCATCCAACAGTCCGTGGGCTTTTCCAGCCGTTCTAGTTGAGAAGCCGGCCCAAAACGGCACTGTCTCGTATCGTATGTGCATAGACTTTCGTAAGCTTAACGAAGTCACCGTGCCTGACTCTTTTCCGTTGCCACATATTCAAGACACCCTGGACAGCCTGGGGGCTCGTAGATTAACACACATAAGCACACTTGACCTCATGGGCGGGTTCCACCAAGTGAGCGTTCACCCCGACTCCCGACCCCTGACCGCTTTCATCACTCATCGTGGTCTTTACGAATATAAACGTCTTCCGTTTGGTGTCATCAACGGACCCCCAACATTCCAACGTCTCATGGAAACTGTGTTGCAGGGCCTCTCTGACCTCTGCCTCATATATCTGGACGATGTCCTGGTCCACAGTCCTTCTTTTGAGCGTCATTTGACCGATCTTACACGAGTTTTTACGCGTTTCCGCAAGGCTAAACTGAAGCTCCGCACCGACAAATGCTTTTTCGCGAGAAAACAGGTTAAGTACCTTGGCCACATCATATCTAAAAACGGTATAGAGGTAGATCCCTCAAAAACTACGGCTGTCGACGAATATCCTGTGCCCACCTCTTGCAAGGACGTGAGAGCCTTTCTGGGTCTGTCAGGATATTATCGTCGGTTTGTAGAGGGCTATGCGAAAATTGCTCAGCCGCTTAATGTTCTCACCAGCAAAAAGAGCACATTCGAATGGGATAAAACGAAACAAGCTGCTTTTGACTCTCTCAAGGCGAAATTGGTGTCGGCTCCGATATTAGCTTTCCCTCGCATTGAACCCGATAACCCATTCATTATTACAACAGATGCCAGTCTTTTTGCGTTAGGGAACGTTTTAAGTCAATTACAGGACGGTTCCGAGCGTGTCATTGCCTATGGTGGCCGAGCCCTAAACGCAGCTGAACAAAATTATACATGCACCGAGCGAGAATGCCTCAGCATCATTGCTGCGTGTAAACAACATGAGCCATATCTTAAATACGAGAAATTCACTATAGTGACTGACCACTCTGCCCTACAGTGGCTATTTCGTTCCGAACCTAAAGGCCGCCTGGGACGATGGATGTTGACCCTGCAACAATTTCGTTATGAAATTGTCCACAAACAAGGGAAATCGATCCCGCACGCTGACAGCCTCAGCCGCCGTACGTATCCGTTGGAACCAGGCCCCACCCCAGAGCTAGAGCTTAAATTAGCTGCTGTCTCTGACTTGCCTGATGATATTAACCCTCAAACGCCTCCCCCCGATGAGGCTGCCCAGTGTTTGTCCGATCTCAACCAGTCATCCGGCACTTTGTACACCTTCAGTGACATTGGTGTGAAACAATCGGCTGATCCCTCCCTTCATTCCTTCATCAAGTATTTCAAATCAGCCCACCTCCCTTCTACCCAGCGCGAAGCCCGCAAACTCCTCGCTCAGATAGACGACTATTACTTGCAAGAAGATGTTTTGTTTCACTTATATGTCACCCCAGGTAAGGGCCCAGCCAAAGACCGTTGCAAGACTCAATTAGTTATCCCACCCACCCTCCGCCATGATTTACTCGAGGCTTTTCATGATAGCTCAATGGGTGCTC
This sequence comes from Amphiduros pacificus, assembly GCA_949316495.1. Taxonomy (NCBI): domain Eukaryota; kingdom Metazoa; phylum Annelida; class Polychaeta; order Phyllodocida; family Hesionidae; genus Amphiduros; species Amphiduros pacificus. The sequence continues at coordinate 54,895,426 of OX439001.1, read as the reverse complement.
ATTTGGGAACTGATAAATTGTACTCTACAATTCGCCAGAAGTATTATTGGCCCGGTATGCACAGTGATATCATGGACTGGGTTCAGTCCTGTCCAGTTTGTAGTAAAACTAGTAAACTACCGAAAAATAGACAAGGTTCCTTACGCCCTATTCCTGTCTCACGCCCCTTTCAGCGGGTTCACACTGATCTTATCGGTCCACTACCTAAGACGGACCGCGGTAACAAATATATTCTTGTTTTTCAAGACGCTCTCACACGTTTCCCTGAAGCTTTTCCCCTCCCTGATCAGTCAGCCGTCTCGGTGGCAGAACGCCTCTTCGAAGACATTTGGTGCCGTTGGGGAAATGTTGAATCTATTGTAAGTGATCGTGGTGGGTGTTACGCTAGCGTTATCGCAGAGGAGTTGTGTAAGTTGATGCAGGCTCGTAAGGTCATGACTACGCCTTACTGCCCTCGCAGCAATGGAATGGCCGAACGCAGCGTCCAGTCCATCTCTAAAAATCTGACACGACTTTGCCATGATAAGCCTACTTCGTGGGATCTGTTCTTGCCCTCTGCGTTGTATGCCATGCGATCGACAGTTCACCAAGCCACGATGTATAGCCCGCTATTCTTAATGACTGGTCGTGACACCAAACACCCGTTTGAGACGTCCCTGCCCGACCCCACGCACCCCAGTCCCTCTGTCAGACACTATGTGCGCGACATGTTTGAACGTGTTGAGACCGCACGCAAATGGGCTAAGGAAAATAACGAAGTCATGCAAGCTAAAATGAAGTCTTATCACGATTCCCGGAATAGAGGTTGGAAATTCCAAGTTGGTGATAAAGTATGGATTTACTCCCCCGCTACCAAAGTCCCAGGCCGTAAACTTAAGTCCCCCTACAGTGGCCCATATTACTTAATCGAGCAAACTGCTCCACTCAACTTCAAAGTACGTGCATGTGACACCCATGTAGAACCCAAGTCCTCTATTCATGTTAACAGATTTCGCCCTTGCATTACGCGTTTCGATCGCCCCGTTTCCCCACTACAATTCGAAGACGGCAATCCACCAGGCAACGACCTTCCGGCAGATGCAATCCCACCCTCGGACCTTTTGCCCGAGAATGACCCGCCAGACCCCGGTGGTAGTGATGAGCCGGCCCAAGCTGATGCCCCACCCGACAATATGAGATTGAGCGTATTCTAAAACAACGTAAGGGCCCGCAGGAAATGGAATACTTGATTAAATGGAAAAATTACAGTACCAAAGACAATACATGGGAACCGTTTTCCTTTCTAGGAAAAAAGACTCAGGCAGATGTACTTGCCACCCCTCCCCCTACTGTGCGGGAGCGGAAAAAGTGAATTGATTAGTTTAGTTAGGTGTTGTATTGTTGTGATTTTGTAGTTCTTTCGAAACTTTTTCCCCTTCTTGTTGTGTTTAGTTGTTCTTCAGCCACATGTAATTGTCTTGATATTCTTTGTTGATCCGCTTCTCGTACCCTACAAACAGCCTGCTATAATTGCCTTAGCCGAAAATTCAATTGGTACACGAAGTTGCCAATTTAGACATCCTGTCCCACATTATCGCACAAGCATCCTTTCGGGTACTTTACTCTCATGACCTTCATATGGCCCCGTTTATGCCAGCTACCAGAATTTATTTGTGTATAGCCTTGTTCTTCGTGATGATTCGATTGACATCTGTTTTCCCACATTTCCATGTGGCCTTTTGTCCGTTGTTGGTGACACTCTGATCTGTGCCCATCGGACGCTTACTAATTGACCCTGTATAATTTGGCTTCTCTCCTCGCTAGTGTGCCCCCTCTGTTCCCTGCATGACTCATGACAACTGCCTACCACTTTGTTACTTGCGTGCGCAGGGTTAGAGGCTGTGTGTGCGATGCTGCTGGATGATATAGCGGTTCCGCTGACATCTCAGGCACTTTCAGCATCCGCGCCTTCAAGTAGCTTCCTCCTGCCTACGTGTTTCGTTCCATCGTTGTAGCCTCCACGCTTCGTATATCAGATTGACTTTTGTGTTACTGACTGGCCAGTTCCTAAAGTTGTGTCCCGCTGCACATTGCCGTGAGTATTCTCATTTTATACAGTGGATCCTTCTTTTGTTATAGTAATACTTGTGTCTCTGATTATACATTGACTTCTGACTTGACTTTGACGGCCCTCCAGCGTTGTAGCCTAAAACGTGAGTGTTTCCTCCGGTCCTCTTGCGAACGAATATGTTGATTGAGCCATGACTACTTCACCGCAAACAGTAAATATATAATGTGAAAGTGACGCATAGCACTGAGTATTTGATGACTACCTTGAGATTTCTTATTCTTTATATACACCGCAACTAGTAGTAAAGTTTGCGAAGGCAACGCATCACATGGGATGTTCGATGGTTGCATCGTGTTTTCTTATTTCTTCATATATACCGCAACAAGTAGTAAAGTTGCGAAGGCAACGCATCACATGGGATCTTCGATGGTTGCATCGGGTTTTTCTTATTCTTCACTTATTCCGCAATCAGTAGAGAGATTTGCGAGGGCGGCACATTGCACGGGTTGTTATTTTGTTGCATTTTGGCTCCTTCCCTTCACTAAATTCCGTAAACGAAGAAACTAAGTTTAGGAAGGCAGCGCATCACACGGGGTGTTCGATGGTTGCATCAGGCTCCCTTATTCTCAACTCATACCGCAATACAGTAATAAAGTTTGCGAAGGTAACGCATCACATAGTGCGCTTTGTAGTTTGCTTCGAGATTTATATTTTTTCACTCGTACCACAGGCAGTAATAGAGCTTGTGCAGGCAACACATTACACGGGGTGTTCAATGGTTGCCTTTTGGCTTCTTTTCCCATTTCATTCCGTAAACTAGTAAACATAGTTTATGTAGACAACGCATTACACGGGGTGTTCAATGGTTGTATTTTGGTTTCCGCTTCGTCACTACGCCGTAAACTAAGACTGAAAGGTTTACGAAGACAGTGCATTCCACGGGGTGTTGGTTGGCTGTATTACTTAAACTGTCCCTCTCTGTACCACAACAGAATGGAGTTGTGAAGACGGCGCATTCCACGGCGTTGGGTGGCTGTATCTTATATATATTCCGCGCGATCGGGTGTAAGACGCGATGTAATGATTTATATTTTCCGCGCCTCGGGACATAGGCTGCGATGTTTTTAGCTCTCCTCCACTAATGATGGGAGGATTGCATTATGTGTACCGGTACATGGACAATTTTTTTTTAAGGCTCATGAGTATTTACGCAGAGAGACGGTTACAACGGCTGTTTTGTTAGCATTTTTCAGACGACATACTACGACTGGTAGCCAAATCCGGATGTTTGATTTCACTTTTACGCAACTCACCACTATTATCACTGTGTTTATTGATTGCTCCAGCGCGCACCGTGCTGATTATTGTCACGATAACTGCTTATTGCCGATGCCGTTTCACACCAACCCTGTAATTTATCTTGTGTTGATTATACGTCCAAGTTTCAAATCTATTTGAAGTAACGACTGCCTTTTAATGCTGACATTTGACCGTACGTTGACACCCGGCTATTAGCTGTTTGATGTTTGTTCTTATCTTATGATGTAGATTGTGTTCTTGTATCTTAAACCTTGTTATTATCTCACCTCTAATACTCGGTTACGTTGTCAGGCCATGTATTATTCAATTTACATTGACTTCAATGGCATGCTTCCCTACCAGTTTTTCATTCTCCTCTCTTCTCATCCACGCCTGAATAACATAACTAATCATTGAATCGTTCACCTCCAGGTGAGACGACTATGTTCCTGTCATGACTCCTGCAGACACTTCTATCACCCTTCCTGATGCTCCACCACTAGCCTTTCTTTCGGATGAGGAAGTAAACGACATTTTGGACGCACTCCCCAGTGATAAAACTTTATGGACAAACGTTTTTGATACGGAAGACCCGTCGTTTCCAATCCCTTCTGTCCCTTTACATACACCACCAGTTTCTGTCTCTCCCGATCCTTTTGTACCCCTTCCTCGTTTTGCCTCAATAAACGGTAGACCTCACCTCCTTCCCATTACTTCTCGAATCCAGCCTGCCCTACACCCACCACCCATTCCACCACCACCTCCCACCCCACTACAACCGGACCTTGGTGCTACGTGTCCCGTTCTCTACGTTCCCCGCGACCAGCCTGCATTCGCCTCTGTAATACAGGCGTGTCCCAAGTGTAACGCTAGTGTCCGCGTCCAAGAATTCACTCTTGTCCCTTTTCATTGTTTGACTCATTTGGGCCGAAGTGCTCGCTTCTAGACGCATCATGTACTACGCCATTTGTACCCTTCTGTTGCTGACGCCCACGATTACTGCTGCCAGTGTTTTAGGCCGCCCGAATGTCGGTGCCCTCCTGACCAAGCAAGGTTATGTTGCAAACAGCGCGGCATCGTGGCAAGTCACGTTTGCCGTCCCACATCTTGAGCTACCGGCTTCTACGCCTCCCTTCAGCATGTGTGATGAAGAAATCCCTTTGGTTCTCTCCCCTCGACGAAGGCGAGATGTTTCTATTGCACACGGGTTTTGCTCCACTTTTGGTTCCCTAACTGCTGCTTATCGGAATCTTAACGATTCCCTCACTAACCATATCCATCGCTACTGGCGATCCATCAAGAAATTATGGCCAATCACGCAACCGCCCCCCCGCAAAACTGGACGACAGAAACGTTCGTTTCTGCCATTTGTGGGTTCCTTCCTCGGTTCTGCTTTTGGGTTAGTCACTGACAAGCAGCGGAATAAACTGATGAAGAGAGTCAGCGTGGTAGAAGGCAACTCTAAACGTTTGCAAACAAATCTCAACACATTACATGCCCAAACCTCTACATTAGTAAGAGTTACGAACGAACGCTTAGACATTGTTTCTGATGGGGTAGTTAATAATACTTTGAACATTGCCAGACTTCTCCACAACAGCGAGTCCCTTGTTCACAGGCTCGAGGTCGTACAGGTCCAGACAGATGCCCAACGGCTCCTTCTGAGGTCTTTATCTGATTTCACATACGCCAGTGTTTCTGAAATCGGTCACATTCAGGCTTTGACATTATTAGAATCCGAGGCCCGGGCAACCCTTCTTGCTCTGGAGACGATCGCTGCAAACAAATTATCTCCCATTCTAGTCCCCCCCGATGTTTTACATAAATCCATGAGACAGGTTGCCAGATTGCTACGTGTGCAGTACCCGAATTTCAAGTTGATGTATGACCAACCGAGTGCTATTTACGCCATCCCAGGCGTAACGGCCCTCAACAGTGATTCCCATTTGTATATTGATGTTAGCCTGCCACTTGTGGTGAAAGATAATGCCTTCACAATATATGAGGTATCGTCTTTCCCGATACCGACGGGTGGCAAGAAGCCAAATCAATTTACCCGTCTCTCTGGGTTCTCTGATTTCATCGGTATATCCCGTGACAAGAGATTCTATATAGAGTTATCTAGGGCTGACTTGGCGGAATGTTTTGGGACGGGAGTTTGCCATTGTTACAGGACTTTCCCGGAATTTCCGGTCGACATCCCGTCTTGTGCTTTGTCCATTTATACAGGCGAAGTTCGTAATATTATGTCATATTGTCAGGTAGACCTCATAGAACGTAAAGCACCGTTGCGAGTTGTCAGGGATTTACAGAACTCATCCTTCTTAGTCATTGGCCACAGTGAACCCTGGTTGGTCACGTGCCAGTTAGATGTCACCCCCACTGAAGTTGAACCCTGCACTTTTTGTACATTGACTCTGGGTTGCGGGTGTAGTATGCGATCTAGTTCGGGCGTATACATACCACCGAGCCTGGTCCATTGTGACAATAATGTCATGACTAGAGTGGCTAAGTCCTACATTGCAAACTTATTATTTATTTCCCTGTTCCACAATGACACCGCCATGCATGGCATGACAGCTGACACATTGTTCCCTGAGCCGCCTGGTTTAGAGGTACCAGATTTAGACTTATTAACGTTGGGCGTTGATGAGTTCGTAGACAGACAGGGTATGGTCATTGCCGACCTAAATCGCACTGCTTCTGCGTGGAAAGATTCGCAGATTCCGTACATTGATCCCCCATGGACCTTGCCCGGTAGCCTTACTACGCAAGATAGCCCGGGTTGGCTTAGCCTCCTGAATACTGTAGGTACTGGATTATCCATAGCATGCGCAATTTGCTTGTTTGTCCTACACGGTAAATACGCACACCTTCAAAGGATAGTCTTATTATATCAACTCAGCCAGGTCCCCGCTTCAGATGCCGCACCTGTTTTTCCCGATACCCGTCCCCTACACCTATTTGACCTCATTGGCCTCGCCACCTTGTCCTTTGTCGCCACAGTCCTTATATCCCAGAAAATGTGTTGTATCTATCGCCGTCGACACGACCTGTCCTCGGTCATGCGCATGTTTGACAGAGACACCAAATGCCCTAAGTCGAGCATTTTCTTGGAACTTTTCTCTGGCACATCAAGGGTAGTTCTCTTTGTCACAGAGATCCTGACGTTCCCTGGTTGTATTAAGGTTGCCCCTGGCGAGGCAATGCCACACGCAGAACTTTCAGGTGGATGCCTTAATCGCCACCTCATAATTGACTGGGATATGACCATGTTACGTGACACACACCGCGAACTCAAGTTTCACATGCCCTCTGTTATCAAAGTTCCCCTGCACCTCAGGATGCTCACTAGGTCTGTCATATCTTCCTCCCACGCCCTAAATTTACTTATTGGTTGCGACAGCTACTATATACTCCATGCACTGCCCTCTGACTTGCCCTTGCGCCCACGTGGCAACGTTCTTACCCCCCTCAGCCGAAAGGCCCTATCATCACCTGATGACCCCCGCAAAAATGATAAGAGACGTTGCATTAGACATTTCAACTCTGTTTTCCCCACATTTGACCAATTGCATGACGATCCCCAGGATAACAATCGCTCCGCACGTAAAGGCGTGCTGTCCCCCGCTAAATCATTACCTTGTCTGACTTTCCATGAACCCCCCCCAAAGAAGGTTCGGTGGGGCAATCATACTATCACGAAGAATACACCCGGGGATACATCAGACACATCGGGTGATCGCCTGTAAACATTCCCAGAAAAAAAAAAAAAAAAAACAACAACAAAAGACAATTCATATACTAACAGAAAGATAGATGGCGCCTGCTCCTGGGTGCGATATTCACTCACAAGTTTCCCTTTCAGACGTTTTTCACCCCTTTCCTTTGCGGACTCTCACTCGGTAAGTATGGCTGACCCCTCATCCCAGCCTCAGGTAAGTTCCCCTTCACACGATAACCATATGGTACCCATGGAGTCACAGAAATTCAAAGCAGATGTGTTTGAGTTACACCTACTGGCTTCATTTGTCACAAATTCTGCCACGCCAACCTTGCCTCTTCATTTTACCTCACAAATCCTAATCAAAATCAGGACTAATGCGGCATTAGCCGGCGTTTTGGCCTACTATGTTCTTTACCGTGACAATGCTAGTTGTCCTAATTGTTTTGAAATAGACAGACCTTGCAGCTCCAAATGTCTTGAAAAATTAGCACTCCGCTTCTTAAAGCTATTCTTCGGATCCAACCCCATGACATGGGCCATGGCCGAGCGCGTTGTACGTCGAGCTCTTTCATACTTTCGCATGGAAGGCAGAGACATTTTTTCTCCTAAATATTTCATGGCTTTGGGATCTTTGGACCCATGGCTGTCATTTATTTCCGTTCACGCCCCTGGTGTTCCAGACTCTGTGGGTACTCGTCCTCCCTCAGTGGAGTGAAAAACGCTCTACTAAAACCTTTTAATTCAGGTGCTTATACTTTTGGTGCGGTGATTTTGCTTATTTCTTTTCTCACACCTCTCTATGATTGTCTAACACAACTAACGTTTAGAATCCCAAAGATTTGGTTTTTAACCCTGACATATGTATTACTCGCAGAAGGCCAACTTTTTTGTGAGAGGTTTTATTTTTTTTTCGTCTAATACTTTTATTATCACATGTTGTCTTTGATGTTTTACTTCCAGATGGTTCACCTTGAAGACCCTGATGAATTCACATCTCGCCAGGCCTCGCGGCGCGAGATTTTCTTCACTGAGGTATGTAGCACCCCTATGAGAAACCTCCCTATGGAACAATGTTTAACCTTAGAGTCGATAATCTCTCATAGGGATGGTAACGTTGCGCTGGCGGGAACCGCCAGGTGTCTCCCTCGGTTCATAGATATTCCGAGAGAGTGCGCCCCAGACAGAAGAGTGCTTTTTCTCCATAGCTTCAGTGCCTTTTGGTTTGTGGTTATGGAGATACACACTTCTTGTGGGTTGGGATTTTATGATATTCCCCGTGGCACCCACAAGTCATTTATTATGACCCTCTCAGAAGTATGCCATTTCGCATACTTCCCTAACCCTGCTATATGGGTGCATAGAATATTATCCGACTGTGCCTGTTGTAAGACAACCCCACTGCCTGACATATACAGCATCCCTTTACTAACCCCCCCTGAGCTTTACTTTGACTTACTTGGCCCCCCCCTGAAATACCGTAACCTCAACCCCGTGTCTGACTTACTCCCACCTATCACCGAACCTCAGGTGGTTGTCCTCTCAGACTACATGTTGCCACATTCACCCTTATCTCAGATCTTCTCCCCAAACCCACGTTTTAGGACTGCTCGCCCTGACCCCTCATATGGTGGCTACGGTTTTTTTTATTTGCCTTTCGTCCCTTCAGGACCCCTTCCTCAGGCTGTCTGCCACGACCGTTTGTCGCCTTCCCCCTTTAGTACCTCTTGTGCACAATTCATCAGAAATGCTGTACATTCCGTTTCAGGTTGTTCTAACCAAACCCCTGTCCTAATTCCTTCTCCTACGGACGCCGATTGCGTCCCCCCACCCGACTCTCCCGATCCTTTCGCCACTTCCTGCAATTTCCCAGTTTCTTGGCCCTTGTGTTTGGACCCCCCGATACGTTCTTGGCCATCCCACGGTACAGCCAAACCGTTGTGCTTTGACTGCACATCTAGACCAAAATTACCCCCTTCCCCTGATTTTTAGGCACACTCCCTTGCCCTTCATCTTTAAAACAAACATTTGACACCTTTGTTGTTTCAATTCAATAGTTCTCTTTTTTCACATACTTTACACATCTCTTTTTATTACTCCACGACTTTCATTACATCATTATCACACTTTGATACTCGTTTGGTTGCATCACCCCTTCCCCCATTACCCATTACCCTTTGGCATCTGGCCATTTAATTTACCCGTTTACCCCTTGTCCCCTTCACCCCATACCCGTTTAACATCTTTTGTTAAAATATCACAGTCACTCTACATTGTCCTTATGTTGATTTGTTTGCTGATTGTTTTATGGTCCCTCCATAATCACACATTTTCGCCATAGTCCATTTTGTAGGAGTCCAGCTTCTCACCCCATTGTCGCCCCGTCTCCCTATTTCACGTGCCCCTGACCGTATCACAGATTGTTTCAGCACCAGTTCCTGGTTATTTTATGTCGCAGCGCTGTCACCAGCTATCACAGTTGTCCTTTAATTATCACAACAGTTCACACCTCGTTCTTCTGATATTCTTGCCCAACACAGCAGTTTCACACTGCGCCGTTTACGTTGGTCGGGTATTCTTCTCCACAGGCAACTTCTGACCGTCACTCGACCTTGACGATGCTACACTTGCATTGTCCTGTGTTCATTGCTCCGCAGCACATACTTGCACGTTCTCTTTTCTGAACGTGTTGTGTTTTGGCCATTATGGCATTATATTCTTGCCTCCCGGTCCGCGCTGTCTGTTTTAATAGTGTATGCAAATTGCATTTCCACACGGCGGTACAGTCACTTATAGTCACTTGTGACGGCCCGGTGGCTTCATTATTTGGCGCCTGCTCACAGTCCTTGCTGTCGGCAGTGCCGCCCCACCTGTGCCACGCAGGCTCATTACAGTCTCACGGCCCTTTTTCCGGCTGGTGCGTTGCACTCGCAGACTGTTCAGAGAAGCGGTCTTCTTGGAAGCCCTTCCCCTATCTTCTGTCTACCTAATCATCCCTATGCACTCCATCATGTGATCTGTCTGAAAGGTTGGAGTACCTTTCAAACGGCCGACCGCCCTGTTCAGAAAGGACGGGGTGACGGGTTCCGAAAGTACGTGACGCCGAAGTGCCGAAAACCATGTTAAACTAGTGGCCCTTTTTTTTGGAATATTAATTTCTCTAAATTTGGATATAATTTTGGACTAGAATTTGGAATCCCCTTTTCAGACAACCCTTTACATAAAAAAAAAAAAAAAAAAAAAATAGCCATGGCATTCCTTGTGAGCGACGTGAGCAAATCATCAGATAAAATCATTTAATAATCCCTACTTTATTAGAACAAAACTATTAACTACCTACTTTACTTGATTTAAAACACTCTAGAATAAAACGATATAATTGATTACGACACCAATCACTGTGTCTCCCAGCACTAATCACAGTGCTGCCCACCCCGCCAACAAGGAGAATTTTAAGGATAACCCCCAATAAAAACTAGAAAAATCCGAATACAAAAAAAAATTTAAACCTTTTAACCACCCTACCCGCTTAACTACCTATCCCTCCCAAACCTAATCCACCTCCCCCCCAAGTCCCTCCTCCGCCCTCACCTCCCCCTGCCGCTGCCGCTGCCTCATATGCCGTTCCCGGTAGATCTGAAACAAGAAAATAAAAACGAATATGTTCATATTACTTTCATCATAATCTTTGTGTAATGTTACGTATACCAGCTTCACGTTTTTTGCTTACCCTTCCCGTTAGGTCGACCTGACATTAGCTTTTGTCCATCCCCCGCCTCCCTCTGTTTCGCCCCCCCCCTTCTACGTAACAACCCCCCCTCTTATCCGTACTACCATATAGGTCGATGTTTGACCTTTATCAACTACGTTAGTGTTTCGCCATGACCGCTTCATCCCGTTTTATCTCCAATTTAACCCCCTTCCGATCATACCACACGTATGTTACCCCCCCCTCAAATGTTGCTAACCATATTTTCCCACGCTATCGTGGATGACAACTTTTAAGTCCTGCACGAATCTGTCTGTTCGTCTCACTAGCCAGACGTCTGGAGCTGGCTGGAAGCTGCTAAGCTCCGCCCTTCACGACGTCGCAAAACTTTTCACCACTAGTTTCCTACCCCGGCAGTTTCAAATTGATCCTTCCGGTGCTGGATCCTACCCACGATACCGTCATTTTTATCTTCACCCGACCACTTCTAACTCTGCCTGTGTTGCGGTTCGAGTCTTGACATGTTTTCCCGTCTACCTACGTATTTTGTTAGGCTATTTGACCAGTGGCCACCCCAACCCATCCCTGTAACTCTTGCTGATCCATGCCGGTGATCTAATGCCGGAGCCATTTTCTCCATCAGCCTTCATACACACCCCACTTTGTTATCGCTATTTCTCCCTGACAAACTACTTCCGGGATTAAAAATTACACTTACCTTGTATCCGAGGAACATAGCGTCCACTACCAAATGGGCCACGTCGGCCCACGACCATTGTCCATCAATAAATTGATGGACTAGGCCGCGGGCTCGACGTTCGACGTCTGCAATTAACAGTGACACTTCCATGACTGACCTTGCACCTGCGCGGTGCGTCTGTCCTCGCCGCTCGACGGCGCTCCATATGCTAGCCCGATTGCCCTTCCTTACAAATACGTGGTGATATTTCTTTTATACCACCACTTTATTTCTCACAGTTTTCTTTCGACTTCTGTACCTCTTTTTGTGGGTTTCAGGCCTGGACAAATTTCTTTGCACATCGCCCCTACCCCCGAATATGGTCCGTGTGCCTCACACGAAAATAACAAAAACACTTTTTTTTCAATTCAGGATCCCTGTTAAAATTACTCGAGAGCTGTCCAAAAGTCGTGGAATGATAAATATTTTCTTTTTTTCGCTCACCCACGATGTGACTTTCAATTCCTACGTCAATCCTCAGTTTTGTATCCACACTTTTCTTTTTGCCTATTCTGGTTATTATTGTTTTTTTAAGGCCACCTACTTCCCTCGTTCTCATGGTTGAGTTTGTTGCTATATAATATTTTTTTTCGTGACCCCCCTGACACCTTTCATCTTACCCGACCTTGAACCGTCCTGCTGACACATAGCAACGTTAACAGCCCTCTCCCATTTCCCCACTCTTTTTCCTTCGACTCTGAACATTGATTTGCCTCCCTTCTCTTTATCTAATTCCTGGTGCAGCACTTGTGGATTTACCTTGTAGGGACACCCCATCCAAATACGGTTAATCCATACACTTAACCATGGATCCGGAACACCCCTGTGGGTTGGGGAATTAGAATATACCCACTGCATCCCCTGCATGTTGTAAGAGGCAAACTATTAGGGGGTTGCTCTGTGCTTATCTCAGGGCAACTAAAAGACCCCATCTGCAAGTGCATTATCTTATCCACATTCATAATTTCCATATGTCCCTTACAAATAAGTCTCTATGTTCTCTATTGTCCTATGTTTTATTACCCAGTCTTCTTATCGGTGATGTGTGACCCCACTTCACCAAGTAGAGGCACTGACCATTCACATGTTAATCCCCTTCTCTTGCAGTCAATTTCCTTTTCGGACTCAAGTTGATTTTTTTTCCAGCCTCAAACAACATTTTTCCCCTCTTTTCCTCATCTTTACCCTCATCCATATTTTCAAACTCAGGCAAATCTGATGGGAATATCACATTTACAGCTTCACTTACAGGAATGTCCTCGACCATATGTCACATTTGCACTTTTCCCCTTTTTTCTTTTTGTGTTGATTAATTAATGATGTTTGAATCGGAGCCTTTGTTGTCGTAGTATGACATGTTTTATATTGCTTGATTCTTACACTGATCACCTCTTCCATTTCCTCCCTTTCTTCTCCCCTTTCCTAGTCCGTCACATCTAAGTGGTTCTTTTTCCTTCTTCTCCCTTTCCTCTTGTTGCCGCCTCGAGCTACTTTGGCATGCCACGACATGATGGGCCAGTACTCCCATTATGTTGTATGATAATGGCTTTGTTTTTTTTTCCCATCCCTTTCCTTTGTAGAGCGACATATTGGTTGAGACATATCACATTAATATTTATTGCAGCAATTCTCCCCCTGTCCTTTCTGACAGAATCACATCAGATCAGTACAAAGGCGTTCATTGTCTTTTACCCACAAACAAGGTTTTTGAAAGAAAAGAAAGAAAAATGAAGATTCTAATAATTGTACTCCCTTTCGAATTATGATGGGAGCACTTTAACTTCATTATTCCCTCAATATCTTTTCTCCCATTCCTGCCCAGGGAGCTGTGAGTGGCGGATTCAAACATCTCTCTCCATCAATTGAAACAAACTTATCAATAATGCTAGAAATAGGCCAATTACATTGCAGATGGTACTTTTTCAACACCCATTCGTATGTCTGGCCGTACGGGTAAAGGTCCAGTTAACAATATTTTTCCGGACAAATTTGTAGCCCTGATCCCACAGGTTACACATTGCCTGCAGTTCACATTGAGCGATTGCCTCAAGTGACGTAGGTAATACATATCTAGCTTCTCCTGTTCTACTTCATTTGATCTGACTTTGGTTTGATTCTCCTCCCCTCCCTACTTACTATTAGTTAAATGTTCCCTTTTCCTGCAGCTGCAACCAAGTTGGCAGGCTCCTCCCTAGCCTAGGTTCAGTTTTGAAGCCTCTCATCCATATTCATATCTTGGGTTTCCTCTTGCATATTTCTTTTGAGTCTGTCGACTACCTCCACATTTTCTAACGGATGTAGTGTTTTGCTTCACCTACACTGTCGTGGTCGTGATGTGGAGTAACTTACAGCCTACGTTGCACGCAGCCCCTTGGCAAAACACAGGAAACCATATAGCTGCCCTAGGAGTTCCCCCTAATGAGCCCACCACAATCCTGCACGTATCATGTCATCGTGCATTGTTTGAGATGGGTTCCTGGGAGGCCCTCTTTGTAGCACTCCACCTCCTCAGTTGCTTTCAATATTCCTCCCTTGTTCTCCATGGTGTCATCTCAGTGACACATCCATGTATAGAGACAATCCATTTAATACGACAACACCCTGCACGTACAATGACAATTTCAAACCCTCCTTCAATGAGTAGCAGATTAATTTTCCCTCAGGACTAATGAGACACAACCATCATCAAAAGACATATTAACCTGCCTGACACTTTCCAGCCACCCTTCATCATGATCTCGACTTCTCCGATACTTGCCTTTTTCTGTAATCTGCATTCATTCACCTGGCCTGTCAATTGATCACTATGTCCTGCAACCCCACTGCATCACAAACCAGCAAACACTGTCATGATCCACAAACCGTCGTCTCCGGTGGTTCCATTTTTTTGTAACTTCACCTCACACAAGGCTTGTACAGAATCAATACCTATAATTAGAGGGGATATCAATTAAATTGTTTACCCTGAACTTCATTTCAAACAATATTTTGTTAGGATAACACTCCACCAATCTATACTGCCCATACAGACGCAAATACTTCTTTCCATTTTTTTGCTTAAGTTGTCTCATATTACAGGCTTGAAGTAACATTATAGTAATATTTTATAGTAATTATTAGTGTATGACTCCTCAGGTATGTAGTTTGGCTGTAAAATGACTCTATTAGTGTTGTGGGTGGTACCCATACACAAAGTGTTGTAACCATAACTAACACAGTTATATAGAAAACAAAATGGGTTTATAAATTACTAAAACATCATGATACGGGCTCAAAGTCATGATTTCCTTAGAAACAATTTACCCTTTTAAAGCAACTATAGTGGCTATTCACATAATGCTTGGTTCACGTCATTGAACAACCAAAACTACTATACAAAGACACCTATTCCCTTAAGTGTTGTATTTTAATACCTTAAATATTGTGCTTTTATACTTTTAAGTGTTGTATTTTAATATCTTAAATATTGTACTTTTATAATTTCAAATGTTGTCTTTTAATACCATAAATGTTGTGCTTTTTATACTTTTAAGTGTTGTATTTTAATATCTTAAATATTGTACTTTTATAATTTCAAATGTTGTCTTTTAATACCATAAATGTTGTGCTTTTTATACTTTTAAGTGTTGTATTTTAATATCTTAAATATTGTACTTTTATAATTTCAAATGTTGTCTTTTAATACCATAAATGTTGTGCTTTTTATGATTTTAAGTGTTGTATTTTAACATCTTCAATATTGTGCTTTAATAATTTTAAATGTTGTATTTTAATGTTCTGCTTCTATAATTTTAAAACATTGCCTTTTAAATATCTTTAATATTGTGCTTTTACAATTCTAAATGTTGTACTTTAATATCTTGAATGTTCTGCTTCTATAATTTTAGAACATTGCCTTTCTAATGTCTTAGATGTTGTGCTTTTATAATTCTAAGTTTTTTTTTATAATCTTAATTGTTAGAAATGTTGTGCTTTGTATTATTTTTACTGCAAGCACCACGGGCTGATGAATATGCATAACATTTTTCAATGTTAAACACTACATTCCACATGGGGCGCTTCTGTACTGCTTGTATTACCCAGGCACCGCGTCCGCGTGTAAGGTTTTATACGAAAGGTAGGCCTGCATGGATTTCTCCTGGCGCCACCTGGTTAGTTACCTGCTCGCTATATGAGGACTCTATGAACGTACATATTGTAATGTAAGATGACTTATTTGTTTTATCACACATGGTTGTAGTAATCATATCACTAAATACTCTGAGCATGTAAGGCTAAGTAGTGAGGAGAAAATCTTTATTTTTCATATATGTAATCATAATTATAATGCTGACTTATGTGTTATTCTAATTCATACCTACTGTATTGAATCATGCCAATTCTACAGGAATACAGGTCGGGTATCTCGACATCTGATGTAAACCTCTGTTCTCTCTTTACACTCCTCCTCTTCCCTCTTCCTCTTCTGTTCTTTCTTCTCCATATACTACAATATACAAAGTAATAACATAAGAGACACGAAGAAATTCTCACCGTGAGTGGTAAATGCATATGCGAAATTATAATTCGTACATACCTCTGACTAAATTCGTTTAAAACAAACCACACTTCGCAATTTGATTCTTTTTTTCCAAAAACTATACTTCTCCTATATTTCATGCTACCATGCCGTCTCGATTAAATATGACCTCAGTAAAACTTCACATACAGTATGCCTTCACCGTATAAGTTCCATTCTTTGAGATTTTACTTATACTTTCGAGAATCTTACGCTACGAAACAGCTGTTTCGATTTGGAGAGTGCAATCACCAGTTCTCAGAGTGCTGGTTCACGCTTCGTGTTCTATACGCTCGTTCAACTTGACTGTCTTTTCTCAGTCATCCATGCTTTCCTAGAACCTCCTGTCAGTCAGACGTACTGTATGGGGTATGCCCCTCAGTTTTGTCAATCTAGCCGCATAGTTCAAATCGATATACATTTACCGGCTATTGCCGTCTGCGTCCAAAAGTACCTAAGCTCTGTGCTCGGTCTGAGGAGTTTTAATTATTTTCTAGGATCAACCATGCATGACATGCCGTCTGTAACAAGTAAACCCTTATCTACTGATGTGCATCCCTTGAGCATGTGGTTTGAATCTTTTCACTCCCTTGCCCCGAGATATGTGACAATACTTTAGTTGACAACATGGTAATGTGAAACACCCGGTCATTGTACTGCGCTAAAACTGCACGTACGCTATAAACGGTGACTTTACTTTTACCAGAATTGACGATAGAACGTTGCGTTTGGTAAAAAAAAAAAAGTGACTTTGCTCGCTTCCTAAAATTACCAACAAGAAAAACCAATCTTCAAATTACCTGGTTTTGATCAGGTTCCACATCGTTGCTCTCTCTTCGCCTCCTCCTTTTGTCTTCTGCTGCTGTCCTTGTAGCCAAAAAGGGAATTCACCCACGCCGTATTTGTGTCACAGTTCCGCTGACCTCATTCGTGACCTCATTCTCCTAATCCAACTTTTATTCTTCTAATTTCTCTCCTATCCACTTTTAATCCGTGACTGTACACCTTTACCATCCTTACACCAATTTTAATTTTTATCCACGTCCCGCATAAGTACCTTTGTTGCGTCACTTGTGTAGGTTGTAATCCGTCAGCCACCTGATTCCTCTCGCATTCTTGCATAATTAACTTTTGGCGGGCAACCAAATATGTCGTTGCGGCGTAACTCCACTGCGCCGCCCACCAATCTTTCTTCTTTCACACACTACGCGGCGTGGATCCACCCATAAAATTGATACAATTCTTAAAGGTCACCTAAACCTTGTGCTAAGTATTAACATATATCTTGACATTTCGCTCCGTAAGAAGACATATAGATCTTCGCTAGGTCCATTCTTCCTGTCATAATGGATCAATTTTTCTGTTGTTTTTTTTTACCTTTCTCTTCTTCTTCTTCTTTTTCTTTCCTGCCTTTGCCTCAAATTATACCCGCACCTGATATGTCGTCTTCCTCTGACCTAATTATCCAGTATCACACTGGTTCCTACCATTACTTATTTTTGTTAAATTAAACCCTCTTTGTATGTATTATGCAATTACCTTACGTTTGCCATTAGAAGGTCTAAAAGCCTCAGTGAAAAGTCTTCTCCCTTCCTTTATGTTCTCTTACGATAATTGCTGCTGGAATGAAATCTGGAACCCAAATTCACCTTTTGCCACTTTCCAAGATTATGTAATGTTTTGTTTCTTTTTCTTCGCTCCTGGTTGAGCCCTATCACACCGTCGGTGCCCTGGACGAGGATCAGACAGCCAGTTAACCCGGTAATGTTTCAATAACTCCTCGCAAATACAGACCTTTACTATGCTCTTAAGAGAAAAACAATATTTATTTCAAGTTCTTTCCCCACTGTACAAAGGGATTTTGAATCCATCAGTTTTTATCTCTTTTCCTCCCTCTCTTTCTCCCCGATTCTCTAAGTACATAAAATATTGCTGGTTAATGCTCTCTGCCCTTCGTCGCAGGTGAGTGTGTGTTAACTGTTTAATATATATAAAATAAATACTTCTTTCCATCACTCCTATTATTGTATAACTTGTGATTGTCCCACCTAGTAATTAATCACCACTTCAACTATTTCACTTAATGATTAATTCATTTAATTTTAGGGCGATGTTGTCCTTTACCTATAATGTACAATCCTTGGTTTACACTGTGTTCAATACTTCTTTTATTTATTACCTTGTGTTTGTATTTTGTTTTGTAATGTTTATTGTACATTGCTTTAGGTCATCTATTACCTGCCAATTGCTTCCCACCAGCTTTGCATTTCTATACTTCAATGTGTATTATTTTTTTCTTAGTTTGATATCTTTAATTTCTCTCAATGGTTGTCTCATATAATGTATTGTTCTAACTCAGATTTATTTGTTAAGAAATAGAAGTAATAGCCAATTTATCAATAGTAATTAAATGTCTACTCTGTTTTAGACTATGGATGATCATCGGATTTCACCTTACGCTTGAACACCCGGAGATCAGCCTTGCATGCCAACATGCTCGGTTACTGCCCATTGTAACATTGCTTTATCAATTTTTTTTCTAATTTCTTGCCGCTTTTGAAATTCTTATTACTTTGGAAATTCGTCCAAACATAAGATTTAAAATTCTTTCCCCATGGGCAACTCTGGGTTTTCTAAAAAGTATGGTTTTACAGCCGATTTTTCACCCACCCCCTCATAAAGTAGGATCTCACCCCTATTGTATATTCACAGGGTGGCACATAACTTACACTGTCCGCGGAGTTACTTGTTTAAATAATAGCCTTTGTCACTTATCTTATGATCTTTCCTCAGTCTCCTCTGGAAATATATATATTCCTTGTCTCCATTGGAGATATATATTGTTTTTCTCTGATACACTCTCCACGGGGTCGCCTGTTGTAATGTCTCAGCTTCACACTTAGCCTTAACTGAATACAAAAGCACTCGGGCATTAGTGCCTTTACAGTTGTGAGAAATGAGTAGTGCGGGTTGCGATTCATGCTAACTTGCTCTGCAGCATCCAAGGCAAGTGGTTTACTTGTGTGCCATCCACTCTTAATATTTCATAGTTACGTATCGATATGTTATTTTTATTGTATAACTTCTAATTTGTATTCTTTTACAAAAGGAAACAAACCTATAAGCATATATTGTGCACGTCGTGCGTAATGATTTTCCTTATCAATTTCTTTATATATGCTACTTCATGTTCAAGTTTAATTATTATACAGTTTAATGGTCATTTGTATTGTACGCCTAAAATCGTTCATTTCGTCTTAACTATTTCAACCTTTATGGTATTTAAGTATCTTACACATATGTAGTGTCCTTGATGTTCTTTATATTTTGGTAATGGGTTTTTCTTATTCTTGATGTTGTAATCTTGATGTTGTTCGTAACGTGTTCTATAATACACTGTGTATCCTTAAAATTTTTGTGCTTAAACCTCATATACTTGGGCGTGGTATTTTTATCTCGATGTACACCACGTTCATTTCAATAGGTTATTGATGTATCTTAGATAAATTGTACGTCTGGTCTGGCTTGGATATTGGCATGAGCGCTTGGCAATCTAATCAATTCTTAAGTGAGTGTTCGGGTCACTTTGCTTTAAGTTATAAGTATATATACTTGTTACATATTGAAGGGAATATTCTCGGCTGAAACACGAGGACGTGTTTAGTCGAAGGAGGGCCGAGTGTAGGATATAGAATACACACCCAGAGACTCTTGGAAATATATAGACATTCATAGACAATAACATGATACTGATGGTTGATGAGTCACCATAACCACCACTCCGTGAAAGTCACGTGTAGGACGGACGAGCCGAAGTTGGATACGCAGGCAGGACGAGTCCATTTGATGACGCGTGAGGAAGCCACGTAGGCAACCACACACAGATGATGCGGAGTAGCCCCTTAAAAGAGATGCGCAACCGCGAGTCCGGGTCGTTGTTGGTAGTCACGCAGAGCACAGAGTCAGACCCCAGTTTAGGAGCCAAGAAGGAGATCAACGACCACTTGCCACTGAAGATCCATGACTCTCAGTATCATGACTACATAGACTCGGGTGTTTAGCACATAGTCAGGGTTTCATAAGTATCATGCAAAGTTGGTAGTTTATATGCCTCGCTCATTGCCATGCCGGCCTAGCCAGACAAGCAGGGATCACAGCACTGAATAAAGGTAACTATTACACTGTGTATATCCTGTGTCTGCAGTCCTTACTTCCCGTCATTCTTATGAGGGTATGATATGGTAGCTAGGATCCGTGCCCGAACTCACAGCCAGCGAGTAAGCGAGCTATGGTTAACAAGTACAGTACAGTACAATAGAGTAGGACAGATAAGAGTATCTATCTATTTGGTAGAGTATTGATCCCCCGTCCACGTCCCCCAACGACGGATACTCTCCAGTAGTGGGTAACAGTAACATCGTGGAGAACAGTTTGTGGATTGGGGATACTCCATTATCTAGTCTAGACATCATTCAGGTAATAAAAATCTCATCCTCAATCCTTGCTTCCGGTACTTTCGGCGGAAATGGTTTCCCTATCCTGAGTTTGACTAATTCATTTTACTAGATGACCTACATTCAACTTATTTTTGCCTTTCTGCAGATATTGTTGTAGCCTCTCGTAAATTCTCGCGGTCATGTGATCATGCTAAGGAGAACAAGACGTCCATTAAAATGGAATGGTCGGCACTTTTTATCCCGCTTTTAAAACTGCTGTACAAGTGTAAGAAAACGGTGTTGAATTATTAATTAAGTCAGCACAAGCCACCGCATCCGCCGCCCGTCGCCGCATCCACCGCTGCATCCGCCACCCGCTGTAGTGTCCGCCTCCGCGACCGCCGTCGCGTCCGCGGCCCGCCGCCGCGTCCACCACCACACTTTGTTTTCTTCATCATTCTTTTATGCTTGGACGTGAGGACTAGATACTATATTATGATAATATGTAGGCCTGGGAAATTTTTGGGGTTGAACTTTTTGTGATTTTGGGTCAAGGTCATGGCCAGCACAGGAGCAATTCACTTATGAATGCTCTATTTTCTTACAAAATACAGCAATATTGATTTAACATGAGGGACTTGAATAAGTTTCATATTGGGTGACCTTAGGCAATTTTCAAGGTCACAGGAGCCGATTTTCAAAATCGACTATATGTGATATTTTGCAAAATATTTTGCAAAATAATATGTATTCTCCCTACATTTATCTTACACAATATCTTTGTTCATAATTTTTAGAAAAAATTGTAACTAGGTCACAATGACCTACTTAGATGATTTAGAGAATAAGTTATTCTGGTTTAAATAGGGTTCTCAAGACAATTGATTGAATTGTTGACATTTGAATTGTTCTGAATAAAATCACTTCTGTGTGGTGAATGGAAATGAATCAGTTACCAGAGTGATCAGCACACAATATACTTCCCCACTGAAATACAACAATGAGTGTAAAATGCCATCTTGAGGACTTAACATGTTTAGCTGCACCCCATAACTTTTTCTAGGTCAGAGTTTGGGAGGCAGGGGTAATCCGATCAAAGGTGGCAATCAAGCTTGGACACAAAGTTCTCTCGAATCATCTCTGTGATGTGGTCATCACCTCTCTCTGTTCTCTGTGGGGTACTTTTTACAACTTGTCACCTCTTGGTGTATTTTAAGATGTGATGCATGATGCCATTTAGTCCATGATGATACTGAAAGGTTCAAGAGAGCTTTAGTCCACTGCATGGACACCGTGGCATGGAGAGTGAGTGGATGGTATCAAGTGTCAGAGTGTCCCTCTCTAGGTCAGATGATCACGAGATTTCTATGCTACGTGTCAGAAGGAAGAATGTTCCACAAAAAGTATAACTTAAATTGCTTTAAAAAAATGGAGATGTATTATTTCAAAGCTAATATCATAAAATTACAGTATCCTGATGATTATCATGGTGACAATCAAGCGAGTGAGCTCCTTACATCATAAGTTTGTGCATGCTGTGTGGGGGGAGCATATTACATGATTCCAGACCAGAGAGTGTGGAGGTCCGAGACAATTCTTACACTGGGAAGTGAATGAGACTTAAGCAAATGAGACCGTCTGACAGAGCCAAGTTGAGAACCAATCTCACCCTAAGTGGCCGGCCTTCGCAAAGGCCGACCAACAACTACCAACAAGACTCCCAGACACATCATATATATTTCAACACTCCGTAACATATTATGTAGCACATGTCATGAAACGCTGATGAAACTCATGCAAAATATTAGCAATTATATTTTATTTTTTCCGCGAGCTAATGGTGGAAGACTTTAAAAATAACCCTTGCCTTGGATTATATCGGGAATCCATGCGCCATTTTCCTCACAATAGATATTCCAATCAGATATCCTGGAGTGTGCCAATTGATAGTTGTCTGCACATGCATAGTTGATGCAAAACTCTTCCAGTTTTAATAAATGAAAAAAGATCGGAATTGGTAATTCATTTAAATATATTTCCTACAGAATTTGGCATAGCCACAGATAATATCAATATCAAATCTCAAAGACTTGGGTTCACAGAAAAACATTGGTTTTGTGGGAGCTCTCTCATGTGTGTATATTAAATAATAGCTACACAGTAATTATATATATTATACAAAAAATCTGCAAATGATTTGTTCTCAATGACATTTATGGCAATTTCGATTTTTGATTGACAGTATCTGGGACATTAATCTTCCCATTAGAGCATCACCAATCTAAATGAATAATTGAAATGTTTTGGTTTTTGTTTTTCTGTGGACGTTTAATTTTTAATATTATTGTAATGTTCCATGTGGATCAAATCTGTAAAAAATGCATATACCATTGAAATATTTAAATGAAGTGTTTCAGAATAAATGTTGAGTTTATGTAACCAATTGTCTGAAAACGTGGTCAGTATGGATTAGCGATTAAAAATTCATCATTATTCTATCAATTTATAATATTTAAATTAGATTCTTTTCAGAATGATAAGAATTCCCCAAAAGGATTTGAAAAGTGTTGATTTTTCCTATTTTCTAAAGTCAAATATTGTGAAAAAAGCTACAAATAAAAAAGTAGAACAAATTGACCAAGGTTCATTCTCCAGTGATCATGAATCAATGGAAGTCACCGGAACATGACATGTACTCCCCTTAAGAGAAATCAAGCACTTTCTCAACCAACATTCGGCCATCTTGATTTCTGTTATGAGTGAACTCATTGAGTACATATTAACACATTAACTCCCTATGAAATTAACATCCTACCGGACTTCTCCAGAAAAATGTGCACCACTCCAGTAACTGATTTTCTTTGGCTAATTTCAATTCTCTGTTTTATGTGTTCGTTAAATATATAAAATGTGTATGGACATTATATGACACACCTCATATTCAATATAAATTATTACATGTTATAACCTTATATACCTACCTACAGAGAATAAACTAGAAAATGGTTAGATTTAAATGAAAGATGAGTTATAGATATCTGTTTCTTTTTATCGATTTGCATTACTATTGATATCATCTTAGACAAACATATTTTTGGAAAATTTTACTCTATAAATTTAATTTAGGCTGTTGTGTGAAATAACGGAATATCCCTTTATAAAAATAACTTGATCAAGTGATAAAGATGTTGACTATTTGTGTGATTTACCAGTGAGAAGGTAAAGTCATACTAATCAACATGGCCCAGTGGGTAAGACATCTGTCTCCCATGCTAAAGGTCTGGGGTTCGATTCCCACCTGGAACAATATATTTTTATTTTATTCATGCTGAAACTGAAATCTTCATTTTTAAGTTTTATTTTCGCAACATGCACATCAGAACATATAGAATTGAAACATTTTTTATTTTGATAGAAATTATAAAAAATAATGACGATACAATAAACAAAGGTGAAATCTTCAAAGGTGAAATCTTCATGTTGGGGTCTTTTTAGAGCAGAATGAAGGTCAGAACACATAAAATGTGTTTTTTCTTTTGTTTTTTCTTTTGTTTTTTCCTTTCTTTTTTGTTTTGTTTTTTGTTTTTTTGGCAAATGGAGAAAATACAAAGAAAAAAATGTGACTGTGACTCCAAGTTTTCTACAGTACTGACATAGGGTGATACATGGCTCAGTGGTTAAGATGTCTGTCTTCTATGCTAAAGGTCCAGGGTTCGAATCCTGGTTGGGAAAAGTATTATTTTCATGCTGAAGGTGAAATCTTAATATTGGGGTTCTATTTGAGTGATATGTTATTCAGGAAACAAATTGATTTGTCTATTGCAAATGCAGAAGAATATAAAATAATAGAAATTATTTGATACCCCCCAAAAAATGAAATCTTTATATTGGAGTTCTTATTGAGCAATTTGCATATCAGCAGAATATAATTTTTATTATTTAAGCGCTATGAACAGATTTTATCTGGTATTCAGCGCTATATAAATTTTATCATTATCATTATTATTATTATTATTATTATTATTATTATTATTATTATTATTATTATCATTATTATTATTATTATTATTATTATATATTATTATTATTATTATTCTATTTTGCAAAATAGAAAATATATAAAATAGTAATTATATGCAGAAAACAAATATGAAATCTTCATATTCCAATTTTATTTCAGTTTAGAAAAAAACGAATTATAACATGGATCCAATTTCAAGAATTTATCATAGACTTTAAACTTCGAGTAAGTTGATCAAGAGGCCAACCTTGAGCATCTCTGAATAAATCCAGTGTGATGCAATAGTTCCCAATGTTTCAGCATTATTATGTATCTCACAGGTCTGATGATATGCTTTGACCTTTTCTCATGGCAAGATTGCTCACTCAACATTTCGCCTGGATCCACATTTAAAAATAAACATGGATTGTACCTATCTAAGGTGTTGTTACAATTCAGCAACACTTAAAACATACCTGCAAACAATGCTCATTCTTAAATACATTCAATCAGGTTGGTATATTATATATTCCAAAACAATTTTCAAGATCTTCAAAATGTGTAGTTGTCAATATTTGACCATATCAGTCACTGACAGGATGGAAATCAACAGGTCACATGTCACCTGTATGTGCATTTCTCTGTTGTCCAGTGAGATCAGCCAACAATGCATGTACTCATGTGTGCAAAGATCACCTCTTGGAAATGGTGTCGATACCTCTAAAATAGTTCTCTAGTTTCACAGTTGTTTAAACACTACTAACAATATAGAATTAGAATTTCTTTATTTGAAATAAATTCAAATATTGCAATCATTATTTTACTTGTCAAATAAAACCACAATTTGAATAAGAAACATGTGTAGTAATATTGCTCAGATGTGTGTACAGTGATTTGCCCACTATTTTTGACATGTGAAAGTGATTACACACCCCACTAATCTGAGTACTAATCTCAGTAAGCAAGTGTTCCCAGCAGGATGCCAGATCATATTTTTAATCTCTACCTACGGTACCCTTACCTGAGACTTTCCTCTTTTTGTCAGGTATGTTGGCTTAAGGGGAAAACACATAATGGTACCTCAGGAAAGCCAGAATGTGTGGCATTTATATTTATACGAAACAAAACAAAAATCACATAAAAGTGTGCGACAGCTGTCATATAACGTACCAGATGAAATCACATTTACTTTAAAATCATTTTTTAAAATATCAAAGTCACATGATTAGAATTGAACATATATCAAAATTAAAACACACCAGTCAAATGTAACATCCAGAACAAAACAGGTCAATGTGACCAATTCATCACACAAATGTTGCTAACAAATAAGAGAAAATATAAGCATTTTATCTCTTTTCCATCAAATAATTCTATAACACAGAGTAAAATATGCATAAATTGATTATGGTGATTATGGTGTTAGGTATAAAACAAGAGATTTAGCTCAAAAACCTTTGATGGCTCCCCACATTTCCGATGGAGAGACATAGATGTATCAATCTAATTTATCATAAATGCGCAATTCCCATATCATATGATATATATATTAGCTATAATTATGACTGACTGTTTCAATGCGATATCATAAAATAGAATATCAATGAATATGGTGTTTGTTGGCAGGAAATGAAAGTAATATGCAAAAAATGTCAGATATATCACATCAGTGGTGCCTCAAATGGAGACTTCTGATAAATGATAAGATAAAGATTGTACATTTTCTGCCAAAGAACTTATTTAAATGCAAATTCAAAATTTTCACTTCTATCCCACATTCCAACCACATTTCAGAGAATTGGTAAAATAGTAATCTAAAGATAACAAGGGGCGTTTCATTCTGAAGACTTACAAGGACTGGACCAACATGTATATAAAGGAAATAGGTTGTGTTAATATATAGTAAGAATGAAGTGTTAATAGAGTAAGACTCTTTAAAGTCGAGGGCAGAGTGTTAATGTAGACCAGGTGTTCCAGTTTGGTCATTTTATGCCACGTGCTTCAGGCATTTTTGCCAGCTTTTCTATTCTAGAACATAGGCAACACAGAGGGCAGCACCAGTCAAACATATGGGAACAAATAATCATCCCGTCAAATTCAATGTGTCAGTACATAGACTTATCAACATCGACTGTGACCACCAAAACCCCAGGACATCTTGAAAGCTTGGATGAATACTTTGGCGCTAAATGCAGGCCCACAAGCCATTTTCGATCAAGTTATCGCTCATACGGTTTGTGACACCTTTGCTGTACGACCCCATCATGACGATGCAATGCTGCTATTTAGTGGATTTCTGAGCTCAGAAATGAATATTGTATTCTATTCATTACAAACATACATGTTTTTTCCATAAAAGTTTTCACCAGATGCTGTGATGTGATGTGTGTCAAGTTTCACGAAGCTGCCATTATTTGTTCTTGAGTTATCTGCGATGACAAGGACGTTATTGTGATTCTTGGGATTTCACATAATCGTCCCTGTGACCTTGAAAAGTAGGTGAAGGTCATGTTTCATAGAAGAAATTTTGAGGTCTTCACCTGATGCCTATGTGTGTAAAATCTCAGAGCTA
The DNA here is from genome assembly GCA_949316495.1 of Amphiduros pacificus. Classification (NCBI taxonomy): domain Eukaryota; kingdom Metazoa; phylum Annelida; class Polychaeta; order Phyllodocida; family Hesionidae; genus Amphiduros; species Amphiduros pacificus. The sequence continues at coordinate 54,868,339 of OX439001.1, read as the reverse complement.
CCATCATTTGTTCTTGAGTTATTGCGATTCTTGGGATTTCACATATTGTCCCTGTGACCTTGAAAAATAGGCCAAGGTCGCTGTCCATCGAACTCGTCCGAGATTTTCACCAGCTGCTTATGTGTGTCAAGTTTCCATTATGCTGCCATTATTTGTTCTTGAGTTATCGCGATGACAAGGATGTTTGCTACAGACATACATACATACATACAGACATACCTGTATACCCAAGCCAGGAGTACTGCAATACCCTCAGCCTGATTACATCAGGGGCTGAGGATAAAAAGTAAACCACTGGTTTCCTTTCATTTCATAATAAGTAACCAAATTTTTCATTGTCATCGATATAACAAAAATTTGGATGAGTAATTTTAATATTATCATATACCACCTTCCTTATATCATTGTATAAAGTACGCTCACAGAGCATGTGTTGTTCACTCTTGATAATCTGGCTGGGACAAAATTTATAATATCTTTTATTTACATTAATGCAATTTCAAGCAAGTAGACTGGTCACCACACCTTTCCATGTCACTGCGCTAATGCAGGCATATTCCACTGGAGTTATCAGAGAAGTAGTACCAAGTCTCGCAGGCGTATTCCACTGTAGTTATCAGATAAGTGGTACCTATTCTAATATACTGATTAGTCGGAATGGTTTAAAGTTGTATTCGAATATTGAAAAAATGAAGAGTATTGAATAAAATGAAGAGTAATTTCAATCATTTATATTCATGCCAATGTCAAAGTCCCATGCTGTTGATATGTAAGGCCATGAAAAGGGCTTGTTTCTTATTTCAGTGTCTTATTTAAAGTAACATGAAAACGTGAAAAAACTCACATGATAGAACAAGATAAATGAGAGGCGCGAATGCATCGCACATACTATGATGAGGTCAAAATCATGTGAAAGCACACAAATATGGTGGCTGTTTAACAAGTACTTCAAAATATCTAAAGGGCTTGACACGCAATGCCTGAAAAATACCCACCACGTGACACTCCCACCACGTGACACGCAATGCCTGAACAATACCCACCACGTGACACTCCCACCACGTGACACGCAATGCCTGAACAATACCCACCACGTGACACGCCCACCACGTGACACACAGTGCCTGAACAATACCCACCACGTGACACGCCTACATTTTAATTTAATAATAATAATAATAATAATAATAATAATAATAATAATAATAATAATAATAATAATAATAATAATAATAATAATAATAATAATAATAATAATAATAATAATAAAATATTTCTATAGCGCATACACCAAGCAAAATTTGCTCGTAGCGCTTTAAGGTCGCTATATATTATCATAGTCATATTTCTCATTGTAGAACTTCTTAAATAAATATGTTTTTAAGGATTTTTTGAATTTATCAATACTTTCTAATTTGAGGTGACTGTTCTTGTAAGATTCTACATAAATTTGTGATTTCTACTAAATGTGTGGGGAATGGATTGAAGGAAAATTTAATATGCGAAAGGATTGCGAGCTGTCAATATTTTCACACAGGACTTTTGGCCGTTTTCATTTATGCCAAATATGAATTATGAAAATCCCCAAAAATGTAAGAATACATGTATATTCCTTTATATATATATATATATATATATATATATATATATATATATATATATATATATATATATATATATATATATATATATATACAAATGATTTCAGACATTTCATGACGAGACCAGATGTAGCAGATATACTATACTATATGCTATTGTAGCAGATGTCCTGCTGCCTCACTGAATTTTCAAGTTGCATGTACAACACCCAGTCACATAATTACACAGATCAACATTGGGCTCCTGGCCGCATTCATCAACTATAAGATTTATGACCCCGCTTTAATTCATAATTTAACATTTTAGACATAAGAATTGCTTACTAATTTCAAAAGAAATATTTCTCAATTAATAAAACCATATCTTATGTGTTTCTTAACTGCAGCGTTAAATGTTGTCAAAAATATATTAAAACCCCATAAAACTCAAATCTGGAAGCCTCTTTATAATTATTGTTGTATGAAAGGTTTACACTTATCCACGCAATGTAAAATGATTACCGACCCAGATCTGGCCTGTTAACTCCCTAAGAGTCCTCCACATACCAATAATATTTCGTACCATATTTAGACAAATACGATTATGAAATCCCTTCCACTGAACCTTGTATATTTCAATCGCGTAGATATCAATCTAAAAAGTAGGGATCTGACAAAAATGCTAGCTATTGGAATGTTTTATCGTGTGTCCGGTAGCAAAACGTTTCTAGCTCATAATTAAGAAATAAGCTTGAGCGTGGTTGAGATCCGATGCCAAGCACAGCGGGCTAAGTATTCAGCAATCCGCCAGTGGGCGTGACGCGAGAGGTTCACGCCTGGTCTGATCCACAATGAGCCGGGAAGGCCATATATACAAGTAGACCATGCATCGCCTTGGTGGACTACAACACAAGAAAAGAACCACATGTATATTATGATCTACCAATTCTCTAATCGCATTACACACCAATTGGTCAACAGAAAATGGGCCATCCGGGGGCTTAAGCGTATACACTGCAAGGATAGAGGCAGCTGAAGTGGTTTACGGTCTCAGCAAGACGATGGATAAGAGAAATGTGAAATGGAATTGCTACATTTTCGCTGATGATTGGAAGGCAGAACATTCATGTTGGTAAGCTACATGTTTATTTGATTTGTGAACCCATTAAATAGGTTTTTTTGCCTCAAATGATTCCAATGTGTGATTGCAATATATCTGGTCAGTTCTTATAAGAATATAATATCTATTCTTATCAAATTTATTCCTGGAATCATAGTCATTTATTAAAAAACATCTTCAAATCTAATTTCTTACCTTTTATTTCTTAGGCCCGCATTTCCAGGATAATTTATTGGTTAAATATGGACATGACATTTCATCCATAGTTTCGCCACTGACGATATCATATATGTTGTCATTGGATATCATCAATAGGAATTATCTTGAAACATCTAATCAACAAACACTTCGAGTGGAAAACTTAGCCCCATAAATCAAAGATTGTACGTCAGTTAATATCAAAAGTGCTGTTTGATCTAGGCTATTTACATGTTGGCAAGATGCACCAAGGAGGTGGTCAGACAGCTTACATACAGCCAGTGGTCACGGATGGTTTTATGCCCCGTATTAACCAGGGCTGGAGGAACTACAGTCATCAGGACTACGCCCGGTCCACGACCATGGACCGCCACTCCACACTCTCTTCCCGCCACGATGACCTCCTGTCTCTGGGGTCCTCCAAGAGGTCCGGCAAGAAGGGCTACGTCAACATAGGCGGAGACACGTACGGTCTGGACCAGCTCACAGAATCTGACCTAGCCTCTCTGACTCAGAGTCAGACTCTCCAGATTCTGTCTTCATCGTCTGTGACAAGCTCACAGCTCACCGGAAAACCAGAGCACCTGCAGGTCTACGACAGGCTCATCCGAGATCTTCGGATAAAAAAGCTCGCTCAGACACAACCAACCGGCCCTAAAAATTCTCTCCCGCCCCTACCTAAGCGGCCTGTGAGAAAGAAGTGGGGGCTGTCTGCGCCATACAGTTCGACGTTTCAGCAAGATGCAGAAAATGAGCGAAAGGAGCGGCGGGAGAGAAGCGTCGACAGGGCCTATATGGAGACAGTAGAAACCAGAGGGACGCCGCTCAGTGTGTCGCAGTTTCGGTCTTCTCATACGAAGAGGTTTGACCCACAGCAGCGATCTAAGACTGAACTGATGGAGTCTCCAACCCCTAGTAACCTAAGCAGGTCTACACCTCATCAGATTCTCTTCAGACCTTACCAAAGCTGGGGGAGCGGCTTTAGAGCTCCATCAAAAAATGAGTTTTATGAAGAGGAAGTAAAGCGGCAAGAAGCGCTGACCGCTGTTTTGAGGGTTCCACAGATTTCCGGTCAACCTCGAGCCCGCACCTCTTCAGAATGGTCTAAAGATGTCAGGTCTACCAACATCACTAAAAGAAGTGAGAAACAAAACAATGGTAGCAAGAGAAGGTTAGAAGCACAACTAAGTTCTAAATATGAGGGTTTACAGAGTGACAAGAGGCTAGATGTGTCTCAAAATGGCTGGACTGAGGCTCCACAAAGCTTGAAATCAGAAGTGCTATTCAATGGCCATGGTAGATCTGACCCACTGTGCAGCAGTGGAGACCACAAGAAATACATCACATTTTGTCAATCTTTACCTGGAACTGCAAACATAAACTCTAAACGAGGAGCCCTATTACAACCTCATGAATTTGATTTATCAGTTATGTCTGCAGAACTCATTTCAGAGAGATTAATTTCTTGAAATGGTACACAATCCTATGTTTTTGAAGAGATATTTATAATTTTATCAGGCTAGGAATTGCATAATCTAATATAAACTTTCTGCTCTTCCACGTAAATATCTTGACACCATCAGGGTACACAGCCGTGCAATATTTAGTTAGTCTGGCCTGTTTGATTATGAAGCCAGAAAATCTCTTCATATTGCTTACTATAAAGGAGAGACATTTCAGCCATGAAGATTAGTTGATCTAGTTCATATATTATGCACGAGAAATGAGGCTCCTGGGACCGGGCCAGATATACACTCACAAGCTAAGGAGTTAATCAACTATAGGCGACCATACAAGCTTCTTGGTTGTAGGATAAGAATATTGGCAAAGCAGCCATGCCAAACCATTCCTATATCATTGCCACCTAACCTCTATGAATAAGCCGGCTCTAGGAAGTATACATTCTCTCTGAATATGTTTATGCCAAACATACATATACTAAGGTAGAAATCATGCAGATGCAATTCATGGCGTGGGATGGTTTATTCTTAATCAACGGATAAAAACCACTTTTTTTAGATTAGTGCCAAAAGTGTGTCTTGCTTAGCAAGGCATTCTATTTATTATACCCTGGTTTATATTGGAATGAACTTAAATATGTGCATATGAGTACAAATATTATTGCCAGAGGCTTATATCCCTATTTACAATAAATTCTTTACATACATTTCCTTATTACAATGTCTCGAGATTAATTTTTATCTGACCAGTATCACAATCACAAGTAATCTTCATGATTAATTGAAATCATGTCCATTTCTTAGTTACGTTCCAAATTACATCTAATAAACGTAATTTCTCGTTAGTACATATGTAATTAGCCAAATGTATTTTATGCTTCGTTAATTCCTTAATGGTGTAGCATAAAACCCCTCTCAAAACATCCAAGGTTACAATCCAAGCTACTCAGGTCAGGGTCATCAGTAAAAAAACCTTTAGTACCACAGCGTCTCTCCAGGGAAATAAAGCCAGGTCTGATTTCGTGTGGGGGCATTGTTTTACATGGTTATAAGCCAGAATAGGGTGACGTGTGCCAAATCAATCTGGTAGTGTAACAGGTACACACACCAATCACGACCTTTGACATTATGCTTCAATAATTATAACAATTACAATTTTGCCCTGAATGTAAAATGTATATATTACATTTACTGTAATACATTGAATATGGGTAAACAAATCAGAAACATGAAATATGCTGTTTCATATAAACAAATCAGAAACATAAAATATGCTGATTCATATATACAAATCAGAAACAAAATATTCTGATTCATTTATAAAGTGAGAAATGCAACATCCAAAGCAGGATTTTGTTTGTGTGGCTGGGATTTCCGGGCTTGATGTGCCAAATCTGATGTCATGCCAAGTATGTAATAATATTCTACAAATTCATTCTGTTAAAAACCCATTATAGACTGAAACTTTGTGCGTAGAGTCAAGTTTTGCAATGGCGTTTATATAAGAAAAAGCATCTGATGAGTGACAATAGAGAAAATATATTATATAGGGATAATATTGTGGAATCATTAATGTAAACAATCCATGCTATTGGTCTTTGCCAAATATCTATATGTACATCTATATAAATTGTGTATTCCTAGGCAAATTTGTGATATATAGGAACTGATTATCATGATGGTATAAATACATTTATTTGACGAAAAGGGGATATTAGCAAGGCAAAGAAATACTTTTAAGGTGATATTGTTATATCAAGAAAGAAATATGTGTATCTAACATTATGTAATTGGTCTTTACAAAATGATATATTAGTACAGAATGATATATTAGTACAAATGGTATATTAGTACAAAATGGTATATTAGTACAAAATGATACATGAGTATGTTGTCCTGCATTGGTAATACCATTTATATGAGGTCATATTCCGTAAAATCATGAAGTGTTTTTCCCATGGGACAACATAACCTGATTTTGGAGGTGCAGCACTGGAGTTTGGAACAAGCACGGGGGATTAAAACGTTGAATAGGGTAGATTCGCGAGTGCATTTACCGTCATTATGTTGGCGGGAAAAGGATGTTTGATAGTGTTAGGCTAGCTGTAAAAAAAACTTAAATTACCAATGGGTTAGCTTGATCGGTTTCCACGATCTAATGTGCTATATGATGTAAAAATAAAGCTTGGCTCTTTCATCGCAATGCGGCAGGGATGCTCTTTGTGAGTGCATTTAAAAGCATATTTCATATCTACCATGACAAAATCCTCTTGGTGTTTATTGATTTTTTGATTCCTCAAATTGAACTGTTTATACATTTGTATATTTTTGAAGTGACACTTTGAGGGAATATAACCATTTCGATTTTGTGATGGGGATGATTATGATGAATATTGGCATTATGTATCTACAAATAAAAGCATTGCTATTTAATCAATAAAATATAAAGATGAACTAATAAATTATAGTCTTCTATACCATATAAAATAAACTTAGTCGGTCCAAAGCACTAGACACATTTCAATTATTTATTTTTACTCTCAGTCACCAAATATGCTGATGATGAAGTTAAAGTTTTCTCCAAAACAAAAAGAAACTATTTCTGCTGATTCTGACAGTATTGCATTCTTGGCCCGGGACCTGTAATTGAAATTAGATACTACATGACATTAGTGTGATTGAGAAACTGATTTTATTTTCAGGTTTCTTTGATTAGAAACAAAATGAGAACAGATACGCTTGTTACTGCATCACCGGCGCCAAGCAACAGTGTCTAAGGTAACATGGAGAGGTGTCTCATGTAAATGCTAGATCTAACACATTGAAAGTCTGTGTAAAGTGCATCAAGACCACTTAATGAATGTTGAATATATACATACGGTATTGTTCTAAAGAATTTAGTAATTCTAATCACAGACGAGATTTTGGTTTCACTGCTATTGGCTTATATTGTCTCAATGTCAATAGACTTACAACTAAAAACAAAAAGCACTGTATGTTTGTAGTTGTGGGTGAAAGTATAAACGATAAGAAGAGACACTTAATCTGCTAACGACCTCTACCTTTATGGCATAAGGCACTTGAAGGGACATGGGCGAGTGATTGCTCATGCAATCACACCACAGGCAATCACACCACAGGCAATCACACCACAGGCAATCACACCACAGGCAATCACACCACGGTCAACGGAAGCCACCATGTTCCAAATAACATTCTCCAGTCAACTGATTTCATTGAAACAAACTAATAAGGCGCATCTCCATTTACTGATGTGGAAAGAAGGCATACAAATAACAGAAGGAAGAATTTACATTGCATTGATCAAATAATTCTGGTAGAAATCATACAGATGCAATTCATGGTGTGGGATGGTTTATTCTTAATCAACGGATAAAAGCCACTTTTTTAGATTAGTGCCAAAAGTGATCTGATTTATTCAAAAGATGCACTATCTTAGTTTTTTAGACTTCCTATAGTCCTTTATTATGATTCCATGTAAAATAAGCATTTTATTACCTTTTTCAAAATTATGATTGGGATATATATTTTCTTGTTGTTTAGGCATAGCATTGCCAATTATCTTAAAGCTGTCATGAAATGGGTTTGCCAGTAAAAAATCAAAGTTTCAAATAAACCTTGAAATCCCGATGTCACGATAAAGATCTCCACATAATATTACTTTCACATTTAACAGTATTATGGCGTATATTTAACAGTATAATCCAAATGTAATTCCCTTTTGATAATGTGAAATGTAAGAAATTTACCCAATACACTGGACCACCAGATTATACTATAAGATTGTAAACAGACTGACCCCAGCATCTTGTATAGTTGCATACTGCACGGAAAGCGGCAAAAAAACGGAAGTACCCAAATCTTATACATTTGGGCGTCAAATTATCATGACAAACTTCCCATCTGTACATCTCCTGTGAAGGCTTTTTAACATGATCTGCAAAAAATGTTATTTCCCCAATTTATCATTTCCCCGATTTTATCTTTAAAGAAGCACAATGCAAAGTTATAAAATTCAAGTAATCTGATTTATTGAGATTAAGGACTGAAGTCTTTGGGAAAAGTTTACCCAGCACCCAGCTTCCTATTTATGGAAATGTCCATGTATATGAGGATTATCATATCCAACTATTTTAAAATGTCACAAATACCCCAACATGGTTTTATCAGTCAAAAACAGTCATATCACACTTTAAAATAATCTTCCATTGCAAAGAAAATGTCCATTTAAATGCATTTGAACATGATTATGAACTCCGATATTAATTAGCAACCTTTTCAGGAGGGAGCTTAACTCGCCTATATCTGAATCACTACCTGTACAACTCTTTTTTTGATTATATATTGTAATTAAATTTTGTGAGGAAAACATCAAAATAGGTCTCAAACATAGATCATAGTAAGCACAGAGTATCACATAGCAGCACTGTTTATAACAGGATATGCACGCCCAATACACATGATTAAATCTTCATTCAACAGATGAACATATTGAACCATTGCTGGTTGCAATGCTGGTACCTAGTATGGCCAAAACCTCGCAATATTCCCTTTCATTTGCCCTTTCTACCTCAGTGGGTTTTAATCATACAGGGATTCCATGATTAATGAGGCTTTCTAAATATTCAAAATAATCTGGTCTTCTCGTGATTGGCTGAATAGGTTATCCTCTTCAGCACCCTGGGGATATAATCTACGTTTGATCACGATGTATTTTATCACTTGTATGTTATAAGCAATAAATATCAAGAATAATTTGGATGTTCACAATATGATTGTGTCAACATTCCTGTCACACCTTCACGGACACATTTTTCAATTACGTTTTGAAGAAAAGTTTGCCACCAAAACAGGAACATGTTTGACTTTCTCATGATTGATATTAACTTGAATAACAAAACATTCAAAAGGGTTTTGCCAATTTTGGAGTGGTGTACCAAGTCAATAGGATAAGCCATGGTGTGCTCCTTTGATAGCGTATATGACCTATATATAAGCTGTGAATTGGGCCTCTTCTCTTCCTGACTTCCAATTCAATGGGGGTTTATGGCTTATGGGTAAACACCGAGACTTCCTTTACACTTGTCAGATTGATCATGTTATTATTAACTCACGGGACACCCTTTACTGCATTGAATGAACCACGAAGAACTTTCATTGCATGAATAATTAACATTTATCTTCAGATAGTCGTGTATTTTATTTGTATAATTTCTTTTGTAATAGGCGTGCTGTCATAATTACTTCCAGAGGGATTTTAATTACAGCTAGAACGCATGATTCCATGAATTAAAGCCTTTATGTTTCACTTTTGAATGTAGAGTTCATTGCCCTATTCCCTTTATTTATGTTGCAAATAAATTCCTTGTTTTCCTTCGTGTACAGATTTCAGTCGAGCCTGAAGCGATCAGGCTAAATCAATAAACTTTCCTTTATGTAAGGTTTCCATGACACCAGTCACTTCAATTAGGCAAAGAAAAGACTTGTTTCTCCTAGCCATACGCCCCTATCAAAATACTGTAGTCAAACTGGCCACGTGGAGTCTCGTCGACAAATACATTATTCTAGGGCCATTGTTTCTCATAAATATGTTGATATAAAATATACTGTGTTCTGTTATCTTTGTCTGACTATTTAGTTGTCCCTTTTCCCCTCTAAATACCTTTCTTTGTTCCATCATATCAGATTCATGTTTTTAGCAAAGATGGTTCTATCATATTGCAGACAATTCCTCAGTAACTGAATACTATTCTCATAAATGAATGACTGGTTGCTTTACAGCACATCGACACAATGGGGTCATTCAGTGCCAAAACAGTAAAAACAGAAACGTAGTATTGACTAGAAACAAAATGTAAATGTAAATACAACATGAAGATAACAATAATTTAATAACAGCATTTATATTACATCAAATATAATAAATATGTATATTTGCTTTTTATTTTTATTTTGTTTAAATATGTTATTCTGCAGTTCTTAATTAATAAACAAGTCAATGACATGAAAAACAAGAGCTCTGCCTTAAAAACTGATTATAAAGTCCTATGTGATTTAAACACGATACTATCACAGTATTCTTAGTCCACCTCCCTTCCCAGTAATCTTGCGCACCACACCCCCAGCATTTAATTGGTGTACTCGTATTTACTTTTGCTCTTTTGATTTGGAAATTAGTGCAGATTATATGGAGTTGGTTGGCATAATCTTTTGTGGGCTTTTTCATTCCTTGACAGCCTTTCTGCACTCACCATGGCTTTTCTTTAATTTTTAACTAAGACTTTGTTTTGGAAATGCACCCTTCAGCAATAGCATACAATGCATCAGAAAACATCTTAAGAGGATCATCCACATCTTTTAAAATATCTGGAGTAATTTGATGTTTGAAATTTTGCCAAATCAGCTTTATGAAATTTCCATTAAGGGATTCATTCATCTCGAGGAAAATGATTATTTAAAATAATGGTCTTCAAAACATTGATTTTCCTCTGCTTCCCAGGAATAGTCTAAAAATAAATTTGGAGTGCACATAGAGAGATGTTAAAGAGCATATAGCAGGATGTTAATATGTTGGGAATTGTCGTTCCAAAGGCACAAACTATTGTTATTTAAGAAATCTATTATATGTCCTGGCATCAGTATTGTTTCTGCCACCCCAAAGATAGTTGTGAGCATTTAAGTCACCAACTACAATATATGGCTGTGGCAACTGAGTAATCGAATTATATAAATCTGCAATATTAACTGGCTTACTTGGTGGTAAATATATTGAACATGAATGTATTGTGCAGGGTAACCCTGATTGCAGAAGCTTGTAAATTAGCATTTAATGTTAATGTTGGGATATACAGGATTTAATAGAAATAGAAATTCCACCATGTACGTGGTCCATTATGTCAATTGAACCAACTTTATTAAAAGTCACATATCCCTTAAATGGAATTATTTTTGAATTGAGTTTCTTGTAAACAATTTTGCTGATGCATTATATTTTTGGGCGAATAACTCCAGTTCTGGCTTGTTTGCCTCAAATCCTCTACAATTCCATTGATTGATACTGCTGAGAGCCATATTAAAAATAATGAGAATAAATATAGGATTTAACATAATCATTTGCTACGTTTAGGATTATGCTCAGAGAACAGATCTAAAGTGTATAGTGGAAGGATCACCTGTATCCATCCTTTCTAAGGATTTAGCTCTATTTATTGTACTTTTGCTATGATCTTTGATTATGTTTTTGTCTGACTTATTATCTGGTCTATCGCTATTTACGTTTTATTACTGGATGATGTGGAGAGAGTTTGTGAAGAGATTTTAGTGGAGGGAATGGTTGGTAGAGTAGTGGAGTCTGAATGGTTGCTCCTAAAAATTTGAGATATTTGTAAAAAGGATTTTTTTTTCATTTATTGGCCATGTGATTTTGGTCTGCACTGCAATTGATTTTGTTTCTATAGTTTTTACACTACTCACATAGGATGTTTTGGTATTACTAAAACTTTCTACACGTTTACATGCTTCTGGGAAAGAAATGTTTTCAGTATGGTGTATTCGCTCAATTTCCTTCTCATTTGAAAAGGAAGGCCAATTCTGTGAATACGATTGGTGAATGCCTTGACAATTCACACATTTCATTATTTCCAAAGGGGGACATTTTTACCAGGGTATGTTCAGCATTGGAACTTTCTGCAATTAAAAATATAGCCTATTTTTATTGGAATCATTGTCACTGTCTATGTTATTCCTTGGTCGTTTTGCACCATGTGTGTTTCTTAATTATATTGGATAGGCCCCCTACCTACCTTGGAGCCAAACAAGGGGACGCCTTTCTGGGCCTGTAACTCCACGTCCTGGTGCCGTAAGAAAATCTAACATGACATACTCTCAGAATAAAAATATCACCCTTTTGGATTTTATCTTTATCCCTCGACTGACCCAAATAGTAGTACCCTACTTTCAGCTCTCGTTAAATAATAAAAATTTAATAATGATTCCACTGAAGTTTTCAATAAATAAAATTCAAATAACCAGAATATACTGAAGGTTTATACTGAAAAAGGTGCTGTGCCTTCAAACCTATGACAAAAGCCGGCCATTTTAGCAGGTAGAAATCACGCTTGGCCTTTTATATGGTACAGGTTATAAATGTTAAATATGTTGACTGTTGTATGGAAAAATATAACATACCATGCAAAGTTATTTAAATCAAAATTCACAAGCTTTTGACAATTACAAATAATCAAACATGCTTTTATGGCGACCATGACACTTTCATCCCTTATGCTGATTACATATTTTATTTTTTTCAAAGTGCAGACTGCTTCAATTGCAGTCATTTTGAGACTTGTTTCAACCATGATGTTTTGTTAGTAAACCGTTAGTAAATTGTAGATTGGGCATGTGAGCAACAATAGGAAAAGGACAGATTTTCTGAGTAAAACACTCAAAGAGGGTCTTAGGTCTACAACTGGATAGATTGAAAAGGGCTTGCTACAAGGATACAATGGCTGGGTTTGAAATGGGGGTTCTGTTGGCCATTCATTCAGTCATCTACTTGTTTGGACCTTTAGTAAATTGCAAATCTTGTTCTTCTCTATGTGTTTTGGCAGCTGCAGAAGAGTTCATGAAATATCAATCAGATGATGATTATGACGATGAATAAGATAGCAAAGAGCCTGATCCCTTGCAGCTACAAGAACTCCAGAAATTCAAATACTTGCTTGACCTCTCAGAGGATTTCCTCAATTCAAAACCCATGCACATTCTCAGACCGGCCAAATGGATGTCAAAGATCACACATATTTTCTTAAATGAGGCTCACTGTATTATTACGTGGAGCAAAGATTTCCTCATTAAATACTTACTTCTACAGGTACTGCAATCCATATTCACAGCCATGTTTTATTGCTTTGAATGCAACAGCCAGCCAAAATGCAGTGAAATTATGCAGATTTTGAACACGATTCAAGCCAGCAAGCCGTCAAATAATCTTTTATCAAGTATAAAGGCGGCAATCACACAAAAGTGTGAAACCCCCTAACACTGTTTTTATGCCTTTGTTGGAGGAGTTGAAGGAAATATTTCAGAGGTTCTCAAAAAAGTACACAAAATTGAAATGGTGTGGAAATAGTTCAATATCATGTGCCATTGTTGAATACCTGTCGTCCATGTGGGAGCCCTTGTACATGAAAAGGTAATTTTGTAGAATTTTTTTAAACTTTAATTATTGCAGATATACACATAAATACTCCTTATGACTTGGAAGGCCCTAAATGGTTAGGCACCCCCTTACTTGCATGATCTACTCCTGATGAGACATGATAGGGACTTAAGATCTAGTGAAAGTCCTACTTATCTGTTCCAGAAACTCGCCTAAAGTCAGTAGGGGATCGGGCCTTTTTCTCTATTACCCCCAGATTATGGAATTCCCTTCCTACTCATATCAGGAGAAGTCCTTCAGTCAGTCCTTTCAAGAGTCAACTGAAACACACCTTTTCAGAAAGCATATTCTGAACAAAGCAAAATGAATAGAGCCTGGTATCAGCGCTATAGAAATTCTATTATATTATTGTATACATTATATAATTTGCATAAGTGACTGGCAGTCATAATATTTTCCAAAAATATCCTAATTCTATTAATTCGAATTTATATATCAAGTAAATAATCATATTGCACATAAGATATATAATGCTTTAATAATGCATATTAATATTTAATCTATTTTAACAGACTCCTGTTAGAGACTGGCCACGATGGCTGCCATCAGAGGCTGACATTTTCTACAATTCTAAGAATCCAGGCAGAGCTGCTGTTTGTGTAGAGGTTTCCAAGTATTGCAAGCTGATGTCGGGTCACTGAGAACTTCTCAATAGACACTTTGGAATAAGTCCAGCAGAAAAAATGACATTTTTACTGTGACAACTGTAAGGCTATATGTGAATGTAGTGACTGCATCTCAAAGGGAATTCTTTCCAGTGTCACTGGAGTTTGAAGAGGAAGTCCCAAGGCATGAATGATACTGGTCATGTTGAGGATTCTTTTTGGTGCCTCTGGCATGGGTTTTAACTCAGACATTGATGCAGAAAATTTCACTGGGCTTACATTATCTCTTGCCACTGACATTGCTTTCAATTTCAGACTTCAAAGATCTTGACAAAATGTTGACTAATTATTTCTATGGAGATAAAGGCTCCATTCAAGCTATCCATTCATTATTAAACCAGTGGCATCCATACTGCTGAACCATAATGCTAGTATATAATTCACGTTCACTAAGATAGCGATCTTATGACAATAAGGGCAGGGAATAAAGTTGTGTTCATGAGCTGTCTGCAAACCAAATGATAAAAATAGTTTTGATCTCAGCCATGTGTCTATATATAGCATTACTATATATATATATATAAACTAAGGGAAAGAAAGCTCTTGCACCACATTTATGTCAATCTGAGGTTTGAAATCAGATTAAAAATGCTTATGTACATCCTAAAATTCAAAGGATATTATCCATTCAATGATAAGATACCAAAGCATTTTTAAAAAGTTAAAACTTTACCTTATGGCCTTCAAAAATATTTGTTTGATGGAGTTGAAAATTGTGTACCAAGAGAAATAAGAAAAGACCGGTGGTTGGATGGTGGAACACCCTGGAAATAATATCATTCCCTAAGAAACTTACAAATTTTGCGACCCCTATTGTTTAATTGCTCATACTATATAAAATTAATAACTTTATACATGGAATAAAAATGATCGCATCCAAGGTTGTGATTTAAGCTTTCATCCCTTTAGTTGTATATGAGTAAAGGGGGAATTGACATTGATCACACAATTTCAACACTATCATAGCTTTTCAGATTCCCTATGGTTGTATTGCTTAAAATAGCATCTTGAAAAAAGCTCACACAGAAAAAGGGGCGAATGGCCACCACACACCTAATCCATTAAGTACTGTAACTGTAGCCGTCTTGGGAGCATGGTAACTACACAGATACACTAAAAGTGATATCACACCATAATCACGACCACCGACAACAAATTGATCAGCTGTCTAAGTAAACACTATTCTCTTACTTCAGTGATTATACACTATCAAACCAAGGCATACTTATAGATATTTTCAGTAGGCCTTACAGCAGGAGCCACTTAACTAGTTTAGGATGTATTACATCCAATGTGAACTGCTGTAAAACCAACAAGGTGCCATAAACTTAACTTGCATCAGAGAATCTACTGCCTTGCAATGTAAAGGTTTACAATGCCTAGGGGAACACAAGGGTAAACCAATGTTTTAAACACAAACAAGTTGTATGAATATTTTATCAAATTCATTTTGAATATATCTATCAACATAGTCTATCGCCAAATCCTGGTTGATGTTGTTGGACACTCCCAAAAGGGCCAGGAAATAACAAGTTTAATTACCTGCAAAATATGCCTTACACAACCAGTTGACTGGTCAAAAGCCCCAAACCCAACCTTAGACACAGGCCTAGCAAAAAGAAACACTAAATAACACTTTTAACATTGCTAAACTTTCCCTTTGATACCAATCCCACACAGTGACATCCTTAACAGGACAACAGAATATCTCATGAGCTATCCATGGCATTAACTGTCAAAACCACAAATCTGCTCTGAATGACGGACAATCCCTGATGAGAGTTTAGCTTGAAATCACCAGGTGGTAAGAGGTTTGATTTTAAATCTATAAAAAGAAATCAAATCAATTCAGTCCAACTTATCTGTATGGATGGCATCATTTATGGTCACAGGTTCATAGCCGACATGCTAAACCATTTCATGTTTAAATTTAGATCACTCAACCATTTCATACAGGGCGAGTGCAATAAGAGAATATTGAAGAATTGTTCAGGGAATCCAATGAATCAATATGACCTCAATATAAATGCCTTAGAATCATTTATCTTTCAGGAGATTTTGATCTTGTGTCAGTTTTAAAGTTTACCAAGGTGTTTAAATCTTATGTGGTCATGAAACTGGGATACAAATAAGCTAACTCCCTGAAATAAACCAAAATACACCCACCAGGCTTATTGTTTTTCTAAAAATGCACAGTATTAGTTTGGTGATAAAGTGTTCAATGGATAATTTAGATTTTAGCATGACTCATCTTTAATATGGCACAGAAACCTATGTGTGGGAAGTATGATGGGTAATAACCAGGTTTAGGGTATAAACACTTTTATAATATGAAGAGAAGGTGCAATTTATGATACAATTTCATAATTTTATTTTGTTTTTCTTCCTACATTCTTTTGCTTTTAGTTGCCTCCATTGACAGACATCTGCAAAGTCACACCTCTGACATTTCCATGCATCTTCTATTTCTACCCCTACAACATCCCGTTTGCCTTTCCAATATTGCACATAAAACTGAAACTTTTCTTTAAGCCATTCATCATCATACTCTACAGTCTCTATACCGATGGTTGCCTTGTCCTCCTGAAAGCAATACTCTATCAGCATCTGGCTGACACATGGAATGCACTTGAGCCTATCATATGTGTAATCTAAAAGGTCATCTAGATTGCTTGCTTTTAATCCTTGCATTTTAAGGTGGTCCTTGATGCCTGGCCCAAATGGTTTGTCCATTTTCAATCCTAGATGCCGTTTTAACATATCTTTGTTAGTTTTCCCTTTGATGAGGTCATCAAATAATTTCTTATATATCATGACCTGAATGGCATGAGTGTCTTTCTGAGCCCTTGATGGCAATGACCTTGTTGATCTAGTTTTCAGTTCCAAAATATCAAAATCAAACGTTTCTTGGTCACATCTAATTTCGTCAATCATCCCAACAAGAAATACATCCTCATCAAATGGAGCTCCGAATATAGGAATCTCTCTTCGAACTGGAGTTCCCGTCAGAAAACTGTCAATGGCTCCAACAAAGTTCATGACCTTGACAGCAAAGATGTCCTCATCTGAAGTGACCTTCACCTGTACCACATCTTGGACTTCCAGCTCTAAAAAGGTAAAAGATCATGTATTCAGTAGTTCAAGACACTCTCCACTGTGTCCACAATAAATAATTCCCTTTGACCTAAATCCGGACAACTACAATATGTCTGCCCTGCTATATATTATTTGTCTTAATTAGTTTTAATCCTAATGAGTCAATTATTGAATACTCTTTTAAAGCATGGTTTTATCAGTGTATATATTGGTTTCATTTGCTATTTTATTGACAGAAATATGGACACAAATTGAACCCATCTTTATTTAAGCCAATTAATGCCACACAAAATAACATTTCTTTAGTCAGTCTGAATACTGCTTAAAGTGGCAACAGAAAACTTATATTTAAAGTTTCTCAGGTGATAATTATACATCACACCAAAAATAATGTATCCAAATGAAATTGTTTCTATCATAAGCATATCAATGCTTTTTAAAATGCAAAATCATGAAAAATCGTATATGTTCCAGAGGTAAAGAAAAAAAAAACGAAAAAAAAGAAAAAAAAAGAAAAAGAAAAAGCTAAAAAAAATCAAATCTTCGTAATGCATATGAAAAGTAGAGAATTATCATTTTCATCAAAGTAGAGAAACATTTAACATGACAATACAAACTTACCCCTGGCCAGATGCAGGTTGGACCCCTCTGTCATGACTGGATCTTCTACGAGCACTACCGGCAGTGTGAATCTATATTCCATCTGTTGCTCACACCAGCACTGTGAGCACAGGTCACTCACCCACAGGTATCCTCTCCTGAAGGCATGCAGAGGGGCCAGCAACTTCCTCTGCTTGCTTAATGAACTGTCGTCACCACGGTCGTCACCACGGTCCCCGTCACTCCGACTTCTCTTCTGCTCACTAGTTTCAGCTTGTTTTGAGCATATTTCTGCAGTAATATAGATTTTTTTTAAAGAAACATTGCATTTTATTTAACTGATCAGAATCATTCTGGAGCTGAAAAGATTGCTGTTGGAAGAAAATTAGGAAAAGAAAATAAGTACTATTGAATTGTGAGATATAAACAATAGTTCTAAATCTTTTTATTCATTCACAACTTCTTTTTCTCTATTGATCCTTTTTTGGTGGCAAGTTTCCATTCCTCAAATGCATTTGGTCTACAATTATTTATATGTCGCCAGCAATAACCAATCATCTCATGAATGCTCAGATGCCACATATAAATAAATCCAGTGCCTTAAAGAATATGCCACAATTGCAATGGACGAAAGAACGGATGAAAGGAAGAACAGATGAACAAACACAAGACGGACAGTGTGATTACTAAGATTATTACATTGGATGAAAGAACAGATGAAAGGAAGAACAGATGAACAGACGAACAAATGAACAGACAGACACACGACTGACAGGGTGATTACTAAGATTATTACATTGGATGAAAGAACAGATGAAAGGACGAACAGATGAACAGACGAACAAATGAACAGACAGACACAAGACGGACAGGGTGATTACTAAGATTATTGCAGTGGATGAAAGAACAGATGAAAGGAAGAACAGATGAACAGACGAACAAATGAACAGACAGACACACGACGGACAGTGTGATTACTAAGATTATAAGGATGAGCAGCTGATAGAGGCACATCTACTCAATCCACATGGAGGAAATAATCAGCTCATCATTCTTGCTTCGTAAATTGTCACAAATACAATCTTGATATGAAATAATACCAACTGATTTTTTGCTTGCTTAAAAGGATGGGTTTGGACCTGATTTAAAAATACTAAATAATTGTCCAAAAAACTTTAAACATTCATGAAATGAGGTTTTCAAGCACCTTTTCCTTACATAATATATATGTTTATATCCCAAACTTTGCGATCAAATGTTATTACCCATCATATTTCCACTACATACAAGTAAAGGGAGGATTATCTTTAAATAAACAATAAAATTACATTGAATTAGGATTAACATTTCTCTTTTGTGATTAGGAAATCTACAAAAGGTTTTATCAACTTTTCAACTGTTGCACTGTGCACACGGTGAGGTGCCAGATTCTGAACACTATCATTTTCTAAAAAAATTCAAGGAAATATCTCAATTATGTTACATCTTGGGTTTAGTTTTACATAACTTTTGATGATTGTTAATCTACAACTAAAATTGTAGGATAAATATCACATTATTTTACATGTGATATTTCCTATTGATTCACTTAATTACTTTCCAGCTGATATTGCCTATCTGTACCTCTGGAACATTACTGTAGGGAGGGTGCAACTATGGCTCGCAGGATTCCGAATGGTCCATTTACACCAAATATGGGCCATTATTACCTTGTAAATAGTAACAGAGTAAATGCATTTAATAATCAGTGATGAAAATGTCCCACACAGCTATTTACAAAAGCCGTTTAAATTATCAATGCAGTCAAACTCAGCACCAATTGTCAAAACAATTTTAAATATTTATTTCATAAATCATCGTTTGAAGTATGTAGATTATGTTTGTGTATTTTATATAAAATTTGGATAATTATACTAAGCCTTGGAGTAGACAACTTAATTTAAAGCAGAGAAGTCATAAAAAAATGTCCATTTAGTGATACCCAATTCCCACTGACTTATTATTGGTTTTGGTGTGTCCTCCATTTTGCCTGCACTTTTCCCACTTAATTTTCTCTGTGTTTTTTATATTCTGTTTGGTTACATGGCTAAACATGATCTAAATGGTTTTAATTTAAAAAACTATCCACGTATAAAAAGATTTCTTCAGCCACAGAGGGGCGCAACATTGTAATTGAGACTGGAGATTGAAGAATGATGCTGATGCCACCAGGTATCACTACTGAGACAATTTCTTGTTTTCTTGTTGCTCTGATCATGAGTTGGGTTGAATATATTAGATTTATGATTTTAAATTTCTTTCATTATTTCAATTCATTTTAAAATATTTCATGAAATTTACAAAATCCAAAGTCTATCTGTACAATATATATAATAATATATATTTTGAATTACAAAATTGGAGAAATTTGAGGTTTTTAATGTCAAAATATAATATGGATGTGAAAGTATTATAAAATACTTAGAATAAAAGATGTAAATTAGAAGACCAAGAGTGCAGAGTATCTGCTCAAATTAAAGAGCTCTGTAGATGGAAAGATGGTGTGTGTGTGTGTGTGTGTGTGTGTGTGTGTTTGTGTGTGTGTGTGTGTGTTTGTGTGTGTGTATGTAAGTATGTTTCAAATGTGCGAATAAAGAATTTAAGCAAACAAACATCCCAACCAAAATGCAATCTCCCAAAGATGGATTTGCTTACAGTTTCCTTTATGCAAAATAAAATGTTATAGGACAAAAATATATGGCTATGACAAGCATGATTTATTATTCAAAAGTGTTTCCAAGGGTATAAATATGATATCCCCTTGTCAGTTTTAGTATGAGCCAACTTTTCAAAGCCACAGATGTTTACATCTGCAATATCCAGTATGCACTTTTGGCTGTAATGCAACAACCAATCTATCAATTTCCTTATATTTGCAGTGACTTTCTTACACAATTCTATGCATGCTTATCAATGTAAAAATTGTTAAAGGACTTAAACACCAATTTTACATAAAATGTTTACACGTATAGGTGATAATTCGATTTATGTATTTGTCTGTTATGTCTATTAACTTTTTCATTGATGCCTCCCCATCAGTGTCTGGATAAGGCCTTATCCATCTTTGGTAAAATCTATTTGAAGACGACCCTAATTAATAGCCCCAATTTAAAACACACTCTTTGGTTGGCGTCATTTTCATGTGGAGTGTCAACACAGAGGCACTGCAAGGTAAAATGACGTCATGAGCGTATGGCAATATGTTAATGACGCCGTGAAAGGGATTGTTCCTTGAATATTGATAAAATGGAGCCAAACGGTGCTAACCTACTTCAAACCTCATCTGGGGTTATAAAGGGTTCATGCTACCCAAGTTTCCCCATCACATGCAGCTGATGGCCGAGACAGATCTCTGCTAAGAGTGCAACTTTTATCTCTTATTGCAGCTCATCTTTTTACTTTATGTTGAACTTCAATATGTCATGATGGTTGTATATATATATATATATATATATGCTCTTTATACACAAAATTACAGGCTCAATGCTTAATACCTCAATATGGCTTTCTAAGTATTATGAGGAAAGGGAGGTTTTCCTTTCAATTAAATAAGCTAAGCCTTACATTGTTATTGTTTCTTGTGGTTTGGATTTTCATTATAGAGATTTTTTCCCCTTTACCAGCAAACTTGATTAGATTGTACAAAATTCACTTTGAAATCCTAGTTTTCTTTAACACAACAGAAAACAAAAGTATATGCTTACTGTTTTAAATATACAAATAAAAGTAAAACTAGAATGTAAATGTAAAACATCAGAATGTAACAAATTTTTAAAGGAATTTCCGCTGAAATATGGCTTTTCGCTTTCAAAATTGCACATGGTGCACAGTAAAAAGGCTTACTTCTGTGCAATATTTAAAAATTTGATCCCCTTTCTGTGAAAATTAGATGGATCTTTGATTTAACCACATTATTTTATTTACAAAACAAAGAGCTCATGACAAGGGACTCAAATCTCAAAATTTGACATGTAAGGTCAATCTGGGCTGAGGTCCTTGGAAATAGTCACTTATTTTACCACCAGAAAAATGCTGTAACTTTTTTTCCTGATAAGATAAGAACATAAACATTGTGTAATTACTTCTTTTTTTAAGGATCTACCTAATGGCACTGGATTTGAAAGGCAGAGGCGACAAACAGACTTTCGCCGCTGTTCCAGATGCGCTGTGTGCAAAGAATTGGGTCAAATACGATCTTAGCACTGTGAAAATACAGTGGATATGGGAGAGCGGATAGCGAGAATTGCTACACAAGCTGTACAATTGGTCGGCTCTTGTACATGTTCTTGCACAATAATGCCACAACTGTACATGTGTACCTGCTCATTTCATGTATTCAAAAGTATTTTAGAAAGGATCATAATTTGGGGGCGGGTTGAATATTGATTATATTTGGTTGGAAAATATCTCATTGATTTTAACCTTGTCCAAGCACAAAAAAATCAGATTTTTCTTTTCATCTCCCCCTTGAAGATCAATCCCATGTCTATTTTTTCTGACTATTTTGGTAAATGTGTTCCTAACATGTTTTTCTCATTTGTTGAGGTACTCACTTTCTAATCACAACAACTGTCAATGACACTAAATGACAATGTTATTACATGCGACAAACTATTTGATCATGGCTACTAAAAAGAAGCTTGTACTGGGTGGCAGTGGGTGTGGTCTCCCAAGTCTAACTGGTCTGACCCATACTTGCAGAGCTGCTGTGGAAAGATCATATTTTTTTCTTTCAGATTTTTTCCCTGAGATCTTAGCATTGTATCAATGTATGGATCATAATATCCTTTAAATTTTAGTATGTACCCATAGAGAAAAAAATACTTTCTCTATGATGTACCTAACTATTTTAAATTCAATTTTAAACATTAGATTGGGAGAAATATAGTGCAAGAGTTTTCATTTGTTTTGTCTTTGTACAGTTATACTGAGACACATGACTGCGATGAAACCTATTCTTATCCCCGGGTTGCTATCATTTCGTTTGCAAGTCGGGGACATTCATTCAGTGATTTGGTTACCATTTGGTTTGCAAATCATCAGGCGAGCCGGGGAGATTCGGTGATTTTGACTGCTGGTGGAGTAGCTCTTTATTGTCACTTTATGTAAGACCTTGAAATATTTTGCAGAAACATACCCGAGTCGCACTGTAATAACAGTTCATCTTCTATATCACTCCAGACATCATTAGCATCGTCTTCATTCTGAACTGTCGTCGAAACACCGTCCATGTTTTTTGCCGCCATTTACCATTTTGCATTGATATCCGTTTCCGGTGTACGAATACGCACAATGACTCGTTCACTGACGGCAGACTGATGATTGCAAATTTAGTTTTAATATTATCTCTTTATGAACACTGAAATATATAATGTATATACTTTTTATACTTCATATTTAAACTGGACTGTTGACCTGTAAATTTGTTTATTTTACATTGATTTGCATTTGGAACTACTTTTGATCAAGGTTACCATGGTGGAACAATCCATTGTTTACCAAGGTTGTGACGCAGCCCATGTCCCTGGCCAGCTGATCATGCTTGCCACTTCAGTGCACAGACTTTCGAGGATTCATATTGCACTAAAGAACATATGATCCAACAAGTTATACAATTATTCTGTCAGTGATATATTAAACAGAGAAATGGATTCATTTTGGCACTGATTTTTTCAGTGTATTGAATATGATCATGAGTTCTAAAAATGGGACCCTGAAAAAAGGTCCCTTTGTGGAACAGGAAAAGGGCAAAAGAAAAGTTCAGAATAGAAAAAGGAAGAAAACAAGGAAGGTTCACCGTGAAAAGGCTGAAATCATCAAATTTACAGAAAAGGCTGAAGGTACCAAATTTTCGTCAACTTCTGAAGGAGAAGTTCAAACTTTACGTACAAAATCTCATGGTGAGGTTGATTTTTTTCTTTTACAAATCAATTTGGTATTTTAATTTTTTTTTCAAACCATTCAACATTTAAAATTTTATAATTGTAAATTATTGAGGTAAAAAAACTAAAAATCCTTGTCATACAATATTGTGACTGTGACTTAGTTTATTCTCAAAGAAAAAATCTGAGAAATGATTAAAAGCAAAACTATTTAAGACATTTATCTGAGTTAAACTCTGAAAAATAATTATTTCCTGAATATTGATAAATTTAATGAAATTTCTATTTGTAAACGATTCCAATGAGCTTTTTCCCTTGTTCAAATTTTATGATATTCTCAAATTTTGTTCAAGAATTGATAAATTTGTAAATACATAATGTTTGAATTATCAAGTGTTGGGTTTGCCACAAAATTTTACAAAAAATGTTTCTTAATTTTATAAAAAGCTAATAATTGATTATGAAATAATGAGTTCCATGATCTGAAGTAGTGAATTTGCCTTTATTTTGTGCTCAGGGGAATTGAGAAAAACCTGCTTTGTACACAAAAAAATAAAGCAATACAAAGAAACATTGCATAGAAATAATACTTTATTTTTTTCAAATTAATTAAGACAAAATTTATGTACTAACGACAGAGACATTAGATACAGATGTTGCTAATTTTCACAATATATCTTACAGAAAAGGATCTCATTATTTATCAAACAGAATAGAATCAAACAGAACAAAAATAGAATGTTGAAACAAGTAATTTTCCTATATCAACAATAACAGCAATGTTGCTCTTAAAAATTATTTGGCATTGATTCTAGTTTTCTCATTTGACCTTTGGATATGACTTCTGTAATGAAATCCTTGTAGATTTATGTGTAGATTTATTGTGTACATTCAACAGATATAGAAATAAGATCAAAATATTTACTCTTGAAATTATGTGAATGATTGTATGGCATGTGATTGCTTTTCTTGACCTTCTGACCACATCCAGGTGTGATTGATAGAGCTTTTATATTGAGAAACTTCCCAATGTCTGATCATATATACAAGCTTGAATAGAGCACACACGGCAAGATCGATATTCTGTTTGCAAGGATAGTGTTTTCATTTGCAACTCCTCTTACTTAATACAAAACCAGTTTTCTTTTGACCTGGGCTAGGAATTAACTGTTGAAGAGAATCCATCTGGTTATTATTCAACTCAAGTTCTATTAAATTTAAAATAAAATATCAACCCTTTTGTGCTGCACAAGCTATTTGTCCTGTTAATTTTTATAAGCTTACTATCCTAATACAGCTCATCTTTACAAATCTGTTCAATTGCTTCAGACTTAAAGATTATTCAAGCATATATCAAGAAGATATAAATAGAACTGTCTTATTTATATGTTATTATTTCTGTATATGTCAAAGTCCAAAATTAGATATTCTGAATGAGGTTTAACTTCTCTGTAGCTATTTTTGTGTTTGATTAAATCATTATAATTCTACATATTTTTTCAACTGAAAAGTGGCAAATATATAATCATTGGTAAAATGGTGTTTCCAATTATGGTGCTAATAACTTCAAATTGAATTTGTAAATAATGATCAAACATTCTAAAATGGGATAAGGTTACCTTTGTGGACGTGTTACCACATTTATTGAATCAATAAAAAGTCATTTTTATTTAACGTCAAAAGGCTGTATTTGATAACAGGAGTGTGCAAATTTTAGTCACTGACTTGTCCGTTAAAGCAATCATTAAACTTTTCAATTTGAAGTGATTCATTCACCAATATGAAAGATCTATTGAATAAATAAATGGACTTGACCAAGTACACAGAAGTGGCATACTATGGGTGCTAAGCTAATAATTCCTGTCCATTATGTAATCATGAATACTTCTCATATCAGGCGAACTTCCTGATGCACACAGTTGTCTTTGCATACCTGCAGAATCAAACCCATCCCATAAAAGAAGTTTATGTCAGATTATTACAACTTTTGACAGTGAAAGAATTCATTCAGACCAAGATATGGTCAGGGATACTATCTCTCTCAAGTTGATTGCAGAGTCTTACATGTTATTTCTTGTTGTTGGAGTTCATTATAGCAGAAACATTACAATGTGCTATCAATACCCAAATATGTCAGATATGGTTAATATGGTAATTACAATAACTGTTCAGGTGAGACAGGTTGATATTAATATCAACTTGCACCATGTAAATGAGTGTTCAGCCTCTTATCTTGACTTAGTTTCATGCCCCCTTCCCATGTCCTGTTTGGACCCAGCATAGAAAGGTTCATAAGGGATGGTAACAGTTAACCTCTTGTCCTCAAATCATGCAGTCTCATGCAGTCTATATTTTTAAATGATGATCATTGTATGGCCACATCCTAATGCAAACCTTATGAGAGTACTAATATTTTACAATGGCTATTTTCCAAATTGACATCATACTTATTTTGAGTCTAAAACTACATTGTAAATTATTGGCATAAACCATTCATAGTTCTCATTCTATAGTCAATATATCCATCATTATTAGTATGTATATTATGCTCCACTACTGTTTTTTTTAATCTTATTAGGACCACCATATATTAAAAAGCAACTACGGTAACTATAAATGCCTCATATCAGAGTCACAGTGTATAACTAATATTAAGATCTATATATTTCTGATACTTTATCTGGGTGTGATTGTGACCTATATAGACAAGCTTATATTGATTTCATCAAATCTCCATAATTCATATGTGGCATAAAACAATATTTGTAGATCTAAATGTAAATCTTTTGAAGCATCACATATAAGCTGCTTTCACACCCATTCTATTCATAATGTGAGGTAGCTCAAATCTAATTTAGAAATATCACAAAACATAATAAGGCAGGATTAGAAGTATTTGTTAATGTTATTATATAAATATATGTTAAGTCAAATTAATGAATATTGTTATATTAAAATTATTTTTGTGTAATTTTTCAGCAGGGTCAGAGTCTGATCTGTCCAAAAAGAAAGGACCTGCAGTAGCCAAAAAAATATCAGAAAATGTGAAAAAGGACATCCTCTTCCTAACAAGAATACAACCCCCTCCTCCTCGCTGTCACAGTCAAAAAGAGGAGTCGAGCAAGAAAAGAGTGAAACCAAAGAGACTCTCCTCTTCATGTACATCACTTGACCAATTAGCAAAATCCAAATCTGGGACATCACTGGAGTCCCTGCAAAGCAGAACATCACTAATATCACTCAGTAAAAGTCACAGTTCAAATAAATCACTGGAAAAAATTAATGAGAGTCTGAGATGGGAATATGCTCTTGAGGACCCCATCGAGGAGGAGGAGAGGATCAAAATTTACAAAATTAATAGACGAAAACGCTATTTAGCTGCTTCTAACAAAAAATATGCAAACTGGATGTCAGGAAGTGAGAGCAACTCCAGCTTAGGGTCCAAATCTGTGCCACACATGGGCAACAAATCTATAAAACAGACCAAAAGGCAACTGCCAGACATTGTCACTTCTTCTGTGACAAAAGTCAGCCTGAAGAAGGAATGCTCGCGACATGCTCAGAGTGTGGGTCAGATGGCGCAGTGCGCCGTGTAGGATCTCATATTTACACACCACCAAGAGAAATATCACTGGGAAATTTTACCTTTTGTTTACCAGAGAATAATCATTTCTGGATGAGAAATAACCTTGAACTCAATGGAGATTTTACTATACACCTATGAAAATTGGATTAAATACTCAAACAAAGCTGCTTATCTCATTATTATAATAACATTAAAAGCTTTACAGAAATGGCTAGACCACCACTACAAATGATAGGATTACCATATTGGAATGCTAGAGTATTTTTGACTAAATAAAATAATAAGCTGAAAAACTTCTAATATACATTCTGTATAATCAACATTATTCACATGGAGCAACATTTGTACTTTTTATCAGTATGCATTTATATATAAAAAAGTATCAAATATCTCATCAGATTATCCAGCTTAGCAGTGCTTTGCTCTTCAATCATGTAGGTATTGACTCTACCTCACCACATATAGACTTTACTCTGTATACAAACACAATGCAGACAATAAACAAGTCATTCTAATCAAATCTATCCTGACACATATATAGGTTTATGCGCCTCATGTAAACTTTTATCTTCACTTCACATATGATGTGGCTTTATTGCGGATAAATCAAATAAATGCATGATGGGAATTTACTCAGATATTACACATTAAATGTATAGTGAGGATGGTGTTCCTGCAACTGATGCATCCCGTTTTTATGATTGACTGATTTAACATTTTCATAGCCAATCAGGAATTTTTCGATAATTCTGGAGTTTATTTTGTAAACTATCCATTTCTTAGAGATGCGAATGTTACGATCACACAGTGATCATGTGTCACCCCTGTCAGGATCAGTGTATTGTGCAAATTGATATGGCACTAAAATGAAATGTTTCGGTGTATATTTTGAGGATTTTGGAAGCGTGTTTTACCTGTTGTAGATCAAATCAACATAACAAGGGTTTTATTGCTGAGGTCATGACTGGCCAAGTATTAACATGTCAGAATATTGGTGATCATATACAACATACACTCACATAGACAATGATAACGTTCTGTCCTGACTGAAGCCCTTGCCAATACAAACAGTGCTGTATTTCACTAAAATCTGACTAGTGGCTCTCAGACAAGATTGCACTTTCACCTTGTACTCATAATTGCAAGGGTTTAATCTACAGCCCAGTGAGAGCCTCATTATTTTAACTTCAAACTTCAGTTTGAAATTAAAGTTTGGTATATACTGGAGTCCCTCAAGATTTATCTAACAAAATGCCATAATGTGATTGTGCCCATGGGTATTGTTGCATGTGAAACAAAGTATTTTCGAGATTGTTATTCAGGGAAATCAAGAGATCACAAAAGATGGTTCAGATGGCAGGTTTTTACACAAAGACAGAGAACATCTCAGAAAGTAGGCTCATCTTAGTTTTAAACACAATTTGTGATGTTATCAGATGGTGCTACAGTTACTTCAGACTCATCATTTTCCTAGAAAATAATATATCATTATACCAATATACAGTGATTGGTTGTTTCACATAATCCTATAAAAATGCCTTTAATAGACTTATAACTTTATTTCATTTAACTTTGAATTGTCCCATCAATGAGGAGAAATGTTATATGAGCATTTTCTTCTGGCAATATCTCTGAACTTCCATGTCTGATCAAATGCTCTGCAATTCTAAAAATAATTATTTATTTTAATTATTTTTTTTGAAAAAGAAAAATCAAGCAATAGCGATATTGTATGAGAGCTTTTATTCTGGTAACAGTCACACAATAACATGTTCTGAGCTCTATACTGTTTGCATAATCTATACATATTACCATGACAACTATCAACAGAGACAGTTTACTTATTTCAAATTATCTTCATACCATGGAGTACAACTAAAAGTGCAATTAAATGGTTCCAACAAAATAGTAACACACCTGATACTGGGACATTTCAGGTTTTATTTCAACCTTGAAACTTAATACTATAACTGAATCTTGAATGTAAGATTAGGTTATAGCAGTACAGTTAAAATACTCCTATTTTTAAAACAATGTAGGATTTCTCTTCAGCATAGAGATTTTTCAAATCTTCATTCTAATGTTAAACCAAACCACAATGTTCAATAATTATCTATTTTTATTGCTATAATCTTTCAAATAGATATTCACAAAAAAGCAATCAAAATCAACAGAATTAAGATTTTATCTGACAGGTACTTTGGTCTGAATATGCATTTGCTGAAGTGAAATCTTCATAAGAATGATTTGAAATACTGTAAAATGTCTTCTCTATTACATCTCTCCTATTATATGTTTCTAAAAACTTAAGGACTTCAAACATAATGAACAAGTTGTTTAATTTGATTTTAAACAGTCTTATATATCACAGAAACAAAACATAAATATACAGAGGATGGCCAGCAAACATTGGGCAAAATGGTTCTATCAGACACAAAATCTAAGTTGCAGTCTTCTGAGAAAAAAGTTTAAAAAATGGATCATGTATTTTTAATAAATTTCGAGTGGCATTTTGCTATTCTTGGCCTTTACACTACAAAGAATTGGGCAGAAATTGAGCACAAAATTCACGTGAACAGCTCTATTTGTAAACTTAACTTCTGGTAAAGGCTGTCATAATTATATTCTGTGATCCTTTGTCGGCACATTATCAACTGGTTTCTATTTTCACGGAGACGGAATAATAACATTGGTAATGTAATCTGGGACTGTATCACAGATTATCTGCTTCACAATTCGCCATTATTTGGTTTACATTTTCTTCTTTACATTTCACTATTTATTGATTGAGTTACCCAC
This sequence comes from Amphiduros pacificus, assembly GCA_949316495.1. Taxonomy (NCBI): domain Eukaryota; kingdom Metazoa; phylum Annelida; class Polychaeta; order Phyllodocida; family Hesionidae; genus Amphiduros; species Amphiduros pacificus. The sequence goes on along the minus strand of OX439001.1, from coordinate 54,838,073 downwards.
AATACAAATGGGTAGTACATGCAATTAAGGCTTTGAAATATAAGTCAAAATAAAAATGAATATCATTAGGTGTATACAAATTATGGTTGTATACTTATCACTTAAAATCAGTGATGAAAGTCTGCATTCAGGAAAAAAACTGAAACCCTTAAAAATGAACCTGAAGATACCCCTACCCCCTTTCAGAAATGTCATTTTGGGAAGTTTCAGACTGAGCTCAGACCATTTGAATTTCACATTTGAAGAAAAAAACCTGAATTCAGGTTATTTCCTGAAGACTTTAATCACTGTAAAATTATAGATTAAAGAAGCTCATGACAATTCTTTGAGCAGTCCCTTGTCCTTTTTAAAGAGTTTACTTTAATGGTTATCAGTTTAAAATACAGAATAATGACTGGTATGTTTGTTATATAAGCATTAAGCTAATGGGTAAAATATACATAAATGGTAGAATATTGATGCCAATTATACATGTAAACTAGTTTTGGTTCTGTTTGAATAAAGGCAGTTTATATAAGATTTATTTTATGAATACACATGTATATAAATTATTATTATTCAGATGCCCAGAAGCCTAGTTTATAGTGTTACCATAAAAGTTGTTTGTTTCCAAAGCTCTTAAGCTGGCTGAAATGTGCATCATAAAAATATACATGTTTGGGATTGTTCATAAAAATTCAACATTTGTCTATCTTTAGTGTTTTCAAATTTATCGTGTGCTGGATAAGTTGTGTATAATTAGTACAAACAATTCAATAATTACCCAAATAAACAGGTTATTTTACATGTATGAAGTCAAAACTGATTCAGACAAAAGGTATGAATATCTTGTCCAGCCATACCATGTCAACATTCTAACTGTAAGCCTTATCAGGGAAGTGTTTGTTTTCATAAAATGATGCATATCATCAGTTCTAGTGAATGGATCTATTTAGACATATAAATTAGCAAAATGGCCAAAACATCATTCTCTTTAACTGTTATCAATACTTAGGATTCTAGTGTATGGATTTGTCCCATTTTCAAATATAGAACTTAGTATTTTTATACTCCATCAAGACCTCTGGGAACTCTATTTTCGTGAAACAATATTCTCGTCAGGATGCCTATTGGTTTTGCAGAGTAAACTTATTGATATAGAACAACTGTTTTATATATATATACACTAGCACCTAGAGGATTCCACAATTTCCTATCATTGTGTACAACTACATGTATAACAATATGCTAATACATTGCTCGTTACATGACCATGTCTACAATATTTTGTTTTTTAAAGATAAATCATTTCATGTAATGTGTTCTACATGATCTATAATGTACAATTTGGTTCTTCAATTAGTTTAACATGGCAGTTCTATATTCACTGCAAAGCATTTACAACTTTTACTTCACATGTGACTGTCATTTTTACATAATGTTTACAATGGTTACCATGGATACAATGATGTCTCCAATGGTGATGTATATACATATGATTTTTAAATAGTCTTGTATAAATTCATACCATGAATAATACTGGAATGCAGTCAAGTGTAGAAAATCTTTGTAAATATTTAGTTTAAGACTTCAGAAAATATTTATTTAATTATTTAAGCATGTTAATCCTATCATGGACACTTTCCTTGCATTACATACACTGTGTGATTTAGTGAGAAATAATATTATAAGACTATATTATCATTTTTATAACTGGGACAAATGTCTAGGTCTATTCAGTCATTGTACTCCTGCAAATTCTACTTTGAAATTCAATACATATAAGAGACATGTTTGGTTACAGTACAAAAGGGCTGTTCCAATAAATAATACAGGCTATAGTGGGGAGATGATATCAATCCAAATTTAACTACGGTAACTTTATGCACTGAATTATAATTAATTTCACCCTGCTTAATGGAACAACCCTTTATGAAGAAAAATCAGATACAATATAATAGGATATAACATCAGTCCTGCAAAACCCCACATCAGGAGGACTGAAAGCATTCCAGACTGATGAAAAATGTTCTCACAATGAGCAGTGTACCTATCTCTCAATCTCGCTCCTTTTAGATTTAAAAAAAATGTGTATGAAATCAAGACCATAAAACTGGTGACTGACAGCTTGTCCATTAAGAACATGTTCGGCCATTGGTTATCTATTTTGTCTTGGGTTAATGAGCCTATTTACACTGACATGAATCTATACACAATATGATACATGCCTAAGCTGCTTCGCTATTTATTGCAATGTGAATGTGAACTGAATATTGCACGCTAACTGCTTACTATACACACACACACACACACACACACATATATATATAATACAAGTGCCAATAGCACAGTGCATTTGATTCATGTTTGTCATTACTGAGCACATGTACTTGCCACCACTTTGCTCCTTGAACAAATCTGACATTCACATAAGCATGTTTAATCATCTAACACTCAACTTGTTCTTAATGTAAGTACTTTTTCCTCAAATTCTGAAAGAGAGGAAAATAAAAATTAAAATTAATATTGGCACTGACCAGATCTTATTTAAGGAGTTTTATTTCTCTTGTTTATGTCCTCTGCACATTGCTAATTTTATACAGAGAATTGGCAATCAATAACCCTTTTTCAAACTAGACCTGCTCCTTTCCATATAACCCTAAACCCCTATGGTGACCCCTTTAAATCCTAAACCCCTAAGCTGACCTCTTTAAATCCTAAACCCCTAAGCTGACCCCTTTAAATCCTAAACCCCTAAGCTGACCTCTTTAAATCCTCACCACTTTCAAAAGCTCTCCTTTTGCCAAGGAAATTTTCCCATTCTAATAATCGATGCTTAATGCTACAAAATTGTTAACACTAGTTGACTAGTCTTTATTTAAAACATTGATTCATGGCAACAACAAACTCCTTAGACAGAAACAAACAAGAGTGCACTCCCTATAACCAGCATAACACATAATCAGTACATTTCACAATGTATTCATTGTTTGTTTCAGTAATGAACATACCTAGATCTTCTAGGACTCTAAACTAGGCATTGATAACTTATCCATTACAATATATCACAAATATATGGAATCAATCAAGATATCAGCTACATTTAAAACATTAACATTCTTTGGGACTTTCCAATAAGAGAATTGCAAATGTTGCTGGAAATTGCTAAACACTTGCTTATCATTGTCTTCAAAAATGAAAAATCTGCTTATAAAAAACAAATTGTGCCTCTGACAATGTTAACACCTGATTTAACAAGAAATGTATGTGAAATCCCCTAAGGAATATTCTTATTCAGGTTTTAGTTTAGTTTATCTTTACAATAACGATGTATGTTTTAATATGGTATTTGGTTCTGGAAGTATTGGATCATATCGTAGGTTTTTCCTCGCCAGTTGAGGTAGCAGTCGCGGATGATTTTCAGCATGTAGTTTGCGGCCTCGCGCTCCGAGGCTTGGGGCGCGAATCTCGCCTGCAGCTGCTTGATGGTGTGGCCACGGAAACAAGGCAGACCTGTGTCTAACATCAGCGACGTCAGAGACACGATCGCCTCCCGGTACGGCCTGGACGTGGTAAAACAAAACAGCTGTCAAACATCTCATCCAATTATTTTTTTAAATATATCCAAAAGGAATAATCAATGAATAGACTATTATGTGAAAATCAGGTTTCTATTGAAGCTGACTATTTACATTCATAGAGAATGAGAGTGGGGTAATTTAGGAAGTGATCATTCACCTGATAGCCAGGTATCCCTGGATGCAGAGCTCCTCAAACCACTTGAATGGTGGAGTGTCCATGCTTCCTCCCATGATCATCACCATCTCATCCGTTAGCTTAATGTCTGGCTCCCAGCCCAGGTTGCCTCCCGGAGAACTCTCAAACATGAAGCCAAAATCTGCATGGTGAGAAAAAAACCTGAGGTCAGGTAATATAAAACTGGCCACTTCATGAAAGCCTGTGGCTTCATGATAAGGATGACATTAGACTGCCAGCATGAAAGTGTCAGTGCATACTGACCTATATGGATGATGTGACCCGCACTGTCCAGCATACTGACCTATATGGATGATGTGACCCGCACTGTCCAGCATGAGAGCGTACTGACCTATATGGATGATGTGACCTGCACTGTCCAGCATGACAGTGTATTGACCTATATGGATGATGTGACCTGCACTGTCCAGCCTGAGAGCGTACTGACCTATATGGATGATGTGACCTGCACTGTCCAGCATGAGAGCATACTGACCTATATGGATGATGTGACCCGCACTGTCCAGCATACTGACCTATATGGATGATGTGACCTGCACTGTCCAGCATGAGAGCATACTGACCTATATGAATGATGTGACCTGCACTGTCCAGCATGAGAGCATACTGACCTATATGGATGATGTGACCTGCACTGTCCAGCATGACAGCATACTGACCTATATGGATGATGTGACCTGCACTGTCCAGCATACTGACCTATATGGATGATGTGACCTGCACTGTCCAGCATACTGACCTATATGGATGATGTGACCTGCACTGTCCAGCATACTGACCTATATGGATGATGTGACCTGCACTGTCCAGCATGAGAGCGTACTGACCTATATGGATGATGTGACCCGCACTGTCCAGCATGAGAGCGTACTGACCTATATGGATGATGTGACCTGCACTGTCCAGCCTGAGGGCATACTGACCTATATGGATGATGTGACCTGCACTGTCCAGCATGAGAGCGTACTGACCTATATGGATGATGTGACCCGCACTGTCCAGCATACTGACCTATATGGATGATGTGACCTGCACTGTCCAGCATGAGAGCATACTGGCCTATATGGATGATGTGACCTGCACTGTCCAGCATGAGAGCATACTGGCCTATATGGATGATGTGACACGCACTGTCCAGCATGAGAGCATACTGACCTATATGGATGATGTGACCTGCACTGTCCAGCATGAGAGCATACTGGCCTATATGGATGATGTGACCTGCACTGTCCAGCATGAGAGCGTACTGACCTATATGGATGATGTGACACGCACTGTCCAGCCTGAGGGCATACTGACCTATATGGATGATGTGACCTGCACTGTCCAGCATGAGAACGTACTGACCTGTATGGATGATGTGACCTGCACTGTCCAGCATGAGAGCGTACTGACCTATATGGATGATGTGACCCGCACTGTCCAGCATGAGAGCGTACTGACCTATATGGATGATGTGACACGCACTGTCCAGCATGAGAGCGTACTGACCTATATGGATGATGTGACCTGCACTGTCCAGCATGAGAGCGTACTGACCTATATGGATGATGTGACACGCACTGTCCAGCCTGAGAGCGTACTGACCTATATGGATGATGTGACCTGCACTGTCCAGCATGAGAGCGTACTGACCTATATGGATGATGTGACATGCACTGTCCAGCCTGAGGGCATACTGACCTATATGGATGATGTGACACGCATTGTCCAGCCTGAGGGCGTACTGACCTATATGGATGATGTGACCTGCACTGTCCAGCATGAGAACGTACTGACCTATATGGATGATGTGACCTGCACTGTCCAGCATGAGAGCGTACTGACCTATAAGGATGATGTGATCCGCACTGTCCAGCATGAGAGCATACTGACCTATATGGATGATGTGACCTGCACTGTCCAGCATGAGAGCATACTGACCTATATGGATGATGTGACCCGCACTGTCCAGCATGAGAGCGTACTGACCTATATGGATGATGTGACCTGCACTGTCCAGCATGAGAGCGTACTGACCTATATGGATGATGTGACCTGCACTGTCCAGCATGAGAGCATACTGACCTATATGGATGATGTGACCTGCACTGTCCAGCATGAGAGCGTACTGACCTATAAGGATGATGTGATCCGCACTGTCCAGCATGAGAGCATACTGACCTATATGGATGATGTGACCTGCACTGTCCAGCATGAGAGCATACTGACCTATATGGATGATGTGACCTGCACTGTCCAGCATGAGAGCGTACTGACCTATATGGATGATGTGACCTGCACTGTCCAGCATGAGAGCGTACTGACCTATATGGATGATGTGACACGCACTGTCCAGCCTGAGAGCGTACTGACCTATATGGATGATGTGACCCGCACTGTCCAGCATGAGAGCGTACTGACCTATATGGATGATGTGACCTGCACTGTCCAGCATGAGCGTACTGACCTATATGGATGATGTGACCTGTACTGTCCAGCATGAGAGCATACTGACCTATATGGATGATGTGACCCGCACTGTCCAGCATGAGAGCGTACTGACCTATATGGATGATGTGACCTGCACTGTCCAGCATGAGAGCATACTGACCTATATGGATGATGTGACCTGAACTGTCCAGCATGAGAGCGTACTGACCTATATGGATGATGTGACCCGCACTGTCCAGCATGATGTTTCCGTTGTGCCGATCTTTGATCTGGAGGAGGAAGCTGAGTACACTGTATCCCGCCATACTCACTATGAAGTTACGTCTTGCCTGGAAAAAATTAAGAACTGGATTACTGCCTCTTTTCCATAAAATGACCTTTTTCTTGATTAAGGTTCAATAAATAACATTATAAATTAAGGCCAGTAACTATAAACCTTTCTCCTTTTTAATGAATTCAATTAAATATTAGCAGTTGAATCATGTACAGAATATTTTGTATATATACGTACTGCTTGAAACTCTGGTGTGCTTTCATCTCCGTATTTTGTGATAAAATATTCATACATTCCTATATCAGTCTGCCGACCAATTTGGTCGCGAGATTTACTGTCTGGTACACATTCAATCACTCCACACTGCAATACAAAATTATCTCTGCAAACAACATCTATAAAACATATTATGTTGCATTCAAATTCAATAAAGTTTTTATTCAAAATAAAGCAAATGAAACGATTACAAAACATCTTCTTGATTATTTGATCTTAAATCCTGAAGTTCTTACCCCGGGTGCAGTCGCCACAACTCTGTATGGAACCAGGTAAATATCCAGACCCACTTGCTGTACAACGTTCTTAAAGAGCCCTATAACTTGTAACGCAAGCATATCCTGAAAAATAACAATACCTACTTTTAAACGTCATGGAAATTGTCTTGCTCGTCATAAGTTTTAGTCAGTTTAAATGAACTACATTTTTTTACTCCTGACTCTATAAACTTGTAAAACTTAATGAAATTTATATTTATATTTCTATTTTGGTTACAATAGAAATATTGGCAATAACATTAAGAATATTATCAAATAGGATAGCATAGTTAAGAGGGGCACAAACCTGTCTGACATCATCTCCCACTTTGAATATAGAGGCCTGCCAATACTGCTGAGCTATGGAGGGCATCAACTGAGTGTCCGGAGTGGTCGGACTCAGACTGTCCTTCAAACCAATGTGCTCTAGCTCATGTAATCCTGTCCGCTTGACTCGGAACCGGGCAAGGTAAGGCGCCTTGGCAGCACTGCACAATAACATTATCAACAACACTTAAATGAGCTGTTACATTATCAAGTTATCTGATCTGAAGAAATTATTGGCACATCAAGTTCTACAAACAAAACACAAACATCTTTTCATTACCATATCAATTTAAATTTATTTTTGCTATTTTACCATCCTGGTTTGAGTGAAATTCTAAGGAAAGAAATATTGTGTTGTAAATACCTTTGCATAGGAGTTCCTGATTTGTAATCAATTTCTAGCACCACAGCTTCGGGATTCGAAGGTAAATAACAACCTGTAAAGGCCAGGTAATATACCATTATAATTGAAGGACACAGTTTCTAATGCAGCTTAATAAATTGCTGATTTGACTGAGCATATGAATAAAACATTCATATCATACCTGGTTGTAACTGTATTTGATTTAAGCACTTTAAACATGCTGCCTTTCTCTCGGGACCTTTAGGATAAGGCCTGAAATTCAAAAATAAATCCATGAAAGGTAATTCTTGATCCTGTGAATTTGCCAAAATTGTCAATTTAAAATTCAAAGACAATTTCATAAATAAACATACTTGATAATTCTAGAAATATCAGTGATCTTGAAGAAGAAATCAAATTCGCGTTCGTAGAACTTGAGGGCAGGTCCAGACAGGGAGTTTTTGATTTGTTCAATCATATTCTCCAGATGTTCCCCTATTTGATCTGCAAATCAAACAAAATTATCACAATTCTCCTCCTTTGGAATTTTGAACCATCATTACCAATGTCCACTTCTTTCTTCTCATTCCAAATTAAACCTTTTCAAAGACATCAAGGTTTTTATATCTCTTTCAAAATTATTTCAGTCATTTTGTCAATGACATGAATGTCCCAAAATGACATCATGTTGCATCATAAATATGTTCAATAAAAAAAAATCAGGAAAAAACTATATTCCATGAAAGCAGTGAGTGAAAAAAAACATGTCTAACTGCCAGAGACTACTGCCACAGTCTGGGCCAAATACTTATAAGGCTATTAGACATTCACGCTTGTCAGTGGAAATTTGCGCTCTCCCGAATCAAAGATAGAAAGGGAAAGAAACTTAAAAGAACCAGTACTGTACTTTATTCGGGCAATTTATATTCAGTAAGATTAACCAAATGACAAAAGGAAATTTTACCAATACTTGAAAAATCATGGTTAGCTACTGGAGAGTCGGGCTAGCATCAGTGTTTGTACAAGTCTGAGACTGCGGGCTAGTGCTAAGATCCAAAATATTGCTTTATCCTGTAATATTTGCCTTTAAGTCTGACGCATTGTCTAAGAATATATTTCTATTCTGGAATAACTATATCTTCATCAATAAGTTGCCATTGATGTTTAATGTTTAATATAAGAACAATTTTGATACAATTTAGGGATCACTTCAACACAATTTACCTTTGAGCACAATTTACCCTTGAAAAAGGGCAATCCCCTTGATTCCCCAACATTCTGGGATGCTCAAGACAACCTTGTCCAGTAATGGCTTCGCCGTGACCACTGATTAGCTTGGACCCAGCACGCAAATTGTGAATCGATGCCTTAGAACACTTTGTCAAACAATCTACCAAATGTTTGGCACATTATATAAAAAAAGATTTTATGGCATATCAATTCTGAGCTTTTCTTATGTTCAATGAGTTGTTGACAAATAATGAGGAATCTTACCATCGTATTCCTGTGAATCCTCATCCCTGAAAATGTTGGTCTTCATGTTCCAAATGATCTGATGGGCCAGTAACTGGGAACTTTTGGCAGCCCATAAAATAAATTCTGTCACATAACCCATCTAAAACAATAAGCATTGCTCTTCTGATACAAGCCTTATTATCATATGTAGATGTCTCATATCTTAATAAATAAATAAGAGTGTAAGATAATGTTTTTTTTCACCCAAACATGTCATAAGCTGATGAATAGATTCTATAAAGTACCTGTGAATATAAGTTATTTATTTGTCAAGTTCAGCTTAATGTTTACCAGTGTGTACGTGAGAGTTTAGGTTTGACTTACAGTATCATATCTGACAGCTTGTACTAACTGAGGGACATAGAACAGCAGTGTATCCTGTAAAACAAAACATACATCATCAAAAAGGTCTCACACTTAGGCCGGTGTACAATACATCCTGATTTAAAGTGAAATTATTACAATAAATATCGTGCTCTTCATTAAGAAATTCCAATAATGACTCACTATCATTTTTATATCTAATAAATTTTGATGGAAAGCATGTTCCTATTATTCAACATCCCTACACACTTAATCCAAATTAATAATCCCTAGTTCTACTCCTCACCCCTTTGTGTGCAGTTATCACACTGATCTTATGTACCCGTAGGCTGTATACTTACGGGTGGGAACGACTGCATGCACCTGACAGCATACTGGGCGGTGATGGGATGAGGGGGGTACTGACGGGAAAAGTAAGAAAGAGCAATCACTGGCGGCACTGGAGACCACGTCAACATATGTGCTAGCTGAAAAGGAAAGAGAGAAAAAAAAATTCCTTTATTCCAGTAAATAATAAGAAAATGGATGACAAAGCTTTCTGTGTTAGCTGGGCAATAGACATATATATATATTTCAGTATTTGTTTTATTTGCTTTAATCTTATTTATTTTGTCAATATTTTATTGAGAGTGGATATTTCCACTTTACCTCTGGGGCATCAGCTTCTACACTGTGGGGGGTCACGAGGAAGTTGAGGGCCTCGGGGAGGTGAGACACGGCGCCAGGATTGTTACGTATCAACCTCGTCACCTCCTTCACCAGAGCCTCCGAGTTGAGAAACCTGTAACAAGCCATAACAACCACCACAATATTCACAATCCTAAGTCTTAATGTCGGCTTCTTGTTCCCAGCCGCAACCAAGCTGAAGAGGGGGACTTAAATTTGGGTGCCGTTAATACGTCCACATGTAGTGATAACGTGATAAAGTCCAAGGGATTGCTCAAATTGTTGTCATATTAAAGGAATATAACATCTATATATTTGATCACCCCCAAAAAGTCAAACATTGATTAATTAACCTCCCATACTCCTCTTATATAACCAACTAAAGCACAGATCCACCCCTTTACTAACTGTGGTAGTCCAAGCATTAAATAAATATTGGGGGCGTACCTGTATGCAAGAAAGACGGAGAGAGAGGGAGAGACATCCCATCCGAGCCTGACTGTCTCTCTCCACTGCTTCTCGGAGACGGCCTGGTTGCGCCAGGTACTGATGGTCTCCTCCCCGGGGATGTGCATGTCCGGCGTACCCAGCGGGTTGTGCCACGTCACCAGCTGCTCAACCTCATTGGCCTGAAAGCAAAATATCAGACAACTCTCAACCACCACTTCAACAATGACGCTAACTAATCCACTGCTTAATGTGACGTCAAATATCATCAAATAAGCCTGAGATACTTAATTGTAAAGATTAATTTGAACTTTAAGCTTACTGCAGCAATCATAAAATTATGAAAATCTTTAACTTGGCCATTACTTTTTTTTATAACTAGAAATGGTCTTATTTAATGAACAACGAAGAACAATTTGAAAATTTTGTTTGTGTGAAACGTTTACTTAAGTCGTGTCATATCAATTATAAAAATACTGTGACATTTATTACTATTTTACTGCTAAACATCATTATAAATTTTCTCCAATAGGTTTGTGAAAGAATTGTGACCAATATGAAACGTTTGCTTTCAGTGGTGATCATATAATTAAAATATTTAAGTTTACCCAATGCAACCTTACTGACAAATATGATGTGAAATGTGCTAAAGTAAATCTCATGAACTGAACTGTGAGGCCCAATTTGAAATCTATGTTGTAAAATAAAGCTGCCAGTACTGACCACGAGGGAGAGGATAAGGTTCCTTCTCTTGATGTAGTCCTTAACGAAGCTGCTTCCACTCATCGTGTTCCTGCTGCGGGTGCCAGCTGTAAGATCACCAAACATCAACCATCAAGGACATCACGCTCCCACATTGTAAACATCAAACAACTCAAAACTCATTCCTTACATTTCACTGATTTTCACCTAAGATTTTTTACTGTTACCATCCATTATGAACCTATATGGTGTGAGGGGTCATACATTCTTGAGGGAGGGGGCTGTAACTCAGTCAAGTAAGATGTTTCCAAACAATAGGGTATATAATAGGTAGGAGATAAGAAATAAATCTCAGTTGTTACTCTTATCTTATCATTCTCCTCAACTGCCTCAAAATCTGATAAATGCTTCATGCTGTGTCAACCAAATTTACTTTAAATAAAGAAGAACTCATTTTAAATGATCTGTTGTGGATACTGTACCTGATGAGGATCTCTTGGAGATGGTGGACCTGTTAGAGAGAGTGTTCATCCATCCCTGCGGTGCTGACCGCGTGCTGCTGCCGGAGTAGCTATATTCCCCAGTACTTCCGGACCTCATGTCTCCGGGCATACCCAGAGTGCTGCCCGGACTCAGATCATGGCCAACCGTCTCTGCAACGGACACAATAACCAAATCAACAACTTTATTTGAACCATTTTTAAAAATTGTGAAATAGCGTTTTTACGACCCTTTCAGCAACTATGGCCATATCAGGTTGACTTTTGAGCCTTTTTACCAGAGTGAAAGTAACACTGCCAGCAGTGGGAGTCGAACCTACCACCTCCCATTCTCCACTTATATAACCAGTGTGAAAGTAACACTGCCAGTAGTGGGAGTCGAACCTACCACCTCCCATTCTCCACTTATATAACCATTACTATTTTTAACTCAAATAGTAAACCTGATTCAGTTATGTTACATTAGAGAACATATATTTGCTGTCTTACCTCCTACTGCTATGTCGGTTGAGCGAAGATATTTTTTGTCTGAATGCATGCTGTGCCAGAACTTCACCAGAGTAAGAATGTCTTCTCTCAGGTTTGATCCTTTCTGTGTGGGATAGGAGGGCTTGACACTAGAAAATAAAAAAATATATCGTTTTTAAAATTTATTGAAATTCTAGTTGATAAATCTGTATAATTAATGTATGCGAGTATACAACCGAGATTAATAACAACTCAAGGGTTGTATAAAATGAAGTTGTTCTAAATTGCGTAATTATTTGAAACATGTTATTCTCAGAGAAAAATCATTAAAGTGGAAATAGTAATAACATTCAATATATAAGAAATGTTCCTGCATTTATACTCTTATAAAATTCTTCTTCAAAAGTTGTCCACAGAAACCTATGTATTGGTTATGCATTTCAACTAAATTATCTCTGAGAAGCTACAGGCCACCATGTCCACTTTTCCCCCAAATTAATAAATACAATATAGGTAAAATATCTTCTTGGCAACTTCTCAGAGATGATTTGTTTTCTTTTTTTTCATATAACCAAAATAATAAAGTATGTGTGTTTTTTCCCTGACCTTTCCTGATCGCACAAACAGATTCTTTACCTTTCCCAAGGTACAAATGAAATCTATTGGAGAACCTTTTGGGAACCCTGTTTGTGTCTGAGCAATTGTAATCACACTTTGCTAGTTGTCACTGACCTGAAGTAGTCAAGAGTACAGGCATAGACCCTTTCCCTCAGCACACTCTTGGATGTTGTATTCGGCAATATGTCTCCCTGAAGCAGGGACAGTCCAATGCTCAGCAGCCTGCAAGACACATACAGATACACCATACAGTCACGAACTCCAGACCAGTCCAAACCTTCAGCTTGCCCTGCCACCCTAAACAAGCAGGCCCGGCAACTTCATAGGTCTTATCTTAACTATTCTTTATTATTTATTTGATGAAAATAGGATGATGGCAAGCAATGTTTAAAATTATATTTCAGGCACTGATACAATAAAACAAACATGAAATCACCCTAAAATTTTGTATTTGCATTTCATTTTATTCATATACAATGTAATACCCTTCTGCAGCAAAAATCCTTAGTTATGATAATATAGTAGAAGTAATTGAGCACCACACTAGCGAAGTGAGAACAGTTTTGGGGGTACCTGAATCTGGCGCCGACGGCGGTGGCGGGGCGAGCCATGTTGCTGGGATGACGTCCCACTGTGATGGAGAGGCATTTCTGCAGCAGCACCACGTAGATGTCCACCAGGTCCGACCGGCTGTACTTGGCCATCTCCACCCGCTCCGCCAGGAACTACACACATACCAAAGCAAAATGCAAATTACCATGACTTTCTATGAAGAGAAACTTAAATGGGAGTTCAAACTTAAAAAGGCTGATTGATGGTTGCCATCTTGCCAAAGTGAAGCCAACACATCTGAATTGTAAAAACTAATTACAACGGGATCTGTACAACTCTCTAATCATGAAGAAGAAGAAAAAGACAAGATGAAAACTTGCATTTGGCAGATTGCAAATATTTCATGAATAGTTTAGGATTCTAAAGTACTAGCAATGTATTTGATATCTTGATTGTATTTTTAGTCAATTCTCGCTATCTGCTCTCCCGGAATTTTAGCTGGTCCTTGAAAAAATGACGAAATTGGAGTGTGAGTGCATTGTAAACTTCTTCCCGCCTTTCTTCGAGATGGGCGGGAAATTTCAGACTGACATCGTCCAGTGACATGCCAATGTCAATACTATTGCATGTCTGTTGTGCAATCTTGATATAAGTATAATGCAATCTACGTAGTATATGTCAACATTACGGAGGCAAAACTGAGAAAAACCATATAAAGATGAAAGGCAGAGGCGACAATGCCCCAATCAAGCCGTCGCCGGTGTTCCGGATGTGCCGTGTGCAAAGAATTTGGTCAAATACGATCGTAGCGCTGTGAAAATGCAGCGGATATGGGAGAGGAGATAGGGAGAATTAAAAAAAACATTAAAAAAAAAACAAAAAAAACTGGTGCTTGCTGAACCAACTTTTCCATAAAATGCTGATGTAAAAAAATAGTTCTACCTTGCTCCAGATGTTGTGAGGTAGGACGAATGGTTTGTTGGTGCTGATTGGGCAGGACTCAGATGCTGCAAGTGGACTATTCTCTGGTTTGTCCTCAGCAAACAAGCCTAGCTTCATATCTACTGTCATCTGCCACGCTGCTGCCATCTCCTGGGTGAACTGAAATCAACAAATATACAAACGCATATTGGTTTTAATTTGTTGTTTTTATTATATTTAGCATATCTCCATCTTGATCTGTGAAACACCAAGACAGAAATCAGCTGTAAAGTACAACCTAGATAGAGAATATTATATGCATTTTGGCAAGGGAATATGTACAAAACGTTTTTTGTGTTTTGATAAAAGCAGAAAAAAATCATTAAAAATCATTAGAAAAAACCCAAACTGCAGTTTGAAAATTTGCGTAGTTTGCATCTCCTCCATAACATCAAAATCTCACTAATTGGCCACAAGTGTTACCGAATCTATTGGAAAGGCAGGACAGACCACTATATTATTTTTAGAAGAAAATGTCATTTTGTTCGACAATTGTGATGAAAAATGGAAGTATTTTTTTATCGGAAATACTTGGCTGGTTCGGGTTCTTTGATATATGATAAGAATGGAAACAAACCTGCAGGCTGAGCTCATGCCTGGCGGCCAGCAGCCATTCCCAGCATGCAACAGCAGCTTCCATTGATGACTCGGTGAAGAACTTGATGGGCGCCCAACATATACTGTGCAACAACTGACGATTTGTCCCTGCAATAAAAACCCAGAAATAATGACGAAGCAATGACTACAAATATATACAGGATTCCTATTGTAAGATGTATTAAAGTTCTTGAAAGTCACAAAATAAAATAGATTTGTATCCTCGGATAACAAAAATAATAAAATACACCTTTACTTTCAAAGCCAAATTCCCGCCTTTACAATGCAGAGAAGATTCTGCCCACGTGAGCTTACCTTTCCTGAGGATGAGCAGAGCAGTGACTCTGAACAAGGCCTGCTTGAACTAACCTTTCCTGAGGATGAGCAGAGCAGTGACTCTGAACAAGGCCTGCTTGAACTTACCTTTCCTAAGGATGAGCAGAGCAGTGACTCTGAACAAGGCCTGCTTGAACTTACCTTTCCTGAGGATGAGCAGAGCAGTGACTCTGAACAAGGCCTGCTTGAGCTTACCTTTCCTGAGGATGAGCAGAGCAGTGACTCTGAACAAGGCCTGCTTGAACTTACCTTTCCTAAGGATGAGCAGAGCAGTGACTCTGAACAAGGCCTGCTTGAGCTTACCTTTCCTGAGGATGAGCGGAGCAGTGACTCTGAACAAGGCCTGCTTGAGCTTACCTTTCCTGAGGATGAGCAGGGCAGTGACTCTGAACAAGGCCTGCTTGAGCTTACCTTTCCTGAGGATGAGCGGAGCAGTGACTCTGAACAAGGCCTGCTTGAACTTACCTTTCCTGAGGATGAGCAGAGCAGTGACTCTGAACAAGGCCTGCTTGAGCTTACCTTTCCTGAGGATGAGCAGAGCAGTGACTCTGAACAAGGCCTGCTTGAGCTTACCTTTCCTGAGGATGAGCAGAGCAGTGACTCTGAACAAGGCCTGCTTGAACTTACCTTTCCTGAGGATGAGCAGAGCAGTGACTCTGAAGAAGGCCTGCTTGAACTTACCTTTCCTGAGGATGAGCAGAGCAGTGACTCTGAACAAGGCCTGCTTGAGCTTACCTTTCCTGAGGATGAGCAGAGCAGTGACTCTGAACAAGGCCTGCTTGAACTTACCTTTACTGAGGATGAGCAGAGCAGTGACTCTGAACAAGGCCTGCTTGAACTTACCTTTACTGAGGATGAGCAGAGCAGTGACTCTGAACAAGGCCTGCTTGAACTTACCTTTACTGAGGATGAGCAGAGCAGTGACTCTGAACAAGGCCTGCTTGAACTTACCTTTCCTGAGGATGAGCAGAGCAGTGACTCTGAACAAGGCCTGCTTGAACTTACCTTTACTGAGGATGAGCAGAGCAGTGACTCTGAACAAGGCCTGCTTGAACTTACCTTTACTGAGGATGAGCAGAGCAGTGACTCTGAACAAGGCCTGCTTGAACTTACCTTTACTGAGGATGAGCAGAGCAGTGACTCTGAACAAGGCCTGCTTGAACTTACCTTTACTGAGGATGAGCAGAGCAGTGACTCTGAACAAGGCCTGCTTGAACTTACCTTTACTGAGGATGAGCAGAGCAGTGACTCTGAACAAGGCCTGCTTGAACTTACCTTTACTGAGGATGAGCAGAGCAGTGACTCTGAACAAGGCCTGCTTGAGCTTACCTTTCCTGAGGATGAGCAGGGCAGTGACTCTGAACAAGGCCTGCTTGAACTTACCTTTCCTGAGGATGAGCAGAGCAGTGACTCTGAACAAGGCCTGCTTGAGCTTACCTTTCCTGAGGATGAGCAGGGCAGTGACTCTGAACAAGGCCTGCTTGAACTTACCTTTCCTGAGGATGAGCAGAGCAGTGACTCTGAACAAGGCCTGCTTGAGCTTACCTTTCCTGAGGATGAGCAGGGCAGTGACTCTGAACAAGGCCTGCTTGAACTTACCTTTACTGAGGATGAGCAGAGCAGTGACTCTGAACAAGGCCTGCTTGAACTTACCTTTCCTGAGGATGAGTGGAGCAGTGACTCTGAACAAGGCCTGCTTGAGCTTACCTTTCCTGAGGATGAGCAGAGCAGTGACTCTGAACAAGGCCTGCTTGAACTTACCTTTACTGAGGATGAGCAGAGTAGTGACTCTGAACAAGGCCTGCTTGAACTTACCTTTCCTGAGGATGAGCGGAGCAGTGACTCTGAACAAGGCCTGCTTGAACTTACCTTTCCTGAGGATGAGCAGAGCAGTGACTCTGAACAAGGCCTGCTTGAATTTCTCTGCATCTGTAAAATACAATAACCACAGTTTGACTTTACTTCACAAGAAGTGACCATTAAATTGTGACAGAAGTAAACTGTAAATACAGTAGCGTAGGTTGGCTATTTTAATACTGCTACTGCTGTAAATATTTCCGTTATATGGAGTGCGAATTGAAAAATTGAAATATGATTTTGTACATTTTGTCTGGATATAGATTCAGATTTAGACCTGATTCTGTAAAGGTTTAAACAGAAAAATGAAGACAGGTGACAAATAATTAACAAAAGAAATGAGCAGGACAATTAATCCCTTGTTATTTTGATTTAAATTCATATTCAACGTAAAAACGGATCATTTGCATGTAATAAAATAATAAATGATTATCACAAAATAAACATTACTTTGAGTCAGTAGGTAGATAAATTTTGTTCCATATTTTATCAGACAACCGAGGCCTGTATTTGCAACAAAACAAAAGTTTTTTCATGGGCCTGCAAACATTTGGTAAAATCTCCAGTTTCCGGACGTTTGAGAGGGAGCAATATTGGATTACCTGCAGTTTGGCAAGCTGTGTCCAGTTGCTTACACAATAAGATGATCAGCTTTTTCTCTTGCTCTTCAAATACAACCTTCATGCCAGTTACCTGCAAAAAAAAAGAAAAAAGAATTTAACATTAACAAGTGTTAACTGCCATAAAATTAAGAAAAGCTTATCTTGAACCTGACAGATATATAGCCGAGATTGACCGGAATTTTACCTCTCCAAGAAACCTGCTCCTGAGTGTAAGATTGGCCATGAAGTTAGATGAATCGCTGGTGACGCACGTCGGTCGCCGCTCCAAGCTGCTATTCTGTAATATACAGGTTTGTGACTATTATCATCAAAGCGACAGAATGTCTGCTCTGCAAGCAAGCCTTGCTCCTTACTGTGTGGGGACACCCCTGGTAATGTATTAAGTAGCAATAAAATTAGTCCCCTTTTTATTGGCTTTTCAAGCATATCCACATTTGGCATCAATCATTTTTTCAATGAGCTTCAGCTTTCTTTGATTTGGCTAAAATCAATACCTCACAAGAATATTCTTACGAGGTATTTGTAAATATCATGCTATGAATCTTCTTATTTCAGTTTTTTCTTGATTCTGAACATGAGTAAATTATGCTTATTACTCTGTGTTTTGAACTTTTAATCTTCTTAAGTGTTTTCTTTAACTTTTCCTTAAAAAGATTGCCTCATATTTGTTTAGATGCATAAGCTGTGATGACGTTTCCATGTGTTTCTTTATTCCACCACCAGGGCTCTCTGGACTGTGCAAAAGCTTTAATCTTTCATACATAAACATATCCACTTAACTTCAATACAATATATGTGCACGTAAGCCAGATTTGAGTAAGAGTGGATCGATCTTTTTTCATACCTAAATTGTAATACACTGAAGATTTGGTAAAATGTTATTATATGATTTTTAATTATTTTAATTTAATCAGTTGGTCAAACATTCTGGTTAACTTCTTCAAGAATCAAGATATATTTGATACAGGTCATACAAAAACATGGAATTAGTTTACTATTTAACTTTTAAACTAGTTAATATTTCCCTACCGGTTAAGAAAGCATTAAATCACAACTCCAGGCTAACATCCAGTGTTGTTATTCACACAACTGGAAAGGTTAATTTTCAAACTTTTTACATCAGAAACAAATAGATTTTGTTATTAAGAAGTTTGACAAAGCTGGCATTAAGAGTTAGCTTCATTATTGGATTTTGTCTACTGCTCAGAATATAATATTCTAATCTGGTTTATAAGATCATTACCAATTTAATTCAATTACATTTGTGGCCATGTGCATAAATTCACAACCACCCAATGTCTAGCCCCTTTATCATTATTTTAGATTCCTGACCATTTAAATGTGGCCGGACATTAAAAGTGGTCCGCAATTGTAATGCAGAATAATATTTCTTTTTGTCCAATGTTGATACCTTCAAGAGCTACATTTATATCTATAGGTCATATTATGCTCACCAGAATTAAAACAAATGGCGAGGAAGTACAAGACACATCTTCCTTGTATTTAATTCAAAGATTGGAGAAAGCATTCATTCTCTATAAGAATGTATACTTCATAGTATATTGTAGCTTTATGGCTACGTTCATGCATTTGCAAGATCAAATCATGCCTGTACAATTAATGTTACTCTTAAATAAATACCTAACTGCATTCCACAGTGATTTTTTTTTCAGTTCCTATTCAACAGATCTGACAACAGTTCTTTCAAGGATAGTGGTTCCACTATAGTCTGGTCAGCACATCAAGATGATCAATAACATAGTATTTAACAAATAGTAAAGAGCATAGTTCATTGAATCAACCACAAAGTGTGGCATCACACAGTAGAATTCCAGTGACTACAGAGTGTGCTAGTGCAGCTGGAGTGAGTGTGCAGGGTCAAGAGGTCAAAGTGAGGTCAGGTATGAGGCATTATTATTGCAGTTTTTTTTTCTCATTTGCATCTAGAACCTGCCTACATACCATGGCTGCTCCAAAAAGTTCTTTATAGGAGGGAGATTTATTCAGGGTACGGGAGAGATCTTTGTAGGAGGGGGTCTTCCCCGCACTCCGCAGATCTCGACTCGAGGTCGATAAATTCTGAAAATCATACAGCAAATCTCTGTCAATGAAAATTGGGGTATTTTTCTTACAAACTGTTCCAAAAAAATTGATCTGTTATGTACTTACCTGTTGGCAAAAAACACAAATAAACAGGATTATTTTAAATCAGAGGGCAAAATTCGGCTTTAAAAAATGTCTTTTGTCTTGAATTAATTATATAACTGCATAATTCAGAAGTTAGCCTTGGTGGCTTTGTTGGAAGATTTGCATAAAAAAAAAAATTGGAAAAGATGTAGGAATAGAAATGACATGTGCAGAGTGCAAATTGAGTCACAGAACAACTGCCGGGTGCATGATGCTGTGACATGAAAGATGTTGCATGTCCTATAAGATCTGCTCTTGTCCGTTATGTGAAGGCCGGGAGAGTTTGAGATTGACATCCGCTTCACCAGAATATCATTTAGATTAGAAGAGAAGAGGAGGAGTGTATTGGTGTTTGGATATCAACTGATAATTACTCTATATTTGACGACTTGTTTGTGGTACATAATGATAAAACAATATTTTGCACAATTATTTCACTTTCGTGGATTATTTCTGAAATGAGGCTGAAATGGTACATTATTCAAACAAAAATTTAGCACAAGTACTGTTTTTTTACCAGTGAGTGTTTTCATGGAAGGT
The DNA here is from genome assembly GCA_949316495.1 of Amphiduros pacificus. Taxonomy (NCBI): domain Eukaryota; kingdom Metazoa; phylum Annelida; class Polychaeta; order Phyllodocida; family Hesionidae; genus Amphiduros; species Amphiduros pacificus. Next base: position 54,817,494 of record OX439001.1, on the reverse strand, counting down.
TGTGAGAAATGCATTACGCATGTATTTATTCGCAAGTGATTGTGAGCGTACCCCGAGTGGAGCTGATGGTCGGTTGTAGCCGGCGTACTGTAGGACGCCCTCTGTGATCAGGGCCAGGCCGCTGTGCTGGTAGAGGCCCCGCGACGAGTTCTCTAGCTGCAGCAGGTACTCTATGAGATGCGACCGCGTCGCACATGGCGCCCACCTCATTGCCTCCTGCAGGATGCCGATACTACGAGCAGCAAAGTCTTTCACGGTACTCTGAAATTTTTTATAACATTATTGTCAATGGAGCAACTTAGGCACAATAAATAGCATAACAAGTAGACCTTTTAACAAAATATTCACATCATTGCTCATTGATATGCAAATAAGCATCATTCTGCTTTGGAACCAATGTATTAATAGTTGTCACTGAGTCGATGCAATACATAGCTGGTTATAAATCAGGATATTGAGTAAGAATGACCTCTCTGTCAGCCATGGTGTCCATCACTCTCATCTTGTACGGAGTGTCTGGGATCTGGAACTCCGGAGCCTTGTCATTCGGATCCTGAAACATATCCAACAGTAATGTTCAATATTGATTTGTTTTCCATTTTATTTTGTCATCTTTAGAAGTTCAAACGATATGGCACATCTTTTTAAATTCAATACATTTCAAATTTATTTGCATTATTTTCTAGATAATAATGTGGTTTGGATTCTTACCATTTGCAATGACTGTGACAAAATCTGGAGAATATCCAACATTGTCTTAAGAACCTTTCCACTCCACAACAGATGAGGGAACCTGGGGGAAAAAGGACAATTAGATTCAATGAATAGGATCTTTCATAAAATTAGTGAGACTAAAACTTAAATAGTTGATGAGATATATCAAAGTGTGAAAGCTGTCGACGGGTGGATGTTCACCTGCTGACAGATGGACAGAGCCCACAACCATAACTCCTGTGCCAATTCAGCAGATGGAGCCAATAATTGATCTAAATTCCTATTAATTATATACATGTACAATTCAAAAGAAAGTTAGCAAAGTACTCACTTATCCACCAGACTAGAGAGGAACTTGTCGGCGACGCGTCTGATGCGCTTGTAGACGTGGTTGAACTTTGTGAGAAGGAACTGAGCATGGACTTCAAGCTCCTGCTCGCGTAACTCAGTCTTTGGCATCTCAGATTTAGCTTCCAAGAAAATCTTAAATGTCTTTTCTGTGACAGCTGTGATACATGCCCACATTCCTGTAAAATATTTTCCACTTAAAGCTATTTATATATCATTTGCTGGAAAATTTACTTTACATAATAGATATATGCACATATTTTTAAATATTTTTTTTTCGAACCTCACATTCTGAGCTATTAAAAGAACTTAAGAATTAATTATAATGTAGTGATTGTTTGAAATACCACGGTAACACTCATATTTTTTTTTCTATTATACATGATAACGTGTGCATACCTGCTTTATCTTTTATGATGGTCTGGTCTTCCAAATACTGGAACAGCCCATGGAATGCTTCTGGTTTGTGACTGTTTCTGATTCTGGAAAATATTAAAGGTTTGGTGAATTATTGAACAAAATGATGCTCATATAATAAATTATCAAATCATAATGAATGAAAATATGATCAAGCTATGATTTTTTTCTTCTTACATATATTGATTATCCATATATCTCTGCGTTCTTCATAATCTTTCTTACCCATTTAATTGCAACATCTTCACACTTTGAACCATACTTTACATTGCTCTACACTTTCCAACTCAACGCTACATATTTGAAGCAGATTTTGTATTCCAAGATTTGCATACTATTCCAACACACCTGAGAGTCTCCAGCCTGTAGACAGAGAGCAGGTAAGTGCACTGTGCGAAGCTGAGCTTGTTCACTATGGGCACCACCTCCCCAGGGTATTCCAGTAAGTTGAGGATGTTAGTACGAACCTCACTAACCTCACCCTGCAACAAAGGCAGTCTGGCTTAAACTGGACAAGACTCAAGAGTAGCAAATGTCTTTATACCATGTTAGCATAATAATAATAAATAATAATAATAATAAACATTTATATAGCACCGTGTCAGACTATGTCTGCTCGTAGCGCTTTAGAAAGCAAGAGATTGATGTCTTTCACATATATCTGCAAACAATAGCTCACAACATTATCATACTTTTGATATAAGACATTTCAAATGGCCTACACAAAGAGTAAAACTTGAAATTATTTTTGGATGCAATTTTTTTACAATTTTCTTAAGCAATAAGATGACAACTCACTGGGGCAATGCTGTCGTTTTTCAATGCTGATGTGTACATGAGTTCAGATTTGAGATGCTCCCTTAAGATGAGCAGTGGGGACTTGGAAGCAATGTCGCACACTCCATCAAACCATTCCTGCGGCCACAGCCCTAAAACACAACACACAGTCCGTCATTTCTGTCAAATATGTCTCCATATATAGGTTCCGTATAGAGTTACCATGATAATGCAGTTTTTTAAAGTCAATCGGGAGAATTTTCAAGGGGAAAAAAAATCAGAATCATGCTATTCAAAACAGCAAACATAAGACAAAAGACAAATTGAAACGATAAATGTGTTAAATGTAGAAACCTGATTATATTGAATGATGAGTTATTAAAATATTCATTTATGTATATGCAGGGATCTTTATGCATAGTGCAACGATAAATATTGAAAATTCATGCCATTGTTTTTGTGGAGTACATTGAATCCTATTCCTCGTAACTATTCGCCATACCTATTACTTGCATTACGATAATCATATTGATATTTAACATTTTAAGCTATCTGGACAGATAATCTAAATGTAATATCCTAATTTTTGAATTGTGCATATATTCTACTGTGATCTACAAATACAAGTGTCTAATGATATCTAATATTTGATAGCCATCAATTTGACACATGACTAGAACTGTAAATCATCTTGCTTATATGAATCAAATTAAGTCTATTTTATTTCCTGTCTATTTTAAAAAGCATCTTTTAATCAAAGATTCATCTACATTGCAAATCATGTTTCCCTTCTTATGAATGCTTATTTCATAAATGAATGTCAAATAACATAATACAATATTATATGGCGTGACAAATACAAACCTGTAATCAATTTACCTTTTAATTTTGAGGGTTATCATTCATGTACACCCAATAGTTTAGCAAAAGACTATCAAAACAAAAACATGGGCACAAATTTCCACCAAAGGGGTGACTTGTAAGAATTTGGGTCAAAAATGTTACACATTCCAGTTGGGAGCACGTAATGATGTTGTTATATATGGATGGGAGGGGGATACAACATATCACAGCATAACCAATGTCTGGATCGCCCCTTATCACAAAATACGTAGCATGTCAAAATATATATACACATTTTAGTGGCTTTTTGGTCATCAAATGTTTATATCATAACAATATTCTGTGTAGTGATAATTTTTGTTCCACATTTTTAAAGAATATTTTTTTACCCATATATATTTTTTTATCTAAAAAATATAATAAATCCAGCAAATTTGATTTGGACTTAAACATTTTAATCAATATCTTGTTAAAGCAAGCAAAATAAGTTGTCAAAGAAACAGGTTTTTAAAAATAAAAATTTCAGCCTGTCATAATACCATACACAGACCAAAATACCAATAATGATAAAATAGCAAAACATATAATAAAATATGAATAATATTACTGTCTCTGACCCACAATAATATTACCAGAAAGGGATATAAAACAAATCTGACCTTCTTACCACAATCCCTCCTTGCAGAAAGGTTATTTTTCATTCTATTTTTTGCAATGCACCCATGATGAAAGACTAAGATATTATAAATTCTGTTACTTCTTTTTACATGTTTTACACATGAGAAAAAATAATATCTGTTTACATTGACAAATGGACCCCATTTTGCAAGGCAAAGGTTTGTGGTATCCAGATTTGCAAACAATATTAATAGTGAATAACACTGAGATATTTGGGGATACCTCTCTTGTGGCCGCGGCCCACTTTGCGGAACTGGACTGAAAAACGACCAGAGCATTCAACATACAAACTCAGTGCAAACAAAATCCAAACAGAAACAAGAAACAATGAGAACAGATGGCAGCAAAGACTATGTGTGTCAGCTCAAGATTCTCAGGACATTTCTAACATGACTCAGGCTAAAATCGTTTGAATGCAAACAGTGATCAACATGGCAGGCAGAAGAATAATTGGGTCATCTTAAATTCTATTCATCTTGATGCTAAGGTTTGACTTTATCTATTTTATCCTTCTCATCTGCGACTATAATGAGAGATCCTTATTTCTTGCAATATTCTTGATGTTATATTTCTTAAAATGTAGGTAAAACATGAGCCAGATATTGTGAAATGTAAAAAAAAACATTATAAATTCTAAGTGACCCAAATATTGTCTGATTCAATCATTGGTGAATGGACAAACTGAAGAGTGTGTCGTGATGTTATTTTTCTATTGTAATAGACAGTCACAAGATGGCAGCACTGTTGTGCAACAATTCACATTGCCACATTGTTGTGAAGTGAACATCCAGAAATGACATATACGCTCATGGACTGTGAAAATGCCTGATTTATGTGACAATTACATAGATTCTTAAGGAATAAAGGTTATCTTAATCTAACATAGATAAGAAACAAGGCAGATTATAGGCAAATTGCTCTGAAACAAGATCTGATATGGATAAGTTGAGAAATCCTGGATGTCACTCACCTGAGTCCTCTGTGGCAAACCCCATCACAACACAGTACAGCCAGAAATCTCTGAACAGCTTCTGAAGGCGTGGCTTAGGGTCCTTGATTGGCGGCAAACGGCGAATCAGCTGCAATACAAGAAAATATTTCTTTTTTATTTACATTCTATTCTATTCTTGGAAAAATTTTGAAGTGTTTTTGTTGTTTAAATATTAAAGAAAGTTTAAAAAAAATGGAACTTACCACAGCAATAACAGGAATCAAGACACCCAGGTTACCAGCACTGCTAGATGCCTGTAATAATAACATATCACTGTACCACTGTACATATCACTGTACTCTGCTCTTCTGCAGGGAATAGGTTGCCAATAGTAGCAGCCCCCAAATAAATCTCACAAATACTATTATACAACATTCTTCTATACATAACATTTTGAAAATAAAATGAAAATTCAATTTTGGAAGACAGGTTTAGCCAGACCTGTCTTTGGGAAGGTATATTTTTAAGGCTTTGGCTTTAAATATATATCCAGGAAAGTTAGTTTTTTTGCATTTAAAACTAAAATTAACATACTGTTTTAACATCATCAATATTAATTGTTAAAAGCTGAATTTATACTTTGGGTGCAACATTCAAAATTGTAATCTGTGTTGACACTTCTAAGTGTAAAAGTGTGCTCTTGCTTGTTAGGTTAAACTCAATCCAATTCCCAAAACCACCAACAGTCAGATTTTTTTTCCACATTTCTTTGGTAATGTCAGGATAAAAGGTCATAAATTTACTTAAAAGAGAGTTAGAACCATTGAACTACAAATTGAATGCCATTTTATTCTTAAATTATAAAAAAAATATCTCTTAATCTTTTTTTATTCAACGCCTATTTCTGAGCAGATAAGAAATTAAAATTAAAGTGAATGGATTAGTAGTCATGGAGAAATCATGGAAAGTATTCACTTTATAATTTCCAAAGTGAGGATAAATCTAGAGTATAATGCCAAGGACAGCAGTCAGAATGCATATTCTTAACCAACCTGTAACGTTATCAACACTCGGTTAACATAACAACTCACCCTATAGATTACGCTCTTCTTCTGTCATATCAAAATAACTTATTCAATTGCAGTGAATTTTACAAGTATTTAAATATACACTATTAGTAGAATTACCTTTTCATCAAAAAGGAAAAAAACATAGATATTTTTTAATCTAAAATTTTAAGTCCATAATTAACGAACAGAGATTCTCTCATATGTTTTCATACATTTTTCATAATTTAGACCAAAGCCCTAAGAGCTGTGCTGAACATTGGTTTTTTTTGTAAGATTTGTAAACATTCAGTCAAAAAACCTGCATATTGCTTAATAAATGATATTTTTAAACCTTTCGTGAAATCAGAGAGGTCATAGGCAATTTGTGAGGAAAAAGTACTTGAAAATCTGATTTCATGAAAGCTTTAAAGGTATTATGCAGTAATTCTGTGAACTGGTTTATAAAGATCATATCTATACATGATCATATTGACAAATTCCTATTTTACACAGAAAGGTACGCAAGAGAAGTTACTGACAGGCAAAGGAGTTGCACTATCAGCTGGAATCTCTCATATTGTGCAAGGAAAATACTTGAAAAACTGATTTCCTATTTCACATAATATGGGGGGCTGACAGAGGTCTCAACTTGAAGCTATATTTAGATTAGCAATATTACCTGAAGCTATATTTAGATTAGCAATATTACCTGAAGCTATATTTAGATATTAGCAATATTACCTGAAGCTATATTTAGATTAGCGATATTACAGGTCTCCACCTGAAGCTATATTTAGATTAGCAATATCACAGAGGTCTCCACCTGAAGCTATATTTAGATTAGCAATATCACAGAGGTCTCCACCTAAAGCTATATTTAGATTAGCAATATCACAGAGGTCTCCACCTGAAGCTATATATAGATTAGCAATATCACAGAGGTCTCCACCTGAAGCTATATTTAGATTAGCAATATTTAGGTCTCTATATGTGAAAAATATTCACTGTTTGCAACTGTATTTTTATTTTAAATCATAGAAACAATTGAACAATTCTGAGCCTCAAGAAAACAGATATGATTCACCTCCTGATAATACTATATCTTACCTACAAACAGCCAAGAAACTCACCAAATAGTTTCAAAGGAAAAGATCGAGTCTGAAGGACAGAATGACAGAAAATTTCAGTGTCTCACTCAGTAAGCTATGCTGACAAATTCAGCACAGCTAAAACCCCAAACTGTCTCTATGAATGGATTGGGGGCTGGCATAGGTTGGATTGGGGGCTGGCATAGGATGGATTGGGGGCTGGCATAGGTTCGATTGGGGGCTGGCATAGGTTGGATTGAGGGCTGGCATAGGTTGGATTGGGGGCTGGCATAGGTTGGATTGGGGGCTGGCATAGGTTGGATTGGGGGCTGGATTGAGGGCTGGATTAGGTTGGATTGAGGGCTGGCATAGGTTGGATTGGGGGCTGGCATAGGTTGGATTGGGGGCTGGATTGAGGGCTGGCATAGGTTGGATTGGGGGCTGACATAGGTTGGATTGGGGGCTGGCATAAGTTGGATTGAGGGTTGGCATAGGTTGGAATGGGGGCTGGCGTTGGATTGGGGGCTGGCGTTGGATTGGGGGCTGGCATAGGTTACCTTGAGAGCTCCCGGTGCCTTCTCGCTGGCTCGCTTCCCTTCCAGTCCCAGCTGCACGAAAAGTTCCAGCAACCGAACCAGCACATCATCAAGTTCCGACTCTCCCTGAATGTTGTAGGCGATGTTGGCAAAGGCATTGATCACTGCCAGGGATACATGTCTAAAATAGAGAAACAATAATCCTCTGTCATTATTATGATTATCTGAGTACTATTGCTGATGTGGGGAACTAGCCTCTGTTTATGAGGCTATTTGCCTATTGAGGATGGATTCTACACTACATCTGTGTGATCCATCATTTCACATGTTGGTAACTGACCTGAACCCATATGTTTTATCATTTAATTGGTTAACAACCTGTACCCTTGTGGTTCATCATTTTATCAGATCACTTCCTTACAACAATGGAACTATTTTCAGATGAGTCCGGATACTACACCATATATAAGTTAACAATTAAAAATGTCATTAACTTATTTATTGAATTCAGGTTATTTCCAGAAGAATTTCATCACTGATCATTTATTCTGAGAAAGCCATCCATGCAATGTAAAAATGAAGATGTGGTGATCGCCCCTTCCCACAATTGTTACTATGGAAACTTCTTGAAATGGTCTGTTAGCTGTTCTCTGATTGGTGGAAATGATCACTCTTGTCTCCAACCATTGTCTCTGCTGTGATTGGTCAGCAAACCTGATGCATGTTTGGCACTCATAGTATTATTAATACTAAGATATATGACATAGAAGGTGGGATACTGACCTATATCCATGGGGTTTATCATCTGAAGATTTGTTATAAGCAGAACTACTTTCCACGCTGATCATGTTGAACATATTCATCACCTCTGAATAGATTGAAGGCTAAAAGAAATCAATTGCATCTGGTTATCATTTGAGAAATATTTTATCAGGATTCATTTTTCTCTGTAAATTGAAATAAAAAGGTTTTTGCTAAATTTTTCAATACACTTGAGACAAAAATAACATGGCAGACATGTCAAATTAATTAAAAAATTTTGGATACTGTTCTTTCAATTGGGCATTCAACTTTAGATTCCCTTTGTAATGATTTGTACTGCAATATCAATCATGAGACAATTTAGATTACAATCTTGAGATAATTATATTGGTGTTGTTACCAAATCTGATGGAAAAGCAATAATTAATTAAGAAGCAATTAATAATTAATTTTAAGTAGTGCTAAAAAAAAAACTAAAAAAAAGACAAAAAACAATACTGACACATCCTGCGATGATCATGCATCCGAGTTGGTCGATGATGAGGACGTCGAGCTGGGAGGGCGGGGAGCAGAATCGTTGCTGGAATACCTGCAGCACCGACTCCAGCGTCCTGGGTACGTCCTTCAGAGCCACCGCCACGTGACCCAGTGTCAGGATTGTGTTGGTCGAAATCAATGTAGACTCTCTGAATGACAACCACACAGGTATATGGCTAAAGTAAGAACCTGCTTGTACATTGCCACACAGGTATATGGCTAAAGTAAGAACCTGCTTGTATATTGCCACACAGGTATATGGCTAAAGTAAGAACCTGCTTGTATATTGCCACACAGGTATATGGCTAAAGTAAGAACCTGCTTGTACATTGCCACACAGGTATATGGCTAAAGTAAGAACCTGCTTGTACATTGCCACACAGGTATATGGCTAAAGTAAGAACCTGCTTGTATATTACCACACAGGTATATGGCTAAATTAAGAACCTGCTTGTATATTGCCACACAGGTATATGGCTAAAGTAAGAACCTGCTTGTATATTGCCACACAGGTATATGGCTAAAGTAAGAACCTGCTTGTATATAGCCAATTTATTCTTACGCCGACATAATGGGAATACTAAATTTACTGTTTTGACCAATACTTTATATAACTTTGATCTTTGGTATATATTTTTTGCTTTACTTTTGTAAATTTTTTAATGAGACTCATTTATCTGAACAAATATTTTACAGAGAAAATTGCAGCATAAGTTCACCTGTCACTCATCTCTGCTGTATAGAGTCTGTTTGAGAGGGAGGCAAGGAGAGCTTGCACAGAGTCTGGGTCCATACTTAAGCCTGGCTTCAAAGCCCTGCAAAATAAAGCAGAAACATAGCAACATCATAAAACATAACTTATAAAAAATAAAAATAAAAATAAATCACAAATAAATCACAAATCAATAATGATATTCAATTTTAATGTTTTCATAGTTTGGAAAAGTCATTTATATTTGATTATACATAGGTGAAGGAAATCATATTCTACCTTTGAGCGCATTTCATAACAAGCACATTTTGTATTTTCATAGACCAGGACCTACCTGCAGACATTCTCAATGGCAGCGTCTCGGAGGCTCTCAAAGATGGCGTTGATCTTGGTGCGCGGTCCTCTCTGGGTGTTGTTGGTGTTAGTATGGGACTTACTCTCGTCTGTGATGGTGATGCTGAATGCTCCAGCCTTTGTAGTACGCTCGGACACAGTGGAGTGCTTGTTGAGTTTGTTTAAGATTGGTGATGGGGTGACCAGGAAGTCTCGTAGGCATGATACTATGGTGTTGGCTAATATTGGAAACTTCTCTGCCAGCTTACCTTGTGTCTAAAATTGTAAAAATAGTTATTATTCAAGTCTAAAATCAGGTATTAAAAAAAAACAAAAACAAAAACAAAAACACAGACAAAGCTGATCTTAATTAGAGTTAAAAGAAATGATGAATCCTATCTTAAGGCAACTTTTTTCTTATAAATAAATATTGTAGAAGTGCTTGTTTGCACACTGATTGTTATAAGATTTTCAAATTTTGAGGAAAAAAATTGGAAATTTATCTGATGTATTTCTGAGGGAGATCTTATGCAGGTAGTTTTTTCAATGTGTCAGTGTTTGCTTACCTCGATGGCAGCCAGGATGAGTGGATCTTATGCAGGTAGGTTGTTTCAATGTGTTTGCTTACCTCGATGGCAGCCAGGATGAGTGGGTCTTATGCAGGTAGGTTGTTTCAATGTGTCAGTGTTTGCTTACCTCGATGGCTGCCAGGATGAGTGGATCTTATGCAGGTAGGTTGTTTCAATGTGTTTGCTTACCTCGATGGCTGCCAGGATGAGTGGATCTTATGCAGGTAGGTTGTTTCAATGTGTTTGCTTACCTCGATGGCTGCCAGGATGAGTGGATCTTATGCAGGTAGGTTGTTTCAATGTGTCAGTGTTTGCTTACCTCGATGGCAGCCAGGATGAGTGGATCTTATGCAGGTAGGTTGTTTCAATGTGTCAGTGTTTGCTTACCTCGATGGCTGCCAGGATGAGTGGATCTTATGCAGGTAGGTTGTTTCAATGTGTTTGCTTACCTCGATGGCTGCCAGGATGAGTGGATCTTATGCAGGTAGGTTGTTTCAATGTGTCAGTGTTTGCTTACCTCGATGGCAGCCAGGATGAGTGGATCTTATGCAGGTAGGTTGTTTCAATGTGCCAGTGTTTGCTTACCTCGATGGCAGCCAGGATGAGTGGATCTTATGCAGGTAGGTTGTTTCAATGTGCCAGTGTTTGCTTACCTCGATGGCAGCCAGGATGAGTGGGTCTTATGCAGGTAGGTTGTTTCAATGTGTCAGTGTTTGCTTACCTCGATGGCAGCCAGGATGAGTGGATCTTATGCAGGTAGGTTGTTTCAATGTGTCAGTGTTTGCTTACCTCAATGGCAGCCAGGATGAGTGGATCTTATGCAGGTAGGTTGTTTCAATGTGTTTGCTTACCTCGATGGCAGCCAGGATGAGTGGATCTTATGCAGGTAGGTTGTTTCAATGTGTTTGCTTACCTCGATGGCAGCCAGGATGAGTGGATCTTATGCAGGTAGGTTGTTTCAATGTGTTTGCTTACCTCAATGGCTGCCAGGATGAGTGGATCTTATGCAGGTAGGTTGTTTCAATGTGTCAGTGTTTGCTTACCTCGATGGCTGCCAGGATGAGTGGGTGGTGTGCCACGAGAACCTTGTGATCGTGATGCGACGTCGTCTTCTCCTGCAGCCGATTACACAGGCTCTCTGCCTCTGCAAAATAGTTCAACCCTTTTGTAAAATATGGGAACTGGATGATTTACATAATAATAAAATCCTTTTTGGATTCGGTAATCTACCAATATGCATAAACCCCCCACCACCCCCCCAAAAAAACAAAAAAACTAGGATGTCTTATCCAAAATATGAATTCAAATGTACATCAAATAAGCATTTCTCCTACCATTTTCATCTTTGATAGCCCACAGCAGCAGTTCAATACAGGCCACGTTGCTCTGTATGGTCAGGGCAAAAGGGTTGAGAGTTTTATCTGAGTTCTTCTCACTGTCATCTGCTCCCTTCTCCTTATTCTGCAGCACAGTCTGCCCCGCATGGTACAGGTTCTTCACAAAGTCTTGAACCTCCTTGGTAAAACTTGAATGCAAACCTACAAAATTTACAAATATGTTATCACAACTATAACTATCACATTTTTATATAATATTTATATTGTTTAACTGTAAAATGATTTTTTTTATGGAATACTTCTGTTAAATAATTCTTTTTCTTATTGCACGAGGCAATCATTTGCCAATATGTGTAAAGATAAGGTAGTATACGTCAAAGAAAAATATGCAATTATAAAATTATCTCATCTGAAATTTGGAAGAGTGACCTAATACATGGAGTTCGGCTCCTATTTGAAGGCTGAGGTGGAGGTAGAAGTGAGATGGCTTACTTCTATGATACCTGAGGTAGAAGTGAGATGGCTTACTTTTATGATACTTGAGGTAGAGGTGAGATGGCTTACTTTTATGATACTTGAGGTAGAAGTGAGATGGCTTACTTTTATGATACTTGAGGTAGAAGTGAGATGGCTTACTTCTATGATACCTGAGGTAGAAGTGAGATGGCTTACTTCTATGATACTTGAGGTAGAAGTGAGATGGCTTACTTCTATGATACCTGAGGTAGAAGTGAGATGGCTTACTTTTATGATACTTGAGGTAGAAGTGAGATGGCTTACTTTTGTGATATTTGAGTGTATTCTTGAGGAGAGTGACGAGCACCAGGCTGATAGTCTCACTGAATGACTTGTATGGATAGCCCTGAGTCTGACTTCCTAAACTCTGAAACACAACACACATCATCTCATCAATAAATATCTAACTTTCCCCAAAGTCTGTTTCACATAATAGCAATAATAACAATAACAATAATGATAAATGATCATTTTCATGACAACAATTGGGTGATCTAATCATATCCATGAAAACAGCACAAAATAAGAAGTAATCAGTGATGGCCAACAGCATCGACTCCATGTTGACCTCATAACAGCCAACAGCATCGACTCCATGTTGACCTCATAACAGCCAACAGCATCGACTCCATGTTGACCTCATAACAGCCAACAGCATTGACTCCATGTTGACCTCATAAGAGCCAACAGCATAATTGTGCAATATGATGTGATATACCACTTTAATATTTTTCATTAACTTGAAGAAATCTTTTCTTCACCACAGGAAAACACTTACAGTTATATGATATACCAATATACTTGAATATGTTCCATAAAAAAGGAGATAGAAGTCAATATCCTGAATAAATAGCTGCTTTCTAATACCAATGTTGATATAAAAAAATAGACAAACCTTGGTGATATGACAGTGAAACCATAGGAAGGTATACGTTTTTGTTCACTGTCCTTGATTTAACATGAAATTAATTATCAATAGAAAATAGTTCAAAAACCAATCAGACAACCAATCAGACAACCAATCAGACAACCAATCAGACAACCAATCAGACATGTATTCAACAGTCAAAGAAATACAAATTGAATGAAATAGAGACAGACATTTGCGTTCCCCTTTTATGACCTCAATCCAGACCAAGCAATATGTGTACTCATGATTTCATGACTTCCACCATATGAAAGAAATCAATATACTAATAACAAATACAGGAAAATTTCCAAGTCAGTGCCAATAGCAGCCCCTCCTCCGAGGATGTTATACATGCCATGCATACCTTCAGTTTCCTCTGCCGTGCATGCCTCTTATTCAGAGCCTTATGTTTGCATGCACATAAAGAGACACATTGGGCAATTAGCTTGGAATTATTCACAATTTTGTTGTTGGTAAAATACAAGTTTTTACTGGTCAACTAAAAGGTAAATTTCAAATAAAAACAGGTCAAAGAAACAAAACAAGGCAGTGTGTAACAAAGTAGTTTAAATAAAGTTAACACGTGAAAATAAAGTTCCAAAAAGCATAATGGATGTGAACCAACTTTACAAATCAGCAAATGAATCGCATGTTTTCATTCATTTCAATTGAACATATACATAAACCGAGGGATATTGGCTCAAATAACTTCCCCCTATTTAAATGATGACATGGCATATTGACCTGATGTACATCTGCAGCAATAGTGTCCAGGTTCGTCAGTATGTCTTTGTTCATCATCTTCTTGGCCTGAAAATAAACCACCAAAATTAATCAATTTTAACCCCAATTTAATCCATAATAATAAAAAAAATTGATTTACACTGTATTTTCCTACAATCCACCATGCACAGAATGAAGTTTGCCTATTAAGCAGTCAAGTTTTCATGTTATTCTATTGTTATGTTGCATCTACAGTATGAATTATTCAGTAATGGTGTATGAGCCTACCACGGCCAGTAGTGTCTGCAGCTGAGTGATGGAGTAAGGATCCACCAGATCTCCGTTTCCTGTGTTATTAGAATCCGGATCAAGCAACTCCTCCTTTCCAAATATGGATCCCACTCTATTGAATAAGACGCTCTGATAATCCTGTGCAAGAAATTTGGCATAAATTAATCCAAAGATTGTTTACATGACAGCAATATATAGAGGAGAAATTCATAATTTTTAAGGAGAATTGAACAGCAAAATCATGTTTTGAATTTAAGCAAAGTCTGCTGTGGTATATTTTAAAAGAATGCGCCAATTATTTTTTTCTTGGCAACTTAGGCCATTAAAATGTTAACTCTTTTTAATAATTTGTGTATTATATTACATAAAATACACTCCAATAGTATAAAATAAATTGTCGAATTATCAAATAATTCTTATTTTGGTATAACAGAGAAAAGACTTGCGGCTCTTACAGGTGTATCAATCTTTGGTGTGATGTCTGGCATGGGCACGTTGACCGGGGAAGGTGACCGGTTCCGGCTCGGAATGGTGCTCAGAGTCAGATCCATGGTGGAACGATTTGACTCCTGAGACAAGATATTTGACGAGAGCGACCGTGGGATGATTGGCCGGAACTGTGTGAAGGCCTTTTTCGGGGAGCTGGGGCGCCTGACAGGGGATGGGGGAGGGGAGGTTTCTATGGGGGAAGGAGGTGGGAAGAGGAGGCAGAAGAGAGGAGAATCCCCCGCAGGGCACCTCCCCAAGGCTCGCGCCATACCCAGAAAGATCGGTATCTTCACTCGGCATATTAAACCTGAAACATAACAAGCAATTAATGACACATCAAGACAATTTAATAAGAGTGTTAGAGAGAAAAAATCTCTCAATAGTCTCAAATTACCTAATGGTTCTGAAATTAAAATGCACAGCTTTGCACATCCAGAAAGATATTAACTACCAGTAATGTGAATTTGATAAATATTTATTGGTATCAGCAACAATCGACTTGATCCAATGTTTCCTTGCTTTAATTGACAAACAACATGTCCCCAGAGTCATCCCTTTTGCCAGACAGGTCATATGTTTAATGTTAAAAAAATGTCCCAATCGATTATATTGCTCAAAACAAGTTCCAACCTTTTTCAGGATGGAAGCAAAATCTTTATCACTGACATATAACGATGTGAAGGTTCACTTTGATTCTCAGTCAAGAAAATTAAGGACCGATTCTTAATTAATAAAGTTAAGGAGAGTAAATGCTCTGAATACTCCTACCAGATTATGTCACCATTATGAGTAAAAAAAATAAAACTTTTGTCAATCAAAGACACTTTGACAAGCACATTCTTTATTGTTGATATCATAAGAATAGGTAAAATGAAGCTATGATATCATCATATTCTGTCTTTTTATAAATATATACATCAACTTTACAAAAAGGTCAAATGCTTAAAAATAAATAAAAAAAGATTATTAAAATGATGCTGAACACATGAAAAAATTAGCTTTATTTTCAGACCTCATCAACCAGTTCCCAGGAAAAGAGGGACACAATAGATTCAGAACCACGGCACTTCACACAATAGAGAGATGAGGAATAGTAACAAGTCAATACCATATTCATCCCAAAAATTATACTCCTCAGAAATTGTATTTTGATCTGAAATTGCCCTGCACTGCTGATTTCAGGCTTGCCTCCATTTTGTCTCAGAAACCAACCAGATACTGATGTACTGTTTTGAATATTTTTGAACTTCTCTTATTTGTCAAAATATTTATCCATCGTATTAAGTAAAGTATATGATTAGGATGGCTAAGGTATCTAGAGATTCCAAGTACAAACAAAAATATCTTTCAAAATAGGCAGAATTAAGCAAAAATAAGAACACATCTATGGAGTATTCTGCTCGTGTATGATGGCATTTTGATGAACAAGATGGAGTTCTAAATATGCTTCAGTTTAAATATGATATCTCAAAGAACCAAGAAAGATAAAAGTTTACAGGTATCTTTCATACTAACGATCTGCATGACGTTGAAATTGTTGTGATCCTATGGAAAATCATATTGTATATTAAGTATTTGAAGACAAGGTGTCTGTGATAATATCTTTAGTTCACTACAAATTTTCCCAAAATTGAGAATTTTGCTTTCTGTCTTAAAACTGTTTTGAATGAATGTTAACTTTTTTTAAAGTGAAATATTTTGTGTTTCACAATGTTTTGGTTACTTTGTCAGTACTGTTTAGGCAAAACCATTGCTAAAAATAAGTCATCAGTACACATTCCTTGAACTAGTGACACAATCTCACCTTTGGGCATGTCGGTCCCCTGGGCCAGTCTTGCCAGCACCTGGAATACCTCCAGCTGTACCGTGAGGATCTGAAGCACAAGATAATCTTCATAATTAATCTGTGTCGAGTCATGGACCATTGAAAAACACCAAATAATTACAGCAATGTTAAGGTGGAGAATATCAAATGTTATGCTTCTAGGCAGGCCATGAAAGAAGGTTTTACAATTTGCTTGTCATAAACCTGTTCAAATAAGTAAAATAATACAAAATAGTACAAAAAGACCTCAAAACTTGCTGGCCCTTGTAAAAGCATAAATTTGTAATGTTGTGTCTAGGTATATGAGTTATTGTTGATTATTTGTCAGTGTGCGAGCACTAACCTGGTCCTGCAGGCTTTTGTCCTTGTATGCCACATCACTGAGCAGCGTATTGAGACAGAAGCTAAAACATTCACACACTGGCAGCTCTGAAATATATAAATATATACAGAATCAAATTTGCTGTTAGATTACTCGTGATGTGCAATGATTTCCATGTAAATCGGCATATATATTGTGCTAAGCACTTTTTCTGATCATGCTTCACATGGAAAATACAAGCCAATTGACAATTTCATTGAATTCATTGGTTTCAGATTAGAGTAATGGAAATTTTACTCACTATGTTTGTATCTATTAGGTGGGATGACCCACTGTGCTTTGACTAGACCCCGCAGCACTGAGAGGAGGTACGGCAGAATCTCATCTGTATGCTGAAATATATACATAAAACCATCAACACCAAACATACTAGTATATCAAGTTCACT
Organism: Amphiduros pacificus; assembly: GCA_949316495.1. Taxonomy (NCBI): domain Eukaryota; kingdom Metazoa; phylum Annelida; class Polychaeta; order Phyllodocida; family Hesionidae; genus Amphiduros; species Amphiduros pacificus. Next base: position 54,800,339 of record OX439001.1, on the reverse strand, counting down.
TGGAGCAGAGAAAAAAATGCATATCCACTTTGAGTAATTCATGTTGTTTCCATAAACATTACGTATGGATATTGATATCTTTCTAAGGCCATTTAACAATACATCAAAGTTTGTGATCATGATATGAGCATTGTAACTTTTATGTCTCACTCTTAATCATGGCATGTGTAGTTATGATTGGCTTACCTGTAAGTCTGACTGGAGGTAGAAGACGCCGAGTGCAATGATGGCATCTTGTCCCCGCTGATCTAGTCTGAGAATACCGCTGGACGATTCCTGCGGACAAAGTGCCACCAATCTGCGGACCTAAAACACAAAATTCATCTTAAATGTGATTAAACCCTATCTTTATAATATTACGACTGTGATACACACATCAGCTTGCTGATCAATCATGGCAGATCAATCATGGCAGATCAGACAACTATAATGTTGTTGAACATTATTTGCAACCAATGAGAAACAGGCTTACAAATGGTTACAAAATGTGTCAATGGCATGAGATGTCAAACAACATCTGTCCAAGTATTTTTTGGTGATAAAGTAGTGTTAAGTAATTTAAGTTCATGTGAATCTGTCTGATTCATATGGATAACATATTTCTGTTCAAAGGTGATCATTAAGTGATCTTTTATGACTAATTCATTAGCCAGTAGCAGCTGCATTAGACCTAATTAATCACTGCCCAGTGATACAAAATTAGAAGTAAACAAAATATCATATTTCTCATCATTTCCTACAATTTTTATGACAAAATTGAGAACACCTGCAAGTTTAATTAGCAAAATTTAAGAACAGGTTTACAACAAAAATTGTTCTATTCAGTTTAAATAGAGGGAATTTGGATAATTTCTCAATGTTTTGAAATATCTAAGTTTCTTCAAAGACAAGTAAAAAACACCAAATGGTGTCAAATGTTTACATTTATTTGAATTATTTTATTCCCATAAACACAAATTACTTTAATTATAAGACATTTTTCAAAATTCTGTCTATTTAAACTAAAAAACATCATTATAGCTAATGATTAATGCCTAATTATGCAGATTGTTGGTGTAGTTTTTATCAAAAATGTCCTCAAAGTTAACAATATCCTTTCCTTATATAGTGCCAAAACAAACCAAATTTTTCCAATTCATTCTTCAACTTTGAATCTAAAAGGCTTGTTGTATTCGGCATGTGATGCATTTGCCACTTGGCGCGTTCAGCACAGAGTGGCCTGTGAGTGTGATGTCACACAAAACCATTACGTGAAAGGCATCAGTGGCAGGTCCAGGGTTCTACATTTATCAAAATAGGGTACATACTGGTCTCTTTTCTGTACAAGTGTTTTGTGTTTACCACTTTTCTTGTGTATTCATGTTCACAAATCATATATAGAGCCATAGAATAAGGAAATATACCACACAATATAAATGTGAAATTAGTTTCATTGAACACCCTTCCACATCCATTTCTGGACCCGCCATTATACCAAAACTGATTCCCGCCAACGCTAGTGAAGTGTCATTCTTAAAACTTTAAAGTGACCAGGTTTTATGATTTAAATCCAAGTTTAATATTATCTGGTATGTACATGCAAGCATTTCTCATTTTCTGTTCAAACTTTTTGATCCCAAAAGCCAAAAAAAGTATGGGGTGTCAGACATTTCACTGACTGACATACACGCATCACATGCCAAATACAAGCCAATCTAAAATCATTAAAATTGGTAAAATATTAAAAGTAAATTCAAAATTGAGTTGAAAAAAACTAAATTCCATTTTGCAAAATTGAGTTGAAAAAAACTAAATTCCATTTTGCAAATTAACAACTGAAATCATTGTTGTACTTATTTTAAAGAAATTATCTTGCACTATGTCATTTTGGGGGGTTCAAATTTGGGGGACGTAATTTTTTTTTGCAGGAAAAAAGAATTTTGGAAGACACTGTTCCCCTTAACGTTAAATATTTACTAATATTGTGAAACTGCATAAACAGAACTATTTTCCATCTATGATTCAAATAGTGCCCCTCCCATTTTACCTATCTCAATATCTGGCAGAAGTATCAAAGTGATCTGAGAGTTGTGTTGGTACAGGAAGCTGATGTGGGTTTTAGAATTAGCATCTATTATCATCAGTTTATCGCCTTCAATGATGAAAATTTAATTACTTTATCAGAAATATTGGAACACAATTTAAGGAACTGCAAAAAATGATTTCGATTTTTGCAAGTTCCATTTCCTGAAGAGGTTTGATTTTCAAGTTTGAAATTGAAAGTCAGAAAAAAGTCTATCTGGCAGGGGATTTAATAATATTAATTACTAATCAGCCGTTAGATATATAAACATCCTCTTCCCAAGCTATGTCGCTGTTTTAGTTCCCTTATTTATTTTGACATATTTGTCATTTCAATCTTGCCAACACTGCAATAATAACCAAAACAAACCAAAACTTGCACACCGGTGAACCACACACTCAAGTAAATCGCTCACAGCGCTTTCATTCTTTCACAGATCGCCTTTTCCTCCGGTATTTACCAGGGAAAATATGTCCCTATAATACTGCTTACCTTCTCCCATGGTGCAGATTCCAATGACGCGAGAGATCTGGCCAAATGTAACAAGGTGTTAGTGTAAAACAGCTTCTCGTCGGCCGCCATTGCTGTTTTGCTTTCAAGGTCAGAAATTCAGTCATCTCATTGGTCGACATGCTGGATGTGGCGACATCTGATGTTAAACAAAAATCTACAGGGTGACAAAAACTCACTGCTCCAAAAAACTATCTTTCTCCAGCCGAAGAAAGCGGCTCTGTTGTCGTCCGATTAAAAACCAATGGCAATGTAACAAAGCCAATTATCAGGGGCTTGATTATTTGATAAACTATTTTATAATATAAACCACCATAACACTTGATTAAAACAAGAAACAAGGATAATATAATTAAATATGCTTGCAAGTTCAAACTTCACGCTCGTTGCAAGTTCACTGTTTTGCAAATTTATGATAAATACAATGTATAGCCTGAATACATTTTATCAAAGAAGTAAAGCCCTCGGATATAGGACTACATTTATTTATATTTTCTATTCATTCAATGTTAATCTCAGATAGGCCTGTCTCAAGGTAGCTGGAATAGCTATCGGATATGTTTAGCTCATTCATTACATTGCAAATAAACTCAAAGCATACGGCAAACATGATAGTATATGCATTCATTATGTAGAGTTTACATGGATGGAAGGTTCACAGCATTGCCCTGGAGTCTGTTTCCATTAGACCCGCAATATTGATGTAACAGATCACTACACTCCACAGGTAGTCAATACAATGCATAAATATTACACAACTATAGGTGTGTGATGTTTCTCCGGGGTCGATTTACAAGAATTATCAGTTTCCCTCTTGTGCACATGTGACCATCAATTACATGAGATAATAATATTTAAAAGACAACAGTTTTCTACGTTTAATGCCATGCGTTTTGGTTGGTAAATGCATTTATTGTAACCACTTCAAAGCTGACAATATCATATAAGAACGTTTTTCACGTGTGTAGATATTATGAATATCATTGTAAGATTAGACCTATAGGCTGATGACGTGACACTTTCAAATGGCATTTGAGCTTGAGTCATTAAGGGAGAGATAATTGAACAATTTGGAGATGTCCTTTTCGAGAATGTGATGTTTAAATATAACAGAAATTTTATCAAAATACATATACTTCAAATAAATATTAGGTATACATGGTGTTATGGTAGGTTAGGCATATTAGACAAATCCATTTTCTCATTTTTGGTCACGCCTCAGATATTTGGCGGGAAAATCCCAATTACCACGTGAGCAGTATCACAACTTTATGACGTCACATAAATGACGTCATAACGTATCATAACAACTGTGACTACTTTCGGTTTCACTTTATAGTCAGTCCGTAAATCTTCTCTCTTTTGAATAACGAAATGGATTCAACCACTCCAAGTGTAGTATCGTCCGTAAAACACACCACCCGAAAAGAGAGAGGTACTGAACTTGAAAGCAAAGAAGAGCAGGTTTGTACAAGACTCTTAGACACTGTCAAGACGAGGCTCAGAGTAGCAATGATAAGAGAAGACTAACCTACTTTACTCGTTTATCTCAATATGGTAATAATCTACGGAATGATGAGTCTACTCTAGATACTAGCCATCTCTTGTGCTTGATTCTGCTTGGAGCGACCCACAGTAATGGAGCGAATGAAGCAGTGGTGTCAAAATCTACTCCCGAATCCACACTGTTGATTTGTTTGTTTGTTTGGGGTTTTACATCACTTACTTTCAACATTATTTCAGTCATTTTGTGATGAGACCTACTTGTAGCAGATATAGTGCTGCCTTACTGACCCGGGGGGGGGGGGGGGGGGGGTACTCTCATGATTTTAACCCGCGGAGGCTGGGATGGAAATGAAAACCCCAGAGCCTGAATTAGGGAAATATTCTATCATTATTGGTACCCTGATTTAGGATTAGCTGAAATTTGGTACCCTGATTTAGGACTAGCTGAATTTTTGATACCCTCATTTAGGGATGATGCAGAAGGAGGAGATTTGGAAAAGGGGATTGTGATCCCTGTTTTAGGGAGAAATTTGAAAAACAGTACCCTGTTTTAGGGAAAATGATAAAATATCTTAACCCGGATGGAACTGAAAACTCCAGAGTCTGATTTAGGGAAATATTCTATCATTATTGGTACCCTGATTTAGGACTAGCTGAATTTTTTATACCCTCATTTAGGGATGATGCAGAAGGGGGAGATTTGGAAAGGGGGATTGTGATCCCTGTTTTAGGAAGAAATTTGAAAAACAGTACCCTGTTTTAGGGAAAATGACGAAATATCTTAACCTGTTTTAGGGAAAATATCAGCGAAAAGGACCCTATTTAGCCCAGCTTCCCCGGTAACGCTGACTATGAGAGTACCCCCCCCGGGCTTACTGAATTGTCATGTCGCAGTTCCTTGACATGACAACCCACCAGGTCACATATTTACAAGGACAACGGGTTAACCCTTTAGGCACAGGTCTCAACTCATATGGGAAATTGTATAATGAGCTCAATCTCGGCACGGCCGGGGTTCGAACCCACACTGTTGAATACGATGAAAGGCGGTCATGGTCCGGGGAGTGTGGAGGGTGTATTAATTGGAAAAAGAAATATTGATGAGAAAATTATATTGTTGAACTAAAATCAAGGGAAATATATGAGCTCTGATCAAGAAGCAGAGAATTCGAACTTATTTCTCTTCAAAGTAACGAAAACAAAAAAACAAACACACACACATTTATACGGGTATGAGTTGTTGGTGTATACAAAGTTGAGACTGACCTCTCACTGGAAATAAACAATTATGACTTTTGACTCTTAAATAATACTTTATAACTTATAAATTAATAATAACTTTATAACTTATTTCCACTGAATACTGTTCACACATGAGTACTGAAAACAATTCTAATTATAATTACGACACTTTCAAAGACTGGAGAATGATTTAAAGTCAAATCTCTTTTTTATTTCAGTCTCTTGGTGCAAGTAATACAGAAAAGACATTTTGTAGAGGATCATTCATAGATATACTGAATGACATATCTGATGAGCCAGAAGTTCCCTCCAGGTCTCAGGAGGCAACTCCATCAAATGTTGAACCAGGGAATGCTTTAAAAGAGAGTGAAGTTGGTGAGGTAGGATGGCCGTGGTGGGATACTGAGGATGAAGAAGATGAAGAAGAGGAAGAGGAGGAAGAAGAGGAGGAAGAGGAGGAGGGAGAGGGGTATGGCAAAAAGAAGCTGGAGGAGGATGAAGGTGAAGAGGATATAGTGAAGATTGGTGGCCACAAAGAAGAGGAGGTGAGAGATGAGGAGGAGGAGGAAGAAGAGGAAATGGGTGTTTCAAAAGAGAAACAAGTGCATCACAAAAAGAAAAAAAAGATACACAAGTGTATGTCTAGTGATTCTTGGTCTTATTCAGAAGAGGAAATATTAAGCTTCTTCGCTTCCTCACCATCCAGCAAACAGGACAAGAGTTTTGGTTCAGTCTCTGATCAGGACAATAATAGTTATGTTTCAGAAGAAGGGAAATGTTCAGATGTTACAAAAGAACAAAAGAGAGCACCGGTCAAAAATGATAATGGTGAAGTTAACAGTCATCAGGAGTCACCAGATCATGAAACTGAAAATCAAACCAGCATGAAAGGCGAGGCAGAATCAATGACAAAAAATCAGAAAGATAGCTCCTCTGAAAATAAAGATATTTATGCCATGTTTTTTGCTCAGTCACACTCAAAAGACGGAGAAACCAGTAAAACAAATGACTGTAAACTTCCAGAATATTTTCAGGAGGGTGGAAAGAAGGGCAAATCATGGAAAAGGAGATCATTGAAGAAAGGGCTTTCCAATATGATGAAAAGGATTTCTGGAGGTATGACCTTTTAATAATATAATTCAATAATTTCACAATTTCCACACTAAGCAGAAATGAGATCGGACAAGTCTTTTTAAGCGTAATTTATTCATTATCTATATATTTGTATCATAATGAAAGTGGGTTAAAGTTTTCATGAAATCACAGAGGCCACAGGTAATTGCGAAGGTTTGGGGTATGTTTAAATGAAATGCTGTCATGTAAGCATGATACAAACAAGCTTCCTTGAAATCAACCAAAATACACCTGCCATGATTATTGTGATTTTCTGAAAGTGCCACACTCTTGAGACCAATGTTGTAGTCCTCAAGGGTGTTAGGTCCGTATTAATAGACAAACACTAATGGAAAAACAGGCCTCTTTACGCCAAACCACTACATTGTCCCACAAGTATGCATTTATATAACAATACATGTTCTGCTAAAATAGTGTGTTAACAAGGTAGATAAATGTTGATGTATCATTATTCTTTGTCTTTTAGGTATCACAGGTTCTGACAGAATTGCTCAAAGGGAAACACACAGGAAAGAGGACATCCATGATTCTGATGTTACCGACCCCAAACATTCTGATGACATGAGCAGTCCCATGAAAAATGATAACCAAAGTATGATCAATTATGTTGAAGAGCCAAAAACATTTCCTGACAGTTTAAAACAGCCAATGCAAACTATGCAGCCCAGAAAGAAAAGTCTGAAGGAAAGGCTATCTAAAGGGTTTAAAAAGACAGTAACAAGCCCTAAGAAAATTAAGAAAGGTGCCAAACTGGCAGTCAGACTTATCAGAAAAAAGGCAGAACAAATTCAGAAACAGAAAGTCATGAAGAAAAAATACAAGGATATCAAAGCAGTTGAAAATCAAATAGAAATAATTAAACAGGACATTAAAGTACTCGATCAAAATGATTTTAAAGTAATGCATGATATTGAAGAGCTACAAAATGTCTTGATTACTAAATGCACTTTTCGGACAGACTTGAAAAGAAGACAGCATAGAGAAATAACATCAATTAATGAGGATAGAGAACAATATATACAAGAGTGGCAAGCAAAATATGATGCTGTGACATCTAAAGGTAAGGTGAGTGAGAAGTTTGAACGGGAAATGCAAATTGAAAGAGATATAATCCAAAATGATATAATGCTGCGAAAGCAAAGGTTGTTGGAAAGACACAAGGCAGACATTGAACTCATTGGGTACAGGATAACTGATGTGGATGGCCACATCTCCAGAAAGAAGAGGAAAAGGAAAGAACTCCAACGAAAGAAGATTAAGTGTAGCGAGGAATTAAACATTCTGGTGAAGAATTTGGAAGCAAAAAAAGACAGTTATGAGAAAATGTGTAAAGGAACTGATTCCACTACAAGTGAAAACATTGAAGCGAATCATAACATCCAATCTGAGATGCAAAACACAGATACTGTCACAAATCAAAGTCATCCATGGCCCTGGCTCCTGAATCAACCACGACAACCTGAAAATCAAATCAAATATTTTAAAGAGATTCAGAAAGAAACTTTGGCCAAAGAAATAGAACAAGATGGAAAACAAGAAATGATGACCACACCAGAGCCCTTGAAACTTGTCAATAGTTCTGTGTCAGGAAAAGTCTCCATTGACTCCTTAGCTACCAGTTCTAGCCATAAGCTAAAGAAGAAATGGTCCTTGCTTTCAAAACATGAGAGAGTGGGTCCATCTTTGCCAGGAGATGAGTATGGTCAGCAAGAACAGGACCCCAACCAGGGTAAAAACAAAGAAACTGGACATCAAGTATTACAAGTAAAAGTAGATCCTATTTATATTTTATGATGATACCACTTTTCACAATCATTTAGTCAAACGTTAATATATATATATAAAACATAGATTAAATCCCTATTTATAGATATACTCGGCAAAACCACTTATGATCTGGTGGAAAGATCTTATATTTTAATATTTCAAATCTCAACTATTGCCCCGCATTGATGACTTTAAAAGTTTGTCTCACATTTTACACTGTTAAAGAATGATCCAGTGCCATTACTCCCAAACTTCAACTGAATGGTACCGAGCCCATGCACCATTCTCCAATCTACATCCTGCACGTTTCAAACTGAGCTCTTTAATATGTAATGTCACTCATTCAAGATTATCTTACTTCTTGTTTTTGTTCCTGATCTTGTGTTTTTAGGTCAAAGGTAATGCCGAATCCACATCCAAATGGCATGCCTTTTCAACAGACATTGGTCGACCCATTGAGACTGAGTATGATAGCAAAGTGCTGACCATACATGGTTCTATGGAGGATCTGAAATCACCTGGTACGCTGGCACTGGATGGTACCTCTCAAGATAGCGATCACACTGAACCAGATGTAGAGGTTACGGCAGGAAAGGAATCAAGCCGTGAGGATTATGTGAGGGATGTCAACACCTCCGCTGTTATAGTGATCAATGAAGATGATTCTGTGAATAGTGAAGAACAATCGCTGATAGGAAAGCCTAATAACAATAGATCACCTGCGCAGCAGAGAAAAGATTGCTCCCCATATGACTCTGATTCTTCACATCTTTTACAGGCATGGGATGTGAAATTCTACAGCGAATTTGATGATAAATCAACATCTAATGTTGAAGTTTTTGATTCTGAATCTTGTGCTCATACAGAAAGAGGTTCTCAATCTGATGATGAGTCCAAATCAGATAAGAGCAATACAGTTACTATGGTGCATTCAATTATGTATAAAGATGGAATGTCATCTACAAGTGAAGAAGAGTCTGAATCTGAAAATGAGTCCAGGATACATGTCATTAAAAATAAAAAGACTGATACAGTCCAGTCAGTGCAGAATACAAACTTTAGGTCAAGGCTGCTTTCACCACCAGTCAAAAGTGATAAAACATCTGGGATAGATGGAATGGAAACATGGCTTGATACTATTAAACTAATTCATGATGATGTTCAGGTATCTAGCAGTGAAAGTTCATCTGTGGGTGGAAAGTCCGTGGAAAAACAGGAGAGTGAATCTCAGAGTGACGAAAACCAAGAAATGGCAGTGGCAAGAAAGAGGTCCATTACCAGTGATAAATATAATTACTATGATGGATTATTCAGACGAAGAACAACAGAAAATACCCATGAAGCTAAAAATCAAACGTTTGAAAATGATGATTCACTGAGATGCAAGGTAAAAAAAATGAAAATTCCTATGATGAAAGTTGAAAGACCGTCTCCGCCATGTTATGATACAAATGATGACACTCAGAAATACATTTCACGGAGTGAGAAAGCCATTTGTGAGGAAAGACAAGGGAGTGAAAAAGAGAATAGCATGATTGGCATCAATAGTATTTTTTCTGAGGAAAAAGAAAAGAATACACCGTCAGATACTTGTGATGGTAACATATCAAATGGTTACGTCCACACAAAACAAAGTGACAATGATTTGGGCAGTGACTGGAGCAGTCTATCAATTCAGAAGGATGCAGAACATGATTTCTGTACAACTGATGATGCATTGGAAGAAATCGAAAACATGTTAGCACTCAGTCCAGTAGAGCAATGCAGCAGGATCCCATTACAGGCAAAACATAGCGGCAGTGGCAACAGATTTAAAGAGGCTAAAATGTCAAAATTAGACGCTTCAAATGATAGGCATTGCGCATGGGACACCACTGAATCCGACAATTCAGTTGATGGGACAGACAAATATTTAACTATTAAGGATGCTATGATGTCAAAGCATGGAGAATGTACGCCCGTTAAAAACCGTTCCGTAAATGTTATAAACAAACAGGACGATGATGTTTTGAATCAAGAATATGCTGATTTTGTTAATTTGAAAGGAAATAGGATGGAAAAGAGTAAATTATCAGAAAAACAGACTACTGAGAATAAAAAAATGTGTGAAGGGAAAGCTCTTGAGGTTCCAAAAGAAACCTCCAAAGACGTGAATGAGGTTTGTGATGGTTACATTTCAGATGATACTAGCCATACCAAGAGTGAGGATTGGGACAGTGATATAAGCAGTGTGGGAACCCAAAAAGATGCGGAGATCGGTTATTGCACAATTGAAGATACCTTGGAAGAAATTGAAAACAAAAAGGAACTTGCAAAACAGGACAGCATTGCTTTGTTACAGGAAAGAAATAGCGGCAGAGGAAACCGATTAAAGGAAGTTGACATTTTAGAAGGAGACGTTCTGGATGATTCCAGTGGCTCGTGGGATACTAGTGAATCGGACAGTTCATTGAATGAGAAAAAAGATTACTTCACTATTGAGGACGCCATCATGTCAATACAGGAAAAATCTATGTCCGGTAAAAATCCCTCTGTAGATGTAGTAAAGAAACATGAAGATGAAGTTTTATGTCAAGGACATGTTGATTTAGTTAATTTGAAAGGAAATAGACTGAATAAAAGTGAAATATCAGACAAACTAGAAACTGAGAATACAATAACGTGGCAAAGGAATACCAGTGAAGAACCAAAAGAGAACAGTGTGCCAGCCCTAAGAGATTCAAAAACTTGTCACTGCACAACTGTAGACAGCTTGGAAATAATTGAAAACAAATTTGCACTTGTAAAAGACAATGACAGTGGCAGCAATGGAAAAGAAGGTAACGTTATGGAGATAAATGATTCCACTTGTTCTTGGGACACTCTTGAATCCAACAATTCAGCTGATGAGAAGGGTGAATATGTTACCATTGAGGATGCTATTATGTCAATACATGAAAGATCTTTTAAAACTCTTACCACAAATGTCAAAAACGAACAGGAAAATGCGATTACAAATCAAGAATATGTTGATAACGTTAAAAATGAGAAGGATGCCTGTAGTATATTTCACATTCTTGGGCATGGCAATGACGTCATGATATCTGAAGGCAACAAGGAAGACCAAATGTCACCAGAATTAAATCTTGAAAATAAAGCCTCTCCGAAACAAATCACCACAAATATTGCACACGTTCATCCCAGTGAAGACAATAAGTCATCTGAATCAATTTGTCGTGATGGCATTGATCATCAATTAGAGAAAAAGACTACTGAGACGAATAGGTTAAAATCTAATATAAGCTTAAAGCATGATTCAGTTATCCAGAACATCCAAAGGGCACTGGAAGAGGTTCCGAGTCAGACCACCCAGACTACAACTTCCTTCACTGGTGACAATCTCTCAGCGGAGGTAATACACTTAATGGATGACGTCTGTAACACTGATAATCAGCCAACAAAAGTGTCTTCAAAAGACGATGCCCAAAATGGTGAAAAAGAAAGAAGCAAAACCATGACAAATATATCACTTGTCTATCAAGAAGTGAATGAAAACTCACCTGGTGGTCTTGGAACTAATGATGTATTTGATTGTGGCGTGGATAAGATGGGAGGCAGTCATGGCAATGCAGGGAAGATGCGCCCTGTTATAGGAGGTATGGACTACACTATAGACTCCAGTGAATCCAGCGTCTCGAATGACTCCTATGAATATTATGCCAGAAAGGTCACCAGTGAAAGCGCTATAAAACACGATGATAAAGAAAAGCCATATGTAACTTGCACTGATGAGGACACTGCACCTGACGTTCATGATCATCCATTAGCGAGTATATCACTGAACAAGGACATCCATCTCCCGACTAATTGCTGGGTGAGCGATCATGCATCTGAGTGTGAGAAAAACAAGAAAATAGACATATTAATTTGTAATTCTATGGCAAGTGCTGGAGAATCGCTAGACGTAGACGAGGAAGATGGATGCTGGAAAATAGACGTGGAAAACAAAGGTGTCGATCACTCTGCTTTAGTTGTGGAAGAAAAGCAAAAAAGCAGAAACAGCGACACAGATGAGAGTGATGATAAAAACAAAATTGCACTCTTACCACGTGATGAATGTGACTCGGGAAAAGTATTCAGGCATTTCAGCGAGCGCAGTTACCAAACATATGAACGAATAATGACTGAGCGCTTTGGAAAGCATGAGCGCAAGAAAAGAAGCTGTCCAGATGGTCCCCAACTTAAAAGATTCAGAGAAACAGCCCAGTATCCTCATTATGATACCACATATATCTGTTCCTCAAAGGAAAGTACAGAGGATGCTACAGAGCAGGATCAAAATGGGGCTAAAAGTGATAAAAGTGCAAAAGAAGATGTGAGAACATCTGGAAATGTAGATAATTCTGAATTTGAAAATGATGGGGAGAGAAGAAAAGTTACACCTGAATCGAACAAATTCTCGGAGGCTGCGGCACAAACTGAGTTATGTGGTGACTTTTTTGATCATAACCAAACTGACCATGACCAAACTGACCATGACCAAACTGACCATCACCAAACTGACCATCACCAAACTGGCCATGACCGGACTGACCATACAAGAACCACTTTGATACCTGGAAATGGAAACCATGACCCTCAGCCTCAAGCAAAGTATGACTTTCACATGAACCTGACTGTTGTTATTGGGGGTGTTGATGGAAAAATATATGCCATGGAAAATCCAGTAGACCATGAAATCTCAAGTAAAAATGATAGCATTGTTAGAATGGTTAACAGAGATCTTGTTAATGTAAATAATCCTCAGGACAATTCAGAAACTTTGGACAAAAGAGAACAACCTCAAATATCTTCTTACAAAAATGTAGGGCAACTGAAATCGATTAAATCAGATGTTGATAAAGAAATTGTCAATACAGCACCAATAGATTTATCTAAATCCAGAGCTGAGTCAACTAGTACTATTTGTTCAAGCAAAAGTTCAAAAAGAACAAATAGTAAATCGGAATTGTTGGGAGCTGGTTTGTGTGATAGGTCGGAAATATCAGCAGAAAGCCAGGACACTAAGTTGTGTGTGAAACCATCAAATCCCACACTTGGGGATGAACACAGAAGCTTGAAATCATCAAATCCCACTCTTGGGGATGAAAACAGAAGCTTGAAATCATCAAATCCCACTCTTGGGGATGAAAACAGAAGCTTTAAGCCATCAAATCCCACTCTTGGGGATGAAAACAGAAGCTTTAAGCCATCAAATCCCACTCTTGGGGATGAAAACAGAAGCTTGGAATCATCTGAAATAGTTGGAGTGAATACTACCGATGTCAAGGAAGGGTATAGAATTATCCATGATAGGAATAATGAAATTATAACAAGTTCACCTAATATTTCTAAATCTGACAAGGATTTTAATGATGATTCCTCTCCAATCATAACTGACAATACTGCAACAATCAGAGACACTGCTTCCATTCAGGATTCACGATTCATAAAATACAATATTTCAAAAGATGATGAAACAGGATATATCGAGGAGTTCCATGCTCCTAAGACTTCAACATGTAATATTCAAAATATTGACGCTACTATATCTTATGAAGAGTCACAGATATCCAAATCTTCAGGGACCAATGAGTTAAAACGCCCAGCAAGTATCTCGATTGGAGACTTGGAAACCAGGAAGTTGCCACACACAAGTACTCCAAATGAATCAGATGCAAATATTAGTTTAGACGGTCTGTTTCAAACCCCTGTGTTGTCAAAATGCAGCACCCCAAAAGTTGTCACAAGCTCTTCTGTGGGGGAGTCCAATATATCTTTTTCAAGTAGAGAAACAAGCAGTAATTTAGACAAATGCTCTTTTCACACTTTTGTTATTGAGGAAAAAGAAACATTTTCGGTATCACTGATTTCTAGTCGCTCTGTGGCCTCTAGTGACGATGCAGACATTGTAAAGCAATCTCAAGAAAAAATGAACAAAGTTCACCCACAAACAATTACTGACCATACACACGGATCAGGATATATTTCCGATACATCCTCATTATTAGCAACAATTAATCCAGACACTGGAATAGTGAGGAGGATAGATGCCATCCCTAATGAATCTTTATTAGTCCAGATCCTGCAGCGCCAGGTGTGCATACAGGAACAAAATCAAGAAACATTGAAATCCATCCAAGAGCAACTGATACGTCATCCCCCACGTGCACAAACGTCTCGGGAACATAGGTTTGCACCATATATTACAAATAATTATACTTTTTCTACTCTTGTCAAATTGATAATTCCTTTGTATTATGATTCTCATGTAGCGAGAGTATGAGTACATAAAGGCTGTCACTGCTGCTGGTATAACACAGTTCAAGGCTTTATTTAGTATTTATAAATATCGTTCTTCTGTCAGATATTTCAGTTATGCTGTGTTTTTTTTCAGGCAGAAGAGAGGAATGTCTGCAGATCCCACCACACAAATCACGAGTGGACGTGAATGGTAGGTACAATTCATGAAACATAATCAAAACAATAACAAAAATTATTCCAAATTCTACGTTCAGAATTGCAGGACATACAGGACATGAGATACCCATTTGCATATGGACAATATTATATTATGGAACACATAACTGTCAAGTATGAGATAACTACAATATATATGCTAGTAGTGCTTAATTGAATAAATATAAATGCATGACATGTCTTCAGGGTATCATCCAGTCTGTCATCTGAGTCAGAGGAAAAAGTTCACCCAAAAAGGTTCACTGATGATGAAATCATTTCTTCTGAGGATAGCCAGCATGCATCAACAAGTCACTCAGAATCAAAGGTGTGATATCATTTGTTACCTGTAAGGGACATAGATAATGTTTTGGCAAATAATTTTCAATACACTTTCGGCCATCTTGGTTTCAAACCGTTCATATCTAACAAAACCGCTTTCGAATTTGGCCCCAAAGCAATACATGTGAAAAGGGCTCCCAACACATCTATGATATTTTAAGACCATTCTGATGTAAAGATAGATATTGCTTTCAGCAACTGAATAATCACATATTCAATGCGAATCATGAATTAGGAAATTCAGGACGCATGTTCAGAACGTTTGAGCCACTTGGTATCTGTCATTTGATGATTAATTCGATTAGATCCTAATTGTAGAACCAATTATCTTTTATACCAGATAAGAAAAGGCCACGGAAGGTCAGTCCAGCCTGGCCATTCATGTCAAGGCATTGTCCCAGAAGGCACTTCAGTCCCAGTTATTTGTAGCTTAAACGGGCATCGCAGAAACTGTAGGAGATTGAAGCAATCTATAAAGCAAATACTATATAACTGGAACAATCTTCCTAGACTTTTGAAAGGTAATGTTTGACCAGATTTACAATTACATTAGACATCCTTTTTGTCTGAATTTAATTTCATGTAAAATACATTACTCAGTTTTACTAGATATCAATTTTGATTAAATCAACCAGAACATATGTTTGACTTTCTCTTTTTTATTGTATAAAATGCCCATGCCTATATCTTTGCAGCTGCCAATGTAGGATATGCATTAGACGCCGAAGAGAATTACATTATCATGATGCAGGCTCAATCTTTCCAGCTGATTCTTGCCAGAGAGTTGCAAACTGGTGACAATCTCATGGTGAAGGTTTTCTATCGGGACTATTCTCGGAGTGAGGGTCAGCCGGTTTTAGGAGAAGCCAGGGCTTTGTATGAGCTCCAGCAAACCGAGCTGGTTCCCTATTGTAAAGGACTTGTTCCTCTGCATGCTGGGCACAATATCACACCATTGGTCTGGTACTTGGATATTTAGGTGAAGCTGACCACATCCATTCAATTCTCACTCTCGGTGATGATAGACTCTCGTTTGGAACGAGACAAGGCCGAAGAGTGCTCCCACATATAAGAGACGATGACATCTTGCATATATTGCTTCAGGTCGGGAGGGCAGTGGACTGTTTGCATAGCAGGTCGATGACGGGCCCATCTCTCAAGCCTGAACACATTGCCATTAAGCAACTGGAGGGCCGTATCTGGCAGCCATATCTTCTGGACTTGCATAAAGTGTGCTGCCACTCTGACCCACGTAGACAGCAGCTCTATGTGAGGAGGGACATGGTGAGGTACTATAACCTGTGCAGGACCATGGTCAGGATGAGACCATCCATGATGGAGGACAGCCTCCTTCTGGAGCTGCTGTCTGCCGTGGTGGACAGAGCTACTCCCGAGTGGGACATGGCAGAAATGCTCAGAGCCACAAGGGCTCAGTTCCTTAGGTACTCGCCAACACTCGCCCTCAAACTGAGATGATTATTTGTTCCAATTATAAATGTCAAATAGAAATACTTGAGAAGCTGATTTGAATAATGTGATGCTTAATGTTATTTTCAGTTACTAACCTAATCACTATGAACATTTGATACTTTGCTTAAAAATAAGGCCATTCAGTGAATAATTTTCCTCTGTGTATGCAGATGACGATTGTGCCATTTCTTATACGCCTGTAAAATACTAGTGGAGTGATTATTTTTTTAAAGGTTTATGACTAATATTGATTACATTTGTGTATCTGTGTCAGTTTTAATTTTTACCAATGAAAATCTTGTGATCATTTTTTATTATTTCAATCTCAATATCATTTGCTGATCTCACTATCTCACGCGGTTATAACAGTCTATATCAACTATTTTTCAAGGTCACAAATTCAGATGGTCTCATTTTGGCAATCATTACATGACTTTGACATCAAGACATGATTCTGCCAGAAATAAATAAATTGCTGAATAAATAACAGCTGCCTGCAGGGAAATAATTCGAGTGGTTTTTTTAAAATTTGTTTTTGTTGTGTTTATAAGTGGTGAACCACTGTTTGAGGGGTCATAGTTGCTTTCTTGTTTGACACCCTGTAGTAACACTTTCAGTTGATTACCGCCAGAGGTCAGATGACACATGCATGGAGACCGTTTGAAGATAAAGTGGAATAGTCAGTCTGCAAAGAATCTTTAGAAGTGACTGGACAATCGGATTAGATTTGTTTTGGTCGTTCTGATATCGTATTAAGATATAGGTGAAAATGGATTGGTATACATTGGATGAGAATATTATCCAAGAAGTCCCAGGTCAATCACACTTCCAGGTAAGTACAAGAAAGCTAAGGACACCCGACCCTGATTAATTACTTACGGCACTATGCCACAATGGAGTTTACTAATAAGCTAATCACCCAGTACTGGTCATAATTTGAACATATAACAAACATGCTCAAGGTTAGCCATGAAGTTTATAATCCATAATTGAATTTTGAAATCACCAGCTTTGTATTAATGAAACCTTGTTGATCATAAGACACATTATTCGAAGGATTTCACTGATGTTTCTTCGTCTTGCACGATCTTGTTCCCACGATTTCAGAACCTTTTAAACCAGTGCAATAAGGTCATATTCTGTTCTATTCTAATTAAATTTAATCTAATCTATTTTATATTCTAATCCATTCTAATCTATTCTATACATACCTATTTTATATTCTAATCCATTCTAATTTAATCTATTCTAATCCATTCTAATCTATTCTATACATGCCTATTTTATATTCTAATCCATTCTAATTTTATCTATTCTAATCCATTCTTATCTAATCTATTCCATTTTCTAATCTGTTCTTCGTTCTAATCAATTTTAATTATATCAATTTCTTTCTATTCTGTTTAATCCATTCTTATAATATTTTATTTATTTTAATCAATTTGAATCTGTTCAAATCTATTAACTATTCTAATCTATTATCTGTTCTAATATATTATCTATTCTCATCTATTATCTATTCTTATCTATTATCTGTTCTAATCTATTATCTTTTCTTATCTATTATCTGTTCTAATCTATTATCTATTCTATTCTATTGTCTATTCAAATCTATTGTCTATTCAAATCTATTGTCTATTCTAATCTATTATCTATTCTAATCTAATGTCTATTCTAATCTATTGTTGGTTCTAACCTATTATATTTTCTTATCTATTATCTGTTCTAATGTATTGTCTATTCTATTCTATTATCTATTCTAATCTATTGCCTATTCTAATCTATTGTCTGTTCTAATCTGTTATCTTTTCTAATCTCTTACCTGTTGTAATCTATTATAATCAAAATAGCCAATCTTCTTGCAAGGTTTTGCCCTGAGAAATGATTAAATTATTTTCTCTATGCATTATTTGACACTAACTCACAAGAATGGGATTCCAAATCCAGTTTATTTTTTTGTTCCCAAATTCTTTACAATACAGTAACCAAACAGACAGCTCCTGCAACTAACAAGAAATATATTTTTTCGAAAATTACAAGTTTGACATGTTTTTTTCAATGTATTTGTAAGTGTTTAGAGAAAAGAAAGATCTCAAAATGAATAAGCATCATTTCTCTTTCTGTTTGGACCCACGGGTCATGAAAAGGGTTCATACGGGATGATACCAGTACAATTGATATATTGAAGAAACTCAGTTAACATGCTCTCCCTTGAGATTTTAAAGTAAAGAAATTTCATGTTGAATGTGGACTGATTTTTTTTATAGTTTCCGTAACAAATTGGAGATGAATAGGATTTTAAAGATTCTAGATACTCCAAAATATGCAATATGTTATGGCAAATGTAAGCAGAATTAACATATTTAAATAGCAATTGTCAACTTGCTGTGTCTTGACTGTTTATGAAACAAATCTAAATTATGGCAATTAGTTACCAATCACACTCTCTTCATGACTCTTATGTAACATAAATTTTTACTCAAGTTATAACTATTAGAATTATTAATTTCTAAACTTTTATTTCTATTCAAACAAAATCTTATGAAGATTTATCATATTTTCATGGTAATTTGAACATGAAGGGTTCAGAAGTGACAAGAAAGTGCACAGAACAATGTTCACAGTTCAGTTTACACTATGGCCACATGGTGGCGCTGCAGTAACATATAGCCAAATACTTTCCCTGTGGCTTCCTGTAGCCAAGAATTTAGTGCAGATTTAGTTATGATTTAAAAAAAAAATATTCTTGTTGAAGGATGTAAAATAAGAATTTAAATAAACTCTTTTATGTACTATTTTTTGGTATTGAAAAAAGAATATTAATCCATTTTGAAAAAAAATCTTTTCAAGTGGGAACTCATATATTGTGTGCCGATGTGCAAATGAATAGTTCTCAAATTATATAAAACTTTACTCTGGTAAAAAATAATAATAATAATAATTATTTGTGGAGCGCATACTTGAAGTCTGACTTCAAGTGTAACTAGCGCTTCAAAAAAAATATAAAAACAATAGATAATAACCAAAATCATCAATATGTAGTCCTATGTTGTCTTAGTATTTTCTAAATATTTAAGTCTTCAGGGATGTTTAAAAAGAGTTAATATTTTTTATTTTCGTGATATCTAGAGGTAGTTTATTCCAGAGACTAGGAGCTGCAAACTGAAAAGCTCTGTCCCCATATCTCTTTGTGCAACTATTGGGAATAATGAATAATCAACTCATGCTTATAGTTTGATCTCAGATTTCTAGTATTTGACTTAGAGTCACTATTTATCCACGCATAAATCTTTCGCCTTTTACTTAAGATTTTCATGGAGAGGAACAATACAATGAGTCTATAGACTTTTTTTTTAGTCCTGCATCTGCAGGATAGCATTTAATTTAAAAATAAATTCAGTAAATCTTGCATATTATGCTGCAGTTGCACGAGACCATAATTTTCAGCAAATCTGAGGTGCCCACAAGCATTTATTTGAGAAGATAGAAAAAATTCTATAATTTGTGCAAAATAATGAGCTCAAATTATATCATTCTAAATTACATGTGAAATCTTACATTATTTTTTGCATTTGATGACAACTTGATACTGTTTGAGAAAATCTCATTTAATTTTCCTATAATTTTTGGTTTGGTGTGCTGAATTGATAATTGGGGAATATAACATATCAAGCCATGTATCATTAGTTTGCAGTGATGCCCCAGTTTATTAGCAGACTTTAAGTTTTCAAATCTTACTGGTAGTCGGTGGAGCCAAAAAAATGTTTTCTCAGCTTTAAGAAGCTTTACAATATGAATTTTGAACACTTAAGTTGTGTTAAATATCCAAATAAAATTTTATCCTATATTTTGCTTTAGAAAGTCCTTTAACCCTAAATTTGAAGCATTGATATAGAGTAGGAACTTGTAAATTGAAATTATGTACAATGTGTGTGATACTGGTGGAAGGATTAACATGTATAGTTACAATACAGTGTATAAATTATATTCCTGGAAATTGATTAAAAATCAAATCTATATCAGGAGTTATCCACCAGGGGTGAGTGAACTGCCAATTATTATCATAGGTGGCACCACTTATCATTCTACCTTGCTCTAATACTTTATAAAAAGAAAGCAGATATTGTTGCCAATTATTTGCCAATTATTTTAGAGAGAAATGTATTCATAAAATTCAGTTAAAAAAATATTTAATAAAAAAGAATTAGGTGATACTGTCTCCATGTCTGTTGAATAAAGCAGATATGTTTTTATATGAATTTCTTTATAAATATTTTATTATTGGCCCAACATGATTCAGGGCCACGGGCCGTGGCGCAGTTGGTTAAAGCGGCAGCTTATTAGCACCAGTTCCTCTGTGGTGATCCAAAGGTTGTGGGTTCGATCCCCGGCCGTGCCGAGATTGAACTCATGATACAATTTCCCATCTGAGCTGAGGCCTGTGCCTAAAGGGTTAACCCGTTGTCCTTGTAAATCTGTGACCGGGTGGGTTGTCATGTCAAGGAACTGCGACATGACAATTCAATGAGGCAGCACTATATCTGCTACAAGTAGGTCTCATCACGAAATGACTGAAATAATGTTGAAAGTGATGTAAAACCCCAAAGAAACAAACAAACAAAACCAACAGGATTCAGATAGGTTAAGAATGCAGCAGTGATCCTGGTCCTGGATATTTCAGACTTAATTAAGAAGTGTTGCTAATAATTATGAGTACTGACTCAGATCTCTGACGAATATGACCATTATAATTCAGATACACGCATTCTGAGTACTTATATATATATATATATATATATATATATATATATATATATATATATATATATATATATATATCAAGCTGACATGCTGATACAAGATACAGGAAATGAGTTCCCATTGTGAGCCCCTGTTGTACCCCATTGTGAGCCCCTGTTGTACCCCATTGTGAGCCCCTGTTGTACCCCATTGTGAGCCCCTGTTGTACCCCATTGTGAGCCCCTGTTGTACCCCCATTGTGAGCCCCTGTTGTACCCCATTGTGAGCCTCTATTCCCTCCAAATTTAAATTATTTCTCATGATGTGATATCATCATGATGGTTTATACCAAGTTCTTAATGAGAATATGACATCATCACAGACTTCTATGACATCATCCTAATGGGTGAAATAAGTGCTTCAAGTCTGAGCACATATTGTGTGACATCATCAGGCGTGTTATGATAATTTTGCTCTATGTTATTTCAGGAAAATCTTTACTTTTCAGGGTTTATTTTCATTAAAGGTTCTCAACTATACAATTTTTTTTCATAAAAAAGTTTGACCAGAGTCTCATAAGCATGCCAAAAATGGTTTGGGGAAAATGATGAGACAAAAGAAGATAGAATGGGCTTATCTCAAAAACAAAAACACAAACATTTGATTTCCTGAATCATGAAGAAGAGCATGCAACAGTTTATATTTTGTTTTGCTGTAATCCCTTTTATTATTCATTTTTGTCTGGCATGAAAGATTATTTATTAATTGTTTAATAATTAATTTAAATATAATCATTTGATTTTTATAAAAATATAGTCCACGATAGTAACTATTTATGCTGCTAGCATCTATTTTTGATAAGTAAATATCCAGGAGAAGGTCAGGCCATGTGTCTTTTGACCATGCCCACATGCTGTATACACGTACCTCATGTGCCCCGGGATGTGTGCATGCAATATTAACATATACAGCATTAATCCACAGGCCTAAGTAGAATATCAGATCTGGGGGTGTGCACAGGCAATAGTATTTATTATTATATATGAACAAAAGTATTAAATTATTTTTTGACACAGTAGACAATCTCAAAAGTTATCAAAAGAAGCATTTTCTGTGCTCCGGTTTGTGACAATTGAAATCTATTGCAGGTGCTATTCTTATATTAGGTAAATTACACTATTGGCTGGCATGGAGCCTGGCAGAGGGATTAACATCCTAATTAAACTAACCTAATTAGACTGGTAAATTTGGTGTTAATAAGGATTTTGCTTTATTTCACAAAGGACAAATGACTAGGAAATCCCAGCCCCCTGGTGGGATGCACAAAACTAACTCTGACACGCTTTTCTCAAACTTAACTTTACCCAGGGACAGAAGTATCATTCTGGCCCCTGAATATAGTTATAATTTTTTAGTTAAAACTTGCTCCAATATGCTCATTAACAACACATTTAAATTGTAATCATTTAGAAAAGAATTGCTCTATTGTATTTTGTTTGTTTTTGAATTATTCCCTGGTGGTGTTGATATGATAATCAAAGAAAGGTCTGACAGCAATTAAGTGTTCAGTGTGTGGTGTGTTTCAGAAACACCTCCAACGGCCCCCTGGTGATGACATCATGAACCACATGACAAAACAAGCTTACAACCCAGCTCAGCTGTCAGAGTGTGTACAGCTAACGTGGAGAGAGCATGCTTCTCTGATGCTTGCCAAAATATAAAGCAGACACCTCCCCCAATAAACTGCCACAATGCCAGGATACAAATACAATTTCGTGGATAAGATAAAGAAGAAATATGTGTGTCTATTGTGTCAACTGCCGATGCGAGAGCCTGTTCGGATAACTTCGTGTGGACACAGGTTTTGTGATTCGTGCCTTCAGGACTACCTCAGGTAAGGCAAACCCACACTCGATGGTGGTTATATGGCAGATAGCTGAGTGTCATATTATGGCAGATAGCTGAGTGTCATCTTGCTGTTTTCTCTTTGATGCTGTCAGGTGCTATGATGTTGTTCCCTTATAAACTATCACCTTTCTATGCAATTTTTTGATTCAGGGCCAGAGTTACATTTTTCCATATTGTAACAATTGTAACTTGATATAACTAGATAGATGAGATATTTATTTCATACACACTGTCAGTCTCTGATATTGATCACATCATGAAATTTTAAAGACAGTTATTTCATGTGTTTCATTTATGAATTCATATGATTGTAGTTATGGTGTATTTTCAGTATGAATATTTCATTATTGTTATCATCACTAAACAATCCTAGACACTTTATAGAGAAAGTCTGAAATGTGGGAAATTGAGATTTGATACAAGATGTACTGTGTCATTTTGATTGATAGTGGCAGTGTTTGGGATATGGGGGTGAATATTGATTACCCTGCCATGATAAGGGAGGGATGTGGGGTTAGGGTACTGACAAGCACCCCAGCCCACCCTGCCCCACCCCAGGTGCAGCTGGGGCACGGCAACTCATCCAGAACGGATATATCAGTCCTGCTTGAATGATTCCCACAGGGATAATGAAATAATTACTTCACATGAGATAATGGGGAGATAAAGGGTGAAATGCTGGGAGACAGGTGATGAAAAGGGGACCACTGGATAATAAAACAACATGTTATCACACTGGAACATGGAAAACTGGCACATGGCTTGAACCCAATGCTGTAATTATGTAATTAAGATAAACAGATGGACACAAGCTCTGCTTCTAGATTCTAATGTATTTATGTATTTATTAATAATATGCTTAGAACATATCTTACCACAAAGAAAAAAAATCCAACTTTATATGTATGATTTTGAAAGCCATATTTAATCATATACATATTTAATGCCATTAAAATTTGAGAAGTTGATTGAAATAAGGTGCTTATCAATGATAGAATCTGGGGTGTCAGTGTTTGTCCATGGTTCCTTGTGGGCTGTGAGATTGTATGCGTTTACAGGGAGAAGAAGGGGAATCCCAGGCTCGGCAGTGCAAAGAAGGCCACGGGTCACTTGGCATTTGTCACCTCTAAGCAGGTATGAAGGATGCGTACAATGTAGGCGACGCGTGGCTCAGGAAAGAGAGAAAATCAGGGCAGAATTCCGGAAAGAAACTCAAAAGGAAGCGAAGATAACAATACATATAGACCAACATAATAAAGTTACTTACATAAAGAGGATAAGGTTATTTCATGAGATGATATAGAGAATCAGGTTATGTGAAATATTACACATTTTGTTTTTTGAGCTGATAATATGTGGTCAGTTATAAGATCGGGGTAATCATGAACTAAAATGTTGAGTACTTTCTGGTTTGTTTGTTCCTGACCACAAGGTGGTCCAGATAGGTATGAATAATATACCTAGTCTCCTACGAAACACACAAGACTGATAACTATAGGAAATGGGATTGGCAGGATCTTGATGTGACTAGGTATGACTAGAAAAAAAATATACATAAACCCTTACGTTTCGCGTAGAGCTATTTCCACTATAGTTAGAATGCAGTTTTTTTCGGTTGTTATATGCTTGAGTTAGTAAGTCTTTGTATACTTTTTTTACTATTTTTCCCGTATGTTAAACTTATGCTGCCAAATCACAAAAACCTTGCACTTAAGAAAAAAGCATATTTCCGGCATTTGCTGTGCAAATAATTGAATGAAAGCAGAGTTCAAAGTTAGTAATACCTGGTATTTAGTGTAATGTTTCCTATGATGTCATAGGGCTTCAGATGTCAAATGGCTTTCTGTTTCTCGCTCCCACCTTGATGGCTTCTTAATGGCAAAGTTCATCACTATTCTATTAAAACCAGCAGCATAGTAACAATCAGTTTTCACAATACTTTTCAAGTTTATTTTAGATTCTAAAATTCATATCCAATTTGTATTATGAAGAAATTATAATTTATAGAATATTTTATGAAAGGAAAAGTGTAGCTTTTTGACATATTTCAAGGAAAAAGGTAACATATGTGACCATTATGGCCATATTTGTATATTTTTATCTTGTAGGGCAATATTGTATGCCTTAATTGACAGTGTTGCCCCCTGGAGGGCATAAACTATTATCACCTGGAGGTATATTATGACTGCCAGGACCATTTATATAAAAAAATAAATCTGTCTAAATATTTTGTGAATAGATATTTTACCCACAGCAAACAAATGTTTAGGGACTATTTTCATAGTCTCATTTAAACCTAAGTAGTGAATATTTTCAATTACATTTTAAAACTGAAATGAAACTTGTTATGGAAAAAAAATGTTGACACTAAGTCCAAATATTTTTGTAACCTTACCAGGTAAAGTCAGATAATTGCAAAACAGTGAATGAAAGTTTGTAACTGTAATATTAGTAGGTAAATGGGGTAACATAAATGTAACTGTCCAAGTGTTTGTTTAGCAGTTTTGTCTATTAGTTGAGTGTCACATGTTAATTCCTTATGAACATGATCAGGCGTGAGTGTCCCCCCTGGCCGGGCTGACAGTGTAAGTCTACACCAGTGTTGACATATTAGATTACACCATAGAACAATACAAGAGAATTAAGCACTGATTTCTTCTTGTAATTCTACCCTTATCCAGTCTGAACAGTTGTGAAAATAAACCATGACACTTTAATGGACGCAGGTTGGGGGGCAGAATTAAAAATAGCTCTGAATGAAACAAAAAACATTTCAAGGTATCCGAATGAAAATCTGTCACAGGTTCTCTGTGTAGTAATGTAAAACGCTGGAGTTTTTTTAACAGTGAAAGAATTATTGTGATCCTCCCCAGGAGATCTACAGGAGTGATGTGGCTGCAGTGGGATCCAATTTACCTCCAAATTGATGGTTACACCACACAAAATAGAACCAGTCGCACTTGCCAATCTTCTCCGACCATTTTATTGGACATATTCTTAAATCTAAAAGGAAATTAGTACTTTTAAGGTGCAAAAAGAAACAAGTGCTTTATTATAAAGTAAATATTTATATATAATCAACATGACCAGCAAGTACCACTCTGGAGAGGAACTTCTGAATGATATATTTTTGTCAAGGGTGAACTTATTCACACCTTTCTTGTATTTTAACCCAATGAGAGACATATGACTTTTTTTCTGGTTCTTGACCTCATCAAGGCCTTTGACAGTCCACTTGGAAAAATGATCTCTGTATAGAAGTTGGTGTGATGATAGATAGTAATTACATGAAGTGTGAGATAGTCATTATATGAAGTGTGGCCCAGGCAGAATTTGCTGAATGGGGATGAAACAAATGTTGTCTGTGCAGCTGTCTAAGGGTCTATAGAATGTCACTTCATCACTAAATGTTATGAGATAATGCACATATTTAGGCAAACGATATATATACACATGAACTTTGCTTACAGCAGAGACTCAGACAAAAGAGGAGGGGGTTAATGGTGAGGCAGATGTTGATGTCATCCAGCATCAGAACAAGGCTTTGTTAGGGGCACATCACCCAGTCAGTGTATGTCCACGTATGTAAAGCTCATGTTGACAAACAAAGAGGCGAGCACTGACACAAGCCGGGCTCCCGCGGGGAGCAGAAAGGTGGGCGTGTCACGGACGTGAGAAATAGATCTGACATCGTACACGGCATGGACGATGTCACTGACAAGGGAGAGCTAAACGCAACAATAAGTTCGACACCTAGATGTCGGGCTCCTGGTCGCACGTAACGGAAACAAGTCAGTGAGCACTGTAATAGGGTCACGCAGCTTTCCTGGATAATTTGGGTCTCATCTTGAGCGTGAGAATGTCAACATATTTACTGTCATCCAAGGCTTTGTTTGGGCATGTTTTGAGGAGGCGGTACAAACCACATAATTATGCTGACTTCTCTCTTTCACAACCCTGGCTATCTGTAACTTTGTCACTGACCCAACGTGATCAAATGCTCTTTGTGGTTATTAAATGGTTGTTTTTTGGAACAAACAGATTATGTTAAAAACCACATAGTTTTAGACTTGAAAAGTTTAAGCTGAAATCAAAATATAAACAAACTTTTTTCTTTGAAACAATTCAGGGACACTGCTTTCATTGAAACAAAACTATATTTACTTTGACAATTGCGAGAATAGAGTATTTTTAAAGGAAGCCATAAGTTAGAAGACAATATCAAGATTAGTATAAATGTTAAAAAAAAGTTTAAATTGAAATTCAAGAAAATGATCCAGAATAGTTTAAAAGGTATGTTGATAAAAAGATTGTGTGATCAAAGACGGTTTATAATCCCATTATTGTGGAGATAGGATCAAACCAGACTTCAGGGAAACAAAGAAATGTCGGATGAAAGATCGGAGGTGTTCCATAACTGGACGGTCTAAGTATCGTGCTAGGTAACAAACAATAGGCAAATAATCAAAGAAAATTACATCGGAAACAAGGGTAAAAATTGCCACAGCCTGGGGGAGAAACGTTGTAGGGAGGTGATGGTCACGCTGCTTTCTACTTATTTCTGGATGTTTTAATAGACAACTTTGTTTGGAGGGATTGTTAGGACCGTGTAACTATGTGGTAACTAACTTAACCAGATCACAAGTTTAGATTATCTTATACTGGTGTGTATATTTTCTTGCCTTTAAAGTCTTGGTTCACATATATCAAGATAAATCAAGTAAAAATGGTACCTTATGTCAGTTGATTAGATTATTCTGGAAATTAGGATCTTGATGAAGAACAGAAAGATTAGATTAGATTTTAGATTTAACAAAAATTATAGTGATTACATTTTAGACATAAAAAAGAAGAAATATAGACCCTAATTGAATTCTTTACAGATTTTCTGTTGAAAGACTTATTTTTTTACATCTCCTCAGCATATATAACATTATCATGATTAAGCAGGACTTCTGCCTCCTGTGTTGATAACTCCATCACCATCAGATGTAAACCTGCTGATCTTACTGAAGTGTCATTAAGTGCTGGTTGAGGACATGATTGGCCCAGAGACCATCAACTCAAAGTGTTTAACAAGGGCATCTCCAAAATGCAGGCACCCATTACGTGCCTCTCAGTTTGTCAAGAACCCAAAGTGAGAATTCAAGTATTTAACACCTTCCCATTTGAATCCTAACAAGCACTTAAACATTGTATTAAAAGATTGCTTGTTTAGCATCTTAAAAATCAATAATCAAATTTAACAAGAATTTCCAAAAAATAATGCATTGTTAAAATTCTATTTTGTGTGCATTTTTGTTTGCATTTCATCAACATCTCTAACAATGTGAGGCAAAAGCCGGAGCACAAGACAGACACCATCTTAAATACAATGCCAACAAAAATCATACAATGAGATAAAGTCACCATTGTTTGAGACTAAACACCCAAATAGACCTCGGGTCAGCAGAAATCAAGGGGGTCTGCTCTTTTTTATTTCAAGGGGGAAATACCCCATGATGACTTGAGAGGATTGTGAGAATTTCTGCCAGCAGGGGGCACCACTAGTATGTCACGCAATCTTGAAGGTCCTTTTTAAAACAAATTCATTCAAACCTCTACTTTGCAGAATTAATTACCATGTGCCAGTTCTGGCATATAAATAAATACACAGTACAAAGTATGAATACAAAAATATCCTAATTGTGTTTTAAGAAAAAGGCTGTTTAACAAAGAGATGTATGTCAAGTTGGAGGTTGATGAGTGTGGTGCAGGTGGTTGGTTAATATTGTGTTAAAACATCCTGGTAGGTGTATTATGTCTCACTTTGGGTGGTCAAGGGGTTGAAGCTCGGCAACCCCAATGATGGTATGTGAGTGATTGTCTCTTCTCAAAGAATGGACAGTCTATAGAACTGCGGTGGTGGGTTCACTGGTCATTTGTGGTGAGAAAATTGGGCTTCAGACCACCTGAAATCAAGCATTTTATTTTATGACACGGAGAACAAACATCTCAAGTCAATGAAAAGTAATTGATTATTTTTTGCTATTGAATGCTGAAGAATGTAATACATTTTGTCACCTGGTAACAGGAGTCATATGATGAAAATCCACATTCTCCCTTTTTCAAACTGTGGTCAGAAATCCAATCCCGGACAATTCCTGTTAAATTCACCAGAAAAATAAAATATATAGAAACCTCAGAATGGTTAGAGATTGGTATTCAGATATGTTGATTTTGATATTACTTGATGAGATTGGATTAAGGCAAACAGTGATCAAACATTCCCACCCCAGTCGTAGCCCACATACCTGGGTGACATTCAATACAGGCAGATTTATAAGGACCACATGCTTGAGAGATACCAAATCTAGACAGGTTTATGATAGGGAAGCAGTCAAAGGATAGGATTATCCTCCCAGAATGACAACTATGCCTGGTAATATCAAGTAGTTGACTGGTACCTGACATATCGCCTCAAACAGGTGTATAAAATACATAATTATGGTGTCCAGAACCACAGCATTTGACATTTTAAGTGTCTGCCGAACTATTCAGGCATATAATTCAAGTATGCTAAGTAACAGTAATTAGGCACCAGAAGTGCCTGTGCCTGCAGAGGGGGTTACTAAAAGCAGGCCTACCCGCCCAGGATGGGGTACCAGACTTGTGAATCTACCCTCCCAGGATGGGGTACCAGCCCACTAATCTCTTCACTGTGGGGCTTTTCTTTAGCCAAGCTAGGTGTTTAGCATCAATCATATGTAATAAATGTCTGTTTGCATTTCGATATTGTGTTCTTAGATTTATTGTTCAAAAGTGTAGTAACACACCATAATAGGCCAAAAATAACACAGTAGGCAGAGAAGGAAACCAACTTGACTGCTTATTTGAAATGAGTTATTTATCCCAATTGTGTTGTCTAGGCACAAAGACCATATGATTATATGTCACAATATTGTAAGTTATTTATTTTGCAATTCTAAAATCTGTGACAAAATAAATGCATTTCTATGCATATAAATTAAAATCGTTGAGGTTTTAATGGTGTTTACAATCCATGAACTAAATATGGACTAGCATACAAAGCCCTGAGATGAGAATTTAACAAGATGAACCAAAGATAAAGAGGGTTCAAAGGATATCTAATGTACTTTAAGCAAAGACTCGTATCGGGCACATACCTTTTAGACCAATATATTGAAATTTGATATGGAGTAATTGGATGGATAGTCGTCTCCAAACAGGGTGTAACACAATACAGAATGTATCACCTTGAAAAAGAACCCGAGACAGTGAGCTATAATTGAAAATTATCACCTTTTTATTTGAAACAACTTTTGGTGATTCGATCTCACTTATGAATTGCCAGAATCTAGTGTTTCTCAAGGTACCTTAAATTAAAACATTGTTGTAACATGATGTGCAAATTCTTTTTTTGAAATATAAATTTATTTGGGAATAATTTCTAATGGTGTATATATTGGATTTCAAATTATTATAAATATATAGAAACTATTTTACATAGAATTGCAGAACACTTTTTTCAAGGAACCAGATTTCACACTGATTTTCAGCTGTACCCGAAGCCCTTGACAGGTTGGGACTTGTCGTAGACAGGGACTAGATCATCATTATTTTGGTACGCCTGACAGTGAAAAGAACAAATAAAAAAGCATGGGTGTCTGGTTAGGATCAGATTTCACAGTGAGACATGAATATCCATGGGAGGTGGTGGGCCTATTGTGCTGGTGTATTCACAGGTCTCTGCTGGTCCTATGACCCCACTGCTCTATGGTGTGCTTAAATCCAAGTCCTGTGGAGACCATTGGGAACTTGATCAAAGAATATAGATAATATAAATTGTAATTGCTTCACTGTCTTTGAAATGATAATGTTTCATTCTCAATGCCCATAATGGTAATAATTCAATATTTTACCAAAGAAATGATTCGGTGCTTTTATTAAAAGAAAAGCATGCCAAGACTTGAAAGCATTACATTTTGTATCCTCTTTGTTGACTTCAGAAAAGCCTTTAACAGTAAATGGTTTATGATTCTTATTGAAACCAATATGTTTCATGATACATTTTTGCCATCTCTAAAAAATTGCAACATAATAAAAAAGAGTGTAAATAGGAATGCTGTACTTTTTTGTTACGTGTCAAAGAAGAATTCAATCTCTCACCTGTGTGGGTCTGATCTGTCTGGGGTCGGTGATGTTTCGGTATGCTCCACCTGTAAAACACCAACAATATTTGACCTCCCGACAAAGTGTTTTACATTTAACCTGAAAGCACAATGCAGTTCCATCAGATATATCCATAGAGATTCTAAAGCTGAATAAAGTTAAGTCAGGATGGACAAAGAATAAATTAATAAGATTAAATCAACCCACTTGAAATGCCTGATCAAGTTTTTCATTCCTTCTCTAGTATTTGCCATGCCTTGGTTATGTTTGGTGGGTAAATATTAACAGAATTACTAGAAATATTTCTCCTATTG
This sequence comes from Amphiduros pacificus, assembly GCA_949316495.1. Lineage (NCBI taxonomy): Eukaryota > Metazoa > Annelida > Polychaeta > Phyllodocida > Hesionidae > Amphiduros > Amphiduros pacificus. Next base: position 54,768,695 of record OX439001.1, on the reverse strand, counting down.
TACACACATGTGATATACAAACATTACCCGAGGATAGTGCTTTAACTCTGAGGACAATCAGAATAATAGAAATGAATACATCTTTTATAGAATTCAGACATACTGACTGTGTGAAGTTTATTTAGCGTTCTTGATCATTTATTCTGTTTATTTAGATTTTCGATCTGACTTTGTAAAGTAACAGATGAACATTTTTCAAGCTGATGTAATTTTAAAATACATGAAAGAGGTAAGTTTGAAAAGAGCAGTGCTGAAAGTGGTTGTTTGTCTGTTTTCATCAATAAGGATTAAAGCAACTGAATTGCAATTGAGGGAAGGAAATTTAGTTTTTATTGTAAAATGGCAAACTAATTGACAGCACTTTATCATGTTACTAGATTCAGAATACCAAAAACAAAAGTGGAATTTCCTTAATCAGCCCATATTATAGGTGTCAATTTGGTCTAAATGAGCCTGGATAAGGGTCAATTAGCAGGGATAAGAGTTAATTAACGATGGATAACAGGTTAACACGAGTTGATGTGGACTTGATTGGTTTTAATTAGCACCAAAATATAATGTCATCAAGTTTGATTGATAGATGACACCTGGTGGGGGAATATGTAGAGGAATATATTTCAGTGAAATCACCATCAGCTGATACCGGGTATGTACGTGCTCAGTTTCCTAGAAAAGCATTACTTGGTTGTTAAATGTCGTGGATTGATGATAGAATATTCTGATGAATAAGATCATATCAAATTCATAGAATATTATATGACCTTTAGGATATAATATCACATTTTTTAGCAACAAATAATAGATGTATATGTGGAATTTGAAACATAGACAGGAAGGTAAACAAAATTTCAAATTAGATTTTTGAACACATTTGAATTTTCAACTTGAAACACTGTAGATTTTGAAAGTGAGGAGCAAAGATGTTACAACTTGGGGGCTAAATCAGAGAAATCTTAAACCACAAGTATGCAATGGACGTCTTAATGAGATGGCTTATATGCCATCTCAAATAAATGAAGAGGATCTGTCATCACGTCTCGGTTTATGAAAAAATATCTTGGAGTTCTGTTGTCAATTCTGACAATATCTTCTTGTGATATCTTAATTCTTAATGGGGGGAATGACAAGATCAGATATAGTGTAATACTCTAAAGTGCTGGAAATGAAAGGCTCGTTCAACCTTTGTAACCAGCCCGCAACAAGATCCAGATAAAAATGTTTGCACTGTCTTCTATGAAACACTGTGTCTGCCAAGACAAGACTAAGAGCTAATATAAATAGGTTTAGTGAATTACTACGGAAGACAATTTGTCTCAGTTTTATTTGCAGACTTGGTGGCACATATTTAAATCTGCTAAATGGAAATAAGTACTGCTCAATTTTGAGTTGAAAACATAAAATAGCATAAAATGATGACCTCCTCAGTCAAACCTTTCACTGAAATATTTTAGCAATTAGGATAGCTTTGAGGTGTAGTTTAGAGGTCCTTTGAAGTTAGTCTCAGAAAATAGAGATAAGTGGATTCACAATGAGAAGTGAAAGGTCCTGATTCACCTGTTAGTCTTGGTGGCCATCTTGCCTAGAGACACTCTGACATTCTGCCACCTGAAGGTCATTTGACACTGTGTCCTGCAGCAAATAGGATTCTGTTGTGTAACTGGATAATATTGTGTCCATTGTACTGAAATTAATAAAGACAAATTAAATTCACAATTTAATATTGTGCATTGTTTGTTTGGCATATGAATTTAATACGATGTCTGACTTTCATATGTTCTGCTTTGAAAAATATTTTTAACATATATAAAAACAATTTCCTTATTGGAAAAAGATGATTGAACTTCAGAAAGAACAATTTCACCAAAAACGTTCATAATTACTTAGAATAACCTACACAACAAAAAATGTTTTTACTCCAATTGACAGATATATAATGGATTTAGCTATTGAAATACATGTAAGCAAATTTAATTTGATAAAACTGGTGAGCTTGTAAGTATGAGATGAAAAGTCATGTCATAGAAAGGTCCATGTGATCGATCATATTATGTTTGATGGATGGATAGGGTGCCTGGAGACCATTCTGTACCTGGCACCCTATCCTTTATGTTCATGCCCTTCATGATAAATGCCCTCTGAGGGCCTCGGTAACCTGCACCACAAGGGCCTGTCAACTTCTATGGGATCTGATCCGGAAAGGTTTGCACGGGATTCTAATCCATGCACGAAAAACAGGTACTTGACCCAAGCATTTATCGAACTTCATCCACAGATCAATGGATGGTGGCGTTTGTGGATGAATTTCAGCATATTGCAAATCATTCAGATGGAAATGCAGATCATGCAATGTCTCATTTCATCGATCCTTTTTCGGACAAAATACTATAATTTCATATCACAATCCAACAAATGTGTGTCAAATTTTGGTCATTTTTGTCCCATTTTCCAAACAATTTGAGCCGTTAAGCTCCAGCATGAGTTGAGACCAGCATTGTCAGAGAGAGAACAGCTGGCAGATAGGGCACAGAGTCTGCTTAACTCCTCCGGTATTAAAAAAATACCCAGGACCCCACAGAGACTATACAAAGTCCACTGATTGAACACCTTTACAAAGCGAGCTAGAATAAAAACATCTCTGTGTGTTGTCTTGTTTAGGATGGGTAAATTACTGTGATGATGGGTAAAGAGGAATGTGAAAATATCCGGCCCAGAATTGGGAGTTAAGGGAAAAGAGCAGTGTCGGAGGCAAGTTTGCCTCTGGGCAGATGCTTCAAACAGATAAAGTCGTGAAAGTGGCCAGCTCTTCATCAAGTTGAAATGTTTTCTATTTGTCTGTTTGTTTCCTCAGGGTGTGATTAAGGACATTAACTGGACTGACCAAGGTGCAGTGTATACCTGCTGATTTGGGGGTCTGTCTTGAGGCAAGGGCAAAATGACAGGTTTCATGATGCTTAGGAGTTTCCTTGGTTACAGATAAATATAGACTTTTGTTGACAAGCACAGACTCATGAATAAGTTAAAATTGAAATCCGTCTGTCCAAAACATCACTTTTTACAACACTTTATTTCTAGATCAGGACCTTATCATGTGTTTAATGAATTTTTTCTTGTATTTTGATTCTAACCAATTTCATTTCCACAACATCAATACTGTGGGTCCGATAAAATGTACACAAATACAAATTGTGTACTTTTGAGGGAAAAAACTAACATGATTTTAAGTCTATTAACAGAGTGTCTGTAAAATAAAGCTTGTCATTACAAAAACAAACATTGCTGATTAGCTGTGGGTCCCAGGAGTTCCGTTATCTTAATTCAATCCTAAATATTTGAGGTGCAGGGAGATTAGTAGTAAACTAATCCACATGGGCAGACCCATCACATGACCAGACCCATCACATGACCAGACCCATCAGATGGCGGGGCCTGTCAATTCACATCCCTGTCCTGCACCGCTATGTCAAACATCAAGATGCCAAGTACAGGTCTCCCTGATGATATGCAGAGATCCACATATGATTATGAGACTTTGAAGTACCCAGCTTGAAGCTTCTTGCAGATGTTATCAATTAGTGTGGATTTGGGTAAAGATATCTTTATATCTTTGTCTTGTCTTGTTTGAGAATATAAATGGTAGCTTTTCATGATTCTTATGATCAGTAGCCAGTCATCAATTATTGGGTCATTGTGAAAAGATAAAATGTTAGATAAAATGAGAAACGATCTTTTTTAGACTATAAAGTGGAAGGAATGGGTCAGAGTGCATTGTGGGAGGTTCTGACATTCTAGATGTGAATGGTACAGGAGCAGACACGGAGGGGGGTCACTAATTATAGTGTATTATATGTGCCTTATCTCTACAGTGTGGAATGACCTGGAAATGACTCCACAGATAAGAAGATGCTAGTTAAAGGTGTGATAAGTTAAGATCTCTATCTTAAGTAGCCTAAACATAGAATCCACCGGTGATGATCACTAACTTATGATTAAGGTATTTTTATGAGGCGGTAATGATTTACATTTTTCTGATGACTTCAGCACTCTGTGTCATTGTTATTTGGTAATTTACCTGGTAATTAATGATGCTCATTCCTCACTGACAATGCCTCGTTTAGCATCTTCAGTCCCCATACTCAGACTCAATGCAGTTAGTCCATTTTTGTATAGTGTTTTTATATTGTAAATGAATATAATTAAGGAGTTCTTTGACCTTTGGAGTTGCATATTTTCAACCCTGGGAAATAATTATGTTTTATTTACATAGCGCAGTGCTGTGAACACAAGTAGGCAGAGTTTCTCAAGGTTTCCTTGAAATATCAGCATGATAAATAATGATAAGATCTCATACTTTTTTGGTTAATTACAGTGGAAAGATATTTTATTGGGCAATCTTAGATATTTTGACAAGGATCTGATAAAAGAATGAAAAGGTTAACTTCTTGACATGTTCACAGGAGGTATGCTTCACTCCTTGAATGCAAAGTATTTTGTTTACTCAATTTTCATAAAATAATTTACATGTAAGTAGAATTATGAAATCATGGATTTAGATTTACAAAATGATCTGAAACTACTTTCCTCTATTTCAATATTACTAAAAGCTTGAAGACACTTCAGTTTGACCTAAAAATGCTATCATGGTAATGGTGTGAATGCGATCATGAGAAAGTGAGCAAATGTGAGTGACAATGACTAATTGTGAGCATCGTATTTATATCATAATGTCCAGCATATAGGTCAACAGATGACCCCAGATAAAGGCAGTCCCATATTGAATAATCAGCAGCACCAGAAGTGTGGCGGTCAAGTGTTATGTAAACACTTTGTCATCACACTGTCCTGACCACTATATGGTGTAACTATATATACAGGTCAGATATGATCACACACATTAGATCAAGATGAAACTACTGGACCAGGTTTTTGTTGACCTCTGCAAAGCACCTGATGCAGTTGAATCTTATTTCAAATTTTCTGTAAATTTTTGTATTATATAGAAAGGCAGAAAAGCATGCATTTTATGAGTCGCAGTCATATGCTTAACATACAATATGGAGCGATAATGAGGAAAGCCCTTTACAATGGGATAAATATTTGATCATTTGTGCCGGTGTGCGACCAAGCTATGAGGGCATGTGGGCTGTTTTAGTGTGGCTTTGTGCAGATCCCATAGTGTTGATCCAGGAAGCAGGTGCTAAGATAAGAAGGATTAACCCAGATTGATAATGCCAAACAAACAGTCTTTGTTCCTGGAGAATGGAGAATTTTAGGGAATTTGGCTCATTAAGAGAACATTTATATACAAACATAGTATAATTATTGTTTTACTTGAAAGTTTGTGTCAAAGGTGCAAATAGAAACTGCCATATATAATGGTGCATTTGAATGATACAGGATAATATTGATATTGAATGTCAAAATCCCATCTCAAGTAGAAATAGTTCCCAACACGCCTCATGCCCTAAGGGAACAAACATCTCATCTGCTCTTAGTCTGTAATTTATGAAAAAAATCATATGCTCAACAAAAAATCCAATTCTTCTAATTCTTTGGTCTATCATTATTTGTGCAATTTAGGAGTAGATTGCAACATGATTGGCATGAAGTAAGAATGGAGCATGATGGGAAAAGGCAAAAAAGACAGCCTTCCTGATCATAATAATCACTTCACTGGGACACAATTACTTGATACACTATTAGGTGATGAAAGTTTTGAGGGTATATAATGTTTGTTGGGACAGATGGGGGAGTGTTACTCCTGACAGGGTAAAATTACATAAGCTATCATTGCTGTTTTTCCTCACTTCCCCCTCCCCCCAAAAAACATGTTTTATTTCAAGAGAAAATAATGTCAGATATTTCCTATATTTTGGGTAATATGTTCATATGCATTTAAAGCATTCTAAAATCCACTTTGCAAAATGAAATTATAATCACAAGCTTGCTTATCCTTTCCTGGCTATTTTGGGTTGTTGTTATATGTTTCTTCTCCATAGGATAATTGCCTGGGGATAATTGCTTCTATTTTCACAGTTTGTGTCCTTATGGGGTGCACTTACCTTTATGCCCTCAGTAGTGAAATGTTAGGATGATTTGCACCTGGTATTACATATATTACTGTCTCTCTGGACAAGTTCTGCTGTGTATAATAGCTGCATTTATGCCTGGTTGCAGGATAATGGGTTTTCTATGCACAGCATTCTGCCATGTTTGTTTAGCTTGAGGTTGGGAGACCTTGTCAGAGCATTGGATATGTTGACCACATGGCAACAAGCTGTGAGATGTCATTACAATAAGTGACTTAATGCTTGCAGTCTTATATTCTGGAGTCAGATGAAAATATGTGAGCAGGTCAGCATAAAGGGAAAGCGCTTAAATGCTTTAGAGGAAAATAGTTTTTTTCTGTGCCGTGAGGTGCTGTTCTAGTTTGTCACAGAACAGATACTAAAATGGGTGTCAAGTTGGAACAATGAGAAGATTTATTCCCATGGTTTGCAATGACTTTGTACAGCCTATTTGGAAGATAATGAACCAATAGTGTATCGGTGAAGAAGCATATCTGCAAAGTTGGAATAAACTTATAAAAGCATATATTTGAACAAAAATAATCATATTTGAGAAAAGCATTTTAACCCGAGCCCATTCAGTATTCATAGGTATAATTTTAACAGCAAAAGGATAGAATCACAACACATTTTGTATTCATGAGTTTTTGAGTGGAAAATCTTGCACACAAACTCAACCTTTGTGTCAGTCCCCCAGGGTTCCAAACGACCTGCTGGAATTTCAGCTTTCATGGTTTCTTTTTGAAAGCAATATGAGAAGTCATAAATGGAAAAATTTTGGGTTTCCAATTTGACCTGTTCTAGCAGGGTCTATGAAAGAGAATTAACATAGAAATCTGCATTATTTATTGTATTTTATGATTTCATTAAGCGCAAAATGTTTTTACACCGTGCAAACGAGATCAAAGATCTGCATGACATCTGTCAAAATTAATTTGGGAAATTAATTTTGATGTAAATTTCACTTTCTCATGATAAGATCATATTGTTGGTGTGTTTGAACTGTGTTAGGATCATGCAAGCATTTTTGCTTGCTTAGAATTACAAAGCCATTGTTTAAGGTTAATCAGAAATGAACATCGATTCACGTTGCGTGTGACGCTATAAATGGATCCATTTTCCCTGCTGTGATGACCCGTTTGCAGTTCACATTTTCATACAATGCGTCCCCCAAAACTGGCTGGTTATCATGGTTATAGCAATCTTTACACATGCAAAACCATTCCTAAAATTTCACTCCTCTACAATAATGGACAGTGCAGACTTATCCTCAGTAATGGCTGAAAATGTTTGGCATTTCAGTGAACAGCAGGTTGCGTTCTGTGACAAATTATGTTGGCTAGAGAAGTATTAAAGAATGCATATAGATGTCTTACCATCTATTTCTTCAATGGCCATTAAAAATAAAGTTAATAACCAAGTTGGTCATGACAACATTAGGAATTTTACAGGTCGTTTTCACTGTTTTTGCATACATAAGGGTCATTGGAGGTCATTCCATAGGAGGTTGTTTAAATGCGGGACAACCCCAAATGACCTCCAGAAAAGGTCATATTTGTTTTTCATGTTGTCTTTCTGAAACAATAAAAATAATGTTTTGAATTGTGCATAACATGGATTGACAATATTGATTGTCGCCACATATTACATGTGGTATTTTATATGATTCAAGAGTCTTTTAAGTTGATTAAGTTGAATTTAAAATGGTAACGTATGCACATGTACAGTTCAAGAATACCATGCCCAAAATGGGTTAATTATTCAGAATTCTTCTGATTTCATTTACCAGGTAGATTAATTACTTCAGACGACTTCTGCTTTTATATTGGAAAAGTGATTTTCAATTACATTTCCCATTGTTAGCAGGCTCAGAAATAGGTCAAGCTTGGCCAGGGGCAAGACTGTGGGAGAAGGGGGCAAATATCTGTCATATTTGTGGTTAGATCCCCCAAAACGTTGGATCTCTGCCTGAAAAAAGTGGATCCTTGTACAAGTGAGGTAAACTGCTGTAATGATTGGTGTTCTTTCTCTGCAATCCTTGGACACGAAGAGTCTTTTTGCACCTCATTGCAGCTCCATTCATAACAACATAGCGTCTGGCACATTTGGTTAAACCGCTGAAGGCGATGACCATGTATTTATAGTGTCCCTCATTTGTACAGGTTTTAGCATCATCAAAGGCTATTGTCAGCTGTGATGTTGATTCCTAGATGAACCTCTGTATATTTGAAATTTAAATATAGCTTCATGTTCTTTTTTAATGAAGCTGTAGGACCCATAACAAACTTTTATGTTCTAAAAAAGGACAGTTTCAGAGTCTTACCCCAAAGGTCATTCATACATAAAATACAAAAGAAAACTCATTCTGCCATTGTTTATGGTTTGTTTTGAAAGTGTAAATCTTTTTTTTTTCAACAAATCTCCCTGAAGGTCAGTTTAAAATTTAACAAGCTCAGAATAAAAGCCATGATCTCATTGTCTTCAACATGTTTTAGCATTGTTCATATCCACTTTGACATTTGGAAAAAAATGTTCAGCATTCATATGTTTTGCCATTCCATGCATTGAAATCACCCTTTATTTGAATAATTCATATTCGGCTGTGTTTGATGTCACAACCCTAGTCATGTATAATGTCATGATGTAGATGATAAAAAAATCTAAACCATAAAAATAACAAAATAAAGACTGATAAAAAATAAAAGGATTTTGATTTGATGTAATTTTAATGAAGGTAATCTTCATACCTGCAAGTCCTGTTTTTTGGTGACTTTTTCATTTGAAAAAAATGAAGCCTTCAATTCTTTACTTATACATCTGCCCATAAGAAATATTGGGTTGGCGCCAAATTCAACCCACCATACTTCACCCAGGAAATCCCTCACCAACTGTTTTGCAATAACTTTTGTCTGGTTCCTGTCTAACCCGGGGTGAAAGGTGTTATGATTCAAGTTGCATTCTCTGCGAGTTTCTATGACTTTGGAAATTCGGTCACCGGAAAAACGCAATTGATCACATTTCAAAGAGTGGACTTCAAACATGGGGGCATAAATGAAAGTTGTGGTGATAACAATAATATTGATAAAGGCAACACCTGTGCAGGGGCATTCTGCAGTGAAATTCTTGTACGTATTGTAAGCGAATATAATATGAGGAAAGTGAATACTGAATACAATATATTTCTTTTTAATTGTTGTTTCCTACTTCATATTTTGCCAGATGTTATGCGATGTGATATTATTCACTCATGTCCAGTGGAGAGATACACTTGATAATCTTTAAGGGTTCATGAGCTGGTTTATGTTGGGGTGAAATCATTTTCAAGGAGATATCAAAAGAACACTTATGGAGAGGAAGTTTAATTGTCCCAAATTTGAAATATAATACGTCTTGTGTTACTCCGGAATATGTGTGGAGTTCCTTAGATTGTTAACGACTGTTCAGAAATGCAGTTCACTGTTTAAAAGAGCTGATTTATTCTTGTGCAACTGGTGTTGATTTGAATGCCTTATTGTGGTCTATGAAGTTGGAATTGTTTTGCCGTGCATGCATTACAGTCATGCACTTTCTACTCCTGTGGCTCAGATTTCTGACTTTGTGGTTTATATTTATTGACTATAATTGGGCAATAATGATATGATAATGGTCATAACGGTCTCAGGTACACTTCATATAACTCATAAACAGATGCACCTACATTCCTGCCCATATCTTAACCATTCAAGTTTTATGCATAATTTGCATGATGTTGGATATTTTTTTAGCTGAAGAATTTGTCTTTCCTTAACTTTTTCTGTTAATGCGCAGCAGATGCTAACCACAACTGAGGTAAAACCATTCAATTTTAATTATGGTTAAAAAAAGGGAAAAGAATACAGGTTGACCACAAATATTTTTGACAGTTATATATCTTTTATAAAGAAAAGAACAAGCACTTTTATACATTGTGGACTGTACTAGAGAGATATATCATATGTCTATAGAAATACCACAAAAGTGGGAAAACTGGCGGGTTTTCTGCATCTCAGTGTGTATCAGATTATGGTTGGGTCCTAAGCGATTGTCACCTGCCTACGGATGTGTCTCGTGCCACATATCCACACAAAAACATTCCTCAAACAAAACCACCTGCCTGGAATTCTGAGAGATGAACTTTTCACAGCTGTAATTGTCATCATGCACTGATGTCTACACACAATATGGGAGGCAAATGGAACAAATTGACAAAGTGAAAGAAATTGGCATTCAGCGCAAATAATTTAACCACGTCTTAACCTTTATGCGATTTTCTTGCATGTGGTCAAAGTTAATACATTTCTGTATTTCACTTTGCAATGAACTGCATTTTTTTCTTTGATTGTGTATATATCCAGATGTTTTTTATTTATTTTTTATTAAAAAGTTCAAAAATAAGGATGCAAGCATGCAAGGCATCCATTATAAATCCACCAATCTACCTAAACCAAACAATCAGGTGAAAAGTCAGTAGTAAAAAAGAATATGGTATTTTTTTCATTCAAATAATATTTGTTGAGATAATGCATACATTCCCATACATTTCCCTCATCAATCATTTCATCGGTCTGTACACTGACACCTAAGACAAATACCTACATAATCCTGTGATTAATTCAAATTAGTCCTGACATGAACAACTTACTTAGCTTCAAACACAAATATTAGAATGGAGCTTAAGTCTCAGGTGTATAGTCTTGGCAGTGCTCTGCTTAACAGACCAGGTGTGGCTGAAGACAAGCAGATGTGTCACAGAAATATTTCCCTCTCATACATTCCTCAACCCACTTGAAAGGTTGTCAGGGAGATTGAGACTTCCAATAGACATGATCCATAATGAACACAAATTAATTATTTTTTAAGTTTTTTTTTTAGGTAAAAAGAATATATATTTATACAATTTTCATACAGTTTGAGTGCTGGCTTATCAAAATGTATCTTTTGGAAAAAGTAAACCTACGTGTCAGGATTGGAGAGTTATGAGAAAGTGTCAGCGTTATCAAATATTGACATCTCTGACACGTGCATGCACTGACCAGAAGATACAGACACATTGTCATGATGATTGACTCTACGAGTTGTCCTCATTCATCCGAGACAGTGAAGCAGCCATGCGACCTCCGCCTGCCAAACACCTGGGCCCACCGCTGCATGGCGGCCTGATTGACCAATGAGAGGCATTTGACTCCCACTGCCTGCCAGGTGCAGCGAGCCGGCTGGTCCGGTTAAGTTGCTGTCAGCTCCGTCCTGGCACATACGCTATTTATCCCCATTATACACTTTATGGTTTATGTTGTATGTTTGCAAACATCTTGATGCCAGGAGTTGATCTCCGAAAGGCATTCGACATGGTTGACCACAAGCTGTTACTTCGTAAGTTGTCTTTGTATGGAGTAAGTGAGCATGCCCTGAAATGGTTCACATCATACTTAGAAAATCGTTCACAGTATGTTCAGATTAAAAATGTTAAGTCTGAACCCCAGCCTGTCACATCGGGAGTCCCACAGGGGTCCATTCTCGGCCCCTTGCTGTTTATTATTTTTATGAACGACATGGCTTTGGAACCAGAAAAGTCAGATTTAGACATGTATGCTGATGACAGCACACTTGGTGCTGCAGATAAAACCGTGGTTCTCGTAGAGGACAGGCTGGGTACAGACATGAACAGCATTGCTACTTGGTGTGATAGGAACAAAATGGCCAAAAATGCTGATAAGACAAAAGCAATGCTGATAACCACATTACAAAAGTATAACAGGCTTCCTATCAAGGAGATAAAGATTATAGTGGATGAAAAAGCACTGACCAATGTTACACAAGACAAGCTGCTTGGGGTAATGGTGGACCAGCATCTCTCTTGGAAGGGGCATGTTGACAAAGTTCACAAAACTGTCAGTATGCTCCTGGCAAGATTCAGCCAGATTAAACCATTTCTTCCAACTGCAGCTCGCATAAAATTCTGTCAGGCCTTTATACTTCCACATTTTGATTATTGCAGTACTGTATGGGGATCGGCTCCTGTGGGTAAATTGTTTAAGCTACAAAAAAGAGCTGCCCGCATGATATACGACTTGCCCACCCAGACAGCCACAAAACCTTTACTACAAAGACTCAAATGGATGTCAGTAATGGAAAGAATTCAATATCGAAAAGCACAAATGGTATACAAATCACTTAATGGCCTCACCCCTGTGTATATGAAAAACATGTTCAAATATGTCCATGAGGTGAATACAAGAACAACAAGGAGTTCTAGTGATAAGACACTTTTGTATCTTCAGAAATGTAACAAACATCTCAAGGTGTATACAGACTCGTTTGCATACTCTGGTGCTTTGATTTGGAATTCCCTGCCAAGTTATGTGAGGGAAGCACAGTCACTCGAAAGTTTTAAACATGAATACATGAAGTGGCATTTATCTAGAAACTGAGATTTTACTGTTTTTAAAGTTTTTAATGTAACTGTGTATATAATATGTACTAACACCTTAGAGGACCATATGGAAGATGAGCTCGCCTCAATATGTATTATCCTCAGAAAATAAAGTCTATTATTATTATTATTATTATAGTTCAAATTTTCATGCATAAAATATTTCCTAGTAGCATCTCTAAATTGACCAGATTTTATCATGCTCTCGAACACAATCAAATGCCTCATTATGATATGAGGCACATTGTCCATGAGTCTAAACATCAGGATATGATCTGCATGAATTCCTTAGATATTAACTTCTGCATCCCACCTGGCGTGGGCAGATTTACATATAAAGCCTCTTTTAATTGAGTTATCCTTGTGGAAAATTGAATGATCGATTAGGCTCAATATAAAGGCGAAGGGTCTACCCACCCTGTACTTAGTAAATCTATTTGCTGTCCAAAGGAATGATGATGTTGAAACTTGGTCACAAAAAGCCGACATTTAGGGTAAGATTTATCTGTAAATAATGACGTGTCTTGGCCAATGGGTCAGATATTTGGGGTGGTCCCACGGCTGTTAGATGCAACACCGTTTTTAGTGAATTGATTGAAATGTAACATTGAATTCATCCCGTGAATAAAGGTCAAGGGAGGGAAATGAGGTCAGGAAGAGGTCACTAGAGGCATCTGGCATATCACTGAAAGTATGCCGCAATGTTGGCAAGGTTGTCAATGAGAATTTGTTTTGGCTCTCTACTGACTCAAAAGCTTTGTACAGGTCCATAAATACTCTTGGTTGTAAAGGTAGTTGTATTTTTGATGCCAGCTATATCAACTTTATGGAATACAGATGGTGAGGCCCTTGATCATGCTATGATTTTATTCATGAATATAAAATTCAAACATTAAACAAGTTGGCTTGGTATTATTGGAAAAACTTCCTATGTTTAAAAAAGTCTATGACAATATGACACCATTTGAAAATAAGATGGCTCAAATGTTAACATAAGCTGAGGCATTCCGAACATGCTGATGGTTCAAGAAGGGACTCTTAAAAGGGTCTATAATAAGTACAGTGCAGAAGCCTTGGTATTGGTACATACAATATTTATATAGACCTCTCCTTTCATGCCAGTCATGATCGAGCATACATACCAAGTATCAAATAGAAGGTTGATTATTCTGACTGGCCCTCTTTCCCTCCAGATGGTACTGCCAACTATCAAATAGTTAGGGAACTCTTATTCCATGGATTATATTCAGACACATTCTTCACAGCAACTTGCAAAAACTGTAGCTTTGGATTTTCCTTCCACATGTAAAAAAGTATTGTGGACAAGGCACTGAACCATTTTTAAAAGATAAGAAATTATAAAGAAATTATTTATCAAACAAGGTATAGATTCTGATCATATTTCGAAGTAAAATATACGTGGTTATTTGTATAAGAAGATAATTTCCAAACATCAATAACAGGAAGGAATTCATGATTGTACCACCTGTATATATTTATGTGTGATGGGCAGGCATGAGTTTATGATTGTTTGACTGTGGCTGTGAGCAGGGTAAGGAGGTAAACGTTCGGCTGTAAAACGCATTGCATAGAATTTACCTCAAACGAATGATCAGAAAAGATGTTATCTTGGCAAAACGAGAAGTCATTATACGACACGTGCATCAAACAAAAGCATTTATTCCTGATAAGAATATAATATATTATGATAACTTATATGGACTTATATTGTGCATTAATCACATACTTAACTCTTTATAGATAGATATGGCCCATAAATGGTGACTGGAAAGTAGGAACTTTTTATGAATTATTTTGAATGTATAGTAATGTCATTCAGCACTTGTGCACTTGTTATATGAATAGTTGCTGATTTGGGATTTCAAGTAGTAGAAAATAGTAGAAAAATACCTCAAATATTTGCTAGCTTAGGGCAACAGGGCTAATGATAATAATAATATTCTAACATTTATATAGCGCCATACCAGGCATTGCCTGCTCATGGCTAGCTCAAATTTGGAATACAATTTTGGAACTGACCGTATGCAGGGGTCATTCCTATCAAGTTAAATCAACATTTTGTTTCAAGTTCAAAATCAAACATTGTTAGGAGAAATATAGAGCCATATGAATAACAAAAGTAAAACCTGCTGTGCTAAGTGAAACTAATATTATTAGAAAAGAAGTTATAAAAACATCTCTGCATAATCAGGTCCAAATTGATATTAAAGAATGTTCATAACACATGAGCCTGGTGGGAAACCCAGGGCCTATAATCACCCTGTATGAAAAGACCTTAGGAGTTTTAATAAGAGCCTGAGAAATGGCAAAACACTGGGGGTGTATGGATGTATGTATGCTTGAAGCCTGTTTGTATACAAGGTGTTGCATGGTCCTTGGTAAGCAATGTCCTTCAATCTCTTTGATGTGTTAACCGCTGCACCAATATTAGTGTTAGTGCTGGGCTGTGATTATTCAACTGTTAGTCCTTCCCCTTAATAACACTACATTAACTTGATGCAGCTTTAATGTCACAAATACTCACAAATCATTATCTTTGACTCTGTTTACATGCATCTTGATTGATGATCTTTGTTAGATATTGCCCACACTCTTCAACATAATTCATATTATATACTCATAATATTTTTGATATAAGTCTTCTATAGCAATTTCTTATGAGATCTTTCTATTTTGTATTTTCAGGTAAGTTTTAGAAACTATGGCAACAAAGTTCAAAGTACCAGCCTCACAGACCATTGTTCCTCAACAATGGTTACCATGTTGACATGACACAACACTGGCAAAATGAAAGCATGGAAGCTAAGTAATGCTTTGATGAACTTATATTTTCCACCTCTTTTCAAATTAATATAAATTGACATCTGGAAGACAGAAAACATGGAAATATAAAGTGGAAAATCATGTTGATCTTGAAATCAAAATATCAGTGTCAGAAAATCAAATTTCTCAAGTGCATGGCATATGGTGATCCTGTATGGCCTATTTAGACAAAGATTTTCCTAATGTCAAGTGGGTGAAATGTTTGCGAAATGTTCAACTTAAGTGCAAGGGCTGTCCAAAAATTACGCCATGTTATTGCTAAGAAAATAGAATGAACTAAAATTATGCCACATCAGATCTCAAGTGTTTGAGGCCTAGATGACTTTTGAAGAGATTAGAAGCAGATATATTGGTATATTAGTTACCTTAACATAATGGCTTATAGGGATTTCATTGTCCAGGTGCCAGAAATGGAAATTCCTGGGATAATTGTGGTTTAGATATTGGGGTTGGGATTAGTATATTGCACATCATAATGCTATAATAATCATGGGAAAATCACTTCTGTTTTAAGAAGTTATGAAGTCAGTGAAAGCAAAACAAATTATCACATTCCTGATTATGCAGATTGGATAAATTCTATAAGTGTATTCCTGAAGAGATCAAAGTAATGTTCATACCTCAAAGTCAATTGGACAGAAGACATTATGGCCAGTACAGAATTACACTGAACCACATGTATCATTGTAGTATGTTCACATTCTTATAACAAAAACGTGAGTTGATTTAAGTGAATATGATCAGACATTATCTACACATTAAGCTGGATACATCACTGGGATGCATAAAATGTGACAGTTATTTAAGGTTATGAAAAAAGGAAAGGTTTTCCAGAATGAAAGTCAACCAGGTGTTAGGGATTATAATTATGGTAATACGACAGACCGCCATAATAAGGTCAGTGGTGGATTTAGAGGATTATTGACAGATTTGGAGAAGCCAGAAAATAATCCCGCCAATCTGGGCTCATCATATGATCAGAATTGATAATTAGGCCCAGAAACATAGTGCTTCTATATAAATCTTTATTGCCCGATTAGGATTACTTTAAACAAGATCACTTGAGTACATATACGTATTAGGCAGATTAATGGATTATCTCAGGGGGGTAACATATGGGGCATAAAATCTGAACCAGTCTGTTTCCACTTTTCTTTGGAAAATGAGAGCTAAATCGGAGGCTTGGAAAAGTCTGGAAGTTTTCAAGCAAGAGATGATTGATTCCCTGGAAACTGGAAATAGCTTGTGTGAGAGAATCATAAATTATCAAACAACCATTGATTGTTTTGTTAGCAGCTAAAACATTCCCCTTTCAACAGGCAATTGTTTTGCTCATAAATGAATTACTGCTGCCTGTTCTGTACACATGGCAGTCAGAAATATCCATATGTATGTAATAGTTGTGTATCCTAAATGGTGAGTGGTTTCATCAGTACACCACTGAGGTGCATTCATAATATTATAATAGCACTAATTGAAGTTCATGGAGATCCGATCAGGCCCAGTCAGAGAGACAAGAGAGAGAGAGAGAGAGCTCTCCCAGGAATAAGTGACTCACCAGAATAAGGCTATATTCTGTACCTTCAGTCTCAGTCCCTCCTGGCCTCTCAGAATTAACAGAGAGCAAGACCATTGAGTGATATCATTCTTAGCAGTATATTGTAAGGCAAGGCAGAGTAGAGTTAGGAAGAGGAAGCAGAGATAGGAGAAATATCTCATATAGATGTGTATCAGTAGAGATGTGCTCATCTTTAATGCACCAGGCTGACATTAATATATATAACTTCCTGGCAGCATTAAATATTACCACTCTCCAATAAAATAACTCTTTGTATGTTGACATGGAAAATTCCAGAAATTTCCTGAAAGCTTTATCCCAAATCCCCAAAATGCTACAAATTGCCTAAAAAAAAGATAAACATTTCCCAATTTTTTTTTATATATTTACAATGGAAATGTAAAATTTGTTATGATTAGTAAATGGATGAAAGTTTATGTATTTATGAATCTTACTTGTATTAACACCATGAAAATATGGTGCCAAGGCCATAAACTATAGAAAAAAATGGGTTTTTATTTATTTATTCTTGAATAGTTGATTGGATGTTAAGTTTTGTCGTTGCCAGTACCTCCAGTGGTCATAGCCTAAAGCCTTCATAAGTTCTGCACTCAAGCATCAATTTTTATCCTGCAAAATTAACCATTTTTCAAAATATGGGTAGATATGGATCTGCAGGTTTTGCTTAGTGGGTGGTTGGATGGAAAATATTTATTGTGTAGATCAATGTCCATTTTGTCAATAAAATGCAGTGAACAGAATCAAATTATTGACAAAGTCACAGGTGAAAAGGTGAAAATGGGCAGGTATCAGATTAGTGAAAATGCAACCCCTGAACACAATTCATATGAAGAATAGGAATCAAGATTACAGCTCTCATATCTCTTGCTCTAATGCAAATGCCCAAGATGT
This sequence comes from Amphiduros pacificus, assembly GCA_949316495.1. NCBI lineage: Eukaryota > Metazoa > Annelida > Polychaeta > Phyllodocida > Hesionidae > Amphiduros > Amphiduros pacificus. The sequence continues at coordinate 54,750,868 of OX439001.1, read as the reverse complement.
TTCAAGCACTTAGAAGAGAGATAGTTGCCAACAGATATCATTGCCGCCAGTGCCAAATATGAGCAAGGTATATGCCACCAGCGCCCTCTCAACAAGGATCTTAACACAGCCCCACAACACCTCTTTGGAAGAATTACTAGATTAGGGATGCCAAAATGCTCACAGCATCCTATAACATTTGCCAAACATTAAAAATGCATGATTTATTGTGACCTTTATGTCTAATACTCAGATTAATTTTTCAGTTATTGAGAAAATGCCATTGTAATCACATAGCATTATATATGTTTTATAAATCACTGGAGTAAATGCCATTGATATCACACAGGTATATACCGGTATATTTTTCATAAATCAGGCAGTTATGACTCGCAAGGATGCAGCGTTTGTTTATGATGCAGTGGTGAGGTCAGATAGAAAGTAGATATAGCGGTCTGAGGGGATTTCCCTGGCTGTGCTGTAATCAATGGCTTGATTCTTATAAGGAATCAATACAGGTGAGATATGACAGCTGTGTATGACCAGTTGATCTGCTGCAAATATCTGCCACAGTACAAGCTTCAAATGTAACGAGGTTATGAAATATGACTATGTGCTTTAATAAGTTTCTTTCTCATAATATCTTTGGAAAAAGTGTGAGATAAAGTGATGAATATGCAGTGGTTAGCCCCGATCCTCGGCAGAATGTATGGTGTCCTGATAAAATAGATACATGAGAATGGATGGACAAGCAAACAGGTGTGACAGCCGGAAAAATCAATCTTTTTTATTTTATTTATACATTGTGTTAGGCCACCCTGTTAATAAGATCATTATCTGGTAAAGTACATATTGTCCTTCATATTGGCATGTATTCTGTGGATAGTTTCATCATGAATGGCCCATCAGAGATGTTGATAGTCAGTGTAACATGTGTGCAGTCACTGTGGCATCAGACAAAATTAAGAGTTTATACTAATGATGAATGATGAATATTTTATGCCAAACAGTAACATAGTAAAACTAGGACAATTTGATATTTTCACACAAGTCAGCTGTTCTGTCTACAATTTTTGAAAAAATCACCTAAGCATGATAAAAAAAAAAAAATTTCCATTAACTCATGAACATGCTTAGGCTTACACACGCTATAAGGGAACTTAACAAAACACACATTATGAACCTATGTTAACTTAAAGGCATTAGGCAATGAATGCTTGTTGTGTTTTATAAGTACAAATTACAAGCTTGCTTTCTTGAATATTATCAGAGAGAAGCATCAAATAAGAACGTGATGAGTGTAATTTGGCATGCCAGGGCTGGTCATTTAGTCAAGCACCTTGTGATGAATCCTTCTATCTCAAGTATCTAATAAGTAGTTTGTTGACTTGTCATCAGTGTACATCATCAAATGCTTTGTGAAAGTCCAAGTTCTTTGTTCTGCATCAAATGCTCTATCACGTTCTATACACACAGCTTATTGTCTCTAATCACTGCATTTGAAGTTTCCCATCCGGGTAGATGAGGTATTTGCTGAGATGAAAATAAACAAATAACATAGCAATTACCTGTGTTTCGGGACAAGGACAATAATTGGGGGAATTTGAATAAGAATAGGATGATATCGTCAGCATACAGATCACAAGGTTGCAGGTGGGAACAGCCTCAGGAACCATGATACCATTGACTTGCAGATTAGGAGAGAAATTGTTTCATATGATTGCTGTTGCCAAGATCAGACAAAGACAATTAAATTTTATTATCTGTTTTCATTGTTCAGAGTGTTTCAGAAGTCTCATAAATTCCCAATGTGTTTTCTCAAAGAAATGTTGAGGTCAAACATCATGTGCTGAACTTTGATTTTATTGCCAGTATAAATTGTCCAAGCAGAGAAAATCATCATAAAATTGAGAGAATAGAATATATAAAGCAAATTCAGCATTGTTTCTCATAATAGTAATGAAGAAATATTTTTCAAGAAATTGATTGGACTGAAGTCTGATTAATTGCAAGGATGACCCTTCTTTGACATTATTAGCTTATTAAGGTTACAACAATTAATAATGAAGACACAATTGTGGAAGTTGCCTTGGCAACTATGTAACCCAACACCTGTGTTTTCCTGAGAGGAAACTGACCACTATTGGTCAATTTCTGGTCAGTTTCTATTGGTTTTCATGTTGACAGGCAGTCCGCGTTGATCCCAAGCTTGCCTGACAGCCAAAATGCCCATGTGAAATCAGCACCTGTCTGAAAGGTTCATTAAATATACAATTAAAGGAAATTTTATATAGGCCAATACAGAGGGTTATTAAGCTAATTGGGATTTCATGATTTGTCACGTTAAGATCCATTTTAAGCTTCAGAAGATATTTGTACACACAAGTTATGAATGATTCGGAGGATGTTTCTTTTACCTGTATGTGTGATAGCAAGGTGATGAGTCAGGAGATAAGGAGCGTTATCTTGGATGTCAGATGAGATGGGAGTGGACATGAAATAACCACTGGTCAAATGATGGAACTCAGACATGCAAACCTTTAATAACATCCAGGCCCTGGAATATTTTTAATACCACACCTCTTTTCAATATCCCTGAACATTAAAAATCTACAGGATAATCCCTTTCCCAAACCTCTAGATAAATCAGGTTTTATTTTATTTATAGTGAACATGATCTTTGTTTTAACATTCCATGAGCATGACATATGATCATATTGCAAACAATCATATAAACATTTTGACACATTTAGATATTTCAGGATCATTTCTGATAGCACAGTGTGATAGATACAGCAGGATGACTGGGGGGGTATCTGAGTAGTAAACAAAGCTGAGTTCACGTTTCACTATGGGGGAGTATGTTACTCCACAGCTGTGTCCGACCTAAAGAGGGAATCCATCACCTGATCAAACAGGCCACAGGTGTGATACAAGGGCAATGTCTCTAGCCAGCCACTCTGTGGCTTAGAGTATTGATCCGGGCATCACGCTGAGTCCACACGATACCGGATACGAGTAGTGCTGATGTTTGGGGGTTTCTCTGGCATTTGATATTTGTGTTGCTTGACAGAGGGTGATTTTAATACGGGTCTGTAAGTGTGAGAATGTAAGGTTTGGAATTTCTTGGACACATGGATGTGAATATGTCAAATATGAAGAAATATGTGTGCTCTCATGAAGTTAAGGTTTATCTTCAGAAATAACAGAACTTGCATGAAAAATTTCCGAGAGAAGAAAAAGGTGATTTTGTTTCAAATGGACAGCATTGTTTCCTGCAGTAATGGTAGTTTTTGAGTTCGGCATGCCCAGAAGCAAACTGAAAAGTAATACCGAATTGACATTTCTTACCTACCGGTATCTAAAATCTCAATTGGTTGCATTTTAGAATTGTAAGTGCAGTTGAAAATAGAGAGAATTACATTGACTACATTCAATGTTTACAGCTGGGAAAATTTCAATCTTTTAAAACAAGAGTTCCACAGTGTGAAAAACGTTTGTAAATACACTTTTCTCGGGGAAAATTATATAGACCTATAGCATTTGAGACCTACTTTATGCAATTATACAAGTAAATTACAGGTTTGATGTTGCCTTGGGTGAAAATTATAGGGTACAGTTCAAAGAGTGAGATTGTTGTTACCATGGTGATGAATACCCTTTGTTTTACAAGAATAGCAGAACTGTGTTTGTCTCAATGGAGACAGAGATTTTTTTTTAAATATTGAAATAGATCAAGATAACTCACCCCCAAAAATTGAAGCAGTCAGAGTAATCATGGAATTTCATTATTTATAACAGAATGCATGAAAATGATTGGCGCTTGAAATGCTTGGTCTTGTTTATGAGTAATCCAACCTAGAACTCCTGCCAAATCAGGGACCTCATCAAGTCCTCAGAGGAATATTGCTCTCTCACAAGTTGCAAGTCATCACCAATATTTTAAATAATTCAGATGAGAATTTGTTTCTAATCTGATAAAATGTTCATCAAGCCTACCGGTAATCATTTTCTAATAAAGATGATTGATTTTGTATATATGTCAAGCATGTCAAGGTCTCCTTTGAAATTCCAATTATTTCTGTCATAAATTCAGCCAGATTAATATTTGGCATCTTTTGAATATTAAAAATGTTTCAAAATCAATATAATTTAATATAATTTAATTTTACAGTGATATATATGTAAATTTCTGGGTCTTGCCTCTCTCTGTGGGTGTGTTTGATTCCCCCTAATAAGGAAGTGTAAATATGCTAGTCTCAGCCTTAGTCCTTTAATAATATTTCAATAATTTGTATTGATCACTAACGGGTCTCATGGGGCAAGACGTTTGTGAAAACATTAATGTCCAACTAAAAGCTAAACAGAGAAAATATTTGCAAGATCTCTCAGGTCAATGTCTTGTGCCTGAAAGATATCATTTTGATAGCATTCGCAGTTTATGACCTTAAGGAATTCAGTCAGATCCAGTTAAGAGATAAGATCATAAAAATAAAATGAATAGGATCCCCAGCCATGCAACTTTACATCTCAAACCTGATAATATAATGGATATAGTCAATGATGTTTCATCATGGGGACAGAAATTGTTTCTTTAGCAAGATATCAATCTCATTACCCTGGACTAGTAATCTCAATATATATTTATATTTATGAATTCTAAGTTAAACGAGCACTGGGCTATTAGGAGATCAAACATATAGTGCAAGGGGTAGTAATATATTTATATTGGCAGTATTCTTTCACAGTGTTGACTTTCAAGATAGTGGGAAGTGATCACAGGTAGTGATAAGGTCCTTAGGTGAACTCGGTTCTGTTTTGCAAATAGTATATCTGTGTTGTGTCAATATTGACATCCACAATATGCAGTTATTGCACTGGATGAATAGTGTTAGTAGAATCATTGAGGCCAGAATGCAAAAAATGTAATCCATTCATAAAAAGAATTATGTTAAAATAAATATTGATAAAATCACTTTTTGTCATCGCTCCAAAACAAGAATGATATGCAGCTTGAATATATATATAGTTATTAGAGATAGAGCATTAAATGTGAATTAATGAATATGATTACAATGAACTTGACATTTATTTGTATTTTTGTGTATTTTCAGTGAGGGAGTTTTCACATGTCCGGATGATAGGGCTCCTCTGGACTATGCCACAGTGAGTATAGTGTATTCTGGTCTCTTTGTCCATATATTAATGAAGTCATATGTAAAAGGGCCACAGTAATATCACAACCAGGGCCATGTCCTGACATCCTTTGGTGATTCCTTTACTAATGCATTGCAGGTTATTATCATCAAATACTGACAAAATTAATGAAATACTGACAAAAATATACATTTACATCAGCTTTATAACATGAAAGTGTAATGGCAAAAAGATTCCATACAGTTTAAGTAAGGTTTACTTATCAAGGAAGGCTACAAGCTTGAACTCTATGATAAGATTAAGATACAGTAAAAGGGCACAAGAGTAAAATAGTTCAGAGATGAATTATTGTGAAATGTTGTGCTGGTGACACTATCGGAGTGGTCAGTGGTTGAAGAGCCAGAGCATATGACAGGGACTGGCCCCAGTACAGTGTAGCATGATTTATTCTCTTGTTTCGTGTGGTGAAGTGTGTTCTTAATTGAAAGGTATGGTCCTTGACAGCCATATGATATGCTAAAATGTGTCATTAGGCAGGAAAATAATGGACACATATCATGTATTTATGCCAGACCTTTCACACTTTTTCATGCATAGAGACTAGATTATTTATGAAAGCCTTTCTTCTTTTGCTGTTTGCAAAAATTGAAGATGATTAAAATTTTAGAATGATCTGACCAATTATGTAAGAATTTTGTGTTGAATTGATCATTTTTAGCACAAATACATGAAGATTTGAAAACGTTATTTGACATTTTGGTTTTTTATGTTTTTGGATATTTAAAAAATTCCTTTCTACTCTAGTGCCTATTTCATGTTTTCTACTATCACATGTCAGCATGCTTCACGTGCTTGCTGTTGTCATGCATGTAAACATGTTATTTTGTGGCGTGTTAACCTGACGAGGAGTCTGCTTTGTTCTGGGGACCATTCATTATTAACCAGGTCAAATTAGCATAATTTAACTCAGTGGACAAAATGAGAGGCTCCATTGATGGGGCAGGCTGGTAGAGAAAACGTAATATTTGGCATCGGTTATCCTGTGACTCAGGTAATAATGATTACGTACAGTTTTTCCATGCTCAGCAATGGGTTGATTATTTGTGAATTATCCATGAGTCCAGAGTTTTTTTTATCATGCCATTGAAGAAAGTTACTTAAATGTCAGAGTTCTATTGCCCCCTGGTAGATATAGTAACACCTGGAGAGATGAAAATACCAGGGGTTTTAAAATCACAACTTTATTGAAGTTGTTCTTCATTTAACCATCAAAAACTTGTATTTTCAAACTTGGAGAAGGTTATTTCTCATTTTGTCATAATGCATTTATTCATTTGAGTCAAAAAGTGACCAGTCACCACCACACCAAAACAATTAAATAACTTCAGAGTTGAAGTTGCTGCAGTCCTGCTGTTTGCTACAGTCCTGCTGTTTGCTGCAGGATCTGTTTGCTGCAGGACTGCTGTTGGCTACAGTCCTGCTGTTTGCTACAGTCCTGCTGTTTGCTACAGTCCTGCTGTTTGGTGCAGGACTGCTGTTTTCTACAGTCCTGCTGTTTGGTGCAGTCCTGTTGTTTGGTGCAGTCCTGCTGTTTGGTGCAGGACTGCTGTTTGCTGCAGTCCTGCTGTTTGCTACAGTCCTGCTGTTTGCTGCAGTCCTGCTGTTTGCTGCAGGACTGCTGTTTGCTACAGTCCTGCTGTTTGCTACAGTCCTGCTGTTTGTGCAAGACTGCTGTTTGCTGCAGGACTGCTGTTTGCTACAGTCCTGCTGTTTGGTGCAGTTCTGTTGTTTGGTGCAGTCCTGCTGTTTGCTGCAGGACTGTTGTCCAAAGTAACAGGATCAATAAGGGAACCAAAAGGGGAAAAAATAATGGATATGTCATAGCTGGTCGGGTTATGTAAATACTGAGTAAATGGCCTGCTGTATGCTGTATGCTTGGTATTCAGGCCTGCATGCCCAGTCTGGATGCCCCGAGGAGAACGTCATTGATTCTCTAATTGAGCTTAATAATACAGAACACAATACATACTTCAGCTCAAGCAGGCTCGGCCATATGCTGGCTAATTTCAGCCTTTAGATTTATTGTTGTACATTGAAAACATCCAGAGCAATTATGTTATGAATAAATGATGTGGTTGCGTATGAGATATGTATATATTTATAACTATTCCCTGGAGATCTCTAATATTTTGACATATTTATTTTAATGAGATCAGGTGATAATCAATAATCCGTCACACAAAATTGATATTGAGTTATTTTTACCATTTTTTTCCCAATAGTTTATGTTTGTTTTATCACTTTTATCAATAGAAATATTTGTAGGACATCATTGCATATCCCACATATTGAATGCAACCATTTTTTTGGCAATCATGAAAACCTATTGGAAAGTACACTGGTATTATTATCATAGACATGTTTTATATTTTATGCAGACTCATTGCAAGCAGTGCAGTAGGGATGCTTAGTTTTAAGATGGTCATATAATTGATAGATATATGAAGTAGAATATGTTATATTTTCCTGTAGATATATGCCGATCCAGACATCCAGGCGGAGGTAATGGCGCTTCACGTACGATGCCGACATCACCAAGATGGCTGCCGATGGGTAGACTCGGTCAGCTCCTTACAGGTAACACTATTTCTTTTTTCCAATAAGAAAAATAAATTTAATTTAATTTTAATTTAATTTTTATATATTTTGTATTCTTGGTTATATATTTAATATTTTTCACTCATTTTTTTTTGGATGGGGGATAAGTAAACTGTTATAAAATGACAGGCTTAACACATTTTCTAACAAGTTAGACTATAACAATTGTGCATATTTGATTTCTGCAGAACCACCTAGATATCTGCCGTCACAACTCGGTTCCGTGCCCCAATCAGTGTGCAGCACTTTTATCCCAGATATGTCTGGAGGACCACATGGCCTACACCTGTCCCAAGCGTAAAGTCTCCTGTGAGTTTTGTGGAGAGGAATTCACAGGAGAAGCTATGGAAGTGAGTGAATTCTAAATATTATTTTGAAATATTCTGAAACTTACTTTTCTCAATGAAGTTATGTTGAAATTTTGATATTTTTTTCTGACTTTCATATTTGAGTAGATATAGCTTTAGAATTAAAACAGCAGGTTTTGAGTAAAGAAATATTAACATAGTTAAAAAAAATGATATATACATATTCACTAAATATGTGATATTCGTGTCATTATAATTTCAGAATCATCAGGGAAACTGCCCAAGTGAAGTGACGTGGTGTGAGAACAAATGTGGCGCGAGGTTAAAACGACGCTACCTCAGCAACCACATGAACAACGAGTGCCACAAGAGAACCGTGCCTTGCCGCCACTGTGAAAACAACTTTGTCTTTGAAACTTTACAGGTAAGAGATATCAAGATTGCGTCTAAAGGCATCTATTAAGTAATATAAGTTCTCAAATGTTTAATAATTGTTGCCATGGATATTAAGAGTATGAGTGCCGATGTTCATGGTATGTTATAATAGACCTAATATTGTGTTTTTCAAAACAACATTAGCAGTATGCTTATGTCAATCATATTTATTTGAAAACGTCAAATGTAATTGGATCTTTATTGAACAAAATAGCTGTCTAATTAAGCTCTGAAATAGTTGACTGCAGTTATATTACTACCAGGTGAGGCCATTATATAAAGACGAATAGAGACCCTGGTCAGAAGGGGTCAGAAGGTTGACGATAGTTTATGGGAAAATAATGTAGTTGTTCTGTGTTCAAGTTTGAATACAAATAGATTAATGATCCCTTTGAGGTATTTATAAACTCCAAACAAGCATGATTAAGTATCAACAAAGATGGATAATGAATTTTTTATTGAGTATGAAGGCCTATTGCTCATGAAATAAGAGAATTGGATTTGATAGTACTAGACTATTCAAAACAGGTCTGCAAAATCTGTCACCATTGGTTTAGGCTAGGATGATTGAAGAGAATAAAGTTGAGGACTACTTTATTTGGCGGAAGGGGTGTGGAGTGATGTTGCGTAATGCGCACTTTGGCTGCGTGCTTGGAATGTGCCACAAAGGCTTATCAGGCCTTGGATGTGTCTCAGGAATAATAGGCACACAAACTTAATCAATTTTGACCACCGATGAGTGTCTGTTATGGCAAAGTTCACAAGTAACTTGACTGGAAATAACAAATTGTTTGCCAGTTGCCCTTACACAATCAGAATCTTGATATCTCTGGTTGGAATAGGAACATATTTTTGAATGTTTTCATTACGCCAGAAATAGCTTGACTTTTTGATACCCATCTAGTTTCAATGACTGAAGAAAATGTTTTTTTTCCAATTAGTCACTGTTGTACCCTTTCTGGAATTGGCTAATAGCCTCATTGTAGTGTGCCCAGCCTAATTACAGTTAGATAAAGTATTCAAACTCAACAAACTAAAAATAAGTACCGGTACTGTTTAAATAATTTTTTTATTGGATTACATACCATTTTGAATAACTTTGAGCGATCTTTGGAATAATAAATGGTGATGATTTGATTTCAGGACCATTACTACCAGTGCCCTCGTTACCCTATCACATGTCCTAACCGCTGTGACCCGACCAAGATTCCAAGGTCAGAGCTGGAGATCCACATCAAGGAAGAATGCCCCTCCGCTAACATCCCCTGCACCTTCCGGGACGTCGGATGCAAATATATGGTGAGTGAGATCTAGCTATAATCATGTATGCAGACTTCCCAAAATGTTGTTAAATGACATTGTGAGAGTCACAGTATGAAAGTCTCAGTTGTTTTAACAAAAGAACAGAATTTGCACTTGAATATTGCAAAAACTGAGGAACATAAGTTTTTAGTCAGGTTATCTTATATTGATAAAAAAGAAAAGTGTTGAAATTTTCTATATTAAAAAAAAATGTTTCTATTAGAAAAGATGAAAAATTTAATACAACGATAGAAAAATGAGTATATTCTGTAGTTCTTTGTGAATGGTCTCACAAAAGTGAGTTGAAGTCTGTGTGTACCTTCAGGAGTGTGACAAATGTTTGCTATCTGTAAATATATGATGTAAGCAGCATATTACCAGCCGCTATCAGTGAATATGGCCGTCCCCTGCAGTAGACACCGAGGTTTATCTGTAGACTTGCCTGATGTGTCAGCCTCAAGGCATGTAACACGTGCATACAAACAAACAGGAAAAATATAGAAATCAAATATGCAATAGAAAGAACAAAGAAAAAGAGAGGGGAAAGTTGATCAAAAGTCACTTACATTTTTATGGCCCCAGGAAATGATGATTATCATATGGTAACAGCCAAAACCACATGATAAGGTTCATCCTTCTTTGATGGTATCTCCCGGGACAGTTAGGCTGTGATCGGGCTTGAGGCCCCCTAGCATTGTCAAATAGGCCGGCACATGACTGTGCTTAGCTCACAGAAAAAAAAAAATAATAAAAAATGTGAGCTGGAAAAAAGAAAACAAGTAAATCTGATCACTTCAGTTGAAAATTTACCTATATATATATATTTTAAAGACAAAGAATCAATTATTTTTTTCGCATCAATATATGCCTGGGATTGGTTGCATATTTTTTTGCATTGTGAAATACAATGAATGCGGGAAACACAGACATGGCCAGAACTCCATACGTGCCCATTGGTTGTAAAACAACGGAAAAGGTGGGAGCCTGAAGGTGTGAAACAAAGAGTGTAAAAAACAGGTGTAGAGCATCTGGCACTAGGAGGCAATATGGCGCATGTCTCTGAGGTTATCAGCACAATATGGTGCATCTCAGAGGTAATACAATGCGGTAGAATCTGGGGAGGTCCAGCATGAGGCAATGTCATAAGGGCACAAATCACATGACCATCTTTTGCTGGGTTTCCCAGAAATCTTTGATGGAGCTATGAGACTGGTGGTCAATTAGTTGATGAGAACATCTCTAATGTATGTGGCAGGAGTCATGCTCTTTGAATATCATAGCTCCTCTTTCATAACTCCTAATCTCTCCAGTGCATTATTACTGTATAAAAAGTACCAAACTGATCTCATATTGTCTCTTGATCTCTTTCGGAAGTTCATCATGTTCCGAGAGCTTTTCATTTAATAGTTTGCAAAACATTATACATAAAAGATAACTAATGTGTTTTAAAAATGGGAAAATCTTGTAACTCATAATTTTTTTTTAAAATAGTAGGTGTACATGTTTTTTTGGGAATAAGATTGAACAAACTGGATTGATTTTCTCATTCTTTGTTCTTCAAATTTTATTTTACTGTGTAACCAAATTCACATGATATATCCTGAAAATTTGATGTAACCTTGTAGTATTTGATATATATAGATTAAATACAGATCATTACTTAATGGTGTTATTAACACCTCTTGAATGTGACCTCAAATGAAGATCTCCCTGAAGCAGAGTGAACAATGGCCTTTTGATCTCAAGCAGCTCTCACTCGAGTTATCCTCTCGTCCTTGATACCAGTTAAGCAGTTTAAACAGGATTTAAGCTTTCCTTCCATAGTGATGAAAAAATCAGCGGAAAATGGATGGGAAAGATTCTATTTAAAGATCTTGCAGCACCTTTATGAGCCTAATCTGCTTTACATGATAGTATTTATGATGTCTGCATGTTTCGTATCAAGCTATAGGTTTACCCTATCTTATTGGCATGTTTATAGCATAATAATAATCCATAGGGTGTCATGTTTCACATGTTTATTGGGGATGGATTCAGTGTTATCTGTATAATCCCAGCATGTGATACGGCCACTTGATCAGACATCAGCCATCTTTGTTTACTGACCTCCTACAAACAGATCCAGATTTTTTTCAACAAACTATTTACCTCATTGCTTATGTGGAAATTAATCTTTTAAAATTGATCCTATCCATAGCATCACAAAAGTAATGATTAGTCCAAATTTGCATTGCTGCCATAACATTTATCTTGTAATTCTTGATAGATTTAGTCAAAGTCCATATTACCAGAGGATTATCTAATTACACAAAGAGCCCTTATATACTGAGGGTCTATGAAATCATGAAACATCATTTACATAACATTACCCATCATGCTGATAAATGGATGATTTGCTGAGGTTTGGTCACATTGGACTTTATGACTGTGATGATTTCCTATGTATTTTAAATAATAAAACACTAAATTAAGACTTCAGCCACACAAAGAAATCAAAGTCAAATACATAGGATCCTGTATAACTTGCTGTGAAGTCAATATTCATATGATATTTCCCTTATGAATAGGCAGATCATCAGGGGGATTATGGTTGCTGGGCATTGTTTATTTGGGGGAAGCCCCTAACCTTTACCTGTTTAGACTGTAACAATGCCAGAGCCGTGGAGACTAAACCTATTGTACTCAGGAACACAAATGTAAACTTCTATTGACCATATTGTTTGCCAAATGTAGATTTTTTTAAAAAGCTCTTTATTATTTGGGGGAATGAATACTATTAAAATCTCAAGACACTGATCTTGATACAGGTGTAATGCAAGAATATTCACATAAATAAAATGAAACTCAAAACATATTTTTTCGTATTTTGAGATAATTTTTTGTGTGAGGAAATATGGGTTAAGAGAAGTTCGGGACTTTCCCTGTGTGGGTTGGAATTCCATAAAACCGCAAACTCCAGGGAAGTACAGAGCATAGTAGATGGAATAATGAGGCTGGTCAAGAGGGCCGCTCAACCATGTCTGCTTAACATAATACATTCGTAAAATTAGAATAAATTGGTGAGAAACATTGTGTTGACTGGTTGGAGATTGTGGCGATGGTGGACCACAACTCTGGTAATGATCACATAGAGAATGTAATACACAGACCACTTAGTGGTTTATAGTGAAGAAATAATGATGTGCATTTAATTCTCATTGTAAATACCACAAAACCATTGGGTTATGCAAAAGAGAGAATTTCAATTAAAATAGATCTTGCCTCTGTTCTGTATAATATGTGGCCCTATCAGAAATGTGTTCCAATTTTCACATCTTGGAATGACTTAATATACTTATTATTTGCTTTTGTTTAACACTAAAGAGAAGCAAAAATTCCACATCCGGAAATCTTAATATCCGTTATCTTTTTTTAAAATCTTTTATTTCATAGTCTTAGGGATGGGTTGGATCAAAACTTTCTTGGGTTCCATCTTTTCTCCCTGTTGTCATCCTGTCTCCGTCAAACACAGATAATCACTCAGCGTGTAAATAATCTGCACACATCACACCAGACCTCATCACAGGCTGATCACTTTACACTCCAATATTTACCTCCAGCTCTGAAGAGCACATCCACAATGCAGAAACCACAATGCACTCTTCAAATATTGGAGTGTTACCATGGCAACAGATTAGGTGTTTCTGACCACAAATAGGGTAAACCCACCTGTATGTCTGTGTGTCTGCTGTGTATGTTATTCAGGAACAAATTCTGCAGTACAAGACTGTCCATATGGTACTGTATTATGATACACTGCTCAGGGTAAATATCACCACCATTACTCTACATGAATATCCACACAAAACTAATTGGCTGCACTGTATATATTGTGAGGGGAAGGTAAACAAATCCATTATCTCCCAAACCCCATTAGCAGTCTACCTCTAGTTAGGTTTAGAATGGAGATGTTGATACAACCGCAATGTGATATGGGGATCAGTGCATTTGCTTCATTTAGACTTGTTGGACTTATTTGGGGATAAAGATTATTTGTAAAGAGTTTATTTCAAATGTTTGTTGAGATTTCCTGTATTTCAAGAGCATTGGTAAACTTGAACTCCTTAGTTTAGCCTCTCCCGAGTTGTCAGTAGTTTAGGCTGTTGTGTAAACTGCACTGCTTTACTGCTTGACAAAGGGCCAGTCTCACAAGAGTCTGTCTTATTGTTATGATCACATAGATTTTGTAAAATACAAATCAAACAATAATTTTATGGATTATATACAATTTTGAAGAATACCTTTGATAATCAAATACTTCTTGATTTTGCAATCAGAGGCTTTTAAAATTACCACCAGATGACACCACCATCCAAAGTGCCTTCACGGCATGGCAATGGCACCAAATTTGTCTTGCGATCAAAAACAAAATAAATGTCCAGTTATCTATGTCCCAATTATGACATATTTTACAAAAATAAAAGTATTGATAATTAGTTGAAATGAATAAGGTTTACAAATTTTTAATCAAAGAATTTGCATTTTTTGTATTTTTAGTGCCCTAGGTTTGGACTGGACAAGCACCTTGAGGATGCCACAAAGATGCATCTAACCTACATGTGTCGTTTGGCATTAACCCAGGAGAAACGCATCAACCATCTCACCCAAAAACTACAGCTTACCTCCCGTGTCACAGACGGAACATTCTTGTGGAAAATCGACAAAATGAAAGGAAGATTATTGGATGCTAAGACTCTTAACAAGGAGGTGAAAAGTGAACCATTCTACACAAGTCGCTATGGTTACAAGCTTGGGGTTTCTGTGTTTATGGACGGAAACGGTTCAGGCGAGGGTACGCACATGTCGCTTTATATCAGAGTGCTACAGGGGGAGTATGACAATTTGCTGGAATGGCCATTCCGTTTGCCGATCACCTTCCAGCTGATGGATCAGTGTTCAGATCCTGAGAAGCGGGAACACGTTATTGAAAGTTTCGTGCCCAATCCTTCCTGGAAACATTTTCAGAAGCCAGATTCTGAGAGTGAGTCAATGGGATTTGGGTATCCAAAATTTATCAGCCATGATACATTGAAGCATGGAACATGTTTGAAAGATGACCAAGTTTTTGTGAAAATCACAGTGGACATGAATACATTCTTAGCTCCATAAATACGCAGCAAACATCATGTAAATAAAAAAAAATCAAAATATCACATAGCTGTATCATCACATCATGTATATATTACCATTATATTTCAATATGCATGTTATTTATTATTTATGTAAATATATTTGTTTTTTTATTACTAATGAACAATATTTTATTGATTTGAAAATATGGTTCAAGATCGTTTTTGAATGCCACTTAAATGCTTATGACAGGTTTTGTGAAGTTTTCTGTATCTGATATCCAGGTATTTGGATGTTGAAAAAGATTGAATTTATATCGCTTAAAATGTTTATCAGAAGCAAAGAAATGTAACATTAAAGTATTAGATATAAACAGTCTTATAAGAGAATAGCTTGTTTTGTTTGTTTGTCTCTTCTACTAGATGTAGTGTTTTAGTCCCATACATATTTACTTGATTTCTTAAAAACTGTAGAAAAATATTTTTTCTAGTCAAATGAAATTAGTCTTATTTCTCCTTTGTAAGGTTTTGAACAGTTCCTCAATAAGATTAAAAGGGAGGAAATCGTTTATAAATAACCATCTTCTATTCTTATGAATAGTTTAATTATAATTAAGTTCAGTTCTTTTTGTCCTTTTTCAAAGTAATTTAAGTCAATTCATCTGGGTCCATTAAAACTGTTATATTCTATTGAGAAACACAAGAAAGTTTCCAGTATACTTATCACACCCATAGTATTTAGTTACCTTAAACTAAGCTTCCTTTATATGTAGGTATGCATGGATTGGATATCAAAAGTTTGTGTGAGAAGTTATGCGAATGTGTTTTGAGGGGAATAAGATTTTTACTCACTCATTTTATAACATGTTAAGCTCTTGTATTTTTTCACAAACATTTTCCCGATTCTGTATTTTGTATAATTTAGAAAAAACATTAAATCTGTAAGAAATACAAATTAAAAAACAAAACATTTTGAATCTAAATGAAGGTTCAAATGTCTTTTTCAAATGTCTTAAAGAAATTGTAAAGGGTTACAATAATTTTGAAGACACTATTTCTCCCAATGTTATGACATATAACAGAAAATTGCCTTATTATTTTCCCATAATTGAGTATATTTTTAGGGTGGTTCAAAGCAAGATGAATTTAACTTCAGAGTACCGGTAACTGTTTGTAAATATTACTATGACTATCACATTTTAAAGTATATGAGAGTGAAGATAGATTTTGTTTATTTTTCATGTACATATTGTATATATTAGTTAATAAAACCATAATCTTATGAAATTATTCATGTTCCAGTCTGTGTCCTTATTTCAAAAGATTACAGGTATAAAATAAAAGTTATCTGACAAAGCCCCTGCTACTTGTATCTGTTATGGAATATAATGGGCATTCGCCCAAGGTGACAACACTCTTATGTGCCATTTGAAATGAACTAGTGGAAAATTTAAAACAAAATGTGAATTTTAGTGAATACAACATTTAACTTGTTCCCTGGAACATTTAATTTAATTTGTTCTTCAGCAAATTTGATTATCCTGAGCATTTGATTTTCCATCACTGGTAGCATTAAGTACAACAGTATCCTAAGATTATTATTACTTAATATATTGGATTTTATTTTCAAATGAAGAACAGAGGGCAAACTACAAACTAGATTTGCTGCAAACTTGTGGAAATTCATGAAGTACCTATGAAGCAAGGTATTCAAATCATGAATTCAATATTTGATTGGGTGCTGTCCTGCCGATGCAGGACTTTCAAAAAGAAGTCTATATATATAAGAATAAGTCTATATTGCATTGTTCCTCTCCACGGAAATCTTGAGTAAAAGGCAAAAGATTTATGCGTGGATGAAGAGAAACCATAGTACAGGTAAATGGTAATTTGTGGTATTCATACTTAATACTGACACTTAACTTGTGAGTTTATTTTAAATTTAATAAAAATCCTGGTAAACAAATAAAAACATTATTTATATTATAAAGCAATTATAAATCAAATAAAATCAATGTGTGATTTTATATTATGAAGCATACATTAAATTATTCCTTGCAGCCAGTGTTTATGACAAAGTATCGGTACTTCAGCACCCTCTTATGAGAAAAATACGAACAGTAGATGTTTTTCAACACTAGGTGGCTCTCCAACAAGGATCTCCAAAGGGTGGAAAGGCAGCGAGAAGCAGTCACATCACACAGGTGGCAATAGGTTGAGGACAATTTAAATCACCCTTATTACACCATATTAGGTAACATGGATTTGACATTATTGATGCTATTTCATGAAATATTTGACCTTGATGTAAAATAAGAACATTTTGAAAAATAAAAATGATTGGGATGAGCGTGAAAACAGATTTCGCTTATTTTCCATGTACATATATTATATATATTAGTTAATAAAACCATAATCTTATGAAATTATACATGTTCCAGTCCATGTCCTTATTTCAAAAGATTACAGGTATAAAACAAAAGTTATCTGACAAACCCCTGCTACTTGTATCTGTTATGGAATTCGCCCAAGGTGACAACTTTATAATGTGGCAACTTATGTGTGGCAGTTGGAGAGTGCAGACATGTTTTAGTGGAACTCCAGGGGATTACTGTTTTAAACATCATTTAAAATGTCTTAAAGTTTATTAAATCTACCTATTGTGGATAAAAGTGTTGGATAACAGAGTGCAATTGGATTCTATAACTTTGAATGGAATTTTTAGCTGACTTTTTACATAAAATAGAAACTTAGTTTTCTAATCTGCTGATTGCCCAGCAGCTTCCATGTGGAGAGTAAACAAAGCCAAACAAATATGGCTGATGAGGAAACCTTACCCAAAGCCTTGGCTCTGCAGGAGGGACCTATGTGTTTAGCAGAGGGATGTACCTTTGACCGCATGGATGTGGACAATGATGAAGGCCCTTCCCTACAGTGCAGATGGTGCATGCAGAAATACCACCTCACCTGCGTTGGGGTAAGCAAGGAGCAAAAGGATGCCTTCTTCTCATGTCCAGAGTGCAGGACTGTGCCCTCACAGGTCAGAAACATGTACAAGGAATTAAAAGACATTCAGAGAAGCAGCATGAAATGGACTCAGGAGCTACAGAGCAAATTGTCTCAGAAAGAAGCTGAGTGTGACAAACTGAAGGAAACAAACACTAATCTCAGATCCAAAGTTGCGGAGCTGGATGCTGAGATCAAGGCACACAAATGGAATGTTTACAGGAATGGAGTACCCAAACAGGATCTATCAGCAGGGGACTCTATGATCCGAGACATAGACAGTGCCAAACTTGTCAACACCAAAGTCCACTGCCACAGAGGGGCTGGTGTTCAGGAGTTAACAGCAGATCTTGAGGGTCTGGGAGAAGAGGCAAACTATGACACAGTGACTCTTGTTATTGGGACCAACCATGCTGACAGCAACCAGCTGGATATGGGTGGGCTCATGGACAAGTATAAGAAACTCCTTGAAAAAGCCACTGGGATTGCTACCAAAGTGCAGGTGAGCAGTGTATGCCCACGCAGAGACAATGCCCAGGAGAAGGTGGGTTTGATCAATGCGGGACTGGTGCACCTGTGTGAGGAGCTAGAGCAGTGCACATACATTGATAACAACCCCGCCTTTACCCTGCAGGACGGGAGCATCAATGATGGATATCTCATTGGAGATGGCCCCCATCTTACCAGATCTGGGTCAGGGTGAAAGCAAACACCCAGGATGTGACCAAATTAGCCAGGAAGGGGCCCAGCCAGCAAGGACAAAGGAGGCAAGAAGTGTCGGGTACTAACCGCAGAAACAACACCAGGGACACTGGAGAGAAGCCCACAGAAGACAGACAGGGCTGGACCACAGTCAGGAGTAAACACAGACCCCAGCAGGGAGGCCAGGGAGGCCGGTACAGCTGGCGTTATGACAGCGATCACCACTGGACTGACCACAGACAGGATGGCACCCATGACCTCAGCTATCTGTGCAGTAGGGATTATACCGGTCGCTGTCACTACTGCTTTGAAGAGGGCCACACACGTGATTCCTGTCATCACAGGGGCCCTGTGAAGTGCACAATATATTATGATCTGACTCCAAACCTATCAAAAGTGGCAGAAGGATTCGTATATGAATGGGTACTGGAAGTAGTGAAACCCAAGCTCCACTGGAATCAATTTGGAGCTCTACCAGGCTCTTCCACTGTTGATGCCTTAGTATACCTCATGCACAGGGTTTTCTCTGCGACTGACAAGCTGGGAACATATGTAAGGATAGTGCTAGTTGACTTCCAGAAAGCTTTTGATCATATTAACCATAACTTTGTGATCCAGAAGTTATTGTACCTTGAAGTGCCAAGATGTCTAGTAGAATGGATAGCATCCTTCCTAAGTGGCCATCTGCAGAGAGTTAAGATGGGAGACATATTTACAGAATGGGTCAATATCAATGGTGGTGTCCTCCAAGGTACGAAACTAGGACCTCTTTTGTTTCTGATCATGATAAATGATTTACAGTTCACGGAGCCCTGTGAGGGCATTAAGTTCATAGATGACACTAGCGTCTTGGAGATTGGCCACAAGGTGTCACCACAGGGGAGCTTAATGCAGGGAGCAATGGACTGGCACCTACGATACCCAACGTAATCCAGTCAAAACCAAAGAATTTGTCATAAGTTTCTCAAATGAGCCACCTGAACTGAGTCCACTGCATATTGGAAATGATGTTGTATCTCAAGTGGATAATGCAAAGTTATTGGGCATCTTCATTTCCAATGACCTGAAATGGGACATGCATATATCCAAAATAACAAGTAAGGCTAGCCAGAGACTGCACTTCTTAACTGTTTTACGCCGCTGTAAAGCCCCAAGTCACCATCTGGTCAAAGTCTACACCTGCCACATAAGGTCCATTCTGGAATATACATGCTAAGTGTGGCACCCAGGGATTACTAAAGCTATGTCTGAAGATGTTGAGCTAATACAAAAGCGTTCCCTAAAAATAGTTTTCCCCAATCTCTCATATGAAGAAGCATTAGTAGAAGGCAAGCTTTTACCACTGAAAGACAGAAGAGAAAGACTGTGCAAAGCATATTTCAATAAACTCTGCGATCCATGTCACAAACTCCATCACTTGATCCCAAAGCAAAGGGAAACACATCATGATTTAAGAAATCAGTTTCCATTTGAAATCCCCAAAATGGGAGTAGACAGGACTAAAGGAAGCTTTATTAATTATGCACGATGTCACCTACAGAACAGTAAAGTTCCAACCAGAGCAATTCCTGACAATCCATATCATGACTAGACTAAAGTATGAATATGATGCTTTGGTTGTATATAGACTTGCTATAACGTTATTACCATTATTGTAAATTTGGTCTTATATTGTATAATGTTTTTTAATTTTTTTTTTTTTGTAATAATATTTATGTACATAGATGTATCTCTTCAATCTTTGGATTGCCAATAAATACCCTTCTTATCTTATCTTATCTTAATGTGCCATTCGAAATGAACTAGTGGAAAACTTTAAAAACATTCCAAACACTTTATTTCTGAAGGGAACACTGACCCTATGTTGAGAGAGCATTTGATTTTCCATCAACCAACAGCATGAAGTACAACAGTATCCTCGGATTATTATTACTAGGTATATTGGCTATTAATTTCAAATATTAACAAATGTAGAACAGTGGGCTAACTGGATTTGCTCTAAACGTGTGTTATTCATATAGTATTTAAATTAAGATATTTATTTTTGATTTGATGCTGTCCTGCGGGTGCAGGACTATAAAAATAAGTCTATAGACTCATTGTATTGTTCCTCTCCACGGAAATCTTTAGTAAAAGGCGAAAGATTTATGCGTGGATGAAGAGAAACCAGAGTGCAGCTAGTAGACAATTTGTGTTATTCATATTTAATATTGACACTTAAATTGTGAGTTTATTTAAAATTCAATTGAAGTAAACTTGGTCATATGTTACGATCATGTTTTCAAATAAAATCCAGCTTAACAAATAAATATTTTATTTATATTATAAAATAATAAAAAATGAATAAATGAACGTATTATTGACATTAAGAACGATAAATTAAATTCTCCCTTGCAACGTTCATGCCAAAAGCTACTACAGCGCCCTCTTGCGAAAGAAATACCCGGCAATGTTTATTTTTCAACACTAGGTGGCGCTCCAACACGGATCTCAATGACAGGAAGGCAGCGGGAAACAGTCACATCACAGGTGGCAATAGGAAAAGGATAATTGGGACGATCGAGTGAATTTAACAAGGGACAACGGTAATCCAAAGCTAATATTATCAAGGAATGAGGGTAATTTTCACTTTTATACACAATGACTGGAAATCGGAAAAAATGCCATGTGACGCAGATGTCATTGGGTCTCGATCACTTTTGCATGGCTTCAGTTGGATTAAAATCAATGAATCATTCATTATCTTTGTATATTTCGACAGAATGGCCAAATGGATGGACAAATTTCATCGAACTTCATTTATCATCATTTTAGAGATTTATCTTTTCAACAAATCTGAAAAGTTGACATTTTGGGGGATAAACCTACCAAAGGATTAATACAAACTGCCACTTTGAGTGTACATTTTTCAAAAGGTAACACCTGTCCACGGAATTGAAAAATATATTTACTTTGGCTTCACGCACATTACTTTGGAATATTTAGGAAATTACCCTCATGTTTCCTTTGATTCACTTTCATCAAGGTGAGACTGTGCTTCCATTTGGACCAATGAAAATCTTAATATTTCCTATAGGTTTTTACTGTGACAAACACGTACATGTGCATATTATTTTGAAGATCAGAATTGTTTCAGAATTGTTTCACTTTTAGGGCAGTAGTTATTGTTAGATTAGTATTTCCAAGATTTGTTATTGCGGTGAGTAAGTAGATCTTTGGCATAAAAGTGCAATAAAAGTGCATATTTCTTGCATATTATCTGTTCAAAATACGAATAAAATAATAACATGAGGGAATAATAATAGCTCCAAAATACTGCACATAGTGGAAGGAAATCTTAAATCTAATTTTTCACCAAATAATTTCACGGAATAAAAATGACTCCAGGAAATGCGATTACATTTTACAATTAGCGATATGTATTTGTATTCCATTTTTTGGAAATTTCGAATCTGATGTTACGTTTTTAAAAAGTTATTAAGTAAAACCACCAGATATTGGTAAACTTTGTTTAAGGTCTATAATCCACAATCAGTTTGAAGCATTTGGAGAGAACTTCGTGTGGTCTCGTATATTTACGTAACTGCCTTCGGCTCCTACAGCCCACATGGCGGACAAACTCTTTTATTGATAATTCATATTTTATGCCATGATTATATATCTAAAATGTCCCCAAAAAGCTTGATTATTCTTTGGATGGCATTAAATAAAGAAAATATAAATACTTGATATTAGTCGCCTGCTGCAAAAACTGAGTCGAACCCGTTTTAACTACCGTTATAACGGGTTCAATTTAAATAATAAAAATGTAAGACTAGCTGGTTACGTTTACTTTTTCTGTGCTAAATTAACAAATAACATTACTTTGAACACATTTAAGCCAAAAAAACATAAGTCTGTCCCAGTTTTTTCATTGTGGATTATAGACCTTAAGGTATGTTAAAAGGAGTGAAGTGAATACAAATCAAAAATGGAATATTTTTTGCCAATAGGACGCAAGTTAGGTTTTAAATGAAAAAGACATGATAAATGGTTACATACATATATAAAAAAAGCATGAACGTGATCAGAGAGGAAGGGTGACGAGATTTGAAAAAAAAAAAAAAAAGTTGCTATATGAGGTATTGGCCGCGATAAAAGTCGCCACTGATATGAGTGTGTGATCTCGCTGTTCCGTCACCACGTTGCCTGCCCTCTGGTGGAAGTGACGCTAAACTAATCTCCACTTCACTTTTGTTTTGCAAGTTTATGTGAAGGGTTGCGCTTTTAGCATATTATGAATGGCACAATTATCACTTATTTTTTGTCAGAATCATGTTAGATGTCAAATTTTACTCACAAATTGCCTATATTTCTGTATTAGAGCTTTGTTTTCAACCATCGGTAAATTGACCTATTTATTGACCTACTTAACTGCATAAATAAGAGATAGCTGCATAAATAAGAGATAGCTGTGGGAGAGACAGCTGCACATGGTGAGAGATAGCTGCACATGGGGAGAGATAGCTGCACATGGGGAGAGATAGTTGCACATGGTAAGAGATAGCTGCACATGGTGAGAGATAGCTGCACATGGGGAGAGACAGCTGCACATGATGAGAGATAGCTGCACAGTTTGAGAGATAGCTGCACATGGTGAGAGATAGCTGCACATGGGGAGAGATAGCTCCACATGGTGAGAGATAGCTGCACATGGTAAGAGATAGCTGCACATGGTGAGAGATAGCTGCACATGGGGAGAGATAGCTGCACATGGGGAGAGATAGCTGTACATGGGAAGAGATAGCTGCACATGGTGAGATAGCTGCACATGGTGAGAGATAGTTACAACAGTGAGAGACAACTGCACAACTGAATGACAGCTGTACACATAGTAGTTGCACATGTGAGAGACAGCTGCACATGGTGAGAGATAGCTGCACATGATGAGAGATAGCTGCACATGGTGAGATAGCTGCACATGGGGAGAGATAGCTGCACATGGGGAGAGATTGCTGCACATGGTGAGAGATAGCTGCACATGGGGAGAGATAGCTGCACATGGGGAGAGATAGCTGCACATGGGGAGGGATAGCTGCAGATGGGGAGAGATAGCTGCACATGGGGAGAGATAGCTGCACATGGGGAGAGATAGCTGCACATGGGGAGAGATAGCTGCACATGGGGAGAGATAGCTGCACATGGGGAGAGATAGCTGCATATGGTGAGAAATAGTTACAACAGTGAGAGACAACTGCACAACTGAATGACAGCTGCACACGTGGTAGTTGCACAAGTGAGAGACAGCTGCACATGTGAGAGATAGCTGCACATGGGGAGAGATAGCTGCAGATGGGGAGAGATAGCTGCACATGGTGAGAGATAGCTGCACATGGGGAGAGATAGCTGCATGTGTTGAGAGATAGCTGCACATGGCCAGAGATAGCTGCACATGGGAGAGATAGCTGCACATGGGGAGGGATAGCTGCACATGGGGAGAGATAGCTGCACATGGGGAGAGATAGCTGCACATGGAGAGAGATAGCTGCACATGGTGAGAGATAGCTGCACATGGTGAGAGATAGTTACAACAGTGAGAGACAACTGCACAACTGAATGACAGCTGCACACGTGGTACTTGCACAAGTGAGAGACAGCTGCACATGTGAGAGATAGCTGTATAGGTGAGGGATGGCTGCATAGGTGAGAGATAGCTGCACAATTGAAAGACAGCTGCACTGCCACAGTTGAGGGATAGCCACAACAGTGAGGGACAGCATCACTTCCCAGCCGAAGGCACTTGTTGTTTATAAAAATAATCAAAATATAGAGTCTCGTGTCATGAAATTTTAACAAAGTGGACATTTAAAGGCAAAACATTGGCTGTTACACCGTTGGCCGATTATCAATGTGCAAGAACATCACGAGAAATTAAAATAATGGCTTGTCTTTTAACCGTCAATTGTGCTGGAGCTGTGTGAAGTTGGTGCACTATTTGTGAGTTTGATGCACTATTTGAATATTCACAGAGACGAACACAATCGCATGCTTACCCTTTGCAGCTTGACTCCCACAGCAAGTAGTGACACTTGGTGAAATGTTTAATGAAATGTGGTCATAAAACTGAAGAAAAGCTGAAATCAACCAAAAAAACACCTGATTTTAGTGAGATAGCTTGCTTGTATCACAGTTTTGTGACCGCATATCATTTAAGCATACGCCAAACCTCTGTAAAATAACCATGGGGTCTTCTAGCTTTGCACACGTACAAGCATCTGAATTGACCCCCCATATCCCCGATAACCTTACGTAACTTGCAGGTGACAAAGTAACAGAGGAAAAGAGGTAACACACACAGTGATTTCTAAAAGGATTTGGAAGTTACCTTCCAAAGTTACCACCCAAAGTTACCTTCCAAAGTTACCTTCCAAAGTTACCCCCCAAAGTTACCTACCAAAGCTACATTCCAAAGTCACCTTCCAGTTCCTCAATAAACAAGACCAATGGTCAAACAGGCCTCTGATTTGATTCTATGTACCTTCAAAAAGGAACTGATGCATGGATTCTGAATTCAAAATGTTTATTCCTCACAAAAAACAATGAATTTAAAATCTCAAATTCCCCTCTGCTATTTTCCCGCTCATCCGCCATTTGTCTCCACCTCTTATGATTTTCCATTTCTTCTTGAAAATCCTACATATCTTCATAATAGTCCATTTTAATACTCACACAACATTCATCAGCCTTGTCCATATATTTTCACAAAGACATTGATGCAAGAATTACACATTTAAATTGTTTTCCTTTACAACAAACTACAATTAAATTATCAAATTCTAGTCTGCTACTTTCTCGCTCACTGCCAATCCCACAAGCACTGGCTAACCTGCACCGTTAATGTTTTAGAAATGAAACTGCAGCTCTTTTGTCGTCGGATATAATAAATATAGGATCTTATGTAATATATTATATCTGTTCAAATGGTCAATATAAAAATAACGTTGACAGAAGATTTTTAAACTGGAAAATCGAAAGAAGCCAGATGTTCCTTATTGTATCGTTGCAACTGGCTGTTTTGCTATCTGATGGGCTCCCTTAATATAAAATATAGCCTTTAAACAGATTTATTCATTTATTTCTTTGGGAACACGAGATGGGTGTTTCTGGATTATCATCTGGAATCGTGAACATCCACAAAACGTTTGTGTTCGCTGTCTATCAGTATCATTCAATGGTGGCATCATCGACAGTTACAAACAGCCTTCCTTTTGTTGCTTCTCCCCAACATTCTGCATTCGGCAAGGAAGATGGCTCCGTGTTGGACGATGCCGCCGGTGGAGCCATCATAAGGAGATGGCTTATTTCCCACTTGCTTCCCATCATGGAAGTGCACACTGATCGGTGGGTACTTTTGTGGAGGATTTCTTCACCATTTCTTTTGTGGAGGATTTCTCCACCATTTCTTTTGTGGAGGATTTCTCCACCATTTCTTTTGTGGTCTATTTGGCCACTAAGCTAATGGGGGAATATATTCTCCACCATTTCTTTTGTGGTGTATTTCTCCACCAACAAATGTGAGAGATATCTTTGGGGAAAACTCGCTAATCTGTGGGATACTCGCTGATCTAGGGAAAACTGGCTAATCTGGGGAAAAACTCGCTAACCTGTACCTGGGATCCTGCCATGACTAATTGAGCATCAGGGGTATATGAGGTAACATGAGGGACTGCTTACAGCCCCTCGCTGTAGATAAATGCCTAACCTACCTAATGATGAAATAGAAAGTCCATGTATTTGAACTTGAACATTTATTTTTGCTTTGAGAATATGATACATATGTGTATGCCAGTATACAAAACCTATCAGTATGCTACTCACCTATTATTGAGTGACCAGAACCAGAGTCATGCTCATCATGCCAAAGCTGCTTCCAAGCTGAGCTTGAATGCTAAGTCAAACAGTTTTTGTGGCTCTGGGTTTGATCACTAATAAGGACCTGGCTTCCTGATCCTCTCAGGGTGTCCAATCAGACAGGGCCACGAATGTTACCTGATATCAGGTGGGCTTGACCAGTCTGTCTGGGAACCCTGCAGGGAAGCGAGAAACAGGTAGGCTCATAAATATATGTCAGCTGCAACCTGGGATTTGCATATTGGGAGATCAAATCTCTCCTGCAAGATGCTTGGAGAAAGCACTAATTGACCCTGGGATCTATAACCAAAATGTATGAAATCTAATAAAATCAATATGAGATAATAATCCAATTTTGAATATGATAGTTTGGAAAACCTAAAATATATGTCTTTGATGTGAGATATGGCTGGTTGCAATATACCACATAAAAGTACCATACCGCAGACATGGAGCCTGCAACCAGAACTGTTTTAGTTTATTAAGAAATCTTATAGCCGATTACCTAGATATGCCTTCCACATGACATTTGAAATTTGGAGACAAGGCAGGTCAAATGAGGTCATGTTTGAGGAGGATATTGACCTGTCAGAGGATTGTCTGGTAGATGAGCAGTTGTATGTCAACTGTCACCTTAAGATGGTGTTGAAGCGAAGGAGGCCAGATACTTGACAATAGCTAATCAGGAAAATGCCAAAATTGTGAAATGTAAATTTTGAAAATAAACATTCTATTTCCCAATAAATAATTGTTTATGTTCCTTAAAAACAAACATGCATTGATTTATCAAGAGAATAAACTCTATGTTTGTGCTCTGCCATGCACTCGGTCAAAGCGGGCTAATCTAGTGTTTGTATGATCAACAAGAGTAGGAATAGTGATATAAAATGACTGCCTGAACCCTCATTGTTCACCAGTTGTTGTTTATTGTTGTTTATTGAGTATATTATCAATACACAAGTAGTAAGCATGGAATATATAGACAACTTTATCCATGCAGTAATTCAACTTTATCCTTTAGACATTTCAGCCTCCATTCAACCACGAGGCATCATTGGAATATAGTTGAAATATTAATCCCCAAGACTGGCTGATGACCTGATTAAGACTGGCTGATGTCCTGATTAAGACTGGCTGATGACCTGATTAAGTCTGGCTGATGACCTGATTAAGACTGGCTGATGACCTGATTAATTCTGGCTGATGACCTGATTAAGACTGGCTGATGACCTGATTAAGACTGGCTGATGAACTGATTAAGACTGGCTGATGACCTGATTAAGTCTGGCTGATGGCCTGATTAAGACTGGCTGATGACCTGATTAAGACTGGCTGATGACCTGATTAAGACTGGCTGATGGCCTGATTAATTCTGGCTGATGACCTGATTAAGACTGGCTGATGACCTGATTAAGTCTGGCTGATGGCCTGATTAAGACTGGCTGATGACCTGATTAAGACTGGCTGATGACCTGATTAAGACTGGCTGATGACCTGATTAAGTCTCGCATTCATGAAATGGGGTTTTCAAGTGCTTTTTCCTTGCATAATATCACTGTTTTTACCCCAAACTTTTGCGATCAAATGTTATTACCCATCACATTTCCCCTCAATAGACACAATTTCCACTATCAACAGGATGAAATTGTTAAGAACAATTATGATGGTTTTCATGAATGTAACGTTAAAATCTAAGATCTCCTTTCAATTCCTATGAAACTATAAAATGAAAATATTCTAACAAAATGGAATATAAAACACAAGTATATGCAACTGCAAATACGTAATTAATGTACTTCATCTAAGAAAAACCAGAACTCTCGTATTAAAATATATTATAGACCTATTATAATCCTTCAATTGTATAAGAGTTTCTCACATTCTCAATTAAGGTTTAACTAACTAGCATCTTTAATTTGACCTGCTTTTTGCAACACAAGCCGTCCCATTTCTGCAAATATGGACTTCCCCTTCAACACATTTTCTTTGCTGGTCAGTTCCTTTGGGTAGGATGTGAAGTGGTAGGAGAAGGAGTCTATTCGCCAGTTGATGGGGTGCCGATTGTGGTCATTGTTCTCATCTTGGAAATTGTCCCTCCATGTTGGATGACATCTTAGTTTAAAACACAGGACCTGCAAGTGTGGATCAATATACATATATTCTGGGTTCCTCTCGTGTATTCTATATGGCTGACGGAGTCCATTCCAGTCATGTAAGTCATCTCTGAACCATTTCATGGATTCTTGAACCTTTTTCCAGTATGTTGAATTGGCTTTACCCAGTGTTACTCCAAGGTTGAATACGTGCGGGAAGGGTGCCGTGTTTCTAATCCAATCATAGGATGTTACTGCATCATATTTCCTCCAGGTTTGATTCAGAGGCTGGACACAGATGACATCTGTATCTATGTATAAGCCACCATACTTCAGCAAAAACTCTACTCTTAATGCATCAGATATGTGATCCAACCTTTTGACCTCACTGCCATAGATTTTCTTTGGATTTGTTCTAAATATATATTTCACTTTAGAATTATCCTTAATCTCTTTCCACAGATCCCCAGATGGAGGGCTGTCGCCATGGATATACACTGTTTCCACCTCCACCACATATAGAAGGCTTAGAACAGACAGGTAGAATAGGTAATCCATTTTACCACCGCCCATCCAGACCATGTGGGCTATGTTAGGTATCAGGGTATCTTCGTTTACCTTTACCTTTATCAGCTTATCACTCCCATAAAACAGTTGTCTTGTTAATTGACCAAACGGGTTATTCATTGTCATTATATTTTTGGGGAAGAAGGTTGAGTCCGTTTTAACACAGGCCTGGTTAGGTCCTGTGTATTTTTGCTGAGAAGTGCAGGTCAGCGCATAGAATCCCCCATCCGATGTATTACCTGCTTGCATTTGAAACAAAGCATCACCTATCATAAAATTGGCCGGTCTATCTTTGGGTATGCCAAACATTTCTGTGCATAAAATGATATTTTCACTTATGTAGATACCTCCAATTTGAGCCAGCAGTTTCTTTGGCTCTGTGGGCGATTTAAGACTCGCATCATGCTCATTCTGACCCTTGCAAAGGTCACGATTCTCTCTCTCAATCAAGAATGGATAAATGTCTTTTAGTTCATTGAACCATGTATTGTACATATGCCTGTCTAACTTGATGGCATGCTGATAGTAAAATATTATAGAATCAGGTTGCAGATGACGAATAACACTAATAACACTTAGGTAATGCCGAAATTCAAAGTGTCTGTTTCCACACCATATATACACCACCTGTCTTGGGAGGGAGCGGTTTGTGTTCACCAATATATCCGGCACCACCGTGGGATTAGCTGCTATGGTTCTGTACTTATAAATATCGTGTAGTTTATTTTTTGTAGTGGAGTAACTGTTTTCTTGTGTGGTTTTTAGGGTAATGTTTCCTGCTTCCTGTCTACCAGAGTCAGTCAGATATCTTGCTACAAATATGATGATAAATGCTGTTACCCCAATACATCTTACCCACATATGAGGAATGTAGCACCGCCTCTTCACCATCATCATATTGTCTAATTTTCCTGTTGAAGTGATTAGGGTTACACTGCTTTCCCACACTAATTACTGGTCACTACAGCCTGTACTATCCTTTATAATCCATTTTTGGATGAATGGTAAAAATCGTCCTGATCAAGAGTTGTGTACCTGAATGCTTTTGAAACATTGCAGTTATCAACTAATTTTACCTCTGGTCCAATCTTGCTGCAGAGGTGCCTTCATGTGGTACTGAATATTTAATGTTGTTGGCATGGTGATTAACACCATGCATCGACAACAACTTCATTAAGAGCATTAAGACTAGAAAGGAGATCTTCAGTGAATAAAATAAAGATATTAATTTCAGTGAGTAAAATCAATATGAATATTGAATATTCTTAAACATTTACATAAGAATTAAAGTTATCCAGTGTCATCTACAAACAGCATAAATGGTTTAACCCTTTACTAGATTGCAGTGTGAAAGTATTATACGAATCAATAGTGGGTGGTGAAGATCCTGAGATGTTGATCTACTCTGCAGTATTGCATGAAATGCATCAACGCCTAATGAATGCATCAACGTTATCTTTTGTTACCATTCTGATAGTTATTGTTTTGCCATATTGATGAAGTTGTGATTTTATTTTTACTTTTTATAGTAGTGTTCTCCATAATTTCAATCCGACTCTTGTTATGATTTCGTGACTTAATTTGCATTATTGTATCGCCAATAATGCATTGAAATCCTCACAGGGCCCCAATAAAAAAAGGTAGTCGTTTGCATGTGATAAGTCTTGCTCCATGATATCATTGGTCTTTTTATGATTCACGGTTTGACTGCTCCTGATGGTATTCACTTAACAGGTAAAAATCAAAGGAAAAGTCAAGCCCACCGATGAAAAGACACCATTTAGATAAAAATATACTCTGAGCGATATGTTGTGACAAGATACTTTGAGTGACGAAGAAATACTCCGATATAAATTCAGATATAATGAATAAAAACCAAAATATGTTACATTATGGAATTATACTGTGAATGGTGCAATGGTACTATTATTGGAGATTTGTCACCAATATGTGTAAAGGAGATGTGCGAACAGGATTACCCCGGGATGAAATATTATAAATGTGTCTGTCCATTCAGAGTCATTTCGTGTTATACATCAGAAAAATTTGAGCCATTCTTCCAAATTACAGCCGCTTTGTTTTTGTACAAATGCCTTTTCAACTTTTTAATTTCCCATGTTAGTTCCATGCCAAAGACTTTCCTCCCAATGTTTTGTATTTTATCTGTTTGGTATGTATGTAATAACACTTCATGGTTCCCGTGATACCCCCAAAAATCCACTTTGACCAGTACACCGTTATGAATTGTACATATTTACCAAAATAAATCTAAATCAATGATTAAACAATCAATAACTGCAGACTTTGTTGCCAAGTTTCCATAAGACTCACCTATCTTGTCAGATTGAGTAGATGGTTTCCATAAGACTCACCTATCCTGTCAGATTGAGTAGATGGTTTCCATAAGACTCACCTGTCCTGTCAGATTGAGGAGATGGTTTCCATAAGACTCACCTATCCTGTCAGATTGAGTAGATGGTGTCAATAAGACTCACCTATCTTGTCAGATTGAGTAGATGGTTTCCATAAGACTCACCTATCTTGTCAGATTGAGTAGATGGTTTCCATAAGACTCACCTATCCTGTCAGATTGAGTAGATGGTTTCCATAAGACTCACCTATCCTGTCAGATTGAGTAGATGGTTTCCATAAGACTCACCTATCTTGTCAGATTGAGTAGATGGTTTCCATAAGACTCACCTATCCTGTCAGATTGAGTAGATGGTTTCCATAAGACTCACCTATCCTGTCAGATTGAGTAGATGGTTTCCATAAGACTCACCTATCTTGTCAGATTGAGTAGATGGTTTCCATAAGACTCACCTATCCTGTCAGATTGAGTAGATGGTTTCCATAAGACTCACCTATCCTGTCAGATTGAGTAGATGGTTTCCATAAGACTCACCTATCTTGTCAGATTGAGTAGATGGTTTCCATAAGACTCACCTATCCTGTCAGATTGAGTAGATGGTTTCCATAAAACTCACCTATCTTGTCATATTGAGTGGATGGTTTCCATAAGACTCACCTATCCTGTCAGATTGAGTAGATGGTTTCCATAAGACTCACCTAACTTGTCAGATTGAGTAGATGGTTTCCATAAGACTCACCTAACTTGTCAGATTGAGTAGATGGTTT
The DNA here is from genome assembly GCA_949316495.1 of Amphiduros pacificus. Taxonomy (NCBI): domain Eukaryota; kingdom Metazoa; phylum Annelida; class Polychaeta; order Phyllodocida; family Hesionidae; genus Amphiduros; species Amphiduros pacificus. The sequence continues at coordinate 54,718,525 of OX439001.1, read as the reverse complement.
CCATAAGACTCACCTATCCTGTCAGATTGAGTAGATTGAGACTCACCTATCCTGTCAGATTGAGTAGATGGTTTCCATAAGACTCACCTAACTTGTCAGATTGAGTAGATGGTTTCCATAAGACTCACCTATCCTGTCAGATTGAGTAGATGGTTTCCATAAGACTCACCTATCCTGTCAGATTGAGTAGATGGTTTCCATAAGACTCACCTATCCTGTCAGATTGAGTAGATGGTTTCCATAAGACTCACCTATCCTGTCAGATTGAGTAGATTGAGACTCACCTATCCTATCCTGAGATGGTTTCCATAAGACTCACCTATCCTGTCAGATTGAGTAGATGGTTTCCATAAGACTCACCTATCCTGTCAGATTGAGTAGATGGTTTCCATAAGACTCACCTATCCTATCAGATTGAGTAGATGGTTTCCATAAAACTCACCTATCTTGTCAGATTGAGTAGATGGTTTCCATAAGACTCACCTATCCTGTCAGATTGAGTAGATGGTTTCCATAAGACTCACCTATCTTGTCAGATTGAGTAGATGGTTTCCATAAGACTCACCTATCCTGTCAGATTGAGTAGATGGTTTCCATAAGACTCACCTATCTTGTCAGATTGAGTAGATGGTTTCCATAAGACTCACCTATCTTGTCAGATTGAGTAGATGGTTTCCATAAGACTCACCTATCCTGTCAGATTGAGTAGATGGTATCCATGAGACTCACCTATCCTGTCAGATTGAGTAGATGGTTTCCAAAAGACTCACCTTACTCGTCCGATTGAGTAGATGGTTTCCATAAGACTCACCTATCCTGTCAGATTGAGTAGATGGTTTCCAAAAGACTCACCTTACTCGTTCGATTGAGTAGATGGTTTCCATAAGACTCACCTATCCTGTCAGATTGAGTAGATGGTTTCCATAAGACTCACCTATCTTGTCAGATTGAGTAGATGGTTTCCATAAGACTCACCTATCCTGTCAGATTGAGTAGATTGAGACTCACCTATCCTATCCTGAGATGGTTTCCATAAGACTCACCTATCTTGTCTGATTGAGTAGATGGTTTCCATAAGACTCACCTATCCTGTCAGATTGAGTAGATTGAGACTCACCTATCCTATCCTGAGATGGTTTCCATAAGACTCACCTATCTTGTCAGATTGAGTAGATGGTTTCCATAAGACTCACCTATCCTGTCAGATTGAGTAGATGGTTTCCATAAGACTCACCTATCTTGTCAGATTGAGTAGATGGTTTCCATAAGACTCACCTATCTTGTCAGATTGAGTAGATGGTTTCCATAAGACTCACCTATCCTGTCAGATTGAGTAGATGGTTTCCATAAAACTCACCTATCTTGTCAGATTGAGTAGATGGTTTCCATAAGACTCACCTATCTTGTCAGATTGAGTAGATGGTTTCCATAAGACTCACCTATCCTGTCAGATTGAGTAGATGGTTTCCATAAGACTCACCTATCCTGTCAGATTGAGTAGACGGTTTCCATAAGACTCACCTATCTTGTCAGATTGAGTAGATGGTTTCCATAAGACTCACCTATCTTGTCAGATTGAGTAGATGGTTTCCATAAGACTCACCTATCCTGTCAGATTGAGTAGATTGAGACTCACCTATCCTATCCTGAGATGGTTTCCATAAGACTCACCTATCCTGTCAGATTGAGTAGATGGTTTCCATAAGACTCACCTATCCTGTCAGATTGAGTAGATGGTTTCCATAAGACTCACCTATCCTGTCAGATTGAGTAGATGGTTTCCATAAGACTCACCTATCCTGTCAGATTGAGTAGATGGTATCCATGAGACTCACCTATCCTGTCAGATTGAGTAGATGGTTTCCATAAGACTCACCTATCTTGTCAGATTGAGTAGATGGTTTCCATAAGACTCACCTATCTTGTCAGATTGAGTATATGGTTTCCATAAGACTCACCTATCTTGTCAGATTGAGTAGATGGTTTCCATAAGACTCACCTATCCTGTCAGATTGAGTAGATGGTTTCCATAAAACTCACCTATCTTGTCAGATTGAGTAGATGGTTTCCATAAGACTCACCTATCCTGTCAGATTGAGTAGATGGTTTCCATAAGACTCACCTATCTTGTCAGATTGAGTAGATGGTTTCCATAAGACTCACCTATCTTGTCAGATTGAGTAGATGGTTTCCATAAGACTCACCTATCCTGTCAGATTGAGTAGATTGAGACTCACCTATCCTATCCTGAGATGGTTTCCATAAGACTCACCTATCCTGTCAGATTGAGTAGATGGTTTCCATAAGACTCACCTATCCTGTCAGATTGAGTAGATGGTTTCCATAAGACTCACCTATCCTGTCAGATTGAGTAGATGGTTTCCATAAGACTCACCTATCCTGTCAGATTGAGTAGATGGTATCCATGAGACTCACCTATCCTGTCAGATTGTGTCAGATTGAGTAGATGGTTTCCATAAGACTCACCTATCTTGTCAGATTGAGTAGATGGTTTCCATAAGACTCACCTATCCTGTCAGATTGAGTAGATTGAGACTCACCTATCCTATCCTGAGATGGTTTCCATAAGACTCACCTATCTTGTCTGATTGAGTAGATGGTTTCCATAAGACTCACCTATCCTGTCAGATTGAGTAGATTGAGACTCACCTATCCTATCCTGAGATGGTTTCCATAAGACTCACCTATCTTGTCAGATTGAGTAGATGGTTTCCATAAGACTCACCTATCCTGTCAGATTGAGTAGATGGTTTCCATAAGACTCACCTATCTTGTCAGATTGAGTAGATGGTTTCCATAAGACTCACCTATCTTGTCAGATTGAGTAGATGGTTTCCATAAGACTCACCTATCCTGTCAGATTGAGTAGATGGTTTCCATAAAACTCACCTATCTTGTCAGATTGAGTAGATGGTTTCCATAAGACTCACCTATCTTGTCAGATTGAGTAGATGGTTTCCATAAGACTCACCTATCCTGTCAGATTGAGTAGATGGTTTCCATAAGACTCACCTATCCTGTCAGATTGAGTAGACGGTTTCCATAAGACTCACCTATCTTGTCAGATTGAGTAGATGGTTTCCATAAGACTCACCTATCTTGTCAGATTGAGTAGATGGTTTCCATAAGACTCACCTATCCTGTCAGATTGAGTAGATTGAGACTCACCTATCCTATCCTGAGATGGTTTCCATAAGACTCACCTATCCTGTCAGATTGAGTAGATGGTTTCCATAAGACTCACCTATCCTGTCAGATTGAGTAGATGGTTTCCATAAGACTCACCTATCCTGTCAGATTGAGTAGATGGTTTCCATAAGACTCACCTATCCTGTCAGATTGAGTAGATGGTATCCATGAGACTCACCTATCCTGTCAGATTGAGTAGATGGTTTCCATAAGACTCACCTATCTTGTCAGATTGAGTAGATGGTTTCCATAAGACTCACCTATCTTGTCAGATTGAGTATATGGTTTCCATAAGACTCACCTATCTTGTCAGATTGAGTAGATGGTTTCCATAAGACTCACCTATCCTGTCAGATTGAGTAGATGGTTTCCATAAAACTCACCTATCTTGTCAGATTGAGTAGATGGTTTCCATAAGACTCACCTATCCTGTCAGATTGAGTAGATGGTTTCCATAAGACTCACCTATCTGGTCAGATTGAGTAGATGGTTTCCATAAGACTCACCTATCTTGTCAGATTGAGTAGATGGTTTCCATAAGACTCACCTATCCTGTCAGATTGAGTAGATTGAGACTCACCTATCCTATCCTGAGATGGTTTCCATAAGACTCACCTATCCTGTCAGATTGAGTAGATGGTTTCCATAAGACTCACCTATCCTGTCAGATTGAGTAGATGGTTTCCATAAGACTCACCTATCCTGTCAGATTGAGTAGATGGTTTCCATAAGACTCACCTATCCTGTCAGATTGAGTAGATGGTATCCATGAGACTCACCTATCCTGTCAGATTGAGTAGATGGTTTCCAAAAGACTCACCTTACTCGTCCGATTGAGTAGATGGTTCCCATGAGACTCACCTATCCTGTCAGATTGAGTAGATGGTTTCCAAAAGACTCACCTTACTCGTTCGATTGAGTAGATGGTTTCCATAAGACTCACCTATCCTGTCAGATTGAGTAGATGGTTTCCATAAGACTCACCTATCTTGTCAGATTGAGTAGATGGTTTCCATAAGACTCACCTATCCTGTCAGATTGAGTAGATTGAGACTCACCTATCCTATCCTGAGATGGTTTCCATAAGACTCACCTATCTTGTCAGATTGAGTAGATGGTTTCCATAAGACTCACCTATCCTGTCAGATTGAGTAGATTGAGACTCACCTATCCTATCCTGAGATGGTTTCCATAAGACTCACCTATCTTGTCAGATTGAGTAGATGGTTTCCATAAGACTCACCTATCCTGTCAGATTGAGTAGATGGTTTCCATAAGACTCACCTTTCCTGTCAGATTGAGTAGATGGTTTCCATAAGACTCACCTATCCTGTCAGATTGAGTAGATGGTTTCCATAAGACTCACCTAACTTGTCAGATTGAGTAGATTGTTTTCATAAGACTCACCTATCTTGTCAGATTGAGTAGATGGTTTCCATAAGACTCACCTAACCTTACCTTTGCCTTAGACTGATCCGTATTTCTGGACAAATACTCCTATTGAGGGAATTGTGCAAACAAATGTCCCACAGAATAAACTGGTTTAATCCTGTGCTCAGTTTTGACACTGCCCTGTACTTGCAAATAGTATGAGCAGTTCACAAACCTTTTCTCATTTCTCTTAGAACACAAATTTAAACTTAATGAAAAAAAATATTGCCAGACAGTAAAAGGTATATTTTACAGTTTCTAAAAATGCTTTGCTACCTTAGCACTGAATGGATTACATCCTTAGAATTTTAGGTTGTAGCTACCTACATCAGATATAATTTGAAGCATTAGGTTGACAGTATCCTCATACAAAGCATTTTCTTTGTGGTTCAAGATTAACTCCTACCTCCCCATTACAGTGATTCAATCACATGCGAAGTGAATATATATATATATATATATATATATATATATATATATATATATATATATATATATATATATATATATATATATATATATATATATATATATATATATATATATATATATATATATATATATATATATATATATATATATATATATATATATATATATATATATATATATTTACATTACATCAATTGTAAAGGACACAAAGTAAATGAATGAAATTGAGAAAATAACAAACAAAGATACCAATCTATTTACGAAAACATATTTAAAGAGGCAAAAGTAAAACTTGTCATTATGCTTGGTATTTGTTTGATATCATGCAAACTCGCAACAGGTGGCAGTAATGAATAAGAAATGTGATCAGTCATTGCTCTATCTTTGCTATAAAAACTGCCAAACCAAAAAGAGGCTGAGTGATTAATTCTCATGATTCAAAGTGTGAAGACACGTTTCTTCGTTCTACAAAACGGCTCTTTCTTGCAAAAAAGAGCGATCATACACTGTCGGTGAGATATCTGTTAGCTTTGCCAAATAACCAGGCAATATGACTAGTTCAATCAATTTGACATTCATTACACCACGCACTTCTGTGGTACTTATTAAAGATAATATTTGATAGTAGCTCCATGATAAATGATATTAACAAATTTGTGATACAGCCGACGACAACAGAGCTGCGGACGACAACAGAGCTGTGGTTTCATTTTGAAAGCCTTTTAAGTGCGTCTGCACTCTCGAAAATATTCACACCAAGTTGTTTTCTCACACTTGTGTGTGCAAACAAAGTCAAATAGTGTGATAACCATCGGTAATCAATTGATAAACTGAACCGCAGCTCTGTTGTCGTCCGCAGGTCAGTTGTCGTCGGCTGTACTTCATTTTTCATACTCAAAAGCTATAGAAAGATATTTCCACTCAAATAAAACCTAGCCTAAAATGTTTTGCATGAACTGGCAACAGTAGACCTGTTATGAGTATTGCTTTGGTGATTGGATTGGTAAGAAGGCGTTTTTCTGTAAACATTGCAAAAATGAATCTTATATATTGTCCACGTATGAATTGATTTATGTTTTATATTGGGATTCATTTAGATATCTTTGGGAATTTTGGGTTTGGAATGTATGCAAAAATGATAGTTTTGAACGTTTTCCCATTTCCTGTATGTCAATTTTCATAAAAGATGGTAACAGTCAAACCGGTTTCAGACACTTGAAAACATGTTCACAATTTGTTTGAAACTTGTTTTAGGGTTGCAATATCACTATTCAATATCAATATCAAAATCTTTTAAGATCATATGATTTTAGAAACGTACATTATAGATTTTGAAACTAGCAACGTATAATAAAGCTCTCATTTTCCGAATCTACAAAGTCAAATCACAAGCGTCAAATATTAAAAAATATAGTTCAAGAAGTGTCAATTTAGCATCGATTTTTGTTATCGAATCATTGTAAGAAGAAAAAGTCTTTTTGAACTTGTCCATACTTTAGACATTTACACATGGAGCTTACATTAATTTAACTTAAATAATTATTAGTTATTTGTTTTGAGACTAATTGTTTGACAGTTAATTGTTTGATGTTTAATTGTTTGATGGTTAATTGTTTGATGTTTGATTGCTTGGTGTTTAATTGTTTGATGGTTAATTGCTTGATGATTAATTGTTTGATGGTTAATTGTTTGATGGTTAATTGTTTGATGGTTAATTGTTTAATGGTTAATTATTTAATGGTTAGTTGTTATATTTTCTTCAAATTAAACTTCCTGTTTCCTCTTTTCCTTTTATCAAATTAGACAGTGCCAATGAGCCACAGAATCCCAGGATGATGAAGACGGGGATCCTGTTACCTTGTACGTATTACGCTGATATCACAAATATTAAGAATGTATACAATCTGAATAGGTCACGTATCTGTATATATAAATTACTTTAGACTTGCATAATAAACTTTATTGATGGATTACGATGTGAGATTTCAATCTCTAAAAATATCATATATTTTGATATTTTATTAATACAAGTCCACAATGTATAAATAGCTTTCTAGGATTGTCATCAGAAGAGAAGCTACTATCTGCTTTGTTGGCAGTGATCTGCTGAAAAATCTCAAAGGAAACTGCAATGTATTGCGGTAGTATGGGCACCATTCATATTTGATGGAGGCACATCATATTTGATGGGACCCTTTTAAGGCTGGGTTATCTCTCTCATATTGATGTAGATTTTTCTCACAGCCCAGGTGGCAGTGTGAGATTTCCAAGTCTGTAGCGCCATCTGTGGGAGAGGGGAGGGAGAGCTTTGGTGATCCATTGCTGGATGTCCTCAGACAACGCGAAAACACATTGGTACAGCAGTTGGTGCTGACGTCACACCATGGCGTGGTGACGTATTGACGTCGATCTGGAACATTCAGTGTTTCTCGTGGATCAATATCACGGGATCGAAATTAAGCTGATAGGTTGGGTGTTGGACGGGCGTGGCGAGTCAGGCTTTATGGCGCGGGAGAAGACTGAAGGCGCGGGCCAGCAAGATGTAGGAAGCAATGGATGAGGTCTACCATCTGTGAAAGGACAATCAAGCCGCGGAAATAGACAAGTATGGTGGGCAGCTCTGAAGGGCTCGTCAGGTCTGCCTGCCCGTCATAGACAGGCAGCACACTCCCCTGTCAACATCACTTTATCTTTCTCTGCTGTCTTGCCATCTTTGGTTTCCACAAGACTGCCAGCGAGGCCTGCACAAAACAAACAGGAGCGGCTCAGCTGTCGGTACGATACGCAGGCCGGTACGCAGGCAGAATAGCAGGTAAGCTTCACAGCCTTCATACACTTGTATCGCTTACTTGTAATTGGTGACACCAAGCCTCCTGTGTTCACAGGGAATTAGATTGCCAGCAATCACCATGGCATCGCCCCTGATTGCTGGCAACGCCGGGGTGTGCCGTGCTCTGGCAGGCAAAGAAAGCATCGCGGCATCAGTGTGCCTCTCAGATAGGACACATTGCGGGGCCCCTTCTATTGCCTTCCTCGGTCTCTCAGGCTCACTCAGTAAACACACACCCATCATTCCATTTTATTTCATTTCCTGTGGGTGTGATTTGCCAGGGCGTCAGGACTTGAGGGTATAGTAGACACATTTCCCTTGCCCAGTCATCGGGGCCACAAATCCCAGACTCAACAGTTGCCACGCCACAGTCGTCATATTTTATGAAAATAAAAGAAAAAATAGTGATCCTCACAGAGTGAATATGTGGTTGGCATGACAACGCTGCACTCAACTGATAAGTGGGCTTTGGATGAGCACAAGAAAGGAGCAGTGTCAAGGTGAGTTTTGCAGCGACCTTAAGAAGAGGTCAAACTGTGCGGTGACACTGAGAGCAGGTTAACTTACATCCTCTCGCGATGCGCTACCAATACTCGGTGCTTAAGCATACAGTCCACAATACTATCGACACATTGAGATAGCTCCTCTCAAGGTACTTCATTCTCATTCTCTCATTGCCCTTCATTCTCATTCTCCCAGCGCCCTTAACAGCCGTAGTTCTTAATATACACAGGCCATTTAGGACTACTCAGGCATTGGCGCCAGTCTCATTTCCATGGCCAGGTTTCCCTACAGCCAATATCTGTTCTCAAGACAGCGGGTTAGGCGGGTTACACGGAGGGCTGCAGTGTACATCCTGTTCAATCACAAACCTTAGGATGGAGAGGCACTTCCCACCGTGGGCTTTCCTTGAAGAATCCCTCATTGAATCGCCTACTAATCTCTATCGGTGTAATTCAATTTTGATTTAATTCAGTGCTGGGCCTCGAGCCCTATAAACACTGGTGGATATTAAGGACAGAACAGGGGAGTGTCGTAAGTACATTAAGGGCGGGGGGATGCTTTTATGTTGAAAAATAAAGAAAATATGTCCGTGGAAAAGGAGACCGCACATTACAGTCTATTGGTATCAAAGCAATGAGACCATAAGAAATTACATGAAAGAAATGAAAGATGTTGAACAAACATCTAGACTTAGTATATGTGCCATAAGTATAGTATATTCAGTATAGTATATTCAGTATAGTATATACAGTATAGTATATTCAGTGTAGTATATTCAGTGTAGTATATTCAGTATAGTATATTCAGTATAGTATATACAGTATAGTATATTCAGTGTAGTATATTCAGTATAGTATATTCAGTATAATATATTCAGTATAGTATATTCAGTATAGTATATTCAGTATAGTATATACATTATAGTATATTCAGTGTAGTATATACAGTGTAGTATATACAGTATAGCATATTCTGTGTAGTATATACAGTATAGTATATCCAGTATAGTATATTCTGTATAGTATATTCTGTATAGTATATTCTGTATAGTATATTCAGTATCATACATGCAGTATCACGCACAATGACAATGGCTGCGGTTTTATGGCTGTGGTCTGTGGTCACTATGGCTGTGTTCACTATGTCTCTGACAATGAATGTGGTCACTATGTCTCTGACAATGGCTGTGTTCACTATGTCTCTGGCAATGGCTGTGGTCACTATATCTCTGACAATGGCTGTGGTCACTATATCTCTGACAATGGCTGTGGTCACTATGTCTCTGACAATGCCTGTGGGTTGATATGTCCTTGGCAATGGTTGGGGTTCAATATGTCCTTGCGAATTGATGTAAAACAGAAATATTATCGACAAATATTATCTCGATAGGAAATATATCATAATATATGTGAATATTGATATTATTTTATAATTGAAAACATGTATCATCATATTTCTTGTGAAGGATACTTTGTACCGAAATTAAAAACCGTGATTTCAATTTCAACGTTTCAATTGACAAAAACAGCGCAGATTTCTGATAATCAAAGAATTGTTTAGGCTTTTGTGTTCATTATTACTAATTAGTACAAGATGAAATTAATCACTTTTTAGGAATAGCTAATTAATAAACACATACATAACATCGTTAGCAAACATCCTCAATGGAGACAAATGATCCGCATCATTGTTCTAATTACAGGTCTAATGTTATGGAAATATTGATCTAAATAGCTCAAGGTGGTTGCCTGGATAATACAATATTTGCGACACTTAAACAAATCTCAGTTATATTTTACACGTTGTTAGATCTACACAAGCAGAAATGCATTTTATAGAGTTTTGCAGTATCCCACATTATATGAAATTAAATTCACTTATGAGCATGCTTTAGAGCTGGCATGCAGGATCATTGTTTACTACCCAAGTTAATCTGTTTAGTTTTCCACAGTTACAAGAGCAAAGAACAGATAATTCACGTGCTTATAATTGATGATTTAAAAAGCATGATACTTTTGTGTGCGTCAGAACACCAAACAGAAATGTTATGTGACCCAAATGATTGAATTACAAAATATAATAAAATAACATTTGATGTACAAAATTTAGCAAGTTAAGAATTGGTTGTTAAATAAAGAAAGATAAGAACAAAACCTTTTAATTACTCCTATGGTCATGATGGAGTCTTGTACTATACATCATCTTTATGGCAGATGGCAGATGTATGACCTGTTTATAATGGCGATTACCAAGGGGAGAGCATAAGTCTCACATGGATTTATAAATGCCATTTGAATGTTATTTCTTTACATGAGAGTAATTTATATAGAATTGTTTTGTTTCAGGATGATTAGCGTGTCAGCTTTATCACTTGGTTTTAGGCAAATTTGGTTTGGTATTTGAGGAGCATGCCACTTTATACCGAGTTTTTCCACGAAGATTCCACGTTGATTCCAGAAGGTTTAGTACTTGCATACCACCTTGATTCCAGAAGGTTTAGTACTTGCATACCACCTTGACTCCAGAAGGTTTAGTACTTGCATGCCGCATTGATTCCAGAAGGTTTAGTACTTGCATGCCACCTTGATTCCAGAAGGTTTAGTATTTGCATACCACCTTGATTCCAGAAGGTTTAGTATTTGCATACCACCTTGATTCCAGAAGGTTTAGTATTTGCATACCACCTTGATTCCAGAAGATTTAGTACTTGCATGCCACCTTGACTCCAGAAGGTTTAGTACTTGCATGCCACATTGATTCCAGAAGGTTTAGTATTTGCATACCACCTTGATTCCAGAAGGTTTAGTACTTGCATACCACCTTGATTCCAGAAGGTTTAGTACTTGCATGCCACCTTGATTCCAGAAGGTTTAGTACTTGCATGCCGCATTGATTCCAGAAGGTTTAGTACTTGCATGCCGCATTGATTCCAGAAGGTTTAGTATTTGCATACCACCTTGATTCCAGAAGGTTTAGTATTTGCATACCACCTTGATTCCAGAAGATTTAGTACTTGCATGCCACCTTGACTCCAGAAGGTTTAGTACTTGCATGCCACATTGATTCCAGAAGGTTTAGTATTTGCATACCACCTTGATTCCAGAAGGTTTAGTACTTGCATACCACCTTGATTCCAGAAGGTTTAGTACTTGCATGCCACCTTGATTCCAGAAGGTTTAGTACTTGCATGCCACATTGATTCCAGAAGGTTTAGTACTTGCATGCCACATTGATTCCAGAAGGTTTAGTATTTGCATACCACCTTGATTCCAGAAGGTTTAGTATTTGCATACCACCTTGATTCCAGAAGGTTTAGTATTTGCTTGCCACCTTGGTTTCAGACAGATGACCTTGCGAGGTGACCTACATCCGTAAGACCAAATTTCCGTATACGGCATCAGACCTGTCACAGTATTTTTCTGGTCTTTTTGTTGTTGTTCTAAACGTGTTTATGATATGCGAAAATAAGATGGCCTGGCAGTGCTGTGGTCTCATTACAAGTTAACTGCTAAGATATGTGAGAAGCGGGGCCTTCTGGTGCCGTCTGTGAAAAATGGACATGGTGTGCGGTGTTATCGGCAAGTAATATTGATTCCGAAGTGTGCGCCTACCCAAACCCACGTCCATAGTGAAGCGTATTGAAAATACCCAGGTTTAAGGATGGCCCTTCCTTTACGCCTGGTATAATGCCCATAGTTACATGAGGATTTTTATTGTTGTTGCTTCTATTCATAAAATGTGATGCTCATCAGATTTTGTGCATTTTCAGGGTTTCCTGAAAAAGTAAAAAAAGAAATGGATGGTCAGCTACATGTTTTGTGACTAATAGGTTTTTATTTCCAATTAATCATACGATCAGGAATTGCCCGAGTTATGTATTATTGTCAACCAAAAATATAATTTAGAGTGGTGTAATTGATATAGATATCGGCAAAAACACTAGATATGAGATGTGAACTGGCTTTGTTTCCTTTATGATTATATATCTTCTATACACCAGATCCTAACAAGCATTTACACTACAAACACAGAAAGGACATTTTGTAGCGACCCCAATCCTTGCTTTATATCATAACATGTTTGTTGCAGTCAAGAACACATTTCTATTTCCCATGCCCGACCACTTACCCTGTCACAAAATCATCAGCATGCAATCCATACACAAGCACACTACATTGTGTCCCATTAATCTGTATTCTTGCGGAATTGACAGAAGCTGGCCGTATTATAATATATAGTGTGGAAACATGGAGCGGAGACCCCTCAAGTCACCAATGACAAATACCCATACTGACGTCGACTTTAATTTGTTATTGCTATTATTATTTTTATTTTCAAAGGAATAAGTTATCGAAGTTGATTTATCTATTTATTTTTTTCCAGTATAATAAATCTACATAGAGATATATTTTTAGTACTCCATTTGCCAAAATGTACCCACATACATACAATCGTTTTAATTCATGACGGGTAAATTTGCGTATATCTGATCTTTTCTTATAGCTACCTTAAGGCAGACAGATTATCAGTCCCTCCACTTTGATCAATCACAGAAATCTTCATAATCTTCTTTTCTATTGTATTCACTTCCGGTGCATGACTTCCGTTTCCATCATATCCTTCCACTTTACCCAAGACCTATTGACTGAATATCATATGATAATTAGACCCAGATGTTCTTATTTGTATATTAACAATGATATGTTACTGAATAATCCCATATGGATCAAGTTAAATATTTTGCATGATTTGTAACAATTATGATATTTATATTGAGTTTATATTGGTGAAATATGAACATATTTCTTAGGAGGGGGGCCCGGGATCCGCTGCCCACATTAGCATGCAGCCAATTATAGTGGGGCAGTTTGTGTGTATCTTTGCCTATTGTGAATTAAGGACGGGAGTGTGTCAGAGTGCAGAGCAGAGCAGGTGTAAGAGATAATCAATGGGTAAATATTCCATCAATCTAAAGCCTCATGCAATAGATTCTTTACATATTGTTGTGCTTTTAGGTAGCAAAGTAGAACATTTTTGGTCAATGTCTCCCGAGGCAGGTGAAGTAGTCATTTTGGAATCGTTGTTGGTTGAGGAGAAAGGCGCAGCTGGTTCTTGGCTGAGGTAACATTTTAATTGAAGTGCAAATCGTTTGGAGGCCCTTTGTGAAAGCAGTTCAGCCCTCACATATATCAAAAATAAAAGAAATAAATCCAAAGACAAGAGGTTATCATTCAAATGGCGTGTCACCCTCTGGTCTGAGGACAGACCAGAGGGTGATATATTTACGATATATTTACGATATATGCATCATCAGCTGAGGTAATATGGGAGAAATATGAAGTTACACTTGATTAACGGAAACCATTTGATGGTTTAAGATATCTCTTATATATAACTGCCATAACAAGGGTGTGTCGTGCGGAGTATACCACTCATTGCCTAGACCTGCAATATGGTAAGCCATGTTTTAATGGAATATTTCCCGTTCTCCAGATTAATAGTAAATGTATCTATTAGGTTTGTAATTTGAACCATCACTGGCCACACCTTAAAATAATCTTAGTGACAAGGTTAGTCTGCATCAGATTCTCCTCACAATACTGTCAGGTGAAAACTCAAAACTAATCAGACTGAGAACCTTTCATGTGCTGATCCTTCATTACACAGATAGAGCACAATTTGTATTTGTGTCTAGTGAGGATGGGCTGGACACATTGAGATACATACAATGCCCTCAATTCAAGAATATCAGCCACCTCTATATAACTGACAGGTAGTTTCAAAAAGCTGATCAATTTTTCCATAAAAAGTATTTTGTATTTGAAATAATAACGTTTTTATTCGAGAGGTAACTGTGTGAAAAGATTCGAATTGTTTCTTATTCTCTGATGTTGATATGTATAAATCGCCCATAATTTTTAATGACACATTTGTCTAAAAACAGTAGTATATACATTATCAATATTGAAACAGTATAACAATATATCTATGTTCATATAGAGACTTCCCAAATATCAGATGTCACATGACTGTTCCGTGATTTGCGGACGACCTGAGGCTGTTTATATATCTTATTCAGAATATATATACGTACTGTATACGGCATGATACACAACTAGCCATGATTACGTTTGGAGTGTAAAATAGACCAAAGAAAGAAACTACATTTTCTACGCATGCATATTGAAAGATACACACAACCGTATTGTGTGAAAGCAATTTATCTTGCTTATAGATATGCTGGTTGCATGAGAAATTATTCCTTATGACAATGAAAATGTTTATGTTTCAAATACATCTTTTCTCTCTTCTACATCAAATGGAAAGGTTTCCATAATGATCATCTATTTTTATCCATTGCCATTGTCTCTTCATTGTAGCATGGTCTCTTGACCATAAAGAAATGTAGATTGGAATCAAAAAGAGCAGGCACATGCAGAGTACATCCACCAGACGCCATCTTGGCTGTACGACACCAAAGCGACATCTGGTGATAGAAAAATGTTTCCACAATATCGGGCATAAATACATCACTACCTGCCTGTGAAATGGTAATCGAGGTGGCATTGGAAGTAATTACAACATAGCAACAAGTAACACAATTAATTTGATTAATCGGGTATTGTAACAGACAGCTCTATATTATAGTGTAGGGATTCACCGGATTTCCATCATGATGTCAGGATAATATATATATATATATATATATATATATATATATATATATATATATATATATATATATATATATATATATATATATATATATATATATGTTGTAATTATTGGTCTCAAAGGTAGTGATAATAAAAGAAAACCTGATTTTGTTGAAGCACAATAACCATAGGTTCTTTGGGATTGGCAGATTACCCGTACTTACTTGCATGCTTGTTGTCAATTTATAATAAAGTGAATTTCAGTTATTAGTTGTGTGGTTCTAATTAAACTTGCAGACTATGAACCTATCTTGATCTGGCACAGAAACTAAATATATTCTGCAAAGCCCAACCCTATTGTCAAAATTACAGAGTTTGTCATTAAACATTAAACTCATCCATATAGCTCACGATCTTATTAGGCAATTGCGTGAATGTTGAGTCTGTGAATCTAAAGAACCACGAGTATGAGTAAACTGTGCAAATGAGAATATCATATATTTTCCTATATATTGTAATTTTACGGATATAAATTTATATAATTTTAGCAAATGGTAAACATCATGCACCACATTTGGTAAATTCCCAAAAAGACAGCATATCGATTGTTGCTCAATTTAATGTATATTTTTTAACAATGGATACAGTCTTTTTCTCCTTTGATATCCTATATCTGGATGGGGTCCAAATGGAAGCACTGTTTTATCTCAGCGTCATCTTATGATTCCTAAGACATAATAAGCAAAATTTTAAAAGTCGACGTCTGGACGTGAAAGCTATTATTGGGCCCCATGACAACTTTAACTCCTTTTTGATGCGTGTTTTGTCCATAAACTGTGTGGTGAAAAGTAAAAAATCTTAGTCTTTGGTTTGAATTTCAGGTGTAAGATAATAAAATGCAATTTACGAAACAACTTAGCAAAGCACCATTTTCTATTGGCTACAAAGCCGAAAAAAATCGGCCCAATTTTAAATTTGAAAAGTTTTGATAATTTTGAAAATGAAATAATATTTTAAATTTAGCTTATTTTCAGAACCAATTTTCAGGGGGAGGGTTCAGTCATTTTGTGTATCCGTCAATATCTGTCTATTTTTCGTGAGGCCACAGTCTAATAGCTTTCACTGGATTGTCAAGGAGGCTGCCATTTTGAATAACGTGACAAATATCAGCCAATAAGAATCGAGATAACAACGAAAGTCGGGTCCAAATTCAATGTAACATATGCTTTGATTGGTAGAAATTATCTTGCACATGCGCATACAACTGGATCCTCCTGTGCCTGGTTGTGTTAATCAAAATATAACCTCAGGTAAAACGCCTGCAATAAAGCAATATGGGGTGACCAGTATATGAATATATTATATTTACCACATAGACTGTTATATAAATCACTAATAATTAAAAATGAAATGAAAAAGTTTGCATTCATTCCAAACATCCATTCAGATAAATTTAAGAAGCATCAAGTTTTGTTCTAAGAAAGTGACCTCAAAGGAGACGAGATTGTACTTGAGGGCAATCAAAGGAACCTGATAAAGTTAATGTGTTGATGCACATCTTACACCTAAGACACCCAAGTAGCAAAGAGGGTGAACAGGAGAGAGAGAGCTCAGTCTCAGGAATATCAGCGAACTCGTTAAAGTTTCATGTACATAGAAGCATGGAGTGACAGAGTCAGGCATACATCCAATAGTGGGTCCATTTGAGTCCATTTATCTGGATCATCCAGTGTCACATCCTATCGGTCTGTTGTCCTTTTACCGTCCATTATGTGAGGCGATGTTATTAGGGACAGACCCAGGCAACCGCTATTACATTTCTCCTCTAATCCAAGGTCATGTTAGTTGTTTGAGAGGATACGTTTCTCGCAAGGCACCTTTTCTGTAATGCATTGACATATAAGTTGTCAGCTTTTCCTAGAAGCCTGCCTCTCCATAAAATCCACGAGGTAGGTTCAAACAGCGGTGATTATTCTCCGTGTTCTTTGTGTCAGGTAAAATGTCTTTGCATGATCTAATCCACTGATATATTTCATCTTATATATATTAAACAAGGGTTTCCTGTGTATTATATCTATGGTTCTTGTGTATTATATATATATATATATATATATATATATATATATATATATATATTATCAAAGATTAAGCTAGGCGTTTCATGTGTCAGGCTTTCTTTTTGTCTGGTAAAAAGATCAAAGGAATTTGATGTGCCTGACAATATTTCAGCCCCATGACAGGATTGAACTACATTACAAATATATTAAAACTGCAGAGTGGGTTATATACACACTATATTATCCTGCTGTTTGGCTTACAACAGAGATAATCACACACCCCAAACCCAGTTCATCATGAATTCCTATAAAAATCTAATTTGGGTGGAAAGTACAACACAAATAATGTTAATACATCAGTTGTTTA
This sequence comes from Amphiduros pacificus, assembly GCA_949316495.1. Classification (NCBI taxonomy): domain Eukaryota; kingdom Metazoa; phylum Annelida; class Polychaeta; order Phyllodocida; family Hesionidae; genus Amphiduros; species Amphiduros pacificus. Next base: position 54,701,038 of record OX439001.1, on the reverse strand, counting down.
ATTATTGGCTATTGTTACAACTTATACAATCTAAGCAAATATGTCATTTCCTGTGACTCATACATAGTGGACTATCTTTTTCAAGTAAATAAATATCTGGAAAACAAGTGCGCTATACTTCTTACAATGGCTTAGTTTTTGTGCATAAGAGAAACAACCGCAGATAATCAGGTCGCCAGCTAATACGGGGAATTAACATTTCCAACCATTTTGTAATAGCGCCCTCTACACTTCAACCAATGTGCCTCTTGGCTGAATGGAGCTTGGAAATATGACGGATTTATCCTTGGGAAATAATACGTCAGGTTGATGTACACATGTATGAAGGAATGTTTTTGACTGGCAACTGCTCAACTTGGCAACAGTTGCCCTGGATCATAGTCAGTCACCGAGGTGTTAATTTAGGCAGTTTACTCTTATTGATTTTGGCCTATTAAGGCTTCAGCCATCAAAGACATCAATAATGTTGACCGGTCTTTATCATTCCATGTTGGAGTCTGAGTGCCAAAGTTGTCTGTGCTAGCTGTACTGGAAGTACCGGTGAGGCCCAGACATAGTCAGAACCAAATAGCCTTAATGGAAGACGCACTCTTAAGATTCATTCATCTTTTTCAATATATTTTGCTGTGTATGCCAATGTGTTTAGAAGCTTCATTGTACATTGTACGTAAATTACTTGGTAATTTGCGTAATCGCTAAAATTTATTAAGGATAACTAGCTTCAACTTATTTAAGATAGTGGATAAAAATGATATGCTTTAATTCTGATATAGTTGTATTTCATCTATTTGTAGAGTAAACCTCTAAACCTTTAAACATTGCCGAAATAACAGGTCAGTGAAATTCCATTCCACATTACAACGATTTAAGGTATTAGTCCCAATAAAAACAGTTTGGTTATAACACTAAACTAAACCTTATATATTCAAGTCCCATATATTCCTGAGTTAATTTGTGGCACCGTAGTTTATTTGTGGCAGTTATCCATACAGTGGCCCCATGATAACCAAAGTGATAATACCACAAGCCTGTCCTGGTGATTTCCTGCAGGAGGCTGAACTGGGAGAGGTAAAATTCACACAGCACCTAATCAGTGGTACATTGGACATAGTCCTCCAGATACGGGAATATTTGATCAAGCTTCATTATCGTGTTCCTCTATGGTCTGCTGCACTTTATTTGTACTAAGCAGAATCCCAGTTGCTGCATGTTAATGGTGACCTTGAGACCATTAATGGTGACCTTGAGACCCTTGCATTGTGGAGACCGATCACAGATATACGGCTGATATGCTGCACCAATTATCACTGGCCACAAATCAATGGATGTCTAAATCACATTAACGCCACTGATTGATAGATATTCTTGCTGAAAATTACAAGGACCGGTCCCATAAAAGGATAAAAATGACTATTTATGCCGGCGGTGTCTTTTTATTTGCATTTATTTAATTAAAAGCTGACCGGTAATTACATTTGGCGTTGTTTGAAGTTCCTTGGTTATGATTAAATGGTCACGGAACTCAACAGTTGGCGGTTATCAAATATTGATATACGAGTCGAAATAATTCAGTATCTTCCACAACCGGAGCCAAACTGAGCCAAACTGAATATTTTCTTGAGGGTTTCCTTGACGTATAATTCATTAAGACACCTTCCCATGGAACTGACCAGGCGAACAAGAGCTCAATTAGCGAGCATGCATCTTTCATGTTCAGTAGTTTTATGTACGGTATCAAGGTTCAGAAAAAATAAATTAAATAAATACATATAGTCATCAAAACGCAATATTAGTATTGCTGCCTGTCATAGAGATTGGTGATATTGCCATATGGTTCAGAGGGCCATAACAATATCTATATTGCATAGAAATTGATGTTTTTGGAACATATAAAATGTCCTCCCTCGCCCTGACACTACAGTTGAGCTTGAATGTTAGGTTTGCATCCACTTCTTTCCTCCTTCTACCTCAAGTCATCTTGTGAAGGAGACCTGTTTTCCAACCCACCCAATATCAAAGTCTGAGGCATCGATGTCCGCCAACAACTGATGATGGAATTGTTCCCTTTTTCCCAGAAAAACCTACACTCATACCAAATATAAAAATAAAAATGTTGAATTTCAAACCCTTTAAACCGTTTTTCATTAAAACATACACTTTGATAATATTCTTCAATTATGTTGAACTTCAGGTGTAATATCCATTGTCTTATTAAGTGTAGGAGAGAGGTGGGCGAATTCAATCTCGTTGCATGCAGATCTTACTGCAGATGAATCACTTGTTTATCTTCTGATAATTGTGCATTATGCCCATGCAATAAAATAATCACTCCATTGGAGATTAGACACCTATGGGTTATCATATAGACATTGTGAGTGGGTGAGAACAGCCGAGTTTTAATATTTGAAAACTAAATACAAGAAAGTAGTTCATGAACAGAATCTGATAATATAATTTTATTCTTAGAAATACGACAGATATGATAGATTAAGGATGCCTTTTAAAATAAGGCAAAGGATGGGTGAGTTCACTCCTGCTCTGTGTTTCACATGACAGATTAGACCTTGTGCCTATTTGAGCGTATATGTTCCACCTATATCTAATTACTGGATCCATTCTCCATGTCTTTCTACTGGTAGTTTCTTTTGCCAACTTCTTCATACTCTGATTAAACCACTGTCTGCGTGAGTAAAATATCTGCTTAGAGTCAACCAAGACAGCATGGGAACATCAAAGTCTAGTTTTACAGTTTAGATTTAATTTGAAACAGGTAGGTTTGTCAGAATACCTAACCTATAAACCAAGTCTTAGATTTATGTCCCATTTTCAGAAATAATGTGATAATAGATATGCATATATATATATATATATATATATATATATATATATATATACTTCGCATGTGATCGAATCACTGTCATGGGGAGGTAGGAGGTAGTCTTGAAGTAAATGTATTGTTATAAGGATACGATATATATAGCTTGTTGGTTTGGATCTCTGCTGGAGACAGTCACATTTTAAGGTAATTGCCACATGGTTCAGAGGGTCATAACAATAAATCTTTGAATATTCCATATATTCCACGTGTAGTGGCCTATTTCCTGTCTGAGCAGTATACGCAATAGAGAAGATATAAGCAGTTTTGCTGGATGGCAGATGAATATCATTTTGTTCGGTGGCCTGAGACAAATGGGATTCCGGCTGGCTGAAGTGTAAGGGCCATTACCCGTCTGAAGTGTAAGGGCCATTACCCGTCTGAAGTGTAAGGGCCATTACCCGTCTGAAGTGTAAGGGCCATTACCCGTCTGAAGTGTAAGGGCCATTACCCGTCTGAAGTGTAAGGGCCATTACCCGTCTGAAGTGTAAGGGCCATTACCCGTCTGAAGTGTAAGGGCCATTACCCGTCTGAAGTGTAAGGGCCATTATCCGTCTGAAGTGTAAGGGCCATTACCCGTGCTTTATCTCTGATATCCATCTCCTTCAGGCTCACATGACAAACATTAGAATAAGCTCAATGTGAAAAATAACAATATATGGTCATAACAACTTCTCAAAAAGCGTACTATGATAATTTTATAATCTTATGATGCCTAAACGAATTATCACATTTTTTTGTCAATATCTTTTTTTGTAAAATGTCAAACCAGATTTGAGAAATATTCTCTGAGAAAGAAAATAGTTCTATTGTGTGATATTATTTTGATGGACATCTTGCTAGAAGTTTCTAAATGATTTTGTATGTTGTCTAGCGTATCCATTTGTCTTTGCAGGATATGTTAATTGTTTAAACTAATTTGGATTCAATAATATCTCTACCTTATCAATTATATTAATGATCCAAATTTTGCATTATATACTCACTTCATGAGGTTTTAAGACAAATTTAAAAATGAAAAACAAAGGAAAGTACAAAGGAAATCCCCAGTGCTTTTATTGTAGATACGTTTTCTTATGTAATCAAAGTATCCTTTTTATAAAACAAAGATATCAAATATATGAATTAAATATGACTATCATTAACATCGGAGCATAGCGAGCTTAAATAACAACTGGATTTCCGATATTCTAAGGAGTGCCATATATAACGTTGTAGAGGAGGTCTGATACAACAAAGAGGGTCATATCATCGGTCTCAGCCTCCTCCCCAAAGGCAAAGCATTTGTTAACGGCTTATGGCGCTATAGCTGGTACTTTCTTGCAAAAACACAAGTCTCTCTTGTCATCGATATAGCTAGCTCTGTGCAAATAGACCATGGGTATATGGAGTGATGAAGGAAAATGAATCAAGCTTTTCTATTTGCACACACCAGAGGGCTCTTTATAGCAGACACCTTGTAAATACAGAGCTACGTCCCTTTGAGGGCGGTGGGATTGGGCTTCTCAGTGTTTACCCAATATGGTAGCATTAGCAAATGTTTTCTAGCTCTGATGACCAACTCGTGTCGGCCAAAAAGGGAACCGGGGGCATTGCTTCTGGATACTGCTAAAGCAAAGCACGTAGGCTATTGTGATAGTGAAGCAGTAATTTAGTTACTGGGCTGACTGTGTTTTGGGCGGTGCTTATCTGTGATGGTCACCTGTGAGCTCTGCACATTGTCTGAGGACAAAGGTCAAACCTGGATGCAAGATCATTTAGTGGCATCTAGGACCCTCAGGAAATTGGCGGCCCTTACAGACACGGAAGCAGAATTGACCTCTAATAAGGTACTGCCTCAACCAGATGGGGGAAATATTGTTAGATTTACTCAATTCCATGCATGAATGCCCTAACCCAGATGAATATGGCAAATAAGGCAGCCATTACAGGAAATATTTGAAAACCGGACGTAGCGTGTTTGTGGTGTGTGGTTGTCATGACTTCCACATAATAATGTCACGATATCCCCATTATAAGTTCATGGCATTGTTCTCAATAGTATATATGAAATAAAGGTCATTATTCTCAGCACAATAGATATACATTTCGGTATATTGGACAAATTACATCTCAATATGTTTTTCTTATAGGCTAACATGAAACCATTTTAAACGTTATATCAAAATTATTGTAGTCGTCAGCACAGATATACGAAAAGTAAATACAGACCAGCATGCTAAATATTATAGAGGATATCTGTGCTTTTGAAACAACAATAATAAACCTTTGGAACTTTTAGCCTGTCGCATCGCTAGTTAATGACTTACAAAAGTTGAACTTTGTTTGGCAGTGATTTGGAGTCAGAAAATGGATGGATCTACAGTGGTGAAAAGTGCATATGGAGAGTGAGGCATCAGAGGCAAGCCTGTGTCATAGAACAAATACCCTACACACCATGTATGGCCAGACTGGCCGTGTCTACAAGCTTGCAATAATATTTGAGGTTAGCTTTAAACGTGACAAAGGAGTTATTGCCAAGCTCATGTGTGATTAATATCTGATTGTTTGATAGACAGTAGGATCTGGTGTCTGTGCTGTACACGATTTAGGGAGTGTCGTATATATGTGTGTGAGACACTCACATAGAATGATATTTCCCATTTCCCATCAAAGACAACTGAAAACATTTTTTTCATCTTTTTTTCCATTATCTCCATGGTGCCAGTGTTGATTATGAAGCTCAGTGACAAATGAAAAAAAACATTGACAGTTCCATTGAATTGATCTTGGTATCTAGATCCAATTTACGGTAGTTGTGAAGCAATCCAGTGTAGTCCTAGTGAGTATCCCATTCCCAGCTCGTATCCAGACTAGTTAATGGCGCCATTTTTCACATTGGAGTTCAGCCACCATACATTCAGTTCCAATATCAAAACCTATCAGATATTCTTTTGTTGATTAGAGTACCCAAAGAGATCCCACACCATGTGAGGTTTTGATATAGCTTTTGTCACTCTTGGCACAACTGGATGCACCATTCCAGTACGCCTCATTTGATTACCGATGGATGTACCATCCGGTGTGATTTACATTAGAGAAACTCCCGCATTTAGAGTCTCTTAATCAGGTCACCAGCCAGTCTGGCGGATTAACCATTTCAATTATATCAAAATAATGCCTCCACCCCAACATCATGGACCAAATAACTCCCAATTGAAAATGTTAATCGTAGAGTTAATTTGGTTTGTATTGGAGAATTTTATTTATGCATAGTATATCTTTTCCCTGAGTTTTACAGTTTAAACCTTTATCTTTGTTTTTTCACATGAATAGCGAACAAATCAAATATTTTTTTCAGCTTTGACCAAAATAACTGTAAAATTACAAGAAGAAAAATCGGACAAATGTGTAAACTTTATACCAATCCCCGTAAGAGTCATTTTGTCTGTATGTCTCATTAGCAAACAACCCTCGTGATTTCAAAAGCACATTCCTTAATTATCTTTATCGCACAAATTACTTGTAACATGTCATCCCTCTTTTATCATCAACAAAGAAATAACGCACCAACAAAGAAAACGGCTATGTTCTTTTCCGTGTCCGGACTCAAGATATGAAGTTGCGCACGCAAACAGGAAGCAGCTTCAGCGCACACATCTTGTGTGACATATCGCCAAACATTTATACTTTGCCAAGTCCAGAATATAATATTCTTTGTAGACATGTTATGATTCAATTAGTTATCGATTACTAGTGCCAATATTATAGACATTTACACATTGCACGTGTGTTCAATGTCTTTACGGAACCAAGAAAGTTGTATGTTAAGCGCTTATTTTGTTTATCCTCTAATTATACCCAAACTATTGCTTAACAGTATAAAAGAAAAAATCAATCATTGATCATCATCAGATATCAGTTAAGTATATTCCTTATATTATTTTCTAAAAATTTCTGAACTACTGTGCACACATGTTTTTGTAGTATTTAAATAGGTGAAATGTCTTAACCAACTGGAATGTCTTAACCAACTCATACATGTGCCTTTTCACCCTATCTCCCGCCAACTTCGTGCAATTACCTAAATCACAAAGGAAAATACATTTGAATAAAAGCTGCAAAGTGATACAACTTATAAAGCCCAAATGGCGTTTTTAACGTTTCTTTAACGTTCGTGTGAAGTGTAGTGGCGACAGAAAACAACCAACCGTCTTTCCTTGCACTAAAGGTCGTGACCGATGTGTGAACATCTATATCAGTCATGACGTATTCATCCGCAAAAGTTGAGAATGCTATGATTTGTCATTATTTGCTATTCTCATAGAACCATTCGTAGAAACACGAGCAGATATACTTGCCGGTGTCGTGGCGAGACAGTGAATTTCAGTTTTGTTTGTTTGAGGTTTACGCCACTTTCAACATTATGTCAGTTATTTTATGACGAGACCTAATGCAGTAGACAATCCACCCAGTCACAGATTTGCAAGAATATCTGATTAAGACTTGGGCCTTATAGCTCATGAGAAATTGTATCATGAATTCAAAGCAGACATGGCCAAGAATCGAACCCACAACCTTTGGATTGCCACAGAGGAATTGGTGATCATAAGCTTGCACTCCAACCAACTACTTCATGACTCCATGACTTTCATCATGCAAACATTGAGTGAACCATTTAATATGGCTTACATTTATTGATAAGCCTGCAACTAAGACTCAATGTCCTACTGGTTCTGAAATATCTCTGTGGATATCTATGTATGATATAACTTCTCTTTGCATTTTAGTAGATTTGAACTTTCAATGACATACACGCTCATGGTATGTATATTTAGGTGTTGATAGGTGAGATGCATGACGTCAATGCTACATGACGTCAAGATCTCAAAGACGTGTTGGGTATGATATGTTTTGATAAAAGCGAAATGACATGTGAAGTGAAATGACATGTTTGACATTCGCAAAGAGCATTTCCATTTTATAAATATGTCTCACAAGGAATGTAAGGTTATGAAACAAAATGAGTGCACTCACACTACATCTGTTCCTTTATCTGAGACATCTCTGCACTCAACAAATGAGAAAGTTCATGGCAAATTCTGTGCTATATCATTCAACTATGCTGCATATGTGTTTGGAAATATCAAAAGATGTGAATTCCTGTTGAACTCAGGGTATGTTCTGATCCTTGTGAAGATATACTTATACTCACGTGACCTGCCTACAAGATCTAAATTGTATTGTTAGATTCGTGTACTGCTCTAAGATAAGAAAAATGACTGTTCATGAGGGTGTGTAGATTGTCCATTAAAATGCATTTTTCTTATTTTTATAATGGTACACACATATTTAAAGTATCATACATACCAACATGATAATTTTAAAGAATGGCATGAAAGTGGAATTGAAGCCATTTTGGAGTTTTCACATCATTATTGATAACATACTGAACCATTCTGGATAGTTGCCACTCAACTGCCTGAACCCCAAAATGGCGAGTTGTCCTGTACAAAAAGCTAGATAATTCATTCATGTAAAGGAAGACACACTTAACAAAGTGGAGCGCTTTGGTATATTTTAGTTGTTTACCAAATTAAACAATGGCATGCACTTTAAATGCCAAGCTCTATATTTAAATGCCCAAATCGCATTTGTTTACCCTGACATAAGATACTAACATATCTCATGATATCATATTTAATTTGTTGTATGAGAACTAAATGTTTCAAATATCATATACCGTAAGGTAAGGGCAACAGAACTTGGTATTCATTAGTACTGATATCTTGCTTGAAATAAAGAGTGAGATATGCTTATTCCGTAAACAACCGGCAGTGCCTCAACAACATACAGTGCCTCAACAACAGGCAGTGCCTCAACAACATACAGTGCCTCAACAACATGCAGTGCCTTAATTGGTTGACACCTGCCAGGCTGATAGGATATGATGCATTATCGTAGAGGGTTTGAGTATGAAGAACACGACTATGGTCTGAAGGCCTTATGTCCCTTAATAAACGCTCTTTCCGTGTTGTCCATTGGTCTTGAGGCATTGTTGTGAGCGTTAAATATAGTTGTAATAGCCCTATATTATTGGAGAAAAGAAGAGGTCTGGTTTTGTGTTGACCTCTGAAGACCTTGTGTTGTACGTCACTAATGAACCCGTGGCAAGGGCATTTGCGGGAGCAGACGATATTCAGCGAGAATAGCGGTTTACAAGTATGGTATTGCAAATTGCTGTATATAATGCAGACCTCATTTTTTATGATAAAATGAGGCAAAATGACTCCATAGCTAGATAAAATATTTATCCCCTCTGTCAGAGATAACAAGACGTGGATCTATGGCCAAAGAGAATAGCGGATTGGGACCTTCAGAGAAAGTCTGTTCAGTGTCTTGTATGGAGTATTTAACTTCAAACAGGGCTTTCTGAGGGCATGCCCGGGAGCCAAATCTAAGGGAAAATATTGGTGGCCGTCGTCGGATTAACATACTAGGTGTGGAATAGGAAGGCGTGTCTTGCCGGGTTCATGGCAGTCCGCCACGTTGCCGGTCTTTGAAGTCGGCTTGACGGGTAACTTTGATGTAATTCTCTAAGTAGCTGTTAATGCTGTTATCTCTGTTCAACATGTGTCCACTACATGGAGAGTGTTTGATGTGAAGCCAGTCGATTGCGGTAGCTCACTCAGCTAAATGCCCAGGGGACAGCTCTAAAGGGCCTCAAACTCACTTCGGAGGTCATTTTTTATTATTCAATATGTTACTTTTTTCCACATTATCCTTATCTTATTTAGGCTGTAGAAGATTCCCAAGAAAATTTGATAAATTGTTTTGAAATCCTATTTTTAAAAAAAATCACATGATTACAGACACTAATAAAATATGATAAAAATGTGTTTTCAAATCAATAAATTTGCATTGTAAATGACTGAGCAAGAAGGCTGAGAGCATCACCGCACTTGGCGGCATCTGTTACGTCGTTTTGCTCACTTCAAACGTCCAGTCTCACTGTCTCCTTCCGCCCTGTGGTGCCCTTTTGCACACCTAACATCAGTCTTTTCTGTCAGCAATCTCACTTATCATTCTTAGCACAGTGCATAAATATTGACAGTCTTTTAACCAGGTGCAAATTAATCATTGTTTGACTGAGATTGTGAAGGACCTTTCAGATGTATTCGTGGTTGTGAATCTATTCCGCTGCATTTATATGGACCTGAATATATAAGTACACTCTCCTCCCTTCATTCAATTAGCATAGGTTTCTGAGTTTCCATTAGATGGCTGAAAAAGAGGCTTTAGAGAAGACAAGCACCCAGCCACAGTAGTGAGCAAAAAGGAAAATATCACTGAAAATATCACTGAAAATATCAGTCTGTTCCTATCTCAGTTGCTCATCTTCACTGTCAATAATTTACTTTTTATCTTATGTTTTTTTTGTCAAGCCATACATTATAATATCAGTGCAACATTGCCCTTATGTATCTATGATGAGGGGTTATTAAGTAATCTTATGTTTGAAGCAAGGCTGGAGGCACGGAACCTTTTACCTATGAAGTAGGCCTGACAAGCATGAATCATATATCATTTTGGCATATTGGTAAAAGCAAACAGAAAGGCAAAATATGACACTGAGGATAATAGATGATAGTTTGCAACTGACATGAGATACCAACACCCTGAACCATTCATCATATTAGAACTTATTTGGGCACAGGCTTCTCCCTCTTCAGTGACACACTCCTCAAATAAAGTCGACTAAAGCAGAATTCATATCCAACCTATCATTTTGTTTAGATCAGATGCAGATATATTCCTGCACACAAATGTAAACTTCTATACTACAAATGCACGTGAAAGTAATTATAACAATACATATGTTATTTATTTAAAGTTAACCTTAATAAAGTATAATGTTTACCATACGTGTCAGATATCTTTTGCTATGCCCAATATCTAAATAGTCAAATACATGTGAACATGAAAGGTATCTAGATTATGACACAAGAATTGGGTCTGTGTCTGTTGTTTTGATGAGTAGGTGTTCACTGATTTCTCAGAAACATTTCTCTTATCAAAGCAGCTGAGTTCCTAAAAAAAACACAGATTCCTCATTGGTTGTTCTGGAACAATCCTTCATCTCAAAACTGCAATTAAGTTGGGCCTGAATGCTTTAAGCTGTGACTGGCCCTTATAATATGACGTCCCTCCAGCCCCTTCTTTCTGTCCAGCAGGGGTTCTCACTTGTTCGCAGTCACAAATCATGCAGAAATATGACTCCGCACGTGATCCCAAAGGTGACACATTACTCATTTATATCTTTGACACATTGATTCTATGTTGCTTGTTTTCATATCATGAGTTATGGGGCTTGTGTGAGAAGAAGCTCAGAGTAATTCCCCAGGCATATCACAAAGTGTGTGTAATAAAGTAATCAATATTTATACTAATGACAGTTATAGGCCACAATATCTCACACGATGAGGGAGAAATGTCTTAATTCTACCCACCGCTCATTCACGAATAAATCTCTCTTATTTTATGGATGTACATGATATCACTATTTTTTCCTGTTACAGATATATTAATTTATCACATATCAAGATAATTATCGTCTCCTAATTGATACATCATATATAATCTGGAGCAGTGTAATCAATAACTATATCCAAAAATCACTTCTCTGCTTCTCAATAATTGCCCTATTATTAAGTAGTCCGTCATTGGCTAGTGTTGGTTTTATAGCCCCGTCTTTTATAAGGTTTCAAAGATGTTATGGTATTTCCAAAGGGCACTTATAGCTACCTATGACTTGTTCCCAAAAGCGAATATAAATGAAACATTGGAGTTAGGAACGGGCATGGAGCATCAAAATATTTGAAAAGAGCTCAGTCGTGAAAAAAAATACTGGTATTGTGTTAACCACAAAATCATTTGTGATGGTGGTTACCAAGCTGTGAAAACACTAAAAACAAGGTGGCTTTAAATTGGGAAAGAATTACTTAACAATCTCTTGAAGCCTAACAGGTAATGCATTGAGTTCCATATGACATTCTTCTGTGGGATGCATGTCAATTTAGTTTTCACTATAATATAGAAAAGAAGATAAGAATTATGGATTGGATTATTCCTCCATTATAATGAATTGTTCATTTGCCTCGTGCCAGATTGTCATCAATAAACGGCCCTGTTTAGGCACGTCACTCCAACGTTTCTCTGATCGTTTTCTGGGCATCTCCATCTTGTTCCCATGATTCTAAAATTGTGTCAGTCAAGCTGTGTATTCTTTACAGGTGTATTTATCAGCCACAATGACGAAATGACAAAGACGAAATGACAAAGACGAAATGACAATGACGAAATGACAATGACGAAATGACAAAGACGAAATGACAATGACGAAATGACAAAGACGAAATGACAATGACGAAATGACAATGACGAAATGACAATGACGAAATGACAATAAAGTGTCCGTGTCTGTTGTCCGTGTATGTGTTCATTGTCTGTGGCCGAGTCAGTTGTATGTGTATGTTGTCCATTCCCATTGTCGGTGTCAGTGTCCGTGTCTGTGTCAATCTAGTTCTCGCGAGATTTCACCATTCTTCTTGTCAGGTTTCAGCCCGAGAAAATGTTGTGGTTCAACACTAATAAAAAGTGGTCTGTGCGTCTCAAGAGTTTCTCATGAGAACAGCATTATGTCGCGAAGGTAAATTCTTCGACTTTGGTGTTTACAGCTTGAAGAACTCATTTTATGTAATGGATAATGGTTTTATATCATCTGTAAATATATCATGTTTCACATTATTATCGGAGGTGAAAAGCTTTTAGTTTATGTCTTTGATTTGTGTCTTCTTAAACTGTATATATATATATATATATATATATATATATATATATATATATATATATATATATATTTACAGTTTATATATATATATATATATATACATATATAATAAAAATGTATATAATAAAAATATATAAATATATCTATATATTCAAAATAAAATATTCAAAACATAGGTTGCGCCTATAAGAACAACTACTGACATAGTGCAGTTCAGAGGGAGGTGACAGGATTGCTTCTTGTTTATTCGACGCGCCACCTGTCGACGGAAAGCCAGTATCCAGCTGCGGTAACGTGGGCATGACAGATGTGAGGGCTGAAACACGAAGCAGATATATATGACCACTCACACACGCATATACTAGTAGCACTCATGATCTGCTTTGCTTTCCAGTATCTTGTATTCAGTTGTCTGTGTTTTTTTCTTTGAAAACAAACTGAGCTTGAAGCAAAGGATTTGTTTTGGAAAGTGCTAAATGTTATGGACATAAATACGAAATTCAACCTGTAAAAAAAAACCAACCCCCCCAAAAAAAAAAACCCATCCAAACAGTATATGAGGGAATCTTCTGAAAATTTTGTTTACGGATCATTTTAATTACTTAAGGAGCGAGGCCGTATTGTTTCTCATGTTTCTCATTATAACCATACCTTATATATAAAGAGGTATGCATTGAGTAGAAGTAAGCCCATACTTAGCTGATTATAATACCATCCGCAAAGAGAAGCACACACTGTTCTCCCCCTTTGAAGTGATAGCCACAAAATGTACCTTATGAACTACCTGAGACACAAGTGCAGGGGCCAAGCAGCACTGCATCTTTCCAATGTATATCTTTGGTGTTCTTGCATACCATTATCAGACACTAGCCTTCTTACACCCTTCATATATCTACAAGGAACATGATTAAACATTGATATAGCAGCCTGAGGCATGATTCTGTGGTAGGGGTCTGCTTACATCAGTCATATGCCCATGCCCAGGCATCTGGCAACTCAATAAATGAGGTTCTGTGAATGTACCACATTTATCCAGTCCAGATCCGTACCTTGGATGAAGAGCGTTAAGATATATCTACATTCTATTAAATCATCTATCATTCGTTGGTAAGGTGTGCTTGGGAGTCATAATTATACCATGCATTAACTCGGTGTAGTTGATAATATTTTGCATGCATTTGTTGCCATTGTCAAACGGAATTCCAAATAAGCTGGTGTTTAGAGGGGCTAAGACCTATTTTTTAATAAAGATTTCAGGAAAGGAACAAAATAAATCCTTAATTAAGATATTGTGAGGGTTGCTAAGAGCTCGACAGTGGACATCCACAAAGAGAGGCAAGGCCCATATCCCCACATCAATGTATATATATATATATATATATATATATATATATATATATATATATATATATATATATATATATATATATATATACATATATATATATATATATATATATATATATATATTTATATTTAATCAGTAAACGATATCATTTGGATATTTATATTTAATCAGTAAACGATATCATTTGGAAAATAGTAAGAAAATGATTTTTGATAATGCAGATAGAATCTTGCTTCTAAAGATGGAATAATCCATCAGTGTAATGTAATATATTATTTCATGAGACAATATGTCAATACCAATATGCTACGATACTGAATATGTGCCACAAAAACGCGTGGGTTGCCCAGATAGAGTTCGGTGAAGCTTGATAATTTCACCGATGGTTGTCTTTTGGTATCAATACACCAGCTGTTGTGTGGAGGATCTGCGCAGGTAGTTAGTTCTGTATTCACCGTATCTGCCACCCGCCGCGATGCATTCTCAATGTGACAGCATGCAGCCATCAGCCCCCGCTCAGGGCTCAGTGTAGCCTCCAGAGGAACACGGGACAGGATGCTGTATCACCCCTAAAGAGCCGATCTGTTCACGTCTAATAGTAGAAATTTTAAAAAATCAGATATAAGCTAAGGGTATAAATGACAAGTTCTATGACAAAAATTGACTTAAACATGTCGCTTGGGAAATCAAAACTGTCAAAATGACGAAAACACCATAAAGTTGAGATAGTGATTTAGCGTGATAAGAGATACACCCTCTAGATTATTGAATGATGTGCCCCGAAGGTGACTCCCCCCTGAACAAAGCCAGGCTGTCAGCTCTGGCATTCATGGAAAGGTCATCGAGGTTCCAGCATTATGACGGGAGTAAACTGTCCATGATATGCCAGCAAGCCTCAAATAGAAAACAAAACTCCTTCTAACCAAGACAATCTTGGTCTCCACAGTGAGATTTCACGGGGATTTAATTATTGAAGCTGTCCCTAGAAAGGTGTATACGAGGATTAAGAAGAGGTAAATGACAGCACTGTATGGTGTACCGTGGCAGTTCAAGGTCATTCTCCCCTCTCAACCTGTCTCTGTTTATCACACATCAATTTCTCCAACACAGTCCCACTATTGTTGAATCAAGGTTTTGTCAGATTTACAGCATAAGATGGGCATGGAATCGCTCTAGTAGACCAAGAAATTAAAGCTGGTTTGGAGGCGGTGGAATCCGTGAATTGTGTTGTCACAGAAATGGTATTGAGTTACTTTGACTTACACTCATCCCAGCTCCTCGCTCAGCTTTATGCCATGATTTATTATTTAATAATTAGATTCATCAGTAAAGCTGTACCGATAGATGCTCATATGGATATGATTTTTGCCTCTAGTAGTTCTACTCTGCTTCCACATTATGGCATTTATAGCTACTCAGTCTATTTATAGCCATCATATGTTACTCAGGTTCCACGATGTGATATGACTGTGATCACCCTTAGGATGTGCATAGATGCATGCAAGCTCTGCTCTATGGCCTTAGAAAATCTGTTATAAATGCAAAAAATGCATTTTTACAACATTTTTGTATTTGTATTTGCTTTTAAGACATGTGAACACGCTGAAAATGAATTATGCATATCCAACCTTAAATATCCAGCACAAACCGTTTTAATTGTTTCCACGATGAATTATATTTTATTTGTTCGTTTAGGTTCTAAAATGTCGCTGAATATCTCCTATAAATAGATATGGTATCGTTTTTTAATGTGATGCACTAATTTATATCTAGATTATGTTCCCTCCAATTGAATGTAACCATAATACTGTGTCTGTATCTTTAATATGTTCTTTAATTTGACTAACAACACCGGGTCCATAAATAGCCCAAAGTTCAGCCCATACAGACGATATAATCAGTTATACTGGCAAGTTACAAGATTGTGCTGAACAAAGCAGGTTTTGAATCAGAGACATAAATGTGCAACAAATGCATAATTTGGAAAAAATGATTTGATTTCAATGTAGCAGAGTGAGTCTGTATGTGGTCTCTTGTAAGTCAATGTTATTTTGTTAACCACACGGAACCTTCATTAGAGAAAGTGGGGATTGCTTACAGCTGAGATATTCAAGAAAACATATTTTTGCATTCATTTCAGAGGGTCAGATGGTGCAGGTGTTTTGTAAATCGGTCTCTTGCAAAAACAAAATATTCACGTGAAGGAAGAGAATAAATTCATAAAACAAGTCGGAGATATGCCGATTGTGTGGTCATCCTGCCAAGGACCGAGACATATCATTATATGAGCAATCACATAATATCTAATAATATGGCAGATTTTACAGTGAGAGCTTTGGCCAGTCAATTAAATCCAACTTATATGGCGCGCACTTCAAGTAGATGGAATCAAATATGTAAATTCCCCAAACAAAATTATGGATATTGGCTATTATTGCATATTGATATTTCAATGTGTACACTAATGGTGGTGTGGGGAGAGCTGAACTTGGCTGCCTATTCTACCGTCAGGACCCAGCAAGCCACAGCGGAAATTACCAGCCCCTGGTATAAAGCCCCACAGCCTAAATATAGAGACGCTTCCCCCGGCCAACCACTCGGGAGAGATCAGTAGTTTAGGGTTGGTAGGCCCGCAACGCACATGGAATGTATAATTCCTTAATGAACATGGCCGTGTTGGCACTTACTAAAATTTGCATGGCGATGTGCTGTGGGGTTATATGGGGATTGTTGCCAGGGAACTTGCTGTCTTTGTGTCCTATGGTTCCAATTGTTGTGGAAGTTCCCGAAGCAAGAAAGGAATCTATAAATGGCAAAAATGATACAACCGCTTCTTTTCATCCAATCAATCAATTCTTCAAAGACATAAAAAGAATCTCAATGTCAGACTTCTGCCTTTTTTCTCATCAAAATAGATGCGTCATGAATGAAGAAAAAGCCACAGAAGAAGTTTATATGATTTAAAGAAAGACATACAAAGATAGGAATCTAGACTCAACTTAATGTATTCCTCCAGATGTGGAAAATGACTTTTTTTGAAGCAGGATGTTTTCTGATAGATCTACTTTTGACAGTAAAGACAGGAGATCATTATTATTTCTTAAAATGCATTTTTAAGAAAAAATGCCAATGTCAAATGCAATGAGTGGAATATATGTAAATTCAACCAGGCGGGAAATGGAAAAGTGAGATCCTTGAAGGCCGGGGAAATAGGGCTGAATGCAGGAAAATATGAGGTTAGATAGGGGGAAAATGAAATTAAGAGGGGGGAGACAATAGGATATATGATGAAATAAATTATTTTATTGATATAGGCCGGAGCTCTACAAATGAGAAAAGAAAGAGTAGAGGGAATTTCATGTACAATACGAAACGGAATAAAATGGAAAAAGGAGGGAAAAATGAAGGATTTATAGGGAACAGGGAGAAGACGGATTTGTGTTAGGCGCGGACAAAAACTGGGTAGAGCACTAGTCCGGAGAAGAAGAGGAATATATATATATATATATATATATATGTTAGGCATGTCTACGCAAATAAGCTGTCAGTCATGTCTACGCAAATAACCCGGTAATGTGAACAGCCTCCAAGAATACCCGGTATTGATTTTTCAACACAATAATTTGATGTTTGAAATCAAGTTACACTTTCTTGTCTCCAAATGGCACCGTGTATATTTCACGATGACTTTGATTTTATTGATATATGTGGAAGGAATGGTCGTCTCGTATTTATATATTTAGTGACAAAATCCTGTCACTTTGAGCAGCCGTTGGATAAACGTTTATTGCTTAGTGTGGTAGTAATTTCCTGCCTTCATTTAGAGCCAGGCCAGTTTGACAACTTAATATCTTTGTAAACGCCGATATTCTGGGTCTTGTCATGTCTCCTCATTTGATTAAGCAAATCGTGTTTGTAATTTCAAATTGAATTAATCAAATGCAGAGCTAAATTCCCAGGCTGCTGCGTATGTACTCAGATGTGTGTGGTATATTCTAAGGTCTTAATGCTGGTGTATTGCACATGTCTAGTTCTCTCCCATTATCAAAGATAGTCTCTAAAGATCATTTATGTCCCTGAATTTTAAAGTGATGATTTTTTCTATCATGACACCACATGCTTTTTACATGTATCATAGTGGGACTGGTAAACACCGTCCGTGCAGCTGTACGCTTTAGCTATGTATTCTTTTGTATAGGACAACATTTTGAACTGGTAAGGTAGAATATCAAGTTGATATGAGTATCAAGCTAAACATCCAGATTGAGTATCAAGCTAAACAGCCAGATTGAGTATCAAGCTAAACAGCCAGATTAAGTATCAAGCTAAACAGCCAGATTAAGTATCAAGCTAAACAGCCAGATTAAGTATCAAGCTAAACAGACAGACTGAGTATCAAGCTAAACAACCAGATTGAGTATCAAGCTAAACAGCCAGATTGAGTATCAAGCTAAACAGCCAGATTGAGTGTCAAGCTAAACATCCAGATTGAGTATCAAGCTAAACAACCAGATTGAGTATCAAGCTAAATAGCCAGATTGAGTATCAAGCTAAACAGCCAGATTGAGTATCAAGCTAAACAGACAGACTGAGTATAAAGATAAACAACCAGATTGAGTATCAAGCTAAACAGCCAGATTGAGTATCAAGCTAAACAGCCAGATTGAGTATCAAGCTAAACAGCCAGATTGAGTATCAAGCTAAACAGCCAGATTGAGTATCAAGTTAAACATCCAGATTGAGTATCAAGCTAAACAGCCCAAGTGAGTATCAAGCTAAACAGCCAGATTGAGTAATGAGTAAATATGAATAGCAGGCAAAAGAGCCAAGCTTAATATCACGCTAAACAGTCAAGTTCAATACCAAGCTAAAAGGTCATCCCCATTACTTTTAGAGTTTCACGTTGAAGAGCCAATTTGAACATTATCCTAAAAGGTCAACTTAACCATCGACTAAAATGGTTTATCTGCATATCTGGATAAACAACCAAACTGGAAATCAAGTTAAATAGCCAAAGTAATATTATCAATACAATACAAAAAGGTGGAGTACAATATTGCTTTAAAAGATCTTATGGACCAAGCTAAATATTAAGTTTCGAGCAAACAGTCCAGCTTAATTTATGATTTAACCCTTGTTTTAGATTACTTCAAACTTGGTTCTCACAAAAATGCTCAATTCAAGTATGAGGCTTTCCTGTGAAGTTTGTCTAAAAGCTAAGCCCAAAAGCCAGAACGATCCACAGAATTGTAACATCAAAACAAAGAGCTCAGGCCAAATTGTTTAAAAAAAATGGCCGTGATGCTTAGTGATGAGCCCTGAGAGTAATATTGTGTCCCGGGGAGGCGAGCCAGATGCTGTTTGTCATGACATAATTGACCAGAAGACAAAATGGTCAGAGTAATTGGTACCAATGCAAGCATTGTGTGCCTGCAAACAATAATGGCGTCTCTAATGGTCATTGGCGGAAGTGGGAGAACAAATGTATGCAAAAGTTGGACTTAACGCCTACGGTGCATACGTATGTGGGAAATCTATGTGGATACACCATATTATATATTTGGCAAAACCAAGTTGGTTTAGTTAATGGCGTTGGATACAAATGAGAAGGCTTCCCGGTATGAAATGCGCATAAGATCAAACCTTATGTGTATACGAGAACAAGTCTCAAAGATTAAATATTAAATAAGGTCAAGGTCGTTGAGCATCTCAAAGCCAGGATTCCGCTTCTGGGTCACGTGCTGAATATCAATGTTTGGAATATTAAATAAGCGTATGGCATTACACATGCAATTAGGAAAATGTGAATATTTGTATTTAGTAGAATGTGAAATAAAAATGTTAGGTCTCATATTTCATCCATTCATATAATATACTGAATATATTATGTGGTTTTTCTCTTTTATCATGATGTAAAAGGTATGCTACTTTGCGTCAGTATGCATGTCGATATAAAGTAGTCGACCCCAAGTTTTTCGTGTTTTTATGACTCACTTGTATTGACGAATCGCAAACATGTTTCATAGTAAAAACTAGACATATCTGCCACGTATTAATGCTAAAACAAACAAACGGTGTTGAAAAGATGGCGTATTTGGTAAGCATAAAGGAAATATAATCTCATTCTATATGAAAAAGATTGAGCTTAACTAGCGATTTTACTTGTGTGTACATTTTAAGTACTACTGTACATGACATACTATCAAAAAATAGAAATAACTTCCATGAAAGAACCAATGTGATTCCCTAATATATAGCAAAAAAGGGGCACGGATTGAGGAATATATACACATTCTGGAGTAAGTTACCAAGAATTAAAATTATTATTCAGGAATAATAATGACCTCCTGTCTCCTATTGGATAATAGGACATGATATTTACTGAACTACGTGCCAAGACCATTCATTGACCTTATGTTAAGAGGTTTGAGGACAGACCGTCTGGACAAGATACACGTTTCTGTCTGAGTTGCTGTGCATGGTCCCAGGTGATTTGGTCCCCTCTTTACAGTTACATTCTGACTCACACTTACACTGGCTGAGGAATTTATATATTTCACAGTGGATTAATATCAATGTATACCCCATCAGTCACTGCACCTTTCAAATATCAAAGATATATTTTTTGTTAAGTAATGGAATAATGATTTCTGTCACAATGACAGGTAAAATATCTTGATTTCTTAATAACTTGGCAGTTCTAATGTTAATATTGTTTGTATGTTACTGATTTAATATAGGTCTAACAGTTGAGCTGCCATAAACATACACCACCTGTGTTTTGAGCGGAAATTAAAGCTTGGGGTCAGTCATTATTGGCCGCTGTCTGCCTGGCACCGAAAACATATGACCTATTGAAAGAGCATATATCAAGGTGCGGAACATAAATTGGGTTTTTGTACTGACTTTCTGTTAGTTTCGGTTTAACAAAAAGCTTTATCTCAATAACATCTAGGGTCAAAATAAATGGTAACCAGTCGGTGCTGACTTTATGTCCAATAGGTCCAACCTAGATGTCACCATCCATCAAGACGCTCGGATTTATTTGAATTCGGTCTGGTTAAAGAAAAACATGACTGGTAACTTTCTGGACAAACAACAACTCAGACATTCTGCAATGGTAAACTAGGTAGAACTATGTGTGTAGGCATGTATTAATGAGATGCTGGTGCGGAGAGGACATGACTGTGTGGAGACATAGCTAAGCTGTCTTGTTTGTGGATTATACATTATAGCATAGTTGGAGTCTGTTGTGACCATGAGATATGGATGAAGCCGCCATGTCCGAGGTCGTTAGTGTCCTTTATATCGACAATCCACCCAAGTCCGCGCATTATATAGTCAAATAAAATGTCACATGAGGGAGACGGATGGAGATACGCATCCAGTTATCATTCAGGGCTTGACTACGGGACCTTTGATATGCTCTCTCCTGCCACCAGAGGGCGTCTATGAAACTAGATAATGGGCATTGACCATCCTTAGCACAGTGGGGTATGTCGTACATCCCCGTTATCTCTCTATTTCCTATGTGTTAGGGAACAGGGCCTAAGAGGAGAAAACTCAGTAATTGGCGAATTATTGCAAACATTTTAATTTCACTTCAACACTTAATATTTCAGTTAATAGGTAGACGTTCTTTATGATGTTGAGACTACAACATGCTTTTTAAATCGAAATATTCTATGCTTCTCGGATATGTATGTAGTTTCTACACCATATATTGATTTGCATGGCAATCATATGAAATATGAGCCACATTTGACAAAAAATGTATTAGACTATTTTTTTGTCGACAGTATGGGTTCTATGGAGAACAATAATAGCATTATATGATTGAATCACTCAAACCATAAAATATACAAGATTGAAATTCAATGTAAGAGGTATTCGTCAATCCGAGGCCAAGCCGGCGTGAATGCTCTTTGACTTCAACTGAGTCCCCGAGGTCCGCCTCTCATCGATCCCGAGATTATATCACAGCACATTAACAGTGTATGGATCAGTTGTGAATCTCAGCAGACCCCCACAGTCGATTTCTAACATCTCCTCTCAAACATGAGCGAATAAATGTCAGAGAACTGGAGTTGTTGGGGAGGTTCTGCTGTCTTCAGAAGGGATCTCTCATAATTGGCGATTCGCTGCGGAATGACGATCACCTTGAATCTTAGAATTGGTGGATGTCTGTGTTCCACTGACATAAAAAAACCACCTGAAGTAAATTTTTAGAGGAAACATGGTGTAAATATATGGGCAATCAGGTATGAGGTATAGACCCCCGCTGTGTCCACACTGCCCTCCAGACCCCAACCTAGCCACTACAAATCAATACAAGAAGGCAAGATAAAACTCCCACCAATACCACGACATGAAAAGTGCATCAACACTGGCTTTCTTGCGGGCGATCGGGCCAGGCCGTACTATTTGCCGCGTATCCATACCAGGATTCTGCCTGTCAAGCAGGCGAACTTCAGCATTGACCTGCTTGCCACCTGCACGCACTCATGGCCTCCCTCTGCCCTGCAGCACCAGACGTGACGTCATTACAGCTCCGCACAAACCAGCGTCTCGACATTCCATTCACTTCCGGTGTCCTGCACATTCGCTCTGAGCCATTCCTGATTGGTTGTCCCGACCAATTTTAATCACCATTGATCCAAAATGGATTGTATTGCGAACAATAGTTTATTATGCATTCTGGTGGGGCGATCTGTCTTCCGTTTTCTGACCCTGGTACTTTGAAGTTTGCGCGGAGGTTGATGTGCCCAAATATAGCGTGCTGCTGATGGCATGCACAACCGACACGAGAGGTCACAGGTTCCATCCACTTCTGATCTTATTCTCTTCTGTCAGATTAGTGTAACCGTCTGCTGTCACGAGATCACTTTAAATTGCATTAAACTACAAGAAAATCCTATTCTAATTACATGGTTCTAACCTGAAGAAGACATTTATTTTTATCATGCTGTGTTCATAGTAGATTATTTGGGAGAAAAAACATGACATTCCTCGAAACATTTGCGTGCTCATCGAAGTTGGTTCAAAGAGCATTTTTTTAAAATGTCTTTGTCCTTTGGCAGAGAGCTAGAAACTGTGAAATTACAATTTAAGGCGTATTGAAAGATGTTTCAGGCCAGTCTTGTCTCTTGGCGTCCTTGAGTAACTTGTGAAAACTAATCAGTGCTATTTGTCTTTTGTGTGCCTGGTTTTTGTTTGCTGTAGTGATTGGAAACCCCGTGGTCAAATCTTTCATAGAAAGTGAGAGATTATCTTGATAACCATCACATAAGAGATTGAATTGACTCCCGTGCTCACAGGAATTGATAATCATGAATGAGACATGTTGATATTAATGGGGGAATTTCGGGTTTGATAATCTTGAGTACCAGGAATCCAATCTATGGTCACCACTGTTATCAAGATTTCATCAAAATTATTATATTTATGTGTTTCTAGAATGATCCACCTTGATAGAAAGGCACGAAACCATTCCTGTTTTATTTTGATAATATGAAGGAAACTAAATGTGTAGGTTCCTTTTTCAGCAAAATCACATCTCAGGAATATTAAGGATGTTTTTATTCTTTTCGTTTGCAGAACAAAGGGAATTCGCATTGAAAGCCGAGAACCTCTTAATGAATATAAGTAAGTATTATCCATTCATTCTTTGTATATTAGAAAGAAATTGAATCTACATTAAGCCAAAGTTAGTATGATTGGTTAAAAGTATATCTCGCATCATTGTCTTATCTAATTACACATGAGTATGGTTTCATGCATATATCTTTACATTTAGACATTGGGTAGGATTATCACAATGAAAATGTTTGATTTAAATTTTAAAATTGATGTTAAAATTTGGAGATCCCAAAATTTGTCAATATCTTGGCATATTTGAAAATGAAAACATACTCAAAGCCATAGATATTCTTCCATTTTTGTTTGACATGTCATTAATTTCTCACAATGAAAAAAAACGTTGCTCTGAGGCTTAACCAAGAAGCACATGCATGAAATAGGAAAGAAAGATAATGTCTTTTTGTCCTGGAGAAAACTCATGCTTTGGTGGAGATAAAAAAGCACTCTGTTATCTCATTGAAGTCTGAAATGTCGATACATCCATTCAATATTACTCACCAGAAGCTAAAGAGGCCAGTTAACACATATTGATTTAAATATTTGCCAAAAGTATTGAATTGGTTGCAATAAATGTGTTCCATTGCCGGAGGTGAGGTTCGCTGTGTCCTGGAAAGCATCGAGTTGGAAACACTAAAATATGAGCGATAGCCACCAGAAATGACTTCCTATGTATGAAACATCTAAAATGAATAGCTTGATCTGCATAACATATGTGATCTTTAGAAAGGTCATAAACATTTCCAATTAATCTGCATCACGTCCTTTCTATTTCATAATTTATTCCAGTTACAATATAAGATGTATTAGATTAAAGACTTTATTCCATATTTTATTTTAATAATTCCCCATAGAAGTGTGTTTAGATAAAAGTCCATGAAATATTGGATGTCAGATTGGTCTGTTTTTCCCATCATGTAATTTTTTCATTGGTTTTTTAAGCTGAGAACTGGGATCAATTCCCGAATATACGCACCAGTGTTTGTTGATATATTCTCATGTTACCTGAAAATGTCTGCTGTATTGCATAGATTAACATTTTAACATTGTTTGTGATCAATGATGCTGACTCTCAGATGTTAATAATGTCTGTCCTTGCATGATAATCACAAAGCAAGACAAGAAAGAACAGGAAGGGAACTTAATGCTTTTACAATATGGACCTCTTTTTATAGAAAATGAGGAAAGAAGGTGCTCCACCACATAAAACTGTTCACCCAAGATTACTAATAAGACCGCAAATACTTTGCTAACCAATTATTTTCCGAAAACATACCCTACATATTAAATCACAAACACATTTGATGATGTTCTTCTAGTTATCTGGTTTCATTTTACCGGAACAATTTACTAATTTATAAATCTTGACCTTATTATCAAATTATGAAGTCGGCAAAACATCTTTTTATATTTTCTACTTTTCTGATTGGCTTATATTTACACTTATGGTTTAGGTTTAAAATTATGCCCTCTAGCGGACGATATATACACTTTGCTTCTACAAAGAGAGATTATAATCATTGATCAGGTTATAAGATAACTAGGTTTCGCAACAGAAATCCCTAAAGATATAAGCCATTATAATTTATTCAGTTCCGGACAATCACATTACAAATTTAGAATCAGTGACTATCCCACTAATGCGATATCATAAATCAAATATTACTTTTATGTGCTTTAAATCG
This sequence comes from Amphiduros pacificus, assembly GCA_949316495.1. Classification (NCBI taxonomy): domain Eukaryota; kingdom Metazoa; phylum Annelida; class Polychaeta; order Phyllodocida; family Hesionidae; genus Amphiduros; species Amphiduros pacificus. The sequence goes on along the minus strand of OX439001.1, from coordinate 54,675,665 downwards.
AATTGCTTCAATAGTTTAAGAGGACATTTATGCGTGCAATGACGATGAAGTGACAACCTCCGCCGTGGAGCTGCTGTTTCTCAGCCAAATATCCACGACACAAAACAGGCCCCTATTAAAAGCGTATGTGGTCTGACTAAAGTGGATTTTGCTCCCAGAGATTGTTCCATGTTATGTTCTGGCCGTGACAAATTTGATCAAAATACCAATCAATTTGTACCACTGGAATTATTTTTTGCATCTTAAAGATTTTTTTTCCATCCTGTCAGAAAATACGTAATGAGGGTGAATTTGTGTGAATATCAGAAAACCTACACATTGTAGTCCGCAGGGCATAATAAAAGAACGGGTCCGGCGACGCGATATTTTTTGTCTTTTTAATATTATTACAATCTGTTTGTTGGTGTGCTTTGGGGCCTTCTATGGCATTGTTTGATGCGGGCAGGTAGGCTTACTCTCCATAGCAGACCCAGGGTTTATACCATGCAGAGTAAGGTAGGCCTACTCTTCATAGCAGACCCAGGGTTTATACCATGCAGGGTAAGGTAGGCTTACTCTCCATAGCAGACCCAGGGTTTATACCATGCAGAGTAAGGTAGGCTTACTCTTCATAGCAGACCCAGGGTTTATACCATGCAGGGTAAGGTAGGCTTACTCTTCATAGCAGACCCAGGGTTTATACCATGCAGAGTAAGGTAGGCTTTAATGCGCCTCCAACACTACAGGTCTACGGCGGTTGTTATGGCGGATGAGGTGAGCCAATCTGCGGTGTGGTGCTGCATGCAAGGGCCTCTGGGATACGCCTCCTAGCGGCAACTAATTAATGTTCACAGGGTGATGGTACAAATAGTAAAGATAACCAAGGATATCTATAAATTAATCATGCCCAACTAGTTTGGCCACACGGTGTCAGTGTGCCATAAAGTGGGCGATAAATGAAATGAACCTTTGAGATAAACTGTTTTTGAATTAATTTTCGGTAATGGGCAAAACAACCGATGAAACGAAACAAAACAGCCGATGAAACGAAAAAGGCACTGGGATGGAAGATCTTAATAAAGGAATAAAATAAATTAAGAAACTGAAAATAACTCCAATGTAACAGAATTACCTGTGTACGTGCGTGTTAAATGGGTGCATTGATCATCTATCCTCAACTCAGTTTAGCACAAAATGTACAGATATTAACAGAATGAAAATAGATATGTCTTGTATTTATGTGCAAGCCTCTGGCAAAGAAGCTTTGACGAATCTTTCTGAGGCGCGTTTATCAAATGATATATTTGATGAACTTTAAAAGTATGTGTCTTTTTATGCGATATTATTTTTCTAAAAATAACTTGCTTTTTTCTGATATGTGACTGCACTATCAGCCTCGAGCCAGCCCCAGTAATATGAGATAAAGTATCACTCAACAAAGTATTTTCTGTGCAATATGCCTAACTTTATGCTACTCCAGGTCATATATACTTTTGTCAAAACTGCCACTGCTTGGCACTATGGTCACATATATGAGTGGTGGTCTGAACATTTATCGACTATATTTGCAGTTGCAAAGATTAATATGAACTGATTGAGGAGACTGGAGTGACAAATTGACCTATCTACTCTCTTAATCAGTGTCACACAAAATCGCCTTCTCCAGACATAAGTGGGTTTTCACCAATGTGAATTCATCACACAGCCACACTGTGACCACACACGTTCCACATCAAGTCATCAGCCATTCTGAGGGCTTCATATTGTCCAGTATGTTCTAATGGTGCCCCGAGAGTTGAATTAACATGACCCTACGGCTGAATGGAGGATGAACCCGTGGCTGATTCTACTTAAGGAAATATTATTTCATGTGTAAATATGCAATTGCATTGTTTATAGATCAGGGGTTTCGGTGGGACAAACACAGTGCTTCATGACTGACCATCATGGCTTGTGTTTCATGTCTCTATGATATAACTAAAGATGGATACCTTCAGAAAGCGCTGTACTTCTATCTGACCTGATATAACCTTAATAGTGCTGTAAGGGTCTTTAATATGAACAAATAACTAAATGATAGTGTAGCTTTATAAAGTAGTAAGAGTGTGGAAAATGGGCCTCGATTATTTCAGCAATCAGGTATGAATATTATAACGATAAGTCCAGACACTATTCAATGTGTTGATGCGCTAATAAACAAGGTTTAAAGACCATTACGTCAGGGCGATTGTTTAGCCTCGTTACCACTTCCTCCAGAGCAGGTGTTGGGGAGGACAGCCTTTTCCTCCCGCTTCGATTCCTTCATATAAAGCTGCACTATATCTGCTGGCGTAGATAGACAGAGTAGCCAATCGCCGGAAGCGGAAAGGAAACTTAGCAAAGCTCCAATTATGTGAGAGTAGCCCTGACAGAGACTTGGACCCTTGTCCTGCGACACACACAATCGATTCTATTGGACTTTTAAGATCCTTTTATTAGACACGATAATGACTTTGCAACCAACACGAAGCTTTTTGTCCATTTGCCAGTGAGTCTTATCGCCTTTTGACCTCAAGTCGATTTCCGCTACTGTCCAGTACTCTTCATCCCACGATTTGGGACACAGAAGAAGTGGCACCCCTTCAGCTGGTGGCAGAGAGAGTGGATGTCCAGCTAAGGCTGTTGGAGTTGGAGTGGCCCATGTTTGTCCATTAGCTGATTGGCAGGGACAGCACACTTGTGTTCGTCTTCTAAAGCTGCCACAGCTGAAACTCCCACCAGGGGTCAGACCTGAAATATGACACACAAATTAGGAAACTTGAAAACGAAGTAATTTTTCATCCTAGCATTACAGGGCACAATAGTAGTTTCATGAGCAGGTGCTGTGAGTGGAAAACCTAATTATGAGTGTGTACATGTAACTTTGTGGGATGGCTTGAATAGGCAACTTCGTCTATCCAATGGCGTACTGTATGTGGTGGGTTGACTATATTGGTATGACTAAATACGAATGCCTAGTTCATCATGCAGTCTTCACTTAGTACACCCACACAAAACTACACAAATAGACCTGAGCATAAGATACTATGATAAGCCTCAACGCCCATCAGAGGCCGTTTGCAAACAGGCTTTATTTCATCGTCACAGACACATTGCCTACCCCCACTGTATGGAGTGTCAAACAAAGACCTTCCAAGATATGAGAGTCTGATTGGCTAATGCACCAAGGGACTATACTTTTATTGATATTTATTCCTCTGCCCTTTGAGACATTTTGTCCATTACTGCTCTGTGATATATCCATAGAAAGCAATTACCATCACAGACCAAATAAATATTAGAAACAAACCTTTCTATTTTTTCCCCTCAGATCTTCTGACATTTTGTACACTTCATACTTGAGTGAGTGCAATTGGGCATCCATCTCGTATTGGGATCATTTGGTAGTTTGGCAGGGAAGGAATACTACACGTCAGACATGCTTAAGGTGCTTACACAGAAATAAATTTCACACCCCACAGAATATTCTGGTGAAAAGACCGTTGAGTGCAATCCCTCAGAGTAAGCCTTCCTTCGTTCCCATAGTTTCTAGTCGATTTAGCTAAAGGCCTCAGACAGTTATCCAAATCACGCCATCGATTGGTATGTATACGTTGTTTTCTGAGAAATTCTAAACAAACTGGACAGAGGAAATGGAGAATCTTGTCAAAAGTGAAATCGTTAACCCGATATTGTTGTCTCAAAGATTTCTCATCACAGTACAAACGGACAATGGCATGATGGGAAATTTAAAATAGGTAGTCTAAACGCCCACGTCTGGAATTCTGCATTTATTTATGTTTAAGGAAAGTCATAAGAATGTCACTGAATGTCTATGTCTTGAACCTGGTCTTGAATGTCATATGAAATCATTAGGTTTTTAGGCCTAAAGGATTGCGGAACACTCCCTGTCATTCATATCACTTTCTCTAGTTCTGATCAAACAATCTCATGTAATTGTCAACCTTTCATAATATTTCCTAAGAATTCTTTATATTTCTGACATATATTATCTCTTTATTGCTGATTATGCCCAAACAAGGATTGTAAGGTGCACTAGTATGCACTACAAACAGACACTGTCGTCTGTCTGTGCTATACAAATTTTTATATCATCATTTATATCAGAAATCATCTGAAAAATTTATACAGATATTTGAAACAATAATCTATTATAATATATGTTTTGTGGAGTATTCCACTTGACTTTGTTTCTTGACAATAAACATGGCTGCTGAGTTGGATTATAATGCCTGTGTTGTTAGTGGAGACCTGTCAGTGATCCTTCTTGTGCTAATTTTGGTCCAAATGGATGGTGGCTTAGATGCAAAGTAAGGTATAAATGTTTTATGTGGTGAAGTCTATGGTAGATTTGAGAGGATATTGTGTTCCCGTGCCTAACCGAGGCATGAGATTCCCTGAGAGGCACACCGGATTCCCCAGAGAGCCTCTCTTCCAAATCCAACAGGATAAGTAATTAAGCCCCCCACTGTCCTTTTTCCCAACAATTGCCTTTCTCCGTCCCTGTCAAATTTTTGGATGGAGCTCATGGAAAATTGGGTTAGTGAGATTAATGCTACAAGAAGCGGACAATCAAGGGCTGTGTTGTCCGGTAATGTGAGCCATTCTGCTCTGCAGCCGGCAAGAATTGGATTACCCCAAAGAATACAGTTATGTACTCTCAGCAACTGACAACCTCCATATCTTACCACTTTCGTCTTTTTTTTTACTGTGTCTCTCTCCTGAGGCAAATGGCTGTGCCCTCTTTTGTTGTCTGCTCATCAGCGGCAATGATAGTTAGCCCTTAACTACCTATGCCAGACATGCAGGAGACAATGAGGTTTGTTCATTTAGGGGCAATGTCAAAAAGGGTCAAGCATGTCAGAGGCTAAATTAACATAGAGCTGGGCAGAGTGGTTCCATCAAGTAGACATTAGCACTTTGCAGTTTGGGAATATCTCTGACATAACACCTACATTCAATCACAAGACACAGGCACCCCGAGGCAATCTCCGCAAAGCCATAGCTAATTAAAGCAGAATAAACCATAAACTACGGCCTGGAAACCTGAGATGTGATTAGAAATATCCAGTGTGAAATCTTGCAAAGCCTGTGACATAACAAGTTGATTTAATTACAGGGAGCCACTGGTTACAAACAATTATGGGGGTAATATGTGGGGGCATGTTATTGATAGAAAACTTATTTGCATAAATTTAGTATGTGACTTCTAGCTTCAAATAACAACGCCAAAATAAACAGAGATTCGAATTTTGAAGAAAAGAATAATAATGAAAATGTAGAAAAGACTAAAAACCTAAACTGTTTCAGAAAAAATGAAATGTTTACAAATCATAATTTTTCTTGCTTTCCAAACAAAGCGTATGAATGCCCTCCAAACACAAACCTTTTCAACTTTTTTTCACCTACATTTGATTTGTCTCCATCAGACCTCTACCAATGTAATTCGGGAATTAGACCCCTACCAAGTCGCCAAAATACTTCATGCTTCAAACAGTCCTCAATGGTTCCAGAAATAGATACTCCTTAACCTATCATATTTATAATGTAATGAATAAAGGTTTTAGAACGGCTGTTGGATTTCTATATAAAGGAATCAAATACCAGTACTTTACCTCATGAGTCAGTATCATACTTTGTCTCCGCCTGATATATAGTTATTTGACTGTTATTTAAATATCTCTTCTCCCATTGTACTCCAGTGTATCTTCACCATTGTTCTGGATACGGACAGGCGATGCGGTATATCTCCACATGTCTCCAATGACATATAAATGACAAGCTGTTCATAACGATTGCAGCTCTTTGTGATAGTGGATGTGAAAAAATGCACAGTCCTTTTTCAGACGCCAGTATTTCTTGCACTTCAGCATAAATATTGCAGTCTGAAACTAAACAAAATGTGACATGTGCGTAGTTATGACTCATAGTGACAAGATGATTTGTCATATTAAAGATATACATACACGTGCAAAAAGTAGTTCTTGGCGAAAACTATGCTTCATAGTGATGTAAGCTGACATGAATTTGCGCAAGGCAATATGTTTGCAAGCATTTGTAATTAATGCACAGTTAATTAACTAAAGCTCATAACGAGTATGCTCCTGGAGGATCTCCTGGAGGATCTCCTGGAGGGTCTCCTGCAGGGTCTCATGGAGGGTCTCATGGAGGGTCTCATGGAGGGTCTCATGGAGGGTCTCATGGAGGGTCTCATAGACGGTCTCATGGACGGTCTCATGGACGGTCTCATGGACGGTCTCATAGACAGTCTCATAGACGGTCTCATGGAGGGTCTCATGGAGGGTCTCATGGAGGGTCTCATGGAGGGTCTCATGGAGGGTCTCATGGAGGGTCTCATGGAGGGTCTCATGGAGGGTCTCATGGAGGGTCTCATGGAGGGTCTCATGGACGGTCTCATGGAGGGTCTCATGGACGGTCTCATAGACGGTCTCATAGACAGTCTCATGGAGGGTCTCATGGAGGGTCTCATGGAGGGTCTCATGGAGGGTCTCATGGAGGGTCTCATGGAGGGTCTCATGGAGGGTCTCATGGAGGGTCTCATGGACGGTCTCATGGATGGTCTCATGGACGGTCTCATGGATGGTCTCATGGACGGTCTCATGGACGGTCTCCAGGAGAGATGCATTTTCGTTAAGAGATATACCGTCTCAAAGTATTTCTAATGCGATGTGATATAATTAGCTCCTTATGTGTGGCATCTACGCAGAACAAAACAAAGAAAAATTGCAGTATTTTGTCATATTACCCATTTGTGTAAGTGGTGGGAGGATCCCCGTCAGCCAGAGCAACTCAGACCATCTCATTTGAAGACCTGTTTTGACAGTAAATGCATTTTCTGACAGCCTTAAAGGGACCTAACAATGAAATATACTCACTACTCACAGAAACCTATTTTCACCAAATAGGATAGACACTGAATCTTATAAATATTTATTGAGAAAAAACAAGACATGAATATCTATGGGAATATATTGTGTTCTCTGGGAATCGTGGGTGCACAGAGAAGCGCATCACTTCTATCATTCAAACTCAGATCCTCTCTCTGTCCACTCAAAGTGTCTGGACACCTCTCAGCAACATATTACCTGCACAGAAGACGAAGGAAACATGTTTTATAACTATCAAGTCACAATGATACCGAGGCCAAAGTCTGTTTGAGTAAAGCGATAGGTAACATTAGTTGATATTTCCTCCCACGTTGATCTATAAATTGATAGTTTCAACACAAACTCAAATTCGGTTTAGGGCAAGCTGTATACTAAAGCCCAAAATCTGTGAGCATCTTAACCGATTTGCTGCTGTATGACTGAACATGATTGAGTAGTTCACAAAAGCATGGCCAATGTGTTCAATATCCTGACAATTGGAGTTACACATTTGCTTTTGCCTATCATAACCCTCAAGACCCAAAATAGAGTTCTGTCTTTAGAGAGATGAAAATCATTTTATTTTATAACACATGGTGTAATAGGTGTAACAGGCAGGCATTATTTCATGAACCTTGAGGGGATTGCTATGAACCATAGTATACCTATCTGAGAAGATAGCTTCTGATACATGTTATCTTTTAAATATGGATATTAGTGGAACACGATGCCTACAGCCATAATGTTAGTCTTTCCTTTCATTATATACAATGGCTTGGGTGTCCACCCCCTCAAACGGATATGGCGATAGGTCCGCTGACCCAGTGTAATGAGGCTTTTATACTGCAGCCTTTGACCTGTCTTTAAAACAACAGCCTTACTCCTATCTGCTATGCTACAGCCTTACTCCTATCTTCTATACTACAGCCTTACTCCTATCTTCTATGCTACAGCATTACACCTATCTTCTATGCTACAGCCTTATTCCTATCTTCTATGCTACAGCCTTACAACTATCTTCTATGCTACAGCCTTACTCCTATCTGCTATGCTACAGCCTTATTCCTATCTTCTATACTACAGCCTTACTCCTATCTTCTATGCTACAGCCTTACTCCTATCTTCTATGCTACAGCCTTATTCCTATCTTCTATGCTACAGCCTTATCCCTATCTTCTATACTACAGCCTTACTCCTATCTTCTATGCTACAGCCTTATTCCTATCTTCCATACTACAGCCTTACTCCTATCTTCTATACTACAGCCTTACTCCTATCTTCTATGCTACAGCCTTATTCCTATTTTCTATGCTACAGCCTTATTCTTATCTTCTATACTACAGCCTTATTCCTATCTTCTATGCTACAGCCTTATTCCTATCTTCTATGATACAGCCTTATTCCTATCTTCTATGCTACAGCCTTATTCCTATCTTCTATACTACAGCCTTATTCCTATCTTCTATACTACAGCCTTACTCCTATCTTCTATACTACAGCCTTATTCCTATCTTCTATACTACAGCCTTATTCCTATCTTCTATGCTACAGCCTTATTCCTATCTTCTATACTACAGACTTATTCCTATCTTCTATACTACAGCCTTATTCCTATCTTCTATGCTACAGCCTTATTCCTATCTTCTATACTACAGACTTATTCCTATCTTCTATGCTACAGCCTTATTCCTATCTTCTATACTACAGCCTTATTCCTATCTTCTATGCTACAGCCTTACTCCTATCTTCTATGCTACAGCCTTATTCCTATCTTCTATACTACAGACTTATTCCTATCTTCTATACTACAGCCTTATTCCTATCTTCTATGCTACAGCCTTATTCCTATCTTCTATACTACAGACTTATTCCTATCTTCTATACTACAGCCTTATTCCTATCTTCTATGCTACAGCCTTACTCCTATCTTCTATACTACAGCCTTATTCCTATCTTCTATACTACAGCCTTACTCCTATCTTCTATGCTACAGCCTTATTCCTATCTTCTATACTACAGCCTTATTCCTATCTTCTATGCTACAGCCTTATTCCTATCTTCTACGCTACAGTTTTATTCCTATATTCTATACTACAGCCTTATTCCTATCTTCTATGCTACAGCCTTATTCCTATCTTCTATACTACAGCCTTATTCCTATCTTCTACGCTACAGTTTTATTCCTATATTCTATACTACAGACTTATTCCTATCTTCTATACTACAGCCTTATTCCTATCTTCTATGCTACAGCCTTATTCCTATCTTCTATACTACAGACTTATTCCTATCTTCTATACTACAGCCTTATTCCTATCTTCTATGCTACAGCCTTATTCCTATCTTCTATACTACAGCCTTATTCCTATCTTCTATGCTACAGCCTTATTCCTATCTTCTACGCTACAGTTTTATTCCTATATTCTATACTACAGCCTTATTCCTATCTTCTACGATACAGTTTTATTCCTATCTTCTATGCTACAGCCTTATTCCTATCTTCTATACTACAGCCTTATTCCTATCTTCTATACTACAGCCTTATTCCTATCTTCTATGCTACAGCCTTATTCCTATCTTCTATGCTACAGTTTTATTCCTATATTCTATACTACAGCCTTATTCCTATCTTCTATGCTACAGCCTTATTCCTATCTTCTATACTACAGCCTTATTCCTATCTTCTACGCTACAGTTTTATTCCTATATTCTATACTACAGACTTATTCCTATCTTCTATGCTACAGCCTTATTCCTATCTTCTATACTACAGCCTTATTCCTATCTTCTACGCTACAGTTTTATTCCTATATTCTATACTACAGACTTATTCCTATCTTCTATACTACAGCCTTATTCCTATCTTCTATGCTACAGCCTTATTCCTATCTTCTATACTACATCCTTATTCCTATCTTCTACGCTACAGTTTTATTCCTATCTTCTATACTACAGCCTTATTCCTATCTTCTACGCTACAGTTTTATTCCTATATTCTATACTACAGACTTATTCCTATCTTCTATACTACAGCCTTATTCCTATCTTCTATGCTACAGCCTTATTCCTATCATCTATGCTACATCCTTATTCCTATCTTCTACGCTACAGTTTTATTCCTATATTCTATACTACAGCCTTATTCCTATCTTCTATGCTACAGCCTTATTCCTATCTTCTATACTACAGCCTTATTCCTATCTTCTACGATACAGTTTTATTCCTATATTCTATGCTACAGCCTTATTCCTATCTTTTATACTACAGCCTTATTCCTCTCTTCGACGCTACAGTCTTATTCCAAAACGCCTCTTCTTGAATCTCTGATGGTGTCTCCGGTCACGTGGCTGGTCACGTGGCTGAGTAAAGAAGAACAATGGTGGGCGGACTATCATCTGGTAAATGTCAATTCCTGATCATGACTCACACTACATTAAATTACATTTGATTTGATATTCTATTTGAGAAAAGTAATTCAAAATTCAAAATCAGAGAACTTTGTTTATGATAGTGCTTCTCATCTCACGGTGAGCTTCAAAATAAACATTATTATCTCTCTCTCAATGTTTTAAACAAATACTTCAAAATATATCTGATAAAAGGTTTCATCCATAGTTGCCTTGACATATCACAGACATATCACAGTGTTTCTATTAAATTATATCACCAACAGACGTCGTCGCTTAGCTTAATTGTGTTGACAGTTTGAGCGGTAGACACAACCAAAATGCCTACAGCCTTCGGCAAATATACAAACTATATTGCCATAAGTATGATCATATTCCAGAATCTTTGTCTGTTCAAAATGCCATTCAAACATGGACACCTTGCTTATAAGATAGTAGCTATATATCTTACATAAATCATTCTTAATCACACGAATGTCTTACATGTCCATCATATAAGAATCAAGACGTAGATTCGCTGAGCTCAATATCAACCTGTTTCAATATTGACAAATATATATATATATATAAATATATATATATATATATATATATATATATATATATATATATATATATACATATATATATATATATATATATATATATATATATATATATATATATATATATATATATATATATATATATATATATATATATATATATATATATATTGAATAAAGCGATGGATAATGTCAGATGCCATGGATGCTATCAGACGACATGGATGCTGTCAGACGACATGAATGATTTCAGACGACATGGATGCTGTCAGACGACATGGATGATTTCAGACGACATGGATGCTCTCAGACGACATGGATGATGTCAGACGCCATGGATGATTTCAGACGACATGGATGCTGTCAGACGACATGGATGATTTCAGACGACATGGATGCTGTCAGACGACATGGATGATTTCAGACGACATGGATGCTGTCAACACGGTGGGATTACATTGTGGGCGCTAACCACTAACGCATGGCAAATACACGACATTTTGGAGGATGGTATTGGCAGAGTAGGTTTGTGTAGGTTTGTGATCTCACCTGGCATTTATAGATATTAACACGGGCTTGAATAACGTGATCCGCTTCAGCGTCTGTCAGTGACAATGCATTGTGGGTGGATTGCCTCCCACACGCATATCCCTCTACTCTTACCTTATAAACCACGTCTTGCTGTCTCATCGGCTTTTGCCAGGAGGTAATACAACTGAATCTTCTACACGCCCTCTATGCTAAGATGATATACTCATATATGTAATTGTACAATGTGAACATAGCAACATGATTGCAGTAAATGTAAGTCTAATTACTCATATATCTTATTGAAAATGTCTTGGTTAATGACTGTATGTGTTGTCGGCGAATGTAGCTGTAGATATATTCGTGTAAATAATATGTATTTCTCTATGTGACGGTTTGTCATATCAAATATATTTGCCCTGGAACGGATTAATGATATCATTTCATCAATTATGGCGTGATTACAAATCAAGGTAATATATCATTTATGTATGATGCAGCATAATTGCACACAGCTAGTTGCCAATATGTTTCAACTAATTGACCATCCAGAGTAACTATGTCTCGGTGACTCACAGAACCACCTTTTGCAAGGTGGTTAGATTTTAGTTTCAAATGATATAATTATATTCATATTTGGCCAAATTATAAAAGGCCTTGTCATCCGTTCATCTTTGAGCTTTTATACAGGAACTTGTTTCATGTAGGGTCAACATATGCTCAATTATAGAATAAAACATCTCCTTCAAAATGGGAAAAATTGTTGCATAAAGATACTGACTATCACTATCACTCAGTTGGGAATCAGTTGACCAAATTATATCCATAACATTCTTCAACTTTATGATGTTATTATTCAGGCATAAAAACACTAATCACGTGCTATTATTAGTCTTAGTATCTATGACCAATTATTGGTTATAACTTCTTTGTGCAATAACTGTATGATTACTCATAATGATGTGTAATACATTGGCAAGCATCAATTGCCCACTTATACCTGTCTATTCAAGGTAATGCTGATCATTCTAACGTCTCCTCTATTGTGATATATATATATATATACATATATATATATATATATATATATATATATATATATATATATATATATATATATATATATATATATATATATATATATATATATATATATATATATATATAGTTCCAGAGACAGAACACCACGCGGATAAACCAATGGTCGCTGACTTGACTATTGATCGTAACGAACATCAGACCAAGAAAATATAGTAATTTTCTCCCATTAAGTGCCATTAGCATGCATTTGCACTATTTGTGATAATAGATTGGCCTTCCGTCACGGACTCACCATCTTTTACTGAGCCAAGTATGTACTGAGTGTAAGTAAATACATTACAAATTACCTCAGTAGGAAAGTTCATTTTCTCACATGTTATATGAACCCAAGTTCGAGAGGGTTTTTTAATTTTAGTTATTCCTCATTTAGATAAAGATAGGCATTTAAACTGCTTCTAGATTTTAATAATGTTTGTGGGTTGGTCATACAAAAAAACCAAAAAAAACATGGAAGTCAAGAGGTCGGAATTAAGGGAATAAAACTATTTTAGGAAGTTGTTCACGTTTACGCAAGTCCGATCACAAGAACAACCTGACATTTATGGCAAGTAGACGGTATAAGCTAGTCACCTTTCAGATTACCTTCGTTTCACATCTCCTCCTAACGTGAACTCAGCGAGAATGACCTCTTGACAGCACACTCCATGCTGTGGTGATTCGATCTGACACCCTCCTAGTATGGAGAGTGTTCAAAAAGCATTTCTTAGCTCAGGCAAACTGGAGGAAAGGCGCCTTTCACGCAAATGGATTTTTGGCTTTAAGAATGTCAGAATATTCTTACAGATTCTAACCATATTGTATTCTCTCAACAAAAGCTTGGCCTTCCCTGGCAGATTTTCCCCAGGGTGCTGTGGACATATCAGGTTTCACACTGGTTTCATGTTTACGGTTCTTTCTCTGCCAGGAGTTGTGGTGGCTTTCTGCCTAATTTCCATTGATATCGGCGTTTCCGGACATCAACTTATGAAGCATTTTGTACTCTGTGACGCGAGGCTTTAATGTCTATAATATTACCACCTTTAAGTATTCGACTGTGCTCAATAATTTGTGTTGGGAATTTACCGATTTTGCAAGAAATATTGTATTTTTCATATAATCGGGATGAGAAAATGTATTGTCTTCCGGAAGACAATGGGCAAACGGTGCATAAACAGTGAACTAAGGACGTGGTCAAGTCATCAGGGACTCGAGATGAAAGACATCGTGGTGATAAGAAGGTGTGATAGGTGCACTACTCATTGATACCATCCGATTATCATAAAATAGTGAGATTAATATTCATTGCTGGCATGATGTTGATCCCAAAATCCGTTGGGCGCAATCCAAATACCTCTGCATCAGCATCCAAACATCAAAAGACTGAGGTCCTCGCGTGTCACATTGTCATACTGCACATGTCAAATCAAAGCATTTGTTTCGGTCAATCTGACGGTTATGTGGTCAATCGTAACCGACTGTTGGATGTATGACAAGCAACAACGGAGCGTGTTGATCTCCAGTGAATGGCAAGAAATGGTAAACGATAAACATAAGGTAGTAGATTATTTTGGCATAGCATGTACGTATTAGGATAAAAGAGACAATGGGTTAAGCTGTGGCATGCAGAGATATGAAGTATCTTTTTCATACTGTTAGAATGGCGACATGCGATATGTAAATAACACGCAAAATGACAGACCAAAAGGTTCTGGAAAAGTATCGTGTTGACAAAATCATATTTGTATGATGCTTATGTGAATTTAACATTTTAAATAATGTGAATATTGACTACATTTGCCTCTGTGTATAAACTTGAATGACAAATACCCATTCAGGAAACGTATCTAGTATCATATGAGTGCAAATGGATCTTTGTAATTATATAGAAATTCCCCCTGGAAAGCAGCAATTAAATAAGTGTTAGAATTAGATTCTCATTTAATATTATGACAACGACCCCCCATCGAGATGATAGGAAGTTGCCTGAAGTTGATAACTGTAAATCTCAGCAATTAGCCAGCGTGAAATGCCGACACATTATTCACAATATACTAATCATTAAAGTCATTGCTTTAGAATACAAACTTGTGAAAGGTGAAATTGACCGTGACATTTGCTTTGCTTTTTAGAATAAAAATCTCTTTTGAAAAAACCTATACTATCCAGCTTACATTTAAAAACATATTAATTGCATGATCCCAAAGGATGACACTATTTTATAATATGACGACGTTTTGTGTTGTGTTTTGATTTTTCATAAGCGAACATACTTGACCATGGAGATGAAGCACTGGAAAAAGTAACAGTCGTTGGGTATTAAGAAGGTGGATAGGGCATGTTTTACCGGGATTTGAGTAGTTCAGGGTGGAGTCAAACTGTTAAAGCACCAACACCGAGATGGACAAAGTTGATCGAATATTACATCAACATCTCTTTAGGGCTAACACGTCATGGGGCCGTAATGACAGAGATTTTGGTTGTGCCTACCTGATCTTCTGGAACTATTCTATTCATCACATCAAGTGAAAAAGGTCAGGAGGCCTTGTGCATAATAATACTGTGCAATGAATGCCTTGATCATATACATATATTAAATCATTTGAATGATATAGATACACAAACTTTGTATCTTTATTAATTTGTGTTATCTTTAGCAATCAAATTATGCGTAGGCATTGGAGCATATTAACCACTCCTGTTTAAATGTTTAAAATCTGCATCTACCTGTCCGAGTGTTGATGGAGTTGAATATGAATGTCAGAATGTCTGGCACATTCTGGTGACCGTATAGAGTTAGTTGTTAGTGACATTCTGCTCAGGATCTGGTGACCGTATAGAGTTAGGTGTTAGTGACATTCTGCTCAGGATCTGGTGACCGCATAGAGTTAGTTGTTAGTGACATTCTGCTCAGGATCTGGTGACCGTATAGAGTTAGTTGTTAGTGACATTCTTCTCAGGACCTGGTGACCGCATAGAGTTAGGTGTCAGTGACATTCTGCTCAGGATCTGGTGACCGCATAGAGTTAGTTGTTAGTGACATTCTGCTCAGGATCTGGTGACCGTATAGAGTTAGTTGTTAGTGACATTCTTCTCAGGACCTGGTGACCGCATAGAGTTAGGTGTTAGTAACATTCTGCTCAGGATCTGGTGACCGCATAGAGTTAGTTGTTAGTGACATTCTTCTCAGGACCTGGTCACCGTATTGAGTTAGTTGTTAGTGACATTCTTCTCAGGACCTGGTGACCGTATTGAGTTAGGTGTTAATAACATTCTGCTCAGGATCTGGTGACCGTATTGAGTTAGGTGTTAATAACACAGGGTGGCCACACACCATGAAAAGTCAGGGAAAATCTTTTTTTTTCAAGGTCAGGGAAATGTCAGGGAATTTTTTTAAATGTCAGGGAAATTTCTGATTGACAGAAATGTCAGGGAAAAGTCAGGGAATTTTGTTCATTTCATAGTCATTGAGTACTTTTAGATCATTGATGGGTTTAAAACAAACATTCCCAATGAACAATTACTGAGGGAACAAAATGAGCTCCTTTGGCTTTAATACTATAATAGCAAGAATTAAAGTTTCCAAGTTGAAGCTCAAATATCCATGATGTTGTTACATGTCTTACATATTTTTTTTTATTTTAGTTCTAGTTTAATCATTCCCATATTGTGGCCTCCCAGGCCTTACATATATAAATATAAATTTATATATATTTCTCTGTGCAGTGAAATTTATGGTTCTAAATTTTGTGTTTAACAGGACAGAACCTCTGAACTTGCATAGATTGCAGGATTGAGTCATTTAGCATGATGAATATAAACATCCCCTGAATATGGCATTCAGCAGGAACATACCTTTAAATTTAGTTGATGTGTGCATGGGAGACCCAATATTCAATCAATGTACCATATATATACTCCTGTACAAAATGACTTGTGTATAAGTCGAATGGTAATTATGCGTCACAAACACCTAGATGTATGTTAAACACATTTATAAGATGAATTATTATTTTTGGGGCCACATCACCAAATTGATTTTCAATCTCAAGCATGTGAACTGGATTGCAGAAATGGTGGAACACATGAAACTTTGGGTGAAGACAACTTTTTTTCTTCCAATTCGGACAGATTTATTAATGGATTGACATTAAGCTTGTTAACTTCCCGGTAAGACCACAGACAAAGAAATAAGTCGCCTAGATAATGAAACCAAGATTATTTAGAAAGTTGTGTGTTGTTGTCAAAGTCAAAATGTGTTGAAATGTATGTGAATAAAAAAAAGAAAATTGTTGAATAATCTGCATTATCCACTAAAATGATATTATAAAAGGATTAGTAATAAGCCTGTGATGGTCTTGCAGTGCACTAGATTAATCATTGACCATGTTGACTTACTATTTGATTTGAAGTCATCAGTCATGATGAACTGGCTGATGTGTTGAACACAAATTATACAAAAACAAAAGTAATTCATTTTAAGAGTTTAAAGATACATATTGTACCTTTTAAATCTAATATCCATAATCACAGGCTTATTAATAATGTACATTTATGCATGAAACCATCATCCAGGTAAAGGGTGGAATGTAGCGAGGATGGAGGCCGCAATACCTGGAATATTTTTTTGAGTCAGGGAAAAGTCAGGGAAATGTCAGGGAATTTTTTCTCAACAAAGTGTGGCCATCCTGTAACATTCTGCTCAGGATCTGGTGACCGTATAGAGTTAGGTGTTAGTGACATTCTGCTCAGGATCTGGTGACCCCTTTGAGCTGCCACACCTGAGCAATACCTGCCACCAATTAGCCCCCAGTTAACATGTCCAAACTGCTTTAACATTATACCCCTTTCATTCTCCAAGCTCACATGGGCCTCCAGTAGTATTACAAAAGATCCTCAAAGGGATGTCTACAAGTACGGAGTATCGGACATCACAGGTGAGGAGCGAAAAAGCTGATGTTGATTCAAAGCTGACTTGATGCAAACAACTTTCAGTATGGCTATATAATTACTGAAGCTTCGAGAATGCGATGAACAAAATTATTGATTTTCAGAGTTTCTATTCAAACATGTTCTTATGATACCTTTTGTTACCATCATTCACATTTGAAATAAGATTTTATCTGTAGTTGCTGTGACATCTATTGAAACTATCTGAGAATGCTCTCTCTTGTACTTTATGCTTTTCTTTGTGTCTGAATTACTCTTTGATGAGTCTGGTTTACCGCTGGATCATGTTGTTGTTGTGTCCAGGCAATGTTTGTCATATTGTACTTTGACATTTATATATGTCTTTGATTTGATTCAGGGTATGATAAAGAGCAATTTGAGTGTCACACCACCATTTGTCATCCACCTTCATAAAACGTTTGTAACATATTGAAAAGTCCCACAGGACTCATAAGATAAGTTTGCATTTCCAGGCCTATGGCCATCCCTACATGTATACAGGAGCTCAGGAACACCAGAAATAAAACGTTAACATCACAGGTTGCTGCTTTAACACAACCGCTTTATTACTTAACATGATACAGTTATATACAAGATCGACACATCTCTATCATTGGTTAATTAAAATTAGTCCTAATGTATTTAGGAAGTAGGATGTGATAAGTGGCCCATTTATTGTAAAAATAACATATTAATCAAGGTAAATTACCTTAATGTGATAATTGTAACCTCCATTTGGAATTACTATCATTTTATCCATCCGTTATTAAGGATGTGCGAGATGATAAAGAAATCCACCACAACATATTAATTATAATTGAGCTTAAGTATGCTAATTGTAACATCTCCATTATTTCATCCCGCCTCAACCAGGATATGCGAGTTGATAATGTAACGTTTAATGTAAGTGGTATCATATAAATTTAAGGAATTAAATATCAGAAAGATAAATGGATAATCAAATTGTGTGCTCTCAACATGATCAGAGATCTGTGCAGGGATAAGGTGGAACAATTTTATATAATTGTGAGGCAATTATCTAATGTACACTAAAATGGACAGGCTAATATGCAAAGCCCATATTTCACACCACCGTTATGAAAAAAGCGATAATATATGATATTGGGGATTCTACAACATGTTAAACCATTCTGCTCTTTTTTACAGTTGCCAAGTCTTTCATTTCCACTATACGAATTACATTCAGTATTATTGAGAAATAATGTCATTTCAATAAAGAGAATTAAGAAAAAAATATATTAGCAGAAATGTACAGAGATAATTGCCAGTGATGTGAGTGTGCAATGTAAATTAGGATTGTATAACCTTTTCTACGATAAATGCTTTTAAACTATCACTTAACGCAAATCATATAAGCAATGAGCAGAAATGAGTTCAGATTTCACTCATGATCTTGGAAATGGTCTGAAATCATCATATCAAAATGAATATAGCTGAGTAACAAGATATTGCTATAAAGCTTTGTTCAAATATTATTTATTAAAAAAAGAATCTAAATATATTCTGGATATCTCACTGTAGTTTCTATATCCACCTTTCAAGCCAATATTAATCGTCAAGTGTTAATTAATTCAATCTGTAAACCAGCTTTAAGTGATCAATAACAAGCAATACAATCAATGATTTTGCACATCACTGATATGGCCCTTTGTATTGATTTTCAAACAACTAATTTCAGAAACACCAAAGCGATATCATAATGAAAATTTCATACAACCATGCCAGGTTTGAGAGCTTACCCATGAATCATATGAAATTATCCGATTTGGATATCAATATTACGATAAATCGTCTTTTGTAAAGGAGAGTTAAAGCAAAACATTTTCTCTTCTGTCAAGTGATGTTTCATCTATATATTGTGTGATACATCACTTTCTTTTGGTCTGCTTTAGCAAAGCAACAAGGACAATAAATGATAGATGTGTATCACAGATTCTGACACTTAGAGAGGCAATGCGGCGCCAACACTCCTGCGATCTATACTGCGGAGAATTGTATACCACCGACTGCTCTGCAGCACGTCAATCAATGTATACTCTACATTTGAGTCAGGATATATGCTGTCTGCATTTTGGCACACACTCACTGCTCGCAAAGATATGGACTAAATTGTCTGTTTTTAAGGCCCTGTGAGGTATAATAGAACTGAACCTAAATCTCATCTATTATTCTGAAAAAAGAAATAAGGAATGATAGATGACAAATGACAGAAAAAAACTCAATAAAGAGATTCTTTTTGAGAGAATTATGTCACATGATGGTGGAGATTTAAATAAAGGCTTTATAACATAGAGCACCCATATATACAATTGAAAGCTTCCCTTGATGTGTCATTATTGTGTCATCAGTATCTATGTGTTCAGTGATTACAGAGCAGGGAGAGGCAAATGCCAATCTCTTGGGTCTTTGTCATATAGCAGGTTGCTCCATTTCGTATGACATGAAAGAAGTAGCCTTCTTATACCAAGCTTGAGAACAGAATAATCATGCGCCATATATGCCTAGATACTACTAATCCGCTTGATTCCAGCTTTACACGAGATTTATTTGTCTGATGATATAAATAAAACACCTGTGAGCTGATACAGATATAGGAACAGTCAATACACTGGCACGAGAAAGGATTGGAATATGCAAAAAGCCATTTCTGAGTAGGCAGGAAGAAGGTGTATGTGTGTATAGCGTTGAGGGACCCTTATAAGGACATGCACGCCAAGCTCTGACATATTGATTATGTGAGTCCTCACCACTGATTATTGTAGAGAAAAAATATGTTCTTGATTTATACCAGTCTTGAATATATCTGATCGCAAAAGATAGTGAATGCTGATACGTATTTGATATGGTTGTTCACCATGATTCTTAATTTTCTATTGTAGAGTACTTATATTCAATCTGTAAATCACCAAAGCCCAGTCTTTGGTTTTATTGCATTAGCTGGACAATTTATCTTTAGAAACTTGGCATATGTGTGTGATGACCTTAACCTTTGGTACACAAAGAAGACTTTCTCTTTCTTTGTTATGGTAGAGAAAGAGTGTGGAGGTGTTTGGAGTTGGAGGGCAGGAGTCAGTTACCAGTGTGCACCATTGGCCTTGTCAAGCCATGCAGGCGGGTCCAAGCAAGTTACCATCTCGCTACATTAGGACCTTGCGGTTGGGAAATACGGGTTGCTCAGAGGTCAGGGGGCCAGGCTCTGTGTTGCTATGCCGTTGTACAGACCTGGTCCTCAAGCGGACTGTATTGTCGTGGGAACAATAGCGTGTAGTGTGGAGTAGACGGTCCTAATTACATCAGTGGGCAGATTTAGAGGGCAGATCCGAGAGAGCAACGTGAACCCACATGGAGGAACAGCCCTCAAAACCTCCCTGCCATTCCCATGCATGTATGATAGACATAACACAATTATAGCAGATTCGTCCATGATTTCCCAAAAGGTACCCCCATTGAACATTCTCAAAGGCCAGTACCGTTAGGGCCATAGACCTGGCTGTGACCATCCTCAGCTTATACAAGGACCTTCACTGCCTCGTGTAAGAACATAGCTCCCAGTAAATTGTGATCATCAATATACACTTTCCCTGCCGCATTAAGGCGTATTAGAGGGTTAAGCTAGACTTGATTCAGTTTTCTGGAATAAATAGATCTCCTGCGCTGATATATGGATGGTCCAGGGCTTGTTTAGATCTGACCTTTGCCCCAAATGCTAGCTTGAAGGTCTATATAAGGCTGATTCATTTGGCAGAGATATACTCACAATATGATTGCCAAGATCTCCAAGCTGATGTAGAGTTAACCTTTGGTCTCTATTGTATCACAAGATGGCAAAACAATCTTCTTAGAAAATATATTTTCTTCCCTCTTGACCTTTTCACAATCCAGATAAACATTGCAATAGAAATGATAAAAGAGGATGAAAACAATAGCATCTGGATGTCAGATAATAGAATGATTGTTAGAGATTTTTCCCCTAAAATAATATACATTATTTTAACTTACATGACTCAATACAAAATTCTGATTGGTACATTGTTCTACACTGTGTAATTGTGAGATACTAATATTCTAAACCCATGAATCACAAAGTTTGATGAACTATTTTTTCTAATATAGATAGTGATCAAAATTAGCAGTGCCAGTGTGGTAAATGTTGTTATTACCATATTTGGTATTATGTGATTTAAGGCAAGATATGTCTCTGATGCGGTTTGGCCATTCGTATCAGGATCATAAGCCATAACGTAATTTTCAACCAGATTTGAACACTTGGAATCATGTGTACCCAATTACCTGATTGTGTTAAAGCAATCAGACTTCCCAACAAAAATGACTCGCATTTAAACTGGCGGGAATCATAATTGGGCTTGGTGAGAAAACCACGAGGAAGATAATTGAACAAAAACCATCTCTCTTTCTTAAAAGTCTTCTCTGATACACAAAGAATTTCCCATTTGATGTTTACAGTAAATAAAGGGTTGATGGGCCAGAATGAGATAGATTGTAGCATGTATATAATTATTGCATGTAGTTATATTGCTTTACCATGATAAATGAAGACAGATGCTAGACCCAGAACTGCAGAGAACACATAAAAAAGTAAAGTTTAGTATAGATAAAAAAATAAATTTCTTGATTCTTTTTAGATCTTCTTTTAGCTAGAAATGATTTGTGACACAGTAAATATAAGGCCCACCAATACTCCAGCTGTGATTACAAAAGGTTCTAGACAGAAAGACAAGTAGTAACATCATAAAGAATGCTACAACGACAGTCTACCGGACAATGTCATTATTTTATTGTGTGACTGAAACACGTGTATTAGGAGACAGTGCTGACATCGCGAAATAAGATCTATAGTTCTTTTGCAGGACATGATATGAACACTGCCATTTATGTAGAATTCAGGTTATATGATATACATCATGCTTAATATAATTTATGGCATTAAATAAGGTGGAAGATTATTCAAATCTCTGGGGAGTATTGTTTAGGGGTCAATGGTTGACCCGCTGAAGAGTGTCCTCTGGTGACAAATATTTTACTGAAACAGCAACATATTTAGCCAAAATAGGCCATCTGAGATCATCTAAACGTTGGCCTGAATATTTGCAATTCTAAGAAAGCTTTATCATTACATGACAGGCCAGTGGTCATATAGTTTACATTTCGGATGTCTTGATATATTGCATTTCTGAATTGTCAACCTGCATTCTGTCATATTGGTTATAGGTATCGAAATATGTTTTCAATAGCACCAAAATCAATTAAACCTTTCTTGAACAATAACCTTATTAAGCAATAACAATGTACAATGTATTACCATTTATTAGGTATTATATATATATATATATATTAGATATTATAAATATAGTTATATATTCTATTAAATTATTTACATTAAATATTAGTGCTACTTTGATGATTGTAATAGTGTTCATCTTATCAAGGGAAATGTTAAATTAAAAAGCATTTATATATATAAAATCGGTTTATCCAATTCATTTTCCATAACAACATTTCCAATTGCGCAATACTATTCTTTAAAATTGTGTCATATATGTTATGAATAAGATACTATAATGATAACAAGATCATTAAATTGACTTTGATCATCTTCCATATCATAGGAAATGTGACTAAAATGTTATGTAATATTTCAACATCTCCATTTCTGTCCCCGGTTTTCCAATCATATTGTCTGAATGGATGGCATTTCCACTTATGGTTGGTGTGGCTTCGCCTTGCTTACACAGACGGTTAATCAGTTTCAATTAACAAAACTCTTATAATATCGTCTGTATCCACGTCAGTAAACCATGTTCAAGTAATATTAAATGGCCATTAGAAGCTGGAAGGAGAAAATATCTACTAACATTGACATGTCCCAGAAAATTAAGATATGCATCTAAAGTAGAAATATTGGTAGAGCAGCAGTAAGTGGCTATTATCTTTTGGCAGCTTGTTATTGAGTGCTATTCACTTCCTAGTTTAACAGGCAATTGTGACGGCATAATGACACTTGTTTTAAGACTAAGGAAGCATTGAGTCTCATTCATTCCTTCCTTAACGATGACAATGGCAGACATGTTACATTTCCATTAATCAAAGATTCATCCTGAAATCACTACTTAAAAACCTCTTTGAACTACCAGAGATTGTTTTCTCCATTTTTTAAAAACCAAACTGGTTAAAGCATAGCACATCCCGTGAGTCCTTTGACTCAGGATAAAGCTTACTTTTCCAATGCGGCAAAATGAGTATAGGTAGATCGGTCTGCAACCACTGCAACACCCACCTTCCCTCCCTGCTCGATAAGAGAGGCTGTCTTGCTTGTGTGTCGCCTACATGGCATTGGAGTAACAAGACACGTGTTCTCTGCGTAGTTCGGTGTACATTTTCACAACCAATCTATCCATTCATGGCTACAAAGTCTATATATGGTATTGCCACATCCTGCATAATATATTATAAGAGATAGACGTGTAGATGCACATAAAGGCAGAATCGTGATGGATGTGAAGGAGAGAGGATTGCATTAGGAATTTGATTTATAAATGTGGACTTTAGAATGAGATCAACACTATCCATATCTTCGTGTGCATGTCGTTGTGGTCATTGTGATTCTCAGGTGAGTAGTAGGGTTAGAACACGTGACTCGACCTCTCCGTCAAAGGTGTACTTCAGAATTTAACACGTCAAATCAACTTTGTGGGGACAAATTGATTTATTACATACACTCTTAGATTTATTGGATATATCGGGATAGAAATGAACAATTAAACTAATGAATTCTTCAATAGTACAGCAGAATATATACTAAGGCCAATACAATGTTATCATTGTGATCAAGCTATAATAACAAAACTATCATCTCAAACTTGTATTTATTTTTGTTTATTTTTGTTATAAAGAGAGGTCAATCTGCCGATGGAAAGTAAGTTTCAAATTTCCAAACATGACTTTCAGAATATGAATATTTACAGATAAAACACGAGAGGCCAGATGTGGTAGCTAAGATCACTTTACATACATATTCGAGTTTAAATAACTCAGCTGTCAATATTACTTACGCCTCTCATAGCATGTGGGATATGCGACATTTTGTGCTGAACTCTCGATGGCTTTGTTTGGCGCGCCGTGATATACAGCAGATCACTGTGTTGTATTCCGGTTGCTGTTTCAGAAAGTAATGAGCCAGCATGTATTGTGTGTGGAGCATGCCCACACAATGTGTTTATACATAGAAATGCGACTCAAACTGTGTGGTTACAAGCTGCATATCATTTTCTAAACTGTTTTCTATATAAATATCACAATATGATGCCAAACAAAAAGCATTGATTTACAAATTATAATACCACTCACAGTCGCTAAAAATATATCACCTTCTAATATGGTATTGTGTATAAAAAGGAAAATGATTTTAATGTTTTAAATATGTTTAGGTAGATTAAGAAAAGACAGAAATGTATCATGTTCCATTAGATTTAGTACTTCCATATTTCTTAATAATATTCGACAGCAATGTATGACCTGTCTTTCCTTGGTGTTCTTGGAAAAAAAGAGATTTGCACTCAATCACCCGATTTGATCATGAAATACTCTTTGAGCCTTTCATGATGTGATTGTAATCTTTTCCGTCGTGTGCAAGTTTGGAAATTCTCCCTCCGAGATGTTTGCCATTAAATCGGCATTATGTCAAGCGCGAGGCAAGAACTGAAATGCTACCAAGACATGCAAACATTTTGGCATTCTGTGACCAAATGAGCTGCTATAGAGATCCCCAGCTCCTTGTGAAGGCGGTACAAAGGCCTTACAGGGATGAAATGATTGATAAGAAATCACTTT
This sequence comes from Amphiduros pacificus, assembly GCA_949316495.1. Taxonomy (NCBI): domain Eukaryota; kingdom Metazoa; phylum Annelida; class Polychaeta; order Phyllodocida; family Hesionidae; genus Amphiduros; species Amphiduros pacificus. The sequence goes on along the minus strand of OX439001.1, from coordinate 54,650,384 downwards.
GGAGAAGGTTGGGTCTGCCTGTATCCTCATCACGTAGTCATTTAAAGTTTAAAACGTTATGAAAATACAGTCATATATTTCTATGATCTGAAATTGTGCCTACAATATTGCATAATATAAATAATATGAGATGATAGAGACGGTGAAAGTTGGCAAAATATTATTCTATGGTGAAATAAAATGCTGTAGGTCATAATTCATAGGTGGCTTATACAGCTTAAAGTAAATATGACATTTGGACAGGAACTTTGACAGACGAATGGAATAAATCCGAAAGTGCTTCTGCTATTCTGTCATGCTTCACAAAGAATTTAATGGACAGAAGTAAAAAAAAAGATACATTTTTCATACATTTGCTCCCGTTTATCCAGCCATTATACATGCGCACGATTGTTCTGTGAATGCAGAATGAATCATTCATAACTCACGGATCCCCAGACAAATCATTGTTAATCTAGAGTATAAATATCTAATGTGAACTTGCCATCAGCTAATACAGTTGGCAATGCATATGGACCAAACATTTAAAGGATCCAATCAGCAAGAAAAACTGGCATTGTTTTCAGTGGTTGTAATATTCCTGCCCAGCTTAAAGTATCTGCCTCGGTGCACATTCCTCGGGGCTTCTCTCTCATTGTTACAGACTTTACCCAAGTTCCGGCTTTGGCCACATTAAAAACTAGACATTCCTCTGAAATAGGAAGTATACAATTATCAACGGGGAGTTTTATTCTGTATATCTACTCCAAACAATAGTCATTACGGGTCTGTGTTAAGTGTTTTATATCCATTAGAATCCATGACAAACTAGATGACATCACTAAAGGTGGCGAGATATGGAGATCTGAGAATGAAGGACATTGTGTTTTGAAGCACGCCAACTGCTCTCAGATTACACTTTTTACTTCCAGTTTGAAATAATGCCAGTTGATATAAAATGATGGGGCTTTTGAAACCTGGTCGAACATGGTTGCCAAAACGGCTCATGTTTTTCCCTTGTCCATATATGGCATATAACAATGAGCGGATATACGAAGGGCTGTGCCATGGCAAACATATATTCCCTTCATACTCATTCCCCGGCTAGCCATATATTTGGTGTTCTTGTATGGTATGGCATGCGCTTTGTCAGGGCTGGTCTAGTATAGGGTTCTTGTATACTCTATCCTATATATCAGACTGCCCATACATTATGGTGTGTTGTGTTCACCTGTTGATGCGTGGCCGGAGGTCCCCGGATGACCAAGGGATGCCCACAGGGTCCATACCCTCATTTATTTGTGTGATCATCCATCGTGAGCCCCCGTGGCCCTAACCTGTCCTCTCCTATGACAGTATGCAGACCCTCACCATAGGTCCAACCCTAACACGTGCTGCAGGCATCACAGGCCTCAGCTTCCTGCTAGGCATTGTGGGTAGACCGGACTACCAAATCAATACCACAGTGGTATGGTGTTTGTCTGGGGCCCTATCATTTCCACACAACAACCTTCACCAAACTTGATCCGAGCCACCCACCTTTCTAACCTATCACTGTGATGGAGACACCAAGAACACTAGAAGCAATTTCACCTCGCTCTTCTGATTATTGCACTGTTCAACATTGGTGGTTTGTGATCACTGCTCAGGCATCAGTCTTTATTGACCACATGGTAACAGATCATGTCCTACCTTGACTTTCAATTGGGCCGACCGAGCCACAATAGCATATTATTGGAGAAACTCGGTCCCTAAACAATTTATAGGCACTATGATATATTGAACTGCTGACACCAGATATCGTTGATGATTCCACCCTTCTTGGATTTCACAGTGAACCAGACTAAAAGAACAAAAACACATGGTAGCGATTGACCTTGGCGAAATTGTCATGCTATTTAACCTGTTCAAAGTCATGAGAGATTTGACCAGAATGATATTTTACAGCGGGAAATTACTTCAAAATTCAAAGAGCATATCTGACACTTAATGTTAAAGACAGTGATGACCTTCTTCCAGTATGTTAGATGACCTTCATGTATGTCCTCAAAATCACACGTTCAATATGTTAACATCAATTTTGTTTGAACCATGAGGCCGGCGTCTTTCAACTTTGGTGGGCTTAGACTTTTCTGAAGGCTAAAGAAAAGCTTTTATTTCGATGATGGCGTCTAGTTGCTGCTCGAAGCCACCATATATGTTAGTAGCTGCTTCTGCCAGACTGCTATGTAGACTGGCAACCATATTACCAACAGCCTCATCTTGTCACAGACAAAACACCTCTCCATGTCTGTATATCTCTGACACACAAGGGTTCACTAATCTGAAGCAAATTATCTGCAGGCTCTCAAGGCGCAGGCGCCTATAAAAAGGTCATCTTGTTGGCATTTTAAGATAAAGCAGCATGCTACAGTCTTTGTACTTGGGGACACCGCGCTAGATACGGTAGGGTTGTGGTTTGACTTATTTACTCGATGACTAATATACCGAAGCTCATTGTGTCCATATTTTAGTCCTAGTTATTTCTCTGTTAGGCAGGTTCATCACATTTATCATAATCAAGAAATGACTTGTCCACGTTGTTAAATGGCAGCATGTCTTTAGACTTCAGTTGATGTTAATATTATGTCACAAAAACCACACACCATTATCTTCTATCTTTTATTATAAATCCCCTTTATTCAAAACCATCCTTTGGTGGAACTATTTTGTCTTGTGTTCTTGGATTCAGATATCAGCGTGCCAGTCTTTCAAGCCGTCTTGACTTCCACATACATCGAAAAAGTGATCAACTTCCTTCCTGCTTTAATTACAACTACTTTGATCAGCAATCTGAACCCACAGACTTTGCATTTGTATACATGTGCGACTTTATCTTTGTAAAACATAAAAATAGATCTATTAGTCAAGTTCTACCTGAAAGAAATTTGTCTTAGTCATTAGATTCTAAAATATCTGAGACAAGTGGCGAGGGCAATATGGATGCGTTGGCTGAGGAGAAGCTGTGCATGCCGAGGTCTATCAATCAGGCCTCCCGGGCTGTGGCGGAGAGAGCGATAGTGGGCTGTGGACCATGCTTTATAGAGCCATAACTACGTCACACACCAGACCCTTCACCTTACCAAACAACCACAAACTGACATCCCAGTCTTTCTTCCTGCCATCTCAAGCTGCTTTTGCACCGCTTATCACTGTCACAAGCACATTTTGACCAAAGCCTTGTCCACTGCCCATCACAGGAACGCTATCTCCCATGAAAAATTGTTGTTTGAGTCGGTGTCAGGACACATTTGGTCAACTGGTCTTTTGCATGATTTGGCCCAAAGACCCAGCACAACATCTACACAGTTAGCCTCGAGAACCAATGTCCATCAAGGCTCCCTGAATAATTAAATGAGAATGTATTAACCTTTAAAGCACTATGCTAGGCTCCTGTGTGAAGTGCTTGTCTATGAAGTCTCTCAGACAAAAAAAGACAAAGAATGTCCACATCTTCACTCAAAACGTTCTATCTCGTTATCAAAGTCATTCCTTTATGCTCTCTTTTTCTCTTTTTTTTGTGAACCTATACGATAGTTTTGTCTCGATAATTTCTTTAACTTTCTTTGATAGTCGTTTCCTTGGAAAATAACTGGTAAACTGCTTGAAGCGAATTGTTTTCATGAAAATGCAGTTCTCGTGTAGCGTAATTCAGTCCCACCAAATCATTGCCCTTTGGTCTTAATGGCTTAAGGAGATCAAATGAGCAACTCATGGCAGAGCACCAGTTTCGGCACATGCTTGGGGGCGCAGGAACGTGATAGTGTGAATACACCACCAGGGGGCACGGCGATAATCAGGTCACAGGAAGGACAGTTCAAAGTCTAAATCTAGGTCATGCCATTATGACCCTGGAGACTAAGAGGGTAGGTCACAAAGCATGTTGAACATTGGTCACCAGAATCACATCAATTGATGAGCTCTCGGCCACAGCTGGCCAATATTCCTGGCTTGTAGTAGCTTGTGGGATGCATAGGGGTGTACATCTAAAGACCTGTCTCCCCCTCCAGTACACTGATGGATTAAAACAGTGAGACTCCGAATCAATATTGCACGAATATGTTAAGGGCAGTGATAATGAGACCCCTAGCGGGTGTCCACTGCAGCGAAGGGGGTTTCACCAGGTTGTATTGGGTTGAGGCAGAGAGAAGCAAGTAGGAAGGAGGTCGATGAAGGTAGCTCAAGTAGAAGCTGAAATTCCCTTGAGTAGCTGGCCAATCAGCGTGTCTTGACCTGCGCCATTGTGGTTATATTGACCTGCACCATCATGTCCATCCCCGTGACGTCACCCCGCCAGCATAGCAACCCAAATGAGGAATGGCCATCTAAGTATGCCATATTTAAGCCGGACTGGTCATAAGTCAAATAACAATGTTCATCAAGGGCCTGATAAAACCAAGCTAAGACATGTGCCACTCAAAAAAGGACCTAAAGGTCCTTGAAAGATATTAGCCTGCGCTCTATGAAACTTCTGCGAGAGTGATGACAGCGTTTATAATGTGTCACTGTCGTCACCTATGTGAAAGCATGCGATGTCCACCTATGTCTACGAGAAACACTTGAACACATTGAACACCCATTAGTAAGATATATATCCCAAACCCCAGGAAGATAAGATGCACAGTCTGGACACATGCTTTTATGTCTCTATGGCCATGTTTACTGAACCTATCACCGGGTTGTCTCGTATATTTTTACTCCAGGTCATATCCCAACCGCTAGGTAATGGATAGGCTATTGGGAGATGTTTAGGTGTCAACATTATGGGATTATACATATAATATTTACAACCCTGTAATTCTGGCTCTCAAAAAGTAAACTTACATTGAAGTATCTCTGTAGCGTGTGAGTGTCTCCTTTTTGTATTTAACATTTGTAATGTATATCATTTAAACATGAATACATTGAATATTTTTCTGAAATGTTGTCCTTTTCGTGATGGTTTGGTTCAGACTTTAGTGGGGGGGGGGGGAGCCGGCTTTTACTTAAGTGGGTTTAGTATTTCTTATCTAAGTAAGCCTGAGTGTATTAACGAGATGATTACATTAGGCGACCAGCCGTGGACCGTAATAACATTATGTCAGCATTGTCACTACTTGTACCTTTTTCATTAGTCATCATCTTAATAGACACACGTCCGCAGCCAATCTCCTAAAATAAACGTGGACCCAGTCATGGTATACTGATATGAACCCTTAAATAAAGTGGTGGATAAAAGAATTGAGAACTAATTTAAAGTCATCTTGTAAAATATATCTCAACCTCTGCATCACCTTTATATGTACGAAAATCGCACGAGTCCAACGCTAAGATATATATTTGCCAATTTACAACTCCGCCGGTTCACTGCGTATGAGTATTATGCTGTTAATAATGAAATTAACACAGAGAGACTCTCTGGTTGATAGTGATGAATTCCTGGTGTAGAGTGGCAATTAACATTTTGATATACACTAGAATAAGAAAGTGTTGAAAGCATATGATAACAATGTAAGCAAATTGGCGGGGTTCGTTAATTTGCAACATAAAATGAATTATCATAGTAATATATGTTTAGCACAAGTCACTTTACATGTTAATGCCTGCATGCATGCTTTATACAAATTAGGCAATCCCTTGAGTACCAAATGTTGACAGAACATGTGGCAATACGCATGTGTGGACAAGATGGCTGTCGAGATAATTGGCTGAGTTTGAGCTTCTAATTTAAATGGCAATCCCACATAATGATAGCACCAATCAAGAGGAGGCGTTAAGCTAATTTAAAGGATAGATTATTGGCTGAGACAAAGCTGAGGGCGTGTTGGGGGTCAACTCTGAAGGCGTCACCACCATATGCTGTGCAAAATACATCACAACTTTCATGTCATCTACTCCGCGAAGCTTTCTGATCTGTCAATGACAGCTTATACGTGTTTGTCACATGTTGCTCTTGATAAATACCTCAATTATCATCGATGGAATATTTCGCCAATCGGGAGGCAGTATTTATTAATTTGTATTGCACATTGTTGTCGCGATGCTGACATTTGTGAAACTATTACCATTCCTTGACTTTTTGTTTCATGAATTATATATGAAATATTTATACAAATTTATGCCATTACAACATTCTCAACACATATGAAATAATTATGTATATTCTATGTGACATAGAAGACATGTATAGCACCAAATATCAGTGCATGTATAGCTGAAGAAAAATATGACACAGCAGGTTATTGTCTTGTTGTCAGCAATGAATTTGGTTAAATCAAACAGAAAATAGCACATTGAATGTCCAATGGTAATAATCACACAAAGTGCACTAAGTAGCTACATTAAAGCCCCCAGTCAGGTGTATTCCGGCACCATACATACACATTTACAGTGAAGACTTAGAACTGTTTGACGTTCCTGGCCATGTTTCATCCGGGTGTTGCTGCTGACGCATGCTGGGATGGCAAGCAGCCTCGCTTTCAGCAATGTCATAACGTGTGTTATTGATATTCTCACATGTTACACGCCCTACATAAATCTACATCACTGAGTATTACACTCCTCAGCAAATAACAGACGGGAATACAGGGTTGTGATGAAGAGAAATAGGTCTAAATTTGTTCTCACAACCAAACCTCATGCTGGTTTGTTTTCTGACCATTTTTGCTGACACTGTTGACATTCCCATTTCCGGTGATCGTTATTTGTTTTTATATGTTCTTATATAACCGGTACACGAAGGTTTTAAATATAAAACGTATTTTCACACTAACGCACATTATGTAAAAGTTTCATATTATTTGTTATCGTGGGAGGTCTCTTGACGTCAAATCAAAGTCTTCACAATAACATCTTTAGAGTGCAGATTTATCAAAGGTGCTGCTGCAAATATTATACGTGTGCGACACTTAGAAACTCTGCTTTATCCAGCACTATCTCAGTGACATCTTCCTACAGGTCAATATATGTTATGGTTCTATCAATCGCTGTTAGACTAACACATATATTAATAGCGGTAAATGTGATTTGTTTTCTTCGTTGGAAATTATATAGAGTTATCTTGTCTCATCAAATGAGGTGATAGATATGAAATATGGAAGATTTACCATCAAAATTGGAAATGAGCAGTTATCCCGTTTGAAGGCCTATCATGTCGCAGATCAAATCACGATCTTCCAATTCTAATTTCCTGTTTAATTGGAAAATCTATTTGAAGAAATATACTTCTTGTTTGCTGCACACTCTGTCGCATTAATTGTGATTGCCAGTAGAAACCTCAGTATACAAGCAAAGCTCAATGAAGTTCTATGAATTTGTTTATGTCATCATGGACCTGAGGGGCCCTTTTCACTTGACATTAATTATATTAGCCTAGAGTAGAGATAGAACCGAGCAAGTAGGCTTTAGCATTTTATGCATTTCATTGTGAGCTTCATATGGAGATTGGCATTCGTCAATTTAGCGATATTATATCCCTATAATAAACAGAGAATCGATATATGGGCAAATATAAATTGGCCCCTAGAATTCCATTGAAAGCATTCTGATTTGAAATATTACAGGCGGCGCACTCGATAATTTTCTTACAGCAAAGAGCCAGTGCGCCCCAGAAAGAGCTGGCTTGAAGGGAATGAAAGCGAAGGGAAGTGGGCCATTGGCTTGGGATCCAATATGGCTACATTTATGTTGAGCTGTGATAAAGTCCTCCAGTAAAGGCACAGACTGTGGTGGGATTAGCAGAGAGGAAGCTGGGCCAGATCACTCAGTAAAATACACGGATATCTCTATCAATCAAAGTCAGACATATTCAATTTCATATTACTTATTATTCTCTATTATTCCCGCAAATTAAGATTTTCTGTTCACTTTCTGTTTCATTTATGTAAATCTTTATTACAACCGCTTCGTGTCGATTTTCCTTAGACACAAGATTCAAAGCGTTTTCATGTTGTTATAAAAATCAAATATTCCAAATGTAAAATATGTTTGTAAAATTAAATGGCCGAGGTGTTTTCAATAATACTCAAAGATCAGATCAAATGTTTTTTTAACATAATATATATAAAATTTGACCACATTGTAATAGAAAATACAAAGAATGGTGTTGTATTTTTAAATGGATACTCAGAATATGTTGATTTAAACATCAAGAACATGTGCCGCATATGTATGTAGCATTATAATGTAAAAGGATGGATAGTGTAAAGTAGTGAGCTTCCTGTGAGCAATAAGTGTCAGAATTGCTGGTGTGAATTACCAATTGATAACATTACTCAGGTTGTTACATGATTGGAGCGATTTAAGTAAGGTGTCTTGGTGGTAATAAAGTAGCGAGCCCTGGCGCCCGTGTTCCTCTGATGGGCAAAGCAACAATGGCCGTGCAGGAAGCCCGTACAAATATGCAACATTGATCAACACTCACATCATCAGTCAATTATACCACACAGAACACCGATAGCAATAACAGGATAGCAATATATTGCTTTGTTTCTCTACCTTTGTGATGGACCTTATTTTCACCTCGTGATGGCCTCTATCTGTGGGTCTGTCTGTATGTCGGTCTCTATGTATATATATATATATATATATATATATATATATATATATATATATATATATATATATATATATATATATATATATATATATATATATATATATATATATGGTTCACACACATTCATTTATTAATTAATGTATATTCGTTATTTAATTAACACTGGACGTTGGCCAATCTCATCGAATACCAAGCTCCGTGATGTTGTGTTCAACATTTAAACTTCATTATTCATTTGATTTACAGAAGTTAGTAGCCTCCTACGTGGACGAGTTGGTTTTAGTTTTGGCGTTAATAAGGTTCATATTTCAGATTACCATGGTGACGACACTCTCAACTAGACTGTGGGTCTTTGCATTACCTTCTGCTCTTCACTGCTATCAGTAATTGCTGCTTTTAAATGCAATTATCTGTTTGGATTACTTGCAGGATTTGTTTATTGTTGTCTCATGTGAATATGTACCGACTGTACCTCCCATGTTTGACCAGTTATAGCCTTTAATTGACGGCTATTGTGGGTTAATGACGTTGATACTTTTATCATGTTTCAATTTTAATAACTGCGAAACGAGTTATATGTTGATGACAATAAAATATGGATGACTCCAGTTGAAATGATGCCAAATATAAGCAATGATAGATCAAATAAATAATATGGAAATATGTAGAGCACATATTCTTCAATATGAATACATTATCTATGTGTTGTCTTCTGGTTCCTTCTTTATTTATTCAGGTACTATAACTACAACAAGTATGACTCCTCAGGAAATAAGTGAAATAATATTGAAAGTGGGGAAAAGCGCCAAGAAGCGTTATAATGTGCTAATATATATGTTTTATACAAGATAACTTAAGCGCAAGAGCAAATCTAAATATATGCAATTTATTGCATCAAATCTCCATTCTGAAACATGTTTTTCTCACATGCAACAAAAATCATCTTTTATCATGTTTGTATTAAATAGGCCTTAAATTGCCCATTATGTTTATTTTTGTTTGTATATCTGAGAGATCAACAAAGAATTTTCTTTATTTTGCCTAACATATATTACCTGACCTAGATAATCCGCATATCAGTTCCATCACAATGCAGATGTCAGTTTTCCACATAATAATAGCTCTATGCAATTAACTGTCATGTATATATCCATGTATTCATCTTGCTAATGAATTGCGGAATCCTATCCAATACCGCATATAAATCAACATAAATTATTTTTTCTTGGCAGGCAAATTATTGTTTATTGTTTAAGGTGTGTCTTGGCATAGACCTGTTTCCTGAATTCGTTTGAGACCAATGATAGTCACGTGGTACCTTCAGATCCTGGTGTACCTGAAGTTTTTTTTTGTTTTTTTTCTTTTCTCGCTTCACACAAACACAACAAGCATCTTTTGTACTTGAAAACCTGACCAAGGCACTGACTAATATGGCACTGAGACCTGAAGCTGCCCGTAAATCACAATCCTTCATAAATGTCCCTGGTTTGCCTAATAACACGGTGCATTTCATACAGGGATCGCCTAGTTTAATTTGAAAAAAAGATTGGTTGCCTTGGTGGTAGAATGTGATATGATGTGGGGGAGACAGTGGTGGTCGTATAATGTGTGATGAACGTTGCTCTGTGCTTCATGTTGCTGTGCTGGTTGGGGGCAGACTGATGCTGGCAGTGCGCATGCGTGGCGGAATGATCTGGGTGGTGCGACGCAGCTATGGCTCAGTGGCGCCCTCCTTTCAGCGTGGGCTGCTGTTTGTGGTAGGACACCCAGCACTACCATAAGCAGGCACAGCAGCCTCAGTCTCTCCCGCCTCGTTCTAGCAGCATAAAGCGCATAGTGCACCAATATGGAAGGGGGAGTGCATCCGTGTATGGGCAGGCACTCCCCAGTATTAAAATGGACCTAAACTGTTTATTACATTATACTTGTGATATTACAAACGGATACATTACTGTTTTGGTATTTACAGGTCCATAACTGGCGGGCGTTGATGGTCCCTGTGGAAGTGAAATCAGGGATGGTGCCTATGGTGGAATATATGAAGGAGGCTGGGCAAGCCTGCTAGTAGCTGGAGACACAGAGGGAAGGCGAACGGCTGTATGGATGTCATATTTGGATTTACCTAAACCAGTCAGCGAGAAGCAGCCATCGCCATTTTCTGTGTGTGGCACCAGTTTCAACAGTTCAAATATTTGCCCGAAGCTGAAACCGTGAGGACGCGGAAAATCTCGCATCAGTCAATAGTACTGTACATATTAACATCCATAGCAAAGTCTAATCATGCTGGGCTCGCGGAGCATTAATCATTAAAACGTCGCCGAGCCTAGCTGCCCGGCTGCCAGGTACGTTGTTCTTACCTGTCTGCCGTGTGGGGTTCTTCTGCCTCTATTCACCAGGTGTAAATATGATATTGGTGAAACAAGACTAATGACATCTCACCACTGTTCCGCGGAGCGTTCCTGCAGTAGGTTTGTGTAAGAGAGAGAGAGAGAAATAATATAAGGAATAACTATGGCCGCCAAAGCGAGGCCTATGCTCTTCCTTTAGTGACAACCAGCGCCATTATTGAACCCAGAACCTGGCGGATTACTTGGATTAGTTCAGTGTATTATCGGAATAAGCTGCATTGTGTGGATTATGGCAATAGGCAATGGATTATTATATGTTATTCTCCCCGGATGTCTTACATTACCAGATGTGAGAAGCAGCGGTGCCATGTAAGTCTCCTCTCACCTTTTGTGTCAAGATGACCTAACAAAATGAGGGCATTGCTTTTATTGTCGATATATTATTGATTATTAAAAAAAGAGTGGTTTATGTAGACTGTTGATACATTTTCTAAGGGTTTTTGACTTTAAAACATTGAGATATTGGAAATATAAGGCAAGATAATGACGGGCGTGGGCTAGTGGGAGGACCATGTCCGACTAGGGCTGGTCCCCACGGGCCACGCAACCTGCGGTATCCCCACCAGGGGGAACACCGTAGGTAGCCCATACCGGATTACAGTGCAAAGACAACTACAAGAAACAAACACACAAAAATCTCTCATAATCTTTGGGGAAATCATTCTCCAAGGGTTATTAGGATAACTACATCTTCGAGCGACACGTGGTAGCGTGTTGCTCTCTTCAAGAATCTTTGTGATTCGTCGGGCACGTTGGGGTCACCAGACCCTGTGCCAAATCTGCATCCATGAGTATGGATAGGCTTTTCAAATCCATCCTTAGCATCCGAGAATTTAAGATCCGAGTCGACGACGATTATGTGGATCGTTTAAGTCGGCAGTATTCCGTTGTACTCCTGGTCACGTTTTCGTTCATTGTTAGCACAAAACAGTTTGTGGGGGCGCCCATTGCCTGCTGGTGCCCCGCGCAGTTCACGGCCTCACACAGGGAGTATGCCAACACAATTTGCTGGGTATCCAACACGTACTATCTTCCTATCGAAGAAAATATTCCTCCTCGTGATCAACTGGTTCTCAACAAGCACAGGTCTAAGGTGTCCTACTATCAGTGGGTGCCTTTAATCTTAATGTGGCAAGCACTTCTTTCCTTCACGCCGTGTCTCGTATGGAGGTTCCTCAACAAGAGATCAGGGATTAACGTATCCGCCATTATGGAGGCAGCAACCGTTTGCCAACATGCTTCCTATCTAGAGATACGCGAAAAGACGGTCAGGTATATCGTGAACCAACTAGACAGGTACCTGTTGGCCCAAAGAGACTACCGAACTGGTTGCTGCATAAGACTCAAACACACGTTAGCAAAAGTTTGCTGTCTAGTAGGAGGGCGCCTTTACGGCAACTATCTCACCACAGCTTATATCTTCGTCAAACTCCTCTATGTCACAAATGCAGTTGGCCAACTCTTCATGTTAGATTATTTTCTAGGTCACGACTACCACCTCTATGGAATATATGTAATAAACCGCCTATTGCGAGGGCTGGACTGGACGGCGTCTGACCGCTTCCCTAGAGTGACTTTGTGTGATTTTGAGATCCGACATCAAGCAAGAGTGCATAGTTATGTTGTGCAGTGTGTCCTCGCAATAAATCTCTTCAATGAAAAAATCTTCATTTTCGTGTGGTTCTGGTATGTGTTTGCAGCGCTGATGACTATCGCCTCCTGCCTTAAGTGGCTTTTCAGGGCCCTCTACTGGCCAGGGCAGGTCCACTACGTCAAGAAGCAACTAAGGGCCTTTGAAACCATGCAGCGGGAACCCGGGGTTCTGGCGAAATTCACCGAAAACTACCTTAGACGTGATGGACTCTTTCTGTTAAGACTCATAGGGAATAACATAGGCGAGGTGGTAGCCGGAGAGACGCTGTGTGGGCTTTGGAACAACTATAGTCCCGAAAGAAGATTAATAGCTGAAAAACCAGGACGAAAACATGTAAATAAACAGTCTAGACAAAATGGACAACAACGGATGGAAGTAGTATGATATTATAGGATAACTGATGTGATCTCACGCTCCCCCACTTTATCACAACCTCTTCTTACTTTCTTTCACGAGTATGGATACCCAGCATTTTTATACCGAGTACGACACATGTTATAATACCATGTCACAACGACCAGTGCAAATTTACCTCAGTTTTCTTGTATTAATTAATCAGTCAAATGTAAAAAAATGAATTAGGTTAATGAATACAATGTGAGGCTTGCAATGAACGAGATACTTCCCATACCCCTGTTAATATATAGTATACTTTTGTACAGATTACATTTATATATAAATTAATATATTTCTATATCAGTATAACCCTTCATTTCTTTAGTAATCCATAATTAAACCAGCTAGAAATTGCATTGTAAGATATTGCCAGATTTTGTGATCATATTAGCAAGTTTAATGACAAATATTCGGAACTGAATTGTGGAGGCAGTTATCAGTATTCTTGACATGAGTTCAAGAGTCCATAGGCAGAATAATTCAGGGCATCACCATGGTAACACGACCATTCGGTGTAGGCTTAATGATATTGGCAAAGCAGGCCGCCAATGTCTAAGGGCAGATTTAATGGTGTCTGCGGAAGTGGTTCATTGCAAGCCAGCAAAGCTGATGCAGATATATATAAGGAAATTTGCATTGCAGTTGTTCTGGCTAATTTTACATCAAGGTGCTCTTGTATCCCAAGGTGATCGTATCTGTAAGGCAACATTACATTATTATCAAAATAATATGGTGCAATGTTTCTTACTTCACACTGCAAATAATGAACCTTAAACTGGTGATCAGGTGCAACATCATATATATATGAAGCTTCCTATAAAACAGGAGACGCCCACCAGGGCGCGCTGCTGTGACCTGTTGACTTACCAACTCACAACCCACATACAACGGAATACTTAATGCCGACTCTTCTCAAAACAAAGAGGACGACACATCAACAAATTCCGCCGACTCGGCTACTCGGATGCCAAAGAGTCGCGGATACTCGGATCTTAATTCATGCAAAACTGGAGTGCAACTGGGCGACTAGTCTGAAGCCTTCTTCAATGGCGTAACACCGAGGAGCTTCTGCCACAGAGTGGAGTCCCAAGTTTGAGTCCCCCCCTCTTTTTCTTACCCCCTGCAAAAAGAGGCAGAGTCGACCCAAGCAAAATGAACTAAAGCATGACAAATTCTCAGATGCAAGGATGGATAAAACTTAAACTGTTCCTACGGGAACAACCCTTCCCTTAAGCCGGGAAACCCTCCCAAACATGGGAACACAACCCTTCCCCATTGTGGGAATATCATCAAACCCTTCCCAATAGGTGGGAAAAGGCCCTTCCCCTCAGAGGGAATAGAATTCTAATCAACCCTACACCCATTGCTGGGAAGCCGCTACTGTATACGGAGCGGTACACCCCCCTTATCAAGGGAATTATGCCTTAAAACTAAATAAATTGCAATGTTTCTTTGTGCTGTGCTGTATACTGTATATACAGTGTTTGGCGGTCTGTTGTTGTTACCTTGTCCCCAGAAGAGATATTAGCACCCTTATTGGTCCCATAATATGGTAAGCTTTCCCTGCGGGATAACTCAATGTAAATTCTAAATTCTGTAGTTCTTCAATAGCAGATATTCAACTTGTGTTCAATATATTATGAGCTATGAATTAATTATGTTGAAAGGTATTGATCTGTTGGATTTTGTCCAAAGTGGTGTCTGATTTTAATAAGAGTTGTCCCGAGTGAAAGTCTGCTATTGTATGAGGTGAGTATGGGTGAATAGAATTAGTATGTCCTGGCCTTTAGCCCGCTTATACCCGACCCCACCCCACCTTCAATGCCCTACCTCCATGGTCTATGTCCTACCAACATATAGTATTGCCCTTGCTCCCAACAATACCAACAGTCCCTTCGTACCCACCAGCCTTGTATTCTGTGTCTGATCTGGTTGTGCTCCGTGTGGAATTAATGATGTTAGTCGTCTGCAACATGCACTGGCTTCATGATATTAAGATGATGATTATGAACATTTAAGACACATTCCGTCCACAATGTGGCGCTGCAGGTCGTATTGACCTTGACCCACTTTCTCAGGAGAAGGTTGGGGTCATACACTTGCAGGGTCAGTCAAAATGGATGTGTATTAAACAGCAACTTTATGCACTTACCTCTGTTCTCAACTGACATTCTGACAATTATAAATAGGGTTAAGGTCACTAAAGCGTGAATTTGATGTGGCACTAAGTTTGGTCACGTGATCATCAAGCATCTATGATACTTTGCAGTTTTCAAAAAAAATATCAAAATAATGTATTCTGTATTATAGGCTAAGATAAATATTTACTGCATTTATTATTTATTAATTTATATGATATTTAAGTGACTTGTGCAGCACTACTATTGCAAGCGTGCACACAGTACACATTATAATCAATATTGACTTCTTAGAGTTTAACAATTCAAGTCAACCCAGGCATTTACTGCATCGCCTTGGATCGTTTTTAATGACTTGATCTAATTTCTATTTGTATTAATGGGCATGCAATAATTGTACCTCATCTAGTGTCAACACTAGTGCCTCATCCCTTGGAGAACTAGACTATTGTGGACGCCAGGGATAGCATATGGCAAAGGATTATTTGTGTGTACTTGTTTGTCGTCAGTGTTGTGAATCCCTTCCACCAAGTGTGGGCATGAATCCACAAACTGTGGGCATGGTCCTTGTGTAGCAGTACGGTTGGGCGCATGTCAGTTACCGTAAAGTGGCACGCACGTCTCCTTATTTCACAAAGCGTACAGTAGGCATGTCACCTTCTGCACCGTACAGTGGGCATGCTATTCTTATTATGCACAATGCACCGGGCATGCTATGTGTTATTGTTGTATGATAGCAGTCATCCTGCAGAAAAGGCCTGTGGAGCTTGTGTGTTTCATTGAAGAAGAGCTAGGTGGCGCCACCATTAAGGCCCCCTCTCAAGATCCTCCACGATGTTTGAGCTAAAATACAGGATTATAAATACATATATTAATATTAAGGCCATTCAATCAATGCCAAACCTCATGTGAAATAACACACAGACCTTTGTTTGCAAATATGGCTTTCCTGTGAAGTATATTTATATTGAGTCAGTAGATGTGAGAGCCAGACAATGAATATCTCTCTGGGAAAGAAAACAATGACAAACCCTGGGTGTAAGTTACTGATATGGAGTGATGAGGCTGATATATAGGTCAGCCGTGTGTGAGGCTGGTTTAATCTAGGTCAGCCGTGTGTGAGGCTGGTTTAATCTAGGTCAGCCGTGTGTGAGTGACGGAGTGTGTGTTATAGAAGACAAGCATGTATAATATAAATATAAATATATATGTGTGTGTTCAGTTTGAAACTAAGTATTCCATAAGATGTTTATGGTTTATGTATAATGGAAATTAAACAACACCCTTTTCCATAATACGTCACTAAAAGATTGGTGATTCCTTGATAATGTTTTATGAAATATGAAACCTGCTGTGCCATGGTTGAATGTTAAATATATGTCAACATTAACATATGAACGCAGCAAATGGTAAATATTAATAATTTAATATGTAAGTGTATGGGGCGTAAGAGTATGTTTGCAGATATCATTTGGTAGGTATAATATCAGAAGTTTGGCCTCTCATTGAGTGATTTGATGAGATCTCCTCAAACCCTAACGGTTTGCTTGTGAGCTAAAAGTGAGCTAGAAGTGGAGGCAGATATTGGTATTCTGTAATTCAATTGACTGTTTGGTCTAAGAAATGACATGTTTTGGGCTATGTATTAGACTCACCACTGCCAAAACATGGTGACCACAACTAACTGATCCTCAAAAATATTGTTTGCATAAGAGTCTGGTGAATATGAGCGTGAGTAACTCACTGACATCAAGTGAGTTGGTGAGTACAAAAATGAACAGTGCTTGAGTACTACTACACAAAGATTTATAGAACAGGAAAACATCAATGAGGGGTCAATGGTTGATTAAGTGTCGACAATACTGACTGAAAGCCATCAGGTAGTCTATATTGTTCACACAAGTGACACCAGAATGAATTTAGGTACTGCACTGCCTTACTTGACACTAACAAAGTGTCACCAACATAACATTGATGGTTGTGTAGATATAAATTACTGTAGATACTACAATCTGTACAGGTAGACATTTTAGCTATATCACTGTGAATATGACATTGAGCAGATGATTTTAAAACCTCTGGTATGCATGCGCATGCGTTGTCGTGTGACGTCATCACCACTCTATGTAATAAGGAGGAGTGATTCCACTCAATTTAGGTAATTTCCCTCTTTTTTTACTTTTGTTAATACCATGAAAATATGACATGAGAAACATTTGATTTTAATTCTATAAATAATTTATGTTTGACTATGGGTGTCGATTAATACTTTAAGGTTACTCTGATATTATGATCCAGATTGGCATGATCACTGCCTTGAATAGTTAGGACACGTCACTTCCTGTGTAACAAAGTCATGTGAACTAATTGGTTTGTTGTTATCACATGACCTTGTTGCACCGGAAGTAGCAGCAGAGCGCATGCACATCAGAACTTCCACCGACTTTCAACATGTGTACTGTGATGATGGTTGCTTTCAAGCCGTTGTAATTTTATAAATATCACTAAATCTTGCAAGCTCTGATGTTATTTTGTAGTTATTGTTTCATTATTTATTGTTCTTGGAGAAATATCAAAAGGAGTATGTGTTGATATGTATGCTATTACAGTATTTGAGAGTAAACGAGGTTAAATTTATTGGTTATAAAATGTAAGTACTTAATATGTGTTGATTTTACAGATATTTATTCCATATTTATTGCCATGGCTAATATTTAAAAAAATAATGATCTCAGAGTTATTCAAAATTCCCTCAAATATTATTCCATACGATTATAACAAATCCAGATGAAGGTATCACAACTTGTTATTTTTTTTTATTAAGTGGCTTTATCAGAAAACTGTCACGTGAGAATCATTTAGTATTTCAGCAACGCCATGCATTCCATATTACTGAGAAAAAGATAAGAATTTGTGATATCACCGTATAAATACAAATTTAAGCTAAACATTAAAGTTCAAATGTGGAACTAGTCGTTGAAGTTATCCCAGTCACTGAACAGATGTAATTGTGTCATACTATGATTATTATCATTATATTATAAACAAATAGTTGTTACCATGGATGCAGTAAATGCAACATGTACTGCTTGGTTTGATTATTATGAACTCCCAACTAGGGGAATATTGACTGTGAGAAGTGTATGAGAGATATATTACCCCAGTATGTTCAGGTCAATGATGTGAAAATTTCTACATAAGAAGGACCCATGATGCATTATGAGATAGAGAGGACATTGAACCTTTTTATATGGAAGTTTTCAGTGTATTTTACAAGGGTGATGTAAACTTAGTGTAATTCCTACCATCATCACGAGACTATGCAAATCGCCGCTGATGATGAGAGTATGGTTAACAGAGCACAATAGAATACCAGCTTTCTTTTGCTTAAAATTCATTTTGTCAAAAGCGTGTCTCGTATAAGTACAGTATTTTTGTCGCTCATTATGGTGAGTTTGTTTAGGACCTATTTTGGAAAAAAAACATGGATGTGAGGATTAATTATTGAACAGATGCAGTTGATGACCCTTGTGTTGATTTAATTAAAGTACGGAGAAAAGTACGTAACGACGGGTGAAAAGTCTATAGATTATAAATCCAATTAATCAGTTGATCGATTTGTATTTTCTGCTTTCTAGATATTTGCTGCTTGACTTCTCTTGTAAGTACACCCGGAATATTTCACTTAAGATTTCTCTGTATAGTAAATTAAGGGTAACTGAGGACACCAGTCTTATGATGTGGACAGATCATGAAAAGTTACTAACAAAGCATACACGGAGACCATTTTTCACCATTGTAGCTTCTCTGCAAAGGTCAAACTTATTGAATATGCTTTTAGCCTTTATGAGGAAAACCATGTGCCCGCTTATCTCCTCATTGATAATCTACGAGTCACCTGATGAAATATCTAGCAAGTGCACATCGCATTATGTCTGAGCGATAATAGAAAATTCTATGATTACGCAACAAACAAGACATATCTAATATTGCTACTGAGGTTTGATTAACTAATTAACTAATGTGAAGTTCTAAAAATGCTGTTTTATTATTTATGTGTTATATGTATATGAGATCGATGGGTGAATTATAATCCCTCATTATCATAAAAATCCCCAATGTACAATGTATGTGGGTTTTCTATAAACACAAATAAAGATTTATAATCAGAGTTCTGGGTGTGGTTGCTTATTACAGCGTTAACATTTTCATATTGTTTCAGTATCAAATGAGAGCTGAAAGTTTCGAGAGACCACCAAGTGTATGCTATATTGGAAAGCAATCACGACAAATAACGCATGATATACTATACAAATTTACTCTTTGGAAAATAGCATATCAAATATTGATAACAACATCACATTATTAAAGACGACATTATTTCAGGTAGGCAAGCCTTTGTTCATATTGTGTTACACTATAACCTATCATATTTTTACTTTACCGCCAGGAGTTAAACTACAAAGCATTTAATATCAATCCATATGTTTGTAATATGAAAATGATTAGTGTCCAAGTGAAAGCAAGATGATGTACGTGCGTGGGCTGTGAGCCCGGGGTTTTGAGTGCCATATTATAAATTGGATGCTATGCCTCTTCGTGATCGTAAGTATATTGATCGGCGTGAGGCATCATATTATGTAATCCAACCTTAATGAATTGTCTCTAAATACTCCTATGCATGAATAACAGCAAGGCTTTGTGTGAATGCTTCAATGGAAACTCATTCCACCTTATAAACCTTCGCCAAATATAGAAGTTGATGATTATATGGTCACGCCTAGAAGCGTTCTCGTTATGTTTCTTTGACATATTTCAGCAGATATGTATTTGGTCTGCCTCATCCCCACACATCATTATGTGCATTGTGTCAACCATATTTCATATAGCATTGGAATCATTTCATATTTGACTGATTGAAGAAGTGGGGATTTCTAAGTTTGTAATAGAAGAGTAAATGAATATGAGCGAACCAATCCTTCTACAAAATGGAAACATAGGCGTGGCGCGTTTCTGACGATAATATAGCATGCAATTTATATATGGACTCATCCCCATATTCTATATAATAAATAGTCACGATTAGGACAACACAGGTGTCACTATATTAAAATTTTATCTTCTATGAAATTGTATGATATTAAAATTCAAGCAACGATGAAAATAATTGGTGTGTAAAATTTGATATATTTTATGAATAGCACCATGTTTGTCAATGGAGTACATGCAACGTTGAGGTGCCTATTTGTAGTGGGTCGTGCCATACATTTCAATATGGGAAATGCTTAGCTTTTTAAGTATGTACCTGTTATGGCACACACAGTAACACACTTATTTGGGATATAAAAAAATATAAAAACAATTGGATAAACGTTGCTTATAAATGAAAATGATACACATGCTTTCAAATCTTGATTTTTTTTCGGAATAGATTCTCATGTAAGATGACTGGCTTTCTTTGACGTTCTATTTTGTCCTCTATAAATTACAGAAAACCTTGAAACGCCATGCCTGAGAAACATTTGAATAAAAGGTGCTTATAATTTAAAATAATAAGAATGTACAAGCTTTCTCTTGATTATATTTCCGGAATAGATTTTCATTGATGTTTCTTATTATTGGCGTTCAATTCTATCCCACAGATAGTACAGAAAACCTTGACACGCCATGACTGAGCGACGAGAGTGAGTTATATGATAAGGGAATGTTTGTGCATCTCTCACAAGCAATAATGCCATGCTAGGAGTCCTAATAATAAACATGGCGTCCATGATGGAGACATTGTGCTGCAGCCGGATGCTAGACAAGCTTGCCACAGACGTCCCTGCAGCAATAACCATTCTAGGCCAAACTGGGGCAGAGTCACATTCGAGAATTATCCTAAATATTCATTTCAAACAGATTGCTTTTACCTTAATGGTTTGTCAGACAAAAACACCAATAATACAATGACAATGTCCTGGGGAAATTGCTTGATGAAGGATAATCTGTACAGGATGAATCTAATTAGTAAATGCAGTGACACAGCTTGTGAGTTATGGGTAGATAATATTACCACTTCTTGTTGCTACCCAGCTTGTGTTTGATCGATGCAGGCTAAATAGGGTTTCTTCCTCTGTAGCAAGAAGGACGATAAGAATATAACTCTAATGGCCCCCATGAAGGGCAAGTGGATTACACTGTATCATAAAACCGTTGCTGCAGCGAGATTGACAATGATAAGTACTGGCCTGTCTACACCAATCACCATCTTTGATATTAAGCAAACATTTTGCAGATGTAGTTTCCTTTGAAGAAGCAGGTCAAGGCCCCTCCTCTATGGCCCCCTAGGTTCTGTATAATCTGCTAGTGGGCATCTGGGATAGACCAGCAATGCCAATGAAAACCTATCTTGGTATTGTATTTTTTTATCAATCAGAATATGAGACATGCTTCTGCAGGGAATGCTATCAGGTTGCCTGCAATAACTGGTGTTTTCTTACCCAGGCCCGACGGGAGGTTGGGAATCGAGCTGGCAACATGGGGCTCGTCGGGGAAGTAGAAATACCGAGATTCGATCAGCGATCGATGTGTTGTGATATAGAGGTGAGGGAGAGACCACAATGAGGCGAGCGGAGCATATAGCACACTCCGGCAGAGGCTGATCTGTGCTCGCCACTACATGTGCGCCTTCTATCGATCCCGCCGCATCGCACCCTTTTATTCCATTAGCTGTAAACACTGTAACGTCGCCCAATATTGAGAATACAGCATTATGATAGCATGCGGGCCCTGTAGAGCATATAAGCCGAACATTGAGGCATAAAAAGAGCAACTGTTTAATTATGTCTGTATCTCAATGTAAAAAACAACAATCCACATGCAGATGTAATTGCACAAATTTCACATCAGTCAGATGTTTAATGGTATCATTATATGAATAGTGGTGTTTTAAATGAATTTAAAACTCGATTATACTATTTTCACATGCTCCTTGTGGATTTAAGCAAATATATTAATAACATTAGGCAAAATATCCTTTGTTAAAGCCATCTGTATCGCATGTGCAATGTGTTATCAGAGCATTTATTCCAGTAAAAATATCCACTCTTGACAACAGCCAACTATCAGGTGCATACAAATAGAACCACTAAACGTCTTAAATATATTTGTAGATTTATTAAAAGGAGAGTACACTTTGCGTCATTTCACTTCTCATAAGATGTAAATCGTCTAATGAGAACCTATAATTGGCCTCATTATAAAGATAATGCAATAGATATGACGTTTCTGGTTTTGCTTCAGTTCTGTGATGCCCAACTTGTATTTGTCAATTGAATGATAGGCCTTTATTAGGTATGGAGGCACTTGTGAACCAACTTACAGCCGCCATATTGAAGAGTTTCACACTTGGCTATCGCTATGATTTTGACCGTGACATAATACGAATGTTTTCGTGAAGATTTCCCATTCAGACCGTTAATCTTCCATGCTAGTTCCATACCATAGACTTTCCCTTCCAAGTTTTAGTATTTTCTCTCAAGGGAATAACACGTCACGAATCGTTTCCATACAGTAAAATGTAGCTATGAATTATGAAATAAAATTTCCGTTTACATTTCTACCAATAGGTCATGCGATATGTATAATATATTTTATTTGTGGTACAAGAAATTAGTAATTCATCCCATTTTAACCATTAGAAACAAAGTACACCTCAATTATAATCGTTTGAAATCAATAGCAAATACAATTGGGACACAAAACAAATGAAATTGTCATCAACTTTAATATGTATACTTTAATCATTTAATATGATAAAAGAATATTTTCCTTCTTCGTTTTTAACGAGTTTGACATAACTCAGTTATTAAAGCAAGTAATACTCCTGACAACACACCTAGCTAGGAGCTTATATAAAAAGAGACAACATTCCTTGATACAATTTGACATGGCAATGGCCTCCTGGAAGAGCAAAGCAGCGCCTAGAATCTTGCCCACGTCCTTCTGATGCTGTACGCCACCCTGGAGGCAATGGTGCTGTTTATCTAGATGAAGAGTTGGATGGCAGGGCGGTGTCTTGATTCGGGCCCCTGTTTTGGCTTTGTGGTGCAGTGGTGTGTTAATACGGGGCCAGTAGAGTATAAGTGATGCCATGGGCTTTGTCATTGATCCAAGTTGGCTAATTCACTTATTTGGAACTTCTGTGCTGTTATTGTTGTTGCTACTCCTTAAAAACCCAAAGGCTGTTTTTGCGCTGACCTGCCTTCCCAGATCTGTAGGTAGAGATAGAACATGCTCTGCTGTGATCTTTTGCAGACCGAGTCTATTAGGTCATAGTATGCAAGGCGGTGTCTCTTAGGTGGGTTGTGTATTTCTTGGTTATCGATTGCCAGGAGGATATTTCTTAGCATATATTCCCCGCCTCCCCTGCTAAATATCTGGCATGAATGGAAATGTGAAGCTTTCTACAGAAAGGAACTACTCTCCATAACGCCATATCTGATGAAAAGAATACAAAACAGGAGAAAGGAAAAAAAACATTTTTATATTTTCAGAGATATATTCCACTGGCAGAGAGACTATTGATGGTGGTTGTGGCGATATGTAATCAAGGTTGTCATAGTTGCCTTACCGGCCAAGTGATTAACTGATAGCGACCATGGTTATCAGGGCAGGCCAGACAGGCTCTGCTAAAAACATACATTATTTATACTAGATTTGATCTAGTATACTGACCCCAGATAAGAAATATTACATCCCAGATGCGGCACAACATAGACCTGTTCATGTCCTGACTTCATGTTACGTGCTGAATTGCATCTGTAAATTAGAGAATGCTAAATTAGAATTACATAAACGCTTGTTTTGTTGTTGGCCTATGCTACCATGAAGTACATTTTTATGCGATTTTGTGAATTAATTCATCCTAAAAACTAAAGATCGTCTTTGATCCCACTCTATGAAATTGAATCTTGCGTTTTTATGTGATATTCAAAATGACCTTTTTGCGTGATATTGAGACATCCCTTTTCGTGCGTTATTTGCATTATTACGAGCAAAGTACCTGTTCTTTATACCTGTTCAGAGGTTATCCTTAATAAGAATACTTTTGTTACCAAAGATAATTTAATTCACACTAAGATTCGTGTGGAGAAAAATATAAATGCAAATTTATGACTTTCTCTTTTATTTTTAAGATCAAAGAGGGTGTCACTTGATATTACTATTATATATCTATAAGACGTGGTAGTTCCCGATATTTTCAGTTTATGAAAAAGTAGAATATGATTTAGATGGGATATGATTTGGAATTAATTATAAATGAGAAGTCGTTGC
This sequence comes from Amphiduros pacificus, assembly GCA_949316495.1. NCBI lineage: Eukaryota > Metazoa > Annelida > Polychaeta > Phyllodocida > Hesionidae > Amphiduros > Amphiduros pacificus. The sequence continues at coordinate 54,625,916 of OX439001.1, read as the reverse complement.
ACTCGTCACCATAATAAATAAAAGGTCATTATTCTATGTCAAACGTTATGCCACAATGCTTACGCTCGAGTTTTCTGATGGAATATTATATATCGTGAATGTAATGTTTTCCTTGATATGGCTTCACGTGGAGATTTAAATTCCGGGGAGAAGATTGAGTATTTGAAGACAGCTGAGAAGATAGGAAGTGGTTCATCCTGGTCATTTGAATAGGGGTCGTGTTGCGGTTGAGGTCGGGTGGGGACAGAGGGGCGGGCTATAGCAGATAGCGTGGCTGGGCGGCGTGTGACAGGGCCGTACATATGGGATCGAGATGGCAATCAGACCTGTAGTAGGGGCTAGGTCATAACCTGCCACTAAAGCCAAATCTGCCGCCTTGTTGGCTACTGCGAACAAAACATTGCTGCCGGGAAAGTCCAAACAGACAAACATACTAACAGGAGAGCCAGTGCACACCGATATACTACTACCTGGAAAGTCACTGCAGATAAATATGGTACCAGCAAAGCCACTGTAAACAAACATACTGCTGGTAAAAACATTTCACAGAAACATGCTGCCCTGAAAGTCACTGCAGATACACATGGCACCAGCAAAGCCACTGTAGACAAACATACTGCTGGTAAAAATATTTCACAGAAACATGCTACCCGAAAAGTCACTGCAGATAAATATGGTACCAGCAAAGCCACTGTAGACAAACATACTGCTGGTAAAAACATTTCACAGAAACAAGCTACTCTGAAAGTCATTGCCGATAAACATGGTACCAGCAGAGTCACTGTAGACAAACATACTGCTGGTAAAAACATTTCACAGAAATATGCTACCCTGAAAGTCACTGCAGATAAATATGGTACCAGCAAAGCCACTGTAGACAAACATACTGACAGGAGAGCTTCTGCAGACAAACATCAAACATACTACCTGGATGCCCACTGCAGATATCGTGTTATTTACATATAAACATTTGTCACACAAAGATCCAGTTCAGAAATAGCAAGCATACCACATGAAGGGAAGTTACAACAAGCAATGGAGTAAAAACAAACAATTTGATATTAAATTCATTGAAAGAAAAATGTATTACATATACCCCTACCTGCCTGCAACTAAAATGAGCTGCTGCTTTTGTACTTGTTCTATGTGTAATCCATTACCTATATAACTCAAGAGGTTAACATGGTCGTTGCTTCATAGTTTGTGAATAAAGACAAACAAGATGTATTCATAGTTTGTGAATATAGACAAACAAGATTTATTCATAGATTGTTTCAATCAGCTGAAATTTGCGTTTGTTTCCTCGATACCTCTTTGTAGATTGTCACATATGGAATGTTTCTGTCAAATATATATTATACATATAAAGTGTCATAATGAAACGTCTGCAAATATCTGAATAAATAAACAAAACATTTACAGGTCATCATCCAGATTAAAACACTCATACATTGTTAGTACATACAAGAAGCAATCAAAACATTGCCTCATATGGTGTTAAATAAAAAGATATGTTAGCGTCACTGTGGTTTGTTACAAATGATCATTTGGTTCCTCCATGATGATGCTCAAACATATAGCTGCCCCAAGGCTACTGCAGGCAATCAGGCAACCATATGCTACCCAGATTACAAGTGAAGGCAACAGGCTTACCCCATGTGATATATAACCATTGGAGAGAGTCCCATAGCTACCAAAGCGCCTGGAGTATTGGTGGCAAAAATGTATGATTACTCTTGTGGCTCAATTCTATTTACTATAACCTGCTTGTAGAGCCAAGTCCCACTGCCACCAGCAATGAGACATTCACCTTAAACGACGTTTTTTATGTTTCACATTGCTGCAGATTTATCCTCTGAAAACATTACATCAAAATGCGGATCAGAAATACCAAAGGAACGGAAAAGGTTACGCTCCTTAACTGGCTCATTCTAACCCTGTTTATAGCTTTTCATCATCTCGTTTGTGCTTACCTGTGAAAGGTATTATGGGGAACCATCCATTTTGACATGTTTTAAGGAGGAAAGAACTAAGCACCTTAGCATGACAAACATGATTAGTCTCCTTGGTATAAAGCGGAGCGGCAGGGGAATTTGGCCTATAAGCATGTTGGGAATCACTCATCAAGACCACTGACTCCCTTAACACACAGATGAGACCACTATAATACACAAGAACACCAACTGCTCCTAACAATTGTCTCTAATAGTAACCATGAACTGCCTTCATTCCATCTAAGAAGCAAATCAATGGTTGCCTCCTTGGAGACATTTATCAATTATCACATAGCATGGTAGAATGAAAATGGCAATCCCTCATCCGGCGAGGAACATGGACAGATTGGTAAGTATGTGTGTGAAGGAATCTGTCATTGGCCTTCTCCCATAGTCCGAGAAAGCTGGGGGATTTGGCCATCGTGATGAGCATCAGTCAGCCCTCTCTACTCCCGACTGACCTGCATATATTACTGCAGCTGACATGGAATATGCTGCAGGCGGAGCACGGCAAATCCGCCTTGACCTGTAAACATCATGTCAATAGAGCGAATTTTAGCAGTGCTTAGAATATATGTTCATAAAAATAAATAAAGATAATATCATAATTTTAGTTCAGACATATATGTTCTCACACACACTAATGTAGAAGAGGCCGCAGTCATGACGATATGTAGCGTGTTTAACACGATTAACAGGATTAACAGGATTAACACGATTATGTTGGCCAGTTCTCTAATTGGATATTAGTTCAATTCCAATTCATCTCTGCTTGAAAATGAAAATTTCAACATAAATTTCAACTCAATATGGATGACAAAAACCTTTTCGATTTATTTCATGACTTTCAAATTGCAATACGTCGATATTGGATGTGTATAGCCTAATGTTTAAAACAGACGTCTCTTGATGTCCTTTTGTTTCCTGGGCGGAATATTTCTTAGAATTTACATTTTCATATTATGCATTTGCCAAAGCATAGGTCTGTGTTTCTGTCTTCTTCAGCTACCAAGTCGTCAGAATATGCCACAGAACTTTACGCTGACTGCTTTGTAAGCCGCGGAAATCGATGACGCAGACGACATTTGACTGATGAGTTAGAGTCGTCTGGATTGCGTCCTATTCTTTACAGATACAAAGAATAGTAACGATGGCAGCATTGTTGTGCCCCAAGAGCTCAGTCATGTTGAATTCTATGGAGGAACATTTTGGCTGTGGGCTATACATCCGTGACTGACTGAAATAGTCGTTAACTTAGTTAATCAAATGTATGGCAGCTTATACAGGTGTAAACAGGATTGGCAGATGTAAACAGGATTGGCAGATGTAAACAGGAGTAGCAGATGTAAACAGGAGTAGCAGATGTAAACAGGAGTGGCAGATATAAACAGGATTGGCAGATATAAACAGGATTGGCATATAAACAGGATTGGCAGATATAACCAGGATTGGCAGAAACAGGATTGTCAGATGTGAACAGGATTTGCAGATGTAAACAGGAGTAGCAGATGTAAACAGGAGTGGCAGATGTAAACAGGATTGGCAGATGTAAACAGGAGTGACAGATGTAAACAGGAGTGACAGATGTAAACAGGATTGGCAGATGTAAACAGGAGTGGCAGATATAAACAGGATTTGCAGATGTAAACAGGAGTGACAGATGTAAACAGGAGCAGCGGATGTAAACAGGATTGGCAGATATAAACAAGATTGGCAGATGTAAATAGGATTGGCAGATATAAACAGGATTGGCAGATGTAAAAAGGATTGGCAGATGTAAACAGGATTGGCAGATGTAAATAGGATTGGCAGATGTAAACAGGAGTAGGAGATGTAAACAGGAGTAGCGGATGTAAACAGGAGTAGCGGATGTAAACAGGAGTAGCGGATGTAAACAGGAGTAGCGGATGTAAACAGGAGAAGGAGATGTAAACAGGAGTAGCGGATGTAAACAGGAGTAGCGGATGTAAACAGGAGCTTCGAGAGGTTAATGTCCTGGCCATGCACCACGTTTACAGACGTCGGGGCCCCATGACAGGATGGCGGACAGACCAATGCCAGTGTTTCCTGCACAATCATGGCCCCATGGCTTTGTTAGTCTGCTTGTTGGAGTCACACAAAGCTTTGGCTTGTCATGCCAAGATGACAGACTGACCTCCGCTCAGTAATCATTACACTGGGCTGGTCTTGTTGTAACTTCCACATGGGTTGGGATGAATCTGTTCAGTCATTCACACCTAACACGCTACAGTCTCCATCAGGCTGATAATGAGACCACGGATGCACAGCTTTCCGCCTCAACATTACAACAAACCAAACCTATCTCTTTACATATTCATGTTGATAATAAAAGAAAAACAATTCTGATAGAAAAAATGAAACAAATAGAAAACAAAAAAGAAACATTTTTTCGGAAATTGAATGTGCTGAGTATATAGACTTTGCTTGGTTTATATTTACTGCCCATGGGTTGTATATATTATTAAATAAATGATACGATTCCAGAATATGTTGTATAAAATGCCTAATATATTGATGGATAAGAGCCCCATATGCACGCGCCCCACTAATTGTTCATGTGTGTGACCACATCACAACTAGTTACTTAGATATGTAGCGCCCAGTAAATGATGCCATGAACATAGATTGTGAAACGATTGTGAGTGCAAAAACAGGCTCTGCTCAGCTGGTCCAATGGACTTTACATTACAGGCCTCATGATGTTGTTTACACTATAATCACACGGTGTTTTAGCGTTCCCTTTGCGTTCTGTCATTAGTCTACACAGGATGGGGCACACATAGAGAGTGCAGCCGCCTTCATCTCTCTCCCATTTCATATCAGAGTTTTATCCTTTGATTCAAACTACTCAGTGTTTTTGGAAATAAAAAGTGTCATCATTCCTTCCTTTGAAACCTCATGCTGAGAAGGCTTTTTCTTGAAAAGACCGAGTCAGATATCTTGAATTGTGCCCGGGCACTTTGTTATATGGATTGATGAGATTTCCTGCATTAACATTGAGTTGCCTATTATACTAAAAGCCGCTTTATTTTCCTAACCAAATGAGTAAGTACTAAACAACAGTGTGGCGGCGTGGAGATGGCCGCTCACAGCTCTTCTTATTTCTTATTATTATAGCTATGTTTGATAGGCCATCCGCCTAATGACTAGACAATGGCCCCCATGTTGTAATGGCCCCCATGTTGCAATTTTAGAATTTAGCTCCCTAGTATCCCATATTTATATGATACTTTATGGTCCAGAGTATTTGATATTCGAGGCAATACTATAATGAAAAAACACGAGGAAAGCTTCAACAAATACAAATAATCACGCTGTATTGGTATGCAGTGTCTTGATGTGTACCTATACCATAGAGTATATTGATTTAAAGATTTTGTTAGATGTCTGGAGCAGCTCAGGGTTCATGTTGGCGCATGCGTAGTGTTAGTGAAAAAGGCCCTTGTGTTGGCAGCCAGTAATGGGACATGCATCAATCTTTAACACGGGTGCGTGTGAATGCTCCTAGCTGGTAGAAGACTGGAGGAAGCAAGAACGCCCCATATACACCAACATCGTTAGCCATCGTGGTCACAACATCTCAGTGATCTCGCTGCTAAATCTGACTGCCAGAATATGGAAACATATGCCGTCACTTATTGTACATGTTATGTTTTCTGCTCTGACCTATAATATATATTTGGTTATCTGTTGTGACACAATGCACATACAAGGTTATCTGTTGTGACCCATTATACATGTTAGGTTATCTGTTGTGACCCATTATACATGTTAGGTTGTCTGTTATGACCCATTATACATGTTAGGTTATCTGTTGTGACCCATTTTACATGTTAGGTTATCTGTTGTGACCCATTTTACATGTTAGGTTATCTGTTGTGACCCATTATACACGTTAGGTTATCTGTTGTGACCCATTATACACGTTAGGTTATCTGTTGTGACCCATTATACACGTTAGGTTATCTGTTGTGACCCATTATACATGTTAGGTTATCTGTTGTGACTTATAATATAGGTTTGGTTACCATTACATATCTGAATGTTTTAGTAAATCGACTGAACAACTCAAGCAAGTAACATCTTGACATGAAAGCTTCACGAAAACATTAATTTGGACATGACAGCAAACAAATGTAAATATGGCCCTGAGAGAATACAATATTATACTGTGGACTTGAATTCATCAAGCAATAAACAATGGAAACCTAAATTACACTTTGGACGCAACAATCCTTAATAAGGACATCCTGCCAAAGGAAATCTCTATATGAGAGTATCATGTAAGTCACAATGCGGACAGGAGAGCATCGTGCAAGTCACAATGCGGACAGGAGAGCATCGTGCAAGTCACAATGTGGACAGGAGAGCATCGTGCAAGTCACAATGTGGACAGGAGAGCATCGTGCAAGTCACAATGTGGACAGGAGAGCATCGTGCAAGTCACAATGTGGACAGGAGAGCATCGTGCAAGTCACAATATGGACTGGAGAGCATCGTGCAAGTCACAATGTGGACAGGAGAGCATCGTGCAAGTCACAATGTGGACAGGAGAGCATCGTGTAAATCACAATGCGGACAGGAGAGCATCGTGCAAGTCACAATGCGGACAGGAGAGCATCGTGCAAGTCACAATGCGGACAGGAGAGCATCGTGCAAGTCACAATGTGGACAGGAGAGCATCGTGCAAGTCACAATGTGGACAGGAGAGCATCATGTAAGTCACAATGTGGACAGGCGAGCATCGTGCAAGTCACAATGTGGACAGGAGAGCATCATGCAAGTCACAATGTGGACAGGCGAGCATCATGCAAGTCACAATGTGGACAGGAGAGCATCATGTAAGTCACAATGTGGACAGGCGAGCATCGTGCAAGTCACAATGTGGACAGGAGAGCATCATGCAAGTCACAATGTGGACAGGCGAGCATCGTGCAAGTCACAATGTGGAGAGGCGAGCATCGTGCAAGTCACAATGTGGACAGGAGAGCATCGTGCAAGTCACAATGTGGACAGGAGAGCATCATGTAAGTCACAATGTGGACAGGCGAGCATCGTGCAAGTCACAATGTGGACAGGAGAGCATCATGCAAGTCACAATGTGGACAGGCGAGCATCATGCAAGTCACAATGTGGAGAGGAGAGCATCGTGCAAGTCACAATGTGGACAGGAGAGCATCGTGTAAGTCACAATGTGGACAGGCGAGCATCATGCAAGTCACAATGTGGACAGGAGAGCATCATGCAAGTCACAATGTGGACAGGCGAGCATCATGCAAGTCACAATGTGGACAGGAGAGCATCGTGCAAGTCACAATGTGGATGGGAGAGCATCGTGCAAGTAACAATAAACTGAAATATCATGCAACAGTCTCAATATGTGAACATCACGCACATCACGAGAAATGTTTGATATAAAGTCAACATTCATGCAATAGAATGTTGTAATTTTCGGTCAATTTGGACCGGACTACATGAGGCGAGAGGCATATATTTATATAGTTAGCATCGTAAGAAATCTTATAGTCTCACATAAGAAGAATGTAAGGCAACAATGAAAAGCATTAATGTATACTTAAACATTACAATTTAATAATCTGGACCAATTTATATTGCTGCAATCGTGATTTAAAAATTATCTGAATATTGGATCTTTAAAAATTGTATTCATCATATAACTCTTCTGCACATGATAGCAAACATTGTTCACATTAAACTATACACGTTTACCAATGAACGGATAAAGGATAACTGATTCTTCAAAATGTCGCAAAATAATTTAGGCGCACTAATTATTTGTAATTTTGAGGCAGAACTATTAACCTTTGTCGGATGTGTTTTCTATTTTGGTAACATGATATATCTGGGTTTGTGGTTTACCTAATCCTGGCTTTAATGTACATTGAGACGATATGTATGTTGTGTTGTTTTTATTCTAGATCTGCCATGTATGTGGTCTTTGTGAACGTATTATTCTCATATTTAATAATAGCACACAGTAACTGCCAAGAATAAAAATTTGCATCATAAAAATGTGTAATCTCAGCAAACAATCTCAGCTGGAGGTTGATCCGTTATGATGTATTTGATTTGTTTATGGTAATGACTTGACAACATGCTAAGGCGGTGTGTCACAAGGTCACCTTTCACACACCTTACATGCGTTGTAGTGCATATCTGTTGGGATTTCCAGCGGTCAAAGTAACAGGATTGCAATGTATTTTGTGTGTAATGAGCTTTATTATATTGATATAATGGTTTGGTAGGCAAGGAAACTGGCCTCAACCAGAGAGGCCTTGAAGCACAGCCTACCTTCATACGGGGCTGGTTGGTAATGTTTCCTTAAGGAATTGTGGGTGATTGATTGCCACTGTAGCCCGGCACCCACGAGGCCCCCACATCTCGCCCACATCTCGCCCAACATATCGTGACATTCTCTCTGCAAAATTCAACCTGAATAGAGGGCCACGTTCAATAGCCTATTGAACATGACAATGCCCATCAAGCATGAGACCAAGCAGCAGAGTAGATGACCTCACAGACCTAATACACCAGGAGATTCAGGATAGAGCACAAGAGAAAGCCCAGGGCATTCACTGGGCGAGGGGAACTTCTTGTAAAGCAACCTAGCAAGATTGGTCCACGTGCACAATAAACATCGTATTTTAGTAAACGATCAAAAATTGCAAAATATTTATGAGCTCACTCTTGAATTGAATATATTTCGCTTTCTTAAGATGACCGGAAAACTACTGTGGTGCATGTCCTGATTATAGTTTGTGATCTAATGATGCTAAAAAGATTGTTTCGTTAGTATGAGATTTGTGTTTTGCTGCGCCTGACCCACATAGCGTAGCAAGACTTATCGGAAACCACATGAGCAATCAGCTGTAATTGAATTAAACCCAAGTGCAATTACTAATAGCCAAGACTGATTTAGCAAAATTGAAATATTATTGGTGCAATGTGTATATGAGTAGAGGATGATGGGAACTGTGGGACAGGCATGACAAATGATAGATGCTGTTATATGGGTGACAGTGGATGAATGTACATGACGTCTGCTTCATCATCTATGCATTCCATCACTTGATATTGGGTGTCTACGCTGCATAGGCCATGTAACCCTGCACAATCAATAGTTTTGTCTGCTTCGTCAAATAGCCAGCACAGCATATTACCATAAGCATTTTCTTCTGAAATATTTGCTTAAGAAGGCAACCCTAAATCTGGGGCTTGTAAGCCCTCCATCCTTTTGACCCCTAAATCTTGGAAAGTATGGTAGCACAGCCTTGCCCAGAGAGGCCGTAATTCTTGTCCGCTAGGTCCCGGCCATTGCATAGATCAGTCCAAGAAGCGTTCAATGTCTTCACCTTCTGAGAACCCGGGCCGTTCATCACTGGCAAGGAGCTACAGATGACACAACAAACGAGGCTTCATCAGAAGGAGAGAAAAACGGGTGCAAATATATGGTTTTTTGATAGATAAAAGAAGAACAGAAGTAAATGGTTATGAACTACAGTATTGTCAACAGAATGCGTGGGATGAATGACACTGTGTATGAACGATCTTTCTTATTATGGAAACATATTGCAATATTATATGTGACATGTTGGGCTTCAATTCTTCTCATGTGTCAGTCTTTTAATGCTTCGTCATCTAAAAGCTTATACTCTCTTGCCATATGGATATTGTATTGTGGATTTAAAATCGCTCATATATCGCTCACTTCCCCCATTTTTCAATCAATCCACATCGCTTATAGATTTCATGATGAAAGTCATGCTTACAAGGCCGCAGCCATATTTGATTTCCGGTTGGCTGAGTATTGAAGAAAGTTTAGCAAAGAACATTTCGCAGCTGACGAGAATAGAAATCTGAAATATATTCCTTACATGAAACATATACCGAGGCGAACCCTAGCATATTAAGCCAGAAGGGCACACAAGTTAAAAGCTTTCTGAAGAAAATGTAGTTTTAAATGACAGTGACGGATCTATTTCACAGGCTTATATATCTGTGGAGTTCCAGAACGAACAAAGTTGTCTTAATAACAGATTGGCAGATTTAAACTTGTGACTGAAAGATGCAGAGAAGGATCAAACGCATATCCACCCAGATTAATATCCACCCAGATTAATATCCACCCAGATTAATATCCACCCAGATTGATATCCACCCAGATTGATATCCACCCAGATTGATATTCACCCAGATTAATATCCACTCAGATTAATATCCACCCAGATTGATATCCACCCAGATTGATATCCACCCAGATTAATATCAACCCAGATTGATATCCACCCAGATTGATATCAACCCAGATTAATATCAACCCAGATTGATATCCACCCAGATTGATATCAACCCAGATTAATATCAACCCAGATTGATATCCACCCAGATTGATATCCACCCAGATTGATATCAACCCAGATTAATATCAACCCGGATTAATATCAACCCGGATTAATATCAACCCAGATTAATCTTGATGTGGATAAGGCCCTTTGTTGTGTGTTTAGGTTTGTCGCATTTTTAAGGAGGTATAACTGTTATATTTTGCTGTACATTCAAAGCAAAAGCAATCAATAAGAATAAGATTTGGCTTGTTCTATGTATTATTTAATTTTCCTTTTTTGTTTTGTTTTTATTTGTTTTGTTTGTTTTTGTTTGTTTGTTTTTTTTTTTTTAATCTTTAGAAATTTGAAGTGATCTGAATATCCCTAATCTCAACCACGCTTTTTAAGGAGAGTCTATAGTGCATGATTTTCGGGACACACAACACTTAAGGGACAGAATTAAAATCCGTGTTGTTAAAATCATTCTATCTCACATATTTGCTGGTATCCTGTTGTTACTCTGATATATTAAGGAACACGCAGAAGTAGTGACATTGGTGGAGTCTGTGATTCTAGTCGACACTTGACAACCTCCATAATACTGCAGTGTCTCCAAGGAGGAGGCACGGCTTTTGTTGCAGAGTCCTAAATTGGATAAATGTGGAATGTAGTTGAGGTTTGCCTATTTTCTCCAGACTCTTATCATCTCTTCGTCAACTACGGTTCATGCTTGTTTGCCTGGGAAAGATGTAATCCACATTCAGACCCTTCACTTGTGTTTGTCCAGCCCCAACATAACATGGCCACAACCAATACATAAATGCTAATCAGTCTATTTAGTGGGGGAATTTATGACAGAGACAAAAGGGAATATGTTGTATATGGGGCAATATAGAACCGTACAGAATAATGGTCCAGAAATAACCACATTTCTCTGGGACTGACAAATGCATATTAAGCACCTACAATATTTGGGTTCTGTTTGCATGCACAGTAAGATCTAGGGACATAATATGCCACCACGGTATTACCAATCAAAATCAATGCCGAGGTTTTCTGGACCGAAATCAATTTTATGAAAATGAAGCCAGAATAATTGATCACCATACGATTTAAATGGTATTTTGACAAGAATGGTTGTTCGCTTGGTGGTTCGTGGTCTGTTATTTGGCATTGAGGTGTCCCCCAAATTTTACAAAGGAAATATATCTCCAAATTATATCAATATAAATGCAACAAATATTGTTATGAAATGATATCGTTTGTTATTTACGCTATATATTATCATTTATTATCATTACCATTATTTTTATCATTACAAATTTGGTCTAAACGGTCTGGATAAAGTATTTGATTTACAAATATCAATCCAGTTTTGGTCACGCCATATTTACTGTGATATCGAGAACTAATATTTTCGGTTTTGTAACATAATTTGCCATATAACAAGGTTTTGAGACAATGGCATTCAGAGCGAAATGCATTACATCTCTGTCCTTCTGTGTGAGAGAATGGCAGACCAATATTTTCCATTATGTAAATTGCTTTATCCTATAAATTTTACATTGAAATTGTAGATACGATAATAGATCTCGCTCTGAAGCAACGATGTGTCAGCAGTACACTTGAAATTTAATATTCCAAGTTTTACAATATGTTGGAAATGAAAAAAATGCTAAATATTTTCAAAAGATTGTTAACCTTATCAATGAATGTAGGTGGCAGTGCATACTTATTCTATATCGATTGTGAAAGTTTAAATAAAGACATGTGATTCAAATTTGATAGACGATAGGGGACACGTTCATTATGTGTTAGATCGGGGACACGTTCATTATGTGTTAGATAGGGGACACGTTCATTACGTGTTAGATAGGGGACACGTTCATTACGTGTTAGCCCTCAGAGATGTTGATGCAATATTCGGCTCATTACGTCTCAGGCCCTTAAGAGATTCAACTACATTACAGCCACCATTTTAGTACATTCACAGCTTTGCTATCATGCTTGGCTAATACAATAAGTGCGAATGCATTCGCCTCTATGTCATATTCAACTCTTAATCCTCCCCCACCACGATTGTTTCTTACTGAGGTGTTTCACCTCCAAAATCAGGAATATTTTCTTTTGAAAACAAAACGCCATGTCTCCGCCAACTCCAGTACTATTCCAATAAAACTAGAAACCTAATGAAGTCTTATAAGTGAAGCATTTTGGTTGCAACTCACGCATACCTGGTAACAATCGAAATATTAAATATCTTAATCTCATAATTAACATATTATATCATTGCATGAAAGCTCATTGAACAATATTTTTTAAGTAGCAATACTTCTTTACAACGAAGTGTCCTCGACATTTTGATGAATATCAATATCAGGATTTGAATGATATAGTACTTATGGGCGTTTGCCTCGTTAACCTGCGTGTCGCCTGCATGTCACCCGCGTGTCACCTACTTTTGATTGTCAAGTGATTTTTATTTCATAAGTGTATATTAATCTGTAACTGTATTTTGTTCCGTAAGTGTATTTGTATCTGTATATTTAGTTTTTTTTTCTCTAAGTGTATGTTTGCAGGGACTGGGAAAACAAAGAATCTCCCATCAAAGGCTTTCGAACATTGAAAGATGCCCTTTGATGACACACTTTAAAAAACGGCCTAAGGTCACAATGCCTCGCTGTACTATGAATGCTTAGGTCACAATGCCTCACTGCACTATGGATGATTAGGTCACAATGCCTCGCTGTACTATGAATGCTTAGGTCACAATGCCTAGCTATACACTGCTGGAATATCTTATTTTCCCACCACTGAATACAATGGTTCTGTAATCTTCTTTGCTAACAACCTCAGCTGATATATCTAATTTTTCCCATCACTGACTACTACTACGCTACTTAATACGACTTTATTTACATTCTTTGTTTGATGGTCTGGAAGTGTAACTGAGTTTTCTTGCAATTCAATCGTTTTACTCAGTGTATTCATTCCCGATATGTCAAAACCAAGACCAACCAGTTTGGTGCATGTATGTTCTGTCCACACCCAGGCCCGTGGTCTTTACTGCGGTGGCATGCAGTATTTTACCTCATTACATGTGATCCAGTCTCACAGGGATTTTACATCACTTCAAACATTATTTCGGATATATCAGAAAGAGAGCTACTTGTGCCAGATATAGTACCTGACATTACAATCCGTCCAGTCTCAGATTTTCAGTTGGGCCGAAGCTCATCTGAGAATTCAATGACGGCGCGGCCTGGAACCAATGACCTTTGGATCACCACAGAGGAACAGGTGAAACTAAGCTTGCCATCTGACCAACTGTGCCATGGCCCAACTGGACAGGATTAAAATGGGAAATTCCTGGGTGTCGAGGCGAACGTCTCACCAAATGAGCCGCCATTTCAGTTTGAGTAACTCATATCCTTTGACTGGACTACGCCTCATCTCCCTATATCCTATTGCTAACACCAGGAAGTAAAATGCCTGAAATATTCAGCTGTTTGTTTGTTTGAGATCTTACATCAATTTCAACATTATTTCAGTCATTTCATGATGAGGCAATATTTAACTGACAATATGTAGTAAGTTCTATGATTAATCCCAGATCAGAATTGCGCCTTTTTACATTTAGTTATGAGCAAGAATATATGTCCGGCAGATAATGTCACAAGGCTTGTGTACACATGTTCCACTTTTAGAGTAATGAGCAGATCTCCAAGTATATCGCTATTGTTGGAGGCCAACCAGCAGGACCAAGCTGTGTCTAACATTGGGTAATGTGGAATAGTGAGTGCTGCTAATTGTGTCATAGACATGTCATATTAATATCTATATCCTTCTTTATCCTTCTATTCATCTATATCCTTCTATTCATCTATATCCTTCTATTCATATATATCCTTCTATTCATCTATATCCTTCTATTCATCAATATCCTTCTCCGGCTACGGGCCGTGGCGCAGTTGGTTAGAGCGCCAGCTTATTAGCAACAGTTCCTCTGTGGTGATCCAAAGGTCGTGGGTTCGATCCCCGGCCGTGCCGAGATTGAATTCATGATTCAAATTCACACATGAGCTGAGGCCCGTGCCAAAAGGGTTAACCCATTGTCCTTGTAAATCTGTGACCGGGTGGGTTGTCACGTCAAGGACCTGCGACATGACAATTCAGTGAGGCAGCACTATATCTGCTACAAGTAGGTCTCATCACGAAATGACTGAAATAATGTTGAAAGTGGTGTAAAACCCCAAACAAACAAACAAATCTATATCCTTCTATTCATCTTAGTCCTTCTATTCATCTATATCCTCTATTCATCTATATCATGTATATCCTTTTACATCATGCATATCCTTCTATTCATCTATATCCTTCTATTCATCTATACCATTCTATTCATCTATATCATATATATCATTCTATTCATCTATATCCTTCTATTCATCTATATCCTTCTATTCATCTATACCATTCTATTCATCTATATCATATATATCCTTCTATTCATCTATATCCTTCTATTCATCAAAACCCTTCTATTCATCTATATCATATATATCCTTCTATTCATCTATATCCTTCTATTCATCTTTATCCTTCTATTCATCTATATCCTTCTATTCATCTATATCCTTCTATTCATCTTTATCCTTATATTTATCTATATCCTTCTATTCATCTATATCCTTCTATTCCTCTATATCCTTCTATTCATCAAAACCCTTCTATTCATCTATATCATATATATCCTTCTATTCATCTATATCCTTCTATTCATCTATATCCTTCTATTCATCTTTATCCTTCTATTCATCTTTGTCCTTCTATTCATCTATATCCTTCTATTCATCTATATCATATATATCCTTCTATTCATCTTTATCATTCTATTCATCTTTATCCTTCTATTCATCTATATCCTTCTATTCATCATTATGGGCACGGGGAACGCACTCGGTCGATTGGTGTCAAGGGTGCTAATATGTCAGAAGAGCGTGGGGGTGTAGATTAAAGGTGATATCTTCTTAATTTGAAATGGCGGGTAAATGAATATACATCCTAGTGGGAAATGTCACACAGATGAAAAACGCACCTCACCTTGATGAAACAATGGAGTTCAGCGCCACCCAGAAGAGAAAGATAACTTGTATTGATTGAATTTTTGCTACTTTAAATAAATTTTCCAGCTTAATTATAAATGAAGCTTGGGTTACATTCTCTTTTATTGCTGTATCCCAAATTGGGATAAAAGGAAACATGCTGTACGTACTGGCTAGTGGTGGCATATGCTGTACGTACTGGCTAGTGGTGGCACATGCTGTACGTACTGGCTAGTGGTGGAATATGCTGTACGTACTGACTAGGGGTGGAATATGCTGTACGTACTGGCTAGTGGTGGAATATGCTGTACGTACTGGCTAGTTGTGGCACATGCTGTACGTACTGGCTAGTGGTGGCACATGCTGTACGTACTAGCTAGTTGTGACACATGCTGTATGTACGTGCTAGTGTGGCACATGCTGTACGTACTGGCTAGTTGTGGCACATGCTGTACGTACTGGCTAGTGGTGGCACATGCTGTACGTACTGGCTAGTTGTGGCACATGCTGTATGTACTGGCTAGTGGTGGCACATGCTGTACGTACTGGCTAGTTGTGGCACATGCTGTACATACTGGCTAGTTGTGGCACATGCTGTACGTACTGGCTAGTGGTGGCACATGCTGTACATACTGGCTAGTGGTGGCATATGCTGTACGTACAGGCTAGTGGTGGCACATGCTGTACG
This sequence comes from Amphiduros pacificus, assembly GCA_949316495.1. Lineage (NCBI taxonomy): Eukaryota > Metazoa > Annelida > Polychaeta > Phyllodocida > Hesionidae > Amphiduros > Amphiduros pacificus. The sequence goes on along the minus strand of OX439001.1, from coordinate 54,609,763 downwards.
TAATGTCAGTTTAAATGACGAGGCAGCTCTTCTCATATTATTCACTGTATTGGGGCTGTAACCAGGGAAATACAGCATCCCTTGGGCACGAAGTATGCACATAATATACAATAAGCAATGATTAACCTCATTAGACGACGAATAGTGTCTTGTTTGCATGAATAATATTTAACACAGTAGCAGTATACGAGTCATTCAAATATTGCACACACATATCTGTGTATACAAAAGAGCTTTTGTCATATTCTACGTGGTTCAGCACAAATGTAAAATACCTAATACAAAGAAATGTGCCATTAATCCCTGCTGTTAAGTAGGAATGTAATACTTCCTAAAAGAAGCAATATTTCCATATCAGCTGTTCATGCAGGAAAGGACACGTAACTTAATGCATATGGGCGTTGTTCTCATGATTATTAACGTTACAATATAAAGAGAGTAGTAATATTGCTGTTCCATATACATCCTTGTATCTGGTATATACATGAAGGTAGTATTGAGCTAATTCTCCCAATTAAGCTACATATATTCTCATATTTCCTAAGCGGCCCTATTCAAAGAGACCTTTAGCTCTTGTTTCACACACAATTTTGCTTTAGATATGACAATGATTTTAATTCTTAAAACTGAAAAGAATCTTTTAAATTGATGCAAATTTGATGGATAACTGATATCCTGTTTGGAAGCAAAACCGGTAATTTCAATTTCATTATCAAATACATATATGATCCTGATAATATATGTGAAAGTAATGCTACATAGAAATGTAGGTGGAAATAATATCTTCTTAAATAATGTAATGGACGTCCTTGTTGGGGACTTCTTTGTAGGCTTTTGACAAGATCTATTGTCTGACAACTGTTCATAATAAATCTGTCGTAGCTAGATTGATAGGCTCTTTGTATTTATGACCTTTTTAGCACTGCTTATGCTATATCAGGTCAGATAGATGTCTGTCACTGGGACTGAATGCCCTACTCCTGTCAGAACACATGTAGGCTATCGCAGGTCAGATGGAAGCCTGTCACCGGGACTCAATGCCCTACTCCTGTCAGAACACATGTAGGCTATATCAGGTCAGATAGAAGCCTGTCACCGGGACTGAATGCCCTACTCCTGTCAATACACATGTAGACTATATCAGGTCAGATGGAGGCCTGTCACCGGGACTCAATGCCCTACTCCTGTCAGAACACATGTAGGCTATCGCAGGTCAGATGGAAGCCTGTCACCAGGACTGAATGCCCTACTCCTGTCAGAACACATGTAGGCTATATCAGGTCAGATAGAAGCATGTAGGCTATATTAGGTCAGATGGAAGGTCAGATGGAAGCCTGTCACCGGGACTGAATGCCCTACTCCTGTCCGAACACATGTAGACAACTGTTCATAATAAATCTGTCGTAGCTAGATTGATAGGCTCTTTGTATTTATGACCTTTTTAGCACTGCTTATGCTATATCAGGTCAGATAGATGTCTGTCACTGGGACTGAATGCCCTACTCCTGTCAGAACACATGTAGGCTATATCAGGTCAGATAGAAGCCTGTCATAGGACTGAATGCCCTACTCCTGTCAGATCACATGTAGGCTATATCAGGTCAGATAGAAGCATGTAGGCTATATTAGGTCAGATGGAAGGTCAGATAGAAGCCTGTCACCAGGACTCAATGCCCAAATGCTTTCGAAGAGTTCCGGGGATGTTTTTTGCATTGTCACATAGGCATAATAGTCCAAACCACAGAATGGTAAACAATTCAACGGCAGATATCTTCCTTTCCCGACCATGCAGCATGAATCAAATATTTGTCACAACCGGGATTCGAATCCCAGATCTTTAGCATTGAAGATAGATGTACGTACTACACTAGATTGATATGGAGTGAGAACTGAACATTTAGAGATTTCTTAAGGGATTTAGCAATAATGGCCTGCCAGTTTGGCGGATAACTATGTTAATCCTGAGATCAAAATGACGACTTCACCTGATCTATTCACCAAGTTAAGTCGTTTAACCCAACAACTCCAAAAAAACTGCAAAAGGAAAGACAATGATTTGTGATAGCTGCAGCCAAGCTGTGAAAACAGTAAAAAAATAATGGCTCAAAGTTGGTGGAATATTTAATCAAAATCTCTTTTGGGCTTAGCACAAAATTAAGCGAACATTTATAAACAATTTATTTGTCTCACAAAACAACAATTTTCAGTTCCAATATTAAAAGACCTGTTCCCTGCCTCTGTCTTTTAAACAGATGCATATATTCCCTTTAGATATACTAAAAGCTTTAATGATTATCCTGTAGTAGATCATCCCAAATGCCGCAAATTGTTGGCATGTCAACCATTCCCCAGCCATATGGACGTGAAAATTGTCGATCTTCATAAATATGCTGTTACAACCCACATCTCCTGTGCGCAGTCTCCCACACTTTATGGAAGCCCATCGATTCTGGAGAGCGGTGAGTTGAGGTGGTGAGACGAGGCGGTGATTGCTTTCTGTGTATGTACCAGATTTATGTGGAAGATTTGTATGTAGCTCTGGTGGTTTGCAATACACTGGAATTACTTATACTGGCCCCGGGAAGATTGATAAAACCTGATCAATCGCGATATATATATATATTTGTCAAATTCTAATCTGAGCTATCTGATGTGAACGCGTAAATCATTTCACTTTCTTTGTATTTCAAGAAAATCACTTCGATGTTTGCAATCAACAAATGACTGAATACTACACTATTTAAAAGAATACCAAATAAATTGTACATTAGTAACTAATAATAACATGTTATAAATATTTCAGGCATGAGATTAGAAAACACAAATAAGATATTCGTATCCATGGAGATTAATAAGATTATTATCATGATGGCTGATAACTTTTGGAATATGATATAACCTGCAAATTATGCAATGTTACAGAGAATAGCAGCACATTGGTATAAAATATTGTAACTCTATTCCATAGGTAATATATAATCCAATCATTTTCCGTCGTGAAGCCAATAAGTGGAAGTATCGACATGGTGTCAATTTTGCTATTAACTCTATTGTATTGGCTGACTATATCATTGCACTCACGCTTAAATCACATCCGGTATTCTGTGGAAACAATCTAAACAAAATCGTCTTCATATAAAACTCTTTCAGAAAAAACAGAAAATGTCGAAGACTAAAATAACGAAGACTGTATTTTTTGTTCTTCCCCTTTGCTTCCATTCTTTCTCTTTGCAAATTGGATAAAGTAAAGGGTATTTTTGTAAATAGTGCAACCTACGTTTAATAAAGCAAAAAGGCAAATACATGATATATTTTGGCACATCCTCATTATGTATATATATATATATATATATATATATATATATACATATGTTAGTTAATGTCAACATAATAGTAGCATAACAATGATTACTTATAATTATGACAGTTTGAGGAATATGCATCATATGGAGCCTCTATTAGGTTGAATACGCTACGGTGGCAGCTGGTGACCTCCATCTGTGAAGCTCATCCTTTGATCCGGGCACTGCAGACAGTGTGTGCTATATCTCAGGTAGGATATGACAACGTCAAGCTGTCATAATGACGGGTAATCCTGGCTGCAGGCTTCTCCACGCACACAGCCACAGGGATGGGTAATATGCAGGTGGCCTGCTTCAAATAACACATATCATGCAGTCAATAGGTATATGTCATACGTTAATCAGACGCTATTCTAGGTGCAGTGTTGCTTGATGTATGCATTGTAGAAATGTTACTCAGTTCATGACACCTATTCACGCTATAGATGAAGGGTCAAATAAAATATTACACACGTGCCAAGCTGTTTCCCTTCATAGTACTCCATCAGTGTGTGTACAAAAAGGTTATCATCAAATAGGCTCAAATAAATAATTGAGATATGCATAAAATAGTATGTAAAACATGTAATGACTATCTATTAATAAGATTGTAACATATCACAATCGATTATTGGAAGTATAATGGATAATGTCATCTAGAGGTATCTGAAACCAATGATGTGCAGATTGTGACCGTCAAGTTATGCACATACACATAGCGTATACATACTTTGGGCTTAAGTCTCAGGTGTGCTTCATACAAGCAAGGCTAGTTTGAGCTACTCAGGGTGCGGTTTGCCATGAGGGTGGTAGAAGGTCTGTCAAATGACCAAACTAACCAAACAATCTTTTCACCATTCCCATTCCCTTTATGGACCTATCCATTCCACTATTTTTTATTTTCCAAAAACCTAGTCACGCATTGACTAATATAACCTAAAATGGTTATATTATAGAGATATGAAACAATCTCCTAAATGTATTACTCTCATACCCCTTTTCCATTATATAGTGTGATATCCATACATTACTGACCCAACATAGCCTGCTGATTCTCACGGCCAGTGCTGCACATGCGCACTCAAACGAGATTTCCCCCATCACACTCCAGCCAGAGGCCATATCCCAGCGTGGACATAATCAATGCTACCTTTTCCCAGTAGGTCATGTTAAATATTTACACACTAATAGTCGCTGGCTTACGACTAGCGGTTATGAATATCATCAATACTCGAGAGTTTGCATAGGAAATATCGATATTTTCAATTTCCAAGATTTTAAAATCAATTCACAACATTGGTAAACGCACATCTTTGAATAATAGATAGATTCTATATATAAAACATGCCCTCGCAAAACATACATATGATTTGTTCCTTCTAATAGCGAATTATCATGATTATTCTTTCCGACATATCGAGATATTTGCATCCTATACTGTAATCGTATATCTGACACCAAATGTCACCCAGAAACCTAAATATCATATGTCTCCATTATTATGAAGTTCAATATTTTCAATATTCCAAGATATTGGATATTTGAGAGAAGATATTGTGTATGTTTTCTAAACTGATGATAAATATCGCCTATATTCTGTATAATGAGAGTAACTCATTAATCAAACAGACAAGGATAAAAGGTTGGGATCCCTTTACCACTACATGAGGATCGGTCAAATGAGTGTATACAATGCATACTGGTATCAATGCACTAGCAATATGTGTTTATTAATTACATATCAAAGAACTTGTTTATTTGCCTTAAGTGATAGTTTCTATGTAACTACCAGCAGACATACTATCTCGTAATACAATGATATAGGTGTGCAATATATCAATAGTCTTCTATGTAACTACCAGCAGACATATTCTCTAGTAATACAATGATATAGGTGTGCAATATATCCATAGTCTTCTATGTTTCTACCAGCAGATATATTCTCTAGTAATACAATGATATAGGTGTGCAATATATCAATAGTCTTCTATGTAACTACCAGCAGATATATTCTCTAGTAATAAAATGATATAGGTGTGCAATATATCAATAGTCTTCTATGTTTCTACCAGCAGATATATTCTCTAGTAATACAATGATATAGGTGTGCAATATATCAATAGTCTTCTATGTTTCTACCAGCAGATATATTCTCTAGTAATACAATGATATAGGTGTGCAATATATCAATAGTCTTCTATGTTTCTACCAGCAGATATATTCTCTAGTAATACAATGATATAGGTGTGCAATATATCCATAGTCTTCTATGTTTCTACCAGCAGATATATTCTCTAGCAATACAATGATATAGGTGTGCAATATATCAATAGTCTTCTATGTTTCTACCAGCAGATATATTCTCTAGTAATACAATGATATAGGTGTGCAATATATCAATAGTCTTCTATGTTTCTACCAGCAGATATATTCTCTAGTAATACAATGATATAGGTGTGCAATATATCCATAGTCTTCTATGTTTCTACCAGCAGATATATTCTCTAGCAATACAATGATATAGGTGTGCAATATATCAATAGTCTTCTATGTTTCTACCAGCAGATATATTCTCTAGTAATACAATGATATAGGTGTGCAATATATCAATAGTCTTCTATGTTTCTACCAGCAGATACATTCTCTAGTAATACAATGATATAGGTGTGCAATATATCAATAGTCTTCTATGTTTCTACCAGCAGATACATTCTCTAGTAATACAATGATATAGGTGTGCAATATATCAATAGTCTTCTATGTTTCTACCAGCAGATATATTCTCTAGTAATACAATGATATAGGTGTGCAATATATCAATAGTCTTCTATGTTTCTACCAGCAGATATATTCTCTAGTAATACAATGATATAGGTGTGCAATATATCAATAGTCTTCTATGTTCCTACCCTACCAGCAGATATATTCTCTAGTAATAAAATGATATAGTTGTGTAATATATCAATACTCTCCTCTGTAACTACCAGCAGATATATTCTCTAGTAATGCAGTGATATAGGTGTGCAATATATCAATAGTCTTCTATGTTTCTACCAGCAGATATATTCTCTAGTAATACAATGATATAGGTGTGCAATACCAATATATCGATAGTTTTCTCATCGGGTTAAGATTCATACAATGCTTTGTTTTATTGGTAGCACTATTGATGGAAACCATGGCCATCCATGTAATGATAATATCAGCACGATACCCGCCACTTAGACATTGAATAGTATCAACAGGTGTGTCATGAATTAGTGAAATAGTCGGATACTCCACACTTTGTGATGCCTCAGTGGTTGGTATTGTGTACCATATAATTATTGATTGATGATTCTATGTCCAGAAATAGATATATAACATTACACTCTCATTATTGAAAATGTAGTTGGCAGATGCTTCATCTGTTCTCGTGTATTAATTTAGAAATTCATCATATATTGATATTTATTTCAAGTAATCTCTAAAGTAGATTTCATCGCATATATTTATAATACACACCTGTCAAAACGTGCATAAAAGAAATGTGCTATATGTACAAAGCTTTAATGATATCTGATGATTATCATGCAACCATTCTCCTGATATTATATTCTGACTTTGATTATGCCACTGACAAGGCAAGAATACCTTTGTTTTACGCTCATTTAGGTGCAACAGAGCAAACTTTCTACACCACGGGGATCGATAGGCTCAGTGCCACGTACTTAAGTCGGTACATAAACGGCGCTGGGCAAATATAGATATTTGTCATTGTCAAGTGCAGTATGACCAATTTAACTCCGGCCCGAGGAGGTTTAACTCTGGCAAGCTCAACTCGTGCGAGATTATAGTAGTAATCCCACGTCACGTGTCCATATCTCTTCTTCTCCCCAATTATGAAAACTTCATAATATTCTAAACTTCCTTTGCATAAATCATTGATTGGTCACTTTATATATATATATATATATATATATATATATATATATATATATATATATATATATTTAGAAGCTGGTACAGATATGAGGTACTGGAAGTATCTTTGTCAGACCTCATTATGGGATACCATCTCATACCTTAATGTGTGTAACAGGAGAGTGCCATCTGGTGTTAATAATGAATTTATTTTACATACCCCACAAATCTAACGTTCATATCAATGGCGCTAATGCCATTATCCACCACCAGGGCACTTATTACTAACTGTGACACTAGATGGCAGTGATTTATATAGTTATGGCCCGGTTGTATAAATATGCTTCTCAGACATGTTTGTTCATAAAGGCCTTGTACAGGTTACTTATGTAACTGTGACTAAGCAGCTGCACTATGAAGAGTGGGGTATTTTATATGCCTCACAGTACGTCAATGCCCCACAAGACAGGTCTGAGATTGGTAAAAACCCCATATTTGATACAATCTCTTTCTCTCTCTCTCTCTCTCTCTCTCTCTCTCTCTCTATATATATATATATATATATATATATATATATATATATATATATATATATATATATATATATATATATATATATATATCAAGTGTATATATATATATATATATATATATAAATATATATCATTCTGGGTGAATATATTGAAAAAATGACTTTAAAACATGCTGGGCCCCTTTTAAAACATGCTGGGCCCCTTCTATGAGCAATTCAAATGTGTACGTCTGCCGCTGTGAGCTGTTAAATCAAGCTTATTTGTCTTGTAGCTATCCAGAAAAGGGCAAATGTCAAAGGAGCACTATATTATGGCCAGAATAGTTTGTCCCACTCAGATTAGTCTCCATTCACTACTACATATATTCTGTATATGAGGTACAACATATCATTGTGACCCTGAGAACCTTTTCATATATGTGAACATAACTCCACAAAATGATGGTATACAGCAACATCATAATATTATAGTATTTCATTATCAGTGGATAACTTTTTCAAACATAGTGATATTGAGTCATCAAAGAATTGGGGGATATATTTTGCAGATTTGTGAAATCCTTTTTGACTCTCTCGCCCATAATATCTTCACTGCCAATTTATTTTTAAAATTAGAATATTAAAAAAATTAGATTGTTTCATATTTTACATACGAATTGCTGGAATGAGTTTTTATTACCAAGAACTAAACGAGTAATACCTTACAGAGAAAACTAATAAACCAGGCCATGGTATGTTCTGACAAAACAGTATTACCAAAAGGCATTTTAACAATGGTTTATGTTTCTTGCAGATCAAAAGGACATACATTAATATATTTTTATTTGTGTTTTTGTTTCGAAAGGCCCTGAGGGTTAAATGATATATAAAGACGATGGAGGTTCTTCAAAGATGGTAGACACAAACTTCACAAAGGACTTATGTTCAATTGAGAGCAATGTAATGCATGTAAACAGTAACCGCTAGAGGTCGTCATGGTTTTTCGGATATGCCTGAAGTACCTCTTTAAATGTTATTCTTCTTAATAAGGATTGTTGACCTTCATAATCTCATGGTATTAAAGGCATTGAATGTCAATGCGATTCAATATTCAATTAACCTTATGATGTCATTTAGTTCCTGTGGATCTCAACAAGAAATAAGCTTTTAATATATTTGGTATCGATATCTCAGCTTGATTTAGCGCAATGCAGTGGTCAAATACAGCGTTCTAATTAATCAAAGTCTAATTAATTGTGAATAGTAATTATGAATATCTCAGAGCATTTGGGGGTTCATCCAATCAAGCTAAGTGTCCAGTATTTAATGACCAGTTAATTGCCATTTGTGATACGTCAGACATATTGCAATAACCACACCAAACGTGACTAACTTAATATCTAACAATATTTGACTATCATATCATGTGAGTTCTATTTGGTTAAAATCATTCATTTCCGGAATTCTTATCATTTATTGAACAGAAACAAACCACTGGCTTCGTACCAGTTCCTCTGTGATGATCCAAATGTCGTGGGTTCGATTACCAGCCATATTGGCATTAAATTCATATTCTCTTATCAGCTTAGGCCCGGACCTCAAGGGTTAAGCCGTTGTCCTTGTAAATCTGTGACTGGGTGTGAGTTGTCATATGAAACACCTGCAACTTGTTAATTCAATGACTATATCTGCTACATGTAAGTTTCGCCATGAAATGACTGAAATAATATTAAAAAGAAAACCAAACAGAAACGGCATGATTCGTGTGATCATTCACTGTTCACATTCTCTCCTAATATGGAGTTGTGCTTTAATGGTGACGTTGATGTTGGGTGATTATTGCCGACGCAGGTGGGCGGTGTCACCGTTATACACTCATAGTTTGCCTGACTGGTATGAACCTAGACACCCTCCCGTCAAGCTTCAGCAGCTGGTCAATGCCTCTGCTGTGTTCATGGTAAATAGTAATCACCTGTTATTATAGTACATATGATCTTCAAAGCAAACAATGCGATTGCCTGTCCACATGTTTCGATCCAATTTTATTACATAAAATATATTCATTGGCTCAATTACCTGTCACAAGTGAAGTTGATTTGCAAATATGTGTTTACTGGCCTTTTAGTGTGTGTGAGTGGGTCTTTTTCAATACTTCCATTACAGTGTTTTGTTATTTTCAATGGGTCCTTCTTGGAGTAACATTGTGAAAAACATATGCACTAAGTTTTAAGTTTGGATGTTTTATTTTAGCCGAGAGCAAAAACACGTCTGAAAGCAAAAATCGGGTTCTGTCTTCTGTACTACACCATGAAAACGTGAATTTCCACAGATCCCTGCTCAAATACCATCTGTCATGACGTGTACTCCCCTTAAGAGAAATCAAGCACTTTCTCAACCAACATTCGGCCATCTTGATTTCTGTTATGAGTGAACTCATTGAGTACATATTAACACATTAACTCCCTATGAAATTAACATCCTGCCGGACTACTTTCCATATGACTTCTACAGAAAAATGTGCACCACTCCAGTAACTGATTTTCTTTGGCTAATTTCAATTCTCTGTTTTATGTCTTCGAGTTAAATATATAAAATGTGTATGGACATTATATGAAACACCTCATATTCAATATAATTTATTACATGCTAACCTTATATACCTACCTACAGAGAATCAACTAGAAAATGGTTAGATTTAAATGAGAGATGAGTTATAGATATCTGTTTCTTTTTATCGATTTGCATTACTATTGATATCATCTTAGACAAACATATTTTTGGAAAATTTTACTCTATAAATTTAATTTAGGCTGTTGTATGAAATAACGGAATATCCCTTTATAAAAATAACTTGATCAAGTGATAAAGATGTTGACTATTTGTGTAATTTACCAGTAAGAAGGTCAAATCATACTAGTCAACATGGCTCAGTGGGTAAGACATCTGTCTCCCATGCTAAAGGTTTGGGGTTCGATTCCCACAGGGAACAATATTTTTTTTTAATTCATGCTGGAACTTAAACCTTCATTTTGAAGTTTTATTTTCGCAACATGCACATCAGAATATATAGAATTGAAACATTTGTTATTTTGATAGAAATTATAAAAAATAATGACGATACAATAAACAAAGGTGAAATCTTCAAAGGTGAAATCTTCATGTTGGGGTCTTTTTAGAGCAGAATGAAAGTCAGAACACATAAAATGTTTTTTTATTTTGATTTTTCTTTTGTTTTTTTGTTTTTGTTTTTTTGGCAAATGGAGAAAATACAAAAAAAATAAAATAAAATGTCTTTATCAGCAAAGAAATGGAACAATTTCAATTTTCATACAATGCTGTGACTCCAAGTTTTCTACACTACTGACACAGGGTGATACATGGCTCAGTGGTTAAGATGTCTGTCTTCTATGCTAAAGGTCCAGGGTTCGAATCCTGGTTGGGAAAAGTATTATTTTCGTGCTGAAGGTGAAATCTTAATATTGGGGTTCTGTTTGAGTGATATGTACTTCAGGAAACATAAATTGATTTGTCTATTGCAAATGCAGAAGAATATAAAATAATAGAAATGATTTGATATATACCCCCCAAAAAATGAAATCTTTATATTGGAGTTCTTATTGAGCATTTTGCATATCAGAAGAATATAATTTTTATTATTTTATTTTGCAAACATAGACAATATGAATAATACTGACTTTATATAATGAACAAATATAAAATCTTCATACTGGGGTAATATTTGAGCAATATGCATGTCAGAACATATAGAATTGAATATGTTTTTTGCCAAAATAGAAAAAGTAAAAAAAATAGTAATTATATGCAGAAAACAAATATGAAATCTTCATATTCCAATTTTATTTCAGTTTAGAAAAATATGAATTATAACATAAATCCAATTTCAAGAATTTATCATAGACTTTAAACTTCGAGTAAGTTGATCAAGAGGCCAACCTTGAGCATCTCTGAATAAATCCAGTGCGATGCAATAGTTCCCAATGTTTCAGCATTATTATATATGTATGTCTCACAGGTCTGATGATATGCTTTGACCTTTTCTCATGGCAGGATTGCTCACTCAACATTTCGCCTGGATCCACATTTAAAAATAAACATGGACTGTACCTATCTAAGGTGTTGTTTCAATTCATCAACACTTAAAACATACCTGCAAACAATGCTCATTCTTAAATACATTCAATCAGATTGGTATATTATATATTCCAAAACAATTTTCAAGATCTTCAAAATGTGTAGTTGTCAATATTTGACCATATCAGTCACTGACAGGATGGAAATCAACAGGTCACATGTCACCTGTATGTGCATTTCTCTGTTGTCCAGTGAGATCAGCCAACAATGCATATACTCATATGTGCAAAGATCACCTCTTGGAAATGGTGTTGATACCTCTAAAATAGTTCTCTAGTTTCACAGTTGTATAAACACTACTAACAATATAGAATTAGAATTTCTATATTTGAAATATATTCAAATATTGCAATCATTATTTTAATTGTCAAATAAAACCACAATTTGAATAAGAAACATGTGTAGTAATAATGCTCAGATGTGTGTATAGTGATTTGCCCACTATTTCTGACATTTGAAAGTGACTACACACCCCACTAATCTGAGTACTAATCTCAGTAAGCAAGTGTTCCCAGCAGGACGCCAGCTCATATTTTTAATCTCTAACTACGGTACCCTTACCTGAGACTTTCCTCTTTTTGTCAGGTATGTTGGCTTAAGGGAAAAACACGTAATGTTATTTTATGTTCTCTTCATATTTGATGACCTTGATCTTTTAACGTTAGATCAGTTGTTAAATTCTCAAATTATTAATTATTTAAGCAGGATCTATGGAGAGTGAACAAGTATCAAAATTTGGCAGGGGATGGATCCATCGCCGGAAGTTAAAAAATTGATTTGAAAACAACGGAATTATATTCAAAATAGATTCGTTATAGTAACAGACAATCACGCAAAACAACCGTATAACATACTTGAATATACGTCTACATTCCAGGATACAAAATTACTGAGATTGATTAAATATGATCCTACAACATTATCAAAGCAAAGGTTTGGTTTCCATATATCTCCCCAAAATTGGCTCTTTCGCCAATCCAATGCAAATAAAAAAATAGCAGAAGATCCAAAATGTTGTCTTACGGACTGAACCGATTTACTTAAAACATTCCTCCTTCTGCAGCACATCTGAAAGCCAACCGGGGAAACCTTAATCTGATTGTTAAATTAAAAAAATAGAAAGTTGAACTTTTTTGTTTTCATGAAATACCACACAAACGAGCAGTTAAATGATATACTTACTGTCAGGGGTTCACACCACACAGTCATGGCAAATATTAATGATCTGTTATAATCCTGAACTCTACCTGCCCTCGCTAATTAAATGAACACTTACCCAGTTTATTCGCCTCCAATGACTGTTCTCCGTTGGACCATGCCACACCCTGTGATATATATTATTACTGTATGTATATTGTAAGGTGGGGAATAATTAGCCGCTTGTCACTTGTTTTTCTTCGCATGAAAAGGTCAGAAAGGTGTAAGGACAATGACGTCTTTGAGGTAATCATCACAGAGAAAATACTTGTGGTGTTAAAGTAAAATTGCTATTAATTTAGAGCAAACGTTGCTGTTTAAACAGATACCATCAACGTTTGCTGTAGATAAACCACATTTTATAAATCTCATTTTGTTTTTATTAGCGTTGAGAAACAGCGCAATTGGACCTTCCATTTGATATATACATGTATGTTTTTGGCTTTCTCCGGGCAGATGTCTGTAGATTTCTCGTTAGTTTTCCCTTGAGATATATTTTGAGATCCTTGCCATAGGTTTAAGTTTAAATAAATTCTATTACTAAAACTAATTACTACTAATTCTATTAATAAACTGAATTATAGGTTTGAAAAATATGACTTTGCATTCAAATAATTAACAAATGATAGATAAAATTATTGCATATAATTTAAGGAAGACAAGAGGCAAATATAAAACACATTAGGGTTGGATTTTTGAATTTGGTAATTGATAACTTATAAAACCCCTGGGTGTGACCCCCTAAGGGCAATTAGCTGGTCTGACCCCAGCTTACCTTGACACCACTTCTAACCAACTTTATATATACAATATACATTCTCCTTAATAACAGCATATACTACAGAATTATTGTAGATTTTTAAGGGTTGTAATGTTATTATTATTTACCTTACAAATGTTTTTTAAATGACAGAAGATGTACTTTTATTTCAGGCACAGTAGGGAGTACTGTAAAATACAGCCAAAGGTGCTGATATTCTAAAGTTACCTCTTACAGTGCACCGTGTCTTTCAGATTTCTAGAGCTTATTTTGAAAGAATGCAGAAATTTGAAGTTCACAGAATGTGTATTTGCAATATATTGTTATTGAACTGCGTCAAATATAAAACACAAAAAGCTGTATCTTTTGTAAAAAGAATGGCTATCGCGACCGAACTGTGCCTCTTGATATACAGAACTCTGCTTTTTGATATACAGAGCTGTGTCTCTTGATATACAGTACTGTGCCTCTTGATATACAGTACTGTGCCTCTTGATATACAGAACTGTGTCTCTTGATATACAGTACTGTGCCTCTTGATATACAGAGCTGTGTCTCTTGATATACAGTACTGTGCCTCTTGTAATACAGTACTGTGCCTCTTGATATACAGAACTGTGCCTCTTGATATACAGAGCTGTGTCTCTTGATATACAGAGCTGTGTCTCTTGATATACAGAGCTGTGTCTCTTGATATACAGAGCTGTGTCTCTCGATATACAGTACTGTGCCTCTTGATGTACAGTACTGTGCCTCTTGATATACAGAGCTGTGTCTCTTGATATACAGTACTGTGCCTCTTGTAATACAGTACTGTGCCTCTTGATATACAGAACTGTGCCTCTTGATATACAGAGCTGTGTCTCTTGATATACAGAATTGTGTCTCTTGATATACAGAGCTGTGTCTCTTGATATACAGAGCTGTGTCTCTCGATATACAGTACTGTGCCTCTTGATGTACAGTACTGTGCCTCTTGATATACAGAGCTGTGTCTCTTGATATACAGAGCTGTGTCTCTTGATATACAGAGCTGTGTCTCTTGATATACAGAGCTGTGTCTCTTGATATACAGAGCTGTGTCTCTTGATATACAGAATTGTGTCTCTTGATATACAGTACTGTGCCTCTTGATATACAGAGCTGTGTCTCTTGATATACAGAACTGTGCCTCTTGTAATACAGAACTTTGCCTCTTGTAATACAGAACTTTGCCTCTTTATATACAGAGCTGTGTCTCTTGATATACAGAGCTGTGTCTCTTGATATACAGAGCTGTGTCTCTCGATATACAAAGCTAAGCATTGTAGAAAACATATTCTGAAAGAAATATTTATTCATCATTTGATTCAAAACAAATTTTTCAAACAATTTGAATTGAAACCCAAATTAATCAAACAAAGTCGAAAGTTGTCTTACGTTCGGCATTTTAACTGTGCAAATACTGCTTTTGCTTTGCGTGCATGAAGAATTTCATTGTTTCAAAGTGCAATGAAAAAGTAGATCATGTAAATAAAATCGGTGAATTTCAATTTGTAAATTAATTATTATTCATTAGCCTGTCAGTTGCACGCAAAATGGCTTGGAATAAAAACCCACCGGAGCAGTATTAAATCACAGCAGTCAAATATGAAAATCAAAACTTCAACAAATCCGCTACCTGGTAAACATTAAATTAATGACTTTTCAAAATTGTCTAACTCCAACGTTATTTCAATTTACCTATTATTCATTGCTCAGCACTCACAAAAGGCTCAAATATATAAGAGATCAGTAGGCTCATGTTTAAGCATCGTTTAATGGAAGGAAAGTTATCCCATACAGAGAACCACAGTATCATACCGGATAGTTTCTATATGCAGCCATCCTACCTAAATGTAAATAAAGTGCACTTCACAATGCCTTAAAACGTTTAAGTTCTACAGTAGCCAAATGCTCATACTGTTCAGTGAAATACTATACTCCCGATGACATTTAGTTACTCTCCCTATGATATCCTCGATAATGTAACACCAGCAAGTTTCTTTCCACAATAAGAAGAAAATAAGAAAATAATCTCAATGTAGTGTACACTTGTAAAAAAAGATTGACACGATCTTCCGAAATATAACAGCCATTGAGAACATTATGGTACATTCCAGGAATTGCTTTCGCTAAAATATAAGACATGTACTTTTTTCAGCAAAAACCTATTTTATTAAACGTTAAATGAATGCAAAACATTTAGTAGTCACATTCTCTGTTGATAGTTTAATTCAACAAAATGGTCGATGTGTCATGTATAAAAGTAACCTCAAATATTGTTGAAATAAACAAGGTTCAGAGTATACCTTTAATAAAAGGTAGTTTCAATAATAATATTGAACAACACGCTGGCTGCTTTCTATACGATGCACCCAAAATGTAAAACTAAATTATGCCACAAGATATTATAATATCAGACACAAATTTTTAAGTAGACACATCACACAAACGCACAACATACAGCGTCAATTAAATGAAAAATAAAACACCTTCATCATTGTATGACATGGCCGACTGTAACTATGATACAACTTCCAAACAGAAACAATTAACACAAACCAATTAATGACAAACAAATTTTCATGCAAAATGGTGACTACACATACACATAGATATCAAATATATTTCACTGTATAATTAGGTCATAATAGAGTCAAATATATTTAGATATGAATTTAACAATAATTAATCAAATTAGTGTATCTTTCTACATACTGTAATATTAATCAAATAACTTCAAATTGCCTTATTCGGAAACATGTAATTGGTCAGTTCAACATTCCCTGAATAATTGACATGACATGAATATTTGCTGACGATGTCCTACTTTAGGTCTTAAAGCGACGACGTAATATACTTAAAACATCATTAACTCTGCTACTTAAAAGCAAGAATAATGCGCTTTGATAGAACAGGTTTATTAAAGTTTAAAAGCGAACAAAACATCTCACACTAATCAAAGCTAATGTTATACTAATCAGAGACGATTAATATTGAAATCAGAATACACTGCGGTTTGTAGCCAAGCCATATTTGTCAGATGCATACTCCTAAATATATTAACATTCTTTACAAAATGCAGCACAGATCCCTTCCAGGTCAAAAGGTGGTGTGCGTCACAATGTTTTAGGCACTCGAATTCTGGGCATTATATTACAGTCCACACTACTTATAAACCACAAAATTTAAATATACCATTAGAAGTAAGGTTCAATTGGAGTATGAGATAAACGATGGGTCATTCGCCGCTCTTACATTAAGGAGCAGAGAGATCGTCAACAAAGGTTAATGGGCGATATACAAAGCAATATGATGGGAGTGAAAGGTGAAATCAGACGATACTAATCGATAACTACCCCATACGTTGATGATGGATCCGTATTGCCTGGTGTTGCAGAAAGCCGCCTATTGCCGGGTGCTGCATGCCAAAATAGCAGCAATCACTCACGTGTGACCACCGACCCTCAGTCCAGGGGGCGCTACCTACTCAGCCGCCCGGTCTATTGAGTTCATCATGAGTAGCTCTGGGTTACTCTGCATTCACTTACTACATCGGCAGTCATTGCTCTCTATTTGATTCCAATCAAAATTTGGAATTCCCCGGTTATGAATACTTGCATTGCTCACCAAAATATCATCAAATTCGAATTGACAAATATTATGTCATAAACTGTAATCAGGTGTATGACTCATAAACTGACCAATCAGTCCAACTGCCAGTGCAAAACCATTCTGTTAAAAATTCTTTCACCAATCAGTTGATAGCCAGATCGTTATGAATATTAATGACTTGACTGCAGGTTGAAAAATGTTTTGATTTGTCTCAATGAAATAACATGTCATAGTTTGTAATAATAACATTTTTGTTTATTTTAAAACACCGAGAATATACTCAAAGATAACTGGGTATATCAGAATACACTGACGTCTATGACCTATTCAGAAACATGACAAATATAGCAATATAAGAGACTTTCCAACGTAGTTAATGATGACATGCTTCATTTTTAAAACATATACTTATATTAATAGACATTATTATATTATATTAATAGACACACCCAGTCAAAATTAATTATGTGTGCCATCAATCTGAACCATTTTACTTAATCCATTTCAGTTATAATCATAATAGAATTTGAATGAATATTCACGCCACATATTCGCATACTGATAACTTTTTGAAAAGTCAACAAGAAATTCCACTTAGAGAAGAGGGCGTAAAATGTACAATTTTGATATCAATGATACACACCTGAGGACGAATTGGAGTTTCAGCATTGATATATCGACCAAGATGCGAAGATTGATATCCTCCAATGCATGATGAAAGACCGGTATTTCCGGTTCCTGTTATTGCTTGAAGCACCAGTCCTTTCCCAGGTCAAGTCACAACATGTCATTAAATAGCCCTAATCAGGCCAATCGCAAATGACATTTTAAGCAATTGAGTTTCATTATTCCTGTTGCCATTGTTGAAACATTTGTTACCATATATGCACTCACAGATGAAATGACATTTTCTGGTATATTTGGTTGAATATAAATGGTTAACTCGTTACTGATTATGTTTTGTTAGAATGTTAAAATTTCAGAAACAAATTGCCTCTAATGAATATTTCGGACCTCATGATATTGACACAAAGGCTATGGAGGTTCGAAAGGTTTACTTTGGCAACTTGATAAGAAGACACTTAAATCCAATTCTTCATTTTTTAATACTTTCACCAAGGCCCATTCGCGTCCTCAAGGTTCTCATGAATGCTGCTCTCTTGAGTCAGAGATCTTGACCTAGTTTTCCTTATGATACTTAATCAATAACTATATCTGCATCAACATTTTCTCTCTCTCTATGTGTGTCTCTCTCTGCCTTTCGTTGTGTGTCTCTCTGTCTGTCTCTCTGTCTTCCAGCATCAACAGAAGATATTACAAGGGTTTGAAAAGTATTGCAAGAAGCCAACCTATTGCATATCACTTTACAGAGTCTATCAGTTATATCAGTGATGTCAGCTTGTATTTTATAAAAAAAACATGTCCTCTGAAGAGAAAATATTTTGCCACTGTCTCTAACACTCTATCTTGGTCAGTTATTCAGGTCCATTTTTATCCCCTGCATGTACCCTATCTCCCACCAGAAGGTCCGGCGTGTACCCTATCTCCCACCAGAAGGTCTGGCATGTACCCTATCTCCCACCAGAAGGTCCGGCATGTACCCTATCTCCCATCAGAAGGTCTGGCATGTACCCTATCTCCCACCAGAAGGTCCGGCATGTACCCTATCTCCCACCAGGTTTGGCATGTACCCTATATCCCACCAGGTCCGGCATGTACCCTATCTCCCATCAGAAGGTCTGGCGTGAACTTTATCTCCCACCAGAAGGTCCGGCGTGTACCCTATCTCCCACCAGAAGGTCTGGCATGTACCCTATCTCCCACCAGAAGGTCCGGCATGTACCCTATCTCCCATCAGAAGGTCTGGCATGTACCCTATCTCCCACCAGAAGGTCCGGCATGTACCCTATCTCCCACCAGGTTTGGCATGTACCCTATATCCCACCAGGTCCGGCATGTACCCTATCTCCCATCAGAAGGTCTGGCGTGAACTTTATCTCCCACCAGAAGGTCCAGCATGTACCCTATCTCCCACCAGAAAGTCTGGCGTGTACCCTATCTCCCACCAGGTCTGGCATGTATCCTATCTCCCACCAGAAGGTCCGGTGTGTTCCCTATCTCCCACCAGGTCTGGTATGTACCCTATATCCCACCAGGTCCGGCATGTACCCTATCTCCCACCAGGTCTGGTATGTACCCTATCTCCCACCAGGTCCGGCATATACCCTATCTCCCACCAGGTCCAGCATGTACCCTATCTCCCACTAGGTCCGGCATGTACCCTATCTCCAACCAGAAAGTCTGACGTGAACTTTATCTCCCACCAGAAGGTCCGGCGTGTACCCTATCTCCCACCAGAAGGTCTTGCATGTACCCTATCTCCCACCAGGTCTGGCATGTACCCTATCTCCCACCAGGTCTGGCATGTACCCTATCTCCCACCAGAAGGTCCGGCATGTATCCTATCTCCCACCAGGTCTGACATGTACCCTATCTCCCACCAGGTCCAGCATGTACCCTATCTCCCACCAGAAGGTCTGGCATGTACCCTATCTCCCACCAGAAGGTCTGGCGTGAACTTTATCTCCCACTAGAAGGTCCGGCGTGTACCCTATCTCCCACCAGAAGGTCTGGCATGTACCCTATCTCCCACCAGGTCTGGCATGTACCATATCTCCCACCAGGTCTGGCATGTACCCTATCTCCCACCAGAAGGTC
The DNA here is from genome assembly GCA_949316495.1 of Amphiduros pacificus. Taxonomy (NCBI): domain Eukaryota; kingdom Metazoa; phylum Annelida; class Polychaeta; order Phyllodocida; family Hesionidae; genus Amphiduros; species Amphiduros pacificus. Next base: position 54,589,545 of record OX439001.1, on the reverse strand, counting down.
CGGCATGTATCCTATCTCCCACCAGGTCTGGCATGTACCCTATCTCCCACCAGGTCCGGCATGTACCCTATCTCCCATCAGAAGGTCTGGCATGTACCCTATCTCCCACCAGGTCTGGCATGTACCCTATCTCCCACCAGGTCTGGCATGTACCCTATCTCCCACCAGAAGGTCCGGCATGTATCCTATCTCCCACCAGGTCCAGCATGTATCCTATCTCCCACCAGGTCCTGCATGTGCCCTATCTCCCACCAGGTCCGGCGTGTACCCTATCTCCCACCAGAAGGTCCGGCGTGAACTTTATCTCCCACCAGAAGGTCCGGCGTGTACCCTATCTCCCACCAGAAGGTCTGGCATGTACCCTATCTCCCACCAGAAGGTCCGGCGTGAACTTTGTCTCCCACTAGAAGGTCCAGCGTGTACCCTATCTCCCACCAGAAGGTCCGGCATGTACCCTATCTCCCACCAGGTCCAGCGTGTACCCTTTCTCACACCAGGTCAGGCATGTACCCTATCTCCCACCAGAAGGTCCAGCGTGTACCCTATCTCCCACCAGAAGGTCCGGCGTGTACCCTATCTCCCACCAGAAGGTCCGGCGTGTACCCTATCTCCCACCAGAAGGTCCGGCGTGTATCCTATCTCCCACCAGAAGGTCTGGCATGCTTTCACTACTCCAGTAATGACTCCTGCTCCGTTCCCGGCCATATTGTGCCCACATGGAGACCTTATCTATGCTAACACTGACCACTTCCCATGCTCCAGGCAAATAATGCCAATGTCGTCAAAAATGGTCGAGCAGATATTGTATTTCTAGCACTATTAATAGAACGTAGAATTTATAAATGTTAAAAAGCATATATAACATACAATACCAACTCAGATCTGTAATCTCTCAAACTGTATTCTATCTTCATGTGGGCCTTTCCTAAATTCAGTATTTATTCTCAAAGGAAAAACACGTCATGATTATAATAAAACTAGTTCTTTCATTGAGTATAGCAACGGCCTTACTCTATCTCCTGTATGATCATAGAAGGGCCATGAAATAGCAAGAATATCAACTGTTGTGAAAAATATATCCATTTCAGACAAAAAACCCAGTCCTTTATAATTTGGCAGTGGATGATTTGTGGGTGATACATCTCTAATTAGGCCCTTGGTCTGGAGCGATCCGAAGCCCCATACATACATAGCTCGATGCCAAGCGTCTAGGGCTGGAGGAGCAAAGGCTCAAAATCACAAGTAACTCTGACACAGGGAGAAGCAGGCAAAAACTAGATGGAAGAGGGGACAGGCTCAACAATCCACTTGTATTGACCAGAAAAGTCAAACCACACGAGACTCTCCTAAATCGATTTTAAAGACAACCTAATTTAGAAACGGACTGGCATTTTTATTTTGGCTGAGGGAAACCGACCAAAATCTATGACGAGCCTGGTTGAGCGATAATGGGTGAACGGGGACACAGCAGGACAGATGGAAGAGGCGGCAAAAATGGTCCACATCAAGGCGAGATGCAATCTATGCTGATGGAATTAATGAAAAAATGATTGTTTTTATACTTTGCTAAAGTGGCATGCAAGGCATTATTTGTAGTGTGAAGCTATAGCTTTTGGGAAAAAGATAGTATTTTAGCAGCCGTGTTTTACAGATTGTAATTTTTAATGTGAGTCAATGGTGAAAACGTTTTATGGATTGTAAGTGCTTGATGGCGATGAATGAGGACAACTACTTAAAACATTCGCTTGTGACAACCAAATTTAACTTACAAACTCATGATAAATGACCTTTGTTTTCATGAATGAGAATATGTTGGGTCCAACCTGCACATTTATCACATTTACTTTAAAAACGTTCTCACTACTTATTCTGAAAGCTATTACTAAGAAGAGTAATAAATGGTATATTTCATTTTTGTAAAACATATTATTGTGACATACATTTCACAAACACGTTTTCCATTTGATATTTGAATATACATTTATAATGTAGCCTGTTATAAAAGCCTTAATTGGGATTACAGGTTACATTTATTGATTCTATAAACCGAGCTTGGTGGAATATAGGGTGAGATCTTGAATGGCGCTTTTATATCTATACATATCAATAGACCTCAAATGACCTCATTCTGGGCACCGACTCCTGTCCACCCCAGTGCTTCATTCACTGCAGCTCAGGAGTAGCAGGATGACTGATAATCAAGGCTCGCCTGGCCAAAAGGGCATCAGGTCACTGTGGCCAGATCGGACGCAGCCGGGCAAGCCTGGGTAGGCGAGGGTGATAGGCCGTGGAGCTCAATACAAGAGGCGTGTTTGTCATACAAATCTCAACTAAATCGCTCTTGTAGTCAGTTTATTGAAACTCAATCTTGACAATGAGGTCCCCATTGCAAGTATTCCCAAGTTGGCTGTTTTGTTTGTGACGTTCCTCATTTTTGCCAGACACCATGTGATTTGGGCTGATTGCAGAATCGATCTGAGAGAGGAAATAAAGGATGTCTGAGATAGACAAATGTCCAACAGAAATCACATCTCACAAATATCTGTTTTTAGCCAACCCAGTCGCTCCTCCAATGGGCAAGGATTGTCTGTGACGTCATAATTGCTCTGTGGTTCACAGTTGTTCAAACTGTATTGGCTATTCCAGAATCAATGACCAAGTTAATCCCGTCTTATCCGAGACTACACGAGATTACGTAAAAGGGTGCCTTAAATCTACGAGAACTGTCAAACATTAGCATAGAGCTGCAGAGAAGCTCTCCCTGACACGGTGTCTTGTGATATGGTTTGTCTGCACCTCGCAAACCGCATAAATCGTTATCCCTATGTGTTACCATGGAAACACAGAAAATATACCATTTGTAGGCCAAACAACGTGTTGAAACAGTATCTTTGATGCGCCGAAGAAGGGAGTGGTGAAACACGTCAACTTAGGTGGTATTTCTTTTCTGACACACACATCTTGTATGTTATACTTAGTTGCTCACTGAGGTCACTGACGACGCCTTTCCTTAGCAACCTGTCTTGTTCAACATCACCTGACGTATTGCCTTTTTCCGTTTCGTTTGCCATGCCCCCCAGACACCCGTGCACTGCGCTGAATGCTGCTACTTCCGGCCAAAGAGTATGATGCCCCGGATGGACCTAAAACCCCTGTAAACTTTGACATGACTTCCTCCAGGATTCAATCCACAATATACAGCCTGCCAAATTAAGCAAGTCTGTTATACATCCTTCCTGGATTTTCCAAAAGTAGATACGCATGTAGAGATGTGATTTACGGCTTCCTTGACATGTTTTGACATTGATGACAAGTTACATCTCGGGGCTTACTGAACCTATCATGCATGCAGATCTTGTCAAAAGTCCTTCCTAATTATGTCTCAGTGTTCCAATTTCTCTTGTCCTTGTAATTCATATTTCAGTTCATATGAAGAGGATTTAAATACATACACTGATACCACTAATTGTTGAAGCTATTTTGGTTGCCATTCAAATAATTGATATTGTATGTCTGTGGATTGTTGCAATTGGTTATTTAAATGTGTGCTTGTAATATATATAAATGTAACAGCTACATCTATGATCAACATATCAAGTTTTGATATAGATACATTGGAGCAACCAATTATGGCAATATTTGTATGTTTTAATGATCCAATATATGTGCTACTTATTGCTACCAACCTTCATAGAATGATGATAGAGAATGGCTAATTTTTCAAGCAAGCATATATATATATATATATATATATACATATGGCATGTCAGCTTTATTTTCTTACAGAGATGATAATGGCAATAGTTTTTTTCAGAATATGATCATTTCTTTTCGGTATTTTTAAATTTGATAAATTTCAATTCATATAAATCAGTCGCTCACAAAATAAAATTGACACAAAATTCGCACTTTATGGTCAACACACATTTCATATAAGAAGGTCAATACGAATCGCATGATAAGGCCAACAAAAATATCAAACAATAAGGTCAACACAAATATCAAACAATAAGGTCAACACAAATATCAAACAATAATGTCAACACAAATATCGAACAATAAGGTCAACACAAATATCGAACAATAAGGTCAACACAAATATCGAACAATAAGGTCAACACAAATATCGAACAATAAGGTCAACACAAATATCGAACAATAAGGTCAACACAAATATCGAACAATAAGGTCAACACAAATATCGAGCAATAAGGTCAACACAAATATCGAACAATAAGGTCAACACAAATATCAAATAATATAGACAATTAAGATTACAAAGCTATGTTGTGACTGCACTGTTATTCTGCTAATGCAGGAAAAATGCATTGAACCATGCCATTTTTTACATAAGAGAAACTAAGACATAATTTAGTATGGTCAATAACATTTATATACTATATTCCAATTGTGTCCGTATACTTGAATGAATGTGTTTGACTAGAGTTTGAATATGTGGCTGATATCTCTCAAATCGTAGTTTAAACTGCATATTAAACATAATGTAAACGTCAAATGTAGCATACATTAAACATACATTAATTACTTCCGGTGGTGCCGGTCATATGACATATAAGTGGATTATATCAAGTAATAGCTAAACAAAATGGATTTCTTTACCAACCAAAGGATGCCCATTTTTTTAGCAAATAAGGTTCACCTGACAGGTAAGACTGATGCGTGACTTTGATACACTGATATTTGGCATCAATAGACTTTATCATTAGCCACATTATCCATGACAATCAGAAGTAAATGAACAAGTGTCCGAGTCCATTTGCGCATATTTGAGTTTAATGATTATAGTCAGTAATTTAAAATAGAATCGTTATCATCGTAAGAAAGGTTATATCAACATTTATTTTGCGGTGATTGTGAAGCAATTCACATGTAGAGAAATACCCTGCCATTATTGGTGCTTGTATGGTATTAGTGCTAAATGACTCAACCCCTTTCTTTCTTTCAGTGCTTAGATTGTGATAGACCTTTAGCAAACTGCTGCATGTTTTGTTTTTTGCAGATGACCAAGTGCATATAAACGTACCGGAAGTAAGGATATAATCTACGCGTGCGCAGTGGCCATTATAGAATGAATGGTGGGTGTGTTTGCAGTATGGTCATATTACCATCCAGCAGAGATAAGCCCGGGTTGGGAGCCGGCTCCTCTATCAGTTGTGCTCACGCCGGGTAATTTATGTCACATGAGGATGTGCACGGGATAGCTTATATAGCGTCCTCTGGTGGATAAAACCAGCTGTGCCACCATGCTTCACTTGATGCGCGATAAAAAACAGAATGTCATTTTGATAAATAGACTTACTTGAAATTGAATTGTGCTCTGTTGACCAAAGTTAAGAAAGAAGAGCCTTTCCATATTCTTAGTTAAAAAACTTCCGAAGTTTGATTTAATTACAGGGGCATGCCTTACTCTAAGCACTGGCTGATTTGGTCATTGAAAATGGGCGAGAACGATTCAGGCAGTCATAGATTATACAGAAGACGTACTCAGTATGGACCCAATGACGCGCGCATGCCAGGGCATCGCGCGTTTGTCATTACCATTCTTCAGAATCATATAAGCTACTTCATCATTGGCTGATGAATGTGAACATGAGGCTCAACTGCCACTGTCACGCCATTCACAGTACTTATACCGGCAAAATGTATTCACTGCCTGCTGAAACAGGCTTTATAAATTAGGCTTTCATTCACTGATTGATTATCAAAACATCATTCATCCATCAAAAACGCCGTATTCGGCAAGCATTGGTACTTTTACACCAGCAAATCATTCCTTTGACGTCAGTGTAATATCTGTCGAGCAGACGAAAATATTCCTAATTACTTAATGGACATAACCTTCTTTTAAGCATCCGGTTCTGGAATTTGGAAGAAAAAAAACAGTGGTTTAAAAAAGTTTCACTGGCAAATATCTTGACATTAATCCAAGGCAAACACTCGAATGAATCCAATTCTCTCATTGAATAGAATTATAAATTGCACTCCTTCAAAATAGAATCTCGATGGAACACGAAGAGAACCTCGTGTCAGTCGCCCCTGCCAGTCATGTGTGAATAGCCGAATATCCAGACAATCAAGAACAATTCAAGTGGTTGTTATGTGGCATAACAAACATAATACAATAAATCAGTCATCAAAGAACAGCTGTGTCCCCGTTGATATGTTACCAGTCTATGATGATTGATGACTGCAGAATCTCCACTTTCAGGCCATGTGATCCTATAATAATCTACTTACTGAGTTGAAAGGAACCGATTGTTTTAGTCATTTAGTGCACGTTTCTGCTGAATTGGTCTTATGAACAGTTGTAAATGGTGGAGACTAAAGTCAATAAGTTAAGTAAAGGAACACCGGCCTGCCCAGTCACTGAGTGGAAACACCGCCATCTTGATTAAGCTGGCGACCACGTGAGCTGTTTTCCAACCACCAGCGTCCCATAATTCCGTACAAATATTCTTTGTTGAACTAAAACTAGGTGGCGTTTTGAAAATGAATAGAATATTTTGCCCAATCAATCAGTCATTCTTTCTTTTCAAAGCTTGCCAGAATGCAACTTGAGATAGAACACGAGTCCTCTACATTCCATTATTCATATCTATCTTGGACAATCATACACAATGAAGAAAGTTAGATCAAGTGCCAACAGTAGTAAACAAGGTATCAACACCATGTGGGGCATATTTGAGTATCGCCAAGTCTATGATCATGCGATGTTCATCTCGCTTTAACATTTATTGAATTTAGTTTCTTAACATAAAACCTACAGTTCAATGACACGGCAATTATGTTAAATTTATTTCTTCTTCATTATTATATATTAATGTTTAATTTCATTCATTGTAGAAGGACCAGTAAACATTGCTACTTAGTTAAGTTAGACTGCGGTTCTCTTTTCAAATTACGAGAACGAGAACGAGGCTGTTTTGTAGAATGGCCTCAGAGCTGAAGGGACTTTCACTTGACAAACATTTAATTATACGAAATGTATGAGAGGAAAAGAGGCAGATGCTTGTTTAGTATCATGTTACCAAAGAAATGAGTAGGTCGATGGAAGTTAATTAAATCTGGCCATGAAACTGTTGGTTGATAATGTACACGACGCAGGCCAATATATGTATACACATATAGGTAAACTTCATTCCCGCAGCATTTGAGTGCCTCATTATTACCAAGATTGCACCAATGTATTTCTGATCGGAATATTATCCCTATTTCAGAGGGAAACCCCTGTCACCTCTGTCTTTGGTGATTATCTCTTGAAGGCAGTAGATCCAAATTGTATTTGTCACTGAAAAAATGAGCATGATAACATCGTTGAATTTATAGAGTTGTACTATAGAGGCAACTTATAACCACATTTAAGATAATAATGGGCTACACAAGGAAACACAGTTCAAAGTGTATTGCAATATTGAACAAAGCCATCAGTTGTTGTTTCAATCAATCTTTAAACACCTAAAGACACAATACTTGGACTTAATTGTTTTATGTTGGCGTTTTCACTGGTTTTGTCAAGGCATATGAACAGAGGTAATCCAAAAATCTACCATGTATGATGAACTGTTTAAATGGAAGGGCCAATCAAGTGTCAAATTCCTTCCCCGCCAGTGCAAGGATATTCCAGCTTGTGCGTTGCCACATCAGTGTTCTGCTATTCATTTATTTATAGAGAATTCTGATCATGTTTTTTGTAAGATATACAGATTGCCCCCTAACACGATAACCCACACTTGTAGGCCATACCTTGTTTCCCAGAAAACCTAGCAATTCCTTTATGTATATACACCGCCAGCAGCCTCAAAGGTCTATAACAAGAAACGTGCAGAATGATTTTTTTCTTTTTTTCTTTTTGGAATCACATTAACTGGACCTTATGTCGGCAGTACTTTAAAGCTTATACTTCTGTTTGGTATGGAAAAGGTAAAAGTCTGGGAAAATAGAGACCTCTGGTCCAAGGAGAAATATATATGAACGGAATTGCCTTAATGCCAGCCTAAATAACGGACTCTCACACGAGTTATGAAACTTATAAGATGAGAAGATAATTGAGATTAATATGAACTTGGCCTTTTTATTTTATCCCAAAAACAGATTGAAAATTGTTGATATGCAATTGGAAAAAGACTTGTGTATATGAAATAACCAACAGCCGAAGAACCGTTTGAGACTTAAGTCACGATTATCACAATTTCATTGTTATTTTGATTGCATTATGTTTATCATAATTATCGTTGTTTTATCTGATGCTTTGTGTGATAATGGACATATTTCACGTTTCAAAATATTAAGTATCCTTAATATAATACTGCTGACAATAACGTTTGTGTTTCTATTCTTGCTCCGGTTTTTCAATAAATAAGCACCCTCAAAATGAGCAAGTAACGTTATACAAAGACAAGATATTGAGTTTGGTTGTTCGCTCAGGGCCAGCCTGCGAGGAGACCGCCTTTAATAAGACACAAGGTGGTATCAGATAGCTTGACCTCGAGGTTTATGTAGTAAACAGGAATGGTCTGAGCTGTGGCAGGTGAGCTGAGGAGATGGTGAGTCCACAGCCTACGCTTACCCTCTGGGACTACAACTCATTCCCACTACATCCGCCACAAACTGCACATCTCTGACTGCCACCATATGTTGACACATATCTAATGTCACCTCCCTTGTCTCCAATACAATCGGTCCCCACAATTAGATGATATGCAGATCATAGTGCCATGGAATTTGCTGTCAGAATTTGCTGTCAGAACCATAGATATCTGATAGTATCTATTTGGCAGACCTATATATTTTGTTATGTTTGAGGGATGTACTCGCATCAATTTGTTATACTTTATTTTATCAGGCAAATAATTGAAAAAAGATTCCAAATTAGTTATGGACGTTACCGATACATCAATTAATTCATCGTATATTGAACTGAATCGTAAGCTGTAAAGGATTTTGTGAAATTAGGTAGTAACTTGCAACATCTGGTGAGTGTAATTACTCTCTTTTAAAGGGCCATGAAGAATATTATGAAAATGTGATTTCTGCTTATTGTTCAATAGAAAAATACAAAATTACAATTAATATATTATCCATCACAGTATTTTACAAATATGTCCAAACAAAAGAGAATTTCAAAAAGGGAATAATTATTATCCTAAAGTATGTTTTGATAAAAACGTTCAACATCATCACATTAGTGTGTCAGTTATTCAAGTCGAAACAAAATGAGCAGCTCATAATATATTCCTTTCCAAAAAAGCAGATCATATCATCATACATATATTGTAATTCTGTGAATAATCAAAGGGGAGATGCATGTCAGGACCTGGACTGAACTACATTCCTCGTCCCACAATTATGCTGAACACACACAGGGATGTTTATCACAATACATATGGCAATATCAACTTTAGATTAAGGTCATGAAAATTACCCGATGAGAGATTCTTCACACGTATATGTTTTTTGCGTATAAGTATGAATAATCAAACTACAAAATGACTTTTAAAAAATATCTTAAATTATATATCATATTAATATCTATTATTACACTGTTGACATTTAGAACATATGAAATATTTCTCTTTACGGTAACAGCCATCAATATAACATCCTACTCGACCTCATTCGTATGGTTCTCAGCGGTTCGCCCCGTAGACCCTGTCACTATGATGCCAAATATGTGTACGGTGAGCGATATTGGGAGATAGATCGATGGTTCACATAAGGGGCCACATTGTAAGCAGTCATAGTAGACAACCTCAGGAGAGTGTTCAGGTCGCTTTAGCTAGTTTGTGGCCTGGGACGTACACGCGGTTTGGGCCAGCTAGCATGGCCTGCAAGACCCCACCCCCTTATATACACTTCTGTTTAGGACCCACTTTATCGTTATTGTTTCCCTCCTACGTCTCTATCGAAGGAACTGCACATTTCACCAAGTCATGGAAGAATAGAGCCAATCACTATAACTCATAGTTTATGGCCATGTTTGTGCTTCCAATTCAAACAGAAATAACATCGAGGGTTTAAGCGTGCTTTTTCGTGACATTACAAAACTCTTTCCATGATCAAATTAATTTCCATTATCAAATGAGTTTTGTGTTATCTCTTATCAATTTGTATTTAATGGAATAGATAAACATCACGTTATTTCTTGTTTGAAAACGATAAAACATTTATCATTTTCGATATTTTATGAAGGCTTTGCTTATTCATATTATATATCTGAATTGGGATCTATACCAGAATACAATTGAGCATTCAAACATTTTACACCAGGAGTCCTTCGAGTGAATATATATGTTTTAATCTCATGAATACAAGTAAACATTTACAGCAAATAGCAAACTATATGCCTATGATTCAGAAATAATCCTGACACAGTTCCACATTTCCCGGATTATAATAGTCTTTCACCGAGGACCAATGCTGTATTGTATATGACAGCAATAGCCCAGATCTCTGTTCTCGCGTTCTCTCGTCGTGGACGTAGAGAATTGTGACAAATCACTAATGCATTCTTTGTGGCCCATATCAATGAGAATATTGAAGCTCACAAGCATGAGGATTAGGATGATAGTTCACTTTATAAAAAGACCCTTCCAGTGTGGAATATGTGGACTGCATCACTTACATACGGGGCCTTTGTCGTGGTTGTATGACGATATGTGTGCTGGCTTCATAATGCTGAGCTGCCTCGGGGCAAACCCTTTATGTGACCACGGCGGGCAGACCAACATGGACAGAGAACATATGTGTCATTATTCAAAATATCATCTATTCAAAATGAAACCAAGTTGTTCCTGCATGTATATTTTTCATCAATAGAATCAAGATTTTAGTGATTTCGAGAATTCTGAAGATTCTGTCTTTTTTTTACAGATGAATGCTCATATATTAAGACAATTTTGAAAGATAAACAATCCTTCAAAATATAGGATCTTGAGTAAAGCAAAATAAAGACAAATATCCATTAAGTTACAAGTATGGCTCAAGAAAAATTTGATCATGCACCATAAAATGCTAAGAAAATAAAGAATCGATAATTAGGCCAAGGTCAGCTGAGTACAGACTCAATAACAATTAGAAAACACTCAGCTCTGACAGATTAGACTGTGGCAGTGAGGCCGACAAACTAAGTAAGACTGATGGCGTCTTTTGTTTAATTTGCTACTGGGGTCTAATTATTGGTATATTAGCGCATCAGTAGTGGTGGGGAGAGATGAGACTGGGGGTGAGCCGGGCTCATAGCCGGGGCAGGTGCTAGCTAGGCAGCAGAATCCATCACAGTCACGGCAACTAGCCTTCATGCTCAACCCCGACAATGCGTGGGTTCTCATGGTCTTATTTGCTGTATTTGCTAACCTTTTCAGCACAATATCAGGTCAGTCAGAAGCCTGTCACTGGGACTCAATGCCTCGCCTCTTTCCAAGAATGGCAGGGGATTGTTTCAATGACCGAAATACCTCAATTAATTGTTATAGCCGAAATAATTCATTTGGTAGAGCATTCATCCTGAGATCCATCGCTTACTATCAAGCGCTGTGAGCAGACGTTGTCTGGAATCAGCGCTATATAAATGTTACCTTTACCTAACTTTATCTTTCATTTGGATCATAACATAGAAAGGACAACACAAACCAAGGCATTAGAAAGTCAGTAGCATTGATTAGAGTGTAGCATTGTTTAGAGTGGGAAACAATTCACGAGCAGATGTATACCTTTCTTAAACATACCGGATGACAGAAGTAATCTTCCCATCTGGGAAACAAACCCTGGTCACCAACGTGAAAGTCAAACGTTTTACCAACTAAGCCACGCCCAACATCCCGTTGTGTGTGTGTGTGTGTGTGTGTGTGTGTGATGAACATAGGTCTTGTTAACGTAGTTAAGCTCATTCATCTACTTGCACGCTGCTTTGTCATGTCCGCTGTCTCAGATATATCATACAATATATCATACATGTATGCATGTATCAGCTGATAAAGGGTTGACGAAGAAACTCTCCCTTTTGTTTTTTCTTTCTGATAGGCATTGGTAATTAATACTGATGTGCAAAAAGATAACGAAATTAATTATGTCTTTATGACAATGTACCATATCGATATCAAATCATATCATATCGATATCAAATCATATCATATCGATATCATATCATATCGATATCATATCATATCGATATCATATCAGTATAAATAAATAAAATCGATATCGAAATCATATCAGTATACATAAATTAAATATTGCTGTTGTTATCGTTTCTTGAGTCCATTGGGTACCATCATGATTGTAAGCATGATTCATTAAAGGTGTGAACATGTTGACGCATTTTGTTCATATTCTATTCTTAAATCTTTAGATGTTTATTGCTTATAATCAGTATTTTTCTGCAAAACGTTTTTGTTTATGAATGTGTGATCGTATGTTGAAATGATGAAAGGCGTTAAATAGCAATGCTAGCACCACGAGTCTGCCACATTCCAGTCAGTGGCTCATCTGATGGACTGTGTCAGTTGACCAGAGACAGACTTTCCATCACTGTAGCAGAAAACATCCTTGCCGGAAACAGGCCTGCACAGTTTATCTGGCGCGCTGTGTAGCCGACACTCATCAATGACGACTGGGCATCCTCTACAACAGGAAAATACACCAGGGTTGTGCCCTGATAGATGAACACCCGAGGAGAACTCCATGCATCAAGAAGAAACGGCGGGGGCCGCAGCTCACAATAGAACTGCTGATGGCAATTCCATTTTGGGGAATTACCCGGCTTAGATCATAGGGGAATGTATATCAATCTCAAGTCTTCAATTATGTAGGAGTGCATTGTTGTTAGTAAGCTGACCAAAATGTGGTCCTAAACTAGGGTCACTCAACCTTTGCCTATTCATCATCCCTCATATAGTATTTAAGGAGTGTGTGATACTATTTACTACTTAATAATACGTTTTAGTGCTTTTTTATTTTTCTTATTTTCAATTATTAGAAAATATTCTGATTTTATGTTATAACTATATACGTTGTGGTCATAACAGGAAGCTACTAATTGGCTAGAGTTATATTATTTTGACGGGTCTACCCTTACATCCGCAGATTTCAGGGGCCACGCCTTCCAGCAGAGGAATTCTGACACTCCAAGCAGCGACAGCCCTTAGCGTAATTTAGCATTCATATGAAAGGCTGTGAGTGTGGCCCAGGAAATGGAGAAAGGAAATGAGAAACCAAGGCAAAAGGTCTGGTCAAATTATGAAAAAGGATCAGATCGGAACAGACGAATAGGAGATCACTTGACAACGGAACAGGCAGTGTTTTTGTGTTAAGTGAGAAAGCCAGGTCAAATCCGACATTTACAGTCAAATCAAGACCTTTTTTCCGTCAGCTTAAACTTTCATAATGCTATCATTTATTCAATACAACTTTGGTTATGTTTAAAGTACTGTCAATATTTTATTCCAAAAGTTTGTTTTGGATCTGAATATCTGCAAGGCAAGCCCCATATCATGTATTTTCACAAATGTAAAGTATACGATGTATAGAAGTGGGATTGAGAGTTGGGGATATCAGCAATATTGTTTTATCAATGTTCTCTTTCTTATATTATTAATGACTAATCCCCCAACAAAGGACCAATCATTCGATATTGATTAAAAATGATATGATATTGACTAAAAAGAAAACCAGCTTTAAAATATATCTTCCACCTTGTCAGCAATCGGAGCTAGAACTAGGGATATATAAAAATAATTTAAATTGCAGTTATTGATGTCGCATGGCCCCAATGACCTCCGGAACGGACTGAGCAAAGGTCAAGGAGACAAGACATAAAGGTTCAGTCAAGCCAAGACCATACTCAAACCAAGACCATACTCAAACCAAGACCATACTCAAACCAAGACTGGACTCAAACCAAGACCGTACTCAAACCAAGACCGGACTCAAGCCAAGACCGGACTCAAGCCAAGACTGGACTCAAACCAAGACTGGACTCAAACCAAGACTGGACTCAAACCAAGACCGGACTCAAGCCAAGACTGGAGTCAAACCAAGACCGTACTCAAACTAAGACTGGACTCAAACCAAGACTGGACTCAAACCAAGACCGTACTCAAACCAAGACCGGACTCAAGCCAAGACCGGACTCAAGCTAAGACTGGACTCAAACCAAGACTGGACTCAAACCAAGACTGGACTCAAACCAAGACCGGACTCAAGCCAAGACTGGAGTCAAACCAAGACCGGACTCAAGCCAAGACCGGACTCAAGCCAAGACCGGACTCAAGCCAGGACCAGACACAAACCAAGACTGGACACAAACCAAGACCGGATTCAAACCAAGACCGGACTCAAGCCAAGACCGGACTCAAGCCAAGACTGGACTCAAACCAAGACTGGACTCAAACCAAGACTGGACTTAAACCAAGACCGGACTCAAGCCAAGACTGGACTCAAGCCAGGACCGGACTCAAACCAAGACTGGACTCAAACCAAGACTGGACTCAAACCAAGACCGTACTCAAACCAAGACCGTACTCAAACCAAGACCGGACTCAAGCCAAGACCGGACTCAAACCAAGACTGGACTCAAGCCAAGACTGGACTCAAACCAAGACCGTACTCAAACTAAGACTGGACTCAAGCCAAGACCGGACTCAAGCCAGGACCAGACACAAACCAAGACTGGACACAAACCAAGACTGGACTCAAACCAAGACTGGATTCAAACCAAGAATGGACACAAACCAAGAATGGACACAAACCAAGACCGGACTCAAGCCAAGACCGTACTCAAACCAAGACCGGACTCAAGCTGATTACAGTTGGCATTGATCATTGTCAAAATGGATATGTGTGCGACTGTTTATTGAGCAGATGTCATTCTTATTAGGAAAATTGCTGGTCTGAAATAGTATGCTGATATGGGCATTGTTCCGCCCCAAATACCTTCTCGATGAATATCCAAATGCGTCTGGGAATCTGTGGGATTTTCGGTTTTAATTGGCCAAATATTTCTGAAAGTTTGATTATGATTTCTGCTATTTTTAGCTGGTCAAATCTGTGTTTTCCTCAGAAGCTTTCTGATACAGGAGTCAAAGAATTTATGAATAGTGTGAACAACAACATGATAACAATGCCAATCTGAGCTGCTCAAAATGGTAAACGAGCTTAAACTTGAAATTAAGAGATAAATGCATGACAGAAAATGTTCTTTTTGGCCTTGTTAAGTGTCTCCTATTTATCAATATCCCCGACAAGAAATGGCAATTGTCTCATGGGATTTCCAATTGTTTGTTTTGTAAGAAGACATTTGATCGTTCCGACCGTTTCTTGGAATAAAAAACGCTGAGGTTGCCATCATAATTTGTTAATTACTTGGGGATGCCGCCAAACAGGGACAAGATTGCCTGTGATCAATAAGATCTCAAGGAAATATGGTGGTCTCCTTGACAATGACGACATCCGGGTAATTGAAGTGTCTCCATGGTGACAAGAATGCACCGTCAATGTCGTTCGTGCAATGGCTGGTATTTCCTTTTGGAATCCTAATCGTACGATTCCATATCCTGCCTCTTTCAATATTTAACATATATTATGCTTACCTCATTGTGGTGAACTCACAATTCGTCGGACTCAATCCATCAAAACAAATTTCAATGACATGAAAACCTAAATGACATTGATAAAAGAGTAATAAACATTTATTCGTTGGTGGTTTTGAAACACTTTTAAAACACAAGTTGTCTATTAGGAAGGAGAGGAATTGGAAAAGAAAGCAATTGTATGTCAGTGTCCAGAGATATTTTTTCCAATATATTATTTCCTGTTTGTATGCTCACAGCACACTGTTGTATCTCTGGTTGCAATTAAAAAGGTCTGTGTGAGACAACACATAAATTGTTTCACTAGTTTCCCAACGTCTGCTACCATGGGAACCATGGTCGTATATTTCAGGTCTAATTCTATTGATGACTCACTTGGGAAGTACGCATGTTGTTTGTTTTAATTAAATTGGAAAGGAACACCACAATTTATTATGTTTGTAATTTGTAATTTATTTCTAAATATTAATTAAATGTTGAAACTGCATGATTGCGCCCCCAAACCGATTTAGGATAGCAGTTAATGTTAAATCGACTATCACATCACGCTTAATAGGGGGACCATTTAAATGTGTTGTATTTGAAATAACAAGCTCAATCTAAGAAATAAAATGAACAAACAATTAATGTGATACAGGCTCTATAATGGAACACACATAATGAGTTTACGTCCATCACATGTTCAGGCGAATTAGACATTTGCGCTCAAACCAAAAACAACAGCGAACATCACGAAGAAATTAATATTGCAAAGCTGCACAACTGCTTGATGTGACAAAGCCTTTTTTTCAATTTGTACCTGTATACAATCGTCATGAAAATATACAATCATAGGTCGAGGGTTTTGTAAGTCCAAATAAAACTCGCTACTGACACTAAGTTGAACTCACGTGACTGGATGCGATCTCGCGTGATTTGTTCAACATCAAAGATAAGATTTCAGACCAAAAGTCCATTAGACGATTTCTGGTGGTCGATCAAATTAACTGGGTCCATGTTGTGATACTAGGGGAAGACAGCTAGAAAATAGACCCAGCAGGATGTGTAGGGGTATACCAAAGCAAAATAACTGCCAAAATAGAAAGATCACATCCATGCGAACGGAAAATAACTTCTCGGTTAATCCATCGATCATTTCACTGCAGAAATAAATATTTACAGTATTCAATTTACATTTTAATCAGATTTCAACTTTTTATTAACTTGAACTAAAAAAAAGGAGAGAGACAGGGATAGATAAAGCTATATCAGGGAAACACTAACTTGTTCGTGTTTCTGGTATCACTTTCAGGTAGCAGTTCAAATTTTGACGACGATTCACTTACTGATGAAGTATTCATAGAATTGAAGCACTGATACTGCAGGCTCCCTCTATAGGCGCCCTCTGTAGGCGTCCTCTGTAGGCGCCCTCTATAGGCACCCTCTGTAGGCGCCCTCTGTAGGCGTCCTCTGTAGGCGTCCTCTGTAGGCGTCCTCTGTAGGCGCCCTCTGTAGGCATCCTCTGTAGGCGTCCTCTGTAGGCGCCCTCTGTAGGCGCCCTCTATAGGCACCCTCTGTAGGCACCCTCTGTAGGCGTCCTCTGTCGGCGTCCTCTATAGGCGCCCTCTGTAGGCACCCTCTGTAAGCGTCCTCTGTAGGCGCCCTCTGTAGGCGCCCTCTATAGGCACCCTCTGTAGGCACCCTCTGTAGGCGTCCTCTGTCGGCGTCCTCTATAGGCGCCCTCTGTAGGCACCCTCTGTAAGCGCCCTCTGTAGGCGCCCTCTGCAGGCGTCCTCTGTAGGTGTCGTCTGTAGGTGTCCTCTGTAGGCGTCCTCTGTAGGCGCCCTCTGTAGGCGTACTCTGTAGGTGCCCTCTGTAGGTGCCCTCTGTAGGCGCCCTCCGTAGGCGCCCTCTGTAGGCGTCCTCTGTAGGCGCCCTTAGGTGCCCTCTGTAGGTGCCCTCTGTAGGCGCCCTTAGGTGCCCTCTGTAGGCGCCCTCTGTAGGTGCCCTTAGGTGCCCTCTGTAGGTGTCCTCTGTAGGCGCCCTCTGTAGGTGCCCTTAGGTGCCCTCTGTAGGTGCCCTCTGTAGGCGCCCTCTGTAGGCGCCCTCTGTAGGCGCCCTCTGGATCAGTCTTTGCTGTATAGATATGACATCTTTACTGGAAATATATACATTTGGGGTGATGAGCATAAATATAAAACTTCAAATGCTCTTTTATCTTCATTCTAATCTATATATCAAATCACATATCTGTTTATGTATGCCACATATCAAGTTGGTGTTCATATAAGCGATGAAATGAGTTCTGAGTTGTTCTCTAATCAGCACCCTGCATCTGATATCCTCAGCACATATGAGGCTAGGGCACTGAGGAGAGTTTCCGACAGGGAGCAAACTGGGGACAGAATCAAAGGATTCTTTGGGTCTTTGTCCTGAGTGCAAATCGATGTCGTGTCCCCTGCCACTCGCCTCTGATTATATGTAGCATCATCTCTCCTACCGTGTACACACAGCTATTACCAATCCGCCACAATCGCTGAAATATAGATTATCATTTGCTTGACATGTCTCATTTTCAACATTTTGTTGCTGTGACCCGTGATGGTTTGTAATTAAATGTGAGTATACATAACATATATATCTATATATGATGCCCACGATGGGGATGAGCTCCATCGGCCACATTAAATATAGCTCTTCTCGTTATATATTGCTCCACCTTAATTTATAAGTCAGAACATTCATTCATTCATTCATCCATTCATTCATTTATACCGACCATTTTAAAGTTGCTATAGATATGCGCATACTGCTAAAGCATATTTTTCTACAAACACAACTGTCCTCAACTGATATGCATTGTACCAGAGACAATTGCACCGGAGTTGCTCATATCACAGATACTCTTTCCATGTTTTATATGATTCATATAAATTTTAATGATTTTTATATCAAGTTAAAGATAATTAATTCACATCCTCTTATCAGACTGGTTCTATAGGAGAAGGAGACATCATTTTATCAGAATATAAATATTGCATAGAGAGATATCAATGCATCAAAAGTTTCCAGCTGTCAATTTTTCCTTTAAAGATCAGGTCTGACGTCCAGATATAAATTACTTTGCTCATTTCAAATCACGTGCACTTTCTTAAATATAAGAGGCAAAGTTTTACAGTCTATCCCTAATGGGATGAGTCACCCTTTTGATAGCTGGTTTATTTTACTTCATTGGAGAAGATTTTGTGTCTCACTGGAATATGAAATTTCATTCAAATATAATCAAATACCCATAAAGATCAATAAATATATCTCCTGAACCCAAATATTACCAAATTCATCGTTTCAAAAAGAATTATATCTTTGAGGATGTACCATTTAAACCTTTTAAACAGGTTTTACTGCTAAACTTTGCATCAGTCCACTAACCCTTGGGTCTCATACCTTCCTCCTCTAATGGATTAACGTCCGCCATCTTCCCCTGTACCATATTACACTCACAACCTTGACAATCTCTCTCCTCAAACAAATTCAATTGACCGATTTGATTTTCACAATTTTAGGATTTGGTGTCTGGAGATAAATGCAATCTTGACAAGCGTGACAGACGTGATTTGGCCTTGGGAAAGTGCTTAGTGATCATTACTTTATTCTGATTGGTCGGTCGCAAACGAGGCTCTTATGACGTCATAACCGCCATGACAGATTTGCCACACGGGACAGGAAATGTTGCAAATTCTTTGCAACTCTTTTATCATGGGTTATTGATAACATGTCTGAGACCCTAGCTATCGATAAAGACTATTTTACCATTCATCCACTCAATGTGAAATAAAATTGTCGCCCCAGGGAAAGGGGCAATGGTGCTTGCAACACAGTACAGAGTTATTAGGAAGAGTGAGGTCTTGTTTTAATTAAATGAAAATGTCAAAGTTCAGGTGACAAAATCATCTTTCACTTCTTAAGATTTTATCTAACTTAAAACCAAAATTAAGTTCGAAATTAAGTTTGGTATTCTTAGATTGCAGTTGAAACTACAGGAAAATTCTGATGTTGCTTATTCAATGCATCTATTTATAAAACATATTGACGATTTGTTCTATCCTAATATTTCAGAAACCATCATTCCCAGCCGAACACTCTTATTCATCTGTCTAATGTGGCTTATTTCGAAGCTGATAACTTCCACGTAAATGCAACGGCAAATAGGACCACTAAAATCAATCAAAGACAGAAGGGTGTGTCTTCAGATGAAGAAAGAGTTTAGGTGTTCATTTCTCGATATTGATTCTGTCCATATTGATAAGTTCTGGTATATATATTAAGACATAGAACTACATTTAGAACAGATCAGAAACAATTCTCTCCGCCATCCATTAGTATTAGGAAGTCCAGGTCCAGCTCAGAGGGATTGATGTTGTGATTCTGAACACGCCTTCATGACTGGCTGGAGGACATGCTTGTTGGTTTTTCACCCTATAAATTTCACTTGACCACTCCACAGGAACACTCTGAACTTAATGTTAATAAAGAGCTTTTTCCAAGTCCTGTTAAACAAGTGCAAAGCAAGACAAACTGTGTTTTTTTACCCTTCAGGAGATATATTAATTCTTCAAGCTACTAGTCTATCAAGACTAGATATCCAAGACTAGAAATCCTTTCTTTATGTTTTACGTTTTCATTTAAGCCTTCTATTTTCTATTTTGCGTTTCATGTGAGAGAAACGTGTCGGCACAGAATGCATTCAATAATCGTTCATCTGTTAATTCCTCAGCCATGCATGGGAAATAGAATCAGGCTTGAGCAGATTTAACTGGGGCGGCGTGTCAGCGCGCGGAGGGTGCACACTCCATGATACAGATGATGTTCATTGGACAGGTTATTAATGTCCTCCCGAAGCTCGCCTCGGTGAGCAGCGCCATCTAGCGGGCCCTCGATGCCCTCAGCTTCAAATAATAGCACCCAATAATTAGGTTTATATGAGCCATCTCGAGTACAAATGAACACTGTCGTAGAAATTGCGCCTTTAATATGTCATGCTTCTTTTTCCATGAATGGCAAATTGAGTTACAATTTCTATTTTCGACCATTTCCTCCTTGTGTGAAATACGGCAACATTTTCCTTCCACCAAATTGATTTTCTCCATGACTCTGACATGCCTGTAGTAGTCCAAAAGCAAATACCGTTTTTCTAAATTAAAATACAAGGTTTTCTCGTGACATTTAGTATCTACTGGGGTTTCTTTTTGGTTTCTTATATCAATATGATGTAATACATCACAAAGTTATGGTGTCTCGAGGACACATCAGGCAGATTGGGAGAACAAGTTTCTTTGAGGATACAAATATGAGACAATCAAAGCACCGGGATAATGTACAATGCCATGCATATATGCACTCTGTAATATAATATCAGGATTGGAGAAACTTTCTATTTGCCCTTTGCTGCCTCCTGGATATTAAGCCTGATTATTCCCTTCGTCTTACTCAAATATATTTATTGGTAACGTGAAGATGGTTCAGATCACAAGTATAAGATATAAAGCCGGGATATATATGAGGTAAAGCATACAAACAGAGGGGCGGGTTGGTGATGATTCATCGCCCACTCATTTGACAGACGCGGGCATTGTCACTGGACCCTTAAACAGTTCAACGAGAGTTAGAAAACCAATTATAGCTAGAAGTTATCATGCTGTGGTTAAGGTTTGGCAGTTGGCCTCTTTCTCTGCAGTATATATGACTATTAATCTGGAATTCTGCTGTAAACAGAAAGATAAGTGTTGCGTCTCAGGTTTGCTGCGTATTCGCTATTTAGAACCATTGCCTTTTCCATTAATCCATTATGACCGACTAAAAACAATTACAACCAATTAGCATCACAAGAGTCTAATGGGCATCAAAATACCAACCAGGTATATTGTTCACTGGCTCAGCAATGCACACCTCAGGGTAGAGTACGAGATATATGATCGATTTTACCATTAGAGGCATAGCAGCGTACTGAAGGCATGTAATAAAATAGGAAGTGAAGGCTTCAGATATCATTTAAAACTACAAGAATAAACTTATGTAAATCTTTCCATAATACACCGAAGCAGAAAAATTATTGGGAAGCAGATGTGAGGACACTAGAAATCTTTCAAATCGGATTATGTATATTCACGATTTATTTTAAAGGTTTTGGATGCGGTTTAACTATTATAATAGGTCACATATACCGGCCGTGGCACAATAGGTAAGAATACAAGCTTATTAGTACTGGTTTTGGATCGTGGATTTGGACTCGTCATGGAATAACTGAAATAATGTTGAAAGTGACGCAAACCCCCAAACAAACAAATAAGCAATTGGCTCTGATTAGGATGAAAACAAGGGATGCTCGGTGTTAGCAGTATAAAGAACTAACCAGTTTATACCTGTTTCGCTCTGTAAAATATTTGTTCCTTTATATTTGTTAATCAAGGTAAAACGTCATTGTATCATGTTTATGTCTGATATATGAAAGTTTGGCTTTGTCTTTTAATAAAGATATAATATATTTCCATTGATAAAGATAGATATTCATTAATTAATGAACTTCAAAAATTCCGAGGTCACTTTTTTATAAGTATGGAGATCTGTTTACAATCCCTGTATGCTTATATCTGTTAAATTTGCTTGGAAGAATGATATCAGACTGAAGGATATGTAAAATAGATCAACTATGATGTATGCTGTAGTGGGGATACCAATTTACCATCTATAGAATTCTCTTTTACTTATTCACAGAAATCTATATCCAAGTTCCCTGTTCTCGTACAGGGTATGAAAAACAAGCTCCTTTGATTGCTTGAATTGTTGCTCCTTTGAGGACTCTCAGTCCCTAATAGAGGGTCAATAGATTTGAGTGGGTATTGCCACTGAGACAGGGCAATGCTATTTTGTGCTGACAAAATATACTGCTGACAAATCTATAAGAGGAGATCGGGACTGAAATGACGCATGCGCATAGCATCGATTGAAACTGATGTTATATCGCCCGCTTGAACATTCTTCTTGTCCTTCCTATTCATTGTCATTTTACACATTTTCTCCTCTCGTGTTGTTTGATGCTTGTGAACATTGAAAGCTTGTTTTATCGATGACAGGCTGTATTGGGCGTGTGTTTTGTGACGTTTTTGTGCACGGCGCCGTCTGGCGGGGGTGGCGGTAACTGGACCTTTTTATTTGCATGGCTAGAGGTCACACGCACATGGACAAACTATCCCCGAGGCCACGCGCACAAAGTAAGTGGGAACATAAAAATTGAGCTTCATAAAATAGTTCCAGAACGATCCTGAAGCAATAACAATATTAGATTGTCGTCATGAGAAATCTCGGCGTAGAAATAAATTCTGTGCTATTCTGTGTTGCTATTGGGCGTCGCCGTGAGGAAATAGCATGCGAAATCTCATTGGTGTGAACATTTTTAGCAGAAGGGCCTTTCACTAAGATTCCTGTGAGAAATTGGAAATGTGATTGAGTATCGAACACATGAGGAAACTACTTCGGACAGTCGAAAATTGTTTGAACCCTTTTTCCCTCACAGATCTTGGCTAACAGTTTGGTGACAGAATGTATGAAAACGCGTACTTAACTGATTTAACCAATAAAACGTTTGTTCCATTCTAGCTATTTTTGGAAATAATAATGCGATAGAATCTTCTAAAAGGTACTTTATTAAAATGAAATGTTTGGTTTGGTTTCAACCCGATTTGGCTTCCACGGTTCAACCTTGGCTGGTGTTGATTAAAGATATACAGTCAAGTGTGTACAATAAACCCCGGGGGGTGCTCTCATAGTCAGTATTACCGGGGAAGCTGGGCTAAATAGGGTCCTTTTCGCTGATATTTTCCCTAAGACGGGTTAAGATATTTTATCATTTTCCCTAAAACAGCAACTGTTTTTCAAATTTCTCCCTAAAACAGGGATCACAATCCCCTTTTCCAAATCTCCTCCTTCTGCATCATCCCTAAATGAGGGTATCAAAAATTCAGCTAGTCCTAAATCAGGGTACCAAATTTCAGCTAATCCTAAATCAGGGTACCAATAATGATAGAATAATTCCCTAAATCAGGCTCTGGGGTTTTCAGTTCCACCCCAGACTCTGCGGGTTAAAATCATGAGAGTACCCCCCCCCCCCCCCCCCCCCCCACGGCCAATAAACCATGTGCTGATTGGCCTGATTCTTTTAAATAATGAAAGGATTATGGCTCAAAATATTCTTGGATTATGGCTCAAAATATTCTTGGATTATGGCTCAAAATATTCTTGGATTATGACTCAAGATATTATTGTAGATATAAAGATAGAAAGTTAACTAAACCTCGCAATTTGGACTCATGCCCTTCCCACTGTGAAGAGTAACCGGGGATCTTTACTTTCCATTATTACAGAGATATTATGACACAAACAATAGCCTTTTATAGTCCATCATACTGTACTAGTTGGATATTGAGAATTAAAATGTATTTTGAAACGATTACATGAAATAAAATATGTCGCGAGAATACCAAAAAGGTTTTAAAACTTGAATGTGCACAAGATAACCGTGGAACCGATGGTTGTCTATTTGATGTTGCGCAGATTCTTATTAATCTGATGAAACAAAACTTATATTCAGACATGTAAAAGAGGATGTTGTTCGAGAAGGCATTACAATAATATTTAAAAAATGTCAAATTCGTTTTTTTCATTCTTCTTCGAATCATGGAAATGAAACCGCGGTGTGTGGTGCATGATGTAGTCAAGGAGATCTGATCGCAAACCGTGTACACCGTAATATAAAATATATGTTTGTCACAAATCAAGAGGAGACGAATTGTGCAAGTTGATTACCGCTTGGTTCAAATGTATTCTTGTGATATAATTCCTTTGTATGAGGTGAATTGTGACATGTTGAGTAGATGCAATGCCGCCAATATGTGGATGTATGCGGTGCTGACAGGAAGGGCATATAATACGGCGGTTTAGTATGCATGTGGTTGGATGAGAATCTCGGAGAGAACGAGATAATCTCATACAACATGCATCATATGGAGATTCAGTGGCACCCTTGTGTAATATTGAGCCAAGCCAAAGCAATCCTACAGAATTGTCTCCCGGTAGTATCACTGCAATCTAACGCTGCTACAGTAGTGAAATCAGACCTCGGTGTGAGAGCAAAATGTGAGCATGTAACCTTGGTCCCGAATGAGATGTAATTTGGCCGAATGCTAGGCAACCGTGGTCACGTGACAAACCAACTGGGTATCGGTCTGATGAGGATAGTGCAGAAGATGGTGAAATTTTCATGAGTCCAGTGGAATAGTGTCCCCCTAATGGCTTATTCTCTCATCAAATAGGTTTAGTTATGGCCTGTGTTTGTCTTGTCAAGTCCCATCCATAAAATGTACTTAAGGAGGGGTTTAGTTCCGGCTAACCTAGTGTGTAATATGTGTAAGAAAGGGAAAGAAAGTTTCACTATATTTCATCTCCAATCTTTAGTTGTGTGAGAGTTAGATCATGTTATCCTTTGTGAAAAACTGCCGCCCAGGGGCTGTCAATCGCTGAGCTTTGTTTGTCTTTGGAACCGTAGTGATAATATCTGACTGGCCCCTGAGTAGCTCAAGCGAGAATATAAGACCCTTGCTCTGCAGTTTGGAGGCTTTATCTTTCTCAACCAACGATCTATAGGGTCCTTTCCTTACTCCCTCAGCCATATTCGGTCCCTTGTAGTCTCCGTCTCTAACATCCAGATAGCTTATAGTCAGGGCTTTGAAGGTATATCACGCCATTTCTTTATAAACTAGCTTTCTCAGAGTTTTCTCATATGCACATCAGCGAAATTGTTTGGGCCTTGGTAGATTCAAGTGGCTTGTTGGCTGCAGGCTTCTTCCACTTTATGGACCAGCTTCAGCCAGGCCTAATTTCCCAATGGTTCCCCCCAGAAGCATGCAATAAGACGCGGAGATTTGATGTACCACTCTGTTATATATGAATAAATAAACGTGCTTCATTTGGTTTAATACCTGGGGCATTAAACATAATTATAATCTATAGTATTTATATAGATCACTCCCCATCCATCTGTCTTACAATGCAAAACCTATTCAACTATGAATTACCAATCATCGTTTTCATTTAACAAGCACCTCGTATTTTCTTTGCTAAAAGGTCTTACAGAACTATGATAGCTCTATTCCTCATGGAATTCTGGGTGATACTAATCAAAAATATTCTGAAGGGCAATCATTGATATGTCAAAACATGAGGACATTAAAAGTCAGGAAAACACTTTCATCGTGATGCATAAAGTGGGATGTCTGGTTATGACATGTCAATAAAATGTCTCTTTCTTGTCTAAGATTGGTAGACTCAAGCACATAATTCACTGCAACTCAATCAAGCTATGTCCCATCAGGCGGAATCATGAAGAACGGCTGAGTTGTGTACAGAACTATTCAGGAATCGTATTATTGAGGTCATATGCGTGGATATGACGTTGTTGTTTGACGTTTTTGTTTGATGAATATAAATTTGCATCATGTCCTACATAAAAAAACGTCTGTATCACTATTCCAAACCTGTGTCATTTTGTTCATGATATAATATACATGACCACGATCTGTTTTATATAATATGCATGACCACTATCAGATTATGATACAATAAACATGGCCAATATCCCAACACTGTGTTCCTCCATCTTTAATACATGATCACTATAATCTGTGTTATTCCTTGCTCAACATATTTCCCTAATAATATTCTCCCATCCTTCCTATATTCATGACCTTCATCTCTGATAGGTGTTCTTCCATCTTGAATGCATGACCACTAGATATCTTATATATACGTGTCCTTCCCGCCCAAATATATGACAACCATGATACCTGATGTGTGACATGTCCAATGATTTCATAATGATGTTCCACAAATCCATGGCAATCATACCTGATATGTGACATGTCCAATGATTTCATAATAATGCTCCACAAATCCAAGGCCACTTATTTTAATGCATTAGTAATATGTGTTCAATGCTAACGCTGAGGTATATTGGTGTGACATAGAATATATGTATATTTGACCCACCACTTACCTTTATTACTGTGAATCAGATTATCATTTTCATGGAGGGCGTGAGCATTTCGACATTCAGCAGAACTCGTGTAGACCTACAGCAGACGACAACTGATCTGCGGACGACAACAGAACTGCTGTTCCATTTTCAAAGCCTTTAAAGTACAACTGTACTCTCGAAAATACTCACATCATATCATTCTGTGACACTTGCATGTGTCAATAAGGTCAAATGGTGTGATAAACCACGGTAATCAACTGATAAACTGAAACGCAGCTTTGTTGTCGTCCGCAGCTCTGTTGTCGTCTGCTGTATAACGTTTTTACCCACAAACGGACACCCCTGGTTTTGGAGTTTAAATTTTGGAGTCAGGAAGAGTCGTGGAAGATTAAAAAGTCGGATAGGGCTAAGGTGTGAATGCATTTACACGTATTGTGTTAGCCATTCGTGAAAGTGGTAGCTAAGCTGTGAAAGCACTAAAAACATGTAGGACATGTAAGCAAGTAGGACAATACCTCAAAGTCTCATAAAGGCCTAATACGCAATATATATGGGAGTCTGCTTTATCCATATTAGGTCCTATACAAAAACCAATAGGTTTAAATATATTAGTCACAGGAAATGTGAAAAGCTACGATAGTGCTGAAATGTTTGATCTGTGCAATGCCAATAGTTTCTTGTATCATTCAGAACTAAAGGGATGAAAGCTATTTAACCAATGTATAAAGTTGTCAGATCTTTGTCATGGTCTAAAAGTATGGATTTTGCTGTTCCGTATAATCTAATCATTCAATTCAGTGTTTCAAACTTTACCCTGGCCTTACATTGATTATTTTTTTATATAATGCAAGAGTTTTAATACCCATAGTTCATGTGTTATTAATATT
The DNA here is from genome assembly GCA_949316495.1 of Amphiduros pacificus. Taxonomy (NCBI): domain Eukaryota; kingdom Metazoa; phylum Annelida; class Polychaeta; order Phyllodocida; family Hesionidae; genus Amphiduros; species Amphiduros pacificus. Next base: position 54,561,988 of record OX439001.1, on the reverse strand, counting down.
TTTAATAAAATAATTAATATTTTTAATAAAAAACACAAGTAAGATCAAACCTATTCTTCACATTTGGTTCGCAGAAGCTTACTCCAACTGGTAGCTATAATAGCTCATGGTAGTTATTACAGCTCATGGTAGCTATGACAGCTCATGGTTGCTACTACAGCTCATGGTTGCTACTACAGCTCATGGTTGCTACTACAGCTCATGGTATCTACTACAGCTCATGGTAGTTATTACAGCTCATGGTAGCTACTACAGCTCATGGTTGCTATCACAGCTCGTGGTAGTTATTACAGCTCATGGTAGCTACTACAGCTCATGGTAGCTACTACAGCTCATGGTTGCTACCACAGCTCATGGTTGCTACTACAGCTCATGGTAGCTATGACAGTTCATGGTAGCTACTACAGCTCATGGTTGCTATGACAGCTCATGGTAGCTATGACAGCTCATGGTAGCTACTACAGCTCATGGTAGCTACTACAGCTCATGGTAGCTATTACAGCTCATGGTAGCTATGACAGCTCATGGTAGCTACTACAGCTCATGGTTGCTATGACAGCTCATGGTAGCTATGACAGCTCATGGTAGTTACTACAGCTCATGGTAGCTATGACAGCTCATGGTAGCTATTACAGCTCATGGTAGCTATGACAGCTCATGGTAGCTACTACAGCTCATGGTAGCTACTACAGCTCATGGTAGCTATGACAGCTCATGGTAGTTATTACAGCTCATGGTAGCTATTACAGCTCATGGTAGCTACTACAGCTCATGGTAGCTATGACAGTTCATGGTAGCTACTTCAGCTCATGGTAGCTACTACAGCTCATGGTAGCTATGACAGCTCATGGTAGCTATTACAGCTCATGGTAGCTATTACAGCTCATGGTTGCTATGACAGCTCATGGTAGCTACTACAGCTCATGGTAGCTATTACAGCTCATGGTAGCTACTACAGCTCATGGTAGCTATGACAGCTCATGGTAGCTACTTCAGCTCATGGTAGCTATTACAGATCATGGTAGCTACTACAGCTCATGGTAGCTATTACAGCTCATGGTAGCTATTACAGCTCATGGTAGCTACTACAGCTCATGGTAGCTATTACAGATCATGGTAGCTACTACAGCTCATGGTAGCTACTACAGCTCATGGTAGTTATTACAGCTCATGGTAGCTACTACAGCTCATGGTAGCTACTACAGCTCATGGTAGTTATTACAGATCATGGTAGCTACTACAGCTCATGGTAGCTACTACAGCTCATGGTAGTTATTACAGATCATGGTAGCTACTACAGCTCATGGTAGCTACTACAGCTCATGGTAGCTACCACAGCTCAAGGTAGGTATGACAGCTCGTGGAAGCTACTACACACCCAGTGCTTCATGTATTCTATGGTACCACTAGTGGGAATAATAAATATAGTCACCATTTTTCTTTTCTGTTAACCAGACCGTCTAACGTGGCCACACCCTGCTTATACCAGTAATAAAGCCTGAGAGTCTTGCAAACCGAGCACAGAAATTAACTCTTGGAAAATAAAACGTATATAATTACATTCAATTATTTCTATGCCATCAAATTGTACTCTGTAAAGTGATCATTGTAACACGGCACCTAAATAAATTATATTGTTTTACTTAATTATGGTTTTGCAATGCCATAAGAATTATCTTTTTCCCGTGCAAATATGGAAATAAGATCCAAAGAAGAAGCAATCTGTATAAGAAAAAGGTGATATTATATCTGCAAATGGCTATAATGATTCCGCTATATTTGTAGCATATCATGTTGTATACGTAATTCAATTGACGCAATACGTATATACAAGGCCATATATATATATATATATATATATATATATATATATATATATATATATATATATATATATATATATATATATATATATATATATATATATATATATATATATATATATATATATATATATATATCTAGATATGGAGTGTCACAGATCTGCCGTGTAATTTTGCTACTACTTGAGACATGTATTGGAAAAAATCGCCTCTAATATAGTCAATATTTACATCAATATGGTTATTTGCATGATGAGGTACAATATCCGTGTAGAATGAAATTATCTTACAAATTATGGAAAATTTATTCTCTAACGTCCATTGTAACTTTAAGTCGTAAAAAGTTTGTTCGTGTCAGAACAACTCAGGCAAAGTTATGGTAGATTATAATTGTTTCTGAGACATATAATAACAAGCATTCACGTTCAATGCTGAAGATTGCCTACTATGGCATAAATGCCATAAAATCGGGAATGAACATGGCCATGAATAGATGCCGTCAACCAATTTGGCTCACCCAAACTCACATAAATATATATATATAACCCAAATCACAAAACAGTTTCTGATTTCTGTAACGTCAATACATCTTAGAATCAGTTATAATTAAGCCTAAATGTTAAGAATCAGTGATTTTGGCAGGATGGGGTTATGTGTATTTTATGTGTGCATGACTCAAGGCAGAATGGAACCCTGCGCTACACCCTACCACGTTCTATATTGGGGCAATTAAATACCATTCCTTAGCAATCATACACCCCAATGGCTTGCGTGAGAGCTCCATATATCAATAGCTTCAAGCCTGTTTTAGAAAACATTCCTCCAATGTTGAACAATTTTACATGGGTTATTCTCCAAGGTCACGTGATTTCATATGAATGTGTTCAGTATTTGACTATATGGTTTATTATCTTTCCTATAAAAGAGTGTATCTTTTAAAAGGTTCAAAATATGGATTGGATGACTGTCAAATTGTTGACTTTGATAATCATCATAGTTAAGTTGACAACCCACTGCAATGTGACTAGGCCGTTTGCGTGTTTCTTTGATCGCATCATCTGGATGATTTAACAGAAATTATAGATTTGAACACATGTTTAATGTGTATTTCAGTGGATGTTTAAGCAATAGAGGGGAAACCAGATGGGATCTGAAAGGTGAATTCAGGAATGCCTGGTGTAGTACTAATATTATCTCGTTGAAGGACTCCGCTCTGGGTAGATATATCTTTATAGTCTATTGCCCAATTTTACTTGAAATATTTAATCAGAATTGCTAGTTTTGAAACAGTCTGTAATTAATTCATCAATTATATAAAGGTAAGAGTAATCAAAGCCATAACTAACATGTGAATGAAGGCAAGTAATTAATTGCTACAAACAACAGTCTAACTGTTATTTTTAAGTGTGCTAAAATATGAGACGAATATTAAGTATGCATATAAATGTTATTTGCTTAAAGTCTGTTAGTAATTAAGAGATTAGTTACATTTTTGTGTGGTTAACCAGAGTCATCTGTATAGTATTGGGGTTTATGGACTACTTAGGTTCAATATGCTGCAACTGATAGTTAGCAACCCTAGATTATTGTCGTACTCCAAGAGATAGTTAAATAGAATAGCATTGCCACTTGCCTTAGTGGTATAATGTTTGTCTCTCATAACTGGCGATAAAAGTTTGATTCACGATTGAGCCAAAGACTCGACAATGCTGCATTATTAGACTGAAGTCCGTCCACAGAATATTGTACAAGGCCACTGTCTGTGTTATCATGATCATATAACAGAAAATTCCTCATTTACTCTTCAAAAAGGGTAATATAAATCTAGATATAAATTCAAGATTGAAAGTCATCTTATTTACTGATGTTTAATATAGATTCAGTGAGGTGAATGACATAAGATCCTGCAGGTGTATAGTGTGACCTTGAAGACTTCATAATGACTGTCATCATATGAGAGACAGCGGTGCATATTATGTGTCCATTACACGTTATTAATGCCATACATTGGACCGGGATGTCTCTCTCTAGGCTGATGATAAGCGTGGACCTCAGTAATTATATGGACATTGTCTGTGATTATAGAACCAAGGGGACTCTTATCTCTGTGCTTGACGGGAGACAATACAAGGCAGTTGCATGCATTAAGAATATTCAGTAATTTCTTCCAGCTTTCTTGGAATGGCGTTTGTACATTTAATCTTTTTCACCTTATTTTGTAGATTCAAAGGGCGGTGAAATAGAAATAATGGTCTTGATATCTCTTGTTATTAGATACACTATAGATACATTATGATCTATCTACAGGACTTCAAAGATGAGGATGGTTCACCCTGCAATATTATTATGTGTCAGTGGCAATGAGTCATTCGTTCTGACATGCACAAGTTATTTATTAAATGTGTAACATATATCCGACACAGACATGCGAGAATATGTGATATTCAGACTTAATAGGTAGGTGTGGTCATGAGTGGAAAGGCTCCTACAATATCACGTGTGGTTTACAATTTTCCTCTGTGAAAATTAGCAGAACTTAAATGGCACCAGGGGTCACTGTTATACTCTAAGTTACTCAAACCTGAAGATGGCATTTGGTTCAATATTAATGGAATTCACTCCCTTTGTGATAACCGAATGAAAGATAATGTTGGCTGAATTGAGGTCGACAACCTAGCTGATCTTTTTTAAAAATAGGAAAATTTACTCATATTTCCATAAAAATGTTAAAACGAAGTCCATTGTTTTATTGATTTTAAAAATATGTTATTCACCTCATGGCTCCTTTTTATAATTATTTTGCGTCTGAAATCATGAATAAATACAGGATATGAATATATAAATGACCACAGTTTAGTGAAACACATTTTATTGAAATAGAACATTTTATTCCAGTATAAATCACAGATGATTTGTTTTCAAACCACAACTGCCACAATTTGATTCAACAAATGGTACCAACATAGGTACCAACAGAACATAAATGTGTATTCTTTGAATCCAACACGTGAAGCTATTAGTAACGAAGTGTTGTGCATATATCTACAATTCAATGGAGAATAACAACATTGTTTGTAATACTACCGGGTCTTGTTTAAGGTCTTAAATTCTGTGTTTTTATAATTTGTGAAGCGAAAAAATATGTGGGGAAAACAAACTTCTGTACCTTATATTCTGAGGATATATTACATTCATTAAATAAGAATATATTGCAATTTGATTTATACATATCATAGCCTTTTCCATGAGTATGCATTTGTATTTAATACTGATCGTGCTATTTGCATGTAGTATGATTACCTAATTCAATGAAGTGATGTCATTAACAGTCTATTGAGACCATGGAGAGAGACTTGTGTATTTGTATTGTATATCTGTGTGTTTGGAGTATTAATAGGCGGACGGAATGTCCTGTTTCCTTTCATAAATTACTTGTTATAAGTGTCTCAAATCATACAGTTCCATCCCACCTCAAGTAAGTTTTCATGAAATCAGGTCTTCAAACACTTTTTCCTCTCATCATACTGGTATTTATATACTATGGCCAATTATTTATCCATCATATTACTCTTACATAAATTTCTGTTCCATTTGAAAATAGATGAGTCATCTGCTAAGATCTAAATCATTCATTGAAAACTTTGTTGAGCTCCCCAGTCATCTAGTGCAAACTTCTACTTAGTAAAGGTTTGCTAACAATGTGGCACCTTTAGATTGGGACACTGGAGTAATTTGGCCTGTTTGTCCATTAGTGTTTGTCTATTGGTACAGTCCTAGTCCAGTCCTGGTACAGTCCTGGTACAGTCCTGGTACAGTCCTGGTACAGTCCTGGTCCAGTCCTGGTGTAGTCCTGGTGTAGTCCTGGTACAGTCCTGGTACAGTCCTGGTACAGTCCTGGTACAGTCCTGGTACAGTCCTGGTACAGTCCTGGTCCAGTCCTGGTGTAGTCCTGGTGTAGTCCTGGTACAGTCCTGGTACAGTCCTGGTACAGTCCTGGTACAGTCCTGGTACAGTCCTGGTACAGTCCTGGTACAGTCCTGGTCCAGTCCTGGTGTAGTCCTGGTACAGTCCTGGTACAGTCCTGGTACAGTCCTGGTACAGTCCTGGTACAGTCCTGGTCCAGTCCTGGTGTAGTCCTGGTACAGTCCTGGTACAGTCCTGGTACAGTCCTAGTACAGTCCTGGTACAGTCCTGGTACAGTCCTGGTACAGTCCTGGTACAGTCCTGGTACAGTCCTGGTACAGTCCTGGTACAGTCCTGGTCCAGTCCTGGTAAGGTCCTGGTACAATCCTGGCGCCCTTAAGAGGACCACAACAGTGGTAACATGAGTAGATAGCACGTGACACAAGAATCCCGGCAGGTGTAATTTGATTAATTTCAGGGAGCAAACTTGGCAATGAAACTTTTCAGTTTCATTGCCAAATATCATTTTAAATACCTCAAATCTTTGTAAAATTGCCTCCGTGATTTCATGAAAGCTGTAAGTCATGTTTACTGAATAATCTTGTCTTTTTGTTCTATTTTACAGATGGGTTTCAATATATCAATAAGTTATCGTTAATATAACTCTTTGTGCGATTTATACAGTGTTGATGTGGTTTTCTTTAAAAATAACATTTAACATTTTCACTACGAGGAAATCTAAGTTTTATGTACAGGTTTAAGATATAGGCACTGGAATGCAGAAGTTGTGTTAAGAATCATTCTCATGATTATTCACAACGTTGTATTGGTGTTTTAGAAGATGTTTTGCTATCTATCATACGTTGGCAAACCATTAGAATACTGTGAAAGAATTTCACTATTTCATTGTAATGTACACTATCTAAATTTCACAATTTCTTTACAAATGTTTAAAGTTTACCGTGATATTTTCATGAAAATCAGGATCATTACAGACGGTTGTTCTCTTTGATTTACAAATGATAAGATTGTGACTTTATGAATTTGGTCGGCATTGATAAATCTACTATGATGCCACAATTTGTATCTCTTGTAATCAGTACAGTTACCGTCAGTAATTGTCAAGATTTTTTCCACAGTGAATGAAAAAGTACGATTTAGTATAAAACTTGGCACATGTGGCTACATCAATAATACAGTGTTTTATTTGCTGTCAAAATGACAGTTTGATTTTGGTAATTTATATGTGATAACAAATTAGTCAATACTGCCTAATAAAAGCCTTGATGTTTTTGCTGGACTCACGTTTCATGTTTTAACAGGCGTTTTTCCCGAAGCAAATACCTGACTTTGGAGCTGATACTGGAGAAAATGTCATTGATGGGGGACTAAGAAGTTGAATCAGGCAAAGCCGTGAAAGCATTCGCGCGTATTGTGTTAGCGGGAATACAGCCGACGACAACTGACCTGCAGACGACAACAGAGCTGCGGTTCAGTTTATCAATTGATTACCGATGTTTATCAAACTATTTGACTTTGTGTGTACACGCAAGTGTCAGAAAACAACTTGGTGTGAATATTTTCGAGAGTGCAGACGCACTTAAAAGGCTTTGAAAATGGAACCGCAGCTCTGTTGTCGTCCGCAGGTCAGTTGTCGCCGGCTGTATCATTTGTTATAGCTGGAGCCAAGCTGTGTGAGCATCGAAACCAAGATGGCCGAAAGGAACAAACGTGAAGTTAACGGCCTCACATGTCAGCCTCAACCGGAGTTTTTAATTATTACTTTAGACTTTGAATTCCTTTTAACGTTATATTTTCTCAAGGCATGTTGATAGTCGAAGATAACATTATGAATAGGGCATTGCCATGAAAGCATTGGTTCCATGACAAAGGCTTTCCTCTTAATGTTGGATATTTTCTTTTTGAAGAACGCGCCATGCTTGGTGTCTTAAGGTTTGTTTTTTTGTGAATATAAGAAGGTTTTAGACTCAAAACGTATTTCTGTTTTATGGTATGTAAATGACAGAAGCTAGATAATCATGACAAGGATTTTTACCTAAAGATATGTTGTTGATTTAGATAAGACAAGGTAATAGTATTTGATATAATATTCAAGCTTGCTTGTTATTTTGAAACCAAATACTGTTTTTCGAGGTTTTTGACATATTTTGTTGAATAACTTCCTTTTGTGATGTAATGTTGCTGGAACTAAACAATACTATCTGAAAACATATTGAAAGATTTTCATTAGAAAAACATTTTCCCTTTGAGTTCAAACTGGAGTTTCCCTATCTTTATTTTGGTGTGGGTTTCCATCACTATCATCTATAAAAGCTGGATTATCCAAACCTCGTGACGACGAGATCGACGGCGTCTTCTCGCGATGCACCACGACATCACACATGATCACGTTTTCAGGCGGGATATCAGTTTTGTTCTCTTTCTCTGGCACATCAGCGTCTGACTGTGGCGCCACCTTGTTGGATTTTTTCCACCCCCCAGATGATTTGTGTCTGTTCTCATGAGTCGGGGTATCACTTTCCATTGTTACTTTAGCTGGATGGATCTTGTTAGATTTACTACTGACTGGGCGCTGCGCTGGACTGCTCATTATTGAATCAACTGCACTATCGGTTGAACTATGTCGCCTTTTAATCAATCTCTTCATGTCGTCCGGAGTACTACCACCTGACATGGTGAGAAATAGATTTTAATAGAGCACAGATATTAATAAGCTTAACAAGCTGGATGCTTTAATCGTGAATATAATCACATACTCATTAATCATATATATATATATTGGAAGTATGCGAATTTGAAGACTAACTTTTGAAAAAAAACAAATTACATGGTAAAACTACAGCTGATATTGGCTACCGACCTGATGTTGTACTCTGCCTGCCTTCCCTTTCCATTCTGTCCTGAGAGTCTGGTGTCAAGGGCCTCTCGGTCTGCTCCACAATCAGAATCTCATCTTCCTCATCATCTGCCACTTTGGACTGAAAGAATTATTTATTCTGAGTTCTTTGCATTCCTACTGGAATGTTATCATTAATGAATTATTGAGGGTTTCAAGGGGATATATGTATAAATTAAAAACATGAATAAAACGTCAACGATACGATATAATCAATTATATCCTTTGCAATGTTAATATATTACCTCACATAACGTGTGATTTTAAAAAAAAACATATTTTTGTTGTTATAGAGAGCAAAGCGATACTGGAATTAACTGCCTATAAGTACAATGGACCCCCTATGATACCCAGATACCCTTTCTAACAATGATATTGTGTACATATGTCCTGGTAGCTGGTAGATACTGTATATCAAACCATGATATCCTATTCTCTAATTCCCTTATCCGTCCGTGATAATATGCATGTACCTCACCAAACACGGATTTGCACTAAGCCACGTATTACTCATATAGGCCCTCATAAATATCAACTAAACTGTAAATTGTGCCAAATTCAGACAGAAAGATCATAGATACATGGGTTTTTGGGTTGACACATAAAATTGGTTTAAGAATTGCCATACTTACAAAATGAACCATTTTAACATCATGAAATGGGCTTATTATATAATATTGCTAATTATAAAAGCCTTTATGAAATTATGTTTCTTACTTGATCTTATATGCTGTTTTTATGCTCAACGTTTCAAACACTAAATGAATCTACGAAAATAATGCCAACTGCTCATAAACCGACATGATGTTTTGCATAATTAAAAAAGAAACTTAAATTAGAAAGATAAATAACAAAGAATGTCTTAAGGACACGGATATTAGTACAGCATATAAGTGTAACTATAGCGCCTAGTTGACTTACATGCAATCCTTTAATCTCCTGCATTTCCTCATCTGTTATAGAGGGGTTGATGCTGCCTCTCTTTGGTCCAAGGTAATTGTGAATCTTAGAAGATGAATCCATTACCTATAAAATTGTATAGAATCAAAGTTTATCCTTGACCATATAATTACTATTACACCTTCCACTAGCTGGATATTGACTTTGAAACTATTTTACATTGATGTCACATGATATCATGATTCAATGGATTTAAGTACATGTCATGATTTGATGAAAATCAAGATTCGCTGAATATCGTGACAAGACAAATCTCGTGATTTGATGAAAATCAAGATTCGCTGATTCTCGCGACAAGACAAATCTTGTGATTTGATGAAAATCAAGATTCGCTGAATCTCGTGACAAGACACTCTCGTGATTTGATGAATTTTGTGATTTGATGAATCTCAGAATCTGATGAAATGTATGATTCCATGAATCGCAGGCTGGCTTTATTAATCACAAATGGTTCTCCTGGAATTCATTATCACATACAGCTGACAAGTGACTTGATTTTCAAAATGGCTGACATGGTCAAATTTAGACAACACCACATCTTGAAGATCATGAATATTATCGGTTTGGAATAATAATTTAATGATGTGATCTGTCGATGTATCATTGTCTAAATCGAAATTTGTTTGTATGTACATGTGTTGTTTGTATTGTTTGTATGTACATGTATACCATTGCTTTTTGTCTTAGTGTGCAGTGCAATAAGTTTCATTATATAAATGGGGTTCTGTGTGTCAGTGAGCCAAATGTTAAAACTATATTTCTGCATAATTCTTTGCAGCTCAGTTTGCACTGGAAAGCATTGGTCCAAGGTGGTTGATACATTAGACAATGATAATAGAAGCTGTCTTACTGTTATCACTGTGATGCCCATTTTGCACTAATGTTATAACTATATATATATATATATATATATATATATATATATATATATATATATATATATATATATGCCATATAATTGTAGTTATCTAGTGAAGGTGAATGAATATGTTATACACTAAATATACACTAAATACTTATACCATTTTTATAGATGTATATTTATTGTATATTGAACATGGACCATCTAAATGTAATGTACTAATATATCTACTGCAGTCCCTGCTGTGTATTGTGAGACATTATAATATGTAAGTGCACACTTATATATAGTGAATATGTAGCCAGAAGTCTATTTAGTATGAAGATTTCAAAAGTAAAGATTTGAAATATAATCTACATGTACTAGGCATCTTGTAATTCTCTATGACAACAACATTTTTTTGAAAAATATCTATGATGTTGATGAATACATTATTTTAATGTTTGAATGGAAACAAAAAAAGTAATAACGTATTAGACCCTTAAGAGATTTTGATGCAATATTAAACCAACGTTCGGCCATTTTGTTTTGGTGCTTTCACAATTTGGCTAGAACTATCACAAATGATTTTGACTATATAACACAATATATGTGAATGCATTCGCCGCTCCCCTCTAGTCAACTTATTAATCCTCAACGCCGGTTCCATACCAAAGAGTTCTCTCTAAATGTTTGGAATTTTCCCTTAAGGGTATAACACGAACACGTCATGGGTTGTGATAACAGATCAATATATATATATGTCTAAAAATGAATATATAACATTAATTAATAATCAAAATCAATATTGTCAATATAGATTATACCATCATCTGACCAGGAAGAAATAAGGAAGATATTTATTAATCACAGAAATAAGAAATGACAGGAAGAGCCAAAATAAGAATATATATCATAATATTATTATTTGTGCTGAAATAGATATGTAATATTACATCCTGATGGACTAATTTGCCCAGTGCATGTAGAGCATGGGGTTTTTCAATGTTGAATGTTCGTTAAGATAAAATAGAAAGGTGCACATAACGTTGTCCCTTATGGGTACAGAGTGTGGTATAAAACACATTATTAAGTCACGTTGATGGTGATAAATGTGTGGTTACTGACATAATAATATATATGAGATCACTAACATTGCACAGAGAGCACTGTGATTGTGCTGCGCAATATTTGTTATAATTTAGCAGTGTTAAACGCTGTAAAAAATTCTCTGTTGTAATTTGTTTGGTAATAAAGATATCACTAACACACCTTAACAACAGTTTTGAGCAATTTCGGAGTTTCTTCCTTCTTAATAACTTCTTCAGCTTCCATTTTAGGTTTGTCTTGTTGTTTGGCATTTTTCTGCAGTATTTTCCTGAAACACCAAATATGAACGTTTGTTGAAAAATGATCTATCATTCATTAAATTTCTTGAGCATAATTGTTAACCATTGCTATTATGTTCATTCAATCATTCTTTATAAAGTCTTCATTACCCGAGATTATATATCACTTTCAATATTAAGAGTTTTGCTTAGATCATCAAATGTCTTGACAGTAGTATATAGAGGATCAAAGTCGGACTCACTTGGCCTTTTTCTTGAGAATTTTATGAGCATCTGGATAGTCTCTCATGGCTTCCTCGAAGTCATTCTTGCTGAGGGTGAAGAGATTGGAGAAGCCCTTACTCCTGACACTGGCTGTTCTCCGGTTACCTCCTGCCAAGGCCAATAGGCTACAAAGCACACAACCTGCAGTTAGCTTAGCCATTCCAGCATATTACATTGAAAAGTGGCCTAATAAAAGGCTTCCTATGGAATGGTATACTTTTGCATTATATATATATATATATATATATATATATATATATATATTCATCCAACTGAGGATTTAACATTAAGAGTTTTCAACATATACACTGTATATATATATAAGTAGTGGTTTAATCATACCTGATTTCCCCAAACACACTGCCTTCATAGAGAGTGGCAAATACGATGCTATCATTTTCTCCTCCCACTACTTCCACCTGGCCCATCTTCACAATGTACATCTCTATCCCGACCTCTCCCTGACAAAACACACAGAGGCATATAATGCTGCTCCTAAAGAACAAATCTGACTTGCAATCTATCTTTTTGAGCCAAACAATTAGTATACAATATCCCAGTGTATCATACCATGTTATATATATATATATATATATATATATATATATATATATATATATATATATATATATATATATATATATATATATTATATCTTATATCTTATATAATCAGGTTTTTAGTGAGGTAGAATGACGAGTATACTTTGGGGATCGTGTTACCTTCTTGCAGATGTAGTCAGAGGGCAGATACAGAACGGGTCTCAGCTTCAGGACCAAATCATACAGCAAGTTTTTTTCACAGTCCTAGTTAGACAAATACACTTAGAATATATTAAACATAATGACTGGGCCATACATAAATGACCTAGTTTAAAAAGATAATATCACAAAATGAAAAATATGTTATTATTTAGTCAAGTGTATTTTTATAATTTGTCATATTGCATATATGTTTTAAGGATATATTGCAAACTTTTGGCACATTCTTAATGTATGTTATCGTGTTTGATATATTCTGTCTGTCAGGTTTCCAGATGATACAGACGTATAACCAACCTGGAAAAGCTGCACCTTGCTAAGAGTCTGAAAATGTACATGGATGGCAAGGTCAGTTTTCATCTTCTTTGGAAGGGCATCAAGGAGTGAATTCTCATCTGCACAACAAGAAGAAAACTATTAATGCCTAAGAGATCTGAACATATTAGATTAGTTTCCATCATAAGAAAGGTATATTTGGATTGAATATGTTTATTGTTTATATTGCAGACTTGCCTTTCCTGTTTTTAATTCCTTTGATATACAGAATCGTGCTATAAAAAAGGACGTCAATATATATTCATTCTAAAATATATGTTCCTCCATCTTTGCCAAATATAAAATTACTTCACAAATCACGTGCACGTGAAATGTGTCTCAATGAGTTAGAATCATGTAAATAAGTTGGTGATATTAGCGATATGAACACACGCCACTTGCCTAAAGTTTTCTGATGTTCCCAATTGTAGTTGAACCATGTTCGGACCTTTCCTTGCAAATCTTTGGGGAGGTTCAAGTTGTGCATGTAGTCCAGCGTATTGTCCATAACTCTACGATAGTTGTCCTTGGCAGCTCCTGCAGACTGGAAGATGTCCCGAATCTGACCAATCAGCATAGCGAACACAAAGACACCAGATAACCAATAAAAAGTCATGAAGATCCACTCGTCCAGGTTCTCAGGTTTGGGGTTGTTGCCGATGGAGGTAGCGGTTTTAGTAGCAAGGTACATACATCTTATATATCTGCAATGGAAACATGTTGCCAATGTAGCAAGGTAAACACATCTTATATATCTGCAAAGGAAACACGTTGCCAATGTAGCAAGGTACACACATCTTATATATATTCAATGGAAACATGTTGCCAATGTAGCAAGGTACACACATCTTATATATATTCAATGGAAACATGTTGCCAATGTAGCAAGGTACACACATCTTATATATATTCAATGGAAACATGTTGCCAATGTAGCAAGGTACACACATCTTATATATATTCAATGGAAACATGTTGCAAATGTAGCAAGGTACATACATCTTATATATATTCAATGGAAACATGTTGCCAATGTAGCAAGGTACACACATCTTATATATCTGCAAAGGAAACACGTTGCCAATGTAGCAAGGTACACACATCTTATATATATTCAATGGAAACATGTGGCCAATGTAGCAAGGTACATACATCTTATATATCTGCAATGGAAACATGTTGCCAATGTAGCAAGGTACATACATCTTATATATATTCAATGGAAACATGTTGCCAATGTAGCAAGGTACACACATCTTATATATCTGCAAAGGAAACACGTTGCCAATGTAGCAAGGTACACACATCTTATATATATATTCAATGGAAACATGTTGCCAATGTAGCAAGGTACATACATCTTATATATCTGCAATGGAAACATGTTGCCAATGTAGCAAGGTACACACATCTTATATATCTGCAAAGGAAACACGTTGCCAATGTAGCAAGGTACACACATCTTATATATATTCAATGGAAACATGGTGCCAATGTAGCAGTAAATAATACAGTAAATAATGTTTATAATCTCAGCGACATATTTTCACGCGGCAATGGTGTCTACCGATCTAATAATATGACTATGACTAGTTAAGCCCAGGATATTTCAGCGCAGGTGATACTCACGCATTTCCATCGCCATTGTAAACCCACTCATTCTTGTTGAGGCCCTCGTACGCCGACATGGAATAATAACCGCAGCTTTCTATGTGGATTAGCAGCAACATGTACATGAACGTACGAATCACCCTGCCAATAAAGAACCCTACTTTAAAGAGGCATTAATAGTTAATGTTTCGTAGAAACGTAAAGTGATTAGTCTTCTGAACAAATTATAAACTTTGGTGTGATACTCTAGGATGTATTGCAAGATTCATGAATTAAGAAAATTTTATATTTGTAAATAAATGAAGATTATTCTATACTTAATAAGATATGTACTAACTGAATCGCCAATGCATTTAAGTTTTATGATTTTACGGAAATGAGTGAATACAGATGTTATGATAAAATGACCATTGACATATCATAAGTGGTCTCCATGGCAACCTTACCTAATGGCGTATCCAGACTTGGCTACCTGGTCTAGTCTGTCAAAAAACTCCCAGTATGTCTGGACCTGAAGTAAAGAGAGATGTGACAAATGAGAACCGTGCAATTAATCATGAGATAGATGTCTCTATATCAGGGACTACTTACTTTTCCCTCTATCTTAAAAGACCATGACTCTGGAACAGTCATCTTTATTTAATTTAAGTGAAAATGAGGGGAAAACAAAAAAGAAGTTGACATACACTTTCCATCGTCAAAATGTGACAAACAATTTGTTTATAAATAATCTTATTTTCAGTAAAAAAAAAAAGGGCTCATGTTCAATCATTTCCAAACGCAAATCATCGAAACATAGACCTTATTTGGTGTCCGAAAAATAACCATGCTGAATACAGTTAACCATTCTTATGTATACAATATCAAACAAACACAAAATTAGGATGTCATCCAATCACTTAACACCACTGTCTTTCCTTATGTTTCACAATATAGTCATCATCTTAATATTATTTTACAATATCCCAGTCCATATTACCATCCAGATAACACAACAGTCAATATTTCTAACATCTGTAGCTAGCTTCGTCTATTTTATGTTCTTCCAATTCAAATGTTCATTCTTTTTCAATCAGAGGTACATCGAACTTTTTCTTTATTATTATTATTATCAATTTTTTTTCAAGAATGATGTTTTCTGGTCAGATTGAAAAAGAATATATTTAATGTTAATATTTAGTGGCTCATTATCCGAGTATGCTAGCTTTTATTCTACTGCTTGCATTTCTACACACTCATTGAACTATACATGTAGTTTGTCAAAATATATACACAACAGTCATTCCAAGTCTACCAATGATTATACTCTCGTTTAGCATTAATTTTCAACCCCTGTGAGTTGTTGGTCAATCATCCTGTTGTCCATGGTTGCACTCTTTATCAGCTAACAATTTAATCTGAATTACTACATGTAAATCAATTGCAATGATATTTTATTGATCATTCGATAAAATGTTTCCATACCTGACATTACTTTAGAGAAGAAATAACTCCCTTAAAGTTGGCAAACATTGCAATGATATAATGTTTCTATGCCTGACATATGTTTGATGTTGAAATATTTTTTATAAAAATAACAAATATTGCAATTGATATTTCATGTTAAATATTCAGGCAGTGACTTCTGACTTGTCTTTTGTTCTTACAGATATTATCATTGCAGCTGAACAATTGTGTCGTCCAGTTTTAAGTTGAATACCAATGCTAGATTTGTCAACTTTCACATTAATTATATATAACAACAGTCGCAATAATCATAACAATAGTCATGTTGCTGTACAATAGTCAACACTTTGGTCTTCTCCACTGTTTCACATAACTTAACATTAAACTCAGCCTCATTATTGCCATTTAATCTAGCATTCACATTCAACCATTCAATTAGGAGCACTGAACTTTACTAAGTGTTTTGTAGACAATAGTCATTCCATAGGAGTCAAAAGCTTTAGGTCACAGAGTATGGTATTCATATTCAAATTAATGTTTCGGACTATTTCAGTTACTTCATTTTAAAGTACAAAAGGAAAAAAAAAGAAGAAAAGAAAAGGACCAAAGTTGAATATGAATACTATATGTCATATGAAGGTGTCTAGATACTGGTCTATTTATGAATATACATGTGAATATATGTCAAGTACTACACCGGGTCGGCCACATGCAGTACCAACCTTCCAGACCGCATACTCAGTCCATGACACTACTAACCTTGGCCAGTCTAGGAAATCGTAATAACGTATTGTACTCAAAAAAGGGTACAAAGTAGAAAAGGTCCAATGGAGTCAAACATAAAGCGTCATACTGAAATAGTCAAGACATCACAAGAACGGTTTTAAAAAGTAACAGTATAGATAAAATGCTAAACGTTAATAAAACGTACCTTTAAAAGTCTACCAATGCGCAATAAACAGTTATATTCTACAGCTGGTATTAGATAAAAGAGATCCAGCGGCATCAAACAAGTTAGATCAAACTGAAAGAGTCAATACATAGGTTACAATCTGTTACAGGTTAGATTGGACGCCATCTTGCCTGTCAGCACACTGGAGGGAAAAGACATCTTCATGTGAAAATACCATATCATTAATGTCACATATGAGTTTATAGTATAGTCTTCTTTATCAAAATATGAGGATACTTTATTTATACACACCATTTTGACCCAGACTTTTTAACAAAGATACTTCAATGAATTTTTAACAATGATTCAATTCAAAGACTTTATCATTTTCTGGACATTTAAGATTAAAATTTCATAGTTGAATATCTGTCAATATTTTGATGATGCTTATTTGTATTTGAGAATATTAGCGAAAAAATTAGCCAAGATATTAGCGAATAATTAATGCATCTAACTTTTCGCTTTATGTTGAGAGTAGTAAAATAAACCTCCAGATACCTTGAACTGCTGAGACGTAAAGTAATTCTTTGCAGTAAGTCTAAAGTCTTCCTGTAAAGAGAATAACAAGTACTCCCATGGAAAAAGTATAAATTTAAAATATTCAGCGGCTCAAAATATAAAAAAAATGAATCAAAATCAACAGAAAAGAACTATTTTTCTATTATGTATGAACATATATGATTCAGCAGTGATAACATACGACAAATAGTCCATTTTGTATGAACCTTATCCTGGGTTTGATGAGAAGCATGTCGACGAGGAAGAGGAAGTCGGCCACATAGTCACAGACCCACCAAGCCCACCTATTATCGTCCGTCTCTACCGCCGGATAGGTGCGCGGCTTCACTGGTATCATCGACTCTGTGGTCAGGTTCACTGGTGGGTCCTTTGTAAAAAAAAATACAATAACGTAAATAATATATTATTTTCCTCGCCTCCTCTTTTCGGAAACATTGTGCAAACGTTTTGTGTTAAAAAGTTATTGCGTTTGATATTACCCAAGCAAGTGTTCTGAGAGTTATCTGCGCTGCACCATTAAATATTGCAAAATGTTGGTATTAGAACAATGGCGCATCAATCCCAGTGCAAAAAAAATACAACATAATTTATGAAGGCTAAATTGGAGACATAACGCAAAGAAGGGCGAGTAAATGCTATTCTTGATTATCATTTTATTTTTTTCACTGGGACTAATGGACAACTATATATACACTTGTGAATTTTTAAAGCATTTTTTACATGGCTTTTGAATACCATATGAAAGTGAATATCCCACTTATAAACTTGACAAAATGCCTGATACTGACCTGGGTAGGCGTGACGTTTCCATTGTAGAAGCAGCTGGGGGTGCCAGACAAGCCGATGGTACAGGTGGTATTCTCGGGCCCCAGTGTGGGGACCCCTGGTGGTGGGTCTGCAGAGGGCTCAACGTAGAAAGGAGCCTCCTTAAAGAACGCCCTCAGTGGGATAACAGCAGCGTTATAAACGTACGCAAATGCCACTAACGACAGCCAGATCAGGTACAAACCACCTGTGCAAACAGCAAAAATGCATCCATTAAATCTACGTTTTATGGTCTTGTTATTTTCTTCCTTTTTGTTAATTGAATGACCAAAACGTGAATTAAAATGCCCCACAATTGTGCGTTAATGAAAAACATGTCAGTTTCATCTTATAAAAACTAAAGGTCAATTTGCATATGTCATACTTTATCTGTGCTACACCTTTGTTTGTGGGGTATTTTTGTGAAGATATCTTTGAATAATGGTTGGCAAAGGAGAAACAACGAGCAGAAGTATATTTACTTTGAGAGTCTACTGCTCTGTCACATCTTGGTATTCTGTGGACAAATCGAGGGACCTTGACCTTACAGCACTTGAGGTCAAGATACGTGGCCTTCGTGTCACCTAGCTGTAGCGTGGAGTCAACAATGGAGTCAATCCGAACTTTGGTTGGGTCTCCTTTTGGTTTATCGTCTTCCTTAGATTCTTGTGTTACTGCTGAGATTGCTGAAAACACATTCACAAAAGAATTCATACAGACCCATATTACTTGTATATATCTTGTCCATACCTTGATCATTCATGTTAATCATCAGAATTCAAAATGGAGAGACTGAGAGGTTTAATCCTCAAGAAAAATAATGAATGCACTCACGGATATAAATCAACCAGATTATATTTTAAACTGTTCAATCATTTCAAGGGAGGACAGATGTTTTGCACACGTACCGGATTTGCCCTCCTCTCCGTCGGTAGAGGGCGTTGGTGGTTGGATGGCCATCTCCTTGGCTCTCTCTGTGCGGATGCTAAACCTTCTCACCAGGTCCTTCAGCCTGTCTGTCATCACCATGCTCATCCCAGACACATCATCACGCCTACAAGTATCTCACATGTATAAGCTACCAAAATAGTATTTCTGGTAAATCTGACATTTTCCCCACAGATTTAGAGAGTGCATCATTCAAGCCTATATTGTGTGAAACCATTTTGTGCGTGGACCTAATCACGTTCCATGTCTTGTTATTTTTGGATATCCATAACCATATTCAAGGAATTAATCTAAAAAGCCTAACACAAATTATCAAAACCGGAGTAGAGAGCATAGACCCGATGCCTGGAAAGTTATAATAGAAATACAAGGAAACCATAGAACATGTGGCATGTGATATAAAGCTCTACCCTAGTCGCATCCAGTGTATTATGAGATTCCCTTTAGCATCCTTACATATTCCACAGGGGAATATTTTAGTTGATATCTGCATATTTTGTGTGGACATGATTTAAACATGATTAAACCGAGACGTTGGGACCAGCTGGCGCTGGGAAGTAGTCAAGGACGTTTATTTTAACTTATTACTTTAACACGGTTGATAGCTGTGTGGCTGAGGTACTAATACATTCATCCCAAGATCTTTATACCGGAAGTAGTCACACAAGTCAATTATTTTGCACATTTTTAAAGTAGAAGGCCTCAGCTTGGTGTTAAAGTTAGTATAATAGAAAAGTGAGACACAAAAGTAATTAATAACTGCATAGATAATAATTATGGTGCCAAGCCTCAGTTGCTGAACTCAATGAATCTAACAAAATAGAGAATTAAAAGAATCATCTCTAATTCACTTTATTTGTTGTGAATTATAAAGCGTAATAGAACCATGTTAGATACATAATTGCGTGCCATAACGGTTATTAGTTTGTGATTTTTAGATTTATTTACAATTAGGTGTCGTTAATGGGAAAATTAAGCACTAGTTAATCTTGATCTTATAATGTTTGGTGATATCAGTGTATGTTAATCATGGAAATTTCGAATGTGTAGGAGGGATATCAAAAATGTATTTAAAATGTTGACATAACCTCAAATTTCAATGAACATAACGGAAAACTCAAAACAGGTGAAATTGTAAAAACATATAACCGAAGTACAGATTTAGATAGGTTTTCATATCTAAACATGATGGAGATTTCGACAATATAATTATATTTATGTTAACATTTTAATGATTCCGAATGCAGTCTTCAAGGCCAGGAATAAAGGTGTTATTTCTTTTGACCGCCTTTAAATATTTTGGGTAAAAAAGTTCCGAATGCCACTATCAAAAAAGTCTCAGAAATCATATAAATCAAGTCATGTTAAACTGAGAAACGAAGAAAAAAATATACAATATAATGCTCCATACGCCTTTTCCTCTACTTTAATGTAAACAAGACTCCCCTTTTCCTGTGTTTATGTAAATTTTGAGACGTCCCTCCTCCACATCCTGCGCACGCGCGTTATAATAATGCATCAATGTGCATCTGTAAACGTATTTTTACCTTGATGCACCAAGATGATCGCCATCAATACCTTCTCTACAAACATTTATTGAATTTGATTATTGCTCATGTTACATCAACAATCAATCACAATTGTGACGTGAAGAATATATGCGTATTTGGTCATTATTCATACCAATGATCCGTCTAAACTGTAAAGATATCTGAAGTATATTTCACAGTAGCTCAGATGTCTAAACATCATTAAAAATGGAGACGCCAACACAAGATGTAAATTGGACATAAATGATTTATTTATTTTCAAGAAGTGAAGTCATGTCCTTGTCATTTCCCTTGCAATTTTGATTGATTTGTTTTCATTTCTATCTTTCATTTTCTATTTTAGCATCAGCTGTGTATTTTAGTGTTTCGCCATTATATAGGATTCTGTGAGCTGAATATAAAGTAGCTCTTGATAAACCAGGAAAGTCTATGTCTAAGTATAACGTATCGGCGATCTCAATTAAATTTCCAGATTTCTATCCTTTTAATTCATTTCAGTGTATTCATTTTAAAACAGTTGTGTGCCATACTTGGTTCAATAGAATTTGAATTTGGCTAATTAATAATCGTTATTAGTTATCAATACATTATTAAAAACATATCATATGAGACGTACGATGATTATATAAACATTGTACATATATAATGATTAGGTTGGAGACCTGTTGATTGTAGATTAACAGAAAATATTAAAAAATAAAGATTATAAGATTAAAAGATATATCTGAGCTAGTTTACATCATTATGTTGGGTAAGGAAACCACACAATGATTCCCACAACTACATATCGTGCAACTCTTGAACCGACTTGAGATTTAAAATCTAGTGTTCAGTTATCCTGTGTCTAATAACATTGAAAGTGTTTAGTAAAATTCAATGTGCTTCACACCTTGTCACATAATAAGTGGCAGTATTGGAAGATATTTCGATTCGACAACTTGATAGATTTTTCAAGTGAAAGTGAAGCAAAATTAAAAAGATTCATTTAGGTATATAAATGTGCTATGAAACCGAATGGTGCGTGATGTTAAGTTATGTTTTACTAAGCCATTCTCTGTGTCTGCTAAGAGAAAGAAGCCAGGCATTCTCCAAACTAATATTATGTCACCTTCTATAGCATCGATATGCAAATTAAATGTTGTTTAAGATTAAATGTTGTTTAAACATGCAAAAATGTGGATAACTATGTGATAAGGTGACATTGTTGGTGTTTAGTTTAAGAAACATCCCTGGTGCAGACATTATATCTTGAGTGAAGCAGTGAATTGTTGAAATGCTCATATCATATACAAACGTGTTACCCTGGTAACGCTAGATGGTCAGTGGCATTGTCTTCCCTGAAAGATATTATCCACCAACATTGCAATTATTGCAATAAATACAAGTTCAATACGTTATTGCTGACCTCACACTCCTTATGTTCAGACGTATTTGCAAGTTTGTAGTATCTTGAGGAAACAATGACTATTGTGATAAGCTTCAGATGCAACATATTATCGCCCTATTGGGTAATTTAAATTTATTTTTTACACAATAATCTTACATTATGAGAGGATTAAAACAAAAAGACTCCTCGGTCTGAGGATATCTTAGAGTTCAGGAAACAAGGCTTATGACAGTTTGAGACAACCTTGCCAAATTAGTTCTGTATCATACCACACAAGTGCATTAAATGAGAAAATATAAGAACATCTTGATTATCTCCCCATTAATAATTAAAATCCCACAAACATATTTTGTCAATTACTTAGGAGTAAGAATAGGTAAACATAGAACTACGTGATAAGCATGAATCTTGTGGCAAACTCTATAAAAAGTGTTTTTCTTTAAACACGTTAAATGTGTACCTGAGATCAAAGTGGTTTGGTTTATAATGAGATGCAAGGCACGGCTCGATACTGCATTGTGATTTTTACCATGTTGCATGGTTGATATTCTACCTGTGTATTTGAATCAAACATGTATTATTTGTGCCTGCACCGTGTAGACACACACATATATTAAGCCTCCATTCCGTGCGGATAACATGATCTAAGAGCTAAGGCAGGCATAGATAATTGTGGGATAATTGCTCTTCCTCCAATCGGTATAGTATACGATGAGTGAAGCTATGAACATGCAAACAATGTGAATTCATATCAGAAAAAATGTCTCTGGTGGGAGCAGAAATAATCTTGTGTTCCAGAATTATCCCGAGTGCAGAAGCTATATACATGTTCTACGCTTCTTGCCTGAAGTATTGAATTCATTAATATTTAGATCACTTGATAAATGTGTTACCTTGGCAATTCCAGATGGTCAGAAGTATCTTCCCTGAAAGTTGTAAGTGACCAACATTGCCTTTATCACATCAAAGTGTCATGCTCACTTGATTATTAACGCATTTGATCATATATATATATATATATATAATTTATTTTCTAATTCATATGATTGACACCCTTATGTGGGTTTAATGTTGTGATCCCCATGTACCTACCTGATGAGTTACTTATATAATAACATGATAACATAACATTATAAATCAGGATAAATATGTTTTATATTATGTATATTTTGATATATTGATAGATATGGAAGCAAACCTAGGCTAAATGTTTTATCCCCATGTCTTCTCCAGCATTTGTCACGAATAAAGTAATCAATATATTCAACTTAAGAACTCAATAAATATATATAAAATATAAAACCTTTAAATAATAGCCATTGCACATTGAACGAATATAGTATCAAAAGTGTTCTTTCACGTGCACATCTAACATACCAGTAGTTTGAGTTTCTAACCATTTCTTAAAAAGACAAGTAACATATATTGTGGTTAATATAATTATATTAAAACTTACAGGCTTATATTAAAAGGTAGTGTCAAAAAACAGTGAAAAGCAGTTGTAGCAGAATATGCCAAATATAATAATACGAATTGAAATATATATCTGGCAAAATGCTTTGTGCTAAAGGTGTCAGAGAAAAGGGTGTGATTTGTATAAAGTATCGGATTATTCACCCCACAAGACTATTTATTTTGTATCACATATCAGATACATACTATTATGTTATTTTCTTCACATAGAAAAATTCTCACTTGTAACTTTTTTCTCTGTGTATGATGTCATTATCTCTATGATAATATTACTCGCTTTGTATGATGTCATGAACTTCATAATGTCAAGCCCATTGCATGATACCATAAACCTTCGGTGTATCATATTTCAAAAGTATAAATATAGTTTAATGGATACAGATACAGGATGATAATGAAACCAAAATATAATGATAAAAATTGACGAAAATATCAATAAAAGAGTGTGATCTTTGTGGTATGTTCTCTAATACCAAAGAGAACATAGAACAAATACATTGTAGTAATTCAATGGACTAATGGTGACCATGACGTATAGCGTTATAAAACTGTGCAGTATATGCTATAATATCACTTACATTCTTTCACTGAGGGAAGAAAGTGCATATTTATGTTACTATATTCAATTCGTCAGCAATAACACTCCGTATAGAATACTTTACCAACACATATTCCAGATTATATCTTATATTGGGCTCTTGATAAAAACATGTCTAAATCAGAAAATAATTTCTTTGTGCTGGCAAACTGTAAAGTATCATTTAACTGTTGCTTTATCTGTACATAGTATTAATAATTGAAAAAAAAAACATTAACAAAAGTTCAAAAGAGCCTAATGTGTTGCACTTACTTGTCCTTGTCATCCCAGTAGTCCTGGGTGCCGTCCCATACTGCAGTGGACCCCCTTCTCTCCTCCAGACGGTCAATCTCACTCCACAGAGAGGCCCTACCAGGGCTGAGCAGCGGCGTCTTGGGCATGTGCAGGTGGTCGATATTGAGGGTGGTGGACGACTGGTCCCCGCTCTCAGACTTGTCGCTACTGTCTGAGAGGTTGGAGGACCCAGACAGGCTGTGACGTCTCGGCACTGAAGAATATAGCAGACGGGGATATCTGTTTGTGTGTTTGTGTGTTTTACATCACTTTCAACATAATCTCAGTCATTTCGTGATGAGACCTACTTGTAGCTGATATAGTGCTGCCTCACTGAATTGTCATGTCGCAGGTCCTTGACATGACAACCCACCCAGTCACAGATTTACAAGGACAACGGGTTAACCCTTAAGGCACGGGCCTCAGCTCATATGGGAAATTGTATCATGAGTTCAATGCCGGCATGGCCGGGGTTCGAACCCACGACCTTTGGATCACCACAGAGGAACTGGTGCTAATAAGCTGGCACTCTAACCAACTGCACCACGGCCCGTGGCCTATCACAGTTGGTACAAAAGTAAGTGTGACAGGAGGTAGGGTAGGTTTGAAGGGTGGTATACTCATTAGGTTGTCACATAGGGATGTATAATTCCCAAATTGTGAGGTGGGTGAGATAGGGGATATTGGAAGCCCCAAGATTAACAGGGATATTGGAATTCCCTTTCGCACACAGGGGACTGTAGGCCCCACAGAAGGAGGAGTGCCAGTATAGGTTTTAAAGTTGACAGTTCAGTTGGGGTGTAGTGAGATAGGTTAGTCGCTCATAAGGGTAGGGGCCTGCACCTGACGGTCAGTTCAAGTGTTACACACAGTCTGGAGAGAGTGTGCATTGGGTCTTCCCTCTAGCTGTGTAGCCATACTGCGTAGGCTCTGAGTACCCACGAGACATAAGTGGAGCGGCCAACTTCTCAAATCAAATCAAGCATCTTATAGTTACGAGAGCTTCCCAAGTAAATTGACAATGAACAAAGTTAATTACCAATGACAGACAGTCAGAATATTATTTTATCATCGGAATGAGATGAAAGTAATGAATTTGCTTTAGATTGCACATGATTCTATCCTGTTGGTATCATTCAAATATGATGCTATCCTGTTGGTATCATTTAAATATGTTAATACTCGTCTTCAGGACCAATTTATAGAGAAATGGCAATCTGAGATTTTGGCCTTTCCTAAACTAAGAACTTATGTCATGTTTAAATCCACATTTGAGACTGAACAGTATTTATATGTATTTAATAAACGTCACAGACAAGCCCTATCTAGATTCAGAATGAGTGCTCACTCTCTTGAGATTGAAAAAGGCCGCTGGCGAAGAAAGCTCATTAATGGTAAATTCTGTAACTCTAAAATTCCGGAGAATGAGAGACTATGTATATTTTGTAAAGAGTCTGAAATTGAATCTGAGTGCCATGTGTTGATGTATTGTAGTAACTACACTGAATCTCGCACCTTTTTATTTCATACTGCCAGATTGGCAATTGATAATTTTGAGAGTCTAGATCAAGAATCTAAATTTATTGCCATATTACAGTCCCAAGACACTAGTCTTATTCAACAACTTGCTAAATGTATATACTATATTTTTAAGAAAAGATCAGATGATGTTAATGCTGACCAAAATAGAATATCTGTGAATCATGTAGATAACTAGATAATAGGACTCTGTATCTGTATCGATATGTATAGTCAATAAAAAAGTATTTAATATGATTCTATCCTGTTGGTATCATTCAAATATGATTCTATCCTGTTGGTATCATTCAAATATGATTCTATCCTGTTGGTGACATTCAAATATGATTCTATCCTGTTGGTATCATTCAAATATGATTCTATCCTGTTGGTGACATTCAAATATGATTCTATCCTGTTGGTATCATCCAAATATGATTCTATCCTGTTGGTATCATTCAAATATGATTCTATCCTGTTGGTATCATTCAAATATGATTCTATCCTGTTGGTGACATTCAAATATGATTCTATCCTGTTGGTATCATCCAAATATGATTCTATCCTGTTGGTATCATCCAAATATGATTCTATCCTGTTGGTATCATCCAAATATGATTCTATCCTGTATGTATAATTCAAATATGATCCTATCCTGTTGGTATCATCCAAATATGATTCTATCCTGTTGGTATCATTCAAATATGATTCTATCCTGTTGGTGACATTCAAATATGATTCTATCCTGTTGGTATCATTCAAATATGATTCTATCCTGTTGGTGACATTCAAATATGTTTCTTTCCTGTTGGTATCATCCAAATATGATTCTATCCTGTTTGTATAATTCAAATATGATCCTATCCTGTTGGTATCATCCAAATATGATTCTATCCTGTTGGTATCATTCAAATATGATTCTATCCTGTTGGTGACATCCAAATATGATTCTATCCTGTTGGTATCATCCAAATATGATTCTATCCTGTTGGTGACATTCAAATATGATGCTATCCTGTTTGTATAATTCAAATATGATTCTATCCTGTTGGTGACATTCAAATATGATTCTATCCTGTTGGTATCATTCAAATATGATTCTATCCTGTTGGTATCATTCAAATATGATTCTATCCTGTTGGTGACATTCAAATATGATTCTATCCTGTTGGTATCATTCAAATATGATTCTATCCTGTTGGTGACATTCAAATATGTTTCTTTCCTGTTGGTATCATCCAAATATGATTCTATCCTGTTTGTATAATTCAAATATGATCCTATCCTGTTGGTATCATCCAAATATGATTCTATCCTGTTGGTATCATTCAAATATGGTTCTATCCTGTTGGTGACATCCAAATATGATTCTATCCTGTTGGTATCATTCAAATATGATTCTATCCTGTTGGTGACATTCAAATATGATGCTATCCTGTTTGTATAATTCAAATATGATTCTATCCTGTTGGTGACATTCAAATATGATTCTATCCTGTTGGTATCATTCAAATATGATTCTATCCTGTTGGTATCATTCAAATATGATTCTATCCTGTTGGTGACATTCAAATATGATTCTATCCTGTTGGTATCATCCAAATATGATTCTATCCTGTTGGTATCATTCAAATATGATGCTATCCTGTTTGTATAATTCAAATATGATTCTATCCTGTTGGTGACATTCAAATATGATTCTATCCTGTTGGTATCATTCAAATATGATTCTATCCTGTTGGTGACATTCAAATATGATTCTATCCTGTTGGTATCATCCAAATATGATTCTATCCTGTTGGTATCATTCAAATATGATTCTATCCTGTTGGTGACATCCAAATATGATTCTATCCTGTTGGTATCATCCAAATATGATTCTATCCTGTTGGTATCATTCAAATATGATTCTATCCTGTTGGTGACATCCAAATATGATTCTATCCTGTTGGTATCATTCAAATATGATTCTATCCTGTTGGTATCATTCAAATATGATTCTATCCTGTTGGTATCATTCAAATATGATTATATCCTGTTGGTGACATTCAAATATGATTCTATCCTTTTGGTATCATTCAAATATGATTCTATCCTGTTGGTATCATTCAAATATGATTCTATCCTATTGGTATCTATGTTGTTATTCTTATTCTCTTAATTTCAATCACTTGATGATTCTATTATGTTGGTGTCTATCAAGTGGTTATTCTATCCTCTTCTTACCTATAAAGCGATGATTCTATCTTGTTGTCATCATTCAAGTGATGTTTGCTGACTTGCTTTCCCCAATAAACTAGTGATTCTGGCATTGTGCTCTTCACATCATTCGCCTATTTAATACTGATACTTCTATATTACACACTTATCTGTATTTTCCCTGAATTATTCCCAATTTTTTCACAGATACTGGTTTTTTTTCTCTTCGCATAATAATAAGAGGAATGACCAAGAGGTGAAATTTAAGGAGGGGTATTTTAATATCCTGAAATAATTTTGACTGCTAGAAAGGCATTGGAAGAAAATCATATATGATAAACTACTTATTCAGAAATAAGGTGGGTTTTTTACCATTTCCTTCTGGGACAGTGAGACTGTGAGTTTGTGAGCCTGTATTGTAACTTCCCCGGCGCTGGTTGTTCCCGGGTCGGGGGGTCTGATCCGGTTGACCATCTTTCTCTACTCCAGAATCTCCAGGCACTGACGGATGCAGGCGTTTAGCTTCCCTGGATGCTGCCCTGGATGCGGCCCTGGATTCAGCCTGGATCTGGATGACAGGCTTGAATGAGTCCTGGGCAGACATTCTGAAAATGTAAAGGAATCATCGATTGATAAAATAGTATTGATAAATAGATGAATAATACTCTAATCTTATAAAATATATCTCTCAGATGGTGAAACTACAAATTAGAATTTTTAAAAAGTACAAATCATTAGCATTCCTTGGTAGGGATATGATATGGAGGACATTGATATCAAAGAGCGAATAACATATTTGACAGGAATCAGTAAAATGAGCATAATCATTGATCATTAATGGAGGAGGGAAGATGTCGAGGAAAGAAAGATATATTCCTCTTTATTCCTTTGAGATTATTTAAATATCTTTTTATTTTCTCAGAATACGTTTTCCCATGCGTATTCTACCAATCGAATAATTCTTGGGAGTTTATTTCCCAATTTTCCACCATTTAAAAAGTAAGATGAATCCCTCCTAGTGACTTGACAAATTCCATATCATATCATATAATTCCTGGTCACTTGCCAAATAAAACTATTTTTAATTCAATACTTCCCACGTCCCTAATCGCATGTATCTCTCTCTTAGTATTAGTCACTGGGCAATGAGCAGATACAATTCCTAGTCATGAGTAGGATATAAGGTCACATTGCATAAATCTCTAAGAAACCTTTATCAATAACAAAGCATCATGGCAAAATATCAACTTCTTTATATCTAGGCGTAGGAATGGATCACCTCCCCAATGGATCACGTCCCCAGTTACTGGGAAAATTAATGAATAAATTGCATTAAACCATTCGAAATAAAGCGCACCAATTTTATAAGATTACAAAAAAACAACTGCTGTCTTGAGAATGTTATATATATATATATAACTGAGATATATATATATAACTGAGATATATATATATATATATATATATATATATATATATATATATATATATATATATATATATATATATATATATATATATAAAATTATTGATAATAATTTCATAAACCACGGCAAAGCCTCTAATAATCTCAATTAAACCTGAAAAATACTTGAACATTGGCACTTATACTAAGCATAGCTGGAAATTTAAAGAATATTGTGGTAACACAACTTATATGTATCTCTATATATATTGATATCAAATACCTAGGGTATTAATAACATGTCTGCTGTTGTCCTTGTCCAGTTTCGCTGGTCAGAAATCAATTTCTTCCTAATTGCAAATAATTCACAGTGAAATCAAACACGGACATATATACGTGTCTGAATAAGGTAGTAATGTGTTTATAGGCCTGGAACAATCCATGCCTACTATTTCAATGGCGTTTTTTCCGGGGTCTATAGATGATGACCCTCACTTGCCGACACACTTCTATTTCACATCTTTGCATCATTCTTAACCTTGAAACATAAGCTTCGATTTTTTAAAAAGAAACGATGCCTACCTGCTCTTTTTTTTAGTTCTGGATGAAACTGCCGGCTATTCTGTCATCAATGCAATAGAGATAATAAAAGCATTGGTATAATTTGGTGAGACTGCATGTTTGAGATGCGCGTGGCGAGAGTGTCACATTTTCCCTGCCTCCCCGGTGCTGTGTCAGGTATGTGTAGCAGACCTTCACCGACTCGTGCTTCTTACAGCGAGAGCCATGTAATTGTCATGAACACCAGAATATTCCTTGAACAAAACTTTCCAGTTTGTTACATGTAATGCATTATCCTATGTTCAATTTACAAAATGTAGATTATGAATATAATATGTTAGTTATTTGAGTGAAATAGTTGAAGTTTATCTCTGTTTCTAAAATATATCTTACATTCTATACTCTTGGCTGTGAGTGTCGCACTCCTTTTCACAACAACTGCTTACAAAAACCCTTGATATGAATCTGAAATGCTTCAGTGTGAAAACTTCAATTATTCATCACAAATCCTATGTGACATTATGTGTTTAATATTGAGTGAAGTGTGCGGTCGCTGTAACGTCTACGGCCACGCGGTTCTACCTGTCGCTGGTCCTCAGGTGCGCCTCTGCGCCGCATCACAGTCAACATTCTGCAGCGGTTGTCATGGCAACACATTAGGGATGTAGACGCTGGAGGAGTCAATACTATAGTTGAAGGTACATATATACACACACACAGATATGTGTATATATATATATATATATATATATATATATATATATATATATATATATATATATATATATATATATATATATATATATATATATATATATATATATATATATATATATATATATATATTATATGTGTGTGTGTGTACATATATACGCACTCGTTCTCATATAACTCCTACCTCATTAGTACAGTCATTAATAAACAATTAGTCACTATTAGATATGCGTATTTATTCTGATATCTAACATTACCTGCTGTTAGCAAATGATACACCTGGTGTGTGAACACATGGGACTGCTAACCAACTACTAATTATTGATTACTGGGGGCGTTATAAAACTATAATGTCAATTATTCCTGTACGCTTGAACATATTTGTTGTAGATGTGAACATTTATACATATTCTTCAACGCGTGCTAGTACATACTAAGAGTTCACAGAACTGTTATTTGTCAACATGGACAGAAATCATATTAATCACGAGAAAAGGAAATAAATAGATAAATCATTAAATTACTGGTGGTTTTCCTTCATATTGAAAATGTTTTAGTTTTAATAGGGTGTCATTTTAAAATTAACAATTCGATCCCAAATATCATTAGTTTTGTAATAAAGACAGTCAATTTAAAAACAACCTATTTAATATTTATGAATACCTTTCAAGTATATTAATCTTTTGTTTATTTTCCATGTTTCCGCTAAAATTAATATATATCATGCAATAAAAATATATATATAAATATCTATTAATTGAGTGCATATAAGTATTAATAATCATCTAAAAATAATTTTTCACCATTTACGCTCATTGACGGTGGTAAAAAAGATATATGTCGCTTATGTTTGGGCCTAAATCGGGTCAATTTCCAGAACCAGTTTCCTTGCCAAACCACGGTGAGGAAAAGGGCCAGATTTTTGTTGATTACCTTTCTTTCCTCTTGCAAACATGCTCCAATTTTGTCCAACCTGCTCCTATTTTGTATAATGAGTAATGATTGACCTTATACAGAAATCCATGCATAAATCACAGCTAAGTACATATGCATGTCATATTGAAGCAAACAGATGAAGTCTACAATAGGTAAACAAGATGAAAACCATCAAAAATCAACTTTTCCTTTTGCTCATTTTGTAGGTTTTGCTATTGATTAAACGTGATCTGTTTGTATTAGGGTGACACTAAAATGATCAGAGAGGAGTTTTTAATATATCATGTGCATTGCAATAGTTCCAAATGTTTTATTATAAAGCTTGTGTCTCACAAGTCTAATTATATGCATTTACCTTCCCTCATGGCGAGATTGCTCTGCCAACATTTTGCCTAGATCCACATTTGTTGTCTGCGTTTGACCATGACAGCCATGACGGAAATCAACAAATCACTTGGTCTGTTTCTTGGGTGTGACTCTCTTTTCCCCATTTCCAGAGAATGATTCTCTATCGTATTTTTTAGTCTGTTTATTGGACACGATTCTCTTCATTGTTTCTTCAGCATGATACTTTTTGGTATGTTTCTCAGTAAGGCATGGCTCTGTGTTTTTTTGTTTTATTTTTTTTATTTTGTGGCATGATTCTATTTTGTATATTTCTTGGACATGATTCCCTTTGGATTCTTGGACATGATTCTCTTTGGATTCCTGGACATGATTCCCTTTGGATTTGTGGACATGTTCCTCTTTGGATTCTGTTTGGACATGATTCTCTTTGGATTTTGTTTAGACATGATTCTCTTTGGATTTTTGAACATGATTCTCTTTGGATTCTTGGACATGATTCCCTTTGGATTCTTGGACATGGTTCTCTTTGGATTCTTGGACATGATTCCCTTTGGTATCTTGGACATGATTCCCTTTGTATTCTCCTCTGACATGATTCCCTTTGGATTCTTGGACATGATTCCCTTTGGTATCTTGGACATAATTCCCTTTGTATTCTTGGACATGATTCCCTTTGGATTTGTGGACATGTTCCTCTTTGGATTCTTGGACATAATTCCCTTTGTATTCTTGGACATGATACTCTTTGGAATCTTGGACATGATTTCCTTTGGATTCTTGGACATGATTCCCTTTGGTTTCTTGGACATGATTCCCTTTGTATTCTCTTCTGACATGATTCCCTTTGGATTTGTGGACATGTTCCTCTTTGGATTCTTGGACATGATTCCCTTTGTATTCCTTGACATGGTTCTCTTTGGATTCTAGGACATTATTCCCTTTGTATTCCTTGACATGGTTCTCTTTGGATTCTAGGACATGATTCCCTTTGGATTTGTGGACATGATTCCCTTTGGATTCTCTTCGGACATTATACCCTTTGGATTTGTGGACATGATTCTCTTTGGATTCTTGGACATGTTTCTCTTTGGATTCTTGGACATGGTTCTCTTTGGATTCTTGGACATGATACTCTTTGGAATCTTGGACATGATTCCCTTTGGATACTTGGACATGATTCCCTTTGGATTCTTGGACATGAATCCCTTTGGTTTCTTGGACATGATTCCCTTTGTATTCTCTTCTGACATGATTCCCTTTGGATTTGTGGACATGATTCCCTTTGTATTCTCTTCTGACATGATTCCCTTTGTATTCTCTTCTGACATGATTCCCTTTGGATTTGTGGACATGTTCCTCTTTGGATTCTTGGACATGATTTCTTTTGGATTTGTGGACATGATTCTCTTTGGATTCTCTTCTGACATGACTCCCTTTGGATTTGTGAACATGTTTTCTAGGATTCTAGGACATGATTCCCTTTGGATTTGTGGACATGATTCCCTTTGGATTCTCTTCGGACATTATACCCTTTGGATTTGTGGACATGATTCTCTTTGGATTCTTGGACATGTTTCTCTTTGGATTCTTGGACATGGTTCTCTTTGGATTCTTGGACATGATACTCTTTGGAATCTTGGACATGATTCCCTTTGGATACTTGGACATGATTCCCTTTGGATTCTTGGACATGATTCCCTTTGGTTTCTTGGACATGATTCCCTTTGTATTCTCTTCTGACATGATTCCCTTTGGATTTGTGGACATGATTCCCTTTGTATTCTCTTCTGACATGATTCCCTTTGTATTCTCTTCTGACATGATTCCCTTTGGATTTGTGGACATGTTCCTCTTTGGATTCTTGGACATGATTTCTTTTGGATTTGTGGACATGATTCTCTTTGGATTCTCTTCTGACATGACTCCCTTTGGATTTGTGAACATGTTCATCTTTGGATTCTTGGACATGATTCCCTTTGGATTCTGTTTGGACATGATTCTCTTTGGATTCTTGGACATGATTCCCTTTAGGTTCTTGGACAAGATTTTCTTTGAATTGTTCAACATGATTTTCTTTGGATTCTTGGACATGATTCTCTTTGGATTCTGTTTGGACATGATTCTGTTTGGATTCTTGGACATGATTCTCTTTGGATTCTTGGACATGATTCTCTTTGGATTCTTGAACATGATTCTCTTTGGATTCTGTTTGGACATGATTCTCTTTGGATTCTGTTTGGACATGATTTCCTTTGGATTCTTGGACATGATTCCCTTTGGTTTCTTGTACATGATTCCCTTTGTATTCTCTTCTGACATGATTCCCTTTGGATTTGTGGACATGTTCCTCTTTGGATTCTTGGACATGATTCCCTTTGTATTCCTTGACATGGTTCTCTTTGGATTCTAGGACATGATTCCCTTTGTATTCCTTGACATGGTTCTCTTTGGATTCTAGGACATGATTCCCTTTGGATTTGTGGACATGATTCCCTTTGGATTCTCTTCGGACATTATACCCTTTGGATTTGTGGACATGTTCCTCTTTGGATTCTTGGACATGGTTCTCTTTGGATTCTTGGACATGATTCTCTTTGGATTCTTGGACATGATTCTCTTTGGATTCTTGGACATGGTTCTCTTTGGATTCTTGGACATGATACTCTTTGGAATCTTGGCTGGCATACAGGGAGAAAATATCCTGGGGAAAATAACATCCCTGGCATACAGGGAAAAAATATCCTGGGAAACATACTTCTCATTTGTAACAAATATTTATTTTCAATGCTTTACATTTATAGCCTTGTTTTTCATTATCTCTTATCTCTTATTCACTGACAAATATATCTGATACTCTAAACCTATTTCATATTTTTGACATTCTTGTAGTGAACATAATTCTTTTACCCATGTATGTATACTGATACACAAATGGAGAGATTGGTGGTAAAAATATGACTCAAAATATACATGAAATGACATTTACATTTACACAGAACAATTGGACTTTTGTGCATGAAATACACTTTCTTATAGCATTTTTTAAAAACATGTTAAAAAGCATTGAGCTTCAGATCTGGTAAATATGTAAAAAGTGTAAAGTTGTAAATATAATATTATATTCATCACATGTGTCATTCTGGACGGATGTTCAACACTACAAGACGTGTCAATCTGGACGGATGTTTAATATTACAACAGATGTGCCCACTACACTTAAGGCCATAACAATATACACTTAAATTTCATTTTCTTACAATGTTCGCCAAATATCATACTTTCATATCTACTTTAATAAAATAATTTGGAACCTATGTTAAAACAAATCAGGATTTTCTAAGATTGTTAAAGTGTTTCAATCATAAACTTTGTGGTTTAAAAGATTAAAGTGAGACTAAAAAGAAAGGGAAAGCTAAATTAATATGCTGAACTGAGGCAAAATCATGTTATTTACTTCGCTTCCTTGAATTCACATTCAGTCCTCCAATTTTAAAATTTCCGAATGAAACAAATAGCATATTATCACCATTTTATCACAGGACATTTGCATTTCTGATATATGGATTCACTATGATATGACATATATCTGGCAACACTCAGTGAGACTCATCACACTAATAATCTATAAATCTGTATGAAGCATTCCATATAAATGTCAATACTCATACATTTTTTTCAATGAGGTTATCCCTCATCAATCTGCATCGTGCATAAATATAGTCAGCTATTTGTTTGCTACTTTCAAAGGGACAATTTGCACTAAATAATACAGACATTTCATTCACACTTGCAGCTATCACCTACAACAAACATATGTAGGAATGACAGTGTTGTTTCTACTCAAAAAGAGTCGGACAAAAGTGCTCATATTTTCATCTCCTTTCACTTTTTTTGCAGAGAAAGTTGATAAAATTACAGTTCTGGAATACAAATGTTACTTGGCACCCATTCCCATGTGGGCTGTATCCCTTCTGATGATAAGAAATTCTATATAAAACATTAACACATACTTTTGGATTTCTGACATTAATGCTAATCCTAAATCATATTTTCAAATAAAAATGATACTTATTGTTTTCTTGACAATTTCCACTTTCCTCAACATTTTCTAAAAAAAAGTCTTGGTTTGTGAATAAATGGTTTGTGTCACCGAGGCTTTTATTCAACACAATATACCCATGCCAACACTCTCCTAAAATATGAAGATCTTTGTTACTCATGGAATGTTTAACAATTCAAGTGATCTCTTTGAGATATGATGTCATGGCAATCTAAAGCTGATATCCTTTTTAGCACCTTTATCACACTTGAGCATAAGGCTTGATAACACCTGTAGTGGATTTCAGCATTTTTCAGAGTTGAGAATATCCATGGTAATTTCGTTGTCAATCTCGATCTCCTCACTGAGGACAGCGTTGATTCCAGCATGCTCCTTCAGCTTGCGGATTGATTTTCTCATCGTTTCTTTCATGCGTCGATTGTCGGATGTCGCCACTTGCCACATAGTCTCTAGGTCATCCTCTATGTTTCTAAAAATAAACCCAAAGTCAATATGAAATGTTATCTGTGCTTCAACATACTTCAATGGCATCTATGACAATAACTCACAATTGTTCATGAGACATGACCTCTAGGAAGACAATCACTTACTTTTTGTCACCTGACACGACCTCTAGAAGCTCTTCTCTCTCCTTCAGAAGAAGTCTCAAATGTCGGATTTCCCTCTCATATTCTCCACGCTGGTTGTTGAAATCTTCATCCTGGGCCTTCATCCTGAGATCAATTAAATTCTCAACATAATATACAACATTTCCAAAGTATGCCTTTACAAGAACACCACATATTGAAATAACAGGGAATATTTTTCTCTTACCTGGATTGTGATTTCTGGAGCTTGTCTACCAATCGCAATTTGTAGACCTGTAAATAAACAAAACTTACATGAAGAAATATACAAGCTATTCTGTAAAATTAACAAATCAATCACATGATTCACATTCAGATAAATATTCATTTTTGAAAACACTGAACATTTATTATGTTTAATTTAAGTCTAACTTGAAGAAAATATTACTTAACTTTCTCGAATGAAAGAAATAAAGGATTTGAATTGTTACCTTTAGTTTCTCTTCCATTTTCTCCTGTGCAACAGTTCCCTCCAGTAGTTTGTTAATAGCTTTATTCTTCTGTTTCTCTTGTTTCTGGGCCTACATAATTTTTATACACTTTAATTGGTCATTCACATTTTCTTTATTGGTTCATGACATTATATTCAAATCTAGTGAAATCACAACAATGTGAGTAGACTCCAAACAACAGAAATTGTTAAGGAAATGTATTAAACCTTGCCTGTTGCATTGTGTTTATTTTTTTTCTTTACAGATTGCCATTTGTTTATACCACTTTAAAAAAAGGGATATCAACAAAGTGGCATCCTTATTAAACTTTATGCTCAATCAATATTATTAAATTCTTAATCTAATAATATATTATATTAGACCATATTTTTGACAAGTAACAAAGAAAAATGTTATCTTACAACTTGAGCAAAGGTGTCTCTTTCTACTGCTGTTTTTTCAGCCTGAAAAGATAAAAATTAGAACAAAAAAATTATTCTAAAAATTTATTATTCCATTTTTGTGACCTACAGTCCTGAAATAGCCATCATGTTCCTACTCATCACGGCCTAATTGGAGCAAGATTTAATCTTATCTCAAATCAACCAGCATTTTTTGGATACACCTATCTTAAAAGTAAAATCGGTGTCCTGTTACACAAATTTTCTTACATGAATCTATTTAAATAACTAGAAGGATATGTGTGTAAGCTGAATGCAGACTGACCACTTTGACGACGTTGGAGAGGTACTGACTGGCAGACTGTTCCTTGGACTCTACCTCAGCCAGAACCCTCTGCAGCAGCAGACATTTGCGTTCAGACTTGCGGTTGGCTTTGTGCATGAGTCGTATCTCTTCTTCTAACTGCTTGTTCTCCACCTTCAGGTCCTCCACTTGTAGAGCAAATGCCTTCCGCTCCGACTGCAGTGACTGAAACACACAAAGAACATTACACTCTCAATATAAAGGTGATTTATAATTCTTTAATCTTATGAAAACTGAACATATATTTTTCATATCATATTTCAGTGTGACTATTCTCTCTTTAAAAAAAGTTTGTATGTTTGGAAATTGACATTGAAAACATTCCAGTAATTTAAACCATAATCAAGAAGAATTAGATCTTTAACTTATCATAATGACAGTCTGTAAGTCTATTTTGCTTTACTGAACCTGATTTGTGACTTGTATGTAATAAAAGTCATCTGAAGAATACAAATGATATAATTTCAAACTTACGTGCATTTTTGTCTTAATATTGTCAAACTCATGCTCAGCCTTTTGTCTCTCATCCTCCTGACTCCTTAAAACATCATGATATCAACTTAAATGGCATTTACACTTTAATAACAACTCAATAAAATAATATCTCATCCATAAAACATCATCACTTTCATCATTACATGTTCACATTTTCCTTGTAAAATTACGAAAAAAAATTTTTTTGGTAATATGTTGACAACATCCATATACTATAATAGAAGTGTTTAGCTTCATAGAGTGAGATGCTACCTCTTGAGTTCGTGAATGGCGTTGACATGTTCCTCGACGTTGACCTGGCTGTGGCTGTCGAGGAGGGACGTCTCGTATTTGTGCTTAATGGCCGCCCACCTCATCCTCAGCTCCTCCACCTCGCTCTCCATCTGCATCTTCTCAGCCTCCACGTTCACCATCTTCTTGGACAGCTGAGATACTGAAATATTACATTATTACAATATTACAATATTACATTAAGGAAATATTACATTAAGGTTAGCTTAATTGGACATTCATTTTGAAGAATTCAATTAACATAATGTTTCTAAAACATTTGATCATCTCAAACGCCATCTCAAAATATTGGTCTATTTTCCAATTTGCTCCCTACTCCTGTTTAAATGATAAACTCCTTAATTCATATTTTGGTTAAATTCACATATTTGCCTATCAACTTAAATATTTTAATGAAAACAATATCATCAACAACAAAAAATGACAATTCATCCAGGGAAAATCTCCTTTTTTTCTCTTAATAAAGCATCTGATATGTATGTATATATAAGCCATAGGGAATGTGGTGCAGTTCTTACTTTCCAAGGCGTGGTTCCTCTGCATCTCCCTGGCCTTCTTCTGCTGCACCTCATGCTGCTCCATCAACAGCTGGTTCTCCTCCAGCACCAGCTTACACTGCTCCTGAAGCTGACGCCTGACAGACAAACAAAGCTTTAATCAATACACTGCTCCTGAAGCTGACGCCTACCATACAAACAAAGCTTTAA
Source organism: Amphiduros pacificus (assembly GCA_949316495.1). Lineage (NCBI taxonomy): Eukaryota > Metazoa > Annelida > Polychaeta > Phyllodocida > Hesionidae > Amphiduros > Amphiduros pacificus. Next base: position 54,522,238 of record OX439001.1, on the reverse strand, counting down.
TCAATACACTGCTCCTGAAGCTGACGCCTGACAGACAAACAAAGCTTTAATTAATACACTGCTCCTAAAGCTGACGCCTGACATACAAAAAAAGCTTCAATTAATACACTGCTCCTGAAGCTGACGCCTACCATACAAACAAAGCTTTAATTAATACACTGCTCCTGAAGCTGACGCCTACCATACAAACAAAGCTTCAATTAATACACTGCTCCTGAAGCTGACGCCTGACAGACAAACAAAGCTTTAATCAATACACTGCTCCTGAAGCTGACGCCTGACAGACAAACAAAGCTTTAATTAATACACTGCTCCTGAAGCTGACGCCTGACAGACAAACAAAGCTTCAATTAATACACTGCTCCTGAAGCTGACGCCTGACAGACAAACAAAGCTTTAATCAATACACTGCTCCTGAAGCTGACGCCTACCATACAAACAAAGCTTCAATTAATACACTGCTCCTGAAGCTGACGCCTACCATACAAACAAAGCTTTAATTAATACACTGCTCCTGAAGCTGACGCCTGACAGACAAACAAAGCTTTAATTAATACACTGCTCCTGAAGCTGACGCCTACCATACAAACAAAGCTTCAATTAATACACTGCTCCTGAAGCTGACGCCTGACAGACAAACAAAGCTTTAATTAATACACTGCTCCTGAAGCTGACGCCTGACAGACAAACAAAGCTTTAATCAATACACTACTCCTGAAGCTGACGCCTACCATACAAACAAAGCTTTAATTAATACACTACTCCTGAAGCTGACGCCTGACAGACAAACAAAGCTTTACTTAATACACTGCTCCTGAAGCTGACGCCTGACAGACAAACAAAGCTTTACTTAATACACTGCTCCTGAAGCTGACGCCTACCATACAAACAACGCTTCAATTAATACACTGCTCCTGAAGCTGACGCCTGACAGATAAACAAAGCTTTAATCAATACACTGCTCCTGAAGCTGACGCCTGACAGACAAACAAAGCTTTAATCAATACACTGCTACTGAAGCTGACGCCTACCATACAAACAACGCTTCAATTAATACACTGCTCCTGAAGCTGACGCCTACCATACAAACAAAGCTTTAATTAATACACTGCTCCTGAAGCTGACGCCTGACAGATAAACAAAGCTTCAATTAATACACTGCTCCTGAAGCTGACGCCTGACATACAAAGCTTTTATCAATACACTGCTCCTGAAGCTGACGCCTGACAGAGAAACAAAGCTTTAATCAATACACTGCTCCTGAAGCTGACGCCTGACAGACAAACAAAGCTTTAATCAATACACTGCTCCTGAAGCTGACGCCTGACAGACAAACAAAGCTTTAATTAATACACTGCTCCTGAAGCTGACGCCTGACAGACAAACAAAGCTTCAATTAATACACTGCTCCTGAAGCTGACGCCTGACAGACAAACAAAGCTTTAATCAATACACTGCTCCTGAAGCTGACGCCTACCATACAAACAAAGCTTCAATTAATACACTGCTCCTGAAGCTGACGCCTACCATACAAACAAAGCTTTAATTAATACACTGCTCCTGAAGCTGACGCCTGACAGACAAACAAAGCTTTAATTAATACACTGCTCCTGAAGCTGACGCCTACCATACAAACAAAGCTTCAATTAATACACTGCTCCTGAAGCTGACGCCTGACAGACAAACAAAGCTTTAATTAATACACTGCTCCTGAAGCTGACGCCTGACAGACAAACAAAGCTTTAATCAATACACTACTCCTGAAGCTGACGCCTACCATACAAACAAAGCTTTAATTAATACACTACTCCTGAAGCTGACGCCTGACAGACAAACAAAGCTTTACTTAATACACTGCTCCTGAAGCTGACGCCTGACAGACAAACAAAGCTTTACTTAATACACTGCTCCTGAAGCTGACGCCTACCATACAAACAACGCTTCAATTAATACACTGCTCCTGAAGCTGACGCCTGACAGATAAACAAAGCTTTAATCAATACACTGCTCCTGAAGCTGACGCCTGACAGACAAACAAAGCTTTAATCAATACACTGCTCCTGAAGCTGACGCCTACCATACAAACAACGCTTCAATTAATACACTGCTCCTGAAGCTGACGCCTACCATACAAACAAAGCTTTAATTAATACACTGCTCCTGAAGCTGACGCCTGACAGATAAACAAAGCTTCAATTAATACACTGCTCCTGAAGCTGACGCCTGACATACAAAGCTTTTATCAATACACTGCTCCTGAAGCTGACGCCTGACAGACAAACAAAGCTTTAATCAATACACTGCTCCTGAAGCTGACGCCTGACAGACAAACAAAGCTTTAATCAATACACTGCTCCTGAAGCTGACGCCTACCATACAAACAACGCTTCAATTAATACACTGCTCCTGAAGCTGACGCCTACCATACAAACAAAGCTTTAATTAATACACTGCTCCTGAAGCTGACGCCTACCATACAAACACAGCTTTAATTAATACACTGCTCCTGAAGCTGACGCCTGACAGATAAACAAAGCTTCAATTAATACACTGCTCCTGAAGCTGATGCCTACCATACAAACAAAGCTTTAATTAATACACTGCTCCTGAAGCTGACGCCTACCATACAAACACAGCTTTAATTAATACACTGCTCCTGAAGCTGACGCCTGACAGATAAACAAAGCTTCAATTAATACACTGCTCCTGAAGCTGACGCCTGACAGACAAACAAAGCTTTAATCAATACACTGCTCCTGAAGCTGACGCCTACCATACAAACAACGCTTCAATTTATACACTGGTCCTGAAGCTGACGCCTGACAGACAAACAAAGCTTTAATCAATACACTGCTCCTGAAGCTGACGCCTACCATACAAACAACGCTTCAATTAATACACTGGTCCTGAAGCTGACGCCTGACAGACAAACAAAGCTTTAATCAATACACTGCTCCTGAAGCTGACGCCTGACAGACAAACAAAACTCGCTCAGCTTTAATTAATACACTGCTCCTGAAGCTGACGCCAACCATACAAACAAAGCTTTAATTAATACACTGCTCCTGAAGCTGACTCCTACCATACAAACAAAGCTTTAATTAATACACTGCTCCTGAAGCTGACGCCTACCATACAAACAAACCTCACTTAGCTTTAATTAATACAATATAACCTGAAGATGACGCCTGACATACAAACAAACCTCACTCAGCTTTAATTAACTTTAGCTAACCTTAGCTTTAATTGGATTACACGACCCACTTCTTTTTTCCCTGTTAAAACAGCCATAGATCTCCCACAACACATTTACACAATTTTGAAATTTTAAATGGGCTGCCAGATGAAGCATATGACAGACCATGTGTTCAAACAATCTATCTGAGTTTTCTTCTATAATAGGAAAGTAACTGGGCCGCCAGATGAAGCCTGGTACTCACCACTCAGTCATGCTCATGGGCCCAGACACGTCGGTCTGTCCAATGCGGAGGTGAAGCATGGTACTCACCACTCAGTCATGCTCATGGGCCCGGATATGTCGGTCTGCTCAATGCGGAGGTGAAGTATGGTACTCACCACTCAGTCATGCTCATGGGCCCGGATACGTCAGTCTGCTCAATGCGGAGGTGAAGCATGGTACTCACCACTCAGTCATGCTCATGGGCCCGGATACGTCAGTCTGCTCAATGCCGAGGTGAAGCATGGTACTCACCACTCAGTCATGCTCATGGGGCCTGATACGTCAGTCTGCTCAATGCGGAGGTGAAGCATGGTACTCACCACTCAGTCATGCTCATGGGGCCTGATACGTCAGTCTGCTCAATGTGGAGGTGAAGCATGGTACTCACCACTCAGTCATGCTCATGGGCCCGGATTCGTCAGTCTGCTCAATGCGGAGGTGAAGCATGGTACTCACCACTCTGTCATGCTCATGGGGCTTGATACGTCAGTCTGCTCAATGCGGAGGTGAAGCATGGTACTCACCACTCAGTCATGCTCATGGGCCCGGATACGTCGGTCTGCTCAATGCTGAGGTGAAGCATGGTACTCACCACTCAGTCATGCTCATGGGGCCTGATACGTCAGTCTGCTCAATGCGGAGGTGAAGCATGGTACTCACCACTCAGTCATGCTCATGGGGCCTGATACGTCAGTCTGCTCAATGCGGAGGTGAAGCATGGTACTCACCACTCAGTCATGCTCATGGGGCCTGATACGTCAGTCTGCTCAATGCGGAGGTGAAGCATGGTACTCACCACTCAGTCATGCTCATGGGCCCGGATACGTGGGTCTGCTCAATGCAGAGGTGAAGCATGGTACTCACCACTCAGTCATGCTCATGGGGCCTGATACGTCAGTCTGCTCAATGCGGAGGTGAAGCATGGTACTCACCACTCAGTCATGCTCATGGGCCCGGATACGTCAGTCTGCTCAATGCAGAGGTGAAGCCTGGTACTCACCACTCAGTCATGCTTATGGGGCCGGATACATCTGTCTGCTCAATGCGGAGGTGAAGCCTGGTACTCACCACTCAGTCATGCTCATGGGCCCGGATACGTCGGTCTGTTCAATGCGGAGGTGAAGCCTCTGGTTCTCCTTGACGATGTCCTCCACCTGCTCTCGGAACCCACTCAGCTCCTCCTCATAGTGCCGGATCACCTGGTCCTTCTCTGCCATTCGGTCATCATACGCCACAAACAGCGGAGCCAAGTACTTCGTGTTGATCTGAAGCATTCATATATCCTATGTTATAATTTAATCTGCATTATCTATTTCTACAGGCCATCAGGATTAACAATATTGACCACTTCTTTAGATTTTTTATCTCAACGGTCCTCATCCATGACATATAACAGTGAGAGTACAGGATATACACACCTTAAGCTGGACTAATAGAATTTTAAATAGAGCGGTGGCTCAGAAACATATAAAAGCCACCAGGCCAATGTTTAATGTTAAGCCCTGTATTATATCATAATCTGCAAGGGATTGTTTGTGTTGGAATGAAATCTCAATCCATCACTAAAATGTTATCTAAAATACTCAAAAGATGGAGGACTACACTAATGAGGTCAAAAAGGTCCAGAACTTATTGGAACCAATATTACTACACCTAAGGGTATATGGCAGGGAATAGTATAGATATATATATATATAGAGAGAGATCCAATTATACACTCACCAACCAAGAAGGAACGGGACCTTTTGTAGGTAACCCAAGCAGGTCTCCTTGCTAAAATGCACAAAATGTCTAATATTAACTTTGGTCACTACAAAGATGCAGATCTTTAGATCATTTACTAAAATTTTACTTCATTCACTAACTTAATTTTTTCATCAAATTATACTGAAAATTAAACTTCAGTGACCTTTTTGACTATTTTTTATTTATGAAAACTGTATTTGTAAAACTTAAAATGTATTTCTATACTGGCGTGCTTGACGGTCCAAAATTAGAGTCCAAAAGTGAGTATCATTCAAAATCTGTTACTCTCAATAAAATGGTCATTTGAATATTATTATCAATAGTTTAGGGTGGGATTTTTGTGGCTCTCCAATGATAAAAATCAGGCTAGTGCATCAAGTAACAGTAATGTATGTGTCACACTAGTATCATCTTTCCATCCCACCACAAATATAATTTATATCTAATTATCCTACAAAACATTTGCTCTCATAGCGATAATGACCAATTTATCTGACTCCTGATTGGTGCATGTAGGGGAACTCACGTCTGCCGAGGGAGGTCGGTATTTGCCCTGGTAGCGGCTCAGCTCCACATTCAGTCTCTGTACAGTGGCTTTGAGCGTGTCTCTCTCATCTTTAAAGTCTTGTAACTGCTTCTTCAGGAGCATGACTTGCGTGCCCATCTCCTCTCCCTCACCTGATAATATCATCAATATTAATATCATCAATATCTTTAGTTTCTTTTGCCACATTTTGCTTGCCTTCAATAAAATCAACATTCAGCAAATCAGATGTTTTAATATGTTATAAATATTAATATGTTATGCGTGTATTCTTAAGCAGTACAATTATTTTTAATGCCACCAAATCAGGGTACATAATTCTTTATCATTAAAAGAAATAAATGTGGAAATCTAATCATTAATGGAGAAATATAAATATGACCTTAAAGGGGATACAAGTAATAAACGATTGTTGAAAAGAATTTTGCACTGTTGACTCTTTTTGAGCAGGAACTTTTCATAATTCTAATTTCATTTTTTTTATTGTATTCTCACAAAAAACACTGATCCCAAAACCTTAACAAATACTAAGTGGCGCCCTCTCATGTGTTAATGCGACATGACTTTGCCAGTGTTAACATAGACGATGTGGTTGGCTTAACACACACTGAAGGTCTTCAGCACAGATGGTATGATATATATATGAAAACATCTTAGTCATGAATGAACCAGACCAACTTCTACCAAAACAGACTATTGTACCATGTCAGTGTTAGTGTAACCTCTCGAGAGTTAATATCGGCAACAATGTCTTCCTACCAACAAACCTTATCTAAAGAAATGTTCTAATTTGACTCAGAGCAAAGGCATTGTATCTCTGACACCCATTGAGTATTCAATTTCTATACGTCATGCTTGCTGATATGAACTAAAATATTGATATTGTGTTGATCAGTTAACTTGATGGTCTTAAACCTGTGTGAGATTTAAAAAGATTTGCAAGACCATGTAAAATGGTAACCTGCCTTTATGGTGTAACAAATGGCTGAATTGGGTGGATAAGAGTCTTCCTAAGAACTTGAGTTAGTATTGGTGTGTAGTGTGTTTGTGGTGTGTTTATGTCGCATGTTAAAAATAAGGGATCAAACATCAAACATTACTTGAATGGCTTGAAATTAGGTTTTCACCCATTGAAAAACAAAATCCTCATAAAAACTTTGATTTGCTCTATAGTTTCAGTATCCATGGGCAACCATGTATTAAACAAATTTGATTACAGAAAAAAACATATCATGGTTCACTTAACAAATGACATAAATTATAAATAATCAATCAAATGTATTACAAACATTTATCTCTTGTTTTGCAGTGAAAATAAAGCATAATTTGCACATAAATGTCTTCAAGCTATTGACAAAATTCTTTAAAATTCAGAATAGAATTGAGACTATTATGAGATCAGCTAGAAAGCTAAATGTAGCTGCAAGTGTGACTGAGGTGTGTGAAGAATAAACAGTAGGTAAAGCTACATTAATGTCACATCAGTACATCCTGGCATCTGGGACTTGCTCAAGTCTACGGTATAAGGGAGAGATTGGCACAGACATATATAGTGATTCATATTCTCTGGGGCACCATTTATCTTTTTCTATTGATTCAATAACAAATAATGTGCAAAATGTAATTATAATATTGAAATTATAGATTAAAACTCTTTTTATCAGATTAAAACAGAAAAATATTATAATTAATATTTCAAATAAAATGTTTAGATGGCCCAAGATGTACAAACAAAGTGTGAGCTTTCATTATTTTTTTCTCATTAATATCATAATGTTCTTGATTCATATGCCAGTAATCTTTTTACTAGTTTAAAAATTATAATATATTGTGCCCTAAGATTAAGGATATTTAATCCAATGATGAACATGTTTTGGGTCGCCATTTACAGCTCTTTACATCATTTATGGCTTGAAATGGAAATCTCTGTGTCACTTTGTACCAAAATTTACAATTTGGTAAATAAAATCTGTACTTCCAAATACATAGTACCACATTAATTTTGCACATTTAGTGGTTATCAACTATAAAATGAATGTTAAGTATGAAAAAGTATGAAAAAGTGGCAATATTCTAAGGAACAGCTTATTAAACATTACTTTAAAGGAATTAATGACTCTGAGAATTGTTTCCAAGTATTCTTTTGAAGCATGTAGTGCCAACATTGGCAATATGTTTTAACAATTACCCATGATGCAAATGCACCAAGAAAGAGGTCAGAGATTGACTTTAAGAGCTATCTGCGACTCTAATATAAAGAGTCAAAATAAAAATAACCTTGTTTCCAATAACATGCCCGAAAAAGTAGGGCAGGGGGTAGGTGTTTATTCTTTTATTCATTAAATGGAATCAAATATCCCGAGAATTGAGATATATACACAAAATTATTACTGAAACTATGTCTTTTCACCTAGAAAATCATTAAAAAAATCCTGAGGGTTGCTGATTTGAGCTTTGCTGGGTAGAGAAATTGGAAACAAGTATTTTCTAGGCCTCAAAGATACTGAGGAATTGCGGAGTAGAATATAGTCTGATATTTTACAACTTGAGATGAAAGTATGGTATTCTACGAAAACAAAATGAAAAAAAGGACACACAATATGAAAACGTAACAATATCTCCACCAAAATGACACACACTGACAGATGAATCTACCTCGTCAAAACCTACCTTCGAAAGTCACATGAAGTTTAGCTAGTAATTATGAAATGAACACAAAAGAATTAATGATGCTCATAGGAAACTGTTAGTATGCTATACTTTATCACAATTAATCTCCACATGTTTGACAAACTTAAATAAAATATGAATGAACCACAATAATATTACAATAGTAAAAACCAAATAATTTGTAAAAAGAAAAAAATTAAAAACCCTCACCACTATCTCTGAAAGAAGCCATTCTGCGCAGCGAGTTAATCTCCGCTTGTAGTTGTTCATTTAAGTCACGTAGTTCACGTTTTTCTTCGTCTAGAACCTTGCTGCGGTCTTTTAATGACTTGATGAGATCATCTTGATGTCTCATTGTGGCGTCTGTTACACCTGTAAAATATTACCATATCAAATCAGGATCCAAAAGAAATTAATCAAGTGAATAACAAATTATTTAATTCAATCTGTCCTTAACTTAATGCCATGATCATGGATATCAGTAATTGGGAACTAACCCTGCTATTGTACATGTACTTTAAATACAATTAAAATGAGGACTTTTTGGATGGACAAAAGAATGATGACTATTAAAAAAATCCTAAACCTGGATCTCAGAATGGCATAAGACTACCATGGTTGCGAACATCAGTAAATGGGAATAGGGTTTTATAAACATCGAAGTATATAAACTGAAGATTTTCTCAATTTAATGAAAAAATTCTTTTTTTAATTCTTTTAAACCTTCCCAGAATCTAAGCCTTTCGCTCAATTGCCATTGCTTTGAAAATCCACTATTAAGAAGCGAGCCAAATAAATGCAGTTTCAATATAAATGAAATTCTGGATGGACATTTTTTATTTTGAAATCTCTTCACAGTGTGAGGGCTCCACTTACTCTGTGTGCTATTCAGCAAGGTGCCCATCTCCTGAATGGTTTCTCCCGGGTTCTGGGTCTCGTTCACATCCTGGCTCCTCAGCCTGTCCAGCACCTCTTGCTGTTGCTGTTGCTGTTGGAGCAGCATCTGCTGTTGTTTTTGAAGGATCTGCTGTTGTTCCTCGACGCGGACCAGGAGGTCTTGGTTCTGCTTCTCCAGGGCCGCCAGTTTGGGGGATGTGGTGTGGAGCAGGTCTGAAAGTTGGCTCCAATGTTTACACTTACACATCATAAGTAATAAACAATTTCTCAAAACAAATATTTTCAATGCAATTTTATTCATCAAGTGGTAGTTTTTTTTTTGTCCTGTTGATTATGTTTTTTACTTTACTCAGGCTAAATGTTTCTAAAAATATATGTGATATTTTATTTTATTTACTCACTTTCAATCATTATTTTACAATCAGAGTGTAATAAATGAATGCTAAAGCCATGTTACATAAAAGTATTGAATCAAAAAGTATTTTCCAAATTTAAAAATGTGACATCAGTTTTAAACTTTTTATCTTGATATTTGTGAGGTGAAAATCAGCACAAAACTATACCAAGAAAAATTGATTTCACCAAAAATGCAAAAAAAAGATTAAAATAACTATATACAGTCATGCAAACAATAAACAAGACTGGGAACTTTGTGTGAAAGATATTGTTCCTGTTCTGCCATTCCCCACAAAATGCTATACGAGTGTATAACTATAAACTAGGTCAGGCCTGCATGAAGTAACAGGAACCTTGAGGAGTCTAGCAGATCATTCCCTGACAAAGATGTTTGGGGTCGGAGATTTGGATGGGCAGATTTTTATTTCTTTTTGTGCAATCATGTGACAATCATGTGACTCACCGTCTGTGGGGAATTGGGGCTGAGGAGCAGAGCTCATCAGAGATGCACTATATTCCATGCTTAACATCTGTGCTCCCCCCTGGTGGCAGAATAAAATACAAAGCATGCAGTGCCATGGTATACACAATATAGAAAAACATGCAGTGTTCAGATGGACAGAACAAAGTGGATGAAAACTATACTCATTCTTCTCTGGTTATCACCACATTGTCAAAAAAATCTTTTTAGTTAATGATAATAATCTATTTTCAAACCCTGAATAACATCACCAGATTGCCAAAAAGTAGTTATTAAATGATAATATTTGCTTTTTAAACCATTAATATGTTTATGTACCAATAACATAATGAAAAATAACATTTTAAGGTGAATGTAAATGTGTATAATTTTCAAAACATTTTGTTAAGTCCAAAATTTATAACATACTTTGAGGACCTGCAGTGAAAAATGTTTAATTCAAAACAATATCTGCATCCATGCAAATACAATTATTGTAACTTCAGACACAATGTCACAACATCCTAACATTTTAGACTACACCACTTACTCCATACCACATTCACCGATCATAATGCCCACAGTCATTCTGAATATGATTCATTAAATGCTCTCAAAGCACATGGCGCTGATAGTATTTCAAAATAAAGAAAGGAATAAAGTATTTGTAAAGTGCGATTCTTGATCACCATCTTGTCCCATAGAAAACAACATTACAGAAGTGCAAAAAAAATCGGAAGTATACAAAAAACTCTCTAAAAACTGGCCATTAAAAAAGTAGATGGTAACCCACAATCGCACTATTACGACAAGTGGGCATTATCTGTGATAAAAACACCTTTTTTAACTATGTGTTGAGGGCATGCAGTGGGTATGGGGTACCTGTGCTTCTGTTGAGCACGTATGTGCTATCCCTGATGTCTCGACCAATAGATGAACCTAATAACTGGCTCTCCCTCATATATGCTGACCCCTGCTTGTATGCAAAAATCATACCAAAAACTGTACTTGCAAACATGTACTCTGTAATTGTACTTACAAACGTATTCATTTCAAAATAAAAATCAAACCAGTATTAAGAAAATACAGGTGTTTAAATTACCAAAAATAAACACCAAAAGTTAAAGCCAAATATTTTTTTATGGAAATCAAGAAATTCAACTTTTTCGGTATGCAGAGAGAATGAGAGTGCATACTCTATCTACTGTGTCCGGGGAGGGTGTTCTTCTGCGTAGTCCCGGGGACGGGGAATGCCTCCTGGGGGTGGTCGGGGTTTTGGCTCTTGGAGGGGATGTGCGACCTCCGGTAGCTCTGGCATCCTCCTCCAGGAATCTCCGCATGCTGGTGGAGGGTGGCAGGAGGTCGTCCGGAGTGCTCACGCGAGTCATGTCACTGTCGTCACTCAGTGGCTTCTGAAATAGGAACAGAAAAGCTGAGCTCTCTAATATTACACATACATGTATATATATATATATATATATATATATATATATATATATATATATATATCTTAATGATAATACTATGAGTGCTGCACAAACATTCCGTTGCTGACCAATCGTGGTAGTCAAGACAATAGTGAGTGGGAGACAATGGTAATTATTTCAACCAACCAGAGAGCAGCTAACAGATATTAAGATATATCCATATCCATTACACCCTATTAATATGTGTGTGAGTGTGTGTATGCGTATATATATATATATATATATATATATATATATATATATATATATATATATATATATATATATATATATATATATTTAAACTGTGTTGCTTATTGCCAGATAAAATCAAATGTGACATTGCAATTAGGTAAATTCACTAATATAAAATGTAACTGATGTCATAATATTCAAACTTATTTAAACGGTGTCACTCACTGCTTTCTGATATAGAATGTGACATTGTGAAAAAAAACAACAGTTTCTTTGGAAATACCCTCTGTCTGTAGATACCCTTTTGAAATTCTTTCTACCCCATGTCAATTATATGGTCATTTTATGCATATTTATCTTATCTGTTCTTTTTGAGATTAGTTTGGTATTCTGAGACCGTTCATTCCTCGAGGTATTATCCTCCTCGTGATGTATACCTTTTTCTTCTTCTTGGCTCTGTTGACCTGAGCGTATTCTGGGTAATCAGATCTCAGGGCCTGCTCATGGATCACTGCCATCGCCTCAAAGGTGCTCCCTACAATCACAAGCAACACCACCATATTATTATTATTATTATTATTATTATTATTATTATTATTTTATTATTTTATTATTATTATTATTATTATTATTATTATTATTATTATTATTATTATTATTATTGTTATTATTATTATTATTATTATTATTAATTATTATCATTATTATCATTATTATTATTAATTATTATTAATTATTATCATTATTATCATTATTATTATTAATTATTAATCATTATTATTATTATTATTATCTTTATTCATACCTGAAGTACAATTACATACATATAAATAAGAGGCAAAGAGTCAAAGATAAAGATAAATATCAAATATATGATTTTGTCTTTAAAATTGTCACATCTGCAATTAAATACTGAGAAAGACAAACAGGACACATTTTTTCAGACTTGACTATTGTGCGTGTCAATTGACTTGACTATTTAGCTTGAGTCTGAAGTGACCCCCCATTCTGAGTGGCATTCAAGTTTCATCAAGTCTCTAATGATTCTTTTCATGAAAAATTAAATGGATTTCAACTTCACCAACTTCTAGAATTTGTAAGAGATTTCACTTGAATATTAGTATATTTGCAGTTTATTAATGCAATGTTGGTGTACTTACCACCCCTCAAATCTCCATCACTCATATAGTCGTCCTCATCCTCGTAATCTCTGACATCCTCATACACCACCGAGGGGCGCCCCCTATGAGCAGCCAAGGACTCCCCGGACGGACCCTCCCTCATACCCTCCAGGGAAGCATACCTGCAGCACCAAAAACAACCAATATCATAGCACTCAAATCAATCCTGTTTTCTATGTTAATTTTAAAAAGAAAATTATTTTATGTTTATTATTTTTTAATTTGAATTAGCAATAAACACAAATTCATGTGGGTAAGTAATGAGTAAGTAATTTTGGTAATTATTTTATATTTCTGTGACATTGTCAAAATTTCTCTGAATGTCTACCTGTTTTGATGATTAAAATGTTTACACACAAACAGCAAATTCACAAGCCACAGTTACTTAATAAAAAAATTAACTTGATATTTTTAACCACAATTTCATTCCAGAAAATATATGGCAGTAATTTGGGTAATACTTTCAGCCAAATGTATAGAAAAATCAAGGGAAGTTTAAGTTATTTTAGACATTCTTTTTCATGTTTTTTTAAAGAAATATATCAAAATTAAATGAAAAAATGAGCTGATATCTGGGTAATAATGGCTTTGGACTACTGTTTAACACAATCCTCTTTTTCATTGTGATCATCGTAATCAAATAATTGTGGCTTGAGATATACAGTACAATATTATCACAACATACATAATATCACAAAAAGGAAATTCATAGAAAATAGACTAAAATTGTAAGTAAGAAATTAAAGTGTGCAGACATAAAATAAAGCAATGTTAAGTGCACATTTCCTGCTGGACCACTATTCAAAATATGGGCAATTTAAAGTGGTGGATGTAATCATTGGAATACAATTTAATTTGGCCTTGCTAAATTTGATGAAATTACGTGCAAAATTCTGTTTTCATCATTTTGATTTAAATTATTTAAAATAAAATTAATCATAAATCTGTGATCATTCAGACACAATTCTACAACAACAAAAATCAGGCTTTTGTGGTATTGATTTTTCCAGTTACACATTTTCTTCATTAGACTCACCCTGGATGAAAGTCGGGATTATCGTAATCGAAAAGACTTGTGTCAGTGTCACTCATCATGTGGGGCTCTTGAGGGGGTTCTGGCGTGCCAAAGAGGCGCATTGCCGAGCCCAAGCCAAACACAGCCGAAGACAGGCCAGGTCCTGGGCCATAAATGGGGGGATCTTTTGGGGGCGGAGGGGTGCGTGGAACGGCAGCAAACATGGCCACAGGCATAATGGCTGACGCAATATGAGACTACAACACCAGACAGGAGAAAGCTAAGGTTAGTAGTGAGGATAAAATAAAGACACCAAGTATGGAGGGTGCAAAAATATATATATATAAAAGAAATCAGCGGTGAGACTCCACCTTAATGGAATTCTTAAAATGCTGCAAAATCCATTGAGTTTCTTCTCACAATTTGTTAATTTTTTTTTTTCATGTCAGCTTCTCACAGAAATTGTTCTGTTTTGTTCAAATATTTTAAATTCCAAGATATTTTCAAATTCTTTTCATCTCATGTCAAATCTAAATATAATCCAGAAAAAGTCATTGATGAATCAAAATAGTGTAGAAAAATATATATTTTTTGATAGCCTACTGCAATGGTTAAAAGGGATTTCGGTAGCAAAGGGTTAAACGATACATAGAACTACAGCCACGATGGGATTAGTATACAGCTGTTACTAGGGTCCTACAAATACTAAGTCAGTTAGACGTTAACCACTGCAAAATACCACATCCACAAATTAGTAGTCACACCACTGACACACAAGCATTTGAATAGGCCTATATTAAAACCCTGTTAAAATAGGAAACTGTTAAAATAAAATGCTGTTTTCTTTCAGGAGACACATTGTTTGACAAAATTTTGTCTTTTTTTCATTAGTTAATAGCAAGTTTTAAATATTTGTAAATTTTACATTATAACATTTTCGAACTGATTTATATTAAACTAAATTTTCATTTTGGTTTCATTGATATAAATAATGCTCTGGCAATCATTGAATAGAGTTTTAGAATGCCAAAATGGTACCATCATAATATCAGAAGTCGTCAGTCTTTTTGCCATTCAATGCAATCATAAAGTCATATCATACATAAATCTTTATTCAGCACTTAGCAAATCTTTAATCAGTGTATCAACCAATAAGAAAACAGCACTATTATGATGTTCTGCTGCTGCTAAAGAAAAAGCCCAAAAACTGCTGAAGACTGATCTGAAAACGTGCAAAAGTTCTATTCCACATACGCCTCCTTCGCGTTCTCGTAATCATAGAGACTCGTGTCTGTCTCGCTCAGCAAGTTGGCATCGGCCATTTCTGGCGTGGTGAACATTTTGCCCATGATGGTGGCGCTGAGAATGCCTGAGGAAAGGTTGGGATCCACTGAGACGGTTTGTGCGAGGCCTTGGCTGGTGGCGTGCGGAGACGCACTTATGGCTGATGTTGGCATTAGGGCTGGGCCGATGTGACTTTCCTAGAAAACCAGTAAAACATCAAGTAAAAAAATTCAAAGCAAAGATTTTAAATTAATCTATAAACGTTTTGAATGAATGATAATTGGGTGTATTTAACAGCAATAAAGTCTGATTCATATTGTAAGCATGAGATTAAAATAAATTATGTTTGCTGATATAATAAACATACTATAACCAATAGACATACAGTTTTATTCATAATCATTTATTTTATACATGTAACCAAACCACCAACAACATACTTCTAAATAATGCTCTGACAAACCTTAATAAATAAATCTAAATATTTCTATATTTTATTGTGGACAAACCAAAAGACCCCCTGATTAAATGCATAATCAACTGATATTTTCCTAATAGACAACAGGACCAGTGTATCTGATATGGCTGATATTGATACCAGCGTTTTATCTGTTTTCTCCATTCAAGCATCTTGAGGCATAAACCAACATACAAAATAACAATAATTTAAATACTCTAAAATATTAAATATGATTGACAAAAATAGATGTTTGGTTATGGGGCTTGAAGCAAAAAATTCTTAGTTTGTCCACAATAATTGTTATAATGAGAATAAAACTGACAAATGTGTGGTTTATTCCTGGTTCGTGTGAAACTACTGGTTTTAATTCTCTAGGACTTTGTGCATATTTTTCACTAGATTTGCCATTGCTGTGAGTAATATAAATATACTGTGATGATAAGTCCTAATTAATACCAATTAAGTGTTAATATCCTAATTTGAATAATTCTACAGGCATGCATGTTACCAATAATATGTTTACCTTCTCTAAATCAGGTTGTTCATCCTGGATGCAAAATAATAACAAAAAAAAACATTAAGCAAAAACATTACAAAGAAACTCCTTGGCGATACAAATTTTGTTTATTATTTACAACTTTTTTCCTGTTTTTTAATAAGCTTTGCAGGATTTTGTAACGTTCTATATGGTTAAAAGGCAGGTGTTTTCAGCATTATATGAATATGTTTATTAACAGTAAACTGTAGAGCTTTAGCCCGCAATCGAAAGTGGTGCTTTATTAATGTAAAACAAGTGTGTTAAATATTCGGTGCTTTTTTAATATTCTTTAGAGGATTTTATTCAGTTCTTTATGGTTAAAAGGCAAATGTTATCAGCACTGCATAAACAGGTTGGTTAACATTAAACCAGAGAGCTGTATATCAACTTTATACTGCAATTTGAAGTGGTGCTCTATTAATGTATAAAAAGCGTGTTTAAATAATCTATGAATATAACATATTTGTTGGGTTTGTGAATGAAGTTGAAAGAAAATATTTTGGCAGCTTTCAGAGTTTTTAATTATTTATTGCGAGTTTGCAATATCTTGTCAGCAATCAATCTCAAACATCTATATGATCCGAAATATTCACAGCGTATCGAGGTCACACACTATATTAACATGGCTACATTTGGTCATTCACATCTCTGGTATTGCAAGGCGTAGTTACAAGTTGACCCCGGATGACCTCTTACTGTCAAAATGTTGTGACCAAATAGAAGTTTGGCTTTACTCGATCTAAACAATAGCATAATCTATGAGTGTGGAATGTGTTGACATGTTATTATTAATCTTTTATGAATTATTGACAAATCTGTTTAACAGATTTATTGATTTCAGACATAGAATGTTGTCAGAAAAATATGCTGCCAAAATAAAATAATAATCTAAAGATCACCTCATTGAAAACACGGATTAAATAAGTGTGGATTTCTTTATACACAAAATTTGTGCAAACAAACTGTGCTTGAGAGAGAGATATTGGAGTAGAGCTGAACTTCAACTGAAAAGTATATATTTGCTATATTGGTGACATTCTGTTGCAATCATGCTGTTGGAAAAAAATTGTAAACAATCCCTGAAATTATAGAATCACACAAGATGTAGGTAAACCAGAGAAAATTATGAAAAAATTCATGCTGAAATTAATATTCATAAGGATCCTGTGAATATGGTGCCGTAAAGTTAAAGTGGGAATTTTTTTTTGTTTTCGTCTAACCTCAGTTGCATTATTTTTTCCTTTATTTTTGTTCTTTATCTTCTGCTGTTTTTGCTTTAGCTTATTTTCCTTTTCTTGTTGTTTCTGCTGTTTCTTGTCAAGTTTTACTGGCTGTTTCTTTGTCTCTTGTGCCAACTGTTTTTTCTGATCTTTTTGACCTTTTGACTTTGAGGTACTAGTTCCAGCAGAAGGTTGGTAATCTCCACCCTCATAACCAGGTGGCGCTTGAAAGTCATCTGCCTCACTCTCAGCCTCATTATCATCTCCATCTTCACTGCCATTTTCTCCTTCAAAATGCACATGTGCTTCTGGTTCCTGATGATTATTTCATATAAAGCAATTTAAAATTGGCATGTATACTGATCCTCATGTCCTAAATCAAAATGTTTCTGTTGAAATCTCTCACTCAATATCTTATTGTATCTGTCATCAGAATGACTCAATCACAAAATGTCTTCTAATCTACATAATGATATGACAGAAGCAGTTTACTTTAAAAATTTTATTACTTGTGAGTTCATAGAAATATATATGTGACCACTATATTTGAGAAAATAAATTATGACTGCAAATCACTATATAATTGATAAATTCTAGTGTTTACTAGGTGTGTAGGTCAAGAACAGCAAATTTGATTTTAAAAAATAATAATGGATCCAATATTTGATTGATTCAGTCATCACCATATTGTTTTTCTCCAAAAGTCTCAATCCTAGCTTAACCCCTAACGGACAGGAAGGATGGCAACGTCCACCACCGTTAACGGAAGGGAAGGACATTGACATCCCCATTGTTCTGGCTTGATGACGTCATTTGTAACATTCTGAAGGGCTGCAACTTGTTACAATGTAATAATGATAATGACATCAGACTGACTGGACCATGAACCTTTGACCCCAGCACTTAATTAAGCATAATGAATAACCATGGTTATAAATTTTATTAATTCAGTATGTAGAAACACTAGTCCAGAAAATAATTGCTTAGTCCAGCCAGTCAACATTTTTAGATAGGTTAGTCCATTAGGGTTTAGATTAAAGGACTTTTGCACTGAGTCTAATTTTCAAAGAAATGTATAAAAATCATTGAATGATGACTTATGGATCATGTTATTTTACTTTTGTAATTGATAAATTCTAATAAGGTTTTGTAAAACTTATCTCAACAAGACCCTTATTAATAGCCCCTTTCTGAAAACACCCTCCTATATCACTATTGGTTTATGGTGGAGTGTTAAGGGTATTTATAGGTCTTTTCAATGAGTGACCCCTAGTGGCAGAGGAGGAAATAACCAAAATACTGTACTTTATGGGAATTGGTATGTTTACAGTGTTAAAATCCAGTCCTATTAAAATAAAAGCATTCATGACACAAATCGATATTTAAACACTGCAATATTTAAATTATAAGGTATGATTACAAGCATATTTCTTTCAAAATAGTATTTTTGTCCTCATTTTCCTTCATAGGTTTGATGAGAAATGAAGAGGACAAGCAAATTAGTTTTGCACATTACACAACAGGAAAAGGCTTGTTTTAGCTGTGTTTATTTCATTTCATTGGGAAGAAAATTCACTGCGATCCTAGTGGGACAGATTTTCTTTTTTTTCTGCACAAAATTTGCTGACAAAAACTTCCACTTCATCTGTTAATTTTGCCTTTTGGATAGATATTGCATCTGAAATTTTTGTATGTTCTCTATTTGATTTCCAATGAAAATTGACACATAAATCTTATGATTACCAGTAATAAGATTTACTGGATTAGCCCTCATTGATTTAGTGATTTTAAATCAACACTTATCATTTATTAATTGATGGAGATGTACAATATTTGTAGAAAAAATAATTATTGGTTGGTTCCCATCATATAATCACATAACAAACATTCTCTGCCACTGTCAAACAGGCGCCCAATGCGAACATCAGCAACCATTGGCTACAACCATAGAGAAAGTATATTTTCTCTATGCTACAACTGTATGTGCATTTAATCTGAGAGCAATAATGGCAATATAACTTTATCATTGCTTTCACTGCTTCAGCCTTCAGGTTTCAGGTTCAGTGTTAGTGTCAATTAATATATGTATGTCACTTTATTTGTCTTTACGTTTATTGTTAAATATTGTGATTCTTTTGTAAATTGGGTTACTAATAAGGCAATTACTTTTAAATCGTATATTTTCATCACAACCTATGGACGGTGCTTATTCTCAAACGTAAACATTGTAAAGAAAACTGACAGGGGAAAGTTCCTATTCGTATGCCCGTGACAGACAAAACGAGACTTGTCAAATCCAACCGCCTGCTGTCAAACTATGAACAGTGATTACTCGTATCAGTTTTTCTCAATTCATACGCAAATGTTTCAAAACTATACTTACCCCCTTAGCCTTTTTGGATTTCTTGTCTTTTTTGTTCTTTTCTTTCTTTTTCTTGCTTTTCCCAACCATTTTCAAAGTATGTAAGCTTCTACTCGGAAATGTAAACAGAGTACCTGCGCATGTCTGTCAAAAACCTTCCAATCAAATCGCTGGATGTTTTTCACTGCGAGTCTGCACAATAAAAGTTGGTAGGTTGATTTTTTTGTATTTTACCTAAATATGAACACAATTAGTTTAATTTTACATCACAGAATGAATTATCTAGTAACTTATGATACAAGGAATAGTTATAACTGAAAACATTTGGCAGTGAACGCAAAGGTGGGCTCTATACAAACGTTTGGTGGAGGGTCGGTTTCGAGGATACAAATGAGTTGGTTTTTGAAACCACGGGCACAAGAATAGCAAGCAAATTTTGAGTTTAACCCCTTCAGGACAAGCCAGGCACTGAGTCGATGGAAGCTACAAAATTGTGAAAAGTGGATGGGACCAAATGAAGTTAGCGTAGATAAATAAATTGACATGGAAATATCCACAGGATGATGACTGACTTTTAACTACCGTGACATCAAGCGGATGACTATTGACGCCAATTGGGCAAGGGTTCCCAAATTTGTCAATATCCATCAACTGGTCCCCTATCATTGGAAATTAAGAAAAATATGAGGTACCAGTCCAATAAAATTATCTGAACTCTAGCGTGAGGTGGAAAGAAAAGCCATTTGTTTCAGTGAAAATAGATGTTACCTGAGTTTTGGCTCTGTAAACAACTCCCGTAATTGCGAATATTAAAATGGTAGTTCTAAAAATTCCAAATCTCTTATAGGTAGTTAATTGCAAAATATAATAATTTAGCTGTTAATTAAAATCTAACTACTAGCTTGAGTTTTGAAAAGAAAATCTCAATTCAAATATAAGTTTAATTAAATAATCTACTTGACATATCGATTTGACACGCAAATTTTTGTCCAAAATAGTCCAAGTCAAATGGGAGCTACAAAAAACCCTTGAAAATACAAATTATTAACGGAAGGCGGTGAAAATGGGGTGGTGGCAGGATTTCAAAAATCAGCAATACATCCTCCCAATTCTTGAAATTTAGAATGAATTTT
Source organism: Amphiduros pacificus (assembly GCA_949316495.1). Taxonomy (NCBI): domain Eukaryota; kingdom Metazoa; phylum Annelida; class Polychaeta; order Phyllodocida; family Hesionidae; genus Amphiduros; species Amphiduros pacificus. Next base: position 54,501,211 of record OX439001.1, on the reverse strand, counting down.
GAAATGTTTACCTGTTCAGAAAGAATTTCTACCTCGTGCATGAGAAGTTTCAGAATCAATCAGATAAATTTGCATAATCATAAAATAGCATCTGTGTACAAGGTAAACAAAACGAAATTCTCTGCAAATAGAGATATCATTTGGCTTTGAAATCAACTTCTGTTTTTCTGAGCCCAACAAAATGAATTTCATCTGGTTAAATTCTTCTATTTTTTACTTATAAATATATATATATATGTGGCATTATATGACTATGTCATAAATATTTTCCCATAAATATTATGATTTGAATATCAAGATTATATCAGATAACATCAGATTTAGTTAACTGGAATGTCATAAACTGGATTTTTGTGCAGGTCGTCTATTTATTAGTATATTTATTAGACATAATATAAACAGTTATCTTTATGCATGTTACAATGGGGCATATCCATGAGTAAGACTTGTCCAAACTTTATCTGATAAAGTAATGTGTGTATGTTATATACTTACAAGTCAGGGTCACATCTTTGCACACAGGATCAAAGTTTTTGGGCACATTATATTTGTCCTCTGCTTTAGCTAAACATTATGATATCTATCATCAGACTTACACATTTGAAGAGAAAAGCCAGAAAGTTCAATGATGAAAATCGGCCAAGAATTGTCAGAGCAGCACCTGTGGTTATGTTTTGTTACAAACTGGTACTTAAGCATGCACACATTGTGACAAAATTGTGGTCAATAAGTGCAATTTTCTTAGTAATACATTTATACCATTCATATAAACTTTTCTATGCTAAAAAATTCAATGTTCTGTCTGTTATATGTATACAAGACATTTTCCTTCTCAGCACCTAATGATTGTGTGAATCCAAGGATTATTAGCCCTAGCAGTCACTATTTACATAATGACTGCAGATGAAAATATATTCAAGGCTTTTTTATTACAAGAATTACAAGAAGTGATCAAATTGAATATCTGATATCAATAATTGGAAATTTCTCTATACTGTTATGCAAAATAAGAATATTAATATTTTAACTTTTTTGGAGTTAGGGTTCTTGGATTATATGTTTCCTTTTATATTTGTGTTCATTTTAGGCCCAGACTTTTGACTTCAAAGAATGTAACCAGCAAGGAACATCCCAAATACTGCTGTTCAAACACGTGGAAAATTGATAAGCATGTCTGCCGCAGCTGAGGAGCCTGGGGAGATGGTGATTAACTCGAGCCACGGTGCAGGGGCAGGGCTGGTCATAGCAACTCACACCTCAGCTGATGGTCAGGTACACCTGCTGCATGCTCCTGAAGGCACTACCATGCTACCAGCAACTTCCAACATCATACACACTGCTATGATGCATGCAAGTGCCACAGATGTCTCTCCTCAAAGTAAGAAAACTCATATTGAAGGCCGTATTTTATTTAAATAAGTAGGAGACAAACATTAATTTGGTCACATCAAAATGACCTAACGTTCTGGGTTCTATAGCTAGTTTTTTTTAGTACATCCATATTTGGTCATTTATCTGCACTCCTTACTGAATTGCCACCAATTAAATGAAAAAATATGAAAAAAACCCAAACTATATTTCTAGGTTTAGCATCCAGTCAGCAGAACGTTGACACATCGGTGGTTCATGGTACAATCACAGACAGCGTGACTGGACACCAGGAAGTGGTGCAGATCCCCATGGTGCAGACCATCACAGAGGAACAAATGGTGGTCCAAGATGAGCACGGGGTGCTGCATATAGCACATGAAGTGGATGCCACTCAGGTCAGCCATATGTCCAAACTTGACCAAATTATATCATATATTACTCACATTCCAACAGTATTCAACATTTAAGCTTTCCCTGTTGCTATAAGCAAGTATCTTTTACCAGGATCATCAATCTTTGAGGTCTTTTCCTTTCTATTTTCCATTATAAAAAGCGCTATGAGCAGACCTGGTCTGGTATAGCGCTATATAAATCATTGATTATTATTATTATTTGACTGATTCAAAAAGTGTTGGGACAAGTAACTTTTTAAACTGTATTTCAAACACTGCAGTCACAGCCATGTTGAAGAGTGCCAAAAACTCAGACGAAATACAAAGGACAACACTGACTCCACATTTTTTAACCAGGCCCAGGGTTATAAATATTTCTTGTCTAAATATCTATATTGTGACGTACACAAGTTGTACAACATTTAGTAATGCATACCTGAGATAAGATTGAGTATGGTCATATGATGATCTCATAGGGTGATGTTTGTGCCTGATGAATAGTGAGGAAATTATTGTGACATTTCAGGTTCATGACTCCACAGTAGACATGAGGCAGACTCTGGAGGAACCAGAGCAAGCTGAACTGGTCGTGGAAGAAGCAACACCGGAGAAGGAACAAAATCAGGGCAGCCATGCAGCAAACAGTGTAGACATGATGGATTTCATGGACGTTATTACGTCATATAAGTGTAAATTCTGTGGTTATTCAAGTCAGAGCCCAAATGACATCAGCAGTCATGTTCAGTCTGCCCATATGAGCTTTGAGGGAGGCGCACGATTGGTTGTTAATGAAGAAAGGACGCAATCTGCATCTGCAGGGACTCAAACATCAGAGCCACCTAGTGTTGATATAAATACAAAGAGAGAGAAAAGCAGCTCTGTAGAAGCTGATGCTGAACAGGAGGGAAGCAAAGAATTGTACCTGTGTGGACAATGTAGTTTGGATTTTAGCAATATTGATGACTGCAAAAATCATATGATAAAAGACCACAATATTAGCGTATCTGCCCTGGAAGAACAGCCGCAGGACTTCCCTCAGGATGCTGGATATCAGCCAAATAAAGTCAGTGTTGGCACACAAGTTGTCAAGAAAAAAGTTGGCAGAAAGCGGAAGATAGAAATAAAAGAGGAGGAGATCATACTGAAGGACGGGGCAAATGATAAGGAAGATTCTTCCTCTGACATCGAAATCATGGAGACAAGTGGGAAGCGAAAAGTGCGGCCCCCAAAGGCATTGACTCAGTTGTATGTGTTAAATAAAAGGAAAGCTTCAGGATTGAGGCTGAATACAAGGGACTATAGGCTTGCTTGCCCCAAGAACAGTTGCATGGCCCGATTCAAGACTCCTTCCGTATTGGAACTGCACAAGTCTTGTCACGTTAATCTAACCGGTGCACCTAAAAATGGAAAACCATACATCTGCCCCACTTGTGCAGAGGGGTAAGAAATGTTGTCATTTAAATGATTTATAACTATCGAAATCTTTTATTTTTGAAGAAATTACTATTCTAATTGCCCTCTTTTCCCATTGGTTCAGTGTTGTTGGATATATCAAGCAATATCAAGTATAACTTTGGATGTATTTTTGCTTTTAACTAAATCTATAAGGAAATAAATAGACTGTAAAAGATTCCAGATTCTGATTAAAATATTTTTGCTCTTTGTTTAAAAAAGGTTCAACCAGTGGAAGATTTTGCGAATGCATCTGTGGCGTCAACACAAGATAGACACAGACCTGCTTGCATGCACCCAGTGTGAATTCAAAACAGACACCGTGCACCGCCTCGAGTCCCATCTGGAAATTCACCAGGAAAATAAAGGTCAGTTTAATGTATCCAGTGCTGTATCAAGTGTCAGGTCAGCCTCTACAAATATTTTGCTTAGAATCTTGAACAGATCTGAATGTACATAAGATTGGTTGCAAGGATTCGTATGGAATAGTATTGATCTATTGACCTCTGAATATTTCTGTTTCTATTTTTTTTTTTTATTGTTAATAAGTATTAAGATTGTTCTTAATACGCATTAAAACATGATTGATCAAAAAATGTTTAAGTGTCAGGAATATGTAGAAATATGTTTAGAAATGATTCTTAAATTTCAAATATTGTTTACAAATAAGATTAAACATTATAGCTTTTGCATGGCAGATCTTTTGTGACAGGAACCTGATGTTTCTAATTGGTATAATTACATAATTTGATAGGTTACCCATGTGAGGTGTGTGGGAAAGCTTTTAAGCAGCGCAGACAGTTGGCCAACCATAAGGTGCTGCACTGCGACCGTTCACCCGAGGGAGATCACTGGTACTGCAACAAACAGTGCGACATATGCAAGCGAATCTTTGCTAATGCTAAATGCCTCAAAACTCACATCAAGGTCAGTATTGTGACGGGTTGTGACATTGTCTCACTTAAACATGAGCTTCACCCTACTTGCTTACCAGAACAAGGAACTTTTCTGGCTGTTTATGGTTACTTAGAAAGTAATGAATTATTATTGTCTTTTTAGTTATGATTTAAATCATAGCAATGCTCTTCTGTATATTTGGACATGATAGCTTGAATATATGAACTAGCTAGAGTCAAACATCATAACATTCAGTGAAACATAATCATGACAAAAAAGGCAAGCGTGGCCAATGTTTTGTATCATCTGTTCACACATAGCTGATGCATGCCTTTATTTATCTTTATATTTATTTGGACACACATACCTAGTACAGGGTACTGTACATACACACAGTGGCCAGTAATGGCCTTATTTGATCACATCTAAGTGTGATCAACTCTATGTTTGGCTCTGAGTATTAAGGGTTTCCCTGTGAATGTTTTCAGGCCGTTCATGGCAAGGACAAGCCCTTCCAGTGCCCGTACTGTGGCCACGCCACGGCTCGCAAGGCCATGATGGAACTCCACGTCAGGACACACACAGGAGAGAAACCATTCAAGTTAGTATACTATACAAAGGTTTTCATACAAGTGCCACATACATATATATATATATATATTTTATGACCATCTAAGATTTGCAAATTTTCACAAAATGATTATTACTTTTACCTTTTGTAATAGTTATTTCTCAGTTTTCACTAAATTTAATTCTGGATTTATTGATAACTCTTTAACAAAGATTTAACAGGACTTACACACCTATTTTTTACCTGGTCTACTCTACCGCAAACTAAATTACGATAATTCATAATCCTGGTACTGGGGTGACAATTTCATGATTAAAGTAGCCAGACATCATTACATTGTAGCAATCACATCACCAGAGAATATCATAAAATGACATCTTAAAACCCCAGTTACCGGTAGTCAGAACATGTGGCAGTGGATGTCAACATCCATCCTCTCATTTAAGGGTCAATCAGAAGTTTAATCAGAGGAATACAAAATAGGAAATTTATTTTTCAGGTGTGATTTATGTCCATATGCAACAGGTGATCACAATTCTCTTCGTCGGCATAAGATGAGACACACAGGTTCTAAGCCGTACAGATGTCCACACTGCCAGTATTCCTGCATACAGGCCATTTCACTGAAAACTCACATGAAGAATAAACACCCCGGAGCAGAAGGAGTGTATGCCTGCGATGTGTGTCAGTACCGCACTGTCAGCAAATCAAACTGGGAAAATCACATTGAGGATCACAAAAACGGTTTGGTTCCAACAAATAATGTAAACCCACAAGAGGCGCCTGAGAGAGCCACACAAAATAAAGTTTCCTCAGCCTCTGGGAATTTACCCCAGCAGATACACATTCAGTCCACGTCAGGCGAGCCCATCAGCACCATAGATCTCTCCAAAATAAGCTCACAAGCTCAGGAATTAGGCCAGTCGGATCTCAATGCAGCTCAGCTGATATACACAGCACTCAATGCCATTTCGCAGACACCAGGGGGCGTTATAGCTAATGATGGAAACGGACAGGAGCTGCATCCCGTGGTGGATTCCTCGACAGAAGATGGGGTGACGACACACACAATAACGTTTCATATAGGTGGCGACACTAACCAGCAGACAATAGAGAATGTAGGGAGTGATAGTGAAGAACTGGTGGTGGCGGTAGAGTCAGCCTCAGAGACCCAGACTGTTGAAGAGACAATTGTTGAGCAAGAGGAAGAGCAGGTCGTGGTGGCTGGTCAACCTGAACAGTTGACTATTGAAGCAACAGATGGCAGCACGCAACAATTAACTATGGAAAATGTGGCATCTTATGGTCAAATTCAAGAAGTGCAAACTGATTCTGAGCAGCAAGCTCAAGTGATTCATGCTATAAACATGCTGGAGTCTGGCAATGCAGGAGAGATCATTGTGACCCCTGTGATGGACGGTGACCTGACACAGTTACATTATATTCCTGTCAGTACAGAAAACCACACCACACATACAGTGACTACAGCTCAATAAAGAATTGAAGATATAAAGACTTTATCACGATGAAAAAGAGATTCAGTTTTATGAAGAAATGATTACTAAATAAAGACTTCAAAGATTAAGATGAGATGAGGAAGTTAAGTGGCTTATGAAATGATGATGAAATGTCCAAATACAGACTTCAAAAATTAAGTTGCAATAACTTTCTGAAATGATGAATTGATCAAATAAAGACTTTAAGATAGAATTAAAATATACTAACAAAGACTTTAAAGATTACAATATAATGTACAAAATAAAGTTGATTTACCCATATAAATATCTTTTGTATTTTTAGAAATGGAACCATATCTAATCATGCTATTAATATGATTAATATTTATCTCTCCATTTCTCTCACAAACAAGTTAGTCAAATTTAAATCAATTCTAGGTCAATGTTTATTGAGACATGACTGGTCACTGAGGCATGACACCAGTACTATTCATCAAGTGCATCATCCAACCCAAAATGATATCTCCATCCATAACAGTTGCTGAGTAAGCCAAATCTCTACCCTGCCCCAATCTGAAATTACCTCCTTGTTAGCAAACCCAAACAGCTGTTTGCAAATCACTGGATACCCAGCTTTACTAGGCCTCCTCGATATAGGTGTTATACTGAGCCCGATGCAAAGGAGAGTAATCACTGGACAGATAAGCAAAGTATTTTGACTGTTCAGTGGATGCATTGGAGTTTAGCAGAAGACTCATCTCCTTTCAAATGACACAGAAATGTATGTGGGAAAATGTTAGGTAAAAATATTTGATCACACAGTTTAGGGTATAAACATTTATACTATGTAAGGAAAAGCTGTTTGAAAATCTGATTTCATGAAAGCTACAAAACCATTACTGTTAATCAAGTTGAATCATCCAGCCAAATATGACAGCTCAATCCATTAATGTCAAATTCAAAGTTTGTTTAAGTGTTACCTGCTTAGCCATGCATAAATTTGATCACATATACCAATATTGTTAATCAAGATGCATCATCCAGCCACTGAATATAGTTTGTGGCACAGACAGACTGACAGAAAGTGATATCTGTCACAGGCCTAGGCATGACAAAAATTGAGGAGAAACACTTTCTCCCCTTCTCTTCCCATTCTGACCATCCACCTCCTGGGTGGAACTGAAGAATACTAAGAATAATACCAATGACATACTCTGTATTTTGACTCTATATCTTTTATGCAAACAACATGTTATTTCTGTGTCATAATGGAACTTGTCAGTTTCTGCAAATAATGAAATTGAGAAGCCTTACCTCCCTGCTCTTGATTGTTTGCGACTTGTGGGCTGATTACATTTTACACCATGGCATCATTTTGTAGATTGGTTTCATCTGTTATGGTGCTTGGTTAGTACACCAGGTAGCAACAGAGTACACAAGGTGGCAGCAGGGTACACCAGGTGGCAGCAGGGTACACCAGGTGGCAGCAGGGTACACCAGGTGGCAGCTCTTAGCACTACATAGAACTGCATCAGCATCAATTCTATCTTTATATAATTTAACGCACAACTACTGAAAATGGATATTAACAAACATTTTGGGATGTTTATTATTGTTCATAAGCTGCTAATTTTATGTTTAACTTAAACAGCTTGAATGAATAAATGTAATGGTAGAATATGTCGAGCATGTTTGTCACCAATAATACATTTCCTTTAAGACTGAAATATACAAAAACTTCATATGAAAATTTGAAATTGCCAATATGAAAAAAAAATGTCCACAACTAAATAGAATGAACAGAAAATGTTCATTCTTCCACAAAACAGCTTTTACTGAGAATAATAATATAATATAGAATGCATCATGTGAGATCACTTCCTGCCTCTGCGAGTGATGGCAAGTAATTGTGGCCCTTTGTTCCACAGTTCATCAACATGATATAGACCGCTTCACAGTTTGTGCAGGCCAACTTCAGAGCAACTTGATTACATGTGTCAGACCGCACTCATTTTATCACCAACTGGCCATGTTATTACATGTGACAAAATACAGGACTCGGTGCCTATTGGCTGTTAAAAAGAAGCTAATACTGGGTATGGTCTCTTTGGACTCGCAATTCTGGCTTAAACTTGCAGATCCTGGTATAAACTTAGGATCTGCTTGGAGAACACGTGGGATAAAAAATTAAAACATATTTTTGGAAGCAGGAAGTATGATGTGAACAATATAAATTTGATATCTGATATCTACTGCCTGGTTCATAAAGTAGATCCAATTATAACGATCTTAGCATCAGATTTTAAAGAAAATGCCACAATTTGTGCTATGGTATTGCTGGATTATTTTAGACTTGATCATCAAAGTAAACCAACTACAGGTAAACCCCCCCCGAGATGATGAGGCAATTGAATCTTTCTTATTCTTCACTGTTACCAGTTACTTTCAATTGCATTTCTCTGGCCTTTAACATCATGTTTTTGTAAGATGCAGATAGGTATCATTTCCTTGGAACTACTATTCAATTTTGTCTATCAGAACTGTTTATTTTCTAAACTATCTATTCTGTCATTGCAAAAAGCAAACAAGCAAATATATATATTTAGGCTAGTTTTTTTTATTTATACAATTTTACATGTCATAATGAAAGTGCTTAAATGAATGGTGTCATGCACAAAACATACAGAAAAATTACACATAAAACATGTGAGAAAGATAATACATGTAATTATTATCAACATACTTGATAGGATAGTATACAGAAGTTATAGACATAATTATTGCTGTGTGCACCAAACTAGAGCATCCACATATTATAACAGAGCGAATGCACTCTAATGGTCCAAAGTACAGTCTCTTTTTGAATCCTTCTCATTAACATAAGTGTGGGACCTATTGCATTTCAAGGACTGGGTATGTTTGCCAGTTCTTCCTGGTCATTTCTGCCAAGTGGGGGCATAAAATGACAACTGATGATCAATAGGGTGCATTGGAGAGATTGAGTTATATTAACATTTTCAGACTGGATAATTCTCCATATTTTATTTGTTGACCAAATCAGTTTCCAGCTGTCTGATGCTCTGAATTTTACTGGCGCTTGTTTTGGTCTTTACATCCAATTTTACAATAAAGCTGTGAGAAATACCACAACTATACCAACTTGAGCTCTAGAAATGTTATTTCATATTCCAGGTTTGTGAAATACAGTTCATGGACAAAATGCTTCAATATGAGAAACACAAAATCTCACATTGGGGCACATTGCTGTATGTAGCTATAATTATCTCCCAAACAATGCAGTGACCCTCAAATCAGTATTTCACAGTGAAACATCCACATATGCTGTCAAGGTACACTTTCTTCTTTTTTTTTTTCTATCCTTTTAAAATATAAAAACAATCTGCTGTACCTCAATTGCCTTCGTATTGAACTCAATTAAAATTACAATTTTTCAAAAGTGACAAATATTTCAAAATCCATTTCCAGAGAAGTGGTTATAAAAGTGCCTGACACTTTTGAGGATTTTCCACCAATTAATTGGACTGCATTGATTGTGTAGGAGTTGATCCACATTACACTTGACTATACCCGGGTATTAACAACATGGCTGCGATTATTTCACATCACATTCATAGCAAGATCAACTGAAATTTCTATTATTTCCTTAAAATGAGTATGTATTATCCCAAAAGCAGCTAAATGAAAATGTATGGCACTACATTTACCTTTCATAGTTATAAAATATTTATTTTTTCTTGATCAAGATGCAAAGGTGTAGGAAATCATGAACATTGTGCCATACATAGTCTACATGGATAACAATATAACACAGTTTGGACATTATGTAATCAAATTTGATTTAATGAATATAGGAAGGATCCCATTGTCTTAAAAAATAGGGATAAAATCAAGGATAACGGCTATTTATATCCTTAATAACCATCACTATTTTTCAAACAAATGTTATAATGTGAAGTCAATATGTAACAAAATAGTGGAAGGCATGTGGGATTAATGACAATGCTGTAAATTACTTGTATACAATCTCTAGGCCAGGTACAACATAGCTCTGAATCAATTTGTGTTCGGTTATTCTTTCACATTGCAAATGTTATATTACTGCAATAACAAGTCAGTGCAAATAAATGAATGATGCTTGTTCAATAAGTGACCTTCTTCGTAAGAAACATCCAAGCACGATGACTGAGCATAACAGTGGCTTTTGGTCAATTTCAGATATAGACAGTCCTTGCATATTGCAAGTAATTGATTTCAATGCCATTCTTTTTGAGTACATTTGTACAACATTCATGTATTTTTTCATGTTTTTTTATCATATTTTGTATTATTTGGGTGGAACATGGCACAATATGTATCTAGACTGTGGCTCCATATACCAGTATATAGACACCTGGTTGTAACCCAAGGGAATGATCTGCCCAAATATCACCTGATGACCACACTTGCCTCAAAATACACAACAGGCCTGTCATCAAATAATGGCATTTTGGTACCTCAGATGCCATAATGACATGCTTTTAATTTCTTCATTTGAAATAACAATTCTATAAATGAAAAAAAGGAAACATCCATAACATAAATTTCAGTAATGTGGCTATTTTATTCTATATCAAAATTTAAATTGTGTACTTTAAAGCGCATGTGTGGAAATGAGGTGACATTGAGGCCTGTTGCCATGACGATATCACAATGCTTGTATTTTGTCATCTGGTGGACATATACCTCATCTAAGTCTAATGCTGTCATATCAATTGTTTCATATACTATATGTATGGAAAGCTTTCACCTTGTAATAGTTACGACCTACGAGATCATAATTTCATTCAGAGAATGTCATGATTGCCTTCATCTCCCTCTACCTTATATATTCTCCCTGTGTTTAAAGGTCATAAAATCTGTCTCTTTGTAACAGTGATAAAATCAACTTGATCAACATCGGCTTCTTTATATAATCAACATTCATCAACACTATCACACCACTGGAACTTGCAACACTGTAGAACCACTCCCACCCACAGACAGAGAAAAACAAACACTGCTAAAAGCGGAACTCTTCCAAGACCAATCACTGAATTTCTAAAACTTAATTTGGCTATATAATTTTGCTTAAATCATTACTTTTTGATATGTCTTTGAAAAAATCAGAGGAGAATGCACTAAAAGGTAAATAATATTTTGGAAATATTTGAAATCTATAATCGACATTAACTCTTTACTCTCTGTGACCAGAACCGAATAGTGATTCCTTCAAACTACAATTTTCATGCCTCATTTTTATAATATTTCAAATGCATCACTAGAAACAATTTGTGGTATGTTATTTAACCCCTAACCTGCCACATTTTGTCTTTTTTCTACTTTAAAATTTTTAGTCACAGTTCTATAGCAGGATAAGGGTTAATTAATATATATTTTTTGCACCACACATCACAATCAAACAATCACTTCTCTGAGACACTATTTAATAAACTGCATTGAAATTGTCAACAGACTAAATATACATGAACAGGTTACACATCGATACTGAGATACACACAATAATATACATACAGAACACGATTATTAATATTTGGTTTTGTAAATTTGATTTGTTAGCATACCAGTTATAATTCACATACCAGCTACATGTCATGAACGATTTAATCTTAGAAGTACAATGTATATACACAGTATATAGGTTTATATATATATACACAGATGATTGTTGCATGTTGCATAATTTGTGGGGAAGATACATCATTTAAACCCAGCTAATGTCACCAATGTGTATGTTCACATACTATATAAATAGTCACCCTTCTATTTGCTGCTGAACACATAATCTCTGACCGTTGCTTTTTTAGGCAGTTCCTTTCTGCAAAATATATACATTCAACAATAAGAGGGTAAGATGTGAGAATGTGAGCGCACGCATTGAAGGACGGCACCTGGCTGATGTCTGCAAGCTCTAGCAGTGGCACGTCGTGGGTACAAAAAGCTTGGCCATTTTACAATGTGTTTTGGTTCCATCGTCAAAAGTATCAAAATAAATCTTTGGGGTTAAACAGGATTGGACACAACGAGGTGTTGCCAAATAAAAAATCTGCTCAACATTCCTGTTACGACATCATATTTTAGATATATGCCCAAGAGGAGGGAGAGTATATACATAAATTATACATAAATATGTATTCTTCTTTTCACTGAACTTTCACTCTCAGCATATCCCTTGTGGTTCCCATGTGCACAGCAAGCATTCTCACTCCAATATTGGACAAAGATCACCCTTTTTGTATAGATCCAAAATAAGCAAGAGATATTTTCACACACACATTGATAGTCTATTACATGCAAGTGGATGGTGCAAATATCTCGCCTTAAAGCATGGCTCTCCTCACTTCAGCACACCTTGCCAAGCTTGGCAAGTCCAGCCCTATAAGGGGTGAATCATCTGTGCCAGGTTAAGTCTGCCACGGGGAAAGGGGCCTCTATTTTTTCTTCTAATTTTTAATATTTTGAAGCAGTTCTCTATGAAATAAATAACATTATTCTTACATTCGTGATTAATTTTCAAGTGTCTTTTTCTTTATGGAACTGATAGCATCTGTGATATCTCCCTACGCTGTGTTTTAATATAAACTGTATTTTTTTGCTGACAATGTTCAATATGATACAATAGTGACATATCAATCACTAGCTAGACAAAACAATATAAACCTCTCTCTACCATAAGATGAGTCAAATGCAACATATCACGTACGGCAGGGATATGTTTCTGCTCTCAGGCCACCAAACGGTTTTCTTTGTTTTACAAAAACCTGCCACCTGCTTTTGTTCCTTTGTTACAAGAACATCTAGAAATATGCTATTTAATTGTCAAAGTTTGTCCTCACCATGATTCTATATAAACTTATGGTTATTGCAAATTTCTCAATCACTCAGCTCTTAAAACATCTTCTGGGGATTTCTGGGTATTTTTTGTGAAACAAAGAAAACAAGTTTTGCAGCCTTAAGAATGTATTGCTGGAAGTGATAAATTTTGTCCATAATCCTGGATGATACATCTGTTTTTTTCACAGTGATAAGCATCATATAATAATATTCAATCAAGTCAACTAAGAAACCACACCACAGAGTTAGCTGAGGATAACGACCATAAGATGGTCATACATCAAGAATATATCCCATCGCTTAAATATGAACAGATGTGTAAAATGGGCCAAAAAATCTCCTAATCTTAAATTATTAATGTAATAATATTAATCATAGAATTGTTTTTTTTATCTGTAAATTAAAGGTTAGACATGTGACATAATTTGTCAAAGCTTCGTAAGATAATGTCACTGAAATGCACTACTCAAAACTGTTTTCTGTCTTTGCACATCTATTCTTTAAACAAGCAGCTGTTTGGTCAGGAAATGGACAATTTCTTCAGAATGCTGGCAGTATGTTTAATTGTGCATCTGTAAGATCTTATACAAATAAGCAGTTCAATGATAACTATAGAAATGTGTAGATTTCTTACGAAAATATAAGACATAAAATGTAAATTTGTTTTTAGTCGATCACGAAAAACTTATTTCTCATTTCCTGACCAAAGCCATTTGCCTATTTAATACTTTCTAGGACAGTGCACAGTGATCAAATGATAACACCAACCCCTGCCCCATTATCCTACAAGATAAACCCATTTGATATTAAACATCTAATACTGGTACAAGTTTAAAGCTACATACTTTTTGCAAGAAATAATTGGCGTTTACATTTGACCCAGTGCATAACATTTCAACAGCGTAGAATCCTCAGGTTATTCTTTTGATATTCTCTTTCATGAAAATACCTACATTTACACACAATTATTCTTTCCCTTTAATGATATATACACAAGCTTAGTTGACAATATCCTTTAATCTTTGTCCATTCATTTCTGTTCTTAGATATCTTATCACCAATGAAATAGACTTGGATTTCTGGAGACAGAATAGAGAAATCTACATCTGATAATAATAATAATAATATAGTAATAATAAATATCATAATTATATAACAGTAAAAAAACTGAATATATTATACACATATATATATAAACTGTCAACAAAACTGCCTAAGCCATTTACACCCAAACAAGTGTGAAAAGGCTGTGCGTATCTCTGACAAAAAATGCTCTTAAATTAAATCCAACTTACAAATTAGTGTAGGTAACAAATTTTCGTCATTTCATACATTTTAAAAAAACATCACATAGAGATATAAAATCAACTCACACATGTTATGAAGAATACAATATTTAAACTGTACAAAGAGCACACATTAAAGATCTGTGGAGTTTGCGCTATGTCACATTGCAAAGTGCCAACGAGCTAAAAGGCATTTTCCATGTCTGTTAACTGAAAATGAAAACTGACAACAGAAATAATATCCCCAATAAATAATTTATCTAAAAGTCAAAAACATTTCCCCTGAGTAAAACATTCCTAAAATCATCCTTCTTTAAAAAAAAAAAAATGAATTAAACAAATGCTTCCACCGACTGAAAAATTTTCACACAAAAAAAAACATTAAAAAATATATATATATTAAAAAAACAACCCAAATTCAGTTTTCATTTCAGTTAAAAATGGAGAATGTCTATTTTAGCTTGGGCGCTGAGCGGTCGTTACTTCTGGTCTTTCTGAGCGACACCCCTCTCTTTATCTGTGATAAGAAGCTGCTATCAGTGGTGTCAGCAGTGGGCGTGGCATCGTCTGAGCTGTGGGACGAGAGTCGTCGTTCTCCCTGCATGTAGCCACCAGCTATCACCTCCCCGTGCTGTCCAAAGTCCTGCGGCCGCCCCCCGATGCCAGGGTGGGGCTGGTGAGCAAACTTGGCGTTGAGACTATTGATAATGCTGGCATGCGAGTTCTGTATACTTCCTCTATTGCCTCGGATGCCCAGTTCTTCTAAGTGATCGCCACCTGGTGGTGGAGGCGGTGGATCGTGGTCATGGACCATCATTTCTGGATTTAACAATTCCGGTGGCGGTGGAGGTAGATCCAGATCATCATCGTCCATTATTTCTGTGGTATCGGTCATCATTGACACGGTGTCAGGTTCCGGGTTAGCCTCGGTGGGCGTGGTGGTCTCTGCCTCGGGTGTGGGCGTAGTGCTGCCACTACGAGGCTGCTGCTGCTGCTTCCAGCCGTTTCCTTGCACATCACCAGATGGCGCTCTGGGCACAATGGGAAGCGATACTGGACAAGCTCCAGATATGGAGGATGAGCGACGTAGTGGCGGTGCTGGCTTACTCAGCGAACCTCTTCTTATCGTCGCAGTCCCTGGCGATCCTCCTGAAAACATCACGTCATTGTCAAACAACAAGGAACAAAACAGAACAGAATACAAGAGAAAGAGTTGATATTTAATTAGATATTATGCTTGTTAACCTTCTATTACTGCTCCTTATTATGTATCATACTGCATGAACTTCATACTAAAATATATCTATTCTAAATTTCTAAATGACTTTAAATAATAGTTTTTTGGCACAGCCAAATATTTCTTGTTTATTTAAGTAACAAAAAGATATAAATTACAATGGGTATCTAGGTCACTAATAACAACAACACATCTGTGTAACATACAAAATAAACAAAGCAAAGCAAAGCAAGGCAAACATGCAGAAAGTTAACTATCTGCTAAAATGTCCTTGTTTTTATCAAATAAAATGCCATCTAATCCATCTATTCAATATATTTAAACTGAAATCATGAATCTTTGTGCGCCCATGAAAAAACAATCCTATTCAACTGGTTATTCAGGAAGCCAAATACTTACCATCGGTAGTCAATGAACCATAACAATTATCTTTGTTGATAAATTTAAGTCAATAGTCAATTATTGTTGCAAACTTTCCGAACCCACAAATAATTGAGGCCTTTCCAGTATAATATGGGTAAAATATTTGGGAGATCCTGCTCACTAGATTGATGCAATGAACTGGGCTGAAGGCTGTTTTGATCTTCCTCATCAATCTCGCTATTGACTGTACCCATACATGGGCTCTACGATCAACATCTGCAGCTTGGTCAATTCCAATCATTCTTTATATTCAAAGCATCACTGATGTCTATTTGTAAGCCATTGATTTGCCAAATACATAACAAATACCTTCTCTTCTTATGTCTATTTCCACTGATCTTTTGACATTTTTCAGCTTAACCATAACAGATTGCAAGCTGTGAGTATGGGCAATAACAGCAAATATTGTGCTTATATCCTATCTATTCAATTTCTCATTTATTTTTATGTCACTAGATTTAAGTAAATGTTATTTGATAAAAGTTGCCAGCATGATCACATCTTTGATAATTTCATGATGAAAGCCATCCTTAATATAGTCTTAATGTAATTTTCATTAATTGTTTATCATTTATGAATTCTAACATCTAGTTGCTCTTTAAATTACCCCCCCTTCCCAAGCTTCTTCTAATTGTTCCTTAATAGTTGCTCTTAATGGTTCCTCAAACATTTCTCTTGTTCTTTATTATTATGCTGCATTTGCCAATATTCAACCATTCAATTTCAAGGGTACACAATAAATAATAGCATTATATTTAGTTTTTCAATATTACTTTTGAGCATTAGACTCTGATTAGTACAAGCCATTTGGGCAGCTGGCTATCTGGTTGACCTACTTCCATGTTGCCATGGATACTGTACACACCTGCTTGGGACACAGGTCGTCGTGGGGTGCCATATATTCCTGCAGTGGAGACAGGCCTGCGCACGTTATTGTGGAGGGACATGAAATACTGGCTAATCTCGGATGAGCGAGATATGGTGGAAAACTTTTCAGGCACGGGAGCTAGTTTCCCAAAATTAAAATAATCTGAAATTAAAACACTCATTTATTTTATATGAAAACTCAAAATGCTTTACATTTACACAACAAAAAGCTAACCTGAAAACAAACTTTTGACAGGAATCCAAGTGTGCTTCAAATGCCCCCACTACTGGTCATTAAGTTTTACTCACTGAATGCCGGTAACATGCACAGAGGGGCATCAAAGTGCTGCAGGTCTGGCATTAAGAAATGCTATTACATCCTCAAAGAAAGCTTTTTATGCCCTTATTAAGATGAGCACAATTTTTGACTGTTACCACCCCTTTCAGGCCCTTTTATTGGGAGGAAGGTTCTTGTCATGAAGAAGGGGATTAATGATCATTTGTATTTCTAATTCTAAAAAAAGTTCCCAAATTTAGTCAGAAAAATGTACATTTTACAAAAATATGACAAATTTTTTAAAATGTTTTTGTTCATTTATAGATCACCCCTTGTCATAAACTCAGTTACTCTCCACGTCATAAATATCCAGAAAATATTCAATGGCAAAAATTGTCAACCCACTGATACAATGCCCATCACAGAAGTGAGGGCATCAAGGCAACATTCTTCAAAATAAAGAAAACTTAAACCAGCTTGCTACACCATATCACCACCAAATACATGCACCTAGACTGTAATCTAAGTACTACTCAAAAATCAGACCTGGAAATGAAGACTGGAAGGTCTTTAAAACTGTAAGTAATTTAATATGTTTGAATATCAACATCCGATGCTAGTTTTTTTCCCATTTCTAGATCTGACAAGTTTTAAGCTGTTGAAGCATACACTGGAAACATGCTAATACCGTATTTCACCAAAATACCATCCATTCTTCATTTTTGGTTAGAAACTTGGATAAAATGCTCATTTTCCATTAAAACTTAAAAAAGGAAAAAGATCTTTGATTATGGTATTTAGGTCAAATATGATATATCAATATGATGCAAAATTATCCAAACAATATTTTGCAAAATATTTCAGCAAATAAAAAACTTCTTAATTAAATCTATTTAAAAACATAAAAGGTTTAAAACCCACTAATCTAACAATTCTAAACTTTGCAGCCACATACATGTGTTCAATTTGAAAAGAATCTACCAACATTCCTTTACAGATTTACATGACACTGAACTACATCCATAAGCACTGATATATACACAAATATATACTGCAGGTGAGAGAGGGGGACCAACCTTCAAAGTCGTTGTCTTGGGGAGTGTTGTTCTTGTTGTTATGTTGCTGCATCACCTGCGAGTTCTGTGCAGCCGCATTGTTGTAACTTTGCTGCAGCGCTGCTGTGCTCAACTCCAATTCTGCAATGGCCTCTGCAAGCTCGTGAGAGTTTGGTGCCTGAAATATGCAAGTAACTTTGTGTCAGTTAGGAAGAAAAAAACCTTTTTGTAGATGCCTTCTTCAGTGTTTCATGTATAGGGAAAAATTGTTGTAACTTTTTTCACTTTGTTGCCAAACCATTAATCCATATTAAACCTTGCTATTATTTCATGTGTTTATATCTTTTATCATATAATATTATCTACTTCTTAAAATCGTTTTATTTTTTTAAACATCCTTGTCAACCATATTTCACACATGACATGAGAAGGAAGAAGTTATTTTACATTTAAATGAATTATTTTTTTTCTCTTTTTTGAATGTGTATCAACTTATTTGTATCTTTATTTCGATCTTTAAAAATTAGTAGAGATTTGATTGAAGTATTGACCAAATAAATTAATTGCGGGATGAGTTCATTTTCTCTGCATATTAATATTTAAAGGAAAGTTACAGTACCATTTTTGATCTAATTTTTAATGTGCATAACAATCAAATCAAATATGGTTATATCCTTTCTTTTTGGATTGTGTATGACAAAAGTGCATTATTACGGGTTAAACATGTAGCCATGATTCTGTGAACTCACACAACTGACTTCTAATGCCGTGCTCATAGATTACAAGATGTTTGTACATATTTGACAGGATTATCTTCCTTTAACAGCACCAAGTGCAACATAACAGACATTTTTATTGTGCGATATAGTCATATTAATGTGTACTGCAATCCTTTCACACCTGCGGGGAAACCTTAACAAATAGGACATGTACGAAAAGATGAGAAAATTTACACCACATGAACGGTTAAATGTCACATATTACCCATAGAACAGTACTCCAACAGGCATCACAAAATAGTTCTAATAAAGACATGGAAAATCCATAAAAGTTTAAAACCACACACTCTCATATACTGACAATGAGGGTAGAAATAGTAAAGATAACCCAATTTAAGTATGTCTGCATTACACACATATTAATCTGTACAAAAAATGATCCACTGCATGTAGCAAGAATTTATGACATTTAATTATATAAAGACCTTTTTTTGTGATATCTATGTTTATATATTTATATTTATCAGTTGGTCTCTTATGTCACACATTTTTGTTCCAAATAAGTTATTTACTCATACTTTTGATAATGTTTGGGGGTTATAATTCATAAATCTATTTGATAGAAGATAAATCTTGCAAATTTTAAAGCTGTAGTTAATTGGGAGAATAACTATTAACTATTAAGTCTGTAATTATATCATAATGTGAGAATAGCTGTAATTATATCATATCCTCTTGGATGATAAACATTTATTTACCATGCATAATATAGAATTTCACTTCCTCTATTTTTCATCATACTTATCAACTTGCTTCAAGGCAAATATACATTTATCTTATGTTAATATTTTATCTATTTCTATTTCAATTTAACTTAGTTTTACTAATTTAAACCACATTAAAAATGATCCTCAAACTTGCAATATGTTTTAATATTTATAACAATGCAGTTATTTCTGTTACAGTACCATTTTTTGTCATATTTATTTTATTTTACATCTTGCACTTGAGCTGACCCGCTGTCATATTATCCAGGATACGGGCTGGGATTTGTGGGTATATAATTCCATGTAATGCACTACTGGTCATGATAACACTACGCATTATAATATGATAAGTTAGATCCTCTTAACAAAGCCTAGGATTATTCCAGCTCAAAATATACTGTATTCCTCCAAATCTACACTAACAGTTTTTGAAAATGTTGAAATTTAAGCACATGCAAAATACTATAAATTCTGAATTGATAATTTGAGACTTATTTTAATACAGTAATATAATGATATATATATTTTTCTGACATAAAAAAACATATTCTGTCCAGAACCCTTTTTGATCAATACCAAAGACAACAAGAAATTCTCTATGAAAATTGGAGAATAAGCGTTCCCTACACAGGAATACAGTATCTGGATTTTTAGTCATGAACAAAATATAAAGCTACATGCAGATAAATCAGCCTGGTTTGAGTTGAGTCCAAACAACAATTTGGTCTTGGATACCAGTCGGTTTTTTAATGGAACAGTTCTACTATGTTTGGACAAGCCATTACTTTTTTTTTAATGTATGATTCTATGCTAAAACTGAAATTCACAAAATAGTTATATGCCAATTAAAATTAAATAAAAACTTAAACTACAGATATGAAGCTGCGAGATTTCAGAAAAGTTTGGTAAATTTAATCAACGATGAGAAACAGTAAGTCAGATTTGTGAATTTATTTCAGAAAATATTCTTGGCTGCCGATTTAGCAACCTTTCAACGTCAGCACAAGAATGGCCGTGTTTATGTAAGACTGGTGACCAAGGCATGTCTGATCTCAACTGCATTGTGTGTGCAGTGTGAAGGATGGTCAATCTATTAAATCCAGAAGCTGTAAGAACAATGAAAACTGATATAAAGCAATTAAAAGCATTAAAACAAAGGGGATGTCGGTTTTGACAACCAGATGGCACTGCCTCAAATTTATTGATTCCAAAGGATCTCACTGGACTGCATATGACATTTATTACTCCAAATACCTTCATAGTCCTGGTTAAAGGCAGTGTAATTAATGAGGTGTGCCAAATGATGGTCAATTCATCCAGCTTCAAACACCGACCCCACATTCTACATAGAAAGTAGTCGTCAAAATCTACTCAGAATAAATATGAAAGTATCAGGGATGTCCATACAGGTAACAAAAATCGACTAAAAAGATACAAAACAGGGTGCTCTTTTCCTGTTTCAAAACAACTACAGACCATGGATGTGTCACAAAAGAGTAAGTTATAAAATCCACTACTTTCACAGTTTGTAACATTGAATTAGATCGGCACAGTTGATAAAACGAACAAGAATAACACTGTCACTACCAGGTTGTCAGGGTCACAAATATGGGGCAGGCCAGAACATGAGACATCACCAAATGGACACGGGACATGGGGCGGCTGGACATCCCTGAGCGGGAGACTAGTACGCAGTATAAAGAAGCTGATAACACACAGCAGCACGTTGGAGAGTGCTTGGTCTTGCCTTGGGCTCGGTGGCCGCAGCTTTAGGTGAGGCTGGTTGCTTGGGGGAGGTGCTGCGCAGGGCAGCCGTGTGCTGGTTGAGCTCCTCGATTACTCGGCTCAGTGGCGAGTACTCCTGCAATGCAAACGTGTCAGAACCCTCCAGTCATTCTCCTGGTTTCTAATGCAGCGTTTGGCATTGTTTTTAACCACTCTTTTTTTTTTACTCACTTTCATATTATTCCTGGCATAATATTCAACTCCATCCCATATTTTTATGCAAGAAAATATATAAATATGACATAATATCTCTTTTTTTGGTACTTCAGAATTCATACATTCCAATTATCACCTGTATAAATGTACATCTATGGAACACTGAAAATAGTCTACTGAAAAAATAATACATCAATACTTCAAGTTCTTTAGATTTGAAGTTTAGAAATCAGGAGAAATCATGATGCACAATATGATTTGTGAAAACTGATGTAAAAGATTCAAATAAAGAAGCATACCTGTGCTGCAGTCATTGACACACTCCTCTGACACTTCTTGAGTGCCTTGTATTCCTGCTGGCCACTAGGCGGAGGCACCTGTCTGAGCAGTTGTTGATGCAGGTGGGGTTGTTGGTATTCGCTGTTGACCGGCATGGATTCTCGCCGGTAGAGTGGCTTCTGGTAGTCGCTGGGCTGTGCGGGCATGGATTCCCTTCTCATCAGCTGATGTGGGTTGTGATAGTCTCCATGGAGCGGGAGGCGTTGATAGTCTCCGCTGTCCTGACCCTTCTGGGCAGCCATGGAGGCCAGCTCATTCATATTCACATATACTGGCGTCAGTAACACTGAAAAGTGTCAATACGTCATCATTTAAACTTTATTATACTTTTAGTAGTATCAATTAAGGAGTGAACAATACACAGTACTGTACCTCTCCAGTTCACTACTATTATCAAATAATTCATAAATAACATGTTAACAATATCATTATTATTATATGAAAAGCGATTAACTTTTTGTGACTACAAATGTTTTCTCATATAAGTTATCACATCCTTTAAGAAAATAAGAATCTTATATTATTTAAAAATGTTCTTGAAATTTAATCTCTCACAGAATGTCATTTTGACAAGATTCTTTATAATAGAGATGTATCATACAATTCTACAAATGAGAAAACTTAATATAATATCAAATAATGTGATATTCACCTTGATCGTTGTTTTCTGTCATGAAGTTCGGTACCACAGGTGGTGCCACAGCTTTACCCTTAGGTTTGGGGCCCAAGTTCGGTGGCCGTTCATAGATCTTTGACGTGTCATAGATCTTGGCGTCAGGCGGGGGTCTGGTGGGATTTGATACTATACATGGCACAGCATAAGGTGAGGGCGTAGGTGGTGCTGTATGACTGATCTGGTGGCCCTCTGGTGGTTCGAAGGTGGATGCTGTCAGGGCCGGTCGCAGGTTGTGCTTCTCGTAGGCAGTGGAGATGGTGTGCGGTCTGTCAATGTTGAGCTGCATGTCGTGTCGTGAGCCTGAGTTGGGCGGGTCTGGCCAGTTAGACCAGGTGGAGGCTGAGGTGGACTGAGGTCCGCCGTACGATGGCGACGGTGTCGAACCTGCACTCTCCGTACTCGTGCCACTATCCTGTAAGGAGTTCTGAAAAGTGTATGTAGATTTCTATTTATAAATCCTTTCCGGATAAATCTGATAGTGAAATAAACTAATAACTGCATCATACTTCATAATATGCAGAATGTTAAATAGAACTTCATTAACACCTTTATTAAATCCACCCTTGAGTTAAAAAAAACATGCCATCAACCTCTTCTTTCTAAGCTAGCTTCAGAATACTTTTGTCATAATTTTCATATTCAATCGACTAATAAATCAAAATATGATATCATTAGGACTAGTGTGATATTAAAAGCTTCTTTCATAAAAATAGTTAAAAATATCCTATACAAAACAGATTGATATATAAAGAAAAACACATTGATGTGTCTACTATATGTATCAAGCTAATACATTACAAAGCCTCTAACAACACAGGCACTAACATTAGATAATGATAAATATAATGCTATATATTTATATATGAATGGAAAAAATGCAATCAAAACAATATACTAATAAAGCTAATTCATGCTAATATCAATGTAGTTAGCTTTCATATACAAATATTCCCATATACATAACAGGGTAATAATCAAATGAATCAGTTATTATGTTCAAGAGCCAGTCCATGTATTATTCATGTTTAGAGTCTCCCTAAATGTAAAAGTTTCTAATTTGGATGGTTTTCCGATGTTCAAGTCATACCTTTCTGTTGAGATCCATAGTTGGTGTTTGTGGATTAAGATAGAGTGTGTCTTGTGAGGTGAATCCCGAATCCTGTGAGGAGACGCTGGTCAGACGATGCACGTTTCCGGCAATAGGGGGCATTGGATGCTGTGGGACGGACAGAAGACAAGCATAAAGTCACAACACCACACAACATACAGCCATGCAGTGCACCAAAGTCATATCATATTCACTCCCAGTTACTTTACACTATAAACCATTCCAGTGTCAACAATGTTTTTGTTTTTTTTAACATTCTTGAAAATGGACTTTTTATCATTAATCGTTTTTCAACATTAGAAATGTAAAATCAAAAATTTGCATCAAATGAATTGAAGGAATTCTCAACTTTTTGTAGAATGAGAGGATGTCTTTTTATTTCTATGTATATAATAAGAAATACATTCCTGGAATTAAAGTGGATTCACAGAAATATATGCTAACTTTACCTGTCATTTTAAAAATAAAAAGATCATTCATTTACATTAAATTGATATCATAATGGATATGAATGTATATAAGGAGGATCTGTGGAGGTCAGCTTAATCTATAAGAGATTGGTGCACCGAAAATAAATGCCTTGTTCATGCCTTAACACAGTAAACATAAAATAATACACAATACTTTATATCTCACAATAAACAAACTTATTATCATGGAATATAAACGAGGCAAACTACACAGATATAAACAATATTTTCATAAAACATGACAGCAAACTGAATATCAATTGAACATTGCATCAATACTATATAAATATGGTCAATTTTGTCCCTTATCACCTTGACTGAGATTATTTAATATGGACCTCAAATTTGAAAATATTCTATCACACCATTACTTAGAAATTAGCTGTGGCTCAATTCCTGGTTTCAAAGTCGAATTTTTTCAATTTTTTCAATTTTTCACTTTTTTAAGATTGATAATTATCATGTGAAAATTAAACTTGACTGATTGGTTCTGTATAACTTTTTTTTATTCAAGAAATAATAATCATGATGTGGGGAAGAATGCTGACAAAAGGAGAGGGATGATTTTGATAGATTAAGACAAATGAACTGAAAAATGTTCCATCATGTCTGGTTTCACTTACAAACCTTTCTACTGGGCGGGACCAACAATTCCCGACAGTGCAAATAAGCTGTGGGTTCTAATTGGTTAACTGACTTAATATAGCCTGTGTGTGTTTGATGATATGAGGAGAGGGCGGCGTACCTGGGAGGAGTTTCTGTGTCTCAAGTGATGGCTAGGAGAGTGAGATTTGCTGGAGCCACTAGAGGAGCTGTTGATACTGCTGATACTGCACATGCTAGACTTGCGGGATCCTAGAGAACTCGGTGAACTGGGTGGCGTCTGTAATCACAATACAACATCATTACCCTCACATATAAACACTTTACGTTACTCAGCCAACAGTTTAGATTACTAGCTGCTTTTTATCCTTATCAAAACTGGGATTCTTATCCTCGTAATTTTATACAGTTGATTATTATCCTCAAAATCCTGCTGGGTCTGAAAACATCAAAAGCTTGGTGGCAAAAATGGTTCCTATGAATTATGTTTCATCCCTAATATTCTTAATAACAACTGTAATGAGGTCACAGCCAAAAATTCATTTCTTCAGACTCAATAAGGTATAAATATTATTTGAAGTGATTTAAGGTATAAATATATATATTGACAAGGGAGCATTTCATTTTATTTTGGTACTCACGTGATCAGGTTGTTGAAAGGTCCACTGCTGAGGGTTGGAGCCTTTGATGTCGAGGATGACTTGTTCGCTGGCAGCCGGCAGGGTGAAGGGATCACAGGCTTGCATACAAAGGCTATCCAAGATCTCCTGCAGATGGGTCACCTCACTCAACATGTTCACTTCTTTGTCCTTATTGTAACAAAAAAATAGGTTTGAAATGTTTTTATTTCCTACGACATGTTTATCAAGCATACTAGCTGACTATATCTTAATATTTCTAGACCCTCTCAGGAAATTTCCTTTTGTTTTTTGTCAAATTGCAGAAAAATTAAAAAAATACAGAATTTTGATATAACCTTCATTTCTACTGACTGTGGTATTTGTAAATGATATTATTATAGTTTTCCACCAAATTTGTTTTATGCAGTACACCATTTATCTATCTTTGTTTAAATAAAACTCTGTTTGTTAGCATCTTATATCATTTATGATTTAAAAGTCAGAAATTATGATTATTTGAGGATCTAAAAGGATGGAATCTTAAAAATATATTTCTTCTAAATAAACATAAAAAAATTTCACCAAAATTGAATGATGTTTAATGTAAAAGCCACAGACTTTTGAGTTGTAAATGTTGCGAGGTAACATCACTCACCACGACAGGTTTTAGACAGCTGACAAAGTGGCAGAACCTGCTGCGTTCCTCTATGAGGGCCATTCTGACCGCGTTCTTCTCCGACTCCTCCAGCAAGATGTACTTATCATTCACATCCTGCATCGCACTGTCCAGCTTCGTCTGCAGATCTCCTTTACATCCTAAGTCACCGCAAAAGACACAAATTACATATGTTTTTTTACACCTTTTATAACTCTCTTTTCTTGTCTTATTTCTTTTTTCGTGTCCCTGCAACCTTTATCTAGGTTTCATATACTTACAAATTACAAATTAACTAAAATGTTTTCTTGCTGCATGATTCTTTAAATAAAAAAATTCCTTAATTCCTGCTCATGATGCCTGAAGAGATTTGTTGATGATATTGTGCATTAATCACTTTTATGTGAAGTGTTCCTTACCTTTCTTGGCCTTTCTCTGCAGCCTGACAGTGTCTGAGGAGGCCCTTTTGATTTCACTTCTGGCTTTCTTATAGTCTTTCTGATGGTCTTTGTCTATCTGTATGACTGTCTTTTTCCACTCTTCCATTTTTTCTTGTAGTGGATTCACCAGCAAATCCATTATTGCCCTATAATTAATATCAACCAGTCTTTTTTAAAGTAAATATTTGGCCACAAGCTGAAAATACTTAGAAGGAACTTCTGACAATATCAACGTCAACTATCATTATAATTATGGTTTACAAAATATTTGTGCAATTTACTATAAAAGAATTTAACATTTATTTTGTTCTCAAAATTCCTCGGGTGATTCTATCTCATGTTTTTAAAATAGTCATCTCAGTTGGAGAAAAACACTTTTTACACTTTAAATTACTGCAAACCTGCAGTATTTTGACATTGTTTGAATAAAGTAAATGCTGAGTATTTTGGGGTGAACTTACGCATTAAAGCCCTTGAGTTTGGTTTCAATACTTCGATGTCTCATGCAGAGTCTGGTGAGGGCAGACCCCATATCTCGGGTGGCACCTAGCGTAGAGTAAACACACACTGTATATCTGTACACACCACAACCAGTAGCATCAATTAACACACCAAAAAGTAGCTGAGCAAAGTTCATATTTCATATCAAAATCCTCAAGATCTAAACAGTTGTTAAACAACATGGGTCATGAAACTAATAAATAGTCAAGTCTGTATGCCGCTATGAAAACAAATATTCTATGATCCACACCATGAAGGCTAGTGGTTCAATATTTAATGGTCTTGCCTTTGACAATGTCTCTCTCATAATATGATGATGGAATCATTTTTCTTTTAGTAACATTACTAGATAATTATTCTCATGATTCTAGCTAATCATTTTAAGCCCCAACATTTGAGGACTTACTTACCATAACTTACTTATCCTAAACTTACTTTACTTGCCCTGGTTCAATCATTTACCCCCCCCCCCCCCATAAAATTTTAAAAAATATATTTATATAAAAAATTGTCCAAGAAAATTACCAATTTTGTTCTTGTAAACTGGGAAAATACAATTAAAAAATCAGATCACAAACTCGCCTCAGTGGACGACAAATCATTACTGAGCATTTATGAAAGTGTTTAATGTCAAGCCCTGCACTGTTTGAACCATTTTGTTTCTAGCCCTACAACACAAGTAAGTCTGCCATGTCTGGAGGCTATTTCTATTACTCAGGTGTGACGAGTTCGTTTTTTGAGAGATACCATTCAATTTCAAGGTCTTGACACAGAACACTCCACTTGTTGCCAACTCCCCGTAAGATGTCCCTGGATAAGTACCCTCTAGTCTCCCTGTAAGATGTCCCTGGATAAGTACCCTCTAGTCTCCCTGTAAGAAGTCATAGGATAAGTACCCTCTAGTCTCCCCGTAAGATGTCCCTGGATAAGTACCCTCTAGTCTCCCCGTAAGAAGTCCCTGGATAAGTACCCTCTAGTCTCCCCGTAAGAAGTCCCTGGATAAGTACCCTCTAGTCTCCCCGTAAGAAGTCCCTGGATAAGTACCCTCTAGTCTCCCCGTAAGATGTCCCTGGATAAGTACCCTCTAGTCTCCCCGTAAGAAGTCCCTGGATAAGTACCCTCTAGTCTCTCCGTAAGAAGTCCCTGGATAAGTACCCTCTAGTCTCCCCTTAAGAAGTCCCTGGATTAGTACCCTCTAGTCTCCCCGTAAGAAGTCCCTGGATAAGTACCCTCTAGTCTCCCCGTAAGAAGTCCCTGGATAAGTACCCTCTAGTCTCCCCGTAAGAAGTCCCTGGATAAGTACCCTCTAGTCTCCCCGTAAGAAGTCCCTGGATAAGTACCCTCTAGTCTCCCCGTAAGAAGTCCCTGGATAAGTACCCTCTAGTCTCCCCTTAAGAAGTCCCTGGATAAGTACCCTCTAGTCTCATCATACACATCATGTATCTCCCTATAATAAATCTACAGCTGTTCCAAACGTTCAACATTCCAAACCCAAAATCTTAACCCTTGCACAGTCACTCTTACAAACACGTGCTGTTTCTTTTCAATCTTGAATGCTACAAAATAATTTAGTTTAGTCTGAATGATTAGATGATAATAATCACCCTATAAAAAAGGGCTACATGTAAAAGATCAAAAATGTTAAATGTGTAATCTTATTTGTAAGTTAGTCACCATTTCCATTAAAAAAAACCCAGATTTATATGCACACAAACTTGACTAGTAAACAAAACGCACAAATGGGAGTGGGGAATTGCTAGATATATAAATAAAATATCAGTCTACATCCAGGCTGAGTAGTAAATAATCTGGTACAAGTCCATAGCTAGAAACAATCTTTTTCCTAACTAATAACAAATACATGTGGCATGCTCAAACTGTTGATACTGCACAATAAATCTGATCTGAGGCATTGTTCAAAATATAAAACCTGAAAAATAATTGACATTTTGACCTTGATTTGATTTATAAAATTTCCTGATTAATTGAATTTAAGGTCCTACTGAAACTTTTTTAGTTTTTTAAAGTGTCAAGATACCAATCACATCATGCAAAACATTGCAATATTGCTCAATTTTGTTAAATTATCCCCAAATCCAATTTTGACCCCCTTTTCATCAAGTAATTAACTCAAAATGGCTATATACAATAATATCATATTGAAAAATTAAAGTATGTAATTCAACATCTTTGTTAAGCATTTATTTCCATTATTTATCAGTTAGAGCCAAACATCTTTCCTGTCACACATAAACGTGACCCAATTATGGTTACTGCATGACTGAAATGGGACACGCCCAGCTGCTGAGTGACTCTATTTAGTCATGCATACCTCAGGCAGGATACAATATGTTTGCCTCAAACTGTGGAGGTATACAGGTCCAGTGTGATCATATAAGATCACACAAAAGGTCTGCATGCATGCAACAAGAGATCAACTACTAAATTTCATCTTTTCTTTTCAAAGAATAAATCAAAAATTAAAATTTTTTATAAAAAAATATATAATATACATATATACAGGAATCTATGCATTTTTCTAGATCCTCAATAACTTCATTGCATATGGGTGTCCAAATTTTGTTAATTAAATTCACGAAATTTAATTCTTTTAATCCACTTATCAAATTGTGTTTGTCAATTTTGTGGTTTTTTTGTCCTTGGTAAATTCTTTTTAACTCATTTATAAATTGGACGCCTGCGCAGAAGGAAAATGGGGCAGCTTTAGCAAAAATCAAAATTGTCCTTGCATGCATTTGCCATATTTATTATCATCATGCTGGCAGAATAGTGGCTGGTTTAGAAGAATACTATGCTTATTATGGTGAATCTTTGCTTTTTTTTCTTCATACAAAAAGTAGACTCTAGCCCAGATTTATTGCTCAAACATATGCAACATTGTCTAGCTTTCCCTTACCAAAGATGGATCCTGCCCCTGGAAGCAAGGACAAGACAGACTTATGAGCACTTCAACAATAACAGCCAGTCAGGTCCAGATATGCATAGGATCACACATCATCATCCAAATCATAATTGTTCTGCTTCTATCACCAAATCACATAATTAACAACAGTAATTTGACTGTACATTTGCATTTTTAATGAGGAATGTTTCAGAAGTAGGGTATCAATGTTTGTGATTGGATCATAGCATACACCTGATCGTGATAATGAATTATGTGTAATTCTATACATGTCTGAACAAGACTAGCAACAAATAAGTGATTGTTTCAGCAAGAATACAGAGTAAAATTTATTATATCATTGTTCACTTTTATGCAAACAATATGGAGATGTCGCTCTAAGTGACCTCGTTTTGGTCTTCTCCGACCAGTACAATTACACAGATAATATGATAAATTAACGTCAAAGTAGATTTTAATCAATGCTGCTATGACAATTTGTATCCGATGCCCTCAACACATGACTTGTTGCAAAATACCCAAGCCAAGCCACTTGTTACCATTCAAAACTTACCAAGCATTACAAATCTGTAACTCATCTAGCACTTGTTGCATACAAGAATATAATACATACATGTATGATCAAATATGCTTTATTGTCCAGACTGCTAAGCTCCACTTAACTATGATAATTGGGTACGGTCAAACAACATCTCAATTTGGCCATGTATAGTCAGCCCATTACATCACCATAATGTGCCAACCTTTGATTACAACATGACGCATTATGCAACAGCAAAGAGTTAACAAACGAGAGCTTTTCAATGCCCCTGCATGACCTATATCGGTCACTTTTATGCATGACCAAATCCATGATTGGTCTCAACTGGGGTTAGGGATAAAAGTTTAGGAAACAAGCCACCGTGAAAGCACTGGCATCAGGCCACTATTTGTCTCTGATAAACTACTTTATGTGTGGTTTAGACATTATTATACTGTTGAATCCTGGTCCTCTTGGTTTTCTACTGTTCTGTCATCGCATGTCTACATGGTACACTGCAGTTACATATATATGTATTAAGGATCAACATTGTTTTTCAGACCAGATAATCACCATAAATTTCCCACTAATGGTCGATCTGATGATCACGTGGCGATTTCAGGCAACAATTTTGACATAGAATGTCCTGGGCCAGGCTAGGGGTAGCATGGGAAAGAGGTCAGGCCTATTTATTGTGAAGCCCAGTTGAGGATAATTTGCTGATTCCCAATTATCTACTTAGAAAGTGAGGCTGATCATGCATGATATATATGTCTCTATTAATCTAAAAGCTCAATCTTCCAGCTTGGGACCACATTCAGGGCTCACGTTGATGGATTATATATGCCAACCTAAATCTATATCCGGCACACAACAGTTGGATGAAAAAATATATATACATAAATATGTACAAGTGTCTGTAATATTACAAAATTGGTGTAGCAGTGACCATGATGACCGTGATCATGACATAGAGCTTGTCATCTATCTGTGTAGTCTAGCACAGTTAGTACCTGTGGTACATCTCTTCCTCCCAGGAAATGTTTGTTCCTCTGTCAAAAACTGTTAGGCATGACTAATATGATGGTGTAAATGCTGTAAATGTCATAAACAACTTCGGCGTAAAAGGCCTCACAGATTTTTATATCTCTATATCTGTGAATACATCTTTATATGTATATACACATGTGTGTGTGTATGTGTGTGTGTGCGTGCATGCATAGATAGAAAGATCTGAGAATTTATTCTTTTAACAGAGTAGCAATCCATATATATATATATATATATATATGCCATTATATTATGTTATATGCCATTAATCATGTCTCTACATATATATATATATATATATTACTTTTAATCATGTCTGTAGAGAACATAATATTGTTTTGAGTCTCACTTCTATTTGAAATGGTACTATTGCAAAGCGATCATCTTTGACTGGTAAAACTCTGAATCAGCTTCTCATTTCCATTTTGATTAAAACAGTTAACAAAATGTTGTCTTAAATTACAGGCAATGCAGTGATTTAAATTTGTTCTATCCCAAATATTTTCAAGGTATTCATGTAAGCACCAATGAAGTTGAAATTCATCATGCTCATGGTTTGGCTGTTTTTTCTGCTAAATATATTATTTTCTACACGATATCAATAAGTATAAATGTTATAGGATAGTAAACTACCTGTGCATATGGCACAAGCAGAACATGTTTCCGGCAGGCGGGTGGTAATTAACACATGATTGAGATGCAGAGAACAAAGGTTTCCCTGTTCACAGTATGACTTTTTTCAAACTCTGCATGTACAATAACAATATCCTAGCGCAACAGATGGCATTTAAATCACAAAACCCGTGTCTTGACCAAACAAAACATGAAAACATCTCCATGGTATTCAGGATATGTTTATAAGGGTTGCCTGGCATCACAAATATATAATTTTACTGTAATTCTTAGCAAATCTCAAATTAATGACAGTTTCGTTCAAATATTATGTGGACAGACACAATGTTTATAGTATAAAGGTTGTAAAGCTTGCATAAGGGCCACAGTTATCAATTTTCCTTTCCACTGTTTGCTGTCAATAGCAGGGTCTACATTATTAATCACTGGCGTTATTTAATATTTACAGAATAATTGGGCATTCACCTTTAATTATGCATGAACCACGAAATAAATAATCCATATGAACCGGTGACATTTAACTGGTGATATGGTGTAAATGGTTTGTGTTCTTTTCAATGTAAGGAAAATATCTTACCTCTTGTGTTTGTTGCCATGTCTGCAACTTTCTGAAATGCTTCTAGGAAAGCCCCTGTGGCCAGTATGGTTGCCCTGAAAGGTGACCAGTCAAAAGTTTAACAAAATAAAACAAATCTCTGCAGGATAATGCCCACTTATAAGGTAGACTTTTGGTAAAACAATCCTTGATCTATAGGCCAAATTCCTTGATCTACAGCCAGTAGTTTACAAGTAAGGTCAGGTCTTTATATAAAATGAAAATTTTTAAAAACTTGGGTAATTAAGGATGGCTAGTTTGTGAAACTACTTGTCCCATTTACAAATACAAAGTTTTCTCATTTACATGTTTCAAGGAATGGGAAACAAATCTTCAAAAAGAGATTTGTTTGTTGACTGATTAGATCAAGTAAAATTAAGGTCAAGTAAGAAAATTAACCTGCCATGTTGGCAAGTTCGTGCAAAGGTCTTGCGAATAACACTAAATCACCATAATTCACAACATGTAATTTTGGTAATGCCTAAGCATTATTGATTTGTAAATTAAAGCATCATGGACCTGAGAATATGGAACATCAATCTGTCAAATACGCATGATAAATTATTTTACAGTATCCATCGAAAGCATCTTTTGCCAACCGTGATAGGGCGTGACTCTATTTGGTCACGTGATAGGGCGTGACTCTATTTGGTCACGTGATAGGGCGTGACTCTATTTGGTCACGTGATAGGGCATGACTCTATTTGGTCACGCCAGCTTCAGCAGTTGAAGCCAAACATCTTGTTGGTCATTCAAAAATGTCTCCATTGCATTACAGTTAAAGTCATGCAATGGCCAAGCATGACCTTATTTATAATGTTTATGGCTGATCAAAAAGACACGTGGCTCAAACTTTTCAAGAGTGCCACCACATATCTTCATATTTAATCTTCCGTGACCTCCTATTGACCAATAAATATGACACACTCCAGTTTAAACATAACAGAAGAGACACAAACTATGTTCAAGTTGTTTACCATAAAGACCATACAGTAGTCTATAAATCAAGCACACATATATAAATGTATATTATGGCTTTTTGTAAGGTCTTTACACTTATACTTATCCTTATCAAAATGTAGAATGGAATTTTATTGGCAAATATGAATTATCAATATAACTGTCAGCTTTACTTTAAAAGAAGCAAGAAACATATGGGTTCACCTACATTGAACTGTTGCCTCATAGTCATCCAAATGAATGGATGTTTATGGCTTCAAGATGGACTAATATGCATGATTCCAGACTATTTCCAAACTTGTCATGACATATTGTATTGTGTCAGACACTTTATCAATAGTTTAACCAAACTATCATGAATATTTGTGCCCTTGCATGTCAAGAGTCTGAGTAACTATGAACTGTTTAAGGGAAATCAGGACAACTCTTCTGTGTTTATATTAAATTACACTTGATTTTTTAAAACAAATAATGGAAATGTCCCCAAGTCTTCCTCCAGACTGCAAAACAGTGGATTTGCTGAGTAAACATATCTGGGGTCAGAAGAAAGGGGTCACTTTTGTTGTAGGAGCATGCTTCACCTGCACTGACCCCATCTTGTATTTACATAGGCCTACTCCTGTCACATAAAGGAGGAGGTCTCGCTGACCAAGAAAGCTGATGCTACATTCCTGCACTCAGCCAAAAGATTCTGTTAGCTGAGCCAACGCTATCCTTCACAGTTTACCTGCCAAGTTCTCTGGAGTATCAGGCTGCATTTGTCATTGTTCAAATGTTGTTAGCTTTGAATGATTTGACATGTCTATCATTTATATTAATGTAACCGTATACAGCTTTAATTTATAACTAATAATTTACTTCTCATCTAATTAGTTGGAGCACAACATCTATTACTAACACATATATGGCATAATGGAAAAAATTGTACTAATCATGACCTAATGGACCAATGGGATAGCCATGACCTAAATGACCAGTGGTCAAGTACAATTTCTGCACGGTGCTTCACATATACCTCCTGCATGTCACACTACGGTCTTGTGTTTGGATCAAAATATCAATGACTATTATACTGCTCAATAATATCTTGTCATGCTTTGTTTGAATGTTGTGCACACCACAATATAAGTCCATGTGTAGTCTCACGGGGTCACACATTTCAGTGACTAACAGGCAGCTTAAGTAGGACAAACATCAATACTATTATCACCTATCAGGATATAGATACTCTCCCCTCAAACATAATCATCATAAAAACATGCCACAACCACCCACATTCCTGCCATCACTCTTTTTCAAATATAATTTTTCAAAACAAAGGTTATTTTCTATATTGAAATTGTGATTCCAATAAAGACAAGTAAAAGAATTTTTTTATGTTAAACTCACAATAAATATTGTTTTTTTTTCAATAGAGGTTGAAATGTGGAACAAAATGCATGCTGGTTAAGAACGTCATAATTCAAGGCTTACAGGATTTGCAAGGTTCCGAGAAACATGTATTTTATATTAACTACCGGTATTTAGACACTATTTTAATACTGTACAAAAGTTAGAAGGAAGGAACTGTTATTTAAAGAGCCTGTCATTAAAACTGTTTGTATTGGAAAGATAAATTCTGATGTCCTAGGAAAAAACCCATCAAATTTACATTTGAAAGGGAAACAAAATATATCTTATCAGATTCAATAATTAAGTCTGTGGCTTTAATGATGTCTGCCTGGAGATGTTTAAATGAATAACATGGTCATTTGGACAGTCAAGAACCTTAATTTTTTTACCTTAACCCCTAAAGGACTAGCCTCTCTAGATTTTGTTGATTGGCAGGACTAGCCAATTTTTTTCTGGACAAGTGTATCTACATACTAAATTTATAAAATTTATAACCATGGTTACTAAATTTTCTTTATGAAGTGCTGGGGTCAAAGTTCATGATCCAGTCAGTCTGACGTCATTATCCTGATTACATTGTAACAAGTTGCAGCACTTCAGAATGTTACAAATGACATCATTAAGCCAGAACAATGGGGACGTCAACGCACCTCCCGTCCGTTACCGGTGGTGGACGTTGCCGTCTTTCCCGTCCGTTTGGGGTTAACATAACAGACTATTTCCTATTTTTATTTGTTTTGGGTTTTTTTCTTTCCTGACAGATTCCTCCTTTATTAAACATGAAAATTATCTTTAATTGATCAGGTTTTACCTTAAAGTGGAGTGCAGCTTGGTTGCTTTGCTCATAAAATCTTCCCATACTGGTGAACTAGTCTGAAATGAACACAAAACATGTACATTTACTTGTTGTAATCATCAATGTGATAATACTATTGCTATTAAGTCACTGACAACATATCCAACTGCAATATATGAATAATAATTGCAAATATTTTTAATAATTTACTAAAAGTTCATAGATATTTTATGTATTTCATTTAATGTTCAATACGAGATGAATTAAATATAATTCATTTGAAAGTTACCATTATTCCTTTAATTTTTTTTCAACACTGATTGTATTCTTTTAACATTTGTTTTACTTCAAGTATGAACCCTTCTTTTGTGTTTACAACAGAATTTTCAAATCTATACAATTATGTGTTTGAAGCAAATCAGATGTTTTTACCAGCAACAAATGATTGTGCCTTATGATGAATGCAATTAACCCCGGACTCAGTGAATTGCAAATCTGTTGCCAGTTGTTGGCAATGCTTCAAAATTCCTGCACAAATTGTACAATGCACAACTTTTTCATGAATCAAAATCAAGCATTGATAATGTCATGCGCAAAGTAGGAATCTTGCGCGATGTAGGAATGATTCCTACATTGCGCAACCAGAAGTAGGAATTCCTACCGAGCGCAAATAAGTAGGAATACAAATATCATGTGTCCTGATCGAGTCCATGAAAGTGTCTAATTATGGCTCGTGGGGGGACAAGTGGAGGCTGCCAAAGTTGCAACCAGGGTTTATTTACATTGTACTTTCATTCTTCTGAGGTCACACCCCTTAAAGTTGACGTAGGTCGATTTTATAATATTATTTCAAAATGATACTCACTGAGTAGATAATTAAATTCCTGATTTTTCCCAGTTTAGTTTTATTTGAAAGTGAAGCCAGGCTATGGCTCAGCTACAACCAGGCTACAAGCGTGCTGGACGTTCCGATTTATCACTCCTGTTTGTGTGAACTTTGTTACTTATTCACTGTTCACAGTTCATTATTCATTTTTTTCTTCTAAATCTATGGTAGACGATGTCAACATCTCAGATTTCAAAAATGGTGTTCCAAATATCACTGTGCTGGCTTTTGTGCCATATTATGTAAAAGGAAATTATAGTAATTATAAAAACCAAAATATTATTTAAGCATGGAGGAAAAAACAAGTGCAGATCAATTCAAAGGTCACCCAATTTTGTATGCGGGTTGAGGGTAGTTTAAGAGAAACGGCATTTGGTC
Organism: Amphiduros pacificus; assembly: GCA_949316495.1. NCBI lineage: Eukaryota > Metazoa > Annelida > Polychaeta > Phyllodocida > Hesionidae > Amphiduros > Amphiduros pacificus. Next base: position 54,464,063 of record OX439001.1, on the reverse strand, counting down.
CTCCTTGTTCTCTTCTGGCTAGGCTGGTCGGAGCAATATGACCGTTTCAGTGTCATCCCATTCACACATGAAGAGATTCCAAACCACTAATCAAGTGTGACATTCTCGTGACAGATATGGACTCACAAATAAAAAAGTTGATTTTCTGGCATTTTATACTATTAGATTGGTATATTAATATTTTATAAAAGATGATGTGAGCTTGAATACCAGCCGAAAATGACAAAAACCTTAGTGCAGAAGACAAGACTTGTTGATGTGGGTGCCATCTTGTGTCATGTGACAAAGTTAATGGAGGTGCAGGCGGGGGTTCAGCAAACTCACAAATATAAAATGGCTTGAATTCTCCCACCAGAATGACAATAGGGATTATTCTTTATCCAAAAGTTATCTAGACCAAAATGCAAGCATTTATTTCACGTTGGCTAGTTGTTCTGAAGAAATAGTTTTACACGTGCAACCCACTTGGGGCCTCTCTATGACGTACAGCCAATCTTGACGCACACTCCAAACACCTACGATTGCTCATCAATGGGGGGAATTCACTGCCTCTGAAGTGTAATCCCTCATAACTTCTTCAAATGATTTTATTCATACATGAAACTCGCCAGAAAGCAAGATTAGATGTGTAAGACATTTGGGATATCTTAATAATAAGTGTACAGTGTGTGTGGTGTTCACACTGAGGTCGCGACACTGTGTCGCGACCTGTCTCTTCACGAGTGATAGGGGACACCTCACAACCCGACGTAGCCTCCAGAGCTCTGCTCGCGCAAGTCGGGGTTCCACAACTAGGTTGAGGGGGTCCTATGATGTTATTTATAAAGCATTTCCCTGGCACATTTAACAGTAGCAAGATGGCACCACTCAAAACTTGAAAGTATTTGAAAATTAATTTCAATTAATCCTACATTGTGCAACTTGAGCAATGTAGGAATCCACCACGTGACAGTTATTTGACACCATTTTGGTCATTCTTACATGCTGAAATGTGTTATTCCTACATTGTGCAACTTGAGCAATGTAGGAATCCACTATGTGACAGTTATTTGACATCATTTAGGCCACTCTTACATGCTGCCATGTGTTATTCCTACATTGTGCAACTTGAGCAATGTAGGAATCCATCATGTGACAGATATTTGGCATCATTCTGGTAACTTTTACATGCTGCCATGTGTTATTCCTACATTGTGCAACTTGAGCAATGTAGGAATCCACCATGTGACAGTTATTTGACACCATTTTGGTCATTCTTACATGCTGGCATGTGTTATTCCTACATTGTGCAACTTGAGCAATGTAGGAATCCACCATGTGACAGCTATTTGACACCATTTAGGCCACTCTTACATGCTGCCATGTGTTATTCCTACATTGTGCAACTTGAGCAATGAAGGAATCCATCATGTGACAGATATTTGGCATCATTCTGATAACTTTTACATGCTGGCATGTGTTATTCCTACATTGTGCAACTTGAGCAATGTAGGAATCCACCATGTGACAGCTATTTGACATCATTTTGGTCATTCTTACATGCTGCCATGTGTTATTCCTACATTGTGCAACGTGAGCAATGTAGGAATCCACTATGTGACAGTTATTTGACATCATTTAGGCCACTCTTACATGCTGCCATGTGTTATTCCTACATTGTGCAACTTGAGCAATGTAGGAATCCATCATGTGACAGACATTTGGCATCATTCTGGTAACTTTTACATGCTGGCATGTGTTATTCCTACATTGTGCAACTTTAGCAATGTAGGAATCCACTATGTGACAGTTATTTGACATCATTTTGGCCACTCTTACAAGCTGGCATGTATTATTCCTACATTGTGCAACTTGAGCAATGTAGGAATCCACCATGTGACAGCTATTTGACACCATTTTGGTCATTCTTACAGGCTGCCATGTGTTATTCCTACATTGTGCAACTTGAGCAATGTAGGAATACACTATGTGGAGTAAATGGAGAAAGAAGTCTTGACGTTGCAAGCAAGGTAAACACAGTTTTGTGAAGCTACGAGATGCACAATTCTTTCCACTGAACATCGTATATATATGACAACAGTTTCGTCAATAATTGGTGTAGAAAGATAATGTAACCTGGAGCGAAGTCGTCTTGACGTTGTGATCAAGGTAAACACGAATGAGATGCACATTTCTTTCCACTGAATATCAAAGATACAAATGATCACAGTTTCGTCAATAATTGGAGTAATAAGATAACTTAACCTGGAGCTATGGTTAACAAGTACAGTACAGTACAATAGAGTAGGACAGATTAGAGTATCTATCTATTTGGTAGAGTATTGATCCCCCGTCCACGTCCCCCAACGACGGATACTCTCCATTAGTGGGTAGTGGGTCCCTTCCGCCTTTCTTAATATCTCAACTTTTTCTTTCAAATGAGCCCAAGATCAAGCTGATTGGTGCAGCGGATGCTGCGTATGAGTTAATTAATGACTCTATCATTCCTATTCATATTATTGATAATTATTATTATAAATGTAACTGTTTTTGTATTGGCTAATAAGACATGTTGTTTCCATTATGATTTTCAGATTTGGACATCTGCTTATCTTAATTTATGATTACTGCTGTAATTGATCTGCATGCATTTAGCTTCATTAAGGACAGATTTATTGTTACTGTTCTTTAAATTTGTTTTGGTTGTTGAAATTTTTGTTTTGTTTGTTGACATTTTTGCTTTGTTCCAAAGTTATTATTTATTTTAGTGTTGTTTCTAAAGTTTGGGTTTCTTTGTAAAACACTTTATGTTTGTTCATTTTTTCCATCTGTGTGACTCAAGGAGCACCACCTTTTCATGTTTAATTTGTTCAAATACTAACCATGTTTTGTTGAGTTGGCTCAAGTTTATGGTCTACCCCTAACTGATGAGTCCTGGGTTGACTGTATGGGCTGCTAATCTTCATCAGGACGAAACACTGCCAATAACTCACAATAAAATATATTTATCCTGTCTTGTTTGTGTAAATTAAATATAACCAATCAAGATCCTATTTCCAGTGTAGTTATATAATAACATTGTTATTGGCAGTGTCTTAGGGATTAATATTAAGTAAATATCAGGGAAATTCTCTTCATAAAACAATCTGACCTATTTATTAAATCAAATTCACAAAGTGACCACAATAAAAAATGCAAAACAAAGAATAACACTAAAACCTAATTTATTTCCTTTTTATTGAATTTTTTTTTTATAGAATGAAGTCATTTCCACACAAGTATATACGTCTATTTTTATCATGACGAGACTAAGTACAAAACAAAATATAAGTTTTATACAATCCATTGACAAAATGGTTTCATCATATTGTTAACATATAACAATCCACATCAATTTATATAGATCTATAGTTGGATCAATTTAATATCATCTTGTGATGATGATGCGGAGTAATATTGAGTGATGCATGATGACCATCTGCCCATACTTGCTGGTGATGTTGAGTGATGCATGATGACCATCTGCCCATACTTGCTGGTGATGTTGAGTGATGCATGATGACCATCTGCCCATACTAGCTGGTGATGTTGAGTAATGCATGATGACCATCTGCCCACACTGGCTGGTGATGTTGAGTGATGCATGATGACCATCTGCCCATACTTGCTGGTGATGTTGAGTGATGCATGATGACCATCTGCCCATACTTGCTGGTGATGTTGAGTGATGCATGATGACCATCTGCCCATACTTGCTGGTGATGTTGAGTGATGTATGATGACCATCTGCCCATACTTGTTGGTGACGACGAGTGATGCAGTATTTTTATTGGAGGGAAACAATTTTTTTGAAGATTTCCCCTTAATGCTAACAACTGTCAAATGTCTTTCAGTAATTTGCATTAAATTACCAAGGAATATATGGGTATTTTTTTGTTCATGTTTTTTGTATTCAAATAATTTACTCTGACTTAATTACTTTCATTCCCAAGACACTGCCAAGAACAATGATAATATCTTTTAAGCTGATTTAAAAAAAATATTATTAATACACTCGGGCACTTTGGATATTTTTATTATGGGTTATTGGCAGTGTTTCGTCCTGATACAGGTTAATGGCCCATACAGTCTACCCAGGACTCATCAGTTAGGGATAGACCATGAACTTGAGCCAACTCAACAAAATTTTGTTAGTTAGATGTGTTAGTAGTATAAAGAACAGGAAATTAAATCTATCCTTATTAACGTAAATGTCATGCAGATCAATAGATCTATCACATATCAATAACGATAAATTATAATAAATCCTAATCCAAAAATCATGTCAAAATCAACGACAGTGGATCACATGCAGTGTAAATCAGATTAAAGTTATAATCAGTCATGGTGACTGCCTGTTAGTACTATCCATGGTGATGAGTGGGCACAGACACTGGTTGCCCACATCCATTCCTAAAAAAAGATGATTATCAAAAAAATCATTTTTGGTGACATAGTAACATTTGCAGCATATTGTAAGAATTTTCTGAAATAGAATATCTGAAAGAATCTTTCTGCATACGAATATACGAATAATGATGTTTTACTAACCTCTTCTTGAGAATACAGCTTTATGTGACATGTATTTGTATTCTTTGCGAAATGTAGATGTGTTTAAAAAAAAGTAAGTTCAATTAGGTTAATTTTACCCAGTGTTCACCTTACATATATACTTGTGAGGCAAAGTTGTGAGCAAATTGTAGCATCAGTTTAATCTGCATTGAACACTATAAAATCTACATATTAAATTAATTAACATAACAAAATGTAATTAAATATAACACGATAACAATGTGGTAAACTGTAATAATGGTAACATAGTGCATGCCCATCTTAAAACATGTACTGTACACTGCTATATATATTGTTGGAAACCAGTCTTATTTCCTTAGTTGCTCCTACTACCTGCAATATGTAATATTGACACAAGATACAAACAAACATTAAAATATTTGCAACTTTTCAAGCACACTTTTTGGCTCCAGATATAATGGGAACAGTGTAACTCACTTTTATGTTGATCCACCCATGGTATACAGTGAAAGAGTTATGACGTTCGTGCAACGTGAATTGTTGAAAGTGTAACAAAATGTGCAATAAAGTATGGCTATCAAGGGCATGGATTTAGTAGTTACTGATTCATTAGAGTTAAATAAAACCAATCAAACAGACGTTTTAACAAATCAAATTTTCTGAGAATATTCAGGCTGCTTCAAAATTGGATTTTGCACAACTACTCTCTATCAATCCATAAACATGTGATCATGTATGTTTTAATGATGTCAAATAAATGTCAAATAACTGTCACATGGTGGATTCCTACATTGCAAAATGTAGGAATAACACATGCCAGTGTGTGAGAGTGGCCTAAATTATGTCAAATAAACTGTCACATGGTGGATTCCTACATTGCTCAAGTTGCACAATGTAGGAATAACACATGCCAGCGTGTAAGAGTGGCCACAATGATGTCAATAACTGTCACATGGTGGATTCCTACATTGCTCAAGTTGCACAATGTAGGAATAATACATGCCAGCGTGTAAGAGTGGCCAAAATGATGTCAAATAACTGTCACATGGTGGATTCCTACATTGCTCAAGTTGCATGATGGAGGAATAATACATGCCAGCATATAAAAGTTACCAGAATGATGCCAAATATCTGTCACATGATGGATTCCTACATTGCTCAAGTTGCACAATGTAGGAATAACACATGCCAGTGTGTAAGAGTGGCCACAATGATGTCAAATAATTGTCACATGGTGGATTCCTACATTGCTCAAGTTGCACAATGTAGGAATAATATACCAAATTTGGCGACTTTTGAATTGACCTGCACTTTTTTCCCCCTTGTTTAAATTATATTTTGGTTTTTATAATTTTTATAATTTCCTTTCACATAAAATGGCACAAAATCCAGCACGGTGATATTTGGAACATAATTTTGAAAATCTGACATGTTGACAAATTTCGGACAAAATTTGAAAAATGAACTGTGAATAGTGAACAAGTAACAAAGTTCACACACATAATTTAACATTAGACATATAATTGATAATTTTGTGCAGCGATGGACGCTGACAATGTTTGGTGTGAGTATGTAAGGTGACCAAACCGTATCAGCTGACAGTGATGGCCAATAACACAACACTGGTAAACGTCACTGGTACATCTACAGTTTACTCGACAAAACCTATTGGCATCCCGCCGAGAAATGGTAAGCTGTATTGGTCCTATCAGGTATCTCACTGAATATTCTCAGTGGATTTAAAAACGTAAAATCTCTTAAAAGACAATTCCTACTTATTTGCGCAAAGTAGGAATTCCTACCGAGCGCACTTGCGCTATGTAGGAATTCCTACTTGGCCGCGATTCCTACCGGGCGCAAGACAATAACACCAGTTTCCTACCCAAGCTGAACAAATAAGAAACTTATCTAACAATGGTGTGCATTTCAGCTTAGGCAGGGCTTCTGCCTGCCTGTCATTAATCAACACCCTGATCTGGTGAAGCTTGATCAGCCGCGGGTTATGTCATCTGCAGATGCCTACCCCAGGCTTCTAAAAACAACCCCCCCAGACCTCCCCAAATTAGCCTCGCTGTCCACTTACTTTCATGTCATTAACGATGGCCTGGAAGAGGCCGTCCAGAGCGCTACACTCTTTCTCGATGTTGGGCTCCATTTTTTCAGTGGATTCTGTAGTAAGATGGCGTGAAAATGGAGCGTACAATCTGATGTGTCAAACTCAAAGTGACCGACTTTCCACTGTCATCAAGTGTGTGATGACTGATGGATGTCGAGAACCCCAGGCCCAACTTGTGCGAGTTCAACCACGCATCCTGTACATTGGATCCTCGTAACTTATCCTCAGTTGTGTAGTGTAAGTCCCGAAGTATCGTTGGTTCCCATATTCCCTTTTGAATCACCGTATTTGACGTAAGACAAACAATGTTATCGGTGAAGGAGTGGTAAAACAGGTCAACATTCTCCACAAAGATGGATGGAGCAAAGCGGAAGTCACGTGAGAAAACAGACGATCTGATTCGCTGTCGGTACACTCCGCCAGCGAATCTACTTTACACTTAGCAGAGGCAGTGGCGACAAGCACCTGCCAGCAGTGGGTGAATTTGATTGACAGCTGTCAGACATTCATCACTCGCCGCCTCAAGCTCGATGTTGAATTCGCACAAGTTAATCATAATAGATTGTGTTGAATAATTTTGTGGACTGAATGAGAACGAATCAGACCAACAATGCCTGTCTTGTGTGACCTCAGTTTAACAAACTTTGAGATGTGAGAATAATTTTCTAACTGAGCTCCAAGCAGGAAAGGCATGTATCTCTTAACCAGAGAGCAGCCGAAACGTCTTAGTTTAGTCTGAGAATAGCTGGAGAGTTCTGGATAAACAATCATTAAGATAAATGTTGGCTGTATCAATATTATTGTGCAATTATACTATCTAGAAGGCATTCTATGTAAGGATCAGAAATAAATTTGATAATAAATAAAATGAAAGTATATCATTCAAATGTATTCCTGTTTTATGAAAACTTCTTGAAGCTTCCTATCTAAATCTTTGAGAATAACGTATTTAATTATGGTCCAATTTTTCTCAAATTCGAGGAGTAAACATTAGAAGTTAATGTGAGTCTAAATTTGGCGCCGAATTAGTTTTGGAAACAATGATTAAGCAAAAAAATTAAATTAAAACCAGGGTTGGTAACTGAATGGAAATGTATATTTTTAAATATTTTCCCGCTGTTGTCAATGTTGACTGTGTTGATAACCAACACTGTTTTAGATACCAACAAATAGTTCATTTTTAAAGAAATATTTTTACATTGTAAAGGTGTGTGAAATATGTGTGATTAAAACACAATAATATGAATAACAAAAAGTAATTAAAAGTATTGTCTGCATGTGACCTTTAGAAGTAGACCATGCCAAGGTCTTACCAGAGATATCTGGTCTTACTCTCTAAAGCTTCGCATATATGCCATTTAAAAGAACTGGATTTACAAAAATGGAAACCACTACCGATTTTCAGCCTGGGATTTTCATTCTTTCTCTTCAATTTTATTTTATTTTGAAGTATTGGAGGAAGTGAAGGAGTGTTGGTTTCCAAAATAACCATAAAAGTTTCTCAAGATGACTGAAGATTTTTCTTTTTGGTCAATGCTTATGGCCTTTTGAATAATGGTGCATTTCATGATGGATAGGGCTTATTACAATGTGGATAAGTTATTTCCGAAAGGCTAGAAACAAAATACCTTAATATAAACAATCTTCCCATGCATCATGCATACAGCAGATCAATATAGCTCTTTGGTTTTTAACACCAGGTGGCATGGCAAAGCAGATGACATTTGTAGACACTAATAACTGTCCATATATTTGGATTATATCATAGTCTAATGACATTTTCTCAATTTCAATCCAAGGTAATCTGAAAAGTGATGATAATGCCGAAAAGTAATGTCAATTTTCCCTTCTGTCATACAGAATAAAAGACGTGAAATCTGAAATCATAAATTATGATGAAAACATTTTCTAATCATTGTATAAAATTGTTAATTTTACTCTCACGTCTCACTCTAAAGTGTGGATATTTCTTTTTGTACTGTCCAATCATTGACTTCAGTATTTCGAAAGGTAGCTATCTCTCACTCACCTTAGCATCAGAGACAAACGTTTTATCAACTAAAGATAAATATAATTGTATTTTCCACCGATCATTGAACAAGAAACATTAGCCCACATCTAGTTATGTCATGTCATTATATTTTCTATATTGCAAAAACATAAATAAATAGCCTCCATGTTTTGATATGCATATCATTCAAATAAAACCTCAATATGAAGATTTCACCTTTGTTTCATGTGTAGAATAATTATTTTTCATGTTTTCTGCTTTTCTCTTTAAAACCAATTTCTCTTTGTTTTCTAGAAGTATAATTATTTATTTCCAAAATTATTAAGACTCATTTTACAACTGACAAGAGGTTGATTTTAAATGCTTTGCTCATTGCCCATTTGCCGATGACCATAACATAGGCAAACCCTATTCCAAAAAATTGTCTACTGCCTATTTGTCCCAAATTTCTTGTCTACAGCACATCCATTGATTCATTTAAAAAAGAAATGTGCCAAATTTAAATGGACAATTGAGTAAATATCACGATTGGTAGACTTGAAATTGACGTTATGCTATTGTAAGCAGTATTGAGTGAGGGATTCCACAGCTACAAGCCACTGAGAAAAAATAATGAAACTGGTTAACTTATCAATAAGTCAACAATTAAAATTAAACCAACTGCATCCACACGAAGAAGGCCAAGTCAATGCCAGTTTTGCATGTCATATAGAATGCAGAAATTCTCAGACTGGAAGAGAGTATAAACATCCAGAAAATTATACATGTAACATAAGAAATCAGGTCTACCTCATAACATGTAAAAGCATATGAGACACATATAGGTCTACATCAGAGTATATATGTCAGAAGAAAAGAATATGACCAAGCAACAGGTTATCGCTTCAACCTCCCAGGTCATAGCACAGATGACATGAACTATGTACATTCTGCACATTACAAATGACCAAAACGGGATTGCCAGATAACTGGAATGGATTGATAAGCTGAGTATATTTTAAAAACATAGGCCACTATCACCTAAAAGCAATGATCAACGAGCCTGTAAATTAACAAATAACAAATAACCATTCAAGTAATTATGAAACCACAGAAGTCACAATTTACAGAGGTTTAGGGGCTTAAATGATATATGGACATGAACTGTGACACAAGTAAGCTATCTTACTAAAATTAACCAAAATACACTGACAATGATTATTGTGTTTTGCGGAAAGTGGCAAGTACTGCCTGTACTCTTTTGACCACCAGGTGGCCACATGTATACAATCATGTGACCTCTATATTGTGGTTTGCCGGGGTGTACCATGGGACAAACATTAATGGACAAACAGGGCTCTGTAAGCCAAATCACTCCATTGTCCCAATCTAAAGGTGCTTGCACAAAATCACTGGTCAGCTAAACAAAGCATGTTGACAAAGTGTCCAATGGATGATTTGGATTTTAGCAGAAGACTCATTCACTTTCAAATAGCACACACAGAAATTTATATAAGGGAAAGATGATGGGTAATAGCCTTTGAGTTTGGGTTATGAACATTTATATTATGCAAGGAAAAAGTGCTTAAAAACCCCATTTTATGAATGCTTTCAATGTATTTACCCAGCTTTGCGGGTTGCAAACAATTAATTTAGTAAACTACATTGTGAATTATTATTGTAGTTAGTTCACAAAGTGAATAGATAATAATTTCTGTGGGTTAATAATTATGGTATATTATTGTATATAAATGTATTAAGGGTTACCATGACAACTATTTTGCTAATACTACCCTTTTTCAGAGGAATGGGCCTTCAATTTTCAGATTTCAAAAGAATTATAACTGTCAAATTTCAATTATTCAACCCCCATCAAAATGTAGGTCAAGGTCACTGACAATTGCTACATTATTCTTCCAAGATAGATACACCCAGGAGGTGCTGCCTCTGACTTGCAATATGAGATTGGAGAAGCATAAATATAACCTATTTTGACATAGTCTATGTTTTTGTCATAATAAATGATTAAACTAGACAAATATCACAAAAGGTATTGTAATCTGTGGTGTCAACAACAATAGTAAGTTTCCTGTGAAATGTATGTATGAGGTCATCCTAATGTAGGTACCTGCATGGTATGTAGGTGGGGTAAAGTTTTGTGCCTCTATTAGCTGGGCCTGTAGGTGGGTGAGTACATGAGTCATCCTTATCTAATTGGTAACTGTTTCTCAATAACTTGATGAACTAGATATCTTGATGAACTATAACTTGATGAACTAGATATCTCGATGAACTTGATATCACGAATGTCACAATCTGTAATAATCTGTAGTATCAACAATAATAGTATACATGACTGAAGTCAGATTCCTCAATACTATATACATTGCACTGGTTGATATTTAACCAAATGATCTTGCTTTGTACTATGTGCTACAGTCTAAGTACACTTGCACTCTGCTGTCTGTTCTAATTCACAGACACTGATAAACATCAAGGTCCTATTTTTAGCACTGATGGTCCAAATGTAGGTCAATAGGTTTCTTGGTAGGGCATGGTAGCTTATAGTATATTTGCATACCATTAGTTGTATTGAGTAAAGATAGCAACAATTAAGAGACAAAATAGTGTAGCAAGATGGGATCATCTGAACACTACCCACTTTAGTCACAGTTGCCTGGCAACCCAAAGATCAAAGGATAATTCCCATATGTCCCCTGATGTTACATAAGCCTATTCTACAAGCAACCAATGTTCAAAGATCAATCCCCCTCCCAAAGGTCCCTGATAATATGTAAACTTATATAACATGAGAGCAAAGCATCAGTTCAAAGTTCAAAGCACTTATCAATGGGTGCACAAGGTCAGAAACATTTTCTGGAGCAGAACATGAAATTATATAAATATAAAAGTTTGAGACTGCAGTTTGGAGTTTGGAATGTTAAAAAAAAATGATTTGATATGAATAACCCATGGTGGGGAATTGTTTTTATGTGCCTCAATCTTATACTGCGACCTTAGGGCAGCACTATACAGAAACATAACCTCCTGGGTTGAGAGATCTGCTGACTGAAATTAAAACACATGGACTGTGTATCAAACAAACTTTCTGCAGGCTCTGCAGGCCAGGCTAGTCGTATTTCACTCATTTAAAAGATATGCACAGTAATCGCACACCTACGAAACATTGGGTGCTTCAGACATTCAGGCCACGGGCCGTGGCACAGTTGGTTAGAGCGCCAGCTTATTAGCACCAGTTCCTCTGTGGTGATCCAAAGGTTGTGGGTTCGAACCCCGGCCGTGCCGGTATTGAACTCATGATACAATTTCCCACATGAGCTGAGGCCCGTGCCTAAAGGGTTAACCCGTTGTCCTTGTAAATCTGTGACCGGGTGGGTTGTCATGTCAAGGACCTGCGACATGACAATTCAGTGAGGCAGCACTATATCTGCTACAAGTAGGTCTCATCACGAAATGACTGAAATAATGTCGAAAGTGATGTAAAGCCCCAAACAAACAAATCAGACATTCATTTTTCTGCTTTCCTGCCTTATTCTTTGCTATTACAAAATCAAAACTACGATAGTGTTCCAGTCTAACCATTCCTGACGTTGGCTGACTGAATGTTGTATAACAGATCAGTGTTGCTACAAGGTTTTTCTCTTCACTCAATTTATTTCAATTAGGCAAAAGGTTTGTGAAATCTGTAAAGACAAACTGATTCATTATGTGATCATTTCCCCCTGGTTGACTTTTCACCATTAACAAGTCATTTAGGGTCAAACAGGAGTACTTGACAGATCGGACCTTGCCTTGCTGGAGGCTGTCAATCAACACTGCTACACTTTTGAGGCATACTCATTTTGACAATTCTGATGATTGTAGGTGGTAATATATAATGTTATCTCTATATGTTATGAATGTGTAAGTCGTGCTATGTGTAATTAAAAAGTGTACCAGTGTTAACTGACACTCTCCAGCAAGGCAAGGTCTGATGAATGACTGCAACGTCCATGCATATTTACAAACACCTAGCAACCAAATTCCAAGTAGTTCAAAATGAGGCAAAGGCAATTGGCCGTTGGAGGGCTGCTCAATCCTGAATGTTTTATTCACTTTTAATGGTTGAAATGTTGAATTCAAGGTCAATGTGTCAAGGTCAAAGGTCACATGACTAAATAAGTATGATAAGGCATGGCTATGACAAATAATATTTCTGTATACCAAGTTTTAATTTCCTCTCAAATGTAGTTGTTGAGATATGCTCCTTACAAAAATTGTGACCTCAAGGTCACTGCACTAAGGTCAATGGTGACATCACGAAGATCTGAAGGAATCTGAATCTTCATCTCTATATTAAATATGAAACATTTCTTGCTGGCAATTTTGGAGAACATTTTTAAAGAATATGTTAATGGACAGATTACAAATATTTTCCCCACTCAAAAAGCTCTGCTATTTCAAAGAAGTCAGCAGTGCTAAAAATAATCCCATCTGGGATAAATTCAAATGCTGTTCAGACATGCCAATTTGACTTTATGACATTTCTATGTTTTGTCAAAATAAATCATTAATTGGTCACAAACGGCCTAAAGTAACTCACATATTATTACCTTTAACCCATAATCTTATCTGAACTCAGATGCCTCATATAAAAAAAATCCATTACCTCACAGAACATAGTAACATTGGCGCGAACGAAAGAAAAAGGGGAAGACAAGATGAACCAACAAGAAACAGACACAGGACGGACAGGGTGATTACAAAGAGGTATTGAAAATTACATCCATATATCTCAATTACATCTAAAATTGCTGCATTTTGTCTGGATTGAGATTTGTCAAGCTATAACCCATCATCTCATATACCGCCCATCTGCCTTGTTTTCACCAGTGTCTGTTGAAATGTGAGATATAGATATCTCCAAACTAAGCAAAGTAAGTACAATTTTATTTTGTATTTATGAGTACACTATAGATTTATTTGAGATCTCAGAGTTATGTACAGTCTATTTTCATACAAAGTTTTTAAATTGTTAGGGAGTAACTTCAATGTACACATTTTCATACAAAGATATACATGAATTACATTGCCATATCAGTTACATGTGATTCATTACTGACTCAAATATTTATGTAATAAATTATCATACACAGATTATTTTCCAGCTTATTCCACTATCAAATAAGACCCAACTTTTACTTATTGAATAGGAAAACAAAATATGATTATTCCTGACATGCCTTTCTACTGAATAATAAAAATAAAGGCCAATGGCCTCAGAGCTATGCTGATCATTGTTTTTTGTAATGTTTGTGAATATTTTCTTTAAATTGCTTCAAAATGATCATTAAAATGCTTTTCCTGAGCAGACCTGAGCAGATCATAATTTTGACCAACCAAAATGCATGGTACATTTTAAATTTGACCCCAGCTTGTTATCTCAATTCTCATCAGCTAATATTTGTAAAGTTATTCAAAATGGCAGCTTCCTTAAATTCAGTGGCAGCTATTCAATTTTTGAAAAAATCATAACAAAATGATAAAAAACCTGTGCTGATGGAAGATAGATAGAATTAGTCCCCTGGAAATATTATATTTTTCCTACTACTGCTACTTGCTAAGAACTCCAAAAATTAAATTCAGAGATCAAATTTGACGGACAGAATGACAGTAAATTTCTCCCCATCACTGCAGAAGCTATGTTTCACATAGCTAAAAAAATATTTTTCTCCAATCTTCAATGAAGAAAACACCAGAAATATCTTACAAATCTATCCTGTAAAATTTAACCCTTTAATTCACACAAGCAACTTGAAACCAAGATTCTTTGACAAAAAAATTGCTGCCGATGTCAATTTGTTTTTATTAAGAGTAATTATGTGACAAGAATTAAAAAAATCATTTGTACCAGAAAATACATAAGATAAGTCTGGAACACATACATTGAGAAATACCATTTCTGCTGATTGTAGAAGAAAAAAATACCAGTGAGTAGAAACACATTGGTCCCTGCTATAAATAATCTATTGATGTGCGATTGCTTTTTCTAAAAAGTAGAAAATGAGAAATATTTTTGTAAACGTGCTTGATAAATTGATAATTAATGGAGGGAACTCCTTCCTGAGTTTAGAAAAGATCGTAATGGTAATTTTAACTTCGGTCAGTAACAACTTAATATATGAAATCAATTTGTTATAATATTCACCAGTATACAATTATTTGTGTCATCTATACATAGAAACATACAAGATTTTTTTTATCTATTATTTATGTTTAAATAATATTAATGTTTGCTATTTTTGAAATCTATTTTATTTGCACTTCTATAACAACAATTATAACAATATATTTACAGTTGTGTCAATCTCAAATATAAACAAACAAAAGATAGATTCACAAAAAGCACTGCAGCAACATATGTTCAACCAGTATGTTCAGCCCATTCTGTTACTGATTCTTATTTTTTACTTTTGCTGAAAAACATTATTTTCCTGAATATTTGCATCTTTTTCCACTATGTAACTAAACTGTGTAAGAAATAATCAATCTTTAAATAAATGGAAAAAGACAGGTAAATCCTACAGAGAGATCAAAATTCCTTTTCCATTTTTCTAAACTAGAAGAGGAATGATATATTTTGTCATACTAGATGTTTTATTCAAAATGAGAAGTCGACATTATTCTGCAAGGCAATGGGTGATCATTAGTCACAGCAGTACCTTAATAAAGACAGGAAAATACAACTTGTTTCTGCTATAAAGAAATGGAACAGACCTTCTCACTATTAATGCAAAAACTAAACTTTCTCTTCAAAAATATGTCCATTCCACACATATTTCTTTTAAAAAATATTCAAACAAATACACTTGATACACAATTCATATTTCAAATAACACATTGTGATCATGTACATTAGATTAAGGAAAAGTTGGTAGCTTTGGTATATTATCTTGGAGGGGGTAAACAATAAGCATTTTCTTGTTTACTCCATTTATTGTATGATCAGAAACAAGACATTTTCCTGGTCCTACAATAATCCTAAGGCAGTGTTGCAATCTCCTCTGAAATGCTCTCCTTAGCTTGTCTATTTCTAATATATATATACTATTATACTGCATCCATAACACATTTTTAAACTAATCATAAATTCATCACATTTTCTCTGCTTGGGCACCACAGATATGTTATCATTCTTGCATTGGTGGGGAGGAGTGAATATATATATATGTATGTGTGTGTGAAACATCTTTACTGACTTGTATGGCAGCAAACAGACTATGTATGCCTGCCACATATAATAGGTGGATTATTTTAAGTTCAGAGTCCAATAAAGATTATTTTTCAAATAGCACCAAATTTCATTTTATTTTTAGAACTTAGTCAGGACTGGAGTTACAATCAGCAACTGGTGTATATTCTTTTCCTTCTCCAAAAATGCTCAAGTTTTGTATATATCAATAGCATAAAACTGTTTAAGGGAGGAATGTCAAGGATATGTATTTAAATATTGATTGGAGTGCTATTTTATTGGTGATATTCCAGCTCGCTATTTTTCTATATATCTTTCTCATCTCCAATCCCAACCAAGCTTTTGTGAATTTGTGCTTTCAGAACATTTCTATCAGAGTGGCACACTAAAGTGGAATTTGTGATGAGCTGCCCAAACATACACTTATTTGACAGTATTTGCAATTCAAAGTTCTCTCACCAGGTGTCAGTCAAGTGCAAACACCAGGTGTCAGTCAAGTGCAAGCTTTACAACTGTAACAATGCACAATGTATAAACATATACACCACAGCCAATCAAAAAGAACAGGAAATCTTATATAAGCCATTATATACATACAGTTGGTGGTGCCATCTGTTGGAAAGTGATACAACATGGCATCAGGCAAACAGGGATCTACAATATCCTATGTCATAATAAGTACAATAAGCTTGTCATGGACATTCACCTTTACATTTTCTTTTTATCTTACATTTCATTTGACCAAGAATAACACATTAAATTGTATTATGTGCAGATGAAGAATGGCATCAGGAGCTTGCTTTCCACCACAACTGTTCCCAAACTGTGGACACTCCAGTCATAGATTTTGTTAAAGAAAACATTCATCTTGTATTTCACGTGAACACCCTTCCACTAATGTCACTTGACCAATTTTGACTGGATTCTATTCTCCCTGAAGGCTATGTTGCCTTTTTATACTTTCATGTGTTTTACTGATTTGTATGCAATCATTTACAATTATAACATTTTTTTCAAAGCCCAAAAGATGGTAAAAGTAGCATTCTCCAAAAAATATATTTTCAATTGCAAAAGTTGGTTTTCTTATAAATATCCTATGGATCAATCTGGACTTTCAGTTAAACATTTTTTTAAGTTTTAAAAATGTGTTTGTTTTGTACAAATTTATAGAAAGTCTCCTTTAGGGAGTGGCATTACCTTTCTGTTTTTCACCCGACATGGCAACATTTCGTATGAATGTCAATGTGATGTCGTAGAAAAATCTCTTAGTGATCAAATATATTATTTATAAATGTTAAAAGAAAGCAAAGTGACTGAGTAGTTTCAATATGCAAATATAACAGGAACTCAGAGAGCATTCTGGGATTGAACTTTGATAAACTTTGACATGAAAAATACAATATCCGGATTGTTTACACACTTATAAATTTGAAGGTAAATTATTATTTTGAGATTTTAATGGCAAATAACAAAAAGGCCAATTTTTTAAACCTTTCTCATTTCTATGAATATTGGCATATTACTCTTTATCATTCTATAGTATGGGTATATGGCCAATGGATTCACACTACCCAAATAACTTTAACATCTATATAGCTAGATTTGTAGTAATATTGTATAAAAATGTTTTGGAAAAATCAGGAGCACCAGATATGGGATCCAGTCAGCAGTCAGATGTGAAGCTTGACACAAGAACTTACAATTAATTATCCTGTAAAAATATTGATTATCAAATATTCAAATGTGGCAACAAGTTCTAAACTGATATTCTCAGCCAAATCAAGTGGAATTAATGTTATACTATCGAATTACTTTTTGACTAACAATGAGGCACATGAATTTGAACTCTTCAGTGCAAAGAGGTCCATTCACGTGATACTGTAATCCACTACCTTCTCTGTCATAAATATACGGCTTTAAAATTAAAAAAGGTCATCATCCAGACATAATATCTATTGATAAAAATATCATTCCTATTCTATTCTAACACGTAGTGTGCTTGCTCGCGTACCTAGGACCAATAATAGCGCAACAGAAGCATTCCTCCCAGGATCACAGACATGGATATCCCAATAGCATAGGGTCGCAGTTTACGTTTTCGTGATTGCCAATTTTCACTCTCACGCTGCTTCTTTTTCATTTTCTCCAACTGTGCTCCTACATTCTTCTGGCGTTCTTCTCTCTTCCTTCTGCGTATATCAACACCCCTGTAATTCAAAGTGTTTAAAAATTAAATCCAAGAGTATCTCCTTGAGTCATGTGTTCTACATGTTGCATTCATTCTCATTTATGTATCAAAAGCTTCTTGCACTGATCAGATAAATGAGAAAAGAATTCAATGAAATTTGAATTTTGTGCCAATGAACATACGTTTTCCTATTTTGTTCAGACAGCAGGTTGTCTTTGTCGGTGGCCCCGTTGATGGCAGAGTTGTTGTTAAGGGTGTGCTTTTTACGGGGTGGCAGTGGGGGCGGTTGGTCAGGGATGTTGTCACGGTGACTGAATCCAAAGTCTGACTCTTTCTCATTTAGATTCAATCCAATCTGGAAAAAAATGTTAAAATTCAACTTTCTGAATTCCATTTGTTTTAAGCACAGAAATTGGTTTTTTAGATTTGTTCCTTAGAAATTTGATATTTTTCTATCTTTTATTTTCTATATATATTTTTTACTACAATTTATAATCTTATATTTGTTACCTCATTAAGATCATCAAATCCGGAATCTGGTGATGATGAGGAGAGAATGCGCCTGGCGCCCTCTATGATGGCCATGTAGGAGAAGCGAAGCTGGTCTGGAGTCTGGATTAGTCCCATCCGGTACTGACGCATGTCCATCAAAATCTCACGCACACTAGTACTGTTAGCATCCTGGTTCTTTGCAATCTGATCACACAATGAATGAAATAATAGCATTTACAACAGACATAACATATGATAGTAACTGGCCAGGATTCGAACCTGGAACCCCTCGGTCCAAAGGGGAAAACTCTACTTATTGAGCCTTTTTGGCCAGATAACTTGGGTAAAACTGAGGAAAATTATTTTTAAGTAAATGTGACTAGACATCAAACAAAGACCTCTGACATAGCCAATAAAAATAATTAGAATCCACAAAACATATATAACAATTGGCTGTAGAGTCATTTTTTGTTTCCAGTTCACATATATCACACTCTTCAAGTTGATTTCTCACTTTTGAACTGAATGTCTCTTGCATATATAATGTAGCAACAAATTATTGAACAATCCTTTGTCACTAAGAGAGATAATTTTCTTTTTTCTCATTGCTCAGATACAGGGATTAATCCTTATAATTTATAACTGTAAAACAATTGTCTCATCAGTACAGAAATCATAAAATGACAATTTCCACTATTTGCATTCACTATTTGCACTGCAAATCCTATACTCTTGTTTTCATTTTACTGATATGACCCACACAATTCAAAATAGATTTTAAATCTGTTTGTAATAAAAAGTATTGAATTTAAACCACCATTTTATTTACAACAATTAATAACTGTATGAAATGAAATGGATTGCTGTGCAACTTTTTGTACTTACCAACACTAAGCAAGTATCCACCAAGCAAAAGGTTCCGGAGCGTCCAATGCCAGCACTGCAGTGTATGATGGGAGGGCCAACATCAGGCTCCAGAGCTCCAGAGTGCCGAACGGCCATCAAGAAGTTGAGAAAAGCTGCCGGAGACTGTGGAACGCCAAAGTCTGGCCATGTTGTGTAGTGAAATTGTAGCACCTGTTTTGTTTCTCCGCTCTGAAACATTTCAATGCTTGCATTTATATTATATTAGAGATTTTATAATAGATTTGATACTAAGGATAACATTTTCGACCTTTAGCAACCCAAAAATACGGCAAATAGAGAAAGGAAACCTTCACAAATTATATTGCATTAACTTGAACAAATATAAGACAGGAAAAGAAGATTCTAAGATATAAATATAATACTTTTAGAGTTCTCAATTTTCTGAATTTATCATCTTTTGCTGGTGACAGGAATCTTGTCAAGAGGAATATAGAGATATTAGCTAATCAGAAACTAGTTATTGATACATATATATGCTAGGATTTACATTTTTTTTACTGTAATTTACAATACATTAATAACATGTTTTTGATTGGTTGGCATAATACTATAGTCCCCTTAACAAAATGGTTGTCACTGAAAGGTGATCATAAATTCAGAAAATTTACAGAAATTGTCTTCTCTCAGCCATAATCAAACTCATCCAAAATATTGATATATGCAATGTGCCTGTGCAATATGAAGAAAATCCAAGCAATCTCTTTGACTTAATCGCACTAACACTACATGTGGACGAATTAATGACCTGACGAATGGACGGACCACACCCAAATTTAAGTGCCCTCTTCGACATCATCGAGGCTGGGGCCAATAAATCAGAGCATTCATCTTAAATATCTACCCTGAGATCCTCTAGTTCCAGTGTCCTTATAGTGAAGTAGTTGAGGTCATTTTCTGTGATGTAGGTCACTTTGAGGTCAACATCATCAAACACCATTTCTTTCTCCCCATCGTAGGCAGGTCCCTCTGGGAAGTACTGGTGGCATTTAATCTAAATACACAAAAGCAATATATTAGTATTACAGCCATGTAGTCCTTCTCAATAATTCAACAAAAAGATTTAATCAAATATTATTCATCAAGAAGATTTTAACAAATATAATAATAACATTATTTATATGAGTTTGAACTATTTTTTTTTTTTATTATCTATAATTGCATTCAGCAACTTACATATATTTTGATTAAAATTCTTGAGTAATTTTAATATCCTGTACAGTAACCAGTCCCATACAGATCCCTAAATGACTACATGATCACATATCCATTTTAAAATTGAGAAAATATCAACTTCCTTAAATTAAATAGCATTCATACAACTAAAACATGAGTTATTTCAAAACATCATATGCAAGGTCTTTCCCTTTGTCACTTGCCAGATTCCATTTCAAATTGAAATAATTATTTTCCTCCCATTCATAGTATTTATTAGCACACAGTTAAACAAAGTGAACGTTTTATATTATCAGAAAAAGTGTTCAAAGATTATCTGTGCATCAAAAGCCTGCTGTAAAATTCAATGTTTAAGACTCATATTACAGAATGTATTTCAATGATCACCATTTTGTTAAAGTTAGATTTGAATCAGCTTGATTTTTGTGGTTGAAAATTTACTTAAAATCTAAATCTCAACAAATTCTCAGATAACAATATTTCTCCTCAAACAGGCACGAAGGATTAATCATCAAAAAAATAATAATAATAATTTGACAAAACCCTTTTTTTATAAAAACATTTCACAAAATATGATCTTTTTTTGGTAATTCACAACTGATACCTGACCTACTTTACCTCATCTTTGTCTTTTCCTTTAGATTCTTATCTTGTCTTTTCACAGAAATGATATAAAGGAAGAGCTGAGCAATAGTGTATTTATATTTACCACATGTGACAAATTATCATGTAATATCTACGCTGTTTTATCAAAACATAATTCTATAATTGACCTTTAATCATATATTTTTAATCCTGCAAGATACATTATTATAAAATCTTAATGAACCCGAAATATCATTGAATGAGGATCATCTTATATTAAGTGCCAGTATTTTCTTGCTGTCTTTCATTGAAGGCTAAAGAGATGTTTGTCATGTTCTTTTCCCACATAATTAGGCTTTATAAGTAGTCAATGATTGATCAACCAAAAAGAATATCAATCACAAAAGAAACAAAATATTCTCTTTTCTTTTCACATTTGTATTAAGAAGTGGCATATGTGAAATTCATGGGTCATCAAAATAAGGATATTTTTTTATTGATGACTGCATAATAGATAGTTGATCCTACGGCAGTAACTATTAGTTTTATGAGTGCCATATAAAATACATTCTAGCATCATGTTTATGTAGTCCTGTTTAGTAACTTACCATTCCCTTTTCTATGACCCTGTTGAGCATTAAAACAGCAAGTGAGTTGTGTTCCCATACCATCAACCAAAAATGTCCTGAGGTAGATGATAGTGGCCCCTAGTGAGTAGAACATGCAACAGACACACAAACACTAGAGAGTCATCTGGCAGAAAGACACAACACACATGTATACTCAGCAAAACCGCAAAGAAATATAAGAACAAGCTGAAAAATAACCAAATAAAAGCAAGATTTAATTGACAGACACAGTGCTTTCTGAAAAAACACAAAACTAGTTGTGATAGTTCCATTAAGATTATATAAGCATGTGAAATAAAAGTCCAAAATATAATTAAAAAGTATTATATTTTTAATTCTTATTTTAAGGCAATATATGACATCAACATTAATGGAACAATCACCACATACAAAACACAATGGCCATCTCAAAAGCAGACACTTGATGCTCTCACTTGTATGGCAAATGGCTGAAGGAGGAAAAGTTAAAGTGAGAAAATCAATTAGTTGTCAGTTGGGAGGCAACAGCCCACTTGATTCCAGAAATTGTCACTTTTGGGGGGTGAGTTTGTGCCCATCAACAACAACACAGATGATTGTGAACATGGTACAGCAGAGATGAATAATCTCCCATAGCCCATCAGTCCCACAGAATGCCGTCCTTATAATCTCCCATAGCCCATCAGTCCCACAGAATGCCATCCTTATAATCTCCCATAGCCCATCAGTCCCACAGAATGCCGTCCTTATAATCTCCATAGCCCATCAGTCCCACAGAATGCCATCCTTATAATCTCCCATAGCCCATCAGTCCCACAGAATGCCATCCTTATAATCTCCATAGCCCATCAGTCCCACAGAATGCCATCCTTATAATCTCCCATAGCCCATCAGTCCCACAGAATGCCATCCTTATAATCTCCATAGCCCATCAGTCCCACAGAATGCCATCCTTATAATCTCCATAGCCCATCAGTCCCACAGAATGCCCTCCTTATAATCTCCATAGCCCATCAGTCCCACAGAATGCCATCCTTATAATCTCCCATAGCCCATCAGTCCCACAGAATGCAGTCCTTATAATCCCCCATAGCCCATCAGTCCCACAGAATGCAGTCCTTATAATCTCCCATAGCCCATCAGTCCCACAGAATGCCATCCTTATAATCTCCCATAGCCCATCAGTCCCACAGAATGCCGTCCTTATAATCTCCCATAGCCCATCAGTCCCACAGAATGCCATCCTTATAATCTCCCATAGCCCATCAGTCCCACAGAATGCCATCCTTATAATCTCCCATAGCCCATCAGTCCCACAGAATGCCGTCCTTATAATCTCCATAGCCCATCAGTCCCACAGAATGCCATCCTTATAATCTCCATAGCCCATCAGTCCCACAGAATGCCATCCTTATAATCTCCATAGCCCATCAGTCCCACAGAATGCCATCCTTATAATCTCCATAGCCCATCAGTCCCACAGAATGCCATCCTTATAATCTCCATAGCCCATCAGTCCCACAGAATGCCATCCTTATAATCGCCATAGCCCATCAGTCCCACAGAATGCCATCCTTATAATCTCCCATAGCCCATCAGTCCCACAGAATGCCTTCCTTATAATCTCCATAGCCTATCAGTCCCACAGAATGCCATCCTTATAAAATACACATGACACTGGACAAATATACATTAAACAATACCAAATATTAAGTACCTACCATTTACAATTGCTGAGAAATAGTAAGGTCATGACAGCAAGGTCAAAGGTCAAATGGTTGAATTAACATGATGCTGTTACATCTACCTTTTGAGGGGTTATGGCAGGTTTACAGAGCCTCTCGGTTCAAACTTGATTGGGGCACCTTTGGGAGATGCAGGAAAGGAATGGGATATAGGTTAGTGGAGTCTCCAGTTTGGGAATCACAAAATGTCCTTAGAGCTAGAACATGAAATGGACACAGATTAGGGACAGGTGACTTATCACTGCCTTACACATATACTTAATAAAGTGAACAGGACTTTGCACTTCTACTCCTTAAGGTTAATATATGTATAACCAATATGAAATCCCTCCCAATTATGGTCAATACGAAAGAGTAAGGAAAAAAATATCTAGTCCCAGGGTCAAAATGTTATATAAACATTACAATGCACACACATTGAGATCATTCTGTGACCAAATTTTAATTAATTGTTGAGAAATAGCCTGAGAAATCCCTTCACAGTCAACAACATTACCCCATTCAGCCAAAGAGTTTTGGGGTAAAAACAGCCAAGCTATCATTCACAATGGACATCAACACTATTCCTTATGCTCGCTGGTGGGCTTGTAAGATGGAGTGTGCTCTTGTCACACATTCAAGACTATGCCTGGGACAACACATGCATGCATTGGCTAACACATTAAGCTGAAAATCAGAAGGAAAAAATCAAAATAGTTAAAGCACACAACCACTGTCAATCACACCAAAGCAGACTGCTGGCTTGTTATGTATTATAGCACAAACAAAGGTCAATATAAACTCACTCCTGAAATCTCTCAAAATAAAAGTACTTGACAAACATTTTGCAGGCTTGCCAAGTAAAAAAAGGTCCCCCAAACATTGGACATTCAAAGTTTGAATCATGCTGTGAGAATTGCATCTCATCGGTAGCACATTACATACCCTTCCCCTCTCCACCACGCGATTCAGCATCAGCACAGCTTTAGTATTCTGTTCCCAAACCATGAGCCAGAAATGGCCACAAGTGCTAGGGAGAGGGCCCTGAAAATGGTGGCAACACACATTTCACATCATTCACTATACCTCCAATCAGCAAATTAGCTTGCATGTAAAAAAGAAATATTCGGGACTGAAATAAATATATCATACATAAAATATTCACAATTAACTTTTTCTGTTATTTACTTTGAATTATTACGTTTGTAAGTTGCATAATGAGATATTCATACATTCAAACAGCAAACGAATAATACAGTTAACTCTAATTTAACAGGGAAAATAGCACAGTATGTATTACTCATCAAAATGTGTTCTTCAAATGGAAACAGTACAAGATTAAGCATAATTAGGCTGATAGGCCTTCCTTTAAATATCTAGGATGATAATATATAATAGGGCACATTCATCAAACAATATAAAAAATAATCCCAATCATCCTGACATAGTAATTATTTGCACAGTTTTAATCAGATGATGAATTTTGTGTCATGTGTTTAGGGAGGTTTATAGGTGTAATAGGGAAGTTAACAACTGCTTGACTCAACAATGACATGAAATTTATGTGAAAAGACACCTACTGAACCAAATCAGGTATTTAAACATTTCCAAAAAAATATTTTCCATAATATTTTACATTATAACTTATATAAAAATGATTTGCAAGCATACCTGTGTGAGTATATACTGCCTATTTGCATCAGGTGCTTTGACGATGTTGGCATTGATATAATCTATCCCATCCCTTTGTAATATAACACGACTGTGATCATCTGAAGTAATCAAAAGAACTCATTATTACAATATTCCCTTGAATAATAGGGTTTTAAAACTTTTTTGTCATTACTTGATTATTTAAAATATTTCTTGTGTGTATAACATTTCTGTGCTTACATGGGCTAACATCTCTATATCGGTTTCTACTCCGGAAATCTGGCTTTCTAGAGTCCTTTAAGCTGAAGTCATGGTTCAATGAAGCTTCATTTCTGATTTTCTGCAAAGAAAAATGAGATATAATAATATCAGCATAAACCTACATGTACATCTTTTTTATGTAAATACAAAATACTAACATATTTATCCTAATTTCCCAAGCTTTAGGGCACTTATAAAATAATCCAGCAGCAGAATTAAAAAATTAAAGAATATTACAAATATTTGGCGACAACGAAACCTGTCTTATAAAGGCAAAATCACTATTCTTAATAGTCTTGCTTTGTCACCACTAATCTATGTCTCTAGTGTTATACAGACACCAGATAAAGTCATCACTGAGGTTGAGAAAATTATCATGGATTTTTTCTGGGAAGGGAAAAGGCCTAAGATAGCTAAAGATGTTTTAACAAAAAAGATATGTGATGGTGGTTTAAAATTATGTGACTTTAGAAAAAAGGTAGATGCTCTGTTATTAAGTTGGGTAAATAGACTTACTTCTGGGAAACAGTGTAACTGGCATGAAATACCTAAATATCTCTATGGTACAAATAATCTTGAATTTTACTTTCAATGTAAGCAGAATAAAATAAAAACCTGCAATCTGCCAAAGTTTTATTATAGCATTCATAACATATGGACTCAGATACACTCTGTAGAACCAAAAAATATCAATGATATACTTGAAGAAGTCATATGGAACAATAAATTTATCTTACAAAATGGTAAATCAATACACTGGAAAGATTGGGCAAGCAAAGGGATAACAAAAATCAAACATTTGCTGAGTGATAAAGGCACTTTCTTAAATCATACACTTCTGAATCAAAAATACAATATTAAATGCAATTTTTTACAATCATTACAAATAAAAGAATGTATTCCTAACAAATGGCGATCACTTATTCAAAGGGAATACAATAACTACTCAATAGACAGACATTTAGGTATCACTGTTAATAATAAATTCCAGCCAATTAAAATGTTCAAGTGTAAAGACTATTACTGGTGTCTCATTGATTTAATTAAAGTTATTCCAAACTGCAAAATTAAATGGCCGGGTGTATATCCACAGTTTAATAATCATATCAACAATGATGACCTTTGGCAAAGAATATTTTCTATGGCATTCATTGCAACAGAAGACACCATGTTACAGTCTTTCCAGTATAAAATTATTCATAGAACAATATCTTGTAATAAATGGCTGAGTGATATTACTATAAAGGATACTGGTACCTGTGATTATTGTATGGCATTAGACGATATTCCACATTTCTTTTTGCATTGTCAGAAGAGTGAAGTCTTCTGGATCAGTTTTATACAATGGTGGAATAACCTTGATTTAATTAAAATAAAGAAGGAAGACTTTGATGGTTTTGACGAATGTATTCTTTTTGGATTCCCATCTGAAGGGGAAATTTGTAAAGCGCTTAACTATTGTATACTGGTTGCAAAGCACTACATCTATAGACAAAGAAAATTCTGCAATAACTCCATAGACTTTTACAGTTATCTACCACTGTTAAAATATAAGTTGAATATTTACAAACATGTATGTATACAAAATAATAAGATCAACCTATTTGAGAAACATCAATATATTTTGGACAGCCTGTAAAAGTGACACAGATTGGAGGGAGCACTCTCCCTCCAGTCTGTGTCGCTTACATATTCTAATTTTTATAATATCTATATTAGGCAGTACTCCTTAAAGATCATGAATGGTATGCAATGTAATATGTATTATGTAATTAATAAATAAACATGCTTCCTGCATTAAAAAAAAAAAAAAAAAAAATCCATGGTGACAAAACTACTTCAAAACCGTCAAATGTTAATATTTTATAATTCCTTGTGTCAGTGCAACAACATGTTTATATTGTCTATAAAATGTTGTTTTTCTCAACTGAAGATGGCCAAATGTTAGAGCATAATATAAAAAATGGAAGGCATATACCTGGTGGGAGCATACATCATTCAGGACTATATAACACTCTCTCTTCATACATGCATTAATGAACCTGGCTGAAATATGCTGAATGATTGGTTTATTCCTGATTTGTAGAGTATAACCTGAATATCATTTCAGTCATGGTCGAAATGAGTCAAACCTATACATCTGGTCACGCATGGCCACTGAATGACACAATATAGTCATGCATGGCTGCTCAATGACACAATATAGTCACGCATGGCTGCTCAATGGCACAATATAGTCACGCATGGCCGCTGAATGACAGAATATAGGCACGCATGGCCACTGAATGACACAATATAGTCACGCATGGCCGCTGAATGACACAATATAGTCACGCATGGCCGCTGAATGACACAATATAGTCACGCATGGCTGTTCAATGACACAATATAGTCACGCATGGCTGCACAATGACACAATATAGTCACGCATGGCTGCTCAATGACACAATATAGTCACGCATGACCGCTGAATGACACAATATAGTCACACATGACCGCTGAATGACACAATATAGTCACGCATGGCCACTCAATGACACAATATAGTCAGGCATGCATTGCACTTGGCAGAATACGGTAGAGTAATTGCTAGTGTGGCAATTTTTGTTACATTTATGTGTGACCAAATAAATGTCTGGCTCTTACTTATCAATAGCAACTGGTGAGCATTTTCAGAATTGAATAAAAAAAGTTTCCATGGGTCTGTTACTTGTGTTTGGTTTTTTCTTTTTTTCAACTGCCCTTTAACAAGTTTATAATAATGGATGATCTTGCTGACAGTCCTATTAATGCTCTGAGTATACCCCAGTTCAGAGAATTCTAATAATAAATTTATAGACCTGACACAGATAACAAATAGATAACCTGCATATTTAATCCCACTACCATGATTACTGAGAATCCTGATAATACCCTTGTTTTGATTAAGATAACAAATTTCTATGGAAAATTTGCAGATTGTATATCTGATTACTGAGAATCGCAACAAAATTTCAATAGCTTTTTTTTTACTTAGACTGAGAATCGCAACAAAATTCCAATAGCTTTTTTTTTACTTAGACTGAGAATCGCAACAAATTCCAATAGCTTCTTTTTTTACTTAGACTGAGAATCGCAACAAAATTCCAATAGCTTTTTTTACTTAGACTGGGTTTCAACCGTTTGGTCAGAATCCAAGTCGAGCTAGATCTTGATTTGGGTCTGAAAAGATGCTATATAACACTGTTCTCTTTGTTTCTCTGTGCATATCAGCATATATATTCCAGGAATAAAAATCTTCCCTAAGACTGGTAATATCATATTTTAGTTGTCTTTTTGTGTTATTATCAAATTTGTTGCCATGTGTTTAACAAAAATGTTGTACTTCAATTACAAAACCCCTCAAAATGAAAGCTTTCTGCCCTCTTCTACTATTGCCCACGACACCAATGGACCAAGGTAATTAATGTATAAAATTCTGATAAATATATCAACATTTTCAATAAGAAAAAAACACATCCCTCTCTTCCCATTTAAAAAAAAAATAACAGACAAGAAACAAGACACTGAATCTTTTTGATCCAGTCTTTATGATGGCCCTGAATTCTGCACTGTTAATAATAATGCAATAGCTATTCAACTTTTACCATGCATGCAGTCTGGGATTTTAGCACTAGCCCGCAGTCCCAGACTTCTAGAAACACTGTCGGGCTAGTGCACCTTCCTCTGATGAGAGCCCTACTGTCTAGTAGCTAATCATCATTTTTCAAGTATTGGTAAAAATGTCCTTTTATCCTTTGATTAATCTTACTAAATATCAATACTACATATGAATTGCCCTAAACAAGTACAAATAAAAAGTAAAATAGTTCATAAATATAATTAATGAACAAAAAATTATGCAAAAAATAGTGATATATTGTTATATAAAATTCTTCATGCACTGATTTTTTACATTTGACTTTTTCAAAATTAATAAATCAAATATCAGACTGACATAATGAAAGAGGAGAGTTATCAATATAAATTTTGAGTTATCAATTGTGTAACTCGGCCAAGAACTGACTGAGCAACACCACTTTTTTCATTTTTGTAACTAGCTGGTTCTTACACATGTATGCACATTTTGATGTACTCAATGTCACTGGCAGTAATCTCTATTTAGTTTAATTTGTACTATTCATATAAACTTATCCAATACCAAAAATTAATTCTTTGGGTAACATTTAAACCAGACATTTTCCTAATTATCAGCCACTTTTATAAATGTTTGAATCTTAGACGCATCAGGCCTAAGTTCAGCCATAATTCTGACATAATTCTTTTTTTCGCTTGCCCAAAAACGTTTATGATAACTGCAGTCGAATAACTATAAAACTGGTGGTAGAAATATTGGCCATAATGAAACATGCCAGTCAGACCAGTTCTTGTGCTAATAAATCAGCAATTTTCCAAAGAGTTACAGCCTAATCAGTTGAAACCTCAAGGCAAAACAAACGCGTGCGAAAAACATATTTGGGAATAAAGCTTCCGAAAAAAATTTGGTCATGTTCTTTTGCCTTAAGGGCTGGATTTTTTTAGGATTCAACTGATTACACTGTAATTGACGTAAGTCTATGTAGTAACCAATGTATTATCGTCCCAGTTTTTTGTTGATTGATGGCCATGTCTTGCACCCAGTATGAATCGTGGCCCAGTGTGAATTCCTACATTGTGCAACTGGCCAAAGTAGGAATTCCTACTTTGCGCAAATAAGTAAGAATTTTAAGATATATCAATAACTGAGTTGACTGGATACGGCCAATATAATTACAATGTTTATCAGTTTTATAGTATTAAACTTTGTATTTAAAAAAATAACAGACACTTCCTCTGGCTTAATTGGACATTATTGGCATAAAGAATATGGTTACATATTTGGATTGACTCGTACCTCGTACATTATAATGGAAATATGACATTTTTGGAAATAGAAATGTTGATTGTCATTTTATTTTGACAAAAAATGTACAACCTTTTTTTTTGGAATATTTGTATCGTAATTATATTATACATAATTATACAAGCCCACATCCAGATATCTACCTATTTTCCAATCAGAAATGTACATATGCACTGATAAAATCATATTTTGGAAGCTCCACAACGTTGTGGTCCTTCTGACGTCATATGAAAGTTCTCCCTTTGCGTTTCCATGATGTCATCACTTGGACTCTCCTAAATGCCATTTCTCGTTGTCAAGTTTGATATCGGGTAAAAAACTGGACAAAAAACACTACAGAATGCACACGGATTTGCATTTTTAGACATAATGACTGGGAAAGATAGTGGCATGGGTCAGAACTGCAACAGTCAATCGCCAGAGGTCGAGTTCATTTACTAGGGAAACTTCAATATGATGGGCAGTGCGCCATGTTTCTAGAAACAGTGGATTTCAAGATTCCTACTTTGCACATGACAGGCATTTCAGAATGGAAGGAGTGAATAGTGAAGAGTAGTGTGTGATACAGCATGTTGGCTTAGCATCAGAAATGCAAAGGCTTAGCTTCCGATATGTTGTCAAACTTATTAAATCATTGGATAACTTTACATTTCACATTGTATTTTCTTTTGGCTTCCTGTCATATTATTATTAATTTGCAAATCCTGCTTGACTTGAGCTTGATTTTGTCAAAATAAACACTTGTTTGACTTGGCCACATCAAAAGCACATTGAAGTAGTGTTCCTCGCAATTCAGAACTTATTCTTAATAGCTTTATAGAGCAAATAAACAAGGAAGAAATAGCACACTGCATACTAAGGTTTCAAACATATGTGGAACAGACTGACAATGAATGTCACCAATTCCAAGAATCACACCGAAATTCTGGGTATTCAGGTTGGTTATGGTCGTGAATGATTGAACGTTTCCACTTGAGTTTTTCCTCACCTGGTATTCAACTCCCCACGATCCTGCCGCGTCAAACTCTTCAAACTCGGCTTCTGGGCCTTGTGACATCTTTTGTGTTCTTAATTACATTTAAATTACTTATATTAAGACGAAATTCGCACAAATCCCACCACGATCAAGCCATATCTCGAGGATCAACAGGATATTGATGAAAGCGGAAGCGGAACTTCTTTACACCAATCAGAATTGAGTGACGTAGCGAGTCCTGAAGATGAAAACATGTCAGCCGCATCGTGTCTTGAATCTGTTATCGGAATGTAATTATTGTCCAAAGCAAGTATTGTTTGACATTGACATACGACAAGCAGGATGTTATCCGCAAAGGAAGAAAGGGGCGCGTTAGTGGATGCTATTAGATATGACAATTTAGCTTTGGTAACTATAGTATTGTGAATTCAACTTGAACTGTTTGACTGCTGTGTTCAACAATGTGTGGTTGAAGTTTAACCTGAGAGCAATTTATTCATGTTCAATAGTATTGCTCTCAACTTTGACTCCCGGGCTTTGACTTTAGGCTTTAACTTTTGCTAAGGGTGTCACCAGATTGTAATCAAGCAGGAGTGAAAAGCAATCAGTCTTTTGGAACAATCCTGGAGTGAGGTCTTTATTTAATTTGACACTGAGAAAAAGATGATTGACATTATTGTTGGCCAAGCTTGGTTTATGATCGCATAATAAGAAAATTATTCTGTTTGCAATGTATTCTCAGAAGAATGTTAGAATGGTTGAAAAAAATTTAATGAGACCTGAACGGGTCCTATGTTATATTTGTTACAACAGTATAGGCCGATTGCCGATCTCCATGTTTTTTTCTCCCCATTGAAAAGTACACACCGAAACTGTACAACTTTACCGGAACCAGATCTGTACAATTCCTCTTTATTAAATCATTGGTAATAGAGATTCACAGGGGGCCTATATGGAGTTAGGAAGGACGGAAAAAAGGCAAATATGTCTACACTGTGGTTCTGATCATTTTCTGCTACAACTTAGCTCAAAAGACAGTTTCTGTCCCCAATTTACCATATATATTACATCAACACCAGAATCATTTTAGCTGACTTTGCCAATGGAGTAAGAGGGGGAGTTTCCTCTCATTCTGTTTGTCCAACAAAAAAGTGGGCCATGCTGCCACCTGGTGTGTAAATAACTGTTGTGCATGGGTTAACTTTGTAGACATGCAAGAATGGCTCAAAGTATAAAAAAATGTTGATTGACATGTCATTTCATTTCAGTCAGTTTAAATACACTCATAATCACTAAATATATACACTATTCATGAAGACCAAAATTTTACAATTAAGTGCTTAAACAACATATTCCACATCTGCAATCCATAAATCCACTCCATCATCATTTTAAGACAACTGAAAGAAAAATAATAGTTTTTTTTTTTCCAGCTGAAGACACTTGTGATGAAACACAAAGTGAAAGTTAATCGCTACGTGAGATACAAGGAGGGAGAGAACGTCAGGTCCTTCACACCTATCAGTGTTGCTATAGCCCACGCATCTCCACCAGTGCTCAACTACCTCATACAAGCTGGTAAAGTGCAATATATGATGCTCTGATAACATATCTGAAGCAAAAAGCTTGATTTTTATCATATTTAAAGGTGGGACAGCTTTGAACATTGCAGTATGTCCAATTTGAACTGATTCACATATTTCATGCAATTTCAGTTCACTCAAAAACACATTCAGGGCATAATTATATCTGGAGCATAATGATGTCTGAAAGCTCATATGAAAATACCTATACACAATAGCTCACAACATTGTTTAATGAATTGAAAGCATTCACTTCCAGTTGACCATGATAGGATCTAATAAGTTTAAACCATAATTGCCAAGAAATGAATATGTGCCCAAAGCAACAGTTTGATGTCAAATCACAAGTTTAAGTTGTGAGTGCCATGCGGCAAAGTTCAAAGCTCTCATAAAAGAAGGCGTGACTTTCCTAGCTTAGGCCCAGATGAAATGATTTGCATAGCAGAATAATTTTCTTTCAAGAAGTGTGCGATATTTATTTTTTTATCCGTGGACACCAATAAATTCCATATTTCCTTTAAAAAAAACAACAACAAAATAGAAAGCTGTAAAACTTTTAAACTTGTGAATTTGAGTTTTCTGAGAGGAAATATGATCAAAGAATCATTTAGCCTCTAATCATTTCCACTCCATGTACAATAGAAATTATTACGTTATAAAATTATGGATATAACTATAAAACATACTTTGCTGCAACTCTCACACGATATATACATTGAATCCAAATATTTAGGTGCTGATGTCAACAAAGTTGCCTATAGTCATACAGATGATCAACAGGAAAAAATGTGCCCACTCGTCCTGGCCTGTAAAATGGAAAAACTCCAAGTGATTGATATTCTTGCAGAATCAGGTGAGTTGCACTTAATAAGATGGGTATGATTATTTAGATATGGGCCAGGATGGAACTTGAAGCCCAGAGTTGAGCTCAAGTTGATGTTCTCTTCAGATATCTATCATCCTGAGTGGAACGTGTATTTTGAGCATCTGACAGGTAAGAATTGCGGTGATGAATCAAAAATGATATGTTCATAGGGATTGACATTTGAATAAGGAAAAACCTCATGAAAAAGGACTTGTATTTTCTGTATGAATGATGACAGTTTGTGGTAATCAATCACATAGATATTATTGAGAAAAAAAAGACACCAATCAACAGTTGGTTTATGTAAATGTCTTAATTTCAGAAAATTAATACAAATGCTCAAATTCAAGGTGGTTATCGATCACATAGATATTTGTTAGAAAAAATATTCAATTCTGTCTGTAGTTATTTTGTGTATAAATGTCAGTTTTTTTAGAATTAATATAAATGCTGTAATTCAAGGTGCTGATGTAAACTCTCATGTCTTGGGGACCAAAGTTATTGAAGAAGAAGGTGGAAGTTTTGATTATGGAGACAACCACAATACATGTCTACACTGGGCAGTGATGTACCGAAAAACTCAATTAGCAAACACTCTGTTATGTGCTGGGGCAGACCCGAGCTTGCTGAACTCCTCGGGAGAAAGCGCCCTCCATATGGCCTGCGACACATACAATCCCGCAATGGTAGAGGCTCTGACCAAAGCTGGAGGGGTTGTCAATACCAAAGATATATATGGAACTACAGTGCTGGGAAGTTTGATAACCTACCGCGGAGACAATGAGGAGGAAATATGCCTGACCAAGTTACTATTGACTGCCGGATATTGCCTCAGTAATGAAGATTGGCTCTTTAAATCCACAGAACGTTTGTCACAGATGCACACGATACGTCAGCTGGCAATTTATAAACATGGTGAACATTTTATAGAGATGCTGAAGAGACACCATTACGATGTGAAGTCTTTGAAACATTTGTGTAGACTGGTTGTGAGGCAGCGAATCGGGTGCATCAAACTTGTAGATAAAATCTCAAAACTGGAGTTACCAACTTCTATCAGACAATATTTACAATTGCATGTTCTGTAGTAAATATCCAAAGTATGAATGATTTTAATTATTTGTAATAAAACGTATCATGTCCAAAAATAAGCAAGAGAAACATAAAGTGTGATGTGAAATGGCTAAACAGATTTTAAGTAGCCTGTAAATTATATTGAATATTGGACCTTAAAGGGATGAACATTTGAGCCACAATCATCAGACAAATAAGGGTTTTGAGGAGCACAAACTGTATGCAAGAAAGCACTTGTAGCAAGGATTAAATGACGGGATTTCATGTGTTACAACAGGTAATGCCCCTAAGAAGAAGGTTTCATTCAAATTGATTCTGTCAAATCACTCAAATCTGTGCCAAACAATTTTTATTGCTTTGTTCTTGTGTAAATTGTTGCAGGCACACAGAAACATGTTTTTGGTAATATTCAACCAGTATCTTGGAACATTTCACATCCTTAGCTGACATCCTAATGTTTGATCATCCAACTGATAAAGAAAACTAAAACATTGATGTTTTATTAATAAAGTAACTTTAAGGTGAAAAACTAGATTAAGGAACAGGGGGATTAAAGAGTTGAATTGGGCATAGCAGAAAATGCATTCGCACATATTTTGTTATTGTGAAAATCATTTGTGACAGCTGTAGCTGAACTGTGAAAAAACTGAAGCACAATGGCTGTAAGTTGGTTGAATATTACATCAAAATTTATTAAGGGCATAATACAATGTGTAAACACTGAATGCACAACTGTTTGAATCCCTGATAGCAGTAGTTGATGGGGCATTCATAGATTTGGGTCTGGTAGCTATACTCCTAGCATTACTATGTAATGAGTTAATCATGACTTACAATACACCAGCTTATTAGCACCAGTTCCTCTGTGGTGATACAAAGGTTGTGGGTTCGATCCCCGGCAGTGCTGATATTGAATTCATGATACAATTTCACACATGAGCTGAGGCCTGTGCCTAAAGGGTTAACCCATTGCTCTTGTAAATCTGTGACTAGGTGGATTGTCATGTCAAAGACATGCGACATGACATTTCAGTGAGGCAGCACTATATCTGCTACAAGTAGGTCTCATCACAAAATGACTGAAATAATGTTGAAAGTGATGTAAAACCCCAAACAAACAAACTGATTCAAGTAAACATGCCCCACTAACACAGTTGTTGGAGCAATGGATCTATGCCTTGGTTGGTAACATAAGTGGAGGTGTTCTGATTAACGCCCACTTTCACACTGGTTAAAAAATAGTGCAAATGATTTAGCCGCTGTTGTTCAAAGGATTGTAAGCATGCCATTTCACAATATTCACAGGTTTTTTTACTTTTATTTATTTTTATTTTCTTTACAGCAGGTAAAAAAAATATTTAGAACAGTAAAAATATTTAGATAATTTCTCAGAATCTTGTATTTCTTGATGCTAATGATTCTGATGCTGTTGATTTTTACTTAGTGAAGGTTTCATTCCCCTTTCAAAAAATAATACTGCTAATAATTATAATATATTTAATTAGTGATAAATCAGGCAATGTCTGCTCATGGCGCTCTTGCAGCTAATGTTTCGGGAACAGGTAGGCTTTTAAGTGCTTTGATTATTTGCAATTTTTACTATGAAGGGGCAGGGCATTCCATACTCTTATCATCTCCATTGACGTATACAAACCGGCCAGGAAAGATGGAACAATCTTCCATCTTTGTTATTTATGATGTCATTGAAATCGTAAAAAAAACATTTTGCCTTCTCTTATTTGCCCTAGTTTGCCCTAGTGGGCTGGACAAGAACACTATTCTTGACTCTGTTTCTTGATTAGCTCTATTTCAACAAAGTAAACTTTCAACCAGATACTTGAACACTAGCATCCTCAAGATAATTGAATCAGTCAGTTTTCTTCTTTTGCATCTTTGATAACATGATTTTCATTTCCTTGTCATTTACAAATCCTTCCCATGTGGCATATAGATTTCAAAGGCATATACTGGTAAAATGCAATATTTAGGTGCTGTGCATTTGTGATGGTTTGGATGTGTACGTGTTGAGTACATGTTGAGGAGAGGGGTTTGAAGGTCTGTTAGTATTAGAAGGATGTGATGCTTCTGATGGTGGCAATGTGTGATATGCTGCATCGTAGAAAGAGTTATTGTGTGCTGGGCAATAAGGTCAAGTTAGGGGAGATGTGATATTCATAATTCTAAAGCAGTGACAAGTTGATATAATATTTAAAATTTGAAAAAGATATTTTAATTTTAAATGTGTGAGATGCCAGGTAGATTTGAGCAGTTGGTGAGTTTTACCATCTGTGAGAATAGGAGTTTATAATTAAACATGAAGACCGAGATGTTTTGTCAAATGATGGAACCCTGCTATCTGCAAAAATATCTGCTCATGTGTGTAAAGTCGGATGCTACGAAGCTTTGGGCAGCTGTATAAATGTAGGGATTGACTTAATAGTGTCTAGTTTGATTGGTGGATTTGTATGATCTTAGGACCTCATTTAGAATGGCAACCCATATGTAAGCCCCGTATGTGGCTATCAGTCTATTTAATGTATCAAAAAGATGTGGCGATGTTATGTTTTATATTGGTTTTACATATAGCATTTCTAAGTTTAAACAAGACTTTAATCGATTGATTGCAGAGTGGATATAGAATTAGAAAATAAGCTTCTTGGAGAAGTGCACTCCTCAGTATGAATAAGAATTTACAATCTCAAGGTCGATATTATTTACTTTGCATTTATTATATAATTTATTCAGAGGTTTTAGGAGAGTTGTGCAAACAACATTAATCATTTAATTGGAGATGCCCCACCTTTTTTAACAACTTTGCTGCATTTTAGATTTCATTATCAGTAACACTTTAATTTAGTGCATTATAAATGTTCCAGTTTTTCTCATCCTTAATATGATTAATTTGATGACCACTGTCTGTATAAGTTGCACTGCACATGAGTGTTTACAGTGGTTTAACCATTCAGTGGGATTGACATCACTTGGCTCTACTTCATTGCAATTTGTGGAATGTTGTAGGTTTTCTACCAGTTTCCAAAAGACTTTTGGGTCATTACCCACCTCTGAGATTTTACTGACTTTATGGTCTCTGTATTATTAAATTTTTTATTAAGCATTTTGTTTTCAGGTACTTCTTTTCTGAATAATACAGTTTTCTAAGTTCACCATTTCCAAGTTCTTTAGGAAATTGTCTACTGGTTTTCTTGACCTCGCGCAAGAGGTTTGACAATATTTATAAAAATTGTTGGCATATTTCTTCGGATATTTTTTGTCTTCATTAGGATTCTCCTAAAAGTTTTGAATGCAGCTGAGTAAAAGATGTCGCTGGCCCATTTTGTTGTATTATCAGTGCCATTTAATTCATTTTAGATATCATAACAGTCTCAATTAATGCATCGTCATCATTAAGGTGTTCAGTATATGACTCTTAATATTTCCCAAATAAATAGTCTTGGTATATCTGTGATATGACAGGTTTACATTCAGGCCACGGGCCATGGCGCAGTTGGTTAGAGCGCCAGCTTATTAGCACCAGTTCCTCTGTGGTGATCCAAAGGTCATGGGTTGAACTCAGGATACAATTTCCCATATGAGCTGAGGCCCGTGACTAAAGGGTTAACCCGTTGTCCTTGTAAATCTGTGACCAAGGGAGTTGTCATGTCAAGGACCTGCGACATGACAATTCAGTGAGGCAGCACTATATCTGCTACAAGTAGGTCTCATCACGAAATGACTGAAATAATGTTGAAAGCGATGTAAAAACCCCAACAGGTTTATATTCATATTCAGCCTTAAATATCCCTGTTTGTATTGCAACAGTTAGAAACAATGGTCTGACAGAAAACAGTTGTCTTTTATTTTGAACTTAACCAAGCCCTCATGGTTGTTTATATGGCTAGTCCATAGTCTATCACGATCACTGAAGGGAATTTACAATGCCGTGGCGCAGTTGGTTAGAGCGCCAGCTTATTAGCACCAGTTCCTCTGTGGTGATCCAAAGGTCGTGGGTTGAACTCAGGATACAATTTCCCATATGAGCTGGGGCCCATGCCTAAAGTGTTAACCCGTTGTCCTTGTAAATCTGTGACCAGGGGAGTTGTCATGTCAAGGACCTGCGACATGACAATTCAGTGAGGCAGCGCTATATCTTCTACAAGTAGGTCTCATCACGAAATGACTGAAATAATGTTGAAAGCGATGTACAAACCCCAAACAAACAAACAGGTTTATATTCATATTCAGCCTTAAATATCCCTGTTTGTATTGCAGTTAGAAACAATGGTCTGACAGAAAACAGTTGTCTTTTATTTTGAACTTAACCAAGCCCTCATGGTTGTTTATATGGCTAGTCCATAGTCTATCACGATCACTGAGGGGAATTTACAATGCTTCCCAGAGAAAGTAGATTTCCCCAAAATATGTCCATCTTTCATTTCATTAATATGAGGATACGCAACCCAGTGGTTGATTGATTAGATAACGTTTAATATTACACTCAGCAACTTTGGTCATAGGTGACAATAAAATGAAAAGCCTGAACCTACCTATTGGAATTAAAGAAGCACAATGTCCAAGGCTGGGAGTCCATTTACATTCAGGGAGACATCCTTATTGGTTAGCCTCTTACCCCATGCAGGGGATACCATGGGCCTATTCTATTGCTGTGGACCACCAGGGGGAGTAACTCGGGGGCCATGCAGGGCTCCAACCATGATTTACCATTCATTTATAGATGATTTGTCTGTACAAATACAAATAGAAATACAAAATTTATTCTCATAGAGAGACCTCTGGTGAGGCATGGAAGAAATAAAGAATGCAGATACATTTTATATTAATTTTATTTATTTATTGTTTGGGGTTTTACATCACTTTCAACATTATTTCAGTCATTTCGTGATGAGACCTACTTGTAGCAGATATAGTGCTGCCTCACTGAATTGTCATGTCGCAGGTCATGACAACCCACCCGGTCACAGATTTACAAGGACAACGGGTTAACCCTTTAGGCCTCAGATCATATGGGAAATTGTATCATGAGTTCAATCCCGGCACGGCCGGGGTTCGAACCCATGACCTTTGGATCACCACAGAGGAACTGGTGTTAATAAGCTGGCGCTATAACCAACTGCGCCACGGCCCATGGCCTACATTTTATATTAAAGGGATTAAGCACCGATTTTGAAAAAAACGTTTAAAATTCATATATTGGTGATAAATGTAGTTGTCTTTCATGTCTATAAATGTTTTGAAAAATGCATCCCCATCATTGTCTGTAAAACCTGTTTGAAAAAGACCTTAACATATAGGCCCCTAATGAAAGCACACTCCTTTCTTGGCGTCATTTTTATGTGGTGTGTCATCATAGAGGCACTGAAAGGTAAAATGACGTCATAAGAGTATGGCAATATGCTTATGACGTCATGAAATGTATTTTCCTTTGAATAGTACCAAAATGACGTCAAACAGTGCTACCCTACTTTGAGCCTCAATTGAGGTCAAATAAAGTTCACGCTACCCGTGTTTACCCGTCACATGCAGCTTACGGCTCAGACAGACCTCTGCTGGGAGTGCAACTCTTATGTCTTATAGCAACATATCTTATTACTCTGTTATAATTTCAATATGTCATTATGCTCATATATGGCTAAGCTTTCAAAAACACCAAATTGTAGAATTGATGCTTAATACCTTTAAACATTACAAAATATAATTATGTGAATCCAACCTTCAAATCATCAATAAGCTAATTAACAGGATTAATACAGGTAAATCATGGGCGAACAGCCTGACATGCTGTTAAGCAGGTTTAAATTCAAATACAAATACAAAATTTAGAATTTATTCTCATACCTGTAGAGATAAGCACATTTAAATTCAAAATATGCTTAACTAACTTAACTAATTGTGACATGTAAATCATAAGTGAACAGTTGACATGCTGTTAAATATATTCGTGTTTAAGTATTTTATACAATAGTGTTGAGCAACTAATGTTCAATTTAAGCTTGTACAGAATTGAGACTGGTTTGGAAATGAGCCATAATAATGTTAACAAATTTTGATAAATTTGACAGCTCGTGTATATTATCGCTGTTCATAAGACATTTCATGTTAAAGATGTTAGGATTCACGGTGTAGGAGGCGTCAACAAATTGGCTTAGCTCTGTTTTAAAATAACTGCATCTCAGTAATTAATGATGCTCATCCCCAACCAACTTAGAGTAGCACAGTTTACATAGTCTTTCGTCTCGTGGAATATTGCTGTATCGAGCTGTTACCACTGGGAGTCTGGTATTTGTTCTGAATTTAATTAGAGGTATGACTAATTTTGGTTCTAGCAGGGTGAGGTATTGTTTCGGTTTTAGAGATGATTTAAAGATATTATGTGTCACACGCACTGGAGTTTAACAGGTTAAATTCCCATTGATCAGAATAAAATGTTTGTAAATTTTTATCAAATACTGGTTTAAGTGTTCTCGGGCATAGTTTGTTGGGGGTATCCTAGAGATACTCAAGCTTTAATTGATCCAAAGTATTTTTAATATAAGATAACCAGCCAGATGTATACACACTTTTATCATATAAATCTTGCATCTTATTGTACAATGCTAGTGACACCTTGCTTAATTTGCCTGTGCTGATTTGGACCCAGAAGTTCAGCATTCTTTGTTTGACAAATATTTCAATATTGTGCCTTCCGAGCTCCCCTAGAGTGATATTATTACTGTATACCGAGAAAAATTCGCGCCTAGTTATTTTCGCGCCATCGCCGTTTTCGACAGGTTCGCGCCGTTTTATTTTCGCGAATTTTGGATTTCTAAAACATAATATTATCACAAATTACGCTTTGCAGGTCGAGAACAGAACAAAACAAAAAATTTCGAAACACTTTGTTTTGACTTTGTTCTCACTGATTCCAATTATCAGCGTTCACAGTTTTGCATTTCGTCTTTGTTTCCACTGCTTTGAGTCGTGTCTTCCCTTTTTGGCAGAAATGCTTTCACACGTGGATCGATCTTAATTGCGTTTTAAATGATAAATAAAGGTATATACATAATATTATCACAAATTACGCTTTGCAGGTCGAGAACAGAACAAAACCATACATTATTGCGCAATATATTAACTATCGTTTTCGTGCTAAAAACAAGAGCCTCTTCCCGTCACTTCCGCCTTTCAAAATTGCGACCACGTGTTGCGTTGAGTTGTCCCTTTTTGACAGAAATACCTTCACACGTGGATCCATTTTAATTGCGTTTTAAATGATAAATAAAGGTATTTACCCAATATTATCACAAATTATGCTTCGCAGGTCGAGAATTTATCCATGAAGTAAAACGCAATTATACCTCAGTGATGCGCGTATTTATGCGATTTCGAATGAATACGCGCATGTCAATTATTTGTAAAGTATTGATTAGCCATCTTTAGACTGGTTCCCCATCGAGTGTCAAGAACATTGTGTATATACACAGATGGCGGCAACCAGTCTATGGCTGTACGCGCCATTTTTGGGTCACGTGACGGGGTCAAATGAGGTGCGCTTTGTTTACAAATGTTTGTAACGATAAATATCTTGTTTCATGTTTCATTTTTTAAAAATACAGTAGTTGTCTGAGGTATAAAAACAAAACATACACTCGTCGGTCAGCTGTGACCGCGGATTCAGTTCGTTGGTGATGGCGGACGGATACCCTTCGCCTTCGGCTCAGGGTATCCGTCCGCAATCACCAACTCACTGAATCCGCTCACCCAGCTTCCCGACTCGGTATGTTTTGTTATAATATCATGTACGTGATGTCACGATATTTCACGTCTGCAACACGAGGAGAGGCCAGGGATCCATCATTGCGCAATATATTAATATTTCAATGCGTGTTCATAGACGTACATCGTGTTACGTTTTCGAGGTACGGAACACGGTAAATTTGATGTGCTGCAACATGAAGAGAAGCCAGGGATCCATCGTTGCGCAATATATTAAATTTTTCAATGCGAGTTGATACACTCCATTTGTTTTCGCGCCAAAAATAAGAGCTTGTCCCCGTCACTCCCGCTTTTTAACATGACGACCTCGTATTGCGTAATGCATCTTCAATTTCGCGTCCATTTAATTTCGCGAATGACGTCCTGGCGCGAATTAACGCGAAAATAAAAAGGTCGCGTAAATTTGTCTGTATACAGTAATTGATTTTGTTCCTATCTTTAAAATGTACTTACAATATTGATTGTGAAATGTTTCAATGTTTTGGATATTAGAAAATCCCCGAATTTCAGAGCCATATAAAAGAATATGCAAAATGCAGGTGTCAAACAGTTGCAGTTGAATATCAAGTGGCAGTTGTAATTTTCTAGCTTTTGCAGCAATAATATATGTTGCTCATATCAAAGAGACCAATAGTTGTAGCGTAAACATTTTCAATCGTTTCGTATCTATTTGTTCATATACATGTCAATCAATAAATATTTGTGAGGTTCGAGATAAAATGTAAGCTCACCTGAAATTTGTTGAAAGATGGAATGTGCTGCTTCAGTCTGGTCAGTTTTGGCCTCAACACCTTCTTCACCCCAACTCACTGACTTCCCAGACTGAGAGCAACCAAACCCCATCCTTCACCAAACATACAAGGAAAGCATGCATTTTGTCCAATGAGACTGATAGCATGCAGTGGTGGACTGCATGATCCAAGGCCAAGGCTCAAGCATATTGATGAAGCCAGAGGTAGAGATATCTCAGCAACTACCAAGAGTGAAGGCTGCTAATGAAGCTAAATTTAGCTGTTTGTAACTGATACACAATTTGGATCACAAAGTCAGAGTTAGTGAATATGAAAGAAAATTGCAAAGTTGATGACTAAAGTTATATATAAATATATTTAACAAATTGCTGCATGATGTTGTATGAAAATATTGATATCTCTGATATTTTACCATGAGATATTTGATATCCCTGGGGATCAAATAGCTCAGGATAATTGGTTGCTCCTACCAATCAAGTTTCAATAGGTGTAAGTGTCACTTCTTGGGACTGCCTATTGACCTGAGCTGAAGGTGTGACAAATAACCTGTCTATGCCACATATACAAAGTTGATTAGCTCTGTTTTTTGCCTAGATGTTTACAGACATTTTGCAATAGACCAATAAAAACAAGGAAAGTCATAAGCCTGCATCCCAATTCAGCCCACCATGGAAGCATTTATTTAGTCAGCCAACAAAAGAGTATTAAAAAACAAAATGGTAGTTTGAATATATCTGTACACAATGTTTTGATCAAT
Source organism: Amphiduros pacificus (assembly GCA_949316495.1). Taxonomy (NCBI): domain Eukaryota; kingdom Metazoa; phylum Annelida; class Polychaeta; order Phyllodocida; family Hesionidae; genus Amphiduros; species Amphiduros pacificus. Next base: position 54,419,845 of record OX439001.1, on the reverse strand, counting down.
ATAAGGGAATTGTATTTTTTCCTTTTTTATCTGTACAATTTTGATCAGGTCCTATCTCACCATTACCATCTATTTAAGTCATCACAAGCTAACTTCATGTTCTTGCTCTATTTCCATGGCATTCACCACTGCTGCACATCCTCATTCAGTTATGCTGGGGCATAGGGACTAGATACTATTGAATTATAATATGTAGGCCTGGGAATTTCTTTAGGCCCTAGGTCAAAAATTTTTAACACTCGTAATATGCATAACATCAAAGAGGTTTCCAAACAAAGTGCTTTCTCTTTAGGGAATGTTGTCCTTAATTCCTCTGCAAAAGGTTTCTCATATCTTTAAAGTAATAATAACTGTGCTCATTAAAATGATACAAATGTGCAAGATTACCAGTAGAATTGAATTTGTTCTTACCATTTGTTTTCAACTGGGAAGTATCCTGCATCAAGGATGTGCTGGAGCAGGAGATTTCTCCCAACAATTCGAGCTGTGTCCCTGCTCCTGTTATGCTGATTTTGTTTTTCGTGTATAACGTTTCTGGGGTAGAATGGATAAAATCATTCCATTGAAAAAAATTATATCCAATCGAATTTTATAAAAAGCATGACTTTTGAAGTCAATTCTGGAGCAGATTTGTATTTCGAAAACCATGAAAATAAAACGTTTTGTTAAAAACAATTACCTTTTAACGCCATGTGCAGATTCAAAGTGATCTTCATGAGTGTCATAGAGTGTTCCATGCTCCAGTATGTCATCAATCTAAGTGAATAATTAATATTGCATGACATGCTTTACTGCTCAATTAACACTGAAAACAAAGCGAAAAACACTTTACTGGTATTTTTAAGATTTGACATACACATTAACACATTTTGAGAAATTACCAAAATATGCAAATCTTAAATAATAATTGTGTACAAAAAGAAATAGTCAAAATTGTACACATTAAAGACAGCTTTCGGTAGTTACAGTTATAAAATATTTTTAAATTTATCATATAATCTTTTTATTCATAAACAAATTGTTTTTATCACTTCCAACTTTAGTTAAAAATCAATTTGCTTCAAAGCAGTTTTATTACCATGTATTGGTTCTGGACCACAACAAAAGACCTATCATAAACATTAAACAAGGCAAGAATCCTTAAGAATAAACTAGACGACGACCATAGTACCTGGCCAATACCAACAACAATTTCAATCTTATTAGATCTCTTCAGTTGGATGGGGACTGACTGTGTCCTACCAGACATCTGTATACTGCATTTAGGCCCTCATTATGGAGGATGTTTGTATACAGGCTCGTCATGTCCATAGTGGCTACAATCATCAACAAATGCAGAGAATTGTTCTGTTGGAGACCCATTTCCACTGATGATGGGTCTTGCTACGACCATTTTCTTGTGTATATTAGGTAGGAAGTAGATGTTGGCTGTCTTAGCCTCATGTGGACACAATGGCATGTATACATCATTATCTCTTTCGTCCTTGTCATACATTTGGTTCAGTATGTTCCTCACACTGTTTTTGTGTTGTTCTGTGAGGTCAATTCAGAGATCTACCATAAACAGTCTTCACCTTGGTAAGAGCACTGAACAACCCCATGAGGTTTCTTTTCAGATCTGCACAGTTGAAAACGAAGACAGCAACCTGGATTCTATGAACATATGAATACACAAAAAAATAGAAATACAGGAAATATAAACAATGGACAAAAACAAATGTTTGTCACAAGGTTTTGTTGTACCTTATATCTATGCAATTTTCATGTGGTTTTCTCTGGTGATTGCAACATCCATATACTATTAGTGGGGAAAAATAACCCCTCTAAAAATGCATTACATTATTGAAATTCAAATTATTGAATGAAAATCACCAGGCCATTTTATCTAACTCAAACAATTTTCACCACTAAATAGGAATTTAGGGGTAAAAATGAATGCTAAAAAGGATTATGCTAAAATATATGAAATATAGGACCAATAAAACCAATGCAAGGAAAAGCACTCACAAATTCCTGTGTTTTCCTTGCAGTGTTTTCCTTGCAGTGTTGCAGCACTGCTAAAAAATGGCCATTCAGGTTGGTTACACCATAAGTGCTATTTAAGAATAATTCTGCCTTTGCTTTGCCAGTCTTTGGAAGGCTGTCATAGTAAACCTGTGTCATCTTGACCAATCCAATGTAGAGAACATGTAGTGTTGGCATTGGGGTTGTCCTGAAAATAAACAAGCATATACCAATGAGAGGTAATTCTGGAATGATATATTTATTGGTAAGAAACATTGGAAAGAAAAATATAGGGGGACATTGATTTTAATGATAGCAACTGGAGCACACAAAAGATCAATAATTTCAAACTTATTTATGAGGTTCAAGCAGCTCAAAGATTGGAGATGGTTTACCTTTGAGGCCAAACCTAATCTTTAGCAGAGACTTGTTCTCTTCTGTTTTGGCCCTGGAAATTGTTGTCAATTCTCTCAGAGACCTTAACATCAGTCCTTGGTTCAGATGTCAGCTCAGGACTGTCTTTCCCAGCCTGCATTAAAACATTTAACTGACTTATCTTTTAAACCTAAAAATCCTGTTGATTCTTTTATCTTAGATATATTTACAATTTGCTACATGCAAGGCAATGCAATTATTCATTTAATTTTTGGGTTTGATTGGCTAATAAGAACAATTTATAAGAGAACAGTTGTTAAAATTAGCTAAAACTTACATAACACTTACAGCAATACGTTTTTGCAGGTGCACATAACACTTATAGCAATACGTTTTGGCAGATGCACCCATGTGATTGCATAACTTGGATGCCATGGCCATATCTATTGCAGCAACATCAGCAGTTATGACTTTCTATTTTCCTGGCAGCATCAAAACCTTCTACACCATTTCTGAAAAATATGACCAGATATCTTCAAACCAATTACAACTAGATACTATGTGATGAATGTCACAATTGGTACTAATGGATGAAGCCAGATTTCGTAATACTAAATATAATACACTGGTTAATATCCGACCTAATAACATAGATCTTTTCTTCTGTGTTTCAGGCTGTTTAGTGCACTTGCACTCTGCTCTCTTATCTAATTCATAGACCCTGTTAAATATCAAGACCCCTGTCCCATTCCCATTCCTATAAAACAGTGTCACCAATATTACACTGTCACCCATGTGCAAGCTATTGACATTTGACACATAAAATATGCTAAGATTTAGAAGTTCAATCCTACAATACTCTTTATGTCTATCTTAATCTTTCATAAATAAGTGAATCTGGAAGATTGACTCGGCAGAGGATAAAAAACAGAGATGCTAATAGTAGGCCTCACATTATTAAGTTCGATTTGGAAAACCCTGAAAGTGTATTTGTTACCATATTTTTTATTTGTAAAATTATCTATTTTTATCTCATGTATATTTAGTATGTTAATAATAATAATAATAATAATCTTTATTGCAGGCTTTCGGTTATATACAGTACAACATGAATCCCATATTTAACTTATCTAGAAAACTTAAATAAAAAAAAATAAATATGTAATTGGAAGTATAATAATAGTTATATAAACCATGCACAATAGGAATCAGATCCTTCTAATAAGGGCAGTACATCATATATATAATGCATTTGTCCAGTGCTCATTGAGCCTGGATTCAAACCAAGCAGTTGAGTTAACAAGTGCCATGATATAATACCAGAGTGAACTGAACAAACTCGGTGGCTGTATGGAAGCAACAGCTAAGAGTAGTATGGATGAGACTATGCACAGGAGAGGAAGGCCCTATGGGGGGTGTGCTATAATCTGGAGACCTAAAATTGTGTATAAAACTGTCCCTATTGAGTGTAATAATCACACCAGGTTATGTGCTGTAATGATGCAAATTCATGAAAATTTATTAGTACTGTTCTTAATGCCTACATGCCTTGTGACAGTCTAAGAATGGTTGAGGCATTTTACACCTTCCAGGATGTGATCAATGAAGTTGAACAGTTGATTTTCAAATATGATCCTTCACATGTTGTGTTTCGGGGTGATTTGAATACTGACTTAGTTAGAGATAGTTTCCAAGCTCGGTTACTGTTACAACACATCACTTTCTACAATATGGATGTATGTATTGACGGAGAATTTGCTAATGTCCCATTCACATATATTTGTCCTTCAGCTAATTCTACATCAAGAGAGGCCACGGGCCGTGGCGCAGTTGGTTAGGGCGCCAGCTTATTAGCACCAGTTCCTCTGTGGTGATCCAAAGGTCGTGGGTTCGAACCCCGGCCGTGCCGAGATTGAACTCATGACACAATTTCCCACATGAGCTGAGGCCCGTGCCTAAAGGGTTAACCCGTTGTCCTTGTAAATCTGTGACCGGGTGGGTTGTCATGTCAAGGACCTGCGACATGACAATTCAGTGAGGCAGCACTATATCTGCTACAAGTAGGTCTCATCACGAAATAACTGAAATAATGTTGAAAGTGATGTAAAACCCCAAACAAACAAACAAACAAATCTACATCAAGAATTGATCACTTCATGGTAACTAATGGTCTTAAAGATAGTGTGATCTCCTGTGACATTGTAAATAATCCATTATTTTCTCTCACCTGTGGGTGCGGGGATTAAAGAATAGCCCCACTGCCCCCCAGCATGTCTTAAAAGGCGAATAAAGGGGCGTCCTGTTTGCCGTGGGATGCGACCCGTGTCGGGAGGATATGGAATCCTGACGGGCTGAGCACTGGGCTGGTTTGGCAGTAATACTGGTCCAGTTGCAACACGCCTGTCTTGGATCCAGATGTTCACCAGACGGGCAGATCAGATTAGGCCTGAGTGTGATTGAACCGGCTTGTGGTATATTTCCTTTAATATATTCTGGATGTTTGATTTTTATTAATGATAATTTCAATGTTTGAAATTAAGGAATAATTTTAAAATTTTTGATAAATATTTGCTGAAAGGAGATTACTGCTGATTGGGTCAATTGAGGGATATAAATAAAATCCGAAAGGGTGGAGTTTTTATTCTAAGAGTATGTCATGTTGGGTATCCTCATGGCACCAGGGCTTGGAGTTACCGGCCCAGAAAGGCGTCCCCTTGTTGGGCTCCGTGGTGGGTAGGGGACCTAACTGATGAAATATAAAATAACACACATGGCGAGGAATGACATAGACAGTGATGATGATTCGAATAAAACAGAAAAATGGCCTAGATTTTTAATTGCGGAAAGTTCCGATGCCGTAGTGCCGAAAACAGTATAAAAAATGGGAACTCATTTATTAATTGAAGTTGAGTGGAAAAGCAATGCGGACAATCTTTTAAGATGCCGAATGTTGGCCACAGTTCCAGTTTTGATAACGGCTCATAAGACCCTCAATAATAAAAAAGGAGTGATAAGATACCCAGATCTGGCGGGAGTTTCTGAAGAGGAAATAGTGGATGAACTAAAAGATCAAGATGTATTCCAATGCAAACAAATTTTTATTAAGAAGGATGGAACCAAAGTTCCAATCAATACATTTATTCTGACATTTGAAGCAGCGCAGCTTCCAACATCTATTAAAGTTGGATATTTAAACGTCCGAGTTGATGTTTTTATTCCAAACCCTCTGTGCTGCTTCAAGTGTCAGAGGTATGGACATGGATCTGATCGATGCAAAGGAAATGTAACTTGCCCAAAATGTACAGCCCAGCATAGTGGAGAAGAATGTTTTTCGGAAATCATGAAATGTGTGAATTGCCAAGGCAATCACCCATCGTATTCGCTTTTTAAAAGAAGGAAATTCAGCGGATACGCCACACCGAAAACATATCTTTTCCAGAGGCACGTAAACCTGTAGAAAGCTTTAACAATACTAAAACGTCCTATGCTGGCTCTGTAAAAACTAAAGAAACAAAATCAATAGCAATTCAAACTGAAATCACATGGCCAATCAATGAAAAAAATTATTCCTTTTTTACAAACACCTCAAAATCTTCAGGAACATCCACTCAAACCCAAACACCCACTACCCCAGTAATAACTGTACCAACAGTTCCATCCACTAAAACCTCTTCACAGACTCCCTCCACATCAGCCAGTAATAAGCGTAAACAGCAATAGACCAGTTAAGAAAACAGACAAAAAAGTAAAATAAATAGAACTAAATCCTTAGAAAGGATGGATACAGGTGATCCTTCCGATATACATTTTACACCTGTTCACTCAAAACATAATCATAAACTTATATAATTATGTTAAGTCCTATAATTATCCTCATTATTTTTAATATGGTTATCGGCAGTATCATACAATGGAACTGTAGAGGATTTGAGGCAAACAGGCCAGAACTGGAGTTATTAGCCCAAAAATACAATGCATCTGTTATTTGTTTACAGGAAACTAATTTTATAGATAACTCAACAACATTTAAGGGATATGTACCTTGTAATAAAATTGGTTCAATAGATGCAATGGACCGAGCACATGGCGGAGTTTCTGTTTTTGTTAAATCCTGTATACCCCAGAGTAAAATAACTTTAAATACTAATATACAAGCTTCTGCAGTCAGGGTTACCCTGCACAATACATTAACTATATGTTCAATATATCTACCACCTAGTGAGCCAGTAAATATTGCAGATTTAAATAATTTGATAACCCAGCTGCCACAGCCTTATATGTTATTTGGTGACTTTAATGCTCACAACTATCTTTGGGGTGGCAGAAATAATACAGATGCCAAAGGACGTATAATAGAAGATTTTTTAAATAATAATAGTTTGTGCCTTTGGAATGACGATTCTCTGACATATTTTCACCCTGCTACAGGCTCTTTAACATCAATAGATCTCTCCATGTGCACTCCAAATTTATTTTTAGATTATTCCTGGGAAGTAGAGGAAGATCAATGGGGTAGTGATCATTACCCCATTATTCTAAATAACCATTTTCCTCCACCAGACGAACGAATCCCCAAATGGAAATTTCATAAAGCCGATTGGGCAAAATTTCCAACATCCTGTTTTAATAAAATAACTCCAGAAATTTTAACAATGTAGATGATCCTCTTCAGGTTTTTACAGACACATTGTATGATATTGCTGATGGGTGTATTCCCAAATCAAAGTCAAATTCTAAAATTAAAGAGCGAAAAAAGGAGCGGAAAAAAACTTTTAAAAAATTAAATCGACAGCCAACTCAATATAATTTGCACCAATTTCGTATAAAAAGAGCTAAAGCCCATTATATTATTAAAATAAGCAAAAGAAAAAGTTGGAAAGATTACGTTTCTAAATTAAATACACGTTCACCAATTAAAAAATGCTGAGATATGGTGCGTAAAATTACTGGGAAGGGAGGTGGAGCAAGGATCAAACATCTTAATCATAATGGCCAATTAATTACAAATCCCACCGAAATAGGTAACACAAAAGGTCAAACAATTTCCAAGAATTCCTCATCCAATAATTACTCTGCAAAATTTCAACAAATAAAAAATAGAAAAGAAAGAAACCAACTAAATTTTATATCCCATAACTTGGAAGAATATAATAAATCATTTACAATAGAAGATTTGAAACTTGCTTTGGATAAATCTCATGATACTGCTCCTGGACCTGATCAAATTCACTACCAAATCCTTAAACACCTCCCTGACCAATCACTTGGGCATCTATTAGATATTTCTAATAAAATTTGGGAAAGTGGTGAATTTCCTCCTTCATGGAGGGAAGCCACTATCATTCCCATTCCCAAACCTGGCAAAGACTCATCAAATTCAAGTAATTATCGTCCCATTGCTTTAACAAGTTGTATTTGTAAAACAATGGAACGAATGATTACCGAGCGTTTAGTTTGGTTTTTAGAAACTGCAGTTTATATTTCTGTTGCACAGAGTGGCTTTAGAAAAACTCGAAGTACCATTGACCACCTGGTACGTTTAGGGACATTTATAAGAGAGGGTTTTTTAAAAGGTGAGCATGTGGTTAGCATTTTCTTTGATTTAGAGAAAGCGTACGATACTACATGGAAATTTGGAATAATGAGCGATTTATATATGGGATTAAGGGGTCGTTTACCCCTTTTTATTAAATTTTTTTTGTCAAATAGACAATTCAGGGTCCGAGTTGGATCATCACTTTTTGATGCATTTGATCAGGAAATGGGTGTTCCACAGGGTAGTATATTATCTGTAACCCTATTTATCATATTAATCAACAGCATAGTAAATTGTGTAAGACCTGGAACAGATTGTTCATTATTTGTTGATGATTTTAATTTATGTTACAGGTCCACAAGCATGCATACTATAGAAAGACAGCTCCAACAACATCTTAATAGAATACAAGAATGGGCTGATCATAACAGGTTTAAATTTTCTTTAAAGAAAACTATGTGTATGCACTTTTGTAAAAAATGGAAGGTTCACCCAGATCCTGATCTTTATTTAGGCCAAACTCGTATACCTTTTGTCGAATAAACCAAGTTTCTTGGACTCCCCACATTAAATACGTTAAGAAGAAATGCCAGAAGGCATTAGATTTATTACGGGTTCTTGCCCATACCTATTGGGGAGGGGACCATAATATTTTATTGCAATTGTATAGAGCATTGGTACGTTCTAAGCTTGATTATGGGTGTATGGTATATGGATCAGCACGTCCATCTTATATTAAAATGCGTGATCCTATACAAAATCAAGGTCTAAGATTATGCCTTGGTACATTTTGTACCTCGCCTGCAGATAGCTTGGCAGTTGAGGCAGATGAACTGCCTCTTGATTTAAGAAGAGAAAAGCTTGCCCTTCAGTTTGCTGTAAAAATTGCTGCTTGTCCAGACAATCCTGCACATGATATTATATTCAATCCAAATTATGTTGATCTTTTTGAAAATAAACCAAATACAATACCAACTTTTGGCATTCGCATCAAAGAATCTTTACAATCCTTAGATATAAATCCAAATCAAATAGCTAAATTTCAATATCCAGAAACACCTCCATTGGACCTATGAAACTTTAAATATTAATGTAGCCATGTCAGAATTAAAGAAATACTCAACCGATCCATTCGGCCATGGTGAAAACTAGATTTGTATCTAATCTGTGTTACCGAGGATAAATAAAGGAATTTATTATTATTATTATTATCCCTTTATATAAATAGATACAAAGAAATAAAATCTGTTTTCACTGGATATCAGTGTATTTACACTGATGGATCATTTGATGATGACAAGGCTGCTGCAGCTGCTGTTAAGGGCAATCATATATATTCAGAACGTCTGCCAGATAAATCAGCGATTTTTTTCTGCAGAACTTCATGCTTTGTTTCTTGCTTTAGATCATGTGGAGACTTCTCCACATCAGACATTTTTATTTTTTTCTGATTCTTTGTCTTGTTTACAAGCATTAAAAGGAAAAGATTGGAAAATTCCTTTTATTTATAAAATCCTTGAACGGCATCATAAACTCTGTACTGAGGAAAATAAAGAGATTCGTTTTTATTGGATTCCCAGTCATATTGGAATCCCTGGAAATGAGGCTGCTGACCAATAAATATGCTTATACCTTGTACAGAGTTTAAGAAATATTTTACTGTTTTTTCACGTTCTAAATGGCAATTGTGATGGAACGAAGCTAATTTGAATAAACTACACGAAATTAAGCCTGTTCCAGGTAAAACCAAAGGTGCTTGTAGAATTAACCAAAGAGAAGAGTCTGTTTTAACACTTATAAGAATTGGACATAGTCATTTGACTCACTATCTTCTTAAAGGCGAAGATCAGCCTCAGTGTATTGGATGTCAAAGGGCTTTGACGATCAAACATGTTTTAATTTAATGTACGTATCGATTTTGAAATTATTAGGAATCAGTATTTTAATTTGCAAGATTTACATTCTTTATTTGATACTGTAGATACTTCTGTGATAGTGTCGTTTTTAAACGTAATAGGACTTTATAACCAATTTTAGGTGTGGAGCTCTTGTTTACTTAAGTCATTGACCTATTTATCAAGAACCACGAAACATCAAAAGTCTTTTAAATTGAATTTATTTATACAAATTTATTATCTCTACAACTGATATCTTGAAAAGATTTTGTTGATATTTTGTGTTGGTAAGACTATTTACATGTATTGATTTTATAAATGTAAATGTTTTTACCATTTTTAGGCACTGAATAACCTTAGTGGTTGATGTGCCTCTAAGCAACCATTCATTCATTTCATTCATTCATTCAGTAGTATGTTTAACATAAATAACAACTCAACCTCCATGTCTGTTTCGTACATTTCTTTCAATCATATAACTATCAATTTTGATCTGTGCATCCGTGATTGTATTGTCAAGCCAGGCTTCAGAGATATAGAATATATCAAGGTCTGTAGTATTCGACAAAAAGCGTACTTCATCAATATTTGGGAAAAGACTTGGGAACGAGGATATTATATTTATTCACATCATAAAAATATGTTAAGGGAAGGACACTGCTTAAGTATGTGGCCAAGAGATCTGCAACAAAGTATCCAAAGTATTGTGAGAAAGTATCCACACATTGTTATGGTTATTTCTGTTGAGTTTCTGTTTCGTGTCAATTTCGTGTCGTGGAACAACATGGCATGAGACAGACTATTTTGTTTCCATTTTCAGCCTTATTTGCATTAACAGTTAAGAAACAAAATCTATACATTGGAGACTAGTGTTGATAGGGCATATTATAGAATAGTCGTGATATGCTACAAGATAACATTTCACAATGGCCTTTATTACAATATAATATATTATCTCGTATGGATCTAATTACACTTAGCCACGGGCCATGGCGCAGTTGGTTAGGGCGCCAGCATATTAGCACCAGTTCCTCTGTGGTGATCCAAAGGTCGTGGGTTCGAACCCCGGCCGTGCCGGGATTGAACTCATGATACAATTTCCCACATGAGCCGAGGCCTGTGCCAAAGGGTTAACCCGTTGTCCTTGTAAATCTGTGACCGGGTGGGTTGTCATGTCAAGGACCTGCGACATGACAATTCAGTGAGGCAGCACTATATCTGCTACAAGTAGGTCTCATCACGAAATAACTGAAATAATGTTGAAAGTGATGTAAAACCCCAAACAAACAAAACTAATTACACTTAAGCGTGGACGTTTTATTTTACAATTCTTCCAGATTTATCATCATAAACCTTAAAAATTACGTTTATATTTGATAACGATAATAATAATAATAATAATAATAATATAATTTATATGAGACTGACAGTGACTGTTCAAAGTGCTTGATATACGTACCATATTTTCATTTTTTGTCACTTTGATTTAAATTGTCAGGATGATTTAACATATTGTATTTCACAGCAATCTCTAATTATTATCAATTAACACCCGAAAGGCTCATATGTGAAGGTGATGATTATCAAAATGTTATTATATATTACATAACTCAGTTAAGATGTATCGTACCGGTGTGACTCTGGAATGTGTTGTGCTGCAGCATATTACTGCTTGATGCATTTAACATTATCATTGGGAGGCACTGCCACTCGCAGAAATGTGGGACATTTTTATGATGACGTTTCCTCAGCTGACTGAGGTATACTAACACAGCAGCTACATATGGGAACACTGATTTACTTGTTTCTGTTACATGTTATCCCAGGCTCTATGCCTGCTTTCATGCTGATCATAGCATCATTTTTGTAAAAGGTTACATCTTAAATCATGGCTCCTGAGAAACAGATACACACCGGAATTGCCCAATACCAGGGTGTGCTGAAATGTGTTCTCGCAGGACGTGCGTGGCATGGCGGGAATTGGATACAGGCCCGTACTGCGTTAGAGCAGATACAGCCAGCTTTGTGTTAGTAAGCAGCCTCCAGGACACTTTATTTATCGTGATTCATATTGAATGCGCCACGCCCAGGTAAATATCTCCATTTTGTAAAATATAAAAAATAAATAGAGAATGCAGATAGGCCGAAGAAGCGTTTGTTTGTATATCTTAACAAGGATTTGATTGTATATGTGTGGTAATGTATATTCTTTGATAATATTTAAACACATTTAATTGTGCATTTATGTATCTAACTATATATAAGTTGTAGTTATTTATATACAAACTGTTCAATGAGATGATTTTTAAAATACAGTTAGCCAAGCTGCTATGCGGTACATCTTTTTCTAGAATATAATGATCGATTTGTTTCTAATGTTTTATTACATAATGTGTCATATAATACAAGCTTGGCAGATGGCTGGGTTTTCTGTTTTCTTCTTGGCGATGTCATCAGAATCAACATATCAACTTAATGGGTTTACAGCTGCATTTGACACTTTCTCACTTTTTTTTATCTATGTTGACTACATCAGCGTAGCTTCTGCAGTGATGGGAGAAATTGTCTATCATTCTGTCCGTCAACTTTGATCTTCTCTCACACTACTGGGGGAAGTTCTTAGCTATTATTAAGAAAGTTGCTTTATTTTCAAGGGAGTTCTTAGCTATTATTAAGAAAGTTGCTTTATTTTCAGGGGACCAATTCTATCTATATATTTTCCATTAGGCTCAGATCTTTCTCCATTTTGTTACGAAAATCGAATGGCTATCACTGAGTTGTCAAGAAGGCTACCATTTTGAATTGCATAGTGTTCTCCAATCACCAATCAGCAAAGCCCAGATAGGTGATCTGGAGAGGTCTGAGAATTTTACTGTTTCATGTATAATCTCGTTCAGATGTGATTTTTTAAATACCCAATTGTTTTAGTGATAATTCATATTTTATGTATGATTATGTCTAAAATTTGATAAAAAAGCTTGATTATTCTTTGGATAACATTAAATAAGGAAAATATAAATACTTGATAATAATCGCCAGCTGCAAAAATTGAGTCAAACCCATTTTAACGGCAGTTGAAACGGGTTCGATTTTGACGTTTAAACGGGTTTACCACAGTTTTTGCAGCTGGCGACTTTTTACTTCACTAGAGCTCAATCAACTCCACCAAACTTTTCTTTGGTTGCAGTTGGTAGAGACCATGGACGTTCGACAAACCCCTCCAGATCACCTATCTGGGCTTTGCCGATGGGTGATTGGAGAACACTATGAATTGCATTACAAACATAAGCCAATGAGAATCGAGATAACAAGTTGGGACCAAGTTTTATATGTAACATTCATTTTGATTGGTCAAAGTTATCATCTGCTCAAGTCTGCTCTTGAAAAAGGATTTAAATGATCATTTATGAAGCAATTTCCAGAAAATGTTCACAAACATCACAAAATAAACGATGATCAGTACAGCCCAGAGTCAATTGGCTTGTTTTCTTTTCTGTTAGACACATGGAAACGTTTCCTTACCCTGAAGTTGTGGTAATGGCTGGATTATTTCCAATGTTGAATGCTTATCCCAGAAGAGCAGGCCCTCATCACTATCACATCAATAGCACTTATTCAAGTGATAGGTCAGTTTATATATATAAACACCACATTACAGTTGTAATATGTATTGCTTATTGTAAATCAATTAATAACTATGCATCTAAATATCAAGAAAACTAATGGAAGAATGATTCACACATTTTGTAAAAAAAACTCATATTTTTAGACATTACGTTAAAACTAATATTTTGAAGCTTGGGTGTTAATGTTGTGACAATAATGGTATTATTACTCATTATAACTCATTACTCCTTACATGTTCTTACTTAAATAGGCTAATTTCCTATTTGTCTATAGTTCCGGCTCTCATAAGATGGTGGAGATTTTGGGTATATTGATACTAGGTGCAGTTGTAGGAATCGCGCTGTACGTTGGGCGCCTAAAGATGAAAACGAAAATGAGGAGACAAATCATTAACGGTACTTCTAAATCTACTTATAATTTCCCTTCTTCTTACATCATATGTCAATATATTAGCGCTGTATATGAATAAATGAGTCACACAAATGGAAGCCATTTGGCATTTTATATTTTAAATTTGATTTTTTATGGCATTTTGAAAGGCAATTATGATATATTGATTATTTTATTGTTAAGCCCCCACATTTTATTGCCATTCACTCATTTTACTTGTTGAATATTATCCCATTATGCTTTTGAATTAATGACTACATTTCCTCTTCATTTATGAAATGAATTGAAGGTTCAGTGGTCAGGTTATCAAATACTGACTGAATACATTCCTATTTTGTGTTAAACGTTCTTTAGTATCAAGTTTATCAATATTACTAAGGGGTTGGGTTTTATTTAGTCACAGCATCGATTTATTTTTATTTTAAATTGAGACATTGAAACAACAAGATCCGATGTGAGAACATATTAAATCATATTTATCATTTATTTTTCAGGTGATAAATCTGAGAAGGAACCAAATTGGATTCGCAAGACCGTCTTTTTCACAAAAGGAACTGAAAAAATATCTTGGGACTCTCAAAACATTGGAGGCAATATATTCAGGATTTCTGGAAAAGCCATAAAAATGACAACTCCAGCCACAACATCGAGCACATACCTGGAGTATGAAGGTGCTATGTCTAACATAGGTTTTCGAGATGGAAAACACATTTTTGCCTTTATGTGGCCTCGTGACCAGCGCTATATTAAAGGCGCTCACGTGACAGTTGGAATTGGATACAATTCTGTGTCTCTGAAGTCGGAGTATGCGCCACCTGTCGGCGGTAACAGAAAATCAATGGGCTTTGATATCATCAAAAATCGTTTGGTTTTTAATAAGTACAAGGTTGACAAATATCCAAGAAATCGGACATCTCATTTTTGTGTACCAACTTTGTTCTACATGTATATGGATCTGGATGGTGGTAAACTTAGTTTTGGGACTCAAACAGATTTCTGGGGCATTGCCTTCAATTTTGGTCAGATGAGAAAAAACATGGCAAAGCCTTTCCATGCCATGGTAGCCATGAAAGGGATCAAAGGAAAGATGATGATGTTCTATAAAGGAACAGGTAAGTAAAAGGGGTCAAAGGAGAGATAATAATGTTCTATAAAGGAACACGTAAAGTAAAAAGGAATCAAAGGAAAGATGATCATGTACTATAAAGGAACAAGTAAGTATCAATTAATCAAAGGAAAGATGATCATGTTCTATAAAGGAACTAGTAAGTAAAAAGTTGAACAAATATATTTAAAATCCTTCTTAAGCATGGACAAGAGTCTTTGTTATTTCAAAATGTTGCAGTGAAAGAAGTAGAAATCCCACCAGTAATGGCAGAAGAAGAATCTAACGTCATCATCAACAGCAGGGAATGCATAGCAACCTATATATGTAAGAGAACAGGTTCACCAGAACGATATATGTGTGATGAGCTGAATAAGGCAAACAATGTTAGAGATGAGGCAGTTTGTTCACAGAAAAAAGATCGCCATAAGGGAAAAATAACACACTGTGTTGAAACAAATGACATTTTGATAGAAGATGTAGGTTACCTTCATGAGAGTAGGATAAATCCAGCATGCACCAAAAACATGGAAGAGAAAAATATAGAACATGACCGATTGCACATCACAGATGGAGGTACTGAAGCAAATGCTGCAGGGCATGAGGTAATGTTGGACATTGGCAGTAAGAATACAGGAATCAATGTTGAAAATGGATTTGCACAAAATATCACAAATGACTCAGCAAAATGTGTGGATACGTTATAGTATTTTGAGGAATCGGCATCCATCAGCGAGAATGAGTGACATAGCAATTTGATCAAAATAGCCTAAGAAGGTTGACATTCGATCACATATCATTTGTAGATAGATGTATTCTGAGTAGTAAAAAAGTTATATCCCTATGTCTGCCATTTCTAGTGATGTCCGATATTCAGGCCTCTTGGGGCTGGTGTATGACGCCTAGTGCCCCATGACACGAGGTCCATTTCATGCAAAATTTCAAAATATCTACCTTAATTGGCGGTCACACACATTACAGCAAAGTTTAACTTTTCCATTGCTTCAAACAATGGGTTGCTATGACGTCATTCGCACAAACTACAATGCCACAACTCCATTCATCAAACTCCAAGGTGTCACCATCATTAAATTAAACAATTACTCCGTCATTTCCTTCTACTTTGTATTGAAAATGATTACCTCAACAAGGCAATGAGAATTAAAATTCACGCAAAAAATCAAACAGAAAACAAGTAATGATTGTTAATTGCAATAGACAGAATATAATTAGTGTAACCACCTTAGATTGTTTCGATAGAGGGCATTCAACTTCAAAAGTAAGATCAACGTCATCAGCTGGCTGGTATTCTCCGGGGCACACACGCTTTCGCCAAGTGACATTCTCCCATCACTACCACAGACGGAACGAATTATCAAGAGCAACACTGTAGTCTACTAATATTCACTTTGTAAATATATGCAAAGGACAAAAACCTTTCCACACAAAAAAGGTAAAAATAACAAATACTTGATTGCTTCTGAATGTATTAATCACAAAAGCTCCAATAGAGATCCTTGCCAATGTATAAATGGTCATATCTTCCCTAAATGATCATTTTGTGACATTTAATGTTAAGTTCCTTGGACAACATATTTGAAAAATGTTTAATGCCATGTACTCTGGATTGAGAGAAGTAGATTTATTACCTTCGAGTGAATTCCTGAATGAATGGGTTCAGTCTCAATCAAACTTTAAGATAAATCATGATTTGAGTCGAGTACAAGAAAACAAACCATTCTCGGCAAAATCTTTTTACTATTCTTTCAAATCCAAATCACATATACACCTTTCCAGTGCATCTGCGCCATCTGATGGTGTAAACAGGAACTACGGTGTCAAACCATAACCACCATGGACCAATAATATGTGCATGCTCCATAGACTTGCAGCTTGACGTTAGGGGGAACAATGTCTTCTAAAGTTCTTTTTTCCCACCAAACAATCTTGTCCCCACATTTGAACCCCCAAAAATGACACAGTGCAAGATAATTGTTTTGTATAAAAATAACTACAAAACCGATTTTAGCTTTGATGCGAAGGGACTTAATTTTCTTATAATTTGGTCTTTAATTTGCTTTTTAAATTTTATCATTTTTTATCATTTTAGATTCAAAGTTGAAGTAAAAATCAGAAAAAGATGTTTTTTTGTACACAATAAAAAAAGGATAGCTGTTAACTTGAAAAACATTTTTGTAAATAACTACACCATCAGTCTGCAAAACTAAGGCATTAATCATTTGCTGGAATGATGCTTTTTAGTTTAAATAGACAGAATTTTCAAAAATGTCCAGTAATTTGCATTTTCGTAAATAAAGTATTTCAAATAAATGTAAACTTTTGACACCATTTGGTAATTTTTGACTTGACTTTGAAGAAAGTTACATATTGCAAGATTCCCTCTATTTAAACTGAATAGAACAATATTTGGAGTAAAACTGTTCTTAAATTTTGATAATTAAACTTGCAAATGTTCTCAATTTTGTCATAAAAAGGCGAAAGCAGCAGTCCACCAAATCTGCCAGGCAATGCCGCAGTGGCAGCTAAAGAAGACAACCTACATATCTTCAAATTAAGTTTATTTATCACTTATGTTGATTTAGATATGTAATATGACCCGAGGTGACATTTTTCATTTGAAAAAGTTTGACCTTCAGATTTTGCAACTAATGACTGGTCACTATACCAGTGTGCACAAAATGTCCTGAAAAGCTGCCACTGTACCCGGCAGCTATAGAAAGTGGATATATATGTAAACCGATCAGAGCAATCCCCAATAGCACACTTCAGCAGAGGCACACACAAACTTTTACCTCTGGCCAACCCAGATGAGTATTCCCCTGGTACTACTTTTACTGGCCATGTGCTCAAAAATTGTCTGTTTTTATTGTGATAGATATGCTAACACCCTTTGCTTTTGAATGCAAATTTGCCCTCCCTCTGATTTGTATTAGAGTTCACGTGTTAACTTTTTAACATTTTTCCTTGGTTTTACCAAACAAAAGTATAAAAGTCATTTCGTGATGAGACCTACTTGTAGCAGATATAGTGCTGCCTCACTGAATTGTCATGTCGCAGGTCCTTGACGTGACAACCCACCCGGTCTCAGATTTACAAGGACAACAGGTTAACCCTTTGGCAAGGACCTCAGCTCATGTGTGATGCACCATAATGGTAAGTATACATGTAAGTGTAAGCATTTTCCAATTTAATTTGTTTTCGTACTGTCAGTCATGACAGATATAATTTTTTACCAAGTCTTAAACTATCATTATCAGAGTCTGCTTCCTGCCTTGCATGGGAAGCACCTTAAATGGGATCTAATAGATGTTCTACTTTTGCTGTTCCAAATTAGTTCTACCATGACAACGCCATTTTTGTCTGGTCCTCAAATGCTTCAAAGATGGATTTTTACCCCAAAAAAATAATATCAAGACTTATTTTCGTATATTACCGAGAAAGATAAAATGTTATCTACATTTATGAAAATACAGAATATGCACTGTGAGTGATAATGGGGGAACTACCATCTTAAGCATGGACACATTTTTATTGGAGTCTAATTATCACACGAGCTGACAAACAATCATGTACAAACAACATTTCAAGCAAGATTGAAGTAATTTCCTATTTCAGTTGTCAAAATTGTTGTGTCACATTGTGAAGCTAACCGGAAACAGTTAATTTCATTCTTCATTAGGCACGTGCAGAGGAGATGTAATTATTTTCTATTGTCTTGTTATTTGTCATGTCAGAGTAAATATTTCTTTTACGTTCACATAGATCACATCGTTGGCATATTTGCGGCTAAATTATCACTTTATTCTCGGAGTTGAAAATGGAGAATAAGACCCACTTTACTCCACAATAACATATGTTAATTAGGTCAGATGTTTTATTTTTGGCTATTTCTTCGACATACTTATGGTATTTGTTATCCAACTTGATGAATTGTCATGACATGTAGCACACGCGCAGTCCATGTTTGTGCTTAAATGTGGATTCAAAAAAAAAACTTAAATGAGCAACCTCGCCATGAGTGAAGCTATAATCTGACCTGTGAGACACATGCTTCCTGATTTCCATAACGGTGGCCTTGTGTCATCCCATGTTCCAACTGTCCACTTTCTCATAAGTATGGTTAAGTGCCACACATATTAGTTGGGCAGATGTCTGGTTTATCATCTGTCAAATCCACCTGTTAATAACATAGGTATTACAGTAATAAATGTATGATGGATTTGTTTTTTTGTTTGTTTTTTTTATTGTGGTTCTGGATTTCTTGACATTTCTCAGTACAAGATCATAGAATCCCAGGCTGGAACACACAGCAAATTTCTTTTAATCCTTGCGGATAACTTAGGGGAGAACACTAAAGGTTGAAATGTTTTTGGTCAAACCGATGACAAAACAATGCTACACCATAATTAACAAATTGCTATTATGTTCATGATGGGAATTACAAACAACATTATCTTACTTCAATGACAACTTCACTAAGTGTTTACATTGATAAGTTTTGTGAGATCAATGTTATATTGTACGATGTTCTTCAGGGAAGATGTTGATCCACATCACCCGCAACTGTTGGTCACAATTATCTACAAATTTGTAGTCAGATATTTCAGATTTCAGATTTCTATAAATCTAATTTCCAACTCAAACCTTTCAAACGTATAACAAAATAATGCAAATGATGATCATTAAATCTAAATAACATTGATTTCAATTTGAATGAAATGAAATTATTTATTATGAAGATAATTTCATTTTTAAATAATTTGTTAATCTGTCAAAAGGCCTGAAATGTTAAAATAATTAAACCAGATGGTACATAGCCGGAGGTTTGATTCCCGGTGATCAAGCTTGCCATTCGTTCTATATGCTTTGATGTATTTGCCATCGAAATCTTCACCAAAAGTTAGATTGGAATCAGTCTCTGGGTAGTGACTGGTAATTTCTGCATATCCCCAATGTACTGGTGAAGGGAGTGACATGCTAGGGGAAATAGTCCTGGAAGAATTTGAGGATGGGGATATGGTGGAGAGTTTGGTGATAAAGAAAATGAGGGCAGATGTGGGATACTAAAACAATTTCTTATTTTCTTTTGAACATTCCTCATTACATTTATTTGAACCTGAGTCAGATTTCAGTGGCCTTTTCTTGAAGCATTAGAATCTTACCCAGACTCTGACGACATGATTATTACTTATCATGTCGTGTGGGGTCTGCTGTTTGATTAGAATCAGTGATAAGACTAGGATTAGACATCTCCATATCTAGATAGCTTTAGATCTTGCTGGAAATGTCTTAGGATTTTGAGGGCGAGTGTAAATTCACCTTAGATATTTTCTGATTGTGTAATATATAACCGAATGTTGGATCCATATCATTTTAAAGACAAAGGTTATTGTGAAATTCATTAACAAATGTGAAAATATTTCAACAATCAAAATATTTTGGAGCAAGTAAGACTTCCGAAAGACCATCTGAATTTGATCTTATATTAACCTCTATTGAAGAATATTTATGTAACTTGCCAAGTGCCAATTCACACATTTTTGGCCAAGTAAAGCTCTTGTGATATTTTGACATTGATCTTGGTAATGTTCCCAATAAGGTCAATGTCAAAATTGTCCAAGATTTTATAAAGAAGAAGAATTTCGTCACATATGGTGGCAATCCAGTCATTTTGTGCAAGTGCTCTCAAGATATTCGACCTTTACCTAATGGCAGTTTAAAAATCCTAACAAAAGTCCATGAATTTATAAAAAAAACAAAAGATATTATCATGGAGCATGCATGTGTTGGGTGGGTTTGGCGCTAATCTGTGGCTTTTAGCAAGTTAGAGTCTGTAAGATGTTCTAATAGCAAAATGTTTGTGGAAAGATCAACATCCAACTATTGAGAGATGTTCTCATGCAGCATACATGTGAAGAGTTTTGTCCCAATCCTTGGCATTTTTGGCAAGCTAGATGGATCCATTTGATCCCCAAGATTTGGTGGGCCCAGATTTATTTCTGCATGAAGGATTGAGATGGAATTCAGTCCAGGCGTGGTTTGGGACTGTGATGTGGTCGTAATCGGGACTCAGTTGGGTCACAGGAAGAGTGCAAAGCGAGCGCCATGGGCAAAAAGAGAGTGACGTGTGCAAAAGGCGAGCACTGTGGAGATGTTCCGACTCCCACATCGCAATGGATGCAATCTGTTAAATCTGAAGCCTCAAGCTAACAAAAAACGAAACCATCGGTATGTGCAATGTAAATATTTTCTGATCAGTTTATAATTCTCATCTAAATATTACTGAAATATATTAATTAATTTATTAAGATGAAACTTATCAAATGTTATCAATGTCTTAAGATACTTTTACCTTTACTAAGATTTACTAAGAATTACTTGATTTTACATAGAAATTGGTTTCAGCTTTTAGAATACCGAAAATGATATTTTCCATATGATGTCGAAATGGTCCATATTTGTGCTAAACAAGTAACTAATCATTGACCTGGTTTTCAATAAATGGCCCACATGGGATCAGGTCTTTAGCTTCCTATTGATATTGTTACATAACTGTAATTGTATATTCCATCCCATTAACTATGGTCACAATCAACTCAGATTACCACAAAAGGTTTAATTGAATATTGATCCCCATGTGAATAGCAGTACCTTTAACCCAGCAGTTAAAGCTAATATGGAAACTTGGGGATGACCTTAACTTTTTTTTGGCACTTTTTGGGCACACTGGGGCATACATTGACAAAAAGTGTGAAAAAGTACAGTCAACAAGGGTCTTATGTAATCATTGGGCACAGGCAAGGAGGTCGGTATGGAGAGCAAATCTGACATCTGTAATTGTCACTCCAAACAATGATTTTCAGACAAGGAAGCCGTCTTGTGTGTATAGGTTTCACTTGTGTTAAACAATCTTTCAATCAAAGCTGGGCATCATCATCGGATATTTGTTGGAAGGCCTCATAATATGTTTATATGATAATCATCTTTAAGACAGCCAATGCCATATTGTTCTTTATGCATCGGTTTTATTATAACGATGTATTTATTTATGATAGATTGAGAAAGCACTTTATAGATAGGAAGCATCAATTGATACTAGTCAGAATGATAAAGATCAGAAAAAATCTTCTTTACGGTTCTTAAATTACGATTTCAACACTTCACTTTACAACCTACTTATTGTGGGGTACAAAGAATATAAGAACTTGCAGCAAATTAAATAACTATAAAAGCGCACTCAACCTACGTCTCCTAAGGACATTATTATTATTATATGTGTTGTGTTATCAAAGCCTCAAATGCTGCATGATAATGAAAAACAATAGGAAACTTAGACAAGCAATTTATATAGCACTTTGTTGTTAGTTGTCTATAATTTCCCCTCCAGTTGAAGTTATGATCTGAAACCATGAATCAAATATCTTTGACAATGACTGTATTGATCCGTGCAACTGTAATTCTTGAATTGAATGCACTGTCAGTAGAAGGGCCATGGGTGGTTGGGACCACTGCGATGAATAAATAATGCCAGTTTGTGTACATGGTGTTGGATCAATCCTTGAAAGTAGGTCAATCATTCAAGCATACACACTGGCTGGTTAGGCAGATTAACCTTTGCATTCTCTGTATTGATTGCAGCCTTGAATGAAAGTTTCTGCACATTTACTGGTGTCTTCAGAGGCCACCAAAGCAGGCAATGCTGCTGGTGCAAAAGCTACATGATGTAAACATTATTCACCATAATTTCAAAGTTTCTACCAAAGGAAAGCTGGACATAACTATACATGAAAAGGATAACATTTAGAGGACACATGAAATAACATCATGTCGTAAATTCATGGATATTATATAACCTCATTATAGACTGTTTGTTGACATTAACGATAATGAAGATATGAACCTTTCTCTCTTCACTGTTATTTGATGGAGAATGTTCTCATGCAGACAGTGGTGCAGCCTGGTGTCGGATTCATTTATCATTACATCTTTACAAGTATTTGACGAGGAGTATTATTGTCATTTTAAAAGAGATGTTCTGATTACATATGACTTCATAAATAAATACTGATACACAGGATTTATATGGCCATGTGAGCGTCTCCATTACCCACTTTATATCCCTGAATATGTTTTAATTTTATTATGATGTATGTTCTGTGATGAATAGCGACCAGAAATAACTCCTTATTACCGACTACTGGCAGACTATTTAAGAGTGTGATTGTTTCAGACTATTGGTGCTGTCAGATAAGTAAAAAACATGAGCGATAATGAGACTGATGATGCCGCCAAGGACTGCGCCTACAGGCAACTATTAACAGCTGTCCGGGAGAGAAACACTAGACTGGTTCAGAATACGTTATTCAATAATCAATTAAAGGTCTGCGATTGCCTTATGAATATCGAGAGCCTTCTAATACATCAAGCTGTTAGAACTGGATGCTTGCCTGTTCTGCAGCTATTGATCAGATTCATGCAAGGTCATGGATCCAATGAAACCCCAAATATGCTCCTAACCAATAGTCATTTCGAGGTCAAGAAGGGAATAATACATCAGGCAGGATTGTCTCAACGCACCAAAGAAAAAACGTTTTATTCAAAAACCTGTAAAATTATTGACACCAGCATGAACATTGATTCTGAGAACTGCAGAGCGAAGAATGTTCTGCATATTGTTGCAGAACACGGCCATGTAAATCTATTCAACACCTTGCTGGCACAAACGGAAGTTGAATGTTGTAATGTGCAAGATGAATCCGGCCACACTCCTTTATTGGTTGCTGTCAAAAATGGGAACACTCCACTCTTGAAGGCCATGCTTCAAAGTGAAAGATTTGATGTGATGGCAACTAATGATCATCGTCAAACAGCATTGCACCTGGCAATATATGGGAAGCATTTTGATATGGTAAGAGCCCTTGCGGTTTACAGTGCTTTAATTGACAGAAGAGATTGTGTGGAGAGCATGGCCGGGGAGACCGCCTTACATTACGGTGTCAGAAGTGGTAGTGTCCCAATTGTGAAACTCCTACTGGAAGGCGCAGCGGATTATGGCAAAGAAAACAAAAATGGCGATGATGCTTTGTATATTGCAGCCTCACTGGGCCACCCTGACATGGTTGATTTACTTTTACGATATGGTGCCAGACCAAAGCACATCCGGAGACCCGGTGTGACCCACATGACCTTTAGCGATGATCTCTCAGGTCTTTATGCTAATGGCCCAGGGTGTTGTGATAGCGCACTCCTGGCAGCGGCGAGAATGGGACACCTGCAGGTGGTCAAGTCCCTGGTTGAGCACAGTGACACGGGAGAGCTCATCACCGCTGTCTTCATGTCAGCCTCTTCCGGTCTCAGTGATATTGTCATCTTTCTCATCGAATCAGAGGAACTCTGTCTTCAGCAGCCTTCGGTCCTCCTCGGCGCCATCGAAGCAGCAATTCAGAACTGCAAACTGGAAGTAGTGGAATATCTTCTCCAGCAGAGAGGATGTTCTCCCAATATGGCGCTTAGCAACGGGTCCTCCTTGCTCCACCAGGCCATGCAGCACGGGACAGGCGACATCGTGAATAAGCTTTGCAAATCTGGGGCCGATGTTAATAGGAGAGATGCGGACAATTTCACGCCAATAGTCTATGGTCTTTACAGTGATAATATAGATACCATCAGTGCTCTGCTTGAATTTTCCCCAATCCTTACTCTTAACCATGAACCATTATTATTCAACTCCCTTAACCACAACTCGCCACACATTCCGGAAACATCTGTTCTTATCTTGGCGTCACAATTGTATGCTATAAACATCGATATTATCAAAGTGTTGATCAGCCAGGGATGCGATATAAATCAAACAGATTCTGACCTCAATACACCTCTGCACCATGCAGTGCTCCATCAAAATTGGGAGGTAGCTAACCTCTTGGTAGGCAAACACTGCCAGGTTAACTATGTCAATGAAAGTGGGGAGACGCCTCTTGTCCTCGCTGTAAAGATGAACCATGTCAAAACTGTCATAGATATTATGAATGGTTATGCACAGGCTACTATAAACTATGACAAAATCTGGGAGAATTGTCTGAATGTTATGAGACGGTCTGATTTCCTTCCAATCACGCAAGTGTTGTTGTTGCATGGAGGCATTAGTGTCTTCAATATGTTTGTGAGGAATTGCAGACTTGTCGTATCTGGGGAAGAGAGGCTAACTTTGTTTGAAGGCTTAACATCTTTAAGTAATATCTGCCGGTTCACAATTAGACAACACATTAGCGATAGACTTTGTTGTAAAATATCTGGTTTACCTCTCCCCAAATATCTCCAAAAGTACCTTTTATTACACACAATCAAAGACTATTTTCAATATCATAATGATCACAATTAAAAGAATTAAAATATAAAAAATGTTAACTGATCTATTCTTGTTTCCTTTTGATTCATGGACATTGTACTGTAGTAAAGAAATAAAATAAATGAATACATAAACATGTAGAATGTGTTGCATTTATATTTATTACATGATATGTATAGATCTATGTATATACTTAGAGAAACCGAGTCCAGTTCTTAAAGTCCATGTTCTGAACAATTCAATACAGAATGATATATCATATTTACATTACTTATCTATTATATAGCTGAGGTAAAGTATTTATACATTTTACTAATTTATGACAATACATTTTACATTAGACTTACTACAGTATTACACAAACCTAGTACTACAATTATCATGATGTAAAGTGGAACCCGAATACATTAAAGTACAGAAAATGGCTGTCAGTCATATTTGCTAAGTCCATTTGTAATATTGCCAATTTAAGAATATGAAATACATTAAGTTTCTCATAACACGCACACGCTGTAATCACTAGTAATACTTATCCTTACATTAACCCATTTACCATCGTGTCATACATTACTCAAATCATTGATCAAAGGAAGGTCTATTTTGATACAGACATATCTCTTTTGTAAACAATCTATATGTTATATGCTGTCATAATTGAACTGTACATTTGAGAATGAAGAGTCGGACCCGTTATAACGGACTTTGTTCTCTCGCTGCCTAGGTTTTGTGTATCTCCTGTTTTAATAATGGACGCATCATAAGAAATATGCTCTATGTGGTTTGGGAGTACCTCGGTATATTTCAAGGGTGAGGTATTCTGGGATTTATTTTGCACTGGTATGTACAAGTTTTCACAATCTGAAACAGGGCTCAACTGATCCACTGTGACAGGACTGTGATCAGATCTATGTTCCTCAGTGCATTGCAACTGGGATTCGTCGGATAAGTTTGTTAACTGGGGCGGGGTGCTATTGACATACGTTATATCTTCACAAGGGGCAAGTATGTAACCAAAATTAACATACTGATCATAAGTCTCACTGACTGATTTCAAGTGGGAAAATTGGGATACATTTGAGTTTGAGGTAGGCATATTAGAGGCCAAGTGGGGATGACTGGGGAGGTGGTACATGTTGGAAGTATTACTCACAACAAAACTAGTATACTGACTATTTAACGCGGGCGATCTTTGTGCCACATCATTGTACTGACTTAAACTACAGAGAATTGTGTCTAAATCCTGCTCAATGTCAACTACAGTATCATCGCTGCTGCTGTCACATGACCTTGGCCGAGATTGGGACGAGTCTGAGGGAGACGAATCATAGTCTTCATCTCTGGCCTCATTGCCCATGCGTGTACGTGTACTTCCGGTTAGCTGTTGTTGGTGCGCATCATACAGTTCTTCTGAATGCATTATGACTTCCGGTGTACCCTTCATAGGGTTTTCCACGATCACAGAATGAAAGCGGTGTTTGGGCACATCATGCTGGAAGGAGTCTGTGTCCATGTTTCCATATGTTTCTCTTGTTATCGGCGTAGCTCTGTAATCGCTCTGCTGGGCTAAGATTTCAAACGTAGATTTAATCACTCCGCACTGATCGTTTGACTTATTTTCCATTTTCAAATATTTGAGCTTTCCCGCCCTAATGAGGGCTGGAGGCAGATAAGGTTTGTCAATCACTCCATGGCCGCCACCCCTTTTTTTAGGCCTCCCCATGCGAATAGCTGAAATTCAAAGTCATTTCAATAAGCTCGATGCGAATGTATCAAATATCATTTATCTTAATACAGAGAATTATAAAGGAGACTTTTGATGAATATTTTGATGAATATTTTCTTTTGATGAATATTTTCATTTTCATATATATTGAAGTTTACCTGTTCTTGACATTCCAACGGTGATACATTTTTGGTATCTGCAGTAGCGACAGGCATTTCTATTGCGAGGATTCAGGGAGCAACTACCTTCCATCTTGCAGAAGTAGGCGGAATACTCCTTCAAGGCTCGACGAAAGAATTTCTGTTTGGTAAAATGGAATACAACTTTAAAAGATAATTTTGAATACAACTTTAAAAGATAATTTTATAATTATACTCGATTATGCCTTATGCTTATACATGAGACCTTCGAATGCTGACTGTTATTGGAAAAAAAAAAATTGTGAAATGGTGTTTTAACGACCCTTTCAGCAACTATGGCCATATCAGGTCGACTTTCGAGACTTTTAACCAGTGTGAAAGTAACACTGCCGGCAGTGGGAATCGAACCCACCACCTCCCGCCCTCCACTTATATAACCATTAAAGGCACAGATCCTACACTTTACCAACTGTGCTAGTGGGGCCGGTTGACTGTTATTGGTAATATATATATATATATATATATATATATATATATATATATATATATATATATATATATATATATATATATATATATTATTTACATATGTATTCATTATGTATATATTTTATTATCGTGTCCGTTTATATATATATATATAAACGGACAAGACACGATAATAAAATATATACATAATGAATACACCTGATGTTTTGATGATGAAATACTTGATAGTCTTGTACCACTTTGCGCTCTTGCAGTAACACAACGCAATGTAGTACATTAGTGTCAACAGATCTTATGATGATAAATATATATCTCAACATGTCTGGCAATGTGCCAACATCAGATAGAGAACAAAAATGTTCCAAATGGTATTAGAAAGAATGACGTCATCCCAAATACAGTATATATTTAAGGAGTCTATTTCTTTCCTCCCTTGTACACTCTTGTACCATTTTGATATACTCTTACACTATCTGCGCAAAATTGAATGGAAATACAATCTATATATTTGACATACAAGAAAAATGTGAAACCTATATGCCCACCTTGCATCCTTCACACGTGTGCACACCAAAGTGGATACCATTGGCAATATCAGAGCAAACTTTGCACAGTTCTTGTCCCTCTCCTGGTTCGACACTCTCTGGTTTCTCTGCAGATAGAAACGTACGCTTATCACGATATCAAGTACTCTCATCTTATTTGAGAATATTAAGCATAGAATATTTTTATTTATTTTAAAGATCTTTATGGTTTATATAGGAGTGCACTTACCTTTTCTGCACATGCCGACACAGAGGCATTTCTGGTATCTACAGTACTGGCATCTGAGGCGGTTAGCCCCGCTGATGTCGCAGAGCCCGCCCTCCACACAGGAAAACTTGGGCTCTCCCTCCTTAGTGCAACGAATGAAGAAACTCTGAAAGAAAGAAAACACTTTAAGTTGAGGTTTTATCATGCTCTCTATCCTGGAAAGTGGACCTGGTGCACGTGGAAAAATAATTCATTTCTATCTGTCTCACTATATCAAGTTTTAATCTTGTACTTATGATGCAGCCGGAACGAATATTTAATATGCTATTCATATTTATTTTTATCAACATATGTCCATTGCCACTTGCCACGTTTATCAGCAGCAATATCATGTGAAATATTTGATAAGAAATCAAGTATAAACATCTGTATCCTAAGAAAAAACTTGTCTAAGTTTTTACAGGATCAGTTCACCATGATAGATCATAAAAACACTAACCTTGCAAGGAAGGCAAACCATTGCCCCGAAGTACATGCCTGATGCTTGCTCATGGCACACCGCGCAGACCTGGGGCAGAATGCTACTGATGCCGGAACCGGAAGACATGGATGAACCTCGCTGCATTGCCCTCTGTTGGAGTCCCTGAAAAACACAATGTTTCATGTGATTTAATATCTTCATAATTCTTATTAGTACGCACATGATACCGAAATGAGAGCATTATCTCCCTATTTCAACTTCATCGTTAAAAATGAATGGTAAAGATTGTCATATTTTCAAAGCACTGTGAAGGACTTAAAACAGACTTAGTGAAACATTGCAGTACCTTAGCTGGTTGATTATAAACATATTCCAGAGCTGCCTGAAGTGACGATGGGGGGAATAGAAGTTCTTCCAGTGCCCTGCCATCATGAGGAATCTGGGGGCTTTCCCCAGCAATGGGTATTTGTAAACCATCGTCTATACACATGTTTGTACTTTCAGTCCTTCAATTTTACTTGAAGCTACTGTGTCCAGATCTGATTACATTAAGACTAAGCTGTCAAATGAAAAGGTTCCCTTTATATGTATCTCCAGTCCATTGATATATTCTTATCATTGGACCTTGTGCTCAACCATCTTACACTACTTTCATTCACAAACCATAATATTATCTGCTTTTAGAATAACCTGCCTGTTTTAACATGCACCACTTTAAGATCAATTCATCTGTCACTTTCTTGTCCTATATTTGGATACACATATATGTTATCTTTTTGTCACAACATCTCATGCTGGTACTGAGATCATGTCATCAAATCTCCCTCCTCTTCAGTGAAGTGGTCATATGTTACTCTACAGAAATCAATACTCAAAAATAAGTTTTATAAAATGATCAGGCTGTAACCAGATCAAATTGAAACCATCTTTTTCCAAGACTGATGAAAACCTTTTTAATGCCCTACTCTTTGCTCTTTAAAGGTGATTGTAAATCTTCATATATGTACGGTGATAGCAAATCTCGATATTGATAATAAGTTGTAGAATTGCAGTCAGAACCAACTTACAGGTAGATTTCTACCCTTTTCAGACCCCAGTTCTGCATAATAGTTGATTATCCCACTTATTCCTATTTGAAATTGCCATTCAGCTGATATTTTGTTTTTGACAAATACATTTTTTAAACTTCTCAAATGTGCAATAACTGAATGATGCAATGCATATGGCACACTCTTCCCTTGTACTTAGGACCATCTTGTTCATCCTGTCCGTCACATAAACAGGAAGCATATCAAAAACTAGCCCGGTCTGGCTGAAAAGGTTCAACTTATATGAACATCAACAATTGGTGAGTGTTATTGAGACACGCCTGATAAGAAGTTGCCATGTCATGGAGTGTTATCAGTGATCCTATAGCCGATAATGGCAGATGTCCCCAGTCATGTGACCGCTTAGCGTATGGCCTTATCGGGACAAGGTCACTCTCACTTGGTCGGGGTAAATTATGTCACTTGTACTCCTGTTTCCTTCTTGTTTGAGCTTACCAACCTCCAATCAGGCCAGTCCAGATTGGAGTTGGCTGGTAGACCGGCTACCTTCATGTGTGTTTTTACTCTCATGTGTGTTTTTACTCTCATTATTATTATTATATATATATATATATATATATATATATATATATATATATATATATATATATATATATATATATATATATATATATATATATATATATATCATTTGTATATATATATCATTTGATTTTGATTTTTTTCACTTAATTATTTACAGAAATGTGTGTGTGTGTGTGTGTATGTATGTATGTGTGTGTGCCATGAAGAAAATATCAATTTGTAACAAGTGCAAAGCAAATCTTTCCTGGGATGACTTTGCAGAATCCAGTGTCATCATTAAGCACATGATAGACTTTCAATCTCTACAGACACTCATATGAGTGCTGATAAGGTAATTTACAAATGCACTTGGTTAACCTACCCGAACTACTGGTAACCGCCATGCGTTCAGGTTATAAGTGAAGATCTAGGACATGTACACTTTGGAGATTTTGTTGCCTCAGCACAATTCAGTGTGGTTCAGGCCAAGAGCTGTGGCACAGTTGGTAAGAGCCCAGGCTTACTAGCATCAGTTCTTCTGTGGTGATACGGTCGAGGGTTTGATTCTCGCAGATGTCGGCACCTAATTCATGATATCAATTTTCATATGATTTGAGGCGTGAGGGGGGAACCTATATTACTATGCTTGTGCAATAGACAGACATGCTGTCTACCTCAGCATAGGATGAGGATGCGAGAAGCACTTAAAAACAACCTTAAATTGTTCACAATTACTTTTAATCAAAATAAGTAATAGCATTTGATTTTAATTTTTTTCACTCAATTATTTCCATAAAAAATGCTTTAATTTTTTGCGATTGCTATTTTTAATTCTCATCATGACAAATAAACTTGTTGATATGAATGACAAAGGAAATCAGAGAGGTTAATTTGTAACTAACCAGCTATACTTGATAACTAAGTTTGTTGAAAATTCTTTTAACATAGATAAATAGTTTTTTTCATCAGGAGAATATACCCGAATTTGGAGGTGAAGCACTGGAGTAAGGAATAAACAAATGTCCAGGTTGTTTTGTGCAAACGTAATAGTAGGCAACACATATTTTACAATGATATTCTTAAATAGTAATGGGTTGTGTGTGTTGCAGCTTTGCTGTGTTGTGATCATCATATTGATAGCTTTTTCATTATGGCCAGATCCATTTATTGTTTCAGAATATCACTTATTCAGGGGTGGGAGAGCTCTGAACCAATCTGTGCAGTAACTCTGAACCAATCTGGTTAAATCGCGTCATTCTGGTCGCTCACAACTGATCTGGGCGGTAAATGACGTCATTCTGGGCGCTCGCAACAATCTGTGCACTAAATCGCAGCCAATCTGAGTGGTATTTGACCGATGTTGAATGGTGGACAATGGCGAGAATGAAAAAGTTGCGTTCTTTAATCTTTATATATCGACTCTCATACACAAATGTTAAAGAAAATAATATGCTCATCAGTTACATATATAAGTATATGATCATCTGAAATTGATTTTTAACGAGATTTTTGCGTAATGTTAACACAGGAAATTGCCCCAGTTTAAGATTGCATAACAAGGGGTAATTCCTGACTTGGGGGCACAAATATTACTGTACAAACGTTATAGATATATCATGATAATTACACTATCATGAACAAGACACTATTATACACTCAACTGTAACGAAATTTGTTAAATTTTGTGGTGATTATTATATAATTTTGATGCTTTTTATGAGATATAAAAAAGTCTTTACATAACAGAACCGCCCAGATTGGTTCAGAATTGGTTCAGAACAATGGTATGACGTCATACCGCCCAGATGTGTTTCGAGTACCGACCAGATTGGTTCAGAGCTCTCCCACCCCTGTTATTGATGCAATGTTATTAACTGGCCTTCAAATATCAATAGAATGATTTAAATACGAATGGAAAACAATGGAGAGTAAAGGTCTGAAAAATTTTAATTTATTTTTTTTTTAATTTATAAAAACATTCCCAGGACAAAAAATATATATGATTCTCCTAGTTATTGTGAAAATAGTCGGTATGAGCCATTCAAAGGGAAACTAAAAAGCTGTATTTGAACATTAAACATTAAAACAATGAACCGAACCTCTATTCCAGTCAAACTCATTTGATAACTATTCTCATATCAGTAATATTTGGTGATATATCTTATTTTCATTTGACATATAGCAAGCAATCAAAACAAAATAAGCATATATGGTAATAGAGCACTATATAAGCATATATGGTAATGAAGCACTATATAAGCATATGTGGTAATGAAACACTATATAAGCATATGTGGTAATGAAGCACTATATAAGCATATGTGGTAATGAAGCACTATATAAGCATATATGGTAATGAAGCGCTATATAATCATATCTGGTAATGAAGCACTATATAAGCATATGTGGTAATGAAACACTATATAAGCATATCTGGTAATGAAGCACTATATAAGCATATGTGGTAATGAAGCACTATATAAGCATATCTGGTAATGAAGCACTATATAAGCATATGTGGTAATGAAGC
Source organism: Amphiduros pacificus (assembly GCA_949316495.1). Taxonomy (NCBI): domain Eukaryota; kingdom Metazoa; phylum Annelida; class Polychaeta; order Phyllodocida; family Hesionidae; genus Amphiduros; species Amphiduros pacificus. The sequence goes on along the minus strand of OX439001.1, from coordinate 54,386,818 downwards.
ACTATATAAGCATATATGGTAATGAAGCACTATATAAGCATATGTGGTAATGAAGCACTATATAAGCATATGTGGTAATGAAGCACTATATAAGCAATATAAATGCACGTGTAGAAAACTAATCTGTTTGGGAATAAAGAATAGAAAGACTGTCATGTATGTAATAAACTGATAGCATGTTCATCTCCTGGGGTCAAAAAATATTTTCATGATTTTTCACTGAAATTCTTGCCCGAGGAACACGATACCAATTTGGATTATTTTGCCATCAATATGGTAGGCTTACAAATAATAAGGTCCTCGGCTTGTCGGAGATATTAAACTTACAAATTATAAATTTAGATATACGAGAATAATATCCATTTTAGGAATTTACAGATTGGACAATTTTATAACCATGATCATCCAATTGGAAAACAGGCAGTTGCATGATTTAAAAAAGAAACTATCCAAATTGGTCAAGCTTGAAAAAATCTATATATTTCTGTTGGCTTAAAAAGTTTAGGGTCGTATTAGTAAAGTGTCTCCGAGAATATTGTCCGGGTCAATCATTGGACACGTTACTTAACGTTTTGTTATAGATCATCACAATACCAATTTCATTAATAGATTGATAGATATACTTTTTTCGGTTTTGCAATTAAGTTTTAAATATTTGAAATATTTTGTTTTTTGTTTGTTGTTTTTTGGTGTTTTTTGGGGGGGATTGAGTAAAAATGAAAAATGATGTGGTCTTTGATACCATTGGGAGATTAAAGAATCCATTGGAAGAAAAGCATTTTTAATTACCACGATATTCTTCAGATAATTTCTACTGCCAACCTGTACAAATTAGGTATATATCTTGAGATAGAATCACGCACTTTGATTTAGATAGACAGAATTTTCAAAAATGCCGGCTATAATCCGTTTAACCCCGATAATCCTCATGAAATTCCTAAACAATGATTGTGCTATTTGGATTAAATGTTTTATTGCTAGTATGAAAAAGTATGTTGAATCAACCACAAATTAAATATTGTTTTAGCTTTTGTATCTTATGATATATTTGGAGGTCAAATGCATTGAACATTTTCCGATTGCGTGATATGGAAATATATATATAAACGAACAAGACACGACAATAATATATCAGTGGATCAAAACAGGATGTTGTAGAATACTTTGTCCTTGAAGGTCGGCGGCGGATTAGTATGCCACAGGTCAGTGGTCCGCCTGATAAATGATGCCCATAGGCTATTGACATGTGTGCACATCCAATCGTCCAATCATTACATGCTTGTGCAAATGATAATCTATCAGAATCACATAACCCATCATTAGAATAATATATTTGCTTCTTTAATTGATTGCGTTATAATAATGATAATAGACGTAAACCTGTTCGCATATATATCTGACAGTAGATGTATCACGTGTATGTGTTAACATCACAGAGGATGTATCACGTGCGTGTGTCGATATCACAGTGAATGTATCATGTGCGTGTGTCGATATCACAGTGAATGTATCATGTGCGTGTGTCGATATCACAGTGGATGTATCACATGCATGTGTCGATATCACAGTGGATGTATCATGTGCGTGCGTCGATATCACAGTGAATGTATCACATGCATGTGTCGATATCACAGTGGATGTATCATGTGCGTGCGTCGATATCACAGTGAATGTATCACATGCATGTGTCGATATCACAGTGAATGTATCATGTGCGTGTGTCGATATCACAGTGAATGAATCACATGCATGTGTCGATATCACAGTGGATGTATCACATGCGTGTGTTGACATCACAGTGAATGTATCACGTGTATGTGTTGACATCACAGTGGATGTATCACATGCGTGTGTTGACATCACAGTGGATGCATCACGTGCGTGTGTTGACATCACAGTACATTTACTGTGTGAGTGTATGTGTTAAGTTGATAGATGCATTCTTTTCTATAGGATCCTTAATTGACCAAAAGGGCCAGTAATTCATGATATCTCACTCCCCTTTTCCAGGAATACATCTCTTTAGTCGGTACATCGGCAGATACACTCGATAAACCCGCTGATTCCGTTCAAACGTACATGTCGTAATATGTAGCTTTACAATTTGTCAAAGTGACTACTGTAGAAATTCCATTTTTGTAGATCTGATATTATTCCAGGGAGGGGATCTGATGTGCTGAGATTGATTGCGAAAGCTACAATTATCATATCATTTTTTTTAAACCAATCCCCCGCGAAGTCACCGAACATTTCGCCATAGGCATACACGTGATTAACTTTGTATGTTTGATCCCCAAGGAATATTTCTAGTATATATATTATCAATAAATGCCCTTTCTCCCTATTATAAGGCAATACACATAAAACATCAAATTGTTTAAGTGCCAACTAAGTATAGTGCGATTGTGGGGAGCAATCTTGTGTCTTTTAATGAAGGGATTTTAAAGCGTTTCGGTGTACTTCTGATTTCTTTTGCATACTTCCGGTAGGTTGTTCTCATTAGGGCAAGATAGCAACCTGAAATCGGCCTGAAGAAAGCTGGTGTTGTCGTAAAATGGGTGTGAGATCATGAATTCAGACCAAATGTCTGTGCCAAGAACAAGGCTAGTATTATAATTGAAACTCAAGAGCGGAAATGGCCAGATAAATGTATCAATATGGACAAGATTTGACACTCGGATAACTAGCTACAAATGACATATTCATGTGCTTGATTTTATCTTTGCATGCAGAACATCGATGATCAAACATAACGATTTCGAGAGATCAAAGTTTGTCTTTAGATTTCTATTTTCGGTGTGCCGCGATGTAACATTAGCCTAGGGGCTTGTAATCTCTAAGATAGGGATGATATATGTTGTGATCACGAGCGGAAATCGGATTACTATTAAGGAGGCAATTCAAATATCATTGATCACTTAATGATGGAAACATCCTGTGGTAAGTGTCATTCACCATTCTATTGGTCAATATTTATGACCACAAAAAAAAATATCGTATGGGTCCATATATATATATATACAGCTTATGCCTTTTAATATTAATAGCATTTTAAGAGCCCAGATATTTGTTATTTGTTTGCTACTTTTTTCCTTATTTCACCTTAGATATTTTGGCAAGTCTTTCTGAAGAAAAGTAGATTACCCGGGATCAATGCCCGGGATCAATGCCTGGGACCAATGCCTGGGATCAATGCCCGGGATCAATGCCTGGGACCAATGCCTGGGACCAATGCCTGGGACCAATGCCCGGGATCAATGCCCGGGACCAATGCCTGGGATCAATGCCCGGAATCAATGCCCGGGATCAATGCCCGGGATCAATGCCCTGGATCAATGCCCGGGATCAATGCCCGGGATCAATGCCCTGGATCAATGCCCTGGATCAATGCCTGGGTTCAATGCCTGGGATCAATGCCTGGGATCAATGCCTGGGATCAATGCCCGGGATCAATGCCAGGGATCAATGCCCGGGACCAATGCCTGGGACCAATGCCTGGGACCAATGCCTGGGATCAATGCCTGGGACCAATGCCTGGGACCAACGCCTGGGATCAATGCCCGGGATCAATGCCCGGGATCAATGCCCGGGATCAATGCCCGGGATCAATGCCTGGGACCAATGCCCCACTCTTTTCGGAGGCAAAAATAATCACAACATTTGATCATCAGTCATAGGACACCGGCCCGAATGACAAACAACTCATTAGTACATATATTTTACCTTTCTCCGCCTGTAGCACGATCATAATCCTTGCTGAGCCGGAAATGAAACTCTAGCCCCCTCCGCGTGAAATATGCATCATCCCTCTCACTACTTACACACGCATTAAATAATCATTTCTGTTGATGGTTAAGACCAATCAAATCCAATAGCTAACATTCTGTAGTCTGTTATCACTTACCTTTATTAGTTAGCAGGTTAGAAATAATTTTGGGCGATCACGTTATGATATTAGATATCAAGACATTGTGAAAGTTGCGGTCTCATAGCATTATGTGTTGTGTGCTGTTGATGTACCTTTTTAGTATATAGAAGAGAAAAAGCACTCTTAGATGTCTGAAAATGATACAGTTTTGAATTACTTGGAAGCAAATGCGCAAGGTATAATTGTGTTGTTTACTAAATATATATTTCATTATTTTGGTTTAAATAAATTCAACTGTTACGACTTTGGAATTACCCATAAAATAAATGTTTTTGGAAGTCACAATATTTTATCGGTACAGATTATCTTTACCCTGAAAGGTGCTATGAATCAATATAAGGATATTTAAGGATTTTTCGTGGATAAAAATAAAGTATCTTCAAAATTAGCAAAATTCAATGGGTTGTGACATTTTTATTTGCATATTTTATTTATGCACTGAATGGATCAGTGATTTGCTCCCACGTTGAAGTTTAAGAAATATATATTTTGTCACTGTACCGATATCTTGCAACCTCGTACATTAACAGAGCATCGCTAATAAGAATGATGAAAGATTCTTAATATTGGCTGATTTAAATGGTAAACATCAATTAATAATTATAAAGAGTTCATCTTTATTCATCTTATGCACAAACGTTATTGAATTGGAAAATTGTCAATCTGTCTCATGTCATACAAAATATAATCCAGGTTCCTTAATAAAATTTCCTTTAAACCTCATGCAGATGTTGCACATACATTTTGAATGTAATTCTCACATTTTAATTACCATCTTTTTTGTTTATTATGGATAAACTTTGATATGCAAGAACCTATTGTTTGTGTAGTGTGACCAAGATCCCATTTTTGAAATATTAACTATTTCTTATAATCACTGTACTTGTATTCACCCGCCTTATATTTAATTCAAATGTTATTGCTGGACCTCACGGTTTATGCAGTGAAATTATCAAGAGTGTGGTGAAGACCAAGATCATGAGAACAAATGTAATACTACATCGTTAATACATGTAAATGTATTTATTAAGTTTAAGGAATATCTAACTGCTGCTTGGGTTTCAACATTAGTGATCCACCAGGTGTCTCTTGTGTCACGAGCAAGGCAGGCTGGGATAACATGACGTGGTTCTTTTCCGTAAGCGAATATAGAGGTGAAACCCTGGCGTAACGAACAGTCGAGGGGGATCAAAATGTCAAATAGGGCGGGCCGGCGAACACATGCGCACCTATTGTATTACTGTGAAGATCTCCCATAACGAGTTTCATTTCAGTGAAGATATATTTAAATTAGTGTCAGTTTCTAAACAGTGTATAAGCATTTTGCACTTGTTGCCCTTATGTATTTGACCTTTAAGCTATAGAAAGCCCCCACTCAGGCGTGGCTGGTAATCTTCTATCTCAGGAGTGACTAATTGCAGCGCACAACATTGCGTCACATGCTCTGTAAATCTGTGACTGAGATGTGACCGTTTCATGACGTGTTATTCCCGTAAGAGAAAATACATAACATAGAGAGGAAAGCATTCCCCAGGGTAGTGTTCTTGGACCAATTTTATTTGTTTTATACATAAATGATTTGCCTGATCAATTGGAAACTGACTCCTTCCTCTTTGCGGATGATACAAAACTGTTCCAGGAAATCTGTTCTGTTGATGATTGTGAACTGCTTCAGGAAGATTTAAGAACATTACACGAATGGTCAAAAGTATGGCTACTTTGTTTCCATAATGAAAAGTGTAAATGTCTGACACTTGGCAAAAATTGTGTGGATTTTACCTACAAGCTTGATGATTGTGAGCTTGGAATTGAAATGAAAGATCTCGGAGTAATCATAGATTCAGAACTAAAATTCAACTCTCACATCAGCAGTAAAATCAACAAAGCCAACCAGATTATGGGAACCATCAGGAGAACATTTGACCATTTGGACTGTGAAATGTTTCTGGATCTGTATAAAGCCCATGTCAGGAGCCATCTGGAGTATGCATGCCAAGTTTGGTGCCCCCATCTCAAAAAAGACATTGAAGCTATTGGGTCAGTGCAAAGACAGGCCACAAAATATCTGCCTGGGATGAAAAATTTGGAATATCATGAGAGATTGGAAAAACTGGGCCTACCAACACTGGCATACAGACAACTCAGGGGTGCAATGATTGAAACATTCAAAATATTCACTAAATATGAACCCGAAGTAGCCCCAACCTTGAATAGGAACACAAATATCACAAGAGGACACAAATTTAAACTATATTTGAATAGGTGTTTCAAGGAAACATTTTTTCAACCAGAGAATAGTCATACCATGGAACAGCCTGCCAGACCATATCATCAATAGTCCAACCATATTTACCTTTGAAGTCAGACTAGACAAATGGTGGAGATGCCAACCCATCATTTATAACTACAAAGCAGATTTTAACCCAAGAGCAATCCCCCCAAACATGAAGGATACCAAGTCCCAGAATTCAGATCTGGATATAGAGGCCAGCTAGGCCTGCGTCCAGAAACATCCATATGTATCCATAAGTAAGTATGAGTAGTCTTGGGGATAAAAATGCATTCACGGCTATCATGTTAGCAGTAAGAACATTTGTGATAGTGATAGCCAAGCTGTGAAAGCAATTAAAATGCGGTTGCTGAAAATAAGTCACGAAATGCCTCAAAATCTGTTCAGGGCCCAACAATAATACGAAGAACAGTTTCTGAAGACAATCTCTGCACACTACATTCTATTTCAGCACGGTCTTCATTCTGGAGAAAAAGCACACAATTTCTGTACAACGTATCATGGCTGCCAAATAAACGTTTAGGATTTATTAGAATGGCTTTGAAAATCAAGTGAGTTTTGATTCAAGTATCATTTAATGGAAATCAAATTTTCCACAAAAACATCCATTTTTGTCCAAATTTAAGCCTCATACAAACAAGTATATCTATAACAATTATAAGGCCATGTGTGTTCAATTATCTGCCTATTCAATTGGCCACCTTAAGCACATGTGTAAATGCACCAACAACTTTCTTAACCGCAGGGCTTTAGTGGCCAGGTATCATTCTTAAATTTATTACCTACCGATGATGGTAGAGCTAGATTTGTAAGAATAGAAATAAAAGACAGTTCACGTTGTCCATGCCCATATCATCTGGGACAGATAACAGGATCTTTATCTACATTTAGCACATCTGTCGGTCTTATTAAATGGTAAATGCCTTATTTTCCAGTTTGACATGATTTATGTATTCATGGGCACTTTCTACTTAAGTGTGCCTGGTGAGATCTAAATAGCGGTTAGTAAATAATCAACATATTGAAGAAAGGATCCGCAAAAAACCGATGTGCCAGCATTTATTTTGAGTGGGCATATTGATCAAGATAAGGGCAGACATTTTACAGCATTCAACCCTGACATCCAGTGCTACAGTACTTAGTGTGTATGTCAATAAATAAAATAATTTAATATCATTTCGCTGAATATGAAATTGGCTTATAGGATTCACAATCATTTTAATTTATCAAAAGATATTTGCCCCCTACGAAGTCTTGAAGGGGGATATGCACATCATTTTTTTCTTCCGATCAAGTAGGAGAAAGAGATAGAACATACATTTCATTAATACTTAAATATGTCCATGGTAGGGTGACATCTTTGTGCATCCAAGAAGATTCATCTGCATGTGTCGTGATGAGATAATTGTACAAAATAACCACCAGAGGGCCGAGAGGGATGTTTGCATTGGTTATATTGTTAACCACTGGATTCTCAGCAATGTACCAAAGATATATGTTTGAACAATATGTCCAAGCACTCTAGCAAGCACTCTAGCAAGCACTCTACCAAGCATTCCAAGCACTCTACCGATCACTATACCGAGCACTGTACCAAGCACTCTACCAAGCACCATACTAAACACTATACCAAGCACTTTTACCTGGCAATATACCAAGCATTCCAAGCACTATACCAAGCACCATACCAAGCACCATACCAAGCACTCTACCAAGCACTATACCAAGCACTATACCAAGCACTCTACCAAGCACCATACTAAACACTATACCAAGCACTTTTACCTGGCAATATACCAAGCATTCCAAGCACTATACCAAGCACCATACCAAGCACCATACCAAGCACTCTACCAAGCACTATACCAAGCACTATACCAAGCACTATACCAAGCACTATACCAAGCACTCTACCAAGCACTATACCGAGCACTGTACCAAGCACTCTACCAAGCACCATACTAAACACTATACCAAGCACTTTTACCTGGCAATATACCAAGCATTCCAAGCACTATACCAAGCACCATACCAAGCACCATACCAAGCACTCTACCAAGCACTATACCAAGCACTATACCAAGCACTATACCAAGCACTATACCAAGCACAATGCCAAGCACTCTACCAAGCATTCCAAGCACTCTACCGATCACTATACCGAGCACTGTACCAAGCACTCTACCAAGCACCATACTAAACACTATACCAAGCACTTTTACCTGGCAATATACCAAGCATTCCAAGCACTATACCAAGCACTATACCAAGCACTATGCCAAGCACAATGCCAAGCACTATACCAAGCACTATGCCAAGCACTCTACCAAGCACTGTACCTGGCACTTTACCAAGCACCATACCAAGCACTCTACCGAGCGCCATACTAAACACTATACCAAGCACTTTTACCTGGCAATATACCAAGCATTCCAAGCACTATACCAAGCACCATACCAAGCACCATACCAAGCACTCTACCAAGCACTATACCAAGCACAATGCCAAGCACTATGCCAAGCACTCTACCTGGCACCCTACCAAGCCCTCTACTCGGTATGATTTATTACTGATGTCTCTGAATAGACAGCACTATACTGAGTATGATTTATGTATGATTTATGAAGTTTGTATGTGCTTTAACAAGTATAGTGTATGACTGATAAATTATAAAGTTAAAAGTCATAAAGTTTTCCCATCGTTGTTGTTGATCACGATTGACACTTACCTTGTTTGTTTCTCCAAAGTATTATCCAGATATGTATTGGAATAAACTAATGGTGGCTCTTAGATTTTCAAATTGCATAAAGGGAGAAATGGATACATCTCTGTTTGTGCCATGTCTATATAGAATAAACCATAATATATTCATGGTGAATTGACCTTTATTGAGCAGATATCTATGTACCCCAGCGTGGTATAAACGTAAGAAAAGAAAGGTGTATTAATTGAAGTGCTCTTAATTATCCAAAGTCATAATTAGATAACTGGACTAAAGGATGAGTGCGAGAAATAAATCAATGTCATTAATATTCCCATATGCCTGCAAGTTTCCATGTCCACAACATTGTACAGCGTTATACATACGAATTCACACATTATTTCATATTCGTCTATTTATTGAATAAAGCTACAGGACGTGAGTTCATAGTGATGTCTAAACTGCCTGACTTACATATATGACAAGAAACATTATTTGAATAAACGTAGCATATATGAAGAGATATCACTAGTAGCAAGCACTTCTCAAAAAAATTAAAAAGTCCTCGGTAAAGTCTTGCAGTATGCATGACTTATGGTTGTATATGATATATGGTTATATATGATATGTTTATATTACACCCAGCATCCATCAAACTAAAATAAGATTCTCAAACGGTGGCAAAAAAATCACCATTGTGACTAGCGAACAATAGATGAATGAGAAAAACTAGACTAAGGAACCACTAGCAGAGAGAACCTTGGTCCCACCAGGGGGGGGGGCTACCTACCTACCTGAGGACGCGGTGCCAGTAGCAGGGTGGGTGCACTTGTCTCATAAGCCTCACTGGATCCACTCCAAAACAATACCACCACTTCAACATGCTTACAGAGAATTAAGCGCATTGTGGCTCATAGCGCGGCGAATTGACCTCCAGTTGAGCTGTTCAGATTCTGGAGAGTATTGGCCCTGTGGCCTGTCTGGGGTGCCACGGGCCACTCATTAAACCGCTACCGTAAGCTGTAATATCCTATCATGTATGTTCAGGCCATGACATAAGCAGATGATTAATTGTGACCCGTGTCTTTGACACATGATTTAATTTCCTTCGTCACTTGTGCACACTTCTTTCATTTCATTGGTACAATTTCAGTTGCATGAAAGAAAGTATGTAAAGTTAATACTCACAAGGTTTTTTCGATTTTAAAATTGTTAATGATTATAATGATTCTGTGTTAACACCTCTTAAATACCTTTGAAGAAAATTGAAGGAAGTGGCAAAAACAAATTTTGAAGAGAAGCATACTATAATGAAATGAGCACTACTTTTGAAATAATACATAATGCAGGGATAAACCTTTCAGCACTTACATTTACCACATATATATAAACTCTCTCATACTATTAACAAGAATTCCAATAAAACTGAAGGAAAAGTATTTTATATTTTGTATCATTAAAGCTCTACCTCCAAAAAAAAAGAAGTTCTTTATTCGTATCTAATTGTTTGGGTAGTAGCCACGGGAGATTAGCAGCATTTTGCGAGATCTCGTCACGTTCAGTCACGTGGGCATGCCGTCGGACGTGAGCCGATCCCAGATTGGAGGTTTGATATATTGTCACCTCGCATAGCTCCGTTCATAACCTTATGTGATGGCCTGCGGGGTATGTCATGTTAGGTATTACTGCGAGCGTGTCGAACGTCTTTATATCCATTAACTTCCATATCATTGATTATCATTGTCTCCCATTTCATGGTGATCATTGTCTTCTTAATTAAATATAAATCATTTGGTTGGTTTGTTTTATGAAACTAGTAACAAGGTGGATATGATCATTCTGATATTTAAATTAGCTATAGCACTTTTAAAAACATTATGTTTAGAATATACAATAGCTTTATATCTAGTGAACTTTACAGTGAAGGATAACTCCGGTCCAAATAGGTCTTTGTCTTTAAGTACAAAGAACTATTAAGGTGATGTGGAATAATATAAAAAAAATGTTAAATATGATGTACAGATTATTGATGTCTAATGAATACAACCGCCAGACATATTCCGGGTGCACACCACACTATTGTGACTGTGGATCCCACAACCCCTCTAACCATTAATGAAAAGTGATGTATCATGAATAAAACTGTCTGGATAATAAGCCAGCACGTGTCGGCGTGCAAGGTAGTCACCAGTTTCACGTGGACTGACCCTCAGCGAAGATCTACAAATACTCACAACTGTTCTTAATAGAAGCTGCAAACTGTGGTTCATGTAAGATCGTTATTTCTATTAACATATCGCTCCTTTGAAATTTGCCCTTTTATTTATTATTTTGGTATGCATCATTGATCTTCAGTTGTCGTGAATATGTAATACAATGAAAGGTTGTTTTTTTTGCTGTCATGGTAACCCAATGATTTCAATGGGGTTTTTTTCATTTAAAAAATGAGAAGATATCTCAGAAAATTAGGAAATATCTCAGAACTTATTATGTTAATTTGGTCAATTATTAATTTTGAATTATATTTTCAAAATCAGGGCGTTTGGATCATGATTATCTTATATCAACTTTCTATACTAACAGGTTAATTTTAAAAATAAGTTCAAAAACGGATCTGAATTTTTCAAAATAATTGACACAAATGCAAATGAAAAAATCAAGCATGTGAAAAACCAAGAAAAATATATTTCATACACCTTATTACGTTACTGACAAGATTTTGACGTCTTCGTGAACATTTACCAGTTCACATTCATAAAATTAATACAGGATTGATAAGATTATTACCCTCCATTACAAGAGCCGTCAATTTTGACAGAATGTGTAGAATATTGCAAAAAAACATGCTGGGATTAGCATTGTTAAGCAAGTTTAATGACAAAAATTAAATCTAAGTTATTCTAATTATGATGCGGATATTTAAAGAAAACTATAAGGTAACTTTTTAGACGAGGATTTACACAAGCATAACTTCTTTTCACCAGCAGCAAGTATGAATAGGGTGTCACCAAGCATCATTCCTATTCACCAGCAGCTAGCATGAGTAAGGTGTACACAAGCATCACTCCTATTCATCAGCAGCTATTATGAATAGGGTGTCATCAAGCATCATTCCTATTCACCAGTAGTTGGTATGAATAGAGTGTGACCAAACGTCACTCCTATTCACCAGCAGCAAGTATGAAAAGGGTGTGACCAAACATCATTCCTATTCACCAGCAGCTATTATGAATAGTTTGTCATCAAGCATCACTCCTATTCACTAGCAGCTAATATGAATAGGGTGTCATCAAGCATCACTCCTATTCACCAGCATCACAATGTGTCAATTCACACCACTGGCTGGTATGGGCAGGATGTCACAATGTGTCACTCCACACCACTGCCTAGTATGAGCAGGATGTCACAATGTGTCACTCCACACCACTGGCTAGTATGGGCAGGATGTCACAATGTGTCATCACTCCATACCACTAGCTAGTATGGGCAGGATGTCAAAATGTGTCACTTCACACCACTGGCTAGTATGGGCAGGATGTCACAATGTGTCACTCCACACCACTGGTTATTATGGACAGGGTGTCATAATGTGTCACTGCACACCACTGCCTAGTGTGGGCAGGATGTCACAATGTGTCACTCCACACCACTGGCTGGTATGGGCAGGATGTCACAATGTGTCATTCCACACCACTGCCTAGTATGGGCAGGATGTCACAATGTGTCATTCCACACCACTGCCTAGTATGGGCAGGATGTCACAATGTGTCACTCCTTACCACTGACTAGTATGAGCAGGATGTCACAATGTGTCACTCCACACTACTGGCTAGTATGAGCAGGATGTCAAAATGTATCATTCCACACCACTGGCTAGTATGGGCAGGATGTCACAATGTGTCACTCCACACCACTGGCTAATATGGGCAGGATGTCACAACGAGTCATTCCACACCACTGGCTAGTATGGAAATGGTGATACAATGTGTCACTCCATACCACTGGCTAGTTTGGGTAGAATGTCACAATGTGTCACTTCACACCAATGCCTAGTATGAGCAGGATGTCACAATGTGTCACTCCACACCACCGGCTAGTATGGGCAGGATGTCACAATGAGTCACTTCACACCACTGGCTAGTATGGGCAGGATGTCACAATATGTCACTCCACACCACTGCCTAGTATGTGCAGGATGTCACAATGTGTCACTCCAATCCACTGGCTAGTATGTGCAAGGCATCACAATTTGTCACTCCACACCACTGGCTAGTATGGAAAGGGTGTTACAATGTGTCACTCAACACTACTGGCTAGTATGGAGAGGGTGTCACATTATTTCTCACCTATAAGGGCAGTGTATCATAATGTGTCACTTCACATCATCAGCTAATATTGAGAAAGTGTCACAATGTTTCATTCCTCATTACCAATTAACACAGGGAGTCACTCTACATAATCAGTAAGTATGGATAGATATATTATAATGCTCCACACCACTGGAGAGTATGGACAAACAAGCCATTCGACAGTTAACAAAGTATGAAAAGTTGTCACATTTCTCAGCAGGGGCCCACCATCTATCTGATATGCAAAATATCTGATATTCACCCATATGTGCCCTAGCTGGCAAGTAAAGTTGCCACTCAGCAGCTAGCTGGCATATTTTGCCAGCTGGCAGTTTAAATCTTTCCTTTATCTGCCTGGTAAAATATGTTCATGGTGATAAATAGATGGATTTGTTTGTTTGTTTGTTTGGGGTTTTACATCACTTTCAACATTATTTCAGTTATTTCGTGATGAGACCTACTTGTAGCAGATATAGTGCTGCCTCACTGAATTGTCATGTCGCAGGTCCTTGACATGACAACCCACCCGGTCACAGATTTACAAGGACAACGGGTTAACCCTTTGGCACAGGCCTCAGCTCATGTGGGAAATTGTATCATGAGTTCAATCCCGGCACGACCGGAGTTCGAACCCACGACCTTTGGATCACCACAGAGGAACTGGTGCTAATAAGCTGGCGCCCTAACCAACTGCCCCACGGCCCGTGGCCTGATAAATAGATGGACATGTCTAGCTGGTAAAATATCATTTGTAGAAAATAGATCAATGTAACAGATGTAATACTCCTGAATTTCATTAAAATATTGCTGAATCATTTTTTTTTCACAAAAAAATCTGTACATAATATTATATAATGCTCAACACTGAAGCATTTGCATAATATTGTTGCTGGTAAATGGCTTTATTTTTATTTATAGTTCTTCACAAGCTGGTAGTTTGCCTGTTAAATGTCTGGTAATAAATGTGCCTGAAAAACTGAAGGCCTCACAATGTAAAATAAAGGCTAGTTGAACACTATCCCCATACTCACCATGAAACTACTCAATATCTACTTGTAGCAGACCTACTTGTAGCAGATATAGTGCTGCCTCACTGAATTCTCATGTCACAGGTCCTTGACATGACAACCGACCCGGTCACAGATTTACAAGGTCAACCCTTTTGGCACAGGCTTCAGCACACAGATGTGAAATTGTATGATGAATTCAATCTCGGCATGGCCGGGGATTGAACCCATGACCTTTGGATCAACATAGAGGAACTGGTGCAAATATGCTGGTGCTCTAACCAACTGCGCCATGGCCTGTGGCCTGAGAAGGCTGTTGTTCATTCAAATTCATTTTTAGTAAATATAGTAATCTTTAACATTCTTTTAAATTTCAAATATTATATCCCAAAAATGTCTAGAAATAACATAAACCAAAAACCCATGGGATCACCAGGAAATGGACTTTGCAAAATGCATGACAAACTCGTTAGTATCTGCCAGCTGGTGAAAAAGATAAAGTTGTCACAATTCTCATCTAACTATGATTAAACAGCTGGCAGATTTTATGACACAAGCTAGCTGGCTGGCAAAATAATTTCCTGGTACCTGGTGAAAGACAAAAAATGAATATCAGATTATTTTTGCCAGTTAATTTTTAAAATCATTTAAAAAGGTCTGCTTTTCCCAAGAGGCCAATTACAAATATGAAATGTGAAAATCCCCAAAAACTATTGGTGGTGAGCCCCTGTCTCAGCACATTCAAAGAGTATGGGCAGTGTGTCAAAATTGTTACTTAGCATTATCAACTAATATTGACAAGGTCACCTTTTTTCATTTTCATTACCAGTTAATATGAACACTAGGGTGTGACTCTACATCATTAGTTAAAATGGATGGATATCATAATACATCATCATATTATCAGCTAGAATGAATTGAGTGATAAAATGCATCACTCCCCCTCATCACCTACTATGGACACGGTGTCACAACGAATTATTCCACATCACTTATCACTGCTTGTGTTCAATTCCAGGTTGTGATACTGACTTTGGTCATGTTGCATGATTTGAAATGTAAATCATTTATAAAAAGGTAAATTATTTATTAATGATTGTGTCTTGGATGGGAAAGAAATAATGACCATGCAATGAAGTTGTTCAGTTATTGATAATGTTTAATAATGGATCTGTCTATTGTGCACAGAAAATGATGATATAGAAACAATGGAGGCAGCAGTCCAATGAAGTATCTAACATGTCATCACAGGAACTTACTTCTGATAAAGCTTCATCATAGGCTTCGGGCTTGGGTACAACTAGGTACAAATCTACCTTGTGTTATTCTTCCACTCAGGCTAATGTCAAACAACTGTCAAACATCATTTGATTTATCACGACTATGCGATAATCCAAAGAAATTGGAATAGTATCATTATGGTTGCACTTTTAGGGGAGCACTTCCTGTTCAGATTAAGAGTTATTTGGCAAGTACTATTCTTTCACTTAATCTCGTACTTGGTGATTCAAGAGTGTACTTTCCTTTTATCTTTTTAAAGTCTCTTTTCATATTTACATTATTTTGAAATGAATAAAATGTTTGTTTAAATAAATATCTGTAAAAATGTCATAAAATTTATCAATTATATTAATTTGCAGATCACCCCTGTGCCAAACTACTTTCAGATCCGCCCTCTGCCAAACTACTTTCCTTTTATCTTTTTTAAAGTCTCTTTTCATATTTACATTATTTTGAAATAAATAAAATGTTTGTTAAGATATATTTGTGTACAAATATCACAAAATCTGTCAATACAATACACATACATTTGCACCCCTGTGCCAAACTACTTTCACAGATCAACCCTCTGCCAAACTACTTTCCTGTTATCTTTTTTAAAGTCTCTTTTCATATTTACCTCCCCTGTGGGTGCGGGGATTAAAGAATAGCCCCACTGCCCCCCAGCATGTCGTAAAAGGCGACTAAAGGGGCGTCCTGTTTGCCGTGGGATGCGACCTGTGTCGGGGAGGATATGGAATCCTGACGGGCTGAGCACTGGGCTGGTTTGGCAGTAATACCGGTCCAGTTGCAACACGCCTGTCTTGGATCCAAATGTTCACCAGACAGGCAGATCAGATTAGGCCTGGATCTGATTTAACCAGCTTGTGGTATATTTCCTTTAATATATTCTGGCTATTTGATTTTTATTAAATGATAATTTCAGTGTTTGAAATTTAGGAATAATTTAAAAAATTTTGATAAATATTTGCCGAAAGGAGATTACTGCTGATTGGGTCAATCGAGGGATATAAATAAAATCCGAAAGGGTGGAGTTTTTATTCTTAGAGTATGTCATGTTGGGTATCCTCACGGCGTCAGGGCTTGGAGTAACCGGCCCAGAAAGGCGTCCCCTTGTTGGGCTCCGTGGTGGGTAGGGGACCTAACTGATGAAATATAAAAAACACACATGGCGCAAAACAAACAAAAACGACCAAGGAATGACATAGACAGCGACGATGATTCAAACAAAATAGAAATATGGCCTAGATTTTTAATTGCAGAAAGTTCTGATGCTGAACATACCCTGGCAAAAATGTTCCCATTTGCAATTGCAAAGGGGATACAAGGCATTGCCGGGGTACCAAAAACCGTTAAAAAGATGGGAAATAAATTATTGATTGAGGTTGAGCGGAAAAGCCATGCGGACAATCTACTACGATGCCGAATGTTGGCCACAGTTCCTGTTATTATAACAGCTCACAAAACTCTCAACAATAAAAAAGGAGTTATCAGATGCCCAGATTTAGTGGGAGTTTCTGAGGAGGAGATAGTGGATGAGCTCAAAGACCAGGATTTTGTTCAATGCAAGCAGATATTTATAAAATAGGACGGTGTCAAAATTCCTATCAATACGTTTATTCTGACATTTGAAGCAGCGCAGCTTCCAACATCTATTAAAGTTGGATATTTGAACGTTAGAGTTGATGTATTTATTCCAAATCCTCTGCGCTGCTTCAAGTGTCAGAGGTATGGACATGGATCTGATCGATGTAAAGGTAATGAAACATGTCCAAAATGTACCGCTCAGCACAGTGGAGACGATTGTTCTTCAAATATAATAAAATGTGTCAATTGCCAAGGCAATCATCCATCGTATTCGCGGAATTGTCCTTCCTTTTTAAAAGAGAAGGAAATTCAGCGAATACGACACACTGAAAATATATCTTTTCCAGAGGCACGGAAGCGAGTAGAAAGTTATAACACAACAAAGGCATCTTATGCCAGCTCTGTAAAAACTAAAGAAACAAAATCAATAGCAATTCAAACCGAAATTACATGGCCAATCGATGACAAAAATTATTCCTTTTTCACAAAAACCTCAAAATCTTCAGCTACATCTACTCAGACCACAACATCCACAATCCCAGTAATACCTCAACCAACAGCAACATCCACTGAACCCTCTTCACAAACTCCCTCAGCATCATCCAATAATAAAAGTATCAATAGTAATAGACCAATACATAAATCAGACAAAAAAGAAAGCAAAGATCAAGTAAAAAGTAAGATAAATAGAAGTAAATCCTTGGAAAGGATGGACACAGGTGATCCTCCAGATGTGAATTTTACTCCTGTGCACTCTAAGCATAATCGTAAACTTAACAAGTGAGTATGCTAAATCATATATTTTTTCTCATTATTCTTAAAATGGCTATCGGTAATATCATACAATGGAATTGTAGAGGATTTGATGCAAACAGGCCAGAACTGGAGTTATTAGCCCAAAAATATAATGCATCGGTAATTTGTTTACAAGAAACTAAATTCAAAGATAATTCCACAACATTTAAGGGATATGTGATTTATAATAAAGTCGGTTCAATTGATATTATGGACCGAGCACATGGCGGAGTTTCTATTTTTGTTAAATCCTGTATCCCCCAAAGTAAAGTAACATTAAATACTCATCTACAGGCTTCTGCTGTTAGGGTTACCCTGCACAATACATTAACTATATGTTCAATATATTTACCACCTAGTGAGCCAGTTAATATTACAGATTTAAATAATTTGATAACCCAGCTGCCACAGCCATATATGTTAGTTGGTGACTTTAATGCTCACAACTATCTTTGGGGTGGCAGAAATAATACAGATGCCAAAGGACGTATAATAGAAGATTTTTTAAATAATAATAGTTTGTGCCTTTGGAATGACGATTCTCCGACATATTTACACCCTGCTACAGGCTCTTTAACATCAATAGATCTCTCCATGTGCACTCCAAATTTATTTTTAGACTATTCCTGGGAAGTAGAGGAAGATCAAGGGGGTAGTGATCATTACCCCATTATTCTAAATAACCATTTTCCTCCACCAGACGAACGAATCCCCAAGCGGAAGTTTCATAAAGCCGATTGGGCAAAATTTCAAACATCCTGTTTTAATAGAATAACTCCAGAAATTTTTTAAAATGTAGATGATCCTCTTCAAGTTTTTACAGACACATTGTATGATATTGCTGATGGGTGTATTCCCAAATCAAAGTCAAATTCCAAAATTAAAGAAAAACCCTGGTTTAATGATGAGTGCAAAAAAGCTGTCAAGGAGCGGAAAAAAGCTCTGAAAAAATTCAATCGACAGCCAACTCAATATAATTTGCACCAGTTTCGTATAAAGAGAGCTAAAGCCCGTTACATTATTAAAATAAGCAAAAGAAAAAGCTGGAAAGATTATGATTCTAAATTAAATACACGTTCACCAATTAAGAAATGCTGGGATATGGTGCGTAAAATTACTGGGAAGGGAGGTGGAGCAAGGATCAAACATCTAAATCATAATGGCCAATTAATTACAAATCCCACCGAAATAGGCAACACAATAGGTCAAACCATTTCCAAAAATTCCTCATCCAATAATTATTCTGCCAAATTTCAACAAATAAAAACTAGAAAAGAAAGAAACCAACTAAATTTTATATCCCATAACTTGGAAGTTTATAATAAATCATTTACAATAGAAGATTTGAAACTTGCTTTGGATAAATCTCATGATACTGCTCCTGGACCTGATCAAATTCACTACCAAATCCTTAAACATCTCCCTGACCAATCACTTGGGCATCTTTTAGATATTTTTGATACAATTTGGGAAAGCGGGGATTTTCCTCCTTCATGGAGGGAAGCCACTATCATTCCCATTCCCAAACCTGGCAAAGATTCATCGGATTCAAATAATTATCGTCCCATTGCTTTAACAAGTTGTATTTGTAAATCAATGGAACGAATGATTAACGAGCGTTTAGTTTGGTTTTTGGAAACTGCAGCTTATATTTCTGTTGCACAAAGTGGCTTTAGAAAAACTCAAAGTACCATTGACCACCTGGTACGTTTAGAGACATTTATAAGAGAGGGTTTTATAAAAGGTGAGCATGTGGTGTCTTTGATTTAGAAAAGGCATATGACACCACATGGAAATATGGGATAATGAGCGATTTATATGATATGGGATTAAGGGGTCGTTTACCCCTTTTTATTCAAAATTTTCTATCAAACAGACATTTTAAAGTTCGAGTGGGTGCATCACTCTCTGATGCTTTTGATCAGGAAATGGGTGTTCCACAGGGAAGTATATTATCAGTGACCCTTTTTATTATTAAAATTAACAGCATTGTAGATTGTATAAGGCCTGGAGCAGATTGCTCACTTTTTGTTGATGATTTCAACTTAAGCTACAGGTCAGCAAGCATGCATACAATAGAACGACAGCTTCAACAACACCTAAATAGATTACAAGAATGGGCTGATAACAATGGATTTAAGTTTTCTTTAAAGAAAACTGCGTGTATGCACTTTTGTAAAAAATGGAAGGTTCACCCAGATCCTGATCTTTATTTAGGCCAAACTCGGATACCTGTCGTCGAAGAAACCAAGTTTCTTGGACTTATTTTTGACAGGAAATTATCTTTTATTCCTCACATTAAATACGTTAAAAAGAAATGCCAGAAGGCATTAGATTTATTACGGGTTCTTGCCCATACCGATTGGGGAGGGGACCGCAATATTTTATTGCAATTATACAGAGTGCTGGTACGTTCTAAGCTTGATTATGGGTGTATGATATATGGATCAGCACGCCCATCTTATATCAAAATGCTTGATCCTGTACAAAATCAAGGTTTAAGATTATGCCTTGGTGCATTTCGTACATCACCTGCAGATAGCTTGGCAGTTGAGGCAGATGAACTGCCTCTTGATTTAAGAAGAGAAAAGCTTGCCCTTCAGTATGCTGCAAAAATTGCAGCTTGTCCAGACAATCCTGCACATGATATTATATTCAATCCAAATTATGTTGATCTTTTTGAAAATAAACCAAATACAATACCAACTTTTGGCATTCACATCAAGGAATCTTTACAATCCTTAAATTTAAATCTGAATCAAATAGCTAAATTTCAATATCCAGAAACACCTCCATGGACCTATGAAACTTTAGATATTAATTTAGCCATGACGGAATTAAAGAAATACTCAACCGATCCATCCCTGTATATAAATAGATATAATGAAATAAAATCTATCTTCACTGGATATCAGTGTATATACACTGATGGATCGTTTGATGATGACAAGGCTGCTGCAGCTGCTGTTAAGGGCAATCATATTTATTCAGAACGTCTGCCAAATAAATCATCTATTTATTCTGCAGAACTTCATGCTTTATACCTAGCTTTAGATCATGTGGAGACTTCTCCACATCGGAAATTTTTAATATTTTCTGATTCACTGTCTTGTTTACAAGCATTGAAAGCCAAGGATTGGAAAAATCCATTTATTTTAAATATCCTTGAACGGTATCATATGCTCTGTACTGAGGAAAATAAAGAGATTCCTTTTTACTAGATTCCCAGTCATATTGGAATCCTTGGAAATGAGGCTGCGGACCAAGCTGCCAAGGCAGCATTGGATAAGCGGCCAATAAATATGCTTATACCTTATGCAGAATTTAAGAAATATATTACTGTTTTTTACGTTGTAAATGGCAATCACGCTGGAACGAAGCTATTTTTAATAAACTACATGAAATTAAGCCCGTTCTTGGAAAAACTAAAGGTGCTATTAGAATTAACCGAAGAGAAGAGTCTGTTTTAACTCGTATAAGAATAGGACATAGTCGTTTGACACATTGCTATCTTCTGAAAGGCGAAGATCAGCCTCAGTGTATTGGATGTCAAAGAGCTATGACTGTCAAACATATTTTAATTGAATGTATCGATTTTGATATAATTAGGACTCAATATTTTAATGTACAGGATTTACATTCGTTATTTGATACTGTAGATACTTCTGTGATAGTATCGTTTTTAAACCAAATAGGGCTTTATAACCAATTTTAAGTGTGGAGCTCTTGTTTACTTAGGTCATTGACCTATTTATTAAGAACCACGAAACATCAAATGGTATTTAAAGTCTTTTGAATTGAATTTATTTATACAAATGTATTATGTCTAAAACTGATATATTGAAAGGATTTTGTTGATATTTTGTGTTGTTAAGATTATTTACATATCATATTGATTTTATAAACGTTAATGTTTTATCATTTTTAGGCACTGAATAACCTTGGTGGTTGATGTGCCTCTAAGCAACCATTCATTCATTCATTCATTCATATTTACATTATTTTGAAATGAATAAAATGCTTGTTTAGATATATATGTGTACAAATGTCATAAAATCTGTCAATTATATAAATTTGCAGATCACCCCTGTGCCAAACTTGTTTGCTTAGATATATTTGTGTGCAAAAAGATTGTCTATTATATAAAAAATGTAAACCGTCTTAGGCCAATTCTTCAACAAATCATGTGTTAATTTCTCTGAAACATGATGATTGTTTGTTTTGACCTGGAGCAGATGACATTTTAGATTTGGGTCATGAGGACCTCAAAACAGAGACAGGTGGGACTCCTGTTGGCAGAGACTGCAACCTCTCATCGGAATCATGAAACTGATGACTGTTCAGACAGAATTTCACCCTTTTCATATAGTGTATAACAGGTGGCCAAGTTTCACTGCATGTATTAATATAGAATTGATTATGTTATGTAAATGAGCTGAGAACTTAAATGGCCCATACACAACATAGTACTGCACTTATTGCCATGTTTTCACTGCTTTGCCTTGAATTTAAAGTTGATTGCAAAGCCCATCTGCAGTGGTTAAGTATGAGATAAATACAAGAACATGGGTTCAGCGAGACAGATTTCTCTTGTTGGTGTTAGTGGAAGGATCTAACTTGTCCTTTGGAATCTTGAGATCCTTCAACCATAACCAACTTGAGAGATCTGTCACCCTTAACATTCCACTCACATTTTCATGACTTAGTTAGTGGAAACCATTAAGTCATCAAATCGATAATTACCTATAGACATATCTACCCTGTGAACTCTTGAAGCTTTGCATAGTTAACACATGTATTGACTAAAATACAATGAGAAAATTTTTATTCTTTTTTTAACATCTAATATTGAGTTATGACTCAGACTAGACCAAGTACGAATCCATGTCTATGAGCAAAAAATGTTTGTAAAGAATTGTCAGCAGTCACGCGCTATCCTGCAATGTGAATGGCCAAAATACCTGGATAATTTGGCAAATAACACTCCTAAAAGGTACATGTTGGGTTTGACTGGAACTATTGCAATGGATATTGCTTTGGGTATAGCCATAGTACATAATCTGTCACCATGGTGAATCATATTTGATCTTTGTCTCCAGACATTCATTGGATTTTTAGGTGATGTAACATGGATTATAGAACCATTTCACTGCAAGCTTTGAATTATAGAACCATTTCCATTTCACTCTGAGCTTTGAATGTGTAAAAATCGATCTCATGAACAATATGTTGTTAGGCAAGTATGCAGTGCTGTCGTGTCTCCTAAAAATGATGGTTATGCAGCCATACTTCCTCACTTCGCAAGCAAATCTAAATGCTTTCTCTGAACAAAAATAATGTTGTGACAAAGCTTTTCTAAACATACAGAGAGAAATATCAAAGTAATTGATATTGAAGCTCCAATCTATAAACTATATGTTTTAATTACTAAAACAATTTCATTTAAATTTATTACAATATCCTTTCAATTTTGAGAAATAGGTTGAGTCCATTTTCTGTGAAGTAAAAGCATTCATGACATGTTAGGTCCTTGAGAGATTTCAAAACATCACAACCCACTAACGAACACAATAGGTGTGAATGCATTTGCCATTATGCCCAAGATTAAAGGTGGCAAAGTTAAGAATTCCTTTAACAGGGATTGGGGGAGATTTGCTAGACCCTGTCAGTTCACTTCTTTCTGTCAACATTCCCACTTGAACACCTTCATATTCATTTATATATTGATATAATCATTTTGATAATATTTCAGCAACACCATTAAATAATTGACATATATCTTTTCATCATGCTTCATCCTCACAAGTTAATTGGTAGCTCAAAGCACACAGTTTTGCCATTTTTGAATTATCTCTCATTTGTACCACAACACCACAAGGATATGCATCACATTGACACAAAAGCCTGGAGGTTGTTACATCATCAACTTTGCTTCTGTGGTCTTCAATGCATAATTTGTACTTGCCGTGGAATTTCTCTTCATTTTGTGTGGAAGTGAAAGCTTTGAGACTTTGTTTTGATGTCGAATACATGTTTTTGGTTTCAATTATAATGCACGATTGGTGCCGTATTCCTCTTTGTATGCGAAGAATCCCAGATCCTGAGTAGTGTTTCTTCACCCTACAAAATTCAGATATCAAAATTTCATTATTTTATCAATTATAACATAACAAGTATAAAACAAGAAACCAAAGACAGTACAACATACTTTGAGTAAACATACATTACACGGTAACCCGCAATCAGACTACCAACATTTTGAAATTAAACATTCGAAAAGAGATCTTTTATTAACCACCTCACCGAAGTAATAGTTTCTGTGAAAAGTAAAACAATTCTTTTTTTAAATAGGTTTTAAATTGATAGCGGCAAAAAGATCGCTGAATATTTCAGGGATTATTATAATAAATGGTTTACACATAGCAATGAATGGTTTTCCATAACAAGGCAATAGAATACATTATCATAATGGATGGCTCATATGAGTGTCTCCACAGCAAGACACTAGAATGCAATGGTTTGAACCAAAATGCAATATTATATCATGTGATTTACATAATTGCTTCCATAACAAGACATCAGAATGCATCATTATAATATATGGCTGACCTGAATGCATCCATGCCAAGACATTGTTCCAGTGTCATGTTGATTTTTCTTTCCTCTCCTCCTGCAGATATGTAAATAAAATGCTCCTCTTCATCTGATAAATAGATCAATGGCCTCTCTTGAAATTGGTTATAAAGTTCTATCTGGTTTGAAAAAGATTCTATTACAGAAGTGTATAAAATATCAAAATACATTTGTAAATTTTGCACATCAAAATATTGAGTTCATATAATATTAAAAATGATACGATTGGAATGATTACATGTGCTGGATATGTGCTTATGTGCTAGATGTTCTGGATAAGAAGCAATTATTGCAGCATCCTGAAGGGCAAGCCTTTCTCTTCTTGGATCAAGAGGCAGCTCAAAATACTGATGCCTTTTATGAAACCCTCTCTTATAAATGTTCCTAAACGTACAAGATGGTCAATAATGCTTCTGGTTTTTCTAAAGCAACTGTATTATAAGCCGCAGTTTCTAAAAACCAAACCAGATTTAGGAATGGGAATAAGAGTGGCTTAACCTCATGAAATATGAAAATCAACAGTTTCCCAAATGTTATTAAAGATATCCAAAAGATGCCCAAGTGATTGGTCAAAAGGTGTTTTAGGATTTGATAGTGAATTTGATCAGGTCCAGGAGCAATATCAAGGGCTTTATCTAAAGATTTATTATTATATTAAGTTATTACAAAAAACAGTTGCTTTCTTTTCCAATTTCTTTTTGTTGAAATTTTGCAGAATAATCATCGGATGAGTTTTATTTGTTTGTTTGTTTGTTTGGGGTTTTCACATCACTTTCAACATTATTTCAGTCATTTCGTGATGAGACCTACTTGTAGCAGATATAATGCTGGCTCACTGAATTGTCATGTCGCAGGATGACGGGTTGACCCTTTAGGCACGGGCCTCAGCTCATATGTGAAATTATCTCATGATTTCAATAACAGCCGTGGCCTATCATATGAGGAATGTTTGGAAATTGCTTGAACTATTGTATTAACCATTTCGGTGGGATTTGTAATTAATTGGCCATTATGATTTGGATGTTTGTATGATATTGCTGATAGCCAAATTAAGAATTATTTATAAGAATAAATATATGATTTAACATAATCATGTGTCATTATGTTTTGCCATTATGTTTTGAGAAAACAGGGGTAAAATATATATTTGAAGGATCATCTCTATCCATCCTTCATTAGGATTTAGTTCTATTTCGTCTACTTTTTCCTCGGTCTTTGATTTCTTTTTTGTCAAATTTATCGACTGGTCTATTTGTTTGTTTTGTTTGTTTGGGGTTTTACATCACTTTCAACATTATTTCAGTCATTTCGTGATGAGACCTACTTGTAGCAGATATAGTGCTGCCTCACTGAATTGTCATGTCACAGGTCCTTGACATGACAACCCACCTGGTCACAGATTTACAAGGACAACGGGTTAACCCTTTAGGCACAGGCCTCAGCTCATGTGGGAAATTGTATCATGAGTTCAATCCTGACATGGCCGGGGTTTGAACCCACGACCTTTGGATCACCACAGAGGTACTGGTGCTAATAAGCTGGCGCTCTAACCAACTGCGCCACGGCCTGTGGCCTCGACTGGTCTATTGCTGTTAAAGCTTTAACTAGATGATATGGATGAGTTTGTGAAGAGCTTTTAGTAGATGCAACTGTTAGTTTAGTTATTACTGGGAAAGTAGATGTTGGATTACTTTTTTATTGTTGAGGGTTTTATGAGCCGTTATTAAAAATGGAACTGTGGCCAACATTCTTAAAATATTGTCTGCATGCCTAAATTAATAATCTATGACCCATTCAATACATTTTTGAGACCCCTGCAATGTTTTGGGCTACGGGCCGTGGCGCAGTTGGTTAGAGTGCCAGCTTATTAACACCAGTTCCTCTGTGGTGATCCAAAGGTCGTGGGTTCGAACCCCGGCCGTGCCGGGATTGAACTCATGATACAATTTCCCACATGAGCTGAGGACCGTGCCTAAAGGGTTAACCCGATGTCCTTGTAAATCTGTGACCGGGTGAGTTGTCATGTCAAGGACCTGCGACATGACAATTCAGTGAGGCGGCACTATATCTGCTACAAGTAGGTCTCATCACGAAATGACTGAAATACTGTTGAAAGTGATGTAAAACCCCAAACAAACAAACAACGCAATGTTTTGAATCCCCTTTGCAATTGCAAAGAAGCACATTTTGCCAGGGCATGTTTAGAATCTGAACTTTCTGCAATTAAAAATCTGAAAGGATATCTAACATGACTCTAAGAAGAGAGCAGCAGTATTCTCCTTTCAGAACTCATTTAATAATATGCAACAAATATTCCTAAATTTTCAAGCATTGAACTTTTCAAATCAATGATATTCTAATCAATAGCCAGAATATGTTAAATGAGTTTGATTGTTTTATTTGTTTGTATGGGGTTTTACATCAATTTCAACATTATTGCAGTCATTTCGTGATGAGACCTATTTGTAGCAGATATAGTGCTGCCTCACTGAATTGTCATGTCGCAGGTCCGCCCCGTGGCCTATATTAATGGAAGTATACCACCAGTGGCTTAAATCAGACCTGGGCCTAATCTGATTGCTGCAACTGGACCAGTATTATTGCCAAACCAGCCCAGTGCTCATATCCTCCCCCTCCACGGGACGCATTCCACCGCTATTCTTCCCCACAGTTTGTATTTTATGTAGGGACCATGGGCTGTGGCGCAGTTGGTTAGAGTGCCAGCATAATAACACCAGTTCCTTGGGTTCAATCGTGGGTTCAATCCCCGGCTGTGCCTAGATTTAACTCATGATACAATTTGATACATGATACAATTGGAGAGTGGGCAGGCGTGATTTTCAACATGGACGTGTTTTAGTTAAGCTCCGGTCTTTGTCGTATTTTTCGGCAATTCCTAGCGCTCTATTGAATCCTTAAACGTTCTAACATCAACTCACCTGTTCTGTTGCACTTCTTTCTCAAAAGTCTATGCTCTTTCGTGACTTTAGTGTACTTTTTCAGTGTAAAATCTGATCTGTAGCAAGGGTCGGATTTTGCTTCGCCTTCACAAGGTGCAGCGCTCGAGGGTAGATCTGATTGTACTCGTGGAAGGCGTTCACTCAACCCTTCTTAATTTTTCTTTAGCAAGCTTGGAACCACCTCCTAGCTTTCGTTATCTAACCACCTAGATAACCACAGCCTAAACACCTAGGCTCTACCCAACCATCTGGGTATTTTATCATTTTTCAATCCTTTGAAAAATACCTGCCTAACCACCTAGGCCCAATATATAAGATCTCTTGTCTCGCTCGTGGACAGATTCTTATTCGCTTTGCATGTAATATTGCAAGTCCTATAAGGATTCGCTGCAAAGCTAACCGTTCATATTTTAAATATTTTATACAGAATTTCTTACATTAAAATATAATAGTTTAATATTTATTCTGTATACACAAGTTTTTAAGTGTAACTTATCGATTGACAAGTGCTATTTTGGTCATACGCACACAAAAATATTGAACGCCTGCAGTTAGCCCTGAGCTGACATTAATCCATATTAGACTTCTCACAATTCCCTCACTGTGGTTTTACATAGACATGCCTTCTGTGCATTTGATTTTCAAATCTTGTACTGAACAGATCGCATTAATAGAATGGCAGTTACAACACGTAGTGCGGCAAAAGACGTGATGGTAGCGGGTTCCGAGGCACCTGCTACCCCACCCGTACCGGTAGCTCTCGAGCAACCCGCTCTTCTGCCGGATGATGAACTAGCGGATCTCAGGAAAACTTATGAGGATCTGGTTAGGATGAACGAAGCCAATGTGGCCTCAAATAATCGTTTAACAGACAGGGTGAGAGCGTTAACTGATGATAAGGACTCACTTGAGGCCAATAACTCCGCCCTCTCAGCCGAGCTGGCCTCCGCTCTCAAGACGATCAAGGAAAAGGACGAACTGCTTGAGACGTTCTTACCCTCTTCTTCTGATGTCAGGGGCCCAAAAGCCAAGAAGAATTCGCAGTTGTTCTACCGAAGAATGAATACAGAGACGCTATAACTGCAGGTGTTATTCGAAATAATTGTTCCTTCAAACCTTCTCGCCACACGCTCGGACCACGGCAGACCACCTTGTTATCCTGCATGACATTTCTTCCATCTCTTCTGGCAGTGTTGGTGAAGTGCTATTTAATGTAATAATCGACAACATTGAGAAGATTCGGGCTAGGGGCCCAACCGTTTCGGTTATCTCCTCACCTCCGCCGATGACCGCCAACAAAAGCAGCCAATGGATGGTCTTAAACAGTCTCTTGTCCTCGCACGTGCTAGTTGGGTACAACTTCATTGATATCCCTCTTTTCAAGGGCTCTATTACTAAAGTATCATCTTCTGATGGTGTGTTATTACAGGAGACAATTGACACGATCATCTCTACCATCAATTCTTCACCAATCCCGAAAAAAGTATATTCCTCCCTCTACTTCTACTTCCGACGATGATGTCATCGTCATCTCTCCGCCTGCGGCGCCTACTCGCCGTAGCAGGAAAGCTCCAATCAACAAGTCGGCGAAACCGTCAAAGCCTGCAGGCCCCACAACTACTCGTGAAGTGTTGGCAGTCTCGACCGAGGCGGCTGGTCGTATAATCGGCCACAAGGGAGCTACTATTCATTCACTGAACAGAATTGACGGACTATCCATCAAAGTTGTCAACGTGGACGAGGAGTCCAGTCTTGTTAAGTTTTCTGGTCCCCGAGACGTCGTGAAGAAGGCTTGGGCACGTGTCCACAGGATTATTGACAATGAATGATGTGTTTATGATGTGTCATTTCAACAAAAAGACATTTCTATTTACGACTACAATTTCAATGTCAATTATTATGTAAATAAAAATGTTTTTTCTCAAACTGCATATATATGTACATGTCCTTGCTTACTGCAATCAAATAAAGATGAAAACTGTGTAAAATCCACAACTATACCCATCATCTTTAAAACAAAATGCATTCTTCTCTGCCAATGGCATCTTGATATCTTAAACACCAAGGGCAATCTAAAGAATGTCAATCTTGTTCTTATCAGTAAATATGACTGCCTGCAAAACTACCCCATGTATTTGATTAACATGAAATATCCGGTAGAATGTCATATAAATGATAAACTCAACAAACCCTCAACTCTTCCTTTCCTTAACTTTAATAATTCATTTTGGTCTCTTAAGGGGATTATTAAACCAGAATTATTAAATATGAAAAATGACTCTGGCGGGTCAATCACCATTATCTCATACTTGGTGCCTCAAGAGAGTGTTCTGCACCTATGAGATATTTTTTGCAGATCACCCCTCTGCCGAACTACTTTCACAGATCACCCCTCTGCCGAACTACTTTCCTTTTATCTTTTTTAAAGATTCTTTTCATATTTACATACTTTTGAAATGAATAAAATGCTTAATCAAATATGTTTGTGCACAAATGTCATAATATTTGTCAATTGTAAAATAAATGTAATCATGTCTTAGGCCAGTTCTTCAACAAATCATGTGTTGATTTCTCTGAAATGAACATGATGACTGTCCAGGTTTGTTTTGACCTGGAGCAGACGACATTTCAGATTTGGGTCATGGGGACCTTGAAACACAGACAGGTGGGACCCCTGTTGACAGAGACTGCAACCTTTTGTGGGAATCTCGAAACTGATGACTGTTCATGCAGTTGAAACAGAATTACACCCATTTCATATAGTGCTTTATAGGTGGCCTAGTTCACTGCATGTAGTAATATAAAATTGATTACATTATGCAAATGAGCTGAGAACTTAAATGAGCCACATACAACATAGTTCTGTACTTATTACCATGTTTTCACTGCTTTGCTTTGAGGATAAAGTTGATTGCAAACCCCATCTATCTGCAGTGGATAAGTATGAGATAAAGGCAAGAACATGAGTTCGTGCAGTGTTCAGGGAGACAGATCTCTCTCGTTGGTTCTGGTGGAAGGATCTCATTCGTCCTTTGGACTCTTGAGATCCTTCCACCAGAACCAACTTAAGAGATCTGTCTCCCTGAACACTGCACGAACTCATGTTCTTGCCTTAATATCTCGCATTATGATATAATCTCTTACAGTACCTTTAAGTTGAGGCGACTCTTAATGCCACGCCCACCTCAGTCACATGGCCAAAAGCAGCCAATCGGAACGACACTGGTTCGTGTCGCTCTTACCCCTCTACCTCTGCTGATCCGCGATTGTTGTGCTCAAAACCCACTTTAAATCCTCCCAAAATGGTTCATAATGGCAATCGCAACAGTTTCAATCGGTTCAATTGTTTACGCTACCATGGACAATCGTCCAACAAATACCCTCAGCAGGCCACGCCCAACTATACCACGTGGTCTGACAAGGCCAATCACAATGTTGTTAGGCTTGAGGGGTGGGCTCCAACTACACCTGCTCGCTCTGCGCCATGTGGTCAGTCTCATAATGTAAACAAAGGACATCCTCGTATAAAGAATCTTAATAGAAACAGGAAGAAAACATTAAACATTGGCTGTTGCAATTTGAAAAGCATATCTAACAAGATTCTTCCAGTAAAAGACTATTTCACCGAGCATGACCTTGACGCCCTGTTCATGACTGAAACTTGGATGCATGACTCAATAGCTGACAAGGTCAAACGTGAACTTGAAGATGGCTCACTTGAGTTCAAGTCTTTTCCTAGGATAGGATGGACAGGGGGAGGTTTAGGGATTTTATACAAATCTGAACTCCCCTTTACAACCAATAGGGCCAACCAACCAGTGGTCACCACTATGGAGCTCATGGAGTCATCCATCTCATTGAGAGGTAAAAAGATCATGTTTGTGGTAATATATAGACCCGAACCATCTAATCGGAATAGATATACCTACTCTGAGTTTTATGATGAGTTCACTCAGCTGGTTGCACACAATGGTTCATTTAGTCATGAGGTCATTTTCCTTGGTGACTACAATTTCCATGTCAACCTCCCCTTAAAGCCTGGTGTCATTAAGTTTAATGATATTCTATCTACCTTTGATCTAACACAATGGGTTCAGGAACCAACCCATAGGTTAGGGAATACCCTTGATTTCATCATCACCTTCAAGGGTAATACATTCCTTGAGAGCCACCTTGTGGATGAATACTTATCAGGTACAGGAACTTTAAGGGATTAGATCATGAGTCCCTAAGGAAGGACATCAAATCCCTAACTGGTAGAAATACAATATGGGAACACTTATCCTTGAATGACATGGTGAATTACTATGACAGGGAACTCACATCACTCATGGATAAACATGCTCCTATCAAGTGTGCCAAGGTCACTCAGCGCAAACCTGTACCTTGGATGAGTGATCAATTAAAGCTGGAAAGGTCTCTCAAGAGGAAGCTTGAGAGAAAAATGAACAAGACTGATTCTCAAATTGATAAAAAATTATACAAGTCTCAAAGAAATAAGTATAATTCCATGCTGAAATCGTCTCAATCTGCATATTTTTCCAACCTGGTTGAGGAAAATAAACATGACCCTAAAAAGCTTTATAGAGTCATAGACACAGTCATGCACAAGAAAAAGGACACACCAATGCCCCAAACTGACTGTGAGGTCACTCAAGCTGAGAAGTTTAACACATTCTTTCTTGAAAAAATAGAAAGAACCCGCCAAGAAATTGACAGGGCTCCACCCTGCCAAAGTTCGCCACCAGGTGACACTGCGAACAATAGAACAGCATGTCTGGAGAGGTTCACACCCTTAACCATAGATGACGTACAAAAATTGGTCAAGAGGTCTTGCAAAGAAGTCATGTGAGTTGGATCCTATTCCAACCTGGCTCCTACTTGACCTCCTGGATGATCTCTTACCAATAATGTCTTCCATCATAAATAAATCACTGATGGAATCAGCAGTATCTGAAAATATGAAGATAGTCATCATAACACCCCTGCTGAAGAAACTTGGTCTAGAACTGGTTGAGAAAAACTACAGGCCTGTTTCCAACCTGACATTTATCTCTAAGCTAACAGAGAGTACCAAATAGCGAACCAATTAGTCCCTCATCTTGTAAGGAATGGCCTTACTGACAAGTTTCAATCAGCCTACAAGGAATATCATAGCACTGAAACTGCTTTGTTAAGGTGCAAAATGATATCTTGTGTGCTCTAGACAATAGAAAGTCAGTCATCTTGCTGTTGCTTGACCTCTCTGCTGCCTTTGACACTATTGACCATCAAATTCTGGGTCCTCTCTCAAGACCATAAAATATGGAGTGCCACAGGGCTCAGTCCTAGGTTCCATACTGTTCACCATTTATATGACATCCCTTTCTGATATTCTAGCCAAATATGGTCTGAGCTATCATATCTATGCAGATGATACGATACTCAGATCTACATCCCTGTAGACCACACTTCCCCCCATCAAGTGGATATAAGCAGACACAAACTTGAGGAATGTGGTTAGAAACTTCCTTATATGAGATGAAGATAAATGATAGAAAGACAGAGATGCTCATGTGTACTGACAGGTACAATACTGCCACCAGCAGTAGTATCCCAGACACAATCAGAGTGGGTAGCTCTGATATTGCTCCTAGTGAGTCAGTGGTGGACCTTGGCATCACATTTGACTCCAACATGGACATGAAGGCCCAGATCAGAAAAATGTGCCAGAAGGGCTATTACCACATTAGGAACTTGGCGGCCATTAGACATTGTCTAGACGAGAAGACCGCTGTAACACTTACCCATGCTTTTGTTATATCTACTCTGGATTATGGTAATGGCCTTCTGGCTGGTCCTCCTAAAACCGACATCAGGAAGCTACAATACCTCCAAAACTCTGCAGCACATGTTGTAGGAAAAATTAGGAAATTCGATCACATTTCAGGAATACTACAGGAACTGCACTGGCTCCCTGTGCATGCGAGAATAGATTTTAAAATCCTTCTCTTAACCTGGAAGGCCCTAAATGGTAAGGCTCCGCCTTACTTACGTGATCTACTCCTAATCAAACAAGGGGAACTCTGTCTAAGATCCAACGATGGCACCCATCTACAAGTACCTAATACCAGGCTAAGGACAGTGGGTGACAAGGCCTTTTCATCTGTCAGCCCTAGACTTTGGAATTCCTTGCCTACTGAAATTAGGACAAGTACTTCAGTCTCCTCATTCAAGAATAGACTGAAAACTCCTGAACACAGCGCTATGAACAGACTTGTCTGGTATCAGCGCTATACAAATATTATTATTATCATTATTATTATGATTATTATTATTATTATTATTATTATTATTATTATTATTATTATTAGTATTATTATTATTATTATTATTATTACAATTTCACACATGAGCTGAGGCCTGTGCCTAAAGGGTTAACCCGTTGTCCTTGTAAATCTGTAACCGGGTGGATTAGACCTATTTGTAGCAGATATAGTGCTACTCTGCATGGCAAGGTAGAGTCATATACTACCTCTGCCACAATAGGTTGTTCCTAGCACAGAATTAGTCCGCACATTAGCATGCAATTACCATATAGTTGGCCAGTTGGTTGGCTTGTGGTACGTGCTCATGCACAACAGCACAACTGTACAGGTGCACATGCTTATTTCATATGTTCAAAAGTAATTTAGAATGGATCATTCGTAATTTGGGAGAGGAGTGTATTTGAAATATTTGGTTGAAAGATTATACCATTTATATAATTTTGTTCAGGATTTTACATCACTTACAGTGCTATTCAGTCAGTTCATGGTGAGGCCTGACATATAAGCTTTTCCCAAGAAGAAAAAGTTAAGATATTTTTCCTCCTCCTCCCTTGAGGATTAAAAAAAAAATTTGTGAAATGGTGTTTTTACAACCCTTTCAGCAACTATGGCCATATCAGGTCGACTTTCGAGCCTTTTAACCAGTGTGAAAGTAACACTGCCGGCAGTGGGAGTCGAACCCACCACCTCCCGTCCTCCACTTATATAACCATTAAAGGCACAGATCCTACACTCTACCAACTGTGCTAGTGGGGTTGGTTCCCTTGAGGATTAAAGGGGGAGTTCCTAATAATTGGGCTGTACCCCAAACCATGTGTTTTTTTTGTCATAAAATCATTCATTTGGTTGCCAGTAGTCATCTCACAAATTTCAAGTGTATCTTGGAAACGTTGTGATGATCAAATTTCACTTCAAAGTTTGGATCATGACATATCTCCAAAGTCAGTCCGGAATTTTATTACCCCCTGTCACGTGGGGTGGTGACGTAGAGAGTGTAACATTTTGGGAAAACCCCTAGCCCAGCATCATGGAGTCGGAGGGAGATTTTACAGATAGTGTTTGTTCAACAAGTGTTTCTGACATAATAGAGGTCCAAAGTTTATGTGGATCATCTGAGGATGAAAGAAGTGGGTCTGAGCCACCTTCAGGTAGCTTTATTGAGCAGGGTAAAGTTCAGGGATGGCAATTTGCCCCCCCACAACAAACAAGACTCGTAGCCTGCAAACTGTGATTGAGAAGAGTCTGACAGTGGGGATGATCTTCAACAAATCAAAATAGTATATGTTATGATAGCAGATAGTATGTTATGACACAACATACCACACTGTGCCAATTAACAATTATGAAAACAAAACACGAACCTTGGCCATGCAATTTAACTTATCTTATTTTTCAGTCATTTGTATGGACCACAAAGTATATACTCAAAGTTTAAAATCTTGAAAAGACTTGCATATCACAAACATGTTCATATAAAATAATAGTTAAAAGAGGTTTTAAAATTAAGGACCATTTTCTTTAAATTTGACAATATTTTGGTAAATGTTTTCCTGGGGACAACACATTGAATCACTGAGGTATCTACATTCACCTCTCATTTCAGCACCCTGACCTAGTATGCTTAGTCTTAGTCTCAGCCCAGTGTTTCTGACACTGCCACTTGATCATGGCATCAGTAGTGGAGACTTGTCTAGAACTTCTTTCCTCTATTTTGTGGATTGTGAAATGACCTCTGTTCAGCTAATCTAATCATCACTAGGTTTGTGATGTGGTCTAATAAGAATTACAGTTCATTTTAGCCTAGGGAACCTCTGGTAGTCATTGTTTCAGGCCCAACTGTTACCATATTCTGACTCAAGAACAAAATGTTCTCTTCATAGATAACCCTGGCTGTGTTTCAAACCTGCATATTTTGTGTATTTCAAACTTTTGTTGCCACAATTTTTGGGGAATTTAAAACATTGATCCCTTGTCAATTACTTTTGTCGCAAATATTTGAAACACACAATTCCCCTGACATTGAGGGCAGCTTATTTTGAGTACATGTTGAGGGGCCAGCTTCACCCACCATTGTGAGACCCAGTTTCCCGGGATAAGGAGTTACACCCGTGACGTATAATCTCCGAAGTTTTATTACCCTCCCGAACCCGACCATTCTTTCCAGGACAGCCTGCTGCCACAACAAAGATCCACTTTGTAAATAAACAGTTGGCCAGATTAATGTAGGAAGTGTGTGATATGATATCTTATTACCATATATTTCATTACATGTTAAAAAAAAATAAGGTTAGATTATTAGGAACTCCCCCTTTAATGATCCATCCCCTGCTGACTATTTTTGTCTGACTATTTCGGTACACATGTCACTAACATCTCAATCCTTATTGTACTCACTTTCTTATATTAACAATGACACCAATTGGCCATGTTACCCCATGTGATGAAATACTTTACTAATTGGGTCATGGTTGCTTGCACTGGGTGTGTCCTCTGTGCACTCAACCAAAGAGTTGAATATGCCGTTTACTTGCAGAGCCAGGTATAAATCCTGGATCTGCTGTGGAGAGTAATATAGTGCTGGCTCACTGAATTGTCATGTCGCGGGTCCTTGACATGACAATTCAGTGAGCCAGCACTATATCTGCTACAAGTAGGTCTCATCACAAAATGACTGAAATAATGTTAAAAGTGATGTAAAACCCTAAACAAACAAACAATCAAATTGTATTTTATGTAACTTTACTTTGAGGTATACATATTTACAAAGACAACGGATTAACCCTTTAGGCACAGGCCTCAGCTCGAGATATGAGAACACGAATCAGCTCTCAT
Organism: Amphiduros pacificus; assembly: GCA_949316495.1. Lineage (NCBI taxonomy): Eukaryota > Metazoa > Annelida > Polychaeta > Phyllodocida > Hesionidae > Amphiduros > Amphiduros pacificus. The sequence continues at coordinate 54,350,147 of OX439001.1, read as the reverse complement.
ACTTGATAAAACATCAACTCAGACGCTTCAATGTCCATCTTTAATAGATTGGAAGCTGTGCTATTTCAAATAAAGAAATAGCAGGATAAATGTATTTATTCGTACTTTTGCACATTTCTTTTTAATATGAATCTTTTCACATTGGATTTCATCCCGGTTTTTCAGCTCATCCACTCATCGTGCAGGAAGTTATTTACTAGTTACCAGTTCATTTTTAATGGTGAGGGTTTATTGAGACATTATTAAAACTAGAACTATGATTAACATTTGGCATCGTAGAAAATAGTCTACATAGCTTTTCTGCTCAACCTCAATCAATAAATGTATTCCCATATTTAAACTGTTTTAAGACCTCAGCAATGCCATTACAAAGGGAATCATTATGTTCAGAATCTGAGCTTTCTGCAATCAAAAATTGTGGCCATTTTTCTATTCTAGTTAAATCACCATAACTGTCAATCTCATTCCTTGGTGGTTTTTGTTTGTTTTGAGCCATGTGGTATGTTAAGTTTCATCTGTTAGGTTCCCTCCCCACCAGAGAGTCCTACAAGTGGGCGCCTTTCTGGGCCGGTAAGTTCAGGAGCTAAACCAGCCCAGTGCTCAAGCCGTCAGGATTCCATATCCTCCCTGACACAGGTCACATCCCACAGCAAACAGGATGCCCCTTTCATTGCCTTTAACATGATGAGGGCAGTGGGGTCATTCTTAAATTTCTGCACCCACTGGGGAGATTGATAGATATATTATATAAGACATATTGTGACACATACAAAAAGGTATAATAATCCATTACCTATGATGGTAGGTATGATGGAGTCTGTGTAAATGCCGCTTGATCTGCGCCATCCTGACATGGTTTGGTTAACAGGGAGGTTATCATCATTGTAGCCATAGTCTAGACTATAGACACGGTCCAGCATATCCAGAGTTAATCCAGGAACAGAACTCTGAAGGTATAGAGAAAAAATAGGCAATGATTACAACCTGTGTGTTTGTGAGAAAAAAGGGAGCTGAGTGAGTTAAATATTGTTGGTGTACAACTTCCGAATTACAATGTATTTTAGGACTGGAATAATCCTGATCTGACTCACCTGAGTATTTGCAAATGTGAGGGTTCTATGGCCTGATGGACAAAGGTGATTGCCAGCATATTGGCCAACTTTAACTTCAATTTGTTCTGCATATGGAACGGTGTAGGTCTATGGAAAAACATTGTGATATATTTTATATTGTTAACGATAACAAGCAATAAACACTGTGGTAGAGACTACACTAAAATACAGAAGCATGATTAAAACAACAAACCAGCTTTCACTGTGCATATTCCCTAACAGATTGCTACAAATAATACAAATACCTAATCATTTTTCTATTTCAGATACGATTCAGATATTGCCTTTACAAAGGCTGTATAAACACACAACCTATGATATATCAATAGATTAACAACAAAATATTAGAATTTCATTTACATACGTTTCATTAATGCTATGAAATATATTGTTCTCAACCAACACATACATGTTTGCCCTTCCCTGGTACTGAAATCTTATTTTTTCCAATAAGACGGAATGATGAACTATGTCTCTCCCAGATGGCTGCTCCAAAGCATCCAGTTCCTCCAGCATAATATTCCCAGTAAGCTATGCGGCCATTACAAGTAATGCGCTGACTCATTAGTACACGTACTTGGTCCCCAGTACCTGAATTGCCAAAATCTGTTATTGGTATCCCCAAATCACAGCCGAACGCCCCTGTAGAATGGAAGAATACACAAGATAGATTTAATAATTTTGATGAAATAATCTCTACATTTTATATTGATATCAATTTATTTTCATTGCAGATTGGTCCAAAGTTCTGAACCTTCTCCATTTCACTGCAAGTTGACACATTTTCTTCTTTCTATAAAGGAACAATTCGGTTGATACCATTATATTTTGTTTGTTTTCCTCTGTTTTGGTCCCATTTTATAGTGTTTTCATTTATTTTATTTATTTTAGTCTTCCACACTGTTGATCTGTTGAGTAGTTTAAAAAATCATCTATCTTGTAGTGGCTTTCATTAAAAAAACTTTGCTAGAGGTATGAGATAATTGGTGTATTGTAATGATGATAAATTGTTTGTTTAAAATATCTTCAACGATTTATACCCCAGTTGGATTTCCTACGATTTCAGGTAAGAAGCGTGGGTGCTGTGAGGGCACCGGGAGATCATCGGCCACAGTTGGGAAATTTTAAGATATTGTACGGGTCATCGGGAACTTTTAGCATAAAACATAAAACCCATTACACTTCAGATAATGTTTGATGGTTTCTCATCAAACATCATCTGAAAGTACACGGCAGGGCCCCGGCAGTGTCCTTCAGGCATATCTTAAGATTATCTTAGGTGTGCCGGTGGTATCGTACTGTGCAAATTTAAGTTTATTTGTTCCCAGGCAATCATCAGAAAATCATAAGGGCTCTCTACAATATCCTAGAGACGTCTGTTTCATTAATACCTCAGTCACATTTGCACCGATTTCAGTTAAGATGCCCGGCCGATGGTTTTTTTTTACAAAATCAGCCGGCAGTTCAGATTGCCGTGCAGACACCGGGAGAGCATCGGCCACAACTGGGCATCTTTAAGACGTCAGACGGGTCATCGGGAACTTTTAGCTGCAACATAAAAGTTGCCGGCGTTTCCCCGATGTCTTATCAGCAAATATCATCTTAAAGTACACGGCAGGGTCCCGGCAGTGTTCCGCAGGCACATCGGCAGATTATCTTAGGGTTGCCGGTGGTATCGTGCGGTGAAAAAAAGATTTTTTTTATTTCATCTGTTCACAGGTCATCGTCATATGATCCAACGGGCTCCCTACGATATCATATAGACGTTTTTAGGATATCCTACAGACGTCTGTCAAATGAGATAGATGTCTTTAGGATATCTGACAGACGTCTGTCAATGAGACAGACGTCTTTAGGATATCCTGCAGACATCCATGACATCTCATCTTACAAGTGCCGTGCGTCACCCGTGTATAATTTGACCACAGCTACGGCATTTCTCCGATTTCTGCTGATAAACTCTCCGGCGCCCGGGACCCTGTGAAACCGGAAGATTATTACTTTCCGGCTGGTGCAAATGCGATAGGGCAATTACTGATACATACAACGTGTAACTTCTGTCATTATATTTGAGATTGTATTTGTCCACTTGAGTCCACCATTTTCATCAGTGCAAGTATTACCCAATAATTAACTCGTTCGGGTCCCCATTATAAAGATGGACATTTCTGTGATATTTGTTGTTAAGTCCAGAAACAAACATGTGTAATTGAACTGAAGCAATACAATAGACATATATGTATATGATGCAGATTCTACTCTACCTTTCAGGATTGTAAACATTAGTCCAAAAAGAGATATTTTCCACATGGCAAAAATTATACTCATCATATAGTATAAACCCCAATTAAATGCTCCTTGACTTCAGTTTTTCATATACTTATACCTCGATTAAATATACAACCACATCAGAAATCCTATTTCTGAATGGATCATTAAAATTTGGTGTGTCACTCAGAATTACTCAAAATCTCCTTTATAATGTGCGGTGATCCACATCCATCAATTATCAATTCATAGAACTATCTACTGTGTGGTATTTTTTGTGAAGGCCTTAAAGTAAACATGGGCAACTAAAGTGCAGCGATACATGAGCAGACTGTTAGATAAACATGTATATGAAACACGTTCTACTGTACCTTTCACAATTGCAAATGTTAATCCAGAGAGAAATATTTTCAACATGATATAAACTAATCACAAACTAAATACTAATCACATAATATACAAAAACAAGTAAACACTCCTATCACTTCATGCTTTAAGTCACTGAGATAAAATGTATAGTTGTGTCACAGAGCTTTTGTCTAAATAAATCATGAAAATTCGGTTGGCTGCTCATAATCAGTCAAGCTTCCCATTTGTTAATGTACAGCAATCGAAATCCATCTATTATGAATTGATGGAGGTCTTAAATTATGAAGCAAAATAACATCCTCAATTTTCTTATTGATCATTATGAACAATAATAATAATAATAATAATAATAATAATAATAATAATAATAATAATAATAATAATAATAATAATAATAATAATAATAATAATAATAATAATAACAATAACAATAATAACAATAATAATAATAATAATAATAATAATAATAATAATAATAATAATAATAATAATAACAATAACAATAACAATAATAATAATAATAATAATAATAATAATTATTATTATTATTATTATTATTATTATTATTATCAATAATATGAATAGGAATGATAGAGTCATTAATTAATTCATACACAGCATCTGCTGTACCGATCAGCTTGATCTTGGGCTCATTGGAAAGAAAAAGATGAAATATTAAGAAAGGTGGAGGGGACACAACATAAATTCCTTTTATTATTAGTCAGAATAGCCAAAAACTGGTATTTCAAGCAGTACAGAGGGAGGTACATACAAAAAGGTAACATCAGTATTCTGCATGATCATATTAACATAATTTATGATGTTACCATGACGTTACTAAGTTGACACTTCCATGTTTGACATCACTATGACAACACTGCCGGACGCCATTACGACACATTCCTGTATGACGTCACTGTGCTTATCTTGCTCGCAATGTCAACACACTTTTAAGGCACAAAAAACCACCTTTCCCCTCCAATTATTGACGAAGGTATGGTTCTTTGTGTATATAACATTCAGTTGAATGAAATGTGCAAATCGTAGCCTCACGCAACTGTGTTTACCTTGTTCGCAACGTCATTACGGTTCTAGAGCAGGTTAAATCTTCTTTCTACTCCAATTATTTATGAAACTGTGATCAATTGTATACACTATATTCAGTGGAAAGAAATGTGTATCTCGTGGCCTCACGCAATCACGCAACTGTGTTTACCATACTCGCAACGTCAATAGTAAGGTAAACACAGTTTAAATTAAACTCCAGGTTAAATTATCTTTCTATTTCATTTATTGATGAAACTGTGATCATTTGTTTATACGATGTTCAGTGGAAAGAAATGTTCATCTCGTAGCCTCACAGTAGTCACACAACTGTGTTTACCTTGCTTGCAACATCAAAACTTCTTTCTCCATTTACTCCAATTGTTGACAATACTATGCTTTATTTTAAATTAACTTGCACCTCTGCATTTCATATTATTGTCGGTTCACTTGTAATAATAATAATAATAATAATAATAATAATAATAATAATAATAATAATAATAATAAAAATAATAATAATAAAAATAATAATAATAATAATAATAATAATAATAATAATAATAATAATAATAATAATAATAATAATAATAATAATAATAATAATAATAATAATAATAATAATAATAATAATAATAATAATAATAATAATAATAATAATAATAATAATAATAATAATAATAATAATAATAATAATAATAATAATAATAATAATAATAATAATAATAATAATAATAATAATAATAATAATAATAATAATAATAATAATAATAATAATAATAATAATAATAATAATAATAATAATAATAATAATAATAATAATAATAATAATAATAATAATAATAATAATAATAATAATAATAATAATAATAATAATAATAATAATAATAATAATAATAATAATAATAATAATAATAATAATAATAATAATAATAATAATAATAATAATAATAATAATAATAATAATAATAATAATAATAATAATAATAATAATAATAATAATAATAATAATAATAATAATAATGCCCTATCCTCAAATGTCTTCATTTGAATTCTGGGTCACAAAATCTAGTCTGTCATTAGATCATGTTTCTTTCACTCTGTCTAATGCCGTAATGCCTTACCATTTACAGCCTTTCGGGTGGTAAGGAGGGATTTAAAGTATATTCTAGCACTCACTGGGAAACACACTATAGTTCCATCAGTTTCCCAGATATGTACACATATTTCCCGATCCTTCAGACAATAAATGCTGTAGATTCCTTAATATATTGCATAAAGTTTCTTATTTCAGCTGCAGAGCCCAGCAATAAGGCCATTACCATAACCAAGAGTAGAAGTGACAAAGGTATGTATTCAGGTTTCAGCCATTTTATTGTCTAGATATTGTCCAATAGTAGCACTGATGTGGCAGTGTCCTTTTTGCACATCTTTTATACCTCAGTGATGCGCGTATTGATGCGATTTCGAATGAATACGCGCATGCCGATTATTTGTAAAATATTGATTAGTTGGGACTATTTTGCGTCGGCCATCTTTAGACTGGTCCCCCATCGAGTGTCAAGAACATCGTGTATATACACAGATGGTGGCAACCAGTCTATGGCTGTACACACCATTTTCGGGTCACGTGACGGGGTCAAATGAGGTGCGCTTTGTTTACAAATGTTTTTAACGATAAATATCTTGTTTCATGTATCATTTTTAAAAAATACAGTAGTTGTCTGAGGTATAAAAACAAAACATGCCTCGTCGGTCAGCTGTGTGAGCGGATTCAGTTCGTTGGTGATGGCGGCTTCAGGGTATCCTTCCGCAATCACCAACTCACTGAATCCGCTCACCCAGCTTCCCGACTCGGTATGTTTTGTTATAGGATTGGACATCTATATTTGTGTCAAAGGTGACGCCAAGGTCAACAATGGAGTCGCTTTATAAGATGTTAGCCTTATTTATTTTAATGGCACCAACATCATATCTAAGAGCAGTATCATACGTCTTGTAAGCACAGATCAGCATTTCAGGTTTTCTATCATTTAGCTTCGCCTTGACTGCTATCAAGAAGGTTCTGATATCGTCAATACACATTTCTAATTCAAATCTAGACGTGTCTACTCGTTTGGTTCATAGATATGTCGATCAGAGTATCATCAGTATAAAAATAACATGACAGCTCAGTCCATACTTTGCTATGATGTCCAAAAGAGGAGACATGTATACTGGGAAAAGGATGAGCCCAAGGACTCATCCATGGGGATGACTAATGAATCTTAGGGCCCGGGTGGATCTATGTGTACCAGCCTTGACACATTGTTTCCTGTCCATTAAGTATGGCCTAATCCACCCAAGGACAGTGCTGCCTCAATACTATGATGTTCTTTGTATGCAGATTGAAATATGTCAGTCAGTTATATTTCTCAGAGTTGAAGATGTTTCTATCAACATGTAAGCTGCACTTTATCTACCTCTGCAGTTTTATTTTCAGGGTAAAATGTTGAAAACTGGCATAGCAGATTTGTCTCATTTAATAACAAATGTCAGTCATGTATTTCCCATAAATTGTTACTATTGCAACAATGATAACAACATTTAGTTCACTTTTGGAAGGTCATCAATTTCGGGTCCATACAGTCCACAATATCTTGAATGACACATTCTATTTGGAGAATGGTAACGAAAATTTTACACACATAATCATGATCCAGTCATGTTCATGATGATATATTAAAAAAAGAAACAGTGCAGTTTCTTATCACACTACTGAGACACAAGATGGCAACAGAAATGCTTCGGCATGACTATGTGGAGCTAATCCTATATATTGCATTGACTTAACATGATAGAAAAGATTATTGATTGGAATATGATTATTTGAATCCAATGAGTGACCTTTTAGTCTTTTCCATAATAGCAATCCAAAATGCAGTTTCACCCTGTACTGGCTCTGATTTATCAAAGAGAGGCAACACTAATAGTTGTAACCGTGACCACAACCACGGCATATATCTGATTATGTCTGATCTTGGAGTACAATGAATGGAATTGTGACGCCATGAGATTAAAGGTGCAATGTGCGTTACCGCCTAACCATTGTGTCTTATGACGCCATATGAGCCGAAATCTAGAAGAACCAGACGTTATTCAACATTGTGACAATTTTGACTAATCATAGACAGTATTTAGACCAAAACATATCGCGAGTGAAATGTTCTACCTTCTCCACTGATTATAGAGATATAAATTTTATTTCTCTATTCAAAGTATAGACAATTCTACAACGTGTTAGAAACGTCCATGTCAGAGATTTCCACACCACCCGCCCAAGCTGCAAAGAGTTTAATACAAATGCATTGATATTCTCACATAAAAGCTTGTTGTTTTTGAAAGAAACAATTCTTTTATACAAAAAGTGTATTATGTATTATGAGTATGTTACTCTGAGTCAGATGTATGGTCAAGCAAGCATTGTCTTTGATGGGTACAAAGGTGCCTCAACAAAAGACATCACATAGCTAATGAACAGGAGGAAAAGTTGGTCGGCAAGTCAACTTCACTGATGAGATCAAAGTAACCATGATAATTGATCAGTTTCGTTCAAATGCCACTATTAAACATGGTTTATCAACATGCTGAGCTAGTAACAAGATGTATGGCTGCCACGCTCATCATGCTGATGCTGATTGAGATGTTCTGATGATGAAAACTGCAGTTGATTCAGCTGACATAAGGTCTATTTCCATCCATCACCAATCATCCTTGAGGCAGTAGAGGTCTGCACCTCCAGGTCCTTGTGATTGTCGTCACAGAAACCCAAGATTCCCTCAATATCAGGCCTCTCTCCCATTTCTGCCTTGGATTCATGAGCTTCATTTTTGTACATTTCATGAGGGGCCAGGGTAGGGATGAACATGCCCCTATCCAATCTGACTCTGGAATGAATGCTCCTGCTCAACTGGGGCAACCATTTTGGATGTAGGCAGCTTGGTGATGGATGTAGAATTATTTTGATTTTATCGGTGCTAGCCTTATTATTTATTCGTCCGTCCATTGGTGAACACATGAGTATATCAGGTATATAGAATCTCCCTCTCACAATCTAATGATATGGGTGGGAACTGTATCAGGTTAATATAACAGGTTGCATAACTTTCAATTTTATTCATAATGTCACGCATTCTTCTGTAGTGTTTTGTTGGTCTGGTGTTATCTATCTCTACCAGTCCAATGCAGAGAACTATGGACGAATATCTATCCAGTCCCTTTCTGAAAGACTTCCTCTTCATAGCCTATTCCAGGGTGTCCAGGTTAGTTATGGATTTCTCCAACTCCCACACCAAATCATCCCTGGCAGAATAATTGGATAGGGGTCTATATTGTTTGTCACATATCAGGAGTACCTTCTCCTTATCAGATTCTTCTGTATCATTAGAACTGTCAGAATCTTCGTTGATGGGCTGGGGCCAGTGGTCAGAGCTTCCAGTTTACTCTCATGATCATAATTCTTCTGATTTAATTCATGTAGTTCTATTATTTTCTGTGGTTGTAGGTATGCTTTATAGTCTGAAAGGTAAGTATTTATGATATCTGGCAGTTATGCACAGTATGGGAGATATTAAAAATGAGCGTGGATTTGAATTATATATTTTCCGGCTGTTGTGCACAGTGCAATGTAGGAAATAGTAGATTTTCTGGCTCTTGTGCACAGTAAATGCAGTAAAATAAGTATTGCAGATATTCTGGCTGTTATGCACAGAAAAGATATAGTTTTTTCTAGCTGTCGTGGCCACGGGCCGCGGCATATTTGGTTAGGGCGCCAGCTTTTTAGCACCAGTTCCTCTGTGGTGATCCAAAGGTTGTGGGTTCGAATCCCGGCTGTGCCGAGATTGAACTCATTATACAATTTCCCATATGAGCTGAGGCCCGTGTCTTAACCCGTTGTCCTTGTAAATCTGTGACCGGGTGGGTTGTCATGTCAAGGACATGACAATTCTGTGAGGCAGCACTATATCTTTGTAAAGAGCGGATGAGACAGATTATACACAAAGATGCTATTTGAGTTGAAAGAGCGCACTTATATTGCCAAATCGGGTGAGGTTATTATGTATATATGAGGACAGATTGTACGCACACCTTCAATATACAGGACATACATTTCTGCCTTGAAGAATTCTGAACAATTTGCAATTATAGTTTATGTGATCAAAAGCCTCACTCGCATCCAACATCAAACCATCCACATTGAAATTATTGTGAACATAATGTGAAATGATCACCTGCACCATAGCACTGGCTCTACTACCAGAGACGAGTAGAAGAGCCAGGCTTGAAACCAAATTGTAGATTACTAGTGCAGTTTGTTTGCTTCTTTGCACAGTATAATCACACCAAGAAGCTTACATAAAATGCTACTCAATGTAATTGCCCTAACATTATTTGATGATGACAGATTTACCCATCTCCCTTTAGGAATAGGAACCATGTCTGAGCATAGCTCTAAATAAAATTGCCACATGTACACTCAGCTTTTCACTAGACAATATTTTGTGATCTGAAACAACTTCTGAATTACCATTAACTTTTGCTGAGTAGCATTTCTGGGCTTAATATGCTTCACAGATAAATAAAACCTTTTCATATTTTTTTCCAAAATAGCTTATGCCAATTTATTACACCATATCCCTTTTTAGCACCATTCAGCATAATGATGCATAATGTGTCACTCCACACCACTGCCTAGTGTGGGCAGGATGTTACAATGTGTCACTCCACACCACTGGCTAGTATGAGCAGGATGTCACAATGTGTTACTCCACACCACTGCCTAGTGTGGGCAGGATGTCACAATGTGTCACTCCACGCCACTGCCTAGTGTGGGCAGGATGTCACAATGTGTCACTCAACACCACTGCCTAGTATAGGCAGGATGTCACAATGTGTCACTCCACACCACTGCCTAGTGTGGGCAGGATGTCACAATGTGTCACTCCACACCCCTGCCTAGTGTGGGCAGGACGTCACAATGTGTCACTCCACACCCCTGCCTAGTGTGGGCAGGATGTCACAATGTGTCACTCCACACCCCTGCCTAGTGTGGGCAGGATGTCACAATGTGTCACTCCACACCTCTGCCTAGTGTGGGCAGGATGTCACAATGTGTCACTCCACACCACTGCCTAGTGTGGGCAGGATGTCACAATGTGTCACTCCACTCCACACCACTGCCAAGTGTGGGCAGGATGTGGTCATGCCGTATGATTTAACGGTCATTTAACAGTCAAAAAGGACATTCATAAAAAGGAAATTGTATCCAATTTGCATTTTAAAGATATTTGACTGTATTTTGGATGTGAAAGAAATAAAGACCATGCTATGATGTTGTTCAGTTATTGATAATATTTAATAATGGATCTGTCTATTGTACACAGGAAATGATGATATAGAAACATAATGGAGGCAGCAGTCCAATTAAGTATCTAATATGTCATGACAGGAATTTATGATAAAGCTTCATCATAGCCTGGGGACAACTGGGTACAAATCTATCATTGAGTTATTCTTACACCCAAGCCAATGTCAAACCACTAGCTATCATTTGAGTTATCACAAACTATGTGATAATGTAATGGAATCAAAATAGTATCCTGAGGAAAAATCCTTAATACAATCAAAGTAAACTGAATAAAATATAGTGGGGATTAGGGTTGCACTTTGAACCGCGAAACAATATATTCTAGTTTATTGTGTCCGACCTCCACTCTGTTTGGGTTGACAATTTAATGTAGGCTGAACTGATGGAGCAATTCCTGTTCAGATAAAGAGTTATTTGGCAATTACTATTCTTTCACTGTTAGTGGAAACCACTAAATCATCCAATCAATAATTACCTACGTAAATATCTACACTGTGAACTCTTGAAGCCTTGGATAGTTAACATATGTATTGACATAAATACAGTGAGAAACATTTTTTATTCTTTTATTAATATCTAATATTGAGTTATGACCAAAAAAGGTTCAATTGGTGTTGCTTGAAAACATGTTTATGCATCTGTTTATGCCACCTTATCAAAGCTTGACTATTATTTTACTGCCAGTGACCTATTGAATGAGGTGACCAGTTTATTCCTCAGTCTGGTTGAAATACTGAAGAGTTAGGGTTGCTCAAACATGACATAATAGGGATTCATGTCTACTTCCAAAAAAATGTTTGTAATATATAAGTTGTCAGCAGTCACGGGCTATACTGCAACATGAATGGCCAAAATTCCTGATTAATTTGGCAAATAACACTTAGGTACATTTTGGGTTTGATTTTTGTCTCTGGACATTCATTATGATATTATTTGTTGGTGAGATCACATATGAATTATAGAGACATTTAACAGCAAGCTTTGAATGTGTAAAGATCAATCTTATGAATAATGCCTTATCTTTTTCCCAACAGGAATGGTATTTATGCAGCCATATTTATGTCCTCACTCAATAAGCAAATCTTAATGTTTTTCTCTGGATAAAAATAATGTTTTGTTGTTAAAGCACCAATCAAACAGATCATAGCAGTATTGTAAGACGATAATCTGTCCTTTTTAAGACATTGCAAAGTATAATAGACTTTGTGTGGGTTATGAAATTCAAACATATCTCATCATTATATCAGGTATATTATCAAAACAATGAACCCTGTATTTTATACATAAAATTACTTAATTAAGCTATTAGCAGAAATTGATGAGAACTACATGTTATAACTTTTTAAAGGCAAATTCATTTAAATATATTACAATATCCTTAAAATCTAGGGAATTAGGTTAATCCATTTTCCTGGAAAAGTAATAGTATTCATGACATGTTAGGTTCTTGAGATATTTCAAAATATAGCACAACCAACTAACAAATACAATAGGTGTGAATGCATTTGCCAAAATGTCCAAGATAAAAAGTGTGTAAGTTAAGATTTCCTTTAACAGGGATTAGAGGGGAGATTTCACTGGACCCTCTCAGTTCACTCCTTTTTTTCAGCTTTCACACTTGACCCTGTCACCAAAACCTCCCCGACTCAGCCCCAACAGCTCAGCCCAACCCTGCTCTCTCCCTTTTCACAGAACCCTACCTCAAGCCCAAACACTTAACCCCTCCCCAATAATAGGCAGCTATGTTAAGTTTCCAAACCTCACCTTAGTTCCCTTTCCTCAGTTTACAATTACCTGCTCCCCTTTTCTATTTCCCTCACTTGTGGGATGTAGTCCCTACCCTATTAGTAAACAGTATCAGATAGATGGTTTTATATATATATATATATACAACATCTGAAATGATGAAGCAATTCATAACATTTTTTTATCCCCAAAATTGAATTAGTTTGATCATTGATTATATAATCATTTCAGCAATACCACGAAATAGTTGACTCACATTTTTTCATCATGCTTCATCACAAGAGAGTTGGTAGCTCAAAGCACATAATTTTGCCAGTTTTGAATTATCTCTCATTTGTACCACAACACCACAAGGATATGCATCACATTGACACAAGAACCTGGAGGTTATAATATCATCAACTTTGCTTCTGTGGTCTTCAATGCATAATTTGAACATGCCGTGGAATTTCTCTTCATTTTGTGTGGAAGTGAAAGCTTTGAGACTTTGTTTTGATGTTGAATTCATGTTTTTGGTTTCAATTATTATGCAAGATTGATGCCTTATTACTCTTCGTATGCGAAGAATCCCAGATCCTGAGTAGTGTTTCTTCACCCTACAAAATTCAGAAATCAAAATTTCATTACTTTCATTAATTTCATTATTAATCGTGACATAACAAGTATATAACAAGAAACCAAAGACAGTACAACATACTTTGAGTAAACATACATTACATGGTAATTCACAATCAGACTACCAACATTTTAAAATTAAACATTCGAAAAGAGATCTTTTATTTAACCACCTCACTGAAATTATAGTTTCTGTGAAAAGAAGCAAAACAATTCTCTTTCTAAAATAGGTTTTAAATTGATAACGTAAACACTATGGGCAAAAAGATCGCTGAATATTTCAGTGCTTATTATAATGAATGGTTTACACATAGCAATGAATGGTTTGAACCAAAATTCAGATTTACAATTTTGCTTCCATAGCAAAACATCAGAATGCGTCATTATAATATATTGCTGACCTGAATGCATCCATGTCAAGACATTGTTCCAGTGTCATGTTGATTTTTCTTTCCTCTCCTCCTGCAGATATGTAAATAAAATGCTCCTCTTCACCCGGTTCTGACCATTCATTTTGCAGTATATAAAGAACAAAATAATCAAATCTTAATTCTGAATGAATGAATGAATGAATAAATTAATTTCAGTCATTTCGTGATGAGACCTACTTTGAGTAAATAGTGCTGCCTCACTGAATTGTCATATCATAGGTCCTTGACATGACAACCCATCCGATCATAGATTTACAAGGACAATGGGTTACTCATTTAGACTTGGGCCTCAGATCATATGGGAAATTGTATCATGTTTCAATCTCTGCATGGCAAGATTCAAACCCACGATCTTTAGATCACCACAGAGGAACTATTATTAAAACTGGAGCTGTTGCCAACATTTAGCATATTAAAACATGGTCGGCATGGCTGTATTGTTACATACGGTTTGTGAGTATCCGTCATTGGGGGACGAGGATGGGGATCAGATGCTAGATTCGCTGGCTACCTGTGAGCATGGCTCTTAACCTAGCTACCCTATCTACCTATATGAGTTGTGAGGTAATAAGGACTGCAGACTCAGAAGATACAATGCACAAGATCTCCTTTATTCGGTGCTGTATACTCTAGTCTGGCTAGGTCGGCATGGCAATGAGCGAGGCATATGAAATACCCAAATGCATGATACTAATAGAGTCCTGAGGAGGCATAAAACACCCAAGTCTATGTGGTCACGAAGCTGAGTGTCGTGGATCTTCTAGGCAAGTGGACGCTGGAACCTGCCGTCTGACAGTTGCGGGGCCTTTTAAAGGAAAGTTGAGCATCTGCGTGAGGGATGTGCCTACGTGGCATCTTCTCCTGCTTCAGGGTTGCGCATGTCCTGCCTGCGTAGCATGGGGGATCATGTCATCTCTATTTGTGGCGAGTGGGGTATTGCATCAGCCTGCACTTGTTGGCCTCACGTAGCACTCTTTCCAAAGATTGTGATTGTCTATAATTGTCTATATATTTTATAAGAGTCTATAGGTAGGTAATCTATATCCTACAGTTCTACTCTACCTCCATCAATGATCTATTACCCATTTTTTAAACTGTTTTCAGGACCCCGGCAATGCCTTGAATCCCCTTTGCAATTACAAAGGGAGACATTTTTGCAAGCCTGAGAGTATATTCAGAATCTGAACTTTCTGCAATTAAATATTTGGGCCATTTTTCTATTCTCTTTGAATAGTTGTCACTGTCTATCTCATTCCTTGGTCGGTTTAGATTGTTTTGTTCCATATGTTTGTTTTAAATTACATCGGCTGGGTCACCACTCACCACTTAGCCAACAAGGGGATGCCTTTCTGGGCTGGTAAGTCCACACCCCGATGCCATGAGAATATCTAGCATGATATACTCTTAGAATATACACTCCACTGTTTCTGATCTTATTTTTATCTTTCGATTGACCCAATCAGCAGTATTCTCTTTTCAGCACTCATTTGATAATAAAAATTTTTCAATATTCCTAAATTCTAAACCATGAAATTTTCAAATCAATGAAATTTTAGTCAACAGCAAGAATATATTAAAGGAAATATACCACAAACTGCTTAAAACAGACTTGGGCCTAATCTTATCTGCCCGTCTGGTGAACATCTGGATCCAAGACAAACAGTATGCCCCTTTAGTGCTGGGGTGCAGTGGTAGAGCTAAATGGTTATGTCATAATAGTTAATGTATAATGAAGATTTACTCTGACTGCAGAAGCTTGTTAATTTGTATTTCATGTAACTTTACTTTGAGGTTTGCAGGATTTACCAAAAATAGAAACTCTGACTTATGCTCAGTCCATTGCATCAATTGAAACAACTTTGTTGTCGGTCATATTTCCCTTAAATGATGCAAAACTATTTTTAACTTTTGTTTCTTGTAAACAAATAACAGATGCATTATATTTTTAAGGTAATAGCTCTAGTTCTGAGCTGTATACCTCAAATCCTCTACAATTCCATTGTATGATATTGCCGTTTACCATACTAAGAGGCCAAGGCGCACTTGGTTAGAGTGCCAGCTTATTAGCACCACTTCCTCTGTGGTGATCCAAAGGATGTGGGTTTGAACCCCGGCTGTACCAAGATTGAACTCATGAAAAATTTCCCATATGAACTGAGGCCCATGCCTGAAGTTTTAACCCATTGCCCTTGTAAATCTGTGACCGGGTGGGTTGTCATGTCAAGGACCTGCGACCTGACAATTCAGTGAGGCAGCACTATATCTGATACAAGTACTAGTAGGCTTCATCATGAAATGACTGTAATAATGTTGAAAGTGATGTAAAACCCCAAACAAACAAACAAATAAACCATACTAAGAATAATTAGAACAAATATATGACGTAAGATAATCACTTATTTATGATTATTAAGTTTATGATTATTTTTTGAGTGCACAGTAGTGAAAGGTGTATCAGCAGGATCACCTGTTTCAAGCCTTCCTAAGCCCTTGATCAAAGATTTCTTTTTTTTGTCATATTTATAAAGAGGTCTATTATTATTTATGTTTTTATTATTGGATAAGAAGGCTTGTGATTTGTTTATTTATTTGGAGTTTTACATCACTTTCAACATTATTTCAGTCATTTCATGAGATCTAATTGTAGGAGCTAAAGCACTGTCTCACTGAATTGTCACAGATTTACAAGGACAAATTGTGATAAATTGTAGCATGAATTCCATCTTGGCATGGCTGCTGATTGCAACCACAACCTTTGGATCAACACAGAGGGACTGGTACTATCAAGCTGGCACTCTATCTGTTGTGCAGCCCGTGGCCGTGAGATTAATAAAAGGCATAATGTGACACAAACAAAAAGGTATAATAAATACATTACCTATGATGTGAGGCATGATGGAGTCTGTGTAAATGCCGCTTGATCTGCGCCATCCTGACATGGCTTGGTTAGCAGGAAGGTTATTATCATGGTAGCCAGAATCTAGAACATAGACACGGTCCAGCATATCCAGAGTTAATCCAGGAACAGAACTCTGAAGGTATAGGGAAAAAATGTGCAATGATTACGACCTGTGTGTTTTGTGCAAAGAAAGGAGTTGCGGGAGTTAGATATTGTGGGTGAACAACTTCCGAATTACAATAATATTTTAGGACTGGGATAATCCTGATTTTACTCACCGTATATGCATATGTGAGGGTTCTATGGCCTGATGGACAAAGGTGATTGCCAGCATATTGACCAACTTTAACTTCAATTTGTTCTGCATATGGAACAGTGTAGGTCTATGGAAGAACATTCTTGTGATATACTTTATATTGTTAATGATAAACAGGGCTATGGTAGACACAAAACATTGGAATACAGCAACATGATTTAAACAATTACACAGCTGCCACTGTGCATATTCCCTAATAGATTACTACAAATAATACAATTCCATATCATTTTCTATTTCAGGTTCATGTTTATATATTACAAATAGAATCAGCTACAAATGATCCAGATTCAGATATTGCCTTTACACAAGGCTCAACCTATCTTTATTGATAACAATATATCAATTGACTGACAACGAAATATTAGAATTTCTGTTTTTCTCTCATTTACACAAGTTTCATTAATATGAAATATATTGTTTTGTTCTCCACCAGCACTTATAACATACATGTTTGCCCTTCCCTGGTACTGCAATCTTATTTTTCCCAATAAGAATAAATGATGATGATCCATGTCTCTCCCAGATGGCTGCAACAAAGCATCCAGTTCCACCAGCATAATATTCCCAGTAAGCTATGCGACCATTACAAGTAATGCGCTGACTCATTAGCACACGTACTTGGGCCCCAGCGCCTGGTTGGTCTGTTATTGGTATCCCCAAATCACAGCTGAATGCCCCTGTACAATGAAAGAATACGCATGATAGATTTGATAATTTTGAGATAAAATAATTTCTGTATTTTATATTGATGAATATTTTTTTCTTATGTCGATTGGTTCAAAGTTTTGAACCTTCTCCATGTGTGCATTTCACTGTAAGTTGACACATTAACTTCTTTCTGTAGGAAACAATTCTGTCAATACCATTACATTTTGCTTGTTTGCCTCTGTTGTGGTCCTGCTTTAAAGTGTTTTCATTTATTTGTTTTATTTAGTCTTCCCCTATACCTTCTGTTGAAGAGAGTAATTTTAAAAAATCATCTGTCTTGTAGTGGTTTTCATTAAAAAAGATTTGCTTGAGGTATGAGATATTTGGTGTAATGTAATGATGATAAAGTATTTTTTTTAAATATCTTCATCGATTTACTGAAACGTTTTCAAATTACAACTTGTAACTTTTGTCATTATATTTGAGACTGTATTTGTCCACTTCAGTCACCAGTTTCACAGGTGCAATGATAACCCAATAACTCATTCTGGTTCCCATTATCAAAATGGACATTTCTGTGATTTTTGTTGTCAAGCATGACATTAGTTCTGTGAAGATTGGTGATACTCACATCTCACCACACGAGTCTGTAGTTGACCTTGATATCACATTTGACTCAAAAATGGACATGAAGGCTCAAATTAAGAAAATGTATAAGAAATGACATTACCACATTAGGAATATAGCATTAACCAAAGCCCTGAAGAAAATGGCAAATAACAAAAGCCCAGGACCAGATGGCATTCTAGTTGAATTTTATAAGATATATTGAAAACACATATGTAATGACCTTTTGGAAGTATTTCATGAAAGCATAAAAACAGAATCTTAACCATACACACAATATCTGGCTATTATAATTTTGTAGTACAAGAAAGGTCAACGAGAAGATATCAAAAACTGGAGACCAATTTCACTTCTAAATATTGATACAAACATATTTTCAAAAGTTTTAGCAGAAAGGCTTAAAGAGCTCTTCCTGAGATAATCCATACAGATCAGACAGGGTGTATCCCAGGTTGTTTTATTGGACAAAATGTACACTTAACTGAAGATATAATTGAATATAAAGATGGAGATGAGGTTTCACTCTTTATAGACCAAGAGAAAGCCTTTGACCGAGTTGAGTGGGAATGGTTATTTAAGGTTTTAGACAAATTTAATTTTGGTGATGAATTAAAAAAATATGTAAGATTGATGTACAATAACATGAAGAGTGGCATCTTAACAAATGGTATGGTGTCTGAATATTTCTCTGTGACTAGAGGCATAAGGCAGGGAGATTCCTTATCAGCTTTATTATATGTACTTCAGTCTGAACCATTGGCAGAATATATAAGGAAATGTGATGATATTAAAGGCACTTATGTAAAGGGATCTGATGGTTCAAGCCATACTGTGAAGTGTTCTCAATATGTGGATGATACAAGTATATTTTTAAGTGATGTGGCGGAAATTGAGATATGCATTAACATAATTGATGACTTCGGAGCAGCATCTGGTGCTAAGCTCAACAAAAATAAGACTATGGGTATTGATTGTAAGAAAAAAGAATGTAATCAAGCAGTATAATGGTAACATTAAACTGACAGGTGAAAATGTTAAAGTACTGGGTGTACCAGTCAGAAAATTCGATAGTAAGAGCCCACATTGGGAAAATATTACAGAAAAAGTAAGAAAACAAGTTGAAATGTGGAAATGTAGAAATTTATCTTACTATCTTACACTGGGAAGATCCACATCATAAAAAGTATTAGGCTATCAAATTTATTGTACTCAAGTAATATGATTTCAGTTCAACAAAATTGTATTAATGAAGTGAAAGACATATTATGGAATTTCTTATGGGATGGTAAAAGAATAACAGTTCCAAAAGATGTTGTATATCTGCCCAGATGCAAAGGAGGTTTAAATATGATTAATATACAGACTGTACTAAAAGTGCAAAAAATAAGATGGATCGTCAGAATACTAAATAACATGAATGATATATGGACAATTCTACCTTTAAACTATTTAAAGTATCTTGACAGAAAATATAATATAGATTTCTTTCTGCTAAGGACAGATGAATGTTTTAAACAAATTAGTGAATGCAAAATACCTGAGTTTTATAAATCATACATATCATGTTTTCAAGAATTAGGCATGAAAGGAAAGGTAAAACCATCAAATGATAATGAAATAATATGGGGCAATATAGATTTCAAATTTCAAGGCAAAACAATTCACTGTGCACACTGGTCAAGCAGTGGCATTCAGTGTATTTCAGACATTGTACAAAATGGTACTGTACAGGAAGATAGTATTTTTAACAAATTATATAAGAAAGCAGGTTATCTATTTGAAATCAGAACAATTAAGTTAGCATTACGTGATAAATGGAAACAAATTACACAAAGAAAAGCGAAACAGGAACACTGTAATGCAGAATGTATTTTACAGAACTTTTACATTTTATGATATCTTGAGGTACAATATATTTTTGTTTCATTACCACAATGAAGTGTCATGATTTCCAAGAATATGATTGGCTGGTGCCTGTTTTGACACATGAAAATTGATCTGAATATCAACATGATGACACTTCATTTTCTGTGATGGTTCAGCATGAACATGAAAATATTTGGGTCTGCAATGCTGTTAAAATTCAGGATCATTTCATGGCTATTTGGCCTACTCTTTCTACTTGGCGGCTTGCATGTTTTAGATCTATTTCCAGGTGAACAGTGGTACTTCCCCATGTGCTCTGATGCTCCATTTTGACAGGTACACAAGGCTCTAAATAACATTACATAACTATCCTATTTTTATTCTAGCACACATAATACATCATAACCTTTCCATTTTGTACCTACTAACACATATCAGAACGTCTACATTGATCATGACATTCACATAAATTTCTTTTATAATTAATAATTCATCAATCACCATATATCTGGACAATTGACAGACGTAAATATCATAATAAATATATACCATTTCAGTCTCAGTAATAGAAAAACACATTTAGGCAGTTCAGAACATGTGCCTTTTGAAATACTTTTAAAAACTCTACTGTATGTGACATATCATAATCTTTGGATTCTCTTCGGACATGGTTTGTTTGTATGTTTGTTTGTATGGGGTTTTACATCACTTTCAACATTATTTCAGTCATTTCGTGATGAGACCTACTTGTAGCAGATATAGTGCTGCCTCACTGAATTGTCATGTCGCAGGTCCTTGACATGACAACCCGCCCGGTCACAGATTCACAAGGACAACGGGTTAACCCTTCAGGCACGGGCCTCAGCTCATGTGGGAAATTGTATCATGAGTTCAATCCCGGCACGACCGGGGATCGAACCCACAACCTTTGGATCACCACAGAGGAACTGGTGCTAATAAGCTGGCGCTCTAACCAACTGCGCCACGGCCCGTGGCCTTTAAAAGATTTAACATCAAAAGACATATATAAGATTTTGATAGCACCAAACAATTTACAAATGAGACCTAAGATTTACTGGGAGAATAAGCTGAACAAAAGTATTGACTTTGACAATAGTATAACTCCCAGAAAGTGTTTGGATTTTAACTGGAAAATTTTTCATGGACAAGTGAACACAGAAAATAAAATGAAATGTATGGGCTTGTCAGATGGTATATGTAAACTATGTAAACATACAGAAGAAAACATAGAACATCTATTGTTACTTTGTGGAGAAAATTATAAATGCTGGAATATGATTGAAGATTTTATACAAATGATATCTGATGTAAAAATAGGAAATGAAATTTTGTCAGGGATCTTAACAGAAGGTCAAGTAGAAGATATAATTAACATGATATTGTCCATTACTAGATGGATAATTTGGAAAAGGAGATGTTTAAACAGATATGAAAAGGAATATACAGATGTGAACAAAATGTCATACTGGATATGTAGAGATTTGCTTGAACAATTAGAAGTGATTTGTAAGAAACCAAAATATTCAGCAAAGATCATAATCTTAAAACTAGAAGTTGAACAATATACCAGTAAATCATGATAAGTAAAGAATATCTCTTTTTCAAACAAATATTACATGTATTGTAATATTTCTAATACATTTAAAATGTATTTAATTGTTATATCATTTTATATTTTCCATTATCAATCATATTTGTAAAACGTAGAATAAGTTCTTACAGAATAAAGTTTTATTTAAAAAGAAAAAAAAGGGAATATAGCAGTCATTTTGCAGTGCTTAAACAATGAAACTACGGAGACTCTTACCCATGCCTTTGTCATGTCTACTCTTGACTACGGTAGTGGTCTCCTTGCTGGTCTCCAAAATGTGGATATTAGACAATTGCAATATCTGCAGAATTCTACAGCGTGTATTGTTGGTAGGATCTGACCCGATTTTTCCATCATACTTCAAATCTTAAATCTGAGCATGTACTCAGATTTGAAGCCATACTTACTGAAGTTTGTTTCCAAATGTAATGATTTTTTATTTTTTCACCATGCCCAGAATCTCAGTTGTGCTTACTTCACCAAGTATTTGCTCAGACTCGAAGTACATACTTGAGCCATATGATGTCATATTTCCATTGTTTAGTTGAGTAAATACTTCCATGATGTCATATTCGGAAAATGAGAAAAGAGGTCCAAAATAGAGGAAAACAAGAGGCTCACAATAGGCGATCACAATATGTCACGTAACAACCTTTCCAGTGACTGGGAATGTATCTGCATGTAATTCTATTCACTAAAACCTTATTTAGTCCTATAATTTAACATAAATTGTTCAATTCAATGTTTCGTAAAATTCATAATGGCTTCAGCTTTAAATCAGCCTCTGAGCTTGAAAACTCATAATCTGGGTATGAAAAAGGTCTGAGCACATTGAAAAAATCCAAAATTCTTGTAAGTAAATACTCAAAATGTAAGCATGAACTTGAGCATGCATCTGAGCAAAAAACATCAAGTCTGAGTTTTCCAAGCATGATGGAGAAATCGGATTTGTGTATATGCTCAGAATCTGAGCAGAAAATTAGGATCTGAGCATGTACACAAATTGAAGTACGATGGAAAAATCGGGAACAGGAAGTTTGATCATATATCTCCGAAACTAAACTATTGACATTGGCTCCCCATACGCATCATAATTGATTTTAAAATCCTCCTTACTACCTGGAAGGCCTTGAATGGGATGGCACCCCCTTACCTGCAAGATATCCTCCTCATAGGTAAAAACCCTAGGTCTAATGATGGTGCTATGACTTGCCCTACGACTATAGGGATAGGGCCTTAATTTTCTGCTTATGCCCCAAAGCTGTGGGATTCCTTTCCTACGGATATTAGGACTAGTCTTTAAGTTTAAGTCATGAAACAAACATGGGAAATTGAACTGAAGCAATACATTAGACATATATGTATAAGATACAGATTCTACTCTACCTTTCAGGATTGTAAGCGTTAATCCAAACAGAGATATTTTCCACATGACATAAACTATACTCATCATATAGTATAAAACCCAATTAAATGCTCCTTGACTTCAGGTTTTCAAATACTTTATGTACAGCCATATTAGAAATCCTATTTCTGTACGGATCATGAAAATTTGGTGTGTCACCCATAATTACTCAGACTCTTTATTGTGTGGTGATCCATATCCATCAATTATCAATATTTTTTGTGAAGCCTTAAAGTATGAGTAATTGAAGTGCAGCAATACATTAGCAGTCTATTAAATAAACGTGAATATGAAATGGGTTCTACTGTACCTTTCAAAATTGCAAATGTTAGTCCGGAGAGAAATATTTTCAACATGATATAAACTTGTCACAAACAAAATACTAATCACATGATATACAAAAACAAGTAAACACTCCTATCACTTCATGCTTTAAGTCAGTGAGATAAAATGTATAGTTGTGTCATAAAACTCATGTCTAAATAAATCATGAAAATTCGGTTGGCTGCTCGTAATCAGTCAAGCTTCCCCTTTGTTGATGTGCAGCAATCGAAATTCATCTATTATAAATTTATAGAGGTCTTAAATAATGAAGCAAAACAACATCCTCAATAGAATTTCTTATTGATCATTATTATAATAATGATAATGATCATCGTTTTTATTATTCATCCACTGCACCAATCAGCTTGGTCTTGGGCTGATATGAAAGAAGGTGAAATATTAAGAAAGGTGGAAAGGTAATAGCATACATTCCTTTTATTATTAGTCAAAATAGCCAAAAACTGGTATTTCAAGCAGTGTAGAGGGAGGAGCTTAAAAAGGATAACTGCAATATTCCATAATTTATGAAGCCTCACTTTTCTGTATGATGTCACAATGACAACACTTTCCTGTCTGACACCACTATGATGACACTTTCCTAGGTGACATGCACATAAGGTCAATACAGTTTCAGAGCAAGGAAAACATATTTATCAATGCAATTAAGGGAGTGTCGAACCCACATACTGTTTGTTTTGGTGGCAGCCATTGAATGGAAGTGAAGTGGGATGGACGCGCAACCGGGAGTATCTCATCTTCCTTTCCGCCCAGCCCCATCTTGCAGAATGACACCCTAAAATTCTTAGATTCACTATCCAACGCCATTGAAGATTTTTACCTGACATTCTGTCAACAACAAAATTGACATTTTGCTATCTTATCAGGTTTTACATTTTTTTACCACACATGCATCCTATGAAGGCCTAAATAGGATGACCTCAGCTGTGACCTTCACTTGGTCAAAGGCTTTATATTGTAACCAAAATCTTATATTTTAACAAAGATTTTTGATATTTTGCTATAACTTGCTCTATCTGGCCTACTGATAATTAAGATGTCTCAAAATACTACTCAATTTAAACATAGGCACTTCAATGCAGCTGCATGATTTCTAGAGGTGGGTAGCTGCTCCAGAGGTTTGTCCCACCAACCAGTGCTCCATGAATCACAGACAGTATCAAGTTTATGTGAAAATGCAAACAAAACTGACACAGCATACCTTGTAATTTGACAACTTTATTTGTAACAAACACACTTTCTGTTTGGAGACTACTTGAAATCAACAAATACATGTTTATATAACATCACTGTACATCTTTGTGTACAGTTCAAACAGTAATTGACAACTTTACTGCAACAATTTCTTTGAGAACATTGAACCTTAGATTTAATTTAATGGCAATTGTTTCTAACACGCTCTTTCCTTATGACTTTTTGATTGAGTAATCTTGCTTCACAAATAAATTCTTGTAAGAAATACTAAAATCAATAATAAATTAGAATTCATCTGATTATCATGTTTTCAAATTTTTCTCTTTGTGGAAAGTTTATTTTGAATCACTGATGCCTAATACAACATTCATCTCAATTACTTTAAATAATTAATAATTAAGTAAACAGGCACAAATATATACAAATGAATATAAGTATAATATATTGAGACTCATGTAATTTCATGGAACACATCGGTTTAACGTTACCCTTTTTCACCTCTCAACTTTTGCCTTAGCTGAATTTCAATTTAACCTCAAATATTTCAGAACAGTACAAATTAAACTAAAATTGGTTCATTTTCACATTGCATCACTAAATTTGAGAAATGTCTGAATTTCCGAGTTGGATGGTCACATTAAATTTCTTTTTAAATCTTGTTCAGTTGACCTATCAATAAAAATGAAAATCTGGCTTTCATAAGTGTTGAATCTTTGACTCAAAAAAATTATGTTGAATAATTGACCTGAATCAATATTCATATGATCTAAGACAATACCAAATATATAAAAATGTATACAAGCAGATCAACCTTGCCTAACATGGTAAATAAATTGCTTAATTCATTTAAGTAATTCTGACAATTCCCATCATTCATAGATGTACCATCCCATTAATGTTGCTCTCTCAGTTTCTATTAATGCTTTTTCTTTTATAATTATATATAAAGATATACTTCATAATTCACAACAGTCTATCATTTCCAAGTTGACTAAATTATTTGAGTATCATTTACTTGCTTGGTTGGGATATGCATTCCAAGACAATTACCTGCTCTATACTATCAACTTGCAAATAATAACACCTCTGCTGCACAACATATTGGTCACAATCAAATTGAAGCAGAATTATTTTATCATTATAATATACACTGATTTTATGGCATTTACAACAAATATTTTTAAACAATTTGATCCATTAAATAACTACCTTGAGCTCTTACAACAAAGATGGTCAAAGATGAAACAAATTTAATATTGCCTGGTTATTTGGCTGCTAATACACATCCATATAAATTGAGACTTCTCTGTGACAAATACTATTTTATGGTAATATCAAATATGGAACACATCGTATGGAATGTGGAATGTATACATCATATTCTAGCTATCATTTAATGAGCAGCTGTTTTATGTAAAAAGAATACACTCTCATGTTTTACTCCATGCTCCCGGGACTGGCATTAACACATAAAAGGATTATGCAGAATATCAGTCCAATTAAGACCTCTTTTGAGCCATTTACTTGGTTTACACTGAAGAACTTGGGAGTTGTGAAAGTTAACATCAATTCCAATTGCATTGTCCAAACTTTAAAAATTGATCCTTCTTTTGGTTTCATCAAATTGTTCCCTATTCCATAATATTAAAACAATAAGAACATAACATATTTCTCAAATAGAATAAATCTAAAATATCCACTTCACTTCTTTTAATTTCCAAAAAAGTATATTCACCTCAATTAATCTATTGATCTGTCACATTTCTCTCCTTCTTATTATATTTTCTTTATACAAAAAATTAACATCATATAAATCTAAGACATGGAACATTTAAATATTGAATATATTTGCACAGATGTTGAACATGTTATTTTCAACTTGAACATTTACAAAACATTTCAGCAAAGCATTATCTTAGCTTTGACAGCATACAAATGTACAAACTGAGATATGCATTTGAGGCTACATAGAAAATGTTATCCCCTCCTCAATCTTTTCCTTAAGACTAATTGCACATAACTAAGTGAGATTTGAAGAAATATTGACCAGTTCTTTGCCCCTGAACAAAGAGATATTCTTTATGCTGGATTTGAGATATATTGATGCAATCATTCAACATTTAAAGCTGTGCTTTTGAACAATATATCAATTAAATTCATTGCAACAAGCCTCTTCTTGAATCAAATTCCCTTTCCAAATTACTTTGTTTCAGAGAATATTGAGCCAGTCTGATTCGATATGGTATATATTTCTGATACAGTATATACTGGTATTGACTGGTATATACTGGATATGACCTTGTTCCAGGAATGACCCTTTCTAAACTCTCCACATCACGTGCACACGTTGCCCTTTCAGAAGTTCTCAGAACTTGTTTTAAGGTGAAGTGATCATAATTTTGACAATTGCTGGCATATATTTATTTGGTGTATGAATAAATATTTACACAGATGTTGAAATAGCAAATCTTTCACCAAATCTCGCCTACTTTAAAGAGTTTTTTTATATGTTTGAATTACAATTGTCAAAGCACAACAGTGCAGAATATAAAATGTTGCAATCCTTGTGGATATGATTCAAGCTCTATATCAATTATTTCTTTATGAAAATGCTTCTATACACATCTAAAAATAGTGCTCTCTGATGATTAACATATCTATAGCAAAATCTTGCAGATATTCTTTTGACAAAATATTTAACACTTTGACTTGCTGGGCAAGCAAATGGATTATGTTGTTTGCAAAAAAAAGAATTAAAAAAAATTGTAGCAGTTTTACCATGTTAGTAGAGTAGTATGTGCTCGAGACGCCCATTTTCACTTCTAACTGACTGAAAACACGTCACTATTAACTAATATTTAACTCAAAAGCCAAAGCAAATTATCTTTGGTAACACATAAATATAAATATCACAAGACAAAAACCATACAAAGGAAAGTAATAATAGATGCTCATGAAGTTATTGTGTCTCCATTATATTTCTGAATAAAAATAATTCCTTTCAACTTGCAGATAGAAAGTTGGTGAAGCTGAGAGTATTAAGCAGATTTTGGCATGGTCCCCATGTATTTTTCTTTGATATATTATCTAATACAACTATTTTTGTATACGTTGATATGCTAAGTTTTTTACTCAAGGAAATCACTCTTCTTGCAATGAATTCATTTTCAATTCGTTTTACTTGCCAAATTTGAAATGTTGGAACATAAAATGAGCTTTGAAATTATAATCTCATGCATAATACAGTGCCCTCAATTCAACATTTTAGGGTGAACATAAGATATGAACTGCCCTGTGGAAAGGCATATTATAGTTTTTATTATAGTCTATATTTAGCAGGCTTGTTTTAAAACCCACAAAACCCACCTCTTTGTTAACCTTTTAACCCCAAGACAAACAAAAATGCAGTTCTGTTTTTTTTAAGCTTTCCCACATTTCTAACAATAAGACATCAAGCTTAACATTGATTTTTTTTAGAAAGCTTATTACTATAATTTCCTGACACTATGGCAAGTTACTGTGCGTGTTGGGAATGTCTACAAGGTCTGAGTGCAGTGATTTAATATCACAGAAACATAGCCAACATGCTTGATATAGTGAAGCAACCATCAACTGTGGTCACAATTCAGCAAACTTCTGACCTCAAATAGCTGGTTCTGCCTAGCCACCATCTCAACAATATCAAGCCAAGCATATTCATGTCTGTTTAATTTTGACAGCAATAAAAATTGAAGAGATTGTTTGTTAAAGAGGGTTGACCATCTTACAGATTTGCTTTGGGGCTTTGTAAATTCCTTCCAAATTCAGCAATTGGTATTGTTATGTCAAGAATGTAGCACCAGTATTGACCTATAGAAAGAGACATGCCGGTTTACCTAAGGCATGTTTTGTACAGAATGGGAACTACACTGAAAGTGTTACAATTCAACTTTAATTCCATTGTTAGCTTCTGCTCATCATTGGGTAAAATTGTTTTCTTTTCATTAGTTTCTAACTGCCCCTGATGTAAATGCTTCATTCACTTTAACAAACTGCTTGTTGATGGTCATTGGGAGCGTGTGCATCACGGTGGTGGCTAGACTGGGGGTGACTGATGCTGTCCCGGCTTGCCTGCTGACGTGCATGAACCAGCTTTGTCTGGCTTAGGGAGGGAACTGCAAAAGATTTTTACAGAGATTTTTTGAAAGATAGAGATGAGATTTGAAACAAATTTACAAGCAGTAACCATGCCTGGTCTGGCTGAGTGCAGGGAGTGAAAAAGATGTCCAAACATTAACTGGAAGACAGAAATGAGTTCTGAAACAAATGTGCAAGAATACCCTGCCTTGTTTGTCTAATTTTAATTCATATCAAGCTTTAAGAACAGTTGTATCTGCAAAGTCTGTGAAACTTACCATATCCCATGCCTTGCAGGAAGAGTCTGAGGGCTTCAGACAGCTTTTCTGGGGCTTCTTCCATCACCATACCTCCACACTGAAACTGGAAGATATTCAGACGTACATATACATGTATGTTATCAACTCTCAGAATAAACAATGTTGTTAATGTCCAGAATTTCATCCATGGTATCGAATTTTGATTGCTTCTCATGGTATTGAATTTTGATCACGTTTCCTGTTTCTTGTAGGCACAGTGACATTTTTAAAGAGTAATAGCCGACAACAAACTCCACCAGAAGGCGACATGGTGAACCTATTAATAGTTTGTGTGTGCCTCTGGTGTAAGGGGACATTTTTTTCTTATAACTTTCAAATGCATTTTAATGTATGATATGACTCAGCATTGTGTCATTATAAATTTTCAACAATTATATATTTCAGTCCAATGGACATGCTTCATATGAATTTGTTAAGTGTTTCTGGTGGTGGCATTCTCCTTTCCTGCTTACCTTCATCCACTGGCATGTTTCTATGTCCATCCTGGTGTTCATATTGACTGTGTCATCCAGGTGAGGCGAGTAGCTTCCTGCCACTAACATTACTGGACATCTGCAATCAAACATCATACCGTGCAAGTAGCAAGTCAAAACCACAGCTTGATGTTGCCTCTTTATTTCTATTATGTCACAGCAACTGGAGAGAATAGCTAACCAGTTGAAAAATGCAGAAACTCTGAAACTCTAAAACAATTTCATCTGCTAGGTAGAATATTCTAAACGCATGCAAAGTAAATTTTAAATGGGATGTCTACAATTATGAGGTTAGGTTTGGGGGATTGAATAGATCATGGCAATGAATAAATTGCTACTTTGAGCTCTAACAAACATATATGTGAAAAGAACTTTAATACTAAAATATGTTTAAATAGCAAAAATTCTTTTTCAAATCAATCTGTTAACATTCTTAAAGCTGTTCCTATCCATGTTATCCTATTTTCCTTTTTCTGAATCAATGTCTTAAAGTCATGTTAACTTTATTGAAACATATGATCTATGCAGACCATTGATTTGGAATATTTCTAGTGAATGCCTCCAAATTATGATAATTTTAGTATATACTAAGCTTTGCAACAATCAATGTGGGAAAGTAATTTTTTTCAATTGTATGGCTACCTGAGTCCATCACCCCCACATTGTTGTATGAGGCTGTACTTAGATTGGTTTAATGAGGCACTGGATGTTCCAGGTGTCTATGGTTGTGACAAATAATTAACATTTTGACGTTGTCTTTTTCAAAAACTATTTTTTCAAAAATTACTACAAAAAATTCAATTTTCACTTACTTAATATATTTGCCAGTTTTATGTTTTGGGTCATTTGGTCTGTGAATTCCAAGATCACTACGCCTGAAAATTTAAAATACAATGTAATTTAAAGCTCATATATTAAATAAATTATTCATCAAGATGAACATTAGTCATACTCTACCAAAATTTACCTGTTTCTGTGTTAAGTCGTAAAATTTATTAGATTTCAATCATAAGAATTCTATGATGGTCAATCCACAAAGTATCACATATAAAATAATGTTTGAAAAATTGTATGGGGTGACTGGTTTGTTTTCAGACAAAAAAATTAATATCAAGAGATCATTTTGTTAAATTTCATGTAAATAACAGCACTTACTTGATGTAGCTCTCAATGAAGTGAGAAAGATTGGTTGGGTTGACAGACCTAATATATGCAGAGAAGGTAGTCACCAAATCATGGTTCTCAGCCATTGTTTTCTGAAATGAAAGCAGAGGAAGTTTGTATTTTTGTTCCAGCTTCTTATTAACATTTATGTATTTGTCCTTTGCTTGTCTTATACACAGTCACAAACTTGCATACACAATAAGGTTGTGGGCTAGCAAATTCTCGCAGAAGCATTCAACAGGATCCATCACAGTTCTAAACATGGGAGAATGCTCTAATAAAGGAACCTTTCTAATGTTTGCATCATTTTTGCACCTCATTTGAAACATTCAAATCAGGCCAAAAAAAAAAATTACCAAGTGTTCCGACAACATTCCCTGAAAAAAAGGTTGACTTACCTGGAAAGTAAAAAAAAAACCTTCAGGATAGCTGGTTTGAACTAGGGCAGTTAGGGAAATCAGAAACAAGTTCTTTTTGGCCTAATTATGGATGGTTCTTCTTTCAAACATTGTGTGAAGGGGATTTGTCATACAATGATAGATAGAGCCCAATTTAATCTCTTGCAGTCCATCTTGCTAGAAAGAGCCCTTCTTCCTACATACATATAATTATTAAAAAAGAGATGAACAAACAAACATTTAGAAGAAAATATGTATGTAGCAGACTGCATGTGTCCTAATAATACATCCAAACTAAGACAAAAATAATTATAATTACCCTGGACCTAACAAAGATTAGATTAGGCTTGCTTGAGGTGAAAATTGTTATGTTGTAAGTTTTATATTTTAAATGGTTTTATATTTTTGATAAATGGTATGGAGACGGACAATAAAAAATATAGATACCTTGCCAAACCAGTGCCACAAAAGGTACTCTTCTACAGAGGTTGAAACACTGCCACTCTTCAAATGCCAGGAGTTCAACTGCAATAAAAGCCAACATCAAATCTTCTGATTTTACCTGTGAAAATGTTTGATGACAAATTCTTTGTCACCAACATTCCATTAGTAGGCATGTTTGCAAATGTTTGAAGTCCAATTGAATATACAAGTGTTTCATAAATTAACAGGGCATAAGTTTGAAACTTATATGTTCAAAATTTACAAATGTTCCAGGCCTTGGCATAATCATCAATAAATCAAATATGTAACATCAAAAATACCTGGCCCATTGGAGATAAAATATTCCCAATTCAATTCTCTCATCATATCAATTTTTTAGCCACACTGCTTCCATCATGTCAATTTTTCTTATGTCAAAATAATTAGTGTATGCCATAGGGCATGTCATAGGTACCTTTTGATATCCCCACTCAGTCCAGCCAGCTTTTCCAGCAGTGCAGTTTATCAATGCCAATCCTTCAACTTTTTCTGGATTCCGAACCTGTAATTAATTTGATTTTCTTACATGTATTCAATTAATATATATGTACATTTAGTGTGATGGAAAATAATATTTAATTAATTACATAATTCACAAAATATTATTATATGGATGGCACATGGCTTACAATAGCACTGATTATTGATCATATCATTGTTTCCTCATATAACAAATATAATATATGTTATGGTCTGGCTATTGAATATTGATCATATCAGACTTATGTCTCATAAAAATATAATAAATATTACAACATATGGTCTGGCAAAGTCTATTGAATATATCAAATTATTGTTTCTTTATGTCAAAATCCTACAAAGAAAAAGGAGAGAATGGGCTCCATTATTGTTACGGAGAAATGAGCTAGAAACTATGGACAACTCACAGCAAAGCGGGCCAGGATATTAGCACCTGCTCCGACCCCAAAACCTATCACACTTTTCAGACTGCAGTGAAAGAAGAGTAAATATGAACAGATGAACCATGAGCATTCATTTAGAATAACATAATTCATATAAAACATATATAGGAAAAATATTGCTACTTTCACAGAGTAAAATCAAATTAAGGTCTATAATCCTCAATGAAAAACTGGGAAAGACTTATGTTTTTTTTGGCTTAAATATGTTCAAAGTAATGTTATTTGTTAATTTAGTACAGAAAAAGTAAACTTAACCAGCTAGTCTTAAATTTTTATTATTTAAATTAAACCCGTTTTAACGGTAGTTAAAACGGGTTTGACTCAGTTTTTGCAGCTGGCCACTTATATGAAGTATTTATATTTTCTTTATTTAATGCCATCCAAAGAATAATCAAGCTTTTTTAGGACATTTTAGATATAATCATGGTATAAAATATGAATTATCACTAAAAGATTTGGATATTTAAAAATCTCACGCAAACGAGTTTGTCCGCCATGTGTGCCGAAGGCAGTTACGTAAATACACGAGACCACACGAAGTTCTCTCCAGATGCTTCAAACTGATTGTGGATTATAGACCTTAATATGGATGTGTATTTGACGAAGGTTTCATGGTGCACAGAACTAAATATTTGAATATATAATAAATATATGATTAAGTTAGATCTATTGAGATATGTGTTGCTGTACTCACCCATAATACTGCATGACCGGGTTCAGCATCTCGGCAAGCTCATCCATAGTGGGATACTGATAACTGAAATCAAATCAGAAACAAATTACTTTTATATTGAAATAATCAACTAGCATTTACATTATCTTCAAAACCAATCATTTGTCATGGATAATATGGAAGGGGCAGAATTGACTATCTGTGCCAGATAGCCTGTGGTTTGGAATATTCAGCCAAAAAGTAACAAGTTTGCATAAGGTACTATATGGTGACATTCCTTCTTATGGCAAGCCAGTCTTGTTTCATTTTATGAATGTTATTCTATGCCTGACACTTAAATGTGGTAAATGTCCGACACAAAGTGGTCACTTACCTTGTGATGGAGCTGGGGTCCCCAGTGAAGCCAATACTGTCAATGTAAACATACAACACAACTGTAACATGGTCAGTACGAACAAAACTTTAAACAATGTTATGGTATTAAAACATAATAAATACTGCTCTTACTTTTATTGAACATGTTTTTCACATGTTTTTACCAAATATTTCCCTGACTTCTTTCATCATACTAAGGAAGCCATATCAATATTATGAGTGCATATTGGTAACTGACTCTTTACCAAACCAGTTATAAGTCTGTATCAGCCTATTACCTTCTTAACTGGAAAAGACTGATGCAACATATTTGTAATTTCACTTCCGAATATTAATTTGCTTAAATATTTGACAAATATTTTCTTCCTATTACTTTACAAAACATTTCATCTTGTCAGTTAGTTCATATTATTCTTATCTTTGATCGGTTACTTGAATATATCTTTGAAAATTAAAATTTGATTGTACTTTGTAGCCTAAATATTCATTTTAAATTTAAAAGACCTGATGCCTATATGGCTCAAAACCTTAAATGGAAGAATTTTTGCAAAGCTAATAATATTATAAACATAATATTGAGAACAAGCACATTCACTATTTAACCCAAAGATTTCTTTCATTAGTGTAAGAAATCACTTCTTGGCAAAAACTGGCTCATTTTTCATCACATGCAGCAAGCATCAACTCCACACTGAGGCCTTGTTTCTAACTGTGCAGTATGTTGGCCCTATTCAAGTGTATACACAATTCTCAATTAAAAACTAATAGCAGCACATCCAACCTTTCTCGTGCATCGCGAATGTATCCTCATGTGAAAGATTATGCATTAATAGGCAGATACAGACAACAATCTGCACACATGTTAACATCTACATTGTAGAGCATGGAGTGCTATAACTCAGACTGCACAGTAACAATCACAGCTTTACGTTCATTTAGCACTAAAAATGAACTCTGATAACAATGTTTGTCATGCTCTTTGCTAAATAATAGTCTGAAGTTGCTAATATCAAACAATTTAATCTTTATAAAAAGAAAGATAAACCTCGCAACTGGATGTCACAGGTTGAACACAATTCATGTGCGAAGAACAGCTAAATTATGAGAAGTGATAAACTTTTGAAGCAAATAAGATAAAAAAACATGAAAAGTGGCATATCCATGATTGTAATACACAAACACTCAACTGACATAAATATATGGCACACTATGCCAACACAGAAATAAAGAAAACACATGACATAAGAGAACTATAGTGACTGAATGAACCGCGTTATCATCATATGCAGTGTTCACAGTAAATACAAAGCAATGGACAACGATGCCTGTTAGAGAATGTAAATATCTACCAGTCATTTGTCCTGCATTGGTTACATACTTTTTGGCAAACACTGCATTAATATCGCACTCCTTATTGTATGACTCTATATGAATATCTGAACAATCAAACTCCAAATAAAAATGCACAAAAATCACTATCTAGTGTACAGATATATACTACCCATTCAAGTTTCTATAAAAAATAGTAGACACAGAAGAAGCTACACATTGACTGCAGACACTGATCATGACTGACGAGTTTTACCTGGCCCGCTTGCTGGAGGCGCGTGACGTCACAGTCTCGCTGGGACTGCGACCAATATGAGTCAGCAGCTTCTCAGACTCGGAATGCTTCATCCCAGCACTGAATACAAGACGGCCCCGATGAAAGCAGCAAACAAGACAAATATATGACATGACCCAATCATACAGGTACTCTACTAGGCAGGTCACATCAGATCATTTGTGTTGAGAAAATACAAATATTATGGGAACCCCACAACCTCCAAGTTGGTGTCATTATATTCATAACAGTTGGAAGTAATTTCTTTATTCAACTGAATAGAAAAATTATCATCAGGTGAAAATGAATTTAAAACAAACAAAAAATGATCAGAATATCTTTCGACTACTATCAATAATAATAATAATTAATTATAAAACCAAAGATATCAAATTGTAAATTAAATTCTTCTCAAAGTTCTGTTTGTCAGGGAATACTTATAAGCAGACAGATACACATATTTTACATAAGAAATCTGGCAATTGTTAGCCTAATAACTAGATATATATCATTTACTCCTAATAGAAACTTGATTTGTATGCACAATACTACTGTGCAGGTTAAATTTGCCAAAAAAGAATCAGTATTAACTGAAATGCATTACACATAAATTGAGTAAATTTCTTTAATGTTCATTCAATGATAGATTGAAAATAAAGACCCTTTTTCAAAATCCGATTCTGGAAAATAGATAAAACCAAGTGGAATACGGCTTGCAATAAGGATCTTATCCCGTCAGCCAAATGACGCTGTGGGGTATAATCTACAGAATATTAAAATGGTGAGCAAGGACAAATTGTGTCAAGTAAAACAAACGATAAATTTGGAGTGATGGCAAGAGCGCAAGAACATGTAGAACAAGGGATTTTTTTTTCAGGTACCAAAATATTCATTTTGACATGCAAAACCTAAAAAAAAATTTGTCATAAAATTACAATTATTTGCATCAAAGATGGGGATGACTGGTTTTGTGCGGTGTGTGGAATGGACTCAGGAGGAGAATAAATGCATGTGCTAAATGCAAACTCTATATTTGTTAGGTTAATGATTTTGTACCTACATCATCAGTAATATCATTCATAATTTTTTTATATTTACAAAATAAAAAATAAATACACAGCTGATTGTAACTTTTGTACAAAATATTGTATGTACAAATAGCAAGGACTAAAATCCCAAGAGACCTTTTAGGATTTATAAAGTGATTCGGAAAAATATATTTTTTTCAATAGTAATTTGATCAAGAGGAAAAAAGGTAATTAATTTTTTCAAGTATTGAAGGTGTATTGCACTTTATTTAATGTGATAGGTTTTCAAGCATTTCAAATAGTAAATTTGGAAATACTGCAGGTTAATTTACAGAAACATTCATAGCTGTAAGCGAAGATTATCTTTTATTGCTGATGGCATATTTTAAATATATAGATATACAGGTAGGAAACAAAGCGCTGACAACCTTTATTGAAACAAAAGATTTTGTTGATATATATTGTTGCAATTTACACATTCCAAGTTTAAGCAGAAATGTTCAAACTTAATGGCATGGAAACAGAAATAAATTACAAGAAATCAACAGATACAATGAGTAAAGATATGGTGGAGGGGGCAGCTGCAAAAAGACACATCATCAAATGGAAGAGTGAAATGATTTGGCCAATGATTTTTGTGAAGAAGGACGGGAGTGAAGAATGGAGGGATAGTGCAGAGAGCGAGAGAAAGAGAGGAGCCTGAGTGTCTCCAGCTAGAAGCCAGAACGACTGTGTTACCTCCATATGTCATCACTGCTGCATCAAACACCAAGAGAATCTCCCCATCATCACTTATGCTCAGTCAACTTACAATAATCCAACTTACAAAAGGGTGAATAGAAACTCAATACACTAACGGTGAAACATATAAATCTGTTAGAGAAATTGTAGAAACAGAACACAAACCTGATTTGATTGTTCCTTGTCCAAAAAAAAAAAGCTTCTACCAAAACATAGAGGAACCTAATTGTCCTCTTCATATGTATTTTCATAACTGTTGAATGTATTCTACTGAGCCCCGGTCTTTAAATTTGGATTCTGCCACATTAACAGTTTAGTGATATTTTGTTTGTATATTTTTTTACCAAGAGCACCAGATGATATCACAAAACCTAAATGATTTACATTTCCACATCTTTGCTTCCAATTATATGGGTCACTCTTTGGGACCTGACAAGCATGAGGTCATACTGAACCAGACCAGTCCTGTGAGGGCATAACCCTAGAGTCAACATGGAATAACTATCCACTACCAAACAAAGTCACAGGACACTTTAATCATGTAGATAGCAGAGATCCAGTCTGGTCATTTATTTCATTAAAATTTAAACTTGTCATATCATAATTTCCATAAATCAAAAACAAATTAAATAGATGTGGTCTCTCCTCTCATGATTTTAATTTTTTAACTAATTCAAACAATTTAATTAATCATGACTGATATTATGCTGGTCATTTTTATCAAAATAAAAATTCAGATCATGTGACATGACCTGGTGGCTTTAATCAATATAAGGTACATTTGAGACTATTTGGTTGTGCATGCATACTGACCCCTGTGGCAGTGGGAGTGATCCCTCAGTCTGTCCTGGAGCATTCACATGGTACACACAGAAATGCTTCAAGATTTCTTGCATGTCGGGGAAACTGAAGTAGCCTCCAAAGCATGTGTTACCTTATAACAAAAACCAAAAACAATTATGATTCTTAGTGTTGTGCTGTTTTGTTTCTTTTCATTAATATATCTATGTTTTTCTTCTTTCTCTAAAGGTAAAAGCTATTCGCTTGGTACTTATTGGTGAGATGTAAAGCCACCAGCTTGGTAATGATTAACTCACTGTTAAGTCCGATATCATGATAGGTGATGATTCCTTGTTTTGTCCTGTCACCCTGCACCACCACATGAACCTGGCCATGACCAGTCTCAACATCATCTTCCTGAAAATTAAAATCCCATTTTGATAGTCAGTATAGCTCCCAAAGCATATATACATTCTGACTATATAAATGACAGAAAAATTATCTTTGATGTCAAAACATCACATTTTAGACATGACACCTATTAAAGAATACCCAATAAATATCAGTAAATATTTCCTATTATTTTTTTCCAATAAAGTTCAGTGTCTGGTGCAAAAAGGTAGACACAAATATGTTTTCAACCTAGATTTTTATTCTTGTCTGAGGTCAAATAACTTCATCTTGTTTATTACCTGGGTGACTCCCAATGTTAGAGATTCTGTGTACAAACTACGAGGTTTGGTTCCATGGAGCTGGATTGAGTCTAGCTCCACTTGTGTCAACTTTTCTGCCATTTTGACCGTCTCTCCCTGAAAAAACACAAAACAAAAATTAACACAAATAAAAGAAAATAAAAAGACTGAAAATTAATGCACTTAGATGTCACTGTTTATTTACAGAACTTTAAACACAAACATGGCCATTGTTTTAGAATATCAATTCACATTGCTAGGATAAGCTTACACATTGAAAGAGCAAGATAAGTTAGATTTGTTTTGTCTGGTATAAATAGAACAGTGGGGTGCAGATATCCTGAGCCCTTGGGCTTGTCTGCAACACCACCTTGTGACCTTGATATGAGGTCAAGGTCATTTATGAATTTGTAATCATGATATATTTGTAACATCTGACACCCACACAAAGAAGATCACACTCACACAAGTGAGATTGGTTGGTCTGACAAATCTTAGCCATGCTCTCAATGGTTCATACCAGATTTTTCATGCTTATCATGATTTGGGTTGGCAAAGAGACAACACATGTTGTGGTGACTTTTATTATCATCACCTCAGAAAATGTCATTTTTGGAAGCTTACATTTGTAATTGCCGTAAGTATTGAAACAGTTTGAGACATTATTACTGTATATCTATTAAGATCAAAAATCATCTTGGCAAATCCCAGGATTCATCAATGAAACCTGGAATTCCCGCTTTCACCTGATCCCAGGTTTCAATGCAACAACTGCCTCATTAACCCCTAATGGATGGGAAGGACGGCAACGTCCACCACCAGTAACGGACGGGAGGGACGTTGATGTCCTATTGTTCTGGCTCGATCACGTCATTTTGTAACATTCCCTTGGGCAGGGTGTGAAGATAAGGGCGTCCAAATGTCCAGGACGAATAAATTTTACGTCGGACAGCCAGAATTCTCAAACTAGTGGTCCGATGGACATGTTTCAGTGCCTCGATATTTTACGCGTCAATAAGTTTTTGAATCTTTAAAATGTGAATACGAAGACTCAGAGATCTATCGTTGCGCAATATATTACTATTTCAATGCGAATGAATACGCTGTGGCGGCACTCCGTTCGTTTTCGTGCCAAAAATAAGAGCTTCTCCCCATCACTTCTGCTTTTCAAAATGGCGACCTTGTGTTGCGTATGCATAAAAGCATTGTTAAACTTGCATTTTCTCAAATTTGAGCATGATATACACTTATTAAATAGAGGCGGACTACTGTTGACACGTAATAGAATATTTCTATGTGTATTATAAGCTGCAAATATTAATCATATCACAGTTGGGGGAGCTTGTACCTGGACAGAATGAGTGAAAATTATTTACTTTTCATGCCGATAATATTGATAAAGCATTGATACATGTCGTATAATATTGATCGAATCCAACGATGTGATGCCCCATGGGCATGACTGCATATATAGGAAAATTGTAGAAAGGTGGCGAAATTTATAGAAATCTTGCTCATTTTTAAATTTGTATAAAATCAAAATGAAAAGAATAACCTCTCTGGATTTTAGATATGTGCTAAGACAAAATTTGAATTTACGGAATAAATGTATCTGATCACTGATATATTAGTGCATTTCTCTCCTTTAAACGATTACCTCTCATCACTTTGACTACATTTTTATTTAGACTTATATCCAGAGAGTCATAACCAAGAGTTTCAAGCCTTTAAAGGTATTAAACATCAATTCTACAATTTGGTGTGTTGAAAGCTTGGCCACACAAGAACATCATGACAGATTGAAATTATAATAGAGTAATAAGATATGTTGCTATGAGACATAGCAGTTGCACTCCCAGCACAGGTCTGTCAGGGCCTTAAGCTACATGTGACGGGTAAACACCTGTAGCGTGAACTTTATTTGACCTCAATTGAGGCTCAAAGTAGGGTAGTACTGTTTGACTTCATTTTGGTACTATTCAAAGGACAATACATTACATGATGTCATAAGCATATTGCCATACTCTTATGACGTCATTTTACCTTTAAGTACCTCTATGATGACACTCCACATAAAAATGACGCCAAGAAAGGAGCGTGCTTTCATTAGGGGCCTATATATTAGGGTCTTGTTCAAATAGATTTTACAGACAATGATGGGGATGCATTTTTCAAAAAGACATGTAATGAAAGACAAATACATTTGTCACCAATATGTGAATTTTAAACGATTTTTTCAAAATTGGTGCTTAATCCCTTTAATACTGTTTGAAATCACATTTTAGAGTGTACTAAAACACAAAAAACATAGGCGAGGATAGTAAATTTATGTTAATAAATTATCCATATTTCATTTTTTCCATAGCAAAAATAAAACAAGAATTTCTCCTATTTCTCCCATACACCAGAATTGACTTTCTGTAAGTGGTCACCTTTCTAGTAATTTTGAATTTATTTTAGACATTTATATAAGCGATGATGATAATTTAGAACCCCCCTCTATTACTTAGGGCCACTAACCAAGAACATTGATGACTATTTTTTTGAAACTTCACAGATGTTCATTACAAGTATAATCTTGAGTAGTTTCCAACACAAAATGTAACATTTTCTGTGTTATCTTGAGAAAAAAATTATGCTTTTCCCTTGAAAATATAACAAAGAATATTTCAGTAGCTTGTTTATCAAATTATAAGAACATGTAAATATTCATATAAAACTGACAGAGGCAGGAGATTTTTCACCAGTGATGTTTTTAGGTGGTGTTAAATTATGTGTGAGAAGAAGTTTCCAACAGTCTTATCACACCTTGGTGAAAAAATAAATTTTGATAAAATACATTATACAGTGACCGGCAGCCAAATCCGGACACTTTCATGTTTTTCACTCCCGATTTTCACAAAACCTTTCATAACTGGATAAAAACTGCTCACGTCAATAGAAGATCGTCAGTCTTAAATTTGTGTAGAGTAAACATGATAATGGGTAAATGTCCCATAATATTCACTGTATATTACTGTTTAATACTTAATTATTATTATTTTTCTTAAACTATGGACCTCAATGTGTATTATCAAGATTGTGGAGTCTGAAATAAAATATTGAATTGAATTGAATTGAAAATTGAATTGAATATTTACAGAATTAGGAGGATATTCATGCATTCAGCAAACCGGCAAACTGTCAGAGTTTCCATTGAGTTATACGGTAATCTTGGTCACGTCACCACTTCTGACGTCATTTGACAGTGACTCAATCATTCGTGCCGTGAAAAGAAATAAAAACTTTTAACGTTTTGGAAGGAATAGGAATTACAAGATGACGTGTGAGGCACTATATTCAGCTCAATTGCAATTAGTACAGCACAGTTTTACTCGATATTTGACCGAGTTAAAAATGTCCGAGTTTAATCTGCCGGTTTCGGACAGTTGCCGGTCACTGTAGTATAACATTTTAGCTTAAGAGATTTTCTCTGAGATTTTAATAATATTCGGCATTTATACTTCAAATACTAAGAGAAAGCAAACCTGAAAAATGGCGCGCTAATTACGACTGTGATCATTTATATTTTGACAAATTTAAATTGAAGAAAACAAATCAAGTCATTGAAGAATCTCACAAATAAACTAATGCACTATCGCTCATGTCAACACCTAGTTGGTCACAGAACATTATTTGAAACAATTTAAGACCTGTGGAGAAGCCCTTGTCGGAAACTACTGCCTGTCGGAAACTAATCTGATGCGTTCAGTTCAGTTCAGTTCACAGGAGATGGGCTCTGCGGAGGCTCGACACCAGCCTCCTGTGATCGGCGCATATCACATTCCATGCTCTATCCAATCTGCTCTTAAAACTGTTTGTGGTCTCCGCCTCGACTATGTGTCCAGGCAGAATGTTCCAGGTGTCTACCACCCGCTGACTAAAAAAGGATGACCTGGGTAGCAATTTACTCCTCTTCTTGACCAACTTTAGACTGTGCCCCCTTCTTGGGTTCTCCTGAATGGTGAAGAATTTGTCTGAATCAATTTTCTCCTTGCCCTTCAATATCTTAAATGTTTCTATGAGGTCTCCCCTCAGCCTTCTTTCTTCAAGTGACATTATCTTCAATCTTCGGAGTCTCTCCTCATAGGGCAGGTTCTTCATTCCATTCACCATCTTAGTGGCCCTTCTCTGTACATTTTCAAGTTTCTTCACATCTTTAACATAATAAGGCGTCCAGGCTTGAACACAGTACTCAAGGTGTGGTCTGACATAGGTCCTGTAGGTGATCTGGAAAGCTTCCCTGTCATAATTTTCAAATGTTCTCTTTATGGACCTCAAGACAGTCATGGCTCTGTTGACAGCCATGGCCACCTGCTTCTCAGGTTTCAGGTTGTTCTTGATCCACACTCCCAGATCCTTCTCCTCTTCTGTCTCCACAAGCACTTCATTTT
This sequence comes from Amphiduros pacificus, assembly GCA_949316495.1. NCBI lineage: Eukaryota > Metazoa > Annelida > Polychaeta > Phyllodocida > Hesionidae > Amphiduros > Amphiduros pacificus. The sequence goes on along the minus strand of OX439001.1, from coordinate 54,307,042 downwards.
TCATCCTGTACTCAAACTTTGCGTTTCTTCCCCCCAGATGCATCCTCTTACATTTCTTGGCGTTAAACTGCAGCAACCAGTCCCTACTCCATTCTTGGTCCAGCTTGGTGATGTCCTCTTGTAGCTTCTCAGAGTCAATTCTCGTCTTTACCTTGTTGAAGACCTTTGTGTCATCTGCAAATAACTTGGCAAGGCATCTCAGAGACTCTGGAATGTCATTGACGTAGAGAAGAAAGAGTAACGGTCCGATCACCGACCCTTGGGGTACCCCGCTAGTCACTCCGATCCACTAGACATACCAATGCATAAAATATCACCTTCCCAGGAAAATCTGAGAGGTCACCTGCAACCCCATAGTGGGACGGTTGACACGGAATCAGTCTATAATTCAGGACTCTTTTTTGAGTAAGACCATTTTTCTCTATGGTAAGACGCAGAAATTTACACTCGTGTGTGCCGATCAAACATTTCGGTTTTTTTTACAATTCAAGCTCGGCTGAGCAACAATAAAATTGATCAATTTGGTTTCAAAATACTTCAATCTAGTATTCGTAATCATAATACTTTCTTTACCTGTGTATTATGTGTGGCGGAATGTAGCGTTCTTTGAGAAGTCAATTTTGTGATGATTCTTCGATTTTGGATTTCTCTGCACTGCTGAAGGTTGTAACTGTTAACTGTTACATGATTGGTTTATTTAGACCAATCGCGGAGAACGTAAGAAATTCATGGACAGGTACCCTATCTGACAAACGCCATACTCTCTCCCTCTTATGAAGATCGGGTAACAGGTGGTGCCGAGACAAGATGTCGTATCTCACAACCAGTACCCTTTCTCACGCCCAAAAAGTTCGGCGTTTATACAAGGAAGGCCTTAGAACCATACAATCTTATTACCATTTTAGGTAAGTGAAAGTGTAACTTTACATGACGCATGCATTTTTTAGTAGTTATCATTGAATCAAATGCGTAAATAAACTGTCTCCTGGCGAGGTTGCCGTGACCTTCATTCATTATTCAATCGCTGTCAAGTTGGTTATTTCACTTGGGACGTGAGTCGGCCCCCGAGATAACTCGGCTCAGTAGCCGCTACAACCTCTTGACCAATTACAAAAATTGGCCTTAGAATATGCCAGTTCAGTGCTTTGTAATCAGCTTGTAAATAATTTCAATTGCATCAGTGCCAACCAATTTTAAAGTTGTCTGACAAAGACTCCAAGTTTCCAACTTTACCAGTTACCACCAATTTGTGACCCGTTACTTTGAATACCTGTTACTTTACCACCAATTTGTGAACTGCAATGTGTACCAGCTGCACCCCTTAGTGCACCCCTTAGTGCAACCTTGCACTCTCGGCGGGATGCCAATTGGTTTTGCCGAGTAAACTTATAGATGTAGAACTGGCATTTGAAACTCAGACACTTTTAAACCTTGCTTTACTATTTGCAATTGAGCATAATGTTGTGTCTCACATCTCATCTTGTATTCCCTGTCTTTCAAAACATTTAAAGTGTTTATTTTTCTTCACAGCATGAGTGATGTCATTGTAAAATTATGTCAGAAGTGGTCACATGACCAAACATCGTATGACTCAACACAAAAATCGGTCAAACTGCAAGTTGGATGAATGCAAGATCTGTGTCAATTTCCCGACGATTCATATAACAAAACATACTGAGTCGGGGAAGCTGGGTGAGCGTATTCAGTGAGTTGGTGACGGCGGAAGGATACCCTGAGCCGAAGGCGAAGGGTATCCTTCTGCCATCACCAATGAACTGAATGCGCTCACACAGATGACCCGACGAGGCATGTTTTGTTTTTATACCTCAGACAACTACTGTATTTTTTTTTAAATGATACATGAAACAAGATATTTATCATTAAAAACGTTTTTTTATAATTGTTAACAAAGCGCATGAATATACCACCTCATTTGACCCCGTCACGTGACCCGAAAATAGTGCGTACAGCCATAGACTGGTTGCCGCCCTCTGTGTATACACAATGTTCTTGGCACTCTGCGGGAGACCAGTCTAAAGATGGCCGACGGAAAATAATTCGCACCTCATGAATACGCTACGAATTTTCGGCATACTAGTATTCATTGGAAATCTCGTCGACACGCGCATCACTGAGGTATAAGTATGCAATGAACATGTATCAATTATACATTACATACCTTTAAAGTTGACCATTTACTATAGATGTTAGTAGTTTGTACGCAGTTTTAAAAGATTTTGTGACAATTGTGAGTAAAAATCACAAAAATGTCCAGATTTGACTGCAGGTCACTGTGAACCATATCCCAAAATCATGGGTGACCTGGAAGCAAAATATGGAATTAGGCATTTTCACAATGTCTCCATGTACCTGCATCATATGTTCAGTTACCGTATTATCCCTAATTGCCGCCCCAGGGGAGGAAGCATTGCCTCTGGGCCACTAATATGTGACAGGCAGACCTGCCAAGACCAGGGTTCAAAATTGACTGTTTTTCAGATTCAAAATAGATGTTTAGTAACTAAATGGCCACATCTTGTTGCACTTGAAGAAAAGTTTGATGGTAAGAATAATTGGACAGTACAGTATTATTCAATATATTTTAGATGAACTAATGAATGTGAATAAGTCAGTCCAGACACAAAACAACTAAGCATGTTAAGTATCTTTTATCATCAGTGTTGAGCCCTGCAGTTCCACCACTTGACCACATGCCTGTAGGGTAATTAACCAATTAAGTCTGGGGTGTGCTACTGGGCACCATAATGTGACCCATATGTGACCCTCACTCAGCATTCAGGTGTCGGATCTTACACATTGATGCAACATGGGGAGTTAATTACAGTGTAACATCACTTGAAATTGGGAACTATTAAACAGGTGTTTGTGGAAAACAGTAAAAGGGGTGTGTTTTCTTTGATATGTTTGCATGAGTATTGCAAGTGAAGCTGTAAGTACTGTTTACATATTAATTACTGAGATAGCAAACCCCTGTGGAATGTAAGTCTGCTGCTCCACTATCCCAGCCACCAAGGCCTGGTTTGCGGAGTTGGGCAGTAATTAGGTAGAGGGCAACTATTAGAGATAATACGGTACTTATTTTAAACTTAGTTTAAAATGGGCTGAAATTAACTCTATTTTGTTCCTCACTCCCAAAGTTGGTATCTATTACAGGTTGAAAATAATCTTATGGTATATAAGCAACCCTTGCAAACTCAAGTTGGCAGCCATGTTACATCGTTTACAATTAGAAGTGGGTCAATCTCACTGTCTTTTTTTCTTGAAAACAATATATTTTTGGATAAAGTTTCCTGCACAAGATACTACTTCTTCATCTCATACTTATCTTGCTGATGAGATAGCCAATTGAGAACCTTTAAACCAAACAGGCTTAATGAAAAATGTAGGGGGGGGGGAATTATCCTTTGATTTTTAGTTCTTGGTTATATAACCTTATGTAGCATCAGGGGGCATGATTCTTTATATAACCAGCGACCAAAAATCAAAGGATCATTCCTTCCTATGTCCTATATATTATTTAACTTTATATAATTTGCAGGGGACAAACGTATATTGAAAATACAGGGAAAAAAGGTAACAAACACACACTCAGGACAGAGTGATTTCTAAGAGGTAATGACATCAAGCAAGTATGGCAATACGTTTATGACGTCATCAAAAGTACTGACCTTTGAATGGTGATAGAATGACGTCAAACAGTGCTAACCTACTTCAAGCCGCATCTGGGGTTATAAAGAGTTCACATGCAGCTGATGGCTGACACGGATCTCTGCTAGTAGTGCAACTTCTTTGCAATTGATGATATTATCCTATGTTAAACTGCAATATGCCATGATATTTGTGTGTAATGATGTTTTTAATACACCAAAGTATAGGATTATTGCTTAATAGCTTTAAAAAAAGGGTAACAATTTTGTTTTTTCTTGTCAGGCATCTCTACCGCTACCATGCTGTGCTTCTCAGGGCAAGATTTGAGGAGAGCAGAAATGAAGTGGACATGATTAAAGCCAAAAAATTATTAATGGAAGGTGAAGAAGAATTACGGCAGAAGGCTCACCCTCAGCCAATGAAATGTAGGTTCTTACTGAATTTTATCGCAAAAGTGACATGATTTAGACTTAAATCTTTGCTACCATATATAATATTCTTGCTAATATTTAGAAAGTTGAAACAAAAATATGATCACTCGTTTGAAAACAAATTCACAGATAAAAGTGTGCTCTAATTTAATTTAATAAAAGAGCTGAATGTGGAAGACACCAAATGTTTTTTTCATTGCATGCATATTATAGCAATACTGGATCATATCATGGAACAACTGCAGACAAATATCTCACTGTTCAAACAAAAGTTAGGTGAGAGCTCCTTTTAAACGCTATCTATATATTATTCTTTTCCAGTTCCAAATTCTCCAGGAGGTGTTGCTTTTGGCAGGGAGCCAGTCTTGCCAGATTGGGTAAGTGACATTTTGATAGATTTCTTCTGAACTATTCTAAACTATGTTAAAGGAATTAACCACCAATTAAAAAAAAAACACATTTAAAATTCATTTGAAGGTGTGAAATGCATTTGTCTTTCATTTGAACAAAACCCTAATTTATTGCCCCTTATGAAAGCACACTTCTTTTGTGGCTTCATTTTGATATACAGTGTTATAGAGGCACTGAAAAGTAAAATGATGTCATGAGAGTAAGACAATATGCTTATGACATCATCAAAAGGTATTGTCCTTGGAATAGTGCTTGAATGACGTCAAATAGTGCCACCCTACTTTGAGCCTCATCTAAGGTCAAACAAAGTTCATGCTACCCATGTTTACCCATCAAATGGTGCAACTTCTATGTCATATTGTAACTTGTCTTCTTACTCCATGCTAAACATCAATATGTCATGATGTTTGTATGTAGATATGCCTTTAATATACCAAGTAATAGGATTAGTGCTTAATACCTTTAAAAACAAGCAATATGCAAATCCACTGGATAAAAATTCCCATGTGATTATCTTTTATTAAAATAATTAGTTAGGGTGAATGTTGTGTGATTGATTTAGACTGATTTTTGCCACTAACCCTGAGTTGTGTTTGTTGCAGTTGTTGGACACGTGGCATCCCTACGAGAGAGCTCAGTATCCAGAGTATTTTGCCCGGAGAGAACAGAGAAAGCAAGAATACATTGATAGATGGGAGAAAAAATATGGAAAACCTGAAGCAGATGCTCATTAATCATTTCATTGCTTCTGCAACCATTGAGCAAAAAAGACAGTTATATTCTCTGATAAATTTGTGTTTTGAGCGGTTGCAATTACAGAGTTATTTGTTTGTAACCATTGGAGGAAAGAAATATGTGTAAGATTATTTGAATAAATTATCTGAGAATCATATGATAAGTGATAACATAGAAACATTAACAAATTTGTCAGATTTTACAAAAAGACAAAATGGTACATAATGTGTATAGTCATCAAAAATAAATGTTATTCAATGACAAACTCTTGGTGGTTGTATTTCTCATATACTTAAAGAAAAACCTAACTCAGTCAAATCTGAGGAAAAATTTACATTGATGCTACTAATAATGAAAAAAAAACAATGTACACAGGATGCTGCCCTGAGTAATTGCTATCAGTGAATAGGGAATAAGTGGCACCTGCAGTCATAATGCTGCATAGCTCATCAAACCGTCATTCAGGGTGTTTTCTGAAGTGGTAGTCCATTTTATTAAGCATTGTATATACTGTAGATCACCACTCAATTCCACACTCACAAGGGACATTCTTGTTAAGAAAATATTTGATGTTTTTTTTATGACCAAAATAACCTCTTTTATTTCAAATTAATTTTGTGAACATAAGATTCCAAGGATTGTTTGCATCACTTATAAAACTGATGAGGAACAATTATGGTATGAAAATTGAAAATTATTTAATATTGGCCTTCGTACTTCATTGAACTAGGTCATAGCCAAATACTTCTGAGTAACCATGCCAGGCTGGTATTTGACCTAATGATCCAGTTTCTGTAATGTTTTGGCTCACAGAGGCCTGTTTGTCCATTAACAAGCCACGTCACTGCCTGTTTCACTTTCCAGCTTGTCAGTCCAATTATTAGCTTTTGTAATGTGTGTGTTGCCTTTTAAGCACACAGACATATTTGCTCAATAACTAAAATATAAAGTTGTCACAGGGTATCTAGTTTATTATGCAAATGTCCCCTACTCCCATTTTTTTGCAGAAAATGACAGCATTCATGAAATGAAGGTTTCAATCAATTTTTCCTTGCATAATACAAATGTTTATACCCCACACTTCTTGATCAAATGTTTTTACCCATCATATTTTCCCTACATAAATTTCTGTTTCATTTGAAAGTAGATTTCTTCTGCTAATAGGGCGATTGCGGGTCGCCATACTGCCCCATTGAAAACAACACGCCAAAGTGCACAAAATCTCTCTAAAATCCAATCATTAAAAAAAAAACAAGATGGTAACCTGCAATCGCACTAGATCCAAATCATCCATTGGACACTTAGTCAACAAACTTTGTTCAGCTGACCAGTGATCAAGTGTTAACACCTGCTTAGTAAAGTTTTTCTAACAATGGGGCACCTTTAGATTAGGACAAACTTTAAATCTTCCATGAAATCATATTTTAAGCAGTTTTTCCTTGTATTAAATAAATATATCCTAAATTTTGTTATCAAATGTTATTCCCACCATATATCCCCATCATAAATTTGTGCGATTTAAAAGTTGACAAGTTTTCTGCTAAAATCTAAATCATTCATTGAACAATTTATCGACAAACATTGTTTAGCTGACCAGTAATCTAGTGCAGATACCTGTTTGCTAACAATGGGGCAACTCAAGACTGGGACACTGGAGTGATTTGGCCTGTTTGTCCATTAGTGTTTGTCTATTGGTACAAGCCTAACACCCTTACGGACCACAACAGTGGTCACAAGAGTGCACAGTACTTGTCACCTTCAGCAAAACAACAATTTTGGTATTTTGGTTGATTTCAGGGAGATCGCTTGTTTGCATCAGTTTCATGACCAAATGTCATTTAAACACCCCAAACTCTGTAAAATTGCTTGCGACTTCTGTGATTTTATGGAAGCTTAACCCCCACTGGGTAAATGATTGATATAGTTATCTTAATCAAATTGTTATTGAAAAAAAACAAAAAACAATGACACTCATATTTAAAAACATGGTTATATTCATGTGAATTGCTGTGACAGTATTATCATTCATTCCCAACCATTAATGCAAATATACTATATAAATATCAAATTGAAACATATCAAATCAAGTTATTTTGACTAATTGTTTGCCGTCATTAAATATAAGAATTTTATTTTTGATCATATTATGTATTCATGGAAACATTTTCTTCTATTTCTACATTATCTTCCCTAATTTCAGTCCTCTTTGAATCATTTTGAAAGTGTTTAAATGTGTTGTTTGAATCTTTAGAATTATCCACTTCTTTTGCACTTTCCTTTGATATTATAAATGCATCATTTTGCCCGTTCCTGTTACCATCTTTATCAAGATCCCGTTTTCTGGGACAATGTATTAATTGATCCTCGTCCACCAGAGGCTGACAGTGTTCATCGGAGGGGTCTGGGGGAAGACCGCGCCCATCATGTATCCCCATCACCTGCAGACAGATTGACGCTGCAGTCTGCTCTGATGGCCTCTTCGCCTTGTCCCTGTAAAGCAAAACTTAGGTTTAATAAATAAATAATAGCTTTCTTATCACATATGCACAAATGACCCTCCATACTTCCACCCAGTATTGTCAAAGATCAGGATCTACTTCTTGTTTCAAAATACTTCTGATCACAATATCTGCCCCATCAACATGTACAATACCTCAATCAAAACCTGAACATTTTCCAGATAAATTATTTTTAAATTTTTTATCACAGGACTTAATTTGCATGATATTACTATTATCGAACTGAATTAAAACTCTGCCACTATTTCAAATACCATTTGAGCAATGTAAAATGAAAAAAAATAACATTCTTATCAGGTATCAATATGCTAATTTAGTCATGTGACCAGACTGATTTTTTTCAGAAATAAAATATCAAAAGAACTTTATATGGCTGTAAAGATTTTGTTCAATTAAAAAAAATGTTTAAACAAAATGAAATCTCTTAAACTTTAAAAAGATGTGTTAAAAATGCTGATTGGACATGACATTATGTAGTTTTGAAACTGATCAAAAACTCTTTTGATCAATTTTTAACAATCTCCTGTACTAAAGAGTTCACCAACCAAAGGTAAGGAGAGCCAGGTTGGTAATAATGTCTCATTATATGACCTTCCTCTAATGAAGTTTGTGGCCAATTTAAAATAAAACAGATCTACAATGCATGTTTTCTTTAGCAGATGTGGAAGATCACTGCAGGAGAACACTGCTTTGAGTGAAAATATTTCCAGGTTTATTCCCCATCAGACATTGGAATAGGAAAATTTATCTGAGTAATACCGGTAAATAGTTCTTGTGAATTATCATTTCAATATAATTAGCTTTCTATCCTGACAGTTTTATCTCTTTGGCTTTGAGGGCAAATCTTTCATTTTCATTATGGAGAAAACTGACATTGTTTAAGTGAATTCTTTCAAATCTAACTAAATTTTAAGAACACAAACAACTTAACATTGTTCTGTCAGCTATTTTTGTCACTGTCCACCGGTAGGTTAATATTTTACCTTTGCAAATACCCTTACACTTGACTGTTACCATACATTTCCAAATCCTAAAATTCCCCAAGTTATTTATGTAAGTCCCACCCACTATCACAGTGAGAAAAGCAAACCACTCAATGGAAGGAAACTAACTGTCACCAAGTGGTAAAGCTTAAGAAGAGGGAAGACACACCCACACACACTCACCCACAGCCACACACAATGTATATCTTACTGTTTGGGTACTTACCAGAGGGTAGATGAATATTTTACCCCATCTACTGTGAGAATTGAGTGGAACATCATGTCCTTTGGATTCTGTTTCTGTAATATATATTTTGGGTATATTTTATTAGGTATGCCAAGGTGAAATATCCATTATATTTATTCACCTTAAATAAGAAAGAAAATTGTCATCCAAGGCAAGTGAAGTTGTTCAGTAACTTTCTCTGTTGATACAATCTTTATAGTCAAGAGAGTAATGCTCTTATCAAACATACATGTACACATTGGCTTCTGCCAAGACTCAGACAACTTTATGCATTGTATTGGCACTGTTACTATTATTTTAATTGGTGACATCTGAGTTACTGACCTCCGTGCTCAATGTTCTACAGTATTTTAATGTCATAATTTATGATGGCTGGATTCACTTACAGTGTCATAAATAGGCCTGTCCTTGTTATTGACTATTGTCCAATCATTGAGAATCATTTTGGGAGACCTATTGCCTGGATATAATCTCCTGTTTAGTGGAATAGTGAAATCAAGAATAACATAATGAAATCATGAGTAATATAAAACAAATTAACTGATACAAATTATAAATTATTACAATAAAGCATAACAGGCATTATTTATATTTTTCACATGTCTTAATAATAATGTTTTCAAATGTTATGTTTCTCGGGTTTAATTCATATTTCACAAGTTTTATAGAATACATCACTTACTTATTGTACATAAATGATGCCTCTATGATCTCAGTTCCGTCATGCAGTTTTCTCTTCTTCCATCGGCCTCCAGCTTTCTTCTGTAAATCAATGGCTCTCTTCCGCCTTTCATCAACTGTCTGGTCATAGTAACTTCCCATTTCCCAGAGATCACTTCATTGAATAACAACAATTCAACATAAATTTCTACATCATTTCATACAAAGTCCATAATTCAAGTTCTGACATTAAAATGGGAAATTGCTGACTTTGTGTCATGTTACTGACCATATTTGTTTGGTGGTGTTCGCAGCCTGGAGAGCCTGTCCCGTGGGAGTGTCTAAAAACTCATGCATCAGCTGCTGCACACAGTACTTTATATTCGTCATCACATTATCATAGTTAATTGCCTGAAATCCAACCCAAAAATTGCTAGATTTGTGATGGACAATGTTTTTGACACAGATGGTTATGTAAACGAAAAAATGAAAAAAAAATGCATAATAATCCACATTCTCTGGGTCACAGAAATCTCTGTACACACATATAAAACTCTATTTGACTTCTTGAATAATCCTTTATTAAATATGATAAATAGAATGATTGTAAACTTTATCATTGTAATTAGATGTACTTTTTAAAATGTTTCGGATGTTGAGATAATCATATTTGTGTTTAAAGGAATTTAAAACATTAATACCAGAAAATAATAAATTGATTAATACAGATTTAAAGTAAGATTTTTAATTACATAATATTAAAGTTATCTTTCAAATGACCTACTCACACAAGATGAATAGCTTCTTTACTTTAAAGAAGCTTCCAGGTTAAATAAAGATATGGAAATGACACTCTAAAACTTTAAATAAAGGTGCAGCCTACATATTTGAGATATTCTTTGATGATGGCATCCCGCTCCAGCATTCCTTCTGGTCTAAAGATGGATGGGTTCCACTGAGCGGCCCGCGCTACCATCACAGCGGCTGCTCCACACGACTCTTGAAATACACTGATGTCTTCATATCTCTTTATGTGATCCTTTGAACCTCCACTGTGAGAAAATTTCAAGTGATTAATCTAACATTGTTCACCAGAAACATTGAAGGTTAGTGTAACATACTGTTGTTCATTTCAGGATTAATAATTCCTATTTTACTGCTCTGCAACAAAATAATACAAAAATACTCAAAATGTGTTTACTTTCAGCCACAAAAAAATGGTCAAACTATGATGAATTTGGCAGGCCTGAATGAGAACTTTTTGGTAGATTGAATGAGAAATATCTGTATATCAGTCTGACCAAATATGAAAAAAATTGTTCCCACTGTTTAATTATGAATGAGATTCCTTAATATATGAAAACATTATATGTAAACAGCCTTGAAAGTGTTGATTGTGTACGTAATTTTACATAATTCAAACAAATATTTGCCATTTTTTATATAATTTTAGATTGACAAAAATATTGCAAATATTCCACACCATTGCTTGACCACTTATCGGAGTTGAGTGAAAATTAGATATATTTTACATTCCAGAAAAAATAAAACATTTTTTTTACATTCAAGGAGCAATTTGATAGAATATCTTCCAACACTGATGAGGTACAACTCACTTAGCAATGACTGGAATTTGCAAAGAGTCAGCCAGTATCTTGATGATATTGTTGTGATTTGCATGTCTGGGTCTCTCATCACGATATCTCCCATGAATACCAATAGCAGCTACACCCGTTGATTCTATCATTTTCACAAGAGCTAATGTGTCCTCCATCTAAATAATATCAAATAATTTGTGTCAGATATATTCAATACTTCGAACCATATCATAATTTCACATATGATTTGAAATTTTATCATAAATGGAAATTAAAAGAATAAAATAATACCTTTGGCAAGATCCTTATCTTGCAGGTCACAGGCAGCTTCACGTTTTGTACAAGAGTTTCCAGAATCTGATACAAAGACAATCTCAAGATGAGTAATATTATATCTCTAATGATGAGATCTTAAAATGATGAAATTCAGATTGGGCGACATGATTTGCAGATAAAAAAAGACAGGGGATTTATGGCCTAGGATTAAAGTTGGACTGCAATGCATAAATCAACTGACCTCTTTGATTTTCTCTGGTTTCTCTAGTAATGCTGCTCCCATGCCACCCTGAAAATTTGGGAATGATTAAACAATTTCCTGCCACTAAAAGCTTGATGGTCGATTATTAAAACCAATTCAAAATCTTGGACTCTTCAAATCTTGATTGAGTCTATCATGTGTTTATGAAATAATTGACATTTTTTAAAGTATTATTCAAGGACATTATACATTGTACATTTAAATTGATTTCTGGTGATGAATACTTTCTTTCATAATATTGTAAATAATAAATGTTTCTCACTTACTGATACTGAGTAGGCCTTTGGACACCCCATGTTTATATCTATGGCTGACACATCTTGCTCTCTAAAAAAGGTTCATAAATATGTTTATCAGCTGTGTAGCAGAGAATTTGGCCACATGAGATGGTCCTGGTTATATCAATCAAATAAAATATATAGGAACAAAAAAAAATAATCAAAAATTGACAGGCATACACTTTTAAAAGTCCCTATATGTTAAATAAACGAGGAAGATATAATATGCACTACTCACATCATTTTTGCTACTTTTAATGCTCTCTCCCCATCAGATGTTCCCTAAAGATCAGATGATAAAAAACATATCAGCACAGGATTTCATCAAATGTTATTTTAATTTTTAATTCATTTAAATTTAATACAATTTAATCTTTATTTTTAATTCATTTGATATCTGGTAATTTTTTGTTCATAAATGGCCTATAATCTGTCTCTGTAATTATGATGAACATTGTTAAGATTTACCATTTGGAAAACAACTTTATCTTTTTCTTTATCACAGGTTCTGAAGACAACTGTTCCATCATTCCATACATAGTCTGTGGTTCCCAACAATTCTACAAGAAAGTATTACTGAATAAATCAATAGATCTATACTATACTGTGCTAAGCTGGGCTCTTACGGTTTCTGAGTATTTGATATCAATCTCAATATTAAACCATAAGCCTAATATGCTAATGTAAAACAAGGCTACAAACTATTGTGCAACTCACCATTAACTTGTCTTTTACACTGCAACATCTTGAAATCAATGATTTCCTGCAAGTAAAAGGACACACATCTTAAAAGACTGAAATGTTAGTTTAGAAACTGATCAAGTAGTTTTAAACACTGCAGATATTGTGATGGTAACATTATATGCTAAGTCTTTCTGTAAAATTACAATATGCCTTTCTCTAATATTCATATATAGATGATCTTTTAAGGCCAAATAACAAATCTTTCAAATATTTATTTATTTTGTAACTTTCATATTTGCCATGAATAAAATATCATTTCTTTAGGCTTATTTATATTAGCATTATGTTTCAAAGATCAAAGATTATTTTTACAAAATGTTTGAGTGACTTCAACAAATCTATTAATGCATGAATCGCTTTTCTGAAAAGAACAAATTTTATTTTACAATTCCATTCAAATTGTTATTTATACTCATCCATGGTAGATTTAAAATCACATTTGGATATATTCCTTTTTTGTTTTTAACATTTTCAATGTTTTTTTATATTCTTGATTTGTGACATCTATTTTAGATTTGTGTCTACCAAAATTAGATGCCAAGATTCTGAGATCCGGTCCTATAATTCTGTGTGTGTTTATCATTAATTTATCTAATGACAATTATCTTACCTCATTTTTATATTTACCCATAGAAAGAAAACCTTTTTGGATAATTTTTAATTCCCCATTTCAACATCTTCAGATCTTCACAAATCATGTGATACATGGCTTTGTAAGGGAATGACTTATCCTAATTTGTAATACATGTATACATGTCCCACACCAGATGAATACTTGTTTAATTTGAGGATATATTTCATCTTAAGACTGGTCCATCTGTTAACAGCTAACACTCAATTACTAAACAAAAAATATGAACCTTCTTTCTTATTGAGCATTGATGATTTCTCACCTCAGTATAAACTAGGTCAGCACCACACTGCAGTGCAAGCAAGCGAGTAGGCATGGTTCCAATCCGCACCATGGGTGCCAGAATCTTAGCATTCTCATATCTGCCATTGAGCCTTGACATCTTCAAATATGTGCTGTGAATAACAGAAAAATTGACAAGAATAAGAATATAATAGAAATAAAAAATACAATTTTAAATAAAGGATGATCGATCCCTGATATCATCAGAATTAGGCAAGCATTTCTGGATGTTGCTCTGTGAATATGACACAAGCTGTGACTTTTCAAGGTTAGATATATGCAGTAGGAGACTATATCTAGTAGGAGACATGGCTGGCAGCATATATCTAGCCTATATAGTAGGAGACATGGCTGCAGCATATATCTAGCCCATATAGTAGGAGACATGGCTGCAGTGCATATCTAGCCTATATAGTAGGAGACATGGCTGCAGCATATATCTAGCCTATATAGTAGGAGACATGGCTGCAGCATATATCTAGCCTATATAGTAGGAGACATGGCTGCAGCACATATCTAGCCTATATAGTAGGAGACATGGCTGCAGCATATATCTAGCCTATATAGTAGGAGACATGGCTGGCAGCATATATCTAGCCCATAGAGTAGGAGACATGGCTGGCAGCATATATCTAGCCTATATAGTAGGAGACATGGCTGCAGCATATATCTAGCCGATATAGTAGGAGACATGGCTGCAGCACATATCTAGCCTATATAGTAGGAGACATGGCTGCAGCATATATCTAGCCTATATAGTAGGAGACATGGCTGGCAGCATATATCTAGCCCATAGAGTAGGAGACATGGCTGGCAGCATATATCTAGCCTATATAGTAGGAGACATGGCTGCAGCATATATCTAGCCTATATAGTAGGAGACATGGCTGCAGCATATATCTAGCCTATATAGTAGGAAACATGGCTGCAGCACATATCTAGCCTATATAGTAGGAGACATGGCTGCAGCACATATCTAGCCCATATAGTGGGAAACATGGCTGCAACACATATCTAGCCGATATAGTAGGAGACATGGCTGCAGCATATATCTGACCTATATAGTAGGAGACATGGCTGCAGCATATATCTGACCTATATAGTAGGAGACATGGCTGCAGCATATATCTAGCCTATATAGTAGGAGACATGGCTGCAGCACATATCCAGCCTATATAGTAGGAGACATGGCTGCAGCATATATCTAGCCTATATAGTAGGGGACATGGCTGCAGCACATATCTAGCCTATATAGTAGGAGACATGGCTGCAGCACATATCTAGCCTATATAGTAGGAGACATGGCTGCAGCATATATCTAGCCTATATCATCAGAGCTGTGGATGACGATAGAGCTGCATTCCAGTTTACTGTTCCAGTTTGTTGCTGATGTTTATCACACCATTTTGAGTTGTAGGCAAAATTACATATCTTACAAAACTCTGATGAGAACATTTTCGAAAGTGTTGATGGAAATGGAGCCGCAGCTCTGTTGTCATCCACAGCCCTGTCATTGTCAGCTGTGTGGTAGTGGCATGTTCAACTGTGTGAAAGAATTTGGTCCCCCAGTTCAACCGTGACTAAAAGTGGTAGATCACATAATAAGTCAGCACCAGTCACTCTGTGAAGGGTCAAAACTCATAAAATCTGACCCTCAAAGCCAAACTAATGTTGCCAAGAGATAGTAGGTAATTTAATTGAAATCAAGCACCATGGGTCGCTAGGTGTCATGACACGTTCCAGTGAGTCAAGTATTGACAGTACTGTGAAGCCCTCAATGATTTCCCATTTATTTTGACTAGAATCCACGAAATTGAACAAACTTTTGTTTATTGGTATTAAAATTCCATGAGTAATCTAAATATGTTAGTCTTATGGTGCTATTCGCAATATCTGATATCATTAATGATCGTTAATCAGGATAGAATGCTCTCTAAAAACAGGAATACATGACACCTGAGAGCAACGATCTATCAGATGACAGAAAGATGACAAAGAATCCCCCTTCAAAGCTAGAGCCAGGAAACAATGACAGAAAAAGCCATAAGATTGGTCCCAGATTCAAATGATTTTGTAGGAAAATGGTGTGAATGCATAAGCTAGTCTCAATGCCCTGACATGACCATCTCGTCACCTTGTTTTGACCACCACACATCAAAGACTCTTAAGTTTTATCTAACTCAATGTTATATTTTAAGAAAGACCTTTTTTATCTTTGTATTGTCTCACTGATTCCAAAACCATTTTCGGATTGTTAATAGGTGCTGTAATTTTAAAGATAGTTACAAAATATTGATATGTGAATACATGTCCATTGCTGACTCACAAAAAAAATTGTAGCACCACCTATGAGTGACCGATGATTGGGTTCTTTAGGGAAGGAGAACAGGCTTAACACCAGAATGGTCAACAAGGAGAAAGGTCAAAACAGTGAGTCGCCATTACTAAGAGGTAATCATTTTGTATCTTCACTAGTTACTGACAATTTTGTTAAAATGTGAGGGGATAGGCAATATTTTTTTCAATATAACACAAGGTACATATGATTGGAGCCTGCCGACAAAAGGAAGCGAAATCCGCCGACCCGCCCGGCTATACACAATCGTGTGCAAAGTGGTACTTTCCACTGGACCATTTGTGTGTAAGCGGCAGGCCCATCCACCTCCAAGTTCGCAGGCCCGGGAGGTATATCCCGGCAGATTTGGCGGACTGCCGCTTTCGTCGGCGGGCAAAACCACCGCCAATTCCTGTGTAACAGGCGGATCTGCCGGTCTGCGGCAGATTTTGGCAGAAATCGCCGGCTTCAATCGTGTGCACCCACAGCAACTGTGATTTTTGTGTGTGTTTTGTTGAAAACTTGAAGCAAATCTCAAATCAAAACCACATGCAAACATACTGATCAGCTGACATATTAGCTAAAATATATTTCTGTATTTACCCTTTAAAATGCTGATGCAAATTTTTCATAAATTACCTTATTTCCTCTTACAAATCAAGAGAAATTACTTACATTGCACAAAATTCACATGTGGACAGTTCTGCAAGACCGGAAATGACAACCTAAGGATAGTGTACCAGATTTTTCCACTCTCCTTTCAGCAACGTACACTACATTTTCAATAGAACTTAGTGTGAGTTGCTGTTAAAAGTGTGTACAAATAGTGGCTGGTTCCCAATCTCAGCTGTCAAACTGGGCTTAAAATGAACAACAAATTCGACATTTATTTGCAAGAGTGTGTCCAAATATAAATCTTAAGAAGCTCAACATCATAATTTGGGTTGTTCCTGAAATTGCCAGTCGAAAAAAATCGACCATTTTCAGCTGGAGTTGGATCTTCGTGATCTAGGTCATGGTTGAGTGACGTCAGGAGAATCCAACATGGCGAAGATTTAGGACACTCCCTCGGCTTGTGTCTGTCCCACAAAATATCCAGGAAGTACAGTTTACAATGTAATCACATGAAATTAGATACCACAAATTAAAGGTTGAGTTGATATCCCACGTCACTGATCATCAGACAACATGGCAAGCAGCAATGTTCCATCGGAAATTGAAGGTACAATTTTGCTTCCGCCTCAGAATTTGATCTTTGTTTTCTCGAGAAGTCAAAACTTCACAAAATCAGCAGATCTGATAAATGAATTCTGCAATTGCAGTTCAACTTGACAAATCACTGGTGTTTTCTTTGTTGGTATGCACCAAGTTGTTTGTATTATGTTAATATTTGTCTTGGATAAAGCTCTTCATTGTTGTGAGGGTTTTGACATTTGTGTTGACAGGTCACTGAAAATAGAACACAAGCATCGTTTTATCCATTCTTGATATTTCATTTTGTCATTAAGATTTCAAATTCAAGATTTAGTCACCCCTTTTGCAAAGGATCACATCTTTCTTGGGATGACGTATCAATGTTGGTTGTGCACAAACATTTTATACAAAGTGCAACCAACTCAGGCCATCCCATCAATCACAATTAAATTGTTAAAATTATGATTAAGGGTGATGGTATTGATTACTCAATGTAGGGGGCAGCCAGCATGAAGCTTCTTTCAGATAAGGGTTAGGGAGATACAGACCTAAAAATTCTGGTATTTCAATCCATAATAAAAAAAATTAAAATGTTTTTAACATGAGATACAAGTATCAGGGTCATTTCTAAGACTGCAATAGGAATCATAAGTTATCGTTACTCTCGCCATTATAGATAAAATTGACCATGATTTGAATATATATATATATATATAAAAAGCTTGTGTTTTGATCAAGAGATCTCAATATTGGATGTGTTACATAAGGGATACATTGGTATGACTTAGTTATGTTTTGTGGTACATGGTCAGGATCGCTGTGATCATGATTGGTGATGTCATGGGGTATTTTCTACCATAGGGGCACAAACTTCATTCAGGGGTTCTTTTGACATGAGCTAATGTGCTAAAATGACATAGATCCGTGAAGAAATTACCACTCATTCAGGTAAAGATAGGGGTCTCAAGGATGAATAAGGGATATCACAGACTCAGGCAATAAACAGAAACACACCAAGTTGATAAATGTTATTTTGAACCAATTGACCCAATTGTTTATTGAGTGTACAGAGGATCCCATAGAGGGAGAATAACATGGAGAAGTTGTTTATAGCATAGCATTGTTGATTCATTTGCCAATGATAACCTCCCCTCAGAAAAGAAAAGCATTTAGTACTTGTTTGGAAGTTAATTCTGCATCACAACAAAATGTTCTGGAGAATTGCCTGCTTGTAGTACAGTCCATATGTGCATGTTATCAAAACAAATGAATATTATTCTCTAGATTCCCATTGTGCTCTCAGTCAATAATCCATATTGAAAAAAAATCAATCATACAACCATGTGTCACCTTTTTGTTGAGAACAAGTAAGAAGCACACAGTGTAACTTAGATAAATAAGAGTGATGGTGCTCATGAATAATATTCTCCCTGTAAATTAGATGATAAAAAAGCAAAGGAAGCTAAACCAAAATAGCACTCCACAAAACTATTTATTAATGTCAGAAACATGAGGTCAAGCAAGGTTATTTTTTTTTTTTTATTTCAACGTACAAAATGATAAGATTTTGTTGGTTATGATGACAAGTTCAAAATAGCATTTTGAGATGAAACAAAATTCATAATAAAAAATATCCCTAGCCCTGATTTATATCTCTGTATGATTTCAGTGTCAAATTTTTGGAGACACTGTTTCCCGTCATTACCTTATGAGAGCCTCACAAACTGGTGTGCTGACACTTGAATGAATATCTTAGATCGTTTAATTCACAAATGACATTGACATAATTTCAAGGTCACATGGTTGTGCTATATACTTGGCCCTATACTAAACTTTTCATAAACTTTCAACAGGAAATTCAAACTATTGACATATATACACAGTGCCACTCTATCACGATCTTTGAAAAATATGTCATTCTGAATGAGATGGCAGAGTGTAAAAAGTGTACCAGTGTCCTTATAAACGCCATGTCCAAAATAGCACATGAAACTGGAGCCTAAGTCTTAATGTTAATTAGAGGCGTGCTTTTGTTTAACACCTTGTAATCATTGGGCTAATAGTTTGGATCAACTCACATAATCTGAATTATATGATTGTTCATGTATATATTTGAAAGGTTCCTGATTATGTTCTAAACATGGGAGATTTATATTAATTATTATTTAAAACTAAGCCAATTGATACTCTGTATTGGAATAAAATGTAATTGCAATTGCAGAATGGAACACTGTAAAATGAAAGTATTAGCACATATGAATAATAAGAACATTCTCATCAGACACACGCACATATGGTTATAAATCTTACTGAAAAACAGTATGGTAGATTGATTAATCAGACCAAAGATAGCGTTTCCATGTATATACTGGTCTTGATCTTGAATTTTAAACTCTGGTAATCTACCCATACTTTAATGATGCAAACAAAAAATGCCCGGGTAATGTTACAGTAAAACATTTAATCATGTTTCAGGATTTATTTTGAATGATATATCACTCAAATTATATTTTATTTTGTTCAAAGAGAGCACCAAAGATGTGGTTGGGAGGAAAGTTACCTGTCACATCAAGAGACTGGTTAAGGTAGAAGTGAAACCAGACAAATTTGAAAATAAAGTCCTGGTAAGTAATTGATGTTAGATCTCACATGTCACTGCCTAGAATAACAGTAGAATGATATTTTCATGGTTAATATCAAATAATTTACTTGTATTTATCAAAATATATTCATTCTTTGGATTGATACATGTATACATTTGTGAAATATTACATTTGATATCAGTAGCTTTCAAAGAGTTTTTATAAATCTGTTTCCCCCACTTAAGCATCTTATATACTTGTGAAAAATAGTTCTTTGCAATTCTATTAAACATTGACACAAACCTAATTCTCTGTGGAAGCCAAAGTGATAAGGCTGATTACAAACACAAAAACACTGACAGCTTGATACATTATGACTTGGCCTCTTGCCAGCTTTTCATTTGAGATCCTGTTCTATATTTATCAAAAATTTGAAATATGCAATAAGTTGTAAATTTGTAGTGTCCTGATTAAAAACACATTTCCTTGAAGTATTCAGTGTATATAACAAGTCCTGGTTGAAAACTCTATAATTTTTTTCAGTTGGCACAGGTCCAACGCTTCAGACATGAGGGACTTAGAATGAGTCGTGATGCTCTTTTTAAATACCCAACCATACCCCAAGGCTTGAATAATAGAAATACCTTAACAAGACTTCATCAGTAAATCTTCACAATGTTATCTTTTCTAGGTTTTGAGTGACTATAGATTTATGATCTTAGCAGCCAAAGTTCCATCAAAGGTGAGCAATCCTATCAAAATGCCATCTTTTATGAATAATCATTGATAAATGTGGATACAAATATAAAGGTGAACCATATTCGGGCAGAGACCCAAGCAGAGAAGATCTCACCATATTTGCTGATGATAATGTGAAATAGGAAATATAACTGTAATTATACACTTGTTAAACTAGAATTAATGATTGTTTCTGCCAATTCTAGAGATAATATATCAGATAAGACGTAAGTTGTGTTTACTTATAGATGGAGCATAACCTGCATTATTTGGATCTCCAAGGTATCGAGAGTAAGCAGCAAAACCAGGTGCGATTAATATAGCTTATACATATATATATCTATATATATGAATTATTTGTCTGTCTGTGTGGAATTATTTGTCTGTCTGTGTGGAATTATTTGTCTGTCTGTGTGGACATGTCAACAAAAACTTAGACATCTCCTCAGCTGTATCAGATACAGGCCATAAATGTTAACCATACATGATTCCCATGAAGGCCTAAACAAGAATATCTTGACTTACTTTTCAAGGTCACAGGTTTCAAATTGGTTTTAAAAACTTTGACATTTTTCTATATATTATCACCTATTTTAGTTACAGACTCCAGGTTTCTAAAACATTTGAGTCACCTCCTCAAGGCCCACCATTGAGATCTTAAAACATGACCATGACCTTTGTTCTCAAGGTCACAGATTTCAAAATGTCACCACCTACTTTTGTCATATCTTATATTTGGCTGTACACGATTGGCACCTGCCGTCTAGCCAGCGGCGAGAGTGGCAGATTGTCGGATCCTCCATTTTGTCCCGCCGAATTTGCCGAGGGTATTCAGAGGGCGGAGGTCGGCGTCCGCTGCCTTCCGCCACCGGAACCTGCCGGTTCAATCATGGAGAAACGGGATAACCCGGGCTAACTTGCCGGACCCAATCGTGTACAGCCTTTGTTATAATTATTGTAAGCTCTTAATATATATAGATGTTTGACCTACATCTGGTGCTGACAATAGCTACTGGCTAAACAAGATCATGTGATTAACTGCTGCTGATTGTGGAAGATTGGTGGTGTGCTTTATAAAAATACTGGCACACTGACCTACTTTTGAAGCATGAGTACTAAATGACTAGCCAATGACTGAGCAAGACAGTATGAGATTGAATTAAGTTTCATTTTATCAATTCCTGTAGCTTGAGGGGTGAATTAACTATGAATTTGGGCTCTGTATTTGTGTGGTAATTTGTCTGTCTATAAAACTGTTTCAGTCACATCAACAAAATAGCTATGAGTTTCCGAAAGGTGTACATTTCATACTTTTAATAAAGATTTTGAAATATTTCCTTTCAAAATGTGGCCAATAACTTTGACATTTCGGTATATCTCACCATTTTGACAAGCAACTGGCAGGAGCGATTGAGGCTCATCAGTTGTCTTATTTTATTTTGTTTGACCATTTAGCAAATGCAAGTATTCAGATAACATTTAACCTTAAAATTAGTTCCACTATTTCCCTCACAGAATCTAGCCATGCATGTTCAATGTGTGTGATTTCTTTTACAGCTTACTCTAGTCACAGAGAACCGTCGTTTGGTGTTGCAAATGCTGGAGTCCGGTACAGATGAGGTGGACGCTATAATATCTCACATTGGCTGTGTGCTGCGTGATGTCTTCCATATGGTCCCTCTTCAGTGAGTTATCTATTAATATACATCACTTTTTCAGTATCCACTTTATTATAAGCCTTCATTCCATCATATTCTGAATAACACATCAGCTGTACATCCAAACCCTCTTCAGTAGGTTTCATCCTGGCAAGAATCATGCTATTTTTATTCCCTTAACTGTGATAACATTAAGTAAATATCAGATGAGCACCCATCAAAGCTATAAAATGACATGAGTGATATATACAGGGCCAAATATATGGCAGGTGAATCTCTGATGAACAGTGGGCCATTTCACTAGATTGTATGTTTTGTAAACCTCATTCTCACCGAGTACGTTTTATTTGGTAATAATCAGGTATGAAATACATGTGGTCAAAAAGTGCACCAGTTGTAAAGTATTTGGTCATCTATATGGCAGGAATATCATCCATTGTGTGGAGGTTAGCCCAGCAGACCGGTGGGAGAAGCTGCAGGAAAGGTTTACACATAAGGAGCTGGTGGACCCGGGACCTTGCGGGGGATTCACCAACGTGTATAGGTGCATGTGTGATTATCATCATCTCCCCTTCATGGATGATGTCGCTTGGGTAAGTGTGAACATTGAAATATGTACTATGTTTATGAATAGAGACACACTTAGGTAGATGTAAACCAAGTGGACATTTTCTTAGATTTTAAACATGATTTTTATAACAATTTGTCCACAAATTTACATTGAGACATCACAGATTGGACAACATTTTTAACATAATGTAAAGCAACTTTTTTAGTAATGGTTTAAATGTCATGGTTTATGGGTGTATGTATGTCATAGACAGTGTGTTACACATCCCTTTCTATAATAAAACAATTATTATTTTCAAGAGCCCTGAGCCTATATGTATTTGGCTTATTATTGCAGGATGTGGATACTATATACTTGTCACAAGATAGCAAAGAGCTTAGTATAGGAGACTTCGACCACTTAGAAACAAAGTGAGTAATACATTAAAGATATGTTACCATCCCTTATTAACCTTTTTATGCTATGAGGGTCCATACATTAGGAGGGGGCCTTTTATTAAAATAGAGAAAAAATATTCACAATTACCTTTTTTGAAGGGAAGGGTCTTTTGAAACTATTATTAAATGTGAATGAAACCTTAATGTTATTTATCAATTCTCATTTATACTTGAATTGTTTTAGAACAAATTATGATTTAAGTAATCATTTTCTGCATTTAGTTTATTTATATCCAAGAATTTCAAATATGAATAAGTATGTTTTATATTTCTGACTGTTTCAGTTTTGCATTTGTGCAAAAAGGTACTTCATAAAGTATTTTGAAAGCGTATGAATTTGATTTTTCAGGCACTTGGTACCTATTATAGGAGCACTGGAGTATAATGCCTGGTTCACCAAACTCAATGCCACCAATGTGAAAATGGTAACATATTTGAATATAAACATATTTGAATATAAACATATTTGAATATAAACATATTTGCGCAAGGAATACCTGTGATTCCATTCGCATTGCCCCATAGAACTTTATTCTATTTTTAATATGCAAATATCAGAATAGCTGTGGACTTGATCCATGTATATCAATAAATATGTATACAACAGAATACCTGTCCTTTTAATTAGTACCTATGATACTTACATTGTTCATGGTTATAATGGATATGGCTGATATCAATCCAGTAATGTTCTTAAATTAATCCATTTTCATATACTTTGTTCTTAAGATTAAGTTTTTCCTTTCCACAGACCAGTGAAGTTTCCAATGAAGTACTTAGAATTTTGAAGAAGAATACTTGTCTGACGGAGTTGTGGCTGAGTGGCATTGGAGTGAGAGGGTGAGATAGTTTACATCAGCAATCTGACAATAAATAACTCGTCTCGATTAATTAGTGATAACATGAAACAGTTAAATTGTTCATTTTTTTCATGCATGGTTTGAATTTTAGGGACTTCGGGCAGAAGTTAGGAAATGTTCTACAGGGAAGCCAAAGAAGCAAAATTAGTGTCCTTGACCTTTCCAACAACAGTCTGGAGGACAGAGGTTGGTACTTTTTTTTTAATTAAAAAAACCACATATATATATATTGTAAAATTCATTATTAGATTATTGTAGGAAAATTAAAGTCTGCAGAGCAATGGATATTTTCAGTAAACAAATTATCAAATCCATGTACATGTAGAACAAATATGTATTGGCAAAATAAATGGATGTAAGTAAGTCAGTTACATGCATCAATATAAGCTTACTGATGTGGCTTTCAACTATTGCTTCCTAATTAAATATCTTTGAGATGGAGACTCTGCTTTTACAATAAATAACAAATGATAATGTTATAAGAGAATGGTCTGTAGTATATTCAGAAAATAAGGATACACCATACTGGTATCAATTTTCAGAAGAAATCAATCAAAATTCATGTAAGATCAGTCATTTGACTTCTGTTTTCTAACAATTAGCTTCAAAAGGTAAACCAAAATAATTTTGGATTCCCAGTTATACATATTTATCTTGATTAACAAGGATGAAAATCTTCAAATAACATTTAGAAAGAGGAAAATTTGATACTAACTTGAGAGAAAAAAACACTGATCAATGCAATATTTAGATAAGAGAATGTTATTATCATACTAACAACATATTTACAATGTTTTTGCAAACTGATGCATGATGTCTTCAGGTGGCGACTCATGTAAGAACAAATTATAGAAATCTCACTTCTAATAAAAATCACTGCATAACCTGCTTCATCCCAATCCTTCTAATGATACACAAATCAAATAACAGCTCACATTCACACCTCAACCCTGATGCAGATTGACACCATCAATAGTCATAACACAAATGTTATCTGTCATTCTCAAAAAGACTTTTTCTTGAAGGAATTTTGTCAGATAGTATATGTGGAAGTATGATATGTGAATCATTTCATAACCGTATACTTTTGTCTCTTGTATCAGTCACAGAGTATGGTCAGAATTTGTACATGTACTGTCATCATTGCAATTGTAATATGTTTTAGTCTATATTGAGTTGAAATTATGATTTTCAATAATTTGGGAGTTTATTTGAAATAATAGGAAAAAAGGCACTTGAAAAGATGTATTTTTTTTCTCTGGGAACGAAACGAAATGTAACTTTCTTTACATAGGGTATATTTTCTTAGTTGTTAAAGATTAATGTAAAACAAGACTTGCTATTAGGCAATGAAGAATTTCCATTCTTGGTAACATTCTTCATTCTTTAAATTACTTGCATGTTAGTTCAAAATGTTATTTGTCAACATTTACTCTAGTTAAGATTGCACCCGGACCTGCAGTAGAAATCCCTCAACACAATATAAAAATAAAAATTTATACAATTATTTCAAATATTTAACAGATGATAGAATTGTTTCCATTTAATTATCAGGAATTTTAATTGATGTCATTGTAATGCAAATACTTTTATGGGAGGAAAGATGTGCAACATTGTTTGTCAGAAGTCTTAGACAATTCTTTTTAAATTTTTGCTGTTTAAAAAATATAAGTTTGAATAAAAAATGTGAAAATTTTGTTGTGATGAGAGGTGAACAATAGGAGTGCGAAAATTATAACATGATTGTCAAAAATCAGACCCAATGAGAAATATATAAGCCTAGATTAGATTAAAAAATGATGCAGATTTGGAGATAGAAATGAGAATGTTGCTGTTAATGATTTGCAGGTATATATCATCTATGTGGACCAATCAGTAAGCTGTCTCTAAGCCACCTCAACCTGTCCAAGACAGCGATGACAGCCAAAGGGGTGAATAGACTGGCCGAGGCCCTGTCCTCCAACAAATCCACTCCTACTTCCCTCACACACCTAGACCTCTCAGACAATGCCTTCAAAGCAGAAGAAATCAATGTGAGTTGGATATTGATTAAGTTAGTAGTTTGCTTTCATTGATATGTTGAAAACTAACAGAATTTTTTTTTTTTTTTTTTTTTTTTTTATCACTATGGGTGTTAACCCAGTATAAGGTGAAATAAATACATATAGCATCATGAAGAATTTAATGGTAGAGTTATACAAATGATTTTATAAACAGCATTACCATTTTTTTTTCAGAGCCTTCATAATTTCCTGGCCCAGCCCAACTCCATAACCACGCTGAAACTGTCAGGAACTGAGTGTGCCTTGGAAAATGTAAGTTAGAGCTGATTACATTCTTGAGCTCAGAACAGGTGAAACAATACAGTTTTACCTATTCCATCATTTCCATTCTGAGCCCCATAGAATTGCTTTAAAAGTAAAAAATGGCCAAAAAAACCTGTTGAGCCTAAACTTAATGAGCCTATAATGAACAGTTTTCCACCTATGTACCAGACCAATTAATCTCAGATTTTAAAGATATCATCATAGAATTAATTTATTCACTTTTTGTACATTTAATTTTATTTTGTTGTCAGATCTTTGGAGCATTACTGAGAGGTTGTAGCCAGAGGCTGGTAAATTTGGATCTCTCAAGCAACACATTCAGCCACAAGCGTGCTCGAGAGGTCTCAGTACCGTCATCCTGGAAAACATTCTTCACCGGCTGCGTATCTCTCAAATCTGTCAATCTCTCCAATACCAAACTGCCACCTGATGCTGTCAAGTAAGTCAATAACATTTGCTGCTTTCTTCTGAATTTGATTCTTGTTAAAAACATTCTTTAATGAATCAACTAGATAAATTTAAAATCCTTGCATCTTCCAAGATCTTAATTAAGTATGTATGAGCAATAAATATTTTAATAGTTAGAAACCAAGATGTTCTCCTTATTTGTATTTGTAGCTTTTTCATCCATATTTTGCAGATTAATCCTGCAGGGTGTAGCAGCAAACAGCAATTTGCGTGAACTTGACCTTGACCTCAGTAGTAATGACCTCCGAACTGCAGGGGCTCAGGTCATGAGCAATCACTTCCCAGAGGCCAAGAATGTCACAAGTCTCGATATTAGTGATAACGGTAAGTGTGATACGAATGGAATCTACAAAACCAAAAACGTCAAATTTATAAATGTGGAGTTAAAGGTATTTTTACTGGAAAAAGACATAGATAATGAATGCATTTTACGAAACGTTTTTTTCACAAATCTAACTCATACTAATGAATTTCTTGTGTTTTGAAGTGTACTATTCTCTGCTTTCCCTGGGGTATTCCTGTTTGTATTTTGGCATGCAGTTAATAAGAATGCGAAGAGCCATTAGTCACAGGCTAAATACCTGGAAAAACACATTCTTGAACTAAAAATATCCAAAGCATCTACTTAAAATACTGGCTTGAAAAAGGTATATCTCAATAAAAGTTTTTATGCCCAGTCAGGATGTGTTTGTGATGATTTGATTTGCAATTGGAATGGTGTGTGCATGTCCTTCTTTGCAGGATTTGACTTGGATGTGGTGCTGCTCAGCAGTTGCTTCATTAAAGCCAAACATCTAAGGCGTCTTGCTATAGGAAAAAACTTCAACAATGTGAAACCAAAGTAAGTATAACAGTGCACACAAGAAAACTATCACCCTTGATCTTTTTTATGATATTCCTGCATTCTATTTATAATATTAACAGCATGAAATGGACTGATTTTTTCCCAAAAGTTTGTTAATGTCCTCGTGACATAACCAATTTTGGTGTGTTTGAAAAATGTCTTGAAGATATTTTCAGTGACAATTTGTTTTAGAGTATTAAAACTTATTTTATTTTACAGACATTTGTCTCAGGTTCTTGATGCAGTTGTACAGATGATTCAAGATGAAAACTCAGTAAGCAGTCGCTTTAGGTTTTATTGATCAAAGTTGCATTTTTATTGACATATAGCACAGCTTAGAATAAACCATTTGTATTAAATAATTAGTCGCCTTTAGTAAGTGCCTAAGGATTAAGTTTATAAATCAGTAGAGTAAATTAAGACCTGTAATTAACTAAATTGCAGAGTTTGAGATCTCTATCAATTGCGGACTCCAAACTTAAGACAGAGACGACTATCATCATTAATGCGCTGGGAAGTAATGAATCTCTCACCCACCTCGATGTCAGGTAGGTCCCAGTTATAACCTGGTCATTATAATGAATCTCTCACCCACCTCAATGTCAGGTAGGTCCCAGTTATAACCTGGTCATTATAATGAATCTCTCACCCACCTCGATGTCAGGTAGGTCCCAGTTATAATCTCACCCACCTCGATGTCAGGTAGGTCCCAGTTATAATCTCACCCACCTCGATGTCAGGTAGGTCCCAGTTATAATCTCACCCACCTCGATGTCAGGTAGGTCCCAGTTATAATCTCACCCACCTTGATGTCAGGTAGGTCCTGGTCATATCATTATAACATTGTATCATGCCAGAAATTAATATCACATGGCTAGGCTAATTCTGCAACATGCTATAATTGAATTATATCAAAATATCTTAACATCATATCAAATATTATGGGTGAAAACAATTTTAATTTGGTAATGCCTTCATTTTGGCTTCTTTATATTTTGATTTTTGATAATGCAATGACTTCTTGATATTTCAGTGGAAACAGTATGGGTGACGTAGGAGCGCGGATGCTGGCCAAGGCTCTACAGTTGAACACATGTCTGACGAGTATATTCTGGGATCGCAATAATACATCACCTCATGGCTTCCAAGATATAGCAGCAGCACTTGAAAAGTAAGACCAAATACCAAATGTACATGTAGTACTCTATATATATATAAGATTGTATATACGAGGAGTGATATGTAACTTTATAGATCTTGGTGTCTCACTTTTGTTTCATGTGGCAGTGAACAGAAAGATTGATTATAATTTGGATGCATGTGGAACAGATGTGACCATTTAATCTATTTTTCAGGAATCACAATCTGAGAGAGATGCCGGCGCCAATTCAAGATGCCAGCAATGCCTTCAAGGTGAATGCTGAAACAACACAACAGGCACTGCAGAAGGTACACTCACCAATTCTAAATGTTTTCAGTCACATTGCTTCTTTTTAAGATATAGAATATATAGTAACAGATTTTTTCTTTATATTTCTGCATTTAGAGCAGCCATATCGGCCAAACAAGTAGATCTTAAGTAAAATATGGAATGCTTATAACTGCATGTTATCTGTTTAACTTTCCAGGTTGAAGCTTTACTTCAGAGAAACCATGGCCCCAAGCAGTTTGCCAGTGAGAAGGCTTACAGATTGCACCAGGGTTTCCTCATGAGCTGTTCTCAACAGGTAATATGGAGAAAACTTCTCTACCATTTGATCTCTGGATGTACTAGTCATTTTTTATTTACTATTTCTAGTTTCTGCTTAAGACAGGAAAAATAGGGATCTTCACATTGATGTGTGAAAATCAACCACAAAAATAAAAAAATTACTCACCCACCTCAGGTTAAACTGACAGACAGCCAACATGAACCAAAGAAACAGCAGCGTTCAGAAATATAAGTTTTTGCAGCTGGGAAATTTGACTCCCCACATTTTATGTTAAGTGAACCAGTGGCAGAAATAGGATACAATGATCGGGCATGCAGGCATGTCAACTTGAGGGTAAATTGTAGATTTCATTACGATGGTTCAGACCGGACATACAGTGTATATGTGTTTGCTACTGCAGATGGTGGAGAAGGTGGTCGGTCAGATCCGGGCCGAGTTGAGCCGCCTGGAAGGGGGAGACATGAGCAGAGAGGCCAAGCAGGATGTAGACAAAGCCTCCAGACTCCTACAAGATATCACCAACACCAAACAAGTAAGCCTCATACCAGCAACCAGTAAAACACTAGTCTCCTTTTGTGTGCAAACAACTATTATTATTGACATAAAGATAAATGTACTTGGCATGAGAGCAGTAATTATAGATTTGTTAGATAAAACTTTAAAACTAGATGAGAAAACCTGCTTATTTTTTGCAGTTTTTACCAAAGCTACAGGAAGTTGCTGCCAAAGCCGAGGAGAATAAGGGGATAGATAATAAACTGGCTGCCCTGGCCTCAGACCTACAGAACAGTATCAACAGACAACTTGATGTAAGTGTATATATACATGCAGTTATGATAAATTAGCCAAAACAAACCTGGAAAAGAAGAGAGGGATACTTTATTTTTTAGGGCTCCCAAAGATATTTTAAATTTTACATGTTATTTCTTCACCAAGTTTGCTTTGAATGTGATCATTTAAAAAGATGACTTCAATAAAAAAGAAACCTTTTTTTCCTGACAGAAGGAACTTTGTAGCCTTAGAGTACAAATATTTCAGTACAGTCTAAACTGCATGGACCCTAGGTTTTGTCACTTCCTTTCTAGTGTAGTGGTCTTGCCCTGCTATATTAATAGTGATAATTTGTCAAGATTTGCATATCATGTAAATGACGTCTCATTTAAACTTATAATGCACAAATGCACTGTGTTATATTGGTTGTTTTTTTAACAAATTGTCTGCACTCAGATTTAGGGCCAATGAATTTTTCTTTTAATGTACATTTGTATTGATTCATGTTGTATTGTGGTTTTTAAAAAAAGGACAAATTTGACGGTTTATGACAAGAATGGAAAACTTTTTATCAGAAATTTCATAAATGATATCTTTGCACCATATATTTCTCATTTAATGTTTTTTTGTGTTTTTGTTCACAGAGAACCGTGTCTGACATGTTGATATGTGCAGACAATCAATGTCCGGTTGTCATGGAAGACAAATCCTTCAAGGATGGACTTGAGAAAAGTTGTGCTGAGAAAACAGCCCTCCCACCAGACTTCACTGAATCAATGCTAATACATCAAGTAGGAACCGACGTCAAGAACAAAATCAGGTGAGTGTAGTTTACAAATAATATCTATTCTCTAACTGGCAGTGAACATCCAAACCCTAACTTTAAACTGACATTTTGTTATGAATTGATACATGCATAAAAAATACACTACTTTAACATTTACATTTACATGTTCACAATTGTTTTTATTATTCTTGCTAAATTATCCCACTAAATCAGGGATAATTTGAAATCTTTCAATAAATTACTGTTTAAGTATTAATACATTATTTGTTTTCTTCTGAAAATGGTCTGGTATTATATTATATTATTGATAGAAGACATCCTTCCAAATATTCAATAGCAGTCCAATTAAAATAAATGTTAGTGGTTGACTAACAAAAATTGAAATTGCTCAATCATGCTGTCATATTTCATATTTATGTAATTACAAACCACAAATATGTGACTTAATATTTTTACCTGTTTTTCTATAACTATACATGAAGTGTACATGTTGAGATTTAGTGTTTGCGTTGGAATAGAAGCATGTTTGTCTCGTAATATTGATGACAAATAAAGAAAAAGGTGACAAAAATGGCTCACATTCTGGTCATCTGTATCAGCAATTCTTATGTGTGATTGTTGTACCATTGAAGCTGGAATGTTACGGCCTCCCCATGGTTTGCAATAGAAATGGTTAAAGGGATTAAGCACCAATTTTGAAAGAAACGTTTAAAATTCACATATTGGTGAGAAATGTATTTGTCTTTCATGTCTATAAACTTTTTGAAAAATGCATCCCCATCATTGTCTGTAAAACCTATTTGAATATGAACCTAATATATAGGCCCCTATTGAAAGCACACTCCTTTTTGGTGTCATTTTTATGTGGAGTATCATCATAGAGGCACTGAAAGGTAAAATGACGTCATAAGAGCATGGCAATATGCTTATGACGTCATGAAATGTATTGTCTTTTGAATAGTACCAAAATGACGTCAAACAGTGCTACCCTACTTTGAGCCTCAATTGAGGTCAAATAAAGTTCACCCTACCCGTGTTTACCCGTCACGTGCAGCCATGGGCTGAGAAAATCTTATACAGACTGTGCAACTTCTATGTCTTGTAGCAACCTTTCTTGTTGCTCGATGTCAGACTTTAATACATCATGATGTTAATATGTATATATACTGTTGCAAAACCAATAAAACAGGATTGGTGCTTAATACCTTTAACATATAAGGATGAGGTTCTGCCAGTGTGAAGCTATATGTGACAGTTTTTTTGGTAATTATAATATCTGTACATTTAATCCTATCAGGATGAAATAGTGTAAACCATTGAAGTGAGTATAAGGACTCATTTTACAGATAGCCTTTGAGTAACAAAAACCAGCAGAGTGCAGAAAGGTTAACTTGCCTCCACAGTTTATATCAGTAATAATATGTGAGACAATTCTTGTTTAAAAAATGATTTCACTTGATCAAAACAATCCCAATATTCTGTATTATCATCCTCTTACTTGCACTCACCTTAATCAATGAGGTATGGCTTAAATAGTGTTCCCAAAGAGTTAGTCATGTGACTGAGCATCCTGAAACTAAGTTCATCACAGTTCAAGGATGAGTTGTGGTCTTAGTGTTGAAGGAAGAAAACTGGGGTTTCTAGGAGCTTGCATTCCACTGCAACAATAACAATGAGTTGTACAGGACTTACA
Organism: Amphiduros pacificus; assembly: GCA_949316495.1. NCBI lineage: Eukaryota > Metazoa > Annelida > Polychaeta > Phyllodocida > Hesionidae > Amphiduros > Amphiduros pacificus. The sequence goes on along the minus strand of OX439001.1, from coordinate 54,274,339 downwards.
TGAAAAGGTTAGAAAGTGGAAACCAAGCTCAAGGATTACTGGAACCCTGGAGCATCAGGTGTGTGTTGTTTTGTACTAAAGGTCACTCATGAGCACAGAGAAATCTGGTATGAAGGTACAGAATGAGAAAAACAGTTGCAAGAAGTTAGGAGTGAGAAAGATAGAGATAACAGAGGCTGTGGAGTGGCTTGTATGCTGTGTTGTCGTATCTGGCGAGAGGTTTTTATTAGTTTTCTCATTATCGCTTATTACACAAGTTACCAGATTGGCAGTAGTTGATGTTTTGGCTGGAGTGATGAGAGGTTGTACTACACAGATCTGACATTTGGCATTTATAAATAGATCAGTAGCTGACCTATATAGCACAGGTGCAGTTACTTCCTGTTCCTGTCAAAGGATCTATAAATAGTCACGGGATGATCACTCACCTGCAGGTGTAGAGGACAGGGCAGATAAAATTAGTGGGCTTGGTATCAGGCATGGGTGGTCTACCCCAGGCTTCATCAATACAAAACTCATCAAATTGATATTAAATTATTATTGAATAAATGGCAAATTAAATTTCTTCCAAGAAAATAGTTTGCATTAAATGAAATTATTGAAACTAGGAAGTATTACTTCATTGAAACCAAAGTGCAATACTTTAAAAAAAATATTTTCATGTCTATTGCAGCAGCAGTGTTACATCCATCTGATTGTGCATGTCAAAACTTAATCATTATACATGCACACACGCACACACACACACACATACACACACACACACACACACATACATATCAAAATTTAGAGTAAAACCACATTGTTTTAATGCAAAAAAAGCATACAAAAACAAATGTGTGAGTGCAGTAGGTTCATGTAAAGCGGTAGAGGGCATGTTATGTATCTATATTTTGTCACAGTATCCACACTGTGTCCATCTGTTTTTAGATATATATGATAGCTTCCTGCTCCCATCTCCTTGCTGCTGAAGGAAGATGCTCACAACAGATAGGTGTATAGTCTATGACTATGTTTACAGGCAGGTCGTGGTCTTTATGAGACATTTGGCAATGCAGATATATAGGATTTTGAGCTAGATTCTCTGAAGTTGGCTGACTGGTAGGTCATTGGTCTTTTGTGAATTGTTTTATTCTGACAGCAACTCCCTCTTCTCTATACCTTGGACTGTATACTAGATACTTGGCATTTACATAACAGTCATCCAACACAGTCAATGTCTTAAGACAATATAAGAAATAAGAAAGCAACTTTAGACATTATTACATTTTATTGGATATGATATCTTCTATGCAGATATATAGGACGTGAGTATGAACTGCAGTGAAGTAGGCTGGGCGGGAAAAGGGGATTTAATGATAATAATAATAAACATTTTTATTGCTCTATTTCAGACTGTCTGCTCATGGTTCAAAACCCTGGATTTATAGGCTCAACACATTGCTACACAATCATATGAATTATACAATATTTTCATGCATCTCATATCTCTGTGCCAACCCAGATTCATGAGATTTGTCATATCCAGTGATGTTATGATTTCATTTCTGGGTAGAAATGATTAGAAGGAGATGAGCAATTTGCTGATGAATCTGTGTATTATTTCAGTCAGGTGAATTTGACCATAGCAGCACATGTAGCAGACCAGCTCATAGATGGCGTCCTCGACAACCTAGATGCGTGTCACAAGGCCCTGGTATGCAATCAAACATTTATATAGACTCTGTCCCAACAATGCTAATAGCTCTCAGTAATTTCCAGATGTTATAAAAATGTAAATAATTTTGTTATTATTTGAAAATAAATTTCTGGAATGCAAAAGATAAATGTTTGCAGTAATGGCTGTATATCAAATGGTGTGAGTTTGATGAAGTCGAGCCTGTCTTATTGCAGAGTGGTCATGAGAGTGGGAAGGGGCTGGACAGCAAAGCAATCTCTCCCGTCTCAGAGCCAGAGGTAGCTCCCAAACGTCCAGACCATATAGACATCATCGATGACAAGACCTTCATGCTCAAAGATAAGAATATTAGACTCCAGGTGTGTGTGGGCATATTGCACTCTATCATTCACCAATATATTCCTATTTCTTTTATTCTATCACCAATTCCCATTGTTTTGTGGCACTCCTGATATTTGATCACATTCTAAGCAAAAGATGTGATTGAATTTAGGTTTGAAAATTTTGTATCTGAGCTTTTGAATATTTTGGAGAATTTAATCTGTTTTCTTAGAATAAACTTTTCCCTTCCTTTGTTAACTTTGATATCTTAAGTGCTACGAGCAAGTTTTCTTCTTGGTGTATGCGCTATACAAAACCAAATTTTACTTCCCCATGCCTCTGCTTGGAAATCAAGAATTTATCGAATCAAATCATATGGTGTACAACATCAATTTTTTTCAACATAGTCAATCGTGGTAGAATATCTCATTATGTCTTATGATGTTTTAGATTGACTCGCCACACTCGACTATCAAGAGGAAGAGTTTATATAGCCGTCGTCTCCGGCCTCAGTCTGTCATCGGTGAGTGCTCCTTTAAATACCAGCAAACTAACACTTCAATATCTTTATAAAATCTACAATCCAATGTCATTCTTTCTCAAATTTCTCAGATTAACATTCTTTTTATGTGTTGATGATAAAGTAGGATTAATGATAGACAATTGGACTATGATATAAGTGTGTTCTTATATCCCTTAGATAAAGAAAATTAGTTTATTTATCAATAGGATAGATAGACTTTTACTTTGCCAACAATTGTTTTATATTGTCTAGTACAAAATAAGCATTCAGCTTTATGTTACGCAGGATAAGACAAAATACTTACACATTTAGCTGTTTATAAGTACTTTCATCACAACTTTCATGACACTGTTAATAACACCTGTATATAACACAAATTATAAATACATGGAAGTTCACAGCAACAATCTTTTTTACATATCACGCTCTTGTTTTCCTGTGAACCATTGCTTTGTTAGTGGTTCTTTTTTGTTCAGTTCAAAAAGGCGTGTCTGTTTCCAATTAGATTTTGCAAGAACAAAATAAAAAAATGATCAAGTATAAAAACAAGAAAACAAGAATGGAGTATCATAAGGGTGCCAATGGTAGTTGCCGGTAGCTTTTTTCCCTGAGTATTTCTGTCATATTTCTAAGATTTTTTGATTTTTTTTAAAAAAATTTTGCCACAACCAATCAGTGTGCAGAAGTTATATTATTTTTGACAAAAAAAATTCCATATATATATATATATAGATTTTCATATCTATGATTGTATTTTTTTTATAATTCGGTTGATTTATATATTTTTTTTTTGAATAGCTGGCATTAGTACCCTTGTTTTGTTGCTATGGGAATGTATGGGTGAACGGTGGTTGATGTATGTGTATGTGTGTGGTGGCAGACCAGTCGGAGGTGCGAAGAGCTCTGAGGATGAACGAAGAAAAAACTGCTGCAGCAGCAGAGGCGGGAGGCCAGGGGGTGGCCAACGGCCGCATACCCTCTCAGCCTCCCGTCGTCATGGAGGTGGAGGGAGCTGAGACCAGTGAGAGTCAGACAGATTCAGGTACCCTACCCTACCCTCGTTAGCTGTATGCATGGCTTGTTGTTTTATGTTATTCATGGTAGTTGGGTGATCCACTGCATGGGTTCTGCCTTATTAGCTTCAGTGTTCTCCCCAAATTACCAAAACATCATGAATGCTTCATCCCTATTCCAACAAAAAATGACAAAGTGTGAATGAAAGTTATATTATACAGCTTACACCTGGTGTCTTCAACATATTTGTTCAAAAATCTCTTCTTATTCATTTCAAAATACGACCTCCCTTTTTTTGGCATGAACACTGTATTCTGAATAAGTAGATTTATTTTTTTCATAGCAGCCTCTAACATAAAGACTGATATTATTGAAAAATGATGCATAATTGTAGATGTGATAAAAAGAATAGGAGTAGTTGCTGATATGGTTTCAGTTAGGGTGCATCTGCATGTTGATTCTTGATATCGTCTTCGGCCTTAAGCTTGATAATTAATCAAATATCACTGAGGTGGAGGATTGGGTTTGGTGAATCAAAGTGAACTTTTATATATTTTTATTGTCAACAATTTAAAATGCCAACTTGCGTTTTAATGGTCTGGTTTGTATTAATCATATTTCTTTTCCACTAATGTTTCTTTTAAATTTATTTAGACCATTTTATTTGCCATACTCTTTGCTTTCAGATCAAAGTGGATGTTGAGTGGTCAAACCTGTTTTAGCATTATGGCGCTCATGTTGACTGACTAACATTACTCTTGAGCATGTATCATTATCTTCCATTGCAGCGTCCTTGTATTCCTTTATGATCTGTGCTAATGGCGATAATGTTGAGCTTCAAAGGTGTGAATCCTATTGTCAGTTCTCCGATACGGAGTCTGTAGAGGGCCCAGACAATGGGCCCCGGCTCTCGGGTACCTCGGTAGATGCCTCTATTAACACTACCATCACTACTGTCATCAGCGGTTAGTCACATTAACAAATTAGGATCATACTACAGCTCCTAGCAATGACATTTATTTCACTTTCTTCCAAAGAAATTGGAATGTGCCCCATTTGGAAATTGTGTGGTCTCTTTTGTCCCTAGCTTGAAGCCTTGCATAACTCTCCTATCTGGGTATAGTGGACTCTTCTTATCTCCACCCCTATGAGGGACGCAGACCTCCCCTATCTGGGTATAGTGAACTCTTCTTATCTCCACCCCTATTAGGGACACAGACCTCCCCTATCTGGGTATAGTGGACTCTTCTTATCTCCACCCCTATGAGGGACACATGTCGGCCCTATCCGGTCTCTTGATAAATGTACCTTCTTCACCTTTTCTTGATAAATGTACCTTCTTCATCTATTCCCAAAATGGGACTATATAACATGTCCCAGGTCTGGGAGAATATATTACCTTTGTCTTTTGGGCAAAAATCCAATATTGCATTTTACCTGTATGTAGGGGTGTGTTGAATTTCTCAGTTGATAAAGATCTGACTACGGTTCTCTCTTGGTGTTCTTGAATAAGCATCAGCCAGATGTCCCATGAAAACTGCTTGAAACATTCTTGCTTGTTGGAACATTCTGTAATTGTACCTCTCTATTTGTACCTTTTTCATTTGTACCCTATAGACTATATTGGGAATGTGAATGAATGTATGATTTGAACAGAGACTGAGCATTGTCATGATAAATCATCTTCCTGAATGCCTGGTGCATTGTCATGATAAATCCTCTTCCTGAAAGCCTGGTGCATTGTCATGATAAATCCTCTTCCTGAATGCCTGGTGCATTGTCATGATAAATCCTCTTCCTGAATGCCTGGTGTTTAATCTCTTCATCTCAAGCATTGTATAATGTATTATATTTATTTGTAGTTAATGTTCTGGTCAAGAATGAAAAATAATTTGGATGTTGTTGATGTATTTTAGTGTTAAGTTGTTATAATTTGAGAATGGGAAATGTCCACTTTAACAAACGCACCATAGTCCAGCTATAACAGAACTTTAAACAAATGGATCACCAGATGACAATAAAAGAATACACAAGAATGGGCCAATATGTTATTACACAATATACTAGTCTTAACTATGACTTGCTTTTACTCCAGTTTGTAGGCATCCTATTTCTAACTTTGCTTATAATGCATGGCTTGTATAATTTGAAGGTCGCGATGATGACTTTGACAGAGACAGGTCCAGGACACCATCAGGTATTAAATAACATTAATGCATTCTGCCAATAAACTAGCAAGATCTAATCTCAATTTTACCAAGAATGTGCCAAGCAATTTATGAACACACATATTTTATCATAAGGAAATTATGTTGAAGAAGACATTTTATGCTTTTGTAAAGGCTTTTGATTTTTTCCTTGTGTTAGACATAAACAAAACGCTAGTGTTGACTGTGATTTAAAAGCTTGTGTTAAAACATAATTTGCATGGAATAAATAATATGTCATAGGCTCTATGTGTACTTTTGGAAGGGTGCTGAAGTAATGCTTCTGCAGTGAGAACAATAAGTTTTTTGGGTTTTTTTTTTCTCTGGCGGAATATTGACGTATGGTATATATCTGCAGGTCCACCTCTGACACCAGTTCCTCAGAGTCCAGTAGAACCTAAGACTCCCACATCATCAGCCAGCACTCCATCAAAGTCAGGGTCCATACCTGAACTCCGAGAACTTCCACCCATCGACACGGCACAAATGCTGGATGATCCCCGGCGACAGCGACCCCGACGCCCCAAGACGAGGATCGGAACACGCAACATGGCCAAGGCCCCGAGCAGCTTGGAGAATCCCACCGAGAGTGTGATCAATGAGGGACTGGACGAGTTCTTTGAGACAAAGGCTGTGTGCAAGGAGGTCGTCGTACCTGAAGTCAAGGACAGCAAAGTGGCCAAAGAAAATGAGATCAACAAAGAGAAGAGTGCCAAAGAGGAACCTGCGTGAGTCCAAAATTTGGGTTTTAGTGGCCTACTTTCATTTTGTGAAAAAGATATATAATCTCTTGCTCCCTCATGCAGTAGACTAGGTATTATGGTACTAGGTATTATGATGGAATAATAATTTATAATCTTTTATTGGCAGCACCAAGAAGAAGGGATGGTCTCCATTTGGCAACAAGGCAGATTCCAAGGGCCTTGCACAGGGCATTAGTAACTTCTTTAAAAAGTCAGACAAGGACAAGGACCGGGTTGGAGCCGTTCCCAAGAGTCCTGATATCAGCAAGAGACAGGCGCCCATCCCCGCCCCTAGGAGTCCGGACGTCAGCCGCAGGGTATCTGCACGCACTCCAGAACGATTATCACAGTCAGACTTGGCAGAAAAAGAGCTCTCACCAACCACAGAGACAGCCAGCACTCCAGGTGAGACCCAACGTATAGAGAGATTGTAATAAGAAGGATTCAGCTGTGCACAGTATTAGTATTTTCAACTTATGGCCTAAGACATTCATCAACATTCAGCAAACTTTCAGTAGGCTTTCAATAAGATCACAAGTGACCATCTGAATGAGAGCGACTCAAACAACTAATGCATAAAATTTAAGATAGAAAACTTTGTACAATTTTCAGAAGATGAAGAGGGTGTTAAGCGTCCAGCGATGGTTGCCAAGGTCGGGCTGCCAGGCATGGGAGGTATGGCAGGTGGAGCTTTCCTGGCTGAAATGAAGGCCAAACGTGCCACCATGAAACAATCACCAGGTGGCAGCACAGCATCACCCAGTGGCAAGCAGACGCCTCCTCCCATGGCCAAACAGCAAGCCCCAGCTGCTCCCAAGGTAAGACTGGGACGAAATAAGAAATAACGCACGTCCTATAAAGAATGCTGATTTTGTCCTCTTTCGCTTTACAGTCACTTTATGTTACATGTGTGGTATATAAGTATGGGATGCATTGGTAAATATGGCTGCACTAGAATCTAGCAGGTAAGGCTTCATTGTTCAGGCATTGGAGACATTTTAAGGATGCTTTGATAAAGGTAAGGTATTTCACAGGCAACACAACAAATATCTCCCGTTGTCCATTCTCCCAAGCTGCACTCTAAAAATAAGGCAGATACATCCACAGAAAAAAATTTCCTTGGTTTTTAAAATCCTTTCTAGTAACAGCATTGAACTGCAGAATGCTCAAACAAGATTTGCTTATTCTTATGGCTGGCATTGAAACATGGCCAATAAATATTGTGGCTTCAATAATGTTGAAAGATTTGTGTAAAGATTATAGTTCCTTTCTTTTCCTGGTAATTTTTTGTTTTAAAATTTGCACTTTTGACATAATTTCAAGCATTAAAAGAAAGAAGTAAGCACATTTGTAAAGATTTCTTACTCATAGTATACATATGTACATTTATGTCGAGTAAGTAGTTTCTGACAGTTTGATTCCAGCAGGATAAATAAGATTCTGGTTTACTGATATAGTCCAAAAGAATAGGGTATTGGGTCTTAGATACAGGCTTTTTACTTGGCCTGAATTGTGCTGAAAAATAAATTAAAACATATTTGGCCACTTTTTTTTCAAAAGATATTGTCAGAAACTACTATTAAGCACGCAGAAATCCATTCAGCACTGAGGGTGTCTGGATCGTCCAGCTATTACATTAGGATAAGGCTTTTCTTTCTGCTCAACTCTTCATAAGGTAAGATATCTAAGCATGAGGCTAAGGATGGAATGCATAGCAAGAAATGATCTGGAATTATGAATATATTATCCAACTCAGGCTCCAGCAAGACGTAACACTTTGAAAAAGAATGCACCACCACCACCACCGGAGGCAGCACCTGTGGCTCCTTCAAAGGCAGCACCTGTGAATCCACCAGAGGCAGCACCTTTGGCTCCATCAAAAGCAGCTCCTGTGAATCCATCAAAGGCAGCACCTGTGAGTCCATTAAAGGCAGCACCTGTGAGTTCATCAAAGGCAGCCCCACCATCAAAGGCAGCCCCACCATCAAAGGCAGCCCCACCATCAAAGGCAGCCCCACCAACAAAGGCAGCCCCACCATCAAAGGCAGCCCCACCATCAAAGGCAGCCCCACCAACAAAGGCAGCCCCACCAACAAAGGCAGCTCATGTGAACCGGTCAATGTTAGCGCCCGTGGCTCCACCACCAAACTCTACACCTAAATCAGCACCCACAAATCCACCTTTGAAATCGGCACCTACAGCCCAACCATCAAAGGCAGCACCTGCTGATCCACAAAAAACATCACCACAGAAAGCAGCACCCATGAACCCATTAAAGACAGCACCTGTTGATCCATCAAAGGCATTACCAGCAAATTCACCAAAAGCAGAATCAACAATTTCACCATCAAGAAGCCTCATATCTACTGACCAGCCAAAGTCAGCATTTATAGATCCACGCATGGAAAGTGAACCGGCTGGCATCCAACTGATATCACCATTTGCAGATCCACAGCCACAGGCCACACCTACTTTATCAAAAGAGACAAAGTCAGATGAGCCTGACAAACCCTCATTAGTTTCATCAGAAGCCAGTAAGACTCCCAGCTGCTCACGCCCTGCTCGGCCTCCACCACCTAAGTTTTCTCCATCAGTGGTAAGTCATTTGTGGTAGAAGTAAAAGACATTCCGTGAAAAAGACAATTCGAGAAATGAACTCTGGGTAAGTATTATTTATATAATGAAAATCTCATAAATATTTACAAATCATACCAATAATGCCTTCAAGAGATGGACTATTTATCTCTGCCCAGACCAATATTTGAGTGCCTTCAATCTGGGTGCATTAGTTTGCCCTGCATACCTATTAGTATGTCACTTAGGTCTTTAGAGATATTTTGGAATGTTGTTAATCAAGATTCACTAATGGTTGTGGTTTTTTTATACAGATTTTAGTTTAAACTGTTTTTGTTTTTTTTTTCTCCTCCAAAATTTAGTATAGACCATAAAAACACAAAGTAATCAGATTCTTTTAATATATGGTGTTGAGTGCATATAAATCTTCAATAAGATAATAAGTCTGGTAATCTCATATGGGAAATTGTGGAGGAAATCATTTGGTACATAACGTGAGAAAATTAGCCTCCCGCTAGATTAAGAAGTCATTAAATTTCGTGAACATTTCAGGGTGATGACAAAGAGAACAAAGAGGGAAGAAGTTCATTCCGTCAAGTTTCTCCAGGAAACAAGGAAAACCAGAAACCATCATCCTTGAAATCGGACAGTTCTAAGCTGATCCCTACGAAGACAGAAGGATCCACGCCAGTGCCCATGCCCAGGTCCAGATCACCGCAACCAAAGGGTGAGTACCACAGATCACAAAGGTTAATGTCACTCAGGACATTTCAGTAGGAAATGCTCCTTGATGCTAAGGTCTATTACATTTCAGTAGGAAATGTGCCATGATGATTTTATCCATTTTATGGTCTAACCAAATTAAAGTTCTTCAAATTTTTTTGGATAAAATCTTTTAGAACTTTACATTTGTGCTATTACTCTTACAAAAAAGTTGGGATATCCCAAGTTGATAAGTCTCAAAGCATGATATCCTGGTGTGAGGTGATGCATGTTGTTGAATCCAAACACAGGTGACAAACCCGCCGACAAAGCAGAGGAGTCGTCAAATGGTCCCACCCCGGCCTCTCGGTCAAAACCCCCTCCACCGGTCAAACCAAAGCCTCCTGTCAAACCCCCTAAACCTCGGCTGTCCACCCCAGCGTCCGTGGTCAGCAAGCCAGCAGCGAGCACCACCACGCCACCTAGCAGCAGACCAAGCTCTTCCATATCAACCTCCAGTAGAATATCAGGTGGGTTTATTTTGTCAATCATGCTGTCCTCACCTGGAGGCAGTGATGGTAAGTCACCCAGCACCAGGGTAAACAGAAGAGGGTAGAGAGCAATATTCCTCATATATCTACTTGCCCTTATCAATACCTTCCCTGGATGCTGTTACCACATTTATCCTCAAATCCTAATGTCTAATATATGAACCCAGTTTATTCTTGTAGCTAGTTTGTATTACCATTTAAGGTTAAGCACCCTTTTATTAAAAACAAATAATGCACAATACTAACTGATAACATTTTAAAAACAAGTCAAAGTTGTTTTTGTATTGGATTGTTCAGTTGTTTTATTTTAGCTAGATACTCATTGTTTGTTCATTTTATGAGTCATCCTTATGCTAGGCACATCTGAGATCTTTAGTTCCATTTAATATAATTTTGTTTGTGAATGTTTTTAGACAGCTATAAAACTTAGTATTATTTTTTAGAGTGCCTTTTAAGATAGAGATTAGATCTGAACAAATGGATTGAATGAAGTCTGAAGCATGATAAATCAATAAGGGAATGAATACATAACAGCATGAATGTTTGGAATCACCAAAACGCATGATAAAGTAAAAATGGCTAATTTGAAATGGAAAGGTGTTCTGACTAACTTTAATTATCATCATTTATTACTAGTCCTATTTTATTTTTTAATACAATTTGTCTATTTATAACCAGCCAGTTATTTATTTACCCTTTTGTTGTACAGTATTTGAATGTCAAGTATTATTTATCAGTAGATTCACACATTATTTGTTTTAATTGGATCAACACCAGGAGCTCATTTGACCGAGTAATATCTTGGTTTGTTGTGAGATTCTGCATCCTGTCAGATCATCCTATCTATGGCATGTCCATTTTATCATCTTCTCTTTTGATATTCTTTTTGCCTGAACTTGATCATTTGTGAATAATCAAACTTTCTGTTATATGATAAACCATCCATATTCAAGCATTGAGCAACACAAACAAATGTCAAGTAATTGAGGTTGACAAAAACTCAAGATTGGTCCCAAACTTATACTAGTATTTAACTAGTTCATTAACAGAAAATGTAAAAAATAAATAAAGAATTAAACTACACAATATTTAGAATGTAGATAGCTGTGCGTTTCCAGAAGATCTCTGATACCGTCGTGAGCACTGGTTGAATGTGGATGTGGCGTTTGTTGACTAATTCACTGATGTTATGTTGATGTGTGTCCACTTTTCTCTTCTTCTCGGCTTGCACACTATGCAGGATTCATTCCCAGAATGTCAGGTACACAATCTACTAAATATTCACTTCTCTCTCTTTCTTTCTCTCCTTTGCTTTGGCAATAACTTGTTATGCACATTTTCAGATTTAAACAAGAAATTATCATGAGAGTGATAAATTCCAAATTGAAAAGAAGCTTTGTTGTAGCTTGCCACAGCCGCTGTATATATTCTGCTGCTCAAAACTAATCTACCCCCCTGAAAATGTTTTGGGAAAATTCTAATTAGATTAGTAAAATCTGAACTCAAATGATAAGAGTAGATATTGAAAAACTATGCAAAACTTTGCCCCTAATTGTCAGCAGGATCTAATGTTATACAATTCAATAATCATTATAATTTACTTTTGGTTTCATGTCAAAGGGTAAATGTTTCATATATTCATCATTGTTGTGTGTTGATATTTGATCATGTTCTATTGTTTCACATAAATATAAATTCCTGTGCATAACCTTTTTTAAAATTAAAATATGAAATCAGAATTGAAATGTAGAGAATGAAAGTTTCAAAACTAACTTGGGTCCATAAATGTTTGAACAGATCACGATAAAAGAATTTGCAAAAAAAAAAAAAATTCATTCAGTAAGTTCCACTGTACAATTCACTCAAATGAGAAATGGAGTGCCATCTAGTGGAGAATTATAACATAATATGATATTAACCCGATATGATATTGACCCGATATGATATGGACCCGATATGATATGGACCTGATATGATATGGACCCAATGATATGGACCCAAGTTTGTGTTAGCATTTTGTGGAATAATTTAGAAGAAAATGAATGGGTTGATATTGGTGTGAATGCTCCCCGCCTGGAGAGTACTAACGGAGTACAATTGGTTTGTAGTGTATGCAAGGTTGAGAGGTAAGCCATTAAGACTGACTAGCTAGCTATGTCTTGTGGAGAGCTGTGTCTTGTGGAGAAGCTAGGGGCTGTTTGTTGTCTGCAGATAGGTGCATGTGTGTTGTTGCTATGCGACCTGTCACTCAGATCACCACGATCAAAGTTCAGTAATTTGTGTAAATTTTGTAAATATGATCGGAAATATCTTGAAATTTCTCTTGAGGCACATAACATGTATAAACTTAAATTTGTCTAAGAACATGGTTTGACAAGAACAATTGGAATTAAAATTTGACAAGGAAAATCCCGCTATAATAATAAAAGACATTTTTTTAACTATTCACACATGAGTGATAAGTAAAAATAATTTTTATTTTCATATATCCTATTATTGGAAAAAACCTTTTATTTTGATTTTGTTAAATACTTTTTAAATGAGAAGCAAGCAGGTCCCATAACCATTAATCTATTGGCTAGAATTTAAAAATTGGTTTCATAAATATGTCCATGCTTGGCAATCTTGTGATGAATAAATCAAGTTCAGACCACAATCATGTTAGAGCATTTTGAATAAAAATCATTTCTTGTGATATTGAATTTATGAGTTAACTTTGGCCTCTGTTGACACAAATGTATGGACATTTTGAATGTGTGGTTTTGACTGACATTTAGCTCCGTATGCGTTGGTATGTATGCTTGTGGTATTAAGCTAGGGTGTAGCTTTATGTGCTTGCTTTAGAATGATATGATGAAATATTTAAAATTCTTTTAAATCAGGGAAAATGCTGTTATGTCTTTTTTACATGTTGAAATATGGGTCAGAATCAAGTTTTATTTTTTTTTACTCAACCACTGGATATTATGAGAAATCCAAGACTGTAAAATACTCTGTACTTATTACAGCACTGTTATACATTCTGTACATTTCCAAGGGCTCTCCTAGTCTAGGCACAGGATGAAAAAAATTAAAATATGAAGTTTGAATAATTTTAATCTCATATAATGTAATGAGAAGATGTTGGCTATAGTGATAGCTGCTTGTGATGTATATATACATGTATATATATCTGGTAGACATAGTTCAGTGTATATTATCCTCTTCTTCTTGTTTGTTATTTCTTAGTGTTGTATATTAACATTTAATGTCCTAGTATTTCCAATAACAAATCATATATCCCTTATACATAGAAGTTGTCTTTCCTGGTCCTAGCGCTCGACTCTTTACTGCCAGAAGGTACAGTCATCTGCACATTTGCAGAACTGCAGTTCTAAAGGCAGAAAGGGTCAACTGATGTCTCTTAGTGCATATGTATATATGTATAAATATATGTATGTTAACTCTGTACTGTGGATATATAAAAGCTGTAGTGTATATTTCAGTTGTGATACATCTCAACCTGTAGCTGTGTAGTAGTGTAAATAGTTAATTCAGTGATGTTTACCTAAACTTGGATCGATAGTGATTCTTCAATATAGAATTTATTTTTTTAATTTAGTAATAATCAAACTATAAAGTTAGCCATTTGATGTGTATAGTAAAAGAGTTTAGAGTTATGTAAATAAAAAGTATACTAGCAATGTCCTAAAAAATAATTTGCATGATAAAGAGTTCTGGATTTCTTAAAACAAGTATATTCATTGCAAATAATGAAGATTATTGAATGCTTATCTAACCCATGGTCAGTATGGTTGTATAAGGATTAACACTTGCTATCTCCACCTCAGCTTCTATTAACCTTGCATTGGTGTGAATGTGTGTGGTTGTAGAGTCCATAGGTGAGCCTGCTTCCCCGCCCCCCCAGGCCCCTGCCGAAGACACCCCCGATGCCAGACCCCCAGGCTTCAACCCCACCCGCCGCAGACTGTCCGTCAAGGAGAAGGTCGCGGCCCTTGATAGGAACAGTAACGAACAACCAGCAGATCATCCAGTAAAGAGAGCTAACACAATGCCTGCCCGTGGCTCCCCCACAAGATTGTCAGGTGAGTCTCTTCAGGCTTTAAAGATCCTAGGCTTTAAGATCTATGTTATGAAGTTAATAGATGAATCTCAAATCATAGACTTCCCAGTTCAGCAGCTAAAGGTAGGTAGTCATACTTGATTGATTTAATTTAATTTAAATTTTAATGAACATTTATCTTCCGATGATTTGGATGATGATGTGATTGAAAACTTCAGAGACTGGTAAGGCTTCACATTATTTCACATTGAAACGATAGTGAGACAAAATACCAAGCTAACAAGCAATAGGGAATAGATCTGGGCCTGCAAGTGATTGTGGTGGACAGAAGAAGAGAATAGATTTTTCACTTAGTAATTAGTTGTGGGAAATGACTGAAATACATGTGTGTGAATGGTCTTATACACATACTGCTATTTATGGAATATAATAAATATTTATGTCCTATTACAACTAATAATTTCTAGACTAATGATAACTAATAGTTGTATATATCTTTGGAATAGATTTGTATAAACTGATGTTTATTTGTTATTTTCCATGGGGCTAGTGTTTTGAGTGAATCAGGGGTAATGAAGAAATGTAACTGGGCATGTTCTGTGCATAACAATATCTCAAATAGTTTTACCACTGTTTCAGTCATTATGAGCCAAGGGGAGATCAGAAAAGTTGAAGCCAAAATTATTTCAAAAGCTATGTTTCCAACAAAAAAGGGCTTCGTTAAAGTATATATTCTAATCAAAATTAACCTATTTTTTTCTATGTATATTGTTTGAGGGGAAGGAAAGTATTTGAACTATTTTGTATTTAATCAATATATAACTGAATGTTATCATCTTAAATCGATTTGACTTCTTCCAATATCATTCAAATACTTCATAGGGGCACATATTCACTGAAACACCTAAGTGAAGTGTTTTGAGTTTTCCAAAAGCAATTGCAGTAGAGATGATTTAGGTTATATTTGGTGATGTGTGGTTATGTTTGGATTTTCAGACAACTAGATGCTATATTTATAGTGTATGGGTGAGTAGTAGAGATAGTACATAGATCTTGGTGTGTAAGCTCAACAAAAGTCCCTTTCATCCTATTGTTTTAAAATGGAGAAAGTGGCCTAAAAAAAAAACTTATTCCCGATTAAAGTTACTTTTTCAATTTTTTTTTTTTTTTTTTTTTTTTTTTTTTTTTTTTTTTTTTTTTGAAATTTGAATTTTGCCTGGAATATCTTTGTGCCATTTCACAGTTATTTTCTGGGGATATTTTTGTGTGAGTTTGTTAATTTGTGTTAATTAACAGTGTTGCTTGAATGTTTTAATGTTGTGGGTTCACTTGTGCAGACTCTGCCATTTTATTTATGCCATATCCAGTTGAGAGAGTGAACTCCAGGGTGTCCATTGCTCCTTAATGGGTAACTGCACTCTGTCCATTCCTCCATCGTGGGTAACTGTGCACTCTATCCATTCCTTCATCGTGGGTAACTGTGCACTCAATCCATTGCTCCATCGTGGGTAACTGTGCACTCTATCCATTGCTCCATCTTGGGTAACTATGCACTCTATCCATTCCTACATTGTGGGTAACTGTGCACTCTATCCATCCCTTCATCGTGGGTGACTGTGCACTCTATCCATTCCTTCATCGTGGGTAACTGTGCACTCTATCCATTGCTCCATCGTGAGTAAATGTGCACTCTGTCCATTGCTCCATCGTGGGTGACAGTGCACTCTATCCATTGCTCCATCGTGGGTGACTGTGCACTCTATCCATTGCTCCATCGTGGGTGACTGTGCACTCTATCCATTCCTTCATCGTGGGTGACTGTGCACTCTATCCATTCCTTCATCGTGGGTAACTGTGCACTCTATCCATTGCTCCATCGTGAGTAACTGTGCACTCTGTCCATTGCTCCATCGTGGGTAACTGTGCACTCTATCCATTGCTCCATCGTGGGTGACTGTGCACTCTGTCCATTGCTCCATCGTGGGTAACTGTGCACTCTATCCATTGCTCCATCGTGAGTAACTGTGC
Source organism: Amphiduros pacificus (assembly GCA_949316495.1). Classification (NCBI taxonomy): domain Eukaryota; kingdom Metazoa; phylum Annelida; class Polychaeta; order Phyllodocida; family Hesionidae; genus Amphiduros; species Amphiduros pacificus. The sequence continues at coordinate 54,257,935 of OX439001.1, read as the reverse complement.
ACTCTATCCATTGCTCCATCGTGAGTAACTGTGCACTCTTTCCATTGCTCCATCATGAGTAACTGTGCACTCTATCCATTCCTTCATCGTGGGTAACTGTGCACTCTATCCATTGCTCCATCGTGAGTAACTGTGCACTCTGTCCATTGCTCCATCGTGGGTAACTGTGCACTCTATCCATTGCTCCATCGTGAGTAACTGTGCACTCTGTCCATTCCTTCATCGTGGGTAACTGTGCACTCTATCCATTGCTCCATCATTGGTAACTGTGCACTCTATCCATTGCTCCATCGTGGGTGACTGCACTCTTTCCATTGCTCCATCGTGGGTGACTGTGCACTCTTTCCATTGCTCCATCGTGAGTAACTGTGCACTCTGTCCATTGCTCCATCGTGGGTGACTGCACTCTGTCCATTGCTCCATCGTGTGTAACTGTGCACTCTATCCATTGCTCCATCATGGGTAACTGTGCACTCTATCCATAGTTACTTAATAAGTAGTTGTGCACTGTCCATGGTTCCTCTATGGGAAGCAGTGATCTTTATCCATGGCTCCTTCATGGGTAACTGCACTTTATACCTTCATAAACATGTCCTCATGGCATAGAAAATCATTTAAAATTATATATATATATTTTTTTTATTATTATTATTATTAATTTTTTAATTCACATAAAATATGATTGAACAATTTTGTCAGCAAAAGATATATTGTGTATATGTGGAGAGTGCTCATCAATGAAATTTTGAAATAATTTTGAAAGCGTTAATTTCCCCAATATGACATGTGTTTCTATTAAAATGAGAATACAACCCCAGGTGGACATTAGGACTATGCGATAGCTAGTTCTATATACGTCAATAAAAATAAACATTTTGGACTCGCCCTCCTGCCACCGACGGCGGCGCCACCATCGCCTGCCCAGTTTCCCGCTCAACCTCGCTTGAGAACCACTTTTAAAATTTGACGCCAACCAACAGGACGGTTGGCGATTTTTATGCGAGATATTTCTAGAATAAGCTGGTTATTTATGAAGATTAAGCTATTTTTCTTTGCAGTAGGAAGAAAGACGCTTACGTGAAGAAAGGAGAGAGCTTACGACCAAGACGTGACTGTCAATCAATCGGAAAGACGTAGTTGTTGGGTTTGTTGACAAATTGGTCCGTGTAAAGGTAAATTCTCCTTTATTTCTGCTTAATAGACGTCATAGAGCATTCCGCCATAATATTTGGCTCGTATTTATAACAAAAAGAAAGAAAATAAATACGTTGAGGTAAAGTAGTTGTATTATCGTTCACGGAGCAGCTCGAGGTGAAATCTCGTAGCCGGCTCTCGCGGGACGAGAACAACAAAATTTCTGACGATTTTAGTTTGTAAATTCTTAAAATTGCTTCGGAGAACATCCCGCCAGGTAGTTTGGCTGGTTTGGGATGTAAAAGAAAGAAATTTACTGCGTATTTGTTATGATTAATGTATTATCGCTCACAAGGTGACGAGCGATATAGTATTATAGTACGAGACTTTCTCGGAGGTTAATTCTTTGTTTTCTGCGTAAAAACGCTCACCGGAAGTAGAAATACGAGAACGGTAGTGAGCGAGGAATTTTATGATAAAGAATTAAAAAGAATTATGAACAAAACATGACTCGAATGCTTGTCATTTTGAATATTTTGTTAATTTGGATGGTTAGAAGTAAAATATTTAATATTTGAAAGAAATGAGGATCTTGTAGCCACAAGTTGGGCGCGTTCCAAATTTCTTTTGATCACTGAGGTTAAGCATCATTGAGCCCGGTTAATACTGGGATGGGTGACCGCTTGAGTGTTCAATGTGAGAAGTTGAATTTTAATTTTTTCAGATAAATTAAATAAATTCAATAAATCTTGGATTGGAGTATGAAAAGCCTTTGATGTAGTCTATAATTGTAGAAAATCTTGGCCATCATGAGTGAACGGGAATACCGTAAGGGCCTAAGTTACGGTTATGAAGGACCAGAGGTGCCTCCTGGGTGGAACAGCTATAATCAGGAGAGAAGCAGGTCCTATAGAAGGGGTAGATCCAGTGGTAGATCTCCGGAGGTTTCCCACTATAGATCCCGTGACAGCTTTCGCAGTAGATCTCGTGATAGATCCCAGGAAAGATCCATTAGTTGGGTTCAGGATAGATCTAGGGACAGGTCCCCTGTTAGACACCATGGTAGATCCCGGGATAGATCCTATGTCAGTTATCAGGACAGATCCAGGGGTAGATCACAGTTTGGAGACCATGGTAGAGATCGGGAAAGATCACAGGGTAGATCTCAGGAAGGATCCAGTGTCACCAAGTCCGATAGAACTCTTGACAGATATCATCTAGCGAATAGATCACAGGAGAGATCTGATGTTTGGTCTGAAGAGAATGAGGAGAATAGTCCTTTACAGCTGATTAGATATCCGACGTACCAGTCAGATTCTGAGTATGATGATTGGACAGAAGCTCCTCGGAAGGCTTCTGAGGATGAATCAGAAGAGATTGAATATGGTATGACTAGGAAGAAAGTTAACTTGTTGATGAAGGCAGTAACTAAGATAGCTTCAGGGCAACAAGTGAAGGAAGGTCATCTGAAGGAGATTGCTAAACAAGCAGCCACTAAACCGTTCAAAGAAAGAGCCGAGCTAGCTATCTGAATTGTAGGAAAGGGAACAGTACAGAATGTTGGTATCCTTTTCTATACTCCATGGAATAGTCTAGATTGGATGTATTTATGTTTGCTCTGAGGAAGGAAAAGATGCACTGAGAAACTTAAATGGAAGCATCGGTGGCTCAGTGGCAGAATGCTAGCCTACCACGCAGGTGTGTCAGGCTAGGTTTTCTGCTGATACAAAACTGAAGTCCAGTTGATTGTTTAAGTGTTGCTCCTTCAAGAGTAAAGGATTGAGGCATGAAGTTCAATTCATACAGATGGAATTTAACTTCTATAACTGGAAAGGACTGGTTATGAAATTAAATAAAGTTTGGGTGATCCACAAGTGATCATCAAATGATGAAAAGCCATTGCTGATATGAAATATGGTTCAAATTACTCATTAATGAGTTTTTCAATCATAAGTAGTAACAATTCTGGCCTGATACTTGGGGTCAAGTTTCAGAAGTGCATCAGAAGTTTCTTGTCAGATGTTACATGCGTTGCCAAGATTCATATGGTACTGTGAAGAGTACATGAAACGAATAAATGGTATTAATTTATCGTTAGTTGAAGCAATGCAAACCTGAAGGTTAAGATTGGTAACATCGGGATAAATATTTTATCCAAAATGTTATGATATGGAAGCAATGAAGTAATAAGTGTGGTGAATCAGTAAGCAATTGGTTCTTTCAACACTTTGAAATAGAATGAGATATTAGTGGGTTGTTGTACTAAGACTTACAAGTAACAGAATATGATAACCTAACCCAAAACTGAGCTTCTTGTAAGTGAACATCAACGGAAACGAGAACAGTTCGGATTCCGTAGAGTGCACGTCAGCTCAGAGGAAGGTTCTCGGTCCAGTACATGTATATGCATAATGAGCAGACAAGGTTTGCTGGATACTATGCTATGAAAACAGGAGGAATAACAACTCAGTTTCAGTTGAAGTTCTTCTGTTAAGTAATCAGCAGTTCTTTGGTAGGCTGGCATATGGAGAACTGTGCTGGTGTAATGAGCATACATAGCAGGAATGCAGGAAAGTCTGTAGAATGGGGTTGCTCATGTGAAATGAAATTCTGCTGAATAATATGTTGTGTATACAAGAGAATCAAAACAACATGAGTCAATGCTGAGATGTAGGAGTTTTCAAGTTGGTACTCAACAACTCAGTGGTTGCAATGCTCACTTTGAGAGTGAGGTTGAGATCCCAGTTCAGTTCAGTTTGGTTACCAGAGGATCAAAGGATCTGAGGAGGGATCGAGTGAATATGCGGTAAAGCTGGATGCTCAAGGTCCCAAGAGACCAGAAGTAGGAGCCAGATAAATCTCAGGAGCCAGAGACAAGACTGCAGTGATAAGTACTATCTGCCTTAGACTAGACTGCAGTGATGGCTTCAGCTAGAGAGTACCATAGTGGGAGTACCACTAGTGGATTCTCTTAACAGATCTCCAGACCTTCATAGGTGCCTCCAAGGAGGGTTGGGGGCATGTGTGTGTTGGATCTGGAAGGAATAGATCTGGAGAGTAGAGAACTAGCACAATGATCTAGCTATCAGATGATTTACTGAACAAGTTCATAATGACAGCAATGATCAACTTAAAAGTACTGGCGTATGTCAGCTCCTAGAAGAGACCAGGTCAGAAGTTTTTGGAAAGAGACTCAAGTGTTTTCCAAAGTTGTATTCAATCCCAGAGGTGTGAAAATGACCCGACATCCTTGGCAATTTCTATGTGCCAGCATAGTGAGGGACTGAGGAAAAAAGATCGACTACTTGCAGCAGTGTGGCTTATACACTTGGAAGGGGGTCTAAGGACCTGTGGCTGAAGTGGTAATATCCATTCTTGAAGTGGATTGCTAAAAGGAATTATTCTAAACTCACATCTTTCGTGTTCAGTGGTTCTGGATAGATGCGAGTGGATAGTGGATGCAGTGAGCATGGTATGGGCAGGATTAGATGTACATACTTTTGGGACAGTCCAGAGATCATTAGATTGAGAAGGACTGTATCCAGAGTTGTTCAATTTATACATGAATCGTCCAATACAGTTACCTAAGAGGAAAGACTACTGAAACAATTGATCAGGTCAGTGTTTCATATGTGAATAGTGTTTCTTCTATTCTGGCAGTTTTATAGGACTGCAGTTGTGATGGAAGGATTCTCAAAGGAGGTTTCTGTGATATGGGAGTAGTGACAGAGGACTCCAGAAGAGGGCTAAGAATCAAGTATGGGGACGCCTTTATTCTACAGAGAGGCTCCATCGGACATAGTTATATAAAGATTATAGATATGCCGTAAAAGGTCATTGAATGACTTCTACCAGAGAGCAAATTCTGAAAGCGACACTGGAGGTATCTTAAGTTACAGTGTGTTTAGGGTTTGGAACGGTTGGATCATTCCAGTACAATAGTACAAAACATGCTTCAAAAGGATATGGTCATTGGTTCCTGAGATAGGGACACTGTTACTGTAAAGCACCACATTCCCAGCAGTGAAAGGTGGAATCTCGTTGGATTTTGAAGTTCTGGGGAGAAGATGTATTGCAAATAATATGCAATCAATAGTGGGCGCATCTAATGATAACGTGAAGGAAATGTAAATATCCTGTGTTATTATATCAGTGACTCCCAGTGTATGCCTTTTTGGGACTGAAAATCTCCCTACATGCTCACAGACGGGAAAATTTCTTTATACTGCCTCAAGATCCAAATTCTTGGTTAAGTTGTTAATCTAAAGGAGAGAATATTGGAAATATATGGGACTCAAAGTTGAAGCACCAAAGCTCCAGCTTGGGCCAGACGTAAATAAAGAGGCCAAGCTGCTATATATACTGTGTACAGCTTAGATACTAATTGGAAGGAACAAAGATATCAGTATGGATAATTCAGATTCCTTAGTTCCAAACAAGAAACGAAAAGATGTGTAGCAGAGCACAACATCAGTATGGCTAAATAAAGCTCTCAGTAAGAAGACCATGATGCTTGATAAGAAGATGGGGAATCTCATCAGGGGAAGTTCCTTAAAGTCTAAGCACTGGTTCAGATATAGATCTCGTTAAAGAAACTACCCAGATTTCTGTCCGTATCCAAACAGTAAGGAAAGCTGTGGGTGTTCATCAGGGCTCAAAGATTCAGTCAAACCATTTAAGCTGAAGGAAGTCAATTCCACTGAATACCAAGAAGTCCATACAATGGTCCATAAGGCTAATTTGGCTAAAGGGGACATGGATGGTGTATGGTTAACTGCAATATGGGTCATAACAGTCCACCTTCAAGTAATATCCCAGATTACAAGGTAAGGTTGGGACAAAAGTAAAGACTAGAACTTATTTGGTAGACCCTCAGATATCTTGACAAACAGCGGTATCAGAGGAGACCTCACACAGCTGGATGTAAGATGGGTCAAAACAGTCCAACTTCAAGTAATATTCCAGATATACAATTGAGGTTGGGACGGAAGTAAAGGCTAGGACCTAATTGGGCAGATCCTCAGATATCTAGACAAACAACGGTATCAGAGGAAACCTCGCACAGCTGGATGTTATATATATACAATAGAAACAGAAAGCTGGGTGGAAGAAGATATCTTCATGGCTGTTACTCATAGTCAGATCTGGAAGAATGGTCATGAGGATGTATGGAATTCCGAGTACTGACCCAGGTAGCTACTCATATGCTGATGGGCCTAACTGTCCACCTTCAAGTTATTCATCAGAGTTGGCAGTCAAGGTCTGGACAGTTGGAAAAGACTCGGTCCTGTTGTGGTATGACATGATGGAAGGTAGCTGGCTGACTGGTGGTACGGGTCATAACTCTCAAGTTCTGATGGGTGCCATTCAGTCAGTTGCCCAGTCACAACAGAAGGTAACTGACTAAAATGTACACATAACTCACAAGTGCTGGAAGAAGAGGAGGATGTCTCCAAGGATGTAGCAGGGATGAACTAATGGAATTTGGATGAAATGTTGGTTCTTCTGTAGTAACAATGGATTGATTTCAAGGGGTTTGAGAGTCTTAGAAGAGGATCTCAACAGGATGGTCTTTGTGAGTTTGTGCATAAATTAGAGGTCAGAGTCAGTTACAAGAGCCTTAATTAGTCAGTGAAACTCCTCAAGCCCATGAGAGTAGGACTAGACTGATTAGTATGCATCATAGCACCTTGCACCCTAGTAGTGAAGTTACTAGGCAATTGGACTTAGTAGCGCTACTAATAGAAACCAAATCTTGTAGTGCAGTAGTATCAACTCTGGGAATCCATCAACAGGTTGGCAGAGTATACTCAGAAAATGCACACATAACAAAGACCTCTGAGGGTGCACTAGTAAAGCAAACAATACCTCCCACGGGATAAGTTTGCTATACTAGATGGTAAGTGAAAAGAGTGGACTCGTTAAAGATTGGTGCTTAGTGTGAGCTAGTAGTACCTACCAGAGGAAACCTAGTTGCTACACTATAGAAATTAGCCCTCCAATGATGCATGGCTCTATAAAGTATTGTCTGGATATAAGAGAAGGGAATCTCAGCAATAGTCCTCAGTCTCTAGTATCAGACATACAAGTGGTCAGACCTAACATGGTTTTTAACTATGAAGAGGTTTTGGACTACTATTGCCACCTATCGCCCTGAGTTTCAGTTGAAATTGTTGGTTGGAGACCCTCCTCCTAACTAGTAATTCTGTCCTAATGTCCACCTGGGGTTGTATTCTCATTTTAATAGAAACCCCACAAATTTTATTAATTGGTGTGTTTCTTATTAAACATGAATACAAACCCAGGTGGACTGTGCTTTCCCACCCGACCTCCCCGCTTAGGCGTCAAATTTAATTTTGATCAAAGTGGTTCTCAAGCGAGGTTGAGCGGGAAACTGGGCAGGCGATGGTGGCGCCGCCGTCGGTGGCAGGAGGGCGAGTCCAAAATGTTTATTTTTATTGACGTATATAGAACTAGCTATCGCATAGTCCTAATGTCCACCTGGGTTTGTATTCATGTTTAATAAGAAACACACCAATTAATAAAATTTGTGGGTTTTGAGGGGTTGTCAGTGCTGATATCTTTGACATGTTCCAAGGCTTTGGCTGATTTTCAAAAAGAGTTGACTGAAACTATTTTGTTTGTTATGATGATCAGGACACGAGCAGTATCAGGTATCATTTAAATAAAACATCACACATTATAATGGCCAGGAATGTGAGCATGCCAAGGATATAAGCCCTGACCTTGACCCTGTATAACTGGACTCTTCTCATTCTTTGACAGTTAACCAACATTCCATTGTCTTTGTACAGAGTTGTGAATGTACTTGTAATACTGTTGTCAGCTTTTCCTGATGTTCAGATTGTCAACATGTTTATGTTGTTGTCTTTTCTGTTATGCATCTTAGCACTTAAAAAGCCAAATTTGTGTTTGATATTAAACATGCTTTGTTTATTTTTAGTTTTTTCATTTGCCAGTATTCCATATTTTGGGATAAACACATATTCTTTGAAGCACTACAAATATACTGTTACAAGCACATATCTACTTGCATGGATTTTTTTCATCCCATCTTAAGTGATGTTCCTTTGTTATAACCAAACTAAAACATATCAATTCTGTCTTCTTCAAGGATTTACGTAATATTCGTAGTATTTTACTTATCCCAAAGAAAATATTGAAACTAATCTAGCATGTACTTAAAGGAAATATATATTTTTTTGTTCTTAACCTTAAAACGTAATTGGTGCACATGTTTTAGGTTTATTTTTAAAAGAAGGCAAGCTTACTTCCCCTAAAAGAGATAACCTATACCCATAAAGGAATTTATAAAGATGATAAAGAAAGTTCCAAAGTTTATGGAGAGTGAAGACAAATTCATTGTGACTGTTTGCAGATGGAAAATGTGATGATGGAATCAATTTGCCGGATGTGAAGCCCTCTGGAGAAGATGCAGCACGGGTCATTTCATCCTCGTCCTCTGCCGGAGAGACTGAAGAGGAGGAACTCGACACCAAAACGCCAGAAGAGGACCCTGAGAAATGCGCCCCCAAGGACAACAGTCAGCAGGTCGTCTTCATATAAGGCAGAGGGGTTTACCACAAACAGGTTCCTCATGATTCTGGAAAGCTCTGCCAGTTCTTGTTCATGAGCGGCAAGAACAAAATAAAATAAAAAGAGAGATTTGTATTTTTATTTCATGAAATAAGGCAGTTGGCAAAGTTGTCTGCAAATAGGTGAATGAAGTTAGGATTATATTGTGGTAGCGTGGTGCTGATCTTATGCCATAATTGACTTTTGTTAGGATATTTTATTAAGACTTGTTCAAGGTTGATGAAACATGGCAATGTCATGGAAACTATGAAGATTTATACGTTGATTACTGGTTTAAAAAATCTCACCAAAATTTTATGTGATCTCTGAATACATATTAAGGATAAAAATTACTTTTTTAACACTTATAAGAAAAATAAGAGTTTATTATAGGAACTTAAAAAGACAAAACCATTTTTTATGCATTGTTTATATGTCTCTTGACAGGAATTATTTGTATAAGGGTGTAAAAAATACTTGTAGACAAAAGTGTATATATACAGATGTAAAATCAGCATATAGGGTTATGTTATACGCTATTAACTGTACAGACAAACACATATGAGAATGTCAGCCAGGCACACAGGGTGCAGACTGCTGAAAAAATAAATACAAAAATATTTAAAAAAAGATTTACGAGATCACTACATCAAGGTCACAATCACAAAATAAGTATTTTTTGCTACAATGTGTCTTGATGGTTGTCAATAGCAATCATCAGTATAAAGATTAGCTGCGTCATGAACAAATTATATACACCAGTTGTCGATAAAGAAAGGCAAGGAAAACGTTTTATGATAAAAAAAAGAATCTTAAAATGTAGAAGAAGAAAAAGTTGTTTGATTCCATTTATAACATTCCCCTTCCAGTTTTTTACCATTGCTTGTGGATAAGGGTAGTAGCAGGAATTGTGCTGCATATTGCAACTTCAATAAGTTTTAAAAGCCTGTTGGACCTGTAGTATGAGAAATTGGTGATATGTCATGTCATGTGTGAAGTTTTTCAGACGTACAATTTAAGATTACAAGTTGATAATGGTAGCCTAGGAATAATATAGGATAAAAAAGAATTGGTGCATGATTTTGCTTTGTTGTGAGATATAACTACAAATGTGGATACAGATATATTTTAATGTTGGCAAAAAGGGTATGAAATTATACGGATGTATTGATATGTTTTGTGATCTGTGAAAAAGCATTGTAAATTGGAGAACACTAATCTAACCAACATATCCCATTAATGTGCAAGTGCTTTGATCAAGCACCAGGCATATTATGCAGACACCCCCACTGTGCAAGCTGGGTGGGTAGTCTGGATCAGGTCACCGTGCAAGCTGGGTGGGTAGTCTGGATCAGGTCCACCGTGCAAGCTGGGTGGGTAGTCTGGATCAGGTCCACCGTGCAAGCTGGGTGGGTAGTCTGGATCAGGTCCACCGTGCAAGCTGGGTGGGTAGTCTGGATCAGGTCCACCGTGCAAGCTGGGTGGGTAGTCTGGATCAGGTCCACCGTGCAAGCTGGGAGGGTAGTCTAAAGTAATCAAAAAAACTTTTCTTTTGTTGTTTTGTTAAATCACTGAAACACTTTATTGTGGATGTTTCTAACAAAAGATATGCTGAAGCCAAATAATTGAAAAGGTGCAAAGAAATTACTTGTTATTTTTGTTGTGAAAGGCTTAGTTGGATTAAGGTGTAGCAGAAAAGTAGCAGAGAATCAATGTTATGTGTGGTGCTGTTGTGGAACGTCATGTGATGCATGTTGCTTAATGTTGTGTTACGTGTATACAGGGATGCTGGATGATGATGATGATGATGATGATGATGATTAGGAGGGGTTGGTAGAGCTGGTCTTCACACCCCAGGGATACCTAAAGTTTTGTACTACCTGTTTGCTGTGCTAAGTTGAGGAAAAGGGAAAAAAATTGATATATTTCTGATTTTCTAAAAAAAAAAAAACAAGGCTTCATTTAGGGTACAATAATTCTGAAAGAACTGTATATGGTCTGGAATTTATTTGTTATCAATTTGTATTTTTCACAATCATAATTTTATGTGACAGTTCAAATTGCCAAGCTAAAAATTTTTGTCAAATAGTCGATCCCAATCACCAACCAAAAATGAATGCCTTGCTTCTTAGATTGACAGGAAAATTCTTTCCACACAAAATACTTGATGTAAAGCAATATGATAGATAGCTGCAGATGTTAAGTTTGTTTTATGTTTTTTTTTTATATATAATCGGATTAAAGTCCCCAGTATTATATAGCGAATGATGTTGATTATTGGCACCTGTTTATATTGTATGTTACTGGTGCAGGGAATATGTTTCATAAGCACAGTGCTATCCCAGTGTTTGTCCCTCAATAGTTACATTTACCCTTTTACCCTTTTACCCCATCACTGCCATCCAATTAGCACATTATTGTTAGGATTATTTAAACATTGGTCTCAGTTAGTAGTAGGATGTGGTGCTAACATCATGAAAGTTCATCATTAAATAAATGCATATATCCTCTAAACTTTAAACCAGAACACATAGTGCACACAGTAGTAAATATTTCTAATATAAAATGAGGGAAATTATGCCAAATTATAAGGTGCTGTCAAAGGTTTGGCTTGCATCCTCCCTCTTAGATATGGCAATAAATCTGACTTCCTTTGTTGAATAGAAGTATCTTATTTGACCGATTTACCTCTCGAATGTTGGCTGGGTTTGAGATTTATTTTTATACAGTGCATCATATCCAAGATACTTTTGTCTATATTATACTGTCATAAACTGGAATGCTTTGCAGACAGGAGCAGTGGGCCGTGTGAGGGTTACTCATTGGGCAAGAACTATCTCTATCCTCTGAATAACTTTACCATTTTATCCAACAGCCCTATTGCAGTGATATGTGGCTTACTTTGGTAAATTCTTTGAATGATATCAACAACATTAAGGTAATAAACAAAACAGAAGGTTCATCAGCTACATAACTGACAAATTCTGATCAGTTGAATATATATATATATATATATATATATATATATATATATATATATATATATATATATATATATATATATATATATATATATATATATTTTATATATACATATATATATATATATGAACAGTTTGCATTATACCCTTACTTGAAGATGTGGGGTAAATGGGTCAAATAAAATATTTGGAATTTATATATATATATTATATATATACACATTATATATTATCTTAAGATAATTTAACATAGTTAAGGTCACAGAATGTGATAAGAATGACAACAAGTGTGATATCAATCAAATTTAAATCTGAAAAAGGTTTATTTAGTCACCATTTATTTCAAGCACAATATAAATTTACAAATGCATTTTTGTACCTCTTGTTTTATTAAAACGTGAAAATTACATATATTTAACATTGAAATCTAAAATTTGTAATTATCAACATTATATCTTCCACGTGATGTATTCTGAAAGGTGGTGGTTGGTTTGTTTTTGTGTAAAGTTATATGATGTAAATGTACATGTACACAAATCTTATTGAGTTTACCCGGTTAGTTAGAATTCTCATTGTATCAAAACCATTCATTTAAAGCTGGTAAGATATCCACAGTTAGCACCCCTCTCTGCTGCTCATATATATAATGACTCAAGGAATAACATTAATGAGCTGTTATTCTTGCCATTCAATTCAATTGAGATCACATTCCATTACAGCAACAGAGTATTTTGGTCAAGTATTTTGTTTAAAAAAAAAAAGGTTATGGACAATACTTTGAATTTTAAATTAAAAATCAATGGTAAAACTTAGTTATGAAAAATAGGTTGGCTTACTGAAAGTATTCATAGAAAATAAATCCACTGAGAAATTTTGGAAAAATAACATTCCAGAAGATTTTGTGAGTCATAATTGTGTGTTTGTAGAAAACTGTAATTTTTTCCAAAAATGAATAGCTTAAAATAATGATGGAAGTCAAAAGTCTTCAAGAGGGAATATGTTGCAAACTTTATGCAATTTGTAAATATTTAGAGAGGTTGTCTGTGTTTTTACAAATCAAATGAACATTTGTAATTAATTGATGATTTGCCAGACCTGTGTGTAACTTCCATCAAATCGTTGAATAAAGGGTTATTTTGTATAATGAATATAGGAGAAATGCCAAGATGTACATAGTATTTTTACCACAACACATATCTAGTAATAAATAAATGGCATGTGCTGATTGTGATTTGTGAAGTCTATGAAAACACAGTAGTACTGCTCAACAAATGAGCCCCGTACTTTCATTTACCAAGTGTGAAATCAACTGTTTATATCATTTACCAAATATAGAATAAATTGTTAGCTTCAATACCAAATATGGAATCAACCATAATTCTACTCCATGTTTTGTTGTTGAATTTCATGGTTTGATTTCTTACATTGAAAATATAATATATATGTTCAAATTGAAATCGCTTTTCACAACTAGGATACAACAAATCTTTTGATATATAAGTCATTAGAATTTTTTCACATAGATGACTCCATGCATATATATGTGTGAAAAGGTTGTTATTTGCTTCATTGCTTACTATATATATATGTGGTGTTGGCTGACCAAAACTCAAGGATTAAACTATTTATATTCATTGGTATCCTGGCCATTACTATTGAGTAGCATCTAATTCTGTCCATGTTTGGAGAGGTAGAAAGTTACATAAGAACAATGTCTCTGGTTTGATAATAGTGCTTACAGATATTGTGATCGGGAATGATTTATCATAATTCATCTGTACAAATGATCAGACTAGTACCATGTGTCAAATAAAATCATCTCATCAAATGAAATAATAGTATGTTATTTGTTCCAACTCAACAGCCATGAAACTGAATGGGGAGGGGTGGATATTGTTGGCTACTAAGTGTCGAGGGGGGGTGGATATTGTTGGCTGCTAAGTGTCGAGGGGGGGTGGATATTGTTGGCTGCTAAGTGTCGAGGGGGGTGGATATTGTTGGCTGCTAAGTGTCGAGGGGGGGTGGATATTGTTGGCTGCTAAGTGTCGAGGGGGGGTGGATATTGTTGGCTGCTAAGTGTCGAGGGAGGGTGGATATTGTTGTTGGCTGCTAAGTGTCGAGGGAGGGTGGATATTGTTGTTGGCTGCTAAGTGTCGAGGGGGGTGGATATTGTTGTTGGCTGCTAAGTGTCGAGGGGGGTGGATATTGTTGTTGGCTGCTAAGTGTCGAGGGGGTGGATATTGTTGTTGGCTGCTAAGTGTCGAGGGGGGTGGATATTGTTGTTGGCTGCTAAGTGTCGAGGGGGGTGGATATTGTTGTTGGCTGCTAAGTGTCGAGGGGGTGGATATTGTTGTTGGCTGCTAAGTGTCGAGGGGGGTGGATATTGTTGGTTGCTAAGTGTGTTCACAGTTTTTCATTTCGTCATTGTTTCCACTGCTTTGAGTCGTGTCTTCCCTTTTTGACAGAAATGCTTTCACACGTGGATCGATTTTAATTGCGTTTTAAATGAATTGATGGCTTTGTTCTGTTCTTGAACAATTTGTGATAATATTGGGTAAATACCTTTATTTATCATTTAAAACGCAATTAAAATTGATCCGCTACGTCACACGAGTTATGGTCAAAATAGCCGCGATTCCAAGTGGACCGCGGTATTGAACTGTCACAGTGAACCGCGGTCAAGCTGCTCAATCTGCGCAATTTATCAATGTACATTATCTACAATTGTAAATTAGAGAATATTTGAGCCTTAACTTTGCTTAGAAATACGTTTTGGAAGATTAAATGGCCGCCAAACTTGAATGCGTAGTTCTAATGACGGGCCTGGGTGAAAAGTGAGAATATTCACAGAATTATATGCCGAACATGAGGTCTAATTACGGCGGAAAGTAGCTTATCAATATTAAGATTGGCAACTGACACTTGTAGATAAGTTACATTGATAAAATATCCAAATTCAGCCGGTTGACCGCGGTTAAATGTGGCAGTTCAATACCGCGGTCCACTTGATATCGCGGTTGTTTTGACCAGGTACCCGGAGAACCAGTTAACCGTAGACCTCCGTGCTCGGCGAGTCTTCCTCCGTGCTCCGTGGGCTGTCACGGAGGAGAAAATTTCTTCTCGGCCGAGGAAAATTGCATCAATTGGCCGCTTGGTGTCACCACCTCACTACAGTATATTCGTATGTAGTTTATTTCCACGGAGGAGAAAACTGCTCCTCCGTCGGAAGGAGAATGCATTGACTGGCCGCTTGGTGTCACCACCTTATATTTTGTAGATTGTATAGGCCCCAGAAAATGACTACCGAAATTGCGAAGATGTTAATTATAGCAAAGACATTGTTTTACAATGTCAATGTCTCTGATTTTGAAGATTTCACATTAATATCTCAGTCTTACAGAAATGATTTGAATATATCTGAGATCGTGAGAACAAGAAGAAGACAGGTAGCTTTTATTTTGTGTTTGGCCCGAAAATGACTGCCGTAATTGCGAACATAAAACTAGACCTAGAAGTTCATGGTAAACCTAGTTTTAAATATTTCATATTCATATCTCGGCTCATAATATATGTCTGAAATCTTGGTTGAAACTAGACCTATGATTTAGCCCCGAAAATGACTGCCGTAATTGTGAACTAAATAAAAAGATATTAATTATAGTTTTGAAGATTTGACATTAACACACGTCTGCCGGGCAAAATTGCTAAAGACTACCGCCAGATGTCACGACCTTTCATTGCAGTTCCAATATTGACCACCAAGCCCTCTAGTGGACTTTGTATGCGATGGAATAAACTTTCAGGGTGACATCTGGCGGTTGAATTGTCCATCCAAGCGAGGAGTTTATCAAATTTTATCAAAAAGTTGTCAAAATTGTCTTTTTAAGGGTCTTTTTCCTTCTAAATCGATGTCACAGCTAGGTAAGATGTTCATATTAACTACAATAGGACACAGAATTGATGTGGAATTAAATAAAATGAGCCACGGAGCAAGATTTGGAAGTTTGCTCGGCCGAGGAGTTCCTCCGTGCTACCACAGAGCAAGGAGTTGCTCGGCCGAGGAGCTGCATAAACTCCACGGAGGAGCAGTCCACGGAGCGCGGAGGAAGACTCGCCGAGCGCCGAGGTCTGCAGTTAACTATTGTTGGGTACCCGTCACACCCGCTTTTTTAAATGACGACCTCGTATTGCGTAATGCATGTTAACGTTAGGGGGAACAGTGTCTTCTAAAGTTCTTTTTTCCCGCCAAAAAAAGTCATTTGAACCCCAAAAAATGACATGGTGCAAGATAATTGTTTTGTATGAAAATAACTACAAAACGGATTTCAGTCTTAAATGTATCAAATGCTGAGAGATGGATTTTCCTTTTGATTAGATATTTAATTTGTTTTTAAAATTTTATCATTTTTAATCATTTTAGATTCAAAATTGAAGCAAAAATGGTTTTTTTGGTAACAATTAAAGAAAGGAGAGAGCTTACTTGAAAAACATTTTTGGGCATAACTACACTAGCAGTAAAAAAGGCGAGGATCACAAGAATAAGCTTGACGACGATCACAGTCCCGACCAAGACCAACAACGGTTTCGATCTAGTTCGATCTCTTCAGTTGGATAGGGACTGACTGCGTTATCCTAATTCTTGTTTATATTGGATCTAGTGGAGGTGACAGCACCTCTGGAGGTGCTGTGCCTTCACTTGTAGCACCTCCAGTCTGGAGGTGTTCTGATTTTTATGAGCTCTCGAGTGGAGGTGCTATTGAAAAACCATTGTTTTGAGGGCATTGCAAGGGTTACAGGCGAGTTGTAAAGTGTTCTACATGTGTTGTAGAATATTCTGCAATTTTTGGGGAGGTTTTTTCGACTTTTTGTCGATTCGAAAGTGTTCGATCTCTAATCTCTAATTCTTTTGAAATTTAAGGACCCTCTCCCGGATGGCCTCCAGACTAGTTCGTTTATTTTACGCTGCGTACTGCCCCGGCGCGGGGTAGGAATGTCCAGTTTTTAAACGAATTAATTGATCTCGTTTCTTTCTTTTGTTATATGTACGAGAATTTTTCAATAATTAAATAGGATAAGATACCTTGTTTTTGTTGGGTTCTCGGCCAGTTTTTGAGCCGTTTTTTGGGGCGTTTGTATTCCAATGTCGATTAGGAACCTGGTTTGGTTTCATACAAACACAGACAAGAAACTTTTTTTCTTTTAAAATTAGGTTTTATTTTCATATTGGTTTTAGTTCTGGTTGTTTCTTGTGGTATTTTCCAGACTTATGTTGCAATTCAGACAGTTTGTGGACTCTGGATGACTTCTTTGTCTTCCAGGATATCCTGGAGGGATTCCAGGATTTTTTCGAAGTCTTGGGGGGGGTTTTTTCGTGTCTCCCATTCGAAGCTATCCCAGAAATCGTCAATGTTTGTCGAATCTGGGATGCCATTGGGAACTTGATCTGGGGTGATTTTGCCCAAAGAGAGAGCCTCGGTGGTTGATGCTCCCTCTGTGATCTCCCCTGTTCCACTTGGTTCTAAGTTAGCTGAAAAGAGTAGAATGAGTACCTGGTGATGAGTTGGTTTTGGAAATTCTTATCACCGGATGGGATTTCCCAGAAGTTCCCCATCTGTTGAAGATGTAGTGGTCTTTAAATTGTGACTATATTGATTTGTCTCATATTTTTTTGGTACATCTGGGTGGTTGTCTTACTTGCTTGTGGTGTTTCCGATCTGACCTCAGTTTGGAGGTTGTATGTCGGGGTTGTCTGGGTGAGGTCCCTGATTTGGACCTCTGCCTCCATGCGCAATTGTATGTTGCATTGGGTCAAGAGGGAACAGAATGGATCCCGTTTGCAATGCCTCCTCAGGTTGTCGAGTCTGGTGTATGTCACCATACAGTAGTCACACTTGTACCCCTTGTGCGTGGGTGTGTGGGCGTGCTGGGCGTGGCGTCTCATGGCCCGGAGTGTGGTGTAAGTTTTGCCACATTGAGCGCATACAGTGTGCGCTTCTTTTGTCGCCATTTTAGTGTTTGTTGTGGCTACAGAGGACTATTGTGTATTGTGCTGGTTGCTAGGGCGACGTGGGCATTGTTGCTTTGCGTCGTCGCTCGGGCTATTGTCTTTTGGACTCCCGTGTTCGTCTCGTGCGACGAAAAATCGAGTGGTGCCGGCATCTTAAGAGGTTTGATCGATTGATCAACGTTGATGCGTAGTTGGAATACGTAATGTGCGCCGAAAACTTTTATGTATTGTTTTTTGAAGCGATTTCCATGTTGTGGACTTGTTGCTTCAATTTTCTGGTTTTATAGAACCTATTTAAAATGGTATGGTTCAGTAGTTGATCGTGTAGTTTTGGCCGAAGAAGGTAGACGTTGGACTAGATTGAAATCTATTTTTCAATAGTGTGTCTGCATAGGGTAAGAAAATAATCTCTTTATCTACCTTTTTCGTTTAAACCTGTTGGTTTAAACGTTCTCAACCTGTCTATCCATTCCAGTTCTCTAGTAACTCTAGTTTGGTCGTATGGTATTGGTTTTTTGTATAGAATGTATATCACTTGGAATTCCATGTCATCTATACAATGACCTGGTTGATTGAAGTGATGACCTGTAGCTTGGTCATATTCTTTCCTCCTGATGTAGCCTAAATGTTCGTTTATACGTTCTTTAAACGTCCTGTAAGTTTCCCCTACATACTGTTTCTTGCAGGTTCTGCATGTTATGAGGTAGACTAGGTTTCTTGTGTTACAGGTGTATTTTTCTGGAGCTTTATATTCTCGTCCAGTTACTGAGCTCTTCACGGTTTTGTGAGTTCTCCAGGAGAGGCAAAATTGGCATCTCCAAGGTCTCCTGCATGGTGGTGCAGTGGGTTGGTGAGTAGTAGTTGCAGTTTGGTTATGGCATGCTGCTCTAACTAGTTTGTCAGATATATTTTTAGGGCGTCTGAATGCCACCAGAGGTTTCTCTGGGAAGGCATCCTTGTGAGTGGACAGTTGTAATAGTGGCCAGTGTTTCCTTAGGATTTTTTGGAAATTTGGGTTGGCCTCATTGTAGGTGGTAACAAGTGGTACCTTTGGCTGCTCGCTTTTGGAAGTGTTCTTCTGTTTGAGCAGGTCTTCCCTGGTTTTGTCTCTCGCTTTGATTCGTGCGGATTCTAGGGCATCTGTTGGATATCCCCTGCGTTGATAGTCTAGCATTCTGAGTTGTGAATGTTTTTCGTAGTCTGCAAGCTTAGTGCAGTTCCTTCTTATTCTCAGGAATTCTCCGTAGGGACCGCCCGTTTTGCAATGTTTTGGGTGGGAGGAACTGAAGTGTAGGTAGTTGTGTGTGTCAGTATCTTTGGTGTAGAGATCCGTGTAGATAGAGCCATTTTCTCTATCGACCTTAACTAAAGTGTCCAAGAATTCTACCTCTACTTTCGAGTGTTTTGAGGTGAATTTAATTTTATGATGGAATGAGTTGGTGTATTCAATGAAGTTTAGGAGTTTTTCTTCTCCTTGGTCAAATACCATGAATATGTCATCAATGTATCTCAGATAGAGAGCTGGTTTAGATGGGGCATTTTTTAAGAGGTTCTCTTCTAGATGTGCCATAAATAGGTTGGCATACGAAGGGGCTACCCTTGTTCCCATTGCTGTTCCTCCCGTTTGGAGAAAATTTTCACCATTAAAGGTGAAGTTGTTCATTTTCAATACTGCTTCTAAGAGACTCATCAAGCTTTTGATGCTCGCTTTGCCTTTGTAGTTTTTAACCAGACATCTGTATACTGCGTTCAAGCCCTCATTATGGGGGATATTTGTATACAGGCTAGTCACGTCCATAGTGGCTACAATGATTTCATTGTTACTCTTAAAGGAGGAGATTTTCCTAATGAAATCTGTGGTGTCCCTTACATAGGAGGGTGTGTCTTTGACAAAGGGTTTGATGTGTTCATCTACAAATGCAGAGATTTGTTCTGTAGGAGACCCATTTCCACTGATAATGGGTCTCCCTACGACCACTTTTTTGTGTATTTTAGGTAGGAAGTAAAATTTGGCTGTCTTAGCCTCGTGTGGACACAATGTCATATAAACGTCATTGCTGATTTCGTCCTTGTCATACATTTGGTTCAGTATGTTCCTAACACTGGTTTTATGTTGTTCTGTGAGGTCATTAGGGGTTTTGACATAAAAGTTGATGTCATTCAGTTGTCTTTCTGCTTCTCTGATGTAATCTTCTGTGTCCATAATTACTATAGCAGAGCCTTTATCTGCCTTTTTTATAGTTATGGTTTTGTTGTTGCTTAGGGTGTCTAAGGCTGTTCTTTCCTCTCTGTTGAGGTTTTGGGTGCGGGGGGCCCTAGGGACGAATTGGTTGAGGTCCCTTTGGACACATTTGAAAAAGGTTTCTAACACTGGGTCCCGGGAGGTGGATTTTGGTTCCCAAGTGCTTTTCGGTTTGAATTTAGCTTGTGGGTCCGGGATTGATGGGGCAGTTGTTGAGGTTGATGGGATATTGGTATGAGCAAAGTATGTTGCTATGCTCGGTTGAGTTTGATTGGGGATGTCAGATTGACTTAGGGTGTCTGAGTCAGGGTCGTGCCAAAATGATTTTAGTCGCATCCTTCTGAAAAAGGATCTCAAATCTGATTGTATTTCATGCATTTTTGGTTCGCCTGGGGTGGGGCAAAATTTGAGACCTTTTAGGAGAATGTTTCTTTCATTAGGGGTCAAGGCATGGCTCGACAAGTTAATGACTGAACGTTCATCCTTGTTGTCAAGGTTAATAATAACATTTTTGTTAAAGAACGAGATTTTGATTTTTGGGTTTGAGACGTTTTTATTTTGTCTTAAAGGTACATTTTGATCTGGCATACATTCATTGAAATTGTCTACTGTGAGAACCTGGCTTGGTTCTGTGCTTGTTGCACTGTCATTGTTATTGCTTTGGTTGAAGTTTTCTATTCGTTTACAGTTGTATTGTTCTGAGAGCTTTGTCCTGAGTTTTGTTGATGGCTCTCGCTTTTGGGAGCCCACCGGATCTCGTTCTTTAACTGAACAGGTTGATGAGATCGCCGATGGTGGGCTTTTTGGAGGTGTTTCTTTTGCTGGCTGTTCCCTTATTGTTGGGGACTCTGCGTTTTGCTTCCTTTGTGACGCGGTATTTTTGTTGCTGCTTGGTGGGTATTTTTTTGCTCTTCCGATTCCTGGGAACGCCGAGGGTTTCCTCCTCGGTTTTCTCCAGATCGTATGCAAATCTTTTGCGTTGTCGACTGCTCTCTTCAATTCGTACCCGGTTGGCGACCGTGTTGGCTGCCGCTTGGGCCTCGTCGTAGCAGTTGTTGTCGACTTTAGAGCGTAGTTCCTTCCATGCAGCGTCAGCAATGTGCTGATTGGTTGATGACATATACTGTGCGTGTGTCGTCTCAAGGGAGAGGAGCTCGCTTTCATATGAGCGGATTTTCCTCCGCCAATTGGCAGAGAACTCGGAGTCATTGGCCCCGCTCGGCGGACTGATTTTAATCTGCAAAATGAGACGATATTTTGAACTGTGATGTTTTCAGTTTGATTCATTACCTTTTCTTTGTTATTTGATAATGTGTAAAGTCGAGCACTATTTCCCCGAGTTTTCCGCTCAGGATTGTGTGCTCGTGCGCTTAAGGCCTGCCCGAGAGGGCTAATCAAGTGGAGCCGTGTTATCTCTACGAGATTCAAAACGGCGAATTTCTTGAGGTATCTGGGGCGGCATTGTTTCCCCATTGTTAATTGTGGCTTGTTTAGTTCTGTTCCGGCCCATTGTCTATTGTTGTGATGGGCGGAACATGTATAAGTAAGTAATGCTCTAATTTTACTTCTCCTCAGCGTAGCGTTGCTGGGGGCGACCAATGTGGGAGGAATGTGTATATGTAAGTTTGTTATTACCTTGAGACGGCGGGGGATGACGTGCCCCTCCATCGCCTTGTATTTTTGTAGCGATGCGTGGATGGTATGGTAGCGGGCATGCCTCGCTAACGCATTTCGGGCTCTCTTGTAGAGATTTTCGTGTTCGCTGGGGATGTTGGGCCTCCCTTTCTTTGCTGGCGGGGCGGAGTCGTCTGAACGTTTGCGTTTGGCGTTAGACGACTGCCCGGAGGTCCCTTCCCCCAGGGGGTTTGTTTGTTTCTTGAGGTAATCCTGAAAGGCGGCCCATTGTTCTGGCGCCACCTCAATAGACCCCTTATCTCTCGAGACGACCGTTGCTAGAGATTGCATAGAGGCAGACTCGACTAGACTCGTCTGACTGGTGGACAGCTTCGCAATCTCGTCGGTGAGGTTGGTACTGGAAGAGGCTGAAGACAGCTCGCTCATTCTTGGGATGGAAGACGTAACAGTAAAAAAGGCGAGGATCACAAGAATAAGCTTGACGACGATCACAGTCCCGACCAAGACCAACAACGGTTTCGATCTAGTTCGATCTCTTCAGTTGGATAGGGACTGACTGCGTTATCCTAATTCTTGTTTATATTGGATCTAGTGGAGGTGACAGCACCTCTGGAGGTGCTGTGCCTTCACTTGTAGCACCTCCAGTCTGGAGGTGTTCTGATTTTTATGAGCTCTCGAGTGGAGGTGCTATTGAAAAACCATTGTTTTGAGGGCATTGCAAGGGTTACAGGCGAGTTGTAAAGTGTTCTACATGTGTTGTAGAATATTCTGCAATTTTTGGGGAGGTTTTTTCGACTTTTTGTCGATTCGAAAGTGTTTGATCTCTAATCTCTAATTCTTTTGAAATTTAAGGACCCTCTCCCGGATGGCCTCCAGACTAGTTCGTTTATTTTACGCTGCGTACTGCCCCGGCGCGGGGTAGGAATGTCCAGTTTTTAAACGAATTAATTGATCTCGTTTCTTTCTTTTGTTATATGTACGAGAATTTTTCAATAATTAAATAGGATAAGATACCTTGTTTTTGTTGGGTTCTCAGCCAGTTTTTGAGCCGTTTTTTGGGGCGTTTGTATTCCAATGTCGATTAGGAACCTGGTTTGGTTTCATACAAACACAGACAAGAAACTTTTTTTCTTTTAAAATTAGGTTTTATTTTCATATTGGTTTTAGTTCTGGTTGTTTCTTGTGGTATTTTCCAGACTTATGTTGCAATTCAGACAGTTTGTGGACTCTGGATGACTTCTTTGTCTTCCAGGATATCCTGGAGGGATTCCAGGATTTTTTCGAAGTCTTGGGGGGGGTAGCAATTTCCAGAACCAAAGCATTAATCTTTAGCTAGAATGATGTTATTTAGTTTAAATAGACAGAATTTTAAAATATGTCTTATAACTCAAGTAATTTGTGTTTTTGTAAATAAAATGATTCAAATAAATGTAAATTTTTGACACCATTTGGTATTTTTTTACTTGAATTTGAAGAAAGTTAGATATCTCAAAATATAGACCATTAATCAAAATTCCCTCTATTTAAACTAAATAGAATAATATTTGGAGTAAACCTGTTCTTAAAATTTGGTAATTAAACTTGCAAAACTTCTCAATTTTGTCATAAAAAGCGTGGGAAATTTTCAGAAATATGAAGTTTAATTTGCTTCTAATTTTGTATCACTGGGCAGTGATGAGGTCTAATACAGCAACTACTGGCTAATGGATTAGTCATAAAAGATCAATACATGATGTTTCCATGTGTATTAATAAGCATTGATCCCATCTGAACCGATATATGGTATTTATTTAGTTGGTTTTGGTGGGTTATAATGGTGCACTATTTCATGCAGTTGAAGGATCAATGACGTCATAATGGTGGTGTGACTATTTATCAATGAAATAGTGACGTCATGCTTTTTTGGTATCTTAGCAACAGTCAACAACACATTTCATACAGTGCTGATCCTCTGCATGAAGTGTCTCTGTTCCCCCTAACGTTAAATGAATGGATGGTTTTGTTCTGTTCTTGAGCTGCAAAGCGAATTTGTGATAATACTGGGTAAATACCTTTATTTATCATTTAAAACGCAATTAAAATCGATCCGCTACGTCTGATATTCATTATTTCGAAAATATGAACATCATATTTACGTTTTACAGTATATACTCGTGTATAAGACCGTTAAGATCTTGTATTGTAAGCATATTTACATTTCACTTTTAATATGGCCGCCAAGCGTCAGCTGAAGCTTGAATGGTAGCAGAGCCGATATCTCATGAAAACCAACTTGTCTTATATTCGGAAATTGTTTTTTTCAAGCAAAATAACCTCAATTTTGGGAGGTCGTCTTATATACGATTCGTCCTATACACGAGTAAATACGGTAAATGTAGGGGGTATGGCTGCATAGTTTGTAAGGGCTCAACCTCAGCAAGCAACAGTCATTCATCCGGCAATTCATAATTGGCATAGAAGGGGGAGGTGAACTATGTTTTCAATTGACCTTTAACATTGCTGCAGTGATGTTCAGTCTGAGAAAATAGTGCAGACTATTTCTCTGTTATGGTAAAATTGTATGTACGTCATATTTGGAATGTATGATCATTTTAATATGTAGATGTGTGCAACATAATCCTTATTTGAGTGATAAGAGTGACATTTTGATATTTTTAGGTTGACATTTTTTTTTAATTCATAATAAAAATCAACTACATTTTTGAAAGACAATTTCCCTTGAAGTTTCAGGTTCTTAATTTAGCAAGAGCTATTCAAGATTTGTTATTCCCAAGAGATTGATCTGCCACATTAGTATATACTACCAACATGATAATCCCTCATATTTGCTGGTGAACTGAGTATAGTGGTTTCTCTATTTTAAATAAACACGTATCAGGAAATGACCTGCATCATTATTTCATTTATACATTGTTGACTGGGACCATAAATATGTGTGCATTAATTTATTATTTCATATATTTCATAGTTCGGTATATAATCTGCTGGATTGTTGAGTAGCCCACAACTGTTCATAATATTTTTGTATTTACACATTTAACTCTTTCTGTCATAACTTCAAAAATCGTGTATTAATATAATGAACATTCACACAGTTACATATTTGTTTATTGAGTAAGGACTTGACACACATGGTAAATGGGTTAATAAAAACACTCCACTTCTGAAAACCCAGGTTTTCCAAGGCTGTCATTAATTCAAAATGACGTCTGCAATAAATAAATATGACAAGTAATTAGTGAAAGTGCAAATTAACTTATCACCATAATGAGTTTCAAATTATGAAATATAATTCGCACACACATTATCAAGAGTATGTTAGGATATTTTCTGCTCAGAATTATTTACGTACTTCTATTTAGTTCAATATTGATCAAAATTAAAAAATTAAACATAATTCCTATATATCTGAATGTATTTCTTATTTTGTTCATTTTCCCTTCCGGACAGTTATATCTACACAGCCTGTTGGCTATTCTTGATATAATCTGTGCTCACTCAGACCTATGTGTATAGGGCACATATTGATTCACAGCTTCCCGGCCTCCCGCGAAGTCTCCTAGCATTATCACTTGGGACTGTCGTTGTTTCATTTGGGCCTTACTAAATTATTGGCGTTGCTTTCATAATTTGAATGTCCAAAGTGGGCTACATACCTGAATCCCTGGACATCATTGGCCACGGTGTGCACCTCCAGGGAGAGCTGCTTCACTCTGGATAAGGACCCGTCCCTCACCATGGCCTCCATGGCGTCCCACTGAGACCCCTCCACGTCAAACTTTAAATAATCTATCACCCGCTGAAAAGAACAACAATAGGCATTATATGAGTTGCATCCATAAAACATGAGGCATGAGGCATGAGGTTTGGTCTGTCTGTGTGTTTTTGTTTTTGTTTTGTTTGTTTTTTTTATTTTTATTTATTTATTTATTTTTCTTGTATTTTTTACTCTCATAAGAGACACCACCACATCTAAGAGAGACTGACTCAGGTTCCCAGCCAGTTTAATGTATATGAATGTGATTTTTCTTGCATTAAGGATATAGCATCTCATATACTTCAATCCAGCTTCTTTCACGTTTAATCTAATGTCATTTCATAAAAATGTATGTACGGTATGTGAGGAAAATATCCACTTGCTGATGAATAACCCGATTATGACATACTGGTCCACACATTGGATAACTAGTATTTCCATATACAGATAAAGCGCGATCCGTAATTGGCATAAATCCATGTTTTAAGATTTTTGTTGTCTTTCTGTTAGGTGAAATTATACAGCAATGTTTCTGTCCCCACGCTACGATAAAAGTGAATGGTGCTATACTATACATTGAATATAGATCCATACTATACATTGAATATAGATCCATACTGTACATTGAATATAGATCCATACTATACACTGAATATAGATCCATACTGAACATTGAATATAGATCCATACTGAACATTGAATATAGATCCATACTGTACATTGAATATAGATCCATACTGAACATTGAATATAGATTCATACTGAACATTGAATATAGATCCATACTGTACATTGAATATAGATCCATACTGTACATTGAATATAGATCCATACTGAACATTGAATATAGATCCATACTATACACTGAATATAGATCCATACTATACATTGAATATAGATCCATACTGCACATTGAATATAGATCCATACTATACATTGAATATAGATCCATACTATACATTGAATATAGATCCATACTGCACACTGAATATAGATCCATACTGTACACTGAATATAGATCCATACTATACATTGAATATAGATCCATACTGCACATTGAATATAGATCCATACTGTACACTGAATATAGATCCATACTATACATTGAATATAGATCCATACTGCACACTGAATATAGATCCATACTATACATTGAATATAGATCCATACTATACACTGAATATAGATCCATACTATACATTGAATATAGATCCATACTGCACATTGAATATAGATCCATACTATACACTGAATATAGATCCATACTATACACTGAATATAGATCCATACTATACACTGAATATAGATCCATACTATACATTGAACAGGCCATATGATGTGATTCCACATCTTTGCATTTGATAATAATGAGAGGTAACTTACATCTTTGGCCCCAGTGAATGAAATAAGGGACATAAGCGTGAGCAACTTCCAGCCATGTTTATCTGTCTTATTTTTCCCTGATAAGCCAATGTCTAAGAACCACATTCTGCTGTTCCTCTGGTGACTTTTCTTTCCAACACTGGTATATGCAAAAAATAATAAAAAATAATAATAATTTTTAAAAGCAAACTCTCTGTATTGCAATTGAACGATTTAAAATATATTTACAGTTATCGTTATCATTATATGTATTCAATGATTATGTTTGTGTCTCAGTAAGTCACTAAGTGGTAACGTTAAAAGAAAAACTCAAAATTGATGGTTTAAGACAAGACAAGAATTATTTATGTGTCACTGGTTTTCACACCTTGGGTCAAATGCCCGGACCAGACATCCCACATCTTTGGACACAAAATCGTCAAAACTGAAGTCAAATCCTATCCTGAAATATTAAATATGAAACATAGATGAAAAACGATCCCAGCTGGTTTATCAAAGCTATTTGCTTAAAGCGTGTATGTTGTGATGCAGTTCCATTACTTATATCAGAGAATGTACATTTGTAAATATATTTTAAGGGGTATTGTATTATAAACTTTGGAATAACACTCATGTATAAATGAACATAAAAACGATCTTACAAATTTAAGTATTTAATCAAATAATTTCTTTTTGAAAACAAAATTATATTAGTTTAAGGTCCAGAGTCACTATATTTTCAGTAATTAAACTGATAACAAGATATTCATAAAAATGTTTGAAGAATGACATCCACAATAGAATTTATCTAAAATTCATGTTTTATATTCAAAAAGACAAAATTCATTTAAGCTTACCCTATGCTGTATACCAGGCAGGGTGGGGCAAGCTTGTAGGGCTGGGACATGCACACGTCCCAACCACCGTCATTCTCCTTCCCCATCCACTCACTCTGATGGCATTCTACATGTAGCCTCATCAGAGATCTACAATATACAAAAAACAGTAAGCTTTAACTTAACAAAATTGTCACTTCTGTGTGTTGTGTCATGTTTTGCTTTAACTCCCTACTTCTTTTAGCATTTTAAGGCTTTTTAAAGTAAAGTATTTGTTACAATTTTATATACATTTAAAGAATGTACCTGAAGTAAAGGTCCTGAGCCTGGGGGAGGGATAGGTTTGTAGGCCACGGTATGGCAGGTTGACACAGTAAATTAAGACCAGGTAACTGACGTCTACCAGGTGGCACCATGCATCCCAAACTATCACGTGATATCCAAAGATCTGCTTCTGAAAAATTTGTCTTCTCTGCTGATACCATTTCATGAATCTTCATTGGCTGCAAATATTAAGCAAAACTTAGTCCACTTTTATTAAGAGATGATAAGTTGATAATATATGGTAAAGATGATCCAGGCAAATATAATAGTGTTTCCCTATGTTCACATTAACTGTCATTAAATTCTTTAAATTCTATAAAAATGATATATTCATTCAAACGCATGTCATGTCCGCCACTGCAATTTATTGCCCCATCATTTATTGCAGGTATTATGAAAAACATTACTCTAAAATCTTAAGCTGTAACAATTAGTTTGCACATATATTTAGCTTGGTCCAAAAACATAAAGCTCATGACTAGAGAGATATGACTAGAGAGAACTAAAATATAAGTTCACCTAACATTACTGAATCTGCTAGGTTGTTAATTGATTTATTACAATATTACACAATAAATCAAACAACATAATGAGTATAATCTGATTCATGAAGTGCAATATAAGTGTATTGTATATATGCGTCTATGACATATTCTCTAAAGTGAAAATACCAATTGCCAGAGGTGGAATTGCATTCACAGGTATCCAAATGTATTGTGTTAGTGAGAAAATCATTTGTGAAAGGGAAAGCCAAGCTGAGAAAGCAACAAAAACATGATGGGAAAAGTTCGTTGGGAAATTTTAAAAACCTCTTCAGGGCCCAATACATTATTATCTGCCGGTATTTTCTCTTTGAAGAATTGTGATGCTTTTGAAGACAGACCTGATATTGGGGAATGTTCAGATCGTATCTCGTCCATATCATTGTGCCTGTTATAAACACCAGGAGTAGGAAAGCTGTGAGTGAGTACAGGATCCTGATGGTGGATGTCCTGGACAAACCAAGTTTGCCTCCATTGGCTTCATATTCTCCCTCTGAAAAGATACACGTTTAATCGGCTGCTTATTACAAATTCTTTTTCAACTTTTTGACCCCAGAAGATAAATATGGAAAAATTGATTATCTATGTTAACACTCTTAAATCTTTACTTAAGGAATGAATGTCATGAATATAGCAAAGATTCCTTTTTTAACAGTAAGTGCCAGAAACTTGTCCAAAAGTAAATGGCACATATTATATTATGTGCCGCACGAAAGTTAATTTTATTACTAGAAAGCATGCAAGCAGGAGTTTATAAAAAAAACTATAAATAAAAGTGAAAATGTTAGTTACCTGAAGTTTTCATCTCATGGCAGTGAAATAGTTTGTGTCTTTTGACTTGCACTGCATCATTGACCTGTATTACAAGGTTGCTGTATTGCCGCGGGCAAATGTATCATATAATTTATTATAATTGCTTGGTGCACTAAGGCAATTATTATTGGGTCCATATTGTCAGTATATGACTAATCCAGTTGAAATCATGCCACTCTGTACACAGAGCCACTTTGTAGCATGAGACAGTATTGGTCCCAGAAGTATGGAGTCCCAGACTCAAGAAAGAATGGGATAATTTGACCAAAAAGAATTGCTTATTTAAAAAAATGTATCAAACACAGAATATCACATAAAACAGTTGCGGTGGTCTGTATTAAAATAATACTTTTCAAATTATGCATATACATAGTTGTATATAAAAAGCGCTGTATTTTGAGAGGTTAAGAATTAAGCAAGTTCAAAGTACATTTTATTTTTTCAAGCACAAATTCCCTCATGTACTAATTTACTGGAGAAATAAAAAATGGTCTTATGGTAACTTTACTATTAAGTTATCATAAGACATTATCTTTTCTAACTTACAATATGACAATGCTATGAATATATGAATTGTCCAGTGGGATGTTTGTTTGGCTCGGCCCTGACAGGCTAAATGACTCACAGATGGAAATGCCATTATATTTGCCTGAGCCAGCCTGGGGCAGCAATAAACATTGCCCAGATTTGCCCACGCTCCGCAAGCATATATTCTGAGCCCCAAATAAACATTCACCTGACAATTTATACAAGGATAAAAACTTAAAAATTTGTCAAGTTTTTACTAGTAATGTACTCATATACACACTCATTTGTATTTATGAGTGCCAATGTTGCAGCACATTAGCCCCATATCGTGTGTGAGTCGCACGCTGAGCAGACAGCCATCGAGTGCAGCCATCGAGTGCAGCCAGGCGGCGGTCACGTCCCTCGGTCACGTGACGCAGGGCCAAGCAGAAGCCAAGATGGCGACGTCGATGGGCAGGTCGGGCCTGCTTGAAGTGTACATTAGGCAACAATGGTGCCGAGTTTTTGTGACTCTGACGGAGGAATGTTTGGTTTTAAGTCTAGATGACCATATAGAAGGGCCGGGGGTTTTAAACGGCGGCTCGGATGGTTCCCCGGGGCGTTTAGACGGCGATTACAACCCTGATCAACTTCCCGAAGCCATCGCAGGTCAGAAGCGGGTGATCCGAGTTGTCAAGGAAGATGCCAACGGGTTGGGCATCAGCATCAAAGGCGGCAAGGAAAACAAAATGCCCATCCTTATAAGTAAAATATTCAAAGGAATGGCTGCAGATAAAACTGAAAAACTCTACGTTGGGGATGCTATATTGCAAGTAAACTCGGACGATCTTCGAGATGCCACTCATGACGAGGCGGTGAAAGCCCTGAAGAGAGCAGGGAAAGTGGTCGACTTGGAAGGTAACCTCTTCAAAACTATTTGTTTCCTAAAGAAAAAACAAAGAAAAGCATTTATCTAAAACATGTGCATTTTGAGCCTCAAATGCCTGTGACGTAAGAGAACATGGTAAGAAAGAGTTTTCTGACAGATGATGAGTTTGTGGTTGAGTGAACACCAACCAAAACAAGCCACACCCCTCAGCTGTCAAACAGCTGTCAAACAAAGATAAAACCCCTCAGTGCGCCTTGGAAAACTCTACAGATGTTCAGAATAAGCAATATTTTATGATCCAAGTTCACAAACTAGAGTTGAAGTCATATTTTAGACCAGAAACACCCACTAAAGCAAAAGAGGTAAACATGTACCTAAACTTGTTTACAAGAGGGCATGGATGTGAAGTACAAACATGCCATTTGCCTGAAAAATGATTGAGTTTTACGACCCTGGTTTTTGATGATAAGCATTTGATAAGTTCTAGCAGCAAGGTATATGTACAGCTAATTCATATAATCAGTGTATTTTGCATAGAGCATGTTGAGCATAATTTTTTCCTGGAAATAGGCTAACACTGTTTACAACATGCCTGTAAGTCCAGATGTACATTCCTGGAATAGATTAAAGGATTATCTTACACATGTAATGATCTAGAAATATGCTACCAGTAGTGCAACAGTTTTGGAATATCAAGTTATAATTTGTATCAGAGTTAGTTTGTTTTTTTTTTTGGTGGGGGGGGGGGATAATAGCAAAATTAACTTTGGAGTACTTTTGACAAACTCTGCACTTTGGTTTAGCCACCTATTAACATATATTCCACTACAGTTCCTGTTCTCGTATTGGTACCATGTGTAAGGAAGTAAATCTGCCATGAAATCCTGGTAATTTGAGCGTAATCATGATAATTATGTGGGATGTAAAGGACCTAATGAGGATACTTTGTAAAATTAGAAAGCAATTATGACATCAAAGGATGTAAGGCATGTGAAAAAAACATTGCATCGGTCTTTGATGGTGGTTCCCAAAATCAGACCCATGTTGTACCAGGTCTCAGCCCTTGAAAGCCAGGAGGTTCAAATCAAAGAGAGGAGATAGATGGACAAGTGCCAGCTGGCTGGGAATCAGCTCATCAAAGAATGGTCAAGTCACTTAGATTAAAGCCAACTTTCTCCTTGCCTAGTTCCATAGCTTTGCAGGGGGCAAAGTGAGAGTGGTGAGATGTGGAATAGCTGAATTCATCCGCAGCATTCATCGGGGAATAGGCCACCCATGCCATTTAGTTTTGGCAAAAATCTCGGTATTTTGTTTCAGGAAGATTAGCAGTGATATCGTGCAGTTTTTGGTGGATAAATCCCAGCAGGAGAGTGAGGTTTGTGGGATGTGATAGTCCAGGCATGCAAGACATGTTGATAGTGCAAGATTGCTACATGTACACTGTGCAGGTTCACCGCTGAGAGAGGCGTGTCCGCTATGGCTGGTGTACATGGGGGTAGCCCAGCCTCCTGCACCCACCTTTCCAACCCTTCTCAGTCCTCTAATGTTGTTGTCATAATAACACTATCCCTAGTGTCAAAGCAAAGGCCAGACCCACTTGTATTTGCCCCTTTGGTTATCAAGATTTTCACATTCTCCCATTTGGAACATATGTTGTTCAGTTACTCCATAAACAAATTTATCTGATTGTCCTGAGAGAAATTGCCAGGAACTGAACTGTCATAATTTACATTACTGCACTATATGTAATAGGATTTGTGTGATTTGTTTATATCAGTGGTCATAGTAATGTTGGAAAAATATCAATGATTATTGATATGATCAGGATTTGTTTGTCAGAATGAAGCATGATGAGTTGGAGAAATTTGTCGTAAGTGGGAGAAGATCTGTGCAGAGATCTTGTGATATCAGGGAGGCTCAGGGTGTTCAGAATGTGAAACATAGTTTTTCAAGTTGTGAAGTCTCTGAAGACAGATCTGACAGATCCAGACATTGGAATAAAACTGTGCTCAAGCAAAGGCTTACAGCAGGACCGACAACCGCATCAGACAGTAAACAAATGAGCAAAGGGAGAAGGGAGCCATTGAGAGAAATCAATAGTAGGGATGGGAGGGTTCACATGTCAGATCGATGCCACAGCCATCCACATTGTTTCGTATTTCTGCAACCAGTGGTAGGGGTCTGGAGGGCAATAGATTTTCAGCAAGCACCATGGGCGACATTCATTTTGCCTTGTAATGGCGAATAGTTTATCAGGTCCAATCTTACTGTGGGATGCTCGTCCCTCAATTGTTTGGGTAGGACCTGTTAGTTTCCCGGTTTTGGAGTGGAGTTCAGCCCACAGGAACATCCAATATTACAGCCCATTGATAGTGTAGCCCTACTTGTCTGTGGGTTATGCACCGTTGTACCAGCTTTGTCCTTTATGCATAGAAGTGCATTGTCCCGCAAGTCTCTGGCGGTGCCACACACTATTATACCCCAGTGATCAGCCTGATAATGTGTATAGAAGCAGCACAATCATTGTCTCCAGAGAATCTCTCATTGATTCCAGTACAGTGGTGTCCCCAACAACTCTCTACCAGGATGCAGTACAATTAGCCTATGGTTCATTGCATGCGTGTTATAAAAGTTGTATTAGTTCATTCAACCGTGCAGCCATTTTGCATATTATGCGTCCAATTGTGTATTGTGTAATGCAACACATGATTGATCCAATTAAATTTTGAACACAAAATTTGTTGATGGAATATTAAAACAGGGATGATACATTTGTGGTGTCGCTGAATATCAGTAGTGTTGGCATTAACACAATTTACACAAGAATGGTCCTCCCATCAATTGTGGACATCCAATTTCAATGTTAGAGTGGCTGTAATATGGGTGACAGTGATGTCCCACTTGAGGTGATCACACCGAGACAGGAAGGCAGAAGTGCTGGCATTTTGAACATTAGTTTTCACCATTCTGACTGCTGGCTGCAGGCGGCTTGCCAGGACAGGCTTTACCTAATTATGTCCATGGTCCTGGGCGAGGGACCAAAGTAATTAACCATCACAGTAATATTGAATTAGTTCTTGTGTAAGAGAATTAGTCATATATGCTGTTGACAGGTAATAAACCAGGTACCTTCAGTACTTCATGCCAAACTGGACGTAAATTATGAACCTCGGGCATCCTGGGGAAGGAGATTGGGCCACTAAAACACAGCATGTTCCTAATATCTCTTGCTGAGCTGACATTTTTGCCTGGGTGACATCGCAGGCGGAGATAGCAGTTTTATCAGAATGTCTGCCAGGGGACAGAGTGGGTGATGTTTCATTCATGGAAGGATCAAGGCAAGATGAAAAAGCTTGTTTGCAAGGTTGATAGATCATCTGAGATATTCATATGAGAGATTGGTGTCTCAGATATATATGTATGTATATGCTGGGCTATGTGAAAAATTTGAATATGTATTTATAACTGATTTTTCTGTCCAAAAAGGCATTATCTATACCTAACCAGAAAAATATAAAATTAGTAGTAGAAGATGAGGCCTGGAATAAAATATATCTGATGATTTGTCTATGTCTCTAGGTGTTAAAGGGTCCAGAATGGGAAATATTCCACTATGCAATTTAAAGACTATTTTCTTTAAAATGAATTGCAAGATTCTTCAATATTTTATATTCTCAGAAATAAAAAGAAATTCTGCAAACCTGTAGATGTCTACATCCAAAACGCTTTTGATTATAAGAATACAAGTAAAATAAGGAAGAATTCTCTGTGGGTGATTTAGCTTTTGTTATTTCTGGCCAATTAGTGATGAGGATATGTTGGTACAGAGGACATCACAGTGTGGAGATGATGAGTGGGTACGTGTGGAGGCCACCTTCCACAGTCTGCACTCCCTCAGTTTATATATTCATGATATCAAGGTAGTTAATGTCACCCACCAATGCATGCTGGGATAGTAATGAGCCAACTCCTCCACATGTTATATGGCTATTTGCCCAGGTTGTTAGATATTATTGCTGAGATCATGGAGAGATGTACCTTCTGATGTGCACTTTCTGACATAGCAGCACTCAGCAGTACCAGTCTCAGTACAGTCAGCCTTGATCAATAGCACTAAGACTTTTTTTCTAGCAAAGCTCCATATGCTAAACTGGCAGACCTTGGTTGATGTAATGAGTCGTGTTTGCATGATTAGGCAAAGCAAGCACAGTAAAAAACCTTTGTGTGTGCCTTAAATTCACTGTAAATCTGGATATGGTAAAATGTGATAACAGATACAAAGTGATGTGTCGTGTATAATATGCCTGTAACAGTGTGGATCTGAATGATCCATTCTTGATTTGGGAGCAATGTGGGAGGCTTTATAGCCATAATCATGATAAATATGGAATACTATGGCAAAAAGAGAAAGATAGAAGAAGTAAATGAAACATCAGAGACATTATCTGAGCTAAAGTGCCAGGGGATAAGAATTAGGTAGAATTAAATGTGAAAGGATCTTTCTTGTTGCCATGGTTTCCAGTTGTTTCTATGTCTCTTCTAGAGGCTGTCTTGGCTATATAGATTTTGTTACTCTCACAAAATCAATGATAAATATGTAGATATTATGAAGATATCAGCAAATGCTTGGACTATTAAAACGAGGATCAATTGGTATTGCAATTAAAATAAATAAAATTTAGATGTTATGAGTTCATTTTTCTTAATCATGTTAATCACATTTCATCAAAACATTCCTGCTTAATATATAAAGTCAATTTAGAGCCATTTATAATTGCCATGATGGAGTTGACATTTTGTGTGGGTCTGCTACTGGATTTTTATATGGCAAACATGTTAGCCTACTCCATTCAATTTGCAATTTGATTATGAATAATGAAGAGCTTATCATTTTTATGAGACCCTCATGATGTAAATCTGATTCCTTGAATATTCCTGTCCCTCTTTTTATAGATCTAGTTTCAGGAGTAAGAGGTGGTGATTTGTTGTGAGATATCAAACTAATTGATCATGCCAATCAGAGAGAGAGAGAGAGAGAGAGAGAGAGAGAGAGAGAGAGAGAGAGAGAAAAGATTGAAGGATTGGTATTTGTTAAAAATAATAAAGTATGATGTAATTCTTCCCTCAACATGGTTCTCATATTATCAGTAGATTGGGAATGTGTTGTAATTTCATGTCAGAATGAAACATGTTCAACTTGATGAAAGAATAAATTTGTGATTATTATTCAGTTTAATTTGTAAAGTTGTACTAATTAATTGTCAATTATGAATTTGAAATTATTAATATCCCTACTTCTCAATGATTTCATTCTCAAAAAGAAGGATTAGAGGAAACAAATTGTTTACGCCTGATTTAAAACCTTTTTTGTCCATCCAAATACCTAAATGCTCTATTCATGTCACATTAGCATGTACTACCAAATTTTTGTACTGGAAGCCTTTTGAAAATGAAAGACTTTGTCAAAATGCAACCCAGAAAGCAAAGAGATTTTAGGGTTCTTTGCATGGTATTTTGCTGTTTGAAAAAAAAGATTTGACACTTTTACAGAAATTTAACATGAAATCTCTAGGAAATCTTTAAAATAATCGCTTTTATCTTTTTCTTCCAGTAAAATATTTACGAGAAGTGACACCATACTTCAGAAAGACATCAGCATTGAATGACGTAGGATGGGGAGGTGTGGAAATGAAGGAATCTGGGAAAGTGGACAAGCGCAGTATCCCGCTCAAGCTATGCTACCTGTGCCGAAACTTGACCACGCCTGATGCTCAGAACCGGGTCATAGAGCTTCACTCGCCCGATGGAAAGAACTCTTGTCTACTGCGATGTGCAGATGACCACATTGCCTCCCAGTGGTTTAATGCCATCCACTCGCATGTTAATGTACTCATGCAGATGGCCATGGTGGAGGCAAACAATGCCCTTAGCAACGCACCTAGCAACACTGGCGAGATTAAATATATGGGCTGGCTTGCTGAACAGGTATGTCCTTTATGCTGTTTTAGAAGAAATTTCAGAAATTATATATATTCTGTGCTTGTGGTTAACTTTGATTCATAAACACACTTATCTATGTTAAGTCCCATATCATTACCAGTCTTGACCCTGAATGACCTCACAGGAGATGACCTGACACCCTTTCCTGGACCTGGATATTCTCTCTTTATCATGCTTATCATGCGAACACTGGAATGGGTTCCTAGCCTAAACTGACCCCAAATTTGTCAGCCAACACCATACTAATGATCAAGTTTCCAAGAATTTGCAAATTTAATTGGAAACAGCTCAAGGCACAAGGGTTATGGGTTGTGGATATGGGCATTCTAAGGTTGCAACTGCCAGACAGAACACTTACTTTATGAGAGCTTACCCCAGACAAGGAAAAATAGAAGTCTGCATAATTCTTAAATAACCTTATATCATAGTTGGACCTTGATGTGTACAGACAATAGATGGCCTCTTGAGTGTTTTTTATCTTGGGGCCAGGCATCTCAGACCCTGGTAATATATAATAATGATCAGCCTAGTTATAACTCACATCTCCCGGTCTGGAGACTACAGAGGATGCCAAGATCTGCTCAAGCAATGCTAAATCACCATTGAGCATCCAGGTGGTGTCTGGGTAGAATAGGCAGGAGGCAGAGTTGTGTATTTGTGGAGATAGTGGTGACTGGGTTTGTCATGATGGATAATTGCTAAGGTGTGGTAGAAGAGGTTGGGGTTAAACCCCGGCTCTCATGTGTACATCGGAGCAGGCTTGGTAGCATCATAGTGCACGCCTACCTACTCTGTGCTTTGGCACTTACTACACAAACTACATCCTATCTTACCTCCTCTGCATATGTACATCGCGGTGTGCTAGTCCCATTACAGTCTATCTTTACTGAGTACACTGTCTACCTACCACATCCCTGTCTACCTACCACATTATATACACATCCCTGTCTACCTACCACATTATATACACATATCTGTCTACCCACCACATTATATACACATCCCTGTCTACCTACCACATTATATGTATACACGTATATGTCTACCTACCACATTATATACACATCCCTGTCTACCTACCACATTATATGTATACACGTATCTGTCTACCTACCACATTATATACACATCCCTGTCTACCTACCACATTATATACATGAATCTGTCTACCTACCACATTATATACACATCCCTGTCTACCTACCACATTATATACACATCCCTGTCTACCTACCACATTATATACACATATCTGTCTACCCACCACTTTATATACACATATCTGTCTACCTTCTACATCCCTGTCTACCTACCACATTATATACACATCCCTGTCTACCTACCACATATCTGTCTACCTATCACATTATATACACATCCCTGTCTACCTACCACATTATATACACGTATCTGTCTACCCACCACATTGTATACACATATCTGTCTACCCACCACATTGTATACACATATCTGTCTACCCACCACATTGTATACACATATCTGTCTACCCACCACATTATATACACATATCTGTCTACCTACCACATTATATACACATATCTGTCTACCTACTACATCCCTGTCTACCTACCACATTATATACACATCCCTGTCTACCTACCACATAATATACACATATCTGTCTACCCACCACATTGTATAGACATATCTGTCTACCCACCACATTATATACACGTCCCTGTCTACCTACCACATTATATACACATATCTGTCTACCCACCACATTATATACACGTATCTGTCTACCTACCACATCCTTGTCTACCTACCACATCCCTGTCTACCTACCACATTATATACACATCCCTGTCTACCTACCACATTATATACACAGATCTGTCTACCCACCACATTATATACACATATCTGTCTACCCACCACAATATATACACACATCTGTCTACCTACCACATTATATACATATATCTGTCTACCTACCACATTATATACACATCCCTGTCTACCTACCACATTATATACACATCCCTGTCTACCTACCACATTATATACACATCCCTGTCTACCTACCACATTATATACACATCCCTGTCTACCTACCACATTATATACACATCCCTGTCTACCTACCACATTATATACACATCCCTGTCTACCCACCACATTATATACACATATCTGTCTACCTTCTACATTCCTGTCTACCTACCACATATCTGTCTACCTACCACATTATATACACATATCTGTCTACCTACTACATTATATACACATATCTGTCTACCCACCACATTATATACAAATATCTGTCTACCCACCACATTATATACACATATCTGTCTACCTACCACATTATATACACATATCTGTCTACCTACCACATTATATACACATCCCTGTCTACCTACCACATTATATACACATATCTGTCTACCTACCACATCCCTGTCTACCTACCACATCCCTGTCTACCGACCACATCCCAGAGGGATTATAGGGCAAAAAAAGAGTACTGATTTTTACCCCTTGTCAGATTTTGATGTATAACTGCACAGCTGCCCCTGCTTTTGGCAGAAGTTGCTTCAATTACCTATTGACCTTCTTTTGAATCATGAGTGCTGAACAAGGACCTAACTTGATCAGCTGCTGCTGGCTACTTGACCTGCCATTATGACCTGCCATTGCATGAATGCAACCTAGTGACCTACTTTTGAAATAAATATACATTCTTGTTACATACCTGAATGGGTAACATGCATTATCCTTTCTTCCTGGATGTTATTGGCTTCATTGTTCATCAATTAATCAGTTTTTTACCATCAGCCCCTTATGTAATCAGGCTGAGGGTATTGCAGTACTCCTGGCGTGGGTATGTATGTATGTCTGTCTGTCTGTCTGTAGCGAACATCCTTGTCATCACGATAACTCGAGAACAAATGATGGCAGCTTCATGAAACTTGACACACATAAGCATCTGGTGAAAACCTCGGACGAGTTCGATGGACAGCAACCTTGACCTATTTTTCAAGGTCACGGACAATTATGTGAAATCCCAAGAATCGCAATAACTCAAGAACAAATGATGGCAGCTTTATGAGATTTGACACACATAAGCGTCTGGTGAAGACCTCAGAATTTTTTCTATGAAACATGACCGTCACCTACTTTTCAGGGTCACAGGGACAATTATGTGAAATCTTCCTTGTCATCGCGATAACTCAAGAAAAAATGTTGGCAGCTTCATGAAACTTGACGCACATAAGCATCTGATGAAAACCTCAGACACGACCGATGGACGGCGACCTTGGCATATTCTTCAAGGTCACAGGGACAATTATGTGAAATCCCGAGAATCGCAATAACTCAAGAACAAATGATGGCAGCTTTATGAGATTTGACACACATAAGCATCTGTTGAAGACCTCAGACATTTTTGTATGGAACATGACCTTCAACTACTTTTCAAGGTCACAGGTACAATTATGTGAAATCCCTATCATTGCTATAACTCGAGAACGAATGATGTTTCATGATACTTGACACACATAAGCTATCAAAGGAAGTAGATTTTATGGGTTTTTTTACCCCTGCATCAATTTGCCTTGGTGCAGTGACGTTTTTGTTCACAAATTTTGTGTGGAACGAATGTTGTGCAATAATTTACCAGGGCTGAGGGTTGATGCATCTCTGATGCCTATGTTTTTAAGACCAACAGTCTGTAAATACTTGCTAAGATTAAATGTGAGTACAATAAGGGTCTTGTTAGAATATCTGGTAATATTTAGCTCTACTTTCAGATTCACAATGACCAGGGCAATGCAACATGGAAGCCAGTGTTTGTGGCCGTTACAGACAAGGACATGCTGCTCTACGACTCGGCACCCCTCAGTAAGGAGGAATGGGCCATCCCTTTCCAGAGTCATGCTATCCTGGCTACCAGGTAAGAATAACCACTGGCAAACCAGGCAAATTATAATGGCATTGTTAAAAACTCTTTCACCCATGTTTAAAGTAAAACAGTGTTGGACATCTGAGCCTTTCTTGTTGAGCAACATTCAAGAACAGCTTTTTATGGTCTTATTTTCTATTCTTTGACTGGTAACAGACATATGGCAAACAATATTTGAAGCCACATTTCAAACACTACTTCAAAGTAACTTCTCTGTTTAGCCTCACTGTCAGGTAGAAGTACAGTCATATCAGCCTCACTGTCAGGTAGAATACAGACATGTCAGCCTCACTGTCAGGTAGAAGTACAGTCATATCGGCCTCACTGTCAGGTAGAAGTACAGTCATATCAGCCTCACTGTCAGGTAGAAGTACAGTCATGTCAGCCTCACTGTCAGGTAGAATACAGTCATGTCAGCCTCACTGTCAGGTAGAATACAGACATGTCAGCCTCACTGTCAGGTAGAATACAGTCATATCGGCCTCACTGTCAGGTAGAAGTACAGTCATATCAGCCTCACTGTCAGGTAGAAGTACAGACATGTCAGCCTCACTGTCAGGTAGAATACAGTCATGTCAGCCTCACTGTCAGGTAGAATACAGACATGTCAGCCTCACTGTCAGGTAGAATACAGTCATGTCAGCCTCACTGTCAGGTAGAAGTACAGTCAAGTCAGCCTCACTGTCAGGTCATATCAGCCTAAATTTGAGCTAGTCATACCAGCATCATAAAGCCCTAATGTGAGCTAGCATCATAACAGCCTTAATGTGAGCTAGCATCATAACAGCCTTAATATGAGCTACCATCATAACAGCCTTAATGTGAACTAGCATCATAACAGCCTTAATGTGAGCTAGCATCATAACAGTCTTAATGTGAGCTAGCATCATAACAGTCTTAATGTGAGCTAGCATCATAACAGCCTTAATATGAGCTACCACCATAACAGCCTTAATGTGAGCTAGCATCATAACAGCCTTAATGTGAGCTAGCATCATAACCGCCTTAATGTGAGCTAGCATCATAACAGCCTTAATATGAGCTACCATCATAACAGCCTTAATGTGAGCTACCATCATAACAGCCTTAATGTGAGCTACCATCATAACAGCCTTAATGTGAGCTAGCTTCATAACAGTCTTAATGTGAGCTACCATCATAACCGCCTTAATGTGAGCTGGACTCAATGATTTATCTTCAGACAAAATGATAAGAACAGGTTTGATCTAAGCTGTGTCTCTTTATAGTATTACCATAAAGGACATGTATATGAATAAAGAAGAATTGAAACTGAACAGATAAAAAAATCTACTCTAAACTATCCTAGCTTTTCAGATTCTCTATAAATGTGAGCTTGAGTCAGACCAGCATTGCGAGCTAGAGTAATATCATAACCGATCTAGCAATACCAGCCTTGTTAAAGTCATAAAGTCTGGCTTTAAACAGATATTAGTTGGGCCAGAATACAGATTTTTTTTTTATTTCAGCAAATAATTGATCCAAACTTGAGTTATGGAGATTGTTGGAATAAATTATAGGATATTTCCACACAATCTGGCTTCATGTGTTTGTAGCTGGCAATTTGACATTTTAAATTAGGGAATAGATATTGGACATTTAACATGCTAAATATTGAATAAAATAAAACATTTATATCAGCCTGTATAGGTTATATCGGCCTGTAAAATGCATACATGTATATTTTGAAGTAAAAATAAAATCAAAAATCAAAGTGGATGTCATTGAGGTATGGACATATGTCTGAGGCCAATAAGAGAATTAGGCAGAATGTAGCCTTCTCCCCTGGCTGCCAGCAACCCAACCCAGCATCCCAGCCCAGTCTGAGCTGGTCACTTGACCATTAGGTAACCAGTATCAGGTCATTCAGAGTTGATAATTCATTTGGCACTAATACTAAGAGAAATATGGTAATTTAAATAATATATGTGATAATGAGGCATAATGCTGACAAGTACTGGGTGAAGCAGCATATAAGTCAGGTGCTTAGTGGCGACCTGGGATTCCCACTGATTTTACCTCCATTACGAAATGTAGAAATCAATAGCATGAGGATTAGACTTGAACATTCTTGAATTAAATGTTTGGCATTATTGATTTATGACTGACTCCTGAGTGGTTAACAGAGTGCTTAAATATTGACAAGTGTATGTGGTAACAGACTGACACTATCCTCAAATTTCATGGATTTTTCTTCAGTTTTGCTTTGGTTTCAAATTTCAGACCTAGAATATTCACTGTGTAATCTGTGGTAGTGTTACTCCCCATTATTGTAACTTATTGATTTTAAATTGATTTCTTCAAATTTTCTTTAGTTGAAAGTTTTTCAGCACACAAAAATAAATCAATAGGACATATATTGTGTTTTATACTGATGAAATGTTGTGTGTATCTTGCAGATTAGTACATTCAGGGAAGCACAACACGGCGCTGGGG
This sequence comes from Amphiduros pacificus, assembly GCA_949316495.1. Classification (NCBI taxonomy): domain Eukaryota; kingdom Metazoa; phylum Annelida; class Polychaeta; order Phyllodocida; family Hesionidae; genus Amphiduros; species Amphiduros pacificus. The sequence continues at coordinate 54,214,928 of OX439001.1, read as the reverse complement.
TCGGAGGTGATGATGTTTGGCACCCGGTCGGGGACACGGCAGGGGGTAGAAGCCCACATATTCCGTGTAGAGACTCAGAGAGACTTGTCGGCATGGTCCCGAGCATTGGTACAAACATCTCACACTGCTGCGGTGCTCATCAAGGAAGTCAGCTGTGGTGAGTCCATATAAGGCCTCCAATACTCACATCCCTGCCATACTCTAAATATCAGCATTTGTCTCCCTTAACTTTTACAAATCTCTTGTCATGGTCACAGATTTAACCTAAATGCAAATATAACAAAAGCTCTCCAATATATTTTGTAGATATATTTGAATGTACATCTGTCAAATTTTTGTGCTAATTTAAGACTAAATTATGGAATGTAAACATGTGGAAATGATTGGTTTGAGCAGAGTTGCTTGATAAATGGTTTTTTCCTACCTTCTACAACACTACTATTACAGAAAAGGATATAAATAATAATAATAAATTGAAAGTTGTTTTAATCTTGTGTTATGTTTTTCAGCTGTTTTATGGCAAGGTCAGGAATGTCGCCTTACCATGCATTATGACAATGGTTTCACACTGGCTGATTTACGCTCAGAGGACCCCAGGAAGACAACTGTCCTCTGGCACTTTCCATACGAGAAGTTGCGGATGTCAGCTGACGATGGCATGCGGTTACTCTGGCTGGATTTTGGTGAGGAGGGAGAACAAGTGAGTATACACATAGATCTTACCTATATGGGAAGGAGACATGCAATATCGTTTCCTCTCTGTCAGTGTTTACAAACATAAGTATAAATGCTTCACTTCCTGTTGTCTGAAACTTGCATCTTGTGATCACACATATTTTATTTGAAATTATGAATTCAAATTGTTATTTTGCAGGAAATTGACATGCACAGTTGTCCCAAACCCATGGTCTTCATTCTTCACACTTTTTTGTCAGCCAAAGTGCATCGTCTTGGCCTCCTGGCATGATCCAGTCAATAAAACAGTGCCACCTTGTGATGAGAATCAGCATTTGTCACTGTTTGCCACAAGGTGGCTTTGAAGCAACAGCCCATCAGACCTGCCAAACACAACATACAGACTGGTAGACTTGATAACAACAAACTTATGTCTCTCTTCTGGGTTGATAATAAGAATCTCACGATAAAGCACATTGCATTCTTGCATTCAATCCTGGTGTTTTGAAAAATAAGACCTTGACAACTCACAAGAGAGACATCATAAAACTGGTTGAGACCAGACAACAGAAGATAGCCAAAGCCCACAAACTTATGAAATCCAAACTTGAGCACCATATTTGCATTCTCATCACTAATACTTCAAGATGTGTTACTATTTATTGTTATTCTGGTTTTCTTTGCATAAACATGTGGTGCCCAAATATGATGAGACAACAGAAAATATTAAAGGATGACATAACTAAAGGGTGACAAGAAATGTCTCGACTGCTGACTGAACATTACATCAAATATAATTGTCATATGTGATCTTGTATACAATCAAAGTTGACTGATTCCAATCATAGTGGAGTTGGAAAAAATGTATCTCATAATATACCTTAACAAACCTTTGCTGTTTTATAATGGTGCAAGCTAGCCATAGCTGTAGAGAATGTTGTGAAAGCAGTTCAGTCAAACCAAACAGCATTCATGCACAAACTAGTGTTGTGTCCAAGGCGTGAGTATTTCAGTTTGTGTTGGCTGAAACATAAAAAGAGAAATCTCCTGTTGGTGAATGGGAGGTGTACATGTTTCTGTACATAAAACTAACTAGATATATGAGTAGAACAAATGGCCAGTGTTTAAGTACAATTTTGCTCAACTAATCATGAATGAGTTAGGAGTGACTGAACTTGTATGTATATAATATATTTAATAAGTGATATTGGCATTCGTTAGGAAATTGACAGTCATACCCCATACTAGCACTAAGAGTTGTCCAATTTGAATCATTTGGGGTTCTGTGTGATTAGAAAGATAAGGCCTGGGAAAATAATTTTCTGTTTCTGATTGCCGTGCAATTATCCCTCTTTTTTCTGGCAAATTCAACACTTTAATAAATAATACTCATAAAGTTATATTTGATTTAAAAAAAATATAACCTAATTAATGGGAGATTTGGTAATATTTACAACCATTGTAAAGGTACAGAGCAAAATTAAATCAATTTCATCGGGCCAATTCCTTAACCTAGCCTTACTTAAAATTTGCTGTTTCTTACAAATAAATTGGGCCTTTTTCAATCTGATAGATTGTACACACTAAAATGTGATTTGATGTTACAAATGTATTGTTTCTTATAATATGAAGAAGGTATGAGTTTTGCTCCTTGATGTGGCTCAAGCTGACAAGTTCTAATTATATAGGACAACACAAATCACCACGGAAACCAAAAGAACAAGGCCTGGGGTGTAAGTAAAGTAGATTTTCAGAATTTATAGAACCATGGTGATCCACAGTTTACAATTGATGAAACGAGTTGAATATTTAGAATGTCTATGCATGATATACCACTTCAGTATCGAAAAGATGCTTGTGAAATGTTGATGAAATTTGTTCCAAGATGGACAGTCTTCTCCATGGTATGATGTGGTGTCGAAGTATGTTTTAAACATTTTTTTGGGCATTTATTTTTCAAAGCATTTAGTACATAGATGGAAAACCCAAGGCATAAATGATCCACTTATTAGTGATTTAATTTTTTTTTTAAAGATGAAAATACAGCAATCTTCTTGTCTTGCTATACATATATATTTATACTGCCAATCGTACTGCTCAGTTCAGTTCAGTTCAGTCTAGTTTTTTAAAGATGAGGGTATAAATATACACATTTTCTCCAAGAATATGAAATATATAAACAAGAAATGATGGGCTTAATGAAATGTTTTGGTTTAGTGGCATTAATTATTGTATTATTTTTTATCTCTGCATTTATTTGGAGTAAATCTAAATAATTGTTGGATTAATTTGGAATTTAAGGATACAGCATAATACAGACTTGCTTTAGACTCAATAGCAGATGTCCCAGAAATTGCAATATGGATGAAAACGTTTGTCTTAAATGTTAAAATGTCAAATTCTTTTTGGTATGTAACTAATTCACACATTCTCACCATCAGATTGAAGTTTTGTTTTCCAAAAAAGAGGGGGTAGGGCAAATATAAGCAAAACTTCTCTTAGTTTTCATACATTTTAACAGTTATTCTTGATATTACTAACAGTACAAATGAACCAAAGATAATTTTGATTTCTATGTTTGTGCCCTTTTTTTGTTTATTTGGCTTACATTGCACAGAAAATATGTGCTTTGAAAATACTTTATAATTGTAATAAATAAGAACAGGGAAAATGGTATTATGAATGATAATTGTTTTTGGAAAATCAGGAGTATGAACAGAGATTTGACATTATCAGACATTATCAGATTGCAACCACAACTAGTTACAGAATGGAGCTATGGCTAGAAAACTTGACAAACTTTCACATTAAACCTGGGATATAGAAAACTTAGTACAGGTACTAGATTTCTCATAAGAGAAAGGTGCTAAATGTTTGTACAATCCTCTGTAGAAATACATGTTGAATGTTATTTATAAATAACATGATTATATATATATATATATATAAAACACTGTATATATTTTGGGTTTGATGTCTGGAGCTTGATCTCCTGACTGTATTACCAGTGGGGCTGTGGAACATGAATCAAAGCAGGACTAATTGATTTTATTCTCACACAAATTATCACATCTTAAAGTTTGATCAGTCAACGAAAATCTTTGTTATTGTGTGAACATGCAGAGATTATTTTCCATTAATTATTCCATGTCACTTTTTAACAGTATGTAATTTATGTTACATTCATCTGAAAAAGCACAAGAAGGTAATGTTTATCTACTCTGCAATATATATCATATATTGGTGATGAATTAAATCAAAGGAATGTGCTAAAATCAAAAAGCGGATTCAGCTAAAATAGTCTTTGTTTTTATTTGACAGGACTGAACATGTGTTCAGGGGTGTACGTGATTCATGGGTCAGGGTCACACAACTGATATAATCTTATAGATGCTTTCACATCAAATGTTCCGAATATCACACCACAATATATGATTCTATGATGTAGGAATACAGAATCTGAATGTTATGGTTGTTATTTGGCCTGGTGTTAATGTAATTAAGCTTAATGTAAAGTAATTTGTCCACTACACATCATATGAGTATTTATAGCAAAGCTGCTATGTATGGTATTCATAATGTTTGTTAAAACAATATATCATAAAAACTTATATTTGTTAACTTGTAGTTTACACTCTTCATTTTACACTTAGTCCAGTGTACAAATTTTGACTTGTGCGCCACATTTAGGAGTAAGAATTTTCAATTTTGGTATTATCAGAAACTAGTCACATTTGATTACAAAGAAAATGTCATAAATATTTATATATAGAAAGCAATAATTTTACAAGTTGTATCTCATATTGTTGAGAATTAAATAAAAATATACATGTTAAATGTTAAACATGTGTATTGCGTAAACTCATAAGGCATTAGTGATTGTCATAAAATGTTAGGTAAAATGATTGATTTCAAATATTTTTATATTCATATTATAATTGTATATTTTTTTTCTGTTAGTGGGAGAGAGTTAGAAAATCAACATTTGTGCATTTTATGAAATTGTACTCTAAAAGTTGTGTTTGGCTAACTTGTCATTATGTAGCATGTTTAATCAGCATTTTGGAAATTCATTCGTGGTGTTCTCATGATTCTTTACAATAGCAATAGACAAGAAGCACAACAAATGTAGCACACAAGAAGGCTTGATTAGAAAATTAACTTCTAAATGTAGCACAAAAGTTGATATGTTGAGTGTAAAAAAAGATTGATTTAGATTTGTACATTAATACTGATATATATCTTTATTCATTCTTTTAATATAACCTTGCAAAAAGTGTACATAATATTTAAGTTTATCTTGCCACAGTTTAGGGTGGACAGTAAATTAATTCCGACCAAGAGATGTTTTTTTATCTGCTCATTGGTATTCTGACAGGTGTTTTCAAGTGAGGCATGCTTTATTTATTCCTTTATATCAAATGTCTAATTTTCATTGTATGAGAAGATTGGGAAAAATAGAACTTATTCTTTAACAAATAGGTAAAGCAATTATGATTGTTATATTTGTTAATAAAAAATATTGCATTGAAATAAATTATCACAACACATTAGTCTGACTTTTTCTCATTGATACATCATTTTTGTATTCTATATACATGTATATTGAAATTGAATATTTAATGAGACATGGAATTTGTACAAATTTTAAGTTGATTCAAAGTGGAATTTGAAGGATGATTTCATTAAACAGTGACTCTTTCATAGTGTTGGAAAGCCTTGGAATTCATTTTCCTCAGCAGCTGGCCCAGCTGTTTATGGGGGCCCACTTCAAATATTTGTGGAAAGTTTTCCCCTTGCTTTCTTGAAAAAAGCACCTGTTGTGTTTGTTCCCATTTGACAGGAGAGCATATCTGTTCTACCAGAAGCTTTGCAATACTCTGTGGATGCTTATATTGGTGACTTGTGACATTAGAGTGCACTGATACTATAGGGAAGTGCAGTCTTGTCTCTTGGATAATTTCCCTCACAGGTTGTTCTGCAGATTTCATGAGGTTTGTGTGAAATGCTCCACTCACTGGCAAATGCACTGTCTTGCCTATTCCAAATTCATGCTTATTTTGCTCCAAGAAGTCCAGAGCCTGCAAAATCAAAACCATCTTATATCCAAGTTATCAGTTTAATACTTTTCATCATTTCAAACATATTTTAAAATGAACTTGTATGTATTATTTCTACATGTACCACAATATGACTTTTGATATATTACCAGTGCAAGTTTTTGTCAATTACACAGAAATGTAAACTTGTGTATAATATTACACATAAATATTATCAACATCAGGTCATGCACATCTGTAACATCACAGTTTTTGCAAACACATTACTATGTCACAATATGGGCCCACAATAGCCCTGCATGATTTTAATTGTTCAAGCTGTTCAGAGCATTATATCCTACCTCTCGGTTTCCTGCCACGACCTTGCACTCTGGATATAGGTAATTTGCAATTTTGCACAAAGCCTTTTCAATGCCCAGCTTCTGAGTGCAGTACCTCTCTGCAGTAAGACATCCCAGCTTCAGTTGGTGGTCTGCCCGGAGAAATACTGTCATCATGCCACTGGGTGTCATCTCTGAAGCCTCCTGCATCGCCTCTGCTCTCACTTTCACTATTTGTACAGCTGCAATTGTAATACAAAGTACAAAATTTGGGGAAATACTTTACCATTTTTGATTGAAAGCTATGTAAACACATTACACAGTATTCATCTCCTGGTAATACTACATCTTACCCACATAAAGGTAAGACGAGAATATGGAATCAGATGACAGCAGAAAGTCAGCACAGCAACAAATATTTTAAGATGATAAATTTGATTTTGATTTGAATCATATTTACATCGAAAATACTTTAGAATAAGGGTTATATTGTTTTTATTTGTAGATTCCAGACAATATTCATTATCCCATCTTACAAAGTGGTTTGAAAGTCAACACTTACCATCTTCAAAACTCATGGAGCCGGCAAATGCCAAGGCTGCATATTCCCCGACGCTAAATCCTGCTGTCCCTATACATCTTTCTATTGCCTGAAAAATGACGTAAAGTATGGCCTATGTTAGCTATATCTGCAATATAACTGATTTGTCATTTCATCTAAAATTCTAATGTCATAATCTTTCTTTATTACATGTGTTTGATTTGACTCAATTTTGGCACCAATATGTTGACCCTTCATTTGGCCAGGAGAAAAAGTCTTGTTTATCATAAACTTTTGGGGGACAAGCTCATAGTCATGTGGGTCCCCCTCCCTGATTCATATTCAGTGTGAGTAAACAAGACTTCCCAGCAGGTTGATGAGTGAGATCTGATCTGAAATGTAAACATTTATTGGTAAACTGATAAAAAGAAGATTTGAAAAGTATAATCAAAATATTTGGAGGGTAAGGCAATCCAAGTTTGACGTTATCTTAACCGCCATGAGAAGTCACTGTCAGAATGCTCACTGTCAGAATGCTCACTGTCAGAATGCTCACTGTCAGAATGCTCACTGTCAGAATGCTCACTGTCAGAATGCTCACTGTCAGAATGCTCACTGTCAGAATGCTCACTCAATGCTCCCAAACTTTAATAAGAATATAATATGTGAGATTTTTTGGCAATCCAAAACTGTCACTAAGAATCTAAGACACTAGTTACAGTCTTATGTACAATGCTCTTTATTTATCAGGCATTATGAACATTTTTCTCTCAATGTTAGGGCATGTGTCGGTGTCAATCTAGGCAATTTTGGCAAGTTCAAGAGTCTCCAAGATATTATACTCCAAGCAAGATATTCTCATCCAAAACTTTATCACGAAGCAGGCATGTGTAACATTTTGTGCTAATCTGAGCATTTTTTAAAGATTTAGACAGTCCACAAGAGTTTTAACGAAGAGACAAGTAGAAGTGGAAAAGCAAGAAAAGGTCTGATTGATAATTTGTTGTAGCATCTCAGGGATATTAGATGAATTTGTTTTCATTGAAACAAGTCCATAGAAACAAGTTTTCATGCATTTGTGCAACAATTCCTTTTATATACCAAAATGTTTTTTGATAAGATCAACAGACATCATATCAAATATGCCATCTATAATCAATAAGGGTTTTATTTTTTGAGTCTGTTTTAATTTTGTTGTTTGTTTTTACAATTGTTTTGTTTGTTTTAATTTTTCATTTGTTTGTTTCAAATTTGGGTTGTTTCTTATTTGTTCTTGATTGACAAAAGGAAGATGTTATAATTTTTACAAAAGTGAGGATGTTACCATGATTCACATTCAACTTTAAGGACATATTATATTTCAATGACACAAATTTAAACAATATACTTGTTTCGTACCCATGGCTTCTCTTCTTTTAGTTTTTCAATCGCAGCTAAAGATGTGACTAAAATTGCTGGTTGGCAATACACAGTTCTATCCAATTTTGCCTTTGGTCCGTTCAGGCAGATATCTAGGAGGTCATAGCCAAGAATGTTGCTGGCGATGTCATACATATCTTTCACTCCCTCAAACTGCTGTAACTTCTTGCCCATTCCAACAAACTGGCTGCCTTGCCCAGGAAAAAGTAATATTGTAGTTTCATTGGGGTCTATCTTTGGTCGATATGAGTATCCAGTTTGATCCCTCTTGTCACGATTTTTAAATCTTTCTCCCTCTTTTTGATCTGATGGGAAATTGACCTCTGCCGTGAGACTCTCAGACACGGCACTCTCCAATAAATCTGTGATGTTTTCTTCATTTTGTGAGGTATCAGTACTGTCGCCACCACTGGATACTGGCAATTCTGATTTCTTCGATTCATCACACAAATGTCTGACTCTCACAGACGAAAAACCATTGGAATTGCTGTGTTCATATTTTCCACCACTGAAAATTGTGTAGTGTCTTCTTGACTTTGTGAATGAACCAGGTGAATGTTTTAATAGCAGTTGCACAGTTTGTAATGGTTTAGCTCGACTCCAGTGCCTCGGGAGCCTCAAAAGCACATCACAAAATCTTTCCATATTGGAGTTCTCTATGAGATTTCTTCAGATATAAACATATGTAGACATTAATACCGATCAATTCTGCAAAAAATAACAAATGTCATGACACATTTTCCAGACACGTGAGAATCTATTTCAGGATGTACCTGTACCCTATCTACCTCCCACAATAGTCACTCATAAAATATGATAGTCAACCAGTTTATTTTGAAGATTAGTTGACTTGTATCCTACCTATATTTTCTTTCGAAGTGCTGCTAAAGAGGTTAATTTAAAGGTAGGGTGCCTGGTTATTTTTCCCGCGAAATTCGACCACGTGATTTAAAGTTCTTTGTGGGCAACAATTTGGCGCGAAAAGAGGCATTGGAAGTGAACAGAATTTAAAGGTAAGAATATATTAATATGTTCCTCTTCAAGACATTAATCGCAACTAGCCTTGGTGTTTTAAGATACAAAATAAAGCCATGAATAACGAAAAGATAATTAAGATTGTTTCGATCTTTAATTTCCAATGTAGTGACATTTCATTTGTGCAATAATATGTACGGCGTAGAGACCAGAGACTTTCTCGACTGTCTCTGGGTTGTCAAAATGTTTATTCCATTATGTCGACAGACTTAAAATTCACATAATTTAGCTGTCAAGACACCCGAACATGTGCAAGACAACTCTTTCAAATTTTGGGATGTTAACCTTCCATTCCACCTCCTCTCATCCAAACTACAAGTCAGTCCTTTATTTTTCAGTTCAACAATATAAAGACACTGAAAATGTGATACTTTAGAAAATCAATATCACATTTCAATGGGAACATTTCAACAGTTAACTTAACATTGTCATAAATATGTAAAAACAAAATAATTTGAAAACCTTGATAATGCAGCTGGCAAAAAGCACAGGTTGGAATTGTGGCCCTAGTCTTCATTACAAATTCTCAAAAACCCTCTGCCTCAATTGGTTAACTTTAGCAAGCAGGGTTAGATGCAGGTATAACATTGTTACAATGTCTGATAATGCAGAATGCTTGGATTATCTGCATCCAAGAATTAAAAGGGATTCACTGTGCACTACAGATGCCAAAAAAGAAATGAGCAGAAGCTATTTGTGAATTAATTTGAACTAAACAAATTAGTGATAAAGCAGGTATGCTTAATACATTAACTATTTGGAATTTTCAATATTATTTACTGTATTCAAAATAATTTACTCTGTATATAAGAACAAAAGCACATCCTATGGATGAATTATATTTGCATTTATCACCTGGAAATAAGGTTCTTCCTACAATATTAAAAGTTTCAGTTAAAGTAAGCTGAAATGATCAGATTTATAATGATACGATCCAATCAAACATCATCACCCACTTCTGTTTGTAAGGAATACTTGTTTATTGTAATTTTACAATTGTTTTGTTTTTTTGTTTTGTCCAGAATATCAACAAAATGTCATCTCCTACTGGTACACCTGGTCGCTCCAGGGGGTCTAAACGTGGGCGTGATGCTCCATCCAGCCCAGAAGCTGTATCCAGCCCAGCCCGGTCCACCCGCAATGCTCGGTCTGCGCGCAACACTCCAGCCACCACACGTAAGTGTCCTTAGTGGATGTTAAAGAAGAAATTATTTTGTCCAGTAAATTTATTCATTTTATGATTTGTAAAAATAAAAATAAATTTGTGATGTCAGCTGCAAATATGGTTTAAACTATTTTTTTGTACCTGGCTTAAATGATGGAAGATCCCTTTTTTGCAATAGAGAAATATGAAATAGAGAAGCATGAATAAACATTTTGTTTAAATTGTAAAAGATTAAACAAAAGACTAAATTGTTATCTATCAACAGCATCCAGAACTCGAACCCCAAGGCGGGGAGCAGCAGCAGCAGCAACAAACAATGATGCGAAATCTCCGCCAAGCCAGCGTCGTCGTATAGACTCCTCTCCCGGAGGTGACCTTGCTCCTCTGCCTTCATCGCCACCTACTGGTCAGCAGCAGCAGCAAGAAGACATGTCTCTGTTCTCCAGTCCAGCACCATCTCGTGCTGGTATAGCTCGTGAGTACCTGATTTTTAGCTATGCATAGCCTAGCTTCTGCAGTGATGGCAAAAAAACAATTCTGTCATTCTGTCCGTCAACTTTGATCTTCTCATATGAAACAACTATTTGGAGTTCTGAGCTAATAGTATTATTACTTCCCTGCATTCTGTGCAGTACATACCATTGGTTAGTATTACTTTCAATATTGTTAATTATTAAACAATGAAGATATTCATGCAAAAAATAAAGCTGAGGTCCATGATGCAAAATATCCACACATTTATTCTGCTTACTTGCGTTTGTCACTTCTGGTTCTCATAATGGTGGCGACATCTGATATGTTAAACAAGATGTTAAACAATCATCCTTGTGTCCATTATTTCACAATGCTAGTATTTTGAGTTCTACACGGGTAGGACATCTTTCAGATTGCCATTTAAATTCATCTTTTGTATGAATTTAAAGAAAAAATCAAGATAACAAATTCAATATGTATTGCGTATTTTGATTCTTTTTGGTTTTGTTGAAAGTCTTCTAACACACAGAAAATAAGTCAGCAGCTTTAGTCTTGACACATTTCTATTGTTTGCAGCAACCAGTGAGATTGATCTCAGCTCCCCTCTCAACTATGGCACTCCAAGCTCCCGCCTCGGTGTCGGAACACCCCGAACTCCAGGAGTAGCTGGCACACCCATCAGATCTCGCCCAGATGTACGAAGTGAAAGAAAGATGAGAACCGTTAACATTGGGGGAGGATCAGAGGGACCCACGGTAAGTTAAGCAAACAATGTTGTTTGGGTTTTTTGGTTTTTTTTTTTCAAATCATGATTTCAGTATTGACTATTTTTTTTCATTTTAAATACCAAAGTAAAATGCTAGACTACTTCAAAATGTGAGAAAGTAAATCATCTGCAATTTGACAAAATAATCATATATAGAAAAGAATTTGGTGTGTGTGGAATGCAGCCTTGTACAAATTACCTGAATGATGTCCTTGATTAGACAGCACATACATACTCCATTCAATTTTCAGGATCCGACGAGACTGACAAGTGACATCACAAGTGATTCTAATGCTGGTCCCCAGCTGGTTATTTGGGGCACAGATGTAGTGGTTGCTCACTGCAAGGAAAAGTTCAAGCAATTTGTGAACCGCTTTATCGACACTCAAGTAGACAGGGATGAACGTTTTGAGGGAGTCAATCTGAATGAACCTCTTTACCTTCAACGACTTGAAGAGGTATTTAAATTTCTTTCAATATTCACTTAACATTACATTGGAGGAAATATGCCTTGAATATTAGTAATTTTTTGAAAAAAAATAATTTTAACAGCAAAATTTGATAAACCTTGCTGATATTTATGTTTCTGGTTTCAGATAAATCTGATTGGTGAGCCCTTCTTGAATTTTAACTGTGACCACTTGAAGCAGTTTGATGCGGATGTGTACCGGCAGTTGATCCGGTATCCCCAGGAAGTTATCCCCACGTTTGACATGGCGGTCAACGAGATGTTCTTTGAGCGTTACCCTGATACTGCTCTGGAACATCAGATCCAAGTGCGTCCATTTAATGCAGACATGACCAAGAATATGAGATCACTCAACCCTGAAGGTAAAGTCACTTCATCCAGTCGCGACTTAGTTAAGAATGGTGAATGTAGATCTGGTCCCTGTAGTCTGATTGCTAATCACCATGATATTTCTCCCAGAATTGAAAACTACGTAACAAAGTTTTGCTACGACTCAAAAATTAACCATTGATTATGTAGATTAGCAGGGGCTTTATTAAATTGTATAAACAAAATATAGGATCTCAATGATTTAACCACAAATCATGCTAGTCATATGAGAACATATGAAAGTCTTTTACTATGAATATGTCCGTCACTTTTATTCAAAAGTGGTCCAAAAAGAAGCAATTTGTCATAACATTTAGAATGAACTTATGGAAGTACTTTCTAAAACACAACATGAAAATATATATGTTTGTTTAATTTATCCTTCAGATATTGATCAGTTGATCACGATCGCTGGCATGGTAATCCGTACATCAAACCTGATTCCTGAGATGCGTGAGGCTTTCTTCCAGTGCTATGTGTGTAAAAACACTTCTTCCATAGAGGTTGAGCGCGGTCGCATTGGAGAACCCACCCTATGTACCAACTGCCAGACTAACCACTCCTTCCAGCTCATCCACAACCGGTCTCAGTTCACCGACAAACAGATGATTAAGTTGCAGGAGGCTCCAGGTTAGTTCTGCTTCTATTAACTCAATCATTTGTTTTGCTGAATAATAATAGACAAATCCAATTTATCAAAGACTTCAGTTTTTTTGTTTTATTTTTTATTTTGTTTAAGTTGAATCAAGACTTGCTGTGTACAATTCAATAATGTTGAAAGATTTTCTAGATTAAAATGATCCATTTACAATTTGCTATATTTTCACAGAGGACATGCCAGCAGGTCAGACCCCACACACGGTATGTCTGTACGCCCACAACGACCTGGTGGACAAGGTCCAGCCAGGAGACCGGGTCACAATCACCGGTATTTACAGAGCCACACCGCTCCGAGTAAACCCCTTCCAGAGGAATGTCAAGTCTGTCTACAAGACTCATATAGATGTGGTGCACTACCGCAAGATGGACAAGAAAAGGCTGCATGAAGCCTCTGACGATGATGGGTACGCTCAATTTAAGTTACTTACAGGAAGACATTTCACTTTTAATCTTTTCTCCATTGCTTGAAGTTTATGTACTAGATCTTAGCTATTTATTTGAGATGGGGAATTTTTCTTTTGCAGCATTTGCCGAATGCCAGAAGAAAGAATAGAGCAAATTAAGAAAGCAGCCAAAAAATCAGATATCTACAACCAGTTGGCAAATGCTCTTGGTAAGATTTTTGCATTTCATTTATCCCCAAAAAATAATTGAATGAAGACAGATATGTGGCATAATATTGACATGTGTGCTCAATGGAAATTGGTGTAAATTTGACTGCACTGTAATAATGATAATAGTGAAATATTTATATACCTCAGAGTCGGGCTTGATCTGCTCATGGTCCTCTCTACCCAATTTTAGATCAAAATGTATGCACTACCCGATTTAAATGAATTAAATTGGAGAAATGTTTTAGATAAACTGAAAAATATCTTTAATGAGACCGAAAACTTCACATCCATTAAAAGGTGTACTTACCCAATTATCATTTGGGCTGACTGCAGTTGTGTCTAGATTCAAATAAATTGATTATTTCTTCCATAAAATGTTTGTGATGTACTCAGACAAGTTCTGTTATTACAGCTCCAAGTATATATGAAAATATTGACATCAAGAAAGGCATACTTCTCCAATTGTTTTGTGGAGCCAAAAAGGATCTTACAAATGCCGGTCGTGGAAAATTCAGGTAATATTTCACCCTTTGCAATTTATACATATACAAATTAGAAATACCATTTTGATAAATGTTTCACAAAGAAATGTTTCACAAAGAAATGTTTCACATTGTTAATTCTGGTTTATATTTGACAGGTCTGACATTAACATCCTGCTGTGTGGTGACCCAGGTACAAGTAAATCTCAGTTGCTGCAGTATGTGTATAACCTGGTGCCACGTGGACAGTACACATCTGGCAAAGGTTCTAGCGCAGTCGGTCTAACTGCCTACATCACAAAAGATCCAGAGACCAAGCAACTTGTACTGCAAACGTAAATAATTCTCAGACCATATTGCTGTTGACATTTTCTATTCAATCAGAAAAAAAGAAATCTCAATTGCCTTTATAAATTGTTAAACATTGGATAATAGAGTGGATTTTTTGTTTATATCAGAGGTGCTCTCGTGCTGAGTGACAATGGCGTATGCTGTATTGACGAGTTTGACAAGATGAACGACTCGACACGCTCGGTGCTTCATGAGGTGATGGAGCAGCAGACGCTGTCTATTGCCAAGGCTGGTATCATCTGTTCTCTTAATGCCAGGACATCTGTCTTGGCTGCAGCTAATCCCATAGAGTCACAGTGGAACAAGAACAAAACCATCATTGACAACATCCAGCTTCCTCATACCCTTCTCTCCAGGTCGGAATCAATCTAATATTTGGGGGGTGGAAATTTGGAATTTTAAAAAAGACTTGATCTTGGATAACTACTTTATTGTCAGATTTGTTTAAATGTTCATTTTATGAAAATGATGATAATTTTGTCATTTTTACACTGGAGAAATTAAATTGTCAAGCAAACCATACAGACCATTTGCTTCTAGGAAAAAGAAATGTAAGTTTTTTGTATTGCATTTCAGATTTGATTTGATTTTCCTAATCCTGGACCCACAGGATGAACTGTTTGATCGCAAGCTGGCCAAACATCTAGTATCTCTCTATTACCAGAGTGAGCAGGAGATTGAGGAGGAACACATGGTAAGTTACTATCTAACAGGCGCTGCTTGTATATATCCCAAAACAAAGGAATGAATATCACAAACCATGGCAGCTTAATCTCGTTAAGGATTGCTCATGTAGCAATTATTTTTATTTGATTTTATCTTCACTTTTGTATGTGGGAAATGTTTCTGATTTCAGGACATTGCGTTGTTGAAAGATTACATTTCTTACGCCCGCAATAACATCAACCCTCGTATCAGTGAGAAGGCAGGCCAGGCCTTCATTGAGGCTTATGTTGAGATGAGGAAGGTCGGGAGCCAGCGTGGACAGGTCTCTGCCTATCCCAGACAGCTGGAGAGTCTCATCCGACTGGCAGAAGCTCACGCCAAGATGAGGCTCGCAGACACCGTGGAAGTGGATGACGTCAATGAAGCCAGAAGGTAATAGCTCATTTTTTAAAAGGTTTTGGCACGCTTCGTAATATTGCTATGGTTTTTCAAGTGAATATATTTGATATTTCTGAGAGAAATGGAAAAGGTATAATGAAATGCATTCAGGAGAGTAAGAGAATATTACCAATAAATTGAACTAAATTGAGACCAGAAGTTTGCAGCAAAAGTAAAGCAAATTGTTATGATTGAGCTGTTATGCATTTTGCAGACTGCACCGCGAGGCCCTAAAGCAGGCAGCAGTGGACCCAAGCACTGGAAAGATAGACATCTCCATCCTGACCACGGGTATCAGCGGGGCAGCTCGCAAGCAGCGTGCAGACCGTGCCAATGCCATCAGAGACCACATCAAGGCCAAGAGCAAAGTCCCATCAATCCGAATAGACAAACTCCAAATGGAAATCAAGGAAAAATTCCCAGATCAGGTTAGTAAACTGCTGCTTTAATTCTGAATAGAATAAGTATCACATGGTTGATTTATTTATCATTCTCCAAAGTTAGGAATCTTGTTCCATATTGTTGTTTGGAATAGAGCTCAATCCAATGCTTGGAGTATATGCCTAACTACAAGAATACTGGTTTTGTTGAGAATATATTATTATTATTATATTATATATTATATTAAATGAGCTTGAAGATTAGGCATCCATTCTCTGGTGGAATAAAATGTAAAAGAAAAAGTTTGTTTTATTCCCAATATTGCAATCTACCAATTTTATAATTTTTGACATTTCAGTACTGGACTCGTGATCAGCTTGATGATGCGGTCAAGGATCTGGATGATGACGGCTTCCTGGTCAGAACAGGAAACATTATCCGAATTCTCCACTCATAGAATACAAAATAGACAAATAAAATGACTGATTTTGAGGAGAAAAAAAATTTTAATAACCCACTTTTGAAGATAATAATATGCCAGTCTTTGTAAACGATATTATCTTACTATTGAAGTATTTTATTGTTAATATATCAAGTAACAAATGGAATGTAAATATATCAAGGGAAAATAGCCATAGAAACACTGCCTTCAAACTTGTAAATATTATCTTTTGGAAGGTAGACAAATATGTTTAGTAACATATTTGTGTGTATATACACAATTCTTATCATTTTTATATTAAAACTACACAAATCATGAATAAAATGCCATCAAAAATTGTTTCCTAGAAATGTGCTCTAGTGCTTAATGTGGAAATTATTTTGTTACTTTGTAAATATTGGACTTATGATATGTGAGCAGCATGCATTTATTTGACTATTGCAAATAAAAATTTAAGCATAGATTATGTTTTCTTATTATCCCAATTTTTTGGTTGGAGGAGATGGTGAAGGAAGACTCTACCCTTTATAAGCTGCAGTCTCCCAGGCGATGTGGGGGCTATGGTATTGTCTGCTTGTGCCTCTGTCAAAAAGATGTAGCTAAAAAGCATTGATCATCATAGCTAAAGACCAATCCCCGTGGCAATGACATAATAATGAAATGGGTTTTGTTCTCCGATAGAATACTCTATAGTAAGGGGTTTGGATGTATCTTGCAGCATGAATATGGAGAACTTGTTGCTGTGGCCTTTGCTAACAATTCTTATGCTGAATGTAGAGTGGGAAGGCTTAAAGCATTGGTGAAACCTGGAAAGTTGCAGGCAATTTTACAGTGGGTTAAGGTATCTGAAAACAATATATGATCTTAAAATTGACATACATACAGGCTATCTATCTGAAATACACTAAAGAACATCTGCCCTGAGAATTATGATTTTTTGTGACCACCAAGTACTGCCAGGACTAAACAGGAAGTGTGTTGTGTGACCTTGACCTTTGAACTGTCAGGGGGCTCCGTAAGTCATAGGAGGTGTTGTTTACCAATTGTCAAAATTGGAGCAACACATCTTTGGCCATTTTTTCCCACTATTTAGAGAATGAATTGGAAGATAATACTTATCATGATGATAGTGCCTTTTCTTGGCTTTCTTTTGGTGGTAAATTTATTAAAAACGGATGAATATTTATGAAGTTATAAATGAAGAAATCTTTATTTTTTATATTATATATGTTTGCAAAAAAAAGTTTAAAAAAATTCTATACAGCCCAGCTTTTAAGGTGGAATCCATGCAGCCTTTGATGTCTTCCCATTCAATGGTGTGAAAAACCCCAAATTTCTTCAAAGAGGGTCATATCATAAATTTTACTGATACCAATTATCAGCATTCACAGTTTTGCCATTCAAAGTCATTGTGATTTAAGGCCAAACCAGTGATCAAAGGGTTTAATGTCACTTTTTGCATATCACGGCCTTCAAGTTAAGGGGGATTCCATGCAACCTTTGAGTCATGTCTTCCCTTTTTGACAGAAAGGTTTTCATATGCATAAGATACTTTTCAAATAAATAGTATACTTTTCCCATAAATGATATATCTTTCACAACCATAAGATATTTGTCACAACCATAAGATATTTGTTACAACCATAAAATATTTTTCACGGCCATGAGTCATTTCATTGATTCAAATAATATTAAAATAATCTTTTGTTGTTCTGAAGTATACTCCTGGCAATAAATTGATAAATTGTACAAAACATCTTCACCCTGTTTCCCAAGCTGGACAGGTGCACAACTGGTAACTCATTAGGTGTTTACACAACATCACATACCAGCTAAACAAAGCTTGTTGACAAAGTGTTCAATTGCTGGTGTAGGTTTTAGCAGACAACTGATCAACTTTCAAGTGCCACAGAAATTTGTTAACAGAGAATATTTTGGGTACTACTACATAAAAGCACTGTTTAGGGTATAAACATTCATGTTATGTAAAGAAAATGTGTCTGAAAGTCAGGTTTCACCAATGCTTTAACATATTTTGAGGAGACCCCCCCCCCCCCAATAAGAGATTTTAAAAATCGAAGATCATATAATATGTCATATTTGAACAAGGCATTAAAATATTTATAGAATTTTATTTTGTAGATTATAAATATATACACTGAGAATATAACCCAACATGCTAACAGCTAAAGAGAGAAGCAAATGAATGCAGTAGACGTAAGTTGGCTGAGAGTGTAGCAAATGATAAATCGCATAGGGACCTGTGGAATGAAATTAAGAAAATGAAACACAATGCTAGAGTGACACCTAGTGGTATTGATGGGTGCTTTAGTGATGATGAAATATGCAATATGTTTGCATCAAAATATGAAACATTATACCAAAGTGTACCTACTGCTACTGATGAACTTGATGCTATACATGCTGATGTTAGAAGTAGGATAATGGGTGATGTCAATGATAGAAAGTGTCAATCAGTTTTGAAACAGTTAAGAAGGCCATAAAGCAGCTTAACTATGATAAAAGTGATGGTATGATGGGTACCTTCTCCAATCATTTCATTTATTCATCTGAACGTTTTGTTGTTGTACTCTCTTTGTTAATTAAGTGTATGTTCGTGCATGGCTACACTGCCAGTGACCTCTTGATGGCAGTTCTGGTGTCAATACCAAAAGATACTCGTGCTAGTCTGTGTAATGGTGATAATTACAGAGGTATAGCATTATGCTGTGCATTATGTAAAGTGATAGACCTTATTATTTTAAATGAATATAGAAATCTACTGAACACTTCAGATTTACAGTTTGCCTTCAAAGAAGGCCACTCTACTGTCCTTTGCACATCTACATTACGAGAGACTGTAGAATATTTTAAGAATGGTGGATCTAATGTTTATGCATGCTTATTAGATGCATCTAAAGCCTTTGATCGAGTTCATTATGGCAAATTATTTAAATTGTTATTGAAAAGAAATGTACCTGCAATTGTGATAAGATTATTGTTAGACTGCTACACTAGGCAGACATTGTACACAACTTGGAATGGACAGGTTTCAAGACCAGTGCAAACTATGAATGGTGTAAAACAAGGTGGAATCTTGTCGCCAATTTTGTTTTGTATATATTTTGATGAACTCTTGTGTAGACTGGCTAAGCAACCTGCAGGCTGCAGACTGGGTAGTCTCTATGTTGGATGTGTGGAATATGCTGATAATGTAACCCTGCTCTGTCCCACACCTCAGGCATTACAGTCTCTTATTAGGGTATGTGAGGATTATGGAAATGAGTATAGTCTTAAGTTCAATGAAAAGAAAACTGTAATCATATGTTTTGGTAAGGATGAACATACAAATGATATGATGATGAATGGAAAGAAGTTAGAATGGTCCAGTGAAGTAAAGCATTTAGGTAACTATCTAAACAGTGAATGTAATGACAAAAAGGATGCACTGTATAAAAAGGGAATTTTTTATGCATCAGTTAATAGATTATTAGCTAATTTTGGACATGTTCACAGTTCATTAGTTGCTAAACTATTTTGCAATTATTGTTGTACTTTTTATGGCAGTCAGGCATGGGACCTTACTAGCAAAAATATTGGTGATATATGTATCGCTTGGAATAAGGCAGTGCGTAATGTGTGGAAAGTATCTAATGTGTGTCATACAAGGTTTCTTCCTTATCTTATGAATTCTTTGTATATATATGATCAACTTGCAGCTCGATTTGCTAAATTTTATAATGTAATGAAGTGTAGCAAAAATAAGGTGCTTGCCTATTTAGCCAGACGAGCACAATTTTCATCTAAAACTACTGTAGGCAGGAATCTTGCTCATATAAATGTGAAGTATGGAAGCAAATTGTGGATGAATGATTACAATCACAATGATTTTAAAGCTCTACTTCATAGAGCTAGTGTTTATAAGGAGGTTGAGCAAGTTGGTACATTCCTGAGAGAATGTTGCCTCATCAGGGATGGAGAAATGTTTGCTGAAGGTGTTGATAAAGAGGAGGTGATATCAATTATAACAGATATAAGCTGTGTTTAGATATATTATGATATCACTAAGAAACCCACTACAGTATTTTTAACTATATAAATCATGTAACTAGAACATAAATACAACTCTATTATGATTATTATTTATTTAATTTATTTATATGTGTACCATGTATTCATTTTATATGTGTACGAAATAAAGAATATATACATCCATACTGGTAATGATTTGCATTGTCTTTTTATCACAAATCAATCGTTGGTTTGTACTTAAATTTCTTATGTGATCGTTCGCTAGCTTTCATTCTGAAGTGATTTCCATATATTGTAAACACATGACCTTCAAGACTAGTTGTGAAAACTGTATTCTGCTTGGGTATTGCTGCAAAAAAAGAGAATATTTTGGAATGAGTACAAACAATTGAATTTTGAAAAGAAAAACCATTATCTTTATCTTACATTATCATTAATAACTTGGCTTTTTGAAGGCAGCAATGTTTATGAGTTGGATTGGTGACAGGAAACTTCAGTGATCTTTAACTCACTTTTGAGTCGGTCATCCTTGGTGATGAGCCTGAAGGTGTTCCTGGTCTCTTGTAGTAGGAGGCCTGTGGTTCCTACCAGTGAGGGACACCTGGATCGCGTCACTGTCATCATTGCACCATGATAGTCTGCCTTCAGTAGCTTATTATGCAGGTCTGGCCGATTAGCATCTGTCAACCTGCAAACAATCCAATATCTTTAGATATGTTGCTTAGTAAGCTATTGGTAGATTTAGAGTTGCTGAGCTGTGAAAAGTGTAAATTGTCAAATAAGCCTGACGCATTTTGTCACCTGTGGTGAAAAAATATTGAAACAAATAAAGAAATAAAATAATAATTTTTAGATATGTCACATTGATTTGGGTTTCTTTCCGAAAGAAAAAAAAACATTATTTTGTGCTTTATTATGATCACTGTGAATGTCTCGATGGGATATCAGCAAATTTCAAAATTAAAAGTCTGAGAATCACTCAAATTTTGCTTTCCAATCAGGATGAAGAGTTTTGCTTACCTTTCAAAGTTGATGAGATCTTTCATGTAATCTTTCCACAAATCATGCAGAGGCTCATACATCACATACCTGAAATCAAAACCACACAAATTGTTTGTTAAGTGAGAGGTCACGCTAAATTATTGATATTAGCAACAAAGAAAATATATCGTTTTTTAAAAATGTTTTGCCCATTTAAAAACACATACAAGATGAAAAAAAGCTTACTTTTGATCTCTCTCTGGGATTTTGAACAAAGATAGCTGCTTGCGTTCTTTTGCAGTCAGGTTTTTTTTGTTGTTGTTGTATTTCTTCTTTGGCAGGTTGGTATTGTCCAGGTACAACGTCTTGTGCTTGAGATCTTCATCCAGCTCGGATCTAATCCGATTATCAGGCAGGTGCTTGTGCAGAAAGGTGGACACAAACCCTTCTCCCAATTCTTTCTGCTTCTGAAATGTATTTTACAAAGGATAAATGCTTCAACTGCCTTTATAATATTGTTAACAACAATGAACTAAAGCAGAAGATAAACTATTCACAGGATTCTCCGCGTTAAAATGTTTAATATAATTCAGTCATGGTGATTACTCCGAGGACTCGCCGCATTAAAATGTTTAATATAATTCAGTCATGGTGATTACTCCGAGGACTCGCCGCATTAAACTGTTTAATATAATTCAGTCATGGTGATTACTCCGAGGACTCGCCGCATTAAACTGTTTAATGTAATTCAGTCATGGTGATTACTCCGAGGACTCGCCGCATTAAAATGTTTAATGTAATTCAGTCATGGTGATTACTCCGAGGACTCGCCACATTAAAATGTTTAATATAATTCAGTCATGGTGATTACTCCGAGGACTCGTCGCATTAAACTGTTTAATATAATTCAGTCATGGTGATTACTCTGAGGACTCGTCGCATTAAACTGTTTAATATAATTCAGTCATGGTGATTACTCCGAGGACTCGTCGCATTAAACTGTTTAATATAATTCAGTCATGGTGATTACTCCGAGGACTCGCCGCATTAAAATGTTTACTATTAATCTTTGAGGACAAAGCTTATAAGATCACATTTGACTTCTCACACAGAGCATTTTATCTTGGCAAGTTCAATGAATTAACAAAAAAAACTCCATCCACTGTCTCCAGGAGCTAGACTGTTACCATCCGTTAATAACCATTTATCCTGTGAGAGCCCATACTCAGAATGGAATAGCATTCAGAATTGTACCATATTCAATCCTGAAATTCCCTAAGTTATTTGTACAAGTCTGACCCACTCATTATCCAAGAAAGTATTGCAAGCTCCTTGACCCAAGGGAATTAGGTCTACCTGCTGAAACATTTAGGGCCTATTGTTCTCAGCAAAGGTGAGTCAGCAGCCATTTTTTAATCTGAAGAGTATTTTTTTACAGATTTGGTGATGTCATTTTTTCTTAACCTGACCTATTGAATACTTAATCTTTACATTAGCGATCTGAAGTATTTATAATAACTATTTTCAGCTAATTGTATTTAAAAAAATGGATGGATGGATGGATGGATGGATTGGATGTTTGTAAGTTCTATGTCTACAAATACATGGCACACACTCTTATGTGGTTCCTATCAATGCTTATCATGTATATATAAACATTAAGGTCTATAATCCACAATCAGTTTGAAGCATCGGGAGAGAACTTCGTGTGGTCTCGTATATTTACGTAACTGCCTTCGGCTCTGCATGCTCTGGGGGATTCCAGGATGAGAGTGAGGCTATGACGTCAGTGGGGGGGTATTTCTCATACAGCACACATGGTGTCCAGCTGCAATAACTGAGTCGAACCCGTTTTAACGGTAGTTAAAACGGGTTCAATTTAAATAATAAAAGTTTAAGACTAGCTGGTTAAGTTTATTTTTTCTGTGCTAAATTAACAAATAACATGACTTTGAACACATTTAAGCCAAAAAAACATAGGTCTGTCCCAGTGTTTCATTGTGGATTATAGACCTTAAAGCTGTGTTTCCTAATGATGAGCACAGACTGCTGCACAAAATGGTTATATCACTCTACCAGCCAAAGGTCAATCAACCAGGGACTGGAAACAACAAATAATGATTAGAAATGTTTTAAAGGGGAATAATGTTCAAATTTGCAGCATTATGAGTTAATAATGTTATCATAATTTGTTATTCATAGTCAAGAACTACATGGGGATACTCAATCTCTGTAGTATCAAACAGTAGCAAAACATCAAATATTGTTACAATAAACATTTTAAAAAGTTACATCCTCACCTTCAAAATGACATCTTGACAATCTTTCTCCACATCTTTATCCAGTACTTTGTACAGACTATCTGGAAATATAAAAGTGAATACTGTAATTAATTTATATTCCTTTAGAAGTCAGTTTTTTTTGGGTTTTTTTTTGGAGGAGGGGGAGGATTCTGCAGAACAGAAAGGGACTCCTGGGAACAACCAACACAATTTCAGGACTTTTTGGAAAAAATAAAGTCAATAGGCCCCCTGTCAATCTCCATTATCAATGAATAAATTTAGAGGATTAAAGTTGTAAAGTTCTGATGTGTACTTTTTGATTAGCCTATTGTCATTATGTGCATTAAACAAGAAAATGTGGTGCTCCACATGTAACACGGATGGAAAAAAAAATTACAAACAAAACAAAAATTACAATAAACAAAACAAAAAATTAATTAAACAGAAAATTAAGCAAATTATTGCAAATTGATGGGGGAGTTGAAATTAGCTTTGTTCATCTTTCAAAAACATTTAATTTTGTATATGAACGAATATTCTACCACAACTGTGTGCAAAGCTGTGCATTTTCAGTCTCGATTACCTAATACTGTTTAATATCACTCAGGCGCTGACGCAACTGATCGATCAGAACTTTGCTAGTTATTTATGTTCTAAATGTCTGATTTACACCAAATTTGAACTAAATTACTCAGAATTCCATTCTCAGTCAATTAGAAGGCATTTTCAAGCAATATTAATTGATAATTTCGCGTATCGATAGGCGACGACCATGTTGTTATCTTGAACTTTTTGTCATCATGTACTTCTTTATCTTTGTTTACATGTTACAGGAATATATTCTTACGCGTGGGCATGCACACGATGAACACTCCACAGTTGCATCAGTACCTTGAACGATGTTGACCACAGAAAAAAACGATTTACAACCCACAGGAAATGACTACTCATTTTCCATGATCGTACTGATCACAGAATAAACAGTCCTTTTTTGGACAAAAACGAACCATCCATGTTACAAAAAAAAAAAAAAGCAAGAAAAAAAAACCCATCAAATTAAATATGATGCCTATATATGGTCAAATTAAATATGATGCCTATACATGGTCAAATTAAATATGATGCCTCTAAATTATCAAATTAAATATGATACATGGTCAAATTTACTATGATGCCTATACATTGGTCAGAAATAATCTCCTGAGGTGAAACAGTTTTAAATTCTCAGAATTTCATATTCCTTAGATTTCTCTTTTTTTGTCTCAAATTAAATTATGGATATCCAGCTTTACTAGGCCTCTTCAATATAGGCCTAGCGATGACGCAACCAATTGTTTCACTATTTGGGCGCTCATGAATATTAATGAGCTAGAGAATGGAGTTACGTCATCGTATCGTGCACGTGCCGTCCTACTGAGGCTGTAATTACGTCATCCCGTTGTGCACGTGCGGTTGGACACATTCAGGGGGCGGGGCTTATGGAACGGGCCTGTTTGATCATATCTGATCGCATAATCGGAGAGGGTGTTTAACACCCTGTTATATACTGAGCCCAATGCAAAGGAGAGTAAATTAGGGACTGTCTCCATCATAATTGTAAATCATAATTGTAAATTTTACTTCAGTTTTCTCCCAGGTTTGCTTCACATTTTAAAATGATAACAGGCTATACAATTATCCGAGACTATCATGGAATAAATAGATATTTAAAATGTGCTATTTTATCCATGGTCACGTGAAACAAATTTTGTTTGTCTAACAATTAGCCTGTGCTGTCTCACACTCACAGACATGCACATCCCATTCAAAATTGACACTTTACTCAACTTCCAAGACAAGAGTACACACTTACTGTTGGTTGTTTTGATATCCATTGCGGAGGTTAAATAAACTTCTCCCGATATCTTCACATGTTCGTCTTCATACAATTTGCCATTTATCGCCCGTCAGTTGAAAAAAATATCTTCTGTCGATAGGTGGCGTTGTGATTTCCCACCAGAGGCCAGTGGGCTGTTAGGTTCACCACGTCGCCCTCTAGTGGACTTTGCAGCAGTTGTTCTTCTTGCCTCAGGCTCAGACTCAGACCAGGAACAGGGGGATTAATATTAATGTATTAATAATCTGGTTTTTTTTCTTTTGAAAATGATCAGAGGGCTTTGGAGGCAGAGGTAGGTGGAGAATACACCACCTCTGTTTAGCTGGGTAATATTTTTTCATGTCGTATTTCTGCAAATATTTTTAAGTTATTGACCAGGGACAGCTGACAGTACTCATTCCGTGCCAAGACAAATAAACTTAGGCTTAAATAATTGTTAAAACTATATATTGTATTCTAATTAGATTTTGCTTTCTGAAATTGTTACTGGCAAAGTTGACTGCAGTCTCAATGAAAAATGCTAATTAATTATTTTAAAATTTAAATTTGCTATCTTAAATTTTATTTTGTGTCAGCTGTTAAAAAAAATTAAATGTTCTTTCCACAAAAAAAATATTGGTAATGAAGAAAAAAACCTGAATGGTTTTAGCACTCTACATGTAGGGCTATATTACACATAATCAAAATTGTAATCAGGTAGACCTAATATAAAAGTCATAATATAAAAATGTTGCCTTCTCAGGCTGGTTTCCTCTCATATTAATTTCCAAATTCTGTGCGAAATTGGTTTAAAAATCACTGTTGATAAATGGTCTGTCTACATGTAGCATGTCTCTTAAAAACTGAACTTTAGGGAAAAATACAGATTTTATTGAAATTGGAAAATTCGTGACATTACTCTCTAATTGTAAAACATGTAAAATGACAAATCTGAAGATAAACAAATTCTTACACCCAACTCCCACACCAACTTCAGCAGCTGCAACTCGACACCCCAGAAAGATAAATGATCTGTCCAATTGGCAATATGGCGGCGCCCTTGCGAAAGACGTGCAGCTCTGGTAAATTTGTGTTTTTGAAGTTATCCAAAATATAAATTGTTTTCAAATGTTATGTAGCTATTAAAACATTTACGGGGATAATGGCGAAATCGACAATCTTTGTTCTGAGTTGTCATATCGAAATATTACGTCGAAAATTGTTTTGCTTCCAATATCGCTCAAATTGGCTGTTTTGTAAGGGATGGACCATTTATCAATCTGGGGGAATGGCAGAAACAATACAAAGAACTGCATTGACAAAAATGAGTGAGATCTGAGCTTTATCTTGGTAAATTTGACTGATGATCAGCTGTAAGAGGCACATGCATCTAATCCCTGTGTATAAAAATAATCAGCTGGTAACCTTTGTTCCATTAATTACCACAAATACTATCAAACAATGAAATATTATTTATTAAAATGGTTGCTTTTTCACAAGGTTGTCTGAAGACTTGATGTGAAAAATGAAATAATGGGAAAAGACATTGGATGGGGATGTTATTTATTTTATATTAGCATTTTAACACTTCTAAATGTTTATTGAAAGAAATACATGTCCATATTAGTAAAGAAAATAGCAAGTTTCAGGCTATTTCTTTGAAACTTCATGGCAACTTTGCATTTTCTGTTAGGTTTTTGTCCATCTGTAAAACAAGTCAAAATGTCATTTGAATTTTAGAAATATCAAATATCTAAGCCTTAGGATTTTCATGAATTCATACTTGAAAAAAAGCAGAGTACCAAAATATTGAAAAAAATACCATTTTCTGTTGATTATAAAGTTGGCAAAATTTGTGAAAGATTTATTTACCGTAGATAAAGAACATCTTTTCACATATAATACAAACTAAACTTGTGTTAAAAAAATATAAAAAATTTGACAAATTTGAGCACCAATTACTGCACTGATAATACACAGGACAAACTGTATTTTTATTTTTTATTTTTGCTCTAAAATACCAGTAACTGATTTTTAGATCATCACATTTTGTCAACTTATATTTTGATATCAAATAAAAAAAGTGGCAGTTAAAATCTATTGCATTAAATCCCCAAAGTTGACCCCAAAAATATAATATAGAGAGATTTGTCTTTCACAGGAAAAAAGAGATAGCCCTAGACACTATTGCTTTTAGCCTTTCGCTCCAATATTTAGCTAGTCAGAATCAAACGCAAGAGATGGCTATTGTATCTAAGATAGCCCCACTCCTCCACCCCCCGACCTATTAATGTTCCATCCATGAAAAGAAAAAAAATATCTTGAACTAAAACGAACCGTTGGAATAGAAGGAAATAAAGAGTAATATAAGTATGGGCTGGTTTTCATCAGTTCATGTTGATAGAGATAAGAAATGTCTCGGATTCATTTATGAGAAAATTAAGTGGAAAGCCCAGTTTGCTCTCAGTTCCTTTGATGGAGACAGTGCACTGGGGCTGATAGGCATAGTATTTGTCACCATCTTGAAAATTAAAAATTAGTACAGGAAGTGTTCATTCAGAAATTTAATCACAATTTAAGACAATTTAGTTATACAAGTGAATTTGGAAGATGTTGTTTCTGGGTGATTATTGATGTAAAAGATAAATAATTATTCATATTTCACTGTTTCTTCTTTTTTTATAGGATTGACTTGGATGACACAAATGATGAGGAGATCCACCATTGCAGAAAACAGATATTACAGTGACAAACCCCAGACAACAAAGCCGTTTGATGAAAAAATGTTGCAATACTTGGTTTGCCCACTTTCAAAACGTCCTCTCAGGTATGTATGATTGTCTGTTGCTAAATTATTCAAGTGTTTTTAATATGACAAGATATTTGTGAATTAATACTTGTGGATAAAATTTATTGTAATTTTTAAGACTCAAGAAATCATATCTCTTCTAATTGTAGATTTAGCAAAGAGACCAATGAGCTTATCTGTGATGACATAGGCGTTGCCTACCCAATTGTGAATGGAATTCCCAATCTTGTGCCAGGTGATGCCAAAAAACTTAATCCAAAGGAGGATACTACAACATCATGATAAGAGTCAAACAAATGAAAAGCAGTATTTACTTCAATTTGTGCCATTCAAATTTGACCATAAGAAATGAATATCCGAATATATTGGAGATTGATGATTAAAACCATTTTTTTGATTTATAATTATTTTGTAAATACAGCCTGTGTAACAATATTTTATTGTAGTATCTATTTTTTTCTTTTTTGATGTGGTTGTCAACTATTTAAAAACCTCAATTATGTAAATAAAGAACTTTGTTATTTCAAGAATGGTGTTGTCTTTCAGAAAAAGTCTTTATTTACCATGACATGAGTTAGAATATTTATTTTTACATAATTTGCTTAAATGTTTTTCATTAAGCTGATATATGTCCAAAGGTATCACCTCTTTTCTCAATGTTTTAATCAGTTTACAGTATACTGCCATGCTCTGATCAAAAACTGAAGAAAAAAAATGGTAATTTGCAATCACACTTTTACTGTAAAAGAAAAACAAAGGGTGGGGGAATTTAGATTGTTTTTTTTTATTTATTTATTTTTTACTTTATCTGTAATTTGAGGTATTTTTTAAAACCAAATCTCTAATGGTCAGTGGAGAAAGCAGTCTGTCCACTAGCCTGACAGACCATTGTGAAATGTGCAATATTGATGTTCAAACACTTGTTGCAATGTCTCAATTAAAAATGGAAACATACATGAAATGCAAATATTTCTCCCATATTAATAACCTTAAAGAAATACATTAAAACTGATGCATAAAACAATGGAAAATTCGACAGCAACAATAGCATAGATTATATAGAATACTTGCATACTATTGAGTAGCTGACCATTTTCTGTGTCGGTGGTGACCTCTGGTGAATGCCATTATTTAATATTCGAGGGTACAAGTTTCACTTCCACACCACCAACTACTACATACTACAATATCGTCCATACCAAACCAAAACAAGGGCAAGGAAAATTTTGACACGTAGCGAAATAAAATGAGGAATAACCAATATTTTGTGAATTTTGGAAATTATTAGGTAAGTAGTTTAGTAATATGAACATCGTTCTCCATTTCTATTTATAAATATAACTTGTAAGCACGAAGACTATAACTTGAAAATAGGATCCAAACTGCAACAGTGGGGACTGAAAGATCATTTGACGATGATTTCATTGTTCCACCTCAGGGATTCTAACACGGACACAGGCAGTTGAAATGTCCTTGGTGAACCTGAAAATTAGCAAACAAAGAAAGCAATTTCACTCTTTCTCCAAATTAGACTATTTTGATGCCATCACTGGAAGTATTCTTCACAGAAGTCAACCAATTTGAAGTATTTCTGAAATCATAGATCTTGTGGCAAATAGGGCTTGATTCTGCTTTGCTCAAGAGTGATCCACAATACTGGAGAGATTGGATAAAGCGATGGTGTCTAACATATTCTGTTCAAACTACAACTCTGCCTGAATGAATCTCAAAGTGTCCCTGTCAATCCTCAATTTAGGTTTTTTTTGTATGGTACATTATAATTCATTTTTATGTGGTAAAATAAAAGTTGTATCAGATTTAATTTTTAATTATGTTTAATATAATTTCCCAGCTTACAAATTGGAGGTGGGCCATTTTTCCGCTGTTGAAAATACATACTCATGATACTGAAACTTTAAATGCACAACTTCTCTGAAAATGATTAGCCGGCTCAAGGCCTCTCCAAACATTAACCCAGAAATTGGTAGAATTAGAATTAAAAATCAAACTTGCATAGGATCAGCAAGTCAGCAACTTTATCAAAATCAAATCATATGTGCTGGGGTCAAGAACCGTCTTGTGTACTTCTTTCAGGGCCTTCAAACTTGTCTTGTCTGGGATTCAAATCATGATTAGGTTCTATTATCCATATGCTATTGAGAGCATGACTTTGATTGTCAGAATCTCTGTCTGATAGAGGTCCATTTATTGTTTTAAATTCTGACCAACCAATGTTTCTTGTTTAATTCAGGCCTTGACATTAACGTTAGGGGGAACAGTGTCTTCTAAAGTTCTTTTTTCCCGCCAAAAAAAGTCATTTGAACCCAAAAAAATTACATGGTGCAAGATAACTGCTTTGTATGAAAATAACTACAAAACGGATTTCAGCCTTTAATGTATCAAATGCTAAAGGATGAATTTTTCTTTTGATTTGATTTTTAATTTGTTTTTAAAGTGTTATCATTTTTAATCATTTTAGATTTAAAATTGAAATAAAAATGAGAAAAAGATGTTTTTTTTTGGTACTAATTAAAGAAGGGACAGAGTTTACTTGAAAAACATTTTTGGGAATAACTACAATAGCAATCTGCAGAACTGAGGTTTTAATCTTTAGCTAAAATGATGTTATTTAGTTTAAATAGACAGAATTTTAAAAGACACCTTAGAACTCAAGTAATTCGTTTTTTTGTGAATAAAATGATTCAAATAAATGTACATTTTTGACAACATTTGGTAACTTTTAACTTGAATTTGAAGAAAGTTAGGTATCTCAAGATATAGACCATTAATCCAAATTCCCTCTATTCAAACTGAATAGAATAATATTTGGAGTAAACCTGTTCTTAAATTTTGGTAATTAAACTTGCAAAACTTCTCGATTTTGTCATAAAAAGAGTGGGAAATTTTGAGAAATATGATATTTTATTTACTTCTTTTTTGTATCACTGGGCAGTGATGAGGTCAAATGCAGCAACTACTGGCTAATGGATTAGTCATAAAAGATCACTAAATGATGTTTTCATGTGTATATATCAACATTGATCCCCTTTGGACAGAAATATGTTACCTATTTAGCTTACTTTGGTATGTTACAAAGCTGCACTATTTCATGTAGTTGAAGGAGCAATGACGTCATAATGGTGCTTTGGTTATTTATCAATGAAATAGTGACGTCTTACTTGTTTGTATCTTAGCAACCGTCAACAACACATTTCATACAGCTGTATGAAGAGTCCCTGTTCCCCCTAATGTTAAGAGAAAACTGTTGGTTGCCCAGTTGGGCCACCAGAGCAAGAGAAGTGGTGGCCCAAAGTGTCTAAGTATAACAGGATGTGTGCTTACAATGAAGAGCATTGTACATAAGCATATATATATATATGATAAGGCTGTATAGTGACAAAACATTTAAAACTGTTGTTTTCTTGTTAAACTGTGATGCAAACTTTTATAAAGACATTTTAAAAAATATTCACATTTTAAGTTTTAATTTTGTTTTAATATTTAGCCTGGTTTACTTGACAATGATTGATTTAAGTTAGAAAAAAATCCAAATATCTTCTAATGTATGAAATATTGCAGATTTAAGCACACATCAGTATTATAATAGATAATATTTACCTGGGAATGAACCGAAATCGCTGTATGATTCATAACAGTTACAGCAAATAGATGCAATGATTGTGTCCCAGGTAACAACCTTTTGTCAAGATTTATTTGCATATATATTCAGTGTATTTAGAATTGGAGAAAGATTTATTATATTTCCATTTGAATACATATTTGATATATTCTTGAGTAAATATAGGGTACACTGAGGCATAACTAAATTTGAAGAGATGAAGAGTATCTTTAGCAGACTGATGTATTTTGATGATCATAAAATTATATTTTTAGTTCAGACACTATTTACACAAATAAAAAACAAAGTCAATACAATTGCATTACAACTAAATATATATGTATATATATAGCCAACTAAAATGTTATGATTTGATGTTTGACAGAGCATGATGACAGTCAGAGAGACGGGGTGAATTGTGGGTTATGTTATTCAATGCAAAATGACAAAATGACGACAGGGAGGAAGCAAAAAAAAAGACTTGGCAGGGAAAATCATATATATGACAGGATCATGAGGATGTCATGCTTCAAAGACTTTAAAATTCAAAGGCATATGTTAGGTGCTCATAAAATCTCTATCCTGTAGTCTTTATGAATATATTCTTTTCATTCTTGGCTTTTACATCTTTGGAACAGTGGAACATATAAGGAGAAGAACCAAAAAAAGTACACACACAAAACATTGTGAGCATTTAAAATCGGGTGTGCCCATATACATCTATGATGTAATTCTGCAGATATTTGCAATATTAAGTGAGATGTGAAGGACACATTTTTGGAAAAGAGTTTTA
The DNA here is from genome assembly GCA_949316495.1 of Amphiduros pacificus. Lineage (NCBI taxonomy): Eukaryota > Metazoa > Annelida > Polychaeta > Phyllodocida > Hesionidae > Amphiduros > Amphiduros pacificus. The sequence continues at coordinate 54,182,230 of OX439001.1, read as the reverse complement.
AATCAAAATTGGAATTAAAATTATACAGTGAACAGTAAGTAATTTATAGCCATGTTATTAATTTTAGCAATGTTATTAGATTTAAAATACATATTCAATATCTGGAATAGTTAAAAAACTTAAACCTCTTGAAGATTTTATATTTTAATGAAAGATGAAAGAGAGTTGTCATATTTGTTGTCATCATTCTTCAGGGTATAATGTTAACATTTATTGTGACCAATGCTTTCTTTAAGATCTTGAAACTCCAGAAATAATGATTTTGATAGACTCCAGGATAAATTTTGTCTATATTCTGGTCACACAGGGTGTGATATACATTGTTTTTGTCATTCCCAAATATATACATACATACATGTATATTTATTTATGGTAGTGAAGATGATTGAAGTGAGATGTGTACTAAGTACTGTATTCATTGAACCTGTACATGGTCACAGTGAAGTACAAACCTTTAACACAAACCATTTGTGAAGAAACATGGCAGTGTTTACTCTAGTATACTTCAAACATGGAATAATGCCAAACACCTTGATGTTGTCAATCATAATATTATTCACTATTCTACATATCCTTATGGAAGGAAAGGCATCACCCTTGAGAACTATGGACTTGCCTTTTTTGTTAAGAAAGACTTGAACACTTGCTTGTTTGGCAAACCAGTTTGATCAAAAGTTATTTTATATCTGCCTTACTTATTTATAGATTTTACAAAGTTTCAGCTTTCTGCAACAACTTGAAACCTTTAAATAAACGCTCATTTATGCAATCACTCATCAATGACTCTGAAAATGCTGAATGAAAATAACTTTATTTTAAGATTATTTAGATTTATCCTATGAACCCAGCTAATAAAAACCTCATAGACAAACAAAAATAAACTTGGTTTATAGGAGCACATTTTGTTGAACTTTCACACTGCTATATTGTTTGGTCCCATTTAGGGCAGAGCATTGTATGCCATCGTGACAGGTGTAATGCCTTGTACCTCCCCCAAAGGCAAGCTCCACAGGAAGAATATATGGCAAATATTCAAAAAAACCATTCTGTACTTCTGCTACCTGCCTGGGGCCATGCTTTGTAGTGTCGGTCTCCATACTACATTAGTTACTCAGCATTTTTTTTTATCAACTACGTACCTTTAATGTAAAATCATAGTTTTTTGCACAGTAATATTTTTTCAAATAAGTTCTATAAAGTATTTGATTTTTATATTGTTTTGAACAGACAGTGTTTGTCAGTTGAGTTTTTTGTTGTTGAAAATATCCTGAATCCCTTATCATATGCAATTTTGCTTCTCCAGTAATTATATCCTTTTCAACCCATATTAGTGTCCTCTTCATCATATTTGAGTAAATGTTAGCTCTGTGATTTTACAATACTTTTGAGAGTGGGAAATCAAAGTCCTCTGAAGTCACTATAGTTTGGTAACTTTGGTTCTGGCAACACATGCCCTGCTGACAAACTATGTGACAGGACACAGATTAGGAATATTCTGACAAACTATGTGACAGAACACAAATTAGGAATATTCTTTTAGTGAATAGGACTTGGAACAGTGGAAAGGTTGCAGTTTGGGGATATCAGGATTTCTGAGAAGTCACAAATTCAGGATGGTGGTCTCAGGTTAGGGTTAGAAAGGGTTTGGACTATTAGTTAACTGTGTTATGCATCCATTGTCTGCCAAAACATGTCTGACTGCCTGGCATTACTGGCAAAAATATGGCTTCATCCAGGAATTTAAATGTCCTTATGTCCTCTATTACTTTAACTTCAGTATAATTTACAAGTTGCCATTGATGATATGCAAAATAAAAATGGATTACTTTGACACAATTTATGGATGTTACTTTTGACACAATATAAGGATCGCTTACACAAATTTAGGGATGCTTTAATAATAAATCCAGTTCCCACTTGACAATGGGCGTGTCCCAGATCCCCTACATTCCAGGCTGCCACAGACAACCTTGCGCAGCACTGTAGCTTTGCTACAGATATTTTATAAGACAATCTTCAAAATGTTTGGCACATACTTGAGAGGATTGAAACTCAGTCAAGCTCAAAGAAAAATTACTTTGATGAAATTCTGACAGATTAAAATTGGAACTTCAGACCAATAATTTTTTTTGGATCAATTTTTCTAATGAAAGTAGAATTTAAATAGCAAAGGTGTTACCAAGTTAGCTTGGTAGTTTTAATTATATGAAATGGACATTTTCAATTTTAAAAAGTATGTTTAGCTAGAAACTTAATATATCATGCATAAATTCTGTTTGCTGTGATACTATTTTCACCATTCTATAAATTATTCCCATTTTGCAGGGAGCAGCATGAAGGGAAGTGGGAATTCTTTGCGGACTTTCAAGTTTGAATCAACTAGTCATTGTGGGACAGTGCTATGTGGACTCAACAAACTGAGGAAGAAAGGTCTCCTCTTTGATGTCAAACTACGTGTCAATGGCCAGAGCTTCGGAGCTCATCGTGTGGTGCTGGCATCGTGCAGTGAATATTTCAGGTAAACTAATTTTTAGGCTTCCGAATACTCTATTATAGACCAACAAAACACCCAAATCAATCTCTGGTCATGAATGCCATCCTTGTTTTTAGGAACTTAACAAATTTGCCTAAATTAGTCTTGAGTCACGTTGAAGTTGTGTTATAAATTTATCTTTTTGATATTATGAGAAAAAGCTGTAAAAAAGTACAAATGTAAGTATTGTTGGCCATCTCAGGGTAAAAACTAATTTATATTTGGAAGTGTGTTCATTCTCCTCATTCCATATATCATATGGCAACTGTTGTGCCACCTGGTGGAAGATTGGAAGAAACATATGCCTTGTTTGAAATACCAAAATATTTTATACTCTGAATTATATGTGCAAACAAGCCGTGAATTATTTAATGTCATATCATAATTATTTCCACTATTTGAATTATGAACAAAACTAATGGAAATTATGACCATACATTAATTTTTAAACAAAGATATTGAAAAAATGCTTTGAAAAATAAAAATAAAGTATTTGTCCCGAGCCAGAAGCATCCAAAGATATATAATATTTTTAAGTCACCTATCTTTCTACTGATTGAATTTGTAAAGAATGTACTATTTTATTTCCCTCTATATTGTTTTTAGAGTCTTTTTACCCTCAGCCCCTGATGTAATCAGGCTGAGGGTATTGCAGTACTCCTGGCGTGGGTATGTATGTATGTATGTATGTATGTCTGTATGTATGTATGTCTGTATGTATGTATGTCTGTAGCGAACATCCTTGTCATCGCGATAACTTGAGAACAAATGATAACAGCTTCATGAAACTTGACACACATAAGCATCAGGTGAAAACCTCGGACGAGTTCGATGGACAGCGACCTTGACCTATTTTTCAAGGTCACAGGGACAATTATATGAAATCCCAAGAATTGCAATAACTTAAGAACAAATGATGGCAGCTTTATGAGATTTGACACACATAAGCATCTATTGAAGACCTCAGAATTTTTTCTATGAAACATGACCTTTACCTACTTTTCAAGGTCACAGGGATAATTATGTGAAATCCTTGTCATCGCGATAACTCTAGAACAAATGATGGCAGCTTCATGAAACTTTACACACATAAGCATCTGGTGAAAACCTCGGACGAGTTCGATGAACAGCGACCTTGACCTATTTTTCAAGGTCACATGGACAATTATGTGAAATTCCAAGAATCGCAATAACTCAAGAACAAATGATGGCAGCTTTATGAGATTTGACACACATGAGCATCTGTTGAAGACCTCAGAATTTTTTCTATGAAACATGACCTTCACCTACTTTTCAAGGTCACAGGGACAATTATGTGAAATCGTCCTTGTCATCATGATAACTTGAAAACAAATGCTGGCAGCTTCATGAAACTTGACACACATAAGCATCAGGTGAAAATCTCGGACGAGTTCAGTGGACGGTGACCTTGACCTATTTTTCAAGGTCACAAGGACAATTATGTGAAATCCTAAGAATCGCAATAACTCAAGAACGAATGATGGCAGCTATATGAGATTTGACACACATAAGCATCTGGTAAAGATCTCATAATTTTTTCTATGAAACATGACCTTCATCTCCTTTTCAAGGTCACAGGGACAATTATGTGAAATCACAAGAATCACAATAACTCAAGAACAAATGATGGCAGCTTTATGAGATTTGACACACAGAAGCATCAGGTGAAAACCTCTGACGAGTTCAGTGGACGGCGACCTTCACCTACTTTTCAAGGTCACATGGACAATTATGTGAAATCATCCTTGTCATTGTGATAATTCAAGAACAAATAATGGCAGCTTCATTAAACTTGACACACATAAGCATCTGGTGAAAACCTCGGACGAGACCGATGTACAGCGACCTTGACATATTTTTCAAGGTCACAGGGACAATTATGTGAAATTCCTAGAATCACAATAACTCTAGAACAAATGATGGCAGCTTTATGAGATTTGACACACATGAGCATCTGTTGAAGACCTCAGACATTTTTCTATGGAACATGACCTTCACCTACTTTTCAAGGTCACAGTGACAATTATGTGAAATCCCTATTGTTGCTATAACTCGAGAACGATTGATGGCAGCTTTGTGAGACTTGACACACATAAGCATCTGGTGAAGACCTCAGTGAAGACCTTCACCTACTTTTCAAGGTCACAGGAACAATTATGTGGTGTGGTGACGTTTTGTTCACAAATATGTGTGGAGCGAATGTTGTGCAATAAGTTACCAGGGCTGAGGGTTGATGCATCTCTGATGCCTATGTTTAAAAGTAACCAGTTAATGCCAAACAATCAGCATGTCAAATGTGTGTTTGCAGAGCGATGTTCACGGATGCGATGAAGGAGAGTAACCAGGATGAGATAGAACTTAATGGTGTGACGGCAGTTGGGGTACAGCAGCTGCTAGACTATGCCTACACTTCCAAACTATCCCTCAACCTGGGTGAGTTCCCCCCCCCAGATATCCCCATATACTGCCTGTCCTGGGTGAGTTCCCCACTCCAGATATCCCTACATACTGCCTGTCCTGGGTGAGCTCCCCACTCCAGATATCCCTACATACTGCCTGTCCTGGGTGAGTTCCCCACTCCAGATATCCCCATATACTGCCTGTCCTGGGTGAGTTCCCCACTCCAGATATCCCTACATACTGCCTGGCCTGGGTGAGCTCCCCACTCCAGATATCCCTACATACTGCCTGTCCTGGGTGAGTTCCCCACTCCAGATATCCCCACATACTGCCTGTTCTGGGTGAGTTCCCCACTCCAGATATCCCTACATACTGCCTGTCCTGGGTGAGTTCCCCACTCCAGATATCCCCTCATACTGCCTGTCCTGGGTGAGTTCCCCACTCCAGATATCCCTACATACTGCCTGTCCTGGGTGAGTTCCCCACTCCAGATATCCCCATATACTGCCTGTTCTGGGTGAGTTCCCCACTCCAGATATCCCCACATACTGCCTGTCCTGGGTGAGCTCCCCACTCCAGATATCCCCTCATACTGCCTGTCCTGGGTGAGTTCCCCACTCCAGATATCCCTACATACTGCCTGTCCTGGGTGAGCTCCCCACTCCAGATATCCCTACATACTGCCTGTCCTGGGTGAGTTCCCCACTCCAGATATCCCTACATACTGCCTGTCCTGGGTGAGTTCCCCACTCCAGATATCCCCTCATACTGCCTGTCCTGGGTGAGCTCCCCACTCCAGATATCCCCTCATACTGCCTGTCCTGGGTGAGTTCCCCACTCCAGATATCCCCACATACTGCCTGTCCTGGGTGAGCTCCCCACTCCAGATATCCCTACATACTGCCTGTCCTGGGTGAGCTCCCCACTCCAGATATCCCTACATACTGCCTGTCCTGGGTGAGTTCCCCACTCCAGATATCCCCTCATACTGCCTGTCCTGGGTGAGTTACCCACTCCAGATATCCCTACATACTGCCTGTCCTGGGTGAGTTCCCCCCCCCTGTCAATTGAATATTGGAAAGTTCCGATGTGGAATATGTTATAATCTTTTTAATTAGAATTCCCTGCATAAATGTTCATGTACTCTGAATTTACCTTTAAATTTGGTAAGTTCCACATATGAAATGTAATATTGAAAAATCATCATTTAAATTTGTCAAGTTTTTCTACATACAAGGATATACAATGTGTCTGTACTTTAAACTATTACTCAACTTTGGCGGTATAAAAATACAATTTTCTTCATAAAAAAATCTACCGGTAGATGTCCTGATACCCAAAAACTATTTATATCTTGTGATATTCCTCAGTCTCAAGGTCAACAAAAAAATCTGTAAAGTCTGTCCTAAAATATGTAAAGCTTGCCATTCCTTAAGTCCTTTTTTAAGAAGTCTGTACTTTTATCTGTCGAAACAGGATTAGATGAGGCCTTGTTTATTTGGAAGCAAATCTTTAATTTAGTATCACATTGATATGAAAATTGATAATCAAACATTTCCCACCATCATTTTGTTACTCGTGTGTTACAGGCAACATCCAGCATGTTTTGGCAGCTGCAAGTCACCTCCAAATTCTTCCGGTGGTTGATGCGTGCTCACGATATCTCCACAGTCAGTTGGAGCTGGATAACTGTGTGGACATTGCCACCATAGCAGAGACGTACACCCTCCCGAAGCTGTCGAAGCAAGCATACTGCTTCATGGCATGTGGCCTCGACAAGTTGGCCTGTCTCTGTGAATTTCAACGTCTCACTGTCAATCAACTGGAGCATTTATTATCAAAAGATTTCCCAATCGAATGTCCAGAATATGATGTTTTTCATGCTCTTTTGTGCTGGGTACATTACGATCTACCTAAACGGGTCAATCATGCCATGAGGTTACTGTCTCATATTCGCTTTGTGGATATCTCAGAGAAAGAACTGGAAACTCTGTGGAATTCTGCAATATTCAAAGATACAGAAAGCAAATGCTCAGGACTAAGGACTTTCATTACAGGTGCACGGTTTGTTAGTCTCAAGGTCAACAAAGAAACACCAAGCAAATCAACGGGACTTGTAAACTTACGCGGACTCGAGGCAGCCATAGTTAATGTTGGGGGCTTTCAGTCCTCCACAGGGATGACAAACAGATTGACTTACTTTGTACGCAGTTCAGGAAAGTGGCGCCACCTAACATCAATACCACATGTCGAACAGTGTAACTTTGGCTTAGCAGTGTTAAACAACGAGCTTTATGTTGTCGGGGGATGTTTCAATCAGTCTTTGCAAGAAACTGTGCACCCTTTTGGTTTCAAGTACAGTCCCCGTACAGATAAATGGACGTCAATCTCTCCGCTGCTCCAGGAGCGTGGAGGATTTTATCTGGGTGCTGTGGCTGACAAGCTGTATGCCATCGGAGGCATAGAGGAAGGCGTGAACCCTCACGAGAGCACCACCTGTGAGAGGTATGACCCCAGCACCAACAGGTGGAGTGAGATCGCTCCCATGCCCGGCTGTCGCAAGCAGGGAGCTGGCGCCACCTTTGGCAATGAGATCTTTATATCTGGTGGGTTGGACTGGGACGTAGTTCTAGCCAGCTTTATTTGTTATAACATTGACAATAACACGTGGAACACACTGAGCCCCATGCCCACTCCACGGGCCGACCACTGCATGGCGGCTCACGAGGGCAAACTCTACGTAGCTGGGGGCTGGTTCGAGGACCAGAACTCGGGCAACCGCATCCTCGTACATAGTCTGGACTGTTACGACCTGGTCACGGACCAATGGGAGGCAGTGACCCACGTCCCCAGCCCTCGCTACCTAGCCAGCCTCGTTGTCCTCGACGACTTCCTCTATTTGATTGGCGGCTTTGACCAGAGTGGCTTCCACAAGGCGACCAAGAAGATTGAAAGCTTTGATATGTCCAAGAAGACCTGGCGGCAGGAGCAGTCGTACTCTGTGGAGATCTGGGAGCACCTGTCCTGTGTGCTGTATATACCTACCTGCAGGGAAGACGAGGAAGTCGTCCAGCCTGCTCCAAACGAAAGCTCATGCTGAGGCCTGCAGGGAAGACGAGGAAGTCGTCCAGCCTGCTCCAAACGAAAGCTCTTGCTGAGGCCTGCAGGGAAGACGAGGAAGTCGTCCAGCCTGCTCCAAACGAAAGCTCATGCTGAGGCCTGCAGGGAAGACGAGGAAGTCGTCCAGCCAGCTCCAAATGAAAGCTCATGCTGAGGCCTGCAGGGAAGACGAGGAAGTCGTCCAGCCTGCTCCAAATGAAAGCTCATGCTGAGGCCTGCAGGGAAGACGAGGAAGTCGTCCAGCCTGCTCCAAATGAAAGCTCATGCTGAGGCACAGCCACAAAAATCTCCTGCTTTCTGATAAGATTTTTCTGTTCATATGTCAATTATTTATTTTTCTTGGTGCCATTTTTGTCCTTTTCAGTTTTGTTTGGCAACATAAACTTCAGTTATTTTTAGTGCAAATGAAACACCTAATGGCACATTATTTTTCCTTGTTCATGGAAAACAGTTCATAAATAACAGTTCATAACATAACAGTTCTCAACATAACAGTTCACAACATAACAGTTCACAACATAACAGTTCACAGCATAACAGTTCACAACATAACAGTTCACAACATAACAGTTCATAACATAACAGTTCATAACATAACAGTTCATAACATAACAGTTCATAACATAACAGTTCACAACATAACAGTTCATAACATAACAGTTCATAACATAACAGTTCATAACATAACAGTTCATAACATAACAGTTCATAACATTACAGTTCATAACTACCAATCATGTAGGAAATGGGAACCTATTTATTGAAGTCTTTGTACTCTGATTGTCAAATAACAGCAGATGAGAAAGTGATAATTGATGTGATTATCATAAGAAATGTGCAATACCATTTTGAAGATCAATAGTAACTGGGCAATGAGTGAATGAGTACTCCAGATATCAACAGGAAAATTTCATATCTCAATAACTCACTCAGAATGACTAAAATAACACTCCAAAGATTGCACTATTACACAGACATGCATCTCTACATGCATCCAGGTCATATTGATGATTTTACCGTGTGATACAAAGATATTTGAAATATTGCAATGAAAATTACCGGTAAGTTGATTTACCTATAGGCCAAATACTGGATGACATCTTGACAAAAAGATACCAAAGCTTAAAGTGTACAACCTGAATTCTATTATTACATATAAACCAATGCGCCAAACAGGCATTTAACCTGCATGCTTCACAAATATGTTATAAAAGCCCAGAGCTTAGATAGAGTAACTTGCTATACTAAAGTGAAATAACTCTGAAAGTCTCTGTATTTTGTTTTGTAGAATAACTTTGATGTGCATTTATTAATGGGGAATAAATCAAATAGGGTCAAAGCATGAAAACGTATGACATATTGAATGAAATTACCACATATAAAATTGATTAAGACACCAGTCACCGTTGCATAATAAGTGGATGTCAGAATACACTATCAATAATTTTTTTAATAAATTTTACAGTGTGCATTTGTAGAAAACTTACTTTTAAAAAGAATAATATATATATATGTAATTCACCAAATTCATGGATATTTTATCAACAAGACCTCAATGTAAAAACTTACCATGAAATATTTTAAAAATATAGATGGAATACACAGAAAGATTTATTTGACTGATTTTTTTTGGTGAAAACACATTAATTACTGTTTAATGTTTTGTTCTTGAGTTCATTCTATTCAGCCTGGCCTTCAAACAGCAACTTCATCATATACAATCTCTGCCAAGGTGTTAATATTGTTTAATATTCTGTCCATATATTATTCAGCCATGTAATTGCACAATTTAAGTGTTGTGAAATTGAAACCTTTGGGTTATCAAAATTTAGAAAAGAATGAGTTTATTGTTAATGATGTATGGAGTGAAAGTTATGTATCTGTATTGTGTGTCTTATTCCTCCGAAAAAATGCAAAGAATGCCCCGGACAAAAAAAGATTTGTCTGGTATCCAGGCAAGATTAATGTTTTTTTCCCACTGCATTAAGATCCAACTTGGCACAATATACATTTTTCGGTCGATCAGGAGTTTATACTAAACATATGATGCTAAGAACAAGTTATTAATTTCACATTGGAATGAGACAGGGGGCATTTATTTGGAGGAATATGCTTCAATATATTTTTTATGAAATCTAATATTTTTTTATACATTTTAAAACATCACAACTCTGTATCATACAAGTGTTTAAATCAGATTTTTATGGACTCTGTGTATCATATTATCACTATTTTTGCACAGATTTTAAACAATAGGTCAATATATAGTATTGAATGTAATATACTATTTCATGTTTTTTACAACACCAAGTGTCAGTCAGCATTTTACATCTTGAGTATAATTGTTAATAACTGGAATAGTTTGTTTTTGTGAAATGTATTAATGATTCCATATAAAGTACATGACAATATATTGATATAGGAACCAATGGAAGACAATGTAATAGAAAAACGATTATATTTTAGAATTGTGGTCATGTAGCTGATGCTAATAAAATAGCATGTTATATTGTTCTCTTTGAAACGTGCCATGAAATGTGTAATGATTAAATATTTGATCATATTTAATTTAAATAATATTGTTTGCAATTTTATTGCAATTTTAGCTACAAATAGTGTTTAATCACTGTGATATATTGGACAAAATAATAAAAAGGCCCAACCAAAAGTTGTCATGGCATGGCAGAGGTGGTTTTTTTTTACTGTGAATGGCATACATTGAACATTGTTGATTTTTATGTAGAAACAAATCATTCCACTTGACAGAGAAAACTGACTTTTATGAAAGTTTAAAATTTAACTCTATTCTGATAATCGTAATTAAGGCACATATGTTGAAGTGTACATGTAATTGACAATGTTTTTAGTGGGGAGGACTCCACCAGTGGGGCCGGTGGGTTGAAGTTCCTTCTTCAAGTCTTTTTTTTTCCTTCAAAACTTGACAGTACATAAATATGACTGATTGCTTCAATGAGCCTTAAGACCATTGCAAATATTAGCAAATAAATTATTTTTGGACTTTAAACAATTTCATGTTCACCTGAATTCAATGCTTTGGCAGAGCATTTTTTATGGAAAATGTTTTCACACATAAATGTACTATATGTATATTTATTATTTATCATGGTATATAGTACTGATTGTATTTTATTACGTTCACACAGGTAAATAACTTTTATTTTGAAAAAAGTCTTATTATGGCATCAACTGTTCAAGGCCATTTGTTTTTGCAGCATATGTCAATACTGTATTGTATTTTATATGTTGACAATAAATATTATAATATTGAGAGTGCTCAAATAATTTGTTGTACTGATATTTCAGTATTTGTTTAACAGAAAAAAAGTGATAAGTGCATTTTTGCATCAAGTTTGTTTTACAGAAGATTTCTTAGATAGCATGAAATATATGAGCATATAAAAAGTGAGATTTAAATAAGAAAAAGAAATGTGTGAATGAAAGTTCCAGACTCCCGTGAAGTCATTTTTAGATTTATGTGTGTGCTTGTATCAGCCCTTTTTGTAAGGGTTTTTGTATTTCCATGTGTAGTCTAAATAAAATGTCTCCCATATTAGCATATACTTTACTTTTTACTTTTTTCTGATACATTGTATTTGGCTGCAAAAAAGTCAGAAATGTTCATGCTCGACTTTGAAGGATTGCATAACGTCTGCCCCTTTTTATGACTGAATGGATTTTGAATATGTGAGACTTCTATTTCGAAGAGTAACTGGACTTCTTTCGTTTGCGTTTACAACTGGGCAGAATTATACAACAAGCAAGGCATGTTGTAGCCATTAGGTAGCCATTAGGTGGCAACTGTTGGAGTGAAAATCCACTATCTATGTTTCTGAATCATGCAGCATGACTCGAGTTTTTATCCCATACTGAAAGTTTTAAGCCAGGGAGATTCTAAGGTCACACTGATCATTAAATAGTGCATGAAGTAAATTTGTACTTTCAGAAGAATGAATAACCCACTTCAGAAAACAGCTAAAATGTTTGAATGCAATATCATATGTTTTAGACTGAATATTTTGATATTTATTTTGCTATTATGTTGGGGCTTTAGTGCATCATATGAGAGGGTGTGTAAAGAAGCACAAGGTGAAATTCACCTGGATGTTGCATGGTCGAGACTTATGACACATCACACTGAGGATGAATCTAAGGTGTTCAATGTTCTGCTTGAAGAAGAAAAACTGAAAATTGTAAGAAATGCACACAGAAGAGATGACAGTGACATTTGGCAATATGTGGCCCCAGGTGACACCTTAACTGGAGATGGTTACCCCAGAAGTTAACATCATCACAGTCAATGGACAATTCCCAGGCCCCTCTCTGGAAGTGATGGAGGGTGCTGAGGTGAGTCCATTAAACACCACTTACAAAGCAAACCAATTTACTCGGTGATTTGAAGGTTTACACCTCATATTAGAGGCTATTGTTTTCAGCTCTGCTGATTTCTTTGAAGTCACAGATTTTTATGAGTGGGAAAAATGTCTGTCCGTCCATCTGTCAACATATTCTTTAAAAATCTTCTCCAAAACTACAGGTAATATATGTTTCAAATTTTATACAGAATGGATGATTTGGATTTTAGCAGAAGACTCATCTACTTTTAAATGGTACAGAAATTTATGTAGGGAAAATATGATGGGTAATAAGATTTGATCACAAAGTGTGGGGTATAAACATTTGTATTATGCAAGGAAAAAAAATTGAAAACCTCATTTGATGAATGCTTTAATTCAAGAGAGCTTTCAATCTGGGGGTTAAGTTTGTTTCTTGTAGGTGACACATGTTATGTAAGATAATCATATATAAGGATAAAAGGCAAAATAAGGGTAATGATTCAATTTTTAAAGAATTATAACATGCCATTTTAATTGACAATAAGAGCACAAAGCTACTAATAAAATATATTGGAAAAAACCCATTTCAGATGCAATTGATTTATTAGTTTATATATAGATTTTGTTTTGGTGGTTTATGATAACAGTAAAGAATCCAACCCCAATAATCACCGGGTACCTACCTTCTTCAGAATACTTGCTGCATACACATACAGATATGTGTATTCTTTCAGCAGTAATATCAAAATGAAATTTGGATAATTACGTTCGACTATTTGCTAATTTTTTGGAGATCATTGAGGTGAAAACAAAACGTGAACTGATGAATCAAACATTCACATAAGAGTTCCACTGATAATTTGAGAAGATAGTAAGAGCTTGTATGTTGATAGGCTAATAGGGGATCCCTGCAAAGGAGAATATGACAATATGCTATCTGTCATGTCTTTGTAATGCTCTGTGGATTGTTAAATAATTAAATATATATTATTATAGGCAAGGCTTTTTGTCAATTATTACAATAATAGTAGAAAATATTATGCTTTGACAGTACAAAACAGCTTTTCATGTGATTTCTCTTTTGCTGCAGTACAGTAGTGTAATATAAAGTGCTGTGTTGAATATGGCAAATTAAGAGTTTCATTCATTAAAAATAATAAGCTTCATGCAAATTGTGGATTCATTCACAGATTGCTGTATTTTCTCATTGAAAAACATTATGTGCCTTGAATTCTATGTGTAACACTGTGGTATATAGATATTTGAGAATTACTAAAAAATTATTACATACATGTATTTATAAAAGGAAATTTTTTTTTAAGGATTCATGTTATGCAACTATCTGTGAAGTACATTCCACAAGGATCCAACGGTCACCATTTTAACTTCTGTTTCCTTTTATTTGCCTTTTCTTAACTTATCCATTGTCTCCCTGTTGCATAATAGGTTCTTCCATGTGTTTCAGATGATAGTTCGTGTGACAAACAGCCTGCTGACTGAGGGTTTGGCATGGGCTGGTGATGGAGAGCAGTCCCTGGATGGATGGGGTGCCATTTGTCACTCAGTGTCCGGTACAGCCCGGACAGACTTTCACCTACAGGTTCCGGGCTCACCCCCCAGGCACACACTGGTATCACAGTCACTATGGCAGCCAAAGACTTAATGGATTCTATGGTCTCATTGTGGTTCACTCAAGAGTTTCTCCACAGCCCTTCTTCACACTATTAGTGACAGATCGGTACCATGTAGAGGCCAACACCTTGGCTATTGTAAATCCGTATAGGTCCAAATTTCCTGGAACTGGAGAATTTGAGGAGGCCACTAGGGATGATGGCACTTGGGCTCCAAGTGGATATTCAGATGTTCCTAATGATGATATTTCTGTGGTTTCTGCTTTGATCAATGGTAGGGGGCGCTACAATGACAGAAAGTTTCCCTTGGAAACATACACCTTTGAGAGTCGGATGACATACAGGTTTAGAATGGTTAACACTGGTGCCAATTTTCCATACAAATTAACCCTTGACCAGCACAAGATGACTGCCGTTGCCACCGATGGCTATGAGATAGAACCTGTTGAGCTGGATGGGGTCATCATTTTCACTGGACAAACTATAGATATTGAAGTAAAAGCTGACCAGCCTGATGGTAAATATTGGGTTAGAGCTCAGATTCCCGATGAAAACCCTGATGTTGACAATGTAAGGGCTATTATATCTCATGGTATACATTCATCTTAGGATCCCAAATCTGAAAAGACTACATGTACTGAGCAAAATCCCTGCACAATTCTCAACTGCCCGAGTGGCTCTTACCCCAAAAGCAGGAATATTGAGTGTCTAATTGTAGACACTGTGAAATCAGCTAGTGCAGAAAGGTCAATCTTCAAAGCCGATCCAGAGGAGGATGTACAGGAAATATTCCTAAACATGGCCTACGAATATAAAGGGCCAAGTATTGATGGCATTAAACATAAGCTTCCCACAATTCCTTTGTTTCATCGGACCGCGATGGAAAAAGGTGTTACAAAATGCTCCAATGAAACTTGTAAAAATGGATGTGAATGTACCAGGTTTGTGGATCTGCCTTATGGAAGACCTGTCTAGATTGTGATGACAAACTATGGGCCAGATGAAGAGTATATCTTTTCTTTGGACACCATACTATTCACACACATGGACATGGGTTTGCATTACTCAAACTTGGATATCCTTCATTTGACCGTGAGACTGGGGAAGTGACTGGGCCAAACACGGATATCTCTTGTGATGATCAAGATCCTTACAAGACATGCAAAAACCCTAAATGGGTGAACAAGCCTGCAACCTGGAACTTAGAAAACCCTCCCATAATGGACACAGTGATAGTTCCATCTCTGGGATATGCTGTGATGAGGTTTAGGGCAGACAATCCTGGGTTCTGGCTTCTGCACTGCCACATTAATGCCCACTCTGACATCAGCATGCAGCTCATCATGAGAGAAGGTGTCGAACACATGCCAGAGGTACCACACAACTATCTAACATGCTCCTCCTTCGACTTTAATGATGATGATGAGGATGAAAAAATAAACAGTTCTGAAGAAGAGAACAGCGAGGAGAACTCTAATGATAAAAAGGAAAATGATGCAGGTAGGTCTCTCTTCTCAAACCTCCTAAATATGTTTTGTCTGTCAAGCAAAATAAAAACTGAGTAAGGTTCAATTGCATTAAAACATTCAATTGTGCCACAAACTAAATAATTAACAATATCACCACCGAGATCTGATATTAGCACTGGCCACATTAGCCTGCAGGCATCAGATCCTATGTTATGGACCAGTGGATTCTGGGATGTACTGGCCCAATAATCCTCTATCAGCCCACCACATCTGTCATGTGACCAAACCAGGAAACAGACCTTTCTTATTATTATTATAAATCATTTTATTCATTCACAAGAATTACAAAATATGCAATTATGGAATAGTGGTTTAAAAAAAATAACACAGTTAAATTAAGACTAGCTGGGTATAGCACCAATAAAATAAATATCTTATGAACAATTTAAAATCACACACAATCAGATAAAATCACAATGTTCAGTTAACACATATCTCAAATAAAATGGATTCTAATTCATCTTTGTTAAAACCTGTGATTTGTGAATCACCATTTAAGCAACACAGCACCTTATTGATCATACTCAGTGCCGTGAGATCCTGCTCCGTGGACTCATCAACATATGCATTTGTCAGTCTATGGCGGCCTTGTATCTTCGCATCAGATATTGAGAGGTCCAGCCTCTTTGCTATGGCATGTAGATTTCTCCCAATGATGCTCCTGGCAGACCTGCAGCCAGTCTGAGCAATGAATCGTACACGGCTGTTCTTGCTGCACTCCATTTTCCACAACATTTTGAGGAAGCGGCCATATATTTGATCTGTGGCATTTCCTGTACCAATGAGATGTGGAAGATACCTCCGGTGTGTCATGTAAGGCAGCCGAAGGACACGGCGGACACATCTGTTCCACATGGTCAAAAACTCGCTCACAGCTTTGTCCTCAAAATTCCAGGCCTGCCCACCATAGAAGTGAGCACACTGTGCATTAAAAACCTTGGCCTTGATGGCGGCACTGCTGTGGCCCAGTGTCACAACAAGAGTGTTCACCCTCTGGACCATGTCACCCTTCTTTTTATTCACTTCTTTCTTCTCTGAGAGGTCAGTGCTAATATGGCTGCCCAGGTGTTTGAAGGACTCCACCCAGTCAAGCACAATACCATTCATCTTCACTATAGGTTTATCCTGTTTCTTTCTGCTAAAGAGAGCACACACAGTCTTCACAGGATTGTATTCCACAGAGTACTCGACTCCAAATTGCTCACATGTTCCTATCATTTGCCTCAGACCTGCCACAGATGGCACTAGCAGATACAGGTCATCGGCGTAGCCCTGGGATCCATAGAAGTGGTTACCAACCCAGCATCCAATGCCGTCACTCTCAAGCCTCTCATAGAGCTTGTCCATGTATATGCAAAAGAGCACAGGTGACAAGATGCCTCCCTGCCGTATGCCATTCTGAGTAGTGAACTGTCTGGAGTATGAGCCTTTCCACGTGGTACGTAGGACTTGGCGCTGGTACATGTCCAATAGGGCCTGTAAAGCAAGAGCCGGAACCCCCCGCTCCACAAGTGCTTGGAAAAGCTTGTCGTGCCGCACTCTATCAAACGCTTTGGAGGCATCGATGCAGCACACATATACATCAGACTGATTGTTCACATAGTATTGGATGACTTCTTTAACAATCAATGTATTCATCACTGTGCTGTGGTTCTGCTTGTATGCATACTGCATGTCACTTGAGCTCAGTAAGTGACTATATCGTCCTAACATCACAATGTCCATGAGTTTGGCGATAGAGCTGCATAAAGTAATGCCTCTGTAGTTCTTGCTTGAGCAGATGTTACCACGGCTATCTTTTGGAATAGATGCTGTGGTTCCCAGTAGAATGTCTTCAGGTTGGTGTCCATGAGTGAGGATGGCCGTGAATAAACCTGCCAGCTGCTCCTGGAACTCATCACTGCTGTATAGAAGGTGATTGGAAATCAATGTAACCTGTGGTAATTTTATATTATGTTAAAATGGCCAATGACAGATAAAAATCTAAATGAAATAAACATTCAATTTTAAACCCTTTATTCAGAAGAGACATTGGATCTGTGGTATGGTTCAGTTGTTGGTGTTGTCATTGGGAGTGTTGCAGTGGGAGCTTTGCTGACCATCATTTTGATAGTGCTGTATAACATATACTCCAAAGGTAAAGCCACAATTATGCTGAAAACGTCGTCATCCTCGCATGGTTTCCCAACTGAGCGGGATAAGATGATACACTACTAATAAGAATTCAGCATAATAGAAAGGTTTCTTCACATGATTACTCATATAGGAGATTTCTTCATCCATCAGATGTAGTCCAAATAATCCATTTCACTCGTGGTCAAAATAATGTATAGTAATTCATTACGGACTCAAAAACATGTTGAGAATCTTTTATACTTGAAAATTAATACTTAATCTAAAAAATATACATTTTCATACTTTAAGAATTAACAAACTTTCAGTTTCTTTTTTACACTTGAACTTTCGAAAAAAATAATGAATATGACTAGGTAAAATTTGGAGTTATTGTTGATTTATTTGCCCTCTATTAAAGAGTTAAGATGAAGGATGACAAACATTAATCTGCATCTGCTCGTTACATGAGGTAATATCCAGCAACAAATGGTGGATTATTTTATTGCTCATGACACAGTTATGTAATCAGAAATATTGCAATTTGGAGAAGAGACCTTAATAATACAAAGCGAACAATACACCCACATATGCCAGCCATTCAGAATGGTGAGAGAAAGATAAAATATGCGTCAAATACAGATGCATTAAATAGTCTTTTAACATCTGGTTTATAGTTGTAGAACGTATTAATTATAAGCTCTGGTGATGATTTTGTAAATAATTATGTTGATGATTGTACAATATTCAGAATTTATAAATGACATTCCATGGATAAACATTGGCAACATTATTACAGTGGCTTCATTTTGTAATATTCGGAACGTATATCGGGGGGTGTCAGGGATATGCCACTAGGAGCTAAACCCATGAACTTTATAAGAGGTTTGCCTGAATCAAAGAGAGGCTGGACATCTTACCCACCGGGCTGTGTACCACCCCCCCCCCCCCCCCCTGAAAGTTTGCATGGAGGTAGATTGGTCAATACCAAACCTATCTGAGACTCTCACCCTTAGGTTGAAAGTTGTGCAAGCCTAATCTATATTTGTATGGTGCTCACAACTTAATCATAAAATGAAAGAAAATATAGTTGGCCTCAAACAAGATTGGGGTGTTTTAAAAGTCATGGAATGCCCACTTTTGAAATAGAACAAACTCATATTTAAAAAAAAGAAGTTTAATTGTACTCAGAAATACAGTAACATGCATATCTTCCATTCACCAGCAGATTAATTCTGAAACAGATATATTTTTCGTATTCACATATATAATTGCAATTATCAATTTAGTAATCATAATAATTATCACTGAATATACATCAAATACTTTATATAGAGATCAAACAATAATTGGAGAACAATGCATAAACATTGGCAACATTATTACAGTGACTTCATTTTGCTTGGACATTATTGCAAATGTTTCACTATACAATGAAATCAATGTGCTGAATGTATGTATCAGAGTTTAAACCAATGAGGTGCACTGGCAAGACAAAACAGACCATTTAAAATATCATGGAATGTCATTTATAAATTCTGAATATTGTACAATCATCAACACAATTATATACAAAATCATCACCAGAGCTTATAATTCATACGTTCTACGGATATAAACCAGATGTTAAAAGACTATTTAATGCATCTGTATTTGACGCATATTTTATCTTTCTCTCACCGTTCTGAATGGCCGGCATATGTGGGTGTATTGTTCCCTTTGTGTTATTCAAGTCTCTTCTCCAAATTACAATACGCTTTTCTTGTATTAAGATGGATCAGTTGATAAGAATGCAGAGTAAACATTTCAAAGTAATAATTTAGCTTGAACACCTGCCATTTAAAACATTGAATTTTCTCAATAACTTAGTCAAAACATCACTAACTGTATGACTGTGGAACACCAGGTGATGATATATTGTTCAGCCTTCTTTGCTAAAAAAAGGCCTCAGAATTATTTTCCTTAATCTTTAAATCTGAATTTGCTAGTAGTTTAATTACTTTTACCATGTCTCTAACTTGAACCATGAGACTAAGCTAAACCAAGATTATATGTTCCCAAGTATATAATCTACTACTATATAATCCACACTCCAGAACCTGGTGTGTCTTTGGCTGAATTGCTTTTGAATATTTTGCAACTTCTCACAAAAAGTTTACGCTTTCTTACGTATCTTATCTATACAGTGTAGAGATATAATTAGGTCACTAAGACCCACAACTTTGGCTCATTTAGTGGTAACATTTTGATTTCTCACAGATTTACACTTCAAGCAAATATCAAGTAAAAATTAAGATACATCAGCAGCCAATTTATTCTTCGGCCTGAGAAAAATGTCCTGATTCTCACCAATTTCTCTCTTGAAATTGGTATTTTTTATCGAAAAAATTCAAAACGAAAACAGACAGGTAGGGTGTTGATAAGAAACAAGACTTTTTCCCTGGCCTTTATATATATTGTGAAAGCAATTGCATAGATGTTGATGTCATAAACATATTTTCATTTTGCTTGAATTCTACTTCCTAAATATTGGAAATCGGGTAGGAAATACATGTAAACAAATAAAAAATTGTGCAGCGATGGCACCATGTGAATGTACCACTGGCAAATGCTACATATTTTATGTGTTTCACCTACTGGAATCCCACTAAAATGATTGAGAATAAAATGATTGAAAACAAATGGGCAAGGATAGATACACTGTGCTTGATGAGTGGAATGAATCATTCTCTGTGTGCGCAACAGATATTTCTGTCAAGACTGGAATAATATTTTATTATTTAATCAGCACATTTCAAACCATATTTGGTCATTGTAAGGAAATGTTTAGTCATGTTATGTGCAGTAATGTGGAATGAAGTTAAAAGGATAGTGCATATCATAACCTTTGCCACACATTTTGATAACATTTATTTCTTGCCATTAAGTAAAAGACTGAAAATGTCCAATCATAACTGCGAGTCAAACATTAAAATCTTTTGTCTGTCCACATAGAAACAGAAAAAGTAGATTTGGATATTATATGCTAATAAAACTTATACCAGTTATACCAGTTTTCCACTGTTTTGCTTCATGCTTCCAATATACAAAAACATGCATATCCACTACATTTTCAAAATAAAGAAAGATATCCCTCACATTTCTTAAATATGGTTGATGTTAAAACAAACAGACAAATAAGCAATGAAGAGGTAACAGGCCGGTCAGGCTCCTCCAAACTACATGGCCATTAAGCAACAGATTATGGCACCCATTCTCTCATTGTGTCAAATAACATGCTACCTCCACTAGTCAGTCTGAGATTTATGCCATTTGATCTTATATGACATTAAGCATCTTTCATCTGTGAGATATTCCATAGCTTTTTTAAGGCTTTTTTTAAAGGTGCAGATATAAACTTACATGCAAATAAAATTTTCTAATCATATTTGCTCTTCATCGAACACCTAGCTGCCTCATCCCAATTACCATTTTGACCCAAACACTGCACCTGGTCTGCTGATCCACAGAGCAATTATTGGGTTAAAAACCTGTGTGCATTAATTTCAATCCCATATATTTACTTTTTAGTAACGATGTTCTAATTGATAACATTCTTTTTTGGGGAAGAGATTCATCCTTCTTCATTGAAATTCAAATTGTCAATGAATTGAGCTCATAACATTGGCTTAATCTGTGTGATTATAAAGTTCATGATTATCTCACAAAATAATACATTTGATTTAACAATGGCTAAGAACCGTCTCGAACATTTCAGAGAACACTGTATTGTAAAATCAATTACACAACTACACAATAAAACCTGTATAAATTGTAACATGTCATCAAATGTACATTTGAATTCAAGTATATATATATATATAGTAATAGTTGATACCATTATGCTGAATAGGCACAGTTTCTTTCAATCATCAAAAATATAATTTGTATTAAAAATCACACACAAGTATATATAAATGTGATCATAAAATAGTTATAAATATTTTGAATGCTGATTAACTATCATGGCAAGAAAATTTACAAAATCACTCTATATACATTTTGCCATGGACAGAATCATATTTATAATATTCTGTTATTTGTAATAGTATGATTATGATATGTTAAAAGCATTAATCACAATATAATTCAAGCATTATATAAAGGCATTTAAAATTTATGGGCATAAATCTTGTAAAATCACAAAATGGAAAACTTAGATGAATGCTTCACATGAAAGATTTATATTTTTTTGCTTTTCATAGCATTAAAATATACTTTATGTATTTTTTTTAAAGAAAGTTATGGATGGAGATATTTTTTTCACACAAAAATTCATTTTGAAATCAACATGGTCACTAGCATCATGTTGCAAACAAAACTCTAATCAAGTATTTACCCAAAGAATGCACACCTGCAACACACTTTATACATTTACTTATCAATCATATCTTTTCCAAGCATCTATTGGGTAATAATGCTATCATTTCTCCGAGTTTGCAGCATTATACTGGTCCGGCTGTGCGCAGTGAGGGCTCGGTGGTGTCCTTGTAGACGGAGCTGTAGTTGTAGCCTCGCCGCTTCATGGCCTGGTTGCGTCGGTTCTGCATGATGCGGTACATGTAGTAGCCAATCAGAGCTATGCATATGATGAGGATGGGTATGGCCACGGCCAGAGCCACGGTAGAGTTGCTGCCACAGCCCACACAGTCACATAACATCTCCTCCGTCACATTCTGAAGATTGTGGCCTCTGAAAGATTCCGGAGTTGCACATCTGCAAATTTATGAAAACAATAATTTTACATAAATGTATTACATATTTTAACTTTCCAATAACATCTCTTTTCCAGTACATTTTATCATCACATATATATATTGAATATTTTTCTGAATGATTTGAGAGCCTGAGGAAACATGCAGGAAACATGTGACGTGTTGCCATTGATTACATGCAGGAAACATGTGACGTGTTTCCGTTGGTTACATTCAGGAAACATGTGACGTGTTGCCATTGGTTACGGTACTTGTCTTGAGTTTGATCAACCTTTGGAGCAGATAATATTAACATTTCCTTCAAGTTTTCAATATTTTTAGTTCTTATATTGCAAACATCTTTACACCAGGATTATTACCTCTTCCTATGTTTCTGGAACTATCTGATTATGTTGAGATTTACTGACCTAATCACTACTCCAGGTTATATTTAAGATGCACTCTAGCCAAAGAGGTCAGGACAATTTATGATAAATGCCAAATAACAAGTACTTAATACTTATTAATGGTTCTTATTATTCTTAAAATTGACTAACTTCCCCAAAAGAGGTTTACATTAAGAGATTCTGTGGTGAAGGTAAAGAAATGAGTAATTTAGTGGTTTCTGATCATCTGATTCTGATTCAGCCATACTTCAAGTAAAGACTGTTCTACTTGTCCAAATAGGCGCTTCTAACTTTCAGGGCTTCTAACTTTCAGGGCTTGAAAAATCTTAGTAGTCCGGCTTCCAAGGACGAGAGGATGTGTGATACAATAAAGAAAATTGTATATAAGGCTGTATAGTGACTAATTTTACTTGTCCCAATCAAAATGTGATTGTGATAAGAGACAAATATTTATCAAGGATTAGAATAAAATCACGATAGTTTGGGCCACTAAAAGTCTGAAAATATGGTTGCCTGACTGGGCCACTACAACAGACCATTCATTGGCCCAAACAGAGGATCTGGTGGCCCTGGGCCTGTGGGCCAGTGCCTATATCAATGTCTGAACTTTACAGGTAAAGTTATCAGTGATGTAGCTGGCCATATTTCAATCATGAGAGAAATTCATTTATTCTTGAAATTAATAATGATAATATGTTTGTTTAAAATTATTACACTATTCTATTATAACAGCTGTTTGAAAAATAACACATCTGCTCATTATATCTAATAACATATCCATGGTTATAGAACGACAAATGTCTGGTTACAAGTGCTTCCCAATACACATGACATACATGATACAGTGGCATAAACTGATGTCGTTCCTGTGCATGATGCTGTGAATGTGACCTACTTCATGAATTAAGCATGCTATACCTGTACTTGTACAGAATGTTTTGTGTTGTGCCACTTTGATTGTAATGTTTCTTATTTTTGACCAAGCCAAGCAAATGATTTAATGTACAGGAATAAAAAAAAGCTCCCAATCACAGACCAATGTTTAATTAACCTCAATTAAAATTTAAAACTTTTCTCAATGCATCTCTGAAGGTAGATGGGTGAGCTGATATTGATCAGAACCTGACTGAGCTTCTTGACAGACTTAGGATATTAATCATATCTGCACTGTGTGCACAGACCAAGAGCAAACATCACACTACGTCCTGGTCCCTGCTATCAGGTGTAGATCTGCCCCGGCTTTACACCTGCTCCTCGCTGGGCTTGATGACGTCACACTACGTCCTGGTCTCTGCTATCAGGTGCAGATCTGCCTCAGCTTTACACCTGCTCCTCGCTGGGCTTGATGACGTCACACTACGTCCTGGTCTCTGCTATCAGGTGCAGATCTGCCTCAGCTTTACACCCGCTCCTCGCTGGGCTTGATGACGTCACACTATGTCCTGGTCTCTGCTATCAGGAGCAGATCTGCCTCAGCTTTACACCTGCTCCTCGCTGGGCTTGATGACGTCACACTACGTCCTGGTCTCTGCTATCAGGTGCAGATCTGCCTCAGCTTTACACCCGCTCCTCGCTGGGCTTGATGACGTCACACTATGTCCTGGTCTCTGCTATCAGGTGCAGATCTGCCTCAGCTTTACACCTGATCCTCGCTCGGCTTGATGACACTTAAGATTTCCAAGAATGACAACTATGGCGTGGACTGTGCCCAATATTAATTTGCATCAACAATTATTAAAATCATTAACGCCATATTGCTTTATGCCTCAAGATTATGAAGATCAGTAGTAAAAATCAGGTCCTCTTTATTTCCTGGTGATAGCAGTTTGAACTTAACATAAAAAGCTTTACACAAATGTGCTACAATAAACATGATTCAGTATCATATAATGTTTTCTGGAGCTGAAACAAAACCTAATCATTCCATTGTTTTACACATGCTATAGGCATAAATTATTATGTCCTTTCATTTCCAATGTTGGGGAAGATCAGATACATAATATTTAACTAATAATCATCAAATATTTACTTGTCTTTATTGGGCATTTCAGAATCAGCAATCATCATTAATATCATATTTCATCAGGATCAAACCATTAATATTATTTATAGACAATCATAGTAATATTAAACATTATCAATAGTTAATAGTATGATCACCTGAGTACATGGACAGAATGCATGTGTTATATGGAGATATATGTACGGTATCTAATGGTTTGGTAGGTCATATGATATCCCAATTGTACTTGATAAAACAAAGCATAATTCAATCATTTTATATCATGGTCACCTAAAATGTTCACAAGCATTTCTCTTGGATGACTTAGCTTGATTAATATAAGAATCACTTCTCAGTTCACTGATGAATATTGCAAAAGAATCTACCTTTGTTCATCTGAGTTTCATTAATCTGATATGCAGTGTGCTAGTATTAATATTATCAATATATTTTAGCCATTTATTGTATTCTGCAGTTTCTGCTTCACTATTATCATCTGAAAAACAAATAGAGAAATGATTGTGAAGTTAAGATATTTGTTTCTGGAATTATTATATCTATGACCATGCAGATTTCTCCATTAGAAGGCAAAATGGTAACAACTAACTGCAACCATATGAAACAGATTGCAACCATATGAAACAGATTGCAACAATATGAAACAGATTGCAAACAATGAAACAGATTGCAACCATATGAAACAGATTGCAACCATATGAAACAGATTGCAACCATATGAAACAGATCGCAACCATATGAAACAGATTGCAACCATATGAAACAGACTGCAACCATATGAAACAGATCGCAACCATATGAAACAGATCGCAACCATATGAAACAGATTGCAACCATATGAAACAGACTGCAACCATATGAAACAGATTACAACCATATGAAACAGATTACAACCATATGAAACAGATCACAACCATATGAAACAGATTGCAACCATATGAAACAGATTGCAACCATATGAAACAGATTACAACCATATGAAACAGATCACAACCATATGAAACAGATTGCAACCATATGAAACAGACTGCAACCATATGAAACAGATTGCAACCATATGAAACAGATTGCGTATGGTTGTGTAAAGATATTGATGTGACTCATTTCTTCCACAACAAGTGTAACCATGTGTTGTGTTCACCTTCAGTTGCTATGGGTGAAACTATTTATTGAGTGGTTGTAATTTCCTGCTATAAAATTCATAGTTCTTTGCTATTCTGTCCTTTCTACTGTGTTCACTATCAGGAGCATCTCAGCAACGGTAGTTAAAATATGAGCAATGCTGGATAAAATATGAACAATGCTGGTTAAAATATGAACAATGCCAGTTAAAATATGAGCAATGCTACTTAAAATATGAGCAATGCTAGTTATAATATCAGCAAGATATTTTACACAACTTTTGTTCATAAATATCTAAATATTCGCATGCATGTTTGGACAGTTGCGTTTGTGTATATTGTAAAATTTCCGGTACAACCACCAGGAGACTGGTATATATCTCATGGTATAATCACATTCAGTGATGACAATCTCTCTTTGTTTAATAATAGCTGCCAATCCTCGTATTATAAAGTGTTTACCTAACACACACATCTGTGTGTGCTGATCAAACATGGATTACCTGAGCTCAACCCCACAACTGGACATTTTGAACAAAGAAACCCACTCCATTGCAAAATGGCACAAACACATGACCATTGTAAAAGAAAATAATTAAATAAATTATGGTCAAGTAAAAAAGTGACCAATTTATTGAATTTAGCATGAAGAGCACAGGTCAGGACACTTATGCAATTGGCCAAATTTGGCTATTACCATGGTTACAGTAGTCAGAACTGTTTTGGTCATATTTCTGTAGACCAACCACCCAATGACCAAGATGACCCTCTGTAAGGTCAGTGAAACCAGTCCACTAATAAAATGATTTCTTGTAGATACAGATGATGATTATAAAACATAATTATATATCATTATTTCACGTCCAATGGTTCATGGAACAAAGACAAAAAAGGAAAACTTTATATAGGCTGATTGTCATGGAAACAGATCTGTGACTGACAGACATGTTTTAATAACAAGCCACAATTAGCGTGATCAATGTCCTTCCTAATTGCTCATATACAGTTCTAAGTGATAAGCAAAATCAATATGATGTCTCGCTGTATTTCCCACTCCGTTGAGTCACTTTCTAATTTCCTATATGCACTGGTCATTTCCTGATTCAATTCAGAACAGTGTAGGACCCAAAACAAGGTTATGCCCTCATGAGCTTATGCACAAGGTTATGCCCTCATGAGCTTATGCGCAAGGTTATGCCCTCATGAGCTTATGCGCAAGGTTATGGCCTCATGAGCTTATGCCCAAGGTGATGGCCTCATGAGCTTATGCCCAAGGTGATGCCCTCATGAGCTTATGCCCAAGGTTATGCCCTTGTAAGCTTATGCCCAAGGTTATGCCCTCGTAAGCTTATGCTCAAGATGATGCCCTTGCAAAGTTAGGTGTACTTTTCAACATGTGTCAGGTAAAAAAAATCTATTCTATTTTTCAAATAATTCCTATCTTGTCTAGAAGCAAGTGTATTTCTTTATCAATTACAGAAAAAAGTTAAATCTTTATCAGTTACAACAAAAAGTAAGATAAAGAATTTAGAATGAGGTAAAGCATTATTTAGGATGCAGAAAACCCAAAAAACTAGTAAATAGAAAAGAGACACTTACGTGACATTTTCTTGTAATGGGTGTTCCAGATGTTCGATGTCGAGGGTTTTCATCCACTTGATGTCACAGTCGCAGTGCCAGGGGTTGCCACCAAGCTCGATACTCCGAATGTTGTCCCAGGCCACCACCTCCATATCAAGGGTCTTCAATTTATTATGCTCGAAATAAAATTCCTTGAGAGTGTCATGAAGTGGTTTGAAGGTGCTTGATTCCAAGGTCGACAACTGGTTGTATCCAATATTAAGATGTGTGAGCTTGTCCAGGCCGTTAAGAGCCCCTCCCTCGAATTTCTCAATCTGACAACTGTCCATGCTCAGAAAGTCAAGTTCTAACAATTCATTGAAGGAATTCTTCTTCAGTGTTTTGAATGTGTTGTGATTTAAATCCAGGTGTTGAAGGGATGTTCCTACATTTTTAAGTAAATCCACAGGTACGTCTGTAAAACCAGCAGATGCCAGTTTAAGCCATGTCACTGCTAAGCCATCTAAAATATTGGCATCAAGGTCAGAGATGTCATTATGACTCATGTCTATCCTATTAAGAGCGATCAGATTCTTAAACACATCACTTGGTAAATTCTTTAGCCCATTTCCGTCAAGTACCAAACTGTTAAGGGAGGTAAGTCCCTTAAACGTTGCCTTCGTCAAAGCAGAAAGTTTGTTGTTTTTCAAATCCAAGATCTCTAAACTTTGCAAATCTTCAAATGTCTCATTGGCAATTGATTCAATTTCACAATTACTGAGAAGCAAGTTAGTTATGTCTTTGTAGGAAACTGGAATTTTTAACTTGTCAAAAGCTGGTCCAAGGTAGCAGTCATTGCAGAAGACCTGTTGGATGCCATCTGGGAGGTCTGGGAGCGTGGAGAGCTCCTGACACTGGATGAGGGATCCTGAACACCGACACCCCTCTACCGCAGGGGAGCAATCGCTAGCAGACACGGCGACCTCTACGAGGGACACCCAAACGAGGAGAACAATCACTGACCGGTGCATGGTGGACATCTGGGCCGGGCAGCACACCTAGCAAATACACAAATCAAACATTAAAATATTATTCCTATATCCTATCAATCTCATTGTATTCCAAAATGGCAGTTACCTGACTGTGCTAATTAACTGTCCTGCCTTTGGGCATTGTGATGTGTTATCCACAAATGTCCTCACCATGATAAACTTGCCTTTAATGTGTTAGAACTGTAATTCTGTTAGTCAAATAATATGCAACTGGGAATGTACATTGTCTTAAGTGCACTATATAAGCAATCTACAAAAGCAATTTGATAAAGCAATTGAAATCTGTCGCCAATGATGCATCACAGCAGATGAGGAAGTTGGTAACAATGGGGGAGGACCTTGGGGGTGATACAGCTGACACTGCCATCAATGTGATTACTTTCTCTCCCCTGTGGCTTTGCTATATATCCATTCTATTTGGACAAAATATGGGGGTCAATTCATAATATTGAATATTGTCCAATTCGGCCCATGTTTATATTCGACTAGACTATCTGTAGCTGCCCCAAATGATCCTGTTGTCAATTAACATTTTTTTCTCAGTTATTTATTCTGAGAAAGCCATCTGTGCGATGTTGAAATGATCACCGTTTCCTGCCATTGTTACTATGGACACTTCTTGTAATCATCTGTTAGCTACTCTCTGATTGGTTGAATGTGCATCCAGTCACCATAGGAATATTATTAGGATTAACTTAAACATTATCAAAACTCAACATCAGCACAGTAATTGGTCCTGAAAATTTCACAGGATTAATTTAGATACAAAAAATATGAAATTAATAAATGTGCTTTATTTTATTTTAGGGAATGGGATTCTGCATCAAAAAGATCTTAACAAAATTTTTCAGGCAAACTTTCATCAAGTTTTGAGCAAATTCAAAATATAATATAAAGTTTCAGTAATGAATATCAATTAATAGTATCATGTAAACTGTGTTAATTTAAAGTGCCTGAAATCAATGTAATTTTACTGAGATAAAGTCCCCTCCCCTAAAATTCAACTGGTAGAGATTACAATGCTGGTATAGAAGAATGCACGTGGCGTCTTCCCCCGCAGGGACAGTCTCCCAGCTTAATTGAAACATCAGGGAAATCTGACACTTGACACCATCCAATAACTGTAATTGAAATGCACATTTTCTAATGCTGCAATTACTTTACAGAAAACTGATTGATTAGGTAATGTTTATCACTTTATACATATCAATGGGGTGTCTGGATCAGCCAGAAACACAAACAAAAATGAGAAAAGAAATATTGGAAAGAGCATTTTCTTATCCTACAGTTGGTTTCACAGAGAATTGACTAACTGGGTGATAAGCTGTAAAGACAAAAAGCTCTCTAAACTTGAAATTGAAATTTGGTTTTCCGCAAACAAGGCCAATGCCACTGTCTTTCCATTGTTAGAAATGTCAAGTCTTGGTGCAGTGTCATATAAAATGATGGAAAACGTAGATAACATTAAAATTTGTTTTTGTTTAAATAAAATGTGTGACTTTATGTGATTGGTCAGCATACCTGATGTCAGAACGAGTCATGGTTTTATTATCATCACTCAGATGATAACTAATTGGATATTGCTAAATAAACGCTGTGATCCACACCTACACATACTGAATATCTAAATAACACTGACCAGAGGCCTCAATGAACACAACTGATGTCCATTATATCACTCTGATGAAGGTAAAAAACATGTAGAATCTCATGAAATTTTGTATTTGTTGACATTATTTCTGAATCCAATAGGCAGATTAATTTCTGAGAAACATGATCAGGAAATGCTTGATCATCACCTCAATGTCCAAATATTCTAGTATAAATGAAAGGCTTTCAACCCATTTGCATGTCTACGGGAACCGGATAAATCTCAGCCAATGAGAGAGCACCATGATTCAAATTGAACATTTCAGGTATCATTGGACCATATATAGGACCATATATCACCCTCCATACAGTGGTGACCATATATCATTGTAACAGCCTGATAGCCCCTCGCAGTTCATCTCAGTTTCATTGAAATAATGCCATATTTATCAAGCTTTAACAGCAAGCAGCACTGAGTTACAGTGGTGACCATATATCATTGTAACACCTTCCATACAGTGGTGACCATATATCATTGTAACAACCTGATAGCCCCTGCAACACTCCACTCACAACCCTCCATACAGTGGTGACCATATATCATTGTAACACCTTCCATACAGTGGTGACCATATATCATTGTAACAACCTGATAGCCCCTGCAACACTCCACTCACAACCCTCCATACAGTGGTGACCATATATCATTGTAACACCTTCCATACAGTGGTGACCATATATCATTGTAACAGCCTGATAGCCCCTCCCACACTCCACTCACAACCCTCCATACAGTGGTGACCATATATCATTGTAACACCTTCCATACAGTGGTGACCTTATATCACTGTAACAGCCTGATAGCCACTGCAACACTCCACTCACAACCCTCCATACAGTGGTGACCTTATATTATTGTAACTGTCATATCTCCCGCCTGATTGGTGATAATATATAAAAACGATTCCAATTCTAAGAATTCTTACCTGCTGCTATTCTTTGTTCTCGCAGTTCATCTCAGTTTCATTGAAATAATGCCATATTTATCAAGCTTTAACAGCAAGCAGCACTGAGTTACATCTAGTGAGCAGTGAAACCCTGATCCTGCCCTGATTTATAGTATATTTGTCAGTTTTATGCACCAGCAAATTAAATTGATACTTGAATGAAAATCATATTGAGGTAATATCACACTGAACCTTAAATTTCAGTCTAAAACAGACACAAACCAACCCATACCAGACAACTCATTCCAAATTTATCAAATATAAGTGAAAAAATGATGTATCACATTACCAATTTGTATCAGTCCTCCTTTAACATTGCCTATCTGATTACACCTATATAAATTCTATACTTACAGTTTACAATATCATTTACAGGTCACTATTAACTTGTCATCTGGCAGATGTGATTCACTGAAACCGACCAGGTATTTCCCACTAACCCACACACACACACACACACTTAACAGTCAGGTCTGGGTTTCTATCTTGTCACACATACTACTGCACGAATCACACTGATAATTCTGCACACGGTTTTATACATATGTATGTGTGTGTGTGTATTATCTTTTGCTTGTTCAGTTGTACGTTGGATATATGATGTCAATTCTATTCAGAGTCACCTGTATAACGCTGCTTGATGCCTTTATCCTCCACTTGACCTTGTTCTAGACATGATAATAAAGTGGGAACAATTATTACAACAATTATAAACATAGGCATCAGAGATGCATCAACCCTCAGCCCTGGTAACTCATTGCACAACATTCACTCCACACAATATTTGTGAACAAAACGTCACTGCACCAAGGCAAATTGATGCAGGGGTAAAAAACCCATAAAATCTACTTCCTTTGATAGCTTAGGTGTGTCAAGTATCATGAAACTGTCATCATTTACTCAAGAATTATTGATATGGGCCTGTGACCTTGAAAAGCAGGTTAAGGTCACCGTCCATCAAACTCATCTGGAGTCTTCCCAGATTCTTATGTGTGTCAATTTTCATGAAACTGCCATCATTTGTTCTTAAGTTATCACGATGACAAGGATGATTTCACATAATTATCCCTGTGACCTTGAAAAGTAGGTGAAGGTCATGTTTCAAAGAAAAAATTCTGAGGTCTTCACCAGATGCTTGTGTGTGTCAAATCTCATAAAGCTGCCATCATTCGTTCTTGAGTTATTGCGATTCTTGGGATTTCACGTAATTGTCACGGTGACCTTGAAAAATAGGTCAAGGTCGCTGTCCACTGAACTAGTCCGAGGTTTTCACCAGATGCTTATGCGTGTAAAGTTTCATGAAGCTGCCATCATTTGTTCTTAAGTTATCACGATGACAAGGATGATTTCACATAATTGTCCCTGTGACCTTGAAATCAGGTGAGGGTCATGTTCCATCAAGAGAAGTCTGAGGTCTTCACCAGATGCTTGTGTGTGTCAAATATCATAAAGCTGCCATCATTCGTTCTTGAGTAATTGCGATTCTTGGGATTTCACATAATTGTCCCTGTGACCTTGAAAAATAGGTCAAGGTCGCTGTCCACCGAACTAGGCCGACGTTTTCACCAGATGCTTATGCGTGTAAAGTTTCATGAAGCTGCCATCATTTGTTCTTGAGTTATCACGATGACAAGGATGATTTCACATAATTATCCCTGTGACCTTGAAAAGTAGGTGAAGGTCATGTTTCAAAGAAAAAATTCTGAGGTCTTCACCAGATGCTTGTGTGTTTCAAATCTCATAAAGCTGCCATCATTCGTTCTTGAGTTATTGCGATTCTTGGGATTTCACATAATTGTCCGTGACCTTGAAAAATAGGTCAAGGTCGCCATCCATCAAACTCATTCGAGGTTTTCACCAGATGCTTTTGTGTGTCAAGTTTCATGAAGCTGCCATCATTTGTTCTCGAGTTATCGCGATGACAAGATGATTTCACATAATTGTCCCTGTGACCTTGAAAAGTAGGTGAAGGTCATGTTTCATAGAAAAAATTCCGAGGTCTTCACCAGATACTTATGTGTGTCAAATCTCATAAAGCTACCATTATTCGTTCTTGAGTTATTGTGATTCTTGGGATTTCACATAATTGGCCCTGTGACCTTGAAAAATAGGTCAAGGTCGCCGTCCATCGAACTCGTCCGAGGTTTTCACCAGATGCATATGTGTGTCAAGTTTCATGAAGCTGCCATCATTTGTTCTCGAGTTATCGTGATGACAAGATGATTTCACATAATTGTCCCTGTGACCTTGAAAAGTAAGTGAAGGTCATGTTTCATAGAAAAAATTCTGAGGTCTTCACCAGATACTTATGTGTGTCAAATCTCATAAAGCTACCATTATTCGTTCTTGAGTTATTGTGATTCTTGGGATTTCACATAATTGGCCCTGTGACCTTGAAAAATAGGTCAAGGTCGCCGTCCATCGAACTCGTCCGAGGTTTTCACCAGATGCATATGTGTGTCAAGTTTCATGAAGCTGCCATCATTTGTTCTTCAGTTATCGCGATGACAAGGATGTTCGCTACAGACATACATACATACAGACATACATACATACCCACGCCAGGAGTACTGCAATACCCTCAGCCTGATTACATCAGGGGCTGAGGGTAAAAACCACTTTAATATCATAAATGGGTAAGTAATGTATTTTCTATTGATGTGTCTTATCATATTTTCATTCATACTTCCCAATAAGTATTTATGAAATATATTTTGAACAGAACCGTAACAAATAGCTCCCTTTGAAAGACACTCTTTGATAGACATCATTTTTATAGGGAGTTTTATCATTTAACCGTCTCATGCAGATCTCACACATATAGTGCAATGTCTGTGTCTCATTGAAACTAATCTTTTCACTCTATTTAAATCTTTAATGTGTCAGGATGTTCATGTGTTCTAGTTATAGGATTAATGCCTTTTTCATACTTGGAGCCAAACATCTATTTGGTTACACACAGCATAACAATTGCATGACTTCATCATAGATAGCCTGCATGACACAATATGGTAACATGATAGCCTGAATGACACAACATGGTAACATGATAGCCTGCATGACACAATATGGTAACATAATAGCCTGCATGACACAATATGGTAACATGATAGCCTGCATGACACAACATGATAACATGATAGCCTGCATGACACAATATGGTAACATGATAGCCTGCATGACACAACATGGTAACATGATAGCCTGCATGACACAACATGGTAATATGATAGCCTGCATGACACAACATGGTAACATGATAGCCTGCATGACACAACATGGTAATATGATAGCCTGCATGACACAACATGATAACATGATAGCCTGCATGACACAACATGGTAACATGATAGCCTGCATGAGACAACACGGTAACATGATAGCCTGCATGACACAACATGGTAACATGATAGCCTGCATGACACAACATGGTAACATGATAGCCAGCATGACACATGGTAACATGATAGCCTGCATGACACAACATGGTAACATGATAGCCTGCATGACCCAACATGGTAACATGATAGCCTGCATGACACAACAAGGTAACATGATAGCCTGCATGACACAACATGGTAACATGATAGCCTGCATGACACAACATGGTAACATGATAGCCTGCATGACACAACATGGTAACATGATAGCCTGCATGACACAACATGGTAACATGATAGCCAGCATGACACAACATGGTAACATGATAGCCTGCATGACACAACATGGTAACATGATAGCCTGCATGACACAACATGGTAACATGATAGCCTGCATGACACAACATGGTAACATGATAGCCAGCATGACACATGGTAACATGATAGCCTGCATGACACAATATGGTAACATGATAGCCAGCATGACACAACATGGTAACATGATAGCCTGCATGACACAACATGGTAACATGATAGCCTGCATGACACAACATGGTAACATGATAGCCAGCATGACACAACATGGTAACATGATAGCCTGCATGACACAATATGGTAACATGATAGCCTGCATGACACAACATGGTAACATGATAGCCTGCATGACACAATACGGTAACTTGATAGCCTGCATGACACAATATGGTAACATGATAGCCTGCATGACACAATACGGTAACATGATAGCCTGCATGACACAATATGGTAACATGATAGCCTGCATGACACAATATGGTAACATGATAGCCAGCATGACACATGGTAACATGATAGCCTGCATGACACAACATGGTAACATGATAGCCTGCATGACACAATATGGTAACATGATAGCCTGCATGACCTGGCATGGTAAAATGATAGCCTGCATGACCTTGTGTGGTTACATGATCGCCTGCATGACCTTGTGTGGTTACATTTTCCATGACAAAACTGATGTTTGACTCTAACTTTCAATACACACAAGTGTTAAACATATGGTGTCTTGTTTACATCAGGATTTAGCAACATTATCATGAATACACATCAACACAAGTGTAAACATATATGTAAACATCAATATAAGTGTAAACTTGTGGTTTCCTGTTTACATCACTTCAGATATAACCATAAAATACATGCATGAACTGAAGCAGACTATGGCATCTTATTACTCAAGACTTCCCAGCATGAGAACTACAATAATATAACAGGCCACTGGATAATTCTGGTATTAGATAATATATGCCTGCCAAAAGTTGTATTCTACTGTTTGTGTATAGTTAAATGTAACAATGTTCAATGAACTGTATTCATAAATACTTTGGTAGACGCTGTTACAACCAAATAATACTCATTATGATGTGAAATTAAAAGTATCTGACTCAGGAGGCAAATTAAAACAAACATAAAAATATAGAAAATTTGTTTTTAAAATTTACTATTACCGTTTATTTATTCTAATGAAAATATTTTTATTTATTTCTGTTATCAATTTTAATTTTTTAACTTTTCATTAGTTTCATTTAGAATTAATATAAGATGATTAATATTGAATCAGTGACCTATTTCCGTGACCTATTTCAGTGACCTATTTCCGTGACCTATTTCAGGCAATGTGTGTCTTGTGGCAAGTGGTGAGGACCAGCTGGTGTGCAGACTTGCAGACCACAGGTGCTTCTACTGGTAACAGGGCAATACCACGCTTATATCTCCCCATTCTAACCTCTTTTATTTAACTGCTTTTGAAACATTTCATCATATTTATGATGGATTGTGTGCAAGGATATATGATATTATTCTCCTTGTCAAAAGCCATACAAATGGTGATCACTGACTCAACATAATGCTCATTCTATGTCTGTATATATTCACAGTTCAGTTGCTCAGTTCGCAACTCGCAACTATTTGGGTCACAAATGATCATAACCGTATGGAGTCATAAGGGCCATTTTGTATGCGTAATGTATGAAGTGTGAGATGATCTTGAGCAAATAAACCATGCAACAGCTCTGTGTGAACAAATAGAGTCACAGGCTGACCCTTCACGTTTTCCTGATTTTGCATCAAACATAATCATCATGGTCACAATACTGGATGGAAATGGACAGTTTCGTTAAGACATACACACTTACAAATCACATTTTTACAGTCATGTTGGAATCGTTGCAAAGGTAACCTCAGCCAAAATGCACCATTGAACATCTGGGTTTTAAGTTCTAACTTCTCAAATGTTTTATCTTTATCTTGTTGACATGGTTATTACATCAAAATGTATCATGCTATAAATATTCGACAGTCATAAAAAATGAATCAGAACTGGAACGATGCCAAGACGTGTAGGTTATGATGTCATGTCACTATCAGTGTAGGCCAGATAAATATATAACCAAAATAATTTGATTATAAACTGAGTCACAAATGAATCACCAATATTTTAACTCACAATACAATAGCCCTAGCAAGTACTTTCACATAATAAGCAAATGACAAACAAATAATTCTATCAAGCATGATGAGAGCATTTCTACAGGTTTAATCATAAAGCTAAGTTTTCGTCATTAGAACTGGTGAGTGAAAAAAGTCCATCTAAAATATCATTATTACAAAGTTAGTTTAAGTTACCTGGATGGAACAGTCCGTTGTTCATGCACTATTGTTCTGAACAAAAACACACAATGACCTTCACTGAACTAAACAACCAAATTAAATCCCAATCAATGAATCCCCAATCCTTTGGCAGAGTACAGCAGGTAAACTATCCCTGAGAGTAATGCTTGATGGATACATATACATGTGTGACTGAATATATATATGAAGACTGTAGAGGTTATGGCACTGGAGTTCTCATGGTTATAATCATACACTCAGAATCTGTTTGATAACTAAACCAGTAAATAAGTTATCACTCTTCAATCACATATCATCTGGTTGTCTATAATATATTCATGGCTATTAAAACTAGATACCTTGTGACAACTTCATTAAGACAGGCACTGTTTCAGCTGTATTTGATGTTGTATACATTGCAGTACAATTGCTGAATATAAAAGTTGATAATTAACCTTCTAACCTAGTTTCAGCCCTGTTTGTATCCTGTAGTGCTTAAGTTAAGGAACATACTGCTGGCTCGAATAATTCCTGGCTTTTTGCACCAAAGATTAAGCCAACAAAAGATTGTCATTATTCCCAGTGGCTCTGTAACTGAATGATCAAAGGTCCTCGCACAATCACATTTGAATTAACTCCAAAGTCACAATCTGGGATGTGATACAGTCTCTGTGCCAGTCTAGCCTTAAACCCTCGTCACATTTGCACCGATCTCAATAAAGGCGCCCAGGCAATGTGTATTTTTGATAAAAATCAGCTGGCAAGTCAGGGAACCGTGAGGGCTTGGCTACTTTTAAGATGTTGTACGGGTCGCCAGGAACTTTTACCGGCCTTTCCAGGATGTCTTCTGATCAAAGACCATCTTAAAGTAAATACACGGCAGACTCCTGTAAGTGTCCTGCATAAGATTATCCCAGGAAAAATTGGATTATTTGTTATATTTTGCATCCCCAGACATCCTGTAAGAGCAGTTGGATGCCTAAATGGGTGCCTTATGGCAATCGTGAGGTCACCATGTAATCGTGTAAAAGTTTGAGATGTAGTCCCTACCATATCCTACAGACATCTGCTTCATTTGATCTTCAGGTGCCGTGCGTTACTGCTGGTGCTATGGGGTGCTGCTGTATAACCTGACCACTGCTACGGCATATCTCAATTATCGCTAATAAACTCCCCGGTGCTTAGGACCTTAGGTCCAAGGTTACTAGCTTGATAAAATTAATCTTTTCTGGTAACTGCTCATTTTCTATATAATTTTGTAAAATCGGTCTACATGTATGTAAAATGTAAACATGTATTATATATAATGTTGTAGAAAATGATAAATAAAAAGCATTCATTCGTTCGTTCGTTCGTTCATTCATTCATTCATTCATTGTGAAGCCAGCAGATTCTTGTTTCTCTGCCAGTGCAAATATGACTGAGGGATTATAAGTGACAATGTGGAAATCATATCATGTTTCAGGCATCTGTTATGATGTTAAATATTTATCCTTCTTCAAAGCTCTACAATCTGCACAAGAGGAAGAGCTTAAAAACTCAATATATATTTTAGGATACATGAATTTTAAATTTTTACCTGACAATAGATGGGTATGATGGAAATGCCATCTCATTTCAAACCCATATCAATACTATTCACAACTGAAAAATGGAGACCCATTAAACGACCTGGCCATTTAAATAACACCCATTGAACTACCACATGCAAAATATCATGTATATTATGAAATCAAAATACAATAATAGAGTATTCTTTTTTAAATCAATAAATTACCATATGACACAATCTATTTATACATTTTATGCAGTATCCTCCTGTCACTTAAGTTCAGTAAGTTAACTGCAGTGGATTTGTGTCAGGAAGGATTCATGAGTCACATCAATGATGACAACTGCTGTCACTATCTTTGTGATGTTAATTGCAATTTCAAACTTGCTCAATTGGTTGTCAGTGATCCTGTTATTCCTGCATAACGCCTGTTGTAACATACCTCAAATATTACAAAATCACATCAGGGAGATTACTGCTCTATATGTTTACCTGAGAGAGTTCAAAATCTACCCATGAGACGACTTGACACTAGCAAGGATTAGCACCACATGCAATTACCACCAAGCCTTCCTATCTACCATTACAATAACAAAATGCCAAAAAAAGACATCCAATATTATTTTATCATCCCCGCTGACCCCAAATGTGGGAACAGTTTACAATTTTTTTACTCTTCAAGGTGAGAATATATTAGCGGAATATTGGCTGCCATTTTGTATTATTTTTCTTGTTGAAAACTACAATGTACACACCAGAGCTGCACAAAATGCTGGAATTGGGACTGTATATTATCTCATAAACAAATTAAGAATAATGGTGAATAACAAGGGGTTAATAAGCTGATTAGGTTTTAATCTTTTTTTGAGATGCCAGAAAGTGTCACAGAAGTA
Source organism: Amphiduros pacificus (assembly GCA_949316495.1). NCBI lineage: Eukaryota > Metazoa > Annelida > Polychaeta > Phyllodocida > Hesionidae > Amphiduros > Amphiduros pacificus. The sequence continues at coordinate 54,142,565 of OX439001.1, read as the reverse complement.
TAAGCTTTGAACTCATTTGATCAAATATTAGTGTTATATTCAAACATGCAGAGTAATTCTTACTGCTTGAATGGGCCATGCTGACACCTGGTGTTTAAAATCTGTCATGCATGGGGGAACTTTGTAGACGAATAAATTTTGATTGGCATGTTATTTTTTTTCAATCAGTCTGATACAAGCTATGACTTTTATCGTGCTAACAAACCAATTTGATGTTGACCTTATCTGAGAGGTCAACTTGGTCATAGAAAGGTCAGTGTCAAGCTTGACTGAGATATTAAGAATATATTTAGATTTATTGTGTTAACATGCTTAATTTTGTTGGTTGGGGAGAACAATTATAGACCAACAAAACCACCACTTTAATCATGCCATCCTTGTTAGACATTTTAAAACCATCCAGTTGTGAACCTAAAATCCCTGTATTTGGCCCCAAAAATCTGATATTTCCCTTTTACTGCTCACATGCCTGGTATGCCCTTTCGAACCTGGCCTTCTCATGATTGAACAAGTCTAAATATGACTGCAATCAAAGCACTGTCTGCATAATATTTTATATATTTGCTAAAACAGTCAACAAATTTTACATTTTAGCCTCAATGTCAGTTTATGCAAGGACGAGTTTAAATGTGTTTTTATCACCGATGTGGAGGCATCAACACCTCTATCAAAAACAGTTTGAAATGGCGAGGCGACCTAGATAAAAACATGTACTGTGTTTGATGTAAAATCTTCTTTTCATATCTTATAGTTGTTGATATTAATGATATTTAAATTGTTTCTCCATATTTAATGAGGTTTTGTTGCCCTTTAAGCTCAGAGTGCCTGGGGCATTTGTGATGAAGACAAGGACAGGACTCCCAAAGCTATGGCCTGGCAGTAATGAATTATGCATTATGCAAAAGTGATCTTATGATGTTGAGAATCCACTAATCCCTACGACAAAATGGACTTGAAACCCATGTATTGCAAATCATATTAAAGCCACAACTCAGGTAGAAAAAAATATGGGCAATAGGTTTTCAGGTTCTCATGTTCCCTCCAATCCAACATAAGACATCAAACTTTCTACGTTAATTTTTGGCCACAGCATCTTTTCACCATTATTTACAAGTCTGTACAATCATGTGAAAAGTGAGTCATCCTGTTTCATAGGTGTGACAGCAAGGAACCTGCTAATACAATACAGCGGTTGGTCAATGACGTCATATGAAGCCACTTTGAGCCCCTTTGAGTAGCTATGATGTCATCAACTGGACCCTTCTATTCCTATATTCATGTCAAAATAGACTTGAAACCCACTGTTTCTAGAAACACCATTCACTTCCCTTCATATTTAAGTCATGACTCAGGTAGAACTTGTACTTTGGCAACAGGTTTTCAATAAGTCATGCACTTCTCTCTGCAACATCAAATGCAGAGCTTGTTAGAAAAAAAATCTTTATTTTTTCTTGATCTCAGCATCATTTCACCATTGTTTACAAGTTTGTGCAAAGAGGTGAAAGTGGGTTAGTCTATTCACGGTGTGACAGCAACAATCTGGAAGCTCCACATCATAGTGATGCTTCTGACGTCAAATGATGTTTCTCTGATGTTGTCACTTGGACTCTTCTAAATGCCATTTCATGTCATCAGGTGTGATATCGAGAAAAAAAATGAAGAAAAAATGTTGCAGATAATACACAGGTCTGTATTTAGAGACATAATGACTGGGAAAGAATACAGTGACATTGGTCTAAACTGCAATGTTCATTCGACGGAAGTCACGTTCATTAAGTTGAGAAACTTCAATATGATGGGCAGTGCATGGTGTTTCTGGTTTCTGGAAACAGTGGATTTCAAGTCTATTTTGATGATGAATATGGGAGTAAGTGCCATCCTGGAGTCAGTAAGTGTAATGTCAGCAGAAAAAAAAACTGATGAAAGTATGTTACAGATAACACAGAGGTCTGTAGTGAAATACATTATGACAAGGATAATCTAAAATGGGTGGCAATGCGCATTTTTTGTGTTTATATTTTCCCAGATTGGATTTAAAGCCCATTTTGCTAAAACCACTGGTTTTGGACAAGTATGGGAGAAGATCCTCTAGGCACACTGTCACCACTTATCTATACCCAAAGACATCGGCAAAATGGACTTGAAATCCACTGTTTCCAGAAACATCACGCACTGCCCATCCAATTTAAGTCCCGACTATGTAAGAACTCGACTTCCGGCGACTAACAATCAAAGAATTATGTACTGTTTAAATCAACTTTAGATGTCAGCCCTGTTTGAAAATATTTCTTTGTTTTTTCTTGATCTCAGCATCGTTTCGCCATTGTTTACGAGTTTGCGCAATCCAAAGAACCTAGATGTTGATTCAGGTTCTTTGCGCAATCAGGTGAAAGTGGGTCAGTTTATTCACGGGAGTGACAGCAACGATCTGAAATTCCACAACGTTGTGGTCCTTCTGACGTCATATAAAGATTCTCCCTCTGCGTTTCCATGACGTCATCACTTGGACTCTCCTAAATGCCATTTCACGTTGTCAGGTTTAATATGGGGTAAAAAACTGGAGAAAAAACGCTACAGAAAGCTCACGGATTTGCAATTATAGATATTATGACTGGGAAAGACGATGACATGGATCAGAACTGCAACAATCAATCGCCGGAAGTCGAGTTTAATTAGTAGGTAAACTTCAATATGATGGGCAGTGCGTGTTGTTTCCAGAAACAGTGGATTTCATGTCCATTTTGCTGATGTCTTTGGGTATAAGTTACTGGTGACCAGCCCCTCCCTCCTCCTCAGTCCTGTGCTTGAATTGTGATGTAGTTGTAAACAAACAAAAACTTAACAATTTTAACCGATCACTGATGTGCCACTGTGATCAGAATTAGGTTACATATACTAAAGGTTCCGCCTGAACATTCATAAATATCGTTGTACGTATCAGAAAAACAAGTTATGGCGTGGAAAATTCGGCCAAACAAGGCATTTATAAACATGATCCAGCCAGTCCACAGTAATCCAGTCCTCAGGAGTCATCCCAAACTCGCCATGGATCGTCTTAATTACAGCATAAACTTGATAAATAACAGTTACAATATGTACTCACCTTTAGCGGCTCTGACGAAACTGGGAAAAGAATGAAGTTATGTGGGTCAAATCGTCACCAAAAAGGCCAAACTGAACTTTGTACTTCGTTCCTACTCCATAACTGACCCACAACACACTGACTCACAAATAGGTCAAAGGTCACGGGAAGTGACCCATCTACAAGTAGGCGTAAACAATCCCACGTGGGCGATAGGTGGGCGTGTTTCACGGGGATTGAAAGATTTCCAAATATTAATATCTGTGCTCGCAGGAATCTTGGACAATGACACAATTTGACAATGTAGATATGGCCAAAAAACGAATGTTTGTGGGCTTTACATATTGTATTGACACTGGTTATTAATCATGTGCATCTCGGCGGGATGCCAACTGGTTTTGCCGAGTAAACTTATAGATGTAGATGTAGAAAGGATTCTTTAACAAGAAATCGTGGCACTATCTTCACAAGCTTTGAGGAACTATAATGGCGGGTTAAACATACTTGTTACACATGTCTAGAATATGGCCTGTTGTGTTAAAATGCGAGGTAAAATATATCAGCACAAGATATGACCCCTTTCCCATGAATATATTGAACAAAGTACATTCTCAGAGTTTTGGTACTGTCTTCGCAACCATGGATATACTAATAACAGGTTAGACACACTTGCCCAAAAATGAATAAAGCTTGTGGCATTAAAGTGCCAGGTAAAACATATGAGTGGGAGATATGGCCCATTTCCCCTGATAAAAATCAACATATTACATTATGGCCAAATATTTCACATGTAGCAGAATGTAGGAGCTTTGGCACTGTCCTGGCTTCTATGATATACAAATGATGGGTTAGACATACTTGTTAGACATGTCTAAAATATCAAATATGATACATTCTGTGTTTTGGCACTGTCTTCGCAACCATGGATATACTAATGATGAATTAGATATGTTTGCTGTACATATCTAGAACATAGCCTGTGGCATTAGAATGGGAGGTAAAATACATGAGTAGGAGATATAGCCCTTTTCCTCTAATAAAATCAACATATTACATTATGAGGCATGGCCAATGCCCCCCCTCTATTTTCCAACAATCCCATCAATTCCAACAACACATATATCAATTCCAACAATTGATTGAAGTGTACTGAAGAAATTTGATAAATCAGATCTATCTTATATGTTATATCTATCTAGAAATATGGTTGTATTCTATAAAGGAGAAGACTTTGATAAATTTGAACAAACTATCTGTGTGTGTCCATCAATTCCAACAATTCCATCTATCCCATGAACCAATATAATTCAATATTGATCATACCTTCAGTAAGTATTCTATGTACAGACCTGCACAGCCCATAAGCTCTGTACATTTTACTGCAGCTATCTGGTCAACCCCATATTTCTAGAAATGAGAAGAATCGGATGTATCTGAACAATTCCATCTTTGGCAACTTCTTATAAATTCCAACAATTCTATCAATCCCATCTATAGCATGTCCTGTCCTTCTGTCTTGATAAACTGGAAGAAACCCATCTATCTTTCCTTACCCACTAATCTATTGATGGTGTTGATGAGGCCCACCTATGGTGAGTTGTGTAATTAATGACTTTATTGTTTCTATCAACCATTTCAATCAGCCCCCTTGTACTTGTTATAATCAGAATCAGATAAATCAGAACTAATGCATATATGTCTATTTGTAATCTACCCCTTGACTGTTACCATCCTTTATGAACCTTTTAATGCTTTGGGGGTCTGTCAGGAAGGGGGATGAAGCTCAGTCAAATCTACTCCATACACTTATAAGAAACGCATGAATGACTTAATGGATTCCTTCATGTCTGCATGTTTCCCTATAAAAAAATGGGATATGTCTGGACAATACACTCTAAGCATATTTTCTATAAATTTATTTTCATAAACGGTTACCAATGATGTTAAGATGAATCATATTTTATCCAATATCTAAGTCGACAAACTCATGTTGCTCAAAAGATCAAGAATGCATTTGTGGAATGATAATCCTGTCTTCTGTATGTGTTAATTGGTATTATGTCATGCCACCTGGGGTACCCACATCTACCCTCTGGCCTTCCCTCTGCTATTACATACACCACCCAACTTGTGGTCAATGGTCTGTCAGAGCACTTTGAGGACTTGGTGCCACATCAAAGCATAACAGTGTGAACATTATGTTATAGTAAACATAGGACAGGGTGTTCCTCTGACTATGATATGGCACATATATAATCCTTTCATGTTAGCTAGAAATCTGCACATCCATACAGCACACAAATTGACACAAATTGATGTCTGCAGAGTTGTACCTCTTCAGTTTTTGTTCAAATTGATCATGACTGACTAGCTTTACTGTATGTTGTCAAGACATAAACTAATGATCCTGGTAATATGTCAGATGTGCAGAGCAGATTTAGAGTCTGTCACCAGCAGGTCAATTGTGTGGCCCTGTATGAGGCTTTCTTTGTGGGATGCATGTTAGTACTACAATGACTACAAGAAGTAGTTACCCACATCATTATCTTGCATGGGAAATTTAGACAAAAGCTTGTAGGTGGATTTATTAAAAGTTAGATGTGTTTTGTTTGCCCTCACAGTAGGGTGGTTTCATGCCCCTGTGCCAGCAGATATGACAATCAGCCCCTTGTCCGATATTATCAACGCCCCATGAGGTATCGCTATCATGTTTACCCACTTCCAGAATTTGCCACCTCCAGATATATATTACTCTCAACTCTCAACCATCTTTTCTGCCAACATCCCAGTATAATTTTGTGACAATTAGAGCATGAAAGATCGTTATCATTTTTTCATGGATTTACCATTTTCAAAAGAAAGAAGCTTAAAGATTTATTAATAGATATGCTAATAATTATATGATTTCTAGAGGTAGTTTTCCAGCAAAGATTTGTATATTGCAAAATATTATGTTAAAGAAATAAAGTAAAAATCATCTTGATGAGATGATGTATAACAGTAACATTCTAAGATCAAAATGTGTACAAAATATCACCAAGTTACAAAACAATCTGATATCATGTGGCATCAGTGTAGTGTCCATGGTGGTGGAGCATCTGTCACACCTCACAAATTGCAAAGAGCCTTTATCAATTATATAGGATCTTTTCTGAATGTTAATCACAACATTTGACAAGGTGGTGTGCTTGATAACTAATTCTGGGTGATGAACCCTGATGACTTTATTGCCCCATTTAGCCACATGTGTTCTGTAGAATGTAAGTCAATCCACATTCAATTGATGGGATAGATATACATATTGTTGGAAAGATGGGATTGATGGTGAATTGCTTGGGCCTTTGGCCATGGATGTACATTATGGCCAAATATTCAAATATAACACATGCTTACGCAACATAAATATGCTCGCGCAACACAAGGTCGCCATTTTGAAAAGTAGAAGTGACGGGGAGCTCTTATTTTTGGCGCGAAACCGATCAGAGCGCCACCACAGTGCATTAACTTGCATTGTAATATTAATATATTGCGCAATGATGGATCCCTGATACTACATATTTACGGAGTTATTTACGTAGTATCAGGGATTCATCATTGACATAAATCCTGTAAAGAATGAAGAAGACATAAATCCTGTAAAGAATGAAGAAGACATAAATCCTGTAAAGAATGAAGAAGACATAAATCCTGTAAAGAATGGTCCTTAATTGCAACCTAGACATCAGGATATAAATTCTGTGAAGAATGGTGAGGATTGGGCCTCCTTAATTGCAACCTAGACATCAGGATATAAATTCTGTGAAGAATGGTGAGGATTGGGCCTCCTTAATTGCAACCTAGACATCAGGATATAAATTCTGTGAAGAATGGTGAAGATGATGTTATGAAGAATGGTGAGGATTGGGCCTCCTTAATTAATATCCATATCTCAAGATTGCAGCAACCATGGTCACGGGACAGTGAAGTAATAACCTCATAACTTGGCAAAGCAGTCTGAAGGACAAAACAATGACTGCATACTTTATTTGGAAATGACTTTATTGTCCTGTCCTGTACAGTATAAACAATAACACCGATGTAAAACTTCATAAATATACAATTCTCCAAACTAAATCTGAGTACATTCTGGATCATATTTCTGAAATACAGAAAATAAGACCAATAACATATGCTTTAGCCATATATAAAGTTACCTCCACAACATAATATATGCTGAAATAAAACCATTTTGTATACCTATAGTTTGTGCCCCTGCGAGATACTAGTATATACAACCTTGCGCGCTTTTTAGCTGGTATGAGTTTTTTGCTTTATCTTGAACCACATAAAGCAACAAATCTTAAATTATGTACATATTTCATTTCATGTTTTTCCTCTTTTGATCAAAGAAACTTGTTAAGAAAAAAATAATAATGTCCACGATATTCTTTAGTAACCTTAAGCATAAGCATCTGAGTTTTGGTAAAATATTTTCATCAATACAAATTGATTTAATGTTATTTTTTTGTGATAATTGCAATGAAAACATACTTGAAGCAAAATTAGTTTTAATGTATTGATGGCTGTGGGCAAGTCTGGACAACAGTATAAGTCGATATCCTTGATGAAATGCACACCAGTTTTAAAATTCTTGAAACTTTTTAGGGGAATTTGTTGATTAATCTTTGCCTGGCAGAATCTGCTGTGACTTAATCTTTGCCTGGCAGAATCTGCTGTGACTTAATCTTTGCCTGGCAGAATCTGCTGTGAGGGAATAACAGGTAATATTCATTTAAGGCAAAACCACTGGCACTAGAAATGCCAGTAATGGTACAGTTCCCAGATTATAATAGCTGTTTAAATCACAAGACCCTAGTCTTTGGATAAATATGAGTAGTAAATGAGACAAAATAAACATCTTGAATATATCAATATCAACACCATATTACAAATGAATTTCTGAGTTCTGACCAGTGCCAATACCTATGCTCTTAGACAATTATTCCTCAACTGAATTAATTTATAGACTGAATTATAAAGTTCACAACTATCCTTCACCTTAAACTGCTCTATGAGTTATAACTGATGTGAACCATGTGACTGGGAAGGTGTACTCACTGAAGCCAGGTCTATTGTAACCATGTACTCACAGAACCCAGGTCTACTGTAACCATGTGACCGGGAAGGTGTACTCACAGAAGCCAGATCTATTGTAACCATGTGACTGGGAAGGTGTACTCACAGAAGCCAGATCTATTGTAACCATGTGACTGGGAAGGTGTACTCACAGAACCCAGGACTACTGTAACCATGTGACCGGGAAGGTGTACTCACAGAAGCCAGATCTATTGTAACCATGTGACTGGGAAGGTGTACTCACTGAAGCCAGGTCTATTGTATCCATGTGACCGGGAAGGTGTACTCACAGAAGCCAAATCTATTGTAACCATGTGACTGGGAAGGTGTACTCACTGAAGCCAGGTCTATTGTATCCATGTGACCGGGAAGGTGTACTCACAGAAGCCAAATCTATTGTAACCATGTGACTGGGAAGGTGTACTCACAGAAGCCAGGTCTATTGTAACCATGTGACTGGAAAGGTGTGATCACAGAAGCCAGGTCTATTGTAACCATGTGACTGGGAAGGTCTGCTCACAGAAGCCAGGTCTATTGTAACCATGTGAATGGGAAGGTCAACTCACAGAAGCCAGGTCTATTGTAACCATGTGACTGGGAAGGTTAACTCACAGAAGCCAAGTCTATTGTAACCATGTGACTGGGAAGGTGTACTCACTGAAGCCAGGTCTATTGTATCCATGTGACCGGGAAGGTGTACTCACAGAAGCCAAATCTATTGTAACCATGTGACTGGGAAGGTGTACTCACTGAAGCCAGGTCTATTGTATCCATGTGACCGGGAAGGTGTACTCACAGAAGCCAAATCTATTGTAACCATGTGACTGGGAAGGTCTGCTCACAGAAGCCAGGTCTATTGTAAACAGCACACGCAGCTCAATCAGGGAAGTGGTAAATGCACTAGTTTTCCACTGGGATGTCTTGTCTTGTCAGGTAAACTGTTCAGCAGAGTTGAAGGATCAAATTATTCTTGATTGGCCCAAATGGAAGACTTATTTAACACACCATTTAATTTGGCCTTAGATATATATCTGCAGTGACATGATCTGATGCACACGAAGAAAAGTATCTTGCATCATAAATGCAAGGATTTAAGTAGTTGGAAATCAAAAAAGATAAAGACCACTTCTGATAACAAGTTAACCATAATTATGGAAGAAAAATCACTCATTCTAAAATCTACAATCATATTTCAATTCATTGGTCATTTTTGATGCTTTAATATATATTTAAGTGTTTGTCATAAACCATTTAGGTCCACGATAACATATTCTGGCCCCTTGCTCTCTTTATCATCCAACATTTACTCTGTGGGTCAAAAATGTAAACAGAAACAGAAACAGATTCAGAAAATAAATCAGATATATACATTTGTGCCTTGTTGATGAAGGTGATTAAGAATAACTGTGACGTTTCATCTGTCAGCTGAGACACTACTTCAGACATGGACCTCTTTGTGCTGACCACACTTCAGACATGGACCTCTTTGTGCCAACCACACTTCAGACATGGACCTCTTTGTGCAGACCACACTTCAGACATGGACCTCTTTGTGCCATCCACACTTCAGACACGGACCTCTTTGTGCTGACCACTTCAGACATGGACCTCTTTGTGCTGACCACACGTCAGACATGGACCTCTTTGTGCCGACCACACTTCAGACATGGACCTCTTTGTGCTGACCACACTTCATTCAATTCATAATTGAATCAATTACATATATATACCACAAATCGTCTTTCTATATCTGTCAATTTACATTTCAATACCTATGTTGACAACTTGACCCGCACAAAATAATTAACAATTTGTTTCCCCAGAATGACAATGATATTTTGTTTACTCCCCGTATTCACCAGAGTAATGATCAGAATTCTGAGATGCATTTCTTCCACAACATATACCTATCAGAAGTGTGAGTGTATAATAAAGTCTTCCTTTATTGAGACATGCTGACTCACTGAAACAACAAGTTTGTCCCTGATACTTAAACCATGAATCATAATGAATCACAGAACCGTCAAGTCAACGTGCCAACCAAGGTCTGTTCCATCAATCTTAGTCACAGAATATCCTTTTTAAAACTTTTTAAATTGTTTATTGAGGCATGACTGGTTTATCACTGATACTAATACCATCTGTCAATTTGCTTCATCCAGCCACTATTGTCTGTAGCATCCATCATAATCTATGGATAATACAATGACAATATTTGTTAACTTCTTTACTGAGAAATGAAAACTCACTGAAACATGAAGATCCTCACATAGTAATAGTCACTATGGTTCATGGATCACATTCACAGATAGACAGATGGGCGAACAGACAGAAAGTGACAACTTAGTCTCACCAACAGCTGGCGCAGGTGAGATAAAAATATATTAAATGATGTTTTCTGATGGTGCTGGAGCAAAGGGTACACACTTGCTTTGTGAACCTCCCTGGCTCTCAAGTCTGGACATTATCATGTTATTTTCATTGCGTTTTTGTTCTGTTTTACATTTAGATGTGTTGTTTCCTAATGTCCAATGAAAATTATAACAATTAACAGAGCTTATGATCAGTAATTACACTTAAGTTAATTCAAATATAATTATTACATCAGGATTTGCTTGAGGCTATGACTTCACATTACTATCCATTGTGTTGTTGCCTGGCAACGGCTCAGACAATACACTAGGAACAATACGATGGACTTCCCAATATCATGGAGAAAATAAAGCAAAGGTTACAAAGAATAAAGTAGTATTCTACTGTCTTGGCATGAATATGGAATGCTGTCATCAGATACTGCTATTGGTATCACTGAAAATATTCTTAATCACAAATCATCAATAAGTACCTTACACACATTTGATTGTGCACAAACAATGAACAGCTTTAACATGTTAAAAATCTATTGCTTTTGAAAATAAATATAACTTTATATTATCTATTTGCTGAGGAACAAAAACAGTTAATTTTTATTAAGTATATTTCTCAACCAACAAGACAGTCTGACAGTCAACTAATTTTCTCCTACCAATATAAATCAAGGAGCATTTACATGGAGCTTTACCTCCAGGTTCTATATTAAAATCTATTCCATTTGATTTGTTTAAATGCTGTGTTATGATTGTCCTTAAAATATGAATATTTATCTCATATCTGTGCACACATATGACCCCATCCATCCATGTTTTGATTGTTGGCAATTAGTCTGTGAAGTGGGTAACATCGTAGCTCAGCACACTGTCTGTGTGGTCCACCTGGGTACTCATGGCTGCACTCTGTTCCTCAATAATGGACTGCTCACATTTCACAGTTTTCTCATCACTTGCTGCATTATTAGTTACATCTGTTGTATTATTGTTGTCATTATCATTTACAATAGAAACGGTTTGATTGTCAGCCTTGTCCCAGGGTCCCTCAGAGTGGTCTCGGTGACCCACACTGGCAGTGTGGCCAGACGGCCCAGCTTGTTTGGCACGTGAAGTACTACATACCTCAGATTCTCCCACTGAGCTGATCATCTGGTGCTTTGTAATGTCAGATTCACCTGTCTCTTGGTTTATTATATTATCAGTTCCCCCAGCTGTGGTTACCACCTGGGGTGCTGTTTTATCAGTTCCCCTAGCTGTGGTTACCACCTGGGGTGCTGTTTTATCAGTTCCCCCAGCTGTGGTTACCACCCCGGGTGCTGTTTTATCTATTCCCCCAGCTGTGGTTACCACCTGGGGTGCTGTTTTATCTGTTCCCCCAGCTGTGGTTACCACCTGAAGTGCTGTTTTATCAGTTCCCCCAGCTGTGGTTACCACCTGGGGTGCTGTTTTATCAGTTTTGCCAGCCGAGTCTGGAGTCTGATAATTCATAATATCACCTTGGTCCTGTAATCTTGATATCTGATTGAGCTTATGCTTCGACTGCTTCAGAGATTTAGATCTTTTTTCTGTCAGGTGACTGAGTTTCTTAGCTGAGTGAATCACATGATCTGCTGTCATGACAGCCTGCTCCATGGTGATCAGAGCTGTTAAAATATGAAGCGATTGTTCAGAGCCAGCATCTCCTGTACCTTCTAAGAAGCCACTTGTAGAAAGTGACTGATCTGACAAACTCGTGTCACATGACTGACCAGTGTCCGTGCAATCTTCACTGTCTGGGAACATTCCGCTCAAAGAATGATTTCTTAAAGCTTTCATAATATCCACAAGTCCCACTACTGGCTTCATGATGAGTTTAGTATCCATACTGATACTAGAGGGCAGCACTATTTCTCCATATCCAGGCACCCTCTTACGAATACCTATCTCATCATAAGACACATTCTTTGTTGGAGTTATTTCCTTATCAATTTTGTCCACTTCACATTCAATAGATCCCTTTTTACCTCTTTTTCTTTCAGGGGAATCATCACTATCTGAATGGTGGATACAGTCTTCAAATATCTTAGGCTTTCTGTCCCTTACTGAGATACGTACTGGCTTCTTTATTGGCGAGATCTTCCTCTTCATTACTGGGATTGTCACATACCCATTTTCTGTTTTTTTCTTCTTATAATACCACACCATGTCACCATCGGTTGTTTCTGTTTCTGGGCTTGCTTCAATCTTCTTTTTTCCAAAATCTTTCAAAGACTTCCTTTTTTTCTTTCCACCTGTCTTGATATTTTCCTTCTCTATGCTGGATAACGATTCACTTTTAGAATGCTCAGCATCATTGGGGGGTAATTCAGCTTTCACAGATTTTGAATTCATCTTAGGTGACTTTGAACTTTCTGTCTTTCTCTTCTTTTCCAGTGGAGAATCTTCAGAAGTGGCGTGTTTGATACCTTTTCGTACTCTAACGAATCCTTCCATATTTCTCATTTTCCTCCAGTAGAATTCCTCATCATCAACTCCCTTCTCAGCATAGATGGCTGCTCCTGATTTCTTGGTTACGGCCAGCATCTTCCCTCCATGCACCACGCTCTTCTCTGGCAGAGGGTGGCGGATGCATCCCTTCTTCAAACCTTTCACACTTTTTTTCTTTCCCTTGTTCTTGGGTGTGGCATCTTCATCTTTGGACGATGTGATTTCTTTGTCTTGCTGTTTGTTTGCAGTGTGTTTTTCAAGGATATCAGCTGGACTCATCTCTGAGGTTATGCTGCTGTCCAGCCCACTCTCATACACTACATATGGCGTTCCGTCAGCGGCGTCTAATATGTCAGCCTGAACCACCTCCTCCCTCACGGCTAACACATACTGCTTGTCTACTGTCTCTCTGTCCTTCATTTCCTCAGGTTTGTTATAATTATGCAAATCCATATGATCCTCTTGTTTCAATGAAATGCTCTCACAGTCTTTGTCTATCTGATGTTGGCCATGTTCATCAGATTGTGCTTGGGAGTTTGACTCAGTCAGTGCAGGGACGTGAACGAGCTTCTTTCTGAGGATAGTGACAGTAGAGGTTTTGTCCTTGTCTCCTCGCGTGTGCATCTTTCTTGCATGGCATAATGTCTCCTGGATTCCAGCCCCAGCACGTTTAAAGCAATATGCACAAAAATACTTCCAGATGTCAGTCAGGTTGTCTTGCTTGGCTTTATATTTCACTTGGCTTGATATCACCAAACAGCGAAGTCCTTTATTTGCAGCACTGTCAGGTGTGCTTAAGTCTTCACAACTTTGCAATGCTGCTGTACCCTCCTTTTCCTGGACATGGTTATCGTTTTCAGATTCTTTTATGCTGAGTGAAGGTTTTTGTTCTGGAACTTGTTTCTTTTGAGCTTCTGTAACTCTAGATTTAGTACAAGGCTCTGTCTTTGCAACAGGTGCTGCCTTTGTCAAACTGTCCTGCTTTTCCTCTGTCTTAACCTTGACAATAGGCAACTTTTCTTGAGTTCTAGTGTCTTTCTGCGACGCCCTTTTATTCTGACATTGACTTGAATGCTCCTGCACAATGTCTATAGACGTCGAAATAAAGCTGCAGTACGGGCAGTAGAAAAGTTGTGCGCTCTGTCTGTGGAAGGCTAGTACATGGGAGCAGAACTGTGAGCGGTGCCAGAACACTTCAAAACAATTGTCCACCGTACATACAAAGCCCCCCTTGCTGCCAGTGTCCAACACCTTGTGCGATGTGGACGAACTCTTCACCTCAATCTCATTGTCACTAGTGGCGACACCTGGTTGCAGAGGACTAGTCAAAGCCTGGCTCAATAGTGACGTATTGTCTTCACTTGCACCTTTTGATACAATTATGGTCTTTGATAAAGCTTGGTTGAAAATAGAATCACTGAAAGATCTTTTGAGTTGTTGGTCTTTTGGTTGTGCTTTTGACAGTAAAGTAGATGTTGTAATTGGAGCTACACCTTTTGATTCTTTAAGTTTCAAGGATGGTCCCACAGGTGCAGTAACATTTCTCAAAGACTTGCTAACATTAGGTTTTAGAGTTATAGCCTGCAATTTTTTAGCCACTGCTTGAGTTCTTAGGTTGACATTTGGTAAGACGCTTATTCTTGATGCAGGTGGTGCTGCAGTCGTTGTGGGTACCGCAGGTTTCTTCAGGAGACCATTGGAAAGTGTGAGCAATATAGGTTCTCGGTTCTTACTGGCGGCTGGTGTGGTGGCTGGTGTGATGGCTGGTGTGGTGTTGGTGGCTGTGGACATGGCACTAGATGGCCTAAGTCTCACTGGAATCAATATAGGTGAGGCAGATGACTTGCTGCTTGCCGTATTGTCTACCTTCAGTATAATTTTTGGTGCTGTTGAAGATTTACTATTGAGGATTATGTATTTGGAAGCATGTGTAGTCTGAGCTGTTGTCATGACGACATTCGTCGCTGTGGAATTCGATGTACTTTTTATCACAGGCAATGTCTTCACTACTGATATCTTTGGCAAGATGGACCTTAGCTTACTTTCTGTGACCTGCTCGGTGGTAGCATCTTTTGTTGCACTGCTTATCTTTGATGTTGTGTCAGCTTCAGCTGTGATAGTTTCACTCGCCTCATTTGATTTTAATCCTGTCAAATCAGAACTATTCTTCAACAACTTTTCTCCCGAATGATCCTCCTCCACCAGATTTTCACATTTGGAAATAGTTTTTTCTTTACTGGATATTTTCTGTTCAGATTTTTCAACTACATCTGCCTGTGTTTCTGCCTGTTTTTTCTCAACTCTTCCTTCACTGGTTATTTCACCTTTTGCCTGTTTTTTCCTCTCCCTTGGTTTTGTATACTCATGGTCAGAATCTAACCTAACTTTCCTCTTTCTCCCGCTCCTCCTTGGTGCTGGGGCCTTGTTATAATCATGATCATTCAGCGGTTTATTAAGTCCAGAATATTCATGATCACAATCAGCATTATCTTTTGCATCAAGATATTTCTCTGTGTCTACCTCCTCATTACCGACACTCACCTCATCAGCATTTTCTTCACTCAATGTCTCTTCTTTCACAGCAATGTTTTGAGCTTCAGGATGCTTTATTAATATATGTTTTGAGTCAACAATGGAAGCTGCTGAACTAGGGATATGAGTTGCTCTTGTACTTTGTTTGGGTGGATGGCCTTTATCATCCACATCTCCATCTAAGTCTTCATTCTGGCTTATACATTTTGTACCTTGCTCTGATGAGCCACTATTATTTTCTGCAAGAACATGCTTCATATTTTGTTTAGGTTTCCCGATATCAGATGTCTTCTGTGTGTTTTCCAATACCTTGGGGCTATTATGAAATTGTAACTCCTTTTCTTCGGTGTTAATATTTTCTTCTTTTTTGTCCTCTACTTTTATTGGTGACTGATCAACAGTTAAGCCTGGGACTTCCTTTTGTTCTTGATCACTCTTACCATCAGAATGCAAGTCCTTTTCATCCTCCTTTGCTAATATGCTGTCCTTGTTCTTAATCTGACAAATACTTTCTTCTTCCTTCTCAATTTCATTTCCTTCCTCTTTCAATATGTCATTGCTGATGAGGTCAGAACCCTCGTGGTTGTATTTTCCTTCAGCATAGTCGTCCTCACCAGCCTTGTCTTCCTCCTCGCCAGCCTTGTCTTCCTCCTCGCCAGCCTTGTCTTCCTCTTCGCCAGCCTTGTCTTCCTCCTCGCCAGCCTTGTCTTCCTCTTCGCCAGCCTTGTCTTCCTCCTCGCCAGCCTTGTCTTCCTCCTCTTTTGTCTCATTAGATAAAAGGGCTGCACCATCCTCTTCTTCTCCACTAAGTGCCTCCTGACTTTCATTCTCCTTGGCTTCGTCGTCAGGTTCCAATACCTCATCAAAGATGAGATGAGAATCATCCTCTTCTTCTTCCTCCTCTTCTCTGTCAGCCTGGTCAGCCATAAGTCCTCCTTCATCTACTCCTTCTTCAAACATAAACATATCATCCATAGTGCCCCATCCACCACCGTCCTCTTCAACGAATTCGTGATCGCTGTCATTCTGACATGGAGGTGTCTCCTCTTTTTGGTCCTCTTCAGAGGCCGTATTGGAAGCAGGTCTGCTCGGAGTTTCCTCTTCGTGTGAGGCGATGTGTTTCTCCATGGCGGCTACTGATGTGGCCACATAGCCACAATGGCCGCATTCTCCACGGTAACGAGGCATGCTCACCTCACTCTGTGCCACCTGCAAATACAATAAAGACAGTCAGCAATCTGCCCCTTAGTATTTATATTGATCAATCTTTTCCTATATATCAGTCTCTATCTTTTACCATGCTTTTTTCAGAGCTCTATATGTCTCTGCTGAGATGTTACAGATAGAATGACAGTGCTCAGTCGGTTAACTTTATGCATGGCTTGTCCTTGTCCATTACATGAGATATAAACATGTCGCTAATTAATTTTGCTGTTCAATGTCAAAATTACCTTATATATATATTTATAAATTCAAATTTTTAATTATATTTCTCTATAAACCTAACTGTTTTTTAATGTTTTTAATCTACAGGTTCTAATTTTCTTGATCGTGTCGAAGTGTCTTGATAATATTTGCTGTTTATTTGGAAAGAAATGTTGAATTAAGTGAAAGAAAACATCAGAAAAGGTACAACTGAGCAATAATCAGGTCAAATACAGCAGCTTCTGACTGATATATTTGGTATATTGTATCTTTACTTTTGATTTATTGCTTTTCCAATAAAGTACGGTAAAAGTGAGCTACCGTCTCCAAGCGGCAGCCATTATAGTTTTCTCCCAGATCTCCTCCGATCTTATGGTTCTGATTACAAGGAAATGCACGTGATTCTGCAATGTTCTCACAATAAAAAGATTCAAATACAATAAGAGAGAGTACGGTAATCCCACTGATTGAGTATGGTAACTTGGTTGTTTTCTACAGGAGATAGAGCCTGCATACTTGTGCATAGATACATTAAATCTAAGGCATGAATATAATGCAACTAAGGCATAAAGTAATAACAAAATAGTTGCACATGGAAATCATTGATCACATGATATTATGTGGCAACTATCTGGCAATTCATTTTATAGTCAAGATAAGAATATTTCAGTTGTATCATTTATGCATCATCGATATTTTTTTATTTCTAGCTTTTTTGCATAAAAGACTTTTTATTGCTCTAAAAGAACCATTGTAAAATTGCATATACATATATCACTGAAATTTTATTTCTTACAACATTCCAAGCTTTAAACTTTTATTTATCAACAAGGAATTTAGATATTTGCAATCTGATTTTTCTGCACCTACCAAATGAAATAAATTTTTTTTATCATAAGCAGCATCTTGAATGTTTGGTGACATCAGAAAATATTTTATTACATTGTAACACTGTTAAGTATAAAGGTTTGTACACAATTAACAGTGATCAAGTAATCAGTATTCATAAAGATTTGGCTGTCCACTGATTGGTGAAAGAATATTTTACTGATTAAATATAAATATATTTGTTTTGTAATGGCAGTTGTACTGAATGGTCAGTTTATGTGTCTGACACCTGATTAAAATCAATTCAGATTTGATGATTTTTTTGTGAGCAAGGCAAGTATTTATAGCGTGGAGAATTCCAAATTTAGAATGAAATCAAATATAGGGCAATGACTGCAGAGGTATTAATTGAATGCTACCGATGTAATGCACAATAGAAATAGGTTTATAACATACTACAAAATGCCCGGGACAAAATGTTTTTGTTAATAGACAAATCACCACATACACATTCAGAGCCTGAATCCATAGTTTATGTGCCCCTCAGGTTTTGGGAACTAATAAAATGAAACCTAAATTGAATTTCTTTATTTAAGATATTTACTTCCTTTAAAACAAGATTACTTATTTAAGCATGCTTAAATAATACCTTCATAATATATCTTCGTCAACCAACAGCAATTTAACATGTGGTCTTACATAGTCAGTGACTATTTTTAGCACTTATATTTCAAAAGTAGGTCAGGAGGCCGCTATCTTTAAGTACACAGCCCATCTTCCAAAACCAGCAGTGGTTGATCACATGATCCTACTTAGTCAGTAACTATTTTCAGCACTCATGATTTATAAATAGGTCAGTAGGTTGGCCAACTGTTACTTGGCAGCTTGCAGAATATTACTCTGCATTACATAAGTAGTAATGACAGTGATTCAATATTTTCACTACCTCTGCCGTCATTGCCCTGTTTTGATGTCGTTCAAAATCTAGAACACCATATCCAGTCATGAATGCATGATAGCTACTAAACAAAGTCTGAAAAGTTGGAGCCATACTGCTACTGAGTCAAGCATGAATTTGACCAAACTTATTCATGTACGGCCATTGTGCAAAAACTATGCAGCAAGATAGCCATGCATGACTTGTCATGGGTCAAAAACCTGCTAAAACTCTGATTTTTGCCATGTTGTGTTGGTAGAAACATGCAAATGTGATGAAATTGGTAATATTATATTAAAAAAATATTGATCAAAAATCAAGTAAGAACTGCCATGTCTTGCATTTCCAAAAATCATTATTTTAATTTTTTTCTTTATTCACGAACCAGAATATAGTTGGCTACTGCCTAAAAGTACCTCCCAAAATAGCTGCACAGCTTGTGACAAGTGCCTCTCCAGTAAACATTCATGTATGAAATTTTCATTCAAGTATAACATGGTTTCAAAAACCCGAAATGGTGGGGTGAAGTCAACATCCACCAATGGCAGCACCTGGGAATGACGTCAACATCCCCCAATGGCAGCACCTGGGAAGGACGTCAACATCCACCAATGGCAGCACCTGGGAAGGACGTCAACATCCACCAATGGCAGCACCCAGGAAGGACGTCAACATCCACCAATGGGAGCACCTGGGAAGGACGTCAACATCCACCAATGGGAGCACCCGGGAAGGACGTCAACATCCACCAATGGCAGCACCCGGGAAGGACGTCAACATCCACCAATGGCAACTCTCGGGAAGGACGTTAACATCCACCAATGGCAACACCGAGGAAGGACGTCAACATCCACCAATGGCAGTACCCGGGAAGGACGTCAACATCTATCAATGGCAGCACCCGGGAAGGACGTCAACATCCACCAATGGCAGCACCCGGGAAGGACGTCAACATCCACCAATGGCAGCACCCGGGAAGGACGTCAACATCCCCCAATGGCAGCACCCGGGAAGGACGTCAACATCCACCAATGGCAGCACCCGGGAAGGACGTCAACATCCACCAATGGCAACTCTCGGGAAGGACGTTAACATCCACCAATGGCAACACCGAGGAAGGATGTCAACATCCACCAAGGGCAGCACCAGGGAAGGAAGTCAACATCTATCAATGGCAGCACCCGGGAAGGACATCAACATCCCCCAATGGCAGCACCCGGGAAGGACGTCAACATCCACCAATGGCAGCACCCGGGAAGGACGTCAACATCCCCCAATGGCAGCACCCGGGAAGGATGTCAACATCCACCAATGGCAGCACCCGGGAAGGACGTCAACATCCACCAATGGCAACTCTCGGGAAGGACGTTAACATCCACCAATGGCAACACCGAGGAAGGACGTCAACATCCACCAAGGGCAGCACCAGGGAAGGAAGTCAACATCTATCAATGGCAGCACCCGGGAAGGACGTCAACATCCCCCAATGGCAGCACCCGGGAAGGACGTCAACATCCACCAATGGCAGCACCCGGGAAGGACGTCAACATCCCCCAATGGCAGCACCCGGGAAGGACGTCAACATCCACCAATGGCAGTACCCGGGAAGGACGTCAACATCCACCAATGGCAACTCTCGGGAAGGACGTTAACATCCACCAATGGCAACACCGAGGAAGGACGTCAACATCCACCAAGGGCAGCACCAGGGAAGGAAGTCAACATCCAACAATCATTGTTTGCCACTTGCCGCTGCCAGCCCCAACAGCTTTTTAAAATAGTTTTTTTCACACCAGGTTTTTCCCACTCTTAGAACAATGTTTTGACTAAATGACATACTGCAATCATTCACTGATGTTGGGCTGCTTGGATCTTGTACATTTGACTACAGTACTTCATTGAGCACATTGAATATCGATGGCAATAAATTCTATCAATCAGGTATGCAAATACACCAGTCCAATAAAAAACCTTAGAGTAATGGACCAAAAGGTGACTGGATCAGAGGTCAGAAATTGGTTGCTGCCACAACAGTGTGGTTTCACACATTCTCTACTTGGCAGATATTTGTATGTTTATGATCAGATGATAATCCCTTTGGTTATTCCAATGCATAAAACTAACTTAATTCATTTTCCACTCTATAAGTAGAAGGAACTTGTAGTCAAATTAAATTCAGTCTTTACTAACTGAACACTATTATTAACTGTTATTTCTTGATGTGGACTATATTTTTATTGCACAAAATGATTGTATATTGCAGGTCCGAGAGCGTCATTTTATTAATTTTATACCTTGTGATATGAAATCTGCATGAAATGACAGGATTTTCAGGCAAAATCCAACTTTGGTGCCATTAGGTGCCACAAAATACACTAACATTGAACATTACAAACATTACTGACTTAAATTATTAATTATTGATATTATTACTAACATTATTGACATGATAATCTATAATACATTTTGATCACATTATATTATAAAATGTATAGAATTGTGAATTTAAAAAGGGCTTCTTGGGACAATTTACATATTTGCTAAAATTTGATTTTTGCATGAAATCACTTCAATTTGGTGCATAAAAATGATTCAAGTATCCGAATGATCAGCACGTAGTGCACTTCCTGATTAGAATATGTACAGTGCTTTTTAGAAGCGCCACCTTGAGGAATTCCTATGGTAAGCTGCACCGCATCATTACATCTAGGCCAGAGTTTGGGAGGCAAAGATAATCCAATGACACAACTAAGTTCTGACACAGATCAGGCATCACCCCCTTCTTGGGACTTCTGTGTTATGTGGGATATTTTAAGTTTTCTGTGTTATGTGGGATATTTTAAGTTTTCTGTGTTATGTGGGATATTTTAAGTTTTCTGTGTAATGTGGGGTATTTTATGTTCTCTGTGTTATGTGGGGTATTTTAAGGTCTCTGTGTGTTGTGGGGTATTTTAAGGTCTCTGTGTGTTGTGGGGTATTTTGCCAACTCCCACAACTTGTCAGCTCTTGTTACATCACTCTGACAACATTTTAACAGACCAACTAGCTCGAGAATCTCTAGCAGTGAATTTGCCTTTTGTTTATTTTGGGCCCGGCGGCCATTTCACGGCCCCTAAGCTGCTCAAAAATGTTTAAAATGCAAATAAAATATAGCAGAAAACATCCTTAGGAAAGGGCTAGTTATTTAGGGAGTGGATGCCATGACTACAGACCAACTAGTCCTTAAGGGTATTTATGGGTGTTGGTAGTGAGTGTCCTCTGGTGGCAGATTTTCTGAGGGAACTACTTTCTTTTTACGCCAAAATGGAACGTTTTCAAAAAAGTACGGGAAAAATGCTCAACTGTCAAAAAGAGTTCCTTTTTCATTAAAACTTTCAAGTCATGAAATGACATTTTATGGTAATCATTTTTGTAATAAAATTATTGATTTATTATTTGAAAATCACAATGGAATTTCTTTGATAATGTTGAAAGCTTCATATCTTTTTAACTAAAAAAAAGTGGCGTAGTAATATGTCACTGCTCCAAAATTTCTTTTGTTATGTCAAAATGTTAAAGGGAAAAAGTTCTGCAGATTGCGGGACCATAATAAAGTGGATTTCCAAACAACTTTGTAAAAGTGATCTTAACAATATTTACTGTGATCCTAGTGAAACAGATTTTCTATTTTTCAAAAACATTAAGAGAAAAATAGAGGTCAAGTACACACTAGATCATTTCAAAAATATGAATTTTTTCACCTCCCTTCACATATCTGATTGCCAAACTTCCTTTTTATTTCCAAATTATACAAATCAAAATGAGAAAATCTGTTTCACTAGGATCACAGTGAATTTTCTTCCCAATGAAATGAAATAAACACAGCTAAAAACAAGCCTACTCCTGTTGTGTAATCTGCAGAACTTATTTGCTTGTCTTCTTCATTCCTCATCAAAACTATCATCAAGGAAAATTAGGACAAAATATTGTTTTGAAAGAAATATACTTGTAATCATACCTTATAATTCACATATTGTAGTGTTTAAATATTGATTCATGTCATGAATGCTTTTAATTTAATATGGAATGTATTTTTACACCGTAAATGTGCCAATTCCCATCAAGTACAGTATTCTGGTAATTTACTCCTCTGCCACTAGGGGGCACTCACTACCAACACCCATAAATACCCTTAAGGGATTAATCAGCTTTTGAAATTATTTGATCTCACTGGGTAGGCTTTACAATTTTCCAAATAAAGTCTAAAATAAAGGGCATAATTTATATAAACGTATATCCTGGAATGATCACATTGGCTTTCACTTGATATAAAGTTCTACACTGTTCTCAGATGGAAATGTCCAGCCATTCCTGTAGTGAACTCAGCAGGATGCCAATTAATTTTCCCGGTTAAATTCATGGTTTCAAATGCAGAAATGTCTGTTAACATAAATAATGTATGTGGCTAGATGTAAACAACTCCCGACTGACCTGGAAAATCTGGATTATGGTTTCACATGTTTAGCAGTTTAAGCCTTCACGTGACGACACTCTACGGTATTCCTGGGCCAAACAGCATGCTGGGGATTGATAATCTATCTTGTTCTCTGATATTTTCTTCGCCTCGCCTTAACATTAATGTATCAATTTAATTTTGATTCTTGAATACAGGAAATTTTCAAAATGCACGTTCGAGACGATGCTCCATGAAAATGTACCTCGACAGAGATCATACATGTATATTTTCCAAAAAGTAAAATTATCTCTCCTTTTCTCACAATTCTGTAGAAAACAAAACATGTCACAAACAAATGATTAAATGTAAACTTGTACTAAATTACATATGATGAAAAGGTATCTTTGCATTTATTTGGGAATTAATTGAAAATGTAAAATAAGAGGCAAGCATCCAAAAAAGGACGGAAAACGGGAGAGGTTGAAATTAAACCGGAAGATCCTCAAGAGGGCACTGCACTACTAATTTATTAAATTCTATTACTAGAGGGCACTGTGATGGTATGCGCCTGCACTTTGGCTCGAGGATGGCAGCTTACAAAATTGCCAGGCAACAGCACAATGGGAAGTAATGTGATGTCATAGCTTGAAGCAAATCCTGATGTAATAACTACATTTGAATTTACTTAAGTGTTTGAATGTACTTAAAGTGCGTACCCTTTGCTCCAGCATCATCAGAAAACATCATATAATAGATTTTTATCTTACCAGCGACAGCTGTTGGTGAGACTAAGTTGTCACTTTCTGTCTGTTCGCCCATCTGTCTATCTATCAACATGATCCGTGAACCATAGTGACTATTATAGATAAAACTATCATTATTGTTGGAATGATTCATAGCAATGAATGTGATTGGTAACGAAGATGAAAGTCATGCTTTAATGAACAGTCACACTTCAGGGCCGGGAGCAATTAAAAATATGCCTAAATGCCTTTGATGTGTCTTTTATTTTGGCTATTGTACATGTGAGCACACTTCACCTTTTTTGCAACTTGGTGAATGCATCTTGATAAATAGGACAAGTGACAGTGAGGATCTTCATACTTCAGTGCGTTTTCATTTCTCAGTCAAGAAGTTGAAAATAATTGATGCTTGTAAAAAAACAATCTCTCACAGCAGATTCTGCCAGGCAAAGATTAAGTCACAGCAGATTCTGCCAGTCAAAGATTAAGTCACAGCAGATTCTGCCAGGCATAGATTAAGTCACAGCAGATTCTGCCAGGCAAAGATTAAGTCACAGCAGAGGCCTTAATCCTCATCATTCTTTATAAGATTTATGTATTGATGTCTGTATAACAATTAAGGAGGCCTACTTTTTATTATTCTTTATATGATTTTTATCTTGATGTCTGGATAACAATTAAGGAGGCCTAGTCCTCATAATTCTTTATAAGATTTTTATCTTGATGTCTGGATAACAATTAAGGAGGCCTCGTCCTCATAATTCTTTATAAGATTTATGTCTTGATGTCTGGATAACAATTAATCTGCACCACTCCTTTTAAGATGGATGTTGTGTGTGCTGCAGCTGCCAGTTTGAATCAGGTGTCATTTTCTCTCTATGCATCTATCTGTATGGCCACCATTAAAAGATTTGTCATTGAGCTCACTTCATTGAACTCACTTATATGCAACATCCCAGATTGTGGAAACGTACTTCATAATGCATTAAGCAAATCAAATACGGAACCATTCTGTGACTACATTCTGCCAAACATAAGCCATTCTTGTCTGAAAAATGCTATGCAACAGAGGCGCCAGATGAAGACAGGCTGAATGTGTGTGACCTTATTTGGTCCCATTTGTGTTGATCAAATAGACGTTGGCCTCCAACTGCAAGTGCTGGTATGAAGAAATGTACTTAATACCAACATTTTGTCAACTAAAATCATATGTACAAATGGATATTATGAGCTATATTAGGTTTACATTTTAGAAAAGTTGATATGAGACATTGCACTCTGCAGAGGTCTGAAGAAGTGTGTCGTGACTGAAATACTAGTCCTAAAACAGTAAGGAGGGCATTCCATAGTCTGGGACTAATGGAAGAAATCCCTATTACCAATTGTTTTCAGACGGGTCTTAAGAACAAATAGATAGGTATCATCGTTTGATCTCAAACACCTTTGTTTCACTTGGAGTAGATCACGCAAGTGAGGAGGTGCCTTGCCATCTAAGGAGAATGTGGAGAATTTTGAGGAGAATTTTGAAGTCAATTCTAGGATGTATAGGCAGCCAGTGCAATTCCTTCAATTTCTCTGATATATGATCAAACTTCCTGATCTTTCCTACCACACGTGCTGCAGAGTTCTGCAGATATTGCAACTTCTGAATATCTGATTGTGGAAGACCAGCAAGGAGTCTAGCGTAGATGAAACAAAAGCATGGGTTAATGTCAAAGTTGTCTTCTCGTTTAGACACTGTCTGATGGCTGCCAAATTCCTAATGTGATCATGTCCCTTTTTACACATTTTCTTAATTTGTGCCTTAATGTCCACTGACTCGCTAGGTGTGATATCAGTATCACCTACCCTGACAGTGCTAATAGTTCGGTTAGTAGCAGGCCCATATCTGTCAGTACAGATAAGCATCTCAGTTTTTCCATCATTAATTTTCATCTTGTTAGAGATCAAGAATGTTCTAACTATACTGACACATTTATCTAATTTGTGTCTACTTGTTGACTTGAGTCCGGTTAGTAGTAGTGCCTCTATAGTATGATTTTACCTTTCAGAGCCTCAATATTAACACCACCAAAACATTATGCCAATCAAAAGGGATTATAAATTCGGGTCTTGTTCAGCTTTGTTTCAAATATCTTTATACGCCAATAATATAGTATTAAGATATGAAAGCCAAATACAAATCACAAATTTATGATTTTTGTTTTTGAAAGTAGTGCTCAATTTCTCATATTCATATTAGTAAAAATATAGTAGTCCGTTACTAAAACAAGTAATCTGGTATTCTTTAGATTTTCAAATATACTAGACCAAAACAAAAAACAAAATGGGTACTCTCATGATTTTAACCCGCTGAGGCTGGTCTGGAACTGTGAACCCCAGAGCCTGATTCAGAGAAATATTCCATCATTATTGGTACCCTGATTTAGGACTAGCTAAAATTTGATACCCTGATTTAGGACTAGCTGAATTTTTGATACCCTCATTTAGGGATGATGCAGAAGGAGGAGATTTGGAAAAGGGGATTGTGAGCCCTGTTTTAGGGAAAATGATAAAATATCTTTACCCGTCTTAGGGAAAATATTAGCGAAAAGGACCCTATTTAGCCCAGCTTCCCCGGTAACGCTGACTATGAGAGTACCCCTCCCCCTCCCCCCATCGTGTGCTGAGTGCGGACGGTGTTAGATAAATGCATTATTCTGAAATATCCAGGTGGGAAATTACATGTAAAAACTTTGACTTGGAATGAATTTTAGATGTAATGATTGAACTTTTAGCTTTGGTTGGATGGTACATCTTCATGAGAATTGAGGAGAGCCATAATACACTAGCTATTGTTAATATTGTTCTCAGATGATACTATTGTCATTACTGATGAACTAATGATCTGCATGCTTCGGTGAAGGCCCAACTAGCTCGGTGAAAGGAAAGTAGATTTTTGTAAATAAGGAAACACAATTTTCTTCAACATTTTTTGAATAGATGATTTTTTTTATGAAATAGTTGTTGTCGTTAATATGATATAATTGTTGACCTATTTTGAAATTTGGACAAAAAATATTTATATCTGAAACGAACTTTTACGCAACTACCTTGAGAGTTTTCTAAAGTTAATTAGCGAAAGCATTGCGTTATAATATATTTCATGAAAGCATACCCTTACCTTAATCGTTTATATGAAATATTTATGGCCTCACTACACGTGAATTAATCTAAAAATTAAATTTGAAAAAAAAAATCGAATTAAAAGAGTCCTAATTTTTTTCAATTTTAAGGTATAAGCATGTAAAGGAAAAAAACAATCCAATATCGAGGGAATGACAATCCAATATTGAGGGAAAGACAATCCAATATCGAGGGAAAGACAATCAACTTCAAGGGAAAGACAATTAACTTCGAGGGAAAGACAATCCAATATCGAGAGAAAGACAATCCAATATCAAGGGAAAGACAATCAACATCGAAGGAAAAACAATACAATATCGAGGGAAAGACAATCAACTTCGAGGGAAAGACAATCCAATATCGAGGGAAAGACTATCCAATATTGAGGGAAAGACAATCCAATATCGAGGGAAGGACAATCCAATATCGAGGGAAAGACAATCAACATCAAGAGAAAGACAATCAATATCGAGGGCAAGACAATCAATGTCAAGGGAAAGACAATCAATATCGAGGGCAAGACAATCAATGTCAAGGGAAAGACAATCCAATATCAAGGGAGTTTGCACACATACCTTATGCAGTATATAAGGCACTTAAAGCATTCATGAAACCTGGAAGGTTCCAGGCAATTTTACAGTGGTTTCAGAGATCTGAAAACAATATATGATCTTAAAATTGACATACATACAGGCTATCTGTCTGAAATCCACAAAAGAACATCTGTCCTGAGAATTATGATTTGTTGTGACCACCAAGTACTGCCAGTACTAAACAGGAAGTGTGTTGTGTGACCTTGACTTTTGAACTGTCAGGGGGCTCCGTAAGTCACAGGAGGTGTTGTTTACCAATTGTCAAAATTGGAGCAACACATTTCGGCTTTTCTACTATTTAAAGAATGAATTGGAAGATAACACTTATCATGATGATAGTGCCTTTTCCTGGCTTTCTTTTGGTGGTAAAATGATTAAAAACGGATGAATATTTATGAAGTCATAAATGAAGAAAAATCATTATTTTTTATATTATATATGTTTGCAAAAAAAAGTTAAAAAAAATTCTATACAGCCCAGCTTTTAAGGTGGAATCCATGCAGCCTTTGATGTCTTCCCATTCAATGGTGTGAAAAACCCCAAATTTCATCAAAGAGGGTCAAATCATAAATTTTACTGATACCAATTATCAGCATTCACAGTTTTGCCATTCAAAGTCCTTGTGATTTAAGACCAAACCAGTGATCAAAGGGTTTAATGTCACTTTTTCAATATCACAGCCTTTAAGTTAAGGGGGATTTCATGCAGCCTTTGAGTCATGTCTTCCCTTTTTGACAGAAAGGTTTTCACATGCATAAGATACTTTTCAAATAAAGAGTATACTTTCCCATAAATGATATATCTTTCACAACCATAAGATATTTGTCACAACCATGAGTTATTTCATTGATTCAAATAATATTAAAATAATCTTATGTTGTTCTGAAGTATACTCCTGGCAATAAATTGATAAATTGTACAAAACATCTCCACCCTGTTTCCCAAGCTGGACAGGTGCCCAACTAGTAACTCATTAGGTGTTTACATGGGATCACAAACCAGCTAAACAAAGCTTGTTGACAAAGTGTTCAATTGCTGGCGTAGGTTTCAGCAGACAACTGATCAACTTTCAAGTGCCACAGAAAGTTAACAGGGAATATTTTGGGTAATACTACATAAAAGCACTGTTTAGGGTATAAACATTCATGTTATGTAAGGAAAATGTGTCTGAAAGTCAGGTTTCATGAATGCCTTAAGGAATTTCCTGATTTCATGAGTTACGCATAGAAATAAA
Organism: Amphiduros pacificus; assembly: GCA_949316495.1. Taxonomy (NCBI): domain Eukaryota; kingdom Metazoa; phylum Annelida; class Polychaeta; order Phyllodocida; family Hesionidae; genus Amphiduros; species Amphiduros pacificus. Next base: position 54,113,644 of record OX439001.1, on the reverse strand, counting down.
TAAGTAATAAGAAACGTTTTTTTTTGGTTCAATCTGCATTTAGTGCTATTATAAGGAATCTGGGTTTGCTGTGCAAAACTTTAACATTAGATAAAAATAGCTTTCATTAGCCTAGTCCATTAGCCTAGTATATTAGCCTAGGTCATTTGCATAATCCATCAGCACAGACCATTGGCCTAGTCCATTAGCATAGTCCATTAGCATCGTCCATTAGCATCGTCCATTAGCATAGTCCATTAGCATAGTCCATTAGCATAGTCCATTAGCATAGTCCATTGTTTCTATTGACGTCCATAATCATCGTCCATTACCGTGGTCCAGTTCATTAACATCTTCCATTGTGTCTACTTTTTAAAAAAATAAAATATTATTTTTTACTGAGTTACTTTTTGTGATACACTTTGCTTGATTTTTGTTCAATTTCATGAAATTACATTGATGACTTAAATATGCTGATGTGTCTGTATGCCTCAAAGTCTTCTCTTTTATGATTTGAAATATCTTAGTTTTTATTTACTATTTTGCGGAAGGAAAGGTATGTAGCGGTTTAAGGGAGAAATAAAAGATACATTTACAGACAGATAGTTTCTCTAGTGACGTTTACACAGAAAGAGTCTCCTGAGCACTCTCATACAACCGATGCGGAAATCCCGGTTACTGAACACATACAGGAAGGGGTTGAGAGCGGAGTTGCCGCACGCCAGCCAGCAAGCAAACTCCAGCATCCACTCAGGCAAAAGATTGGGAAACATGTTCTTAAGGGGCCAGCTGATCATCCAAAGCGTCCAGCAGCTGATGAAGACGACGATGATGAGGCCCAGCGTCCGGGCCGCCCTCTGCTCCTTCTTCATCCGGGACCTCTGCTCATCGCTCTCTCGTTTCTTCGTGGCCTTCTCACCTTTAGTCTCGGCAGGTTTGGTGACAGATCCGTTGTCCGAGGAGTCCAGGACCGAGATACTTGTGTCATTTCCGGTAGAGATTTCCGTTCCCACTTCCAGGGCCATTTTCTTGGCGCCGCCGCCGACCGCGACTGAGCTGCGCAAGGTCCTCCTGATGATGCTGTACAGGCGGATGTAATAGGTCAACATGAAGCTGATAGGGATGTAGAAAATAAATAGTGAGATCGCCAGGGCTATGACCAGACCCGGGGTGAACTCACAGCCGGTGGAGTCGAGGGTTCCATTCCGTTGCCGGGTGAGGATGATGGCTGGAGTACATGACACTGAGGCCACGACCCATATGATCAGGATCCTGACGCGAACCCGCCGTTTGCTCTGGGTCCTCATGTGCTTGAAGGGGTCAGAGACAGCGCAATATCGGTCATGACCAATGAAGCACAAACTCAGAAAAGAAGCGATACAAGCCATGGAATCGATGAAGGTCCAGAAGTCGCACACCCGGAGTCCTAGCGGCCAGCAGCCGTGAACCGTGGCTATCAGCATGGCGGGCATGGACAGGAACCCGACAATGGCGTCGGCCGAGGCGAGGCTGATGTAATACTGGTTAGAAATAGTGTTAAGGCGAGGCTCCATGATGATTGCGAGGATGATGAGAACATTACCGAAGAAGGTCACTCCGCTGACCACGCACAGCCCGATGATGAGGGCCATGTTCTCCGCCAGGGGTTCCTTCTCCAGACCAAAAGGGCACGAAGATGCCTGGGGCAGGCTGAGGTTGGCGGCGGTCAGGGAGGAGGTGAAGGCGTCAGCCCCGGGGAGGACTGCCGACACCGCGTCCACCATTCCAGACATCTCCAGATTCCCTCACGTAGAAGTATTCAGTGATTCGAGACAGCTCGTTTGATGTAGACAGATATAAAGTCCTACATAATATATTTCAAATAATAGATTTCAAATATTGTTAACAATTCCTTAATTTCTATTCAAGGTCATCTGTATTTTCCGTGTCGTTTCACAGAGACGGGTTTTCCAGGCAATACTTCGTAGTGAATAATGCCTTATATATATATTGAGAAGTCTATGAGACATATGAATGCAATAGAATTTCTATTGTCCTCTTTATGAATATAATTGCACATTTCAAGAGATCTGTTATTCATATTGATTGCATTGATCAACTCACAATGCAGCATATGATCAGTCGTAGTACAATATATGGTTTGTGAAGTTAATGCTCCAAATTGCTTGATGCATCACATCAAATGGAGATGGTTTGAAATAATTTGGTCACATTTGGGAATACCTGATAAATTAATGAAAATTCATTCTTTGTGCTTTTTTATAATATTTGTGTTAACCAATGTTAACCAATATGAACTGATTTATTATTTTTTTTCTTTGTAGTCATCGATCCAGGTTAAAAGAAAAAGTTATCCATTCCATATTGGCAATTGGATATTTTCTGTTAGTTCAAATGACGTACATTGATCACCATGCATGTATTATTGGAGATTATACGATATTCATTTGTGTATTAGTTGATGAAACATTAATATCCCTTTTTTCTGGGCACAATCTTCATCTTCTGTGTTGGACATAAAACCGAAATTTTCACCTGATACGGGAGTTTAATGTTAGTTTAGTGTAAGGTTATAATAAACATCATTAAACCTTTTTATAGCGATTTTGTTCTTTTTATTAACATTGCATGGAATCTTTAATTTATCTTATGCTATTTTAAGTTTACTTAATCAAATATTCTTAATGGATCATTAGTTTAGAAATGACTGGATTTTGAGTACTGAACTAAATATATTATATAGTATATAATAATAAACTATTCGTAATCTTTGAGTCTTGTTTCATGCAAATACAAATCTAACTCAATTTTATTCCTAGTTGATCTATCTTTTAGAAAATAAATTAGTCTGAATTATCTAATTAGTCCCTCCCAATATTCTTCCTTTAATGCGCTTGATAACATTCAGACATCCATATCGAAAATCAGGATTGGAGAAGACATAGAGGAAGGGATTGATGGCAGAGTTCCCGCAGGCCATCCAGCAAGCTACGTCGAAGGTCCATCCGGGTAGGACGTCCGGGAAGATGTTAGTGACGGGCCACACGGCCATCCACATTGACCAGCAGCCGATAAAGATGAACATAATGAGGCCTAGGGTCCTCGCCGCTCGCTGCTCCTTCCTCGCCCGGCTCTGCTGCTCTTCCCTTGCTCGCTGTGTCTTCACCGTTATCTCCTTAGGTTTAGCCACGGTGGGGGGCTCAGCTGTAGCATCTATGGTGGACACCATAGTTTGATTAGAAGATGTGATTTCAGTGCCTATTTCCACTTCAGCTTTCTTTCCATTGACTTTTACTGTGCCCCTCAGAGATCGCTTGATAATACCATACAACTTAGCATAATACGTCAACATGAAGGTCACTGGGATGTAGTAAATAAAGAGACATATTCCCAGAGCAAAGAATAAACCGGGGGCAAAGTAACAATCTGCATCATCACCGACCTTAGTGAAGCGATAATAGATTATAGCGGGCGACCAGCCCAGCACTGAAATAGTCCACACTAGCACAATAGTCTTCCTGGTTTTGGCCAAACTCTGAGTGCGCAGATGTTTGAAAGGATCTGAGACAGCACAATAGCGATCATGAGCGATGAAGCACAGACCCAAGAAAGATGCCACGCAGGCAAAGGAGTCTACTGAGGTCCAGAGGTCACACATGATGATACCCAGAGGCCAGCAGCCGTGGACAGTGGAGACCAGCATGGCAGGCATGGAGAGCAGACCCACCATCGTGTCAGCTGTGGCAAGGCTGATGTAAAACTGGTTAGAAATAGTATTCAGACGAGGCTCCATAACAATAGCCATGATGATCATCAGATTACCAAAAAATGTGATAGCACTCAAGAAAGATAACCCTAAAATTAGTCCAATATTCTTGACCAGCTGGTCATGATCAAGCCCAAATTGACAAGTTATGGTGGAGTTAAAGGAGACAGACATGGTCACGTGAAACAGAACCACCAGGCCCTGACTAACTTCCCACCTTCTTCAAGAGGAACTCTAGCCAGAACTGACCAAGAGATGGATGTGATGGCATCATGGACTCTGGTGTCCTTTTATACTCTAGATGTGATGTAAACCTAACACACCATAAATAAGTTCATTATTAGTTCTCCCGCTCCACCACAAGGGATGATCAGTGTCTTCATAGAGTATCGCTAAATGGTATTTGTCACAAGGTGTACAGGCACTATCTGTCAAATATAATGTCATGCTTCACATTTCAAACTGTATTTGTATATCAAATGTGTCTCTGCAATTAGCAATAGAATATAAGGTGTGTTGTTGTTCAACATGTGTACTAATGGAAGATAAAGCTCACAGACCCGTGAGATTACTTTTGGAAGATGTCATCACCCATCGAATTAAATCCTATATTTTCTGATTGTTAGATGCCAAATAATTCTCATGGCCATCTGCACAAACAAGTACAGGTATTCTTTATGACAAGTTTTTAGTTTTCAGATCACAAAAAATGAACAATCAGCTCAACACGTTTGTTAGAATATCGAACATTGAAGTATCTGTGCTCTACACCTGTTTAGAACCCAAACCAAAAAATATTTTTAATAAAATAAAAACCCAAAGCAAAAGATAGAATTGAAATATTTACCTTCCTAATAAAATATCATTCACATTTTTGCAGGTGGAAAGATGGGCAGATTACATTTTACTAATCATTTGTAGCTCCAGAAATCAATCTCACTGACCATGTCTAGCTGCAACACTCAACTTCTCTTGATAATAGGAAAATAATGATATAAAAGATTATAAAGCGTTTTTTGTAACATTTATCGGAATAATGAGTCTGGAACAGTAAAGGTCTTCGGCAATTTCCTGAAGACATCTACTGAGCTACTAGTTGCAATGCCTTAAGGGAGATCACTCAAGAATTATGGGGCTGTAATGGAGGAAATCCCGCCCCAAAAGGTGATCACGGAACTGCAAAGTTTAATCGTTTATTTGATGCTTTACAGATCTTCGCCGATGTTGTGCTGCAGAGTTCTGCATTATTTGCAGTTTTATAATATTAGATGCAAGGAGGTCTGCAATATTTGCCGTTTTATAATATTAGATGCAAGGAGGTCTGCAATATTTGCCGTTTTATAATGTGAGATGCAAGGAGGTCTGCAATATTTGCCGTTTTATAATTTTAGATGCTAGTAGGTCTGCAATATTTGCCGTTTTATAATTTTAGATGCTAGTAGGTCTGCATTATTTGTCGTTTTATAATGTGAGATGCAAGGAGGTCTGCAATATTTGTCGTTTTATAATTTTAGATGCAAGGAGGTCTGCAATATTTGTCGTTTTATAATGTGAGATGCAAGTAGGTCTGCAATATTTGCCGTTTTATAATATAAGATGCAAGGAGGTCTGCATTATTTGTCGTTTTATAATGTGAGATGCAAGGAGGTCTGCAATATTTGTCGTTTTATAATGTGAGATGCAAGGAGGTCTGCAATACTTGTCGTTTTATAATGTGAGATGCAAGGAGGTCTGCAATATTTGCCGTTTTATAATATTAGATGCAAGGAGGTCTGCAATATTTGCCGTTTTATAATATTAGATACAAGGAGGTCTGCAATATTTGCCGTTTTATAATTTTAGATGCAAGGAGGTCTGCAATATTTGCCGTTTTATAATTTTAGATGCAAGGAGGTCTGCAATATTTGCCGTTTTATAATATTAGATGCAAGGAGGTCTGCAATATTTGCCGTTTTATAATTTTAGATGCTAGTAGGTCTGCAATATTTGTCGTTTTATAATGTGAGATGCAAGGAGGTCTGCAACATTTGCCGTTTTATAATGTTAGATGCAAGGAGGTCTGCAATACTTGCCGTTTTATAATATTAGATGCAAGGAGGTCTGCAATATTTGCCGTTTTATAATATTAGATGCAAGGAGGTCTGCAATATTTGCCGTTTTATAATGTGAGATGCAAGGAGGTCTGCAATATTTGCCGTTTTATAATTTTAGATGCTAGTAGGTCTGCAATATTTGTCGTTTTATAATGTGAGATGCAAGGAGGTCTGCATTATTTGCCGTTTTATAATGTTAGATGCAAGGAGGTCTGCAATATTTGCCGTTTTATAATGTTAGATGCAAGGAAGTCTGCAATATTTGTCGTTTTATAATGTGAGATGCAAGGCGGTCTGCAATATTTGCTGTTTTATAATGTGAGATGCAAGGTGGTCTGCAATATTTGCTGTTTTATAATGTGAGATGCAAGGAGGTCTGCAATATTTGTCGTTTTATAATGTGAGATGCAAGGAGGTCTGTAATATTTGTCGTTTTATAACGTGAGATGCAAGGAGGTCTGCAATATTTGTCGTTTTATAATGTGAGATGCAAGGAGGTCTGCAATATTTGTCGTTTTATAACGTGAGATGCAAGGAGGTCTGCAATATTTGTCGTTTTATAACGTGAGATGCAAGGAGGTCTGCAATAATTGCAGTATTATAATATTAGATGCTAGTAGGTCTGCTAGATGACCATTTCCATAGTCCGAGACAGATGTCACAGCGTTATTGTCGAGACACTGTCTAATGTCAGATATGTTACTATGGTGGTAGCGGCCTAATCTGCACATCTTCCTATCCATGTTAAAATCAAATGTGATGCCCAGGTCTACTACTGACTCTTTGGGTTTGATGATTCCTATTTATATACTTCTAATGAGCTAATCTTCTTTCTAAATCAGAGTAACTACTTCTGTTGGCACAAATTCGTATTTCAGTCTTTCCCTCATTTAGCTCCATTTTATTTTAAATATATATTTATTGTGAAACAAATCTGATAGGTGTAACCTGTGAGTGAGTGAAAACGTGCAGCAATTTAAATATTACTTTGAAAAAAATATGTGTTTTGAATTGAAATGATCATCCCATTTCAATTCCATTACCTTTAAATTCTTCAGTAAACTAGCCACTATATTTAAATTGCTCAAACTAGAACATCAGACAACCAGAACCTGTTGTCCTGGATAAATAGATGAATAAATATATAAAAGTAAAAATGATGTCCAGTTACTTTAACCTTGGAGTAATTATAATTACTCTAAGCTATTACTATTACTTTGTTATGTTCAAAATAGGCATGTTTCACCTAACACATTTTAATGCTTTTCATAATTAAAATGGTGTGCATTGCATACATTGACAAACTGATCTCAAATCGAGCTTCTATGGGTTAATTCCAAATATTTGTCAAAAATAATCATTGTGTTATCTTTTTATTTCGCCACCCTGTGATAGCTTGACAAATATTCTTTACATGAAAGATGTGACCAGCTCATCAGCATGAAGTTGGCCTGATATGTACCAGGGAATAGCAGAGGGTAGCTTGTGCCTGATGCAGCCCACAGGTTCTCAGTCAAGAAGGATTTGTGACCGATTCTCTTTGACACCTCACCATCCGATATTGATCAGGTCAGGTCAGGCTCTGTTGGGATAACCATCACCAATGTGACCTACCCATTTTACTCCCTATATGGGTGACATGCAGATATAGCTATATAAGTGAGTTTTGGTTTTGTTTGTTGGATTGTTTGGGATTACACGTCACTTTCAACAATATTACAGTAATTTTCCTGATGAGACTTAACTAATCTTATTGGCTAAGACGAGTGTATTTCTTCAGTCCAGGGCTGTGGATGTAATCACTAAATAGAAATATTCCAAATATTCAGCAAAATCATATTTATCTATATTTATCTATAATGCAAACTTGAGCACTTTAAAGCATTCATGAAATCACAGAGTTTTGGGGCATGCTTAAACGATATATGGCCATGACACTGTGATACAAGCAAGCTGTCTCACTAAAATCAAATTACACCGACCATGGTTATTGTGTTTTGTTGAAAAGAGAGAGAGAGAGAGAAATATGGATAAAAAACAAATGAACAAAATTGTTTGGCTGGCCTCATACATTCTGATTGATTAATTAATTAATGTCATTCATGATGAAAGCCAGACACCACACTCCAGCCAAACACTACACCCCAGCCAGACACCACACTCCAGCCAGACACCACACTCCAGCCCGACACCACACTCCAGCCCGACACCACACTCCAGCCAGACACCACACTCCAGCCAGACACCACACTCCAGCCAGACACCACACTCCAGCCAGACACCACACTCCAGCCAGTAGTATTTGTTATATTATAAAATACCTAATTAGGTTTACCCTAGACAGCATGAAAGCATAAACACCACCATAAGATATGATATTACTGCAGCATTAATTTAATTCTGACTGATTATTAGTTTCTTGAATACTTATAGAATGACACACGTGGTGATATTCATGTCATCAGTTTGCTCCTAGCACGTGTTTTTGATCGTCATGCATGTAAGACATGATCTAACTCTAAGTTTGCACAGCAAGATTATTCTAGCATGCGCAAATATTAAAACAAGAACATGTGAGTGCAATATCTGGGGAAACAGATCTCATGAGTTGGTTCAAGCCGAAGGATCTCACAGACGAGTGAGATCATAAAACCTGAACTAACGTCTCTCTCACTCTAAATTTTTCATTACTAGAAACTAGTAATAAATCTAGTAACTTCACCCTACTGACTTGCTAATAACTTTAAATTACTAGATTACTAGAAAAAACTAGAAAGTTGTCTAGATTCTAGAAATATTTTATTATCATACTAGATACAAATTACTAGAAAGTAGTAAGTTACATTACTAGAAACTAGGAAGGAAATTCACTAGTTTCTAGACAAGTTGGTTCTACTGACCCGCTAATAACATTTGTTCCTAGACAATCTTACTAGAAACAAAATAATGTTACTAGATTACATTTACTAGATGGCATTTACAATGTATCAAACATAACAATTTTCAATATCATACAATTTATATCTGTATTAAAACTTGTACATCTCTCAGCTACATGTAATTTAGATGACATTAAGTACATTTGTGACAAGGGTTTCAGGAAAATAGTTCAAATGATCATGAGCGATCATTTTCAATTTAGATTACTTGATTTTTGGAGAAATGTTAATCTTTACCACACTGGACAATACAAAATGGCAGGATTTTGGATAAATGTAAATATAATTATGGACATAAAATAATGACATAATGACATTTCATACAAATTGAGGTTTTTTTTGTCTCAAATTACAATCAGGACATGCATGTACGCACACATAAACGATGTGCGTATTTAGGCGTGTAGCTATCATGGATATGCGTTTATATGTGTTCATGTGCTTTTGTAACATGATGTATGTACAGTTCAGGAACAAGATAAATCATGTGTAAAAATTAGTATTTCCATCAGTGAAAAGTGCAAAGAGATATCACAAAAATGAATGTATGAGATAAAGAGGAGAACATGGGAAGAACGTGCATGATCCAGAGACAAAAAAAACCTCAATTTGTATGAAATGAATATATCATTTCCATCGTGTCTACAACACATTATGGTTTTAGCCATTATGGTTTTAGCCATTCTGGTTTTAGCCATTATGGTTTTAACCACAATGGTTTTAGCCATTATGGTTTTAACCACAATGGTTTTAGCCATTATGGTTTTAACCACAATGGTTTTAGCCATTATGGTTTTAGCCACTATGGTTTTAGCCATTATGGTTTTAGCCATTATGGTTTTAGCCATTATGGTTTTAGCCATTATGGTTTTAACCACTATGGTTTTAGCCATTATGGTTTTAGCCATTATGGTTTTAACCACTATGGTTTTAGCCATTATGGTTTTAACCACAATGGTTTTAGCCATTATGGTTTTAGCCACTATGGTTTTAGCCATTATGGTTTTAACCACTATGGTTTTAGCCACTATGGTTTTAGCCACTATGGTTTTAACCACTATGGTTTTAACCACAATGGTTTTAACCACAAGGGTTTTAGCCATTATGGTTTTAGCCATTCTGGTTTTAGCCATTATGGTTTTAGCCATTATGGTTTTCACCACTATGGTTTTAGCCACTATGGTTTTAGCCACTATGGTTTTAACCACTATGGTTTTAACCACAATGGTTTTAACCACAAGGGTTTTAGCCATTCTGGTTTTAGCCATTCTGGTTTTAGCCATTATGGTTTTAACCACTATGGTTTTAACCACTATGGTTTTAGCCATTATGGTTTTAGCCATTATGGTTTTAACCACAATGGTTTTAACCACAATGGTTTTAACCACTATGGTTTTAGCCACTATGGTTTTAACCACAATGGTTTTAGCCATTCTGGTTTTAGCCATTCTGGTTTTAGCCATTCTGGTTTTAGCCACTATGGTTTTACCCACAATGGTTTTAGCTATTATGGTTTTAGCTATTATGGTTTTAGCCATTATGGTTTTAGCCATTATGGTTTTAGCCATTATGGTTTTAGCCATTAGTGAATATGCCAGATTTTGAAGGTGAATCATTGGAGTAATGAAGAGTTGTAGGTGATCACAATAAGGGAGAGGGGCGAAAGTATTCGCATCTATTGTATTACCGTGAACACCATTTGTGATACCTGTAGCCAAGCTTTGAAAGCACCCAAATTAAGAAGGCCGAAAGATGGTGGATAATTGCATCAATATCAACACGTCACATTTTTAGGAAGAAATAGATTAATATAATTGCAAGGATTGTTATCCAATTGACAGTATTGTAATATTTCCTGTTGTCATACTGTAAAAAAATATATTTAAGACAGCAAATTATACTGTTATTTTAGGTAAAGTAGAAATTGCTGTAAAAGCAGAGCAAAAGTTGCTGATATTGGACAATGTTTTCTTCTAGTGTAATCTGTGAGGCGTTAGCGGAGATTTCTAGCATTCATGAGCGGAGATTTCTGGCATTCATGAGGGGGTGTCAGTGTATTATATCTCATACACACCGAGCCTATACTATTCATTACACAGTCTCAATGACAATGAGAAGTTTATATTCTTATTTCAGTATAAATGGAAATTACTAGGGGAATTCCAAGAAATTATTTGGAGGAAAAGTAGTAAGATATTGTATTCATAATGACCAGAGAACAAACTTGTATTGTACTATTTGATGTATAATTACATACAAACTGTGGTGTCCCGACATATTATCAACGTAAAGGGCTCAAACTGACTGATAAGTCCTTATGGGCTGGGATAATATTATGATGAAACAGACTGTGTTGGTTAAAACAAACAATATGTAATATCCTGTCAGTATAATAAATGAATAAATCAAAATCAATCAATCAATCAAATCATTAGTTATGACCTGATACCCCTTTTTACGTTGATCTCACTCTCGAGGGGTGATATAGGAAATATTTGACTCTCCCAACATGTTCCTTTCACAATGTATTGTATTGTTTTGTATTGTGTAATTATATATCCATTCATGCATGGCGTCAGATCGATCATGTGTGGTCAGTGTGTTGTGGTCACTAAGGCTTCTGATCCTATTCTAGATAGGGTGGGATGGAGGCAACCAAAGACGAGGGAAGAATGACTAACCCACAATACTCAGACGACCCTCCAGGTTTTTGGGCGGTACATTTGGTGCCAAAACCGTGAGAGCCCGCTTGGTGTCGATACACATTAAACATGATACAGTCTAATGCCAATTTTAGAAGGGGCTGTTGAGGACAAGTATCGAAAGATCATGACGCCATTGTCATTACTGGATGTGGAGATGTTGAACTACAGGATGAAAAAGTTAATTCTTGAAGTTCTCAAGGAAAATGCATAGCAGTATCCTCCGAAGAGTCTTCTTGCGTTAATCATGGGTTTACAAGGCTATCTTTGATAAGTAAGAGGACATTAACTTTCTTTCAGCCAAGGAATATGCACTTCCCAGACAAACTCTGGATGGAGTGGCTATCTGTCAGTGTACGGGGTTTGTCCCCCAAACAAGCAGATACATTAATTGATGGCCAAATTGACAAGATGAGGAAGGAAAAGGTTCTTGGTGACCACAATTCCCAGGTCCTGATCAAAACTATTCCCTTCTTAAATTGACTGCATTTTACACTGAGGACCTGCGACATGACAATTCAGTGAGGCAGCACTATATCTGCTACAAGTAGGTCTCATCACGAAATGACTGAAATAAAGTTGAAAGTGATGTAAAATCCCAAACAAACAAACCACCAGTTGTCCCTTGGTGTTTATATTTGTTAATTGCCCAATCACAATTCTTGTAGTGTTATGATTCATAATGGTCCATGCCATGTTTTTATGAGCTGATTTACCTGCCTTTGGAGGTTAAACACCGTGCTTTACCAGTCATGGAGGAAGAAAATGTTGAATAGGTGAGAGCGGCGAAAGCATTTACTGTGAAAATAATTTGTGGTATCTGTAGCCAAGCTGTGAAAAAATGAAAAAATGAAAGGGCCTAACGCGTAATGACTAGGTCTCCCAAAGTGTCAGAATATATTCATCTCTCTAATAATATGCTACTTTATAGTTTGATATTTTATCATATAAATCAGAAAGGAAGCGACAAGGAGCAGTGAACATGCATTTTATTCACAGGAATTCTGGGTACAATGTTATGTGCACTAAGATACATTCATAAGATAATTGGTTTTATTTTTTATATCGCAATATATAATAATATAAATAAGTGCAAATACATATAGATTGTCCATTTTACTGATAGATTCAGATGAGATGAGTGAAAAAGGTCCATATTTGATAATCTAAGTGAGTGAACAAAATGTCCATATTTGATAATCTAAGTGAGTGAACAAAATGTCCATATTAGATAATCTAAATGAGTGAACAAAATGTCCATATTAGATAATCTAAGTGAGTGAACAAAATGTCCATATTAGATAATCTAAGTGAATGAACATTTTTCCTGATTCATTCATCTCAGAGAACTTGTTTACTTGGATTCTTTTTAGTTCAAAACAGATTATAGACAAAACTGTTGCCTGTAAGAAAGTAACCTTCATCCAACAAAAACACAGCAAACTCAGATGGTTAGCCTTCCTTATATACCTTATATAATTATCAAGCCATAATTTACCAGTTGCTGATTTCCAGAAAATTGACAAAGGAATGCAACGCTTTCCATGGTTCTAACGTCGTTTCCTTCCAAGTATTTTATTAATGACATTGAGACATCCAATTCTGAAATCTCTGTTGGAGAAAACGTAAAGAAAAGGGTTGATGGAAGAGTTTCCACAAGCCATCCAGCAAGCTACATCGAAGGTCCAGCCCGGAAGCAGTTCTGGAAACAGATTCTTCAAAGGCCATGTGACCATCCAAACAGACCAGCATCCAATGAAGACAAACATAATGATGCCCAAGGTGCGTGCCGCTTTCTGCTCCTTCTTTGCTCTGATTCGCTGTTCATCTATCTTCCTATTTGTTTTGGGAGTCTTGTCCTTGTCCGTGTCCTTAGTGGTTGAGTTGTTGTCAGAGGATGAATCTAAGGTGGAGATGGCAGTTTGGTTGGTAGAGGAGATTTCACTGCCAACCTCCACCTCGCCCTTACCACCACTCACCTTCACACTGCTTCTGAGGGTGCGGCGAATGATAGTATACAACTTAAGGTAATATGTCAACATGAAGGTCACAGGAATATAGAATATGGCCAAACATGTCGCCAAAGCAAAGAATATACCCGGAGTAAACTCACATCCAGTATCTATCTTATCTTTCTTGCTGTATCTGTAAATGAAGATGGCCGGCACCCATGCCAGTACAGAAACAATCCACACAATTACAATCCTCCTGCGAGTCCTTGTCATACTCTGAGTGCGCAGATGTTTGAAAGGATCTGAGACAGCACAGTAGCGATCATGAGCGATGAAGCACAGACCCAAGAAAGATGCCACGCAGGCAAAGGAGTCTACTGAGGTCCAGAGGTCACACATGATGATACCCAGAGGCCAGCAGCCGTGGACAGTGGAGACCAGCATGGCGGGCATGGAGAGCAGACCCACCATCGTGTCAGCTGTGGCAAGGCTGATGTAAAACTGGTTAGAAATAGTATTCAGACGAGGCTCCATAACAATAGCCATGATGATCATTAGATTACCAAAAAAGGTCATGGCACTAAGAAAGGTGAGACCCAGAATAATACCAATATTCTCCACAAGTTTATCATGGCTAAGCCCAAAGGTGCAGTCATCTACACCCAAAGTAGAATTCAGGGGCTTCAATAAGCCTACTGTTGTTAATTGAGACATCTTTTACCATAAAACAGATCTATGAAAAACCGTTGAGACCTATACACACCTGCAAAGTAAAAAGAAACTTCAGATGAAGAGGTTATTTCATATTCCATTGAAATAAACTGAGATTGATTATCTGTTTAGAGATATGGATCTGAGTATGTGTTAAATACATCAACAATTTACTGATTTCAGTTTGCAATTGTGCATTTGAGAGGAGTGCTGCTTATACATGTTTTCTAAGATATTAATCAAGCCTACCTTAGTCACCTTAGTCTACCTTAGTTCTTGTCAGTTCATTGTCAAGACACGATTTAAGTCAGATCTTTCCATATATATAGGGCTAGGCGGAATCAATAACCTTGTGGCATTTTCTGGTAAACTTGATAATTGGTGTCACTTTTTTAATATGATTTCGAATCCTGCCAAAAGTGTTTTGTTCTAATTTTATAACCTCAATAAAATGGAGCATTATTCATTGCCATCCACATAGTAATAGTCATAGACATAAGAGATCTATTGTCTGTGTTATAAAGGTCATCACCTGTTGATTTCAAAGATCAAAGGGAACACATATGTTAATAGATATACTCATTGCTTCAAACAATACTAAATGGTAGTAAATGTGTAGACTTTCCCTTGTTGCTGATGACGTCCAGAACAACTCCCCTTGAAAAGGTGCCATATTCTCTCTCTTTTCTTCATCATATATCACAATGATTGATCCCTTTGGTGCCAGGAGTTGCAAAACGGCTTAATGTGCATTCTGATATATTTATTTTGTAAATTCCAGGCAGAGAGATGGTTCAGTGCAGAGAAAGACTGTCCGACTCATGCGTAGTTTATATACAGGTCACGTCCATAATATCATAATGATAATATATGACATTTCGGAGCTTGCAAGGAAACATACCATAATGTATGGCTTATTTTTTGTAGTAAACCACAAATCAGTATTGCTCTACTTAATATTGCGTAATGCTTCCACAAGACAATAGTTCATAGCTAGCCTGGATAAAATTACCACATAATGAAGCATAAGAGGCCTGGAATTCAAGATGTAGGTTTCCATATTTTCAAAAATAAATCTATGATTAAAGTGTATGAAAGATTGAGGCACAATACAAAGAATACTGCTTGACAGAAATATAATGATTATTATCAATATAATGATTATTCATTATAATAATTTATTGTTTAACTGTATAGATTCTTTTAAATTAACGTTGTGTGGTAACAAAGCAGAATAACCAACAATTAATTTAAGCTTATTTTACATCAGGTATTTCTATACATGACGTACTCCCCTTAAGAGAAATCAAGCACTTTCCCAACCAACATTCGGCCATCTTGATTTCTGTTATGAGTGAACTCATTGAGTACATATCAACACATAAACTCCCTATGAAACTAACATCCTACTGGACTACTTTCCATATGAATTCTCCAGAAAAATGTGCACCACTCCAGTAACTGATTTTCTTTGGCTTATTACAATTCTCTGTTTTATGAGTTATAGTTAAATATATAAACTGTGTATGGACATTATAAGACACACCTTATATTCAATATAAATAACTACATGCTAACCTTATATACTGACCTACAGAGAATCACCTAGAAAATGGTTAGATTTAAATGAGAGATGAGTTATAAATATCTGTTTCTTTTGATCTATTTGCATTACTATTGATATCATCTTAGATGAACATATTTTTGGAATTTTTTTTAAAGATGTTGATTATTTGTGTGATGTACCAGTGAGAAGGTCAAATCATACTTTTCAACATGGCTCAGTGGGTAAGACATCTGTCTCCCATGCTAAAGGTCTGTGGTTCGATTCCTGCCAGGAGCAAGAATGTGTTTTTCCTCTTCATTTTGAAGTTTTATTTTTGCAACATGCACATCAGAGCATATAGAATTGAAATCTTTTGATAGAAATTATAAAAAATAATGACTTTATACAATAAATAAAGGTGAAATCTTCATGTTGGGATCTTTTTATAGCAAAATGAAAGTCAGAACACATAAAATGTATTGTTTTTATTCTTCTTTTCTTTATTTTTATTTTTTTTTGCAAATGGAGAAAATACAAAAAAAAATAAAAAAATAAAATATCTATATTAGCAAAGAAATGGAACAATTTTAATTTTCATACAAGTCTTCTACAGTACTGACACAGGGTGATACGTGGCTCAGTGGTTAAGATGTTCTATGCGAAAGGTCCAGGGTTCAAATCCTGGTTGGGAAAAGTATTATTTTTATGCTGAAGGTGAAATCTTAATATTGGGGTTCTGTTTGAGTGATATGTACTTCAGAAAACATAAATTGATTTGTCTTTTGCAAATGCAGAAGAGTATAAAATAATAGAAATGACTTGATACAAAAAAAAAAAAAAAAAAAGATGAAATCATCATATTGGAATCCTTATTGAGTAATTTGCATATCAGAATAATATAATTTTTATTATTTTATTTTGCAAACATAGACAATATGAATAATACTGACTTCATGTGGTAAACAAATATAAAATCT
Source organism: Amphiduros pacificus (assembly GCA_949316495.1). NCBI lineage: Eukaryota > Metazoa > Annelida > Polychaeta > Phyllodocida > Hesionidae > Amphiduros > Amphiduros pacificus. The sequence goes on along the minus strand of OX439001.1, from coordinate 54,096,979 downwards.
TTATACTGGGGTAATATTTGAGCAATATGCCTGTCAGAACATGTTGAATATGTTTTTGCCAACATAGAAAATATAAAAAATAGTAACTTTATGTAGAAAACAAATATGAAATCTTCATATTTCAATTTTATTTTAATTCAGACAAAGAAGAATTATAACATGGATCCAATTTCAAAATTTTATCATAGACTTCAAACTTTGAGTAAGTTGATCATGAGGCCAACCTTGAGCATCTATGAATATATCCAGTGCAATGCAATAATTCCAAGTGTTTCAGCATTATCATGTGTTTCACAGGTCTGATGTTATGCCTTGACCTTTTCTCATAGCAAGATTGCTCACTCAACATTTAGCCTGGATCCACATTTAAAAATTAAACATGGACTGTACCTATCAAAGGTGTTGTTACAATTCACCAACCCTTAAAATATACCTGCAAACAATACTCATTCTTAAATACATTCAATCAGAATATTGTGGACTTTTGAATGAGCAATCTTGTTATGAGTGAACTTAAATGGATATAATCTGACCTGTGAGACACATATGCTTCATGAAATATCACTAGGAAACATTGCATTACACTGGATATATTCTTTATTCATCTCACATCACTTCAACATTACCTTAGCATGGAATAAATTGTGTTTTATCAACTGCATGATCTCCAAAATGTGCAAAGGGGAAGTTTTTTTTTTTTGCAGTTTTCTTTTTGTATACATATTTGTAGACATTCTGTCAAGGTTTTTCTTTGGCACAAGTAGGCGCCGTCTTACATAAAGGACCTATTACAAGTTAAGACGGGCGAAAGATCCCTCCGATCAAATGATGGTACCTACATTCTCTTCTGTGGGCCCTAGGCTATGGAATGACCTTCCCACTGACCTTAGAACTTGTATCTCAGCTGAACTCTTTATGAGTAAGCTGAAAACCTACCTATTCAAAACTTATGTTTTGAATGAAACGCTATGAACAGATTTTATCTGGTATTCAGCGCTATATAAATTTTATGATTATTATTATTATTATGTAATCTCTCTCTAGATTAGGCATGGTGTTAACTCTGTACCAGTATATAACTGGCAATATAATTATAGAGTTGAAACTATGAGGTAAATGCTCATCTGTGTAGGCATGATATGGGATGAAATCAACAATGCTGTGCTATTAACAACATATCCATGTCATTCTACCCACATGAGAACCTCCATAAGCTCATTGCATAACAAGGTCAACTGACTTGAATTGTCAACTACCTGTGTCTGCAGGAAGTTGTCTCTTGTACATGCACTACTCTGCATGGCGAGGTAGAATCATTCACTACCTCTGCAGCAATACGTTGTTCCTTGCACAGACTTAGTCCGCATATTTGCATGCAATTACCATATAGTTGGTCAATTGGCTGGCTCATGGTACATGCTCATGCACAACAACACAACTGTACACGTGCACATGCTTATTTCATATGTTCAAAAGTAATTTAGAATGGAGCATTCGTAATTTGGGAGAGGAGTGTATTTGAAATATCTGGTTGAAAGATTATACCATTTATATAATTTTGTTCAGGATTTTACATGACTTACAATGCTATTCAGTCAGTTCATGGTGAGGCCTGACATATAAGCTTTGCCCAAGAAGAAAAAGTCAAGATTTTTTCCTCCTCCTCCCTTGAGGATTAATGGTACATCCCCTGCTGACTACTTTTGTCTGACTATTTTGGTACACATGTCACTAACATCTCAATCCTTACTCTACTCACTTTCTTATAATAACAATGACACCAATTGGCCATGTTACCCCATGTGATGAAATATTTTACTCATTGTGTCCTGGTTGCTTGCACTGGGTGTGTCCCCTGTGCACTCAACCAAAGAGTTGAATATGCCGTTTACTTGCAGAGCCAGGTATAAATCCTGGATCTGCTGTGGAGAGTAATGCATTCACATGTATAAGGCCATTTAATATGGTCAAAAGCAATTTTGAATGGATCGTTTATAGTTTGGGAGTGGCATATATTGGAAATATCAGTATGTATGTTTTTACAACTATTTGGTGCTATTTCTACATTGACAAAAAATTTTATTCTAATATTTCTGCATTCACAAAAAACATTTCAAATATATCTGTTCTGACATATTGCATATTTTGCATATTGCTAAAATAAATCCTTAATATGAAATTTTCATCTTCAGCATGAAAAAAGTACTTGTCCCAACTGGGAATAGAACCCAAGACCTTTAGCATGGAGACGTCTTACACACTGAGCCACGTTAAAATGTAGCCTTTTCACTGGTAAATCACATAAATGGTTAAGATTTTCATCACTATATCAAGTTATTTTATGGAGGAAGCTATAATTCAGTTATTTCAGAGAGCAGCTTTTCTAAAAGTATGTATGTCTTGTATCAAAATTAATGCAAATAGATCAAAAGACACCAATTTCTAGGTGATTCTCTGTTGGTAGGTATGATTGTTTGTTTGGGATTTAGCATCACTTTCAACATTATTTCAGATATAGTGCTGGCTCACTGAATTTTCATGTCCCAGGTCCTTGACATGACAACCCACCCAGTCACAGATATACAAAGACAACGGGCTAACCCTTTAGGCACGGGCCTCAGCTTATGTGTGAAATTGTATCATGATTTCAATCTCGGCATGGCTGGGGATCGAACCCACGACCTATGGATCACCACAGAGGAACCGGTGCTATTATGCTGGCATTTTAATTAACTGCGTCATGGCTCGTGGCTTGGTAGGTATGTGAAGTTAGCATGTTATTACTTACATTGAATATGAAGTGTGCCGCATAATGTCCAAACACATTATATATATTTAACTTGAACTTAGAAATAGAAAATAGTAATTAAACAAAATCAATGAGGTTAGATGTAAAGTAATCTGGTAGGATGTAGGTTTTATAAGGAGCTAACATGTTGATATATACTCAATGAGTCCATTTGAAATCAAAATCAAGATGGCCGAATAATGGTTGACGACGTACTTGATTTCTCTTAAGAGATGTACATGTAATAGGAGGGTATTATCACCCATGTCAAATGAATAATTGGTTGAACCTCAGAGAATATATAATAATCATTTCAGCAAAATGATCATGCAGCAGCAATTAATGGTGGCCATGCTGTATTATATAAACTAAATTTTGTTACACTATAGAGGGTGCATGTTGGTAAGAATCCATACCTTCCTACACTAAGGTGGACATCATTTGTAAACAAAGTTCTAAATATAAAATCGATTTTATTCTATAATACTTGTAAATGTCAATACATTCTTTCAAGGGGGATCTTTTTGATATTATACATATATATATGTATTCCCTCAGGGTATCATATTAATGATAATAACATTCTTAGTTGTGAAGCCTGAGAGAAACTGCATTGCATGTTGATGATTTAAAATCACATCTTCTGAGATTGTCATCCCACAGGAGACCTGCAGGGCATGTTCGGTCGTCATAGATGTCTCCATTGCTGCATGTAGCATACACATGACATCCTTGACAAGACTGGTAGTCCCCATCAGGGATATCTTTACATGATGTGATACACAGACCACCTGTGTTGCAAGTTTGGGATATGTACTCGCACTTCTTAACAGAGTCATCCCACACCAGACCAACAGGACATGGGCGGTTGTCAATTAGATCACCATTGGAACAAGATGCATAGATGTGGCAGCCATTGCAGGATTGATAATCACCATTGGCCACTCCATCACAGGATGATATACAGGAACTTGACTCCCTCTTTGATGATACTTTAAATATATAAATATGTATTCGTATAAATTTGGGCATTTAGAAAGAAATACATGGATGTAAAATGTACACAGAAATAGATTTTTTCCATTAATATAGCTATTTTTTTGTTAATATCATGTAAACCTGTTTCAAACACAATACATAAAGTTCTATTGTATTAAAAAACAAACTTATGAATAAAATATCTAAATTGACATAATTATAAATACCTTTCAATTCATCTGGCTTATTTTCCTCTGGTGCCACTGACTTTTTGGTTTGTTTTGGTTGGTCAAAGCAAGTAGTAGATGTATATCTACACTCTCTGACATTGTCATCCCAAACCAGATCAGCTGGGCATTCTCTTCCATCATATGTGATTTCATTGCTGCATGTCACAAATACATTACAACCCTGGCAAGATTGGTAGTCTCCATCAGGTAGACCTTTGCAAGTGGTAACACACAGGCCCCCTGTTGTACATGTCTGAGATTTGTATTCACATCTCTTCTTGATGTCATCCCACACCAGTCCAGTAGGACATGGGCGGTTATCATAAAGATCACCATTGGAGCAAGATGCATAGACATGGCAGCCATTGCAGGATTGATAATCACCGTTGGCCACTCCATCACAAGATGATACACAGGAACTTGACTCCCTCTTTGATGATTCTTTTAATGTATAATTGTATGGCCATATAATTCTGGGCACTCATTAAACAAAATATATGGATGTAAGATGTCCAAGGAAAATCATTATTTCCAATATAAAAAGAATGATTTTATGTTAATATTATGTAATACCTGTTTCCGACACTATATATTTAAAACATAATGTATGCTCGAACGTTAAAAAGTCTTATGTGTACAATTCCAACATTTATCCTGACCTTTTATATAATAAAACAAACTTATGAATAAAAATATCTAAATTGTAAACATAACAAATACCTTTCAATTCATCTGGCTTATTTTCCTCTGGTGCCACTGACTTTTTGGTTTGTTTTGGTTGATCAAAGCAAGTAGTAGATGTATATCTGCACTCTCTGACATTGTCATCCCAAACCAGATCAGCTGGGCATTCTCTTCCATCATATGTGATTTCATTGCTGCATGTCACAAATACATTACAACCCTGGCAAGACTGGTAGTCTCCATCAGGTAGACCTTTGCAAGTGGTAACACACAGGCCTCCTGTTGTACATGTCTGAGATTTGTATTCACATCTCTTCTTGATATCATCCCACACCAGTCCAGTAGGACAAGGGCGGTTATCATAAAGATCACCATTGGAGCAAGATGCATAGATGTGGCAGCCATTGCAGGATTGATAATCACCGTTGGCCACTCCATCACAAGATGATATACAGGAACTTGACTCCCTCTTTGATGATTCTTTTAATAAAACTATTGATTAAACTTTTGTAAATAAATTTGAAGAATAAAGCAAACTATAGCTCAGAATGTATTTATTAAGCAGTGTAAAATTAAGCATTATATGCTCCTGAATAGCCATGTTAAAGCTAATAAGTATTTTAATTGTTATGTAATTTATTCATAATATATGGTTTCAACTCCTGATCTGTTGATTATACTTTCAAATAAAGGTATTCAAATATTTGAATTGTAGTCATTTACCTTTCAATTCATCTGGCTTATTTTCCTCTGGTGCCACTGACTTTTTAGTTTGTTTTGGTTGGTCAAAGCAAGTAGTAGATGTATATCTGCACTCTCTGACATTGTCATCCCAAACCAGATCAGCTGGGCATTCTCTTCCATCATATGTGATTTCATTGCTGCATGTCACAAATACATTACAACCCTGGCAAGACTGGTAGTCTCCATCAGGTAGACCTTTGCAAGTGGTAACACACAGGCCCCCTGTTGTACATGTCTGAGATTTGTATTCACATCTCTTCTTGATATCATCCCACACCAGTCCAGTAGGACAAGGGCGGTTATCATAAAGATCACCATTGGAGCAAGATGCATAGATGTGGCAGCCATTGCAGGATTGATAATCACCGTTGGCCACTCCATCACAAGATGATACACAGGAACTTGACTCCCTCTTTGATGATTCTTTTAATAAAACTATTGATTAAACTTTTGTAAATAAATTTGAAGAATAAAGCAAACTATAGCTCAGAATGTATTTATTAAGCAGTGTAAAATTAAGCATTATATGCTCCTGAATAGCCATGTTAAAGCTAATAAGTATTTTAATTGTTATGTAATTTATTCATAATATATGGTTTCAACTCCTGATCGGTTGATTATACTTTCAAATAAAGGTATTCAAATATTTGAATTGTAGTCATTTACCTTTCAATTCATCTGGCTTATTTTCCTCTGGTGCCACTGACTTTTTAGTTTGTTTTGGTTGGTCAAAGCAAGTAGTAGATGTATATCTGCACTCTCTGACATTGTCATCCCAAACCAGATCAGCTGGGCATTCTCTTCCATCATATGTGATTTCATTGCTGCATGTCACAAATACATTACAACCCTGGCAAGACTGGTAGTCTCCATCAGGTAGACCTTTGCAAGTGGTAACACACAGGCCTCCTGTTGTACATGTCTGAGATTTGTATTCACATCTCTTCTTGATATCATCCCACACCAGTCCAGTAGGACATGGGCGGTTATCATAAAGATCACCATTGGAGCAAGATGCATAGACGTGGCAGCCATTGCAGGATTGATAATCACCATTGGCCACTCCATCACAGGATGATATACATACCGGTTTGTTTGTTGCTGGGGCACCTGCAATGCAATAAATCAAAGTATGTTTAGCCAGTTGAGATATTCAATATGTATTGGGCAACAGGCCATGGCACAGTTGGTTAGAGTGCCTGCTTAGTCCAGTTCCTTTACGATGATTGCATTCATGTCCCAATTTCTCATATAAACTGAGGCCCATGCCTGAAGGATTAATTAATGTTCATTAATAGAAGGTTACAGGAAATATTATTGGGAAAGATAGGTAGATTTAAGTTTAGTTATATCTTAAGTTTAGTTATAGATAGTTAGAAGTATAGTTTAGGGAAATGAAATTATTGGGAAAGAAAGGTAGGTATGTCATAAGAGAGTAGGAATAATCCGTAACTGTCAAAACATGATAAGAATAAAACATGGAGAAAAGTAGATATTAATGTGTAATACGTGCTAATAGGTCCAAAGCACCAAATGCACCGATCTCAGAGATACAATAACAAGAGAAAACTAGTGCTAATACCACAAATAGTCAAAGCACCAAGTGTAGTAACTTAGTGCTAAAACAATTAAATTATCTTTATGGTATAAAAGTGCCTTACAGACATGGAAGGATGGTTGCCTGACACTGTTGTGGACCATGAGGTGATCAAGAACCAGCCAAACCTTGTACCATAATGTGCATTTGTTTGTTTGTTTGTTTGGGGTTTTACATCACTTTCGTGATGAGACCTACTTGTAGCAGATATAGTGCTGCCTCACTGAATTGTCATGTCGCAGGTCCTTGACATGACAACCCATCCGGTCACAGATTTACAAGGACAACGGGTTAATCCTTTGTCACCCTGAGTAATAAATGACCAGCACCAGGCATTGTAAGAATGGTGTCCTAATTAGTGGTGGTATTCATTGTCATACCAAACATCATATCATATCTTTGTTATGTCACTATAATAGATTGAGATCCTTGTACCAAAACAACCCATAGTTATTCCCTAAATCGCCCTCAACCGGATAGGCCGAATATATTTTTTGCATCAGTTCTTTCATGTAACATTATCCTCTTTTCCTTGTAAATCTGTGACTATGTAGATCTATCATATATGCAGATCTAGCTCAATTCTAGGTCTGTGCACTTAATATCTTCTTTTATGGACCATAGCAATATAGATTTGAGTGTCATCTGCATAAATATATGGTATCTGGCTTAAGGAATCAACCTCATCTGCTGTGTCAAGCTGCAGGAATCGACCTCACTTACCATGCACAGCTGCAGGAATGAATCAAACACATCAGACACAGCTGCAGGACTTAAACACACTTACCATACCCAGCTGCAGGAATTAAACACACTTACCATGCACAGCTGCAGGAATTAAACACACTTACCAGACACAGCTGCAGGAATCAAACACATCATACACAGCTGCGGGAAGTAAACACACTTACCATGCACAGCTGCAGGAATTAAACACACTTACCAGACACAGCTGCAAGAATCAAACACATCATACACAGCTGCAGGTATTAAACACACTTACCATGCACAGCTGCAGGAATTAAACACACTTACCAGACGCAGCTGCAAGAATCAAACACATCATACACAGCTGCAGGAATCAAACACATCATACACAGCTGCGGGAAGTAAACACACTTACCATACACAGCTGCAGGAATTAAACACACTTACCATGCACAGCCGCAATGATCCCAAGCAGCAGGAGTGCACCTGTCACCTTGACGTCGGTCATGTCTCCCAAGTTAGTCAGGAATTGGAGGTATGCATTGATATTCGATCTCTTTATATGAATGTTGCTCCACACACTCAGATGGCCGGGTGATTATTTGAAGGGTTAGGTCACGATCATACCTAGTTACCAACATTAATATCTGGACCCTAATCTACTTGTGTTTGTTTGATTTGAAAAGTACTGACCTCAATCCTATGTCGAAATTGTCATTTTTATCTCTGGTATTATGCCATTGCTGAAGTTTGTCAGTTAACAGGACTCGTCCACAAAAATAAACCTTGTAAACAGCTGCAACAGTAAATTTGTTGTTAAAATACATCTTCAACTGTGACGCATCTTCAGTACGTTTTGCACTCGTATATCTGGTTTTGATTTTTTTGTGTGGATTTAAAATGGAAATGGTAAGGGCACTGATCCAGTTAATATCGTTTTGAAATTACCAAGGCAGATCTTTCTAGAAATTTCTTTAGACTCTTTTAAGAACTTTCTTCCAATTTGGGTTAAAATTTTGGGTTCGTAGAATATGACATTAGGGTAAAAAGGTTAACACACTATATGACGTATTGGCACCTGAAATAAATGGATGACGTGCTTGGAAAGGTTAGATATGTAATTGTGTATATGCGAAAGGTCTGGACATAACAGGGATATCTATAATGTCTGTGAGATACTAGTATTCTTGAGCTAAGACACTTTTATTATTAATTCTGCCTGCTTGATTACCATGTTACATACAGTAAATCTCTCTTTCTGACAATCATCCGTGATCACCCACACTGTATGGAAAGTTTTGAGAGTTTATAACATGACATGAATTCGGGATATTTTGTGCAGATTTTTACTTTTTTTATATCTTTTCATTACCTGCAGATTTTTACATTTTTTATACCTTTTCTTCACATATTAACGATGGTACTGCTCCAACTATTTGTTTTTGATACAATTAAGCAGTCATAAAATTGAAAACAGAGGAATTAATTTCTAGTAATATCACATTTATACGTTGGATTTCTTCCAGAAGAGGATGGATTGTGACGCATTAATGTAATCACGCCAGACTGTCTGTCGTCGTATATAGAAGTGGGTTTAAAGAGATAAACGTCACTTATGCGTGGGATCAGACACATTCAATTGTTTGTGTAAAGTGCCGGATTTCATGTATCTGCGTTTTATAATCACAGAGAAATGAGATAGCATATTGATTTTCTGATAAAAGCCCGAGATCAGAATGTGAAGTCTTGATTTATACTGTTCCCCTTGACCACCAGGTAGAGCTGCGGCCATGATCACACCCTTCAGATGGACTAGTACTGCTAATCTGTGTAAACAAGATAACTTAACTGATCACTTTGATATTAGGGAAATATGTTGCTTGGATTTACAAAAATACCATTCGTGCTTTTGGACAAGATTAAATAAGTAATGTGTAATCGATATTTTGAAATTCAATAATAAGTATGATTGATTTCGGGTTGGCTGGGTCTGACATTTGCTTTCACGTCATGTATATTGGGTCCAAAAGTGCATTTCACAGTTTGATAATCTCGTAGAATGGGCACAACAATGCATGCCACGCTGGCTATGTCAAACATGAAAGTCTTCTGTCTCTGATATTCTCCAAATGTAAACAAGAAATGACTGTTATTATTGACCTGTTCAGAGATGGTCTGCTTGCTTCATAGGTCACCCACTGTAGGACCCAATAGATACCTACTTAACAGAGTATAAATATAATTCTCTGAGAGAATGCGTGTGGGACAATATCTAGAGTATAACTTTAATAGTTAAAAATTCTAAACCCTGATATGCTCAAATTGAAAACCAAACTTTTTCTCCAGTGTTATATTGTTGATAGATATCAGTTTATTTATAATAATAGTAGACTAACAACTCATATCACTCAGCATGTTTTATACAAATGATGTATTTTCGACTTTTAGACTTCATCAGGGGAAAAGGGCTACTCCATTGAACTCAGAATTATGATCTCATACTGAGGGGTCAAGTATGTCTAAGGCCTCATTAGACAATCAAAATTCCTTTTAGTACTCTCACAACTGATATCAGTCAGCATGTTTTATAAAAATGATGTATTTTCGACTTTTAGACTTCATCAGGGGACATGGGCTACTCCATTGAACTCAGAATTACTTTCACACCTCATACCAGTCAGTAAGTTGATTATATTGACATTGTCAGAGGAAAAGGGCTACACCATTGAACTCAGAATTAAGCTCTCATATTGAGGGGCCTAGACATAATCTAGATATGTCTACCATCACACTGTCCACCACTGAGAGGCACACGCAAACTATTATTTATCCCTGGGATAGCTTCACCACATCGCCCTCTGGTGGAGTTTGGTCTACCATGTATGTCTAAGGCCCCATCAGTCAATCATGATTCCTTGAGATCGTTTAACAAGCCTTTGCAAGTCATAAATGCACAAAAAATGGATTTATTACGGAAAAAAGGATATATCCGCTTTTGACAGGGTATATATCCTTTTATTGCCTGGTTTGACCCCTATCCTATAAGTGAATAGTGATTTATACATAGACATATTTAAAAAAAAAACAAACGTCAAATATCAAATGAACTTCACGCTCGTTCATTCAACGTATCATTACTATCCACTTGATAACAAATATTACAAAAGAAAATATATTCACGTAACATAATTATCTTAAATAATGATGATATGTGTACCGAGAAAAGCATGACAATACAAATTCACCGGCTAAATGTATTATGTCAGCTGATGCGGCACATTGTGAATAACTGTGGCATCTTGTCTCGACAATGCCATTGGTACATTCGAACCTGCATGCATCATGACAGAGTGTTGATAAGAGGGCTCTTTTACAAGACGCAGTGTTCCTTGTGAATATCACCACAAGAACACCAACTCAAATCCTTCAATACAAACTCAGGTATGCACCCGGGGGGGGGGGGGGGGGGGGGGGGTACTCTCATGATTTTAACCCGCGGAGGCTGGGATGGAACTGAAAACCCCAGAGCCTGAATTAGGGAAATATTCTAGCATTATTGGTACCCTGATTTAGGACTAGCTGAATTTTTGATACCCTCATTTAGGGATGATGCAGAAGGAGGAGATTTGGAAAAGGGGATTGTGATCCCTGTTTTAAGGAGAAATTTGAAAAACAGTACCCTGTTTTAGGGAAAATGATAAAATATCTTAACCCGGATGGAACTGTAAACCGCAGAGCCTGATTTAGGGAAATATTCTATCATTATTGGTACCCTGATTTAGGACTAGCTGAAATTTTGATACCCTCATTTAGGGATGATGCAGAAGGGGGAGATTTGGAAAGGGGGATTGTGATCCCTGTTTTAGGGAGAAATTTGAAAAACAGTACCCTGTTTTAGGGGAAATGATGAAATATCTTAACCTGTTTTAGGGAAAATATCAGCGAAAAGGACCCTATTTAGCCCAGCTTCCCCGGTAACGCTGACTATGAGAGTACCCCCCCCCCGGGGGTATGCATGACTAGTCATGGAATCCACTCCGTAAATAACTTGCCATTTCCAAGGAAATTTTTTCTGCTATCTTTTAATTGCATTTTACACATTTTAGGGCAGTTAGGAACAGTTTTTAGGTCGTGGAGTACTTCAGTAAAAAAAAATCAGCTTTTTAAATTTTCCTGGCTTCTTCATACAAATTCGCTGTTTTTTCTGAATCATGAAGGGACATTTGAGCACTACAAAGTTACCTATTTCTGAGGATGACTGTATTGCCAAGCTTTTTATTGCTTGAAACATCCAACAGGAAAAAAATAAAACATTGAGTGGAAACGTCTCAATGTTTGAAATTATGAAAAGACCTGAAAACATCAGTCCAATAATAATAATAATAATAATAATAATAATAATAATAATAATAATAATAATAATAATAATAATAATAATAATAACAATAATAATAATAATAATAATAATAATAATAATAATAATAATAATAATAATAATAATAATAATAATAATAATAATAATAATAATAATAACAATAACAATAACAATAACAATAACAATAACAATAACAATAAATAATAATAATAATAATAATAATAATAATAATAATAATAATAATAATAATAATAATAATAATAATAATAATAATAATAATAATAATAATAATAATAATAATAATAATAATAATAATAATAATAATAATAATAATAATAAAACTTATAAAGCGCTGATATCAGACAAGTCTGTTCATAGCGCTGTGTTCAGAAAAGGTGAGTTTTCAGGTTACTCTTAAAAATGGAGACAGAGGAACTTGTTCTAATGGCAGTAGGGAGTGCATTCCATAGTCTAGATAGACAGTGAAAAGCCACTCCCTACAAAAAACAAAAAGTGGACGGTAAAATGTAGTCACGTGGTACTAAACCAGTCTTAACATGGCGGCCATTATGAATCTAAAGAAATTGAAATTCTTGCTCATTTAAAATTCTGATAACAAACTTGATGTTTGAAAAAATGATTGTTTCACAACTGGATATTGAAGAAAACAGTTAGCCTTTGAATACAATCAGGCCATGTGCGGTCTTGCCGAGATTGAATTCATAATACAATTTCACACATGAGCTGAGGCCCATGCCTAAAAGGTTAACGAGTTATCCTTGTAAATCTCTGGGTGGGTTTTCATGTCAAGGACCTGTGACATGTTTTTCCATTACGAGAACATACCTACTCTTGGAGGTGCCACACTGGAGTTAGGAACAAGCTGAGGAATTAAAGAAATGAATAGTGTTGAGTCGCAAGTGCATTTACACGAATCTTGTTTGGGGCAAAAATGTTTCTTAACCAAGCTGTGAAAGCACTGAAACAAAGATGGCTCAAAGTTGTTTGAAAATAGCCTCAAAATAATTTAGATGGTTTCCATAAGAGTAATTGTTGCATAATAGCGAATTTGACTGGTAACGAGATGCTCTGTATTAATCACTGACACCTCTCATCAAAATCTGTTTACTGCGTGGCAGCTTTTCAGGACATTTTGTGCACACTGGTATAGTGACGTCATTAGTTGCAGTGGCTTGCGCCCTTTTCTGCTGCCTGCACAACATGGTCATTTGATTGATGCCGGTTAAAACAAGGGGGACGAAAATTGATTTTCGCTCGCGTTTGTTTTGACTTTACGTCTGAATGTTCGAGGTTTTGACGTGATAAGCTGGAAGTCTATGGAGCATACCCCGATTATCGGTCCATGGCGGCCATGTTTTGTCACATTTATTCTGCTTTCACCGTCAGATAGCGCTTTTGTTTCAGAAGTGATTTGTGAGTGCGTAGTAGAGTTAGAAGATTTTCGTTGGATTTTGCCAAGACACTAATAACATGTCCATATATATTTGGACTGCATAGTCTAGATTTTGCATTGGGATTTTGCAAACTTACGCGAGCTTGATTTTTTTAAATCAACACTTGTTTGTATTAAGATGATGTGATGAATTGTTCGAAGTTTTTAACTTCATCTTCAGAAATAAAGAAATGAGACTTTATGTATGAATTATTTGACGCATAGATTTCAGTGATGATCATCATTAAGGAAGGTTGTTGCAAATGTTTTACAAACATAAAGCCCTGAATTTTGGATTCATATAAAAGCTTGGTTTTTAACACTTTTAATGGTATCTCAGACATCAACAAAATTACTTTACTGTGTATGCTGGATTGAAAAACATTTTGCCTGTGCCACTTTTATAGATTTAGGTTAAATTTTGGCAATTCCCATCATATTCAATGTAAATATTTTTGAGGTTAATGAACAAAATTTAAGTGACCGTGGCAATTCTTTTTACAGCCTTTTGACAACTGAGATTGATGCACCACAAGACCATATAGTTGTTCTAGCTATAAGAAAAAAACAAGAGTTTTTTTGTACCAAATATTTTTGGGATTTTATGGGGAAGACATCAGGAACTGCCATTTTTTTCCTACCATTTCCATTAGATCTTGATCTTAAAACATTTAAACAGCTGTAAAATTGGTTCTTATTAATATCATTTCATGATTTTTGGTGTTCTGAATTTGTACTAACCTCAGGAATATGATTATTAAGATTTCCTGCAAAAATATTCGAAGTATCATTGATTTTGTTGCTCAAAGTCAAACAAAGGTCATCTCAAGGTCAAACTCAAGGTCAAACTTTTTCAAATGAAAAGCGTTATGCTGCGCTGAGCTATATCATGTTCATAAACTCCACTAATGTCCATGACTTCAAAATTACTTTCCATACATACATATTTATACATACATATGTTGTCAAGTATTTTTTGTCCCCATCTTGTTAGGATAACAGGTTTTAAGTTGATGAATCTTCACATGCCTTTTTGGCGCGATAGTTCACTTGACCTTTTTCTACGATCAGGGAGCATTTCATGTTCCAAGAAGAGCGTCTTATCAATGCATGGTGGTTCTGAAATGCAGAGGCATACCGATAAGCCATTCTATTTGTGAAAGAATTAATATTCTATGACTACAATAGGTAAATTATATGGAGTTAATAATTTGGAATAGGCTGTGACATTGCCCAAGCACCCCATCCCGGGATTCCCAATGCAATTCTATTTTTAGAACGGGAGAGCCCTCGTGACGTCATCCACTTTTTGTGTACAAGATGGCTTCGTGCAGAAGGTAGAACACGAAACCTGCAATACAAAAACTCATTTGTGCTGCTCTCCGGACCTAGTTGTCTTCCATATTCTTGCAGAGTGTGTATAAGATTGTTGGCTGACGATGTTTGACATTGCTGACGCTGTGACTGACTACGTGAGGTCGCTGTCTCTGGTGCTGTCCTTCTTGCTGCTGGTATGCTGGGACCGATCCACCTGGCTCAAGGCCGATGCCCTGGCGGCCGCGGGGTTCGGGGCAGCCTTCTTGATCTTCCCCAGAGCCATGCTGGAGTTCATGGTATGTAACACTTTGTCTCGAGCTTGGTAGGAAAAAATATATTCATAATTGACCATTTTTTTCTGGTCATTTCAAAGATCAGAGTTGAGGGTTCCTCACAAGCACAAGAAATAGAGCTACAATCTTGAGACAATCTCTGCTTCACCTCACAGCTGCTGCAGGAAACAATTTACCAATTAACTTATTATTAATTATTTCAATTATTATTAATTAAGAGCTGTTTGACAAAGTATCCCCTGATATACTATATAATTTTGTATTCACATCAACATCACGATTTTAAAGGCATTGTCGAGGAATGAAACATACTTGGCACAGTATGTTTCTGAAGTCAAATTGCTCCAGATGACAAGTAACATATCATGGAATATTAAAATAAGTCATTTATAAACTCTTTTATAAATGAGTTTCCTGGTAAAATCTAAGACTGGAATAGCCGCAATAAATCATGTTTTATCATCAAATAAGCCAGATGAAGCTGTTCTCTCAATGACCTGTGTAGTACTTGAAGGTATAATAATATCGTGAATGGATCACCTGGTCATTTATGATTACCAATCCATTCTTGGACCTGTAAAATTTTCACACATATCATCAAAACAAATTTCATGGCATTCATTTATGAATAAAGACACATTTCTGGGAATTAAAATTTCATATTTGTTGGACTCGATAAGAAATAGATCCTGTTCTTCAATGTCTTTGATTGCACCCCTTGCAATCAATAAAAAGCTGGCTGACTTTGTTTTTGATTTACCTCATTACAAATTTATATAAATCATTGAACAACCACCCGAGATGTAAGTTATGTGTGAAGCAATGCAAAAGATGTGTGAGAACTACTGGAACATAAATCTGGGAGATGGTCTATGAAATAGCAAACAGAGGAACATTCAGTAATCATGCAACAGCAAAGTGGTAAATGGAACTGTTCATTTTTGATGTTGGGAACATGGGACTATATTAGGCCTGGACTTGAGCATTTGACATTGGTTTTCAGGTGTCTGGTAAGCTGGAGTCATTGCATCTGCAGTTGGTGATGTTGTTTGGCGTGTCAATGATGTGCAGTGGCATGATGTGGTGGTTCACCAAGGATACGCGCGACGGAACCGTTCCCATCACCCTTATGATGTCCAGAGTATTTGTAAGTCATTCTTCTTACTTGATTACTTTAATGAAATTTTATATGCATATGGCCAAATTTATACCAAATGGGTAGATGTTCAGAGACTCAGTTGAGCTCTGTATGATAGTTTTAGAACTTACATGAAAGAATGTCATGAATTATTGGTATTGACTCTATTGAGTTAAGTATACAGATGCCAATGTAGAAGGGTTTCGTGCTGTATACCTGTTTAATAAAAAATACTGAATTGTATGATTATCATTATATATTAATTGAGATTTCCTTTGAATATTGACAATATTTTAATAGTTTTGTCTAATGTGTTAAAACCCTGGATTAATTTTCACAGTTGCAGCTTAGTTTAGGGTTTGCTCTATATTACTGTCATATTATATTCCAGTCAGAATGTATATTTGGTGGGTAACTGTTCTGTTCTTTTATTTGATAAGCATCTTGAATCTAATATATACATAATGCTGGTTTAAGATCATAATTCCTATAATTATATCAACAGTAGCAATTATGAAAACATCAAGTTGAGTAATTCAAGAGGGTTAAGAAAATTATCTGGAGTTCAGAATGTATGGATATGTATATAAGTGGTTATATTCCATCCCAACCCAAGTAAAGGCTATTAAGCCATTACGTAACTAAGTAGCAGTGCGGTGACCATAATACATCTGCACATTGCACTGCTTAAATTACTTGATTTTGATGTCCGTTGATCTTTGCAAAATATAGAGATCTATGTAGAAAAGTGAGAGTTTTTTGCAATGTTTGATATATTTCATTAAGCTTCAGCTCTCTGGGAAGCCATCAGAATGTGATGGAGTTGGGGCTCCAAGAATCTAAAGCTACATTTATCAAGCAGTAGGCAACTTATCAGGCTGCAGGGTGATGATCTATAGTTTGAATTTTAAACTTCAATAAAGTTGTCCAAGAAGCTATCCTTGTGATTTAGTCGAAATGAAAATGAGGCATAGAAACACATATGGGTCAAATTAAAGGGACTAGAAATGTATCTAGATCACATTTAAGTGTGGGTAGCTAGATTAGGAATGAGCAGATGTGCAGGGAGCAGCAATTACACTTTATGCTTGGCAGATAATTGCATCATTGATTATTGTTAATGGTTGCTTGGTAACATTAATCATATACAACATTGTCCCAATAACCTGCAAATTAGCAACATTTTACTGATATGAGTAACATTTTGGCTTTCAGTTAAATGTCATGCTACATACAATGAACTCAAAGTAAGACATTTGGAATTCTAACCAAATACATGTACATGTACAGTACTTGCTGAAATAACTTAATAGCTATAGCATACACCTTCAGACACAGGGATTTCAAATCTTTACTTTTAAGTGCTATGAACATACATTGTCTGAATATAGATCTATAGAATTAGACCTCTGAATATACAGCATCTTCCCTACTAATATCTAAAGGAGAAGATCTCGTGAACGATTTACAAAGATGGGGCATGCCTGACAACCACAAGGTGCAGTTCTGCACTGTCAGTTTTATTATGCCCCTGCATCCGTTGGCCTTAATGTAATGACCTTAAGGTCACAAATTTTGTGTGTGAAATATTGCATTGGTAACAAGATAACAATTTAGAAGATATCAATGAATATCTCATGGAAATGAATTGGGATCTTGTATGAAAAACCATAACCTGCTTGTTAGTTACACTTGATCTCAGTTCATATGTTTTCATTCAAGTCAGCAGAGCTATCAATCCATGGGGTTATGTTTTTTACCTTACTTGGGTTAGGTTGGGGTTATCACATTAGTGTATCCATGTTTTTTTGCATTAACTCTTAGTGTATCCATGTTTTTTCCAAATTATAATGAAATCTTTGTAGGGCACGAGTCTGTGACTTCCAACCCTGATCTATATCCTTGCTGTGACCTCCAACCCTGATCTATATCCTTGCTGTGACCTCCAACCCTGGTCTATATCCTTACTCTGACCTCCAACCCTAATCTATATCCTTGCTGTGACCTCCAACCCTAATCTATATCCTTGTTGTGACCTCCAACCCTGATCTATATCCTTGCTGTAACCTCCAACCCTGATCTATATCCTTTCTGTGACCTCCGACCCTGATCTATATCCTTGCTGTTACCTCCAACCCTGATCTATATCCTTGCTGTAAACTCCAACCCTGATCTATATCCTTGCTGTGACCTCCAACCCTGGTCTATATCCTTGCTGTGACCTCCAACCCTGATCTATATCCTTGCTGTGACCTCCAACCCTGGTCTATATCCTTACTCTGACCTCCAACCCTAATCTATATCCTTACTCTGACCTGCAACCCTAATCTATATCCTTTCTGTGACCTCCAACCCTAATCTATATCCTTGTTGTGACCTCCAACCCTGATCTATATCCTTGCTGTGACCTCCGACCCTGATCTATATCCTTGCTGTGACCTCCAACCCTGATCTATATCCTTGCTGTCAACTCCAACCCTGATCTATATCCTTGCTGTGACCTCCAACCCTGGTCTATATCCTTGCTGTGACCTCCAACCCTAATCTATATCCTTGTTGTGACCTCCAGGCTTGATTGTGGCATGTAAGTCACAAGAAAATTCACTGTGATCCTAGTCCTGCAGGTTTTATTTCATTTTTGAAATAATGAAGCTATTCTTAATTTTTTTGAATGAGTTAAAGTAATATAATTGTTGTATTTATGATATCCCTACATGACATGAGCGGGTCCTACATGCTATAGATGTACTGAGAGTTATAGAATTCTCAGGTGACATGAAGTGTTCCTACAAGCCACAGGGACACAGCTGTCATCATGACCACACCCACCCCACTCATGACCACACCCACCCCTCTCTCATGTCTCAATCAACTTAATCAACTCCATTTCAAAGGCCAACTAATGAAGCATCAATCGGTTCCCAGAGTCTATAAATGTGTGTTTTTATTACAGACATGTGGATTGCTGCTGCTGGCAATGTGTTATACACAATGGTTATCATCCCGAGGCAAAAAGGCAATCTCATGGACAGACCAGGTAAAACCCTGCTCCCTCTATATCAACATGGATGTGTAGATTCCAAATAAAGATAATAATATTGATATTAATCAGTGTGAGAAAAAGTTTTCAGAGAGTACTTGTCCATAGGACAACTAAGTTTGATAAATTACTTGTCCAAAAGAATTGTTCACTTGTCCAGTTTGGACAAGTGATTTTGACAATTAACTTGTCCCAATAAACTTTGTTGCTGTAATACAAATAAAACTTTAATTGTAGTTATTATTATTTTATTTAACAAATTAATTGAAATCCTTCCTCTGTTCCTTCTATAAACATTGTTGCCACACTCTACCTTTCCCGCCAGTCCGCCTTTTACGACATCGCGTGTTGACTTGCGGTAATGATTTTACTACATCAAACATGCTCAAAGAGAAAAAAACGTAAAGTGATCGTTGACAACAACAATGGCGGATTTTGGTCAATTTAAGAAAGATTTATTAATAATTATGCATGTAAAAACAGTACTTGTCCATCGGATTAGAAGATAAAATGCTCGTCCGATATGGTAAAAAACATGACCCGGACGTTCGGACGTGTACTTTTTCTCACACTGTTAATGATAATATAGGATTAATTAAATAGAAAGGGTTTATATCCTATATACGTGACACTGTGTACCTGTCATGTTTGCAGCATGTGTGGTTCGGTATGGTAGGTGCCACATTGTATAGAGTTTATATAGGTGACACTGTATTCCTGTCATGTTTGCAGCATGTGTGGTTCGGTATGGTTGGTGCCACATTGTAAAGAGTTTATATAGGTGACACTGTGTACCTGTCATGTTTGCAGCATGTGTGGTTCGGTATGGTCGGTGCCACATGGTCGGTGCCACATTGTATAGAGTTTATATAGGTGACACTGTATTCCTGTCATGTTTGCAGCATGTGTGGTTCGGTATGGTAGGTGCCACATTGTATAGAGTTTATATAGGTGACACTGTGTACCTGTCATGTTTGCAGCACGTGTGGTTCGGTATGGTCGGTGCCACATTGTATAGAGTTTATATAGGTGACACTGTATTCCTGTCATGTTTGCAACATGTGTGGTTCGGTATGGTAGGTGCCACATTGTATAGAATTTATAAAGGTGACACTGTATTCCTGTCATGTTTGCAGCATGTGTGGTTCGGTATGGTCGGTGCCACATGGTCGGTGCCACATTGTATAGAGTTTATATAGGTGACACTGTGTACCTGTCATGTTTGCAGCACGTGTGGTTCGGTATGGTCGGTGCCACATTGTATAGAGTTTATATAGGTGACACTGTATTCCTTTCATGTTTGCAGCATGTGTGGTTCGGTATGGTAGGTGCCACATTGTATAGAGTTTATATAGGTGACACTGTATTCCTGTCATGTTTGCAGCATGTGTGGTTCGGTATGGTTGGTGCCACATTGTATAGAGTTTATATAGGTGACACTGTGTACCTGTCATGTTTGCAGCATGTGTGGTTCGGTATGGTAGGTGCCACATTGTATAGAGTTTATATAGGTGACACTGTGTACCTGTCATGTTTGCAGCATGTGTGGTTCGGTCTGGTAGGTGCCACATTGTATAGAGTTTATATAGGTGACACTGTATTCCTGTCATGTTTGCAGCATGTGTGGTTCGGTATGGTTGGTGCCACATTGTATAGAGTTTATATAGGTGACACTGTGTACCTGTCATGTTTGCAGCACGTGTGGTTCGGTATGGTAGGTGCCACATTGTATAGAGTTTATATAGGTGACACTGTGTACCTGTCATGTTTGCAGCATGTGTGGTTCGGTATGGTCGGTGCCGGCCTGTGGCTACTGGGTCATCTGTATCACCTGCTGTGGAGCACAGACTTCAGCTCCTATCCACAGTTCAACATCCGCATCAACACCCACCTCCACATGGATGCCTGGATGGTGCTCACCGCTTCCCTGCTCTTCTTCGCCTTCCCTGACTTTGTACTCTCATACCTGGTGAGTAAACATGATACCCTGACTATGTTCCCTGTTACCCTGAATATGCACTCTCATACCTGGTGAGTAAACCTGATATCCTGAATATGTTCTCTCATACCTGGTGAGTAAACCTGATATCCTGAATACGTTCTCTCATATCTGGTGAGTAAACCTGATACCCTGAATATGTTCCCTCATACCTGGTGAGTAAACCTGATACAGCGAATATGTTCCCTCATACCTGGTGAGTAAACCTGATACCCTGAATATGTACTATAATACCTGGTAAGTAAACCTGATACCCTGAATGTTCCCTCATACCTGGTGAGTAAACCTGATATCCTGAATATGTTCCCTCATACCTGGTGAGTAAACCTGATACCCTGAATACGTTCTCTCATATCTGGTGAGTAAACCTGATATCCTGAATACGTTCTCTCATACCTGGTGAGTAAACCTGATACAGCAAATATGTTCCCTCATACCCGGTGAGTAAACCTGATACCCTGAATATGTACTATAATACCTGGTGAGTAAACCTGATACCCTGAATACGTTCTCTCATACCTGGTGAGTAAACCTGATATCCTGAATACGTTCTCTCATATCTGGTGAGTAAACCTGATACCCTGAATATGTTCCCTCTTACCTGGTGAGTAAACCTGATACCCTGACTTTGTACTCTCATATCTGGTGAGTAAACCTGATACCCTGAATGTTCCCTCATACCTGGTGAGTAAACCTGATACAGCGAATATGTACTCTCATACCTGGTGAGTAAACCTGATACCCTAAATATGTTCCCTCATACCCGGTGAGTAAACCTGATACCCTGACTTTGTACTCTCATACCTGGTAAGTAAGCCTGATACCCTGAATATGTTCCCACATACCTGGTGAGTAAACCTGATACAGCGAATATGTTCCCTCATACCCAGTGAGTAAACCTGATACCCTGAACATGTACTGTAATACTTGGTGAGTAAACCTGATACCCTGAATACGTTCCCTCATACCTGGCGAGTAAACCTGATACCGTGAATATACCTGACCCTAAATTAAATTTTTCATCATGCTTCAAAATGAAGTGCATGCTCAAATCCCAATTTCATGCTAAGATTAAAAATGGCTCAATTTTTAAGTTATTGTTCATATCACTATATCATGTATGTTGGTACAAATGATGTACATGTACAGATATAATTGTGATCCTGTTTCAGTTTGATGTGACCAAGCGAGATGCTGTGGTGGTTCATTTGACTCGTACTATAGGAGCCATGAGTCTAGGCTCAGCCATTATTTCCCTACAAGCTCCAGGCTTCCTCCATGAACATGACAAAAAGAAACAGTTCCTCTCCAGGCTCATAGTGAGTATGATCAAACTTCTCTTCCCATTAATTTAATCCAGGATTCCCAGGTGTATTATTTTTAGCATGTCATCTTATAGGGGAACAACATTTACACAGAGAATAATGCTATATAATGCTATTACATCATTACGATCAGCAAATTTTAATAACTAATAATTTGGCCAACCAAGGCATTTCTTTTTTTATGACAGAAAAGTGTTTACATTATTAAAATTTAAACAAGTATTTTATTTTCTACTGCCTCCATAGTGAATAATTTAGAGTTGTGTTTGGTTTTTCAGACGACAGCATGTGGTTTTGTCACCCTGCTGGCCATGTGCTTGTGGGTTCAGAACATTGTACTGTCTCAGTTGCTCAACGTTCTCCTGGGTACCACGCCAATCATTGCTAATGCTGTCATCGGCTACTACGCGGGAGGAAGCCTCTTCTACAAGTTCTCACAGAAGGACAAACTCAAGACCAACTAATCCTCTGGCCCATACCGTGCCATATTTGCTAGGACATCAATCTTTGCATGGTTCACCCCGGTGTAGAATCCTACGCTGCGGAGTAATACTACCTCTACATTCCTAACTCACAGAGGTGAATGAGTCCCACTTGTATTAACATCAATTTGTCATTGGAACATTTTAGTCACTAAGACTTTTATTATACCAAAGTATCCTGACGTTCCCTTTAAGCAATACTCTTGATGAATCTCAGACTTGTATTAATGATGCTCTATTTGATGTGGTTCACCACTTTTGGTGGCTCTTAAGGTTCATGTGATGGAGGTGGATATCTTTACATTTTTATGTCACTTACATTTGAGGTAACTCTTGTAAGATATCAGGCAGAATTATATAAAGTTTTAACTGGCCAGGTTTTACATATTACATATACATATAAAATGCTTTTTGTAGGAAAGGCAGCATTGTATTTTAAACGTATAAAATGTGTTAAGTATACAGTAGTTGTTTGAGAGTGATACAAGTTAGCATACCATAAGTTATATGATGTTGTGAGGAGAGCATGACAAGATCGCAAAAGTTTAAATAAGAATAATGTATTGATTGTCATAAAGAAATGTTAAATGGAAATGTCATGTCATACAAAAATTGTGTGATCTCTTTTTTGAATGAAATACTCAATCATATGTGTTAGTTATAGTAATTTTACTGTTCAAGGTGACACGATTTTTGGCACTTTTCTCCTCGGTGAGGAAAGGCTCCCGTCACAGGTTATAATGACTCTGCCATTTTATCTTTCAAATCTTTGAGAGTTTTAAGCATAGAGACTAAAGGGACAGTTGTCATTTAATTTTTCAACATAATGCTATCATAAGGTGAACATGATAGGAATATTTAATTGCCTTTTCCTTGTACTTTTTCCCGTAATTTATTTTCTTTCTACACCTTGATCAAATGCTGAGGGTTCGTCTGCTGCATTTCAGATTTCAAAACCAATTCTATATCAGACATGCAAATAAACTGCTACAAAGTATACAGTAGAAAACTTCTTTTGTGTAATATTTATTCAGCTACTCCAGTATTATAGCAAAATTTAACTTTTTATATTTTACAAATCACATTTTGTGTCCGAGTGACATATAAATTAGTGCTGTTTACGTATACATGTCAATGTATCTATGAAGCTAGATGTATGTGAGAAATGTTAAACACATGCTATGTTACACTAATATTTATAGGTGATGCTAGTAACATATCAAATATGAATTTGTTTAAAATATTAAATAGAGCAGGTAACATATTTTAGCTCAGAAATTTGAGAGGCACAATGTTGTACTCCACTGGATATGAAATGAATCTGTTAATATGGCATTCTACATGATTCAAAATTAAATATCACACATGGAAATATTCAAATATATTGAATAATTATAGTAATAAGTATGATGGGTGTCTACCGGAGAAAGGATATTTGAAAGTGAATATCTGTCTTATTGTACTAGGTAGCACTCCACATGTGTTTTGCCATGTAAGATATGCAGTGCCACCTGGTGCGTCATTTGTAAGATTTGCAGTGGCTCCTGGTGAGTCATTTGTAAGGTATGCGGTAGCACCTGGTGAGTCATTTGTAAGATATGCAGTGGCACCTGTGAGTCATTTGTAAGATATGCAGTGCCACCTGGTGAGTCATTTGTAAACCTTACACAATGAATGGATGCAGGTAGATGACAGCATTGTGAAAACATGTGCGACATTGTTTTTTGAAGGGAAATTTCTAAAGATAAATGTAAATAAATCTTGTGACAGATTGATCCCACCTTAAATAAATCATAAGACAAAATTCATTACAATATTCCATCTGTAATACTTCCTTTAAAAAATATTGAAATGTTGACAATTCGGAGAAATAATTTCCTTGATTTTTCCTCTCCTCCTTCTCTGCATTTAGCAGATCTTCAATTTCTGTTTTTTTGGCTTCGAGAATGCTAGCATCCTCTTGGTGTTGTCAATATCACATTGTCAAGGTAGAAGAGAGTGTGCTTTATATAAACCAGGTGAAATGCCACATGACCTATCTTGAAATTATTAATGAAGGAATAAAAAAAAGATGTACCTGTGCACATGAACGTTACATATACATACAAAAGTATAGGTGTGAATAGCTTGTGTGAGAAAACCAATTTACAGTGGCCAGGCAGTGAATGAGAATTAAAAAAGTTACTTATTCTATTAAATGTGTTGATTTATTATATTATTATGGTTCCTTTTTTGCTATCGTATCTGGAAGATAGCAATATTGCCTTATTTTGTAATATTAAACCCAAATGTGAGGTCCAGAAAAAAATTGTTTCTCATCATTTTTAAGGGTAGGGAGGGATTTTTTGTTTTTTCCATTGTTTTCCCTTGTGAACCCAATAACTTTCGATCAAAATTAAATAGCAAGGCCAAACGTACACTGTAAATGCTTCTTATCAAGGTCTTGAAAAGGTGCACTTGTAAGTGAGTAACTTTCTTTTGAGGCAGCCATCTTGTACAAGAGAAATGATATTTAACAATTCTGATACTGTTTTTAAAATTGACAGTTTACTTATTTTTTAACGTTGAACCTCAGTTTTTAGGAAATGGTGGTGACCTTCAGTTTTGGGGAAAAAGATTGGCATTTAAAAAAACCCCGATAAAACAGCCCTAAAGTATTGCTTTTGCCACTGTGCCATAAGCCAAAGTTTCTGCAGTTGGTATTTATTTTTTAAACCCAAAAATATCATGGGGCAGTGATAAGAGACAACTTTTCCTGGACCAATTTACACAACTCAAACTAGATTTTTAAAATGGAACCAAGTAAGATCCTGAGCAACAATGATAAGATTTCTAACATAGTAAAGTTCTATAAACATGATTACACGCTGAAAAAGAAGCTTACATATGATCCTTTTGCTTTGGCCCGATTTTGCTTCTAACTTAAATATAATTTTATATTCTCGTATCATCTCATTTTATAAGCTCTGGCTCAATCTCTGTCAGATACAGGAGTATCGTGCTTCATATGGCTCTAGCTGCTGTTCTGCCAGTCCCAGAGGTACGCTTCATATGGCTCTAGCTGCTGTTCTGCCAGTCCCAGAGGTACGCTTCATATGGCTCTAGCTGCTCTTCTGTCAGTCCCAGAGGTACACTTCATATGGCTCTAGCTGCTCTTCTGTCAGTCCCAGAGGTATGCTTCATATGGCTCTAGCTGCTCTTCTGTCAGTCCTAGAGGTATGCTTCATATGGCTCTAGCTGTTCTGTGGCCAACAGAAGTATCATGCTTCATACGGCTCTAACTGTTCTGTGGCTGTCAGAAGTCTCATGTTTCATGCCGCTCTAGCTGTTTTGTGGCTGTCAGAAGTATTGTTTCATACGGCTCTAACTGTTCTGTGGCTGTCAGAAGTATCATGTTTCATACCGCTCTAGCTGTTCTGTGGCTGTCAGAAGTATGCTTCATATGGCTCTAGCTGTTCTATGGCTGCCAGAAGTATCATGTTTCATACGGCTCTAGCTGTTTTGTGGCTGTCAGAAGTATCATGTTTCATATGGCTCTAGCTGTTCTGTGTTTCATATGGCTCTAGCTGTTCTGTGTTTCACATGGCTCTAGCTGCTCTCCTGTCAGATACAGAAACATCATCAGTATTGCTAGACTTTTCTGGATCTTGTGTTTGTGGTTTAGGTTGAGAGCTCCCAGAAGTTTCATCTAGAGTGTTATTGATTTCCTTGTTCTGAATTGTGTCTCTCTGAGCTTGGTTTGACTGTCTCTTCATGTACTCCTTCAATGCACGGTAGCAAAATCTGTACTGCTCCTGTAACAGTGTAAATATAAAAGCTAGTAATTGCATTTACTTAGCAATGTACTGCAAACCAAAATGTAATGAGAGACATGGTTATTGCCTTATATTTTGATATATTCAGCTCAACCAACACTGCTCAACATAAAATGCCAGATATCTGGAGCAAAACAAAGAAGGGAGATGGTTCATGCTGGATGCCATGCTTTGAGGCCCATATAATAATAAACACTCCCATATCATTTGGGTGAGGCATTGTATCCCAGTGACAGGCTTCTATCTTTGACAGGATATAATCCTAAAATATATTGACAAAATTGTTGATTCAAAACAATAAAGCAGAGAGGGAGGCTTCTGGTTTAATCCGGCATCTGGGGTGACTTACGAGTGAAAGAAGGGCATAAATTAGTATATAAGAGGAGTATAAAAGGGCTATAAGAGGAGTTTAAAAGGGGTATAAAATGAGTATAAGATTAGTATAAAAGGGGTATAAGAGGGGTATAAAATGAATATAAGAGGAGTATAAAAGGAGTATAGGAGAGGTGTAAAAGGAGTATAAGAGCAGTATAAGTGGAATATAAGAGGAGTATAAGCGGAGTATAAGTGGAGTATAAGAGGAGTATAAGTGGAGTATAAGAGTATACGTGGAGTATAAGTGGAGTATAAGAGGAGTATAAGTGGAGTATAAGAGGAGTATAAGTGGAGTATAAGAGGAGTATAAGTGGAGTATAAGAGGAGTATAAGAGTATAAGAGGAGTATAAGTGGAGTATAAGAGGAGTATAGGAGGAGTATAAGTGGAGTATAAGTGGAGTATTAGAGGAGTATATGAGGAGTATTAAGAGGAGTATAAGTGGAGTATAAGTGGAGTATAAGTGGAGTATAAGAGGAGTATTAAGTGGAGTATAAGCAGATTGTAGTATTACCAAGCAGGTGATGACTCCCGGCAGACTGGACCTGAGGCATCTCGCCATGCGGAACACGTCCACCACATTGTCAACCCGCAGTCTCTCCACCACAAGCCATGTCATGCAGAACAACCCGCTCCTGAAACATCAAACCTTGCATCAACTCTTATCCTACATACGATGATTTATGGGAATTGCCACAGATCTGTGTCTGTGTTTTGAAATGGTTGGATAAGATGAGAAGACAAACCTTTTCACTCCATCAGAGCAGTGTATAAGTACCGGTGATGAGCGTTTGCTGTCATGTCTCATGGCCTGGATGAGGTCCTGCAGTTCCATGAATACTGCCACATTAGGGATGTTCTTCTGGGGCGGCCATTGTGAGAACTGCAACTGTTTCACCCTCAATGGCTTCTTGGCAGCACTATTATAACTCATGACATGAAACTGCCTGCTCACAAAATTGTGAGAATCTCTCTTCACTGAGATATTTTTTATTCGATATGGACCATAAGACTCTTCAGAAGAATCATTTGGCCAGTACTGAATCCCTTCATCCCATGTACCTAACATCACAACACAGTGTATCTTCTGTTCATATATGGCATCCCACATTTGATGAATGTGGTCCTTTGTAGTGGGGTTACGGGTTACCAGAAAGGTACCTAAAGTTGTCACACTGTCTAACACAGTCATTATTAGTTTGGAATCATTTGTTGTATTTGTTTTTGTTGGACTCACAAATCTCTTGTCTCCATTGTCATAGTTATAGTCTACATTATTGATGGAACTGTGATTGAGTTCTTCAAACTCATGAGCCAACATAGTCTTTCCTTTTGAGTCAGTCCGATGGAGCAATTGGTTATAATGAGCTCGGAATTCCGCTCTGGAGATGCCCATATCTGGTCTACAGAAGGCCTCCTTGAGGCACTCATGGATGAACCGGTACTGTGTGAATGTGGATACCTGGTTAACCCTTTCCAACCTGAGGAATGTCACACATTGTAGAATATCTATTGTGTCTGTCTCCTTGCCTTCCTCCAGGAGACTGGCGATGGCAATGAAGGCGCCGCTCCTGCCGCCCCCAGTATGGCAGTGGACTGCAGACATGCTGCCTGGAGACACGTCCTGCTGGGTCTGACTCAGGAAGGACAGGAAGGACAGCGTGTTCCCTGGCACCCCACCCTTCATCCAGCAATGGAACTGATAGTGGTAAACTGTCCTACACTGTTCCTGGCCTTTCAACTGTAAGACCAGCTTTCTGCTGGTAAAATGTGCTCGCCTTTCTGTGCCTTTGATGTATACAATAAATTGTCCATACATTTCAATGTCTTTTTCTGGCCAGTAAGGATCTGCTTGTGTTTTGTTTTCCTCTTTGAGATCCATAAGCATGACAATCTTCTCAACTTGATAATCCCATATCATACTCCAGAAGTGCTCTATTGTGTTTTGTAGAGGAGCCTGTGTCACGATGTAACACCTGTCCGATCTGACCTTCACAAAACTGGCATTGATATAGTCTGACATGAACTTCCAGCTGCCAGTAAGTTGCACCCGGTTGTCGTTGAATGGCAGCACCTGTGTGGATCGGTTCAGGTAGATATTGTTGGTATCGAGGCCTGCAGTGGCTGCCGAGGTGAACCCCCCAGGCAAGCGCTTATACTCCTCCTTCAGTGGATAGTCGGACCTTTCTCTCTGGACAATATAATGTTCCAGCTCTCTGGTGTTAATCTCATTCGTTTTTGTTGGGTGATACACTTGGTGATCTTTTTCTTCCTCTTCAATCATTGGTTCTTTTGCTGTCTCTGTGTTTTGCTCTGCTCTATATTTATGTCCATAAACTGGGTCTCTTTGAATTTTTATATTTGGGAAGACATCAAATCTGTTGTCTGATATGTCCATCAGTCTGTCTTTACTGATGTGATGAGTGTGCAGATCTGCAAGGGTTGGTCCTCTATGATAGGTTAAAATATCAGGAAATTTGAATTTAAAATTTGATTTCTCCTTTTTTCTTTTGTAGAACAGAACGCACAGAGCAAGTGCTAGGATCATCAAGAAGAGGACCAGAAATACAACAGCAATTACCATAGAGTTACTAGTGGAGGCTTTGGTGCTGACATGTTCTGCTTTAACAAAAGCGACGGTGAAGTCCGTGTCTGTGATGACCTTGGTGGATGCCCTCTTGGTGACCCCATCCAGAGTGGTCACCACACTCAGCCAGATATTGTAAACATTATCGTCCTTGAGCAGTGCATTGTAGTAGGGTCTTGCAGTCATTGTGCCTGTGCCAACCACAAAGTGCACGTCACTCCCAGACAGAATCTCCGGATCGATCACACCAGTGACATAGCAGGACACGCCTTCTTCCTGGGATGTGTGGAAATCGTGTATTTCCTTCTGATTGACACAAGAAGCACTCTCTCCCTCGCTCACTCGGTCCACTATAATCTGCGCTCCGGTGAATGGACCCGTGGTAAAACTCATAGAAAATATCTTCAATTCCACTGTTTTGTTGGATATTTTCACTATCTCAGGTGCTTGTGGTGGAAAAGGTGACTCTGGTTCTGTCCAGAAGGTTCTTGATGTGGCTGGTCCCAGTACACCTCCTATCACCACTCCCACTGTAACATCATAGGATGAGGAGGGTAGGAGACCAGCCAATGTCATATGAGTCTCAGAGGCCATGATGACCCGCTGCAGTAAGCCGAGGCCTGAACTTGTGATGAAGGAGTTGGCCAGGACAAAAGACACCTGCAACAACAACCAAATATTATACATACCAATTGTGTGCTGAAACACAGACCAAAGGCCTGGGAGATGGGCTGACTATTGCCTTTGTGTTTTGATTAAATGGAATGGGAAATAGAAATAATTGATTTTCTGACAATATACCATCTTACCTGCAAATAGCTAAATAAATCCAAAAACGAGTAGAGAATGACAGAAATGTTCCCGTCTTCACTGTATAAGCTATCTTGACAAAGTTACCACGCCTAAACATAGTGTGAATCCTACCTTATAATATCCCTCATTGCTCTCCAGCACGGGACCATCCCACTCAACCTTGACAAAGTTACCACGCCTAAACAGAGAGTGAATCCTACCTTATAATATCCCTCATTGCTCTCCAGCACGGGACCATCCCACTCAACCTTGACAAAGTTACCACACCTAGACAGAGATTGAATCCTACCTTATAATATCCCTCATTGCTCTCCAGCACGGGACCATCCCACTCAACCTTGACAAAGTTACCACACCTAAACAGAGTGTGAATCCTACCTTATAATATCCCTCATTGCTCTCTAGCACGGGACCATCCCACTCAACCTTGACAAAGTTACCACACCTAGACAGAGATTGAATCCTACCTTATAATATCCCTCATTGCTTTCCAGCACGGGACCATCCCACTCAACCTTGACAAAGTTACCACACCTAGACAGAGATTGAATCCTACCTTATAATATCCCTCATTGCTTTCCAGCACGGGACCATCCCACTCAACCTTGACAAAGTTACCACACCTAGACAGAGATTGAATCCTACCTTATAATATCCCTCATTGCTCTCCAGCACGGGACCATCCCACTCAACCTTGACAAAGTTACCACACTTAAACAGAGTGTGAATCCTACCTTATAATATCCCTCATTGCTCTCCAGCACGGGACCATCCCACTCAACCTTGACAAAGTTACCACACCTAGACAGAGATTGAATCCTACCTTATAATATCCCTCATTGCTCTCCAGCACGGGACCATCCCACTCAACCTTGACAAAGTTACCACACTTAAACAGAGTGTGAATCCTACCTTATAATATCCCTCATTGCTCTCCAGCACGGGACCATCCCACTCAACCTTGACAAAGTTACCACGCCTAAACAGAGTGTGAATCCTACCATATAATATCCCTCATTGCTCTCCAGCACGGGACCATCCCACTCAACCTTGACAAAGTTACCACACCTAGACAGAGTGTGAATCCTACCTTATAATATCCCTCATTGCTCTCCAGCACGGGACCATCCCACTCAACCTTGACAAAGTTACCACGCCTAAACAGAGATTGAATCCTACCTTATAATATCCCTCATTGCTCTCCAGCACGGGACCATCCCACTCAACCTTGATTGAAGTCTCTGTTTTCCAGACAAGTCTGAGGTTTTCTGGTACGAGTTCTATGGGCGTGGTAGTTTCTATGGTGGGCTCATCCTGTTCTTCAGGTTGCTGCTGGGTAGTAGATGTTATCTTGGCAGGCTGGGTCTGAGGATCCTCTGAGGTGCTGGATTCTGTACTGAGGCTCTGGCTAGTGGAGGTGGTGAGCTCAGCGGAAGACTTAACAGTAGTAGGGGCCACTGCTGGAATAACCAAGTGAAGAGATGGCGAAGGAGGACTCAATAATGTCTCCTCATTTAATGAGAACACTTCAATGTCAATGGTGACACCTAGTGGCAGGTTTCTGATCCACAGAGTATTTTCTGGTGCTGGCACTGTGATGGACTGGTAGGGGCATTGGCCAGCGTAGCAGGTCAGGACAACTCGGTGGGACACGATCTCATCACACGTAGTCATAGCAACTGGTGGAGGCTTCAGATACAACATAAAACTTCAGATTAGATGGCTCACAAAGAAGAGAGGGTATGATTGGCTGAGACGTGTATGATATCATTGATGTGAGAGATGTTTGCTTACCTCCCATTGCACCCTGATCTGGACAGATTGGTCCATGTACTGCTGTGACAGCGCGCTCAGGGACACCGGGCCATGCCGGGGAGCTGCAAATATAAAATAAAACAGACATCAGTAACACATTACCACCATACTGGGGAGCTGCCCAATATAAATAAGCATTAAGCAGGCATCAGTAACACAGTAGCAGGAGATATGCTGGGTGGTCATTGTTGGAGTGTCTATGTGAGAATACTCACCTGTGCATGCCGTGTTCATGTATAGGGTTTCAGGTCCAGGCACGGAGTTGCCTAGCTTCCCGTTGTCCAGCCTGGGCAGTCTCATCCGGAAGCGGTACACGGCCGTGGGGTCCAGATTGGTCATCTCATACGAGTATCGCGGTGGTTCCGGGGTGCGGGGCGTGACCTTCACCGCCTGGATCCAGTCCTGCCGGTCCTGAAGCTGGTACTCCAGCCTGTACTGCCCTACTGGGGGGTCCCCGATATCCCACGTGGCAGACCAGGGGTGCCACCACACCATCAGCACAGTGGCACTACCAAGAGTTATATTAGGAGGAGTAGAAAACTTGGCAAGTCCTGAAACGATAAATATATCCCATGCATGATATCCTATGTACGTCCCTTTTTGTCTGACGAATACTGTAACAGGCGCGGGGGTGTAAAATTGATAACTGAACCTTGAAATTAAATAATTTGGGTGTAAATGTTGATAACTGAACCCAAAAATATAGATAATAGAGCTAGTACTGACTTAGCTGGCATCCAGGTCCATCGTAGCCGTAGAGACACTTGCCGCTGGAGCAGAGGCCGTTTAACCGGCTGCAGGTATCCCCGGCCGGGCACCGACACTCCGTCTGACATCCCACGCCAAACAAGCCCTGCGGACAGGCTGAAAGCAAACACACAACGCCCCTCTCAGATGATACTCATTTACCTGTGGTATAAGGTCTACATGCAACATATAGAGAAATGGTTAAGTGCATGAAGGAAGCAAGAAGCAAATGATCTCAAATTGCTTTTAATATAGACAACACAAACATAATTTTAACCCCAACTTTTAATCGGGATTTGATAAGTGTGCGTGTGTTAGTGCATATATCGAACCTTGGAGTATAATGAATGGAGTTGTGACGCAATGTGCGTTATAATTACCGACAATCCATTGTGTCTTGTGATGCCATATCACCCGAAAACTTATGACGTTATTCAACTTTGTGACAATTTTGACTCACAGTAGACAGTATTTAGACCAAGAAACATTGCGAGTGAGATTTTCTACTCTTTTCACTGATTATGGAGATATAATTTTTTTTCATGTACTCCAAATGTACACGATTCTACAACGTTTTAGAAACGTCCATGTCAGTGATTTCCGCATCATATGGTAATTTTATAAAGAGCTCAATACAAATCAACTCTTACAACGTTCACTTTTAGTTTACTTTACACAAGCAACGCCTTCATTGACAGGCCTATACAATATATCATTTTTTTTACTTTGAAAAAAATCTTTCTTCTGATATAATTTTCAAATCTGCCAATATACGTGTCCATTCCATTTTCATAGCATTTGCCCAGCAAGGTGATTTCACATTGATGCAACATTTTTACCCCAAAAAATCTGATATTCTGACAAAAAAGCTTGTGGTCTTTGTAAAAAAAACAATTCTTTTTTCACAAAAATAATATGTTGTGTTCAGAAAATATTGATAAATAATTAAGGCATTTTCTATAATGTACTATTGATACTGTGAAAATCTCATCCTTCTATATCTATAGATATTGTATTGTTTACGCTTTGTAGTCATTGAAAAACGTTTATGTACATATCAACTTGACAGGCTTGTAGGAATAGCCTTCTCAGGTAAAATATCCAAAATTTCACTATAGGATTTCCAAAAACCCATTTTTTTATGAAATGATAATTTTTTTTCTAAATCTAAAAACTAAAAAATAGCTAAAAAATTGGCAGTAACACACATTGCTTCAAAGGGAAACTATCCTATTGTTCCAAACAATGGGTTGCTATGGTGCCATGTGCACAATCTACGGCGTCACAACTCCACTCATTTTACCCCAAGACCGAACTAATAACTTTCGGTCAACGTGAATTTGGGTTAGGGGTCAAATAGGCCTTCAATTGATATACCTTCATCCGTTGAATGTAAGTTAGCTTTACGGGCCACTATGGTCAGTCTAATTTTAGAGGTATTGCAAATCCTACTAAATGGTTACATTATATCGACCCTCAAATAAGTGCCCTCAAATCTCAACCAAAAAGTTATGCTCAAATCTCAACCTCAATGGTAAGCTCAAATCTCAACTGAAGAATTACGCTCAAATCTAAAACTAGAAATGTTTTGACCAAATTTCAACCTAAGAGGTACGCTCTAATCTCAACCTAAAAGGTACGCTCTAATCTCAACCTAAAAGGTACACTATAATCTCAACCTAAAAGGTACACTCTAATCTCAACCTAAAAGGTACACTCTAATCTCAACCTAAAAGGTACGCTCTCATCTCAACCTAAAAGGTACACTCTAATCTCAACCTAAAAGGTATGCTCTAATCTCAACCTAAATGGTACGCTCTAATCTCAGTATAAAAGGTACACTCTAATCTCAACCTAAAAGGTACACTCTAATCTCAACCTAAAAGGTATGCTCTAATCTCAACCTAAAAGGTACGCTCTCATCTCAACCTAAAAGGTACACTCTAATCTCAACCTAAAAGGTACGCTCAAATCTCAACCTAAAATGTACACTCTAATCTCAACCTAAAAGGTACGCTCTAATCTCAACCTAAAAGGTACACTCTAATCTCAGTATAAAAGGTACGTTCAAATCTTCAACTAAAAGGATATATAAAATACCCGAAACAAAAACAAAAAACAAAAAATGCACCAAATTCTCAATCAAAAAGCTTGTCGAGATTTACTTAAAATATCTTCATTTAATTGATGACCTTAATGTTTCTGACACTTCATTCATCACACCTATTCATCATTTGTTATCACAGAAAATATCGCTAACATGTTATGAATTGTTTATTTCATGCACAGTCAATATATTTCATGCATTGTTAATGTGATCTACAAAAGTAATGCACAAATGGGCAATGATAGAGCTGTGATGATGAGTGTATCGTGCTTGATGCTCTTATTTTTCCATTATGCAATAATCAATGGCAATGAGGACAGTGGTGCGCTCCTCATGAGGTCTAAGTGGACATACGCGTCTTGCACAGCGGGAAGTTGGTCCAGCCCCAGGAACACTGCTGGGAGCAGCTGCCCGTGGTGACGTCACACCCGCCCTCTGGTGGGTAGCAGTGACAGTCAGCAGCGCATCCGGTCCCCCAGAAACCCACAGGACAGGCGCCTGCAACATATACATACAGAAAAATACATTGTCAGCGAAAATTCATTACCCAGAAATTTATTTTTTTAAATATATCATAAATTGCTTAAAAATATAAACATTAAATACAAACTCAATGTTAATTTTGAGCTGGATAATATTTGGTTCAGCAATCCTTAATTCAGCATCTGAACCCGCGTACTATGTGTTTCTACGATTACAAAGAAATCAGAGAATTTCGATAGCATCATCTATAATTCAAATTGTATCTAAAGGAATTCCATGGTGATGAGAAAGCTTGGGATTTCCAGCATTTCTTTCAGTCTGCAGCAGCCCTGCCCAGTGATGCATGCACACTCGTCCATAATGCATGCGAGTGTCACAAGTCACGTGTGTGCTATACCTGCTGCTGATTGGCTGTCAATATCTCAGAAAATGTACATTCTGCCCCAAATTATGAGTCAGCGACCCAGGGGAGAAGATAATTGTATTGGAGTAGCGCCTCTGCAAGTCTACACGCATATTCCATTAAATATTTAAAACGCATGACCCACAATATGCGTCCATGCAGGAATAAGTATAGCCAATAATACCATGACAATTCATATTTACAAAATACTGATTAAAATTCATTTTTCGATTTTATCACCATTACACAGCTGGTGTTTTTTGTAATTTGATGATTTGCACATCTATTTTAAGTTTTAAAAACAGATAATATATGATATAAAGAATTACACGATTTTGTATTAATAGGTTGTATTAATATAACGGCAAATATAAATAACATATAAATGAACACAGATGTTGTAGAAATTCTTCAAAAATTCCCACTCATTATGCAAATATGCAATATTAATAAATCGACTGTTAGCAGTCTCTCTCATTAAAAAGTAAACATTGATGAAATATCAGATAAAGGTATTAAATTTTGCAGTTGCAATCAGCAATTACACCTGAATTTTAATTTCCGCACTTTGTCCAAATGGATATCACAGCCTCAGCAGTGAACCTTACATACACAAACAAGTATATATTCATGTTCAATAAATTAAAGGGGCGTGTTCAAACGATAAGATACGTTTTAGGTAATTTTAAAATGCGAGTTATATCGAAATATTATATAATGAATTACTGTGAGTGACTGTTCAACGATACAAAAGGAGAAAATTCCGAGGGCGAGGGTATTTTTTGACACGGTATTTCCCATGGGACAGGAGCTTTATCATAACAATAGTTAATAACGTGTTGATTCTTGGTCAATATAAACTTGACAGCTCAATTAAACAATCTGTATCTTTGCATATGTTACAAAAGCCTTACCTTGACAAATGTGTACTTGGTAGAGTAAGAAGTAGAGGCCTAGAATAATGAGAGAGGGTACGGCTGCCATCCCGGGACACACTGATCTAACTGTGCAGGCTCACCGTCAAGTTCAGATTAGCTGGCATTCATCGCTTCATTGATTTTTGGCCGCACTTCCCCACGTGTGGTGACATTGATTGGCTCAAAACGATTTCCCACAGAGGTGCTTATCAATAAATTTATCCAAAATTTCAAGAAAACTTCAAATTGAAAGAGAAAACAAAACAAGTACAAACATAAAACGTCACCACTTTATGTGATCATAAAGTGATGTCACAGAGAATCATGACGTCATGTATTGTGACACATTCACTGTTGCTTGGTAACTGTTTTGTTATTTTGCGCATCACGTGTTATTGTTTACATTTGAAGAAAGTGAAAGCGAAAGTCAAGGAGTTGTTTCAAGACTTTTTAGAGAACAACTTATTTTAAATCGCATTGACCAGGTAAACTTACACTTATATCTATGGGTGCCAATCGGCATGTTATAATCAGATTCTATTTTTGCAATTTATGTGATATAATATATCTTTGATTTTTTGTAAACACAAGCAGATTCTATATTTTTTATGATCAGGTTCAAACATACATTATGACTGGCTTGGTGATATATGCTGCATTCATCACCACGCTTTGTGCTGGTACAGGTATGTAGAGTACTCTTCCCGCAGAGGATGACGCATTTTCCTTATATCTAAAACTTTTAGTCCTCCTTGCATTTTATATTTAAATTGTTTTAAGTGAATCCCTATAAAGTAATATCCAGACATATAGAGTCTTCATGAATGGATGGTTTGTGACGTATTCAATGCATATTTCGCGTAAACGTAAGAACCATAGGCTGCAGTACAAGATGTTTGAAAGTTCACCAAGCTTTTTTATCCATAAAAAAACATTGAACAATAATATTTTGGTAAAAGTAGGAAATTCCTTTCATGTAGTCTAATAAATTAAATATTGAATGTAATGAGAATCCGAGAGTAGACCGTGACCATGGTCGGGGATTAACCAGCCTTCCTCAGCACAACCATGGTTAAATTAATAGGACGTATGAATGATAGCATGTGAGGTCATGTCAGAGAGTATAAATGATAATGCGTGAGGTCATGTTAGAGAGTAGGAATGATAGCATGTGAGGTCATGTCAGAGAGTATAAATGGTAACGCATGAGGTCATGTCAGAGAGTATAAATGGTAACGCGTGAGGTAATCTCAGAGAGTATAAATGGTAACGCATTAGGTCATCTCAGAGAGTATAAATGGTAACGCGTGAGGTCATGTCAGAGAGTATAAATGGTAACGCGTGAGGTCATGTTAGAGAGTAGGAATGATAGCATGTGAGGTCATGTCAGAGAGTATAAATGGTAACGCATGAGGTCATCTCAGAGAGTATAAATGGTAACGCATGAGGTCATCTCAGAGAGTATAAATGGTAATGCGTGAGGTCATGTCAGAGAGTATAAATGATAACACGTGAGGTCATGTTAGAGAGTATAAACGATAATGCATGAGGTCATGTTAGAGAGTAGGAATGATAGCATGTGAGGTCATGTCAGAGAGTATAAATGGTAACGCATGAGGTCATCTCAGAGAGTATAAATGGTAACGCGTGAGGTCATGTTAGAGAGTATAAACGATAATGCATGAGGTCATGTTAGAGAGTAGGAATGACAGCATGTGAGGTCATGTCAGAGACTATAAATGGTAACGCGTGAGGTCGTGTTAGAGAATACAAACAAAAACGTTTGAGGTCATGTTGAGGAGTATGAGGTGTGAAGTCATGTTGGAGAGTATGAGGTCATGTTGGAGAGTATGAGGTGTGAGGTCATGTTGGAGAGTATGAGGTCATGAGGTCATGTTGTTACAGGGCTGGGCATGCAGTTGCGGCTGTACGGGGGCCCGTCGGGCAATGAGGGCCGACTGGAGGTGTATCACTCCAACCAGTGGGGCACTGTCTGCGATGACAACTGGCAGGATTCCTACTGTGCTGTGGTCTGCAAACAACTAGGATACACGTAAGTACTCACCGCTCTATGCTGCGCATTGCATCTTAATTCACAATCATTCTTTAGGACTTAACACGATTTTTCTTATATATCGATGATATAGCATAAACTGGAAGATTTTTTTCTCTCCACTTTTACTGGAAAATAGTAATGGATGAGCTGTAAAAAAATGAGCATCATTACTGTTTTGTTTGCAGTTATAGTATTTTGATTTTTAACGTTTGTAACATTGCCTTAATGACACTAGTTCATTCATGTTAAGTCCCATAGAAATGTTTTAGAGCAGCTGTGGATCTCAACAAAACAGTATCATAAGACCAGTAAATATTTCCTTGGGCCCAGTAGAAAACGAGCTTATCATTCTAAGTGTGCTTTGTCTGTATGTGATGAACCGGTGCTTGTAGAGGTGGGCAGTTGGTACCGGGCAGCAACTATGGCGTATGCGGTAATCCCATCTGGCTGGATGACGTCAAGTGTCGGGGCACGGAGTCCTCCCTGGACGAATGTCTGACTGGCTTCTGGGGGGAGACGGACTGCTCTCACACCGAGGACGTTGGCTGTATCTGCCAAGCCACCGGCACAGGTCAGTACCCACCTTCATCCCCGGACCTTTTACCCCCGGACCTTTACCCCCGGGCCTTTACCCCCGG
The DNA here is from genome assembly GCA_949316495.1 of Amphiduros pacificus. Taxonomy (NCBI): domain Eukaryota; kingdom Metazoa; phylum Annelida; class Polychaeta; order Phyllodocida; family Hesionidae; genus Amphiduros; species Amphiduros pacificus. The sequence continues at coordinate 54,057,073 of OX439001.1, read as the reverse complement.
ACATTTTACCCCCGGGCCTTTACCCATCCGAAAATTCCCAGTAACAGATGGGTTATTCCAAAAACAGACTACATGAATTCAATATTCGTTAAAAAAAAACAAAATTTCTTGTTTTGCCCGTTGAGCTCTGTGATCTTGTGTCAAGTGAGGACTGGTTTTGGGATTGGTTTGTACATGTTGGTTGCAGTGAGCGGGAGTTGTGAGACAAGCCGGCACCGCATCAACCCCGTGCAGGGCACGTCCCCCTGGATCGGGCGGGTCGAGGTCCAGAATGACGCCGGAGACTGGCAGGTCGTGTGTGATGACTTCTGGGACGACAGGGACGCCTACGTCTTCTGCACGTGCATGGGCTATGCCAGGTAGTTCCCAATGCTCTCTTCATCAATGTTTGATATACAGAATAAAGATAACTTTCCCTCATAGGGAAGCAGATTTGCTTAAATATTAATGAAACCAATAGAAAAAAAAGGGACTGGACTTTAGCCTCTCCCTCAATGTATGGACCCTCACAGCATGAAAAAGGTTCATAAGACAACAGTCAGAGGAGATTAGGGACTGAGGACATTGATGTTTGTATTTGTGTTGTAGGACTGCTGACTTCCGTGCTTTCTGGAGCTCCAGTTTGTCCGGTCTATCTCCGGCCCTTGCTATGGGTTACGATGCGGTGCACTGTGACGCCTCAGACATGTCCACCATGAAGGACCTCTGGACCTGCCCCACGGTGGCCGCCTCCGGCAAATGCGATCCTTCCCGCGAGGCGGCGGGAGTCGCTTGCGGCCCTGTACCCCAGACCCAACCTCCTAGTAAGTCACCCTCACAGCAACTGCTCAATACAACATTTAGGCATTGTTAATAGATTGATGCTTCAAAATTTCTATTTTAAAAAAACTTGTTGGTAAAGGTGTGTGGTGTTGACTGTGTTTCAGGTGCTCCCGAGTTCACAGCCGAGTGTGACTCCTCCACTGTCACAGTATGCTACAAGAGCAGCGAGTACAGCATGAATAAAACGTTCCTGTCCTCCTCGCCTCCCTGTGCCAAGGCCCAAACCAGAGATGTCCCGGATGGTGTCTGCTATGACATTCCAATGGAGGACTGTACAGCCGGCGTCATTATGGTCAGTTGCTACTATTACAAGCTTTATGCATAGTCTTTTCTGAAATAACACTTGGCATTTATATTGCAACTTGGATGAAGTTGGTCCTAGTCATGAATTACCTACCTCTCTTTTGTTACAGAGTAGTTCAACAGCCAAGAGTTATTGTTATGACATCTCCTACTCTGAATATGACTCGGACCCGAATACTCTGATCACAGACCCAGTGTGGATGCGCAGAGCGTGCTGTGATGTGGCCAAGAATGGCTCCGTGGACACTGGATATAAACATGACACTCCAACACAGTAAGTGGCAATAGTACTGCATGGCCAGCATAAAGGTACCTAGCCCAATGTTTAACAATAGTACTGCATGGCCAGCATAAAGGTACCTAACCCAATGTTTAACAATAGTACCATATCATCAGCATAAAGGTACCTAACCCAATGTTTAACAATAGTACTGCATGGCCAGCATAAAGGTACCTAACCCAATGTTTAACAATAGTACTGCATGGTCAGCATAAAGGTACCTAACCCAATGTTTAACAATAGTACTGCATGGTCAGCATAAAGGTACCTAACCCAATGTTTAACAATAGTACTGCATGGCCAGCATAAAGGTACCTAGCCCAATGTTTAACAATAGTACCATATCATCAGCATAAAGGTACCTAACCCAATGTTTAACAATAGTGCTGCATGACCAGCATAAAGGTACCTAACCCAATGTGTAACAATAGTACTGCATGGTCAGCATAAAGGTACCTAACCCAATCCTTAAAAGTAGTGTCATATCATCAGCATAAAGGTACCCAACTCAATATGTAGCAATAATACTGCATTGTCAGCATAAAGGTACCTAACCCTATCTTTAACATAAGAACTGCATGGTCAGCATAAAGGTACCTAACCCAATCTTTAACAATAGTACTGCATGGTCAGCATAAAGGTACCTAACCCAATCTTTAACATTATTGCCATATCATCAACATAAAGGTATCCAACCCAACATGTAGCAATCGTTCTGCATAGTCAGCATAAAGCTTAAGGTACCTAACCCAACCTTTAACAATAGTGTCATATCATCAGCATAAAGGTACCTAACCTATAGCTAATATGTAGCAATAGTACTACATGGTCAGCATAAAGGTACCTAATATGTAGCAATCGTACTGTGTGGTCAGCAAAAAGGAATCTTATGTGTAGCAGTTGTATTCCATGTCACCACCATGGCAGTTCCCAAACAAATATATTGCAGTAGTGCCACGTCACGATGGCAATTAGGGTTCCCATGTTGCATGATCGAGGACTGATTATAAATGCTGTGGCTTGTGTTTTCATGTCAACTTGTCAATACAAAATAAAAATCTATAACACCTTTTGAAAAGAATAGGGCATTGAGACCCAGTGCCAGGTTTCTGTACAGCCTAAATAGTTCTAAAAGATGTTCCATACAATTCTAGACCTGTATTGCTCGTAATATAGATTGGTCCTAACTAAGCAAAAATGCATGATTACATTTTACACTTTCAGAGCACCAGTTCATGCTGAAGCTCCGGTTAACTTCACAATCCATTGCTATGCTGATGATACATTCGCTGGACAAGAACTGGAGTTTCCCGCAGAGGTCACCAGAGGGCAGGACATGTTCTGTCAGGTGACCGCTGATACTTGGGATGACCAGTTGTTTCTTGTGGTACCAAACTGTCGCCTCAGTGCCACGGGTAATGGGGACCCTCCTTCTTATACATTCTTAGCTGACAAGTAAGTAAACATCTTCACAGAATTCAAGTTGATTGCAAATCTGTGATAATGATTTGAATTACAATGGCTGCATCATGTCTTGTTATTTTCTTTCGTAGGTGTCCCACTACATCAGAGCTGGGCCTGTCATATTTCAGCTTTGACCAGCACAATTGGGGATTTAAGTTCCAAGTACCAAAGTTTCAGGGCCATGACACCCTCTACCTGATGTGCGACACTTACGTATGTGACACGCAGCTGGATCATAAACCCTACTGTGACCGATCCTGTACAGAGCCCTCTGGTGGCAGGAGAAAGCGACATGTCAACACACCCCACGTGACAGGCAGCGCTGACACCTTGACTGGGGGACCGTTTGTTGTCAAAGATGACGGCTTTGGGCCTCTTCTCAGTGTGGATTCTGACCTGGTTATTATCGCTTACCCTAACGTGGGACCCGGCAGATATGACTACCAGGCACAACAGCAGTATGAATCACACCAAGGTTAGTCTCACACCGATCTGTCTAACGGCATTTATGGTAAAATTGATTTCAGAAAGATTGTATTATATAATGCCAAGATGATGAGGAGACTAAAAACAACCAACACCCTTAAAACATTATTAATTAAAACTAAAATACTCTTACATGTCACTCAAAAAAGAACATTCAAGAAACAAATGAAAATACTCGAATGGTAATCCGCTCACTAGTTCCTTATATTCATATATTCCTCGTTTCACTCATCTAATTATTTCTTGTCACTCAGTAAGTGGGAGAATCGTATCGTTTTGTAATTGTTTTTGCGATGTGTTTTCAGTGACATCTAAGCAGGACTTTGTGGTAGATACAACACCAACGGTCGAGACAGTGCTGGCTGAGGTTCCAGTGCTGGAAACCAGTAGTGAGACAATAGATCCTTTCACCCCCAACACCCCTCAAGATGAACCCGACCAGAATGCCCAGTCCGGCCCGGTGCCACACCTGCCATCATCTGCCAGTGCTGCCACCTACAGTGGAGCCGCCCTGATTGTCTTGCTCAGACTCATGCTCTCTGCTTGCTTCATGTAAGACAGATGTGTATTCCCTGATCCTGACACCAGAGGGCACTGAAAGTCAAACATGGACAGACAGGAAGTGCGAATGCCTTTACAATCATGATTGTTTTTTTACATCATATTATACAGAAACGTTATACGATCATGACCACATTTAAATAAAATATTGATCACAGGGGGGAGAGGGGTATTATTCGCGGTATTACACACTGAGAACGATGGAGTTACGAGACCTGCATTCAAAATAGGGACATTTTTTTCCATTCAGTATTACTGCCTAGAGCTCAGTTGATCATGAAGTCATTAAGAAATATGGCCGTTATATCGTGTCTGCATTTCATATATTCAAACAACTGGTTGATGTTGGCATATGCTTGATTTATTACAGGAACCTTTAAAAAACTGTGATATTACTATTTCGAACGCTCATGACTGTAGATTGTTTTTTTGTTATTATAAATATTTCTAACAATACAGACTATACCTTTTGCTTTTAGCCAATTTCTTAACTACAGAATGTATATTATATCATCACCAGTTAATAGCCAAAGATTATTATAAATATAGAGCCAAATACATTGTTTACGTGCAATATAAACCAACATATTCTTTTGATATTTATGTGAGTGTTTTTAAAATATTTACAGAAGATATAAGAAGATATTTACAGAAGATATATTTCATTGAAATGTGTATATAGTAATATATATTTGATATCATGATAATAAAGTTTATACATTCATAAACATCAAAGTACTTGTATATTTTGTAATCATTTATTATCAACGAATTAGTGAAAATTATTTTGAGGAATAGTGAACTTATTTTGTTAAGAAAAACGTGTAAAATCAATTGAACGTATTTGTCTTTCATGTGGAATAATGAGGCATCCCAATATGATTCTTCAAATACCATTTTGAAAGAAATTTAAGTGTTCAATTAGATGTGCATTACTAAAACTGAAGTATGTTCGCTCACTTCAGAGTAATGACTCAAGGGACAGGCTTTTTGCAAATTTCTAAACTTAGGAAAAGGGAATGTTTCGGACAGTTCATTGTGTTTATTATATATGAGCACATAAATTGCACAATTGAAGTTGAAGTATTTTGTGATAACATGTCACTTTGACAAGTAATAAGGGACCTACTTGGGATGGGAAGGAGGGGCTTCCCTGGATAACAGGCCCAACAACTACTTGACACCATTTTCCAATATGGCTGAATCTCATTTGACTTCTCGTGAGACTACAATGCGTTGAATGGCATCATGATGAGACTTAATTTCTTTTGGAAACAGGAAACATGTGCATTTTAACTCTAATGGGCATTCTTTAAATGAGTATTATGATATCACAATGAAGTGGTGATGTCGCCCTCTGGTGGAGATTGGTCTTAAAGCTATGCCGATCATTGTTTGTGAATATATTCTGGAAATTGCTTCATAAATGATCATTCAAATCCTTTCCCAGTGCAGACTTGAGCAGATGCTAATGTTGACCAATCAGAGGATTTACCCCCCAATATATGCATTCATTCAAACCTTTCGATTGTAAATCTTAGAAACCTTTTAGTTTTATCTTTTAAAGAGGTGTATTTTAACATTTGATTACATGGGCTATGTAAAATATTCTGTTGATGTTGATTGATACAAACGGGACCTTGGATGGACTGTTTCAGGATGTCATTGTGACAGGTCTGTGCTTCCATCATCATTCGGCGGACCGAACCCTTTGCAAACATTTAAGGTCACATTGTTTATGAGAAAATTGGACACTGTTCCTGAATTACAGTCATAAATAGCGCGATAAATCTTGGCTCCTTATCATCACAACGAGGTAATTTTCATAATACCAATGAATTAGTTGTTTGTTTAAGCAGAATTGTAGAAGGTGGCCATACAATGCTATAAAGATATACTCCCCATGCTGCATAAATTGATAAATTAATGCATTTCATATATGCATATATATCATAAAATCTCGGGTCAACTTTTTAAACACGTCTAGATACAGGATACCAGTGTACTGTATATCATGTGCGAATGGAAGTTTATATTTACATATATTTAGATATATATATATATCTATTGTTTGAAAGATTATTGCCTTCAGAATTGAGATCCAGTTGTTTCAGCGGTGGCCGCTGTTAGCTTGGTGTTTGTGACCCAGCTTGCCGTTCACCATGCTGCCCGCAGTGTGTGTATTCCTGTGCCTTTTGTTAGCTATTCCTTGTAAGTATACATAACTTATATTCTGTCTGAAGATCATTTACATTTCTTGTGTCTTCATTTTGTAAAATTTGATGCTGGTCTCATTTTTAAGTTGCAAGAGGCAACTCCATGAGACATGAATTACGGGTTCCAGAAGGTCTTCGAGGGCCTTTCAATGCGAATGGTAAGTTTTCCATTCTCCCATGTTTACTTCTAAGAACAAACAATAAGATTTCTGAGCCGTCGGACACCATCCAATAGCGCAAATTAACAACGTGACATATCTCAATTCTGAACTTCTGCCATATTCAGTTATATTGTCGAGTTGGATTTCTAATTTGAAATCTTATTGGAAAAGTTTAAGTGAATAATTTCTGATCTCAAATTATTGAATATACCAATCAAAGAGATGTCACGTGGTTTGAGGAATTGTTGTCTCAGTGCTCCCCTAGTCATGCTTCATGCTTCATCTACTGCCGGGTACGAGGCCCGGCTACGGGGCGGGGACTCGTCTTTACCTATCCCAGGGGGCGGCATGGATATGGCAGATTGTATTTTTTTTTGCTTATTAATTTTTGTTGCTTATTAGGAGGAGCAAAAATCAAATTTGTTTAAGACTGAGTGTGAAAAGTGGCCATTTGACTCTTGCTTATGATGGGTTAGTTCATAAGCAACAACTGCTGCACGACTTCTGGCATGCCATTACGTGTTAGGCCCTTACGAGATTTTGATGCGAATCAACTTTCCGCCATCTTGCTTTCTGTACACCCACAGCCTGGCTTCAGCTTTATAAATATTTTCCTACGGACGAATGCTTTGCCCTTTTGAACCACACGACTGTTGCTTATTCTAGTGTTTCACACCCGATATATTCCCGTAATTATGAAAATAAACATCTCCTGCAGGCAAAGCTGCGACTCACTGCAGGGCTGAATTCAAGCCATTTTTCACTGTTAAGTTATTTTGTTGAATTGCTACTCATATGATGTTTTATATGTCACCCTGTACAACATGTAAACTGGAACTGTACACGCACGTTAAGTCTGAAATAGGTTTCAGCGCAAGGCGCAGGTATTGCCTACAGAAGATATAGTTGGATGCTTGTACAAGTTGGTAGGAATAAGTGTGTCAGGAATCATGGAGGCCAAGGGTACACTCATGGAAGCCAAGGGTACACTCATGCAGGCCAAGGGTACACTCATGGAGGCCAAGGGTACACTCATGGAGGCCAAGAGTACACTCATGGAGGCCAAGGGTACACTCATGGAGGCCAAGGGTACACTCATGGAGGTCAAGGGTACACTCATGGAGGCCAAGGGTACACTCATGGAGGTCAAGGGTACACTCATGGAGGCCAAGGGTACACTCATGGAGGCCAAGGGTACACTCATGGAGGTCAAGGGTACACTCATGGAGGCCAAGGGTACACTCAGTACTGGTACTGAGAGTCCTTAAACCCTTTATAACTAGAACTTGAGGTCACAAGGACTTTAACTTGGAGGATAGATAATCCCTTTATGTATAAGGTCACAATCTGTGTGATTGCTTTCATCACTCTCCCTTTTCCATTTTTGATCCTCCAAGACTGTTCCTTACTCCACTTTCTCCCGTGTTTCACCTCCCAAATCAGATATATTCCCTTATGGAAAAAACGAGTCATGCAAAGGACATTGGTTCAGATATTTATTGGGGCTGAAGACCCTCATTCCTGTCACACTGTACCGACACACCACTGTCTGGTCTGACTGAACGCAGGCGAACACTGGTTATAATGCAAAACAAGCAGTCACTGAGCTGGAGGACAGTCTGCGGGCAGTGTCTAAAACAGTCTGAGATCGGTGTCTACTCCAGTCTGAGATCGGTGTCTACTCCAGTCTGAGAGAGGTGTCTACTCCAGTCTTAGAGCGGTGTCTACTCCAGTCTTAGAGCAATGTCTACTCCAGTCTTAGAGCAATGTCTACTCCAGTCTGAGAGAGGTGTCTACTCCAGTCTGAGAGAGGTGTCTACTCCAGTCTGAGAGCAGAGTCTACCACAGTCTGAGGGCAGTGTCTACTCCAGTCTGAGAGCGGAGCCTACTCCAGTCTGAGAGCAGTGTCTACTCCAGTCTGAGAGCGGAGTCTACTCCAGTCTTAGAGCGGAGTCTACTCCAGTCTGAGAGCAGTGTCTACCACAGTCTGAGAGCAGTGTCTACCACAGTCTGAAGGCAGTGTCTACTCCAGTCTGAGAGCGGAGCCTACTCCAGTCTGAGAGCAGTGTCTACTCCAGTCTGAGAGCGGAGTCTAGGGCAGTGTCTACTCCAGTCTGAGAGCGGAGTCTACTCCAGTCTGAGACCGGAGTCTACTCCAGTCTGAGGGCAGTGTCTACTCCAGTCTTAAAGCGGTGTCTACTCCAGTCTGAGAGCAGTGTCTACCACAGTCTAAGAGCAGTGTCTACTCCAGTTTGAGAGCGGTGTCTACTCCAGTTTGAGAGCGGTGTCTAGCACAGTCTGAGAGCAGTGTCTACCACAGCCTGAGAGCAGTGTCTACTCCAGTCTGAGAGTGGTGTCTACTCCAGTTTGAGAGCGGTGTCTACTCCAGTTTGAGAGCGGTGTCTAGCACAGTCTGAGAGCAGTGTCTACCACAGTCTGGGAGCAGTGTCTACTCCAGTCTGAGAGCGGTGTCTACTCCAGTTTGAGAGCGGTGTCTAGCACAGTCTGAGAGCAGTGTCCAGCACAATCTGAGAGCAGTGTCTACCACAGTCTGAGAGCGGTGTCTACTCCAGTCTGAGAGCAGTGTCTACCACAGTCAGAGAGCAGTGTCTACCACAGTCAGTCTCAGAGCAGTGTCTACCACAGTCTGAGAGCGGTGTCTACTCGAGTCTGAGAGCGGTGTCTACTCCAGTCTGACAGCAGTGTCTACCACAGTCTTAGAGCGGTGTCTACTCCAGTCTGAGAGCGGTGTCTACTCCATTCTTAGAGCGGTGTCTACTCCAGTCTGAGAGCAGTGTCTACCACAGTCTGAGAGCAGTGTCTACCACAGTCTGAGAGCAGTGTCTACCACAGTCTGAGAGCAGTGTCTACTACAGCCTGAGAGCAGTGTCTAGCACAGCATGGGAGACCACCTAGTATTAACCGTGCAGTCTCTATGTATCCCATGATGAGGTAGAGTGTTTATATAAGACCAGCTAATATTAACTGTGCAGTCTCTATGTATCCCATGATGAGGTAGAGTGTTTATATAATTGTATTATAAATGTCAAAAAATTCCTTATAGAGAACAAAATGAAGATAAATGATGAAAAGACAGAAATGCTTTTATGTGGTAAAAGCTGTGAATTTAGAAGAAACAATGTACCTAATGAAATTTTAGTAGGTGAAACCATAATCTCTAGATCGAATATGGTTAAGGACCTAGGGGTTATTCTAGATCAAGAACTATCTATGAAATCACAAATCAAAAAAATGTGTAAAAACGGTTTCTTTCACGTAAAAAACTTATCTCGCATAAGAAATTGTTTAGATGAAAAAACTGCTAACACTCTAGCTCATGCATTTGTCACCTCTACCCTTGACTATGGAAATGCACTTCTAGCTGGCTTACCTGGGTGTGAATTAGCCAAACTGCAAAAATTACAGAATGCTGCAGCCAGGGTAGTGGGTAAACTTAAAAAGAGAGATCATATCACACAAAAACTTATGGAACTGCATTGGCTACCTGTTAAGGCTAGGATTGATTTCAAAATATCTTTATTGACATGGAAGGTACAAAATGGCTTTGCCCCAAAATACCTTTCTCAGTTATTAGAGTACAAACAGCTAGGTATGGGACTGCGATCTAATGACAAAAATGAATATGTAGTACCTATGACTAATACGAAAACATATGGAGACAGGGCCTTCATGGTATATGCACCAAGGAATTGGAATGCCCTTCCCCTGGAAGTGAAAAACTGTAAAACTGTGGACACTTTCAAGAAGAAACTTAAGACATATCTATTTAGAAAGCACTATCTCGATAAAGCGCTTTGAGCAGACCTAGTCTGATAAAGCGCTATACAAATTGTTATTATATTATATATATATATTAAGACCAGCTAATATTAACCGTGCACTCTCTATGTATCCCATTATGAGGTAGAGTGTTTATATAAGACCAGCTAATATTAACTGTGCAGTCTCTATGTATCCCATGATGAGGTAGAGTGTTTATATAAGACCAGCTAATATTAACCGTGCGCTCTCTATGTAGCACATGATGAGGTAGAGTGTTTATATAAGACCAGCTAATATTAACTGTGCACTCTCTATACATCCCATGATGAGGTAGAGTGTTTATATAAGACCAGCTAATATTAACTGTGCAGTCTCTATGTGTCCCATGATGAGGTAGAGTGTTTATATAAGACCAACTAATATTAACTGTGCACTCTCTATGCATCCCATGATGAGGTAGAGTGTTTATATAAGACCAGCTAATATTAACTGTGCACTCTCTATACATCCCATGATGAGGTAGAGTGTTTATATAAGACCAGCTAATATTAACTGTGCAGTCTCTATGTGTCCCATGATGAGGTAGAGTGTTTATATAAGACCAACTAATATTAACTGTGCACTCTCTATGCATCCCATGATGAGGTGGAGTGTTTATATAAGACCAGCTAATATTAACTGTGCAGTGAGTCTCTATGTATCTCATGATGAGGTAGAGTGTTTATATAAGACCAGCTAATATTAACTGTGCACTCTCTATGCATCCCATGATGAGGTAGAGTGTTTATATAAGACCAGCTAATATTAACTGTGCAGTCTCTATGTATCCCATGATGAGGTAGAGTGTTTATATAAGACCAGCTAATATTAACCGTGCGCTCTCTATGTAGCCCATGATGAGGTAGAGTGTTTATATAAGACCAGCTAATACTAACCGTGCACTCTCTATGCATCCCATGATGAGGTAGAGTGTTTATATAAGACCAGCTAATATTAACCGTGCGCTCTCTATGTAGCCCATGATGAGGTAGAGTGTTTATATAAGACCAGCTAATATTAACCGTGCACTCTCTATGCATCCCATGATGAGGTAGAGTGGTTATATAAGACCAGCTAATATTAACCGTGCACTCTCTATGCATCCCATGATGAGGTAGAGTGTTTATATAAGACCAGCTAATATTAACTGTGCACTCTCTATGTATCCCATGATGAGGTAGAGTTTTTATATAAGACCAGCTAATATTAACCGTGCACTCTCTATACATCCCATGATGAGGTAGAGTGTTTATATAAGACCAGCTAATATTAACTGTGCAGTCTCTATGTGTCCCATGATGAGGTAGAGTGTTTATATAAGACCAACTAATATTAACTGTGCACTCTCTATGCATCCCATGATGAGGTAGAGTGTTTATATAAGACCAGCTAATATTAACTGTGCACTCTCTATACATCCCATGATGAGGTAGAGTGTTTATATAAGACCAGCTAATATTAACTGTGCAGTCTCTATGTGTCCCATGATGAGGTAGAGTGTTTATATAAGACCAACTAATATTAACTGTGCACTCTCTATGCATCCCATGATGAGGTGGAGTGTTTATATAAGACCAGCTAATATTAACTGTGCAGTGAGTCTCTATGTATCTCATGATGAGGTAGAGTGTTTATATAAGACCAGCTAATATTAACTGTGCACTCTCTATGCATCCCATGATGAGGTAGAGTGTTTATATAAGACCAGCTAATATTAACTGTGCAGTCTCTATGTATCCCATGATGAGGTAGAGTGTTTATATAAGACCAGCTAATATTAACCGTGCGCTCTCTATGTAGCCCATGATGAGGTAGAGTGTTTATATAAGACCAGCTAATACTAACCGTGCACTCTCTATGCATCCCATGATGAGGTAGAGTGTTTATATAAGACCAGCTAATATTAACCGTGCGCTCTCTATGTAGCCCATGATGAGGTAGAGTGTTTATATAAGACCAGCTAATATTAACCGTGCACTCTCTATGCATCCCATGATGAGGTAGAGTGGTTATATAAGACCAGCTAATATTAACCGTGCACTCTCTATGCATCCCATGATGAGGTAGAGTGTTTATATAAGACCAGCTAATATTAACTGTGCACTCTCTATGTATCCCATGATGAGGTAGAGTTTTTATATAAGACCAGCTAATATTAACCGTGCACTCTCTATGCATCCCATGATGGGGTAGAGTGTTTATATAAGACCAGCTAATATTGACCGTGCACTCTCTATGTATCCCATGATGATGTAGAGTGTTTATATAAGACCAGCTAATATTAACCGTGCACTCTCTATGTATCCCATGATGAGGTAGAGTGTTTATATAAGACCAGCTAATATTAACCGTGCACTCTCTATGTAGCCAATGATGAGGTAGAGTGTTTATATAAGACAAGCTAATATTAACCGTGCACTCTCTATGTATCCCATTATGAGGTAGAGTGTTTATATAAGACCAGCTAATATGAACTGTGCACTCTCTATGTATCCCATGATGAGGTAGAGTGTTTATATAAGACCAGCTAATATTAACCGTGCACTCTCTTTGTAGCCAATGATGAGGTAGAGTGTTTATATAAGACCAGCTAATATGAACTGTGCACTCTCTATGCATCCCATGATGAGGTAGTGTTATAATAAGACCAGCTAATATTAACCGTGCACTCTCTATGTATCCCATGATGAGGTAGTGTTATAATAAGACCAGCTAATATTAACCATGCACTCTCTATGCATCCCATGATGAGGTAGAGTGTTATAATAAGACCAGCTAATATTAACAGTGCACTCTCTATGCATCCCATGATGGGGTAGAGTGTTTATATAAGACCAGCTAATATTAACAGTGCACTCTCTATGCATCCCATGATGAGGTAGAGTGTTTATATAAGACCAGCTAATATTAACCGTGCACTCTCTATGTATCCCATTATGAGGTAGAGTGTTTATATAAGACCAGCTAATATGAACTGTGCACTCTCTATGTATCCCATGATGAGGTAGAGTGTTTATATAAGACCAGCTAATATTAACCGTGCACTCTCTATGTAGCCAATGATGAGGTAGAGTGTTTATATAAGACCAGCTAATATTAACTGTGCACTCTCTATGCATCCCATGATGAGGTAGTGTTATAATAAGACCAGCTAATATTAACCGTGCACTCTCTATGTATCCCATGATGAGGTAGTGTTATAATAAGACCAGCTAATATTAACCATGCACTCTCTATGCATCCCATGATGAGGTAGAGTGTTATAATAAGACCAGCTAATATTAACAGTGCACTCTCTATGCATCCCATGATGGGGTAGAGTGTTTATATAAGACCAGCTAATATTAACAGTGCACTCTCTATGCATCCCATGATGAGGTATGGTGTTTATATAAGACCAGCTAATATTAACCATGCACTCTCTATGCATCCCATGATGAGGTAGAGTGTTTATATAAGACCAACTAATATTAACAGTGCACTCTCTATGCATCCCATGATGAGGTAGTGTTATAATAAGACCAGCTTATACTAACCATGCACTCTGCCTGTAGCCCGCGCGAGTTGGTGCGACATGATGGAGGAGGAAGCAGGGTGGTTCATCTGCATCGACCATAAGGAACCCTGGTGCATTGCTCCCGTCCTCAAATGTAACAATGATCCAGATTGCCAGGATGGATCCGACGAGATGGGGTGCTCAGGTAAGAGGAACAGGCCAGGTTGGGGTGTCCTTATAAAAGGGGCAAGCTAGGGTGGGCAGTTCAAGCAGGAGGGGTCAGATAAGGTGGGGTGTTAACGTAAGCAAGTCATGTGTGGTAAATTAATAAATAAATGGATAAATAACTTAGGTCTCTGGGTAAGAAGCTAGGGGTGTTAAGTTGCAGAGGTACCTCCCTTGGTAATGCCAGCCGTAATTATATGTTTACAATTATGAAATGTTTGTCATTTGATAATATGTATATACCTTAGATTTTTTCATTTCTTATAATGAGAGATTGCAAACTATTTGACTCTTGACCGTATATTTTGCTTTGGCACAGTGATATTGTGGTAGATGATAAGGTTTTACACTATAATACATGTGCAGACAATACCCCAGAGACCTATACCAGACTGGCGTCCACCTACTGCAGTGGCTGTGATTCCCTCAGCAAAAAGTTCCTCGATCTACACAATGAGCTGCGGCTCTCAGAACCAGCCTCTAATATGAATGAACTGGTGAGTGCTAATCCTTCCTTCAACTGATGAACGTAGAGGAGAGGATGGACACCAGTATTACTCTCCTGAGAACAACACAACATTATCTTATTTACATGTTGATTCTAAGCACCTCTCAGGTTTCCGATAACGCCATTGACTTGGCACTGCCTTTCTTGCAGCAATGGAGTTGTTGCGCTTCCCGCCAGGCGGCGGCCTGGGCCAGTACCTGCTCCATGGGACCAAGGTGGGGAGAAAACCCACATGGAATGATGGACCCTGACTTTGGACAGAATGTTGGCAGAATGTACAGACTGACACCGGTAGATAAGTATTTGTTAGTCAAGAGCATCTTGACGAATGTTACTCTAATATATCATTTCCAGAGGTTACAGTGAATACCGATAATAATGGAGATCTTTAATGCTAACATAAAAGTTCTAATTGATTCTGTCCCAGAATTAAATTGGGATCTTAGCAGAAAAATGGTCAGAGCTGAAAGTAATATGTACCTGGAGGTGGCATATTCTGGAAGTAAGTAAACGTAATTTGGGACAAGAGGCTAATTGTCAGATTTGCACATCTGGCGTGAAATCATCCTGCTGTGAGAGCAAACATAGCAAAGTTTGCAACTGCCTGGAAGTTTTGGACTAAATATTTCATCCGGTTCAGAGTCATCATGCGGGTAACTGTTTCTCGTTGTTATTTGAGTCCTAATTATATAGCAATCGGAAATTGTAAGATGTGCCACGCTGTGTAGGACGGCGCAACAGATGCTGCAGCCATTTTGGAAAACTATTCATAGCGATACAAACAAAAAGAGTAATGTATCACCAAAAGAGTAATGTATCAAGTATTTTGCTATATATTAGTTGATGAGAGGTTTTGAGTGATGCTGTTTGTTTATATTAGTTGGTGAGAGGTTTTGGGTGATGCTGTGTGTTTATATTAGTTGATGAGTGGTGTTGGGTGATGCTGTGTGTTTATATTAGTTGGTGAGAGGTTTTGAGTGATGCTGTGTGTTTATATTAGTTGGTGAGAGGTTTTGAGTGATGCTGTGTGTTTATATTAGTAGGTGAGAGGTTTTGAGTGATGCTGTGTGTTTATATTAGTAGGTGAGAGGTTTTGAGTGATGCTGTGTGTTTATATTAGTTGGTGAGAGGTTTTGAGTGATGCTGTGTGTTTATATTAGTTGGTGAGAGGTTTTGAGTGATGCTGTGGGTTTATATTAGTTGATGAGAGGTTTTGAGTGATGCTGTGTGTTTGACTTCAGCCGACGGATGATGAGATTCTGACCATAGTGCGGTTATGGCACGGCGAGCGAGAATACTACGACTATGACACGGACAAGTGTAAGGATGGATTCGCCTGCGGACATTACAAAGCCGTGAGTAGTTCTGTCGCCTATACCACAATAAATCTGTTGTGCCGTTTTAAGTCTCTATGCAGTTCGTCCTTAGTTTTCTTTGTGGCTGTGTTCTTTGTGGCTGTGTTCTTTGTGGCTGTGTTCTTTGTGGCTGTATTCTTTGTGGCTGTGTTCTTTGTGGCTGTGTTCTTTGTGGCTGTGTTCTTTGTGGCTGTGTTCTTTTAGGCTGTGTTCTTTGTGGTTGTGTTCTTTGTGGCTGTCGTCTTTGTGGCTGCGTTCTTTGTGGCTGCGTTCTTTGTGGTTGTGTTCTTTGTGGCTGTCGTCTTTGTGGCTGTGTTCTTTGTGGCTGTCGTCTTTGTGGCTATGTCCTTTGTGGCTATGTACTTTGTGGCTGTGTTCTTTGTGGCTGTGTTCTTTGTGGCTGTGTTCTTTGTAGCTGTGTTCTTTGTGGCTGTGTTCTTCGTGGCTGTCGTCTTTGTGACTGTGTTCTTTGTGGCTGTCGTCTTTGTGGATATGCCCTTTGTGGCTGTGTTCTTTGTGGCTGTGTTCTTTGTGGCTGTATTCTTTGTGGTTGTGTTCTTTGTGGTTGTGTTCTTTGTGGCTGTCGTCTTTGTGGCTGCGTTCTTTGTGGCTGCGTTCTTTGTGGTTGTGTTCTTTGTGGCTGTCGTCTTTGTGGCTGTGTTCTTTGTGGCTGTCGTCTTTGTGGCTATGTCCTTTGTGGCTATGTACTTTGTGGCTGTGTTCTTTGTGGTTGTGTTCTTTGTGGCTGTGTTCTTTGTGGCTGTGTTCTTCGTGGCTGTCGTCTTTGTGGCTGTGTTCTTTGTGGCTATGTTCTTTGTGGCTGTGTTCTTTGTGGCTGTCGTCTTTGTGGCTGTCATAGTCTTTATTTTACTCAGAGTAGACCTCACTTTGTTTCTGCAGATGACCAATGCCTACCTGAGGGAGATTGGATGCGCAGTGAAGAACTGTACACGATCTCGGGTAGTGGACGGAAAAACTGAAACTGCCTACTTTTATAATATAATCTGTAATTATAGGCCGTGGTAAGTAATATATATTACTACCATCTGTATATAAATGTAAATCACAGCAATACATGGCGCTTATAAATGTGTTTTAAGAAGTGATACATGAGGAGATTGTCTATGCTTATTGCAGGCCTAACTGGAAGATATGGCCGGGTCATCCTGATCAACCCTTCATCAAGGGCGACAAGTGCGGCAAGTGTCAGCCTGGCCTGACCTGCAGGAGCAACCTCTGTGGTACCTACTGCACCGCCTCACTAAACACTACTCAAATACTTTACAATCATTTCAACATTCGTAACTGATAATACTTTGAGCTGTTTCTCTATTTGTAATTACTTATATTTTATATTTCAGCCTAAAGGATGGAACATAGTGGATGTGAACTCGAGGAAGCTTTGTGACATACTCATATGTCACACGGTGTTAGCCTTGTCACACGGTGTTAGCCTGCCGCTATATAGGTCTTGAATAAATAAATATGTTAACTTCTCAGCAGACTGAAAGTTCTCTGTTGTTGCTTTCCAATAAAAATAAATAAATAAAAAAAACCCAACAGATTCTTGCATATATAGACCTTAGAAAATTGTAAGTTAAAAAATATCTTCTCCCTATGTCATGAATGTGTAGTCCTGGTTCACTAGATATATATTCTCCATATGTCATGAATGTGTAGTCATGGTCCACTAGATATATCTTCTCCATATCTTATGAATGTGTAGTCCTGGTTCACTATATATATATTCTCCCTATGTCATGAATGTGTCGTCATGGTCCACTAGATATATCTTCTCCATATGTCATGAATGTGTAGTCATGGTTCACTAGATATATCTTCTCCATATCTTATGAATGTGTAGTCCTGGTTCACTATATATATATTCTCCATATGTCATGAATGTGTCGTCATTGTCCACTAGATCTATCTTCTCCCTATGTCATGAATGTGTAGTCATGGTTCACTAGATATATCTTCTCCATATGTCATGAATGTGTCGTCATTGTCCACTAGATATATCTTCTCCCTATGTCATGAATGTGTAGTCATGGTTCACTAGATATATCTTCTCCATATGTCATGAATGTGTAGTCATGGTTCACTAAATATATCTTCTCCATATGTCATGAATGTGTAGTCATGGTTCACTAGATATATATTCTCCATATGTCATGAATGTGTAGTCAAGGTTCACTAGATATATCTTCTCCATATCTTATGAATGTGTAGTCCTGGTTCACTATATATATATTCTCCATATGTCATGAATGTGTCGTCATTGTCCACTAGATATATCTTCTCCCTATGTCATGAATGTGTAGTCATGGTTCACTAGATATATCTTCTCCCTATGTCATGAATGTGTAGTCATGGTTCACTAGATATATCTTCTCCATATGTCATGAATGTGTAGTCATGGTTCACTAAATATATCTTCTCCATATGTCATGAATGTGTAGTCATGGTTCACTAGATATATATTCTCCATATGTCATGAATGTGTAGTCATGGTCCACTAGACATATATTCTCCATATGTCATGAATGTGTAGTCATGGTTCACTAGATATATATTCTCCATATGTCATGAATGTGTAGTCATGGTCCACTAGACATATATTCTCCATATGTCATGAATGTGTAGTCATGGTTCACTAGATATATCTTCTCCATATGTCATGAATGTGTAGTCCTGGTTCACTATATATATATTCTCCATATGTCATGAATGTGTAGTCCTGGTTCACTATATATATATTCTCCATATGTCATGAATGTGTAGTCATGGTCCACTAGATATATATTCTCCATATGTCATGAATGTGTAGTCATGGTTCACTAGATATATATTCTCCATATGTCATGAATGTGTAGTCATGGTTCACTAGATATATCTTCTCCATATGTCATGAATGTGTAGTCCTGGTTCACTATATATATATTCTCCATATGTCATGAATGTGTAGTCCTGGTTCACTAGATATATATTCTCCATATGTCATGAATGTGTAGTCATGGTTCACTAGATATATATTCTCCATATGTCATGAATGTGTAGTCATGGTTCACTAGATATATATTCTCCATATGTCATGAATGTGTAGTCATGGTTCACTATATATATATTCTCCATATGTCATGAATGTGTAGTCCTGGTTCACTATATATATATTCTCCATATGTCATGAATGTGTAGTCCTGGTTCACTAGATATATCTTCTCCCTATGTCATGAATGTGTCGTCATGGTTCACTAGATATATCTTCTCCATATCTCATGAATGTGTAGTCATGGTCCACTAGATATATCTTCTCTATGCTATCACTTGAGTGGTCATTTACAAACATTTATATTCAAATAATCTCAGATGATATACTTTTTACAAAATATTCAGCTTTGGGTATAATTTGATAGTCTATTCCCTGGAGTTATTAAATCTTTGAAACGTCGACTGACAAGAGAAAAAACAATTCTATGGGTCAGTGGAGTAAAAAATTTAATTCAGTTTCAAAGAAGATTCATGCCTGTGGAAAGAAAAAAACCAGGTCAGGACAGTCACGCTTGGCAAACAATGGATCCCCGAATACAACAAAGTTCCTGGCAAGGGTGTATTAATATATTTACTTGAGGTGTGTAAAGTTTTTTTTATAGATATTTTAGCAACAGCAGGTACGTATATCTACCGCATATCTTAACAACGAACCACCGAAGATACCATAAAACATAACCCACGAATTGATTCCATTTTAAGAACATCAACATAATATGTTTTAATCGTATATGTTAATCCATCAGATTGCAAAAAAGAGAAGTACTAGAGGTAAAGTATTGCTGTCTGTCTAACATATATTGACATGTAAAGTTGATATTGCATGGTGTATGTAGTCTTTATGTCCTGTGGGACAGATGAGTCAGGCAAAGGTTGCTTCTATATGTGGACTTTATCTTCCATTTTAGATTATATAGACAGGAATAGGATCAGTACAATATGCGGGTGCATGTAACATGTCTGATGTTATTGTCATTGGCAGGTAAGAGTTTTAAAGACATCAGAAATGTTTCTTCTGGTAGTCATGTAAACATATGATATTATTCAGCAGGATTTTATTGCATACCCACATATACCTGTATGCGTGGCCACTAAGTCAAGTTTTGGGCGATTAGTGAAAATTGGAAATATCCGATGTTGGACTGGTATAAGCCGCACACAATTCCTCCTGTATTACAATGATAACCAAAAAGAATAGAAGAATTTCAATTTTTGCAGAGTGATAGATGTAGTTATATTGATCCCCCTAGTTTAATTGTTAATATATTTTGTGAACAATATTGCATAATAAAAATATACCTCTGAAATGGAAATGTCATAAATTTATGTTAACACACACACTACTTTGCAATGTGTTTGTGACAAAGACTTCGAGACGTGATTACTGGTACTGTATTCTCGCGAGGGTTTCTGACCACGAGACTTGACCTATCACTATGAACAGCACAGAGTGAGTGAGGTAAAGGATGTCAGGTTGTATCACACTGACCTCGTGTCTGGATGTTTCAGTGGAAGGTGTCTGGACCTGCAATTTAATTGGTCTTTACAGTTGTTTTTTGCATCTGCCAATCGAGGCATCGAAAGTGATCAACGGCCAAACGTTCAACTGTGTGTAAGTCTAATATTATCTTCCAATTGTAAACAATTGACGACGGTAACAATTCATATACGTTTGACATTTTAATTAATAGAAGGTCTACAAGTTGCTGACAGTTAAAACTATTTTAAATGATAACACATCGCACACGATATAATGAGATTAATGATGGCCATTTACATGGTTCCATCAAGCTGTGTGGTTCCATCAAGCTGTGTGGTACCATCAAGCTGTGTGGTACCATCAAGCTGTGTGGTTCCATCAAGCTGTGTGTTTCCATCAAGCTGTGTGGTTCCATCAAGCTGTGTGGTACCATCAAGCTGTGTGGTTCCATCAAGCTGTGTGTTTCCATCAAGCTGTGTGGTACCATCAAGCTGTGTGGTACCATCAAGCTGTGTGGTTCCATCAAGCTGTGTGGTACCATCAAGCTGTGTGGTTCCATCAAGCTGTGTGTTTCCATCAAGCTGTGTGGTTCCATCAAGCTGTGTGTTTCCATCAAGCTGTGTGGTTCCATCAAGCTGTGTGGTACCATCAAGCTGTGTGTTTCCATCAAGCTGTGTGGTTCCATCAAGCTGTGTGGTACCATCAAGCTGTGTGGTTCCATCAAGCTGTGTGTTTCCATCAAGCTGTGTGGTTCCATCAAGCTGTGTGGTACCATCAAGCTGTGTGGTACCATCAAGCTGTGTGTTTCCATCAAGCTGTGTGTTTCCATCAAGCTGTGTGGTTCCATCAAGCTGTGTGGTTCCATCAAGCTTTGTGGTTCCATCAAGCTGTGTGGTACCATCAAGCTGTGTGGTTCCATCAAGCTGTGTGGTTCCATCAAGCTGTGTGGTACCATCAAGCTGTGTGGTTCCATCAAGCTGTGTGGTTCCATCAAGCTGTGCGGTACCCTCCCTTCCATCAAGCATTCTCTATGTTGATGGTAAGGCATTGTGTTCTATCCTCGGTGTATTCCATCAAGCATTCTCTATGTTGATGGTAAGGCATTGTGTTCTATCCTCGGTGTATTCCAGTGACCTGAAGCAGCAGGTGGACGTGTGCGCGGTTATCGTCACAGAGTGTGTCACTCCTGGCCTCCAGACCAGCGTGCAAACTATTTCTGGCGCTATGGAAATGATCCTCAATAGCTGCAATACACGTAAATAATTCCATTGCAATTTCTCTCTGTTTATTTCTTGTATTTTATTCAAGAATCCCAAATTTTCAGGGCTAAAACTTACGGCACATAACCGATGTGATCACCAAACTTGAAATATCACCGTACAGAGCGAGGTATAAGATGTCAATTTGTCAAGATACAAAATGTACAAGACGTAAAGATGTTAATTTTAAAGTTTAAGTAATTGTTGGTTTTCAGCTTCAAGTTGCAATCCAATAGGAGTTAGCCGGTGTGTTAATGAGTTGGTTGATATCGCCAGTATCCTACAAGAGGAGGAGAGAGACTGCGAGTAAGTACATACCCATATCATCCCCTCCCTTCGCAAATATTGCCTCCTTCCACTACGTATGCACCTACAGGAGGAGGAGAGAGATTGCCAGTAAGTACATACCCATCTCATCCCTTCCCAAATATTGCCTCCTTCCACTACGTATGCACCTACAGGAGGAGGAGAGAGACTGCCAGTAAGTACATACCCATATCATCCCCTCCCTTCCCAAATATTGCCTCCTTCCACTACGTATGCACCTACAGGAGGAGAGAGACTGCCAGTAAGTACATACCTATATCATCCCCTCCCTTCGCAAATATTGCCTCCTTCCACTACATATGCACCTACAGGAGGAGGAGAGAGGCTGCCAGTAAGTACATACCCATATCATCCCCTCCCTTCCCAAATATTGCCTCCTTCCACTACGTATGCACCTACAGGAGGAGAGAGACTGCCAGTAAGTACATACCTATATCATCCCCTCCCTTCGCAAATATTGCCTCCTTCCACTACATATGCACCTACAGGAGGAGGAGAGAGGCTGCCAGTAAGTACATACCCATATCATCCCCTCCCTTCCCAAATATTGCCTCCTTCCACTTCGTATGCACCTACAGGAGGAGGAGATCAAGATAGAATATTTCATGAGAGATGTCAGATATGTTTGTATTTTATTTGCAGTGCTATTCATGAAAAGTGGAAACTTTGTGAGTCGCTTTCTAATGAGTGTTCAAACATGACGGATCTTCTGGCTGTGGAGATAACAAGAGTCTCTATTAGAACCTTGTGCGGACAACGTAAGACACGCTACTTCATGGTGTTTTTGGTAGTAATTTTCGTAATCACTTAAGGGGATTATGGACAATTTGTGATGGTCATTTCTGCAAGTGGTGCACAAACCACGGAACATACTACTACTCATCATAAATTAATTAAACTGAGATATAAGCTAGTATACATGGTCTTATGAAGATATTTATACTATTTCTATTGTACAACTAATTAATTCTAATATGTGGGTTTTGGCATTTTTGTTATTAATCAAACTCTCAAAAATAATATAACTCAGTATATATATATATATATATATATATATATATATATATATATATATATATATATATATATATATATATATATATATATATATATATATATATATATATATATACATATTCAGTTGTATGATGCATTAAATTAATAATCCCGCTTTTTGATTAGAAAATTTATATATAAAGGCAAAGATCGTTTTCAGCGCCCACTGAGTGTGTCGACCAGACATCTGTACTTCACAGTGGCTATTACACCTGTCTCCTGCCCCTCTTTGGATTTACTGGAATTAGAAATATTGGATCTGATTCAAACTTTACTTATATATGCAGGTAGGTTTGAAGTGCAATTTGTGTATTTTTTTTTCATTTGTATTCATATAAATGATAACATTCACGATTGACTTTATTCCACTTTTCCACTTGATTGGCATGCATATATATTTATTTTGTTATGTCAGCACTATCCATCAGATGGCAGTAGTGACTGAATGTTATGAGGCTGTTGAAGGGTCCTGCACTCCAGAAGAGAGGGAGGCCCTAAATGTCCTCCTAGAACCCTACTCCATCTCTTTTGATATCATGCATAAAGCTTGCAGTCAAGGTTCGTAATATATGACTGCTTACAGTCATATAATGCAGCAATATAGCGCAACACAACACAAGTTTGATAACATTTAAACAATGGAACCCAAAATGATAAATGGATATAGTAAATCTGAAATCATCAGTAGGCACCTCAAAGCTCAGTACTTTCACAGAATGCGACACATGATGCCCCTAAATTATATGACTATAAATAATTTTCAAGTTAAACTCCAAAAAATAATGTCATTGAAGTGAAACTCAGCCTGCAAAAAACGCAGTGGTGCTGAAAGCTGAAATTCCTCTAAAAATACAATCGAAATTAATAATCCAAAAATAGTCCTTGTTGTTGACTCTCTTTCAGCAATCTTTGGCTTCATGGTTTGGTTATTCTTTATCAGATTAGATAAACAGAATGTCAGATTCATTAATAATGGTGCACTGTTTTTTTAGATTGTGCCAACATAAACGATGTTGCAAATGAAGGTCTCAAATGTTTGGAGGATTTGTTGACCAGACCTGAAGTAGGTTTCAAACTGTCTGTTTCAGACAGGGCATTATGTGGGTACGAAAACTAGCCATTATCCTTCACTTAGAGTTCACTAACAGCAAATATACAAAACACAAAACCAAAAATATTATTAATGCGATGTTATTTTTACGTGTGTGAAGTTTGTTCACTATTCACAGTTCATTATTTAAAAAAAACCTGAAAAATAAACTGTGAATAGTGAATAAGTAACAAACTTCACACAGGTGTTAATATTTCAGTGTGGATAACGTGGCGGCTGAGAGGTTCCAGGGATGTTCAGAGCGAGCCTGGGCAGGTTGTCCGGCTGCGATGGGTCTGGCTGATGTGATCGGGGTCAGCAGTAGGGCAGCAGCAGACCCAATGTACACACCAGATATTGTCAATGTGATCCTCGGCAGATGCCACCTACAACCTCTGCATGTCACCCATAGCAGCTCAAACGGTCCGTGTCTCCACATCTTGCCACGGCTAAACTATTGGACACATTTATGGCAATCTCTGACCGCCTTTGACTGATCAAAACCAGTTTCCCTATGACCGAAATTCCAAACAAATGCTGGTTTTCCCTGACCTAAGTCTAAATTTCCCAACTTTTCCCAGGCCTTGATTTAATTTTTTTTTTTACCCTATTGCAACCCTGAATTCATCTAAAAACATTGGGAACATTTCTTTCATTTCCGAAACAATGTATATCAGTATTGTAAGCTAGATAGAACGAGTCTTAAAATTCTAATTATAACTGTTGTAGTTTTTATCATGTTTATGGTTGAAGTAGAATGCAATTTATTGCATTTTTCAATCTTCCGTGCATCTGTCATCTTGCAAAAATGCCATTACCAAATACGTTTCACTGACTTAAGATATCTGACTTGTGTCGTTTATACATGTACGTGTAAGGGGTCTCAAAAGATCTTCTGTCAGTTGTCTTGTTTGAATAATTAGTGATTTTATTTATGATTTCAGGTTTACATAATTATGATGCACACTTAGCTGTGTTTTGGACGTTTTTGCCTATTTTCTTTCATCAAGTGAGATGTGTCTGTTCTTCAATAGTGTAGGCAATATTCGCCCACTCAAGTTTTATATTTATTGGTATCATATCATCCAAAAGAATATGAATTTTGACTATTGTAATTCAATGGGAATCAATCTATTATTATGATTGTGTATGATTTCTTTGACAAAATAATTAATTAAACCCGGGCCATTTTGTTCTGCTATATTAACTTTGTATAAGATCCAAATACAAACAATTAATGACAAAATGTACTGTGATAAACACTCGATTCCTGCAATTAGCATAATATATAGAAATAAGAGATATCTTATTACCCCTTAGTTCTCAGACCCTTGTTGAAACTAATTCTTTGAAAAGATATGTTAATAATATAAATCAAAATATAGATTTTTTATTCCACAGACAGAAATAAGCTACTTTAATGTATGGTCAATAAGACTTTATTGATATTAAAATGGCTGTGCATATTAATGTATATCAAGTAAAAGAACACCACTGCTTGTTTCCAGTTTTACATATAATCACCTGTGGTATTTTGTAATACTCATGTTGCTAAGTACATATTATCTATAGCAAAAATGGAGTAGGTATGTATACTTGCTAGATATACATCTGTGTAATAAGTCTGCTCTTATTTATTTATACATGATTTTAATACAAGCTCATTTTATGTTACATTGTAAAAACCATAATATAATGTATAATAACATGAATACTGTGCACCTAATAAAATAACGTCAAGTATGTATAAAAATAATCCTATTATTTGTATCCCTAACACCATGATAGGTATGGGCCACAAATCAGCACCTGGAATAACACATATACATGGAGATAAATTCAATATGTTGCAACAGATATCTTCTGGTTTCAGAATGCCTTAGGATAAAAGGTGTTTTAGAACCACTAAGAACTTACTACGTATATTAAAGATTGCTGACATTTTAAAGTTAATTACTATCTCAAAGCTACAGAAGACCAGTAATCTATTTAAGTTGTATTCTTTTCCTTTGAACATAGTTCCAAACAAGTGTCTTTGTCTTGATAGCAGTAGCTACCATACTTTCATTAATATTCAAAGTATTCAGTTTCAAGTTCAAATGTCATATTTCTATTATATTTTCAAATTAAGATACTTAACAAATTAATATAGTAATGATGCCAGTTAAAATAACTCATCACAATGGAATGCCCAAGATGGGAAACACATACTCAGATTCAAATTGAAGTTATCTTAAAGGAACCTGTTTCTCTTATCTTTCTATTCTTATGCATGAGATAATTCTGACCATATACATCAAGCAAAGCACATAGTGACTGAAGCAAAGACAGGTGGTCAACCCTCTCAGTGGAACAGCATATCCATCAAACTGCACCTGAATATCCCTGACAAAGTATATCTTATGGCAGATCACAGCAATAAAATATTAAGTATCTTTTACATTAAATGTGAAATTCATATCATGTTGTCAAAATCATAACAAATTGGAATCAGTAGGACACTTAAAGAACATGTCTTATTTTCCAACAAAGGCCAGTTTTTTTGTAATGTTTGTGAACATTTTTTAAACTGCTTCACAAATGATTATTTGAATCCTTTCCCTGAGAAGACTCTTTCATACTGACTTTGGTCCCAACTTGTTATCTCAATTCTCATTGGCTAATATTCATAATGTTATTCAAAATGGCATCCTCCTTGACAACTCAGAAATATTGATTAGATTTTTGAAAAAGATCATAACAAAATGGGCGTAAATCTGAGCCTAATGGAAAATTGGTCCCTTGAAAATACATCTTTCCTACTGATTGCTAAGAACACTACTCAGTAGTTTTAGAGGAAAAGATCAAAGTTGACGGACAGAATGACAGGGAATTCCCCCCCACCATTGCAGAAGCTATGCTATGTTAGCACAACTAATAAAGAAATGTACTTTTATGTTTAATTTATTACCTCAGTAGAGATTTTATATTTTATTAAGCTCGTCATCATTTGGAGCCAAACCTGATGATCACATGAGCTCAACCAGGCCCACTATCTGACCATTAATTGATATTTGGCTTTAAACGTTCCATGTGCAATGTTGATGACGTAACATGGGAGCCAAGGTTTCACCTGCTATATAAAACTAGCACCTCATCAGTACAAAGAACCCTCTGACAATGATTGAGCACTGAGAAACAGATGTTATAACGAGAACAAGCGGTACTTTTTGGCATTATCATTGCCCATGAGGTTAACAAATGTAGATTGTTTCAAGTATAATTTACTGTTTAATAACCTTAAGTATCATCACATTTCCTTTAAAAATTATTGCTTGTGGCAATTTAACTGGATCATTCTTTAACTTGTCAATGGTTAAATCATCAATCCATTAATGTCCTCTTGATTTGGCCAAACACAAAATTAGAAATAATGCAACTTGGACTAAGCAACACAGTGATTTATTGAAAGATTTGTGATCAAAGAGTAATGCTTTGGTACCAGTTTCTGTTATTGCTTCCTAAATTTCAAGTTTGTAAACATTATGTAACTGTATAAAATACACAATATGGCAGTGATTATGCGCTCTGTGAACTAGTATATACATTTATATATAAGACTATGACATCTAAGATCAAGAGAAAAGGATATTTAACAAGCTTTTTTTTCAGGAAGTCCGTCATTGAAAATATATTTTTGTCAGTTTAACTTATATTTAACAAACTTGATGGGAAGAATAAACTCTTCCTAATAATCTCTATACTCAACTTTTCAACCCTATCTATAATACTATCAATAATTTCAAAATAACACTCAATAGATTTAATATTCATATAATATGCAGCTGAGATTCTTATAACTCTAAATGTAATGTATAATGTATAAGCATTATTACAATCATTGTGAATATTACCTAGTGCTGCAATCCCAGCCTACTGATGCAATGGTAGAGTGTGCATAATCAATCTCATGTGATGATCTACAGGGCAGAGGTATTATCTCAGAGGCCTGAGCTGCCCATGCTTCAATCAGTGCATATATGTTGGCATATATATGTGTGTGTGTGTAGATCCTGAGGAATGCAGCATTGTGGGTACCACTGGGGGGATCAGAGTTCATCGTGGAGGTCCTCCTCAGCTGACGCTTCCTGCAGCCAGTACTCGTACACTTTAATGGGGTCTACCATCCAGTGTTTATGGAAGGACACCGGTTTCTGGTGGCCCAGGTAGCCAAGTGAATAGTCTGCTGGGCGAGCCTACAAGAATCATACAATGGTTATCATAATTTCATTCAACATTCATAGATTATAAAAATAAAAAATAAACTACTGTTTAATGTTGCTTTGTAAAGATTTGACAGCTCTTTTCTAAATATTGATATATTGAGGTGGGTCTGACCTGGTGAAAGAGTGGGCTGTGGATGATGGGAATGCCTAGTCTATGCTTCATAGTAGCTGATTATAAGAGTGGTAATCTGAGGTGGGTCTGACCTGGTGGAAGAGTGGGCTGTGGGTGATGGGAATGCCTAGTCTATGCTTCATAGTAGCTGATTATAAGAGTGGGAATCTGAGGTGGGTCTGACCTGGTGGAAGAGTGGGCTATGGGTGATGGGAATGCCTAGTCTATGCTTCATAGTAGCTGATTATAAGAGTGGGAATCTGAGGTGGGTCTGACCTGGTGGAAGAGTGGGCTGTGGGTGACGGGAATGCCTAGTCTATGCTTCATAGTAGCTGATTATAAGAGTGGGAATCTGAGGTGGGTCTGACCTGGTGGAAGAGTGGGCTGTGGGTGATGGGAATG
This sequence comes from Amphiduros pacificus, assembly GCA_949316495.1. Classification (NCBI taxonomy): domain Eukaryota; kingdom Metazoa; phylum Annelida; class Polychaeta; order Phyllodocida; family Hesionidae; genus Amphiduros; species Amphiduros pacificus. The sequence goes on along the minus strand of OX439001.1, from coordinate 54,028,332 downwards.
CCTAGTCTATGCCTCATAGTAGCTGATTATAAGAGTGGGAATCTGAGGTGGGTCTGACCTGGTGGAAGAGTGGGCTGTGGGTGATGGGAATGCCTAGTCTATGCCTCATAGTAGCTGATTGTAAGAGTGGGAATCTGAGGTGGGTCTGACCTGGTGGAAGAGTGGGCTGTGGATGATGGGAATGCCCAGTCTATGCTTCATAGTAGCTGATTATAAGAGTGGGAATCTGAGGTGGGTCTGACCTGGTGGAAGAGTGGGCTGTGGGTGATGGGAATGCCTAGTCTATGCCTCATAGTAGCTGATTATAAGAGTGGGAATCTGAGGTGGGTCTGACCTGGTGGAAGAGTGGGCTGTGGGTGATGGGAATGCCTAGTCTATGCCTCATAGTAGCTGATTGTAAGAGTGGGAATCTGAGGTGGGTCTGACCTGGTGGAAGAGTGGGCTGTGGATGATGGGAATGCCTAGTCTATGCTTCATAGTAGCTGATTGTAAGAGTGGGAATCTGAGGTGGGTCTAACCTGGTGGAAGAGTGGGCTGTGGATGATGGGAATGCCCAGTCTATGCCTCATAGTAGCTGATTGTAAGAGTGGGAATCTGAGGTGGGTCTAACCTGGTGGAAGAGTGCGCTGTGGGTGATGGGAATGCCTAGTCTATGCTTCATAGTAGCTGATTATAAGAGTGGGAACCTGAGGTGGATCTGACCTGGTGGAAGAGTGCGCTGTGGGTGATGGGAATGCCTAGTCTATGCTTCATAGTAGCTGATTATAAGAGTGGGAATCTGAGGTGGGTCTGACCTGGTGGAAGAGTGGGCTGTGGATGATGGGAATGCCTAGTCTATGCTTCATAGTAGCTGATTATAAGAGTGGGAATCTGAGGTGGGTCTGACCTGGTGGAAGAGTGGGCTGTGGGTGATGGGAATGCCTAGTCTATGCTTCATAGTAGCTGATTATAAGAGTGGGAATCTGAGGTGGGTCTGACCTGGTGGAAGAGTGGGCTGCGGGTGATGGGAATGCCTAGTCTATGCTTCATAGTAGCTGATTATAAGAGTGGGAATCTGAGGTGGGTCTGACCTGGTGGAAGAGTGGGCTGTGGGTGATGGGAATGCCCAGTCTATAGAGGCAACTCCCCAGGGTCATATCATCAGGAGCGTCTGGCTTGGCACACTGGCAGATCTGACTTCCCACCACCTGCTGGATGGCCTGCCGGTTCAATACCATGCTGCAATTATATAGCAACAGTGTTAACCATGCTGCAATAATGAGAGGTTGATATCATAGATAAAGTTATGACATCCAAAGTCAAGGCAAAATTCCATTCTTTTCCGTCTTTGTACCGAGAATGTATTTTTATGCAAGATTTACACTCGTGACTGATTGCAATTATCAGCATTTAACATCCAATATTTTGGCTCTTATTGTCTGCTGGGTGATTTTCATAGTGGGATGCAACAAATTTCAACATCAATGACTAATGTTTGTCCAATTCAACAAATTAAACACAAAATGAACACAGATGGATATTTGGGGTTATTTAGTGTAATATGATGACTTTTGTGAGTAGAATGAGGATTGTTATTGATATGTGTTTGAGTTTTGTCTCCCCTCCTCCTCCTGTGATGTAGATATTTGGGGTAATTAAGTCTGATATGATGAGTTTTGTGGGTAGAATGAGGATTGTTATTGATATGTGTTTGAGTTTTGTCTCACCCTCCTCCTCCTGTGATGTCGATATTTGGGGTTATTAAGTCTGATATGATGAGTTTTGTGGGTAGAATGAGGATTGTTATTGATATGTGGTTGAGTTTTGTCTCACCCTCCTCCTCCTGTGATGTAGTCATAGCCATAGCCTGCTGTTACTCCAAACCCATACCTCTCCCCGAGAGCAACAGCATCATCAGGCGCGTAGCATGCCAACAACCTACGCAAACGCTTCACACTACAAACAAACAACATCCCATTCAAACCATTATTTATTTATTAGAATTATAATGAAATAATATTTTTTAAATATTTAAAGATTGTGTTGTAACACTTTCAGAACAGAACATATCTTCATCTCTGGTTCTACACAAATATGTTTCCGATTAGATAAATGTATTAACCACCTTCTCCCATTATTAGAATTACCCACCTGAATAGCGTATTAACCCCTGTGTCCTGACAGTAAGACTTGCCTTTCTGAGCAGTATATTAACCCGTTTCCTAACAGTAAGACTTACCTTTTTGAGTAATGTTTTAACCACTTTTTCCTTACAATAAGAATTTCCTACCCAAGGAGTATATTAACCCCTGTTTCCCAAGAATAAAAATTACCTCCCCAAGTAGTGTATTAACCACTTTTTCCCCAGATCAGACTTGCCTACCTGAGAAGTGTATCATCATCTGTCACCACGATCCATTCAAACTTAGCGAGTTCAGGATCATCGTGGGCTCTCTCCAATATGGCCATCAGCTTGGCACAATGCCCTGAATATACAATCCATCTTCACATCAGGCAAATTAGTGCTTCACATTAACATTAATAAATTTTCTGATTGCTCTGAAGTTATTCACAACTGGGAAAGTCCGGGTATAGAATCTCCTAATTCCAAGATTTTAAATTTACTTGTTAAATACAGAATGAATATTTGGGATGAAATTATTTTACACAGCTGTTATGATCATGATGTCAACTGTAAATTACAAGCAAAATTTGATTTCTCCATCTCTCTAGAGCTCTACACTATTATACTAACATTTAGATCGCCAGGTTCGTACCTTGCTCAGTGTTTGGTACTCCAATGTCTACAGTTGGAATGTCTGCATCTTCTGTCTCACTGAAATATTGGATGTGCTCTGCCTCACCCTCCCAGGTATGCTTTATTACAGGAACTGCAATAATATGCATTATTGAAAGAAAAAATGAAGTTTGTTCCATTTAAACAAGTCTTTAATCTAATTTGATTATTTCTATTTTTATTTCTATTCTTTTTACTTGTCAATAGTCTAATTAATCAATTTATTTCTATTTTCTCTTTTTCATTTTTGAAAATTTAATTTAGACCACATTTATAATAATTTGGGTATTTTAAATACACAGTCAATAAAATATGAAAAAATATATCTCCAACTACAAAGTAAAATCTTACTTCTGTCTTTGTGGAATTTTTCTGCTGTTTTAACAGCAATAAATAGTTCTCCTTTTCCAATTGGTGGACCCTAAAAATAAAAACTACAATATGATACATTTCGTATGTTAAATGTCTTATCTAATTTTTACAAAGGAAAACAAGATATTGAGATTAATATTTCAAAGTCTTCATAAAATAAGTAAATATAAAAAATTGGACATACACTCACATATAGTCCAGATATAAATAGATATCATAAATATATACGATCAGGTAATAAATACATACGATCAGGTCATGTACTCCCACAGTCATGTACTCCCACATAGTCAAGGAATATCTGAGATCAGGACATGTTCTCCCACAGTCAGGGAATATCTGAGATCAGGACATGTACTCCCACAGTCAGGGAATATCTGAGATCAGGACATGTACCCTCACAGTCTGGGAATATCTGAGATCAGGTCATGTACTCACACAGTCAGGGAATATCTGAGATCAGGACATGTACTCACATTGTCAGGGAATATCTGAGATCAGGACATGTCCTCACACAGTCTGGGAATATCTGAGATCAGGACATGTACTCACACAATCAGGGAATATCTGAGATCAGGACATGTACTCACACAGTCAGGGAATATCTGAGATCAGGTCATGTCCTCACACAGTCTGGGACTATCTGAGATCAGGACATGTACTCATACAGTCAGGGAATATCTGAGATCAGGACATGTCCTCACACAGTCTGGGAATATCTGAGATCAGGTCATGTACTCACACAGTCAGGGAATATCTGTGATCAGGACATGTACTCACATTGTCAGGGAATATCTGAGATCAGGACATGTACTCACACAGTCTGGGAATATCTGAGATCAGGACATGTACTCACAGAATCAAGGAATATCTGAGATCAGGACATGTACTCACATTGTCAGGGAATATCTGAGATCAAGACATGTACTCACACAGTCAGGGAATATCTCAGGATATGAAGTAATACATAGTGGTCCTTCATTTCCTGCACACAGAGTAGATACCTCAGTCAAAGCAACCCCTTCACCTTTATCCCAGATATATAAAGCAAGCTGTAAAAACAAAAAAAAATCATCTTTAATACAAAAAGCTATTTTTTTCAATTTGATTATTTTAATGGGAATATTATTTAAAAGAGACGAACACAATTTACCTCATATTTGGGATCAATGGAGAAGTCACTCGCTGGTTTATCCATTTTAATTTTCTCTGCTAAACTGCAAAAATAATTAAAATATCCTTTTTTTTTCATCAATTCTTCCCATATAAAGATCTATTGTACAGTTCCTAATGAATTCAAGACACAAAATATTGATACAAAATATTTAATTTGCAAGTACTATTATATATTTCTTTCTAGCAACATGCTTTACCACATTTTTTAGCAAGATGCAGTTAGGATGGAGGTGTACCTATTGATGAGAGCACGGCTCATGAGTACTCCTGCTGCGAAGTCTGGGAAGGCAAAGCTGGCCGGGTTATCATAGAAGGCAAAGTGATGGATGATGGTTGCCTCCTGGTCATGTAAACCCCGACCAAGGAACCAGGCCTGCAATACACAAATATCCTATGCAAAACTCAACATTCCTGCAATACACAAATATCTTGTGCAAAACTCAAAATTCCTGCAATACAAAAAGATCTTGTGCAAAACTTTCCTGCAATATGTAAACACTCTTGTAAGATGTAAACACTCCTGCAATATGTAAACACTCTTGTAATATGTAAACACTCCTGCAATATGTAAACACTCCAGCAATATGTAAACAATCCTGCGATATGTAAATATTAATTATAAAATATCTTCCAATAACAAGTTGAAGTGAATTTACAGTGCAGAAATTGTTTTCTGCATTAACCTGTGCTGAGGTTTAGCTTTTGACTTTGAGAATGTTCTTCCTTTTTACATGTCCTGGACTTTGGTGAGTCACTATGTTGCATATATATAACACTTTTTGATGAGTGCCCCCTAGTGTCAGATTTAGAAAAGTATGAACCTCATGGGAAGAGAACTGTCAAACATTGATTCTCTCCAAGACAAAGTGCTGATGAATCAAAATCAGTATTTTAACAATAAAACACTGAGATTAATAGATATGAAAACAAATGGGTTGCAAAATAAGCTTTTTTCTCTGTGGCTCTTGACAATTGTTTGGAGAGAAATTGTTATGGCAAAAAAGTAGAATATATTGCAGTAAGCGGGGAGCTTACCTTTTGAGAATCATACGTTTGCAGCAGTTGGAGCAGAGACTTGAGTTTAACCCTTGTCTCCTCTTCCATGATCAGCACCCACTTGATCTTCTCATCAGACTCTGCAAGGCTGCAACACAAATATAGTCCAATTATACATATTCATCATCTTATCGTCCTTATAAAATAACCTTGCTCATAACTTGATAAACACTTGATGACTTACTTGCTTTTAATATAATTACCAGATGTGATATAATATAACTGTCCTAGATTGGTTGAATTGAAAGGTTTGAGATCATTTACTTACTCTGGTATTACATCAGGTGAGATAACTTACTCTGGTATGTGAGATAACTGACTTACTCTGGTATGTGAGATAACTGATAATTGACTTACTCTGGTATGTGAGATAACTGATAATTGACTTACTCTGGTATGTGAGATAACTGATAATTGACTTACTCTGGTATGTGAGATAATTGACTTACTCTGGTATGTAAGATAATTGACTTACTCTTGTATGTAAGATAATTGACTTACTCTGGTATGTAAGATAATTGACTTACTCTGGTATGTAAAGATAATTGACTTACTCTGGTATGTGAGATAATTGACTTACTCTGGTATGTAAGATAATTGACTTGCAGCACATCATGTGAGATCATTTACTTACTCTAGTCCAATTAGAGATGAGGTTATGATGAAGTGTGAAAGAACTGACTTACTCTGGTATTGTGGGCAGACTCACTCTGGTATTGTGGGCAGACTCACTCTGGTATTGTGGGCAGACTCACTCTGGTATTGTGGGCAGACTTACTCTGGTATTATGGGCAGACTTACTCTGGTATTATGGGCAGACTTACTCTGGTATTATGGGCAGGACAGTCCATGCTCCAACATGTGTCCAGCTCTCATGGAGCAAGTGAATTTTTGGGCTCCCCTAAAACAACATCAACAAAGCTTAGTGAGAAAATTTGTCTATATACATACATTTGTATGTTATTTAACATGGTAATATCATCTACATTTTATATCATGTTACATGCCAAGCACTTCGACTTCAGATGCAAGTCTTTGAATAATAATAACATTTAGATTGTTTTAATCAATATTATAAGTTCATCACTTTATTCATTACATTTTGTGACTCAGACAGCAAATTGGTTTCAAAGTTTTGGATATAATGCTATATGATGTTACCAGTCTGAAATCTTCTATCTGTAGGTCTAGGTGCTGGGCGGCATCCATGGCACGGTGGACGTGGTGCGCATTATGCTGACTCAGGATCACAACCTCCAGATTGTCAGCATCTGAGGATCATCATATAAACATTCAATGATATTCAATAAAAATGCAAGGCACATTACATAAGCCACATGTTGAGTTGATCTTCTTTATCTTGACCCCCTGTACTGGGGAACATTGGATGAAAAAATAAAATTAAGATTCTTTTGTCTTCAGAGCTTATCTAAATTAAAGGATTAATATGAACTCATTAAAAACAGACATGTATAATTGGATATAAAACCTTTGGCTGAAGAATCAAACTTATGACAAAAAACATTAAAAACACTTTCTCATGGTTATCATTACAGTTGCTAAAATAATGATATTGTCACATTTACACTGTATATATAGCTACTTACCAACTGGGTATTGCTCTTTTTCACCGTGTACCAACAGGACAAAAAGTCCAAATAACAGTAGACCTGAAGAGAATGGAATTATTACCAATAAAACATGAAATACAACTCTGAAACCCAATGACATTCAGGCGTGTGGGAATTGGTTTGTTTGCATGGGAGGTATGCGAAGTAAACAAGATGATCCCACTTGTGTCAGACCACATGCCATCAGTATTGTAATACTGATGCCCATTTGTCTCAGAGCACTATTGTGTACTAAATTATATCTTTGTCAAAAATGTGCATCTTATTTCTATGTTATTATTGTAAGGCCTATAAAACTAATATTTTTTATCGCATAGTACACAAATTTCACTTCTATCTTGTTAACACATGAAACAATGTTTTCCACTGATTTACTCTCATTATTCCAGAACTGTTTCAATTTTTTGTAAATGTTTTCTTGCATAGATATAAATGATTTAAACTCCTGGAGTTATCTTTCATTGGATTGAACCTTTATGTGGAGAAGCAGCCTATTTCAAATTTGTTTACTTCGGGAAGGATATAAAAGCCCACAATTTTTCCAACTTGTACTATAATCATGAATTAATCTAATGATATTCTGTGGTGCTGTAAATGAAATAATTGCTAAAATAGTAATGGAAATGTCATGGATCCTGATAATTGTTATTGAAATGCAGGTCTACCCTTGTCATTCACCTGGCACTCTTGTGTCAACTGTGTGCCCCTCGCAGGCTAAACATGCTTTTAAAGTAGTTGGTCTGTCTGCTTCACAGCTGTCTGTCTTACTCATTCTGAAGAGCCGATTCTGATAATTTGAGCAGCAGGGTGGAGTGCCAATGTCGAATGACGTTAAGATACTCCTAGAGTGGAATGATTGGCAACCATATGACATGATTTGTACAGTGCTCAGATAACAAGAGGCAAACACTCGGCATTATATGTGGACCGTGAAAATATGTTGGTTAGTTCTGACGGCAACATTTGAGTAACCAGTAGTGGACTTACTGAATAGGTTAACTTTGTACTATATAATGCTTTTGTAAACTAGTAAAACCAGTCATGCATGTGACTCTTCAATCTCCGACTAAAGTGGTCTCAGTCTTCCACTAAGTTACATTTTAAGTTACTCGTGCCCGACCAGTTTTGTGTCGGTACCAATTCGCACTGATTACAGTGGCTAAGCTGGAGAGGATCCTCATCGGCGGAAACTGGTCACTGACGAGTACAGTTCATGAGTTACAGTAACTTACACTGAGTTACTGACAGTGCACATGTATCTAGAGCGATAAGTTTACTCAGCAAAACCAATTGGCATCCCGCCAAGAGTGCAAGCTTGCACAAGGAGTGCAGGTTGTCAATACCAGCTGCACGAGACCGGGTTTTACACTCTGGGCAGTCTGGCATTACTGCCATTACTGCCAATACTGGCATTATAACTAGCCATTAGTAAATGGCATTACTTAGTGGCATTGTAGGAGTTGCTCAAAGATGCAATCTCGATTTCTTGGTGTACCCTTAAACTCGTGTGTCTCTCGTGAGTATTTTAATATGCCAGACTTAGTCTAATTCACTTTATACACTCTTCGCACATACCTCTGTCAAAATTTAGTGGTAGAATTGTTTCTTACCATTTATATTGCTCATGTGTAATTTCTGGAAGTTCACATTCAGCGCCATGTTGGCAGGTGCTTATTTCTAACACGCGATGTGATTGGCAAGTGAGTTTTCAATCAGCCAATCATTTGTGGCGTACCTCCAGATGCTTGGTTTCCTGATTGTTTAGATATGGCGGCTCAGGGAGGAGGAATGCCAACTTGGATGGTGAATTGCAAAGAAAATATCACAAGATCAAAGGTACAAGCAATGTCCATCAAATAATGACGAGGCAAATAAGTCTACATGCATAGATATGTTATATAATACCTTGTCAACCACACCAGCATCCAGACATTACCAACAGGCAACACTTTCCAATGTGACTGATGAGTGTCAGTGTCACTGACTGAGTGACTCACTGTGACTGTCAGTGATGGCATCAATAATATTGACAGTAACATTACTAACATTGTAACAATAACCATGATGACAATGAAAACTGAACTTGAAAACTGTTAAGAAATGTTCTATCGTGGCACTAACGTTATAAGGAGATCCATTTCTGAGATCCGTTATTGTTGGATCTGAAGGAATCTCTGCCAATGTTTGGGGTGGGGTGGAGTTGAATCCATTTGAATCTACATGTATTATGATAACCCTTTATGCATGTTACCATAAAACACTTGATGTTGATGAGAAACACAGGGGCATCCAATATTGTTTTGATACCATATTATTTTCAGCAGTGCTCCTAGTAATGTTAAATTAATCATGATCCTTTGACCCAATTACTTTGATAGATACAGGTAACATTGGTTATTATTCACTGCGCTTTAATGTGTGGGTGAATAAGTTGAAGACTAACATAACCCCCATTTCAAAACCAGTTCACTTTAACTAATTTTCCTCTTTAAATTATAATTTTATGTAAATAAAAATGATAGATACTGTCATCTTAAGCTTAATGAGCTGGGGGCTGACAGTCACTCTCAGCGGGATGCCAATTGGTTTTGCCGAGTAAACTTATAGATGTAGATGTACATGGTAATTTCTCCATAACAATATTTTTTAAGAATGCTACCATAAAACATGCTTTTCCTGAGAATCTTTCTCCATTTATATATTTCTTCTCAGAGTGTAATTGCTTTAATTCAAAGTAAATATTCTAAATCTTTTTGTGTTGCATGTGTAGGAATGGAATGGGTTTGTTGGAGATTTACATGACGCTGTGCGGCAGCAGTTGGCAGAGAGCCATGTGCAATCCTTCACCGACCTCACAGATGCCGAGCGATCTCTCTTCCTGGAGAGGGCTGCAAGAGCAATCAGAGATGGTAAGACACTCACATTTATATAGTTTATTTGTATAAGTGGAGGGTATACGTAACCTAAATATTTTTAAAGCTGGACCCTAGCAATTTGAAATCTGAAGTTGATATTACTAATTAGTCCACAGTTTTGTAAATTGTGTTTTTATTAATTGATATTCTCTAGTCATAAAACATTTTTACTTGCTTTTATTTTATTTTTGATATAGAATTATTATACTGTCTTTCCAGGGCGTCCCTATGATCAGCTTTATAAATCAATATCCTCAAACTTAGAGCAACATATGAACAATGAGGTTGCTAAACAACTCATGGAAGATTATCCAATAAGTACAAAGAGTGACCTCATCGTGGAATGCGCTCAGGATGGGATAATCAGTTTACTGCGGCGATGGCCAGGGCTACGACACAAGCTTCATGCCTGCCTCAATCAGCCCCTCCCCACAAATCTTAGGCAATTAGCATGGAAACTTGTCCTTGATAACTCTAAAGGTATTTTTTAATATTTCATGTATATTCTCTCAAAATGAATCTTGCCAAGTTTGACAACTGTCAACATCCAAAGATTGGTGTTTTGTAGAATTAATTCATGGTTACTGATAAAAGAATGAAGTGATCTTCTCACTGTCAGCATAGACCTAGATCATCCTTATGACAATATCATGACAGTATTACAAATATTATAAGAACAAGATATTCTTAAATAATATACAATAACATGTTCATGATTTGTGATAGAATATTTACAATTTTCATGCTTTTTTACATGATATGTTTATAGTGCGAAAGCGATATGTGGACATTTTAAATAGCAAAGATATAAAGAAAGCAATATCCCCGCAGGACCTCGACATATCTCGCAAATGTGAACAACTACTGATGTCAGAACCCACATTTGAAGATCTCAATGGATCTGTTGGTCTGTATTTGTTGCATAAATCACCTGACTTGTCATATTACTGATTAAAAAAGGGAAATTGATCATCTGCTAAAAAACATATGTATGATGAAATTAAGATTCTTTTGGTTTGATAACTATAAGTTCAGACACATTGCAAAAGAGTGTATTGTACTTTATATTCTCTTACAGGAGCATTTTATGGGATGAAGGCTGTGTTGTCATACCACCATGCCATGAAGCAGACAAGAGAGGCACTACCTGATGTAGACTATATGCTCACAGTACCTCTGCTGCAAGTTGCTACTCCGGCCATATCTAGGTACCAAATTGATAATTTACAAAATCTCTCACGCACCTTTCTTTTAATGTAGGGCATTGCAATTGTATATTTGTGGTGTTTTTTGTGAGCAGGCGAGAGCCAGCTCCCAGTAAGGTGGTGGTGCTGCTGGTAGAGCAATACTTCACTCTGATGGAATCAAGGCATGCGTGTATGATGGACACAGGCTCACAAGTAAGTGCCTCATTTACGTGATCAGTCTCCACTAAGTACAACTAAAAGCCCCCGGTAAGGCAGCACTCAGACCCACTATCAGCCCCCAGTAAGGTGGCACTCAGACCCACTATCAGCCCCTAGTAAGGCAGCACTCAGACCCACTATCAGCTCCCAGTAAGGTGGCACTCAGACCCACTATCAGCCCCTAGTAAGGCAGCACTCAGACCCACTATCAGCTCCCAGTAAGGCAGCACTCAGACCCACTATCAGCCCCCAGTAAGGTGGCACTCAGACCCAATATCAGCCCCCAGTAAGGCAGCACTCAGGCCCACTATCAGCCCCCAGTAAGATAGCACTCAGTCCCACTATCAGCCCCCAGTAAGGTAGCACTCAGACCCACTACCAGCCCCCATTAAGGTGACACTCAGCCCCACTATCAGCCCCCAGTTAGGTGACACTCAGTCCCACTATCAGCCCCCAGTAAGGTGACACTCAGCCCCACTATCAGGGGAAAATTAAGAGTGTTTTTAAACTTTTATTTTCTTCCTGGCCTTGTTTTTAATATCAAGACAAAGGTACATGTGCCTTAGTACAAGACAAAGGCTGAATAAGTATAATTTTAATCTTGAGTCTCAAGAATGCTATAAATATACAAAACAAATTCTCCATCATTCAGGATTAATGTTAAATGGAAAGAAAATTTTTAAAAATCATGCAGTATTCAAAGATGAAAAGTGGATGATAAATATATTCCACATGAAATAAATAAATAAATAGGTTTCATTACATCCATGCAAACATGATGTATATTGAGAAATATATATTTTTTTTTTCAAAAAAGGAAGATGAAGATGCATGGAAAACATTTAGTAACAAAGTTGCCAAACATATACAGACAAAATCCCTTGAAACGGGTCAGGCCCTCACAAAGGTCTATAAACCAGCGGAGGGTAAGTAGGCCCTCACAAAGGTGTATAAACCAGCGGAGGGTAAGTAGGATCCACAATCTATGATAATGGGGAATAAAATCTTTAAAGAATATGTGAAGATAGTTTTTTGTCTTATAAGTATGTGAGTAATGCCATTCTTACTCACAGAATGATGACTGAAAAAAATAAGTTTTTTTTAAGGTAAATATTTTGTCTATTGAAACAGAAAAAATAGTAACAACAGATGCGGTTACGATGGAAGTGGTGGCAGACGGGGTGAGGCAGTTGATGAGGGCGGCTATCAGAACCCTGTTTGTAGGTAAGATATAGCAATGGTGTCAGGCATATCAAACTGTTATTGTGATTCCGGTGGGAGAATTTATAAACTAGAGTTAAGTTTACATTTAGAGATTAATTTTAGATGAAGGCCAAGGTTTCAAACTTCAAAATGAAAAGCATATTGATTGCAGACTGTTGAACTTTGTGCAAACTTTACAGGATACCTCAACATGGATGTCATACTCTACATCTGGGACCAGTATTTGATTGGTATGGACTCCCCAGGTTTCCATGACGATTTTCTTCCAGTTATGGCTGCGGTGCACCTCATCCTACTCACAGATAAACTAACAACATGTCAATCGGTAAGAGGTGCTATTTATTTAAAACAATCTAAGAAAATTCTAAACTACTTCAGAAATTATTCTTGATATTTTTATTTAAACAAATAGTTTGCAGCTCATGCATGTCACACCATTATCAGTGATGACAATGATATGGATCCCTTAGAGGATTATCATGTTATCTATCTCAATACTACTCTGAATATTGACAATTAGCTTCCATTAAGTCAAGTCCCAAGCTTGCTGCAATTAAAAAAGCATAATGCCTGAATATTAAATATATGTACAAATAGTGCCAACAAATGTGGAGATTACCTCTTTGATGTAACCAAATTTGAAACAAGATGAAATATGATAAAATTAGAAGCAATTTTGTTCCATTTTGTAGCCTGCAGCCATGGAAACAGCCTTAAAAAGTGAAAGTGGGAAGCTCACAGTGCCGCAGTTCCAATATCAGGTGAACGCTTTGGTATGGAATGAAATTATAATTTGATCCCGTTGATTTAAACATAACTTTAAGATTGCTATCATGATTCTCTCTCAGGTAAATCGTCATTTTTTCCAAGATCTCTTCTCCACCCTCAAACAAGAAGACAGGGCAGCTTTACCAGTCTTAGACCCAACACAAGGTCAGTATTAACACAATCAAATAGGATGAAAACAACAATGTAATCAATGAATAAAAGAAAATGAAAAAATTATTCAAGTGTGCAGTAGACTTTTCTTTGTGATATGAAAGAAATCAATTTGTTTAAAAAGATCTTTCCAATTTTATGCAGCAAAATATCCGCCATGGAGCAACTGGCACAATGAAAAGATTCCTTCCAGAACAGATGCGGAGGACCGGAGGAATGCCAGGGATGCACGCGAAGCTAATCGCCAGAAACAACTGAGCCAGTACAAAGAGCTAGAGCACAGGAGGAAAGAAGAGCAAGACAAAAATAACAGGTTGATATATATACCTACAGCGACAGCAACCCTATTCTGATGGTTTTCATTGCATTGCACTTTTCATGTTTTTGTCATGATGTGTGTTCCTTATTCTGTAAATTCAGAGCTGAGCAATTCAAATATATACAAGAGAAGGAGATGACCAGAGAGAGGCAGGACCGGGAGAAGCAGCATCTAGAGGACCAGATGCAAACAGTGAGAGATTCTAACCTACTCCTTGATAACTACCATGCCTGCAAGGCTCAGCAGTGCCTAACCTACTCCTCTCACATACCACGCCTGCAAGGCTCAGCAGTGCCTAACCTACTCCCCTCTCACATACCATGCCTGCAAGGCTCAGCAGTGCCTAACCTACTCCCCTCTCACATACCATGCCTGCAAGGCTCAGCAGTGCCTAACCTACTCCCCTCTCACATACCATGCCTGCAAGGCTCAGCAGTGCCTAACCTACTCCTCTCTCACATACCACGCCTGCAAGGCTCAGCAGTGCCTAACCTACTCCCCTCTCACATACCACGCCTGCAAGGCTCAGCAGTGCCTAACCTACTCCCCTCTCACATACCACGCCTGCAAGGCTCAGCAGTGCCTAACCTACTCCTCTCTCACATACCACGCCTGCAAGGCTCAGCAGTGCCTAACCTACTCCCCTCTCACATACCACGCCTGCAAGGCTCAGCAGTGCCTAGAAGGTCATGTTAGTTTGCATTATGGGACTTTTTTTAGACAAGTAGTGTTAGTAGGCATTGAGTCCTAATGAGGATTAGTGAGTTTATTTGTGTGAGGTTTAGATAAACTGTTGACATAGGGGCCTGCTCTCAAGCAGTGCAGACGTGCCTAGCCTGAGCTCCTGATTAACACCTTCAAATCTTTGTTTAAGTTGAAGACAACACCATCGTTGGATAAGTATATATAAACGTATATATACCAGGTGCGTATAACATTGAATTAAATATACAAAGCAAAAGTCTAATAGTATTTCTCCACTGAATATAATATTTCTTGGTAAGAAATATTGAGTGAACAGTGAAAACAAATTTGAAACATAAGACCCACATCATTTGACAGGTTAATCCGGGGTGTCAGTGCACAAAGCTTGGCCTGCCAGACAATAGCTCTACCTCAAACAGTTCTGGCCCAAGTAAGCCTACCTTGAGCAAATTAACAGTGGCACTAAGAACCCCTATAGTTGGTGGCAACTTAATCACAAAATTATAGAAGCTAATATATATAAGATAGAACTCTAAATTGGTATTTCTCGTCGGGGAATACTATCTATCTTAATTTTTGAAGACACACAATTGTTGAGAACATATCTTGAATTTATTCTAAGGCTAATATTATTTGTATAAGACGGAGCTCTAAATTAGTATTTCTCGTGCGGGAGGTACTATCTGTCTTACTACACTGATAATTTTGTTCTTGATACATATATAAGATAGAACTCTAAATTGGTATTTCTCGTGCGGGGAATACTGTCTATCTTATTTTTTCGAAGACACACAATTTCTAAGGCTAATATTATTTATATAAGACGGAGCTCTAAATTAGTATTTCTCGTGCGGGAGGTACTATCTGTCTTACTACAGTGATAATTTTGTTCTTGATAAATATATAAGATAGAACTCTAAATTGGTATTTCTCGTGTGGGGAATACTATCTATCTTATTTTTTTGAAGACACACAATTCTAAGGCTAATATTATTTGTATAAGACGGAGCTCTAAATTAGTATTTCTCGTGCGGGAGGTGCTATCTGTCTTACTACACTGATAATTTTGTTCTTGATACATATATAAGATAGAACTCTAAATTGGTATTTCTCGTGCGGGGAATACTATCTATCTTATTTTTTTGAAGACACACAATTGTAGAGAACATATCTTGAATTTATTCTAAGGCTAATATTATTTGTATAAGACGGAGCTCTAAATTAGTATTTCTCGTGCGGGAGGTACTATCTGTCTTACTACACTAATACTGGACTCAGACAGAAATCTCCTGTTTGAAAACAGATTACAAGGTTAAATATAGAACTTTATAGAAAGTACAGAATTCTTTCCATTGTATACTTCTTACAGACTTTTGATGGCATCAAATGAACTTATTGAATCGCTTCATGAAAAATTAATTTTTGGAAGAAATTCTAATATAAAGTACAAAAATATGCAACAATTAGATAGTAAAGCAATTCCCTGTCAAAACTATGAGAAGAATGGGGAGTGCAGGTTTGGGGATAGATGCAAATTTCTGCATTCATTGAAGAGGCAAAAATTTAACAAATGACGGGGTCGGGGGGACATAAGGTTTCAGAAGAGAAATATGTATAATGAAAGAATCTTGTGTTACCAAAATTTAAATCATGCAGATAATGATAATGCTTATAGGTATGAATATGGTAGTGCGAATTACTGGACCATGATTGGCAGTTCTAAAAATATCTCTGTGCCATTAAAAAATATAATACCTAACGATAATGTGAAACTTTTAAAAAATGATTGCATCTTAGATTACAGCATGAATGAAAATGTTTTTATAAATGAGAAAAACTCTATGAATGGAGATGTTTTTATGATGCAGGACGATTTTAAAGAAAATTGCATGAAAATAAATTTTAACAAACGTGAAAAAGATTTTAATAATGTCATTTTTTTCACATGAAAAGATAAATACCTTATGTCCCCGTAGTCAATGCATAAATCAATGTCAAAACAAAGTTTTTTATCTTTTCAGTAATAATAATACCTTATGTCCTTGTAGCCATTGCAAAAATCAATGTCAAAACAAAGTTTTTTATCTTTTAAGTAATAAAGATAGCCAAGAATATGAAACAGTAAATAAACATGTAGAATTTTTAAAGCCCACATATGCTGAGGTATTGAAGATTCCAAACAATCAAAAAGAAGTCAATCTATACAATAATATCCGAAAACGCAAGTGTAAAGAATTTAATGGAAGCACATCATCTTTAAATAAAATGGTGAGAATCAATGATCATATTAAATACATGGCCAGGGGTGAAGGGCTTCCCCAACTGGACACTCTTAATGATAAGCATCTTAATGGTAGCTCTAACATACGAAACATAAGAAAAAACTTGAACCAATCAAATGCCTTATCTGGGTCACGTGGTCTAAATAACCACACCCACCACAGGATGGTCCGTAAGAGTAGAACAGGTTTTACTACGCCATTAAACGAAATATCGCTCTCAAATCGATTTGAATATCTTTCTGACAGTAACAAAATTGCAACCCATAATTTCGGGCAAAAGGAACATAGTCCTTATATTATTAATCACTGCACTAAGTCTCGAAGCGATCGGACGTTAGCTCCGCCCTCCGTTAATCTGATTGGCCGTCATGGGGGGCAATCTGCTGGGGGTGAAAGAGGTTCCCTCCATAATGACGTCATAGAGTCAATGGCCGGTTTCCCGGTTGAAAGTTGCCTTAATGCTCAGGAGAATACAAATAAAATTAACTTTAATAGAAACTTAACTAATAACAAAATGAATAGACATGTAAAACATAACCTTAAAAAAAATACACACATTATAATGAACAAAGATCTAATTATTGCAACAGCCAATGTTCAAAGTCTTGGAAATAAGACGGAACTGATAAATTTATATATTAATGAAAATAATGTTGACTTATTCTTTATAACTGAAACTTGGATTAATGAAATGAATGAACAAATCATAAGAGGTGAAATTAAAGGTAACAACTACGATATTGAACACGTACCACGTGCCCTAAGGTCTGGCGGAGGCCTGGCGATTATCTACAAACCTGAAATTAACATAAAGAAAATTAATCACACACATAAATTATCAACAATGGAAATGATGGAAATAAATATTAAAACCAAAAATAAAATATGCACCTTTATTACAATATACAGACCGGAGCCTTCTGATAAGAACAAATATACTTACACAGAATTCTTTGAAGAATTCAGTGAACTACTGTCCTATTATAGTACATATACTCATGAAGTTGTGCTAGTAGGTGACTATAACTTTCATATGAATAGGCCAGAAAGGCCTAATGTAATAAAATTCAATGAAGTCCTGGATTTATATAACTTACATAATCATGTGACAGAACCAACACATATTATGGGCAATACGCTTGATTTATTAATAACAGGCATACATAGTAATATAATAAAGGAACATATAGTGGATGATCACAATATAATAAAACTTACTTTGAATCTTCAGACTAAAACAAATAACAAAAAAAGGGTATCATATAGAAATTACAAAAAAATGAATATAAATGATTTTAAAAGAGATATTGAGGAAATGTTTAATGACAATCAATCTTATCAAGATGCAGATCTCAATGACTTACTGGATAAATATAACAAACTGACAATTGTACTAGATAAACATGCTCCTAATGTGGAGAAAACCATAAATAATAGGAAACCGGCTCCATGGTTATCTGATGATATACAGAGAGAAAAAAGGAATAAAAGAAAACTTGAAAGAAAACATAATAAAACTGGTCTTTCCTCAGATAAAATACAATTTAAAATACAGAGGAACAAATATAATAATATCATTAAAGACTCAAGAAACAATTATTTTTCGGAAATAATAAATTCAAATAAATCGGATCCAAAAAAATTATTTAAAATATTAAACAAATTATTGCACACAAAAGAGGACACTCCTTTCCCTAGACATAATGACAAAAAGGAGTTAGCCTCAGAATTTAAATAATTTTTTTCTAGAAAAAATTGCAAATCTTAGAGAATCTATGGACAAAAATGATAAAAATAACGAACAACTAAATGAGGAAGTCAGATTTGATACACAGTTGGAAAAGTTCACATTGTTAAGCGACTCAGAAGTCAAAAATATAATATTTATTGCCATTAATAAAGACTATCATAAATAAGTCAATTTCATTGGGAAACGTACCTGATGACCTGAAAATGGCCATCATTAGACCCTTAATTAAGAAATTGGGCCTGGAATTGATAAAGAAAAATTATAGACCAGTCTCGAATCTGGCCTACTTATCAAAATTAATAGAAAGGGCTGTAGCTACACAATTTGTAGGACATCTAGTAAGAAATGATATTCACGGTCTATTTCAATCAGCATATAAGGAGTACCATAGTACTGAAACTGCATTGCTCAAAGTTCAGAACGACATCTTAATGGATATTGATGATGGTAAAACGGTAATGCTGGTACTACTCGATCTATCGGCGGCCTTCGACACTATTGATCATGATATATTACTGAATAGATTGGAAAAAAGATGTGGTATTACAGGGATTGCCCTTAAATGGTTTAGATCATACTTATCAAATAGAAAACAATGTGTCATAATTGATGGTAAAAGATCTGATAATATGAATATTAAATATGGCGTCCCGCAAGGCTCGGTTTTGGGACCTTTACTATTTACAGCATATATGGAGCCTTTATCAGATATTATTGGTAACTATGGTCTCAAGCATCATATCTATGCTGATGACACGCAATTGTACATCACCATTGATCCCAAATCTGAAGAAACTAGAGATAAGTCTTTCAAAGAGATGGAAAATTGTATTATAGAGGTTAAAAAATTCCTAATAGAGAATAAGATGAAGATAAATGATGGAAAAACAGAAATGCTTTTATGTGGTAAAAGCTGTGAATTCAGAAGAAAAAATGTACCTAATGAAATTCTAGTAGGAGAAACTAAAATTCCTAGATCAAATACTGTTAAGGATCTAGGGGTTATTCTAGATCAAGAACTATCTATGAAATCACAAATCAAAAAAATGTGTAAAAATGGTTTCTTTCATGTAAAAAATTTATCAAGAATAAGAAATTGTTTGGATGAAAAAACTGCCAACACTCTTGCTCATGCATTTGTTACCTCTACCCTTGACTATGGAAATTCACTTCTAGCTGGTTTACCTGAGTGTGAATTAGCCAAACTACAAAAATTACAGAACGCTGCAGCCAGGGTAGTGGGGAAACTTAAAAAGAGAGATCATATCACACAAAAACTTATGGAACTCCACTGGTTGCCTGTAAAGGCTAGGATTGATTTCAAAATATCTTTACTGACATGGAAGGTGCAAAATGGCTTTGCCCCAAAATACCTATCTAAGTTATTAGAGTACAAACAGCTAGGCATGGGACTGCGATCTAATGATAAGAATGAATACGTAGTACCTATGACTAATATGAAATCGTATGGCGATAGGGCTTTCATGGTATATGCGCCAAAGAATTGGAATGCCCTGCCCCTTGAAGTGAAAAACTGCAAAACTGTTGAAACTTTCAAAAAGAAACTTAAAACATTTTTATATAGAAAGCACTATCTTAATGAAGCGCTTTGAGCAGACCTGGTCTGATATAGCGCTATATAAATCGTTATTATTATTATTATTATTATCACATAATGATAGTTGCTTGTACTGTTTGCCTAATCCCGGTTATATATGCTGATCAGGTTCTATCCCATGTTTACAGGAGAGAAAAAGACATATAGAAGCTGAGAGAGATCTACAAAATGAAATGGAAAGACTCAGAAGAGAAATGGAAGACCTCAAGCGATCCAAATTGGTAAACTAAATATATATATATATATAAGTACCACAGTAAAATTTAATTCTAAACATAGATTTGCAACAATTTTTTAAGATGATTTAAAAATTTACATTTTATATTCTAGAAATCAGCAGGTCCCTCTGTGTGGAGTATGGAAACAGGTGGAAGGTTTGAAAAGTTTAGAATTTATTCTTTCGATGATTATAACACCTTATTTTCTAAAGTATAACAGATTAAAAAGAAACACAATAAATATTTTGATATGTCTTTGTGTCTCCCTAATCAGCCATGTGGCTGGTGTACTGCCACCTCCTGCCACCCCTGCTAGCACATGGAATGACCCAATTCCTACTCCACACTCCAGGAAGAGTAAGACTCCCACTGTCCACACTCCTCAGCAGTCTGACCTTGCCAGAGAACCCTCGCAGGTCATGGCAGATGTACTGGACAAGTTCACCAACGGATTTGATCAAGGTCAGAATCTAATTCTTATATTTAAGAAATTCCAATTATTTTTTTTGTCCACCCACCCCGTATGGGGAGGGGAGAACTTGTATTGGGCTCTGTCTGCGATTCCGCCTGTCCGCGATTCCGCGTGTCCGCGTGTGGTTGACCTTGGTTGACCTTGACCCAGTTCTCAAGGTCACAGGAGCAATTTTGTGTCTCTGCAGTACTTGCTGGTTTCAGGATGATATGTTGAGAACTATTTGGTATTTGGCTTTTATATCACACATGATTATGTGTCCCCCAACTCCCTTGTGTGGGATTGCTGATGAATGACCTTGACCAATTTCTCAAGGTCACAGGAGATGTTTTGTACAATCATGTTTTCCGGATGATAAAAGGAGAACCGTTTAATAGATTACTTCGATATTACACAGGATTATGTAAGTCCTATATACCTTGTATGGGATTGTATATGGTTGACCTTGACCCAGATCTCAAGGTCACAGGAGCAATTTTGTGTCTCTGCAGTACTTGCTGGTTTCCGGATGATATGTTGAGAACTATTTGGTATTTGGCTTTGATATCACACATGATTATGTGTCCCCCAACTCCCTTGTATGGGATTGCTGATGAATGACCTTGACTGATTGTTCAAGGTCACAGGAGATGTTTTGTATAATCATGGTTTCTGGATGATAAAAGGAAAACCGTTTAATGGATTACTTTGATATTGCACAGGATTATGTAAGTCCTATATACCTTGTATGGGATTGCATATGGTTGACCTTAACCCAGATCTCAAGGTCACAGGAGCAATTTTGTGTCTCTGCAGTACTTGCTGGTTTCTGAATGATATATTGAGGACTATTTGGTATTTGGCTTTGATATCACACATGATTATGTGTCCCCCAACTCCCTTGTATGGGATTACTGGTGAATGACCTTGATCAGTCTCTCTAGGTCACAAGAGATATTTTATATAATTATGGTTTCCCGATGATAAGAGGAGAACCGTTTAATGGATTACTTTGATCTTGCAGTCCTATATACCTTGCATAGGATTGCATATGATTGACCTTGACCTAGTTCTCGAGGTCACATGAGCAGTTTTGTGTCTGTGCAGTACTTGCTGGTTTCCGGATGATTTGTTGGGAACTATTTGGTATTTTGGCTTTGATATTGGACATAAGTACTAGTATGTATCCTCCAAATCCCTTGTTAAGGATGACCTTCACCTATTTCTCAAGGTCACAGGAGATATTTTGTATCATTATAATTTCTGGTTGATAAAAGGAGAACTGTTTGATGGATTACTTCAATATTGCACAGTATGTCATATATTTTTGCCCTAATACTGGAGGAATTAAGCAGTACTTGGTGGTTTTTCTCAAGAACAGATTGCTATGGTTCATTGTTATCTTTTAGCAGTCAATGTTGTATACCGGAGTGTAATGGGCACTATATAAATGTCTATTTATTCTTGTTATTATTATTAATTCAGTCAATAATAATATTGATTTATTCATTTACAAGGACCAAAATCTCATATCGCTACCTCATTACACCATAGTTTATGCACCCATTTAACTTTACCATCATGGTGGGTCGACATATCGTCTTTTATTCAATTTGAATTGCTGGTTTAATTGCTGGTTCAATTACTTGTTATCACAGTATATGAAAGATTTTTCTATTGATAAAGTGATCTCAATTATTAAAATTCTAGAAACCATTCTTTTCAGGATCTAGTCACATTTGGTAGTAAAATCATAGACACATCTTTCAAGCCATGGGTTGCAATAATGACTTATCATATTTTGGCTTGTTTGAACTGATGTCATGAATGATCAATGAAAGGTTCAATAGCACAATATTATCTATGTTTTGACATATGTTCACTGTGCTGCCACCTTCTTCACCAGCTTCATGACTGAAATATCTTATGATGAATTATAAAAAACCCGCTAATGGTAATAACACAATTTATTTTGCAGTTGTGCAAGGAAATGGGCAATAGAAACAAGAGCTGGATAAAATAACAAGAAAGGTTTTGAAAAATACCACAGGAATATGAGTTTATCATGCTTATTTTAATTGCACTTAATATAACAGTCAAAACTGAAGTAGATATCCATCAAATTGCTGCTTTAATACTTGTTTGCATGGAAGAAATTTAAATGCCATGGGAAGAAATCAGCAAACAAAAGATTTTGTTCACACTGGGTTGTGATAAAATGAATTCCAAGATTGCACATTAGACATGAATTGAAAACAATGTTTTCAAACAATTAGAAAAAATGTCATATTCAAAGAATCAGCTTGGATTTCCAAAACTGATATAATATGTGTTCATTGTAGACTTATCTCAGGCTCTATCTGAACAAAGATTCTACTTCAGACAAACTGCAGTCACGATGATGAACGGTCATCATCCTGTCTTGATTTACACTCGGGAAAGTACATGTAGCAATAATGTTGAGATATATTAAGTAAGAAAGTATGAATCAATACTTATAAATACTTATAAATATAAGTATGTTAATTTAATCTCCACTGCAGTAAGTGGAAAAAGATTAAGAATCAAAATATTATGATAATATTTCATTACTAGTTGTATTTCTAATGAAGATACCATGTATTTTATTGGTTTTACTAAAAGGTATTTGGCCAAAGTATGAAGAATTTACCATTAACGATCCTGAACTTGTCAAACACTGTTTAAACTGTGAATGAACAATTTTAGATGAGTATTGCCTGCTGTAAACAGAGTGCCAATCTTACTTCCATTGTGGTACCTCCACCCGGCAAAGCCATTTGGCATCCAAATACTGCCAATCACTTTACTGACACTAGCTGTCATGTTACTTCCATCATATAACCTACGGTATATGTTAATCATGTTAATAGCAGAAGGACAGTGTTTGTTCTTTATTGATATAAAAGATACTGTGTTCACAGTTTATATAGAATGCTCCCGAGGTTGAGCAAAGTGATGTCTATGCTTGCAGAAGTGTATGTATAAAATAATTAACTTGTAGATATATTATTATATTGGGTCCATGTATGTGCTCTGATCAGGGAATGAAAAACCCATTTATATTTATCTTAACAGAAGTAAACATGATCTGTACATCAATGCTTCGGAGCTTTGTTTCACTGTTTTCAGACTATAAGCTTTAAATATTGAAAACTACATGTATGGAGAATTTTTTAACCCATATGTAAGAAAATATTTTGACAGGAGGAATAGCCTTTCATATTTAGATTATATGTTTGCTTCAGATCAACTCAGAACTCAGAAATCAATTTATTTGACCCCAGATTCACATAAGTTGTTAACAGTACTTTTCATTTTAACAATAGTTTTTCAACTATTAAATAATATGCAATCTCGTGCTATGCTATTTGATTTTCATTTAGAACAAAGTTTATTTTATCTTTTTACAATAACTTGGCAGCTTGTGGCAGATTTTTGTTTTGAAGATACATTCTAGTTCAGTAAAATATAAAGAAAAATAAATTAATGAAATTTTACCTTATTGAAAAATAATAATAGTTATATTGAAGGTGAAATAATCGTGTTTGAGTTACTGATATTTGATATAATCCAAAACGAAAATTAAATTTTGACAAATCTCAAAATAATTGGTTTATAACAGTGCGTTACAAATTTCAGTAAAATCTTTCATATATATATTTTGAATGAATACAATTGTGTCAAAAAGACTTTGGAAACCTGTTTGTCATACATGAAAAAAAAATATGGTGATCAATCATAGTTTGATTCTCTTACTAAACAAAAAGAAATCCCCCAAAAATGACAAATTACTTGTAAAGAAGCAGAATTAAAATGTCTGCTAATCTTGGTTCACCAAGAAATGAAATGTACACTAATATATAAAATATAATTGTTCTAAAAGTTCAGTCATAATAAAATTTGTTTTGAGCATAAAGAAGCAATATGAGGGTTACAAACATGACAAGAAATGACAAGAATTAAATAAACTGGCCCTGTGTTATGATGTCAATCTTAAAAAACTAATAAACTATAATATAACTGTTTTGTAAAAGATAAAGGTCTTTGAGGAGAATTCAGATCTTAAGTTATTAATGCACCACATAAAAAAACACCAGCAAGCCTACCTTGTGCTTCTAAAATATAAATGAACATGCTAGTGTATGTCAAGACAACAAAAACAAGCAAAGCCCCTTCTCCATATATGGCCAGTGCCCTCTAGTGGAAATTGCCATCTCCATCTCAAGGCCATCTCCATATGAACGCGACCGAGGCTGGTTGTGTCTAGCTGAGACGTGATGTTAACCTGGCCTACAAACCTCAGGGGAACTGGGAAGTTGCTACGACTACAACCAGAGCAGCAGACATTCACTGATTCTTGTTGTTTGGTTATTTAAACTACAAAGAAACCACAGGTGAGTACGCAATGTAGCTTTGTAAATGATTTCTCTTCACGGTGCACATGTCCGCTTGACGGTTGTAACTAGCATAAAATCAATGTCCGGTATCTACTCTCACCAGATGCACCTTGCTGTCAACTGACACTCAAACTGTCAAAGCCCACAAATGAATGACAATGATGAAGAAAGATTAAAGGTGAGGTTGTCAGTAAATTTGGAGGTTGGTTGTTTCGCACGGCCCCTGTTCCCTCCCTCTGGTTTAATTACATTGGAATATGGAAACACAACATCTTTCAGGAACTCCCTTGCCAGAGTATAAAACCTGATCTCATGAAGCTGGTTTTGACCAGCTGCACCCCTAGTGCAAGCTTAGACTCTCAACGGGATGCCATATGGTTGGTACCTGGTAAAAATAACTGTGATATGAAGTGGACCACGCTACTGAAGTGAGAATATTCACAGAAATAAATGGCAGATATGAGGTCTAATTATGGCGGAAAGTAGCTGAGTAAGATTAATATCGGCAGCTATCTTCAGGATTTAGATAAGAGGAGGGAATATATAGCTACCAAATAAAATGCACATACACTTGGTGCCACGGTCCACTTCGTCACATGGTTATTGTGACCATAATTCATGTGTTTTTGCTGAGTAAACTTATAGATCTATGTAGATGTTCAGGCTTCCATTCTCCAGTGTCAGATCAGTCTGGATCGAGCCCCTTCCAACAGCCTTTGCAATTTCCCTCATTTTGAACCTTATGGAAACCATTCATAAATTTGGTTGCTAAGTATTTGTATTACTTTGTATTGCCAAATGCTGTCATTAAAATTGTAAAAATATGCATGCCTGAAAAGTTGTTAAAAATCATTTTTTTCTGAAAAAATCTGTGGAGTGTCCACACTCAATTATTTATGATGTTTTTATGTTTTTCCCACAGGCTGGACACATTCAGCATAATGGATCAAATGCTGGAAGATTCTCTGGAAACAGTTTTGAATGACAATGTGAGTGCCACCTGGTGTCAGTTCTATGACAGCCTAGCAACCCTGACCAACCTCTGCTACACTGACCCCCATTTCGACTACACTCTGACCGGGGCTGGATTCAGTGGAGATGTACCTTTACTCACATATGCTTACTCTGAGAATAACAAAAACCTTTGTGTAGAGCAACTCTCCCCACAAAAACAGCAGGTTTTATGTGTACACAGCCATTCCCTGGTACTGCAAGACTCATCTCTCCAGTACAAAACTAAGAGACCGTTATTGTTTTACCTGGGCCAGGTGACGTCACAGGGTAAAGTTAAATTATGGATGTCAGCTCGCACTCATTCACATATGCTTCAGGGTTCATTTGGTATGACCTTCTCAGAACACTCAGCACAGGTACTCAAAGACCAGAGTGATACTGTTAAATTCCATCTATCTGCAAGGGCTGTGCTTCAAGCATTCAAACAACAAGGCACACGGATCCTGACATCACATAAAGCAGTTATACTGGATATACCATTAGAGGGTAATGCAGTGCAGAAAGATGAAACTGAAGACAGAAATTCTCCACATCAGATACATGCCTTTCATTCAATCCCAGCGTTTCTTTGTCCTGAGTGGCCAGACTGTGCAAAAGAATTTGTAATTCGAAAGAGGAATTCTGGATGGCCATCAAGGATTCTTATTACTCAAATTATAGACCGTGGATGTCATGTTATCCCGAGTCCAGGGAAAGATAACTCCTTGGAAGATTGTGAATGGACCTTCAACTTCATGGATGCAGAGAAAAAATTGTTTGCCTCAATGTCCCCTGTACAAAGGAAGACATATTATATAGTTACTAGTTTGCTTTATGATAAACCTGCATTCAAGAAATATTGTTCCCAACAAGATTTGAAATACCTATTATTTTGGGCTTTTGAACAATATCCAAAGAAGGGTGAGATTCCAATAAGATTGACCGAATCTGTATTAAATGTGTTAAAACAAATCAGTAGTATGTTTAAAAATCGAAATCTGCCCAACTATTTTATTGATGATTGTAACAGATTTGAGCACCTCAAAGCAGCTGAACTTGAGTCTCTGACGGAGCAGATAGAACATATTATGCATAATCTGCTGCCTGGTATACTGCTTGAATCCACCAAGCTCCCGATGCAAGCATTTATATCACAAAACCACATCCATGTGAATTCATTGGATGAGGTGCACGTCCAAGAACAAGCAAAAGACTGGAATTTTAGATTGTCTCTTGTATTGAAATCAAAATTACCAGAGAGATTGTGGGAGAGTTTTCAGGAAACAGCCAGATTTTATGTGTTGTCTTCGCATGCAAGGTTACAAAGGTTCACTCTGGATGAAACAATGATTATACACAGAGAGATCCTGAGAGTGGTTGATGACCTGGCAGGGGCAAGTAAGGAACACGCCCTGCCCTTCCTCGATCTTATACAGAATAACCTCGGAATGCTCTACCATGCCAAGGCATTAAGAATCACCAGCAAACAGGAGAAAGCCTATTATATGGGAAAGTCAGAGGAGCTTCTCCGATTGACGCATTGCATGGATCGAAGCCTTGGTAGAGTGAGACTGGCGAACTTCCTGCTTCATCGGAGCCAAGCTGCTGAAGCCAAGGAGCTACTGGAGACCGTCATCAGGAATCTTAGCAGATCTCCCATCATATGGGAGGAATCAGAACTCGATCCAGACAATACACACTTACAAGCTTTGGCCAAGGAGAAGGGAGAATTTGCAGTGAGATTGTGGCATATGTGGGACAATAAACTGTTCACTCATGACATTGTTTACTCAAGACTGTTGCGGCCGACAGCCCATGAAAGCATGGCAGGATGTATGAGACTGGCGATAAGTCCGGTACTAGGAGAAAATAGTGTCGCCATATTTAGTGCCAACTTCCATGCCAGCTTCCTTCTTGCCTTATGTCACGCTGCGGTACGTGACCAGGATGAAGCTAAGCGCATCTTGCGTAACTTAGAGAGAGTGTGTGAACTGGAGGTCATGCCAGATGACAACGACAAGAGAAACGTGTCCTATTTCATGATTCTGGCCAATTGTTACGAGCAGCTTGGGTGTCGCGATGAAGCCTTCCTGGCCCTGCATCTGTGCCAGGCTCTCTTCCCTATCCGCGGACCGAGGAACGTGGCCGCTCTCAAGATATGGTCCATGAAATACGGAGAGACTTGGAGAAGAATGAAGGAGGGAGTCAAGGTGGCAGTCATTGTGGGCTTGGTGTCCCTGGCCTACACATTCCTGGAATCTCATATAGCTCTATGGAAGTGAACATAAACATTCAGCATGTGCCATCAAATGTATATCATGAACTGTTCATTGTCAGCTTGGCATATCCAGTAACAAAATGCTTTTAATGTTAATGCCAATTATAATGGTTTACTCAATATGCTACAACATGATCAAGATCAGATTGACAGTTGTAGCTTGATATAGATTTGATTGACAGTTTATATTGAAACCTGGTTGATAGATAAGCAGTATGCCACATTTTGAAATATTAAAAGTTGGCCATATTGATGTAATATTATGTGTTCAGAAATTAAACCCCATAGAATGCTTGTTTAGGATTGCTGTTCACCTGTAATGGCTCCGAATTCATCAAATCTCCATGAAGACTATATCAACCTGTGAAGAACAAACTAATGTTAAAAGGAGAAGTAGAAAGTTAGCAAATTAATTGAAATCACAGTTGAGCAGGCACGGTCAAACAGGATACGGATTAACAAGAGAACTTGTTTATGAGCATTTTTTGTCAAAGATTTAAAGAAATCATATTCCATAACAGGGCAAGTGGATCTGAAAATCTAACTTTCCTATTTGGTCCAAAAAAATGTTTCTCGTGTCGTGGAGGGGAAATGGAATGTGTTGGAGTTTTGTTTTTGTTTATTTTTGTTTTTGTTTTTTTTGTTTTGTTTTTTTTTTTTTTTTTTTTGGGGTGGTCTTTTTAATGAAGCAAATTAATTCTGATTTACTCCTTTTTCCATCAATGCTCATCGATACATATTCTGGTGTCTAAGTATGCAGTGTCAGCTGTGATCAGTACTTCTTTTTGAGTTGCTTGTTGTAACTTTTTTTTTGTACTTAATATAGAGGTGGGCATCAATGAAAATAATACTATTATTACCCCTCCTAGTTACAGTATTGACACATTTTATGACTATGTAAATGACCAAGGAGCAAAAAACATTCCTCATCTTTAATTGTATGGACCTTGTAAATTACTTCATATTATTAATGTAAATTATTATGGTCGCAAAAGTAGCATACCAAACCTCAAATTTGAAAATGCTACATTAAGCACTCACCTGATTATCAGTCATATGATATAAGGAAATACCATTAAAATTTGTACTTAAATACAGCTTAACTTTGCACCTAAATAAAGCTGAACTTTGCACTCAAAAGTATGCATACATGTACATTATACAAATAGGTTTGGTGTTTGTGGTTTGTTGCGTGATCTCAATACTAAGTTTCATATCTGGTTGGGTGTCTTTAAGACACTGAAGCTAGAGGGTATGTTTGGGACACTATCATTGGAGGATATGTTTGGGACACTTGCTGGAGGGTATGTTTGGGACATTGAAGCTGTAAGGTATGTTTGGGACACCCAAGCTGTAAGGTATGTTTAGGACACTGAAGCTGGAGGGTATGTTTTGGACACTATTGGTGGAGGGTATGTTTGGGACACTGAAGCTGGAGGGTATGTTTTGGACACTATTGGTGGAGGGTATGTTTGGGACACTGAAGCTGGAGGGTATGTTTGGGACACTGAAGCTGGAGGGTATGTTTGGGACACTGAAGCTGTAGGGTATGTTTGGGACACTGAAGCTGGAGGGTATGTTTAGGACACTGAAGCTGGAGGGTATGTTTTGGACACTGAAGCTGTAGGGTATGTTTGGGACACTGAAGCTGGAGGGCATGTTTGGGACATTGAAGCTGTAAGGTATGTTTGGGACACCCAAGCTGTAAGGTATGTTTAGGACACTGAAGCTGGAGGGTATGTTTTGGACACTATTGGTGGAGGGTATGTTTGGGACACTGAAGCTGGAGGGTATGTTTGGGACACTGAAGCTGGAGGGCATGTTTGGGACACTGAAGCTGGAGGGCATGTTTGGGACACTGAAGCTGGAGGGCATGTTTGGGACACTGAAGCTGTAAGGTATGGTTAGGACACTGAAGCTGGAGGGTATGTTTTGGACACTATTGGTGGAGGGTATGTTTGGGACACTGAAGCTGGAGGGTATGTTTGGGACACTGAAGCTGGAGGGTATGTTTGGGGCACTGAAGCTGTAAGGTATGTTTAGGACACTGAAGCTGGAGGGTAAGTTTTGGACACTTGGTGGAGGGTATGTTTGGGACACTGAAGCTGGAGGGTATGTTTGGGACACTGAAGCTGGAGGGCATGTTTGGGACACTGAAGCTGGAGGGCATGTTTGGGACACTGAAGCTGGAGGGTATGTTTGGGGCACTGAAGCTGTAAGGTATGTTTAGGACACTGAAGCTGGAGGGTATGTTTTGGACACTATTGGTGGAGGGTATGTTTGGGACACTGAAGCTGGAGGGTATGTTTGGGACACTGAAGCTGGAGGGCATGTTTGGGACACTGAAGCTGGAGGGGATGTTTGGGACACTGAAGCTGGAGGGTATGTTTGGGCCACTGAAGCTGTAGGGTATGTTTAGGACACTGAAGCTGGAGGGGATGTTTGGGACACTGAAGCTGGAGGGTATGTTTGGGGCACTGAAGCTGGAGGGTATGTTTGGGACACTATCGCTGGAGGGTATGTTTGGGACACTGAAGCTGGAGGGTATGTTTGGGACACTGAAGCTGGAGGTCATGTTTGGGACACTGAAGCTGGAGGGGATGTTTGGGACACTGAAGCTGGAGGGTATGTTTAGGACACTGAAGCTGGAGGGTATGTTTTGGACACTATTGGTGGAGGGTATGTTTGGGACACTGAAGCTGGAGGGCATGTTTGGGACACTGAAGCTGTAGGGTATGTTTGGGACACTGAAGCTGGAGGGTATGTTTGGGACACTGAAGCTTGAGGGCTTGTTTGGGACACTGAAGCTGGAGGGTATGTTTGGGACACTGAAGCTGGAGGGTATGTTTGGGACACTGAAGCTGGAGGGTATGTTTGGGACACTGAAGCTGGAGGGTATGTTTGGGACACTATCGCTGGAGGGTATGTTTGGGACACTGAAGCTGGAGGGTATGTTTGGGACACTGAAGCTGGAGGGTATGTTTGGGACACTGAAGCTGGAGGGTATGTTTGGGACACTGAAGCTGGAGGGTATGTTTAGGACACTGAAGCTGGAGGGTATGTTTTGGACACTATTGGTGGAGGGTATGTTTGGGACACTGAAGCTGGAGGGTATGTTTGGGACACTGAAGCTGGAGGGTATGTTTGGGACACTGATGCTGGAGGGTATGTTTTGGACACTGAAGCTGGAGGGTATGTTTGGGGCACTGAAGCTGTAAGGTATGTTTAGGACACTATTGCTGGAGGGTATGTTTGAAACAATGAAGCTGGGACACATGTTTGGGACACAAGTAGCCAAATTCTAGCCAAAGTGCAAAAACAAAGAGCTGTCAAGTTCTCTGAAAAACTGTAATCCACATCTTGTGACTGAGATTGGGCATGCGACAGCTTTTGGCTGACAGATAGACTATTGAGGAAAAAAATGAGTAAAAATAAAAACAAAGTACATAGAATTAGCTCAGGGTTTCACGTTACACAAATTGCTTCAATCATTTCATTTACATCATCATCTGATAAGATTTCACAGAAAGAATCTCCGTCAGGTAAATCAATTAATTCGTTTACCTGCACAGCATAAAAGTAGCACCTTTGACCTTAGCACCTTTGACCTTAGCACCTTTGACCTTATGGCCAAACACAGGAGCTGTCAATGAAACCACAAATTAGGGAAATATGCAAAAATGGATATTATCATTTGAAAGATCTGGCGAGAATTAGAGGCTGTATAGATGAAAAGACCTTTAACACATTGGCTCACGCATTTATCACTTCTACACTGGACTATGGTAATTCTCTACTGGCAGGCATGCCTAGATGTGAACTGGCAAAACTCCAAAAACTTCAAAATGCGGCTGCTAGGGTAGTAGGGAAAATAAGTAGGAGGGGTCATATCACAAAAAAACTAATGGAATTACATTGGCTGCCGGTTGAAGCTAGAATTGATTTTAAAATTGCTCTCCTCACATGGAAAATACAAAATGGCAGGGCCCCCTGAGTATCTAAAAAACTAAATTAAAACAAGCGAAAAAAAATCTTAGATCTGCCTCAAAAAATGAATACATAATACCCAAAACTAATTTAAGAACATATGGTGATAGGGCTTTTGCTGCATATGCGCCAAAAGTCTGGAATGCCCTGCCCCCTACAGTGAAAAACTGTAAGACGATGGACACCTTTAAAAAGCATTTAAAGACTCATTTGTTTAGAGAACATTATTTGCGTAAGCACCATGAGCAGACTCTGTCTGATATAGCGCTATAGAAAAAAATTATTATTATTATTATGGCATCACAACTCCATTCATTATAATCCAAGGTTAAAGACGTACCCCTTTGAGTCACAGGTCCCTTTTACAACGATGATCACAAGATATGATAAAACGATATTGCCATTCCAGCCATAACTGACACTAACATTAAAAATGAACAATGTAGATATTTATAAAACATATATTTTCAGGAAATGTATTTATTATTTTCTAAAAAGTGGTGGTCGGGTCTAATATTTACCTCTGCAATTATTTCGTTTGTGTCTCAATTATTTTCCTATTGCTCTGCAATAACCTT
Source organism: Amphiduros pacificus (assembly GCA_949316495.1). Taxonomy (NCBI): domain Eukaryota; kingdom Metazoa; phylum Annelida; class Polychaeta; order Phyllodocida; family Hesionidae; genus Amphiduros; species Amphiduros pacificus. The sequence continues at coordinate 53,995,240 of OX439001.1, read as the reverse complement.
TCATATTTCTTTACATGCAAATTTCGTATGCACACACTGCAAGATTATTTATAATTATCATATTCAAAATCTCCGAATTCAAAAAGATAAGTGAGACAAGAATAAGATTGTTCCTTGGTATAATGATATAGTAACTTTGAACTGTCATCATTCTTCCAAAATATCAAAGACAAAAGATCTATAAATGCAAAAAGATCTTTGATTACCCCTAATTTTCCGTTAATTGTTCCCTCTATGCATACAAATTATATTGATATCATAATCTTGCTGCAATTCATTCATAATTACATCATTTATTGCCTCATATTATGCTTGCTGGTATTAACCTTTATAAAACTGGTTTCTGTTACTTTCTTGTTTTCCTGTTTTTTTCTTTTTCAACTATAAACCTTTATAACTGTCACTTATTAGCACCAGTTCCTCTGTGGTGATCCAAAGGTTGTGGGTTCGAACCCCGGCCGTGCCGGGATTGAACTCATGATACAATTTATCATATGAGCTGAGGTCCGTGCCAAAAGGTTTAACACGTTGTCCTTGTAAATCTGTGACCGGGTGGGATGTCATGTCAAGGAACTGCGACATGACAATTCAGTGAGGCAGCACTATATCTGCTACAAGGAGGTCTCACCACCAAATGACTGAAATAATGTTGAAAGTGATGTAAAGCCCCAAACAAACAAACAAACAAACAAAATAACTGTCGTTATTTAGATTAGCAAGTTATATTTATTTCCAGTAGACACCAGTGACTGCATTTAGTAAACCTTGGAGTCTTGGTCTAACTTCATTCTGGCTACATCAATCTCTCCATCTGGCTTCATTCTATTTCTATCTAAACTCAATTCTATCCTCTTCTTTCATTTTAATACTAAAAGTGATAAAACTGATTTTTGTATACAGCTCTTAGAGCAGCAATAAAAAATATGTTATCGTATTCACTATATTATAACATACTGTAAACTATAATGATCAGAGACGACCAGGGCTAATGTGTATACGTCAGTTATTTGTGTAGATGAGTGGGTCGGCAGCATGTGTGTATTGTTTACTTGTAGCTCACTGCACGAGCTAGTCAATGACGTCTATAATTTACGGCAACTTCAAAATGATGAGAAAATATAAATACCATTTTCAAAAAGGAAACTGTACAAATTTCTTTTTTTTAAGAAAGACTTTCTTGTTACAGAAGTGACATGGATTTTTGTGATTAACATGCGTCCTAAGGCTAAACGCATTCCAATCTTGTTTACAGTACATTCATAGCATGAATACCATCAACTACTTCGATACCATCGACAAGCATGAATACCACCAACCTTTATCAAAATAAAGGAAATAATTAAACCCTTTTTGGGTATAAACTAAAACACTGCGAGATTTGCCAAGAGGAATATTATAGATCTTTCACTGTTAAACATATTTTAAATCCCTTTTTCAATTTTATTCTGATGAGGAATATCTTAATGTGCAAGATTGATGAACTTTGTTTGATACCCTAGATACTTTGACAGTATCATTTTTAAACCGCATATTAATAATGAGGATTAGGAGTGGAGTTCTTAAGAAAAAAACTATACTCTTGATACAAGAAAATATACTTTAATTGGTCACATCTTGCAAAATGTTGAACATCATTCCTACCTCGGAGTTGAGCTCCAAATAGATATGAAATGGGATCAACATATTAACAACATTGTCTGCAAAGCGAATCAAGTACTGGGTTTTGTAAGAAGCCAGGAAATATCAAAGAGGCTGCCTACAATACCAATATAGATTGAATAGAATCAGTACAAAAATGAGCTGTGAGATTTGTGTCTGGCAATTGGTAGAGAGAAACAGGCACTGTAACTAAAATCTTGAAAGACCTAAAATCACATTCCCTAGCAGGGAGAAGGAGAAATCAAAGACTGGCTTTATTGTACAAGGCTATAAATGGTGAAATAGCCTTGAAACTTCCAGAACAAAATGGAATCAGCTTCTACAAGGAAAAACTATGGAAATCGCTATACAGAAATAGCAACAAGCTGTGACCCCTATAAATACAGCTTTTCCCGAAAATCGTGACTGACTGCAATAACATTAATCCCCCTTATTTAACTACATTGGAAACAGGAAGCTCGGCATCGTTCAGGAACTCCCTTGCTAGAGTGTAAAACCTGGTGTCAAGCAGCTGGTATAGACCAGTTGCACCCCCTAGTACAATGTTGTACTCTCGGCGGGATGGCAATTGGTTTTGCCAAGTATACTTATAAATGTAGATAGATGTAGATGGGTACAGTAGATAACTCCAAATGCTTTGATATAGCAAACATAATATGCAAATATTGCACTAATTGCAAGGACAGATGAGAGGATTCTCTGTGATGATCAATAGTTTTGCATCAGTATTATCAAATATTATCTTTGGTATCAAAGAATACCTTTATCAGATAGATGATGCATATGATATAAACTAAGATATGTCACATATCATGTTTCTAATTATTTGCTTGGTGATTAAGTGCCTGATATCCGACCTTCTCCAATATATCTAATATTTGATAATCAACACTATGATAATTGATACCTCATGATCATCTTTAGACGACAAACTGGTATTGACTAATTATTCTGCTATCTGAGTGCTTGTAATATATATATATATATACAATTATAAAAAGGTGTAAAGAAAGGTGTATATGAGAAAGGTGTTGTAAACATAAATGAACTTTCTATGTTGGGTTTGAGCTTTGGTCATGTTTCTGTCAATAATGATAACTCTCATTATTCTTTCACCCAGATAAAGTCTTTGTTGCTTGTTGGTTTACCTTCTGCATGCAAAAATATCATGCGAACCTGCATATAAAAATATTGATTGGGACCATTGAGAGATCCTGTGCCCCGAAGTTCCACACAGAGACAAGAACTGTGCTCGTGGTCATGCGAACGTCTTGATCAAAGGCACCTTTGTGACCTTTGTTATAGAGCCCTTCATCAAAAGGCATAATATTTTTGTTTTGTTTTGGAGGTTGTGGTATATCAACACAATTAATTCTAAACCAGATCAGAGGGACGCCATGTGACAGCCTGCAGACGCCACGTCACAGCCTGCAGACTCCATGTGACAGCCTGCAGACGCCATGTGACAGCCTGCAGACGCCAAGTGACAGCCTGCAGACGCCATGTGACAGCGAGCGACACATACCGCGGTCTTTGATAACCCACCGTCGATAGCGGTCATAAGTATCAATAAAAAGAAAAGAATAAATAAATAGATTAATTGATACACAGCATTTCATTCCTATTTTATGCCTCAGTGATGCGCGTATCGACGAGATTTCCAATGAATACGAGCATGCCGAATATTCGTAGCGTATTCATGGGGTGCGAACTATTATAACAAAACATACCGAGTCGGGAAGCTGGGTGAGCGGATTCAGTGAGTTGGTGATTGCGGAAGGATACCCTGAGCCGAAGGCGAAGGGTATCCGTCCGCCATCACCAACGAACTGAATCCGCTCACACAGCTGACCCGACGAGGCATGTTTTGTTTTTATACCTCAGACAACTACTGTATTTTTAAAAAAATGATACATGAAACAAGATATTTATCGTTAAAAACATTTGTAAACAAAGCGCACCTCATTTGACCCCGTCACGTGACCCGAAAATGGCGCGTACAGCCATAGACTGGTTGCAGTCATCTGTGTATATACACGATGTTCTTGACACTCGATGGGGGACCAGTCTAAAGATGGCCGACGCAAAATAGTTCCAACTAATCAATACTTTACAAATAATCGGCATGCTCGTATTCATTCGAAATCGCATCAATACGTGCATCACTGAGGTATAATTACCGTTGGCCATCTTTAGACTGGTCCCCCACCGAGTGTCAAGAACATCGTGTATACACAGAGGGCGGCAACCAGTCTATGGCTGTATGCACTATTTTCGGGTCACGTGACGGGGTCAAATGAGGTGCGCTTTGTTTACAAAACGTTTTTAATGATAAATATCTTGTTTCATGTATCATAATACAGTAGTTTTCTGAGGTATAAAAACAAAACATGCCTCGTTGGGTCATCTGTGTGAGCGTATTCAGTTCGTTGGTGATGGCGGAAGGATATCCTTCCGCCATCACCAACTCACTGAATACGCTCACCCAGATTCCCCGACTCGGTATGTTTTGTTATAATAACCTGCCCATTGCTATTATAACAGTTGGTAGAAAAAAGTATCTGTGCTATTTCTGACATATGTAAACAGTAACACTGCCAGCAGTGGGAGGCTGGCAGTGGGAGTCGAACCCACCACCTCCCGTCCTTCACTTATATAACCAGTCTGAAATAACACTGCCGGCAGTGGGAATCGAACCCACCATCTCCCGTCCTCCACTTATATAACCAGTGTGGAAGTAACACTGCCGGCAGTGGCAGTCGAACCCACCCCCTCCCGTCCTCCACTTACATAACCAATGTGAGAGTAACACTGCCAGCAGTGGGAATAGAACCCACCACCTCCCACCCTCCACTTATATACTCAGTGCGAAAGTAAAACTGATGGTAGTGTTACCACCTCCCATCCTCCACTTATATAACCAGCGTGAGAGTAGCACTGCAGGCAGTGGGAGTCGAACCCACCACCTCCCGTCCTCCACTTATATAACCAGCGTGAGAGTAGCACTACAGGCAGTGGGAGTCGAACCCACCACCTCCCATCCTCCACTTATATAACCAGCGTGAGAGTAGCACTGCAGGCAGTGGGAGTCGAACCCACCACCTCCCATCCTCCACTTATATAACCAGCGTGAGAGTAGCACTGCAGGCAGTGGGAGTCGAACCCACCACCTCCCATCCTCCACTTATATAACCAACAAAGACACAGATCCTACACTCTACCAACTATGCTAGTGGGACCGGTTCGTTCCGTACAAGATCAATATAGATACTTTCAATAAAAAACATGTTAAACCGTCAATTAAAACCCTTTGACAGCCAGTACACTCCGTGACTGTTCTACTCCTTTAGGAAGATAATTAAGTGTCAAAAGACTGTGGCCTTTTCATTATCCACTTAAATGTGATTCTTCTCTAACTTGGGAACTTTTCGATAAGCCATTTTACAGCTCCACCTGTAGCATTCCTTGTGTAATTAAAGTTATACAGTACAAAAGACGTGAAACATTAAGATAGCAAAATGCGAGTTCATTTCGATAGCACTCACATGTAAATAGAATATGATGTCAATCTTTCTAAAGAAGTACTTTAAAGTCTAATCAATTTATTTCCACAAAGAGTTACGAAAATAAATTATAAAGAGGTTTATTGAGATCTTTGTTTTGCTGCTGTGCCAATGTTTTATTTTGTGAGTGTTTAAGTGGTCTATTGCCTCCAGTGAGACATGGAGTGTCTGGAAAACCCAGTCGTGCAATATAATTATATATTTATTAAGAAGACTACTTTTCGTGATGATGACATTATTGGATAGAGATTGTGTGGACTCTTTGAAGTGTTTGATTGGTTGTCGTGCACTATCACCCCTCTCATAGTAAGAGGGTCGATGTCTGATGCTACCTGTTGCAGGTACACACCTCAGGTCTCACCTGACACTACCCCTATACACTACCTTATTTGTGCCACTTACTCAGCTAGTGCCCTTGCATGGCAATAGGAGATGAACAAACTTACACAGTACAAAGCTAGATATTTGATCCTATTACTGGTTTCTGGTTGCTGATAAATATACCATGCAAGAAAGTTATTATTATATATCAGTCAGGTGGAAACTTGAGTGCACACATGTATGATGATATTAAGGTGGGAAACCAAACTCACGCATGGATGAAGGCCTCTATCGCAGCCCCAGGCCAAGTTCTATTTCTATGTCCAGCACCTAACCACGATGGAAGGTCTATAATGTGTGATAAGTACATGCCATTTAGTCACATGGGCTGTAATTTTCCATTGTAATGTGATTGTATTTTATATTTATTACACGAATCATTCACCCTGACAAATGTTATTTGATTCATGGCATTGAATCACTTTGAAGGATCAATGTTTCAACAGGGATCTCTTTGTCCTTAATTATTTATTCAAATATCGAAATACATCTTAATAAACATGTATTTATGATAATGTTCAAACGACCTAGAAAAACTGATGTGCTACACCGTTCTTAATGGATAGGTCAATGACAACGATATTATTGTAATACTTTATAAGTTATAATCATTGGATCATAAAGTAGTTGAAGCCATACATAGCATTTCATAACACCATGTGAACAATGCAGGATGCCTGCTTAGCTCCCAGCGCAGTGTTATATTTGTCTCCTCTTGATGAGCAGGGGCAATTCTACTGGACTGAATATATTTGTTTTATAATAAATCATTTATATTCGTAGAATCATGTACATGTCTTGTTTCTTATTGATTTATTGAAATTAATCCAGTGATTAATGTAGTTTGATTACTATATAGGGGTTGTCAAATACACAAATGAGAGTGTTACATTATATATATATATATATATATATATATATCCATGTCAAGATTGCATTCGTGTTACAATTTTTCATTAGGCTGGTAATGCCTCGAGGGTAAAACTGTTCTTGAATATCAAAGATAACATCATAGCCGATATATATGTAAGATTGTCGCCTTTTAATTGTGAGATACATAAACCTTTCTATATATTATTTGCTGATTTTAGATGGGGTGCATCCTATGGGGACATCCTGTGGGGGACATCCTGTGGGAGATATCCTGTGGGGGACATCCTGTGGGGTGTATCCTGTAGGGACATCCTGTGGGGACATCCTGTGGGGACATCCTGTGGGGTACATCCCGTGCGGACATCCTGTGGGGTGTATCCTGTGGGGTGTATCCTGTGGGGTGTATCCTGTGGGGTGTATCCTGTAGAGACATCCTGTGGGAGACATCCTGTGGGAGACATCCTGTGGGAGACATCCTATGGGGACATCCTGTGGGGTGTATCCTGTAGGGACATCCTGTGGGAAACATCCTGTGGGAGACATCCTGTGGGGTGTATCCTGTGGGGTGTATTCTGTAGGGACATCCCATGGGGACATCCCATGGGGACATCCTGTGGGGACATCCTGTAGGGACATCCTGTGGGGACATCCTGTGGGGCGTCCTGTGGGGTACATCCTGTGGGGTGTATCCTGTGGGGTGTATCCTGTGGGAGACATCCTGTGGGGACATGCTGTGGGGACATCCTGTGGGGACATCCTGTGGGGACATCCTGTAGGGACATACTGTAGGGACATCCTGTAGGGACATCCTATAGGGACATCCTGTGGGGGACATACTGTAGGGGACATCCTGTGGGGGACATACTGTAGGGGACATCCTGTGGGGGACATACTGTAGGGGACATCCTGTGAGTGACATCCTGTGGGAGACATCCTGTGGGAGACATCCTGTGGGGACATACTGTAGGGGACATCCTGTGGGGGACATACTGTGGGGGACATCCTGTGAGTGACATCCTGTGGGAGACATCCTGTAGGGGACATACTGTGGGGGACATCCTGTGAGTGACATCCTGTGGGAGACATCCTGTAGGGGACATCCTGTGGGGGGCATCCTGTGGGTGCATCCTTTGAGGACATCCTGTGGGGGGGGGGGGGCATCCTGTGAGGGCATTCGATGTTAGGGATGCCCAATTAGAAGTCTGTCTCGGACCCAGATACCCATCCATATAGGCAGATTAGGCCCAGGTCTGATTTAAGCAGTTCTGCTTCGCATTTCTGCTTCTGTATTCCAGTTTAAATCTTTTAGGCTAACTATCATTTTTAATTTTGTTGATTTGAAAAATGTCAATGTTTAGAATTTAGATATTTGCCTGACGAGGTAGAGTCATAGACTGCCTCGCCTTGCTCTTTGCAGAGTTAAAGGTTTTTCCATACAATTACCATACAGTTAATGCGTAACGTTGCGTAACGTTCATCTTAACTAATTAATTGTTGTGCTCACGTTCCAGTCATAACAATGACACCAAGTGGCCAAGTGACATCATATGCAAAATATCTGACTCTGTGCTTATTGACTGCTAAAAGGAAGCTTGCACTGGGTATGGTCTCCTGAAGTTGTCAATACTGGTCTATACGTCTGTCTATACTTGCAGAGCCTGGTATAAACCGAGGATCAACTAAGAAGAGTAGAATTTGAATTGATTTTATTATGATAGATAAATAAATACTGAAAAGAGAATACTGGTGATCAGGTCAATCATCCGGACAGAGTTTATATTCTGAGCGTGTGTATGTCACCTGGGATATCCAAATGTTGTCAGGGTTTAGGTGTTTCCTTGTTTGGACTTTTTGATAAAAAAAAATCATTTTCAGTGGAGGGTAAGGAAAATAAACAAAACACATGACGCAAAATAAACAACAGTGGCCAAGGATGATATTGACAGTGATGACGTTTCAGAAAAATGGTCTCGATTTTTGATTGCGGAAAACTCAGATACTTAACAAACAATTACAATGGAACGGCAGATGGTTGGAAGGTAATCAACCATAATTGGATCTACTTGTCCAAAATATAATGCTCATTTTATCTACTTGCAGGAAACCGAAAACAAAGATAAAACCAAGGCTTTCAATTGCTTCATGACATTTAATTATTAATTAATGAAATTAATGAGTTACATCTTCAGTTACCCAATCCCGGTTAATTGTTGGTGCCTTTAATTAGCACAGTTTTCTGTGGGTAGTTGTGCAGGAAATCTGAAAATTGATAGAGAACTTCCGACATACGTAGAATTCAGAGTGGTTGCACGTGGATTATAATGAATGGAGTTGTGAAAACATTGTGTCTTATGTCGCCATATGAACCGAAGGCCTGAATAATATGACGTTATATAACCTTGTGATACCATAGATATTATATGACCATAATATGTAGACCATTGATTTCCGCATCATACACCCAATTCATGAAGAGCTCAAAACAAATGAACACTGAAACATTAGCCAATTCTGTCGCCTCATCCAACGTTTATATTTATTTCACAGTTTTAACGCATTTATTGGCAGGCCGGTACAATGTATTATTTTTTCATTTTGAAAAAAAATCTTTTGATATTATTTTCAAATCTGTCAATATATGCATCTATTCCATTTACAGAGAATTTGCCCAGCAAGGTGATGTCATGCTGATGCAACATCTTTACCCAAAGTTCTGATATTCAAAGTACTTGTTATATTGTGAAATACTTGATCCTTGATAACTAACCATACACATCTTATAGACTCTGTAGTTTTTTAAACCCTGCTTTGTACATATTTACTTCAATGGATTGTAGCGAATTACCAGAATTGAATTAAAATTATCCAAAACTACACAATAAGAAACCCCAAAACCTGTTTATCACAATTTGTCGCTTCGTATGGTCTTCGTATGGTCTCCATCAAGCAGCCCCCATATGGGCCTTATATAGTGTGAATTCTAGAATCTGCCTCCTGGTCAAACCATGCTTGGCAAAGGGGCTACCATTCTGTTATTATGGCTTCATTTCTAGTGCCTTTTTGCCTCAATTTCATCTCTGTAAGCAAGCTACTCTTTATTGATCTGACCCATGTCAAGGTCTAGGTCGTTAGAAGGTAATATGATAATAAAAGTGGCAATTTTTATTGAGTGATACCTCATAGTGTCTAAATCTGGTGTTAATTCATTTTCGAAAATTTAGTCTGGTGGGACCCGTTTCGCCTGGAGGCTGTCATTTATATATAATATTTATGATATTAATATTAATAATCTCATTGAATCTAATGAAGTTTTGAATGCTTTTAACTTATACAATCATGTAAAAAAACCAACACGTATATTAGGAAACACACTGGATTTATATTAATAACAAATATACATTCTAACAGTGTACAGAGTCATTATGTAGATGAAAATATTTCTGATCATAGTATTATTGAAGTTTTGTTCAAATCAAATATAATTAGACAAGCAAGAATCAGACAAAATACAGAAACTATAAAAAAATAAAATATTGATATTAAATATGTGTGTAAATATATTCAATTTGTACTTTTTGTTACAATATAGTCTTTATTATCACATATATTTATTACTGCTTTAAGAGTTGTATATAAAAGTGTTCCAGTTTCAACTGCCGGTTGTGAACAGTTGCCGGTCACTGTACAAAATAGCACAGTTTCATAAATAAAATAGGAGTAGAAAGATGATTCCAGTCACATTGAATTGATTTTCAATGGGCCATCATACAGAAAGTCTATACACAAAAAATGGACAGAAAATATACAAAGCTACTACATACAACATAATAACAACTAAAAGCATATGGTTAAAAACTATGCTGTGTGGTATAATGGCATATCTAGTCTTCATTTCACACCTTCTGATATCTTGTTTTAAAAGAATCCATAGTTGAGGCATTCAGGATGCTGCTGTTAATATTGTTCCATAATGATGGACCCCTTTGTCCGAACTATAACGTCACTACTCCATTTATTATACTCCATGCATGTACTTATTGTGGAAACTGCATAGTCTGACATGGAGCTGATCATCCAGGAGAATGTAGAAATGTATAGCTGCGAATTCAGAGAAGTCAACTTGTGGTCTTTTTGCCAATATATCTAACACTATTTCACTGTTTGGCATTGGTGTAAAAACCATTGCAAGCTTCAGCATTCAATCCTGATGTTGGGATCTAGATATTGGCATGCATTGAAAAGCCAACGTGAATGTGTAATATGGAAGAGACACATCTGAACAAAAGGATCAATTTAGTCAATTTGCTCTTGCCAATTGGCTTTGACACATGAATGCCTCCAACTTCGTTGTAAATTTCAATCTGCGTAAAGTGTATCTGTAGATCTATGTTACATATTGTTTAACAAGGATATATTCACATTTCCATTGAAACTTGGTTATTCAGACTATCTGATCCATTATCACTCATGAAATGTGGATACTGATGTACACATGAATTGTAGAGATGGACCAATACTTATTCCGTGATGTCACTATTAGTTATTCCATGATGTCACTATTAATTATTCTGGGAATATCTATGGTAACATCCCGGAAGAACTATGGTGACAACACTGAATAACTAATGAAAACATCCTGGTGGCAAACGTAGTCTAGATTAAAGCCAAAATGGCTTTTTATCATTTTGATAATAATATTTCAGTAATATTTTTTTCATATTCAATTTTTTGAAAGTCACTGAATAGCCTTACGCTGTTGAAGGGCCGTAAAGAATTCAATCGTTCATTCATTATTATATTACGATTTGAGCAAGTCATCCACAAAGTTAAGAAAGTTTTTGTGTAATGAAATGAAATACTCTTCTAACGTGTTTGAGCATAGTACACGATTTGAATGTGGTAGATGTGAGATGTGAACTGGTCTACTGACCACGCCCATTCTGTGGTGAATATAATAGAAACCTGTGCCTGCCCACACCACACACACACATAAAGCTGGCACCGTGCTGCCGTGTCCCACCATTTACATCCTAACAGACTGTGCATCACAGCAAAAGCAAATAGACACATTGATCAAGTTTATCGCCTTGTGACAGGGGTAATGTATAACATGGATAGAACTGAAAATAACACCATCACAACCACACTAGAACATGTAACAAGTATATCTTTCACCTTCTTTTCTGATGATAGCAGAATAGACAACAAAATTAAGCTGATTTTGCAGATCGTGTTGATCACATTGGCCGTGGCTTGTCTTGGGAACTGTCTGACTGTGCTTGCTGTGTACCGCTTCAAACATCTGAGAACCAACATGAATATTCTGATTGTTAACCTGGCAATTAGTGACATATGTGTTGGCTTGATATGCCCCATCCCTAACACAATGGCCAACATGAACCTGGACAACTATTCCTTGTGTGTGCTCGGGGAGATCTGGGTTTCCATGAGTTGTAGTGTGTCTTTATTTAATCTAACAGCGATTGCACTTGAGAGATTCTGCGCGGTTGTCTATCCATTCCGATATCTGGAGATTGTGACGACCAAGCGTCTGGTGATGGTGAGTGTTGGGATCTGGACATACGGCATCATCTTCTGCAATCTTCTGTGGATCGAAAATAAGTGGAGGCCTGGCGTATATTGTATAACAGAAAACATGTACCCCATGTTCTACACGTACGCCTATGTCGATGCTCACAGTGTTATCTGCATTACTGTTTGCTTAGTAAGTTATTTTAAAGTCTTCAGTGTTGCCTTGAAACAGAAACGTCAGATAGAAAGTTTAAATCATTCCCTCGGCAATCGGGAGCAGACTTCCAAGGACGTGAAGGCTTCGCGGATGATGTTTATGATTCTGATGTGGTTACTGGCGCTGTGGGCCCCTTTCTCTATATTGCACCTAGTGAGTTCTGCTGGTTTTACAGTTATTGACCAGAGCACAGCCTTCAAGGTGATCTATGTGCTTTCTGTCTATCTCCTATATGTTAACTCGTTGGTTAATCCCTTCATCTATGCCTATCAGAGTTCCGAGTTCAGGAAAGCCTATAAGATGATATTATGCTCTGGTAGGAATGGGGATGATAGTCTGGACCACACCTATTCTAAAGCCTCATACCTGAGACCATCACAGGACGGAAAACCGAACCAATCAGTGGAGGGATCGGGGACACACACATAGTGCAGAGACTGCTCAGATGAGATCCCGTGGACGGGAACAATCTGATGAGACATCGTGGACGGGAACAATCTGATGAGACATCGTGGACGGGAACAATCTGATGAGACATCGTGGACGGGAACAATCTGATGAGACCTCGTGGACGGGACCAATCGGATGAGATCTCGTGGACGGGAACAATCTGATGAGATCTCGTGGACGGGAACAATCTGATGAGATCTCGTGGACGGCCGCACAGCGAGGAAGCTCTCCCTGGACACAAGGGAGAGCTTGACTCTTATATTTCCAGTTTCAGTATTGTATATTCACGCTCCTGTTGACTTTTAAATGAATTTGTTTTGTTTTGTCATTGAAAGGATTTTGAGTGATAAATGTGAGTATTAACGCTTAAGTCATAAACACATAAACTATGATATCAATATATAAATATCATATCAAAGATGTAAGAGTTGAGGATGATACCAGTTGCCTGAGAAGCCAATGCACTCTAAAACCCAGTATGCTCCTTAACTCTTCACGCCATCCCAGCAAATACACGGCCCCCTGACCACTGGTCAGCTGACATGTTTATAGTATTTATGTAACTATTTTGGTAATGATTTTATATTTATTCACATTAATAACATTACATAGAGTTAACTGAGTCAGCATGAGTACGTAACATGTTATATAAGTTTACCAGTTGAAAGATTCTGGGCATTTGTATACCAATAAATCATAAAATGCATACACAGAAAGTGTCAAGGAATGATAAAATGGACAGCAAAAGGAACCAAATGAAGGAGAGACTGACATTTGCATTTCCATAATGGTAGTATACCTGCTTATTTAATGGTAGCGGAAGTGGCAAATATGACCAGAGTATAGAATATAATGATTCAAGATGAGAAAAAAAACTCAAATCCCATCTAAAAAAATGTAAAAAATTAAAAAGTGTTTGGATTTAAACTATAATCCACTATGAGAGTTTACCTTCAGCATGAATTCCTAAATGTGAAATACAAAAACTATTGCGGAACTTTTCAGCAGCGGTAACTATTTATTTTTTTGCTATTAGTGTATGTATCCTTTCCAAAATTATATATCTTTGTTCCGCCAATTAAACTATACCTTTGTGAGATGTAAGATGAATTCAGAATGTCTCAATTTGTGATTAATAGTTCCAACTGAGAGATGCCCGAATATCTAGAAATATGTGGAATGAATGATTAATTTCAAAATATTTCCTTGTTACCCCCATGCACCCTTATTCTTGTCATGAAGCGATCTCATGTTTGTAATCATAGCATTGAGTGGCATGTTTGCATTGGCCTCTCATTTCTATTTGAAAGTGTCTGTTTGCCCGTGTGTTAATCTGGTCAATGGAACTGGGTTTATCCATTTGCCAACGAGGTTTGGTGCCAATATGTATTGGTTAAGTTACCTGACGTGGAATCACACGTTAAGTCCCTCTTTATCCATACTTACCTGTTGAGTAGCATTACAGAGAAACATAATCAGTCAAATGTCTTGCTCAAGTTTATTTGCTTTCGTGAGCCACCGCGGCTATGGGCCACTTGGGGTGGGTTTAGTCATAACCGTGATCCACCATTTCATACCACTCTAAAATGTCTAGATATCCTATCATCTACCTTATTATCACTGAGGTGACACACAATGCAAACATAGAGAACATATCATAGAGAACATATCATAGAGAACATATCATAGAGAACATATCATAGAGAACAGATCTATATTGAGTGTAGTTTGAGTTCAGGTTCCTGTGAGATCATAAAGAACAGATCTATATTGAGTGTAGTTTGAGTGTAGTCAAGTTCCTGTGAGATCATAGAGAACAGATCTATATTGAGTTTAGTTTGAGGTCAAGCTCCTGTGAGATCATAGAGAACATATATATATTGAGTGTAGTTTGAGGTCAAGCTCCTGTGAGATCATAGAGAACAGATCTATATTGAGTGTAGTTGGAGGTCAAGTTCCTGTGAGATCATAGAGAACAGATTTATATTGAGTGTAGTTGGAGGTCAAGTTCCTGTGAGATCATAGATAACAGATCTATATTGAATGTAGTTTGAGGTCAAGTTCCTGTGAGATCATAGGGAATAGATCTATATTGAGTGTAGTTTGAGGTCAAGGTCTTGTGAGATCATAGGGAACAGATATGTATTGAGTGTAGTTTGAGGTCAAGTTCCAGTTAGAAGTGTGGATGCTAATTCTGACGTCTCCAACGTCTTCAATTCATTTCAATCATCAGCATGACGTAAGAGCCGACTACATCTGTAGAAATGACATAAACCTATAACGCTTTTAATGTGTGGGACGCATCCACAAAAATACAGGACTGAATGTGGACCTTTGTAGGCTATTTTTATAAAATATTGCCAGTGACCTTGAAGTGACCTTTAAATGACCTTGAAAATGAAACTCTTATTTCTCTGGATTTCACTGTAAATTTCCATATTCAATTATCTGCATCTCTCAAAAACAAGCTCCTTCAAAATAAACGATTTATAGCAATTTTTAATTTTGGACCAATTGTTAAGGGAAATTGGAGGAAATTCTGCTGAGCTATTTTGAAATAATGTCTTGAATAACAATTTATTAACAAGCTAAATTTGTTTTTTAAAAAGCTTGAATGTGGAAGGTAAACAAAATGCGAAAATTGACAGAAATTTGAATTGATCCAACGCAATCTTTTAAAGCCTCATGGGATCCTGACAGAGCACTGGACTGGCTTGGCAGCAATACCTGTCGAGTTGCAATACACCTGTCTTGTATGCAGATTATCACCAGACATGCAGATCCTGACAGTTGAGGCAGATGAGCTGCCTCTTGATATACGAAGAGAATAATTTACCCTTCAATGGGCTGCAAAAATTGCTGCTAATCTAGAAAATCCAGTGTATAATACCACATTCAATCCAAATAATATTGATCTTTTTGAAAATAAACAAACTGTCTTTTGGCATTTGCATCAACATTTCTTAACAAACTTTGGATATAAATCCGAGTCATATAGGCAAAATAAAGCAATTATTATGGGATTCCCGGAAAGATTGGTATCCAAAGAAATGAGACTGCAGACCAAGCCACAAAGTAAATGTTCGACTGATATCATTATTCCCTATGCAGAGTTTAAGAAATATATTATTACTTTTGTATGTTCTAAATGGCAATTGCACGAGAATAAAGCCATTTCAATAAGTTGCACCATTGAGAACAATCAGATTTTAAGATGTATTAGAATAGAACACATTTGAATAATTGTTGTTTACACATTTTACATATTTGAGTAATTGTTGTTTACACATTGTATCAAGACAACATCTTGTGTATCGAGACTAATCTAGTCGAGATTAAATTATTTTGTTTTTACTGCTTTGACTTAATTTTGTTTATGTGCCGTGAATACATTCATTCATTCAGTCATTCAATCTCAATTAAAATTTGCTATAGTTTGCTCTTGCATAAACGCACTAGGATATGATTTATTGCAAAGTACTTCAATCACCAGAGAAGAAACATTTCGTCTAAGCAGTCCCTTGCAAGATCATATTATTAAGTGCACTTTGTTTCTCTGTAACATAGTTTAATATTACAGTTGTCTATCTCTAGAATACTATATTTTATGGCAACACACTTTATTTCAATCACCAGAGAGAAACGTCTAGCCTAAGCAGTCCTTTGTAAGTTCATATTATTTAATGTCCTTTGTTTTGAGCTATTCAAAGATGACCCAATGTTAGACTATGCAGTCCAAATCTATATTAGGACTATCAAGGACCTCGAATAATGTCACTATTTGTGAGGGGTTGCTCTGATTGATTGACACAATATAGAACAGGGAAACTCTAAACAACAACCACATATATCCAGTGACGTGTTACCGGAGTTCCGGGTAAGGCATACGGGCACCTGCGAGGTGGTGTACTGTCCATATATGGACATGTTATTAGTGTCTAGACCTAATGTAGTGGAGAACCTCATCGTAGCCAGCACGCCCGGAAGCAGTCACAGCAAATATCTTCTTGGTTAATACAGTTCAAATGTCTAGACATTATATTTGTTGACAACCAATCCAGATCCTAAACCAAAACTGCTTCGAAGAGTGACGCCAATTTGGCTAAGGCTAAGGCCATGTAATGTACAGCCCCATGACAGCCGGCCACAGATAAAAACATCTAATGTACAGCCTCATGACAGCCAGCCACAGATAAGGACATGTAATGTACAGCCCCGTGACAGCCGGCCACAGATAAAAACATGTAATGTACAGCCCCATGACAGCCAGCCAAAGCTAAGAACGTGTAATGTACAGCCCCATGACAGCCAGCCACAGATAAGAACATGTAATGTACAGCCCCATGACAGCCAGCCACAGATAAGAACATGTAATGTACAGCCCCATGACAGCCAGCCACAGATAAGAACATGTAATGTACAGCCGAATAAAAGCCAGTCACAGATAAGAACATGTAATGTACAGCCCCATGACAGCCAGCCACAGATAACGACATGTAATGTACAGCCCCATGACAGCCAACCACAGATAACGACATGTAATGTACAGCCCCATGACAGCCAGCCACAGATAAGAACATGTAATGTACAGCCCATGATAGCCAGCCACAGATAAGAACATGTAATGTACAGCCCCATGACAGCCAGCCACAGATAAGAACATGTAATGTACAGCCCCATGGCAGCCAACCACAGATAAGAACATGTAATGTACAGCGGAATAAAAGCCAGCCACAGATAAGAACATGTCATGTACAGCGGAATAAAAGCCAGCCACAGATAAGAACATGTAATATATAGCCCCATGAGAGCCAGCCAAAAGCGAAAAACATGTAATGTAAAGCCCCATGTCAGACAGAACATAGAGTTTACCCAGGTAACACACTATCTAGAAACAAAGTTGTGAGCACGTAGAAATAAGGTTTAGTTGTCTCTATGTTTTTCAATGTGCTGAGCACATAGAAGGATAACATTGTGGTCTGATCTGATTACAAGATGTACCCACAACGTTGTCAGCACATTGTCCTACACGAGCACATGAGCACATAGAAGAAAACCTTTGGTGGTGAAATAAGTACCATAAAATGCCGACCTGTATTCACTTAGTTGTTATATAATTCAAAGTATACAGTGAATTTAATAAACAAGACATAGTGTTCTGAATGAACAAAATAAGACAAAAAAAAAAAAAATGATCACGTCTTTTGTTGTGAAGCAAGTTAATCATTATTATCAATAGAGAATAGGCGGGCCATGGGCCGTGGCGCAGTTGGTTAGGGCCCCAGCTTATTAGCACCAGTTCCTCTGTGGTGATCCAAAGGTTGTGGGTTCGAACCCCGGCCGTGCCGGGATTGAACTCGTGATACAATTTCCCACATGAGCTGAGGCCCGTGCCTAAAGGGTTAACCCATTGTCCTTGTAAATCTGTGACCGAGTGGGTTGTCACGTCAAGGACCTGCGACATGACAATTCAGTGAGGCAGCACTATATCTGCTACAAGTAGGTCTCATCACGAAATAACTGAAATAATGTTGAGAGTGATGTAAAACCCCAAACAAACAAACAAACAAAATAGGCGAGGATCTTAAGATTAGTCTGCGACAACAATCGCAGCCCCTACCAATACCAACAAGGGTTTCGATCACTTTGATCTCTTCAGTTGGATGGGGACTGACTGCGTTATCCTATGATTTGTTTATATATGAAATCTGAGGAGGTGCTGCACCTCCTCTCATAGCGCCTCTGGAGTGGAGGTGTTTGTGGGTCTATATGATATCAGGCGGATATCAGGCGAGTTTTGAAATCCTACTACCAGTCCTACTAGTCCTACTACCAGTCCTACTAGTCCTACTACCAGTCCTACTAGTCCTACTACCAGTCCTACTAGTCCTACTTCCAGTCCCACTAGTCCTACTACCAGTCCCACTAGTCCTACTTCCAGTCCTACTAGTCCTACTACCAGTCCTACTAGTCCTACTACCAGTCCTACTAGTCCTACTACCAGTCCTACTAGTCCTACTACCAGTCCTACTAGTCCTACTTCCAGTCCCACTAGTCCTACTACCAGTCCCACTAGTCCTACTTCCAGTCCTACTAGTCCTACTACCAGTCCTACTAGTCCTACTACCAGTCCTACTAGTCCTACTACCAGTCCTACTAGTCCTACTACCAGTCCTACTAGTCCTACTACCAGTCCTACTAGTCCTACTTCCAGTCCTACTAGTCCTACTACCAGTCCTACTAACAGTCCTACTACCAGTCCGCTTCCCTTATCTAATTACAACATGACAAGAGCATGTACTGATGTTTCTTCTCTATTTTCGTGCAAGCATTGTTTAATTCCAGAATTATTTCTAATATGGTAATGTCCAGCTCTGCACACCTTTTATTTTATCTAATACTTCTTTATATTAAGTTATATTGTGAGATGAAGTTGATTATATAATATTGATGTCATTATCATCTTGAAAATCGTCCAGAATTATGCTCCAATTGTTTTTTTTTTTTTTGAAAATAAATCAGAATCTTGAGATAATCAAATGCGAATACAATGCGCAATATCAACACCACTTCTCGGTTATCTTTTATCATAAACTATATTCTTTGATAAAAAGTATTGATTCCAACACAATAAAATCATACTTTCAACTAACCCAAAATCGACAAAAGATAATAAATTTCAAAGACCTCCTCGTCATCTGAAATAATAAAACTTCTGTTTGCACCTGAGAAATTTGCATTTCAGCTTTCTTGTCTATTGGATTTGCACCAAGTGCTACCAGTTTTTCTTGTATTTATGAATAGATAACTTCAATCTAATATGATTAATGCAATGGTGCTCAAACGCAAATGAAACTCAAAACCTTCCTTTTTACATAACGGACAAAATACAAAGCATTGCGTTCTTTTCTTTTCTGTCTGCATGCATGCAAGACTTACGACGTTGTCTTGACAGTCTCAGATTTCCCGAAATCGGCTTGGGCATCTTTTATGATTTGTGGACCGAAAAATAATGTACAGCAAAAAGGGATGGCACGGAAAAGGAAAACGAATGAATATGCTGTATTTAAAAAAAAAAGCTTTATGGCGTGATTGTAAAACATGATATAGGCGCCCTCTTTTTGTCAAATCCTGGATCCTACACTGATTGCTTGGTCACCGAGATCTTATACACATTGTCACTGCTAAAATCGTGTGTACCTCTTCACAAGCAGATTTTTTTCATTTCTTAACAATCATGTTATGTTGTAATGTAGTTGTCCTTGTTTTTATTGCACGCTATACTCACATACGATGTGATTTATTATTATTTGTTGATTTGTATGCGATGCAATGTGCGTGCATGGAATGACAATTATGCCGAGCTGGCTGGCTGCTTCTTTTGTGGTTGTTTCACTTATCATAAGGCATACGATATTTGCAAACCAACACGTCTTAAGTGCCTATCATTAGTATAAATTTGTATAAAAAGCAGCATGAAACATTCTCCGACCAATGGAATGTTTCTCAAAAAAATGATAGCAGGTTTACTTTAACATTTTAAAGGACATGACTAACACAAAAGATGGTAAAGCATTTTGTAGCTCTCACATATACCATTTCATAGCAAGTTGATTTAAATCAGTTGACCCAGTTATGAAATTACTCTCCATAGCAGAGCCAGGATTCATACCTAGCTCTGCAATAATTGACCGTAATCAGTGAGTACTGAGAGGTCACGCCCATAACAAGCTTCTTTTAGATGCCAAACGACACCAAGTAAAAAATGTTGTCACATGTAAAATAACACAGCCAATCAGTATCCTTGTTTTGGTAAGAAAGTGACTACTACAACAAATACATGTGCAGGTATAACTCAGTCAACCGGTGTCAGTGTTTTGGATGTGTGTGAAGTTTGTTACTTATTCACTTTTCACAGTTCATTATTCAGATTCTTTTCAAAGTCAATAGATGAAGTTGTCAACATGTTATATTTGCAATACTGTTTTCAAATATGTCACTGGGATGTATTTTGTGGCACTGTGAAAAGTGAACTGTGAAAAGTGAATAAGTAACAAACTTTACAAATGTTTGTTTGGGCAGAAAGTGAGTGCACCTGATGTGTGTGCGAGTTTAAGCCAATTGGGCAGGCATTGTGAGTGCACATGCGCAAAGACCACCAATTGCCCGCCTGTCTGTGGATTATGCAATCGACCTTGTGGAGTAAGATAATTTGCAAATCTTATTTGACTCACCTGGTTTGTGTCAAATTTAAAGTATTTATTGCACGTGTTGATGTTTATTTACAATGCTGATGTCATCACACACTCAGAAACATGCTTGTAAGCTGTATTCTGATTGGATATTCTTGAGCGCGACCGAGATTTTTCGAGCGCGCTTGAACTTAATACTGCAATCTGATTGGCTGAAAAGTAGTGCGTAAGCAGGATTTGGTAGCGCGTAAGTAAGATTTGGGAGCGCGTTAGCAGAAATCCCTGTGTTCTTATTGGTTGTTTAATGACAGGGATGGCCTTTCATACAGTTGTTCCGTGCACGTCACTGCATGCCGCCATGGGCCGTGGCGCAGTTGGTTACAGCGCCAGATTGGTAGCACCTGTTCCTCTGTGGGTATTCAAAGGTCGTTAGTTCAATCCGTACTCTCCATATCCAGGATTTATTTCATTGACCATAATCAGTGAGTACAAAGAGGCCACGCCCATAACACGCTTCCTTTAGAAGCCAAGCAACACCAAGTAAATCTTTTGTTTCATGTAACAAATCAGTGTCCTTGTTTTGGTGAGATGACTACAACAACATATACATGCGCAAGTATAACCCAGTCAACTGGTGTCATTGTTTTGGACGTGTGTGAAGTTTGTTACTTATTCACTTTTCACAGTTCATTATTCAGATTTTTTCAGAATCAATAGATGAGGTTGTCAACATGTTATATTTGCAATATTTATAATATTGAAATAATTATTTCCTGGAAAGAAAATATACAATAGTCAAGCTTACACATTAGTTAACATTCAAAACGTCTTTGTCTTTTATAAATAGAGATATTGGAATATTTCTTAGGATTTTGATATAGCTGGTTTCAGATTTAGAAAGATTTAACGTGCATCTCTGACCTGAAGGCAGCTCTTAAAGATGGCAACTTTAGGGCAAAACTGGCAAACTATTCAGCAGTCATAATATGCCTAGGATTGAGTGAGTGGTTACCAAGGATGGAGATGGAGTGGTTACCAAACAAGAATTGGTAAAAGTAGTTGAGGATATGGCTAAGTCTGTAACCTGCAATATCTTCCTATGCCAATTACCACCCACATCGATAAACTGTGAATATTCCTTGATATCAAACCACACTACTCTTAATGAAGGCCTGGCACAATATGACTGTTCTGGTAAAATATAAATCCTGGTAACTCCACCATCTATCACAAAACCATCAACCAGCAAAATTGTAAAATTGGCAGATGACCACACCCTACAAGACCAACCATTTCGCACCTGGTCACAGAGCATCGCTGGTAGGGCTAAACTCAGCAAAGATAGCTACCTGCTAGAGGATCTATTATGAGAGTCAGAGTCTGAGCCGGAGTCAACCCATGCAGACACACTAGGTTTCAATGACTCTGATTACCCTAGTGAGTCTGTAAGGACAGACATACCAGATGACATGGCAGCGGCCATAATAGGCCATGGAGGAAAAAATATACAACAGATAGAAAAAGATTCTGCCACATCCCTCAGAAACAGTGCCTTAGCTAGGGGGGTTTCCGGGTTGCCCGGAAACCCCCCCCCCTTTAGTAGTTAATAGTTTCAACACAATGATTTCAACTATTTCATATGGTTTTCAATTTTGGAAACCCCCCCCCCTAACCCAATCCTAGCTACGGCACTGAGAAAGGTAGATTGTTGCTCATCCAAGGGGCCGGTTTGCGCTTGGATACATGGGCAACCTTGATTGGTGCATGATTATCAATAATTGTTGTTAATTTTTCATCATAGAATTTTACCATGTCTAATAGCGATAGGGATTCCCAAGCTTCCTTTTCTGTCATGATCAATTTTATGTCCTCCTTTAATGCATCTATATTAACATTTTTATAATTTCTATAATTTATGGTTTTTTTAGCAGGTTTTGGAGGATGAATGTCCAGAACCATGAGAACCATTTTGTGATCAGAGATGTATTCGTCCATGTTATGACTCTTGATAAATTTATTTCCTTTGAAAGTTATGATCAGATCGAGTGTATTTCCAAGTCCATGAGTCGGTTTTGTTACTAATTGGTTCATATCAAATGTAGACAATACCTCGTTGAATTTTATGACATCAGGTTTTGTTGGTTTATTTACATGAAAGTTGACTTCATGATTTAAAGAGCCATAGTGCGCAAACAGTTGTTTGAGTTCATCATAGAACTCTGAGTAAGTGTATTTGTTTCCACCAGATGGCTCTGGTCTGTATACAGTCACAAAAGTCACTTTTTTTCCCTTTAGGTGTAAGGATGCTTCCATGAGTTTGTCTCGAATGGTAACTCACAGCGATGTAGGAGAGCAATCCCTCCTCCATTTCTGCCCATCCTAGGAAATGAGTGGAGTTTTAGGCCACCATCCTCAAGCTCATTTCACGTTTTTTCATCCCCATACTCATGCAGCCATGTTTCAGTGATAAAAAGAGCGTGTAGATTGTTTGTGTCGAAGTAATCTTTAATTGTTTAAATTATTGATAATCATGCACCAATCAAGGTTGCCCATGTTTCCAAGCGCAAACCGGCCCCTTGGATGAGCAACAATATCAAAGAAGAAAGATCATAAAAGAGGAGGCTGGAGAGAAAATGGAACAAAACTGCATTACAAGTAGAAAAGAATTGTATAACTCCCAGAGAAATAAATACAATACCCTATTAAAATCGTCACAATCAAACTACTACTCTAACTTGGTAAATGAATATAAACATGACCCTAAGACACTGTTTAGGGTCATAGATCAGGTCATGCACAAATCAACGGATGTCCCTATGCCAGTCTCAGAGCGTGACAAAGAATAGGCAGAAAAGTTTAACACTTAATTCCTTGAAAAAATTGAAACAATTAGAAAGAATATTGATGGATACCAGGCAGAACAAATCTCACCACCAGATGACACCACTAAACATACTTCATCCATTGACAGGATAAATCAATACCAAAATACACCGCTAAAGGGCACCACTAAGAGTAGGCCATTTCCTCACAGAAAGAACCACTCTACTCTTTAGAGATTTCAGCCCCTCTTGGAAGATGAGGTTAGAAGGCTAGTGCAGAAGGCCTCAAACAAATCATGTGAGTTAGACCCAATCCC
Organism: Amphiduros pacificus; assembly: GCA_949316495.1. Lineage (NCBI taxonomy): Eukaryota > Metazoa > Annelida > Polychaeta > Phyllodocida > Hesionidae > Amphiduros > Amphiduros pacificus. Next base: position 53,971,234 of record OX439001.1, on the reverse strand, counting down.
ACCCTGGCTACTTCATGACATGATTGATGTCCTTTTACCAATTATTAGTACCATAATAAACAAATCACTTACAGAGTCAGAGGTGTCTGAAAAAATTGGGTCTAGAACTCATTGTCAAACCTCAGCTACATCTCGAAATTAACTGAGAGGGCGGTAGCAGACCAATTAGTCTAACACCTAATAAGAAATAACCTATATGACAAATTTCAATCAGCATACAAGGAATATCATAGTACTGAAACAGCCCTACTTAGGGTCCAAAATGACATCCTAGGGAACATTGATCAGAGAAAGATGGTAATTCTGCTATTATTAGACCTGTCAGCTGCATTTTACACCATTGACCATCAGTTGTTGTTTGACAGACTAGAATCAAGGTATGATGTCAAAGGTCATGCACTATTATGCATAAAGTCATACTTACAGAGTAGACGTCCATGACGTGTACTCCCCTTAAGAGAAATCAAGCACTTTCTCAACCAACATTCGACCATCTTGATTTTTGTTATGAGTGAACTCATTGAGTACATATTAACACATTAACTCCCTATGAAATTAACATCCTACCGGACTACTTTCCATATGACTTCTCCAGAAAAATGTGCACCATTCCAGTAACTGATTTTGTTCAGCTAATTACAATTCTCTGTTTTATGTGTTCGAGTTAAATATATAAAATGTGTATGGACATTATATGACACACCTCATATTCAATATAAATTATTACATGCTAACCTTATATACCTACCTACAGAGAATCAACTAGAAAATGGTTAGATTTAAATGAGAGATGAGTTATAGATATCCGTTTCTTTTTATTGATTTGCATTACTATTGATATCATCTTAGACAAACATATTTTTGGAAAATTTTACTCTATAAATTTAATTTAGGCTGTTGTGTGAAATAACGGAATATCCCTTTATAAAAATAAATTGATCAAGTGATAAAGATGTTGACTATTTGTGTGATTTACCAGTGAGAATGTCAAATCATACTAATCAACATGGCTCAGTGGGTAAGACATCTGTCTCCCATGCTAAAGGTCTGGGGTTCGATTCCCACCGGGAACAATATATTTTTTTTTATTCATGCTGAAACTGAAATCTTCATTTTGAAGCTTAATTTTCGCAACATGCACGTCAGAACATATAGAATTGAAACATTTTTGATTTTGATAGAAAGTATAAAAAATAATGACGATACAACGGTGAAATCTTCAAAGGTGAAATCTTCATGTTGGGGTCTTTTTAGAGCAGAATGAAAGTCAGAACACATAAAATGTGTTTTTTGTTTTGTTTTTTGTTTTGTTTTTTGTTTTGTTTTTTGTTTTGTTTTTTGTTTTGTTTTTTGTTTTGTTTTTTTGGCAAATGGAGAAAATACAAAAAAATTAAATAAATTGTCTTTATTAGCAAAGAAATGGAACAATTTCAATTTTCATACAATGCTGTTACTCCAAGTTTTCTACAGTATTGACACAGGGTGATACATGGCTCAGTGGTTAAGATGTCTGTCTTCTATGCTAAAGGTCCAGGGTTCGAATCCTGGTTGGGAAAAGTATTATTTTCATGCTGAAGGTGGAATCTTAATATTGGGGTTCTGTTTGAGTGATATGTACTTCAGGAAACATAAATTGATTTGTCTATTGCAAATGCCAAAGAATGTAAAATAATAGAAATGATTTGATAACCCCCAAAAAATGAAATCTTTCTATTGGAGTTCTTATTGAGCAATTTGCATATCAGAAGAATATAATTTTTATTATTTTATTTTGCAAACATAGACAATATGAATAATACTGACTTTATTTAGTGAACAAATATAAAATCTTCATAATGGGGTAATATTTGAGCAATATGCATGTCAGAACATATTGAATTGAATATGTTTTTTGCCAACATAGAATATAAAAAATAGTAATTATATGCAGAAAACAAATATGAAATCTTCATATTCCAATTTTATTTCAGTTTAGAAAATTATAACATGGATCCAATTTCAAGAATTTATCATAGACTTTAAACTTCGAGTAAGTTGATCATGAGGCCAACCTTGAGCATCTCTGAATAAATCCAGTGCGATGCAAAAGTTCCTAATGTTTCAGCATTATTATGTTTCTCACAGGTCTGATGATATGCTTTGACCTTTTCTCATGGCAGGATTGCTCACTCAACATTTCACCTGGATCCACATTTAAAAATAAACATGGACTGTACCTATCGAAGGTGTTGTTACAATTCATCAACACTTAAAACATACCTGCAAACAATGCTCATTCTTAAATGCATTCAATCAGATTGGTATATTATATATTCCAAAACAATTTTCAAGATCTTCAAAATGTGTAGTTGTCAATATTTGACCATATCAGCCACTGACAGGATGGAAATCAACAGGTCACATGTCACCTGTATGTGCATTTCTCTGTTGTCCAGTGAGATCAGCCAACAATGCATGTACTCATATATGCAAAGATCACCTCTTGGAAATGGTGTTTATACCTCTAAAATAGTTCTCTAGTTTCACAGTTGTTTAAACACTACTAACAATATAGAATTAGAATTTCTATATTTGAAATAAATTCAAATATTGCAATCATTATTTTAATTGTCAAATAAAACCACAATTTGAATAAGAAACATGTGTAGTAATAATGCTCAGATGTGTGTACAGTGATTTGCCCACTATTTTTGACATGTGAAAGTGACTACACACCCCACTAATCTGAGTACTAATCTCAGTAAGCAAGTGTTCCCAGCAGGACGCCAGCTCATATTTTTAATCTCTACCTACGGTACCCTTACCTGAGACTTTCCTCTTTTTGTCAGGTATGTTGGCTTAAGGGAAAAACACGTAATGAATGTGTTAAAGCATGACGTCCTCAACCAAGCCAATAAGATATGGGGTCCCATAAGGATCAGTCCTAGGACCGATCCTCTTCACACTATATATGTCGCCACTCACTGATATCCTAGCAAAATATAATTTTAATTATCACATCTATGTGGACGACACACAGATTTACATCCCTGTTGATCCCACCTCTGGGCAGGAACAGGAAATAAGCAAACTGAAGTTAGAAAAATGTGTAAATGAAGTGAGATCATTTTGAATATCAAACAAAATGAAGATTAATGATGGTAAGACTGAAATGCTACTCTGTCATGATGGGAGTGGCACTAATCTAAATAATGGTACTTCCAAGATTAAAGTTGGTGATGCCTTTAATTGTGATGCCTGTAATTGACCTAGGTATCACTCTGGATGAAAAAATGGACTTGAAGGCACAAGTGAGGAAAATGTGTAAAACAGGATATTACCATATCAGAAATTTATCAGCGATCAGACAATGTCTAGACGAGAAGACTGCTATAACTTTAACACATGCGTTTGTGACTTCAACCTTAGATTATGGAAATGGCCTATTAGCTGGTATACCAAAATCAGAAATTACAAGGCTACAAAATCTACAAAATTCAGCAGCCAGGGTAGTGGGCATGATCAGAAAATTTGATCATATATCGTGGAAACTGAGAAAACTGCATTGGCTGTCAATACAGGCCAGAATTGATTTCAAAATAATTCTGATGACCTAGAAAGCTTTAAATGGTAAGGCACCTCCTTACTTAAGAGACCTTCTACAGGTAAAAAAGGGAGAAAGATGCTTACGATCGAACAATGGTACATACCTATGCGTCCCCATCACTCGTCTGAGGACAATATGAGATAGGGCATTCTCAGCAATGGGCCCAAAACTGCGGAATGATCTCCCAACTGACCTCAGGACCTGCATTTCAGCTGACCTCTTTTAGAGGAAGTGGAAAACCCATCTTTTCAAGACATGAACACGCTATGAACAGATTTATCTGGTACAGCGCTATATAAATTTTATTGTTATTATTATTATTATTATTATTATTATTATTATTATTATTATTATTATAATAATTATAAGCAAATAACTGGAAGGGGTCCATATATAGGAGGTAAACCTGAAGCATATAATAATAATAATAATAATAATAATAATAATAATAATAATAATTAATAATAATAATAATAATAATAATAATAATAATAATAATAATAATAATAATAAAATTTGTATAGCGCTGATACCAGACAAGGTCTGTTCATAGCGCTGTGTTCATGATGAGTTTTCAGTCTATTCTTGAATGAGGAGACGGAAGTACTTGTCCTAATGTCAGTAGGCAAGGAGTTCCAAAGTCTAGGGCCAGCAGATGAAAAGGCCCTGTCCCCCACTGTCCTTAGCCTGGTCTTAGGTACTTGTAGATGGGTGCCATCGTTGGATCTTAGACAGCGTTCCCCGTCTTTGATTTGGAGTAGATCACGTAAGTAAGGCAGAGCCTTACCATTTAGGGCCTTCCAGGTTAGGAGAAGGATTTTAAAGTCTATTCTCGCATGTACAGGGAGCCAGTGCAATTCCTGTAGTTTTCCTGAAATGTGATCGAATTTCCTAATTTTTCCTACAACACGTGCTGGGGAGTTTTGGAGGTATTGCAACTTCCTAATGTCAGTTTTAGGAAGACCAACCAGCAGGCCATTACCATAATCCAGAGTAGATGTAACAAAACCTTGGGTAAGTGTAACAGCAGTCTTCTCGCCTAGACAATGTCTAATGGCTGCCAGGTTCCCGATATGATAATAGCCCTTCTGACACATTTTTCTGATCTGAGCCTTCATGTCCATGTTGGAGTCAAATGTGATACCAAGATCCACCACTGACTCACTAGGAGCAATATCAGAGCCACCAACTCTGATTGTGTCTGGGATACTGCTGTGGGTTGCAGTATTGTACTTGTCAGTACATATGAGCATCTCTGTCTTTCCATCATTTATCTTCATCTTATTGGATATAAGGAAGTTTCTGACCTCACAGATACATTCCTCAAGTGTCTGCTTAAGTCCCCTTGATGGGGGGAAGTGTAGATCTGAGTATCATCTGCATAGATATGATAGCTCAAACCATATTTGGCCAGAATGTCAGAGAGGGGTGTCATGTAAATGGTGAACAGTATGGGACCCAGAACTGAGCCCTGTGGCACTCCATATTTTATGGACTTCAGACATGACCTATGGGTCCCGACCTTCACACATTGTTTCCTGTTCCTTAGATATGACCGAATCCAGGAGAGGGCGTGACCTTTGACATTACAACTAGTCTCCAGTCTATCAAATAGGATTTGATGGTCAATGGTGTCAAAAGCAGCAGAGAGGTCCAGCAGCAGCAAGATGACTGACTGTTTGTTGTCTAGTGCACACAAGATATCATTTTGCACCTTTAACAAAGCAGTTTCAGTGCTGTGATATTCCTTGTAGGCAGATTGGAACTTGTCAGTAAGGCCATTCCTTACAAGATGAGGGACTAACTGGTCGGTTACTGCCCTCTCAGTTAGCTTTGAGATAAATGTCAGGTTTGAAACGGGCCTATAGTTTTTCTCAACCAGTTCCAGGCCAAGTTTCTTCAACAGGGGTGTTATGATGGCTATCTTCATATTTTCAGATACTTCCGATTCCATCAGTGATTTATTTATGATGGAAGTAATTATTGGTAAGAAGTCATCTGTGTATTGGACAGCGGGTGGTGCGTCACAACAAGAAAAAATGGCTGGTAGTAGCCCCTTGTTTGTGTATCAACAACCACCGTCGGAACAAGTCCGAAAATCACTGCAATTGGAAATATGCTGCTGATGGGTCTGAAGGTACTTCTAGACACCAGGAGCAACAAGTTTTAAGACTACAGAGGGTATAAGGTATCAAACCAAGCACTCGACACTGGCAGCAAAGAGTGGATACTCGTGAGCGCGGTGCCTCGCAAAGACAACACAGTATGATCCCGCCCTTGCGAGCGGTTTTCCAACCAAAACTGCCGTCAGAGCTTGTGATAAGTCTGGTATCAGATAGACCTCTGTATAGACCGGGTTCACTGCGAGAAAGTGTGGCGATAGACTAGCAATAGACTCCAGAAAATCGACCAAGAAGGACGATTTTATCGGAGCTCAAATGAAAGCCGCCATTCCACTCTCAACGCATGCGCAGAACCGGAAGAGGTCCATATATAGGAGGTAAACCTTAAGCATTTAACCAGAAGGGGTCCATATATAGGCGGTAAACCACAAGCATATAACTGGAAGGGGTCCATGTATAGGATGTAGACCTTAAGCATTTAACCAGAAGGGGTCCATATATAGGCGGTAAACCACAAGCATATAACTGGAAGGGGTCCATGTATAGGATGTAGACCTTAAGTGTGAATTGGAGGGGGTCCATATATAGGAGGTAAACCACAAACATATAACTGGAAGGCGTCCATATATAGAAGGTAATCCATAAGCATATAACTGGAAGGGGTCCATGCATAGGAGGTAGACCTTAAGCATTTAACTGGAAGGGGTCCATATTTAGGAGGTAAACCTTAAGCATGAATTGGAAGGGGTCCATGTGAAGGAGACACAACAGACCAAAATAGTATGAAGTCAAGATCTCACAATGCACAATCTATAATCTATTCATGTTTAATTCGAATAGCGTGTTAGGAAGCAATATACAAAAGTGGAAACATATTTGGCTTTAGTACAAATAAGTGAAGCAATTTCTCTGATGTTGCATAAAGTAAATAACAGTCTCCATTGTATAGTTGAATGCATATTGAGCTATAAAATCCTTAGATATAGAAACTATAAACAAATAAAGATAGCACATTTTAAAACTGTGCAAAAATACCTCTTCCTCACGTAAACATGACGTGTACTTCCCTTAAGAGAAATCAAGCACATTCTCAACCAGTAATTGGACATCTTGATTTCTGTTATGAGTGAACTCATTGAGTACATATTAACACATTAACTCACATCCTACCGGACTACTTTCCACATGACTTCTCCAGAAAAATATGCACCACTCCAGTAACTAACTTTCTTTGGCTTATTACAATTTTCTTTTTTATGAGTTCAAGTTAAATATATAAAATATGTCTGGACATTATGTGACACACCTTTTATTCAATATATATAATTACATGCTAACCTTATTTACCTACCTGCAGAGAATCAACTAGAAAATTGGTAGATTTAAATAAGAAATGAGCAATAGATATCTGTTTCTTTTGATCTATTTGCATTACTATTGATATCATCTTAGACAAACATATTTTTGGAACATTTTAATCTATAAATTTACCTTAGGCTGCTGTGTGAAATTACTGAATATCCCTTTATAAAAACAACAATATAAAGTGATAAAGATGTTGACTATTTGTGTGATTTACAAGTGAGAGGGTCAGATCGTACTCTTCAACATGGCTCAGTGGGTAAGGCATCTGTCTCACATTCTAAAGGTCTGGGTTCAATTCCCGGTGAGAACAAGTTTTTTTTTTCATGCTGTGGCTGAAATCTTCATTTTGAAGTTTTATTTTAGCAATATGCATATTGGAACATACAAAATTGAAACTTTTTTTGTTTTGATAGAAATTGTAAATTGATAATGACATTATACAATAAACAAAGGTGAAATCTTCATGTGGGGATCTTTTTTGAGCAATATGATTTTTGTTTTACAAATTGAGAAAATACAAAAAAAGAATGAAATAATAAAATGTTTCTATACAGAAAACAAAGATGGCATCCAAATATTTGGGTTAAGTTTGAGCAATGACAGCAAAGAAATGGAACATAGCGCCAATTTCAATTTTCATTCAATGCTATGACTCCTAAGTTTTCTGCTGCCATAGGGTGATATGTGGCTCAGTGGTTAAGATGTCTGTCTTCGATGTTAAAAGTCCAAGGTTCGAATCCCAATTGGGAAAAGTATAATTTTCATGTTGAAGGTGAAATCTTCATATTGGGGTTTGAGTGATATGGACTTCAGAAAACATAAATTGATTTGTCTGTTGCAAATGAAGAAGAATATGAAAAAATAGAAATGACTTGATACCAAAAAAAATTATATCTTTATTGAAGTTCTTATTGAGCAATTTGGGTGTCAGAAGAATATAATTTTTTTTTGGCAAACATAGAAAATATGAATAATAATGACTTTATACAGTAAACAAATATAAAATCTTCAAAATGGGGTAATATTCGAGCAATATGCATGTAAGAACATATAGAATTGAATATGTTTTTTACAACATTGAAAATATAAAAAATAGTAACTTTAGGCAGAAAACAAATATGAAATGTTCATATTCTGATTTTGTTTGAGTTCAGACAAAAGAAATTATAACATGGATCCAATTTCAAGATTTTATCATAGACTTTAAACTTCGAGTAAGTTGAACATAAGGCCAACCTTGAGCATCTAAGAATATATCCAATGCAATGCAAAAGTTATAAAATGTTTCAGCACGAGCATGTGTCTCACGGGTCTGATGATATGCTTTGACCTTTTCTCATGGCAAGATTGCTCACTTAACACTTTGCTACATACATCAACCCTTAACACATACCTGCAAACAATGCTCATTCTTAAATATATTCCATCAGATTGGTATATCATTTATTCCAAAACAATATTTAAGACCTTCAAAATGTGGAGTTGTCAGTATTTGATCATATCAGTCATGATGGAAATCAACAGGTCACATGTTACCTGTATGTGTATTTCTCTGTTTTCCAGTGCCTATATATTTGACAAATAATTATCAGATAAAGCAATATGACCAATTTGTTATTAACAATAAATAAGTACAGGCACGCTGTATGGATTGGTGAAGAAATACGAAATGCAAAGTTATATCCCGTTATTCTAAAGAGTATCATTCAATGGAAATGGACCTAAATAATAGTTAAAAGCCCAAAACTGTATGGAATGTATTTGTTATTTCTTGACAGAAAACGAAATATAAAGAATTCACCAATACCTTACACAATTTGCAAATTCTGAACAAAGGATTTTTGTTAAAATTGGCTTTAAATTTATTTCGACTCATTTTAAGAAACTCTTGAAATTGAAAACGGAGGGTAAGACCTTTTTTTTACTCCTGGTGAATTCTATGCAGACCGGCTGTTCCGTTTTGTATTTTCCACGCGCTTCTATTTTAGATCAGCTGAAATACATAGGGCGGCAAAAATGCAGTCAGACTTCTTAAAATACAAATAAATATCCCATCATAAAGTAAACAACACTGGCAGGTATCTCTTCGAGTTGTCATTTCTGCCAATGCTGTCATCTGGTGGATTACTGGAAATTAAAATATATAGGCTTCAGAGATGATGATTTCAAGACTTAGACATGGATCTCAAAAGTCGAGTCAGACCAACCTTGAGCATATAAAAAGCAATAAAAACATGAATATAACATAATGTATTTGCGCCCACGAGAATATATTTTTTTCTCACTGCCGCTACGGCCATGATGGTAAAAACTATATGAAGAACACTATGCGGCAATGAAGCCACAGGAACACAAAGCGATGAAACACATGCATGAAGCACAGGTGCGAGGCACAGGTACGAAGCACAGGTGTGAAACACATGCATGAAGCACATGTGTGAGGCACAGGTACGAAGCACAGGTGTAAAACACATGCATGAAGCACAGGTGTAAGTGATGGATCAAACCGACACGAACTATGTTCTCCATCTGAGGGCTTCTCTGCATTCTTACTGAACATTAATATCTCTGAACGCACATTAATATGATGCCAAAGGGTCTTTCTGCATTCTTACTGAACATTAATATGATGCTAGGGGATCTTTCTGCATTCTCTCTGAACGTACATTAATATGTTGCCAAAGGTTCTTTCTGCGTTCTCTCTGAACGCACATTAATATGATGCCAAAGACGCACATTAATATCACGTGGTTGCCAGGATGATTTGTTTGTTTGTTTGTTTAGTGTTTTACATCACTTTCAACATTATTCCAGTCATATCGTGATGAGACCTACTTGTAGCAGATATAGTGCTGCCTCACTGAATTGTCATGTCGCAGGTCCTTGACATGACAACCCGCCTGGTCACAGATTTACAAGGACAACGGGTTACCCCTTTTAGCACAGGCCTCAGCTCATATGTGAAATTGAGTCATGAGTTCAATCTCGGCATGGCCGGGGATCGAACCCACGACCTTTGGATCACCACAGAGGAACTGGTGCTAATAAGCTGGCGCTCTAACCAACTGCGCCACGGCCCGGGGCTTGCCAGGATGATAGAGAAGTCACGTTTCCTTACGAAGTGGTGGTGTGGAGCTCAGGTACATTTCATTCATGTGTTAATTATCTTACCTGGATAATTAATTCATTCTTCACCTTCTTTGGTAAGTCATGTGACCCTTTCAACATCTTATAGGACCATATCATATTGAGATTATATGAAGCGAGGCGGATGTGGTATGACTCAGGGGGTAAGACATCTGTCTCCCATGCCAGTGGTCCAGGGGTTCGAATCCATTGAGATAAGTTCTTTTCTCATGCTGCATGGCGGAGAATGGTGACTTTGTGCTTCTGCGTTGTTTCCCACTTCAGCCACTGTTACCTGATAGGTTATGAGAGCCCGTAGTTTGTGATATCTTGAAGTATATTGAACGGAGTTGTGACGATATGACGAAGAGATCCTAGGATCATAAGAGATCAATTGCTTGTAACGCCGATCCTTTGTATCTAATGAGTCGGACATTTTTAACTCATCGTAGACGGTATTTAGACCTGGACATATCGTGAGTGAAATTTGTACACTCCAAATGTAGACGATTTTAGAAACGTCCATGTCAGTGATTTTTGAATAAATTATAAAGAGCTCAGTGCAATTACATTAATTACCCTAAAATATCGGACATTTCTTTCAAATCGCACAACGTTCACATTTAGTTAACACTTTTAACGTCTCGATTGGTAAGCCTGTTCCATACGTTATTCTATCCGATGGCTACAAAACCCTTCCCGGCAAGGTTATTCAATATTGATGCAACATTAAAAAAAATACAAAAATTTGTAAATTCAAACAAAGATGTTTGAGTTTTTGCATTTACATTTATGATTTTTTTTTAAATTACATGATACAATCAAAAATATTTTATAGGTTCCTTAATACTGTTCGCAGGTTCATTAATACTATTTCATAATATACATATAATATACGTACAGCTTAATTTAAGAACCTCTTTCAATGGGAATTGTCCAAAATATTTGTAATGATCGTAATTAATATAATAATATTTGCTTGCTTTAACAAATGCCTAAACAAGCGATAATTATCTTGCATCAATATAATTAGCACAAATAAAATGTGTACAGATCTAGGCGAAGATTAGTGTAATTGATAAGGCGACTTGACTTGTCGACTATCATAATATTTACAAAGAACTACAGGGCATTGTCATACCCAACTGAGCACACAGGTTTTGAAACCCTGGATTTGATGGTAGAGAATGGAAATATCCACACATAAAAGTAAATTCAATACCTTTATACATGAATTAAAAATGTTCTCATCCAAAGTTTTGATTTCAGCTTTCATCTCTTCAGTTGTATATAACAGAAGAGAAGGGTTGACATTGCATTGATCACACAAGTTTGGCATTATATTAGCTCTTCAGATTCCCTATGTTTGCTTGTATATCTTGATCGTTGATAGATTAAATCATAAATATAAGCAACAATTAAACAACAATTACGCAAAAGAAAACAAAAATAGCGAGCTGTGTTGGAAGGAGGGACTTCGATTTCCAATCTTCCCTCATCTTATCCCATTAATTGAGAAATCAAAAATAATGTATTTCTAACGTTAGTTTGAGTCTATTTTTGCGCCTTTACATATACTATATTTACTCCCAATGAACTTTGTTTCGTTCGTGTTAATGGGGGTATGTTAGTAAATATTGTTATAGATTAATTAATTAACTAAAGTGATCATCAAAGAAAGACCATGGAGATATGCCAAGCGTGAGCCCAGGTGGGGATGACCAAGTAGCCACCCCCCAGTAGTGGTGTGAGATGCTGACCTTAGTGGACTTTACCCCTGTGATGTATGCAGACAGGAGCGCGGCCTTGAGGAGGGGGGCAGGGGGGAGGTAGGGGGGGTAGGGGAGGTAGGGGGGAGGCAGTGTCCTCAAGCTTCTGGTAAGCGCTCAGCCTCAGGTGTTTCAATCAGGCACCGCTTCATTATATCGCGCTACTTATTGCAAAAGATCATAGGGTCAGGTTTTCTTATTACTATGATAAACACTACTCGGGGTAAAACTAAATGGTTGTGTTTATTTTTGTTTGTTTTTCTCCGTGCTTGAGAGATAAACAACTCATCGCCTAGAAATGAACTACTCAGTGAGGGGAGTCAAAAGGGGCCTTCTGCTCTGCTGATTATGGGCCTGACTTTGTTTATGTATCATCCAGCTGTGTAAAAATGTGAGTTATCACTTTCTCTGTGAGATGTTAGTTCACCTGCAACAAGAGGGTCCCATGGGGATATTCCTTATACATTATCATCTCTTGTCGATTTCGTATAATATATGCGTGTCCAGTAAATGTGTCTTCCGTGAAATCTGGAGGGTGCATTTAGGCTATTTGTGAGATTTAGGCTATTTGTAAATGGTCTGTGGTCATGATACTATGATACATTTTAGCCAACCGTAATACACCTACCAGGATTATTGTGTTATGTTGTGAGTGCCGGTACCATGCTTGTACTCATGTGACAATTGTTGTTGTCTGCAGAGATGTAAGGCCGGTACCATGCTTGTACTCATGTGACAATTGCTGTTGTCTGCAGTGATGTAAGGCCGGTACCATGCTTGTACTCATGTGACAATTGTTGTTGTCTGCAGAGATGTAAGGCCAGTACCATGCTTGTACTCATGTGACAATTGCTGTTGTCTGCAGTGATGTAAGGCCGGTACCATGCTTGTACTCATGTGACAATTGTTGTTGTCTGCAGTGATGTAAGGCCGGTACCATGCTTGTACTCATGTGACAATTGCTGTTGTCTGCAGAGGCGTAAGGCCGGTACCATGCCTGTACTCATGTGACAATTGTTGTCTGCAGTGATGTAAGGCCGGTACCATGCTTGTACTCATGTGACAATTGTTCTCTGCAGAGGCGTAAGGCCGGTACCATGCCTGTACTCATGTGACAATTGTTGTCTGCAGTGATGTAAGGCCGGTACCATGCTTGTATTCATGTGACAATTGTTGTTATTTGCAGAGGTGTAAGGCTGGTACCATGATTGTACTCATGTGACAATTGTTGTTGTCTGCGATGGTATAAGGCCGGTACCATTAAACCAAATCTATGGGCAAACAAACCACCAGATCACTGGTCAGCTAAGAAAAAGTTTGTTGAAAAAGTGTCCAATGGATAATTTGGATTTCAGCAGAAAACTCATCAACCCTCAAATGGCACAGAACTGTTGTTAAATATGAACTCTTGATCAGAAATTGTAAGGCATAGACATTTGTAATATATAAGGAGAAATTGTTTGAAAGCCTGATGCCATGAAGTGTTGAGGTTGTTTAAATATACTGATGCATTAATGATATACTACCTGTCTGTTTTGAAGAAATTATTTTTGTCGAAAACGTTTAGAAAGCAGACCCTCTATAACTTTGAGGAATAGTTCATCAACCATCATCATCCATCTTGATATCTTGATCACATTAATATCCTAAGTACGCTTACGATGCCAAACTAGAATGTGAAGATATTATATTCACATCATGGATACTGTTAGTAATTATGTAGGAAATACAAAACCTCCATTAGAAACACAAAACATCTGTAAAACCCGATCTAATATATAATTATATCTGTATTTGATAATATATCTGAGCATTTTTATGCCTGCAGTCATACTTTGTAAAAGCAATATATAAGAGTCAAAATGCCATTAATAAAACTTCACATTTCACATTTAACCCCACATTAAAATACATTTTATTTCCTACTTCATGAATATGTTATTTTGCATATAACACTGGTCAGACGTACAGCGCTACGAGAAAGCTCTGCTTGGTGTATGCGCTATAGAAATATTTTATTATTATTATTATTAATGTATCCATAAGCTATGTTACCTCCCAAGGCAATGTGGAAAAATCCCTTGTCCTATTATAAACGTGGGGTCCGGGCTAGCCAAATACAATATAGTTTATACTAATACGATATAGAATATGTACAATACTATTTATTAATTTAATACTAAAGTGGACAAGGTTTTTCGGATCTGAGAAAATATCAAACATTAAACTATCCTGAAGTGTTGATTAAAAAATGTCTAGTTCGTGCACGATTTGCAAAATAAAAAAGAATCTAGATCAAGATCATTTCAAAATGAGGAAATCCCTCTACATAAATTTATCATATCATGAACAATCTCGAAGTAAACGTGACGTAAACGAGAACATATTCTAACACACACAATCACCATTTCTATTGCAAAAATGCCATCTCGTAGTGTAAAACAAGATGGGAACATCAAAACATGGCCGCGAAACCTTAAACATCCATCCCTGCAAGTAAAACAAATATGAGCGAAAAATGGTAACAACCTTATTATTACCATTTTTGATGTGTTGTCTCCGAGTGCCATTGCGCGCGCACATAGCCAGTATTTCCGGTTCCCCTTGATCCTCCATACCATGTACCACAGCTGGTTAGGCCAGGTGTGCTTCTTCTTACCCTGTGTGTAGAGGGTATTCAGAAAGGTTATATGGTGCAGTCTTTGATATGAAATATCTGGCAGGATTATAGAGATTGGGAAGATATATATCTCTTGCCAAGATGTCTGAAATCTGTCGATACCGATAGAAATAGATCGGTAGCTAGTTTATTATCCTCCGCGGCAACACGATGTTCTTATGTCAATTTTATATGGGCTGACCATATACAATCTAACATATCTTCTAATATTCCTCCATTAAATGACGCAACGCAGGTTTTATTTCTTGGGGAACAGCTTTATCAATTAAGCGGTTCGATACACTCTTCACCCATCCTTAATCACAAATAGCACATCTATATTTAACATCTAACAACTGCAACAACTTAAAATAATCTTGCGAGTGAGTTGATACTGCTTCCTGAAAATGCAGTGAGAATTCACTTATCACCATTGCGGTGCTGTGTTGATAACAACATGTATTACAAATAACGTATAATTAGCAGTTATATATATGACAATTACTCATAATACATCTTTATCCTGATGTCATTACCAATATACCAAGTTACATCCACTGATCTACGTATTTTGATATATAGCTTATCTCTTTGGAAGAGAATAAAAAGAAATTTTTCTAGACATTTACATGTTCTATTGGCAACTAGTTCTGCTACAAATATTGTTTAATCTTATTATTTGAAAATTAGGAAATTAGGGAAGTATATCCATAAAGTCTGAGACTGACACATCAGTGATCTGTCCATACAGTCTGTGACCGACATATCAGTGGTCAGAATGCCCATACAGTCTGTGACTGACACATCAGTGGTCAGAATGTCCATACCGTCTATGACCTCTATGTCCATACAGTCTGTGACTGACACATCAGTGGTCAGAATGTCCGTACAGTCTGTGACCGACACATCAGTGGTCAAAATGCCCATACAGTCTGTGACCGACACATCAGTGGTCAGAATGTCCATACAGTCTGTGACCGACACATCAGTGGTCAGAATGTCCATACAGTCTGTGACCGACACATCAGTGGTCAGAATGTCCATACAGTCTGTGACCGACACATCAGTAGTCAGAATGCCCATACAGTCTGTGACTGACACATCAGTGGTCAGAATGTCCATACAGTCTGTGACCGACACATCAGTGGTCAGAATGCCCATACAGTCTGTGGCCGACACATCAGTGGTCAGAATGTCCATACAGTCTGTGACCGACACATCAGTAGTCAGAATGCCCATACAGTCTGTGACCGACACATCAGTGGTCAGAATGTCCATACAGTCTGTGACCGACACATCAGTGGTCAGAATGCCCATACAGTCTGCGACCGACACATCAGTGGTCAGAATGTCCATACAGTCTGTGACTGACATATCAGTGGTCAGAATGTCGCTTCAGTCTGTGACCGACACATCAGTGGTCAAAATGCCCATACAGTCTGTGACCGACACATCAGTGGTCAAAATGCCCATACAGTCTGTGACTGACACATCAGTGGTCAGAATGTCCATACAGTCTGTGACCGACACATCAGTGGTCAGAATGCCCATACAGTCTGTGACCGACACATCAGTGGTCAGAATGTCCATACAGTCTGTGACTGACACATCAGTGGTCAGAATGTCCATACAGTCTGAGACTGACACATCTGTGGTCAGTATGTCCATACAGTCTTTGACTAACAAATCCTGATCCTTTCATCCCGCCATCGACAGAGCGTCATCTGGTGTTTGGCTGCAGACAAGCGCGATTGTTAGGCTGTGCACATCTGATAGATTCGATTATCACATCTGCCCAGGTTGAAAATAAAACCAGGTGCGACTGATTTCTATTTGAGTCAATTGCCGAGAAAAGTATAATATTTCTATGAATTATTATGACCCGAGGTTTAATATAAGTAGTTGTATATAGACATGACTAATGACTATGCTGCACAGAAGGATGTTGTTACATGCAATAATAAGCACAGTTAATCATCTGGAGATAGTACTGAACAAAGTTCAGCGCTGATGCAGGCTGCGTACCGCTCCTTTCTCTCAACCACTTTATGATACGTTAAAGGTAGGAAATATATTTTTTGACATAACAAAGTATTGGTCCACCTTAAAAGCTCTTTTATTTGGTTACATGTAAAAGCAATTTATGTGTTAATTACTACTAAGAATCAAAAGAGAATACGTCATATTACTGAAGTGGTTTGTAACGTAGTTATATCCTGCCAAATCCATAATGGCAGATAAGCGAGTCAGGTGGCTGACTCCATCCTACTGCCAGAAGACATCTTGTCATGTTGATTGGGCACAGAAACACCGTGTTAGTAGGAGGCAAGGCTTGACAGAGTGGCACGCGGCCTCTCAGGCAGAGATCAGACCATTGTGCGGCTGGGCTGGGATGAGTGCGCTGGTGGCCGGCGTGAGTGCGAGGCTTGGCGGCGTGAGTGCGCGGCGGCAGGTGGTCAGGCGAGCGGTGGTCGCTCTCACGTGGATGGCGTTATGGGATAGGTGAAGCTTACTTTGAAACCGTATCTATTGCTGATATCACACAGAAATATTCATCACCTAGCAACAGATTTACACCTGATACAACTATCTTATCAAAATATTAGTTTTATTCACTTAGAGTTTATTCAGGCAGTTTTAAGTGGGCTAATTCTAGGCGTATGAGAGCATAGCGCTGAACTAAACCATCTCTCTCTAATGACGCGTGGAGATCAAAGACAATACTTGAATGCATGTGCGAGCCAAGGATTTACATACACAGAGACAGGTGGGTAGATATGACATAGATTAACACGATAGAATAGGTATATTGTGAATCATGCTGGGAAAACTATATGAAGATGAAACTTATATTTCATTTTGCTCAAAGCAGCGATATTATGTTATTGCAAAGGACCCATCTGCGGGGTTCACGGACTGACAGGGATTAATAGTTAATATGTAATACTACGCTATTGACGAACATGTTTGAACAAAGATTTTTTATTTACAGGTAAATTACGTGGCAGATTAATGGATAATGGCCTTTAGGTGGATTTGTGGCTTAATCCGAGGCTAGGAACATTTGACCTGTATAGGAGCATGAACTCTGAGAGCTGGAGGCGTCCCCAAATGGAGAAGGAAACGAAGTGGTGCACAAATAGGGGGTAAGATAAGATAAGATATGATGGAAGGAAGAGAGGAGAAGGAAGAAGGGGCGGCCTCAGAGCTGTTGTTAAGGAACTACCGTCTTATCTCCAACCCTCTGGGCCCCGGGACAGAGTCCGCCGCTGATACAGACCCCACGTCCAGTGTGAAGGCGGCGGAGACACTCACTGAGGACATAGAGGGCGCCACCGACCTCTGCCAGGACCGAGAGGGCGCCACCGATCTCTACCAGGACCGAGAGGGCGCCACCGATCTTTCCCAGGACCGAGAGGGTGCCACCGACCTCTCCCAGGACCAAGAGGGCGCCACTGACCTCTACCAGGACCGAGAGGGCGCCACCGACCTCTCCCAGAACCTCGCATTGCCCTCGTCCACTTGCCGGTGTAGCAGAGATATGGAAAGTGTCCAGATACGCATTAATCTCAGAGGAGTGACTTTTGTTTTGGACAAGCGCAATCTGGTAGTTCAGTCCCCGCTGTCCACGCTCGCCTGTCTCTGTCCGACGGATGAGTCCTTTGATAGCAGTAAAGCAGAGTATTACTTTGACAGAAATCCTACCGTTTTTAATTCTATCTTAGACTATTACGCGTCAGGAGAAATGCATTTGGCTAGCAGCGTATGCATTCAGGCCTTCAGAAAAGAACTTGAATTCTGGAACCTTGACCCCGAGTTACTGGCCCCTTGTTGCTGGAGCAAGTACCGGAAGGCGGAGGAGGAGGAGAGGACGTTGGACCGGGTGCAGCGGGAGTGGGGAGCCTTTAACCCGGAGAGCGACTACACCCTCAACCAAAAAACCACCACTCTCGCCAAGATATGGATATTTATGAATATACCACAGTCTTCTACTTCTGCAAAGGTGAGTTTGATTTGAAACACTCGGTGAACGCACCGTGTGTGATTGTGAATGGCCCGGCAAACTAGAATGATTTATGGGAATGCACACATTGTAATTTGTTACAGTAAATCCAATAACTTCTGTCGTCCCCTTGTTCAAATAAAGATATACTTCACAGCAGTTCCCCGCCATATTTCTTGTTGGCTTGCATATCCCGGCATATGCGTGCATGTAGTCTTGTTTTGCAATAGGACGAGGCAGCAGTATGTGTTCCCAATGAAATTAACACGTCAATCCCAAATAAAAATTGCAAAATCCTACTTGAAGTGAACTTGAAGTGAACTAAGAATGAGAGTTGTTATTCCTCACATGTGATGAAGTCACATTGTCTTAGCAGCTGTGGAACCTTATATGATGATCTACATAGATCTAACAAGAGTCATATTGCAGAAATCAATTGCGGAGTTGTTTATCTTTCCAGTCAGTGCTCCTTGACTGATTTTCAAAGGCCTTGGTTTTTGTTATCATGTCTATGTGATAATGCAAAAGAAAGATGCCCAGTCACTCTTTGAAAAGAGTAACACATTGAATCCCGGTGACAGGCTGGCTTCTATTTGAACTGATGTAACCTTAACATTGCTGAAAAAGGTCGTTAATATAAACAAACAAAACAAACAGACCAGAGACTGACAAATTAGGGAATGACCAGTCACAAGTATTGAGGCAATGACTGTAACGATTTGGTGACCAGTCACAAGTATTGAGACAATGACTGTAATGATTTGGTTTCAAAAGTAAACGATCGCGACAGACGTATTTTACCAGAATGATAAATATCCCACACTCAGTTCTGCCAATCCAAAAAAAAAACATTTATAATTTTGAGACATAAAAATGTAGATTCTAAAAACTCATATTGACACATGTCCCATTTATCAAATAGTCACGTGGTCACGACTTTGTCGACATTTAATTTATGAGACAACCTTTCATATGAGCTGAGGTCCGTGCTTGAGGGGTTAACTTGTTGTCCTTGTAAATCTGTGACCGGGTGGGTTGTCATGTCAAGGACCTGCGACATAGAGAGGCAGCACTATATCTGCTACAAATAGGTCTTGTCAAGAAAGAACTAAAATAATATTGAAAGTGATGGAAAACCAGAACAAACAAAGAAAACAGTATAGGCTGAGCAAGTTCTGCTTTTACCTAAATATCAACTTGTTTTTGCAATCTTCTAGTGCCAATAGTCGCAACAATTCATAGCTCTCTAGTATGCATATTTAACCATTGTTATAAATGAGACAAGGTATTGTCTGAAGGCGTGATAATCCCAAGGTTTGACCACAGTTTGGGTACCGTGTGTTCACCGTGGGATACCTATCATAAAACACACAACCTGCACTTAAACCAAACAAAAACAGATCGATATATATTTCTCCACCAGATATGACAGCAGAACATGAAGATAGACATTAATGTATAAAAATAATCACTGTTTAGGGGTAAGTCGGAGGGCCCCTGGAGGGCGCCACTGTGGCTGAACTCCTCATAAATGCTAGTATTATTCTGTGACACTTACAATGACCTTTATAAATATAGCCTATCAATGGACAATATATTTCACTTAATATGGTGCCACATGTGGCCAATATTTAAACCAGCTTCGCAAATTTCAGCTGTCATCGTCATGATTATATTTCTTATATTTTGGTGTCAAGTCTTGATGTCAAATTGATATCAAATTTGAGCAAATGATGCAACTCACAATAGCATTTCCCATCAGTAAAACATGTATTTTCCTGCTAGAACCCTTTATATTGGCCACCGAACTGGCAAGTCGACAGCAACATATGGTTGGTAAAAGTAAGCTTACTTTACCCTTTAACCTGTGTTTGCATTTTATATTATAACTTCAAATACATCTGATAACTTTATTCATCTATACATTAGATGGCATTACATATGTACATCTGATGGTTTCACATATATACATCTGATGGCTTCACATATATACATCTGATGGCTTCAGTTATTATTTACATCTAATTGTTTCACATATATACATCTGATGGCTTCACATATATTCATATTATTGCTTCATATTATTGCTAATGGCTTCACATATAACACCTAATGGCTTCACATACATACATATGATGTCTTCACATATATTCATCTGATAACTTCATGTCTTTATACATCTTTTAGCTCTGCATGCGTACATCTGATGGTTTCACACATATACATCTGAGGGCTTTTCATCTAAACATATGAGGGCTTCACATACGTACTTCTGATAGCTTTACCTCAAAATGTTGTCACTACAATCCTTGGTAACACATGGACAGAAAGCGTGGATTCTGGATATCGTGTTCAAACCTTAACATGAAATTTCCTTGGTAAACCTGTTTTTGTTTAAATAGAATACTTTGATATATTCTGCTAACTTTCCATAAATATAAAATATAACAAATATGTATATTTCAAATTACTGATTAATTTCACTGTGACATGTTAACACATGGAATTGCCTGTCCTTATATCCGTCTGTCCATCCGTCTGTCAACATTTCTTTAACATCTTCTCCAAAACTACTAGTAATATATCTTTCATATTTTATATAGAAGTAGATACAGAGATTAAGATTCAGATTCTTTCAAATCTTAGTGATGTCTCCGTTGACCTTAGTGCAGTGACCTCAAGGTCACACATTTTGTAAGGAGCATATCTCAGCAACCACTTATAAGAAGAAATTAAAACTTGGTGTACAGAAATGTCTTAGGTCATAGCTGTGCCTTGTCATACATTTTTAGTCATGTGACCTTTGACCTTGACACATTGACCTTGAATTCAAAATTTGTGTACTTCATTTCTGTAATATATCAACACTATGTCGAGCACCATATACATTTTTTACAGATTTGACCTTTGACCTTGATGCATGGCAATCACAAAATGTTTTCAGTGTTCGCCAAAAGATTTTGACCCACATCAAACAATATGTCTGGCATTCAGCCAGCCAACGTCAGAAATTTATCTTCAAATTTAGATATTTCAATGCCCTTGAGCCATTTATCACAAGCTACGGTTGGAATAGAACTCTATCATAGTTGTGATTTTTTAACAACAAAGAATAAGTTTGGCAACCAGAGAAATGAATGTCTGAAGCACCCAGTGTTTCATAGGAGGTGCGCGATAACTGTGCATATTATATAAATCTGTGAAAAGCGACTGGACTGGTCTGCAGAGCCTGCAGAAAGTTTGTTAGTTACACTGTTTCGTGTGTTTTCATTGAAGTCAGTAGAGCTATTAATCCAGGGGGTATGTTTTTCATAAATTTTGAGAGACAATTTCCTGATTTAGGAGATAATATAAATCTTTTATAATAATAGTCATTAGACTTTTGATACCTTCACAATCATATCAGCCATTTTGGGAAGAATAAATCTATTAATAAAGTACTTTATTCTTTACGTCTTCTGTAAATGAATCTGTTGCCAAGATATGAGTGAAAATCGATGAAAGTTGTCATCTGGTATACTATGCCCATATCATGATTATTATATAGGCTATATTCCTAAGTTGCCTTCCTCCTCATTTGACATTGCAGTTGCAAACTTTGGTCTGTTTCCTTCCACTGTGTTGGACGTTACAGTAGCGGATATCATTAGCGCCACACTGCACATGGTTAACCAGACATCCTTGATCAGCTGAGGAAGAGAGAAACAAAACCATAATCCCGCCTCTATGACAAGTATAGGGGAAGCCATATTATATTTCATAAGCAAGAATAAGGTTAATTTTGGGATACTTTATCTGAATAATATCAATCACAAAGACCACCAGAGGCACATGCAAACTATGAACTCTGCTCAACCCATTACTACTTTAAAAGCCGCGTGGTTGCGATCAAGATGTTATCAATGTGATAAAGATTGAGACTGGACTGGTGGAGATTTCCCTGTATAATTCATTACTATATCCAATTATTACTCCCAAATCTTTCGGCTCAGTGGTCTATAAAATCATGACTTTTTCAATGTATGAAGTCTCATGTGGAACTGAGTAAATTCTACTTCCGGTGGGTCCACCATAATGGGAGAGGGAAGGGGAGATGTTAATCGCTCTACCAGAGTCTACCATAAATGGTGGGGGTGGGGACGCTCTATGATTTAAGCATACAGTTTTCTATGCTATGGTCACAGTTTTCATAAGTCAACACCAGTCTCTTCTACATGGCCGTACTGAGTGAACTGGCCTCGTCAACATAAAAGTCCAAATTGAATGTAACAGGGCAGAGAAATAGCCACACAGTTGCAGGTCAGTTGGGCTCCAAGTGAATATCAACTTCCTGTATGTCACAAGATGTGGCCAGCAAAGGGAACATGACACAGTTACTTACCTGTTTCTAATTAAGTACTATCGTGAATTTATTTCTCACATGATGACAAATATTGCAGCTGTTAATCTTTCATTACACACCAAACTGTGAAAAGGGAGAAGGCTGTGTAAATGTGAAAGGTTGAATTCTCATCATATCCATTGTTGAACAAATATAATTGAAACATCATGTCCGTAAACTTGGGGTCCTTGTCAGGCTGATTGGGGGCAGCCATTGAGGTGAAGTAAGAATGTCTTCAACTTTGAATGTGGTTGTCATGGATACATTGAAGAATAAACTGGTCAAAGAGAACTGCTAACAAGAGGTATATCATTCGAAAGGGAAAGTTCGGACCAAATGGAGGAGGGGGGGGGGGGGGCTTGTGCATGCTTTGTTTTCGCAATAAGGAGAGGTTTATCGTAGCTTTCATAAAGTAAGGTCAGAAATAGTTCTTATTGTTTTCACAGGTGTATTCGAGGTATCGCTAATATTAGCAGAGATTAGTTAAGGAGGAGTTGGTGCAGTAGAAACGTCCAGGGCCAATGGTCCGGGGCCAGTGGTAAGGTACTAGCAAGTGGTCCGGGGCCAGTGGTAAAGTACTGGCAAGTGGTCCGGGGCCAGTGGTAAGGTACTGACAAGTGGTCCGTGGCCAGTGGTAAGGTACTGGCAAGTGGTCCGGGGCCAGTGGTAAGGTACTGGCAAGTGATCCGGGGCCAGTGGTAAGGTACTGGCCAGTGGTCCGGGGCCAGTAGTAAGGTACTGGCCAGTGGTCCGGGGCAGTAGTAAGGTACTGACTTGGCTAGTATTGGTCTGACGCCTGAATATACCATATGCATTGCTTTTATTCGGTAAGCACTCAATAAATCATTTAATTAAGATATAAAGTGTAGCATATTTGGAGGGAGTTCTTGTCTGCATTTTGACAAGGCGGTAGCCACATTGCAGTGACCGCCGTTGCGGCCATCTTCTGGGTATCATGTGCGCCCCCTGCATACATCCCCACCTTATTAGCACTCACCATTGTCATGTTCATCCAACCTGACCACATGGAGCATACTGCTTTATGCGCATGTCTCATACTAAATGGTTGCTATGGTTGTTGCAAGATGAATGCTTGTAATCCCCACAGAATTATTAGCAGCGCCCCCTGACAGGTATGGCGGATAGGTAGCTAATGGCTCTTTATGCTCCAAACAATGATTCACTAATTAGCTACGTCAACCACTGCATACCTCTGAGACAAGACAATGTTGCTTGTGTTTATCAAGTATATCCTTGAGGTTGGCGTGATCATAGCTTGCCATGCCCCCGGCCTGCGTGACATCATCCACCACCACGCCATACTCAGTACAGCTGATGAGTTACTCACTCATTGATTAAGGTGAAAGTTTTTGACCTCTAAGATGATAAAACCCATTTTAAGTGTTTATACGTTGATATTTACAGTTATAACTGGTCAATGCAGGCAGTTCACATACTTAATTGGTCAAAGTTTGATATCGTATTACCATTTTACTGCATGCTGCGCTGTTAGGTATAATACTTCACCTCCGCTTTGTGTCAGCGCACATCCATTGTATCATAGTTGTCCATGATTAGCAATCAAATATATCTCAACATATCAAACAGCATATCTAATACATGCTAGTATAACATATTGAATTCTGAACATTATATCTCAACATTATATCTCTGTTGATGACACCCAGCTTTTATAACAATGGACCCTAGCAACGGGAATAATCTAGGGACAGAATGGGATGATTTAATTTCATATATATATATATATATATATATATACATGATTTTAATAGCAAACTATTAACTATATATTAGCTAACTTCTCGGTGCAGCTATTCGATAAATCAGAACAATTCCCACTCACATCCGTTTCCCTTGAGGACCGCAGAACAGTGAAAATTGACGCACCTAACTCACTTTATGACTATATGATTGTGAGTGATTCCTTCTTTTTCAATTATATATTAAGAGACCTTTCTATTGCATAAACTGTTAAGAAATGGTTAATGTTTGTAAGATTGGCATTTGAAGATGCCTGCAAGTTCTTTCAGTTTCTTCATTGCAAATATAGTAGAGTGTGGGATAACCGTACTGGGCCGTCGCTGTACTGGGCCGGGCCTGCCTCCTAACGTCGCCGTACTGGGCTGGGCCTGCCTCCTAACATCGCCGTACTGGGCTGGGCCAGGCTCCTAACGTTGCCGTACTGGGCTGGGCCGGACCAGGCTCCTAACATCGGTGTACTGGGTTGGGCTCATAACGTCGCCATACTTGGCCGGCCTGGCTCGTAACATCACTGTACTGGGCCGGGCCTGGCTCCTGACGTCACCATACTAGGTTGGGCTGGCTCCTAAGATCGCTGTACTGGGCCTGGCCTGGCTCCTAACATCGCCCTACTGGGCCGGGCCTGGCTCCTGACGTTGCCGTACTGGGCCGGGCCTGGCTCCTAACATCGCTGTACTGGGCCTGGCTCCTAACGTCACCGTACTGGGCCTGGTTCCTAACGTCACCGTACTGGGCCTGGCTCCTAACGTCACCGTACTGGGCCTGGCTCCTAACGTCACCGTACTGGGCCTGGCTCCTAACATCGCTGTACTGGGCTGGGCCTGGCTCCTAACATCGCCGTACTGGGCCGTGCCTGGCTCCTAACGTCGCTGTACTGGGCCGTGCCTGGCTCCTAACGTCGTTGAACTGGGCCGGGCCTGGATCCTAATGTCACCGTACTGGGCTGGGCTCCTAACGTCACCGTACTGGGCCTGGCTCCTAACGTCACCGTACTGGGCTGGGCTCCTAACGTCACTGACTGGGCCTGGCTCCTAACGTCACCGTACTGGGCCTGGCTCCTTACGTCACCGTACTGGGCCTGGCTCCTAACATCGCTGTACTGGGCTGGGCCTGGCTCCTAATGTTGCCGTACTGGGCCGGGCCTGGCTCCTAACGTCGCTGTACTGGGCCGGGCCTGGATCCTAATGTCACCGTACTGGGCCGGGCTCCTAACGTCGCTGTACTGGGCCGGGCCCCCCTCATAGCGTCGCTGTACTGGGCCGGGCCTCACTCATAGTGTCGCCGTACTGGGCCGGGCCTCACTCATAGCGTCGCCGTACTGGGCCGGGCCTCACTCATAGCGTTGCTGTACTGGGCCGGGCCTCACTCATAGCGTCGCCGTACTGGGGCCATGTATACTATGGAGGCGCCTCCAATGATACACTGGTTATGGCTCCATACTAGGTTGGGCTGGCTCCTAAGATCGCTGTACTGGGCCTGGCCTGGCTCCTAACATCGCCCTACTGGGCCGGGCCTGGCTCCTGACGTTGCCGTACTGGGCCGGGCCTGGCTCCTAACATCGCTGTACTGGGCCTGGCTCCTAACGTCACCGTACTGGGCCTGGTTCCTAACGTCACCGTACTGGGCCTGGCTCCTAACGTCACCGTACTGGGCCTGGCTCCTAACGTCACCGTACTGGGCCTGGCTCCTAACATCGCTGTACTGGGCTGGGCCTGGCTCCTAACATCGCCGTACTGGGCCGTGCCTGGCTCCTAACGTCGCTGTACTGGGCCGTGCCTGGCTCCTAACGTCGTTGAACTGGGCCGGGCCTGGATCCTAATGTCACCGTACTGGGCTGGGCTCCTAACGTCACCGTACTGGGCCTGGCTCCTAACGTCACCGTACTGGGCTGGGCTCCTAACGTCACTGACTGGGCCTGGCTCCTAACGTCACCGTACTGGGCCTGGCTCCTTACGTCACCGTACTGGGCCTGGCTCCTAACATCGCTGTACTGGGCTGGGCCTGGCTCCTAATGTTGCCGTACTGGGCCGGGCCTGGCTCCTAACGTCGCTGTACTGGGCCGGGCCTGGATCCTAATGTCACCGTACTGGGCCGGGCTCCTAACGTCGCTGTACTGGGCCGGGCCCCCCTCATAGCGTCGCTGTACTGGGCCGGGCCTCACTCATAGTGTCGCCGTACTGGGCCGGGCCTCACTCATAGCGTCGCCGTACTGGGCCGGGCCTCACTCATAGCGTTGCTGTACTGGGCCGGGCCTCACTCATAGCGTCGCCGTACTGGGGCCATGTATACTATGGAGGCGCCTCCAATGATACACTGGTTATGGCTCTGATCTGTATATTGATTGTCAGCCAATTAAAGGATGGGAATTGTATAACAAACAAAATGTATTTATGTGTATGGTTGAGCTGCTTGACATGTATATAGATACATGATCACTGCTTTTGGCTTGGTTTACAAAGTAAGATTGAGATATTTCCACGTCCACAGGTATGAAACACCCAGATGATGTGTACTTGTTCACATGGATCGATTTATGAGTTTTTTTTGTCTTAGAGATGCAGTGAACAGGTAATAACTTTAGAACATGAAAAAAGTGAAAACACCAAAGTAAGCTAAACATGTTTAATTATGCTTCCAAGAAAATGCAAATGAGCTTTTGTACCTGGAATATGGCAATGGCGATTTAAAATCATTTGATCATTTGGCAGCGTTTTTCAAAATCCGCATTCTTAACACCTAGTGCGAGAGAGATCCGTCGTGGTGTCTGGTAACCAAGGAAGTATTGTCATCGAATCATGGGACTCTCCAATAACAAGAAGAGATCATTGCGGTGTCAGGTTGTGTATTGTGAAACCTGCTGAGCTGTGTCTTTGAAGTGAAAAATAATTTGACGGCTAGTCCACTTCTACTTGAGACACATCCAAAATCGTTTCTCATTAATAGCATATGATCCAGCTTTCTTCCTGTAAGCACCACTGACGCCACTCAAAGTAATGCACTTGTATGGAATAAGATTTGGCAGTTATGTGTCTCTATGGGCAATTGACACTACGAATAGACAGAACAGATTGGGCAAAGAGCTTGTCCTGAGCGGCTCAAATCACAACAATATGTTCATCTATTTGCATCAAAGATGTTCGCAGATCATATCATCATTTATTATCTGGCATATACGCCTAGCCATTTATGATATACCTTATCTTGAAACCTACTCACACCATTTACCCTATTTCAATATCTACTCACACCCTCTGCCTTATCTCTATATCTACTCACACCCTCTGCCCTATCTCTATATCTACTCACACCATCTGCCCTATCTTTATATCTACTAACACCATCTGCTCTATCTCTATATCTACTCACACCATCTACCCTATCTCTATATCTACTCACACCCTCTGCCCTATCTCTATACCTACTCACACCATCTGCCCTATCTCTATAGCTACTCACACCATCTGCACTATCTTTATATCTACTCACACCATCTACCCTATCTTTATATCTACTCACGCCATCTGCCCTATTTCAATATTTACTCCTCTATCTCTATATGCTACTCATACCCTCTGACCTATCTTTATATCTACTCACACCATCTACCCATCTCTATATCTACTCACACCCTCTGCCCTATCTCTGCCCTATCTCTATATCTACTAACACCCTCTGCCCTATCTCTATATCTACTCACACCATCTGCCCTATCTTTATATCTACTCACACCATCTACCCTATCTCTATATCTACTCACACCCTCTGCCCTATCTCTTTATCTATCCAACCATCTACCCTATCTCTATATCTACTCACAACCTCTGCCCTATCTCTATATATACTTACACCATCTCCCATATCTCTATATCTACTCACACCCTCTGCTCTATCTCTGTATCTACTCACACCATCTGCCCTATCTCTGTATCTACTCACACCATCTGCCCTATCTCTATACCTACTCACACCATCTGCCCTATCTCTATATCTACTCACACCATCTGTCTTATATCTGTATCTACTCACACCATCTCCCCTATCTCTATATCTACTCACACCCTCTGCCCCATCTCTATACCTACTCACACCCTCTGCCCTATCTCTATATATACTCACACCATCTGTCTTATATCTGTATCTACTCACACCATCTCCCCTATCTCTATATCTACTCACACCCTCTGCCCTATCTCTATATATACTCATGCCTTATGCTTTATCTATGTATCCACCCATATTTCATAATCACAAACAAACCAATACTTTCATCTTTAATGAACGCTGGGTTCATAGCATTCCTCATATGTATCTGGTTTAGCCATGTGTTTGATGTTACCTGTTTTGATAAACAGTAATGTATTAAATAAATAACTGGATCGATAGAAATGTCCATCTCAATAAATGTGGAAAGCAATGTTATGTCTGCGGGGGGCAAACCAGAACTAGACAATAGAGGAGTAAAATGGGGCAATAGAATAAGTACGCCATAAATACGTCAGCGAACGGGGAGTAAAGTGACCCGCGCAGTGACAATAATACAATGTGTGATCATTATAGAAGTCAACATAGAAGATTGTTGAATGGAAACAGGTGACAAGCCTTGTCACAACCGTCTCAATCCACACACAGCATAATGCCTGAACAAATAGTGCGCTCTCACATACGCCAGCACTCTTTTGCGTCGCGTAGCTACAACCACTTTAATCTTGCTTTGGACATTTTACGTCCAAATTCCAAGAAATACTTAATTTCAATTACTAAACCAATGTAAAAATAAACTTCATTATTTGAAATATTTATATATATTTGAAATATTTATTACCGTAGTATATAGATATCTTTCATGTTAAGGTCACGAGTGAACTTTGTGAAACTATTTTAGCTGGACGCAGGGATTTTGGTAATAGGTGTAATGCTATCAGGATGCAATGCCAAGTAATAGGGATTACAGGCAAGTGATATAGATGCAATGGCAAGTGATAGGGATTACAGGCAAGTGATATAGATGCAATGCCAAGTAATAGGGATAACAGGCAAGTGATATAGATGCAATGGCAAGTGATAGGATACAATGGCAAGTAATAGGGATGCAATGGCAAGTAATATGGATGATGCAATGGCAAGTGATAGGGATGCAATGCAAGTGATATAGATGCAATGGCAAGTGATAGGATACAATGGCAAGTAATAGGGATGCAATGGCAAGTAATAGGATGCAATGGCAAGTAATAGGGATGCAATGTCAAGTAATATGGATGCAATGGCAAGTGATAGGGATGCAATGGCAAGTAATAGGGACTACAGGCAATTAATAGGGATGCAATGGCAAGTGATAGGGATCCAATGGCAAGTAATAGGGATCCAATGGCAAGTAATAGGGATCATCCAAACAAAGAAGATTTGATCAAGTTCCCTTAGAAAATATAATACTTTTTTGTGCATGACAAATGATACGCTTACAAAAGCAACTCGCAATGATTAGGCTTGGATAAGCTACGTGTATTTACTCGCTCTGGGATTAGGTTTGCCATTTCCAAGCTCTGTGGTAAACAAAAAAGGCTGTTAAACAAAAATGATGTATGTTGGCAGATTACTGACAATTATACATACAAAACAAGCAAGGAAATTCTAATCAGAAGGTTAAACCTCACAGACAAGACGCCAGATGATACTGGTCTGAAGTATTTTTCTGGCATTCAGGGTTCATCGGTCCACTTTGCATGAATCCTGTAATTGTTAGTGTCTCCTCTCCTAGCCAACCATCAATATCCAACTTTTGAAAATGACAGAGAAATGGTGAATAATACATAAATGTTGGACTTTCAATGCTTTGTAAAAAAAAGCGACCTGTCGTTCGTGGGTCTTGGGATTTGTTCCTGCCGCAGTTTCAGCCATTTAGGAATAATCCCATGGCACAATCCCATAATCCTCCACGATGGATGTGCCCGAGGCAGTGACCTTCCTCCCAGTGTCACGCTCCGCGGAGTTGTGTTGTGTGGCTGCTGGAGGTAGGACCCTCTCAAGGAGCGTGGTGATGTCGTGATGGGAGAGTGCATTGAATATATACGTATGACACCTGCTCCAGCGGCTCAGGTGAATACCACTGCAGGTACCCCGCTGCTTTCAGGCACATTCCCAGAAGAGTTACAATTTATAGCGCCATTAATAAATAAATAAAATGCAAACATTATACGCTGCGAAACCAGGAAGTCATTTGAAGAAAACTAGCGTAGAGTTTGGGCACTAACATTTTGTTTTAGACTGTGATGTTTATCTTGCATTGAGGTGTAGCTTTGAAGTTTAGAAATTAATTGCCGAGGTTATACACTAGACGTCAGAGGAGGAAAAGAAGAATTGCCAAAAGTGCCACCATGAGACAATCATGACATCAGTGACAAGACAGAGAGCGTCAGAAGGACACGTGACCTTGTGGTTGTTGACATGAAGAACTACTTCAATATCATTATGAATGGTCTTTGTATTTTCACGATGAGCATCAATTCATTGGTTGTTTGTTTCATAACATTGCATGCGTCAATAGAAGGAAAGAGCTTTTACTTTCATATTTCAACTTCATAAAATCCTTTTCCCCATATATGGCATTTCGTTTCCTCATGTGAAATCATCCACTTGCCAGAGTAGTTGTTAAGCTAGTTAGGTTGATGCGCTTATTTCTTGTCTAGTGTTTGCCAAAATAAAATTATTGAACATTCTGATATATGTTCAAACGATATCAATTGTGTCTGTCCCTGCCATAGAAAAAATATATTTTTCATTTTTCTTGTGAAGTCAATACTACTCATGAAACTCTGTGAACGATTGATGTCATTGCCCAACTCTGCATTAGAGAGGTCGTATTCAATTACTACCTCTGCAGTCATTGCCTGACTCTGCATGACACAGGTAGTATTCAATTACTACCTCTGCAGTCATTGCCTGACTCTGCATGACACAGGTAGTATTCAATTACTACCTCTGCAGTCATTGCCTGACTCTGCATGACACAGGTAGTATTCAATTACTACCTCTGCAGTCATTGCCTGACTCTGCATGACACAGGTAGTATTCAATTACTACCTCTGCAGTCATTGCCTGACTCTGCATGACACAGGTAGTATTCAATTACTACCTCTGCAGTCATTGCCTGACTCTGCATGACACAGGTAGTATTCAATTACTACCTCTGCAGTCATTGCCTGACTCTGCATGACACAGGTAGTATTCAATTACTACCTCTGCAGTCTGTATTTGATACCATTCGAAATTTTGAATTCCCTGAGTTATAGATACTTGCTTTGTTCATAACAATATTTCCAAAATACTACCTGACACCAATATACATGACACCAATATTGCCAGACAAATATAGTTAGGGGATGGACCATTAATCTTCAGGAGGGGGATGGGCAAGGTTCATCATTAAATGACACACTAACCAAATATTTCCACCATCCTCCAAATATATATATATTGCCTGATTTATTGCGAAATAACTGGACGCAAAGAACAACATTTCTTGGCAGAGTTAATAAGTGACCACGCTATACAGAGTAGCAAATATGCAGAAGTTAAATGTTTTATTGATATGCATGATTATGATGACAAGATAGGAAATAAGTTACAAGTCAGTCATTTTTAAATGTGTAAACATTATTGATAAAATGGTAAAAAGTTAGATTTGTTTTTGTAAACAATGCTTTTGAAAGCTCACAAAATTCACTATGTACAAATAAATCAATACATCCTAACCCGTGTATCAATGTTGAAAGGTTCAATTAAATACATCACACTGACCAAACCCTATTGAACTCAAGGTCCTTTCATGATAGGATGTTGCCTTGTGGACATATTTTATAAGAGGTCCACCAGGGTAATGGCATTGTTTGTGGCATTATTGTATCTCAGAGAATGAATGGCGGTTAAGCTCGGTTTATTCCCATTTTGCACAATAGAGCGCGGCGCCTTGGTGACATACAGAACAATGGCACAAAATAAAAGATTGTCAAGTCCGAGTCAGGTAAAGTTCTCGGGCATCAAATGGCTTTCTCGCAGAAGATTTCATGAGCATTTAGAATTATCAACACCTGAGAGAACATGTATGTCTGTGTGCCGGTGGCATCGTACAGTTAAAATAGTATTTTTGTTATTTTGAGTGTTCACAGGCTATTGTCAGATGATCCAACAGGCTCCCTACAATATCATATAGACGTCTTTAGGATATCCTTCAGACATCTTTCAAATGATCTAGATGTCTTTAGGATATCCTACAGACGTCTATGGATCTAATCTGGCGCATGCCGTGTGGTATGTATAATGTATAATGTGACCACAGCTACGGCATATCTCTGATTACCACTGATGACCTCCCTCGTGCCCGGGACCCTGTGAGGTCGGCCGATTCTTACTTCCCGGCCGGCGCCTGGTGCAAATGTGACTGGGGTATAAGTATTCTCTTAAACGCAACATGAGTTTACATTTAACATACATGAACATTTACATAGCATTATCATTAATAAGTCGCTAGATATATTAATTCTAGCGACATCCTGGGCGTGAAGGGTCCTTGGCCAATGAACCAACATTTATATAACCGTAGCTACAGCTTGTTGCCATTTTATTGGGCTTACATCATGTCTGAGATTTGGATTGCCTACATTGCTGGCTCAGGTCAGCATTTCAGTCTTCTTATCATTAAGGTTCACTTTACTTGCAATGAGGAAGGTCCTAACATCCCTGGTGTAATATTCAAACTCACATCTTATCCGTCTTCTTTAGATCAACTTGACTAATCCTAAACTACAGAGATCTGATCACAGATGGGGTAGCTCAGTCCATAGTTTGCAATGATGTTAGTCAGATTTAGAGTCATGTAGACAGCAAGCATAAGTGATCCAAGAACTGATCTTTTGTAGGATCCCACTTGTAATGGATTTTGTGGAAGTATTCCTACTTTAACGCCTTAGTCCCTGGTTTATGTCTGTAAGGTCTGACTCTATCTATTTTAAGGGCTCCTCTAGTAACTTTGTATTTATTCAGTCTAGATAAAGGCATCTGATGATCAGTAGTATCAAATATAGTCCAGTAGGATTATAGCTACTGATTTACAGTTTTCATAGGGAATAGAATTGTGCACTTTATGTAGAGCAGACCATTGAGACCACTTACCCGGGACGGCTTATATGTAGATATGAAGCCAACAACTAGACCGTTACATTGAGACCACTGACCCGCGACGGCTTATATGTAGATATGAAGCCAACAACTAGACCGTTACATTGAGACCACTGACCCGCGACGGCTTATATGTAGATATGAAGCCAACAACTAGACCATAACATTGAGACCACTGACCCGTGACGGCTTATATGTAGATATGAAGCCAACAACTAGACCGTTACATTGAGACCACTGACCCGTGACGGCTTATGTAGATATGAAGCCAACAACTAGACCGTTACATTGAGACCACTGACCCGCGACGGCTTATATGTAGATATGAAGCCAACAACTAGACCATTACATTGAGACCACTGACCCGCGACGGCTTATATGTAGATATGAAGCCAACAACTAGACCGTTACATTGAGACCACTGACCCGCGACGGCTTATATGTAGATATGAAGCCAACAACTAGACCGTTACATTGAGACCACTGACCCGCAACGGCTTATATGTAGATATGAAGCCAACAACTAGACCGTTACATTGAGACCACTGACCCGTGACGGCTTATATGTAGATATGAAGCCAACAACTAGACCGTTACATTGAGACCACTGACCCGTGACGGCTTATATGTAGATATGAAGCCAACAACAAGACCGTTACATTGAGACCACTGACCCGCGACGGCTTATATGTAGATATGAAGCCAACAACTAGACCGTTACATTGAGACCACTGACCCGTGACGGCTTATATGTAGATATGAAGCCAAAACTAGACCGTTACATTGAGACCACTGACCCGCGACGGCTTATATGTAGATATGAAGCCAACAACTAGACCGTTACATTGAGACCACTGACCCGCGACGGCTTATATGTAGATATGAAGCCAACAACTAGACCGTTACATTGAGACCACTGACCCGTGATGGCTTATATGTAGATATGAAGCCAACAACTAGACCGTTACATTGAGACCACTGACCCGTGAAGGCTTATATGTAGATATGAAGCCAACAACTGGACCGTTACATTGAGACCACTGACCCGCGACGGCTTATATGTAGATATGAAGCCAACAACTAGACCGTTACATTGAGACCACTGACCTGCGACGGCTTATATGTAGATATGAAGCCAACTACTAGACTGTTACATTGAGACCACTGACCCGTGACGGCTTATATGTAGATATGAAGCCAACAACTAGACCGTTACATTGAGACCACTGACCCGTGACGGCTTATATGTAGATATGAACCCAACAGCTAGACCATTACATTGAGACCACTGACCCGCGACGGCTTATATGTAGATATGAACCCAATAGCTAGACCATTACATTGAGACCACTGACCGCGACGGCTTATATGTAGATATGAAGCCAACAACTAGACCATTGCATTGAGACCACTGACCCGCGACGGCTTATTTGTAGATATGAACCGAACAGCTAGACCATTACATTGAGACCACTGACCCGCGACGGATTATAAATAAATAAATATAAAATAAATATTTTATTGGTACTACCTTTAACATAATCATACTCCAGTCACATTTGCACTGAGCACCGGCCAAGAAGTAAGAATCGGCCGACTTATGCCTCAGTCACATTTGCTCCGATTTCAGTAAAGATGCACGGCCGGATTTTGTTTAAAAAAAACATCGGTCGGGCATCTTAACTGAAGTCGGTGCAAATGTGACCAGGGTAATACATGTGGATTTGAATCCGACAGCTAGACCGTTACATTGAGACACAAGTTGAGACACCACTACCCTTTCCATCATCTATGATTTTTCTAATTGATCCATTGACTTTTCTTGATTTGTTCTGGACCTAATTTATTTAGTAGTGGGTTCATAAGAGGAATGTTCATTTTGACAGATACTCAGGCGCCGTTGATCGGTTGTCATCTTGAAGAAATAAAGAATGTGCTTCATTTGCCCTTTTTTCATGTATGAAGGCGTATACATGTCTGTGCAGAATATTTATGAACTTATGTATTTTAATTATGTATTCTAATTTCAATATCTATTTGAGTGCTACATTTGATTACAACCAAAGTTTTCATCATGCAAATCTGTAACCATCCCCTTCTATCCATTCTTCCCTTGCGCCCATATTTGGTTGAAGTACAGTTTTAGTTAATCGTTTTTTGCTTTTAATTGGACATATTTTGGGACTTGTGGGCCAAGTGTTTTGAGATAGCCCATATGACAATATGATTCCTCTTATATTCAGATTAATCATTAAAAAGTTTATACAATCAAGTACGAAGTAAAAGGTGAGCATTGTTTTGCTTCATGTTGGCCTTCAATGCTCTATCTGCATTCAACCCTTAGACCGATCTCCATGTTTTTTTCCTGCATTGAAAAGTACATACCGGAAATGTATAACTTTACCAAAACGAATTGTTCAGCTCCTCCAAATTGTTTACATTGATAATGGCGACTAGCAGGGGTCTTATAACGTGAGTTATTTGATTGTGTGTTCTGCGGATAATACATTGATAAAAAAACACTTACAAACTTAGATTTGTGTTGTTCTGTTTTACGCTTGCACTCAATGGAGAGGTTATTTGCCAAAATTTTGAATATCAATAGTTGAACAATTCATGGAAATGGAATTATATGGTCTAAAGCCATAGGGGAGATTAAGTTAAAATGAGCGGAATTGCAGTTCTATTATCAGACAAAACACCATATTTGGAATAACAAATGAGATTAATTTGTTATCGATTGACCGATAAGCTCATAAAAACAAAATTATTGATACTCCGTGTAAACGAAACGGTAAGCAATCATGCAAGCCCGTACTTGTACATCTTGAAGATTGTAAAAATCTATGACACGTATTGTAAATCTATACATTAAATGAGCTACTGGTTTTATAGAGTGCCACGAATTGAAGCGTTCTATACCCAATGCCGCTGTACTCGATGTATTTCTATTTATGGATTCCTGCTTTGATTCACACTGCTGACTATTTCTGTTACCATTTGTGCTCCTGATTGATTGTTGCTAGGTTACACAATTTAACATGCGATGGGAATATAGTTAAAATATTGTAGTAGTGATGGTTTTTTTTGTTTTTTGTTTGTTTTTATATTCCTTATTGAATAAGATGTGTACATGTACTTAGGTGCATGTATTATGTAATAATCAGGATCTTCTAACTTTTCATGGCAGCAGTGATATTGTACAACACGTGGATAACTTGTGAGCAGCTGAGTGGTGACAGGTGTAGACCACCAAGCAAGACACGATGACCGCATCCCCATCCAAAACACACACACATGTTTATTCCAAATAAAAAGCATATTCATGTTTTCTTTTATAATGATGATGTGGTAATGGTGTGGTTTTAGTGGTAATGATCAGCTGCATTCACCTGTAATGATATGGTCTATCTGATGAGCACGGAGAAGGAAACATGACAGACCACCTAATGATGTCATTAGTCATGTTCTCGACATCATCGCTCACAGTTACACGCGTATCACACGCCGGACAAAGCAGCCGCAGTGCCCTCTGGCGACAATACTGAAAATAAATATCTATATATAAAAAGGCCGACATGATATTTGTGTTCTAATTAAATCTCCATAAGACCTTTCAGTACGGCTAATAGATCATGCTTGATTGTCAACAATTTAGACTAAGTGACACAAATGCGTTTTTTCCCAGGTCCATCTTAAAGGCGTACTTCTGATAAATGTCAGGCTGGATATACCTACACGTTAGTTTGTACAAAAGATTGATTTTTAGACCATAAATGAAGAACATAAATACATACAGATATTACTTATTGCAAATATACAGATTGAGGTCAGGAGATACCCATTAAGGCAATTACTTGCCGCTATCATGAGAAAATGATATGCTAGATACAGAACCAGCAACCGATGCTGTAATTCTTGGCCAGAACAAACGGTGTGCCCTTCATATCAGAATCTGCTATGCATGCAGCAAACAGAGAATAAGAAAACTTTAAATAAGTTTATATACTGGCAGTATATAGACCTATACTGTGTTATGTAACTTTAGGATATTTGCTGTATTTTTACAGCAATGTCTACTATACTAAATGTTAGAATGAATAGCAGCTATTTATACAATCCAAACTCTACAGCAGTGTCTACTATACCAAACGTTATAATAAAGAACAACTATTTGAACAGTGCACCAAATATCAAAAATATATTTGTTTAAAATCCAGCTTTTCGAAATAGGGACTCTTTTTTCCTCCAGATATTTCTTCACATCATTTGTTAATTGTTTAGCCACCTTTTGCAAGGGTCTTACAGTAGATATCTCAGGAGATGTATCATAGGGAGAGGTGTCCAGGGAGATCTGTCTTAACAATGCCAAACATATATCAAATGGTCTGCCTGTTACATTTTTTGACAATGCTAATTAAACAAAACAAGATTCATAAACTTTTGCACGGCTAATAGTTCATGCTTGATTGTCAACAATTTAGACTAAGTGACACAAATGCGTTTTAGACGCAAACATGTTATTACTGTAACAGCAAAAGTTACTGTAGACACACAAGATGTCGCTGTTAATTAACAGAACATTCTGCCAGTCACTGATACAACTACCTACAGTGTCGATTATCCATAAAATATAAAAAATAATTTCAATGACGTTATTTCAAAGCTTGTCGTTTATCAAAAATTAGGATTTACCATTACGGTACGGGGTCTGATTAAATCCCAAAGGTTTAGTTCGTATATGAGGTATCAAGGGGCTAAATCATAGATACCTTAGACATTTGATGAAATAAATCAAGCGAATGGACATTCAGAATTTTTAAGCTTTCAACAATTTAACTTAATATATGCCATATATTTAGTGCACGAGTGTCGTAGAGGGTCGGCTACTCATACGAAGTATTAATCATGCAGCATGGTCCTCAATATACCTAGTTGGTAGATGATCTGTGTAATGCAATGCACCTTCCTCCCTAATGCACCTTCCTCTTAAATGCACCATCCTCTTAAATGCACCTTAATGCACCTTCCTCTTAAATGCACTTTACTCTTAAATGCACCTAACTCTTTAATGCACCTTTCCCTTCAATGCACCTTTCTCTTCATATGAAAATGGTCATACAAAACAGTCATATTTGCTACAATTGTAGATGATTTAATTGACAGATGATTTACATTGTAAACATGTATATGAAGACGTTCACATGGGTTGAGTGGCGATAATTAAAACAGGAAATTAATTCAGGCTAAGAATAGGGTGTGAGACTGCTTCAGTGCATTTCTTTAACCCCTCTATGGGTTCCAAGCCTCATTCAGGTGCTAATGACATGTTGTCGGAAATTAGCTGCAATAATTGCCTTTTGTGGAAGATATTAACCGTTTCTATGGCAGGCAAAATAATTTTTTTAGATAATTCCAAACTTTTCTACATTTCTTTAAAAACAAATGAAAACGTATTTAGTTTTCCAACTCTGCAAAACAACTTTTACACTTATAATGTTTCCACGGCAGGAAATAAAACCAGGTGGTTACAGTAGAAAAGTCATCAACAGTTTCATATCCTGTAAAAAAACTAAATGCCTTCAATTTGGAGCCAATCCCCACCCCTTCTCCAACAACCCCTCTCCCCATGCAGAGTATGCCTGTATCAATATTCAGAATGTGCTCTACCTCCCTGCCTGTCTATTGCTAGATGTAATTAACGCGTGTTTTACTACCCTCCTTCTATCGCTGTGAACATTCACTGCACTGTTTTGTAATGGTCAACCTTACCAATAAATCGCCCTGCTGGTTTCTATGAGTCCTGACCTATTCGGATCAAATACTATCTATATTTATTGGTATGATTATCCAATAATAACCTGACGATTGTATGCAATTAATTAGCATACCGGAAGTTCAGATTTGCTTACGTCCTTCGAGACTTATTATGAAGTATACTGTCTATAGGTACAACTTGAATTACAAATGAGTATTGTGTAATAGTAAAAGTTACAAATTGTCCTCATCGGTAATACAGACATTATTGATGATTCACATTAATCCTTGATGGGAGTGTTCCCCATAAGACAGGCATCTAATTCAGAACATATGATGTAACTTCTAGTAGTGACACTCTCATTCATTGGTTGCCTAGTTGGGGAGAGGTGGGCAGTTGACACCAGAGATGATTACGGGAACCTCTGTATTTTGGGTTCGGGGCATATTGTGAAGTGTTTAAGCTTGTGGGTCGAAGATATAAAACTTGGTCTTTTATAATGTATAGAAATCTAGATTCTTTATTTTGCTATCGCCAATCAAAAAACGCTTGAAATGGATTTCAACCCCCTGCTAATATGTTCCATATTTGGTTTTACATAGAAAGGATATTCAATTAGTCAAATCTAACATTGTCATTTGTTTTGTCTTTCAGTTTTGGTCCCTCTTCATGATCTTGATGATTGGGATATCGATAGCCGTGCTTTCCCTGGAAACGGTGATCTCGCTGCGGGAGGCCCCGGACTGGTTCTGGGAAAAACTACCAAATGTGACTGAGCGGAAGTTGGTATTCGTGCTTGAGAACTCTGAGCCTCACGTGGCTTTGGTGTGGGTGGAAGTCCTCACTCTCCTTGTGCTCACTGCAGAGTTTTTCATGCGATTCATATCCTGCCCGGAGAAGAAGACATTTTGTAAAAGCTTCCTGAACATAGCGGATGTGATAGGTATTATGCCTATCTGGGTGATGATCATCTTATACTTCTCAGAGACGGAGCTTCAGGGGAGAGAGAAGGGAGCCATAGTATTCGCCTACTACTTTATGATGTGTCTACGTTTACTTAGAGTATTTAGACTTTTTAAGCTGGTTAAACATTACAAGACTCTCAAAATTCTACTTCTTGCCATAAAGGCTAGTTATAGGGAATTATTGTTGCTAGTTATATTGTTAACGATGGGGGTAATAATTTATGCGAATCTGGTATACTTTGTAGAGGTAGAATATGACAACTTCATGTCCATTCCAGAGGGATTCTGGTGGGCTATAGTTACTATGACAACAGTTGGATATGGAGATATTTATCCTAAATCTGGATTAGGATATTTAGTAGGGTCTCTCTGTGCCATAACGGGCATACTTGTCATTGCTCTTCCGGTTCCTGTCATAGCCAATAATTTCAGTACTTACTACCAGAGCGCCCTCGCGTGGGAAAGAATGTCAACCAAGGCGTCTCCGGGGTCACCTTTAAACGATGTCAATGACGTCAACAAAAGAAAATCTATAGGTAACAGCAAGAAGGAGTCAGAGAAGAATAATGAAGAGGAATCTGATATAGTGTAAGTATACATGAATCATACATATTCATAGACTGAAAAATGGAATCTATCTATATTGATACAATTTGGAACAATTCTACACACCTTCCTCAAGGGCTGCTCGGATACTAGGCATTTAGTATCGTATCCCTTCCCCAGAAAGGTAAAATCAGTGTCTCCTTATAAAATGGTAATAAATATCCAAAGATTTGTAAACCCCAAACAAACAAACGCATATATATTGCATGCACACGACGAACACTCCACAGTGACGTCAATTGCTTAAACCATATTGACCACAGAAAAAGCCGAATTACAACCCACAGGAAATGACTACACGTTCTCCATGATCGTACCGATCATAGAATAACACAGATAGTTCTTTTTTCCCAAAAAAGGGAACCATCCGTTTTACAAAAAATCAATCGGCCGGGC
The DNA here is from genome assembly GCA_949316495.1 of Amphiduros pacificus. Lineage (NCBI taxonomy): Eukaryota > Metazoa > Annelida > Polychaeta > Phyllodocida > Hesionidae > Amphiduros > Amphiduros pacificus. Next base: position 53,929,544 of record OX439001.1, on the reverse strand, counting down.
ATCTTTACTGAAATCCGTGCAAATGTGACTGGGGTTTAAGTGGCATTAGTAATATGGTTGATTGAGTGTTACCAATACTTGCCCTACCAGTCTGACTGAGTGACGCATGTCCTTGCCCTACCAGTCTGACTGAGTGATGCATGTTCTTGCCCTACCAGTCTGAGTGATGCATGTCCTTGCCCTACCAGTCTGACTGAGTGATGCATGTCCTTGACCTACCAGTCTGACTGAGTGATGCATGTTCTTGCCCTACCAGTCTGAGTGATGCATGTCCTTGCCCTACCAGTCTGACTGAGTGACGCATGTCCTTGCCCTACCAGTCTGACTGAGTGATGCATGTTCTTGCCCTACCAGTCTGACTGAGTGATGCATGTTCTTGCCCTACCAGTCTGACTGAGTGATGCATGTCCTTGACCTACCAGTCTGACTGAGTGATGCATGTTCTTGCCCTACCAGTCTGACTGAGTGATGCATGTTCTTGCCCTACCAGTCTGACTGAGTGATGCATGTTCTTGCACTACCAGTCTGATTGAGTGATGCATGTCCTTGCCCAGCCAGTCTGACTGAGTGATGCCTGTTCTTGCCCTACCAGTCTAACTGAGTGATACATGTTCTTGCCCTACCAGTCTGACTGAGTGATGCATGTTCTTGCCCAACCAGTCTGGTTGAGTGATGCATGTTCTTGCGCAACCAGTCTGATTGAGTGATGCATGTTCTTGCCCAACCAGTCTGATTGAGTGATGCATGTTCTTGTCCTACCAGTCTGACTAATTGATTCGTGTTCTTGCCCCATGATTATGACATTTATGATGTTTAGGTTCGGCTGTGAATTTACCGAGCATTAGACCTTACAGGGTTGCATATATTGTTTGCACACGATGTTATACAATTCTGATGATTACTAAAGGTTCTTATTCGAATCGATGTTTAAGAGTTCAATGACTTTGTCAAGTATTAATTTCGAGATAAAAGGATAAAAGCACAACACCAATACGGGACGTGGTGTGCCTATGGCATCAAGTGCACATAACCCCCAGGCCTTCAAACTAACTTGTTTGTTCGGTAAAAGTTGATATATACATGTGAACAATCCTATAAATCGTTAGTTTAAAGTTAAATTATGAAATCCACCAACGTTAATTTTGTATTATTGAGCGTACACAATTGAATATCGCGCCCTTTCCTTGTTCAAGAAGTGTATGTATCACGCCATTCCATTGATTATTTTCAATCTAATAGCAAAGTTCTGACAACACTGTGATTTAACGTATGATAACCTTGAAAGGACAGATTTGTCTTGAAGAGGTTACTTCCAATTAGAGTATTAGTATTTGTGTTGACCACTGAACTAATTATCATATATATATATATATGTATATATATATATATATGTATATGTATATATATGTATATATATATATATATATATATATATATATATATATATATATATATATATATATATATATATATATATATATATATATATATATATATATATATATATGTATATATATGTATATATATATATATATATATATATATATATATATATATATATATATATATATATATATATATATATATATATATATATATATATATATATATATATATATATATATATATCACTTCTGAGATGTGATTCACCTAACACATTTATTTACTGATCAGTATTATTAGCATTCTTATTAGTACTCAGAATATTAGCAGGAAATGCTATATTGGTTTGCACAAGAACGGTTGAGTCATTCTAGACGATTGGTGTCTTGTTTCTGCAGAGATGAGTTTATTGGTTTGTTAAACAACATCTCGTGTGACAATTTCAGGTTTTCATTCCTTATGTTATTAGTTTTTGTCATAAAAAAGACTAACTACTAGAATCAAATTTGTTGTTACGAGAAACAAGACAACTGTCTTATTTGGCCTAACTTTGGACGATGGTGAAGAGGAGGATGTTATACAGTAGTATGTATACTATGTTGTGCAACTTATATCCTTGATCATATATCATGTGATTAGTGTAATTTATGAAATACGATTATGTGATAATAAAATATATGAGACATTTTGTTGTTATTAAGAAAGATAAAACAACGTATGACGTGTGATAAATCGGTACTATATTTCTCCTGCTGTTTGTTATGTCCGTGTAGCTCTCACGCCCGTCATCCCAATACATGCAGATAACTTGTCAAGGTGGCTCAGTTCGGCTGAACCCCGCTGGACTTGTCGCAAGGGAGACACGTTTTTTTAATCGTTTGCACTGTTTTTCTTTTTAGCAAAGCATTATCTGTTAGGCCATGAAGGGGTTTTGAGGCGAGTTTCAACCAACTTTCAGCCATAGTGGCTTTGGCGCTCCCACATTTTGGACAAACACAAAGTTCTGGTTTCGTACCTGAAATAATTCCTGCAAATGCACCATTGACATAACATTATACAACTTTTTAATCTGCCCCCGGAATTTAGTTTACAGGGAAGCCTCTTTCAAGTCGCGGATGTTCTCGTGCATTAGGTATATCAGCTTACTCCGCAGATAACAATGCAACATTCTCTCAAAAGGGATATAAACTCTCTTCTGATCCATAAAGACACAAACACCAAGAATGCGCAAAATGTAGAACCCGGATAATGCACGGAGAAAGGACAAGGTCATTTCCACTTGATCATGTTTGAAGACATTTCTATAACCAGTTACAGATTGCGCTTCCTAAGCTAAGGATCTATGATGGACTGATGGTGTTTGAGTAATGTTTCAGCATGCATCCCTTTCAGTATTGTTAGATTTGTTCTGTGTTAGCCATCCCTGTTATTTTCAGCATGCATCCCTTTCAGTATTGTTAGATTTGTTCTGTGTTAGTCACTCCTGTTGTTTTCAGCATGCATCCCTTTCAGTATTGTTAGATTTGTTCTGTGTTAGTCACTCCTGTTGTTTTCAGCATGCATCCCTTTCAGTATTGTTAGATGTGTTCTGTGTTAGTCACTCCTGTTGTTTTCAGCATGCATCCCTTTCAGTATTGTTAGATTTGTTATGTGTTAGTCACTCCTGTTGTTTTCAGCATGTTTGCTTTTCAGTATTGTTAGATTTGTTCTGTGTTAGTCGCCCGTTGTTTTCAGCATGCATCCCTTTCAGTATTGTTAGATGTGTTCTGTGTTAGTCACTCCTGTTGTTTTCAGCATGTTTGCTTTTCAGTATTGTTAGATTTGTTCTGTGTTAGTCACCCCTGTTGTTTTCAGCATGCATCCCTTTCAGTATTGTTAGATTTGTTATGTGTTAGTCACTCCTGTTGTTTTCAGCATGTTTGCTTTTCAGTATTGTTAGATTTGTTCTGTGTTAGTCACCCCTGTTGTTTTCAGCATGCATCCCTTTCAGTATTGTTAGATTTGTTCTGTGTTAGTCAATCCTGTTGTTTTCAGTATGCATCCTTTTCAGTATTGTTAGATTTGTTCTGTGTTAGTCACCCCTGTTGTTTTCAGCATGCATCCCTTTCAGTATTGTTAGATTTGTTCTGTGTTAGTCACCCCTGTTGTTTTCAGCATGCATCCCTTTCAGTATTGTTAGATTTGTTATGTGTTAGTCACTCCTGTTGTTTTCAGCATGTTTGCTTTTCAGTATTGTTAGATTTGTTCTGTGTTAGTCACCCCTGTTGTTTTCAGCATGCATCCCTTTCAGTATTGTTAGATTTGTTCTGTGTTAGTCACTCCTGTTGTTTTCAGTATGCATCCTTTTCAGTATTGTTAGATTTGTTCTGTGTTAGTCACCCTGTTGTTTTCAGTATGCATCCTTTTCAGTATTGTTAGATTTGTTCTGTGTAAGTCACTCCTGTTGTTTTCAGTAGGCATCCTTTTCAGTATTGTTAGATTTGTTCTGTGTTAGTCACCCCTGTTGTTTTCAGCATGCATCCCTTTCAGTATTGTTAGATTTGTTCTGTGTTAGTCACTACTGTTGTTTTCAGTATGCATCCTTTTCAGTATTGTTAGATTTGTTCTGTGTTAGTCACCCCTGTTGTTCTCAGCATGCACCCCTTTCAGTATTGTTAGATTTGTTCTGTGTTAGTCACTCCTGTTGTTTTCAGTATGCATCCTTTTCAGTATTGTTAGATTTGTTCTGTGTTAGTCACTCCTGTTGTTTTCAGTATGCATCCTTTTCAGTATTGTTAGATTTGTTCTGTGTTAGTCACTCCTGTTGTTTTCAGTATGCATCCTTTTCAGTATTGTTAGATTTGTTCTGTGTTAGTCACCCCTGTTATTCTCAGCATGCACCCCTTTCAGTATTGTTAGATTTGTTATGTGTTAGTCACTCCTGTTGTTTTCAGTATGCATCCTTTTCAGTATTGTTAGATTTGTTCTGTGTTAGTCACTCCTGTTGTTTTCAGCATGCATCCCTTTTGTTAGTCACCCCTGTTGTTTTCAGCATGTACCCCTTTCAGTATTGTTAGATTTGTTCTGTGTTAGCCATCCCTGTTATTTTCAGCATGCACCCCTTTCAGTATTGTTAGATTTGTTCTGTGTTAGTCACTCCTGTTGTTTTCAGTATGCATCCCTTTCAGTATTGTTAGATTTGTTCTGTGTTAGTCACTCCTGTTGTTTTCAGCATGCATCCCTTTCAGTATTGTTAGATTTGTTCTGTGTTAGTCACCCCTGTTGTTTTCAGCATGCACCCCTTTCAGTATTGTTAGATTTGTTCTGTGTTAGTCACTCCTGTTGTTTTCAGTATGCATCCCTTTCAGTATTGTTAGATTTGTTCTGTGTTAGTCACTCCTGTTGTTTTCAGCATGCATCCCTTTCAGTATTGTTAGATTTGTTCTGTGTTAGTCACCCCTGTTGTTTTCAGCATGCATCCCTTTCAGTATTGTTAGATTTGTTCTGTGTTAGTCAATCCTGTTGTTTTCAGTATGCATCCTTTTCAGTATTGTTAGATTTGTTCTGTGTTAGTCACCCCTGTTGTTTTCAGCATGCATCCCTTTCAGTATTGTTAGATTTGTTCTGTGTTAGTCACTCCTGTTGTTTTCAGCATGCATCCCTTTCAGTATTGTTAGATTTGTTCTGTGTTAGTCACTCCTGTTGTTTTCAGTATGCATCCCTTTCAGTATTGTTAGATTTGTTCTGTGTTAGTCGCCCGTTGTTTTCAGCATGCATCCCTTTCAGTATTGTTTGATTTGTTCTGTGTTAGTCACTCCTGTTGTTTTCAGTATGCACCCCTTTCAGTATTGTTAGATTTGTTCTGTGTTAGCCATCCCTGTTGTTTTCAGCATGCACCCCTTTCAGTATTGTTATATTTGTTCTGTGTTAGTCACCCCTGTTGTTTTCAGCATGCATCCCTTTCAGTATTGTTAGATTTGTTCGGTGTTAGTCACCCCTGTTGTTTTCAGCATGCATCCCTTTCAGTATTGTTAGATTTGTTCTGTGTTTGTCACCCCTGTTATTTCACATATTAAGACATGTCAGATACTGTGTCACCACCAGGTAAAGTCACGCCAGGTAGGAGCACTGTAAATCCTATTGTAACCTTTTTTAAACAAACAAACAAATAAATGAGTCTCACCGCACCTCGGGGTGGTGGGTTCGAATCCCATTGCCTCTGGTAAGTTTCAGGCTTAATATTCACTCTTTCATGCGTTTGTTTCTGAAAAGAACGTGAAATCAAGATTTCTAATTCGTTGTCCAAGTCGTGTGGTGATCTGGGGTATCACCAGGGACCACATCATATACCATTCATTTGTCACCACACTCTGTTATGGACATGACCTGAGCCCTGCGCATGACAGGATCGCATTAAACGGGGACTGCTGGCTCTCATAACATCTGTATCATCACCCAATCTCCTTTGACAGGAAACTGAATAACGAAAATGAAAGCATATTAATTGGATTTGATTGGGATAGATCTGACTTACATGTAAATATGTCATTCATTATATGAAGGTTAATTGATTTGCCAAATGCTTTAAAGAGATATAATTGGGAAAACTGCAATAATAGCACAGGTGGGAGTACGTAACTGTAAACACCTTCATCGCACGGCATTGCGGACACAAGTTGGCAAGTGTTGGGTGAATATGGAACTAAGTATACACAGGGACCAGACTGGACTATACAAAGCACAAGGGAACCCAAATCTAAACTGAGGAAGTGATAAATAATCACTGAGCTTTGGGGGATGATGGATCTGCTGAACAGGAAATGACGTCAAATCCTATAAATGAAAACACTTCCGGGTCCGGAAAGAGAGCGATTATTATATTTTAAAAGAAAATTGTAGTCAATATTTTGTAGTGTCAAATGATGATAACTTTCATGATATTCTGCTTGCTAAGTTTAACTTCTTTTAAATATTATTAACAATTAATTACTGAACATGCCAGCACCTATGCCACTCCAAAGACATCCCAGCTGCCAAAAGGTACCCAATTTATGTATATGACATAGGCCACTGACATATCCTTTGCTCTTACAATTGTATTATTTCCTTACAATTGCATCAAACTAATCTTGCAGACAATGTGTTATATTAGGAGAAATAGCAAGCCAAGCACACAGGTCCAGCAGACAATATGGCATGTACGAGGAATGACATGTTAATTCCATTATTTGCTGTGAGAGTGTTGAGGTTAGACGCGGTAATCCGGTGTGGCGACAGCGTTCTGACCAGTCACATAGAGGAGGAGATTTATTGGCTACCAGGTGGCACCACAACAAAGGAATGACCCACGTGACGAACCTGACGTGAGCTTTCTCATCAGTAAAACAAGCACTGACTGTGTTCTGTTAAATACAATAAGACAAATCTACCTCTGGCCCCGTTGCTTAGGTTGGAGGATGTAGGTATTATGGGTGCCGTGCTCATATTACCGTAGCGAGTATACACCTTTCATCAGGTCTTTTTAATTGACTATTATTATTGTTATTGTTGTGTATCTATTATAGCATTTCTTAATCTCAGTGCATCACCGATTGAAGACTACGATTTCAACAAAATGTACATTTTTCAGTTTGTTTAAGAACCAATGACAATTAGTACCATCTAATCCGGATTATAACTAAATATCTAATATCACAAGCAACTTAGATAATCCAGTGAATAATAACAAGATTAAGAACATTTAAAAGGAGAATGTAGAAAATGTATTTATATGCCATAACAGTATACATCTTATTTCATAATAACGTGTTCATATGATGGGAATACTCAATATTGCGAAGGTATTTCATCTTAAGTTCCCACTTTGAATTGTAAAGAATACGCGTCCCTTATAAAAGGTATGAAATATGCATTGGCCAATTTCAAGAGTGCGTAAAACCCATGTCTAGCTCAGAGGCTTGTGTCCAGAACACGGGGACAAATTGGACAGAACTTGTAAAAGGCCTCCGTTGCGCTCCCCTGGGCACGAATGTGGATTTACACACACCAAGGATAAAACTCCCCTTTGATTTTTGCAGAAACTTGTGACTCTCAATCTAGAATATTGTATTGTAACTCCAGATATTGTTTTACGATAAGTCGCGTATATGCTATCGTATTAATATAGGTGAAATTATATCCACAATATAAAAGTATTCAATTAATGATAAACATGTCTACACTATCAATGGTACAGACAGAATAAAGCAAAATAATCAACTAACAATTTTTTTTTCTATTGGTTTTACTTTTCTCTCCATTTTTTCTAATGTTAGTGAATATAAGCCCTGTGGTTCTTTTCTGAAACATATCAATTGAATCCAACATTGGCTCTGGCCAAGCATTGCTATATGTCCTATATTAATGTATTGGCTCTGATCAAACTTTGCTATATGTCCTATTTTAATGTATTCGCTCTGATCAAGCTTTGCTATATGCCAAAACATATATATCTGTGTTGCACATCACAAGGCACATTGCATAAACATTTAATACAAACGTTTTCAGTGATCTGTGGAGTTGCATTTCAGATGTCAATTGTTGATAAAAACACTGTCTTCATGGATGTTCAGTAATGTGATCATAGCACGACTTTATTTGCCTGTTTGATACAATCGTCTCGACAATCTTAATTCAATATATCAATGATATTAAGTCTCTGTAAATAGAGATATTGTCTGATTACCAATACTTTCAACTAGTATTTGATTCTGTGAAGCATGGACATAGTAAAGAGTGCAAAGGAGCTATGCAGACAGCTGTGTTACGAAGAAAACTTTAAATATGTAGACACAACAACTCCAGAATGGCAGATGTATTGGTACTGTACATGGCCAGGTAGAGTCGCGCCCACCTCTACCAAACTAGGACTGAAATTGCGGCTAATTCTTCCGCACAATAATTAGCATGCAATTACCATACAGCTTTGCAATTTGTTGGCTACTGTACATGTTCGTGTACAATGCAACAACCATACACGTGCAGATGCCAATTTCATACGTTTAAAGTATTTGAGAAAGGATTATTTATAATTTGGGGGGAGGGAATATTGATAATACCTACGTGGTTGGAAAATTATCTGATTGACATTTTAACCTACGTTGCAAAACAGAGGCAGCCGATTCTCCACCAACCTCTGCCTCTGAAGGTCTCTGATTGTTTTCAGAAGGAATAAGAAATACACCAGGTCATTAATAAATATGGGTTCCTCTCGCAATGCACATTATCAAAGCAACAGGAACCATTATAAGCATGCATGGTTTATCAACGTGTGGACCCTGTTTGGGCCAGGCAATACCAGGGTGTTTGGTGAGGAAATTGTTGCCAGTATAATAGTTTACTTTTGGCTACAGGGAAGCATAAGACAAGATGAACATCCATGATCTGCTGCCAGTACTGATCAGGGCATTGGAGGAAGAAGTAGGACAGGATCGACTACCTCTGTTTAGTAGAGTAATATTATCCTTGCCCAACAGGAAAACCAATAGTAGATCCCATGAGTGTTTTTTGTCTATTTTCGTATACATGTTACAAACACCTTTACTCATTTGTTGTACTCACTTTCTAATCACAACTATTACACCCCTTTGCTCTTTGTAACAATATATTTGACTTGTTGCTGAAATGGAGTTTGTACTGGGTGTGGTCTCCTAAAACGTTCAATTCTGGCCTTTACTTGCAGAGCCTGGTATAGATCCAGGATCTGCTGTGGCGAGTAGGTGTGGTCTCCTGGATATGCAAATTCTGGCCTTTACTTGCAGAGTCTGATATGTCGCAGTATCAGGCTTAAGAGAGTAATGGATTTTCTGAATCTGGGACAAAGTTAAGTATACCAACGAATTGGTTTCTATTTTTGTGTACTTTATTCGATGAATACACTTCTGTACAATTAAGCTGCAGAAATTTTGTCCTTAACAATTTGACGATTTAAACCAGTGAGTAAATGCGGCAATGATCAATATCTCAATAGGCACTACACAAGAAAAGAGACAAAAGGGACAATGCCAGAAACTTGACACAAGGGAAAACTATAGGAACTACACAGAAGAGACATTGCAAGAAATTAGAGAGAAGCAACAATACAATAGAAGAGGAACAAAGTCACATGAAACATTACAACTCAATTAATTACTGAATTACAATTATTCTCAGCTCATGTTCCATGCTTCATTTAGTTCATGTGCTCAATTATCATTAGCTCATTGCTTCGCTTGTTATTAGAGTATTCGTTATTAATGACCCAAGAAGAAATATCTTCATTTTACAATATGTATACTGAAAAAATGGTAATTAGGATACGTGGTGTAAAGTGTTTTTTCTGCAATAGTAATTAGTCTGGTACATCAATTTATGCATATTCCGATAAGTTTACAACCAGTCAAGTGTCTGACTGAAATGCCTTTCTCTGTTGGCGCACTGTTTGCCTTGTGTCTCAATATCTAACAAGCGCGTGTTTCTACCAATGACCGACTTCCTCTTGGGGCACCTCTGCGGTCTGCACATGCGCAACAAGCTGAGTCTGCGCTCTATGGTCAAAGCTGTGTCTGCCTTCATCTTGGCCCACATTAAGTCATTCTTACTCATAACTTCTGTGAAGCTGTTGCCCATTGCAGCTATCAACATGTTCATCAAGCCAAGTATGACAACAATGATGAAGAGAAAGATGAGTATACGAGAGATAACCATGAGGGCGCCAGGTGTCACCCCTACAGCGTACTCGTCCATGTCATTCATACCCACCGACTGCCGTATAAGTGTCCAGATGGTCAGAGGGAATGATATCAGCTCTTCTGGAGATTCTCCACTTCGTCCAGACTTTCCAATAGAGATTAGCACATTAAAAGCAGTGGCAAAGCCAACCATGATAATGCCAAATGCAAACACGAAGTGTGTCACGTCCTTAAAGAGCACACGGATTAACATGTTGTTGAATATACCAATGCTCTTGAATGCTCTGGTGAAATACAAAGTGAAAGACCAGCCAATGACCATAGCTGGAACTATCACATAATCTGCAATATCATTCTGTAGAAACCTAAAAACGATCCAGACCGCCACCAAGCATGACGTCATGATGTAGATGAGTCTGAAGCTGTTCAGCCTGAGAAGGGTGTGCCATTTCAGACTGTTGTGCTTGTGGATAATACTGTACGCCATGTGGCAATCTCTGGCATTCTGTATGCTGATAAACATGTCCAAGGTCTCTAGGAAAATATTCATAATAGTCAGAATCAATAAGAAAATCTCAAAACTAACAGATACCTGCCAAGGCATTGTGCCTGCAGATGGCAGCACTGACGAATTTTGCCTGTTCGCTTCCTCAGAAAGATTCCCGGTCTTATTGTTACCAGCAAGCATTTCCGGCCAGTGGGATTTGTGCTCTGCACATATTGTGAGTATTGTCATGTATAGCACGTGAGTGAAAGCCCACATCCAGAAATACTTTATGTAGGTTTTCCATTTTATTTTGATGAGTGTTGAGACTGGCTCCATGTCAAAGACCGGTAGTTTCTGGTCACCTGTCGTGTACACCAGAATGTCTAAACCTGACATTTTATTCTTCCTGCACCCCTCGACGGGGTCCAGCTCTGTGACGTCATACTGGTCCTGGGATGCTGGTCCATATTGCCAAATAGGGAATTTGTAGACATCTTCTGTCTGCATTAATGTCTCAAACATGTGGATAGCCCCGATCCTACATGACAGCGTGAGCGGACTGAAGCCCATAGCATTGGTCTGTTTGATGAGCGTCCTCCAGACCTCGCCTGGGTCCCTACCTTCCTTCTGGGCCTTCCTGGCAATATGGTTCTGCACCACTTTACTTCCAAGGATTAAATGATAGGATCGTGAAGCTGATTCATAGTCACAGAGCCCATGTTCAACAAGTGAGTGAAAAACCGTGTTCCCAGTCTCTGACTCAACCTGAGTAATGTCTGCGCCGTGGATGATCAGATCTTCGAATATTGAAATATTGCCGCTCCAAGCCGCCAGGGTCAGAGGCAACCCGCTGGCCTGAAACTTCTCCTTAAAGAAACTACCAGTGGCTTCTCTATGCAGAAACTCCTGGTGTTTATCTCTGCTGAGGTAGGCTATAAGGCTGCTGACGACGTTCTTCTGGTTGTTCCCGATGGAGAGATGCAGGGCCGTGGTGCCCTGGAACTGGGGGCAGTGATAGGAGGCCGTGATAAGGTCATCTCCTCCCTGCTCCAGCAGCACGCGGATAGCCTGGGCAGAGGCGTGCAGCACGGCGGCGTGGAGACACGTCTCCCGGTACTTGCTCCCCCGTAACTCATGCAGACCTAGGTCCATACTCGCCATGTGCTCACAGATCAACTGCAGCTTCCTCGGCTGGTCATGGATGCAGGCGAACATCAGTTCACGCATTAGTTTGTGGTTGCTATTATTTCTTTCCAATGCGTGCCTGTAATCGCTCTCGTTATGACCAGACACGTCCAACTTTGTCACAAAAATATCACCTTCCTCAAAACTGCGAAAAGTTCCCAGTAGTTTTAGATTCTTCACTGGTGACCTTATTGTGGTTTTATTCGGGCTGTCAGGCTCTTCAAACACTTCATCCTCGGCGTGGCCATTGTGGTGTCTGACCAGTGTGGGCTCGCTCAGTAGGTCCACCTCGTCCACGCCAGTCTCGCAGTCTGACGAGAGTTGGTGGCAGAACGTCTCGCTCTGAAAGTCCACAGAGTCGTGACCGCAACTCGACTGCTTCCTCAGCGGCGCTTTCCTGCCACCAGATGGCGCTTCTTCTACCATACAGAATGTCACCTTGGGGGTTGGGGGCCTCGCCAGACCACAGTTCTCCCCTGCAATGTCTCCATTTGTCATGGCATTCATTGATATTGTTTCTCCAGTCTTGGTGTTTTCCATATCTGGATTGCCCATAGCATTTCCGTTTGGGCTGTCACTAGCATATCCGGAGCTGGACGTGACCACGGAGCTGGACGTCACCACAGAGCTGTGAGATACATCGGAGGAGGACTTCTGGTGACCTGCACTGTCCTCTATATAGCTCTTATTCTCCATATCTCCTTGCTCGCCTCACCACATCATCACTATTCACAGTTATAATAATTGTAAAATAACAGCATCAATGTTTGTATCCTGACAGCACTATTTCCTATATATGCCCAAGTTAACGGTATAAATCAGGTATTTGTCCTCTGCAAAATAATAACTTCGACTAATTTACATTGTAAAAATAGTTCATTTAGATTAAATTAATTGAATCTCTAAATATTTGTGTAAAGTTGATTTATTACGACCAAACGACCTGAAAATTGTAAGCTACATACCTCAGTGGCAGTTGTCTTATCTAATATGATAAGAATCTATGAGTATTATACATGACAAATGTGGATCAGAAGACTAACCCAGCTCACATGACGAGTGGGATCCTACAGAGTAGGAACAAACACATATAGCAGCAAATATCCTTGATTAAATACATATTTAATAGGAAGCATACATCCTATTTGCTAATTTGTACCCATCCTTTTTCTCTAATATCATTGACTTTATTTTCGTTTTGCCCACGAGGAGCATGAGAATATTCACATCATGGGATTCACCCTAGAAAACCCGGATGTCCAGACTTCCCGCGTGCGCCTATCTCTGGTGCTCAGATATATGTCCTATTTATCTGGAAATTCTGATAAGTGATTGTTTATAATTATGTATAAGTTTACTGTTGCTGATGTGGAATTATCATTTTACACTAGCAATATTATCAAATAATATGTTATTTATGCTTAGAGTAATTATAATTACTCTATTTACACATGTCGGTACATTGATTAATAGTCTTCACCACGTTAGTGTTCTCCAATCACAAATCGGCAAGCCCAACTATGTGATCTGGAGGGGTTTGTGGAACATGCAGGGTCTCTTCTATTTCACCAAAGAAAAGTTTGGTGGAGTTGATAGAGCTCTCATTTAAACGGGTTCAATTCGGTCGTTTTTGTTTTGCCCAATCGCCGTCACGTCCCAAAGGCGTCACGGCAAATATCCAAATAGGTCAAGAAATATCCAGGGTCAACCGGAAATGATATTTGTGATCCATTTTAAATATCCATCTTTTAGAATCTTATGCAAAGAGGATTTTCGCGCAAAGATACGCATCGGTCAAAATCAGTGACTTGAGGCACATCTAATTGGCATATGCTGAGAAAAATTTACCTCAGAAATCATTTACATAACGTTTTGAACAGTAATAACCACTTTCTAATCCTTGTAATAGCACTTCAAGCTTTTAACACCTTGACTCGGCCACTCAAGTTATGAGTGTGTTTAACACCTTTGCTCAGCTACAAATTACGCTTACAGTGTTTAACACTTTTGCTTAGAAGCAATAATTTGAAAGTCTGAATGCTAAAATATTATTTATAAACACTAAGGCGACTGCATGGAACTTTACCCTTATTGAACTGCAAGTAATGTTTTCTGACGTCGTACTGTGCGATCATATGCACAATGTGCTATAACCTTGCTGAGAGAGGACCTGTCTGGGTCAAAGTTCAAATTGACGGAAATGCTATACCACTGCCCAATCGGCGTCAATATCCAGTGGATATTCTTTGATATTTCCATGACGGCCCCGGGACTGTCAATAGTCGCCCCAAAGCTGTCACGTGCCCAATCTCCGTCAAAAGTTGTGGATATTGACAGCTTTCGGACCATGACGGCGATTGGGCAATTGACAATCCTGGGACTGTCATGGAAATATCCACTGGATAATGACGGCAATTGGCCAATGGTGGGGTACCCTCAAATCAAACTCCACCAGAGGGCGACGTGGTGAACCTATCACCTCTGTACAAGGTGCCTTTTTGTGCTGGCTCACCACATCCACCAATTTTCATGTAACTGTCTGTCTTACTAATTTTTTTTCTTAAACTGTACTCAGATTGGTAAATCATGATATATTTCACCCTTGATACAAAAGTTTGTGCATATAGAAACAACTATTAAGAGAAATAAAACTTGGAACTACTTTCTCAACCGGAGGAGCCATTTCCTGGGGTAGTGATAAGGGGGAAACACAACAAAGATGGCCGCTTTGTTTATAATTTGAATTCTTTTAATCTTTTATAATTCTGAATAATCTAACCAACAAAAAATGTTCAAATGTTAACAAATGAACTCAAATACATCTCAAGCCAACTTCATATTTGATATTAAGAGATGTTAATACATCAATCACATTTACAACACACTGACAGTTCTTTAGCACATGGCCAGTAAAAGTAGGACCGGATGAATACTAATCTGGGTTGGCCAGAGGTAATAGTTTGCGTGTGCCTCTGGTGGACAGTGTGCCCTCAAATAGCATTTCCGTCAATTTGAACTTTGACCCAGACGGGTCCTCTCTCAGCAAGATTATAGCATATCATGCAAATTGGCATACTAAATTGCGCAAACAAAGAAAAATGGTTAAGTCAGTTAAAATTTCTTTGCAATTGCCACAGTGTTAACAAATAGTATTTTAGCATTTACACTTTCAATCTTACTGTGCTAGCAAAGGAGTTAAACACACTCATAACTTTAATTCAACGAATCATGGCATAGTTAAGATGTTAAAAGCATGAAGTGATATTACAAGGGTAAGCAAGTGGTCATCACTGTTTAAAATGTTATGAAATTACATTTCTTAGGTAGCTCAAAATATTTGCCTCATCATATTCCCGCCACTATTCTTTCTTAGTTCAATTAGATATGCCTCAAGTCATTGATTTTGACCGATGCATATCTTTGTGTGAAAAACCACTTCGCATATTACTCAAAAAGATTGATATTTTAAATGGGTCACAAATATCATTTCTGTTAATTTAATTATAATTTAAGTGTTATATACAGAGTTATCTGGTATCAGCGCTATATAAATTTTATTATTATTATTATTATCATTATTATTTTGAACTTTTACACTGGATATTTCTTGACCTAGTTGGATATTTGCTATGACGCCTTTCGGACAGCGATTGGACAAAACAAGGTGCCCCAAAGTTGTCAATATCTATCAACTGTTGTCAATATCTATCAACTGGTGGGGCCACGGTCCGTGGCGCTTATTAGCACCAGTTCCTCTGTGATGATCCTAAAGTCGTGGGTTCGAACCCCGGCCGTGCGGGGATTGAACTCATGATACAATTTCCCACATGAGCTGAGGCCTGTGCCTAAAGGGTTAACCCGTCGTCTGTGACCGGGTGGGTTGTCATGTCAAGTCAAGGACCTGCGAAATGACGATTCAGTGAGGCAGCACTATATCTGCTACAAGTAGGTCTCATCACCAAATGACTGAAATAATGTTGAAAGTGATGTAAAACCCAAAATAAACAAACTATCAACTGGTCTCCTATAATTTGAAATGAAGAAAAGGATTGGGTACCATCTAATAATATTATCTTCACACCAGGGGAAGGTGGACAGAAAATCCATTTATTTCAGTGAAAAATAGATTTGACTGAGTTTTGGCACTGAAAATAACTCGCATAATTGCGATGGTAGTTCTAAAGATTTCACATCAATATCTCTGCTTATAATACACATACAGAAATGATTTAAATATGTTTGGTATCATGACACCAAGCTAGGAGTCCAGATGCGGCCGTGTCAAACGTTAATAAATGCAAAATTAATCATAATCCCAGAAGTGAATGTTTCCATCAGGAGATAATCAGACTGGGCCCAGGCATGGCGGACACACCGTCCGAGGCTCTCATCTTGTATGCTAGCCAGGGCTGCTAGACAAACATTTCAAACATGACATTGTAGTCACTGCTTGTTTCATTCTATTTACGATTTATTCCTTACAATGCATGCTTTAAATCGCTCTCGTTTTGGCAAGATATGTCAGAAAGATGTGAAATTCTTCAAAACTGCGAAAAATCCCAAAGGTCTGAGGGATTCACTGAAACGAAGAAGGCCCTGACCAGTGACAATGAATATTTACATTGGGATAAATGATCTCAGTCATAGCCTGGTCAGATTTGCCATTGCCATGTTCAGGCCTTCACATGCGTGAAGACTATGCTAGCCCAAATATCTATATTAGGACTGTCAAGGACCTCTCTATATTAGGACTGTCAAGGACCTCTCATCTCCTGTCAAATTATATTATATATATTATATATATATATATATATATATATATAAATATATATATAATAAATATATACATAAACAAAGTAAATAAATATATACATAAACAAAGTAAATATAATGTGTTAAAAAATTTCTGCATTCTTCCTGAAATTAAGATGCTCCCTGAAATTAAGATGCTCCCTGAACTTAAAATGTTCCCTGAAATTAAAATCCTCCCTGAAATTAAAATCCTCCATGAAACTGAAGTGGCCAATCTCTCTGTCTAAATGTCCCATATACATCATGCCCTAGGAGCCCTGTAAAAGTGATCACAGCACGAAAAAACCAGGAAGTTTTGATATTTAACATTAGGATGGAAGGACGCAACAAAAATCTGTGGTAAAATGAACTGTCATATAAATAACTGTGTATTAGAACATGATTTCCTTTTAAATATGTATGAGCTATGTGAACTGAGCCTGATATCATCTAAAATAAAAAATATGTTGAACAAGATTTCTTGCATTTCGTCTATCTTTCCATGTAAATGCTCTAATAATTGGCTATTTATCATTAGCATACATGAATATCATCTTGAGCCAAAAAAATGTTTTCAACACGATACTTAGTATATTATTTAATTCCTTCTTATAGAAAAAACTGTTTCAATCAATATCCACTCGCATATTAAAAGAAAAAGTGATCATTGCCCTCCATCCTATTGAAATCTCAAGTTTAAGTAAAAAAATATCCATCTTCAAATCTCTTAATAGAAAAGTGAACCATTATCATGATTCACATTGCAATGGGAATCTTTGTTTTTGTTTTGACGGTGAGCACGACTTCAAAAAATGATTGTGAAATGACATATTGTTTAACAAGACGTCCATTAAAATGGAATGGTCGGTACTTTTTATCCCACCTTTAAAACTGCTGTACAAGTGTAAGAAAACAGTGTTAAATTATTAATAAAGTCAGCACAAGCTGACTTTATGTACTTGATCCGTTTCCACCACGTCTGTCGGCACCGCGTCTGCCGGCACCGCGTCCGCCGCCGTGTCTGCTGCCGCGTCTGCCACTGCACTTTGTTTTCTTCATCATTCCTTTACGCTTGGACATAAGGACTAGATACTGTATCATGATAATATGTAGGCCTGGAAAATTTTTGGGGTTGAACTTTTTGTGATCTTGGGTCAAGGTCAAGGTCATGGCCAGCACAGGAACAACTTCGCTTTTGAATGCTCTATTTTCTTACAAAATACAGCAATATTGATATAACGTGGTAGATGTGATCAACCTATTAGGGGCTTGAATACGTTTAATATTGGGTGACCTTAGGCAATTTTCAAGGTCACAGGAGCCGATTTTCAAAATCGACTATTTGTGATATTTTGCAAAACACTACAAATAGTATGTATTCTCCCTACATTTATCTTACACAATATCTTTGTTTATAATGTTTAGAAAAAAAATTGTAACTAGGTTACAATGACCTACTTAAATGCCCTATAGGTCACAACTTCCAAAATATTCTGATTCTAATCCTTTACACATCAGAGAAGATAAGATCATGATATTATGTTAACATAATATTATTTAATTATATGTATCCTGTACAATATGTTCATAATTTGGAGAATAATTCATTCTGGTTTAAATAGGGTTCTCAAGACAATTGGTTGAATTGTTGACGTTTGAATTGTTCTAAATAAAATCACTTCTGTTTGGTGAATGGAAATGAATCAGGTACCAGATTGATCAGTTCACAATGTACTTCCCTACTGAAGTACAACAATGGGTATAAAATGCCATCTTGAGGACTAAACATGTTTAGCTGGAACCCATAACTTTATCTAGGTCAGAGTTTGGGAGGCAGGGTCAATCCAGTCCAAGGTGGCAATCAAGCTTGGACACAAAGTTCTCTCAAATCATTCCTGTGATGTGGTCATCACCTCTCTCTGTTCTTTGTGGGGTACTTTTTACAACTTGTCACCTCTTGTGATGTGATGCATGATACCATTTAGTCCATGATGATACTGAAAGGTTCAAGAGAGGTTTTGTCCACTGCATGGACACTGTGGCATGGAGAGTGAGTGGATGGTATCAAGTGTCAGAGTGGCCCTCTCTAGATCAGATGATCACGAGATTTCTATGCTGCGTGTCAGGAGGAAGAATGTTCCACAAAAAGTATAACTTAAATTGTTAAAAAAAATGGAGGTGTATTATTTCAAAGCTATTATCATACAATTAAAGTATCCTGATGATTATCATGGTGACAATCAAGCGAGTGAGCTCCTTACATCATAAGTTTGTGCATGCTGTGTGGGGGGAGCATATTACATGATTCCAGACCAGAGAGTGTGGAGGTCTGAGACAATTCTTACACTGGGGAGTGAATGAGACTAAAGCAAATGAGACCGTCTGACAGAGCCAAGTTGAGAACCAATCTCACCCCAAGTGGCCGGCTTCCGCAAAGGCCGACCAAAAACATACACACATCAGAGCATTAATCAAACTAACTTGGTGTGCGACATTAATAGAAGTGCGGATGCAGGCCAATTACCAGCGCCCCCTAGCTCACGTGACCAAACCTGCCCCGCCCACTCTATATACGGTAGGGCACAACCTACACAGTCACGCACTGAAATACGGAGAATACATCCCAACTTTTCAAATAAAGTCTGTAATAATGGGGCTCTGCATAAAATAATCAGTCACACGAATCCAAACACCAAAAAACAAAGCTTAAGAAGTAGAAACTCTTTGGCGAACACGTCAAGCGAACAAACAGAAGCCACGCCTCCCCACTCGATCATTGGTCAGCCTGTGAACTTGACCCCTAGTGGTCATGTGACGTCTGCTGACCCAGACGGTCACGTGGTATCTGACCCCGGTTTCACATTAATGCCTTCACATTCCGACGGAGCGAGGAGAGGGAAAAGTAATTGCAATACACAGAACACAAATAGGCAGAAAAATAAAAATAAAGATACAAATAAAGATTTAATTATTGCCGTAGCAAATGCGCAAAGTATTGGAAATAAAACAGAACAAGTTAAGCAATATATGCATGAAAATGAAATTGATATATTCTTTGTGACGGAAACATGGATAAATGAGTCAAATAAAGAATTAATACTTGCGGACCTTAAAACAAATAATCAAAAGGTAGAACAGACACCAGAACCATCGGAGAAAAATAAATATACATGCACAGAATTTTTTGATGAATTCTCGGAAATCCTATCTTACTACAGCATATATTGCCATGATGTCATATTTATTGGGGACTATAATTTCCATTTAAATAAACCAGAAAGGCCGAATGTAATTAAGTTTAACGACATTATAGACTCTTTCAATCTACTAAACCATATTAAAGAACCAACACATATTATGGGAAACACTCTGGATTTATTAATATCAAACATACATAGTGACATTATAAACTGGCACTTAGTTGATGAAAAATTATCGGATCACAGTATAATTAAAATACTACTAGCCATGCGGACTAGGACAAGAAATAAGAAAACGATATCATATAGAAATTACAAAAAAATGAACATTAGAAATTTTATGAATGATGTTGACGAGAAATTCGGCAAAAATAAAACATACAAAGAATGCGATCTAAATGAGTTGCTTAAAAAATACGATAAATTGATGGAAGTTCTTGATAAACACGCCCCATTGGTTGAAAGAACCATAAGCATCAGGAAACCAGCCCCATGGCTAATGGACGAAATTCATGCTGAAAAGAGACATAAGAGAAAATTAGAGAGAAAGCATAAAAAATCAGGACTTACATCAGATAAGATACAATATAAGTTACAACGTAACAAATATAACAATATGATGGAAAATGCAAGGTGTGATTATTTCTCTGACAAAATAAATTCGAATAAATCAGATCCCAAAAAACTGTTCAAAATATTAAATAAATTACTACACACGAAGGAAGAAACACCATTCCCCGAGAATAGTGCATGATAGGAAGAATTAGCGACGGAATTTAACAATTTTTTCTTGGAAAAAATTACTGATTTAAGGTCTATAATCCACAATCAGTTTGAAGCATCGGGAGAGAACTTCGTGTGGTCTCGTATATTTACGTAACTGCCTTCGGCTCTGCATGCTCTGGGGGATTCCAGGATGAGAGTGAGGCTATGACGTCAGTAGGGGGTATTTCTCATACAGCACACATGGTGTCCAGCTGCAATAACTGAGTCGAACCCGTTTTAACGGCCGTTAAAACGGGTTCAATTTAAATTATAAAAGTTTAAGACTAGCTGGTTAAATTTACTTTTTCTGTGCTGAATTTGCCAAAAAAACATAAGTCTGTCCCAGTGTTTCATTGTGGATTATAGACCTTAAGGCAAGATATGGATGAAAAGAATATTAATATTGATCCTATACTTGAGGAGCCAGTGAGGACGATGTTAACAAATTATTGAAAGAAGCAGCAAAGAAGTCGTGTGAGCTGGATCCTATACCTACGTGGCTGCTCAATGAGTGCATGGTACATCTATTACCATTGATAACAGAAATCATCAACAAATCAATTACAATGGGTAACATGCCTGAAGACTTAAAGGAGGCAATAATTAGACCATTAATTAAGAAACTGGGCCTTTAATTGATTAAGAAAAATTATCGGCCTGTTTCAAATCTGGCATATCTATCAAAAATAATTGAGAGGGCAGTAGCAAAACAGTTCGTAAAGCACTTGGTATCTAATGATATTCAGAGTATGTTCCAATCAGCATATAAGGAATTTCATAGTACGGAGACTGCACTGCTAAAAGTTCAGAATGACATATTAATGGATATTGATAATAATAAGGCAGTTATACTCGTGCTACGTGACCTCTACATCTATCTACATCTATATGTTTACTCGGCAAAACCAAATGGCATCCCACCGAGAGTGCAAAATTGCACTAGGGGTGCAGCTGGTCAATACCAGCTGCAGGCCAGATTTTACATTCTGGCAAGGGAGTTCCTGAAAGATGCCGAGTTACCAGATTCCAATGTAGTTAAACCAGAGGGAAGATTATTCCAGTCAGTCACAGTCCTTGGGAAATAGCTGTATTTATAATGGTCACAGTTAGTCGCCATTTCTATATAGCAATTTCCATGGTTATTCCTTGTACGAGCTGATTTCATTTTGACATGTTCAGGTAGTTTCAAAGCTATTTCACCATTTATAGCCTTATAAAACAGAACACGCCTTTGGGTTCTCCTTCTTCCTGCTAGTGAATCCCATTTTAGGTCTTCAAGAATTTTTGTTACAGTGCCTGCCTCTCTCTTCCAATTGTTAGACACAAATCTAGCAGCTCGTCTTTGTACTGATTCTATTCGATCAATATCTTTCTTAAGGTAAGGGTCCCACACACTTGATGCATATTCTAAGTGAGGGCGCACCAGTGTATTGTAAGCAGCCTCCTTGATATTGCCTGGGCACATGTTGAAATTCCTTCTTACAAAACCCAGTACTTGATTTGCTTTGCAGACAATGTTATTAATATGTCTCAGCGGCCTTTGACACTATTGACCACAAGATACTACTCAATCGCCTAGAAAAAAGATCTGAAAAAATGGATATTAATCATGGCGTTCCACAGGTGTCGGTACTCGGCCCTATTCTTTTCACAACATATATGGAGCCATTATCCGATGTGATAAAACAGTTTGGATTAAGCCACCATGTTTATGCAGATGATACACAACTCTACATTACCCTTGATACAAAATCTCCACAAGGAATAGAAAAATCGGTCAGGGAAATTGAGGAATGCATCAGTAAAATCAGAACTTTCTTATTAGACAATAAAATGAAAAAAGAATGATGGTAAAACGGAGATGTTAATCTGTGGTAAAAAATCTGATGTTAAAAGCAAGAATGTACCAGAAAAAATTTAAGTGGGTTCTTCAGAAATCCATAGGTCGAGAGGTGTTAAGGATCTAGGTGTGATTTTGGATGAGGAATTATCTATGAAATAGCAAATTAAAAAAATATGCAAAAATGGCTATTACAATGTCAGAAATTTGGCTAGGGTAAGCAGCTGCATGGATGAAAATACCTCATTCACATTGGCGCATGCATTTATCACTTCCACACTGGATTATGGGAATTCTCTACTGGCAGGAATGCCAAAATGTGAACTGGCTAAATTGCAAAAACTTCAGAATGCTGCAGCCAGAGTAGTAGGAAAATTAAAGAAAAGGGATCATATAACTGATATTGATGGACCTTCACTGGCTGCCAGTTAATGCCAGAATTGACTTCAAAATATCATTACTCACTTGGAAGATACAAAATGGCTTTGCCCCCGGTTATCTATCCAAACTATTAAAACCCAAGATTGGGGAAAAGAACTTGAGGTCTAATGAGAGAAATGAGTTTATGATTCCTAAAACAAGCTCAAAGTCTTATGGAGATAGGGCGTTTGCTGTATATGCGCCAGAAAATTGGAATGCCCTGCCCCTGCTAGTTAAAAATTGCAAGACTGTTGACTGTTTTAAAAAGCAGTTGAAAACTTATTTATTCAGAAAACATTACCTTCGAGAGTGCCATGAGCAGACTCGGTCTGAAATAGCGCTATAAAAATGTCTTATTATTATTATTATGTCTTATTATTAGACTATTGCCCACTGTAAGCATCCCTTTGAATGACCATGTCTGGGTCACAGGGTAGACTATTGCCCACTGTAAGCATCCCTTTGAATGACCATGTCTGGATCAGAGGGTAGACTATTGTCCACTGTAAGCATTCCTTTGAATAACCATGTCCGGATCAGAGGGTGGACTATTGCCCACTGTAAGCATCCCTTTGAATGACCATGTCTGGGTCACAGGGTAGACTATTGCCCACTGTAAGCATCCCTTTGAATGACCATGTCCAGATCCCAGGGTAGACTATTGCCCACTGTAAACATCCCTTTGAATGACCATGTCCGGATCCCAGGGTAAACTATTGCCCACTGTAAACATCCCTTTGAATGACCATGTCTGGATCAGAGGGTAGACTATTGCCCGATGTAAGCATCCCTTTGAATGACCATGTCTGGATCAGAGGGTAGACTATTGCCCACTGTATGCATCCCTTTGAATGACCATGTCCGGATCCCAGGGTAGACTATTGCCACCCGGAAGCAATATTTTGAATGAGCTGGTCCAGATTATAGGGTAGAGTGTCTCGGGGCGCAGGCATCCCTCGGAACCAGCGTTTTTGCATGCTTAGGCCTAAGTGGGTCTGAGTTATGGGATTCCAATTCCAATTTTGGTATCTCTGCCAAAGGCACCGGGGCTACTGAAAATACATGCGACATAATTAAAACAATTGATCTACATATTCCACTTGGCTTTAGGAATCTTTCCAGGTGGTTAAATCTCCGTGAAGTTAGTGGTTGGATAAATGAGGTGCAAATAGCTCTCCTCTGATATTCTGACGTCAATGTAACAACCCCTCTCTTCAAATGCCGAAACAAAACAGCGACTGTTATGTCTCCAATAGAATCACTATTGCTTGAATTCAAATTTGGCGAACATTCATTCACTTGAAATGGAGGCCAGATATATATTTGATGGTGGATTTTTACAATTCCAGTTAACAATGAGCTGTCGAACATGTCAAAGCATTGTGAATGGTGCATTTATATAAAATATAACAGTATATAGTTATATATTGGTATAAATCAATGTATAACTATGTAATGCTCAGGAGAGCTTGTAGTTCCCTAGTTTTATTTCCGTATAATTATCAAATTCATAGTGCTATTTATTTAATTGATACTGTTATTGAAAAACTTCACCAGGTTTGGGGTCGACTTCTTCGAGAGCAGGACCCGGATGCGGACGAATACGCGGTAGACGTTGAGAAATCACTGACACAAAACTCCTGAGGCGCCGCGAAGCAAAGAAGTAGATGAGAGGGTTGTGAATGCAGGTTGTCTTGGCGAATATGGCGGGAATGGCGGACACGATGGGAGGCGGTGGGGAGGAGTCTGTCACTCCCCACAGACATACGAGGGCATAGGGCAACCAGGACATGATGAAACACACACACATCACCAGCGACATCTGCAACAACGTGGATTAAAACAGACTCAGTACAAAAAGACACTTGTTACCAATCATCTTAAAAAGAACATTTTATCTTGTTCCTTTTACTGCACCTTAACACATATCACGGCTCCAACTGAAAAGTTGCTACAAAATCAAACAATAATAAATCTGGAGCCGAGAACAAGAAAAATTTTGACTGGTAATGTGAATTGGGCAATCAATATCGGCACTATGTTTTCAGATTTCCTTTGATCAAAAAAGTCTGAGAACGATTGGAATGGAGATGTCATAAAAATTGCACCTCCACCCTACGGAAATACTTTCCGGTGTGGTATAAAGGAGAGGTTGGAAGGGTTTTAACCGAGGAGAACAGTGGAACAGACATCTGCCACTCCCCCACCAGAAGGCTCAACTCGGGCGATCAGCTCACTTGCCAGGTGTCGCCACTGGTCAGCGTCACTTCATTCATAGCTTGCTCTTGTGCAGAGAATGGATCAGCCTGAACATATGGAAACCACTCTGCGGTAATCGCGAACACAAGAGCGGACCAGGTGCAAAAGGGCAAACTCCTCTTCTCATTTAGATTATGTATATCATAATATGCTGATACGAGCCTATTCTTTCAAAGATATCTCTAAAATATAAATTAATTCTTCCTTAAGATCCTTTGTATAAAATTTAGGTTTGTGTTGAGTGGTCTTCCTACTTGCTGTGGTTGTTGCAGGCTGGATAAAGTTACTATTCTGAATCCATGGGGCTGTGATTATCAGTTTTATATTTATTTGACTATCTCGTTCAATTTCAGTACGCTATAATGGAAAGTTGTGTTTCAGATTTTTTTTTAATATTGGAAAGCAGGGTTTAGGGTTTGAGGCGTACAGTCATGTTGATTTTGTCAACTACTTTTACTGCAGTGTTTTGAAACTATTTATTTCTTTTCATTAGCTCTCCAGCCTGAAAAAATTCCCAATATGTGGTCAAACTTATAATGTCAATTTCACTCCAAAAACCGAGTTTCAGTTTGTTAATTATTTACTTTCACTACGTCGATTGGTTTCCATTTCAAAGATTGTCACCGTTTTAATCCGCCATAAAGCATGTGTTCGTGTGACAACCATATTTGTTTATAATTTTAAACAATATGTAGTTTGCCACAGTTTCTAGCACACTAGCGACACGCCGTCACGTATAATTGTACCTAAACTGATTTGATTATCCCATAACAGTGACATTACAGTTGTTTACAATAGATGATTTTAAATATTATTTCTACAGTGGCATAAACAGTCTATCACAACAGTAATATTTTGTTACATGTGTTATATTTAAACATAAATGTACATGTCTCTGGTGTTATTCTCATCAACTGGTTTCCCTTCTCTCTTATATAATGTAACATATTTATCATTTTTAGCAATCCCTAGTTACATAGTTACACTATACATATTTATGGTAATTTATATATACACACACTCACCTTCATAATAACTACATCAATTCCCATCGGAAATGAAATTGTTTTGACCAATCGTAATATACAGGTGTAACTCCAGGTAATCACGCTCACGGGAACCAGAAACACAAAGCAAAGAATGCTTATGTTGTACCCTCTTCGAGAAATAGAAAATACAAAAATACATTATATTCACAAATACATTATATTATCACAACATGAAAACAAATTCCGCGCAGAGCACGAACTACACTCCAACATTAACGACATTTGATTGGTTTTGATGGTTCAGTTCTTCTTTTTGCTGAATATTAACTATTTACAGTAAGGGACAGACCATTATTCATCCAGGTGGGTGGAGGAAAGTGGAAAAAATATCGGTGAGACCAGTTGGCGCGGAAAAAAGTATTGAGAATGTCAACTTTGATGGAAAACATCTCTCACGTCTGCCTTTAAGGTCTATAATCCACAATGAAACACTGGGACAGACTTATGTTTTTTTGGCTTAAATGTGTTCAAAGTCATGTTATTTGTTAATTTAGCACAGAAAAAGTAAACTTAACCAGCTAGTCTTAAACTTTTATTATTTAAATTGAACCCGTTTTAACTACCGTTAAAACGGGTTCGACTCAGTTATTGCAGCTGGACACCATGTGTGCTGTATGAGAAATACCCCCCACTGACGTCATAGCCTCACTCTCATCCTGGAATCCCCCAGAGCATGCAGAGCCGAAGGCAGTTACGTAAATATACGAGACCACACGAAGTTCTCTCCCGATGCTTCAAACTGATTGTGGATTATAGACCTTAAAATACATTTTTCAGTGGGTGCATTTTTGTGGGGAAAATTTGGGTTTTAAGTTTGCAGAAGCCAAATATAGAGGAAGACTTTTGGCGAAATGTCTGCATAATTAGGAATACTTGGTAGCTAACAGGAATGAATTTGTGGATTTAGTTCAGAATATGCTGCATTTCGCAATCCGAAGTACTAATTGAGATCTCTGAAGAAGACCTCACAAAATTTTGTGAGAAAATATCAAAATGGCGATTAATAGGCCTTCTTGACTGTTGACATATTCTATAAACCTTTTTGTGCTACGAAATGGATAAAAATTAAAATTGTTTATTTCAGATGAAAATAGGTCAAATTAATTCACAACAGGGTCATTTGACCACAGGATTACTATTTTTGTGACACCATAAAACGTTGGTAAACAATTAAGACTCATTTTAAGGTCACCTGGTATCTTTAGTAGACCATGATATTGAACATGATGTACCATGGTCCTCGACACCATAGCGCCCCCATCCGACAAACGGGAGCAACGACCACAACGCCGCGTAGGCATATCCGCACGCGATCAGTCTCAGCGTCGACGTCTTGTCAATCTTGTGAGCTGAAAGAGGAAAGAAATATGCTTAGCTCACAGAGGTAATCAAGAAGCAAATCTTTAAGATAGAAACTATACTATGCCGTTAAAAAATGATTTGCACACTCATATATGAGGTGTTGCAGATAAGGAAATTATTTTTTTTTAATGACTATTTTACCTTGTTTGTCAGTTTTACGCTTTTAATTGCCTTTGTTATTTTATCTATACAAGTTGTATTTGTCTATTTTAAACCCATGGAAATACAATTTTTATAGTCACTATCAAATAGATACTCGCGCTGGACCAGTTACCGTCGATGAAGTAGACCGTGACTGGCAGCGGCTACAAGGGTCCTCTCCAGCATAGCCGCTGTAATCGGCGGTTATTGGTAGCGACGGAAAACTGGACCCTCACGAGTAGTCCAATCACAAATTGTCAATTTGCACTTTATCAGACAAGTGTTGCGAATGCCTGAGTACCAATCTATTGCTAATAAATGTGTTTTATACACAAAGACTAAAACTTTGTTAAATCATAATATATTGCAAATCATCAATGTAATTATAATACACGTGGTATAAAGGGGAATTATTGTTGCAATATATTTTGACTACATATCTGTCTGGAATTTACCATCTGTTCAGGTAATACAATATCCTATTTCTTCCATTCCACGATTAAATTTATCTAACTGATATCTATTTAATTCTTGATCATTGTTAGTATTAAATATGAGATATTTTGTAATCAATACGAATAATCCCAATTTTATGATAATTCATTCTCGCAACTACTATCAATAAACTTATTAATTATAACAAAGTTAAACAATTCCCGTAGCAATACACTATCCTTGTCCATTTTCCTGTACTTATCTCCTTGTTAGGTAGGAACTCTTGGTTTGATAATGCATATTAACCATACTATACACACAGCATATCTGTATAGTGCTAGATATGCACTGCCTGAAGATGGGGTACATACAATGTTGATGTCCTGGCTAAACTGATATCCTGGCTAAATACGGGATGAACTATCAAATTTATGCAGATGATACCCAGATACACATCCCTATATACCGTACCTCTAGTCAACAAGTTGTAAACAGTAGAGACAAACTGGAAAATGTATTAACGAAGTCAGAACATTTTTAATCTCAAACAAGATGAAGATTAATGACGGAAAAACTGAGATGCTTATCTGCACTGACATATATTGTACTGCTGCTATTAGCTGCGTCTGTTTGCCCAATCGCCGTCACGTCCCAAAATCCCCATAGCAAATATCCAACTAGATCCGGAAATATCCAGGTTCAAAGTTTAAATTGACGGAAATGATATTTGTTGGTATTCATCAGATTTTAAACCGGAAATACTATTTGACAGTTCTCCTATCCCATCGAATTTTGCATAGGAACCATTCTGTTTCACCCTCTCTGAAGACTTTTTTTGTGCTCCACTGTACCACCGGTCTCACAGCGCATGTGCACGTGAAAAGATTTGTGAAATACACTGTATTCTTGTTGTTCCCACGATATCATAAATATTAAAATCATTTCTGTATGTATATTATTACCCGTGATATTAAAATGAAATTTTTAAAACTACAGAGCCAAAACTCAGTAAAATCTATTATTTACTCAAATAAAAGTCTCTCTTTCTGTGACCCGTTCATTCCCTCCTCTTCCTTGGCTGAGTCTAAACTATTGGAAGTATCCATTGGATAAAGTTGCTATGGATCATACTCTTCTGCACACCTTTATAATCTTGATTGTCATGTTGATTGGAAAATGGGGGGGTGTCTATTGTGCATTCCATGTGTACCTCCTCTTTGAGGTCGCTGGATCTCTGTTCTTCCCCGTACGTCCCGGGTGTGGGTTCTGTGTCTGACAATACACCTGTTTGGCACTCTTTTCTGGTGCCGCCTGAAGCTGTCCAGTCTTGTGTAGCTCGTGTTGCAAAACTCGCACATGTAAATCTTGGGTTGAGTTACATGCGAATCTGATACTGTCGCTCTTACTGCATGTGTGATCAGTCTCAATCTGATACCCTCCCTGTCGCTCTTACTGTGTGTTCGGTCTCAATCTGATACTGTCCCTGTCACTCTTACTGTGTGTTCAGTCTCAATCTGATACTGTCCCTGTCGCTCTTACTGTGTGATCAGTCTCGATCTGATACCCTCCCTGTCGCTCTTACTGTGTGTTCGGTCTCAATCTGATACTGTCCCTGTCGCTCTTACTGTGTGTTCAGTCTCAATCTGATACTGTCCCTGTCGCTCTTACTGTGTGTTCAGTCTCAATCTGATACTGTCCCTGTCGCTCTTACTGTGTGATCAGTCTCGATCTGATACCCTCCCTGTCGCTCTTACTGTGTGTTCGGTCTCAATCTGATACTGTCCCTGTCGCTCTTACTGTGTGTTCAGTCTCAATCTGATACTGTCCCTGTCGCTCTTACTGTGTGTTCAGTCTCAATGTGATACCCTCCCTGTCGCTCTTACTGTGTGTTCAGTCTCAATCTGATACTGTCCCTGTCGCTCTTACTGTGTGTTCAGTCTCAATCTGATACTGTCCCTGTCGCTCTTACTGTGTGTTCAGTCTCAATCTGATACTGTCCCTGTCGCTCTTACTGTGTGTTCAGTCTCAATGTGGCAAAGCTGTTGTATCTTCAAAGCTGTTGTATCTTGATCGAAAATATACCAAAGGGGCCATATGGGTGAAACATGAGTGAAATGTAGCTGCACTAGTGTGAGACAGCCACATAAGTGAGAGACAGCCACATAATTGAGCAATACTGTCCCTGTCGCTCTTACTGTGTGTTCAGTCTCAATCTGATACTGTCCCTGTCGCTCTTACTGTGTGTTCAATCTCAATCTGATACTGTCCCTGTCGCTCTTACTGTGTGTTCAGTCTCAATCTGATACTGTCCCTGTCCCTCTTACTGTGTGTTCAGTCTCAATCTGATACCCTCCGTGTCGCTCTTACTGTGTGTTCGGTCTCAATCTGATACTGTCCCTGTCGCTCTTACTGTGTTTTCAGTCTCAATCTGATGCTGTCCCCATCACTCTTACTGTGTCGCTCTTACTGTGTGATCAGTCTCAATCTGATACTGTCCCTGTCGCTCTTACTGTGTGTTCAGTCTCAATCTGATACTGTCCCTGTCGCTCTTACTGTGTGTTCGGCCTCAATCTGATACTGTCCCTGTCGCTCTTACTGTGTTTTCAGTCTCAATCTGATACCCTCCCTGTCTCTCTTACTGTGTGTTCGGTCTCAATCTGATACTGTCCCTGTCGCTCTTACTGTGTGTTCAGTCTCAATCTGATACTGTCCCCATCACTCTTACTGTGTCGCTCTTACTGTGTGATCAGTCTCAATCTGATACTGTCCCTGTCACTCGTACTGTGTGATCAGTCTCAATCTGATACTGTCCCTGTCACTCGTACTGTGTGTTCAGTCTCAATCTGATACTGTCCCTGTCTTACTGTGTGTTCAGTCTCAATCTGATGCTGTCCCTGTCGCTCTTACTGTGTGTTCAGTCTCAATCTGATATTGTCCCTGTCGCTCTTGCAAAATTTAGAAATACAGATTTTTTTCAATACTTTCCAATATTTTATCAGGAATGGGTGTATTTCCCAATAGAATTATATGCAGTCTTGAAGGCATTTTATATGAATTTTGTCACATAATCTCCCAACATTAACCTTATTTTAATTAAGCTCAGTAAGAAAGATATTGAGTATTTTCTATAATGTTCCATTTAATCCAAAATGTAGTTACCTCATGTAGTTACCTTTATTATCATCAAAATGATTGCATCATCAAGATAAATTGTTATTCCCAAAGATTGTATTGTCCCTTTGTATGTGCAATTCTTGAAATATTTCAAACAATGAGTCCCCAGTTTGATCATTTAATCATTTTATGAAATGCTCTAATGTAGGAATTTTGGCTCCACTTCATCGCCATCTTTTATCCAGAATGTATTAGTTGTTCAATAATGTCATTGTTGTCAATCTATTATTTTATGAATGTCTAACTGTAGATAATTCGTCAGCAAAAAACTAAAAGTTTAAATTCATGATACAATTTCTTATATGATCTAAAGCCTGTGCCTAAAGGGTTAGTGTTGTCCTTGTTAATATGTGGTGGGCTGTCATGTCAAGCCCCTGCGAAGTGACAATTCAATGAGGCAGCACTGTATCTGCCTCAGATTGGTATTGTCTTGTCATAAAATAACTGAAAGAATGTTGAAAGTGAGATAAAACCCGAAACAAACAATCAGAACTTACCTGAGGTGTGTGTACATAGTTTGATGTATCTTGTCATGCTCATGAGTGGAACTTACCTTAGGTGTGTGTACATAGTTTGATGTATCTTGTCACGCTCATGAGTGGAACTTACCTGAGGTGTGTGTACATAGTTTGATGTATCTTGTCACGCTCATGAGTGGAACTTACCTGAGGTGTGTGTACATAGTTTGATGTATCTTGTCACGCTCATGAGTTGAACTTACCTGAGGTGTGTGTACATAGTTTGATGTATCTTGTCACGCTCATGAGTGGAACTTACCTGAGGTGTGTGTACATAGTTTGATGTATCTTGTCACGCTCATGAGTGGAACTTACCTGAGGTGTGTGTACATAGTTTGATGTATCTTGTCATGCTCATGAGTGGAACGTACCTGAGGTGTGTGTACATAGTTTGATGTATCTTGTAATGCTCATGAGCATCATGTTGCTGATGCCCACTGTGCCCCAGAACATTCCATTAAACCCGTATATTACACAGCCTGAAATAATGAATGGTTCTTGTAAATATTTCATATACTGTCCACCAGAGAAGCTAAACAGCAAAGGTTGAAGCATTCATGAAACCTGGAAGGTTCCAGGCAATTTTACAGTGGTTTAAGTTATCTGAAAACAATATATGATCTTAAAATTGACATACATACAGGCTATCTGTCTGAAATCCACAAAAGAATATCTGCTCTGAGAATTATGATTTTTTGTGACCACCAAGTACTGCCAGTACTGGACAGGAAGTGTGCTGTGTGACCTTGACCTTTGAACTGTCAGGGGGCTCCGTAAGTCAGGAGGTGTTGTTTACCAATTGTTACAATTGGAGCAACACATTTTCGGCCATCTTTTTTCACTATTTTGAGAATGAATTAGAATATAACACTTATCAAGATGATAGTGCCCTTTCATGGCTTTCATTTGGTGGTAAAATTAATAAAAGTAGATGAATATTTATGTAGTTATGAATACAAACATCCATGAAGATTTTGCTGAAATTGCCAGTTTAGTTTTATATGTTCTGATGTGTATATCACTTAAATAGAACCCAATATGAAGATTTCATCTTTGTCTTCTATATAAAGTCATTATTCTTAATATTTTCTACGTTTGCAAAAAATAATTCAATTCTATATGTTCTGATGTGCATTTCTCTCAAATAGAACCCCATTATGAAGATTTCATCTTTAGTTTCTATACAATATCATTATTTTTTGTATTATATATGTTTGCAAAAAAAGTTTAAAAAAAAATCAATTCTAAACAGCCCAGCCTTTAACAGGGAATCCATGCAGCCTTTGATGTCTTCCCATTCAGTGGTGTGAAAAACCCCAAATTTCATCAAAGAGGGTCAAATCATAAATTTCACTGATACCAATTATCAGCATTCACAGTTTTGCCATTCAAAGTCTTTGGATTTAAGACCAAACCAGTGATCAAAGGGTTTAATGTCACTTTTTCCTCATCTCAGCCTTTAAGTTAAGGGGGATTCCATGCAGCCTTTGAGTCATGTCTTCCCTTTTTGACAGAAAGGTTTTCACATGCATAAGATATTTTTTCAAATAAATAGTATACTTTTCACATAAATGATATATCTTTCACAACCATAAGATATTTGTTACAACCATGACAGTTATTTCATTGAATCAAATAATATTAATATAATCTTATGCTGTTAACACTGAAGTATGATCCTGGCAATTAATTGTACAAAACATCTTCACCCTGTTTTCCAAGCTCGACAGGTGCCCAACTGTTAACTCATTAGGTGTTTACATGAGATCACAGACCAGCTAAACAAAGCTCAATCACATTTGCACCGGGCGCCGGCCAGGAAGTAACAATTGGCCGACTTCCCAGTCTGCCGGGCGCCGGGCAGTTTATCAGCAACACTCTGAGATATGCCGTAGCTGTGGTCAAATTATTAAAGGGCAACGCACGGCACATGCAAGATTGAATGGCGCAGACGTCTGTAGGATATCCTAAAGACGTCTATGTCATTTGACAGACGTCTGAAGGACATCCTAAAGACGTCTATATGAGACCGTAGGGAGCCCGGTGGATCTTCTGACCAGGGCCTGTGAAATAAAAAAAATCCTATTTTCACCGCACGATGCCACCGGTAGCCCTAAGATAATCTGTCAATGTGCCTGCGGGACACTGCCGGGACCCTGCCGTGTACTTTAAGATGATATTTGCTGATAAGACATTGGGGAAACTTACAATAGGACCAGTAGTTAGCATACCTAGGTGACTATAGGACCAGTAGTTAGCCTACCTAAGTGACCATAGCGCCAGTAGTTAGCCTACCTAGGTGACCATAGCGCCAGTAGTTAGCCTACCTAAGTGACCATAGGACCAGTAGTTAGCCTACCTAAGTGACAAATAGGGCCAGTAGTTAGACTACCCAAGTGACCATAGCGCCAGTAGTTAGCCTACCTAGGTGACCATAGGACCAGTAGTTAGCCTACCTAAGTGACCATAGGGCCAGTAGTTAGGCTACCCAAGTGACCATAGCGCCAGTAGTTAGCCTACCCAAGTGAGTATAGGGCCAGTAGTTAGCTTACCTAAGTGACCATAGGGCCAGTAGTTAGCCTACCTAAGTGACCATAGGGCCAGTAGTTAGGCTACCTAGGTGACCATAGGACCAGTAGTTAGCCTAGTAGTTATAGTTATCTTACCTAGGTGACCATAGGACCAGTAGTTAGCCTACCCAAGTGACCATGGGACCAGTAGTTAGCCTACCTAAGTGGCAAATAGCGCCAGTAGTTAGCCTACCTAGGGGACCATAGGACCAGTAGTTAGCCTACCCAAGTGACCATAGGGCCAGTAGTTAGCCTACCTAAGTGACTATATGACCAGTAGTTAGGCTACCCAAGTGACCATAGGGCCAGTAGTTAGGCTACCTAGGTGACCATAGGGCCATTAGATAGGCTACCCAAGTGACCATAGGGCCAGTAGTTAGGCTACCTAAGTGACCATATGACCAGTAGTTAGGCTACCCAAGTGATCATAGGGCCAGTAGTTAGGCTACCTAGGTGACCATAGGGCCAGTAGTTAGGCTACCTAGGTGACCATAGGACCAGTAGTTAGCCTACCTAGGTGACCATAGCGCCAGTAGTTAGCCTACCTAAGTGACCGTAGGGCCAGTAGTTAGCCTGCCCAAGTGACCATAGGGCCAGTAGTTAGCCTACCCAAGTGACCATAGGGCCAGTAGTTAGGCTACCTAGGTGACCATAGGGCCAGTAGTTAGGCTACCCAAGTGACCATAGCGCCAGTAGTTAGCCTACCTAAGTGACCATAGGGCCAGTAGTTAGCCTACCTAGGTGACCATATGACCAGTAGTTAGGCTAACCAAGTGACCATAGCGCCAGTAGTTAGCCTACCCAAGTGACCATAGGGCCAGTAGTTAGGCTACCCAAGTGACCATAGGGCCAGTAGTTAGCCTACCTAGGTGACCATAGGGCCAGTATTTAGGCTACCCAAGTGACCATAGCGCCAGTAGTTAGCCTACCCAAGTGACCATAGGGCCAGTAGTTAGGCTACCCAAGTGACCATAGGGCCAGTAGTTAGCCTACCTAAGTGACCATATGACCAGTAGTTAGGCTACCCAAGTGACCATAGTGCCAGTAGTTAGCTATAGCCTACCTAAGTGACCATAGGGCCAGTAGTTAGCCTACGTAGGTGACCATAGGACCAGTAGTTAGCCTACCCAAGTGACCATAGGGCCAGTAGTTAGCCTACCTAAGTGACCATAGGGCCAGTATTTAGGCTACCCAAGTGACCATAGGGCCAGTAGTTAGCCTACCCAAGTGACCATAGGGCCAGTAGTTAGGCTACCTAGGTGACCAAAGGGCCGGTAGTTAGGCTACCTAGGTGACCATAGGGCCAGTAGTTAGGCTACCTAAGTGACCATAGGGCCAGTAGTTAGGCTACCTAGGTGACCAAAGGGCCGGTAGTTAGGCTACCTAGGTGACCATAGGGCCAGTAGTTAGCCTACCCAAGTGACCATAGGGCCAGTAGTTAGCCTACCTAGGTGACCAAAGGGCCGGTAGTTAGGCTACCTAGGTGACCATAGGGCCAGTAGTTAGGCTACCTAAGTGACCATAGGGCCAGTAGTTAGGCTACCTAGGTGACCAAAGGGCCGGTAGTTAGGCTACCTAGGTGACCATAGGGCCAGTAGTTAGCCTACCCAAGTGACCATAGGGCCAGTAGTTAGCCTACCTAGGTGACCAAAGGGCCGGTAGTTAGGCTACCTAGGTGACCATAGGGCCAGTAGTTAGGCTACCTAAGTGACCATAGGGCCAGTAGTTAGCCTACCTTAGTGACCATAGGGCCAGTAGTTAGCCTACCCAAGTGACCATAGGGCCAGTAGTTAGGCTACCCAAGTGACCATAGGGCCAGTAGTTAGGCTACCCAAGTGACCATAGGGCCAGTAGTTAGCCTACCCAAGTGACCATAGGACCAGTAGTTAGCCTACCTAGGTGACCATATGACCAGTAGTTAGGCTACCCAAGTGACCATAGCGCCAGTAGTTAGCCTACCCAAGTGACCATAGGGCCAGTAGTTGGGCTACCCAAGTGACCATAGGGCCAGTAGTTAGCCTACCTAGGTGACCATAGGGCCAGTATTTAGGCTACCTAGGTGATCATATGACCAGTAGTTAGGCTACCCAAGTGACCATAGCGCCAGTAGTTAGCCTACCTAGGTGACCATATGACCAGTAGTTAGGCTACCCAAGTGACCATAGGGCCAATAGTTAGCCTACCCAAGTGACCATAGCGCCAGTAGTTAGCCTACCCAAGTGACCATAGGACCAGTAGTTAGCCTACCTTAGTGACCATAGGGCCAGTAGTTAGCTTACCTAAGTGACCATAGGACCAGTAGTTAGCCTACCTAGGTGATCATAGGACCAGTAGCTATAGTTAACTTACCTAGGTGACCATAGGGCCAGTAGTTATAGTTAACTTATCTAGGTGACCATGGGGCCAGTAGCTATAGTTAACTTACCTAGGTGACCATAGGGCCAGTAGCTATAGTTAACTTACCTAGGTGACCATAGGGCCAGTAGTTAGCCTACCTAAGTGACCATAGGACCAGTAGTTAGGCTACCCAAGTGACCATAGGGCCAGTAGTTAGCCTACCTAGGTGATCATAGGACCAGTAGCTATAGTTAACTTACCTAGGTGACCATAGGGCCAGTAGTTATAGTTAACTTATCTAGGTGACCATGGGGCCAGTAGCTATAGTTAACTTATCTAGGTGACTATGGGGCCAGTAGCTATAGTTAACTTACCTAGGTGACCATAGGACCAGTAGCTATAGTTAACTTACCTAGGTGACCATAGGGCCAGTAGTTAGCCTACCTAGGTGACCATAGCGCAAGTAGTTATAGTTAACTTACCTAGGTGACCATAGGGCCAGTAGCTATAGTTAACTTACCTAGGTGACCATAGGGCCAGTAGTTAGCCTACCTAGGTGGCCATAGCGCAAGTAGTTATAGTTAACTTACCTAGGTGACCATAGGGCCAGTAGCTATAGTTAACTTACCTAGGTGACCATAGGGCCAGTAGCTATAGTTAACTTACCTAGGTGACCATAGGACCAGTAGCTATAGTTAACTTACCTAGGTGACCATAGGGCCAGTAGTTAGCCTACCTAGGTGACCATAGCGCAAGTAGTTATAGTTAACTTACCTAGGTGACCATAGGGCCAGTAGCTATAGTTAACTTACCTAGGTGACCATAGGGCCAGTAGTTAGCCTACCTAGGTGGCCATAGCGCAAGTAGTTATAGTTAACTTACCTAGGTGACCATAGGGCCAGTAGCTATAGTTAACTTACCTAGGTGACCATAGGGCCAGTAGCTATAGTTAACTTACCTAGGTGACCATAGGGCCAGTAGTGGTAAAGGCAGGCTTGTATGGTAAAGGGGTAGAGCAAGAGAACCATTGCCACGTCACAGATGGCAAGATTCACCACGAAGTAGTCCACTGGCTTGAGTTTCTTATAGTGGCAGATAGACAGAATCAGAACCAGTAGATTCAAGCTTCCTCCTACGCAACCTGCATCATAACACATGTATTGCATTTTAAGTGGATTTTTAAAAAAACATAAGCATCAAATATTGAATGAGTTTATCAATATTTTAATGAAGCAAAAGGATAAAGATAAAGATGCGAGTGTTCCTCGGTGCTCAGTCGCTAATTGCTTAGTACTGGTCGAGGATAACAAGCTAATTGCACCTACCTGCAACGATCATTAAGGCCGCTAGAATGTTGTCTTCAATAGGTGATAGCTTGGACAAGAATTCCTCATCAATAATGGCGGTAGATAGCATATCTACGCTACTGTTATTCATTTTCAAAGTCAGGTTTTTCCCCCGAGTATATCAACAGTTAATGTCCAGTCTTGTTAAGATACTTGTGCTTCTCTTGGGTGTCAAGTGCCATTATAAAGAGAAGCGGCTATAAGCGATGATGTCATCCTAACACCTGCCGCCGATGCTGCAAAACAACTCTCACAGTTAATGAACATAGGAACAGCTTGACTCCAATATCCTTCATCAGCTTTCAAGCATGATTTATAAAAAAACATACTAATAATGACACAATACAATGTTTGATAATGTACTCTATAAATAAACTCTTCATATCGCATGTCCAATTTCATTACGCATTCTTCTTTCAAACTTATACATTGCATCCACATTTACACACCAATACTCCTATATACATTGATATGAAAAACTCCTAATACATTTATCTACGCATACTCCTATATACATTTATCTACGCATACTCCAATATACATTTATACACCAGTACTCCTATATACATTTATACACCAGTACTCCTATATACATCTATACACCAGTACTCCTAAATACATTTATATACCAGTACTCCTATATACATTTATACACCAGTACTCCTAAATACATTTATATACCAGTACTCCTAAATACATTTATATACCAGTACTCCTATATACATTTATACACCAGTACTCCTATATACATTTATATACCAGTACTCCTATATACATTTATATACCAGTACTCCTATATACATTTATATACCAGTACTCCTATATATATTTATATACCAGTACTCCTATATACATGTATATACCAGTACTCCTATATACATTTATATACCAGTACTCCTATATACATTTATACAGCAGTACTCCTATATACATTTATACAGCAGTAGTCCACATACATTTATATACAAATACTCCTGTATACATTTATTCATCATTGCACCTTTATACATTTATATACCATTCTTTACATTTATATACCAGTGCTCCTGAGTTTGCATACAAGTAAAGATTTATATACAATGCTCCTATATGAGGGCATAAAATATTCTTGCACAGAAATCGTGAAATATTAATCTCCTCCAAAATACAGCCACATGGAAAAAAAGCATTTCTGATATCGTGCGAACAAGATAAATATATGTTTTGTAATTTAAACGTAGTTTTAGTCAGATTTCGTCCCCAAAATGGCCAGTGTGAATCAAACAAGCTATTCCTTGGTTTTATCATGTATATCTCACTGTATGATACACTTACAGGAATAGTTTAGAAATACTTAGTACAAAGCGAAGTCAGGATTTATGCGCGTGTATTTAATTAAATATCTCCCCAAAATGGTGTGATGTATCAATGAATTGCTTCTTATATTTCCTGATTGATCAACTGGGATAGGGAACACATGAGCCGAGGTGCTGTTAGGAAGATCCTTTCAACACCAAACTCCATCACCTTTCAATAGTAACGCTCATATTACACATTTGTTACATTTTCTGCATCTTATTTCTGTAATCTTAATGTTGACATAGATGAAAGGCTTCATGCCTTACGACGCCAGAGCTGCTTACGAGTAATTGTCCAGATATGAATGTTAACGTTCTCGATTCCTGTAGTTGCTGTATATGAAGTCAACGATGTCAACGCCCAAGCCCGTGGCTTTATGTCTTATTCACATATCACTCGCATGTCTCCTGAGGTATAATATCAGTAAATATGATTGCCTGACCTTAATACCTCAGTCACATTTGCACCGATTTCAGTTAAGATGCCCGGCCGATGGGTATTTTTTACAAAATCGGCCGGCAGTTCAGATTGCCATGCGGGCACCGGGAGATCATCGGCCACAATTGGGCATCTTTAAGACGTCGGACGGGTCATCGGGATCTTTTAGCTGCAACATAAAATTTGCCGGCATTTCCCCGATGTCTAATGCCTCAGTCACATTTGCCCCGGGCGCCGGCCGGGAAGTAACAATCGGCCGACTTCACAGTCTGCCGGGCGCCGGGGAGTTTATCAGCAACAATCTGAGATATGCCGTAGCTGTGGTCACATTATTGAAGGGCACCGCACGGCACGTGCAAGACTGAATGGCACAGACGTCTGACGGATATCTTAAAGACGTCTAGATCATTTGACAGACGTCTGAAAGACATCCTAAAGACGTCTCGATCACTGACAGACGTCTGTAGGATATCCTAAAGACGTCTATGTGATATCGGAGGGAGCCCGGTGGATCATCTGACGATGGCCTGTGAACACATGAAATCCTATTTTCACCGCACGATGCCACCGGCAGTCGTAAGATAATCTGCCGATGTGCCTGCGGGACACTGCCGGGGCCCTGCCGTGTACTTTAAGAGGATATTTGCTGATAAGGCATCGGGGAAACGCCGGCAACTTTTATGTGGCAGCTAAAAGTTCCCGATGACCCGCCCGACGTCTTAAAGATGCCCAATTGTGGCCGATGATCTCCCGGTGCCCGCGCGGCAATCTGAACTGCCTGCCGATTTTGTAAAAAATACCCATCGGCCGGGCATCTTTACTGAAATCGGCGCAAATGTGACTGAGGCATTATCAGCAAATATAATCTTAAAGTACATGGCAGGGTCCCGGCAGGGTCCCGGCAGGGTCCCGGCAGTGTCCCACAGGCACATCGGCAGATTATCTTGGGGCTGCCGGTGGCATCGTGCGGTGAAAATAGGATTTTTTTAATTTCATGTGTTCACAGGCCATCATCAGATGATCCACAGGGCTCCTCCCTACTATATCACAAAGACATCTTTAGGATATCCTACATATGTCTGTCAATGATCTAGACGTCTTTAGGATATCCTACAGACGTCTGTGCCATTCAGTCTTGCACGTGCCGTGCGGTGCCCTTTAATAATGTGACCACAGCTACGGCATCTCTCAGATTGTTGCTGATAAACTCCCCGGCGCCCGGGACCCTGTGAAGTCGGCCAATTGTTACCTCCCGGCCGGGAAGTAATAATCAGCTGACTTAACAAGGTTCCCGGGCGCCGGGGAGTTTATCAGCACATTATTAAAGGGCAGTAGTAATCAGAGATATGCCATAGCTGTGGTCACATTATACAAGGGTGCGCACGGCACGTGCCAGATTAGATGCCACAGACATTTGTAGGATATCCTAAAGACGTCTGTATCATTTGTAGGATATCCTAAAGACGTCTGTATCATTTGAAGGATATCCTAAAGACGTATATATATAATATCATAGGGAGCCCGTTGGATCATCTGACGAGGGCCTATGAACTCATGAAACAAAAATAAATCCCATTTTCACTGTGCGATTCCACTGACAGCCCTAAAATAATGTTAAGATATGCTTGCAGGACATATCTGCCTGCCGTGTACTTTAAGATGATGTTTGGTGAAAAGACATCGGGAAAACACCGGCAACTTTTATATTGCAGATAAAAGTTGCTGATGACCCATACGACTTCTTAAAACTACCTAATTGTAGCCGATGATCTCCCAGTACCCTTATGGCAATCTGAACTGCCGGCCGATTTTGTAAGTCTTTTTAAAAAAAAAAAGAATTTGTATACAGTTTCCTTTTTGAAAATGATATTTATATTTTCTCATCATATTATCTTATGATTTTGTGCATAAAGTTATTAATTTTCATATATTCTACATTTGCAAAAAAATATTCAAATTCTATGTTTATTTATGCAGTTGAGGTATCTGCCAATAGGTGGCACTGACAGGCAAGTTTGTGATCTGCAGGCCCCTCAGAAGTACATATCGCTCCAAAATTCTGTGTTATAATACCCACCACTAATCACAATTGAGCTGAATGTTGTGTCTTACATGTTGTAATTCCACTTTCAAAATGTTAAATGTATTTAATTTTTTTCATGCACAAGAGAAAGTCCGAACCTATCTCTTAGTATTAACCTATATAAAAGTAAGAGATATCGCCCTGGCTGCCTGTGGTGGAGGTCGAGAGACATGTGTGACCATATTCCCAAACCTTAACCCAGTATCTGCCCCCTGAAGTGTTGAAATTCAAAACTGCTATAAATTTGTCACATGTACACTGTCACAACACTGCAACCAGGGGCGGATCCAGGATTCTTTAAGCCGGGGGAGGCAGGGGGGCTCAAATGTGCTAAAGTAAGTGGCTCCAGTCCCATAAAGTAAGGGGCTCCAGTCCCATAAAGTAAGGGGCTCCAGTCCCATAAAGTAAGGGGCTCCAGTCCCATAAAGTAAGGGGCTCCAGTTCCCAAAAGCTCCCTAGCCACAGACCCCTCCTGGTTGTCATGTCAAGGACCTGCGACATGACAATTCAGTGAGGCAGCACTATATCTGCTACAAGTAGGTCTCATCACGAAATGACTGAAATAATGTTGAAAGTGATGTAAAGCCCCAAACAAACACACACAAAAAAAAACAGACCCCTCCTGGATCCGCCACTGACTGCCTCAACGCCTCCGTTCGCTTATATAACAGTGTGTTATAACACAGACTTTATTGTAACATATATTTCTTACAGGTTTAAGACCTGTATACAAAAAATACCCATCGGCCGGGCATCTTAACTGAAATCGGCGCAAATGTGACTGAGAACACCTGAAAAAAAAAATCCCATTTTCACCATATGATGTCACCGGGAGCCCTTAGATGATCTCAAGATATTATCCGCTGGCCGATGTTTACTTCTCGGCCGGCACCTGGCACAAATGTGACTGAGGCATAAGTGATGCCTTGCAATTGTGTTGGATTAATGGGATTGTCGGTATTTTGAAACTGCTTAAACTGATACATACTGATGGACAGACTAATGACAGAGAGATTAAGTAGTGGGTAGAAATATGGTATATTTAATGTGTAACTCATATACTATATATCAATGAAAATAATACAGAATTTAATCAGTATCGGGGCAACTTTTATTTACATTATGAACAAAAGGACATGGATAGAAAGCGCCTTAAATCTCTCATCAATGGCGATGTTTACTGAAATTCTATTTGGATGGCATTCTGCACTGTGTGGAATTCAAGAGGAGGGATTGGGATTGCCCTTCATAGGCTAAATGCAATCAACACCCACATCTGCACATGTGGACCTACCACCTATTGGCAGGTGACAGTTAATTGCTTAAAACTTGCACATCACAAGAAATGGAAGAGATTGAATATGAAATGGGAAGTACAAAACTTCCTATTGCAGTGGGTACATGGTGTCACTTTCACCCAGCATAAATGGCGCCAAAATAGAATACATTCTCCAATTTATATATATATTCAAGAACTAATTTTTGCACCTTCCTTTTATTGAAGACAAATATAAAATATATGAAAATTTGCAGAAAGAAATCAGCTTTTCAATGAGGTAATCCATTTGTCTCTACACCTAATACATTTCTTGTCACCTGATGTTGCAAATTTATAATTAGCACATTTTCACATAATTTGATAGTTTAATATCATTTTTATGTACCATTATGATTAGAGCAGCTTATTGGGGGTTATTTTCTGAATATACACTTATATCTTATAGGTATAAAAGATTGCATTGGATCAATTTAAAGTCTGTCAATTTTCATCTTTTGTACACCCCCCACATTCAAGCTATTTTTAACCAAATTTAGCTTGTTAATAAATCTCGAAATTGAAGGACTTAATTTTCATTTAATTTTCAACATAAAAGTTTTTTTACTATTCATTATGATATGTACTTTCATAATT
This sequence comes from Amphiduros pacificus, assembly GCA_949316495.1. Taxonomy (NCBI): domain Eukaryota; kingdom Metazoa; phylum Annelida; class Polychaeta; order Phyllodocida; family Hesionidae; genus Amphiduros; species Amphiduros pacificus. The sequence continues at coordinate 53,885,824 of OX439001.1, read as the reverse complement.
TAACCAACAATAAGTTGTTGTTATAGATAGTATTCCAAAATAACTCAGCATATCAAAATTTCCTCTAATTACCTTTGCAGATTGGTCCAAAATTTAAAATTGCTCTAATATTGTTAATTCTGAACGAATTCTGATGAATAACGACTCTATGAGCCAGTTTTTGAAAGATGTAGATGATTGAATATTGAAATTTATAGTAAAATCCTCGGAAATAGGAGTTTCATTTTCAATGTCATTCAAAGGTCACTTCAAGGTCACCGGCCATATTTTATAAAAATAGCCTACAAGGGTCCACATTCAGTCATATATCATTTGTAGATGTGTCCCACACAGTAAAAACGTTATATGCCTACGTCTGTCATTTCTACTGATGAGGCCAGTGTTTTTGAACAATTAAATGAGACTGCCCTTTCTGACCCAACAGTCAGCAAATGTTTGCCTTTCTTTAATGTCGGATAAATGGGTCCAAAAACAATAGATTACGCAGTATTTGTATACAAAAAAGGAATGTCGGTGTTTGAAACTGAAATTGTCAGATTACTTAGAACAAATAAAGAGAAAAACAATTTGTCACCAAAACAAATGGTTGGATAGTGAAATGTCAGATTACTGAAATGTTGGAAAGTGAGGGTTGACTGTAAATCTTTATCAGAGGACTTGTATGTAAATCAAGGAGTATTGGTGTACCAGTACTTCAATCTGAATTCATATATCAATTATCCCAGATACATTTATACAAGTAAACCTTATACGTGTGGAAGCCAGTCCAGTTGCCTGCTTCACCGTCATTGTTAGCGTCTCTCTGAATGTTTTATTAACATGGAGAAAAAACATCTATGTTTGATATATAGACTTCTCATACCTTGTTATTGATTGTATTTGACAATGAGGTCCTGCAGTTTTTATTGTTTGGTAGAATAATTTCCTGGGCTAATTTTCGTCCAATGTCTGCAAAAAAATGTAAAATGTATTTGGAATTGTCATCTTTATTTTTTTTCTTTCTGTTTTGTTTAACTGAATATGTCATTGTTTTTCGGGTGTTTTTCAGTCCCTTAAATCTATTAGGAAGATTTTCATCTTAATCTGTTTGGCCTATTCTTATACATTTCCGCAATACATAGTTATATAAGTTATAAGAATCTATGTTTGTTGTTTTCAGTTTCTTTCTTCATTTAATAGATTTAATGATTCTGTATGTAATTCTCTTGGATTTCTCATGTTTATAATGATTAATATTGGCTGCATTCTGTGGAATGTGTTTTTCTTTGGCAGTTTGAATAATGTTGATGTTATGTAAACTGTTAAAAATTATTTTTGGGTCTTTTGTTGGAGTATATTCCTTTAATGCTAGATTGTCAGACGTATTTCATTTTCAAAATTCTTAAAAGAATGTTAATCACATTAAAATATCTACATATTTGGTGCATGGTGGATCTTTAAGTTGAATATTGTTTTTATTTGAACTATGGCTCATGAGCTCAAAACTCTACAAGGAGGGACCTTTATCTGGTAAAGAATATGAAACATGTTATCTGTTACGACTCACAATGTAAGCAGATACATTATATAAGTTGAGCATCTTTCGTGCTGTAACGTTTATATATGCATATATATTGTCCTATCCATTGGAAGGTCACATGTGTGCATAAAGGAGCCTCCCTGTGCCATCGGAATACACCAAGGTGTCATTTACCGATGGCAACCTTTAGCTCTAAGTTATTAGACGTCTTTGTCTTCTTAAAGTAAGGATGTGGAAGTTAAACAGACTGGTTCCCACCAATAGTTCTCATCAATGGCGCAATCTTTGCTTGCGGTCGTTACAAAAGGAAATGATGCCCTTTTTATCATGTTTCACGTGTATATCTGATACGATTATAGAGTTGATTCTCTATAGGTAGGTATATTAACTTGGTATGGAATTACATTGACGCATAATAAAAATCAAGATGGCCAAATACATGTAGAGGTTGAAAATGTGCTTGATTTCCCTTAAGGGAAGTGTACGCCACGACACACCACTCAAAGAAAAACATCCTATAATGTCATTTTCGCTTTGTTATATTTTAGGACAGTGTGTGAACAAGTAAGGTTGATGACCTTTTACCATTTTTTGAAAACCCCAAAATATAAAGTAATATATTGCAGCATAGATCAGAAACAGAGGGATACAGTGTGAGCCGGCGACAGGCGGAAATGTCTCATAAACTGATATATGCACAATGGAGAGAGGTCATCCGACCATAAACAGGACCGAATATGTCTGGTAATATAAACATATCTATCTTATACTTAAAGTGGAGAATAAGACTTGAAAGTATCATATACATTGATATATATATAGAAAGGATATCTCCTCTAAGTGTTTACAGGACCGAATGTGTCTTGTAAAATAAACATATTAAACGGATACTTGGCATATGTCCTATAAAATCACAGACATAGAGACATAGAGTGGGGCTTTGATATGGTACATGTCACATGAACTCAGATGTACAATGTATTTCATTTGATTGTATTCACAACCTTTTTAGTACTGTCCAGTCTATATCTGGTCAAATAGAAGCCTGTCACTGGGAAATATTTTGGCTAAATTTTGTGGTCTCACAATTAATACTATTAATTATTAGTTGATCAAAATATTAGTTGATCAAATATAGAGCTACTGTTACGCCACTTTACAGTATTTTAACAGTAATCATATTTAAGTACTAGTATTCCATCACTGGAACATGTGAAAAAGCAATGATTTGTAGAAAAAGGTAATTATTTATGCTGAATAACTGATAGAACTGATTTTAAACTGTCCTTTTAATTCTCAAATTAAATTAGAATAATTTACTTTGACCACATGTCAAGAAGAATGAAATGTTAGCAGAACAGTGATCCAAACAAGAAAAAGTGGTGCTCCACATGTAAGAATCACAACATATCTAAGCACAGCTTATATCTGTTATAATTGATATCACCTCCTCTTTATCAACACCTTCAGCAAACATTTCCCCATCCCTAATGAGGCAACATTCTCTCAGGAATGTACCAACTTGCACAACCTCCTTATAAACAGTAGTTCTATGAAGTAGAGCCTTAAAATCATTGTGATTGTAATCATTCATCCACAATTTGCTTCCATACTTAACATTTATATGAGCACTGCCTTATTCCAAGCAATACATATATCATCAATATCTTTGCTAGCAAGATCCCATGCCTGACTGCCATAAAAAGTACAACAATAATTACAAAATAGTTTAGCAACTAACGAGCTGTGAAAATGTCCAAAATTAGCTAGTAATCTATTAACTGACGCATACAAAATTCCCTTTTTATACTGTACATCCTTTTTGTCATTACATTCACTGTCATTACATTCACTGTCATTACATTCACTGTCATTACATTCACTGTAAATAGTTACCCAAATGCTTTGCTTCACTGGACCATTCTAACTTCTTTCCATTCATCATCATATCATTTGTGTGTTCATCCTTACCAAAACATGTGCATACTGTTTTCTTTTCAAGAAGCCCTGGGACAACAACAAGAAGCCATGGGATAACACTATACTCATTTCCATAATCCTCACATACCCTAATAAGAGACTGTAATGCCTGAGATGTGGGACAGAGCACTGTTAAATCATCAGCATATGCCACACATCCAACACAGAGACTACCCAGTCTGCAGCCTGCAGGTTGCTTAGCCAGTCTACACAAGAGTTCATCAAAATATATACAAAACAAAATTGGCGATAAGATTGTTTTACTCCATTCATAGTTTGCACTGCTCTTGAAACCTGTCCATTCCAAGATGTGTACAATTTCTGCTTTGTGTAGCAGTCTAACAATAATCTTATCACAATTGCAGGTACATTTCTTTTCGATAACAATTTAAATAATTTGCCATAATGAACTCGATCAAAGGTTTTAGAGGCATCTAATAAGCATGCATAAACATTAGATCCACCTTTCTTAAAATATTCTACAGTCTCTTGTAATGTAGATGTGCAAAGGACAGTAGAGTGGCCTTCTTTGAAGGCAAACTGTAAATCTTACGTGTTCAGTATATTTCTATATTCATTTAAAATAATAAGGTCTATAACTTTACATAATGCACAGCATAATGCTATACCTCTGTAATTATCACCATTACACAGACTAGCACGAACTAGCATAACTACACTCTAAAGTTGTCTTATTACACTTAGTACCTTTATTAGATCAACAAAGGTCACGAGGAAATACCATTCCTCATCATATGAAAAGGATGTCATGAAATTCTACACACGGTGCATACACACAGAGGGGTCCAGGTTCAGTTAGGTGAACATCTGCCTCCATGAGTTCAAGGATCACGTATTAATTGCTTGGTCCAATTGCCAGCTAAAAAGAGCTCAACATGTGCATTGTCTTCTTGTTTTTTGACATGGCCTCATGCATATTAACAAGAAAGTCTTTAAAAAAAAAAAATTGTGTGCAATTTCATTTTTGAAAATGACATTTATATTTCTTCATCCCCCAAATATCAAATGGCCTGGCCGTAAATCCCGCCAAATGTTGTCTGCTGAGCGGATTTGTGAACTGCTAAAATGAAGAAATGTGCATGGTTCAGAGCGCCACCATCCCACATTTGCAACGTGAGAGTATAAATCGAATGCGGCTTCATTTACATAAATCTACGATATAGAGTATGTTTGTTGTTTGGGGTTTTACATCACTTTCAACATTATTTCAGTCATTTTGACCTACTTGTAGTCCTGCCTCACTGAATTGTCATGTCGCAGGTCCTTGACATGACAACCCACCTGGTCACAGGTTTACAAAGACAATGGGTTAACCCTTAGGCACGGGCCTCAGCTCATATGGGACATTGTATCATGAGTTCAATCTCAGCATGGCCGGGGATCGAACTCACGACCTTTGGATCATCACAGAGGAACTGATGCTAATAGGCTGGCACTCTAACCAACTGCGCCACGGCCCATGGCCAGCTACAGAGTGTGAATCGAATGCATCACAGAATGAAATGTACACAGAAATCTCTCCAGTATAAGCACCAACCGTCTCTGATCACTACATATGCAATTTGTCACAATATAGTCTATATTATAACATGTATTTATTATTGCATTTGAAATTGTACATTTGTTACCCATTTTAAACATTCAGCTATAATGAACTACTTTTTACACATCATAAACATATGGACTTGTTTAGATGGGATATAAAAAAATCACCAAAAAACCAAGACCTCTACAATGACACATCATAAACATATGGACTTTTTTATGGGATGCAAAAATGCCACTAAAAAACCAAGACCTCTACAATGACACATCATAAACATATGGACCTGTTTAGATGGGATATAAAAAACACTAAAACACCAAGACCTCTACTTCTGGGAAGTGTACGTCTGGACAAGTTATGCTCCACAATGACAAACTCAATAAATATATATGTAAATATATCAGCATCAACCTGTTCCACTTCTAGGTAAGGCACAGCAATGCTGGACAAACCATACGAGGTTAGTCTTATCTTTTCTTGTCCCAACGAGCAGGAATAAAAAAGTGCTATCGATTTTTGTGTCAACATGATTGGATAACTTTTACCAACATTGTGATTAAAGTTCAGTGCTAAACACTGTATGGACAACGCTTTAAAATAAATGTTTCCTTTGACATAAACAGAAGTTCAGCCTTCTACACACCGATACATGACGGTGGCCTCGGCGTTCCATTCATGTGCTGTGCAAATATTTGCCGCAATCCGAACCTAACAAGCTAATGTGCTGCATGGTTGTAGGATCATACATGGAAGCGGGTAGGTATTGCTGGATTGTAGACTGGCACATTTAGAATCAAATGCACCTTGGAACAACAACAAAAAGCCTTGGAAGATAAGAAGCCCTGGGACAACAACAAAAAGCCTTGGGATAACAACAAGAAGTCTTGGGATAACAACAAGAAGTCTTGGGATAACAACAAGAAGCCTTGGGATAACAACAAGAAGCCTTGGGACAACAACAAGAAACTCTGGGACAACAACAAGAAGCCTTGGGATAACAACAAGAGGCCCTGGGACAACAACAAGAAGCCTTGGGATAACAACAAGAAGCCTTGGGATAACAAAAAGAAGCCTTGGGACAACAACAAGAAGCCTTGGGATAACAACAAGAAGCCTTGGGATAACAACAAGAAGCCTTGGGATAATAACAAGAAGCCCTGGGATAACAACAAGAAGCCTTGGGATAACAACAAGAAGCCTTGGAGGATAAGAAGTCTTGGGATAATAACGAGAAGTCTTGGGACAAGGATAAGAAGCCTTGGGATAATGATATAAAGCTTTGAAGAAACCTTTCATTATCTGAGGATTGACAAATATTAATAGATACCTACCTTCTAAATACATTTAACACTTCTATGTGCTATAATTCATTCAAGAAAAAGTGACAATAATTTGTTTTCTATCACAGGACATCATGGCAGACGCAAAGGAAAGCAGGCAACAAAATTCAAAGTTACAAGCTGATGTCGATAAAGCAAGCACAAATCCAGAAAATCAACAAGCAATCCAGGACAAAGAAAATAAACGCAAAATTAGCCTAGGTTCCTCTCAACAAACTCAACATAGTGACAATAACCAACGCAAGCTGAGTGGACAGTCACAACAGGGCGATAATAACCAAAGACAGCTGAGTAGACAGTCACAACCTGGTGATAATAACCAAAGACAGCTGAGTGGACAGTCAAAACAGGGCGATAATAACCAAAGACAGCTGAGTGGACAATCAAAACAGGGCGATAATAACCAAAGACAGCTGAGTAGACAGTCACAACCTGGTGATAATAACCAAAGACAGCTGAGTGGACAGTCAAAACAGGGCGATAATAACCAAAGACAGCTGAGTGGACAGTCAAAACAGGGCGATAATAACCAAAGACAGCTGAGTAGACAGTCACAACCTGGTGATAATAACCAAAGACAGCTGAGTGGACAGTCAAAACAGGGCGATAATAACCAAAGACAGCTGAGTAGACATTCACAACCTGGTGATAATAACCAAAGACAGCTGAGTGGACAGTCAAAACCGGGCGATAATAACCAAAGACAGCTGAGTAGACATTCACAAGCGAAGAGTGTTGGGAGTTGGCAGCCGAGAGGCAGACTCCCCTCAGACCCTTTACCTGAGATTCCCAGAAGGATTGAGCCCAGTGGAAACGATGTGGAAGTTTCATCACAGACTTCTTGCATATCTAAAGATGAACATGATGAAGGGGACTACCCGTCTATTGATACCATAACCTTGATTTCAGAACCATTGCGACCCTGCAGCTGCGTCCCTCAGTCCCCAACAAGTGGTTATATCAGTATGACTTATGATAGTATAACCTGCAACAAGCCGTTTCACATTGTGCAAAAATCTGTGGACTCAGATTTGTTATATTCGGGTTGGGATGACGACATCGCTTCTGCGGAACACAGCATTGACCAAAGCAAGGGCCCAAAGAGACCCCCAGCACTGAGAACTGTCTACGGCTACCCCGAGAGCATACTGGACCCGGGCCTGAAAGCACCAGCATCACCATGGAATGAACCGCAAACAACATACACACATAAAGTGCACCAAGGAAAGCTGTTTGACCCAGGTAATGAATTGTTATTTGATTTATTCATCATTCTCACGGGTATGTCCCAATGTAACTCAGGCAGTGCTATGTGATTCCTCAGTAATGGACCCAGTACACACTGCATGTCCCCATGTAACTCAGGCAGTGCTATGTGATTCCTCAGTAATGGACCCAGTACACACTGCATGTCCCCATGTAACTCAGGCAGTGCTGTGTGATTCCTCAGTAATGGACCCAGTACACACTGCATGTCCCCATGTAACTAAGGCAGTGCTATGTGATTCCTCAGTGATGGACCCAGTACACACTGCATGTCCCCATGTAACTCAGGCAGTGCTATGTGATTCCTCAGTAATGGACCCAGTACACACTGCATGTCCCCATGTAACCCAGGCAGTGCTGTGTGATTCCTCAGTAATGGACCCAGTACACACTGCATGTCCCCATGTAACTCAGGCAGTGCTATGTGATTCCTCAGTGATGGACCCAGTACACACTGCATGTCCCCATGTAACTCAGGCAGTGCTATGTGATTCCTCAGTAATGGACCCAGTACACACTGCATGTCCCCGTGTAACTAAGTCAGTGCTATGTGATTCCTCAGTTATGGACCCAGTACACACTGCATGTCTCCATGTAACTCAGGCAGTGCTATGTGATTCCTCAGTAATGGACCCAGTACACACTGCATGTCCCCATGTAACTCAGGCAGTGCTATTTGATTCCTCAATGATGGACCCAGTACACACTGCATGTCCCCATGTAACTCAGGCAGTGCTATGTGATTCCTCAGTGATGGACCCAGTACACACTGCATGTCCCCATGTAACTCAGGCAGTGCTATGTGATTCCTCAGTAATGGACCCAGTACACACTGCATGTCCCCATGTAACTCAGGCAGTGCTATGTGATTCCTCAGTAATGGACCCAGTACACACTGCATGTCCCCATGTAACTCAGGCAGTGCTATGTGATTCCTCAGTAATGGACCCAGTACACACTGCATGTCCCCATGTAACTCAGGCAGTGCTATGTGATTCCTCAGTAATGGACCCAGTACACACTGCATGTCTCCATGTAACTCAGGCAGTGCTATTTGATTCCTCAATGATGGACCCAGTACACACTGCATGTCCCCATGTAACTCAGGCAGTGCTATGTGATTCCTCAATGATGGACCCAGTACACACTGCATGTCTCCATGTAACTCAGGCAGTGCTATGTGATTCCTCAATAATGGACCCAGTACACACTGCATGTCTCCATGTAACTCAGGCAGTGCTATGTGATTCCTCAATGATGGACCCAGTACACACTGCATGTCTCCATGTAACTCAGGCAGTGCTATGTGATTCCTCAGTAATGGACCAAGTACACATTGCATGTCTCCATGTAACTCAGGCAGTGCTATGTGATTCCTCAGTAATGGACCCAGTACACACTGCATGTCCCCATGTAACCCAGGCAGTGCTGTGTGATTCCTCAGTAATGGACCCAGTACACACTGCATGTCCCCATGTAACTCAGGCAGTGCTATGTGATTCCTCAGTGATGGCCCCAGTACACACTGCATGTCCCCATGTAACTCAGGCAGTGCTATGTGATTCCTCAGTAATGGCCCCAGTACACACTGCATGTCCCCATGTAACTAAGTCAGTGCTATGTGATTCCTCAGTTATGGACCCAGTACACACTGCATGTCCCCATGTAACTCAGGCAGTGCTATGTGATTCCTCAATGATGGACCCAGTACACACTGCATGTCTCCATGTAACTCAGGCAGTGCTATGTGATTCCTCAGTGATGGACCCAGTACACACTGCATGTCCCCATGTAACTCAGGCAGTGCTATGTGATTCCTCAGTGATGGACCCAGTACACACTGCATGTCCCCATGTAACTCAGGCAGTGCTATGTGATTCCTCAGTAATGGACCCAGTACACACTGCATGTCTCCATGTAACTCAGGCAGTGCTATGTGATTCCTCAGTGATGGACCCAGTACACACTGCATGTCCCCATGTAACTCAGGCAGTGCTATGTGATTCCTCAGTAATGGCCCCAGTACACACTGCATGTCCCCATGTAACTCAGGCAGTGCTATGTGATTCCTCAGTGATGGACCCAGTACACACTACATGTCCCCATGTAACTCAGGCAGTGCTATGTGATTCCTCAGTAATGGCCCCAGTACACACTGCATGTCCCCATGTAACTAAGTCAGTGCTATGTGATTCCTCAGTGATGGACCCAGTACACACTACATGTCCCCATGTAACTCAGGCAGTGCTATGTGATTCCTCAGTAATGGACCCAGTACACACTGCATGTCCCCATGTAACTCAGGCAGTGCTATGTGATTCCTCAGTGATGGACCCAGTACACACTACATGTCCCCATGTAACCCAGGCAGTGCTATGTGATTCCTCAGTAATGGCCCCAGTACACACTGCATGTCCCCATGTAACTAAGGCAGTGCTATGTGATTCCTCAGTAATGGCCCCAGTACACACTGCATGTCCCCATGTAACTAAGTCAGTGCTATGTGATTCCTCAGTGATGGACCCAGTACACACTGCATGTCCCCATGTAACTCAGGCAGTGCTATGTGATTCCTCAGTAATGGACCCAGTACACACTGCATGTCCCCATGTAACTCAGGCAGTGCTATGTGATTCCTCGGTAATGGACCCAGTACACACTGCATGTCCCCATGTAACTCAGGCAGTGCTATGTGATTCCTCAATGATGGACCCAGTACACACTGCATGTCCCCATGTTACCCAGGCAGTGCTATGTGATTCCTCAGTAATGGACCCAGTACACACTGCATGTCCCCATGTAACTCAGGCAGTGCTATGTGATTCCTCAGTAATGGACCCAGTACACACTGCATGTCCCCATGTAACTCAGGCAGTGCTATGTGATCCCTCAGTAATGGACCCAGTACACACTGCATGTCCCCATGTAACTCAGGCAGTGCTATGTGCTTCCTCAGTGATGGACCCATTACACACTACATGTCCCCATGTAACTCAGGCAGTGGACCCAGTACACACTACATGTCCTGATATAATTGGGGAAGATTCATAGGACGGGATAAGAAAGATGCCATAAAAATAGTTAACAAGAAAGTCTTTTTAAAAAAAAAAAAGAATTTGTATACAGTTTCTTTTTTTTAAATTATATTTATATTTTCTCATCATTTCGAAGTTGTCGTAAATGTAGACTACACTGACATATATTCTACCTTTGCAAAAAACATTTCAATTCTATGTTTATTTATGCAGTTGAGGTGTCCACCAGTCTGCTCCAATATTCACCAGTCTGCTCCAATATTCTGCGTTATAATACCCACCACTAATTGCAATTGAGCTGAATGTTGTGTCTCACATGTCATCTTGTAATTCTACTGTCTCTGTCCTATATACTAAGTATTAACACTCTGGCTGCCTGTGGTGGAAGAAGGGACATGTGTGACTTAACTCCCAACACCTAGACTCTGGATCTATACCCACATCTGAAATTCAACACTGCTATAAATTTGTACTATGTACACAGAAATCGCTGGGCTGGCTTTCATAGAACTAAATAAAAACAGGGTATCATTTTCTTATTGCATCACCCCAAAATCAGGGTATCATTTCAACTTTGCATCATCCCTAAAACAGGATATCAAAATTTAAGTCAGTCCTAAATCAAGGTACCAATGAAGATAGAATATTTCCCTAAATCAGGTTCTGAGTTTTTCAATTCCAATCCAGCCTCTGAGGGTTAAAATTACGAAAGTGTCCCCCCAGGGGGGCTGGGTGACGTCAAGTATTTACACATTGGCCCTCGTCGTCTCCGTTCACTTAGTATAATAACAGTCTGTAATAACAGAGCCTTTCTTATTACATAAATTTCCTACAGCTCTAAGAGCTGTATACATGAAAGGTGTTCTAGTGTTTAAGTGTTTTGACTGCTGAGACTTTGATCAAGGGTAATACTTGACCTGAAACTGTCTATATTTAATACATCGATGTTTAGTTTCAGGAGAGTCTCTGAACTTCCTGGTTGATCATGCCAATCAGATATACGAGAGGGATAAACAGAAGGTTGACAGGCCTCAAGGATCCCGAACTCTATTGCCAGATGCCACACAATATGGACGACAGGGGGCGACACTGGACATCAGAGATAACAGGTCCCAACAAGCTGTAGGAGGACATTCAATTTGGTGAACCCAGTATGATAAGAAGAATCATAGTTGTTCAGAAGACTTGTATCAGTGAATAATATATCATTTATCATTGATAATGTTACTCTCCATATTAGATCCAGGATTTAAACCTGGCTCTGCAAGTATTGACCAAAATCAGTGAGTCAAAGAGGCCACAGCTTCTTTTAGCAGCCAAGAGACACTGAGTAAAATATTTTGTCACATGTAATAACACAACCAATCGGTGTTCTTGTTTTGGTTAGAAAGTGATTACAACAACAAATACATGTGCAAGTATAACTCAGTCAAGTGATGTCATTGGTTTGGTTAGAAAGTGAGTAGTCACAACACGTGCGTACCTGCAACCATCAACACATGTGTGTGGATGTGACAGCTTGCTTTAGTTTGAAAATGGGTGGGCATTGTGAGTCAGCATGTGCACAGCCCACCAATTGTGCACATGTCTGTGGATTATGCAGTCACCATTGCAGAGTAGGTTGAGGCAATGTCACACCAATTGTGGCAGATGTAGTGTGTGACTCTACCTCGCCATGCAGAGTATGATAATGTGTCTTTGACTTTGAGGTACAAGCATGCTACATGTCACATATCACAATTAGGTCAGTGTCAACTCACTAGGGGGCACTGGGCAGTGCTCGACCAGCATATGCCTACCCCCTGGGGGGGTGTTATAATCTGGTCTGCCCTTCTATACAATCGTTCAGGTTGCAGCTCCCGGGTTGCAAAGACATTTATTTACCCAGTTCTAAGACAATTCACGGCTTCACTAGGAATCTTGGATGCTCACAATCCATTGTGTGTGCTGTTTGTACGATGTAGGACTACCAAAGGACTAACTGTAGGACTACCTCCTCTTGCTTGATTAGTCCCTCAGCCCCACTGTTTGTGCTAGACTCAAGCGCACCAGTGTCCAAGTTCCTTCTGAACCAGAGGATACAGCAGTCGGGAGTTATGGCATAGGTTTATCAGCATCAATAAATCTTACCTCCAAAATCTACATCTTGTCCTGCGTTATCCAATTGGAGATTATCATTTATCATTGATAATAATTGATAAGTACAAGCATGCCACATGTCACATATTACAAGTTTCAACTCACTAGAGGGCATTGAGTAGTGCTCGACCAGCATATGCCTACCCCCTGGGGGTGTCTTATACTCTGGTCTGCCCAATGCACTCGTTCAGGTTGCAGCTCCTGGGTTGCACCCTATAAACAGGTTGTGGGCTTTGAAAAGAACCAGAGCAAGTGGTATGCATGTCAGGCATGTCATCCATGTAGTATATACTTAGATAGTGATAATTGTTGTGATTATATAACTGTTATGGTTATGTATAATCTAGTTGAATGATTTGTTAGATTTAAGTTGTATCATTGCATCCCTGAGAGTTATGGCATAGGTTTATCAGCATCAATAAATCTTACCTCCAAAATCTACATCTTGTCCTACATTATCTAATTTAAGAATGTCATCATTTTTATCCAATTTTTAACAAATTTACAGCTCTTAAATACTTGGCTCTAGAAAGTACTATCAGTCCCATGGAAATGTTAATCTGGGTTGGTCAGAATTAATAACTTGTTTCAACAGTTGAAAATATAAGATAAAGCACATTCAATTATTTTATGGGACTGACGCGCATTTTGTATTCGACACATGCAGAGCAGGACAGAACACTTGATGGCCTTTGGAATGGGGTAGTGCAAAATTTGAGAAATGTGACCGAAAGAGAGGTTAAAATTGAAATATTGGGCACGTTCATATGATGAAACCACCCCAAACACTTGCCGGCAGAAGCCGATAACGTGAAGCTTGACTTCATAGGGAATCTGAAAAGCTGAGATGGTGTCGAAATTATGTGATAAATGCAATGTCCATACTCCCTTTACTCATTGACAAATAAAGGGATGAGAGCTTAAATCACATCCTTGGATGAGATCATTTTTATTCCATGTATAAAAAAGGCCACGGGCCGTGGCGCAGTTGGTTAGAGCGCCAGCTTACTAGCACCAGTTCCTCTGTGGTGATCCAAAGGTCGTGGGTTCGATCCTCGGCCATGCCGAGATTGAATTCATGATTCAATTTCCCATACGAGCTGAGGCCTGTGCCAAAAGGGTTAACCCGTTGTCCTTGTAAATCTGTGACCGGGTGGGTTGTCATGTCAAGGACCTGCGACATGACAATTCAGTGAGGCAGCACTATATCTGTTACAAGTAGGTCTCATCACGAAATGACTGAAATAATGTTGAAAGTGATGTAAAACCCCAAACAAACAAACAAATCCATGTATAAAGTTATCAATTTTACTTTTATGACCTTGAGGTGTGGATATATCTGATCTGTGCCATCCAATCCTTAAATTCAGTGTTTCAAAACTTGATCTAGCCTTACCTTAATTATTATTTCTGCCCAAATCTGAGATCACTTGTACAAAAATGTGATCCAATAGAGAATTATGGAAATCAAAACCCTCCATAGCAGGATTTCTCTATCATATCAGTCCCTGCCACCAAAGCTATAAGGGTGCACACAGAATCAACCGCACATCATAAGTATTCAGAAAAAAATTCTGGCTGTGAACTGATTGGTGAAAGAATTAAAATAGACTTGTTTTGTGACAGCAATTAATGTTGGTCAATTCAGGTTTGATGTTTTTGTGAGCAAGGCAAGTATTTATAACTTGGGGATTTAGAATGGTAACCAATATAGGGCAATTACTGCAGAGGTAATAATTGAATCCTACCGATTTAAAATATGGCCTAATTTCTCCAGCCAATCACAATGCTGTACTTTATATCGCGTAATGCTTGCACAACACAATGGTTTATAGGTGGCCTCTATAAACTCACTGCATACATGAAATGAGACATGCCCATTGTGCAACCTGGAAGCCAGCAATTCAAGATGTGGATTTATATAATACATTCACAATACATTACAGCTTTGCAACAGAAATATCATGACTGTGATTCATATTACTAATTCTTGTTTGATTTGGTTACACATTTAAGGAAATAAATAAACTCAAAACTAATTTTTTAAACTTGTGAATTGCCAGTTGTCATCAACAAAGAAGCTGAAGCTTTCCTGAAGAAATAAATTAAAGACAACAAATAAACCCAAAACTAATTTTTAAAGACTTGATAATTGAAAGTACATGTAGTCATTAACAAAAAGATCTGAGATTACCTGACAATACTGATTAGTGTGACATATTTCAGTTTTGATACTGCTTGTGGTGATTATTTTCTTATCCAACCAGTATATGATGGTGAAAACTGAAATCAAGGCTCATTCATTTCTTATCCAAAGTGTGATATAAAGTAAATGGCTTTGTATATTCACTGTTGAAAAGAATGAGTTTGAAATTTGGAGAAATTGAAATTGATTATACCATGTGATAGGCATGAAATATACATTCATTGAACTTCAGAATATGTATTAAAATTAGTTTCAGTGCTTTGTGAGTCGATATTTTAAAACAGATAAGGTATGGCCACTCGTTCATTACTTGTATAATCGTCTCGTTTCACTGGACGATTATACTGCGTAATGATCATGTGACCATACTTTATCCTATACGTAAATATTATGAGCAATTAAACAACAAGGGTGAAAAATTTGTAAATTTCCAAGAGAATAATATTATTTACATGGTGTTCCACTATGCAATGACTGTTTTTTTCTTATTTCTATTGGAACACAATTTTCATCTCCATCAAAGAAATAGCACCACTAGAAACCAATACATCCCTGCACCCTCTAGACTCCTACTTGTATGTGGTACTAGTATGTGGCCACGGGCCGTGGTGCACATTATGTGTTTTTCCCTTAAGCCAAAATTCCTTTCAAAAAGAGCAAAGTCTCAGGTCATGCTGAGAATGCTTGCTTGTTGAGCTAAGTACTCAGATTAGAGGGGTATGTGGTCACTTTCACATGTTTAAAGTAGTGAGCAAATCACTGTTCACACATCTGAGCATTATTACTACACATTACAACAAATGATTGCAATATTTGATATTTCTTTACATAAAAAGTCTAATTCTATATTGTTAATAGTGTTTGAACGACTGTGAAACAAGAGAACTATTTTGGATGCATTGACACCAATTCCAAGATGTTTGCATGTTGGCTGATCTCACTGGAAAATTGACTACTCCACATTTTGAATGTCTTGAATATTGTTTTGGAATAAATAATATACCAAATAATATACCAATCTGATGGAATGTTTTTAAGAATGAGCACAAAATCTTGAAATTGGATCCATGTTACAGATTCTTTGTAAGCTTGTCTGAACTCAAATAAAATTAGTATAAGAAGATTTCATGTTTGTTTTCTGTACAGAGTTACTATTTTTTGTATTTTCTGCCTTTACAAAAACATTTTAATTCTCCATTTTCTGATGTGCATTTACTAAAATAAAATTTCAAAAAGAAGACTTCATCTTCACCATGAAAAACGAAAACTTGAACCCCAGACCTTTAGCATGGGAGACAGATGTTTTACCCACTGAGCCATGTTGAAAGGTATGATTTTGTCTTCTCAATGGTAAACCACACAAATAATCAGGATCTTGTATATTTAATTTGAATTCATAAAACAGAAAAATATAATAAAGCAAAGAAAGTCAGTGATTGGAATGTTGTGTTGTGTGTTTTCTGGAGAAGTCATATGGAAATAATCTGGTAGGACGTGAGTTTTACAGGGAGCTAGCATGTTGATATGTGCTCAATGCGTTCACACATTACATAAATCAAGATGACCAAATGCTGGTTGAAAATGTGCTTGATTTCTCTTAAGGGAAGTACACGTCATGCAGTTGGATAGAGCACAAGCTGATGAGCACCCATTTCTCTGTGATAATCCAAAGGTTGTGGGTTTGACTCCCAGCCATGACGGAACTGAATGATGTGCATATTGATGAGCTGAGGCCCTTGCCAAAAGCGCTAACCAGCTGTCCTTGTAAATCTGTTATTGGGTGGGTTGTCAACTTGTCATTGCCATTTTTGTTTGTTTTCTTTTTCTCCTTTAAAATTGACTTTTTCAAGGTTGAAAGGTTAAAACTCCATTTTCTTCCAAAATATTTGACCCTTTAATTGAACATTTTTTTTCTGCAGATATGCAAGTTTTTTGGACCCAAATTATAAAATATGCTTTCCAGTTTGTTCAATTAAAACTTTAAGAAGATTCAGCACTAATTTTATTTTTTTGCTTTATACCATGAAAGGCTGTTTTTTCTGAAAAAGCAGTTTTCTTTTGTCTCATTTCATCTTGGGCCAAATTTTTGTCATGTTTGACTTTCGCCCTCTTTAGTTCTACAAGCTTAGTACTCTATTTTGTTCTTTAAAATTTCTATCCTCTTTTTTCCCGCAGATGGGAGTCTTATTTTTTCCCCTTATGGTTGGCATTCTTATTTTTATTATAATAATACTAACTCTCTGATATTTTTTCCACTTTCCTCCAACCCAACAAATAAATGAATAACGGTCCATCCCAAACCAAGTTTTAAATGATTTGTGTCTACTAATTTGGGTCTATTAATTTTGAGGAATTTAGTTGGTTTTTTTTAGTTGTGAAAGCATTGTATTTCTTCATGTATATATTATGTATTTATATATTCTTACAATACTTTTGAGTTTTTATGCATACAGACAAAAGGGAAGAGTATAAAAAGGGTGATATAAGTTGATTTAGATGTATCTTAATATTTAAATATCTAATAATATATTGAATAGCTTGGGAAAAAAACAAATATATTCATATATAGTTATCTATTTACACTTTATTTCTATGTGTGATACACATTCTGAGTACATCTATGTGATACATACTTCCTATGATAATCACATACTCACATTATTCTCTCAACTAAACACTGTATTTGGAATATCAAAGTAAAATACAATTGTACTTAACCAAGGAACAGTGTGTTTATTGTTGAAAAATTTGTAACATATATAAATCTTGGTTGCTGTAATTTTATAAATATCTAATATATAAGACTGTCAATTCTAATTATTATTTTTGTGATATGATCTATATTTCTACATTCAATCATAATTTATGTTAGCATCACAATACAATGACTCCAATAACAGCATCCTGTATACCCAAATCTGCTAGGAACTATCCTGTACATGACATGGACTAGCACACAGACTGGCATCAATCTTTAAGATATGGTGTGGAATTGGTTCCCAAAATTCAAACACAAAAGATCTTTTACAATACATTTCTGGTAAAGTATCAATTTTACATATCTTCTTAATAGTTTGGATGAACTTAATTTCTAGGATTGGTCAAATGATAGGCCAAAAATCAAAATCATTACACTCTCACATATTACAATCAAAAGAAAATCTGAAATTTGAGTATATTCTGAAAATTTCTGGAGTTTTGTGACACTAAATACTGACAGATGTTGTTTGCCATCTTTCCCCATTGTTACTTTGGACTATTGTAACTGTTTGTAAGTCAATCTCTGATTGGTCGAAAATAATTACTATCACTCTCAGCTTCCCCGATTGGTCAGCAAACCATATGTGTGTACAACAGTCATAGTATTATTAAGATAATAGCTCATATCCTTGATATATGACCAGCCTTATAAATGGGTCAACCCAGAGCCCAGGACTTATGAACAAGACTTTGGCATTTTGGATATACCTGATATTTTGACAAAAATGCATTTTGTTTTTATTGAACATGATCAATATTTTAACTGCAAATATTATGATACTAAGGCAGTGTTAACGTTGTAGATTACATAGAAAGATTTGTAGAAATCACATATATTTTAGTTACCTTAATCATTTAAATCGTGTATAAGATATTTGTAAGAGAACTATGTTGATATAATATGACAAGATATGCAAGATTATAACACCTCAAAAGCTGTGATATGTTAAAATACATTTTGCAATTGTCGAATGGAAAAAAATCATTTATAAAAATTCTGCAATTGTGCATCGACAAAGTTACTTAAGATATGGCTGTGATGATGTGTTTTGGCGGCAGCATTTAGAAATACTAATGGGCGAGTAACGTCCCACCAAGTGTGCAGGGAAAATGTGGACAAGTGAACCATCTCCTAACTTAGCAGGAAATAGGCAAAATGTCTGGATATTCATTTAGGAAAAGCATGGTGTGATTGGCCCATAGGTCCATTCAGTTTTGTTATAGTTAAGCAAATTAGCTAACACTCTGGCAAGGGCTCAAGCACCAGAATGATGTCATCAGGGAATAGAGCCTACACATCAAATTACAAAAGTCTGCTATACAACTGGGGATTTCCATTTAATCATCTACTCAATTGACACATCCAGCTATTTCATAAAGATAACTATTGCGGTCCATAATATATGGCATATTTGGCAACTAGGTGTATATCTATCACAACTTCCAGTGATTTGGCGTCATATAAGTATTTATCTGGCACAGTGTTCACATATAAAAAAGATAAATACAAATGTATGAGTCACATAAGAATAGTGTTTGAAGTGTTATTCATAATAATGTAAAATCCCATTACTATATTGTTGGGTAAATGCAATATATCACGACAACACTTGACAGAAAATGTATCAACTATTTTTTCTCTGTATTCATATTAGAATTGAGGTTTCTGACATGAAAGCTTCTAAAATCATATTATGTATAGTTTGTCTTTACTGTTTAAAATGTTCTCAGCATATTTTGTTTAATTGTATTGTTTAACATGGTTGGTAATTTGGCAATATTATTCATGGAAAAATCTAAATAACTTCAAAGTATTGTGCAGTTGTAATTTTACATTACCTTCACAGTTGTGTTATAATTTATCTACATATCTACAGTGTTTACATTCTGATCTATTTACATTAATCTACAATATTATTCTAGTTTCTTCAACCCTTTCTGCAGCAATGGCAGTATATATTTGAGAAATACATTTATTCTTCTGTGACTGAAGAATCACACTTCTCAGCTTAAGGCCTGGTTTTGACCAAGTACTTAATGTTTACACATTTTGTGTAGATTATATTGCAAAATGATCATGACTTTGTTTGAGCATTTACCATAAAATTCATTTTTCATACTCTATTTGTTTTATAGATTTCCATGTCTTATGACAGAAGTAAAACAATGATTAAAAGGATATCTGTCACACTTGAAACTAACACAATTGAATAATTGAATAGATCTTATTACTGGAACCAGCTTTCTTCATGATCAGAAGATTACATTCTCGAAGTTTGCAAACATAAATATATCTTACAGAGTGACAGGTGTATACCATTAATCAATAATACCATTTGCATTTATTGCAGATTATGAGTGATGATATACCAGTTCTAGTACACAAGTTTGGTATATAAACGACTTTCACAAAATACACTAAAAAATCACACTAATTTATTTTATAATCCAAATGTAAAGGAGAAGACAAGCATCATGTTTTTTTACTTTAATATTTGATTCTATATAGCTCTATCTAAGTAGAATTCAATATAAAAAGAGTTCCGGAATTGTTTGGCATAAGAAAATGAAGAACCGATTTGAGCCACGGACATATTATGGTTTATGTATGATATGTATCAAAGTTAGTTCTGACAATTTTGTCAATTTGAAAGCTGGAAATCACAACTCTATGCACTTTCTAATTTTTGCAATTTTTTTCCTCCTTTATAACATCTTGATTAATTTGTTTACTAACTAAATGTGGTAAGCCTGTCTACAAATAGTCAATAACTTAAAGCAAGGTCAAGGTCAGCCTCATCAGGTAGTAGATAATAATGTTGCTGACCATGAGAAATATTAAATAGTCAAACTTAAAGCAAGGTCTATCAGCCTCATCAGGTAGAAGAAAGTAATGTTGCTGACCATGAGAAATATTAAATAGTCAAACTTAAAGCAAGGTCTATCAGCCTCATCAGGTAGAAGAAAGTAATGTTGCTGACCATGAGAAATATTAAATAGTCAAACTTAAAGCAAGGTCTATCAGCCTCATCAGGTTGTAGAAAGTAATGTTGCTGACCATGAGAAATATTAAATAGTCAAACTTAAAGCAAGGTCTATCAGCGTCATCAGGTAGAAGAAAGTAATGTTGCTGACCATGAGAAATATTAAATAGTCAAACTTAAAGCAAGGTCTATCAGCCTCATCAGGTTGTAGAAAGTAATGTTGCTGACCATGAGAAATATTAAATAGTCAAACTTAAAGCAAGGTCTATCAGCCTCATCAGGTTGTAGAAAGTAATGTTGCTGACCATGAGAAATATTAAATAGTCAAACTTAAAGCAAGGTCTATCAGCCTCATCAGGTAGAAGAAAGTAATGTTGCTGACCATGAGAAATATTAAATAGTCAAACTTAAAGCAAGGTCTATCAGCCTCATCAGAAGAAAGTAATGTTGCTGACCATGAGAAATATTAAATAGTCAAACTTAAAGCAAGGTCTATCAGCCTCATCAGGTTGTAGAAAGTAATGTTGCTGACCATGAGAAATATTAAATAGTCAAACTTAAAGCAAGGTCAAGGTCAACCTCATCAGGTAGTAGATAATAATGTTGATGACTATGAGAAATATTAAATAGTCAAACTTAAAGCAAGGTCTATCAGCCTCATCAGGTAGAAGAAAGTAATGTTGCTGACCATGAGAAATATTAAATAGTCAAACTTAAAGCAAGGTCTATCCGCCTCATCAGGTAGAAGAAAGTAATGTTGCTGACCATGAGAAATATTAAATAGTCAAACTTAAAGCAAGGTCTATCAGCCTCATCAGGTTGTAGAAAGTAATGTTGCTGACCATGAGAAATATTAAATAGTCAAACTTAAAGCAAGGTCTATCAGCCTCATCAGGTCGAAGAAAGTAATGTTGCTGACCATGAGAAATATTAAATAGTCAAACTTAAAGCAAGGTCTATCAGCCTCATCAGGTAGAAGAAAGTAATGTTGCTGACCATGAGAAATATTAAATAGTCAAACTTAAAGCAAGGTCTATCAGCCTCATCAGGTTGTAGAAAGTAATGTTGCTGACCATGAGAAATATTAAATAGTCAAACTTAAAGCAAGGTCAAGGTCAACCTCATCAGGTAGTAGATAATAATGTTGATGACTATGAGAAATATTAAATAGTCAAACTTAAAGCAAGGTCTATCAGCCTCATCAGGTAGAAGAAAGTAATGTTGCTGACCATGAGAAATATTAAATAGTCAAACTTAAAGCAAGGTCTATCAGCCTCATCAGGTCGAAGAAAGTAATGTTGCTGACCATGAGAAATATTAAATAGTCAAACTTAAAGCAAGGTCTATCAGCCCCATCAGGTAGAAGAAAGTAATGTTGCTGACCATGAGAAATATTAAATAGTCAAACTTAAAGCAAGGTCTATCAGCCTCATCAGAAGAAAGTAATGTTGCTGACCATGAGAAATATTAAATAGTCAAACTTAAAGCAAGGTCTATCAGCCTCATCAGGTCGAAGAAAGTAATGTTGCTGACCATGAGAAATATTAAATAGTCAAACTTAAAGCAAGGTCTATCAGCCTCATCAGAAGAAAGTAATGTTGCTGACCATGAGAAATATTAAATAGTCAAACTTAAAGCAAGGTCTATCAGCCTCATCAGGTCGAAGAAAGTAATGTTGCTGACCATGAGAAATATTAAATAGTCAAACTTAAAGCAAGGTCTATCAGCCTCATCAGGTAGAAGAAAGTAATGTTGCTGACCATGAGAAATATTAAATAGTCAAACTTAAAGCAAGGTCTATCAGCCTCATCAGGTTGTAGAAAGTAATGTTGCTGACTATGAGAAATATAATAAAAGGAGAATTAATGAATTCTAACAGCTTTTCAAATTGACTAAATATTCAGCTGTGCATAGATCTTTGAATAATTGAAATAGGAAATTTCCCAACTTATTATGAGTTGTATCTTATTTAGTTGATTGTTATTTGTACAGGGTGTTGAGGCATTGAAGAGGAGATCTGAATGTTAATGTTTGGTCAAATTCACAAAGAATATAAAATCATGAAGTAAATATCACAATTCCTCCATTTTTGAGAGAAATGTATTAGTATAAATCATAATTTTAATGTTTCCAATCATTCAATTAACATTTCTGTGCCTAATGAACAGTCCCAAATTAGGTCAATTTTACAAGACAAATTCAAATTCAAACCAATGTACTTGAAAACAAATCCTAGCTTATCATCTTGGAAAGTGTTGATTCATGTTTAAAATATACACGCATATGCTAGGCTTTGAATTCCTTGCACCCACAACTATCTTCAATTCCTTTATGCAATTTAAAAAATAAAATAAAATCTAACTCTTTTTCATTTTACTTAGTAATACATATCGGAAAATAACAAAGATAATTAGTTCAAACTAAGTTTTGCCCTTTCTATGTTCTGTTTGTTACCTTATTTAAAGTGTGATTAATAACATTGTTTTCCAATATTTTACACATATTAATCCTCTGAGACAGAAAGCATATCAATTAACTAATTCAATATTTAAACTTAACATAACAATTTTAACCAATTGTTTTGATAGAAATGGAAACAGTCCTATCATTTTACTTACATTTTCTGATATGAGTTTTCTATGGCAGTACCACAGACTTGTGGGGACTAACATTGCTAACAAGTAAATTTCATATCATTCCTAACAACATAACAGGAACATTTCAATTTTCATTATTTAAAAGTTTAACTGCTAATCCCTGAATTAATTGCAATCAATTTTACTGAAACTCTCTTCAAAGCTACATGCACCAATTCTGAAATAAGAACATCCTAATCTGAAATGTGTGATAAATATATTTTACATTTTGATTCATTAGTTACTCATTTCACAAAATATTTGTAAACCAATGAACATGGCACCAGTTAAAAGTTAATTTTTGGAAACCCCTTCCTTGTTTGGTGTCATTTTCAGGTTAAGGGTTAGCAGCGAGGGGATATGATAAAAACATGTCCTTAATGAGGCCATCAAGGGGCCTAAATGAGGCCATCAAGTGGCCTCAAGGGCATCCTCTGGTACTGCATTGGGAAGAATCTGTGCCAACCTATTGTGAACCTTCTGTGGGTTTCTGGAGCGTTGACCCTGCCCTTAGTTACCTGTCCCGTTCGTCTGCTGTCCATGTGGGCTCAGACTCACACCAGATGCTGCCACTGCTATGTCTCCTCATGTCATAACGTTCATATGTGCATGCTCTTATATACCAAGTATGAGGATTGGTGCATAATGTCTTTTTAGAAAACCAGAAAATTGCAATCTGATAATAATGCATGGAGTAACCAAGAACTCTAGAAAACAAATAATATAATAATGTGAACAACACACTCGCAGTGTAATAAACATATCATTATGAATATGCATGAACATTCTATACTCTGCATGACAAGGTAGAGCCACAATTGGTATGACATTGTCTCAACCTATTCGGCGAAGTCGATTGCATAATCCACAGACAGGTGCGCAATTGGTGGGCTGTGCACATGCTCACTGACAATGCCCACCCATTTTCAAACTAAAGCAAGCTGTCACATCCACACACACGTGTTGATGGTTGCATATACGCACGTGTTGTGACTACTCACTTTCTAACCAAACCAATGACATCACTTGACTGAGTTATACTTGCACGTGTTTGTTGTTGTAGTCACTTTCTTACCAAAACAAGGACACCGATTGGTTGTGTTATTACATGTGACAAAATATTTTACTTGGTGTCTATTGGCTGCTAAAAGAAGCTTGTTATGAGCATGACCTCTTAGTACTCACTGATTATGGTCAATACTTGCAGAGCCAGGTATAAATCCTGGATCTGCTGTGAAGAGTAGAATATTCTATAAATGAGAATTACTCCAATGTGAGTGAGTAACTATACAGTAGTTGAATAACAAAACAATTTTCACCTCTTGAGTTTCAGCATTTATGATCCACCAGGGCCCTATGGTTCCATTATACCGCAATTTGAAGTACATACTCAGATCCTAATTTGGTGATCGGATTCTCAGTATATACTCAGCTGAGATATTTTCATCATGCTTGGAAAACTCAGATTCTCAGTTTTTGCTCAGATTTGAGGTTTGTGCTCACATCGTGAGTGTTTACTCAGATCTACAAAATGTAACCTATGTGGATTTTTCTGATGTGCTCAGAATTTTTTAATGCTCAGATTCTGAGTTTTCACGTTCAGATTCCGGGACAGCATAGAGACTGGCTTCGAAATGAAATGAATGCTCCAAAATGTGATTTCTTTAGATATTGAACAATTTGTGTTAATTTAAGGTCTGAATAAAGTGAATAGAAGTAAATGGAGATGCATTCCCAGACTGGAAGAGCTGATGCCCAACAGAAAGTGATCCCCCATTCTGAGCCCCTCTTATCCCCTACTTTTGGCCTCTGTATTTTCTCATTTGAAGATGACGTCGTGCAAAAGTAAATGATGGAATTATGATGTCATGAAATTCTATCACATACTTCAAGTCTGATCTTATACTTTGTGAAATATGCACTAGTGAGATTCTGAGCATGATGAAAAAAATCAAAAATACTTCAGTTTTGGCAACAAACTTTGTTAAGTATGGCTTCAAATCTGAGTACATGCTTAGATTTAAGATTATGATGGAAAAATAGGACAAGGGGTTTTGTGTCATGTACAATGCATGCTGGGATAGGTTTGCAGAAACAACAGCCGATATGATGACTACCATTCTGTATGCTCTGAAGGGAATACATTAATATTATGGCCCCAAATGTCTGAACAGTAAAAACACCTATAAACTGATCTAATTAAAATGACATGTCAATTTGTTACTACTATGAGCCAAGCTCTACAAAATTTCCTCATGTATAACAGATTTTAAAACACCAGGTGGCAGCATGGCCTACTCAAGCAGTAAGAATTTTATAACACTCTCAAGTGAAAACTCATTAACTGTAAATAAATCCTGAGGGTATATATAATAAACCAAGTTACGCGAGTAAATTTTGATGTTGTGAGCACCACTTAACCAAGTGATGGGCATGCTGTGGTTCCTGGGGGTGGGGCTCTCCCTGCCCTGGGGGTGGGGCTCTCCCTGCCCTGGGGGTGGAGCTCTCCCTGCCCTGGGCCCTGGAAGTGGGGCTCTCCCTGCCCTGCGGGTGGGGCTCTTCCTGCCCTGGGGGTGGGGTTCTCCCTGCCCTGGGGGTGGGGCTCTCCCTGACCTGGGGATGGGGCTCTCCCTGCCCTGGGCCCTGGGGGTGGGGCTCTCTCTGGGTAGTGGGGCTCTCCCTGCCCTGGGCCCTGGAAGTGGGGCTCTCCCTGCCCTGTGGGTGGGGCTCTCCCTGCCCTGGGGAAGGGGCTCTCCCTGCCCTGGGCCCTGGAAGTGAGGCTCTCCCTGCCCTGGGGATGGGGGTCTCCCTGCCCTGGGCCCTGGGGTGGGGCTCTCTCTGGGTAGTGGGGCTCTCCCTGCCCTGGGCCCTGGAAGTGGGGCTCTCCCTGCCCTGGGGGTGGGGTTCTCCCTGCCCTGGGCTCTCCCTGCCCTGGGGATGGGGCTCTCCCTGCCCTGGGCCCTGGGGGTGGGGCTCTCCCTGCAGTGGATAGCAGCATCCCACACTATTACAGCAAAACTACCACTTGACCAATCACAAAAAAACACAATGTTCTTAGCTAGGGCAAAGCTGGTTCTACATCTACAAGTTTACTCTGCAAAACTGAATGGCATCCTGTCTGGTTATGATAACATGCAGCAGTTCTACTGGATCTAGTCGAATGTGATGAGCGGTTGGTAGTTGTCTACACCCGAAGGCTCTAATAAAGCACTATTGTCCTTGGCAGTCTCCTTATCACCTCTCAGGAGGTTCTCCTCTGTGTCATACTGAAGAAACACTGTCACCTTAAACACAGAGAATCACAGTATTCATATGCCATCGTCATAATGACTTCATCAACTGAATAGAACTCAAAAGTAATGCACCTACAGTTTGACAATAAAATCTATTTTGGCTTGACCAAAAGCTTGGAACCTCTCACCAATTGTCAAACTATGTATTTGATTTGTTAGAACCATCCAACCCTTTACTTTTACTTTTGTTTTATAAATCTACATTGATATTGCCAGTAATCTGGAAGCTATAACCTTATTTAAAACCAATATGGAAGACAAAGCACTGTGAAAAGTTTTTATTTTTAAATGTTCTCCAACTAAAGTTTACGCCATAATATAAATATGCAGATTAAGCCGTACTTACCTTATCTCGGAGTTGCTGGCAGAGCTGGAGGGCGAGGGTAAATAACGCCAGGGTATCATTGAGCCACGGCACGACACACTCGGCCTGTAACAGTACATACAGAGCTGGAGGGCGAGGGTAAATTATAAAGTGTTTTCTTTCCAGCAGAAGTGTAAGTGAGTTAAGATAGGATTTAAGAAAGAGAAGTTCATAGAAAAGCTAACTGTATACAAAAATTACAATTGCAGGATTGCTTGAGAGCATTGGTGTGGATAAGATAAAAATATGTTCAAATTTGCAGATACTGAGATACTCATTGGCAAATAATCATAATAATGTCTCATATAGTGGGCTCTTAAGAGTGGCAAGTTTAAAAGAGTTTCGTCAAAAAGGAATTGATTTTAAAAGAATTCATTAACCAGGTAGCAGGACAGGCATTGATTTTTTACCTTCAGAAATGTTTTTAATAACAAACAAATGAGTAATTTGGTCTTGACGTTTGTGTTTGAGATCTTTAAGACTTTTGAGTATTACTGAGTAGGACACAAACCTGGAATCTATTGCTGATGTCAAGCTTTTGATTTGGGTTAACATAGAGTTGATAGACGGCAAGCACCAGCTTCTGAGCCTGGATGTAGAAACTCATCACGGTGTCACTCGGCAACGAGGGCTTGAATGCCTTCTGTCAAACAAATAATACAATCAAATAAGTACTCATAATCATTGCCCCTAAAGGAGGCATACATTGTATCACTAACAACAAGCTACGTCATCCATTGTATCACTAACAACAAGCTACGTCATCCATTGTATCACTAACAACAAGCTACGTCATCCATTGTATCACTAACAACAAGCTACGTCATCCATTGTATCACTAACAACAAGCAACATCACACTTTGTATCACTAACAACAAGCTACTTCACACATTGTATCACTAACAACAAGCTACATCATCCATTGTATCACTAACAACAAGCAAACATCACACATTGTATCACTAACAACAAACTACATATTAACAACAAGCTACGTCATACATTGTATCACTAACAACAAGCAAACATCACACATTGTATCACTAACAACAAGCTACGTTATACATTGTATCACTAACAACAAGCTACGTCATCCATTGTATCACTAACAACAAGCAAACATCACACATTGTATCACTAACAACAAGCTACATCATACATTGTAACACTGACAACAAGCTACGTCATACATTGTAACAATAACAACAAGCTAAGTCATACATTGTATCACTAACAACAAGCAAACATCACACATTGTATCACTAACAACAAGCTACATCATACATTGTAACACTGACAACAAGCTACGTCACACATTGTATCACTAACAACAAGCAACATCACACATTGTATCACTCACAACAAGCAACATCACACATTGTATCACTAACAACAAGCTACGTCATACATTGTAACACTAACAACAAGCTACGTCATACATTGTATCACTAACAACAAGCTACGTCATACATTGTAACACTAACAACAAGCTACGTCATACATTGTATCACTAACAACAAGCTACGTCAAACATTGTAACACTAACAACAAGCTACATCATACATTGTATCACTAACAACAAGCTACGTCATACATTGTAACACTAACAACAAGCTATGTCATACATTGTAACACTAACAACAAGCTACGTCATACATTGTAACACTAACAACAAGCTACGTCATACATTGTATCACTAACAACAAGCTACGTCATACATTGTAACACTAACAACAAGCTACGTCATACATTGTATCACTAACAACAAGCTATGTCAAACATTGTAACACTAACAACAAGCTACGTCATACATTGTATCACTAACAACAAGCTACGTCATACATTGTCACACTAACAACAAGCTACGTCATACATTGTATCACTAACAACAAGCAACATCATACATTGTAACACTAACAACAAGCAACATCATACATTGTAACACTAACAACAAGCAACGTTATACATTGTATCACTAACAACAAGCTACGTCATACATTGTAACACTAACAACAAGCTACGTCACACTTTGTATCACTAACAACAAGCAACATCACACATTGTAACATTAACAACAAGCTACGTCACACTTTGTATCACTAACAACAAGCTACGTCATACATTGTATCACTAACAACAAGCTACGTCATACATTGTAACACTAATAGCAAGCTTGATGTCAATGTCTGTAAATGGAAATGTCTTTGAGTCTAATACTCAGGTGACAAGTGTCTCATTAATATTTTTTCAATTATTTAGTGATCGTGTTACTTATACTTACTAAATTGTGATTTTTGATAAGATCCTCTAATGACTTTTTCTTGGGCAGAGATAAGCAAGCCCTGCCCCTATTCAGCGTGTGCATCACCTGGTCCAGCAGCTGCAAATAACAATCCTCATAAAAATATCATAAAATAGCAAAAGCATTGCTTACTCTTTGGTTCAAGGTATTTCTCTGCATGTTCCTGAAATATGTTGTCCAAATTGAAAGTGGCTTTCAACTTGTGTCTATCCAATGTTGTCATGATTCAAAACTTTTGTCAATTTATGTTCTAAGTGCTATCTGTTACTTAAGTCTCATAATATTTTTTTAAGAGAAAAACTTTCAAGTTTTCCTTTAAAAATATTCAAGCTACAGTGACCGGCAACTGGCCAAAACCGGCAGATGAAACTCGGACATTTTTAACCCAGTCAAACATTGAGCATACCTTGCTGTACTAATTGCAATTGAGCTAAATGTTGTGCCTAACACGTCATCTTGTAAGTCCTCTGCCTTTCAAAACGTTATAAGTATTTATTTGTTTTCACGGCATGAGTGATGTTGTCACTGTCAAATGACGTCAGAAGTGGTGACGTAACCAACATCACCGTATAACTCAATGTAAAATCGTACAATCTGCAGATTTGCTGAATGCGTGAATTTCCTGATAATTCTGTAAATGTTGAAAGGATATCATTTTTACTTCACAGGCCTTTACAGTAGACGGTCTTCTATCGATGTGAGCAGTTTTTACAAAGTTTTGAAAGGTTTTGTGAAAATCGGGACTGAAAAACATGAAAATGTCTGGATTTGGTTGCTGGTCACTATATGCCGCTATATATTTTGAAGCCCTATCTCCATAATATTTCATCCTTGATTTTGGAATAAATAATTCTAGTTTATCATTAGATCTTAGCATTCGACAATTAATTTTTTTGGTTAAGAGGTCCTTTAAGTAAAATGGGGCCATATCATTTTGTGTTTTCCATGTTTCCATCCGTGCTAGAACAGGTAGCCAATGCAATTCTTTCAATATTGGGGTAATATGTTGGGATTTTCTTGTTTTTGTAACTAATCTACCTGCCGCATTTTGCATTTTCTGCAATTTTTCTATATCTTTTATGGGGAGTCCAGTTTAACTTACCTCTACCACATCCTGTCTTCATTCAAAGGGTTTGTCTACTTAAGTATACCATATACTGTCCTAATTCAAAGGGCTGTCTATATATGTCTACCATATACTTTCCTCATTCAAAGGGTTTGTCTCTTTTAAGTCTACCATATACTATCCTGATTCAAAGGGTTTGTCTACTTACGTCTACCACATGCTGTCCTGATTCAAAGGGTTTGTCTACTTACGTCTACCATATACTATCCTGATTCAAAGGGTTTGTCTACTTACGTCTACCACATGCTGTCCTGATTCAAAGGGTTTGTCTACTTACGTCTACCATATACTGTTCTGATTCAAAGGGTTTGTCTATTTATGTCTACCACATGTCCTGATTCAAAGGGTTTGTCTCTTTTAAGTCTTCCACATACTGTCCTCATTCAAAGGGTTTGTCTACTTATGTCTACCACATGTCCTGATTCAAAGGGTTTGTCTCTTTTTAAGTCTTCCACATACTGTCCTCATTCAAAGGGTTTGTCTACTTACGTCTACCACATGTTGTCCTGATTCAAAGGGTTTGTCTATTTCTTTGTTTTCCAGAGATGTTACAGCTTGTACAAGATGGTTTCCTGCATCCTGTATCTGAAACAAAAAATAGCCAAAAATATAACTAATTGGAAAGCTGAGAAAAATCCAAAATGAGACCAAAATTTGAGCTTGACAGCACAAAATTGCAATGTCACTTTATGACATATGGTTTAGGAATAAATCATTAATGTTGCCCAACTGGGTTTATAAATGTACACATGCTCAGACTTTGAGGGTCATTGATTAAACATCTAAGAGCAGTTTGGAAGGTATTTAATAAGTCTTTTGGTTTGGACTTATATGGTATGCATAAGCACAGTTGACCTTCACTCAGTCTTGTGTGTGAGAAAGGTCATAGACAAGCCAACATCAAACTCATCCTATATCTACATATACTAAAAAGGTCCACCATGGATTTGCTGGATTTCAATGATCACAGAAAGGACTACATTGATCTTTTTCAAAATATTGATATCACATCTGATAACAAAAATAAAAATTGAAATGGACTAAAGGATATATATTTAGATTAAAGACTTTTAAAGTACTGTTAATATCATGAACACTGTTGAAATTTTGCATCCTGTTTATCATATCCTGTTCATCATATCTCAGAAAGTGTCATTTAACTTTATACGTATGCATTTAAATGTATAATCTTTTGTTATACTTTTGATAAAGATCATACTTTTTCACACCCTTTTCTTCTCCTTTATATATCTTTTCCATAAAAATCTGCATTTATTATTTTAAGCAACTCTATAGTAAGAAATGAACCATGCTTACCTGTTGCAGTTTCCATGGAATGTCAGGATAAATGCTGGATTTAATGATTGCTCCCTGATGCTTATGTATTCTCAATGTTAAATCCTAAAAGTGTCATCACATATCAATAAGACACTAAATTCATAAAAAACTACTTATGATTAACTTAAAAATGAAATTTACAAGATTTCTTTGAAAAAAAATGTGATGTTGAAAATGGTGTTATTCACATACCTATAGACTTTTCACAAGAACGTGTCATAATTAGTTACCACATTTAAATTATTGAACTCGTACATGTGAATATACCTGTATTCTAACATTTTAGATTTTTATAATTTTTGTACCAAAACAGACTTTATTGTGCCCATAAAATGATGGCATTTCACACAACAAGTGTGTTAATATCTTTGATAATGAGACGGTACAGAACAAAAGGAGAAAGCAATGTTCGACAACTTACAGCTTCACAGATATTGTCCCCCATCAGCGTCACCATGCACTTCACCTGCTGCACACCACTGGAATAAACAACACCAATAATAAACAAATATCAGATATTGTCCCCCATCAGCGTCACCATGCACTTCACCTGCTGCACACCACTGGAATAAACAACACCAATAATAAACAAATATCAGATATTGTCCCCCATCAGCGTCACCATGCACTTCACCTGCTGCACACCACTGGAATAAACAACACCAATAATAAACAAATATCAGATATGTCTACCTCTGAGGAGTTCATGAACCACGCCTGACACTTTCCACTTTTATTGTGAGATTATGTTAAAGTTTTCATTAAGCGATTTTTTAAAACAAAACAAAATGATGGCTCTACCCATCATAGACACCGCTATCGTAGCTACTGGACAAAGTCTATCCGTCATAGCCAATGGATAAAGTCCATGTTAAATTGTTCTCACATGTAACATGTTTCCACCAAGTTTCCAACATATATGACAGATCTAAGCCATAATAAAGAAATGTCTGTTTGTTTGAAATGTTGACAAACATAAAGCTGGACTGAGGGAAAGTGACACAAACAGCCGACCAGTCAGTCAATAAATTCTAACAATATCTGGTACCGTAGGTTCTCTTATTATAACGAGTCCATGATGAAATGACATGAACTAACTACAAAATCATTTTAGAGTGAATAACACATTATACAATGTACATAACCAACAGCAAATACTTACTTTGGCGTAGAGAGCAGGAATTTTTCAGGCTTAACCAGATTCTCATCCCCTGCAAATACAAAAACATTACACATAAATACAAAATGTTCATCTATGTAGAGTTCCCTGTCAAATCTAAAGTAAAATCATAGTAAGACATTGCTTGTCAAAATGGTAGGATATATAGAAATGCCAAAGTTATTGGCAACATTTTGCATGTACACAGTTATCTGTGACTAAAACATATATAGCAAAAGTGGTGACATTATGAATATCTAGATATCAATTATGGACCTTCATGAGGTGAATGTGTGGGAGAAATCTTAAAATAAAATTGGTGGTAACATATAGCAAAATGTCCAAGTTTTTTGAAACAATTTGTGACCTTGAAAAACAAGATCAAGTTAAGGCCATCTTGTTTTAGACTTGAATGGATCCATTAACAAAAAGGTGGCACCTGTATCTGAAAATGCTGATAAGATACAGAAAAATATAGAAGTTTTTGTTGACATATGCACACAGAGACACACATATGCGCACGCACACACACAGAGTCTGATACTATAGGTGCACCGTAATTATGGCCTCCTCCATTATCAGATATTCTCATACGTTTCTGAGGGCATCTAAAACCTGATGACCAGTTGGGCTGACATCTTGAAACCTTTTAATGAGACATTATTAGCTGATGTGTGGCCTTGTGCTGTGAGACAAATATTCACTGTCAATGTGTTGATTTAATGTAGCCATTGACTAACACTCTGACCCTTTTGTATACAACTCTTAAAGCAGTAATAAATAAATTTGATAATAAAGACTATATTATGACATATTGTATACTATTTGATCAGAGAAAACGAGGGCTGATGTGTAAACGTCACGCTTTCTGTATACTTTTTGGTTCAGAGCGCCACCATCCCCCAAAAATACAAATCTAATGCTGCTTCATTAAAGATGGCGGCCAGCACATCACTCATGCCATGAAGACAAATAAACACTTTTTCATAGACTGGAATTACAAGGAGATGTGTGGGACATAACATTCAGCTCAAGTGCAATTAATACAGCAATGCATGTTTGACTGTGTTAAAAATGTCTGAGTTTCAACTGCCGGTTTCAAACAGTCACGTCTATGATTTACGACAACTTCAAAATAATGAGAAAATATAAATACCATTATCAAAAAGCAAAATGTATACAAATCCTTTTTTTTTAGTAAAAGACTTTCTTGTTTTGAGGTGTTTATGCACTAATCCAGAAGGTAATGTGTGGGGCATTGTTCGACTCATCCTCTCAGAGTAATATACAACACCTTCTGCATGTCCGATGTCGGAGGTTTATCACTTCAGCCCTTTATTTGTTAACAATAATATACTTGACTATGTGATCCACCCTAACATAAAAAGGTTAAATAAATAAACCCCACGACAGGACTTCAATTAGAACAAATATTGAGCTTATTCTAGCCCTGGATAAGAACCAGTCCTCTCGTAAATAGTTCAAGCACCGATAGCACAGTCAGTATAGAAGCTAGTATTTTGAATATGTTAGCCTTTAAATATGATGTTCTGCAAACATAACTGGAAAAAGTGGCCAAAATATTGAAAAAAATCCCATTTCAGTGAGTTTGCATTCACACATCTTAATAAAGTTTAAAAATTCGCTAAAATAAATTCACAAAATACTCCATAAAGTATCAAGTACTATTATACAGTACACAGTTGCTCTTCTTTATATAAATACATGATCCAATCTGGCCTAACTTGTGTTTAAGATAAATGCAAACAAACAGACAAATTGCTTAATGATCATGAGAACCCAGTCATAAACACTGCAGTACTGCAATGGACAGGTCACATAATTGCTAAAGTTCCATGTATTCCATGGTATGTACAACACCTACAGCGATCTAAAAATAATTACTCTGTGCAATTATGTTACATCAGAAAACATGTTCTATTTGTTGATTAAACAAGATCTGCAACTAAAGGTTCATAACAAATGTCATGGGAGGCATACCCTTGGGTTAATAATCCCCTAACCAACAGGAAGGACGTCATCATCCACCACCGGCAATGGACAGAAAGGACGTCAGCATCCACCACCGGCAATGGATGGGAAGGATGTCATCATCCACCACCGGCAATGGATGGGAAGGACGTCAGCATCCACCACCGGTAATGGACAGGAAGGATGTCAGCATCCACCACCGGTAATGGACAGGAAGGACGTCAGCATCCACCACCGGCAATGGACCGGAAGGACATCATCATCCATCACCGGCAATGGACCGGAAGGATGTCAGCATCCACCACCGGTAATGGACAGGAAGGATGTCAGCATCCACCACCAGCAATGGACTGGAAGGACGTCAGCATCCACCACCGGCAATGGACTGGAAGGACGTCAGCATCCACCACCAGCAATGGACAGGAAGGATGTCAGCATCCACCACCAGCAATGGACTGGAAGGACGTCAGCATCCACCACCAGCAATGGACTGGAAGGACGTCAGCATCCACCACCAGCAATGGCCAGCAACTTAATCATGGTAATGACGTCACACTACTTGAATCATGAAACTTTTGAACTCATCTTCATTTAGCATACTGAATAACCATGGCTATAAAATTGAACAATTTAGTATGCAAGTCCACTAACCTAGAAAAAAAAAATGGTTATTCCTACCAATCAAGAAAATTTTAATGGGCCTGTCCTTCTCAAATTTATAAAGATGGTTATTCAATATGCACAATGAAGTGCTAGGATCAAAATTTCATGAGTGTTGCTGGTGGTGGATGTTGATGTCTTCCCCGTCTGTGAGGGTCAATGCTTCATGGATTGCTGATGGATTGAGTGTTGCTGGTGGTGGACGTTGATGTCTTCCCCGTCTGTGAGGGTCAATGCTTCATGGATTGAGTGTTGCTGGTGGTGGATGTTGATGTCTTCCCCGTCTGTTAGGGTCAATGCTTCATGGATTGAGTGTTGCTGGTGGTGGATGTTGATGTCCTCCCCGTCTGTTAGGGTCAATGCTTCATGGATTGAGTGTTGCTGGTGGTGGACGTTGATGTCTTCCCCGTCTGTGAGGGTCAATGCTTCATGGATTGCTGATGGATTGAGTGTTGCTGGTGGTGGACGTTGATGTCTTCCCCGTCTGTGAGGGTCAATGCTTCATGGATTGAGTGTTGCTGGTGGTGGATGTTGATGTCCTTCCCGTCTGCTAGGGTTAATGCTTCATGGATTGAGTGTTGCTGATGGTTGATGTTGATGTCCTCCCCGTCTGTTAGGGTCAATGCTTCATGGATTGAGTGTTGCTGATGGTGGATGTTGATGTCCTCCCCGTCTGTTAGGGTCAATGCTTCATGGATTGAGTGTTGCTGGTGGTGGATGTTGATGTCCTCCCCGTCTGTTAGGGTCAATGCTTCATGGATTGAGTGTTGCTGGTGGTGGATGTTGATGTCCTTCCAGTCTGCTAGGGTTAATGCTTCATGGATTGAGTGTTGCTGGTGGTGGACGTTGATGTCCTCCCCGTCTGTTAGGGTCAATGCTTCATGGATTGAGTGTTGCTGGTGGTGGATGTTGATGTCCTCCCCGTCTGTTAGGGTCAATGCTTCATGGATTGAGTGTTGCTGGTGGTGGATGTTGATGTCCTCCCCGTCTGTTAGGGTCAATGCTTCATGGATTGAGTGTTGCTGGTGGTGGATGTTGATGTCCTTCCAGTCTGCTAGGGATAATGCTTCATGGATTGAGTGTTGCTGGTTGTGGATGTTGATGTCCTCCCCGTCTGTTAGGGTCAATGCTTCATGGATTGAGTGTTGCTGATGGTGGATGTTGATGTCCTTCCAGTCTGCTAGGGTTAATGCTTCATGGATTGAGTGTTGCTGGTGGTGGATGTTGATGTCCTTCCAGTCTGCTAGGGTTAATGCTTCATGGATTGAGTGTTGCTGGTGGTGGACGTTGATGTCCTCCCCGTCTGTTAGGGTTAATGCTTCATGGATTGAGTGTTGCTGATGGTGGACGTTGATGTCCTGCCCGTCTGTTAGGGTCAATGCTTCATGGATTGAGTGTTGCTGGTGGTGGATGTTGATGTCCTTCCAGTCTGTTAGGGTCAATGCTTCATGCATTGAGTGTTGTCAGCCGTATGTTGGTCTGGGACATGCTTGGAGGAGAGCTTTCAATACACCAAATTGTAGAATTGATGCTTAATACCTTTAACATTTCAAATTATTAATATAAAGATGAAGTATTCAATAGGTTGGGTTTCGAAAAAATTACATCAAGAACTCTTACACAAATTCTCATTAGACTGAACAAAATGACTGCTGATCCAGCCAGCCCTACTGGATCGCACAGATTTATCTGCCGCTAGAGGGAGTCTGCTGGAAGACCGGTTGTCCCTCTGCCCTCATGAATCAATGCCCCATTTCTAAACTTCCCTCTCAAAACAAAGGATTGTGTCCTTGTGAAGAATTGATACATATATGTACTTTGATATATATATGAAAGTCTTTTTTACCTTCCAGAATAAACGTTCTGCCATAAATTAATGGCCTATCCCTCTTAACTCACTTCATAAAGACAGCAGACAACATGTTAATGATATTGATTTCCTGTGGCAGAACCTGTCCTCCGTTACATTCCCTGATACCAAGCCCAGGTCAGTAACAACGTATTGACAACTTGTATTGCTGCACCAATGGCGGTCGGTCGCAGGAAGGCATATACTACATAATATATCACATCCCCAATGCTCATCAAAAACCTCAAATGTTTGGTGCCTTCTGTGGCAAGAACAACAAATGGTTGCCTTCTATTCATTCAGTGTGTACAGTAGTACTGGAGTCAGTGATCAGGAGATGTGATGAGAGCCTTCTATTCATTCAGTGGGTACAGTAGTACTGGAGTCAGTGATCAGGAGGTATCTTGTGATGAGAGCCTTCTATTCATTCAGCGGGTACAGTAGTACTGGAGACAGTGATCAGGAGGTATCTTGTGATGAGAGCCTTCTATTCATTCAGCGGGTACAGTAGTACTGGAGTCAGTGATCAGGAGGTACCTTGTGATGAGAGCCTTCTATTCATTCAGTGGGTACAGTGGAGTCAGTGATCAGGAGGTATCTTGTGATGAGAGCCTTCTATTCATTCAGCGGGTACAGTAGTACTGGAGTCAGTGATCAGGAGGTATCTTGTGATGAGAGCCTTCTATTCATTCAGTGGGTAGAGTAGTACTTGAGTCAGTGATCAGGAGGTATCTTGTGATGAGAGCCTTCTATTCATTCAGCGGGTACAGTAGTACTGGAGTCAGTGATCAGGAGGTATCTTGAGATGAGGGCCTTCTATTCATTCAGCGGGTACAGTAGTACTGGAGTCAGTGATCAGGAGGTATCTTGTGATGAGGGCCTTCTATTCATTCAGTAGGTACAGTAGTACTGGAGACAGTGATCAGGAGGTATCTTGTGATGAGAGCCTTCTATTCATTCAGTGGGTACAGTAGTACTGGAGTCAGTGATCAGGAGGTATCTTGTGATGAGGGCCTCCTATTCATTCAGTGGGTACAGTAGTACTGGAATTAGTGATCAGGAGGTATCTTGTGATGAGGGCCTTCTATCCATTCAGTAGGTACAGTAGTACTGGAGTCAGTGATCAGGAGGTATCTTGTGATGAGGGCCTTCTATTCATTCAGTGGGTACAGTAGTACTGGAGTCAGTGATCAGGAGGTATCTTGTGATGAGGGCCTCCTATTCATTCAGTGGGTACAGTAGTACTGGAATTAGTGATCAGGAGGTATCTTGTGATGAGGGCCTTCTATTCATTCAGTAGGTACAGTAGTACTGGAGTCAGTGATCAGGAGGTATCTTGTGATGAGGGCCTTCTATTCATTCAGTGGGTACAGTAGTACTGGAGTCAGTGATCAGGAGGTATCTTGTGATGAGGGCCTCCTATTCATTCAGTGGGTACAGTAGTACTGGAGTCAGTGATCAGGAGGTATCTTGTGATGAGGGCCTCCTATTCATTCAGTGGGTACAGTAGTACTGGAATTAGTGATCAGGAGGTATCTTGTGATGAGGGCCTTCTATCCATTCAGTAGGTACAGTAGTACTGGAGTCAGTGATCAGGAGGTATCTTGTGATGAGGGCCTTCTATTCATTCAGTGGGTACAGTAGTACTGGAGTCAGTGATCAGGAGGTATCTTGTGATGAGGGCCTCCTATTCATTCAGTGGGTACAGTAGTACTGGAGTCAGTGATCAGGAGGTATCTTGTGATGAGGGCCTTCTATTCATTCAGTAGGTACAGTAGTACTGGAGTCAGTGATCAGGAGGTATCTTGTGATGAGGGCCTTCTATTCATTCAGTGGGTACAGTAGTACTGGAGTCAGTGATCAGGAGGTATCTTGTGATGAGGGCCTCCTATTCATTCAGTGGGTACAGTAGTACTGGAGTCAGTGATCAGGAGGTATCTTGTGATGAGAGCCTTCTATTCATTCAGTGGGTACAGTAGTTTGAGGCTTTGAGGAGTGACCTCTGGTGGTCATGTAGCTTTCACTTCCTGTTTGCCACCGGCTGCTGATGTGGTTCCCTCTCAGACCTCCCTGTCTCCTGGGATCTGCTCACTGCAGCCTCTCTCATAGAGAACCTCTGCTCACACATCAAACATCATCTTCATCTCCACCATGACCATCATGGTTAATAAACACATTTATAGAATCTCATTGTATTCTCATTTATAAATCATGTGGCTTTAATCTGTTTTACGAGTGCATCTAATGTAACTTGCAATCCATCAATTTTGAGATAATGGATAGTTATCTTTTTTCACTTTGACTTAATGAATCATACTCATCAGAACATAAAAAGGAGGTAAAATAGTACAATGATATTGCTTAGCTCCTCGTAACTGATTAGATATAAATGAGAAGGACATTTTCCATTCCTGCACTTGATGCAGACAGAGGCAGAATAAGTCCTGTGGCATAGGTCATGTATGCTGAGAACATCACCAAGCCGACCCACCATAGCAACAGCTTGGGAATGACGCCTATTAAATCATGATAAATGTGAGGTCATGTGAGGTCAGATAGGGTCATTGCCTGACCTCAGACACCTCCAATATGATCCTGCTAATCAAACTCTTTTGGGTTCCAGTCAAGTTTGACCCAATTCTTATTGGTGTCACAGTGTTAAATGTAAGAAAGTAAGTCTTCATAACTAAGATATAGAGAAATCCTGTGGTAAAATATCTCTCACAGCAAGCATGACATTGGGTACAAAGCAATCAGTAGTACAAAGTCATTTGTTAAGATGCAGGCAAACCCGGAACCCTAGTCACCAAATACTGGGAATCCTGATGACGGCGGGCTGACTCAAGACTGCCGGCATCAGGGCTGCTTAAAAGGGCCCTGCATCCCAACCCAAAGTTAGTCAGTTTTGGAATCTCA
Organism: Amphiduros pacificus; assembly: GCA_949316495.1. Classification (NCBI taxonomy): domain Eukaryota; kingdom Metazoa; phylum Annelida; class Polychaeta; order Phyllodocida; family Hesionidae; genus Amphiduros; species Amphiduros pacificus. The sequence goes on along the minus strand of OX439001.1, from coordinate 53,845,392 downwards.
GTTTAGTCTTCAGAAGCTAATATGAAACAGTTTTGGTGCTGACAAATATTGTACATGACTTGCCTTCACACTTTGTATCACGGACACTTTATGTATTTGGATTAACATAAGAAAATACAACTCTAAACTCTACGACCAGCGTTGTTCTTCATTAACCCTTATTGCCATGGCTAGCTCCCCAGGCCACGGTGATATTGGTATTAACCCACAAAGCAGGGAGGAAAGTGTCAATGATTGGATTTGTTGAGATACGAGAGCTGGATAGCGGGAGGATGCTGCATGCTATCTGTTCTCTGAGATTGTGCAGATCAATAAATACCCCGCCCGGGTTTGCTCAGGTTTGCCCGTTTCCTTGCAACAGTTTTCATGATCTTCAAAGTGAGACTTGACTAACCCAATAAACGCTCTTGGTTGCCTACGTCACGGCTTAATAGCTTCTTCATGCCAAGACTACATCAATCCAACTACTTTCTTATTGGACAACTGTTGAAGGATCATTGTGATAAATGTCTACAAAAAACACAGCAAAATAGTTCCCAGCTATGGACTCAATGAAAGAGTCAAAGGAGTAGGGGATATTTCTAAGCACAAGATCAATGTAGAGTCTTTGAGCCCTCCAAAACCTCGTCGTAGAAGGGGCCATGGTCATAGGAAAAACTCTAGGCTGTATAAGGACTGGAACATAGACAATCTTTTATCTGTTTTTAGAGAGCATGATCCAAGTAGTCTCCATAGATTACGCACCATCTGCTATGCGCTTCCTTTGAATGTTGCAAACAGAATCAGCATTGAAGCCTTGGCTCTAATCTATGGTAGATCAACGATCCAATCAAAGCGGATATTAAGAATAATCTATGACACCTTAAACAGAAGGTTGTTTCCTCCCAAAGAAGGACAAGAAGATGATAATCCTCAAAGGAGATTTTTTAGTCTCTTGTTCCATAACAAAGGATTGGATTATATTAATCTTCCTCGCATATTGAACAATAAGGCTGTCTCTAGCAAAATTCCTATCTATTTTAAATATCAATTACCTCCCTGTATTAGTTATAAATATACTTCTACAATAGCTAAAGAAGTCTTTAATCACAAGAAAACCTGTGCTGATTTTAGTTTGGATCAAGGTGCCAATGCTTTTCCATGTGAGTGTCATACGAAACCTGAGTTTATTCACCCTAATATTGGACATGTTGTTACAGGTGATCTTCGTATCATTAATAATAGTCATATGAAGGAATTGTTAAAGAAGGGGCCTAGGTTCAGGGAACAAAATCACATTCAGTGGAACCACAATCGTAAGTTGATTGCCAATGCTGTTGATGTTTACATAAAGAAGTGGGCAAAAGATGAGAAAGTAGATCCCATCTATCTCCAAGAGTATAGAAATCAAATAATGCTCCTGGTAGATAATAAAATTGCCAAACTCAGAAAGACTGTGAAGTCCTACCGTCCTCGTATTTTGTCTAAAAGGTCAGTTCAATTGGAGTTGGAATCCCTTCAGCACTTGTATGTTATGGCTCCAGCTGACAAAGCCGCCAATAACATCATTTTCATATGCAAAAGGTGGTATATCCAGCAACTTATCAGTGAACTAAACCTATCCTCAAATGACAACAAGGATGGTTCTTATAAGGTTGTAGATATTAACCAGCAAGATTTGTTGCAAAGTCAAGTGTCTGTTTGTCAGGAATTTGGCCTCAAATGCAATGCAGATAAAGCAAACCTTCCTACTATATATGGTTTGCCGAAAATGCATAAAGCCACTCCTAAACTTAGATACATTGCAGCTTCTTGCGCTTCTCCCTTAAAGCCTATGGACCTTGCAGTCACCAGTTGTCTTGGCGTGATCTATAAATTCATGCAAACCTACTGTAAAGGTATATTCAACTATACAGGCACCAACCGGATGTGGATACTAGATAATTCCATTCAGTTAAAAACTAAATTAGCTGAGTGTAATGAAAGTCAGTATGCTGAATGCATTAGTACCTGGGACTTTAGTACCCTTTATACTACAATTCCCCATAACCTCCTTAAAACCCATATCCATGAACTCATCCAATTTTCCTTTACAAAAAACAAAAAGTCTTTCATAGCCGTCAATAGTTATAATGCTTTTTGGTCTAACAAAGATGTAAAAAATTACACCCTCATTAGTAGTTCCAAATTGATTGATATGGTCAACTTCCTCATTGACAACATCTATGTGACATTTGGAAACACCATTCACCAGCAAATCATTGGAATTCCAATGGGCATATCTTGTGCTCCTCTGCTGGCTAATTTGTTCCTCATGTCACATGAATACAAGTTCATGGAGAAGTTGGAAAAGAATAACATTCATAAAGCTAAATCTTTTAATTATACTTTTCGGTTCATAGATGACCTTGTAAGCTTTAACAACAAAGACTTCAGTGAGGGCGTGTCCAATATTTACCCTAAAGAACTCAGCATCAAACAGGAAAACACTCACAGTGATAGGGCTTCCTACCTTGATCTTTACACTGAGATCAACAACAAACAATTTCACACTAAACTCTATGACAAACGAGATAGCTTTAAGTTTGATATTGTGAACTATCCCTTTGTGAAGGATTCAAACATTCCAGAAAAACCTGCCTATGGAGTTTATGCCTCTAGACTCATCAGCATTGCTCGCGCATGTGACTCATTCAAAGACTTTAAGGATAGACATGAATTTCTGTGTTTGAAGCTGATGAGACAGGGCTTTCATTATAAATCATTAGTGAAACAGCTACACAAAACTAAGCATAAACACAGAGATCTCTTTGCTAAATACCAGTCAGTCATTGAAGTTCCTTTGCCCATCAACATCTCAAATCAACGGCATGTTACATTACGCTGATACTCATCTCACTATATTCCTTCATTTTCATCCCTTCATTTTATCACTAGTGGAATCCTGCTTAAGATCGCGAGGGGGCGTAGTTTCCTACTATGAAGGTGTACGAGTAATGTTCCAGCATGCATGCCATTGATCTGTGTTTTCAGATCATGTGTTGGTACATGAAGCCTACACCCTGCTAGTTATAATCATCTGTTTGGTTCATTTTCATACAGTTTTATTTACTTCCATTGCATGCTTATACATTCTCATGTTATCATACTTGTCTTGTTAAATTTGTTTCTGTTAGTCATTCCAGTTGTTAAACATAGCATACGTGGTGTTTGGAACAGTTATCGGACAGCATATATCATATATCACCTTATCGACAGAGTACAATATACATGATCAATGTCTCGCCAAACTGTGCATCAAGGCCACAATATTGCATCTAATGTTCTTGCATTAGAGCATCTTATCTGAGATGAGGGCTGCGTAGGTGGGAGTGGTCATATTATATGAAATGAGGGCTGGGTAGGTGGGAGTGGTCATGTTATCTGAAATGAGGGCTGGGTAGGTGGGAGTGGTCATATTATCTGAGATGAGGGCTGGGTAGGTGGGAGTGGTCATATTATATGACAAAGGGAATGCCAATAACAGGGTGAAGGTGGGGATGGATTGTAGACCTGCTGTTTGTCAAATTAACCTTTACTTTAGTGATTTTTCACTCAATGAATAAGTTCACTTTGAGAAATAAATCAATGGCAAAATATGCTCTAATATGGGTGTGGTGACTGCACCAGACTTGTCTTCTCCAGTTTTTGGTGTGACAAGTAGGTTACTGTTTCCCTCAGCTTTCGGCTTGCCAATGCCGCTCCTATTAATGGATTTGTTTAGAGGTGGAATCCATTCTCTATTAAGAGATTTTCCAGCCCACTTCACATGGTTTCCAGACTAGCAACTCTGCAGTAGACTACATTCTGCTTCTCGGCTGTCATAATGACGTTCCAACATGTTGCCGGGCATATCTCCCGCCGCTCACTGCTATATATATATATATGTTCCTCCATGATAAATGAATGTCCTTGTAAATTAATGCAGTCAGCTCATGCAAAAACATTTCTACCGTGGCAGCAGTACATTGCTTGCTTACAACTGTGTTGTTCATTACCTTTGTATTGTATTTCAAACAATTATTGGAAATGCCTTCAATCATTTTAAGCATTAACCCAATTTTGCAGCACAAGAACAGTCATTGTGGTTAAAATAATAAAACCATTGGGTGTGAAAGGTGTTTGACATGTGCAAAAACAATTCACTGTTTCCAACTGTGCAGAATGTCGTCAAAAAATAAATAAAAATTAAATAAAAAATTCTGACCCCAGGGCTCGACATTAACCGCTTGCCCGGCGCTATTTTTGTGGTGTCCGGGCAAGTCCGGGCAACCACAGATTTCTCATATGCTTGCCCGCCGGGTAAGTGACTTATTCTACGAATAATTTACCTCAATGTGAAGGTCCGTAGCGAAACGTAAAATCCGCCATTGTTGTGCGCATTTGATTCCGCCCGGCGGGGGTTCAATTCGTGGAAAGTCGAGTACAAGATACCTTTTAAAGCCCGCAAAGCGATTGATTTTGATCACGTGTGCGCGGCGCACATTTTAATTATCAAATGCAGCCATTCGTCTGGTCCCCTATCGTGATTTCTTTATAAATTTAATGAAAAAAAGATGGGGTACCAGTCAAAAACTTCGTACATCTTCGGATATGCTCGGCTCGTTTCGCACTGGCTGCTGAGACATTTGGAACGTTAATTGGCGCCATTCCACAGTGATGAACAGTTGCTTGACCGCATGACCTCGTGGATCCTCTGACTTTTGTGTTACAAATATGTTCAATTTAAAACCTCCAAGTGCTGGTCAGACACCAGGAAGACCTGGAAGAAAACGAAAGTCAGATCTTCAAAAAAGAGAGTCAGATGCTGTATATGAGAAGACAAAGAGAGTCAGAACTTTTCAGTCCCACTGGTTGCAGAAATGGACATGGCTGCAGTATGACCGACCTACAAATTCATTGCATTGCAAGATCTGCAGGAAATGGCCATCACATGCAGACAAGTAAGTACACTCAGAAAATGTTTGATCCTGGTAGACCCTGGTTATTTCTAAACCAGTCTCAGTCTAACCAGCTTGCCTTTGTGGAAACCCCACGGTGACAACAGTAACAAAGGAGTCAAACAGTTTCACATTTTCTGCATCAACTTTTATTTGAAATTTCAGCTCGGCCACATTTTGCACATTTTATCAAAGGAGAGATGAGGCATGAGGGCCTTGCGAGAAAGCCTCGATTTTTTTTTATATTTTATTTTTTGAAATTTATCTTTCCATAGTGTCGGTTATCCAATTTTCAGGTGAGATCTTGCACAAGTGAATCATGAAAAAATGCACTTCTTGTGCTTGAATCCCAGAAGATCAAGAATTTTGTGGAATTTCTATTCAATTTAGTGCAAAATTAAAAAAAAAACACATCCCTGTAAAACACCATGGCCTTTTACTGTTATTTCTTTGTTTCAGGAATTCGTCATTATTCAAAGGCCACATCGTAGATCGGTCCAATGCTTTTGACCCCCATGAGAAGAGTGCTGCACATGTGAGATGCCAGGCAGCTGAGAGTAAGGAACTGCGGAAGCATTGTTCAGATCCTGCTGTCCCCAAGCCACCTGTGCTGATCGGTGTGCACCGGAATAAGGAGATGGACATTGGCTTTGCTGACAAGATGGAGCGCCTGTTCCACATAGTTTACTACATTGCTAGAAAGGAACGCCCTTTCTCAGATTTTGAAGGGCTGGTTGAGCTCGCAGAGAGGACAGGGTCTTCCATGCCGCAGGAGTATAGGTCCGACAAGGCTTGTGCTAGGTACTTTTCTTTCCAATTACGATCATTATAATTTTGTTCTTTAATTTATAGCAATGATTTTTATTGACTGTATTAATAATAGGAAAAATATATTTTTAGATTCTTGCAAGATATCTATTGCCAAGAAAGGGAAGGGTTCCTGGCAAAGGTCAAGGAGGCCCGCTTCATCAGCCTTTTGGTAGATGGAGCCACCGATAATTCTTCTCCTGACAACACTAGATCTTACATATGAATAGCTAATAGCTAAGTGACAAATGTGTTTACATACCTGGAAGACTTAACACTGGAAATCTCCTGCATGCTTCCTGAATAACAAATAAGTTAGAATTAGCCATTCATTCTGGTAAATCAATACTGAAGGAACAATCAAAAGAATGTGGCTTATATCTTTCAAACTTGTGAATCTAAACTGTATATATATACTGTTAATCATATTGAGCTCATTCACACATAATCTAAATATTCATTGAAATTGAAACAGATTTATTGTAGATCTGTGTTTATATTGCCCATCATATTGGCCCATCAAGCATTGCTTATGGTAATGTGATGGCCCATCAAGCATTGCTTATAGTCATGTGATTGCCTATCAAGCATTGCTTATAGTCATGTGATGGCCCATCAAGCATTGCTTATGGTCATGTGATGGCCCATCTAGCATTGCTTATGGTCATGTGATGGCCCATCTAGCATTGCTTATGGTCATGTGATGGCATATCAAGCATTGCTTATGGTCATGTGATGGCCCATCAAGCATTGCTTATAGTCATGTGGTGGCCCATCAAGCATTGCTTATGGTCATGTGAAGGCCCATCTAGCGTTGCTTATGGTCATGTGATGGCCCATCTAGCATTGCTTATGGTCATGTGATGGCCCATCTAGCATTGCTTATGGTTATGTGATGGCCCAACAAGCATTGCTTATGGTCATGTGATTGCCCATCAAGCATTGCTTATGGTCATGTGATGGCCCATCTAGCATTGCTTATGGTCATGTGATGGCATATCAAGCATTGCTTATGGTCATGTGATGGCCCATCTAGCATTGCTTATGGTCATGTGATTGCCCATCTAGTGTTGCTCATGGTCATGTGATGGCATATCAAGCGTTGCTTATGGTCATGTGATGGTCTATCAAGCATTGCTTATGGTCATGTGATGGTCTATCAAGCATTGCTTATAGTCATGTGATGGCCCATCAAGCGTTGCTTATGGTCATGTGATGGCCCATCAAGTGTTGCTTATGGTCATGTGGTGCCCTATCAAGCATTGCTTATGGTCATGTGATTGCCCATCTAGTGTTGCTCATGGTCATGTGATGGCATATCAAGCGTTGCTTATGGTCATGTGATGGTCTATCAAGCATTGCTTATGGTCATGTGATGGTCTATCAAGCATTGCTTATAGTCATGTGATGGCCCATCAAGCGTTGCTTATGGTCATGTGATGGCCCATCAAGCATTGCTTATGGTCATGTGGTGCCCTATCAAGCATTGCTTATGGTCATGTGATGGCATATCAAGCGTTGCTTATGGTCATGTGATGGCCCATCAAGCATTGCTTATGGTCATGTGATTGCCCATCGAGCATTGCTTATGGTCATGTGATGGCCCATCAAGTGTTGCTTATGGTCATGTGATGGCCCATCAAGCATTGCTTATAGTCATGTGGTGCCCTATCTAGCATTGCTTATGGTCATGTGATGGCCCATCAAGCATTGCTTATGGTCATGTGATGGCCCATCAAGCATTGCTTATGGTCATGTGATGGCCCATCTAGCATTGCTTATGGTCATGTGATGGCCCATCAAGCATTGCTTATGGTCATGTGATTGCCCATCTAGCATTGCTTATGGTCATGTGATTGCCCATCTAGCATTGCTTATGGTCATGTGATTGCCCATCGAGCATTGCTTATGGTCATGTGATGGCCCATCAAGTGTTGCTTATGGTCATGTGGTGCCCTATCAAGCATTGCTTATGGTCATGTGATGGCATATCAAGCGTTGCTTATGGTCATGTGATGGCCCATCAAGCATTGCTTATGGTCATGTGATGGCCCATCTAGCATTGCTTATGGTCATGTGATTGCCCATCTAGCATTGCTTATGGTCATGTGATTGCCCATCAAGTGTTGCTTATGGTCATGTGGTGCCCTATCAAGCATTGCTTATGGTCATGTGATGGCAAATCAAGCATTGCTTATGGTCATGTGATGGCCCATCTAGCATTGCTTATGGTCATGTGATTGCCCATCTAGCATTGCTTATGGTCATGTGATTGCCCATCAAGTGTTGCTTATGGTCATGTGGTGCCCTATCTAGCATTGCTTATGGTCATGTGATGGCCTTTAGTCATGTGATGGCCTGGAAGAGGTTATCAATATGTTAATTTCACTCATGTTTTTCTATCCTTTTTTTGCTTTCAGGGCCAAATGTTTGAAGTTTCAACTGATTAGGCTGCAATTCTATGAAGTACACATGTATTATCATCATTTTGTAAAATAGTGCAAATTCATAGGCATGGCTTATGAGATTGTGTCAAACTTTTGAAATTAAGGTATAACTTTTATTTCCATTTCATTTTAGTTTCATATCATATTAATTTGCAAAATCTGCTTTATTTTTTTTAATATACAATTAAGGCATAACTTTTATTTCCATTTCATTTTAGTTCCATATCATATTAATTTGCAAAATCTGCTTTTTATTTATTTTTTTAAATGTGCTATCTTCATCTATGTGAAATACTTGTTATATGAGACAGAAGATAACAGCTCATATATATTAAGATTGGCCTGGTTAAAGATTTAACATCAGAGGAGAAGAACATCATCAGTTTGTGTCCACCCAACACACAATTCTGATTATCCTGTAAACATATTGTAACCATTCCAAGTATCTACATATATTCAGTGTCTGATATATATATATATGGACACACACACACACAGACACACACACACAAACACATACACACACCCAGACACATGCACCAAAATGCAACCACATAAGAAAAAATACCCTCCAAATATAAAAGATTCTACAATCATTTTTATAGTGTTTATTGGATATTATGGTTTCTTTTTAAAGATATTGTTTGTTTATGCAAATGATGGAGACTGACCGTAAGAATGCCATGCAGTTCCTCAAGGACACTATGAACCTCCTGGTGGAGAATCCAGTCATACTCCTTTTTCTGAAATAAACAGAAATCCATTGTAAAATATAATTCATGAAATCCAAACAATCAGACAATGAATATATATATATATATGGATAAAAGTAATTTTCACCTGCACATGTAAGGTGAGAAAAATTTCCCAGTCAGTAAAAATGGTAGTAAAATGCAGATAAAAATAGCCCTGGGAAATACTGATATTCTTCATAAAATGGGAAAACCCCAGTCAAAACTGAGAAATATTACCAAAAGCTTGGACAAAATGTTGTAATACTGTCTCAAATATTTTCATTTTATTAAATAAATGTATGCTGATATAGATATGATTAACTGCTGCTGGTTATGAAAGTTAGTACCACTATGCAGCAGTTGCTTGGCAACCTTCACTGCAGCATTTGCTTGCCAACCTTCACCTATGATCTAATGTCTATGTTCATGGGATGAACATTTTGAACCTTTAAATGTATGAGCTGATAAGATAAAGTAAAATTAAAAGGTTTTCAGTGAAATGTATGTATGAGGTCATCCTAAGGGCTACATGGTGTCTCTGTTTCTCAATAACTTGATGAACTAGATACCTCGTGACAAATGTCACAATCTGTAATAATCTGTAGCATCAACAACAATAGTATACTTAAGTCAGATTCCTTAATACTAAATACATTGCACTGGTTGATACTGACCTATACCCAAAGACATCGGCAAAATAGACTTGAAATCCACTGTTTTCATGAATACCATGCACTGCCCACCCAATTTAAGTCCCGACTCCAATAGAACTTGTTTTCCGGCAACAGGTTTTAAAGGAACCATGTTTCCATTAATTCAACATTAGATTTTAGGCTTGTTAGAAAAAATTTCTTTGTCTTTTCTTGATCTCAGCATTGTTTCGCCATTGTTTACGAGTTTGCGCAATCAGGTGAAAGTGGGTCAGTCTAATTATAGGAGTGACAGCAACGATCAGAAGCTCCACAACACAGTGGTGCTTGTGACGTCATATGAAGTTTCTCCCTTGGTGTTTCCATGACGTCATCACTTGGACTCTTCTAAATGCCATTTCACGTTGTCAAGTTTGATATCGGGTAAAAAACTGAAGATAAAACACTACAGAATTCACACGAATTTGTATTTTTAGAAATTATGACTGGAAACGATAGTGACATGGGTCATAACTGCAACAGTCAATCGCCGGAGGTCGAGTTTATTTACTAGGGAAACTTCAATATGATGGGCAGTGCATGGTGTATTTCAAGTCTATTTTACCGATGTCTTTGGGTATAATGATGTAGGTCTTTTCCACTGTGCTGCAGGCTGTTAAGTGTACTTACACTCTGCTCTCTGATGTAATTCATAGACCCTGTTAAATATCTAGACCCCTGCCCCATCCCCATGCTAGTGGTCTGAATACAGATAACCACATTGAATGGGTTATATTTTTTATCTTTAAACAGAGCATTTTGAAAGCTCTGTAATTTTGCCAATAATTGGAAGAATTAAATTTTATTTTGGAGATTTACCTATAAGACCCTTCTCTTCAATTGTGTAAGTCTGATGTTAAAAATATAAATTTAAATAAAAAACATGGAAGAGAAGTCAGTGCAATCTGAAATAGAATGGGTTTGCAAATGTTGGACGAAGAGAAACAAACGATCATCACTTTATAATGTTGTGTTACTGTATAATCATCAATCCTGAATGAATGTAAATAAACCCTGGGTGAGACTTGTCTCGGGAACATAAAGAGAAAAAATATGGTTGCCCAGTTGGGCCACCAGAGCATGAGAAGTGGTGGCACGAAGTTCATAAGGATAATAGGATGCATGATACAAAAAAGAGCATTGTAATTGTATATGGTGACCAGTGGGCTTACTTGTCCCAATCATAATTTACAAGTCCATTGATCATGATATGAGACAAACATCTATCAAGGATTAGAATAAAATCAAGATATTTTGGGCCAATAAAAACCCCAAAATATGGTTGCCCAACTGGGCCACTACAGCAGAGCATTCACTGGCCCAAACAGAGGATCTGGTGGCCCCGGGCGACAGGGCTAGTGCGTATCTCAAGCCAGTCAAGGCCTGTACAAGATGACCTGACCGCTTGTGAACATGGTGAAGAGGGGCTCCCAAGTGTGTGACCAAATAAAGAGGAAATCAAAGCATCTCAGTGGATTGAAAAACTTAAAATCTTTTGAAAAAAAAAAAAAAAAAAAAATCTTACTTCTTTGCAGCAAGTAGGAATTCCTACTATTATACCCAAAGACATTGTCAAAATAGACTTGAAATCCTTTGATTTTAGAAATACCATGCACTGCCCATCCAATTTAAGTCCCGACTCTGTAAGAACTCGACTTCCGGCAACTTATAATCAAAGAATTATGTACCGTTTAAATAACTTAAGTTGTCAGCCCTGTTTGAAAATATTTCTTTGTTTTTTCTTGATCCCAGCATCGTTTCGCCATTGTTTACAAGTTTGCGCAAAGACGTGAAAGTGGGTCAGTTTATTCATGTGAGTGACAGCAAAAATCTGGAAATTCCACAACGTTGTAGTGCTTCTGATGTCATATGATTTTTCTCCCTTTGTGTTTCCATGACGTCATCAGTTGGACTCTTCTGAATGTCATTTCACGTAGTCAAGCGTAATGTCGGGTAAAAAACTGAGGAAAAAACGCTACAGATAGCACCAGTTTCTGTATTTTCAAACATTATGACTAGGAAAGATGATGACACGTCAGACACGGTAAGTAAGTACAACAGTTAATCGCCGGAGGTCAAGTTCATTTAGTGGGGAAACTTCAATCTGATGGGCAGTGCGTGTTGTTTCCAGAAACAGTGGATTTCAAGTCTATTTTGCTGATGTCTTTGGGTAAAGGCTGTGATTCCTACATCGTACCAGGTGCAAGAAAGCAGCATGTCACTTTTGTCTAAACTAGAATCAAAGGTTGTACCATCTCTTGTCATGACAGAAAGTCACATTTAAATTTGTCTCACCCTTTCTGGACCCTTTAAATGGATTGGTAACATTGGCACAAAATGAGTGATATTGACCTGACCTTTTGGGGTCAGCCTTAGATTTGATCCCCTACTTGTGTTCTGCCTTCAGGTCACTTGTCCCAAACTATTGTAGTGTTTAGGATTCTGATTGAACCATGTACATCTAACTATGGAAATATGCATATCTCTAAACTATATATAACTGGTACAATGAAAACAGGCACTCGGCGGGGGAAGCGTCAGGTTTCTACGTGCAATATTGATCAACAACTTTCAGTGGATCCGTGATTGCTTCCAAAACAACACTGCACTGTTTTCATCTTAACTCTAACTAACCGAATCGTATCAATGCTGTGTTTTGGCTTTTGTAAATGGGACACAAAGTATACAGTCGTGCACATTAATGGTAGCAGTTTAATGATGACATTGACATTATTTTTTAAGGAATCAGTCTTACCAGAGCATCAGTCTCCTCCTGTTGTTCGTCCGCCATGATCGTCGTGTCAGGGGTCAAAGTTGACAGAGTCGACATTCAACCTTGACATTCATGACTGGAGGGAGCATGCTGTATTTTGTTGTGGCCAAATTAAAGAACGGTGTGTTATTTACTTCAAGCAGGGGTATTTTGATTAATGATTTGTTTCATACATGCACATCTTAAATTTAAGGTAAAAAATTAACGCATGATGGCTTAATTCAGTTAACTGCCTAAAGTGCTGGAAACACATGCCTGAAACAAAAAATTAAAGCAAATATGAAACAAATCAACATAAAACCTTCCTAAAAAAAAAAAAAAAAAGATTGATAATATAATTGTTGAATATTGATATCCAAGTGAACATCTTACCAAGATAATTGTATTTGTTGCTTATTCCTCAAGGCCTGCCATGGCCCCCAAATATTCTGTGTAGATTGTGCTTGTGTTGACTTAATTTTTTTCATGGTTGTCTTTCTTCTGAAGTTGACTTCTTCAAGCTTGAAACTCATATTTCCCTCAAAATTCTATCCTCTGAACAATATTTATTTTCTGCAGATTTTTTTTCCCTTGGGGTTGGCATTCTCAATGTTTTCCCTCAGTGGTCTTACCTCTATTTTTTCAAAACTTTTCTCTGCCATCCCTTATGAACTTATTTATGCTGTGGTGGTCCATACAGGTGGCAGTGTTGTTCTAAGAATTAAAGGTAGTCATGCTAATATAGACCTATACATGGCTCTCTCAGTTAGTAAAACAGTTTAATAGATGTAGTAGATTAATATCTGTTTATTATTGTTATTTTTGTTTGAAATGTTGGATTTACGGGGTCTGGATTTTGCAGTGGCAGCCTCCAATATGTAGCGGCCCACATTCCTGATATATCGCCCACATTCCTGATATATTGCCCACATTCCTGATATATCGCCCACATTCCTGATATATTTCACACATTCCTGATATATTGCCCACATTCCTGATATATCGCCCACATTCCTGATATATCACCCACATTCCTGATATATTGCCCACATTCCTGATATATTGCCCACATTCCTGATATATTGCCCACATTCCTGTTATATTGCCCACATTCCTGATATATTGCTCACATTCATGATAAATTTCCCACATTCCTGATATATTGCCCACATTCCTGATATATTTCCCACATTCCTGTTATATTGCCCACAATCCTGATAAATTGGCCACATTCCTGATATATTGGCCACATTCCTGATATATTTCCCACATTCCTGATATATTGCCCACATTCCTGATATATTGCCCACATTCCTGTTATATTGCCCACATTCCTGATATATTGCTCACATTCATGATAAATTTCCCACATTCCTGATATATTGCCCACATTCCTGATATATTTCACACATTCCTGATATATTTCCCACATTCCTGATAAATTGCTCACATTCCTGATATATTGCCCACATTCCTGATATATTGCCCACATTCCTGATATATTGCCCACATTCCTGATATATTTCCCACATTCCTGTTATATTGCCCACAATCCTGATAAATTGGCCACATTCCTGATATATTGGCCACATTCCTGATATATTTCCCACATTCCTGATATATTGCCCACATTCCTGATATATTGCCCACATTCCTGATATATTGCCCACATTCCTGATAAATTGCCCACATTCCTGATATATTGCCCACATTCCTGATATATTGCTCACATTCCGGATATATTTCCCACATTCCTGATATTGCCCACATTCCTGATATATTTCCCACATTCCTGTTATATTGCCCACATCCCTGATATATTTCCCACATTCCTGATAAATTGCCGACATTACTGATATATTGCCCACATTCCTAATATATTGCCCACATTCATGATATATTGCCCACATTACTGATATATTGCCCACATTCCTGATATATTTCTCAAATTCCTGATATATCGCCCACATTCCTGATTTATTGCCCACATTCCTGATATATTGCCCACATTCCTGATGTATCGCCCACATTCCTGATATATTGCCCACATTCCTCATATATTGCCCACATTCCTCATATATTGCCCACATTGCCTGATATATCGCCCACATTCCTGATATATTGCCCACATTCCTGATATATTGCCCACATTACTGACATATTGCCCACATTCCTGATATATTGCCCACATTCTTGATCATGCTCATTTATCATTGACTCACTGAGCTAGATCTTACATACATTTTACGGGTTAAAATGTTATTTACATTGTAGTATATTTGAAATTTTCTTGAAAATTTTTTTTCACAAACTTTCCTTTGAATATCTCATTAATAAATTTGAAAAAAATTGACGCATTAGTCAAAGTTCAAATGTCATGCACACCGTAACCCCTTAATTTTATAGGTTTCAAATAAAATCAGTCGATTTTAGAAACATGGGACATGGATTTGACAATATGGACTTCAGAGAAGCTAGTGGACATGCTGTTTTAAGTTTCCATCAGTGATTTTAGTCAAATTCAAGGATATAAATAGTGATTGCATTCAATAGAAGTGGTTTTACATGTAATTGATTATATGAAGAGGAATTATCTATAAGATACCTAAAAAAGATCTTAAAAGTAATGTTGGTGTAAAATACAAATGAGAGTAGTTTTCCAGTCTATTGAAACACAAATATTCTGGGATATACCAGTAACAGCACCCTCTGTCATTAGGTCAGTCATTCAGGAGAGATATTCACGCATACTTTAGTCCTGAAATCTTGCCTCATTGTAGAAAGAATGTAAACAGGTCATTTAGTTGCAATCAGTTTATTGCACCTCTAAGTCTTCCAAAATCGATAATTTTATTTTGTTTGTGCATTTTATGCCAATGTATTAGTGTATTCCCTTCAAAACATACAGAATGGTATTCATATCACCAGTCATGTTGACAAATCTTGAAGTTGCAGATTTGGTTGACCTGGAAAATTGTATTTTGCTAACTATCATCCCTTTTCCTGCCCAATATGAAAAAATTCTATTCAATTTAAGTGAGTGTCAGATTTTTTTGATGGAATATAATAGACCAATATGACTGGGACAAGAATTTCCTTATTCATTAGAAATGGTCAAAGGTAAAAGCCACTGTTCACAAGGTAACATTTTCCAATATATAATGATAATAAAATGAACTTTAAAATACTGGTTGGTATTAAATACAATAATATACACTTTGCTTTACATATCATGTCTTTATTTACAATTGACTGTACATTTCAAATGATAGCAATCAAATCATTCATTGTTATTTTTCTTTCACAACAAAATATTTACAGTAGCGATATTATATAAAAGTTTATAATCTATACAGCTAGCTCATCCAATGTTATCCAACTTTGTATAATATTTGTGCCAAATATTTTCCAAGGATGGCTGTATCTTTTAAGTTTAAACATTTTTCAGTACCATAATATCAATCAATAAATGATGGACCCCAGATAGAATTACAAAAATAAATACACTTACACAAAACAAATGTGTTGCAGTGTCTTTGTCTTCAAAATATTACCTTTACCAAATCAAAATGCCTGTATAAATTACATGGGTCTAAAATACTATAATGGTCAGATCTTGCTGAGCATATGATAATATTTCATCGACTAGAAACAAATAATATCAAATCAAGATTCTGAGATTGCTAGAAGAGAAGTAGAAGTGTTTGGGATCCATAAGATAACAGATGACTGCACTTCAATTACTGTATTTACTCAAATATAGGACAACCCTGTGTATAAGATGACCCCCCAAATTGATGTGATTTTGTTTGAAAAGACCAATTTCTGATTATAGGACGAGTTGTTTTTTCTCGAGACATTGGCTCCGCTACCATTCAAATTTGGCGGCCATTTCAAAAGTAGAGCTTAAATACGTAGTGTTAGGGACCCATCATTGCGTAATATATTTATATTTCAATGTGAGTTAATACACTGTGGTGACGTCTGATCATTTTCACGCCAAAAATAAGAGCTTCTCCCCGTCACTTCTGCTTTTCAAAATGCCGACATTGTGATGCATATGCATATTTAAGCAGTGTTAAACTAACACTGTCTCCAACTTGTGCATGATATACACTTATTAAATTGAGGCGGACTACTGTTGACACGTGGTAAAATCTTTCTTTGTGTATTATAAGCCAAAGATATTAATTATATCGCTTTTAATTATTAGCGTTTATAGCACTCAATCGGCCGCCCAGAGGTGCCATAAATCACCGTCCACAGGTTGCCCTTGTGTATAAGACCACCCCCCAAACATTGACTAAAGTTTAGGGTCCTCATTCCTCGTCCTATATTCAAGTAAATACAGTAATTAACTGGACAAAGGAAATAGCAGTTTTAAAAAAGAAATCTTCAAGATACAATATATCACAAAATGAAAACAGCATTCCATAGCAGACTAAAACTCTTGGGTGTTTTGCAGAATGACTTGTCATGCAATTGTGCAATTCCATATGCATCAACAAGAAACCACCTTGATAACTACCCATTTTGAAGATTTTGAACTTTTAAATATGAAAACAAATCTGTCTTACAGAAAGCACCATGCAAGTCTGAAATTAGATTTAATCAATTTGATTTAGTTAACAAATACAAACCTTGGGAAAAAAAGCCAAAAAGCCAGTATCCTTCCATCTGAACATATTCCAACATGTTGACACAAATACCTTTTTTCCATGATAAATAAAACCCTTTTATTCCTTTACTCATTGAGATTCAAATATTATTAATATATTTAAATATTTTGTATGTTTTTTTTATATAATAATTAGATAGATAAATGTGATATCAACAAGCTGTTCACAGGACGTGTCCTTCTCCTTGGAAACCTTTTCATCTCTTTTATTTTCTTATAATTTGTTATTCTCCTCGATAAATTGATGTACTATGAAGACAATAATAACAGTGTGGGAAGAGGAAATGTGTTTGATATAAACTTATGAACTTATTGGTTAGTTTATGGTGACCACAAGCTGATTTCATCTAGCCCTTCTATGAGAAGTCAGCTTCAAACTGTTCCATATATTGGCATGGAGGATGATCCTATCATGTTTTAAGGCAATCAGAATAATTGTCTAGCTATTAGCGTGCTAACAATGAGACAACTATGGGTCATGTGGGCAGATGAGCCTACAGACATTTATGGTTTTCAAGTCCCACCCATACTTTGTTGGTCTGGGGCAATATAAATCCCTTTAAACAGTTCACGGACCTTGCATTAATTGGTTTCATAGTGATCTTTTTTTTAGGTGAAAGACAAGACTTATATAAATAAATAATTGTATATTGCAATAAATATCAGCATATACAACAATAGAATCACTTGAAGATGATTATCTGGTTACAATAAATAATGTACCTATAAGCCTTTCCACCAAACAGATATATCTAGTAATATTCTTGTCACCAGTCCAATCCACCTAAAAACCCTGTAGATGATAAGTACTTCTGCAAACAGTTGCATTAAATCATGAATCTCCCAGTTGGGGGTCTGGCAAGGTTAATCTGATGTATGTAACCTTGCATTGATCATACAATGTACATAACTTATTGAAGTGATATGTGAATCTGCTGTGTACTTATCCTTTACTGTGCAACACAACTTAGGATCCTAGACCTTTCTATTTTTCACAGGAGGATGGACTAGATATCATATTTTCAAATTTTCAAAGCAAACCCAGTTCATTCCAGTCACAACGGCAATGAAAGTGTCAATTTCATCATCATTCATTAAATGCCCGGTTACATTTCCTCTGTTCCCTCCCAAATTTAGTAATCTTATCGGCTACTGGAGATGAGGTATTTCAAACAGTTGGCAAAAACAGTTGTATTTATGATAAACATGTATAACCTGTTTATATTAGCAAAATGCAACTGTGTTAAATGTGCTTAGTCTGGCATAATAAAAACTTGTCTTTGTATGAACACAATCACAAATGTTTTCTCTCTTTTTGACATTAATGACTATTGAAATCTTGAAAAAGCAATAGCCCATACTTTAGATACCCCTGGCGTTAGTCTTTATCAAACTGCAATATATATGTGCTACAGAAGTAGACTTTGCTTAGTTTTCTTTTGGCATCACAATTAAAACTTTGATAAGAAATACCTTTGGTAATAATTGTTTAATACCTTTATGTAGTTTCTAAATAAAACTACCACTTTAAAAGCATGTATCACCTATGCATAAATATCTCCCAAAGATATCCCATAGGTGTTGTCATGGTAATAAACCAATGTCAATCACAAGTGAATATTTAGCAGGTTTACATCACAAAACCAGCTTTTGATTTATATCGCATGTATACTGGGTATTTTACTGGTGAGTTCCGTCCAGTGGCGCCATCTTCATGTGAGGGTTTTCTGGGATGGGCACTCTGTATAGGAACTGTCCTTTCTTCAAGCGTCTCATCAACTCTGTCCACATGAGACGTTTCTCCTTGTGAACCTTGGCAATCACACCCCGGTTCTCCACGGCTCTCCGAGATAGGTACGGCAAAACTTCCTCCACTGGTCCATATGGTACATACTTGTACACGGAGTACCCGGCCTGGCCTGTGAGGAAGAGAGCACAAAATGTAATCAATGTAAATACTACATCTATCTCACACACATGTCAACTGCGAGACATTTGCATTCACATGTTTAAAATGGCAATATAATCTGAGTCTTCCTTACCTAAAGAGAAGCTCACTTGATCACACATCCCAAGAAGCTGGCCAAAGCAGATGACCCGATCTGAAGCCCGGATATCGTATTCCTTCATCCTGTAACATCACCCATCATCATTGAAAAATACAATTATGTTATGCAAACGGCAATTTTCATGTCGCTATTAATATTCATTGCTAATTTTTTGTTTGTTCTAAGAGTGTGTGCAGAGTGGGTAAATTTGGCTTAATTTTGTTACGGAGAGTTTCATAGTATTCTCTAACAGACTAACATACAATGTAATTACTTTGAGATGGTGAATCTGACTGTATCTTCATTGTGACCAGAGAGACTTACTTTGAGATGGTGAATCTGACTGTATCCTCATTGTGACCAGAGAGACTTACTTTGAGATGGTGAATCTGACTGTATCCTCATTGTGACTGGAGGGACTTACTTTGAGATGGTGAATCTGACTGTATCCTCATTGTGACTGGAGGGACTTACTTTGGGATGGTGAATCTGACTGTATCCTCATTGTGACTGGAGGGACTTACTTTGAGATGGTGAATCTGACTGTATCCTCATTGTGACTGGAGGGACTTACTTTGAGATGGTGAATCTGACTGTATCCTCATTGTGACTGGAGGGACTTACTTTGAGATGGTGAATCTGACTGTATCCTCATTATGACTGGAGGGACTTACTTTGAGATGGTGAATCTGACTGTATCCTCATTGTGACCAGAGGGACTTACTTTGAGATGGTGAATCTGACTGTATCCTCATTATGACTGGAGGGACTTACTTTGAGATGGTGAATCTGACTGTATCCTCATTGTGACTGGAGGGACTTACTTTGAGATGGTGAATCTGACTGTATCTTCATTGTGACCAGAGAGACTTACTTTGAGATGGTGAATCTGACTGTATCCTCATTGTGACCAGAGAGACTTACTTTGAGATGGTGAATCTGACTGTATCCTCATTATGACTGGAGGGACTTACTTTGAGATGGTGAATCTGACTGTATCCTCATTGTGACTGGAGAGACTTACTTTGAGATGGTGAATCTGACTGTATCCTCATTATGACTGGAGGGACTTACTTTGAGATGGTGAATCTGACTGTATCCTCATTGTGACTGGAGAGACTTACTTTGAGATGGTGAATCTGACTGTATCCTCATTATGACTGGAGGGACTTACTTTGAGATGGTGAATCTGACTGTATCCTCACTGTGACCAGAGAGACTTACTTTGAGATGGTGAATCTGACTGTATCCTCACTGTGACCAGAGAGACTTACTTTGAGATGGTGAATCTGACTGTATCCTCATTATGACTGGAGGGACTTACTTTGAGATGGTGAATCTGACTGTATCCTCATTGTGACTGGAGGGACTTACTTTGAGATGGTGAATCTGACTGTATCCTCATTGTGACTAGCTATCATGATTGCAATCCTGCCCTTTGGCCTCTCCTTCATCTGCTCCATACATTCAATCAAACACTGAAATATAAGCATCATTTATACTGATTAAATAAGCATCATTTATACTATTACAATATGCATCGCAAGCATCATTTATACTGTTAAAATATGCATCATAAGCATTTATACTGTTAAAATATGCATCGTAAGCATCATTTATACTGTTACAATATGCATCGTAAGCATCATTTATACTGTTACAATATGCATCGTAAGCATCATTTATACTGTTACAATAAACATGAACAAACACCTTTATTCCACCATTTCTGAATATTCTTAGTTTCTGAACACATTTTTGATGTTTTTCCTTTCAGATCACCCATCATTATAACTGATATAAATATGATTTCTTTATACAAATATGGTTGAGATATCTATACGAGGGTCTCACCTTTTCATACATGGCAGTGGTAGCATCAAAGTCTGGGTTGATGGGATCATCGTAACCCAACGTACTCGCCCTCTTCCGTTCTTGGTCCATGTAAGCGCCGCGTACCAACTTGGCTCCAAAGTAAAAGTCCTCTTTCTTAGACAGAGCTAGATCTGTGGTCAGCATGTTATATGCATCCTGTGCAATAAATACACACCAGATTAAGTGTATTTTACAGAAGTAGTTTTAGACATGAATCAAGTCATGTTTTAGTCATGAAACAAGTTGCATTAAAAGTTTCACTGATTTTTTAAAAGTACTGTATTATCCCTAATTGCTGCCCCGGGGGCAGAAGCATTGCCTCTGAGGGGCCGCTAATATGTGACTGGCAGATCAGGGTTCAAAATTGACTGTGTTTAAGATTCACAATAGATGTTTAGTAACTAAATGGTTACATCTTGTTGCATTTGAAGAAAAGTTTGATGGTAAGAATAATTGTACAATACAGTATTATTCAATATATTTTAGATGAACTAATAAAAATAAATATGTCAGTCCAGACACAAAATAACTAAGCATGTTAAGTATTGAAAATGACAATCTTTTATAATCAGTGTTCAGCCCTGTAATTCTTCCACTTGACCACATGCTTACAGGGTAATTAACCAATTAAGTCTGGGGTGTGCTACTGGGCACCATACTGTGACCCATATGTGACCCTCACTCAGCATTCAGGTGTCAGATCTTACACATTGATACAACATGGGGAGTTAATTACAGTGTAACATAACTTGAAAATGAGATATATTAAGCTTTGAGTAATGTTTACATATTAATTATTGAGATTGCAAACCCCTGTGGATTGTAAGCCTGCTTCTACACTACCCCAGCCACCAAGGCCTGGTCTGTAGACAGGAGGGGGGGACGGTAATTAGGTAGAGGGCGGCTATTAGGGATAATACGGTATATCATATATAATAGCACTAAATAACAATACTACTGCTGATGACAGCACAAAACCTACTAGATGATAAATAATGCATGAACATATATTACCTTTAAATAACATTGGTAAGTGTTGAAGACAATGGCTTTGTCCTTGTTATATTTTCTTTTCATTTCCATGGTGAGGCGATTAATGGCTGGCTGGAAGTATGTCTGCTCTGCATCCACCATGATGCGAACGTCCTTCATCTTACCATACTGAAAATATCATACACATGATAAATATAGGTCTCTCCTCAGCTCAGGGGCCCACAACACTGCTGCATGACCTGGAAACTAGGTCAAGGTCATCACCAATTACAACATATTATGCGATCCTGTGATAAAGCAAAATGTATTAAAGACATTGTCTTCTGTAGTAAAGATAGTGTTTTCAAATATTTGACTGACATCCATATGTCCTGCCTGGTGATAATCGGGGCTAAAGATAAAATGGACAGTCATCACATTCTCATTACAAACTCCTACCTGGGAGGTCATTTTTTATGATCTGAAATGCCTTTTTAATTGTTCATTTGATACATATTCTTTTAATTAATTGATAAATACATGTAAAATGTTGAAATATTGAGTCATTAGCATTCTATAAAGAATGCGTCTTTTCTGTACTGAAATAGAGTGGTTTTGTGTTCAATTTGACTGGTGAAAAATCAAATTGATCTACTACGGCGCCAAATAGCCGGAGGGAATCATGTCAGTAACCATAATATGTTATGATGGGATGAAGCTCGGGATATGCTTATTCAAAGAAGATTACAATACAATCTATCAACAAAGGCAGAATTTGTCAGTTTGAGCCGAGACATGAGCCTGGAGGAAATCCCAATTGTGGCTCAGAACGTAATATTTCACTCGTCAAAATGGGATGATTTCTGCATAATATTTATTGACATCCTTTGAATAAATACCAACTTATTCTCAATGTTTAAGCTTTAACATTTGTGTTAGATTTTGCCCCACTAGGTGGCAGCATAGCCCACTCGAGCAGTGGAATTATGGGTGAATAGTTACCTTGACGATGGTGTCTATTCTGTGCAGCATGTTCTTCATCTGGACCTCCTCCTCCTCACTCAGGGATGTCACTAAATCCTCCATCACCCCAGTCTACAACACAAACATCATAACATACAGCTGCAGTAGCGCCATCGGCCAAGAGACAAAGTTAGATCCTTGCTGTAAAATATAGAAACTGTCTGATGCCAACTTCCAACAATGCAATAACTACTCCATAACTTGTGACAATTGGTAATACACGGGAAATTTTGACATCCATTTTATCATATCTTTTGCAATGATTTATTTTTAAGACATTCTTCCTTGGAACATTTTTTTCTTAAGTTTAAGTATGTTTACTTTGCACCAGAAGAGCTGTCAGTCCATTTTGGTCATTTCATTGCACCTCATTGTGGCCATTATTGGATAACTGGGAATGTGACCACATCTTGTCATGAAGCACCAAATATCTTTATTTCAAAGGTGTTTGAACTCCTTCGCTTTTATCTTACATGAACATTTATAATAAATTCTGGTTTGTATTGTATTGAGATGAATCTGGGACCGGGGGCTAGCACCAGGGGAGGTAGTAGTGTTTCTACTAGTCTGGGACTGCAGGCTAGTATCAGGGGAGGTAGGTATGTTTCTACTAGTCTGGGACTGCGGGATAGTATAGGGAGGTAGTAGTGTTTCTACTAGTCTGGGACTGCAGGCTAGTATCAGGGGAGGTGGTAGTGTTTCTGCTAGTCTGGGACTGCAGGCTAGTATCAGGGGAGGTAGGTATGTTTCTACTAGTCTGGGACTGCGGGATAGTATAGGGAGGTAGTAGTGTTTCTACTAATCTGGGACTGCGGGCTAGTATCAGGGGAGGTAGTAGTGTTTCTACTAGTCTGGGACTGCGGGCTAGTATCAGGGGAGGTAGCAGTGTTTCTACTAGTCTGGGACTGCGGGATAGTATAGGGAGGTAGTAGTGTTTCCACTAGTCTGGGACTGCGGGCTAGTATCAGGGGAGGTAGTAGTGTTTCTACTAGTCTGGGACTGCGGGCTAGTATCAGGGGAGGTAGCAGTGTTTCTACTAGTCTGGGACTGCGGGATAGTATAGGGAGGTAGTAGTGTTTCCACTAGTCTGGGACTGCGGGCTAGTATCAGGGGAGGTAGTAGTGTTTCTACTAGTCTGGGACTGCGGGCAAGTATCGGGAGGTAGTAGTGTTTCTACTAGTCTGGGACTGCGGGCTAGTATCAGGGGAGGTAGTAGTGTTTCCACTAGTCTGGGACTGCGGGCTAGTATCAGGGGAGGTAGTAGTGTTTCTACTAGTCTGGGACTGCGGGCAAGTATCGGGAGGTAGGAGTGTTTCTACTAATCTGGGACTGTGGGCTAGTATCAGGGGAGGTAGTAGTGTTTCTACTAGTCTGGGACTGCGATCTAGTGTCAGGGGAGGTATTAGTGTTTCTACTAGTCTGGGACTGCTGGCTAGTATCAGGGGAGATAGTAATGTTTCTACTAGTCTGGGACTGCTGGCTAGTATCAGGGGAGGTAGCAGTGTTTCTACTCATCTGGGACTGCGGGCTAGTATCAGGGGAGGTAGTAGTGTTTCTACTAGTCTGGGACTGAGGCCTAGTGTCAGGGGAGGTAGTAGTGTTTCTACTAGTCTGGGACTGCGGGCTAGTATCAGGGGAGGTAGTAGTGTTTCTACTAGTCTGGGACTGCGGGCTAGTGCTAAAATCCCAGACTGGCCTGAATACAGATAACAACAAACATTATGACATTCTTATTCTTATTAGATAATTGAAATTGGTCACAAAAAGATTTTGTAAAATGTAAAAATATATAATTAAATAACTCAAATTGGTTGAACTTGCCATTGCTGTGGCATAAATCAATTTCTATATTGTCACTGACAACTCATAATCTCACGGATGCTCAGGTGCCTCATATATAAACAAACCCAGTACCTAATATATGACGCAATTCCATTTTGAACTAACAAAGGAGGAGATAACAAACACACACACACACACACACACACACACAGATACAGAGTGATATCTAAGAGGTACTGCAAAGTTATACCTCAACTGAAATAGCCCTTGGCTTTTTACCTCCAGATTTTCTGTCTGTCATATTAATCTGTTAATACTGTGCTAGCTTGATTTATTTTAATCAACACTTGTAAATTGTTAGAGTTGAACTGTATAATAGTAAGACTAGAAGCTGCAGGGAAGTGTATTGGCTTGCTGGGTTTCTAGCAAGCCACCTGAAGCCTGAATAGGGTTAGTGTCAGAAGCAAATAAATACTCTTCATATTATTCCTTAAATGCGAAATAATTCAGTACAAACCTCGCCCTGTATGTGGCAAATTGAAACTCAACTAAATTAATCTCTCCTCAAAATGGATTACAAATATGCTACAAATGCAGGGAGGAATCAATACAAGGCAAACATATATTTTTCTAGCTTAAGAATTCATGTCAGGGGATGGGCTAGCTATAATTGATAAATGTATTATCATCAAAAAAGGTGGAACATTATACAACTAAAAATGTGTTGAGGATGACGTACCTGAAGATTTGGAACTTTGAGTATTTTGGCCAAGCTTATGTTCACTTCCATCAGATTGGTCCAGTCCATGAGGTCTATCTCACTGCAAAACACATTGCCATAACAATCACTCCAAACTCATTGCATCATTTCCATACTCCAAACTCATCGCATCATTGCCATAACAATCACTTCAAACTCATTGCATCATTGCCATAACAATCACTCCAAACTCATTGCATCATTGCCATAACAATCACTCCAAACTCATTGCATCATTGCCATAACAATCACTCCAAACTCATCGCATCATTTCCATAACAATCACTCCAAAATCATTGCATCATTGCCATAACAATCACTCCAAAATCATTGCATCATTGCCATAACAATCACTCCAAACTCATCGCATCATTGCCATAACAATCACTCCAAACTCATTGCATCATTGCCATAACAATCACTCCAAACTCATTGCATCATTGCCATAACAATCACTCCAAACTCATTGCATCATTGCCATAACAATCACTCCAAACTCATCGCATCATTTCCATAACAATCACTCAAAAATCATTGCATCATTGCCATAACAATCACTCCAAAATCATTGCATCATACAAAAATATATTAATTGCTGTATTGAGTCATTTCTGAGCTGACCTGCTATCTTAAAAAGAAAATAGGATTTAATCTAAGGGAACCTATCCAGATCCAGACTCATTTTATTTACTTATTATTTAAAAAGAATTTATTTCATAAAATTTAAATTTTTTTTATTATTTTTTAATTCCTTTGGGAATTTTTGTATAATTTGGTTTAAATATTGAGCGTGTTTAGTTGGGAGCATTTTTTCACCTACCCATCTCCGCTTGGGTCCAGCAAAGTATACCACTGATGGCGCTCCTCGCGATCCATGTTGGACTTCTTGAGGTAGCGGTGGAAAGCTGCCTTGGAGATCGTCCCACTTCCATTCTCACTAGTTTTGGCAAGGACGTCGTAAAACTGTCTTACCCGAACAAGCACTTCAGATAACTGCAGCTGTAACATAGCAAATCCAGGTTGTAACCAAATTTATCTGACAATTACCGAAATCCAACATTTTAATGCCTAGAAATAATTAGCAAAAGTGTTGTGTTGGGATTCTGAAAATGTGAGCAGAGAAACAAGAGGCAGGGAATTGCAGTTATATTCAGATGTCTCATTATGCTGAGTTGATTCAACATCAAAATCTGGCAATTCACCAAAATGAAGAACAGCACATTGGAAATGTCACCGACTTGTTCAAATTGTTTTAGTTGTGATATATTTGAGCTTGTGATAGTGCAGGATGAGAGGCAATGTGGTGTGAGGTTATCAGACACAGGTGTATCAGTCATACATACAATAGCATCCTCAACATCGCCACATAACACTTGGTCAACAATACAAATTTCAGGATTCTCTTTTTATTAATGTGTTTTTTAGATACCATTACTTCAAAAATAAATGTGTTTTTTTGTTTGTTTTAGCCCTGAAATCTGAATTGCATCACAAATACAGATCTTTGAATGAGAAGCAGAGATGTCAGCTACCCAGCTAAAATTAGCCATTTTTCAATTTCTCCTTTTTCCAACTGACAATCACAGATCAAATATTAACTAGCATTTGTAAATTTAAGAGAAAAAAATCTAATATAATAAAGTGAAACATTCTAATTTTACTAAAAAAAATGTATTATTTTATTTTATTTTTTTGTCATTACACAACATGTTTTCAGAAGAATCAATTTCTGCAGTGCAATATATTTATTTGTTTGATATCAACTATTCTCTAGGTAGCTGTGATCTGGGACTTTGTAACAATAAACAATTTGTTGTAACCCTCCTTTTGCTAAGGCCAAGACTGTTCATTTTAGAAGTAGAAAACAATGATTGTTACAAATACTGTAAAGAATTATACCATAAAAAGGCATTCCTTCAAGCATACATGAATAAGCTCATTTGCTACACAAGGAGGGTTAAGACAAATTAATGTGAATACACAAATCAAGTCATTCATCAAGATATACCTGTGTCTTTTTCCTAATAATTTTCACCACTTTGTTACCTTTCATCGATAATGGGCCATTTAGTTCGATCTAAAATTAATCTTTCCAGATTTTACAAAAGAAGGGATAATTTTTGGAGACATCTGAAATATAATTACTTCAATTATTAACATAATAAAAAGTGAAAAGTGCTTGGATTATTGTTTCATGCCATTCTGCAATAATTATTACATAGATATATTGGGTTCAATTAATCTTATATTAATATCATTAAACATTATGATTCTTGATATTTAGATTGCATAGGGGCAGGGGAAGTGAGGAACATTTGCAATAAATCCATAATTTCATGCTCAAATATGAGAATAATTAAATGAAAATAACGATGATATTTTAAAGGTCATTGCTCCAAAGCAAGTCAAAGCTATGGTAAAAATACCAGTTAAACTCAAAAGTTAAGAATATATTATTGCTTGTGCAAGTGCAGTCTTCATCACACTCAATGAACAAAAAGGGCAGAATCAGAAAAGTCAGAATCCAGAAAAAAAGATATTTAAATGTTTGTCCTGTTTAGAATGTGATTGGTGGTTATTTGATTATATCAGTCATTGACAGCCAAATAGTTGATCATCTCTAAACATGACAGGTGTGTTTATGCCTGACCACTGCAGGAATGACAAACAGGGGTCAAGCAAACCACTGACATTGAGGTCACATGATGACCTGAGGTCACATGATGACCTGACATGATATTATTTTGTCTCATATGGATCATACCAACTGCTTCTTAGAATTCCATATTTGATAAGAAAATTCTATTCAGAAGGAATATAAGAATATGCGACTCGTGAAGATCTGACATATTTATAAATCATAACATGAGATAATGATCTGCAATGGCCTCGAGCAACTCAAAATGATCAGAAGAATCTGTCATCTTATTTTATAGAATATAGTAATGGCCCTGCTCCTATTGCACTGTTAATAAATTAGACATATTTCTATGATACCTGCAAGTAGATACTACACTCCCACCAACAAACATTGAAAAGAGAAACTCAACTCCAACTCTGTCTTCCCCGAAATTTTCATCACTGAGACCTCATTTATTCCAGAGGAAATTTTGCAAACTAATAATCATGACAATGTTACCAGCTTATCTGGTTTTATAACGGTTTCCAACTTAATTTGTTATATATCTATTAATTGTAATTATTAATTTCTGCCCTAGCTTTTTGATGTTATATATTTCTAACCAGTAACTGTACAAGGTACTATAATTCTCTCTTTTCATGCTTGCTGGTGGCAGCTCTTAAATCAATTATATTCTCCGATATCTAAATAATTCCTGAAAAACACAAGACATCGCTATCCAAATGGAGTTGTCCGGGCAGGGAAAAGAATGTTGCTCTCCAATTGGTCCAAATCTGACCAATCATTTCAGTTATCCAGTTGCCATACCGCCCAATCCGTTGTTACCAACTTACCAATAACTGTGGCCGACCCAGTGCAGTCAACTTTATTGCAGCAAAGCCAGTCGCATTGGTCGCCCCTACACATAGTAAAAGATCAAATTCAAAGAAAACCGTTAATTTGGCATTTTCTATACATATGTAGAGTTTGGGAGTCAATCTAAATTTTAAAATCTTAACTTTTGTCAAATGCACTTACATATTCTGTAATCAATAAGATGTATATATATATATATAAATTACTTTAATATTCCAATACAAACTGCACTTTTGCAAGGATCTCCTGCAGATTAATGACATCAGGGACACAATTCTGGTTATGAGATCAGCAACAGAATTATCCTCAATATTCTATTTAATTAGATTGTATCGAGACATTAATGAAATGATGAATAAATCATTATTTTATGTAAAATTCATATACGGCACACATTCAAATAGAAATTTGGTTCATAAAGTTAGCAGGCTACCCGGAGTCCTTTTAATCATTGAGGATTTGCAATCAACCACAATACCCTTTTAACTCACTTCAACCTTGTATAAGCTCATATATTCATATATATATATACTTCAACCTTGTATAAGCTCATATATTCATATATATATATATATATATATATATATATATATATATATATATATATATATATATATATATATATATATATATATATGTATATCCTCAATATACATATATATCCTCAATGACGAGGCAGTGATCAAATGGTTTGGTAATTTGGTTTGAAGAGAGCAGGGAGGAGGACTCAGAGGCTTGTTCTATTTTATAAGGCTATAAATGGTGAAATAGCTTTGAAACTACCTGAACATGTCAAAATGAAATCAGCCCGTACAAGGAAAAACCATAGAAATCACGATATAGAAATGGCGACCAACTGTGACCAATATAAATACAGCTATTTCCCAAGGACTGTGACTGCCTGGAATAATCTTTCCTCTCGTTTAACTACATTGGAATCTGGTAACTCGGCATCTTTCAGGAACTTCCTTGCCAGAGTGTAAAATCTGGTCTGCAGCTGGTCTGCAGCTGGTATTGACCAGCTGCACCCCTAGTGCAATTTTGCACTCTCGGCGGGATGCCAATTGGTTTTGCCGAGTAAACATATAGATGTAGATGTAGATGAGAGGGATCATATGATGTGTATTCCAACCACTTCATATTATCATGGCCGTTTTTCTGAACTGTTTGCTGACAGGATGCTCTCTGTATCAATAAAACCATAACACTTAGGTCTATCAAACTCAGGAGTTACTTTTATGGCAAAGTCAATGTTAATGGGAAATTTTTTTGTTCAGTGGACAAACAAATTACCAAACCAATAATTCATCTTTAGCCTTGAACAATGGAAATGTATTCTCTTAAAGGGATTGAGCAGTAATTTTGGAAAATACATATAAAATCATAACTAAATTGCAGATGTGTTTGCCTCTGATGCCTGTGTTCATTTTAGGTTATGCACTATAATAACTGTCTGTAAAAACTCTGAACAAGACCCTTATAAATAGCTGCCCTCTGAAAGTTCACTCCTTGCTTAGCATCATTTAGGAGGTAGAGAGTTATCAGAGGAACTGTATGCTAGAGTGATATCAAGCAAGTATGGCAATATGCTTATGACATCATCAAAGAGCTCGTCTTGGAACGGTTATAGAATGACTTCAAATGGTGCTAACCTACTTCAAGCCTCATCTGGGGTTATAAAGAGTGCACCTTCCTCTGATGAGAGCCCAACTGTAGCTAGTAGCTAATCATCATTTTTCCAGTATCAGTAAAAATGTCCTTTTTTCATTTGATTAATCTTACAATGTATGAATTGCCTTGACCAAGAAAAATTATTTGGGCCAGTACATTTTGATTCGGGCTAGTGTAATTTTCCACTTACTAGCTCGACTGTCTTCTAGCCTAAAAGAATATTTGGCCCAGACTGTAACTGTACTCAATATTTTGTTAAATGACCTTTTAAAATTCATACACCACTTTGGAAAATGTTTTCGAACTTTCGGGAGAGTAAACCATTCTGTCCATGCACTATTACTCTAGCAGGTTATCTACTATAACGGGCATTAAGTGCCATAGATACCTGTATGCTTCAACAAAGCTTATCATTTCCTGTTTATCAAATATGATGCTATTCACGATAAGATAAGGCTTCAATAAACCAATCAAGCAGGTATCATTTGGGGGATTTCAAAAGATACCTTGAAAAGTTGTGAAAGCACCATCCATCTCTGCAAAATCTATCCAGTTTATTTTCACAGGCTCAGCATTATTTGCAATATGAACAAAGATATTTATCATCACTCATGTGACACAGGTAAACTAAACAAGGAAACCTGAATCAAGGACAAAAAGTAGGTGTGCATACCTGACACTGCATCAATCTCCATCATGAAGTTGCGCATGTTTTCATCGCAGTGCGCTTCATCTTCATAGAAATAGGTTCTCGCAGCATACACATTTTCACGACGATCTCCAAATTGCTCATGGGCTCTATATCTGCTTCCAGGACCATCTGTTACAAAAAATATATACATATATATAAGATTTTACTTTAAGGGCATCCTTAACCCATAACTGTCTGGCCTATCTAAATTGTGTAGATTGGCAGGACGAACCAAATTTGTTGTGAACTTGTTTATCTGCATACCAAATTGATAAAATTTATAACCATGGTTGTTAAATACGGTCAACATAAGTTTTGGGTCAAAAGTACACATCTAAATTATTTAATTTCATTATCATGATTACATTGTAACAAATTGCAGCCCTACAGAATGTTACAAAATGATGTCAATGAGCCAGGACAAAGGGGTTGTGAACATCATTCATTGTTCATTGCCAGTGGTGGATGACATCCTTCCCGTTCATTGCCAGTGGTGGATGTTGCCATCCTTCCCATCCATTGCCAGTGGTGGATGTTACCATCCCTCCTGTCCATTGCCAGTGGTGGATAATGACATCCCTCCCGTCCATTGCCAGTGATATATGTTGACATCCTTCCCATCCATTGCCAGTGGTGGATAATGACATCCCTCCCGTCCATTGCCAGTGATATATGTTGACATCCTTCCCATCCATTGGCAGTGGTGGATGTTGACATCCCTTCCGTCCATTGCCAGTGGTGGATGATGACATCCTTCCCATCCATTGCCAGTGGTGGATGTTGACATCCTTCCCATCCATTGCCAGTGGTGGATGTTGACATCCCTCCTGTCCATTGCCAGTGGTGGATGTTGGCATCCCTCCCGTCCATTGCCAGTGGTGGATGTTGACATTCTTCCCGTCCATTGCCAGTGGTGGATGTTGACATCCCTTCCGTCCATTGCCAGTGGTGGATGACGATATCCCTCACATCCATTGCCAGTGGTGGATGTTGACATCCCTTCCGTCCATTGCCAGTGGTGGATGTTGACATCCTTTCCATCCATTGCCAGTGGTGGATGTTGACATCCCTTCCGTCCATTGCCAGTGGTGGATGTTGACATCCCTTCCGTCCATTGCCAGTGATGGATGTTGACATCCCTCCCGTCCATTGCCAGTGGTGGATGTTGACATCCCTTCCATCCATTGCCAGTGGTGGATGTTGACATTCTTCCCGTCCATTGCCAGTGGTGGATGTTGACATCCCTTCCGTCCGTTGCCAGTGGTGGATGTTGACATCCTTTCCATCCATTGCCAGTGGTGGATGTTGACATCCCTTCCGTCCATTGCCAGTGGTGGATGTTGACATCCCTTCCGTCCATTGCCAGTGGTGGATGTTGACGTCCTTTCCATCCGTTGCCAGTGGTGGATGTTGACATCCTTCCCATCCATTGTCGGTAGTGGATGACGATATCCCTCACATCCATTGCCAGTGGTGGATGTTGACGTCCTTTCAATCCGTTGCCAGTGGTGGATGTTGACATCCTTCCCATCCATTGCCAGTGGTGGATGTTGACATCCCTCCCGTCCATTGCCAGTGGTGGATGTTGACATCCTTCCCATCCATTGCCGGTGGTGGATGTTGACATCCCTCCCGTCCATTGCCAGTGGTGGATGTTGACATTCTTCCCGTCCATTGCCAGTGGTGGATGTTGACATCCTTCCCATCCATTGCCAGTGGTGGATATTGACATCCCTTCCGTCCGTTGCCAGTGGTGGATGTTGACATCCTTCCCATCCATTGCTGGTGGTGGATGTTGACATCCCTCCCGTCCATTGCCAGTGGTGGATGACCATATCCGCTAGGGTTAATCAATTGTCTCTTTGACATAAGAATGACTGGCCCTACCTGGGTCACACTGGGATACACAGAGCTGTGGTGCCGCCTTTGCCTTACTTCGCAAAGTGCTTCCAAGGTAGTGGGCTCCTGTATTGAAAATATTTGTGTTCGCTCTCATAGAATGGAAGTGTATGTTTTTTCACAATAAAATCCACAATATAAAGGTAAAATGCAATTCAGCAAGTGGAATCCCAATGATTTCACCATTAAACATTGGCATCAGAATGATCTTTATATACCCCGGGCAAAAACCACCACTTTCTAAAATAAAGTTAGGCCATTTTTGCATTTCTCATTAAAACATTACTTTTCCCACAAAATATTCATAATGATTAATCTAACTGGTTCTTATGATGATTGTCACCACATGTCTCAACCAATCAAAAGCATACACACATCTGAAGGGAAAAATATGGCCAAGCATAATATTGATGGCAAATCATTTCTGGCGCATTCTAGTGTCTTTATCTCCTTTATTTGGGACTTGCTCTGGTGTTTCTATGCAAGCCATATGGTCACTTATATCTGGAAGTTACAGACGGACATTGGCCGCTGCCCCGCGCATATATATGCCCTTCAGAAGGCCCATGGAAAATTGACTCATTGAAGTAATAATTTAAACCACTAGGAGATGTGGATCATTTATATGAGGTTCAAACCATACTAATAATTTTATCTGTTCAGGGGAAAATATATGTGTGAACCAATTTATGTTGCTTGAATCAAAAGTACAATAATCCATAAAGGATTCTATGGTAGCCATGACACCTTCATTTTTAGTCAGGGAATTCGTGGGAAAATTGGATTAGTTTTTTCTCTTCAAATTGCTCACCATGATTGTATCAACACTGGGTTAAGTCTGAAATTGGGGGCTTTGTTAGTCGTAAAACAAAGCAAATGCACTTCTATAATCTATTATCTTATCAATAATCTTATTGTTCAATGTATATCAAGTGTTGTAAACAATATATCTTAAAGTAGCAATGCCAATCTGCATGTTTCCCTGTTATTGTTTATCAAATAAGCTTATCAAAACTGGAGCAGGATACAAGAGTTTACTGCTGATAAGTTAGAGAGGTTTGCCACTTACCCTTATCAATATCAGTTGTCTGAGCGTCAGGAACACACGACCTGCAATCATCAACATACACAACATAAACATAACTCAATAAACAGTTCAATGATGACTACTGCATCCCATGAGAATATATACAATAGTTTATTTCATATCCCATTAGCTCATGACTCACAAATAATTAACTGATTGTTAACAGCATGCTTCACACCCCACTTTTCAATGGCTCTTTAATATTAATAAAAATAAAAATATTTGTATTGTACTATTTCAGACTATGTCTGTTCATGGCACTTTTGCAAATAATGTTTCCTGTATAAATGAGTCTTCAGTTTAGATTTAAAACTTGCCAAAGAGCAGATTTTCATTTCCAGGGGCAGGGCATTCCATATTTTTGGAGCCCTATCACCATACCTCCTCCTATTAATCCTGGGTATATTAACATATTCAATGTTATTTATCTATTGGTCTGACGGCCCTTGGTCCTGATTTAGGTTTTAGTAACTGCAATAGGCACTTTAGCGCATACCCATTATATGGAGATATAATCAACCATTGCAATATTCATTGATCACAGGACTCTGTTACTGGCAATCTATTAACAAAAGGTATGATATCACTGTGGAACTCCCTACATTACTAATTTATAAACAAACATACTTTTCATATTCATTTTTCATATTCTATGGGGGTTGCAAGATGAAATATAAAGTTTATAACTTAGCCAATACTGGTTAGATTGACATAATTATATATAGCATCAAAATGGCGATTGAGTTTCTATGATTTCTAAAAATAAAATATTTGCTATAAATTATAGTGTGGATATTCATTGGTAATCGTTCAAACAATGTATGCTATACAGAAAATATAACCCCATGGGTTGATAGCTCTGCTGCCTAAGATGAAAACACATGAACTGAGATCAAGTGTAACTAGCAAACAGGTTGTGCTTTTCCATATAAGATCCCAATTAAATTTTGATGGGATATTCATTGATATCTTTTAAATCATTATCTTGTTATCAATGCAATATTTCAAGATTTTAGGATTTAAAAGGAATCTGAATCTTCATCTCTAAATTTATCTCTAAATAAAATAGGAAACACATATTACTGGCGGTTTTGGTGAAGATCTTTAAACACAGTGTTGATATATGACAGATATGAAGTACTTTTTATTCACATTTAATGGTTGAGATGTTGCAGGAATACAAAAAAGATTTAATTTCCTCTTATAAGTGGTTGCTGAGACATGCTCCTTACAAAATTTGGGACCTCAACGTCACTGCTCTAAGGTCAATGGTGACATCACAATGATATGAAGGAATTTGAATCTTCACCTCTATATCTACCACTATATAAAATATGAAAGATATATTACTGGGGAAGTGGTTTTAGAGAAGATTTTTAAAGAACTGTTGACAGACAGATGGACGGATGGATGGACAGACATTTTCCCCACTCCTAAAGCTCTGCTACTTCAAGAAGTCAGCAGAGCTTAAAATGAATAGGGACTATTTAACTATTCTGCAAGACTTACTTCATCTCAGCCTCCCTAGCCTCCTTGGTGGACAGGTCTTTCTCCACACTATAGTCAAGGATGGACTTGACACCAAATGAAATATTTCTCTCAATGGTTGGACGGATACGTGCATTGTCTTCTCCAGCAACAAATTGACCATAGAATGTGGATTTCATCAAAAGCTGGAAGAGTTTCCCTCCAAGTATTTTGCGACTTAATTTCAGCAACTGAAAAATTATAAGCAAGTATCTTAATTGCAATCAATGGAATAGTGCCCTACTGGTTTTTTTTTACTCAGTTGAAACAATCTAGTCTCGATATTGCAAGGTTAATTGCTTGGTGTGCCATGTTTACCATGCAGAGGTCCATTAATATTTGATTTATACATTCAGGTATGAAGACAATATCATGCAAATGCGCAGTATATTAGTTTACAATATAATGTCATCAAATTAATTTGGTGATTCAATTAAATACTGGAAAAATGCTTTTACCAGTTGCCAATTTTTAGAAACCATTTGAATGCAGCCAAATGATGGGAGCCACCCACGTTAAATATATCAGAAGCAGATATTTACATTCTAAATGGTTTATGTTGAGGACACTGCATTTATTACAATAAGAAAGGTAAACCTGTTAGATAATGCATTCATTTTCTGTGAGAAGCACTGGGAGCTTGCCAGTGCGAGTGTCTACAGAGTTATTTGTGTGTGGTTGGTATGCAGGACTGTAAGATTGGGTGGGACTGTGAGTATGGCAAGCTGCCAGCTACCATCCCTCACTCCCAACACACCTCCACACCATCTATATAGTGTCTGTGTTGACAATAACAAGCAAGCTTGGTGCATTTGTACCCTGGCACTGCTCATAATGTAGGTTTAATAGTGGCCTTGCTCCGGAAAAAAATACTCAATTTATTTTCAAATTGAAATTTCATAATCATAATAATCAGTGCAAAACAAAGATTATATAATTCTGTAATAAACTTTTTCTGAAAAGGATAATAGCCATGATAAACAATGGAGAAGTGCCATAGATGAGAGGGATAACACTCAAATTAATCTGTTATCATGTTATGCACTCCAAATCAGGCTGAAAATGATGATTCTTTCCAACAGCAGTTGAAAACATGGGAGCAATTGAGATCCTTGTGTAACCAGCACCTGGTGTTTATACAGGTCTGTCCTGAACAAATAAGACATAGACCTTCAATCTCTTCTTATGATTACACAAATAAAATTGCATTAAACTACACTATGACTATTGCATTAAACTGCACTATTAATCTTTGGAATATCAGAGTGTGAAATACAATTTGTGACATTGGTTGCCCTGCCTAAAAGTTGCTTGCTCTCATTCAAATTACTCCTCAAAACAGTAAACATTTGGACATTTGGACCATGTTTCTATTTAAGGAATTATGCATTATTTTGAAAGAACCAGTTAAAAATCATAAATGGGGGAGTATGCACTTGCCTTATATGCATATAAACATTTTATTGATACTTCTGAATAACTATTTGTAAAACTTATTCAAACAAGATCCTCATGAGAAGCCCCTTTTTGAAAGCACACTTCTTGCTTGGCATTATTTTTAGATGAGGCATTGAAAGATAAAATGTCATCAAAGGAGGATGGTAATATATGCTCATGACGTCATCA
Source organism: Amphiduros pacificus (assembly GCA_949316495.1). NCBI lineage: Eukaryota > Metazoa > Annelida > Polychaeta > Phyllodocida > Hesionidae > Amphiduros > Amphiduros pacificus. The sequence continues at coordinate 53,807,870 of OX439001.1, read as the reverse complement.
TAGGCATTTTTCTTTATCAAGTGCTAGAATATCAAACAGTGGTAACCTACTTTGAGCCTGACCTGGGGGTCACCAAGGGTGGCACAGAACTTTCCAAATAGTCCAACCTCTATTTCAAAAATTGTTGCGCTGACCAGTGCAAATGAAAATCATGACATATCTAATAATATCATTAAGGCAAAAAGAGAGAATTATAAATATCAGATTCAAAAGTTGCACTCTCTACAGAGGTATAAGTCAGACCACAGTTGCAGGTGATGGGGAGGTATAGGTAGCACGAACGGACGCATGAACTCTATGTGACCCCAGAAGGGGCTTAAAATAGACTAGCACTGTTTTGACTTTTAATAGAAACTAGGCATTTGACCTGCATTATAAAATACATTTGGTGGACACTGAAAGTGTAAAAACATTAAATAAATAAGAAAACTTGTGTAATGTCACTGCAACCTCTAACAATATCAAGATCCTTGTGGGGTTCTGAGCACATGGCCTGGACAATCAATGCCCCCACTTTACAATATACAGTAGAAGTTTACTTGTGTTTGATATTTTACTTCCAGAAATCTACCCTAAAAGCTAAATTGATTATTGTTCAAGTTGATGGCTTGAAGTTTGTGCTGAACATTTTTAATGCAAACCAAGATATAATGATGTGATGAATGTTTTTTCACTGTCAATACAGCTCTGCATTGAATGGGTATTCATTATGAGGTCAACATCGCTTACTGCACATCTTTTACAATTTATTTTAAAACTACCATGAACAAACGTGATACCCAACTCGTAGCCGACGTGGTTGTATGATTTTAGTGCCTGTCAAAATTGCAATTTATATACCATTGATTCAATTAAATTTGACTTCTCTTGGTGCATTTTGGCTGCTGATCTGTCCCTACTTGTCCCAGATATTAATTACCTCTCCAAATCTAACTTAAAGTTATGCTAATCCGTGGGCCCTTGGCACCATGAAATAGCATGCCCTTTGGCATGTTGCCAATATCGATGATGCTTTTAAAAATGTGTGAACCTCTGCAAATATTTAACCTTATGTTTATCAATTTCATTTTGATTGTTTACAGATAAACCTTACCTTTTTGTTATTCTCAACTAATGTATCTACTGTACACAAGTTCAGAACCAGCAAAGAGCGCAAAAGCTCCACATTTTTCTTGCTTTTGTAAGCTTCTTGTGCATTTTCGAAGGTCAGATCCAACTTGTCATAACTTGGGTCACATTTTGTCGTTTGCCAGATCTCCTCGTCCACATCAATGGTAGCTGTTGCTGCCTTTTGTTGCTTGACTTGCTTATGAAATCTTGCCACCCATTGTTTTCCACCTATTTGCAGTCTAACATTGTTGTTTAGTACAATCTTTGACCACTGTCTAACACTTGCCGCCATGTTCTGCTTCTCTCTCGGTTGATGTTGTCACGTGTGGTCGAATACTGGAATCTGATTGGACAATACTGGAGGTGTGTCTTCAGTGAATGAATGGAAAGATGGAATTACTAGTAAACAAGCCCGACAGAAAAACAACCTGGTGCTTTTAAAACATCAGATACAATGCTTTGGTTTGGTGTCGATCCAAATATTCCATAGAATAAAAAGATGTCGGTGAACATACAGAGCGGTATTCACTGAGGCTTAAATAGACATTTGGTTAGTCAAGAACATGTGGCGGGAGATCTACATTACAACCGGTCACAACCACAACAAACCAGTCCCAGGGAAAGGGGCCCAGATGGGAATTCCTCTGCCAGGCTCTGGTCTCATTCCCGAAATTGAGGCCCCCTGCTTGCATTCCAAATCATCATTAGAAATGACAGACATAGGCATATGCTTTACTGTGACAGATACACATCGCCATAAATCAAGGACAAAGGCTATTTATACAAGAAATATATAAATTAGCCCCCAAAAAATTATAGAAATGTTTGACATTTGAAAATAAGATTTAAAAATAATAAAGCCTGTGACCCTGAGATGACCTTGACATGACCTTGAAATATGAAAATGCTGTTGAACACTAAAAAAATTTAAAGTCATATTGTGAAAGGTCTCCCCAAAACGAAACAAACAAGCCCAAGATCAAGTCTGTAGCTATAATAGAACATATTGTATGGGCCGTTGAATTTTCAGCCCAAGGTCATGCATATTTTCCATTGATTTCAATGGAGAAAAATTGAAATTTTCACTTTGTGAAAAATTGGCCGTCAATTTGAAAGGTGTCCCATGTGGATATGTTAGGGGTATGTACATGTATGGCCCACTTTTTAAGCCATTATTGGTACAAATGCCATTGTAAAATTTTCTGCCTTTTACAAAAATATGATTTTGATTGAGCGTGAAAATCAGGAAAATTATATATATCTTTCAAATCCAAAAGGCAGTAAATCTACCAAACCATCTATTCAAATTCCTTTTGCTTTGCATGCTATCAGAGTTATATTTCCAGCATGATGTGGGACACATCTACAAATTATATGCCGCTTGTGGACCTAGATACATTTAAATATCTCTGGTGGACCTTTGTAGGCCTTTGTTGCTGAAAATAAAATGAAACTAAAGTCCATCAATATTGAGATTTCCTAATAACAAGCTAAATTTGGTAAGAAATAGCTTGAATGTAGTAGTTATACAAAATATGAAAATTGACAGACTTTGAATTGATCCAATTCAATCTTTTAAAGTTTCATACAGATAAAATAAAAATGAAATTAACCCCCAATAAGTTGCTTTAATCAATAAAAAAAATCAGGTAACAAAAAATGTATTAAATGTAGACACAAATGGATTAACCCCTAAGGGACGAGGCTATCTATTGGCTGGACTAACCAATTTTTGTCTGGACTAGTGTATCCACATACTAAATTTATAAAATTTATAACCATGGTTACTAAATTTGCTTAATGAGGTGCTGGGGTCAAAGTTCATGATCCACTCACTCATTATCATATTACATTGTAACAAGTTGCAGCCCTTCAGAATGTTACAAATGACGTCATCAAGCCAGAACAATGGGGACGTCAACGTCCTTCCAGTCCGTTGCCAGTGGTGGACGTTGCCGTCCGTCCCATCCGTTAGGGGTTAAAGGTATTGAGCACTGATTTTGATTTTTTTAAAATTCACCTATTGGTGATAAATGTATTTGTCTTTCGTGTCTATAAACTTTTTGAAAAATGCATCCCCATCATTATCTGTAAAATCTCATTGAATAAGACCCTAATAAATAGGCCCCTGATGAAAGCACACTCCTTTCTTGGCATCATTTTTATGTGGAGTGTCATCATAGAGGCACTGAAAGGCAAAATGACGTCATAAAAGTGTGGCAATATGTTTATGACGTAATGAAATGTATTGTCCTTTGAATAGTACCAAAATGACGTCAAACAGTGCTACCCCACTATGAGCCTCAATTGAGGTCAAACAAAGTTCACGCTACCCGTCACGTGCAGCTTATGGCTGAGACACATCTTTCCTGGGAGTGCAACTTTTATGGCTTATAACCACTTATCTTATTAATCTATCACAATTTCAATTTGTCATGATGTTCATATGTAGCTAAGCTTTGATATACACCAAATTGTAGAATTGATACCTTTAACTCATTGAATAGCTGATATCTTTCTGCAAATTATCATATATTTTATTTTTTAAGACTTTAGAAGAGGAAGGTGCTGAACTTATTTCTTGAATGTGTATATCACTTGGAGAATACGGTATGTCCTATTTTTGGTGCCATTTATGCTAGGTGAAAGTGACACCATGTACCCACTGCAATAGCAAGTTTTGTACCACTCATTTCATGTTCAATGTCTCCCATTTCTAGTGATTTGTCATAACTTCTTTAGTAAAAATGTCATGAGATTAATCTTGGGCTTTAAACTATTGTAAAATGTTCCAATTTTCATTTAAAAGGCATGTCAAGCAAAAATCTTAAGTGGAATGCAATAATAGGACATTTTTAAAAATGTTTTATTGTCACTGCAAGCGCCTTCAGTCAAGAAGGAATGCAATAAATCACTTTAATAGCAGCTTTCTTCTCTGTTGTGCAGTTATCTCGCATTTATGCAGCTGTTTCCTACTTATGCAACTATCACTGATACACCTGTCTCGATCACGGTTGTATCCATCTCTCAATTGTGCAGCTACCTATCACTTGTGCAGCTACCTATCACTTGTGCAGCTACATCGGCCTGTTGCAGCTATCTATTAGAGTCTCATGTAGCTGTCTCATTGTTGTAACTATCTCCCACTTGTGCAGCTATCTATTATATATGCAGATATATCTCACTGATGTAGTCACTTCTCACTTGTGCAGCTATTTACAGATGTAAAAGTGAGATATAGCTGCAACATTGTGAGATAGCTGCACATGTGAGAGATTACATCCCTTCCCAGACAAAGACACTTTTCTCTTACAAAAATACCTTTTAAAATTCATTACATGCCAATATTGCTCTCCATATAAACAAAATTACTTTTCAAACTTCATTTTATTTTCATAATTTAAGAAAGCCCTCGTAATAAACTCTCCAACTGTCCCAACCATAAAGAATTTTCATTAATTTAACACTGTATAACGATCACACAAAGACAGAAATGAAATTTTATTGATGTAGGCTACTATTAACCTAAAAACATATCTTTTTAAATTCCATATTTTTGGGGGCAATCTTAACACAAATTAATAAGAAGAACTTCTTTGCAAAATGATGCTTTGCGGTTGAAATCGATGTTATCTATGAATACTCAATGTTGTAGTTTTTAGTAAAAATTATATCATCATGTGCATTAAATATAAGTGGCTCCGGCTGTAAAAAAAAGTCCAAACTCCTTGATTAATTCAAATCAAGTACCATTGGCTAGATAGGTGGGTTAATAAAAAGTATGTGTCCCTATCTCAATTAGAGAAAAAATTATAGCATTTTTTGCGTCTGAAAAAATTGACTTTTTACAAAGGCTTAATCCAAAAATTGTCTTTCCAGATTGTGCAGTTCAACCCCTGTATGCATAGAATGAGTTAAAGCATTCATGGAACCACAGAGGTCACAGGCAATTTTACAGAGGTTTGGGTGTACTTAAGTGATATGTGGCCACAAAGCTGCAGGGCCCACCACCGATAAATAAAAAAAAAACTGAAGTAGACATGTCAAATTTGGTGAGAGTATGTAATAGAGTGAGGTAAACAATATATCACTTAGCTGAAAAAAAATCCAATATGCAATTTTACAGTTTATAAGTTGGAAAGTGTTTGAAAATAATAAGCCAGCTGCACTTTCGAAATATAGCTGTCAACTGTTTTCTTTTGCCAGCTTTTAAGTTAGACTTACCAGCTCAGATTATGGGGAAAATTGTCAGCTGTTAAATGTGGGCGTGGACATTTGCATATGTCAACTGAAATGTTTACCAGTTGGTAGGACTGTCACTATGCTAAAACAAATATGAAAATCTTATCCCAAAAAAAATGATATTTCATTATACTCATATAATTAGTTGTATCAATAATGATTGAGTAACTTAGTTTGTGTAGAGGGACTGGTTGGTGGCTTTGTTTGTTTGTTTGTTTGTTTGTTTGGGGTTTTACATCACTTTCAACATTATTTCAGTCATTTCGTGATGAGACCTACTTGTAGCAGATATAGTGCTGCCTCACTGAATTGTCATGCCGCAGGTCCTTGACATGACAACCCACCCGGTCACAGATTTACAAGGACAACGGGTTAACCCTTTAGGCACGGGCCTCAGCTCATGTGTGAAATTGTATCATGAGTTCAATCTCGGCACGGCCGGGATTCGAACCCACGACCTTTGGATCACCACAAAGGAACTGGTGCTAATAAGCTGGCGCTCTAACCAACTGCGCCACGGCCCGTGGCCCTGGTTGGTGGCGCCCCCTATATGGTGATTGATAATCAAGAACAGCCTTGTCTGAACAGTGCTGCACCCTATCATTTGTGAAATAATGGCTCTCAGGTTGACCTTCAATCTTTTGAACTGGGTTGAAAGTAACACTGCTAGCAGTAGAAATCAAACCCATCTTCTCCCATCCTCCACTAAGAAAGGCACAGATCCATTTCTCTGCCAACTATACTTGCATGCCAGTTTGCACACTGTGTAAAGTATACTTAGAATGATAAAAACAAATTCATTCATTGACATCATTCATTGTAATGATAACATATGTATTATATGATATATGCAAGTCATTTTATGAATTTGACTGGTACATTATTGACCAGCTGAAGCTGTGATGCAAGCAAGCTATCTCACTAAAATCAACTAAAATACACTGACCATGGTTACTGTGTTTTGATGAAAGTGCCAAGTACTGCCTGTACTGTGCAGGTGACTACATGTATACAATCATGTGACCTCTATTGTAGTCTGTCAAGGAGTTAGGCCTGTACCAATGGACAAACATTAATGGACAAACAGGGCTCTGCAAGCCAAATCACTCCATTGTCTCAATCTGAAGGTGCCCCACTATTATCAAGACTTTACGAAGCAGGTGTTTGCACAAAATCACTGGTCACCTAAACAAAGTTTGTTGGCAAAGTGTCCAATGGACGTATTGGATTTTAGCAGAAGACTCATCTGCTTTCAAATGGCACAGAAATTTATGTAGGGTAAATATGATGGGTAAAAACCTTTGAACGCTAATTTTAAGGTATAAACATTTATATCATGCAAGGAAAAAGTGCTTGAAAACCTCATTTCATGAATGCTTTAATAGGCTTGCAGCATGTATAAGACAACCAGTTAAATTTTAGTAGGAGAATTTCTGCATTTTTCAGTGTCACGTCTGATTTTGAAGATAAAATACCAGTTTTCATTGGAAATTCCTTAAAATATTGTTGATATTGTTGCTGTCCTCTCGAGGCCAGAGACTAAGACAAGCTGCTTGCTGTATGGTGCTGTCCTCTAACGGTAAAATCTTTTATGCATTTCAAACTCTGTAATCCGTGTGTGAAGTTTGTTGCTTATTCAAAATCGTGAGATGAAGTTGCCAACATATCATATTTGACATTTATGTATTTTGTGGCACTATGAGGGTTAAGGGGTGTCCAAACATGCTAGCAGTAAAATATTTTCCCGGCACCATGGATGGTTACAAGATGGCGCTGTGTACAACTTTTAAATTATCATTATACAAAAAAAAACTTAATTTATAATATTCAAAGGTAAAAAAAACTAGCGCAGGTCAATCCAAAGGTCACCAAATTTTGTGTGAGGGTTGAGGGGTGTCAAAATATGCTAGCCTTAAAATATTTTCCCGGCACAATAGACGGTCACAAGATGGCGCTGTATACAACTTTTAAATTATCATTATTATAAAAAAACTTAATTTATAATATTCAAAGGTAAATAAAACTAGCGCAGGCCAGTTCAAAGGTCACCAAATTTTGTATAAGGGTGGAGGGGTGTCAAAACATGACAGCCATAAAATATTTTCCCGGCATGTGCACATTGCAAGGTGTCAATATGGCGCCACCTATACAAATTTTACATTAATATAGTTAAAAAAAACTTAAAATTATAATATTCGAAGTCAAATAAAACTTGCATAGGACCAAAACAAAATCAACATGGTTAAAATACAAGCCTTTATCTGTCAAGTTATCTGCAGAAATAATTTGCGTTTTAAAGGGACATTAAGGCAAACTAGTATTTTGTAACTTATATATTTGTTCTTCTAAGATCTATTCAAATATAGCAGTGCTATAATGTTGATTTATATTAAATTCACATTTATGTACACCAGGAAATATATTTTACACTGTATATGTTCAACTTTTCAGAAGGACCCATTATGACTTTAAAAAAATTGAGGTATTTCTCAATGCTGATAAATAACAGATTATTTATATTTATTTCCCAAAATAAAATTAGGTGGTATTCTTTAAGACCAATAAGACTCTTCTAGTGACGTTAAGACTGATGGGATGTGGGGTTTACTCAGTTTTGTTGAGACATTTTTCTAGCTGTATTAAATTAGGTACTAGCTGTATTAAATGAGGTTTACATCACTTTAAACATTATTTCAGTCATCTCGTGATGAGACCTATTTGTAACAGATATAGTGCTGCCTCACTGAATTGACATGTCACAGGTCTTTGACACGACAACCCACCCGATCAGATTTACAAGGACAACAGGTTATCCTCTAAAGCAGGGGCCTCAGCTCATATGGAAATTGTCTGCCGGGGATTGAACGGCATACAGCCGGGGATTGAACCCACAAACTTTGGATCACCACAGAGGAACTGGTGCTAATAAGCTGGCACATTTGGTTGGAGCACCAGCTTATAACGACCTATGGCTTAATTTATTGTATAGACTTTGAAGAGCACGTGTGTAGCTTATGAGGTGGGTAGTACAAAAATCTGCATAATAATACTGAGCGTTATACTGGTAACAAGGAGTGTTGTATGGTCAGGGATGGGCAAGGGGTAATACAGGGTTTGAGCATGTAATATATCCTAGATATTATAAATTGTATTAGACTCAATTAAGATTTTATTTGTATATAAACAGCACCCAGAGTACAACTAAAATAACATAATCATAGTCAGGAGTTTGAGTGTTATAAATGGGAGTCTGACTGCAGATTTTACCCCTTTTTAAAAAATATAAAGATGAATATTGAAAAATACATTTTGAGGAACTCCAAAAAAATTCTAAATTCAACGACCCATAAAAATGGAAAGCAGTTTTAAGACAGCACAAACTCTCCCACAAGGTACTGTGGAAAAGTGGCCTGGTGATTCTCTTTGCCGATTAAATGCTATTTTTGTTGGTAGAATTGTCTTTCATTTATATATGATAGCAAAAATAATTGTAAATAGGATGCTGCCAGATTCAAGACTACTGGGTCGGCATCTAGTCAAAATCAGACAAAGAACATTACCAAGGAATATGATTATGGTGATTATGATTAAGATGATTATTATTATTTTTTTGACAACAAATGTGATTATGGTGATTATGATGATGATACATTAAATTTGAAACCAAAACAAATATCTTTTTTTCCAAAGAATTCTTGTCTAGTCATAATTTCATACAAAATAAAAGTTGTTACATTCCATACTTTTACATGGAGGTCATTTTATTTATCACTGTATTTTACAAGTCTAAATTATTCATTACTGCAATGTCCAAAGTTGTTTTAATTTATCATCTTTACTGCTAAATATACCCTGCGGAGCTTCAAAGGTCACAGGCACAGTTTTTATCTTCTTCTTGACCTCTCGCTTAAATATCTGCAAAATGAAGCACAAACATTAGTCATGACTGATGGAAAAAAACAGATAAGAAATGCTGAACCATAAACAAGAGATGAATCGGTTTATCTAAAGGGTATGATTATTTTAGACTGGAAATTAGAAAAGGAGAGTTACAAATAGTATTATTAATGAGATAATAAAATCCAGAATTTACGTTCTGGAGCCATGATCTTATTTTTGACAATGAACAAGTGGACCATCTTTTTTCTCAGATAAACCAATCAAAAATTAATTAAAATAATATCAAACCAATTCATAGATGAGAGAATTCAATAAGAATTTGACTGTTTGGATTTTGGACAAAAAAAGTCTTATGTCATGACATAATTTATAGTGTGCCTATTAGTTTTGCATATAAACTTATATTGAATTAAAAAAATTCTACACACATGTGTTGGCAAAAATGTTCCTAAATGGGGTGATGTTCCTAAATGGGGTGATGTTCCTAAATGGGGTGATGTTCCTAAATGGGGTGATGTTCCTAAATGGGGTGATGTTCCTAAATGGGGTGAATTGATATAAACTTGATACCAACTGAGTGTATCTAATCTTTTACTTAAGTTTGACATTGGAACTTATATTCTAACCTTCTTAAAGGTATTAAGCACCAATTCTACAATTCGATGAAATTGAAAGCTTAGCCACATATGAACATCATCACAAATTAAAATTATAATTGAGTAATATAAAAAGTTACTATAAGACATAAGAGTTGCACTCCCAGCACAGGTCTTTCTTAGCCATAAGCTGCACGTGACGGGTAAACACGGGTAGCGTGAACTTTGTTTGACCTCAATTGAGGCTCAAAGCAGGGTGGCACTATTCAAAGGACAATAACGTTGATGACGTCATAAGCATATTGCCATACTCTTATGACGTCATTTTACCTTTCAGTGCCTCTATGGCCACACTCCACATAAAAATGACGTCAAGAAAGAAGTGTGCTTTCATAAAGGGGCAATAGATTAGGGTCTTGTTAAAATAGAATTAACAGGCAAACATGGGGATGCATCAATAAAATAGAAAATAGACAACAAAATAGACGTCATTTGTCACCAATATGTGAATTTTCAACGTTTTTTTCAAAATTGGTGCTTAATCCCTTTAATATAATTGTATTACTCACATCATCAGTTGTTAATTCCAGGAGTTCAGAAAGGTCGGTCTCTTTATCTGGAAGGTGTTGGTCAACTTTGTTGGATTCTAGAGAAATCTCATGATGGTAATGGTGCTGTAATGTCTGAAACACCATCATCCTATATTGTCAACTACATTCCAGTTAAAATCGAACTGTTCATATTTCATTCCAGGATTAATCAAGCTTAGATCTAAATAGGTAATTTAAAGTATGCACCAGCAAAGCTATATACTTGTTTTGATTTTGTCATAAAATGTGCAAGTTTGGAGCTTGATGAGAAAAATAAATCTTAGGACTAAAACTGGGGGTTTAATTTTAATTCTTTAAATAATCTGTTCTCTTTGAGGTTTTATGGAATTTAAAGTTATCTTATTAATACTTAAAGTATTGCTTCCAAAACTTAGATAATACCTGAGGATATGCAAAATACTCCTTAGATATAATAAATTAACGACGTAAAAAACCTGTTAAAAGCACAACTGATTGAATGATAGTAATAATCATTTGGAGTCATCTGGTCACACATGACTTCATCTGGTCACACATGACATTATCTGGTCACACATGGCACTATACCAGATGACGTCTGTTCATGACATGTTTCAAAACACTGTCTGTGAACTTGATGTTTGGCTGCAGCTGTTAATGAGGAGATATTTCTCACCTGGAGTTCCCACAGAGAGCTGCTGAGGGCATTACACTGTGCTGGATCTGCCTCATCAGCCAGGTAAGGATCACACTCCAACCCTACAAATACCACCATCACTTATACACCAGCGAATATAGGAAAATACACCACCATCAACCATCAGTCATATACCACATACCACCATCAACCATCATTTATACACCAGCTAATATAGGAAAATCGTCTTTTTTGAAATCTTGTTGGCTTTTGATGGTTCTGCATATTTAGTTTAGTCATTCAACAACCCAGTGTACAGTTCAAAATTATTTTAATTTTTACCAAAAACCATATTTTCTATGAATTTCAAAATGTTAATAATCGTTTATAATTAATTCAACAAGTGGTCATTTCATCCTTATTACTTTCAATTGGTTATTTCTTGTCAGCAAATAAACTATAGTTTCGACTTCTCTTCAGATGTGGAATCAAACAATCTCAATGGTTGAGTCAAGCCAGACAGAGTTTCTCTATGTCTCTATGTACTCCATAGAGTGTCATTGCTGACTGAGATAAATGTGAGTCACTCACTGGTCGTACTTGACCCACACATAATGCACTGAGAAATGCACTAAGATGGTGTTATACCTGTCGGGGCATCAGGCCTGTGTACCAGGACTCTCACTGCTGGATGTCGGTTGATTAAGTTATAGATGAATGGAATTACTATAAGCAGGCCACTAGGGGGAGCCGTTAAAGCAATCCGCGACAGCTTCTTGGCAAAAGCTGCCACTAAATAGGATGGCAAATGTCTGCAAAAATATGAACAACATTCTCAATATTACCTAATCTATAATATACATGTTTCTCTGAAAATGTTCAATTTTACAATTGTTGTTTGTCTAACAGAATATCATGAGTTAAATACATGGCATGTATCCAATTGTTAGGAAGTCTCAAACAAATGTGATATATGCTATGAATAAATGGAGTTTGTCATTCTCAGTCTATCATGATGCAATGTTTGGCAGAAAAATGTGTGCACAGATAAAAATTAACAAATTTTACTTCCATGTAATTTAACTCCAAACAAAATGTTGGAATTCACTAATATCATGATTTGATTAGTACATATATTAGCAAATAAACGCACATAAAAGAGTATGGGAAAATTAATTTAACTTAGACAGAAACCATCATGTACCGGTATATACTGAATCAAACTAGATAGAGAAGTGGACAATTAATTTGAAGCCTGTTAACAGAGGCTTCTTAGACTTACGTGGAGCTCAAGAATAAATCTAATAGGAAGAAAAATCTGGCTTTGTACTTTGCATGGAAAACAGATGGCTCCAACAGCGCATATAATTTCTTGAAAAAGTCTGGATAATCTCTGAAATTACATAAATAATTCTTCACATACTATTGTCATCATTCATTTGTTTACTGCAATGATCTCCAGTTATTATTAATTTATCCTGGAAGATTCCAAATATACATTCTCTTTTATATTAACATTCCACATTATTCAAGTTATATATCAATATACTTATAAACACGATTTAACAGTGAATTATGGACTTACAAATTAAAGGAGTGAACCAGGACAAAGAGGCCATTGAGGGCCAGAAGACTGATGGCGCCACCTGTCAACAGACATCATGTAAAAGGTATGTCACTTTCAACAGACATCATGTAAAAGGTATGTCACTTTCAACAGACATCATGTAAAAGGTATGTCACTTTCAACAGAAATGGGCAAATAAGCCTCAATTAAATATAATACAAGTTGATACGCACCAATGTTGTATGACTGAGTGAGAAAGTCTGCGAGGAGTAGCGGGCTGGTCATGTGTGGCATCACTTTGTCCCCTAAAGTGACCAGCACCTTCTTGTATACACTGGTGGGCAGCTGAAAATATACTGCTCCGATATTAACCCTGAATAAAGCACATGACTACTGCACAGCTGTGTTTGCTAAACAGAGCAAAATATATGAGGAATCAAAACTTTTAAGACATTTATCTATTGTTTAAACAGGTAGGATATAACAAATACATTACAACAAATAGAATTGTTTGTATAAGTCTTACTTGAAACTTCAGAAATTCCAACCAGACAGTGGTGAACAATTTCTTGTGCTCCTTCAATGCACAGATTTTTAAAGATGAATCTGATTCTGAAATAAAAATGAGATAAGGCAAGAATCTTTATAGATCTTTTAGAGTTCCACTTGTGTAAAAGTATTCTCTATTTATCTGATGACACAATCTTGGGAGGTTTTTAATCTTCTCAGGTATATACATAAATCTGTTTATAGTAGACTGTCAACACCATCATAGTAAAATAAAAAAAAAACCCAAAAAACATGAGTCACATTGTCAATGTACAGACATCGCACAAGGTCAAAAAAACTCAGAAAAATGGAGTGTAACTAGTTAAAAGTCATATGACAAGAATTTTTTTAAGTGGGAAGTCTTTAGATTTCATACCTCTGAGAAACATCTGACAATTTTTTCTGCAGTCTGATGTTTAGTTTAGCTATAATCTAAGATCTTTGAACCCCCAGGGTAATTAACCTACTCCCTTGACCTAGAACTGGGTCAGCAGGCTGCCTACGTCATTGCGCCCCGCATACATCTCCTGCACACATATTCCTCCTATGTCTATACATGTATAACAGCTGATGTCCTTTCTTCTACACAAATAACATCCATTGAAAATATGATTAATGGCAAAACTTAAGGCTGTAAAATAGAGACCTGCATTTACATCAGCTTCCCATCCCACAATCCCTACTTTAATTGAAGAAAATAAACAAACATGACTTAACTGGGTATAGTGTCTGAAATATGGCCTGCTCTACTCTTATCAGTTTCAAGACACTTATTAGCTAGCCCTAAAAACACTTTTGGCATGAAGTTTAAGGGTTTTCAAACTTTAAATGGAACATTGAGATGACATTTTAAAAATATCTATGAATTATTTTTAGTTGATATTTCCATATTTTTTTACACTGAAAACTTATTTATTTATTTGTTAACCAATGACCAGTAACAATATCAATTGGTTGAATATTATTCATATTCAGTAATGTAGAGCTAAACTTGGTATGACATAATTGAAAAAAAATGTCTTGAAAGCATTCAACACATAATTTTAGATCTGTTTCATTGCTGGAAATTATTTTGACTTCTAAATTTTGAGGTCTGGTTATATATTATTTATGCATTGCAGTTGTATTTCAATGGCCATTTGAAATGTTTAGTTTGGTATTTTTTTAATGTCTGTCATTGCATGTCAGTGGGTACCCAACTAAATCATATATCAATATTTATATACAAACAGACAAAGGAATTTTGAATAAAAATAGAAATTCTGTAAAAATGATACTAAACTTTGAGATTTTAACATTTCTTTCTCAACAAGGAAATGACTTTGACCATAACATTATGATAAAGAATAGTTCAGTCAGTCCCTTGAGGGATCTGAATAATCTCAATAGGCAGATGTAAGTTTGCAAAACCCAACTGGGTGGCTGTCTGTATTCCTGTCTTCCCCATCACCACAGGCAGAATCCAAGTGTCTATGATGTGAAACATGATCTGACCTACTATCCACATGTGCTAATTAGGCCACCAGTGGTTCAGAGATGTTATCAACACTCTTGTTATTTCTTATAAATTACAATCCCTCAAGACTTTCACTGGCTTGGAGTGGTTTGTTTTGAACATGAAGGGCGAACATGCGTCACTTCCGGCAAAATCTCAGCAGCCCTGATTTGACCCACATAAAAAGGGGTGTGTCCAGCAAATCACTTTGATCCACTATAATTCTGTACTCCATTTATAAAAATGTGTAAAACATGTTGAAATGCAATGTCCATGTATTGTAATATATTATGGCACAATATAAACATTTTCACAATTTTCTTGTCATGTGACTTTTAATGCTACCATATGTGTTGATTATGCTCTTACCAGGCAGTTTTATCATAAAATTGGAGAGCAAGTTGTCATCACTAGTCGAGGGCATGCTGAGGTTCTCAAGTAAGGAATACACATTATATAGGTAGGTATCACTGCATCCCTGCAAATAAACATCTTATCATCAGATTGGTCTACATCGTACCATAATCTAACTCTCAAATTGAGGATTAATATATATTTTTTTCAAGACAATGTTTGCTCTTAGCACTTGATAATAACTGGCTGGGATTTGAACCAGGAACCCCCGGGTCTCAAGGCAAAGGCTTTACCAATTGGGCTATTTTTTCCAAACTTGATTCTTAATCATCCAAACAAATTATTTTCACGAACACAGAGGTTGAGCTCAGTACAGGTGAATAATGCCACTAACCTGTTTCTCTCGGGACTTGATCACTTTCAGCATCTGTTTCATTGTGAAGTACCTGACGTCATCAAATTCTAAATATTCCTGGAATCGACTGACCAGTGCTTCCAACTTATGTTCTTCTGACATTAGGTGCATCACAATTTCCTGAAAGCATAATGCCTTATACACATATCTGCTCTTAGTAGCTGCTGCTACCTGACAGTGTACAAATCCAACCATTTACTATTTACAACTAAAACTTCCATTTTACTAATATATAAACGTCATTGAATTTTAGTGACGTGTTAAAAAAAAGTTTTTTGCCAGCTAAAATACTATAATAATCAAATGGCAATATGAGATTGGCATAATGTCTCACTCCCTTCATATCTTATGTTTTCAAATTTTAATGAAACCTGGAGTTCCTATGGACTAGATAAATTGATGAGAGTATCCACATCTTTGATGATTTAGATAAATTCAATTAGCTGTTCACCAATATGATGTCAAATTCTTTTTTTCAAATTCATTGACTTGTTCCTTTAATAAATACTCAAGTCCAAATTATATATTTGCTCAGATTCAAGAGCAATGTCTTAAAATAAATATTTTATGGCAACTACCATCTTCAGGGCATTGCAAATGTCATTGGGTTTTAAGACTAGAAGCTTTTACAAAATACAGACCTGGAAGAAATGTGTGGGGAAGGTAAGATGTTTGTCTGCTATCTTTCTAAGTGGGGTCTGCCCTTCAGATTCCACAAGCTTCATCAGTGTGCACAGTGATAACTCCTGAAATATAAACACATTCATTTATATTATTATCCTAAACATACTGGTTAACATCCTATGATAATCCTAGAATAAACATGACTGAGATAACCATAGCTTAAAGGGTATTATGCAGTAATTCTGTAATTTGGTATATTAAAAGCAAATCAACATATGAGAATAAGAGAACTAACCATTAGACCCAGAAGATGCACTCTAAGCAGAACTATAACTGTTTTGTAGATTTTGTGAGTCTTTAGATTAAAGGTTTTATAATGCCACAGGTGGACATTAGAACATTTAAACATAAGCCAATGGCCTGAGAGCTATTCTGATCATTGCTTTTTTTGCAATGTTTGAGAACATTTTCTGGAAACTATTTCATAATTTATCATTTAAATTCCTTCCCTTCCCAGACTTGAGCAGATGATAATTTTGATAAATTAAATTGCATGGTACATATGGAATGTGGTCCAATGTTGTTAACTTGATTTAAATGGGCTAATATTTATAATGTTATTCAAAATGGCAGCATCTTTGACTCAGTGATAGCTATTAGATTTGTGAAAAATCATAAATGGACAAAAATCTGAGCTAAAATAGATAGAATTGGTCCCATGAAAAAAAATCTTTACTTCTAATTGCAGAGAACTCAGACGAGTAGTTTCAGATGAGAAGATCAAAGTTGACAGACAGAATGACAGAAACCTCCCCCCCCCCCCATCACTGGAGAGGCTATGCTGAATTCTTGTAAATCCTGTGTGAGATTAAAGAGTAGAGGTAGCTACCTGTATGCGAGGGTTAGCGTGTGTGAGCAGTTCCAGCAGACGAGACCTGCACTCTGTGTACCGCTCCCTTAACCACACCTTGTAGCGGTCCTCTGTCGATAAACCTGCACAAAGTCAATGTCATTGAAATAACTTTACACAATTGCAATCTATACCTGCATCAAAGGCAAATATCTTAAAATAATCTTCAAAATTATAAACATTTTATAGACATAACTATATAACTGTCAGAAAATCTTACAATGCTCCATGTGGCCAGAGAAATGTTCAATTTGTATGCATTGTGTTTGATATGAGAACAATAAAATCATAATCTAACCATAGATATTTGAGATAAACATTACAAAAACATTAATACCCTCTGCTGGCAGATCTTCTGTGAGTGTCTTGTGGAGATACATCTCCTTTTGACTGAGGATTGTGCTGAACACTTTATGCAACGACCGGATACAGGCTTGAATGACAGACTCATCCTGGCTCTGAAAAACACAAATCAATTCATGTCTTCTTATTCATCAGATATTTTATTCATTTATTTTTATTCTTAAGAATTGCTGTTATGTTGGTGATCCAGACAGCAAGAATGAATCATTCTTATTCTGAAATATATGAACACTAATTATTTTGAAAACTAAAGCTTCCTATGAGGCCAAGTGAGGAAGGTATAGCATGTAAGATGTAGCAGAATCAGATTACTTTCTGCTCATTTAGGAAAAAAAGGATTATAACATGGCCTAGCCTTGAATGGCTGGAAGATAGCTTGAGTCTGTTGAGGTTGAGTGTGACCCCGCCAAAACCATGTGCATCAAACACTGAATATATTCTCACAAAAAAAAAAAAAAAATGTTATATGTCGTGCCCTCTTTTTTTTTCTTTTTTTTGCACAAATTCGTTAAAAATTTAGCCAAAACCAGTAATTTTTTTCTGCAAGATATTTCTATGTTTATGCTACATTCATACTATGTGTGCAAGTAAGTAGAAAAATCCTCAGAAAGTTGTTTCATCTCAACAAGCATGTGTTCAAGTACATATGTTTGCATTTACGTCATCATCACCCTACAGGCTACACGTGGGTCGTGGGTCCACGTGACATAGGACCCACGTGCTTGGAGACTGAAAGCTGACATCTAGCATCTCTGTGTGGTGAACTGCAATGTCAAAGCTAGAAATGCATGGATTACACAGGTAAGCAAAAAAAACCTTTTCTGTTTGGATAAGACAGAAGGGTAAAATGGCTAGGCCAGAAAAATACGAATTTGTTATCATTTGATTTTGGCAGAAAAGGAACGACAAACCACGATCGGGGAAGGCATGATTTCGTTTTTAAGGATTCACCACGTGGGACCACATCGTTCCGTGATTTACTTCAATGAAGTCAATATCGATAAGCGCTATGATGCCACTTTCTATATCGACGAGAACAAAAGTTATTTTGTCTTTTACTGACTGAATTTTAATTTTTGTTCTGAAATTTATTTTTCCCTGCTCAGTTTTCAACTTTTGACGTCTTCCAGTTTCACCACGTGGGACCAATTCATAAAGTGTTTCCGTAAAATAAATCCAGTATTCTCACCTCGAAAATTGCCATGAGGTCAACCAAATTATTCGCATTTTTTCTATCAATCAGAAGAAGTTTTGTTTTGTCTTTTACTCGCTGAATTTCATTGTTTTTGGAGATTCTCAACTTCTTCTCACCAAGTTCAGCCATCTTGTTCATTTCCACCAATCAGTGACGTTCTTACATTTTTCGTCGGCCAGCACACAAGGCCCGGGAGCGAGGCTAATGAGATGTAAGCATGCGCACTCGAGACACAAGCGAAAGCAGCCATCTTGTGCGCGGAATTTGGACAATCTTCCGCGTCAGAATGACTGTTTGAAATCTTGAAAATTTTAATATTAATTATCTTCGCTGTTAGGCGCATGGTATCAATATGTTTCCCTAAGGGAACGATGTTGATGGATTGAGGGTTTTTGACCATGGATGGATAGGTTATCATCGATAAAATTGTGATTCATTCTGGTAAGTTTTCAACTGACACCGGAAAAGCGATGTGATGGCGCCTTTTGTGCTGTTGAATGACCTACTTTGTTCTTCATTTACGTTGATGAAAAAAACTACAATTTGTCAATTAATTGGGTTTTGCAAGAATACACAGGCATTCATAGTTGATCCTAACATCTTGGTGTTTTAAAAATTAGGCTAGTTCCTCTTCATACTGGGCTGTCAAGCCAGTGATTTGGCGAGTTTGCCGTTGGCAGGTGCGCGGACCTCCTCGTTTGAATGGAAGAGCTATCCACGAATACGGCTTCTACCGGTATGAATCGCAATAAATTCGGCGTAATTCTCCAATTACTACTATTTGTGTTTTAGTTAACTTAGATGCATATTTGGCGATTGCATGTTAAAATCTGGCTGCATTGTAAAGGGTGCGTGCAAAATTATTGTTATGTCGCGAGGTGTGACTTCACATTCCGAATAAACCAAACCTGGTTAGCTAATTGCAAGAAAAAAATGCTGAACTGCATTTTGAAAAGAATTATTCAATCTGGATTAGCACTGAATATTTCTTGCCTAGTGATAGTCTCTTGAAAGGAAAAAGTCGTGCTTAAATTTTCTCAAAATTGTAAGACAAGTGAATTTTCGAAAACTTTTGTATCAGTAATATGGTTTTCTGCAACTTGCAGTGGGTCTGGCGAGTTCATGATCTCTGAAAACCCTCGGCGAATTTGGTGGGATAAAATGCCAATCATATAGAGCACAGAACTTTTAGTTCTTTGAGTTGGCCCATGGTTTTTCTTTGCTATATTTTTTTCTTTTGTACCAAGGCCCAATTTCATATCCAAAAATGTAGAGCTATCTGTCATTTCTCATGGGTTGTGATTAGTCTTTTTCTGTGGTCAATATTGGTTTGAGCAATATAAGTTATGCTATTGACACCACTGAAGTTTTAAAAAGTGTGCTTATTTGCACATGCTATTCTCCCTTTTTGCTTTTAGCCGGTCTGTCAAAATTTGATGGGATTGGCTCCTGAGAGCGTTGCACTGTGGGAAATATTTTGCATCATAAGCTTCGACAATGTCCCAAACAGACTGTTGCGGCTGTTCCGGATGTGCTGTGTGCAAAGATGTTTGTCATTCTTTTCAACACAGATCATCTTCAATTAGTTGATGCACGAATTTAATCAGTCCGTGTTAGTGGTGGGCCGATGATCGATTATAATCGATTATCAATCTGTTGAGGTCGCGAACCAAGCAATCTGTAGCAAAAATGTCAAATCGATTATAATCTGAATGAATTTGTCTGGTTGAAATGTAATATTATCAAGCAATTCTCACGAAAAATGAACATAAACTTATGTGACTCGCAATGTTTTGAATTTGTCCAGCCGTCTTGTCTTGCCATCTGTGACTTTGTACGAGAACAACAATGGCAGACAGTACTGAAACTGAGGTCGACAGTGATGAAAGTCTTCAGGAAATAACCTGAATTCAGGTTTTTTTCTTCAAATGTGAAATTCAAAATGGTCTGAACTCAGTTTGAAACATCCAAAAATGACATTTCTGAAAGGGGGTAGGGGTATCTTCAGGTTAATTTTTAAGGGTTTCAGGTTTTTTGCTGAATGCTGACTTTAATCACTGGGTCGAGCATGAGCAAACTATTTATGATTTCCCTGGCAAACGGGGACGTGCCAGGGCATGGAAATAGGGCATCACACCGGTACGCGATATTACCGATATACCGATATACAGACATCGATACGATAACCGGTATTGTCATACTGGTGCTTCGATATATTATTTGTATCGAATTGGGCCCTCATATCATCATAATAACACTGATTTTTTACTCGATATTTTACGCATCGTAAGTTTTTTTTTAATCTTTCAAATGTAAATACGACGACTGAGGGATCCATCATTGCGCAATATATTAATATTTCAATGGGAATCAATACGTTGTGACAGCACTCCAATCGTTTTCGCGCCAAAAATAAGAGCTTCTCCCCGTCACTTCCGGTTTTCGAAATGACGAACTCGTGTTGCGTATGCATATTTAAGCATTGTTAAATTCACATTTTCTCCGATTTGAGCAATATATACACTTATTTATAGGAGGCGGACTATTGTTGACACGTCGTAGAATATTTCTGTGTGTATTTTAAGCCGAAGATATTAAATATATCGCCGTTTGGGGAGCTTGCACCCGGACCGATAAAGACAGTCAATTATTCTTCTATTTCGGTTCAGTAATATCGATATGTATCGAATATTGATAAATCATCGATACGTATCGTATCGTATCGATGAAATCCAACGATATGATGCCCTACATGGAAATATTCCGGTTTTTACAAGATGAGGCAGGATGGTCCCCAACAAAAGAAAACCTGAAAATGTCGCACTGTGTGTGCAGACTGTCGGAAAGAGTATGCATATATAGGTATGCAAAAACAAGTCTATTTGACATAGATGATGACCACCAATGTTCACTTTCTGACTCGTATATGATTATTAATCGATAATCGGTTGGTTTGGCCAAAGCGATCATCAGTTTGGAAAATATAACCGATTCCCACCATTAGTCCGTGTTACTTGGAGATAAGCAGTAAAACTGTTTAAACAAGGAATTTAAAGTTGGTCAAGTCCAAATTTGGTGTTATAGAACAGGAGTCTGAATGATTTGTCGTCAGGGCCTCTGCAATAATTGACGATGTCACATATTTAAAACAAAGATAATATTAATTACCCCATCTGTAAGCACAAGTTTTTTTATTCAAGTGTAATTTTTATTTTAAATTTCGTGTCAATGTGCAACATTTTATTGTTTGACTGGACAGGGACTGGGCCACA
Source organism: Amphiduros pacificus (assembly GCA_949316495.1). NCBI lineage: Eukaryota > Metazoa > Annelida > Polychaeta > Phyllodocida > Hesionidae > Amphiduros > Amphiduros pacificus. Next base: position 53,786,072 of record OX439001.1, on the reverse strand, counting down.
AATAGTAATTGGCACAGTTAAAAATAAATGATGTAAAGGAAGAAAGCATCTTCCAAAAACCTTGCCATCCAGAAATGCAAAGGTCGCTTTTTATTTGACTAGGTCCACTCTTAGGAGGGGAGGATGCACAGAGGAGGGAATGACTTGAATCAAGCAATGCGCAGACAGAGGGCAGGAGGAGCAAGTGATGGCCAACAGGGGGCGCAGGGATCACCGGCAGCTACTGTCATGTCCCTCACCCAGCAGGTGGCAGATGGCACGCTGCAACAACAGCAAACCTCTCCTACTGTGGCCACATCCCAGCTCCAACATAGCCCTCTGCAACATTACATCATGACCGGTCAAGTACAAAATATCACCCAGGCCTCGCAACAAAGGCCTCAGATACTAGGTGAGTACATAGCTAATCAAACTGGATCGTTTTATGCTCTTGCACCTTTGTAATGTTGGACACAATATGATATTCAAGCTGGGCCCATACTTTTCTGAATAATGTGAATTATTAAAGGGCATATGTATACATTATAAAAGAAAACAGTGACCTGAAAATTCAAGGTAAATTGGGACATAATACTATCTGCCAACAATTGAAATTCTTTAATTGGTTGCAAATTTTTGATTTGGTTCCCAAACAGTTGTCAGATAACTGAATACATTGTAAATGTATGCATATGCTGTGTTAAAGAACGAAAGTTTACAACCAGATCTTGATGGCAAACATAATGTAAATGCCGAGTAAACGCCTTTGAAGTAGTATTTTATATGTCCAACGTTACATAAATTTTGAGGTGACCACAAAATCTGTATAACAACCTAACATTTTAATAATCTCCCATAACTTGCACTGTGGTGATGGATTTTTTACATAGAAAATAGTTAATTCTTAGATTTAAAAGAATACATTGTAAGAGTTGAATAGTGTATATTATTGCTAGATAGATTGGTTATTTGGGAGGAGTAGTTTGATGGTGTGGGTGTCTGTCTTTCAGCACATATTCAGGGACTGCGAGTGCCTGTTACTGCCCAGTCTGCTGCCACATTGTCGCTGGCTGCCTCTCCGACGGCTCACACTCTAACCCCTCAGGCTCTTGGTCGCTTGTATGCCCCAGCAGCCCAATCCTCTGTCCCTCAAGCATCCACAGGGTGTGCTCCCGGATCTGGGGGTGGGGCTGCCTCCACTCTACACAGACAGCTAAGCAGTCCAGGTGAGCCCATCCCACCACACAACGGTGCTTGGCTTACTCTGCATACGACACCTGGCATCAAGACAAATATAGAAACACTTCATGGTCATTTTTTAAGTTTTATCCTCACATTTGAGGCGAGAAATTTCTCATGTTTTCCACCAAAAATTAGGGTTTTTATATATATTTTTTTCTCAAACGACATCCAAAAAATGGAGATATTATTTTTGGCCGGAGGAATGCACGAGGTGGTGTCCTCATTCTCACTCTTTGCTTACATCCTATTTCAACTATCAATTACTGTCTCCAGTATCACAGACACAACTCAAATACATTATTCCGTCTTGCCAAACATTTGCATATTTCGTGGGATTGGACTGGGACTTGTGCAAACACTCCTTTGGATGTGCTTGTGAAATTATAACATCTTCCATATACTTTCTTTTATTCTAAAACTAGATGCCACAAATCGTCCCAAGTGGGCTGTTTTATGGTATAATCCCATACCTACAAACAAAACCTAGATGGCTAATATACTTATGGAGATAAATATAAAGATAAATATGATGCACACTAACAGCAAGATATTTTGAAAAGTAAATTAATGATAGTCAATCACAGGATAATATATATTTTGAGGCTTCTCCATATTGAATGCCAGCACTTAAGACATGTTACACTTCCTTGTTGAGTTTGCATGGTTGTAGGACACCAATTAACTATTAACTTGTAGTTTAAGTTATTAGCGATTGATTTATATAAATGCAATATCTAACTCTTTAACGATATCTTGCACCATATGAAGTGCCATTTCTATAATCTTAATGCAGCTTCCAATTTCAGAACCAAGCAAGTAATAATACAGAAGAAATTGTAGCCATTTGCCTTATTCCTTTTTTGATCCCAAAATTTTGAAAAGGAAAATGTTTCACTAAGTTCTATTGCCTCACAACACAAGCCATGGTGTTCATTTGTGCATATTCTTTCAATAAACTTGATTATATTATTAATGCATAATACATTTAAGCGGTTAATTGTTCTTGCTAATCACACTAATTTTTAACAATTGAAAGGTATATACTGTAAGAGATAATTTGGATTACTCACAACTTTTTGATTTTGCATAAGTATGACCAATTGATATAATGTGCGGCCAATTCTTAAATGATATTAATCAAACTTTACAAGTGACATTGTAGTTTGAATTATTATGATGTAAAAGGCTGGTCCCACATGACAGCAGTGTTTCCCGCCATTGAACGTTACTTCTAGGATTTTGATAATTTGACCTAGAAGGATTGACTATGGTTTTGTTTGTGGTAATGTGAATTGGTTGTTTTGCAGGCGGCATGATGGTAGTTCCTCCTGTGAGCCCTTCCAGGGGCCTCCAGTTGTCAGCAGTCACCACTCCACCCTCCGGGCAGCAGCAGCAGCTGGGGATTGTAACCATGGCGACCAATGTGGCTCAGACTGCCACTGCCAGTGGACCCACCACCATCATAGTCCAGCAGCAGCAGCCGCAGCAAGCCGTGACAGCAGCCACAGAGAGCCGCCCGGCAGTAAGCACTGTGAGCGCCTCCGGTGGTACGATACACCATCTAGGTCAGAGCCCATCCAGGGGAGGGATACCTCCTCTGGTCAATCCATTACATCAACAGCAGCGAATAATCACAAGTATGAACGTGCAACAAATACAACAAGCTTTACAACAGCAGCAGCAACAGCAACTTGTACAGGGTCTGTTGACGTCTGGCACACCGCCCAGTCCTGCTTCCCAGCAGGCTGTGCGGCGGAACAGTGGCAGTCCAGCTGCCAGCCCACGGGCACATGTACTCACTAATCCTTTGTTAACGTTTGGTAATCAGGGTCCACCACGTAGTCCGGTTCAGAGCCCTGAAAGGCCCAGAAAGCGTGTGAAGCTGGAGGAAAAACCAGCACCCAACTTGGAAATAGCTCAGTACAGGAGGCTTATCTGTGATCAGAAACAAAAAGAGCTGCAAGAACTCAAAGAAAACTACTCTGAACACCTGACAGAAATATTTTTCTTGCAAAATATGGGAAATATAATGGACTACCATCAGTGGAAAAAACGACCAACAATTCAACTCATAAACTTTTTGAAATCTGGCAATCTCGATAGTGATGAGGAGGAGGAAGTTGAGCAAGAAAAGAAAATTAATGATGAGGTATAACTTCGATGAGCTTAGCTCGATTTAACTTGAATATAAATTTAAAGAACCAATACTTAATATATAATGTTATAGAACACCTTATATTGATGTGATATTTGTATTTGCAGGTGAAGGTGAGGACAGTGGTGGGAGGAACTACCCCACTAGCGACACCTGTGGCCATTTCTACCACCTTACCACCAGCTGTATCAGCAATACAACAGCAAGGTAAGTGCACTGTTTTAATAACACTTTGCTTGCTAAAGAGTGGTATTTATGTAGACTGTGTAATAGGGTAAACTGCAGATTTTTTAATCAATTCTTGAAAATTGCTTCAATTAATTGATCGTGATGCTAGACTTAAAATTGGCAAAAACAACCTGGAAATCCTGGGTATCAATTGAGAAAGAGGTGAATGCTTTTTCCCTACTTGAAAGTTGTATTAAGGTATTTTCGGGCATCCATTTTGCAGGGAACACTTTGGAACCTGGTAAAAAGTTAGGTGGTCGTCATGGCATGGTTTTTGGCCATGTTCAGCAGCCACCAGCTCAGGTGGCGCCACAAACACCACCTGCAATGCCAGGTAAGGGGTGCTTCTCCCTGACTCGAGCCCCACGCCCAGCACATGAGCACCCCCTGGCTAGCTTGTGTAGTCCTCTAACACAGCATGCTTTGTATTGGGGTGTGGGTTATCAGCTGGCTGACTTGAAGGGCTTGATATTGTCCAGCAGCATGCACAATAATTGTCCATATTATTTTTTTCAATATTTACAGTATTTTAAGGTATTTTACCGGTCAGTTGTGTTGAGTTCTTATGCCAGCCTGCCGCAGTGTGTATGGATGCACCCTGATTGGTGGATGAAGTAGTCCTGTGTTGTAGTAGAATTAGTCCCATTTTGTTCTGATTTCCATTATTATGATCCATGTATTTTGTTTCTGCTGTGTACAATGTAGGCTTTGGTGTTGTAGGCTTGTCTGGGTCATAAGCATGCTATGTCAGATGATGATGTGTAGGGAGCCTGTGTCATGATCCGTTGCTTGCTATGTGCTCAGGTTGCATTATTTGCTTACTTTATAGTCAAATCTGAACATTTTGGAGTATATTCGTAACATTTTGTTCTTTTGGTCAGTTTAGTCTATTGCTTGCAGTTGGTGGGGCTTTCTTGTCTGGCCATTATTCATTTGGGCTAATATATTCTTGAAGAAGGCTTATTTACATCTTAACATTTGGATATTTTCAAACACCCTTTGGAATAAGAGGTCATTGAATAATTTGAGTCGTGTTCTTTTTAATCCAGGATTTTTTGTATGAAGTTTAGAAATAATCTGATATATTTGCTGGAATGTTCAATTTAACATCAGTTTAACATGTCAGATGTTTTTTGTTTTAGGAGGAGTACCTTTGGTTGCATCTCTAAGTACAACAGTGGCCACTATTGCACAATGCACATCAACCAAATCTGTGACAACAACAGTGGCTCCACGTACCATCACTTCCACAATACCAGCCAGTGCATCAACTCAATCATCCGGAACGTCAACCTCCACTACTAATACAGCTTCAAATTCTCACTCAAACCAACTTGCTAAGATGATGTCGGAGACAGCTCCAACCAATGCCCAACCAAAAACAACATCTGCAACAACTACTACAGCTACATCGTAAGTTTCAAACTTGATTCTAAGATATAAAAAAAATAATGACCATTTTCATCAGAATGTCTATATCGAGGCCAGAGTCATTCCTATGTTTGCACAGTATCATGGGCAATGCTAAGTGTTCTCGGACAGAAAACTCTGGAGATGTGCTCCTTTTGCTATTCGCTTTGTTAGCACTACGGACACCTCTTTTCAGATACACGTTTCTTGATCAATGATTGGAATATTAAAACATCAGATGAAGCAATTATTTCCTAATGGTATCAATTATATTTAGGGTGACATCCGTTCTATCTGGCGGTACTCCTAAGATGCAGAGTAAGTCTCCCACAGTGACAGGTGTGCCAAGACTGGGCACGAGACAACACTCCATCTCTGCCCTGTATGATACCTCCCTAGGCTCCCAGGAGGCGATAGTGGAGCGAGCCAAGCAAGAGGCACAGGTGATGCAGAGAATAGGAGAGCTCAGGAAGGAAGGACTGTGGTCAGCAAGAAGACTGCCCAAGGTACAGGAACCACCGCGACAGAAAGCACATTGGGATTACCTACTTGAAGAGATGCAGTGGCTTGCAGCAGATTTCACACAAGAGAGAAAATGGAAGAAAGCAGGTGCAAGAAAGGTAAACATTTTAATCCAAGAGCGTTAACCATGCCACTGTCCAAAAGTGATGGTAGATGCTAGTTACTTTCACTTTACAATATGTGGCAAGATCAAAATGCAGGCCCCTTTACCAATCATACCTTCGATACCGTGGTAAAATTGGCAGATGTGTCTGTGACATTGCTGTTATTTATGAAAAACAGTGTTTCAATTTCCAAGAACATGCTTGAATTTGTTATTGTGGATAGTGGTGGAATTATAAGATGGGATTATTTTGTGTTTTAGATTGCCAGAATGATAACAAGATACCATCAAGAACTTCAACAGAAAGAAATCCGTGCAGAGAAGGAAGAGGCGCAGAAATTAAAGCGCATTGCCAGCAATCTTGCCAAAATGGTTAAAGAGTTTTGGAACAATATAGAAAAGGTAATTTTATAATTAGCATTTTTTGTATTGAATAGAAGTGCCACAGTCCAGAAGTGAATGAAGATACTTGTTAACTTTCACTTTATAAATATGTGGCAAGATTAATATTTGCAAACCCCTTTACCAATGATACCTACGAAACAGTGGTAATATTGGCAGATGTGTTTGAGACAGATTATCATCATGAGACAACCACAGGCCTTGACATTAACATTTGTGATCCACTTGCCCACCGGGCAAGTAAATTTTAAAATCTACTTGCCCTGAATTACAATTCACTTGCCCTGAATTTTTGTCCCAATATTTGTCCCAATATTTATATCATTGATAACTCTTATTTTAGTTCCTTGGATATAAAAACAATAGGAATAGGGTCTTTTCTAACTCAGGAGTTCAATTTTTAAGCAGAGAAATACATGAAGACTTTGAGCTTGTGAGTAAAAATGTCACCCTGAATTGTCAATCTTGTAAGAATATAACCTATAATTATCACTTTATAAGATTAAGTAATGTCAAGTGTTACTGATGGATATACCCCACTGTTACTCATCATACTTAAAATCAACTGTACATGTTTCCTGGATAATATAATGATTGACGAAATGTGCGAAATTGATAAGCTCTACCTCCTGATACAGTGCTTTGTGTGAAATACCATCTTGAGGAATATATTTATTTAGCAGCATGCCATAACTTTATCTTGGTCAGGGTTTGGGAGGCAGGGGTAATACCAAGGGCAACGGAGCTTGGACACAAAGTTATCTCTAATCAGGTGTCATCCCTTTGATGTGGTCAGCAGCTCTCTCTGTTCTCTGTGGGGTACTTTGATTGGGGACAGATTACAGTACTTGACCACCGGGCAAGTGGAACAGATGTATCAAGTTGCCCGGACTTGCCCGACAGGTGTGAAATATACCTCCGGGCAAGCGGGCAACTGGCTAATGTCGAGGCCTGAACCATATTACAGAATATTAATTCCCTAAACTAACAACAGGCTTAGCAAAGATTGGATTCAATTGTAGATGATTTGAGTGAAAATTTAAAGTTTTTGATAAGGGAATTACCTCAAGATTCAACAGCCAGTCTTCAATTTGTGCCTTCCAAGTAGATGGGCGACATTGTATCTTGCTTAAATATTGTTTAGACTAAAACATTTTAACTGCATATTTCCACATATATTCCATCTCTTGGTTTTGATAATTGTGACAACTATCATATTATAATTTATGAGGAAAGTTTCCATAACTGTAATCCATGGTTTTCTTACTCACTTTTGAAACAATTTAGAAAAGATAATTTACTACTCAGCAAATTTTTGTATTGAATAGAAGTGCCACAGTCCAGAAGTGAATGAAGATACTTGTTAGCTTTCACTTTATAAATATGTGGCAAGATTAATATAGCAGACCCCTTTACCAATGATACCTACGAAACAGTGGTAATATTGGCAGATGTGTTTGAGACAGATTGTCATCATGAAAAACCATCATTTTATGGAATATTAAATCCCTAGATTAATAAACAACCTACTTTGCACAGATGAGGCTCATCTTTAGATCATTGGAGTGAAGTTCCATTTTTTTAAGGAGACTGATGTTGAGATTCAACAGCCAATGCTAAATTTTTGCAATTTGATAAAGACAAGTGGTGTCATATCTAACATAAACATTGCTCATATTTGATTAGTATAATAAAATGCATACAAGGGTTTTAAAAATTGCTTAAAATTTAAGACAAGTGCAAATTTTAAGGGCAGCTCTCTAACAACTGTTTCTTAACTCTGGATTTTATTATGCAACAAACTTAATTGCAGTATAAGCCTGCAAAAAGTGGAGTTGGTTTCATATGATACAATAAATATCAGTTGCATGAGCAAGGATAGGAATAGCAGAAGTTTTGTTTTATATTTAGGTGGTGCAATACAAACAACAGAGTCGTCTAGATGAGAAGAAAAAGAAGGCCATGGATATACACTTGAGTTTTATAGTAGACCAGACAGAGAAGTATTCTTCATGGTTAACTGAAGGCTTAGGAACAGTTCAAGGCTCTAAGAGCGTGGCATCCTCCATCCCAACCAGTCCTTCTCACTCCAGTGTGCCGGATGGTAAGTGGTTTTAACAGTTAGATACTTTAAATTGTAAAGCCTTGGTTAAAACCTTCCTCCCAATGCTCACATCTCCAGACTGAGATTCATTCCGTGATTTCTGGAGCACCAAGCCGGGAGAGATCATTGCAATATTCCTTTATAAAACTCTCCTCTGAGTATTTCCTCTCAGCATGAGAATCCTGTCGAAGGAAACAAACATAGATTTAAAAAAAAAAATACTTAATAGAAACCTCCCGGGAAGAGCTAAATGTGATGATTGCATTACAGATGGAGATTTTGAACCCAATCAGAATGACACTGATGATGAAGAAACAATTGCCATAGCTGAAGAAGAACTAGATGAAGGTGCTGATCAGACACAAGAAGAAATAGATGCCCTGCAGAAAGAAAGTGAAATTCCCATTGAAGAACTTTTAAAATCACTACCAAAAGAAATTTTAGAAAAGCCTGCTAGTTTAGACGCCAGTGATGCAAGTGGAGCTGAAGATGACGGAAATGAATCAAAGTCTAAAGACAAAGAATTTAAAGCAGACGAGGAGGAGGAGGAAGATTTAGAAGAAACAATAGCAGAACAGGAGAAACATGAAAGGAAAGCAGAACACAAGAAAGAACTGATGGATTTGGAAGCTGAAAGTAAGTCGAACATCCACTGTTTTTAACATTTTTTCTGATAAACCTGATTCTAACCAGATGCCACTGTCCAAAAGTGATGGTTGAATTAAGTTGCTTTCATTTTATATTATGTGGCAAGATCAAAATGCAGGCCCCTTTACCAATCATACCTTCGATACCATGGTAAAATTGGCAGATGTGTCTGTGACAATTCTCCTTGAAGTCTCAATTGCTAAATGCATATAAATGAGATGTATTTTAACTTTCCCTTATTTTGATGCCTCGTGTATTAATTCGCCCATTATTGTTATGTAATCCTACTTGTTTTTATGTCAAATTATTCATTCACTCGTTCATTTGGTGCCTTGAATCCTGCATGTTGGTCTGACTTAAATGATTTGCTGTTCCAGATGAAATGTCAGTAGATGAACTGAGAAAAAAATATGCAGATGCATATGACCCTGAGTTTGAATCCCAGTTGTCAATGGATGAATCAGAAACAGAAGATGAATCTGAGAGTGAAGAAGAAGAGGAGGAGGAAGGTAAGTTGACCTTGGCTAATATTAACTAGGCTGTAAACCGTCATTCACATATACACACTCACACAAACACAAATTGCAGGAGCATAGAGTTAAATTTTAAGCTGAAAATGAACTTAAGTCCCAATGCTCACAATCCCAGACTGAGATATCTGCCATGATTTCTGGGACACCAAGCCGGGAAACATAAAACCATTCCTTTATAAAACTCTCTCTGAGTGCCCTCTCTCAGTAGGAGAATCCTGTCGAAGGGAACAAAACAACAAGTTACAAACTTTAATATTTCAATGCAGTGTGCCAAGGAGTTCACTTCACTACAAATATTTTCCTCTGGAAATGATTTGAAGAAGTGAAAGGTAACGCTTAGAACAGTTTTGGATTGCATAGCAGGTGTGTAAGAAGCATTTTCTGGTTCCACACTGATGGAGATTTTGAGAAACAGGTCATCTTCAAGAACACAGTCATTTCACTCCATCTCCTGGTGATATTTCTACCAAATTAGTTGGATCAGGCCTGCACATAAAACACTAATAAAAGTATTATAATTTTTTTATTTCTGGGCCTGTAGATTTTTAAACGACTAGCCCTTACTGGCTCAGAGGCTCAAATAATGTGAAAGGGTCACCAGGCCAGTGCTAATTTAAAGCCCTGGTTAATATGCTTGGACATGACTAGCTTTTTATTGAAAGCATTGTTCTTATAAAGAGATGATTGAATTTAGAGAATTGATAACAAGAATTTGGCATCAGAGTAAATCCTTTAACTTATCCCCATGCTCACAACTCTAGTTTGAGAAAGCTACCATGATTTCTGGGGTACCAAGCCGGGAGAAAGTAAATTTATTCCTTTATAAAACTCTCATCTGACAAACTTCTCAGTATGAGAATCCTGTCGAAGGAAACAAATATATAATATATCATATGCTGCATTTGTTTCAATCCTTTCACTTTGCTAATGTCATGCCCAATACGATCAGAGTCAGATCTCAGAAAGTTGCTCTTTACAAAGCACAGATTCTAAACATGAGATGAGGTTTGATTACAAATATAAAAAAACTAGGTACCTCAAACACAATATGACAATTTTCCACTGAAATGATTGACAATATTCAAAATTTTCAGAGGTCTTGATAAAGAACATAGCTTTTAAAAAATTTTAATTTGATATGTGCTTCACAAGATATGCTCTTTGTACGACTTGTGCTATATATCTTGAAATAAAACTCCTCCCAATGCTCACAGTCCCAGAATGAGATAGCAACCATGATCTCTGGGACACCAAGCCGGGAGAGAGCAAAACAATTCCTTTATAAAACTCTCATCGGAGTTATCAGTCTCCGCATGAGATTCCTGTCGAAGGGAACATCACATGCAAATTACAGAGGCTAAGAAATGTGTTAGCCAAGTTTACATCTAAAAAAAAAACTAGGTACCTCAAACACAATATGACAATTTTCCACTGAAATGATTGACAATATTCAAAATTTTCAGAGGTCTTGATAAAGAACATAGCTTTTAAAAATTTTTAATTTGATATGTGCTTCACAAGATATGCTCTTTGTACGACTTGTGCTATATATTTTGAAATAAAACTCCTCCCAATGCTCACAGTCCCAGAATGAGATAGCAACCATGATCTCTGGGACACCAAGCCGGGAGAGAGCAAAACAATTCCTTTATAAAACTCTCATCGGAGTTATCAGTCTCCGCATGAGATTCCTGTCTAAGGGAACATCACATGCAAATTACAGAGGCTAAGAAATGTGTTAGCCAAGTTTACATCTCTACTTTCAATAGGCCCACAGCAAAGACATGGATTTATAAAACTGGCTCTCCGCTCATAGTGCTATGAACTTTACGACTGAGAGGAATCTGTAAATATCTCATATATTCATATGTTAGGTGTTTGCAAATATTTACAGGTTTACTGGATCTTAGTGCACTTTTGATGTATTAACTTTTTTATTCAAGCTGAAATGAACAGTGGCAATTTATAAGATCCAATATTTGCCTCAACTTTCTCATACCTAATGGGATCTTGTTGTCATTTCCTTGTTCACAGAATGATATTCATGTGAAAAACATGAGATTTTTGTAATTACATACCATTAACATCAATACTTCCACAACAAATAAAATAGCAATAATATTTTCTCATATTTTTTTGATGTTATAATACTGTTACATTGTTGCAATAATGTTCCTCCCAATGCTCACAATCCCAGAATGAGATAGCAACCATGATCTCTGGGACACCAAGCCGGGAGAGAGTGAACCAATTCCTTTATAAAACTCTCATCGGAGTTATCAGTCTCCGCATGTGATTCCTGTCGAAGGGAACATAAGATTTCAAATGTCATTAATAAGATTTCAAATGTCAATTAGCACACCTGATGATTCTACTTGTTAAGACCATAGTTGAATTCTGTTGTAGAATCTGCAGAGGAGGAAGAAGAGGAGGATGAGGAGGAGGATGATGGGGAGACAGAGATGGAGGTTGGCATGGACTATCTCCTCACCAACAAACCCGAGATCGAGGAAGCCAATCTACAGTACCAAAAACAGCAGCAACAGCAGGCTGCCACACTGAAACAAAGTGTGAAGGCAGAAAGCAAGGAGGAGGGTCCAGGCAGTGAACTCACAGACATTGCTGCAACTGCCATGAGTCTACAACCCACTGGATACACACTGGAAACCACACAGGTACATATAGAACACACTGACAATAACAGAGATCTCTATGCTGAAAGGTGCTCGAGGCCAGAGTCATTCCTATGTTTTGCACAGTATCATGGGCAATGCTAAGTGTTCTCGGACAGAAAACTCTGGAGATATGCTCCTTTTGCTATTCGCTTTGTTAGCACTACGGACACCTCTTTCCAGAAACAGTTTACAACAGCAGACACCTCTCTCCAAATTTTAATTAGGTATCGATTTCCAGATATGTTCCTGTTATTGGAGCATTTCCCTGAAATAAACATCTATCTGTATGATTGTTTGCAAGAGACACCTTCAAAGATATGCTCCAACTGCAGATAGCTTTTTCCACACATATTTGCTACTACTAGAGACCTTTTTCCAAACATATTGGAACTAAACATGCCTTTTTCCAGATGTATACATGCTTTATTGCTGAAATGACATGGCTATTTTCTGGGTATTTTTACAGGTTCAGACAAAAGTGCCATTTCTACTTAAGCATACATTGCGAGAATACCAGCATGTGGGTTTGGACTGGCTTGCCACAATGCATGAGCGTCGCCTCAATGGAATCCTAGCTGATGAGATGGGGCTTGGTAAAACCATCCAGACAATAGCCGTGCTGGCACACCTGGCTTGTGAGAACGGTGTGTGGGGACCACATCTTATCGTGGTGCCCACCTCCGTCATGCTCAACTGGGAGATGGAATTTAAAAAGTGGTGCCCTGCTTTCAAGATTCTTACTTACTATGGAAGTCAGAAGGAGAGGAAACAAAAAAGACATGTGAGTTTATTGTAAGTTTTCCTCATATTTTAAGGCCAGAATCCCAATAAGAATGTCTATATCGAGGCCAGAGTCATTCCTATGTTTGCACAGTATCATGGGCAATGCTAAGTGTTCTCGGACAGAAAACTCTGGAGATATGCTCCTTTTGCTATTCGCTTTGTTAGCACTACGGACACCTCTTTTCAGAAATATGATTAAGATTTGAAATGGTCACATTTTATGACACCCAAATAATGCTTTAAAACATATTTACATCAAATTGCAAGTGCTAAACTTTTTTGTTTTCAATTTGGATATATAGGGTTGGACCAAGACTAATGCATTCCATGTGTGCATAACATCATACAAACTAGTGATCCAGGACCACCAGGCATTCAGGAGGAAAAAATGGAAATACTTCATCCTTGATGAGGCACAGAACATTAAGAACTTTAAGTCCCAGAGGTGGCAGATGCTGCTGAACTTCCAGAGTCAGCGCCGTCTGCTGCTCACAGGAACACCTTTGCAGAATTCTCTGATGGAACTTTGGTCTCTCATGCACTTCCTTATGCCCCATGTGTTCGCTTCTCATAGAGACTTCAAGGAGTGGTTCTCTAATCCCCTGACCGGCATGATAGAGGGCTCAAGAGAGTACAATGAGAATCTCATCAAAAGACTTCACAAGGTGCTACGTCCTTTCTTACTTCGACGTCTCAAACAAGATGTAGAGAAACAGATGCCAAAGAAATATGAACATGTGGTCATGTGCCGACTGTCCAAGCGACAACGCTTCCTATATGATGATTTCATGTCTCAAGCCAAGTAAGTTCAACCTTAGAGTTTCCTTCAACTCTTGTCTTGAAATATGATTCAAGCTAAGATGTGAACTTCCTGGGTTAAAATCTGATAGATGATTTGCTAAATCTGACATTCTAGTGTCATCAAAGTTTTGCACTTTTTCAAAGGATGACTAATGGCACTTAGATATATTGTGTATGAATTACATCATTTATATTTCCAGGACAAAGGAGACTTTAGCAACAGGGCATTTTATGAGTGTGATCAATATCCTGATGCAGCTGAGGAAAGTGTGTAATCACCCCAACCTGTTTGATCCTCGCCCCATAGTGTCGTCATTCCAGATGGAAGGCATCAGTTACACAGCAGCTTCTGTGGTACTGAGAGCCCTTTACAAGGACCCCTTAGAGGTGAGCACACACAGAAATAGATTCACAGAAAAATGTCGAGGCCAGAGTCATTCCTATGTTTGCACAGTATCATGGGCAATGCTAAGTGTTCTCGGACAGAAAACTCTGGAGATATGCTCCTTTTGCTATTCGCTTTGTTAGCACTACGGACACCTCTTTCCAGATACAGTCAACATTTAAGAAATAAATTTGATTCTACTGGCATAAAATTTGTAAGTATTTTCATGTTGGTAAATTATCAATATTTGTATTTGCAGAGCATCAGTGTGACTGATCTTCATCCATGTCTAGCTGATCTTGAACTATCATTGCCAGCATTTGCTGCACACAGAATCCGCAAACTACAGACTGGCAAGCCTCTCATTGAGGAAATAGATTCCCAACCAGAACCACCACCACGATTAAAGCCTTTACAGAAACCACAAAAATTAGTCTTCAGGAGTGTGTCACCTCTTGTACAGGTAAAATCACATTTGAGAACATCCCCTTTTATAATAACTAGATTTGTGAGACTTTAATCACTGACATGTTGAGCAAGTGGGCATATCAGATCAAGGGTCTCAAACACTATGTAATGTCTTGGAATTCTGCTGCGGTGATGGAACGTTTGCTTTGGCTTATGCTTCAGGATGTACATGCTTCTATCAAAGTCTACGTGTCTTTACATTTTGCCTTGTGATAGCATTTTAAGTGAGCTTGATGTGTTTCTTCTCTGTTTGTAGCCTGGATCTGGTCGCTCATCACCTGCAGTGCCAATACAGCAGAGAGCAGCTTCCCCGTTAGTCAAACCACAAGCTGTCGTACCCGGCCGAGCTGCAACTCCAACCTCTACAGGTAAGAATGTGCCTTATCACTTATCAGGTGGCAGTCTCTTAAAACACAGCCCCTCTTTTGCAATATATTATAATACAATCAGGCCGGATACCAAGACCAGTTGAGTTTGCTATGACACATGGTTGTGACCCCGGCCATAAAGTATAACCTTTTACAGTCTGGGAGATTCCCTGTCATGTCTGTGCTAGGGACACATGTTTTTCTCATATATATCTCCTGCACTCCTTAGCACTAATCTATAGTTGTGATTGATTGGGTTGTGGGTAATCATTAACCATGCATGGTATATCTTGCTTTCAGCTGACAATGCTTCCCGTGTACATCCTACTGGTTCAAGTGAGACAACTGCAACATGTTCTCCCCTCCCGACCCATGCCAAGATTCCCGCTCAAAATCCATGTATGCACACCACCTCTCAAATAACCATCCTTCTTACAACTAGGCACAAACTAACAATAAATCATGATAACTAATATAAAACTTTCATTTCTTATGAATAACAGTTAAGCTGTACTAATATATAATAATTTTGCCTGCATACTGATTAAGTTTGCTCTTAACTGGAAGATGTTCGAGTTTGTTTTGAGCTTTTTTGAGTATGTAAGATAAAGGCACGGTGTCGTGATAGTGTTACTGATGAATGGCTATATCCCTTGCAGCCGCCTTTGCGATTGTCAGTCAGGCGGCGAGTACTGACTCCCCGTCATCCTCTGCTTCCATCCTTGCTACAGCCACACCCACCACATCGTCTGTACAGCAACTGGTCACCTCACAGCCCATCACTGTGCAGATTCATCACACACAACAGGGTACCCGTCTGATGATCCCATCTGGTCAGCTATCCCAGCTACCTGGTTAGTTCCTATTGCTTTACTTACACCTCTACTTAATATATATATATATATATATAATGTCCTTGTTTCCCATGCTTGCGAAGGGTCCCCAGTGGGGAGATTGCCCAAAAGATTTGAATCAAGTGAAATGTCAAGTTGCCAGTCTTTTTTTTTTTTTTTTTTAAAGGAAAGAAAGAACAAAAAAAAACATTCCCTGTTCAGTGATATATTATAATACAATCAGGCCGGATACCAAGACCAGTTGAGTTTGCTATGACACATGGTTGTGACCCCGGCCATAAAGTATAACCTTTTACAGTCTGGGAGATTCCCTGTCATGTCTGTGCTAGGGACACATGTTTTGCTCATATATATATACCATGTCTATTTGATTGTTGGGGATGCACAAGTTGAGTGTGATATTTGATTGTGTTATCCAGCAGGTTTCATCCAGATTGTACAGACGTCTTCAGGCCAGCAGATCATAGCAGCTGCTCCTTCTCAAGCTAGTACAGTGCAGCAAGTGTCTCTGCCTGTGGTGAATGGACCAGCCCTAGTCACAACAGCTGGACAGGTGGCTGCAACCACGCTGAGCAGCCGACCAACCATGGTACAACTGCCTACCACCACCACAGTGAGCAGTGGCAAGCCAGTAGGCAGGGTACCTCCTCTAGCACAGCCAGCACAGCCAGCAGCCAAACAGCAGCTTGCAACGAAGCCACCTTCCCCAGGTACCAGTCTTATCACCAGCAGTTCAACCAGACCACTTATGGCAACAAGACTGGCCTCACGGGCAACAACACTGCTTGACCAACAGGCCAATAAAAAGTCACCTCTTTATATGGTAAGCAATTATTGTGTATCTTCATTTACTTGTCCAAGTTTTTATCATGGAGAGTAATATTGCCAAAATGAAACGTCCAAAATAATAAGTCAAGATTACAAAATGCAACAGCCAACACCAGACATCTGCCTCGATACACAAGGTGTATTTGGTGATCCTGAAAATGAATGTTGCTATATTAACATTGAAGACAAACAGTTCTGCTGCACAGAAAGTTCTGTGTTGTGTCAAGTTCTTCAGACATAATTAAAACTGTCCACCTCATAATGACTAGCAATAGTATTCAACAGAAATCTCAAATCTTTGTATGTTTGTATACACAGGACCATTGAGTATCTTTGAAATTTTTTAATAGAAATCATATTGTAAAAATCATATTGGAACATATTTAAGCATTGAAAACGCATTCATCTATCTTCGATTTAACTAGATCACTGGTGTAGATTTTAAAATATAACTGCTAAAGTTGTCAAGTGCCTGTATGAAAATGAAGTTAGTTTGTGTATTCCATACAAGAATCTTAAACACAGCCTGAATTTGTCCTCAGAATACTTGTGTATTCCAAACAAGAATCTTACACACAGCCTGAATTTGTCCTTAGAATATTTGTGTATTTCAAACAAGAATCTTACACACAGCCTGTTTAACGTGCCCTGACATCACTCTTATGATCAAAGAGCTTCAGCAAATGTGAAGCTGGTGTCAAATAGAATTTAATGGGCTGGGGGAGTGATTATTATTTGAATGTAAAGAGCACCCTGAAATCAATCTCTTAGAAAAATGCTATATTTACTGCATATATATTATTTCTGATATTTTGTTACCAAAATCTCAGAATTTCAATAATTCAATCTTTTAGATTTATTGATGTATGCAACAGCCAACACCAGACATCTGCCTCGATACACAAGGTGTATTTGGTGATCCTGAAACTAAATGTTGCTACATAAACATTGAAGACAAACAGTTCTGCTGCACAGAAAGTTCTGTGTTGTGTCAAGTTCTTCAGACATAATGAATACGGCCAGCCTCGTTTTTCGTGATTTTAATTCTTGGATATTTAAAATAGCTTTAAAGTAAAAGATTATTTGATTGGTGGTGTTTTATCTGAATATGATCATTGAGAGGTTTTAACAGCAGAGCCAGGACATGAGACTGCAAAACAAACTGAATGGCAGCTGTCCACGGCCTTTCCCCAGAGCCTTTGTGCACCAATGGTCAAGATGTTAAATGTATTATCCAGAAATGTGAAATACCATTGTGTCACTTTTTAAATCACAAGACTTGTCATGTGCTGATAAATAATGTTAAATAAACATGTTAGATACTTGAAATATAAACTGATCTATGCAACAGCCAACACCAGACATCTGCCTCGATACACAAGGTGTATTTGGTGATCCTGAAACTAAATGTTGCTACATAAACATTGAAGACGAACAGTTCTGCTGCACAGAAAATTCTGTGTTGTGTCAAGTTCTTCAGACATGTTGAATATCAAGTTATGTTTGACCAACTAAGTATATACTGTCACCAGTGTCTTAATAAACTTAAAGAAAATAAACCCTAACCATCAAATAAAATGCCTTGTTTACAATTGATGAACATAAGGGACTGCATAAACACATTCAACATTTTCCAAATGGGCAATTATACAGAGCAATATATATATATACCTAAAAATATAGCTCTTCTTGTGTAAAGTGTATTGGACAGACATAGCATTCTTTACATGTCAGGACTGTTCTTGCCACCAACTCATTCTGGAAATGTGAGTGATTTTGTCTTCATTTTCAATTACATGATGGCTACAGTAAAACACAATTGCTTCCAGACCTGGCTCATGTGTCAGTTTTGGCAATGATTTGTGTGACAATACTTACAAAATGTTTTTTGTCATGTCGCCCTGATGAACTGAAATTACAATTTGTCATGTTCAGTAAAACACCTGTGTAACATCACATAATCAACATTCTTCGGTGATCCATGCAAATTCCCTTAGAGGCCTCGGTTTAATGTTTGGGGAGCCATTTTGAAGCTTAGATGTTGCGGACATGCTGGTGTCAATTACTGAGTGGTGTTTGTTGATGTTTGCAGGAGTCGCTGGTGGAGAAGCGTGCTCAGCGCCGGAAGGAGAAGCTAGAGCGATTGGCGCGTATGAATAAGACTTGCTGTGATGTGAAGCCTGTCTATGGCCAGGACTTATGTGAAGCTGTCAATATCCTGCGTCCTGAATCTACTGCTACTAATATGAAACGAGACTGTGATACAACATGGAGGATGGGACAGGGATATGTACACTGTGAACGTGTACACCGTGCTCGCAACCCTTACCACCCATCTATCTTCTGGCATCAAACTGATCCTCTCAGACAAATTGTACATACACCTCAACAGTATTTATCTGAGCTGAAGGATATGTTAGAACGCTATACATTTTATGTGCCGGTGGCTACTGCACCGCGCATCACTATGCACACTTCTCATCCCCCACCCTCGCTGCTGAATGAACAGCGACGCATGCAATATGTCATGCACCATGAACTCTCGCCCAAGGCTGAAAGTCTGCATTTTATTGCCAGCAGGAATCATGTGCAGTTCCCAGAAGCCCGTCTCATACAATACGACTGTGGTAAGTGAAGTAACAAATACATAAGTCTAGCGCCACCAACTCATTCTGGAAATGAAAGTTCACCTGTCTTCTTTTCCAATTACATGGTGGCAATACAGAAACATGACTGCTTCCAAACCTGGTCAATATGTCAGCTTTGGCAATGGTTCATGTGACAAGATTTCAATTCAGTCAAAGAGATCAATCTGACAAATATTTTTTGAAAAGAATAATGTATATAAATGTATTCTTTTTTCAGGTAAACTTCAGACAATGGACTTGTTATTAAGACGCTTGAAGAGTGGGGATCACAGAGTGCTGATCTTTACACAGATGACAAAGATGCTAGATGTTTTGGAGGCATTCCTCAACTATCATGGTCACCGCTACCTGCGGCTGGATGGTACCACTAAAGTGGAACAGAGACAGATCCTTATGGAAAGATTTAACAATGACAGAAGAATTTTCTGTTTCATCTTGTCAACACGGTCAGGTGGCCTTGGTGTGAACCTGACTGGAGCTGATACTGTGATATTTTATGATAGTGATTGGAATCCTACCATGGATGCCCAGGCACAGGACAGATGCCATCGCATTGGGCAGACCAGAGATGTACACATCTACAGGTAACAGCCATAATTTGTTGCCTTGAGAGACTTTCATCATCATGACCGTCATCCTAATTTAGTCTAAAATTTAACCATAAACATTTTTAATGATAGTAAATATTCCCATTTGACTATTTTCAAAGTTCACTGGCACAGTTATCCAGATGGCATTTAAGATTTGCCCTGATGTATTGCTAATTGGCCAGATCTAAACTATTTCCACTCTAAATGTGGGTTGTGGTAAACTTTGGCCAAAGATTGACTCCTCACTTAGCTTACCCCAGAAGGTTGCAATACTGATCTGCTGGATAGAAAGGGGAGGAGACAAACAGGTCACATGATGCTTACATAGTCGTATAAATTATGTAATTTGTGTTAATTAGCAAAACATAATTTCCATTCCAGGTTGATCAGTGAAAAAACTGTAGAAGAAAATATCTTGAAAAAGGCAAATCAGAAACGGCTTTTGGGTAATGTTGCAATTGAAGGTGGTAACTTCACCACTGCGTTCTTCCAGCAAGGAACAATACAGGAATTATTTGAGGAGCCTTCAGGGCTTCAAGGCTTGGCTAAAGAGACTCAGGCCAAGGAGAACGAGGCAAGGGAAAGGAGAGAGAAGGAAGCACAAGCTGCTGCTGCTGCTAAGGCTAAGATGACACAGGACCAAATAGAGCAGGTACAGCATACAACACATATATCTCTTAAACAGCAAAGGCCATATGTGTAAGCCGACGCCACTTTGTTATGTGGAATAGGGTAAACATTGGCCAATAATATAACTCCTAACTTAGCTTACCCCAGAAGGTTTCATTACACACCTGCTGGACAGAAAGGGCAGGAGACACATTTGTTGCAACATATTGTGAGATAGATGTTATTTACATTTAACTTAGTCTAATATTATCTTTTGATTTTATTTAACAGGCTCTGTGCCAGGCAGAAGATGAGACTGATGTCCAGGCTGCCAAAGTTGTACACGCTGAGCAGAAGGCAGAGCTTGCCGAGTTTGATGAAGAGATACCATGGGATGAGAAAGAAGAGGCTGCCAAGAAAGAACGCCAGGAAGAGATGTCCAAAGTAGAACAGGAACTCACCATGATAGAGAAAGAGGTACTTGTATGACAAATGCTTAGTGGTGTAGCGTGCACTAGAAATGATGCGTGATAGAGAAAAAGGTACTTGATCGATTGAGATTATTTATTATACTGACAGGATACATAATACAATACATAATACTATTCCATATATACAGTTACCCCAGCTCACAAGGACTTGTCTGTCAGTTCTATTATATTACAATAGATAGTTTCCATCTACTTGTAAGACTATCGTCTAGAAGAGAGATGTGCTCCAGAAATGATGTTAACTCTTCGGGAAAGGAAGCATCAGCTTGTGACTTGCGTTTAACGCATAGATAGTATCTGATCCTGGGCACTACTTGCATATTAGAATTTCAAGATGTACTTCCATAGTAAATGACTATAAATGAAAACTTTTTTTATAGTGAATGTTTTTGCCTTGCAGCTGACTCCGGTAGAGCGGTATGCTGTCCTGTTTGTGGAGCACGAGATGAAGCCAGTTACACTAGAAGAGCTGGAAGCGGCAGAGGTTAGATATGTACATTGCTTAAAACAGACAGATTTATATAGTTTACAAGAGTGCGAGTTTGGGTTGGAATAGAATAATTGGCCTTCCAAGATGTGATGGAAAATATTGGAAAAGAAGTTGCTTGCAGCTAGTGACACGCGTTCTACGCATAGATAGTATCTGATCTTGGTCGATAAACATGAAATGACAAGCTTTGTGATATCAAATGACGAGGAGTGCTAAATGGGACTGCTATTTTCAGGAGGAAGTGTCGATTGCCAAGGAGGAGTGGGAATTGAGTCGCTTGCAGGCTCTGAAGGAGGAAGAGGAGAGGCGTGCCGAGCTGGAAGAGGATGAGATGCTCTTCACCTATAGCAGAGATGACGCATATAGTCAGGTGAAGAAAAAGAGCAAAAAATCTCAGCAAGTTGCTGCTAAACCATCACGCTCTAGTAGTCGTAGGGCAGTTGTCAGTATCGATGAGAGTGTAGAAATAAAAGAGGAGAAAGAGGTCTCAAAAGCCCCATCACGCGTGCTAAGTAGGAGGTCCAGTATTGCCAGTACAGGCAGTAATGGCAGCTTTGCATCCAGTGTATCTGCTGAGAAGCTGCGCAGTCCCAAGGAGGAGATGAGAGTAGGTAAGGGAAGGGGTAAGCACCATAGTTACGAGGAGGATGAAGATTATCAGCCAGATATGAAGGTGGCCTCTCCGTCACGCGGCATTGCTGTCCTGACCAGAGGTAGGAGGGTTTCTGGCAATGCAGTTGTAGGTAGAAAGGCAAAGAGACGAGTCTCAGATGGAGATGGTCCCAATCCTAGTCCAAAGGTTCGAGCATTGGCAGCCAAGAGTCTTGCTGCTGCTAAGCGTAACATAAGTACCCCTAAAGTTGGTAGGCCCAGAAATCCTTTTCCAAAAGTTGCCACCCCAAAACTTGCATTGGGATCCCCCAAGTCCTCCTCCACACCCAAGCCAACACCAAAGAGCATTAAGCCAAAACAGAGTCCAAAAACCCCAGTTACCTCTCCTATTTTACAACCCTGGTCTAATCCCAACCTTGTCATCAGGACACGGAGGGCATCCGCCAAATCTGGGCCAGAAGAGTGCAAATCCAATGGTACGGTTGTTACCACTGCTGCCAGCGTGTCTAGTCCACCAAAGAGCAGGCCCAATAATGCTCATTTACACACGGTCCCCATTCTGAGCAGACTGAGCAACCCTCAAAGTCACATAGCTCAGGCAGCAGCCAAAGCGGGAACTCCAATCCTGACTCAAGTGGCAGCCATGGCTAAAGACGGCGGTATAGGCTTATTTACAAATAACCCACCAGTCTCTTCTGTCGGGGCTACATCCTCAGTGGTGGCGAGTATTGGAGGGAAGCACATAATACGCCCCAGTCAGCCAGTATATGCTTCCTCCAGCAAGCCCTCACTGTTAACTTCAGGGGCGTCTGTTCTCCTCACCAGCTCACAGCTGGCACAGAGTGCGGCAGGCACAGTGGTCATGAATAACAACCGTGTCAATAACACTGTGCCAATTTTGGAGAAGTTGGCAATGCAGTTTGCCGTGACAAGTTCGCCACAGCAGGTGACGCAAGTCCTGCAGACAAAGCCTACAACCCAAATGATACCTAGCAAGCAGACTGTGGCCCAGTTGGTGGCTGCCAGACCTGGAGGCAGTGGGGTCTCCCAAATGGTTGCACGTCCCACTGTCTCGCAAATCATCACCCGACCTGCAGGTGGCTTGCAAATGATGCAGGGTGCACGCCCACTATTTGCACAGATAGTGCAACGTCCAGGAACTCAGATTATACAGGGTAAACCAGGCATTCAGTATATCACAACAAAACAGGGCATAGCCCAGGTTGTGCAGGGTCGTCAAGTCATACAGGGACAAATAGCTCAGGGCCAGGTAATCCAGGGTCAGCAGGTGACCAGAATAGTGCAGGGTAAACCCAATATCCTGCAAGGTAAAGCCATCACCCAGATGATACAGGGTAAACCGGTGACCCAGATCATCCAGGGCAAGCCTGGCACACAGATCGTGCATCGTCCAGTCACCCAGCTCATCCAGGGTAAGCCTGTCACGCAGATCCTGCAGCAAGGTAAGCAGGTAGTGACTGGACGACCCACAGTGGCTCAGCTCATCTCTCAGCCAGGCACTAAGCAGACGATGGCCCAGCTGATACAGGGCAAGCAGACCCTGAGCCAGGTGATGGCAGGCAGACAGCAATATGTGGTGGTCAGCTCGGCAGATAAGTCAAACCCCAGATCTCGTGTTGTCATCCTACAACAGCCACAGCAACTGCAGACACAGCCCTCAGAAGCTACAGTTGTACCTGCTGCAGCTGCTCAGGTCACTGTCCAGGCCAGTAATGGCACCAACACCGGCTGACCACTATCTGCATCTATAGGCGAAGTTAGGGCTCACCATTTTGAGAGATGAGCATATTATAGGTATACATACTCAGACTTGTGTAAAATGCTGGTACAATCAAATTAAAAATATGTGTTGAAAAATATTAATATAAAGCAGTTGATAGAGCAAGAAGCATATCCAAATTATGTGGCAAAGTAAGTTATAGTTGCAAATCTTGCCTGTACTATTAATATGTGATCTGGTGATTGTCTCGGAACATTTTAATCTTAAAAGATAAATGCTCTAGCAATTTTTAGTGGAAAGAATAATCATTATTGATCATGTTCATTAAAAAAGGGGCAAGATTATATCTGCAATTTTAATATGATTGATTATTCTTTCAAAGATATTTCCTGAATATAGATATTCTACAGGCCAAATAACTAAAGATGTGTATGTATGAAAGGGTTTCACAATTATTGTGATGGTGAATATAGTTTTAAACATGTTTCTGTACCTCACAGAAAAATGTCTATCATTCCAGATAAAATCTGTTATTAGAAATGAAGATTTCTCACATACATTCAATATATTCAATGAAATCTATATTCCAGAATTATTTCAAGTTCTAATTCACACTGTGTGCTTAATGTCTCCTGTGTCTAAACAGAAAGTGAAAGACCATAAATGTGTAATTTATTTAGTGCTATATTATTTATTCCAAATCTGAAGTCAAGTATGTTATTTTCTTGCATGTATATATGTTAGAGTGAGCTTGTGAAATAGAAGTGAATGGTGAGTCATCACTGACGCCACGAGGTAAATGTGCATTATATAAAACTACGTCCTGGTTTATCATGTGTGCTGCAGTGAAATCAATCTTGAAGGAAGATGAAAATCAGAAAAGTTTATTTTCTATGAATGTATAAGCAAGATATGTGATGTTAAATCTACTACAGTGGACAAGTAATAGATTGATTATGTCTTAATTTCTGTGAGCAAAGTAATGCTATACAAGGCTGTGTAAAGAATGAATAGAGGAGGAGAGAGAATAAAAGACAAATAGTGTTGAATATAAGGTGTTGTGTCTCATTTTCTTGGTCGCACAGTTTTGTGTGGATGGGTTGGCGGGTCCTCTTGCAATATCCAAGGTTTTTTGGTGTCCTATCATTTAATTATATAGTCCACATAACCGGTGTATCTTGTTCTTTTGGCAGTGGCATTACTTGCAAAAAAAAATTCTATTACAAAACAGGTAATGCCATTATGTGTGCGATCTGGAATTTGCCAGACCTGCGTGAGATTCATTTTTTACCAAAGTGGTGCGTCGTTTGGAAATATGGCAATTTTTAAGATTTACATCACTTTTAATTTTGGCACCAAATAACCTTGAAGCACGCAGAGGATTGGCAGTCCAGACCCTCCACACAAACAGGTCCCAAGAGAATGAGATACACGGGGTAAAGTCTCGTATCAGGGGGTCGTAAGAACTCCCACTTAACAAGCTGCGATAATAGAAAAGAACCTGGTCATGGTAATTATAATTCTACCAGTTGAGGTCACCTTGAGGACACGAGTCATTTAAACTTGTAAGCTTACATGTGTGTTTAGGAGTGACTGGTCATTTTAAAGGTAATGCGTATATTCCTTGTGGCCCATTAGAACCCTATTGAAAGGAAAAGTTTTCCTATTTGCATGAATATTCCACAAGAAAGCATACGTTATCTTTGTGGACATTTAAAAAAAACTATAATGGAAAACATTTTATCATAGCATGCTTTGCCCTCGAGTTACTGCTACTGAATGCAAGTTTCCCCAAGTCTTCCCTATAAATTCAAAATTTCTCAGATTGCATTACATATGATTCAGGCTAGTTTGAATTAATAAACCTCGAGACCTTCAGTGCAGATAACCTTATCAAAAATTGCAATGGTTTTTTTCTTCACATTGTAAGAGCAAAATTTTCTTCAAATTGAATCTTGTTCAATGTCGTTACCTCTGTTGGCCGCACTGCTGGATGTTTGAATTTGTTGGCATTTTAAACATTGCACATCCTACCATATAAAATGTGAAAGAATATGTAGTATAAAGTTATCAGCAGGGGCAAGAACAGAGAACCTGATTCCCAGTGGGGGCTAGAAAAGAGAACTTGGTTCCCAGTGGGGGCTAGAATAGAGAACTTTGTTCCCAACAGGGGCCAGAATAAAGAACAGGAGGCAGTAAATGAGGCTCGCCCCTCGTCACATACCCCAACCTCCAGTCAACCATGGTCATTTAAACCCCACATACAAATATAACTCCCTTGGCAGTTGTGTATGATATTCGCAGCAGCAGGTCTGTTGACCATTTCAGATTGCTACATGTTTTGAGAAACTTGGTTTCTGTACTTGAGACTAATATCTCTGAAACATGTTTTAGAATTTGTTCTGAGCTTCATCTGTCATCTGAAGGTTGTAATAAATTATAAAGGAAATTTGGATAATTTTTTATAGAAACTTTAAACTGAAGAATGACCTAAGTTTGATTAGATTAGTAAGATTTCCCTACATTTGAAAATGGCAAAAATACACAAACCATCACAACAGAATGAATTTGAGAATGATTCCCTTAAAGAGGTCACCACAACACCAAATATATCTAGTTTGAAGGTTGGGCCTGGCAAGTCATGTGCAATCTGTTTTTGAAAGTGGAGCAGTGGTTGCAAATGTATGAATTAAAAGACCAAACTTGTCTGACACTTTAATGCAAACTAATTTAAGATCCAAATTTTGACCTCCATTCTCCCAGCCTGTTCAACAAGTACATTCATCTTTTGGAGATGGTTTTTATGTGTGACCCTTTTATCAGTATATTACATTGGTATAAAATGATTTCATTCATAAACGTGATTACCTTTATCGGTCGTAACGCTATATTTAAAGTATAAACTCTGGATCAATCACTTAGATTTTGATTATATTTTGGTCAAATCTTTTATAAATACATTCTCATATCAAAGACCACAGGGCAGTGGTCATAATTCCAAACATTTGCATAATTAGACCTTGGAAACTATCTTGTTTCTCAGAGCTTACCTTTCTATACTTTTTGGTTGAATGAATGAAATAAATCTCAAAGAGCAGTTCTACCATAAAATTCTGACACAAATTTAAGAAGAAAGACCCTTTCTTCCCCCACCAATTTGATTGATGTTGCCTGTTAGATTTTGCTGTTTAGACACTAGATATAACAATGGCAGGAATGCTGAGCACAGGTCAGTCACTGCCAGCCTGTCTATTGAGGGAGAGTAGATATGACAATGGCAGGAATGCTGAGCACAGGTCAGTCACTGCCAGCCTGTCTATTGAGGGAGAGTAGATATGACAATGGCAGGAATGCTGAGCACAGGTCAGTCACTGCCAGCCTGTCTATTGAGGGAGAGTAGATATGACAATGGCAGGAATGCTGAGCACAGGTCAGTCACTGCCAGCCTGTCTATTGAGGGAGAGTAGATATGACAATGGCAGGAATGCTGAGCACAGGTCAGTCACTGCCAGCCTGTCTATTGAGGGAGAGTAGATATCACAATGGCAGGAATGCTGAGCACAGGTCAGTCACTGCCAGCCTGTCTATTGAGGGAGAGTAGATATGACAATGGCAGGAATGCTGAACACAGGTCAGTCACTGCCAGCCTGTCTATTGAGGGAGAGTAGATATGACAATGGCAGGAATGCTGAACACAGGTCAGTCACTGCCAGCCTGTCTATTGAGGGAGAGTAGATATGACAATGGCAGGAATGCTGAACACAGGTCAGTCACTGCCAGCCTGTCTATTGAGGGAGAGTAGATATCACAATGGCAGGAATGCTGAGCACAGGTCAGTCACTGCCAGCCTGTCTATTGAGGGAGAGTAGATATCACAATGGCAGGAATGCTGAGCACAGGTCAGTCACTGCCAGCCTGTCTATTGAGGGAGAGTAGATATGACAATGGCAGGAATGCTGAACACAGGTCAGTCACTGCCAGCCTGTCTATTGAGGGAGAGTAGATATGACAATGGCAGGAATGCTGAACACAGGTCAGTCACTGCCAGCCTGTCTATTGAGGGAGAGTAGATATGACAATGGCAGGAATGCTGAGCACAGGTCAGTCACTGCCAGCCTGTCTATTGAGGGAGAGTAGATATGACAATGGCAGGAATGCTGAGTACAGGTCAGTCACTGCCAGCCTGTCCATTGAGGGAGAGTAGATATAACAATGGCAGGAATGCTGAGCACAGGTCAGTCACTGCCAGCCTGTCTATTGAGGGGGAGTAGATATGACAATGGCAGGAATGCTGAGCACAGGTCAGTCACTGCCAGCCTGTCTATTGAGGGGGAGTACACTCAAGCCTGAGGTATTGAACTGAGCTTGTATCTCATGTGTCTTCTCTTTGCTTCAGGTGTACATCTTTGATGAGACAGGAGAGCATATGCCTGTAAGTATTTGGATCATAATTACATCCTTGAATTCTATTGAATGTGAAATTATATCCACAAACAAAAGTAATTCTCAACATTATAGCAACATATTTTACAAAAGAAAAATAGACTTGATTTGGCAGACAGGTGTAATTTTCCTTTTATTAACATATTCAGAAATCAACCAATAGTATATGTTGACAGCAATGATTACCAAGATACTGATAATTTTGTTGGGCTGTGTATACAATGTTGGTACTTGATGCAGATGTGGTCACCGCCGACCCCACCTCAGGATGATAATGATGTCTACATAGATCAGACTCTATGCTTCCTGTATGAACCAACCACAATGCCGGAATCCCACCTGCCTCCTGTCTACGTCAAGAAGGAGGCCAAACGTATCAGGGTCGACGGAACTGTCGGTAAGTTGTATTAAACATCACTTATGTGTGGAGACATCGCATCAGAATTTGAGCAGGCATCTAACTACTGATAGCAATATTGATCCTAAGATCTTCTTGGCCTCGTTGACAGTGCTAGTTGAACCATGGATTTGTGGTTTGGTTTTATAACGATGGCCGCTGTAACAAATTCCATCACCGCCAACAGTTTCTTTCAAAATTGTTAGATGCATTTAAAATCAAATATAACGTCGGTAGTGTCATGGAAATATTTAATAAATGCTTTTTGATCCATAGTTACAAGTCTTTAATACAATATAATCATGTGACACAAAACACTCTAGAAATGTTAATTATACCACAGTGTTGAGGAGAGCTGATGTGATTTGTTTATTTTGGTATGTTTAAGCAGGCCGGAAGCATAAGATCCGTAAAGATGACCAGCCGCGTGTTCCAAGGTCCCTGTTTGATCGGCCGTCTAAGTTCCTCAAACTGAAGCAGCAGCAGCAAGGCTTGTTCCACAGGACGATAGGCCGGCCAGCTCAGACGTTTGGGGGTCGGCCGATGATTGACCAGTCACATGACCACCCTGAGTGGCTCATCCACGAGGACTGGGCTCTGCTTCAGGTCGCTTTATATTGCCTTGTTATGCCCACCACTTCAACACGTAACTTTAGTGTGGAAAGTTTTGTAATGATTCTTTTTACTGTATATAAAATACAATATTTGCATACACAACACACTCTCAGATAGAAGTAAATAGTGTGCTGTTTGAGCATTCTGTATGAGAATATTGAGGATGATGTGTGTTATTAAGGATGTGACTTGTTTGATCAGGCGGTACAGATGCTGCTGGAGCTGCCACTGACCCTGACGACCAGCTCGCCCGCTCACATTCCCAACTGGGATATGGTGGCTGATGTGGTGAACGCAGGAAGCCGAACGTATCGCTCACCCAAACAGTGCAAGAACCGCTACGAGAACGTGATTGTACCCAGAGAGGAAGGAAAGATCCTCTACGATACCAGCAGCTCCAGAAAACAGAAGAAGTCCAAAGCTATTTATAAAGTGAGCATCCTACAGAAATCTTTAACTTTGTTAAGTATTAATAATGTGGTAATTTTGGTATGATACAGTATATATATATATAATAATATATGAATGAAATAGAACATGAATATACAAGAAAGTTAGAAAAAACTGATGTCTCCCTTTATAATGAATGAATTAAATGTTGAATATATTTTAAGACTGATTGATCATATATTGATATGTTGTGTGGACAAACCTACCATTGACGCGTTTGTAGGATTATGTGTTTTACCCCCAGACCAAGAACAACCGCCCCATGCGGACCAGCCAGTTATTTGTTCAGGACAGCAATACTGCTGTCACCACACTGTTCTCTCTGAGGTTTGACTCCTGCAAAGCAATAGCTCAGAAGCGCACACCAACTCTGCGACCCACGCTGGCCAATCCAACCCTGAAGAACCCCAAACATGCAGCCGTGCTGGGAGAGAATGGAATCAGCTATGACACCCCAATGACCCCCACCCAGGTGGCTACCATCCGAGCAGAGAGGATTGCCAAGGAAAAGAAACAGAACCAAGTGGTAAGTTTTCAAGACTCAGTCCATCTTTTGTTTAAATATATTTAATAAATATGTTGCAAGAGCGACAGAACTTCAAAAGAAAGTTGTATAATCCTTCCTTGGGAAGCAACCTTGATTTAATGAAAGATTGCTTTGTATATTTATTTAGGAAAGAATTGGGTTTTTAATAGACAAAAACAAGGTTTTGATTGAGTTTGTGACCAAAGCTGTAAAACATTGAGATGAAACAAAAGGACTTCTGATGTAACTGTCACACAGTATCTGTCACTCAGTATCCGTTTTGTTTTGTAGGAACAACAACAATTAGCAGCCCAACGAGCCCAGCAGCAGGTAGTTACAACAACACTGACCCCGTCCGCCACAGTTGCTGCCATAGCAACAGCTGGAACAGTGACCGTAGCAACCACCCAGGCAGTTGCAGTGCCAGTGACCACCACTGTAGCCGCTGCACCTCAGATGACAATAGTTCAGGGTCAGCAGATCACCCCAGTTACCCTAGCAGCCGTCAGCAATGCAGCCACTGTTGTTGTAAGCACACGACTCTTCATTAGATAGTCCCAATATTTACTAAAATGTAAATGTTGTGATAAAAAGATTTATGTCAAATAAACTTTTGTTGGCTGTTTTGAGTTAAATGTGTACTGAGTTGCTTTGCTAAATGTCTTTGGTTGTTGCAGGCTGGCACCTTACAGAAGGCAGCAGCAGTGGGTAACACCGTGACTGCGGTGTCCCTCGCTCGTAGTCTGGGAGCCACTGGCAGTATTGTTGTGAACACTGCAGGAGGAGTGGCAGGAAACACATTCGCTACAATAAATAAGCGCATGAGTCAATCAGCGGCTGGCGGTGTGACAGTGACCACAGCGTCTGTGACTGCCGGAGCCTTGACCCAGGCCGTGAGGGCTCGCACCACCACGGCCATGACAGTACAGGACATCACGGCAGCCGTGGCCAGCCAGGCAGCTGCCCAGACCCGCATAGCCACACAGGGCATCACCACTACAGCCCTGACCCCAGCCCAGCTGATAGCAGCCCAGAGAGGAGGCCCCGTCACTGCTGCTAGCGTTGCGGCAGGTAAGACAGGTACAGTGATAAACCAAACCAACAACCATATCATACCACCTTGTTATTAATGCTCCATATATTAAAAGGGCAAGGACTTTTAAATATAATATTTTCTGAGATAATGCCAGTGATATAAATATTATGATTGAGTTAGATTTGTAGTGTGAAGTTTGAGGTGGATGTTGTAGGAACAGTCCAGCAGCAGTTGGCAGGTCAGACCACCACGAGGCTGACCCAGCAGCAGATACAGTACCTTAAGACCCAGCAGACCCTCATCAGACAGCAGAGGCAACTACAGCAGGCCAAGATCAATGCCGTCGCTCAGGCTCAACAGGTAAATACACAACATGCATCCTCGCAACCAGTCTAAATGTCTCAACTGTCTCGCCATTGTGTTATGTGTGACAATTTAGAAACAGATGATCTTTATGATTAAGAATCTTTTTAAATGTAACCATTTCATGATGGATTATGGGGAAATCCTCTTTGTTTTAAGTCGATTAGTTTGTAGAGAAAGTTTGATTGAAACCACAATTATGCGGGTTTTTTCAGCAGCAGGCAGGAACACGACCTAAGCTATCTCAGGTGATTATCATGTGACTAAATAACACTAATCAATGTACATCATCTCTAGTCTGTAGCACCTGAAATCTGAAAGAGAGAGTTAGTATGTGTGAAAGTGGAACTGACAATGTGTTGCCAGTTTGGATTGCATGGGTTGTGTAAATTGAATGAATGATCTTGAAAAATATGTTCTATATGCTTAGTTCAATGGTAGATGTGTTTATTATTTTTATTTAAAAAAAGATTTGTACCCAATACGAGGGTGATAAGAATGATTGTATATATATATATATGGAGTTACTGAAGGTGAATGGTCCATGCAGTAAGCCTACTAAACCAATGTATTGTGTGCGTGTGTGTAGTCTGTAACCCTAGTGAGTGTACCAGCGATCATTGGAGCTATTGTAGTGGTAGTTGTGAGATTCCACATAAAATGTCTCGAAGCACATGCTCCCAGCATTTCAATGAAAAATGAATAATTTCAAACAAATTACTTGGCAATATGTCCATTTGGTAAGAAGAAATCACTTGCATCATGTTCTTCAGTGGATTGTTGAGAAATAATTTACACCAAAATATTTTGAAAGATTATTTGTACTTCCTTCATTTCCGATTTCAGTTACAAAGTAACTTCCCCGAAAATTTATTTGTCCCAACATAATGTTTAGTTAGTGGGGTAGTTGTGTTGCGAGTGGGGTGGTTGTGTTGTGAGTGGGGTGGTTGTGTTGTGAGCGGGGTAGTTGTGTTATGAGTTGGGTGGTTGGTCTATGGGTGGGGCAGTTGTTCTAGGAGTGGGGTGGTTGTTCTAGGAGTGGGGCGGTTGTTCTAGGAGTGGGGCAGTTGTTCTAGGAGTGGGGTGGTTGTTCTAGGAGTGGGGCGGTTGTTCTAGGAGTGGGGCGGTTGTTCTAGGAGTGGGGCGGTTGTTCTAGGAGTGGGGCGGTTGTTCTAGGAATGGGGCAGTTGTTCCAGGAGTGGGGCGATTGTTCTAGGAGTGGGGTGGTTGTTCTAGGAGTGGGGCGATTGTTCTAGGAGTGGGGTGGTTGTTCTAGGAGTGGGGCAGTTGTTCTAGGAGTGGGGTGGTTCTAGGAGTGGGGCAGTTGTTCTAGGAGTGGGGTGGTTGTTCTAGGAGTGGGGCAGTTGTTCCAGGAGTGGGGCGATTGTTCCAGGAGTGGGGCAGTTGTTCTAGGAGTGGGGTGGTTGTTCTATGAGGGTTGACATGGCTCGTATCTGGGGGTATTTGTTCTATGAGGGTTGACATGGCTGGTATCTGGGGGTATTTGTTCAGTGAGGGTTGACATGGCTGGTATCTGGTTTCAGAGTGATGCGGTGAAGGCCCAGCAGATCCAGCAGTTGAAGGCTCAGGCTCAGCGGCAAGCAGTGGCTCTGGGGCAGGTCCAGGCGACCACGTCACAAGCTGGCGCCTCTCCCATACAGAAGACAGTGGCGGTGAATGCCCAGCTGATAACCAGCGTGGCCCAGACTCAGGCCTCCCACACCGGACCCCAGCCAGCAAGACTGCAAGTCGTCCAGGTCAGGAGCTTCACATCATTTGCTTCCTTGTGCTTCAATAGGCCAATTATGAAGGGTTAATTATCAGTTTAAATGCAAGTACTGATAACTGTGGATATCAATATATTACTATACTTATATGAATTGCTTGTGTTCCATTGTTACAGGCGACAAAGCAGCAGACCGTGAAGCCTGGGACAGTGCCGGCAGTGCAGGTAGATGCCCAGGTGGCAGCACTGTTTAAACAGCAACAACAGCTTCGCCAGCAGAAGCTGCAAGCAGTGGCAACATCTGGCCAACAGGGGGCACCACAAGTGCACCAAGTAAGTGGCCACCATTATGGAAGAATAATTGACATGATTTGTATTTGACAATATGATGATTTCAAAAAGCCTTCATTAGGACCAAGTGCTTAGTGTCTGAAAATATGTCAGGATGTTTTATTTAAGTTTATATATGTATTTTAGTTGACGACCGCACAGTTGATAGCTGGCACTCAGGTGCAGCATGTACAGCAGAGTGGTAGCAATACGCCATCTGTGGCTACACTGGTGAAAACAGTGACAAGTCAGGGAGGTGCAGCAGGCCCCAGCGTCACCATACCCGTCAGTGCCGTCAGTCTAGGCAACGTCAACCTCAGCGTCTCTCTGCCACAGCAAAAGGCAGGCGTCGGTAAGTTTAATGCATTATATCTATTTATTTAACAGCATAGAGATCACTCATTTATCTTTAAACTAGTTCTCAGAATCATAACATGGATCAATTATAATAATATGCCAATTTTCAATTTATCAATTATGGTAACATGCCCACTGTCATTCCAAAATCAGAATAAATTACCATAATTTATCTATTTTATTGATCATAATTTTAAAATGTATGTATAGTATTTGTTGATTGTTGTGTAGCTGAGATATAATATGGTTGTGCTGTGTTTATAGGTGGATATCATGTGGTTTCAGGTAAGGCCCAGCAGCAGCAGTTAAGACACATCCAGCTGCAGCAAATCCAACAGAGAAAAGCTCCACAACTGCAGACTCAGCAAAAAGTGGCCAGTAAGTGACGTCCAAATATTCTGAAAATCTAATTTTAAGAAACACTTGTATAAGGAAGATACTTATGATGACAAAGTTGTATCTATTTGAAACCAGCTTTTGTGATTTTTGAGACTAAAGGCCGGTTATTTTGCTTGTAGCTCTGACGGGAGCACAGATGCAGGTAACAAAGGGGCAGCTGGCTCCATTGAACACAGTGCAGATCATCCAGCAGCAGCAGAACCTGCCCAAGGCGGTCACCATGCAGCTACAGCAGATCATGAGACAGCAAGCAGCTGCTGCCCAGCAGACACCCATACAACATATGATTACCTCTGTGCCCCCAACACAACCCACGTCTGGAACTACCGTCATCACCACCCAGATCGTCACTCAGGCTCAGCCCACAGTCCAGACAGTGACACGCATGTCTGTGCCGTCTGCGTCCACCTCGGTGGCCCGTACCTCCACCCCGGTCACGGTCACTGCAGTGCCGGTCAGTAACCCCATGGCAAACGTGGTTAGTCAGCACTCAGTGTCTATGGCTTCTCCTACGGTTACCCTGACAACGAGCCAGCCCACTCTCGTGAAGCAGATCCAGGAGGTGGTGCAAGTGAGCAGCAGCCCCACCAAGGTGCCTATCCAGACCAGTGTGGCTCAGCAGCTGAAGGCAGCGGCGGCCGTCAGACAGGTCCAGGGGGTCACCGTGGGTCAGACTCAGGCAGGAGCGACAGCCATCCAGGTGCAGACACAGCCCATGAAGCAGCAGCCCACATTAGCAGTGCAGCAAGCCGTGCAGCAGGTACAGGCCCAGGCCCAGCAGCAGGCAGCTCAGAGACAGCAAGCCTTAGCTGCAGCAGTAGTAGCTGCTGGCAATGTGACAAGTGCGGCCGCCTCAGCAGCTCAGCCCGGCCAAGCCAACATTGGCCAGACCATAGTACAGGGCCAGCAGACCACAGCTGACTCACAGAAAGCCTCCCCATATACCATGAGACTGCGCAACCCACCCAAACACTAACCACACATGAACAGTTGCACTGAATAGTATATTGTTAGACAATCAACTTCATTTATACATGATTTCATGGAAGATACCAGCACCAATACATTGCTTTGATTCTTTATACCATGCATATGGATGTCCCAACAGACAGAAATGATAAATTCTGTTATTGTTGAGGATATTAACAATCCAAGAGAAGAGAGGCTCATTGGTTCAGTAGCTTTCATGTAGAATCAATGGTGTAGAAATCATTCCACTTTTGATGGACCTTTATCGATGCTTCACATACAGATTATAATCTGACATCATTTCATAATTTAATTCCTCCATATCATTTGTCATTTGTTGTAATGTTAGTGATTTGTATGTTTTGTTTTTATAAATTCCATAGTCGATTCCAGAAATAAAATAAACCGCATATATTGATAGTAACTTCAGAGGAAATGTGAGTGGAGTTAATGTCACTGTTTTCACAGTAGTAATTAGTAGCTAGGTGTGAAATCCTTGTGTAATGGATGTAAATAAGAGAAGATTTTACAATCCTTGCAGAAGTTCCTTAATGTAGTATGTAATGTGGATGATTTATGGACTGGTTCGAATGTTAACTTAAGGCATATGTATATGATAGATCTATATAGAGTTGTGTGTTTGTCACAGATGGAGGCATATTGTGGCTATTCACAGCTCATAATGTAACTGAGTGAACATGTACTGCAACTTAAACACAAAACTTGTTAATAATAACAATCCTATGGCGTTGTGTGGCAGCAGTTGGGAGGTCATACGCTACATGTCGTAAATTATGGAATGCTGAATGTTGTGATGGTCAATAGAGAAGCTTGAATTTATCTGTCCAGCAATTTGCATGTAGTTCAAACCTGTAAAAATATTCTTTTCAGAATAAAGTGATCTGAATTTTTAATTTATATATGTTCTTGTGTTAAAACAAGATAAATGCACAAATCTGATACAACAGCCCTTAGGTGTATCAAATATAGAGGAGTAGAAGGGATACACATACCTCAGAGTAGAAGGGATATATACATACCTCAGAGTAGAAGGGATATATACATACCTCAGAGTAGAAGGGATATATACATACCTCAGAGTAGAAGGGATATATACATACCTCAGAGTAGAAAGGATACACATACCTCAGAGTAGAAGGGATATATACATACCTCAGAGTAGAAGGGATACACATACCTCAGAGTAGAAGGGATACACATACCGCAGAGTAGAAGGGATATACATACCTCAGAGTGGAAGGGATATGTTCATACCTCCGAGTAGAAGGGATATACATACCTCCGAGTAGAAGGGATACACATACCTCAGAGTAGAAGGGATATACATGCCGCAGAGTAGAAGGGATATACATGCCGCAGAGTAGAAGGGATATACATGCCGCAGAGTAGAAGGGATATACATGCCGCAGAGTAGAAGGGATATACATACCTCAGAGTAGAAGGGATATATGCATACTGCAGAGTAGAAGGGATATACATACCTCAGAGTAGAAGGGATATATGCATACTGCAGAGTAGAAGGGTTACACATACTGAATACCTCAGAGTAGAAGGGATATACACATACTGCAGAGTAGAAGGGATATATACATGCCTCAGAGTAGAAGGGATATATACATACCTCAGAGTAGAAGGGATATACACACCGCAGAGTAGAAGGGATATACATACCGCAGAGTCGAAGGGATATATACATACTGCAGAGTAGAAGGGATATACATACCTCAGAGTAGAAGGGATATACATACTGCAGAGTAGAAGGGATATATATATATACATACCTCAGAGTAGAAGGGTTATATACATACTTATAAACATCTCGTAATCGGGGATTGGGAAGGCACTGTATATAGTTCTTGTAAAAAAATTTGATCCTGCTAAATATTTTTTGTAGTAATAGATATTTCCTAGAACTGAGCGAAGCACTTTTAGGTAAAGAGCTTTTCTGTGATGGTCCCTAAACTCCGTGATATCTCCCTCCTCCTACCCAGTGATATCCGACCCAGTGGCCCAGTAGATGTCTAGAAACCTCTTGGGATATGCTTGTCCCAAACTATCATAACAAGAGCTGTGAACAGACATTAGTTTTAGTACAAATCATCAATCTCTCATTAGTTTATGGTTCATATCTTTATCCTTTTGGTGTTACAGGGTACAGATTTTATTAATACTTTATGTATAGCTCCGACAAAGTACTTATTTTCTGTATGGGGGTCGAGAAAACATTTTCTTGTGTTTTGAATCATCCCTTCAAAATATGCTCTAAAAATGTGTGTAGTGTGTTAGATCTTAATTACCTGTAACTATAAAAATAACTTAAATAAAGGACCTGTAATAATACAGATTTTAATTTTTTATCAAGGATTAAAACGTCCAAGGCTAACAATTTAAACAAAATAAATTTCCATATCAAAATGATTTACAACAATAGTTGCCATTAAATGCAGATATATTTCATTTGACAACATATTGTTTTTGCTTTCTCCTCTCTATCAGAGCAACAAAAGGACAATCACAAAACGAGGCCACGGGCCGTGGCGCAGTTGGTTAGGGCGCCAGCTTATTAGCACCAGTTCCTCTGTGGTGATCCAAAGGTCGTGGGTTCGAACCCCGGCCGTGCCGGGATTGAACTCATGATACAATTTCCCACATGAGCTGAGGCCTGTGCCAAAGGGTTAACCCGTTGTCCTTGTAAATCTGTGACCGGGTGAGTTGTCATGTCAAGGACCTGCGACATGACAATTCAGTGAGGCAGCGCTATATCTGCTACAAGTAGGTCTCATCACGAAATAACTGAAATAATGTTGAAAGTGATGTAAAAAAAAAAAAAAAAAAAAAAAAAAAAAAAATCACAAAACGTGGCAGCAGGATCTCCTTCATTAATACATGCCCTGCCAGAGAAAATTATTAAGTCAGCACAAGCTGACTATATGTACTTTCTCCGTTTCCACCACGTCCGGCACGTCCGCGTGTGCCGCCACACTTTGTTTTCTTCATCATTCCTTTATGATTGGACATAAGAACTAGATACTATAACATGATAATATGTAGGCCTGGGAAAATTTTTAGGAAGACTACATTTATCTAACACAATATCTTTATTCATAATTTTTAGAAAAAAATTATGTAACTAGGTCACAGTGACCTACTTAATGATCATTTTGGTCACAACTTCCAAAATATTGTGAATCTAATCCTTTACAAATCAGAGAAGGTTAGATCTTGATATTATGTCAATATATATAAATATCCATGGCAATTTATTCCGATGCACTTTTTATGACGTTGGGTCAAGGTCAAGGTCATGATCAGCACAAGAGCAACTTCACCCGTGAATGCTCTGTCCTCTATCAAAATACAGCAATATTAATTTAACTTGGTAGATGTGATCAACCTTGGTAGATGTGAGAAGATTAGATCATGATATTATGTAAATATATTGTAGATATATATATCCTGTACAATATGTTCATGATTTTGAGGATAATTTGTGTAACTAGATTGCTTTGACCGACTCATAGCACAAAAGAAATTGACATTTGTGTATTGGATAGTACATGAACTTGTATGCAGAACTTGAACTTGTATGCAGTTTTGTGGCACGCACACATTTTCAAGATTTTTCATAAATATTACATCATGTAAGCGTACATGATAATAAATCCTATTCAGATATCTATCACCAACTTGTGATCCCAACCCACCCTATAAAGGTTATAACTAGTTATTTCTCCCATGCTAAAGGTCTGGGGACAAGCATTTAAAAGTCACATGACAAGAAAATTGTGAAAATGTTTATATTGTGTCATAATATATTACAATACATGGACATTGCATTTCAACATGTTTTACACATTTTTATAAATGGAGTACAGAATTATAGTGGATCAAAGTGATTTGCTGGACACGCCCCTTTTTATGTGGGTCAAATCAGGGCTGCTGAGATTTTG
The DNA here is from genome assembly GCA_949316495.1 of Amphiduros pacificus. Lineage (NCBI taxonomy): Eukaryota > Metazoa > Annelida > Polychaeta > Phyllodocida > Hesionidae > Amphiduros > Amphiduros pacificus. Next base: position 53,746,821 of record OX439001.1, on the reverse strand, counting down.
CCGGAAGTGACGCATGTTCGCCCTTCATGTTCAAAACAAACCACTCCAAGCCAGTGAAAGTCTTGAGGGATTGTAATTTATAAGTAATAACATGAGTGTTGATAACATCTTTGAACCACTGGGGGCCTAATTAGCACATGTGGACAGTAGGTCAGATCATGTTTCACATCATAGTCACTTGGATTCTGCCTGTAGTGATGGGGAAGACAGGAATACAGCCAGCCTCCCAGTTGAGTTTGGCCTTACTACTCTAAGGTTTGGCAAACTTACATCTGCCTCTTGAGATTATTCAGATCCTACAAGGGACTGACTAAACTATTCTTTATCATAATGTTATGGTCAAATTCATTTCCTTGTTGAGAAAGAAATGTTGATATCTCAAAGTTTAGTATCATTTTTACAGAATTTCTATTTTTATTCAAAATTCCTTTGTCTGTTTGTATATAAATACTGATATATGATTTAGTTGGGTTCCCACTGACACGCAATAACAGACATTAAAAAAATACCAAACTAAACATTTCAAATGGCCATTGAAATACAACTGCAGTGCATAAATAATATATAACCAGACCTCAAAATTTAGAAGTCAAAATAATTTCCAGCAATGAAACAGATCTAGAAATATGTGTCGAATGCTTTCAAAACATTTATTTTCAATTATGTCAAACGAAGTTTAGCTCAACATTACTGAATATGAATAATATTCAACCAATTGATATTGTTACTGGTAATTGGTTAACAAATAAATAAATATATTTTCAGTGTAAAAAAATATGGAAATATCAACTAAAAATAATTCATAGATATTTTAAAAGTGTCATCTCAATGTTCCATTTACAGTTTGAAAACCCTTAAACTTCATGCTCTAATGTTTAGGGCTAGCTTATAAGTGTCTTGAAACTGATAAGAGTAGAGCAGGCCATATTTCAGACACTATACCCAGTTAAGTCATGTTTGTTTATTTTCTTCAATTAAAGTAGGGATTGTGGGATGGGAAGCTGATGTAAATGCAAGTCTCTATTTTACAGCCTTAAGTTTTGCCATTAATCATATTTTCAATGGGTGTTATTTGTGTAGAAGAAAGGACATCAGCTGTTATACATGTACAGACATAGGAGGAATATGTGTGCAGGAGATGCATGCGGGGCGCAATGACGTAGGCAGCCTGCTGACCCAGTTCTAGGTCAAGGGAGTAGGTTAATTACCCTGGGGGTTCAAAGATCTTAGATTATAGCTAAACTAAACATCAGACTGCAGAAAAAATTGTCAGATATTTCTCAGAGGTATGAAATCTAAAGATTTACCACTTAAAAAAATTCTTGTCATATGACTTTTAAGTCATGGTAGGATGTCCGCTACTGAGCTGTTTCCCATTCCAACCCAATGCTCCATTACTGGTTATTAAAGGCCATGGTTTATGTTATCATGTCGAAGTGATGATGTAAAAGATCTCCAGTCACTCTTCAAAAAGAGTAAGACAGTCCCAGTGAGAGGTTTCCATCTGATCTTATACAGCCTACATGTGTTCTGACAGGAGTAGGGCATTCAGTCCCGGTGACAGGCTTCTATCTGACCTGATATAGCCTACATGTGTTCTGACAGGAGTAGGGCATTCAGTCCCGGTGACAGGCTTCCATCTGACCTGATATCGCCCAAACAGTGTTGAAAAAGGTTATTAATATATCAAATCTAAAGGGACTTTTGTGATTCTTCAATTTACCTTTTGTGATTCTTCAATCACCATATAGTATCGAATCCTCCATGTTAACCTCCAATGACCCACACATCACGAGAAATGGGGGACATTGAACATGAAATGGGTAGTACAAAACTTCCTATTGCAGTTAGTACATGGCGTCACTTTTACCCAGCATAAATGGCGCTAAGAATAGAACACATTCTCCAATTTAAATACATATTCAAGAAATAGATTTCCTCTTATTGCAAAAAACAATAATTATTAAATATATGACAATTTGCAGATATATATCAGTTTGTTCGTTTGGGTTTTTACATCACTTTCAACATTATTTCAGTCATTTCGTGATGAGACTAACTTCTGGCAGATATAGTGCTGCCTCATTGAATTGCCATGTTGCAGGTCCTTGCCATGACAACCCACCCGGTCACAAATTTATAAGGACAATGGGTAAAGAGCCTTTAGGCACAGGCCTCAGCTGATATGTGAAAATGTATCGTGAATATGTGAAATTGTATCGTGAATTCATGCCCGGGGATTGAACCCACAACCTTTGGATCACCACAGAGGAGCTGGTGCTAATCGGCTTGCACTCTGATCAACTGCTCCACGGCCCGTGCCCACAGATAAATATCATCTATTCATTGAGATAGTACATTTAATGCATTTCTATCATCGGTTTGTCTATGCCATATAACGGGGTTTTTTTTATTTGACCATTACACTTATTATACAGCCCCAAAGCGATACACTTAGCCATACACTTATTATACAGCCCCAAAACGTTAGGCATTGATAAAATTCAACTCAAACTGATTCAACTCAAAGTTGTATTGCACTAACACTAGTGGCATGTTAACATGCAAGCAATTCAGCATCTATATATCTGGTTGAGTCACTGCAAGTGAAAAAAGATAACCTTTTGAAGGTTATTATAATGCAAAAAAAGCGTAACAACCAATGGAATCAACAATCAACGTCTCGTGGTGTGATCACCTGTTTTCTAGCCTGATAACATCATGTGACTGGCAGGATGCAGCTATACGACTATTCAGGGGCCCACCATCTATCTGATATGCAAAATATTTGATATTCACCCATTTGCGCTCTAGCTGGCAAGTAAAGTTACCGCTCAGCAGCTAGCTGGGAAATTTCGCCAACTGGCAATTTAAATCTTTCTTTATCTGCCTGGTAAAATACGTTCATGGTGATAAATCGATGGACATATCTAGCTAGTAAAATTTCATTTGTAGAAAATAGATCAATATAACAGATGTAATACTCCTGAATTTCTTTAAAATATTGCTGAATCATTTTTTTTCACAGAACATCTGTACATGATATTATATAATGCTTAACACTGAAGCATTTGCATAATATTGTTGTTGGTAAATGGCTTCATTTTTATCTATAATTCTTCACAAGCTGGTAGTTTGCCTGTTAAATGTCTAGTACTAAATGTGCCTGAAAAAGGACAAATGAAGGCTAAAATAAAGGCTAGTTGAACACTATCCCCATATTCATCATGAAAATACTTAGAATCCACTGTTTCCAAGAACACCATCATATTTCAGTGACAACTCCTTCCTTTCATATTATCATCAAATACATGGCTTGTAAGAAAAAAATGTTTTTCTTGATCTCAGCATCGTTTCGCCATTGTTTCCGAGTTTGCCAAAATTCTATAAAATTTTAAATAACTCCTTGCCTTGGATCTTTACATTGGATTTAAGACAGAAAAGTAATTTAGTGAATATAGTAATCTATACCATTTGAAAGTAATCTATACCATTCTTTCAAATTTCAAATATTATGTCCCAAAAATGTCTAGAAATAACATAAACCACAAAAACCATGGGGTCACCAGGCATGTAAAATGCCATGATAAAATGCCATGATTTTTGCCAGTTAATTTTTAAAATCATTTAGAAAGGTCTCCTTTTCAGAAGAGGCCAATTGCAAATGTGAACATCCCCCATAAATATTGGTGGTGAGCCCCTGACTATTTCTCTCCCTCGTTCATTTCATTTGGGTTTCATAAATCATTTTATTGCGATAACCACCTGATCATCAGCCCACACGAAAAGTGCATGAAGGTTTTGATAGCGGCTCTGTGAGAGAATTAAAACCTAATCAAGTTTGAATCCTAAGAAGATGACTTCATTTTGTCAAAAGAACGTGAAACTCTATTTATTGCACCATTTTCCAGAACATTTCTCTCCTCTTACATCTGAATGTGAATTAAGTTGTTTTTGTAGTGTGCTTCCCCGTACGCGAGTATATCTGTACACGGGCCGGAGCACAAGGATAAATGTCACTTGTCTGCCAGGGTTGGGGTATTTGGGACCTGGCATACCGCATGTCACAAACGCTTCCTTATTTCATATGCTTCAAATAAATTCTATGATAGCAATTCTCACTGCTCCAGGTAGCCCTGCTGCCACCTGGTTTGTTAAATCTATCGCGCATGGGTGAACTTTGCAGACATGCAAGGTTAGTGCATTTTCTGCCAAAATATTTATATATTGCCGTCACGGCATACAGAATGGTAGTCATCGTATCAGCTGTCATATCTATAAATCTATCCCAGCATGCATTGTACATGACACAAAAGACACCTGGCGGATCACAAATGATGAAACTCGAGCAGTGAGAATTCCATCTGACTCGGCTCACAAATCGTTATTTTGTTTCACATTCTGCGATTATTGCAAAGCAAACTCAATTTAATTTTCTTTTCATAATGATGAATCTTGCATGTTATAGATTAAACCTTATTTAGTAATTCAATTAAAACAATGTGATAAAAATAGTTTTTTTTTCCACAAGAGAAGCTACCAGACGAGGAGAGATCTAATTAGGTGGGGGATGGGGTTAGCAGTTTCAATTATATTTTAATGTTGCTCTTATACTTTTGCGGATTCTACTGCCCCTGTCCTGTCAAGGAATAGCACACTATTCAGCAGATTGTTTCAATGACTTGTGGCATACCCGTGTGGCTGCCACCTTGATGGTGACAATATAACTCGTCAGAGTGAGAGTGATGAAGGAGGTTAACTATCTTGGCTATATCTAAACATGTTTAATTAAAAGACCGTTTAAATAAAAATATCTCAATCAATGTTTGAGAGGGATAAATTGAACCCATAAGAAAACCTTCTCAGAAACAGTAACATACAAAGATATCAGAGTTGTATATGCATATTCGATGTAGGAGATTACAATTTTTCAACCAATATATTCCTATCAATATTTGTGCTTGAATCAATTATATATATATAGTTCACAGTACAGGTGTGTTTGAAATATATCGAATACTGGTGACAAGCACAATCACTGTTGTAGCTCCTGAAGCGTAACCTTGTTCCAAGATTTATTATTAAGACAAAAAAACTGTTCCCATTTAGTAATTAATAATTTCTCCTTCAGCTAACACATCGTCTAGACCGGTTTTTTACAACCTATAGATTCTGAAAATGAAGAATAGCTTTACCAGCTTATCCGATTTCCAAGTAATGTGAGCACACATACTGTCTGCTTTCACCTGACTGCCATTTGTTGTCAAATCCGGACCCCCTGTACTTAAACCATCAACCACGATTTATGTGAAGGTTATATATGAAGGTAAACCTCTATTAATAAACAAAATATGCATATGAAATAGACTTGATAGGCCTTGTATGTGATAAAGATAGGCACTTGTATGTGATAAAGATAGGCACTTTTTATCTGTATTACAGGATATTTTATCCATTGTGTGTGATCTGGATGTAGCGAGAGCAGGCGGTATTATTGAGAAGAAAAAAGTTTACTTCTTATGTTCCCTTGCGATCTCTACGAGTTCCACTTTAGTAATTGCTGCATGGCTTTTTCATATTTTAATTACTCGTCCAAAACAATCGTAACTAGGCAGGAAACCACGTAATATGCATCGTTATTTCAACTAAAACAAATTAAATCCTCCAGACGAGGTGCAGTAAGATGTGATGTGAATACTATGAGTAGATACCCCTAATATGTGGGAGCTGACCTTCTTTATCTACTCTTCACCATCCATAATAGGCTTAGACTAGGGGTTGATCCACTTATATTATTTAAAAACATAATAATTAGCATGAGCACGGTGATATCGGACTTAGAAAATGGTATGTGACATATTAAGATGGATGTAACAACGGTTTCAGATTGACCAATCATTGCAGAGCGAAAATAAACTGGAATCTCAATGCTATATGAACCTGCCACTGCACCGCACAACTAATTTATAATATCTAACATGTCAGCATGAAAGGGAAATAAGTCTAAATACTCTGAATGTCAGTCTGTTTAAGATGCACAATTCCATAGTTTCGTAAGGTCAGAATCAATGAAAATCAGGATCCATCAAAATGAAATGGGAGTTTTATTGCTCTTTACGTTTTAAGTTGCGCATAGAAATGGTTACATGTGACTGAGAAACGCCTGTCGCATCAAGTTGTGGTATTTGTGTTTGAGCATTATGCTTTATTAACATTTCCCAGATGAGATACTCAGCATAACATTAGCTCATTTGGGGCATTTAAATTTTTCTTTCTTTTCTGGTATTTCCATATTACAGTTTGTATCACTCTTGACAGTATCACGAAAATGGGGAATCAAATTTCTTTATTTTTTGTGAGATTGTTATTTCTTTTGCCGTCCTTACAGTTGACATATCTGATTGTTGTTTGTGCAGAGATTATTATGGTGAACCTGATGTTCATGACCGACCATGCAAAAAACGCAGACATCAAGCCAACAAAGAACAGACATGAATTATGTATTTTCAGACTATATGAACAACTTTTTTTCTCAGCTGACATATACCTACAAATGAATTATGTTCAAATGGCAAATGTTTGGTTAACTTTAACACACTTATTTTAACTTATAATCTTTATTGTTAATGTAATTTGACAGCCTGGGATATATACCTTTATCACAAACACGATTATGACTCTTCGCAAAGATTCATAAATGTACATTGATCTGATACAATATAAATAAATGAAAGGAGATGAATAAATGTTAAATGATATAACTATAACAATATTTGCCTCGTGAACAAGACACTTACGACACACTCATTGTGTTGTCTGAAATAAAGCTGTTTTTCTTTTATTATTCCAAATAAAGAGAGTTTTATTGTAAAAGACGATATTTATCGGGAACATGAGCAAATGCCAGCGACTGGTCTTTGTAAACGACTACTCGACGCTCTGTGAGGTGGTTTTAAACTTATTCCACAGAGTCAATTACAGTGCTTATTGTGTTTATTATAAAGAGTAAGTTTTATTTATAAAAGGTGAGTTGTTGATATGTTGTGGCCTATTGGTGAGTGTGTGTATGGTGGATGCTGGCCGGACGGGTTATGAGTGGACACGAGCGGATGCACATGATGGCTTTGTCTGGGGGCTATAAGATGAGGGAGATGGTCAGAGTGCTCACACATCGAGAGCATCGTCACTAGGGGGCACTACACTCGACAACATGAAGACCATCCTCATCATCTCACTGCTCATTGCAGTCACCGGTAAATATGCTCAACCTACTAAAGAAATAAGGGTTTTATTGACATAGATAATACACCAATGTGTCTCAGATTAAAGGGATTTAAATGGATCATAAAGTGTATAAAAAATAACAAATGTTCAATATCGCAATGGCAAAGAAACCAGCTCTAAACATATTGTTTTTCCAGAATATCTAGCAGATTGATGTTAGGGTCCTTGACTTCATCTCCCATACTCTCATCACTGGTACTTGGGGAGAGGATCATTATTAAGTAGTATTGTCAGGAAATGTAGGAAAAGAAACTTAGCGCGATTTGCTAAGTTATTTGTATTAGCATTTGGTCTGCATATGTTAAAAAATATATATGTTGGTAATTAATGTGTCAATACTATTATAGTCACAGCAAATGAATAGCAGTTTGCTCAATCCCGATATGCTAATGCATATATATCCAAACCCCTGAGGTATTTCGTTAACAATATCAAATAACGTGAATCCATTCTTTCATCGAAGCATATTCGTTCAAATGTAGTTGCGCCACCAGAATACAGTTTAAAATGTAGTTTTAAATGTTTAAAATTTAAGTGAATTAGTGGTGGTTTCTTTAAAGTAAAAAATCGTCATCCATTTTCAAAGTACACAAACCAAATTTTTAAATATTTTATTTGTTTTGTATTAACGACCTTTTCAGTGCTGTTTAGACCATTTCTAGGGAAATAGAAGCCCGTCACCGGAACTCAATGCTATACTCTTTTCGAAGAGTGACTATTGATTATTACATAGACATGATAACAAACCACAGCCTATAAATCATAAAACTATCTGAAAACTTAAAACGCGGGACTTAGAACTAACACTAAAATCCCTAATTAATGTAATGAAGTGAAAATGTTTATGTATTTTGTGATGAAAAAGTTGAATTACTTTCCGTCAGTAAAATAGTTTTCCATAATTTTAACTTTGCAAATGTTGTGATCGGAACCGCGCAGACAGTGCAGCTCTGTGCATGAAAAGGGCGTCAGTGGAATTCACAAAGGCCTCCTCGAAATGTGTTCAAGCAAAACGAAAATCGAGATGCATAAATAAAGTTGGAGAGACATATGATTTATAAATCAAGTTTCGCTATGAGCCTGTCAAAATTATAATAAGCACAATTAGACGTGGATGTGAGAGTGAGTTTACTGAGAGTTGCTGTGGTGAGCAAGGTTTACACGCTCATCTCCAGTGCTTGAGGGCTCTGGCTGTTCATCATATCTGTCCTCATAACACTGCCTCCATTGTTCTCCCTGTCACCCAGCCCCTGGCCCCTCATCGACCTGTCATATCCTCCCCGGGCACGTATGACTTATACCCCAGCATTCCTCCTCAATCTTTTTTGAAACCGGATCCTGAATCCAATACTGTAATTATCGGGTCTGAAGCTATTCCAGCAACAAAAAAATAAACACACACAACACGCATATTTGACATTTTCCATGACCGACACAATAATACCGCGAGATGCTGCCGAAGATAACTATAGTGTTACGCGGTCCGTTTTATTTTACTTGTCTGTCTGGTATATTTAAAGGAGAAAACAGGTTTTGTTTAATTTATAGACGAGGATCACATAGTTAAGGGTATTTTTTTCCGGTAGGGGGATAATATTTACTGCTCCCTTTGTCTAACCAAGTCATGCTCCAGTGATGGACTGCATTTAACTTGTGACATAAGTGAACATGGATCGTGTAACTGCTCATCCCGACTCCAGTGTTAACATCTGTGTACCATTCTTAGCAAATGCAAACAAGACCATTCTCCAAGAATGCCGGCATTTGCCATAAGTTTTGCACACCAAAGATAGAATTTTAGTCTGAGCTTGGTATTCAGATTAATTTTACTTTAGATTACAGAATAGCGACCCTTATAAAGTCACAAGGAACTTTAGGTGGCTAGGAAAGTCTTAACCATCTTTCCACCAATGAAAAGTTCAGTTGAATAGTTTTTTCGATTTATTCAAATTCCAATCTCATATGTTTCTAAATATCCATTTAGTTTGTGAGTTAAATGACTGAAGCGTTATTATTATTCTATCAACTAGCTACCATTTGTCCAGTAATTCTTCACAGGAGAAACTGTGCATTGCCTAGATTATCACTGATATACAATAGTGTTAAGACAAAGGCATCGCACCTCCCATATACGTTGAGAAGCATGTGAAGTTGGTCATATCCCTCTCATACACGGACCTTTAGAGTCATAGATCATATGCCACAGATACACTGGTATATCGGGACAGACCACCAATATATATTTTGAGTTTTTTCTGACAAGATTCTCGGGATAAGTAGGTCAAGGTTAGGTATTTTTTGTTTGTTAATAACCAAGATGTTTACACTTGTTACATATTTGGTCAAATTCTTTATTATTTAACAGCAATAATGCAATTAGATCATTTCTTCTAAAGTGACCTGTATGAGTATATTTAGGAAAACCAGTGCAATGAACAGAAAAAATGGGCCTGAAAAGCATTGGAAACTCATGACTTGTTTTTCTATTGGAGAATGTACCCTACCTAACATATATGTTCAAGTAAGGTACTGGTAAGATATTTACTTGCCACAGATTCATGACGTGAAACACTGAAGAAAAAAACAGTTGTATACGATTACAAGTGGAATAACATCAGGTGCATTCACACGCATCATGTCAGCGTCAAAATAATGTGTGAGTTGTAGCTATGAAAGCACTATATACATGGTAGCTGTAAGTTTGTTGATCATTGCATCAAAATCTTTCACCCATTAGAGAGTGTATCAACCTTTTTAGGGATGTTTAGGGGCGATCCATTTGATTTTTGTGGGGTGGGGTGGGAGATTTTGGAGAAAAAAAATTATTCACCCACCCCATCCCAGAAATTTTTTTTATTCATTCACCCTACCAAAGAAAAAAAAATTATTCATCCACCCTACCAAAGAAAATTTTTTTATTCATCCAGTACTGCTGTCCCACCCCACCCCACAAAGATCAAATGGATCGCCCCTTAGATGGTTTATATTTTGTAGTTTTGTCCTGCCCCGCCCAGTAATTAATGACGGATTGTTAACAAGAAAAAAAATTTATTCACCCACCCCACACCAGAAAAAAAAATTATTCATCCACCCTACCAAAGAAAAAAAATGTATTCATCCAGTACTGCTGTCCCACCCCACCCCACAAAAATCAAATGGATCGCCCCTTACTTGAATGAAAAGTAAAGAGGCAGCAGTTGGAACAAAACAGTCTGAGAGCCTGATTCAGAAACATTCAGTTATCTTTCACCATAAATGTGTGGATTTGCCTGGTTGAAATATAAGAAAAAATACGCCACAGACTTGAATATATGTTGGGTGTATGTATATTTTTACATTTCTGATCCTTCTTGTGTAAATTTGCAGTTGCCAGGAGCACTTATCAGCAGGACTTTGCGAGGTTCTTGGACAACTTTATGAAAGCACGTGGAGGTATGACATTTTCTACTAATAGTGAAATAAATAGTGTGCCTACCAAGAAATTTGCCGATATTAAAGAAAAGAAGTGAATAATTTGATTAGTTTAAATAGTCGAATAAATTTTATTTTATCTTAAAAAACGTAAATGTGTATATTTTGGATTATCTTAATCAGATGAGTTCACACCTGACAATCACAAATAAATACATGGAAAGTGACACAACTTTCATTTACATAAACTCCCGAGACTCTTGTCAACCACATGTTATCTCATGGTAAGTGGTACTTCATGACAGGTGATACCCCATGGTAAGTTATACGTCATTGTTGGTGTCATGCTATCTCATGGTAGGTGTTATCTCATGGTAAGTGTTATCTCATGGTAGGTGTTACCTCATGGTAGGTGTTACCTCATGGTAGGTGTTACCTCATGGTAGGTGTTACCTCATGGTAGGTGTTATCTCATGGTAGGTGTTATCTCATGGTAGGTGTCACCTCATGGTAGGTGTTACCTCATGGTAGGTGTTATCTCATGGTAGGTGCTATCTCAAGGTAGGTGTTATCTCTTGGTAGGTGTTATCCCATGGTAGGTGCTACCTCATGGTAGGTGTTACCTCATGGTTCGTGTTATCTCATGATAGGTGTTATCTCATGGTAGGTGTTATCTCATGGTAGGTGTTACCTCGTGATTCGTGTTCTCTCATGGTAGGTGTTATCTCATGGTATGTGTTATCTCATGGTAGGTGTTATCTCATGGTAGGTGTTATCTCATGGTAGGTGTTATCTCATGGTATGTGTTATCTCATGGTAGGTGTTATCTCATGGTAGGTGTTATCTCATGGTAGGTGCTATCTCAAGGTAGGTGTTATCTCTTGGTAGGTGTTATCCCATGGTAGGTGCTACCTCATGGTAGGTGTTACCTCATGGTTCGTGTTATCTCGTGGTAGGTGTTATCTCATGGTAGGTGTTATCTCATGGTAGGTGTTACCTCGTGATTCGTGTTCTCTCATGGTAGGTGTTATCTCATGGTATGTGTTATCTCATGGTAGGTGTTATCTCATGGTAGGTGTTATCTCATGGTAGGTGCTACCTCATGGTACATGTTATCTCATGGTAGGTGTTATCTCATGGTAGGTGCTACCTCATGGTACGTGTTATCTCATGGTAGGTGTTATCTCATGGTTGGTGTTATCTCATGGTAGGTGCTACCTCATGGTACGTGTTATCTCATGGTAGGTGTTATCTCATGGTAGGTGTTATCTCATGGTAGGTGTTATCTCATGGTAGGTGTTATCTCATGGTAGGTGTTATCTCATGGTAGGTGCTACCTCATGGTACATGTTATCTCATGGTAGGTGTTATCTCATGGTAGGTGCTACCTCATGGTAGGTGTTATCTCATGGTAGGTGCTACCTCATGGTACGTGTTATCTCATGGTAGGTATAACTCAGTGATTGTGAAGGCACTGCGCCAAGCGCCATAGTCGCATTTAAATTAGATTTGTCCCATTACTTAACCCAATATATGTGCCAATCGTCACATCAGCAAATTGCTTAAAAAGCTTAGTAAACCAACATGTACACATTTTTATCAGGTATCTGAGATATATCAGATATTGTCTGACTGATCCCCAAACATCGTGTGGGTACCATATTGGTTTGAAAAGCTTGATGACAGCATTGACTTTTACAACCAGATGTCACTGCACACTGTCCACCAGGTGTCACAATGACTCAATTAAAGTTGATTACTCCGATGACAGCCATTTATTTCTTGCCAAAAATTTGAAGAACAAAAATATATATATATGGTTCAAATGATATGTACTCCTGATATCTAGATAAAGATTATGGTCATACAATACCAAAAGAGTCCATTGTGGGATAAATTGTCCCATTACCTTTTGACATTGGTAGGTGTTACTTAATGGTAGGTGTTACTTAATGGTAGGTGTTACCTCATGGTAGGTGTTAACTTATGGTTGGTGCTACCTCGTGATAGATGTTACCTTATGGTAGGTGTTAGCTTATGGTAGGTGTTACCTCATGGTAGGTGTTAGCTTACGGTAGGTGTTATCTCATGGAATGTGATACTATACACCCTTTGTCTGGACTAACAATAAGTAATCTATGTGAATATTTGTCAGAGGGCGATACATCCGGGACCTGTGATGTGGAGGGAGATGTGAGTTGCAATGGCGGGTGCTTCGCGGATGCAGGATGCGTGTGTTGTGAGCAGGGGTGCTACCCAGCGGGCTCGGCTTGCTGTGAAGGGGGCGCCTGTACTTCCGGAGTGTGCTGCGGAGAGTAAGTGATTGCTATACCCTGCCCTCTGAGCATGTCACCTAATGTCACAAATATCAGATATAAAATATAACTCTCCTTTACCTTTGTCACAAGTATTCATATAGATCCTGCAAAATTCAAGCTTTATTGATATCTCAAAGTCATGAAAATGAAGACAAGAAGAAAATTCCTCTAGGATTTGATCTATCCAAATTATTATTTGAATTGGAAATTTTTATTTGAGCAACATGGATGTCATCACATTTAGAAAGGCATTTTCACAGTAAATATGAAAAATAAAAACTTTATACAGAAAAAAAAGATGAAATCGTCCTATTGAGATTTTATTTAAGCGATTGTCGGAGAACCTGTGACATGGAGGGCAAAAAGCTAACGATTTCAAGATTTATTGATGGATTTAACTTCTTTTAGGATTTAATACATTGAGCATAGAACAAAAGCGCTTCTTGGGTATATTTCGTCATGTATTTAGCATCTGGGAAGAAGGTCCTTTTACCTAGTTTGTGTGGAAGTACTGCGTGGAGCCCCAATCTATTTATTGCTTTGAAATAATTCAGCATAAGCAATCAATAAGGCATTACTATAATAGATCATATAACGGTTATTTTGTTGGAGATTTAACAGATCACTTTTTGCTGATCATATATTGATATATACAAGCAATTTAGGGTTGTATTTTAAAGATTGTGTGTCACCAATATTTGTATCCCCTCAATATCATCATCATCATCATCATCATCATCATCATCACCGGCTTCCTTTTCCAAGGTATACTTGTCTGGGAATAAAGTAAATGGGAAGTGAAGGCTCAAATACATTGATGTCAGATTAATGTTATAATATCTATACTCTCAGGGGTTGTTGCGATGCTGGAGCCACGTGCACAGATGGTGCATGCGTAGAAGAAAAGAGGAGCAGGCCATCCAAACGTGATGGGGTGAGTAAGCCATCCAAACGTGATGGGGTGAGTAGGCCATCCAAACGTGATGGGGTGAGTAAGCCATCCAAACGTGATGGGGTGAATAAGCCATCCAAACGTGATGGGGTGAGTAGGCCATCCAAACGTGATGGGGTGAGTAAGCCATCCAAACGTGATGGGGTGAGTAAGCCATCCAAACGTGATGGGGTGAGTATGCCATCCAAACGTGATGGGGTGAGTAAGCCATCCAAACGTGATGGGGTGAGTAAGCCATCCAAACGTGATGGGGTGAGTAGGCCATCCAAACGTGATGGGGTGAGTAGGCCATCCAAACGTGATGGGGTGAGTAGGCCATCCAAACGTGATGGGGTGAGTAGGCCATCCAAACGTGATGGGGTGAGTAAGCCATCCAAACGTGATGGGGTGAGTAAGCCATCCAAACGTGATGGGGTGAGTAGGCCATCCAAACGTGATGGGGTGAGTAGGCCATCCAAACGTGATGGGGTGAGTAGGCCATCCAAACGTGATGGGGTGAGTAAGCCATCCAAACGTGATGGGGTGAGTAGGCCATCCAAACGTGATGGGGTGAGTAGGCCATCCAAACGCGATGGGATGAGTAGGCCATCCAAACGTGATGTGGTGAGTAGGCCATCCAAACGTGATGGGGTGAGTAAACCATTAAAACGTGATCGGGTGAGTAGGCCATTTAATGGGGCAAGTAAGTCATTGAAATGGGAGGGGATGAGTAATCCATGCAAACATGATGGGATGAGTAAGTCAATCAGATGAGATGAATGAGATATAAAAAAAATCCGATGGGTGAGTGAGACAATTACACGTGATGGGTGAGTTAGCATTCAAACGTTGTGGGATGAGTAAGTCATTCTAGAGTGATGGGTTGAGTAAACATGAACGTTTCGGTAATTTGTAATGGCAATTTGGTTATAGTAATTTGTTATGGTGCTATTCCATGATGTAAAATAAATATTGATTTTTCTCACAAGAAAGCCCCAGTTGACACGATCACTACTGATTAGCCTAAATCTTTACAGACTCCTCTCAAGTCGAGGAAGGGCTACAACTGAAGAGAACCGAGTTAGAACCAAGACAAGCTATACTCAGTTATCATACCCTACATTGATGATGCAATACTCAGCAATACAATACTCAGCAATACATGTATATGCTGTGTAGGAAAAAAATACTAAATGTATATTTACATAAATAATATAGTTTTAATGTGCATAATAGAATAATATTTTATTACTTGCGTTAAATGACATAAAGTTACTGTATAATCGTTGCCTAGGAGTTAACAATTCTCTGCCTTAAGATGATACGTAGACTTGATGTGTGTTCCATTGTGCTAAATGAAGAATAAATGCTATTATTTCACACCATAACGTTGTGTTGTGTTTGTGTTTCACTATTTTCATTTATATCTAGTGTTTTATAATGGGGAAGAGTTACATGTGAACTTGGGTCTGACTATGCTGTATAGGCAGGGTATGGGGGTGGCCATGTGCTGCTTGAAACTGGTGGCTTACACCTTTTTCTGAAATTATTAATGTCCCTTATCTCTCGCAATTAACATTCATGTAACAAACCTTTTTAAATTCAAAGCATTTAAAAGCATTCAATCAGCCTGATTTCACATATTACCATAACTAAAATCTAAATTTAAATGACATGATCTTTAAGGCTGCATTAAATATTTTTAAAATTTCAACATGTGTATCTTAATTTCTCACTACTTCAGATAGTTAAATACCTAATATAGGGATAATGCGATGGTTGATTGCCCTGTAAGTTATTGGTATTATCAGATTGTACCAAACTACTTAATCAGTAAATGATGTGTTTTTAAATCAGCAGCAAGTTACAGTGCAATTTGCGCTGCAGGCTACTTTGGCTGATTGCATCTGAAAGTTTAGGCTGGTCATCTTGACCAGAAGATTTCCCTGGAGAAGTTTGGAAACTGCGTCGATTAACTCTTTATTGGGATATGTGTTGTGTCCTTTTGTAGTGTTAAGAGTGTGCTTGTTGAGAGTGTAATTTATATGCAAGGGGCAAACTCAGGCAGGTCAAGTTTTCACAAATATCCCCACCACCACCCCAAGGAAATAAACATCTTCTAATAAAAAATTATCTTACTGATATAATCTGATATAATATATGGGCAACTATATTATCTTATATTAAAGATACGATAAGATAAATATTTATTTTACATTGATATGTATACAACAAGAAACATTAGCTAAAAGCTATTTGTCAATAAATAAAGTTAAACTAAAACAATGAAATTAAATCACATCCAATTTACATCACGAAGGCTGCATTGGCATCTTCCTGGACCGTCCCAGGTTTGGAGCAGCATTTTAGATTTTTTAAATCCATGGCATTCTTCACATCAATAGGCAACAAATTCCATAAATGAGCACCGTTATAACTTAAAATTCTATTACCATAAATAATCGTATTTATGTTCATTTGAACTAATTATTTGTCATCTGTTAGTCCATAATTATTTTCTTTAACATTAAATAATTCATTCCTAAAAGAAGGATTCACATTATATAAGCATTTAAAAACCTCTGTGGTAATAACCTGTAGGCATCTCAAGTGTGATGAATCCATACCAGCCTTTAATAAATGTAAATTGTAACCACTAGTCTTGTCATTGTACAAAAAACGAAAAGCCCTCTTCCGTATCTTTTCCATCTTTTTCATATGTGAATTGCTACAGAATTGCCATACAATTGGACAGTAACAAACATTTGCTAATATGAAAGTGTTATATATTGTTCTCTTATCCTTTACACTAGATATGGTCTTAAATCTATACATAGCATTAAACTGTCTAGCAGCCTTCATACACAGACTGTCTACATGCTGATCATATTGCTAACAGTTCTCAGGACAGTCCTTAATTTATGCCCATAATACGAGCATTTTCTGCTCATGAGTGATTGCTAGCGCTCTCTACCGAGAACATAGTTGCCCTCACAACATTAGTAGCCTGGTGAGCATTCTCCACTGGCTGGTGCCCTGTAGGACTGGCAAGTATTCTTGTTTCCTTCATTCCGTCTTAGGATGCCTCTAATGAACATGTCCTGGCCCTGATATGTGAATCCACGAGATATCTAATCAGTAAATGTAAAGTACATTATAACAATGACATGTATTTACCTGGCAAACCACCATGCTGTAAAATGTGTTGTGAAGAAGGTACTAAGACGTGTTGGACACAGTTACCTGTCACGTTTTTTGAAGATGAAATTCTAATTTAGGATATTTTAAAATGTGATGTTTATTGTCTGTCTTCTCAGCAATGGTTGCCAGGATTCGGGGCCTGTTCATCAGACTTCTCAGCAATGGTTGCCAGTATTCGGGGCCTATTCGCCAGACTTCTCAGCAATGGTTGCCAGGATTCGGGGCCTGTTTGCCAGACTTCTCAACAATGGTTGCCAGGATTCGGGGCCTGTTCACCGGACTTCTCAGCAATGGTTGCCAGGATTCGGGGCCTATTCGCCAGACTTCTCAGCAATGGTCGCCAGGATTCGGGGCCTGTTCACCAGACTTCTCAGCAATGGTTGCCAGGATTCGCGGTATGTTTGCCAGACTTCTCAGCAATGGTTGCCAGGATTCGGGGCCTGTTCAACAGACTTCTCAGCAATGGTTGCCAGGATTCGGGGCCTGTTCACCAGACTTCTCAGCAATGGTTGCCAGGATTCGCGGTATGTTTGCCAGACTTCTCAGCGATGGTTGCCAGGATTCGGGGCCTGTTCAACAGACTTCTCAGCAATGGTTGCCAGGATTCGGGGCCTGTTTGCCAGACTTCTCAGCAATGGTTGCCAGGATTCGGGGCCTGTTTGCCAGACTTCTAAGCAATGGTTGCCAGGATTCGGGACCTGTTCGCCAGACTTCTCAGCAATGGTTGCCAGGATTCACGGTCTGTTCGCCAGACTTCTCAGCAATGGTTGCCAGGATTCGGGGCCTGTTCGCCAGACTTCTCAGCAATGGTTGCCAGGATTCGGGGCCTATTCGCCAGACTTCTCAGCAAACCCTATTCTTGAAGGCGGGTCAATGAACCACCTCTGTGGAATGTTCAAATATCATTGGGTGTATGGTTTTACTTTCCAGATTAAAGGTGGAAAGGCATCATCATCAATGACCCATTTCTACTAATCCATTCCTAGAAAATCCCTTTCTTCTCTCGTGTGTTTTCCCTTGAGTAGATCATCCAAACCCCTGGGCATAGCGCCCTCTATCCTTTGCCCTCTATCCTTTATGCTCTATCCTTTATGTTCTATCCTTTGCCCTCTATCCTTTGCCCTCTATCCTTTGCCCTCTATCCTTTGCCCTCTATCCTTTGACCTCTATCCTTTGCCCTCTATCCTTTGCCCTCTATCCTTTGACCTCTTATGTGCAGCATTCACCTATTTCCAAGCAACACGTACATTGGTTTTGATATTTGCTGGGGACAATATCTGAGTATTTTGGGTACATGGAGCCACTACCGACAGGGCATTGATGGTGACGTCTTTCACATCCAGGGTTCCCAGGAGTGTACAATCCATCTAGTGCAAAACTGCCGTGCCATGTCCAACCATTCTTCACGTGTTGATGGTTAGTGTAGGACGTCTGCAGCCAGCTGTTCTGTAATCGCACTACAATTGGACGTCTGGCAGTTGGTATTGTGTGCAACTCTGAATTGAAATATTAGCATAAAGTTCCTTGGTGTCTCTCTCTTATTGCAATATGACATGGAGTCATAATGCAATAAATGTGACAACTGAGAATGTTCGTAAACCGGTGAAGAGGGCTGCAAGAAAGTCATGTGAAATCGACCCACATGGTTCCTACATGACCTCATTGATGACCTTCTTCCTCTCAATACTGCCATCATAAACAAATCACTAACTGAGTCTGCAGTACCAGTCAGTATGAAGATGGCATTGATTGCCCCACTCTTGAAGAAGCTGGGTCTGGAACGTATTACCAAAAATACAGACCCGCTTCAAGCTTAACTTACAAACTAACTGCTAGTCCCTCATCTTGTAAGAAATGCACTTACTGACAAATTCCAATCAGCTTACAAGGACCATCACAGTGCTGAGACAGCATTCATGAGAGTACTAAATGACATCCTGTGTTACTTGGATGGGGAAAAGTCTGTAATATCACTACTGCGTGACCGGTCTGCAGCCTCTGATACAATTGATCATCAGATCCTTCTCGGTGAGTAAGTATGGAGTCCCTCAGGGATCTGTTCTCAGTCCCATTCTCTTTAAAATATATATGTCCCCACTGGCTGATATCCGAACCAAGTATGGGCTCAACTATCATATATATGCAGATGATATCCAGATATACATCCATGTCGACGACCTCTAGCCAGCAAGTAGATACCAACAGACACAAACCTGAAAAATGTGTCAGTGAAAGTGACACTATCACATGAGAAATCTGGCAGCCATCAGACAGTGTTTAGACAAGAAAACGGCAGAAACACTGACTCATGTTTTTGTCACATCTACCCTGGACTATGGAAATGGCCTCCTTGTTGGTCTTCCAACCTCAGATATAAAGAGGTGGTTATACTCGCAGAACTCTGCAGCGCGGGTTGTGGCAAATATCAGGAAGTTTAATCATAAAACTGGCTCCAAGTCTGCGCCAGAATTGAATTTACAATAGTTCTGGTCACTTGGAAGGCCTTAAAATGGTGAGGCACCTGATTATTTACATGATCTTCCCCTAGTTAGGCATAATGAGAGAGACTTAAGATCTAATGATAGTACTTACCTCTCTGTCCCTAAGATGCGCATAAAAAAGTAGGTGATAGTGTTTTATCTGTAATCGGTCCTAGGCTATGGAATGCCCTCCCTACTGAACTTAAAAATAGTCCTTCGGTCAGCACCTTTAAAAGTGGACTGAAGTCACATCTATTCAGAAAGAGCTATATGAATGAAGCGCTCTGAGCAGACTGAGTCTGGTATCAGCGCTATATAAATTTTATCATTATCATTATTTATTATTAGAGTTCCAGAGTTATGGGCAGCTATAATGCTTCAACCCAGGCTCAATGACTTCGTCTGCCAGCTGATCTTATGTGGCTTTGCCTTAACTTAAACTCCCCATCACATCGTCTTGAACAGACCAGGTTCCATGATTATTATTATAGCCCTGTACATCCCCTCATCTTTGAGAGTAATTACATAATTAAGCTCTCATCAATTAATCGAGTCTCAGGAGATATAGTCTAAGAGTGTTTATGGGCGGACACATCATCTCCTGCCGACCCTCCCTTTCTCCTGTTTCTTGAGTATAATATGTTGCTGCAGATCCAAACCTGATGTTGGCATGAGAGTCCCTCTTCTGGATGAGGATTGTCTCTGGACTGCTTCCTTCTTAGGTATAGGTTGGTGTGAGCAGTTGTGAGCAGTTTGGATGTAAGCAGTTTGTATGTGAGCAGTTTGGATGTGAGCAGTTTGGATGTGAGCAGTTTGGATGTGAGCATATTGGACGTGAACAGTTTGGATGTGAGCAGTTGTGAGCAGTTTGGATGTAAGCAGTTTGTATGTGAGCAGTTTGGATGTGAGCAGTTTGGATGTGAGCAGTTTGGATGTGAGCATATTGGACGTGAACAGTTTGGTGTGAGCAGTTGTGAGCAGTTTGGATGTAAGCAGTTTGTATGTGAGCAGTTTGAATGTGAGCAGTTTGGATGTGAGCAGTTTGGATGTAAGCAGTTTGTATGTGAGCAGTTTGGATGTGAGCAGTTTGAATGTGAGCAGTTTGGACGTGAACAGTTTGGATGTGAGCAGTTTGGATGTGAGCAGTTTGGATGTGAGCAGTTTGGATGTGAGCAGTTTGGATGTGAGCAGTTTGGATGTGAGCAGTTTGGATGTGAGCAGTTTGGATGTGAGCAGTTTGGATGTGAGCAGTTTGGATGTGAGCAGTTTGGATACTTGCCATCTTGATGACGTCTATATCTTGATGCCTCAGGGACTTTTTCTTTGGAGTCGTGTCATCTTATCTATTCTCCACAATAAATGTGGATATTCCATTGTCTTATTGCCCTAAACCACATGACACAGCTAGTGCTTAATTCTTCTAATTTTCATAAAACCAATTTGAGAGTTTTTATTTGAGAGTTTTTATACTCCAAGGAATTGGAACAATAGAATTTCGGGAGTGGCTCATTATAGTGTGAATTAATTACATTCCGATGACTTTAAGTGTTAAAATGGCAATCGATTGGATCATTCATGCCTGTATTTTTGTCTTCATAATTACACTGATTTGTCCTTTTTGGGGCAATAACAAACGTTTCTCATAGGGTTAAATCGCATCTCCAGAAAGACTACCTACAATGCATGATGGAATGACAAGGAATGAATGATATTTGGTTATGCATTGGATACAAGCCGGGAATGATATTAATAGCATGCTTTTCTTGTCTTGATATTCTGTGTGAAGGTGATAGAGATTCATCACTGTCAAAGATGAGTTGCACCGGGTAATGTTCTCCTTTACATCTCCTTGATATATGTCTGCTTCACGGTAATGACTGAGAACAACAGACACCAGCTGAGGATGGCGGCACCGATACCTGCATCGCCTATATTAATTTTCATTATTTTTATTTGAAAATTACATTTGAAATGATCATCAATTTCGTCTCATAGCAGAGGAAATAACGATCTGATGTAATTTCGGAGATTAATATTCTGAGTATTGTCATTGTGTAATCATCTGGGGGCTGAGTACAAGCTGGTCGTAGATGGCGGGTAAAGGGGTCTGCCTTAATAGGCTGCAAGACTAATGCATTCCAATATGAAACAATATTCTTATGTATACACATGACTTTTAATCAGGAGATAAAGCTAGTTGGCAGATAAAGATAGTTGGTAGATAAAGCTAGTTGGCAGATAAAGTTGGTTGGCAGATAAAGCTAGTTGACAGATAAAGCTAGTTGGCAGATAAAGCTAGTTGGCAGGTAAGGTTAGTTGGCAGATAAAGTTGGTTGACAGATAAAGCTAGTTGGCAGATAAAGCTAGTTGGCAGGTAAGGCTAGTTGGTAGATAAAGCTAGTTGGCAGATAAAGTTGGTTGGCAGATAAAGCTAGTTGGCAGATAAAGTTTGGTTGGCAGATAAAGCTAGTTGACAGATAAAGCTAGTTGACAGATAAAGCTAGTTGGCAGATAAAGCTAGTTGGCAGGTAAGGCTAGTTGGTACATAAAGCTAGTTGGCAGATAAAGCTAGTTGGTAGATAAATCTAGTTGGTAGATAAAGCTAGTTGGCAGATAAAGCTAGTTGGTAGATAAAGCTAGTTGGTAGATTAAGCTAGTTAGAAGATTCACATAAATTAGAAGACTATATGATTGTAGGGTTTGAAGTGTCGGGTTTCAAATTTACACCAGTGCCCCGACACTGTTTATGAAAGGAAATCACAACCGTTTATAACAGTGACAATTTTGAAAGTTCTAAAGGGTCTCAATCATAAACATAATCCTCCATGAAGACAATAAATTGGTAGTCCGGTGACGAATTGTTAGAATTAATGTATTCAGAATGCCGGTCTCCTGTTTGTGATGAGTCAATCTGTTGTACAGATATTTTGTTCATTCAACTCTAAATCATAACTCAAATAATTTAATGATGAATCTTGTTGTCCTTTAACCTGTCTCTGGACAAGCCAGCACGCTCGGAGCAGGTAAGAATTTATGACTAGCTTCACGGCTGCCGCTACAGGAAGTAAATTAAGATGGTCTCATCTTTATCTTTGGGAGGCTGAGGGGCCTTGTGAACACTACCTATCAGCAGCCTTGTTTAATAAGCCGCCATCTCACACTGTAAAATATGCCAACAATAATCCTCTTGTCTTCCTCTCCCTCATCTATCTTCATCATATCGCATGGCAAGCCATAGTTAAGATTAGTTTTAAAATGTGGAAATGTGTCACTGATCTCTTCAGTGTATTCCTAAGGTAGCGTGATACTCTTATTGGCTATTAGGACTGTAAGAATGCCCAAGATACTGACTAATGCACACAAACTGCATACTTCAAAAATGATTTCTTTTCTATGGGTTAAATAATGTTGGTCTAAATTATATAAAGGTTTACAAATTGAGTATTTTGGCTCCGTCTTTGCTCATATTTCACCAACATTATTTTATTATACCTTAATGTGCCGATATGAAAAGGTCAATGTCATACATCTTACATCATCATGATTTCGTCATCTGAAATAATTTGGGTCAAAAATTGTTGTTTTTTTTTGCTCCAAAGAGTATTTAAATATTTTATGTGATAAACATTTCACTCGAAGAATGAATGTCATGTAATGGATGACTGATGATAACATAATTTTGTCATTTATTGGCAATATTCTTTTAAAGTGTAATTCTTTGGCTGTATAGTTTGTCATCAATATTTCATGGTTTTCCTGAAGGTCAATGATGAGTGTCCGGGCTGTAGACCCATTAACCCACAATGATCGTCTCCGGGGAAATCTCCCGGTCAAGATGTCCAGGTCACAAACTTTCACACACAATTGAGTTAACAGACTGGAATAACAAAGTGGGCGGAAGTAGCATTTACAAACGTCTTCTTAACACAGTGACTGTACTGCAGTGAAATTGGCCAAACTGGGATGGCACATTGCGGACAGATGGTCTCTATCCTAATTGGCTGCGGTGCTGGACTTACTCAATGACTGGCAATATTGTTTGCAAATGATGAACTAAGCAGATCCATAAGCGGGTAGAGGTTTCAAACATCCCCACATAATTTGATATAACAATAATTTGACATGAACATTTGTTATAACATCAGACAACACACACATACATAGCAATACATAACAATTATATTTGTGTCATTTAACCGGACTACTTGACTGCCATGACCTGTGAATAAACGAGATGCCCATTTATGTTCAAGGTCATGTTGACATTCCCCAGGCTTATCAAGTCATTTCATGTTTCGTGTAATCTGATTGGTTCACACCACCTAACATATTGTGTCCTTGCATTTGATTGGACAAGGAAGGAATACACACATTATTCTGCTCTAAACAGCATGATAAAAATGGTGGCCAGATGGAATCTACGTTTCAGAATATTTTCTATTGTTATTCCTATATATCGGTGTATTTGGTAAGCAGAATGATAGAAACTTTGCATATAATCAATCAATCCATCAGGAGAAAAGTAATATACACGGACATAAACTACGTTTCCAAGTTGGATGTGGTTTGCATATAAAGGTTGTGATTTACATCCGGGTATGACATCTTGCATCACATTGTCAGGGGGTGGTCAGGCGGGAAAGTGGACTACCAACTGGGGCGGAAAAGGTGTTGAGGCACAAAGCCATTGTGAGGCCTCTTCTCACCTTCTCACCAACCCCATTTCTCAGACATGATGCCGACGCTCATGCTACTCTTTCAAATCTCCTCCCGCATTGAAAAAAGCTTCATATTTTCTTCAAACCACTCTGAACATTTTTGAGAAAAAGAAAGGAAATCCTTTTCCCCTCCCAGGTTTAACACAAGCACTAACTTGCTGTGAATGGTTGGTGGGGTCAGTGCCGGCACGGTGAGAGAGGGTCTATCCACTGATTTGGCTGGCTCCCTCCTGTATGCTGGCAGAATTATCTCGAGAAAGTTGGCACTGGAAGGTTGATAACACCTTGGCTAGGAGAGGAGTGTCCGTCACACCTCTGCCCTCTTTCTGTGAATAACTACATTTGTGTCATTTTGGCAATATGCCTCCTGCCAAAAAAAAATAAATAAATAGAAATGACAGTTTCCTGCCGAAACCCAGATTATAGCCGGGGAAAGTATGACATAAATATTAATTTCTAATGAGCGGCAATCTTGGCATTTCATGGCAGTAGAATGGTTATACCGAAGGCAATATCACAGCTCTGTCATCCTTCCAGTGCCACATTGAAATGTGTTTTTACACCTGAGCGATGGCTGAGAGCGGGGTGGACAGCCAACATAACCGGATCAGACAGCTTCACACAATCAGCCACACAATCTTATCTCACAAATTACCCACCCATATTCTCATTGACTGCCAATTTATGGGCACAGATTACTTCAGTAGAAGAAGAATATTACCATACAGCCGGAAGTCTGTCCATAGGATGGGCTATGCTATGATTACATACAGACACAAATGTGAAGTAGTGAAAGATGAATGAATGCCCACCAGTGTCATTCTAGGATGAGCCACATTCAAATGTATTATCATGGATTTTATAATGTGCAGGGTTTCTTACATACGTATACATCTTCTGTTTCTTTTTTGTGAATACAAACAGAATGCATATATCTTATTGTATTTGTGAAATAAAAAACATCCCTTTTTAATTGTAACTATGGCATCTGCTTTGTCATTTTATATCAAATCTAATATTACTGCTAAATGTATACAGACAAGACAGGCGCCTCATTTAGGGGCGATCCATTTGATTTTTGTGGGGTGGGGTGGGACAGCAGTACTGGATGAATAAATTTTTTTTCTTTGGTAGGGTGGATGAATAATTTTTTTTTCTGGTGTGGGGTGGGTGAATAAATTTTTTTTCTGGTGTGGGGTGGGTGAATAAATTTTTTTTCTTGTTTAGGGGCGATCCATTTGATTTTTGTGGGGTGGGGTGGGACAGCAGTACTGGATGAATAATTTTTTTTTCTTTGGTAGGGTGGATGAATAAATTTTTTTTCTTTGGTAGGGTGAATGAATAAATTTTTTTTCTGGGATGGGGTGGGTGAATAAATTTTTTTTCCAAAATCTCCCACCCCACCCCACAAAAAGCAAATGGATCGCCCCTTATTCTTATGCGATATCATTTTTAACAGCAAATGTTGAATTGCAAGTTTTCCAAATTACACTTTGATAAAGAAACATCATAAAGAATAGCGACACTAAACATTGAATAAGGTACGCCATGATGGCAGAATTAAATAAATGAAGTGCATCGTTAACTTTGATAGAACCCATTAAGATATATCTCGGTAGTTTGAGTCTGTTTGAAGTGTTAAATACAGAAGTGTTTGTTGCGCCACCTACTTGCTTAGTTATGTACCACTCAAGGTGGTGCATTGTTGCATATTTGCTATATGCTAATAAGTGTTTGAGTTCAGTTTGTAAATCTTAATATCAGCGATATATGATATGGTGTTTCCCGAGAGTCACGTGACAACCACTGTTTTTAACTTGTAAGCGGAACACAATGCAGTCTCTTCAGTTGTTTTCCTAATATGATTGTACACGTCTTTCGCATGATCATGTAATTTAAGGAATATAACTCAGATGGCATTAAAACTGAATTGCAATTTCCTGCAGAACACTACAACCTGTGTAGTGGGGAAAACCTAATAGACACTAAACTCAGTATATTGCAATTATTATTATTGCAAACCTATTACACAAACACACATACACACACACACACACACACACACACACACACATATATATATATATATATATATATATATATATATATATATATATATATATATATATATATATATATATATATATATATATATATTTAGAAGCTGGTACAGATATGAGGTACTGGAAGTATCTTTGTCAGACCTCATTATGGGATACCATCTCATACCTTAATGTGTGTAACAGGAGAGTGCCATCTGGTGTTAATAATGAATTTATTTTACATACCCCACAAATCTAACGTTCATATCAATGGCGCTAATGCCATTATCCACCACCAGGGCACTTATTACTAACTCTGACACTAGATGGCAGTGATTTATATAGTTATGGCCTGGTTGTATAAATATGCTTCTCAAACATGTTTGTTCAACAAGGCCTTGTACAGGTTACTTATGTAACTGTGACTAAGCAGCTGCACTATGAAGAGTGGGGTATTTTATATGCCTCACAGTACGTCAATGCCCCACAAGACAGGTCTGAGATTGGTAAAAACCCCATATCTGATACAATCTCTTTCTATATATATATATATATATATATATATATATATATATATATATATATATATATATATATATATATATATATAATCTTTAGGCAAGTCAAGATACAATCCGTTCATTACTATGAGACATTTTTTATTTGATATTTATGGTTCTTCCTGGTAAAAAAGGATGTTATTTCAACAAAGATAAGACGTGCAGAAACTTCTGAGAGATATTGTCTTTGAATGTGTACATCAAACAGGATATTTCAATCACTGAATCAGAGAAAATCGTATGGAATTTCCATAAAGACATTTCTTTTACATTTATGCAGCTAATTATGTCTCCAGAATTTTAATTACTTTCTCAGCCTCTCATTAATACTCACAAAACATTTCTTAGGGCCATACAATTTGAAAGTAATCTTTTTTTTAATGATTTCCTTAAAAGTAAGAGTAAAAACAAACAGTCCATGTATCAATTTAAAGAATGTTCTGTATCATAACATTTTTATAGATGAGAAAGGAATTGTGATCGGCTTTGGCACACCGCTATCCAACTTTACAAAACGGTAGGGTATTTTATGTGCGTGACATAATCATTTTGTATCAAGCAATCACTCTTAGTTAATTTAATATTAACATTAAGATGAGATAATTGAGATGATTGTATTAAGATATATATTCCAATGAAGAATGTATTTAAAAGGATGAGCAGCTGTTTGTTGTCATGCAAGATGTAAATATCACTTCTGTAATTGGAAATATAAATATAAATGTCAATAAATGACAAATGATGCTGCTGAAGTATAAACCATAACACCATGCCAATATACAAATGATGCTGCCAAAGTATGCGTGTATTTACTGTGATCGTCAACATTTCAGGACGAAGTTAATGGTTGATGAACACTGGTCAATATATGGTACTTACATTTGATACTATTGATACATCCTTAGCTTTGTCGTTCAAAAATTTAGCAATTCATTCATTCAAAAATTCACTCAAGAATTCATTAAGGATTCATTTAGGAATTGAATCAATAATTAGTTCATTCAAGAATTTATTCATTCAAGAATTCAAGAATTCATTTAAGAATTTACTCAAGAATTAATTTAGGAATTCAGGAATTCATCAAGAATCCCATTCATAAATAAATCGTAGATTTCTGCATATATGCCTTCTACAAATTAACATTTTGCCCACTTTTCTAATGATAATAGTTTGGGATATCTTTCAGTGGTATTGTATTTGCAATTTGCACAAATGGGGCCCCTATTATTACCGCCACATTACGGAGATTTAGGGAACTATTTACCTATACTGTATCTCTGATATTGCCATTATTCTTCATCTTCTGTAGTATCAGACTATTATCAAAGTCACAAATGATGATTTACTAAGATGATTATATCTTCTTGGCACCACATAGCCTAGTTGGCTTTGATGTGCCACACCCCCTATAACTACCAATCAAGGACCAGAATTTGGACTCACAAGATGCACCAATATGTAAGCCAATAATAATACAAGGAAGGAGCTTTGTGGAGAAGCGCCCGATCTCAATATTTATTTTCACAGCAATGCATATCTTCATTAATATTTCTGTCACATTAAAGAGACAAAGTTGTTTTTAAAACGTATCGTCATCAAGATTTAATTATTGTTGTTATATTTAATATGTTGGCAGTGAAAAGATCCGAGCATCTCAGCATCACTTCTGTTTTTTTCCTCCCGCTCACACCTGAATGCCAAATGCTTCGTTATCGTCCTGCACAGTAGCATTTTAATGGAAACATACAATTTTGAAGATTGATATACTTCAATTCGTTATAATACAAAACATATTGTACATAAAAAAGCACTAAAAATTGGATTATAAAAGTCCTTGTTTAGATCATGTCATTATAAAACAACTATGCTCACAAATATAGAAGAAGGGTGATCGAGCTGATCATATCATTTTTTGTATTCCTATTCTTCAAATGAGTACATATTACTGTAAAAGAGATAGATAACCTCTTAAAAATACTGCTCCAATATGGTATAAATTACACCCACATTCTGTCGGAGCAAACCTTTCCAGCTGGTTAAGAGTGCCCAGCAATTGATAGCAAAAAGAATGACCATATATAGATCACATTACGTTTCTTGCAAGGAATGATTAGACAAATTTCACAAGGGACATTTATACAATGATACATCACAAAAAATGCCAAGGGCTTCCCTGGGGAAATCACAATGTTCTTGTTTAACTTGAAGCTAGCTGACGCACTCGTCTCGGGAAATGTCTGCCAATGGTATTTCATAAAGAAAACATATCTTATCAAGGCTCCCTATTAATTTCAATTTATTTCCTTTTCAGCATTACTGTAGTCATAGCCATTTAAGGTCGTTTCTGTGTAATGGATGCTACTTAGATTTACACTAAATTAACTGACGGACATCTTGTAATTTTCCTTATGTAGACTCATTTAAGATTCTGATTAAATTTCATAAAAAATCACAAAAAATTCTATTAAAAGGAGAATAGATCTCTATTACGCAAAAAAATAAGCATATAATATAAGCACATATGGCGATGTTTCCAGGCAGGTATAATGGTTAGCTGAGCTGCTGAGCTTTAATAATTCACTGAGATAAGTATCAGATATAAGAAGGAGAGAAGCAAGGTTATAACTATCAGAAGCATTGAGATAACTATCAGATAAAAGAAGGGGAGAAGCAAGGTTATAACTATCCGAAGCATTGAGATAACTATCAGATATAAGAAGGGGAGAAGCAAGGTTATAACTATTAGAAGCATGGAGATAACTATCAGATATAAGAGGGAGGGAAGCAAGGTTATAACTATCAGAAGCATTGAGATAACTATCAGATATAAGAGGGAGGGAAGCAAGGTTATAACTATCAGAAGCATTGAGATAACTATCAGATATAAGAGGGAGGGAAGCAAGGTTATAACTATCAGAAGCATTGAGATAACTATCAGATATAAGAGGGAGGGAAGCAAGGTTATAACTATCAGAAGCACTGAGATAACTATCAGATATAAGAGGGAGGGAATCAAGGTTATAACTATCAGAAGCATTGAGATAACTATCAGATATAAGAGGGAGGGAAGCAAGGTTATAACTATCAGAAGCATGGAGATAACTATCAGATATAAGAGGGAGGGAAGCAAGGTTATAACTATCAGAAGCACTGAGATGACTATCAGATATAAGAGGGAGGGAAGCAAGGTTATAACTATCAGAAGCATTGAGATGACTATCAGATATAAGAGGGAGGGAAGCAAGGTTATAACTATCAGAAGCATGGAGATGACTATCAGATATAAGAAGGAGAGAAGTAAGGTTATAACTATCAGAAGCATTGAGATAACTATCAGATATAAGAGGGAGGGAAGCAAGGTTATAACTATCAGAATTATTGAGATAACTATCAGATATAAGAGGGAGGGAAGCAAGGTTATAACTATCAGAAGCATTGAGATGACTATCAGATATAAGAGGGAGAGAAGCAAGGTTCCTAGCTGCACTATGATCCACGTCATCAGCTTACAGACAACTTGCTCTCTTTTCATATTATGCCTGAGCTTTGAAACTATTGACTTCAAATCCAGGAGAGAAAAAAAACTCAAAGTTTCTTTGATTACGGAGCCGAGGAGCCTTTGGAAGCGGCAATGACTTTTCAGAGGACTTCATTTGAGAGCCAGATTTGTTCTCACCTTTGGTCGCTGGAGTAATTCAGTATCATTGATTTTATTTTACCTCGTGTCATTCAGGTGCACAGAACACGAGATCACTATCTTGGGTCATCAATATAAAATACTTAATTTTGGTCTTTTTAAAATGATTATTTTTGGTCTATTTATATAGATTAATATACATCCAGTAAAGACTAGCCGTGACTATTAAAAATTATGCACAAGTACTAATTAGGTTTTTAGTTATTTTTTAAAAGGAAATGTAGACCCGTGGTTTAGGGATACACAGGATATATGATGGAGATAAAACAATCGAAAACCATCAATATTTTGTTTAATATATCGCGAATTATACGGTTATATTAGTTTTCAGATTTATTATTATCATGTTATTCATATTGAAAATCATGCAAGGATTTAGATTTAATCCTTATATTATTGGAACTAAACAATTGCCGTATGTTAATTTTTTTTCCTCATAATTATTCAAAGGAATAAAAAATAAAAGAATTGTCTTAAATGTCACATAACGATCATTTTGGAAATGATTTTGATTTGAAAATCCTCGTCATTATATACATATATGTACCGCTATTGTCTCTTTTTGACCATGTTGAAATCTGGCTCTGCAGAACAGGGACAGGAAATTGCAAGTTTTCTATATTTGATGACACTCTCTCTTGTCGCATTTCTGCAAACAGGTATTAATATTTATAATAAAATAAATGATTTTGAACCAAATGTTTATATACAACTTTGGCTAATTAATTCGCATAGACACGCAGAGAAGTAAAGTGACATTTGATTCTGAGATTGGTTATTGGTAAATTAATCTCAAATATCCTTCCATGTCCATTGACAACTTTATAGACTTGATCTATTATGTGTTTCCAAGTTTGAGCATCAACACATTGAGGCGGTGTTCTTTACTTTGTTACATCTAAGCTCACAAAGCCAGCTGTAAAATATGGCAGATGAAAATATTTGCCACAGGCTAATGAAGTAATGAGAGTCCATGTTTACATATTGCATTACTGGAGCTGGGAGAGGACATTACTGGAGATAGGAGAGGATTTTACTGGAGCTAGGAGAGGACATTACTGGAGCTAGGAGAGGACATTACTGGAGCTAGGAGAGGGCATTACTGGAACTAGGAGAGGACATTACTGGAGCTGGGAGAGGACATTACTGGAGCTGGGAGAGGACATTACTGGGGCTAGAAGAGGACATTAATGGAGCTAGGAGAGGACATTACTGGAGCTGGGAGAGGACATTACTGGAGCTGGGAGAGGACATTACTGGAGCTAGGAGAGGACATTACTGGAGCTGGGAGAGGACATTACTGGAGCTAGGAGAGGACATTACTGGAGCTAGGAGAGGACATTACTGGAGCTAGGAGAGGACATTACTGGAGCTAGGAAAGGACATTACTGGAGCTAGGAGAGGACATTACTGGAGATAGGAGAGGACATTACTGGAGCTGGGAGAGGACATTACTGGAGCTAGGAGAGGACATTACTGGAGCTGGGAGAGGACATTACTGGAGCTAGGAGAGGACATTACTGGAGCTAGGAGAGGACATTACCGGAGCTGGGAGAGGACATTACTGGATCTAGGAGAGGACATTACTGGAGCTAGGAGAGGACATTACTGGAGCTGGGAGAGGACATTACTGGAGCTAGGAGAGGACATTACTGGAACTAGAAGAGGACATTACTGGAGCTAGGATAGGACATTACTGGTGCTAGGAGAGGACATTACTGGAGCTAGGAGCTCACTGGAGCTGGTAAAGGACATTACTGGAACTAGGAGAGGACATTACTGGAACTAGGAGAAGACATTACTGGAGCTAGGAGAAGACATCACTGGAGCTAGAAGAGGACATTACAGGAACTAGGAGCTCACTGGAGGTGGGAAAGGACATTACTGGAGCTAGGAGAGGACATTACTGGAGCTAGGAGAGGACATTACTGGAGCTAGGAGAGGACATTACTGGAGCTAGGAGAGGACATTACTGGAGCTAGGAGAGGACATTACTGGAGCTAGGAGAGGACCTTACTGGAGCTAGGAGAGGACATTACTGGAGCTAGGAGAGGACATTACTGGAGCTAGGAGAGGACATTACTGGAGCTGGGAGAGGACATTACTGGAGCTAGGAGAGGACATTACTGGAGCTAGGAGAGGACATTACTGGAGCTGGGAGAGGACATTACTGGAGCTAGGAGAGGACATTACTGGAGCTAGGAGAGGACATTACTGGAGCTGGGAGAGGACATTACTGAAGCTGGGAGAGGACTTTACTGGAGCTGAGACGGGGCTGGAGGATAACAAACACTCACATCATTCATAGCTTGACACAAAACATTACACATTAATTTACCTCACAAGGCAAATGAACATCACAGATGTGGCAATATACTGGAAGCTGGCAATTCAATTTGTGGTGGACTCGTGTAGAAGATAGAAAGTGGAGAGGCACAACCATCATGTGCCGTGCCGTCTGGCAGAATATACATTGAATGTATTACATTATTTGTATCTTATCTTGTACCCGGCCATATTTTATGTCATTGTGACATGGTTCATATACAAATATGGTACTTGATGCGACCCGTGAACACATGAGAGGCAGTTCCTTCAGATTGGGCAATTATCAAATATAATGTACTTTACCGAACAATTAATCACAATGCCTTGTCTGAGTGCAGGACCAGCCTTGTCTGAGGGCTTTGTTCTGGGCGCAGGGCCAGCCTTGTCTGAGGGCTTTGTTCTGAGTGCAGGGACAGCCTTGTCTGAGGGCTTTGTTCTCAGTGCAGGGACAGCCTTGTCTGAGCGTTTTTCTCTGAGTGCAGGGTCAGCCTTGTCTGAGGGTTTGAGTGCAGGGTCATATTGAATTCTCTGTCCGCTCATTTATGTTATGATATCGACTTTACCATAACTTATCTTTTATACATGTTCTTTTCCCTGTGATAATGTCCAGACATCCGGGGTGAATTACACTAATTCCAGATTTGTGTCTTTAATGTGTTGTCTTATATTTTTCAAGGGAAGGAAGAACAAAAGTGTTACGGGCAAGTGTATTCTGTTGGCCTCTAATTTGAAAATAAATATTTAGGCATCTACAATAGAGCTTGCTCACCTCGAAAAGAGCTTATTTACCTCAAATAGAGCTTACTCACCTCAAATAGAGCTTACTCACCTCAAATAGAGCATGCTCACCTCAAATACTCACCCCATGTATAGCTTTGTTCTTTTACCTTTTATGAGCTCAATCCTATCATGATGCAATCTATGCAGTTATCTACTGTGCTGGGATGACGTTATATAAAAGTGATGAATATTGATATATGATTCCGACAATTGTATATAGACTTGCATAGATTGTATCAACAAGTAGCAACAGACGCTCATGTAACATCATTATAACATTTGGAATTAGATGTCTGTCAACCATAGGCCCCAAGGAGAAAACTAAAATTGGTTATTTGCAGATATTTGAAATGCAGCAATGTTATATCATTCTGAGCATTATAGAGGTGTTGTAATTTTAGGCCATTAGGCTTTGCACACAGACTGCCGGATGTATGATAGTGCTTTTGAAAATATTTTATCTTGTGTATTTTGGGAAGGCGTCACAGCACCCATTGATATCAATTCCCCATTAACACAGATGCCCTCATGATTTATGAAAAACAGCAATTTCTGAAATGCCACCCATTTCTGACACACTATTTCTGTTTGAGCGAGAGACATGGATAAATCTTGATTGAAGCTTCAAAGGTGAAAACAGTTTCCTTTTACATTTTTCTTTGGTGGATACAATTAAAGGAATCTGCAATCAACTAGTCCAATGATTAAGCTTTCTGCGTGTGGAGCGGAAAGGGTATCTGTAAAGAGGTCTCCCTTTTAAAATAAATTGAATTATACATAGAGTAAATCACAAGCCACCCATTTATTGCACATATGACCATTATAGATAATAAAATGAGTCATCTGAAGATTTAAATTATCAAAGCTTGTATGGATCAGAATCACAATGGTGAGATGTGAACCACCTACTTTATCTAAGACTGATCAAACTTTCACCAGGCCTCATTTATATAGTACTGTTTTGGGATACATCATCTGCATAAGGGAGATCTGGATGGCTCTTTACATTTCCAACTATTACATTTATACTGAGTAGCATCTGTCAGAGTACATCATGATACTCGTAGATCATGATACTCGTAGATCAAGCCTGTACTGTTTGCATGACTATGCATATCCTGCAACATGCAAATAAGCAACCTGTCTACTCTAATGCACAAGAACCGCATACAACAATATCAAAAAACACAGAGGCTTCTGACTGACGTCTGAATCATAGAGGGTTTTAATTATTAACAAGGTATTTCTTCCACATACCTGTTCCTTTGCATTTACAGTGGTTCAGCAAATATAATATTCCAAAGAGATTCTATTTGAAATAACAAGGTGCTTCGGCAGTAAAGGTATGTAAAGTTAAATAGTTCATTAATCCAGTGTATGTTCAAGATACAATTTCATTTGAAAATTCCTTTTTGTTGCAAATAAACTATCCGTTAATTGGAACGTATATTCCATAAATATATAGAATAATATTCGCACAGTATGAATGTAGAAGCATTACAATTATCGATTTCCAGATCTGACAAACACGTGGAAAAAAACATATATAGTATTTGCTTTGAAGCTACCGAAATTAAGTGACGCAATTTTCTTTGTACATCACATTTTGTTTTTATGGTACACATATAAAAATATGAACTGTAGATAACTAATACTCTGAACATAAAATGTTCATATATGGAATCATAGTATTGAAAGAGGAAAGACAATTAACTGACTAGTAGTAATTTCCGCTGGAAAATAAAACAAGGTTCACAGTTGTATGTATAAGCCCAATTAACCTACTGTTTTCCTGAGATGTCAAACTAGGATTTCAAGCTAGCATACAGGAGCATTCATGAGCAACAGCGCCATTATGCCAAGTGTTAAAGGTCCATGTTATATTCATACTGCAAATAACAGGCAGCTGAAAAAAAGAATAGACAAATATCAGGCGGAAAACTAAGATGGAGAATCGTTGTCGCTGAATGATGAAGTAGCAGAGGAGGTAGTTGAGGGTACAGTCTATTGCAGACAGCTGCTCATGACAAAAGGCTCTCATGTTCAGACTTGTTATTTAATTTGTTATGTTGTGATGTTTGTGTTTGAGCACCATTGTGTATAATTATAACACAATTTCAAAGATACTGGCAAATTAGCAGTCAGACCAAGAATGCAAATCCCATATGGAACCCCAATGACCAACATATAGAGTAATGTAGAAAGGAAGAGGTACATGAAGGATCATCATCTCCGAGGTTAACTGCAGTGCTTGGCTAAATCTTTATTATCTGCGCAAAGGCTAGAAAGAAGTCTGCTTTATATCGCCCATCTAAGCTACAGTGATATGAACTCAAACTGTACCAGTCTTACATTGACCGAAATATATTGATTTATCTTATCATTAAATTATACTAATGTAATTTATCTTAAGAGAAAAGTGCTGGAAAGATGATGTCATTATGGTTGACCAGAAAAAAACCCGATTAGACTCACTGTATAAAAGAGAATGAAGCGACTGATAATGCAGCAGAGGCAGAATTAAGTACAAATAAAACCGAGTTTGGTATCCTTATGCTATATGCAAGAAATATATTAATGTATTGATGAAATATAAATGGCAGCAGAGCAAGTGGGATTAAGCTGTGAATAACAAGCTTCATGATATAACACCTAAATTAGGTAAATGTTCCAATTTATGCCATAACATATGTCTAGAAGAAGCGATGTGAACGCATAGTAAAACACATATTTGATTGAACACAGCCACATACCACATTGCTTTTTGGTAAAAAGGTGCAGATTAGTTTGAATGTGTTTCCTATGAAACCCATTTGGCAGTCAAACATATCATGCTTTACATTTGATACCTCCTTCAGTTTTTCATTTTTAAAAGAAATTAGTCTTTGTAATGGTATTTGATTGAGTGATGGGGGTTACATCATTTTTAGCATTATTTCAGTCATATTATGAGACCTGTTGTGCAAATATAGTGTTGCCCCAATGAATTATCATGTCACAGGTCCTTAACATGACAACACACACAATCAAAGCTTTTAAAGGACAGCGGGTTAACCATTCAGGCACAGACCTCAGCTCATATGAGAAACATGAGAGCAATCTTGACATGGCCGAGAATCGAACTCACAACCTTTGGGTCATGACAGAGGAATTGGTGCGAACAAGCTTATTTTCTTACTTAATATAAATGTTTATACCCTAAACTTTGCGATCAAATGTTATTACCTATCATATTTCCCCAATTTTGTGCCACTTAAAAGAAGATAGATTTACTACTAAAATTTAAATCATCCCGAGTGGTCACGTGAGTACGGGCATAGTTACATAGTTATACTAAATGAATATTAAACTTGATCCTTCCGGAAAAAAACACAATAATCATGGCAGTTATTTCGGTCAATTTCAGGGAGATAGCTACACACCATGGTCATTTTCATTACCAAATATCATTTAAACATACTGCTAATTTCAATTGTCCATGACCTTTCATGATAGCTTGGAAGAAATCTTGGCTAAGTCTTGATTATCTGTGCATAGGCGAGATAGAGGTAGAAGGACTAGTATATATATATACTTTTTAATTTTTTTTTTGCATTCTTCAAAACGTGTAGGGCATGGCGACCAGTTGCGAGGCCGTGTTGTTGTGATATAGACCTAATCACGGGGAAAAGATAATAAACACATATGAACTATATTCACTGTGGTGTATCTGATTTCATATATTCTAATATAACCGTTGTCAAGACTCTTGGTTTTTAGACCTTGCCATTTTGTGTTCTCATTACAATTTGAGTCAGCCTTGGGATAACATTACTTCAGGAGAAATGATTGCTTTCTAGATCTGTCAAGTACACATCAGCAGAGCAGAGAAACATGGCCCCAGTAGTCGATTACATGATGAGTGTCATTCCACACAATGCTAATATCAAGATAAGATATCATTACACTTTGAATATTATATTTGAGTCACATATATTGTCAAATGACAGTGTGTTGAGTTTCTCCCTTTAATTGCTCTTGTGTTGTAACTGGGCTAGGTTCACAGATTGGTACCATACATATTTATAGGCTTATATGATTTGATGAATTGTAAAGATTTTTGGTAAGGAAACACATTACAATATTTATGAGAATCTTATCAATTATTAAATGCATTTATCCATCTTTCTCTTCATCTCGCACGTTTATCTAATTTGAACAAAAACCATCAACATTTTTGTGAATTTTTAATAAGCTATATGCCTTGTGCAATTTAAAGTCTTTCTCAAGATGTAATCAGTTACATAAAATTATAACAAGTCTCCATTATTTGAAAGCAACGTAATTTGGCTTTTTTGCTTTCTTCCAGAAGCTTTTCATTTCCTCCATTAAGTATCGTGTTTCATCTAAGGTTATGAATAACAGGCTTACACGGCACTCAAGGTAGATCAAATGCTTATTTCACAGGTACTGCACAGCAGATCAATATCACCAATGTTTTCCCCACAGCCTCCTGCTTCTTAACCTGTATGTAACTATCCATTTGGTGACTCTCATTCAGGAAGTGATACTATCACATATGATAATGCAGTTGGAAGGTGTAAATGGTCTACTTGATATTAAACTATCTCGAGTCAGAAGCTCTCTTTATGTCATTTATTGTCGCATTCATTCAAGACCCGTGGGTTCATACAGTTCAGTCAGTCAGGTATATATTATAAACTAATTCATTTAGTTACTAGTTATTGAGGTTATGCCATACATGGAACTGGAAATAAATTCAGTATATTGACCATTATAGCCCCATTATGTCGTCCATCAACAGACATGGCTTTGTGTCTTAAAATGACAAAAATTTGTTATTTTAGATCAATGAATGATCCCTTTCGCCTTTATTGTCAACAATCCGATCGATGTAAAATATATGTTTTATAATTGACCAAATAGGAACTATATTCATGCATACGGCTCTGTTGTGAATCTTTAAAGTGGTGACAGAAATTCTATGTTTGTCTGATTACACAAGGATGGAGATTTATTTATAGGCAAAACCCCCTGCTCTATATTCCACACAGGACAAGGTTTGCTTGTTTCTGGCTCTTCAGGGTGCTGTAGGAGGTGTTTATGGGGTGTTTGTGTATGGCTGTGGGTATGATGGATGGTCATCCGGGGATGTCATTGGTCCCCAACTACAGGGTGTTATCAGAGTAGAAGATGATATGAGCGACTCGTGACTACATGCTTTAGATGGCCTGACGTGTGTCACCCATCTTGCTATTGCTCCTTATATCTGCTGAGGATTGCTACTTTATGCTCCTTCAGTTTATATGCTCATCATTAGGCAGAGTTACATTAGTGTTTACAGCCCTGATTTACCAACATCTGTTCTCAACCAGAGACAGATTGCATCGGCAGACAGATTGCTGTATTATCCCAGTCATATATACTCATATTCTTCTAAGCTGCAGGCAGAGTCTAGTTTAATTCATATTGCCTATCAACAATTTAATTCTCCAAAGTGAGAATGACAACTTAATCCCCTTATGTGAATCAGATATGTTCACGTGTCTTGTTTCCTGTTATAATCCTGATCCATAAACTACAGAGAAATCCGAGACTGTTCATAAGCCTCCTGTAACTCTTTTTGAATGGGAAATGGTTCATTTAAGCTGCAGCATTTTTTTGTAAGTCTCTGATGCTGATACCAAAGAACCTTTGCGGACATGAGGTGAGACGGTTATGATATTTTGTTTAATATCCATTTCAAAGAAGTAGACATCTTTGAACTTGTGCAGACTTTCTATGCATGTCAATCACATCATGTTTATTGGATCCTGTAATTTGATTTCTCCTCACTTTGTGCTGACAGGCCATTTATAGCAGAGGCGATGGGTACTATCAAATGTCTACCATTGGTTGCAGTCTGTTTTATTCTGTCACGTGGACGTGCAGGGTCAGATGAATTCAATTTCTTGAGCATGACATGAATATCATCTACGGACCATAACACAGAGTGCAGCGTACATTGTATCAATCAATTAATAAAAGTAGTCAGCCTTTAGCGATGATTCAGCGATTTGGTATACAATCTCATGTAGTAATGGAATTTGGTTATCACGGCATTGAACATGTTGACCGCAGAATACATTTTATACATTTCAAATCAATGAAAACGAGTTATTAATGCAATACTGTATTCATTAGGATTCCGATGTGTTCAACAGAATACGATGCAAACAAAAGACTTAATACATGTATGTATAATCCATTGAAGTTTAATATTCATTTAGATTTATTGCATAGAGGTAATGTATGTGCATTAATACATTGGTAAGCCATCTCTCAATGTTTCAGCAGAAACACTTGACAATTGTGAACCCGAGCTGAAGGTCCTTAATGGAGATATCAACATATACATGTGTAGAGCTTGAAAAATGGCTTTCCGATTGGGCTCCTGTGACTTGGTGAGATTGTAAGCTTTTAAGTTATTATCGCTGAAATCTGCTATTCTTTTGTGTCAAGGTTTTTATCATCGATGAAGCCATACTATAAATCTTGTATCCCTAATGCCGTGGTACACATAAGACCTTTGTAGAGGCGGCATAGAGAGAGAGGTGCCCTACGTGCCGCTATGGCCTGATAACACCCCACCCCTCCCCCATCTCTCTCTGTCCACACGTCCCGATTGCCCACAACCTTTGCTGACCTGGGCTAAATTGCATCTTCAACCCCCAATGTGTGGCCTATATCAAAGCGCTGCCTGTCCTTACATGTGAATCACACTTGTCACTGTCTGGTCAGTTTTCTCACTTCAGTACTCAGCACTTGGCACAAACTCTTTGAACCACGCCGCTTTTTCCTGTCTGTTCCAGACAGCAGGAATATTTGCATAGCAAACTTTGCTCATGTTTTTTTGCCAAGTTTGCCTAGTTTTTATACCGGCAAGAATAGACCGCTTTGAAATTAAATTATGCATTACTTTTGTTGGCATCAAAGAACTTAATGTTACTCTTGCATACAAATACAAATTGCATTTAGATTCTGAGTAATCTAATTTCTGTTTCATTAGAAATAAACCTTTAAGAGACGTTTACCAATTTCTTTATAAGATGGAATTTATTAACGTAAATTTTTGTCAAGACCATCTTACATCTTGGATATTATGATATAAGCTCACAATGTACAGATAATCTCATTCAATTTTTATGTACAAGATAAAATAATAATTTTCTTTTAAACAAATACATATTACTTGACATAGAAAATAATTAATACATGGTTAAGGTTCAGTCTCTTTATAATAACATTTCCTTGCAGTGTTAATTAATGATGACGGTTGGATAGTGAAGACGCTGCATGATAGTTGTCTGCAACAATAGTGTGAATGCCAATAGAAAAAAAAGAGAGAATATTATTACATAATGGAAGAAGGTTTGATGCAGGTTTGATACGTCAGTGAGAATGCGTGTTCTCAAGGAAGGACTGAGGACAACACAAAATGAAAACCAAAGACAGTTAATTAAGTGTACGCGGAATTTTTAAAAAATGTTTTGAATTAAACGACATTTTAGTATCAGTTCACAATTTATCATTTAAAATTACAGATCTTGAGAGCAATTTATCACATTTCAATAACATTTTTCGTTTTCTTTTGGTTATGATTTCACTGCCATAATGCAGTCTTTTAAATCATTTTACCAATGAAACAATTCGAACTCGTTATCAGCAGTAAAGCATTGATGTGATGTGATATTTATGATACATGTGTCGAAATGATTGTGAATTCTGAAATAAGATTGATTCGATATTCCGTCGTTACATTTATTAATCTTTTGTGATTTACATAATTAAGCTTTTAATGTGAGTTAAGTGATGCCATGTGCACAGATTATATTATTGCTGCATTGTGCTAAGACAACAACATGAGTCTTCCCCGGGGGAACATTGAGCTGTGCATCTAATGTACACTCCACGTCTCCCGTATCTTACCACACTCATAAATACACTATAAACAAGATCTTTGTGTTCATCCTGCTAAGTAGCTAAAAGCTTCATATATCGTTGTCTGTGCGGCTTGATTATCCTCGGGGCTATCCTGGTCAGCGGGAACCAATCTGGCTGAGGAGACTCGCCACTGATTTATCATGTGCTCTGAGTCGTACCACAGGGGATAGCCCAATTACTGATCTCAATACTTACACATTCAGCTGTGCAAATAAGAGGTCAATTCGGAGGCTTTGGGGTAAACTTATATTTATGCCTAATATTGAATATCAATCAGAAGGCATGTTATTTTTGTTACATATTTGTTAATGAAAGGTTAATGTAAAATATGTTTTATAAGCGAGAAAGGTCAGATGAGGTTTATAAAGAATTTCTGTGAGATTCTTCACTGCAATATTCCTAAATATATTTATAACTATTCATTAATCTCACTTGTTATATAGTTTAAATTCTGAATGCGGTCTTAATAGATCATCATACATATGTTAAGATCAAGCCACAGGAGGATTTCATATCCTTGCCATTTAGACAACAGGCAACTTGATGGTCAGATAATCAGGTCCCAAGTGAGCAAGGCGCACTAAATGGCCACTTATGCGCTGAAAGCAAAGCTCAACGAACCGCTCTGTGTACAAGATGGATGAGTGGGGTCAGAGGGCTGGGAGGTCGCCTCCCCAGGTGGCAGCAGCGTCGTGCTGGGAGGAATCTGCTCATGTCTATAATGACGTCCATGAAACCATTCTTCTTACCTTTGTGGCTACGTTCATAAACAAGCATGTATTAATCATGCTCTGTTGAGATTTGTTTTGGGGCAAAGAAATCGTCCAATGAAATTAATGTTACCCAGACAATGAAGAAGAATGGGATGGTATTGCGGTTTCCATCACCATATATTGCAAGTAGTATGAGTAGACCTAAATAAAATTTTGAAAAAAGAATCACAGAAGCGTTGTTCTGTACCACACAACAAACATATCAAGGAGGACCGGTCCTACTACAAGGTACAAAATACCAGGTACTCCGCAACGATATCAGAAAGTGCATTTAAATACCAGGCAGAAATGAACATTTCATGTGTTATCTTATATCACAAATTTCAAATTTTCTGAGATTTTAACGTGGAAATAAAAATGAAGAATATGATATCATCTATTGAACGGAAGCTGAACTTTAGACGCCTCTGTAATGAACTGGGTAAAAGTGTATGTTCCATCACATTTTGAGATTTTAATCCTTTATGAATATGGTGAAATTACATGGATAATTGTTTGCTTTTGAGCGTCGATGTTGGTAATATTATGCATTAGGCCCTTAAAATGCAATATTCGACCAACTCCACAGCCACAATGTCTTTTGTGTTTACAGAGGTACACCTATCGCAAATGGTATTGACGCTAACACAATCCCTGCGAATGCATTTGCCGCTTTGCCCTAATCAACCTTTTAATCCCTACAACAATTTAATACTCTAGTGTTTTACCTTCAAAGTCTGAAAATATTCTTTTTGGGGTAAATTAGTATTTTAGATTTGAATTTCGAGATGAATTGCAGGAATCGAGATCATGACGGTGGTAGTGAAACCTGTTTGAGGAAGTCTCGTGTTCTACAATGTTTCATATTTCCGAATATGAAACATTTTAATTAAGATTTTACAATATTGCTCAATGTGTGACATTTCTCAGACATAGCGTAGACGGATATTCTTCATTTATTTCTGCAAGTATTTAGCGATTTAAAAAACAGATATTTGTGTAGGTCGATAATATTATATTTACTATCTAGTGTCTGATGTAATTTACTATCTAGTGTCTGATGTAATTTACAATCTAGTGGCTGATGTAATTTACAATCTAGTGGCTGATGTAATGTACTATCTAGTGGCTGATGTAATTTACTATCTAGTGGCTGATGTAATTTACAATCTAGTGGCTGATGTAATTTACAATCTAGTGGCTGATGTAATTTAC
Organism: Amphiduros pacificus; assembly: GCA_949316495.1. Lineage (NCBI taxonomy): Eukaryota > Metazoa > Annelida > Polychaeta > Phyllodocida > Hesionidae > Amphiduros > Amphiduros pacificus. The sequence continues at coordinate 53,703,121 of OX439001.1, read as the reverse complement.
AATCTAGTGGCTGATGTAATTTACAATCTAGTGGCTGATGTAATTTACAATCTAGTGGCTGATGTAATTTACTATCTAGTGGCTGATGTAATTTACTATCTAGTGGCTGATGTAATTTACTATCTAGTTGCTGATGTAATTTACTATCTAGTGGCTGATGTAATTTACTATCTAGTGGCTGATGTAATTTACTATCTAGTGGCTGATGTAATTTACTATCTAGTGGCTGATGTAATTTACAATCTAGTGGCTGATGTAATTTACAATCTAGTGTCTGATGTAATTTACTATCTAGTGGCTGATGTAATTTACTATCTAGTGGCTGATGTAATTTACTATCTAGTGTCTGATGTAATTTACAATCTAGTGGCTGATGTAATTTACAATCTAGTGGCTGATGTAATTTACAATCTAGTGGCTGATGTAATTTACTATCTAGTGGCTGATGTAATTTACAATCTAGTGGCTGATGTAATTTACTATCTAGTGGCTGATGTAATTTACTATCTAGTGGCTGATGTAATTTACTATCTAGTGGCTGATGTAATTTACTATCTAGTGGCTGATGTAATTTACTATCTAGTGGCTGATGTAATTTACAATCTAGTGGCTGATGTAATTTACAATCTAGTGTCTGATGTAATTTACTATCTAGTGGCTGATGTAATTTACTATCTAGTGGCTGATGTAATTTACTATCTAGTGTCTGATGTAATTTACAATCTAGTGGCTGATGTAATTTACAATCTAGTGGCTGATGTAATTTACAATCTAGTGGCTGATGTAATTTACAATCTAGTGGCTGATGTAATTTACAATCTAGTGGCTGATGTAATTTACTATCTAGTGTCTGATGTAATTTACTATCTAGTGGCTGATGTAATTTACTATCTAGTGTCTGATGTAATTTACTATCTAGTGTTTTTCCCTTCAGACGTACACAGGTTGAGCTTACTGTAATATGAAAGTGCATACACGCATACGTGGATAATAAACTGTATTCGTGTCTGAGGACGCATATCTGAAGGTTGATCAAGATTAAGAGTGTTATTTGATTGAGCACCGTAGTGGAGCTTATATTTCCTATAACACAGCCGCATGATAAGAGGAACACATGCCGTAGAATGTCAGATGGGCCTGACAAATCCCGATACCTTGTGCTAGTGTAGAGGATCCTGCATCTTGTGAATGTGACAAACTCTAACTCTACATGTCTGAGTCAAGAATGCTTCAAAACGTCAGTGACGTAAACGTAATGCTGGGGGCGAGTATCACGTCACTGGCGTATAGTGTAGTATATGTGTAGTATTTGTGCACTATTGTAATTCTTCAATCGTTAGATTGCAAAATAAATACCCTTCTTATTCTTATTCCCTTCTTATTCTAGTGTCAGCTAGGTAGGGCGTCACTGGCGTATAGTGTCAGCTAGGTAGGGCGTCACTGGCGTATAGTGTCAGCTAGGTAGGGCGTCACTGGCGTATAGTGTCAGCTAGGTAGCACGTCACTGGCGTATAGTGTCAGCTAGGTAGGGCGTCACTGGCGTATAGTGTCAGCTAGGTAGGACGTCACTGGCGTATAGTGTCAGCTAGGTAGGGCGTCACTGGCGTATAGTGTCAGCTAGGTAGCATGTCACTGGCGTATAGTGTCAGCTAGGTAGGGCGTCACTGGCGTATAGTGTCAGCTAGGTAGGACGTCACTGGCGTATAGTGTCAGCTAGGTAGGGCGTCAATGGCGTATAGTGTCAGCTAGGTAGGGCGTCACTGGCGTATAGTGTCAGCTAGGTAGGGCGTCACTGGCGTATAGTGTCAGCTAGGTAGGGCGTCACTGGCGTATAGTGTCAGCTAGGTAGGGAGTCACTGGCATATAGTGTCAGATAGGTAGCATGTCACTGGCGTATAGTGTCAGCTAGGTAGGGCGTCACTGGCGTATAGTGTCAGCTAGGTAGCACGTCACTGGCGTATAGTGTCAGCTAGGTAGGGAGTCACTGGCATATAGTGTCAGATAGGTAGCATGTCACTGGCGTATAGTGTCAGCTAGGTAGGGCGTCACTGGCGTATAGTGTCAGCTAGGTAGCACGTCACTGGCGTATAGTGTCAGCTAGGTAGGGCGTCACTGGCGTATAGTGTCAGCTAGGTAGGGCGTCACTGGCATATAGTGTCAGCTAGGTAGGGCGTCACTGGCGTATAGTGTCAGCTAGATAGCACATCACTGACGTATAGTGTCAGCTAGGTAGGGCGTCACTGGCATATAGTGTCAGCTAGGTAGGGCGTCACTGGCGTATAGTGTCAGATAGGTAGCATGTCACTGGCGTATAGTGTCAGCTAGGTAGGACGTCACTGGCGTATAGTGTCAGCTAGGTAGGGCGTCACTGGCGTATAGTGTCAGATAGGTAGCACGTCACTGGCGTATAGTGTCAGCTAGGTAGGATAGAGGAAGTTGGTGAGTAGCTCAGGTTGATCCTGTATGTATGTAGCAGCACACACACTTGCTGGAGCAGCCAGGGTCTCTGTCCGCGGCGGCTGCTCGCACAAGCCTCAGATCACACCTCTCCCAGCCCCCAGTCCCTCAGACACCTTTAACACATACAGCCTACTACATCTGCTCTCTCATCTCACTCCTGGATATTTCTCACATATTCTACTACACCATTTATGTCAGCTTGGAAGTACGTCATTGATAATTTGGATTTTAATTGTATGGAGAGAAGGTTCATGTGCTCTGTTTAATCAGTTTATATGCGGGTAAGTATCCGGTGAGACAAGTTTGTAAAGTTGTATGCTTTAATCAAGGTAGGATTCATTTTCAATCAGTTTAATGCGAGATTTAAAGCAAAATGAGGTATTACATGAAAATGGGTGAAGCTATAATTGGAGATTGGGAAATGGAGTATTTATGAAATCCTAGTTATCCTCTTTTTAAATTGTCAAGTAGACATGTTAAATTACGTTTTCAAAAGAAAGGGAGTGGCCTCTATTTGATAGTTTATGTTATACCATTGCCAAAGTGGCCTGTTGCTTTCGTGACTTGCATTTTGTAGTGGGGGAGGCAGACAAAGGGTAATTGCCCATGAGGGTCATGCCACATTATGGACAAGAGGACAATTAAGTCATCTTATGGTCCAAAACAAGACCGGGGAAAACCATTTATCCACACAGCTCCTATCCAGAGGGAAGCATGACGCAGATAGATATCTCTGACTGGAGATGGCATAGTAGCTGATACAAACTTGATGATCACAGAGTGTACCACAAGGGGGTATGGCTGTGTGTTGATATTGGTAAATAGAGGCATGGAGGCCACCTGATGCTTGCTGGGCTGGCCAGCCTCCTTGCTCGGGGGGGGCACGATAAGTGCTCCTCATATACCAAGCCTATCATCAGGCATGATTGGATAAACCAAAATGTCAATTATTGCTCAGACAGATAGGCAGACTTTTCTTAATAGTTTATGTGACCTTCCTTTTTTTTCCTCCAGAGGAATATCTCATGCACGATAAACGGCCAAAATATAACTATTTAATATTACTTAGTACTCCGCTATGTCATGTAAGTGTTATTCTAAGAGTACATTCTAGGCAGTTGCAATCTATATCAGCACTTTGGGAAAATTATAGTAGCTTCTATATTGCAACTCGCCCTAAAGCCGTTTTCTAAAGAAAGTGTTAGGTATTCATATCACAGCCTATTTCATATCTCTGTGATACAGTACCTGGCTGTCTTGATCCAGTAATTAAACCAAAAAGCTTTAAATCATCTCTGCTATAATCCTGCTAATCCATTAGCCTGTCCCCGTACTCTCTCCTGTAGGGCTTATCGACCTGGCCATGAGCTGAAGTCTTTTATCATCCCTACTTCAAGGAAGCTACCCAGCCCCGCCGACCCCTCACATAATGCCCTTGTTATTATCCTACCTGATGCAGAGGAAATTGCCAGGTATCTGTCTGTGACCGCCTTCACACCAAGGACAGCTTTGTTCTCTTCACCTCTGAAGGTCACTCTAAAACAACAGGTCACGGCAAGGGCCACCTGTGTCTGCCATAAAATCACACTGATGACACGTGTTTTTGATGCTTTATTTAATAAGTATAAAAGCCAGTAAGATATGGATTAATGGAGTGTAAGCGTTATGGCCTTCCTGGCATGTTAAATCAACTATAGATGAGTGTTTGGGGACCATATGTTGTATTCGATTTCATGTTGGTTATATGAATATCAAGACAGAAAAAGAACAATATGTTTTCAACGTTTCCATGAAAAATGAGCGCATCTGGCGCTGAATGATCTTATAGTGTTAACGCGACGTTAAATATTTATTCATTCAGTGACATCTGTGAATATCATGCGACAGTATCATTTTAGATATTTTGTGAATCTACCTATTAAATGCTACATAGAATAGTCAAAGGAGAATAATTGTATATTGATATTTGGCGGCCCAAATTTAAGCTGCATCAATCCTGCTGATATCTGAACATTTCAAATGTGCCAAAGACAAACGTCTCTAGACATGATATCCAGATGTGTTCTTCCTTGGCTCATCACTAGGGTCTGTTATGGACAGTGGATAAGTATGGAGCACATGATTTGACCTTCAAGGAAGAGCTGAAGGCTTGTTTCTCTAACTCACCCTAACCCCTCCTTGAACATCTGTAGCAACATCTGTGTAAACTAGAGAGTGCTCGCTCAGGGTTAATACTATAGACTATTGAACTGTAAACTCTGGAATATAATGTATGTAACAACATATAACGTATATGTTTAATGGCATATTTGTGTTTGATTGCATTGGAGTTTATATGGCATAGCGTTTTGTTGGCATGGGTTATATGATAGAATGGAGCATTTAACACAATTAGTACTTGATACAATTGCATAGTTGTTGGCATGTGGTGTTTTAAGGTATCGGATATTTAATTGCACTGCTTACTTGCGTTTTACTTATGTTTACACTTCAAAGTTTGCCTTTACTAAAATGCCAGGGATATTTAAACCTGGAGTGTAAATGTAATATATCTGAACATAATATCATAAAGGCTAAATGTTTGTGAAATACTAAAAGCATTTAACAGCAAAGGACCATTCCTTATTATGGATAATCCTACTTTAAAGTAAAAAACGCCTCTTCGGTTAAGAACCACTTTAGGTTTGTGAAACTGTTTCTTCAATTGGAAAATGTTCTTTGTCCGTTGCACATGCCCAACGACGTGAAAAAAAGAAATCTTCCAATTCCTTGATACAAATCAATTAAACATATCAGTTTTTGAAGACTTGATCTAATAAAAACTCATTTGTCTCGGGCCTTTCAATTACCACGTTCTTCGCCAGCGTGTGATGTGCCTAGATAATGTCGCTACCATCATTGACTGACGGGAAATTGAGTTTTATCTGATTTCCGTTCTTACGTCGGAATATAATGGCCCGAATGTGACCCTAGTATTTGAAGCATATCGAGTTGCTTACAAAAGCAGCGCATAAGAAAACAATTTCACCATTCAAATTTCTGCCTTTAAATGAAGACCATCACAGCATGTATACCTTAAATAACAAAACGCCTTGACTTTAAATAACCATGGCGCTGAGAATAGATATAAAACGCGCAGTTGGTACCGGAGAGCGATAATGGGGCATGGCAATCTCCAATCAGCTTGCAATGCCAAGGATTACATGACATGCATTATTTCGTGAAATCTTGCACTTAAAACTTGCATGTTGTGGGCCATCAAATTCTCACAAATGATTCGCTTTTTATGCCGTAGAAATCTGTATTCTTTCAAGTGGAATTGTCTTGTCATTAAGTGGAAGATCACAAGCTTCAGCCCCACAGATTGATATGCTCTACTGTGGATTGGCTGCTCTGTCGGATCTGTCTTTCCGCAAAGAAGCACAAATGAGTACTACTTAATTGAAATGGAATTAGTTGGCGTGGACCTTTTCAACCTTATTATCTTATCGTCCGTCCTAGTCAAACAGTATGCGTGCATTTTACACACGTGTATCTCAAAGATATTAGTGCTACCAAAGGGCTATAGTGAGTTATATCAAAAGACATTACTACACAGTTGATGGATATTATCGTGCATCTCTCAGACTGCATTTCTTAACTCTCAATTACTCTCTCTCTCTCCCTCTCTATCCCTCTCTCCCTCTCTATCCCTCTCTCTATATCTCTTTCTCTCTCTTTCACTCTTTCTCTCTCTTTCACTCTTTCTATCTCTCTTTCTCTATCTCTCTCTCCCCTTCTCTCCCCCTCTCCCTCCCCCTCTCTCTCTCTCTCCCTCTCTCTCTCTCTCTGTGTCCCTCTCTCTCTATCTCTCTCTATCTCTGTGTCCCTCTCTCTCTCACTCTCTCTCTATCTCTCTCCCCCCCCCCTCTCTCTCTCTATCTCTCTCTCCCCTCTCCCCCTCTCTCTTTCTCTCTCTATCTCTCTCGAGCTCCCTATCTCCCTCTCTCCCTCCCCCCTCTCTCTCCCTCTATCTCTATCTCTCTCTATCTCTCTCTCTATCTCTCTCTCTATCTCTCTCTCTATCTCTGTGTCCCTCTCTCTGTGCCCCCCTCTCTGTGTCCCTCTCTCTGTGTCTTTCCCTGTGCCCCCCTGTCTCCCGTGTTCCTCTCTGTGTGTCCCTCTCTCTGTGTGTCCCTCTCTCTCTGTGTCCCCCTCTCCGTGTCCTTCTCTGTGTGTCTTTCCCTGTGTCCCCCTGTCTCCCGTGTTCCTCTCTCTGTGTCCCTCTCTCTCTGTGTCCCTCTCTCTCTGTGTCCCTCTCTCTTTCTTCATCTCTTAGAATGCTTAGCTGCTTTCCATAGACATGCATACAGCATATTTACAGAGATGGACCTCGGAGCTTATTAAGAATAGGTTCTGGGAGGAGGAGGATGGGCCCGGTAGAGATGCTGTTATCAGGCTGCCAGGAGTACCCATATAACGTGGCCCGGCTCTCCATACCGCCAAAATTGACATATCCAGCCCAAGGGCCATACCGCCAAACCTAATTTGGACTGCGGAACAAATAATAGAGCCACTCAGATGAGACTTTCACGTTTGCTAACGCATGCTACATGTAGGATGGATTGAGATTGTTCTTTTTGCAAAGCGAGGTGTTTGCTGCATCTTCTTGCGCCTGTCGATGGATCTCAGGTAGACTCAGCAGTAATGGGACCTCCAAGGAAAGCCGCCATCGCCTCCGGGAGCGCACATTTCAATATCACCGCTGCAAGAATATTCCACAGTTATCATTTTTTTTATTTATATTCTGATTTAATATAGCCCAGACAGTGTCAGTTTACCTGGCTGTGTATATATAGTGCAGGGTCTGCATACAGCATTGTGATTTAAGCCTAGGCTGAATGCTGTGCCTCGCAATCATGATAGGCAGTAATCAGATTGATGGCCATAGCCAGATCGGTGTAGGGATAAGACAATGAAATATGATTCATAGATGCCCGCTTGTGATTGGGTAATCCTTTATCAGATTCTGCAGTGTGTACATGTATGTGTTGGAGTGAAATGGGGAAAGAGACCTCTCAGGAATCACCGGATAATGAAAACTCCAGAGAAGGGAACCCGGGTAAAGAACCCCAGATAGGGGAACCTTCAGAACTGGAAACCCCTAAATGATGGTACCCCGGGGAGGGAATCTCCGGAGAAATGAGCCCCGGGTAAAAGAACCCCAGATAAGGGAACCTTCAGAACTGGAAACCCCTAAATGATGGTATCACGGGGAGGGAATCTCTGGAGAAATGTGCCCCGGGTAAAAGAACCCCAGATAGGGGAACCTTCAGAACTGGAAACCCCTAAATGATGGTACCCCGGGGAGGGAATCTCCGGAGAAATGAGCCCCGGGTAAAAGAACCCCAGATCGGGGAACCTTCAGGACTGGAAACCCCTAAATGATGGTACCCCGGGGAGGGAGTCTCCGGAGAAATGAGCTCCGGGTAAAAGAACCCCAGATAGGGGAACCTTCAGAACTGGAAACTCCTAAATGATGGTACCCCGGGGAGGGAATCTGCGGAGAAATGAACCCTGGGTAAAAGAACCCCAGATAGGGGAACCTTCAGGACTGGAAACCCCTAAATGATGGTACCCCGGGGAGGGAATCTCCAGAGAAATGAGCCCTGGGTAAAAGAACCCCAGATAGGGGAACCTTCAGAACTGGAAACCCCTAAATGATGGTACCCCGGGGAGGGAGTCTCCGGAGAAATGAGCTCCGGGTAAAAGAACCCCAGATAGGGGAACCTTCAGAACTGGAAACTCCTAAATGATGGTACCCCGTGGAGGGAATCTCCAGAGAAATGAGCCCTGGGTAAAAGAACCCCAGATAGGGGAACCTTCAGAACTGGAAACCCCCAAATAAAGGTACCCCGGGGAGGGAATCTCCAGAGAAATGCGCCATGGGTAAAAGAACCCCAGATAAGGGAACCTTCAGAACTGGAAACCCCTAAATGATGGTACCCCGGGGAGGGAATCTCCGGAGAAATGTGCCCCGGGTAAAAGAACCCCAGATAGGGGAACCTTCAGAACTGGAAACCCCTAAATGATGGTACCCCGGGGAGGGAATCTCCGGAGAAATGTGCCCCGGGTAAAAGAACCCCAGATAGGGGAACCTTCAGAACTGGAAACCCCTAAATGATGGTACCCCGGGGAGGGAATCTCCGGAGAAATGTGCCCTGGGTAAAAGAACCCCAGATAGGGGAACCTTCAGAACTGGAAACCCCTTAATGATGGTACCCCGGGGAGGGAATCTCCGGAGAAGGGAACCCCGGGTAAAAGAACCCCAGATAGGGGAACCTTCAGATCTAGAAACCCCTAAATGATGGTACCCCGGGGAGGGAATCTCCGGAGAAATGTGCCCCGGGTAAAAGAACCCCAGATAGGGGAACCTTCAGGACTGGAAACCCCTAAATGATGGTACCCCGGGGAGGAAATCTCCGTAGAAATGAACCCCGGGTAAAAGAACCCCAGATAGGGGAACCTTCAGAACTGGAAACCCCAAAATGACGGTACCCGGGGGAGGGAATCTCCGGAACCTCCGGAACCCCAGTCAATTAATGGCGCTTCGCCTGTTAACAGCCGACGTAAAATTCTTTCTCACCTCATAGAGTAATAAATGACAGAATTCGACGGAGCTGGTCTCAAATAATGAGGTATCTATTTTCAGGGCATTAACTTTTCAATCTGATGTAAAATACTGACTTTTACGGGACATTCATGTTCATGCCAGAATAAATATTTATAATTCTTGCCCAGAAATTTGGGAGGCAATTTTCAAATGGCAATGATTTGTCAATCAAGTTTTTACGACATTTCCCCTCAGCAATGAGACTTTAAACCCTTTAGGGGCTGCACTGGCAACTTTCTCTGGCAGGATGTCTTTAAAATACGATAATATGTTTTCATTTTTGATATTTTATGAACTTTTCGGCAGCAAATGTCATATCAGACTCACAATTTATCACCACAGCCTGTCTCCGCCACCTTATTGGCCACTAGAATCCTATGTACGTGTGTGTGTGTGTTGTACAGAAACCAAGGGTTGAGGCACACGTGCACCTGCACCCGTATTAACATTTACATACACTGGTTAGCAGTTCGCCATACTAAAAGTATTTGGATTGTTTCAATCTTGCCCTAAGATTTGAAATCTTATTGTCTCTGTTTTCAGATTGTTCAGCGTATTAGAAACCAATGCAGAACTATTTTTATACATCTACTCACAAGGCAAACAATAGCAATCTGCGGGTTAAGTGAACGTTTTTGACTATAATTCAGAATCAATTAATTGAAAAGCGTCCTTTTTTTCTTCGCTGACAAACAAAGGTTAATGTTTTTGACAGAGACCACGTCCATTGTGTCGCTGTATTAGTTGCCAGGCGTGTGATCCTGAAATAGAACAAGAGATACAGACCTTTTCACTGAAAAATAAAAAGACATGAAACAAAAACAAAGTCTCATTCTTACAAGAATCATGATAGATCAAATATTTGCCAACCACTCAAACCCTCACTTGTTTGTAAAGTGTCAAGCGCATATTTGTCGCATATTGTATATCCCAGTCTTAAACTGCATTTTGTTTATTTTATAAATGTGATTTATGAAAACATTGAGGAGAGGATCATGCACAAACACTCGCAGGTTTTTATTGCTGTAATATAAGCAGCAATCGATTATCGATTATATTTCTTTTTGAATATAAGATGACATAAATCCACCATATTAATTCAATTTTGGTGTTATGATAATAATTTTTTGTGAGACATCTTTTTACAATTTCTCTTTAATTAATTTCCATCCGTTATGAGAGAGAGAGAGAAAAAAAAGAAAAGAAAAAAAGATTCCGATTACCTGTTAATGGATATTCGGGTATTTCTGGCCCGTTTCTATCACCTGAGTCAGACTAGTTCGTTGACAACAATGGTGTCGTTTTCCGCCGCCTACCTGAGCCCAATATAACAAGGAAATGGACACTTCTGACATTTGGCTCGCAGAAGTTGCAAAGTTCAGCGCTAATTATGCTGAAAACTCCCAAGACGAATGAAGGGAAATATAATCTTATCTTCTTCTTCCGATGGCTGACGTTTTCTTATTTTTACATAATAGTCAGGAAATATGATATATTTCAAAATCTATATTGGATTGTTCCATCCAAAAATAGACAAGAAATATTCTCTATGTTATCAGACAACTGTGATTCTTAGAAATAATAGTCAGACATTTCTGAATATTTTTACTTGATGTTACTGCTTCAGATAAGAATAGAATATACCTAGCGCAGCACTTTGAAGCAAGATACGGCTCATCCTGACAAAATGGGAATAGTCAAGCCAAGATGAACCACAATAGAAAAAAATAGATGCTTCAGATATAGAGAGTAGACTTATTGACATGTTAAAGTGCTTGTCCTGTCAAGTAAGCTGCAGGATATGGAAGACCCGCCAGTGATGTATTGTATCACGGCCATCTCTGTCACCCGCAGTCGCACAGGGCTGTATGTATACAGTGACAGGCGGCCTTGTCCTTCTTTGTAAAGAGTAAAAAGACAAGATGCGCATTACAGTGCGGCGAGAAGCAAGTATAGGTGTGAGGAAGAAAATATGACACGTGATAAGCTTGCACCTGTGGTTCCAGTGTGCCCACACAATGCCTCGCAGGTAGCAACTTGTATGATGCCAGCCTCCTGATATACAGGCGGGGGTGGCTCACATTCTGATATTCTGAGCAATGGTAAATGGGGTGTTAAGTGCAACAGGAAGCTGTGTAGAGTGTTACTTTTACTGTAAACGATGGAGCGAGTAGGTGTTATTAAAGCGCTTGGCATTTAAATTAATATACATCTAAGATTTCATGCAATAATCTATCCAGTGTGATATATATATATATATATATATATATATATATATATATATATATATATAATATGATATATGATCAATATATATTTTATATCAAAATGGATAGATTATTGTTGCATGAAATCTTTTTATTCATTGCTATGTTGAGATGCTTCCCAGACTCCTAATCCAGAAATATGATATGACCTGGCGGCGGGAGGAGAGTTTGACGTGGGGTTTAATGTGCAAGAAGCACCATATAAAAATGACATCGGTATGAGAGGATAACTGGTGTATGAGCGCCATAACAGTGAGTTCATGCTCAATATACGAGAGACATGAGCGCGGTAGGAAATAAACATGCAACACAGTGAGGGATGAAGACCATTCTCTGCACAATGTCATGTTATATAGCGTCATATATGTAAATGTCATTTTGACAACCTCCACCGCCGCCACACACCAAGGGGGAGTCATGAAATTTGGACATTCTGAGATTTTTTATGAATGTTCCGTGGCTGCTTGAGATATTTCCAGCTTGTGAAAACACTATGAATCACTACCTGTCAGATATGTTGTGCTCTCATATAGATAACAATGAAGATAGATTAGCAAGAGTCAAAAGTTACATGATTAAATACAGAATGACAGTACCCCCGTCTCTGTCACAATGCGATGCTTGTTTTTGTATCATACAGAACATGTCCGCCTGTATGGTATATACTGAATATCTGTCAGTTTCATTCTGACCATTTTAATGAACTGATCATGACGAAGATGTTCAAGCTATGATATAAATATGGTAAACCAATAACAAATTTATAAAGGAATTAAATTTATATGCTATTTCTAAAAAAATAGCAAAATAACTCAAACTTAGATCTCTGTACAAACAACAATTAACGTTTGATAATGCACAATTTAGATATCTGTTTTCCTTTGTCAAATAAGGAGGTTCCAAGCTTGTAATGCTGCGGTGTTCAACCCAATGTAGGGAGCAGTCATATGCTGAGGCGCGAGTACGGCTTGGGGCAGGACAGTTTTTGGTTGCATGGCATTCCCATATTTCAATCATATGCCATGAGTAATCTGGGAATCGTTTTTTCTGCCAACAAAAATGAATATTACCGTTTTCCTGAAGGCCTCAACTTGGCTATCTCCTATATTTACCGAGCACAACTATAATCTCATTCCGTGCCACGAGATTATCTCCAAACACATAATCTGTCACAGAAAGTGTCTATTGACAAATTGAGTGAATGGTATTTATGGGATTACACGAAGAGCTCAGTCAAAGGGCCCAGATGAGATGGGTAAGTTTATAATCAAGATATATGGCGTATTGCAGCTGTGAATGGGGGACCCATCAGCGAAAATAGGAGACATTCCAATCCTTTAAGAAGATAAAGTGGATTAGCGCCATGCATTGAAGCCCGTGATTATGTTCCACGCTGGTGTAGCTATAGGATTTATGGGTCTTGTTGAATATGCCTTCTTTGTGAAGATATAGTCGATTGTCAATGAGTATTGGGCACAAATGGGTGTACAGTCTATCACTAATGGTCACCGGAAGTAGGTTAGAGGCTATTTGTAGCAACCATTGAGCTTTAGAGAGTACTAACGAGGATTTTACAAGGTTTTTGATTTTTGTCTTCGTGTTCGGTTGGGTTATAAACTGTTACGATAGATTTATAATAGACGTACAAAACGATAACACTAATGTTCGCTAATTGCAAGTATACATTAAAGATACAAATAAATAAGTTCGGTGTTTGAAACATCTATACACGTACATATATATATATATATATATATATATATATATATATATATATATATATATATATATATATATATATATATATATATATATCTTTATATATATATATATATATATATATATTGGGGTCTGGTACAATCTTTTATTAACAATATGGAGGTCATCTGGACATAATCTTTAGAACAAATAATATGTCAGTTGCTACCCATTCTATCAATAAGCTTTATATAGAAAATGTAGAACAGGAGACATATTTAATTAATAACCTTCTGTCTCCATGTAGACATTTGATCCCCCTCCGATATTATTGAAGGACCTTCTATTGAGAATCCTGTCCTGTCCTTGCGTTATTACCGGAGTCACTGTGGTCATGGCTTAGTTTGCAGTGTCTAACCTATGGTTAACCATGATATTGTCTCAGGTGTTGTCATATCAGCCGTAAACTTTGCCAAGTCTGATCACTGCCAGCCAAAACGATTTGTCACATAAAAGCTAATCTTGTTTTTCTTTACGCCAATGCAATTATATCCATGCATATGATGTATTATTCAGATAATAAAATATGTCTGTTTGCTTTAAGTAACCGATATAAAAGGACATGATATAGAAGATGTATATTTACCTCAGGTACAGCACAACCTATGACTAGTATTGCGACATTGCAGCGCGGCGGGTATATTGCGGTTTACAGATTATCATTACGTGTTAGCCCCTTAAAAATAGTTGAGGCAATACCGCCAACACAATGCCTGTGAATGCCTTCGCCAGATTTTTTTCCAATTCAACTTTTAAATCTCCCACACTGGTCCCATACCAAAGATTTTCCTCTCAAAGTGGTATTTTCTCCTAAAGGATTAACACGTCATGTTTCATTACCTGCATGCGGTTATTAAGTTATATTCCACATATATAAGATCATCATTTGATTTTAGTGTCTCCAACAAGAACTCTCTCTGATCAAAATGATACACCCATATATTATAAAGCGACGGACTATATTATAACGAAAACTTTATAATTAATATTCAAACCAGAATATCTGCATCTAAATTCTGTGCATTTTTAATAATATGCCATTAATGAAATAGTTTTTGTTTACATTAAGTATAAAAATATCCAGGAAAATATTACTATCATTAAAAGTGCTGGTATATTACGGCCAAGGAACAGTGATATATATTACACAATACTAGTGACAGTCATGATGCATTAGCATATGATATCAAGATGGAGAGAGTTGACCACTTTCAGCACCATCAGCTGGGATCTGGTAACACACTCTAAGTGGGAGCTTTAGTCTACATTTCTGACATCTTTACCGACATTTTTCAGAGGGAATCTGGGAGGATGGAATCGGCCTAAACCTTTGCTGGGTTTGATGGAGGGAATGATGTGGACAGGGCTGGCTATCACATCATGGCTGGATGAATGGGCCACAAATGCCTTCTGCACAGAAATCTCCAGAAAATTGCCTCTGGTGACAAGCGCTGCTATGTAATAGAGCAGTTTAGTAGGCAAGCAGTGGAATTGCCTCTTGATGCCCAGGCGGGCTGGTGACACACAGCCTTGTCAGCTTGATAAGAAATTGAGTTTTACATCTAGGAGATATACAGCATCAATCTATAAGGGTTCAATAATACTTACAAATGAAGAGATGCATTCACGAGGGATGGAGTTTTCCAGTTAATTGGATTTTTTTTGGTCCTGCTTCGCCACACCATATGATAGACTGATTTGAATCAACTGAAGCACGTACTGAGCATATGAGATACGTCCAGGACCATTATATGTCATAGCAAAAACTGATAAATATGAACATTCCTAGTGCAAAATATACACTAACTTAGGAGTAGTAGTACTGCACCAATTTAGATTGGGATCATGATGAAAATGAACTTTTATCTTTCTCTCTTAATAAAAGATTGCAAATGGTACTTTTTGTACAATAGGTCTAGGACGTGTGATAATCTTCGGAACCAATGAGAATAACAATATTAATGATATTTGTGATATAATTGGATGCTTATGGTAATATTTTTCTTCGTAACATTGAAAGCAGGACTGTTCAGGATTTTTGGTAAATCTGAAGCGTCGAGCCGATATTAGCCTTGACACAGTTTTCTCCATGTATCCGCCGAAATGTCATTTGCAATATATTGATGAAACACAAATAGTTCCCGTCTACGAATCAGTGTTACTATATTTGTTTTATTTCCAAGGACTGTCCTGTGACAACTCATAATAGATTATCACCACAAATCACTTCATTGAAGAAAATCCCGAGTCATTTACTTTGTGCAGAACTAAGCAATGATAATACTTTGATAATCTTTCCAATTCTATCACTTTTGATGATAACATTCAATTTGGCAATACAAGAGATCTGTGGAGTTTCAGCACTAGTATAACTGTCACATTTCCCCATTCATCTGTGCAGTGTTTGTCCAATTATATTTGTTGAGAGCATGTCCATTGTTTAGCAGTCAGCCTCGGGAGAAGTCTGAGCTAATCATGTTCAACCTATGAGCACAAAGACTTGCGCAGACACCAATATATTCCAACTCACAGTATTGTTACCGAAGACAGGATTCTCTCGTCCACTGACCTGAGACCAAGAGTATCTATTGCCCAAGAAAGTGAAAGTTTTCACTGATGTTGTTTCGTGTTTAAGAAATTGATATAATTACTCATAATGTTTAGATAACATGAAAGAGTAGCAGACATGCATTGTCATTTTTACAACTTGCAACTTGCCAGCTATCGTTACACAATCCCCTACTCTTTAAGATTAGTATTTTATCTTATTCACTAAAAATGAAATTTGAAATAAGCCATAACCTTTGCAAAAGCAACAGCTATGGGATATTGGTTGTCAGAAAATTTAGCAGACAATTATCATCCATAACTAGAAATGCTAAGACGGAAGTGAGATATTTGGTTAGAGCTGATTGCCATGTATTCAGTGACAATGACATCCGGCTGCAACTGTGCACTAAAGTCGATAGTAACACTTATGGTCCTACATATTGATATTACCTAATTATTGATCACGTGATTACATACTCACATGTAACATGCCTGCTTCCTAAATACTCTCAGAAGGTCTTTGTGCCAATCATAAGCAATTTAATTTACGTATACAGCCTCTCGCTCATTAGTCTTTCTTTCATATATAATTGTTAAATTCTTCCATATTCAGGCAAGTAATCTTAATGGTTTGAAAGGCGCCCCAAGAGAAAGAAAGGATCCCCTTGATTACACAGAGGTACTTATATGGGCTGTATAAGAGGAGACAGAATTCCTCCATCGTGTTGGATATCATGATCAATGCGCAACTTCAGGCAGTGATTTGTTCTATTAAGGACCTCTTCAGACAGTTAAGGGGTTTATGGCAGCAACAAAAATAACCCCGGGGTGTGGATCATCAAAATTAGGTAATATCGAATATGCATGACAATGCCTGAACACAAACGACAAACATTTAGAGGTGCCTTAGTTGGAAATGTGGAAACAATCTTTGCCTTTCTTCCTTTAAAGACAGGTTTAGTAAATACCACATTTAAAATTTTAGTTGGAAAATAAGATCACATTTTAAGATGGTATTTAATTGCAATGAGCAGTTCCTTAATGAGAATGACCTCTGCCCAGCATGGTATTCAGGATAATCCGGGTAGGTCAGTGCCGAGCATGGTATTCAGGATAATCCGGGTAGGTCGGTGCCGAGCATGGTATTCAGGATAATCCTGGTAGGTCAGTGCGCAGCATGGTATTCAGGATAATCCTGGTAGGTCGGTGCCGAGCATGGTATTCAGGATAATCCTGGTAGGTCGGTGCCCAGCATGGTATTCAGGATAATCCGGGTAAGTCGGTGCCGAGCATGGTATTCAGGATAATCCGGATAGGTCGGTGTGCAGCATGGTATTCAGGATAATCCTGGTAGGTCAGTGCGCAGCATGGTATTCAGGATAATCCTGGTAGGTCGGTGCACAGCATGGTATTCAGGATAATCCAGGTAGGTCAGTGCGCAGCATGGTATTCCGGATAATCCTGGTAGGTCGGTGCCCAGCATGGTATTCAGGATAATCCTGGTAGGTCGGTGCCCAGCATGGTATTCTGGATAATCCTGGTAGGTCGGTGCCCAGCATGGTATTCAGGATAATCCTGGTAGGTCGGTGCCCAGCATGGTATTCCGGATAATCCAGGTAGGTCAGTGCCCAGCATGGTATTCCAGATAATCCTGGTAGGTCGGTGCCCAGCATGGTATTCCGGATAATCCTGGTAGGTCGGTGCCCAGCATGGTATTCCGGATAAGCCTGGTAGGTTGGTGCCCAGCATGGTATCAGGATAATCCTGGTAGGTCGGTGCCCAGCATGGTATTCAGGATAATCCTGGTAGGTCGGTGCCCAGCATGGTATTCAGGATAATCCTGGTTGGTCAGTGCCCAGCATGGTATTCAGGATAATCCTGGTAGGTCGGTGCCCAGCATGGTATTCAGGATAATCCTGGTAGGTCAGTGCCCAGCATGGTATTCAGGATAATCCTGGTAGGTCGGTGCCCAGCATGGTATTCAGGATAATCCTGGTAGGTCGGTGCCCAGCATGGTATTCAGGATAATCCTGGTAGGTCGGTGCCCAGCATGGTATTCAGGATAATCCTGGTAGGTCAGTGCCCAGCATGGTATTCAGGATAATCCTGGTAGGTTGGTGCCCAGCATGGTATTCAGGATAATCCTGGTAGGTCGGTGCCCAGCATGGTATTCAGGATAATCCTGGTAGGTCGGTGCCCAGCATGGTATTCAGGATAATCCTGGTAGGTCGGTGCACAGCATGGTATTCAGGATAATCCTGGTAGGTCGGTGCCCAGCATGGTATTCAGGATAATCCTGGTAGGTCGGTGCCCAGCATGGTATTCCGGATAAGCCTGGTAGGTTGGTGCCCAGCATGGTATTCAGGATAATTCTGGTAGGTCGGTGCCCAGCATGGTATTCCGGATAATCCTGGTAGGTTGGTGCCCAGCATGATATTCAGGATAATCCTGGTAGGTCAGTGCCCAGCATGGTATTCAGGATAATCCTGGTAGGTCGGTGCCCAGCATGGTATTCAGGATAATCCTGGTAGGTCGGTGCCCAGCATGGTATTCAGGATAATCCTGGTAGGTCGGTGCCCAGCATGGTATTCAGGATAATCCTGGTAGGTCAGTGCCCAGCATGGTATTCAGGATAATCCTGGTAGGTCGGTGCCCAGCATGGTATTCCGGATAATCCTGGTAGGTTGGTGCCCAGCATGGTATTCAGGATAATCCTGGTAGGTCAGTGCCCAGCATGGTATTCAGGATAATCCTGGTAGGTCGGTGCCCAGCATGGTATTCCGGATAATCCTGGTAGGTTGGTGCCCAGCATGGTATTCAGGATAATCCTGGTAGGTCGGTGGTGAGCTTCACGGATGTCATCCACCATCTGGGAACGAACCATATCATGCAGCCGTGGCGCAGTTGGTTAGAGCGGCAGCTTATTAGCACATCACTAGAAATGGCAGACATAGGGATATAACTTTTTTACTACTCAGAATACATCTACAAATGATATGTGATCGAATGTCAACCTTCTTAGGCTATTTTGATCAAATATTGCCAGTGACCGTGAAGTGACCTTTTTTCAATGACCTTGAAAATAGAAAGCCTATTTCCACGAAATTATCTACATGTTTTATTATCCTATCATCTACATCTTTCAAATACGAGCTCTATGGGCGATGTCAAGATAATTTGTAATTCTTGTATTATGAAAAAAATTTGTATTTCTTGATTGTCATTCCTTAGAATGAATCCTTTCTATTCACAAGCAAGCATTGTGTGAATGACTCAGCTATCATCATACATGAGTCATATATACAGTAGCATTGTTTCTAAACTGTGTGGGTTTTATAACTTGACGAAAAGAAACAAAAACATTAGAGATAAGACACATGATATTAATCCCCCCAGATATGAATATATGGCATTGTCAGGTCTGTGTATAATGAGCATTCCACTACTGGTGCAGTGAGAGACACACGATGCTTGAGGTAGAGCTCATTTCACTGCCTTTGTCCACCAAATGATATAAACTGTCCTGAATTCGAAACTCAGCACTTTATGAAAGATCTAAGGAATAACAACAAATGTGGCTGTATCTTTTTACCACATATTCCATTCTAACAAAAACAAAAAACTACAGCGGTATATGCAGTTATATTAATCCATTTAAACCCAGTCAACTATATAACAAGAACGATTTATTTAGAAAATATAAAACACAATGTACTATGACCACTGTAGATTTTTTTTTCACACAAATTGTGTTTAAATTGTGACATTTGGAGGGGAGATTTACTCAAAAAGTGTAGTTCTGGCGCATGCGCGTTGATAGATCGAGATAGAACAGCATCCCGGCAATTTCAGAAATATATGTTTATTTTCATTTCTCAGACTGTAGTTCTTTCAGCGATATATTATTACCCGAAGAACAAATTTTGCTGTAAAAAAGTATATATCGACAGATTCTATCGAATGATTCACACTATTCACAAGTTCAGTGTTAGACGCTGAGAGTCTGCTTACGATGCACAAAACGGAACGGAATTGATGTCGCTTACGTTGCGCAAAACGGAAAGGGGAATGCTATGCAATAAGGCTAATCGAAATATTTAAGTTGAGTGTCAAGCAATACGGTGATTTATTTCATTTTAACAATTGGAGAATAATACAGAAAGCTAACAGTACTTCCTCTTTGCCAGGATCTTGCAGGATTAGATTAGTTGACAGGGAAATCATCTTTGTATTGTATGTTTTCTGGCTGTTTAAGGAATGATTTTTCCTATACTGTGCCGATTGGGACCTATCTAAGCCTACACGTGTATACTGCTCCAGTATGGTGCCCTAGCCGTGCCTCTGTGATGTGGACTCACTTATAAAAGTCAGAGAGAGCATATAAGTGGACTAACATCGAAAAGATCGTGCCCAGACTACCGCAGAAAGAAACCAAGCGATGCAAATATTGGCCCTTAACAGACTGATACATAATGGTCTGGTTCACGTGCTTCATATTAGCGTCCACTTATTCAGAGAAGAATTTAATATGTTAAATAGTCATTGCATTGAATAATTTCACATAAAATGAAACCCAAAACCACATCCAATTTAGTGTATGTAATGTAAGTAATTATTTGGTTTGAGCAAGACAAATGACAAAGGACATTCCCTTCTTGTGTGTTTATCTTTTATGTTTCTCGTTAGCATAGCTTCAAAGCATATAGGACGATATACCACTTCATGACCTTACATTTAACAGAAGAAAATAAAATAACGTATGGAAAGCACTAGAATATGAACGTTATATCATATATATATATATATATATATATATATATATATATATATATATATATATATATATATATATATATATATATATATATGATCTGATATGTTCAGACTTTCCAATAAATACCCAGAACGTGATAGTAATGTGGAAAGGGGGATATTAAAAGGATATTGGACAAATTAAAACCTTTTTACCTGACTAAGCCACTTCAATTATGTGTATAATGTGATCTACTTCCTTCGACTTCTTCTGCGCCCGGTGATTTTCTAGCTAGTGCCACAGTTTAATATCATAGGCCAGAAATGCGAGAGTGATGGTTGAGTTTTGGATTACATATCTGTCTGCCAAAACAATTTCAGTTTCCAGCACATTAAAAAAGATCAGAGAGTATTTCCTACCGTATTATTTTCACAACTTAGATTTCAAATATAGCTGGAGATTTTGAGATATTAAATAAAAAATCCTTGAAAAAGGTATTTGCATTTTGATTCATTTTTATTTGAAATCCGATATTTGATATAATTTATGTCATTTGACCAACTCTGAGCTAATATTTTTCTCCTTCAACTTGATATGAGATATGCCTACACTGAGGGCTACTTGAGTGTGAGATTGGAAACCTGCAGATTAAAGGGATTGACTTAATATGCAGCACTTCCAAGCACATATGCTATTTTATATTTATACGCTGTTTGATCTCCCTCTCTCTGCATCAAATGTCGGTTTTACATATTTTGTTCACCATAAAGATGCTATTCTAACAATGCACCCGAATCACACTGATCTTGTAGGAAATAATAGGGAAAGAAATGATTGTATCGAATATTTCATCATCAAAATTACAATTTTATCGAATATTTCATATAAAGAATTACAATTGTTTAGATAGAGTATGTGAATTATTTTTTTTGTAAATATTTGTTCAAATATGTTTTTTGTCTATTTTTAGGATATAGATTAGTTGCTGAAATATAATGCTGTCCTGATATTCTTATTGCACGGATGTGAGGACTGGTGTGTGGAGTGTGAACCCGCTGTCGCTTCTCTCACGCAGAGCTGAATGCATAAATACACTGAGACATGCTAAAATCCGCGCCATTCACAGTTCATCCCATTTGCGTGACAGTGGTAATGGTGGCAAATTGTAAAGATTCAGGGCAATGCAAATATCATTAATACGGCAGGCAGATCACGCATGTACCTCAGCACAGAGAAGGCCTACGTCACCACAGTGCATCCTCCCACATCGGACATTACCACAATACTCAACTATGGAGTACAGCCGTTATCTACAGACACAAATATCACAAGTTCTGAGATCGCGACTGATGCCATCATCAATGACGTCACAACAGTGGCGGCCATCTTGGAGGAATCGTCACGTGATCAAACATGGAAGATCTATTTGCCAGTCGTCTTGTGTGTTCTGATCATAATGAGTCTCTCGGTTGTTATATACTTTATATTGAAAAGAAGAAAGGAGGCGTACAAGGCGGTGGAGGTGCCACCTAGCGAGATAGGATATGAATATATTTACAAGCCGCTAATAAGTGGAGCAAACGATGAGGAATTTGAAAATACATTTGTGGGAGTTTCTATTCCTTTGCTCCAAGAGGTGTCCAGGGTGTGATGAGGACATATGGAGGGATCATTTATTAATATTATTTGGAAAGTGTGATTAATCGGGAAGAATGTAAAGTCAATGTGGTCAACTAACAGAACTTCACTGCTGTAACCACGTATTTTACAGTTTTATAATCAAATGTAAATATGTTTTGATCATGAAAATAAAAAGGCGCCACAGTTGTTATTAACACACTTATTATCATCTCAACGGTTATATTTGGTTAAACTTGGGCTCGTTGTACATGTAATTGTATGCCTTATCCCTCACGCCGGGTATGTTTTGCGACATTCATTTAGGACGTTTTCTGACTGCTGATCAATGTCGCAAAATATCTCTAGGATTGTTTTCTCTTGTGATAATCCCAGAGAAGAATCAATGAGTCACGTGATCAGGTTTCGAGAATTTGCAATCTTACCTCCTCCACATATAAAATATTAATGTATACTTAACTTTGCGAATATATTGTGTGCAAAATCAAGTATAAATCTGCTTAACAATGGCAAAGATATTTTTCAGTTCTGAAGATTTGACAGTAATCTTACACATTCATAATAAAATATGGAATACGTTGACATATAGATATTAGATTTAATTTCCTTTCAGTGTTAAGAAAAATAAAAGGCTAAATTTTGCAGTGCAAATCAGGATATATGCAAATAATGGGACTAGTATTTGCTGTCTATTGGTAAAAAACCACCTGCTTATTTTAATACATTATTATGTGTCTGACAAATACCAGGCCGATAGAAAATATGAAGCAAAATATCCACATTACATGTCCATTTTTAATGATTGTTTGTGTAATGTCTGACTGGAATGTATTTCAATGCCAAGTCTCTATTCGCTGGTGAGATCCTACATGGAACACCAAAGTAGCATAGCTCCATCTCCTAGATAGATCTCTCTTATGTTGTGATACCGGACAACAGAGAAGCAATAGTTACGTGTACATACAGCTGGGATAAAGTACTTAGTAGACATCCTTATCCCCAAGATCAATCCTAAAGCCCCCCAAAACATTGCTCAAATGGCCCCACCCAGCTCTGTGTGATTTTGTGGACAAAACAGAGTTGCATTAGAATTCTGGCTGATCTGCAGCTTCCATCTATGTGTGTTCTCTGCCGGGCAGGGATTAAGATTGGGGGCTTTGTTTGGTCTCTGCTACACGGGTTACCGCATTATTGGTTCAGTGCTTTTATATCTGGACAGCTCAATTCCAAGAGAACCAACGTTCTTTAAATCTACATAGATTTCTACCAGTGGATGTATGAATATCATGCTTTGCAAAGTAAAACCTCCAAATAGAGTGGCTTTGATGTGCAGGTCAGTACTTAAAAAAGTGGGTTTCTATATGCCATCACGTTCCTATACATACTGGCAAATTCCTACATACTGGTAAATGTCTACATACTGGCAAATTCCTACATACTGGTAAATTCCTACATACTGGTAGATTCCTACATACTGGTAAATTCCTACATATTGGCAAATTCCTACATACTGGTAAATTCCTACATACTGGTAGATTCCTACATACTGGTAAATTCCTACATATTGGCAAATTCCTACATACTGGTAAATTCCAACATACTGGCAGATTCCTACATACTGGTAAATTCCTACATATTGGCAAATTCCTACATACTGGTAAATTCCAACATACTGGTAGATTCCTACATACTGGTAAATTCCTACATATTGGCAAATTCCTACATACTGGTAAATTCCAACATACTGGCAGATTCCTACATACTGGTAAATTCCTACATATTGGCAAATTCCTACATGCTAGTGAATTCCTACATACTGGCAAATTCATACATACTGGCAAATTGTTACATACTGGCAAATTCCTACATGCTGGTAAATTCCTACATGCTGGTGAACTCCTACCTGCTGGTGAATTCCTACTTGCTGGTAAATTCCTACTTGCTGGTAAATTCCTACATGCTGGTGAATTCCTACATACTGGTAAATTCCTACATGCTGGTGAATTCCTACCTGCTGGTGAATTCCTACCTGCTGGTGAATTCCTACATGCTGGTGAATTCCTACTTGCTGGTAATTCCTACCTCCTGGTGAATTCCTACATGCTGGTTTTGCATGGTAGTAAGTTCCTTCACATCAGTAAGTGCCTCCAGTTGTTTCATGCCAGCTTTATGACTATATCCCCTTCACGCCTGTATGCAAACTTTACATATCTACCTCTAACATTAAGATACAATGCACATTATGTACATAACCTCTTTGAAGCTATCTACTCAATGCATGAAGAGTACATGTATTCCTCTCAGTTCTTCTCGTCTACAAAGTGTGTACATCTCAATCTATATATTCTATACATGGCGTGCATATTAACAGATCGCATGCAATTCACTGTGTATAATAGGAACATATAGTGTATACATCTACTGACATCATCTACTGAATAAGGCGTATTTAACTATATAGCTACTGATCACATCGGTACTTATGATATCTACTGTGATTATAGTGACTATACAAATATTATATAAACACATATCTGATGTATATCTACTCTATGACTATTCCGTATATGCACTGATCTCATATCTATTGATTTATGACATTTTTAACAGACACGATGGGCATAATGACGCATTTCCTGTACCATGAATGGTTTGTGCAGATATACTGTTTTTTGTCATGTTTTTTTTTGTTTTTGCTGGTGATATCAAGTCCACACATAATGTGTAGATCCAGTGATAGTGAGTCCTGGCCGCAGCGCCCCCTCCTGGCAATCAATCTGGCTAACCCAAGTGGCCACCCCAAGTCCTAACTCCCTGCACTCCTGCATTATTGATTCCAATCTGTGTCATCCTTCCCCCGTGAAAAATCCACAGCCTAACAAGGGATCAAATAAAAACAGCACCCAGGTTGGGGTCTTGGGTCGTCAACATGTCAGGAGAGCTGTGCGGCTGCGCCTCGGGGGCCATACAATAGCCGAGGTCTGTCAACGTACAGGAAGCCCCCGGGACCGACACACTCTCCACCTCCTGACAGTACTCCACCACTACAACTATCTCCCAACATCCTGCCATATGTTTTGAAACAGGAACCGGAAATGTCTCATTTCCTGTCTCAATTATGGGTGCGCCATGACAGCCTCCATCGCTGTTGTATACCTAATTTTGTCAAGGTCTTTATTTATTAAAGCTATCAGTTAGCACTTACACTCATCAATTAGGACATGTTTGGCTTCTGAGATTCCGAGATGGAGATGTCTACAAGAAGTTACTCAAAGCTGCTTTAGTTGTTATTTGATTGATTACTGTACAACAAGTCTGTATGTTCCATTACGAATGAGATCATGTCGTCTTCATGAAAAAAAATCGTTTTCCATTTGTACACATAGAAACGGTAAGATGAAAAGAGAGAGAGAGACACTGGGAGGTCATGGAGTGTGATCGCTGGGCTTGGGTGGTTATGGAGTGTGGTGGTCATGGAGTGTGGTAGACAGGCCGTGGTTGATATGTAGTGGGAGAATGCCATAGAGTGCAGAAGTGGGTTCTTGAGAAGTGGTTATAGTAGTCATGTTTATTGTTTGTTTCTGTACTTGGTTGGTGTTGGGTTGCCATTGTTATAGACCCTTGGTTGTAATGGAATATTAATGAGTGTCCGTCGTCATATAGTATCAAAATAAGACCTTGGTTACGATGTAGTATTGTGATGAGGCCTTGGTTAACATGTAGTATTGAAGTGAGGCCTTGGTTACCATGTCGTATTGTGGTGAAGCCTTGGTTACCATGTAGTATTGTAGTGAAGCTTTGGTTACCATGTAGTATTGTAGTGAAGCCTTGTTTACCATGTATTATTGTAATGAGGCTTTGGTTACGATGTAGTATTGTGATGAGGCCTTGGTTACCATGTAGTATTGAAGTGAGGCCTTGGTTACGATGTAGTATTGTAGTGAAGCCTTGGTTACCATGTAATATTGTAGTGAGGCCTTAGTTACCATCTACTATTGTGATGAGGCCTTGGTTACCATGTAGTATTGTAGTGAAGCCTTGGTTACCATGTAGTATTGTAGTAAGGCCTTAGTGTTTTGGTAGCAGGGATTCCACACACAGATGCACCAATCACCAGTTGCGCCGTGTCGTGGAATAGCAATATTATCTGAATAACAGCCCATCTCATGGTGTGCCTACAAATGATCTTCTCTTTCCTTATTGCACCGATATGCTTCAAATCATGATATTTTCCTTTCTCTAGAACTGAAATATAAACTCAAAGATGTATTAAACGCCCACCCTAAAAGAAACTACTATATATTTTCTGTTTTCATTAACCTTATATTCCTTTAATTCTAATTAAACTCTGGTTAATTATGTTATCAGTTATGACACCCTTTGTGAACTATATATTACCTATTACGATACCACTCAATAAATGCTTTCCCAGTGCTGCTCTTAGTGGACCGCCATCTCCGCCATCTCCTGTTCTTACTGAGATGCTCATCTTCCGATTTAAAACAAGGAGACAATAAGTATTAATATATGAGATGTTATTTACATGAATATAGTATTGAGAGGCTTCGCCTGTAAAGACATCTGCAACATGTGGCCAAGGGTGTTCTCACAGGATCAAGAAAAGTAAGGTGTCATTTCAAAGAGTCTCACTAAAAGTGTTAGCGAAGGGATGTTTTCACAAATTGATGGTTGCCATCGTTACTGCATATGACAAAGTGAACGTAAAGGTGCTCCTTCTTAATAATGATAAAAAATAAAAAATAAAAATAAAAACAAAATAAAAAACAACAACAACAAAGTAACAAAACACATTTGAGACATAAACATCCCAATAATCTGAAATATTTGCATCAAAATACTCTTGGACAAAGAATAACTGATGTATAATACATGTATCTGTTATGTAAAACCAGTCTATATATTTTGATATTTTACCTTTGATCTCATCATCTTTGCCTAAGCGGTGTCCCCTGGTGATCATGTTCAGAACTAGAGCCAAAAGGTGAAAAACGTGAAAAAGGTGAAAAACAAAGTTTACGGACAGTTCTGACATATATACCATACTACCTTTGACTAAACATCATTTAAGGTAAGTATAATGACTAAAATGTAATTGCCCCCTGGATGCAAGAAGTAATCTTAGCAACCATCTAAAGATAACAAAAATCATATTTCATCTGTCATTTTATTCTGTAACCTTTCTACGCGCTCATTTGGTGCATCAAACCCGACCTGAAATACAAAGATATTCATCACAGACCTTGGAATCCTGTACATATTCTGGGTAACAGCGTAATCTATTCAGTGATAAATGACATGATAAGTTGCATGCTATTATCTTTTCCATGTACCTTTTTAGAATCCATGATGGTGTTTTCAAAGAAAAAACGATAGTCTAATCATGTGATATACTATCTTGACACAGGAAACAAGTATCAAATATTTAATATAGCGATGATAACCAGTGGCACGCCTTATGGAATCAGCATATATTGGCTCATATTTCATGAGAATAAACGCAATCTATAATGATAATTTAAGGGAGAAAACCAAGGTGATATTGCCGTGGTAATTTCTTATGTCAATAACAGGCAGAGAGATATTCGGGGCGAGAAGTCCCTGCTTACAAGTATGTTACTATGTCCTTTCACAATGATCAAACAACTGCCTTTCCCTCTCTATTGATTATTTACACTTGTTGATTTCCATTATATAAAAAGTGTAGTCATCAAATACGGCTAAGACTGATGCCAAGCCAAATGCATCGCCTTAGTCCTAGCCTTATAATGGCTGCCTCTGTCGTTTTGATTTTCTGCTCACATAAATTGCATTTCACGTGATCAAATAGGGAGTCTCATTTACCTCACAAAAGCAGCCTTCAGAACTTTTTCCCCCGGAAAAGGCATTTCTCAGTGTTTGCGCTCACACAATGCGTGCACTGTTTAAGAAAGGAAATAAGCTTCTTTGGGAAGAACTGTTTCAAGTCTTTGCCAAATGACAGAAGTAAGAACAGTTAGAAATAAGATGAATTATGTATCAGCCATGATGTATGTCGCTTGATTGTCGTAGAGATAAAAACAATATTTACAATAAAATATATTTTGTTTACCTTCTGATACAAGGGTATACTTACTATTATATCATTTCTACCATCCAACAGATGAATAATTCACAAAAAATAACCTGGACATTTATGTTCTCTACAGCCATTTTCCAAATAGAAGAAACAGAAAATACTAATGGGAATATACACAGCGACTTTGTAAATCTCTCAGTTTAAGTCATCCTAATTCAACAATGATCTGCTGAGCATATAAAGCCACATTCACTCTCAGAAAATATTTAAGATATTGTTTCTATCTATATATCGTTTTATAGAAATGCCAGATTAACCAAGGCATACCCTTTGGCATCTGACATTTCTATCAATCTTGACACAAGCATGCCAGCCATCTCTCCTCCACTTATGTTACATTATGTTATATTAGAGGTAAGTGTATATGAGTGATCCCGGGAGATCACTAGATTATCAGGTATTATTACCCTTGGGGTTGCAGTTACACCCTTCTCCTATATGGCAATGTAACCTGTGAATATATTACTTTAGAGCCTTGGTGATGAATGGTTGGGATTAGTGGGGACATGCAGTGCAAATGAAGCAATCAGGGAGCTGACACTCATGGACATGGTCATATTTATGAAGCTCACAATGACTCACCGGGGACGCCGCTGACAACTCATATTACAGTCTGTGCCAAACCAGAGTAATAGGAACCGACTCATACCCTAACAGACAGCACACCAAAGCTTCATACTTGAAAGATTGCTTAGCTATTTAGCCAATCAGAGACCAGTATTGCTGTGTTTTACATCACTGAATGCTTGCAGGACGTAATGGCATAAAGAAAGCTAAATATAAAACCACTGTAGCCTTAAAATGCATGGTTGTTGGGATTACCTGTTTGTTTCTTTATTTCAAGTTGGAAATTAACATTTTTTCAATCTGGTAAATACTATTTGACCAAGATTCAAAATGTAAAGAAGACAATACAAAAACACTTTGAGACTACATAATGAGATGTTTCTAATAATACAGATTAATGTTATATGAATCATACTAAATAGTTCCTGTGATGGACATTTGGTTATGCCTCCTGTAGCAAAGCATGTTGTCATCACTATAGTCAAGTCTTCGTCTAGTACATACCCATGGAGACAAAATAAATATAGATATGTGTCAAATAAATAAAATCAAGTCCTCATCTGGAACATATCCATAGAGACAAGAAATTATAAATGTGTGTCTGTTTTCTGTCATGATTGCAAGATTTGAAGTTGTCATCTGATCTAG
Source organism: Amphiduros pacificus (assembly GCA_949316495.1). Taxonomy (NCBI): domain Eukaryota; kingdom Metazoa; phylum Annelida; class Polychaeta; order Phyllodocida; family Hesionidae; genus Amphiduros; species Amphiduros pacificus. The sequence continues at coordinate 53,673,692 of OX439001.1, read as the reverse complement.
GTTAGAGTTATTCTGCATTACATCGGTAGTATTCAATTACTACCTCTGCGGTCATTGGCCTACATTTGATACCATACTAAATTTGAAATTCCCCAAGTAATAAATACTTGCATTGCTCACAAATATATCATCAAATCTGAATTTACCAACATCAAGTTGTAAACTGTAATCAGGTGTCTGGTAAATAAACTGACCAATCTGTACAACTGCCAGTACAAAACAACTCAATTTATACTCTTTCACCAATGAGTGGACAACCAGATGTTTATGAATACTGATGACTTGCTGTCGATTATGTGCGCACCATTCTACCTTTGGTGGCAGGGACCGATATGATAGAGAGGTTCTTGGAGGGTAGTAGGTCACGGTTACTGTTGAGAGATCTTACTGTGGAGGTAAGTAGGTCAGGGGTACTGTAGAGAGGTCCTGCTGTGGAAGGTAGGTCAGGGTTACTGCAGAGAGGTCCTACTGTGGAGGAAAGTAGGTCAAGGTTACTGTAGAGAGGTCCTGCTGTGGAAGGTAGGTCAGGGTTACTGTAGAGAGGTCCTACTGTGGAGGAAAGTAGGTCAAGGTTACTGTAGAGAGGTCCTGCTGTGGAAGGTAGGTCAGGGTTACTGCAGAGAGATCCTGCAATGGAGGGTAGTAGGTCAGGGTTACTGTAGAGAGGTCCTGCTGTGGAAGGTAGGTCAGGGTTACTGTAGAGGGGTTAGGGTTACTGTCCTACTGTGGAGGAAAGTAGGTCAAGGTTACTGTAGAGAGGTCCTGCTGTGGAAGGTAGGTCAGGGTTACTGCAGAGAGGTCCTATTGTGGAGGGCAGTAGGTCAGGGATACTGTAGAGAGGTCCTGCTAGGAGGGTAGGTCAGGGTTACCGCGGAGAGGTCAGGGTTACTGCAGAGAGGTCCGATTGTGGAGGGTTATAGGTCAGGGTTACTGCAGAGAGGTCCTGCAATGGTGGATAGTAGGTCAGGGTTACTCGAGAGAGATCCTGCAATGGAGGGTAGTAGGTCAGGGTTACTGTATAGAAGTCCTGTAATGCAGGGTAGTAGGTCAGGGTTACTGTATAGAAGTCCTGCTATGCAGGGTGGTAGGTCAGGGATACTGTAGAGAGGTCCTACTGTGGAGGTAAGTAGGTCAGGGATACTGTAGAGAGGTCCTACTGTGGAGGACAGTAGGTCAGGGATAATGTAGAGAGGTCCTACTGTGGAGGTAAGCAGGTCAGGGATACTGTAGAGAGGTCCTAATGTGGAGGAAAGTAGGTCAGGGCTACTATAGAGAGGTCCTACTGTGGAGGAAAGTCGGTCAAGGTTACTGTAGAGAGGTCCTGCTGTGGAATGTAGGTCAGGATTACTGCAGAGAGGTCCTATTGTGGAGGGTAGTAGGTCAGGGATACTGTAGAGAGGTCCTGCTAGGAGGGTAGGTCAGGGTTACTGCAGAGAGGTCAGGGTTACTGCAGAGAGGTCCTATTGTGGAGGATAGTAGGTCAGGGTTACTGCAGAGAGGTCCTGCAATGGGGGATAGTAGGTCAGGGTTACTCTAGAGAGATCCTGCAATGAAGGGTTGTAGGTCAGGGTTACTGTAGAGAGGTCCTGTTATGGGGGAGAGTCGGTTAGGGGTACTGCAGAGAGGTCCTGTAATGCAGGGTAGTAGGTCAGGGTTACTGCAGAGAGGTCCTGTAATGCAGGGTAGTAGGTCAGGGTTACTGTATAGAAGTCCTGCTATGGAGGGTAATAGGTCAGGATTACTGCCTATTTACATGTCCTTGAGCTGTACACAATTTTGGTTTAATATTGTATATAATATAAGGTTTAATATTGTATATATCTTTATATAAAATCTTTATATAAAATCCACATGGTATCCAACTTCATCTACTTTAAAAAATAGGATGTTAATTCATTCCCTAAATTATTTTTTTTCCATTATACACAACATTATCTCCTTCAGAGGAAATCCAAGGGGCCATTTTGTTATGTCACCTGACATGGGAAATGCCTGGACATGTCATGGGGTAATAGTGGGTGTCCCCTAAATTAGCCAATCAGAATTGGTTTCATATTAATCTGATTTCATACATCACATGACATTGTTCAATATTGTCCCTATCTTTTTGTTGGGAACCTTCGCAATTATCATGTTCAGGAAAGGATAATTTCATTCACAGAGATACAAAGTAGGTGAAGTCAAAAGTTAACTTATTATCTGTTCACAAATCCAATTTGGACACCTTATTAAAACACATCAAACTGCTGTGAGTTCAAAGAAAAGTCCAGTTGGCTGATACAATGAAAAGTGTGATGTTTAAAGTTGAAGATATATCTTGTCATATAGTGCTTGTATCTGCATGGATAAATATAATTCATGTTTCTGGTCAAGATGGTGGGAAGGGCAACTCCAGTATATATATAAGACCTACTTTTGGAATATTTCCTTGCAACGAAAAGTGCATGTTAACTCATATTTCACTCATATCAGGAAGATGAATGAAGGTGTATATGGCCTCGTTGTGGCCAGCACGTGAGCCTGAGAGGTCTGTTGGTCATGATGGGCTGAAGCAGATCACACCTACTCTAAGCTTCTTTTGAGCAAATAGGCACTGAGTCAACTATTCTGTTACATACTCTATAACATGACCAATTGGTGTCATTGTTATGAATAGAAAGTGACAACAATAAATGAGTCATCCTGCGAGTGACATGTATACCAAATTTGTCAAGGGATGTACCACGTAGTGGGTTGAAAAGATGAAAAGTAAGATTGTTACTTCTTGGGCAAATATTTCCAATATCTCCCCAATCTCCCCAATGAATGTTACATTCTAAATTTTTTTTTGAACTGGGCATGGCCACGTGTACAGTTGTGGCATTTTAACAGCTGTAGGGTAGTTGCATATCATGGTTACATGGATTTCAGGCACTATATATATATATCGTATCAGTGCAAACAGCGAGGATATGAACATTTACAGCTTGCCCGTCTATATAATATAATATAAATCAATAATGACAGGGTTACTGCTACATTTATAAGACTTTCAAACCATCATGTGCATCCATTTCTTGTTAAGACATTTACCACTGTGACTACTCAACATGGCGTCTCTTGACTAAAATAGTGCTTGTCATGGTATGTCAAATATGTCTGTGACTGGGAAATATGTCGGGGAATGGGAAATTGGCTGTCTGGGCCTGTTTCCTGGACATGCCATGCCCCAGATTCTCCAAGGCACCTGAGTGTGTTAAACATAATATCCTCTATGATTGTTGTAAATATTTCATCAGTAATGGCAGCTACTTCCTACAACATGTCGGCTGCATTACTGCCATATTGTGTACATCACCTGTTAACTTTAAGCCAGGGAAGGACGTTTTGAAGACTCCACTTATCTCTCACAAAGTAATAACATTTTGATATTATTATGTCTTTGTATTCTTCCCTCAATGAGATCAGTTTGAGGGAAGAATAGAAGACGATTGTATAATATGTGAAGGTAAATGGCAATATCATGTCAAAGACATATCTGCGAGAGACCAATTACACAATTACTCTGTGCACTCTATTGGCAGGCTCTCATGACTTTACACACATCTTTAAGTTATCATTCCAATATAGACAAGATATTCGAGATTTCTTGGATGATTTTAATCTGTTTGTTAAATCAGAGACAATACTATAGATTTTAATCTGTTTGTTAAATCAGAGACAATACTATAGGCTCTTTTTATTGACGTTGGAATTTATCAGCTCTAATTCAAACGATTTAAGAATTATTTCAGAGGTATGAATTAATTATTTCCCAACATTGTGGTGAGATATTGACGGTCGCCATGTTTTCATTGCATTCCAAGCTTGGCTATCAGTATCACATATGAACACAATATACCGCCGCGATTCGCCGCTATCACCCATTCATTTCAATATTCAAAGCCGATTCAATACTAAAGACTTTCCTTTCAAAGTTTGGTATTTTCCTTCCAGGAAAAACACGTCATGGAGACGATTAGCTGAACGCTTTGAAACATGCTAACATGATAAAAATGTGATTAAGTCAATCGATTTTAATCTGTTTGAATGCAAATGATGAAAAGGTTAAATAAATATTTTGACACGTACAGTTAGCTTCATATTCGAAATTGAAGTTTAAATAAATACATTAAATAAGACTTAAAACTATCTTAATCATGTTTTATAAAGGAATAGTGCAGCGTATACAGAAATCCCAGCAATCCCAGCAACACCAGCAATCCTAGCAATCCCAGCAACACCAGCAATCCCAGCATTCCCAGCAACCCCAACAATCCCAGCAACCCCAGCAATCCCAGCATTCCCAGCATTCCCACCAATCCCAGCAATCCTAGCAACCCCAGCAACCCCTGCAACCCCAGCAATCCCAGCAACCCCAGCAATCACAGCAATCCCAGCAACCCCTTATTAGTTATTTCTCTTTGTATCTTGCTTTCTGTATATGCTATATTTATATTGATTCTGGGTACCTTTTATTGATTATCATAATACATTGTGCTTTTATTTCATTTTCCCTTGTGAAAACATATAAAAAGAAATGTTTAGAAAAATACGTTGATAATTTGGATAACATGGTTAGATATACAACTTTGACTGTGCCTATCAAAATTTACCCCGAGGGGAGGCAGGGAAAAAGTTTAGATTATGACATTCCGAAACCATAAAGATTATCCAGCTTCTGATGGGGGATGTATACACATCCATGATCATATAATCCCCCTTGTCAAGTAAGTACTGTAACAATCCCTGGACTTGGGAATTATGTATGTTCTACCCATTCTGCTTCACCCCCCCCCTCAAGGCACAATATTGACAGGCTTATTATTTCAAAGATAGAGTTTCTTCACGAAGGACAAACCCCTCAGCAATATGACAATCATTGCACAATCTATTCTTTTATGGGCATTTCTACTTGAGATATCGACCATTGATAATTTAATTTTACATCAATAGATGCTGCAGGAATGCTGTGATCAATCAACGTTTGAGCTTTTTATCTCTGATTGCTACATTCACCGACAAAGTTGTAATATTCGATATGTGTATGGTCTAAATCAATAAGGGAATGGTTTCTCAGATTTACCCGCCCAGGTCTCACGTGGCCTGACCACATTGATACCTACATTACATAAAAGCTATTGAGAGAGAAAGAGAGAGACATATACAAAGAGAGAGAAAGAAAAAGAGAAAGAGGGATGGAGAGAGAGAAAAAAGAGAAAGAGAGAGATATATACAAGGGGAGAGAAAGAAAGAGAGAAAGAGAGAGACATATTCAAGGAGAGAGACAGAAAGAGAGAAAGAGAGAAAGAGAGAAAGAGAGATGGAGAGAGAAAAAAAAGAGAACGAGTGATATAGATGGAGAGAGAAAGAGAGAAAAAGAGAGACGAATGGAAATAGAAAAATATACGATGAAAAAAATAGAAACAGATCCCGAAAAACCGAAAAAGCAAGATCAATTGACAGATACAGAGAGATAAAGAGATATATAGGTTCACAAGATGAGAGTCCAGTTTTGATTAATGCCATATAGATTGCTGACACAGAAAAGTTCACAAGATGAGAGTACAGTTTTGATTAATGCTATATAGATTGCTGAGACAGATAAGTTGACAATGAGAGTACAGTTTTGATTAATGTCATATAGATTGCTGAGACAGATAAGTTCATAAGATGAGAGTCCAGTTTTTAGTAGTGCCATATAGATTGCTGACACAGATAAGTTCACAAGATGAGAGTACAGTTTTAATTAATGCCATATGGATTGCTGAGACAGATAAGTTCATGAGATGAGAGTACAGTTTTAATTAATGTCATAAAGATTGCTGAGACAGATTAGTTCAGAAAATGAGAGTACAGTTTTGATCAATGTCATATAGATTGCTGAGACAGATAGGTTCACAAGATGAGAGGATAGTTTTAATTAATGCCATATAGATTGCTGAGCTAGCTTACATTCTAGTTATGCATATTCGTTGTGGAAATATCGTCCCTTACCCAGCGGTTTTAATGTAAATGTTAATAAAACAACATCATTGAATAAAACAAACAGACGGGGATGGCTCTTATTTTTTGATAAAGTCACCGGAGGAAGATTTGTGGAGGGGCACAACACCCTCTCCCATCTGAATAATAGAGTGCGCTGAAAGCTATGATAAACATTTGTTGGGGCAGCTCTTATTGATTGCTGCCATCAAGCAGAGTTTGATTATTCATAACTGAAGGCTAAAGAATGGAAAAAAAATATTACTCAATTATCCCACTCCCGAGTACAAATGTTAGACCAGGGTGCACGGATACCAGCTTCTGCTCGGACACCAGCTTCTGCACGGACACCAGCTTCTGCCCGGATACCAGCTTCTTCACGGATACCAGCTTCTTCACGGACACCAGCTTCTGCACGGACACCAGCTTCTGCATGGATACCAGCTTCTGCACGGACACCAACTTCTGCACGGATACCAGCTTCTGCATGGACACCAGCTTCTGCCCGGATACCAGCTTCTGCACAGACACCGGCTTCTGCACGGATACCAGCTTCTGCACAGAAACCAACTTCTGCACGGACACCAGCTTCTGCACGGACACCAGCTTCTGCAGGGACACCAACTTCTGCAGGGACACCAACTTCTGCACGGACACCAACTTCTGCACGGACACCAGCTTCTGCAGGGACACCAACTTCTGCAGGGACACCAACTTCTGCACGGACACCAGCTTCTGCACGGACACCAACTTCTACATGGATACCAGCTTCTGCACGGACACCAGCTTCTGCACGGATACCAGCTTCTGCACGGATACCAGCTTCTGCAGGGACACCAACTTCTGCAGGGACACCAACTTCTGCACGGACACCAGCTTCTGCACGGACACCAACTTCTGCATGGATACCAGCTTCTGCACGGACACCAGCTTCTGCACGGATACCAGCTTCTGCACGGATACCAGCTTCTGCAGGGATACCAGCTTCTGCAGGGACACCAGCTTCTGCACGGACACCAGCTTCTGCATGGATACCAACTTCTACATGGACACCAGCTTCTGCACGGACACCAGCTTCTGCACGGATACCAACTTCTGCACGGACACCAGCTTCTGCACGGACACCAACTTCTGCATGGATACCAGCTTCTGCACGGACACCAGCTTCTGCACGGACACCAGCTTCTGCACGGATACCAACTTCTGCACGGATACCAGCTTCTGCACAGACACCAGCTTCTGCACGGACACCAGCTTCTGCACGGATACCAGCTTCTGCACGGACACCAGCTTCTGCACGGATACCAGCTTCTGCACGGACACCAGCTTCTGCACGGACACCAGCTTCTGCACGGATACCAGCTTCTGCACGGACACCAGCTTCTGCACGGAAACCAGCTTCTGCACGGAAACCAGCTTCTGCACGGACACCAACTTCTTGTTAAGCTTAGTTTGGACATGGGTCTGTGAACATAATGCCATAATGTCAGAACATGTGTTCTATTGAGAGCAGTGCTATTTACATGTCCATGAAAATAGTTGTTTACAATTACATTTCCATGAAAAAATGAATCACGTCAGATAACTGGGGTTGTTTAATCCTTGGCCAGACCCAAAGTGGATTCAGATTAGGGACACAAAGTGGATATATATATATATATATAGTCAGTAGGTCAAATTGGTGTGAGAGGGAAGTCATTGCGATCGTGTCATCAGATCATACAAGTTACATCGAAAGAGAGTAGTATTTACATTCACACATTTAGCGAGAAAGATATTGTTTCACGAAAAGAAAGCGACGAGTATGAATCCAAGTAATATTGCGAAAATAACTCAAAAAAGCTGCCCTCCAAAACAGGACATCTTTACCATATCAGTCCCTGTCACCAATGATAAAAAGGTGTGCACAGAATTGACCGCAAGCCATGACCATTCGATCTGGAACTGATTATTGGCTAGCGTCTTGGTCAGCCAATCGAGGTTATGACCTGAGGCTGGTCAATTCTGATTGTATGATATCTTGGTGGTTATTACTCACATGCATGACTGGACATTGTGCTCCAGATATCTAACAACATCCAAACAGGGCAATGACGGAAGAGGTAGCGAGAACTTAGCGAGAACTAAATATCAATGCAGGGTAAGAACCTTCACATGATTAAAAATAGTTCTGTTTGAAGAATGTTGACTTGATATAAGTGCTAATTGTGGGGTGGACAGGTGTCAAAATGTGTATTTCAATGTAGGAGACCTTGTTTTTGAAATTGGTGTCTTTATAATTATATATATTGGAATATGTAGTTGTGTCAAGTTACGTGACATACCAGTTAGCCAATCAGGAACAAGCCACGGGCTGTGTCGCAGTTGGTTAGAGCGCTAGGTTTAGCTGGTCTACCAGCTAACTGCAGGTGAATCTGTACCAGGTGCCAGGTGAATCTGTGCGATCCAGTAGGGCTGGTTGAGGTCAGCGGCCATTTTGTTTAGTCTAACAGGAATTCCTGTTAGATTCCATGATGTCTTTTTTTCTAATCCTGACCTGTTGAATGTTGAATACCTCATCATTATATTATTAATTTGAAATGCTAATAAAAACTTATCATGGCAAAATACTTTCAGCAAAGTGGATACATAAAAAAATGGCTACCCCAGCATACCATACAGGGATTCCACCAATCTATTAATAGTCTAGCCATACAGAAGAGGGCTTCCGACAATATATTAATAAATTCATTGGAATAAACCAATCAGAGCGGCCCTTACATAACAAGCCTGAGGCACTGAAGCTCCCATCTGGACTTGGCATGATTGGAGGTTGGCAAGCTCTTTGCCAGCTTAGTAGCACCAGTTCCTCTGTAGTGATCCAAAGGCCATGGGTTCGATCCCCAACCGTATTATAAGACCTAATGACAAGCCTTACTCAACCCCCGCCGTGCCAAGATTGAATTCATGATACAATTTCACACATGACCTGAGGTCCATGCCTAAAGGGTTAACTTGTTGTCCTTGAAAATCTATGACCGGGTGGGCTGTCATGTCAAGGACCTGCGACATGACAATTCAGTGATTCAGCACTATATCTGCTACAAGTGGGTCTCATCACGACATGACTGATATAATGATGAAAGTGGTGTAACCTCAACAAAAAAAACAAACAAACAAACCAATCAGAAACTGGCAGCTCGGTAGAATGTTGGCCATACTGTGTATCCGCACCAAATATGTTATATTTGGAGGGAGGAAAGTTTATCCCAATGTTACTTGATGTTGTTCCTATTTCTGTCTGTCATTGGATGGTTTCTGAAATATTTGTCTCTAAACAGTGACCGCTTTAATGGTCCTTCCCACACAACAGGCTTTAATACAATAACTAGCCAAGACAAATGTGAGTTTGATGGCACGTTATGTTGAGGAACACAAATTGCCAGCATCATCTTGAAATATAGTGTTGAGAAACAACCAAGACTTCCCTGGCAACTCAATCTCAAAATAAATCAATGGATCTTTATATAATATACCATTTGGACAAAGGACCATTATTTCCTTCAGGGCAGACTTTGTGGGATCATTTTGGAAACAATTCCATCCACATATGACATTAACTAATTGAATCAATCACATGCAGGAGGCTTTGTCAATATCGATTTTGGTCAAACACAAGGAGATCATCTCACTGAAGGAAGTCAGATCTGAAAAAAATGTCTGCCTTTGACTTTGTGTCCTTTCAGTAGTGTCAGTCAAGCTTGTTATATATCAGTGGAAACAAGTGTCTCAAGAAGGTTAAACCACCAAGTGGTGTGTCACAAAAACGTGTAAGCCATCTCCTAACCGACTTGCACAAAAGGTTTTTACACTGTTTTCTGATGTAGAATGTAGACACGGAAATAATCTTCTATCAATCACCTGTTCATCTATATGATACATAACGAACCAATAAACAGCACTTTGCACATCTAATTGCAATGGAATTATTAAATTGTTATGTTTTTCAAATGTGAATTTATAAAGATCAATATACACAACGTATATTTCTTTATAAACATGATTATGCAAAGAAAGATATAATGTTTCTGATGAAGTCAAATAAAAAGTAAGCATGGCAAGTTGATATAATTAATACCTCTACTTAATAATCAAGTCTAATGAACCGAACCCAAAACAAGGCACTATTTGGCGGTCCTTAGAACCCCATGTGAGATATGTTTTCTTTAGCAGTTAACCGCAGATTGGGACTCTTTGTGCCTCTTCCTTTACATAATTCAGAGTACAACATTCACAAACAACTTGTTCTTAGATTGAGACAATTTCCCTCATGAGTTATGTGTGGGAGGTCAGCGATTGTGGGCAGAAGCAGTTGACGTAAACTTACCAGTCAAATTGACCAAACAAGTTTTTACCTTAATGGTTTGGTTGTTATGTTTCTCAAGACTTAACCATTAGTGAAATTGATTCAACTTGGAGAAGGAAAACTCTCTCTGCTCTCGTAAAGAAAACTAGGTCAATTACACATTATATAATTGTGTTTCACAGCCATTGGGAGTCATAGGGGTTCTATATTTTGCATTATAACAAACATGATAACATTAACCATGGCCTTTGATAACCAGTCATGTAGCACTGGTTGGAGTGTTTTATTCACGTTTTAATGCCAGCCGCTATTTTGTTTCCTTTGTCAATTGCGCATGAGTGAACTCTCCTGAGATTTATCAATTGTAAATGCCAAAACATCAAATTGAACATCCCCTGATGCAACAATTAGAAGATAGTGTTTATTGTGAATTAGACCCAGATATGATGTGATAGGCTCTTGAAGGAGACACTTATTCTGCCAATTTTCAGCTGTCTTGGTTTAACTGCTTTCACAACCTTGCTACCACAAGAATTATTGTTTTGCCCTTCAAACAATGCCTATGAATGCTCTACAAACACATCTCCTTGTCTGACCCTTCCTGGTATCCTAGCATTGCTGTGACTACTTGTCGGTCTCGTCATAGAATAACGGCGAAAGTGATGGAAAACCCAAACAAAACAAGCATATAGGAGAGCCAAATATAAGGTGCTTATCCAGATGGTAATCAGGGCTGAGGACGAGGACCGGCAGTCACCAATTATATGAAGCTTGTTCCTTTGCGTCTGTTCATTAGGTACTGACCAGTCCAAAGTACCAAAACATACTGTCTACTTGTAGTTCATTTGTTTTTTGGAGCCATTAACGGCCAGCGCTGTTAAGACAACATGCAGGAACCTGATGTTTTACCGGTGTCTTATTCTCTAGTCTTTGAGAACCATTAGGATATTTTAGTTGTTGGTGAAGCTTACCACTGGAATCAGAGATATTTAAACATTATGTGTTAAACGCATGTGTTGAATGTCTCTGAACTAATCAAATGGCCAACCCATTTCATTTCATTAATTGCAATCCAGTAATTGATTTGATAGATACAAAAGTCAGGTGGGCGATATTAAGAGTCTGACTGACGTGATAATTACCTGTTACTTTCTTACTTTCTTAAGAGGCAATATGAAGCTGATTAACCACGGATCTTTGAATGCATTGTTTCCGACCTTGTTCTGACCTTGCATATCAATCTCTGATCTAGCACATTCCACAAAAAGTTCATTTTGTTTCATTAAAGCAAGTCAGTTTTGATTAATATCTCATTTCAAAACTTGATTAAAAGCATTTTTTCAACAGACATCAATTTCATGTTATAATGAGTTTCATTTTTGGATCATTACTCAGTAATTAATGTAATGAGATTTGAATGAGATATTAAGATAAATGAAACTAGGGCTGACAGTTTTAAACACGAGATTGGCAGAGAGTTTCACCCACAATGCATGCTGCGTCAAAATGATTCTTTCTTCTAAGGGAACCACAAGAATGCTTCACAAAATATTCAAGAATATCTTTATGGAGACAATGTCGGAGTAATAATTTCATGTTTTAATTGAAAGTCTTCCATGCATTCAGATAGAGGTATCACTTTGTCAAACAGCAGCTATAACGGACACAAACCTGCATTTGTGCTGACAGGGGGCGCTCATAGCACAGCAAACTTGTCACCAGATGTCAGCACTATTTAAAATGGTAAAATTGTGGTAAATTGTGATATGCGATTATGTTAAATGAAGATTTTGTCATCCCAAGTCTTTTGAAATAAGAAACAACACATTGATATCTACCTTTCCCGACGCTGCATCATGACTCAAGTACATACAAACCCCAACCAGGAATCAAACCCTGGACCTCCTTTATCATGGGAGACACACAACTTACCAACCGAACCAAAATCTGAGGACCCAGATTTTTAACTAACTGACTCTCAGATATTGAATTATTATTCAAAAACAAATCTGGACGTGGTTATGATCGATACTTTAAAGGTATTAAACATAAAACCTGTAAATTCGTTAATAAAGAGCATATCTATGTGTGAAGATCATGGCATATTGAGGTTTAACATAGAACAAGAAGATAAATTGCAAAACATAGAAGTTGCACTCTCAGCAGAGATCTCTCAGTCATTAGTTGCACGTTACGAGTAAACACGGGTAGCTTTTTTGACCTTAGATGAGGCTTAATAGCACTGTTTAATAACATTGTTTAATAGCACTGTTTAATAGCACTGAGTAGCACTGTTTGGTGTTATTCTGGCACGATCCAAAGGACGATACCCTTCATGGCATCATAAACATATTGCCATACTCCAATGACGTCATTTTACCTTTCATTGCCTGTATGATATACCTCCACATAAAAATGACATCAAGAAAGAAGTGTGCTTTCATTTGGGGGCTATATATTAGAGTCTTGTGCAAATAGATTTCACAGACACTCAGAGGGATGCATCAATCTCCTGTATGTGAATTATTTCTCTTGATAATGCCTCAGTCACATTTGCACTGGGCGCCAGCCGGGAAGTAAGAATCGGCCGACTTCCCAGTCTGCTGGGCGCTGGGGAGTTTATCAGCAGCAATCTGAGAGATGCCGCAGCTGTGATCACATTATTAAAGGGCACCGCACGGCATGTGCAAAACTGAATAGCGCAGTCGTCTGTAGGATATCTTTACGACGTCTGTTTCAATTGTGACGCCTGTTTCAATTGTGACTTACGGAGCCCCCTAACAGTTCAAAGGTCAAGGTCACACAACACACTTCCTGTCCAGTACTGGCAGTACTTGCTGGTCACAAAAAAATCATAATTCTCAGAGCAGATGTTCTTTTGTGGATTTCAGACAGATAGGCTGTATGTATGTCAATTTTAAGATCATATATTGTTTTCATATACCTTAAACCACTGTAAAATCACCTGGAACCTTCCAGGTTTCATGAATGCTTTAAGGTGATTGTCATACTATCCATCTTAAGTGGACTAAATGTAACATGCCATAGGTCAGCCCAGGATTTGATTTTTCCCAGATCACTATCAGGTGCACCAGCTGCCTCTTGTGAGTCATCAACAGAAATAAATAGAGTAGTATCATCTGCATATAAATCTATATTACAATGTACAAACAGTAGCGTTATAAATTATATATGTGTTATGAGAGAGACCCACCACTGATCCCTGGAGTACACCAGCCTTGATCTCTTCAGCCTTGATCTCTCCAGCCTTGATCTCTCCAGCCTTGATCTCTTCAGCCTTGATCTCTCCAGCCTTGATCTCTTCAGTCTTGATCTCTCCAGCCTTGATCTCTCAAGCCTTGATCTCTCCAGCCTTGATCTCTCCAGTCTTGATCTCTCCCCGGTCTCATAATTCAATCTCTTCTTTCACCAGAAGCTTTTTATGTGTCAACACATTTTAAAATGTCACTTACATTTCAGTGAGGGAATTAATCGAGAATAAGTCTGTTAATTAACATCTGGAAGAATACCATTTGTTCCTAATTGGAGGAATGGAACTTTTAGATGCTATTCCTTGTACAGCAGGAAGTTGTGAAATCCAATTAAATACTTGGAGATTTTCAACCACTGTTTTTGAGATGTCAAATTATTGCAACTTATCACAGAGAGTAAAAGTATATTATTTTTCAGCTGATTCCAATTTATGATTGTTATGGTTTCTCTAAACATTTTCCAACTGTGAGGATGATTGTCATTTCTAGCTTTCCCATGTTAGCTTATCAACCTATCTTTTTTCAGATCGTTAACGCCTAGTTTGTCTGTTTGATTGGTGTTTTACATCACTTTCAACATTATTTCAGTCATTTCGTGATGAGACCTACTTGTAGCAGATATAGTGCTGCCTCACTGAATTGTCATGTCGCAGGTCCTTGACATGACAACCCACCCGGTCACAGATTTACAAGGACAACAGGTTAACCTTTAAGGCACGGGCCTCAGCTCATGTGTGAAATTGTATCATGAATTCAATCTCTGCACGGCGGGGGTTAATGACTCGCATAATAAGGCTTGTCATGTGGTCTTATAATAACAATTCGTACAATATTAAAAAGATATGTAGACGGCTCTTCTAACATGTCATTCACACTTGGAAATTCAAAACATTTAAATAAATCATTTCTTTCCAAAGCTGGTCCCCTTGTTTGTATCCCAAATATGTCCGACAAAGCAATTAGCTTTTTCGTTCTTAAATATCAATTTTAATAGTGTAATGATCACCTGAGCTATCAGATGTGGATATAAGGGGAAAAACCTCTTTATATTGTATGTGATCAGAAATACTGCTGAGAAACTGATCTAATATAGCTGCCTTAGTATTAGTTATATGTCTAGGGTCATTATGTGATCAGCCAGAAACGTTTGCCTAATAGAATTGAAACATATGGTACATTACGGAATGAGGATCCACATTTAGATCACCAGTTACTTTTGGTATTCTGCCTTGCTTGGCAAGATCTGTTTGAGCTTGAAGAACAGAACTGCTTAGGAGAAAATAAGACACAAAAGACACAAAGCAGGAAAACATTATTTTTAAATTTAATTTCTACAAGCATGGCCTCAATATCTGGACTTTCCAGGTCTCCCTAATGATTCATATCTGAATGTTTAACAGCGGTAATTATTTCTCGTATACCTCTCTCGCTGGAGCGGCATATTTCTATATCACCAGAAAACATTAAAAACCATAAGAATATATATACGGCTGACAAAATGCAATGTTGCTCACGTCTTTCAATTAGTTATTATAAACAAGTGTGGTAAGCTTACATCTGTTAATCAAACCAATGCTACCTTGATACTGACCTGCTGATATGCCCATGGTTTAACACAAAAAAATTCAAATAACAAACTGTACTGTTACCATGGCGACCACAATGTTTACATATATAGGTTCTGGTAAATAGCAAATGTGATTCAACTTTATGCTGATTAACTTGTTTCCTATCAGTACTGGGACATCTGTCATGGAATAATTAAACAAATATACTGTTTGTTTGTTTTGTTTGGGGTTTTACATCACTTTCAATATTATTCCAGTCATTTCGTGATGAGACCTACTTGTAGCAGATAAAGTGCTGCCTCACTGATTTGTCATATCGCAGGTCTTTGACATGACACCTCACCTGGTCACAGATTTACAAGGACAACGGGTTAACCCTTTTGGCACGGGCCTCAGCTCGTACAGGAAAATGAATTATGAGTTCAATCTCGGCATGGCCGGGGATCAAACCCACAACCTTTGGATCACCACAGAGGAACTGGTGCTTGTAAGCTGGCGCTCCAACCAAATATACCTATTATATCCAACCAAATGACCTATTAAAACTAGCAAGTAATAACGGAATAATAAGCAAACTCTTGGCTTCTTGTTCCATGTTAATAAGATAGTTAGTTTGGTTTAACCATATTTATTTTAGTTTGGTTTAACCTTATTTATTTATACACCAAACAACTATCATAAGTATATGGCCACTGGTACAATTTACAAAGATATAGCTAAACACATGTTTAAACACATGTTGTACGAAGTAACTGTAAAACAGTTGCAACTTTTGTTGTATTTTTGCAGCAACGTTTATTGAATTTAATTGAACAGAATACAGTACTGTCAAATGACAGCTATTTGTACTGAAAATGATTAGACTCCAGTATTGTACTGCAGCATTAGTTGTTCTAAATATATAAATCTATTAATTTGACATATACAATCATACACAGGGCATAGCAATGAATACACCCGATTTGCATAACATGACAGGACATCTATATTATGTGAATGATAAGAATTACTAATATAATCATATGGAATTTATTGTACATAGATTATAATAGCACTCTCAACTATGGTTCAAACTACTTTATGCTCTCACTATATTCATAAACACTTTTTATTATATCCAGGCCCATTAAGTTATATGTACATCCATTTATTTTCACTGTAAGTGTGTATCATATTGTGAGCCATGTTGATTCCACATCAACATCCAAGCCTTATACAATATTAAACATTCATGTCTTCCACGCTTAGCATCGCAAAATAAAGAGCATGTATCTAATAGCAGTTTAATCCAACTTTGACAGTCTTTTACCTGTAACTGTAAACTGATATATTCGAAACTAATATGTATTTCAAAATAACATTGTTCATGCCTTGTTTGATGAATGGATTGCAATTCCGATATACCCAGGGTAAATTGATATAAATGTAAACATAAGAATGGAATGGAAACAGATAATATGCATGTTTCTTGTTGATTAAGTCCCATATTACACCACTCGTTCTTTCGAACATGCCATTTTGAAGCAACCTAAGATGAGCACATTAAAAGTACATTTATTTAGGTGACAGTTGATGCCGTGATATCATCTTCAAAAGAAACAGTGGCCTTCCTGAACAGTCTTCTCATAGCCACCTGAAAATGGTGATACTTAAATGCATATATGAAAGGGTTCAGGCAACAGTTGATGAAAACGGCATACACAGTTAGATCATACCAGAATCCCAGGAGAAGGAGGTTGGAAATAACACCAACACTATAGAATAATGCAATGGTTTCATTCCACACCCAACACAACACAAAGCACATACAGACCAAAGCCATTGTCTTGAGTACGTTTATCCTGACACGAGCCAACTTGGCTGCCCTTGATCTTTCTGCATTTGAAGCATTAGACTGAGAAGTAATATTCATTCTATTGAGTGCCATGAACATTCTTATATACGAGAAGACCATAATGAACAATGGAATATAGAACTGTAGACAAATAACAAAAATAATCGCTACCCTCATTATTATGAGGCTTGGAAAATCTACGCCAACTGTACAATAACCGCCAGATATTCCGGTAGATGGAACAAGCACAACCAACTGAACGAGGACACCCAGACCCCAAACAAACACAAGCCCAATCCACATGTGAACCTTAGTGAAGCGAGCTTTGTACAATATAGGATGCACAATTTCCATATATCTCTCCAAAGTGATGAAGATGAGGTTCCATGTGGAGGAGGTGAAGAGGCCCCACAGGATGGGTTTGGCCATCCACAGCTTACAGTAGAGTACATCCACCTCAGTGAGGCCTCCTATATCATACCTAACATTGGACGATATTGCCAACATGGCTGACCCACAAAGGTCAATGGTACTCTGGCTTATGATCAGAATGTTGTTAATCTTGCGACGCATTGCTGGGTAGCTGATAATTACCATAATCACAAACCCATTACTAACAAATCCAATAGCGCCTATCACTATATATATGATATTGGCCAATGGTAGTGCAGAGTCTTCTCTAGAAGATTCTTCAGGCAGGTTTGTACTATACTCATTACGCACTTCAGTGGTCACTTCCATTTCTTGCCAGAGATTCTTGTTGGATTGCTTTATCTCTTTATGTATGTACCCCACACACAATGCGAGTGTGTTATATTTCCTACGCCCCCCTCACACTGATTATAATATGTAAATGCTTCATCTTTTCTGAGAGCGCTGTACCTATCCAAGGTGTTATAACAATTCATCAACCCTTAACACATACATGCAAACAATTCTGAAATGCATTCCATCAGATTGGTATATTATTTATTCCAAAATTATATTCAAGATCTTCAAAATGTGGAGTCACCTGTATGTGTATTTCTCTCTGTCTTTCAGTGAGATCAGCCAAATATGCTCATATGTGCAAAGTTAGACCTCATGTCATTTTATCCTATTTTTTGTGTGTAAAATCATTATTTTTTATGTTTTTCATGTACAATAACATATCAATTCTGTATGTTCTGATGTGCAAATATGAAGATTCCAACATCAGCTGGAAAAAGTATTTGACACAGGCTGGATTCAAACCGCGGACCTTTATCAAACAGATTTCTTAGCAACAGAACCATATCCCACCCTTTGGCAGCACGATCCAAAAATAGGAACATCCTGTTTAAAAATATACATGTGTTTTATGCCTGAACACTAAATACTACGATTTTCCAGGTGTAAAGCATTCACGCAAACATATTTATATGAATACACATAAAATTATTTTATTGTAGAGAGAAGGCTAAAACACATGTGCTGGTGTGATGTAAAATGTACTTGTGAAGCTTCACTTTACGTCATATGGCACATTGTCACGGCACCATGGCGCCACATGCAGTGTCATGAAAACATAAATATCAGTCTTAACATTACTAAGCACGAAATCGGTAGTAATATCTTGTAACGGGTCCAGTGCAGCGGGTCCAGTGCAGCGGGTCCTGTGCAGTGGGTCCTGTACAGCGGGTCCTGTACAGCGGGTCCTGTGCAGCGGGTTCTGTGCAGTGGGTCCTGTGCAGTGGGTCCTGTGCAGCGGGTCCTGTGCAGCGGGTCCTGTGCAGCGGCTCCTGTACAGTCGGTCCTGTGCAGCAGGTCCTGTGCAGCACATCCTGTGCAGCTGGTCCTGTGCAGCGGGTTCTGTTCTTTGTTTTCACTGGCGACTTTGTTTTCTTTTGTGCTAGTATGACGATGTGTGTTGCCATAATGATGTTGTTTTGCCATGGCGATGTGACACTTGTATTGGGAAAAATGCCATGTGCCTTGCATATCACTATAGAATTTTTTATGATTTATAAATCATTACAATCATAGAAGTAATATCAGATGTACAACATTGAAATGATTGAGCCTTTATTTGCGTTATTACAGACCTTTAATTAATTATGATATGTAGAGTTTTTAAAGTGTTTCAAAAGGCACATGTTCTGAACTGCCTAAATTCCTTAACTTTTGTTTTTTTCTATTACTGAGACTGAGATGGTATATATCTATCATGATGTTTACATCTGTCCATTGTCTAGATATATAGTGATAGATGAATTATTAATTATAAAAGAAATTTATGTGAATGTCATGATCAATGTAGATGTTCTAAAATGTGTTAGTAGGTACACAGTGAAAGGTCATGATGTGGTGTGTGTACTAGAATATAAATAGGATGTTATGTTATTCAGTCTTGTGTACCTGTCAAAATGGAGGATCAAAGCACATGAAATAGACTTGAAATAGATCTAAAAACATGCAAGCCGCAAGTAAAAAGAGTAGGGAAAATAGCCATGAAATGATCCTGAATTTTAACAGCATTGCAGACCTAAATATGTTTATGTTCATGTTGAACCATTACAGAAAATGAAGTGTCATCATGTTGATATTTAGATAAATTTTCATGTGTCAAAACAGGCACTAGCCTCAGGAGACTGAATGGCAGAATGACATTCTAATCTCAGTAAGTTTCAATACACCCATCCATAAACTCAACTTGTACATCCAACTTGTACATTGTTCACATCGATGTAATGTGCACTTTCTTTGCTTATAAATGAGCAAAAACTAATTGTGTATCAATGGCAATACTTCTTACCTCAGAATAATTATCAAAACACTTGCAATCCACTATGTTTTGTATAAATTCTAGGCAGCTAGCTGACAACATGTCAGCCATTACAGGTATACTGGTCGCCTATCGCATAAAACTTTTAAATGATCGGGGCCTAGATCATACACTTGTCATTGTCATTTGGATGTCATTGGGGTGAAGAAAAAAATGCTCCCTGTTACCACTGTAAACAATGGCAGACATCGAGAATGAATTGAATTTGCAGGAGGAGAGATTGAAGATCAAATTAAGACCAAAGCAAAGAGAGGCATTACAACTGATTTTGGCGGGAGCAAATGTCTTTGCTATTCTACCTACCGGTAGTGGAAAATCACTAATCTGTGGATTATTGTCAATGTAGTTCAAGAGGGTAATATTATTTACATTACTTAAATGTGACTTTAGTTCACCGACATAAATTATTCTGAAATTGACTGGAAATTGAACTGTCAGATTTTACTGTTAGGGTTGAAAATAGGTACATGTTTTCAATCAATATAAAATGTCATGACAAATGTGTATTGAGATCTGTCATTATATACTTTTGAGTGTTATCTATCTTTGATGTTTAAAAATGAATGGCAAGACATTTTCTTTGTGATTATTTGTAGTTTATATCCTCTTTCTATGTTTTTTCTCCCCAAAATAGGTCTCCCTTGTTATGACATACTACTGTCAGTTTAGATCTCATTTAAAAAAATAAAGGCAGATTTCACTTTGCAATAAGTTGATTGCCATAAAAATAAAGAGAAGAAAATAATACTTTTCAATATATTTATTTTTCCTATTTTATTTTGACAAAATATGAGTAATATAGAGTAATAATACATGCAATAAACATGATGATTATCTTTGCATTATTTGTTGGTCCCAGATTGATAACGGCATAAGTAATAATGTTTACATTGAACCTTTCTTTTCAGATTTACAAGACCAATAACATGGTTACGATAGTGATTTCATCCACCAAATCACTTATATTTGACCAGGTTGCATCATTTCACAAGATGTCCATAAATTGTGTCCCATTACTGTCCATGAAAGAAATGGATGACGAGATTATGTCAGGTGAGTTTAGAAACATGTTAACTATTTTGTTTTCATGACATGTATACAATTATGCACATTTGTATACATTGTTCTCACAGATATGTAGAACTTAAATTAATAGAAGTAATTAAGTTTAGCACTCTGTATACAAAGCATTTTTAAAATGAAATTTACAGGCATGTGACAGTTTGTTCTTACCAAAACTGTTAACCAAAACTTTGATTATTTAATCCCCTTTATTACCTCGAATAGTGATGTGATTGTTTAATACATTCAATTTAATACATGCAATAAACATGATGTTTTACATATAAATTTCAGTTGCACTAAAAGGAGACTGTGATATAATTTGTGCCACTCCTGAAGCAGCAACACGTATCACATTTAAGGATTCTCTTAAAAGGTGGAAACAGAAAGTTTGTGCCCTTGTGGTTCATGAAGTACACTGTTTAACAGATTGGTAAGTATTTATAGAGCAAAAAATAATGACTGTATAATTGTATTATATTAATAATATTGGAAAAATGGACATATTCATAGCAAAATCATTGCAAATTGTAATTATTATACAATAATATATTTTTCAATGTTATAAAAGATTGAGGAAAACATTGATGATTTCAGGGGATTTCAGTTCAGAAAATGTTATCTCGAAGTTGCTTCTTAATGCAGTTTCATACCCCAAGTTCCCATACTGTGCTGCACAGCAACATGCACCAAGGATATGATGACAGACATAATGAGAAATATGCTCATGTGTTCTGATGAGTTCACAATTGTGACATCTCTCCCTGACAGGTATTTACAAGAATTAGTATTTTTACAAATCACATAATTGTTCCTTTCTCTTTACTAAGTGAATATTTAAGTGATATTTACAAATGAATAATGTAAAATTGTCTTATGTGATATTTAACAATCTAATTGCAAGTACAGTAGTGTGATGATTTTTGTTTGTTTGTTTGTTTGTTTGATTTATTTCAGTTATTTCGTGATGCGACCTACTTGTAGCAGATATAGTGCTGCCTCACTGAATTGTCATGTCGCAGGTCCTTGACATGACAACCCACCTGATCACAGATTTACAAGAACAACGAGTTAACCCTTTGGCTCGGGCCTCAGTTCATGTGTGAAATGCTTTCCCTCTGATCTATAAAATATGTAGGCATGCAAACAGAACAGGATTGAACAAACCAATTCACACTTATATTCTACAGGCCAGAGATACACCTTTCCTTGAAATGTGGGACTGAATATTATGACGAGGAACTACAATGGTTAGCAGACAGTCTTAGAGAACAAGGACCACAGTGTGATCAAACAATTGTATAATTATGTAAAGTAAGGGCATATGCATAAGCAATGATGTTGAAAGACAAAGTCGTATTTGTTGTGTTGTATGTACAGAGGGGTTTGGTCTTGGCATTAACTCTAAGTGTGTGCGGCATGTAGTATTGTGGGGATGCCCCAAGAACATAATGACAGCATGTGTAATAACAAAAAGATATCCACTAAGGTAATGTTAACACCAGCCAGCTGGGCTGGAGAGACAACAAACTCATCTACATTGGATCAGATACCATACTGGAAGCTTCGGGTAGTCTTTATTGAGGGTATATATATGATGCTATTTTTACTCAATTTAGCAGCTAGGGATGAGGTATAACATTGAGGGACTATGAGGATTTCTCACTTGTTACACATGGCAGCAGATCGGCGTTGTGCACGTGATGGACAGAAAGGCAGTGCTACAATATGCCTTTATCCACGCAGCACACAATATTGTAGTGAAGACATGAAAGACCTCATTGAAAAAACCAAAGGCCACCCCAAAAAAAATATTGTTGGAGTCTGTATCTGCAAAGAAATATTAAAATACTTATTTGTGGAAGGAATGTCAAAAGACGAATTTAATAATTGTAATAAAGGACATTACTGCAGCAATTGTGATAAAATTCCTATTTCACAAAGGGACTGAATATACCAGATGTATTAAAGAAATCAAGGAAACCTTTGGAAATTTGTTCTTTTTAAACTTTAAATAAGATTTGCTTGACATATAAGCATCCAAAATACCTCATCATAAAAAATGGTATGAAATATTGGTTTGTTACAAATTAATATTTTAAAAAATATTTAAAATATTACATGCAATTGAATGAAATGAGGAATTATACCCCTCTCTTCCTCCACATGTCCATCTCTTGTGCAAGAAACCTTAATTTTTGTTCAAGTTGGAAAGGATGCAGAATCTGCGAGTCACAGCGTAAGTCTTCAAAGCCTTTGTGGCCTGGTCGTTTTGGGTGATAGCTCAATAGAGAATATTGTTCAACTTCTTCTGTGAAAGTTTTTATATCTTTAATATACCATAGAGGCACTTTATTTGTACTCTGATGGGTTTAAACATTCCCAGCCCAGCTTCTGTGAATAAATTATCAATCTCCCACCCAAATGCACCACTCAACAATGAACAACGTTCAACATGTTTGCCTGTGTAGTGGCCTCTTGATCTTTTGAGCATATCTACAAATAAATTGTTAAGAAATTCATTCACAAGGTCAAGGCCAATATTTCCTTTCTCCCTTCCTTTTAGATTTGCCAGACGATTCCATTTTAAATCTTCAATGATGCGCTGTGATTCCAATCCTCCATGACATGTGAGAAAGTTATGAGTGATGATGAGGTATTATGGATGCTTATATCTCCAAAAATCAAGCAAATTTACTTTCCACATGGTGCAAAGGAAAGCACCATCCCCGGCCTCACAGCATCTTTATTGACAGCATACTGTAAAGTGCGCCATAAAAGTCGCTTTGAATATTCCAGCACATGGTCGTCTCCTTCGCTATGTAACTGGCACTCGTTTGAACAAAACCAATTTTGTGTGTTTGCCACAGGGTTCACACATGACTGATGGTAATATTCATACCTATAGCACAATGGTCCAAGAGCACATTGGACCATTGGCAACTTTTCTTTCTCTTGTGACAAATGCAGTAAATATAGGAGGACGATTTTGCACATGCATTGGAGCAAAACCAATCTTGTTTGAGATCCACGGGGAGAGGACGGCCACATTCAACTTATGTGAAACCATCCATGGCTGCACTCATTTGAACAACACAGAATCATTTCATTTTCTTTATCTGCAAAGGAAAAAATATTACTTATAAAAACTAAATAGTGTTATAGTTTGATGTAACAGAAAGTTTTTTCATATATTTATCAAATATTTATTTTTTACATATATTTATTACATATTATTTCCAATGCGTTGTCGCTTTGGATTGCTACCCCCCCCCCCCCACCCAAGGACATGAACTATTTTAAAACTAAATTGCATGATTTTATTGGAAGCTACATTACTATCATACATTGGGACATACCAGTCTCACAAGTACAGAAAAGGTACCCATTGTCACCACTGGTCAAGCCTCCTGAGCATCTTTTTGTGGCTCTTTTCCCAAACCCAGCACCTACAGCTCTCAATTGATCTGCTGGAGGGTCCTTGAAAATAATGATAATATATGTATTTAAAAAGTGCTTTATAAGTTTTATGACAATAATAGTTACATATTTTAGGTCATCATTTGCATTTGTAATACCTGTGTTAAAATATACATGAAACCATTTTGTTGTTTGTTTTTGGCTCTGGTTATCAAGGTCTTTGCAACATCAAGGTCTTTGCTAAATGTTCAATCTTACAATAATTCAGAACAGACAAATATTAATGTATCAAATAAAATGAATCATAACTGTTACTGATATTAAATTATATTCTATGGTTTTCAATGTATTTAGTCATCTGTGATCCACGGGTTCACATTGCAATGCATGTGAGTTAAATATGTATATTATATCATACCTCTACCATTCTTTTCCAATTTGTCAACTTTGTGGCATGTTCACGCCCTATGGCATCCACACCCTTCACCACCATTGGGCGACTCTGATTTAGGCCTAACTTGTGGCATGTTGCTATAGCCTTCTGGGAAGTCCCTTGTCGCCACAATTCAACCCCAATTGCAGACTGCATAAATTTGAATTTGGGAGCTTTTGTATAATACAGGATCAAAATTGTTGTGGCAAGACGTGTTGTAAGGATTGTCAAATAACTAAATATATTGCTTTTCTCCCAATGTCATGCATCTTAAACATATTTTATAATACATTAAATTGCATATGCTAAAATTTAAAAAAGGCTCTGAAATCTTCATGAAATGTGTAAAACATGTAAACAATACATATAAATACATCAGCCTCATCACATATTTTAGGCAATATTATGTTGTCAGCAGAATGGCAGTTGTAGTATGTCTACGAAAATAATTTTCCAATAATTTCACAATTTTCTTTTTACTTTTAAATTACTACTTTATATCCATTTCAAAGATGATTTTGTACTATGATATAACAGACCTGATGCGTTTCAGCTAATATGATAAAAGTACTGATACCTTTTAGCCCCTTTCCTCCCATTTCTTGTATTCTGTGCAATTTTATATACTGGGGGTAATATGCTTTCCATTCATTTCACCAGAGTTGGGGTTTTTTTCTTTGCTGCCTCTGAAAGAGTTTTGCAGAGTTCACAATATATCATCAGATTAAATATAAATATCGACAATAATTATTTATTTTACAATGAAAGACAATGAATTTCTTTCACTGCAACTGTCACTATCCCACAGTGACATTATGCATCAACTGGCATTCTGAAGACATTTTTTTCTACAAATAACCAACAATTACAAACCCTTCTCTGCATCAGATTTCACTCGGTACAACTTTCTTCATTTGGAATTGTTGAATTCCGTCTAATGTGAGTGGTTCTCCAAATATGCCCTTATCCGTGTTCCTGTTTGAAATGGCTACTCCCTAAAAATTGAAAAAGTATTCATGACATTTTTCTTGTAAGGGATTCTTAAATTATATTTAAAAAAATACAATTTACATATCTTCACATTTATCATACTGTGCATCTGGAAATATTTTTTTCAGAGTATAGGGTGATGTCAAGGACGGTGCAGATCTTCTCTGCAAACATTTGCTTCCTTTCCTCTTCTTGAAATGAGCCCCACAATTCCCACATAATTCCATGTTTTCAAACAAATTATTTCCACAACTCTTCCCTGGCTCACATACCTGTGCACTCTTTTCAAGTCAATGTATTTGAATAATTAACGCATGCTCCCTTCTTTTAACATCCGCTTCCTGTTTGTATGACCATCACATGATCATGTCATTATAGTTCATAAATTTACCACAAGGTGGTCTCAAGTAAATTCCAAAATGGAGAGTGTTGTTGATTTCTGCAAAGGAGCTCAAGTCAATAATATTGGAATATAATGTTTAATCTGGTGTGCATAAATAAGTTTGAAGTTGCAAGTGAAACATACATGTAAGTAACATTGTAGGAAAGCTTGAGAATATTTATGGATGAACTCTGAAGCACAAAATATGTATATAAATATGCATCTATCAGGAAAATGATTGAAAGTTTGTATGACCTCACTGACGCCAGCACGTCAGCTCGAAAAGTCTGTTGGTCATGTAGGGCTAAACAGGCACCAACCAATCATATTCTTGGAAATCATGACACTTTATTGTGGTAATGAAACAAAAATATATTGGGCCTCAAGATATCATAATATGTAAAAGTTCTGTAAGTAAAGGAGATTAATCGGTTTTATCTGTTAATCACCCTCCCTGGATGAGGTCAGCTGCACCCCAGCGGGCCACATGATACAAACAGTTTGTGCCAGTATGACAGAGTTAGCACAAAAAAAAGCTTTGTCAAATTCCATGTACTTAAAAAACAGAAACATTATTTCTATTCACAGAGGCCTAAGTAAAAATTTATTTCAATCGAGAAATTTAATTTTACATTGAATATGAAATTTTGTTTCAATTTCAGGTTTGGTCTTGTCAACGAGAACCACAAAATATCTATGTGAATCTGTTTGTTAAATTTGTTATTAGATATGAATTGTATGCACGTTTCATCTCCGGGTTCCACACAAAGGTCAATGAGCTACTTTGTCTGCTCATGCTGCTTATAAAACCATGAGGTATCAGCATGGAGGGTGAGCCATAGGCTGTGGTGCAGTTCCTCTGTGGTCTTCCCAAGGCCATGGGTTCGATCCCAGGCCAAGCCGAGATTGAAATCATGATACAATTTCCCATATGAGCTGAATCCCCTAGAATTTTTGAAATCACAGAGGTCACAGGCAATTTCAAAGAGGCTTGGTGTATGCTCAAATGATATATGCAAGCTATCTCACTAAAATCAATCATAATACATCTAAAACAGATAGTGTGGTTTGCTGAAAGTGCCAATTACTTGCTGTACTCTTTTGACCACCAGGTGGCCACATGTATACGGACATGTGACCTCTATTGTGGTCTGTCAGGGTATTAGGCCTGTACCATTGGACAAACACTGGATGACAAGCAGGGCCCTGTTAACCAAATCACTCCATTGTCCCAATCTGAAGGTGCCTCAAAGTTAACAAAACTTGACTAAGCAGGTGTTTGCATCAGATCACTGGTCAGCTAACCAAGGTTTGCTGACAAGGTTTGTAATGGGTGATTTGGATTTTGGCAGAAGGCTCATCTGCTTTCTAATGACACAGAAATTAATGTAAGGGAAATATGAATGGTAATAAGATTTGATTGCAAAGCATGGTGTATAAACATTTATATTATATGCAAGGAACAAGTGCTTGAAAACTTTATTTCCTGTAAATCTGTGACTGGATGAGTTGGCATGTCAAGGACCTGTGAGAAGAAGGTCTCACCAAAAAATGATAACGACGTCTTGGCCGAGAATCACACGATCCATGATGGATCATCACAGAGCAGGAACTTGTGCTGATAGGCTTCCCCTGGAACCAACTGCATGAGCTCTCTGTAAACCAAATGATTAGAATAGATTTGATCTCAGCCATGTGTCTAAGTACAGTATTACTATATATATATATATATATATATATATATATATATATATATATATATATATATATATATATATATATATATATATATAATATATATATAAACCAAGGGCATGAAAGCTATTGCACCTCATTACTGTCAATCTGATGTATCAAATTAGATTTAAAATAGTTAGGTACATCCTAAAATTTAAAGGATATTATCCATACAATGCTAGGATAGCAAAGTATTTTTAGAAACTATAACCCTTATATTATTCTTCCTTGAAATATTTATTTCATGGAGTTGAAATAATATTCTCCAGGAAATTTATAAATTTTGCACCCCCTAGTGTTTATTTGCTCATAATATTTGCAATGAACTACAGGGCATTGTCACACCCTACTGAGCACAGGATTAAGATAGTATTCTGTGGGACACTTTTCATTTCTATAATTCCCTCAACTGGATCACAGGCTTTTCTGTTTTTTTACAAGTGATCCTAGATTTGGGCAGAAAATTTAATGAATGCAAGGTAGGGATCATTTTTGAAACTCTGAACCTAAGGATTAGATGGCACAGAACAGAAATATCCAAACTACAAAGTCATGAAAGTAAAATTAATAGCTTTATACATGGATTAAAAATGATTTCATCCAAGGTTGTGATTTCAGCTTTCATCCCTATAGTTGTATATGACAGAAGGGAGAATTGACATTGCATTGATCACACAATTTTGGCACTGTCTTAGCTTTTCAGATTCCCTGTGACCAACTGTGCCATGGTCCGTGGCCTGTTTGGACTGTATGTAACAATAGCTGTCAGTCTGAGTGTGTAATTTGAGTGGAGGCTGCAGCACAGGCGAATATATTGGTCATCTATTTTGAATGAATGTTAATTTTGAAACTATGCAGTTTTTTTTTAAATTTCTAAACCCATGTGTTCATCTGACCTTCATGTTCATAAAGGGTTCAATGATTGATCTGGATTGGGTCGTCCAGTTCAATTGTCGAAAGTGGATGGTGGATCTCAGTCGAATCACTCCCTCTGCAAGTACAGTCACACTCTGCATTACACTGGTAGTATTCAATTACTACCTTTCCAGCCCTGTTTTTGATCTCATTCAAAGTTTGGAAATCCCGGAGTCAAAAATACTTACCTCGCTCATATACTGACCAATCAGTAAAACGTCCAGTACAAAACAAATCTAATATATTTTTTCACCAATCAATTGACACCCAGATTTCTGAATGCTAATGACTTGCGCTCCATTCTGTTGATTTATATCTTTGGTTGCATGGACTGATATAATAAAGAAGTCCTGCTATGGAGGGTAGTACAGTCATACAACTACGCCTGATACACTACGCCTGATACACTACGCCTGATACACTACGCCTGATACACTACGCCTGATACGCTACACCTCATACACTACGCCTCATACACTACGCCTCATACACTACGCCTCATACACTACACCTCATATACTACGCCTGATACACTACGCCTCATACACTACGCCTCATACACTACGTCTCATACACTATGCCTCATTCACTACGCCTCATACACTATGCCTCATACACTACGCCTCATACACTACGCCTCATACACTATGCCTCATACACTATGCCTGATACACTACGTCTCATACACTCTGCCTCATACACTACACCTCATACACTACGTCTCATTCACTACGTCTCATTCACTACGCCTCATACACTACGCCTCATACACTACGCTTCATACACTACACCTCATACACTACGCCTCATACACTACGTCTCATTCACTACGCCTCATACACTACGCTTCATACACTACGCCTGATACACTACACCTCATATACTATGCCTGATACACTACGCCTCATACACTACACCTGATACACTACGCCTCATACACTCTGCCTCATACACTACGCCTCATACACTACGCCTCATATACTACGCCTCATACACTACGCCTCATACACTATGCCTCATACACTACACCTCATACACTACGCATCATACACTACACCTCATACACTACGTCTCATTCACTCTGCCTCATACACTACACCTCATACACTACGTCTCATTCACTATGCCTCATACACTACGCCTGATACACTACGCCTCATACACTACGCCTCATACACTATGCCTCATACACTGTGCCGCATACACAACGCTTCATACACTACACCTCATACACTACGCCTCATACACTACGCCTTCTTTCTTTGAATCCAAAACAAGCCTCCACCTTATGCCTCAGTCACATTTGCACCGGGCGCCGGCCGGGCAGTAACAATCGGCCGACTCCCCAGTCTGCCGGGCGCCGGGGAGTTTGTAAGCAACAATCTGAGAGATGCCGTAGCTGTGGTCACATTATTAAAGGGCACCGCACGGCACGTGCAAGACTGAATGGCACAGACGTCTGTAGGATATCTTAAAGACGTCTAGATCATTGACAGACGTCTGTAGGATATCCTAAAGACGTCTGTCTCATTTGACAGACGTCTGAAAGACATCCTAAAGACGTCTATGATATATCGCAGGGAGCCCGTGGGTTCATCTGACGATGGTCTATGAACACATTATATAAATATAATCCTATTTTAACTGCACGATGCCACCGGCAGCCCTAAGATAATCTGCCGATGTCCTTGCGGGACACTGCCGGGACCCTGCCGTGCACTTTAAGATGATATTTGCTGATAAGACATCGGGGAAACGCCGGCAACTTTTATGTGGCAGCTAAAAGTTCCCGATGACCCGGCCGACATCTTAAAGATGCCCAATTGTGGCCGATGATCTCCCGGTGCCCGCCCGTCAATCTGAAAGGCCTGCCGATTTTGTAAAAAATACCCATTGGCCGGGCATCTTTACTGAAATCGGCGCAAATGTGACTGAGGCATTACACACTTGTCAGGTCGGTTTCATATCTTATGTTATTGAGGATCGACCATTAACCATAGGGATGGATCATTTACCATAATGATGGACCATTAACCATGAGGATGGGCCATTAGCCATGAGGATAGACCATTAACTATGAGGACGGACCATTAACTATGAGGATGGACCATTAACTATGAGGATGGACCATTAACCATAAGGATGGACCATTAAACCATTAACCATGAGGATGGACCGTTAACCATGAGGATGGACCATTAACCATAAGGATGGGCCATTAACCATGGGGATGGACCATTAACTATAGGGATGGACCATTAACCATGTAAGGATGGACCATTAACTATAGGGATGGACCATTAACTATGAGTATGGACCATTAACTATGAGGATGGACCACTATCTATGAGGATGGACCATTAACTATAAGGATGAACCATTAACTATGAGGATGGACCACTAACTATGAGGATGGACCATTAACTATGAGGATGGACCATTAACTATGAGGATGGACCATTAACTGTGATTGATTAATTATCCATCCCTAGTTTAGGTCGACTGCCTGTATTGTTATTATGTTGTTTGTTTGTTTGGGGTTTTATATCAGTTTCAACATTATTTCAGTCATTTCATGATGAGACCTACTTTTAGCAGACTACTTGTAGCAGATATATTCCTCACTGAATTGTCATGTAGCAGGTCTTTGACATGACAACCCAACCAGTCACAGATTTACAAGGACAACGGGTTAACCCTTTGGCACGGACCTCAGCTCATGTGTGAAATGGAATCACCACAGAGGAACTGGTGCTAGTAAGCTGGTGCTCTGACCAACTGCACCACTTAATTAACTGTAAATGAATCAAGTAATTTTTGTGAATCAAGTAATTTTTGTGAATCAAGTAATTTTTGTGAATCAAGTATTTTTTTGTGAATCAAGTAATTTTTGTGAATCAAGTAATTTTTGTGAATCAAGTACGTAATTTTTGTGAATCAAGTGATTTTTGTGAATCAAGTAATTTTTGTGAATCAAAGAAAGACCAGGTGTTGCAGTAAATCGAGAAAGAACAGGTGTTGCAGGAATAAGATAAGTCCAAAAGGAGAAAATCCATGCTTTGTAGCGACACATTACAAAGCAAAGACACCTAAATTACTAGTCCAGGGCAATCAATACCAAACGTTGGCACATACTCATAAAGAAACATCAGTAGACATGATAAACACAGGTCTATAATGCTTGTGCTCTGTGAGACACATCTATAAATGATACATGTTTGAATGTGGACCTTTGACCTTTAAATGACTTTGAAAATGAAATTCCTATTACCGTGGATTTTACTATAGATTTCAATACTCAATCATCTGCATCTTCCAAAAACGAGCACATGAAGTATATATCATCAAAATCCGTTCAAAATACTGACAATGAACAATACTAAAGCCATAAATAATTTTAGGCCAATCTGCAAGGGAAATAACATTATCTATAAAAACAATTTATTGGTGGTTGATGTATGAAAATACATATTACACTGCATAGAAACAAATTGGGCAATGGGTCCAAAAGCTGTCAATATCCATCAACTGGTCCCCAATCATAAGAAATTACGAAAATGCACGGTTATCAGTCAAATGATATTATCTTCACTCCTGCAGGAAGTGGGAAGAATAGCCATTTATATGAATGAAACTAAGATTTTACTAAGCGTGTTGGCTCTGAACATAACTACTGAGTCTAGTAGCAGCCCGGGGGGGGGGGGGGGGGGGGGTACTCTCATAGTCAGCGTTACCGGGGAAGCTGGGCTAAATAGGGTCCTTTTCGCTGATATTTTCCCTAAAACAGGTTAAGATATTTTATCATTTTCCCTAAAACAGGGTACTGTTTTTCAAATTTCTCCCTAAAACAGGGATCACAATCCCCCTTTCCAAATCTCCCCCTTCTGCATCATCCCTAAATGAGGGTATAAAAAATTCAGCTAGTCCTAAATCAGGGTACCAATAATGATAGAATATTTCCCTAAATCAGGCTCTAGGGTTTTCAGTTCCATCCGGGTTAAGATATTTTATCATTTTCCCTAAAACAGGGTACTGTTTTTCAAATTTCTCCCTAAAACAGGGATCACAATCCCCTTTTCCAAATCTCCTCCTTCTGCATCATCCCTAATTGAGGGTATCAAAAATTCAGCTAGTCCTAAATCAGGGTACCAAATTTCAGCTAGTCCTAAATCAGGGTACCAATAATGATAGAATATTTCCCTAATTCAGGCTCTGGGGTTTTCAGTTCCATCCCAGCCTCCGCGGGTAAAAATCATGAGAGTACCCCCCCCCCCCGGGAGTAGCAGCAAGTTTGTGGGAAGAAGCGCAGAGTTTTAGTTTGTTGAAAAGTATGACATGGAGATAGACAAACGTCTATGCAAATTTGGGACAATATATAAACAGGGGGTAAAACGGAATGGCTCCAACGTAAAAGTCGATGGATAGATAAGTGTCAAATAGTATTTCAGGTTTAATATCTGAATGGGGTACCAACAAATATCATTGAACTTTGACCCTGGATATTTCTTGGCCTATTTAGATATTCGCCAATAACCGTGAAGTTCCCGTCCCCTACTACGCCAGATATACTAGACCGTAGAATATCTCTTCTTTGTCGGCAAGTGGGGAGGACGTTTATCTACTGTCATTTAGAGAACTCCAAGACTTTGCCATTAAACCTCTTACTATCAGCGCTAGAGGCTTTGCTTGGGGCTTGGAGGCCAGAGTTTATGTCTCTGAGGTCAGTCTTTACCAGTTCAGTCTTCAATGTCTTATTCGTGTCATTGTTAGGAGGGGATGACAATTCATCTGGCATTTATAATTATCTGAATCGCTTCGGATCTATGCGAGTCGTTTGCCATTTCGAGTTCAGATGTAGTGTTTCAGTCGGTTGCACAGACCGAAGTGATCGAGATAAAGCCTACAACTTGTTTTAAACAAATCTCCCTTCAGAACTGATGTCCTAGATTGCTTGTCAAGCTTACATATATATTTTAATAAAGGTGCTATTGAATGTATTGCCGCCCATACTATAAATATGTTGTGATATTATTTCATCAGCCCCAGCGTTGTACAGTGCTCCCTGGGCCACCATTTTGTAATTAAGCAATTTTCACATTGCCCTGTTGATGAATGAACATTTTCAAATATTATCTTAAATATCATCAAATTTATATAATGACAAGGTAGACGAACAATACCTTTATCCTGAAGCAGAATCACTAGCTTATATACTATCTATATTTACATATATATCCTGTCTACCTACCATTGTATGCACACTTCATTAAGCAAATAAAGACAAGAAACATTGTTCCCAATTGTCTTATCATTTACATACTATAAATGAATTATTATTTATTTTTTCATATACTAGGTGGTGTATGAGGCGTAGTGTATGAGGCGTAGTGTATGAGACGTAGTGTATGAGGCGTAGTGTATGAGGCGTAGTGTATGAGGCGTAGTGTATGAGGCGTAGTGTATGAGGCGTAGTGTATGAGGCGTAGTGTATGAGGCGTAGTGTATGAGACGTAGTGTATGAGACGTAGTGTATGAGACGTAGTGTATGAGGCGTAGTGTATGAGGCGTAGTGTATGAGGCGTAGTGTATGAGGCGTAGTATGAGGCGTAGTGTATGAGGCGTAGTGTATGAGGCGTAGAATCCGGATGATATGGGACAAGGGATGATCATCATGGGAAAACCCCACCAGATGATCATGGCATTAGAAGCGATTGATTGTATAATCATGGAGACTAACCCTAATGCTACTTCAACTGGACAGGAAAGTAGAGGCGTATGTAACAATTTTGCAAAAAACTGGCCAGTGTAGTTACGGGGTCAGATGTATCTTCGAGCATGTGTCAGGGGGGAAGAGAATGAAGTTTAACGAATGAGGGTGTTCAGGGGGTAAGGGGCAAAATTTAAAATGTAAGTATATTAAAAAATTCGAGTTGCATGGTAGTGCAGAAAGTATTACAACTACTCAGGACAATGTTAAGAGGTCTACAAAGACTAGCTGTGATAAAGGAGAGATTAATGTTAATTGTAATGACAGAAGTGTTTCAAAAAATGTATGTCACAATGAAAAGTGTAATATCTGCATGTTGCATGAAAAGGAAAAATTTAAAAGGAGCTGCATGAAAATTTTTAACTGTAACCATATAGGTCATGTTTTTAAAATAAATGATTTTAACATGACAAATTCTGAATCTCTATGTGTTAAAGGTAAAAGTATAAAAGATAGAAATAAGCCTACCCCTTACCTCCACAGTCAAATATTAGGCGGAAAAAACAAGCACTCCTGTTTTCAAGAAAGAATTAACGTTAGGGGGAACAGTGTCTTCTAAAGTTCTTTTTTCCCGCCAAAAAAAGTCATTTGAACCCCAAAAAATGACATGGTGCAAGATAATTGCTTTGTATGAAAATAACTACAAAACGAATTTCAGTCTTAAATGTATCAAATGCTGAGAGATGGATTTTCCTTTTGATTAGATATTTAATTTGTTTTTAAAATTTTATCATTTTTAATCATTTTAGATTCAAAATTGAAGCAAAAATAAGAAAAAGATGTTTTTTTTGGTAACAATTAAAGAAAGGATAGAGCTTACTTGAAAAACATTTTTGGGCATAACTACACTAGCAATCTCCAGAACCAAGGCATTAATCTTTAGCTAGAATGATGTTATTTAGTTTAAATAGACAGAATTTTAAAATATGTCTTATAACTCAAGTAATTTGTGTTTTTGTAAATAAAATGATTCAAATAAATGTAAATTTTTGACACCATTTGGTAATTTTTTACTTGATTTTGAAGAAAGTTAGATATCTCAAAATATAGACCATTAATCAAAATTACCTCTATTTAAACTAAATAGAATAATATTTGGAGTAAACCTGTTCTTAAATTTTGGTAATTAAACTTGCAAAACTTCTCAATTTTGTCATAAAAAGCGTGGGAAATTTTCAGAAATATGAAGTTTAATTTACCTCTAATTTTGTATCACTGGGCAGTGATGAGGTCTAATGCAGCAACTACTGGCTAATGGATTAGTCATAAAAGATCAATACATGATGTTTTCATGTGTATTAATAAGCATTGATCCCATCTGAACCAATATATGGTATTTATTTAGTTGGTTTTGGTGGGTTATAATGGTGCACTATTTCATGCAGTTGAAGGATCAATGACGTCATAATGGTGGTGTGGCTATTTATCAATGAAATAGTGACGTCATGCACTTTTGGTATCTTAGCAACAGTCAACAACACATTTCATACAGTTGTGATCCTCTGCATGAAGTGTCTCTGTTCCCCCTAACGTTAAGCTATACAGTGATATTGTAAAATGTAATAATCATAAAGAAGTCAATCTGTGCAAAAGTAAAGCAGAAAATAAAATGGTAAGAATAAATGATCATATTAAATACATGGCTAATGGTGAAGGGGTTTCCCAATCGGACACTCTTAATGAAATGCATCTTAATGGTAGCTCTAATATACGTTTCATAAGGAAAAACGTTATCCAATCATATGCCTCAGCTGGGTCACGTGGTATAAATAGACACGCCCATCGCAGGATGGTCCGTGAAAGCAGATCGTGTTTTGCTACTCCGGTAATGAATGAAATGAATGAAATGAAATATCGCTTTCAAATCGATTTGAATATCTTTCTGACAACAACAAAATTGTAACACATAACTCTGGTCGAAATGTACACGGTCCTTGTATTGTTAATTCTCTGACAAAGTCTCGAAGCGATCGGACGTTAGCTCCGCCCTCCCTTAATCTGATTGGTCGTCGTGGGGGGCAATCTGCTGGAGGTGATAGGAATCCCCTACATAATGACGTCACAAGGTCATTGACCGGATTCTTATTTGAAAGTTGCCTTAATGCTCAGGAGAATATGAACAAAACTAACTTTAATAGAAACTTAATTAATAACAAAACGAATATACATGGAAAACGTAAACTTAAAATTGATAAGCATATTAAAATGAATAAAGATCTAATTATTGCAACAGCCAATGTTCAAAGTCTTGGAAACAAGACGGAACTGATAAATATGTATATAAATGAAAATAATGTTGATCTCTTCTTTATAACTGAAACTTGGATTAATGAAATGAATGAACAAATCATTAGAGGCGAAATTAAAAGTAACAACTATGATATTGAACATGTACCACGTACCTTAAGGTCTGGCGGGGGTCTGGCGATTATCTAAAGACCTGAAATAGACATAAAGAAAATTAATCACACACATAAATTATTGACAATGGAAATGATGGAAATAAATATTAAATCTAAAAATAAGATATGCACCATTATTACAATATACAGACCTGAGCCTTCTGATAAGAATAAATATACTTACACAGAATTTTTCGAAGAATTCAGTGAACTACTGTCCTATTATAGCACATATAATCATGAAGTTATATTAGTAGGTGACTATAATTTTCACATGAATAGACCTGAAAGGCCTAATGTAATAAAATTCAATGAAGTTCTAGATCTGTATAATTTGCATAATCATGTGACAGAACCAACGCATATTATTGGAAATACGCTTGACTTATTAATAACAAGCATACATAGTAATATAATTAAGGAACATATGGTTGATGAAAAAATATCAGACCACAATATAATAATACTTACATTAAAACTGCAGACTAAACCTAATAACAAAAAAACTGTATCATATAGAAATTACAAAAAGATGAATATTAATGATTTTAAAAGAGACATTGAGGAAATGTTCAATGACAGTCAATCTTATCAAGATGCAGATCTAAATAGATTACTTGATAAATATAACAAATTGACAATGGTACTTGATAAACATGCTCCGAATGTGGAGAAAACCATAAATATCAGGAAACCGGCACCATGGTTATCTGATGATGTAAGGATTGAAAAAAGAAAGAAAAGAAGACTTGAAAGAAAACATGATAAAACTGGCCTCTCCTCAGATAAGATACAATTTAAAATACAGAGGAACAAATATAATAATATCATTAAGAACTCTAAAAACGATTATTATTCGGGAATAATAAATTCAAATAAATCTGATCCAAAAAAATTATTTAGAATATTAAATAAATTATTACATACTAAAGAGGACTCTCCATTCCCCAGACATAATGACAAGAAGGAGTTAGCCTCTGAATTTAATAATTTTTTCCTTGATAAAATTACTAACCTCAGGGAATCTATGGACAAAAATGATAAAAATATAGAACAACATTCTGAGGAAGTCAAATTCAGTACACAGTTAGAAAGGTTTACATTGTTAAGTGACTCTGATGTCAGAAAAATAATTAAAGAATCCGCAAAGAAGTCATGTGAATTAGATCCCATTCCAACATGGCTACTCAATGAATGTTTAGGAAGTTTATTGCCCTTAAGGCTATCATAAATAAGTCAATATCACTGGGAAATGTACCGGATGACCTGAAGATGGCTATTATTAGACCCTTAATTAAGAAATTGGGCCTTGAACTGATAAAGAAAAATTATAGACCAGTCTCTAACCTGGCCTATTTATCAAAACTAATAGAAAGGGCTGTTGCTACACAGTTTGTAGGTCATTTGGTTAGAAATGAAATTCAAGGGCTATTTCAATCAGCATATAAGGAATTCCATAGTACTGAAACTGCATTGCTTAAAGTTCAGAATGACATATTAATGGATATTGATAATGGTAAAACGGTAATGCTGGTACTGCTGGATCTATCAGCAGCTTTCGACACTATCGATCATGAGATATTATTGAATAGATTGGAAAAAAGATGTGGGATCACAGGAATTGCTCTTAAATGGTTTAGATCATACTTATCTAATAGAAAACAAT
Organism: Amphiduros pacificus; assembly: GCA_949316495.1. Taxonomy (NCBI): domain Eukaryota; kingdom Metazoa; phylum Annelida; class Polychaeta; order Phyllodocida; family Hesionidae; genus Amphiduros; species Amphiduros pacificus. The sequence goes on along the minus strand of OX439001.1, from coordinate 53,635,093 downwards.
GTGTCATAATTGATGGTAAAAGATCTGAAAACATGAACATTAAATATGGCGTCCCCCAAGGCTCGGTTTTGGGACCTTTACTTTTCACTGCATACATGGAGCCTTTATCAGATATCATTGGTAATTATGATCTTAAACATCATATTTATGCTGATGACACACAACTGTACATCACCATTGATCCTAAATCTGAAGAAACTAGAAATAGATCTTGCATAGAGATGGAAAGGTGTATTATAGAGGTTAAAAAATTTTTAATAGAGAATAAGATGAAGTTAAATGATGGAAAGACAGAAATGCTTTTATGTGGTAAAAGCTGTGATTTCATAAAGAAAAATGTACCAGAAGAAATTCTAGTAGGGGAAACTAAAATTCCTAGATCAAATGCTGTTAAGGATCTAGGGGTTATTCTAGATCAAGAACTATCGATGAAATCACAAATCAAAAAAATGTGTAAAAATGGTTTCTTCCATGTAAAAAATCCACAAGGATAAGAAATTGTCTAGATGAAAAAACTGCCAACACCCTTGCCCATGCCTTTTTTACCTCTACCCTTGACTATGGAAATGCCCTTCTTGCTGGGTTACCAGGATGTGAATTAGCTAAACTACCTCCCCTGTGGGTGCGGGGATTAAATAATAGCCCCACTGCCCCCCAGCATGTCGTAAAAGGCGACTAAAGGAGCGTCCTGTTTGCCGTGGGATGCAACCTGTGTCGGGGAGGATATGGAATCCTGACGGGCTGAGCACTGGGCTGGTTTGGCAGTAATACCGGTCCAGTTGCAACACGCCTGTCTTGGATCCAAATTTTCACCAGACAGGCAGATCAGATTAGGCCTGGATCTGATTTAACCGGCTTGTAGTATATTTCCTTATATTCTGGATATTTGATTTTTATTAATGATAATTTATATGTTTGAAATTTAGGAATAATTTACAATAAAAAAATTCATAAATATTTGCTGAAAGGAGATTACTGCTGATTGGGTCAATCGAGGGATAAAAATAAGATTCGAAAGGATGGAGTTTTTATTCTAAGAGTATGTCATGTTGGGTATCCTCAAGGCGTCAGGGCTTGGAGTTACCGGCCCAGAAAGGCGTCCCCTTGTTGGGCTCCGTGGTGGGTAGGGGACCTAGCTGATGAAAAATAATAAAACACATATGGCACAAAAACAAAAAAGACCAAGGAATGAAACTGACAGCGATGATGATTCAATTAAAGAAAAATGGCCCAGATTTTTGGTGGCAGAAAGTTTAGACAGTGAACATACCCTGGCAAAAATGTCCCCCTTTGAAATTGCAAAGGGGATACAAGGCATTGCCGGGGTGCCCAAAACAGTGAAAAAAATGGGAAGTCGTCTGTTGATTGAGGTGGAAAGAAACAGCCATGCGGAAAATCTCCTAAGATGCCGAATGTTGGCCACAGTCCCAGTTTCAATAACGGCCCATAAAACCCTAAATAACAAGAAAGGTGTTATCAGATGCCCCGACTTAGCGGGAGTTTCCGAAGAAGAAATAGCCAATGAATTGAAAGATCAGGATGTCGTCCATTGCAAGAGAATTTATATTAAAAAGGATGGCACAAAAGTTCCAATAAATACATTCATCCTGACATTTGAAGCGGCGCAGCTTCCAACATCTATTAAGGTTGGATATTTGAACGTCAGAGTTGATGTTTTTATTCCAAACCCTCTGCGCTGCTTCAAGTGTCAGAGATATGGACATGGATCTGACAGATGTAAAGGGAATGTAACATGCCAAAAGTGTACTGCCTAACATAATGGAGAAGATTGTTTATCAAAAAATGTCAAATGTGTGAATTGTGAAGGCGATCACCCATCATATTCGCGGAATTGTCCTTCTTTTTTAAAAGAGAAGGAAATTCAGCGAATACGACACACAGAAAACATATCTTTTCCAGAGGCACGTAAGCGTGTAGAATCATTCAACACAACAAAATCATCCTATGCTAGCACTTTAAAGAACAAAGAGACTAAATCAATAGCAATTCAGACTGAAATTACATGGCCAATTAATGACAAAAATTATTCCTTTTTCACAAAAACTTCCAAATCTTCGGCAACATCTACTCAGACTCCTGCATCCACTACCCCAGCAATAGCTCTACCAACAATAACACCAACAATAACATCGACTAAAACCTCTTCACAGACTCCCTCCACATCATCTAGTAATAAAAACGTAAATACCAATAGACCAGTTAATAAATCAGACAAAAAAGAAATCAAAGACCAAAGCAAAAGTAAAATAAATAGAACTAAATCCTTAGAAAGGATGGATACAGGTGATCCTTCTGATATACATTTTACACCTGTTCAGTCAAAACATAATCGTAAACCTAACAAATGATTATGTTAAATCCTATATTTATACTCATTATTTTTAATATGGCTATCAGCAATATCATACAATGGAATTGTAGAGGATTTGAGGCAAACAGGCCAGAACTGGAGTTATTAGCCCAGAAATATAATGCATCTGTAATTTGTTTACAAGAAACTAAATTCAAAGATGATTCCACAACATTTAAGGGATATGTGATTTATAATAAAGTCGGTTCAATTGACATTATGGACCGAGCACATGGTGGAGTTTCTGTTTTTGTTAAATCCTGTATACCCCAAAGTAAAGTAACATTAAATACTAATTTACAAGCTTCTGCAGTCAGGGTTACCCTGCACAATACATTAACTATATGTTCAATATATTTACCACCTAGTGAGCCAGTTAATATTGCAGATTTAAATAATTTAATAACCCAGCTGCCACAACCATATATGTTAGTTGGTGACTTTAATGCTCACAACTATCTTTGGGGTGGCAGAAATAATACTGATGCCAAAGGACGTATAATAGAAGATTTCTTAAATAACAATAGTTTGTGCCTTTGGAATAACGATTCTCCAACATATTTACATCCTGCTACAGGCTCTTTAACATCAATAGATCTCTCCATGTGCACTCCAAATTTATTTTTAGACTATTCCTGGGAAGTAGAGGAAGATCAATGGGGTAGTGATCATTACCCCATTATTTTAAATAACCATTTTCCTCCACTAGACGAACGAATCCCTAAGTGGAAATTTCATCAAGCCGATTGGGCAAAATTTCAGTCATCCTGTTTTAATAAAATAACTCCAGAAATTTTTAACAACGTAAATGATCCTCTTCAAGTTTTTACGGATACATTATATGATATTGCTGATGGGTGTATTCCCAAATCAAAGCCAAATTCTAAAATTAAAGAAAAACCCTGGTTTAATGATGAGTGCAAAAAAGCTGTCAAGGAGCGGAAAAAAGCTTTAAAAATATTTAATCGACAGCCAACTCAGTATAATTTGCACCAATTTCGTATAAAAAGAGCTAAAGCCCGTTATATTATTAAAATAAGCAAAAGAAAAAGTTGGAAAGATTACGTTTCTAATTTAAATACACATTCACCAATTAAAAAATGCTGGGAGATGGTGCGTAAAATTACTGGGAAGGGAGGTGGAGCAAGGATCAAACATCTAAATCATAATGGCCAATTAATTACAAATCCCACCGAAATAGGCAACACAATAGGTCAAACAATTTCCAAGAATTCCTCATCCAATAATTATTCTGCCAAATTTCAACAAATAAAAAATAGAAAAGAAAGAAACCAACTAAATTTCATATCTAATAACTTGGAACAATATAATAAGCCATTCACAATATCAGATTTAAAACTTGCTTTAGATAAATCCCATGATACCGCTCCTGGACCTGATCATATACACTATCAAATCCTCAAACACCTCCCTGACCAAACACTTGGGCATCTTTTGGATATTTTTAATAATATTTGGGAAAGTGGTAATTTTCCTCCTTCATGGAGTGAAGCCACTATCATTCCTATTCCCAAACCTGGCAAAGACTCGTCAGATTCAAATAATTATCGTCCCATTGCGTTAACAAGTTGTATTTGTAAATCAATGGAACGAATGATTAACGAGCGTTTAGTTTGGTTTTTAGAAACTACGGCTTATATTTCTGTTGCACAGAGTGGTTTTAGAAAAACGCGAAGTACTGTTGACCATCTGGTACATTTAGAAACGTTTATACGAGAGGGTTTTATAAAAGGCAAACATGTGGTAAGTATATTTTTTGATTTAGAGAAAGCATACGACACCACATGGAAATATGGAATAATGAGTGATTTATATGATATGGGATTAAGGGGTCGTTTACCCCTTTTTATTCAAAATTTTCTATCAAACAGACATTTTAAAGTTCGAGTGGGTGCATCACTTTCTGATGCTTTTGATCAGGAAATGGGTGTTCCACAGGGTAGTATATTATCAGTGACCCTTTTTATTATTAAAATTAACAGCATTGTAGATTGTATGAGGCCTGGAGCAGATTGCTCACTTTTTGTTGATGATTTCAACTTAAGCTACAGGTCAGCAAGCATGCATACAATAGAACGACAGCTTCAACAACACCTAAATAGATTACAAGAATGGGCTGATAACAATGGATTTAAGTTTTCTTTGAAAAAGACCGTATGTATGCACTTTTGTAAAAAGTGGAAGGCTCACCCAGATCCTGATCTACACCTTGGCCAAACTCAAATCCCTGTTGTCGAAGAAACCAAGTTTCTTGGACTTATATTTGATAGAAAATTATCTTTTATCCCTCATATTAAATATGTAAAAAAGAAATGCCAGAAGGCATTAGATTTATTACGGGTTCTCGCTCATACCGATTGGGGAGGGGACCGTAATGTTTTATTACAATTATATAGAGCACTGGTACGTTCCAAACTTGATTATGGGTGTATGGTATATGGATCAGCACGTCCATCGTATATTAAAATGCTCGATCCTATACAAAATCAAGGGTTAAGACTATGCCTTGGTGCATTTCGTACCTCGCCTGCAGATAGCTTGGCAGTAGAGGCAGATGAACTGCCTCTTGATTTAAGAAGAGAAAAACTTGCCCTTCAGTATGCTGCAAAAATTGCTGCTTGTCCAGACAATCCTGTACATGATGCTATATTCAATCCAAATTATGTTGATCTTTTTGAAAATAAACCAACTACAATACCGACTTTTGGCATTCGCATTAAAGAATCTTTACAATCTTTAAATTTAAATCCGAATCAGGTAGCTAAATTTCAATATCCAGAAACACCTCCATGGACCTATGCAACTTTAAATATTAATCTAGCCATGTCAGAATTAAAGAAATGCTCAACAGATCCATCCCTTTATATAAATAGATATAAAGAAATTAAATCTATTTTTGCTGAATATCAGTGTATATATACTGATGGATCTTTCAGCAAAGACAATGCAGCCACAGCTGCTGTTAAGGGCAATCATATTTATTCTGAACGTCTGCCAAGGAAGTCATCAATTTATTCAGCAGAACTTCATGCACTATATCTAGCATTAGATCACGTAGAGACATCTCCAGGTCATGGTTTTTTAATATTTTCTGACTCTTTGTCTTCTTTACAAGCTTTAAAAGCAAAGGATTGGAAAAATCCTTTTATTTATAAAATCCTGGAACGATATCATAAACTCTGTACTCAGGATAATAAAGATATTCATTTTTACTGGATTCCCAGCCACATTGGTATTCGGGGAAATGAATCTGCTGACCAAGCTGCCAAAGCAGCATTGGAAAAGCGTTCAATTCATATGGATATTCCCTATACAGAGTTTAAGAAGCACATTACAACTTTTGTTCATTCTAAATGGCAATTGCAATGGGATGAAGCTGTTTTTAATAAGTTACATGAAATCAAGCCAGTTCTTGGTAAATCTAAAGGTGTTTCTAGAAAGAACCGAAGAGAAGAATCAGTTTTAAGTCGTATTAGGATAGGACATAGTCATTTGACGCACTGTTATCTTCTTAAAGGTGAAGATCAACCTGAATGTATTGGTTGTCAAAGGGCTTTGACTATTAAACATATTTTAATTGAGTGTATCGATTTTGATATAATACGAACTCAATATTTTAATGTACAAGATTTACATACGTTATTTGATACTGTAGATACTTCTGTGATAGTATCGTTTTTAACTCACATAGGACTTTATAATCAGTTTTAAGGGCAGAGCTTTTGTTTATTTATGTCATTGACTTATTTATCAAGAACTGCAAAACATCATACTGATAAAGTCTTTTAAACAAATTATACATATTTATTATATTTGATTGGTATTATATAAATGCTGTTGTTATATTCTTGTGTTATCTACATATTGTTTTAATATTTACATTTTGTTTCTAGTCAATATAACGTTTTTGTTTTTACTATTTTGGCACTGAATGACCACATTGTGTCGATGTGCCGTAAAGAAACCATTCATTCATTCATTAGCTAAACTACAAAAATTACAGAACGCTGCAGCCAGGGTAGTGGGGAAACTCAAAAAGAGAGATCATATCACGCAAAAACTAATAGAACTTCACTGGTTGCCTGCGAGGGCTAGAATTGATTTCAAAGTAGCTCTATTAACATGGAAGGTGCAAAATGGCTTTGCCCCAAAATATTTGTCAGATTTATTAGAATATAAACAGTTGGGCATGGGACTGCGATCTAATGATAAGAATGAATACATAATACCTATGACTAATATGAAATCCTATGGCGACAGGGCTTTCATGGTATATGCGCCTAGGATCTGGAATGCCCTGCCCCTTGAAGTGAAAAATTGTAAAACTGTAGAAACCTTCAAGAAAAAACTCAAGACATTTTTATTTAGAAAGCACTTTCTTAATGAAGCGCTTAGAGCAGACCCAGTCTGATATAGCGCTATATAAATCGTTATTATTATTATTATTATTATTAGTGTATGAGGCGCAGTGTATGAGGCGTAGTGTATGAGGCGTAGTGTATGAGGCGTAGTGTATGAGGCGTAGTGTATGAGGCGTAGTGTATGAGGCGTAGTGTATGAGGCGTAGTGTATGAGGCGTAGTGTATGAGGCGTAGTGTATGAGGCGTAGTATCAGGCGTAGTGTATGAGGTGTAGTGTATGAGGCATAGTGTATGAGGCGTAGTGTATGAGGCGTAGTGTATGAGGCGTAGTGTATGAGGCGTAGTGTATGAGGCGTAGTGTATGAGGCGTAGTGTATCAGGCGTAGTGTATCAGGCGTAGTGTATCAGGCGTAGTGTATTTCCTTGGTGAAAAGAATTTTGACCATGTTGGGTATAGATTTAAATTTGATCACTATGGACATTGTTATTTTTATAATCCAACTTTCTTTTCTCAAACCAATTTTAGACATTTTAATTTAAACATGCCAAATTTACAATGCATGTGATGGCAGAAAAACAAAATAATTAAAACAAATAAATATCTAACAAAGAAGTCATCATCGCTTTTCACAAATGTTTTCTCGTGTCGTATTCCATGAGTGTTTGTACCTATTTATAGATCTGATTTTAAATCAAGCGTTTTTAAACCTAACTAATCTCTTTTTATACACTTGGTAATGTATGTACCAATTTGCTTATATAATACTGTTTATTTAACTCTAGTGTACAATTTTATGATAGGGTCCAAATATTGAAGTTAAAATTACTCTTTTTTGGATTGAACACCGCTTTTTTAAAACTTGACCAAAAGCTATTGATCTGTATTTAATGACTCAATGAATTGTGCCACTTTGCATTTTATACAATTTGGCAAATCAATAGTTTTGTGTAAATAATCATTTTTGCCATCTATTCCCTGCAAGATCTAATAAATCTATTCTATAGGCAATCTGCTCCGTTGATATCAGGCAATCTGCTCCATCGATATCAGGCCAATCTGCTCCATCGATATCAGGCAATCTGCTCCATTAATATAAAGCAATCTGCTCCATTAATATCAGGCCAATCTGCTTCATCGATATCAGGCCAGTCTGCTTCATCGATATCAGGCCAGTCTGCTTCATCAATATCAGGCCAGTCTGCTTCATCAATATCAGGCCAATCTGCTCCATCGATATCAGGCCATCTGCTCCATTAATATAAAGCAATCTGCTCCATTAATATCAGGCCAATCTGCTTCATCGATATCAGGCCAGTCTGCTCCATTAATATCAGGCAATCTGCTCCATCAATATCAGGCAATTTGCTCCATCATTATCAGGCAATCTGCTTCATCGATATCAGGCAATCTGCTCCATCAATATCAGGCAATCTGCTTCATCGATATCAGGCCACGGGTAGTGGCGCAGTTGATTAGAGTGCTAAGATATCTGTTTGAGTGCAATAGGCTCAATCTCTTTATCCAGCTTAAGCTTTTTTATTTTAGCAATTACCACCACTGATATATTGGCAGGTGATGCATATGAATTCCATCATATCAAAGCTCCAGGGCGAAGTCCATGTTGTCGATCATCAGATACAACATACTCTCATATTACTCTGCATATTTTATGAGAGGTTACAAACGATAACAAGTAATATTCATAGGAACTAACAAACATGGGATAACATTGTCATTAAAGTCTTATAGATAATTGGTTATATTTCAAAAATATATGCGATAAAACAAACTATAAACTGTGATTACGGTTGATATTACCTTGAAGCTTCTAATGGCACTGGCCTAGCTTTGCAAACATCAGTGAGGCATACGATCTCTGTGTACACATATATCACAGAAGAACTAGTCCAATGTATTAGGAAACTTACGGTGATTCTTGTCCTAAAAGTACTTAAAGATAAACAAATATTAAGTTTAATGTGAACATTTGCTTTTTATTGCTTATTTTTATTAAGTCCATGAAACAGCTAACTCACAAGGGCACCGTTGATAAATTAAACGTCCAACCTACTTGTAACTAAAATGTTTGGATATCTTCATTCAACTTAATTACTTAATCAAGATATCTTCAATTGAACATATCAGATTCTGTTCTTTTATATCATCTGCATCAATATCCTTAACTATATGGTGTTTCATGCCTCTTATATCATTTTGCATAATATAGAGTCAGACCAGATATTCAACTTTATGGTGTTTATCAACCCTTGACACGGTAAACATTATCAGTGTACTAAATATTAGATTCTATTACGGAGAATGGTTAATAAGTAGGGCAGGCTATATATCGATATTTTAGACGTCATTTGATAGTTCCATTCATATAAGTATTTATGATTGTGAGATAAGACAATCGCATGGAGATCATATATTGTATCATGAGCAGTGAATATAACATTATGTGGGAAATGACTACCATGAAGTTGCATGGAACAAATTCAATCAACATAACATAGAATATACAATGACATTAGACGCAATGGGTGATGATAAACGGCCTAACTTGAAAGGACTAACCAATAATGAATTCAGAAACCTTCTACTTCAACATGAGGATAACCTGACAGACATTGGGGGAATGGCACCTGAGACACAGGAAATAAGTGTTCTTCCCAGGTCCACCTTGTACCATGTTATTGTCGCCGTTGCTCTGCTGACTGGTGGGCTTAATATTGTAAGTGTATTCAGCTTGTTTGTTTGTTTGTTTCGAGTTTTACATCACTTTCAACATTATTTCAGTCATCTCGTGATGAGACCTACTTGTAGCAGATATAGTGCTACCTCACTGAATTGTCATGTCGCGCGTCCTTGACATGACAGCCCACCACCCAGTCACAGATTTACAAGCACAACGGGTTAACCCTTTGGGCACGGACCTCAGCTCATATGGGAAATTGTATCATGAGTTCGATCTCGGGGATCGAACCCACAACCTTTGGATCACTACATATTGCCACGGCCCATGGCGTAAGTGTATTCAAAGGTAGATATCAAAATAATGAAATCAGATAGTACTCTAATATTCCACTCAAGTTGGGACCATTTACTATTTAAAGTCATGATCCCAAGACATGTACTTCCCTTATGAGATATTCAGCACATTTTCAACTATATTGATTTCTACTTTGAGTGAACTCATCCCTCACTTTGTTTCATGTTTATTTCAGTCCCTGCTATGTTCAAATTAAATATATGTACAATGTGTCAATAAATTATACACATCACATTCCGTGTAAAGAGTGACATGCCTAGCATCTATACCTACGTTTAGAAAATCAAGAAGAAAATGGTGTTTTGGATTTAAATGTGAAACATAAATTATAGATATTTGCTGCTTCTATGTTTTGCATTGTTTTTGATACCATCTGGGCTGCATTGTATCGACAGGGTCTGGGTCCAAATAGGGGGTACAAATCAGGGTTGAACCTCAAAATGGACCCCAGTGTATTGTATCAACAAGGTTAACACCAAATCGGTGTTCACAGATTTCGGGGTTGGACCCAGAAATGCAACACCAAAATTTAGGGGGTTCAAATCGGCCGTAAAAATAGACCAATTTTACCAAAAAAAAAATATAGTTTATCTTTTCCCAATCGATGTTAAAATTAGGTAATATTTGGATACAACCCTTTTGCATATTGTGTACAAATTTCAAAAAAATCGATGCAAGGCTTCTATATTTTTAACAGCTCCAAAGTTGTGCCAAAAATCGGATCCAAACATTTATATGAACAATACAAACGCTGCCTTGTTGCCTCATGACGTTACATAAATGGCTGTCTGAGCCCCTCAATAATTAGGTCACAGTGCCATCGTGAAAGTGTCAACAAAGTCGGTGTTTTTTACGATTTGAGCTGCATATTGCTGTCTTTCTGACTGAAATCGGCTTGCTTTCCATAAAAAACTGACATAAAACTCAAGAACTGTGACCTGAAAGAAGGTAAAGATGACAAATATTTCAAAAATAAATATGAATCGATGGGAATTTTGGGGGTCCATATTGGGGATAAAGAACCCCGACCCTGAAATCATTCTTTTGTAGGTGGAACTTGTTCATACAATACTGAACACCGATTTCTGGGTTTTTGAACACAGATTTGGACCCCTGAGTTGATACAATCCAATCCAATCATTTCTTTTTGGTATGTAATTCTAACTTAGCCTGCTCTCTTAATATTTCCATCTGGCACTTGCAATTACTGAACTACTCTGCATTACATCGGCAGTATTCAGTTACTACCTGTGCAGTCATTCCCCAAATTATAAATACTTACCTTGCTCAAAACAATATCATTAAATCTGATTTGACCATCATTAGGTCATAAACTGCAATCCGGTGTCTGGCTCAGAAACTGACCAATCAGTACAACTGCTGGTACAAAACAAATCTATTTATATTCTTTCACCAATCAGTTCACAGCAAGATTTTTATCAATACTCTGTGTGCACTTTTAGACCTTACCTTATATTGGTAGCGGGGACTGATATGATAGAGAAGTCCTGCTATGGAGGAGGGTAGATTGACCAATGAAATTGACAATTTATGAGCTGAGGCCCGTGCCAAAGGGTTAACCCGTTGTCCTTGTAAATCTGTAACCGGTTGGGTTGTCATGTCAAAGATCTGCAACATGACAATTCAGTGAGTAGGTCTCATCACGATATGACTGAAATAATGTTGAAAGTGATGTAAAACCCCAAACAAGCAAACAAACAAACAAACAAACAAAATGTTCAGATGTATGTATGGTGATTTGCCCACTATTTTAATACATTTGAAAGTGACCACACACTCCACTAATATCAGCAAACAAGGGTTCTCAGCATGACGTCAGACCAGAGCTCTCTTCATGTCAGGTAATTTGGCTCAAGGGGAAAACACGTCATGAATTCCTCTATAGTGCAATGGCTTAATCATGCAGGAAAAAAAATAGTATATTTTTTGTAAATAGTAAAATTTGCTGTAATTCAAATATATGTGTGGCTAGCCATAATATTCACAATGAGTTATTGACTGAAGTGTTTGCCACATAGATGCAATTCAATATTTGTGATACAGTAACTATCAGACTTGTATAATATGTTATATTTTCCACATCTGCAACCTTTAAAATCAGAAACATTTCAATATATCAGAAATATAATTGTCATTCTTTTTCAATGCAGGGTATGAACATGGGCATCATTGGTCCAGCTTTACCAGATCTTGCATTACAGACTGGAAGTACCATCCCTCAAGCTACAAATATTATTATATGGCGTTCCTTCACTTATATTTTTGGTTCCATGCTGGCAGCTCTCTTGCTGGACTATTTTCACATGGATGGATATCTGATGATGGCAGTGTCTATGGTGCTACAGGCTGTGTTTTTGAGTTGTTCAGTCATGGTTACAGATCTCATAGTCATGTGCGCACTTAATGCCATGGCAAATCTCTTCACAACAACCCTTATGTCAGGTATTAGGCTATCATTATCTTATGCTAAGTAAACTGAGACAACTCTGTGTATTGTATTATATTACATAATCATAGCATGCATTATTGTTATGCACAGTACGAGCACAATTTATATCTGAATACTTTTCTTGTATATTTCAGCCACCACCTATTTGTGTTTCCAGATGTCTCGTGAGAGATCTCAAATGATTACCCAGATTACCTTTATGACTTTCAATGTGGGCAAGGCAGTATCACCATTTATCGCCACCCCATTCCTTGCGCCTGAACACAGGCCCAACACAACCATGGACAGCGTTAATATCAATCAAAATCTCAATGTTGATGAAATGAGAGAGACAAATGTTGCCAATGTTTTCTATATCATTTCTATATTCAGTTTAGCATTATCTATGGTTAATGTTGGTGTATTTGTCGCAAATGGATGCATAATATTTGGCACAGCAGTAAAAAGGGCAAAACATGAAACAATCCCAGGGCTCGAGCTTTCCAAAACCAGAACAGTACTTATGCTCATAGGGTTCACGACAATGATATTTGTTCAGTGTGGGATGGAAACTGCTGATGCTGGGCTCATAACCAGCTACGTATCAGAGTATCTGCATTTAGGAAAGACTCTGGGTGTTGCTATAACAGGAATGTACCAAGGAGTGAAGGTCATCGCGTGCCTCATCGTTATCACTGTGGTCAGCAGAATATTTACCTCAGTCATTCTTATGATAGATATATTGCTACTTATAATATCCACATTAGCCATGACACTTATTATTATTTTTCAACTTCCATCAGGATATCTTTGGGCAAGTATTGTAATCATGGCTTTTGGATCCTCGAATTATCTTGCCACTCAGGTATCATGGCTGGAAACGAGGCGGCCTATTACAGGTCAGATCTCAGCAATGATATGTATTTCCTTTGGATTGGGAGGAATGCTCCTACCGTGGATTACAACCACGCTTCTAACATGTTATGGGAAAGTTGGATTTCCTTTTGTAATGCTAGTCTCTAGTTGTATTCTACTGGTGTTGTTTATCTTTATAAAATTGTCAATGAAAGAAGAATGGTTCCCTACTATTAGGCAAATGCATTCAACATTGGATACAGAAACAGAGGTTCTCATAAAAGAAAACAGTCCAGACAAATACACTGAGGAGAGAGTGCATACCCAGTAGGGGACTAACATGCCCAGTAGGGGACTAACATGCCCAGTAGGGGACTAACATGCCCAGTAGGGGACTAACATTCATGCAGTAGAGTCATCCTCTCAAATCCCGGGAAAGGCAAGCATGTCATTTCACTACAGCTGGCTGTAATTTGTATTATTATTGTAAACATCTACCTGTCCTTGATAAAACATTTGCATATAACTTCATGATGTATTTTATATTTATACCAATAATTGCCCTTTTAAAAGGTCAATATGATACCAAGTTATAGTGTTCTGGACTTGAACACTACGGTAGCTTTAAGTTTTGTTTCAATACAAAACAATGTCTTTTAATTAGCTTGAGATGTTTTTTGTTTAATTATATAGAAAAAAATACAACGTTTAGGCATCCCAGCCAATAATCTGAAGGGGAGAATTGTAAACAATAGATCAAAACGTAGAATTTAGCAGAAATATTTTTACAACTGAGATAGAAAATATCTAAATTTGCGAATGTTAAGACTGTTAAACTGTTCAAGTGTCGAATTTAAAGTGAATTTAAACCAAGGTTCACTTTAAAATATTTTCCTCACAGATGTAAATTCTGAGATTCAGTGATTACAGACCAAGACAGGTGCTATGTAACCATCGTCCGGCCTCACCAAGCATTTTTTTTAAAACACCAATCATAAATTCCTTTAAATCCACATAAAATCCTATCCCACCAGGTTGTGAAGTCCCATGTGGGGCATTCACTTTAATAATAATAATAATAATAATAATAATAATAATAATAATAAGAAGAAGAAGAAGAAGAAGAAGAAGAAGAAGAAGAAGAAGAAGAAGAAGAAGAAGAAGAAGAAGAAGAAGAAGAAGAAGAAGAAGAAGAAGAACAACAACAACAACAACAACAACAACAACAACAACAACAACAATAATAATGATACCAGACAAGTCTGTTCATAGCGCTGTATTCAGGACGTACATCCTGAATAGGTTTTCAATCTACTCTTTAAAGACGAGACAGAGGTGCAGGTTCTAATGTCACGGGGGAGGGAGTTCCATAGTTTGGGACCAACGGACGAGAAGGCCCTATCCCCCACTGTCTTCAGGCATGTCTTAGGAATAGTCAGATAAGTGACATCATTTGATCGCAGGCATCTGTCGCCATGTTTCACTATGAATAGTTCACGTTGGTAAGGCGGCGCCTTACGATTTAGATCTTTCCAGGTCATGTGGAGAATTTTGAAATCGATTCTCACATTGACTTGCAGCCAGTGTAGTTCCTTCAGTTTTTCCGAAATGTGGTCAAATTTCCTGATTTTACCTACAAGCCGTGCAGCAGAGTTTTGAAGGAATTGGAGCTTCTTAATGTTAGATCTTGGAAGCCCAGCAAGAAGGCCGTTACCATAGTCAAGAGTAGATGTTACAAAGGAATGGGTCAGTGTCACAGCAGTCTTCTCATCAAGACATAATAGAGACCAGATTCCTGATGTGGTAATATCCCCTTTTGCACATCTTTCTAATTTGTGCCTTCATGTCCCTTTTTGAATCCAATGTGACACCAAGATCAACCACGGACTGACTGGGTGAGATATTGGAGTCACCTACTGTGATATTGTCAGGTAGTTTAGTGTTAGCGGCAGTACTATGCCTATCTGTGCTGATTAACATTTCAGTCTTACCATCATTAATCTTCATTTTATTGGAGATCAGGAAGGATCTGACTTCTTTTACACAGTCTTCCAATTTTTTCTTACTGATGTCACAATTTTGTTCAGAGGAATGATCGAGTGGGATGTAAATCTGGGTATCATCCGCATATTTTGCTAGGATGTCAGCCAAAGGAGACATATACCCAGCTAACAATTTTATGTTGTTTCTACGTTGTGAACACGTTGTGTTTTGTTGTACAACGTTGTGATCACGTTTTTTCTATGTTGTGAGCATGTCCTCAGCACGTGCTTAGAACGTTGTGAGGACGTTGTGAACTGACGGTAGGTTTTGAAGATGTTGTGACTAAACGAAGTAAGCATATGCTGAGCATGTTGCAAACACATGGTGCATATACATCCAGCTATGAACAAATTCTGCTATCTTTGGCCAAATCTAGTTACTCTAGTTGGAATTGCCCCATCAGCAACCTCTTCTAGCATATAAACTTGCATGTTATGCAAATATTTTGACATGAAATGATATGAATCTATTTTGCAGTAGATAATAGCAATAAACTTCGACAACAACAAAAGACGTGATCATTTATTTTTTTATTATATTTTAGTCAATCAGAAAATTGCATCTCATCCATTAAATTTGCTATAACTTTGAATTACCTAACAACTAAGCTGTTACAGGTCACTATTTTCTGTATTACTGTAGCCACCTATTGGCCAATTTTAACACCACCAATTTTCTTCTGCATGCACACCACGTAGTAAGCACGTTGTCAAAAAGACGCTGCAAGACAATGTGCTGACAACGTTGTCAGCACGTAGAACAACAACGCTGTTACAAGGTCAGACCACAACATTATCCTTCTATGTGCTGAGCACGTTTAAAAACGTAGAAAGACAACTAAACCTTATTTCTACCTGGGTAGATGATGAAAAGAATGGGACCAAGGACTGAACCTTGTGGGACTCCATACTTTATGGGTTTGAAGGAAGACCTGTGGAACCCAACTTTGACACATTGTTTCCTGTCACATAGATAGGAACGAATCCATGACAGGGCATGGCCCGTTACATTACAGCGGGATTCTAATCGATTAAATATATAGAATTCAATGGTCAATAGTGTCAAAGGCAGGAGAGAGGTCAAGTAACAATAGGATAACTGACTTCCTGTTGTCCAGGTCCCGCAAGATATAATTTTGCACTCTAAGTAAGGCAGTCTCGGTACTATGTGATTCTTTGTAGGCTTATTTAAATTTGTCAGTAAGGCCATTCCTTACCAGATGCAGGACTAGTTGGTCAGCAACAGCCCTCTCAGTTAGTTTAGAGACAAAAGACAAGTTAGAGACAGGTCTAAAATTCTTCTCAATGAGTTCAAGGCCCAATTTTTTCAGGAGAGGAGCAATTATAGCAATTTTCATATTTTCCGATACTTCAGAAGTAGTAAGTGATTTATTTATTATGGTAGTATTAATTGGTAAGAAGTCATCAAGAAGTCGGGATGGGGTCAAGCTCGGATGACTTCTTTGCCGACTTCTTTATCAATTTGTGCACATCGCCCATTGTTAGGGGAAAAGGCAAGGATCACAAGAAAGAGCTGGACGACTATCATAGTCCTGACCAATACCAACAGTGGTTTCAATCTATTCGATCTCTTCAGTTGGATGGGGACTGACTGTGTTATCCTAGTTCTTGTTTATATTGGATCTTGTGGAGGTGGCAGCATCTCTGGAAGTGCTGCACCTTCACTTGTAGCACCTCAAGACTGGAGGTGTGCTTGGTTTCTATGGGCTCCTTGGTGGAGGTGTTATTGAAAAACCTTGTTTTTTGGGCTTTACACGGGTTACAGATGGGTTGTAACACATTCTACTTATATTGTAGAATATTCTGCATTTTTGTGGAGGTTTTTTCGACTTTTTTCGATTTGAAAGTGTTTGATCTCTAATCTCTAATTCTTTTTAAATTTACGGACCCTCTCCCTTGTGGCCTTCAGACTTTTTCATTTATTTTGAACTTTGTAACGTCCCGGTGCGGGGTTGGAATGTCCATTTTTTAAACAAATTTCTTTCTTTTGTTATGTATACGAGAATTTTTCAATAATCATATAAGATACCTTATTTTTGTTGGGTTCTCGACCAGTTTTTGAGCCGTTTTTTTGGGCGTTTGTATTCCAATGTCGATTAGAAACCTGGTTTGGTTTAATACAAACTCGGACAAGAAACCTTTTTTGTGTAAAAATAGGTTTTATTTTCGTCTTTTGTTTTTTGTTACGATTAACAGACTTTTTGTAGCAAGTTCAGTTGTTGTTGGAATGTGGAAGATTATGTGTCTTCCAGGATCGCCTGGAGTATTCCAGGATCTCTTCCAGTTCCTTGGGTTTTTTTTTTGTCAAGCAGTGAATTGGTAGATTTTGATGCAAGGCTATTGTTCGTAGTGTCACCTGGTGGCAGATTCATGCAAGAAGTGGCGTTGTCCATCACACTCCTAATATTCCCAATTTTGTCAAGGAAGAAATTGTTGAATTTCTAAGCTTGGACGTCATCGCCCTCAGATGGAAGCATGGGGGTGTCTTTATTCTTGTGCATGACTGTGTCAATGACCCTAAAAAGCTTTTTAGAGTCATGCTTGTTTTCCTCCACCAATTTTGAAAAATAATTGGACTGGGCTGACTTCAGAAGGGCATTATATTTATTTCTTCGTGCACTTTATAGTTCTTTGTCAATATAGTGCCCAGATGTATTCATTCTTCTCTTGAGTCTTTTCTTAAGAGACCTCTCATGCTTAATGTAATCATTCATCCGGCTACCATACCATGGCGTTTTTAATGGGAGCATATTTATCCATTAGCAATTTGTGTCTAGTGTCATAGACGTAGACTAAATCCGACAAGGAAAGATTTTCCCAGGCTGATGTTTGACACGTGATGGACTTTATGCCATCCCTAAGGGATTGAAGGTCCTTATAATTCCTATAGCTAATGGATTTTTTTTTAGGTTTGGGAGGTATGATGTCGAAGCATATGTTGATCATTTTGTGGTCGGATATGTATTCATCCACAGAATGATTTTTAAGGGCTTTGTTTCCCTTGAAAGTAATGATTAGATCAAGAGTATTACCCAGTCTGTGGGTGGGTTCATTTACTCATTGAGTTAGATCAAAGGTAGATAGGATGTCATTGAATTTGATAACTTCTGGCATCGTTGGTTATTTACATGAAAGTTATAGTCACCTAGGAATATGACTTCATGGTTAAAGGAGCCATATAATGAGCCAATAACTGAGTGAATTCCTCATAGAACTCAGAATAGGTGTATATATCCTTATCAGAGGACTCTGGTCTGTAGATTACAATAAAACTTAGTTTTTTCCCCTTTGATGTGGAAGGGGGACTCCATGAGTTCCATAGAGGGTGGGTTTAACCAATTGGTTGTGAAAGTAAGCTCAATTTGCTGTAACGGACCTATCCCACCGCCAGCAATCCTTAAGGTTTAGAACCTTGCAAGAGATGCTTTGTCCATGGCATGAGCCAATTGTGAGGTTCCTACGAATTGTCCTTGTTGCCATGGAGACCTCATTGTTCTTTTTCCCAGTGGCGACACCTATAGTTGTGCTGTTTGAGAGCATATCATTTATTAGTGAGGGAGCTGCAGTTTTTATGGTCGTAATAGTAGTGTGATTTGATAGCACACCACTGACATCTAATGGTGATTGTTGCAGGCACTCGCCAAAGCCACCTGTTGGGATTTTTCCACACAGAGGGCAGAAGTTTTTTTATTGAATGGGGTTGTAGTATGCCATAGGGGACTAACATTCATGCAGTAGAGTCATCCTCTGAAATCCCCGGGAAAGGCAAGCATGTCTACAGCTGGCTGTAATTTGTAATTATTGTAGAAAAACTACCTGTTCTTGATAAAACCTTTGTATACAAAATATTGATGAACAAGGCAGTTTGTATTTCATATTTATACCAATAATTGCCCTTTTAAGAGGCCTATATGATGCAGAGTTATAGTGTTCTGGACTTGAACACTATGGTAGCTTCAAGTTTTGTTTCAATACAATTTTGTTGATAAAATCAGTGTCTTATAATTAACCAATAATCTGAATTGTAAACAACAAAACAAAACGTAGAATTCAGCAGAAATATTTTTACAACTGAGACAGAACATATCTAAATTTATGAATGATAAGAAAAACTGTTCAAGTATCGAATTTAAAGTGAATTTAAATCTAGGTTCACTTTGGAATATTTTCCTCACAGATGTAAATTCTGAGATTCAGTGATTACTGACCAAGACAGGTGCTATGTAACCATGGTAGCAATGTCTAGAATTGCCTACATTATCTGGCTTGTTACATGACAGGTGCTTGTCAACCGAACAGGACAATTTTAGGACATTTTCTTTACTGTATAAATGAAGGGAAACTGTCTTAAATCTGTATAGGTCACTCTTGTTATAACCAAGGTAGGTACATATGACCTATGGGCAATAAACCTTATGTTTCAAACTATGTTTCTGGCCCCACCAAGCTTTTAAAAAACAATTATAAATTCCTATTCAGCAACATCCACATCTCTGTCATACCTACTGTCAAAGATGTGTATGTGGGCATGCCATTTTTGGTTGGACTCAAACATGGATGTTATTCTTTTGCCCCAGGTGGAGCAATGTGATCCCACAGTGTCCTTTGTCAAGGCCAACTCCATTTGTCCATCATCACCAAAAGAGGGTGACTCAGATGATAGCATCCTGTGTGCAACCAGCTCCTGCAACACCCTGAGGCGACACTTTCCAAAATCAGGACACACATTGACATGGTGTCGACCATCTCTGACAATGGAGTCAGCAACCAATGCCTTCTTCCTGTCGAGGTGAGGTAAAAAGGTCATGGGTTCACTATGGTAGATGGAATGCTCAGATGACCTAATTGTTACCATTCACAAGATTTCTTTCCCTGAACAATGTCCAACATACACCGTGTCACGTAAGATGTAAATTCAGACATCTTTTCCTTTTTCTCTTGGGCATACAGTTTTGCTGCATATCCTGTGTGAACAAACCGCTGAAATACCTTTGACTCTCTGTCATTGAAAAAAGGACCTTCTTCATGCTTCATATGAATACATGGCAACATGTTACTCTCCTTGCAGATATACTTCTCTTCCAGTCGGTGAAAGAGTTTAATCAGGGACTCATCTAACATTGGTGCAATGCCTCTTTAGTTCTTCGCAGATCAGTCCAATGCTTGTGTTCTCTATGACCAAGTACTTTACATTCCATCTCCTTGTGTAGGTTAGGCTTGTCAAGGTGTGAGCAAATGACATTCATCAGTTGTCTGTCTGGTTCTGTCAATTGAACAACCAGTGTTGTAGCACTCAATATGTTTGCTGGGTCAACCACCACTCTGGTCATGTGACAACGTATTCTCTCATTTTCTCCCCTCCTCTTCAGAGATCTCTGCATGATGCTTGCCATTGTATTCATTCAAACTCTGCCTGTATCAAGGCAGATTCACTTTGCACCCAGAAGGAACACATGTACACACTTCTAGAACTGCTCTCCACTGAGCAATCACTTCAGCTTGATCAACATTGTCTTTCTAGAATCTCTTCCGTAATGAATCCCATGTCAGTAATTACATCTTCAATCCTCAGTGAATCCCATGTCAGTAATTACATCTTCAATCTTCCTCAGTGTCATGTCTATCTCAATTTTGTCAAGTGACTCGCTGTTGTCCAGGCTTAATGGTTGTCCAGGCTTAATGGTTGTTAGTACACATTTTCTGTTCATGTTTTCAGAGATAAAGTACCTAATCAATGAAAACTGTTGTGGAATGTGCTCACTGTCCAAAGTTTCGAAGACCACATTATTAGCACCATTTCCTCTGTGGTGATCCAAAGGTTGTGGGTTCGATCCACGGCCGTGCCGAGATTAAACTCATGATACAATTTCTCATATGAGCTGAGGCCCGTGCCAAAGGGTTAACCTGTTGTCCTTGTAAATCTGTGACCGGGTGGGTTGTCATGTCAAGGACCTACGACATGACAATTCAGTGAGGCAGCACTATATCTGCTACAAGTAGGTCTCATCACGAAATAACTGAAATAATGTTGAAAGTGATGTAAAACCCCAAACAAACAAACAAATCCAAAGTTTCGAAGACAGATTCAGTCTCCTTCTGATTCACCCCCACATTTTTGCTTGGAATGTGAAAGACTGTGCATCTATTCTTCACGCTAGAGCACACATAACAGCCATTTGCAAGGATAATGGCTGACCTGTCATCCAATGCATAGTCTACTGACTTTACCCACTTTCACCTTGTTTGGTCTTTGCTACTCTGCCTCTGATGTTTGTTGTTACTCCACTGTCATAGACATTTTTCAGTGTCACAGCCTCTAATGAAGTGTTGCAGCCAAATGCATTCTTACCACCCTCCCCAGAATGCCACTCCTCAATCAACTGTCTCCTACTCATTTTTAGAAGTAAGCGTGTGTGCTGTTGTGGTGGAATCGTGTTCATGTTTCGAAGCAAGCTCATTTCCAAGCTCTCCTCGGCCATTAGAAATCATTTGCAGTGTCTGAGTGGCAAATGATTTCCTTGCCCCTGTGGGACCATCAAGAACCTCTATGGGCTTGCACTTTTGTGGCGAGAAACTGATGATGTTCAACTGATGATGAAGAGAAATAATTCCACACTCAAATGGCATACACCAGTAGTGGTTGCCATTGTTAGAAGCTGCTTGGCCAATATGTCCTGGTACAGGTCCACACCGGCAGTCAAGCGTGTCAGTGAACAGTTTTGTTTACCATACTCATTACTGTCTCCATTGAGACAACCACTAGGAAACACATCATTCATGATTTTTGGCACAACTCTATTTTGCACTTCTTTTGCCTTGCTCATCTTGTTTAGGATCCATCATAACGCTCTTGTAGTGGCCCAAGAAATATCCCTGGCAGGCCCTATCTAAAAAAGGTGGCTCACATTGGCTTCCTTGCTCTTTGCGAGCATATGAAACATTTCCTTTAAGAGCGGGATATAATGTAGGTCTCAATGCATTACTGTGATTTGGGTTTTCTGTCACTTTTTCCATTGCAGCACTAAGCATTTCACTGACAGCATGTTGTGCTTTGTGCACTTCATCAACCTGCCTTGGTCTCTGTGGTGGGTTGGATCGACATGATCAAACCATGCCTCATCACCATCCTCATCTTCATCCTCATTCCCTTCCTTGTCACTGTCATTGTTCTCTTTGAAAATATCCTTCTCCACTTTCTTTGCAATTTTCGATATTGCACCTGGCGGTTTACAAAGCTGATTCTCTTCAAACCAGTGATCTTTAGATACATGATCTTCTACCACATCCCATGCTACCCTGTCAGTCAGGTTCAACTCATAACCCCCACCACTGCATCGATAGATGTGATCCCACATGTAGAAGGTTGCACATCTCCTATACATGTTCAAGAGCTTGTGTTGCCTCATTTCCAGGCTGTCCAGCAGAAGTCTTATGCTGTGTATGTGGCATTCATTGTTTTCAGCAGTGTAGTCACAATGCAGAGTTTTGCCAAGGCTGGTGAGATCTGCGTATCCACCACAACATCTCTTACTCTCCTAAAAAAGATAAGGAGGAGAAAGCAAGTTTACCCTGCTAGACCAACTCTCTGCAAGGTCCTTCTTCCACAGAGCTAGTGGCATGATTTGTCTATAGTTGTGGTACTCCTAAAGGGCATGATCCAATGCAGATAATATCGTGAACCCACTTGACTTGTCCGGTTTCATCTCAGACTTGGCATCTATCATTGTGCCATTGATGGAATCAAATTTGAGAAGCCTTTTCTCTAGTTCAGCAAAAGGTTGTGCCAAGGCATCCACCTTACACATGAAACAATTGTTCATTGCGAGTACATGCTTTGCAGCAGTTGTAAAGTTTTCTTCAAAGGCTGACTCCTCAATCATGACCATAAGCATGAACCCCTTTCTGGCACCATGGAGTCGTACAGGAACAAAGTACTCTTTTTCAATAAGAAACACCCTGGCCTCGATCTGTTTTCCTCGAAATATTCTCACCACAGAGAGCACAAAGTTTAACAGGTGTTTGATGTAGTTTGGAGAGCATTTCAAGGAGTTACGATGAATGTTCTTGGCATGAAGGTCAATGCACATGGACACCATCGGTTTTTCAAAGGTGATGACAGACTGTGTCACAGTAGAATCCTCTAAGCAGTATTTGCTGTGTGGAACATTCATGCTTATGCTGTCAGACTTCTTTTGTTTATCTGAAAAGAAAATAGTATTTCATTTAACATAGGACAGTTGTGCAAAATCGAATTTTGAAACCACATTGAATATGCCGGAGTTACTTCATTCATTTAATGCAGGTGCATATGGCTGCCTTTTTGTGAAACTCCGTGAAAAGTCGTCTTAACTGCCGATTTTATTAAGTTTCCTAAAGGTCTATCTGTACCCTTTTGTGCTAAAAGCAGTCTAACCACTAGGTCTACCTTTTGAACAGACTTTTTGAATCCTCTGACGACAGTCTTGACGAGAATTGTGCTCGGAAGGGTCGGGACTGATCTGTCTCAACGAGGCACGGCGCTTTCGATCAGCTGGTCTTGACTGTCAGTGTCGAGTGCTCTCAGTACTGTTAATTCGGCGGTCTTTCCTTTCTTCCCTAGCTAACCCTGGGGATAATCTGCCTTTATTGGCAGGAATCTTAACGCAGCAAATTTCTGCATTTTGGTGGTTAAGACATTTTTCGTAGCTGGCCCACTACTTGGCCTCCCTTCTACGATCGTCTTTAACCTGCTATCAGTGCATTGTCTACCTTCCTTGTGGACTTTTGTGCGTGATCGCTAAACCCTACCCCCACGATCTTGTGGTTACTTGGTAGTTTTTGGGGTATATTCCTACGATAATATACACTTACCCACACCTTGAGTTAATTTCTGTCACTTAGACGATTTTTTTGTCTCTTACAGAACACTGACTCTCTGATATACACGCTAACCCCGTAAAAACACAAATATTGTACGATTGTGTCAGGGCTCAGTGTATTTTATACATACATTCTTCATTGAGCTGAAATAATCCTTAAACAAGGGATTACCTACCTGTTCAATGTTACACAATCATGGCTTTGTTTGTATATGTTCGTGTTTTAACATATGCGACAAGATTTCTAACACAGATATTGAGACTCTATCATTGCCCCACAACGTCTAACAAATTACTGTTATGTGATGATCATGCGAGCACTTTTAAGAAGGATTCTTCTCTTAGATAGATTAATTTTGATATTATCTCCGGTGCCCAATTTCAATCATTACAGAACATTGCTGTTAACTTAAATATATTTGAGTCTGAACATGAAATTGAACTGTTCCCTGCTCAATTTCGATTGGTGCTTGATACCTGCGATTACATAAAATCGGACACGCTTCTATCTGTACATGGAGTGAGCAAGCAAAATTGTCAGTTCAATTTTGTTAAACATACACAAATATCGCACCCAAAACATCTTTATTGGGAAAACATATTTATTCTGCCTCCTCGGCCACAAAAACATAGACTGAACAACAAATATGTTGAAAGTCCATGCAATTCGTCAAAATCATGCAGTTTTGGCAAAATTATCATAGGTGGCGCTGTTCGTGGTAGGAATGTAAACTGTATTAAGAATCTTAATAGAAACAGGAAGAAAACATTAAACATTGGGTGTTGCAATGTACAGAGCATATCTAGCAAGATCCTGCCAGTAAAAGACTATTTTACTGAGCATGACCTTGATGCCCGGTTCATGACTGAAACTTGGATGCATGACTCAAAATCTGACAAGGTCAAACGTGAACTTGAAGAAGGCTCACTTGAATTTGAGTCTTTTCCTATGATAGGACGGACAGGGGGAGGATTAGGGATATTATACAAATCTGAACTCCCTTTCACAACCAATAGGGCCAACCAACCAGCGCAGGTTGGTTAATGCAGGGTAGTAATATTTTTTCTCACCTGAGGGAGCTGCAACTGCATTACACTGTGCATGTGACTTGCAACCACGTGACCTGCTGCAATTTGCCGCCATAACAGTTGCAAGAAGGAGTTGAAATGTGAGTAATAAAAAAAATGCACAGTTGGCTCCATCTAGTGGACAAATGTGGCATAACTGGTAAAATGTGATCGAGTAATGAAGGTAAGCACAGATTGCCGTGGCACACAAAGAACACATGACGAATCACCTTGATGAGGTTGGGACCTGTTTAGGCTTGACACAGGTCTTAATTAACCGCACTTACTCAGTTGATATTTCCTCATGGGTCTCAACAATAGGGAAATAATAGAATGTCATGGAGCTCAGATCCACACCTTCCATCATATTAAGGGGTCCCATAGAGTAAATTATTTAGATATCAAAAACGTGTTTTGGGTTGTAGATACAGGACATATACAACATCATAAAAATAGCCTGCATAGATATTTAAAAATATAAAATAATCTGTGCAATGGCTTGTCTTGACCTAAATAGTCCATTTTTTCAATTGCCTGACCTTTAAATGACCTTGAAATAAATGTTTGACCTCAGTATGACCTTTCATGATGAATATATCAACAATGAAGCTTCTTTAACATACATATAAAATTTATTGTTAAATATACATAAACAAGGCAGATATAGGAATGAACATATTATTACATAATCATAGTTATATCATTAAAACCAGATCATCTAAATAGCCAGAAATAGTGCCATTAAGTGACCTGCGAGTGGTCACCACCATTGAGCTCATGGAGTCATCCATCGCATTGAGGGGAAAAAAGATAACGTTTGTGGTGATATATAGACCTGAACCATCTAATCAGAATAGATATACCTACTCTGAGTTTTATGATGAGTTCACCCAGTTGGTTGCACATTATGGTTCATTTAGTCATGAGGTCATTTTCCTTGGTGACTACAACTTCCATGTCAACCTCCCCTTAAAGCCTGATGTCATTAAGTTTAATGATATCCTATCTACCTTTGATCTAATACAATGGGTTCAGGAACCAACCTATAGGTTAGGGAACACCCTTGATCTAATCATTACCTTCAAGGGTAACAAATTCCTGAAGAGCTACCTGGTGGATGAATAATTATCTGATCATAAAATGATAAAAATATACCTAGATATTTCACCTCCAAAACCCCCCAAAAAATCTATCAAATATAGGAATTTCAAGGGATTAGATCTTGAGTCCCTAAGGAGGGACATCAAATCCCTAACTGGTAGAGACACAACATGGGAACACATCCTTGAATGACATGGTGAATTACTATGACAGGGAACTCACATCACTCATGGATAAACATTCTCCTATCAAGGTCGCCAAGGTCACTCAGCGCAAACCTGTACCTTGGATGCGTGACCAATTAAAGCTGGAAAGGTCTCTCAAGAGGAAGCTTGAGAGGAAAATGAACAAGACTGATTCTCAGATTGATAATCAATTATACAAGTCTCAGAGAAATAAGTATAATTCATTGCTGAAATCGTCTCAATCTACATATTTTTCCAACCTGGTTGAGGAAAATAAACATGGCCCTAAAAAACTTTTTAGAGTCATAGACACAGTCATGCACAAGAAAAAGGACACACCAATGCCCCAAACCGACTGTGATGTCACTCAGGCTGAGAAGTTTAACACATTCTCTCTCGAAAAAATAGAAAGAATTTGCCAAGAAATTGACAGGGCTCCACTCGGCCATAGTCCGCCACCAGGTGACACTACGAACAATAGTACAGCATGTCTGGAGAGGTTCATACCTTTAACCATAGATGACGTGCGAAAATTGGTCAAGAGGTCTGCAAAGAAGTCATGTGAGCTGGATCCTATTCCAACCTGGCTCCTACTTGACCTCCTAGATGACCTCTTACCAATAATTACTTCCATCATAAATAAATCACTGATGGAATCAGAAGTATCAGAAAATATGAAGATAGCCATCATAACACCCCTGTTGAAGAAACTTGGTCTAGAACTGGTTGAGAAAAACTACAGGCCCGTTTCAAACCTGACATTTATCTCAAAGCTAACTGAAAGGGCAGTAGCCGACCAGTTAGTCCCTCATCTAGTAAGGAATGGCCTTATAGACAAGTTCCAATCTGTCTACAAGGAATATCACAGCACTGAAACTGCTTTGCTAAAGGTGCAAAATGATATATTGTGTGCACTAGACAGCAAGAAGTCAGTCATCTTGCTGTTGCTGGACCTCTCTGCTGCCTTTGACACCATTGACTGGAGGCTAGATGTAATGTCAAAGGTCACGCCCTCTCCTGGATTCGGTCATATCTAAGGAGCAGGAAACAATGTGTGATGGTTGGGACCCATAGGTCATGTTTGAAGTCCATAAAATATGGAGTGCCACAGGGCTCAGTTCTGGGTCCCATACTGTTCACAATTTACATGACACCCCTCTCTAACATTCTGGCCAAATATGGTCAGAGCTATCATATCTATGCAGATGATACTCAGATCTACATCCCTGTTGACCACACTTCCCCTCATCAAGGGGATATAAGCAGACACAAACTTGAGGAATGTGTCTATGAGGTCAGAAACTTCCTTATATCTAATAAGATGAAGATAAATGATGGAAAGACAGAGATGCTCATATGTACTGACAAGTACAATACTGCAACCCGCAGTAGTATCCCAGACACAATCAGAGTTGGTGGCTCTGATATTGCTCCTAGTGAGTCAGTGGTGGATCTTGGTATCACATTTGACTACAACATGGACATGAAGGCTCAGATCAGAAAAATGTGTCAGAAGGGCTATTATCATATCAGGAACCTGGCAGCCATTAGACATTGTAACACTTACCCATGCTTTTCTTATATCTACTCTGGATTACGGTAATGGCCTGCTGGCTGGTCTTCCTAAAACTGACATTAGGAAGCTGCAATACTTCCAAAACTCCGCAGCACGTGTTGAAGGAAAAATTAGGAAATTCTATCACATTTCAGGAAAACTACAGGAATTGCACTGGCTCCCTGTACATGCAAGAATAGACTTTAAAATCCTTCTCGTAACCTGGAAGGCCCTAAATGGTAAGGCTCCGCCTTACTTACGTGATCTACTCCAAATCAAAGATGGGGAACGCTGTCTAAGATCCAACAATGGCACCCATCTACAAGTACCTAAGACAAGGCTAAGGACAGTGGGTGACAGGGCCTTTTCATCTGCCGGCCCTAGACTTTGTAACTCCTTGCCTACTGAAATTAGGACAAGTACTTCAGTCTCCTCATTCAAAAATAGACTGAAAACTCATCTCTTCAGGACACATATCTTGAACACAGCGCTATGAACAGACCTTGTCTGGTATCAGCGCTATATAAAATTTATTATTATTATTATTATTAGTAGTAATGTGTGATGAATTTTATTCAATTCCTCCAATTCCATTTCCAACTGGTGATATTCCTCTTTAGCATATTCACTTTCTCGTTTTATAATGTGTGTAACAGATTCTCTCTAATTCTGATGTGAGTCTATACTATCGTTAGAATCTTTACTTATTGCATTCCCGTCTCTTTCATTGCATTGTGAGACTTTCTCTGGTACCACTCTGCCCAAAACATCAACTTTGCTCCATTGGCAGTTGTTTTTCTTTAACAATTAAACCTTATTGCCATTCAGGGTGACGGTTCCCTGTGCCAACATATTATTCACAAGGCCAGCAACAACAGACACACCATACCTGCCAATGTTCTCTTTCACATCCCATCTAGGATGACACCATATGTTGGGAGCAGTGTACATGTTGCCTCCTTCTAAAAGATTTACCAACTCAGATGGAGATCCACCCTTTGTTTTAACAGGCCAGTTGGCCATTGGGTTCCTTTCAGGCATGATCACGCCACCTTCTTCATCCACAATTTGAACGCCATATCTCCTGAGGGTGTGTGTAGATGGTACCCCCATGCTGACTCAGACGAGGCCATTGCCACGTTTAAAAGTACAGAATGTTACCTCCAGTCCCTTCATTTTCATCCTCATTTTGCTTGCCTGCTGGTGAGTTGTAATGAATTTGAACTCTGTTAATCGACAGCACCATTTTGTAGTCACCACATTGTTCCTATGCTCTTTTCCACATCTTTCTAAAAATGTGTTGTAGATGTACATATCTCTCAGATGGCACTCTTCTGGTTGAGTGAAAAATGTCCCATCCCATTTCCTGGATGGTGGTCATCATTTCTTGTTTGATGCTCTTCAACGTTGCACCACCATCAAAATTTGTTGGAATGAAAAGTGTCACAGCTATACCATGGCTAGTATCACCACTCGAGTTTCTCTCTACTGCCATGTTTAACTTAAGTTGTCCCGCAATAGATGTGGGAAATACCAACTCATTCTGGGGAAGCTCATCTTTGCTCTCAATGCCTATGGGAAGAGTCACTCGCTCATTACAGTTGGATACCTAGTAATGCACTTTCCTCGAGCATCCCATGTACATTGTACTGTGATTATTTGTCTCTCTTAGCACAAAACCAGACAATTTGTGTCCCATTCAATTCCATTGTTCCGATGAAATCTATTTTCTGTGGCATCCAATTGGTCCTGAACAATGTTGATATTGCTTGTCCGCAGTGAATCTCTTAGTGGTTCCAGCCACATGTTTGTGTGCTCCAGAAAGGACAGCCACCACATGGTCTTGAAGTGAACATGGACTAGGTCATACCACTCAACATCTGCCAACTTTGTCTTCATGCTATATTTATCATGGGTTCTATGATTTGCCAACTCCTCCAAGTTGATCCTGCAATATACAGGCATTGTTGGGTCTTTGAATCAGGTCCTGGTAATTTGCAATACAGTGTTCGTCCATATCAGGAGTAAATTTCAGCTTGCAAGTAACAAAAGTATTGTTGTGACAGGTGTAATAACATCCAAGGAATGAGAGCGTTGCAATGCAATTGGTTTTGTGACCAGGGACATGAATCAATAGTTTGGATGTCTCAATTCCTGGAGTTTGTCATTTGTCAAAGCCGTTTGAATTGTCTCTGTTTTGCTTTGATTAGCATAACAGTTCACCAGCTTTTCACATACTTGTAAAACCAGCATGAATTGCTTTGGACATTCTTTTATTGCCCACACCTCATAGGTGCCACATTTGATGGAATCTGATCTTGTGGCTTTTCTGAAAGGGCCCATTTATATTTCTGACATCTAAGGGTGTCCTCATTCTTCCTCTTTAAATTCTATAATAGACTGATATATCCTTTCAGTACGCCTCTATATTTGTGCTTCCATTTCTTCTTTACTACCAGGTATTTCCACAACAACTTCAATGGGTCCCATTGGGATCAGTTCAACTGGTGGTTTTGATGCACAATTGGCACCTGTGTGTGCTAATACTGGAAAGCACGAATTGTGTGGGACAAGCCCTGCTTTGTTGACAAGATCTTCATTGTATTTTTCAGCTTTTCCCATGTCTTTGATACAATTTGGGCTTGAATGTCTGAATATGCCCCCTCTTGACACCAATCGAGTTGTCCACAGAGCAGTGCTGCCATATTTTTTCACCCTAAAATATGTGGATCTCATCAAGAATTTAGATAGAAAAGCAAGCTCTCTTGAATATGCTCTGTAGACAAAGACATGACAAAGCACCAATACGATTCTGTTTTAAATTTTATTTGTTAATGTTTATGCTGGTGTCACATCACAGGATGAAGATAATCTTTCTGTATTTACCTGAAATGATTTAAGGAAAGACTCCATGTCCACTAGTTCAAAGTATAGTTGTTTGTAGAATTCAGCCCTATGTACCTTGGTTTGCACTGGGTCATGAAAATGGTCCTTGACAGCTTTCCTCCAAAATGAAGAAACATTGACACCATCATTTAAAGAGCAGCATGTCTCTGATAGCTGTAGAGCATCCCCTGGTGTACGTTTAAAAAAAAATTCAACAAAAGCTGATTTTGTTAACATCAAATCTTACTTTTCAATTACTTCCAATTATCCTCTAACATTTAATTGCTTTAAGTTCTCTTTCTTAAGATGTTTCTTTTAGATACCTGGTACACATATTGTGAACTGATTTTACAGGCAATGCACTGCTTATGAATTCATTGTAATACAGATTTTTAAATTTAAAATGCCATAGCCAAGGGATTGTGCCCAGTAGATATCTCACAAGCTTTTATGAGCTTGTCCACAGGACTATATCACTTTCATCAAAGGACTATGAATGTACTAGTGTTACCCATGAATGGAGAGAGCATCCGTCGTTGGGGGACATGGACGGGGGATCGATACTCTACTCTGAACCTACTTTACTCGCTGGCTGTGAGGCGGGGCACGGAACCTAGCAACCCTATCTACCCATGTGAAGGTGTGAGGTAATAAGGACTGCAGACACAGGATCTACACTGCACAATAGTTACCTTTTATTCGGTGCTGTTAGTCTTCCTTGTCTGGCTAGGCCGGCATGGCAATGAGCGAGGCATATGAACTACCCAAATGCATGATACTTATGGAGTCCTAACAATACACAAAACACCCAAGTCTATGCAGCAACGATACTGAGAGTCGTAGATCTTTCGTAGCAAGTGGTCGCTGGATCTCTGCTTCTGCCCCCGTCTAACAGTTGCGGGGCCTTTTAAAGAATCACTCTGCGTCATGTGTGGGGCTTGCCTGCGTGGCTTCCTTACGCGACACCGAATGGACTCGTCTTGCAATGAGCGAGGCATATGAACTACCCAAATGCATGATACTTAAGGAGTCCTAACAATACACAAAACACCCAAGTCTATGCAGCAACGATACTGAGAGTCGTAGATCTTTCGTAGCAAGTGGTTGCTGGATCTCTGCTTCTGCCCCCGTCTAACAGTTGCGGGGCCTTTTAAAGAATCACTCTGCGTCATGTGTGGGGCTTGCCTGCGTGGCTTCCTTACGCGACACCGAATGGACTCGTCTTGCCTGCGTGGCTTGCATTGGCTCGTCTGTCTGCATGTGATCTCTCAGTGTGGTGTGTTAAGGCGATGCATCAACCTGCACGCAACACACAATCTCTGTACATGACTTTCTGTCAGAGACCGTGATTGTTCATGATTGTCTATATATTCTCAAGAGTCTCTGGATGTACAATCCATATCCTACACTAGGTCAATTTACTCAGCAGGGTTAAAATCTATGAAGGGAATCATACCATATTCATATAATCTATATTTATTTTAAAATGATACATTTGACCATGTTTTTTTTATTTTGTCATCATAATCAACTAAAAGCAATAATGAAAAATATAATCATGAGTTCCACAAATTATATTGAGGCTGATGAATGCAATAATATGTATAAAATATCTGTAAGTCTCAGGGCTTACACTGTACCTCCCATTATAAAAACACTGTCAAAAATTTATTGGTTCATCTTTTTCATACTGGGCTGTCCAGGATCAACATAAAGTGCATGTGCTGTGCTCACATGTGCACAGATCACTCATTGGAAAAAGAGTCAATGTTGTCATAATTTTTCTTTAGTTTTGAAGTCATCA
This sequence comes from Amphiduros pacificus, assembly GCA_949316495.1. Lineage (NCBI taxonomy): Eukaryota > Metazoa > Annelida > Polychaeta > Phyllodocida > Hesionidae > Amphiduros > Amphiduros pacificus. The sequence continues at coordinate 53,602,463 of OX439001.1, read as the reverse complement.
AACATTAATTTTAATAAAACATAAAATATAGCTATCATTTCTTGTCAAATAGAACCACAAACATGTGTTCCCAGTGTTCCCGATGATCATTTCATATACCGTATCCACTCGGGTTAGCGCCCATGCTTGGCTTAACGCCCACCCCCCTTTTTAGGAAGAAATCATTAAACGCCCACCTTCCCTGGATGTCCGTAATACGATGTACGTGACGTCCTTTACCTTAGCGTCTGGGTGCCCACGAGACAAAAGTGGAGCGGCCAACATGACAAATTGAACTTTCATATCCGTAGCTGATCGATTTTAATGATAAATAAAGGTATATACATAAGATTATCACAAATTACGTTTTGCAGGTCGAGAACAGAACAAAACCATCCACTATTGCGCAATATATTAACAATCGTTTTATCCTTAATCTTAGCATCAAAACCAACACGTGGGAGAATATTTCTTTGTGTATTATAAAGCCAATGATATTCATTATATCGCTTTTAATTATTAGCATCAAAAGCGTGTTAATACACAAAGAAATATTCAACCACGTGTAGACAGTAGTCCGCCTGTCCGATAGCTTTCACGCTAGTATTGCGTAATGCGTGTTAAATGAATGGATGGTTTTGTTCTGTTCTTGACCTGCAAAGCGAATTTGTGATAATATTGGGTAAATACCTTTATATATCATTTAAAACATATTATTTCGAAATGCTTTGATTTGACTTTGTTCTCACTGATTTCAATTATCAGCGTTCACAGTTTTGCATTTCGTCTTTGTTTCCACTGCTTTGAGTCGTGTCTTCCCTTTTTGATTGCGTTTTAAATGATAAATAAAGGTATTTACCCAATATTATCCCAAATTGTTCGAGAACAGAAATGACAAATAATTTTAATAGACATAGAAGTAAAAGTAAAACGTAAATACGATGTCCGTGAAGTAGCGGATCGATTGACCACGTGACTCACAAGTCATGTGATCATTGACTTTGCAGATTTGCATGAGAATTGCGTTTTAAATGATAAATAAAGGTATTTACTTAATATTATCACAATTACGTCGACAATTTCTCCACATCATTGATTTTAGCCTCAAAACAAAGCGTTTTCATTATTTATCATTTGAAATGCAATTAAAATCGATTCGCGTGTGAAAGCATTTCTGTCAACAAGGAAGACACGACTCAACGCAACACGTGGTCGCAATTTTGAAAGGCGGAAGTGACGGGAAGAGGCTCTTGTTTTTAGCGCGAAAACGATTGTTAATATATTGCGCAATAATGGATGGTTTTGTTCTGTTCTCGACCTTTATAAACGCCCATGCTTGGGTAAACGCCCACCCCCCTCTTTTACTTTGTCCCCAATTAGCCGCCCATGGGCGCTAACCCGAGTGGATACGGTAATATTTTACTTCTTTGTGATTTTATTCATAGGAAATTATTTTAAATTTGGTAGCTGCTGTATGACATAAAAAAGAAACATTTTGTTTAAATGATTTTGTTACTAAAGTATATACCAATGAATTTATCATGGTGCTCACAGGCAAAAGTATTGTAACTAAAGCAACAATCATCTTGTGAGGAAAAAAAAACTTAGTCACAGAAATTAAATTGACAAAACCAAAGGAGTTCCATATCACAATCTGTGGGAAAATGCTGAATATTATCTTCAGAATCATTTTTGTATTCCTAATTTTATTTCTTGTTCCTCTTTTGTGCTTTATTATTTTGATATTCATTCTTCTCACAAAGAGGATTATCATAAAATATGAACAACAAATAAACAAAGAAGAAATAAATTGTGTAATGCTTATTGTAATTATCAGAGTCAAATTGTACATTGATACAAGATCCAAAGATCCTGTAATAAGAGGCATGCACACAGCATTGGGATGCACATACAATGGCTTATTTATATGTGCCATTGTAAGTATAACTATATTTAAGGTAACAATGATACTCCATCCAAATCCGAATATAACTTGAGAAACCTTATTTGATCTTGAAACGGTATTTTCTGATGCAGTTATTGTAAACACTCTATTTGCAGTGATAAAAACCACAAACATACCTGAAATACAAATACTGGTAGATGCTAAGAAAACACTAATATGAAATATTGTACTGTATCTCCAATGCCATGAATACATCTGAAATTGTTTTCCAAAATGTAAATTTGCTGAACCTATTATCCACAAATGAACACAATATAATAAATCTGCACATGCAAGATGTTTTATAGATTTACTTTCCTTGCTGTTATCATAGTTTGCTCTAGACAACAACATAGTACATATCATAGACATTAACATAGCAACAACTGTTATATATTTGTTCTCCAACAAAGGTTTGCAATCATTACAATCAAGATACATGGAATTGGGTATAATGCATTCAGTTGTCAATATAGTCTGACAGCAGACTCTGCAATCATTAACAATGATATACTCCAGGTGAGGTAGTGATAGAAAAACACTTGGGAATATATATTCAAAATGATTGGCACTGATATCAAGTAAAAGTAAGCTATTGAGACCGATGAAAGATTTTTTTTCTAAGACATGTATATCATTGAATGATAAATCCAATTTCAAAAGATTATGATTACTTTTAAAAGCATTGGGCAAAATAGATTTAATTGAATTATGAGATATATTTACCATTGTTAAAGAAGGAAAGCCTCTCATGCAGTCATAAGAGATATATTTGATATTGTTGTAACTAATGTCAAGTAAAATGAGGGATGGCAATGTGGATATTGCTTGGGACCAGTCACAAAATGACAGATTGTTTCTTGATGAATGCAGATATGCAACTGAGCTATTTGTCAAAAAATACAAATTTATCAAGCCATTCATATTAATTAATGACAGATAAATAAGCGAATCACTTTCTATTAAAGATGGCATGAATATATTATTACAGTGAATAACTCTTGCTAAACAAAAGCAAAACAAGGGACAAGGTGGGATGTCACAAAAAATCTCATCCTCTCCTAATGGACAATGCCTAATACCATCGCATATTTCGATAGGATGAAGACATACTTTTGAATCCCTACATATTAGCATCCCTTTACAGTTATATGTTTCACAGTTGTGTTCATCATCACCCTCTTCACAATCTTGAACACCATCACAAACACGCCTGAATGGTATACAATATGAATTTTCACACTTATACATATTACTGCAAAGAAACAGCTTACATCTAATCAAATGCCCACCATTCCTACAGTATTTCATCTTGCCATTCATGTCAATATCATAACATCGGGATAACAGAGGGGTAAAGGTCAAGGTTACTAGCACACACCTGCCATGTGAGAGCTCCTACAATACCAGGTATTTTGTCATGAAGGACAGTGTAACTCATGTTGAAAATTGGCAGCATTATGTTTGAAGTGACCAGGAACCTATATGGATACACCAAAAAAGAGGACTCACAGTGATGTGGATATAGGCTCCTCACCTGAACAATCTGAAAAAAGAGCCAATATGGGGGATCAGCCTGATGACCTCAAGTTCATAAGAGAGGCCTTGGCCTCATTACAGGCAGATGTGGCTTTGTCCACGAAAGTGGGTCAGGAGACCCAGACTACTGTGAATGAAGTGAAATCAACGCTTGACACACTTGTTGACCGGGTCTCAGATGTGGAGACTAAGGTCAAGGACAATTCACAGGCTGTGACCACATGTAAACAAGATGTAAATAGAATAGGACTTGAGAACCATCTTCTTAGAAGGCAAGTGAGAGCTTTAGAGGAAAAGTCTATCAAGGCTGAGGCTTACTCTAGGAGACAGAACTTATTATTTGATGGGATTCCTGTATCTGAGAATGAAAATGTGGAGCAAAAGGTTAGAGAAATCTTGCAAACCAAGTTGAAATGTGACAGAGCTCAAGAGATCCCCTTTGTTAGAGTGCATAGACTGGGGAAAATGAAGAAAGTCATTTTAAAATTTGAACATTTCAAGGACAGACAAAACATATGGGAGCAGAGGCGAGAGCTGAAAAATTCCAATATCTGGATGGAAGAGGATTACCCTGCTGAGATCAGGAACCGGAGGCAGGTGCTGCTGCCTATATTGAAATGTGCTAGAGATATGCCGGAGATCAACAAGGCATTTCTGGTAGAGGACAGGCTGGTGATAAATGGTCACACCTATACCATAGAAAGCCTGTATATGCTACCCCCAGCCCTGAAGCTGCACAACACATCACTTGTGTTCCAAGACAACAATGTCTACTTCTACACCAGAAGCTCCCCCCTGTCCAATTTTTTCCCGGCCAAATTCAAGGTGGCTGGTGTAGAATTTAATTGTGTCGAGCAGTTCTATCAGGTTTCCAAAGCTGAGAATGCTGGGGACACTGCTACAGCAGAAGAGATCTTGTGTGCCACAGACCCGGCCCGTATGCGTTTCCTGGGCAAAAACGTGAAAGTCGACCCCAACATATGGACGGAGGGCAAACAGAAGCAGGTGATGGAACAGGCCCTCAATGCCAAGTTCAACGACAACAAGTTCCTCCAAGATGTGCTCAGAGCTACCGGTGAAAAACAGCTGGTTGAGGCTTCCCCACATGACACGTTCTGGGGCGCAGGTCTGGGTATGCGAGATATACAGAGAACCCCTGAAGCTGCATGGCCTGGCCAGAACACCCTGGGCAAACTCATAATGGAAGTGAGACGTAGCTTGCCATGAGACTCATACACTGTACACAACACACAGGATTGTTAACTGGACAGACTGTCATACACACTGGATTTATTTCTTCACCTACCATACCTTATATATGGACCAAGAGATTTCGTGATAACTTTTCAACCAGATATATATAATATATTCTTGCTAGTACCTTAGCACTATGGGATCACAATATTGCTATAATGGACCATCATCCAACTGCCCACAATATAATGTTGACTTTTTGTTTAGTACTGTTCTAATGTCAATGGTGTGTATTCATGAGGATTAAATACTGTTATATTATTTGATATTTGATGCTACATAATGACATATTGAATGACTGACAATATACCTGTCAAGAGCACATCACTCATATCGGTTTCATGTATACAATTTTTGATTTATGTTTTGTGCTATCATTCTTATCACTTATGAGCACTTTTTATTTCACATGTTTCTTTTATATACACCATATGTGGGATACTGTATTATGTTTGCATAAAACCGCCACTCTTTTGTCTTGTATAAAATTGGTAAATAAGTTAGAAAGACTATTTTATTACACTTGTGAATGTACCAGGATAGCATTTATGTATGAATGTATTGACAATGGCTGACTTTAAACTGTACTCATTTAATGTACGAGGAATCAGAGAAAAGTTAAAGCGCAATACTGTCTTCCGCCATCTAAAAAGCAAATACCCCAGAGGTATCTATTTATTACAAGAAACACACAGTTCAGAAGATATTGAATTAAAATGGAAACGTGAGTGGGCTGGAGAGATTTTCTATAGTCATGGTAATACAGATAGTTGTGGGGTTGCTTGTCTTATTTCCCCAGAACTGGATTTGAAAGTTACTCAGTTATTTAGTGATGATGGAGGACGGATATGTGTAATTAAAATTGAGATAAATGATAGCCAGAACTTTCATATTTGTAATATTTATGCACCAACAAGAAATAAGGTAGTTGAACAGTTGATGTTTTTAGACACTTTAAAAAATGTGATGATAAGTGAAGCTGACTGGGTTAACTTAATTATTGGTGGTGACTATAACACTGTCTTTGATCCAGATATGGACAAACAGGGGGGCAGTAATGTAAATATCACAAATGAGTATACTAAGGAGTTAGTAGCATTTATGGAAGCCTCAGACTTGGTTGATGTTATTAGACACTGTTATCCAGACAGGAGAATTTTTACACGAATACAGAGAACTCCCCCGGTCTTGACAAGGATTGATCATTGGTTGATGTCTTCACATTTAATTAATTACTTGTCAGATGCCAATGTATACCCTGGATTAAAATCAGATCATAGCATACTTTATTTACATATCAGCTATATAACACATACTCGAGGCAGAGGGTTCTGGAAATTTAACTCTTTGTTACTGAAAGATGTAGAATATGTTAAAAAGGTGAATGGAATTTTAGATCGAACAATTAATGAGACCCAGAACATGAGTAATAAGCAAATGAGATGGGATTATATAAAAACTGAAGTTCGTGGTTTAACAGTAGGTTATTCTGTTACTAAAAAGAAAGAAAAAAGAGAATTGAAATTGAAAATAGAAACAGATATTTATAACATAGAACAGCAATTACAGAATAATATGTGTGATTTGAATGTTGATAGATATTTATCACTTAAAAATGAACTAGAAAAAATTGAAGAGTTAGAAACAAAGGGTGCTATACTTAGGTCAAAGTCAAAATGGGCAGAGGCTGGCGAAAAGAATACAAAGTATTTTCTTAATTTAGAAAAAAGAAATGCAATAGATAAACATATTTATCAGTTAAAACTAGATGATAATACAATGACATCTGATCCAGCCAAAATTTTACAAGAACAGCGCAAATTTTATTCAAAATTATACTCAAACCCAGCTGTTAATGTTAATCCACACTATAATTTATCTGATCAAATTAAAAATTTCTGCCCGCCAGACTTGCCAGTTTTAACAGAAGATGAAAAAGAATTATGTGAAGGTTTAATATCCATAGAAGAATGTACAAAATCATTGCGAAGTATGAAAAATGGCAAATCACCGGGCACAGATGGTTTTACAACTGAATTTTATAAATTCTTTTGGATTAAAATCAAGCACCTTGTTGTTGAAAGTTTAAATGAGTCATTTGAAAAGGGTCAGCTATCAGTTGATCAAAAACGTGGTATAATTACACTCATCCCAAAGAAAGGCAAATCAAGAATCCTACTCAAAAATTGGAGGCCTATAACATTGCTGAACTCAGATTACAAACTTTTGACAAAAGTTTTAGCAAGTAGATTACAACAGGTTATATCATCAGTAATTGATACTGATCAAAGTGGTTTTCTGAAAGGCAGATTTATTGGAGATAATATACGTACAATAGCTGATATAATAGATTATACAAGTATTGCAAATGAGCCAGGAATAATTTTGTTACTCGACTTTGAAAAGGCATTCGACTCTATTAGCTGGAAGTTCATTTTTGAAAGTTTAAAATTATTTAACTTCGGTCCTAGCTTTATTTCTTGGATTAGTACAATTTACCATAATACTGAAAGTACTGTCTTGAACTATGGTAACACAACAGGTTTTTTTAAACTCGAACGTGGTATAAGGCAGGGGTGTCCAATATCCCCATATTTATTTATTCTAGCAGTGGAAATTATGGCACATGCTATAAGAAAAAATAAAAATATTAAAGGTATTAAAGTATTAGATGGTGAACTTAAAATTTCACAATTAGCAGATGATACCTCAAGTTTTGTATCTGACTTTGATTCTGTTTCACACCTTTTTGCATTAATTGAAAAGTTTGGTGACATATCAGGCCTCAAACTAAATCGTGAGAAAACAATTGCCAAATGTATTGGTTCCTTGGAACATTATAATTCTAAAGCTTTATATGACATAATATGGACAGATGGCCCTATACGTACACTTGGTATAACAATCAGTAATGACCCAGATGTTATTATGGCAGAAAACTTTTTACCAAGATTAAAGTTATTTGACAATATTCTTGCTGTATGGCAGTCACGTGGTTTATCAATTAAAGGCAGAGTTACCATATTGAAATCTCTAGCACTGCCAATACTGTACTATCCAATGTCTGTTTTACAAATAACTGATGAAATTGTTCATGAAATAGACTCTAGAATAAAAAAATTTATTTGGAGCAATAGGCGCCCAAAAATCAAAGAAAATGTAATTATACAACCTATTGAAAGGGGTGGCATAAAGGCACCCAATTTTGTGGCAATGTTAGAGGCAAATCGTTTATCATGGATTAAAAGGTTATTGATAAAAAGTGATGCAAAATACAAGAATATTTGTAAAGCCATTATAAGCCCTTCTCTCACTCTAGACCAGTTTATTGAAAGTGCTCTTGATAAAGAAACCATTAATGATATTAAAAGCCTTTTTTACCGACAGCTCTTTCAAATGTGGAATGCATTTAAATCAGAGCCCACATATCCTAATGAATATCTTGACCAAATCTTGTGGAACAACAAATGGATTCAAATGCCTGTTAAACCAAAAAGTAAAATGACAAGAGCAATTAAATGGCCAGAATTGCAAAGGGCTGGTATTTTAAGAGTGAGAGACTTGCTTAATACAGATGGATCCTTTATTGACATTGCTAAGTTCTGTAGCGAGCGTAGCATAAAATATACCTTCTTGCAAATTATTAGGTTACGTAATGCCATACCTAAATCATGGCTGAGTGAAATAGCCATCACTAACAATAACCAATTAAACCAAGAGAGCTCTACATGTTTATGTATTAAATCAGGTGAAAATGACCTTAATGTAGCAACTGCCAAAACAAAAATGTTGTATGACGCTATTGTATTGATGAGATGGGTTGAGCCAACTGCACTCAAACACTGGAATGAACTATATGATATAGATAACACTGATTGGGAAGCCATTTTTAAGTTGCCATACATAGCTACAAGAGAGACCAAATTACAGAGTTTACAATATAAAATTTTACACAGAATAGTACCATGTCAAAAATGGTTATTTACACAGAAAGTAATTGATTCACCTAACTGTGCTACATGTCAAGAGCCAGAAGACATCATTCACAGATTCATTGAGTGCAGGGGGCTCAACAATTTCTGGTCAAGTTTTGAACATTGGTGGTATTGTATTACAAAAGAAAGAGTTATTTTAACCAACAAACACATTATCCTTGGACTTTATTATGACAATGTATATTACAGCAAGATTAATTTCATCATTATATTAGCAAAATGGTACATACACTACCAAGTATTTAAAGAAAGATCTGTATGCTTCTATAACTTTCTACTGGTCTTAAAGTCACATCTAGAAATAGAACGGTATGTACACCTGTGTAATGGTACATTAGATAATTTCCACAAAAAGTGGTCATGTATATTTGATGAATTGTGAATATGATCCCCACCTTTAATGCACCTAATATTGTATCACCTTTCTTTGTGTTTTCATTATCAACATATTATTTATTTTTGTAACCTTGACCTGAGAAAATTGAAAATAAATAAAAATGTTTAAGAAAAAAAAAAAAACATCGGGAATGTCCTTCAAGACAAGGCAACTGTGTTGACGGACAAGTAATATTTTTGGTATTATGATTCTGATCTTGCAACAAAGATATATATTCAGGCTCATCTGAACCATCAGAGCAATCAGGGAATAGGTCATTGAAGGTGTTTTCTAACATAGATGTCTTTATACAGCTGTCCTGTGGTTTTTGATTTAGATTTAGAATTTTTGTAAAATAATGAGGATGATCTCCAGAGTAAGTGTATGGGTGACAACCAGGTTTGTTAGCATGGTGAAATCCTGTGTCACAATGACAATGATTCTCCCCAGCACTACATAACAAATGGCAAAATGTGGAATTATAAATGATTGTGCTACCTATGAAACATTTGCATGCATGTTCATCAGACATATCAGGACAATCAAATTGATCATCACACACTAGCAGCTGAGATATGCACGACCCATCCTCACATGTAAACTGACCATTTAGACACTCATTTAATTCTATTAATAGCATTTGTTTTGCAAACATATATTTCAGGTAAACTGTTTATTTGAGTTGACATTAATTGATAAGTATTCATTTGCATAACAATTTGTGTTTTAAGTGTTAAGTATGCTTTTAATTGTTTTTCAGGTGGCTGTGTTAAATTATGCAATTGGAAACAATCAGTTGATTTTTGCCTGTCTTTTATATAATTATGTTCTTTTGATTCAAATATTTTATAGCAATTAGTGCCCAAACCAATCCAATATCTAGGGCAAATCACAATATGTTTGGGACTATTGATTAAAGTAGTGTTCAAATTATATTTACATATAAATTGATTAATAATTTTTTGGTCACATTGAACTTGATTCCAAAATGGCATTTGATGAGTTATTAAAACCATTAAGTTACATTGTAAGACAGCAACATTGATAGGGTAAAGAGTCTCCCTTGCCTCATTCCATATCGTTTTTAGATAAGAGAGTTCTAATGTATAACATGACTTACAGATAACAGAGTTATAGACTGTACCAACAGATAATTTTGACAGCTTGAGAGGAGATTTGTATGCGAAGTTATGCCACATGAAAAAATTGACAGGTGTCCCATCTGTCCAATATACATGACTACCCTGAAATACAATCAAATAAAATATTCATCATTGACTGAAATCAATGAGTCATTAATAACATCAATAAAAATCAGGATGTAATTTACTGTTGGCATAATAAAATAATCATTAAATATTTAAGCAATGAAAAACCTGAGTTTGTAGGCCAATGTAAATAGCCAGTGTAGGTTCTGTTGGTGGTATCATTTCCATAATATTTGTAAGCTCATCCAAAGAATGAATACTGACTAGATGACCTCCTCCAATCAAACATTGTTCCTCAGCTTCATGCCAAGACACCAGATTATTCATCTTATTATTATATATATGAATTATTATTGAAGATTTTTTGTCTTGTTTTTAGTGAATCAGGCAAATTAGGTAGCATATTTTTATGAAAAGCAGATAATTTGCTCAAAAAATGTTTCTGAATAAAAATGAACTTGTTCAAGAACACAATTATCTTACAGTCATAATGAATGAATAGATAATCAAGTATAATAATAGATTCATGCATGACATAAAATGAGACAGTTTGTCCTGTCCTCAATCTAAATTTGTAATGAATGTTAAAAGCCTGTCTGTACAATGCTTGTAAAAAGGTGATATCAATATCTAAAGAGCAATTATGGTGACCTGTAACAGACAAAGTTACAATAGACTCAGCTTTAGAGGATACATACTGTACTCTATTTTGAGATCCTTTTTTTTTATTACATTCGTTAGGAGGAATATGTATAAGATTCTGGCATATATCAAAGTTAGGAAACAGACTTGAATATTTTATTTTTTGTATAATATGCTCTTGAGAATTGCAGTTCACATGCTTCATATTCAAAGAATTCATGTTATTTTGCCATGCACAAGTCGCATGATCAAAATACAATTCAAACCCTGCTCCAATAAAGTCTTGGGTACTCCAGGGCTTTTTTTCCACATGAGATATTATATTGGGACAAGGGTTCATGGGATCAAATAAATAACAAACTATATTATGGTCATAGGTAATATTGGTACCATATATTTTGCTACCATCAAAGGACCTTATGCTGATTAGGAAAGATGTTGTGTAATTTATATCTTGATAGATATTAAGTGGTAGAATTAGTACCACAAAGCACATGCTATGATGGTACATAATGTGAATGTTATAATAGTCTGAGGTGACCATACTAGTGTTTATACTTATAACTGAAGGATTTAGTAGACAAAGAGGCTTATGAGGTAGAATGAATACACCTTGACAATAGCCAGACACTATACTGGCAGTCATTGAAATGTAGCCATAACTTGGATAGCCATATATAGTTATAAATATTACATTGTCACTACTTGCTACCCTGAAATGGCGTGGAAGATCAGTGTACATATCATTATCACACATAGTTAGGCTGTAATCTGTATCAGAGGATTTGGCCATGAAAGTTATACCTCCAAACATAGTCAAACATTGTTGATAAATTTGCCTTTCATGTAATATTCTCTATAGTTGGATATCTAGCAGCTTTGATTAAAAACACAGATTGATGGGTTTTAAAGAGATTTAATGTTGACAAACCCAAGAGAACATTTTGTGTGACGATCTTTCTGACATAGTTCTGCTTAACTGCCCAGTGTTTCAATTGTATTTGGTTAAAAAGTGGTTTCAATTCATATACAATAATATAGCATTGGAAGGTTGAGCAGCTCACATTACTTGATTCAATAATGTTAGGAAGTTGAGAAAGTTGATTGCTTGGCCCATCATATATGATTAATTTATCAGAAGGTATGTCACCTTTTATTGCAACAACTACCTTTTGCAATTTATGAACTGTAACCAAGAAATGATATACATGAACCCTAAGAGAAACATACACTAACACTTTCTCAAGACCTGACATGATATGCCCACTACACTGTGCAGATACTACAAAGTTCTTATCAATAATCTGATAATTAAGCCGGATATGTATCGGGATCAAGGAATTACAAATCACTAATATATCAGCAAAATTTCCACTTGTAAATACAGAGAACTTTGGTAGTTTTCCACAAAACAAATCAATGCAAAGTCCCTTCTCTGTCCAAATGTCATATTTTAACCTAATGTGGGATGTTCTGTCACAATTAACTTGATATTTTGAATTGAAATCAATAAATGTCAGATTTAGGTTGAAATATTGTAACGTTGTACTTTTATAGCGAATCTGACAACCATAGATGAAGAAGGATGTGATAATTTTGTACAATCTTCATGAATATCCAATACAAATACCGGAATATTTGTCACAATGACCTCAGGATTTTTTTCATAATACCTTTTATGACATGATCTATTTTCATGAGCTTTCCAAATAAAGTATATAATGACATGGTATAATGATAATAAATCATCCTTTGATGAATCTGTGTTTATGGAGTTAAAAACATCTATTTTGATGAATACAAACCATTTCTTCTGGCGAATATTTTGCACAATTGTACTGGAATGTATGTCATAGTTGAATTGGCATAATGGTACATCTATTTGTAAATATACAATAAGCATTATTCCAATCATATAATAATTCATTACGATTTGTACTTTCTGTCGATCTATGTCCTTGTCTTTGAATATTTACTTTATCTTAAATGTTTTACTTGATCTTTTTGTTTTTAGCATATATTCTGAATATCTAGAATATATTACTATAACTATTTAAAAAGTCAGTTAAGTTGGTTTGTGCATCTCTACCACATTGATTATATTATGTTTTTGTTCTATAAGGATATGTGTGCCTGTTCTGATTAAAATATTGTATTCCTAACAAAAATAATAGTAATAATAATAATGATAATAATAATGATAATAGTAATAATAATAATAATAATAATAATAATAATAATAATAATAATAATAATAATAATAATAATAATAATAAAAATAACAATAATAATATTAATAATGAAATTTGTTTAGTTCTGATAGCATACAGTGTCTGTTCATGGCGCTTGATCAAGGAAGTTTTTCCTAAATAGGTCCATCTTCAGTCTAATTTTAAAGATATTGACTGACATACTACTCCTTATGTTATTAGGAAGGGCATTCCATAGTCTTGGTGTTATAGCTAGTCTTGGTGTTATAGCTTGGAGTTATATTCTATTCTCGCGCCCACAGGCAGGACCGGCCCCACTAGCACAGTTGGTAGAGTGTAGGATCTGTGCCTTTAATGGAAATATAAGTGGAGGACGGGAGGTGGTGGGTTCGACTCCCACTGCCGGCAGTGTTACTTTCACACTGGTTAAAAGGCTCGAAAGTCGACCTGATATGGCCATAGTTGCTGAAAGGGTCGTAAAAACACCATTTCACAATTCCCACAGGCAGCTCGTGCAATATCTTAAGTTTCTCAGTTATATGATCTTATTGACTGTAATTGGTGACAGAAGTTCATCCAAAAAGGCATAGGCCTAGCCAAGTAGGGAGAGGATCAAGCTCACATGACTTCTTTGCAGCATTACTAGACCTTGTTAAGATTTGCCATAAGTCTACATACACACAGTCACATAACGACCTGGTCAGATAGTATCCACTGCTCTTCTGTTCAGTACAATCTTAAGTTAAAAACATGTCTAAGCAAGATAAGCAAGATTCTGCTTCAGGCCCATCTCTGCGCAGTATGGGTCTACCTTCAGATGACTCGGTCCTAGTGGTCCCTAGTACCTCGGGCACTAGATCACCGAAACCAACCACAGTGGGAGTCACAGCCATGCCGGCCACGTCGGCTACATTACCCACTCCTATGGAGAAGACGACTTCCTCGAAAGTGTCCAAGTCTTCCACGGCAGGCGGTCCGGTGACTAAATCCACTATCTCCAATGCCAACAAGGAAGTCCTACAAGCTTCGTATGACCGTCTGTTGGTCACTGCCAATGAGGCCAACGCGGAGATAAACCGCCTAAACGCTGTTATCAAGGAGCTTAAGGCCGACCAAGCAACATGGGAGGCCGATAAGCAGATCCTCTCCAGTGATCTCGCTACAGCACTGAACACTATTAAAGAGAAGGATTAAGTCTTACTTACCTTAATACCTAAGGCTGCGAACATATCGTCCTCTTCCTCAGTTAGCTCGAAGAGTTCTCTTCTCGTCGTGCTCCCTAAGGATGGAAGGCAGGACGAGATTTCTTCTTCGCTGGTCAGAGCCGACTGTACTATTAAGGCGACACCCGAAAATCTCCATTTTGTATCGACACGCTCTGACCGTGTCCAAGCAGCGGATCACGTCATCATTGTCCCAGACATGAGTGACCTAAACGCTGGTGAGGACGGATCCAACTTCTACAATAGGTTCACGCATTTTATAGCCACTATCTGCTCCAAGGGGCCCACCGTGGCTGTACTGATGCCACCCCCCATGAGGAACGCTACAGTCCGGGGCAATTGGATCATTTTTACGGGAATGATGGCGAGCTTCTCCCTACCCGGTGTCTCCTTTGTAAACATCCCGAAGTTCTCTGGCTCCCTGGATGCACTACTGGCACCGGATGGCACGCTTCTGGACAGCACCATCTCCCTACTCGTGTCCAGCATAAACACTGCACCTCTACCTGAAAAGGTGACCCCGACTCTGCCTCCGAAGTCCGCCATCCTGGTGAGCGACGAGGAGGAGAGCAACAAACCGTCGACCAGTGCAAATCCTGCCAAGAAAAAGAACATTCCTAAATCCAATGGGAACACTCTTTATGTGTCGAGCATTGTTGCCAGTAGAATCGTGGGCAAGGGTGGGAAGAACATAAGGCGGATCAAAGCCTCTACTGGTGCAACAGTAGAAGTAGAACGCCAGGAACTCGAGGATGGCACATGGGACTGGCTTTAGTGAGGTGAATGTTAAAGGCTCCCGGGACGCAGTCCGCAAAGCCATGATTGAGATCAGAAAATATTTCACTAAAGACAATAATTGACATTATTGGCCAGCATCAAATGCACATGGAACATCATACAACACGGACATTAATTTCTCTCCTTCTAACATTACTGGAGAATACGATTGTGGATACTCTGTTGTTAAAAATGATGTAAATAAATATTTGAACCCGAATGGGCATGTTTTTTCTTGTATATGTTCATGTTTCAATATTAACAGTCTGTACAGTAGTGATTACGATATGCAAATACCTCTCCCTTCTTCTGGTATTAAGTCAAATCAAATATTACTGTGTAATGAACATATGACAGCTTTCAATATGTATAACACTTTTCAAAATATTAACTTTAATATTTTAACCCCATCCCACGTTAAGCTATGCCCTGATGTCTCGGCTATATCCGTTAACTTGGGAAATGAACATATTGAACTCTATCCGACTCAAAACAAATTGACTTTGGATAATTGTGTCTCATTTAATATAACGTGCCTCCTCTCTCTGCATGGTGCTGGCCGGCAGAGGGCTCCACGGCATTACTTAAAATACCTATCTCTTACCACGCTTTTCTATCCCACTTCAGCATGTCCAGGGGGTAAAAAAGCGATTAACCTCAATACAACTCAACACTCACCGAGTTGTAGCCCGCATCCATCGGGTTGGGGGTCAGGTAACACGAGTGGTATTCGCCGGATACCCTCCAAACGTAAACACAATCGTCGCTCTGCCGGTGAGGAGAACACTGTGAACGCTCATAACTTCTTCTCACCGCTACTAGAGAGCTCCTATTCACAAACTCGCCCACCCATAGATGGCACTCTGCAGCAATCTCTCATAGGTGGCGACACTACTCCCCATTCACAAACTGAAATACCTAACGTATTCAGTACAAAACCTAATAACCACATTCAAATTGGTTCGTGCAATGTACAAAGCATTAAACACAAGGTTCTAATGGTCAAAGATTATTTTCTTCATAATAATCTACACGCCCTCTTCATAACAGAAACTTGGCTAAATGGAATAGATGTTGATAAAGTCAAGAGAGAACTTGAGAAAGGGGCCCTCAAATTCCACTCCTTCCCCAGAAGAGGGCGCTTCGGGTGGGGCCTGGGGCTTCTTCATCGTGTTGAACTTCCTTTTACAACCAACACCTTGCAGCCTCCGATGGTTAAAACGATGGAGCTCATGGAAGCATCTATCCTAATTAAGGGTAAAAAATTTACCTTTGTCACAATCTACAGGCCTGAGCCATGTGATAGGAATAGGTACACCTACTCTGAGTTCTTTGATGAATTTACTCAATTAGTGGCTTATTACGGCTTGTTCAATCATGAGGTCACCTTTTTAGGAGACTATAATTTTCATGTGAACAAGCCAGACAAGCCTGACGTAAAGAAATTCATGGATATTCTATCCACCTTTGATCTAGATCAATGGGTGACTGAACCTACTCATAGACTAGGCAACACCCTTGATCTAATCATCACTTTCAAGGGCAATACATCCATAAAGAGCCATATTGTTGATGAGTATATATCTGATCACAAAATGATCAAAATGGACTTAGGGATCATAGCCCCTAAAATCCCTAAAAAATCTATCAAGTATAGAAACTTTAGGGATTTAAACAGGGACTCCCTGAAAAGAGACGTCAGATCCCTGACAAGTAGTAACTCAACATGGGAAAATCTCTCCCTCAGTGAACTAGTATGTTACTATGACAGGGAACTAACTGCACTTATGGATAAACATGCCCCATACAAGCATGCCAAGGTCACTCAACGTACCCCAGTACCATGGATGAGTGACCAGCTAAAGCTTGAAAGGTCTCTCAAGAGGAGACTTGAGAGGAAATGGAACAAAACTAAACTCCAGATTGATAAAGAATTATACAGTGCTCAAAGGAACAAATATAATTCCATGCTTAAATCAGCATAATCTGACTAGTTTTCCAAACTTGTGGAAGAAAACAAGCATGACCCCATAAAACTGTTTAGAGTTATTGACACGGTCATGCACAAGAATAAGGACACGCCAATGCCAGTATCGAGCTGTGAAATTGCCTTGGCAGAAAAGTTCAATGACTTCTTTCTTGAAAAAATAGAAAGAATTCGCACAGACCTGGACACAGCTCCAATTGAGATGGTCTCACCACCAGGTGACACTGCAAACAATGGGAAGATTCAGATCATATCACCTCTGGAGGAGTTTCTCCCCTTATCCAATGAGGATGTCCGCAAACTAATCAGAGGGTCGGCCAAAATGTCGTGTGAGTTGGATCCCATTCCAACATGGCTACTACTTGACCTCTTGGATGACCTTATACCTATAATTACATCCATTATAAACAAGTCACTAGTGGATGCTTCAGTACCAGAAAATATGAAAATTGCAATTATCACGCCGTTACTCAAAAAACTAGGTCTAGAACTGATCGAAAGCAATTATAGACCAGTGTCTAACCTTACCTATATTTCCAAACTTACGGAAAAGGTTGTATCAGTGCAACTGATTCCTCATCTTGTAAGGAATGGTCTTACAGATAAACTTCAGTCGGCGTACAAGGAATTTCATAGTACTGAGACTGCCCTAATGAAGGTGCACAATGACATCCTATGGGACCTGGATGACAGAAAGTCAGTAATCTTATTACTACTTGACCTCTCCGCGGCCTTTGACACCATTGACCATCAAATTCTACTCAATAGATTAGAGAATAGATGTCACGTCAAAGGTCATGCTTTATCATGGATAAGGTCATACCTGTGTGATAGGAAACAATGTGTCAAGGTTGGTCTGAAGAGGTCCTCTTGGAAGGACATAAAATATGGGGTCCCACAGGGTTCGGTCCTGGGCCCAATTCTCTTCACCATTTACATGACACCCCTAGCAGACATCTTAGCTAAATATGGATTGAATTATCATATTTATGCAGACGACACTCAGATCTACATCCCTATTGATCACAGCTCTACCATCCAAGCTGATATCAGTAGACAAAAACTGGAACAGTGTGTCTGTGAGGTCAGGAGCTTTCTAATCTCAAATAAGATGAAGATCAATGATGGTAAGACTGAGATGCTAATATGCACTAACCAACACAACTCCTCCATCCATAGCAGTACTCCTGATACTATCAAGGTGGGCAATACTGATATATCACCCAGTGATTCAATAGTTGACCTTGGGGTCATCCTTGACCCTAGTCTGAACATGAAG
Source organism: Amphiduros pacificus (assembly GCA_949316495.1). Classification (NCBI taxonomy): domain Eukaryota; kingdom Metazoa; phylum Annelida; class Polychaeta; order Phyllodocida; family Hesionidae; genus Amphiduros; species Amphiduros pacificus. The sequence continues at coordinate 53,584,049 of OX439001.1, read as the reverse complement.
GCCCAAATAGCTAGAAAATGCAAGAAAGGCTATTATCACATTCGTAACCTGTCAGCTATCAGACAGTGTCTAGACGAAAAGACTGCTATCACTCTGACCCATGCTTTTGTCACTTCTACCTTGGACTATGGAAATGGCCTCCTTGCTGGCCTTCCCAAATCTGATATCAAGAAGTTACAATATCTGCAGAACTCTGCAGCTCGTGTAGTGGGAAGGATCAGGAAGTTTGATCATATATCTGGTAAACTGAAGGAACTGCATTGGCTACCTGTTCACGCCAGAATTGATTTCAAAATACTTCTCACAACCTGGAAGGCGTTAAACGGTAAGGCACCACCCTACCTTCATGACCTTCTCCTCATAAAGGATGGGGATAGGTCTCTCAGATCAAACGATGGTACTCACCTGCAAGTCCCGAGGACTAGACTCAGGACAGTGGGTAACAGAGCTTTCTCCTCCATAGGTCCGAGGTTATGGAACCAAATTCCTAATGAGATTAGAACAAGTAGATCGGTAACAAGCTTTAAGAGCAGACTGAAAACCTATCTCTTTAGGAAGCACTTCCCCGATACAGCGCTATGAACAGACTTGTCTGGTATAAGCGCTATAGAAATTTTGTTATTATTATTATTATTATTATTAACTTGACTAGACCTTGTTAAGATTTGTTTTAATTCAGGACCATAGCATTCATTCTTGTTGAAATGATACTTCAGGAAGTATATGTCATTGAACAATAGGACATATATGAACAATTGGACATACTATGAACCCTATACCAATAACTATACTATACAAATGAAAAACCTTTACCAAATGAAAGACTTTACCATTTTGAATTCTATCATATGATTAAGATGGATGGCAAGACATGAATGCAGGACTGACCTGCATACTAAAATACCAGCTTATATACAATAGCTAGCTTGAAATTGTCATTTTGGAAATTACCAAATTTTCTTGATCTTCAACATGATCACTGCATGACTTAATGTCAAGGCTAAAAAACTATTATTGAGTGCTTATGTGACCTACATTTGAATTTTCAATGACCAATGGCCTGGCTTTTACTATCACAAATATATTTCTATGAACAACGAGGTGTGATTTCTTTTTGAGCCATGCATCATCCAAAGTTTAATCTCCACCTAAGAATTTCCCACCTAATAAAAGTCATGGTTTTGTTTTATTTTGCCATAAAGTGTTAACTTGTCAACATATAATATTCCAGAAGTCAATATTTAAAATATAAATTTGTCGGGTTAAAAAAACACTGATGAGCAATATTAATTTGGTTGTCCCATCTGTTACCTGAAATAAATTGATAAAAGAAAAAGCTTTCATATCTATTGTATTGTGCCATTCACATATTGCATGTAATTCAAATGAAAATAATCTTCATTTGTTATTAAGAAACAATGTCAAATATGAATTTGATAAACTGGATTATATATTCCAGCTGATGCAATTATTTGATATTTGATATTTAAAAGCAAATATCTAAAATAAATAGAAAATTTTGTTCATATCATAAGTAGGAAGTCTTGCTTTAAAAACTACCTCTTTCCAGTGGAGGCACTAGGTTGGGCCCTCCCTAGTCATTGCAGACATGTTTGAGCAATCTTTATAGGAGTGAAGGGGATACAAGAAGGGAGAGGTGCATGCCAGACAGAAAGTGAGGGAGATTTTTTTTCTATTGGAAGGAGGGGGTGCGGGATGCGACTTGGGAGTAAAATTAGAAGGAAACGGATCACTGTCAGCATAGGGCTACTGTTTACTGTAGGAGGAAACAGAACTACTAACAACAGGAGCTAGGCAACAAGAGCTGAAGGAAGAGATGGAATACAAGGGGAAAAAGAAATTTCTGTAGCCACCTGATCTTCTGAATGAACAAAAAGAGAAGAGTCAGAAACATTGACTTCCATGGACTCTTGAACCGGTGTAGGAACAGGAGGATGGGGGGCAACATCCATAGTTTGGGGGAACAGGGGAAGGAACCGTGGAAGAATTAGCAGGGGTGGGACATTTGGGAGAGGAGGAGAGAAGGGGAACTTCAGTTGAGTCCATCCCATCCAGAGCTGTTTTTACCGCAGCAGCCACACGCTCTGGATATTCCGGACCCATACTATTTGTTCTCACTCCTCAGGCCAAGTATGTGAGAAGCCAGTGATCATCCCACAAAGTTGGAAGCTTCCCTTTATCCCCCGATTCAGCATGAGCCAGTTGCTGGCAGATACTATCTTGGAGGGTGACAAGATCTTGCAAAAGGGTTGAAACTGTCTCCGGCTTTACTGTTTTCTCCATGTTTGGCTTCTATGTTTATCAGTTGGGCGTCTCTGAGTTGGTGTGGGTGTAGATTGGGCATTTTTAACACAGGGTTCGGGGAGAGGGGTAGTTACTTTGTGGGGAAGGGGTTGGAGCAGGAGAAAAGAATTCTTCTGCTTAGGGGTATAAGTGCAATTAAGGGATAACAGGGACGGAATGACCCAAATAGGAGCCAAGTTCCCTCCATTATCATGCTGAGTTTATCAATAAATCTTTGACATCAGGTATGACCTCCATGATCTCAGTGACAAATAATGTGAATGTACTGGATTTTTTTTGAATATTGTTTAAAATAACCAAATTTTCAATGTCTGAATTTTAAATTATTTGCTTTTAGTTATGTTGCGTTGGCAAAAAGATAATTAAAATATCTTGTCTTCAATCCATTTCAATTTTTTGAATTTTGATGAGTTTTGCATTTTTTTCATTGCAATTACTAATTATAATCACAGTGAATAAACAAAGATTGTCATCTGTAATGATACATGTAGGTCATGCCCTAATGTTACATACATAATTTTGTTGAGATCAAAAATGTTGCTATGGTAACCAGGCCATAAATGCAGGTAATTTCACCACTTGGTTATCATAGCAACATATCTTAGCTCAAACATTCTACATGTGCAACATAAGGGTATGCATTACATGTTTTCTATGTTTGCAAAAAACATGGTGTAAATTGCTGATTAGTTTGTTTGTTTGTTTGGGGTTTTACATCACGTTCTACATCATTCCAGTCATTTCGTGACCTGCTTGTAGTAGATATAGTCCTTGACATGACAACCTGCACAGGCTTCAGCTCATATGGGAAATTGAGTCATGAGTTCATTCTTGGCATGGCTGGGGATCAAACCCATGACCTTTGGATCAACACAGTGGAACTGGTGCTAATAAGCTGGCGCTCTTACCAACTGCGCCATGGCCTGGGGCCCCGAATTCCTGATTAGAACTCCAGTATAAGGATTTCTTTGTGACTTGATCTAATATAGAGCCAGAGCCTTTTTCCCATTGATGGTCTACTGAATTCAATGTCAGGTAACCCAAGTACACATTCATTATGGGATCCTCTCAGCTTTTTTTAAATGTGTTTTCTAGTCTTTGTTTTCTTCAAATTTGTCTGTTGATTTCCTCTGTCATCCATGGCACATCACATCTACCGGATATTTTCTTAATAGGAACGTGTTCATTGATTGACGCCATAAGCCTTGCTGCTTGCTGTTCAGTGTTTCAACTGGGAGACTATAATCTTTAACTTCATCTTCAAAAAAGGTGTGCATGTCTTGTTATTGCATTAATGTCACCTTTATTGAACAGTAATACATTTCTTGGCTTTTTCTTGGCTAGTGTGGCTTTTGCATTGATTTCTGTTATCAACACAGCATGGTCACTCATGCCTGGATGGGTATATGCTTTATCTACTAGGCTAGGGTTTGTTATGCTGACCAAATCTAACCTGTTCCTCCCATGGTTGGGAGTGGGTGTACTTGTGTGAGGCAATGTTAAAAGTATCAATCATTGCTGTATTTATATCAGTCCCATATGCAGGTTTTGGCTTATAGGACATATTCTCCCATGTGATATCTGGTACATTAAAATCCGCTGCCAGTAATATATTAGGGGTATTTGTGTCAGACTGTGTAATCTTTCTAAGAGATACATTCAGTTCAGTGATGTTAGTAAAACACATATACTAAAGATCCACTATGCCCAGTGTCCAATATCCCAATGTTTGAAAGTCTGATATAAAATATGAACAACGCGCACAGTTGAGGCAAATATTTTGACAACCATTCCAATTCAGTCAGTCACAGAAAAAAGCAAAAACATAAAAGATTTCAAAATAAATCTGAACATACATTGTAGTGGTTTATTCATTTCATGGACATATCTGATATATCTCTTATTGAAAATTGATGAAATCATGTGAATCCAGTACATTCATGTGAATCCAGTACACCAGGTGATATAAGCGTTAAGATAATTTTTTGAATGAGATTATTTTCCTTTTTTACTTCAAACAGAAGGAAATTACTCTGTTTATACTATATATTTTAAAAGCCATTCTACCAAAATATTGTATATTGATTTATGAATACCAGGGTATTTTAATCATTTGATCTTAGTGAAATACATGTGCATGCATCACTACAGAATGTGATAAAATGTTTTTATAAAGAATGATTCTTTTCTGTATATGTTTAAAGCATTATTTGATTTTCTGAACTATTTCCAAAATATTAAGGATCAATTTCAAGAGGCAATAAAGGGAGTCTGAAAGTTGAAATGAAATGAGAAATATATTTCATTATTTATTGGATGGATGCAATACTGATTATTGTGTTTGAAGATAGTACATAATCATTGAAGTTTTCTCGAAAGAACAAAACACTTTAGTTTAACCTTGAAAAACCTCATAAACGGGAAATAAAAACCATGAGAAAGTAACTAAATTTTCTCAATATTGAAATTTCATTGCAAAATATTAATACTTTACTGCAATATGTCCTAGGAATATTTGAATGACCAAAAAAGAAAATATAAATGCTAAAAAAAGACAATAAAGTATAACCTTGAACAATACAATTTGTCCTGTTTATTACTTTATTATTATAATTCCAACCTTGAGTTTTAGAACAATTATGACAATAAATAATGATAAGAATGTCCAATAAGGTAAGATCTTCTTGAATAGCATTTGCCATTCAAGAGGACTTCTCATAGATATATGATCTTATCATAAGTAAAATTGATGTTGTTTTGGATGGATTTAGAGAAACTAAAATTGGCAGCATTCTGTTGCATGATGAATCAAAAAGCTGGAAAATGTTGAAAACTATTTTATTAAATAAATAAAAGCACTTAGTTTTTATGTAAAAACAACTACAATCAAGTTTGAGCTGCAATATAACACAAGAGATCAGAAAATGTGAGATGCTATATGAACAGTGCAGCAAGTCTCCAAAGAATGATGTCGAAAATGTAATATGTTTCATAATGAACCTAGATTATAGGTTGTCCAAAATGTGTCCCAAGAATAAAATATGGGTAATACCATTGCCTTATCTCCCCTGTGGGTGCGGGGATTAAAGAATAGCCCCACTGCCCCCCAGCATGTCGTAAAAGGCGACTAAAGGGGCGTCCTGTTTGCCGTGGGATGCAACCTGTGTCGGGGAGGATATGGAATCCTGACGGGCTGAGCACTGGGCTGGTTTGGCAGTAATACCGGTCCAGTTGCAACACGCCTGTCTTGGATCCAAATGTTCACCAGACAGGCAGATCAGATTAGGCCTGGATCTGATTTAACCGGCTTGTGGTATATTTCCTTTAATATATTCTGGCTATTTGATTTTTATTTATGACAATTTTAATGTTTGAAATTTAGGAACAATTGATAAATTTTTGATAAATATTTCTTGAAAGGAGATTACTGCTGATTGGGTCAATCGAGGGATATAAATAAAATCCGAAAGGGTGGAGTTTTTATTCTAAGAGTATGTCATGTTGGGTATCCTCATGGCGTCAGGGCTTGGAGTTACCGGCCCAGAAAGGCGTCCCCTTGTTGGGCTCCGTGGTGGGTAGGGGACCTAACTGATGAAATATAAAATAACACACATGGCGCAAAACAAACAAAAACGACCTAGGAATGACATAGACAGTGATGACGATTCAAATAAAACAGAAAAATGGCCGAGATTTTTAATTGCGGAAAGTTCCGATGCTGAACATACCCTGGCAAAAATGTCCCCCTTTGCAATTGCAAAGGGGATACAAGGCATTGCCGGGGTGCCGAAAACAGTTAAAAAGATGGGAACGCGTTTATTAATTGAAGTTGAGCGGAAAAGCCATGCGGACAATCTTTTAAGATGCCGAATGTTGGCCACAGTTCCAGTTTTGATAACAGCTCATAAGACCCTCAATAACAAAAAAGGAGTGATAAGATGCCCAGATCTGGTGGGAGTTTCTAAAGAGGAAATAGTGGAAGAATTAAAAGATCAAGATGTTGTCCAATGCAAACGAATTTTTATTAAGAAGGATGGAGCCAAAATTCCAATTAACACATTCATTCTGACATTTGAAGCAGCGCAGCTTCCAACATCTATTAAAGTTGGATATTTAAACGTCCGAGTTGATGTTTTTATCCCAAATCCTCTGCGCTGCTTCAAGTGTCAGAGGTATGGACATGGATCTGATCGATGCAAAGGAAATCTAACTTGCCCAAAATGTACAGCCCAGCATAGTGGAGAAGAGTGTTCTTCGGAAACCATGAAATGTGTGAATTGCCAAGGCAATCACGCATCGTATTCGCGGAATTGTCCTTCCTTTTTAAAAGAAAAGGAAATTCAGCGAATACGTCACACTGAGAACATTTCTTTTCCTGAGGCACGTAAACGTGTAGAAAGTTTTAACAATTCCAAAACATCTTATGCTAGCACCTTAAAAACCAAAGAGACAAAAACAATAGCAATACAGACAGAAATAACCTGGCCAATCAATGAAAAGAATTATTCCTATTTTTCAAATACCTCCAAATCTTCAGGAACATCCACTCAAACCCAAACACCCACTACCCCAGTAATAAATATACCAACAGTTCAATCCACTAAAACCTCTTCACAAACTCCCTCCACATCATCCAATAAAAATGTAAATAGCAACAGACCAGTTAAGAAATCAGACAAAAAAGAAATCAAAGATCAAAGCAAAACTAAAATAAATAGAACTAAATCCTTAGAAAGGATGGACACAGGTGATCCTTCCGATATAAATTTTACACCTGTTCACTCAAAACATAATCATAAACTTAAATGATTATGTTAAATCCTATATTTATCCTCATTATTTTTAATATGGCTATCAGTAGTATCATACAATGGAACTGTAGAGGATTCGAGGCAAACAGGCCAGAACTGGAGTTATTAGCCCAAAAATATAACGCATCTGTGATTTGTTTACAAGAAACTAAATTCAAAGATAATTCCACAACATTTAAGGGGTATGTACCTTATAATAAAGTTGGTTCAATAGATGCAATGGACCGAGCACATGGCGGAGTTTCTGTTTTTGTTAAATCCTGTATACCACAAAGTAAAGTAACATTAAATACTAATTTACAAGCTTCTGCAGTCAGGGTTACCCTGCATAATACATTAACTATATGTTCAATATATTTACCGCCTAGTGAGCCAGTTAATATTACAGATTTAAATAATTTGATAACCCAACTGCCACAGCCATATATGTTAGTTGGTGACTTTAATGCACACAACTATCTTTGGGGTGGCAGAAATAATACTGATGCCAAAGGACGTATAATAGAAGATTTTTTAAATAATAATAGTTTGTGCCTTTGGAATGACGACTCCCCAACATATTTACATCCTGCTACAGGCTCTTTAACATCAATAGATCTCTCCATGTGCACTCCAAATTTATTTTTAGACTATTCCTGGGAAGTAGAGGAAGATCAATGGGGTAGTGATCATTATCCCATTATTTTAAATAACCATTTTCCTCCACCAGACGAACGAATCCCCAAGTGGAAATTTCATAAAGCCGATTGGGCAAAATTTCAAACATCCTGTTTTAATAAAATAACTCCAGAACTTTTTAACAATGTAGATGATCCTCTTCAAGTTTTTACAGATACATTGTATGATATTGCTGATGGGTGTATTCCCAAATCAAAGCCAAATTCTAAAATTAAAGAAAAACCCTGGTTTAATGATGAGTGCAAAAAAGCTGTCAAGGAGCGCAAAAAAGCTCTGAAAAAATTTAATCGACAGCCAACTCAATATAATTTGCACCAATTTCGAGTAAAAAGAGCTAAAGCCCGTTATATTATCAAAATAAGCAAGAGAAAAAGTTGGAAGGATTATGTTTCCAAATTAAATACGCGTACACCGATTAAAAAATGCTGGGATATGGTGCGTAAAATTTCGGGGAAGGGAGGTGGAGCAAGGATCAAACATCTAACTCATAATGGCCAATTAATTACAAATCCCACTGAAATAGGTAACACAATAGGTCAAACAATTTCTAAGAATTCCTCATCCAATAATTATTCTGCAAAATTTCAACAAATAAAAAATAGAAAAGAAAGAAACCAACTAAATTTTATATCCCATAACTTGGAAGAATATAATAAATCATTTACAATAGAAGATTTGAAACTTGCTTTGGATAAATCTCATGATACCGCTCCTGGGCCTGATCAAATTCACTACCAAATCCTTAAACACCTCCCTGATCAATCACTTGGGCATCTTTTAAATATTTTTAATAACATTTGGGAAAGTGGTGATTTTCCTCCTTCATGGAGTGAAGCCACTATTATTCCCATTCCTAAGCCTGGCAAAGACTCCTCAGATTCAAATAATTATCGCCCCATTGCTTTAACCAGTTGTATCTGTAAAACAATGGAGCGAATGATTAATGAGCGTTTAGTTTGGTTTTTAGAAACTGCAGCTTTTATTTCTGTTGCACAGAGTGGCTTTAGAAAAACTCGAAGTACCATTGACCACCTGGTACGTTTAGAGACATTTATAAGAGAGGGTTTTTTAAAAGGTGAGCATGTGGTTAGCATTTTCTTTGATTTAGAGAAAGCGTACGATACTACATGGAAATTTGGAATAATGAGCGATTTATATGATATGGGATTAAGGGGTCGTTTACCCCTTTTTATTCAAAATTTTTTGTCAAATAGACATTTCAGGGTCCGAGTTGGTTCATCACTTTCTGATGCTTTTGATCAGGAAATGGGTGTTCCACAGGGAAGTATATTATCAGTCACCCTTTTTATTATTAAAATTAACAGCATTGTTGATTGTATGAGGCCTGGAGCAGATTGCTCACTTTTTGTTGATGATTTCAACTTAAGCTACAGGTCCACAAGCATGCATACAATAGAACGACAGCTCCAACAACATTTAAATAGATTACAAGAATGGGCTGATCATAACGGATTTAAGTTTTCTTTAAAGAAAACTGTGTGTATGCACTTTTGTAAAAAATGGAAGGTTCACCCAGATCCTGATCTTTATTTAGGCCAAACTCGGATACCTGTTGTCGAAGAAACCAAGTTTCTAGGACTTATTTTTGACAGGAAATTATCTTTTATTCCTCACATTAAATACGTTAAAAAGAAATGCCAGAAGGCATTGGATTTATTACGGGTTCTTGCCCATACCGATTGGGGAGGGGACCGTAATATTTTATTGCAATTTTACAGAGCGCTTGTACGTTCTAAGCTTGATTATGGATGTATGATATATGGATCAGCACGTCCATCTTATATTAAAATGCTTGATCCTATACAAAATCAAGGTTTACGACTTTGCCTTGGTGCATTTCGTACATCGCCTGCAGATAGCTTGGCAGTTGAGGCAGATGAGCTGCCTCTTGATTTAAGAAGAGAAAAGCTTGCCCTTCAGTATGCTGCAAAAATTGCAGCTTGTCCAGACAATCCTGCACATGATACTATATTTAATCCAAACTATGTTGACCTTTTTGAAAGTAAATCTAATACAATACCAACTTTTGGCATTCGCATCAAAGAATCTTTACAATCTTTAAATTTAAATCCAAATCAAATAGCTAAATTTCAATATCCAGAAACACCTCCATGGACCTACGAATCTTTAAATATTAATGTAGCCATGTCAGAATTAAAGAAATACTCAACCGATCCATCCCTGTATATAAATAGATATAATGAAATAAAATCTGTTTTCACTGGATATCAGTGTATATACACTGATGGATCATTTGATGATGACAAGGCTGCTGCAGCTGCTGTTAAGGGCAATCATATTTATTCAGAACGTCTGCCAAATAAATCGTCTATTTATTCTGCAGAACTTCATGCTTTATACCTTGCTTTAGATCATGTAGAGACTTCTCCACATCGAAAATTTTTAATATTTTCTGATTCTTTGTCTTGTTTACAAGCATTGAAAGCCAAGGATTGGAAAAATCCTTTTATTTTAAATATCCTTGAACGGTATCATAAACTCTGTACTGAGGAAAATAAAGAGATTCGTTTTTACTGGATTCCCAGTCATATTGGAATCCTTGGAAATGAGGCTGCTGACCAAGCTGCCAAAGCAGCATTGGATAAGCGCCCAATAGATATGCTTTTACCATATACAGAGTTTAAAAAATATATTACTGTTTTTTTACGTTCTAAATGGCAATTGCGATGGAATGAAGCTATTTTTAATAAACTACACGAAATTAAGCCTGTTTTAGGTAAAACCAAAGGTGCTATTAGAATTAACCGAAGAGAAGAGTCTGTTTTATCACGTATAAGAATAGGACATAGTCATTTGACACACTGTTATCTGCTTAAAGGTGAAGATCAACCGGAATGTATTGGTTGTCAAAGGGCTTTGACTATTAAACATATTTTAATTGAGTGTATAGATTTTGATATTATACGAACTCAATATTTTAATGTACAAGATTTACATACGTTATTTGATACTGTAGATACTTCTGTGATAGTATCGTTTTTAACTCACATAGGACTTTATAATCAGTTTTAAGGGCAGAGCTTTTGTTTATTTATGTCATTGACTTATTTATCAAGAACTGCAAAACATCATACTGATAAAGTCTTTTAAACAAATTATACATATTTATTATATTTGATTGATATTATATAAATGCTGTTCACAGTTGATAAATTCTTGTGTTATCTACATATTGTATTAACATTTACATTTTGTTTCTAGTCAATATTACGTTTCTATTTTTACTGTTTTGGCACTTTATTGTGTCAATGTGAAACCATTCATTCATTCATTTTTACCATTTTTAGGCACTAAATAACCTTAGTGGTTGATGTGCCTCTAAGCAACCATTCATTCATTCATTCATTACCATTGCCTTATAAGCAGGTTGATTACAATACACAGTCTTAGCTACTTTTCGCCATGTGAACTACAGATAACATGAACAGACAAGGTTTGGTCATGAAGGTGCAATACATATCTAGTATGTTCACTGTGCCAAGTGCTTGGTGAAGATCAATGGAAACCCTTTCTGGATCTAGAGGCTAATATATCCAAGACTTGTATCTGCTTAATATGTTGTTTCTGTAATGTGTTTCCCTGTGTATGAAATCTTCTAGCCTGCAGTTAAAAATTAATCTCTGGTTAACTATATATATATATATAGTTAACCAGAGATTAATTTTTAACTGCATAGAAGATTTCATACACAGGGAAACACATTATATACATAGGGAAACACATGTATATATATATATATATATATATATATATATTTATATATATATATATATTATATATATATATATATATGTATATATAACCAGAGATTAATTTTTAACTGCAGGCGAGAAGATTTCAAAAAAGAAAACGGCATGTCATATAGCAATATACATTAGCAATGGGGCGTACCCCGCCAAGGCATTGGGGCGTACCCCATTGAGACAGCTGTCAATCAGCCATACGCAACACTCTGTATATAACGTTTGACGCGAGGTATCTTGTGGTCAGTAGTAGGTCAGTAGTCGGTCAGGACTAGGTCACTCACAGTAATAAAGGTCACTCACAGAAATCAATCCCGCCTTGTGTTATACATTACAAGCTAGATACCACACTATCAATTATAGTTGCTCTGATAATAAAATCTGTGTGATTATTGTCAAACAAAATGTGGGTACCATTTAGACTGGGAAAGGCTCCTCATGAATTGGTACCTGGAATGTTGTTTTTTTTCTGGAAATAATTCAATATTTCTAAAAACTGAATTTACTTAGATGTTCATGGTCTTATCAATTAAGAAATATATTTCAAAATAATATTTATTTTGCAGGTATCTCATCAATATCACGAGGATCTTGGTTTTTTCCCGTATGGTGGAAAGGAGCTTCAAACTAAAGATTTCAAATGGCTTGAATCAAGCTATCCTTCTCATTCTAGTTTTGGTGAAATTCCAGGAAAGGCAAAAGATGGCACCTGCTGGTATGGCAAAAGAATACTATACAATAGACTTTTCCTGGATTTGCAGTAAGACCAAAATCTATGGAAAACCAGAAGACCCTGTGACAAAGGGGATTCAAATGGATGGTACTGCCGTCTGGTGTTGTGTGGCTAATACCCCAGAAAATGGAACAATTCCAGGCAGGGGTAGTTTTGAAAAGAATACCTGTTGGTATTCTTTTGAAAAAGAGCATGAAACAAAGGATTTCAAATGGATTGAATCTGCTGTTACTTTGAAGAAAGTCATGAACACAGGTATTATTTCTGAAGGAGCCCTCGTGACTGGAAGACAGATATACAAAGGATCTACAACAGCTATATATGCAGCTATAGCAATTACTAGTGAAGGTGAATTTACTGGGAAGGCCGATTTTGATCAGAATTTAAACACAGGCATTTGCTGGTACTGTACCCTTATAATGGAAAGGAAAATATAACAACTAATTTTAATGGATCTGCAAGGAATCAATCTCGGATAACCAGAGTACTGGAAAGGTTCCAGTGAAGAATCAGGATCCCTTATGGTTGTAAAGGATATGGAACAATATATTTCAATTGAATTTATTCATGAATCCCTTGGGAAGAAATCACATATACAAAATCTGTATCTGACAGTGATTCTTTATATTAGATTGGAGATCAATATCCCATAATATTAAGCAGATGTTGAATCTGATACATAAGAAGTGAAAAGAATCCTTCTGCTGTATTTTCGTGGTGGATTGGAATAACAACAATGACAGTTCAATGATCACAGAGAAATATAAAGAGACAAAAGTAAGACATTTGACATAATATCATAAATATCCTTTACAGGAAAAAAGTAATTTGTCTGATTGACGTGCTTATCCTTCACAGCTGCCAACCAATTTTTAATATTTGAGTTGCTTGTTCAAGCACAATTGCTTATTTGAAAAATAGTAATTTTGTTAATTGAATGCTATCTCATGTTCAGATTATTTAAGTTTTTTTATTCTCGGTTGCTTTTTGTTAAATTTTTAGTTCATATTAAGCATTAATATTTTGTCTTTGTTGTTCTATTTCGTTGTGGATATTTCTGATTCTAAGTAAACATATCTAAAGAGTACAATTGCTTAGGCTAGCTACATGTTAATGTAATGATATCAACTGTTCAATAAATCTCGAAAAAGATTAAACTTTTACATGTTCTTATTTTCTAAGGAGACTTTATGAGATTATAAAGTGAGTTAGAGGGGTAGCGGAGGTCAGCCAGGCGTTACATGTCACCAGGGGGTATACCCCGGGGGGATATATAAAGGGCACAGGTGGCTGTCTCCATATTCCAGCCTACGCCAGAGAAGTAAAGTTCTCCCACCGTCCCACCCAAAGGTATAGAATAACTAGGTATAAGCAGCTTATGGGCTTATGGCCACATATGTAACTGTATACAAATCAATATATATGTAATAATCATATTCAATATTATGTCTGAGCTTGTAAAGCGACTTTAATATGATTATGTTTAAGCGCCATGAGCAGGCTTGGTCTGAAATAGTGCTATAGAAGTTTATTATTATTATTATGTTAACATTACTATCGATTTATATGTGAAGAGTCATTATAAGTATTTGTAGTATGTATGTAATAGTTAAGAGATTTAAGAATGTATAATGTTTAATGTAGAGGGCGCCAAGGTAAATTGGCTCGGTGGTAGAAGCAGATTTATTAGGCAAATAAATCATTTATGTCCAATTTACACATTGTGTTGGCCTCTCCATTTCTAACTATAGTTTGTACTATTTTCTAAATATAGATCATACAGTTTCAACAACAGTTTACATGAAATGAGATATGTTGTCATGAAGATAAACACGTTGATTAGTGGTAAAGATTTCATTTATCTTGAACAAAATGCACTTTCCCTTACCTGACAAAAAGAGGAAAGTCTCAGGTCAGGGTACCAGTGGTAGAGATTAAAGATAAAGATATGAGCTGGCTTCCTGCTTGCTTGCTGAGATTAGTACTCAGATTAGTTGGGTGTGTGGTCACTTTCATATGTCAAATATAGTGGGCAAATCACTGCAAGCTCATCTTAGCATTATAACTACACATTTCTTCATTCAAATTGTGGTTTTATTTGCCAATTGAAATAATGATTGCAATATTTGATCTTTTGTTAAATATAGAACAATATAGAAATTCTAATTCTATATTGTTAATTGTGTTTGAACAACTGTGAAACTAGAGAACTATTTTGGAGGCATTGACACCATTTCCAAAAGGTGATCTCTGCATATGTTAGCACATGCATTGATGTCTGATCTCACTTTTTTCGACAGTCAAAATAATGATTGCTATATTTGAATTTATGTTAAATATATTGAACGATACATACATTCTAATTCTATATTGTAAATAGTGTTTAAACAACTGTATAACTCTATAACATTGACACCATTTCCAAAAGGTGAGTACATGCGTTGTGACGTGTTGATTTCTGTTTTGACTGATATGGTCAAATATTGACAAATCCAACTTTTGTAGTTCTCAAAAAGATCCTCAATATGACGATTTCACCTTCTACATGAAAATAATATTTTTCTCAACTAGGATTCGAACCTTGGACCTTTAGCATTGAAGACAGACATCTTAACCACTGAGCCATGTATCACCCTGTGGCAGCATTGTAAAAAAACTATGAGTCATGTCTATCTTTGTTTTCTGTATAAAGACATTTTATTTTAAACAAACATTTTATATGTTTTGACTTTCATATTGCTAAAAAAAATCACCCAAAAATCACCTTTGTTTATTGAATAATGATATACTTAGTCTAATAACTGAAAAAACTGGATGTGGGCAGTATAATTTCAATATTTATCAGTTGTATTTAAAAAAATTAACACTTCTTCTGGCTTAATTGAACATTATTAGCATTGAAGGATATGAGCATAGGGTGTACAAATTTGATTGACTTGTACTTCATAATGGAAATAGAAGTGTTGATTGTCACTTTATTTTGAAAGAAATGAACTCAAAATTCTTTTTTTGATTAGTTGTATCATATTTAATACTGACAGGCTTACCACCAGGTATCTTCCTACAAATAAAATCTGTAGATGATTTTTATGTTGTTTTTTTCTGCACACAACTATCATCAGTACATGCTCATATTTATATTATCATATTAATCCTACATTTATTAATTCCAATATTCATATAGCCTAAACCTCCAAATCCAGGTTTCTGACATTTAGAGTCATGTCTCAGATATTCCTATTTAATTGCATAATGTAAGACTCTAAGAGTTCCTACTTTGTCCTGCACCGTCAATGAAAGAAGAATTCCAACTTTGCGCATGACACATGTAACTTTTTAGATATAGGTCTAGATGTCCTTTATAGACTAATGTGTTCTAAAATATTGTTGTTTTTATGAGCAAATGAAAACAAAATGAGATATTCATCCCCGGCATCAGTAGAAATGCCAGACATAGGTATATAACGTTTTTACTATGTGGGACACATCCACAAATGATACATGACTGAATGCAGACCTTTGTAGGCTATTATTTTTATAAAATATGGCCAGTGACCTTGAAGTAACCTTTGAGGAAATTTTGATATGCTGAGCTATTTTGGAATAATATCTATGATAACAACTTATTGTTGGTTAAATTATGAAAGTACATATTATACCGCATAGTAAAAAACTTTAATGCTGAAAATTAAATTAAAATAAAGTACGTCAATTTCGAGATTTATTAAGAAGCTAAATTTGAGAAGAATGAGAATATCGGTGCATTTTATTCATTTATAATGAGCTATAAGTCTTAGAGCAGTATACCAATATTGTCTTTCTATAATTATAACAATATAGTATATTGGACTCATGTACGCTTCCTGAATAAACTTGATTTGCAAAAAAAAGAAGCTAAATTTGGTTAAAAAGATTCTGGACCAACTCCTCCAGATCCCAGTAGACGACCAATCCGTCTAAAAGAGCTGCAAACCTAAAACTATCTCAACATCACAAACTATGCATTATATGTAAAAATAAGAAACGAGAATCAAAGTCACAGAAACAAAAATAAAAGTTTCATAACAAAGAAATGTTTCTTGTTCTCGCTCCATCCCGCCAAAATAGACGGGAAAGTATTTAATTATACAACAAAGGTACAATACAGATACGCAAATAAGCCAACAAAATTAAGGTATATTTCCTATGTTTAATATTACTGAAAAGAATCCCGTCGCTCACAAAAGAAAGACACGGGAACAGAAATTCGTAACAAAAATGGACATTCCTACCCCGCGCCGGGGCTGTACGCAGCGTAAAATAAACGAACTAGTCTGGCAGCTTCAAGGGAGAGGGGCCGTAAATTTAAAAAGAATTATTTAACAAATCAAAATGATTTGTTTTGGTGCAAAAAACCGAAACACAACCCAAAAAACGCCAGCGTAATCGACCAAAACGTGGTTTTAATGATATTATATCGCTCATATAATACTGTACGCAACTCCCTTTGAGGGGGATCCCTCACAGCACCTCCACAATGAGGTAACGTGACCCACAAACACCTCCGCTCCAGAGGCGCCATGAGAGGAGGTGCAGCAACTCAAGAGGTGTTAGCACCTCCTCAGGCTCCATATATAAACAAATCATGGGATAACGCAGTCAGTCCCCATCCAACTGAAGAGATCAAAGTGATCAAAACCGTTGTTGGTCTTGGTAGGGAGTGCGATCGTTGTCGCAGATCATCTTAGGATCCTCGCCTTTTTACCATTGGTTAAAAATAGCTTGAATGTGGTAGGTGTACAAAAGATGAAAATTGGCGGACTTTAAATTGATCCAATGCAATCTTAAAGTTTCATACATGTAAAATATATGTGTATTTTCAGAAAATAACCCCCAATAAGCTGCTCTAATCATAATGGTACATAAAAAATGATATTAAACTATTAAAGTATGTGAAAATGTGCTAATTTTGCAATAGAAAAGACATCAGGTGACAAGAAATGTATAGAGTGTAGAGACAAATGGATTACCTAATTGAAAAGCTTTAAAATATTTCATTTTTTTTGGCCCATTGACACAGCTGTCCATTCGAGGTCGTGTCTCCTCTCGTGTGACAGAATGTCCACTGAAGTTTCAGAGAGATGTGCACTAGAAACGTCCATGTCATCAGGACACCTCCATTTAAAAGGGTGTTGCCTATTTCCTCTGAAATCTTCCAATTGGTCTGTGAGCTCCTTGACATGCATCTGTAAATGTTTGTTCGCTCTGTTTTCTTTCAGATAGCAAGCACCTAGTTCTGTGGTTCGCTTCTGAGGAGTGTCCACTATTGCAGAAGTCTCAACTGTGGTATCTATCATACTCTCCAATTCTTCGTTGACCCTCGACTGGTTGACGAGTTTAGGGTCCAGCGTATCATTATTGTACTGCTTCCTTGTAGGAGACTCTTCATTATCTTTGGGAGAGATCACATAGCTTGGAATGCTCCTGTACAATGAAGCAAGCATGTAGTCCGCATCTCAGCACAATTGTCTATCATGTAGTGTAATTCCAAAGGGATGTTGTTTAGATCTCTGACAATCCACTCATCAAAGGGGTCCGCATACAAAATGACATAATACATCAGAATTATGGGGACCTCAAAACCCCTATCCATGACAGGCACCCAAGCAAGAAGTTCTCCCATTTCTATCATGTCGGATGCCAGTTTTTCCAACTGAGATGCACTTCCAGATTCACAAAATCTCTTCACCAACTCTCTTTTCACAGCAACACCATTCATTCCGATGGCTTGATCTAGAGCACTTCTATACATCTCTAGAATGTCAACCCCAATTTTTATTGCAGTACATATTCTCTTGTAGTTGGGGTTTCCAACAGACGCCTCCACCAGAGCATTGGATTGTTCAGATGGGTGTACAGTGACGAGGTACATGTCTGTGTAGTTCTTTCCCTTAGCTTCATACTCTCTGTGAATCTCATCAAGCACATTTTGATATCTTTTGGTTAGGACAGCATGTACATATGAACTGGGGGCCACCCAATTGAGTTCACTCCTTCCTTCCATGAGATGAATTATGACACAATAACCATGTTCCTGATTAATCAGTATAGAGTCTATGAGCCTCTTCAAAGAGGAAACTGGTGATATCTGCAAAGACAATGCAACCCACATGTGTGATTCGAAAATCAAACAGTGCCAGGCAAATTGTCTTAACAAAGACATTGATCAAGCCTAAGAGCAAAGTAAGATATCCTTCTTCTCAGTAGACGATCCATGAGAAAGAGTAATGTCGTCCTATGTGGAGACCAATGTGGCAAACATGACAATGAGATTGATGGTTATTTGATCAAACTTGCGTGTCTTGTCTACCCATTCCAACACCCCTTGATGTGTTAGCTCCAAAGTTCTTCATGACAAAAAAGATGGTGAATGAGGTACAGACACCTAAGACTAAACATATCAATATCTGCATCTTTATTCCCAGCATATCGTACCAAAGGGGGAATCAATGTACTTTTTTACATTGAACATCATTCATGATTTGAAGAAAAACATGTATATACAACATCACAAGAAAATACAGTTACAAAACAATGCCACTCTGGGAACTTAAGTACAAATTATTTGGCAAGCTCATGCAAGCCAAGGGTAAAGCCTTCAAACAAAGCATATCAGACTATAGAAGGCTTCATGATGAAAGTGAGAAAATAAACCTTATGGACATAGTGTAGGATATGGAATACACACCCAGAGACTCTCAGAAATATATAAACATTCATAGACAATAACGCACGATACTGATGGTTGATGAGTCACCATAACCACCACTCTGTGAAGTCACGTGTAAGACGGACGAGCCGAAGTTAGATACGCAGGCAGGACGAGTCCATCTGATGACGCGTGAGGAAGCCATGTAGGCAACCCCCCACGGATGACGCGGAGTGGCCCCTTTAAAAGAGATGCGCAACCGTGGATCGGGGGCAGTAGCTAGCAGATAGAAGTTCCAAGTTTCAGACGAGCCAACAAGGAGATCAACGACCACTTGCCGCCGAAGATCCACGGCTATCAGTATCGTGACTCGATAGACTTGGGTGTTTAGCACATAGTCAGGGTTTCATAAGTATCATGCAAAGTTGGTAGTTCATATGCCTCGCTCATTGCCATGCCGGCCTAGCCAGACAAGCAGGGATTACAGCACTGAATAAAGGTAACTATTACACTGTGTATATCCTGTGTCTGCAGTCCTTATTTCCTGTCATTCATATGAGGGTATGACATGATAGCTAGGATCCGTGCCCAAACTCACAGCCAGCGAGTCAGCGAGCTATGGTTACAGTACAGTACGGTAGAGTAGAACAGGTTAGAGTATCTATCTATTTGGTAGAGTATTGATCCCCCGTCCACGTCCCCCAACGACGGATACTCTCCATTAGTGGGTAACAATAGCACTCCAAGAGGGCAACAATGAACAAATCGACACAGCAAATGTTTGTCTCGTACAAAGCATCAGGCAGCCAATCCACCCTACACGAACTTAAACAGATCTTCCAGGACATTAGACTCATCACACGACATCTATCGGATGAAAAATTATCGGATCACAATATAATAAAAATACACTTAAAGGGGGAGTTCCTAATAATCTAACCTTATTTTTTTTTAACATGTAATGAAATATATGGTAATAAGATATCATATCACACACATCCTACATTAATCTGGCCAACTGTTTATTTACAAAGTGGATCTTTGTTGTGGCAGCAGGCTGTCCTGGAAAGAAAGGTCGGGTTCGGGAGGGTAATAAAACTTCGGAGATTATACGTCACGGGTGTAACTCCTTATCCCGGGAAACTGGGTCTCACAATGGTGGGTGAAGCTGGCCCCTCAACATGTACTCAAAATAAGCTGCTCTCATTGTCAGGGGAATTGTGTGTCATAAATATTTTCGACAAAAGTAATTGACAAGGGATCAATGTTTTCAATTCCCCAAAAATTGTGGCAACAAAAGTTTGAAATACACAAAATATGCAGGTTTGAAACACAACCAGGGTTATCTATGAAGAGAATATTTTGTTCTTGAGTCAGAATATGGTAACAGTTGGGCCTGAAACAATGACTACCAGAGGTTCCTAGGCTAAAATGAACTGTAATTCTTATTAGACCACATCACAAACCTAGTGATGATTAGATTAGCTGAACAGAGGTCATTTCACAATCCACAAAACAGAGGAAAGAAGTTCTAGACAAGTCTCCACTACTGATGCCATGATCAAGTGGCAGTGTCAGAAACACTAGCATACAAGGTCAGGGTGCTGAAATGAGAGGTGAATGTAGATACCTCAGTGATTCAATGTGTTGTCCCCAGGAAAACATTTACCAAAATATTGTCAAATTTAAAGAAAATGGTCCTTAATTTTAAAACCTCTTTTAACTATTATTTTATATGAACATGTTTGTGATATGCAAGTCTTTTCAAGATTTTAAACTTTGAGTATATACTTTGTGGTCCATACAAATGACTGAAAAGTAAGATAAGTTAAATCGCATGGCCAAGGTTCGTGTTTTGTTTTCATAATTGTTAATTGGCACAGTGTGATATGTTGTGTCATAACATACTATCTGCTATCATAACATATACTATTTTGATTTGTTGAAGATCATCCCCACTGTCAGACTCTTCTCAATCACAGTTTGCAGGCTACGAGTCTTGTTTGTTGTGGGGGGGGGCAAATTGCCATCCCTGAACTTTACCCTGCTCAATAAAGCTACCTGAAGGTGGCTCAGACCCACTTCTTTCATCCTCAGATGATCCACATAAACTTTGGACCTCTATTATGTCAGAAACACTTGTTGAACAATCACTATCTGTAAAATCTCCCTCCGACTCCATGATGCTGGGCTAGGGGTTTTCCCAAAATGTTACACTCTCTACGTCACCACCCCACGTGACAGGGGGTAATAAAATTCCGGACTGACTTCGGAGATATGTCATGATCCAAACTTTGAAGTGAAATTTGATCATCACAACGTTTACAAGATACACTTGAAATTTGTGAGATGACTACTGGCAACCAAATGAATGATTTTATGACAAAAAAACACATGGTTTGGGGTACAACCCAATTATTAGGAACTCCCCCTTTAATTATGCAGACTAAGGAGAAAAGTAAGAAAAAGATATCATATAGAAACTTTAATAAGATGAATATCAATAATTTTATGAATGATATTGAAGATAAATTTGGAAATAATAAATCCTATAGAAATTGTGATCTTGATGATCTTTTAAACAAATAAAAGAAATAAACCGAAGTTCCAGATAAACATGCTCCGGTAATTGAGAGAACCATAAACGTCAGGAAGCCTGCTCCATGGTTATCGGATGAGATACATGCTGAAAAGAGAAATAAAAGAAGGTTAGAAAGAAAACACGATAAATTAGGACTCATATCAGATAAAATACAATTCCAAATACAACTTAACAAATACAACAATATGGTCAAGACGGCCAGGTGTAAATATTTTTCTGAAAAAGTAGAATCAAATAAATCGGATCCAAAGAAATTGTTCAAAATATTAAATATAGAAATATTACATACAAAAGAGGACACTCTCTTCCCTAAAAATAATGGTAAAAAGGAATTAGCAACAGAATTTAATATTTTTTTCTTAGAAAAAATTACAAATCTAAGATATGAGATAGACTCAAATAATCCTGACTCTGATCCTATGGTTGAGAAACCAAAATTCAAAACTAGATTAAATGATTTTGAACCATGAAACAAAAACGAGGTTAAACAATTATTAAAAGAAGCAGCCAAGTGAGCTTGATCCCATTCCCACATGGCTTCTCACTGAGTGTATGTTGCATCTACTACCTTTAATTACTGAAATTATTAATAAGTCCATTATGCTGGGCAATATGCCTGATGGCCTAAAAATGGCAATTATCAGGCCACTAATAAGGAAACTGGGTCTAGAACTACTTAAGACCTGTATCTAAACTGGCATACCTGTCTAAATTAATTGAAAGAGCAGTAGCAAAACAATTTGTCAGTCACCTAGTGAGAAATGACATTCAAAGCATGTTCCAGTCGGCATGCAAGGAATTTCATAGCACTGAGACTGCTTTATTAAAGGTTCAAAATGATATATTAATGGACATTGACAATAACAAGACAGTCATGCTTATATTACTAGACCTCTCTGTGGTTTTGACACTATTGACCACAGTATATTATTGAACAGACTCGAAAAAAGATGTGGTATTGATGGTAATTCACTCCAATGGTTCAAATCATATCTATCAAATAGAAAACAGTGTGTTACCATTGAGGAAAAAAGATCTGAAAATAGGGATATTAATTATGGTGTTCCACAGGGTTCAGTACTTGGCCCCATCCTGTTCACCACATATATGAAACCACTTGCAGATGTAATTGGGCAATATGGTTTAAGACATCATGTTTATGCAGATGATACACAGCTATACATCAGTCTGGATCCAACATCTAGTGAAGATATGCAAAAATCTACAACAGAAATAGAGGAATGCATAAGAAAAATAAGTATCTTCCTATTAAATAATAAAATGAAAATTAATGATGGTAAGACTGAAATGCTTATCTATGCAAAAAGCTCAAATTTAAAAAATAAACTTATCCTAGAAAAGATTCCTAGATCCAGTAAAGTAAAGGAACTATGTGTAATACTAGATCAGGAACTATCCATGAAAAAACAAATTAAGAAAATATGTAAAAATGGTTATTTTCAGGTTAGAAATCTAGCTAGAATTAGAGGCTGCATAGATGAAAATACAGCAAATACGTTGGCACATGCTTTTGTCAGTTCTACACTGGATTACAGTAATTCGCTACTGGCTGGAATGCCTAAGTGTGAACTGGCAAAACTGCAGATATTACCGAATGCAGCTGCTAGAGTGGTAGGGAAATTGAAGAGAAAGGACCATATCACGCAAAAACAGATGGATCTGCACTGGCTGCCAGTTGGAGCTAGAATTGATTTCAAAGTAGCTCTGTTAACTTGGAAGATACAGAATGGCTTTGCCCCCAGTTATTTGTCAAATTTATTAATACCAAAAAAAAGATCCAATGAGAAAAATGAGTATATAATTCCTAAAACTAATTCTAAGACATATGGGGACCAGGCTTTTGCTGCATACGCTCCCAAAATCTGGAATGCCCTGCCCAGTATAGTGAAAAATTGTAAAACTATTGATTGCTTTTAAAAACATTTAAAGACTCACCTAATAATAATAATAATAATAATAACGATTTATATAGCGCTATATCAGACCAAGTCTGCTCCAAGCGCTTCATTAAGATAGTGTTTTCTAAATAGAAATGTTTTAAGTTTCTTCTTGAAAGTTTCAACAGTTTTACAATTTTTCACTTCAAGGGGCAGCGCATTCCAGTTCCTTGGCGCATACACCATGAACGCCCTATCCCCATAAGATTTCATATTAGTCTTAGGTACTACGTATTCACTTTTATCATTAGATCGCAGTCCCATACCCAACTGTTTATATTCTAATAAATCAGACAAATATTTTGGGGCAAAGCCATTTTGCACCTTCCATGTTAATAGAGAGATTTTGAAATCAATCCTAGCCTTTACTGGCAACCAGTGAAGTTCCTTAAGTTTTTGCGTGATATGATCTCTCTTTTTGAGCTTCCCAACTACCCTCGCTGCAGCGTTCTGCAATTTTTGTAATTTGGCTAATTCACATTCAGGAAGACCCGCTAGGAGGGCATTTCCATAATCAAGGGAAGAAGTGACAAATGCATGTGCAAGGGTATTGGCTGTTCCCTCATCCAAACAGTTTCTTACTCTTGATAAATTTTTTACATGGAAGAAACCATTTTTACAAATTTTTCTGATTTGTGATTTCATAGATAGTTCTTGATCTAGAATAACACCTAGATCCTTGACAGAATTTGATCTAGGGATTTTAGTTTCCCCTACTAGAATATCTTCAGGTACATTTTTCTTTCTGAATTCACAGCTTTTACCACATAAAAGCATTTCTGTCTTTCCATCATTTATCTTCATCTTATTATCTATTAAGAATTTTTTAACCTCTATAATACATTTTTCCATCTCCTTGCAGGACTTAACTCTAGCTTCCTCAGACTTAGGATCAATGGTGATGTAAAGTTGTGTGTCGTCAGCATAGATGTGATGCTTGAGACCATAATTGCAAATTATATCTGATAAAGGCTCCATATATGCCGTGAATAATAAAGGCCCCAGAACTGAGCCTTGCGGAACACCATATTTAATCTTAATATTATCAGATCTTTCACCATCTATTACAACACATTGTTTTCTGTTAGACAAGTATGATCTAAACCATTTAAGGGCAGTCCCTGTGATACCACATCTTTTTTCCAGTCTATTTAGCAATATTTCATGATCAATAGTGTCAAAAGCCGCTGAAAGATCAAGTAGTACCAGCATTACCGTTTTACCATCATCAATATCTATTAAGATGTCATTCTGCACTTTGAGTAGTGCAGTTTCAGTACTATGGAACTCCTTATAGGCTGATTGAAATAGGCCTTGAATATCATTTCTAACCAGATGTCCCACAAACTGTTTAGCAACTGCTCTTTCTATTAATTTTGATAAGTAGGCCAGGTTCGAGACTGGTCTATAATTCTTCTTTATTAATTCCAGGCCCAATTTCTTAATTAAGGGTCTAATGATGGCCATCTTCAGGTCATCAGGCATGTCTCCTAATGAGATTGACTTATTTATGATGGTCTTTATTAATGGCAGTAAATTCCCCATGCATTCATTTAGAAGCCATGTAGGGATTGGATCCAGCTCACATGACTTCTTTGCAGATTCTTTAATTATTGTTTTGACTTCAGAATCACTTAACAATGTGAATTTTCCCAGCTGCGTATCAAATCTGACCTCCTCATTTACTTGTTGATTATTTTTATCAATTTGATCCATGGACTCTCTAAGATTCGCAATTTTTTCCAGAAAAAAATTATTAAATTCTGATGCTAACTCCTTTTTGTCATTATGACTAGGGAAAGGAGTGTCTTCTTTAGTATGTAGTAATCTATTTAATATTTTAAATAATTTTTTCGGATCCGATTTATTTGAATTTATTATTCCTGAATAATAATCATTTTTCGAATTCTTAATGATATTATTAAATTTGTTCCTCTGTATTTTAAATTGTATCTTATCTGAGGAGAGGCCAGTTTTATCATGTTTCCTTTCAAGTCTTCTTTTCTTTCTTTTTTCAGTCCTTACATCATCAGATAACCATGGTGCCGGTTTCCTAATATTTATGGTTTTCTCCACATTAGGAGCATGTTTGTCAAGTACCATTGTTAATTTGTTATATTTATCAAGTAATTTATTTAGATCTGCATCTTGATAAGATTGACTATCGTTAAACATTTCCTTAATGTCCCTTTTAAATTCATCTATGTTCATTTTTTTGTAATTTCTATATGATATAGTTTTTTTGTCATTAACTTTAGTCTGCAGATTTAAGGTAAGTCTTAAGATATTGTGATCTGATATTTTTTCATCAACTATATGTTCCTTAATTACATTACTATGTATACCTGTTATTAATAGGTCTAGCGTATTTCCCATAATATGCGTTGGTTCTGTCACATGATTATGTAAATTATACAGATCTAGGACTTCATTGAATTTTATTACATTAGGCCTCTCAGGTCTATTCATGTGAAAGTTATAGTCACCTACTAATATAACTTCATGTGTATATGTGCTATAATAAGACAGTAATTCACTAAATTCTTCAAAAAATTCTGTGTAGGTATATTTGTTTTTATCAGAAGGCTCAGGTCTGTATATTGTGATAATAGTGCATATTTTATTTTTAGTTTTAATATTTATTTCCATCATTTCCATTGTCGATAGTTTATGTGTGTGATTAATTTTCTTTATGTCTATTTCAGGTCTATAGATAATCGCCAGACCCCCGCCAGACCTTAGGACACGTGGCACATGTTCAATATCATAATTGTTACCTTTAATCTCACCTCTAATGATTTGTTCATTCATTTCATTAATCCAAGTTTCAGTTATGAAGAAAAGATCAACATTATTTTCATTTATATATAAATTTATCAGTTCCGTCTTGTTTCCCAGGCTTTGAACATTGGCTGTTGCAATAATTAGATCTTTGTTCATTTTAATATGTTTATCATATTTAAGTTTACGTTTTGTATGTCTATTCGTTTTGTTATGATTTAAGTTTCTATTAACGTTAGTTTTATTTATATTCTCCTGAGCATTAAGACAACTTTCAAATACGAATCCGGTCAATGACCCTGTGACGTCATTATGTAGGGAATTCCCTTCACCCCCAGCAGATTGCCCCCCACGTCGACCAATCAGATTAAGGGAGGGCGGAGCTAACGTCCGATCGCTTCGAGACTTTGTCAGAGAATTAACAATACAAGGACTGTATACATTTCGACCAGAGTTATGTGTTACAATTTTGTTGTTGTCAGAAAGATATTCAAATCGATTTGAAATCGATAGTTCTTTTAACGGCGTAGAAAATCCTGTTCTGCTCTTACGGACCATCCTGTGGTGGGCGTGTCTATTTAGACCACGTGACCAGGATGAGGCATATGATTGGTTAAAGTGTTTCTTTATGTTTCGTATGTTAGAGCTATTACCGAGATGCTTTTCATTAAGAGTGTCCACTTGGGGAAGTCCTTCACCCCTAGCTATGTATTTAATACGATCATTACTTCTTTTATCTAACATTAATTGACTGCGGGGGCATGGATTTACAGAAGCCTTCATCATATTGTTCATTTCACCGATGTCACCATTGCATTCTTTATTTTCATAATATTAACCTTTATAAATATTAAAACAAAGTCGGCCATATTTTTTCTTTTCATAGGTCCTTTGCAATATGTTTTCATAATATATACCTTTATAAATATTAAAACAAAGTTGGCCATATCTTATTTTATTTATTTTATCTAACGATTTACCTGCAGTTATACCTTTGTATTTTGTTTTCTTGAAATTCAATAAAAGTGGCTTACAGCCCATACCCCCCAGAACACATCATTTATTAGATTTCGTTTTCTTATTTTCTAGTAAAAGAAAAATATTCCGAAAATTTCACAGTTATTATTTTACCAAAATATAGTCTCAACCAATATCACTCGCCCGAGATGATATATAGGCTTTTGACTATGGGAATATTTTCTAGCAAAAATATTCCAGAAATTTCCACAGATATTATTTTGAAACCAGAGGTTTCCCAATAGATGCGTCAATAAACGCCCAACTTATAACAAAAATATTCCAGCAAAAATATTCCAGAAATTTCCACAGATATATTATTTTTCCAAAATATAGTCTCAACCAATATTACTCGCCCGAGATAATATATAGGCTTTTGACTATGGGAATATTTTCTAGCAAAAATATTCCAGAAATTTCCACAGATATTATTTTGAAACCAGAGGTTTCCCAACAGATGCGTCAATAAACGCCCACAGATATTATTTTGAAACCAGAGGTTTCCCAACAGATGCGTCAATAAACGCCCAACTTATAACACCGTAGAACAAAAAATTCACAATTTGTTGAGATGACCGCACTGACGCTATTCAGAACCTACAAAATATATAAAGAAACTTATTATGTAGACACAAATTATATATATATATAAAATTATATATAAAATAATTTACCTAAGGATAATGTACCTGTGAATAGGTATTTAGTATGTATTCTCTGGATTTGCCCTTTATGACATCAACTGACCCACTGACGCTATACAATGCGGGTCCTTTGTTTCCAAAAATAGAAAAGCGGGAAAACTAAAATACGCAGTAGTACTGACCCAAAATCTTCAAAATATATAAAGAAATTTACTATGTACACAAAAATTATATTTTTGCAAGAGTATAATAATTTCCCAGTAGAACGTTATATAATTCAGAAATTGAGCGCCTCCCTAAAGGTTAATACGCACGTGGTATATATACGCTTATATATACAGATCCAACGATGGCTGTAGAGTCGATTTGTTGTTTCTCTGATGAAATGTTTCTACGTCGGTCGAATTTGTATATTTTCCTTGTACGTGTTAATCCCGATGAATATTATTAGTATCCGTCAAGATAAGGTATAGAAAAATATTATTTATGGGAGATCATCTACCCCTGGATTAAACCTGGGATTACCCCGTGACCACGCCCATTACATGTTGATTCACTTGCCTGCTTGAGGTGATAATAATGGTGTCTGCAATCAGTGAAGGTTCACAGATTCCTGGCAACAGCAGCAGTCATGGTCACAAGCGTACCACGTGAGTCACTCCCTGACCAAACAAGAATGTGTCCGTTATTGACTGTCCCAGATAGGCCCACGGCGGCGGCGATATGAGTAAATATAGTACCTATATAGAGAGCACTACCTTCATTGACCGTTATTGACTGTCCCAGATAGGCCCACGGCGGCGGCGATATGAGTAAATATAGTACCTATATAGAGAGCACTACCTTCAAAAGCGCCATGAGCAGACCTAGTCTGAAATAGCGCTATATAAATTTATTATTATTGTTATTATTATCATTATTATTATTGATAATGCTAGATGTCAGCAGTATACATGTCTAGACTGTACTGTATTACCAGGGGTCACCCAATACCAGTGTATTGATAACGCTAGATGTCAGCAGTATACATGTCTAGACTGTACTGTAATTCCAGGGGTCACCCAATAACAGTGCATTAATAACGCTAAATTAGAGTGCCATGGAAAAGCTGTGGGTGCAGTGAGAATGCCATGGGAACGTTGTGGATGCAGTGAGAGTGCCATGGGAAAGCTGTGGGTGCAGTGAGAGTGCCATGGTAACGGTCTGGGTGCAGTGAGATCTCACTGCCATGGGAACGCAGTGGATGCAGTGAGAGTGCCATTTGAACGCCGTGGATGCAGTGAGAGTGCCATGGGAACGCTGTGGGTGCAGTGAGAGTGTCATGGGAACGCTGTGGGTGCAGTGAGAGTGCCATGGGGATGCTGTGGGTGCAGTGAGAGTGCCATGGGAACGCTGTGGGTGCAGTGAGAGTGCCATGGGGACGCTGTGGAAGATACAGAATGGCTGTGCCCCCAGTTATTTGTCAAATTTATTAATACCAAAAAAAAAGATCCAATGAGAAAAATGAGTATATAATTCTTAAAACTAATTCTAAGACATATGGGGACCAGGCTTTTGCTGCATACGCTCCCAAAATCTGACATGCCCTGCCCAGTATAGTGAAAAATTGTAAAACTATTGATTGCTTTTAAAAACATTTAAAGACTCACCTATAGAGAGAACACTACCTTCAAAAGCGCCATGAGCAGACCTAGTCTGAAATAGCGCTATATAAATTTATTATTATTGTTATTATTATCATTATTATTATTGATAACGCTAGATGTCAGCAGTATACATGTCTAGACTGTACTGTATTACCAGGGGTCACCCAATACCAGTGTATTGATAACGCTAGATGTCAGCAGTATACATGTCTAGACTGTACTGTAATTCCAGGGGTCACCCAATAACAGTGCATTAATAACGCTAGATTAGAGTGCCATGGAAAAGCTGTGGATGCAGTGAGAGTGCCATGGGAAAGCTGTGGGTGCAGTGAGAGTGCCATGGTAACGCTCTGGGTGCAGTGAGATCTCACTGCCATGGGAGCGCCGTGGATGCAGTGAGAGTGCCATGTGAACGCTGTGGATGCAGTGAGAGTGCCATGGGAACGCTGTGGGTGCAGTGAGAGTGCCATGGGAACGCTGTGGGTGCAGTGAGAGTGCCATGGTAACGCTCTGGGTGCAGTGAGATCTCACTGCCATGGGAACGCCGTGGATGCAGTGAGAGTGACATGGGAAAGCTGTGGGTGCAGTGAGAGTGCCATGGGAACGCTGTGGGTGCAGTGAGAGTGCCATGGGAACGCTGTGGGTGCAGTGAGAGTGCCATGGGAACGCTGTGGGTGCAGTGAGAGTGCCATGGGAACGCTGTGGGTGCAGTGAGAGTGCCATGGGGACGCTGCGGGTGCAGTGAGAGTGCCATGGGAATGCTGTGGGTGCAGTGAGAGTGCCATGGGAAAGCTGTGGGTGCAGTGAGAGTGCCATGGGGACGCTGTGGGTACAGTGAGAATGACATGGGAACGCTGTGGGTGCAGTGAGAGTGCCATGGGGACGCTGTGGGTGCAGTGAGAGTGCTATGGGAACGATGTGGATGCTCTACTTGGATAAATTATTGCCTTTCAATCCTGAAGTAAAATAATCAACATTACAATAATGTACATTTACTTAATCAAGGTTTTTGGTCACAGATCTGTCCTCAGGTTTAGTTAGTTAATACTTATCACTTCTCTCTATGTCATTAGTGTGTTATAATATTTTACATCTGTTGTCAAATAACTACCATATATTCCTTAATGCAAATATATTAACAATGCTTATTCCAAATTTCAGTTAAAGTTGCATTGTATATACAGAAAAATATACATTTTATTAACCAATACTCTTTTTAAGAAGAATATTAGTTTTCCCTTTATTCATGCTAACCTGTGTCTGTGATAGAATACGCCGGTTCCCACCCGTACACACAAATGGCGGGCTTTGGAGATATTTTACTAATAGAATTTGTCTACTGATATCACATCAACTTTACAACATCAATGCCAACAACACCTTAGTCAACAAAATAGTGTGTATAAATAGCATTTAAATGGTACCTTGATCTGACCGTGGACAATACTTATCTGTGCTATCTGTGTTTTTTTTATGTGATGCTTGTGATAATGTCATCAATATCAAGCTCCACATGGTGTATTCTCGGTGTGACAGCTGGGAAGGAGGACACCATCATGTGTCAAGATCTCAGCATGTTCAGGGGTTGGTGGTGTCCTCCTCAAATCTGCATGTATTTCATAAAGCATAATAGTATATAAAAATAATATAAATTTCAATTTCAATTTAGTTCTGATGATATTCTGGAACACGGGTTTATGTCTGCAAACAGCTTTACATCTGAATTAAATATGATCTATTTCTGCAGTCATTTTGAAAATATGTATGCGATTATACCAAAATATCTTAAATATTATTTTTGTATTGTTAACACTTAGGTATTCAGTGGTACAATAATTTGATGAATATATATCAACTAATATCAGAAAGTAATGTAATGAAAATATATCAACAAACATCAGTAATAATGTCATTACACCACAAACATTATTTTTTATGAAACCTTCACTAATCAAGAGTCTATATTTGGACATATCAGACCTCAATATGCGCAAATGATAACCAATAATCATATGTAAAAAAGGCCAATAAATGGGAATAGTTTTCTGGTGAAGTGGGGGTTGTCCGAGGCGATGGCCTGGACCCGCATGAGAATGGGATGTGTGCCTCTGTTTCTCACATATGTAATAAACCTATCTGAGAAACAGATCAACCTCCATATGCATGCGGCTAGTGGAAAGCAAATCAATACCATAATCTGCTCAAAGTTGGACTATTGGCGGGTCAGTCTTTATGACATGCAAATATAGACAAGATGTAAGAAGAGAGGATGGATATATTGGATATTATTTATTACATTGTTACAAAGTGCCCATCAGATTTCACCATTGCAAAGAATTACAGTGCAAAATGATATCCAGAAATGTCGGAATATAAACAAGAATCCACAAGAGAACATTTGGAGATGATCAAATAACTGTAAAGCTAAGCTTCATTTGGTTTATACCTATCAAATAGTTAGTATAGTGTTAACTGTGGATGTGATTTTGTACTATAATGTCTACATTATCTCCTAAAACGAACCTAATATCGTGAAATTGGTCTCAACCAGGAATGGACCTAACAAGTATGTCTTCTCCAGGACTTTTCTTGAGACAGGATGAAGTGATTTACGTGGAATCGATCATAAACGTCGGAGGGAGATTTATAACCTTCCCCGAGAAGAAAAAAACATCAAATCAGATGAGTGAACCCTGAAGAGAGATAATTCATTTAGACAAAGAAGGTTTACTATTACAAACGATGGATTTACTCAAGGTTTTAACTGTCTGCAAACAATCACTCCTCGTGTGACGTCACAGCTGAACAGTCCACTGTAATTCTGCATCGGTTCGAGATTCTTGAAACAAGATACACACCATATGTGAAAAACATAATATCTGAGAGAGCATTTCAGAAAAAAGTTATCTAGTTAATTTCGCACTTATTATGTAATATTATAATATAATATATAATATTGGGATACATAATTTACATATACATACAAATCTATAATATATTTATTTATTAATGATATTTCTGAAGTTTAAAGTTTTTTTCAACTAAGACATCATGAAGATTGGTGTTGTCAGGAGAAGATTACAGACGTTGTTTATCCTTGTGTGTTCAGTGTACCTGGTAATTCTCTATAATACTGCCACGCTAATTGCCCTCTATAATGACCCTCTCACAGAGGGCAGAATAGATCATAAAGATAGTGGCTGGCCTTTCAACATTTTTCAAAGATTTCTTGTCCCGGAAATGTCTAAACATAATCATTCACGCATCCCACTTCACGTTATCATGGTATCAGATTTACAAAGACCATTCAGTAGAGACTGTGAACACCCTATGTTTGACAAATTGATCAATTCCGTAGACATATATTGCAATGAAAGCTTTATCAACTATTCAGACATGTTTGTGTATTTACGTCACGTTCACGTGAACACAAGTCTCGCCTTCGCGAGAGCACGTGGCGGCGAGGACGTACGAGAGGTGATCAACAGGGACGACAAAGATGAAATGTACAGGCTGTCACGTGGTTTCTTCAGTCTGCAATGTAATGACAAAGTTCATTTTCCAATTCAAGACGATGTTCACAGAACTATATCAAATTACTTATTCCGATGGTTTGGTGCGATTCGATTTCACAACAAATCACAGCTTAACATGAAGGAGGGGAAAGTTGTCCGAGATTTCACCATAGCTTTGCCAAGGATAGAGTATGCTAATGTATATTGGACTATTGTGGACATCTACAATGTATATCTAACAATTAAGTTCTTCAACCAGATCCCAGAACACACCAAGGTATTGTGGATGGATGCCCGGCCCAAAGGTTCGCTGGATCAACTATGGGCGCCATTATTTGGCTCCGTTGAAAGATTATCCCAGCAAGAAACCAACACCACATTTGATCATTTAGTGTGGGTCTATCCCAGGGAGTTCAGTCCCATGTTAGTTATAGGCGAACAACTACCCTTCATGGAACAATTTAGGGAATTTATTTTATCTAAATATGACC
This sequence comes from Amphiduros pacificus, assembly GCA_949316495.1. Classification (NCBI taxonomy): domain Eukaryota; kingdom Metazoa; phylum Annelida; class Polychaeta; order Phyllodocida; family Hesionidae; genus Amphiduros; species Amphiduros pacificus. The sequence goes on along the minus strand of OX439001.1, from coordinate 53,550,375 downwards.
TGCCTATTTCGCATAATAGAAACTGTAAGTCTTTAAATGTTTTGTTTGTGTGGCGACACGACTATGTGGCACATCCGAGAAACCCGTCCGGAATAATCCCAAGAAAAATATCCAATGAAGAGGAAATAATACAAAGATCAAGAGAGATGTTTCCTACTTGGAACGTCAGTGGAGTTCAACTGGACAAACTTGGAATGAAGGAACAACTGGAATTACTGTCCAGGACTGACGTCATCATCGGCATGCACGGAGCAGCATTTGCCTTTAATTTCCTGCTGGCGCCAGGGGGCGGGGTTGTTGAAATGTTCCCCTCAGATCATGCAGGCAACTGGCACATGGAATATATAGCCAAATGGAGTAAGCTTCACTATAAAAAGTGGAAAAATACTGATTTAACTTTAGAAAATGATGAGACAAAGTCAACACATGTACCAACTGATGTTATAATTAAGGAGCTGCTTGCAGTGCATGGCTGTATCTGTCAGGGTTCTAACGAATGCCAGTTTTCACGGTCAGCAGGAACCAATCCTAAACGTGCAGGGGTATTTGATAAAATCAGACATTCAAAGCAGAACATCCCAGAATAAAATAAACCGGAGATTTGGATCTGTTATTTTAAATATGTATAGCCCAAAAAAATGTTGAAATAACTGTTGAATAAAATAGCCCACATGAATTAAAAGGAAAGATAGAAGTTCATTTATAAACTAATCTGTTCTATTGTGATATAGATTAAAAGGTATTTAAAATCAAATATATTTTGGTAAAATGGTAATATATTGTGTTTGGCTTTGATGTTATATGTATTCAGTTTGGTCAAATAGTATCAAGGGATACAGTTCTTCCGGAACACATTGCTGAAATTTTGCTTGCTGTGGACTGCACAAGCTGCTAAATGGCAAACAAGAGCACGGGGTAAATACATCTTCTAGCTTCAGCCATATTTTGTGGGGTTGGACAGATCTGGCGTCCTTACTGGACACTGAAATGTTGTATGTAAAGGCTACTTAGGTCATGATATTTTACAAATTTGATATTATTAATTAAGTTTTATACTCAGTCTTAAATCAATTCAAAACTGTTAGTCTTTTTGTTGTTATCCATACAGCAAGTCGCTCTTAGTTTTACATCTCTCACTGCGGAGATTAAGGAGGGGCCCCCATCTCTCCACAGTATGTCGTAAAATGCAACTTAAGTGGTATTCTGTGTGTCATGAGTTAAATATCAAATCCAAAAGGGTGGAGTTCTTATTTGAAGAGTATACCATGGTAGATATTTATACGGTGTCAGGGATTGAGGTTACCGGATATCTTAAGTTGGATATTCAAATGTACAAATGTCAGAGGTATGGACATAGTTCTAATTGATGAAAAGGGAATGTAACATGGCCAAAATGTACTTCAAATGATGTGAAATGTGTGAATTTTCAAGGCAATCACACATCATATTCGCGATATTGTCCCTCCATTTTAAAGAAGAAGGAAATCCAGCAAATATGACAATCTGAAAACATCTTTTTCCTACAGGCATGTAAGCATGTGGAGAGTTTTAACACTTCAAAGACGTCCTGTGTTGTACTGGTAAAGACCAATGAAACAAAATAAAGATTGATCAAGACAGAAATGTACCTAGCCAGTCAGTGATAGGAATTATTTCTTTATTACAAATATTTCAAAATCGTCAAAGATCCAGGAAAAAGTGAAAAATACATAGAATAGATGGATACATTATTCTTGATATGGGGATTGGAAATTATACCGGATCTGGGAAGTTATGAGCCCACCATCTTGATGCATCTGTTTTGGTCACAAGAAAATAAATTTAAAATTAATTCAACAGCATTTAAGGGACGTGTGCCCTATTACAAAGTTGTTTGAATTGAAGCAATGGTGAAAGCACAGAGTGAACTTTCTATTAATGTGGAATTCTGTATACCCAAAGCATAATTACATAAATACTAATTTACAAGTTTCAACAGGCAGAGTAACTCTGCACCATATTTTAACGATATGTCCAATTTATTACCACAATGTGAACCAATTAATATCTCAGATTTATAAACCTTACCATTCTAGTTGCCACAACCACACATCGTAGTTGGTGACTTAAATGCTCACAACTATTTATGGGATGATAGAAACAGCACTGATGCCAAGGAATTTATATATATTTTTTTCTAAAAACCAATATGTTGTGCCTTTGGGATGACATTTCTTCAAAATATTTAAATCCTGCTATGGTGGATATGGTGTGTAAGATTCCTACCCTTACAAGTACCCAGCCTATAACAATTTGACCTTTTTTCTACGTTGCGAGCACGTTGTATTTTGGTGCTGACCACGTCATAACCTGACGTTATATGGACGTAAATCAGTGAACACCAGATAACATCAGCACGTTGTGTTACAACATTGTAGGCATGCACTTGCTCAACACGTTTCTAACACATTGTGAGCACGTTGTGTTACAACATTGTAGGCATGCACTTGCTCAGCACGTTTCTAACACATTGTGAGCACGTTGTGTTACAACATTGTAGGCATGCACTTGCTCAGCACGTTTCTAGCACATTGTGAGCACGTTGTGTTACAACATTGTAGGCATGCACTTGCTCAGCACGTTTCTAACACATTGTGAGCACGTTGTGTTACAACATTGTAGGCATGCACTTGCTCAGCACGTTTCTAACACATTGTGAGCACGTTGTGTAACAACATTGTAGGCATGCACTTGCTCAGCACGTTTCTAACACATTGTGAGCACGTTGTGTAACAACATTGTAGGCATGCACTTGCTCAGCACGTTTCTAACACATTGTGAGCACGTTGTGTTACAACATTGTAGGCATGCACTTGCTCAGCACGTTTCTAGCACATTGTGAGCACGTTGTGTTACAACATTGTAGGCATGCACTTGCTCAGCACGTTTCTAGCACATTGTTAGCACGTTGTGTTACAACATTGTGAGCACTTGCTCAGCACGTTTCTAGCACATTGTTAGCATGTGGTCAGCACGTTGTGAAGTTATATGGATATATATTGCAGTTGATAACAACAATAAATCTCTATCACAACAAAAGACACGAACCTTCATTTTTTTTGCTTTATTTTGTTCATTCAGAACGCTACATGTTGTCTATTACATTCACTGTATACTTTGACTAACAACCGTGGTACTAAGCTGATACAGGTCACCACCTACTGTGGTACTGCAGCCACCTGCTGGCCAGATTAACCACCACAAGGTTTTCTGCTAAGTGCTCATCATGTTATAAGTACTTTGCCACAGCATGTTATAATACAATGTGCTGACAATATTGTAAGTCTGTAGAAGGACGTTGTTATCAGGTCGGACCACAATACTATCCACTTACGTGCACAGCACATTGAAAAAACGTAGAAAGACAACCAAACCTTATTTCTACGTGCTCACAATGTTCATTTTATGTAGTGTATTGGCAGGGTAGTTAATTAAGCCATTGGCCTATTCATCAAGAACCACACAACATCAAATGATATCTAAAGTGTTTAAACAATAAATACATATTTATTATATCTGTGACTGATACATTAGAAAGTATTGTTTCAAAATTCGGTGTTTGTGTCATAATGTAAGCTATCAGACTTTAAAATCTCTGAGGGTATATCATTCCATGAGAACCTAGATTAGAATGTTTTAAATGGGCGTTATTGGAACTGTTCCGTGGCCCATTCCTAGCGTCCCTATCACGTGACCCTGGACGCTGATGTTTGCTAGTATCATCTCTTCTATGTCTGTGGTGGTCGGGTGTATTCCCAGGCAGGCGCCCACTCACAGAGGGCATACCTACCCTGGACATGTAAAACTTCTCTGCATCAGTCTAGGAAAAAAAAAACATTTTTAAAGTGTAAAACTGTTTTTAAATTAAATGAATTTATTGTAATACACAATTGTCCCAGCAATGGTTTATATATCTGACTGTTGTACCTTTAAATACATAATGCATTCAGTACACTATATGAAGAGTTAATTTAATGTATCAAGATTTGATTTGTTTGTTTGTTACATAATTAATTCATTGTGTGTGTCAATATTAGAAAATAGATCGTGTTTGTCAATAGCAGGACATAAATTTATCTTCTTAAATATAAGAGAAATATATTCCAATTGGAATACATGCTCTTTTAGTACCTTATCAGTTCTATGTCTCCCAGGATCATCATGAATGAAGCCATTGTTGTCACGTGATGGTTGTCTGGGAGATGGATTGTTATGCTCTGATGCCACGTGATCAAAGGCAGATGAGTAGGGTTGGGGTCCTATCAAGCTTAACATAACAGGTAAGAAGGCTAATCCGTGGAAAAGTCCAAATACAGTCACTCCCATGAAAACCTAAAGCCAAGAAGAAGTATGCACATTTGAGCATTGAGCATTGCTGAGTTCACATCTATTGAAGTCGTATCCGCACTCAGTGATATCCATATAAGGCGGGGAGCATTAAAATAAAGTGATTCAGTGAGGCGTATAATCTATTCTATTTTTATAAGAAATAAAAATTATTTTCTGATGTTTTAATAAGATTAAACAAACTCACTTTGAAAAATGTCTTAAATACATATGTCGTGGATCCAGCCAGGAGAACAAAGGCAAGAAATGTACTGAAACCCCCATAGAAGACAGCTGGACCGATCCTTGCCAATGTCTTACCAGTTCTTGCTTAAAATACAATTAAAATGTATATGATAAAACTGTCTAAAATGAGTATGTTTCAACATAGACTGCTGTGGGTTGAAGGCTGAGCTCAGCCTGTGCTTCCCAGCTGAGATTTATTGTTTATCTACTTTGAAATGACATAATAATGTTCTTACTGTCTCTGTCTCCTAATTTTGTCATGAAGGTGAAGGCGACATGAGCAGAGTAATCGATGGCGAGTCCGACTGCCAGGATGATTAATATGGAGGTGACAGTGTCCACTGTCAGACCCCAGTAGTACAGCATGCCACCCACGTCTACCTGACAAAACAAGCACATAGATCAGGCCCAACATTACTCACAAGAACAAAGAATGCTCACACTTACAACATGCCACCACGGAATGAAGACAGAATGTTGTATCATTCACATTTTTGGGTTTTGTTGAATGATATGTTCTAAAACACAAGATCCGAGGCAGAACACTTTGTATATTACCAGCCTTTCTGTCTCACTGTTAATAATTTACGTTTTATGAAGCAAGGCAAACCATGATAAAAACATACTTTATAAACTTTAAGTAATTTTGCCTCCATCTAGGCAATCCTAGAAAATGAATAAAGACAAATAAATAGTTGAGAGATGAAAATATGAATGATCCAACATGGTGGTGAGGGATCAGCCACCAGATGGCGCCACATGACTTGTGAGAGGGATCAGCCACCAGATGGCACCACGTGACTTGCGAGTTACTCACCAGGGTGAAGACGACGCAGGAGAGGACGAGGAGACAGAGCCACACATTGGTGAGCAGGATGTAGATCATGATGGCGACACACAGGAAGGCCAGCCCTACATTACGGTACAGCTCCGTCTTAATCGCCTGCATTAATACAAAATATATATAATACAAACAGATACAAAACAACACACAAAGAACAGTACACAATACATTTGAATGGGCTTGTATATACAACCTTGTTTGTTTCCACGATTTGATAGTAATAGCCATATGGAAAAGCCTGCTCATGAACAAAATGTTTTGTGGTTGTTGCCCTGAGGCTATTCATCGCTTCTATGCCATCTGCTAGTGAGAGTCCTGACTTGTGCTTCATAGGGATCCTTGTGGCCTGAGAAATCAATAGAGTTCAGTGTTAAGAATATAATTAAGATTAATGCATGCTAAAATAGGAAAAGTAGGTTAAGTGATATTCTGCAATTTCAGGATGTAAAATATTAAACAAAATAATTCAAGAAAAATATTTGATCATCTAAAAATAAAAGCGAAAGTTTGAAATATGTTGACATGATTTGGAAATTGTTCGTTTTAAGATACCCTTTATACATACCAACAATGTGACGGTGTAAAATTGGAGACAGTTTTTGTATTGATAAAAATCTATAAAAATATTACAATTACACTTATAGAGGAATCTGTTAACCATTGGATCATACTGCCGAAACGAGCCCCGATGTTGCTTTGCAGGAAAGTTCCAACGAGACTAGAAAAGCTGGTTTCATTGGTTGGAAAATTATCTGCAATTAGATATTTTCTGAAAGTAAATAGTCTTTTCTAAATTCAATATAATTACTTTTCAAAGGTCAATCATAAATATACAGTAAATAAATTGCACCAAGTACATGTGAACACCCTATAGCATAAAAGAATGTACTGAAAAATAGAGTGCACCACAATTTGCGTACATTTGCGTACAATTTGCGTACATTTCATATCTTTGTTTCTATAATTGGTGCATGACATATTTTATGTTATCTTGATCAGAAATCTTGTTAATAAATTATCAATTAGGATGTCACAGTACTTTTATCAAGTAATCCAGCTGTGATATTGGGGTCAGCATTGACGAGCCAGGTTCGGAATACCGGAAACCAACACTGTGTACTTCCGGTTTCTGTGTAAGGATGCGTTGCTATATCTGTACACAGTTGCTCCAACTGAGTAAAATTCTTATGAAAATCTACATTACCTGCAAGAATAGAAACGAATGCAATGGTCTCGGTCAAGATAGAGTAACATGTCAGGTTGTTATATACGTGACTAATGTTTTACAAACGATTTTATTAATATTGTGCTGATAAGATTGGTCACCGATCTTATTGCTTTTATATATCATATGTCTAATCTAAATCTAATGCCGTTTTTCCTAGTTTAGGCACCGAATTACCTAAATGTGCTATTCTCTCATTTATTACATATATATGTATACATATACATCATAAATAAATAATACAAATGAGGATACTTGGATAATTGAAGTAATATTAAGAAGACCATACCCACATAGACATTGATTTGGTTGCCGTCGTCTGGGAAGTAAGTGTTTCTGGCGCTGATATACATGCCGGCATAGGAGTCTGACGGGAGAAGCCAGTCCGGGTTAAAGTCTTGCTTCAAAAAGATCACCCCATAAACGTTAACAGCCAACAGGACGGCAGTCACCAGAATGATATGCACCTGTCATGTGTAAAATAATGATATGCAATATGATAGAAGTGAGACAGACATAATGCCACAGAGGCCTGGAAGAGCGCTTTCTTTGCTTACCAGCCTTATCGGCAGAAACACCAGCAATGGTGTAAACTTATTATCCGGAAACTTTTTACAAACTGAAGCTTAACTTCGGCGTCTAAATGTGTTTGCTTAAATATCAAGAAAATTACGGTAACAATAATTATGTGTTTAAGTTTGATGTGCATTTTAGCATTGGATGTCATACAAATTATCATAAAATGATGCTTTATAAAGATTGTTTTGATTATTTGATAAAGAAATAAGACATGAAGGATCACTTTTACACGCCTTTTACACGCCTTCACTTACTCTGAATGATTGTGTCATCTTTGAAACCATCGCTCCATTAATTTATTGATTGATTTGATTTGAATGAGCAATTGTGTTTGAATAATTTGAACAATTTATTAATGTTTGATCATAAAATTTGCATAGTTTTACCCACTGTACTACCCTCCAAAGTACTACTGTACATATAACTGAGCAGTTTCAAAATATGGTGTGTGTGCTCCATTGTTTCACGTATTTGTCCGCAATCCTCCACCAGCCCCTCCAGCCCCCTAGCCCCTCCAGCCCCCCCCCCCCAGCCCCCAGCCCTTCCAGCCCCCAGCCCCTCCAGCCACCCAAGCCCCTCCAACCCCCCAGCCCCTCCAATTTGGATCAAAAGTTAAACTCATACACTGTGTTCCTCTATTTAAATTCTAGTGATACCCCATTTGACCTTATTTTTGTTGATAAGCTTAGACGCATTTAAAATACTATTGCCTTTAAAGGATGTGACAAAAGTTAATGAATTATGAGAATATCATAATTGTTGTTACAGATGTGAGTGTGTACCTCAGCAAGTATGTCATACACACGCATAAGCTTAGATAATTACCTTGGAGGGAATGCACGTAATAAAGCGAGCGTAGTAATCGCTGAAGAACCTGTCGACGAGGGAGGTCTGGCTGCAATCATTAGGCTCATAGTCGGTGCCATGTTTGAAGCAGCAGAGGCATGCATCTCTCCTGCTCTCCTTCCTCTGCTCGTCCACAGTCACGATAGCCACAAAGAATGTGCACTGCAGGAAGTAGGTGGCAGCTATGGCAACGCACGTGTATATGCAGAAGGAGGACAATGCTGGCATAGACTGAAAACACACATTATAAAACATGTGACATACTTTACAAAACTATGGTATAAGGTAAATTATTACGTACAAATTCGTGTTGATAACATGCCATGACATCTTTTATTAACGTCATTATATAATATACAAAGAAATGTGATGTCATTTGGAACCTCGTGGAAATGCCACAACATGTAGGCTAGATTCGATACTAGTCTATAATTTTTCTTAATTAATTCTAGACCTAATTTTTTTATTAAAGGCCTAATGATGGCCATCTTTAGATCATCAGGCATATGGCCCATGCTAATTGATTTGTTTATGAGTGGTAGCAGGTGTCCCATGCACTCATTGAGAAGCCAGGTCGGGATGGGATCCAGCTCACATGACTTCTTAGCTGATTATTTAATTAACTTCTTAACTTCAATACTGTTTAATAATGTAAAATTTTCGAGGTGAGATTTGTATTTTGATTCTTCCGTCAGTGGTACAGTACTTGTATCATTTTTATCCATCTCTTGATGTGAAACCACAAACAAACCATATTGATTTATTTTTCAAAAACTGTAAGGCATTATTGTTTGCATTTGATATATTACATATCCAATCACCCACTCACTCACTCACTCACTCGATCACGCACTCACGCACGCACGCACACACGCACGCACGCACGCACGCACGCAGGCACGCACGCACGCACGCACGCACGCACGCACGCGTTACTGAGCATGATACTTACAGAGGTTGCACCGATGCCGAATGCGAGGACGTCTGTGAGCGAGGTGACTGTGATAGAGACGCCGGCGTGCTGCATCGCGTGGGCCATGCGCACATAGACGGGAGCGTCATCCAAACTCTCTGGTAAACTATCCAGAGACTGGATTATTACAAACATGTCATCCACTCCAAGACCTGCATGACAAGTACGATTATATGACACAAGTTATATTACATATGCTCAATGTTGGCTTCGTAACCAACTTGCACGAAGTTTAAAATCTGCTACTGAATCTTGATATCGTATTGTGACTTTATTTCAGCGATATGTCCATCAAAATATGTAGAATTGATTTTTTAATAGTGACCTTATACAGAAAACAAAAATAAAGTCTTGTCATGGTTCTGTTTTTTTAATTTGAGCGATATGACCGTCAGAACATATGATACTGAACTGTTTTTTTTGCAAACTAAGTAAACAAACAATCCTCATATTTATGTGAGCGCTATGCACGTCCAGAACAGTTTGTCACGGCCAGAGCAGCTTGTCACGGACCGAAGTGAAAACAAAAAATATTATAATGGCAGAATATGATTGTCTATTGTCAAACTATGCATCTTATAGTTATCAATTGTCGTGTCTTTTACATAATATAATCATTTCTTCAAATATCTTGGTACAGTATGATTATCAGTTCCCACTGCTTGAGTTTCAAAATTTGTGATCCAAAGTCGTGTTTAGATTTGTTTCGAAATTTAATGAAATGTCAATCAACATTTGTTAATATTATTAACTAAACGTACAGGTCTTCAACGTCATCCCATGCATGACAGATATTAACACACCAGGTGGCAGCATGGCCCACTCAGGCAGTGAGAATTGTTATGTCTGTTGGCACATCATGTCATCATGATAAATGTTCATCTTGTTTGGCATTGTACTTGAATCATTACAGTTGATAATGGTGCTATACTTTAATAATATATTTTACAATATGGAAATATTTGATTTGAGTCAAAATGCAGAGGGTAGAATGCTTTATGGATTTGGAGCAGATATTCACCTAGTACGAGGAATGGAAGCATATTGTGTAGAGGTCCATAACTGACTCCTGCATAGAGAGCAAGACCAATACCAACGCCCATAGACATGAAGATCGTACACAACCCTCCTAGGCTAATGTAAATCTGTTGGCAATAATGACATCTGATACATAGATTATCAATAATATTGTCACATATTTGATTTAACTAAGAAGGATATTTTAATTACCAAATTCGCTTTACATATATTAAAGTACAGATATTTTAATAGAATATAATGATCATACTCTCTGCTCCAAAAGGTTGAAATATCCTAGAGCCACGCATACGAAGACGATGACGATGGCATACCCTCCAAACAGGAAGTTGAGATCTCCAAAAACCGCGTTATTTCCTTCGTCATCCCGTCTGTACAATGTGGACGTGAAAATAAATATCTTTTATTTATTGGTCGTCATTTGATTTCAAACATGATCCAGTACAAAGCAAAGATGTACACATATTGAAATTCAATTAATAAATAACCAATTGTAAAGTACGTGGACTAACGATTTTTCTGTGGTATAGTAGAAATTGTCAAATGGACTAATTTCCTTCTTCACTTGTATCTCACACAAATCAAGGATGCTTTCTTCAAACTCCTTTGATATACCTACAGTCTTATAAGATGTAAACAACATTTAAAAAGATTTATCACAACGATGCTTTCAATAATGCTAGAATTGAGCAGAATAACCTATTCAGAAACGCAGAAACACTTGCTTTATCATTATTATGGGCAATGAACAAACACATTCTGGTATCAGTGCTGTATACAGTCCTGATATACATCAGTGCTGTATATCATTTTTATTAACTTTCAATGACAGACAAAGCTCACCTCCCCATTGTAGTAAGTGGTATCGTTATTAGTGAGAATCCACTGCATAAAGGAGGCTTTGGCCCCTGTAATCCTTCCCGTACCGTCCCTCCTGATCCCGCCCAGGTACTTACTCACTTCAAAGGGTATCTTTGAATAAGGACTGAATTGTACAGGGCAAACATATATTAGTGGGACGTATAAAGGTAAGGATCAACTATCTCCATTATGACAACGGGGTATCAATATAAACAGGAACATGATAAAGAAAATCAGATGTAATGAGCATTAAACAAATTATAAAAAGCAAAGAGGTAAAGCTTGAATAAAAGTTAAATTGACTCAAGGTATGTGAGTGTGAAAAGAGTTCAAGGTCACCTATTATGTGATTAGGTCTGATTCTTATTGATATAAAGTATATATATATAAATATGGGGGTGCCATCCAATGAAACCTATTTCAGCAAGATATTGTGATATTGGAGTGAATACCTCACTGTTGCATTTGACACTGTGTCCTGTATCTCGGTTAATGTCAGACTATTGATGATGGTTTTATTGAACTGCCACAGTTCCAGTATGCTGATGGATGCACAACGCTTTCCTCCAGTCTCTGTTACACCCCAGCTAAAAGCCGAAACAATATCATCATATCTCCTAAGTGAGTTGTATTCAATAACAAAAATACCATTAAAGTGAGATTTTTATTTGACCTCTGTGAATGAAGGAGATTTGTTCTCACCTTAGACAAAGGTTCTCCCAGTTGACCTCTTTACTTTTATTGATCGCCTTGATTGAGGCATCGAAATCTAACATCTGAATAAAGATGACACTTCAAAGTAAGGCTTCTTCTTGGGTGGTATACAAATAGTAGTGCAATTGTATATCAGAATGATAGATATATAGTTAATTACTGCAGAAAATGGTTAATTACAGTGAAAGTAACTTGCCCCCACACTTTGCATTTACCATAATGATTAAAAAGGTTAATGACATTTAACCTGTAACTTGGGCATGATATGAATTTATCCAAACATGATATTAACATACCTCATTGAATCCACAATTGTGACGTATAATAAGTTTCCTCCATCATTTAGTTAGTTACAAACCTTTGGAATAACACTACATATTAAATATAACAAAGGGTACAAACCTCTTTGAGCACAGCAGGTTCTAGGACATTTTCTGCCGTCAAGATAACCTGCTGGAATCTTCTAAAACCTGGAAATTTCTTGGTCACCCACTCGTGATCTGTGAGAATCAAGGAGCCCTTTGGTGGCCAAAGTTTCAAAGCATCTTCTTCCTGATAGAACTGTGCTATTCCTGAACTAAATATTCCAGTAAAGATAAGGCACCCCAGTATGGTCAATACTGGATGTTTGGATATGTGGTATCCTAAACTGAAATATATAATTAATTCACTATATGACCATATCTAATGACAAGCATAATCGTTTAATCATTCAATGTTTGGTGTTGATGATATGTATGTGAGATGATAAAATAATTGCCTAATTTCATCATTACATTTGAAACACATGATATACAGGACAATACAAAGATACGTTTTGGAGTAATTATTTCTACCCAAATGGAAGTGCAGGATCAAGAAGTAATTTATATATATGCTTAGAATACTATGTGTTCAAGGATGCAAGTCATAATAGGTTGTATTGGGGTAATATTAGATAAAGAGGGCATGAATTGGTTATAATTGGCAACACTATTGGGTCAAAGTTGGTAATGTAGAAAATCATCAAAATGGTAAGTTTATTTTTGTCACATATTAGGCATTTTTAGTAGGTCATAATAGGGAATATTATTAGACTAGTATGATCTATTACAAAATTATTTCATTTAATAGTAGAAAGTGATATAAATTAATATCATAAATAATATATATAATAGTGTGCACGAGTTATCATCGGTCGTATTGCTTATGCCATATTAAGTAGGGCTGCTTAGGATAAACCTTCCCTTCTCTGTTCATTAAAACTATGTATTACACACACACACACACACACATATATATATATATATATATATATATATATATATATATATATATATATATATATATATATATATATATATATATATATATATATATATATATATATATATATATATATATATATATATATATATATTCAAACGCATTGATAACTTTGTTTTGTAAATCTTGGGAAGACACATACATGTGTTTAATAATTAAAAGGTATTTAGAATTGCTCTCCATAGAGTATAGGAATACAGTTTACTCGTCATTTCTTTTTCTCGTCATATCTTGTGATGTTATGGCTCATTGTAATGATTGTTAAGTTTAGTGACAAAATTTCTCATCCACCCAGTGAGTTCATATTGAAGCCTTGTCTATGACATTCACCTGTAGCGTTCTGACAAGCCTGGCGGTGTGTAGCATCAAAGAGTTCTCCCCTTTGACACACAGTCATACACCTGTCAGTGTGAGATACACCCAAATACCTCAACTAGCATTCCATCATTGACACAAAATCACGTACGATAAATATCCTATCAGCTGAACATGAATTATAGATACAATTTACTTACTGATAAAACCCCTTTTCCATTGTAGAAACGATGGCCTCACTGCAAGTAACACATTTGTTTTGGCAAGTCTCAAGCGGTTGGTTTCGCTTTCTCCGATCAATGCCTCTGTTGTTCGGATTGACTTCCTGTTGGTGATGTCCAGATCCATGTTGCTTAATGTGTTGCTGTGGAGAGCTTCGATCCATCGCGATTTCCTGGATATTTTCTACGTAAACCTACGATCCTGTGCTGACATACACACTTGGGTGGAGAATGATAGGATAATCAATATACAGGCAGGGAGTATCCAGGTTACCTTGTCATGGCACTGAACACAGATGAATACCTAGTTATATTTATGCATGTTTAACGCTCTGATATTCAGCAGTGACCTGGATTGGGTTCAGAATAACAGGTAGGAGAATCTTGTGAGATCGCCGCATACAATGAATAGGGTCCATCTCATTAATAACGTCCAACATTGATTTATTCTCAGATGATTCACACCTATACGATCTCGGTATATCTTACTCTGTCATATACATACATACATACACCCACACACACACATACACACACACATACATACACACACACACACACACATATATATATATATATATATATATATATATATATATATATATATATATATATATATATATATATATATATATATATATATATATATATATATATATATATATGTATATATCGAAAGGGGGTATTCATTTATGTACCGAAAGGGGGTATTCAAAGGCGTCAATTACACCCAGTTGCCAACATTGGCATAAAAACACAAAGCACCTTAAAGCAAGTCTATTCTGTATAATATTACTACTGCTATACATCTTTGAAAAGATGAAAAGATCCTCTTTATGCCACGTTTCATTTCTGTCATGTGTAATATAGAAATCCATTCCATCAGGAACAAAGAAAAACGAGAGAATTGAGCTTCTTATGCATCATATTCATCACAAAATTCGGTCTTTGTTCAATCAAATGTAGAAATGCCAAAATTTAACTTAAATTTTAGGAGAGTAAATTATTCATACATCACAATATATTTCATAATAATATTACATCCTACACAATATAATCTATTTCTCCACGGTATTTCATGCAAATACTTATGATCCTGAAAATACAAATTATTTGTATGAAAAGAAATATGTGACAGAAAAGAACGTGAACTACAATCATCTTTCCCTCGAATAACTGTCAGAAGGCTTTGATTATTGAATGTCTTATAATTGAGTGTAATGATCTTGTAGGCAACTCAATCTTTTGATGTGATAATCATATGTAATTTGGTACTATAGATGTTTCTGTAATCGATCTTAAGTCACATTGACTTATTTGTCAAAAACCACAAGCAACAAACCATATTTAAATAGATTATATATATTTATCATATTCATAATATTTTGAAAATGATTATTTTATGCTATTAAGATTGTGTATACGTTGTTTTGTTTTTATATATTATATATGTACTTCAAATGTGATGTAAGTTTTAATGCTGTGGGAACTGAATGACCAAAAATGTACTGTTCTGAACATTCCTCTGTTCTTGAAAATCCCGTCTTTGAAAACTCCTTATCTAACACTTGAATCCAGCTCCGTGGTTCGTTCGAGGGACTGACGTGTTACGCTCAGGCAACATGCATCAGAGACACCTGGTGTTTATATCTGCATATTACATATTTTAACACCAGATGGCTCTGCAAGGTTTCGGCTAACAGATTATTGCACTTTCCTCGCTGTAAACATCTTAATCTTCACCATCAAATACTGCATCTGTCAAACAGTTCACATACAGTGCCCGCATTGTACGTTTTGTTATTGAGACTTTTAGTACAATATGGTTAACGGGGGCATCACATATTATGCAGATTAAGATTTTATTAAGTTCTTTCTGTGTGGATTGTTAGATACCCTAAATGCCTTTGGCGCTCAGCTGTCAACAAGGTGTTTGCATTTTTAATGCTCCGGATTAATGTTATCCTTACCAGGGGCATTGTCCCAGTAACTCACTGTGACAGACTTAGTCCCTGATAACCACTTTTCTCACCCATCTCCAGGCTGAATGCTCTGCTTAATGATGAGGCTTCAATATGTGGCCACTCAGTTAAGCTTAACCTGGGGGGCAATGAACATGAAACCAAAACATCTCTGGCAAATGTAATGTACACGAGGGTTTGTAGTGTATTTGAAATGTATAACGCATTATAAGAATGGATATGATATAACTAACATATGTACACCTGTCATTAAATATTTCATCTGCAGAGACAAAAATGGGTGAAAGACATGGATGTTGATGTGAATTTTACGTGGTTAATTGGTGGAATATGCAAAGAAAACTCACGTCAATTATTCACGTTTTATTCGCGTGAATTATAAATGTGGATAAGAGGTGAATATTCCATGTATGTGGATGGATAAGAAGTGAATTATTCACATGAATAAGATGGGAACCATTTACATGAGAAAGAAATTGCTTTTCATATTAACATCATTATCCCCAACTAGCTACTTGAGCATTGCCAAGTGGACCTCTCATATACTGGGTTTTGCCCCTATCATGAAAGTAATTTCCTTTTGTATGGTTAAGTCAGTGTCAATTGGTGACACCTACCTCAATATATTGTGAAGCAACACTGCAAATCATTAGTTGAAGGCAAACATATTCCAAACCATCTGGCGTTGCTTGATCCTCAAAAAAGGAAGGGTGACATAAACATGACATCTATTTCTTTTGTTATTGATATATATGAAAAAAAAAAAAAAAAAAAAAAAAAATAACCCCCCCCCAAAAAAAAAAGAAAAAAAAAACTAACAGGGGCTTGTAAAGCAGAAGAGAGGGGACTGTTTTGTGAAATCAGTGAACTTTACAGATGGTCAAAAGGCCTTCCTTATAACATTTAGGTGACTGTATGAATATAATCTATGAAGCCCAAAAAGACAGGACAAGGCATAGATACAAACCTGCAGGTGCACCTATGCTCTCAGTTCCTGTCTTCTTCCTGCCTGTCTGATGTGGTCAATTTCCTGGTAGTAACAAATGGTCGCACAAGTGTCACTTAAATTTTCATGTTGATTTTATTTATTGAATGGCCAGTGCAGTTTGATATCCAGTTGAAAAAGAAACATCATACAAATGAGGTCCAGTGTCCAGACCTTAGTCTCGGATAAAGTATGATTGCATGTTCAGTACGCAGTATAATCGAGTGGAACATGTTTATTACCCTCCATAGCAGGACTTCTCAATCATATCAGTCCCTGCCCCCGAAGCTATAAGGGTGCGCACAGAATCGAGCGCAAATCATCAGTATTCAGAAAAATGTGGCTGTGAACTGATTGGTGAAAACAAAAAATAGATTGTTTTGCATCAGCAGTTGTACTGATTGGTCAGTTTATGTCAGACACCTGATTACAGTTTATGACCTGATGTTGGTCAATTCCGATTTGATGATATTTTTGTGAGTAAGACAAGTATTTATACCTTGGGGAATTCCAATGGTATCAAATATAGGACAATGACTGCAGAGGTAGTAATTGAATATTACATCTGTAATGCAGAGTAGATGTTTATACCAGTAATGACCAAGTGACCACACCTTATTTCTCTTAAAGTATTAACTCATTATCCCCTGAAACTGATTTGATTACATAATCTGAATGTATGTTTCATTCTTGTCACATGTCTCTATTTTACATAAAAATATGGCCTAGTTACTCTACCAAATCACAGAAAATCACAGATCAGTATTGCTGTACTTTATATCACGTAATGTATGGTTTATAGATGGCCTCACTGCAGACATAACCTGGAGGCCTACAATTGAAGGTGTAGATTTCTATTTCTATTTCACTATTGAGAAGAATGATTTTGAAATTTGGAGAAATAAAAATTGATCATATCACGTGATAGGCATGAAATATAATAATAATAATAATAATAATAATAATAATAATAATAATAATAATAATAATAATAATAATAATAATAATAATAATAATAATAATAATAATAATAATAATAAAAAAAATAATAATAATAATAATACTAATACTAATAATAATAATAATAATAATAATACTTATACTAATAATAATAATAATAATAATAATAATAATAATAATAATAATAATAATAATAAAAATAAAAATAAAAATAATAATAATAATAATAATAATAATAATAATAATAATAATAATAATAATAATAATAATAATAATAATAATAATAATAATAATAATAATAATAATAATAATAATAATAATAATAATAATAATAATAATAATAATAATAATAATAATAATAATAATAATAATAATAATAATAATAATAATAATAATAATAATAATAATAATAATAATAATAATAATAATAATAATAATAATAATAATAATAATAATAATAATAATAATAATAATAATAATAATAATAATAATAATAATAATAATAATAATAATAATAATAATAATAATAATAATAATAATAATAATGATTTATATAGCGCTACACCAGACCAGGTCTGCTAAGAGCACTTTTTTCGGGATAATGCTTTCTATATAAATATGTCTTAAGTTTTTTCTTGAACGTGTCAATTGTTTTACAATTTTTCACCTCCAGGGGCAGGGCATTCCAATTTTTTTGCGCATATACCATGAAAGTTTGGCTAATTCATACCTTGGTAAACCGGCAAGAAGCCCATTACCGTAGTCTAGAGTGGAAGTAATAAAAGCATGAGCAAGGGTATTTGCAGTTTTTTTCAACTAAACAGTTCCTGATCTGTGCTAAATTTTTAACATGAAAAAAAAATCTTGGGATTTTAGTTTCACCTACTAAGATTTCATTTGGCACTTAGTCTAGAGTGGAAGTAATAAAAGCATGAGCAAGGGTATTTGCAGTTTTTTTTCAACTAAACAGTTCCTGATCTGTGCTAAATTTTTAACATGAAAAAAAAATCTAGGGATTTTAGTTTCACCTACTAAGATTTTATTTGGCACTTTATCTTTTCTAAATTCACAGCTTTTACCATATTAAAGCATTTCTGTGTTTCCATCATTAATATTCATTTTATTTTCTATTAGGAATTTTTTAACCATTTTAATACAATTTTCCATTTCTTTACAAGACTTAACTCTAGCTTCTTCAGATTTTGGATCAATGGTAATGTTTAACTGTGTATCATCAGCATAGATATGATGCCTGAGACCAGATTTACCAATTATATCTGATAAAGGCTCCATGTATGCTGTAAATAATAAAGGTCCCAGAACAGAGCCTTGAGGGACACCATATTTAATATTCATATTTTCAGATTCATTCCCATCAATTATAACACAATTAAACCATTTCAAGGCAGTGCCCTTAATACCTCATCTCTTTTCCAATCTATTTAATAGTATATCATGATCAATAGTATCAAATGCCGCAGAGTAGTACCAACATTACCGTTTTACCATCATCAATATCAATTACTATGTCATTTTGAACCCTAAGCAGGGCAGTCTCAGTGCTTTGAAATTCCTTATATGCTGATTGAAATAGACCTTGTAATATCATTTTTTACCAGATGACCAACAAATTGTTTAGCCACCGCCCTTTTTATTAATTTTGATAGATAGGCAAGGTTCGAGACCGGCCTATAATTTTTCTTTACTAATTCTAGGCCTAATTTCTCAATTAAAGGTCTAATAATAGCCATCTTCAGATCATCAGGCATGTTGCCTAAGGAGATTGACTTGTTTATAATAGCCCTTATCAGTGGTAATAAATTTCCCATGCATTCATTTGGAAGCCAAGTTGGGATGGGGTCAAGCTGGCATGACTTCTTTGCAGATTCTTTGATTAACTTCTTAACTTCTGAATCATTTAATAATGTAAAATATTTGAGCTGTGTATTGAATATGACTTCCTCAACTTCTTAATTTTTATCAGCCTTGTCCATGTTATCTCTAAGATTGGTAATTTTCTCTAGAAAAAAAATATTAAATTCTGAGGCTAACAAATAGGCTAACAACAAAAAATATTAAATTCTGAGGCCAACAAATATACATTGATGCACTTATATTCTTTATATTGAACTTCAGAATATGTACTCAAATCAGTTTGAGTGCATTGTGAGTCCATATTTTAAAACAGATAAGGTATGACCACTCGTTCATTACTTGTATAATCATCTCATTTCACTCGACGATTATACTGCGTAATGATCATGTGACCATACCTTATCCTATACTTAAAGTACGGATGTTATCTCTAAGCCATTCATAGCTCAGTATTTTGTATGTCTTATAATGAGTGTATGTGCCATTATGAAGTCTGTCTGGTCAATACTATAGCAATCCATAATGTGACACATTCCTCAGAGTGCCTAGTGTCCACTATGCATTGGTTTCATTTGCACATTTCCACACAGTATTTCATTCCATTCCACAGTATTTCATTCCATTCCCTTAACATACCTGACAAAAAGAGGAAAGTCTCAGGTCTGGGTACCAACAGTAGAGATTAAAAATATGAGCTGGCATCCTGCTGAGAACACTTGCTTGCTGAGATTAGTACTCAGATTAGTGGGGTTTGTGGTCACTTTCACATGTCTAAAATAGTGGGCAAATCACTGCACACACATCTGGGCATTATTACTACACATATTTCTTCACTCAAATTGTGGTTTTATTTGCCAATTGAAATAATGATTGCAATATTTGATCTTTTGTTAAATATAGAACAATATAGAAATTCTAATTCTATATTGTTAATTGTGTTTGAACAACTGTGAAACTAGAGAACTATTTTGGAGGCATTGACACCATTTCCAAAAGGTGATCTCTGCATATGTTAGCACATGCATTGATGTCTGATCTCACTGGAAAACAATGAAATACACATACAGGTGACATGTGGCCTGTTGATTTCCATTTTGACTGATATGGTCAAATATTGACAATTCCACATTTTTGAGATGTTGATTATTGTTTTAGAATAAATAATATCCAAATCGGATGGAATGTATTTGAGAATGAGCATTGTTTGCAGGTATGTGTTTATGAATTGTCATAACACCTTGAAGACAAGTCTGTATTGAAATGTGAATCAAGGCAAAATGTTGAGTGAACAATCCAACCATGAGAAAAGGTCAAAGCATATCATGTGAGACACATGCTTATACTGAAACATTTGGAACAATCGCATTGCACTGGATATATGTACATACATGTTCAAGGTTGGCCTCATGATCAACTTACTTGAAGTTAAAAATACATGATAAAATTTTGAAATTGGCTCCATGCTATAGTTTCTTTGCAAATGTGTCTGAGCTCAAATAAAATCAGAATAAGAAGATTTCATGTTTGTCTTCTGTAAAAAAATTTTTTTTATATTTTCTATTTTGTCAATAAACATTCAATTCAGCAATTCGTTATACAATAGCAATCTTGCTGAAATATATCAGGCATTTGGAATAATGTATTCATGACGAGGCAGAGGACATCTTTTCTCACCAATATTCAAGAGGTCAGTATATATGTTGATATATATATATATATAGAAAGAGATTGTATCAGATATGCCAACCGCATATTCAACAAATGGCATCAATCAGGCCAACCCATTATTCAGCAAATGGCATCAATCAAACCAGCCCATTATTCAACAAATAGCATCAATCAGACCAGCCCATTATTCAGAAAATGGCATCAATCACACCAACCCTTTATTCAGCAAATGGGATCAATCAGACCAGCCCATTATTCAGTAAATGGCATCAATCAGACCAGCCCATTATTCGGCAAATGGCATCAATCAGACCAACCCATTATTCAACAAATGGCATCAATCAGACCAATCCATTATTCAGCAAATGGCATCAATCAGACCAACCCATTATTCAGCGAAGGGCATCAATAAGACCAGCCCATTATTCAGCAAATGGCATCAATCAGACCAGCCCATTATTCCGCAAATGGCATCAATCAGACCAACCCATTATTCAACAAATGGCATCAATCAGACCAACCCATTATTCAGCAAATGGCATCAATCAGACCAATCCATTAATTGGAAAAATGGCATTAATCAGACAAATACATTATTCAGCAAATGGCATCAATCAGACCAACCCATTATTCAACAAATGGCATCAATCAGACCAGCCCATTATTCAGCAAATGTCATCAATCAGACCAATCCATTATTCAGCAAATGGCATCAATCAGACCAACCCATTATTCAGCGAATGGCATCAATCAGACCAACCCATTATTCAGCAAATGGCATCAATCAGACCAGCCCATTATTCGGCAAATGACATCAATCAGACCAACCCATTATTCAACAAATGGCATCAATCAGACCAACCCATTATTCAGCAAATGGCATCAATCAGACCAATCCATTATTTGGAAAAATGGCATCAATCAGACAAATACATTATTCAGCAAATGGCATCAATCAGACCAACCCATTATTCAACAAATGACATCAATCAGACCAGCCCATTATTTAGCAAATGGCACCAATCAGTCCAATCCATTATTTAGCAAATGGCATCAATCAGATCAACACATTATTCAGCAAATGGCACCAATCAGACCAACCCATTGTTTGCCAATTCACATAAATATGAGGCCAGTCCACTGTTTGTCAATTCACACAAATCGGGCACCTCTCTTCCCATTGTGCAATTTATACCAATCAGACCAACTTCCAATATGGCAATTTACGTTATGTACACAAACCAGTCCAGACCACTAGCATAAATAAGATGGGCTGGCCAGGAGGAAGCCCGTCTGTGCTCGCTATCAGCTCTTGCTGGCAGTACGTGTTGCAGACGTGGAGTCCCATTGAGGGTGCACGCTGTGGAGGGTGCACGCTGTAGGAGTATCTGCCTCTCACTCGGGAACAAGCTGCATCCCATAGTTAAACACCAAACCTGATGCGTCTCTCCACTGACTCTAATCACTGACAAATTATCAAGATAGCCCAGCTGCAAACTCCGGCATAAATTGAAGTACCTTAATGGAAGATCAAATCTGTCGGAAATTGAGGTAAGTTTGTTAGGACACGTATTATGCCATAACGGTAGTTCTGAACATTATACAGATTGTGGTGAGCAAGAAATGGGTGCCAATGTTCTCATCTATCAACATAACTATTTATGGGAGGTGGCGATAAATACCTTTAATTGGATGTTTTCACATGAAGAAAGCAGAGATTCCTTGTCTGGAGGGCTTCCGTGTGTTGTATAAAAGACAAGAATCGACTGAGACCAACTTATGAGATTCGTCATATTTTAAAGATGAAGGGAAAGTTATTCACGTGATGAGGATGCTCCTCTGCAGTGTGGAATCTTCCCTATCTTATCTCCTTCCTTCTTTAATTATTTACACGATGTCAACATCACACGCACCAAAATGCAAAAGTATGAAAAATGGAGTTTTCTTTCAGAAATAATATGTTGATGAGAGACGAGAGATTGGAACCTGATGTCAAAGATACCTGTCACAAATTAGTGTTACCAAAAATGTCACCCGGTATTAGTGTTGCCAGAAATGTCATTCAATATTAGTGTTACCAGAAATGTCATTCAATATTAGTGTTACCAGAAATGTCATTCGGTGTTAATGTTACCAGAAATGTCTCTCGATATTAGTGTTACCAGAAAAGTCACTCGATATCAATGTTACCAGAAATGTCACTCGGTATTAGTGTTCCCAAAAAAATCACTCGATATTAGTGTTACCAGAAAAGTCACTCGATATCAATGTTACCAGAAATGTCACTCGGTATTAGTGTTCCCAAAAAAGTCACTCGATATTAGTGTTACCAGAAAAGTCACTCGATATTAGTGTTACCAAAAATGTCACTCGGTATTAGTGTTCCCAAAAAAGTCACTCGATATTAGTGTTACCAGAAAAGTCACTCGATATTAGTGTTACCAAAAAAGTCACTCGATATTAGTGTTACCAGAAATGTCATTCGGTTGTTTGTTATCGGTAAGTTCAGATGTAACCAATATGGGTTAACATTACCCATAATGATAAGTGTCATCAGTATTGTTAGGTATTACTTATGCAAGATTAGGTATTTTTTATACACTGATGTCTTACAGCGAGGTTAGATATCAATTATAAAATTAAGTATTATCAGAAGGTTAGATATTTTTTATATAGTTATGAATTACCAGCAAGGTTAGTGCTTAGTTGTAAAGTTAGGTATTACCAGCAAGGTTAGTTCTTAGTTGTAAAGTTAGGTATTACCAGCAAGGTTAGGTATTACTTATATAATTAAGTTTTAGGTATTAGGTATTATCAGTAAAGATATAATGTAATATGAATAATATCGTCCCCATTGGAGACGATAGTATTACAAATTGATGCATTATCAAATATTTATTCTCCAATCTTTATTTGAGAAGAATGCTCCATGGAGTTCCTTTGCACGTGCAATGCGGAGTTTGTCCTAGTTTTGTCATTTCATTTGTTTACCCTAGAGCTTCTGGATGAATTATTTCAAAAGAAATCTGCCATTAAACTACGTTGTAGAAGCATGTGAATTAAGAATGTTTGCCATGGGTTTCAATTAATTATTATTTGATTTTGCACTTAGGTAGAGAATTGAGTTGCTCTCCGAATATGCTCATTTGATAGGTTCAAAATGTTCAAAATATTTTTTTTAAAGATTTCACTAAGCAAGAAAAATATATATTTCGGAATGTCAATAAGTGGTTTTTGATAATGTTATTCATTAAATGACATCGGTATGGACAGAAATGATCATATCTTTTATCACATTAGGATAATAAGAATTTGTAATGGCTGCCTGAGTGCCCAAACAATTATAGAAATTTTGACTTCTCGGAATTCAAAATAATAAAGCCAATAAGTATCTCTTTGATTCAAATGTAACTCAAAAGTCCTTTTAAAGGAAACTTATGTTTTCTCATTTTTTGATAAATGTTTTAGGACATAGAGCTAGGTCAGAAAACATTATATAATTATGATATCAGTATACAAAATAACTGTAGAACTCTGAAAAAAGACATCAATTAGGAGCTGAATCCTAAATCATCTTGATAAATAATCCCTTGGGTGCATGTCATTGGATAGGATTCATTAGAAGTAAATCTTCAGATGCATGTTTTTGGATAAGATTCATTAGATGTGATTCGGAAATATTGAAACATAATCTATTAATGACTACTTTTCATCTACCTTCTTTTTATTTATTTCATCTTGGGATACCTTCACATGAGTTGGATTCTCATCTAAATTGTAACTGAGACATTTTGATAGCCATTATTGTAAAAACAAATGAAACCATTTAAGCCACTTTGATGCTGGCTTATGGCGTCACATATATCAAGTTGACATATCAAGTTTAGTACTATTATGATATTAAAACAACTTGTGTACATGTCAATGATCAATGTAAAAGCACGCAATAAACAATAACATTGCAACAGCAAATAACACTAAACAGGTAAAGCTGAATGAATGACAAATTACATGTAAACAGACAGTAAACATCATATTTTAGGAAACACTAAAAAGTAAATGCAGTGGAGCCAACCAAACATAACTCAATATTTCAAACTTTTGACCTAAAATAATTCATAGGGGTTTAATAAGAAACACATTCAGGCTGATCTTCATCTTTCCACAAGTAACAACTGTATAACATGACTGTGTCCAATCCGAATGTGTGAAAACATTGCTCCTTTTCAGCATATCATACAGCATAAATTGTAGCATTTACCTAATATAGGTTTACTTCCTGAAGCTTGATTATTACTACTTCATCCATTCGCAATGCTACTTTTATCTCATCAATGGATATGGTCTATGCGACACTGAAATTTGATTTAATACACCTTTTGCTGCACTAACAGCTGCTTCAAATCATCTGATACGTATATGGCTTGGAATCCAGTAAAATATGATCTCTTTTTTTCTGGTCAACGTTAACTATGTCAAGTCTCTCCAGCATTTTTAGTGTTCCTGAATTCCTTCAATCTCTGCGCTTAATAGATTGTAAGGTTGACTTTGAATCAGAGAAGTATGTGGATATTGCACTTTAGAGAGAATCAGAGAAGTATGTGGATATTGCACTTTAGAGAGAATCAGAGAAGTATGTGGATATTGCACTTTAGAGAGAATCAGAGAAGTATGTGGATATTGCACTTTAGAGAGAATCAGAGAAGTATGTGGATATTGCACTTTAGAGAGAATCAGAGAAGTATGTGGATATTGCACTTTACCCTGAGAAAAGGATACAAAGAACGCGTCTTTTATCATCAAGGTTGGAAAGTGGAGATAATTGACAAAACCTCGTTAAGGCTCTTCCTGGAAAAGGACAAAGAAATATTGAAACACTAAATTAGGAGGAACAAGCAAACATGGATAACGTCTTTACAGATTTGCCTTTCTCATAATATGACTTTGTTTTTTCCACTTTCAAATAAGTGATTAATGTTCCGTTTCGAAAAGGTGCTCATATGACAGGTTTTTATTATCTTATTTGGTAAAAGGTTTTCCCAATCCAGTAAAATTCCCATCAAATATTCCAAGTTGATTTCTTTTTTGGTTCATGTGATATGGCACATCACGCTGATGATAACGGTCATCACAATTTCGTATTTAGCTATTAAGGAAATTTATGGGTCTTTTCAATGAGTGCCCCCTAGTGGCAGAGGAGTAAATACCTAAAGTCTGTATTTGATGGGAATTGGTACATTTACAGTGTAAAAATACATTCCCTATTAAAATAAGAGCATTTATGACATTAATCAATATTTAAACTGTACAAGATTTGAATTATAAGGTTTGATAACAAGTATATTTTTTTCAAAATAGTATTTTGTCCTAATTTTCCTTGATGATAGTTTTGAAGAGAAATGAAGAAGCCAAGCAAATTAGTTCTGCAGATTACACAACAGGGGTAGACTTGTTTTTAGCTGTGTGTATTTCACTTCATTGGGAAGAAAATTCACTGTGATTCTAGTGAAACAGAATTTCTCATTTTGAATTGTATCATTTGTAAAAATAAAAAGGAAGTTTGGCAGATATGTGAAGGGAGGTGAAAAATATCAAAAGGTAGACAATCTGTCCATCACAGCAAATATTGTTAAGATCACTTTTACAAAATTGTTTGGAAATCCACTTTATTATGGTTCCACAATCTGCAGAATTTAACATTTTGACATTACAAAATACATTTTGGAGCAGTGACATACTACTGTGCCACTTTTTATGAGTTAAAAAGATATGAAGCTTTCAATATAATAAAAGAAATTCCATTGTGATTTGTCAAATAATTTTTTACAAAAATGAATATCATAAAATGCCATTTCATGACTTGAACATTTTAATGAAAAGGGAATTCTTTTTGACAGTTGAGCATTTTCCTTTTCTTTTTTGAAAATGTTCCTTTTTAACGTAAAATGAAAGTAGTTCCCCCAGAAAATCTGCCACCAGAGGACACTCACTACCAACACCCATAAATACCCTTAATGTCAGTCCTTCTTGGGCTCGATCACACTTTGTAATAAAACGGGAATCGTTTTTGTAACACGGATGGTCCTTTTTTTATATCCACTGCTGACAGGCAGTGGATATCAAAAAGGGACTACTATCTGTGTTATTCTGTGATCGGTATGATCATGGGAAATGCGTAGTCATATCCTGTGGGTTGTAATTCGTTTTTTTCTGTGGTCATAATTGTTAAAGCAACTGACGCCAATGTAGAGTGTTCGTCGTCTGCTTGCGAAAGATTCCAATTCGCGCATGCGTCCGGCGAATGAATACATATCTAAAAGAAGTGAACAAAAGAAAAGAAGTGCGTCATGTAAACAAAGCAGAACATTCAAAACGATGTCATCGTGTTCGCCCATCGTTGCATTAAATTATCTCTTTAAAATGCTTCCCGATCGCTAGAACAAGGAATTTTCAGTAATGCCTCAGTCACATTTGCCCCGGGCGCCGGCCGGGAAGTAACAATCGGCCGACTTCACAGTCTGCCGGGCACCGGGGAGTTTATCAGCAACAATCTGAGATATGCCGTAGCTGTGGTCACATTATTGAAGGGCACCGCACGGCACGTGCAAGACTGAATGGCACAGACGTCTGACGGATATCTTAAAGACGTCTAGATCATTTGACAGACGTCTGAAAGACATCCTAAAGACGTCTCGATCACTGACAGACGTCTGTAGGATATCCTAAAGACGTCTATGTGATATCGGAGGGAGCCCGGTGGATCATCTGACGATGGCCTGTGAACACATGAAATCCTATTTTCACCGCACGATGCCACCGGCAGTCGTAAGATAATCTGCCGATGTGCCTGCGGGACACTGCCGGGGCCCTGCCGTGTACTCTAAGAGGATATTTGCTGATAAGGCATCGGGGAAACGCCGGCAACTTTTATGTGGCAGCTAAAAGTTCCCGATGACCCGCCCGACGTCTTAAAGATGCCCAATTGTGGCCGATGATCTCCCGGTGCCCGCGCGGCAATCTGAACTGCCTGCCGATTTTGTAAAAAATACCCATCGGCCGGGCATCTTTACTGAAATCGGCGCAAATGTGACTGAGGCATAAGTTTAGTTCAAATTTGGGTGAATCGGACAATAAGAACAGAAATGACATGTGAACGTCTGATCTCCGATGATTTGCGATAGCACTTGAGCGATAATAGAGCAACTAACGTAATCGGGCTTGAAAAGGCATATCTTTGCAGAAAGTTGTGCTAAAAAATTTTTGCATATACCAAATTAAATGTTTTTAAAAGATGAATAAAAATAATTTCAACTACCCCATCAGTTTGTAATGATTGTTTGTGTTTAAATGTATTTTGTTTTTTATTTAAAGTTTTGTTTTGTTTGATGTAATTTTTGTTTTGTTTGTTGTAATTTTTGTTTTGTTTATTGTAATTTTCCTTTTGTTTATTGTAATTTTTCTTTTGTTTGTTATTTTTTTACCATCCGTGTTACATGTGGAGCACCACTTTTTCTTGTAACTGAGGGAGATATAATGTGATTTATGGTAACTGAGGGCGATATAATGTGATTTATGGTAACTGAGAGCGATATAATGTGATTTAATAATAATAATAATAAAATTTGTATAGCGCTGATACCAGACAAGTCTGTTTATAGCGCTGAGTTCAGGACATGCATCCTGAAGAGATGAGTTTTCAGCCTACTCTTAAACGAGGAGACTGACGTGCTTGTCCTAATATTAGTAGGCAAGGAGTTCCATAGTCGTGGACCTACAGATGAGAAGGCCCTGTCACCTACTGTCCTTAGCCTGGTATTAGGTACCTGTAGGTGGGTGCCATCATTGGATCTCAGACAGCGTTCACCTTCTTTAATCAGGAGTAGATCCCGTAAGTAAGGCGGAGCCTTACCATTAAGGGCTTTCCAGGTTAATAGGAGAATTTTAAAATCAATTCTCGCATGAACGGGAAGCCAGTGCAGTTCCCTTAATTTTCCTGAAATGTGATCAAATTTCCTGATTTTTCCAACTACCCGTGCTGCAGAGTTTTGGAGGTATTGCAGTTTCCTGATGTCAGTTTTAGGAAGACTGGCCAGAAGACCATTACCATAGTCAAGGGTGGATGTAACAAAAGCATGGGTAAGTGTTACCGCAGTCTTCTCGTCTAGACAATGTCTGATGGCCGCCAGGTTCCTGATGTGATAATAGCCTTTCTGACACATTTTCCTGATCTGGGCCTTCATGTCCATATTGGAGTCAAATGTGATACCAAGGTCAACAACTGACTGACTAGGAGTAATATCAGAGTCACCCACTCGGATTGTGGTTGGGATGTTGCTATGGGTGGAAGTATTGTACCTGTCAGTACATATGAGCATCTCTGTTTTTCCATCATTTATCTTCGTTTTGTCTAGGTGATTAGACAAGGTTACCTAGGTGATTAGGAAACCTGAAGCTAAGAGGTGATTCCTAGCTTTGTTTTTTATAGAGAGAGAGGGTTTTGTAAACACTCGCCACGAGTATAATAGGATCTGTGTGACGAGCGCTGCGCTTCGTTCAAAGCGAATCTAATACCAGCCCTCGTTACAGATCAGATTTTACACTGCTAATGTTCACAAGAGTCGTCAAAAATAGGTAGACTCTAGGTAGAGGTGTGCTGGAGTAGGTGAGTTCGAGTTTTGGCGTGTTTTAGATACGTTAGAGCACCATAGATTGCTAGAAAACCCAACAAAATACGGAGCTGAATCAAAACACTGCCATCTTGCTTCTCACGCATGCGCACGCATTTATGGTAAATGAGGGCGATGTAATGTGATTTATGGTAACTGACAGCGATATAATGTGATTTATGGTAACTGAGGGCGATATCATGTGATTTATGGTAACTGAGGGCGATATAATGTGATTTATGGTAACTGAGAGCTATATAATGTGATTTATGGTAACCGAGGGCGATCTAATGTGATTTATGGTAACTGAGGACGATCTAATGTGATTTATGGTAACTGAGGGCAATATAATGTGATTTATGGTAACTGAGGACGATCTAATGTGATTTATGGTAACTGAGGGCAATATAATGTGATTTATGGTAACTGAGGGCAATATAATGTGATTTATGGTAACTGAGGGCAATATAATGTGATTTATGGTAACTGAGAGCGATATAATGTGATTTATGGTAACTGAGGGCGATCTAATGTTCCTCATTAGAAATTTGTAACATAAGAGAAATAACAAGAAAAAAATTGATTAATATATATAATATTATTTTACTTTAAATGATCAATTTGTAGTATTATCTCCATTTAAAGCATTTGAGGGCCAACACAGTTTTGTTATATTGGAATTTTCCGTCAAGCGTGACATCAATGTGAATTCAGAGCTTTGCCAACAGGAATTGTATTTGTTGAAAAACAAAAGGATGGAACAATAAGTCCTAGAATAGTTTATTAAATGCTAATCTCACAAAGACGTCTCGGCAAAGGTCGTTTATACCGACCATGATTGCCGCTCCACGGTTCTCTGTCATCTTCAACCATTTGTTGTATGCTGCAGACCATTCATTCCTTCATCACAATGTATCAAATAGATAATATGAAAGTTTTTTTCTATATGCAATATAATAAAAATCATATTTCCATGCTATTGAAATTAAATCTTAGAAACTCCAATACAGAATCATATTAGGGGAAAGAGGATGTATAATAAGTCATCACTGCAATCGCTGTCAGTAACAGCTTGTCCTCCTCTCATAAAGGCTGTGTGTGTCCTGCATTGTTCAGATCCCCCCCTAGTGGCGTGTCCTTTCATAAAGGCTGTGTGTGTCCTGCATTATTCAGATCCCCTCCTAGTGGCGTGTCCTCCTCTCATAAAGGCTGTGTGTGTGTCCTGCATTGTTCAGATCCCCTCCTAGTGGCGTGTCCTCCTCTCATAAAGGCTGTGTGTCCTGCATTGTTCAGATCCCCTCCTAGTGGCGTGTCCTCCTCTCATAAAGGCTGTGTGTCCTGCATTGTTCAGATCCCCTCCTAGTGGCGTGTCCTCCTCTCATAAAGGCTGTGTGTGTCCTGCATTGTTCAGATCCCCCCCTAGTGGCGTGTCCTTTCATAAAGGCTGTGTGTGTCCTGCATTATTCAGATCCCCTCCTAGTGGCGTGTCCTCCTCTCATAAAGGCTGTGTGTGTGTCCTGCATTGTTCAGATCCCCTCCTAGTGGCGTGTCCTCCTCTCATAAAGGCTGTGTGTCCTGCATTGTTCAGATCCCCTCCTAGTGGCGTGTCCTCCTCTCATAAAGGCTGTGTGTCCTGCATTGTTCAGATCCCCTCCTAGTGGCGTGTCCTCCTCTAATAAAGGCTGTGTGTGTCCTGCATTGTTCAGAGCCCCTCCTAGTGGCGTGTCCTCCTCTCATAAAGGCTGTGTGTGTCCTGCATTGTTCACAGCCCCCTAGTGACGTGTTCTCCTCTCATAAAGGCTGTGTGTGTCCTGCATTGTTCAGAGCCCCCTAGTGGCGTGTCCTTTCATAAAGGCTGTGTGTGTGTCCTGCATTATTCAGATCCCCTCCTAGTGGCGTGTCCTCCTCTCATAAAGGCTGTGTGTGTCCTGCATTGTTCAGAGCCCCCCTAGTGGCGTGTCCTCCCATAAATGCTGTGTGTGTCCTGCATTGTTCAGAGCCCCCCTAGTGGCGTGTCCTTTCATAAAGGCTGTGTGTGTCCTGCATTATTCAGATCCCCTCCTAGTGGCGTGTCCTCCTCTCATAAAGGCTGTGTGTGTCCTGCATTGTTCAGATCCCCTCCTAGTGGCGTGTCCTCCTCTCATAAAGGCTGTGTGTGTCCTGCATTGTTCAGAGCCCCTCCTAGTGGCGTGTCCTCCTCTCATAAAGGCTGTGTGTGTCCTTCATTGTTCACAGCCCCCTAGTGGCGTGTCCAGAATCAACCTCCAACCTTCTACAAAATCTATAAATATCAAATAAAAGGAACCTTTTCTTAGAATGTGAGAACATGGTAGTAAATCTCAGTGAAATATACCAAATTACGCTTTTGAAATAATCTGTCTGTACAGAGTTAAGCTAAGCTATTGTGGTAAACTGTTTGGCTTTTACTTTTCAATTCTGGCATGGAGGTCTGACTTTACTAACAGTAAGTAGCACTAAAGTACAAAGCGTTATGGTGTGAGACATGATACACGACCTGGTTGGGTGCTCTGCTCTGGAGGCCAAATTGCTATATCCAGGTTGCTGCACTCACCACATGAATGGAAGTGCTGGGGTGAAACTTTAATCAATTTATTCTGGGCCCCATAAAGGCCTGATGCCTCTGTAAGAGCCATTTCTTTATGAAAGGTGAGCAGGCCAATTGCCCTCCATAAGGTCATCTCGGCTGGCTCGTCACTGTGATGGTAGCGGTGTAACCGTTTACAAAATGCATTCATTTGTTTCAACAAGCCGTCCATCTTGCAGTAATTTAGGCTCATGTTTCACGGTCTGACATTTCCCTTGATTGCACATCATAATCATGAAACACGACTGTGTTTTCTTAGTGAGCAAGACATATTTCTTTGAAAAAACAATATAAACTGTGCTTGAGAGGTCATTTATATGGATGATATATCTCAAGTTATATACCGAAATGCACATAGTTCATGATTTCCTTTTCTGAAAGCTCACATCTTAACTCATGGTGGAGAATAGGATTAGCAACTCTTTCATAACCTTGTGGTTGAGGTTGTTGTGGTTTAAAGATCAAGGCTGTAATGCACATAAAGATAATTTCCATGCTTTCCAGCTTCTGAGATCATTATCTTGGGGTTGTAATGGCCCTCTCATCCTGTTTATTGTGGAAACGAGAGACCGACGCCCTTCTTCATTGCTGCTATAAAGACATAAAGGTCCGATTCAAACCATTTGGCTGTGCCATATAACTCTTCAGACACAAACATCCAACTCGGATGACTATATGAGATATAAACTGTTTATCAAGGATGCTGAATAGAGAATTTATTTTTCGAATTAAAATGTGTTGCTTGTGCAGAATGTTTATATTCCGGTGTGAGAGATATTGAGACCATACAAGAATTGACAGTAAATATGACCTAAAAACCCCATATAGGAAATTATAGATGTGTAATATTATGTACTTTATATGACAGATTTCGAATTCATATTCGTTTAGACAAGTGAGATCCTTCCACCAAAATGAATAGAAAACAAAACTAAAAACTAAAAATAAAATAGTTCGGCAAAGGAGTGATCTGTGAAAGTAGTTCGACAAAGGGGTGATCTCATGGGTGCAGAGCACTCTCTTGAAATATGAGATATGACGTCATGCCATTGTTCTGAACGGATCTGGGTAGTCTGTTTTCACAAAAGGCATCAACACCGCATCAGAATCATCACAAAATTAGGTAAAGTTCGCTAAAGTTGAGTGTGTAACAGTGTTTTGATTATGATGATGTAACTTTTATTGTACACCTTTTCACAGCAATATTTGTGCCCATATGTCCCATATGTCTGGATAACTACTGAACTGTCTGCCGATTTTGTAAAAAATACCCATCGGCCGGGCATTTTTACTGAAATCGGCGCAAATGTGACTGAGGCATAAACAAATCTCCAATATCTGATACTATTTAATTGTGATTTTAAATAAACTGAAACAGAGATATTTAAGACATTTCTAAAGGCAGTATAAATAGATTTGTGTAAAATACAAAAATAAACATTTGTTAGCATATTTTGACCTTTTCCGCATCTCTTGAAGGTACCCCAATCGATTATGAATATGAGAGGCTCTATAAACCCGTCTGGACCCCTTAAAGAAGATGGTCAGTGTGCTCTTTGTGTTCTATAATCCTCTTATAGATCTGGTATGTATGATTGTGCCAGTATACCCATTGCCTTGAAGGTAGTGAGGTGGATTTGGAAAGTATTAGACTGGCAAACAGTGGAGGGACTTGAAGTGATGTGATATATGGTCATATTTTCTTATAATCATTTTTACTGCTGTATTCCTTAAGACTTTTTGATAGTTTTCAAACGGATGCCATACACAAGTGTATGACAGAGCAATATTTAATGTGGCTCAGTTAGAAAGACTTTTCCCATGCTAAATGTCCAGAGTTCAAATCCTGGTTGGGACAAGTACTCTTGTCACGTTGCATGGTCGACGATGGTGAATTGGGTTTCTTTAAAGTCAGTGTTTCACAACTGGCTACCAAAGGCTGTGGTTGGTATTATCATGACTGTGTGATAACGTATGCGCAATAGAAGGTTCCTTGAAAATAGTGAGGCATTGAGCACCTATGACATGCATCTATCTGACCTAATGAAAACTGAACATTGCTGAAAAGAATTACAGCCGCCTCCCTCAAGAAGTGGACCTTCACAGGATGGTTACATTAAAAAAAGAAGGTCAATATTGACAAAATCAAATCTCATTTCAGTAATAGAAGTAGAGATAATTTAGTATCACGTGGGAGCACGTGGGAATACATGTGATATTTGTTTTATTACATATACGGACATATGTTTTTCATAGCATGTTTGTGGGTTGCCCTACATTGCTTATTTTGTTGGAGCTGAGCTGAAAGAAAGCATTTGGCTTTATGGTCGCTCTCGTGAGTTATTTAACAGTAGTAATTCATTGGTCAGCGACAGACGCCACGATGCTGGTGTCATGGCACTCTTTTGTTCTTTACTATGCATTATGGGTAGAGGGAATGGGTTCTGAGAAAGTAAATGGGAGAATATAAAGCATTATTATGCTTAATTAATATTCATTCCTTCAGAAACAAACGGCATAAAATAAATATGATAAACCTTCCGATGACTGTTTCATATGAAAATGAACAAAATGATGTTAAAGGTTAAATTTGGTCTATTAACATGTTATGTTGATAGCGCTGATGATATGGTAAACCGGAAATGAGAGGAGAAATCTAATACAGAACTGTATGTGATATGATATTCTACAATGCCACGGGCCGTGGCGCAGTTGGTTAGAGCGCCAGCGTATTAGCACCAATTCCTCTGTGGTGAACCAAAGGTCTTGGGTTCGATCCCTGGCCATGCGGAGATCGAACTCATGATACAATTTCCCATATGATCTGAGGCCCGTGCCTAAAGGGTTAACCCGTTGTCCCTGTAAATCTGTAACCGGTTGGGTTGTCATGTAAAGGACCTGCGACATGACAATTCAGTGAGGCAGCACTATATCTGTTACAAGTAGGTCTCATCACGAAATGACTGAAATAATGTTGAAAGTGATGTAAAACCCCAAACAAACAAACAAACAAACAAACAAAGAAACGAAATGATATGCTCCAACAAAGAATTATAACTTACTGTACAATACGTTTAATTTGTTTAATTGGTATCATGAATAGTTTTGTATAAAGTTGATCATTCTACAGACATAAGGAAGTGCTCTATCTAAGTGCACCTGATGACATTAAAACTCTTAGTCTGACGTGAGATTACATGTTTGACAATATATTGGACGGAACATGATTTATTAATGACAGTTAAGATTGAAAAGCATTCTCAATAAATACAATAAGTACAAAGATATGATTATATATTATACTTAGGGTGGAGCGCATGCGTGTTATGTCATAAGCTTATTTATTAAGGACTGCAAAGTATTATACTGTTTTAAAAGTCTTTTGAATGTGTTATATGTGTGATTGATGCACTAGGAATTGAATTGTTAGTTATTTGTGCTGTTACAGTTATTTATATATTGCATTTATTGTGTGTCCAATTTATTGTGTGTCCAATTTATTGTGTGTCCAATTTATTGTGTCCAATTTATTGTGTCCAATTTATTGTGTCCAATTTATTGTGAGTCCAATTTATTGTGTGTCCAATTTATTGTGTGTCCAATTTATTGTGTGTCCAATTTATTGTGTGTCCAATTTATTGTGTGTCCAATTTATTGTGTGTCCAATTTATTGTGTGTCCAATTTATTGTGTGTCCAATTTATTGTGTGTCCAATTTATTGTGTGTCCAATTTATTGTGTGTCCAATTTATTGTGTGTCCAATTTATTGTGTGTCCAATTTATTGTGTGTCCAATTTATTGTGTGTCCAATTTATTGTGTGTCCAATTTATTGTGTGTCCAATTTATTGTGTGTCCAATTTATTGTGTGTCCAAATTCGTTATCTTTTGCTGCATAAGATAAACTAATGTTCCTTTGTGCACAATTATGAGAGGTGGGGTGTTTGTCTTTCCAGTTCAATCTGTATCTGAAGAAGACTTTGGTTATGCTTGATAGATATGATAATCTGATACAAAGGGATAATGTTCTGAATAACTGGTTATTAACAACTCTGGTTTGTTTTATCATGTCAATGCAATGATCCAAAAGTAAGATCTTCGGTCACGCCTTTATTTGAGTCTAAATCATTCTACAAAAAGCTCTTGGTACAAACACATCAAATCCATTCCAACTCCACTAGCCCAATAGAGCATAAGATCTGTGGCTTACTTGGCTTAAGTGGAGGACGGCCGGTGGTGGGTTCGACTCCCCTGAGTCCTTACTCCGCAAGTCGATGCTTCCAATCGGACCTATTACCATGAGCTGTCTGCAAACCAAATGATAAAAATATTTTAGATCTCAGCCATGTGTCTATATATAGCATTACTATATAAACTAAGGGCATGAAAGCTCTTGCACCACATTTATGTCAGTCTGACGTTTAAAATCAGATTAAAAATACTAAAATACTAAAATTTGAAGGATATTAACTATTCAATGATAAGATAGCAAAACATTTACCTTATGGCTTTCAAAAATATTTGTTTGATGGAGTTGAAAATTGTGTTCCAAGAGAAATAAGAAAGAACTGTTGGTTGGGTGTTGGAACATCCTGTAAATAATATCATTCCTTAAGAAACTTACAAATTTTGCGCCCCCTATTGTTTAATTGATCATAATATTTGCAAAGAACTACAAGGTACTGTCACACGCCACTGAGCACATGATTATAATATTGTATGGGACACTATTGATTTCCACAATTCCTTCTATTGGATCACAGGCTTTTCTGATTTTTGTACAAGTGATCTCAGTTATGGGCAGAAATATGTTTGAAATAAGTTTTTATTTTAGCTTTCATCCCTTTAGTTGTATATGTGCAAAGAATTGACATTGATCACACAATTTCAACACTATCATAGCTTTTCAGGTTCCCTATGCTTATTACCAAAGTAGTTCGATCGCAGGCCTGGTGTGACAGTCATGGGGGATTAAAAAGCTGAAAAGGGGATTTCAAGCATTATCAAACCGCAATGCTTTCAAAATATATCATTTAATTCAAAAGGTCAGATAAAAGAAATTCCCTATTTATCATGATACACCTTTTCCATTTTCTACATTTTTAGGTATAAAAACAACTATAAAATCTGTTACTGGGCTTATCAATGATGAGAAACAAGGATATTTAATACAGTTTAATTCAAAAGGCTAGATAAATTCAATTCAAAAGGTCAGATAAAAGAAATTCCCTATTTGTCATGATACACCTTTTCCATTTTCTACATTTTTAGGTATAAAAACAACTATAAAATCTGTTACTGGGCTTATCAATGATGGGAAACAAGGATATTTAATACAGTTTAATTCAAAAGGCTAGATAAATTCAATTCAAAAGGTCAGATAAAAGAAATTCCCGATTTGTCATGATACACCTTTTCCATTTTCTACATTTTCAGGTATAAAAACAACTATAAAATCTGTTCCTGGGCTTATCAATGATAAGAAACGAGGATATTTAATACAGTTTAATTAAAAAGGCTAGATAAATTCAATTCAAAAGGTCAGATAAAAGAAATTCCCGATTTGTCATGATACACCTTTTCCATTTTCTACATTTTCAGTTATAAAAACAACTATAAAATCTGTTCCTGGGCTTATCAATGATGAGAAACGAGGATATTTACAATATCTCAGCCATGTCTTTAAATAACATTATCTGTGCGAAATTAAAACTAACCTTAGTTATTTAAATCCTGCAAAATGGAAAGTTTGTATTAAACCAGGCCTTCGTTGTGAAACCAAGGACTGAAATTTAACATGTTGATTCATTTTCTAAAAAAAAGACCTTGATAGAACATGGCATCCATATGAGGCCCTACTATTAAACTAATACTGCGTCTGGACACAAGACTTCTCCCAGCATGCAACAGGTGCCACATACAAGTCTCCGGTCTGATCCATCTACCGCCTTCAGCATCTGCCCAACACCCCATAACAAGTATATAGCCACATATAATATGCCTATAATGCATAAGAAGTTGATTTATTAGTCCAGCTGCTGGAACATCTTAGCACCACAGCCAATCAGTGGTGGACAAACGCTTAGCCAAGTCCCCCCCCCCCCCAGCCACAAATGATGTACACATTAACAGCATTTTGTTACAATGATCATAGACTCTTATTAGGCGTGTGAAGCAGGACGGATCTAGAAGCACTTCACAGAGTGGTTGTGATACAGCTGATCATACAGGGAAGATAATTGAGGACACAGACCCTGCCATTGTATGGCACTGAGGTGTGGGAATAAGCAATCACATCTACCTGAAAGACACCGAGTCTCGCTAATACGAGGAGGACGAGTATCATAATATCGAAACGCATGGCTCACAATTATGCTACCCTAATTAATTCCTTTAGTTTTGTTGTCTCTATGATTTCACAATCACAAAAAACGTTAGCTCACAAATTGGATTACTTTGAAAAAAAAAATAATAGTAACAAAAAATAAATAAATAATAATAACAAAAAATAAATAAATAACATCTGTGTTTAGTTGATATCTATGTTCATCACGTACATTAAGATGTTGTTCTGCACCGAGATATTCGTTTGCCTATCACTTCTGTGCCAAACTACTTTGACACATTTATATTGGTGTGCTGCGTTGGTTCAGGTATCAGAGATCTCATTCGTCCACCAGACTCCCTCTTAACCGATCCTTTTCTCTGACACTGCACTCATTTTCTATCCTTAAAATTTACACACACTGTCAAATGAGTTGGCACCTCAATGTGACTCAGTAAGGTCATTTTGTGCTTAAAATAGTACTAAATACCTGAAGATAAAAATTACATATCAATCAATAAGTGAATATATATGAAAGAGACTTATATATAAGATAATAGCATGATGTTTGGTGTTTTTTTTATAGGTAAGTTCAACATTACCAATGCATAAATCAAAACAATACATTGCACATATATCAGTTAAGAATATGTCGTAATTACTAAATAAAGGTATGTCAAGGATAATATGAGATATGTTCGTTGCAAAGTGAAATATTGTTTCTTTATATTGAGTTCGTCGATAAAGATACGTTCTGAGGCAAGGCTATTTACAGACAATTTACACAGTAATGTTCTTCTCCTGCCATTGTTTCTGTCCATAAGGACCTCGTAGCATGTCAGGAAGTGCATGGCATAGATATATTGAGAAGCTATAGCGGCCATCTCGCCACAGAGAGCGTCATGTGGTGTACTAATCGCACAACCTCAGATTGCTTTTGGTTTGATCATATTAATTGTTTGTATTAACGTCCTTTTCAGCCCAGCTGGACTGAAATCAAATAATCAGATCAAATAAAAACCTGCCACCGGAGCACAATGCCCTACTTTTTTGAATGATGATGAGATCTTTCTTTTACATTATCACGTAGATCTGATAAGATAAACCATGGTCTTTGATATCCAATCATGGAGTTTATTAGAAGTACATTTCCTGACTAGGATTCGAACCCCGGACATTTAGCATAGAAGACAGACGTTCTACCAAGTCAGCCACGTCCCACTTCGCGAACTTCAAATTGCAGGAAACAAAATAACAAATGACTTGCCGTTAGTCCTGCATGATTCGTGTCAATGAGTTCTAGAATCTAAATCAACCATCTTTTTCACTCTCATAGCGATTTTGCTACTGTCTCACAACGTTATTCTCACTCTCAAGATCCCCCACCATCTTGTTACGATCCCCAATACATTTTGTCACGATCCCAAACCATCTTGTCACGACCCCCAATTATCTTGTCACGATCCCCAACCATCGAGTTGTTCTCTCCAACCATCTTGTCACGATCCCCAACCATCTTGTCACGATCCCCAACCATCTTGTCACGATCCCCAACCATCTTGCCATGATTTCAAACCATCTTGTCATTATCCCCTTCCATCTTGTCACGATCCCCAACCATCTTGTCACGATCCCCAACCATCTTGTCACGATCCCCAACAATCTTGCCATGATCCCCAACCATCTTGTCACGATCCCCAACCATCTTGTCACGATTTCAAACCATCTTGTCATTATCCCCTTCCATCTTGTCACGATCCCCAACCATCTTGTCATTATCCCCAACCATCTTGTCATTATCCCCTTCCATCTTGTCACGATCCGCAACCATCTCGTCACGATCCCCAACCATCTTGTCATGATCCCAAACCATCTTGTCATGATCCCCAACCATCTTGTTATGATCCCAAACCATCTTGTCACGACCCCCAACCATCTTGTCATGATCCCCAACCATCTTGTCATGATCCCCAACCATCGAGTTGTTCTCTCCAACCATCTTGTCACGATCCCCAACCATCGAGTTGTTCTCCCCAACCATCTTGTCACGATCCCCAACCATCTTGTCACGATCCCCAACCATCTTCTCGCAATTTTCAACAACAGAAACCAAACGGATAATTATTATTATAAATAAATCAAAAATGACATTTTTTAAAATATCATCAAAAGGTGCAGAAACCATCTATCTGAATTCACAATCTTCACCAAATTAGCCTGACCTTATTCCCACTAAAAGGTTGAGGGAGTAAATTAAATAATTATTTCTTTTTATCAGGTTCATTATCTGTCCTTATCAATGCTTAAAAGACTTAATAAGACTGCAAGTACAACAATCATCATTGGAAAGATGTTAATTTGATCGACAGTGAACACGCAAATAAGCGCTCTTTTTCAAAGTGGTTAACAGAACACATGAATCACATTTGTAAGACGAGATATCATCGAAAGCTGACACATAAGAAATCTTTTAAGACTCCATCTGCAGATTAAGGCAGAACCATGAATTCTGCATGCCGAGATTGAACTCACGATACAATTTCCCATACGAGTCAAGGCCCATGCCAAAAGGTTAACCCATTGTCCTTGTCATGTCAAGGACCTGCGACATGGCAATTCAGTGAGGCAGCACTGATTTACAAGGACATCGTGTTAAATCATTAGGCACGGACCTCATTCCTTGGTGGGGAATAGTTACATGAGTGCAACTTGAACACGGCCGGGGATCGAACCCACAACCTTTGGATCACCACAGAGGAAGTGGATATAATAAGACTGTGCAATGGAGGAATATGATAAGCTAATAGACTGATTATCATACCTCATCATGGATTACATAAAGTGAACATAACAACTGCAGCTTCGGATTAACCTGCTGTCATTCTATATTAGTACCTTACAGGTAGTAACCCTGTATAATGCATGAACACAATAGGGTTATAGCCAAATGCCTCCTCAACGCATCATGAAAGTTGACGGTGACCTTTTTATGACGTCATAAGCTTTTTAACATACTTCCGTATGTCATTTCACCTTTTTTATTACGTTTTATGTATATTATGATACTTCATTCCCCAATCAAGGGTATATATATCATGTTGCAGGTCCTTGGCATGACAACCCGCCCTGTCCCAGATTTACAAGGACAACGGGTTAACCCTTTAGGCACGGGCCTCAGTTCATATGGGAAATTGTATCATGTGTTCAGTCTCGGCATGGCCTGGGATCGAACCCACGACTTCTGAATCACCACATAGGAACTGGTGCTAATAAGCTGGCACTCTAACCAACTGCGCCACGACTCGTGACCTTGCGTCATTGCCACAAGAGTGATCTGTTTATGTCACGAGTTAGCAGCGTCTGTCATTGTGAGTAATTATCATATAATCATATTTTATATTTGATGCAGAGCTTCAAAACAAACAGTCCGGAGATTGGCTAAAAATATAGCAGATATCTTATTTTCAAGTTAAAGAAGCACTTTATCAGATGACTGTATACGTTGCCTCATGCATGGTAACTTTGGCCGATGTAGAGTATGAGTGGAGGAAGGAAGCTCCCAGGACTCTCATTGCCTCTATGGTGGCAATACATCAATCCTGAAGCTTTAGGAATGAGCTGCTTACCTGAAATATAAATGAAATGATCAGTTACCGCCAGCGGATGTAGAGAAAAAACCTAAAAAACATGTCTCAAATGCTTGGAGGACGCAAACGTTTCTTGAGAGTATGACAAATGTGAAACTGTAATGTGAAACTGTAATATATCAGATTGAAGTCAGAAACCGAAATCCATTGCCCTGACCCACATATCATTACCCTGGCCCACATATCATTGCCCTGACCCATATAGCATTGCCCTGACCCATATATCGTTGCCCTGACCCTTATATCACTGCCCTGACCCATATGCCATTGCCCTGACCCATATATCATTGGCCTGACCCATATATCATTGCCCTAACCCATATATCTATATATCCTAATCGTCCCTCTATTTGTACCTTTAACCTCAAACAATATTTACTGCTACAAAAACATGCTGTCTGTCAACAAGAATGATTCGCTTATCCTGCTTTAAATATGTTTGACATCTGTTATGCCTCAGTCACATTTGCGCCGATTTCAGCAAAGATGCCCGGCCGATGAGTATTTTTTACACAATCGGCCGGCAGTTCAGATTGCCGTGCGGGCACCGGGAGATCATCGGCCACAATTAGACATCTTTAAGACGTCGGGCAGGTCATCGGGTACTTTTAGCTGCAACTTAAAAGTTGCCGGCGTTTCCCCGATGTCTTATCAGCAAATATCATCTTAAAGTGCACGGCAGGGTCCCGGCAGTGTCCCGCAGGGACATCGGCAGATTATCTTAAGGCTGCCGGTGGCATCGTGCGGTGAAAATTTTATTTCATGTGTACACAGACCATCGTCAGATGATCTCACGGGCTCCTTGCGATATCACATAGACGTCTTTAGGATGTCCTTCAGACGTCTGTCAAATGAGACAGACGTCTTTAGGATATCTGACAGACGTCTGTCAATGATCTAGACGTCTTTAAGATATCCTACAGACGTCTGTGCTATTCAGTCTTGCACGTGCCGTGCGGTGCTCTTTAATAATGTGACCACAGCTACGGCATCTTTCAGATTGTTGCTTATAAACTCCCCGGCGCCCGGCAGATGGGGAAGTCGGCCGATGTATACATCCCGGCCGGCGCCCGGTGTAAATGTGACTGAGGCATAAGTGGACGTATAATACCTATTATTTGAGATGTCCCTTATTTCTCTTATCTCCTTTTTCTGAAAAGCTAATGATTATTCACTTGTTGAAAGAAGTTTTACTGCAATTTACATTGAGATGGTTGTTTTTTGGGGGGTTATGAGAAAATCTATCTATCTCACAAGATGGAAAATTATCGGTATACACATGCTTCAATG
Organism: Amphiduros pacificus; assembly: GCA_949316495.1. NCBI lineage: Eukaryota > Metazoa > Annelida > Polychaeta > Phyllodocida > Hesionidae > Amphiduros > Amphiduros pacificus. The sequence continues at coordinate 53,506,842 of OX439001.1, read as the reverse complement.
AGACTGACAAAGTATCTCCTTATATTATCCTTATACATCTCAAGTAAATTGAACTGAACAAATCAGGTTGACTATAAATCGCAAATGTAAATAAGATAATCATACTCATATTACATTCAGGAATTGAGGTGAATGAGTCTTACTGAGAGAAAATCGATGTTTTCCGCTGGATATCATATTTCAAGACCATTATTTCTGGTTTTAACCGGCAACAATATTGTCCATTCTCATCATCCAAAATGCATTTAACTTCTTGAATCTAACTGACGACTGTTCCCATTATAAACTAATGTTTGATGGGAAATGTAATATGTATGGCTTGATTTTATGAAAAAAATGAATAGATCATAGATTGAATTAATTTTAAATAGACTAAGTTTGGTACAATAAATTGAAGCAGGAAATTCTTGAGTTTGGAGAAAAAAATGTCATCTAATATGAACTTTCATGAAGCAAACCACACTGATTTTATAGGTTTGATTTATTTATTAATCACATGACTTTGCAACTGCCGACAAAAGCAGGTGTGCAATGTACGTGACGATGTAAGGCGAACCACAAACATGTTATCAAAAACATATTTTCATGTGTGTAAGAAAAGAAACACTGCACCTATTCCCCAGTGCTTCTGCGTAATCCTAAATTGTCTCCGCCTCCATTACTGAGATGAAAATTGATTTTGTTAGTATTGACGAAATTTCCAGCACTGTTTTGTCTCTATCAGGTGAGATAGATACCTGTCACCAGGACGTAAAGCCCTGCTCTTTTTCGCTTCACATTCTCATGGTAATCTCGGCATCTCCACTGACATCTCAGGTCAATCCTAACACCCTATATTTAAACAATTTATGGAGCATTGGTTTTAGGTATGCATAGCACAGCTTTTGTCTGTGCGTATACTTTGATCTTCTCTGAAACTATGAACCGGAATTCTAAACTATTAAGAGATATTATGTATTTTTCATAAGACCAATTCTATCTATTTCTCATTCGGCTCAGAATATTTTCCATTTTAAAAATATTTTTTCAAAACTCTAATAGCTGTATCGAGTTGTCGAGAAAGCTTCCATTTTGGATAAAATGACAAAGATTAGGCAATGAGAATTGAGAAAACAATTTGAGCCCAAATCCAATATGTATCATACATTTTGATTGGTTGAATGATCATTTATGAATTGATTCTAGAAAATGCTGACAAGCATTACAGACCACAATGATCAGCATGTTTTATGTCATTGCTGGTAAGGAATAATTAAGGCGGCACTTTCCACGCTTGCTATATGTATAGTGATAGCAGTCAGATAAACATTTATAATAAAGCATTCATATGAAAAACGTTCTCAGATTGGGTAAATGGACATTGAATATTACCTCTTGATAAAATAAAGAGTATGGACCATATTTAGGTTAACCAAGAGTAAGTGTCTCTTTGTGCCAGCCAAGTTTGGTACCAAATTGAACCAAGTAAGACTATATTGCCGATAGCGGAAAGTTGGGTCCACTCCGCAAGCAGCAAGCGTCCATAACCAATCTGAATACTCAGCCTTGGATAAAGCCGCAGAGGTCAAGGTGACCTAAAAGATGTTATTTTCTAGATTTATGTGACTGAGAAAAAAGGTATACCAAATACCAAACACTGTGATTATGGGGGGAAAACTGTTATAACGAGCGTTCAGGGACTGAATTTAAGATAATTTTGACGGTTTCCTTATTAAGGCTTGCTATAAAAGTAAATTGAATATATTCACTTGATTAGCTGTGACTATAACAAGCTGAATGTCACTAACCGAGTGTCTAATAATCTGAACGAAAACATCATTTGGATTTATGTCTTCACTGACATTAATGAGCGCTTATGTCTTTCAGTTTGGAGCAAACTGACAGCTATTGGATTTTACGAGAGAAATAAATGCACATTGAATTTTTGCATGTTTTGGACATGTTGTTCAGGGATGTATGTTTGTTTAACTGAATACAGAGCTTTTTAAAAAACGAATATCGTGCAAATTTAGGTGCTCATTAAATAAATGATAACTTGTTTTGAAGAGACACCATTTCTGCTCCCTATCTTTATGTGTGCTAACCCAATACTCCCTCGTGGATGTAGGAATTAAATAATGGCCTCACTGTCCCAAGCAAGGCGACTACAAAAGTATCCTGTTGGCTGAGGGACGCTTCCCATATCAAGGAGCATCCTGTTGGCTGAGGGACGCTTACCGTATCAAGGAGCATCCTGTTGGCTGAGGGACGCTTCCCATATCAAGGAGCATCCTGTTGGCTGAGGGACGCTTCCCGTATCAAGGAGCATCCTGTTGGCTGAGGGACGCTTCCCGTATCAAGGAGCATCCTGCTGGTTGAGGGACGCTTCCCATATCAAGGAGCATCCTGTTGGCTGAGGGACGCTTCCCATATCAAGGAGCATCCTGTTGGCTGAGGGACGCTTACCGTATCAAGGAGCATCCTGTTGGCTGAGGGACGCTTCCCATATCAAGGAGTATCCTGCTGGCTGAGAGACGCTTCCCATATCAAGGAACTCTTGGTTGTTTTGGCAGAAATACTGGTTCACTTGCAACACGCCTGTTTCAGATCCAGATATTTAGCAGACGGGCAGACCAGACTAGACTGGGCAGATCAGACTTAGTTGGGCAGATCAGACTAAGACTGGCAAATCAGACTAAGATGGGCAGATTAGCCTAAGCCAGGCAGATCAAACTAAGACAGGCAGCTCAGACTAAGACAGGCAGATTAGCCTAAGCCAGGCAGATCAGACTAAATCAGGAAGATCAGACTAAGACGGGCAGATCAGACTAAGACGGGCAGATCAGACTAAGCCGGGCAGATCAGACTAAGATGGGCAGATTAGCCTAAGCCAGGCAGATCAAACTAAGACAGGCAGCTCAGACTAAGACAGGCAAATTAGCCTAAGCCAGGCAGATCAGACTAAATCAGGAAGATTAGACTAAGACGGGCAGATCAGACTAAGCTGGGCAGATCAGACTAGGCCGGGCAGATCAGATAAGTCAGGCAGATCAGACTAAATCAGGCAGACCAGACAAAGCCAGGCAGATTAGACTAAGACGGGCAGATCAGACTAAGACGGGAAGATCAGACTAAGCCGGGCAGATCAAACTAGGCTGGGCAGATCAGACTAAATCAGGCAGATCAGACTAAGTTGGGCAGATCAGACTAAGATGGGCAGATCAGACTAAGCCGGGCAGATCAGACTAAGATGGGCAGATTAGCCTAAGCCAGGCAGATCAGACTAAGACGGGCAGATCAGACTAAGTTAGGCAGATCAGACTAAGATGGGCAGATCAGACTAAGATGGGCAGATCAGACTAAGGTGGGCAGATCAGACTAAATCAGGCAGACCAGACTAAGACGGACAGATCAGACTAAGCAGGACAGATCAGACTAGGCCAGGCAGATCAGACTATATCAGGCAGATTAGACTAAGACGGGCAAATCAGACTAAGATGGGCAGATTAGCCTAAGCCAGGCAGATCAGACTAAGACGGGCAGATCAGACTAAGTTAGGCAGATCAGCTTAAGCTGGGCAGATCAGACTAGGCCGGGCAGATCAGACTAAGTTAGACAGATCAGCTTAAGCTGGGCAGATCAGACTAGGCCGGGCAGATCAGACTAAGATGGGCAGATCTGATTAGGCTGGGCAGATCAGACTAAGCCGGGTAGATCAGACTCAATCAGGCAGACCAGACTAAGACGGGCAGATCAGACTAAGACGGGCAGATCAGACTAAGACGGGCAGATCAGACTAAGACAGGCAGATCAGACTAAGCCGGGTAGATCAGACTAAAACAGGCAGATCAGACTGCAAAACCCAAAACAAACAAACATATACATATATCCACACAAAAAAGTATTACTACCAGTTCCTCTGTGATGAGTCAAAGGTCATCGGTTAGACTTTTGGCAATGCAAAAATTGCATTCATGTTGATAATTGTCATATGTGCTTGAGGTGTTAGCGGTTGGGATGCCATGTCAAGAACCTGTTACACTGCAATGAGACATGTCAAGAACCTGTGACAATATAATGAGGCATGTCAAGAACCTGTGACAATGCAATGAGGCATGTCAAGAACCTGTGACAATTCAATGAGGCATGTCAAGAACCTGTGACAAATCAATGAGGCATGTCAAGAACCTGTGACAATTCAAAGAGGCATGTCTGCTACAAGCAAATCTCGTCATAAATCGACTGATGATGATGAAACCACAAACAACATTCTCAATTAAATATTGTCCATTCTATATTCTCATCTGCCCGCGTATGGACAACGCAGTATACCTCAGTTAAAATTTTAATTTATTTCCTTGCACTCCTTCCATTAAATAGTATCTAAAGTGTAACAGTAGGGCAAGAAATGTTTATGTCTGAAAATTGAAAGATGAAACCAATAGAACAATGCATTCTCCCATCAAACTATAGCCAAACTGACATTGTTCACTTATTAAACAATATTTTGTAATTCACAATGTGTAAATATGTTGTATTCCAACTTGTATACATTGCATATTCCAATACAAACATTTATAATTTAGTATATATTGAATTGTCAGTTCAAAATGTCCAAATCTTTATGTCATTTAGATGTTGTTAAAACGTTTTGGAGTGAAACATAAATCACTACAAGTCAATATATTAGTAAATCATGGATCGGAAGTTGCATGAAAGTGTGTATAATGGTTAAAGCATACCAGGCATTTTCACACCTACATAACACTTATAACATTCAGATCTCTCATCTTTCTCCATAACCATCAGCCATACGCCGTGGCGTAGTTGGTTAGAGCGCCAGCTTATTAGCACTAGTTCCTCTGTTGTGATCCATCCAAGGTCATGGGTTCGATCCCAGGCCATGCAGAGATTGAATTCATGATACAATTTCACAAATGAGGTGACACCAGTGCCTTAAGGGTTAACCCGTTGTTCTTGTAAATCTGTGTCCGGGTGAGTTGTCATGTCAAGGACCTGCGACATGACAATTCAGTGAGGCAGCACTATATCTGCTACAAGTTAGTCTCATCACAAAATGACTGAAATAATGTAAAACCCCAAACAAACAAACAAACAAACAAAGAAATAAACAAACTATAACAATATAAGTCGGATGTTGATGGAATATTTCAAGTGCTGACTAAAGGTTAGTTATAAAGATACTCATGAAATGTAACTAGTAACGAAATAATTGACATAGAGGAAAGGACAAATTTGGGAAAGTGTTCTTGGCAAACGTATTCAGATGACAGACAGAGGAATATTAGCTCATTTGTTTATCATGATAACCAGGCAACGAGGAAAGCTACCCTTCTTATGTCACACTTGCGCATGCCCAGAGACATGATGCCAGAGGTCAGAGGATATTGGATCAATCTACCTTGATCATTGGTGGATATGGTTATATAATTTACCTGCATTCATCTGATACAAGAGGCACTCATTTCCCCTCTCATTCCATCAGTGATGTCCTATAATTCTTGTATAATATTCCAGACATACAAGAAAACTCACCACAGGGCAGCTATTACTTTGGTACCTCACTGGATATTATACTGAATATTATTTCAATATTATATTGGATATAAAGGCTTTTGTTTATTTGGGGTGTACGACGCGGTTATTTCATGACAAGACCTATTCTATCGGATATAATGCTGTCATGTCGAAAGTCCTTGACGTGACAGCCCACACGGTCACAGATTTATGCCTCAGTCACACTTGCACCGGGCGCCGGCCGGGCAGTTGGTCAGGGTTGCGACTGGCGAGAAACAACGAGACTAAGTGCATCCTCGCATAGTCTTTAATGTCTATAACTTGTTTTCGCAGTAATTATACGTCTTCAAAGTAGTTAATTTGGTATATAGAACAAGAAATCAATGAGTTTCCCAAATATTTGTAAAAATTCAAAAAACCCCAAGAGTTCCAGAAGGCGTAAATAACTTTATCTTACTTACCCTACTCAGATACACCCCGGTACTTGAATTATATTCTGCCTGGCAATAAACCATAAAACATTGGTTAAACGTTCTTATTTGAGTTACTGAACTTTTTCAAAATGTCATGCGGGTCACTTTTGTGACAAATAATTAGTTTATGTCTACATTTATAAGTGTGACAAGTGTTTCATTGTTTTTCAGATATCACTGAGGGGAATCAGTGATAATTCTATCAGCAATCTTCCAGCTCATCCCTTGATTAGAGAGAACGGATGATCCCATCTCTTACTGCAGTAACTGTTACATTTTAGGGGGTTTTCCCCTAATGGCCGACAAGGACTACCAAAGTGGCTAGTTTAACATGTATAATAAATCAGATAATCGTTATATCTCATTAGAGAAATTGAAGAAAGGGAGGACTGACACAACATCCACTGACCACGGTCAGTAAGATTACCACGAAGGAAAGCTGATGGTTAATTGGAAATGTGGTGGGCAGTGAAGTCTGATTGGGTGGTCTCTCTCTTATTGACAACTTAGCAGCATATTACCCCCTATATTACCCCCTATATTACCCCCTATATCACTGTCAAATGTTCTTGTGTCAGATTCAGTGCTGCGCCACTACATTGTTATAAATGATAACGATTATTGCAAGATTTTGGACGGACACAGACCGCGGCACAGTTGGTTTGTTTGTTTGTTTGGGGTTTTACATCACTTTCAACATTATGTCAGGTAGTCAGAGCGCAAGCTTATTAGCACCAGCTCCTGGCTTAAATCGTTTCCATACAGTTCAGTCTGTGATCATAAAGAAGTGCATTATATTTTCCAGTGCAGCAGCCAATGGACATACCCTCCAAGCCAATCGGTCCATGAATGTCCTCTGTTTGATACCCTCCAAGCCAATCGGTCCATGAATGTCCTCTGTCTGATACTCTTCAAGCCAATCGATCCACAAATGTCCTCTGTTTGATGCCCTCCAAGCCAATCGGTCCATGAATGTCCTCTGTTTGATGCCCTCCAAGCCAATCGGTCCATGAATGTCCTCTGTTTGATACCTTCCAAGCCAATCGGTCCATGAATGTCCTCTGTTTGATGCCCTCAAAGCCAATCGGTCCATGAATGTCCTCTGTTTGATACCCTCCAAGCCTATCGGTCCATGAATGTCCTCTATGTGATGCCCTCCAAGCCAATCGGTCCTCTGTTGGAAACACTCCAAGCCAATCGGTCCATGAATGTCCTCTGTTTGATACCTTCCAAGCCAATCGGTCCACGAATGTCCTCTGTTTGATACCCTCAAAGCCAATCGGTCCATGAATGTCCTCTGTTTGATGCCCTCCAAGCCAATCGGTCCATGAAAGTCCTCTGTTTCATACCCCCAAGCCAATCTGTCCATGAATGTCCTTTGTTTGTCTGTGGTGCTGTTGTGCGCAGATGAGTATTGTTGTTCTCTTTGATGTTAGCAAGCTTCTCCTTTCTATAGGTTCCTTTAGTATCATGTATTGCTATTGTAAGTAAATACCATGCCCTTTGTAGACTAATCCTATCAGGATAAAGGGATTATGAAAATACAATGGCTTCAAACGAGAGAACCTTTCCTGTGGCGTTGTTATGTCTTCCTCGTGTATGTACTGTGTGTATATGTGTCTTTGATTTTGTCAGTACAGACCTGATACGTGTCCACGTTTTGCCAGATACACCAGCATACTGGTTGCCTTCGGGAACGAAGGACTACATCTGTAATTACTTCAAATATGAAGAAAATCTCAGCCTTTGTGAAGTCCAGAATAGTTTATATATTAATGGGTTCTTTGGTCTCCAAGAAATTCCCAATATGCCTGGTTTGCTTCACAGATATATAGATACAAAAGCTGGAGAGAAAATAATACTCGACTCAAACATGTGAAATAACGTTTTAAACAATCCACAACTTTCTAGGAAAAGATATATCTTCAAATAAATTTACTCTGAGGTACAGACTTAATTCTTAATCTAGATTTAGGTAAAATCATCTAGTCAACATGCTGAATAGTCCTTATATCAAATTTGTTTAACAGTGATTGTGAACACACGTGAACAGTGCTGAAGTGCGAAACCATAAGGAATTGAAATGTGCATTGCCTTGTGCCATATTCCCAAGCGACGGTGTTTACTTATTGTATTTAACACATGCACGTTAATGTACATTCATTGGTTAATCTTTTAAATGTTATGGTCGGAAATATGAAATTGTTAGTTTGAACATTCTATCTTTCTATCTTGATAATCTATTTTTCAGTTTTAGATTATATTTTGTTATTTTGTAACAGTAATTATGCTATAAAAGAATGCTGTTTTTGATTCAAATCAAATATTGTATTCATCATTTTGTTGAATGTTCACATCGTGGTTGATAATCAATTACAATACCCATATGGCCTGAATCGCTATCTCATTATATCTTAAAGATCTTTGCCTATTCTACAATCAATTACAAAGCATAATGGACAACAAGACAACATTTAATACTACGTACCTGACATATCATGATACCAGTGTAAGTGTTATCAAAATTCATTATTCGTAAACCCTGGTTATGGTAATGGGGTTCATGGTCTTCAAGACATCGCATTACCCTCCAGGCTTGCTCGGGTGCTGCTCCATGCCAAGGTGAAAAGCTTTGATATAGATTTATGCCTGGAATTATGACTGGATTAAGATCCAAACATCGCCCACAGAAAATCTGTCAATCATCATGCAGTATCTGTCAATCGTCATGTAGTATCTATCAATCATCATGCGGTATCTGTCAATCATAATGCAGTATCTGTAAATCAGCATGCGGTATATGTCAATCATCATGTAGTATCTGTCAACCATCATGCAGTATATGTCAATCATCATGTAGTATCTATCAATCATCATGCGGTATCTGTCAATCATCATGTAGTATCTATCAATCATCATGCAGTATCTGTCAATCATCATGTAGTATCTGTCAATCATCATGCAGTATCTGTCAATCATCATGCAGTATCTCTCAATCACCATGTAGTATATGTCAATCATCATGCAGTATCTGTCAATCATCACGCAGTATCTGTCAATCATCACACAGTATCTGTCAATCATCATGTAGTATCTGTCAATCATCATGCATTATATGTCAATTATTATGAAGAATCTGTCAATCATCATGCAGTATCTATCAATCATCATGCAGTATCTGTCAATCATCATGCAGTATCTGTCAATCATCATGTAGTATCTATCAATCATCATGCAGTATCTGTCAATCATCATGAAGTATCTGTCATCATCATGTGGTATCTGTCAATCATCATGTAGTATCGGTCAATCATCATGCGGTATCTGTCAATCATCATGCAGTATCTGTCAACCATTATGCAGTATCTGTCAATCATCATGCAGTATCTGTCAATCATCATGCAGTATCTGTCAATCACCATGTAGTATATGTCAATCATTATGCAGTATCTGTCAATCATCATGCATTATATGTCAATTATCATGAAGAATCTGTCAATCATCATGTAGTATCTGTCAATCATCACGCAGTATCTGTCAATCATCACACAGTATCTGTCAATCATCATGTAGTATCTGTCAGTCATCACGCAGTATCTGACAATCATCATACATTATATGTCAATTATCATGAAGAATCTGTCAATCATCATGCAGTATCTGTCAATCATCATGCAGTATCTGTCAATCATCATGCAGTATATGTCAATCATCATGCAGTATCTGTCAATCATCATGCAGTATCTGTCAATCATCATGCAGTATCTGTCAATCATCATGCAGTATCTGCCAATCATCATGCAGTATAGTGATCAGGACATGTTTTATCACCAATCATAAATTCCTTTAGATTCAGGTATATTCCTGGTCCTGAGCGTATAATTTGGGAAGAGTGTATACAATCTGTCACATACCGCTGTTGATGAGGATTCAAGGGGTCAACTGGGGTCACCAGAAGAAACAAGGATGGCAAGGTTACAGTGGGGCGGACGTACATCACAGACTACAAACCTTACACCATTTTACCTTCAATTGCTGGACATTAACTTAGTCTGTCTCTTCAAAAACAGAATCATAATCTAACAATTCAAATGAAAAAGAGGCCTCGCATTTTTATAGAAATATCTTCAGAGTAAAGTGGGATGAAGCAGGGACTTCAACGGCAAAGGTCAATTGATGTTACATCAATGCTGAGCTGTCAGACGTCTTGTTGTATACAGACCCGTGCCTGTTATTGTTACGAGTGACTGGTGTTCTTAATGGCATATTAATCATCTGACACAAAATTAATCTAAGCTTGCATGACCCGTTGACAATTCGATTGAACAGTATCCTACTTATTTATAGGTCTATAAAAATACACAACTATTTATGTGCATTTTTACGTGTAATATTGTTCTTATTGGTTTATAGAGGGGATTTAAGGCTGGTAAGGCTGATAGAAGGTTGGACATATGAATAGCTGATGTGTCCTGCCAGAGTGTGCACGATGAGTCCGGTCCCACTAGCGTAGTTGGTAGAGCAATGGATCTGTGCAACACATTGTTATGACGAGGACAGGAGGTGGTGGGTTCGACTCCCACTGAAAGCAATATACATTCAGACTGGCTAAAAACCTCGAAAGTCGGCCAGTTATGGCCACTGTTGCTGAAAGGGTCACAAAGACACCATTTTATCGTAATGAAGGGGATGTTATACCTATCAGAATAAGACCTACTTTGTAGAGATATAAATGTGAAATATGTTCCTTAAATTCGCGAGTCCAGTAAATGGCATGAATAAACATGATTTGATCTGGCGTATAGTCAATATGTAAGAATTGTCGTTTCCCCTTTGGTTTGTATGTCACTCGTTGTTGATTGATAGTTGCAGCTCTGCTTTGTACAATCCTCTAATGACCTTGAACTATACTCTTATGACCTTGTATGTGACCTTGCAAATGAAGTATGGACTACTACATTTGCGAGGCACCCTGAATTGACTTCTGGAGACCTGGAGGTTAGCTGGGCTCTGAACTGGTGACCTGTGGCTTTCACCGTGTACATCAATATTACAAGAGGAAAATCAAGATAGTTTAACTTAGCACGGCCCAAGCTACAAACAGGACGGAGGCCACACTTTACAATGTAGCTTCTTAGGAATTGCAGGCATATCTTGAGATCAGTTGATGGGCACACGTTGGTGTTTTCAAGAATGACCAATCTTGTCAGACAGCCAGTGGGTATATATGTATAAATATATATATTGTCAGACAGCCAGTGGGTATATATGTATAAATTTATATATTGTCAGACAGCCAGTGGGTATATATGTATACATCAATATGACTTTAAAATATCAATTCTTCGGATATTTTTTCAAGCAAATATTATCAATCTAAAACAAGCTGAATTGAGTAACTAAAATCAGATTTAAAAAAAATATCTTACTGTTTTTTTTATTGTTCTACATTTTGCGTAACTTTCCATACCCCCAGCCGCCTCAAACCTTTCCTGAATCGCGGATCACTTATCATACCCACACTAAAAATACCTTCTGGCTATAGATTATGTATTTTGACTTTAGTCTATAAGCAACATGTGCTTCCTGTGTGAACTTTCCCCTGTTATCGCCCATTCTTGCCAAGCTGGATTGAATCAAGCAGCATCGATCAAACTCGATGTCAGTAATAGAATAGTTAAGTGAGATATTTTATCTTAAAGGTCTTACAGTGATAATTGATGGAATAACATGAATGTTTTAGCCGCCATATTTCATGGATTTCTTGTACATTATTGACAGTGACAACGATGGCTGTCAGAAAGTTAAATCATTTTGAAGTTTTCATAGAAACAAATATGACAAAAATCACTCTAACTGGACACGTATAGATGGATCGGAATTAAATTCGTTTCGTTCTTGATATCATCTAAGATACATATTTCAATACAGACTGAGAATATTTACAAAGAATTTCATGTTTCACTCAGATTCGTTCCATTTGAGATTCTCTGTTTTTATTATTCGCATTTACTCTGAAATGATCATAATCATGGTGTTTTATTGAGGGGTCAGTTAAGTGTATGGTCTACTAATGTTATGTATTAAACAAAAGTGATATCATAATGTGCATAAAATAATATATCATGACGTGCATGACATATAAATAAAACACTTGAAAACAGCAACTTCATATCTGGGAATTGAACGCATCGTGCTGTGTATCTGTATTGCTATTAATCGCTTGAAGCGTATTAAAAATCGTGAAACCAGAGAACATGCATTATTTTGTAGTTGTTATATTCAGGTCGATAATACAGGTATAGGTATTTTTTAATTTGATTTCCTACAAATTTGTACTTCTTCCATATTACCTTCGACAAATCGCGTTATGATGTCTGTAAAACAGTCTCCAGAGGAAAAAACCCTTATTATTCTTGTAACAAAAACACGAATAACTTTGGCTATGTCTTGTGTGGAACCAGCTTTCTTTATTCCCAGTGTCTGAAATGTTGAGAGAGATCAATAGCAAAGAAAGAATGACTTTTTTATAGATAGATTTGATGAAGCACTTTGTCCAAGTTCCTTGAAGTATGTATGCCATTCGAGGTAGATATAAGATTTGGGGATTCATGTATGAAGTTTACTTACGCTATCTAATGGGTGGCAAATCACGTGACTCTCGCGAGACTGCATCTTCATTTAAGGGTTTGGTGCTACACTCAGAGGTTGAGAAGCGATATTCTATGGCCCAGTGACCACACCCAATCAATGCATCTACCTTCTACAGTTTTTCTCAAGACTCATCTCAGGAAGCCTCAATAATAGCAAACTATTGGGAACTTGCTGTATTGCCGCTGATGGAAGCCAGCAAGGTACACAACACTTGCTGTATTTAGGGCCTACAGCAACACAGATTATATAAATGATTGATATTTCAATGTTTGTGGAATCTATAAATTTACAATTGCATTGCTATACATATTCATTTTACCTTTTAGATACCTTGTTGTTTGGGATGTGAACATTTCACAACTACGGCAAAAGGTATATTTTTTCAATGTCTAGCCAATTAGGGTATTGATTGATTGGAAATGAATGTCAGATCCTTAGAATAATGTCATCTGAGTGACAATAACCGAATCAAAGGTATTGACAATTGACAATTATTCTGTTTTCAGATATGTAGATCATAAACACAGCACACGAATTACAGTGAGAAACACAAAACCCAACATAACAAGAGTACTAAAAGTGTTCATTGCGCACAGGTGAGTTTAAAAAGGTATTGTCATTATAGTGTATACAATGCATGTTTATATATATACAATGCATGTTTATATATATATATATATATATATATATATATATTATATATATATATTTGAAGGAATGTGTTGTTGAACTTCTGGTTAAATTTATAAAATAATTAAAAGAATATTTTTGGACAAGATTCTTCATTTGTAAATTTATTGTTAAGGATGCCCGTGTGTTGTGATAGATGAAATTGGGGGTTTCAGTGTTATTGGGACTGTCTAGATACATAATGTTGATTGTACTAGTTTAGAAGTTTGGCAAAGTTTGGAAATTAACATGTCTCAATTTCAAAGACGCTGTTGAGATAATTTTGGAGTTCATGGCAAATGATTTACAGGCCAGGCCAATGGATGTCTCAGTTTCAATTAAGAAACGAGTTTTGATGGGCAGTATGACCATATTTCAAAAAAGAAGTTGATTGAGAGATATTTATTCGATAGAATACGGTCATTAGCTACATATATAAATCAAACTGGCAATCGAATTTGTTAACCACATGAACTAATAACGCATTCATATCAAATACAAGATATAGAAGAGGTATCTTTTTGAAGGTCAGTATGTGTATAAGTCTATATGTACATGTAATAGGGACACAATCATATCGCACTTCCTGTAATCGATTTCAGTTTTTTTATGTATATACATTACACAAATCATGATTACCAGGAGATTTACAATCTAAAAAACACAAAACTTGATTGTGTCATTTCCATTATTTTGTTCTGACCCTCCACTCAGACGGGTCACCATTATTCCTTAAAGAGGGAGGCCCAATGAATAATTGATGCGTGTGTCGCGGTGATAGCGGAATAATGTTTAAGTTTATGGAATAAAACCTTCTATGGTCGATGGAATAATTCAAAGCCAAGTGCCTGTGATTGCGCGGTCATGAGGCAGTCCTCCTTGGAGGGTGATGACCTGCAAATCTAGACATTGAAGCTTAACTGCATCTGCTTAACTGTTTCGGCTTTGGACTGCCAGGATTCGTTATTCTAGCCAATAATGTACTCTTTATTTATTCAGTAAAATACATATGTCCACCTTATCTGCATGGTACCTTATTTACCATGCATAAAGCGGCAAACCGTTAGCACTTACATATTGTAATGAGTCATTTACTATGCTGAGAGGGCAAAAAGCAAAATCTTTGAGACCTGGGATGAGCATTGTTTCTTATTGCCGCTGTTACTTTGATGACTTCATGGATACGTTTTATCCTGCCTTTACATGAATACATGCAGCTCTATGCATTGTTATTCACCATGGTTCGGAGAGGCCACACAACAAAAGAAAAGAAACCACACCCTCAGAACGATTAATGGTCCATCCCTAACTTGCAGAGGGCATGTCGGTGGCCTCGGCTCTCTAGGAGGAGAGGTCACTTGGAGAAGACCTTTATTCAAGTAAGGTCATAAAGGTGTCAGTAGGGAACCTTGAATTACTGACCACTCTCTGCAGCCTTTCACACCTAACCGACCTCGCATTCCATCTAACTCTCTCTTCCTATGAGATACATTTGCAAAAAAACCTCTTTATGGCATATCTCCCATTCATATTAGCGAATATCTAATTGTCTCAATATATGAGTTGCTGGGAGCAGATTCGTCACATCTTTATGGATCTCGGTGTTCAACACTCACCTCAAAGTAGGGATGGACCAACCTCTTTGATGCCGCACGGAGTAGCTCAATATCCGGCCATGTATCATTGTGAACTACAGCAAGGACCGACTCCAAGATGTAACAGGTTCATCTCCACTGGCTGTTATAATCAAAGCTTGTTAATGAGACTCACACGGTGATAGCATTCCTCATACAGATTCGTCACAATTCACGATATATAACTGACTTAATGGCTTGCCTCTGCACTTTATTTCAACACTCTATATGGGTGCCTGTTACCACTTTGGCAATATGCACGTATAGGCTTATAATAACCCATTACTCCAGCAAATAATTACAGCATCAGACTGTCAATTAAATGTGATATTCACATTGGATCAACCCTCTCAGTTATTGCCAAAGTGTGACATTGAAAGTCTGTTGACACTGAAAGGCTATAAATGGCTGTTAGATTCCACTCACAGCAGACCAATTTGAGGGGGTTGTTTTTCTGTGACAAGAATAGTTAAATGAGCACCAAAAGGACACCCAACAGACTTTTTGTCAAAATGTAAAAGCGACAGCCACAGCCAGGAATGTACATGGCATCAGATAGTTGTGTAAAGGAAAAGGGTGGATTCTGATTGGAAGGAAAAGGGCATAAAACAGATATTAGATAGTGTGTAAATAGTTGCCAATATTTACCTCAGTTTCTTTCAATATGGCCGTTATAGTTTCATGATAGCATATCAAACATGTGAAATAACATGACAGATAATAAATAACATGACGATCTCATGGATTGTATATTAAGCTCAGGTTTCAGAATTGGTGAACTGGCATGACATCTAGCAACAGTGCAGTCCATTTTTATTTTCAAAGAAAATTATTCAGAAAATATATGGAGTGAGGAAGCTTGCAATGAGTGAAGTAAAATGGATATGATTCTGCCTGTGAGACCCGCCCTCTCTGATAAATGACCCGCAAATATCGCATCACACTGGACATATTCCCAATACATCTCACATCACTTTAATATCGCCCTAACATGGAATAAATCATGTTTCAGCAACTGCAAAACCTACAAACTTCGCAAAGGGAAATATGCTTTCCTTGAGTTTTCCTTTTTTCTAACATATTTATCAAGGCTTTTCTATGGCAGAAATATGTATTTTATCTCCATATCATGCATGGCGCTTTGCCCAAGAACAATCCCAAATCTTTATCAGTGCATAATTGGTAATATATTTTAAAAATAAAGGTTTTTATGGAGTTGAAACCTTATAGTAAATGCTATTCTGTGGAGGCATATCAAGGGATGAAATCAACAATATTATGCCAAATTAAACCTATCCATGTCAATCTGTCCACATGAGACAACATGAGAGCACCTTTAAGCTCATTGCAAAAAAAGGTCAATTGATTATAATTATCAACTAGCTATCTGTGGCAAAAATGAAACCTTTGTCCACTGCCCGTTGCTATTGAAATGTTTTCTCAAAGTGAGTTGAAAGAGGGTCACTTTGAACATTCCTGTTGTAACCTTGCAGCGATTGCAAGGTAGCAATGTGTCTCTAGGAGACAACTCTGCCCTGATTTGATAATGAGCTGGTATGTTCTGACTACTTCTACCACCAAGTAGTTTGAAAGAAAAATCTCTCCTAAAAAGTAATACTCACGCGCTGTTGAAACCGATGTTGATGTTTCATAAAAAGTAAAACAATTGTTTCACAGTAAACCGTTGAAATCATGTACATTATGCATATATGAATTTGTTTTCTACCATTCAGAGATTTAAAATCATTAGCACACAACTGATGACGTTTTATTCATCACGTTTGAAAAGTTTAAGTTTGGCGCTGGCAGTATACATGTACATATACACGATGCAGGATACATTTTGCCAGGTTTGGCTGATCATGCTGGGGTTTAAGGTACTCCTAATTAAACCCGAAGACCTCCACTGCCCTCATTGCACTGTTTGGCTGTTGTTCTATATCTGGAACACCATTTACAGTCATGCATGTGAGTCATACCCACCAAAATATCACACAATCAGAATTGACCAATCACAGGTCATGACCTGTAATCAGCTTCCTCACTGAGATGCTAACCAATGAGAATCTATTTGAATATTCATTCCTCCTGTTACCAATCATTTCTCAGCCAGATTTATGAACAGTCATGACTTGCGGCAGATCCTGTGCGCACATTTTTATCTTTGGTAGCAGGGACTTAAATATCCTGTTTTGGAGGGTCGGATTAAAGGTTGAAGAGGCAGCAAGTATTGCTCCTCTTTGTAACGCTCTGGTATTGGGATTTTATGGGTCGCTTCATACTGCATGGCCACCTGTTTGGTGCTGTTTCTCCAATGCTCTTATCTTCACATTTTTAAATATGGTATTTATTTTACAGTGGCGGAAAGCTTAATAGTAATGGTTCATGTTCTACCAATAGAGATATTTTGTATCATATTTATATGAGTTATAGATGGTACAATAAGACGATTCTCAGCCACAGAGAGGAGCAGTCACACACTGAGGCAGTTTAGTGATGTGAGCAAGGTTATAATACTGGCTGGGTGGAGGTAGTCTGTATCCGGTCATAATAATAGTGGTCACAACACTCTTATCCGTGCAATTTCGGAAATGGTATTTTCACGTCCCTTTCAGCAACAATGGCCATATTAGATCGATCTTCGTGTATCTCACCAGTGTGAAAGCAATATTGCCAGTGGCAGTGGGAGTCGAACCCACCACCCCCTGTCCTCTACTTATATAACCGAGTAAAGCTCAGATCTTGAAGGTACTAATGCTCAGATCCTGAAGGTACTAATGGGACCAGTATCTGTTGCCATGCAATTCACATAGACCTGTGTAACATCATTTATATCTTTCTGAATATATGTCATCTTTGTTGTTCATCTCTATATTTCAAATTGACACATTATATATGCATTTTTATGAATGTTAAATCGTCCAATTGCTATGCTTTTTGTGATGATATTTTTCATAAGAAGCAGGGCATGAGGTCCTGATGGCATGCTGCTATCTGCCCTGGTACATGGGACCAATTCAAACAAAAACAAACAAATCCACATCATATTCCATATTCTATCATTATTCAAGTACATTAGTAGTTCGGTAACTCCAAATGAAAATGCCACAATGTTTCATTTTGTAATTAAAACATCTTTGGAATTGTCAACTCCTATCGATCCATAAAATACTCCACTTGCATAATATTGCAACCGAAGATTATAAAAATGCACCTTTACAATTTGGTGTAATGATAATCTTCACTAATTAATGTTTCCTTTTTAAGATGACATTACTCTGGTAATTCCTTTGTTACCGATCTCCGACAATATCCATCTGATTAAGCTGGCGTCTGTGCTGGACGAAAGAAACTCGCTCAAGATATTTTTGATAGAATATCAAATATCTCTTAAATGTCAGTAGTCCCACTGAGTGATAATTTGTGATTCCATTGGGTTTGTAAGTAGAAGCGGTGATAGTGACAAAATTTTACTCTCTGTAACATGTTGCATAATAAAACAGTATAGACTAAACATTAGAACTATCGAGATCTTTTGCAATGTGTCGGAACATTTTATTCCACAAATTGTATCATAAATGATCATTTGATCATTTCCAAGAGCAAATTTGAGCAGACAATAATGTCTGCCGATCAAAATGCATTGAGCTCACACCATGAAAAACAAATTTATTTCGAAATCTTGACTTCAACATTGGTTTGTTAAATGAGCACCATTCTGGTTAAGTTCACACAAACAAACTCTGTACACACTCCATACACATACTTTGTAAATATCATTTTGCATCATTTTGCAAATTGCAACATCAGTTATTGCACAGTGGGCATTTGAAAACAGTGGAGCAATGATTCTATGTCGATGTATGATATCACTATGACCTGAATTACTCCACTGACTTTAAAGGTAGAATTACATTATGTAAATGATTGAGAAACATCTGTGCGCATGCTCTGAACATCAAAATACGTGAATCTGATTCATCTTAATTTGTACATGACCTTTCACTTTAACAGATACAAAGTTTGTTTTAGTGAATAATTTGTAATGAAAAAGTATTGAATTAGTCGTATAGATCATTTTTCCTCGTCTGCACCTTGACCTTTTATGGAATAAATATGAAATAGATATGAAATAGGCACGAACAATTATCTGCAAAAATCTGATAGCTTTGAGAGTTTGGAGTCATCATAATGTCATGGTGACCTTCAGGAATATTAGTTATTCCAGCAGCATTTCCCACAACAATTACTTGGGTCAGATTAAAGCCTGCTCAATGTCCTTCTCTTCACGAAGAGTTTCCTTTTGCATCATCACTCCCATAAACAATACGATACATCATCACTCCAATAAAAACAATATGATGCATCATCACTCCCATAAACAATGTGATGCATCATCACTCCCATAAACAATATGATGCATCATCACTCCCATAAACACATAAACAATACGATGCATCAGCACTCCATTAAGAACAATACGATGAATCATCACTCCCATAAACAATACGATGCATCATCACTCCCATAAACAATACGATGCATCATCACTCCCATAAACAATACGATGCATCATCACTCCCATAATCAATACGATGCATCTTCACTCTCATTTTCAAACTTACTTTCTACTTACATTGTTAAACATAGATATATATAGAGTAAACAAGATATATCTCATAAGATTTCTGGAGGGATTCCTTAAGTGATCTAGAATTTGCCTGGAAAATGGTTTATGTCAACTTTACGATCCCGCTATATTGTTTTCGAAATATAGCCCTAAACAATAGTTACTGTTGACGCACAACAGTAGAGAGTTTATCTGCAGCACAAATTATATCTTAACTGTGCTGCCAGCAACTTTTACTCTACTTTTACAATAAATTTACTGTGACAAAAGTCATTTAAACATGTTAACACAAGCCACAGTCTTTGATAACAAATCAGGGAGTTTGGGCGACCGACATCTTTCCCCAATCTAGCCACCTCACATCCCTGCTAAGATGTGGTATCTCATGAAGGCAGCTGGGCTTTTCTATCCCTTCCAATTATCCATGTTATCTCTGAAGTGTGCTTAAGGTGTATTTGATAGAGAGAATGAAATAATGTAGCAAAAGGAGGGCAAAATCTGTCAAACCAAATAAATGGTCAGAAATACGTAGGTGCTAAGTTTCGGCCACAAACATATTTGTTATTGACAAATGTTTAGAACACAGAAGAACGCCTGGTATTAGGTCAATCTGCAGTGATTCAGATGCATCGATTCATAATGACCTGCCGCCCTTTACAAACCATGTGCTCAATACTAGGGACTTCAGAATAGATTTCCCATCATGCTTTGGACGTTTATTCAACACACATTATGCAAATAGATAAAGCTTATGTGGGCTTAAAATATGTCTTCTTTGTGACAAAAGTGACAAAATTAGGGTTATTACCACACAATACCGTCTTCTGACGTAAGTCATACTGCCCAGAGCGAGCCGGCCTTTATGCTAACTGACATTAATGTTACACCCGCACATGAATAAGAAGGAAAAAATAAAACAAAAATAGCCATATATAATATATAAAAAATCAAACCTATTAAACATATAAAAATAGACTCATGTAATGTTCAAAACATATCACACAAAATTCTTATGATTAAAGACTATTTCATTGACAATAATTGAAATGCTTTGTTCATAACTGAAACCTGGTTACACGAGTATGTATATAACAGAATTTTAAGTGAACTTGAGGATGGAGCTCTTAAATTCCATTCCTTTCCAAGGAAAGGACGCACAGTAGGAGGTCTTGGCCTTTTACTCAAACGTGAGCTCCCTTTTAGGTCAAATAGACTGGATCCACCACAGGTCACTACGATGGAACTGATGGAGGTCTCACTCACAGGTCAAAGGTAAACAGATAATTCACCTTGGAATCACCTTTGATCTCAAAATGGACATGAAGGCCCAGATCAAGAAAATGTGTAAAAAAGGGTACTACCACATTAGAAATCTATCTGCCATTAGACATTGTCTGGACGAAGAAACAGCTATAACTCTAACTCATGCATTTGTCATGTCTACTCTGGACTATTGGAACGGGCTCCTTGCAGGTCTACCAATATCAGACATCAATAAGTTGCAATACCTGCAGAACTCTGCAGCTCGTGTAGTGGGAAAGATTAAGAAGTTTGATCATATATCTGAAAAACTAAAGGAACTACATTGGTTGCCTCTACATGCCAGAATTGAGTTCAAAATTCTTCTCATTACATGGAAGGCGCTAAGTAGTAAGGCGCCTCCTTACGAGATCTATTGCAAATAAAGCAGGGCGATAGATACCTCAGATCTAGTAATGGTACTTACCTATATATCCCTAGGGACCCGACTAAAACGGTAGGCGAAAGAGCCTTTTCCTCCATTAGCCCTCGGCTATGGAGTGCCCTCCCTAGTGACATCAGGACTAGCACTTCAGTTGACTCTGTTAAGAGTAAACTGAAAACATATCTTATAGTCTTGCAGAAAGGTTGGTGTGAGAATGTTATGTAAAACTACTTAATATGATTACAATGAACCCCACTCTACACTCTACAAACATGTCAAACCAGTACACACATAAACTTTTGACCTGGCCATAATTTGATGACTGCCTTGTTCGTGGTACAGTGATACCTCGTTGATGGTAAAGTGATGCTTACAAGACAATCGGAAAGTGTCATCGTATTCTCAACTGGCGTCATATCACTTGATGTCAGGAAAGTTCCTATGAATTATCACAACTTAAGAGGGATTTGAACTCTGGTTGCCACCATGAGAGACAGGTTTCTTACCACTGAGTCTCACTCCACATCCAACAAAATATTGCAAGGCCACGCACGCTATTAAAATGGGAATTAATTTAGGATCTTAGTCTCCATTGGTATTCAAACCCTTTCTCCTAATATTATTTTAATTACTATTATACATGCTCTGAAGATATCTGTCATTTTTTTCCAATTACTAAAACTCCAAAAATATGTATTGTGGTTGATGTGCATCACGTGAAGCTTTTATTCTCGATTTAAATGAAAGGATTTCAATGCGGAGAAAACATGTGAAACAAGCATCAATATATAATGGTAATCAAGATGAATCCGGCACCGAGCTGGAAGCCATTCTCCCTTATGGCCAGAAGAAATCTACCAAATAGTATAGTGTCATAACAATATTTTTTAAAATAACAAAAAATAACATAAAATTATCATGGCAGAATCCAAAGAGTGTTCCCCTTTTCTTGTTTATGATCTAGTCAGGTGTGGACTGTTAGGCAATGTTTATGATCTAGTGAGGTGTGGGTTGCCAGACAATGTTATGATCTAGTGAGGTGTGGACTGTCAGGCAATGTTTATGATCTGGTGAGATGTGGACTGTCAGGCAATGTTTATGATCTAGTGAGGTGTGGGTTGCCAGACAATGTTATGATCTGGTGAGATGTGGACTGTCAGACAATGTTTATGATCTAGTGAGGTGTGAACCGTCAGGCAATGTTTATGATCTGGTGAGATGTGGACTGTCAGGCAATGTTTATGATCTAGTGAGATGTGGGTTGCCAGACAAAGTTTATGATCTAGTGAGGTGTGGGCTGCCAGACAATGTTTATGATCTAGTGAGGTGTGGGTTGCCAGACAATGTTATGATCTAGTGAGGTGTGAACCGTCAGGCAATGTTTATGATCTAGTGAGATGTGGACTGTCAGGCAATGTTTATGATCTAGTGAGGTGTGGACTGTCAGGCAATGTTTATGATCTAGTGAAGTGTGGACTGTCAGGCAATGTTTATGATCTAGTGAAGTGTGGACTGTCATGCAATGTTATGATCTAGTGAGATGTGGACTGTCAGGCAATGTATATGATCTAGTGAGATGTGAACCGTCAGGCAATGTATATGATCTAATGAGATGTGAACCGTCAGGCAATGTATATGATCTAGTGAGGTGTGGACTGTCAGGCAATGTTTATGATCTAGTGAAGTGTGAACCGTCAGGCAATGTTTATGATCTAATGAGATGTGAACCGTCAGGCAATGTATATGATCTAATGAGATGTGGACTGTCAGGCAATGTATATGATCTAATGAGATGTGAACCGTCAGGCAATGTATATGATCTAATGAGATGTGAACCGTCAGGCAATGTTTATGATCTAGTGAAGTGTGAACCGTCAGGCAATGTTTATGATCTAATGAGATGTGAACCGTCAGGCAATGTATATGATCTAGTGAGGTGTGAACCGTCAGGCAATGTTTATGATCTATCGAGATGTGGACTGTCAGGCAATGTATATGATCTAGTGAGGTGTGAACCGTCAGGCAATGTTTATGATCTAATGAGATGTGAACCGTCAGGCAATGTTTATGATCTAGTGAGGTGTGAACCGTCAGGCAATGTTTATGATCTATCGAGATGTGGACTGTCAGGCAATGTTTATGATCTAATGAGATGTGAACCGTCAGGCAATGTATATGATCTAATGAGATGTGAACCGTCAGGCAATGTATATGATCTAGTGAGGTGTGGACTGTCAGGCAATGTTTATGATCTAGTGAAGTGTGATCCGTCAGGCAATGTTTATGATCTAGTGAAGTGTGATCCGTCAGGCAATGTTTATGATCTAGTGAGATGTGGACTGCCAGACAATGTTTATGATCTGGTGAGGTGTGGACTGTCAGACAATGTAAGGTGTTGATGCATCTCAGTTTTCTGATGATTTTAAGAGGTTACGTTATAATATTTTAGATAGAATTTAAATATGATACCTCTGATAATAGACAATGCACTTACTTTACGAGGATTCGCATACTCGGGCTCATTTGTAATTTGATTAAGAATAACCTTGAGAGATGTAAGTAGACGTTTAGCGTTGGTAGTTATAATGTCAAGCTCCTCACACAGCAGATCTCCGTAATCTCAAATTGTGGCTGGCCAAAATCTGTATACAACTCATATATATTGCCATAAAAAGAATCACCGCCTCCCAAAGTATTTTTTTGATGGGAATATAAACATTTATTTCCAGCAAGGTTGATAATTACATTTCTATTGTTATTTTACTGACATGTTTGGTTATCATCATCATATTGAACATGAAATGGGGAGTAGAAAACTTCCTATTTGTATGGTGTCATTTTCTACCAACATAAATGGCGCCCAAAATAGAACATATTCTATAATTTGTATACATACATGCATATTAGTGCCTTCCTTATATTGAAGATAAAAAGTAATATTTGCAGACAGATATCAGCGAGTCAATGAGGCCATCCATTTGTGTCTACACTTAATACGTATTTCACCTGATTTTGTTTCAATTGCAAATTTGACACATTTTCACATACTTTGAGAGTTTTGGTATGTACCATTACTATTACAGCAACATATTGGGGTTATTTTCTGAAATTACACTTATATTTTAAAGGTATGAAACTTTTAAAGTTTGCATGGGATTAATTTAAAGTCTGTCAATTTTCATCGTTTGTTCACCTACCACATTCAAGCTATTTCTTACCAAATTAAGCTTGTTAGTAAATCTCAAAATTGACAGACTTTATTTTCGTTTTTTTCAGCGTTAAAATTTTTTTGTTTTATGCAGTAAAATATGTACTTTCATAATTTAACCACCAATAAGTGGTTCTTATAGATATTGTTTCAAAATAGCTCAGCTTTTCAGTTTCCTCTAATTTCCCTTGCAGAATGGTCGGAAATGAAAAATTGCTCAAACTGTTTAGAACGGATTTTGAACGGATTTTGATGAATAAAGATTCTATGAGCTTGTTTTTACAAGATGCAGATGATTGAATATTTGAATTTATAGTACAATCCTCGTAAATAGGAGTTTCATTGTTAAAGTCATTCAAAGGTTATTTCAGCCCACATACACGGGCCTCAGCCCACATACACGTACCTCAGCCCACATACACGGGCCACAGACCACATACACGGGCCACAGCCCACATACACGTACCTCAGCCCACATACACGTACCTCAGCCCACATACACGGGCCACAGACCACATACACGGACCTCAGCCCACATACACGTACCTCAGCCCACATACACGTACCTCAGCCCACATACACGTACCTCAGCCCACATACACGGGCCACAGACCACATACATGGGCCACAGCCCACATACAAGGGGCCTCAGCCCATTTGAGAAATTGCAATACGAATACAATATCGGAAATGCCGGGAATCGAACACAAGAATGCTGAATAGAGTTTAGTGAATCAAGAAAAACAATCAAGATAAGATAAGAAGTTTGTAGGAAAAGCGTTAGATTGCGAACGACACCATTACATTTGCAATCTTTGGGTCCCAACTACAAGTCGTTACCATAATTTGATTGGACAAAAGACAGTTAATGTAATTTTACTCCAATTGAAAGCAGTAAACACGTGCTTTGTAGAAACAAAAAAACAATTTGAGTAATTTGCTTGTGGAAGAATGGCTTACAAACAAGCATATCTGTTGACTTTGTCCTAATGGCAAAATGGTTTTCCTGATAATAAACATCGTGTAATATCTTACACGGAATCTTTTTTGGTCACTTTCTTCAGATGATTATGCGCTATAATTATGAAGGATTATCGGTGACTTAGCTCGTCAGCACTATTGTCAGAACTATATAGGCTACCACAGGTCAGATACAAACCAGGATCCGGGACTCAACGCCCTGCTGTTTTAGAGTGTATAGGTGGAGTAGTGAACAACTAAATAGCCGCTAAATGATATGCAAGATAAACATCTTTCCCTATTACCTGATTTTCTAATAATTTTTGAAGTGATTCAATTTACTTTCATCCACGAGAATTACATGTGTTACCCGGTGCTTCTATGGCCGTCCTCATATTAACCTAATATTCATATTCACTTAAGTTTGGGCGATTTGCAATTTCATTCAAAATTTTAAAATCTCCATCCATTTTATCCATGGAAGAACAATCTTTTTAACCAGTTTAGCCCCCTAATCTGTAGTTCTTTGCCTTGAGGCTTCAATTTGGGTTTATCTCATACGCCTTGTCATTCTTTTGAAATTCACATGTGAAAGCTGTCTAAAAGGTCTGCATGTCTTTTTGCGGACTTTGTTGATGGTAAAGGTAGCACGTAATCACAAGAGTAAGCCAAGCCAAGTGGGACAAGGAACGAAGATAGACAGGTAATCCAGAGCCGAGCTAGAGACAGGAAGTCGGTCATCCGGGCTCTCAGAAATGGATGTTGTGGTGGGCCATGAGTTGCCATGAGATGACCTGAGAGGATAGCAAGGGACCGCGGTAAGATCTGCGTGCGGCACTGTCTGCCTGCATGGGATATCATTGCAATCTTTCTGAAGAAATAGATCTACAACTGTGAATCGCTTTCCACAAGGAGTAGGCGGTAGCGCTTTAAGGTACATAATTTAACTTCACTCTTCATCCTGAGTTCATAGGGGCCCCCTACAACATCCAGTCGGCCCCCTACAACATCCAGTCCGGAAGCTTGACAAATTACAGAGGCATTCACAGCTCTACGTATCGCGACCGAGGCAAATAGGCAATTACCATATTTATTTAACTCAAATATCAATGTTACTTGGATCGCACAATATATTCACAAGGAAAATATGCACCATAAATGAACTCCACAGACCTCTTGGACAAGTAGACTATACTTCTTTGCGACTGATGAATGTTTTGAGTGTCAATCACAAATATAGTTGTGGCAAACAAATATTCAGGGCAAGTGTGCCACAGAAAGATTTGACAAGAAATGAATACATTCCTGACAGTCAGAATGTCATAACAACTGAAGAGATCAGCCTCAGAAACCAACATATCCTATAAATAGCCCCACTCCACGTAGAGTAACATTGATTGTCAGAGGTTATATTATCTTTGCTAATCGTCTCCATGCAGGTCGATGTAGGTATTCTAGTAACATTGATTGTCAGAGGTTATATTATCTTTGCTAATCGTCTCCATGCAGGTCGATGTAGGTATTCTAGTAACATTGATTGTCAGAGGTTATATTATCTTTGCTAATCGTCTCCATGCAGTTCGATGTAGGTATTCTAGTAACATTGATTGTCAGAGGTTATATTATCTTTGCTAATCGTCTCCATGCAGGTCGATGTAGGTATTCTAGTAACATTGATTGTCAGAGGTTATATTATCTTTGTTAATCGTCATCATGCAGGTCGATGTAGGTATTTAAGTAACATTGATTGTCAGAGGTTATATTATCTTTGCTAATCGTCTCCATGCAGGTCGATGTAGGTATTCTAGTAACATTGATTGTCAGAGGTTATATTATCTTTGCTAATCGTCTCCATGCAGGTCGATGTAGGTATTTTAGTAACATTGATTGTCAGAGGTTATATTATCTTTGCAAATCGTCTCCATGCAGGTCGATGTAGGTATTTTAGTAACATTGATTGTCAGAGGTTATATTATCTTTGCTAATCGTCTCCATGCAGGTCGATGTAGGTATTTTAGTAACATTGATTGTCAGAGGTTATATTATCTTTGCAAATCGTCTCCATGCAGGTCGATGTAGGTATTCTAGTAACATTGATTTCCAGAGGTTATATTATCTTTGCTAATCGTCTCCATGCAGTTCGATGTAGGTATTTTAGTAACATTGATTGTCAGAGGTTATATTATCTTTGCAAATCGTCTCCATGCAGGTCGATGTAGGTATTCTAGTAACATTGATTTCCAGAGGTTATATTATCTTTGCTAATCGTCTCCATGCAGGTCGATGTAGGTATTTTAGTAACATTGATTGTCAGAGGTTATATTATCTTTGCAAATCGTCTCCATGCAGGTCGATGTAGGTATTTTAGTAACATTGATTGTTAGAGGTTATACTATCTTTGCTAATCGTCTCCATGCAGGTCGATGTAGGTATTTTAGTAACATTGATTTTCAGAGGTTATATTATCTTTGCAAATCGTCTCCATACAGGTCGGTGTAGGTATTCTAGTAACATTGATTGTCAGAGGTTATATTATCTTTGCTAATCGTCTCCATGCAGGTCGATGTAGGTATTTTAGTAACATTGATTGTCAGAGGTTATATTATCTTTGCAAATCGTCTCCATGCAGGTCGATGTAGGTATTCTAGTAACATTGATTTTCAGAGGTTATATTATCTTTGCTAATCGTCTCCATGCAGGTCGATGTAGGTATTTTAGTAACATTGATTGTCAGAGGTTATATTATCTTTGCAAATCGTCTCCATGCAGGTCGATGTAGGTATTTTAGTAACATTGATTGTTAGAGGTTATACTATCTTTGCTAATCGTCTCCATGCAGGTCGATGTAGGTATTTTAGTAACATTGATTTTCAGAGGTTATATTATCTTTGCAAATCTTCTCCATACAGGTCGGTGTAGGTATTCTAGTAACATTGATTGTCAGAGGTTATATTATCTTTGCTAATCGTCTCCATGCAGGTCGATGTAGGTATTCTAGTAACATTGATTGTCAGAGGTTATATTATCTTTGCAAATCGTCTCCATGCAGGTCGATGTAGGTATTTTAGTAACATTGATTGTTTGAGGTTATATTATCTTTGCTAATCGTCTCCATGCAGGTCGATGTAGGTATTCTAGTAACATTGATTGTCAGAGGTTATATTATCTTTGCTAACCGTCTCCATGCAGGTCGGTGTAGGTATTCTAGTAACATTGATTGTCCCAAGTTAGTATTCTTTGCAAATCGTCTCCATGCAGGTCGATGTAGGTATTCTATGTGGATAACGCCTCTTTGTGTATAAATATGCAGTCTGCCGAGATCAGAGCCAAAACATAATTATGTTAATGCATAATAGGCTTATAATCCAATAAATACAAAACAATTTGTTTACCTATTTCTGGTCAAATATCAACTGTATTACCATTAACAGACACCGAGTGTCAAGCAAGTCTCAGTTAGTTGTACATTGAAAAATATAAAGACATTGTGACATACAATGGCCTCGGCAAAAACAAAACCCACCCTACAATTGTAAAGTAATTATTACTGTCATCACAAAACAACATAATTGTAAAGTGATTTTGACATTATGACTACTCGGGACCGGAGATGTTGAGGTTCTATGAGTAATTGCTCATTTCCTACCTAAATATCATAGTGAAATGACAATCATGCTGCAACTCTCGATGCTATTAATGGATAAAAGTGAAGTAGAACTTGTCAGGGCTGGGACTTGGGGCGTGGGATGTGTCTATCACGCTCCTGCATGTAGTATACCAGAATATGATTCTTCTGAATTGGAAACGCCAAACAGCCTAACAAATTGTCAAACACGCCTGTGGCATGTATCATAGATCTGTAAGGAGAAGAGGGAGACGGCTGTTAATCTGTCTGCTCACTCAAAACGGGAACAATTCCATTATCACTTATCCAAACAGATCTCAGGGATTTGTTTTTTATTCTGTCAGCAAGTGTTGTTCGTGGCTTACCCGTTGCTTCCGGTTCCGTGGAGTGGAACAGTTCCTGTTAATTTAGATGATAAGCGCGTGATTGCTCCGTGTTCTAAATCCTCAGATCTTAGCAAATGACCTCAAAATGACTAGAAATCAGGGTTGTATATCTATCCGAGTTATTCCCCATAACCTTTTTATATGGTCATTATAAAAATGCAAATATTTACAAAATAATCACAAAACATGTGTTCGTTTTGGCTGTTTATATGACACGATAATCATTTTGTTTTTCCTGAAATCGTAATTTAAATCTAAATGAACTAAACATGATTTGAATTAAAAATGCATTAGAAATCTGTTAAATTGTAAGAAAATTGAAAGGTGTGCTTGATATATTCTCTAAAATGTGTCATGACTATATCCTGATGTACATCTCAAGGAATCACTTTAATCTTTTGATTTTAGATACAATTCTATTTTACTTCTTTGGTGAAGCTGTTCACATATTAACTATAGCTTATATTGACACAAGTATTTTCACAACAGTAGCATTTTTTGTCCTCTGACTTGATATTCCACATAACAAACCATTTCATGCATTATTATAGACATAAATAGATTTTATAAAGTAATATGGCCATGGGTCGTGGCACAATTGGTTGGAGTGCAATCATATTAGTACCAGTTCCTATGTGGTGATCCACAATGTGGGTTGGATTCCCAGTTGTCTGCATTCATTTCATGATATAGATACTTAAATGAACTGCGTACCATGCGTGAATGGTTAAAGCCTACATGAAATCAGGTTTTCAAGAACTTTTCCTTCACAAAATATAAATGTCTATGATCTAGATTTTGTCATCAGAATATAATACTCGTCATCTTGCCCTTACACAGATGCCGTCTTGCCCTTACACAGATGCCATCTTGCCCTTACACAGATGCCATCTTGCCCTTACACAGATGCCATCTTGCCCTTACACAGATGCCATCTTGCCCTTACACAGATGCCATCTTGCCCTTACACAGATGCCATCTTGACCTTACACAGATGCCATCTTGCCCTTACACAGATGCCATCTTGCCCTTACACAGATGTCTATGCCATTTGAAAGTCTGACGGTATATTCCCACTCATCCATTGGACACTTTGTCAGCAAACTCAGCTTATCTGACCAGCGACCAAGTGTGAACACCTGCTTAGCTAACAATGGGCACCCTAAGATGTGGATGCTAGAGTGAATTGCCTTGCCTGAGTTTGTTCATTCGAGTTTGCCTATTGGTTCATGCATTGCACTATTCACTATTCAACAGTGGTCACATGAGTACAATAATAGCGCACTAGGCACTTGCAGCAAAGCACAACAGTCCTGGCAGGTGTATGTTGACTGATTTCAGGGACACAATCTGAATGTATCACATCATCATGACCACAAATCATTTAAACAAACCTCAAATCTGTGCAATATTGCCAATAACCCATAGGATCTCATGAAAGCTTTAACCCTTTATCCTTGTAAATCTATGACTGGTGGATACTCATGTCAATAACCTTTGACATTACAATTTAGTGAAGCAGCACTATATCTGCTACAAGTATGTCTCCTCGTGAAATAACTGAAATAATGTGGAAAGTGACCAAACAAACAAACAAACAAACCAACAAACAAACCAACAAACAAACATGACATGGGTCAGTGTATCTTGTGGCCAAAGTGTTATATCGTAATTTCGTTTGGAGTTTACAAACTGAATTTCAAAATGGAATAGAATTTTTTTCGTAATTTCATTTTTTTGTTTGTGTTTTAGCCATGATATAATCAGTATACACTAAAACCAAATGTGGTTATATCCTTCACAAATTCTGTTTGATATAGCCATATTACCAACTATCTAGTTTTGTTTATTCCTTATATCCATATTATCCATATAGCCATATTACCAACTATCTAGTTTTGTTTATTCCTTATATCATTTCATTTTCCTGAAATGCTAAAACAGTAAAACAGAATGACATAATATGCATATATGTTACTCACATGGACGATACTCTGCAGTGGTGGTCAAAGATGTATTTGATCAAATACTACTGAGTTTGCAAGTAGATAGCTAATTTGCTAACACGTGAACATCGTAATATCGGGAATGTTGTAAAGATATTACCTGCTTCATTGATGTGGCTTTACACCAATAGGTTAAATACGCAAAACTAAATACAATCAAAATAGCGTGAGGGCGTCCATCAAAACATCCGCTAACAGTCCATTGGGCAACAGCAAGATTATACAGTTGTCAATGTCAATTCCAAGAATAAAATTCCTTTCAGAAAATATATAGCCAGATTAGAATGTGAAGAAATCACTTTAAAAATAGTGACCTAGTTTTCTTGATAATCTTATGCGTTTTTTGAAAAAGGAAATTTTGATATCAAAAGCACATGTGATACATGTTTAACAAAGACGTAGATAGATTGCAAAACCATATGACATCCGACAAAGGTGCATGATATTTACCCGGAATACGTGATATTTGGCAAAAGTGCATGATGTGTACTTAAAACGCATAACAGTAATTTGGACACTCATTTATTTTGATGAAAATTATCCATAATTATGTTTGAATGCAAAATACTGATCGTGGAAATTTATATATCGCAATGATTGTGCATTATTTGACAACAAAACCTCTGAGATTCATTGACTTCTAGACTGATTGACCGATAAGACAGGGCACGTGTGTTCAACATGGTCAGCTAATTGCATCTTTGCATGGCGAGGTAGAAACACAAACGACCTCTGCCAGTAATTACATTGTAGCCATATGTTGCACATGTCGGTTTTATAATCTTCAGATAGCTGCGTTGTTCTATTTCAGAACAAAAAACAAGCTGTCACTATCAAACACATATTGTTGATTGCATGTGTCTGACTCTGGGAAATGTGTACTCATTTATAACCATAAGAATGATACCAATTGACCATGTTATTGCATGTGACAAGACATTTGACTCACCGCCTATTTGCTGCTAAAGAGAAGCTTGCACTGGTTGTGATCTCCTAAAACTCATTTAAGGCAATTTAATGTCTCAAAAATAAGATGAGATCTTTTATTCTCCTAGCAATAAGAATTAACTTATAAGGTCATGAATAAAAAATATACATGTTGATATTATGAATATTATTACTGTCAAACAACATTTTATAACACAGATTTAATTTGTTTTTTAAAATTGCACAAAACGCAATTATTGAAAATGATTGACTCTTTGGGAGTTAGCAAACAAGAAACGGGACGTCATTGCTATTTTAAATATGTTAAGTTTGAGCGGGAATGGTTGTGTCACCAAGTTCCTTTATTCCAGCTGTCAAATGAAATAGCACCTTAAAAAAGATGGAAAACAAACAGAATGCATTTGAATACAAAATGAAATTTAATTAATTGAAAACAAATATATACAAACTTGCTCAATATACTCAATTCAGTGAACTTTGATACTTTGATCCAGAATTGGGCCCAATATATAAAACTTAAATTGAATACCAAACATCATCAATTTTCTAGAATCCCAAATGTAAATTGTTTGTGCTGATACTGTAACCTTCTGATAATTCATGTCTGCAGCACTCTAGCATCAGCTGGCACTCCATAGGGCACTCTATGCCAGTGGCACTCCATAGGGCACTCTATGCCAGTGGCACTCCATAGGGCACTCTATGCCAGTGGCACTCCATAGGGCACTCTATGCCAGTGACACTCCATAGGGCACTCTATGCCAGTGACACTCCATAGGGCACTCTATGCCAGTGACACTCCATAGGGCACTCAAAGTCAGTGGCACTCCATAGGGCAGTCTATGCCAGTGGCACTCCATAGGGCAGTCTATGCCAGTGGCACTCCATAGGGCACTCTATGCCAGTGACACTCCATAGGGCACTCTATGCCAGTGGCACTCCATAGGGCACTCTATGCCAGTGGCACTCCATAGGGCACTCTATGCCAGTGACACTCCATAGGGCACTCTATGCCAGTGGCACTCCATAGGGCAGTCTATGCCAGTGGCACTCCATAGGGCACTCTATGCCAGTGACACTCCATAGGGCACTCTATGCCAGTGGCACTCCATAGGGCACTCAAAGTCAGTGGCACTCCATAGGGCAGTCTATGCCAGTGGCACTCCATAGGGCACTCTATGCCAGTGACACTCCATAGGGCACTCTATGCCAGTGGCACTCCATAGGGCACTCTATGCCAGTGACACTCCATAGGGCACTCTATGCCAGTGACACTCCATAGGGCACTCTATGCCAGTGACACTCCATAGGGCACTCAAAGTCAGTGGCACTCCATAGGGCAGTCTATGCCAGTGGCACTCCATAGGGCAGTCTATGCCAGTGGCACTCCATAGGGCACTCTATGCCAGTGACACTCCATAGGGCACTCTATGCCAGTGGCACTCCATAGGGCACTCTATGCCAGTGGCACTCCATAGGGCACTCTATGCCAGTGACACTCCATAGGGCACTCAAAGTCAGTGGCACTCCATAGGGCAGTCTATGCCAGTGGCACTCCATAGGGCACTCTATGCCAGTGACACTCCATAGGGCACTCTATGCCAGTGGCACTCCATAGGGCACTCAAAGTCAGTGGCACTCCATAGGGCAGTCTATGCCAGTGGCACTCCATAGGGCACTCTATGCCAGTGACACTCCATAGGGCACTCTATGCCAGTGGCACTCCATAGGGCACTCTATGCCAGTGGCACTCCATAGGGCACTCTATGCCAGTGGCACTCCATAGGGCACTCTATGCAAGTGGTACCCTTGCATATGGAACTGTACTCTATGTTGTACTATATTTCATTTATAATATGGTCCTCCTGGGATTTTGATTTTGCAGTCCATATGGATTACTGACCATTACTGAAGGTAACTTAAGTCAGGAAATTGGATGCAAGATAAATAATTGGAATTCAGGAGATCAAAACAGATTTAATGAATACACAACAAATTAGTCTTAAGGGGTTTCCTAAGCAAGAGAAGAATGAGATAAGCAAATTACCAAATAAAAAGAATAAGCGATGTACAGGTAGAAACCAGTAATAGAGGTGAATAAAACAAATGTGAAATGAATGGTAATAGCTGTTAAGTGGTAAAGGTAAGTTGAGTGACATATTTTGATAATTCCAGGTAAGGTGGACCTGGTTTATTAGGGTACATAACAGCAATATAGAATAAGGGGTGTAATTGGTGTAAAAAAGAGATTTTGGATGAAAAAGTAAAAATTGGGAGAAGAATAATGTGGAAGGTTTCAAGAGGAAAGGCAGAAATGTTGACTAAGGTATAAGCTGCCAGTATAAACTCTAAATAGAATTAAGTGGATTAAGAAATAAAATGTCAAAATGTCAAATGTCAATAAAAGTTTCAGGTAAAAGGTGGAAACCAAATTCTATTGGTCATCCTCAGAATAAGGGAAGGAAAAGTAATTAAGTGGTATTTAAGGCAGAATTGCATGGTTAGGATAACAAATCTTTGAAATCATCAAATTAAAAACAACAAATTGTCCCAGTAAAGGGAAGTCTAAACAGAAGTCGCCTTGTATAAGAAGAATATTGCCGTCTCAGTATAAGGGCATTTAACCGGGTGAACAATTTTGCCGGTCTAGGAATCTACAAATTCCTGGAGTTCCCAATGTAAGGAATCACCCTAAAAATAGAGCTGCTGGATAGTTTGTAAAGTTTAATACTAGAATTGAGGATAATCTATTAAATTTAAATAAAAAGCGAAAATTTTACAATTTGGTGAAATCTAGAAATTAGGGCAAAGATAAAGTATTGTGGTATAATGAACCTGAGAAGATAATATGTTAAGAACTGGAAGTTTGTGTAACTGAAATTTTATGAAGCATTTGTGTAAATTGTAAAGGTTTAAAATTGAGGATTCAAATTCAGGTAGTGTAATCTGAAGATATAATTATTGATATAAATTATAATTATATAAATAAAAAGGTAAACCTGGCTGAATGCAAAGATGTGTTTGTTTCTTTGTTTCTTTCATGAAGTCAATCTGTGTGTTAGGAGCGAAATGACCATAAAAATCATAATATATGTATATCTTAACGTTTTTTTTATATCAAGAGAAACTATTTGACTCAGATGGGCCACAACTGGAGCAACCATCCAGTGTCATAAACATTGGAATATGACTTTCACACCTATTGTTCAGAGGACAAATACAATTGTGATTGTCTAAACCAAGATGTGAAAGCTTTGAAATGAGAATAGGTTGCGAGTTGCCCAATATGTTTTATAGTCGTGAAAAGTAATGTTCTTTATGTAATTCACAGAAATAGTCCCCATTCAAGGATTCAATACTAATTGATTAATAATTGACATATTCTTAAAATTTGTGTCGTAAATGTGCATTGTTTCGGAACAACAGTAATTTGAGTTCTTTTTTAATTCATTGTATTGAATTTTTTTTATAAAAATCTGTATTAACGATGTTCTATATTTAGTTGTGGAGAGCAGCTGTCGTGCCTGCAAATCATTTCAGTAAACTCTTTATTTGGCCCACTGAGGCATACCTTACAGAACTCACTGTAGGTGAGCAATCTCCCTGTGGCGTACCTTACAGAACTCACTGTAGGTGAGCAATCTCCCTGTGGCGTACCTTACAGAACTCACTGTAGGTGAGCAATCTCCCTGTGGCGTACCTTACAGAACTCACTGTAGGTGAGCAATCTCCCTGTGGCGTACCTTACAGAACTCACTGTAGGTGAGCAATCTCCCTGTGGCGTACCTTACAGAACTCACTGTAGGTTAGCAATCTCCCTGTGGCGTACCTTACAGGACTCACTGTAGGTGAGCAATCTCCCTGTGGCGTACCTTACAGGACTCACTGTAGGTGAGCAATCTTCCTGTGGCCTACCTTACAGGACTCACTGTAGGTGAGCAATCTCCCTGTGGCGTACCTTACAGAACTCACTGTAGGTTAGCAATCTCCCTGTGGCGTACCTTACAGGACTCACTGTAGGTGAGCAATCTCCCTGTGGCGTACCTTACAGGACTCACTGTAGGTGAGCAATCTTCCTGTGGCCTACCTTACAGGACTCACTGTATGTGAGCAATCTCCCTGTGGCGTACCTTACGGGACTCACTGTAGGTGAGCAATCTCCCTGTGGCCTATCTTACAGGACTCACTGTAGGTGAGCAATCTTCCTGTGGCCTACCTTACGGGACTCACTGTAGGTGAGCAATCTTCCTGTGGCCTACCTTATGGGACTCACTGTAGGTGAGCAATCTTCCTGTGGCCTACCTTACGGGACTCACTGTAGGTGAGCAATCTTCCTGTGGCCTACCTTACGGGACTCACTGTAGGTGAGCTATCTTCCTGTGGCCAACCTTACGGGACTCACTGTAGGTGAGCAATCTTCCTGTGGCCTACCTTACGGGACTCACTGTAGGTGAGCAATCTTCCTGTGGCCTACCTTACGGGACTCACTGTAGGTGAGCAACCTTACTGTGGCGTACCTTACAGGACTCACTGTAGGCGAGCAATCTTCCTGTGGCGTACCTGACGCACAGCAACTAGCAACCAACTTTTTTGTGGATTAAAAAATCATTGAATATGAAAAATAAACAAACGATTTGAAGTATTGGAAAAAATGGATTGAATATTTTGAAAGCCTATATGTTTTGTATTCAACTCTTAGAGCAGTAATAAATATGTGTTGTAATATTATAACATGCTGTATACTATACTGATCAGAGACGATGAGGGTTAATGTTTCCGTTATTTGATTTTGTACTCTCGTGATCTCAGTTTCCGAGCGGGCTTGCAGCGAACATGTATTATTAAATTCTAGCTCATTGCATGTGGTCGTCAATGACGTCTATGATTTACTTCAAATCCAAAATGATGAGAAAGTATAAATATCATTTTCAAAAAGGACACTGTATACAAATTCTTTATTTTATCAACGACTTTCTTGTTATTTCATTTGGAGTTATTGGTTACGTAATAATGTATCAATATAACGGCAACTATTGTGGTAGAGTTTAGGGTATTTAATCTTGATCATGATTAACAGTACACATATCTGTTATATAACAACAATACATACAATTATTCTAGTTACTAAAATCATTCTGACTGTTTTTATGCACTTGGGGTATACATGAGAGAGGGGAGAGAAGTAAAGGCCACAGATGATCAGCTTTAGCTTGATATCCTAATGAAGCCACTTATATGAAGTGACATACTTATATGAAGTGACATACTTATATGAAGTGACATACTTATATGAAGTGACATACTTATATGAAGTGACATACTTATATGAAGTGACATACTTATATGAAGTGACATACTTATATGAAGTGACATACTAATATAAAGTGACATACTAATATAAAGTGACATACTTATATGAAGTGACATACTTATATGAAGTGACATACTTATATGAAGTAGGCACTGATCTGGCATGAGAGAAGCCCGATGACAAAAGCGGTAGTATATAATGCATATGCTATGCTTGTGGCGCTATCTTAACCAATATTTTACTTAGGTTTAATGGCCCCTTCAATACCACTGGCATGAATTAATGACTTATGGCTCAGTCACATTTGCACCGGGCGCTGGCCGGGAAGTAACAATCGACCGACCTAGGATAATCTGCCGATGTGCCTGCCAGGACCCTGCCAGGACCCTGCCAGGACCCTGCCAGGACCCTGCCGTGCACTTAAAGATGATATTTGCTGATAAGACATCGGGGAAACGCCGGCAACTTTTATGTTGCAGCTAAAAGTTCCCGATGACCCGCCCGACGTCTTCAA
The DNA here is from genome assembly GCA_949316495.1 of Amphiduros pacificus. Classification (NCBI taxonomy): domain Eukaryota; kingdom Metazoa; phylum Annelida; class Polychaeta; order Phyllodocida; family Hesionidae; genus Amphiduros; species Amphiduros pacificus. The sequence continues at coordinate 53,468,623 of OX439001.1, read as the reverse complement.
GATGCCCAATTGTGGCCGATGATCTCCCGGTGCCCGCTCGGCAATCTGAACTGCCGGCCGATTTGGTAAAAAATACACATCGGCCGGGCATCTTTACTGAAATCGGCGCAAATGTGACTGAGGCATTAGATATAATCTAATTTTGTATTTACCAGTTTGAGCAATGAGTGACCTGAGAGGTCTGCATGTGAGCGAGAAAGCTGCCATTCATCATCATTAATCTATTCATTGAATAAATAACAAACCCACGTTGAACAGTTATTTTCGTCATTTGAAATTGAATGCCTTTCAAAAGAATCTGTCAGTCACATGTACAACCTTAATAAGTCTTATACAATACCGTATGAAATGACATAAAACACCTGATAACAACACTGAAATGTATATATTTCTCACGTGTTATCTAGAAGATATAGCCATCTGTGCAAGACAACAGCATGACAGGTTTTGTTTGTTCCGTAACGAAAACGTACCTGGCATGCATGCTTTGGGAATAGCAATACTGAAAACTCCCACTGCCAACAGTGTTACTTTTGACTGGTTTAAAGACCTAAAGATCGACCTAATATGCCAACTGTCGCTTTGAGGACCATAAAAAACACCATTTAAATTTTAACAGGCAACTATTTTCCAGAATCAGATCGGTGTTAATTGTAAAAATAGCTTCGTCCAAATACAGAAACAAACCAAAGGCAGTAGTAATACAGGAGGAAAAGCTGTTTAGCAAATTATTTAAATTGTTCATTCAAACTTTGACTAAATGCACTGTTAACTTACCTGTCCTGTGTGGCAGGCCTGACTTGTGCTGCCATCAAACCCAAGTCAACGTGGGATGACAGCAGAGAGAGAGAGAGAGAGAGAGAGAGAGAGAGAGAGAGAGAGAGAGAGAGAGAGAGAGAGAGAGAGAGAGAGAGAGAGAGAGAGAGAGAGAGAGAGAGAGAGAGATGAGAGAGAGAGAGAGAGAGAGAGAGAGAGAGAGAGAGAGAAAGAGAGAGAGAGAGAGAGGAAAGATGACATAACATCTGCTGGGTAATGGTTGGAGGTCATGGAGTGCGTATGGATTAATACCCTAATATTACTCTACGGTTGACCTCAGTCAGCTCATGAATTTCCAAATAAAAAAAATAAGGATCTCATCATGTACTTAGAGCTCCTATACACAGTCATTGTAGGCTGATTTGTAGCAAATAAAAGACTGATTTTATTGGATCTCTGAGATTTAGAGAATATCGCACGGCATTGTGGGATATAAACTCAGCCAATTACTGAGTGGAATGTGTTTCACATGCAGTGGCACAAGTCTATTTCTGATTTAAGGTACAGTTCATTTGTAATAATGTGATGAGATTCACAGAAAGGCATAAATTGCCGGAAACCTGGATCTTATTGGATTCTGAACAATCCTTGAGTAATATAAAAGTCACATGGACTCGAAGCATCATCAGAGTTATATGATTGAATATTACATCAAAGCCCCAATAAAAATATAAGTTTATGTCATTTAATTCATCACTTGTTCAGAAAACAACTTTATTGAAGGAGATTTAAGTTTTTCATGTAAATCATATTCTTTCTTAGAAATGACGCATAATTTCATTGGATTAGGTACGCATTTCCAATTCATCACTTCAATGTTTCTCAAGAAATGTACTGCTTTCACCTATCACTATGGAATGTGAACACAAGTTTGGTTGGCAAATAACAATTACACCTAAATGTCTTACATAACGCATTCATATCATTTTACCTAGAAGTGAATCATATTGCATTAATTGTCTGTAGGGCTCAGAAAAAACGGAACAACTCAACAAGAATTATAGGATATGTCTATGTACAACATAAAATATAAAAGACCCCATTACTTGGCTGCAAGAATGTCCTAATTCAGGTTGTCGGACTGGCCGACAGCACCGACCGAGTAAAATTCATTTTCCAGCTAATTCAAACTCACGTTTTTGTGTGGCAAAATAGCGGCCAAAATGACGCCTTGATAGGCCTTCCACCAAAACGTTGGCAGGCCATATTGACCTCAATCAGCTGTAAAACTCTTAAAGTGCTTTTTGTATGGAAAAGATTCGAAATTCCAGATAGCACAGTAGTAAAAGGAGGTTAGCCGTTTAGAATACTCATGGAGTACCAAGGGCAGACCAAGGGCAAAGCAATGGCAAAACAAGGGCAAAACAAGGGCAGACCAAGGGCAAAACAATGGCAAAACAAGGGCAAAACAAAAGCAGACCAAGGGCAAAACAATGGCAAAACAAGGGCAAAACAAGAGCAGACCAAGGGCAAAACAATGGCAAAACAAGGGCAAAACAAGGGCAAAACAAAAGCAGACCAAGGGCAAAACAATGGCAAAACAAGGGCAAAACAAGAGCAGACCAAGGGCAATCCAAGGGTAAACCAAGGCAACAGCAAGGTCATTTTTCTGGTTATCAGTAAGGGAGTCAATGTTCTTCCTCTGATTCGACAAATATCAGGTGAGAGCGCCCTCTACCTTGATCGGATCATACATGAATCAGTCATTAAAATAGGTAACATTTACTGTTTGGTCAGGATAAAAAAGGCCTTTTTATGGACATAAGTCTTATTCACTCAGTGAGGATTTTACTTTAGCATTTCTGATTAAGGACAAACCATTGTAAAAGGGTTTAACTGAGTAGTCTGAGGGTCAATCAAATGGTTTAATAGACATTGCCACTATGCTAAGTTGCCAAGTTGTTATGGCTTTATCGTCTATTCAAACCATCATGCTTTTCTTTGACCAAGGACAAACAAACCACCACTTAGTGATAGAGACAATTTATCTTGCAAAATCATTTTATGACATACTAAAGTTTACGACCAATAGAAGATAGCAACACTATCAGCATGTCCTTTTTTTAAAACCTGCGGTTAAATGGTGATCTTAAATCATACCAGTACAAATGTTTCCAATGTTTAAGCCGCAAAGAAAATCTATGACAAAATTCTTGTGAAATGAACTGCCCTATACATGTCCAAAAGAAAATTCTCCTGTCCCTTGGAAAAACATGTAGGCAAAGTTAATCGTCCTGATGAGCCTATTTGAGATGATAATGCAATGAAATAATGGACGTTATCTTACGATAGGAAATATGTTGACTATTACGCATTTTATTTGTCCAAATCACGTTTATTTCAATGGGTCTTTTAGTTGACAACATCAATTGATTAATCAAGTGTCTCCACGGGTTATATTTCCACAAAATTGGTTAAGACATTATTGAGACCATGAATGTATACCCGCAGAGTCACTTTATCAAGGTCAAAATAATATTAAAAAATGCAACACATGATCGACTCAGGTCACTGTTTTGAAACTTGCCTTTGACGCTTAACATATATCAACACTGTCACAATTAATGTGTGTCAAATGAAACACAATATCTGTCTCGATTTGGAAACACTATATTGTGCATAACTGTTTTTGTGAAACACATTTGGTAAAATGCTATATTGTGTTTTATAATGAAACACAATGTTGTGTTTAATGCTCTGTCCCAGAAATTAAACATAATAATGTGTTTAATTGTGATATTGTGTTTATTCTAAACGTTTTATACATCCAACAAAAATGATAGGCATTCTATATTCTAAACTTGTCACAAAATGATGTTGATGCATTGATACATTATCAAACCATACATGCATGGTAATAATTCTTATTTTTTTGTGAAATCATCAGTTGATTGTTTTTGATAACCCACATATATGCCATCTGAGATGCACTTTGTCTAACTTGACCTCTCATGCAATTTTAGTCCTTGATACACTTCTTTGTACAGTCTCTTCATGCCCTTTCATGTAAACATTTGTCATTAGAATGTCCTGCTCAGTGTAGATAACTGGGATGCCCTCTTATACAGGACAGGTCCTCGGGATGCCAACCTGCCCAGTGTATGTACTTGGTGTTCCTTCAAATCACAGTCAGCATAGGTATCTGGGATGCCCTCCTGCAGCTGTAGACATTGACTTCAATTCTTTTTTACAGTGTTTGTCCTTCAGCATCTGTAGATATAAAAAGGCAAGGCATATCAGTACTATGTTTAAGCTATTATTCTTTTATCAAATTGAAATATAGGAATTGTCTTCATTATTTCATTCCACCTAACTTCTAGCATGCAAACTAGTTGTATTTCATTAATACAAATCACATAAGTTTGAATAAACCCGAGGCTAAAATATTCAAGATTTTGGAAAAAGACATCCTAATAGAATAAAATATATGGACATACCATATTTGTTGAATATTGTCATGAATACATTTTCTCCATGATAATGCAATCCTTGTACTTTGTTGACCAGTGGCCAACTGTCAACATTTGAATGTATAATCACATGACTATCCCTTGTGTAAATATTCTAACTTCCTGTTTTCAAAGAGAAGCACACAATATCTTAATCCTATAGAGAACTGGTCAATGGCAATTAACAAGAATGCTTTAATGTGTTTTGTTAGAGTTGTGAGAACAGAAAACACCTTACAATGATTTTATTCCTATTAATACCATGAAAATTAAATAAAAACCCTAAATTAAATAATATTATTGCCTAAAATGTTTATCCAATGTTACGTAATTAGTTCAGTCAGTATGAGCCTGTCACAAAACTGTGTTTCACAAAAACATTATATATAAGCTGTATGTTATGTGTTTTCTTAGCAGTTTTGTGTGTCACCAACACACAATATGCACATGAAAACATAATATTATACGTAAGTGTGACAGGTATATTTGAGAGTGAAAAAAGCTTCCTTAACAAAATTACTCGTTTAAGTCACAAAAATTATTTTTTTTATGTTTTGGTTTTACAAAGATTTTCAGCCGGCAATATGGTAATACTAATGTATCCAATATTGGGGTGACTCCATCTCACTACTTTATTTCACAAATCTTAATCTATATTAAGATAAGCAGAATGAGGCACTGGATGTTCCAGGTGTATATGCATGTGTGAAACAATTCACTGATAGAATTTATGTTCTGACAATACTTCATCTTGCACAATGTACCTTTGAATTCTTTCTTACCATTCCTTACCATTTCCTGATCTTTTCCCAGCCAAATATTGATTTTCATTTCCACAATCAAATACAAAATCACTCTTTTTTTTAGACTTTGCTGAAAATACATCTAGCCGACAAATAGCTAAGGCCCCCTTCCCCTAGTTTAGAGAAGATCAAAGTTGACGGACAGACAGATGACAGAACCCCACCCCCCCTTCCCACATTGATATATCAGATCACTTTTTAAATTATGAGTTAATGTGAAACATATAGCAAGTTTATTCTATATATTGGAAGATGATCAATCTTTCTTGTTTTCTAAATCATAGATGATATTTACAAAACTGACACACCTGTAACACAGTTTTATATTGTCATAATTATCTACATTCAAAACCATGTTTTCATCTGCCAAAAGCTGTGGGTGGGCTCTCTCAGTGTAATTACACTGACCAGTAAAATGTGCAGACAAAATCTGAAAATCACTGAAAGAAGCCAACTTGTGATAACATACGACAAGCTTGCTCCCGGTGTGTATGAGGAAGAGTTAATACTCTCTCTAACTTTGGCTTGCTCTCGGTGTGAATGAGGAAGAGATAATGCTCTCTCTAACTTTGGCTTGCTACCGGTGTGTATGCGGTAGAGGTATTACACTCTCTAACTTTGGCCTGCTCCCGGTGTGTATGAGGAAGAGATAGTACACTCTCTAACTTTGGCTTGCTCCCGGTGTGTATGAGGAAGAGTTAATACTCTCTCTAACTTTGGCTTGCTCCTGGTGAGTATGAGGAAGAGGTATTACACTCTCTAACTTTGGCTTGCTCCCGGTGTGTATGAGGAAGAGATAGTACACTCTCTACTTTTGGCTTGCTCCCGGTGTGTATGTGGAAGAGATAGTACACTCTCTAACTTTGGCTTGCTCCCGTTGTGTATGAGGAAGAGATAGTACACTCTCTAACTTTGGCTTGCTCTCGGTGTGTATGAGGAAGAGATAGTACACTCTCTAACTTTGGCTTGCTCCCGGTGTGTATGAGGAAGAGATAATACTCTCTCTAACTTTGGCTTGCTCCCGGTGTGTATGAGGAAGAGATAATACACTCTCTAACTTTGGCCTGCTCCTGGTGTGTATGAGGAAGAGATAATACTCTCTCTAACTTTGGCTTGCTCTCGGTGTGTATGAGGAAGAGATAATACTCTTTCTAAATTTGGCTTGCTCTCGGTGTGTTTGAGGAAGAGATACTACACTCTCTAACTTTGGCTTGCTCTCGGTGTGTATGAGGAAGAGATAGTACACTCTCTAACTTTGGCTTGCTCTCAGTGAGTATGAGGAAGAGATAGTACACTCTCTAACTTTGGCTTGCTCCCGGTGTGTATGAGGAAGAGATAGTACACTCTCTAGCTTTGGCTTGCTCCCAATGTCTATATCCGTCGACTGCTTGTATCTTCTCTCACAAAGGAAAGGTCATGCTTTCACTCCTCCAATAAGCACTCTCGATCTTATCTGTGCGGACTCGGACCACTTTCAATGTTTCCATTAAAAGCCCACAACATCAATATACCATTATCGAAACATTAGGTAAAATGGTGATATTAATTCAATGATCAGTTTGCAAAAGCCACTTGTATAGTTAACATTACGACGATGCCCATTTGTATTTTTTGTGAGAATACAAGGTTTCAAATCCGTGAAAATAGATGAAAAAAACCCGTTAAAAACTATATGTGTGTGTGCACGTGCAAAGGAGGCGATTGAATAGCGCCATCTTTAACATGTAATTAAATTAAAATGATTGAACTAAAAGAGGAGAATTTTAAGAAATCCAATGGAGCCATGAAGGAAACGACCACAGAGTTTGTGGAATGTGACATATGGGTTCTTCTCGGTGGAAATATCTGGAGAGAGGGTGATGTCCTGGAAGATAACAGCTGACATTTTACATGATCAATGGACATGACAGCCTCGGACAAAAGACGCTCTGGTTTAGCGCCAAACATCTCTCTGTCACCAGCAGTCAAGCATGGCAAGTTCTCAGGCTGCTGGGCGGCGTAGATGACACTTGTTAATTGCTTCTTCGCTTTGTATCTCGTTATAGATAAATGCTAGAAGGAAATAAGGTTGTGAAAAAAGGAAATTAGGGTGAAAGGTCCGAAAGGAAAATACTCTTTTTCAAACAAGACGCAATACTGTGGTTGATTGAGGAGGACGGCTTGGTGTCGCCTTTCCCATGTGCTTTTACGCTTGGCAACGCCCTCTGATTGGCCTGATTTAGTTATCAATTGTGTTGACTTGCTTTCAAGCATTGTCACACACACAATGTGGACATCGCTAGCAAATAAGGTTGTATTATATGACCTCAACACGTGACCGGAAGTTGATGACACCCCACGCACTATCACAGCTAGCCAAGGAGGCGCTAAAGCTACAGATACTTAACCACTTGGAGGATTGCTAAGGCAGAGTAACTCCACGTGTGTGTGTGTGTATCAGTCAGCTATTGGCTGTGCTGTTATATAAAATACGAGATCAAAAAGCCATATAACGGATTATAATTTGTTGTATTTGCTGAAATACAACAAATTTTATGGCAGTCTTATTAATTACTTACTTACCTGATCAAATAAATACTTATCAAGGGGAGACTACAAAGTGACATTCTGGGACAATTCTCCAGCCTCACATAGACTTATGCTCTAATGTCCTACTCTAGAAGGAAATTAAATTTAGGAAAGACGAGACAAGCAAATACTACATTATACTTCAATTGAAATTAATGACCTGAAAGGATCGGTGTTTTATTTGATCTTACCAGTGAAGACACTGCACCTATTAACGGAAACAGAAGACAGCCGTTAATATGACAGACGTTACGAGGTAAGTGAGCTGCTCCCAGTGAGACTCAATTCGGTTTCACTGTTACTCACCTCCAATATGGGATGAATGCTTACAATACTGCAATGTTCTTAATAAATTGTTCATATTCTTTATTTATGATATAAATGTTAGAGATAATCTTTTTAGATGAGGTTATGTGATCTCTGCGCATATGCTGGTTCATGGCACTGGACGGGTGCTCGACGTTCCGCCTCAGACGTTCCGCCTCACGACCTGTCCGCCTCACTACCTGTCCGCCTCAACATTGCTTGTAATAGACCGAATTTGACTCTCTTTTTTTTAAACACATCTACATTTCACAAAGAATATGAATCCTTGTCATATAAAGCTGTATTCTCAAGACGAGGTTAGTAAAACATCGTCATTCGTATATCGCGAGTGATCTGTCAAAGAAACACGATTGGGTCCGGAAAGTTAGCCCGGGTTATCCCGTTTCTGCACGATTGGAGCCGGCGGGTTCCGGTGGAGGAAGGCGGCGGACGCCGACCTCCGCCCTCTGAATACCCTCGGCGAATTCGGCGGAACAAAATATAGAATTGACGTATTTGAACTTACTTTTTTTTTAAACACATTTGACAAAGCTGTAAATGGACGTTATTCGCATCATTTTAGAACCGACATCCATGGAATCATTATGATATATGTGTATGCATTTTCTGAACGTAGGAAATGCATAAAAAACTGCATAATAGGCCTTGATAGAGTAGACAAATATTCATTAAGGTATTGACATGATCTAACCAAATTATCTTATGTAGCGTATTACATATAGAAACAATATGACCATTTACGTTTATTCTGATACTAAAACTGCACTTTAAAACTGTGAATGATAATCTCAAAGACAAATCACAATCATTTTTCATTCTTTTTGGTGACTGTGAGACATCTTGATTATGATAGAATGGACATAAATAACTTTACTTTTCAAATTATTTGTAAACCTTTTAAAACTATCTTTCACCAAATCTCATAGGTGCAACATTTTATTTTAGTAAACCATTTTGAACATATTTTTGGGTAATAAAGCTGTATTCTCAAGACGAGGTTAGTAAAGATACAAATCACATAAAACAGATAGGACGAGAAAATGACGCAGATAAAGATTACCTCGGGATCTTTAATGACATTTCTAAATTACATTTCATAACCAGCAGTGGATCGCTAATAGCATTCAGAAACAACTCATGACCAAAGTTTACATCCCAAATCATTTCATCACTGATCTATTCCTCACACTTAAAATGTGCTAAACCGATGTGAAGTTAATGTGTTAATTGCGAACCAATTCCACCGCAATTAGGAGCTATTCTGTGTTGTTTTATTTTTGCTGGGCACGTCAGTAATGACGTGACTTTGGCGTTGATTTGACCATACCGTCCTCAGGGTCCTGGTAAGCGTAAGGGGACACCTTAATATTGTGCTGACAGCTCAGGCAGTTTGTCATCGCCACCGGCAGCAGACATTGACAAGCTTTTCTTCCACCCACCACAGATATCACACAGCAATAAATGAAATATATATTATATGCCCGGAAAGCGGCATCCCTTTTTCACAGACTTCGTCGCCCCGAAGAGCTTTATTGTAATACAAACACATTTGCACCACTGTGAATACTGATGAAGCACGCTAATATAAAATAGGCTCCCAAATATAACGACGGTGATACAAATATATCACCTAAAGAATTAAAAACATAGTCACATACTTTCTTCTTCACTACACTAGCAGGGAGGAGACGTAACAGAAGTAGTAGCGATTCACAGATCTAAGGAGAACATATTCCACGGCGTTATTTCTTAATTTCTAACGAAGCAAATTCCCCTGGACAAACATGCATGACTAGATATCTTTGAGAAATATACCAATTGCATGTCTGTAAGTTAAGTCATTGATAACAATGATGACCAATAATTATACTATTAACAAAGATACATGGTTATATGATTGTATTTAACTTTTATATCAATTTCCCAAGGCATTTGAGGAATAACTTTATTGTACTCTGGATATAATTATATAATATTTACCACCAAACTGAGAACATGTGAGAAAGTTAACTGAGAAAAGTGTAAGCAGAAATACGTTTTTTTAAACATAGAAAATGTTAGGATTATTCATTTTTGTAATGAGATAATGTGCCATATCTGATATCCTTTAAATATTGCCCAAAAGGGTTAGTTGATTGTAGAAATTACATCGTTTTAACTATATTCGATTGTAGTCCTCTTTATACGCAGGGATCAATTTATTCGGTTCACACGAGAAAAAACATTATAGAGTGGCCTCTTTTAACGAGATCCTGTAGGTTTCTATCCTAGTTTATTCCTAGTTTTATAGCAGACTCTGAAAAAGGGAGTTCTGTAGAAAAACATTGACAGTAATATATATAATCAGACCTTGTTCTGTCCAATCAGGTAGTTTAATGTCTTGTGGCCGTTTGACGAGAGGAAATTTGTCCATCAAACCTCACGCCCATGTGAATACAGCTCTGGCAAGAGACAAGGCTGATTCCACGTGGCTTGTTAAACAAGAAAGTGTGTACTCATTCATCGAGCCGCCTAAAGTGGTCACTGTTTCACTTTAGGAAAGGTCAGATGCTAGCAATTAGCTGGATGATGAGAATGGTGTGTTCTACCGAGTACAACTCTGCCAGGCTGCGTGACCAGGTCCTGTCTATTGTTTGCACGCCCAGACCCTCTTCTAAACTAATAATTCCAGACTCAGACTGACCAGAGGTAGAGGTTTCCTCGCCCACCACATGTCCTGAATCAATCCGCATTAATTAAACACACTGAACTCTCCAATACATGGAGGCTCATTGAGTTGATATAATATCCTTATGTTAGAGCATTTGGTATATCGGTATATTGGTATATTGGTATATTGGTATATCGGTATATCGGTATATTGATATATTGGTATATTGGTATAAAGCAAGAACAGTGAGTGCAGTGTTCAGGCTGACAGATCTCTCAAGTTGGTTCTGGTGGAAGGATCTCAAGAGTTTGAAGGACGAGTGAGATCCTTCCATCAGAACCAATGAGAGAGATCTGTCTCACTGAACACTGCATGAACTCATGTTCTTGTCTTTATCTCATACTTATCCACTGCAGATAGATGGGGTTTGCAATCAACTTTATCTTCAAAGCAAAGCAGTGAAAACATGTTAATAAGTGCAGAACTATGTGGTGTGTGGTTCATTCAGCTCATTTACATAATGTAATCAATTTGATATTACTACATGAAGTGAAACTAGGCCATCCATAAAGCACTATATGAAATGGCGTAATTCTGTCTCAACTGGGTGAACATCGGTTTCAGAACACTCTCTTGGGGCTCCAGGTAAAAGATAAATTGGTATATTGGTATATTGGGATGAGTGATCATTATTCGGCCTGGAACTGAAATGCATATACACAGATTTAGTACGATATATATATATATATATATATATATATATATATATTCATATAAGCCTGAAGAAGTCCCTTGAAGGACTGAAACATGTCGCAATAAAAGGTTTTAACTCTTTGTCACCACGGACTTTGTTGGGTTACTTTCATCACCATTACACTGTATACAACTACCTTTTTACTTTGGACTATATATATATATATATATATATATATATATATATATATATATATATATATATATATATAAATATATATATATATATATATATATATATTGGTATTTCAAGGTGGTGTCGCCAATAAACTGTGCTGTGTACTCGGAGAAGGTATCATCTCAATTCAGATCTCGTTATCAATACCAGGGAAGCAAAGTGTAGCGTCTGCGCACGCACTATTGTTTAGCGTCTGCGCACGCACTATTCTTCATTATAATGCACTGACGCCAGAATTAGTTCCCTCTGGAGAGCGCCTTCTCTCACCTGATGATGGCGCTTTACTGGTGTTCTTAGCGCAATGCTTTAATTAAGGAAGTGTGATCTTCAAGAGCGGGAACATGGAGGAAAATATAAGCCTATCCTTGTTTATGTCGGTTCTTTATGTGAATACTCTTTCTCCAGGAAAAGGTATTAAAAAAGAGGAAATTTTCTCCACGCCATCCCCCTAATGGCCAAACCTGTAGTCTTCTGGAACCCTCATTCTTATATACGTAAGATGGGTGCCCCTCTCCTTGGGCAAGTCAAGAAGGTCATGAAGAACAATGTCTGTCTGGAGAGCTTCTCATAGTTGTGTCTCCGGAACAAATCTCCCGGACGTTTCATGAAAGAAAATATGAATATAAAATAATAAAATACATCGAATTGATGGATTTCCGGGGCCAAAGATATCTGTAGAAAGCACATTGCTATAATCCTAAAGCGAGACATGTTTTGTGTTCAGCTACACGATGAATACGGCTATGATTACATAATGGTTTTGGCCACGGGCCGTGGCGCAGTTAGGGCGCCAGCATATTAGCACCAGTTCCTCTGTGGTGATCCAAAGGTCGTGGGTTCGAACCCCGGCCGTGCCGAGATTGAACTCATGACACAATTTCCCACATGAGCTGAGGCCCGTGCCTAAAGGGTTAACCCGTTGTCCTTGTAAATCTGTGACCGGGTGGGTTGTCATGTCAAGGACCTGCGACATGACAATTCAGTGAGGCAGCACTATATCTGCTACAAGTAGGTCTCATCACGAAATAACTGAAATAATGTTGAAAGTGATGTAAAACCCCAAACAAACAAACAAATACATAATGGTTTTACACGATCATACACAGTAAATAGGCATACTCCGATTAATAACTGTCACTGACTTGCCATGTATGTATAATATATGTCATCCAAGAGGGTGTGGGAGTGTCCGTAGGTTGATGTGCACCCAGGGACTTTCTGCAGAATTCATGATTATATAAAGTTTGTATGATGCAAGTTCATGATATTTTCCTTGAAGACAGAAAAACTGACACTGAAATTTAGTACATCCCGTTTGCTATAAATTATCATATATGTGCCACATTTTGTACATATAAAGAGAAGTATATTATTTAATGCATCATATAAGATAGTTGACTAGCCATCGAGGAGAAATTTGGACCGATTAAAAAAATCACTACTTCATTAACCAACTCCGAGACAGGATGCACAAATGGGTTCGCGGGGAGAGAGAGAGCTTGGTTGATGACCACTCTGGGCCGTTGATGTATGAATATTTTATTTTTCAGGACACTGATAACTGATGCTGTCTTTTTTATCACTTCATATGTAAATGTATACATATTGCCCCATGCTCATGAAAACAACGTGCCTCCCCCCACAGGCAAAAGGCACACTGCTTGTATCCGGATCCCTGTAATTTCGATGTGTAAATGTGGATACAAAGTCTATCAAAACAGATGTATCAGTAATCTATCTTTTCAACAGACCGCAAGGAATCATATATGTGTTGACAAAGGACGGGTCAGGGATTTGATGAAAAGTGCCATAGAGCAGCCATATTTGTATTTGAATGAGAACGAGGCTGCTTAAGGAATGCATTGAGTCAGATATCTCTGTAGTATTAATAGTGATTGCTCATTAATATTCAAAACGCTTCTGACAAGTAACAATGAAAAAACATGGAATTATGGGAACTTGCATCTTATAACTCATTCTACCAAAGGCAATAATAAATTAGTGGAAGTCAGGAAGTAATGGTACAAGGCGAAGCACTGCACTATTTAATGTGTAAGCCGCGACAAAAGAGTGATCACATTTGACAACCCATAGCTATTAATTATAACATCACACCATTGAACGTTTCCTGGGCCAGTCTCTTGTTGGTTCAAGCTTGGAGTAATTATGATTTATTATAATTACTCTTGAAACAGAATATCCTTTCAAAATGAAATCATTCTCAAAGTTTTTAGGTTAAACATTTCCAGTCAGATGCGATTTTGTCACAGACAATTCTTTTGGCCGATATTTGATAGATTATTATGACAGCCTTTGAATGCCTCGGATGGTAGCATTTAAAAATATCGCAATAACAAAATGTAAGTTCTGCACGATTTTGATGAAATGTATGATTTGATCGAGCACATCGGTATACATTGAGAGCATCTACACTCGTTGGCAATTTCATCGTGTCCAACAAAGTATGGAAGCAGACAGCTCCTCATGAATTTAACCATCTTTCCAGAATGAACAAACGATAATCCAAAAACATTTCCAAATCAATCAAAAATAAATATATCCAAATCAAATGAAAAGATGTTTTTAAGAGTAGAATACTTCAATAGTTCATCATTATCCCATAACCTTTTTTTTGTTTTTTGAAAGGAAAGTTTTAAGTAGTCGTTTTACAATTCTCGTGTCTGTGATATATCAGATAGAAGACAGAAGAATGGTCCGACCCAAGTTAGATATCTGCTGTGCCTGACGCTCAATAAATGATCCAATCAATTCTCATTAACGAAGTCAGTGATTGAACAAAGAAGACATTTTTTACAAAACAAGAATAAGTACACTAATGATATATAGACAAAACTTTTGAACACGAGAAAAATTCTAAACTTGAGACAAAGAGAGAAATGTAGCTTTAAGGCTTAAGTACAACTCGTCATCAAGTATAGAAATACAAGACTTGTGTGCTTTAACCCGTTGTCCTTGCGAAATGGCGATTCAATAAACCAGCACTGATAAAGTATGTTTCGTCATGAAATAACATAAATTATATTCAAAGTAATATTGTAGATAATGTTGTAAGCCCGAAACAAACAACAAACCAGTGTTTGCAAAATGGACAGGATGTTTAAGGAATTCATGCAACAAGGTTTTGTGATAGAATATGTCTGAATTCATTTCACCATACACATATATTTTTGTACTCTGCATTACAAAGGAAGTATTCAATTACTACCTCTGCAGTCATTGCCCTATATTTGATACCATTCTAAATTTGGAATTACCCAGGTTATAAATACTTGCCTTGCTCACAAGAATATCATCAAATCTTAATTGACCAACATCTGGTTGTAAACTGTAAGCAGGTATCTGACACATAAACCGACCAATAGGTACAGCTGTCAGAACAGAATCTATTTGAGTTAGTATTTATTCCCCACTAATCAGTGGACAGCCATGAAGACTGATGACTTGCGGTTGATTATGGTCACATCTTTATAACTTTGGTGGCAGGACTGATATAATAGAGAAGTCCTGCTATGGAGGGTAATATTTTTTAATGGAAGGCCCTCTTTTGAAACTTTATATATTATATGTCCCCTGAAGGTATGTCTGATATGGAGGCGTTAGCCGAGATGCCTGGCATTCATGAGGGGGTGTCAGTGTATTATGTCTTATATACACCAGGATCATTATATTCATAAATCATAATCTGTCACCCCTACAAATGTAGATATCCCCTTATAGAAGTGTGTCTCAGTGAATGGATGGCTGGTGAATTGTACTTTATTATTTCAATGTTTCCTACATTCCTACAAGCTTGAAATTACCACCAAACTATCTGCTGTCATAATGACAAAGGTGAACCAATATATGTCACTTCTTGGAATTCCTTGTGAATTAAGATAATCCTATCAAAAAACTTTGATATAAGAATTTGAACTACAAAGCAAAATCTACAAAGTTTAAAAAATCACCCAAATGCAATTTTCTCCCTGGTAAAACTGAGAAATAGTATAAAATATGTGTAACTGTATTGAAGTTTTACCAAGTGATTTCATAAGGGATGCTATTTTAAATTGTGAGCATTAGCAAGAAATTTCTGAATAGTGGCTTGAGTTTACATATAAACAACATAATCATGTAAATTTACATGAAATTATCATTAATAAGATGGTCTAAAGATTTAGGCAAAAAGATGACAGGAAGCCACTAAATATGTCAATCCAAAATTTTACAAATCTGAAACACCACTTTCTTGTTGATTCTATTCATGTAGGTACATAAGCTCAGCATAGTTCTACAATAGATTGAAGGATAACATGAATTACGTAATGTCAAGGTGTGTATGCAATTACTTTGCCTTAATCAAGTCATATTTCATTAACTATAATGCATTCCAAACTTGTAATAAATAATATTACATCCATTATGAAATGAATCTTATGACATGGACATGTATAGAATATAATTGAGGGGAAATATGAACATTCACGCCTCCCCACGCGTGCACCCACACATCAATATATATATATAGCGATTGGAAGTTACACATCACGTCTTGTTGACAGGTGAAGACACAGCTCACGGCACCACAATTGTATATATATATATATATATATATATATATATATATATATATATATATATATATATATATATATATATATATATATATATGTGTATATATATATATATACCCGCACACACATGTGTATATATATATATACCCGCACACACACACACACATATATATATTGATGAAAGGGCTTTATAACCATGAAGATAATAATAATAATAATAATAATAATAAAATTTGTATAGCACTGATACCAGACAAGTCTGTTCATAGCGCTGTGTTCAGGACGTGCATCCTGAAGAGATAGGTTTTCAGTCTACTCTTAAACGAGGTGACTGAGGTACTAGTCCTAAGATCACTAGGCAGGGAATTCCATAGTCTAGGGCCGACAGATGAAAAGGCCCTGTCACCCACTGTCCTTAGTCGGGTCTTAGGAATCTGTAGGTAAGTGCCGTCGTTTGATCTTAGATCACGTTCTCCTTGTTTGACTAGGAGTAGATCATGCAGGTAAGGCGGTGCCTTACCATTTAGAGCCTTCCATATCAAGAGAAGGTTCTTAAAGTCAATTCTTGCGTGAACCGGAAGCCAGTGCAGTTCCCGCAGTTTTCCTGAAATGTGATCAAATTTTCTGATTTTTCCTACGACACGTGCTGCAGAGTTTTGGAGGTATTGTAGCTTCATGGTGTCAGATTTAGGAAGGCCAGCAAGAAGGCCATTGCCATAGTCTAGGGTAGAGGTAACAAAGGCATGGGTGAGTGTTACAGCTGTTTTCTCGTCTAGACAATGTCTAATGGCAGACAGGTTCCTTATGTGGTAGTAGCCTTTCTTGCACATTTTCCTAATCTGGGCCTTCATGTCCATATTAGAATCGAAGGTTATGCCCAGATCAACTACAGACTCACTAGGAGCAATGTCAGAGCACCCAACCCTTATTGTGTTTGGGTTATTGCTACTGGCGGCAGTATTATATCTGTCAGTACATATAAGCATTTCTGTCTTCCCGTCGTTGATCTTCATCTTGTTTGATATAAGGAAGTTTCTGACCTCATCGACACATTCCTCCAGTTTGTGTCTGCTTATATCAGCTTGATGGGGGGAAGTGTGGTCCACAGGTATGTAGATCTGGGTGTCATCAGCATAAATTTGATAGCTCAGACCATATTTGGCTAAAATATCAGATAGGGGTGTCATATAAATGGTGAATAATATGGGACCTAAGACTGAGCCCTGTGGAACTCCATATTTTATAGGCTTGAGACAGGACCTGTGAGTCCCTACCTTCACACACTGTTTCCTGTTACTTAGATATGACTGAATCCAGAAGAGGGCATCACCTTTAACATTACATCTAGCCTCCAATCGATCAAATAGGATTTGGTGGTCAATAGTGTCAAAGGCAGCCGAGAGGTCTAGTAACAACAGAATAACTGACTTCCTATCATCTAGGTCGCGCAAGATATCATTTTGCACCTTCAATAGAGCGGTTTCAGTGCTATGATATTCCTTGTAGGCTGATTGAAATTTGTCGGTAAGGCCATTCCTTACAAGATGAGGGACTAATTGGTCTGCTACTGCCCTCTCTGTAAGTTTAGAGATGTATGTCAGGTTGGAAACAGGTCTATAATTTTTCTCAATCAATTCAAGACCCAGTTTTTTCAGCAGGGGTGTTATGATGGCTATTTTCATATTTTCAGATACTGCTGATTCCAGTAGTGATTTATTTATGATGGCCGTAATTATTGGTAAGAGGTCATCTAAGAGGTCAATTAGGAGCCAAGTTGGGATAGGATCCAGCTCACATGACTTCTTTGCAGACCTCTTCACTAATTTTCGCACATCATCTATGGTTAGGGGGGTGAACCTCTCAAGCCGTGGTATATTTGCTGCACTCTTATTGTTCGCAGTGTCACTTGGTGGCGAAACTGGGCAGGGTGGAGCCTTATCAATGTCCAGGCGAATCCTTTCTATTTTTTCAAGAAAGAATGTGTTGAACTTCTCAGCATGAGTGACCTCACAGTCGGATTGGGGCATTGGTATGTCCTTTATCTTGTGCATGACTGTATCGATGACCCTGAAAAGTTTTTTAGGGTCATGCTTGTTTTCCTCAACCAAGTTGGAGAAATATGCAGATTGAGATGATTTCAACATGGAATTGTATTTATTTCTCTGAGAGTTATACATTTCCTTATCAATGTGAGAATCAGTCTTGTTCATTTTCCTCTCAAGCCTCCTCTTGATATAAAGCACAATCACATTATAGCAACGATCAGCTGTAGTAATGTGGCACCTACTGGCGGCTTCTGACAACATCTAAGGTTATCAGATTACAGACTCCCCCAGCCACCCAAAGCTTGTGGTGCCGTGAGTGTGTCTGGACCTGTCAACAAGACGTGATGTGTAACTTCCAATCGCTATGAATACTATGTGACCTAAGGAATGATAAGCTAGACATCACTCAATGTGCCATGGAAATGACCACAAATATATATCAAGGTTTTAGAGGTAGTCATTTGCTTCTCTTTTTTTGTTCATCGACATCTACATTTTACAAGTTTCCTCAGCAAGACTTCAATTCGGGTACATCTAAAATATTCCACTTGCTGACACCAGTCTGTCCACTCTGTTCCCGACAAATTCCGTGTTTTAGTTTCCAGTGCAGTTAAATAGGGGAACATTTTTTTCCATTTGGCCATAGTCTTTAGAAAATAGCTTTGTTCATAAGGGACCAAGCCTGTTGTCATTGCAGTATAGCGTAACCACTTTCAATTCATAAGCTGCCAGAGATGTTTAAATGCATTTATATGTCAATATGTGTCCAGCTCATATGTCTTGGCCATGGTATGAGTGGTGACCAAACCAGTGTAGACATTTTGAATCATACAAACAACTTTTTCTACTTTCAATTCAGATTTTCACTTCTAACAAATTGGAGATTTTCTGATAAATTACCATTTGCAAACTTTTGTGTACTAAAACATAGTTTATCCAAATAAAAGACAATAAAAGGCTTTGTGGTTTATTAAGAAATTGATTAGTTTTATCCTTATCTCAGCTGAAAATCACTTGTATATTTCTCTTTTTAAAGCTTGCACAGTCCATCCAAGTTTATTTGGATCCCCGGCCCTGTCAACATTAAATTCATGATACAATTTCCCATATGAGCTGAGGTCCGTGCCGAAATCTGTGACCGGGTGGGTTGTCATGTCAAGGACGTGCGACATGACAATTCATTGAGGCAACACTATATCTGCTACAAGTACAAAGTGATGTAAAATCCCAAACAAACAAACAAACAAATCTGCCAATAGAAGTTATTATCAACATAGAAAGAATGAACTATAAAATTTGCTTAATGATTTGGGATGTATTACAGACACATATGACATGATATGTGGATTTCTACAACCATTTTGCTTTACCATCACTCAGGCTGGTAGAAGGGACAACATCAGACACTCACTCCTCATAAGAGTAATTAAGTTTCAAAGTGAGTTCAGAAGTCTGAATTTCTCCAATATAACTCATAACCATACTTCCAAGGTTCTATATTTAGATGTGGAGTAAGTGGAATGAGGCAGCATATATATATATATATATATATATATATATATATATATATATATATATATATATATATATATATATATATAGATATATATATATATATATAGATATATATATATATATATAGATATATATTTCCGGAAGTACATTTAGTTTTGCAAGATGATGCAGTTTATATCTCTGTTCATAACACTGATTACGTAGCACTTGCCACTGCCGACAGAGGGAGTAGTGCCCGCCATCTTCCGTCCTTAACTTATATATAACCGAATAATGCACATATCCTTTGCTCTACCAGTTGGGCTTGTCTTGTCGGGTTAGCTGGTGGAAGACCGGATCTTAGAGGCTGAATGATGTGTGATCTGGAGAATCCGTCCAGCATAGAGTTGTCCAGACTCCCAAACATATATAACCTATTAGTGATTAAAACACTATTCATTGGTGGTTGATAATACCACATCTATCAACACAGCTGCTTCAGTGTTGACATCATCTAATGCACAACAATAAAATGTAAAGAGTAAAAGCCAACCACCCATGTCCATAGTAACCCTGCAAAGGTTTCTAATGCATTTAGTAGAAAAAGCCACAGCAGCTGCAGTCAAAGAGGTGATATGCCGTCTACTGTACAAGTTCACATTTTTTTCTGCAGAGTTGCATTCTATTTATCTAGCATTAGATCACACAGAACCTCCAGAAGCCACAATTTTCCGATTTACTCTGACTTAAAGTGAACTCTATAATCTATTAGACATGTCATGTTCTTAATAAACATCAACCAGAATCTGCTTTCTGATAAAGCTCTGGGAGAGTCAAACATCATTCTAGTCTGTGTTGAATTTGATAATATTTCAAATGATTATTCTGAATATCTTAAAACATTTGAATGATATATTTTTACAGTTAAAGATTTTATCATTTTTACAAAGACATTTGGTCTGTTTAACCATTTTAAGGGTGGAGTATGTTAATACAGCTTAACATTTACCTAAGACATCACAGTCAACATTATGTTGAATGTTTACAATGTAATTTGTCATTGTGGTGTTTATTGTTGGCTTGTATTTTGTCTATATCAATTTGCTACCACAGTGGCATTGTTTATTTATTTTCACGTCATCCATCCACAATAACATGTTTTTACACTTGTCATTGACAATAGTGTTTAATACATACCATAATGGAATTAAATGACCTCAGTATGTTTATGTGGCATTCACACACCATTCACACAGCTTGATATAGCACTTAATCCAATTATTGCAGATGTGAAATAATACATTCAAGGTTTAGATATTAAGACCAAATGTTATTCAATGAAATAGACTGAGGTCATTAAGTACGGCGGTGGTTAGAATTTTCCTCATCTTCATCTACTGTGATGGAAACAGCCTTTGTATCAACTATAACTGAATGTTTATTATTATTTGAATTCCAATGAACAGATTTTTAATCATATTTTTATATTGTACTTGCAGGAGGTTGTGTTGATTGGGAGGTACAGGTGAGGGAGGATGGCCAGCATTAGGGTGGTGGGGACCTACCACGACGCCTCCAACGAGTCGCATGCCTACTCCAACGCTTCCCTGGCATTCGGCGGGCTCGATTCCTTCAATGGCTCTCATCATAGAATACAGGATGATGGCAATGACATATTCAACACTATCCAAGATGTTATGTATCTCATCCTCACCCCAACATTATGCATCATAGGGTGTGTTGGAAATGGCATCAATCTCATCGTCCTGGTGAAAAGCCGAGTGCAGATGCACACTGCAGACGGCGGAGGGAAGAGTGGAACTACTTTGGGTCTGGTACTACTTTCTCTCTCCGATCTCTTGTTTTGTGTGGCAAACTGTCCACGACCTTTCATCAATCTGTCGGCAACTATGTCACTGTTTGATGAGAAGGATTTCCGGCTGTACTACCAGGCGTACGGGACGGGCATTGTGACGACATTCATCATGAGTAGCACGTGGATCACCGTTGCCATGGCACTTCTCCGCTACCTGGGCATTTGTCATCCACTGATGACCCGCAGAATAGACGGAAATCTTCTGGCCCGCATCACCTATATTGCGGCAATGGTTCTCAGCATCGGGCTAAATTCGCCCTCTTTCTGGCAGTACAAAATTGTAGAAATGGACCTTGGCGGAACGTCCTATTATCTACTGGATTTGGGAGAGTTTTCCTTGAATTATCAAAGAGGAGTAGTGTTTCAATGGGTCAGGGCAATCTTTGGAATCTTCATTCCAGCGGCTCTTTTGACATTCTGTAATTGTTCACTGGTAATGGCACTGAGAAGGTCGGTCAAAATGAGACAGGAATGCTACGTGCAAAAAGGGACTAACCGCCACAGTCACAGGATAACGCGCATGCTCATCACCATTGTTATTGTCTTCATTCTGCTTGTGTTTCCTTCTGAACTCATGGACTTCTGCCAGGACCTTATCAAGCTCAACACAGCCAGGACTGAGATATTTATGGTTGTACGCAGCATCACAAACATTCTGCAGGTCCTCAACTTTTCTTGTAACTTTTTGCTGTATTGTGTTTTGAGTGTGCACTTCCGGCATACAGCGAGGGAGATCTTCCTGTGTGGCTGGCTTCCGGGAAGAAGACAAACCATCAGCCGCAAGTCAACAATCACCATGAACACAATGCGCACCAACGTACCTTCCAGCGCAAACACACTGTGAATGCAGCACATAGGCTGCTCTACTTCACACCTGGTACTGCCACTGTGAAAATAGCATAAACAACATCTTATAGGTGTACTTATTGTGAAAATATATGATGGCTCAGAGACGGCTTAAATTGACTTGGATCACTGGAATAACGGAATAAGATATTTTGTATCGGCCTCTTGATAATCTCTTTTCCCTTGATTTAATCTAGAGGAGTGGTACAATTCTAGTTCCGGGAAAGGAACACTTCCGGTGTGTACTTTTCTATAGAGGAAAAAAAACATGAAGATTGTCAATCGGCCTATGGCCACTTTTTAAATTACATGATAAATACAGATTTTTCTGCTCAAGACGATGGGGATAATTAATCATAAAAACTGTTTATCAAGATCATTGTGACACTTTCTATTCTGAATACAGGTATCCCTCTGAAGGATTAATGTGAAAATGAACCAGGGACCCACCCTAGATCTTTGTATTCAATGTGAGCAAATCTGTTGAAAATTGGATGGATACATTAGCCGAAGTCCCCGCGCGCAGTTTAGCCTGAAGAAAGTCTGATGGCCCTATAATTGAGACAATATAGATCAGATCAGATGACAAAGATCAGATCTGATGACAAAGATCAGATCAGATGACAAAGATCAGATCTGATGACAAAGACAAGATCAGATGACAAAGATCAGATCAGATGACAAAGATCAGATCAGATGACAAAGATCAGATCAGATGACAAAGATCAGATCAGATGACAAAGATCAGATCTGATGACAAAGATCAGATCTGATGGCAAAGGGATCCGTCCTTTCTTGGCATGGTCAACACCGTTAAACCTGTGTGTCAAGCATAGCACAAGTGCACATTTGAAATTGAACATATCATGGTGCATATTCCAATCCGTGGAACATTAACCTTCTGTTTTATATTTATTCAGTGTGAATATTTGTATAGAGAGCTATTATTTTTATTCAAAGTGATGATAATGATGTTCGATATATAGCGTCATTATGATACCTAATTGACTCAAGCAGCTTTTATCCATTAACTGGTGAAGAATTGAGTATTCCAGTTTGATAATGATCGGGGCTGGAGAGCTTTGAACTGTGTCGGACTGAAACTCTGAACTCATCCCTACATTCTACGCTATTCTGTGCGCTCACCACAAAGTCTAAGTAAAATCGCGTCACAGCCGGACACTAAATCACAGCCAATCCGAGTGAAATCTGATCGGTGCCGTACGGTAGAAAATTGCTGGATTGAAAAAGTTGTTTTCTTTAATGTCGACTGACAAGTCCAAATCCAAAGAAACAACAACGTTCACATATAAGTATATCATTATCTAAAACAGAATTTTAACGAGGTTTTGTGTAATTTATGACATACCAATTTTGTGATGATTTTGATGCAATTTATATGACTAGGGCGAGAAACGTTACCTTACAGAATCACCCGGATCAGTTCAGAACAATGGCCTGACTGACGTCATATCAATTAGAGACCACGGACTGAAGCGCAGTTGATTAGAGCGCCAGCTTATGAGCACCAGGTCCACTGTGGTGTTCAAAATGTCCTGGGTTCGAAGAACTCATGATACAATTTCCCATATGAGCTGAGGCCCGTGCTTAAAGGGTTACCCCGTTGTCCTTGTAAATATGTGACCGGGTGGGTTGTCATGTCAAGGACTTGCGACATGACAATTCATTGAGGCAGCACTATACTTGCTACAAGTAGGTCTCATCACGAAATGACTGAAATAATGTTGAAAGTGAGGTAAATCCCAAACAAACAAAACAAACATATCCCTCGGCTGAGCTGCGATTACTGTCCAGTACCGCTCAGAGTTCTCCTACCCCTGATATAGAACACAAGTGCATTTCGAAGATGAGTTATCCACGTTGTTATATTATAATAATTAGATCTGCATTGTGTGGGTATATCTTTTAATCAACTCATTAAGCGAGGTAATTCCATCTTATGCTAAAGCTATGTCATTGTTATCTTCCATATGACCTTTTCAGTCGTCAACTGTGTTAAAATCAAACAATATGACAGAATAATATTCAGCCTTCCTGTAACCTTGGAGAACTTTTGAATGGAGGCGCGAGGTTGTAAGATTAAAGGAGACATTATAGCTGCCGCCTTGGACATTGTTAAGATGACGCCTTACATATACAATATGAGTACGTTTTGTAGCTATATATTTTTTTTCAAAACAAAACTGATGAAAGCATGATGTAGAGCTACACACATAGCGTATAAAATCACTGCACTTTGACACTGATGTGTTAATCATATTAAGATATTAACAGATATTAATCATCTGCTCCGTGTGTAGATGATTTTATGATGAAATTAGAACGATCATGTCTCAGAAGAGAAAAGTAGTTCCAAAATGCGTCCTTAATCTTGGATGATTGAAGAAATCATTTGAAACATCCAAAACGAAACCGGAGCGTAGTCACGTTTAATTCTGGACTCTAACACTAGCACAGTGTCTGTGTGTGACTTAGGGGAGATTTGGGCAACAATTCTGTTAATGACACCCCTCCCCCGTGCCGTCTTTCTGCATACATAGATCTCTAGCACCTGACAATATCTGACTTGCCAAGAATGAAAAAGTGTATATATATATATATATATATATATATATATATATATATATATATATATATATATATATATATTAACACGACAAGAATATGTGTTCTTGAACTCATTTTTGTAAGAATGTATATGACATGTGTAGAATGGATGTATACATTGTCAATTTGTTTTTAACCTATAGAGAAATAAACAATAAAATGTAAATTCTGTGATAATACTTTGGTAGGGTAGTGAGGAATATGCTCTAAATTTAAATGTCAAAACATTAAAAGTCTGTGTCCTTGAAATAACAAAACATCTTATCTATTATAATATACATTGTTCACAAATTATGTAACCGTGGGAGATTGAGTGATATTTGATGAAACAAATAGATTTACTTTACTCTTTCAGAATCAAATCATTATGGGGTTACCTGCAGTTTCAATGTATATTTATTGTTTAAATGTATATATTCATAATTGATGACCTGGTTTATGATATGACCTGTTTCCCATCAAATTGCCAATTTCAAATATATATTGTGCACAAATGCTTTCCATCTCTTCTCCATTCAAACAGCACGTGTTTGGGTCTATCTAAACTATGAGCCTTAATAAAGTTCAACATGTTTTATCGCTCGCCTTTTAATTGCCATAATTAAGTCCAAATGTAGTGCTACATTCTTGAAGACATTTCGATGAAATCGATCCTGAATTCTGTGGCTATAATTTGTGTCTGTTTCGGCGACATTGAGGAGTTGACATACCAGGAGGGTAAATACTTATATCAACAGCGGGTATAGATTCCACCCTCAGAGAGTGATAAGCTTATTGGCTTAGATATAATAATTGAATGCTTGAAGATACAAGTGTTAATAAATACCTCGCTTTGGAGTCCTCCATCTTGCAATTGTGAGGAAATTAAAAGTAATCTAGGATTCATATAATTACAAACGAGTCGCTCCCCAACAGTGTAATTATTGACTTTCTCGCATTTCACATGATAAGATATAAACAGCCTCATAATGTACAAGTTATGTGTGACCATTTTTTGGAATATGAACGGCTACTATTGGCTGTACATATATGATTGAAGGAATAAACAGTCCTTGACTTGCAATGCTTATATATTTCATATGTGTGTGTAACATTGATGTATAGATTTCTTTTACCTGAGAAGCGTTGTTCATTTTATACCGTACATTTGAGTAATTTGTAATCCATTACGCGTTAGGCCTTAAACAGATTTCTAGTTATATCTCAGTTAACTTCCGGCCTCCACGCTTTACCGCCTCCACAACTCGACTTAATGAACACAATAGGTGCGAATGCATTCGCCGGCATGCCTTATTCATCTTTTTAATCCCTGGACTGGAGACTTTTCTTTCAAAGTTTGGCATTTTTCTCGAGGGAATATTAAGTCATTTGTTTAAAAACGATTGCAAAGACCTAAGGGTGAAACCGCCACACCTGTATTTCGATATGTATACTCATTGGAAATAACTGAAGACTTTTTTTCAATTAAGATATGGACATGAGAAAAACACGGAACGGAATGCCAATGATGCCATTAGGGAATACATATTAATTACAACGAATTCAATGTGGTTCTTAGATTTGGACCTCTCTTCGCAAGGATTAATATCTGCTCCCAGGGTTTGTAAATCTTATCTCGTAGATTGAACATCTGCCTTTTTATACGTGGGAAGTTAAATGAAAACACACGTAGCTTACTAAAATGTCTGATGAAAAAGGGACCAAGATATTTGAAATAATGCAAAATGCTGGATGGCCAAAGACTATGGCTGGAGATTAAGTTTAATGGCACAGGCGGAAGCAAGGGTAGAAATTATTAAAAAATAATATATGGTAAAACACATTGATCCTGTTACTTTACATTAAGCTTCAGTTGTCGAGTTTCAGATGATTGATTTTGTTCACAGCCAAAGTTGTCTTCAGAAATGTTATGTCACTGGGCGTTGTAGTCCCAGAAAATGAGTAAGGTGCAATTGAGGAAGGGCGAATAGAAATCATGTTTGTATCGGCTTTGTTACTGGAAAGTCTTTCAGATAA
Organism: Amphiduros pacificus; assembly: GCA_949316495.1. Taxonomy (NCBI): domain Eukaryota; kingdom Metazoa; phylum Annelida; class Polychaeta; order Phyllodocida; family Hesionidae; genus Amphiduros; species Amphiduros pacificus. The sequence goes on along the minus strand of OX439001.1, from coordinate 53,441,600 downwards.
AGGACAAACTTATTGTAAATAATTGATATTTATTGTTTTGTTGTGAATTTATATAAAACAAAATGTTTACATAAGAAGATTTGTCAAAATATTTGCACAACAAGCACAGCATGTTTTCTTTATCAATCAATAAATCGTGTTGTTATATCAAGTGGGTGTTTATGTTTTGATGTATTAAAATATTTCAATATCTGAAAATCCAATAACGGCGAAGAAGTTGGTTCCATTTATCAATATATATATATATATATATATATATATATATATTAAAGTAATCGAATGTAGATTAATTTCTACAAATCACATTCATTTCAATCGATTCATATCCTTTAACGCAAGAAATCACTTCTTTGTTGTATATAGCAGCCATTTCTAGCGATTGCAGGAAAGGGGTAGCAACTAAATAGTTACCTATGTATTGGTTAATGTAGTGGACACTCAGTGACTAATTTACCCCACCATAATGACCCTGATGCCTCATTTATGACGCAGAATTGGTTAGATGGAAATACTGATGATACAGTTACTAGTCAACTCATATTCAAACCCTTACCATGTTCCACCAAGCAGGGTGGGGTATGGGCTACGACATCAGCCTGAACCCTGAGGAACTTCTTACCTCAACACTCAAATATGAACTCACACGTTATGGAAATCTCACTCAATTTGAAACTTTGTAACAGACTTAAGAAAAGATTAGGCACTTCTATATCAGATTTCTGTAACTCAATAAAATTACTGATCATTATCAGTCACTTAGGGAGTGGTATTTCTGGGTGATTACAACTTTCATGTGAACAAACCACATAAACCATAAGCTTGATGTCTTCAAATTCCTTGATAAAATGACCAAATGTATCATGGGAACACCCAAAACTGTGTAGGAAAGTAAATAGAAATAGACTGGTCATTGTGTGGTTCGTGAGCTCCCATATAATCTCAAAATGATCAAACATTTAGATAAAATGTAACCTCCCAACAGCTCAATTAGATTAAAGATTTTCAAGATGCCCGAAAACAAAAAAGCTCTAAGAAACGAGATTAAGTCTGACTTAAATAAGTGGAATTGCTTGCCTATAACAAACATGGTTGAACATTATGACAATGTGCTGACTACTCTACCATGCTCCCTTTAAAGAAGCCCACATATCCCTTGCGAATCCCCCCCTTGTTTATCAAAGAACACATCACACGTTTTTCCCTCAAGCCAAAATACCTGACAAAAAGAGGAAAGTCTCAGGTCAGAGTACTAGTGGTAGAGATTAAAAATGTGAGCTAGCATCATGCTGAAAATGCTTGCTTGCTGAGATTAGTACTCAGATTAGTGGGGTGTGTGGTCACTTTCTCATGCCTAAAATAGTTGGCAAATCACTGCAATCACTGCACACACATTTGAGCATTATTACCACACATATCTCTTGACAATTTAAATACTGATTGCAATATTTGAAAAAAAAAAAAAATATGTGAAATCAAAGGACTATTTTGGAGGCATTGACACCATTTCTAAGAGGTGATCTTTTCACATGTGAGCACATGCATTTTTAACTAATCTCACTGGAAAACAGAGAAAACACATACAGGTAGCATGTGTCCTGTTGATTTCCATCTTGACTGATATGGTCAAATATTGATAATTGCACATTTTGAAGGTTTTTAACATTGTTTTGGAATAAATAATATACCAATCTTATGGCATATATTTAAAAATGAGCATTGTTTGTAGGTATGTGGTAAGGGTTGATGAATAGTTATAACACCTTGGATAGGTACAGTCCATTTTATTTTGAAATGTGGATCCAGGCAAAATCTTGAGTGAGCAATCTTGCCATGATAAAAGGTCAAAGCATATCATCAGACCGAAACATTTGGAACTATTGCAGTCTGGATATAGTCAAAGATGCTCAAGGTTGGCCTCATGATCAACTTACTCAAAGAAATCAATGATAAAACCTTGACATTGGATCCATTTGTTTTCTTTATAAAGTTACTATTTTCTATGTTTGCACAAAAAATTCTTTTGACGTGCATATTGCTCAATTTGTACCCTAATATATAGATATCATCTGTTTTTCAGTATAAATTCAATCTTTATTATTTTATTTTATTTTTGATTTGCAATAGACAAATCAATTTATGTTTTCTGAAGTGCACATCACTCAGACAGTACCCCAATATGAAGATTTCACCTTCAGCATGAAAATAATTTCTATATACAGTCAGACCTCGCCGGACCGTCCCCCGATAATCCGGCACATCAATTACCGACAGTGATTTGGCTGCAACCATTCTAATCTTTCTTTATTTGTATTCATTTGATGTCCGTTTCATCAAACCGTCAGACTCGTGAAACCGGCAGAATTATGTGTGACAGACCATGACGGACTGGCGGGGCTTGACTGTATATATATATATATTCTAATTTTCATGTCACTGAAATAATTTCCCATCATGACGATTTCACCTTTGTTTTTTTTTATATAAAGTCATCATTTGTTTATATACTTTTTTAAATATTTCAATTCTATATATTCTATACTACACATATTTAGGACACTTTATGCATACCTCAAATGATCCTTCTTCCCATGCAAACCAGTTCAACTTTCCTGAGAGAAAATGTAAAATTCACAAATGAGACAAAATGATATCTTGAGTGACGGAGACAAAACATAGTAATAATACTGCTACTTGATCTCTTGGCAACATTGCAGGCCAGAGACTAGGTGACATTGCAGGCCAGAGACTAGGTGACATTGCAGGCCAGAGACTAGGTGACATTGCAGGCCAGAGACTAGGTGACATTGCAGGCCAGAGACTAGGTGACATTACAGGCCAGAGACTAGGTGACATTGCAGGCCAGAGACTAGGTGACATTGCAGGCCAGAGACTAGGTGACATTGCAGGCCAGAGACTAGGTGACATTGCAGGCCAGAGACTAGGTGACATTGCAGGCCAGAGACTAGGTGACATTGCAGGCCAGAAACTAGGTGACATTGCAGGCCAGAGACTAGGTGACATTGCAGGCCAGAGACTAGGTGACATTGCAGGCCAGAGACTAGGTGACATTGCAGGCCAGAGACTAGGTGACATTACAGGCCAGAGACTAGGTGTGGAGTAAAGGTTTAAGCCCCCAATTGAAATAATCCATACATAATCAAAAGTATGATTCAGAGGGTTCACATAGATCCACTTTGAAATCCATTAAGTATGGTGTGCCATATGCCCTGTCCTGGGAGGACCTATCCTGTTTACTCTATACATTTCCCTTCTTGCTGACATCATTGCAGAGTATGGACTGAACTGCCATATCGATGTGAATGACACTTGTATCTACATATCTATGGGTCGAACCAGGATACAGAGTAGACATGCACACCTGAGCTGGAAAGGTGGAGTCAGCACCTTCAAAGATGAAGTCCGATGATGGGAAGACTGAAATGCTAATTGTTCTAACAAGAGGTATGGCTCCAAGGAAACACGACCAGGCACTGGCATCAGCACAATATAAATGTATTGTTATTATAATCATCAAGGTTAAAGTCAACTTGTTAAAAGGTGATTGATTATGATAATCATAACAAATACTCAATATTATGTGTGATCCATTTCATCCATATCACTGAATAAGTGGTATACATAGATTATATAAGATAATTTCTCTTCCTGTTTGCTAGGATTTTAAATGGTCCACGCAAATGTGATGGAATATCCAAGCGAGACAGGTGCAAGTTGGCAAACATGTTGTATTGTGTGTTTCTACTCACCATTCCTAAATCCAATTTCAGCCCTTAGTCTTTTGCGCAATATCTTTGTTGTCTATATCAGTATAAGTCTATATATCAGAACAACTCAATTTCTGAGGGTAGGATGAGAAAATATGAACATAATGTTAAAAGGAAAAGCTGATTATCTCTATAACGGGAGAAGTGTACTGGTTGATTTGTTTATATTGTAAAAGTTCTTTGATATTCCCAAGACAGGATAAATAAATAAAAGACAAGAAATGAAACATTTACAATCGGAATATATAGTTTGTCTATTTACATTTCTAATCACTGCTGATTCTTTGCAATAAATCTATCTACTTTCAATATATCTGATGGCATTTGTATCTTTATATTATATAATAAATATATACATTACAGATACATGCATTACACCTCAAATAGAGATATTTTGATTCAAATATTGTTGATCTTAGTATTTTTATGTGTCACATATGCACATATGCGCACACACATGTATATTCACATACACTTATATATACGCACATAGGTCAAGAGACCATGATATGAGAAAAAAAAGTGAGATAGATTTATCATTTCAGCAAAGTTTACAAGACATTATAGTTGCTTCTTTAAAGAAATCTTTTTGACTGGCAGAGCCACTTAACGTGCATCGCCTGAATGTCTCTCAGAGCTTTATGGATGACAACTTAATGAGGTCATATTCTTGACGTCAAACACTTTTATTTGAATTCATTGTACGTTATAACTTTGAGCGGTCATGTCAATTATAAGTTGTAAGATTAAAACGACATTTTTGACCTTGTCACTTTCTCTTAATAAGAGACTGGCCGAACATCTGCCATGAAACAGATTCAAAGCGTCACCGAACATCCACACACCATCCATCAACTTAAACCAATCTCTCAGAATGTGTGAATGAGATCCACGATGGACGCTCACACCTAAAATTGGCTTCATGGATGAAGTTAGCTTCTCTCTCAGGTAGGTGTTCAAGATGATAACACTTTGCTCTGGACAATATAACGTTTGGATCAGAGTATTCTTGAGTTAAATACGAATCTCTCATCGATTTTAAAGCAAATATAAAAAATTAAGGAGTTCGAAATGTTTCAAACACTATTCAAGGAGTTTGACAAGATTCAGGGTTAGTTTTTTTGTGTCTTAATCGTCAAAATATTACAGACCAGAAAAAAGCATTTAACTCCCAATGCATGTAGTTTTTCTTAGAGCACAAGTGCTAATTTTGATTCCTTTTTGAATGGGGCCCAGTCTAAGCCATATCTCTTCTAATTTTCCAGCCAGAGGACAGGTTCTTATAAAGCAGCCTGTTGCAGCTGGTTCCAGGTTGTGTTTGAGCCTCTGGCAATGTTCTCGGTGGATGGCGCAATACCTCATGATAGAAGCTGTATGTCGGCTGCAATGGGGGACAGGTGTGCCATATATCATATCTCAGTTGTACTTTATTACATGACTCAGAATAATCCCCTTATCCCTCAGATGTTTCATCAGCACATATTGTAATGCATAGATTAGTCTTCTTCTAATCCATTTTTTTCTTTACTTATTGAGCAAAATAAAAGTCAACATCTATAAATCTACGAAATGTGATTTCTTTACTGAGTAATTGTTTTGCCATTTTGTTTCGACTGCCAAATTTGCAAATTGTCGCCTTGGATAATTATTAAAAAAAACTGTACAGTATTTTGCATGGCAGCGAATGCTAATTAGGCCGTAAGTTATGGATATGGGAGTAAATTATGCGAGTTGTTATTTGTGAATGAATAACATGTACATTGAGGTCTTCAACACTGTTCCCCCTTGGGAATGTCATGCAATAATTGTTTTGAGGTGTGCCATGAATTGGACTATGTCATGCAATATTTGTGTTGAACTATGACATGACATGTACATGTATGATTAGGATATAGTAAGGCGTTTGTCTCTCCTGTTGGCCACCAATGTTCAATTCTGATTTCCTCTTCTGAACCCACAATTAGTCAGTACAAAGCTTGCTTTGTGTTTTATGCCTAAATGGTAACAACAGAAAAACTCTTCTTCAAAAGGAGCAGAGCATTGAGCCCAAAGTTTATATCAAATCTGTTATTACAAATGGGCAATAATTAGTATGTGCATGCCGAAAATTAAACATGGTGAAATAAAAGCAATATTAAATGAAAGTTCTAACAAATGTCGGTGTATTGACTACATTTTCTGAATGTCTTCACCAGAGTTCATCTTTACTTCAATGTCCGCATCTACATTGTATAATTAAATTACAGAGGGAAATCACAAAGCTCACAGTGTATAATCTAAGAAACAAAGGATTCCTTAGACCATACAATAGGCACATGTACGAGAGAGAGTAAAGGCTCCTGATTCAGGTCACATTTCTGAGGTCAATTTATTCTCAGTGAATCCTCTCACAAAAGATTGGAACATTCTAACATCAGAAAATGTATTTGTTTATTATAATAGTCAGATAAACCTTTCAAAGGAAACGACGCGACATGGGGAATATTTTATCATTCGAATAATCTAATTTGTTCGATTGGTACGTAATCGGCTGAAGGTTTCATGTAACACATATGGTATTATTTCATTGTCCCCTTTCTGAATTTATAGCTTGTCAAGGTGTTGATACACCTGATACACTTGTCCTTTGGGATCAATTGAAGTGTGTTGTCAATGACTTATAACGCTGATTTAAAACAATACATTTTTTCTCTGTCCATCTTTCCTGCATAAAATGTAATGCAGTTCGAATTAAAGTAATTTAAATGAATTAATTTGTGTTGACGAGCTCACATTCTAAAATTGTGAAAAACAAACAATGCATTATTACAGAGGTGGAAGTTAAAATTTAATCATGGAATAATTGTTTTCGATCATGATATCTTTTGATCATTAATTCATGCCTTAACAGAAATCAAATTCGGGCGGGAATCAACTGATACCAAATTCAAAATAAAAAACTTCAATGTGTATCTCGTAGGATTAGTAAAAAGGTCAAGAGCATCATATCAGTAATCTACTATTGTTATCCACAACAATCAATTCTTATAGGAGATCTACACATCCTTGAATTATTCCGGCCTTTTGCCAGGTGTAAAGATGAAATCATCAGCCGTAGTCGCCACCGTTGAGATTCACACAGCGTACTAGTCTCGTTAAGAGTAAAGCCTCGATTCCAAAGTTAGACAACCAATCAAGCTGATGCTTCAAACGTTGAGTGTCTGCTACGATAAGAGAAACACGTCATATTATACTGTTCCTTGGTTATATCGATCTTATATTGATAAGTTACTTTGAAAAACTGAGATGGCACAATAAGTACAATTAAACTCTGCTCTTAACATTTGAGAGCAGAGGAAATATGATGATTGAAACATCCTCTCTCAGTGTGTTTCTTCGGTCGCATTCTTTGTCTCAGGGGCAAAACACTCGTCATAGGGAGCAACTCGTAAGTCCTGGCACAACCATAAAGTCGTTTCGCTCGATGTGTCTCTCAGGACACATTTCCGGTTCCTATGGGACGGACACAAAATCTCCCATATGAAGAAAGGTATGCCCTCTCTCACACAACGATGACTCCAAGATCACATGATCTGTCCCAAATGAATTGGTTAAAATCTTAAATATAAATGACCTCTCTCCCGGTGTCACCCGGACCCAGTACAACTTCCACCTTAGACAGAATATGTGGACCTTGACTGAGTCAGATGGCGGCCTTCTCTCTCATTCCCAGCCTGGGCAGCGTCTGGTGTCTCCCTGTGCCGTCCCTCATGTCGTGTTCACCTACCCTAAGGGTCTGCCACAAAATCACTCCTGTAAATAATGATGTGCCATCTCTGATACATACAAACAATGTGTCATCTCTGATACATACAAACAATGTGTCATCTCTGATATATACAGACAATGTGTCATCTGTGATACATACAAACAATGTGTCATCTCTGATACATACAAACAATGTGTCATCTCTGATACATACAAACAATGTGTCATCTCTGATACATACAAACAATGTGTCATCTGTGATACATACAAACAATGTGTCATCTCTGATACATACAAACAATGTGTCATCTCTGATATATACAGACAATGTGTCATCTGTGATACATACAAACAATGTGTCATCTCTGATACATAAAAACAATGTGTCATCCCTGATACATATAAATAATGTGCCATCTCTGATATATACAGACAATGTAAAGATGAAACACAAATTATACATCACTCACCCTATCTAGACTCAGTAAAGATGAAACACAAATTATACATCACTCACCTTATCTAGACTCAGAAAATATGTTTGAATTGCTTAGAAATAAGAAGAATGTTTTCAGTATAATGAGTTCCAATATCCAGTCCATTAGAGCAAAAATTAGTGAACTTAAAATTTTTGTAGGTGTATTGAGTGATATTGGCTTTAAATTCAGTGCTATATGTATACAGGAAAGTGGTCTACCTGACAATTTAGTACCACCAGAAATTGAACTGGAGGGATACATCTGTATATCTCAGGGCAAGTCCTGTAGTACAAAGGGAGGATTAATAAAATATTTGGATGATAAATTCAAACATAACATCAAGATGACTTTAAATAATTATAATGACTGGGAGGGTCAGGTAATAGAAGTTGTTAAAAATGAATGAATATCAAAGTCTATAACAATAGCAAATATATATAGACCCCCAAAGGACTTCTTGAGAAATACAAAGAATTTATAGATGAATTCACTCCAATTGCTACTAAACTAGAGAAAACTAAAATGAATGTATTACAACTGGAGACTTCAACATAAACTTATTACAAATTAATCAAAAAGCAGTCTTTGCAGATTATTTTGATATGTTTACTAGCCACAGTTTTTACCCTAAAATTATTCTTCCGACCCTTTTCTCAAATAAACATGGTACCTTGAATGACAATCTCTTTTGTAGGCTGTCAGAAGAAACTATTGACACCACATCAGGAATACTCCTTAAAAAAATCTCAGACCATGAACCCTATTTTACTATCCTAAATAATGTACAACATAAGAATCTGCCCACAAAATATATAAAGATATCCAAAAAGGACACAGAGTCAATTAGGAAATTTGAGAATGAAATATATACCTCTGATATCTTACTGGCAATTAATTCTAGTCCTACGTTGGATCCTAATATAAATTACAACATATTACACAATGTTCTTCAAGATGCAAAGGAAAAACATATGCCAGAAAAGATTGTTAAATTTAATCGATATAAACACAAAAAATCTAAATGGATTACATATGGAATCATAAAATCTGTCAAATTTAGAGATGATCTTTATAAGAAACTTAAAACAACTAGCCCTGATTCAACTGAATACCATATATCTAAAGTAAATTGCAAATAAATTCAACAAGTTTTTCACAGAAATTGTACCAAGTTGGCACAGGAAATAGGTATGCCAAAGAATAAAAAGCATAATAATTATCTTACTGTACATCATAATCATACCTTTCATTTTCAAAATGTTGATGAGAAAACCACAGATACAATCATAGATAAATTGAAACCAAAAACAAGCTTTGGTTTCGATGGACTTTCTTCTAAATTTATCCAAACCATCAAGAGGCCTTTGTTAAACAATTAATCATTATTATTAATCAGATGCTAAATACAGGAATATTTCCAGATAAATTAAAGCTAGCTAAAATTAATCCAATCTACAAAAAAGATGATGAGATGGAGTTCCACAAGGCTCCATACTGGGGCCACTACTATTTATTATTTATATTAATGACATTGCAAATGCAAGTAAATTGTTCCATCTTGTAATATATGCTGATGACACTACTCTCTCAAGTATATTGAAACTCATTAACCATAGCACAATTCATATAGATACCAGTTAAGCAATAAATACTGAACTACAAAATATAAATGACTGGCTTAGAGTAAACAAATTATCATTAAATGTAGATAAAACAAAATTCATGATATTCTACACACCACAGAAAAAGAAATTACCACAACTGAATTTAAGATTGAACAATATTGAGATTGAACAAGGGAGGTGTTTCAATTTTCTGGGTATTACTATAAATCAACATTTAAACTGGAATGATCTTGTCGACAGAATCCAAGCTATCCAGAAATTTAGGTGTATTAAACAGACTGAAACATATATTACCACTTAATATAAGAATCACACTCAATAACTCCATGATCTTGTCCTACATAAATTATGGAATTCTTATATGGGGTAAATCTTGCAAAAGAGTTGCCCAGTTGCAAAAAAGGCAATAAGAATAATAAATCTGAGTAACTATAATGCTCATACAGAACCTATCTTTAAACATTTTAAATTATTGAAAGTTTGTGATATCTACAAAGTCCAAGTGTTGAAGTTTTATTATAGATATAAACACCAAAAACTACCATTATATTTACAGAATTTGCCTTTCCACCAAACAATGAAATTACATAGCTATCCTACAAGAATAAGTGATGACATCCGTCAGCCCCCAATAAAACATTGCTGGACTGATGCACTGTAGTCTTGTTGTATTTTGTTTTACTGAAACTGTACTGCTATTTCTGAATACATTTGTATATCATGCATGTACACATACCAGAGAATTAAGTTCTATGTCACACCTAATAAGCATTATTTATATATACTAGGTAGAAATATACATGAAACTATCTACTTCAGCCAAAACATAAAAAATCAATCTTTTACCATATTACACTAGTTGAAAAATCATGTACGTATGCAAAGTTATTAAGTTAATTTCATCTAATTTTCCCCAAGGTGGCTCCTATGATAGCGGTGATTAAACTCACCTTAATGGGGGTCTCCCTGGCCATATTATATTTATGTTAATATTTACATATTATGTAACAATATCATAAAATATGTAGTATTATATATGGCTGAATAAATTGATTTTGAGTTTGAGTTTGAGTTTGAATGTACCATCTCTGACACACACATACAATTTGCCATCTCTGATACATACAATGTGCCATCTCTGATACATACAAACAATGTGTCATCTCTGACACATACAAACAATGTGCCGGACTGCTATTTATAGAATGTAATTGATTCCAACACCTCATGTCTGCCATCCTCAAATATGACACAAACCAGAACAAAACCACAGTAATGTCTGGTAGTACACTAACCCTCATGATGCATAACAGTTACAATACACTAGTCCTCATGATGCATAACAGTTACAATACACTAGCCCTCATGATGCATGACAGCTACAGTACACTAGCCCTCGTGATGCATGAACGTTACTCTACACTAGCCCTCATGATGCATTACAGTAATAATACACTAGCCCTCATGATGCATGGCAGTAACTGTATACTAGCCCTCATGATGCATGACAGTTACTGTACACTAGCCATCATGATGCATGACAGTTACTTTACACAAGCCCTGGTGACGCATGACAGTTACTGTACACTAGCCCACATGATGCATGACAGTTACAATATACTAGCCCTCATGATGCATGGCAGTTACTATACACTAGCCCTCATGATACATGGCAGTTACAGTACACTAGCCCTCATGATGCATAACAGTTACTGTAAACTAGCCCTCATGATGCATGGCAGTTACAATACACTAGCCCTCATGATACATGACAGTTACTGTACACTAGCCCTCATGATGCATAACAGTTACTTTACACCAGCCCTGATGACGCATGACAGTTACTGTACACTAGCCCTCATGATGCATGGCAGTTACAATACACTAGCCCTGATGACGCATGACAGTTACTGTACACTAGCCCTGATGATGCATGGCAGTTACAATACACTAGCCCTCATGATACATGACAGTTACTGTACACTAGCCCTCATGATGCATGGCAGTTACTATACACTAGCCCTCATGATACATGGCAGTTACTGTACACTAGCCCTCATGATGCATGACAGTTACAATACAATAGCCCTCATGATGCATGACAGTTACTGTACAATAGCCCTCATGATGCATGCCAGCTACAGTACACTAGCCCTCGTGATTCATGGCAGTTACTGTACACTAGACCTTATGATGCATGGCAGTTACTGTACACTAGACTTTATAATGCATGGCAGTTACTGTACACTAGACTTTATAATGCATGGCAGTTACAGTACACTAGCTCTAATGATGCATGGCAGTTACTGTACACTAGCCCTCATAATGCATGACAGTTATAGTGCACTAGCCCTCATGATGCATGATAGTTACTGTACATTAGCCCTCATGATGCATGGCAGTTACAGTACTCTAGCCCTCATGATGCATGCCAGCTACAGTACACTAGCCATCATGATGCATGGCAGTTACTGTACACTAGCCCTCATGATGCATGGCAGTTACAGTACACAGGCCCTAATGATGCATGGCAGTTACAGTACACTAGCCCTCATGATGCATAACAGTTACTGTAAACTAGCCCTCATGATGCATGGCAGTTACAGTACTCTAGCCCTCATGATGCATGGCAGTTACTGTACACTAGCCCACATGATGCATGGCAGTTACAGTATTCTAGCCCTCATGATGCATGGCAGTTACTGTACACTAGCCCACATGATGCATGGCAGCTACAGTACACTAGCCATCATGATGCATGGCAGTTACTGTACACTAGCCCTCATGATGCATGGCAGTTACAGTACACTAGCCCTCATGATGCATAACAGTTACTGTAAACTTGCCCACATGATGCATGGCAGTTACTGTACACTAGCCCTCATGATGCATGGCAGTTACAGTACTCTAGACCTTATGATGCATGGCAGTTACTGTACACTAGACTTTATAATGCATGGCAGTTACTGTACACTAGCCCTCATGATGCATGGCAGTTACAGTACACTAGCCCTAATGATGCATGGCAGTTACAGTACACTAGCCCTCATGATGCATGGCAGTTACTGTACTCTAGCCCTCATGATGCATGGCAGTTACAGTACTCTAGCCCTCATGATGCATGGCAGTTACAGTACTCTAGACCTTATGATGCATGGCAGTTACTATACACTAGACTTTATAATGCATGGCAGTTACTGTACACTAGCCCTCATGATGCATGGCAGTTACTGTACACTAGCCCTAATGATGCATGGCAGTTACAGTACACTAGCCCTCATGATGCATGGCAGTTACTGTACACTAGCCCACATGATGCATGGCAGTTACAGTACTCTAGCCCTCATGATGCATGGCAGTTACAGTACACTAGCTCTAATGATGCATGGCAGTTACAGTACACTAGCCCTTATGATGCATGGCAGTTACTGTACACTAGCCCACATGATGCATGGCAGTTACAGTACTCTAGCCCTCATGATGCATGGCAGTTACAGTACTCTAGCCCACATGATGCATGGCAGCTACAGTACACTAGCCATCATGATGCATGGCAGTTACTGTACACTAGCCCTCATGATGCATGGCAGTTACAGTACACTAGCTCTAATGATGCATGGCAGTTACTGTACACTACCCCTCTTGATGCATAACAGTTACAGTACTCTAGACCTTATGATGCATGGCAGTTACTGTACACTAGACTTTATAATGCATGGCAGTTACTGTACACTAGCCCTCATGATGCATAACAGTTACTGTAAACTAGCCCACATGATGCATGGCAGTTACTGTACACTTGCCCTCATGATGCATGACAGTTACTGTACACTAGCCCTCATGATGCATAGCAGTTACAGTACACTAGCTCTAATGATGCATGGCAGTTACTGTACTCTAGCCCTCATGATGCATGGCAGTTACAGTACTCTAGACCTTATGATGCATGGCAGTTACTGTACACTAGACTTTATAATGCATGGCGGTTACTGTACACTAGCCCTCATGATGCATGGCAGTTACAGTACACTAGCCCTAATGATGCATGGCAGTTACAGTACACTAGCCCTCATGATGCATGGCAGTTACAGTACACTAGCCCTCATGATGCATGGCAGTTACAGTACACTAGCTCTAATGATGCATGGCAGTTACAGTACACTAGCCCTCATGATGCATGGCAGTTACAGTACACTAGCCCTAATGATGCATGGCAGTTACAGTACACTAGCCCTCATGATGCATGGCAGTTACAGTACTCTAGTCCTCATGATGCATGGCAGTTACAGTACACTAGCTCTAATGATGCATGGCAGTTACAGTACACTAGCCCTCATGATGCATGGCAGTTACAGTACACTAGCCCTCATGATGCATGGCAGTTACAGTACACTAGCTCTAATGATGCATGGCAGTTACAGTACACTAGCCCTAATGATGCATGGCAGTTACAGTACTCTAGCCCTCATGATGCATGGCAGTTACAGTACACTAGCTCTAATGATGCATGGCAGTTACAGTACACTAGCCCTAATGATGCATGGCAGTTACAATACACTAGCCCTCATGATGCATGGCAGTTACAGTACTCTAGCCCTCATGATGCATGGCAGTTACAGTACTCTAGACCTTATGATGCATGGCAGTTACTGTACACTAAACTTTATAATGCATGGCAGTTACTGTACACTAGCCCTCATGATGCATGGCAGTTACTGTACACTAGCCCTAATGATGCATGGCAGTTACAGTACACTAGCCCTCATGATGCATGGCAGTTACTGTACACTAGCCCACATGATGCATGGCAGTTACTGTACACTAGCCCACATGATGCATGGCAGTTACAGTACACTAGCCCTCATGATGCATGGCAGTTACAGTACTCTAGCCCATTCCTCTTCCATTCGATATATTGGAGAATTAATATCTACAAGTTTAACATGTCTTTGATGTTGGTATATCGATGTTTGATGTCATATCATTTAAGATTCTTTTTCCTCAGGCATATATATTAAAGCAAATATAATAAAGGGCACATTTAAAATCGCCAAGCTTTTTCGTTTGTTAGTATCTATATTTTGTTTTCAACACAATCTAAACGTTACATGAGAGTTTAACTTGCCATGGGGAGTGAATGCCCTGTTCTTTATGAAGCTTATCTCACGGACACGACGCCGCAAACCACGGTTGGTAATAAACAGCCATGGAGCACAGATTGGAGTGAGAAATAACTCCACCTTTCTAGAATAAGCAACAAATCAACCGGTAGAGGGCGTTGGGTGGGTGATGTCCTACCAAATGAGCCCTGGCCAAACCCCTCTTCCAAGCTTTGGTGTTTTATGGATGACTGTTCTTATCGTGTCAATTTCAGAAGTACGCCTGCTGAATCAAACATCAAATGTGCATCCTATCTTTGAACTCTCAGTCCCAGTATTCCTTATTAGGTTTCAATATTTAGATATCACTCAGCTTTAAGATGATACACAATTTAGTATAAAGGTAGTATATATTATCCCATGAACAAATTCCGCACATGTATATACGCGTATTGCACTGCATTTGACCCAACCCAAAATGCTCTTAAACAGACTGCCTGCCAAGATGTCATGGGAA
Organism: Amphiduros pacificus; assembly: GCA_949316495.1. NCBI lineage: Eukaryota > Metazoa > Annelida > Polychaeta > Phyllodocida > Hesionidae > Amphiduros > Amphiduros pacificus. Next base: position 53,426,348 of record OX439001.1, on the reverse strand, counting down.
TTCGTTTGAAAAAAGCAGCACGATACATTCCTTCCCAACTGTTGTTTACTACGACACGCTAGAAAATATTCATTATGATAGAAGAAAATCCCAGATAAGAACCAACTTGATTCACATATTTATCCTTTGTGAGAATCGTAAAATATAACTTCAATTTAATTGACAAAAAAACTAGCTATTGTTAGCTAAGAGATAATGTAATGTTCAAAATAAATCTCTTTGTATGAAATGTCGCATGGAAAATGAACATCAGTATGTGATACACGAAATGTACTCAGTTGCTCCGTTTGTATGCCACACATTGTAATTACCCTGAAGTCACATGGTGTGCACGCGCTAATTGCACTGCATCAAGCTGGTCCCCTATCGCTTGGTCATGTGACATGTTATGATGCACTGCCCGTCCTAAAATACATTGTCTTCATTTTTCTTGAAGCACCATGCTTTCATTGATATCCGCGTGACAGGGACGTGGTCACCATGTGTCTATCTGAATGTCAATTCATCTTTGATCTTGCATGCATGGAAAGATGAGGCGTTGTCAGAAGGAAATGGAAGAAAGTCCATTACGTCTTGTAAATTTCATATTCACGAACTACGAGGCCTCTGTGACATTTGTGACTTGAAGATTTGAAATAATTGTTCATCTTTTGTCAGAGAAAAAACAATTTATATTATCTAATACTTCTAACTTCTAATTAAAATAAAGGTGTGAATATGATTTTATTTGCAAACCTTTAATGAATTGAATAATGGACAAAATTTAATATTTTACATAATAATAATGATTAATTCCAGACACCAAAAGCATATAACTTGTCAATTTAATGTTTGACCAATATCGTATGAGGAAATAAGCAACGTTTACATAATTTTGTCAGAATCTTTTTTAATATGCTCCTTTCCCTCTTTCAAGGTTTAACTAATGGGGTTGCTAGTTTAGAATTCCATTGATATTAGTACTGCCCTATCACATCAGAACTTCGTCAGAACAGCTGATAACTTACAACATTTTGAAATCATTACATGCAATCATTGCATATTTAATTGTGAACAGCTGATTAGTCACAACATTGTAACATAATCACCAAGTTTATATACCAAATGATAATTGTGAAAATAAATAGAATTCTTAACCGAGGTGTTTCTTGAAATGATCATTTAAGATATGCAGTAAGATAGGCCTAGTGTGAGAGGGGCATAAAATAGGCCTAGTGTGACAGGGGCATAAGATAGGCCTAGTGTGACAGGGGCATAGTATGGGCCTAGTGTGACAGGGGCATAGTATGGGCCTGGTGTGACAGGGGCATAAGATAGGCCTAGTGTGACAGGGGCACAGGATAGGCCTAGTGTGGCAGGGACATAGTATAGGCCTAGTGTGACAGGGGCATAAGATAGGCCTAGTGTGACAGGGGCATAGTATGGGCCTAGTGTGACAGGGGCATAGTATGGGCCTGGTGTGACAGGGGCATAAGATAGGCCTAGTGTGACAGGGGCACAGGATAGGCCTAGTGTGGCAGGGGCATAGTATAGGCCTAGTGTGACAAGAGCATAGTATGGGCCTAGTGTGACAGGGGCAGAAGATAGGCCTAGTGTGACAGGGGCATAGTATGGGCCTAGTGTGACAGGGGCATAGTATGGGCCTAGTATGACAGGGGCACAGGATAGGCCTAGTGTGGCAGGGCCATATGATAGGCCTAGTGTGACAGGGGCACAGGAAAGGCCTAGTGTGGCAGGGACATAGGATAGGCCTAGTGTGACAGGGGCATGGTATGGGCCTAGTGTGACAGGGGCATAGTATGGGCCTAGTGTGACAGGGGCATAGGATAGGCCTAGTGTGACAGGGGCATATGATAGGCCTAGTGTGACAGGGGTACAGGATAGGCCTAGTGTGACAGGGACATAGGATAGGCCTAGTGTGACAGGGGCATAGTATGGGCCTAGTGTGACAGAGGCATAGGATAGGCCTGGTGTGACAGGGGCATAGAGAGGCCTGGTGTGCCAGGGGCATAAGATAGGCCTGGTGTGACAGAGGCATAGGATAGGCCTAGTGTTGCAGGGTCATAGGATAGGCCTAGTGTGACAGGGGCATAGGATAGGCCTAGTGTGACAGGGGCATAGGATAGGCCTGGTGTGCCAGGGGAATAGTATGGGCCTGGTATGAGAGGGGCATAGGATAGGCCTAGTGTGCCAGGGGCATAGTATGGGCCTGGTGTGACAGGGGCATAGTATGGGCCTGGTGTGACAAGGGGATAATATATCTCAGCAAGCATTGAACACTTAGTACTCCATGGTGACACCAAGGTCACTGGTTATCTCCAGGATTGTATGGGAGCGCCGTGGACGCAGTGGCTTAATAAACGTATACTATTCATACTCATCTGTTTTAAAAATATTTCTTGCTTTGATTAATTTCGATTTTTTCAAAAACCTGCTTTCTTTTTTAAACATATATTTTTTGTTATTATTTCCTCCGTGTTAGCCATAGTTTCTATTTATATCTCAAGTAATGATGCACATTTTGAGAGTACCTTGATTCAATATTGACCCAAAGAAGCACTCGACTTATATCAGACCGCCAACTCGTTGACATTGAGCAAATCTTAAGAATGACAATTTTACTTGTGCCAAGAAGTACATTAATCGAAATGCCTAAATGTAGACATATTGACGCAAGGTTGACCATTCTTTTCAAAAGGGCATTTCTTATAGAGGATTTAGCAAGTGAAAGTAATCAGTTATGTGCTTACATCATAAATGAAATACACAACATGTAGCTTATTTTAATGTTTAATTGAGAGGATATCCGATTAAAACTTGCATCCAGTTTAAAGTGACATAATATATCATTTGAATCACAAGACAATGGAAGATATATTTGCCTTATGTGTAGGCCTTATTAAGATTATAATACATATAATATTAGGTTTCAAATATAGACTCTTATATATTCACTCTTAGTGATTCAAGCCGGTTACAGTTGGTGAGGCAATAGAGTTCTTTGTCACATTAATATCAGTAGAGGACAAGGGTTGGTGGGTCCGAATCACGTGATCAATCGTGACTATATTCCTGTTGATTTAATACACGTTAGGGTGGAATAATGCAGAAAGGAGCAAACTGTCATCTGGGAATGGGACAACAGCAAGGACATTGCAAAAAGTGTTTGTTCACTCGGCGTTCATTTTGACAATATCAAATAGTTATTCATTTCCATTTCTTAAAATATTCCATTTTGCAGCGGACAGTTGACTCTGAGTGCTATAAAAATTCTAAGGAAAGAAAAACCTTTTGCTTGGAAATAAATCATTTTTCTTGACAACTGACCATTTAGCTTGTCTCCACACGACAGGATTGACACTCCAGTTGACTAGTATTGGCCGACAAAGATAATTTTGTGTGAGCTCTTTTTCTGCCCTGTCAAGTTGGGTACATTTTACATACACAATGGAGACATCAAATGCGAGGAACAGACAATGAAAAATGTGTAAAGAAGGAGAGGTCAAGGGAACAAACAGTTCTCCTCTCTTAGTTAACATCCCTTGCATGTTTCTAAATTTGTAGAGGAAAACAAGGTTTAGTTGGCAAATGTTTGGTGACAAAGTGTACTGTGTTGGGTTGACAATTACAAGACCCTACTCTCGCTGAGGTCTCGCAATAATTCTCGTAATAAGGTGAGGAGACACATACCAAATTATTGATCAGGGCACTGCATCAAATCCCCTGAAAGAATATATCGACTTCCACATTCGCTTAACCACAAAGAAGATATGTCATATATTATGTTTCAATATATTGGATTCCATCTCGAATTTTTTAGGATTGACTATGCACCCAGAACATGACAATTTGAGAGACAATGGCAGAATGAAAAGACAGACAGACCGCATGCAGAGAGGCATTAAGCAAAATAAATAGTGCCAAATATCCAGGATAAGGCTACAGGGTGTTCTAATTTACACTAGGCAGAGATTGAATCAGTCTCCTCGACACCTCACAAATAAGGACACAGAAAGGAAGGGGGGGCTAAGAAGGATATATATCGATATCTGATTAATCTTTAATTTAGATATTATTTGCAAGGCACTGTCAAGTCTAGACTGCAGATATATTCTTCGGATTAGGACTCTTCCTAAGATAGACCATTCATCATTCGGGGGGGGGGGGGGGGGGGGGTGGAGTAAAATAAACCATGACGTGTACTCCCCTTAAGAGAAATCAAGCACTTTCCCAACCAACATTCGGCCATCTTGATTTCTGTTGTGAGTGAACCCATTGGATACATATTAACACTCCCAATGAAACTAATATCCTACCGGACTACTTTCCATATGACTTCTCCAGAAAAATGTGTACCACTCCAGTAACTGATTTTCTTTGGCTTATTACAATTCTCTGTTTTATGAGTTCGAGTTAAATATATAAAATGTGTATGGACATTATATGACACACCTTATATTCAATGTAAATAATTACATGCTAACCTTATATACCTACCTACAGAGAATCACCTAGAAAATGGTTAGATTTAAATGAGAGATGAGTTATAGATATCTGTTTATTTTGATCTATTTGCATTACTATTGATATCATCTTACACAAACATATTTTTGGAAAATTTTACTCTATAAATTTAATTTTGGCAGTTGTGTGAAATAATTGAATATCCCTTTATAAAATAAATTGACAAAGTGATAAAGATGTTGGCTATTTGTGTGATGTACCAGTGAGAAAGTCAAATCATACTATTCAACATGTATCTTTTTTTTTATTCATGCTGAAACTGAAATCTTCATTTTGAAGTTTTATTTTCGCAACATGCACATCAGAACATATAGAATTGAAACATTTTTTGTTTTGATAGAAATTATAAAAAAATAATGACTATATACAATAAATAAAGGTGAAATCTTCATCTGGGTAAAATGTTTTTTTCTTTCTTTTTCCTTTTTTTTTTGCAAATGGAGAAAATACAAAAAAATTAAAATATAATGTCTTTATTAGCAAAGAAATGCAACAATTTCAATTTTCATACAATGCTGTAACTCCAGGTTTTCTACAGTTCTGCCACAGGGTGATATGTGGCTCAGTGGTTAAGATGTCTGTCATCTATGCTAAAGGTCCACGGTTCAAATCCTGGTTGGGAAAAGTATTATGTTCATGATGAAATCTTAGTATTGGGGTTCTGTTTGACTGATATTTATTCAGAAAACATAAATTCATTTGTCTATTGCAAATCCAGAAGAATATAAGATAATAGAAATGACTTGATACCAAAAATAAAAAAACGAAATCTTTATATTATATTTATTTTACAAACATAGACAATATGAATAATACTATATATATTTGAAATAAATTCAAATATTGCAATCACTATTTTAATTGTCAAATAAAACCACAATTTGATTAAAGAAACATGTGTAGTAATAATGCTCAGATGTGTGTTCAGTGATTTGCCCACTATTTTTGACATGTGAAAGTGACACAACAACAACAACAACAATAATAATAATAATAATAATAATAACTTCTATAGCGCTATTTCAGACCAGGTCTGCTCAAATATTACATTTCGGATATATAGGTTTTTCAGCATTGATACAATTGTAAAGTCTGTTACATAGTTGATATAATAATTTGTAATATCTGTAAACATATAAAGGGGTATACTATCCTCAGCCTTATATAATATCACTGGTGCCAAATATATGCAGCATGCAGATATTGGCAATCTGTATTCTTGCTTAAACGAGATGAATGGTAGATATTGACCCTTTCAAACAGGTTTTGAACTCCTGGATTTATAGTCATTCCAATGGTAGACACTTGGTTCCTATAGTTTAGAATCTAAACTGAGGTTTTTGATATAGTGATAGTGATAGTGATAGCTTGGCTGTGAAAGCACTGAAAAACATGGTGGGTGAAAGTTAATCGAGAAATGTATCCAAATATGTTCAGGTCCGAACACGGATGTTCTAATGTAACTGATTATAAATGATTCAACCTGTTATAAATGATTTCATAAACAGATACCTTGATTCATATATCATAGACAAATATTATTCAATAGAAGTTCTAATATTGCTGATTTTGAAGGTTTTTTGCCTTTACATGTATCATCAAGTATTATTTCCTGTTCGGATTCTCTACGGTTAAGCTTTTGTCCTGAAGGTTGTTGTCCTCAATTATGTTTTCAAGAAAAACAATTCTCTGTATTTGTTACCACTTCTGCCGGCCCTGAAGGATGGATGCCCCGCCCTTTATACAAATTACACGTATTAGGTAAGACTAAAGCTGTCTCCATGTTCACACTTTTATCAAACAATGTAATTTATAAAGAGACAGTGTGTGATAACTGCAGACTCTAACGTGAACCCTCGCAAAGGTTAGCCATCAAAAGGTTCTCCCAAGAAGAAAACAAACCCACTCTGGGAATATTGAGTTTTTGTGTCTGCAAACAGGCCATAGGGCCAGATATAGAATGCCACATCCTCTAAGCCAAAGGCAGTCAATATACCAGATAAAAAACATATCTACCCACACATTGCAGCAAACAACGCTAAAAAGCTCATCAAATGATAAATATTGTGACCCTCTTCTGCCAAGTTATTTCGTTTTGCTAGACAAGTACATTTTACCTATTACATATAAATGGACATCAATTTCTCTGGTCCTGACTTGACGCTGTATAGATGTGTGATACCTCTACATCCTTTAATATTAACAAACGTTTATACCATGATATAATGTCATTACTTTGAGATTTTTCTAATATGTTTTGCCGATGTGAGACTCTCAGTTGAGCCCGTAAACTGCAGCAGATGACATCAGAGCGAGAATGAAATAAAAGTCTTTGAGGTGAGCTTTGAAATTAAATATTTTGTCATCTGTTCGACATGCTTCATTGCCTCGGCCATAATTTAATAATTTTATTTGGCTGTTTCTTTATTTCAAAACGTTATGAATCGCTTTAAATAAAGTTATCATAGTTGATTTGTCAGATACCAAATGGCCAACAGAACCTCTATGATTACATGATCATTTTGAAGCACCTATTAAATTGTGGTTAAATCGGACGCACATTTGACGGAGGTTTGTACATGTTGTCAGGTTACATTAGTATCGATATTAGTATTAGTATTCGGAGTTCTTTTCCTGGAACGAATAAGAGTTCTATTATTTTCCTGAAGTTTAGCTTTGATTTGATTTGTTTGTATCAACAGTCTCTCAGATATTATTTTTCACTCTGGTTCTTTTGTCAGTCCATGAGAGACCTCCTTGTTTACTGGGAGGAGTGACAGGAGGATATGGAGTTATGCAGATTGAGATGATTCTGTTTTTTCACATCTGTTTTGACCTACATGTTGAGACCTTAGGGCCGAATACATCCTACCTTCTTGACCATTTACGACCATGTACAATGATGAAACAAACAATTTGCGGAGGTGCATAAAAAATGTGATATATTTAGAGTTTGCATTAAATAGATAAAATTACGTCTTGCATTTCATATACAAAAATGAAACAATTAAAGGTTTCCCACCCACATTTGAAATTTGAAAACATACATATTGGTTATTACCTTGTCGTATTTAATATATTATTTACTGACAACAGAGCTCGCGAGAACAGACATTGTGTATTGGCTGTCAAACGACTCGGATACTTCAACAGTTTATGATTGGATGCATTGATCTGATAAGGACACAATGTTGTAATGTGATAAATTTACAAACATTATTCAATACTGTAGATACTTAGAAAACAAATCGGACTTTATAATCAATGTTAAGAGTAGATTCCTTGAGCTGTATTCATATTATTGACCCCAAGTGAGTTAGCGAGCGAACTCAGGGCTACAAAAAGTCGAACAAAATCTGCTTTTAGGTATCGGCAGACGACAATTAGCAAATTCTCATCTCGTCCTGCGACACCGGCAGACACGGGAATCCCCGAGAAGACTTGACAACCAATGACACTGATAATTGGGGCACTTGTTGAAATGAATAAAATCAACATTATGTGGAAGTGGTTGCAATTAGCAATAAATAGAAGAAATTGCCATTTTAATTGGTGCTGGTAAACCTTTGGATTCCGTCATTAGTCAGTTTCCTATAATATAACAAAATATGATATAACAAAATTCAGAGAATATAGTGAAAAAGACAGCAGTTGTTTCTGTTTCAGTATAATTGTCACAGGGAGACTATATACCCAAACCGGTATCTTATTTGATAATGTAAATTGTTTATGTTCATTTCGTCAGAATAAACACGTATGATGGTATAAACAATCGTTAATTTCACCCTCTTATAAGTAATTATAAGATCCAAGATTGACCCAATCCAAGATTGACCCAATCATTTGAACCCTTGAGGTCGGGTGGGTCAGAACACGGAATATTCAACTATTCATAATTACCTCTCACAAGAGGGATGCTGAGTAGAATACATCCAATAATAATATATTTACACGGCAATATCATGTGACTATTTCTCAGGAGAATACCCCCATACAGATTCATATATATATGGAGATTTTACAGCAGGTAAAGATGTTTAAAGCAGGAATACTCTTGGGCTAAGCACCAGCATGACACTACCCCCTATAGTGTGGGGAGTCTCCAGTAGAGAATAACAAAAATATGTTTCCTCCTAATTTACCGCCCCCTAAATCGATGATGGTCCCATATTTTAAATTTAACTGAAATATTATTCATTTTAAACAATTATATTTAAATGGAATAGATTATTTTAAATGTGTTTCTTGTTACAGACATTGCAGTTTGGCAGCAACTCTAACAGTTGGAGTGAATTCATATGAATGGATTCAACATATCAATACTTTGGTGACGATTAATTCCATCCCAAATATTCCTTTAGCTGCTCACCATCAGATAGCAGACAACTGAACCTAAAGCAGGGGCGATCTGCTTTAACCCTTGTGGTTGCTGACTGGTCAAAGATCTGGGAAGGAGATCAGTGAGTCAGAAAGATCTAAATCTAAAGTTTTCATTTCTTCAGTATTGGTGGATGAAAGAAACGGACAACAGGAAATGTTGAAAGTTTTGGCTATTGTGAGTCAAAATTGTCACAAAGTTGGATAATGTCAAATTCTTCAAATTCTTCATTGCTCCATGAAATAATGCACCATTATAACCCACCAAAGCCAACAAAATAGACAACATATTTCTGTTGAAAAGGGATCAATGTTTTTAGATACACATGGAACCATCATTTAGTAATCTTTTTTGACCAATCCATCAGCCAGTAGCTGCCACATTAGAACTCAACACTGCTCATTGATACAAAAGTAGAAGTTATCGAAATATCATATTTCTAAAATTTCCCATGATTTTTATGACAACACTGCAAGTTTAATTACCAAAATTTAAGAATAGGTTTACTCCAAATATTGTTTTATTTAGTTTAAATAGAAGGAATTTGATTTATGGGTAATATTTTGAAATAGTTAACATTCTTCAAATTCAGATCAAAACTTACAAAATGGTGTCAAAAGTCAAAAGTCCACATATGTTTGAATTATTTTATTTACAAATACAAAAATTATTTGAATAATATAATTTTGTCTATCTAAACTAAATAACTTCATTCTAGCTTAAGATTAGTGTCTTAGTTATACAGATTGATAGTGTAGTTGTTCCAAAAATATTTTTCAAGTCAGCTCTATCCTTTTTTAATTGTTACCAAACAAGCCATCTTTTTCTAAATTTTACTATACATTTGGGGATTGTTTACTGAAATGTTTATTTGGATATATTTATTTGAGGCAATCTCATGAGAGAGACATACACAGGCAGTACTTTGGTTGGAATGCTCTCCTGGGTGGACGAGATATTGGGTCAGACTAATATTAACCCTATTCAGCGGAAGCTGCTCCACTTTCTCCTTAATGAGATTCCTGAGATGTTGGAGGCATTTAGACACAGATAAATGAGGCATTTAGACACAGATAATGGTAAGAAGACTATGTTCCTTATACAGAAAGCATTAAAGGATCCTTACAAAGCAGCGTCGTGTCCAGTCATGTATTGTAATATTAAGCCAAGTCATCGATTCAACAAAGGATCCGATCCCTGTTGCAGGACAATGTTTGCAAAGCTGCGCGTCACAGGGAGAGCTGAGGCCCTCGCATACAATGTAGACAGCTCAGATAAAAAGACAAGTGAAATCGTGACCCGCAAAGTAAATCGTGACCTGGAAAGACATTCGTGACTTGCAAAGCGCCATTTAGCACTTTATTGGCTCTGACGTCGGCAGTAGATAACATTCTACCCTGCCTTATTTGATAGAAATAAGGTCAAACACTCGGGTCATGTTGAAGAGATACATAACAACTCTAGCTAGGAACTCAATAAGAGAGATAATCAATCCAGTATAGACTTAAAAGTAAACGGAAAATCTCGACTTGATTTCATCTGAGAAGTCAATCTATTATTTTTTTCCTGAAAACTGTAAAAGACAATTTCTTTTCAACCAATGGACCTTTTAACATCACCCCCAGTTGAGTATATCCCCACGCATTTAATTGCATCCCATTGCTAGTTGATACCATAGAGCTAATCCGAAACAATATATATATATATATATATATATATATATATATATATATATATATATATATATATATATATATATATATATATATTATTCATACTATATATACCTCAGATTGGATTACTAGATTACTATATATAGAACGCGATATATCGACAATTGTGGCATAAATATTATTACTTGGAATTAGATTGCAGTGTAGTGATACTCTCATGTATTAGGTTTGAAGACATTCTTTTCAAGTTTAGTTTACCACTTTTCAAAACAAATCATAATCTATCTTGTGCTTGTTTTATTCAGAATAGTGTTTTGATTGTCATCATACTTTGTATAGTCATACTTTGTATATATATATATATATATATATATATATATATATATATATATATATATATATATATATATTTGTGTAAATACAATGTTTTAAGGGTCTTGGTCACAATGAATCGCTCGCTCTTCACTCCATAATTACATGACCTTGTGCTGTGTAAATTCTAGATAAAAAATCTACTCATCACTTTAAATGCTAACTGGAATGAATGAATGACAATACCGCGATGAAAAGGAACATTAGTGAAACATTGATATTATATAGAATAAATACATGTGCATAGTAATATGAAATGGAAAGGTATTTGCCATATAATGCCTCAGTCACATTGGCGCCGATTTCAGTAAAGATGCCCGGCCGATGGGTATTTTTTACAAAATCGGCAGGCAGTTCAGATTGCCGTGCGGGCACCGGGAGATCATCGGTCACAATTTGGCATCTTTAAGACGTCGTACGGGTCATCGGGAACTTTTAGCTGCCACATAAAAGTTGCCGGCGTTTCCCCGATGTCTTATCAGCAAATATCATCTTAAAGTACACTGCAAGGTCCCGGCAGTGTCCCGCAGGGACATCGGTAGATTATCTTAGATTTCATCTGTTCAGAGGCCATCGTCAGATGATCCCTACGATATGATATAGACGTCTTAAGGATGTCCTACAGACGTCTGTCAAATGAGACAGACGTCTTTAGGATATCTCACAGACGTCTGTCAATGAGTAAGATGTCTTTAGGATATCTTGCAGACGTCCGTGACATCTCATCTGGCAAATGCCGCGCGGCACCAGTATATAATGTGACCACAGCTATGGCATGTCTCAGATTGTTGTCGATAAACTCCCCGGCGCCCGGCAGATTGGGAAGTCGGCCGACTGTTACTTCCCGGCCGGTGCCTGGTGCAAATGTGACTGAGGCTTAAGATGATATTACTTACATTTAAATCACAGTTAAAGTATACTTCCTCTATGGCATGAGTACTGTCTGTGTGAGTCACCTTACATATATACTTATTGTGTCAAGCTATGATATAACCACCTGACCTCTCATCCCTCACAGAGAGATGCTTATTGTCTCAAGCTATGATATAACCACCTGACCTCTCATCCCTCACAGAGAGATGCTTATTGTCTCAAGCTATGATATAACCACCTGACCTCTCATCCCTCTCACAGAGATGTTCATTGTGTCAAGCTATGATATAACCACCTGACCTCTCATCCCACTCACAGAGATGTTTATTGTGTCAAGCTATGATATAACCACCTGACCTCTCATCCCACTCACAGAGATGTTTATTGTGTCAAGCTATGATATAACCACCTGACCTCTCATCCCACTCACAGAGATGTTTATTGTGTCAAGCTATGATATAACCACCTGACCTCTCATCCCACTCAAAGAGATGTTTATTGTGTCAAGCTATGATATTACCACCTAACCTCTCATCCCCCACAGAGATACTTATTGTGTCAAGTAATGATATTAACCACCTGACCTCTCATCCCACTCACAGAGATGTTTATTGTGTCAAGCTATGATATTACCACCTGACCTCTCATCCCCCACAGAGATACTTATTGTGTCAAGGTATGATATAACCACCTAACCTCTCATCCCTCACAGAGGTACTTATTGTGTCAAGTAATGGTATTAACCACCTGACCTCTCATCCCTCTCACACAGATATATATTGTGTCAAGCTATGATATAACCACCTAACCTCTCATCCCTCACAGAGGTACTTATTGTGTCAAGCTATGATATAACCACCTGACCTCTCATCCCTCTCACAGAGATACTTATTGTGTCAAGTAATGATATTAACCACCTGACCTCTCATCCCTCTCACACAGATATATATTGTGTCAAGCTATGATATAACCACCTGACCTCTCATCCCTCTCACAGAGATACTTATTGTGTCAAGCTATGATATAACCACCTGACCTCTCATCCCTCTCAAAGAGATACTTATTGTGTCAAGCTATGATATAACCACCTGACCTCTCATCCCACTCACAGAGATGTTTATTGTGTCAAGCTATGATATAACCACCTAACCTCTCATCCCTCACAGAGGTACTTATTGTGTCAAGCTATGATATAACCACCTGACCTCTCATCCCTCTCACAGAGATACTTATTGTGTCAAGTAATGATATTAACCACCTGACCTATCATCCCTCACAGAGGTACTTATTGTGTCAAGCTATGATATAACCACCTGACCTATCATCCCTCTCACAGAGATACTTATTGTGTCAAGTAATGATATTAACCACCTGACCTATCATCCCTCACAGAGGTACTTATTGTGTCAAGCTATGATATAACCACCTGACCTCTCATCCCTCTCACACAGATACTTATTGTGTCAAGTAATGATATTAACCACCTGACCTATCATCCCTCACAGAGGTACTTATTGTGTCAAGCTATGATATAACCACCTGACCTCTCATCCCTCTCACACAGATATATATTGTGTCAAGCTATGATATTACCACCTAACCTCTCATCCCCCACAGAGATACTTATTGTGTCAAGTAATGGTATTAACCACCTGACCTCTCATCCCTCTCACACAGATATATATTGTGTCAAGCTATGATATAACCACATAACCTCTCATCCCTCACAGAGGTACTTATTTTGTCAAGCTATGATATAACCACCTGACCTCTCATCCCTCTCACAGAGATACTTATTGTGTCAAGTAATGATATTAACCACCTGACCTATCATCCCTCACAGAGGTACTTATTGTGTCAAGCTATGATATAACCACCTGACCTCTCATCCCTCTCACACAGATATATATTGTGTCAAGCTATGATATAACCACCTAACCTCTCATCCCTCACAGAGATATTTATTGTGTCAAGCTATGATATAACCACCTGACCTACTTATTGTGTCAAGCTATGATATAACCACCTGACCTGTCATCCCTCACAGAGATACTTATTGTGTCAAGCTATGATATAACCACCTGACCTGTCATCCCTCTCACAGAGATGCTTATTGTGTCAAGCTATGATATAACCACCCGACCTCTCATCCCTCACATAGATACTTATTGTGTAAAGCTATGATATAACCACCTGACCTCTCATCCCTAACAGAGACACTTATTGTGTCAAGCTATGATATATCCACCTGACCTCTCATCCATCACAGAGATACTTATTGTGTCAAGCTATGATATAACCACCTGACCTCTCATCCCTCACAGAGATACTTATTGTGTCAAGCTATGATATAACCACCTGACCTATCATCCCTCTCACAGAGATACTTATTGTGTCAAGCTATGATATAACCACCTGACCTCTCATCCATCACAGAGATACTTATTGTGTCAAGCTATGATAATAACACCTGACCTCTCATCCCTCAGAGAGATGCTTATTGTGTCAAGCTATGATATAACCACTTGACCTCTCATCCCTCACAGAGATGCGTATTGTCTCAAGCTATGATATAACCACCTGACCTGTCATCCCTCTCACAGATATGCTTATTGTGTCAAGCTATGATATATCCACCTGACCTATCATCCCTCTCACAGAGATACTTATTGTCTCAAGCTATGATATAACCACCTGACCTCTCATCCATCACAGAGATACTTATTGTGTCAAGCTATGATATAACCACCTGACCTCTCATCCCTCTCACAGAGATACCTATTGTGTCAAGCTATGATATAACCACCTGACCTCATCCCAGTCAGAGATTTGCCTACTCCTGCTCCTTCGTTTTATCATAATAACATTAATTTCTCGGATCAACCAAATTGAGGAGGATCAAGGCCAGCGAAAAAAGTATGCCCCCCCCCCCATCTTAGATTTTTCATAAATTAACTTTTGATGATGAATGCAAAAAAATGGAAATTCACAAAATATATATCATTTGTAAATCTATCATTTGCATAAAGCACATTGGCACTATGTTTTTTTTTTTATGTTACCGACAGACAGATTAAGGACATTAAAATGGAATAATTATTACATTTCAACCTTTGGTTTCTGTACCTATTATCAGAATTATAACTGATCATAAAATAACGTATGCTCAAACTTATCTGGTTGCTTCTTTGTTTGGTGTTTTATATCACTTTTAACATAAATGTAGTCATTTCGTGATGAGACTTACTTGTAGCACATATAGTGCTGCCTCACTGAATTGTCATCTCGTAGGTCCCTGACATGACAACCCACCCGGTCACAGATTTACGGGTTAAGCCTTTAGGCAGCGCGTCTGATCAGTTGTAACATGAATTTAACATTGGTATGGGATCGAAACAACAACCTATGGATCACCACAAGAATAATCTGCATGATATTCTTTACAACATGTACATTAACGTCTTAGGCCCTTAAGAGATTTTAATGCAATGGTCAGCCTTCTTTCGGCCATTTCGATTTTGGTGCTTTCACAGCTTGAGGTGTGAATGTTTTTACCGGATTCACCTCTGAAGTCAGATATATTCTCGTATCAAAACACACGTCATAGCTTATCACACATAATGGGTGATCTTGTTCATGGCCAGGTAGGTACAGATATCTTACACATTCATTATATTGTTACCCAATGGGAATCACACTTAACTCATGGCCACTCCTGCTGGCAGTGGTGATACACAAGGACAGAGGAGTGATGGGTTCCAGCAGACTCGTCAGCAGAGAAGAACAGAAGAATATAACAGGAAGAAAAAAGAAAGAGTGGTCATGGGAAGCAAGTCTGATGAGAGACTGAAAAGTGGGACAGGCAAAGTAACCATCATGGTGAAATATGTTCAGAAGCAATATAGCAATGATGATATTGTTCGGTATATGAAAGATGAACAGGTTGATGCAGAGAATGTGGAGACAGTGTCTCATCCTGATGCTCTCACAAAATCTTTTACAGTGTCCATTAAATTTGATGATAAAATGAAAGTATTGAGTGAGGACTTTTGGCCAAAAGGCATAGGGTGCAGAGTATGGAGACCAAAACGAAATCAAACAGAAAAAAGGAGTGGTGGGTCTCTTACGAGAGATCAGGGTGAGACCCCAGAGAATGTGTAAACCCATTTAACAACTTGTATGATGGATAAACTGACACTAATCACTTATAACTGCACAGGATTATATGCGGACAGGACTGCTTTTATTCAATCTTGTATAGAAAAATGTGATGCTGACATTCTATGTTTACAAGAGACTTGGTTGCATGAATCTGAATTTGATAAAGTCAGAGGTATTGATGACAGCTATTTATCACACAATGTGTCAGGGATCAAAGATGATGAGGTCCTGAAAGGTAAAAGAGGATATGGTGGAGCCAGTGTAATGTGGAAAAAGACTATTGCACATAAAGTTAGACCAATCAAATATGAATGTAAAAGGATTGCATGTGTACAGTTGAATATTAGTGAAAATTACAAACTCTTGATAATTAATGTATATATTCCCAATGATAACTACAGAATGAGAGATGTTGATGCTGAGTTTGAAGAAACGATATACCATGTTGAATCATTGTGTAACAAATTTGCTGCCAATGTAAATGGATTTATGGTTGTAGGTGACATGAATGTTGACTTAGCCAGAGACAATGCTCATTCAAAATGCCTGAGTGAATTAGCAAACAGACATGGGTTACATTTCTGCCAAAATCATACCAATGCATCCTATGACTGTACATATGCCAATGAAAGTGCTGGTCACTACTCATCTATTGATCATTTTATTTTGCCTAGTATGTTGTATAATTATGTCAATGATGTGAGTTGTGTTGATAATAGCCTTAATCCTTCTCTTCATAGAGCCTTGAAGCTTGATCTTAACATAAGTGTTGAAAAACTGTCGGTGTCACAGAGAACATGTACAAAGAAGGCCACAGCATGGCACAGAATTACTGATGAACATATTGAGAAATATAGAAAATGTGTAAGTGGCAAGCTTTTTAATATGAAGGTACCAAATGAAGCAGTGTTTTGCAATGATGTACATTGTACAGATGAACGCCATAAAGATGAATTGTCTGTATATTGTAAGGGTCTGATAGATGTGTGTGTAAATGATGGAGACAAATGCTTTCCTAAAGTGAAAAACAAATCCAAACAGATTCCATATTGGAATGAGGAGGTAGAGCCTCTTAAACAAAATGCTATATTTTGGCACAGTATATGGGTGTCATGTGGTAAGCCAAGAGAGGGTGTTGTTGCACAGATTATGAGGAGAACAAATCATCAGTATCATTACAAGATAAGGGTAATTAAGAGCCATGAAGAAGACCTGAGAAAAAGTAGAATGGCTGAATGTATAGTTGATAACCCTAACCAGAGACAATTTTGGAAAGAGGTTAGCAAGTTTGAAGGGCGGTCTAAGCAAATACCACCACATGTTGATGATAAAACAGAACCTAAAGATATAAATAATGTGTTCACGGGCAAGTACAGGACATTGTTTAACTCAGTGCCATCTGATGATGATTATTTTAATAAGGTTAAAGCAGATATTGCAAATGATCTGAACGATTATAAAGGAGATGAACATGTTTTTAATGTAAAAGAAATAAGAAAAGCAATTCAAAAGTTGCAGCCCAAAAAGTCAGATGGAGATGGTGATTTATGGTCATGCCATGTGATATATGCTCCTGACAGATTTATTGTGCACTTGTCCTTGCTGGCTAGAAGTATGATGGTACATGGGTGTAATCCTACAGATCTGCTGACAGGAACTCTTGTGTCCCTGCCAAAGGATGTACGTGGTAACATATGTGACTCTAACAACTATAGAGGAATATGTCTCTGTTCTTGTCTAACAAAGGTAATAGAATGGTGTATGATGGCGTGGTATGACAGTCAACTTGTCACATCCGGCCTCCAGTTTGCTTTTAAGCCTGATCATTCCACAGCCATGTGTAGTCTTACAATCAAAGAAGTGGTAAACTATTACTGGAATAGACAATCAAAGGTGTATGCTGCTTTTATTGACGCCTCAAAGGCATTTGATAGACTCAGATATGACAAACTGTTCAGCCTCCTTTATAAAAGAGGTCTACCAGCTGTAACATTGAGACTTCTCATAGACATGTATGAAAGACAACAAAGTAGAACAATGTGGGATATGGAATATGGAAGGTATTTCTCAAGTATAAATGGTGTACGGCAGGGTGGAGTTGCATCTCCAATTATGTTCACAATATACATGGATGAACTGATAAACAGACTGCAGAAGTCTGGCTGTGGGTGCTATATAGGCCATATGTATTATGGGTGTGAAGGCTATGCTGATGATTTGACAATCTTATGTCCCAGTGTAAAAGGATTGCAGAAGATGATTAATATCTGCACTGAATATGGTGAAGAGTACAGTGTAAAATATAATGGTACAAAGACAGTGTGTATGGCCTTTGATAGAAGTCCAGATCGTAGAATAAATCTAAATGATAAGATAGATATATATCTTGATGGGTGTAAACTCCAATGGAAGACATGTGTCAAACATCTGGGAAACTATCTCATGGATAACTTGTCAGAGTCAGAGGAAATTAGACATAAAAAAGCTGGGTTCATAGGTAGAGTCAATGGCCTGCTTACACGGTACCGGAATACCTCACCCGATGTTGTGATGTACCTATTAGAGTCCTATTGTTGTCATTTTTATGGATCTCAGGCATGGAACTTAAGTGATGTCCAAATTGAGTCCCTAATGATAGCTTGGAACAAGGCAGTTAGAAGAATCTGGGGTTTGCCATATCAAGCCCATAGAAGCTTACTGTGTCAGCTCAACAATGGTAAACATGCCTGGGATTCTGTTTTTAAAAGGTTCTGCAAAATGTATGTATGTATGTATGAGTAAGAGTAAGAATGAAAACCTTAGCTTCTTAATAAAAATGTCTGAGTATGATTGTAGAAGTATAATTGCAAAGAATGTAAGTTATGTGTGTAAAAGATGGTCTGTGTCATTTGGATCTATGTTCTGTGGAAATCATAGTGTTTTTACACCTGGTGAAAATGATATGTTTCTAGTTAATATGGTGAGAGAATTGAGGCAAGGGATTGATGGTTTTACAATAGACGAATGTCAAGAAATGATTGATTATGTAACCACTGCTTGAAGTTGATGTTTTTAGATAACTGTAAATTTTTTGTTTTTCCTCACACAATCGTTTTTGTCAAATCAATGTATACTGCATTTTATGTACGTATGAATAAAGATATTACATATATATATATATATAAGCTTGGAATAATTGCAGATTGATATGAATTAGGCAGAACCTGGCCAGCACTTTCTACTATGATAAGCTAATCTCCAAATGATGGCTGTAGTCATGAACTTACTTGGCAAAAAGATGCCTGGAAATAGGATTTCACAAAAAGCGACCTGTAGAGACCATCTTATTTCTATGTGAAAATGTCTCTAGTTTTCATTTTTGGTGTTATTATTTGTGCAGAAAAGTGGGTCTGAGTTCCCGTAAATTGACCTTTTCTGTATGTATATCAAAATCTATGTTCTTTATGAATTGGCAAACATTTTAAAGGTTAAAGAAAGATTATTGATCATAACTTTACAAATATTAAAAGCAATGCATATAATCCAGACATCATTCTCTTTCTTTAATGGCAGAGATGCAAAAAAAGGTAATGGGAAATTATTAGTATTTACAAGGAGCTAAGCTTGTTAGTATTTATCAAATCCCTTAACAGTTGTTTGTTTTTGGGCCATCCTAGTGAGGTCCTAAAATTCACAATTTTGGTACAAATAAAGCAAAATGAAGAAAAATTGTAATGTAATTTGCTAGGTTGGGATGTGATTAATCTATTTTTGGATATTCAGTGGTTTGCTTCTACTAAAAAAATAATAGAAGTTATACATTTCATAAAATTAGATTTTCAAACATTTTTCCCTGCATACATTATCATCTCCTGGACTTTATGATCAATTATTATTACTCTTGCATAGATTTTTCTGTTTAATTCGAAAGGTCGTCTGTTGAAATCCAAATCATCTATTGCACAATAGGCTTTGTGATTACATCTTCCAAGTCATTCACACCTGACTAAATCCATCAAATATCCTCTTTAATCCCTCGGATTTAATTATTGCGTCCAGTGGATAATGCGGATAAGTGAAATGACTTTTATCTATATGTAGTCCCCGGCACTCATATTATTCCCAGAATTCTTTGAAAACTATTGGGCCATGGAATGTGTCTGGCCTGAAAATAATATATGTTATAAGTGGTTTCTTAACTCATTCAGGAAGCTATTGGCACCTTGTGGTTATTTGTTCTAATTTAATATACAGCAAATACTAATAGCCATTTATTGCGACCTAAACGGAAGTCAAAGGGTAATAACTAGAAGATTGGGTCTGCTGCCAGGCCATTACGTCTAAGATCCTTAGCAGATTCTGAGCTATTTTCCAAACAACTTAAAAGCCATGAAGATTTAGTGGTTTCAGCTATCACATATGATCTGCTCCATGCTGGCCTGTAGGAAGAATGGTTTTGGTATGTGCATATTTTGCTCTGTTGCTACAAATTGTTGCTACAAAGCTGCTCTGTTGCTACAAAGTTGCTCTGTTGCTACAGAGTTTGCTCTGTTGCTACACCGAGTAATAGCTTCCCTTTATGTATTGTTAGTGACACATATATCAAAATAGACATAAAATCATGGTATGGAGCATTCATATTCAAGGATGGGGGCGAAAAGAGAACTCCTGTGTTTTCTTATGGTGAAAGCTGATGAATCAGATCTCGTCATTAAATGACTGAATTAACTTATATATCAATGATATATTTTCCAACCAGGTATATCAATATCCAATATACCTTCCCTCCAAATTAGAAATATCCATTCCAAACTACTTTTTTTGAACTTTGGAAAAGGACATGCACACCTGTTACGTTTTATGTCAATTTGCATGACCATGTCTGAGAACCAATCACCTGCATAACATTGTATGCTAATATGAGGAATATGTTTTTCCCATTTGATGCCAATTGTGGCAGAGGCAATATGTGGCCATACCTCGCCATGCAGAGGAGTGGAATATTATGCACACCTTTTTCCATATCCAAAACCTTACGTAAGATAAGGATTTAGTTTATTCTATTTGAAATAACATTATAATGATAATTTTTATTAGAAAATCTTTGGACATCCATGGCAATTCCTACAAGTTTTGCTAAGCAGACTTGTCAGGCCTGACTGTTGAGGAGGGTCAATCCGGGTACATTTGATGTATTCTTGAGTATAGTGTCTTATGTATGTGAGTTTTATAGGTCTGATGGCTCTGCACCACATTTATTATTCTCTATTCCTAAAATAGGAGTCAGAGTGAGGCTTAGGAATAATCAGCTAAACCCATGTTGGACCAAGGGCTAACATGGAAATGGACGTAGATATTGATTTGAATATGATTGTGAACAGATAGCCTGGATTTGTAAGAGTTGAGACTGCTGATGCAATGCACAATGGACAAAATGTCTCCTTTCCCTATTAAAAAAATACAAGGGATACCAGGAAAAGTGAAGGAGGTAAAGATGAGAGACAAATTATTAACAGAGGTTGACAGAAGAGTTCTCTTTGTGTTGGCAATTATCCCTGTCAAAATAGCACTGCATATAAACTTTAACACCAGAAAGGGAAACATTAGATGTCTGGAACTTACTGGAATATCTGAACAAGATATCAGAATGCTGTGGCCTGCCATCACATTATCATTGATAGTTCCTTTCTATAGGAGAGAAAACATATTAAAATTCAGAATAGCACTTAAGTGAAAAAGAAACGAATTTTAATTCAAGCAAACATTGCATGGCCAATCGATGAACTAAATTGTTTCAAAGAAAATCAAAAAAGCAAACATCATAGATTGCAGCCTACCATGATTAAACATTGAGAAACCAATTGTTATGGTACGGGTCTGCCTCCAAGTCTCAGCAATCACATTGAAAGAAAGGAAACTAACCAATTGTCTGAACCCCAAGTCATGAAGCTCCAACGGAATTGATATAAATATCCCTATCATATTTTCATTAAGGTAATCCTGGGAAAACACAATTTTCAGGCAATAGATTCACACTACATTTACGATTTAATCTGTTTCAGTATGGCAATTCTATAAAGCTGATCTGAGGAAATTTCAAACTGACTGCAATGCAAAAATCACTCCTGCTGTCAAAAAAGCCCCAGGAAAATAATAATTACATATTTCAGACAGGTATAAAAGGAAATGAAGCAGCTGATAGTGTAGCAAAATTAGCCCTAGATTTAATCAAAACATATTCCATAAGCATTCCACATGCCAATTGCTAATGAATAATGTTAATGCAATGAGGAGACATAAGTGGTAGTGGGAGTGGAATGAGAGTGTGAATAACCAGCTCCATACCTATATTTGGTAAATGCTACAAATTATAACATCAGATACATCACAAAGAAGTATTAATACATGCTTCGATTGTATACTAAGGCATGTGAGTGCCGTGTTCAGGGAGACAGAGACAGATCTCTCAAGTTGGTTCTGGTGGAAGGATCTCAAGAGTCCGAAGGTCATTATTATTCAAATTTTCGATGTTTGCAAGAAAGAGAAAAATGATAATAATAATAATAATGATAATAATTAAATTCTTTTGATGTGCAAATTGCTCAATTCGAACTCTAATGTGAAGATTTCATCTTTTTTTTGGTACAACTCATTTCTATTGTTTTATATTCATCTTCATTTACAATAGACAAATCAAGTTATGTTTTCTGAAAAACACATCACTCAAAATGAACCCCAAAATGACGATTTGACCTTTAGCATGAAAAAATACTTTTCCAAACCAGGGTTCGAACCCTGGACCTTTACCATTGAAGACAGACATCTTAACCATAAAGCCACATATCACCCAGTGGCAGCACTGTTTAAACCTTGGGATCACAGAAAATTGAAATTGACCCTATTTTCCATTTCTTTGCTAATGTTTGATTGCTCAAACTAAACCCAAATATGTTGATTCCATCTTAGTTTTCTGTATAAAGTCATGTTATATTATTTTATTTTTTATTTTTTGTACTTGCCCCATTTACAAATAAATATATTATTTTATATATTCTGACTATCATATTCAAATAGGATCCCAACATGTTTTTGCATAGTCATTATTTTTTTTATTTTTTGCCTTGACAAAAAACATTTCAATGCAATATGTTCTGATGTTCATTTGGCTAAAATAAAAATTCAACATGAAGATTTCATCTACGCCATGAAAAAAATCCAGTTCCAATCTTTAGAATGGGAGACAGATGTATTACTCACTGAGCCATGTTGGAAGATATGATTTATTCAGTAATTTCACACAGCAGCTTTAATAAGATTTATAAATTAAAATCGTCTAAAAATGTGTTTGTCTGGGATGATATCAAAATTAATGCAAATAGATCAAAAGAATCACTAGATATCTGCAACTCATGTCTCATTTAAATCTACGATACCATTTTCTAGTTAATTCTCTGTATATAGGTTTATCATATATGATGTGTGTCACATAATGTCCAGACAAATTTTACATTATTAAACTTGAATTCATAAAACGGAAAAAATATAATAAAACAAAGAAAGTCAGTGGTTGGAGTGTTGAGTATTTTTCTGGAGAAATCAAATGGAAAGTATTTTCATGGTAGCATGTTAGTTTCGTTGGGAGCTAACATGTTGATATGTACCCAATGTGTTCGGTCACTCATTACAGAAATCAAGATGGCTGAATGCTGGTTGAAAGTGGGCTTGGTTTTTCTTAAGGGAAGTACACATCATGATTTGATCAAATACAATCTTTTCAAGTTTCATACATATTTAAATTAAAGTGTAATTTCAGAAAATAACCTGCAATAAGTTGCTCTTATCAGAATCGTACATAAAAAAATGATAATAAACTCTCAAAGTATGTGTTAATATGCAAAATTTGAAAGAGAAAAAAAATCCAAAACAAGCTCTCACCACAGTACACATGTGCATGTAGGTTTCATTAGTCAAGTCATTTAAGACAGACCATTATTCATTCAAGGAGGTGAACAAATAATAAAACATACTTTTTCGATGTGAAAATCAGATATTGGGATTGGAATCGTTTCAGTAAATTTGGATTTATTTTCTTTATCCCTTTAATAATAGTGAGCGTGGATGAACGGTTAGTCCTGGTTAAGACGTGTAGAGCTACCAACGCAGCATTGAATAAACGTTTAATAGATATGGTTATTTCAGATACAGGGTTTAAAAACATATTGTTTCTTTTGTTCGTCATAAATGGCTTCTTAACAAGTTTAACAAAATTACACCCGATGTTGCTTTCAGAAATATTCGCAGAGAGGAATCGATTAAGGCGATTAAGAATTTGTTAGAGATTTAGGGACTGATTAACCTAAATGGCTGATATGTTAAGTCACCATTTTTTCATTCATTTATCCACTATAATTTAAATGGATAAAGGTGACGCTAAATGACATTGTCATTAGCTAATTGGGGATTTCCTTGATTTGGAAACGCTATTATAGCTGAAATACAAAGCATATACCTCTAACTAATGAACGTAACCCAACGTCTTTGAAGGAAATTGGACTTCTGACCTTTCTTTCAAAAGAATTCCCTGAGGCAGAACAAGCGATTCACCTATTTTGTCAGTGAGCATTAGGCTTCTTGAAAAA
Source organism: Amphiduros pacificus (assembly GCA_949316495.1). Lineage (NCBI taxonomy): Eukaryota > Metazoa > Annelida > Polychaeta > Phyllodocida > Hesionidae > Amphiduros > Amphiduros pacificus. The sequence goes on along the minus strand of OX439001.1, from coordinate 53,401,749 downwards.
TTGTTCCGCGGAGCAATTGTCCTTTCATTGTTCTCGATGAAAAAGATAGCTACTTGATTAATTAAACATTAATGTCCCCCGTGAACTACGTTGTCGTTTCCGCGCTATTTGGAAGGTTTGGAAGCTTAAGGATATTTCATCCTGAAAAAAGTTAAAAGAAAGCAAATGTAGAACACACCAAATGTAAACATATCAGAGTTCTTTATATTCATATTATATGTTACACGTAAAATGGAATCACAATACATGAGCACACATGATATAAAAGAGAAAAGGATTAAGGTATAACCTGGAACAAAAGGAAAGGGTTCTCCTTTGCTGTATTGGCTTCTCCTTTGCTATGTTAAAAGAAAATAAGATAAAATTGAAATTGGAATGATGGAATTAATAATTAGGAGAATCTGATATTCTTATTATCATCCGGGTAATGATGCAAGCTTTTAGTCTCTCATGACTAGCTAGTTTGGCAATTCAAAACTGCTAATTATGGCAAATGACGAATGTCTTGACTGAAATATCATATTTACTGAAAAGAAACATATTAAATGTAAATAACGTTTATATAAAACATGACTTGGGTGTTGCTTCCCCTCATCTAATCATGTACAGCATGTATTAGTATCCATTTGTAATGGCCAGGAATAGGGTTTTTTCCTATGATGATCGATTGGAATCATATCTGGTCGGAATAACCTGCAGAAATAAGATAACATTGTGTGTGCTTCTATAAAGATTTTCCTTTCCCATTTTAACAGGGTGGCTAGATCATGGGATTAATGGATGATATATATTATTTATCATATCATGCAATGATATTGGTGGAATGATTCACTTGTCTGAAAAAATAGGGTTAACTAATGGTAAACTTTGCTCTAACTGATGGTGCAGGGGCCACGGCCGTGGCGCAGTTGGTTAGAGTGCCAGCTTATAAGCACCAGTTCCTCTGTGGTGATCCAAAGGTCGTGGGTTCAAGCCCTGGCCGTGCCAGGATTGAACTCATGATATAATTTCCCATATGAGCTGAGGCCCGTGCCTAAAGGGTTATTCCGTTGTCCTTGTAAATCTGTGATCGGGTGGGTTATCATGTCAAGGACCTGCGACATGACAATTCAGTGAGGCAGCACTATATCTGCTACAAGTAGGTCTCATCACGAAATGACTGAAATAATGTTGAAAGTGATGTTAAACCTCAAACAAACAAACAAACTCACGGTGCATATGAATTAACTTAATGTTATGAAAAGGCTAAATCTTGTTTTTAGCAAGTATTTGGTCAAAGGTAACAAATAGTGATTAATAGTTACTGACAGTGAAACATGTGTCCACATGTATGCACATTGTTCATTTGGTGAACTGGGTAAACAAGGCTATATCAAATAACAAAATGTCAACATTGCCTGCTGTGTCTCAGAGAATCCTCTTTTCTCATCAATACATCTCAGCCTTACAGGTATCCAGTGATACAAGGGTTGACATGTCTGGCAGAGTGATTGCAAAATAGTAATTCTTTGAAACACAAAGAGAACTGCAATGAGTCCCGTTTCCAGATTTTTATCTGAAAAGATATAGTCTAATTGTGCTGAAATGGTCGTTAATCTAAACAAAATGTAAAAAGACCAAAACCCAAACTTAACTGTGATCTACATACTGGCCATACAGCGAGCAACCAATGCCCATACAGTGAGAAACCAATGCCCATACAGCGAGCAACCAATGCCCATACAGTGAGAAACCAATGCCCTTACAGCGAGCAACCAATGCCCATACAGTGAACAATCAATGCCCATACAGCGAGCAACCAATGCCCATACAGTGAGCAATCAATGCCCATACAGTGAGAAACCAATGCCCATACAGCGAGCAACCAATGCCTATACAGTGAGAAACCAATTCCCATACAGTGAGAAACCAATGCCCATACAGCGAGCAACCAATGCCCATACAGTGAGAAACCAATGCCTATACAGGGAGAAACCAATGCCCATACAGTGAGCTATCAATGCCCATACAGTGTGCAATCAATGCCCATACAGCGAGCAACCAATGCCCATACATTGAGAAACCAATGCCCATACAGTAAGAAACCAATGCCCATACAGTGAGCAACCAATGCCCATACAGTGAGCAACCAATGCCCATACAGTGATAAACCAATGCCCATACAGTGAGCTATAAATGCCCAGTGAGCAATCAATGTTTGTACAGTGTGCAATCAATTCTCATACAGTGTGCAGCCAATGCCCAGTGAGCCATCAATCTTTGTACAGTGTGCAACCCATTCCCATACAGTGTGCAACCAATGTTTGTACAGTGTGTAACCAAAACCCATACAGTGAGCTATCAATGCCCAGTGAGCAATCAATGTTTGTATTGTATGCAACCAATTCCCATACAGTGAGCTATCAATGCCCAGTGAGCAACCAATGTTTGTACAGTGTGCAACCAATTCCCATACAGTGAGCAACCAATGTTTGTACAGTGTGCAACCAATTCCCATACAGTGAGCTATCAATGCCCAGTGAGCAACCAATGTTTGTACAGCGTGCAACCAATTCCCATACAGTGTGCTATCAATGCCCAGTGAGCAACCAATGTCTGTACAGTGTGCAATCAATTCCCATACAGCGAGCAACCAATGCCCATACAGCGAGCAACCAATGCCCATACAGTGAGCAATCAATGTTTGTACAGTGTGCATCTAATTCCCATACAGTGTGCAGCCAATGCCCAGTGGCCAACCAATGTTTGTACAGTGTGCAACCAATGCCCATACATTGTGCAACCAATGCCCATACAGTGAGAAACCAATGCCCATACAGCGAGCAACCAATGCCCATACAGTGAGAATCCAATGCCCATACAGGGAGAAACCAATGTCCATACAGTGACAAAACAATGCCCATACAGGGAGAAACCAATGTCCATACAGTGACAAAACAATGCCCATACAGTGAGAATCCAATGCCCATACAGCGAGCAACCAATGCCCATACAGTGAGAATCCAATGCCCATACAGCGAGCAACCATTGCCCATACAGTGATCAACAATACACATCCTGTTTGTATTTGGACAACATAGAGCTTAAGTCCATGTAGTAAGAACTATTTAGACCAGAAATACCCCAATTTATTTTTTTATCAAATTTAGTTATGATTGAATATTAAGGTAAATCTTAATCAGATAGATCTTTACTTGATTGAAAATCTAAATAAATAAATCATTTCAACATTCTTGCATATTAGTTTTAAAGATTTTCTAAATGAATTGATCTGAATGAGATTAATGAATTCTTCACCTAAAATTGGATTTCAATCTGTTCATGTATCCAATTTATCTTTCCTGTCTCTAAAACATTTAATATGCCTGTAATCTAGTGTTTATAACGTTCAGAATAGTGTGCTATTTTATAGAATGTATCTTTATATTTGCATAATGGAAACTGACCAAACAGCAAACCATCGTTCTTTACAATTCCCTCAAACATAAATATTCTCATAAATCGCATATTTCTGATGGTCCAAAGGTCATTTCTAGTATTTATTGGTTGTTTCAATGTCTTGACGGCTAATGCATTTGTTGTCTGGTGAAACATTAAACCAGATTTCTCCTGGGGAACCAACAATTTCTCGTTGTCTAGAATGGACCAGAAAATTTTAGATATTGCATTATATATCACAAGACGAGAAGTATTTATTTTTTCAATTGCAAAGTTCTGTTTATTTAAACATTATAAAGAGTTTGACTAAAGATATCAGGGAAATATACTTTAATTGCCTAAATATGATTTCTGTTTTACAATACACTAGAATCAATTTTCATCATTAACTGCGATTAAGTTATTTAAATTGGGCAATGTTGAAATCTCCTGGCAAACAAAAACAAAGAAAAAAATTATTATGTAAAATGTACAAGTACAACACAAGTGTTATGTTTCCTGTCACACTTCTATGTGAGCTATTTTTCTATAAACTAGAAATAATACGATGCACTTTAAACAAAATATTAGTTCAAGAGACCGCTTTTAAGGAGCGAGTCTTTCTTAATAAGCAAGCTTTAAGTTACACCATGTATATATATAAAGAGAGACATTTTTTGTGTTATTACTTTTAACGATTCATATGTTGTTGTTCTTTGTGTTTATATGTCTTATATAAGTCATTCGAAAATAAGTGACAGACACATTGCCCACAGGAAGCCGCTCAGGACATCAATTTCCGGTTATTCTTTGAAGTATACCCAGCTGCTTTCTGTATGATTACATTTGTTTTTGACGGGAAGCGACTATCTCTTCTAGTGTTTTTTTTTATTTTTCAAATTGCAAAGACGTCGACTTGACCTTGAGAATTTCGATTTGATTCTGCATGTGGAATAAAAATGTCTGTTAGTGCCCAGTAGGAAAGCTGTAATGTACTGATCTATAGAGGACTAGTTTGACATTTAAGCTTGCATTTCATATTAAAAGCTGCTTTATATTATCATGATATAAAGGAATACCACCCCTCTAATTTGGGGCAATTATTAGAGGGGTGGGGTAATTATAAGAGGAGTGGGGCAATTATGAGAGGGGTGGGTCAATTATAAGAGGGGTGGGACAATTATTGGAAGGGTGGGACAATTATTGGAAGGGTGGGCCAATTATTGGAAGGGTGGGCCAATTATTGGAAGGGTGGGCCAATTATAAGAGGGGTGCAGCAATTATAAGAGGGGTGCGACAATTATAAGAAGGGTGCGACAATTATAAGAGGGGTGCGACAATTATAAGAGGGGTGCGACAATTATAAGAGGGGTGCGACAATTATAAGAGGGGTGCGACAATTATGAGAGGGGTGGGGCAATGATACGAGGGGTGGTGCAATGATACGAGGGGTGGGGTAATTATAAGAGGGGTGCGACAATTATAATAGGGGTGCGACAATTATAAGAGGGGTGCGACAATTATAAGAGGGGTGGGGCAATGATGCCAGGGGTGGTGCAATGATACGAGGGGTGGGGTAATTATAAGAGGGGTGCGACAATTATAAGAGGGGTGCGACAATTATAAGGCGGCACCTCGTCACCACTCCAGATCTGGCTGGGCAGGCGGCACCTCGTCACCACTCCAGAGGGCAGGCGGCACTTCGTACTCCTCGCGATGGTTTCCCTGACATATCATTCCATTATACATTTATCTTCATACCGGAAATCCACAATAGCTTTAAACTTATTAATATAGGAATTTGCAACGATTAACTTTTTTGAATACAAAGGATCAATTGAAGCGAAAATGTTGCATATTGGAATATATTAAACATCTTTTCTTTGACGTCACCTTGAAGAGAAAGAGATTGATGTTTTATATTCTATTGGTTTTGCCTTCCTGATGACTCACACAGAAATTATCCAGAAACCAACACGTGTTATTTGTAAGCATTATTTTGAATCATGACAATACTTTTTTTCAAAGGAAAACGAATTATGTCTTTCCTTTTGCTTTCCTATTCTAAAATAGATACACATGTTGGAATTCTTATAAACCCTAACGTAAACAGATGACGTTAGCGTGTGGTACGCAAATGATCCTCCCTTTAACTTTCAGCTCATTTGACATCAATGTTCACATATGTACCATTATCCCACCTTTAAAATCCAAGGATCCTTTGTTAGTATGTCATCGAGGACATTATATTTAATTATGAGACTCATTATTTGAGCAAAGGATTTTTCAAAATACTAACAAATACCAAGTCATGATAACATGGTTTACCCGGGGTTCCCTTTGTCGGTGCTGGACTGAATGTTTATTGCATGTCATGCCAATCCGTAATACCCTTCCCACGACGAAACTGTGTTCTACACTAATATTTCTTTCTGAACTTGTCAGCTTTCTGTCAGCTTAGAAAATACAAAGGCCTGCCTTGGCAGGATGCAGATTGAACAAGTAAATTTATGGAAGTAGATGTGGAAGACATTTGTTCAATCTTCCCACAGCGAGACCTATGTATTTGACCACCAAAACATCTTGAAAAACATCTTGACACAAGCTGATATGATCAATTTAGACTTGCATAGATTCTGCTTGGCATAAAGATACAACAGTTATGAGAAAACATCCTAACTGTAAACCAAGCTTAAACATGATGGATTTGTGTGACAACAGGATTTGTGTGACAAGAATTGTCTCATGATAATACAATAAAACACATTATTTGAAAACCACACTTTTGCCAAATGCTAAAGGATAGTGTTGACATGTTCGCTATATGAGGAATCAAGTATTAAGAAATGCGGTTAGATGAAATATGAAAAATATTTAAGTGTCATGCGCTGGTTTCTGGAATATTTCGCATTTATCACTCAAATTATCAGAACCCTTTATTCGGTGAAAGGTAATTTGCAGTAATATTTGCAGTTACCAGTGAGTGTCCTTTGCCGTAGATTATCATTTTTGGGGGCAATGCATCATGGGGAAAATTCAAAGCATCACACGTTGCTTAGATTAGATAAATAAATATTGATTTTCATGACGAGACCTAAATGTAACTGACCACGTGTTGAATTGTCATGTCGCAAATGTACAAGGATAGCGGGTTAGTCTTTCATGCAAGGGTCGCAGACCTTATATGAAATTGTAGTCTGTGCCTGTTAGTTTGAATACACTTATTACACAATTCATGATTTTTGTCTTCTACAATATGCTTTAACCAACACTATTGCAGTAATAACGTTTTTGGAAAAACAACAAGCTTTTTTTCAATGAAGTAAACACGATGCTATTCTTAAACAGAAACATTCAATTTCATGGTTACATAACCCCATGTGATATTGAATTTTGCAATCAATATGGATGAATAACAACTGTGATGAGTCGTGTTTATTAAAGCCAGTCTAAAGGCTAAGTCATTCAATCAAGACATTGTGAACAAAGGTGAGAGATGACAGGCATAGCAAACGTGAATATCATTCATAACTCTGCAAACAAAAAAAAGCACTCCTCGGTTTATTGATGTTCAGAACTCATTAATTGAAAATGAACATATTTTTAATTTACAAAGAAGGGAAACTTGAATCAAATCTTCTCATAACCTACGAGTTCTAATTCCACAGAGGTGAAATGGAGAGTGTATGAAATGGAGCGTGTACGAATTGTCTCAAAAGGGAATCCCCCAAACCCGGATTTTACCTACATTATTTTTTTTATAAAATGACAAGAGTCATGTGATTTTAAGCCTAGCCTACTGTGGCAAAATAACTACAAGGCCAGGAAGGGCATGAGTTCAATGCCACTCAATACATTAGATCAAAGGTACACAATACTGTTTCCCTGGCAGGAGTGGGTGCCCCGTTAGCAACATCCAGGTTCCGCCATTGTGATAGAAGCAACTCTAGACAACCTTTGTGGGAATACCCTACATGGTGTCCGCCTTTTGAAGAATAGGATTTCAATCCGATACACTCAAAATATTGGCCTGAGAAATGCAATCTTCCTTTCTTAGACATAAATACACAAATCAAACAAAATCAAGGCAATTGCTTCGTTAATCTATAAGTTTATTTCTCTTGGCCAACAAAGGTACAAGGGAAGTACCGTTAATCATAAATGAAAAAAATAGGTTAGAAATATTATTGAGAACGAACATGAAGATAAATAACATCTGAAGAAGCTGTGATTGGATTAGATAATAAGATACAATTTATCGTCTCAGTGAATGGAAACAAATATGGGGATATTCATTGCACAGGAAAGTAGCCTCTCAAAATTAAAAAAAGGGAATTGCTTTTTCCTTAACGTCCCAGCCTTACTAATATATGTTTGATCTCTAACATGAAAAATACAGTATGAACAATGCTTTACATCAATAAGTGTTGTTAACTAATATTAGGAGTAAGTAGACTGTCTCTGTGATATTGATAAATGGCGCCTGCGTAAATCCTGCTTGCACTGAGACTACTTCTGCCGTAGCAGTCAAAGGCACATGGACAAATTACCTGCCGTCTGTTTGATATGTCAAGTAGGGTAAGAGGGAGACTGCATATGAAAGAGACACAAAGACAAGCCTATATCGACAAAAAACGTATCGCATTATAAGGCTATGACCCCAGCTTGACATAACCATGACCACTGCGTGACATAACCATGACCCCGGCGTGACATAACCATGACCTTAGATTGGCATAACCATCACCCCAACTTGACATAACCATCACCCCAACTTGACATAACCATGACCTCAGCTTGACATAACCATGACCTCAGCTTGACATAACCATGACAGCTTGACATAACCATGACCCCAGCTTGACATAACCATGACCCCAGCTTGACATAACCATGACCAATGCGTGACATAACCATGACCCCAGCGTGACATAACCATGACCTCAGATTGGCATAACCATGACCCCAATTTGACATAACCATGACCCCAACTTGACATAACCATGGCCTCAGCTTGACATAATCATGACCTCAGCTTGACATAACCATGACCTCAGCTTGACATAACCATGACATCAGCTTGGCATAACCATGACCTCAGCTTGACATAACTATGACCTCAGATTAACATAACCATGACCCAACTTGACATAACCATGACCTTCCATGACCTTCCTGGACGTCTTTATGGAAAGCATTACATTTTTGAAAGCTTTTCATTGTTCGAAAGATATAGATCAAACGTAAGCGCAGAAACCTATCTTACTGCCTTTAGAATAAGCATGTCCTTGTACACTGAGGGAAAAGCATTTATTTTCGCTCTTTGAAATCAAACTCATTATAATGGTGTGGCATGACATGGATGAATGTCCCCGAGGACAGCCAGTTCTCCCAACCGACATGCATATCTCATTGAATTATCTATGGAGCATCTGCGGGCTAAAGAACAGATCAGCAAAAACCGTTAGTCAAATTTTGGCCTCAGAATCAATTAGAGAAGAAACATTTAATTCCTAGAATAAATTGCTACATTCTAATCAACATTTTATCGTTTACATTTTCTTGCTAGTAATTTTCAAATCTTCATATTGATTCAAACTGGACCTGCAGTTTTAAGTTCCGACGTAATGTGTTAGTTGAAAACAGTTGATTTTAAGTGCATTTTAGTGAACAAATGTATGATGGATTGTTGAGAAATGCTGACGTCGTTTATCTGAGAAATGATATCTTGATAAAGTTCATCTGATATGATTATTTTGTTGCTGTAGACATGAATACCAATATCATAAACAACTTCAGGCAATATATTGTACATGCAGATGTTTATCAGTGCATATTTGATACAGAGATGGACAATCAGATCAACCAGCTGAGCGGGAATGGCAAATAATCTATGAAATATCACATACATGATAAATGTTAGTGATAATGGCAATTTCTGTTATATTGGGCCCGGAATCCACGTCAATCCCAGAACTTGATTAAGATCGCTTGATATTTGAGGTTTAGAGACCACAAAGCAACCCTAAAGTCCCCAGAATATATGTGCATGCACTATCATAAGATCAAAGTGACCAATGTAAGAGCGGGGCATCCACCGCCGTGGCCTGCACCTGCCAACCATTCTCCTCAATCCATCTCCCATTCTGCATTGCGTTAATGTACTTTTAACAATGGAGGTCAAATGCTACGTCATTGGGTATAATTGCTCAAATGTTTATAATCATTATTTTATATAAGTTTTTGAGTAAAGGCATCCTCGTTTGAACGAGTTAATTGATAATGCCTGATTAACCTAAATGTTTGGGAGTATTGAGAATCGATTGTCTTAATGAGAGTCATGTCATCTGGGGACAAACAAATAATGCATATTAAGAATCTGTGAAAATCAGATAACTCACTCAAAGTATCAAAACATGGGTCACTATGCTTACTTGTGTATTATGAAACTTTCAATGCTCATCTGTGGAATAGATAGATATATAAGATATAATGGAATTTTATTATTGATAAAATTAGAAGCACATTCTATTGGTTGTTATATCATTTTCCAAGATTTCTAATTTGGTACAGTTCAGGTAGCGGTCATTGGGGGTATTGAACATCTATACATTATGTATGACACTGAGATGTGACCTTTGATGTGACCTTTGGTGAGGAATGGCTACTAAAATATAGATATACAATGGGGTGTCATGGGCAAAATATATAGATGAGTCTCGATTGAGAACCAAATTAAAGTTCAAAATGACCTTGACCAATAGAATAAGGGTGCCAATGGGATTTCATTTTGGAGGCATGAGAGTACAGTGCCCTCTAATGGGATTCATAAGTTATATTGGCAAAATCATTTATAATCGGCATACTTCACTACTCCCAAATAGAGAGCTACCCCCAAAACAAGTATATATCCACATTTTTTGGTCTGAACATTTTATGTTGGCAATATTTCAGTTGATAAAGGCTCAGATAATGAAGTAATATGTTTTTCTTCAAAGGATGACTGTTAATTTGTTGGTTACTGTCCGATTTTGTTTTCAGGATTCTTGGCTTTTGTTTTCAGGATTCTGAGGAGAAAATACCAAACTCTGAAGAGAAAGTCTTTGGTATAAAACCAGTCGCGGGAGATTAAAAAGTTGAATGGGCCCAGCAAATGCATTCACACTCATCGTATCCATTTGTGATACTAGTATTTGTTTAAAGATGAAGATCAAGCTGAATATGTTTCCTGTCCAATCCCTTTGACAATCAAAACACCATGAATTTGATATTGATAATAATAGAGATACTATTTTGAGATAAAATATATAAAAGATTTATTTGACACAGTCTTTGATTATTTCATGTTTCAAAGACATTGGCCTGTTTGATCGTTTTTACTGTTGAGTAATGTTATGGTTGGCTTCATTAGCAAGTTTAACATTTACGCAAGTCACCACGTTCACCAAGATTTAGGGACTTTAAAAGTATGTTTATTGTCTGTTCACCTGTAAATTGCAATTCCTTCAGTTTTACTGTTATTTATTATTGTAATGTCATTGTTGTTTTGCATATTTTTGCACTTATCACACAGTCACCTTTACAATAGTGTTTAATACATACCATGGCGCTAAATGACCTTAATGTGTCGATGTGCCGCAAGGAATCCATTAACTGATCCACGTAATCTGTATTGGTCACAGTGCACAATTAAGATCCGGGTCAAAATGTAACACGATTAACCTATGTTACAGATGTGTTGGTGTCTGTCAGATGGGGGGATGTTAAAACCATACAAAGCATATGACTGGAAATCTTTTGATAAATATTTAAAATATAACATGTAATGATGAAAGAAAAGTCAAATGAAAGCTAGTTAATATTAAAAAAAAAATTGGGGGGCAGTTCCAAAATGATTTGATATTCATGAAGTCTGCCTAAAAAAATTGCATTTGCACAGAACTGGTTTGAGCCCAACCCAGCCGAAAATTTTCCAACTGAAGGTATATTTTTTTGCCTTTTAAATGAATATTACATTATTTTTCTATTAGGAAAAAATAAGAAAGGATCAATTGAAACATTTTAACAATTTTTTAGTGAAGTTTGAAAGTTGCATGTTTAAATAGGATTATATAGTGGCTTCGAATTGGTGCACTGTGACCTTCAGCATTTGTCAGTTATTTGTGAAAATTGTGAAAATTGTCATGAAATGTATTTTTCTTATATTTACAGAGTAGAATGAGGCAAATGGCAAAGAAATGTGCATTCTAAACTATTGGATGGGTCCAAAAAAGGCTCTAATGATGGCCGAGACCCCATAATATAGACATATGGTTATGTGTCTGTCTATCCAGCTGGTGATTGAAATTTAAAGTGATACTGTTACCCACTAATGGATGAGTATCCGTCGTTGGGGGACGTGGACGGGGGATCAATACTCTACCAATTAGATAGATACTCTAACCTGTTCTACTCTATCGTACTGTACTGTACTGTTAACCATAGCTCGCTGACTCGCTGGCTGTGAGTTTGGGGCACGGATCCTAGCTATCATGTCATACCCTCATATAAATGACGGGAAGTAAGGACTGCAGACACAGGATATACACAGTGTAATAGTTACCTTTATTCAGTGCTGTGATCCCTGCTTGTCTGGCTAGGCCGGCATGGCAATGAGCGAGGCATATGAACTACCAACTTTGCATGATACTTATGAAACCCTGACTATATGCTAAACACCCAAGTCTATGTGGTCACGATACTGAGAGTCGTGGATCTTCCGTGGCAAGTGGTCGTTGATCTCCTTCTTGGCTCCTAAACTGCGGTCTGACTACCAACTTCTGAGCCCGGATCCACGGTTGCGCGTCTCTTTTAAGGGGCCACTCCGCGTCATCCCTGGGGCTTGCCTACGTGGCTTCCTCACGCGTCATCAGATGGACTCGTCCTGCCTGCGTATCGTATCTAACTTCGGCTCGTCCGTCTTGCACGTGACTTTCACGGAGTGGTGGTTATGGTGACTCATCAACCATCAGTATCGTGCGTTATTGTCTATGAATGTTTATGTATTTCTGAGAGTCTCTGGGTGTGTATTCCATATCCTACAATACAAGTTAACTGACTTACGCCATATGTTAGTTATAACTTACCAGTAATCACATAAGTAGTTAATACATCTCACTTGTTTGATGGTCACAAGACAGTATAGACAAGGGAGATGCATTGACACTGAGTGAAAATGTCATTTTAGGCCGACTTGACCCTTCTGCCATGACAGGGTCAGATACAAATTAATGATTCTCTTACATTTTTCATGATTGCACTTTCATTTAGCCAACTTTCTTCATCCACAAATTTGATATCATCCAGTTGAATGCATTTAAATACCTTTTTGGAAGCCCTTACACAGATTTAAACACTGACTGGTCATGGTGAATACATATCTGTTAAGCCCTATAAACACACCAAAATCTTGAAAATAAAGAAATCAAACACTTATGTGTAAGAAAGTCAAATACAAGTTTCAAAACATAAAATAAAACATAATTCATCCCAATAAATGAAAAATGGTGAAACATAACCTTTTTTTAAAAAATTTTTGTTGTCCCAATAAGCAAAATGTGCACATACACGTCATGAAAATCTAAAATTTTGAAAAAAAAAATTAAATTTTGCATATGAATTCTTGAATATTTTGTTATAGTGATGTCACATATAAGCTCTATTTGTAAATTTAAATAAAATATAATGAAAATGATTGATAATTATCAAAAAACCACATTTATGTTTCCAAATTTCACTGAATTTCACAAGTGATTTTCAGGACGGTCACCCAAATAAGTCCAAAAAGTTATCAAATTGATGTCAAATAGGGTGATTAAAGGTTATAACATCATCATTGATGTATTTTGTACTCACTATTTTCAGGTCAAATAGATACAGTACTGCCTGACAGCTTCACATGCCCAAAAACCAGTCCACTACATCCAGAGAAAAACAGCCATCTCAACATCCTGAAGGCCAAAACTTCAAAAACAGCCTTAATCACCCTAAAAGACACACCAAAAATTTCAAATTTGCACATGAAGTGCAGAACACACAGTAGTTTTAGATTTGGTTAGTATTTCTTCAGATCCTTTGGACTGCCACCTGGTTCAGTTCGCAGTGCACAATTAAGATCCGGGTCAAAAAGTAACACGATTAACCTATGTTACATATGTGTGGGTGTCTGTCAGATGAGGGATGTTAAAACCAAACAAAGCATATGACTGGAAATCTTTTGATAAATATTTAAAACATAACATGTAATGATGAAAGAAAAGTCAAATGAAAGCTAGTTAATATTAAAAAAAAATTGGGGGGCAGTTCCAAAATTATTTGATATTCATGAAGTCTACCTAAAAAAAAACGCATTTGCACAGAAGGTCTGGTTTGAGACCAACCCAGCCGAAGATTTTCCAACTGAAGGTATATTTTTTTGCCTTTAAATGAATATTACATTATTTTTCTATTAGGAAAAAATAAGAAAGGATCAATTGAAACATTTTAACAATATTTTAGTGAAGTTTGAAAGTTGCATGTTTAAATAGGATTATATAGTGGTAGAAAAGGCGAGGATCACAAGAACAGAGCTTGACGACGATCACAGTCCCGACCAAGACCAACAACGGTTTCGATCTAGTTCGATCTCTTCAGTTGGATAGGGACTGACTGCGTTATCCTGATTCTTGTTTATATAGGATTTCGTGGAGGTGCTTAGCACCTCTGGAGGTGCTGTTCCTTCACTCGTAGCGCCTCCAATCTGGAGGTGTGTTTTGTTTTTGTGAGATTCTGGTGGAGGTGCTATTGAAAAACCTTTGTTTTGAGGGCTTTGCAGGGGTTACAGATACGTTGTAAAGTATTCTACATGTGTTGTAGAATTTTCTGCAATTTTTCGGGAGGTTTTTTCGACTTTTTGTCGATTCGAAAGTGTTCGATCTCTAATCTCTAATTCTTTTGAAATTTAAGGACCCTGTCCCGGATGGCCTCCAGACTAGTTCGTTTATTTTACGCTGCGTACTGCCCCGGCGCGGGGTAGGAATATCCATTTATAAAACGAATTTCTTGCTCTCGTTTCTTTCTTTTGTTATATGTACGAGAAGTTTTCAATAATTAAATCGGATATTATACCTTATTTTTGTTGGGTTCTCGGCCAGTTTTTGAGCCGTTTTTTTGGGGCGTTTGTATTCCAATGTCAATTAAGAACCATGTTTGGTTTCATACAAACTCGGACAAGAAACTTTTTTTATAAAAATATGTTTTATTTTCATATTTGGTTTTATATTGTTCCTTGTAATATTTTACAGACTTTTTTGCAAGTATGGTTATTTTTCGGATATGGTTGACTCTGTGTCATCCAGGATCTCCTGGAGAGTTTCCAGGATTTCTTCCAATTCCTCGGGGGGGTTGTTTGTGTCCCATTCGAGGCTGTCCCAGAAATCATCAAATTTGGTCGAATCTGGGATGCCGTTGGGAGCTTGATCTGGGGAGAATTCGCCAAGAGAGGGAGCCAAGATGGTTGTGGCTTCCTCTGCGATCATCCCTTCTCCACTTTTTTCTGAGTTATCTAAAAAGAGCAGAATAAGTACCTGGTTATGAATTTTGAATTTAAAAATATTTTCAGCCATTCAGGGTTTCTGGGAAACCCTGACTCTAGAGAAGTAATAGTCTGTGTCTGGCTATGTGACTTTTTGTCATGTTTGTTGATACATTTGAGTGGGTATCTTACTTGCTTCTGATGTTTCTGATGTTTCCTCCTTGTTGAGGTGGTTTATCAGAGGCGTCTGTGTGAGGTCCAGGTTTTGGACCCCCTCTTCCATGCGCAATTGGATATTGCACTGGTGTAGGATGGAACAGAATGGGTCCCGTTTCCAGTGCCTCCTCAGATTGTCTAATCTGGTATATTTAGACATGCAGAAGTCGCACGTATACCCACTGTGTGTGGGTGTGTGGGCGTGTTTGGCGTGGCGTTTCATGGCCCGTAAAGTGGTGTAGAGTTTGCCACAGTGGGCGCACAGGGTGTGCGCTTCCTTTTTCGCCATTGTTGTGGTTTGTTTTGACTCCAGAGGACTATTGTGTATTGTGCTGGTTGCTAGGGCGACGTGGGCATTGTTACTTTGCGCCGTCGCTCGGGCTATTGTCTTTTGGACTCCCGTGTTCGTCTCGTGCAACGAAAAATCGAGTGCTGCCGGCATCTTAAGAGGTTTGATCTGTTGATCAACGTTAATGCCTAGTTGGAATACGTAATGTGCGCCAAAAACTTTTATATTTTTGTTATTTTGAAGCGGTTCCGTGTTTGCGGATTTGTTGCTTCGTTTTCTGGTATTATAGAACCTATTTAAAATGGTATGGTTCAGTAGTTGATCGTGTAGTTTTGGCCGAAGAAGGTAGACGTTGGACTAGATTGAAATCTATTTTTCAATAGTGTGTCTGCGTAAGGGTAAGAAAATAATCTCTTTATCTACCTTTTTCGTTTAAACCTGTTGGTTTAAACGTTCTCAACCTGTCTATCCATTCCAGTTCTCTAGTGACTCTAGTTTGGTCGTATGGTGTTGGTTTTTTGTATAGAATGTATATCACTTGAAATTCCATGTCATCTATACTATGACCTGGTTGATTGAAGTGGTGACCTGTAGCTTGGTCACATTAGGATTATATAGTGGCTTCGAATTGGTGCACTGTGACTTTTTTACAGTCCAACAAACCTGGGTTGCGTTAAACCCTATGAAATGTGAAAATGTGTGTCAAAACCAACACAATACTGTCTATCTTCAATGATTTTGACACAGAGTTCTTGTTTCCATAACAGGAAATGTGATTGCAGTACTAAATTGTGTAAATAACAAGATCTCTTCTAAATTAATATAAATCTCAATACTTTTCAGACGGGTTTACCAAATTACTTAAAATAGAGAATGAAGGCTGCACATGCTCTATTGATCAGGGTACTGCTAATTCATCTATCAAGGTATAAAGGGTTAATGCTAAATCATATATCAATGTATAAAGGATTAATTCATATATCTAGGTATAAAGGGTTAATGCTAATTCATATATCAAGGTATAAAGGGTTAATGCTTATTAATATATCAAAGTATAAAGGGTTAATGCTAATTCATATCTCAAGGTATAAAGGGTTAATGCTAATTCATATATCAAAGTATAAAGGGTTAATGCTAATTTATATATCAAGGCATAAAGGGTTAATGCTAATTCATATATCAAGCAGTAAAGGGTTAATGCTAATTTGTATATCAAGGTGTAAAGGGTTAATGCTAATTCATATATCAAGGTGTAAAGGGTTAATGCTATTTCATATATCAAGGTGTAAAGGGTTAATGCTAATTCATATTTCAAGGTATAAAGGGTTAATGCTAATGCATATATCAAAGTATAAAGGGTTAATGCTAATTTGTATATCAAGGTATAAAGGGTTAATGTTAATTCTTATATCAAGGTATAAAGGGTTAATGCTATTTCATATATCAAGGTATAAAGGGTTAATGCGTAACAGGCTTATAATCATCTCACACTTAATGTCATTATGGACCTTATATTACTTTTATTGTCCTTTTGATAACACATGTTTCCCTTTGTTTCTTTGTGGTCTGCGCGCCACTTCCTGCCCCCGTATATTGTGGAGGCATAACATCTCCTCAGTTGACCATTACTTATCATGTGTCTTGTAACGTCTATCTGGGCCATGTAAATTAGAGAATTAATGAAACATTTTCTAAAAACAAGCTACTCTCACTGTGAGTAAGTCATCTAAACAGACGGCAGACATCCATTTACTGATAGCTTTATGTGGATCTCATGACTGCTACCTTTAAAATGCTGTGAGGGTCCCTTTCCTGGGGGAGGGGGCTGCAACTCAGGGATCAGCAGGGATCAGCAGGGATCAGCAGGGATCAGCAGGGATCAGCAGGGATCAGCAGGGATCAGGATGCTCTCTTCTGTTCAGAGACTCTCTTTAAAGGTTCTTAATTCAACCAAATTTGATTAAGGAAATCCACAAAAGATTCAGAAAGGTCACATATTACTTCATTATGTGGCTCCATGTTATTTTTGACCATTCAGGCCGTGATTCTGTTTTTTTAGAAATTACTTAATATTTAATATGTAAGGAATATATTGCCATTGTGATGATGTTTACTCTGCATGGTTAGACCCATAGTTCAGAATGTCAGTCAGTATTGAAAAGGTTTGCCTAATCTGGATGATGGGTTAAGTCTGGTACCTAATCTGGATGACGGGTAAAGTCTGTACCTAATCTGGATGACGGGTTAAGTCTGGTACCTAATCTGGATGATGGGTTAAGACTGGTACCTAATCTGGATGAGGTGAAGTCTGGTACCTAATCTGTATGACGGGTGAATTCTGGTACCTAATCTGGATGACGGGTAAAGTCTGGTACCTAATCTGGATGATGGGTCAAGACTGGTACCTAATCTGGATGATGGGTTAAGTCTGGTACCTAATCTGTATGACGGGTGAAATATGGTACCTAATCTGGATGACGGGTGAAGTATGGTACCTAATCTGGATGACGGGTGAAGTCTGGTACCTAATCTGGATGATGGGTCAAGACTGGTACCTAATCTGGATGATGGGTTAAGTCTGGTACCTAATCTGGATGATGGGTTAAGACTGGTACCTAATCTGGATGACGGGTGAAGTCTGGTACCTAATCTGGATGATGGGTTAAGTCTGGTACCTAATCTGGATGACGGGTGAAGTATGGTACCTAATCTGGATGATGGGTTAAGTCTGGTACCTAATCTGGATGACGGGTTAAGACTGGTACCTAATCTGGATGACGGGTGAAGTCTGGTACCTAATCTGGATGATGGGTTAAGTCTGGTACCTAATCTGGATGACGGGTAAAGTCTGGTACCTAATCTGGATGATGGGTTAAGTTTGGTACCTAATCTGGATGACGGGTTAAGACTGGTACCTAATCTGGATGACGGGTGAAGTCTTGTACCTAATCTGGATGACGGGTAAAGTCTGGTACCTAATCTGGATGATGGGTCAAGACTGGTACCCAATCTGGATGATGGGTCAAGACTGGTACCTAATCTGGATGATGGGTTGAGTCTGGTACCTATCAGTACCTATGGGCGACTTGTGACAAATTGATCGGTTTGAGCGTAAATAACACCTCAAGATCTCACTGACCCAGAGTGATATATAATATAGACAACAAAGCGACACCATTTATGCAGTCATGAGGAAGGATTCCAGTCTCTGGAGTGACATATTTTATGTGTATTACAGCAAGCTTGGTTATTATCCTTCATGACATGACACCATGAAAGAATAAAAGTCTACCAAATGTGATCCATCTGGACAGAAATTATTACAGAATTTGATTACAGAGATGAGGGAGGGACAACGCGACATAGCAATAATGGGAGGGTGGGGGCATGTCAGTACATCTAATGGGCAACATCCGGGCCTTGTTAATCCATATCTAATGTTGAAATAATAGGTGTCTAGTTGATAAGTGCATGCATCACATGGCAAACCCTTCTCAATCATAGGCACAAGGGATCCCATACAAGCAGTTCGCCCGAATCTTAAAGGGAACCCTTGTGCTTTGCAGCGTATTGCATATGTATTTGTTAATTTTGGTAATTTACTGTTAACGCTTTTACCATGCCGCAAACCAATGATTAGTGTTGAGTATGTCGTAAAACATTATATTTAGAAGAGGTTATTGTACATTAGTGACAGCAACCCATCACAGCAGATTGTGATTCGCTGGTTTTTCCTGAGGGTTGCTTTATGGGATACTATCAGGAAACACGTTCTCGGATAAGCTTTGATAATCCTCTTGTCCATAAACTGGGGTTGGGTTTTATATACTTGGTGTGAGACACATACGCAATAAAAGGAATGGTTTGGGCTTCAAGAGCAACATCGGTACTACACCTCAGTTCATCATATAGATGACGAGTTAATTCCCCGCAAAATGGCTGGAGATTATTCTTCTTAAAAATACACAATCAAAAACTTAGAAAAAAATAATCTCACAAACCTTTAGTTTTCTATACAAAAAAAGCGAAAATAACGAAAATTGAGTTCTCTTTGGCATGTTGACTGCCATGGATTATTTAACAGAGAACCATATAAAGAATATATTTTTTTAAAACAGCATTTCTCGACTGCAGTTTGATTAGCGAAGTCTATTATCACCCAAAATACACGAATTGCCCCAAAATGTGGTTCTTAACAAGACCAGAGCCAAACAACAAGGCATTACGTACACATCGAGTAAAAAAGAAAAAGCACAATCCATGACAAGTAAGAGGTGGTGTATCAAACACATTCAACGTGATTCTGACACCTCCAAACCGTTCCCATATGATGTTGTTAAGATTTCCATGTATATACATGTGAGCAAGATCCCGGATTTTCAAGTCAAACTGGATATTTACATAATGGAACCTGTTGGTTTTGGTTTGGACTGGGGCTGTTAGTTTCGGCTGTTAGCTTCTTTTTTTATCTTGTGATGTGAATCATTCTGTGATGTGAATCATTCTGTGATGTGAATCATTCTGTGATGTGAATCATTCTGTGATGTGAATCATTCTGTGATGTGAATCATTCTGTGATGTGAATCATTCTGTGATGTGAATCATTCTGTGATGTGAATCATTCTGTGATGTGAATCATTCTGTGATGTGAATCATTCTGTGATGTGAATCATTCTGTGATGTGAATCATTCTGTGATGTGAATCATTCTGTGGTGTGAATCATTCTGTGATGTGAATTATTCTGTGATGTGAATCATTCTGTGATGTGAATCATTCTGTGATGTGAATTATTTTGTGATGTGAATTATTCTGTGATGTGAATTATTCTGTGATGTGAATCATTCTGTGGTGTGAATCATTCTGGTCTCCTCTGAGACACGTTTCCGTGTCAAACCACGCGCTCATCATGGCCTCGTTGACTATTGATTTGCCGGATTCCGCATTGCTCCTTGTTCACACCAGCCACGTGACACGATGTACACGTCTTATTATGCAAGAAAAACTATTGTTCAGTGTTGAATATTATTTACACGTGATTAATTTCTTTCACCTTCACCTAATGCCATGACTCTCTTTCTGACGAAGCTCACCAATACAAATGATCTTTTATTCATTTCTGGGCATACCGGGATCTGTAGGGGAGAATTATATTCTCGCTACTCATATTTTCTGAATCAATTATCTTCACGGCCAGCCATGTGAGGCCATAAAAGCGTGGCCACCTAACAGGACAAAATGCCCTGCTCTCTTCGTATAAGGAAACTAGATGTAGAAGGTTTTTTCATGAATGACCTTTCTGTTAGGGTCGTCCGATACATTACACAGTACAACGTTACAGTAGTTACCCATGCTTGTTATCATTATTAGAATATACTGGAGTATTCCAACGACCATCTTGATGAACAGTTATCTACAACAGATGGGCTGTAATGCCATAGATGGGAGACATATACATACTTTGTCTGTACTTGATTTGCCGGAATGGACCGATGCCAGGAAGGTGGACATCTAGAGTGGACAACCACGAGACATGACCCATCGTCACTGATGAGATAAGGGGCCTATCCTGACCAATGAGATATATAATCCATCAACACAAATAAGATAGAATTTATGGTCTGTCACCCCAAATAAAAAATATGATCCATCACCCCAAATGAAATATGTGTCCCATCACTAACAATAAGATGTATTCATGTAAGCCATCAAAGTAAATTATATGTATGCCCTATCAACACAAATGAGATAAATGAGCTATCTTAACCAAAGAGATATATTACCCATCTCCACCGATAATATACATAACCCATCACCAATAGATGAACATAGCATCAATAGGTTACATAACCCAACAATACAATAAAGGGTATGTGATCAGTCAACACAAACAAGATGGTCCATAATCATCAATAGGATATATATCCAACCTATCACTACCAACAACATGTATGACTCATTGCTGAAAATGATATGACCCATTGCCAGTAACAAGATATATGATTCATTGCTAACAATTCAATATATGACCAATTGCCATCAACAAGATATATGACTCATTGCTGACAATGGAAAATATGACCCATCGCCATCAACAAGATATATGACTCATTGCTGACAATGGACTATATGACCCATCGCCATCAACAAGATATATGACTCATTGCCGACAATGGAATATATGACCCATCGCCATCAACAAGATATATGACTCATTGCCGACAATGGAATATATTACCCATCGCCATCAACAAGATATATGACGCATTGCCGACAATGGAATATATGACCCATCGCCATCAACAAGATATATGACTCATTGCCGACAATGGAATATATGACCCATCGCCATCAACAAGATATATGACTCAATCCTGACAATGAGATATTTGGTCATTACCACCAACATGATATTTGACTCATCACAATATATGAGAGATATGATCCATCATAAACTGTGAGAGATATGACTCATCACTACTGATTAGATATATGACCCATTGATCACCACTGATGAGATATATGACCCATTGATCACCACTGATGAGATATATGACCCATTAATCACCACTGAATGGATATATGACCCATTGATCACCACTGATGAGATATATGACCCATTGATCACCACTGATGAGATATATGACCCATTGATCACCACTGATGAGATATATAACCCATTGATCACCAACAATCAGATATGTGACCCATTGATCACCACCAATGACACATAGGACCCATTGATCACCATTGTTAAGATATGAGACCCAGTGATGACCAACGATCAGATATGTGATCTTTTGATCACCAATGATATATATATGACTTATCGCCGACAATGAAAAAAAAATGAAATTACTCGTCTTTGAATGAATATATGTTTCTGTAGAGAGAATTATATTAATTTATGCACTCAGTCACATTATCACCAACAATCTGAGAGATGCCGTAGCTGTGGTCACATTATTAAAAGGCACCGCACGGCACGTGTAATGCCTCAGTCACATTTGCACCGATTTCAGTAAAGATGCCCGGCCGATGGGTATTTTTGGCAAAATCGGCAGGCAGTTCAGATTGCCGTGCGGGCACCGGGAGATCATCGGCCACAATTGGGCATCTTTAAGACGTCGGGCGGGTCATCGGGAACTTTTATCTGGTACATAAAAGTTGCCGGCATTTCCCCGATGTATTATCAGCAAATATCATCTTAAAGTACACGGCAGGGTCCCGGCAGTGTCCCGCAGGCACATCGGCAGATTATCTTACGGCTGCCGGTGGCATCGCGCGGTGAAAATAGGATTTTTTTTATTTCATGTGTTCACAGGCCATCGTCAGATGATCAACCGGGCTCCCTCCGATATCACATAGACGTTTTAAGGATATCCTACAGACGTCTGTCAATGATCAAGACGTCTTTAGGATGTCTTTCAGACGTCTGTCAAATGATTTAGACGTATTTAAGATATCCTGCAGACGTCTGTGCCATTCAGTCTTGCACGTGCCGTGCGGTGCCCTTCAATAATGTGACCACGGCTACAGCATATCTCAGATTGTGGCTGATAAACTCCCCGGTGCAAATGTGACTGAGGCATAAAACTGAATAGCACAGACGTCTGTAGGATATCTTTACGACGTCTGTTTCATGACACAGACGTCTGCAGGATGGCTAGGCGTAAAAAAAATATTTAATCCTATTTTCACCACACCATGCCACCGGCAGCCCTAAGATAATCTGCCGATGTCCCTGCGGGACACTGCCGGGACCCTGCCGTGTACTTTAAGATGATATTTGCTGATAAGACATCGGGGAAACGCCGGCAACTTTTATGTTCCAGATAAAAGCTCCAGATGACCCGGCCGACGTCTTAAAGATGCCCAATTGTGGCCGATGATCTCCCGGTGCCCGCACGGCAATCTGAACTGCCTGCCGATTTTGTAAAAAATACCCATCGGCCGGGCATCTTTACTGAAATCGGCGCAAATGTGACTGAGGCATAAGTAAGAATGATTATTATTTTCATGGTCACCTTATTTAATGCATTTTTGATTTTTAAACCTATAACAGCATTGCACTGACTATGTTGGATCTGTTATCGGGCATCTCAATGTTACACCGATCTTAGTGAATCCAACCTGTACTGTGGTCTCACATTTATATATTTTCTGGCTGTTTGTTACATTGGGCTGTGGGTCTGGTTCAAACCTAGACGCTCTTATCAACACAGAGAGAGAAAAAAAATACAAAATTCCCATCCACCCACTTACCGTGTACACGTTATACAGGGAAGTTATGTTACACTACCAACATGTCATCTCCCGTGTGAAAATGAATGGCGCTATTCAATAAATATCTACATAACTATAATTGGAAGGGAAAATGTTTATTTCTGAATATTAGAAAACATGCAATATACTACTTCATATTCAAGTTATTTTAGAGATTTATGATAATCTTCTTTTTTACAAGAAATATCAATTTAAGATAGCATGTGTTAGTCTATAATGAGGCTTCAATCAATACATCATATCTTTAGCCCAAACCTTAATTATTTATTCCAATCGATGACCCCGATACTGTATGAAATAAAAACGAAACGGCAAATATTGATGAGATCTGAGTTTTGCCTTTACCTGCGGCCTACAATTTAAGACACCCTGGAGTTGGCACGCGTGCCGCCCTTCTTTGTGGGTGAGAGTGGTAGTTTGTTCTGAGGGTGGATGCAGAGGAGGTGGGAATAGTCAGACAGGGTGTGTCTTACACTGCCTGGTAGGACGATGGAGACTGCTAATGGATTAGTACAGGGATTTACTGAATGTAATATACATGCAGTAGGATGAACTACTCATCCCACGACTGCCAAGGCGAGCTGTAGATCTACGGTGAGAGATCACTGTGAGAAAATGCTTTGAAAAGTCAGCCTGCTGGACAACGGGGATTTGCGCTGGAAGAAATGGGTTGCATCAAGTCCAAGACTTTATCTAAACCGGATCCGGAAGTGGAGGGCGCCACTAAGCGTCCAAAGCATGGGAGATTCCGGGAGAAAGAGGTCCCTAACGGTAGTCTGATAAATGTCTATAAACAGGACCCTACGGTAAAGGGGATAGGGTACCGCCTTATGTGGCTCCCCCTACAGGTCAGACCAGGACCTTCCACAAAGGACATAGTCATCTCAGGTCTGTCTACCATAGTTACACCCTCTGACACTGACAATAACTATCTGTTCAACCCGATCAGTCAGCCTCAGGAGTTTGACGCCGCCCACACTCTGGCAGTGGTGAACCATGTGCTCACCATGTACCGCCGTGGATTGACCAGGATGAACACAAAGAAGACACTCCACTGGCAATGGGGTGAGCAGCCAATCAGAGTGTTTCCTGTGGCAGGAGAACAGGCCAATGCTTTTTACAGCAGAAAGCATAGGGCCCTAACGTTTTATTACTTCCGCCATGAAACCAATCAGAATATTATATACACAGCGCGGTCATTTGATGTGGTGGCTCATGAGACGGGCCATGCCATATTAGACTCGCTCAAACCGCGATATATTGAATCTGACAGACCTCAAACTAGGGCCCTGCATGAAAGTTTTGGGGATCTGACCGCCATTTTCGCTCTGTTAGACCAATTGGACCTCTGTGATGCTATCATTGTGCAATCTAAAGGAAATCTTCATCAGAAGTCATTTTTTGTCTCTTTTGCTGAAGAGTTTGGAGAAGGCCTGGGAAGAAATTTTGGATTACGTAACGCCGATGCTAATTTGGCAATGGATGAGGTGACAAATGAGGTTCATGATCTGTCACGTGTCTTTACAGGAGCGGTGTATGATATAATGGTAGAGTATTATGAAATCACGCGAGATCTCAACAAATATGATCCCGCAGAGACATTGTACCGTGTTGGGAAACATTTCTGCGCAGTGATCATCTCAGCTTTCCTTGCGGCACCAGAGACTAATGCGGATTTTGTTGATGTGATGGAAGCAATGGTCCAAGTGGAGACCAATGACCAAGCCAAATCCATCATACGGCGACATTTTGAGAAAAGGAAAGTGTTTGTAAATTCTGATGCGCAGCCCAAACGGTCAGAGCGGTCATTGTTCATTGCTTCCTGTGGAACCATACAGGTACAATATAATCTGGAGCTAAAAGATGTCATCAAGGCAACTTGTCAGCCAGGAAGCCCTTCACAAGACAACCTTATTGCCAATGTTAGGCTCTAACCGTTGCCAATGTTCTGCCCTAAATGTTGGCAATGTTAGGCTCTAATTGTTGCCAATGTTAGGCTCTAAATGTTGCCAATGTTCTGCCCTAAATGTTGGCAATGTTAGGCTCTAATTGTTGCCAATGTTAGGCTCAAAATGTTGCCAACGTTAGGCTCAAAATGTTGCCAATGTTAGGCTCTAAATGTTGCCAATGTTAGGCTCAAAATGTTGCCAACGTTAGGCTCTAAATGTTGCCAATGTTAGGCTCTAAATGTTGCCAATGTTAGGCTCTAATTGTTGCCAATGTTAGGCTCTAAATGTTGCCAACGTTAGGCTCTAAATGTTGCCAACATTAGGCCCTACATGTTGCCAATGTTAGGTTCTACATGTTCACACCTTGTACCAAAAGTGAAAATATATGATTGACCCTCCACCATGCTGTGTATCTTGTCCTTTTGTCTCATTTATTTCTGAATATTCTCAGCACATGTGTTTTATTTTACGTATAATCAATATGTTTTGATATAGGTCATTATTATTGTCATTTACTGGTTTTTTAATGTGGAAATAAATCTCAGCTTTCAGCACACATTAATATGGTATAATATTTTTCTCATCGTCACCTGAGTAACTAAACGTCGTTGTATCTTAAATGACACACCAAGTCAAAATATGATTTCTGATGTGGATGGCAGTCTTGATAACACTAGAGAGGTCTGGAATGTTTTCAATACATCTAAAAAGTAAACTACATACCTCAAAACGATTTCACATGTATATGTACACTACTGCAAAAGTATATATTGTGTATTTTTTCAAATTCTTAACAATATGCAAAGATGAAAAATATTATTTTCTCCATCTGAATTTAATATCAATCCTGCCATACATTGGCTAAAACAAATAATAATGCGTATGATAAGGATAAAGATAGATGTATGTTTTTGATTATTTGTCCTTTTATGATACTAAGTTAGTTCAATCGGGACTATGAAGAGAAAAGATATAGCCTTGACAAAAGTATCAAAACAAGATAATGATAATAAGATAATCATTGCTATATTATTTATCTATGTGTTCCTATGTTTAAACATGGATTTCTCTGCTTTATATGTGCGTGGGTGTGTAAGGAAGCAGTTGCCACTATTAGTTAAATGAGAAGGATTATACAGATGAACAGAACAAACATGAACCATGTCTCAAGAGTAGAAACTGTCCGAGGCCAATAATTAAGAATAATCCTCGAGCTCTGCATAAAATGATGTTGACTTAGATAGCCGCAACCAATGTGAGTTTTATGATTGGCGTGGTAACTTATGGCCTTGATGAAGCTCTGGCGGACAGTGTCTTCCTGAAACGGGACCAATGAAAAAGCCACTTCCGCTCACGTGGTCAACTCTGTGTCTGGAAGCAAGATGTACCTTCGTGCAGTCTTCTATCTGACACGGAATTATCTTGAATACAGTGTCGTGAAAGAAAAAAAACTTTATTTCAAATTTGCAAACAAACTTCCTTAGTTATTTCAAAATAAGTATTTTCCAATTATGTACTTTTAAGTTAAAGATATATGAAATGTTTATTGCTCAATTGGGTCTCATGGTCTTCAGAGCATTGTGATTAGATCTCGTCACGTGACTTTGGGTTATACCGGACATTGGTCATCAGCAGCAAAGAATTCTGTAAATAAAGTAATAAAAGATTATCTAATAGCTCAGCGTACACATATACATTTATATTTATTCATTTTTTAAATCGACATAAAACTTTTCGTTATAACAATTTTGATTCGAAAAATTTGTATTTCAAGTTAATTTGGCCTGATGTACAGATGTATGAAACAGAGTGAAGTACTTGTATACGTTATGTTGTTGGTAACAAACCTGAACCACCATCAGTTGTGGATTAACAAAGTCCACGTGACTGATAGACGGGATCTTGAAGCCATTCTCCGTGATGTCTACAAATTGCAGCAAGGCATAACAATTATTATTGATAGAATAAAATGTCAGTCTCAGTTGACAACATGTTATTAAACAAATGAGCTTTTCAGAACCACAATATCTCAGTGTCAAGATTTTAATTTAAACTATAAAAACGATTGCAATCTTTTGAAATCGGACATTCAAAAATATTAATTTTAAATTTTTCAAAATATCTAAACCGACTATTTTTGATGTTACACTCACTGTTTATCATTGGCAAGATATCAGCGTTTATTGCCAGATTTGTGAAGAATGTTAGGGGGTCACTCTGAAACAGAAATCGGCAACACGACTATTACTTTGCCATTTATACTCTTTACATCCACGCATCCTATACTATACTATACTATACAAAGCCAATTGTATCAAAGGCAGTATTTTGAAGGCAAACAATGGTATACAACTGCTATCCCAGTCTAGCTTCAAGCTAAAACAGGAACCTCAGGGATGTATGTTGCAACACTTACCCACAACATGTACTTATCTCATAGGCCGGGGTTGGCATTGGAAATCATGACGTGTTATTTCCCTGAAAAAAATCTGCCACATGTTCAACTTCCTTTTACTCTGCATTACATGGGCAGTATTCAAATACTACCTCTGCAATCACTGTCCTATATTTGATACCATTCTAAATTTGGAATTGCATAAGTTATAAATACTTACCTTGCTAAAGAAATTTCATTAAATCTGAATTGACCAACATGAGGTTATAAATTGTAATCAGGTGTCTGACACATACAATGACAAATCAGTACAAATGCCAGTACAAAACAAATCTGGTTATATTCTTTCACCAATCAGTGGACAGCAAGACTTTAATGAATACTGATGATTTGCTGTCGATCTTGTGCGCAGCTTTATACCTTTGGGGGCAGGGACTGATATGAGATAGAAGTCTTATTCTAGAGGGTTCCTTCCTTTCAACCAAAGGGGAAATTCATTAAAGTATTAGGACTCCGTTAAAAAAGAGTTGAAATATTTAGGCGCCACAATACCTGGGGAACTGATTAAGTCAGGATAAGTGTGGCGATTTCTCTTAAATGTAATAAAACGCGTCACGTGAACCTTTTCCTAGGTAGTGTCTCACACTGTCAAACCTTTTAGAGAACGTCTCTGCGTCTAGGGTTCAGAACACAAGTTAGGCTCAAATAACAACCTTAATTTACAGAGGCTGACAGATATTTATTATTACATACGATGTCATTATTTATGGTAATACAACTGTACGCACTGGTATGCTTCCTATGTTGGAATGGAGCACCTTGACATTTGTGCTGAAAATAAATCAAACATAAATCATTCTAATTTAAATGTAATGCTGTATCGATATAACTAGGTAAATATTGAAAACCAAAAAGGATGAATTAATTTGCAGATGGGATTATTCACGGAGGATTGATGGGTGAATAAGAAATATATTTTCCTGGATAGATTTGGGATGAAAATCAATTAATTTCACGAAAAACATTTTTTCAGCCATAAAACAATCTAAATTCAGATATGAGGTATTTGGGAAATCCACTTACTTGACCTTGGTGATCTTAGCGGTGATGTCAGAATGAACGACTCTGACCTCGCCTGTGCAGTTGATTACCTGTCATAAAATATAGTTAAAAGCACTGAGTTTAAGGAACACAATATTTCATAATTTCTAATAATGTGAAAACAATAAAACTGGTTTGAAAAACATGCAAAAACATATTCATATTCATTGATGAATGCAAGATACTAAAACACATGGAGCCAATTATAAGGATTTTGTGACATACTATTTGGGCCGAAGTTATTAGCTTACCACAGATATTATATTATTTTTTTCACTATAAAATATTTGAAAGAAGAGCTTGGATTTTGTTTTGTTTAGTTTTAACTCATGGTTTCTTGTTAAAATTCCGATTTTAAAACCCTTTTTATATCAGAACTGTAACTCAGCTGATCGTTGAATACTGATCGTTGAATACGAAGCGCATGAATAAAAGCTGCAATAAATAAACATTTTAATCAGTACAGAACTCAGCAAACACGCAGTGAACATGCTGGGGCTCTCACTGAGGTGGCAAGGTGCTTGCTTTGCGCTGATGATGTTTGCTCTGGGCTGAGCGAGTCATCCATGCATGCTTGGAGTCTTCACTGTCCATCTGCATCTTCATGTATAAGTTAACTAGGCAAAACCAATTGGCATCCCGCCGAGAGTACAAGGTTGCTCTAGGGCCAGTAGGGGTGCAGCAGGTCCTTACCTATCCCCGGCGCTTCTAAAAAAATGGACCGAATACCAACGCAGCGGGTTCGCACCCTGATGTGACACGAGCATGACATGCATGTCCTTTGCTTTGTAACTAGCATTTCACAGAGAATTACCAATAACCTACCACGCTTGTTTTGAAGGCAAACTTTGATTTTCCGGAAGGCAAATTGACATAATTGTCGACGGTAGCATTGAGGTGTCCGACGAGGGAGCCCGGACTGGCCTGAAGAGTGGGTGGGGCAGAGGCCGCTAGCCGCATGGTCACCGTACTATTGGGAAACCTCTTGCCAAGCTGCAGAATATAAACATTTGTACTTGATGCTCAGAGGGTTAGAGAGGTAGACTGTTTCTATCGTTGGCTCAAAGCTATGAAACAACTGACCTGTTCATCACTGGTATCGAGTTTAGCCACTATTTCATTTATCGAATCGAATCGAACATTCGGTGAACAGTTTTCTTGTCCAGCTTTAATGACAGAGATATATCATACATGCAGAAATGGTGTTTACAAAAGAGTTTGCAAAGACGGAAATGATATCTATTTTTTTAATTATTTACTAAAAATAAGATAAATATTTATATGTAATATAATTTGGTATTTATACATAATATAAATATATATATATATATATATATATATATATATATATATATATATATATATATATATATATATATATATATATATATATATATATATATATATATATATATATATATATATATATATATATATTCCATGTATGGTGATTGCAACTACCTGGGGGATGAGCATTCCGATGCACTTAATGGATGTGCAGGTCGTGTTAAGGGCTCCCTTTTCATCTGGTGGCAACTGAAAGTATAAAACCGCTGATTACCACATCACATGAAAACCCCCATATTCGCGTGTAAGGCGGGATGAGACATTATGGGTACCATGTCCGGGGAGAAGCTCCTCTTGAGCTGTCCATGTTTGTATGTGGTGTAGCCCAGCGTGTTGGGCAGGAAGTCTGATATCCAGATGGCAACCATCGCCTTCCTGCTGAACACTGCGGGTAGAACAGGAGCCATGATGGGCGGCACAGAACCCCCTCTCCAATGCACCCCACCCTAAAATAATAACAACTGCTATCTAAGTCATCCTATACATATATATATATATATATATATATATATATATATATATATATATATATATATATATAGGATGACTTATACATATATATATATATATATATATATATATATATATATATATATATATATATATATATATATATATATATATATATATATATATATATTTATATAATATATATAATAGTTTGGGAATGTCTTTCTCAAGAATGTTTAAAATTAGAATTACCAGGTGCATGGACTCGAGGAATCCATTTCCGAAGATAGGGGGAGCCACCAGCGAGTAGTCTAACACATAAGGACCCATGTAGAACTTCACTAGTTTAAAAAAAAAGCAAAATATATCTATTTTTTACCAAAAAAAATCAAAATTATATGTATAAAAATACAATATCATTTTACAAAAATGCTAGGAGCAAATGTATTGACAAGCTAGTTTCTCACGTGGCACCTTCTGCAGGGCTTGTCTGGCTTCAGAATTGATGGCATCTGTAGCTTTGTCACAAATCTGAAATGAGATTTGAGAATCTTAAGAGTATTAAATGCTTTCATGGAAAGGATTTTATTGCCACTTTATTCACTACATTTTGGAGTTTAAATGGCCGATAAAAAGGAAACGGCCGATAATGGCCGATAAAAAGTTAAAAAAAATAAATAAATAAAGAACTTTTTTGTCCAACCCATAAAAAAGACCGAATAACAGAGGGTAAACAGTCCTAAAATTAGCTAAATTTGGAATAATATTTTATCTCGAAAATATTATCTCTAAATTTCAACTTTGTATCACGTTTATAAATGAGGGTCTCTACAACAAAACCTTCTAGAATTGGTAATTTTATAACCCAGAGAAGAGGGTAATTCTATAACACAGAGAAGAGGGTAATTCTATAACTCAGAGGTAATTCTATAACTCAGAGAAGAGGGTAATTCTGTAACTCAGAGAAGAGGGAAATTCTATGACCCAGAGAATAGCGTAATTCTATGACCCAGAGAAGAGGGTAATTATATGACCCAGAGAAGAGGGTAATTCTATGACTCAGAGAAGAGGGTAATTCTATGACCAAGAGAATAGCGTAATTTTATAACCCAGAGAAGAGGGTAATTCGCTCGGTGCATTTCCATTTGATATCTAAAACATCAACTTCAGACGGAAATTTGATATTTATACCTTTCATAAGAATTCTCAACTTTTTTGAATATATTGTTTAGAAAATACAAAGATGGCATGAAGGTCCAATGATAGCTTTAACCAGACAATAAATTTAGCTTTGTTTTGTGTCTCTTTTTGGCAATGGTGATGTTGCAATGAGAGTATTCGGGTACATGGTCAGCAGAACTATCGTAAAACGTGTACATGGTCAGCAGAACTGTGGTAAAACGTGTACATGGTCAGCAGAACTGTCGTAAAACGTGTACATGGTCCGTAGAACTATCGTAAAACGTGTACATGGTCAGCAGAACTGTCGTAAAACGTGTACATGGTCCGCAGAACTATCCTTGAACTTCGCAAAACGTGTACATTAAAGATGGGCTGTGCAGAATACGGGAAATTGCATTGCTCTGATAAAAGAATTTTAGGAATCTTATTTGACAGTCACCCGCTTTCACAATAATATTTTTATAGACGTGTTGCAATAGTTATTTATCAATTCATCGGTTGTTAATTGATTGGTGATTCAACGGAAAAAAAACACAAATTTTATTCAACCTTTGTGTTGATAACATATACACTTAAATTTACCAATGTCTGCAGTTTCTTTTTCATCCATCTTTCTATGGCACCCCTGAAGATATTGTACAACCAGCTTGCCCCGCCATCAAGATGAATGTTGACTTTGTTCAGCTGGCAGCTGCATCCCCCAGCTGTTATCGTTGGGTGACCAGAACTATCTCCTGGATACGGCCATATTAACAAATATATGATCATTGCTTGCTTCATAAAACGTCCATTTGTATTGGTTTATACAACACTTAAAGCCATATCATTTATATCAAAACCAAATTTAAACGTGTTGTCAATTTGATATCAATAATATTGAATGATTTTTTTATAATTTGATTGCTTCTCAGAACAAGAAAACGTCTATAAAAAGTATCAAATATTTCAAATATATTGAAATGATAGATTGTGCTTCGCCTTACCAAGGGTCACGGAAACTGTGAATCCCAGACCGTAAACAGAAATATCAAATGATCCATGATCACTAAAATGTATGCTGTCTCCGCGTGAACGATCAACATAAAAATCAATTAGTGTTTATTGCTAACAATACGTATCTGTACATGTATATTATTGCTGCCATGCTTAAAATGAAAGTGATAATCAAGAATGAATTATCGGTTAAGAGACTACCCATTAATTTAGAATTTTAGAATATTCACAACTGGTAATTACTTTCACTTATTTTAATTATTGTAGAAATATATGGCAAAAATGATATATTAGTCATTGTATCAAATATCAGCAATTAGCTTGTTCAGAATTTGCATTGTCCGTAAAAAAACATCCTCTAGCGGTTTATATGGCAAATATTTTATTGAACAGATATTGTTTCCAATTTGTATTTTGATTATTACATAGTATCAAGTCTAATTCTTTGATAATAAAGGATAGAATAGCAAGGTATATGTTTAGAAGTAGCCTCTTCTATACTCACAAGCCCAGTTTGTACTTGTAATGCCAGTCACCGTGCAAGGCAATTGATCCTCCAGAAGTTGTCCATGTCAAACTATGGCCTGTTTTAACCATCACCTGACTTGAAGGCTTTCCAAATCTTCCAATCACCATACTGTTCAATAGCGAGAATAAATTAACAAAACGTATGTTAATATCTTCTATATTATAAAATCCTTTTTTATTTTTAAGAGACGTTTGATTCAACTTTTAAAAAAGGTCACACAAAAAGTGTCTCGTTTTTCATTGCCATCCTGACCTTTTTTTAGGTGAAATAATTTAAATAAAGAGCCCCCCTAAAAGGTGTACAGGTTCATCATCACCGAGTGCGCAAGAAAAGCAATTCTTCTCTGGCAAGAGAGCTCCTTGATAGTACATAACTAAGTGTTATAAGCATATAACTGATCCTTGTAACTGATGATTTTATTCTGATATTTTCTCATTTTAGTAGTCTTTTAAATTATATATATATTTATATATATATTTATATATATACATATAAACATATACATATAAATTTACATATACATATACATATATATATATATATAAATTCACAAATACAAAAGAATGTATCAGCCCCTTTTAAAGTCCTCGGTGGGTCATCACTTTGTTTATTGAATAAGTCATTATCTTTTTAGTAGTGAGTCCATTTGTGGCATGTGTCACAATCATCGCACTGCATAGCCCTATGACCATTGGCAGCATTGACTCCTGGAAGCAGTGACAGCAATCAATCGTGGTGAATGCAAAGCGTCACGTACACCAGCACAGACTGAGTAACCCACAGGGCTGAGCACTTTCCAGTCATCTTGGTGAGTAAACCAATATAGCAGTTATCAATAGGTCTGAAACTGCTCAAATTTCGGGAAACAGCGACCAGGTAGGGCAAGCGTGCATCTGAAGTGCACATCAAGGTATGTATGTCAGGTATTAACCAAGTTTTAACGGTGAATAACAGGAATCCACATTTCAGTCTATATGATGAGAAGTAAAAAGCAAGCCTAATGATAAAATAACACAGCATTCACAAAAAATGGAATGGACAGATTCTTTGTACTAACATAATAGTGGCGATGCCCATTAAAACAATCCACTGAAAATAAAGGCGTCATTACCAACGGATCATGGTCACAAGTACTTTTATATCCATAACAATAAACAACATAATTTTATAACAATCACACCACGTCAACATCTGGACAATAACCACTGTTGCTAGGGGTCTGACCTTTCTTAAAGATACGTCATAGAATTATTTCCAAATTATAAATTATAGATATGTATTATATAGAATTGTGCTTATTTCAGTATATCATAGTATAATATCCCAAATGTAAAAAATCGTCTGAACAGAATTAAAGTATAAGATTGGGAAGATTTGGGGAACAAGATAGAATTCTTTCAGCCGACGACAACTGACCTGCGGATGACAACAGAGTAATCATTTGATAAACTCAAACGCACCTCTGTTGTCGTCCGAAGGTCATTTGTCGTCGCCTGTTCAATCTCAATACATCATATTGCAATTATAAAGAAAATTTTATTATTTTAATTTTATTAGTGAGAAAATTTTATTATTGAAAATCACAACAGCGTTATTCTTCTATTAGTCCAGTCAATATACGACAAAATATTGCCTAACCCGGAACAAATTAGAACAGAAATGAAACTGATAGAAAATGTCTCAGAAGAGCCTAGAGAATAACATAGTAAAAGTCTACCAAAATCCAAGTAGTGGAACAATGCGTAATTTGCATAAATCCAAAATGGCCGACACATGGCAGAGCAAATCTTAAAAATTATACAGCTTGGCTCCTATTTGACATATTTGAGTAATCTTAGAGTCTATTTGATGTTTTTTGGACATGGGAAATCCATTGGAAAACTTTTCAAATAGCTAATACACATATTTTGTACTCTTTGTCTCCAAAATGAATGATAAAAGTAGAGAAATAAGTTGAAAATTAGCACTTTCTTGTATTCTGATTATATCTGTCTGTTTTACACCTTTTCTGGGATATCCTCTACAACACATCAAGTTATCAAATAACAAGTTATCAAAAATGATAAAGAACAATAATTTTCAATTATAATTTTTAGAAATTGTGTTAAATGACCCATTAAAAATTGAATTTTACACATCATTGCAAGCTGTAGGTAACTAATAGTGGTGATCATATTGAAGTCCACACACAGGGAGGCAATCCCCTGCTCTCTTCGAAAAGTGGGGAGGGATCTATAACCTGCTGCCTGGCATAGTTTTTAGTCTCATCTGAAATCACCTTTCATCCTTAAAGAATATGAAAGTACCATGGTATGACACTTCGATCTCAGTCCCACATAGTGGGTTGGAGAGTACCATTTTTATGACATATTATTTTTTTCTGATATTTGTTTTGTTATTTGTTTGGTTTTTCTTTTATTCTTTGCCTCATAATTAGATTAATTTCCTAGGATTGTACTAGCAGCTTTGAATGCTTCAAAGTAAAAAGTGAATTTACTACCAATACCAAATAATACCATTAAATATGTCTGATAATTACTGACAGATTGTATACAATACTGAACCTAGGTTAACAAGAAATACTATTTTCATCATCATCATCCATTTTTGCAGACTCCTCTGCAGTTGAACAGTCTAGCCCATATTTTTTGCCATCACAAACTGCTGCACTTTATTCATATTTTGTAACTGCATGAAACCCAAGTTCATGCAGAGTATGATTAAAACATTCATGAAATGAGGTTTTCCTTGTCTTGTATAATTGTAATGCTTATACCCCGAACTTTGCGATCAAATATCATTACCCATCTCACCTACATGAAGGTCTGTGCCATTTGAAAGGAGAGGGTCTTCTGCTAAATTTCAAATCATCCATTCGACACTTTGTCAACAAACTTTAATGGGCCGACTAGTGATCGAGTGCAAACCCCTGTATAGTAAAGTTTTTCTAACAATCGGGCACCTTCAGATTGGGACAATAGAGGTATACATTTGACCACCTGTTGGTCAAAAGAGTACAGCCAGTACTTGGTACTTTCAGCAAAACACAATAACCATGGTTGGAATATTTTGCTTAATTTTAACGAGATAGCTTGCTTGTATCACAGTTTCGTAACCACATGTCATTCAACTGCCGTTCATATTTTCTTTGTTTTATGTTATCCAAAGAATAATTAAGCTTTTTTGGGAAATTTTAGATATAATTATACATAAAATGTGTATTATCCCAAATAGGGTTGGGTATTTAAAAAATTTCATGCGAACGGGATTATATAGAAAAAGCAATAATCTCAAACCTCTCCAAATCACCTATCTGGGCTTTGACGATTTGTGATTGGAGAACACTATGATTTTTCCATCGTACTTCAATTTGAAGTTATATCGTACTTCAATTTGAAGTTATATTATTATTATATTATATTAAGAAAACATTTTATATGCTCAGATTCTGAGCATATACTCAGATTTGTTTTTTTCCATCATGCTTGGGAAACTCAGATTTGAGGTTTTTTACTCAGATTTGAAGTCCATGCTCATGTTCTGATAATTTACTCAGATCGAAGATCTTTCAATTTTTCCAATGTTCTCAGACCTTTTTCTTGTTCAGATTTTGAATTTTCATGCTCAGATTCTGAGACAGATTAGAGGCTGGCTTCAAGCTGAAGTCAATGCTCCAAAGTATGATTTTTTTCTAAATATTTAACAATTTATGTTAAATTAATGGATTAGATAAGGTTTACTTGAACAGAATCACATGCAGATACATTCCCAGTCACTGGAAAATTTGTAACTTAACATAAAGTGATCCTCCATTCTGAGCCCCTGTTATCCCCGAATTGAGCCTCTGTATTTTCTCATTTGAATATGACATCATGGGAGTATTTACTCAATTAAACAATGGAAATATGACGTCATATGACATAAGTACATACTTCTGAGCATTATGAAAAAATAAAAAATACTTTTGGAAGCAAACTTTGGTAAGTATGGCTTCAAATCTGAGTACATGCTCAGATTTAAGATTTGAAGTACGATGTAAAAATTGGGCCCAGGAGATGACATCTGATCACAGGCTGGATACATTTCACACTTATATTGCAACATCTTAATGTCATACATGATCAGTTTTACTGCAGTTTGAATTATTCTAAATTTGTCATCTTCTGAATTGTCCTGCTTTGGGTTTGAATAAAAATCATGCAGGACATTGGCAGCAGCGCTCCACATTGTGACAACTTTTGGTTTCCATTAATTTCTTTTTCCATAATGTTTCATTATTTGCTTTTTCATGTATTTGTGACTATATGATTCACTGTCTGTTCCATGTTTTGGTCTCCCTAGAAGTGATTATTTTCTGCTTGTCACCTATTTGGAATTTGTGAGGAAAATATAATGTATTTCATAGCAGAATGATGCAGAATGATGCTGGCATCGTATGAAATATATTACAATAAACATTACAGAAGCTATATATTTCTTTATCATGGCCTTAAATAACTGTTTTACACCAACAGCAAGAGCATGATATTAATTCTGTGTGCAGAAACCTGAATGTATGCATGAAGTAGGATGAAATGTCAATGGGAGGCGGCCATTTTGAATTTATGCAAATTAGGTGGTGTTCCACTAAGTTGATTTTGGTAGACTTTTTATATGTTCATCTGGGTTACATTCTGAGACAAATAACACCAAAATGGTTTCTGTTCTAATTTGTTCTGGGTCATTTCATATTTTGACTGGACTATATCTATGTATGACAATGTAGCAGTTCCGGCTTTATTGTACCAGCAGTGGATGCTTAGGACGAAATGGACAATAATGTTCAAGCGTTCATACACCAAGCAAAGATTATAATCAATGGGCAAAACCTACTTTGTGACGTCATAATCCACCTTGCCTACTTTGACATGCGCAGACCCATGATTGTCAGGGAGACGTTTACCCTGCAAATTCAGCTGATCAATTGCCACCTCAGATGCTGAAAATAAAAAAGGTATAGAGATGCTATGTTAACATACCCTCCATAGCAGGACTTCTCTAACATATCAGTACCCTGCTTACCCTCCATAGCAGGACTTCTCTCTCATGTCAGTCCCTCTACCCTCCATAGCAGCGCTTCTCTAACATATCAGACCCTGCCACCAAAGCTATACCCTCCATAGCAGGACTTCTCTAACATATCAGTCCCTGCCTACCCCCAGACACCTGGTTACAGTTTATTACCTAATGTTGGTCAATTCAGACTTGATGATATTTTTGTGAGCAAGGCAAGTATTTATGACTAGGGGAATTCCAAACTTTAAATGAGATCAAAAACAGGGCAATGACTGCAGAGGTAGTAATTGAATAACAAAATGACAGAAAATGACAGAATATGAAACTGTTGTTTGTTCACAAATGTTTCTGTAAATAAAAAACAGAAATCCAAAAACAGAAATTTGGATAGGGTAACATCTTTTATGGGTAATATATCAATGTACACTTTTTATCAACAGACCTCAATTTTATGACAAATATATATATATATATACATATATGTATATATATATATATATATATATAATGGGCCTAATTGCACGAACCTATATTTTTAAAACCAGCTTTTTTTTTACAATTATTTGAAGAGAAACATAAGAGAAACAACTTATTTGTACATTTCTGAATCGTTTATCATGATGGTAGTCCTCGAGATTGAAAACTGTAATTTAGTTAGTGCATGTCATCAAAGCTGGTTTCCCATAATCTATTATTTATGGGGTTAGGAATTAAACTTCGGTATTCAAAATAAATACCAATTGACATAAACGACATGATCATTTCAACCTGTGAGTCATGTGTATTGAAGTTTGCATTCTTACCACAATTTGAGCTCTTTATTTTATAACTTAATAGGCAACTGTCTAGGCCAATAACGAGCTGTAAAATATAGATATCGTATATTACAAGTAATAGATTATCTTTTATTAGGGGTGACCTATCATTGTCAGTGTGTAGAAATAGATTTTTCAACAAAGATATCACGAGGTCAATATAATCAAAATGTAGTCACGTGATAATAAGAGGTCATGTGACATGTATTGCTTCAGAGATATCGATAAGGTCCATTATTATAAAACAATACATGTATGGTATGTGGAATGTATGAAATGTGAAAAAACATGTGAAAGAATGGGAGGTAACCACGTTCTTTTTTTATAATAATTATGTGTACCTGAGATGGGGTTAATTAGAGAAAAAAAGTTGTGCAGTTTTGAATAACTTTCTTAACATTCATTTTTGAAGCTATGATAAAACCAATAAAAATCAGAGGCAATTCTGACCAATAGTCATATTTTTCGTATGCAACTATTAATGCAATAATATATATATATGTAATAATATAGACTATGTTATAACCAATTGTAACTATAGTGATCAGAGACAACGAGGGATGATGCATATTCGTCAGAGATTTCTGAGTACATGTTATTCTGTGATGTATTTGATTCATACTCATGTAGTGAGTTTGGGATGGTGGCGCTCCGAACCGTGCACATTTCCTTCTTTCAACAGTTCACAAAACCACTCGGAAACAAAGATCGCCTACGTCAAATTAGCTTTTCATAATCAAGCGCATCGTTTGCAGACGACATTTGGCGAGATTTTCAGCCAGGCCATTTGATATATGGGATTTGGGGGATCGAGAAATAGAAATGTCATTTTCAAAAAGGAAATTGCAAACAAGTTCTTTAAAAAAAGAAAAAATATATAAACTTGATGTTTTCTAGAAACATATTCATTACTTCAGTTGTGTGTAAATGTTTTGCACAAAATACTATACATCTGAACTAAATGATCTGATAAATCTATATTCAGTGTCATTATTTTGATAGGAAAGGATAGCCAGGAAATTAAACACATTGATTGAAATCATTCCATTCAATCAAAAGAGTGGAATGTTTGGCTTAACTTCATATCTATATTCGAAGGGTACATGCTTGAAGGTTGATATTGTTAAAAGTGCCTTGAAAACGCCATTTTACAAAGATCAGGGACGTACCCATCGGGATATATAACTGATGATAAATGTGTACATATCTGAGCTGAATGTGTGGTGAATGTATGGTGAATATATACAGTAACTAACTGTATTGCATTCGTTATAAGCAATACATTCACAGTAATAAACAATATACAATGTTATATTTAGGCTGATTACCTACCATAGTTCATGGCATCCTGAGAGATGCGTATTTGAACCCCAGGATTGCTCCCCTCGACCAGCCACAGGGATGATATAACACACAGCAGACTCCTCACCTTACCGTCCATGCTCTCACTTAGGCATCAACAGTCTCTTGGTTTTCATTTATAATGTATTCTGCCAGCTTATCAACTATCAGTTTAATACTTTCAGTTTCCATATTTCGATTGAGCATTAGTCCATGAATATTTCCTCATTTAAATTGTGAACAGCAAGCTTAAGCTTCCTGGAGTGGAAGTCCCATGGTTGTATAGCAGGATATATATATATATATATATATATATATATATATATATATATATATATATATATATATATATATATATATATATATATATATATATATGAGCTGAATATATATATATATATATATATATATATATATATATATATATATATATATATATATTCTATATATATCAGCTTGTTCCAGCTTGTTACAAAAGTATACAATTTGGCGCTGCTCAGTCAATTCTTGGCCGATTTACATCATTGGCAACTCAAAATTGAGCTTATGAGCTCTTCGATATATTAATTTTCGTCTTTCAGCAAGAGAGTTCAGTGCGCGAAGTCTATGGTTGTTCATGTTGTTTGCGCATAGACGTGACTCTGACCTGTTAATCTTGTTAGAATATAACATACGCACATCACTTTATAAGATAAAATAATGGATATAAGTGTCACTGATGGATATACCCCACTATAGAACATATATAATCAACTGTCCATGTTTTGTTGGATAATTAATGATTGACAAAGACCAAAATGCGCGAAATTGACGGTTGTTAGCCCTATATTTATATATATATATATATCCTGGATCTTTTGTGTATAGATATTGCACCAAAATTTTACTTGCATTAATAACCTTCCCTCATCAGACCTTGATTATTCATATTCAAACATTAACAGTATTCTACATTGCAACCATACATTCCGTTTTTCGTCTTGTATTCATTATTCGATAGCTAATATAAAATTAAATTCTTTGCAAAATATTTTGAAGACTCCGGCTTATGAATACTAATTGTCTGTATTCTTACCATTTATCATCAAACTTAACAAACTCAGACTGTTATTTTTTTCCTTTTTACTCAACTTTAATTATTCAAACTCCTTTATGTAAGTTTATGTAATTATCAATCATGTTCCTCCTCTCTGTAGTTTGATTCCTTCAGATATCAGCATCAATTGAATACGGATGATGTAAACCTATCTGTACCGATCTGTATTGTTCACATTTATCTTCTTAAATTGTAATCCACCTTAACGTTAACTACATATCTTTAATTATACTGACTCTTAGGGCTCTGCAGAGTAGTCCTTTTACTGGGTTTTAATTTCCCAGTGGATTTTGCCTTCATAAACTCTATTTTATAACAGTCATTTATACCATTTTAGACCATTTTGTCCCATAATTCATTATCTATTCCTGATTTAAGACCAATCAATGCGCTGCCTTATTGATTCTATTCATACAATTCCTAACCTCAAATCTCTTCATATATATCTCTTCAAATATGAGCATCAAATGATTGAAATCTGAGTAAAGGTTAACCATACCTCACCTAACACTACCTTTACAATCTGACATCTAATATATTTTTTCCAAAGTTCAGAAAGTTATTTTTATCATTCATATTGATTTTTATTATTATTTACTTTTTATATATATTACTCTTTAGTTTAAAATAATTGAGCTTCTTCTCCTCATTCAGTCTCCTGTCACGCAGAAGGGAATGCTGGCCCTCACTGCATACACAGGTTCATAAGAGACTGAAAATGCCAACATCCAAGTTTTTTTAAGTTGGAATAAACTTCTGAAATTAATCATTGATAATGGAGACTGACTGGGGAACAAAGTGGAGATTGCCACAAATCATCCTTGCTGACAAAACAGTGTACCCCCAACAGTGAACTTTACAAGCAGTTATATATTATTTACTTGTCGATGGCATGAGGCACCTTGTTCTCTCTGATAAATGATTTATCGACTATTCATGATTTTGTTTTGTAGGATTGTTGAAGGTATGCACTGTTCTGCGCGACCTCTAGTTTTTACAGCTTGAAACGTATCCAAGCCTTAAGGCCGAAGAATCGTGTCTTTTATGCAAGATAACTCTTTAATCCAAGATGTTTCTCTCATACAATACAAATAAAAAATCTTCATCAAACAAGGAATATTAATTATGTTAATCAAGGT
This sequence comes from Amphiduros pacificus, assembly GCA_949316495.1. Taxonomy (NCBI): domain Eukaryota; kingdom Metazoa; phylum Annelida; class Polychaeta; order Phyllodocida; family Hesionidae; genus Amphiduros; species Amphiduros pacificus. Next base: position 53,358,600 of record OX439001.1, on the reverse strand, counting down.
ATATTTAGCAAGCTTACTGAGTCCGGTAGGCAGCTATGATTGATATAGCTTATGCCTCAGTCACATTTGCACCGGGCGCCGGCGGGGAAGTTAGAATCGGCCGACTTCACAATCTGCCGGGCGCCGGGGAGTTTATCACCAACAATCTGAGAGATGCCGTAGCTGTGGTCACATTATTAAAGAGCACCGCACGGCACGTGCAAAACTGAATAGCACAGACGTCTGTAGGATATCTTTACGACGTCTGTTTCATGACACAGACGTCTGCAGGATGCCTTTAAGACGTCTGGGTAGGCTTAAAAAAAATATTTAATCCTATTTTCACCACACAATGCCACCGGCAGCCCTAAGATAATCTGCCGATGTCCCCGACATCTTAAAGATGCCCAATTGTGGCCGATGATCTCCCGGTGCCCGCACGGCAATCTGAACTGCCTGCCGATTTTGTAAAAAATACTCATCGGCCGGGCATCTTTACTGAAATCGGCGCAAATGTGACTTAGGCATTAGATACGGCTGAAAAGGTCAACAGTTCAATACGATTCAGTTTTATGGTCATTGATTTTAGGGTAAGGCGTGACAGGGTCATGATGCAGGATAGCACATATTGGAACTGGCTGTCTCTTATATTTGTTAAAATACATGATTACAAAAAGTCCCAAAACTGATTTGATTACATACACTTACGTCCAATGAACTGGTTTCAGAGCATGAATATAACTTTTATGGAAAATTTTGCAGTCATTTTTTCAGAAATTACAGTGAACTGCCTTATTATTTTCTATAGCGATTGATAAGTAGTATAGAGTTTTATTATTGTGAGATAGGTCACATATTTGCCATAATTGAGACTATAAAATGTTCATACTGTTAATACTCAGGACTGTATAGAGTCATAGAGTTGGACCACTCTGCTTCAGAGAGATAGCCAATCCTTCACCGAGCTCTCTCTTTATTAACCTCAATTAATATGATACACCCAGCTTACTTGTCATGATCCAAATAATCTCTATTTATGAATTGTTAATTCCTATGTTAAAACTTCTGGAGATTGACTGGCAGAATAGTCAGGAAAACAATCCTCATTAAATATTGTCATTTTAAATAATACATATATGTCGGGTACAAAAGCTGGCATTAGTCAACAATAGCAACTGCAATTAGCGGAAAATCGTTTATGAGTATTGATGAAACATAAAGATGAATATTCATGATCTTTTGACAATACTGGCTGCATGTTAGGGCAATGTGGAAAGAGGACCGATTACTTAAGTTGATTTCATAGTATTGTCTTGTAATCCTCAAAATATTATTCTCTAACTGTAAATTATTTAGGTCAGCTATCCGGACTTAATGTCCACATATAATAAAAGTATTACTGAGGATATTTTCTATTTCCACAAGGGCATGTTCAAAAGTAAATCGTACCCTTCAATATAAGATTGTATTTGTAGAGATGCATAACCCATCAGCATATATTGACCTGGTAAACGTATATGTTAATGATAAATTACTTCCTTTCATAACATTTCTAGCAGGTTTTGGATTGAACATATCATGTTGATTTCATTATGTGTATTCATCACGTGTGTGATCGCAAATGATAAAATGTTTTACTTCTCTGAATGAGAATATGCCAGTAAAAGCACTGTTCAGTCAGTCACAAGTAAACAAATTTAGATGTCATGATTTATTTACATATTTTATTGGTATTCTATACTTGTCAGGCTAAATTCATTTATTCATTTATTGGTGAAGGACAGGAGATGGGCGGCTCAAACCTAATGTTTTTTTAAAGTATTTCTTTCATGAGAGTTGAAACTTGTTCCAAGAGAAATGAGAAAAACCGGTGATTGAGTGGAACACCAACACTTCCAAACAGTGTCGCCAATGTCTCGACCCCCCACCCTCTCCACCACTGACGGTACCATCACTGCCACAGCAAACCCCCACACAGTGTCGCCAATGTCTCGACCACCCACCCTCTCCACCACTGATGGTACCATCACTGCCACAGCAAACTCCCACACAGTGTCGCAACCGTCTCGACCACCCACCCTCTCCACCACCGACGGTACCATCACTGCCACAGTAAACTCCCACACAGTGTCGCCTCCATCTCGTCCCCCACCCTCTCCATCTCCACCACCAATGGTACCATCACTAGTACTGTCACAGCACACTCCCACACAGTGTCACCACCATCTCGATCCCCCACACTCTCCACCACCGACCGTACCATCACTGGGTACACACGATTGAAACCCGCCGGCGGAAGGCAGCGAAATCCGCCAACCCGCCTGCCTATACACAATCGTGTGCAAAGTGGCACTTTCCGCCGGACCAATTGTGTGTAAGCAGCGAGTCCATCAGCCGCCATGTTCGCAGGATTTGGCGGACTGCCGCTTTCATCGGCACTCAAAACTGCCGCTCAATCGTGTGTAACCGGCGATATCCAGAGGTTTGCCGCGGATTTGGCGGAAACTGCGGCTTCAATCATGTGCACCCACTGCCACAGGTGCCTTTTTGTCAAAATTTGGGCCCAAATGCCAAAGTATATTTTTGTTTAATTATTTTGGCTTTACATATTTGTCAAAATGGATTTTGACAATTTCTGAAAAATTGTACCAATAAAGGCAGTATTTAAAATATTGCATTCATTGTTTGCCCGGAACTATTTTGACTTGTCCGAGACTACTTTTAAAACCCTGTGATTTGTTTTTTTTGGGGTCAGTATGGCTCTGACACACTTAATGGCTGGTCATTTGACTATTAAGGGGTATGTCAGAATGAAAAAAATATCTTAACTCTGAGTGGAAACACAATATAATATCCTAGCTCTGTTGCTGCAAAAACCTTTAATTCTTAGTTTATAGGCAACACAGAAAATACAATATATGACAAACTTTTCTGCCTTGCTTCACTCGGCACATTTTAGTATATAAAGATATCAAATGTTTATAAATGAAATATTTCAGAAATCAGGACATAAATGTAATATTTCAGAAATCAGGAGCATCTTCCACAATATGTCTTTCTAAAGGTACATCCATTATCAGGGTTAGTATTGTCCTTGAAAATCCCCTGAAATTGTTGTGACAAAAAAAAATATCTTAGCTCGGGTGAATTAACAAGAAAGTCTTTTTTAAAAAAAGAATTTGTATACAGTTTCCTTTTTGAAAATGATATTTATATTTTCTCATCATTTTGAATTTGCCGTAAATGTAGAAATGACTGGCAACTGTCTGAAACTGGCAGTTGAAGCTCAGACATTTTTAACACAGTCAAACATATAGCATACCTTTCTTTTGTGCATAAAGTTATTAATTTTCATATATTCTACATTTGCAAAAAAATATTCAAATTCTATGTTTATTTATGCAGTTGAGGTGTCCGACAGTCTGTGACACTGACAGGCAGGTTTGTGATCTGCAGGCCCCTCAGAAGTACATATCGCTCCAAAATTCTGTGTTATAATACCCACCACTAATTGCAATTGAGCTGAATGTTGTGTCTCACATGTCATCTTGTAATTCCACTGTCTTTCAAAATGTTAAAAGTGTTTATTTGTTAACCTACCGTTATCTATAAAAGTAGTGATATTGTACATCGGCTGGACTGGCTGGGGGTTACTATCATAGAACTCAAAAAAACAGTGTATCATTTTCTTATTGCATCACCCCATAGTCAGGGTGTCATTTTTTAACTTAAATCAGGATATCAAAATTTAAGTCAGTCATAAATCAGGTTCTGGGTTTTTCAATTCCATCCCAGCCTCCATGGGTTAAAATTATGAGAGTATCCCCCCTGGGTGATGTGTGGATTGGCTCTGGTCGTCTCCGTTCGCTTGGATACCGGTCTGTGTAACAGAGCCTTTCTTATAACATAGATTTCTTCTCGGTCTAAGACCCTGTATACAAAAAAAATATCTAAGCCTGCCTTTGACTGAAAGATATATCTTAGATCTGGAAAAAAACACACCCTCCTTGATAGTCAAATGTCCGATCCCTTACATGACATAAGTGCAAGTTTGTTTATATTCAAACTCTGAAACAAGTACCCACTCATATGCTAATCTGCATGTGGCAGTGATGAGTCTTTGAGTCAGCGCTGTGAGTAGTGTGTGGAACACCCTGTAAATAATATTATTCTCTCGGAAATGTACAAGATTTCTGCCCCCTGTTGTTGAATTACTCTCAATATTTGCAAAGGGCAAACTCGTCATGATATTCTGAGTCATTTTGTATTGCTTTAGGACCACGATGTTATATATTGTCGAATAGGAATCTCTCGAATGCAAGGTTTGGCTGCTGGGTTACACATATAAGTGATGTTCAATCCTCACAATGAAATACAAAGGAAGGAGGAGACACTCTTTAACAAAAAGACCCAAAGAAATAACACCTATCATTTTATAGTTTCTTTCTTGTTTGATTGATATCAATTTCAATCCTATTATAACTGTGTATATATAGATAACATGCCTGACATTTATAACAAAACATACCGAGTCGGGAAGCTGGGCGAGCGGATTCAGTGAGTTGGTGATTGCGGAAGAATACCCTGAGCCGAAGGCGAAGGGTATCCGTCCGCCATCACCAACGAACTGAATCCGCTCACACAGCTGACCACACGAGGCATGTTTTGTTTTTATACCTCAGACAACTATTGTATTTTTAAAAAATGATACATGAAACAAGATATTTATCGTTAAAAACATTTGTAAAAAAAGCGCACCTCATTTGACCCCGTCACGTGACCCGAAAATGGCGCGTACAGCCATAGACTGGTTGCCACCATCTGTGTATATACACGATGTTCTTGACACTTGATGGGGGACCAGTCTAAAGATGGCCGACGCAAAATAGTTCCAACTAATCAATATTTTACAAATAATCGGCATGCGCGTATTCATTCGAAATCGCATCAATACGCGCATCACTGAGGTATAATACTTAATATACTGGATATGAAATCATCTGAATTATGGAAATTTTATTGAATGTGACTCTGCAGTTAAACAATAAAAAAACAGAGTTAAGAAACAGTCTTAGAAAAAATGGATCCCTACTCAGAAAGGTTGGATTTTTTATATTTTATTCTACATATTTGGTAGTGTAATGATAGATGTATTTGTTTGTTTGGGGTTTTACATCACTTTCAACATTATTTCAGTAATTTCGTGATGAGACCTACTTGTAGCAGATATAGTGCTGCCTCACTGAATTGTCATGTCGCAGGTCCTTGACATGACAACCCACCTGGACAGAGATTTACAAGGACAACAGGTTAACCCTTTAGGCACAGGCCTCAGCTCATGTGTGAAATTGTAAAGTGAGTTGGATCCCGGCACATCCAGGGATTGCACCCATCACCTGGATCACCACAGAGGAACTGGTGTTAATAAGCTGGTGCTCTAACCAACTGCACCACGGCCTGTCGTCTTATGATAGCTATCCCATCAACTAATGCTGTAGATCAAGGCAGATGTTTTTCATTCTTTGCTTATGGTAAAACGTGCAATAATCATTAAGCTCCAGGCCACAAAAAACAACACCAACAACAACAACAATAATCTTTTGCGTCTTTTGCTGTAGAATATTACAAATCTTAGCTTGCAATACATATTTGGAACGGTTGGATTTTCTAAATATTTGGATGTGTGATAATAGGATGCTTTCACAGCACCTAATGTTGTAAGTTTAGTTATCATCATTTACTACCGATATTCTACTGCTACTGCCTGCAGTGTAACATTACGTATTGTACAACTTTGTTGTTATCTTCTTTCAAGTGCATGGCAACCTGTTTGTTATCTATTTCAATTACATGGTAACCTGTCTTATCTTCTTTAAAGTGGCATATTGTAACTCAACAAATGTTAAGCCTGAGCTTAACAATTGTAATGGTTAATAATATTTCATAAAAATAAATTTGATCTCCTCAGTTCATAGAATTAGGTTTGATCCTCACATTTGGTCGATGGAGAATGGTTGAACTCTGAATGACATTGTGATTGACAAGATCATCTCCTGGTTACGGAGTGTAGCCAAACACAATAGAGCGCATGTCTAGCCAAACACAATAGAGCGCTATAGAAAGCTGAGACCTCAGCAACATCTTTCAGTATGATTTTATCACTTGACAGTATGTTGTCGATAAACTATTTCAGTGCTGAGACAAATCATTAAGGAAATATAATTGGCGGTGATTCCAGTAACCAGGAACCTTTTAATCAAGATACAGATAAGCCAAGAGACAATCTACAAATTGACCTTTCACCTATAGAGGTAAGACCCAGCACCTCTTCGCCAAATTCCATATATATAAATCATATAATAGATATCTCAGGAAATAAAACTTCATACCAAATAGACGAACACAGTTTGCAACTTTATGGTACTTAAAGACTGACACATTTATCGCTCATCTTTCTCAATCAAATACAAGTTTAAGATATTCTTGCAAATCGAGAATGTATTATGTTTTTTTTAACATTCATTTCAGAGCTAACATGATCATTAAAAGCATTTACCCTCCAGTTTCAATTCCTAAAAATGAGAATGTTGGACGATTTCTGCTGCGAGCCATAGATGAGTGGAGTAGAGATCCGGGTAAGGTTGCCCTCATTAACGGACCAACCAATGATCAGATTACATACGGAGACGTGGCTGAGATGAGCAGAGCGCTGAGCAGTAGCCTGGTGGGGCTCGGCGTGCAGAGAGGAGATGTTATATGCTTCGTGGCCCCCAACTGTGCCGAGTATATCATTGCCATGCTCGGTGCTTTACATATTGGAGCCATAATCACTGGGGCAAATCCTGCCTTTACTCCAGGTACATATCACCATAATTACTAGGGCAAATCATGCCTTTACTACAGGTATATATCACCATAATCACTGGGGCAAATCATGCCTTTACTACTGGTACATATCACCATAATTACTAGGGTAAATCCTGCCTTTACTACAGGTATATATCACCATAATCACTGGGGCAAATCATGCCTTTACTACTGGTACATATCACCATAATCACTGGGGCAGATCCTGTCTTTACTACAGGTACATATCACCATAATCACTGGGGCGAATCCTGCCTTTACTCCAGGTACATATCACCATAATTACTAGGGCAAATCCTGCCTTTACTACAGGTATATATCACCATAATCACTGGGGCAAATCATGCCTTTACTAATGGTACATATCACCATAATCACTGGGGCAGATCCTGTCTTTACTACAGGTACATATCACCATAATCACTGGGGCGAATCCTGCCTTTACTGCAGGTACATATCACCATAATCACTGGGGCAGATCCTGTCTTTACTGCAGGTATATATCACCATAATCACTGGGGCAAATTCTAACTTTACTGCAGGTATATATCACCATAATCACTGGGGCAAATCCCGCCTTACTACAGGTATAAATCACCATAATCACTGGGGCAAATCCTAACTTTACTACAATATATATCACTATAATCACTGGGGCAAATCCTGCCTTTACTACTTATATATATATATATATATATATATATATATATATATATATATATATATATATATATATATATATATATATATATATATATATATATATATATATCCATAATCACTGGGGCAGATCCTGTCTTTACTAAAGGTATATATATATATATATATATATATATATATATATATATATCTATAATCGCTGGGGCAAATCCTGCCTTTAATATAAGTATATATCACTATAATCACTGGGGCGAAGCCTGCCTATATATCACTTTAATCACTGGGGCAAATCCTGCCTTTACTACTGGTATATAGGACCATAATCACTGGCACAGATCCCGCCTTAATACAGGTATACATCACCTCAAATCAACGATAATGTCAACGTCGATATATCCTATGGCAGTTTATACAGTACTCTCATTTGAAGAATGAACTTCTTTTAACCACATCACCACATCTTTGACAATATAAGTTGTCCAGACATTGATCAGACACTGATTACATGTATATGCTATATTACATGATCTGTCGGCCATGGTGTTGATTGTTATTATAATTGTAGATGAACTGAGACACCAGATAACTGATTCCGGAGCAACTCATCTCCTGAGTACTGTCAATCTTCTCTCTAAAGTAAAGGAGATACAAAATACCTGCAAACAGTTAAAGGTAAACACCAAAACTACCGCTTGAAATGATAGGAAAACACAACATGACAAATCCATTGATCAAAAAGCTGCCCTTGCACGACGGGTTTTTACCTTTTTTAAACCAATCAAACTTAACTTAGTATGTGTAAGGAACAGTCGTGGAGGATTAATTGTTTAATAGAGGAGAGTGGCAAACACGTTCACACCTTGAGTATTGCCGTAAACATCAAGCGGGTTACCTGTAGCCAGTGCACCGAAACCAAGATGGCCGAAAAGTGGTTGAAGATTGCATCAACATTTCCAAAGGGCTAAAAATAAATGATATTCTCACCAGCTAATTTCAGTTTTTATTTCGTTGCTTTAATTCTCAATCAGTTATTATATTTTTAGTCAATTATTGCGATTCTAATTCAGTTTCTAATCGGTTTTAATCAACATGTATTCAGCATTGAAAACCCCCCTTATTAATTATAATAGGCCGACTGCAGGTCGCCATACTACCCCATTGAAAACAACACACCGGAACTGCATAACTTAAATCGGAAGTGCACATAAAAGTCTCTAAAATCCAATCATTAAAAAAAAACAAGATGGAAACCCGCAATCGCACTATTGCATATTATCTATTTTAATATATTTCAATAATTTGATATATTCAGAATGTGATTCTAATCGGACAAAAGGACAGCATTGAAGGATATAGCTCTTTTGCTTCATTGGTGAGCCCAAGCTGTGCTGTGAGGGAAGTGCCATTTTCAGGCTCAGGGGCAGACACTGCCATGTTGCCCTACTCAAGTGGCACCACCGGTCTCCCCAAGGGTGTCATCATCACCCATACTAACCTCATCGCTAGAATGAAGACATACGGGTGTGTAGTCCAGCTACTCAGAGCTCAGACGCACACATACATACACACACACACACACACACACACACACACACACACACACACACATACATATATATATATATATATATATATATATATATATATATATATATATATATATATATATATATATATATATATACACACATACACACGCACAATAACAAACACAGACAGACACACACTCATACAAATTACTCATACATACACACACCCACTCACACACATACACACAAAAACACACACTAACAAACACACACATGCACATACATACTCACTCACACACATAAACACACTCACTAACAAACACACACAAACACACACAAACACATACATACACACATATTTTCAAAACGAGGAATGTATTAACCACAACAAGGAGGTTTCAGTTTCACCTGATATAAATTGCATATAGAATTAAAAGAATAAATGCAAACACTATAGACACTATTTGGTTCCTATAGGTCTGAAGGGTTAAGTTTCTATTCTACTGATGGAAGTGAGATAGCGATAGCCGTGTTTCCCCTCTACCACATCGCTGGGACCTGTTCTTCTGCACTGCACGCTCTCTACAGTGGAGTCAAAAACATCCTATACCCTGCATTCGATTATGAGACCTATCTGAAAGCAAATGAAAAGTACAAGGTTAGTTTGATAATGTTTTTTTATGAATTCCTTTAACATAGATAATAGAACAAAGATTTTAGCATTGATAAAATTCATTATTCAGGCAAAGTCACACAGAAATGGGAGGTGAAATAAAAAAATAATATGAAGTTGGATTTCCACTGAATGTTCGTTGATTCTATACCACAATATATCACATTATACATTCAATATTACAACTCCTGATGATTGATTATATCAGTATAAAGAGATAAAATGACAATTTACATGTTGCTGTATGATTAATTACTATTTAGATAGAACTACTCCTCAACTGCTGCATTCTGAAAATGGCGTAGGCGTGATATATGCTTTTTGAATCCCCTTGATATGTGTATAGCACTAACGTTGTAAGATCATCATTCCCTTAGTGAGAACTATTCTTTGCACATCTTCATTTGTATCTCAAAAAAATCTTGAAGTGGTCTCTATAATCAACATTTTTTTCATTAATAAAAGGCGGAAGATATCAAGATATTTAAAACTTCGAGTGCGTTGTTTATGGGACCAACCTTGAGCATGTTTTGAGTAGCCGTGAACCGGTATTATTATTGGACTTCTCGAGTAGACTATAGTGGGAGAATACACCTTATATAGTCTGATGCAGCTAAAGGATGGACATACAGTTCAAACAAACTACCATAAATACGATATAAATGACAATTTTCATTATTCAAATTTGATTTGCAGGCTACGAGTTTCATATTACCGCCTCCGATTGTTGTCTTGTTGGCTAAGAGCCCTCTGGTGGACAAATACAAATTAGACTCCATAAAGCAACTATTAATTGGTGCAGCGCCGGTAGGGGGCGAGCTCTTAGGCCTCGCACCACTATTACAATGTCCCATTGAAACCCATAGTAAATGCCTCACCTTCAAAAATTCATAAAAAATATTCGTATCGACCTAGGGTATTTTGAAAAATACTTATCAGATGGCAAAAATATTCATCTTTCTAAAAGCAGAGTATGAAGTGAGGTTGACCATTGAATTTTTTTGCTAGGATCTGTTAAAGCGCCACCTACCTTGAAAACAAAGAACACAACATGGAAATATAGGAATGAGCCCCTGACAGCAAAGATCAATACATAGTCCCTTCAATTATTCTCATTATTTTTCTAATAACTTCGACAAAACAAGCCATCATTGTACTATTAAATAGCACTTTTCATTTTATGTCTAATGTGATCTGCATCTCGTTATTATCATGTATAATAAGGGGGAGTAGGAAATTATCAAGCACTATTTTCGTATGCCCTGGTCCCACATATCAAATAGTAGACTCAGGTCTAATAGAGATCAAATATAGCCCTAAATGCAACTTTATGCCAATTATAGTCATCTATGATATTACCCTAATTAAGTGCAGGTGTTAAAACAAGCATGCATGCTTACCTATATACCATAGTGCCACCCATTGGCTCCCCTGGTCTTGCCAGATTAGAGTACCATTCAGCGGATTTTGGTGCCACACAATAAGGGATGATTAAAACTGGTATTTCATTTTATATTGACTCCAAACTTTCAGAATTAATTTGTAAAGTAGGGATGCACATGTCTAAATTTTACATAAGTACGTAAAAGAATTTTTAACACCAAAAAAAATCAAAAAGTTTTTAAGAAATCATGAAAAAAATGCTATTTTGTGCTGTAAAATGTTGTTTTGTGCCAATATCATAGGATAAAGATTACCAAATGGTACTTTATTATGCAAATTATCTAAATTTGAATGTTACCTTCTGATTTTATGCATAATTTATGAAATATAAAGAATAGAGATCCCTCTTAGAGCAATATATTAGGATGTTATACAGAAAACAGAGAGTCTGAGAGCATGAATTTTGCCTATTTGATGAGCATGAAGTTCACAATAGACATTTTATACAGTTTTTCCTTATACATCTACACATTGTAAACTCTCTCTGCTGTGCATATTTATTATATAAAATACACCTATTGACTTGTGCAGCATGTGGTTCAGGTGCCAGTAGAGCATGCACTTCAATATAGAGGTTTATAGGGGTTGTTGGCATTGTCATACATTATATCAGGCAAAAAGGGACCTGTTATGGATTAAACTACACTGGATCTATTTCCTATTTATATAAATTTACTAAATTAATTGATAAATCACTGCTCAAAAGAGTCACAGTTGAAAGTGAAACTCCATGCTGTTTGCCTATTAGGCCTCGCACCACTATTACAATGTCCCATTGAAACCCATAGTAAATGCCTCACCTTCAAAAATTCATAAAAAATATTCGTATCGACCTAGGGTATTTTGAAAAATACTTATCAGATGGCAAAAATATTCATCTTTCTAAAAGCAGAGTATGAAGTGAGGTTGACCATTGAATTTTTTTGCTAGGATCTGTTAAAGCGCCACCTACCTTGAAAACAAAGAACACAACATGGAAATATAGGAATGAGCCCCTGACAGCAAAGATCAATACATAGTCCCTTCAATTATTCTCATTATTTTTCTAATAACTTCGACAAAACAAGCCATCATTGTACTATTAAATAGCACTTTTCATTTTATGTCTAATGTGATCTGCATCTCGTTATTATCATGTATAATAAGGGGGAGTAGGAAATTATCAAGCACTATTTTCGTATGCCCTGGTCCCACATATCAAATAGTAGACTCAGGTCTTAAAGGAGGCTGCGTCACGCGTTTCTTGTAATATCGTCATTCAAACTCCAACTTTTGTCGAGAGCTTTGAGAAGGCCTCGGGCAAAATATCACCTTCCTTCTTGTTTGTTTGCTTATTTTGCCTTTTAATCATTTAATAGTCTTCCCTTTGCATCACAGATTGTATGCAGTCACTTTCATAAACTTGCTTTATGATTATAGGGCTGTTTATACATAGCTTCCAATATATGTTTGTCACAAATGGCTCACTGTACATAATATTTCAGAGCACAAGATTAGCAGTGCCCCCTCCCGTCATAATTAGACTGGCCAAGGATACCTCGGTCGACCAATATGACCTAAGCTCAGTGCATACAATATATTGTTCAGCATCGCCAGTACCGCCCGCAATGATGCTTGGAGCTGCTCATAGATTAAATGTTAGATATGTAACAGTGGGTAAGTATCAATATTGCTGAAATAGCTAGCAACTGATTGAATTTGATTTTGGGTGTTCTTAAAAGACAAAATGGTTGTTGCAATGTTTTGAACTGAGCCGGACTAAAAATCTGAAATAATCCTTACCTTTCACGCTATTGCATACATTCACAACCAAGCTTGAGCATTACCATGGACATTCCTTATGCTCACAATTTAACCGGGACTCGGTGTCCGGGACTGGATGTCCGGGACTGGATGTCAGGGACTGGGTGGCTGGGACTGGGTGGCCGGGACTGGGTGGCTGGGACTGGGTGGCCGGGACTAGGTGGCCGGGACTGGGTGCCCGGGACTGTGTGTCCGGGACTGGGTGCCCGGGACTGGGTGCCCGCCGTGTGGCCAATATAACCAGGCTCACAGCATATCCCACACAAATAAACAAAGCTGATTCTCACTTTCCCACCATAGCCCGGCGCAACTATGACTCGGGCATACGCTGTGATTACTGTCCGGCACTCCCACCTTGAAACTATGGACACAATAAATTCAACAGTGACCGCTGCTTGCCCTTTTCTACCCAACAAGCTATAACGCATATCAAAGATAAAGCATTGAATCTTTATTGAAGAAGCAAATCCCCACTATAAAAATAAACCTACTTTTAAAGGGTAAATGTGCTGATTTGTTGAATATATTCAGTTTTGAAATTAACATCTGTCTATATCCAAAGCCATCGGTAAAATAGATTTGAAATCCACTATTTCTAGAAACAACACGCACTGCCCATCATATTGAAGTTTACCCAGTAAATAAACTCAACCTTCGGCGATCATCATAAGTTTACTCGGCAAAACCTTGGAGTAATTATTACTCCAAGGCAAAACCAAATGGCATCCCGCCGAGAGTGCAAGGTTGCACTAAGGGGTGCAGCTGGTACACACCAGCTGCTTGTTGCCAACCTTTATACTCTGGCAAGGGAGTTGCAGTTCTGACCCATGTCTACCTATCCCAATCATAATGTGGATAAATACAAATCCGTGTGCATTCTGTAGTGTTTTTTCTTCAGTTTTTTCCCAATATCAAACTTGACAACGAGAAATGGCATTTAGGAGAGTCCAAGTGATGACGTCATGGAAACGCAAAGGGAGAACTTGACGTCAGAAGCACCACAACGTTGTGGAGTTTCTAGATTGGTTCAGTCACTCCCGTGAATAAACTGACCCAATTTCACGTCTTAGCACAAACTCGTAAACAATGGCGAAACGATGCTGAGATCAAGAAAAAACAAAGAAATATTTTCAAACAGGACTAACATCTTATGTTTATATAAAAGTTACATAATTGTTTGATTGTTTGTTGCCGGAAGTCGAGTACTTCCAGAGTCGTGGCTTAAATATGAAGGGCAGTGAAAGGTGTTTGTAGAAATAGTGGATTTCAAGTCTATTTTGCCGATGGCTTTGGATATAAATGATAGATTGTGTGGTACAGAATATGAAAGACTGGTTCGGAAATACTTCATTTTAAATGTATGTCAATATTGAATCGCATATGTATATAAGACAGAGTCTGATCCTATCATTTGGGAGAGTGATGAAGACGGTTTTCATTTATTTAGGGTATGGGCTGACCGAGTGCACCGGAGCCTGTCACTTCACTAGAGATGGACTCGCTAAGCCAAGCTCAGCAGGAAAAGCAGGTCCTAATGCCGAATTCAAGGTAGGATATCATTCTTGGAATCTTAATAAAAATAAATAAAAAGTAGACTTAATAGTCCAAAAATGGTTATAACAATACATCATTAGTTGATAATTTCAGATTTTGGATGTGAAGACCAGGCAGGTATTAGGAGTTGGTGAAGATGGGGAGATTGTATTGAGGAGTCCAACTGTCAGCCCGGGCTACCACAACAAGCCTGAGGCCACTAGGGCCACTATCGATGACCAGGGGTGGCTCTACACCGGTATCCTCACATTATCACACTTACTTGTATTCAGTTTACATATCTACACAATTAACATAAACTGCCACCCACACCCCTGTAATTTTAACTTCAACAACCACAACTAATTCACAGCATCAAACACTAATCATCTAAAATGTACTGTTTTAGATGAACACAAGCACACAATATTAATAATCAGGCTGTACTAGTTCTACTGTGAGCCTGACGGTGGCCATCTTTGTTCTCTTAATTTTAATGCACTTCCACCGGAAGTACTAGCTATATTCGGAAATAGTGACGAAACATGGAATCAAACTCACGAGAGAATTATCCACCTATAACTTCACTGCCTTTATTGGCCATGACTTTCGTCATTTTAGACATTTTATGATGACATAGCCCGACAACAAATTAATCTACTGTTATGATATAAAAAGTGCAAACAAAACTTTAAAAATTGTTCCAAATTGTTTTTACCTTTATTGTTTGTAACTTTATTGTGTATATTATTTACAGGAGATATTGGGCACTTTGATGCCGATGGAGACCTATACATTGTTGATCGTCTGAAAGAACTTATCAAATACAAAGGTTATCAGGTCTGTAGGTATAATATCATATCAGACATCAGTTCTTCTTTTACATTATTTCAACTTTTTTGACAAAATTACCTTTTTGCTACCAGGTGGCACCAGCTGAGTTGGAAGCCCTCTTGCTGACTAATGTGCATGTCTCAGACGCTGCTGTCATTGGAGTCCCGGATGAGGAGTGTGGGGAACTTCCTAGGGCATATGTTGTACTCAAAGAAGGGCACAATGTGATACCAGAGGAAATACAAGACTTTGTAAAAGGTCAGTTTTTTTTCAAAACAAATGGTGCCCTTTTTATTTTCTGGTCTATCCTGTTTGCTGGGAAACTATTTATTGTTATTTGGTATTTTTATTTTTTTTTTCCAGACTTTGTTTGTGTTTTTTATAACATAAATGAATAAGTGTCTTCCTGAGGATTGTAAATCGTTGTTTTTGTCCATTTAAAGGTGATTTGAGCGATATTAGGGGAGCTTACATAATCGAGACTGAAAAGGCAAAGCTTTGCATACGGTTGTGCAAGAAGATTCGTTCATATACCAAATCAAATATTTTTAAAAGATGAACAAATATAATTTCAGCTCCCCCATCAGTTTGCAATGATTGTTTCATTTTGTGTTTATTTGTTTACTCATTTTTTTGTTTATCTTAATATTTGTTTTGTTGGTTGTAATTTTTGTTTTGTTTATTGTAATTTCTGCTTTATTTGTTGTAATTTTTGTTTTGTTTGTTCGTTTTTTCCCAACAGTGTTTCATGTAGAACACCACTTTTCTCGTTTAAGTAATTTGACTATAATAACACTTTTCATGAAATGAAAGAGATCAAAGATGACAACAAGACATTATAGAATTCCTTAATGATTGCAGCAAAGGTGGCACCGTACAAGAGGCTGAGAGGTGGGGTGATAGTGGCACCCTCTATCCCTAAATCAGCGTCGGGAAAGATTCTCAGGAGACTGCTGAGAGACCAAGCCAAGAAAAACCTTGTGCACAAGCTGTAATTTTCAACAAATGATTGAAGATCATAATGAACACATAAATCTTCCTCATGAAGTATATATATGTTGCACGCTTTGTTTGTGAGATGAATATTTCATCATAAATATCATGGTTTCTCGGGGCACGGGCCGTGGCGCATTTGGTTAGAGTGCCAGCTTATCAGCACCAGTTCCTCTGTGGTGATCAACAGGTCATGGGTTCGATCCCTGGCCATGCTGAGAAAGAATTCATGATACAATTTCACATATGAGCTGAGGTCCGTGCCAAAGGGTTAACCTGTGGTCCTTGTAAATCTGTGACCGTTTGGGTTGTCATGTTAAGGACCTGTGACATGACAATTCAGTGAGGTCTCATCACGAATTGACTGAAATAATGTTGAAGGTGATATAAAACCCCAAAAATAAAACAAAAACAAATATCATGGTTTCTCGCATTGGCAGATACACAGACTAGGAGGCGCTGCTGTCTAAATACCCAAAGTACACGCAGCCTGCAGCACGGACATGATCTTCAGGGGAACATATTGTGGTGGTGTTGTTTTTTATGTTGACAATGCACAAAATATGGCAGAGCTTATGCCATTAAAAAACATCTGTTCACTGGGTGGCTAATCGCATTGCACCTATAAGAGAAGAGCATTGAAACACTAATTGTTCATGTTGCCGTTTAAAAAGACACAAAATTATCATTATAACATTTTTGAAGAAAAATCATCCCTATTTTATCAGTTAGATATAGCCTCTGTGATAGATATTTGCAATTAGCTCACCATTGTTTAATTTACAGAGAAATAGTTTGTTCCCCTTACTGAATGTTGTATGCCATAGATAGCTAACTTTCTTCTTAAGATAAGGACCGCAACAGTTAAGAATTCGTGACGCTCGATTGGGATTGAGTTATAACGTTGAATAGTATTTTGTAAGGAGAGCGTTCACACATCTATTCGGGAAGCAAAGTCGATTGTTATTGGAAGTGACAAGCTGTGAATGCTTTGAAGACAAGATGGATGAAATTAGATTGAAAATTTGCTAAATATCTCTGAGCCAGTAAAGCATATTTAAAAAAGATGTTATTGTGACTACTACAGCAGTTTAAACTCCTCGTTGGAATTTATTTTTGGTGATCTACATTATACGAGTATATGAAGTATAAAAGACCTGAATAAGTATATTTATGAATACCGTCAAGACTGCCCACTTCATATATTGAGTGGTAACTGAAAAATGCTATGACAACTTAAACTATATGCACCTGTCTGCATAGTATATCATTAGGATATTTCAATCAATTCTATTACAGTAATTTTCAACTGAATAAAACATAAAATATTAGTGTGTATATGGTACTTACTTGCTTGTTTATTTTATTATTTCTTACTCCATGAAAATGTGCCACTTTCAAGTAAATCGTCGGTTTATTAAGCTAAACCTTGTGCACTAAATTTTGTATGAAATCATGTAGAGACTTTTGGCCAAGCGTTTTTTTTATCACATGACGTGTACTCCCCTTAAGAGAAATCAAGCACTTTCCCAACCAACATTTGGCCATCTTGATTTCTGTTATGAGTGAACTCATTGAGTATATATCAACACATTAACTCCCTATGAAACTAACATCCTACCGGACTACTTTCCATATGACTTCTCCAGAAAAATGTGCACCACTCCAGTAACTGATTTTCTATGGCTTATTACAATTCTCTGTTTTATGAGTTCGAGTTAAAATGTATAAAATGTGTATGGACATTATATGACACACCTCACATTTATTATAAATAATTACATGCTAACCTTACATACCTACCTACAGAGAATCAACTAGAAAATGGTTAGATTTAAATGAGTGATGAGTTATATATATCTGTTTCTTTTGATCTATTTGCATTACTATTGATATCATCTTAGACAAACATATTTTTGGAAAATCTTACTATATAAATTTAACTTTGGCTGTTGTGTGAAATAACTGAATATCCCTTTATAAAATAACTTGACAAAGTGATAAAGATGTTGACTATTTGTGTGATGTACCATTGAGAAGGTCAAATCATACTATTCAACATGGCTCAGTGGGTAAGACATCTGTCTCCCATGCTAAAGGTCTGGGGTTTGATTCCCACCAGGAACAAGTATCTTTTTTTTTGATTCATGCTGAAAATGAAATCTTCATTTTGAAGTTTTATTTTCGCAACATGCACATCAGAACATATAGAATTGAAACATTTTTTGTTTTCATAATAATTTTTTAAAAATAATGACTTTATACAATAAACAAAGGTGAAATCTTCATGTTGGGATCTTTTTAGAGCAAATTCAAAGTCAGAACACATTTTGTTTTTGGCAAATGGAGAAAATACACAAAAATAAAATAAAATGTCTTTATTAACAATTTCAATTTTCATACAATACTGTGACTCCAAGTTTTCGACAGTACTTACACAGGGTGATACATGGCTCAGTGGTTAAGATGTCTGTCTTCTATGCTAGAGGTCCAGGGTTTGAATCCTCGTTGGGTATTATTTTCATGCTGAAGGTGAAATCTTAATATTGGGGTCCTGTTTGAGTGATATGTACTTCAGAAAACATAAATTGATTTGTCTATTGCAAATGCAGAAGAATATAAAATAATAGAAATGACTTGATACCAAAAAAAAAGATGAAATCTTTATATTGGAGTTCTTATTGAGAAATTTTCATATCAGAAGAATATAATTTTTATCATTTTATTTTGCAAACATAGACAATATGAATAATACTGACTTAATATAGTAAACAAATATAAAATCTTCATACTGGGATATTTTTTTGCCCAACATAGAAATATAAAAAATAGTAACTTTATGCAGAAAATAAATATGAAATCTTCATATTCCAATTTTATTTTAGTTCAGACAAAAAAAGAATTATAATATGGATCCAATGTCAAGATTTTATCAAAGACTTTAAACTTCTAATAAATTGATCATGAGGCCAACCTTGAGCATCTATGAGTATATCCAGTGCATTGCAATAGTTCCAAGTGTTTCAGCATTATCATGCGTCTCACAGGTCTGATGATATGCTTTGACCTATTCTCATGGCAAGATTGCTCACTCAACATATAGCCTGGATCCACATTTAAGAATAAACATGGACTGTACCTATCCAAGGTGTTGCTACAATTCATATTACAAATTGGAAGCTATATACAATAAAACCACCTGAACACTTCCATGGTTCTTACGACACTGCAATGCGCAGGGCCCATTTATTTAGGTACATGACTATCAATAGCATCCCTCCCCAGTAACTCTACCTTCAGCCTACCCATGGTGACAAGATTAATAGTGAAAATATAACATTCTCCCCACCGTTGGAGGATATCCATAAACTCCAACCAGATAGATGATTAATTTGCCGGAATACATAGCATTAGACTGAAATAAACATTTGTTAACAAATAATACCCAAATCTTTCAATTGGTTTAATCTTTCTGCCGTACCTTGACATTTTCACTTTATCTTGGGAACTAGAGGACTGCACTGGGGGAACACTTTTAGATTTAGCAGATGGAAGGACACTGGGTGTAATAGGTTTATTTATGGGTGATTGTGTAGGATATAGATTACCTACTCAGAGACTCTTAAGAATATATGTAGACAATCATGGACAATCACGGTCTCTGGCAGAAAATCATGCATAGATATTGTGTGCGGCATGAAGTCAACGAGTGCAGGTTGATGCATCGCCTTTACCACTGCACCTGGAGATGACTCACCGGACATAAGAGATCACGTGCAGGCAGATGAGCCCATGCAAAACCCCCGTGTCGCAAAAAGAAGCCACGCAGGCAAGACGAGTCCATGTGAAACCCAGTGTCGCAAAAGGAAGCCATGCAGGCAAACCCCACAAACATAACGCGCAACAATCCTTTAAAAGGGCCCGCAACTGTTGGATCCTTGGAGAGCAGAGAGCAGTAGACCAGAATTCGGAGACCAGAAAGCAGAGAACCAGCGTCCACTTGCCTCGAAAGATCCACGACTCTCAGCATCGTGACCGCATAGACTTGGGTGTTTTATGTATTCTCAGGACTCTATAGTTTATATGCCTCGCTCATTGCCATGCCGGCCTAGCCAGGTAACTATTGTGCAGTGTATATCCTGTGTCTGCAGTCCTTATTACCTCACACCTCACATGGGTAGATAGGGTTGCTAGGTTCCGTGCCCCGCCTCACAGCCAGCGAGTAAAGTAGAGTCAGAGTAGAGTTTCGACCCCCCGTCCACGTCCCCCAACGACGGATACTCACAAACCATGGGTAACAATTGGACTCCCTCTGGCTAAGAATCCATGGCTAGTGGATCCAAGAAGTCAAGCTTATGGAGTCTTTGAACTGTTCTTAGTAGACTTCACTTTTAAGTGTGGAGTTTTACACTTCTCACTTTGCCATCCTTGCCTGGATACATTTCAACCACCCTGCCCTGAAGCCAGTTAAGTCTAGGTACATTTTCTTCTCGTATGACTACAATGGACCCTACTTTAAGAAACCCCCTTTCCTCAAATTGAGGCACCACACAAGGAAGATTTCTTATGTAGTCCTTGGTCCATATCTTCAAGAAAGTATTTAACCTTTCTTGTCTCTCCTGGTATAATTCTAAGAGAGACACTGCCCCTGGATCCTCTAACATTTGATCATCTGAAGGTACTCCTCCAAGTAGAAAATGGTTAGGAGTGAGAGGTCTAGTCATTGTGATATCATCACCAATAAAGGTCAAAGGTCTAGAGTTTATGATAAACTCTATTTCACTCAATAGAGTCTCAAACTCTACTTTGGTCAAAAGCCCATTCCTTACTGTTTTCTTTATAGCACTCTTGACTGACCTCGCTAGTTGCTACTTCCATCCTCCGCACCATGGGGATTTGGGCAATATGAATTTCCAATTGGGAGGAAGATGACCATATGTCTTCTGCAACTCTTTTTGTGAACCAGAGAATGTTTTAGCATTGTCGCTATACATTACTTTTGGAACATTTCTTCTGGAGGCAAATCTCCTGAAAGCCATAACAAACTCACTGGCTTTCAATGAGCTTGCCAGCTCCAGATGCAGAGCTCTCACAACACTGCATGTGAATAACACAATATAGAATTTTCCCTCAGGAAAATCTGAACAAAACACTGGTCTAGCATAGTCAACTCCTGTTACACAAAAGGGAGGTGACTTTGTTACTCTGTCCTCAGGCAAAGGTGCAGCTGATTGATTGCAAGACTTTGCCATTAAACGTTGACAAACAACACACTCATATACCACTGTTTTGGACAATTGCCTCAAACCAAATATCCAGTTACTGTTTCTGAGAGTAGTCAGGAGAGTGGAAACCCCTGCATGTTTCAGTAGCTCATGCTGGTTTCGCACTAACAGTTTAGTACAATGGCCCTTCGGTAAGATCAAAGGGTGTTTTTTCTTCATATCCTAGGGTGATACAAAGGTCGTGGGTTCGAACCCCGGCCGTGCCAGGATTTAACTCATGATACAATTTCCCACATGAGCTGAGGCCCGTGCCTAAACAGTTAACCCGTTGTCCTTGTAAATCTGTGACCGGGTGGGATGTCATGTCAAGGACCTGCGACATGACAATTCAGTGAGGCAGCACTATAGCTGCTACAAGTAGGTCTCATCACGAAATGACTGAAATAATGTTGAAAGTGATGTAAAACCCCAAACAAACAAACAAACAAACATATCCTAGGGCTGAAAAGGAGACAGCTTATATAGAGCTGACTTTTTAGGAACATTCATCCCCTTTCTCAATAATGTCAACTCTTCTTGGACATCAGTTCTTCTTTTACGTTATTTAGACTTTTTTGACAAAATCTTTAACTTGTTTTAGGTTGAACTAATATGCTCGCAGAAAACATTTATTTGGCACTAGATCAAGTTGAGACATTTCCTCATAAAGCGTTTTTACTATTTTCTGATTCTTTATTACAAACATCAAAGTCAAAGTATTGGAAAATCGTTTTATCTATAACATTCAGAAAGACATCATAGGTTCTACGACAATAGAGAAGTATGATTTTATTGGATAGCAAGACACAGTGGCATAGAAGCAGATGAGGCTGGTAGCAGGTCTTCCAAAGCGGTATTGGCCTATACATGGAGATATGGTCATACACAGATATAAAAGACATTAAAAATTGCATTTAAAAAGAAAATTCATATAAATCACAAATTTTCCCATATTTCCACAATGTATTGTACACTTTCTCCAAATCAAAGAAATTGCTGAAATGTTCACCTTTTATAAAGCAGTCTGTTCTAAATAATTCTAAATTTAACAGATGGACAATGGTAATTCAAGGAGCTCTTTCCAAAAACCAAATTAATGTTTGTTAATTATTTGTTCCATTGTTTTATATATCCAGCTAATCAAATTAATGTGATGATGATTATTTGACCAAGTGACAAAGTCTTTGGAGTGGAATAATAGTGGCGACACTCTATGCAGGAGTAAAAGTACCACATGTCCCAATGTTACATGAGAAAACATTTTTGTAAAAAAAAATATGAAGCCGTTTTCATCTATTTTAATTTTCCATGCAGTATGAAAACCTGCATCAAAGCAAGCAACGGACCTTGCTTGAAATCTAAGCACAAATTTCAAAGATTTAAGTTAACTATTTTAATAGATTTGCTTGAAAATGTTTTAATTTTGGCATGACTTAAGCACAGACTTGATATCTTAGCACAAATGTTTAGCTTTAGATGGTTTCAAAACGAGGAAAAGGAAATGTCTGTAAACATCTGAAGTGGGTTCATCAACATCTTTGAAAATATCGGAACGAAACAAGAACTTTAAAATATCAGGGACATTGTTTAAGGTCTATAATCCACAATCAGTCTGAAGCATCTGGGGAGAACTTCGTGTGGTCTCGTATATTTCCGTAACTGCCTTCGGCTCTGGGGGATTCCAGGATGAGAGTGAGGCTATGACGCCAGTGGGGGGTATTTCCCATTCAGCACACATGGCGGACAAACCAAACGATAACAGAAGCAGGTGGTCTTCTCTGTCATATATTGTTAAAATGTTAATATAATGTCATAATTATGCAACATCCTGCTAGCACAGTATATAAACTCTAACTGTCAATGAATTCAGACTGAATATTATGCAACTTTCTTCAATTGATAAGAAATGTTCTCCAACCATCGGCAAAGCCCAGATAGGTGATATAAGTCGCCAGCTGCAAAAACTGAGTCGAAACTACCGTTAAAACGGGTTCAATTTAAATAATAAAAAAATAAGACTAGCTGGTTAAGTTTACTTTTTCTGTGCTAAATTAACAAATAACATTACTTTGAACACATTTAAGCCAAAAAAACATAAGTCTGTCCCAGTTTTTCATTGTGGATTATAGACCTTAAGGGCTGTTTTAGACATGTCTAGCAAGCATATCTCAGCCAATTGAGACAATCTTACAACTCTTAAAATGTGACAAAAGCCAGGTGGTTTGTACATTTTCCCCAGGTTTTCGGAGGAAAAGGGCCAGTTTTAGACATGTCTAGCAAGTATGTCTACCCCACTCCCATTGTTAAAACACCACTACACCTCTTAGAAAGACACACATCGTGTGTCTGTCTGATAACTTCAACAAAACCTTATTCTAACAGAGTGTATTCAAATGTTTTCCTAAAATTAATCTATATTCAGCCTCAAATGGTTCAGACGTTGACCTGTAAATATGCTAAATAATTGTTTTTCTTTAATCTTTCCCTTGACTCGAAATTGTATAAGGTCAAAATATTAAATATGAGCATGGAATATCTCGGCACATACAATATGGTTCAGGTCTTGACTCGAATTCCATGTAGTTCCGTTGTTTTTAACCTGTCCATTCTCTTGATAATATTCTGCACTACATCCTTGTGCATGAGGTCAGCCATCCTGCTGTCCAGCTTAGAGTTGCTTCCATTGTCTGGAGAGTTGTCCCAGATCCTGTAGTGATGCAGCAGCGCCACCTTGCTGGGAACATTGTACTGGTATGTGTCCTGAGCACACTCCCAGGCTTGATGAATCCCAGCCTCAGAAACTCTCCTTGGATTGGCGATATATTTTGACCTTTGTCCATAATTAAATATGTATTTTTCTCTATTTGTATTTAAAAGCGTCACAAGATGAAGATTTTCCGCTCTTTTGTCAGAAAAACTTGTATTTGACTGCCAGTCTGTTCTGTAAAATGTGTTTTTGAAAATATAGGTGCAGGCATCTTTGGTGTCGGGACGTTTTGCTAATAATTTCATCATATCTTGATAGGTTGAGCTCACCCTGGGAACAATGAACTCGTCCAGATCATTATATATAATGTATTGGGATTTGTGAATATTTCTGTAGAGACAGTCATTGAGAGACGCTAACTGTCCGAAATAGTGGACGTTTTCAGGTTTCACCGGAAGTGGCCAATGGACGACTTCCGCAAGCTTTTCTGTGGAGTAGTCCTTTAATATGGCGCTAGCATCTGGCCCTACACTATAATTGTAGAATATGAACTTATCTACTCCTAAGAGTCGGTGCACCTCAATGAACTCTATCAGTCTCGTCGCATTATTGAATAGATTATTAATGGGTGGACTGCACACTGTAAATGTGGATTTGTCTTCTTCGTCACCCATGATGCCTTCAAGTGGCAGGATATTGGGCGGGGATGCAGGACAAGGCTGTCGCATAAAGGACACGGCGTAAGGCACTTCACTCTGATACACAGGACACTTGTATATGTAAGCCACATACCTGTAAAAATACATAACTGTTAAGACTATAAACGTATTTTGCAAAATTATGAAAGACTCCTTTATACAAGTGGAATGAACAACCAACAAAGGACAATCTACATGTTTGCATAATTATATAATATTATGTCGTACAGAGAACACCAGTTAAGCCATGCCATAAAACTCATAAATGGAAAAATCACCTATATTGTGCATCCTAGATTTACCACATTTCTTTCTGTGGACTCAAAATAACATTTTTTGTGAAATTAGAACAGTACAATTGGTAAACTAAAGCTTATAATACACACGGCTTTTCATGTCCTTCTCTGACAACTCTGAAATTAACTTCTCTGATGTCCGGTTCCGGTTGACCTTTGAACCACATCCTGCAGTATCTGGGATGAACATTGTGGCTCCCTGAAATGGCTATGCCTATAGCAGTGATCCAAGAAAGCCGTGTGCGATTGTCGTAAAAGGCAGAGAACACGTAACTACGCCCAGCTGTGACTTCTTGGAATCGTTGTGTGCCGGGAAGGCTGTGTTCTTTTGGCCTGTCAAATATCTTACATCCTTTGGCCAAATTTCCAGCCTGGCTGTCTGTTTTAATAGAAAGCTCAGGTGGTATGTATCTTAATGGATATATTATATTAGTCCAATTATTGAAAAATATATTTGGGGTTTTGCGACCATGTGGTAAACTGTTGGAGTCAAATGAAGACATTTTTTGTGAGATGTATTCAGTGATAAGTGTTATGCAAAAAATGAACTGTATTATACATACACAGATGATTATTACTAAAAGTCTCCTTCCGGTTTTTAACCGGAGTTGTCTTAATATCTTGCATATCACCATGGTGACACTTTCTTCTCCACAAATGTGTTATAGTTCTAAGTTCTATAGTTTTTCGCATGATAATCCATTCATCATTCTACTGCTTCTGTTTTCATGCAGGTGTTGTTTGATCTCAGCGGATGAGTTGCAGAGCTGACAGGACTGCTTCACACAGGTAGAGAAAGAGACCGGTGTCTTATTTCACTGAGTAGCTCAAAGGATGCCACAGAGCGTAATGCAGCCACGCTATGACTATTCTTTGAAGGCTTCGTGAGGTGGTACATGTCGGATCAGATGTCTGAGTAGTCAATACTTCCTGGCGTCACAATGAACCAACTGATCTAAGGAATAAAGACAGCTCCATTATACGGTGTAATCACAGGCATTAAATATTGAGTCATTCAGGTGAAAGACGATAAAACCTTTCATGTTGCTTCAAAAGCTTTTAGTGCTCCCTTCACTATGGAAATGTCAATCGCTTTCGTGTTTACGCAATTGATTGTAAAGTCAAATTGCATCGTCTCCTACTGGATGAGTAGATAGTCTCTCTCAGAGAAGACCGATCCGGCGTTCATTTATCTTTTGTCTCTTCCAGCCTGTAAATCATGAAACTATCAAAGGCATGTCCTCCTGAAAAACACACAAACAGAATCTATATTATTCACGTGTTAAATATTGTGAACCATATTGAATTTCATTATTCAAGTAGGCAATTTATCCATGATGAAGCATATTCAGCATTTTATTACAATAATTTCTAATGATATTTGCATGCAGATTTATTGGGATGATTTATATGGTAAAAATCAATGCCCATTGTCTGACTTGTATACGATGAACAATAGTATCAGTGGAGTCATTTTGCTGATTGGTCAGCCGCTCTATGTTAATATGCATACACATGTACATATAGAAAGAGAAATCTGTTTTATTTAAGTCTTGAAGAATATGAAATAATATTTAGAACTGTCCTTTCTATTAAAATGTTGATGTCAAAAACAAAACAGAGACTGCTGTGAAATATACAACAAGATCACCTGAGATCTCTTTCGGTTGATTTCCTAGAGAAACACACATAGTGTATCGAATAGCGAGTTTAAACCTGATGACTAATGTATTGTAGATGCTTCAGCAAACACCGTAGTCAAAATGCTTGATATGCTTTGAAGGTTACAGGACCCTATTACATTAGATATGGACTGATGTATGCAGCCTATACACATGTATGCAGGCAAAGACATATACAAAATGCTGCCCCAAGATCAAATTCAGGTTATCTAGGTTTTAAGACAAAATACAATCCTGATTTTTATAAACCATATTTTCAATATCGATTCACTTGGGCACACCCATTTAAGTATATGAACTGATGAGAGTATACATGTCATACAAAATGCTTATTCCCCAGACAGGTTGGTGACTGGAGTTTGACCTGTTTTGATTCATTAACAATATCATATGAAATGTCACCAAATGATTTCATGCATGTATACTGGCCCAATGCTATAATTTATCTCCCATTTCAGGATGTCACAGAAATGTTTCAATCGCCTCAGGGACAGCATCACAGACAGGTGGAATAATGCCTCACACCTTATGTTAACTACGATAACTTACATATCACCTCAAGCTGATCTCATTCCAACAACCTGGTATATTCCAATATTACTCCACTTCCGGTTCAACCATCACATATTCCCTCAGGGTGATCATTCTCTCTGCACTGTTGTGAGTCTCTGCAATGCCTTATCCCATATCCACCTGCCAGAGTATACTGCATACACATAACTGTCCCTTTAATCCATATTGATGCTAAGATGCACGGCGGGGAGCGGTGCTGCCTCGGCTGAGTTTGAATGCATTGGTAACGCCAATATTGGAATAGCAGCAGTGATATTGAAGGTTTGAGTAATTAGTGTCCATGGATCCAGTGGCTTACACCACTTACTGATGCCATTATCCACTCCACATTCAATACGGTACAGCCACCGGTCACCTTATTGTGGCTATGTTCATCAACTATGTAACCAATATGGCGCAATAATAGACCACCTTAGTTTGGCGACAATCCCCAATTATTCTACAGATATTGTGCAAGAATAGACCACCTTAGTTTGGCGACAACCCCCAATTATTCTACAGATATTGTGCAAGAATAGACCACCTTAGTTTGGCTACAGGCCTCAGTTATTCTAGAGATATTGTGCAAGAATAGACCACCTTAGTTTGTATACAGTCCCTAATTATTCTACAGATATTGTGCAAGAATAGACCACCTTAGTTTGGCTACAGTCCTCAGTTTTTCTACAAATATTGTGCAAGAATAGACCACCTTAGTTTGGCTACAGGCCTCAGTTATTCTAGAGATATTGTGTAAGAATAGACCAGCTTAGTTTGGCTACAGTCCTCAGTTTTTCTACAAATATTGTGCAAGAACAGACCACCTTAGTTTGGCTACAGTCCTCAGTTATCCTACAAATATTGTGCAAGAATAGACCACCTTAGTTTGGCTACAGGCCTCAGTTATTCTAGAGATATTGTGCAAGAATAGACCACCTTAGTTTGGCTACAGTCCTCAGTTTTTCTACAAATATTGTGCAAGAACAGACCACCTTAGTTTGGCTACAGTCCTCAGTTATTCTACAAATATTGTGCAAGAATAGACCACCTTAGTTTGTATACAGTCCCTAATTATTCTACAGATATTGTGCAAGAATAGACCACCTTAGTTTGGCTATAGTCCTCAGTTATTCTAGAGATATTGTGCAAGAATAGACCACCTTAGTTTGGCTATAGTCCTCAGTTATTCTACAGATATTGTGCAAGAATAGACCACCTTATTTTAGCTATAGGCCTCAGTTATTCTACAAATATTGTGCAAGAATAGAACTGTCAGTATTCTATAGGATTTCTGTCTGCCACACTTACATATATAATCCATCTTTATCTGTGTCACAATATATGGCTCTCAGATCTGCCATATTGATATCATTTTCCACGTGACATCAAAAGGTACCATTATCATTCATGCTTTAGAATCCTACATATCTCGGTGAGTCTGAGCAGAATTCATTTAATGTAATCTTCTGTTACATATTGCATGATGCGTTGGATACATCCATGTATGGTTAATAGCAGTGTGGGGATTTGCTTCCAGGTTTTATTAGTGCACTTGTGTCACAGATCTTCTCTTGCGCGTCCTTTCTATGTTTGTCACACATCAGCATTAAGCTCTTCAGTCTGCTGACTGTGCGCATGCGTCACATCCATGCATACTGCCTACATACTACCTCTGCAATTACTCCTACCTCAGCTTACCTACTGATCCCCATGCTCCCTGGGCGGTCCTTCAAAAGGAATGTACTCCACGTGAGTGTCACACCTGAGTTTACCTACTGCGGTGTTACATTGTTGGGTGTGTCACACCTCAGCATACATGCACCTATTCTTGTGTCCTTGTGTGTCCTGGGTGTCTCACATCAGCAAACCTATTCCTGTGTGTCCTTGGTATGTTTGTCTCACCTCAGCAAACCTAATCCTGTGTGTCCTTGGTGGATGTGCTACACACCTACTCCTGTGTTTCTCATGTGTGTCTCCTGTGTGTCTCCCTGTGTGTCTCCCTGTGTGTCTCATGTGTGTCTCCCTGTGTGTCTTCTGTGTGTCTCCACTCCACATCCACATATCTGCTTCCACAGTGACTATAAATAAACTCTCACGAATCACACACTGAACAGAACCCAACCCAGCCACGCTCCCGGCAGTATGTATGGTCCATATTGTCCACGTCATCCATATCGGGCAGCTCCAGCAGCGTGCTAAGCACCCACCTTGGGGAGCAGGAACCACGGCAAAAAGCTTCTAAAAGCGATCGATTTCCGGGGGGCTTTATTAAATGTCATTACAGGCGGCTGGGGCCCCCTCAGGACTGACTGGGGCCCCCCCAGGACTGAATGCGGGATCATGACCGCCTCAATAATTCTTCTATTGGACATACTCTCCTTGGTACTAACTGCCAAGCACTATTACACTTATAAGAATGAAAATGAATCAAATTTAGCTCATGTGGATATCTTGCTATTATGATCTTCTTTGATGTCTTCTTTAACATTGTTAAGTCACTCACGTCATCAAGTCACTGACACCATCAAGTCACTCACATCATTAAGTCAATAACATCATTAAGTCACTCACATCATTAAGTCACTCACACCATCAAGTCACTCACATCATTAAGTCACTTACATCATTAAGTCACTCACATCATTAAGTCACTTACATCATCAAGTCACTCACATCATTAAGTCACTCACATCATTAAGTCACTTACACCATTAAGTCACTCACATCATAAAGTCACTTACACCATTAAGTCACTCACATCATTAAGTCAATCACAACATTAAGTCAATCAAATCATTAAGTCAATCACAACATTAAGTCAATCAAATCATTAAGTCACTCACATCATCAAGTCACTTACACCACTAAGTCACTCACATCATTAAATCACTCACATCATCAAGTCACTCACATCATCAAGTCACTCACATCATCAAGTCACTCACATCATCAAGTCACTCACATCATCAAGTCACTCACATCATGAAGTTTTTTTTGTAGATTATGGAAATCACTTCTGTATTACGACATAAGAAAAAACTGTTCTCTATTTGTACAATAAATAATTTATATCAGAAATTTTCCGTGCTTGTACTTTTGTTAAAACCTATTCAGCTTTGCTTTCCGTACAAAATGAAAAATGTTCTTTTAATAAAACGTGAAATTAACATCATGAAATTGACATATTAAAACAGTAATTTTTTTTACCATTTAAAACCAACATTGATGTTAAATTCAACATGAAGTGAAATGGTCAGGTGTGCAGGTAGCGTGAACACACCTGGCGGCTTGTTTTGATATTGACCTGACCTGATTCCATGACCCCTAAAGTAGGTCACTCTCCTCCAGGTAAACATCATTATTATGCATATCACCTTTGGCTTAATATGGCGGACTTCATCTTGGATATGTCAACTGTCAGCGCGAGACACAGTGGTATGTGATTGATAATTCTTCACCGTTTGAGAATTAGGCCAAACAGAAAACGAGTAGAATGACATGAAAAGATAACAGGTAGATTTGGCCAGGTGTGCATTTATAAGCCAGGAAACCACAGAAACATAGTGTTGATATGATAAGATGCAATTCGCAGGAGCCATTCTGAGAGGTATAAGCAACACATGCCTCAAGCAATTTCTCTCAGCTTGGAATGGGTCAAGTATCCTCAAGTTTTATACAGGTGATAGTTTACTTCAAGACATAATCCAGTATATCAAGCGTGGCATGTTTATAACCTGGGTATTGTAAGAAAATAGCAGAGACAGAGGTCAGTTGGATAAGTGTTACGACATGTTACATCTCTTGTGAACACTAAGTTAGTCAGATTGTTATAGGATGTTGGAGGATGCAATCCATTGAAGTGAACATGTTACGCCGAGATTAAAATATTTGCTTCAATATTTGATACATTTTACCATTTAATGAATTATGCAATTATGTCAGTTAGGAGAATCTTGATAAGCTAGCTATTAAGCTATTTTCACATGAATATTTGAATATATATATATATATATATATATATATATATATATATATATATATATATATATATATATATATATATATATATATATATATATATATATATATATATATATATATATATATATAATGGGGAAATGAGATCAGCGATATGTTTGGAGTCGAATTATCAGCCGTATCTTGCTGACAAGTGTGCATGACCTCGATATATGTACCTTATCACAGCCCGCCACGGCCTACCTGAGAGGCTAATTGGGACACGCTCACTGCAACTTACATGCTGATGTGTACCGTGGGAATTAAGTCATATCTGGATCGATTGGCATTGGTACTATGTAATATGTTACACTTCAACAAAGATATCTCTGCAAATATTGCAAAATTGAGAGTTTCTTAGACAATTATCGTTGTGATTCATCTTTGAACAGTATCTTATTTTCATAAAAGTAAATGATGTCCTAAGCAGCATAGCTAGAAATAATTGAATTTGTCTCCATTTTGGCTGTAGGTTAGATGATAATAATGTTATTGAATCCTTATACATTAAATATATCTGGAATTGCCTACCTTCATACAGGTATCAATTATAGCCTCGTACAATTGTTGTATACATATTATAGATTTATATATCAGGTATCTAATTCTGAACATATACTGAACATATGGTAAATAAATATTTGATTGTTGTACTTCATTTCTCAATTACTAAGCTGACCAATAAGTATTCTGTGGGATTAAATATTTATATAGGAGCAATCTAATTACTTGTATTATATAATATCAGCCAATATACGTATAATTCTGAAGGACTATTTATCCAGGCTTAATATCATACCAAATATTATCAAATAGTTTTTTCACATATGATAAATAGAGATATTAGTTTTCCAAATAAACATTGTCCTTTGTATCATCTGAATATATTCTGTTTTTAAAACCAATAACATACTTTGCATATTCATTTTTCAATAGATTTGTTATGATTCAAGACAATTCCGGGAAACATCAGCATGGCTTATAACCTGGTTAACACCTCTGAGGAATATGGCGAAGAAAACTCTCAGCTACTGGAGATCAGAAATCCCCATAGTGACCGAGATAGCCCGGATGAGGTTGGCGACGAAATCGACGGCCTCCTCACGAGATTCTGGAGCAACCGGAAGGATGGTGCCGCCATCTGGCGACCAGCCCATGATCACGGCAGCCAGTGTCACAGATGTGGGAAAAAGGTACTGTCCATAATAAACCAATTTTTGAAGGAATTTTCATGCCAACATTTTTAAAAACAGGATTCGATCTTTTTTAATTTTGATTTACATCTGAAATTCGACATATTTTGCCTCTTTACACACATAAATTCCTGTCAAAACTTAATTCCTAGGGGCCGACTTCTCTCGGGGGCCGACTTCACTCAGGGGCCGACTTCACTTGTTACCTTAATTTTGATCCTTTCTGTTTTAGACGGTGATACTAAAATAATAACTGAGCAAGAAATAATATTTTTGTTTTATTTAGCAATACATATTGAGAAATGTGAAAGGTATTCTACTTCATATTTTATAAACATTGTAAACCTTAATTTATGACTTATGGTGTCCTTTGTGATGGCAGGTCTACCCGGTAGAAAAGGTAGACGTTGGAGTGGTTTACCACAGGGAGTGCTTCAAGTGTCGGGTGTGTGGCCGCCATCTGACCTTAAAGACCTTCCAGAGAGAAGTGGACATTGAATCAAGCAACACTAAGGAGGTCTACTGCAACGCCCACGTACCCAGACTGACCAAGGGCCACCTGGACCGGGACGCCCTGGGCATCAGAGTAGCCCTGGACGCCCAGAGAAATGCATCTAATAACGTACTATACTGCTAGCTTATCTTATCTTATCATACATACAATTAGAGGTCATTAAGAGGGGGGAAACTTAACATCATCGATGCCACAAGTTCATTATCATTTTATGGCACCATCACTGTAAATAATACTGAGTATATTGTGTATTCTACATTGTCCATTATCCATTCAATTTGTATATTCAGCATTCTATAGTGTACATTCAGTATTCTACAAATTTTGTATTCAACATTGTGTATTCTGCATCGATCTGCATGCTATATTCTGCTCTTTCTCTGGTAGGCACGTTTACACATGGCCCTGGAGAAGGACTGGCACTATGACCCTACAGGTTCCCCCGGAATGCAATTTGTCCAGAACGTCACACCTAGATATTCCAAGGTCAAACGAAGGTCAACACTCAAGAGCTGGTCTGTGAGTATAAACGTAGATGCTAAAGTCCGACAAAGTGAAATGACTCGTTTAAGAAATCCTGAAAAGTTAAACGCTCACAACATTGATAAATTACACGAATTGATGAAGTGCAATACAAAATGTAGCTATTGAAGAACTGAGAACTGAAGGTCAATGATGAGTTCAGCTTAGTTAAAATACAATGATACTATAAGTTTGAGTGATTTATTGAGTATTAAACAATTCACTTTTACTCCAACAATGCTATAATCAGTCTTGAGGAAAGTGTGCCATTTAATGTAGGACTTTGAGAGGCATGGTGTGTTTGCTATAATCAATCTTGAGGAATGTGGGCTATTTGTTGTAGGACTTTGAGAGACATGGTGTGTTTGCTGTAATCAGTCTTGAGGAATGTGGGCTATTTGTTGTAGGACTTTGAGAGACATGGTGTGTTTGCTGTAATCAGTCTTGAGGAATGTGGGCTACTTGTTGTAGGGCTTTGAGAGACATGGTGTGTTTGCTATAATCAATCTTGAGGAATGTGTGCCATTTAATGTAGGACTTTGAGAGACATGGTGTGTTTGCTGTAATCAGTCTTGAGGAATGTGGGCTATTTGTTGTAGGACTTTGAGAGACATGGTGTGTTTGCTATAATCAATCTTGAGGAATGTGTGCCATTTAATGTAGGACTTTGAGAGACATGGTGTGTTTGCTGTAATCAATCTTGAGGAATGTGGGCTACTTGTTGTAGGACTTTGAGAGGCATGGTGTGTTTGCTATAATCAATCTTGAGGAATGTGGGCTATTTGTTGTAGGACTTTGAAAGACATGGTGTGTTTGCTATAATCAGTCTTGAGGAATGTGGGCTACTTGTTGTAGGGCTTTGAGAGACATGGTGTGTTTGCTATAATCAATCTTGAGGAATGTGGGCTATTTGTTGTAGGACTTTGAGAGACATGGTGTGTTTGCTATAATCAATCTTGAGGAATGTGGGCTATTTGTTGTAGGACTTTGAGAGGCATGGTGTGTTTGCTATAATCAATCTTGAGGAATGTGGGCTACTTGTTGTAGGACTTTGAAAGACATGGTGTGTTTGCTATAATCAGTCTTGAGGAATGTGGGCTACTTGTTGTAGGGCTTTGAGAGACATGGTGTGTTTGCTATAATCAATCTTGAGGAATGTGGGCTATTTGTTGTAGGACTTTGAGAGACATGGTGTGTTTGCTATAATCAATCTTGAGGAATGTGGGCTATTTGTTGTAGGACTTTGAGAGGCATGGTGTGTTTGCTGTAATCAGTCTTGAGGAATGTGGGCTACTTGTTGTAGGGCTTTGAGAGACATGGTGTGTTTGCTATAATCAATCTTGAGGAATGTGTGCCATTTAATGTAGGACTTTGAGAGACATGGTGTGTTTGCTGTAATCAATCTTGAGGAATGTGGGCTACTTGTTGTAGGACTTTGAGAGGCATGGTGTGTTTGCTGTAATCAGTCTTGAGGAATGTGTGTCACTTGTTGTAGGACTTTGAGAGGCATGGTGTGTTTGCTGTAATCAGTCTTGAGGAATGTGTGTCACTTGTTGTAGGACTTTGAGAGGCATGGTGTGTTTGCTGAGCAGGAGACGCTGGAGGCAATACACCGCCAGGAGGAGGACGAGCTGTACAGGCAGATGTTTGAGGAGAGAGAGCAGCACGTCATCCACCTCGAGGAACTCCTGGAGGTGAGAACCATCACCATCCACACACACACAATACTCCTTCCTCTTGTTACCTAAACCCTCACCAGTCTTGTTTGGATAAATATGTATGTAATTGTTAGGCCAAGAAAATTAAAAGATTCTTGTTCCGAAGAGCCATGCTGTTTGTATTTTTGGGTAAGATTGATTAAGGGTATTTATGAGTCTTTTCAGCGAGTGCCCCCTAGTGGCAGAGGCGAAAATAACAAAAATACTGTACTTGGTACATTTACTGTGTTAAAATGCATTCCCTATTGAAATAAAAGCATTAATGACATTAATCAATATTAAAATACTACAATATTTGAATCATATGGTATGATTACAAGTATAACTCTTTCAAAATAGTATTTTTTTTCTTTTAATTTACCTTGATAGTTTTGATGAGAAAGGAAGGAGGCAATCAAATTAGTTCTGCAGATTACACAACAGGAGTAGGCTTTTTTAGCTGTTTATTTTATTTCAATTAAATGGGAAGAAAATTCACTGTGATCCTAGTGAAACAGATTTTCTCATTTTCTTTTGTAAAATTTGGAAGTGAAAAGAAAGTTTGGTAATGAGATATGTGAAGAGAGGTGAAAAATTTATTATTTTTGATGTGGTGAAGTGTGTACTTTACCTCTATTTTTCTCAAAATGTTTTTGAAAAATAGAAAATCTGTTTCACTTGGATCACAGTAAATATTAAGATATATTTTACAAAGTTGTTTGGAAATCTAAATTATTATGGTCCCACAATCTGCAGAACCTTTCCTCTTTCACATTTTGACATGACAAAGGAAATAAGGAAATCTTGGAGCAGTGACATATTACTACACCACTCTTTATGAGTTAAAAAGATATAAAGCTGTTAATATATCAAAGAAATTTCCATTATGACTTTCAAATAATTAATCAATAGTTTATTAAAAAATGAATATCATAAAATGTCATTTCATGACTAGAAAGATTTAATGAAAAGGGAACTCTTTTTGAAAGTTGAGCAGTTGTCCCATATTTTTTGAAAACGTTCTATTTTGGTGTAAAAAGAAAGTAGTTCCCTCAGAAAAGCTACCACCAGAGGACACTCACTACCAACACCCATAAATACCCATACGTTCCAAGCACAACCTCAGAGATGGAGCTGTTACCCTAAAACCACACTATTGAATGATGAACATTTTAATTCTTTTGTCTCAAGGAACTTCATCAAAACTGATGAATTACACTTGATATGAACGTTTCAGGTAGAGAAGGCCCGCACAGTAAATGAGTTGGTGGCATGGTTTGAGCGTAAGGGGGCATCTGATGAGGCGAAGCAGGGAGGCCTGGAGAAAGTAA
The DNA here is from genome assembly GCA_949316495.1 of Amphiduros pacificus. NCBI lineage: Eukaryota > Metazoa > Annelida > Polychaeta > Phyllodocida > Hesionidae > Amphiduros > Amphiduros pacificus. The sequence continues at coordinate 53,321,813 of OX439001.1, read as the reverse complement.
GAATCAATACAAATATTACCATAATATCTTAAGTATAATTAAGCAGCTATTTGGCACACAAGAAGCCGAAAAAATGAAATAATCTCGTGATTTTGTAGTTTTAAAGTATCTATTTATTGCTGATAGTAAATATATATATATTGCTTTTGTTATGCGAAGTCTGATGTCATAGCCCCACCTTGATGCTGTGATTCTTGATAAGTTTCATGACGTCTATTTCGTTAGAGAATTCTTACCTCAAATTGTATTAGTCTATTGTTATTTGATGCGGAGTGTTTTTTGACTGAGAAAAAGCCTTTTATTCTGAGTGTTTTGTGACTGAGCAAAGCCTTTGATGCTGAGTATTTTGTGATTGAGCAAAGCCTTTGATGCTGAGAGTTTTTTGAGTAAGCAAAGCGTTTGATGCTGAGTGTTTTATGTTTCAGTTGGAGGAGTTTTTCCTCAGCCAGCGTGAGGAGCAGGTGAAGGCCCTGATGACCCGCCTGGCAGCGGAGGAGCAGGCAGCGGTGGCCAGGCTGGTAGAGAAACACTCCAACGAGATGCTCATGCTCATCAGAGAAAAGGTCATTACACACTCCTTACAATATACGGGAAACTGATCAAAGGGAAAGCATTTAAGTGTATATATATATATATATATATATATATATATATATATATATATATATATATATATATATATATATATATATATATATATATATATATATATATATAAATATACATACCGTATATTATATCCAAAGTGTCTTATCAGTGGGATGCTTAATGGCTTTGCAAAGAATATATCGTTGAAGTACGTATCAACTGTAAATTAATATAGAAATTGACTTCATCGTGAAATGTTATGTGCTAGTATATGGTAAAAGCAGTATTTTCTTCTCTTAGTCTCATATGAAAACAATCTGATTTTACCATATTTTACAACTAATCACAATGTATTAAAGAATCATATTTCAATCACAGATATTGTATATTACAGAAACCATCCCAAGTTGAGGTAAATTGTACTACATGTAATTTGACGTGATTTTTGTTGTTTTGTCTAATTGGATGCTAAAATCAATTTGCCCTTTCCCTGAAATGCACGTGTTGAGACATTGGTCTCCATTCTTGCCTGTTTTGTACCATATACACTATCAGTTATTTTATGTATATCACACTTACATATCTATTCATATTTCTCACTGCATTACTCTTGTTGTGTTGATGAAATATTTCTTGGAATGAATTGTATCAAACTCATATTTTCGACTATTATCAATTATGTGTTTAAATTTACCAATAAATATGCATATCTATCGATATCATAGCATTCAGACTAATCTGTTAATATGCTCTTCGTACTGTTAACTGTACATTATATTAAATATCAGCCACCCCTTTAATGCCCCCGTGGTTCAAATAATTGTATATTTTAACTAGAATTTGCTCTGTAATTCTGATTTATTACTAAATCGTCCTAGCGTATTTGATGAATGTTACTTTTTTGTTCTTGTTTTTGTTTGTTTGATGTGATATATTGCATAAATTTGAATGCTATAAATTCGATATTAAGTACAAATTGAAAAAGGATTCTTAATATTTTTACATCAAACTCTTGATGATTTGTTCCAACAGGAGAAACAGGCGAGAGCGGAATCCAATCGTGAGAAGAGACATAAAGGAAGAAACAGAGAAGATGATCAGAATAAAGAAAACCAGGATTTAGAAAACAAACGACAGCAGATGATCGAGGAACAAAGACAACAGTTGATTTTGAAAGAACAGCAACTTCAGAAACAACAAGACGAGTTGCGGAAACAACAGGAGCAGTTACAAAAGGAACATTTGCAACAGCAACAGCTGCTGGAGAAACACAAAGAACAGCTTAAGCAGGAAGAGGTGCTAAGGCAGAGAGCTGAGCAGATCAGGAGACAACAATTAGAGTTAGAGAGAAAACAGGCAGAGCAACAGAGACAGTGGGAGTTGGAGCAGGAGAGGAGGAGAAGACGATTGCTGGAACTGCAAAGACAGCAGGAAGCTGAGGCGCAGCAGCAAGCTGAAGAGGATAGATATGATGAGGATGCTGCTGCCCTGGACGAATATAGCGAGGAGGACGAGGAGGAAGAGGAGGAAGAATTCCTGGAGAATTATGGCACGCACCCAAAGAGGGCGCCACCAACACGTGGCAAAAGTGCATTCTACACTGATCCAGAGATCTTCAAAGACCAGGACACTCTGGCTATAGAGGTAAAGTGCGAACTCTTGATGACTGGTCAAGTATTGTTTCAAAGTCATTCAGTTAACGCGCATCCGGGTTATTGCAGTATTCTGTGTTATATGAACTGATTCAATTCTTCTGCTCTTCTTCTTTAGGAGTCCAAAAGAGATCACACAACATTTACCGACCTTATTCGTCGCTTGAGTCGGCGCTGTGAGACTGAACTGCAGAAAATTAGGTACAAGTCTACTACCACTTCCTGTCAGCTATAATTTGATCAAAATCATTCAATAGCATTCGCGTATGATATATAAATTAATATTCATGTCATGTAGATCGATATTCCGTTGGATCACTGTGAAGGATCTGGACAACATGACATTCTCAGAAACACTGGACCCCAACTCTCCACTGGGCATCCTGAGGGGTATCAAGTATGGCACTGAAAGCTACCATGACCTCTTCAAAAGACTCTGCAGGTATGCCAAGATTATATCTATACGGAAAAGAAAAATGTCCTGACTCTGGTTATGCTAAATAAATGACTCTGAATATTAAATAAAATAAACAGTATTCTGCAAGTTGATTTGTGTAAACTGGCAGCTTATTTGTTTACAGTGTATCTGAAAAAAAAAAGGCCGGAACCAATATATCTGATTTGTGTGGCCTATTACACAAACCGATATCACACTCTTTTTTTATTCATAAATTCCTATGATCAGTGAAATGTTTTGATTTTTTTTCTTCTTTCTTCAGTTACATTGGAATCCATTGTGAGATAATTGAGGGTTACAGCAAAGGGGCAGGCTACCGGCCCGGGTCAAGCTTCACCGGGGAATTATTCCGGAACCAGTGGACCGCAGTCTGGGTGGAGAATGGCTGGAGGTTCATCAACTGTAAGTGGGGAGCACGTCACGTGAGGGGGCCACGTGATGCCAAGATGACCTACAAATGTGATGAATTTTACTTCCTGACTGACCCCAAGGAACACATCTATCAGCATTTCTCTGACGATCCAATATGGCAGCTATTAGACGAACAGATAACACTGGAAGAGTTCACAAAACTTCCGGTTGTAAAGTCACCTTTTTTCAATAACAAACTGTCTTTTGCAAGACCTTACGATGCGATCCTGGAGGCTTCGGACGGCATGAGAGAAGTCAGAATCCATGCCTCAAAGCTGATGCCATTTGCTGCTAAAGTAAGCTCAAGAGACAAAGACGTTCCTCAAGAAATCTTAAAGCATAGAGCCTTAATACGCTTCATAGAGAATGACGTAGCCATCCATGTGAACCTACCAAGTCCGGGGTTCTACTTGCTGGATATCTACATGGCGGGAAGTTGGAGCACGGAGAATATGGACAATGCTTGCTCCTTCCTCGTACACTGCACAGGCATCTCCCGGGATGCCAACATCAGCTACCCTCCCGTCGGCATCTTCGGCCGGTCTCCTTACTTCCTCAAATATGGCTTCTCAGAGCAGTCCCATTATGACCCATACATCATCAGCACCGGACAACTCAATCTGGCATTCTCATTGAGGTCAAATATACGAATATCCTGTAAACTGAGGCGGTGGGACGTACGTGACCGTGTTTTATCTGACTATGACAAGCATGCCATGATGGATTATAAGAGCGACAACCACGCCACCTTTGTCATCCAGTGTCCCCGGAGAGGCAGCTACGTGTTCTCTGTGTACGCCGCCGATGCCGACAATCAGAAGGACGAGATGAAATGCGTGTACCGCTATTACATAGAGTGCCAGGCACCAATGCTGGATGCTCATGTCATGCCTAAAACCTCCAGAAGGTGGAAGCACTGCAGGCTGGTAGACCCTCTGAATGGTGAACTGGCGGTCAAGTCAGAGGTCAGGTTCAAACTGGAGTCCAAGAGGGCAGTGGACATCACTGTTGTGATCAATGACCACTGGACGAGTCTGGAGAATAAAGGCAAGGTATGGCAAGGCAGTGCCTTCACTGGTAGCACCCCAGGCAAGGCCATGCTGTATGCCAGGTTCGATACCAACTCAGAGAAATATATACCACTCTTAGAGTATGTCATAACTGAAAGACAGAAATTCAATTATGTCTGAAATGTTAATTATCTTGATTTCATCATTTTATTCTGATAATATTTGTGTGGTGCTAGTACTTTGATTGAGCGAGCTCTGTAAATATCACGTGACCAGTCTTGTGAAATTATGATGCCTGAAGACAAATATGTGTAAAACATACACAAGATGCAGCTCTTGAATCAGGAATGAAATGGGCTGTCAATACTCGTATGTGAGACGTCACATTTGATTGACCTGAAACAAATTTCTAATGCTTTGTTGACATGAAATAAAAGTAATTTCAATATTACAAACTGTCTGATTTATTTACTTCTCCGATTTCTCAGATGTTTTTATTGGATGTGTTCGTGAATACTAGTGAGCAGCCAGGGACCAATGATATTTATTTGTTATGTATCTCTGATTATTTTGGGGAGTTTCTCTACAGTCGTCAGCACAACATTGAGGTCTGGTTGAGCTACATTTAGAAGCAAATTTAAGAAGAAAAAGAAGAAAATTTGGTGTGCGGTAGCAAACCAAATTATTTAGTGAACTTTTAAGGCAAACAATTGACAATTTATTTTGGAACAAATGATTAAGACAAATAACTCCCGCCAAAATGTAAAAAACAAATGATTTAGACAAACAACTCACGCCAAAATGTAAAAACAAATAAGTAAGACAAATAACTCACGCCAAAATCTAAAAACAAATAATTAAGGCAAACAACTCACGCCAAAGTGTAAAAACAAATAATTAAGACAAATAACTCGCGCCAAAATGTAAAATCAAATAATTAAGACAAATAACTCGCGCCAAAATGTAAAAACAAATAATTAAGACAAATAACTCACGCCAAAATGTAAAATCAAATAATTAAGACAAATAACTCACGCCAAAATGTAAAAACAAATAATTAAGACAATTAACTCACGCCAAAATGTAAAAACAAATAATTAAGACAACTCACGTTATATTCAGTGCAGAAAATAAATTTTATTCGGCAAACAAATCATCTCATACAATATACAGTTTCATCAAACTTATATACAGATAAATTACACTTTCACACTCTTGGTTCACACTGTTTATTGGCGAAGAATACTTTAAGGCAATATGACTGCATGTTTGGGACTCGAGATGTAAAATACAAACAACTTTTATCAACGCATGCATATGTTTAAATCTTACACCCCACCTGAAAAGGCAAATTAATCAACTTAGTGCTTTTATATCGATTTCAGATCTAGTGTCTTTAAAATGTTGAGAATTGGACGGTATAACATTTAATGGGCAAAACAATTATATTCCTTGCGGTTAATCGTTAGCAACCCTGGGAGGGAGATTAAACAGACAACAAGCTTTAATTCAAATTACGTGTAGTTCAAAAAACCAATACCTACATCTATAAATAGAATTACACACGAATTAACTCTAATTACATGCAACAACCTTATGTAGGAGGATATCAAATATATTCAGAGAGCAACCATTACAGATATGTACAATAAAATCATGAGAAATATACAAATACAACTGTACAATTACGAGTGACACAAAAGGTGCTGTTATTGAAAACAGTCAAGAGTTGTAACTCTCGGGACTTATAACAACGATTTATTTCCTCTGCTCATTTTTTTGTCATATATAATTTTTAGTGTGTTTTATTGAACCATACCGTTGAACCATTCATGAAATGAGGTTATTAACACTTTTTACCTGCATAATGTAAATGTTTATACCCCAAACTTTGCGACCAAATGTTATTACCCATCGCATTTCCCTTACATTAAATTATCTACCATTTGAAAGTGGACAAGTGTTCTGCTAAAATCCAAATCATCCATTGGACACCTTGTCAACAAACTTTGTTTTGATGACCAGTGATCTAGTGCAAACACCTGCTTAGTAAGGTTTTGCTGAGTATGGGGCACCTTCAGATTGGGACAACAGAGATATTTGACTTAAAGAGGCCTGTTTGTCCAATGGAACAGGCCTAACACCCTAACACAACAGAGGTCACATGCTTGTGTAACATGTGGCCACCTGGTGGTCAAACGAGTACAGCCAGTACTTGGCACTTTCAGCAAAACACACTAATCATGGTCAGTGTATTTTGGTTGATCTTAGTGAAATAGCTTGCTTGTATCACAGTTTTGTGACCAGATATCCTTTAAGCTTACCCCAAACTTCTGTAAATTTGCCTGTGACCTCTGTGATTTTATGAATGCGTAAGTATAGTATGCAAACCTTTCAACTGATTTAAAGCGTAGATTCTATAGTTTGTCAGAATGAAAGCGGCACGGTAACTGGGTGCTATCAGTGTAAACCTACCTTTGACAGACAGCGAAATTTTTGCCTTATCATTGTAATCCCTTCAGTAACAATGACCACATCAGGTCAACTAACAAGCGGCAGTGGAGGTCCAACCCCTATCGCATGCCATAGGCAACTGATCAATATAGCAACAATACCCATGCAGCACAAACTCCACAATATTAAGAATATAACAGTACAATTAGCTATTTACTATTGTGCATGTTTAAGACTTTAAATGATTTTTAAAAGACTTTGTTTAAATTTCGCCTCTACTTGTGATTTGTGGGCATGACTTTCTGCTTAACCATATTAGGTAAGTGAGAAATCTGTAAGGGTTAGATAAAAATACCACGACAACAATTTTAAAAAGTGAGAATTTTCTCAGTATTATTTTCTATTCAGAATAAGCGTGACCGATGTTAAGTGTGGCAATGGATTGTAATTGTGGCGTCACTCAGAGAGCATGACACACGTGCAGTAATTTCCCTGACGACAACACTAATACCCTCAACATGCCGAGCAGAGAATCTTTGTAGATTATATCCATCAATGCATAAAATACTTCATTCTATGCCTTAAACATACTTCATTCAATGCCTTATGCTCCGGACTTAGTATTGACATGAAGAGGTTCAAACAAACACCAGTCGCCATGTTCTAAATGCCTTGAAACATACAAAATTAATGAAAAATAAAACCTGATTTTAATGTTATTTAATATTCCATGTTTCATTCTCTGGTTATCGTAAATGTCAAGTTAATTATAATTTCTTGTGTATCTGATGCATCCACAATTAATTAAATGTCATAGCATTTATTCATGTTGCCAGAATCAATATGTACACTTACTTCATAAAATCATCGAACAAGCTATAAACCAAAACAGTTGTGAGGATGAAGTTGACTCATGTTTGTCTGATATTACATGTTTGGTTTCTGATGACTAGTCTTTTCAATTAAGGAAAAGGAGATGATTGATTACAAAACAGATTAACTTAGATGTAATCATGAAAGCACAAGCCATGTATTGTCACCTCATTAGAGGATGCGATCGATATCAGTAAAGAAGGAAATTTACAAACAAAATTGTCAGAACAGAAACACACCTGGATAACCCTATTCCTGGCTCATTAAGAATGGTTTATGATGTCCATTCATTAAAGAACATTTCAAATACTGAACTACAGACTTGGCACAAAAAGGATGGACGAATAAGGTTGCTGAACAACATATATTTAAGTATTTACAAAAGAAAACGTGACGTAAAACTAGGTTAATCAGTTGTTTACATATAAAATAAATAACTCTTTCATGGTGTACATATATATTGAAAGTTTCTTTGTACCGGAGTCATCAAATAAGCTAATATTTGATGGCCCTTAATGAGCCCCAGTAGAAGAGCTGATGTCAATTAGTTTTTTTAGACACTGAACCTGTCATATTTCTTTTAGTAACTCACAACAATATCTTTTTTAATCATCTGATAAGGGACATTTTTTCATAACATTCGTTTAATATAACATTCAAGGTATACTCGTGTCCCAATATAATGTTAGCTATCTACCTACAAGTATATATCTACAAGGTAGATGTTATAACTTCATATAAAGATTTCTTTAGTAGTAGTATTCAGATGCAAATCAACATCAAATATCTATCAAAGCAAAATTAACAAAAGAAGATGTTCAGGTACCACTTGGACTAAAATACATGCTACCCTTTTGTGAAAGTATTTGTGATGCAATTCTGATCTCTCCCTCCTGATCTCAAACATATCATTTTTGCATATAAAACATTGACACCAACTGCCTTGTATTAACAAGAAGGACTTTCCCTGATGATCTTATTATTCCACCAGTTGTACCTTTTTGGCTGGTTTTTCTTCATCTCCTGATGCCGCCGATGCGACAGAACCATTTTTGGGGGCTACCACTTCAGCAAACTTAGTCTTCTTTTTCATTTCTGTAACTGCATCCCAGTTCGAATCCGAAAACTTACTTGATGAATTATGCGATTTTAACCAGTAAGTTGTCATCTCGCCTTTGCCCTGAAAAAACCCACAGAGTTCACGTGATTAAAAAACACCCAGGCTCTAATCTGATCAAACTTTGTTGATATAGTTTCGCTCATTTTCTCAATACTCCATAATCTTGTATTTTAGCAAAGGGCAAATGTTATGTAAACAAATTATAGACAAACATGCTATGAGACCTGCAGATGCTAAATGATTCTATGTCCGGTCCAAGTGACGAGATCGAACCAGTTACAGATTTACAGGGACAACAGCTTGACCCTTCAGGCACGGGCCTCAGCTCATATTACACATTGTAACATGAATGTAACCTGGGAATCGAACCCACGACCTTTGGGTCACTACAGAGGAACTGGTGCTAATAAGCTTGCACTCTAACCAACTGCATCACGGCCTGTGAACTTTGAAATCGACTGTTCCCCATTTAATGGAAGTGATAACCTACCTTGATTGTGACCGTTCCCCATTTAATGGAAGTGATAACCTACCTTGATTGTGACCTTTCCCAATTTAATGGAAGTGACAACCTACCATGATTGGGACCATTCCCAATTTAATGGAAGTGATAACCTACCTTGATTGGGGCCGTTCCCCATTTAATGGAAGTGATAATCTATCTTGATTGGGACCGTTCCCCATTTAATGGAAGTGATAACCTACCTTGAAAGGGGCCGTTCCCCATTTAATGGAAGTGATAACCTACCTTGATTGGGGCCGTTCCCCATTTAATGGAAGTGATAACCTACCTTGATTGGGGCCGTTCCCCATTTAATGGAAGTGATAACCTACATTGATTGGGGCCGTTCCCCATTTAATGGAAGTGATAACTTACCTTGATTGTGGCCGTTCCCTATTTAATGGAAGTGATAACCTACCTTGATTGGGACCGTTCCCCATTTAATGGAAGTGATGACCTACCTTGATTGGGACCGTTCCTCTTGTCTCGTATATGAACCGTTTGTCGGCATCCAGTAGAACCTTTGTGGGGTGGCTCATGTGTATTCGAGATGCTGCAAATTGAAGCCACAGATATCTCCTTTAACATTTTCATAAAGGTCATAAAGTTATATGATCTTCTCAAACTATTTTATATTCATAATATATATATATATATATATATATATATATATATATATATATATATATATATATATATATATATATATATTTCTTTGTTGTTGTTTAAAATGTTACATCTGTTTTAGAATTAAAACCCTGAATTAAAGCCCTGATGATAAAATGGACTATAATTTTTCATTAATTTTCATTCAATAATAAAATACTGTGGATCACCTTCCGACGCAGATTCCATTCTCTGGGCAGTATTTACAGTATCGCCGAACAGACAATATCTGGGCATCTTGACGCCCACCACTCCAGCTGCACATTGCCCTATCACAAACAAACACTCACATATATATACATATAACAAACAAAAACATTCTATTTGCAATATGCTAATTGTATGAGATGCAGACTGATACATTAACTTGGTTTAGAATTTGCTTTCATCCTTTTAATTATTACATTGCTATTGCAATGTCAGTACTTATGGATTGATTTTCCTGCACCATCTCATATTACCGATATGTTGTCACTGAATTTGACTTGAGGGCCGTTCACCTCAACTCAAATGATAAATAAGCGGAAAGTCAGGGTTATACTGCCTTAATAGATTAGGTAACAGAAGTGTTTATTGCGTGGGAGCTGCTATCTTACCGGAGTGAATGCCGACTCGCATTTCGCATGTCTCTTCCGGCATGTGGGGGATTTCAATTTTCTTCATCTGGTTGAGAAGGTTGAGTGACATGAATGCAATCTCTGAGGCGTGAAGATCTCCGTTCCGGTCTGGTAGGCCGCTCACCACCATGTAGGCATCGCCTATTGTTTCCACCTTGTACACGTCATACTGCTCAATAGTCTCGTCAAAAACACTGAAATATATCAACACTGACATCATACTTTCTGGGAGAAATTTCCTGCAAAGAGAATTGTGTTGGAATTCTCAACTATAAATAACATGCACTTTGTTGTAGAGTATGGCTAATACATGTATATCGTTAAGTCTCCTGTGTAAAAGGTAATCACTCTATAGTTCATTGGGTATCTCTGCTATCATTTAATTTATCTCTACTACATAATAAATATTTCTCTAATGTTATGATCTAGGTTTACTGAGATATCTCGATTTTACTATAAATAATCTTTGCTGTACTTTAAGAGGTCCATTATGCTGAAACCTTCCTATTTTACCTAATTGAGAGGAAGATAATTAGCATTATGTCTAATTGAATATTTCAAGAGCAAGATCAAAAGCTCCAGAAAAATCAAATCTAAAAATAAAGCTCATTTGAAGGGTAATAACACTAAAATAGACAATTAAGTGAATCCATCTCACTGTATGAATAACAAGAACTAGATCAACCTGGGGAGGTATATGATTGGCACACCAGGTCATCACATCCTGCTAGTGGATTATCAATGTGGACCAACCCATATAGACCTGCTAGTGGATTATCAATGTGGACCAACCCATATAGACCAGCTAGTGGATTATCAATGGAGGCCAACCTATATAGATCTGCTAGTGGATTATCAATGTGGGCCAACCCATATAGACCTGCTAGTGGATTATCAATGAACCCATATAGACCTGTTAGTGGATTATCAATGAACCCATATAGACCTGCTAGTGAATTATCAATGTAGGCCAACCCATATAGACCTGCTAGTGAATTATCAATGAACCCATATAGACCTGTTAGTGGATTATCAATGAACCCATATAGACCTGCTAGTGGATTATCAATGGATGCGAACTCTTATAGACCTGCTAGTGGATTATCAATGTGGGCCAACCCATATAGACCTGCTTATCGATTATCAATGTACGCCAACCCATATAAACCTGCTAGTGAATTATCAATGTAGGCCAACCCATATAGATCTGCTAGTGGATTATCAATGTGGGCCAACCAATATAGACCTGCTAGTGGATTATCAATGAACCCATATAGATCTTCTAGTGGATTATCAATGGATGCCAACCCATATAGATCTGCTAGTGGATTATCAATGTGGGCCAACCCATATAGACCAGCTAGTGGATTATCAATGTCGACCAACCCATATAGACCTGATAGTGGATTATCAATGAACCCATATAAATCTGCTAGTGGATTATCCATGGATGCCAACCTTTATAGATCTGCTAGTGGATTATCAATGTAAGCCAACCCATATAGATCTGCTAGTGGATTATCAATGTAATCCAACCAATATAGACCACCTAGTGGATTATCAATGGATGCCAACCAATATAGACCAGCTAGTGGATTATCAATGTTGGCCAACCCATATAGATCTACTAGTGGATTATCAATGTGGGCCAACCCATATAGACCAGCTAGTGGATTATCAATGTAATCCAACCAATATAGACCAGCTAGTGGATTGTCAATGTGGACCACCCCATATAGATCTGCTAGTGGATTATGAATGGAGGCTTACCCATACAGATCTGCTAGTGGATTTTCAATGTGGACCAACCCATATAGATCTACTAGTGGATTATCAATGAACCCATATAGATCTGCTAGTGGATTATCAATGTGGGCCAACCCATATAGACCAGCTAGTGGATTATTAATGAACTCATATAGATCTGCTAGTGGATTATCAATGGATGCCAACCCATATAGATCTGCTAGTGGATTATCAATGTGGGCCAACCCATATAGATCTGCTAGTGGATAATAAATGTGGGCCAACCCATATAGACCAGCTAGTGGATTATCAATGAACCCATATAGATCTGCTAGTGGGTTATCAATGGATGCCAACCCTTATAGATCTGCTAGTGGATTATCAATGTGGGCCAACCCATATAGATCAGCTAGTGGATTATCAATGTGGACCAACCCATATAGATCTACTAGTGGGTTATCAATGAACCCATATAGATCTGCTAGTGGATTATCAATGTGGGCCAACCCATATAGATCTGCTAGTGGATTATCAATGTGGACCAACCCATATAGATCTACTAGTAGATTATCAATGAACCCATATAGATCTGCTAGTGGATTATCAATGGATGCCAACCCATATAGATCTGCTAGTGGATTATCAATGTGGACCAACCAATATAGACCAGCTAGTGGATTATCAATGAACCCATATAGATCTGCTAGTGGATTATCAATGGATGCCAACCCATATAGATCTGCTAGTGGATTATCAATGTGGGCCAACCCATATAGATCTGCTAATGGATAATAAATGTGGGCCAACCCATATAGACCAGCTAGTGGATTATCAATGAACCCATATAGATCTGCTAGTGGGTTATCAATGGATGCCAACCCTTATAGATCTGCTAGTGGATTATCAATGTGGGCCAACCCATATAGATCAGCTAGTGGATTATCAATGTGGACCAACCCATATAGATCTACTAGTGGGTTATCAATGAACCCATATAGATCTGCTAGTGGATTATCAATGTGGGCCAACCCATATAGACCAGCTAGTGGATTATCAATGTGGACCAACCCATATAGACCTGCTAGTGGATTATCAATGAACCATATAAATCTGCTAGTGGATTATCAATGGATGCCAACCCTTATAGATCTGCTAGTGGATTATCAATGTGGGCCAACCCATATAGATCTGTTAGTGGATTATCAATGTAATCCAACCAATATAGACCAGCTAGTGGATTATCAATGGATGCCAACCAATATAGATATGCTAGTGGATTATCAATGTGGGCCAACCCATATAGATCTGCTAGTGGATTATCAATGTGGGCCAACCCATATAGACCAGCTAGTGGATTATCAATGAACCCATATAGATCTGCTAGTGGGTTATCAATGGATGCCAACCCATATAGATCTGCTAGTGGATTATCAATGTGGACCAACCCATATAGACTTGCTAGTGGATTATCAATGAACCCATATAGATCTGCTAGTGGATTACCAATGGATGCCAACCGATATAGATCTGCTCGTGGATTATCAATGTCGGCCAACCCATATAGATCTGCTAGTGGATTATCAATGTGGGCCAACCCATATAGACCAGCTAGTGGATTATCAATGAACCCATATAGATCTGCCAGTGGATTATCAACGTGGACCAACCAGGTTGAGGAAAGGAACACACTTGGTGGGGAGAAGTAGATTGCCGGGAATCTCAGATACCACATACATTACTCACCTGTAGATGAGGTTGAGGAAGGTACACACTTGGTGGGGAGAAGTAGGTTGGCTAGAATCTCAGATACCACATACATTACTCACCTGTAGATGAGGTTGAGGAAATTGCACACTTGGTGGGGAGAAGTAGATTGCCGAGAATCTCAGATACCACATACATTACTCACCTGTAGATGAGGTTGAGGAAGGTGCACACTTGGTTGGGAGAAGTAGATTGCCGAGAATCTCAGATACCACATACATTACTCACCTGTAGATGAGGTTGAGGAAGGTGCACACTTGGTGGGGAGAAGTAGATTGCCGGGAATCTCAGATACCACATACATTACTCACCTGTAGATGAGGTTGAGGAAGGTGCACACTTGGTGGGGAGAAGTAGGTTGCCGAGAATCTCAGATACCACATACATTACTCACCTGTAGATGAGGTTGAGGAAGGTGCACACTTGGTGGGGAGAGGACTTTGCAGAGATGGAGGTAAAACCCACAATGTCCGAGAAGTAGATGGTGACACTATCGTAGTACTCTGCCTCTACCACTTCATTATTCTTGAGTCTTTCCACAATCGACTTTGGCAGCATCTGGTTGAGTAGTTTTTCAGTCTTCTTCTTCTCTTCTTTGAGTTCATTACTTTTGTTGGTGACGCGTATGGCAAAGTGTAGCATCTTGCCGGTCATTTCGTAGATATTGTGGGCATACGACGACCCGAGCCCAATAGAAATGGACGAGAATATGACTAAGACAAGCGTAAACAAAGCCACGTCTTTGCTGGCATCATACTGAATGTTATCCAAGTCTTGCCGAACAGTGTTCACAAGTGTATCACTTGCCACCGCAATACCTTTAATATAAGCAGAAAAGTTACCAAACACATAATCCGCTTGTTCTGCCCTCCACTTCTCCGACTGAATGCTACAAGAGTCGACGTGAGTGTCATTGAGAATGTTCTCTCTGATTGCGATTATGCTCTGCTTCACTGTGCCGGCATCGCTCATCGCCTGGTCATAAATCGTTTTAGACTCTACGTAGGAGTGGAAACCCAACTCTAGAAAAACGTCTGCCAAAAGACCAGCGTTCTTAAACCAATCGTGAAGTTCGTCATCCATTAAGCAGCTTGCATAGAAGCTAGATGCTATGGCCCTTTGTATGCCGCACTCTTCCATGGCCCAGAAGATGTTCTGGTAGGCGTGAATGATGGGCCAGAGTTCGCCGTGAGAGGGCAGCTCTAGGCTTTCCAGCGACGCGGCGAGGAGACCGTCGATAATCTCTGTGTATGATATTATACTGTCTCTCACTCCAATCTCACGGATGAACACCATGTCCCTGGTCTCTGTCACGTAACTTTTGAACAGATAGCTCTCGTCATAGAGTTTTCCTCTGATGAGGACACCATGCGGCCATATGATAATGTCATGGATGTTTTTGTCCACAACTTCCCTGGTTTGTCTGAAATAATGATCATAATCATTTATAGATTTAGAAAATAAAGATGCGTCATAGGGTTGAAAGGGTTTGCAATTTTTATAACCTGTTAATTGGACATTTTAAACCAACCCAAAACGTGTGCTGTACGACACAGGTGAAACCCATTGATAACCATAATATCGGCATCTACACTATCGGCATCTATACTATCGGAATATATACTCTCGGAATATATACTCTCGGAATATATACTCTCGGAATATATACTCTCGGAATACGAGAGTATATACTCTCGGAATATATACTCTCGGAATATATACTCTCAGTAACCATACTATCGGCATCTATACTATCGGCATATATACTATCGATGTCCATACTTTCGGTATCCATACTATAGATATCCATATATATTTGTTTGGAGATTTGTTCGGAGATTTACCTTAGTTTGGTGGCTGAGATTTGAGAGCTGTCAGAACCAAGAAAGACGCTAGTTGCACCCCGCTCCTCTTTCAGAGCGCTTATGAGCCTGGTTATTGCCAGAGAGTTCTCCACATTTTGAATTGTATCTTTGGCATGGATGAAGTGAAGTACTGATTCTTCCAAGGAGTACGTGGTCATACCAAGCAGCCCAAGCATAGGCACCACCATCAGCACCATCATCTTAATCACCTGTTTTTTCCTCTCCTTAATGTCAAGCATAGACGCGATCTCCTGCCTCTCATTGAGGGAGGAAGTGAGGCTAAATATGCTCGACGATCTCTTTGGGAACAACATCTTGATAGCGATGTGCTTCCACTAACTCACATATGAAAATCTCGTCTAACCCGTTTAAGTTGTGGTATAATTGAAGATTAAGCATCTCTCAAGGTGAAAATAGTTTATATACGCCAAGCGTTGGCAGGCGAGGTGACATCTGATTGGCTGACGCGTTGTCGCACTTCTTCCCCAGATCACGCCGTGTCAACTGGTCAAACCTGCAGGGACATCCGGGGGACGTTCAAAAACCGTTGGTGTCAAAATCTAGTACCAATCTTATTGTTAAAATGGCATTCTTTTATAAAAGCACTAAAATATATAAAGTACATAAAAATCAAAACAAAATAAAACAAATAAAAAACAGTTAAATGTTTTGTAAAAGTTCTCAGTGGCAGTTGCCAAACAGCAATTGTAATAAGATAATTTGCAAATTAATCATACAAAAATCTTATATGACCTCACAATATATATATTGTATATTGAAATCAGTAAGCATGTGAATCGCATTAGTTACTGAATATCTTTTTTATATTCAGTGATCAGAACGTATCCAGGCAAGCAATCAGTAGTACTCAGGCCGGTGTAAATTCATATCAATTGCACGGTCGTGTGATTGTCAAATAGCCCGTTCCAATTTGCTTTGAGTTGCAATAAGAAAAGGAAAACCTACAAGATAAAACAGTTTTCTTATTCTTTTATTGTGTTAAACTGTTGATCTGTTCTGTTTGTGTTGAATAACTGTTCAAAGTAAGAAAATCGATTTTTTTTCTCAATATGTTAGCAACTATTGGATAATTTCTAGTCATTCTTTCCGATAAACTGTTTCCTCTCTAAGTAAATATATATTAAATGAAATAGACTATCGTAAAGAATGACAATAAATGATCCAATAGTTACTGACTCTAATGCATTAAGACGTAGATAAATCAATAAGCTGGGTGGACTGAGTGATTTATCACCTTTCACACTGGCTAACTGAGGGTTAATGTGGGCAAATTAAGAGCTAGCTTATTTTGTAGGAAAATCTGAAATGCATATCCGTAAATGCATCTTACAAGATATGTCAAAGAAAGATAATGTGATTGAATTTATGAATTAGACATCTTTGATGTTCCTTATTGCATCCGGTTGTATAATGCTGTGAAGAGGCAAGACCATGTCAACAGGAAATTAATCAATTAAACAGTAAAAGAAATGGCGATTTATAGCCCTGGTAAATTTTAATGCGTTGGCCATGATGAACAGGACGTTTAGATTAAGTAAAGCAAACACCAGGTGGTGATGAATTTATGATTTTATCACGTCACATGGATTAGTCTGGAATAAAACTGATAAAGAAAGAAGAGTTTTTATGTTTATCTGTGTTTCTATATCTGCTCTCCAATGGCAAAAGGCAGTCAATGGCAAAAGATAGATATTCCTTTTTTCGATGTTCTACCTACTGGCTATTTCATTGGTAATTGTCATCGCTCTGAGTGTATTATGATTTGAGATAAATTACGTGATAACAAAGCAATTAATTAAGCAATTATAAACATATATTCTGCCCTCCTTTACCAAAAGACAGTTACAGTTATATTACAGTTCGATTATTTAGTTTATTGAAAAGATCATGAACATCAAAGTACATGTTTCTGTTATCATAAAATCATAAAATAACTCCAGCACAGGTACAAAAATCTAAATGAACAACACAAAAATGAAATAATTATTGCAAACAGATGGAGTAGTTGAAGTTATCATTGCGCATCTGCTGAACTTTTCTCCTTCGGCAAAAATGAGTCAAGTTGTGCCTATGTTGTCTCGAATATGTAACTTCCTCTAATAATGCTTAGGCGCTTATGAAAATTATAGATCAGAATTTCTTTTTCTTTTCTAGTTGTCTGATTTACACCAAATTTGGAATTGAAACTACACTTACTTATCTATTGATTGGAAGGAATCTGCAAGCAATACGGTCAGACAATTCCTGGGACGGCGACGATGACATTGTGTTGAACTTTTGTTATGTAAACAAGTGCCTTTGGCTGGGAAGTGATGCTGTCCCTCACTGTTGTAGCTATCCCTCACCTATGCAGCTGTCTCTCAATTGTGCAGCTATCTCTCACCTATGCAGCCAACCCTCACCTATACAGCTATCCCTCACCTATGCAGCTGTCTCTCAATTGTGCAGCTATCTCTCACCTATGCAGCCATCCCTCACCTATACAGTGAGGGATGGATCACATGTGCAGCTGTCTCTCACTTATGCAACTACCACGTGTGGAGCTGTCATTCAGTTGTGCAGTTGTCTCTCACTGCTGTAACTATCTCTCACCATGTGCAGCTGTCTCTCCCCATGTACAGTTATCTCTCACCATGTGCAGCTATCTCTTACCATGTGCAGCTATATCTCTCACCATGTGCAGCTATCTCTCCCCATGTGCAGCTATCTCTCCCCATGTGCAGCTATCTCTCCCCATGTGCAGCTATCTCTCCCCATGTGCAGCTATCTCTCACCATGTGCAGCTATCTCTCACCATGTGCAGCTGTCTCTCCCCATGTGCAGCTATCTCTCACCAGGGGTTCTGCGCATGCGTTGAGAGTGGAATGGCGGCTTTCATTTGAGCTCCGATAAAATCGTCCTTCTTGGTCGATTTTCTGGAGTCTATTGCTAGTCTAGCGCCTCACTTTCTCGCAGAGAACCCGGTCTATACAAAGGTCTATCTGATATCAGACTTATTGCAAGCTCTGACGGCAGTTTTGATTGGAAATCCGCTCGCGAGGGCGGGATCATACTGTGTTGTCTTTGCGAGGCACCGCGCTCACGAGTATCCACTTTTTGCTGCCAGTGTCGAGTGCTTGGTCTGATACCTTATATCCTCTGTATTCATAAAACTTGTTGCTTCTGGTGTCTAGAATCACCTTCAGACCCATCAGCGACATATTTTGAAACTACAGTGATCTTCGGACTTGTTCCGACGGTGGTTGTTGATACACAAACAAGGGGCTACTACCAGCCATTTTTTTCTTGTTGTGACGCACCACCCGCTGTCCAATACACACTTGCAAGCAACTACGTAAGTAGTTCTTTCTTGCAATATACCTATTTATAGGTACATATACCAATCTAATTTGCACGCTATTCGTGTCTGGACACGTTTTCAGACGCTTCTAGAAGCAAATTCGGTATATTAAACTATTATACAGTGCTTTTCGGACTTGTTCCGACGGTGGAAGAACAGAGTACTCGTTACCTGCTCCACCCGCTGTTCAAACCAACTAAATTGCAAGCGGCTATACAAATAGCCCTTTCTTGCATTTTACCCCCCAGGTATTTACTGCCTAAATAAATTTTTAGCTAAATTACCCCAAAACTCTGCTAAAATTTCTAATATTAGTGCTATATATAGCTTCTATTGACGGGCGGCCCACAGCGCCTCTACCGTTAAATCTCTAAGTTAGCCGGCCTCAGCGCCCCCTAACAGATAAAGCTACATATCATTGTATATGTCCTCTGTTTTGTTCGAAACTGACAACTGAGGAAATTAAATATTACCTACCAGCATTGACCAATACCTGTTCAATGCTGCACAATCATGGCTTTGTTTGTATATGCTCATGCTTCAACATATACGACAAGAATAGTGGCGAAACCACAAAGACACTTACCTTGCCCCACAATGGTATAGGGTCAAATAAAATCCTGCTGTGTGACATTCACACTAGCATCTTCACGAAGAATTCTTCTTTGGAAAATATTAATTTTAATATTATTCCACGTGCTTACTTCAGGTTGCTGCAGGAGATTATTACAAACTCAAATATTAATATATTTGAGTCTGAGCATGAAATTGAACTGTTCCCTGCTCAATTTCGCTTGGTGCTCGATACCTGCGATTTCATAAAATCGGACACGCTACTATCTGTACATGGTGTGAGCAAGCAAAATTGTCAGTTCAATTTTGTTAAATATACACAAATATCGCACCCAAAACATCTTTATTGGGAAAACATATTCATTCTGCCTCCTTGGCCACAAAAAATGGACTGAACAACAAATATGTTGAAAGCCCATGCAATTCGTCAAAATCATGTACATGTAGTTTTGGCAAAATTATTGGTGGTAGCGTACAACGTGGCGCTTTACGGAAATACCCGAACCACAGTTTTTGGAGCCATGAGAACAGACGAACGACCACAAATCGCTACCATTGTCTATCAGATCCGGAAACACCCGAATCACATCGGCTCGTGGAAACACGTGGTCCGAACGTAAACATAAACAATGGCAATACACATCCGTCTTCTGCTTCGACCAATCACGTCTCAGGGCCGTCTCCAACGACACGTGCTCGCTCTGCTCCACGTGGTCGGCCACGGATTGTAAATAAACAGCATTCTCGTATTAAAAATCCTAATAGAAACGGGAAGAAAACATTAAATATTGGATGTTGCAATGTACAGAGCATATCTAGCAAGATCCTGCCAGTAAAAGATTATTTTACTGAGCATGACCTTGATGCCCTGTTCATGACTGAGACTTGGATGCATGACTCAAAATCTGACAAAGTCAAAAGTGAACTTAAAGAGGGGTCACTTGAATTTGAGTTTTATCCTAGGATTGGTCGCACAGGGGGAGGATTAGGGATTTTATACAAATCTGAACTCCCCTTCACAACCAATAGGGCCAACCAACCAGTAGTCACCACCATGGAGCTCATGGAGTCATCCATCACATTGAAGGGAAAAAAGATAACATTTGTGGTGATATACAGACCTGAACCATCTGATCGGAATAGATATACCTACTCTGAGTTCTATGATGAGTTCACCCAGTTGGTTGCACATTATGGTTCCTTTAGTCATGAGGTCATTTTCCTTGGTGACTACAACTTCCATGTCAACTTGCCCTTAAAGCCCGATGTCATTAAGTTTAATGACATCCTATCTACCTTTGATCTAACACAATGGGTTCAGGAACCAACCCATAGGTTAGGGAACACCCTTGATCTAATCATGACCTTTAGGGGAAATAAGCTCATGAAGAGTCACCTGGTAGATGAGTAAGATTTACCTTGATATTATACCTCCTAAACCCCCCAAAAAATCTATCAAATTTAGGAATTTCAAGGGACTAGATCTTGAATCCCTAAGAAGGGACATCAAATCCCTAACTGACAGAGACACAACTTGGGAACATTTATCATTGGAGGACATGGTAAATTATTATGATAGGGAACTCACATCACTCATGGACAAACATGCACCTATCAAGGTTGCCATGGTCACCCAACGCAAACCTGTACCTTGGATGAGTGACCAATTAAAGCTCGAAAGATCTCTCAAGAGGAGGCTTGAGAGAAAAATGAGCAAGACTGGCTCTCAAATTGACAAGGAGCTGTATAACTCTCAGAGGAACAAATACAACTCAATGCTTAAATCTGCTCAATCATCATATTTTTCCAACCTGGTTGAGGAAAACAAACATGACCCTAAAAAGCTTTTTAGAGTCATTGACACAGTCATGCACAAGAAAAAGGACACACCTATGCCCCAATCTGACTGTGAGATTACTCGAGAGATTACTCGAGAGAATCCGCCTGGACATTGATAATGCTCCACCCGGCCAAACTTCGCCACCAGGTGACACTGCGAACAATAGTACTACATGTCTGGAAAGGTTCACACCCTTAACCATTGATGACGTACGGAAATTGGTCAAAAGGTCAGCAAAGAAGTCATGTGACCTGGATCCAATTCAAACCTGGCTCTTACTTGACCTCTTAGATGACCTCCTACCAATAATTACTTCCATCATAAATAAATCACTGATGGAATCAGCAGTATCAGAAAATATGAAAATAGCCATCATAACACCTCTGCTGAAGAAACTCGGTCTAGAACTGGTTGAAAAAAACTATAGGCCTGTTTCCAACCTAACATTTGTCTCTAAACTAACCGAGAGGGCGGTTGCAGACCAACTAGTCCCCCATCTTGTAAGGAATGGTCTTACTGACAAGTTTCAATCAGCCTACAAAGAATATCAAAAGATTCAAGATTCAAGATTCAAGATTCAAAACATCTTTATTAAAGTGACAAGAAGTAGACATATTCAACAAGACATTTACAGTTTAAACATACTTCCCAGCCATAGAGGCTTATTTGTCACTATACACACTTAATAATATAATTCAGGGTACTACAAGAGCAGGCAACATTAATTGTATATTTTTTGTCTTCTGTGCATGAAGGCATTATATGCAAATTTTGATACCAGTATTTGACAGGACTCCATTAAGTACATAAACTTTTCTTTATCTTGTAAATCATTAAAACCAGGATATTTATCACAAACTTTAGTGTACAAATTTAGCCTAGCATCACTATATAATGGACATCTACAGATAAAGTGGAATTCATCTTCAATTTCATTGCTAGTACATAGTTCACAAATTCTATCTTCTAGTCTAATATTGTTATAACGGCCAGTCTCTACTTTCAAGGGAAGAATACCACATCTGAGTTTAGCTAAAACTGAGCGTTCACATTTTGGAAGATAGCTAATTATATATTTTTCCACCTCAGTATTTCTCTTAAAATTTACATATGTTCTCAGTTTAGGTTTATTGATACATTCATTATAACAACGATTAGCATCAATAAGAAAGATTTTACTTTTGGCTAAATTTAAATCACATGTACTCCTGTGGTCGTATATATCACTCATATCAACTGAATGGAAAATAGCCCGGAGCTCAGATGACCAGTTATTATACAAACTTGCCTGAGAGTAGTCCCACTCAAATATTTTCTTAGTTAATCCAGAGTTAGACATATTAACAAGCCTATTCCAATATCTTAACATATTAATCCATCTCAAACTCTGCATATGACACCATCCAACCTCAGCCCTAAGTGCAGGTATAGGAATAAATCTATGAACTCCTAGATAAAAACGAATAGCTCTCTCTTGTATAGAATCAGGTATACGGAAATTCTTGTACCCCCAAATTTCAGAACTGTAGTCTAGTATGGGCAGGACACCAGAATTAAACATTTTTTCGTATGTAATAAAACCTATATCAGATAAATGTTTACTTTTCGCTATAACTGCACCCAGGGCTCTCCCAGCTGACTCAGCTAGAATCTTTGCTGTTATGTCAAATTCAAGATGTTCATTAAGTACAATTCCTAAATATTTATATTGTTCAACAGTATCAAGTACACTGTCTCCCAGTTTAAATTGTTGGTTAGTTACAGGTATACGCTTATTTCGAAAGTGTACGATATTTGTCTTCGTCTTGTTAACAGCCATTTTCCATGTACTACACCAAGCATACAAATTGTCAAGCATATACTGTAAATCATCTTCACAATCAGCGAGTAAAACAATATCGTCAGCATATAACAGTATTGAGACAAGAAAATCATTTATTTTAATACCCTTATCAAGGTTTTTTATATCAGATGCAAGATCATTGATAAACAAACTAAACAAAGTTGTAGACAAGACATCACCTTGTCTGACACCTGATTTACATAAAAAAGGGTCAGTCTCAAAACCATTAATTCTTACACTAGCAGTTGTGTCAGTATACATCATCTTAATGGCATTGTAAATTTTACCATCAATACAATTTTGTAATAACTTAAGGAACAGCAGATCACGGTCAACCCAGTCAAATGCTTTCTTCATATCCACAAATGCTGCATAAGTGGGCAGATTTGAACTAAGTCTATTACGTATAATGGAGGTTAAACTATATATATGGTCTTGACATGATCTGCCCCTCCTAAACCCATTTTGTTCATCAACAAACCAATTTTTCTGTTCTAAGTAATCAACAATTCTCACATTAATAATACTAGAATACACCTTGTATATACATGATAAAAGGCTTATTCCTCTATAATTAAGTGGTACAAGTGGGTCTTTACCGGAACCCTTTGGAACTGGGACAATAACGGCTTTCAGCCATATACTTGGAATCAGGCCCAAAGTAAAACACTTATTCAAGAATATGACGAGTACATTTTTCACATCATTATGCTTTAATATCTCATTGGGTATTCTGTCCACACCAACAGATTTGTTATTTTTAAGACGAGTTATGACTTTGTCAATATCCTGGAAAGTAATATCTCTATTTATAACTTCATTTTGTATATAGTCAGGACTATTCATCACAGTCTCTAAATACAATTTGTTGGCTATCAACTCACTGTAAGCAGTGTCGTCACATTCTGAGTCGTCAGACTTATTATAAAGTTGTGAAAATTCTGTTTTCCATTTATCAAGTACAATATTCCTATCTGTACAAATATCACTGTTAGTATTAGAATATACCTTCATAGGAATAGACATATTTTTCCTAGGTCCAAGTGACTTTAGAACTTTCCAGAATTCACGGGGGTTAGTAACATTAATCTCATCAATCTCAACAATCTTGCCTCTGTTATATACTCTTTCCTTCCTCCTTAATACTCTATCAAACTCTTTTTGGCATCTTACAAACTCAAAGTACTTATTATCTCTTACACGCTTAGACACATTCTTACTATGCAAAAACTCTATTTCACTGACACGATATCTATTCCATAGCTGTGTCAGTTCTTCACACCAATAGGGCTTATGGTACTTAAATTTCTTTCTAGTCTTGTGACTAACAGTAGGTAATGATAAGTAAGTGTCCATCTCCTTTGTCAGTATCCTCACCAACTCAGAATAGTTTTCATCTATATCTCTCTGATTATTAATTTGTAACTGAAATCTGTCAATTAACATTAATATACTTTCTCTCCATATCTCATTAGACATAAAATCATTAGGAAAATCTGATCTCTTATACCTAGGGTATATAGTAGGATGGTCACATGTGTCATTTGATTCAGAGCAAGTAGGGGTATAGCTGAGGATCATATCAGCTACAACAATAGAATGGTCAGGCTTCCGACATGTATATGAAAGTAAATGATACAAGTCATATTTATGTAAAAAAATATCACAGCACTGAAACCGCTTTGTTAAAAGTGCAAAATGATATCTTGGGTTGCCTTGACAATAGAAAGGCAGTTATCTTGTTGTTGCTTGACCTTTCCGCTGCCTTTGACACTATTGACCATCAAATCCTTTTGGACAGGCTGAGGGATAGATGCAACGTCAAAGGTCATGCACTCTCCTGGATTCGGTCATACCTAATGGACAGAAAGCAATGTGTGAAGGTGGGGATCCATAGATCCTGTCTCAAATCCTTAAAATATGGGGTACCCCAAGGCTCAGTCCTGGGTCCTATACTGTTCACCATTTACATGACACCCCTATCTGATATACTTGCAAAATATGGTCTGAGCTATCACATTTATGCAGATGATACTCAGATCTACATCCCTGTTGACCACGCTTCTCCCCATCATGTGGATATGAGCAGACACAAACTGGAGGAGTGTGTCAGTGAAGTCAGAAACTTCCTCATATCAAACAAGATGAAGATAAATGATGGAAAAACAGAGATGCTCATATGTACTGACAGGTACAGTACTACCACCCATAGCAGTATCCCAACCACAATCAGAGTGGGTGACTCTGATATTGCTCCTAGTCAGTCAGTTGTTGACCTTGGTATCACATTTGACTCCAACATGGACATGAAGGCCCAGATCAGGAAAATGTGTCAGAAGGGCTATTATCACATCAGGAACCTGGCGGCCATCAGACATTGTCTAGACGAGAAGACCGCGGTAACACTTACCCATGCTTTTGTTACATCCACCCTTGACTATGGTAATGGTCTTCTGGCGGGTCTTCCTAAAACTGACATCAGGAAACTGCAATACCTCCAAAACTCTGCAGCACGGGTAGTTGGAAAAATCAGGAAATTTGATCACATTTCAGGAAAATTAAGGGAACTGCATTGGCTTCCCGTTCATGCGAGAATTGATTTTAAAATTCTTCTATTAACCTGGAAAGCCCTTAATGGTAAGGCTCCGCCTTACTTACGGGATCTACTCCTGATTAAAGAAGGTGAACGCTGTCTAAGATCCAATGATGGCACCCACCTACAGGTACCTAACACCAGGCTTAGGACAGTAGGTGACAGGGCCTTCTCATCTGTAGGTCCACGACTATGGAATTCCTTGCCTACTAATATTAGGACAAGCATGTCAGTCTCCTCGTTTAAGAGTAGGCTGAAAACTCATCTCTTCAGGATGCATGTCCTGAACTCAGCGCTATGAACAGACTTGTCTGGTATCAGCGCTATACAAATTTTATTATTATTATTATTATTATTATTCATGTGCAGCTATCTATCACCATGTGCAGCTGTCTCTCTACCATGTGCAGCTATCTCTCCCCATGTGCAGCTATCTCTCATCATGTGCAGCTGTCTCTCACTTGTGCAACTACCACGTGTGCAGCTGTCATTCAGTTGTGCAGTTGTCTCTCACTGTTGTAACTATCTCTCCCCATGTGCAGCTATCTCTCCCCATGTGCAGCTATCTCTCACCATGTGCAGCTGTCTCTCCCCATGTGCAACTATCTCTCATCATGCGCAGCTATCTCTCACCATGTGCAGCTGTCTCTCACTTGTGCAACTACCACGTGTGCAGCTGTCATTCAGTTGTGCAGTTGTCTCACTGTTGTAACTATCTCTCCCCATGTGCAGCTATATCTCCCCATGTGCAGCTATCTCTCACCATGTGCAGCTATCTCTCACCATGTGCAGCTATCTCTCACAATGTGCAGCTGTCTCACCATGTGCAGCTGTCTCTCCCACAGCTATCTCTTATTTATGCAGCTATCTCTTATTTATGCAGCTATCTCTTATTTATGCAGCTATCTCTTATTTATGCAGCTATCTCTTATTTATGCAGCTATCTCTTATTTATGTAGCTATCTCTTATTTATGCAGCTATCTCTTATTTATGTAGCTATTTCTTGCTGTTGTAGCAATCTCACTATCTCACATTGTTTCTCACAATCGTGCTGGCTAAAAATATCTGTATTTCACCCATGTAGGCCCCTTTATACAAAACCTAGTGGGACCTCAATAAATAGGTAATTAAATAGGTCAAATTGCCGATGTTGAAAACAAAGCTCTAATACAGAAAAATAGGCATATTGTGGGTAATATCTCATATCTAACATAATCCTGATAAAAATTGAGTGAAAACAACTCTATTCCTAACGTACATATTGTGCAAAACATCGCATAAACTTGCAAAATAAAACTGAAGTGGAGACTAGCGTCCACCAGAGGGCAACGTAAAAACGCAACAGCGAGATCACACACTCTTATCAGTGGCGAATTTTATTGCAGTCAATACCTCAGACTGCAACTTTTTTTTTTTTTTCAAATCTCGTCACCCTTCCTCTCTGATCACGTTCATGCTTTTTTATATATGTATGTAATAGAGTCATCACGCACTACTTTTTCTTTGTTTGCATGATATAGGAATATATTCATACGCAATGGTGCATGTAGAAATAGAGTCTAATTAATTGTCTGATACACACACCAAACTTGCCTCGATGTTTCAAACTAAATTACATCCTGCAGAAAATGACGACACATTGCCCATGACCATACCGGTTACGGAGTAATACAGAAAGTCCTTTTTCGACAATAATAGTCAAAATAGCAACAATCCTGGAAAATCTATCAGGACTGGAGTATTAATCATTTTGAGAAGTTAAACGAAATTTAAAAAAAATGCCAATCATCAGAACTGTTGTGAGAGTATATTAACATCAATTAAATGCTGGTCGCACCTAATGGGGTCTTCTGCTGAACCCACAGACCGATAATAAAATAATCACCTACTTTATATCGTGAGAAGTTCTCAAATAGTTCTCTCAAAACAATAACATTATTTAGTCGATAACTGGAAGTTGGAGCTTTGAGATATTCAAAGTAAAATTGATTATTTTACCTTTTTGATGCATTATAGAATGAATAGTGCAAAATTATGAATTTTCTGTCAGAGGTCAATTATGTGTACCTATTTGATGGCTAAATCTTCATTGATTTCAGCAACACGAGGACTATATATGGAGGATACTAAAGTAGTTCCTCTTGATGTTTGTGGTGGGCGGATGGAGCCGGCTGTGATCCGGTCTGCATTTTCAAGTCTTTTGTCTCATACAACACGACATCCGCTCTCCACTTGTTCAGAAAGAGGCTCGAAGAATTCAGTTTGATTTACAAAACTACGAATACAAAGCTTCTGTTTTCCAGGAAATGAGGTTCAAAAGACAAAAGACAAATGAGATAGTGGCTAATGAAGCGTGCCCTTTGTAGTGGGTAAAGGTAGGATACTTTCATGCTAGCGTTCTCTATTCACCAATCGGCAAGCTCAGATACTATTAGGTGTTCTGGAGAGGTCTGACTTTTTAAATGTTTATGCCAAATCTCGTTTGCATGAGATTTTTTCAGTGATAATTCATATTTTATGTATGATTATATCTGAGGTCTTCCAAAAAAGCTTTATTATCCAAAAAAGCAATATTATTCTTTGAATGGCGTTGAATAAGGGGCAGACCATTATTTATTCATGGGGGTGGAGTAAAGTCAAATATCGGTGAGACCAGTTGATGGAGAGAACAAATATTGAGAATGCCAACCTTAAGAAAACAATGAATTGAGACTCACACATCTGCCCAAAAATGTTTGAAGGGTCAAATCTTTTGGGAAAAAACCCTAGGAAAAAAAGGTGGCCCAAGCGACTGAAAAAACAATTTGATAATGGCTAAGTGCTGAAAAAAACAGCAAAATATCTTTGCTCCACCCCCCTCTGAATGAATAATGATCCGTTCCCAAAGAAAATATGTAGATTTGACATCAGTCGTCAGTTGCAAAAACTGAGTCAAACCCGTTTAAACAGAGTTTAACCGATTTACATGACTAAGTTGAACCCGTTAAAACGAGAGCTCTATCAACTTCACCAAACATTTCTTTGGTTGAAATAGAATTGATCCTTCATGTTCCACAAACCCCTCCAGGTCACATATCTGGACTTGCCGATTTGTGATTGGAGAACACTACCTTCATGAACTTTGACATGTACATTCCGTGCTTCTCTCTCGAATTTATACCTCAGTGATGCGCGTATCGACAAGATTTCCAATGAATACGAGCATGCCGACTATTTCGTAACGTATTGATTAGCTGCAAACTATTTCCGTCGGCCATCTTTAGACTGGTCTTCCACCGAGTGTCAAAAACATCGTGTATACACAGAGGGCGGCAACCAGTCTATGGCTGTACGCACCATTTTCGGGTCACGTGACGGGGTCAAATGAGGTGCGCTTTGTTTACAAAACGTTTTTAATGATAAATATCTTGTTTCATGTATCATTTTTTAAAAATACAGTAGTTGTCTGAGGTATAAATACAAAACATATGTGGGGTTAATTTAGAGATAATGTCATAATTGACTTATATGGAAATATAATGCACATATCATCGACCATTTGAAGAAATGAAGTTTTAAACTTTTTTAAAATTCAGACAACAACAACATGAATTGAAACTTCGTCTTCACGATACAATACCACATGTGATGGCGGAAGGATACCCTGAGCCTTCGGCTCAGGGTATCCTTCCGCAATCACCAACTCACTGAATCAGCTCACCCAGCTTCCCCGACTCGGTATGTTTTGTTATAATGTTGTGACTTTCGATGATGTCACTGCATTTGTGTCAATTTCGATACTTTTCATTTTTAAGGTTTTAGGTTTGTCACAAATGTACAAAATGATATTATTGTATATCTATTATCATTTGATAAGATTATAATGCAAATTATAATCTTCTTGTGTATTTATCGTCATATCATTATCGGGCTTCGGGATTTTCATCTCAGGAGGAAATGTTATAATTCATCTCAGTGATTTGGATCCAGCATTGATGTTCAATAACTACAATGTAAAAAACTTCCCATTGATTAGATCCATTGCATAGAGTCAAAAAAGATGGAGCCACTGTATTTTATTTGGAGGTTTCCTGCAAACCTAATTGGAATGCGTAATATGTTAAACACCTGGCTTTATATTGAAACATACCAGTCCCCCTGGTAATCTCTTTGAAGATCAATGGGCAATGTAGGTCAGTGTCAGTGTCATACATGACACCATGAGTGTCATGGAGAATGCAATCAATGTCATCAACAAAAGAAATCTGCCATCATGAATGGAATCACGCCAAAACGAAATTGTGTCGTGTGTAACTAACTCACTTTGTGGTATTGTATCGTGAAGACGAAGTTTCAATTCATGTTGTTGTTGTCTGAATTTTAAAAAAGTTTAAAACTTCATTTCTTCAAATGGTCGATGATATGTGCATTATATTTCCATATAAGTCAATTATGACATTATCTCTAAATTAACCCCACATATGGAAACATATTTCAAAATATTTCTGAAAGGAATCTACCTCTAACGTTGGAGTGTATTAATATAAATATAATGTTGTTAATTTCGTTGCCTAGATAAGTTTTAGATATTGCCATGTGTGTGTCTAAAGGGTTTATTGACCGACATGTAGCGTGTTCCGGAGGGAAAGTGTACATGAGGGACCAGGAGCATAGACCTACCCCACTGGGGTCGGCATCAGGTGCATGGACCTGCCCCACTGGGTTCGGGATAAGGAGCATGGACCTGCCCCACTGGGGTCGGGATAAGGAGCGTGGACCTGCCCCACTGGGGTCGGGATCAGATGCAAGGACCTGCCTCACTGGGGTCGGGATCAGGTGCATGGACCTGCCCCACTGGGTTCGGGATAAGGAGCATGGACCTGCCCCACTGGGGTCGGGATAGGGAGCGTGGACCTGCCCTACTGGGGTCGGGATAAGGAGCATGGACCTGCCCCACTGGGGTCGGGATCAGGTGCATGGACCTGCCCCACTGGGTTCGGGATAAGGAGCATGGACCTGCCCCACTGGGGTCGGGATAGGGAGCGTGGACCTGCCCTACTGGGGTCGGGATAAGGAGCATGGACCTGCCCCACTGGGGTCGGGATAAGGAGCGTGGACCTGCCCCACTGGGGTCGGGATAAGGAGCATGGACCTGCCTCACTGGGGTCGGGATCAGGAGCGTGGACCTGCCCCACTGGGGTCGGCATCAGGTGCATGGACCTGCCCCACTGGGGTCGGGATCAGTAGCGTGGACCTACCCCACTGGGCTCAGGATCAGGTGCATGGACCTGCCCCACTGGGGTCGGGATCAGGTGCATGGACCTGCCCCACTGGGGTCGGGATCAGGAGCGTGGACCTGCTCCACTGGGGTCGGGATCAGGGGCATGGAATTGCAAAGTTCAATAATATTGAGTTCACGGGAGTGCATTCACGGGTATTAAGTTTTGGCCAAAAATAGTTTGTGATTGAGGAAGGTAAGCTGTGAATACATTAAACCAATATGGCAGAAAGTTGTTACCTCTAAATCGGTTAAGGTTCTCAAACGTGATGTTTACAGACTAATTTAGTTTCCTTTTCTTGACATTTAAGCGTAACATAATCTTCCTTTAGGAATCACGAATCGAAACTATTCAGATGAAACTCAAATTGGCGATTTTGATAAGCATGAGTCTCTTTTAAAACAATGTTTGCATTTATTTGATTATATTCTTGATAGCCCTATGAAAAATGGCTGCCTAAGTTGAGACAAGATATCTAAATACCATTTGCCAACATGTATAAAAAATAATATACGCTGGACAAAAGTTCTCCAAATCATTACCGAGTTATGGTTAGTGATTGAAATATATTACAGGAAATCTATTAATCTTCTACTCGTTAATCCAGTCAATCTTATTGCCTTTCGTGTATTTTTATGTGAATATTTAGTGTAAGTCGTTGACCAGAATGGCTATGATATGTTTATCTCATCAATAGGTAGGTCTCATAAATAGGAAGTATATTTCACTTACAAAATCATTGGGGCCATCAATCTTTAATTTCTTTTCAATTAATCTATATATTTTTCAATTTGTATTAAACAAACTTGTAAACAAGTTATGAAGCATGGCTGTGTATTTGTAATATAGCAGTGACACCTGGCGTTGTTATCGTTCAGTTCGTTGGCTAGTTCACAGAGAACACGTTTGCCGATCTCAGTCTTTGTTACCATTTGGATATTTAATCTATATTTGGTATCACAAAATATCTATTATTCTAATTTGTTTATTCTGATATTATTTTGATGAATTAAAACATACAACGACCGAAAAGTATATACTAAAACAAACAAGATCTGCTAAATCTCGATTTTTCTTGTTTCTCTGTTTTGGACCTTTCTAGAGATGGTCATGTGACACGGTGCATATCTTATGAAGTCAGTGGTAACATTACAGGATCATGGCCGCCATCATTGACCAGCAGGCCTTTTTCACAGGCCCAGTGTATGTAATAATAAAGGGTGCCCTGATGAGTCACAGTGTGTGGTCTTGTAGAAATGTATAGCTGAGAACTCAGAGAATTCAACTTGCTGTCTTTTTGCCAATATACCTAACACTATTTCACTGTTTGGCATTGGTGTAAAAACCATTGCAAGCTTCAGCATTCAATCCTGATGTTGGAATCTAGATATTGGCATGCATTGAAAAGCGAACATGAATGGTGTAATATTGAAGAGACATATCTAAACAAAAGGATCAATTCAGTCAATTTGCTCTTGCCAATTGACTTTGACACATGAATGCCTTCAACTTTGTTCTAAATTTCAATCTGTGTAAAGTGTATAGGCCTATGTTACATATTGTTTAACAAGGATATATTCACATTTCCATTAAAACTTGGTTACTCAGACTATCTGATCCACTATCACTCATGAAATGTCAATACTGATGTACGCATGAATTGTAGAGATGGACCAATAGTTATTCCGGGATGTCACCATTAATTATTCCAGGAATAACTAATGGTGACATCCTGGAATAACTAATGATGACATCCCGGAATAACTATGGTGACATCACGGAATAACTATGGTGACATCACAGAATAACTAATGATGACATCCCGGAATAACTGTGGTGACATCCCGGAAAATGTGAAATGGTGTTTTTACGACCCTTTCAGCAACTATGGCCATATCAGGCCGACTTTCGAGCCTTTTACCCAGTGTGAAAGTAACACTGCCGGCAATGAGAGTCGAACCCACCACCTCCCGTCCTCCACTTATATAACCATCAAAGGCACAGATCCTACCCTCTACCAACTGTGCTAGTGGGGCCATGACATCATGGAATAACTATGGTGACATCATGGAATAACTATGGTGACATCACAGAATAAATATGGTGACATCATGGAATAACTATGGTGACATCATGGAATAACTATGGTGACATCCCATCTATTAAAAACATTTAAATTTTCTATAATTATTGACATCCCGGAATAACTAATGATAACTAACGTGTTTGAGCATAGTACACTACTTGAGCGTGATGTATGTGAGATGTGATCTACTAACCACGCCCATTTTGTGGTGAATATAATAGAAACCTGTGCCTGCCCACACCACACACATAAAGCTGGCACCGTGCTGCCGTGTCCCACCATTTACATCCTAACAGACTGTTTGCTTCACAGCAAAAGCAAATAGACACATTGATCAAGTTTATCGTCTTGTGACAGGGGTAACGTATGACATGGATAGAACTAAAAATAACACCATCGCAACCACACTAGAACATGTAACAAGTATATCATTCACCTTCTTTTCTGATGATAGCAGAATAGACAACAGAATTAAGCTGATTTTGCAGATCGTGTTGATCACTTTGGCCGTGGCTTGTCTTGGGAACTGTCTGACTGTGCTTGCTGTGTACCGCTTCAAACATCTGAGAACCAACATGAATATTCTGATTGTTAGCCTGGCAATTAGCGACATTTGTGTTGGCTTGATATGTCCCATCCCTAACACAATGGCCAACATGAACCTGGACAACTATTCCTTGTGTGTGCTCGGCGAGATCTGGGTTTCCATGAGTTGTGGTGTGTCTTTATTTAATCTAACAGCTATTGCACTAGAGAGATTCTGCGCGGTTGTCTATCCATTCCGATATCTGGAGATTGTGACGACCAAGCGTATGGTGATGGTGAGTGTTGGGATCTGGACATACGGCATCATCTTTTGCAATCTTCTGTGGATTGAGAATAAGTGGAGGCCTGGCGTGTATTGTATAACAGAAAACATGTACCCCATGTTCTTCACATACGCCTATGTCGATGCTCACTGTGTTATCTGCATTACTGTTTGCTTAGTAAGTTATTTTAAAGTCTTCAGCATTGCCTTGAAACAGAAACGTCAAATAGAAAGTTTAAATCATTCCCTGGGTAATCAGGAGCGAATTTTCAAGGACGTGAAGGCTTCGCGGATGATGTTTATGATTCTGATGTGGTTATTGGCACTGTGGGCACCTTTTTCTTTATTGCATCTAGTGAGTTCTGTTGGTTTTACAGTCATTGACCAGAGCACAGCCTTCAAGGTGATCTATGTGCTTTCTGTCTATCTCCTATATGTTAACTCATTGGTTAATCCCTTCATCTACGCCTATCAGAGTTCCGAGTTCAGGAAAGCCTATAAGATGATATTGTTTTCTGGTAGGAATGGGGATGATAGTCTGGACCACACCTATTCTAAAGCCTTATACCTGAGACCATCACAGGACGGAAAACCGAACCAATCGGCGGAGGGATCTGGGACACACAAATAGTGCCGAGACTGCTCAGATGAGATCTCGTGGACGGGAACAATCTGATGAGACCTCATGGACGCAAATTTTATATATTATTTTTTTCTTAAATAAGAGATGGATGCTGAAATTATTTCTTGAATATGTATATAATTTGGAGAGTGTGTTCTATTTTTTTGTGCCATTTATACTGGGTAAAAGTGATGTCATGTACCCACTGCAATAAAAGGTTTTGTATTACCCATTTCATGTTCATTGACTCCTGATTCTCGTGATGAATCCTGTTGCCATAGGATCCTGACAGCACTGGGCTGGCTTGGCAGTAATACCTGTCGAGTTGCAATACACCTGTATGCAGATTATCACCAGATATGCAGATCTTGACAGTTGAGGCAGATGAGCTGCCTCTTGAAATAGGAAGAGAATAATTTACCCTTCAATGGGCTGCAAAAATTGCTGCTAATCTAGAAAATCCAGCGCATAATACCACATTCAATCCAAATAATATTGATCTTTTTCAAAATAAACATACTGTCTTTTGGCATTTGCATCAACATTTCTTAACAAACTTTGGATATAAATCTGAGTCATATGGGCAAAATAAAGCAATTATTATGGGATTCCCAGAAAGATTGCAGACCAAGCCGCAAAGTAGCATTGGATAAATGTTTGACTGATATTATTATACCCTAGGCAGAGTTTAAGAAATATATTATTACATATTTGTATGTTCTAAATGGCAATTGCACGAGAATAAAGCCATTTCAATAAGTTGCACCATTGAGAACAATCAGTCTTTAAGTTGTATTAGAATAGGACATAGTCATTTCACACATTGGTGTTGAAAAGGTTTTGACGATTAAACATGCTTTTGACATTCTAACAACACAGTATTTTAATGCAAAAGATTTAGAAATGTTGCTTAGTACTGTAGATACGTCTGTAATCGCATCCTTATAAATCAGTTTAAGGGCAGAGCGCTTGTGTATTTTAGTCATTGGATTATCTATCAAAACCTGCAAAACATCATACTGTGTAAAATGCTTTTGAACAAATTATGCATATTTATTATATTTGAGTAATTACACATTTTACATATATGATTAATTGTTGTTTACACATTGTATCGCGATAACATATTCTGTATCGAGACTAATCTAATTGATTTTGAAATATTTTGTTTTTACTGCTTTGACCTCATTTTGTTAATGTGTCGCAAATACATTCATTCGTTCATTCATTCATTCATTCAATCAATTAATCAATCAATCAATCAATCCTAATTATAATTTGCTATAGTTTGCTCTTGTAAACATACAAGGATATAATTTATTGCAAAGTACTTCAATCACCAGAGAGAGAGACCTTTCGTCTGAACAGTCCCTTGTAAGATCATATTTGTTTCTCTGTAACATAATCAATTACAGTTGTCTATCTTTTGGATAAAAATGCTAATATACTTTATGACAACTCACTTTATTTCAACCCCATGACATCCAGCCACATATTAGAACATGTAATGTACAGTCAAATAAAAGCCAGTCACAGATAAGAACATGTAATGTACAGCCGAATAAAAGCCAGTCACAGATAAGAACATGTAATGTACAGCCGAATAAAAGCCAGCCACAGATAAGAACGTGTAATGTAAAGCCCCATGACAGACAGAACATAGAGTGTACCCAGGTAACACACTATCAAGAAACAATGTTGTGAGCATGTAGAAATAAGGTCTAGTTGTCTCTATGTTTTTCATAGTGCTGAGCACATAGAAGGATAACATTGTGGTCCAACCTGATTACAACATGTACCCACAATGTTGTCAGAACATTGTCCTACATGAGCACATAGAAGAAACCCTTTGGTGGTGAAATTGGCCAATAGGTGGCTTAAGTACCATAAAAAATGGCGACCTGTATTCACTTAGTTGCTAGATAATTCAAAGTATACAGTGAATTTAATAAACAAGACATGGTGTTCTGAATGAATAAAATAAGACAAAAAAATAAATGATCACGTCTTTTGTTGTGAAGCAAGTTAATCGTTATTATTAACTGCTATATATCCATACCATTTCAGGCAATATCGACAAATCAGCATAATATGCCAGTTAAT
Organism: Amphiduros pacificus; assembly: GCA_949316495.1. Lineage (NCBI taxonomy): Eukaryota > Metazoa > Annelida > Polychaeta > Phyllodocida > Hesionidae > Amphiduros > Amphiduros pacificus. Next base: position 53,285,000 of record OX439001.1, on the reverse strand, counting down.
ATGCTAGAATTTGGCAGACGATTTTCTCAGCTGAATGTATAAGTACCAAAAGTGCTATGGTAACACCATGTTATATGTTGTGAAAAGCAAGGAATATTTCTTATTCCAACCTTTCATTGTAGGATTTTGATGCACCTGAAAAAAAGACGATGAAATCACAATGATAATTTAGGGAATTCGAATGGCCGGTAGAGTAATATTTGTGGTAAAAGTCAAATGTTGTGATAGGTCACATGCTGTGGAAAGACATATGTGGTACGTAACATGCACATGTTGGGGTAAATTATTTGCTATGGTAAGTGAAACCCTATGATGAGATATGGTATGCTGTGGTAAGTCATGTTCTATGGTAAGCAAGACAATATGGTTAGTCATTTGATGTGGCATGCTATGGTAAATCGCATTCTATTGTAAACAAATACATAATTTGTCATATGCTGTGGTAAGTGTTTATATTGTCTGGTCAGTCACAAAGTCATGTTAATGTCAATAACACGCTATGGCAATCCTCATGCTATGATAAGTCATACTGTGGAAAGCTATATAATTCATGGTAATACCATACTGTGTCAGTCATATGGCGTCTTGCGATTATAGATCATATATTGTTGCTATGCTGTGGTTAGTCAGAGTAAACTTGGAATGAAAGCCAATGACATCAGAGAGAATCTCATTTGAGATGAAAGATGTCACAAGGTCTATTGATATGCCAACCTGACTGTAGTGATGGGTGTTTGACATTCTACACTTGGAGGATTGTGCAGAACAAATGGCAATGATCTATTTATTGATGGCATGACAAAAGTCTTAATAACCTAATTATATTGAATTATAATTTTTTAACTCATAATTTCTTTCTAATTTGTATGTTTTAGTGTAAGTTATTGGTAAATTATTGATCAATTTGCAAAAATTCTACACCTTGGATGTACAGAACTCAGTTTTCCTGGAAAGGGTTTGTGAGCTATTGGAATACACTATCTGCCACATATTTATCTGCCTGATAATTTCAAACCCTATTGGTATCTAGCTCTAAAATTAAGCTTATTCTGTGTGATACAAACCTGCAATAGCAAAGGTCTGGTGACTGGGGTAGTGTCAAATGTTTCACACGGTATGGCATGCAGTGGAATTGTATGCCAGAACAACATATTCAGAATGCACTTTAATGCATCCAACATTCCCGGCCATAACAGGAAGTTGTAATCAGTTCTATTTTTCACACTGTTGATATTGTCAACTTTTATATTCTCTACTGGTGGCAGTTGGTTTAAATGGTTTGAGATTTACTGACTACACAAAGCAGCTGTAATGTACTCAATGCAACATATTCGATGTGATAAGTATTGCAGCATCATGGGTTGCAATATTTTACAACTTGTTGATGGCTTCAATGCCATAAACGGATTACTGGGGCTGGAGTGACAGGGCGAAAGAAGTCAGTATTTCATGCACATGGTAAATCTGTGCATGCCTGTTTAGTGTAATCCCTTCTAGTTACTTATTCAACAGGTTACGGGCCGTGGCGCAGTTGGTTAGAGCGCCCATTCATTAGCACTAGTTCCTCTGTGGCGATCCAAAAGTTGTGGGTTTGATCCCCGGCCGTGTCGAGATTGAATTCATGATACAATTTCACACATGAGCTGGGGCCCGTGCCAAAGGGTTAACCCGTTGTCCTTGTAAAACTGTGACCGGGTGGGTTGTCATGTCAAGGACGTGCGACATGACAATTCAGTGAGGCAACACTATATCTGCTACAACTAGGTCTCAAAACGAAATGACTAAAATAATGTTGAAAGTGATGTAAAACCCCAAACAAACAAATAAACAAACAAATCAACTTTGTGCAGCAGTGTAACCACGTGTTAATGCTCCTAATCTTAATAAGTAACAGTTATTACAAAGGTGAAGTAATATATAAAATTTAAAATTTAAAATTTTTGTTTGAAAGTTTTGTTTAAACATGGCAATATTAGTTGTCCATAATATAAGATATTCATGATCATTGAGTACAAATAATGTACTCTCTATGAAAAACACCCTTTCATATGTAAAGTTTTTGTTTAAACATGGCATTATACATGTTGGTTGTCAACATATTCATGATCATTATGAGCACAAATATTATATATAATCTATACAAAAAAACATCCAAGGGCGCGATCTGTACCGAAGCAAACAATGTCTATCACTATAAATGGGAGACATTGAACATAAAATGTGTAATAAAAAACTTACTCAAAAAGAGAATACATTCTCTATTTTATACACATATTCATGAAACAAATTGTAGACAAAAATGAATATATGCCATTTGCAGAAACAAATCAGCTATTAAAAGAGGGAATCCATTTGAGTCTATATTTGATACATTTATCATCATCAGAGTGTTCTAGTGCAAATTTAGTGCATTTGATAATACATTTTCTGTTATTATAACTGTTACAGCTTTCGATTTCAGCTCTGTTGACTTCTATGAGGTCGCAGAGCTTTAGGATTTGGGAAAAATTCTATCCATCCATCTGTTAATATTTTCGTTAAAAATCTTCTCCAATCTACAAGTAATATATCTTTCACATTTTATACAGAGGTAAAGATTCAGATTCTTTCAAATCTTAGTGATGTCACCATTGACCTTAGTGTGGGGACCTCGAGGCCACACATTTTGTTCAGAGCATATTTCTGCAATCAGGAAATTAGAACTTGGTATAGAGAAGTCTTAGTTCATAGCTGTGCCTCATCATACTTCTTTAGTCATGTGACCTTTGAGCTTGAAACATTGATATTGAATTCATATATGTGAACATGCGACATCTCACAACCATTATAAGTGAATAAAAACTACTGTTTCAATACAGCTCAGCATGTCATTATGTCTTCTAATTTCCCAAATTCATCACAGATCTATCAATTGCTCTAATATTGTTCCTTAAAAACAAGGTTTGATGAATAAGGACTCCATTAGCTTGTATTTGAAAGTTGCATATGATGGAGGATAAAATAAAATCCTTTGAAATGGGAGTTTTATTTTCAAGATCATGTAATGGTCACTTCAATCTCACTTTAAAGGCCCACACATTTTGTTCACAACCACAAGTTTGAGAAGTGTGCTGGGGTGCAAGCCTGACGTAATATTAAAAATCAATATTAAAAATCAAAATGCAGGGTAAAGGAAAAGATACTTAGATATGATATGACCTATGATGGGGATAAAGTATGCGAGGATTCGGTGAATAATTCTATTTTGTCCATTGTTTATGCATGATGATCAACTTGCTGATTTCATTAGATTTATTTATTAGATTTAATTTATTTAATCTAATTTATTTAAAATGTTAATTTATGAAACATTTAGCTACTTGTGCAATATATCTGTTGACCACAGATACGGTCAAACAAGAAACATTTAAAAATATCTATTTTGTGCAGACCATAATCCCTCATAAAATCTAGCAAAGTTATTGAAGATATTTTTTTGAAGAACATTTACGAGAAATTTCCTGACTTAAATTTATTTTGGGAGTAATGCCATCACACAACATTGTCTGTGTTATAATCAATTTATTAATTTTACAAGATAAGGTCAACAAACCTTTATAAATTATATTTCATTACAGAATATGATCTTATCTACATGCAATACCTCTTCATCTACTTATCAATTTGGTCTCATTCCTTTATTGCCAAAGGTTGTGGAAAGAGGGGGTAAACACAGTTCACCTGGCAAGTGATAATTCAGATAACTCGTCACTTGCAGACTAAAGAAACATTGGATTTAAATAGATCCTTCTGTGTATAGTAATATATACAATGGGATAAAATCAGTTAATAAAGGTGTCAAATATATCAACAGAGATTGGTACTTCTGGGAAGGGAACGAAGGACTGCCTGACAGGTCTGCAATATTTTCTGCAGATTGAGCAAAAGAAAAACAAATAATTTTTAATGGATTCCAAGCCACATAGCCATAAAATAAATTAAGCAGCTGATACTAAATGCAAGAAATATATTAATGCTTTAATGAGTTATAAACGGCAGTGTGAGTGGGATGAATTGTGAATAACAAGCTTTATGACTTAAAACCTACATGAGGTAAACGTTACAATTCATGCCGTAAATTACGTCGTACATCAATATGTGTATGGTCACCTGCATGTGGTGCCCTCTATATTATCGAAATCATGATCATTCCAGTGTTTACATGCACATGTCCAATTTACAATCAGGCATTCCTTCATTGTAGGCAATATTTGCCTCAATAGCTCTATTTTAGAAATGTCTGCATTGGCCGTATGTGCATGGAGAACATGGCAGACAGGAAATAATAGCTGGCAGGCGGGCCACCCATTAGAAGATATGTGGATGACATATCAGGTTGTTTTTCAAGATTCATATATTGAATCATTTTAAAAGGTGGAAACGACCTCTGAGACAGTAAAACAAGATAATATGTCTCTTAAAAAATAAAAACATAAAATATGCCACTTTATGTTAGTCAAAAACTCATAATTTGCATTGATGTGTCTCATTAACTAACAATGGCCTGACCCTGCCAAGGATAAATCCTTTCTCAACACGGATAAACCTCAGTGTATGATAAGTCTGCATGGCAATGCCTAAATAGCTGTTTGGGGTAATGATGTTTATATAAAAAACGATTTCTTTCTTGTCATCTTTGCAAGAAAATTGGTTTCTACTTCACATGAATAATTCAAGTCTTTTTCACGAGTTCAGCTTCATTCATTCCCAAAGTGACCTACCCAGCAGAGCCTATCTCAGACTACCTCAGCTCACCCACACAGCCAACTGCTGCTTGCCCAGTCACCTGACCTACCCAGCAGAACATACCACAGACTTCCACAGCTCACCGCCACAGCCAACTGCTGCTTTCCCATTCACATGACCTACCAAGTAGAACCTACCATAGACTTCCACAGCTCACCCACACAGCCAACTGCTGCTTTCCCATTCACATGACCTACCAAGCAGAACCTACCACAGACTTCCACAGCTCACCCACACAGCCTACTGCTGCTTGCCTAGTCACCTGACCTACCCAGCACAGCCTACCACAGACTACCACTTCTCACCCACACAGTTCACCCACACAGCCTACTGCTGCTTGCCCAGTCAACTGACCTACCCAGCACAGCCTACCACAGACTACCACTTCTCACCCACACAGTTCACCCACACAGCCTACTGCTGCTTGCCCAGTCAACTGACCTACCCAGCACAGCCTACCACAGACTACCACTTCTCACCCACACAGTTCACCCACACAGCCTACTGCTGCTTGCCCAGTCAACTGACCTACCCAGCACAGCCTACCACAGACTACCACTTCTCACCCACACAGTTCACCCACACAGCCTACTGCTGCTTGCCCAGTCAACTGACCTACCCAGCACAGCCTACCACAGACTACCACTTCTCACCCACACAGTTCACCCACACAGCCTACTGCTGCTTGCCCAGTCAACTGACGTACCCAGCACAGCCTACCACAGACTAACACAGCTCACCCACACAGCTCACCCACACAGCCTACTGCTGCTTGACCAGTCACCTTACCTACCCAACAGAACCTACCACACTACCACAGCTCACCCACACAGCCTATTGCTGCTTGCCCAGTCACCTGACTTACCCAGCAGAGCCTACCACAGACTACCACAGCTCACCCACACAGCCTACTGCTGCTTGACCAGTCAACTGACCTACCCTGTAGAACCTACCACAGACTACCACAGCTCACCCACACAGCCTACTGCTGCTTGATCAGTCACCTGACCTACCCAGTAGAACCTACCACAGACTACCACAGCTCACCCACACAGTTCACCCACACAGCCTACTGCTGCTTGCCCAGTCAACTGACCTACCCAGCACAGCCTACCACAGACTACCACTTCTCACCCACACAGTTCACCCACACAGCCTACTACTGCTTGCCTAGTCACTTGACCTACCCAGCACAGCCTACCACAGACTACCACTTCTCACCCACACAGTTCACCCACACAGCCTACTGCTGCTTGCCCAGTCAACTGACTTACCCAGCACAGCCTACCACAGACTAACACAGCTCACCCACACAGCTCACCCACACAGCCTACTGCTGCTTGACCAGTCACCTTACCTACCCAACAGAACCTACCACACTACCACAGCTCACCCACACAGCCTATTGCTGCTTGCCCAGTCACCTGACTTACTAAGCAGAGCCTACCACAAACTACCACAGCTCACCCACACAGCCTACTGCTGCTTGACCAGTCAGCTGACCTACCCTGTAGAACCTACCACAGACTACCACAGCTCACCCACACAGCCTACTGATGCTTGACCAGTCACCTGACCTACCCAGTAGAACCTACCACAGACTACCACAGCTCACCCACACAGCCTACTGCTGCTTGCCTAGTCACTTGACCTACCCAGCACAGCCTACCACAGACTACCACTTCTCACCCACACAGTTCACCCACACAGCCTACTGCTGCTTGCCCAGTCACCTAACCTACACAGCACAGCTACAACACACTGTTGCAGTTCACACAGCCAACTGCTGCCCAGTCACCTGACCTACCCAGCAGAGCCTACCACAGACTACCACAGCTCACCCACACAGCCTACTGCTGCTTGCCTAGTCACTTGACCTACCCAGCACAGCCTACCACAGACTACCACTTCTCACCCACACAGTTCACCCACACAGCCTACTGCTGCTTGCCCAGTCAACTGACCTACCCAGCACAGCCTACCACAGACTACCACTTCTCACCCACACAGTTCACCCACACAGCCTACTGCTGCTTGCCCAGTCAACTGACCTACCCAGCACAGCCTACCACAGACTACCACTTCTCACCCACACAGTTCACCCACACAGCCTACTGCTGCTTGCCCAGTCACCTAACCTACACAGCACAGCTACAACACACTGTTGCAGTTCACACAGCCAACTGCTGCCCAGTCACCTGACTTACCCAGCAGAGCCTACCACAGACTACCACAGCTCACCCACACAGCCTACTGCTGCTTGACCAGTCAACTGACCTACCCTGTAGAACCTACCACAGACTACCACAGCTCACCCACACAGCCTACTGCTGCTTGATCAGTCACCTGACCTACCCAGTAGAACCTACCACAGACTACCACAGCTCACCCACACAGCCTACTGCTGCTTGTCTAGTCACTTGACCTACCCAGCACAGCCTACCACAGACTACCACTTCTCACCCACACAGTTCACCCACACAGCCTACTGCTGCTTGCCCTGTCACCTAACCTACACAGCACAGCTACAACACACTGTTGCAGTTCACCTACACAGCCTACTGCTGCCCAGTCACCTGACCTACCCAGCAGAACCTACCACACTGCCACAGCTCACCCACACGGCCTACTGCTGCTTGCCCAGTCACCTGACCTACCCAGCAAAACCTACTAACACAGACTACCACAGCTCACCAACACAGTATACTGCTGCTTGACCAGTCACCTAACCTACCCAGCAGAGCCTACCACAGACTACCGCGGCTCACCCACACAGTTCACTGCTTGCCCAGTCACCTGACCTACCCAGCACAGCCTACCAGACTACCACAGCTCACCCACACAGTCAACTGCTGCATGCCCAGTCACCTGATCCACCCAGTGGAGACTACCACAGACTACCACAGCTCAACCACACAGCCTACTGCTGCTTGCCCAATCAACTAACCAACATTTCACTGAACTGATACATGTAGTTAATCATGAAAAGTACATGTCTGATTCTGAAATGTTCCTGTTTTATTGGAAGGAACCTGTTTGATATTGGTAATAGGTATTATCAGCGAGGACCTGTCTGTGTGGGATGTTAGGTCCAATGGGTGAGGATCTGTCTGTGTGGAATGTTAGGTCCAATGGGTGAGGACCTGTCTGAATGAGGCACATGTGTTCAAATGAATTACTTGTTACACTCCCTGTTGACACTCCCTATTGTCACTCCCTATTGTCACACATGTTTGGGTCCTGTCAGGGAGCTGTCACATTAGGTTGGGTCTACTGCCACATCAATTTGCTTTGCATATACTACCACTTAACCATGTCTGAAATTCGTGTTAAAACCACATCACCAGTTTGTTCGCTGGGATTATTATTATTATTATTATTATTATTATTATTATTATTACAAGTGGACCGACAATAATATGAAATGCAGAGGTGCAAGTTAACGTTAGGGGGAACAGGGACACTTCATGCAGAGGATCACAACTGTATGAAATGTGTTGTTGACTGTTGCTAATATACCAAAAATGCATGACGTCACTATTTCATTGATAAATAGCCACACCACCATTATGACGTCATTGATCCTTCAACTGCATGAAATAATGCACCATTATAACCCACCAAAACCAACTAAATAAATACCATATATCGGTTCAGATGGGATCAATGCTTATTAATACACATGAAAACATAATGTATTGATCTTTTATGACTAATCCATTAGCCAATAGTTGCTGCATTAGACCTCATCACTGCCCAGTGATACAAAATTAGAAGTAAAATAACATCATATTTCTCAAAATTTCCCAAGCTTTTTATGACAAAATTGAGATGTTTTGCAAGTTTAATTACCAAAATTTAAGAACAGGGTTACTCCAAATATTATTCTATTTAGTTTAAATAGAGGGAATTTTGATTAATGGTCTATATTTTGAGATATCTAACTTTCTTCAAATTCAAGTAAAAACATTTATTTGAATCATTTTATTTACAAAAACACAAATTACTTGAGTTATAAGACATCTTTTAAAATTCTGTCTATTTAAACTAAATAACATCATTCTAGCTAAAGATTAATGCCTTGGTTATGCAGATTGCTAGTGTAGTTATGGCCAAAAATGTTTTTCAAGTAAGCTCTATCCTTTCTTTAATTGTTACCAAAAAAAACATCTTTTTCTGATTTTTGCTTCAACTTTGAATCTAAAATGATTAAAAATGAGAAAATTTTTAAAACAAATTAAAAATCTAATCAAAAGAAAAATCCATCCCTGAGCATTTGATACATTTAAGACTGAAATCCGTTTTGTAGTTATTTTCATACAAAGCAATTATCTTGCATCATGTAATTTTTCGGGGTTCAAATCATTTTTATTGCGGGAAAAAAGAATTTTAGAAGACACTGTTCCCCCTAACGTTAATATAAAGCATAGGAGTAAATGGAGAAAGAAGTCTTCATGTTGCAAGCAAGGTAAACACAGTTGCGTGAGGCTACGAGATGCACATTTCTTTCCACTGAACATCGTGTATACAAATGACCACAGTTTCATAAATAATCGGAGTAGAAAGATGATTTAACCTGCTCCAGAACTGTGATGACGTTGTGAGCAAGGTAAACACAGTTGTGTGAGGCTACGAGATGCACATTTCATTCAACCGAATATTATATATACAGACCATACCTTCGTCAATAATTGGAGTAGAAAGGTGTTTTTTCATGCTCTAAAACTGTGTTGACATTGCAAGAAATACAGAAATGTGTCATAATGAAGTCAGATAGGAAAGTGTTGTCATAGTGACGTCAAACATGGAAGTGTCAACATAGTGACGTCATGGTAACATCATAAATTATGTTAATATGAATACTGCTGTTACCTTTTTGTAAGCTCCTCCCTCTGTACTGCTTGAAATACCAGTTTCCAATAATAAAAGGAATTTGTGCTATGTCCCCTCCACTCTTCTTAATATTTCATCTTTTTCTTTCCAATGAGCCCAAGATCAAGCCGATCGGTGCAGCAGATGCTCTGTTTGAGTTAATTAATGACTTTCTCATTCCTATTCATATTATTGATAATTATTACAAGTGAACCGACAATAATATGAGCACTGTTATTTTCATATTTACACATTGTCAAAAATTGGAGAAAGATAATTCAGTGAAACTGTCTCGTCATTGCGAGCAAGGGAAACCTAGTTGCATGAGGCTATGAAATGCACACTCTTTTCAAAGCATTTTTTTCCATAAGCAAAAGACCAGTTTTGTCAACAATGTAGAAAGATGATTTAACCTGATGTCCTCTTGACATTGCAAGCAGAGTAAACAAAGTTACGTGAGGCTACGAGATGCATATTTCTTTCAACACTGAATATTTCATTATATAAAAGACAACAGTTTCGTCAATAATTGGAGTAGAAAGATGATTTAACCTGGAGTGAAGTCCTCTTGACGTTGCGAGCAAGGTAAAGACAGTTGGTTGAGGCAAGGATATGCACATTTCTTTCAAATGAATATTACAAAACAAAAGTCCACAGTTTTGTCAATAATTATAGTAGAAAGATGTCTTGACGTTGCGAGCAAGGTAAACACAGTTGCGTGAGGCTATGAGATGCACACTTCTTTCAACTGAATATTTTATATATAAACGACCATACCTTTGTCAATAATTGAAGTAGAAAGATCATATTGACATTGCAAGCAAGATAAACATGATAACGTTATACAGGAAAGTGTCATCATAGTGACGTCAGACAGGAAAGTTGTGACAGTCATAGTGATGTCAGACATAATGACGTCATGCTCACATCATAAATTATGTTAATATATATTTAGTTAATGACTTTATCATTTCTATTCATATTATTGATTATTATTATTATTATTATTATTGTTATTATTATTATTATTATTATTATTATTATTATTATTATTATTATTATTATTATTATTATTATTATTATTATTATTATTATTCAAAGGTTTATTTTACGCCAAACACAACAACAAAGATTTTTTCTGATTTGTGAAATAAATACTAATAAAATATTTAACAAAGACGGTGCAGTGGTGACTCTTGTGATTGAAAATATATCCCCTAAACTTAAATGACATTCAGCTATAATGAATCCCCTATAAAGTGAATACTTATCTAACAAGTCTACAATCACACCACAAGGATACAGAGAACACCATGAGGCTGACCACATTTAGTCTAGCTGGAAAAAGGTATCTAACACCACCCTCGCACTGCTAGCTAATTGGTCTAGCTGGGAAAGGGTGCCTGACATCACCCTTGCATTGCTAGCTAATTGGTCTAGTTGGGAGAGGGTGCCTGACACTACCATAGCACTGCTAGCTAATTGGTCTAGCTGGAAAATTATGGCACGCTAACACTGCTAGCTTATTGGTCTAGCTGGGAAAGAGTGCCTGAAACTACCATAGCACTGCTAGCTGGAAAAGGGTGCCTTATACCATCCTAGCACTGCTAGCTAATTGGTCTAGCTGGAAAAGAGTGTCGTACACCACCCCAGCAATGCTAGCTAATTGGTCTAGCTGGAAAAGAGTGTCGTACACCACCCCAGCAATGCTAGCTAATTGGTCTAGCTGGAAAAGGGTGCCTTACACCAACCCAGCACTGCTAGCTAATTGGTCTAGCTGGGAAAGGGTGCCTGACACTACTATAGCACTGCTAGCCAATTTGTCTAGGTGGAAAAGGGTGCCTAACACCACCATAGCATTGCTAGTTAATTGGTCTAGATGGAAAAGGGTGCCTTATACCATCCTAGCACTGCTAGCTAATTGGTCTAGCTGGAAAAGAGTGTCTTACACCACCCTAGCAATGCTAGCTAATTGGTCTAGCTGGAAAAGGGTGCCTTACACCAACCCAGCACTGCTAGCTAATTGGTCTAGCTGGGAAAGGGTGCCTGACACTACTATAGCACTGCTAGCCAATTTGTCTAGGTGGAAAAGGGTGCCTAACACCACCATAACATTGCTAGTTAATTGGTCTAGATGGAAAAGGGTGCCTTATACCATCCTAGCACTGCTAGCTAATTGGTCTAGCTGGAAAAGAGTGTCTTACACCACCCTAGCAATGCTAGCTAATTGGTCTAGCTGGAAAAGGGTGCCTTACACCAACCCAGCACTGCTAGCTAATTGGTCTAGCTGGGAAAGGGTGCCTGACACTACTATAGCACGGCTAGCCGATTTGTCTAGGTGGAAAAGGGTGCCTAACACCACCATAGCATTGCTAGTTAATTGGCCTAGCTGGAAAGGGTGCCTTACACCACCCTAGCACTGCTAGCTAATTGGTCTAGCTGGGAAAGGGTGCCTAACACTACCATAGCACTGCTAGCTAATTGGTCTAGGTGGAAAAGGGTGCCTAACACTACCATAACACCAGTTAACTGGTCTAGCCGTAATGAGGTGCCTAACACTACTACTATGAGATGCATTGTTATCAGCCAAAGTACAGGTGATATATATTATTATGAAAAGCAATTAAGACCCTTAACCCCTAACGGACGGGAAGGACGCCAACGTCCACCACCGGTAACGGACGGGAGGGACGGCAACGTCCCCAAGTTGGCCCAACTTCAATTCACTCTCTTTAATTTTAGTTTTCTTGGTATACATTTAATATACAAGCACAAAATCTTTCCAAGTTTTAATCTTGACATTACCTGCTGCTGAAATAGTAGTTGGTAGATACATTAGTTCCAATACAGGACGTAAAATGCGTAATTTAATCCAGTTTGTTTGCTCTTGAGAAATGTTGTGTCAGCCATTGCTGCAGAAATAATGAGGTCAAAGTCGGTCTCGCAACAAGTGCAGCTCCACATTTTCTGCATGAGCTATATATTGTTTCCAAATAACACAACAATAAAAGACATTTATAAGTGATCATAAGTTGTTGTTTTATTTATTATATGTAAGTGGAGAATAAAAATAGTTGTGTAAGGTTCGATTTTATCAGGGGGGGGGGGGAGATGAGAAAAGTGAAACTAGGTCAACTTTAGCAGACGATCATATTGTCAACAAGTAGCTGTCAAAATGGCAGAAGAAGACAACTGGAGTTTAGAGGGAGATGCTGGGCTTGAGGAGATGATCGACAGTGGTGAAGAGGAGGAGGCAGGGGCAGAAAGAGGAGGTGGTGATGCTGATAGAGTGTATGACAGTAGACCTTGGGTCAGGTTAATGGATTGCAGTGACTTCTACCCAGTTGTACAGGTGCCATTTGATGACCAAGACATTGGGCCTGTCAATCCACCAAGGTAAATTTCAATAAATTTATAAAATATAAAAAAAATTAATAATACCAAAATTAATCTGTAGAACTGACGATAATATGGACTGGCAGAGGTGCAAATTGATATAAACCATAGTTTTGTCAATAATTGGAGTAAAAAAAATAACTTGCAATGGAGAAGTCTTGATGTTTGAAAAGCAGAAGACATTTGGACTCCATGTTAATTTCAATGTTCATTTCAATGAAGTGTCACATTTTGGATCTGACACATATTCATTTCAAGTACTCTATGGTTGAAATAGAAATTTATCAAGTACTGAAATCACATTAATTCCATGCTTTAAATAAAAGTGCAATAGCCTTTGAAATAGAAAAACCAAAATAGCAATATATATATATAACATGTATGGCATTAACTGACTATGTGACAGCCTATGCCTTATCTGCAACTTACAAATTATCTGCAATCTTTACAAAATCTGAAAATAAGCATCCTTGATTTGACAATAAATTCCTCACAAAATTGTCCAATCTGGCAATAAATGGTGTACACTACAGTATCTTTTCTGTACAAGTATTTATTATTTTTTTGGCATATTCGTGTTCACAAATATCAAACAAAGTCCTATAAGAAGAAGAAATGCCAAATGATATAAATTGTGAAATTTGTTAAATTGAACACCCCCTTCAATATCCATTTCTGGACACTTTTAACAAATGTAAAACCCTGGACATGCCACTGATGCCTTTCACACACTGTCCTTCTGTGACGTCACACTGATAAAAGTCACTCTGTGTTGAACGCGCCATTTATCAAACGCGCAACGTGCCGAATACAATAAGCCTTGATGTTTCTAGCAAGGTAAACACAGTTGCATGTGGCTACGAGATTTTCCCCCTAACTGGGACAGGGCTCTGACCACTTAGTTTAAGAGAAAAAGCATTTGGTCCTCCTTGTTATCATGCTGGGCTGGTCAGAGCATTCTCCTTACAGATATGGATTCACAAATAAAAAAGCTGATTTTCTGGCATTTTATACAAAGTAATTGGTATATTTATATTTAAAAAGAGATTATGCAAGCTTGAATACCAGCCGAAAATGACAAAAATCTCAGTGCAGAAGACAAGACTTGTTGATGTGGGTCCATCTAGTGTCACGGGACAAAGTTATTTGAGGTGCAGATGGGGTTTCAGCAAACTAACACAAATCATATGGCCATTCACATCTTTTTGAATTCTCCCACCAAAAATGACCACCCCAAGCCCAACCCATGATCCTGATCCCACTGGGTCCTCGCACTTCTCAATCTCATTTTATTGATAATATATTTTCACATATATCAATGAATATATCCCTGATGAGACTAATGATGACGGGAACTGATATGGAGAAAAGCCCTGTAATAATTAACTGGAAAAATCCGAAAAAAGAATAAATCTTTTTTAAGTACATTTAATTGTTTTTATTCAATATATAATATCAACATTTACAGAGCAACTACAAAAATAGATATACAACATATTTTCTATAATACAATTTGGCCATAACAAACATGTTTTGTCAAAATTATATACATTTCAGAGTAATATACTGTATACAGAGAAAAATTCGCGCCTAGTTATTTTATAGTTAATCTTTTATTTCCACTTTTGTATATAATGTCATTTTTTTTAAACTTTCAGATCAGAGGCCAAACCAATAGAGTTTTTTGAACACATGGCAACAATGCCTGATGAAGAACAAAGTGTATTGGAGCTGTTGCTAGTAGAGACAAACCGGTTTGCACATCAACAGGCTACGACCAATTGGGTGGATTTGACTATGTGTGAGATGCGTGTTTTTGTGGGACTAGTTCTTACAATGGGCATCGTCAGGAAACCAAATTTAAAGTCGTATTGGACGACTGATTTCTTGACTGAATCTCCTGGTTTTGGGAAAGTGAGCATTTTCAACATTTATCGATATATTAGTTGTGTGAAATTTGAAAAGGATTAGAACCAATAACAGTAACCCTTTGATTTACATGCTTTTACTGATATCTTGGAGTAATTATGAATGGAGGCGCAACGTCGCAAGATCAAAAGGCGCATCATAGTTGCCGCCATACCCATTGTTATGATGACGCCATATAGGTGCAAGATATGAAAGTTTTGACGTAATTTTTTTTCTCAAATCTACTTTAAGTGATCAAAACCACAATTTTAAAGTTAAACATATCGCGAATGAAATGTTCGTTTTTTCATACAGATTATGGGGATATAAATTTGATTTCTCTGCTCCAAGCGTAGATGATTTTATGAAGAGATTTTCAAATCCATCTCATATTTATGAAAATGAGTCAAAATTTCCGTTTTCCTCTCAGATTATCAGGATATCATGTACTTTATTGTTATTTTTGTCTTTCCAGTTTATTTTTAATTATTGGCGCATATATTGGCAGATAAGAAAAATATACCATTTTTTTCAGTAAAAAATATACTATCAGAAAATGCAATTTATATCCCTGCCAATTTATGCGCCGTCATAGATACTTTGTCTTATGCAATGTTATGTCATAATTTAAAATCAATAAAAAATGAACAATATAAAACTGTAGCAGGAATTTATAAATTCTGTATCATAAAGATATTTTGTTTTAATTTTTTTTTACAAAGTTACATGAATAGAGACACAATTTTTACAAACATGTATAAAACAATTAAAGATTTATTATTGAAACAATCAGAACAGAAATGAACAGATTTATTTGAAGTAATTTTGAGTGGATGGTATTGTAAGACCCAAAATAGCAACTATTCTGAATTTTTCTTTATAAAAAAGACACTAAAATGTGGTATAAAACTTCAATGAAACATTGGCCAATTTATTTTTTAAAAATATAAATCTTCAATTTTCCACTGTTCCAAAGTCGGCAACTATGATAGGATCAAAGGATTTTGAATCCATTGTGTAAGACAATGCGTTACCATGACGCCATAGCTCATATAACGGCCGTCACGCCTCCATTCATAATTACTCCAAGCTGATATGATTTACTGGAACCATGTAATTCCTATATTTCTTTTCTAAATTGCACAGATTATGACAAGAGATCGCTTTCTCCAGATATGGAGACACTTTCACACCTCCGACAATGAGAAATATCCAGCAAATGGCCAACCAGGGTATGATCCTACACACAAAATCATGCCCCTGGTTGGACTTTGCAATGATATATTCACAGCAAAGTACCGTCTGGGAAGAGATATAGTGATAGATGAGTCCATGCTTGGATTTAAAGGACAGTGAGTATGAATTTGACATTCGACTTGATAAGAGAAATAGCATCAATTGATTAATCAGATCCAAATTTTTATATATATTTGTTGAAAAATGATATCGTTTCAGAAGAATATGAATGATTTTACTTTCAGCAAAATTTTTCAGTTTGTACCTAACCCTATTTTCTTAAATTGTTATTTGTAGTCATGCACTAGTGCAGTATATGCCTGCAAAAAAATGTCACCAGTGGGGGCCAAAGTTTTGGACATTGGCCGAATCTAGTTCGGGGTTCGCATCATGTTTGCTGCCGTACAAAGGCAAAAAGTATGATACGGACAGTAGAAAGGAACATGGACTTGGTTATCAAGTTATCAAAAAACTTGTCCAACCCCACCTTCACAAAGGTCACCACCTTACAACAGATAAGTGAGTATAATTTGTGTTTTACATACCATACTTAAATAAGACAAGGTTTTCGCGCAAGTTATATTTTTGTTATAAGTTACATGGTTAAAGATTTTCCAAACTTATATGCATGTGTAATTTCAGCTACTTCACCAATCCTAAATCTTGTCACGAACTTTACCAAAACGGAACCTACACAACAGGGACGGTGCGTGTTCACCGGAAAGGAATGCCAACTACATTAAAGATGATGAGGCTTCAAAAGAAAGAATCTGTAGGAATGACCCAGGGACATTTATTCGCAATGAAAATTCATGATAGAAAAGAAGTGACATTCCTTTCCACATTTGAAAATGGAAGGTAAATTTATTTGTTTGTATCAGTCTTCCCGGTAGTCGCCAGACATTCAACAGACATTCGGTCCAGCAAAGTTGACTTTTTTCCCAAACGGCGATATGATTAAAACATTTGCTTCATTATATGTATAGAAATATTCTGACACATGTCAGCAATAGTCTGCCTTCACATAACTTTACATTGTGCACAAGTCAGAGAAAATGTTAGTTTAACGATGCTTAAATACACATATAAGACACGAGGTCACCATTATAAAAACCGGAAGTGACAGGGACAGGTTCTTATTTTTAGCGCGAAAACGATGGACCGCTACCACAGTGTATTCATTCGCATTGAGATATTAATACATTGTGCAATGATGGATCCCTGACACTTTGTATTTACGTTTTACTTTTAAAATGACTGCTGAACTTGTTGAGGGATAAGCTTTAAGAAAAGTTTGAATTTTCACAGAAATACAATTCAGACACGAGGTCCGACTAAAGCGGAAAATATGCTGGACCTTGGCAAAAAATATCGGTTAGGACCGGCGGTTATCGGGAAGGCTGGTATCAATGACATTTTCACCAATATTTGAAATTCATAAATTCTAATTTATGAAATGCCTCATTTATTCTTGTCTGTTCTTACATCTAGGGTTTTTAACAGTTGTATTCTTCTATTTCTAGATTAATCACCAAGAGGAACAGTGCAGGAAAGCAAGTGACAATACCTGCAGTTATGAAAATTTACAATGAAACGATGTGTGGCGTTGATCGAAATGATCAAATGACTCACGAGCTGGAGCCATCAATGAAGTGCATTAAACTATACAAGAGGGTGATAATAAATTACCTCTGCCGAATTCTAGGTGAGTATTCAGGACAGTTATTTTGTACTCAGTGTTTAGTGTAAACATTGTAGCAAGTGCCTGTCTATGTTGATGTTTGGACTCACTGTGTAAATATCACCAGGCCCCCCTTCTGAACATCATGATACAACATTATACATTATGTAAATACATTGAAAAGTGGAGGTGACATCATAAGGGGCGTAGCATTGTTCATTTTGTTGGAAAGAATAACATATTTGATTACTGTACTCCCACATAACATAGACCCAGACTTGCTATGATGTTTACACATAAGACTGTACTGTACCAAAGTATGAATCTTAACAAATTGTAAATAATTGCACATTCAACTTTAAAAATCTGAATTTAACAATGCTTAATATACCTAATATCTATTTCAGTGAACAGCTTTATAATCTACAAGCAAGTTCGTGGTGCTGCGAAGACCATGGATCACATGGATTATCAGCGCTCCGTAGCCACTGACTTGATAGGAGATTATAGAGGCAAGTTTTATTCTGAATCTTCCAGCTCTCAAAAATCAATTTGACCTGTTATCAAAAACTGACTTTCTTTGGGGCAATATGAGAAAATGGAAAAGACAAATTGAAACGAGTGTGATAGATTTTGAAGCATTCTCCAAAACACAAACCAACTTGAGTCATTTGATCATATGACATCAAAGGAATAATTTGGTCATTTGGTTGCAGACTAGCAGACATACAAAATGCACTTAAATTTAAGATTTATATTTCCTTTTAATAGGTGGCATTGCCGTATTACAAAGACAACCAGTTGTCCCATTCAGCAGGCTGACAGAGCGTCACTTCCAGGAATTGCTTCCTGGAACACAGCGTAAAGTATGCAAAGTATGTGGGCAGCGGAGAAGAACATGGTGCAAAGATTGTGCAGTTGGTTTGTGTTTTGGAGAATGCTTCAAAATCTATCACACTCGTTTAAATATTTGAGCCAACTGTTTGGATGGAACTTGAAGGCGTGGAGGTGAGACGGTGGTGAGAAGACGGCGAGAAGACAGTGAGACGGTGGTGGGAAGACGGTGAGACTCTGGTGAGAAGACGGCGAGACGGTGGTGAGAAGACGGTGAGACTCTAGTGAGAAGACGGTGAGACTCTGGTGAGAAGACGGCGAGACGGTGGTGAGAAGACGGCGAGACGGTGGTGAGAAGTCGGCGAGAATAAGATCTTGAGACTCTGGTGAGAAGACGGTCAGATGGGGTTTAGACGGTGGTGAGGAGACGGTGGTGAGAAGACGGTGAGACTCTAGTGAGAAGACGGTGAGACTCTGGTGAGAAGACGGCGAGACGGTGGTGAGAAGACGGCGAGACGGTGGTGAGAAGACGGCGAGAATAAGATCTTGAGACTCTGGTGAGAAGACGGTCAGATGGGGTTTAGACGGTGGTGAGAAGACGGCGAGATGGGGTTCAGACGGTGATGAGAACAAGACAGGCTGAGAAGAATCTGAAATTAGACCAAATGGAATAAACATTAAAAAGAATATAATTGTACAATAGAGACAATTTTGGTGTACATTTCCCAGATTTAACTTGTAATTAAGTTGATTGAAGTAGCAGTAATGAATTTTAAAATTTCATCTCCGTTTATACATACATTCTATGTAAACCAATTTACAAGATATTGGATGATGTTTTGGCATTTTATTATATTAAGGCTAGGATATTACAACTGGCATTCATCCTTAAGGGTTAAGTAAATATCTTGCATTGCTCAAACTAAACATGTAACTTCTCATTCATAAATCATAAAAATGTATATAACACTCACCTACTGAGCACACATTTTGCATCCATTTGGAGGCTGAGGCCAGTTGGCATTGGCCAACTCTTCAAGAGTTACTTGTCGGGCCTGCACAGATTAAAAAATATTAGAACTATTTACATGCTATTGCCTGTTTTGTTGTTTTATTATTATGTTTTTACATATTCTTTGTTATGCTAAATCAGAAACAGAAAGTGATGGAGTAGTTTTTATCACATGCCTTCATTGCTCCCTCAATACTTACATGCATAGTGAGTGGAAAGGAAAAAATAGTATATGAGACAGTGTCCCCATTCAACTTTAATTGAGTCAAATATGACACCTGCTGGACAGTATGCAGTGACATCTGGTGGTAAAGGTTGATGCTGTCCCCATGCTTTCAAACCAATATGGCACCCACATGATGTTTGGAGATCAACCAGATTTTAGAAAAGATTTGTTGATTTACCAAGCTTTTTATGCACTTTGCTGTATGTGAAGATTGGCACAAATATTGGGTTAAGTAATGGGAGAAATTTAATTTAAATGTGACTATGGCGCATCACACAGTGCCTTCCCAATCCCTGCATGCATAAAAAAGGATGAAAGTGATCAGAGAGGAAGGGTGACAAGATATGACAAGACAGCTACATAAGTAAGAAATAGTTACATCAGTGAGAGATAGCTGCACAAGTGAGATATAGTTGTGTTATGGGAAAGTAGCAATTATACCTACTTTTGTGTACTGATAATCATATTCTCCTCCTGGCCCATAATGATCACGCATCAACTCCCTCATCTTGATCGGGAAGGTGAGTGTCACCCGTCCTCCCTTGTCCTGCCATTTGTTGAAGATCTGAAAGATACACAAATGATTCTCACTTTCAGAATGTTACAATGCAATGTAAACTGAGAATGACAATTGTAACCTTCAAGAGAGGTGTTCCCATAGAGGTTTGTAGTATTTTTATAATTTGTTATGAAGACATCTTTAAAATTTTCAAATCATAGTTAAGAATTATTTTTTTCTAAAACCCAGAAAAGATTATGGTTATATTAGGAATATTTAATAATTTTCATGATTTTAGGCAAGAAACTGTTCATCTTACATTTCAATACAAAACAGTGACAATATATTAAACCTGCAGAGCACCCAAAATGTCAATTTTCTCAAAGATAATGCAATCATAAATGATAATTAGCAAGAAGGAATGATAACGGCATGTAATATTAATCATATTTGTTGCTTTCAGTCAGGAAAATTTAATAATTTTCATGATTTGGGACAAGAATCTGTTCATGTCAGATTTCAATACAAAACAGTGACAATATATTAAACCTGCAGAGCACCCAAAATGTCAATTTTCTCAAAGATAATGCAATCATATACATACCATAAGGATGTTGTACACCATTTTATAAGATGCCCTTTTCCCTGAATTGCAATGCATCATTGCATGTCTGGCCCCTTCAGGAAGACAGGGAAGACTGAAAAGAAAAGTAATAATCTGTTTCAAAAATGTTGAGATCAATGTAAAAATCAGATACTCTAGAGCTCCTTTTCTTTTTAAACAGTTCTTTTACCAATATGATTATCTGAATTTACATGAGCAGATCTCTTTTTGTTTAATTTTCTTCTTTCACATGCTTTTTTTCCTTGGGAGCATCATCATTTCACATTTCAGTGTTAAGTGTCAAAATTGACCTTGCAATGGTATTCTGCATTTACTGCTTGCCCTAGCTTGACCATGTGGAAGTGAAGCAGGAAATAAATAATAAATATGAACATGCATTATGTAAAATACAGAGAATGATTTTGCATAAAAAGAGACGTTATTTGAATAGAAACCTGAAGTTGGTTACAGCGTCAGCTTATAAGCACCAGTCCTAAATTGCAGATTTTGAAGATTTCTGTTCAGACCAAAATTTTCCTCATCTCTTGCCGAGTGTGTCAGGGTCCTGAAACATGTCCCTGAAAAGTCTCAAACTCATAGGA
Source organism: Amphiduros pacificus (assembly GCA_949316495.1). Classification (NCBI taxonomy): domain Eukaryota; kingdom Metazoa; phylum Annelida; class Polychaeta; order Phyllodocida; family Hesionidae; genus Amphiduros; species Amphiduros pacificus. The sequence continues at coordinate 53,263,345 of OX439001.1, read as the reverse complement.
TTGTAATGAAATTTTAAACAAATGATCTTCAAACATAAGTAATCAATATGATCATGCATTACGTAAAATACAGAGAATAATTTTGCATAAAAAGAGACGTTATTTGAATAAAACCTGAAATTTCCTTTGTTTCCTTGTTTCCATGGCAACGTTTTAATCAGCATTGATTGCAATCGGTGCTGGAATTGAGAAAATACATCCACACAAGTCAAAGGTCATATCTGGAAATTCCTGTCAATTTCTGATAGATATCACAAGAATAATGGCCATGAGAATCCACACAGTCCTAAATTGCAGATTTTGAAGATTTCTGTTCAGACCAAAATTTTCCTCATCTCTTGCCGAGTGTGTCGGGGTCCTGAAACATGTCCCTGAAAAGTCTCAAAGTCATAGGATTGTAATGAAATTTTAAACAAATGATCTTCAAACATAAGTAATCAATATGATCATGCATTACGTAAAATACAGAGAATAATTTTGCATAAAAAGAGACGTTATTTGAATAAAACCTGAAATTTCCTTTGTTTCCTTGTTTCCATGGCAACGTTTTAATCAGCATTGATTGCAATCGGTGCTGGAATTGAGAAAATACATCCACACAAGTCAAAGGTCATATCTGGAAATTCCTGTCAATTTCTGATAGATATCACAAGAATAATGGCCATGAGAATCCACACAGTCCTAAATTGCAGATTTTGAAGATTTCTGTTCAGACCAAAATTTTCCTCATCTCTTGCCGAGTGTGTCGGGGTCCTGAAACATGTCCCTGAAAAGTCTCAAACTCATAGGATTGTAATGAAATTTTAAACAAATGATCTTCAAACATAAGTAATCAATATGATCATGCATTACGTAAAATACAGAGAATAATTTTGCATAAAAAGAGACGTTATTTGAATAAAACCTGAAATTTCCTTTGTTTCCTTGTTTCCATGGCAACGTTTTAATCAGCATTGATTGCAATCGGTGCTGGAATTGAGAAAATACATCCACACAAGTCAAAGGTCATATCTGGAAATTCCTGTCAATTTCTGATAGATATCACAAGAATAATGGCCATGAGAATCCACACAGTCCTAAAATGCAGATTTTGAAGATTTCTGTTCAGACCAAAATTTTCCTGATCTCTTGCCGAGTGTGTCAGGGTCCTGAAACATGTCCCTGAAAAGTCTCAAACTCATAGGATTGTAATGAAATTTTAAACAAATGATCTTCAAACATAAGTAATCAATATGATCATGCATTACGTAAAATACAGAGAATAATTTTGCATAAAAAGAGACGTTATTTGAATAAAACCTGAAATTTCCTTTGTTTCCTTGTTTCCATGGCAACGTTTTAATCAGCATTGATTGCAATCGGTGCTGGAATTGAGAAAATACATCCACACAAGTCAAAGGTCATATCTGGAAATTCCTGTCAATTTCTGATAGATATCACAAGAATAATGGCCATGAGAATCCACACAGTCCTAAAATGCAGATTTTGAAGATTTCTGTTCAGACCAAAATTTTCCTCATCTCTTGCCGAGTGTGTCGGGGTCCTGAAACATGTCCCTGAAAAGTCTCAAACTCATAGGATTGTAATGAAATTTTAAACAAATGATCTTCAAACATAAGTAATCAATATGATCATGCATTACATAAAATACAGAGAATAATTTTGCATAAAAAGAGACGTTATTTGAATAAAACCTGAAATTTCTCTCATTTTTTGACCAAATGTGCCAGGGTCCTGAAATTTCATAAAAATCTCAAACCAAAAGAATTAAAGTGAGATTTGGAATGCATATTCCTACATTGTGAAAAATATTGAGGATTTGTTTTTAAGCTTAATATGAAAACTATGTTAATTTGTATTGATTAAATATTACACCAATAATGGCCCTCAGAAATTTTCAAACATATATTGATTTATTTTTTTATGAGACTGAAATTTGTCCCACAGAAACAATTGCTTCAGTATGGCTAGATTCGATGGATTTTAAAACAGATTTTATTAAAACATATCTACTTCTTGTTTGGAATATTAATGTAGTACTGTTGTGCCTGTATTAATAAGGAGTGAACCACAATCGATCAGTAACGTATCAATCTTTATTTAGATCTAACTGTCCATGTCAAGTCTGTCATGTTACTTTCAGGTACTTCTAGAATAGCTGGATTTGGTGAAATATAACACAGCCTTCTAATAATCATCTACAATTGAGAGGGAAAATGTGCAAAATACTGACATGGTTGTATCATTTGGAAATAATTTCAAACATCAACATGATCAATCACGAAAATGCACAGAACAGCTCTCATTGTACAAGGTCAAATCAACTGTCAGTTCAACATGTGCTTTCAAACATACATTTGACATGCTCTTTGTAAACCACTTCTATTGGAAATCAGGGCATTAACAGTTCTAATTTTTGTTGCCAACCTATGCTATAGATATAAATATTTACTCTGGCAATTCATAAAAGCTGCTACCTACCCATTTTTAATGAATACAGTCTGGAATTCGGCCCAGAGCTTCACCTCTCTCTCTGCTTGTGGAGACTCCATTTTGAAATGTGCTCTTTGATGCTGACACCTGTTGGCTATATTCGTTCACACTAGGTGACTCTGTGGCAAAATTCATCCAATATGGCGATGGTAGACACGAAAAAGTTCATGGTGTATTGAATATGTTCAGTTTGTATGGGAATTATACAATAGCAGAGACGTTTCAATGATTTTATGTGAGTACCAACATTTAGCCCATCAAAAACACGTGTTTTCGTGATCCACTCTCGTCCCTGTGACGCGTGATTTTGACTTAGCAACGTCCGTTAGGGGTTAAATAATAAACATGATGTAGCATTCAAATCCTTAACTCATCTGAAATGAAAGAATCCTTGAAATTGGTCCTATAGATGTAACTGAATATATTTTCCGTGCATCTGATATGTTTACAGTAAAAAACATTCATATTATTTATTAATGAATTTACAAATATTCGTTTACTTCATTTTTTTTCAGATACTCTTCAGCACAATTTTTTTGTATTTATCGTTCAATATACTTATGCTGTCAACTGTAAATTCACATTTATTGTTGCAACTGTTGAAAGTGTAAATTAACGTTTATTTGTAGAGTCAACTTTTTCCTTATGTGTCTTCCTTCCAGAAGGAAACATTGAAGTGCTGAGATGAATGGGAAATATACTCACGTTCATATATTTTCAGAAGCCATATCCTGAATCTAGGACTATCCTATAGGATCTAAATCTGCAAAACTAGCCTTCAGAACCCCTGGAACAACATTGAAGAAGGACTGCTTTGTAGCCCATTCTCATTCGAGTGCTCCTTAGAGCATAGATAATCGGATTAACAAAGAATATTATGAACTGCAGCCAAAGAACCAAATTGCCCAATAAAATTGCCAGATTATGATTTCTGAGAAATCTCTTTATATAAAATAAAGGCAAAAAGAGGGAATGAATAACGACGATTGTAGCAAAAACAAATAGACTGAGAGCCATTGTTTTGGTAATTGGCTTATTTACTGCAGTGCTCAAAGTGTTAAAGGCTTTCATGCTCTGGTTCAGAAATTGCAGCCTCACAAAAATGATGAAGTATATCATAGAAGTTATGATGATCAGCGTAATTATTTGACCCAATACCAAGACATTGTACACTTTGACTGGCAAAACCATCTTTGGAGTTAGTGCTGCATTAGGAGGTAAACGGGAAGAAGAATAATAGTAGGAAAGTACAGGAACTCTCACCATGATATTGAACACCCATATAGCAATACAAATGAGCTTCGCCTTCTTGAGCAATATATCTTTCTCCAGCAATGCAAAAGTGGTGATACAAAGACATGAGCAATGTAACATCTAGAGTAATGTACCCCGTGTACACCAACACTGAGCGGATCAACATGGATTTAAACAAAACTTGTATCCTCATAGAGATCAGAGAGATCAACGCTAAGAGATCCGAGAAACTCATGCTCATCACCTGGACATCACAAGCAGTCTTATTAGGGAAAGTATTGAGGGCAAGTAGTGTCATCAGATTACCTCCCACCACCAATATAACCAGTATACAGGTAGATACCATACCCGCCATGATCATCGTGGATGCGCCCTTACCATGAGAAGGAGAAACTGATAGAGCGCTCGTCATGGCCTCCTCCAGTACAGAACCCTCTGATCCATGCACTGCAGACATTGTGCCATCAAAACGCATCTCTGGAAAGAAGCTTACTGCAATGTCCGATTCGGATGTCCCCATACTCATTGTTGTTTAATCGGTTATGTCAAGCTTTTTGTTAAATATTTTTTTTTTAAATGCTTGAAAAAAATCAAACACAATGAAGAAAATGACTGGGTGTGTTTTAAGATTTTCCGCTTCTGCTCTTAAGGTTTGGAAGGAAATGCCCTTGAAGATGAAAGAAATACTGTAACAATATAAATATATATGCATGTATTGTGTAATTGGTCAGAGAGAGGCGGAGCATGTGCCGCCTGTAAGCGGCTTTATTCTGAGATCACAATCCCCTTCCTTCTGCCTGCCTAGCAATTAAAAATAAAACCTAATGTTTCACACCAGAATAAGAAAAGAGAGAGAAAAATAAGTAAGTTAGAAAAATAACATAAAGAGAGGTCTTTATGTTATCTTGAACTGAAAGTCAAATGCATCCGATTCAATATCATACAATCACGGCATAACTCCCATTATACCATGTTTATTTGCATTAAGGCCTTTTTGTGTACTATCTTGGCTATAACACATGGTGATTAGAAAACATCTTATTTCCTTGGCCTAATTAGTAAGCATCATACCAGTCCTATTACTCAATGACCTTGGTGAACCTGACTGTCTGAGACTGCAGCACTAATGAGATCACAGATTTCATTCCAATCAATTTCAGCAAAGATCCCTTATCCATCTTTGATTTCAGTCATTAGGATTGGTCCCACGTCAGGTGTCTTCTTACAAAAGAAAATATAATTGTTACAGTATTAAACAGCTTGGGGTCATTTCATTATCATGAGACAATGAAAATAACAAATAAACAAATGCACAGAACAAATATTTGCATAATCCTGCATCTGTTTCTCTGTCTTAGTCCAAATTAATCTGACTTACTCTAATCCCTATCAGATAGCAGTCCCCCATGGCATTACATTGTAATTAATAAAAACTTGTCACTAATCATGGACAAACCTGTCTGAAGCTATAAATCAACGCATGCACACTGACACATATCTTCATTTTCCCTGAATTATTATTATTATTATTATTATTATTATTATTATTATTATTGTTGTTGTTGTTGTTGTTGTTGTTGTTGTTGTTGTTGTTGTTGTTATTATTATTATTATTATTATTATTATTATTATTATTACAACAAACCGACAATAAAATGAAATGCAGAGGTGCAATTTAATGTAAACCATAGTTTTGTCAACAATTGGAGTAAAAAGAAGATTTAACTTGCAATGGAGAAAGAAGTCTTCACATTGCAAGCAAGGTAAACACAGTTGCATGAAGCTACAAGATGCACAATTCTTTCAACTGAATATTACAAAAACAAAACACCAGTTTCGTCAATAATTGGAGAAGAAAGATGCATGAGGCTACGAGATGCACACGTCTTATACCAAAGGCCATGTGTATTATTATTATTATTATTATTATTATTATTATTATTATTATTATTATTATTATTATTATTATTATTATTATTATTAAGTGAGCCAACAATAATATGAAATGAAACATCATACATAGTTTGTCAGGGTAAAAGGGATACATCCATTTTAATTAGGGTATATATCCATATATCCTAAGGAATACACATTTTTGTATATTTTACAAAGACCTTGCATGAGGCTACGGGATGCACACGTCTTATACAAAAGAACATGTGTACTAATTGGAGTAGAAAGGCCTCTTGACATGCAAGCACAATAAACACAATTGCGCGAGGCTACGAGATGCACATTTCTTTCCACTGAATATCATATATACAAATGATCACAGTTGTTTTTTGTGCCCTAAAAGTGTGTTGACGTTGCGAGCAAGATAAGCACAGTGATGTCATACAGGAATGTGTCATAATGACGTCAGACAGTGTTGTCATAGTGACATCAAACATGGAAGTGTCAACTTTGTAACGTCATGGTAACTTCATAAATTATGTTAATATGATCATGCAGAATACTGCTGTTACCTTTTTGTACAAACCTCCCTCTGAACTGCTTGAAATACCAGTTTTTGGGTATTTTGACTACTAATAAAAGGAATTTATGCTGTGTCCCTTCCACCTTTCTTAGTATTTCATCTTTCCAATGAGCCCAAGATCAAGCCAATCGGTGCAGCGGATGTCGTGTATGAATTAATTAATGACTCTATCATTCCTTTTCATAAACTCTATCATTCCTATTCATTCGAACACTGGACCTTTATTTGATACGAGAATACAAAAGGACCTCTCACATGTATCAACTGCAGAAATATAGAATACATATGTCAATAGAAATAGAAAAATGGTTATATTTCTACCGAATTAATCATACTGTCCTGTCGTCAGTAAAATCTCTTGTATTCCGTTTGATTACTTAAGGATTTTGGATACCCTGGTTGTAGGTGGAGCCACAGTAGCACCATCTCCACCTGGTGGAAAAAATGGCAAATTTGAGCTGTCTAGTAAATGAAATCTTAAATAAATGTACTTCCACTTGTAAAACTTTCCCACCAAAAATCAAATCAGCTTTGCTCATTCTGGGACATTAAAATGAGTGAAAGACTACGACTTACGGCCAAGTTTGTGAGTAAGGGGAAGCTAATCAATAAAAAGAGCTATCGTCAATCATTATACCCTAAAGCATGGTCAAAATAAGCGAATAAAGGCATTAAAGAAGTTTCTTAGAGACGATTGGCTGTTATCAGATGAATCATGCAGAGATATTGCACCGTCCTTGAGCTCAAGACAGTGCTGTCACCTAGCGTCACTCACGATGCTTTCAGATGATTGACCACAAGATGTCGCCATAACATCAAACAAAATAGTGATTTAAAAAAATCAATTTACCAGTGAAGGTTCACATGCAAATCTAAACAGTACAGCAGGACCCATATTATATCTTACCCTTTTCAAGCATATCAATGATATATTTGAATTATTTGTGAACGCAATGAGTAGATCAAATCGGTGTAATTATTTCAAGCGATTTATTGAATAAGTTTTATATTCATTCTGCTTAACTTAACACACTTTAAAGCAGTATTTCTTACGCAAATTATGGTAACTCCTCTATAATAAGCTCATAAAACAGCCTTGACAGTCTGTACCATTGGAACCAGTAAACAAAAACATCGGACCTTGCCTTGCTGGAGGCTGTCATTTAACACTGCTACACGTTTTAATCACACATGACACCATTTACACAGTCATACTGTACAAAGATACCATTGTGATTACCATGTGTAATCATCAGAATTGTCAAAATGTGCATGCCTTAAAGGTGTAGCAGTGTTGATTGACAGCCTCCACCAAGGCAAGGTCCGATCTGTCAAGTTTTCCTCTTTGACCCTAAATGATTTTTATTTCTGAAAAGCCAAATAGGAGGAAATAATCAGATAATAAACCAGTTGGTCTTAGCAGATTTCACAAACCTTTTGCCTTTTTGACATTAATTGGGTGAAGAGAAGACCCTTGAAACGACACTGATCAGTTATACGACAGATGGCGTGATGATTTAAAGGTAAACGTTCCATCTGGCGGGAATAGTAGGAGCTCAATTCTGACTGTAATAAGGATTCTATAGAGTTGAAACTTTGAGGAAAATGCTCTTCTGTGGAGTAATGATATGGGATGAAAGCAACAATGCTGTGATATAAACAGCATGTCCATGTCGATCCACCCACATGAGAACCTCCATAAGGACATTGCATGACAAGGTCAACTGATTTAAATAACAATTGTCAACTAACTGTGGACTCACATTCGGGAAGTTATTATTAGTTACCAGTCACCAGATCATTTTCTTATTCCTGTGTTTCAGCTACAAAGTAGGCCACGAAGCGCGGGTTGTCATGTCAAGGACCTGCGATATGACAATTTAGTGTGGCAGCACTATATCTGCTACAAGTAGGTCTCATCACGAAATGACTGACATAATGTTGAAAGTGATGTAAAACCCAACCAAAAAAAATTGACAGCTCCAAAGTCAGGTATATTCGTCAGGTATATAGAATAAGGACAAGACAAAGGTAGGTATGTACTTTTATCAGATTTCGGTGAAATTCATCCTTTAATACGAGAACGGCATACGGTTGAACGATGCCAAACTGAGCTGCCATCTGTCGGGGAAAGTCCCCATATCTCCACAATATAAGGGGCGGACCATTATACATTATGAGGGGGAGGTGGAGGAAAGTCAAGTATATATATATATATATATATATATATATATATATATATATATATATATATATATATATATATATATATATATATATATATATATATATATATATATATATATATATATATATATATATATATATATATATATCTTCGCGGTCTACCTCAAAAAGAACTTTGTCAAATTAGATATGTCTGGTTGTTAGTAACAGTAAGACATCTGTTTCTCATGCTGAAGGTCTGTGGTTCAAATCCCGCTTGGGGCAAGCTCTTCGTGGAGTAATTACTTCAAGGTGTTATCATGTGTATATGAATATGAAAAGGAAAGGCCTCTCCTCTCTCATCGAATAGAGTATCCTATTTATTGCAGCCTAAGGTGTATTGAAAAAGTCTTTAATATAAACAATCTAAACAAACTATCAATGTTGTACCATAGTATATCCAAATGTATGATTTAGATTTCATACAACTAAATATATATCATAGCTTAATGTATGATTCAGATTTCATACAACTAAATATAAATCATAGCTTAATGTGTGATTCAAATTTCATACAATCAAATATGAATCATAGCTTTGTGTATGATTTTGATGTAATACAAAAATATTTCATGGATATATCTATATATACATGTGTATACACATACACAGAATATAGACTCTTAGAGTACATGTTCATATGGATGACGATTTAATAGTTTTCATGCAAACCATATAAATTTATTAATGAGCTGAGGTGTGATTGTACCTTGATATGCTTCCTGCATTGAATAATCCAATGAGTTCAATCATATGCTTTATATAAACTGATAACGATATGATCTTATTTGGCAATATGAAATCAAGTATTGAGTGGTCTTTTATCAATTTGTCATGCTTGATGTATATAACTGCATAATATACAATATCTATCAATGATATGTTAACACTAAAACTTTCTTAAAGGGCTATCCACGAAGCTGTCTTGCCTCGTAATTGTTAAATGCACAATTATATTATGGCAATGTTAATGATAAATGTGCATTTTATGATAACAGTTGAGGAGAAGCATCTACGGAATCTATTAGTGAATGACGAAATACGATGTGAAGATGTTTTTTTCCAGTTGAAACAAAAAAGACAGAGAAATTATATACCGTGTTTAAACAAAAGAAGTTTTTCTACACACCCACACATTTACATTTAGATATGTCATAGAGAGTATGCAAATATTATTCTTGTTGACAAGGAAATTATCAAGATCATATGTTTAAATAGATGTTATAGTATTCGTTAATTTAAGTGTCTGGTTGTCAGGCAAGCAAAATCTGATGAATCGAAAGTGATACTGATTAGATATCAAGTTCCTTTTAAATAATAACAGTTTGAACAATATCAGTGATGCAGTTGATAGAAGCACACTGCCATTGGACTCAACTTGGCCTTCAGCTGTGCTGACTTCAGGGGCAGGATTATTGCTCCCAGGACTTATTTTATTACAAGATGTGATTGGCTCTTAAAGAAGACAACGACAGAGAAAATATCCCAAATAATGTCACAAATTTCGCAAGACATTTTCATTTATTTTGCTTCATTTCATTGGATATTACTCAGCGAATAATTATTTACATAAAAACAAAGTAGAAATTTTCTTTTCCATTTAATTAAATACATTCCCCTTTTCCACGAGCTCAATAGAAACTGCTTGCATGATAGATTCTGGTCATATGATAGATACTGGTTACATGATGGATATTGGTTACATGGTAGATTCTGGTTATATGATATATACTGGTTACATGATGGATACTGGTTATATGATAGATTCTGGTTATATGATATATACTGGTTACATGAAGGATACTGGTTATATGATAGATTCTGGTTATATGATATATATTGGTTACATGATAGATTCTGGTTATATGATATATACTGGTTACATGATGGATACTGGTTTCATGATGGATACTGGTTATATGATATATACTGGTTACATGATGGATACTGGTTACATGATAGATTCTGGTTATATGATATATACTGGTCACATGATGGATACTGGTTATATGATAGATTCTGGTTATATGATATATACTGGTTACATGATGGATACTGGTTATATGATAGATTCTGGTTATATGATATATACTGGTTACATGATAGATTCTGGTTATATGATATATACTGGTTATATGATGGATACTGGTTATATGATATATACTGGTTATATGATGGATACTGGTTATATGATAGATACTGCTTACGTGATAGATTCTGGTTATATGATATATACTGGTTACATGATAGATTCTGGTTATATGATATATACTGGTTATATGATGGATACTGGTTATATGATAGATTCTGGTTATATGATAGACTCTGGTTATATGATAGATACTGGTTACATGATAGATTCTGGTTACATTATAGATACTGGTTACATGAATCGGTTACATAAATGATGGTGACGCCCACAGCAGGTAAAACGCTCTACACCTGTATATGCTTTGAATAAGTGATAAGTGACACATCCACATACAGCTGGAAATGTAGCTTCTCATACTGATCATTAAGAGGGAAGAGAGACGTTCCCAATTCAAATTTACTTGATAATGACACTTAGAATTTGATTGTGTAACTTTGATGATCTTGAGTAGAGGATTGAGACTTGCTGCGTGGTGGTCGCTAGGCAGCGTAGACACTGGCCGGATCCCACTGAGCCGCCGGCCGCCCCGGCTTATTACCTGATCAGCATCGATCGATATGTATGAGCCCAGCTTTACCTTGCATGTTTTCATATATGACTTGGTCTGGAGTACTTTACTTTGGGATTTAATGTTTGTATCATAACACTCCGCCAATTTTCACGATAAGGATCTTCTTTTGGCTGGATATACATCTTTATGAAGAATGTGGACTGACATACGGAAATATATAGTGAGATAGGAGTAAAGGCTGAATGATAAAGTTGGGATTTATCTTAGCCTCCATACATACCATACAAGATGGGGCTCAGAGATGTTTATGGAGCACACAGATCAGATTAAATTAGGAATAGTTTAATGGTATATTGCATGAGAGGAGAGGAAGCCCTCTGTGGCTGATATTCTGGATACCAGTGTCTGTGTGGGCAGAACCACAACATCAGATCATGCCCTCCACTGCGGCTGAGAATCACCAAATTATATCTTCTTCCTGATTGCATTAAAACATTCATCATGGAAGTAGTATATTGGATCGTCTCAATAGTCTGAATGGAATAAACATGGGCAAAACTAATTATTTCAAAGTTGCGTATTGCTGACTGTTATCACTTATTTATGGATATGAAATTGGGGGATTGTGTCAGATAAATGCCATGTGTTTCTGCAGTCAGGATAATTAGTAGAGTGTGCCTTCGGTGGGAAAACATATCTCATGAATATTGGCATGATAATTGGATAACCACTGAACCATGGATATTGAACAACTCAAAAATGAAATACCTGTATTGTCTGCTCTGCAAAAATAGTAGTATATGTAAAAAGCAATACCTCAACTTAAATGAAGGATTCGTGGAAGTGCTAAATAGTTAGTTATTAATATATTTATGTTGTTTATTGACAATATCTCCTGCATTAGTGGCATCCCAGGACAGTAATACAGTTACTATGTGTTCTATATGAGTGGCAGCCAAGGACAGTAATACAGTTATTATGTGTTCTATATGAGTGGCATCCAAGGACAGTAATACAGTTACTATGTGTTCTATATGAGTGGCAGCCAAGGACAGTAATACAGTTATTATGTGTTCTATATGAGTGGCATCCAAGGACAGTAATACAGTTATTATGTGTTCTGTATGAGTGGCAGCCAAGGACAGTAATACAGTTATTATGTGTTCTGTATGAGTGGCAGGTCTAGTATGCAGTCGGTCTCAATGATATCCTCTCCATAAAAGGCAGATACAGTATATATGTCTGTGTGGATGTTGGACTTCCAATGATATATATTGTGCCTGAGTGGCAGATGAGGACAGGGTCAGAGAGGAGATATCCTGGTGGCTGTCTCTTGTGGGAGTGACTGATATATGGAGTGGAGAGTGCATCATGTCTATGGGGGTATATTCTTCATCTAAGGAATCTGTGTCTGCTTCAGGAGGGACCATGTCAAATCATCCCCCTATATTGGTGCATACGCCCAGCTCTGGGCACCTCAAAACAAACTCAAAGAGCAAAAAGAAAAAGGAGAAGTTAAAATTGAAAGGCAAAAGCCGCAGAAGAACAAGGTCATGCCCCGTAATGGACCCAGTGTTACAGTCGAAAAACGCCACGATGAGAGCGGATGGCTTCGAGGCCATGGATTCTATTATGATAACTAGTGCATGCAATAAGAATAGTCAGAAGGAAATGCCAAGTCCTAAGTCTCCAAGACTGCCCTTTGGTGTCCACAAATACAGCAAAGGCGACTCAAACTCTCTGGTAAATGGCTATCAGAAGGCGGAGAAGCAGTCATTTTTGCCTTTGGAAATTGACATGTCTAAAAGCAGACCGAGTTCTCTGTTGTTGGTGGACGTGAATAAACCAAATAGATCAGAAAGTTTATCTCCCAGTGAGCATTCAAAGACAAAAAGTAGGCAATACAGTCACCTGCTTTTAGACTCTCCCAGACAGAACAGTATTTTACTACCAACTGATATTATACGGCCCACCAGCAGGGAATGTTCTATTTCCCCGTCTGGGTTGGAAAGACCTAAAATTAGGGAGCCGTCCCACCTGGCTAAACTTTCCTGTGAAAATCTACCATCTGCTGCTGCTCACCAAACTGACATATCTGTGTATAAACACAAAGAAAGTGTGAAGCTTGACGATGAGAAGTTCACTTGCTTAAAATCTAGGGATGGTGTGAAGGAAAGGGGTGATATTCCAAAGCTCAAGAGAGACAAAACAAGATCCGCTATCCACAAGACTACTAAAGACTCCACCAAACTTCCCTCAGTAGGAAAGCCGCCGATTGGGAAGAAGAAACTGTACCACAAGGGAGAGTCTACAGCATCGCCATCTAGGAGAAGATCCAGACACGTGTCGCCCTCTAGGTACAACTCTAATAAATCTCTGGTGACCTCTCATTCTTTGACCTCCCTCGCTGACCTGACCTCCAGTAGTCTGACCTCCAGTATGGACTCTATGAGGGGTAATCAAACCAGTAAAGATTCAGATTGTGAATGTCCCGATAATGACGTAGATAACTCCCAAAAAGATGAAGCAGAGAAAGAGCAGAGAGACCAGAGGAAAGAATCAGCCACTTATCACAGACACATCCTGAGTCCCAAGGACATCCGAAGAGCTCAGAAGAAACCTCATGTCCTGGTGGCCATTAAACCAGACAATCAAGACATAGAACGGGGCAAATTTTTCAGATTTAACTTTCACTACAATCCACAGTTTGAATACAAGCACATGCTGGAACCCAAAGTTCTGAAAAAATTCTCCAAAGCATCAGATAAGCTCATGCCTTTGGTGAGTACTTAAGACTTTTCATATGTTCTACTCCTGCATATTCAGCTGAAATCTCTTTTTTTCTAGGCTCTTGTCCGATAACGATTTTCAACTGTGACCAAATGAATGGTTACTGTTGAATATCTTTGTCATAACAACTTTGTCTTAACAGCCTCTCATCTACTGGCATGTAAATGGTCTGAATATCTAAACTTCATTCTAAATTGTAAATGGTCTGAATATCTAAACTGTATTCCAAATTGTAAATGGTCTGAATATCTAAACTGTTTGCCACTGGGATCAGGGAATATATGGGATTGCAATTAGCTCCTATTAAGTTGGAAGAATACCCCTTTTCCAGGGGCTATTTGTGTACCCATCACGCCTCCGTGTGGTTGGCAATCATTTATTTTTAGTATTCTTTTTCTATTTTTTATTACATCTTGTGAAGTGCATGCACAGAATGGTCCAAATATTTGATTTGACCATTTGATTTTAAAAGATCAATTGTCAGCATCCTCAACCAAAGGTAGACCATGTAATACTTACCTTTGTTGTTTTAAAAGTGAAGAAAACATAATCCAATGCATTCAATTGGTTGTACCACAAAGAATATCTGTAGAAATAACCCTCCAAATCTTATTAGGTATGTGACAATATTCTTTGAGCTAGATATATTTTGCTTCATTGTCATTTCCTTCAAACAGACTTTCAGGCAATAGCTCAGCACGATGGTTTACAGTTATGCGATATGCATAATGCTTAAACAGAATGTATGACTGGTATAGAAACTCTCAGTGTCAATGAATAAAACATTGCAGCTGTAAAATTCAATGTCATTAAAGTGGTTTCTTGTCATAAGTTTCTTGTCATGCTTGCTATAAGTTACTAGATCTAGATTATGTATATGTGAATTGACCACTGGTCTGGTAGGTTGCTTGCTAGATCTCGCATTATATTTATAGCATGTATGTAAATTTATAGCATGTATATGTATGTGTGAATTAACCACTGGTCTGGTAGGTTGCTTGCTAGATCTAGCATTATATTATCGCATTATAGCATGTATGCATAGATGTATAATAACAAACTGATCTGGTAGTGATACGTCTGGGTTTCCTGGAGCAGAGAATTAGGTGCAGCTATGTATTATTTGTCTCATTAAAGCTGTGGATCTTGCCATTGTGGTAAGCGCACTCGATGAAAGGCAAATCACCTGGGACTCATTACCCTTTCAATTGGAAATTATTGAGTGCTTTATTATGACAACGATAAAGAAGGCTGATACAAGGAAGACAAACCTCACCACACAACAACAGCAAGAATTAGAGTTGTATGACAATATTTCATAAGGTATATATGTTTGTAGGTATTCACAAATAGAACTAACCCATGCTCATTTCCTTAAATCTAAGTTAATAATTGATTATAAATTCAGGATTCAGATATGAACTTGAATTTCAAAGAATAGTTTCAAATGAAATTGAATATATTGTAAAATAAAATTTAAAATCTGCTGTTCAGAGCCATCCTGGTTACTTTGCAAGGCTATTATTAGAGAAAGATTGGCAGAGAATGAATGGATTCTGGTTATTCCTGTATGAGGCCTACTCATAGCTTGTCTCAGTCTTCAAGACTGGCTTCAATATTCACATCCAGACTTCTGCAAGGTTAAGATATACTTAGATGTGAACAAAATGAACCAAGGTTGTTGTACCATATTTAGGTATGAAAATAGAAGAATCACCCAATAAACAAACATCGCCATGTGGAAGTCATGTAAAGGTCTTGCGTGACTTGATGTGGTCATGTGTATTTGTTACCCAATAAAGGTCTGATCGGCACTGTACAGCAGGGAGGTTGTGTGTTGCCATCGTGCCAAGGTACTTAGCGTTGCATGATGGGAGAGAAGACGTCCAATCTTCATAGCTTATTAAGCAATATGACGTACCTTGCACTTATTCTTGTCACGTCATGGAAATTCACAAGACACAAGTACACCAAGATATGAATGATTTATAACAACATATTGAAATTTCCATTCATTATGTTATGAAATATTCATTTTATGTTGAATATCAAATTTAAAGTCATAGTTATAGTCAATGGCCAACTTGAAAGTCACAGTAAAGATACTTATTAAATTCTTAATTAATTTGTTTTTGTTTACTTCCAAGTGATTTAAAATGATAGTTCTTTCATACATGTGTGATCATGTGTTCTTATATAATCTAGTCTGTATTGTAATATTTATGTTATATTTATATAATAAGTAAACAGTAAGTCGACGTGTGTTTCAGGCTGTTCGGATCATGAATAATGCAATGGAGAAATATGGTAGTTATGAAGAATTTGAGAGTCAGACTGGCGGGAAGATGTTGACGAGGTCATTTATTTCTGAAGCCATCAAAAAGTATTTGCGCAGGGAAGGGATGGAAACTGAGATTGCCGTGAACCTGTCAGATGACCTTGTTTCCAGGGCGTGTATGACGCAGGTTAAAGGTCAAGCCACCCTCCAGGTGCGGACCAGCAACATGAGAGAGAGGTGGATGGAGGGTCTACTTCGACACGAGATAGGTGAGTTCCACAGAACACTGAGTCAGATTCTACCTGAAGGTGTCCACCGATACTCCAGCTGTTTGCAAAATTCAGTCAGTATCTAACTGCAGATATAGATGGTTGCCAAAACAACACTCAATATCAAATACTTTTCAGTTCAACTTGGGCTTTACCAGGCGAGACAGACAGACGCCTGTATCAGGTAAAACAGACGCCTACCACTTGGACATAATGCCCTACATTTTCAAATACAAAATGCTTCAAATACAAAGTGCTTCGATGGAGCATTACCCAGTGAATTTCTCCCATTCTTGTCTCCTTTGTTGCTACATCCATGACTGCTACCATGCAGGAATCCAGATCCTGCTTCCTGCAGCCCACAATGCAAGCAGACTGCCAGAGGAGCATCATGACCTTCTGTGACAGTGTGTTGGGGTAGAATATCGTGCTCATGTCTGCAATCAGTTGCCAGATACACTCATATTGACATAGCTCTCACTAATGGATGAGTCTATTAAGTTATCCCAGGACATCATGAAAGTCATTGTCACTGTGACCTGAAAACATAGGTCGTATTGACTAAAATATAGGCCACACTTAAAGATAAAAAGGTGAAAATAATAGCTATTGTCACAGTGACCTTGAAAACATAGGTCACAATGACCTTAATATAAGGTCATGGTGACCTTTATATATATATATAAATCACAGTGAATTACAGTGTCAGGTGTTTATCAAATAATGTGAAGATTTGCTTTACATCGGTCAAATCAAATATAAAAAAGTAAGAGCCCAATTTCCTTTGTAATACACAGAATAGACAGCAGGATGTCCACCACAGAGAAGAATAAGGACTCAAGGAACTTTACAAAATATAAAAGCACACAGTGACCGAAACCTTAAAATAATACAGCCGATTTATCATTCTCAGACTCAGAGAGAGAATCTATTCTTTTTCCATTTTGTTTGAAATGATTGAACCAACATAATTTTTCATAAAAATATCAAAACAAAATGTCAGGTAATTTTTAGCTATAATGGATCGAAATTACTGAAATAAATCCCAAAATACTTAAAGTTTAGAACGATTGTAGTTATATAGCTTACTCGCGGTACTCGCATATTCAGTTCCGAATAATTGGACTTTAGGCCTGGTCTGTGTGTCTGAAGGTTTGGAACACTTTCAAATTTGTTTTGAAATGAGTCTTACTGGCAAACTGTGCTTACTAGCCAATGTTATTAAAATTATGTTTTTTTAAAAATAACATTTCATTAATCACAACAAAATTCCAAACAATTTGATTACATTTGTATATTTTGATCTCAATTTCGATTAAGATTGATTATCTCTACCAAATAAACATTAAATATCTCTTCCAAATAAATATTAATTTTCTCTACCAAATAAATATTCAGAAATTGTCATAAGCAAAAAGATAAGTGCAGAATGGTGTGATGAATTGCTTCAGAAATCATGTCCAAATGAAATCAAAATTTACATTGTATGACTGGTTTTTCGGGTATATTCTCCCAAAGATTCATGAGATATGTTCAAAATGTATACTTCGAGAGAGGAAAATAAACATTAAATCAATTTTCAATGGAAATTTCGTGCATGATTGTTATTCCAGGTAAACCATTGAATACTAAGTCTTGTTTCTGCAGGCACACATTACTTGCGCAGCTGCAACAACCGTGTGCAGCTGTGGAGCAATGCGAGGCGGCGGAAACAGCTGGAGCTGGGACCAGTCAACCCGACGGAAGAGGGCCTGGCGTCGCTGCACAGCGTCATCTTCCGGGAGGATCCGTGCCTCTGGAGGGCAGCACTGCTCTACTACACCATCTATATGGCAACACAGATGTCCTTCAGCCAACTCTTCAAGAACCTCAAGCAGTTTGTATCGGATCCGTTTGTCCGGTGGGATTATTGTCTGAGGGCCAAACGTGGTCAGACGGACACAGCTAATTCAGGTAAGCCGCGTTAAACGTGGTCAGACCGACACAGCTAATTCAGATAAGCTGCACTCAACATGGTCAGACGGACACGGCTAATTCAGGTAAGCCCAGCTATACGTGGTCAGACGGACATGGCTAATTCAGGTAAGCCACGCTAAACGTGATCAGACAGACAGGGTTAATTCAGGTAAGCCCAGTTAAACGTGGTCAGACAGACACGGCTAATTCAGCTAAGCCCAGCTAAACATGGTCAGACAGACACGGCTAATTCAGGTGGGCCGCGCTAAACGTGGTCAGACAGACACGGCTAATTCAGGTAAGCCCAGCTAAACATGGTCAGACAGACACGGCTAATTCAGGTAAGCCCAGCTAAACATGGTCAGACAGACATGGCTAATTCAGGTGAGCTGCACTAAACGTGGTCAGACAGACACAGCTAATTCAGGTAAGCCCAGCTAAACATGTTCAGAAAGACACGGCTAATTCTGGTGAGCCTCGCTAAACATGGTCAGACAGACACGGCTAACTCAGGTGAGCGGTGCTAAACGTGGTCAGACAGACATGGCTAATTTAGGTAAGCAGCACAAAACGTGGTCAGACAGACACGGCTATCTTGCATGATTTTGTTTTATATACAAACCTCGGCGGAATATTAATACTGCTTTGATATATATTGTGTTGAGAAATGTGAAAGTCCAATCAAATCATCCAGCCCAAGGACACCTTATTTTAAATAAGCTGTTTAATCATTGGAATCTAGTTCCATAATGCCAGAATTCTCTTTAAAATTGGTTTTAATTGAAGGCTAACATGCTTTATGCGATAGCAATATATAAATTGATTGTAAATTTCAGTGATATATGATTTGAGCTGCGTAATATATAACTTTAAAGTCTAAAACATTATGAAAAATAGCAATAAATATATTTGTTTCCCTTTCAGGTGCTTTTTGCAAGGATCAAGTATACCTTATAGGTGCTTTAGAGATACTGAAAAACAGACATGAGATAGATTTTCACCTTCTAATACAACTAGGAAAAATTGCTTATCAAGATATAGATAGATTAACTGAAATTGCTGAACTGCAGAACACTCGGATCCCTGCTTTTATGGAGGATGAAGAATTCTACAGACAGAAACTTGAAGAGATAGTTGTGAAGAATGGACTGACTGATGAAGACCTGGAGAAAATATAATAACCAGTATCACTCCTTCCGAAAAACAATTAAATGTTTAGATAAGTGAGAGGAATACACACTAGGTGGCACCACAGTGTGTAAGGAACACATGTTAGGTGGGACCAAAGTGTGTAAGGAACACATGTTAGGTGGCACCACAGTGTGTAAAGAACACATGTTAGGTGGCACCACAGTGTGTAAAGAACACATGCCAGGTGGCACCACAGTGTGCAAGGAACACATGATAGGTGGCACCAGAGTGTGTTAAAAACACATGATAGGTGGCACCAAAGTGTGGAAAGAACACATGCCAGGCGGCACCACAGTGTGTTAAAACACATGATAGGTGGCACCACAGTGTGTAAAAACACATGATAGTTGGCACCAGAGTGTGTTAAAAACACATGATAGGTGGCACCACAGTGCCACCATATTGTGCCACCATATTGTGAGGGGACACCTTAACTATTGTGTTAGGTGACACATTAACTCATACGTCAGGGTTGAGGTTATAACAAAATAAAAATGGAACAGCCAGGAGAGGGCTTGCAAAAATAAGGTGACCATGGAGAATATTTTCTAGTTGGCCCCCCTCGAGGTAATATTTTCTGACTCTAATTTCACAAACCATTTGCACACAAGCATCCTACCAACTTCAGACATATCATTAAAGATTTTAAGGCATAAACATGTTTTTGATAAAAATATTGATTAATTGTGATCAGTCTGTGGAAAGGTATACAATATAATGCATGGAAATCAAGTCTTAATGATTTTCTGTTCCTGGTGAGGCCAGGAATAATTATATTATTTCTTGTGATGATCATGAGGCCAAGATTTACTGATATTTTGTTTCGAGTGCAACCAGGACACAATAATATCTTACATCTTGGTGCAACCAGGGACTATTAAAAGCTTGTTTCTGGTTTACAAAGAAGAGTTCATTAATGAACAAAAAAAGAAATGAAACTATTCACTCAACTCATTGATAAAAATAATCCACAAAACCATGCCGGTACGTTTTTGTGTGCTCAAACTTCAAATTGGTCATAAGCGTCAAAATGAACATAGGTCAGTTGTGATTTTCCCTTTTTTTTAATGATTAGATTTTGGGTGGATTTGCAAGAATTCCAGTTCCATTATGTTTGAACAGTTCTGGTTTGTAGTTTTCTTTGGGGAAAGATTAAAATCAGCAATCAGCATGTGATTGCCGTTCCAAATGTTCAGGTTCCCTTCAAAACCAGAAACCAGACATTTCCACCAAACATCCAATCATGCTGTTGGAAAAGGGAATGGCATGGGTTGTGATTTAAATTTAGAGTTTCATATTTCAAAAAGAGAAGTTCTCATGGAAAGAATTGGTCCACTTGCATATAAAAGATAATCAACCAAGTTAAATGTCTTGTCCTTAATATTGGTTTTTGCTATAAAATATATAAATAAATGAATAAAATCTTTACACAAAATGCTTCAATAGTTCTACACAAATAAACTAAATTAAGTCCAATTTGGAAGGATCAGCAAAACATTTTGAGAGTTGTTGTCCTATATGTGGAGATATTTATGTAGCTCAGCCGATTCTTGGCACTTTCTGCCCTGTGTGACTGGCAGCCCAGCTTGGTGATACATCTGCTGCCAAGCACGCTTGTCTCAACTTAATATCTAGCTCAATAAATAAAAGTCTACTCGTGGGTTGATTGCCTTGAACTGAGGTATGAGTTGTTTATTCGTCTCTGCCACTTTCTCTGCCAATACCAAGGTTGAACAAGGTTATATATTGTGTCATGTAAATGCTCAAACACTTATATGGCCAGGCTGTAGTGGGGGGATTTTGAAGTGAGAATATCTTTCATGGGCAGTAGTCCTCAATGTACTTAATTCCTCCCCCCATGTGCTTTATTCTTCTTCCCATAATGCACTTAATTCCTCTCCCCATGGACTTTATTCTTCTTCCCATAATGCACTTAATTCCTCTCCCCCCATGTACTTTATTCTTCTTCCCATAATGCACTTAATTCCTCTCCCCCCATGTACTTTATTCTTCTTCCCATAATGCACTTAATTCCTCTCCCCATGGACTTTATTCCTCTCCCAGGACAAAATATTAGTACATAAAAGTTAAAGCTCCTTGTTCTGGTGTTTGGCAGAAAATTATTAAAAGTAAATCTGCATGTTTTTAGCTCTGCTAACTTCTTTGAAGTCACAGAGCTTTAGGAGTGGGGGAAATGTCTGTCTGTCCATCTGTCTGTCCATCCGTCTGCAACATTTCTTTAAAGATCTTCTCCAAAACTACCAGTAATATATGTTTCATATTTTATAAAGAGGTAGATATAGAGGTGATGATTCAGATTCCTTCAAATCTTAGTGATGTCACCATTGACCTTAGTGCAGTGACCTCGAGGTCACAAATTTTGTATGGAGCATATCTCAGCAACCACCTATAAGAGGAAATTAAAAGTTGGTATACAGAAATATATTAGGTCATAACTGTGCGTTGTCATACTGTTATAGTCATGTGACCTTTGATTAGCTAACATAATAAATATTGGGCATGCCTGACAACCACAAGGTGCCGTTGTGCACTGTCGGTTTTATTTTGCCCCTGCATCCATTGACCTTAATGCAGTGACCTTAAGGTCACAAATTTTGTGCATGAAATATTACTTAATTATTGGAAACAAGATAATGATTTACAATATATTAATGAATATCTCATCAAAACTGAATTAGGATCTTGTATGGAAATCCATAACCTGATTGCTTATTGCACTTTATCTCAGTTCATGTGTTTTCATTCAAGTCAGCAGAGCTATCATCCCGAGGGGTTTTGTTTAATTATTCAATGTAAACTTGCCTATTTACCTTTGAATTGCATTTAATATAAAAAAAATATATTAGATGGATGCATTCTTTTTTAAACTGATCATCACGTTTAGTCATTTAAATTAAGAAAATTATTCTTTTGTTGCTTTTATAAGCTATTACAATTTTTATTATTATTATAATTTTTATAATTATTATAATTTTTATAATTATTAGCAAAGCTTCTGCAACAATGGGGAGAACTTTCTGTCATCCTGTATGTTAGCTTATATCTCCTCTGAACCTGCTTGTAAGTGTTCTCAGCTGTTAGTAGGTAATATATTGTATTTTTAGGGGACCAATTCTATCTATCTTCCATTAGGCTTAAAACCTTTTTATCTTTTTAAGACTTTTTGAAAAAAAATGTAATGGTCAGGTCTGCATTGTGAAAAGAATTAAATGATATTTAATTTGATTTATTCCTAACCATTACAAATAAAGCAATGGTCAGCACAGTTCTAAGTCTATTGGCCAGTATTTGATATCTTTCTTCACACAGATGTCTGATTGATAAACACAGCACTGGATACTTTAGCAGTCTTCAGCAAGTTATCTGGTGCTCTCTAAATAATTTGGATTAAGCTGCAGTGAAATTCTTTAATAATTCAAAGTGCCACAGGCTGAACTAGGTTTCTGACTTGCATCTTATTGTTTTCTATTGGATAAGATAGCTACTGCGAACAATTTGTTCTCTTAAATCAGCCAGTAGTTTTTGACGCAAGATTGGAAGAAAGATATGAACTATATGAACTAACAAAGTTCCAGAAGAGGCATTCAAATTTATTCTTATATTGCCAAACCCAAGCAATATTGATTTTATTGGTATATCTTGCACACTCAGAGTCAATAGATAAATTGTATTATGCATGCAAAGTTCCTTATCTTCAATTCATTTGAAATGTCTGTTGATTTCCCAGGAGATTTGTCATAGTTTAAATACCTCTGCATGCATCATCACTGCAAGGAAAGCAAGCCTGGTGACGAATAGGAATATTTTCCTGAGTAGACCAGACAGAAGCAACTATGTTTTTTATCTTATAATTACATAAGGTAAATGGCTTGCTGGAGCCATTGTGTGGATCACATTAAGCTGGATATATATGGCAGACTGACTGTCTCTGCTGTGTATCCTCACCTCCCATCCCCAATTCTCCTGACAGTCTATCCTTTCAAAAATGTTTGTTTCAAAACCCATAGACACAGATACTCTCACAATCAGATTCTGTAAATTGTATTTTTGACATCCAAAGAACTTCTACATATATATAATCACAGATTTACAGCTTTGGTCTGTGTCAGGTTAACACTCCTAGACATACACCACAGGGTTGCACATAGTTTACTCTCCTAGACTTCACCTCAGGGTTGCACATAGTTTACTCCCCTGGACTTACACCTCAGGGTTGCACATAGTTTACACTCCTGGACTTACACCTCAGGGTTGCACATAGTTTGCTCTCCTGGACTTACACCTCAGGGTTGCACATAGTTTACTCTCCTAGACTTAGACCTCAGGGTTGCACATAGTTTACTATCTTATACTTACACCTCAGGGTTACACATAGTTTACTCCCGTAGACTAACACCTCAGGGTTGCACAGTCCACTCTCCCAGACTTACACCACAGGGTTGCACATAGTTTACTCTCCTAGACTTAGACCTCAGGGTTGCACATAGTTTACTATCTTATACTTACACCTCAGGGTTGCACATAGTTTACTCTCCTAGACTTACACCTCAGGGTTGCACATAGTTTATACTCCTAGACTTACACCTCAGGGTTGCATAGTTTACTCCCGTAGACTTACACCTCAGGGTTGCACATAGTTTACTCTCCTGGACTTACACCTCAGGGTTGCACATAGTTTACTATCTTATACTTACACCTCAGGGTTGCACATAGTTTACTCTCCTAGACTTACACCTCAGGGTTGCACATAGTTTATACTCCTAGACTTAGACCTCAGGGTTGCACATAGTTTACTCTCATGGACTTACACCTCAGGGTTGTACATAGTTTACCCTCTTAGACTTACACCTCAGGGTTGCACATAGTTAACTTTCTGAGACTTACACCTCAGGGTTGCACATATTTTACTCTCTTATACTTACACCTGAGGGTTGCACATAGTTTACTCTCCTAGACTTACACCTCAGGGTTGCACATAGTTTACTCTCCTGGACTTGCACCTCAGGGTTGCACATAGTTTACTCTCCTGGACTTACACCTCAGGGTTGCACATAGTTTACTCTCCTGGACTTACACCTCAGGGTTTCACATAGTTTACTCTCCTGGACTTGCACCTCAGGGTTGCACATAGTTTACTCTCCTGGACTTGCACCTCAGGGTTGCAAAGTGTTTACTCTCCTGGACTTACACCTCAGGGTTACACATATTTTACTCTCCTACTCTCCTAGACTTACACCTCGGGGTTGCACATAGTTTACTCTCCTGGACTTTATTACCTTTTTTCCTCTATTTTTAATGCGTGTTTGTCCCCTGCAAGTTATACAAGGTTACATCTAGGACATGGAAGGAATAGTCCTTTGATCCTTGGTCACTGGCTACATAACTTATGTAACATCAGGGGGCACGATTCTTTGATCTTTTGGCTTGGGGGGATGATCCTTGGTTACATACCCCGTAACATCTGGGGGCAATATTCTAGATTAGGGGACAATATTCTTAGATCAGGGGGCAATATTCTTAGATCAGGGGGCAATATTCTTAAATCAGGGGACAATATTCTTATATCAGGGGGCAATATTCTTAGATCAGGGGGCAATATTCTTAGGGGAGTCTCTATTGTTGCTACTGACCTACATTTGAGCCATAAGTGCTATAAATAACCTTTGACTCTGCTGTTGTTAGTATTGTGTGTTGTGCAAGTTTCCCTCAAGTTTTCCCACATTTCAACTTCTCCTAGAGATTCAAATGCCCTGGGACTTCTCACTAAAAGATATCACATATATAAAACATAAGACAATATTTATGAATGTGAATTGTGTTTATTTTTATTGCAGGTAATGAAAGGTTGTTTCTCTTCCAAATCATACCCAACATTCAATTATCTACAGAACAAGATTGAAGGATTTGATCCTGTATTAACGAAATTATTCCTTGCAAAAAAAAAACAAAACAAAAAAAAATCCATGTGATTGAAACAAAATACAAATTTACATGTTTCTATGGGGTTAAGAAACATAAGATTTGGCTCCCTCAAGAGATAATCATTAATATTATGGTCAACCATATCATATCATTTTGAGTTATAGGTAGGCATGTCCATCAATTTCTCACTAAGATTAAATATAATTGGTTTAACAAAGTGAATAATACCAGTTGAGTAGTACACTAGGTCTTAATATTTTGGAAAATATTATGGCCAAAACAAATGATTCTGTTTCTGGCATCTTGGCATTCCACAAGCTAGCTGGCTGTGGGATTAATACTAAGATTTGTGGTCATTTTTCCTATTAGATTAAGCCCTTTTTAAAAAATACAAAGAAAATGGCAATAAAACCATGCCAACCAAGTTGAGCACCACAGAAACAAATCTTTTAGATTTCTTGATCTATTTTTGGACAAACAAAGATAGATGCACGATCCAAATCAAGGATTTTAAATTTACAAGTTGCGGAAACGCTACATAAGTATCCTCCAAATTGAGTGACACCAATTTAATATCACATCATCAAACTTATAACAATCATATGTAACTTTGTTGGAACGTATTCCTTACAATGAAGCCGGTTAAACATATTATAAATAATATTATACATAAAGCAACCTAAGGCACATAAACTGTCCAACAGTAAATACAGTCCGTGTTTGCTGCTTTTGTGGATAATAAGGAACAGATACATTACTTATAATATTAAATCAATCAAGGTAACAGCAATTAAAATAGATCTGAATAAAATGACTGGCAAATGATGGCAAGCTCTAAACAATAAGCCTTTATCCACGATGCAAGTCACTTTACAAAATTTACATGCCCTGACCTATATTTCAATTGTCCAGATTTTATCATTATCATCCCAGTGAAAAAAACCTGCTTTCCTCATTTTTGATCAATCAAAATTTAAAACTGTGTACTCATTAACTGGGTACATTCATTTCAAAATGAGATTACCTAAGTGTACAGGCGAAATAAAAAATAATCCACCAGAGGGCAACCTGGCACGTGGTTAACGTCAAGCCCAGGATGAGGAAACTTTACAATAAAATAAAGATGAGCCACTACTGATTATTTAACAACCCGTTCCTAAAAATGTTTACATGATATCATTTTTTGTCACTAAGAGTTAAGATAAGAAAGTACAAGAGTTACTGGTAAAATGTGAACCCACTGTCAGCTTTTCTGTGATCAAGAGAGTCCTGCTGATTTACTGTAGTTTAATAGATTAATAATCTAGCTTAGAGAACTTTATTTTTATAACCAAGATCAGTCGTTATTCTGGCAGATCATATATTCATGATATAAATTTATATATTTATATAATTACAAGGTGATAGTGAATGATAATGATGTTGCATTGATTAGCACAGATGAATATGATGTCCTACTTAAGTCTATATAGAGGCTAAATAAGTTACCCTTGATATTGAAGCTAACTGTGGTGACCTCCACATAAAGGCTGACTTTGGTACCTTCCATTTTAGGCTGACTATGGTACCCCCAAATTAAAAGGTCACTTCTGTCCACCCTCATCGAATCACAATACTTCACAACATACACACTTCATAAAAATGTAAAAAATGAAATGACAATAAAATGCAAATTTTAAACTGAAGGCTGAATGCACCATCACAAATGCTTTGCATATAACCTGGACTTATTTACATTGCAAATACATCCACTGACATACTGGCTTCTAAGCCATGGGCAGACCAGACTATTTAACATGATTCCATTCTTATTTTACACCATTATAATCACAAGCAGCTGTAAATATAAAACCTATTTATATATAAATAACACTAACATAATCTGGTACAGTTTCCTAAATTATCACTGTCGAATTATACACCACTTTTGCAGAACTTCGATGTTAAGAATTCATTAATCTTAACCTGTAACCTGAAATAAATGGAATCTCCAGTGTTCTATTAATAGCACTCTTCAACACATTCTGGCCTTTAATATGTACAGATTATAATTTCTTTGAACAAATAAAATGCATTGTTGAGTATTTTTACACAAGCAAATACAGGACATCTGCACCGAGGCTGTTGGTGAGACAATTAAGAGTGACAATAGCTTGGATGTGAGGCATGGATCGTGCATAATGATGTCATATATTATAGATAGATATTTTATTTCTAATTCTATGCTCTCGCCAGATTCAGTGATCAGCTGCTTCATGTATTTATCATCTATCTTGAACAGGAACGTCTCACATAATTACACAGAAAACTCACCAATTATATATATGCGTTGATGTTTTTTTTATTATGGCAGTGAACATTGTAAAGACAATAAGCATTTCTTTACCACGCTGACTCAGACAGTATTACATTTTGTGATTCGATGATGAGACCAAATTTTGAGCAGTTTTGTTTGGCTGACAGGATATTTCAAGTAAAAAAAAAGAATAGTTATACAAAATTTGACACAAAGTCAAAATAAAAATAATTTCTGTTATTCAAGATAAATGGGATATAGAAGTGAGATCTTTGCAAAGCTGAATGATATCTGAAACTTTAATATATCCATGGAAATAATATGCAAATATATTTAAACAGTATCATCACAAGCTTCATTATATGTAATATATTGTGAATGATATTTCACCTGCAATGTTGTTCAATCTGGAAAACTTGGCTGATAACCTAGTTTAACATGCATTAAACTTGGCAGGTAGCCAAGACACTAAGTTTATGCAAGCTTTATCAATAACCAAGCTCTATAAAAAGCTGGACGGGTAAATATATTTTGTTTATGCTCAACAAGTGACCACACTTTATGTAGCTGTAGTCTGAAAGATAAATCCAGCATCAGCCAAAACGTGCTGACCACAAGGATCAGTTACAGCACTGTGCTGACCACAAGGATCAGTTACAGCACTGTGCTGACCACAAGGATCGGTTACAGCACTGTGCTGACCACAAGGATCAGTTACAGCACTGTGTTGACCACAAGGATCGGTTACAGCACTGTGCTGACCACAAGGATCGGTTACAGCACTGTGCTGACCACAAGGATCGGTTACAGCATCACCAACCATCAAGCCAGACTGGTAATCATAAGGGCCTTCTCACTTAGACATAGCACCACCACATATCATCGCCCTTAAAACACTTTTGTCCTGTTCACAGAATCTTATGTGGCAGGACACAACTCAAGATGCCAGCAGTTGATAGGTGGAGCACCATCAATTACTATAGCAAACTTTGAAGGTAGATGTCGAGGCTTTGCCACACTGACCCAGCACCAATGTATGGTAAAATGTACAATGGAGAGTCTAGTTCAAATTGAGCATCTCTCTTAAGCAAGATGATGATGATGATGATGATGATGATGATGATGATGATGATGATGATGATGATGATGACGATGATGGTGATGATGATGACGAGGGCAGAGTGCTTGCTATGCCTCTCATGACGATAATGACGATGATGATGATGATGATGCAGAGTGCTTGCTATGCCTCTCCTGACCCCACTATTGGCATTGCCAGCTTGAGCATGTGCAGGCCGTTGACTAATGGGGCTTTGTTGTTCTCGGCCGGGGGGCTGACGTAGAGTTCTGCCCACAAGGGGGCGTGGTCGCTGACAGAGCCTCCCCACTGCCATCCGTTGGGGATCCAGGGACTAGTTAACCCCTCCGTAACCACGCCAGTATCACCTGCCATCAAAACAAAACACCAATAATCTCAACAACTTCTCATCCTGTGTTCAACAAAACAAATTTTAAATTTCTGACAATTTTAAAGTGAAAACATAGATTTCATTTGTACAGACATTAAAATATACAAGCATTGAGTGGCTTGCATAAAAGAAAGCAAAGCACTTGGATTGAGAGGGGAATGAGGTTAGGTTCAGAATGAGGTCAGGTTCAGAATGAGGTCACATTGTCTCTCACCTGTGTTTAAGAGGGAGCAGTGTCGTCCCATCCAGATCTGATCCGAATGATGACCGTAAGCTGTCCTGGTGGTTGGCAGTCCTCCCATGGCACCCTCTGGTGGCAAATCACTGCCCACTGAAACGCGGTGGTAGCCATGTGATTCCATCTGCTCACACGCTGCAAACAAACAGTGAATATGGATTGATTTATTTTGATCTACATAGAGATCGAGTATAAACATGTCTATTTTGACGAGACCTGTATAATTTGGTACATATCTCAGCTATAGGTTTCCTTCTTTTTAAACACAAGTAGAATATACTAAAATAAGTTAAACTGAATAATATTGATACTGGAATATTGTGATCAGTTCAAGGACAAACTGACACTGAATATTTCATAGGATAAATACTAATGTTACTGACTGCAACACCCCCTAGTGGAGGATTCCTAGCTAGTCATCTTACCTTCTGCAGTGAGGCTGGATCCAAAGTCTCCCATGATCACAATATTCTTGGCACTGTGATCTGCAATATATATATAATACATATTCTTAAGGTCATCTTTTCTGGCAAATATCAAGTTCTATCATAGACAAAATAAAATCATATTTTATGTCAAAGCAAATATGAATTTGGCTAAGTATATCTTTAGACATTTATTTTTTTACCATTTTTAAATTAGCTATATTCCACAATTATTTCCTAATGACTAAAAATATGAGTGTGAAGGCATATCCTTTCTGCTTACCTTGTAAATGCTGCTCCAGGGACTGAAGAATATCCGAAACACTGATTGCTAGGTTGGCTGGTGCCATCTGGTGGGAGTTTGGAACATGCACATTCACCACAACGATCTCTTCTTCTTTGGTCTAAACAACAAATATAATATTCAAAATTGATTATAATTAATTACTTGGAAGATTATAAACCTAAATTACTGGAAGGATAAAGTCAAATAAACAAATGAACCAGTGTCACAGCTATTTGACAATGGTTATTTAAATCAGTTGATCCTATTATGTAATTAATGATTAAAGAGGTTCTCATGTGGAGAAATTAACATGGATAGGTTGTTGATTTCATCCCACTTTTTCCTCCACAGAAGACCTGAAAGTTTCAACTCTATAAATCCTTATTTTTGCAATGCATAGTTGATAATATACTATAAAGGAGGTAAGACTGAATTTGTACAGAGAACCATGTGTAAATCACAGCAAAATACATATTTATGTCTTAACAAACACATAGATGAAGTTTACAAAAAGGTACAAAAATGAAAACCATTAAAAACAACTTCTATATGATTTTTTTTTCTATATTAGGGTGACAATAAAATGATCTGAGATGATTTATGAATATGTCCAATGCAATGCAATATTTCCAAATGGTCTATGATAAAGTGTCCGAGGTCTGCTTATATGCACTTTACATCACTCATGGCAAGATTGGTCACTCAATATTATGCCTGGATCCGTATTTCAATACAAACAGGGACTGTCCTAATACTTTATTTATTCAACTCAAGAGGTTCCTAATCAGCACCAGATGGCACCAGGAGTTGTTCACAAACATATTATGGCAATGTAGGGGTACACAAACATTAGACAGACGATCAGACAATTTGCCAGCCCTATATTTAACAGCATGAACTCTTGCCTTCATGTTAACAGGTACCCAGGCAACCTTCCAAATAATAAACATAACACTTTACACCTCCTCTATCGTACAATAATATTATCATAAATCAACGCAATTAAATTCAAGTTACCTTGAAAATAGCAAAAAATGGTTTCCATGGTAATTGTGCATTGTTGTTGTGGAGAGTGTTGATGACAGACGATGTGTGTATTTCCAGATCTTGGCTGGCATCGTACAGGAAGCCCAGATGATCACTTCCCTACAAATGAAACACCACACCATTAATATCCCACACACCACACTATTAATATCCCACACACCACACCATTAATATCCCACATCTCATGTGCTGACAATCTCAAAGAAAAACTGAGGCCAGCCTAATGGCCTGATAAGTTACAACAATTCACATGTCTATTGTCAAAGAAATCAACATTCAAAGATAGAAGACTTGTTGACAAATAAATTATTCAAAATATATACTTTTGGTAAAAAACACTTTGAAAAAAATCTTGAACAAAATATCTATAAATCATTAAGAGATGAATATTGTCACAGACCTGAGGGGTGTTTGCTATGCGCGAAATCACAGACTTCCAAAACCCTCTTTGTCCTGACCAACGCTTCACATTTGGGATTGTTGGCTTATTCAGTTCATCACATATCTGAAATATCAATAGATTTGATGGTTAAACAGTAGTAAGATGATTGAATATAAGCCTCAATGTCCAGCAGACGAGTTCCTATTTAAAGTATAAACTCTGTGTTGAATAGTAAGTGGAGCATCCTGAATCATGTTAATTCATCTGACAGCAACCATTCAATAGTTAGAGCAGTACATTCACTTCACTGCACTGTTGAAGAATGATCATTTCTTTTTTACATTACCAATAAATTAATTGCCACATATATATATATATATCTTTTTTCTCTCTCTCCATTTTAACCAGCTCTAAAGCTTTGTTGTTTCAGAGGCTGAGAGTAAAGGGATGGAATGTATGGTCTGATACCCCGGTAACATCACCTGTTTTGATGCAGTTTACCATGTGTGTACCGCTATGTTGTTGATATTTTGGTTGGTCAGTAGTGACAGGGTGAGGTTGAACTATGAGGGTGTGGCCTGGCTTAAGTGCCAGGATGTACCTGTGTGTGGTTAGCAGGGTTGAGGGCTGGGGCAGTGCTGACCAATTACAGCCTAGTAGTGTAAACAAGTATCTCTGCAGGTAAATACCAACATAACTACATTATATGAATATGGTCAAAAAACATATATATACTGAGATATATCTCGAGTGCTATTCATGTATATTTGAATGGAACAGTGACTGAATCGTAAACCATGAAATACTTCTTTGTTTGGCCTCTATAAAAGGAAACTGATTCCCACCACAAACTTGTGGGATATTTTGACCTCTGTGGCCACTCACAAGTTGATCTGCTTGGCCCTGTGTGAACTATCATTAACCTGTTTACATGTTACATTGACCTGTTTACATGTTACATATGAGCATATGATGTGTGTACTCAGGGCATCATCCATTAAACTATAAACATTTCAGTCTGGTCATAGTGGACATAACGCCCAACTGAACAAAGTCATACCTCAAACAGGCGTAACATTCCTTTCTTGCTCTTTCAAAGATCTTTAATGACTTAAAACAGTTTATGCTGTTTGAGACGACCGTAACAAAAAGATGAAAATCTTCAAGATCTCCCAAATATACAATGGTTTTGATTTGCTTGCTGTGGCCAATGACACTCATGTTGTGTCAAAGATTTGATCCTTGTCAACAGTTAACAGTTAGAGCAAAACTTCCATGTGATCACACATAAAGGAATCAATTCACCACAGATGATCACATGACCATGATGTGCCATGCACAGGAGGATTGAAACGGTAGTCATCATAAACTGACCCTAAACCACAACCGGATAACTGTGTGCTATTCTGAGACAAAAGTGATTTGTGGTCAAATAGAAGTTCAGCCCCAACTGGTTGAATTTGGTGCATAATCCCAGAATATAAAGTTCTCACTGCGATTAGCTAAACTTGGCTGTGAAGAATAGTCTGGATTGAAGTATTATCCTTGGTAATCAAAGTGTGTGACCTTAAATAGCTGTATGACTCCCCAACTAATAACAAGATCAAAGTTTCGCATTTGCTTCAGGGCTGTGTCTGCGGGGTAAACCTGGATCTACCTCCATGTTTAGAGTGGGTCTGTCTATGCTTCAGACAGGTATAAGAACCCACATTTGCTTCAGGGCTGTGTCTACGGGGTATACCTGGATCTATCTCCATGTTTAGAGTGGGTCTGTCTATGCTTCAGACAGGTATAAGAACCCACATTTGCTTCAGGGCTGTGTCTGCGGGGTGTACCTGGATCTACCTCCATGTTTAGAGTGGGTCTGTCTATGCTCCAGACAGGTATAAGAACCCACATTTGCTTCAGGGCTGTGTCTGCGGGGTATACCTGGATCTACCTCCATGTTTAGGGTCTATGCAGACAGGTTATTCCATATATTGGTTGGTGGTATAGGAATCAATACAGAGGTTAGTAATAATCAATAGTAACAGTGTAACTGTGCAGCAGCAATATAACACACAGATATAATGTAATCCTCGCACCAATCCCAGCTGATCTCTCTAATTACTGGCTGCAGGCATGTCCCAACTTCCCTCATCCTGAGCATAACTTTATCTAATATTGAACTCGTTTCTCTCTCATTTCTTGGTGGGTGGAGGCTGTAAGGTTACAAAATTGCCTCGGAAGATTTCCCATGATTGATTTCTTTCAAGTATCGCAGAACACATAGGCTTAAATCTGTACTTTACTGTGCAGCTGATGCTGGATTTCACTACTGGATTTAATTTCTATTTTTTTTGTGCATATTTTTTTTTAAACATGGCCCAATAAAAATGTAAGTTGATTTGAACTGACCATTTAGCACATTCCATGCAGCACTATCTGCCTCTGAAAACAGATTAATATGGCCACAGAATAACAAACAATCAAATTATCATCACCACCCAGCACTTTGAAAGGGATTTCTAGGATCACTTTGGATTTGGTCTCAGGATTTTGCTTTTCTATAAATTACCACTGAAGTGTTTATTCTTGATATGGAGTGTTCTAAGGGTGAAGTGTTTAATGTTATGCTGTCTTATAGAGGAGGGAGATAAGCATACACACTCCATGCTCCACACTCCAGTAGGTGAGTAAATGGGGGGGGGGTATCCCACTCAGGAGGGGGGGTATCCCACTCAGAGGAGGTCAAGTTCAGAAGGGCTCTACAGACACATTCATACAAACAATCATCTGTCCTCTGTGACTGAAGAGTTTACAAACATGTGGACAAAACAACCCCACACATGACATGTTCAAGGAACTTAAAGCATTGGTGAAACCTGGAAAGTTGCAGGCAATTTTACAGTGGTTTAAAGTATCTAAAAACAATATATGATCTTAAAATTGACATACATACAGGCTATCTGTCTGAAATCCACAAAATAACATCTGCTCTGAGAATTATGATTTCTTGTGACCACCGGGTACTGCCGGTACTAAACCGGAAATGTGTTGTGTGACCTTGACCTTTGAACTTTCAGAGGGCTCCGTAAGTCACAGGAGGTGTTGTTTAATTCTGTGTTCATATTGTACATTGACAAAATCGGAACAACACATTTTCGGCCATTTTTTTTAAATATTTAAACATAATATCGAACGTTGACACTTCACATACCAATAGGGTAAAGTATTGGCTTTCTTTTGGTGGTAGAAATATTAAAAACGGATGAATATTTTTGAAGTTATGAGTTCAAACGTCCGAGAAGATTTTGCCGAAATTGACAATTCTGTGTTCATATTGTACATTGACAAAATCGGAACAACACATTTCGGCCATTTTTTAAAAATATTTAAACATTATATCGAACGGTGACACTTCACATACCAATAGAGTAAAGTCTTGGCTTTCTTTTGGTGGTAGAAATATTAAAAACGGATGAATATTTTTGAAGTTATGAGTCCAAACGTCCGAGAAGATTTTGCCGAAATTGACAATTCTGTGTTCATATTGTACATTGACAAAATCGGAACAACACATTTTCGGCCATTTTTTAAAAATATTTAAACATAATATCGAACGTTGACACTTCACATACCAATAGGGTAAAGTCTTGGCTTTCTTTTGGTGGTAGAAATATTAAAAACGGATGAATATTTTGAAGTTATGAGTCCAAACATCCGAGAAGATTTTGCCGAAATTGACAATTCTGTGTTCATATTGTACATTGACAAAATCGGAACAACACATTTTCGGCCATTTTTTAAAAATATTTAAACATAATATCGAACGTTGACACTTCACATACCAATAGAGTAAAGTCTTGGCTTTCTTTTTGTGGTAGAAATATTAAAAACGGATGAATATTTTTGAAGTTATGAGTCCAAACGTCCGAGAAGATTTTGCCGAAATTGACAATTCTGTGTTCATATTGTACATTGACAAAATCGGAACAACACATTTTCGGCCATTTTTTAAAAATATTTAAACATAATATCGAACGTTGACACTTCACATACCAATAGAGTAAAGTCTTGGCTTTCTTTTTGTGGTAGAAATATTAAAAACGGATGAATATTTTTGAAGTTATGAGTCCAAACGTCCGAGAAGATTTTGCCGAAATTGACAATTCTGTGTTCATATTGTACATTGACAAAATCGGAACAACACATTTTCGGCCATTTTTTAAAAATATTTAAACATAATATCGAACGTTGACACTTCACATACCAATAGGGTAAAGTCTTGGCTTTCTTTTGGTGGTAGAAATATTAAAAACGGATGAATATTTCTGAGGTTATGAGTCCAAACGTCCAAGAAGATTTTGCAGAAATTGACAATTCTCTGTTCACATTGTTTCCCAAGCTGGACAGGTGCCCAACTGGTAACTCATTAGGTGTTTACACGAGTACACAGACCAGCTAAACAAAGCTTGTTGACAGAGTGTTCAATTGCTGTTGTAGGTTTCAGCAGACAACTGATCAACTTTCAAATGCCACAGAAAGTTGTTAACAGGGAATATTTTGGGTAATACTACATAAAAGTACTGTTTAGGGTATAAACATTCATGTTATGTAAAGAAAATGTGTCTGAAAGTCAGGTTTCACCAATGCTTTAAAGGACAACTCCATCCTAATATCACATGCATATTGAGCTCATCTCTATTTCTTATAGTCATCCAGGTTTTGCTGATATCAAATGGTTTTTTCTACTTCTTCCAATATTTCAATGAAACTGATTGCTATCTATGAAATACTGCGGAAGGGATGGAAGAGTTATACAAGTTTGGAGTCCAGAGATTGAGTCACATAAATACCAATGCCTAAACCATGATATTCTGAAAATTAAGTGAATAGAACTTATCAGAATGCTGAAAGGTACAACACAATCTGTTGAAGGTAAACATCTATTTGTTCACATATGAACAGGACCATATTGTAACACAGATGAGGTCTGCTTCTAACTTATAATTCAGTAAATATTAGCACTTTATTGTAGATGTGATTTTTTTCTGCATGTCAGATGACTTTAGATAGGGGCTTGGTTCACATGATTGTGCAATACTTACTCATCAACTTGAGCTTAACGTCTCTTTGGTGCAAATAAATATAATGAAATGGTGGAATGACCTTGTATGACCTTATTCTGTCTGACTTATGTACAACCCAATAGATGTTTGGCTTTGCCTGTTTAATGTGGAGAGAATGTGTAATATTTACTTACTTTGCTAAGAGCCTCGGTGTCAGCAAGTTCCTGGACTGCTACTATGCCAAAACTGAAATCATAAAATAATCATTTCATTTTAATTCAATTATAGTTTAATGCTGGCGTGTTCTGTGTCAGACAGTGAGGACACACAAAGTGATTGTAATCCTCCAAATAACTCAACATGATTTATGGTGAAACTATCCATTGAGCTGTGAAAGAAAAAGTTACTATTATGAAACATTTACTTGCTGCATCTGCTAAATTTTTGCCTGTCTTTTCACAAGTAAAGATTTCATAATAGGAATTTTCTTCAATGCATGACCTTATTTGGTCATATCAATGCATGACCTCATATATGCTTGACTTCAACCATTACTGAAAACCTTTTAGTTCATGATGGCAGCCCATAGCATAAAATATTTATAACATACTCACTTAAATCTGGGACAGTACGATATTAAAAGTACCATACTGGTCCGTAAACTTCAAAAACCTTTTATGACCTCCAAGCCCATTCTAAATGTTAAACCCTATATCAGAAAAACTAATCACAAGCAATTTTAGATATGAAAATTAAATATGAGCCAGCTTACCCATTCTCTAAGATGGTCATCGCCGTGACCTCTTTGACCCCGGGATTGGATGCTTTCTGCGATGAATACTGCTGCAAGTTCCATGAGGCCAGGCGTACTACTGGCTGATTGTTCTTTTTGAAACTGGGCGGAGTTCTCTTGTATCGCATGGAACTACGAGCAATGGGTCCGTAAATGTTCAAGAGATCATCCTGTGAGCCCATGAGGTGTTGTAGAGCGGGCGAGTTGGTGAGCATGATACCATTGGTGTAGGACTGAGTCCTAGTATGACTAGAGTGTGGCACTGAACCATTCGTGTGCCGGTGTTTACTTTCGTTCACTACTTCATCTGTGACAGGCTCATCCTGTAATATCAGATAGGGTCTAATTGCGCTTAACATTCCGGGCGTCACTCCTTTCACTCTGACTAGATCATCTAAAGACTTATATAAGCCCTTCTTGTCCCGATACGCAACAATGTTCTCTGCTATAGTCTGGCTGATGCCATGGACTCTCATCAGTTGGAACACATTACAAACGTTGACGTTCATTTTGGGCATGTAGCCTGATAACGTCCGTTGGTGGCTTTTGCCTGAGGACCGGCTGACTGAGTCCTGCATGGAGAGGTCGTTTCTACTACTGCTCCGTGAGCTACTCTGGGAGCCCTTCTTCTTGCCCACGGTGATCTCTACCCGGATCTGGTTCAGCTTGGTGGCTCCCACCCCTGACACCAGAGCAAGGTCCTCCACCTTCTTGAACCCGCCGATCTGCCGTCGGTAATCCACAATGTTCTGAGCCGTTGATCGATTAATCCCTGGCAGGGTCATAAACTCCTCTTCGGTCGCTGTGTTAATATTTAACTTTTCCACGGCCATTTCTACTCCGAGGTCTGCTAGGTTGAAGGCTGCGCTGAGGTTTCTCCTGTGACCTTTAGTCTTTGGCGTGCTGGTGTGATTTTCCCGGCACAAGTTTGGGTTTTGATTGCGAGGAATAAAGCAGCTATTAAGGCCACCCATGATGAACCTTTATATGTAAATCCTCCAATAATCTGGGTGGTGTTTTCTATTACATCACTGTGCTGTATGGAGATGGTAAGGAATCCATCTTCCTCACGCCACACTCTGCATCCCAACCAATCATATCCTCGCCGACCTCTTCACCACATCCATCCTGCAACAATCACAACAAAGCATATAGCAATCATAATGTCTCCTTACTCATTTGATTATCTTTCTGATGTATTCATGAATGAACATGGCAGGTAACACTTAACAAATATTGTTGTAACTATAGCAATTATGGTCATTCAAAACAAATACAGAACAAATCGTACATTAAAATGATGCTGACAGGAAAACGTGTTCATTAAACTCTATTTGCACCACAGCATATGCAGGACAACTCAGAATTATATGATTGTACAATGGCAGAAGTGTGAATGTGCCATTCTAAGGTCTGTAGTTCAAGATGAGTACAATGAGATCTGATATGAGATAGGGTCAGTTGATTCATCCCAGCTGATTGTCAAAAGACTAGACAACGTGGCAACTGGGTGAACCAAGTGTAATTCTCAATGCTCAAACACACAGTGATAACAAGATATATTTATGTAAACAGACCCAGGGTAACACATAGTGATAAAATCAGCTGCAATTTTATCATTAAAAAACCTCACTTGAGAACCATGTATAGCTTTTGTAGATCACTGGGCCTTCATTTAAAGCCCCCCAAAAGGACAGTTCAGAACATTTAACTGGTCCTCAATGTTACTATTTAAACA
Source organism: Amphiduros pacificus (assembly GCA_949316495.1). NCBI lineage: Eukaryota > Metazoa > Annelida > Polychaeta > Phyllodocida > Hesionidae > Amphiduros > Amphiduros pacificus. Next base: position 53,224,081 of record OX439001.1, on the reverse strand, counting down.
AACATATGAAACATGCAAGGTTATCACGCCACCTTCATGACCACTCAAGAATCTATATAAGTAATCACATGAAAATCATGATTACAGCGATAAGTACCAGGTGAACAAGGAACTGATATGACAACAAGCCAACAATAGATCCATTCTTATACAAATTTCCAAAATTAGGACTTCTCTTCCTCAGGCGATAAAGGAAGGCAGGCACAAAAAAAGGAAACTATATTTTGAGGTCAAGCCTCTTGGCCCTGATGAATCTCCCCACAAATATGTGAATGGAGATAGTGATATTATTACTTTGAACCCGAACAATGAATGCCAGATAAAATGTGCTCTGTAGAAGTATATATAATAGTCAATATGATAAATCTATATGATATAAATTTCTGTAATATCTCTATATCAATACCATGCATATTTCTATAATATCAATAAAACCACACATATCATCATGCAAATTTAAAACCATTCAACAAATTGTTTAACCAGAAAACCATGATGATATGAATATAATAGACCTAGAAGTATGGTGTCATCAGTCTAAATCAGAGACTGATGTAATGTTGTTAGCATTGGATTTCACACCTCTGTGAGCAAACTATCTTCATACATGCCATTGTTCTGATAACCATCCAACTTGTTATCAAAACATTCCTTGTGCACTTCAGACACATCATTATATATTCATCCTGCCAATGTTGCCACCCACTTGTTTGACATTGTGATCATGTACATTATATAAACATGTTAAAGTTTGAACAAATCTCTAGAACTCTTTTGAAGGAATTCTATACATCTTTACAAAGTTATGCTAATTAAGTTCAGTGACAACTATATTCATTTATGTATATCTCTGCATTTTTTCTTTTCTTTAATATGACTATGTATAAAACAAATATTTCTCTTTCCTTTAAAATTATGATAAACATTAATCTTATTCTAAACTTCCCTTTATTTTCAAAGGCCAGACAACTCAGACATGATGATTTCTGAGAAAAGTCTGACATGATATCTTAAATGATCATAATGTTATGCTTACTCTGATGGTAAAAGCTAATTATCAAGTTCAAATCAAGGTACCTACCGTAAAGCAACATACTACTGTAAAGCAATGTACTACCCTATCATGGCCTGCAGCAGTTGTCCAGATGTGTGCTCTACCAGTAGTATATATGTAAAGCGGTAGCATGTAGGGTGGTAGGTTAGCAAGCAGGATTACGCAGAGCCAGTATAAATACGTCTATGTGCAAACCTCCCACATCAGACATGTTAAACACACACCACTGATGTGGGCCACCAAAATATGTGGAGCAGAGGAGAGGAGAAAAAACATCATCAAAACACCATCATACCAAAGTACATACAGGAACAGGGGCACATCCCTGTACACAACGATTCCAGGATCTACCCACATATCTTCAACCAGTTGAAAGCCAAACATCTATTTGGTCACATGCAAAAAGTTCACACATGTCCATCACTTGGACTTATCTGGTCACGCAAAGCTGGTGTGTGGCATTATTGAGTCAAGTCAACTTGTACATGACACAATATGGTGACGCAATGCTGACCCTGTGTGGCCACATTTGGCTGTATCTCATCAATACCTCATAACTTATGAGGTATTGATCTCATGCATGACCATATGAATGTATTGGCTCCAACTGATCTTTCTTCAATACATGCCTGCCACCAAGCATTTGGGTTTTGACATAGTCTCATACATAAACACTTCACGGGATGTGACGTCTTCTGGTGAAATATTCTGCATACTATAATAATTATATTTATCATTATTTTCAAAACATATATACATTCTAGGATACAATATACATTTTATTGTGAGTTGAAATGACTAAATAAAATGTTTACTCCAAGTGTGCAACACAGAGAGATATAGATGGTTGGTTCTTACTTCCATAAAGAGTGGCATAATTTGTCAAATTCCAAAACAAGTAAAACATTTACTGAAGACAAATTATAATGACAATTTTGAGAGAGGAATCACACTGCTAATTGACACATGACTGCCTGAAATTGACCTCACATACGTGATGAAAGCCAATACATAATGAATGCACACAGTCAATATGTTGAATAATATTATTATATGTTCAAAACAATAACATGCTGATCTGATGGACTGTACATTTGACCCAGGGTAATGTACAGGTATATATCCAGGATGAACAAACACATTATATCAGTGCAGTCCATGTTACTGCTGAAATGTGGATTCCAAAAGAATATCGAGTGGCACAATATTGCCATGAGGGAAATTGAATGGATGAAATAAGATCTAAGGAACACAAGCTTTCTGAAATATCACTGATTGACACTGAAGAACATTACCAGACACTGTCACACTCTGAAATCTCCTTATATCTTTTCAGTGTCATTCTGGCCAGAAATATATCACATAAATCTTATAAAAGGGAAGTTCTAGTCTCTTACAGTTCTCATTTTGGTTACATATTTGTTGACTATCTATGTGAGCTTTGCCATGGCATGCCAATATAGATGTATGCATTTCAGTTCTAAGATGTCATGGCTCTTTGACCTAGGTCAATCTTAACTCCTTCAATGTATATATAATTGACAATATATTGCAATATGAAGTATTCTAAAGAAACTTTAAGATAAACATAGGCATCAGAGATGCATCAACCCTCAGCCCTGGTAACTCATTGCACAACATTCGCTCCACACAATATTTGTGAACAAAACGTCACTGCACCAAGGCAAATTGATGCAGGGGTAAAAAACGCATAAAATCTACTTCCTTTGATAGCTTAGGTGTGTCAAGTATCATGAAACTGTCATCATTTACTCTAGAATTATTGATATGGGCCTGTGACCTTGAAAAGCAGGTTAAAGTCACCGTCCATCAAACTCATGTGGAGTCTTCCCAGATTCTTATGTGTCAATTTTCATGAAGCTGCCATCATTTGTTCTTAAGTTATCACGATGACAAGGATGATTTCACATAATTGTCCCTGTGACCTTGAAATCAGGTGAAGGTCATGTTCCATCAAGAGAAGTCTGAGGTCTTCACCAGATGCTTGTGTGTGTCAAATCTCATAAAGCTGCCATCATTCGTTCTTGAGTTATTGCGATTCTTGGGATTTCACATAATTGTCCCTGTGACCTTGAAAAATAGGTCAAGGTCGCCGTCCACCGAACTAGTCCGAGGTTTTCACCAGATGCTTATGCGTGTAAAGTTTCATGAAGCTGCCATCATTTGTTCTTGAGTTATCACGATGACAAGGATGATTTCACATAATTATCCCTGTGACCTTGAAAAGTGGGTGAAGGTCATGTTTCAAAGAAAATATTCTGAGGTCTTCACCAGATGCTTGTGTGTGTCAAATCTCATAAAGCTGCCATCATTCGTTCTTGAGTTATTGCGATTCTTGGGATTTCACGTAATTGTCCCTGTGACCTTGAAAAATAGGTCAAGGTCGCTGTCCACCAAACTAGTCTGAGGTTTTCACCAGATGCTTATGCGTGTAAAGTTTCATGAAGCTGCCATCATTTGTTCTTAAGTTATCACGATGACAAGGATGATTTCACATAATTGTCCCTGTGACCTTGAAATCAGGTGAAGGTCATGTTCCATCATGAGAAGTCTGAGGTCTTCACCAGATGCTTGTGTGTGTCAAATCTCATAAAGCTGCCATCATTCGTTCTTGAGTTATTGCGATTCTTGGGATTTCACATAATTGTCCCTGTGACCTTGAAAAATAGGTCAAGGTCGCCATCCACCAAACTAGTCCGAGGTTTTCACCAGATGCTTATGCGTGTAAAGTTTCATGAAGCTGCCATCATTTGTTCTTGAGTTATCATGATGACAAGGATGATTTCACATAATTATCCCTGTGACCTTGAAAAGTAGGTAAAGGTCATGTTTCAAAGAAAAAATTCTGAGGTCTTCACCAGATGCTTGTGTGTGTCAAATCTCATAAAGCTGCCATCATTCGTTCTTGAGTTATTGCGATTCTTGGGATTTCACATAATTGTCCGTGACCTTGAAAAATAGGTCAAGGTCGCCATCCATCGAACTCATTCGAGGTTTTCACCAGATGCATATGTGTGTCAAGTTTCATGAAGCTGCCATCATTTGTTCTCGAGTTATCGCGATGACAAGATAATTTCACATAATTGTCCCTGTGACCTTGAAAAGTAGGTGAAGGTCATGTTTCATAGAAAAAATTCTGAGGTCTTCACCAGATACTTATGTGTGTCAAATCTAATAAAGCTACCATTATTCGTGCTTGAGTTATTGTGATTCTTGGGATTTCACATAATTGTCCCGGTGACCTTGAAAAATAGGTCAAGGTCGCCGTCCATCGAACTCGTCCGAGGTTTTCACCAGATGCATATGTGTGTCAAGTTTCATGAAGCTGCCATCATTTGTTCTCGAGTTATCGCGATGACAAGATGATTTCACATAATTGTCCCTGTGACCTTGAAAAGTAGGTGAAGGTCATGTTTTATAGAAAAAATTCTGAGGTCTTCACCAGATACTTATGTGTGTCAAATCTCATAAAGCTACCATTATTCGTTCTTGAGTTATTGTGATTCTTGGGATTTCACATAATTGTTCCCGTGACCTTGAAAAATAGGTCAAGGTCGCCGTCCATCGAACTCGTCCGAGGTTTTCACCAGATGCATATGTGTGTCAAGTTTCATGAAGCTGCCATCATTTGTTCTTGAGTTATCGCGATGACAAGGATGTTCGCTACAGACATACATACATACATACATACATACATACATACATACATACATACATACATACATACATACCCACGCCAGGAGTACTACAATACCCTCAGCCTGATTACATCAGGGGCTGAGGGTAAAAAGCCCATTTGGAGAGGCATAATATGGGATAAAATTAACAGCATTGTGCCATAACACACCTATCCACATCAATCTACCCACATGAGAACCTCTATAAGCTCAATACATCACAAGGTCAACTGATTTAAATAACAAAAAAAATTGTCCATTCACCGTGTTGTGGTGGGAATCTGATCTTCAAAAAAAGACATGTTATGTAGATGGGTAAAAACATCTACTTGGAAACACATCTACTTGGTAACATGTCTACTTGGTAACACATAAATCTGACCATTGAGTGACACTTGGACATGACTGCATTGTGTCACCTGTGCACTATCAATAACCTCTTAGAAACCTGCATGTCCAAACATTTTAAAAGTGTGATTTGATTTATATTTGGCTCAGACTGGTTATAAGGCTGATGGTGTTACACAATCGTGCTAATTAGGTCAAGCTCTGCACTGCCACAATAAACCTTGCTACTTAACAGGACAATCCCCTGTTGATCTTATCCCAACACAGCCTTTATGTTTCTCATTGATCAGTTGATCCCCAATCAAAGATCTCTGTGGACAATAAGTGTATTGTTTCAGATCAGATTTCAGAGCGATCAATCTTGATAATCCCTGTGACCATGCTGAGTACACTATTGGGACTTTTTGTTTGCACAATATTTGGCTCCCTCTGCGAGGTCATTTAGTTTTAAAAGAAATCTCATGTTGTTTTTCTTACAGATGGTAACTGCATGCCCAAAGAGTTCACCAGTTTTATTTCTCAAACATTACGATTGCAAGTTAAATCAAGTCAAGATATATCTTGCCCCTTTGACAAAAATGGCATGAAGTGTTTCTTGAACAATTTTGGAAAAAATAATATATTTGCAGAATGTCTTAATAAAGTATCATTGCTACTTGCCACATTCTCAAAGAGTGACATTTATAAGATAAAAATTTGCCGTCAATCTAAGCAGCGAATAGCAATACCTGCAGGTGGATAAATGAGCGATCTGTAGCTTGTCATAATCGCTCTGCTCTCACAAATAATCAGCTGTGCTTGTGCATTCTCCTACTTGTCAGGGCCTGACACACATCACTGTGACATCATTCATCAGTTAGAACCAAACATAAGGCCACAGATAAACATGACACATGGTCATTCTGTGACATAATATGGTCACACACAGCCATTGAGTGGGGCAAAGTTTTGACCTGCATACCTCATATGAGGCAAAAGACCATTTCGTGACCTCATTTGGTCACATGTATGTGTGATGAAGTATGTGTGCATGTATGAGTAACACTCGTAAGTGCTCTATCAAATAATTCTCACCAAGCATTATACCAATCACTTGTAGCTATGCTACAGATTCATTACACAGAGCTTATAAAAGAGATACTGAAAAGCACACTTTAACATTCAGCAACTTCAAGCAATTTATAAAAACTTTCAAATTATTGATGTATTCAGCAATTGTGAGCATGGCAAGTTAGTATAAATTAACATATAGTATTTTTTTTATTGTTATCATCCCTTCTGAACATTTTTTATGCTGTGAAGGTAACTCAGTTAAAGTGTTAAGAGACCATTGATCAAATTTTAATTTCAGATCTTTATGTAATATGTGACACACCATCTAACCTTGAGGGTTTAGGACAGCTTGATTGGGCAGCTTTGCCCAGGTTAGTGGCAAGGCTCCCCAGTGATCACCTGTCCACAAGGACCAAGCTCATCCAGCTTAGGAATAATGAGAGGAATGTGCCTCAGGAGGCCTCCTCAACTCGGTACACCTGTACTCAACATCCTGCTATTTCAGCTTTGCTCTCATTCTACTAGTGCATAATAACATCTTGGTCATCTTCATATTCATTTGAATTAAAGGCATAAATAAATTATCTATATAAATATAGCTTTTTTTGTACACAACTTTTGGAGCAATAATGAATATATATGTAATAATATAGCCAATATCATAACAAATTGCACAGATATAGTGATCAGAGACGATGAGGGCTGGTGCGTATATGTCAGAGATTTCTGTGTACATGTCATTCTGTGATGTCCTGCAATTAAACTGAACCATAATCATAGGAATTATGAGGACAGTATGGAGAGAAGGGAGTCCCATCGTCCGGGACAAGTAAATTTCACATCGAACTGTGTAAATGCATAAAACACCGACTTGAAACATACCTTGCTGGCTGCCATCTTTATTGAAGCCGCATTTGATGCAGTGTAGTACAATAGTATGCTCTGAACAGTGCACATTTGATTCTTTCAGAAGTTCACAAATATGCTCGGAAAAAAAAATTAGATTTTCATAATGAGATGCATTTTCAGCAGACAACATTTGGCGATATACGTAAATGAAGCTGCATTTGATTTGATTTGACTTTGCAAATCTGTTCGGAAACAAAGATTGCCTATGTCACATTGGATTTTCATAATCAAACGCATTTTCAGTAGAGGACATTTGCCGAGTATTTACGGCCAGGTCATTTGACATTTGGGGGATGGAGAAATATAAATATCATTTTTAAAAGGGAAATTGCATACAAATTCTTAAAAAAAAAAAGATTTTCTTGTTTAAATAGTGATCATATACTAAACGAACACAGTTATGACTGAAAATCTATTTGGCCAAAGTAAATGTGATAAAATGAAGTTTCAAAATGTAATCATGTTTGATCAGATCCAAGTTTATGCATTTCTAAATACATGTTTAGATATAATTGTAAAAAATATGTTATAAAAACAGGTAGCAATAGGTTTGGCACAGTCAGTTATGGCTTAACCTGTTGACCATAATAGTATAAAATTGTACTCGATCATTCCTTATTGGCTACAAGATATATACACTGCTCGGTTATTTTACTATGATTAATTTATTTCAATCCTTCACATAAAGCCTTTTTATATATACATATATTTATGTGTGGGGGAGTCACGCCATGACATACGCACTGGCCCAGTGGCCCAGGGCCACCAGATCCTCTGTTTGGGCCAGTGAATGCTCTGTTGTATTGGCCCAATTGGGCAACCATATGTTTGGTCTTTTAGTGGCCCTAAATATATTGATTTTAATCTAATCCTTGATAGATATTTGTCTGATATCACAATTAAAAACTTGAAAATTTTGATTGGGGCCCCCACTAAGACGCTAAACAGCCTTATGTACAATACTCTTTATTGTTTCACGCATCCTATTATCTTTAGAAACTTTGGGCCACCACTTCTCATGCTCTGGTGGCCCAACTGGGCAACCAACATTTTCTCTTTATGTCAAGGCCTGGGCAGGTTAAAAACTTGTCACAATTTATTTGCCTTTATTTATTTTCTTTTGGTTTAATGTTGACAATAAAGCACAAATCAAAATTTCCAAAATGAATCTTAAAATCAAGCTAGTCTTTGATATCAATCATCAATGATGTAAACTACTCTGGGGTAAGTGTTTATTAGGACTCTTGGGGGGCTTTTACCAATATTTATTGGGGCTGCATTCCAGATGAACCTACATCACCTCTGGTTGAATGCAGCTTGTTGAGTGAACTGTTAAGTTCTGATATGGTCAATGGGCAGCACTAATTATAGTGTAAACGCTTTCCCGTCACTATGTCCCTGTTTGACCAGCTAGACTGGCCAGACTATGTCACTGTTCAGTCAATTTATGAATGCTGTATAGTACAATAGTATACTATATATCTTATAGAATCAGAAACTATTTCTTACAGATCTGTACTAGAACCCCGTCTTAAGGGGGGTCAGAAATTTTCAGGATGGTGAGCTGCCATTTTAAAATATAATGTAAAACATTGAGGTGCCAGAGCAGTTTGAACTTGCAAGGTTGATGTGCTTATAATATGCTTGTCTCCTGCTTGCATCTCTTCTATTTTTATCTAAAATTGAAACAATTTTCTGATATTTATCGACAATATATATCGACAATATCAAATACCACACCATAAAATAAACATTTCTGTCATTTTGTTCTGAGAGAATGATATTGACCCATCATCTATATCAACTACAATCTTTCTAATCTCTGGGATTCCACTAAAACACTCACTCCAGACTAGCCATGCTGGTGTCAAAGCAAGATCACTCTTTAACTGGCTGTATATATAAAAACATGCATAACCATGAATTGAAGTATATTTAATTCAACTTGTGCAAATGCTCAAACTGTTTCCAAGGAAGGTTAATGATAAAGAAAGTATCAGCCTTACTATGTGATGGATTCTGTCCGCCCTTGCTGTCCCCTGTCTAGATGACAACCAGCCCTCATGCAGGATGTGAACATTCACAGCTAAGGTATTTCTCAGATCTCTGTACCAAGTACACATCTCATGTAGGTGAGGCTGAATAAACCAACGGTGTATGTCAACAAAACCACCTCAGAATAGTGGGCGACAGGCGACAAATACTCACCCCCAAAACACACACATCTGCCAAACCACAATTGTCAGTCTTTTCTCACTTGTGAATCCTCACTCAACTATGTCTTCCAAATAATTCAGTTATACTGTTTTTTTCCCCATGAACAAGAACAATATTCACATCTTAATGCAAAATGAACAAATTAATATCAATACTTCAATGTTATTTCTTCTCATTTTCTGTTCAAAATCAACTGAGAACAAAACCACCAAAGGTGATGCAGCGGACTTGCCAATGCTGACAGCAGTCACATGACTGGGTGCTTTTAGGTACACATGCACTTGGCATCAGTGAAGCAGCAGTGCATCATGCACTTAGATGTCCCATGACACCAGTATCCTTGGTGACACTTTCAAGTTTATATATTTGGCTGCATATATGTCAGCTGTACTTGGACTGTGTGCAGATCGCATTGATTCATATCTATTGTCATTTGTTGTTGAATGAGATGCTCTAACCACAAATATCAAATGCTGTCACTGGCACTGGGTATATAACGTGGGGACCTCATTTTCAGCTGATACAACTCTTTTATTGTATTTTATCTTATATCATCATGTCTATGACATATCTTTCAAAGTTTGTTTTACTTTAATGATACAGAGCAGAACATTATACATATTTATTTCTGTTTCTAATTATCTTTGTGAAGGTTAGGAGTGTAGTTCTCATGCTCTGTAATCAAAATTTACAGGAATTAATACTGCAATTTAGGGTCACCATCTTCACCTATTTTCAATTGGAGTGTGCACTTTAGTCAACACTGATTAAATATTGAGAAAAACAATGCTAACCCGCAATCACAATGTATCCCAAACAAAATTCCTTTTACCCATAGCAATGCTGGATGAAATTTGGATGAATATTTTCTCAGAGTTCCCCATACGATGCATGTCAAAATATTTAATAAAAGGTGAAGTGCACTAAAATGTTTTTTGTTAAAGTATTATATTTAGTTTGACCTAAACTACAATTTCAAATATCTCTCTTTTCGGGGGGAAAACCTTAATTTTCTCTACATCATGGCTAGAAAGGAGATTTGTATACATGTCACTCTCGACATTCATGTCACTCTTGACATTCAATATTTTTTTCATTCCCTAACACACAAATAGTTGATGTATCATATTTAGCTGTTTTGCAAGTGTTGGCAGGCACTACATCATTTCATAATATTAATAATGGGTAAAGCCTCTAACAATGCACTCTTGTGTTATACATTACTTTCTTATTCTTTAAATATGGTCATGTCAAGCACAACATACATCACATTATTTTACATAACATATGCAAAATGCACCCTGATAAATATCAAACTACTCATTATTGACTTTCCCTGACTCCAAGAGAGCATAAATGTCCCCTTTGTTCTGAATAAATGATGTCATTTTGTGACATCCTTTGGGGGCTAACTCCTTTGGGGGCCAACTCCTTTGGGGGGCTAACTCCTTTGGGGGGCTAACTCCTAGTTACAGGTTTTGCACTCAGTGGAGTGAAGACAGCTGATCAGAGACCAAGTGTCAGTACTTGTCGCCTCACTCACTAAGATATCAGCTAAATGGACTTTGATTCTTACAATATTGTCCACTATACCTAGCGAGCACTCAGGTAGAACTTACTTCCCACTGCAACTGCTTTGAGGGCAGCCATGCTGCATTCAATTCAATATTTGCTGCAAGGCTTGTCTGAAAAAAATTCTTTGTTGTTCCTGATCTAGGCATTGCTTCACCAGTATTTGCTATCAATTGTCCACAGTGAGAAAAATGATTTTTATGTCCGTTTTGCCAATGTCTTTGTGCAATCCTGGTATTGCTAACGCTTGCCAACTTGGTGCATTTTGTTCTTTGTCAATCATAAATTCATCCAGCAAATCGTGGACAGCAGATCAGATGTCTCCTTTAGTGGGGTATAATCATCAGGAACACTTGGCATCAATTAATCTCACAAACCAATTCCTAAATTTTGAGTTGTCAATGATGTCAATCTGTCAAGATCTTAAGTAGACCAATGATGGTTCTAAAACATGTGTAGAATGTGACATATAAACAGGGTCACTAAGTGCAATTTTTATTTTTTTTAAAATGTGTTGTTCATATCAACTTATCAATGGCAAAAAAATCCATGTACTCTTTATGTTGACATGTATTCAAGACATTTTCATATTACACTAACCGGCAGCCAAATCCAGACACTTTCATGTGTTTCACTGATGATTTTCACAAGATCTGTTAAAACTAAGGACAAACTTCACACACCACAAGTAGATCACGTGCTTTGGTTGCCCGTAAAGAGAAATTGAAATATATCCAATATTAACAGCTTTATTGTGAAATTGGCATGGGTCACGTATTCACCAAACCTGCAGTTTATCCGAGTTTGCCTTGTTTGACTTGCCAGGCAAGTCATACAATGATGTTTGGTCACATGACCACTTCTAACATCATTTGATAGTGACAACATCATTCATGCCAGGAAAAGAAATAACAGTTTGAATGTTTTGAAAGGCAGTGGGAATACAAGATGACGCGTGAAACACAATATTCAGCTCAATTGCAATTATTACAAATGTCCGAGTTTCAACTGTTGTTTTCGGACGCTTGCTGGTCACTGTAGTCAGCCAATCTTATTAACCCCTTACGGACGGGAAGGACGTTGATGTCCCCACTGTTCTGGCTTGATGACATCATTTGTAACATTCTGAAAGGTTGCAACTTGTTACAATGTAATCATGATAATGACGTCAGACTGATTGGTTCATGAAATTTTGACCCCAGCATTTCATTAAGCATATTGAATAACCATGGTTATAAATTTTATAAATTTAGTATGTAGATATACTAGTCCAGAAAAAAATTGGTTAGTCCTGCCAATCAACAAAGGCTAGTCCCTTATGGGTTAATGCACGAATCATTAGCCCTATTACATATATTAGTATTACAGTTAATGACAACAGAGCTAGGGATGACAATTCAGTTTATTGGTTCCAAACATTTATTAAACCATTTGATGGTGTTAGCACATTTGCATATTTAACAACAACCTGATGAGTATATTTCCAGAAAACTTTAAGTGCAGATCTCTGCACTCTAAACCTCTCTCTGAAGACTTTGAAAATGGAGCTGCAGCTCTGTTGTCATCCACAGCTCTGTTGTCATCCACAGCTCTGTTGTCATCCGCTGTACTATTGGGCTGAACCCTTTATCATTATAAATATTTTAATGATACAGAAATGTGTCTGCTTCCACACGTATTTGTACTTCAGCCGTGTAGTTTTAACTGAGAAGACAGTTCTCAATCAGATTGAATAAAAAAATGAAATGTCTTTGATTGAATCTGTTGGTGTGTGAAAAATTTTCACTGAAAACGCTTTCAGTTTTAACTAAACTGCGCTTCAATACCGACCATTTTGTTATTAACAGATACACAGCAATATCAAGAGCAATCTTTACAAACCCGTGAGCTGAGATATCCAAAACAAACTGCTCTCTCTTGTCGGAAGACGCCAAATCCACAAATGTCTTCCAGCTGAAATGGGAAATCAAAAGAGCGCAGGCGCAAGAAATTTGGTACGCGATTGTCCACTAGAGGCGCCTTGCTCAAAACGTTATCATTACGCCCTCTAGGGAATATTATCCTTATATTAATCAAACTCCACAGTGTGGATATTTGTACATGTATTTGATCATTTTTTTTCTCGATAATTATCATTGATTAGGAAAATCCTTGCATTCTGCAAACTACCTATTTTGAACATGCTTCACTTCAGTGTGGAAAACATATTTCCTAATACATTTTGCAGCTGATGCAAAAACAAATTTATAAAAACTAAATTTTATTGTTGGTATTTTAATAATATTAGATATCTGCACAAGATGTGGATTGATTTTTTTTTCAGATGTCCCTATAAAATAAAGACATCTATGGTTGTAGCTTTGTTAATTGCAATAATTTGAACTGACCATTGTTCCCCCAAACCAAGAAGAGTTTTTCACAGAACTACTTATGTGACATATTGCAATTGTCAGTAAAGTAATATATTTGGAACATATTTTTGGCACAAAAAAAAACTGCAATAGATAAAAAGCGCAAATGTACAGTTTTTTGGTGTTATATAAAACTCTGTGTCCCTGATATCCATTTCATGACTGATGGTTGTACAATGTTTATTTGCTGATTTTTGATAGATACAAATATGAAAGTTGCTCATTTTCATTTGTAATAATATTCAGATATAATTTAAACAAAATTGTGATAAATTCTGTCAACTTCTGTCATTTTTGTTATGGCTAATATTACAATGTGACAGCTCATTTGACAGGTCCTTCAATCAATAAGGTTATGGCTGCCGAAGGCAGTCTCAGATTGATCGGGTAGGCTGCTCCAGTTCCTGCAGAAGGATGCCGGAAGGTTGTTGGCCGAGTTGAAGAAAAGCGTGATCCGGGATGGAAGGCTCTATATGGTGCTATAGAGAACCAGGTTTGGGTCGATTCTGCATGTCAGGTGACCAGTCGTCAGCAAGCAGTTGTCAGAGTAGCGGTGGCTGCCTGGTTGTGGGGTAGGTTGATTCTATGGGGTGGGGGCCACTGCAGGATCAGGCTGTGTAGTTCTGCAGTGGTGGTGGCATGGAGGGCTACGGCAGCAGCAATGGACAGCAGGTCTGTGTCCTTGCTCTCCACATCGTAGTCTTGCCTAGTGAGATGTTCTCAGAGTGGCCTGGTATGATGACACTCCAAGAGGTGAAGGCACTGGTGGTCCTCAAGGTGTAAGATTTCTGTTCTCGTGCATGGATAGCCGAGCCGTAGATGGAAGATGTGGACCTCGAGGGAACGAGTGGCTGTGGCTGGCAGGTAGATGGGGTTGTAGTTGGAGGCGGCGGTGTACCAGGCAACAGACGGGGAACCCAACAGATTCCAGGTCAGTCTGGTGTGTTGTCTGTCTGCAAAGATCTTTCTGGTCCAATGAGGTGTTGATGTCTGCAGTGATGTTACTGAGTGTGGCCCCATGGTTGGCTGCTTCATCTGCTAGATCATTCCCATGAATGCCTATGTGGCTAGGGATCCAGTGGAGTGTGACTGGAGAGCCCTGGGATTGGAGTAGCTGAAGGAGGCCAATCGCGGAGATCAGCAGTCTGATGTTCTTTGTTGGCCTGTGGTTCTGAAGAGCTTGAAGAGAGGACTTGAAATAAATCTGTGTGGATGGCAATGGGACTGCATTTGGGTGATGAGGCTGCATGCTGAAGGGCATAGAACAGGCCTACCAGCTCAGTTTGGAGGGTGTAGGCACCGTCAGTGATTCAGTAGGAGAACTGGTCTTCAACAAAGGAGAAACCTGCGCCGACCCTGGAGGTGTGGGGATGGACACTGCCATCTGAGAAGTATGTCCTGGCAGGGATCCACACCAACATGGACATGCGGGCAGCATTCAGGAGATCCTCCTTGTTGCAATCTGCTTTCCTGGCAGGCATTGGCGTGTGGCAGATGAGGGCTGGGTGGGGTTCCCAGGGCAGAGGAGCACTGTATCCTGAGGCAGGGTGGTCAGGGGCCAGGGACTCTATGAGGTCAGGATGGAATCGCTCCATCACGTCTTTGGCGAGGTATGGCCACATCTGCCGGGTGTTAGTGTGTCCTGTCCTGGGATCCCTGAAGGCTGCAGTGAGATGTTGTTGTAGGACTGTGAACCGAGGTTGAAGGAGGCACTTGGCTGCTATGGCACTGACGGTCTGTTCCAAACAGACCTCTACTGCAGTCAAGTTGGCCTCGAAGAGTAGGCAGTGGGTCTTTGTCCAGATTGGGCGCCAAGGACAAGTCTGGCAGCTATGTTCTGGATGGTGCCCACTTTTTGCTCAGTCAGACCTCGAATCATCAGCAGGGCAGGTGCAGCATAGTCAATGAGGGACCGGATGGCTGCAACGTAGTAGGTCTTCAGGATCTCTGCTCTCGGCCTAGTGTCCAAGTAAGTCATGCGCCTCGTGACGTTAAGACAGCAGTTGCAGCACTTTTTCAGGTGTTCCACCTCGGCAGTCGACCCAAATGTCGAGTTAGAGGTACTGTGTGGTCCACTGCAACTCGTTGCCCTGGATGCTCAGTGACTTGGCAGGTGTCTTCATGAGGATAAGCATGGCCTGGGACTTGGAAGCAGATATCTTGAGGCCAAGTTGGTTGCATCTTGGAGTAATTATTACTCCAAGGTCGCATTCACAACTGATAGCGTCGCACTCACAACTGATAGCGTCGCACTCACAACTGATAGCGTCGAGGGCTCTTTGGGCTCGCTTCTGGCATCTGGTTTTTCCTTACACCACAACGACAAGATCATCTGCATAGGAGAGCACTTGTGTGGCAGCCGGCAGGGATAGGGAGAGGGGGGGGATTGCGGCGACTGCTGCAGAATACAGTCTTTAGGTATTGGTCTTGGGAGTGGAATGTGGATCTATGTGGGATGGGCCAGCTGTTGGTTGATCTGTGTGTTGCGTCAACATGGGGGATGGTTCCCAGCTGTCTGGAGCTGTTGGTGTCGTTTGGTGTTGTCACAGGGTCCGCTGTTGGTGTGGGCGGTGGTGATAGATGTCTCGCCCTTTGTCTGGGGAACTGAACTGGAATCACGGCCAGCGCGTGTTGCTGCTGGAGCAAAAGTTGGTCATTAAGTCGGTCTCTTTCTGATAAATGTGGGTCGTTTGCAGGACGTGGGACGGTCGGACGTGGGTCATCTGCAGTTGGAACTGGGATCATCACCCCCGGCGGGTTCAGCTGGGCGGGCTGCAGTGAGGCTGGAGACATCACCCCCCGGTGGGGTCAGCTCTGTGGGCTGCGGGGCTGTGTCCATATCTTCCTCTGTACTGCTGCCCTGGCTGTGGTCCCAGGCTGGTACTTGTGCGGGGGTTGGAGTGGGCTTGGTAGGCCGGGGAGCCTGTCTGTCCGCCATCTGAGTCCTCCCGGTCGAGCGAGGCTAACTGAAGTCGGTCTGCTGCAGGCTCTGATCGGTCGGATGCAAAAGGCGAAGTCTTGCAGGACATCCCAGGTTCCATGCGTGGTGTGACTTGCTGCAGTTGGGGCACTTGGCTGTTGTGGGATCTCCTCATTTCAACCTGCCGAGACATCCTTCTGTGGCGTGCGGCTGACTGCAAATCCCACACCTGACGGAGGAACGGCAGGCATGAGTCAGATGGCCGAAGCGCTGGCACTTCTTGCAGCATAGGGGCTCTGGTACGAATGGATGAAGCTTGCAATTGAACCTCCCCATATGCCGCAGGACAATCTCTGCTGGTGCTGGTCCCAGGAAGGTGAGGGTCACCGACAGTGTCTCCATCCTGTCCTTGCCTGTATTGCAGCTGGCTCGGATGACCTGAGGGTGGTCCTCGAACGCTTCCAGGGAGATGTGTCGAGGGACCTTCTGAGCAACCATCCTTGTCGGCTTGAGGGAAGGATCCAATAAGGTCAGCTTCACTCGGTTGTCTGGGTCCAGAGAGATGCACGGAAGTTGCCGAGAAGTCTCGCTGTCTTTGGGTGTCAACACATATTCCCCCTTGAGGTTGGGGTGAACATTGTAATTGAGTGGCCGTGAGCACCCTGCTACCACTTCTGTAACGTCCAGTGCCTTGACCACGTCGTATGTGGACTGGAAATGTGGTGATGGGAGCACTTTGTACCGCGGTAGCTGGGAGCGAAGTGGCTGCTGGGTGGTTGAGGCAGTGGTCTGGCAGTGGTCTGGCAGTGGTCTATAGACGGTACTGCTCTGCTGGACTGGGGGCGGTGCGGCAACTGCTGTGGAATAGAGCCTTGAGGTGGTTGTCTTGTGACTGGTAGGCTGCACGGAGGACGGGCGGCTGCGGGTTGGCTTGCTGCTTGGGATGGTGCCCTGTTGTCTGATGTGGCTGTTTGGACAGGAGGTGTTGTTAGGACAAGGCTCCTTGTTGGCATGGGCGGTGGAGACAGATGTCTGGCCCTTTGTCTCGGTGGTGATTTGGGTTGAGGTCCAGTTGACACAGGTGTTGATGGACGCCTCTTGGCTGGTGACAGAGGGCGACTCTCTGTCAACATTGGCGTCTCCTGGTCTGGAATTGAGCCCGTTGGAGAGGCCATGCGAAAGCAGGCCTCTATGTCTACCAGTGGAAGTGGGGGGAAGTCGGCCCAGTCCTGGGGGGTCCCGTTCTGCCTTGGTGAGGTGCCCTGGCCGTCCCTTGTTGGTGCTTTGTCCACGGCGTGGAATGTGCTGGGGTGTGGGCTTGTCGGGGGTCTCGGTGCCGCCTGTATGATCGTTGTTTCTTGAGTTTGGTGGGACTGCCATGTGTGACTCGGTGGGAGTGGAACTTGAGGGTTGGTCGTCTGTTATTGTGGCTGATTTATCAAACCGTGGAACGTTGTTTCGGGTGTTGTCTGTGGCATTGACGATCAGCAGTGTTGTTGTGTGCAACGGTGTTTCCGGTTGCACGCAGATCGTCACTGTATTTCCGTCTTCTGGAGGGCAGATCGTTACCGATTTGGGGGTCTCTTCGGGGGTGTAGGTCGTTGGAGTTTTTGCCACATCCGTGCAGATCGTTGTTGGTATCTAGTTGCAGGTCGTGAGGGAATCTGTCGGTTCTGCTGGGCAGATCGTCAGCGATTTCTTCACCGCTTGCGGCGCGTAGATCGGCACGGTTTGGATACACTCTTCCGTGCAGATCTCCAAGGGTTGTGACTCGCCGTTGAGGGCCTGGGCCGGAGGGCTGGTGCTCATCTCCGGGACGTGTGTTGCTCTGTTTGTAAGTGACTTGCTTACTTGAGTCATTGGCGTGCTGGTTCTTGGTAGTGCCATCTCGTGGAGAGTTTTGTCGGCCTGGTAGGCTACTTTGAGAAGAGTCTCGTTGTCTATATCGTTGCTCCCTTGCTCTGGTGGCGGGGAGCCGGGGTTGGGGAAGAGCCTCTTCTTCCCTTGTAGGATAATACGTGCCGCTGTAGTGTTTCTCATCATGGAGGAGGCCGGGGGTTGATTCCCGAGACTCCTGTCTTGTTGTGGAGTGTCCACGTCGGGGAGACCGTCTGGTCCCACCCGGGAGTAAGTTAGAGAGGGTTCCTCTGGGAGACCTTCTACGTGGTGGAGCTCCGCCATGGTCCTCCTTCATGCAAAAGTAATCCTATGCGGGATGGCAAGTCCAAATCCCACAGAGGAGTAAATAGTCAAAGTCCTTGTTTAAGAGTGTGATGCGCACTCTTAAGATGTTTATCCTTTGGCAGTTAAGCTTCGAATGACGAGGTCCTTCTCAATCAATCAATAAGGTTTGAGGGCTCTGCAGGGTGAATTTCTGCATCCCTCGAGGGCCTTGGTCAGCAGTGGACGGCCCTCTTGTGGCTGCCGAAGGCAGTGTCGCTCTGGCGTGGTTGCTGCGGTGGTTCCCGAAGAAGTCTGCTGGTTCTGAAGTCTTGAAGGCTTTGCATGCTTTATGTGGTGCTGAAAAGCACCATGGTCTTTTTCGCTTGGCGGTGACCATTCGTCAGCAGGCAGGTGTCAGAGTGGCTGTGCCTGCCTGGATGTTGGGCGAGGGCTGCTACCTCGGAGGTGGCCACTGCAGAAGTAGGCTGTGAAGCTCTGCAGTGGAGGTGGCTTGGTGGGCTACGGCGGCAGCTATGGGGAGGAGGTCTGTGTCCTCACTCTCCACGTCGTAGTCTTGCCTTGGTAGATGTTCCCGGAGTGATCTGGTATGATGGCACTCCAGGAGGTAGTGCAGTAGTGGCTTGGCCGATGGTCTGCTGCAATGGGCGCACTCGTGGTCCCCGAGGTGGAAGATCTCTGTGTTGGAACATGGATATCCCAACTGGAGGCGAAAGATGTGGACCTCGAGGGCACGAGTGGCGTCAGCTGGCATGGAGACGGGTTTGTAACTGGTTGCTGCAGCGTACCACGAGATGGAAGGTGACCCTTTGAGATTAAAGGTGAGCCTTGTAAGTTGTCTCTCAGTGGAAGCTTGTCGAAAGGCCCCTTTTAGTTGGTTCAATGAGGGGTTGATGTCTGCAGTGATGTGATTCAGGGATGCCCCGTGATTGGCAGCCTCATCGGCCTGGTCATTGCCCTGGATACCGACGTGGCTGGGGATCCAATGCAGCGTGACTGTGGATCCCTGGCTCTTGAGTTTTTGTAGCAGGCCGAGGACCGAGGTGATTAGCCGAATGTTTTGCGTTGGTCTGAGATGTAGAAGGGCCTGCAGGGAGGACCTGGAGTCGGTGTGGACTGCTACAGGTCCCTGCTGGGTTGATGAAGCGGCGTGATGAAGGGCGTAAAAAAGCCCTACAAGCTCTGTCTGTAGCGTGGAGGCGCCGTCCGTCACCCGGTAAGAGTATTGCTCCTCCTGGTGGGCAAAGCCGGCCCCTGCTCTGGAAGTGTGGGGGTGTACACTGCCATCAGTGTAGTACACTCTGGCCCCGGGGGGGACCCACAGGCCCATTGATGCTTTGGCGGCAGCAAGGAGGTCGTCTTTGTTGCAGTCAGCTTTCCTGGCTGGCATCGGAGTGTAGCAAATGATGCCGGGGAGTGTTGTACCCGGTGGCTGGGTGGTCAGGAGCCAATGATTCGGCAAGGTCTGGGTGGAAACTCTCCATAACGCTTTTGGCGAGATATGGCCACTTCTGTCTAGAGGAGTTGTGTAGGGCCCAGGTGTCCTGGATGGCGGCAAGGAGGAGTTGGTGCAGGACTGTGGCCCGTGGCTGGAGAATACTCTTAGCAAGAGTCTGCTCCAAACGGACCTCTACCGCCGTCAGGTTGGTCTCGTATAGGACACAGTGAGTCTTGGTCCACCTGGGTGCTCCTAGGACGAGTCTGGCCGCTGCATTCTGGAGAGGTCCCACCTTTCGTTCAACCTGGTCCCTGATCATTAGCAGGGCAGGGGCTGCATAGTCAAGTTGTGACCTTATGGCACCAATGTAGTAGGTCCTCAAGATCTCTGCCCGTGGACCCGTGTCAAGAAACGTCATGCGTCTCATGACGTTGAGGCGGGCGTTGCAGCGGGCCTTCAATAGTCCACCTCGGCATTGAAGTTGAGTTTGGAGTCCATCCAGATGCCGAGGTAGAGGTACTTGTTGGTCCACTGGAGTTGGATGCCCTGGATGGTGAGGCTTTGGGCAGGAGTTTTCATGAAAACTGGCATGGCCTGAGTTTTGGTGGCGGAGATCTTGAGGCCTAGTTGGTCGCATTCCTGGCTGATGGCATCTAGGGCTTTCTGGGCTCGCTTCCGAGTACGGGACTTCCCTTGTATGACGACGACGAGGTCATCTGCATAGGAGAGCACTTCGGTGGCGGCAGGTAACTTGAGGGAGACCACCCTGTCCATCAGCAGGTTGAACAGGGTGGGGCTGAGGACGCTGCCTTGCGGTGTACCATTTTGGTGACCGTGGTAAGTTGAAGTGCTCCCCTGAAAGTGGACTCGGCCTCGTCGTTCGTGAAGGAAGTCGGCGCACCATGCCAGGAGACGGCCTCGGACCCCTTTCCGAATTAGGCTCTCGGTGATAGCTTGTGGGCTGGCCAGCTCGAATGCTTTGTCCAGGTCAATGAATACTGCCAGGGCTGCATTTTTGTGAGTGCTGAGTGACAGGAACGAGGCGATGGCTTCAGCCGTCCCTGTGGATGCAGTGAAGCCAAAGATGTTGGGGTGTAGAGGACCCATCTCGTGTAGCAGGCGGTTGAGGACCATTCTCTCTGCTGTTTTGCTAAGACAGCTGATGAGAGAGATGGGCCTTGGCTTGAGAGGGTCCTTTGGCTTAGGGATGGGGGTGATGTCTGCCTTCTTCCACTGTTGAGGTAAGGTGCCCTTTTGGTAGGAGGAGTTGATTAAGTTGCACAGCTCCAGGCGGCTGGCCGTGCCCATCTGTGACAGCATGCTGTAGGAGACTCGATCGGCGCCAGGTGCTGTGTCTTTTCCCTTCCTGCGGGCTCGCTCTAGCTCTTCATACGTGAAGTCTGTGTCTGATGGGACAGCTTCTTGTATGGCGAGGGCGAGGTTGGCTTCTCTATTTGTTGCAAGGTTGTTCTGTGTCCGAGAGACGGAGTCTGGTAGGTTGTGAGAGGCCGCTCTCTAGGCGAACATGCTGGCCAATCTTTCCGCCTCTTGGAGTGGTAGAGGGTGATGAGGAGGAGGTTTGGTGGATTTGCCTGCAGCAAGTCGTAGTTGGCGCCAGAGGTCTGAGAGGGAGGAGTGGGAGTTGAGGGACTGGCACCACTCCATCCATTTTGCTCTTCTGGCGTCTCTGCAGATGTGTTTGCAGGTGGCTACGACTTTCTGCAGTAGATGTCTGTTGGCAGTGGTAGGAGCTTTTCTGAATACCTTTCGCTGCATGTTTACCCTGTGCCGATGTTCAGCCACCAGGGGGCAGTAATACCATCTGTCTGCGTGTTGTCTGGTGGCAGGCCTGGTCTTTGGGATAGCTTCGTCGGCTGCTGCGTGAATGGCGTTTATTACTGCCTCGTGGTGGTCGTCCAGGGATGCAGGTGCCGTGAATGTGCTAGCCCAGGCATCTAGGTTGGCAGCGAAGGCTGGCCAGTCGGCTTTCTTGAGATTCCATCTGGGTGGCTTGCTGGGTGGCGGTGGAATCCGTTGGGCCGTGATTGTTGTGACCGTGGCGAAGTGATCACTGGTGAGAGTGGGATGCACTTGCCACGTGGCCTCCTTGGCTAGGTTGGAGGAGGTTATTGTGAGGTCCAACGGGTTGCCGCCAATGTGTGTGGGGGAGCCGTCATTGAGTAGGCATGCTGTAGGAATGTCTTCAAGCACTGTTGCGAGGTGAGAACCTTTATCGTTCATCTTGGAGACGGAGTGGAGTAATGGATGATGTGCGTCAAAGTCACCAGCAATGACTGTTGAGTTGTTGACTGTGTGGGAGAGCAGCTCTGCCAGTGCAGGGGTGGAGGCAGGCCTACAGTAGATGTTGAAGATGTGAAGTAGGCCTCCTGCGAGCTGGATGGTGAGGCTGAGAGCTTCGACATGTTGGCCGCAGTCGATGTTTGGACCAGGGCTGACTGCGAGGGCTATTTTGGAGTAGATGGACAGCCCTCGAATGCCGAGATCTGGTCTGCAGTGCAGGTGCGTGGGCGTGTACCCAGGAAGGCTGATTTCTCGGCCTTCCTGCAGGAGGGTTTCCTGCAGGAGGATGATATCTGGGTTCTCCAGGCCGGCGGTGGCAGCAAGGTGAGGTCTCTTGACCATCAGGGAGTTCACATTCCAGGAGAGGAGTGTGAGCTTTGATTTGTCGGGAGGTGACCTATGATGGCACGTATGCAGTCTGTCAGGCCCTGGATTTGCAGGTTGGTTGCTTTCTGCATTTCCAGGATGCTGGCCATCATGTCCTGCATCGGCTTCAAGGTCATCTCCGCTCTGCCAGCCCGAGTCGGGGAACGTCTCTTCCTGCGTGGCCTCGAGGGCTGTTCTGTGGGAGCTGTCTGCAATTGCTCTGGTGCCCGAGTTGTCTCCCGAGACGGGGGCTGCTGGGCGGGCTGCTGGCCTAGGGGTCGAGACTTCTTCCCTCTCCCTTTCCCCTTCGACAAGGGCTGCTGGGCGGGCTGCTGTGCTGCCTGCGGCTCGTGTACCCTCACCCCCGATGGGGTCTGCTGAGCGGGCTGCTGTTGCGTTCTTCGTGCCCCCGTTGGGGTCTGCTGGGCGGGCTGCTGCTGTGTTGCTGTCCTCACCCCCGGCGGGGTCAGCTGGGCGGGCTGCAATCGGCCTGTCATCACCCCCGTCGGGGTCAGCTGTGCGGGCTGCAGGTGCTGCGTGTCCCATACCCCCGGCGGGGTCAGCTGGGCGGGCTGCAAGCGGCCTGTCATCACTCCCGTCAGGGTCAGCTGTGCGGGCTGCTGGTGCTGCGTGTCCCTCACCCCCGGCGGGGTCGGCTGGGCGGGCTGCTGCGGTAATGTGTTCATCACCCCCGGCGGGGTCGGCTTTGCGGGCTCAGCTGGGCGGGCTGCTGCGTACCCATCACCCCCGGCGGGGTCAGCTGTGCGGGCTGCTGTTGATGAGTGACCATCACCCCCGGCGGGGTCAGCTGGGCGGGCTGCAAGGAAGCAGGAGACGTCACCCCCGGCGGGGTCAGCTTTGCGGGCTGCGGGATTGTATCCATGTCTTCCTCGTGGCTGTTGTTGTCCTGGTTGTGGTTCCCTGACGACACTTGAGGTGAGGGTGGTGTGGGTTGAGAGACCTGGGAGACCTGTCTGGTCATGGGTTGGGGTCTCACTGCCGGGCGAGGCCGAGCCTGGCGGAGGTTGGTCTGCTGCAGGCCCTGGTCGGCTGGGTGGAGGAGGCGCAGTCTGGCTGGGCAGCTCAGGTTCCAGGCGTGATGCGCCTTGCTGCAGTTGGGGCACTTGGCTGTTGTGGGGTCCCCTCTTTTTAGCTTGCCGAGACAGCCTTCTGTGGCGTGCGGTTGACTGCATATCCCGCATCTGACGGAGGAACGGCAGGCATGTGTCAGGTGGCCGAACCGCTGGCAGTTCTTGCATCGTGGTGGCTCTGGGACAAATGGGCGAAGTTTGAATCTGCCCATGTGTCTTAGCACTATCTCCGGTGGGGCTGGGCCCAGGAAGGTGAGGGTCACGGAGAGGGTTTCTGTCTTGTCCCTCCCGATGTTCCTGCTGGCCCTGATGACTTGAGGGTGGTCCTCGAAGGCTTCCAGGGAGATGTGTCTCGGGACCTTCTGAGCAACCATCCTTGTGGGCTTGAGGGCAGGGTCCAGTAGAGCTAATTTCACCCGGCTGTCTGTGTCCTGGGAGATGCGAAGCAGCTGCCGAGACGTCTCCAGGTTCTTGGGCGTCAGGACATACTCCCCCTTGAGATTGGGGCGCACACTGTAGTCGAGTGGCCGTGAGCAACCATTCACCACTTCGGCGACGTCTAGTGCTTTGACTACGTTGTACGTGCATTTGAAGTGTGGCGAGGGGAGTACCCTGAACCTCGGCAGCTGTGTTCGATTCGCCTGGGCTGCTGGGGCAGTGTTCTGGGTGTTGTTGGCGGTACTGCTCGGCTGGACTGAGGGTGGTGCGGCGGCTGCTGCGGAATACAGCCTTAAAGTACTGGTCCTGTGACTTGTAGGCTGAGCGTTGAAGGGGCCGGCTTGGCTGGCTGTTTGTATTGGCGCCCTGTTGTCTGTGCTGACTGTTTGGACTGGAGCCGTTGTTGTTGTGAGGTGTCTTGTTAGTGTTGGAGGTGGAGACAAATGTCTGGCCTTTTGTCTTGGTGGTGACTCTGGCTGAGGTTCTGTTGACACAGGGGTGGATGGGCGCCTCTTGGTAGGTGACAGAGGCCTGCTCTCTGTTTGCATGGGAGTCTCTTGATCGTGTATTGAGCCCACCGGGGAAGCCATGCGAAAACATGCCTCTATGTCCACTAACGGGAGCGGGGGGTAGTCTGCCCAGTCTAGGGGGGTCAAGCTTGGCGGGGAGCCCTGGCCGTCCCGTGGAGGTGCTTCGTCCTCGGCGTGGGATGTGCTGGGGCGTGGGCTCGTCTCTGGCCGTGGAGATGTTGTTGTCTGGCTCGGCACGGGTACCACGGCTATGATTACGGGTTCCCGTGGCTCTGCTGTTTGTTCGGCTTGCTGCTGCCACGTGTGACTCGAGGGTAGTGATGCGGGAAGGCTGCACGCTTGATCTTGTATTTCTTCTTTCCCGTGGGTCGCTACTGCGTCCTTCACGTGGATCGTTAACGTGGCCTTCCCGTGGGTCGTTGTTTCGGGAAGACTCTGCACGTGAACCGTTGTCGATTTGCACGGTTCTGAAACTTCCGTGCAAATCGGTGGAAGAGGATCCGTGGAGATCGTTGTTGATTTGCACGGTTCTGAAACTTCCGTGCAAATCGGTGGAAGAGGATCCGTGGAGATCGTTGTTGATTTGCACGGTTTTGAAACTTCCGTGCAAATCGGTGGAAGAGGATCCGTGGAGATCGTTGCCCCTTCCTTCACGTGGATCGGATTTGTTTTGGCGACGTGGGTCGGAGAAATCTCCTTCCCGTGGATCGGAGTTTCCTCCTTTCCTTGGGTCGGAGTAGCTTCTTGTCCGTGGCCTGGGTCTATCTTCTTCACGTGGGTCGTGGCTGTCTCTCTTGCGTAGATCGGAGGATCTACGTCGTGTGACTGCGGAGGAGGGCTGGTGCTTGTCTCTAAGACTGGCGAGGCCCTGTTGAGAGTAGTTTGACTTACTTGATGCAGCGGGGTGCTGGTTCTTGGTAAGGGAAGTGCGTGCAGAGTTTGTTCTGCGTGGATGGCAACTTTCAGCAGTGTGTTGTCGTCCATCTCCAGGTTCTCGTGCCCCGTTGGTGGGGAGCTGAGAGCGGGGAAGAGCCTCTTCTTCCCTTGCAGAATGAGGCGTGCCGCTGTTGTGTTCTTCGGGGAGAGGGCCCGGGGAAGCTCCCTGACGTGCCTGTCTTTGTACGGTGTATCCACGTCGGGGAGACCGTCTGGTCCCACTCGTGTGTAGGTTAGAGGAGGCTCCTCTACTACGTCTTCTCTGTGGAGATCTGTCATGATCTTCTTTCATATACTGAAGTGTGATCCGATGCGGGTTGGTAATGTCCCAAGTCCCGCAAGGGGAAATAATCAGAGTCCTTACTTAAGAGAGGTGATGCGCGCTCTTAAGATGTGATGTTATCCTTTCGGCTGCTAAGCTTCGAATGACGGAGGTCCTTCTTTCCACTCAATTTTGGTGGAGTGAGTGAGAGGACCTGGTAGAAAGCAACTATGACTCATGCTGAACTTGATGCAAGAATTGCATTATCCAAAAGATAATAATAACTAATGATCTTTAATGACCTACTCTTGCAAATGGAAAAAGGGAGTGAGAAAAAGGTACAATTTCTCTCATGAAAATAATTATAGTGTTCTCCAATCAACAATCGGCAAAGCCTGCAAACTCAATATTATCACTCATTGTGGGGGGCACCATCTGTTTTGAATGGAAAGACAGGGGAGCTTTCATTGAGCCCCAGCAATAATTCTGAAAATAACTCTGAAAACAAGATAGCCACCAACGGAATGGAAAACTGTTCCGAAATCTGTGTTAAAGCACAACAATAATGATGTATTGTTTTATCATATCGCATTAAAAAAATTAAATTAAATGGGGTTTCGTGTAATATTTCTATAATAGGTTTAGTCAGTGTAAGTGTAGTAATTTATTTTAGATTAAAACTTCGTCAATGGTCAATCACATTTATGAAATATATATGTTGGTGTATATGGAAGAAGTATGATGTGGCAAGTATATATAATAGATATTTTCATTTGGTTAACAAAAAACTAATTTATGATGGAAGTGTTAGCTGTCAGATATGCTTTCACATGTCAGCAACCAACTAAATATAACTTCTTTTATATTCTTATTCGTAAAACGAATAAGAACACAAATATAATCGATTTCAAATAAATGGAAAGGAAAGACATCTTTAGACAAAAATATTGTTATCTAGATCCATGAATCATTTTCAACAAAAGAGTATTCCTGGGATAATGGCTTTGTTTCTAGTCCATCTCTCGGAATATTAGGCCAGTATTTCTTGGCAAACGCTATGCCAAAGCATGGGTTTGAGACAGCTGTGGCCATCAGCATTTGTACAACCATATAGAAAATGGAAACATATTTTATGTTGAAGAAAAGTAACTACCTGCCCTATCAATAGAATCTTAGCCTTACAAATATTACTAGTCTAAGAATAAGACCTATTATAGAGGGTAAAAGGAGTTGCATGTATCATCATTATTGAATTGTGGTTTAATGGTTGCAGTATTTGTGACAAAAACCTAAATCTGAAAAGATTAGAATGAAAGATCGTATAAATGCTCAAGGGTACCCTCCATAGCAGGACTTATCTATCATATCAGTTCCTGCCACCAAAGATATAAAGATGCGCACAGAATCAACCGCAATTCATCAGTATTAAAAATATCTGGCTGTGAACCAACTGGTTAAAGAATATATATAAATGGATTTGTTTTGTATCAGCAGATGTACTGATTGGTCAGGTTATGTGTCAGATACTTGATTACAGTTTATGGCCTAATGTTTGTCAATTCAGATTTCATGATATTATTTGTGAGCAAGGCAAGTATTTATAACTGGGGGAATTCCAAATTTAGAATGGTATCAAATTTCGGACAATGACTGCAGAGGTAGTAATTGAATATTACCAATATAATGATGCAGAGTACTATTTAATAAACATAGGCACAAAAAGCAACCACGGGTATCAATGGAAATTGTTTATTCCACAGAATTCAGTGACAAAATGTATGTAAAATTAAGAACAAAACTGATCCTAACAAGAGCATAGTGCTTTGAAAACAAACCTTAAAACATACAATTTATATAGAAAGAATATCTGAATAGCCAAAAGATTGTATTACTTTGCACAATACGTCATGATATGAGAAACAAATGGAAAGCTATAGGTGAAAATCTTAATACAACAAAGGATAAAAAAATCTTCACAGATGATACTTTACAGATGATGGAAAATGTATCAAAGAAATTTTCTTTTACACATATTGGGTCAAAACTGCAAAAATATTGATATGCCAGAAAATAAGAAAATAAGAATTTTGTGATTATTTATACAAAATAATCAGTTGGAAATTCATGTCACACGTTATGGAAAATTTTGACTTTGACAAAATTAGTTGCCAATTTCAAATTAAAAAGAAGTACTGGTTGCGATGGTGTATCTGTTACACTAGTCAAAGAAATGAAATCTGTGTTGATTATGCCAGTAAAAATAATTGTGAACCAAATGATAAATTCTGGTATGTTTCCAGACCAATTAAAATTAGCAGGAATAATACCATTACATAAAAAGGTGACAACACTTGTTTTCACATATTACTATCCAAATTCTTTTATATTTAACCAATAATATGATTATTTTAAGCAGAACAAATTGTTATTCAGAGTTTTAATTTAATTGTCATTCAGAGATGGACACTCTATTGAAACTGCTATATTCGAAATAATAGACAGAGAACTCTAAGAAAATAGATTTAGAAAAAATAACACTAAATATATACTAAGATATGTCTCAAGCTTTTTATGTGGTAGATCATAAGAATACTCTAAGCAAAATTAAATTATTATGGCATACATGGTACTGGATTAAATCTATTTGAGAACTACCTTAGGAGTTATATGCAGTTGTACTTTGAAAGCTACAAGTCAAAAACACTTCCTCTAGACACGTGTGCAAGTGCTATCTTTAAGAGGCCACGGGCCGTGTCGCAGTGCCTCTGTGGTGACCCCAATTGCAAGGTTGTGGGTTCAATCCCCGGCCGTGCCAAGATTGAATTCATGATACAAGTTTCCATATGAGCTGAGGCCCGTGCCTAAAGGGTTAACCCGTTGTCCTTGTAAATCTGTGACCGGGTGGGTTGTCATGTCAAGGACCTGCGACATGACAATTCAGTGAGGCAGCACTATATCTGCTACAAGTAGGTCTCATCACGAAATGACTGAAATAATGTTGAAAGTGATGTAAAACCCCAAACAAACAAACAAACAAACAAAGCTATCTTTAAAGCAATAGTTTATGCTGATGGCACCACATTTAGTGTTCCTTTAATTATAATGATATAAGTACGAAACTAAATGCTGAACTGGACAAAAAAATAATTGGCTCAAAGAATATTGACAATTTCAAATAAACTATCGAAAGCTATTGGTATTCTCAACATATTAAAGCATTTCCTGCCATTACTTTTAAAATTGTCTCTATAATTAATAATAATAATAATTAAATTTTGTATAGCGCTGATACCAGACAAGTCTGTTCATAGCGCCATTTCTGTCACACATCAACTATCGTTTTTTAGTTGGGGTCATATGAAATTGAGAATCTTCGTGCTCCAGTCAGTTAGAATTATATCCTTGAACAAATATAATGCTCATACCAAACCTATCTTTTGGAATTGTTGAAAGTAGAAGATATTCACAAATTCAAATAAAATCTATCATGAATATTTTAATCATAACATACCACATTACTTTGAAGGGTTGCCAATGCAGTTTGATAATTTACATAGTTACAACACAAGAAGTAACAATGATATACATTTAAAGAGAGCAAACAATTCTACTTGTAGCAGATATAGAAGCTGATATAGCTGGCTCAGTGAACTGTCATGTCCAGGGTCTTTGACATTTTATTTACTCTTGTATTTAAACATATCTATATAGGATGATACATTCAGATAATCTGTTTTTCAATGCAATTAGATTTTTTTTAGAATTAACAGAAAGACGATTGTATGCATACCAATCGGTAGCACCAGATACACAATCTTGGAGTAAGTCCTGTATTTCATGTACATTCAACCGTGGCGCAGTTGATTAGAGAACCAGCTTATTAGCACCAGTTCCTCTGTCGTGATCCAAAGGTCTTGGGTTCCGATCCCCGGCCATGCAGAGATTAAATTCATGATACAATTTCACATATGAGCTGAGGCCCGTGCCAAATGGTTAACCCGTTGTCCTTGTAAATTTCTGACCGGGTGACCGGGTGGGTTGTCATATCAAGGAACTGCGACATGACAATTCAGTGAGGCAGCACTATATCTGCTACAAGTAGGTCTCATCACGAACTGACTGAAATAATGTTGAAAGTGATGTTGAAAACCCCAAACAAACAAATAAACCAATCATCAGGTAGCATAGTTGTAGTAGTAATCGACTAATTAATAAGGTGTAATAGAAGCTAAAATCTCAGCCAAGAGTCTCATCAATCTAGAATCAATATCTAATACATCTAAATGACTGTCAGCATCCAACTTTTCAGTTCATCATAAATATATTCCTCTTCTACATTTTTAAATTCAAATCTATAAAGTGAGTTTGGATTTTTCCATTTCCATTCAGCATTATGAAAAATACTATTTGCAACATCCATTCCTTCCTATTGAAGATAAATATTCATTGAACATATCACTATTAATACATAATTATAATGATGATGATGATGATGATGATGATGATGATGATGATGATGATAAAAATAATAATAATAATAATAATAATAATAATAATAATAATAATAATAATAATAATAATAATAATAATAATAATAATAATAATAATAATAATAATAATAATGTTCAGAACATGTTTTCTGAAATCTTAAAGGAGATGACTGCAGTACTAGTCCTAATGTCACTTGGGAGGGCATTCCATAGTCTGGGTCTAATAAAGGAATAAGCCCAATCACCGACTGTTTTCAGATGTGTCTTAGGAACAGATAGGTAAGTATCATTATTTGATCTCAGACAGCTTTCCCCTGTTTCACTAGAGGTAAGTCTCACCTTGGAGTAATTATAATTACTCCAAGGTCTCACAAATAAGGAGGTGCCTTACCGTTTGTTTCCGTCACCCGAAGGGGCGGAGCTTAAAGACCGTCATGGATCATCAGTTAAGTTGTCTATGATACTATCATATAGCGGAGCATAATAATTCCTATATGAGCCATTATGCACTGAAGAGAAGTTGCCATTTAATCTATTCCTTCTGCTATGAGCCCAACTGAGATGTTTGGGTGTTTCCGGAAGATGGGGCGTGGCCAACTCCAGCCGCTGACCAATCAGATGACGGGCAGGACCAGCTCATCGTCTTGTTTTCACCCCAAGAGAGAGAAAATAAGCCGACTGTCGCACCATATTTATAAACTGATGTTAAATTGCCATCAGTGTATGATAAGAGACCACCATTTTCATTACACAAGGTAGGTATATTGAAAATCTCGGTGGTCAAGGTATTTTTTGGTTGTATAGTCTGTATGTTTTCAGTTGAGACAACTTTGCATTTTGCCTCGCAGGTACCATGTGCTCCAAGCCAGGTATGTTCTTTGATACAGTCACAGTTATCGAGTCTAAACCTGAATGTAGCTGGAAATAACTCAAGTTCTCCCTCACATTCAAAAATATCAATGTTTGTGATTGTATCTTTATTTTTTAACAAGTCAGGAAAATCATAAAGTTCAATATTGAAATTAATATTCTGTATGGAGCTGGAATTTTCAATACGTATTATTGCATGCATACTATCAGTTTTTTGGATTTGATACCATTGTAAATATTCAGGTTTCACATTAGCATAAGAATTATAGATGTCGTAGCAGGAACATATACAAACAAAGGAATGATGGTGAAGAAAATAATTATTTATTTACATATTTACACTCATCATAATCACATGCTACCGGCCCAAAACTTCATTTAAAGTGACTAATTTGTCTTTTAATAGAAGGTTTTACATGTAGGGACATGGTTATTAGCTTGCCTACTGCCAATGACTCTGCTCAATTCTTTCCATATTTTCTTTGTGTCCTCTTTATACTTATCAACAACATGATCATAATTCATCTTTGATACATTGATAGCCTCTGTCACCTTATTTCTGAGTGATCTATCCTCTTTCTTAACAGCTTGACTCTTTAATTTCAAAGCCTTGTCATTCGCACAGTCTCGCTCGTACATTACTTTTATTATATCTGGTGTGAAATGACAACCCACCCGGTCACAGAATAACCCTTTAGGACCTCATCTCAAATGTGAAATTATATCATGAATTCAATCTTGGCATGGCCGGGGATTAAACCCTTGACCTTTGGATCGCCACAGATGAACTGGTGCTAATAAGCTGACCAACTGTGTCAAGGTATGCCAAAAAACAAAATACCTGCTATTTATATTGATGACTGCACAGTTGGACATTGTTAGATATGTTATACCCAATAATGTCTTAAAAGCCATTATTTGTATATCCTGTATTAGTTTTGTTTCTACAGGATGTCTGGAGTAACAGAACAATCATCCAATGAAGCATTGTATGGGACTATATTTACTCAAAGACTCAAACATTTTCATGGTTCACAAAGGTGGTCCTTGAAAGAGACTATATTTTGGTCATTAAGGGCATCCTTGCCCAAAATTTTCTTATAATCTTATACTCTTCCATTCAATGAACCATACAATTTATGCAGATATCTTTGTTTTACTTTGTTTCTGGTAATCTCAATTTGGACATATCTAAACAAACAGTTGGATTCATCAAGATTTCCATAAATATTTATCATCTTGTAATAACTTTGCAAGTTTTTGGTTATATTGAGCATAGAATTTAGTGAGTATCTGTCTGGTTTCAGGCCACATTGGTCCAAGTTTCCTGGCCAACTTTTTCCTGGTGTTGGCATTTGGCATATCTTCTACTTTATCAAAATAGGAATCTGGTGGAGAATCTGAAATGTAATATCAACAAATGAGTGATTAACAATATTAGTTTCAGAGAGAAAATTGACAACTGGCAAAATCAAGTTCTACAAAAATGTAAATCCTCACACACCTATCTCAAGGAAGTTGAATATTTTAAGAAGCTCCTTTTGCTTATTTATGCTATAATCCTCTAGTCTGAGAACGTGGATCTGTTCACGTGAGAAAATATTTATCCAGTCCTCCAGGAAAACAGAATACATTCCAATTTGCAGACGCATCTGGAACACAAAGTTTTATCATTAGAAATTAGGTGTATTGAATTGTATGTCCTCCTGATTCTGCATAATGTATACTAATATATACTATATATATATATATATATATATATATATATATATATATATATATATATATATATATATATATATATATATATATATATATATATATATATATTTGTTTGTTTCAACATTATTTCAGTCATTTCGTAACTATGAATATCAAAGAAAAGAGACCTACTTGTAGCAGATATAGTGCTGCCTCATTGAATTGTCATGTCGCAGGTCCTTGACATGACAACCCACCCGGTCAAAGATTTACAAGGACAACGGGTTATTCCTTTGGCAAGGGCCTCAGCTCATATGGGAAATTGCTTATTTTCTGGGATTTTCTTTGATATTCATAGATACATACTTCAGCTTATTTTCTGGGATTTTCTTTGATATTCATAGTTACACACTTCAGCTTATTTTTTGGGATTTTCCTTGATATTCATAGTTACATACATCAGCTTATTTTCTGGGATTTTCTTTGATATTCATAGATACATACCTCAGCTTATTTTCTGGGATTTTCTTTGATATTCATAGTTACACACTTCAGCTTATTTTTTGGGATTTTCTTTGATATTCATAGTTACACACCTCAGCTTATTTTCTGGGATTTTCTTTGATATTCATAGTTACACACCTCAGCTTATTTTCTGGGATTTTCTTTGATATTCATAGTTACATACTTCAGCTTATTTTCGGGGATTTTCTTTGATATTCATAGTTACACACCTCAGCTTATTTTCTGGGATTTTCTTTGATATTCATAGTTACACAACTCAGCTTATTTTTTTGGATTTTCTTTGATATTCATAGTTACACAACTCAGCTTATTTTCTGGGATTGTTTCTGATAAGCCAAGATACACATCTCAGCTTATTTTCTGGGACCATATCTGTTATATCAAGTCACTCACCTCCACATCGTATGCACATGCTCTAGCAGACCTTTCTGATATACATTTTACGATCTCTGTAACATCTTCCACAATCCTGTTATGAAAAACCTCTTGTGGGGGACGAGATTTGTCGTGGGGAAAATATAAAAAGTCTGAATATAACCTGAAGAAAAATATTAATGGTTGTAAGTATCATCCAATGCTATCATCTACAAAACCTTAAAAACTATCAATGTCTTTAAATTGTTTGATTTTAGGTGACCTTGACCAGCATTTTAAGGCCATGTGACCGGCTTTCGGGAAATCTTGTAAATGATATGAGCTAGGTTTTCAAAGATTGGGTCATATGACCTTGATATGTGAGGCTCTTCATATGAACCAAGTCATCACATAAAGATTTCACTTTTACTGACCTTTCAACAGGATCCCTGACAATGGCAATGATTTTGGTGAAGGGTGTGATATGGTGTATATGGCTGGCTGTTATAATGTCCGGTTCAGTGAGACCAGCGTTTCCTGGCAGCAGCCGCCAATCATCATTGTCCCATAACGTGGAAGCAGAGGCATCTCCTGCAAGAAACAAAGATCTCTGTATAGGATGCTGGTGTGGTCACACTGGGTCGGGTTACCGTGTTTGACCGTGGTAAAGAATTCTGTCCCTCAGTTCAGCTGGAAGAGTTGCATGGTATCTGGTCACTCAGTAACCACTCAAAACATTCAAAAACCTCATTTGAGAGACTAACCGAGAGACACTGAAGACACTTTTTGACACTTGTTAACCAGAACAAGTAGAAAATAGTTAATCTAATTGATATTATTCAGTCGAACAGTCATATTCAAAGAAGTTAATGTCGAACTGGGGACTGTGTAAAACAATCAGTCACCTGATATTACAGAGATTAGATGAATTAACAAAAAAGTCTTTTAAATAAAAAAGAATTTGGATACAGTTTCCTTTTTGAAAATGATATTTATATTTTCTCATCATTTTGAAGTTCCGTAAATTTAGACTACGGTGACTGGCAACTGTCTGAGACTGGCAGTTGAAGCTCAGACATTTTTAACACAGTCAAACCTATAGCATACCTTTCTTTTGTGCATAAAGTTATTAATTTTCATATATTCTACGTTTGCAAAAAAATATTTAAATTCTATGTTTATTTATACAGTTGAGGTGTCCACCAGTCTGTGACACTGACAGGCAGGTTTGTGATCTGCAGGCCCCTCAGAAGTACATATCGTTCCAAAATTCTGTGTAATAATACCCACCACTAATCACAATTGAGCTGAATGTTGTGTCTCACATGTCATCTTGTAATTCCACTGTCTTTCAAAATGTTAAAAGTGTTTATTTGTTTTCACACCATAAGAGAAAGCCCTAACCACTCTCTGTCCATATACTAAGTATTAACCTATATAACCTATATGATAGGACGCGTGCGCAACATCGATGGTGGTCAATTATTAATCGAGGACTCGATTCTGATTAATTATACTGATTTTCTGATCGAAAACCGGGTCGTATTATTCCAAAACTATCCCAATTCGAAGGAATAACATTGATGTTGCCGCTGTAAGCATCAATTGTGAACAAAATCGCGTCTGCTAAGATATTTTTCAACATTTCGTGGCGAAGGACTGTGGTTGCATTATTTTTCGCCATCTTGGATCATAACGGTTTACCTGATAATCGGAGCAAATCGTTGTGAATCGAAATATACAACCTAAACAATTTTATTACATAAAGTAAACTTACCTGAGTGAAACGCTGACATCAATCAGAAGTTATATAAGTGACTTTAGGGAGAAGAGAACAGCACAACTCTTAATCGTCACCTGTCAAGCTCAGTACTCAGGTGATCTCTCAGGTTGATTTTTCTCAGGTGAACTAAAATCTTAGTTGTTCGGTCTCTTCCTGAGAACCCTTGTGCGCGCCGTTTTCTCCATTCAAAGTCAAATATCAGCAGAGAAAGGACGTGTAGTGCATCTCTAGCAGTTTGTCTGACATTAGTGAAATCGCCGAGAAATATCGCCGCATCTATCGCCGTTCAATATCGCCGAAAAAAAGCATAACATACGATAGAGTGGTAAGTTCTTATTTTATGCATAAATAAGAATTATAAATCAGCGACAAACGGTTTGAGACTTGTTACATTTATTCTTTCGGAATTAGACCACTAGAAAACCTGCGTCAGGATTGGACTCCTGCTCGGGCTGTGAATCCAGGTGTTGTTGCACAGATATATATATATATATATCTATATATATATAGAAATTAAATAAACTATTACAACCTAGGCTGAATCCCCTGGGCAGAAAAATAGTTTAACCTAAACCAAGGCTGAATCTCCTGGTTAGGAATTGTCTGAGACTGTGAAAAGAATTAGAAATATAATTTGAAAATCTAAGACCAAGGCTGAACCCCCCTGGTTAAAGATAAAAGAGAGGAAAACCGAGGTTGAACCCCCCCGGTCTGAATCTTACTGAACTGTGATTATAAAAATAACTTAACCAAGGTTGAACCCCCTGGGTTAAAATGCATGAGGCTGATGAACCGGTAGAATACCGGGTGAAGTCACTGATTGATGACTACTATGATAGGTCAACCAAAACCAGGTTTTACAAGATCTGGTGGCAGGGTTATACAAAACAAGAATGCACATTTGAGCCTGAAGAAAATATATGCAATGAATTAATTGATAATTATCTCTCAAAGAAAGGTAGAAAAAGAAATAAAAGTATATTGCATAGCACTAAAAAAACTAATTCATTACAGATGACTTCCAAGACAGGTGGCAAGACACGCACTGGTCGTAAGAGGGAGGCAAGATCGAGGTCGTCATCCAGGTCCTCCCATGTTGATTGGGCCGAGCTCGTAGACCTGGAGGAGGAGAAGGATGAAGTGGAGGTGATACCTCAGACAGGAGCTAGCCATGTAGCGCCACCTGTAGCGCTACCCGTGAACAGTGACGATACACCTCGGCAGGTGGCGACACCTGCCGTGGTGGTAGACAAGGTTGATCTTGAGGAGAAACAGGGTGCGACAGGAGGTGTAAAACAACCGAAAACAGCGCCCACCGCTGATGATGAAATGGAAATGAGTATGGTGGAGTTGGTAAACCTGGTCAAGGAGAAAAATGACAATTTTGCAAAGTTGAATGATGAAGTTGAGGCAAAGACAGTGAAAATAAATGAACTTGAACGTGAGAAGGAGGAGATGACGAAACAACTGAGAGCTATGAAGCTAAACAGTACATATGATAAAGTAAAGCTTAAGAGGGCAGAATTGAAAATAGTTGAGTTAAATGAGACAGTTCAGCGGAACAATGATTACATATCCAAGTTAGAGGGTAAGAATGAGGAACACATTAAGCATATTGAGGCGATGGCAGAGGCGGAAACCTCACCTCCCTCGCCAGATAATGCTCAGAGTCAGAGTGTGGCCGGCAGGGAAGAGGTACTTTTTGTATCAAACAGAGTGTATGGCAACTTGCCTAGTTTCTGCAATGAGAATGTTCCATGGAGATGGGAACATGTTGAGATCGGGTGCCTATCTGAAATGTTTAAATGGCTCAGGGTGGAGACAAACAGAAATAGTCTGAGTAAGTACGTATCAGTGGTGATCTGTTTGGGACTTGATGAGATTGGTAAAAGTGTGGCAGGGTCGACCATTCTTAAGCAGTTGAAGACCATTGCCTACGAGGTGGGGAAGTGCACTGAGTGTCCCATCCATCTGTGCCAGGTGCCTCCCATTTCCATTAAGTGCAAGAACAAGATGGTAATGGCACATACAGTACTTAATCACAACCTGAGCAAACTGGATGCCACGTTTGAAGTAGGGCAAATAGGTGTTTTTGAGACACCCAGTAGTATCACTGACTGTGCAACTCCGCACATTGTAGTATCAGCAGATGATCCGACCCTTTTGGATACTGCGTCAAAGGATTGGATTGACGAGTTGTGTAGAGTCATAATGGCTAATACCGAGACTTACCCGGCTGATCCGAGTGAGGAGTGGAATGAGTTTGTGGGTCAGGCTAGAGGTGATGATGATGATGATGGGGGAAACGCTGATGTTGAGGAAAATAAGGAGCTGATCAATTTCGATAACAGGGACTATCGAGGGGAAGAAGTTATAACAAGAGTACCCAAGAGTTCTATACGTAGGCTGATAGGGTCAGGGGGCTCAGTGATCAAAAAAATCTCCAGAACATCTAAGACAAGCATTATAAAACTAGATGGGGATGATGATGATGATGATGATGATGATGATGAGGTGAAGGTGAATGGTACGCCGCTGGGCATAGCCAGGGCATTAGTCGAAATCCGTAATGTTGTGAGGGACCACGTGAAGGAAAAAGAAAGTGGTAGAAAAGAGGTATGCTATTACCAGATGCACGGCAGTTGTAAGAAGGGAAATCGCTGTAATTTTTCCCATGAGGTTGGAAAGAAAAATGTGTCACGCAAGAGTAAAGAGAAGAAGCCTGAGGCCAGAAGCCCCAGGAAGGACAGTAGGGCTAAACGCCCGCGCAAATTCTGACATTTTGGTCGTGGATGGAGGCTAGATGTATATAAATGTGTAAAGTGTAAGAGAGAAACCAACATAAGTGAAGAAATAGTTGGAAATATCTGTGGATTTGAAAATTGTACAATCTCAAATAAAAATCTGAATATTACAAAGTATTTTAAATTCTTGTCTTCTTTGAGTATATATGAACCCTGTATATGTCATGAGTCGATGGGAAAGAATATAAAGATTAAAATAGAACTTAATGATGATCAGAATATTATTAATAATGTTACAACATATGATCATTTAATAGCACTGTTATGTTGTAGCTTCATGCATGAAATCACAATGGTCCCAGTAGTTAAAACGGCTAAAACTGTGGACTTAATCCTCTATCCACGATATAGGACCCCAAGCAAAATTAGGAAACTACCAGTAGGTAATATTTGGGAATACCTTAGTGAAAACAGAAAGATAAAACTTGTGAAAATTAGACTTGATGCGATGGAAAATAAAAATAGTAAAATCCTTGATGAAATGAAAGTGAACCATTATTACGATTTTACTATGTCAACACATCGTAGTACTATGAATACGCGGTTTTACTACGGTGTGACTAAAAATAGCCCAAGATATGCTATAAATAGCACAATGCAGACGTTTAACAGTTCTTTTGAACATGATCTTAATGAAATTACACTTAACGAAGGCATGAATGATGATATAAATAGACCGATACGCCACGAATCAAGGATTGACGTACGGACACGTGACCACACAAACTCCGCCCACCGTGTCAATACCCTGGAGCGTATCAACATTGTAGGTCTGGAAACAAACGAAGAAACACTCTCAACTCTAGTGAACTGCATTGGTTCTGATGGAAACCGATTAATATGGGGAAGAAACCAACTCAGAACACAGAAAACATCAGAACCGAATGGGAATCGACTCGCAAACTCGCGAATCGATAGGGACGTAACCACGCCCACCCCTTCCCTGATTCGTCGCTCTGCGAAGCGTAGAAATTATGGTATGGGGAAACTTCCATTCATAAACCCACCAAGGTCAAGGTCTCAGGGGAATCCCCTTTTGGCTGATCTTAATGATACGAGCAAAATGCAAATGAAACCAAAAAATAAAACAGCAACACCAATAAATGGAATTAACATAGGTATGTGTAATGTGCAAAGCATTAAGCATAAAATATTAATACTAAAAGATTATTTTCATGCAAACAATCTACATGCTCTTTTTATTACTGAATCATGGCTACACGTAGATGGTGATGAGAAAATAGAGAATGAACTGGAGAAAGGAGGCCTGAAACTCCATTCATTCCCCAGAATAGGAAGGAATGGAGGTGGGATTGCTCTGCTCCACTGGCGTGAGCTGCCTTTCACTACTAACAGAGTAGATCCTCCACAGGTAAAAACAATGGAGTTAATGGAATCATCCCTACATTACAAGGGTAAAAAGGTCACTTTCGTGACGATCTACCGTCCAGAGCCATCTGGTGGTAACAGGTATACATATACAGAATTCTATGATGAACTTACTCAGTTAATTGCACATTATGGCTCTCTGAATCATGAAGTTATATTCCTAGGTGACTACAATTTTCACATGAATAAGCCAGAAAAACCAGATGTTATCAAATTTAATGATGTCCTATCGACATTTGACATGAACCAGTTAGTAAAAGAACCAACTCACCGTCTGGGTAACACACTGGATCTGATCATCACCTATAAGGGAAATAAATTTATTAAGAGTCATACAGTAGATGAATACATATCTGATCATAAAATGGTCTTGTTTGTCCTGAATATGAAACCCCCCAAACCTGAAAAGAAAAAAATACAGTACCGAAGCTATAAGGACATAAACATGGAGGCCCTGAGGCACGATATTAAAAATATAATGATCAACGAAGCGGCTTGGAACACCTTATCACTGGAAGACATGGTGAAATTCTATGATGAGAAATTGACAGCGGTGATTGACATCCATGCTCCCACCAAGGTTGCCAACGTATCAAGGCGCAAACCAGTGCCTTGGATGGATAACCATATCAAGCATGAAAGGTCAACTAGGAGAAGACTGGAGAGAAAAATGAAAAAAACTGGGCTGCAGATTGATAAAGAAGCATATAATGCTCAGCGAAATAAATATAATTCCTTATTGAGGGATTCTCAATCGAACTATTTTTCAAAGCTTGTGAGTGATAATAAACATGACCCTAAAAGATTGTTCAAGGTCATAGATAAGGTCATGCATAAACCAACAGAAGTACCAATGCCATCCTCGGATTGCGAATCAGTGCTAGCAGAAAAGTTTAACGACTATTT
Organism: Amphiduros pacificus; assembly: GCA_949316495.1. NCBI lineage: Eukaryota > Metazoa > Annelida > Polychaeta > Phyllodocida > Hesionidae > Amphiduros > Amphiduros pacificus. Next base: position 53,183,534 of record OX439001.1, on the reverse strand, counting down.
TCTGGATAAAATAGATAAAATTCGGAAAGGCATAGACGAAAATCAACCAAGTGGAAATCAACCGCCAGGGGACACCACTAGCATGGTAACCATCCAGTCCCAACCAAGCCTGGATAGGTTTATACCTCTGACTACAGATGATGTACGGAAACTAGTGAAGAGGGCGTCAAACAAGTCATGTGAGTTGGACCCGATCCCATCATGGCTGCTAAATGAGTTAATCGATGATCTTATTCCGATCATCACGGCTATCATAAATAAATCCCTAATGGACTCTGAGGTATCAGAAAATATGAAGGTGGCAATAATTAAGCCGTTATTAAAGAAATTGGGTCTGGAACTCATTGAGAAAAATTACAGACCGGTCTCGAATTTGACTTATGTCTCAAAGTTGACTGAAAGGGCAGCAGCGGACCAGCTTATATCTTACCTCATTAAAAATGATCTTACCGATAAGTTCCAATCTGCATACAAGAAGTTTCATAGCACAGAAACTGCGCTCCTAAGGGTCCAGAATGACATCTTAAGGGACATAGACCTTAAGAAAACTGTAATACTACTTCTACTAGACCTATCAGCGGCATTTGACACCATTGATCATAAATTGTTGCTGGACAGGATGGAATCAAGATATGGAGTCAGAGGACAGGCCCTAGCCTGGATAAAATCCTACTTATTGGACAGGCGGCAATGTGTGAAAATTGGAAACAATAGGTCTAAAACCAAGCCTATTAAATTTGGGGTCCCTCAAGGGTCAGTACTGGGACCCATACTTTTCACATTGTACATGTCACCTCTGACAGATATTCTGACAAAATATGACCTGAAGTATCATATCTATGCGGATGATACGCAGATTTACATACCTGTGGATCACACCTCAAAGCAGGAGTGTGAGCTAGGCAAACTTAACCTCGAAAAATGTGTTGCAGAAGTTAGGGCATTTCTTATATCGAATAAAATGAAAATTAATGATGGTAAAACTGAGATGCTATCATGTTATGATGGTTATGGTACTTCTAAACCTTCTGGCATCACCACTATTAGGGTGGGAGATTCATACATATCACCTTCCTCCACCATCACTGACCTGGGTATCGTTTTCGATGAAAAAATGGATATGAAGGCACAAATAAAGAAAATGTGCAAAAAAGGTTATTATCATATCAGAAATCTAGCATCCATCAGAAGATGTCTGGACGAGAAAACAGCAGTAACCTTAACTCACGCCTTTGTTACTTCAACTCTAGACTACGGAAATGGCCTTCTTGCTGGCCTTCCGAAATCAGAATTAAAAAAACTACAATATATACAAAATTCAGCAGCCAGAGTGGTAGGTAGGATTAGAAAGTATGATCATATCTCAGAGAAGCTGAAGGAATTACATTGGCTGCCGATATGCGCCAGAATCAAGTTCAAAATCATTCTGATGGTCTGGAAGGCCCTAAATGGGAAGGCGCCATCTTACATAAAAGACCTGCTGCAAGTTAAAACGGGGGATAGAAACCTACGTTCTAACAATGGCACATTTCTGTGCGTTCCCCATACGCGCCTGAGGACAGTAGGGGATAGGGCATTTTCATCAGTTGGTCCAAAACTATGGAATGACCTTCCCAAGGACCTCAGGATCTGTCTCTCAGCTGACCTCTTCAAGAGCAAGTTGAAGACACATCTTTTCAAAGCACATGTTTTGAGTAAAGCGCTATGAACAGACTTGTCTGGTATTCAGCGCTATATAAGCTTTAGTATTATTATTATTATTATTATAAAAGTAATGATATCTCTCTGGCTACCTGTGGTGGAGATCGAGACACGTGTGACCTAATTCCCACACCTTAACCCTAGATCTTCACCCTAATCTGAAATTCAAAACTGCTACACATGTCACATGTACACAGAGATCTGGGCTGGCTGACCGTGGGGGTTACTTTCATAGAACTGATAAAAAGGGTATCATTTTCTTATTGCTTCACCCCATAGTCAGGGTATCATTTTAACTTTGTATCATCCCTAAATCAGGATATCAAAATTTAAGTCATTCATAAATCAGGGTACCAATGGAGATGAAAGTATCTCCCCCTGGGTCTGGATGACGTTTAAATGTTTACACATTGGCCCTCGTCATCTCCGTTTGCTTAGTGACAGCCTGTGATAACAGAGCCTTTCTTATAACATAAATTTCTTACAACTCTTAGATCTGTATACAAAATTAGGCCTGGGCCTCTGACCTTGGATGCATTGTTTTGGAATAACTAATATACCAAATTGATGGAATGTATTTACGAACGATCATTGGTTTGAGGTATGTGTTAAGGGTTGATGAATTGTTAAAACACCTGGGAAAGGTACAGTCCATGTTTATTTTGAAATGTGGATCCAGGCAAAATGTTGAGTGAGCAATTTTGCCATTACTCTGGTTTGACTGAAAAGTGAGGCAGAAAGATATTTGTTTTGTTAGTGACATATGTACAAATATAATTAGACAAATCAGGGGATGGAGCATCTATTTTCAAGGGGTGGGGGAAAAAGAAAAATCCTGATTTTTTTCTTATCGTGAATGCTGATAAATTTCGAACTATTGCATTGCACTGTTGGCCTCATGATCCACCTACTTGAAGTTTAAATCTATGATAAAATTCGGAAATTGGATCCATGTTATAGTTTCTTTGTAAACATGTCTGAGCTCCAATAAAATTGGAATATGAAGATTTCACATTTGTTTCCTATGTAAAGTTACTATTTTTATATTTTCTATGTTGGCAGAAAGATATTCAATTCTATATGTTCTGATATTACCTGGCCGAATATTACCCCAATTACACATGCACAGATAACCCTCAATACTTCCACCCAGGATTGTCAATGTTCAGGATCCACTTCCTGTTTCTAAATACTTTTGATCATAATTTCTCAAATAATTGGCCTATCAACATGCGTAATACATCAATCAAAACCTGGAAATTTTCCAGATTCAAAATTATTTTAAAATGTTTTTTCACATGACCCAATTTGCATAATTTTACATAATGAATAAATACAAAAGAATTACCTTTAAAGCAAAGTAAGAAATGGTATGATATTCTGATACTACATAAAATCCTAGGTTATTTTGATATTTCAAAGAAATTAATTGAACAATTAGTAAGTGCGTAAAAAGCATTTGAAAAAAGGGGTGGAGCCTAAAATCGTATTGAATTTAAACTCCGCACACTATTTTGAACGCCATTTAAGCAATAAATAATGTTTCGATTTCACATATAAATTATGAAATCCAGCTAGAATTTTATGCTCTTCCTTTAGATCTTTAGTTTCTGTAAAATTAAAAAATCACATATTTTAATGAGATATCAATATGCTAATTAAGTCATGTGACCAGACTAAAAAATATATTTTCCAGAATTGGAATCATTTGAGCTTTCCATAGATGTGTCAAACATACTGATTGGATATGCATTGTTGAAAAGATGATCAAAAACTCTTTTGATCAATTTTAACAATCTCTAAAACTGGAGAGTTCACCAGCCAAAAGTATGGAGAGCTGTGCCTGTGTGATATGAAGACTTCATATTTGTTAATTGTATAAAGTCATTATTATTCATGTTTTCTATATTGCAAAAAAAAATAAAATAAAATAATTCTTCTGATGTGCATATTGCTCAATTAAAACTCCAATATAAAAAATTCGTCTTTTTTGCTCTCTGGACCTAATGATTGAGAAAGCTGTGTGCTCATTGTGTTTCTCTCACTGTGTTTCTCTTAAAAATATATTTTCCAGAATTGGAATCATTTGAGCTTTCCATAGATGTGTCAAACATACTGATTGGATATGCATTGTTGAAAAGATGATCAAAAACTCTTTTGATCAATTTTAACAATCTCTAAAACTGGAGAGTTCACCAGCCAAAAGTATGGAGAGCTGTGCCTGTGTGATATGAAGACTTCATATTTGTTAATTGTATAAAGTCATTATTATTCATGTTTTCTATATTGCAAAAAAAAATAAAATAAAATAATTCTTCTGATGTGCATATTGCTCAATTAAAACTCCAATATAAAAAATTCGTCTTTTTTGCTCTCTGGACCTAATGATTGAGAAAGCTGTGTGCTCATTGTGTTTCTCTCACTGTGTTTCTCTTACCGTATATTCCATCATGATAACAGCCTCCCTCCGTTGGAATGCACCTCTCTTCTATTATATGCGATGCTAGCTTGAACCTCTCTAGGTATGAAGATATAGGCCCTGCATACAAAGGCAAAATTAAAGTGGAGTTATTTATTTTTTTGTAATACTTATCAAGTTAGATATTTCATGGTCATGGTCTTTCAAAGTGCATTTACAATGTTGTACTTGTTTTTTACATTTTAAACAGAGAAACATGTAATTTATATCACAGAGATATCAGAATTTTTAAAAATGCTGAAAATATATATTTAAAACTTATAAAACATAAGTTGGGAATGCAGGTCAGAGGTTTTATGTTTCATGTTGAGTGACTGCCTCAAGTGACCATGATTGTGACCATGATTGTGATCATGATTGTGACCATGATTGTGACCATGATTGTGACCAGTAATGATGTTTTTATGCTGAACACCAGGGACACTTTAAAGTCATGCAAAAGGAGATCTGTTTACTCATAGTCCAGATATACAGGTAACTGTGCAAAACCACATAATTCGTTTTTTTTTTTATTATTTTTATTTTTTCTAATAGGTGTTTTCCTCTTACTTTGGCTAATTTCTGAATCATTTATCTATTCGCATATGAAATATATGGTGTGAAAATGTGATATATACCTTCTGTATCACCAAATCTTTTCCTGGTCCACCAATGTGGCTCCTTCATTTTGATATGTGAAATCTGCTTATGTTTCAAAAGTTTGAAGTACAGGTCTGTGGTGCCACATTTGGGGAACCCCCCCAGATAGAAATAGGGCAGACATCTTAATTTGGTGATATTTCTCAGATCCTTATCCTGTTTTACCACTTCCCAACATGGATTCTTATACTGCGGCAGGAAGTTAGGAGGAGGCTGAAAAAGACATGTAAAATACATCTTATTGTATCAAACAGATATCACTTTTAAAATCATTCATCCCCTTCCCAAGAAAGAAAGAAAAGCAGTAAATAGTTAAAAGAAACTATGGAAGTTGTACAAAAAACAACATGGAGATCGGCAATCGGCCTATACATTTTATTTCAAATGTTGTGGGTTCTATATGACAAATCTAAATCCCTCCTGCTTATATTAACTTTAATGCATAATTCAACATTAGATAGCTCCAAAAACAGCTGTTATGATAAGGTCTATTTTCATACAAATTGCTTCTCTGAAAGTATTTGTTCAAACTCCATGTTTCAGTGCCACGTTTACGTATGTTAATAAGACCTAGTGGTGAACTTAAACAGGAAATATTTGTGTTTAATATGCCTCATCCAAATAGATGGGTGACAAATAGATGTGGGAGCCTCCCATTGCATTATGTGAACGGCAGCCAATGATGCGCTTCCCCCTGACCCCATATGACCCGACCTTTTGCTTCCTCCTCCCAACTGGTGTCCCACTATAATCCTTAAACCTGGCACCATGTACTTTGTTCCTTAGTTCTTTTTAAATATTAAATCTACATTTAAAACAGTGAAGAAAAATGGAACAGTACACAAACAGAAAGCGGAAAGACCGTATGTGTCACACATGTCATGTTGTCCTATTGGGAAGTATGTTTGATATCAACACAGATTTGTTTGCTCTTAATATTTTGTTGATTTTACAAAAGAAGATAAGTGAATTTGGGCATTATGCCATTGTAGCTAATTCTCACTGACTCAGTATGGCATGGATTGTGCTGAAAGATATGTCTTCTGAACCTGATTAAATTAAATGGATGAAAAGTAATTCCTATAGATTTTAATAGCAAGAAGGCACTATATATGAACAAAGGGGGAAAAGATTGCAAAAACCAAAAAGAAATTCATCTATTTTGTTTGTGGTTAACAAAATATTCTCAGGAAATACCCATACAAAATTATGGTTTCCCATACACAACACTCTGGTTATAGGAAGGTCAAGCATATGGTAATTGCACTGCTTCCAATAATAATAATAATAATAATATATATATATATATACTGACATAAATAAACACATGACAAATAAACACATGACAAATTATATTGAAACTCACAGGTATTAATAGGGCCAGTACAAGGTGAGACAACATGTATGGATCCCATATAACCAACTCAACTTGTTTCACTGATATGTAATTTTCTCATTTATTTATTTTAATCTTAATTCACATTAGATTTTCATTTATATTTAATTACCCAAAATATCAAGATTCTCTATAAGGTGACAACATGGATCTCTGTTGAAATTATCAATATCAATATATTTGAGCACTGTAATGTTACAAAAGTCCAGAAAAAAAATCATTGCAACTATTTTCAATAAATATGAAAGGGTGACCCCGATGCTTTGTACAAGAAAACTGCCATCACCTTGGGTAAAACTAACAACCATTCTTATTTACAATGATAATACCAATTTTTGGAATATCTAAAATAAAATAAATATAAAAATATATTTTGTGAAGCAACTTTTAATTTTAATTTGAGGTGTCAAATTGCATGCACTTTGCCTTTAATAACAGTGCATTAGTGCCATGGCGCTTGATCACCAAACACCAGTTTCCTTGAAGAGGGTCAACTAAGTGCAAGTTATGTCCTATTTATTCTGAAGTCTAATTTTCCTCATACGTTGGAACACTTTGGTAATTACCCTCATCCAATGAGGAACCCTTTTCATTTCTGATTTGAGCAATTGAAGGAGGACCTCAAGGAGTAAGTGTGGAACAGAGGCCTTGGAATGACATTTCAATAATTGACTTGGTGACAAAACGGGGCTCAATATTCTATGAATGAGGACAAATTAGAAGCAGCGAGGGAGTGAGACATACAAAATTTATAAAGATTACAGACATGAAAAAGACTATAATAATAAATCTAATCATTTATAGAGTGCTTAAAAATAATGTATGTTTTTAATTTATATGTTGAAGAGTAGACTATCTTTCAAACTAAAAAAAATCTTTTTTTCTGATATACATGGTAATGATATGAAAAATATGATGAATTGTAAGTGTTCTGTGTATGTTTTCACGGTTTATGCTGGTGCTATGCAATATCATTGTGCGCATACCATTTGTGATGGTTTGTTATTGGGCCTGGACACCTGACTTATTACACAACGTATAAAAGGTCAAAGTACTGGAAAGATGCAATCCCATCGTACTCACTGACCCCACTGACCCCACTCCTTGTTGGCGATAACCTATGCAATCAAACCTTGACCTTTCCACTTACCAATTTCATGATATTTGTATAATTGATGTTCTGTGTGTTTCTCCGCCAAACGGATGTTGTCACCGCAGATCCATTTTTATCCTTTTCAATTATTGCAGTTGTGGACGACTTCAGAGACGGTACTAGTCCGTCATAGATATAATCTCCATAGGAATCTGTGCCAGTCATCTTCCCGTTGCCATGGTAACTTGCACTAGTCAATTTTCTGTTGCCTCGGGTTGCAGCAGGCAAGGGTTTGCGCTGCGCTGCCTTTGAGATGCTATTGAGCGCTCGGGTTCCCTCCAAATTTAAATCTTGGGAAAACACTGAGTTTAGGTCGTCTGTGGATTCAGAAAACGTGTGCTTTGGCATCAAATTTCCATGAGATGTCTCGACCGTAATGTATGTCAGGATACAGAAGAGACTCGTCAAGACCATGAACAATGCAGTCTTAGATTTGAGGTTCTCCATTTGTCTGTAGAATGATTCTTGAAAGCATGTGAGTGCAGTCATGATTCTGTTAGTTAACTGACACTTGCTTTTCAATGCATTAATAGGCTCATAGATGCACACTCATGTCATGACAGTTGAAGACCCATAAAAATCAATGTTATCATCGCACTGATTAAGTATTGTCAACACAGGTTGGTAAATCCCTGCTTGCTGAGTGGGGTGGAGATGGTGGTGTGTTTACCGTGAACGAGTCTCGCTGTATGGTGATGAGCCTATACTCTCATGCTGATAAGCGCTTCCCATCCGCTTAATCTCTCAGTTATAGATGATTATCAGCATAGCTTCACAAAACCTCATGGGCAATAGGAAAATGGTTATAATCCACGTGTAGAGTTTATCAGCTTCACCATCGCATCTGTCTCCGATAGGCGAGCACCAAGTGAGTCGGCATGAGAGGGCTGCGAGGAGTGTTCCGATGGATGCAGCCAGCCCGCCGGTATCCCACCAGTATCCCGCTGTCTGCTGAGTCAGTGGCCGCTATGTTCCTGTGCCCAATCGTGTGCCATCCATGCCGGACATGTATCCATGTCTGAGTAGATTTCTACTTACGCGCTACCTCTAAGCCAATCAGATTGCGGTACTAAGTTATAGAGCATGAGGAAAATTTTGGTCACACATTTTTGGATTAAACACCGCCGCTCAAGAGATGTCTAGATATAATGAAAGATTTCCTCTTAACTAATTTGGTTAAAATTTCCACCTTAACTAAAAACAGCCATTCCTAGCAGTTCCAGCTCACTTGACCAAGGCCCTCTTCACGGGGCCTCTTCACGGGCCCTCTTGCATCCATCCTGCTGCATTAATGTCATACATACAGCCCCTGCAGCTCTGTGCACACATGTGCTTCCCATCAGGGCCGCCTCACTGCCCTACATCCTCCACGTTGATTTACCACGGTGCAAATATAAACCTCTGATTTGTCCCAGTTCCATTAGTAAATGTACAGTTAATGGATAGCATGTAGTTACAGCGTGAGTCATGAGTGCAATCCCCTAATTTGTCCCGCTTCCATATATATTTGATTGTCATTTGAAGCTTCTGTTTTGCTCCATTTCTACACATTTGTTATTTGAACCTTCTGGTTTGTTCCACTTGCCATTTGATGTTTAATTTGTATTAACAGGAATTGTATTAACAGAATGCAATAATTTATTATCAATTTACATACATTAAAAAACGAGGGATGGACCATTATTTCAATTTTCCGCGTGTCTTGGATCACCATTTTTCCGGTGGTGCATACGTCCGTATATATTTACTTAAGGTATTTTAAAAAGGATATATGATGGTTTAACTTAGAAAGAAAAAAAATTGAGTTGTTCTTGAGGTATTTTCCAGATATCCCATTTGAACGTGCTTTCTTTTATGTGGTATATTACAACCAGCCATATCCCACATCAAAGACATATATTTTAGGTTTTCCAAATTATCATATTCCAAATTGGATTATTATCTCATATTGATTTTATTAGATTTCATACATTTTGGTTATAGATCCCAGGGTCAATTAGTGCTTTCCCCAAGCATCTTGCAGGAGCGATTTAATATCCCAATATGCAAATCCCAGGGTTTTTTTTAGCTGAAACCTTGAAACCTTGAAACCTTGAGGCAAATAACAGAAGCCATAATTATCTCATCAGATGCACATAATGAATATGCTCTGTCGTAAACATGCAAAACTCATTAAATGCCAGGCAGGTTTTCAAATATCGTTCTAAAACTGTCTAGAAGATTTTTGTCTACTAGCTGGCGATAAGACATGTTTATAAGACGTCGCTTCGTATGGTCTCCTCCCCATCAAGCAACCCCCATAAGGGCCTTATATAGGGTGTATTCTAGATTCTGCACCCTGGTCAAACCATGCTTGGCCGAAGGGCTACGATTTTGTTATTTTGGCTTCATTTCCAGTGCCTCTTTGCCTCTCTTTCCTCTTTACCTTTGCGAGCAAGCTACTCTTTGTCGATCTGACCTGTGTCAAGGTCAAGGTCGTCTGAAGGTCACCGTGTGACCCTTTAAGAAGGTAATTTGATATCGAAAGTGGCAATTTTTATCGAGTGATGCCTCATAGTGTCTAAATCTGGTGTTAACTCATTTTCGAAAATCTAGTCCATTAGGACCCTTTTTGCCTGGGGGCTGTCACGCTTCGTATGGTCTCCTCCCCATCAAGCAACCCCCATAAGGGCCTTATATAGGGTGTATTCTAGATTCTGCACCCTGGTCAAACCATGCTTGTCCGAAGGGCTACGATTTTGTTATTTTGGCTTCATTTCCAGTGCCTCTTTGCCTCTCTTTCCTCTTTACCTTTGCGAGCAAGCTACTCTTTGTCGATCTGACCTGTGTCAAGGTCAAGGTCGTCTGAAGGTCACCGTGTGACCCTTTAAGAAGGTAATTTGATATCGAAAGTGGCAATTTTTATCGAGTGATGCCTCATAGTGTCTAAATCTGGTGTTAACTCATTTTCGAAAATCTAGTCCATTAGGACCCTTTTTGCCTGGGGGCTGTCACGCTTCGTATGGTCTCCTCCCCATCAAGCAACCCCCATAAGGGCCTTATATAGGGTGTATTCTAGATTCTGCACCCTGGTCAAACCATGCTTGGCCGAAGGGCTACGATTTTGTTATTTTGGCTTCATTTCCAGTGCCTCTTTGCCTCTCTTTCCTCTTTACCTTTGCGAGCAAGCTACTCTTTGTCGATCTGACCTGTGTCAAGGTCAAGGTCGTCTGAAGGTCACCGTGTGACCCTTTAAGAAGGTAATTTGATATCGAAAGTGGCAATTTTTATCGAGTGATGCCTCATAGTGTCTAAATCTGGTGTTAACTCATTTTCGAAAATCTAGTCCATTAGGACCCTTTTTGCCTGGGGGCTGTCACGCTTCGTATGGTCTCCTCCCCATCAAGCAACCCCCATAAGGGCCTTATATAGGGTGTATTCTAGATTCTGCACCCTGGTCAAACCATGCTTGGCCGAAGGGCTACGATTTTGTTATTTTGGCTTCATTTCCAGTGCCTCTTTGCCTCTCTTTCCTCTTTACCTTTGCGAGCAAGCTACTCTTTGTCGATCTGACCTGTGTCAAGGTCAAGGTCGTCTGAAGGTCACCGTGTGACCCTTTAAGAAGGTAATTTGATATCGAAAGTGGCAATTTTTATCGAGTGATGCCTCATAGTGTCTAAATCTGGTGTTAACTCATTTTCGAAAATCTAGTCCATTAGGACCCTTTTTGCCTGGGGGCTGTCACGCTTCGTATGGTCTCCTCCCCATCAAGCAACCCCCATAAGGGCCTTATATAGGGTGTATTCTAGATTCTGCACCCTGGTCAAACCATGCTTGGCCGAAGGGCTACGATTTTGTTATTTTGGCTTCATTTCCAGTGCCTCTTTGCCTCTCTTTCCTCTTTACCTTTGCGAGCAAGCTACTCTTTGTCGATCTGACCTGTGTCAAGGTCAAGGTCGTCTGAAGGTCACCGTGTGACCCTTTAAGAAGGTAATTTGATATCGAAAGTGGCAATTTTTATCGAGTGATGCCTCATAGTGTCTAAATCTGGTGTTAACTCATTTTCGAAAATCTAGTCCATTAGGACCCTTTTTGCCTGGGGGCTGTCACGCTTCGTATGGTCTCCTCCCCATCAAGCAACCCCCATAAGGGCCTTATATAGGGTGTATTCTAGATTCTGCACCCTGGTCAAACCATGCTTGGCCGAAGGGCTATGATTTTGTTATTTTGGCTTCATTTCCAGTGCCTCTTTGCCTCTCTTTCCTCTTTACCTTTGCGAGCAAGCTACTCTTTGTCGATCTGACCTGTGTCAAGGTCAAGGTCGTCTGAAGGTCACCGTGTGACCCTTTAAGAAGGTAATTTGATATCGAAAGTGGCAATTTTTATCGAGTGATGCCTCATAGTGTCTAAATCTGGTGTTAACTCATTTTCGAAAATCTAGTCCATTAGGACCCTTTTTGCCTGGGGGCTGTCACGCTTCGTATGGTCTCCTCCCCATCAAGCAACCCCCATAAGGGCCTTATATAGGGTGTATTCTAGATTCTGCACCCTGGTCAAACCATGCTTGGCCTAAGGGCTACGATTTTGTTATTTTGGCTTCATTTCCAGTGCCTCTTTGCCTCTCTTTCCTCTTTACCTTTGCGAGCAAGCTACTCTTTGTCGATCTGACCTGTGTCAAGGTCAAGGTCGTCTGAAGGTCACCGTGTGACCCTTTAAGAAGGTAATTTGATATCGAAAGTGGCAATTTTTATCGAGTGATGCCTCATAGTGTCTAAATCTGGTGTTAACTTATTTTCGAAAATCTAGTCCATTAGGACCCTTTTTGCCTGGGGGCTGTCACGCTTCGTATGGTCTCCTCCCCATCAAGCAACCCCCATAAGGGCCTTATATAGGGTGTATTCTAGATTCTGCACCCTGGTCAAACCATGCTTGGCCGAAGGGCTACGATTTTGTTATTTTGGCTTCATTTCCAGTGCCTCTTTGCCTCTCTTTCCTCTTTACCTTTGCGAGCAAGCTACTCTTTGTCGATCTGACCTGTGTCAAGGTCAAGGTCGTCTGAAGGTCACCGTGTGACCCTTTAAGAAGGTAATTTGATATCGAAAGTGGCAATTTTTATCGAGTGATGCCTCATAGTGTCTAAATCTGGTGTTAACTCATTTTCGAAAATCTAGTCCATTAGGACCCTTTTTGCCTGGGGGCTGTCACGCTTCGTATGGTCTCCTCCCCATCAAGCAACCCCCATAAGGGCCTTATATAGGGTGTATTCTAGATTCTGCACCCTGGTCAAACCATGCTTGGCCGAAGGGCTACGATTTTGTTATTTTGGCTTCATTTCCAGTGCCTCTTTGCCTCTCTTTCCTCTTTACCTTTGCGAGCAAGCTACTCTTTGTCGATCTGACCTGTGTCAAGGTCAAGGTCGTCTGAAGGTCACCGTGTGACCCTTTAAGAAGGTAATTTGATATCGAAAGTGGCAATTTTTATCGAGTGATGCCTCATAGTGTCTAAATCTGGTGTTAACTCATTTTCGAAAATCTAGTCCATTAGGACCCTTTTTGCCTGGGGGCTGTCACGCTTCGTATGGTCTCCTCCCCATCAAGCAACCCCCATAAGGGCCTTATATAGGGTGTATTCTAGATTCTGCACCCTGGTCAAACCATGCTTGGCCGAAGGGCTACGATTTTGTTATTTTGGCTTCATTTCCAGTGCCTCTTTGCCTCTCTTTCCTCTTTACCTTTGCGAGCAAGCTACTCTTTGTCGATCTGACCTGTGTCAAGGTCAAGGTCGTCTGAAGGTCACCGTGTGACCCTTTAAGAAGGTAATTTGATATCGAAAGTGGCAATTTTTATCGAGTGATGCCTCATAGTGTCTAAATCTGGTGTTAACTCATTTTCGAAAATCTAGTCCATTAGGACCCTTTTTGCCTGGGGGCTGTCACGCTTCGTATGGTCTCCTCCCCATCAAGCAACCCCCATAAGGGCCTTATATAGGGTGTATTCTAGATTCTGCACCCTGGTCAAACCATGCTTGGCCGAAGGGCTATGATTTTGTTATTTTGGCTTCATTTCCAGTGCCTCTTTGCCTCTCTTTCCTCTTTACCTTTGCGAGCAAGCTACTCTTTGTCGATCTGACCTGTGTCAAGGTCAAGGTCGTCTGAAGGTCACCCTGTGACCCTTTAAGAAGGTAATTTGATATCGAAAGTGGCAATTTTTATCGAGTGATGCCTCATAGTGTCTAAATCTGGTGTTAACTCATTTTCGAAAATCTAGTCCATTAGGACCCTTTTTGCCTGGGGGCTGTCACGCTTCGTATGGTCTCCTCCCCATCAAGCAACCCCCATAAGGGCCTTATATAGGGTTTATTCTAGATTCTGCACCCTGGTCAAACCATGCTTGGCCGAAGGGCTACGATTTTGTTATTTTGGCTTCATTTCCAGTGCCTCTTTGCCTCTCTTTCCTCTTTACCTTTGCGAGCAAGCTACTCTTTGTCGATCTGACCTGTGTCAAGGTCAAGGTCGTCTGAAGGTCACCGTGTGACCCTTTAAGAAGGTAATTTGATATCGAAAGTGGCAATTTTTATCGAGTGATGCCTCATAGTGTCTAAATCTGGTGTTAACTCATTTTCGAAAATCTAGTCCATTAGGACCCTTTTTGCCTGGGGGCTGTCACGCTTCGTATGGTCTCCTCCCCATCAAGCAACCCCCATAAGGGCCTTATATAGGGTGTATTCTAGATTCTGCACCCTGGTCAAACCATGCTTGGCCGAAGGGCTACGATTTTGTTATTTTGGCTTCATTTCCAGTGCCTCTTTGCCTCTCTTTCCTCTTTACCTTTGCGAGCAAGCTACTCTTTGTCGATCTGACCTGTGTCAAGGTCAAGGTCGTCTGAAGGTCACCGTGTGACCCTTTAAGAAGGTAATTTGATATCGAAAGTGGCAATTTTTATCGAGTGATGCCTCATAGTGTCTAAATCTGGTGTTAACTCATTTTCGAAAATCTAGTCCATTAGGACCCTTTTTGCCTGGGGGCTGTCACGCTTCGTATGGTCTCCTCCCCATCAAGCAACCCCCATAAGGGCCTTATATAGGGTGTATTCTAGATTCTGCACCCTGGTCAAACCATGCTTGTCCGAAGGGCTACGATTTTGTTATTTTGGCTTCATTTCCAGTGCCTCTTTGCCTCTCTTTCCTCTTTACCTTTGCGAGCAAGCTACTCTTTGTCGATCTGACCTGTGTCAAGGTCAAGGTCGTCTGAAGGTCACCGTGTGACCCTTTAAGAAGGTAATTTGATATCGAAAGTGGCAATTTTTATCGAGTGATGCCTCATAGTGTCTAAATCTGGTGTTAACTCATTTTCGAAAATCTAGTCCATTAGGACCCTTTTTGCCTGGGGGCTGTCACGCTTCGTATGGTCTCCTCCCCATCAAGCAACCCCCATAAGGGCCTTATATAGGGTGTATTCTAGATTCTGCACCCTGGTCAAACCATGCTTGGCCGAAGGGCTACGATTTTGTTATTTTGGCTTCATTTCCAGTGCCTCTTTGCCTCTCTTTCCTCTTTACCTTTGCGAGCAAGCTACTCTTTGTCGATCTGACCTGTGTCAAGGTCAAGGTCGTCTGAAGGTCACCGTGTGACCCTTTAAGAAGGTAATTTGATATCGAAAGTGGCAATTTTTATCGAGTGATGCCTCATAGTGTCTAAATCTGGTGTTAACTCATTTTCGAAAATCTAGTCCATTAGGACCCTTTTTGCCTGGGGGCTGTCACGCTTCGTATGGTCTCCTCCCCATCAAGCAACCCCCATAAGGGCCTTATATAGGGTGTATTCTAGATTCTGCACCCTGGTCAAACCATGCTTGGCCGAAGGGCTATGATTTTGTTATTTTGGCTTCATTTCCAGTGCCTCTTTGCCTCTCTTTCCTCTTTACCTTTGCGAGCAAGCTACTCTTTGTCGATCTGACCTGTGTCAAGGTCAAGGTCGTCTGAAGGTCACCGTGTGACCCTTTAAGAAGGTAATTTGATATCGAAAGTGGCAATTTTTATCGAGTGATGCCTCATAGTGTCTAAATCTGGTGTTAACTCATTTTCGAAAATCTAGTCCATTAGGACCCTTTTTGCCTGGGGGCTGTCACGCTTCGTATGGTCTCCTCCCCATCAAGCAACCCCCATAAGGGCCTTATATAGGGTGTATTCTAGATTCTGCACCCTGGTCAAACCATGCTTGGCCGAAGGGCTATGATTTTGTTATTTTGGCTTCATTTCCAGTGCCTCTTTGCCTCTCTTTCCTCTTTACCTTTGCGAGCAAGCTACTCTTTGTCGATCTGACCTGTGTCAAGGTCAAGGTCGTCTGAAGGTCACCGTGTGACCCTTTAAGAAGGTAATTTGATATCGAAAGTGGCAATTTTTATCGAGTGATGCCTCATAGTGTCTAAATCTGGTGTTAACTTATTTTCGAAAATCTAGTCCATTAGGACCCTTTTTGCCTGGGGGCTGTCACGCTTCGTATGGTCTCCTCCCCATCAAGCAACCCCCATAAGGGCCTTATATAGGGTGTATTCTAGATTCTGCACCCTGGTCAAACCATGCTTGGCCGAAGGGCTACGATTTTGTTATTTTGGCTTCATTTCCAGTGCCTCTTTGCCTCTCTTTCCTCTTTACCTTTGCGAGCAAGCTACTCTTTGTCGATCTGACCTGTGTCAAGGTCAAGGTCGTCTGAAGGTCACCGTGTGACCCTTTAAGAAGGTAATTTGATATCGAAAGTGGCAATTTTTATCGAGTGATGCCTCATAGTGTCTAAATCTGGTGTTAACTCATTTTCGAAAATCTAGTCCATTAGGACCCTTTTTGCCTGGGGGCTGTCACGCTTCGTATGGTCTCCTCCCCATCAAGCAACCCCCATAAGGGCCTTATATAGGGTGTATTCTAGATTCTGCACCCTGGTCAAACCATGCTTGTCCGAAGGGCTACGATTTTGTTATTTTGGCTTCATTTCCAGTGCCTCTTTGCCTCTCTTTCCTCTTTACCTTTGCGAGCAAGCTACTCTTTGTCGATCTGACCTGTGTCAAGGTCAAGGTCGTCTGAAGGTCACCGTGTGACCCTTTAAGAAGGTAATTTGATATCGAAAGTGGCAATTTTTATCGAGTGATGCCTCATAGTGTCTAAATCTGGTGTTAACTCATTTTCGAAAATCTAGTCCATTAGGACCCTTTTTGCCTGGGGGCTGTCACGCTTCGTATGGTCTCCTCCCCATCAAGCAACCCCCATAAGGGCCTTATATAGGGTGTATTCTAGATTCTGCACCCTGGTCAAACCATGCTTGGCCGAAGGGCTACGATTTTGTTATTTTGGCTTCATTTCCAGTGCCTCTTTGCCTCTCTTTCCTCTTTACCTTTGCGAGCAAGCTACTCTTTGTCGATCTGACCTGTGTCAAGGTCAAGGTCGTCTGAAGGTCACCGTGTGACCCTTTAAGAAGGTAATTTGATATCGAAAGTGGCAATTTTTATCGAGTGATGCCTCATAGTGTCTAAATCTGGTGTTAACTCATTTTCGAAAATCTAGTCCATTAGGACCCTTTTTGCCTGGGGGCTGTCACGCTTCGTATGGTCTCCTCCCCATCAAGCAACCCCCATAAGGGCCTTATATAGGGTGTATTCTAGATTCTGCACCCTGGTCAAACCATGCTTGGCCGAAGGGCTATGATTTTGTTATTTTGGCTTCATTTCCAGTGCCTCTTTGCCTCTCTTTCCTCTTTACCTTTGCGAGCAAGCTACTCTTTGTCGATCTGACCTGTGTCAAGGTCAAGGTCGTCTGAAGGTCACCGTGTGACCCTTTAAGAAGGTAATTTGATATCGAAAGTGGCAATTTTTATCGAGTGATGCCTCATAGTGTCTAAATCTGGTGTTAACTCATTTTCGAAAATCTAGTCCATTAGGACCCTTTTTGCCTGGGGGCTGTCACGCTTCGTATGGTCTCCTCCCCATCAAGCAACCCCCATAAGGGCCTTATATAGGGTGTATTCTAGATTCTGCACCCTGGTCAAACCATGCTTGGCCGAAGGGCTACGATTTTGTTATTTTGGCTTCATTTCCAGTGCCTCTTTGCCTCTCTTTCCTCTTTACCTTTGCGAGCAAGCTACTCTTTGTCGATCTGACCTGTGTCAAGGTCAAGGTCGTCTGAAGGTCACCGTGTGACCCTTTAAGAAGGTAATTTGATATCGAAAGTGGCAATTTTTATCGAGTGATGCCTCATAGTGTCTAAATCTGGTGTTAACTCATTTTCGAAAATCTAGTCCATTAGGACCCTTTTTGCCTGGGGGCTGTCACGCTTCGTATGGTCTCCTCCCCATCAAGCAACCCCCATAAGGGCCTTATATAGGGTGTATTCTAGATTCTGCACCCTGGTCAAACCATGCTTGGCCGAAGGGCTACGATTTTGTTATTTTGGCTTCATTTCCAGTGCCTCTTTGCCTCTCTTTCCTCTTTACCTTTGCGAGCAAGCTACTCTTTGTCGATCTGACCTGTGTCAAGGTCAAGGTCGTCTGAAGGTCACCGTGTGACCCTTTAAGAAGGTAATTTGATATCGAAAGTGGCAATTTTTATCGAGTGATGCCTCATAGTGTCTAAATCTGGTGTTAACTCATTTTCGAAAATCTAGTCCATTAGGACCCTTTTTGCCTGGGGGCTGTCACGCTTCGTATGGTCTCCTCCCCATCAAGCAACCCCCATAAGGGCCTTATATAGGGTGTATTCTAGATTCTGCACCCTGGTCAAACCATGCTTGGCCGAAGGGCTACGATTTTGTTATTTTGGCTTCATTTCCAGTGCCTCTTTGCCTCTCTTTCCTCTTTACCTTTGCGAGCAAGCTACTCTTTGTCGATCTGACCTGTGTCAAGGTCAAGGTCGTCTGAAGGTCACCGTGTGACCCTTTAAGAAGGTAATTTGATATCGAAAGTGGCAATTTTTATCGAGTGATGCCTCATAGTGTCTAAATCTGGTGTTAACTCATTTTCGAAAATCTAGTCCATTAGGACCCTTTTTGCCTGGGGGCTGTCACGCTTCGTATGGTCTCCTCCCCATCAAGCAACCCCCATAAGGGCCTTATATAGGGTGTATTCTAGATTCTGCACCCTGGTCAAACCATGCTTGGCCGAAGGGCTACGATTTTGTTATTTTGGCTTCATTTCCAGTGCCTCTTTGCCTCTCTTTCCTCTTTACCTTTGCGAGCAAGCTACTCTTTGTCGATCTGACCTGTGTCAAGGTCAAGGTCGTCTGAAGGTCACCGTGTGACCCTTTAAGAAGGTAATTTGATATCGAAAGTGGCAATTTTTATCGAGTGATGCCTCATAGTGTCTAAATCTGGTGTTAACTCATTTTCGAAAATCTAGTCCATTAGGACCCTTTTTGCCTGGGGGCTGTCACGCTTCGTATGGTCTCCTCCCCATCAAGCAACCCCCATAAGGGCCTTATATAGGGTGTATTCTAGATTCTGCACCCTGGTCAAACCATGCTTGGCCGAAGGGCTACGATTTTGTTATTTTGGCTTCATTTCCAGTGCCTCTTTGCCTCTCTTTCCTCTTTACCTTTGCGAGCAAGCTACTCTTTGTCGATCTGACCTGTGTCAAGGTCAAGGTCGTCTGAAGGTCACCGTGTGACCCTTTAAGAAGGTAATTTGATATCGAAAGTGGCAATTTTTATCGAGTGATGCCTCATAGTGTCTAAATCTGGTGTTAACTCATTTTCGAAAATCTAGTCCATTAGGACCCTTTTTGCCTGGGGGCTGTCACGCTTCGTATGGTCTCCTCCCCATCAAGCAACCCCCATAAGGGCCTTATATAGGGTGTATTCTAGATTCTGCACCCTGGTCAAACCATGCTTGGCCGAAGGGCTACGATTTTGTTATTTTGGCTTCATTTCCAGTGCCTCTTTGCCTCTCTTTCCTCTTTACCTTTGCGAGCAAGCTACTCTTTGTCGATCTGACCTGTGTCAAGGTCAAGGTCGTCTGAAGGTCACCGTGTGACCCTTTAAGAAGGTAATTTGATATCGAAAGTGGCAATTTTTATCGAGTGATGCCTCATAGTGTCTAAATCTGGTGTTAACTCATTTTCGAAAATCTAGTCCATTAGGACCCTTTTTGCCTGGGGGCTGTCATGTGTAGAACATGCCTCAAGTGACCAATATCACATACGATATCTGGGAGTAGGGACATGGCCCTTTTCCCTGACCATTGCAATAACAAGAAGAAAAACAATGACATAACTGTTTGTAAGGGTTCTCGTCGTATCACTCGCAATTATGAAATGTCAATAAGGGGTCTGACATATTTGTGAGGCATGTCAAGATTATGTTTCAAATGATTCCCATCATTCGTAGTTTTCTCCATTTTGAATACATTTTGCTCCATTTTTCCTTTCCCCAGTTTAAATGTATCATCCACTGGATCTTCTTCCCAAAAGGATGGCAGTCACGTAACTGACCATAACTGTTCTTTAACTTCTCCAGAAATCAGAACGATCACAATTACAGTTCAAAATTAACAAATGATACACAGGAGCGAGTCAATGATGATAATTATACTTTTTCAACTGCTCTTCCCAGAAATGAAGATTGTACTGATTTGACTGATCACAGGAAGTGTCGAAAATGTCAATGTATATTTAAGTATATTGCAAAATTGCGTAATCATGAGAGAAATTGCATAAACATGTATTGTGCAGGCAATGTGGATATACGCGAACATAGAATGACAGCACACACCAACACTAATAAAGAAACAAGTTTACAAATTAAACCTTGGGTGAAGAAACTACTTATCCACCTTGGGCTTCACATCCTGGAAAGGAAGCTAATGGATTTAAATATTGATTTCAATGTTGAATGTATTATGAAAGATATCATTTCAATTTATCAAGCAAGTCTTTAAGCATGTAAAAAGCAAACAATCTTTCGCTTAGACTAATTTTAAGAAATATTGAATATGGGGGGTACAGGTTTTTTAAAAGCTTATAGAAATATACATCTTAGGGTGGACCCTAAGATGGTTATTTCTGTTAAAGAAGATTTGAGTAAATTAAGTTGTCAGTGATGTTCCCCGCTCCGCAACGAATTATGTATCTATATAATGCCTTGATGGAGAAACACAGACATGATCATGAAAGCATTGATATATAAATATGAAAATTGGCTACAGCCCAACGACAACAGAACTGCGTTCAGATTGTCTGGTGCCTTACCATTTAGGGCCTTCCAGGTCGTGTCGTGAGCAGGATTTTGAAATCTATTCTGATACTAACAGGGAGTCAGTGTAATTCTCTTAGTTTATTGGATATATGATCATGTTTCCTGATTATCCCCACTAGCCGAGTTCTGTACATACTACAACTTCTTTATATCTGATTGACGGAGACCCGCAAAAGCCCATTACCATAGTCGAGGGTACATGTAACAAAAGCATGGGTTAATTAGCAAAGGACTTTTAAAAGCAAACACCTGCCCAAAGTCCATAATAACTCAATAACTCAATGCAAACAATGTTTTTTGTCATGTGGATTTTCAGCAATTATTCCAGAATGCCAGCTCGTGCCCAAAAAATTGTTTCGTGAAATAAATTCTACAATTCCATAAGTCAAAGGGGAATGAAAATGAAATGATATTCATAAATTTAACAAATGTAATGGCTGGAAATTGCAGTCTAATAGGGTAATCAAAAGAGCACTTTCTTTCATGGAAATCTAATCAAACTTCATTTTTCAAAATAGATATCCTTTTCAGAAGAAATGTTTTTTGTTATCCCACAAACATTATGCAACGGAAAATAAGCCCAGAATTCGCCATCACCAAAGAGAAATTAACAAACATTGGGGATTGAAAAGTTGAAAATGGGGAAAGTGAACATTTCATGGGGAAAAATATTGAGGATGACAACCTTGAGGAAAAAATAGATTGAGACACGTATACCTGACAAAAAGAGGAAAGTCTCAGATCAGGGTACAGGTTAAAAATGTGGGATGGCATCATGCTGAGAATGCTTGTTTCCTGAGATTTGTACTCAAATTATTTGTGTGTGGTCACTTCTAAATGTCGAAAAGGCCACAAGCCGTGACACAGTTGATTAGAGCGCCAGCTTATTAGCACCAGATCTTCTGTCGTGAACCAAAAGTCGTAGGTTCGAACCCCAGCCATGCGAGTTTGAATTCATGATACAATTTCACATACAAGCTGAGGCCTGTGCCAAAGGGTTAACTCGTTGTCCTCGTAAATCTGTGGCCGGGCGGGTTTTCATTTCAAGGACCTGCGGCATGACAATTCAGTGAGGCAGCAATATATCTGCTTCAAGTAGGTCTCATCACGAAATAATGTTGAAAGTGATGTAAAATCACATGCACACACATATCAGCATTATTATTACACATATTTCTTCATCTAAATTGTGGCTTTATTTGACAATTAAAATAATGATTGCAATATTTGATCATTTGTTTGAAATGCAGAAAACTCTAAAAAAAATAAAATAAAATAAAAAATAATAATAATAATAATAACAACAACAACAACAATATATTTATATAGCGCACTTTCAGATAGTATCTGCTCATGGTACACTTTGCAAGTAGTGTTTCCTATACAAATAAGTTTTTAGTTTGGTTTTAAAACCATTTAGAGTTTTGCATATTCTCACTTGCAGGGGCAGGGCATTCCACAGTTATGGGCGCATATACCTCAAAAGCTCTATTCCCATACGTTTTCATAGTAGATCTTGGCACATGATACTCATCATTATCAATTGATCTGAGTATCCTCTGCCTAGTTTTAATTTTCAATAGAAGTGATATGTATTCAGGTGCCTTTCCATTTCTAACTTTCCAAGTAAGTCGAGCAGTATTAAATTCAATCTTTGCCTCAACTGGGAGCCAATGTAGTTCCATTAATTTGGCTGTTGTATGATTATGTTTTTTGTCCACTACCCTGGCTGCAGCATTCTGCAGTCTTGGCTGATTCACACTTAGGTAAGCCAGTCAAGAGTGAATTTCCATAGTCAAGTGTGGATGTGACAAAAGCATGTGCTAATGTATTTGCTGTCTTTTCATCCAAACAGCCCCCAATCTGGGACAGGTTTTTATGTGGAAAAAACATTTTTATACATTTTTTTAACTTGTTGCTTTAAAGTACATTCTTCATCTAATATAATTCTTCATCTAATCTAATTCTTCTAATATAAAGTCTTTGACATCGTTAGATCTATTAATAATAGTTTCCCCTAATTTAATTTTGATTTGATATTACTCCATTTTTAAAATATGAATTCTTACCACATACTATCATTTCAGTTTATCCATAATTTATTTTTAATCTATTTCCCAGTAAAAGATTCTGTACATTATTTATGCAATCTTCCATTTCTCTACATGAAACTTTTCAGATTTAGGGTCCATGGTGATGTAGAGCTGAGTATCATCTGCATACGTGTGATGTTTCAGGCCAAGTTTACCTATTATTTCAGCAAGAGGTTCTTTCTATAGCTGTGGACAGGATGGGACCCAACACCGATCCCTGAGGGACTCCATACTTAATATAAATGTTGTCTGATTAATTTTGTATGATTAATAATAACACATTGCTTTCTGTTTAATAGATACGAATTGAACCAGCTGTACCATTAATACCACAATGCTTTTCCAATCTGCTTAAAAGATGATGGTCAATAGTGTCAAATGCCGCTGAGATGTCTAATAAGATCAACATTACAGTTTTGTCTTCATTAATATCCAGGAGTATATCATTTTGTACTTTAAGAAGTGCTATTTCAATGCTATGATATTCTTTATAAGCTGATTGAAACATATTCGAATATTATTTGTCATCAAATGTCCCACAAATTGTTTGCTACTGCTCTCTCAATAAGGTTAGAGAAATACGCTTTGATACCGGTCTATAGTTCTTTTTTTATTTACTCTTGCCCCAATTTTTTTATTAACAGTCTTATTGCAGCAATATTTAAGGAATCAGGCATATTGCCTCACGTAATTGATTTATTTATAATTGCCGTTATTATGGGTAATAGCAGTCCTATACTTTCATTCAATAGCCAACTGGGTATAGGATCTAACTCACATGATTTTATTTTGGCCTCTTTTATCATTTTTTTCACATCAGATTTTTGCAGTGGTTTAGATTGTTAAGATATTCAGTAAATTTTTCCCTTTCAGTGTTTTATATGTCTTTCTATTTTATGGCCATATCTTTTCTAGGATTCTCAACTTTATATATGAAAAAGGTATTAAATACACTGGCTAATTCTTTTGTATCTTCATCTTTAGTATTAAGTAGCCCATTTTAATAATGAATTTATTTTCTATATCCGACATAAATTCCCCAATTTTTAGTTTTTTTTTTATAGTTTCTGTATTTCATTTTCTTTTTGTTCATTATATTACATTTTAATTTCAGTTCTACTTGTATAATATAACAAGTAGAACTGAATTGTTTTTATCAACAAAATGGCTTTGTACTATATTTGAATGTATGTTTGATATTAAAAGATCCAGTGTATTCCCAAAAATATGTGTTGATTCTTTCACATGATTCTATAAATTATTCGTGTCCAAGATTTCATTAAATTTGATAACATTTGGTTTTTCAGTTGTATTCATATGAAACTGGTGCTGTTGCTGCATACGATTGACTTAAAATGTTTATTACATCATTTTTTTTTACTACCATTCTCATATTTAAAACAGTATTAACCTAAATAAAACCTTTCTTGATTTTAAAATCATTTATTCTAAAACAAGTATTGTGCTTTTCACGTATATTGACTCTAGTCTGATATACATTACTATAATCCTTATATTTTTCCAGACAATTTCTGCTTATACCTATTGATTTACATTTGATAACACCACAGCTTCATTCGCCTGTATTTGCAAAACTGTTGCAGAGACTTTTCCTGATCCCTTCCTGTCTATTTGCCATGTTTTCCTGTGATGCAATGATGCTATGTATTGATTCAAACCATTATGGTTGGATTTCCACAGATCATCTGAACATTATCTGATGGATTGTGATTTTTAATATTTTCAGTTTTGTTCCCGGTAATTTTTCAGGCAAGTTCTGCGGAGGATTGGTACTGAATATTGCTCACTGTGATATCTGTTTTTCCTATCACCGGACCCATGACCTTAGCTGGAATCTCCTTAGCCACATTTATATCTGTATCCAACAGGAGTGTCATGTCTGAGCTAGAAAAAAATCGGAATATGAAAATTATAAAACATATTCCCTTCTATATATTCAAATATTACCCCAATGTGATGATTTCCTATTTCTTTTCTGATCAAAGTCGTTATTATTCAGATTTTCTGTGTAATTATAAAATAATGATAACAATAATTATGTTAATAGTAATTAGAAATGGAGACGCCAACACGATGTGTAAATTGGACATAAATTATTTATTTATTTTCATAATAAATCTACATCTACCACCGAGCCAATTTACCTTGGCGCCCTCTACATTAAACATTATACATTATTAATTCTCTTAATTATTACATACAAAATACCTATAATGATTCTTTACATATAAATCGATAGTAATATTAATTTGATCATATTAATGTCGCTTTACAAGCGCGTACATGATATTAAATATGATTATTACATTTTTATTGACTTGTGTGCAGTTGTGGCCACAAACCCATAAGCCCCTTATGCCTGTAAACTTCTATGTTTTCGGTGGGACGGTGGGAGAACTTCACTTCCCTGGCGTTTTGGCTGGAATATGGAGGCAGCCTTGTACGCCCTTTATATATTCCCCTGGGGTGGGCCCCCTGGTGACATGTGACACCAGTCTTGGGCAATTAGCCTGGCTGACCTGCGCTACCCCTCAAACTCACATTATAATCTTATAAAGTCTCCTTAAAGATAATGATTAATATAATGATAATGATAATTAAATTCTTCTGATGTGCATATTTTTCATATAAATAACCTTTCACAAAATGGACGCTGCGGAGATAAGAAAACGGATGGGCTTACATTGGTTGCCGCTGGAGGCTAGAATTGATTTCAAAATAGCCTTATTGACTTGAAAGATACGCCATGGCTATGCACGTGAGTACCTCCCGCAACTACCACTACCTAAACATAATCCATCAGGTCTATAGAAAATCATCATCATCAGCATCAAATTCTTACATATTCATAAACGAGGTGCCCAAGGAGTCTTTCAAGAAAGAAATTATTTCCAAAGTCAAAGGTTGTGCATGTAGTGCATAAGCAGATTTCTCATCTTATGTTTACATAAAATGAACAACTGTTTTGAAGCAAAAACAAATCATGTTGGCCGAACTATGTAATTTAATCAAGTTAAATTGTTTATCACAATCTTATGAAAGATTAAAAAGGTCAGAACAAAACAGCATGTAGCACTAATGCAACTTCGTCACATTCATCAGCATGGTACCAAAGTTGTGTTAAAACTTGCATAACAAAAGTGAAAATGTGTGTCAAAGACAACACAACATTAACTTGGACTTGATGCATTTCACATTCCTGAAAGCAAAAACAGGAAGTTTGAACATGAAACCCTCTCACTTATGTTAATATGTAACAGAATATCTTGTCTAGAGACCATTGTATATTATGTTTACATGGCCTCATTAGACATAAGAAATTCCTTCAACACGGTGTGGATAGAGAGCTTATTATACAAGCTCTTTGAAATTGGCACGGAAGGACAATTATGGCAGATTACTTTTGATCTGTACCAGAATTTTTAAATGTTGTATGCAGGTAGGAGGCCAAAAGTCATCATCTACATATACGTTTACTCAGCAAAACCAATTGGCATCCCCCCGAGAGGGCAAGATCGCACTCGGGGGTGCAGCTGGTACATACCAACTGCTTGACGCCAATCATTATACTATGGCAAGGGAGTTCCTGAAAGATGCTGAGCTACATGTTATGGTTATTCCAGTCAGTCACAGTCTTTGGAAAATAGCGGTATTTATAAGGGTCTTATAAGGGTATATATAGCAATTTCCATGGTTTTTCCCTGTAGGAGCTGATTTCATTTTGACTTCATGTTCTGGAAGTTCAAAGCTATTTCACCATTCATAGCATTGTACAATAAAACCAGCCTCTGGGTCCTTCTTCTCCCTGCTAGTGACTCCCAATTTTGGTCTTCCGTGATTTTTGTTACAGTGCCTGTTTCTCTCTTTCATTTGCTAGACACAAATCTTACAGATCGTTTTTGTACTGATTCCATACGGTCTATATCTTTCTTGAGGTAAGGGTCCCACATACTTGATGCATATTCTAAGTGGGGGCACACAAGTGTATTGTAGGCAGCCTCTTTGATATTTCCTGGGCACATGTTGAAATTCTTTCTTACAAAACCCAGTACTTGATTTGCTTTG
This sequence comes from Amphiduros pacificus, assembly GCA_949316495.1. Taxonomy (NCBI): domain Eukaryota; kingdom Metazoa; phylum Annelida; class Polychaeta; order Phyllodocida; family Hesionidae; genus Amphiduros; species Amphiduros pacificus. The sequence continues at coordinate 53,156,780 of OX439001.1, read as the reverse complement.
CAGACAATATTGTTAATATGTTCATCCCATTTCACATCTGTTTGGAGCTCAACTCTGAGGTAGGGATGATGTTCAACATGTTGCAAAATATGACCATTAAAGTATATTTCCTTGCATCAAGAGCATGGCTTTTTATCTTGCTGCTCAGGGTGTAGCATTTCTTTGCATTGAAGTCCATTTGCCACTCATTTGACCATTTCCCCCGTGAATTTAGGACATCTTGCAGTTTTACTGCATCATCATCACCATATTATGACAGGAAAAAGCGGTGCTTGAATATCTGATTTCATGAAAGCTTTAATGTTTTATGACACAGGTTTCACTAATATTTCTTGTTCTTGCAGGCGCTTTCCTCATACCCTACTTCCTCATGCTGATATTTGGGGCTGTGCCCTTGTTTTTCATGGAGCTATTACTGGGGCAATTTCATAGAGAGGGTGCTATAAGTGTGTGGAAAATAGCACCTATATTTAAAGTTGCTGTAACAGATAATATCATTTCCCGGGCAATTTTTTACATACCTCAAAATTGGTTGGACATGTTCCACACAACACATCCCCATTCTTGTTTGTGAGAATATATATGTTACAAGCACAGAAATCAAATGTTTATCTCAAGCCATGTGGTTTCATCAGGCTGCCATCTATAACGGTCAGCCAGGCCTGCTGCTGCTGACCGGGGTATACCCCACACAGCTGCTGAGGGTAGCTATTTTTAGCATGTGGAGTGCAAGAATGTGACCCCGGTTAGGGGTAGGCATGATGGGAGGGCAACAAGGATCCATGTGACAGACCTCCTTCACCCATGTGTTTTTCCATGTTTATGTACGTTGTAATTCTGAAGGTAAACTCTGGTATCATTCTTGGCTTTATTTTTTTCTGCCTTGGTTTGATATAACTTCTTTCTTCCCATTTTAAAATGAAACACATGTGTATTGTTTACTTGGCCATGCAATCAAAACATCCTGTGACGCATGCCCTGTTAGCCCCAGCACAAGCAGGAGCCTGGCAGCTGAGGTGATGACATCACTAGGATTCCCCATGAGGAAATTTGAAATTTTGAACCCATGGGACTGATATTTTTTCCAGCTCTCCTATTGAATCTTTCTTCAAAAACTTAATATTGACCCATCAAAACCAAAAAGTGATGTGGTTGATGTGTTTACACATGGATTACATTTCTAAATGGTTGGAAAATAACTTTTGTCAAATTTTACATCATATTATCTGTTACTGTAACAGCAACTTTAAAGGTAATGTAGACCAAGGTAAATAAAAAATATTTAATTTAGCTTTCTTCAAACAGCTGCTGTATTTAGCATGTAATAAAGAAAAAGATTTGAAAATTTTCAAATTTATATGCAGTACAACATATAAATTAAGTTTTCAGATGTTATACTAAGTACAAAGATAAATGTTTCAATGTCTCTTATCTAAAAGGTTTAATATTTGTAAAGTAATTCCTCAATCTTGACGTTTATTACTCTGCTGGAATTAAATGGGAGTGAACTAAGGAACTCCTTCAAAAATATTTGGTTTAAACGTTCAGAGCCTGGATTCAAACTGGTTCTGCTAGCCAGGCAAATCAATGCCAGCAAAGCATTCACAATGTCAAGGAAACAACCACAAACAAGCTGTGATGGTTGTACGATGATATATAACAGGCCCCACTAGTAAAGGTGGTAGAGTGTAGGATCTATGCTTTAATGGTTATATAAGTGAAGGACTGGAGGTGGTGGTTTCGAGTCCCCTGCTGACAGTGTTACTTTCACACTGGTAAAAATAAAAAGCTGGGCCTTAAGAGCATATGGAAACAAAATGAACTCAATGTAGCCTGTGAAACAGACAAGAGGCCACTATAATAATCCTTACAAAATAAAATCCCATTTTCACCGCTGCAATATGACCTGAGTTCTTTGTGCTAATTTGGGTATCAGTTGATACCGACCTGTGGTTTAACAGCTCAGTTTAATCATTGAGATTTCTGGTTTTTATTTGTTATGATTATTTGTTTTATTTGTTATGATTGGTAAATGTTCATTAATTTAGTATGCTTTATTTGACAAATCTGTAGCACTATTTGACAAATCTGTAGCACTAAGACTGGTTATCTATTAAGAACAAAATCCCTAATTCAAACATGGCAAGCGATCAAGAATTTCCGTAGTACATTTTTAATATTTACAAATATGGCAATAGATCAGTGCCCTCTAGTGGTAAATTGACATGCAATGCAGCTGGAATTACCATCAGATGTCACTTCCTTTGATACAACAGGAAAACATACCTCTATCTGATTGTCAGCCTCCTGTTGGGAAAGCATAATATCAGGACAGCCTAATATCAGGACAGCCTACTAACAGGACAGCCTAATATCAGGACAGCATACTATCAGGACAGCTTATAATCAGGACAGCCTACTATCAGGACAGCCTACTGTCAGGACAGCCTACTACAAGGACAGCCTACTATCAGGACAGCCTACTACAAGGACAGCCTACTATCAGGACACCCTACTAACAGGAAAGTTTACTATCAGGACAATCTACTATCAGGACAGCCTACTATCAGGACAGCCTACTATCAGGACAGCCTACTATCAGGACAGTCTACTATCAGGACAGCCTACTGTCACTACAGCTTACTATCGGGACAGCTTACTATCGGGACAGCTTACTATCGGGACAGCTTACTATCGGGACAGCTTACTATCACGACAGCCTACTATCAGGACAGTCTACTATCAGGACAGTCTACTATCAGGACAGTCTACTATCAGGACAGTCTACTATCAGGACAGCCTACTATCGGGACAGCCTACTATCAGGACAGCCTACTATCAGGATAGTCTACTATTGGGACAGTCTACTATCAGGACAGTCTATTATCAGGACAGCCTAAAATCGGGACAGCCTACTATCAGGACAGCCTAATATCAAGACAGCCTGGTATCAGGACAGCCTAATATAAGGACAGCATACTATCAGGACAGCCTACTATCAGGACAGCCTACTATCAGGAGAGCCTAATATCAGGACAGCCTTGTATCAGGACAACCTACTATCAGGACATCCCACTATCAGGACAGCCTACTATCAGGACTGTTTATTACTGACGACAAACTGACAGACAGTGACATCATTGTTTTTCTTGTCGAAAATGGCAACAAAACAGGACTTATTTGTTTGGTACAGTAAGTTGAGACACGGTGATTACAAGTGGTTGCCAGGGAACGCATTTGCGCACAGTCTTATCTAATGGACACACTGCTTTCAATCATCCAATTGGCAATTTTTGTCAGAGAAACCTTAGCTGTTAAGTGAAACAAGGAAGTGCAATGGAATGAAACACGAAGCTTACATTTCACGTTAATTAAACTCTTAGACATGCTTCAGAATGTAATTATTGTCAAGGACAGCCGTATCTATTCCGAGCTGGTCTGTTGACGGTGTCCGTGCCCCAGGCACCTCAATCTGGTTAATGGTCAGACATGGTTGAAAACTGAGCAGTTGCTTTCTATGTTTCAATTAATTGTAATCACTGTTTTCGGCCTATAAGGTCCACAAGGCCATACATCTCTGAGAAAAGATATGTGAAACTGACCGCATTGATCTTATATTTGAAACTAATTTGCAATTTTTCCTCTGTCAATTAAAATTATCATTATCAATAGGAAACTGTCAGGAATAGCAAAACAAGCTAATTAATCTATGGTATGCTTGTTTAAGTATAAATGCCTTTGGGTTTGGCAGGGTTCATGATTCATGCATCTTCCCCGTACATCCTCTGTTTGTTGGACCCAAGTTTTCCACGTAGCCTAAGTGGCACCAGGTATTACCCACCATAACACTTTAACCTGGCTTTTAATCCCCCGTTTAATCAATAGTGCTGCTCTCCAGCGCCCACTTTACATGGTCATAAGTGTGGCAAAGATCTCAGAAAATCAATAATTGTTGGGATGGCTTGTCTAGACACAACCATATCTCACTATTTGTCATTGCCTGACCTCAGGTTACCGGAAGTTGATGAAATGCAAGGAAGTTGCTTTAGTACTATATGCAGTTTAGGTTTGACATGCTTAATTGATCAAAGACATAATGTATGAATGCTAGACATATATACATTCCTATGATATTAATGCATATCTACACAATAATATCAATTTTTATCAAGTGTACTGTCTATATCACAATAATAATGCTTCCTGTGCAATGCATTTCGGGACACGAGTAGAATATGTTTTAACTAATAAAATACTTCCTTATCATTATTTGAGGTTGAACACGAGAAAAAGTTAAGTGCTGACTACATTACGATAATAAGTACCTTTCTAACTGCGATGTGAAAAAAACATATATCGTAGGTGTAACTTAACACTAAAAACCTATCCCAAAAAGAGCTACTAACTTACACCATTTTATTTTGTGAATTTGCTGTCACTAAATTGACCTTTTAAATGACGTCACCTTTCCTTGTGTCGTGACCATTGCAAAACAGATCCTAGGTACTTGCTACACGATAATGATAAATAGGAATATGATAGTAAAGATGTGTAGCGCTATACCACAGGTGTGCTTCGCCTTTTCTCAAGTGAATGGCAAACTTTGTCCGAATATTACTTCCACTTTGCTACCCCCAGAATGAGCCAATATAGATTCTTTAATACTGGCATGAGAGATAGAGGGCAGCACTGTGTGAGGAAGAGGCGTGAATAATACCTTAATGCTGATTGGTAAAATATTAAATGCTGGTGACTGGTTTTAATGTGTGATCAAATGCATCTGTACCCAAACAATACTGCCAACTTCAAAACACATCACATATTTCTGAAACTCTTAATCTAAATGAATAAAATACACGCCTCCTGTCCTGTGACACATTAATAGATAAAGCAAAAGGAATTAGGTTTTGACAATGGAGACAACTTTTCACGTAAAATTTCTCTTCTTCAATTGACCTTGAATAACTTAATGATATGCGTCACTGATCCCAATAAGTGCCCATGAGGGCATCAAAGTGTCAAATGATTTTGCGTGCAGACTCTATGTGTGCAGCCTTTTTGTGTGCAGTCTTTTTGTGTGCAGATTTTTTGTGTGTAGTCTTTTTTGTGTGCAGATTCTTTGTGTGCAGACTCTTTGTGTGCAGACTTTTTGTGTGCAGACTTTTAACTGCATTGATGGGTCTACTCTACCCCCTTAACTACATTGATGGGTCTACCTTACCTCCCAAAGTGCATTGATGTGTCTGATCTATCTCCTTATATGGGTCTACTTAACCTGCTAAACTGCCCATATGGGGCTGTCTACTTTGCGACAATGTGCATCCACTTACCGTCGTGACCAGAGGGAAACAAAACAGCAAATGGTAGGGAATAATGGTGTCTGTCTGGGAGCTTAGGCAGGTGGTGATGAGGTGAAGGGATCTGCCCCCCAGGCTGCCCATTCTAACCCTGCCTCCTTCCTCATCGCCGCACCTTATCTCATATATCCTTTCCTTTTTGTTTGCGATATGATCATACAGGATATTTCACATCTTTGCATGAAGTGGGTTTTAGCTATCCGGAAGTTGTGTTTTACTTTCATTTGAAAACATCTTTCTAGAAAGAAAGCAGACCTGCTGTTTGTATCATGTTTAAATGGACATTTTGGCCGTGTCTCCTTTGAATTAAAGGTAGAAGCATGGACATGAAAAACTGTAAAATAGATAAAGATTTTTACTTGTAGAAAATTTAGAGGGAGAGGAAAAACAAAAAGGGGTTTCAACGAGACAAATACAACATTTAGAAGAGGACTTGGAAACGACGGGCATGACCAGACATTCACAACCCGGGAATTAAAATTTTGTTGTCATTTCTGGTTTGAATAGGGCAGTGAATCATTTGATAATCTAATTTAACTATAAATAACTTCTGCAACTATGCCAGTTAAGTACGATTAAATAAAGGTAAGCTAGTTTTCTCTGAAAAAAAAACCGGGGATAACAAAATCCGGAAAACAAGTTACCTTCACGCGGGACTGACAGGACGTGGAGCAAGGTCCAGTGGGATACTGCTATCCTATCATCGCTATCATTCCGTGTCTTGTGGGATACTGTCAAGTAATCATTGCTATCCTATCGCTATTCACCCCGTATCTTGTGGGATACTGTCAAGTAATCATTGCAATCCTATCGCTATCACCCCGTATCTTGTGGGATACTGTCAAGTAATCATTGCAATCCTATCGCTATCACCCCGTATCTTGTGGGATACTGTCAAGTAATCATTGCAATCCTATCGCTATCACCCCGTATCTTGTGGGATACTGTCAAGTAATCATTGCTATCCTATCGCTATCACCCCGTATCTTGTGGGATACTGTCAAGTAATCATTGCAATCCTATCGCTATCACCCCGTATCTTGTGGGATACTGTCAAGTAATCATTGCTATCCTATCGCTATCACCCCGTATCTTGTGGGATACTGTCAAGTAATCATTGCTATCCTATCGCTATCACCCTGTATCTTGTGGGATACTGTCAAGTAATCATTGCTGTCCTATCACTATCACCCCGTATCTTGTGGGATACTATCCTATCACTATCATCCTGTATCTTGTGGGATACTGTCAAGTAATCATTGCTATCCTATCGCTATCACCCCGTATCTTGTGGGATACTATCCTATCACTATCACCCCGTATCTTGTGGGATACTGTCAAGTAATCATTGCTGTCCTATCGCTATCACCCTGTATCTTGTGGGATACTGTCAAGTAATCATTGCTATCCTATCACTATCACCCCGTATCTTGTGGGATACTGTCAAGTAATCATTGCTGTCCTATCACTATCACCCCGTATCTTGTGGGATACTATCCTATCACTATCATCCTGTATCTTGTGGGATACTGTCAAGTAATCATTGCTATCCTATCGCTATCACCCCGTATCTTGTGGGATACTATCCTATCACTATAATCCTGTATCTTGTGGGATACTGTCAAGTAATCATTGCTATCCTATCGCTATCACTCCGTATCTTGTGGGATATTGTCAAGTAATCATTGCTATCCTATCACTATCACCCCATATCTTGTGGGATACTGTCAAGTAATCATTGCTATCCTATCGCTATCACCCCGTATCTTGTGGGATACTGTCAAGTAATCATTGCTATCCTATCACTATCACCCCGTATCTTGTGGGATACTGTCAAGTAATCATTGCTATCCTATCGCTATCACCCCGTATCTTGTGGGATATTGTCAAGTAATCATTGCTATCCTATCACTATCACCCTGTAACTTGTCTTTATATAGCTTTGTATATAATTTGTCTCTGTTGCACTTTGAAGAGAATTGGGCATTGACCTGACATAATCTACATTATGCCGAGAGGGTCGTTGATATAAATGAATTAATTCCATTCGAACGCTTTCTATGCATTAGAAATATATGGTTCACATTGAACTCGGGGAAAAATGACATGAACTTCATTTATAGAGTGAAGCAATTTAAAGCATTGGTGAAACCTGACTTTCAGACACATTTTCTTTACATAACATGAATGTTTATACCCTAAACAGTGTTTTTATGTAGTAGTACCCAAAATATTCTCTGTTAACAAATTTCTGTGGCACTTGAAAGTTGATCAGTTGTCTGCTAAAACCTACACCAGCAATTGAACACTTTGTCAACAAGCTTTGTTTAGCTGGTATGTGATCTTGTGTAAACACCTAATGAGTTACCAGTTGTGCACCTGTCCAGCTTGGGAAACAGGGTGAAGATGTTTTGTACAATTTATCAATTTATTGCCAGGAGTATACTTCAGAACAACATAAGATTATTTTAATATTATTTGAATCAATGAAATAACTCATGGCCGTGAAAAATATTTTATGGTTGTGACAAATATCTTATGGTTGTGAAAGATATATCATTTATGGGAAAAGTATACTATTTATTTGAAAAGTATCTTATGCTTATGAAAACCTTTCTGTCAAAAAGGGAAGACATGACTCAAAGGTTGCATGGAATCCCCCTTAACTTGAAGGCCGTGATATTGAAAAAGTGACATTAAACCCTTTGATCACTGGTTTGGCCTTAAATCACAATGACTTTGAATGGCAAAACTGTGAATGCTGATAATTGGTATCAGTAAAATTTATGATATGACCCTCTTTGATGAAATTTGGGGTTTTTCACACCATTGAATGGGAAGACATCAAAGGCTGCATGGATTCCACCTTAAAAGCTGGGCTGTATAGAATTTTTTTAAACTTTTTTTTGCAAACATATATAATATAAAAAATAATGATTTCTTCATTTATAACTTCATAAATATTCATCCGTTTTGAATACATTTACCACCAAAAGAAAGCCAAGAAAAGGCACTATCATCATGATAAGTATTATCTTCCAATTCATTCTCTAAATAGTGGAAAAAAATGGCCAAAAATGTGTTGCTCCAATTTTGACAATTGGTAAACAACACCTCCTATGACTTACGGAGCCCCCTGACAGTTCAAAGGTCAAGGTCACACAACACACTTCCTGTTTAGTCCTGGCAGTACTTGGTGGTCACAAAAAATCATAATTCTCAGGGTAGATGTTCTTTAGTGGATTTCAGATAGATAGCCTGTATGTATGTCAATTTTAAGATCATATATTGTTTTCAGATACCTTAAACCACTGTAAAATTGCCTGCAACTTTCCAGGTTTCACCAATGCTTTAAGTTGTGAAGGAAAACAATGAAATGGACTTCATTTATACGATGAAGCAATGAGATGGATTTTATTTATGCAGAGGGACATGAAAATGTATTCAGTTATGCTCGGGAGCAACTTCAATTGTACAAGGAAGCAAATTTAATTATGCAGAAAAACAATGAAATAGATTTCACCAACGCAGAGGAACATTCTAAATTGTGCAAAAGAGCAATATAATACATTTAACTGTGCAGGGAACATTAAAGGATTTAAGCACCAATCACAACAACAACAACAAATTAAATTTTTAAATAGTTTAAAATTCACTTACAGGTGATGAATGCATTTATCGTTCATGTCGTTCATAACCTCTTTGCTAGATGCGTTCCCATGAGTATCTGTTAATCATATTTGAACAAAATAGCCACTTTGTGAAAGCACACTTCTTTCTTGGCATCAATTTTATATGGAGTGTTTTTATAAAGGCGCTGAAAGGTAAAATGACGTCATATGACTTATTGCAACTCATCGTATTACTTCAATATGTCGCGATGTTAATATGGAGATATGCTCTTTATACACAAATTTACAAATTTAATGGACTAAGACTGGACTAAAACAGGACTAAAACAGGACTAAGACAGGACTAAGACAAGACTTAGACTGGACTAAGACAGGACTAAGACAGGACTAAGACTGCACTAAGACAGGACTAAGGCTTGACTAAGATAGGACTAAGACAGGACTAAGATTGGACTATGACAGGACTAAGACAGGACTAAGACTGGACTAAGACAGGACTAAGGCTGTACTAAGATAGGACTAAGACAGGACTAAGACAGGACTAAGACAGGACTAAGACAGGACTAAGACTGGACTAAGACAGGACAAAGACAGGACTAAGACAGGACTAAGGCTGGACTAAGACAGGACTAAGACAAGACTAAGACTGGACTAAGACAGGACTAAGACAGGACTAAGTCTGGACTAAGACAGGACTAAGACAGGACTAAGATTGGACTATGACAGGACTAAGGCTGGACTAAGACAGGACTAAGACAGGACTAAGACTGGACTAAGACAGGACTAAGACAGGACTAAGACTGGACTAAGACAGGACTAAGACAGGACTAAGACAGGACTGGGATTCTACTTCTGTGGTCTTTATACTTAGACCAGACTGTCTGTACATGATTACAAATGATGATTTGATACAAACCAGTACAACTGAGCAAATGACGCGTGCAAATAGCCAGCCTCCTAATGGGGAATGAAGTCATTAGCCACTCCAAATGTTCGCCAAATACATCAATGCTTGAGGATGCATCCATTTATTGACATGTTTCACTGAATTCACAGCATCATTACAACTTTTTAATAATTGTGTAAGATATTTGTTCTTCATACTGCATTAAAAACGCCATCATGTTGGTAGGATTTTGAGAGCCAGACCATTGGCACATAATTCTATTGTTGAGTGGAAAGTCGGGCATCCTGGAACTCTACAATCACATCCACTCGGCATCCGCACCGCGTAATCAAACAACCGGAACCGGAATAACACAGCTTTCTGACACACGTGTCTTGATTACGGACAAACACGTAAATATGTAGAATTACATTTTATACATATAATTCATGTTGACTTTAGAAACCTATGTTAAAAGATAAATTGAATATGACGAGTCTTTAATGGAATTATATTGCTAAACTAAAATGCATGTGGAGACGGGATCTATGAACATGATACATTAATCAAAACATTGAAATGATATCCATTCTTTTATGTCTGTAATAACAAGTATGATTCAAGTCGTGTCATCATTCAGGGGACCCCACATTGTAACATAATTTATGGCAAACTACAGACCTTGACAGGTGTTACTTCTGGGATGTATAATTGTAATTGAACTTATTACGGTAATATCCTATCAGTTACAGCCCTTAAAGGGCAACAACACTCTATTTATTTGAGTTACAAAATGGGACCTGTCCTTAAAACTTATTTGCACAGAGTGAAACATATTCGTCTCTCAGATATAGCTTAAACTAAAGGATATGTATTATTAAAGGTTTTGTTCCTGTATCTGAATTTCCCCTCAGATTTCTCTTTTGTTATGATTATTTCAACAATATCGGCAGTGCGATTCAGGTGATACCAAATCAGACATAAACCTGTCAAAGGCCCACAATGCCCTTCTCCTACTTGAGAAAGATTGGGGACCTTATTTTGAATTAAAACAAACAGTAATCATTCTATATGTATGACTTGTGTGCTTTTGTAAAGGATATGTAAAAAAAGCCTTTCTTTATGTTGTACTTCACTGCATCAGTTGCAGCAATACTTTGAACGTGTTGCATAAATCACACGTATTCTTTTACTTAACCGTTCACACTGGCAAACTCTTCTTGATTGAGTCAAGCGGAAGAGTGATTAGTTTTCTAGTTTTATTTTCAAGGTCTTCTTAAACATGCTTATGTATAGAAATGTCATTCTCCTATTGTTGTTGGTGTGTGTGAATCAATATGTGGATCCAGACTGTAGCTGACATTTTGATCTTTTGTTTTCTCACCTTTAAATATTAACGTCATAACGGTTGGGGTTTGAAATGTATCATCTAAGTGTATATTTATCAAAGAACAGTTTAAACGTGATTGCTATTTATAGGAAAATTTGTATAATAGGGGGGTTCAGAAAAAGGAACGTTAAAAGAGAAGTTTTAAGGTTATAGTTTTCAAATAGAATTTTTTAAGTCAGAGTTATAAAATAAAAAGTTTGGAATAGAAGATTTGAAAAAGAAGCTTCATTCAGGAGTTTTAAATTAGATGTTATAAAAAGGTTGCCTGTCTGTGTTCCATTCTCCTCCCTTTGCTTGTCTTTGTTCCATTCTCCTCCCTTTGCCTGTCTGTGTTCCATTCTCCCTCCCTTTGCCTGTCTGTGTTCCATTCTCCTCCCTTTGCCTGTCTGTGTTCCATTCCCCCTCCCTTTGCCTGTCTGTGTTCCATTCCCCCTCCCTTTGCCTGTCTGTGTTCCATTCCCCCTCGCTTTGCCTGTCTGTGTTCCATTCCCCCTCGCTTTGCCTGTCTGTGTTCCATTCCCCCTCCCTTTGCCTGTCTGTGTTCCATTCTCCTCCCTTTGCCTGTCTGTGTTCCATTCCCCCTCCCTTTGCCTGTCTGTGTTCCATTCCCCCTCCCTTTGCTTGTCTTTGTTCCATTCTCCTCCCTTTGCCTGTCTGTGTTCCATTCCCCCTCCCTTTGCCTGTCTGTGTTCCATTCCCCCTCCCTTTGCCTGTCTGTGTTCCATTCCCCCTCCCTTTGTCTGTCTGTGTTCCACCCCCCTCGCTTTGCCTGTCTGTGTTCCATTCCCCTCGCTTTGCCTGTCTGTGTTCCATTCCCCCTCCCTTTGCCTGTCTGTGTTCCATTCCCCCTCCCTTTGCCTGTCTGTGTTCCATTCCCCCTCCCTTTGCCTGTCTGTGTTCCATTCCCCTCCCTTTGCCTGTCTGTGTTCCATTCCCCTCCTTTCAGACCAGGGCAAATCATCGACACCAACATCCCCAGACTCGTCCCCTGCAGGTATGTCATGCACGTTACCCTGAAGATGCGATTTGTCGCGGCATTGTGGCCCGACAGAAGGTGAATTGATAATCCGGGCAAAGCAGTGTTATAGTGGTAGAAATACAACTCACAGACATTCTTGATGACAGCTAAGACAATTACTTTAATCTGCAGAAAATATAAAAATTTCTTGAAATAGATAACTTAAAATTTTCTCCATTCTACTTAATTGTATTATGTCATTAATCAACATTGTATATAATTGTCTTTACTCTCTGAAAATACCAAAAGAAACGACATATTGTGTTGAAGAGATTGGTCACTACATATCAACGTACTTCCTGGACTGTATATTTTAACATACGATAATACGCTTCCAAAGAAAACACGCAATGCCACTAACTGGACGATATACCATATATCTGTTCACAAATCCTTCTCCGTGTATTTGCATTGTTAGAATGGAATAAGATATTAAGTGAAATGTTCATTAAATCAGCATACTGTGTATTGTGTGTATGATTATGGCCTCAGGCTATGACTATGCATCTGATCCATATATATATATATATATATATATATATATATATATATATATATATATATATATATATATGCATTGATTTGCATATCTCTAGCCTTTGAGTGTCAGCATTGTCACATCTGTGACCTTTAATTGATATTTATTGCATTATACTGCGCCAGATTATTTGCGCTGTTGCAGAAGTCAAGATTAGGTGTTTGACATGCATATTGTAAGTGTATATATATATATATATATATATATATATATATATATATATATATATATTGTAAGTGCATATATATATATATATATATATATATATGTATGTATCTAGCCTTCTGTTAATCACTTTCTCGATCTCGACAAGGATACTGCTACAGGATAATCCCGTTGGATTAGCTCAGATTAGGTTTCTCTGTCATAACTGCCATGTTTCTGTTGACCATTTTAATCATCCTTTATGGACAAAAACTCTTATATATACAATACAATACAAAATATGTTATTCTCTAGAAAGTCTAAATAGAACATGGAAGAATACATACAATTGCAATACTTCATATCTTAGTAATAAGTAAATACAAATTCTAGATTGATGACAGATTTATAAAGGATGCCAGTGGCGATAGTAAACATATAGTTATGTACATTTGGAGAACGTGGTTCAGTGTATCAGCCCGGCAAAAACTTTGAGAGGCACGTGTGCGTACTTTTGACCAATCACAGTGGGCCGTGACAGCCAATTGTGACAGCGCCGTACGGAACTTCTCCGCTGGCACGCTCCACCCAGTCCTGTCACTCACTCAGAAAAGTGGCACTTTTCACTTAGGATCATGATTTGTGACTTCTTTATCGGCGTTTTATACGAAGGAGCGAACAGAAAAACTGGCAGTATCACTTGGAGAGGTTTATGTTTTGCCTGTTAAGATTGCGCTGTAGAATTTTAATAGCGTTTACTTTCAACGTGTATTGTACTGCCTGATAGTACTCCGTGGATGTGACATCAGCTTGGTTTCACTTCATTGTCCTTAACTGAATCTGTGCCTGCATTAGTTGTAAATATGACTCTGCCTAGTTGTGTACAGGCACAAGGAGACTTTAAGTCGGCTTTGGAAAAGAACAGGTTAACTAAGAGGAACACCGTTAAGGTGTGAACAGTGCTGCACAGCGTTTATGACAAAGGTGTTTTTTTCACGATGAAAGACATGTCGTCCATCCCGGCGGAGTTGCAGCAATCCCTGATGACGGTCAGTCCGGAGAAGGAGAAACAACAACAGACTCACAACCAGAATGGAGTACACGATCCCCCGGACACCCCGGAGTCTCTCACCACCATGGTGGTGAGTCCGGATCGCATCGATACTCTCTCCGACCACCACCACAAGGACTCGGTGCAGTTTGACCAGAAGGAGGAGGACGAGACGCTGATTACCCCTAACCACGTCCCGGAGTATAGCGCCGTGCAGCTGGTCAGCGACCCCGAGGCGTACGTCGGCGGCCGCGAGGACGACGGCAGGGAAACCTGGGGCAAGAAAATAGACTTTCTCCTCTCCATCATCGGATTTGCCGTGGATTTAGCCAATGTGTGGAGGTTCCCCTACCTTTGCTACAGAAACGGCGGCGGTACGTTGTTATATTAATTAAACAAATGACCCTTTTCATACATCTAGTGATTATAGTTTCTCCAAAAGGTTAGATTATTTTTACAGCACAGTTTTTATTTAATTTTACTTTATATTTACAGCATAGTTTGTAATTCACACACACTGACTCGAATCTGGGCTATGCTTACAAGCGTCAATGTTATTCATACATATATTCACATATATAAATTTATGTGTGTGGAAGATTTCATGTCATCCTCAATCGTGCATATTATATATTGTGTCTCCAAACATTTACAGTGTAATAGGTGACTTTGATGGCCACCAGGACAGCGGTAGCATGCTTTCTACATTCCGCATTCACCATACTGTCACAGTCTGCTACCCCTTTCAAGGTGGGGAGTTTTTTGCCAGATACAAAAACGTCGTGACTTAATGATACCCTTCTGTGTGGTACACACTTGTCATATGTATTATTACTGGTTTTTTAAATAGGTGTAACAAACACGAAGTTGCTTAACTCCTGTGATAAGTATTAAAGTTGTATATGTTGAGATAACTTCTCTCGGCGGGATGCCAATTGGTTTTGCCGAGTATACTTATCGATGTAGATGAACATTACGAAGCAGATACAAACCTTCAGTGACTGTATTGGCCACATGCACTGAAACACGCCGCTCCCTATTTCGCAAATGTAAATAAAAGATCTTGTTCTTATGCCGATTTGGCATTGAAACATCTTATAGATTGTCTCCAATATCAACATGGGTTGGAGTTGATTCGGGCCAGGGTAGTTAGATATATCAACACACCGGCGGAAGATGCAAACAGTGGAGTGGAACAGATCATAGACAAATAGGCTTATCTGTGTACTGTTTATTTAGTTATAATTGACTCTCCAATATGGTCTCATTTGTGGTCATTTATTTTGTGGCATGGCATATACACAAGATAAATGGTGTTATGAATGGACTGAGGTACACGCCTGATTGAGGGACACTTAAAGGCTACCAGCTTGCTGGAAATAGCGCCCCCTGGGAAAGCAATCACGTCAATGTAACATCCAACATCCAGGAAAACCAATCCATGAAAACATACTCCAATGTCAGTCCATGACCAGTCTTAATCTCTACTCTTAGTATGAACAATTGAATTGATTTAACCTTTCTCTATCTAGTCACATGATGCAGTTCATCTAATTTATTATCATTCTCTATAAGCACAGTCTCCATTTATCTAATACCTTTCTATTAATGCAGTGCTTCTGGCCCTTCTCTATCTAATCACAGGGTCCATTTATCTATCAAATTCTCTATCTAATCAAAGGATGCAGTGTATCTGGCCCTTCTCTACCTAATCACAGGGTCAATTTATCTATCAATTCTCTATCTAATCACAGGATGCAGTGTATCTAGCAACCCTTCTCTACCTAATCACGGGGTCCATGTATCCAACAATTCTCTATCTAACCACAGGATGCAGTGCATCTGGCCCTTCTCTATCTAATCACAGGGTCCATTTATCTATCAAATTCTCTATCTAATCAAAGGATGCAGTGTATCTGGCCCTTCTCTACCTAATCACAGGGTCCATTTATCTATCAAATTCTCTATCTAATCAGAGGATGCTGTGTATCTAGCAACCCTTCTCTACCTAATCACGGGGTCTATTTATATATCAATTCTCTATCTAATAATCACAGGATGTTGTGTATCTAACAACCTTTCTCTACCTAATCACAGGTTCCATTTATATATCAATTCTCTATCTTATCACAGGATGCAGTGCATCTGGCCCTTCTCTATCTAATCACAGGGTCCATTTATATATCAATTCTCTATCTAATCACAGGATGCAGTGCATCTGGCCCTTCTCTATCTAATCACAGGGTCCATTTATATATCAATTCTCTATCTAATCACAGGATGCAGTGCATCTGGCCCTTCTCTATCTAATCACAGGGTCCATTTATATATCAATTATCTCCCTTAACTCAGGATGCAGTGTATGAGATTTCTGTTTCCAGCTGATATTCTAATCACAGGATCTGCCTTTGTACCTCATCATAGACCCGCGTTTTTCCTACCTGCGTAACATGTCATTGTCACCATCCCAGTTGCTATGGAATTAACCCTAATCCTTTAACTTTCGCTGCAGTTGAAGTAGGGAATGCAGCCCAGGTGTGCTTCCAGATCCCCACTTAAATAATCCTCAATCCATTGAAGGTCACAATAGTCACTTTATATAGCCATAGCGTCTATTGTGTTATTTTGAGCCCTATTGGGTATCTTGAGAAGATGTGGCCTTCGAGAAGTCTTAGTTTGTGTTTACACTGTAACCTGGTGAGGTGCCGATAGATAGAGTAAGAATACTTTGTTTATCTTGCTTCAAACCAGCTGTCCAAGCAGAGGACAGTGGTTTGACCAGAAATAACACAATATGAGAAAGGTCAACTGTAACCCCTGTAATTAATACCCCGATAGGTTAGATCAGCCGGGGGAAGACATTTATCATTTGCGATGCAGAAATGCACTAGTTAATTGTAAGCAATCGAATAGAACATGTCAAAATAAATGTTATAGAAAAAGCAATGTGAGAGGCCTGGATATTTGTCATGTTTTGGTATGAATGGCTGACCACACTAACCACACAACCCCTGTACTGAGTACGTCATGAGCATTCCTCACAATTAGCCAAGTATCCCCTTCTTTGACACCTCCACATGTTATTATGGCATCCAACATCTTCATTTTGGCACGCATCACGCGATATTGTGTCTGGCATTGCTACTGCTGAGATACAACATCACACTCAAAGACACCGTGTTTAATCTGCAAATATCACTTCACATTTAATCTGTGTTATTGATATTGATGAGATATAAAACAATGGACAATGGCAAATCCTCTTCCAGGCTGTTAGGCAGGTTGCTGACAGATTTCTCCTTCTTCTGCCACTTGCCGAGACTCACAGTAGCGATGTTCTGTTTAAGTATGATTTGGTTAATATCATTTCTTAATTAAAATTGCAGTTGTCACGTGGATCGGCCCCATAAAGAACACATATAAAGATTAGAAAATCTATATTTTCGCAGTAGTACCTGGTATATTCCAAGTAAACTAAGATGTTTGCATAGAATATATTTATGTTCCTAAACTATCGTATATATTTCTATATTTAAATACTTATATGATATGATAGCTGTTCTTGATGTGGTAAGATGCACTGCATGCTTGACCTGTCAAACCTGGTAGTTAATGTCCCATATGATAGAGTGCCAGTCTACAAAATATCAACACTTCATAAATATCATATGTGTCATGATATGACCCCCTTCAATATCCGAACACTTCACAAATATCATATGATCCCCTTCAATACTCGAACACTTCATAAATATCATATGACCCCTTCAATATCCGAACACTTCATAAATATCATATGACCCCCTTCAATATCCGAACACTTCATAAATATCATATGTGTCATGATATGACCCCTTTCATTATCCGAACACTTCATAAATATCATATGACCCCCTTCAATACCCGATCACTTCATAAATATCATATGTGTCATGATATGACCCCCTTCAATATCCGAACACTTCATAAATATCATATGTGTCATGATATGCCCCCCTTCAATACCCGAACACTTCATCATTGGCCATTATCAACTTGCACAAGATTTTAAAAGGGTAAATTCCTTTCTGAATTTTGATAACACCCACGATGTACTAATTCCATTCTAGATTTGACCTTCAGAAGAGACCAAAAAGTAGTCAAAGTAAATGTTCTTATTTAGCAATTAGTATTGTGTTATATGTCCATAGGTTCAATATAAGAAATTATATAGCAAAATGGCAAAATATGCAAACTTATTTGTATACCTTTCTGAATACATTTGGTCAAAATGACTAGCCTTTTTTAAATCAAGTTTTGTTAATCAATACATTCAAATCCATGTTATCATATTGATCACCTTCTGTTCACTTCTTGATTCTTCTTTATTCAATCCGCATTTCTGTTTTGATATTCTGTTATGTATGCTAATATTTAAAATAAATAACCTGTTTGGAATGACTTGCCTGAGAAACAAATTACATTTTTATTTTGCTATGTGCTTGGCTCATATTGTTAACCTAATCGAATATAAATACAGAAAAACGTCATCATTGCCGGCAGGTAATCCTTATTATCCATTCACCTTTGATATCAGATTGAATTTATTTGGCAAATTAACTGTTAGGAATGAATATTATAGTTTTAACTTAAACTTTGTTATATAACTTGCCGTCATTTTGTTCTTATATAACTTTTCGTCATTTTGTACTTGCAATGTGAATTGCTATATACAGGGTACACACGTGTAGTTCACATCTGAACGATATCCATCTATTACTGACACATATTCTGCATTACTGTAATGTTCTGCATAATTGAAATATTCTGCAGTACTGTAATATTCTGCATTTCTGTAATATTCTGCATAATTGAAATATAATACATTACTGAAATATTCTACATTGTTGTAATGTACCACTCATATATGATTTGAATTATTTTTCGAAGGTTTTCTTTAATTACTCTAATATTCTGCAGCATTGCACAAATGTTCTTTGTTGACTCAAAAAGTGCTCAAAAATTTGACATTCCTCAAACATACTGCACCGCGCAAATATATTTAGCATTCTTAGAATCTGTGTTTATCGCTAGAATATTCGACATAACTCTGATTTTCTGCATCAAATATTGTCAACCGACTGCTGTGTTCGAGGACAAATCCTAAAGAGGTTTCTTCCATGGATGTCTTGAATGTGATTTAATTGAGGTATTTATAATGTTTGTTAGATGAAGAACGATACATATATGCTTCATCGTAGAAAGCGCAGAGAGAGTATCAGACATGTCAGTTTGTATCATAGGGTAGGCCTAACGAGCCATAACATAGAAAGCAAGCACAGCCAAAACCCAACATTGAAGGCTTGGTAACCTTTGCCACCCCGGGGCAGGCAGGGGCAGGTAGGGGCGGTCAGGGGCGGCCAGGGGCGGTCAGGGGCAGGCAGGGGCAGGCCGATGGGCCATCGTGGCCTTTATAGGCAGAGTAAGTGACATTGATGCTGTTATAGAATCATTAGGATACCACACAAAACTGATTGTCATTATAGAAGGACCCATATATTCGTCTATGAGATTTGTGTTCTATCTAATGAATTTTACATGGGCTCATTAGCCATAAAGGTAAAGAGCACATTTCAAATGCCACGTCTTTCATGTCCAACAAATTTGAATTTAAACCTATCCAAAACTTAAACTACAAATGTGTTCACACAGCTTTATCAGGGATCCCTTATTTGACAAAGAGACAATGCCAACGTAAGCTGTGCCCACCTGGAAATCACCTCCCGTGTGTGCCTGTGAATAGATAACACTTGATTAGGGTCATCATCCACTTAGCTTTATACCCAGGTGTGGATATCAAAGGTAAGCAAGTACAGTTGCCTTATCAATGGTTTGGAGAGACAAGGTTTTTTTTCTCATAAGAATGTTGTCTATATGTGTCACATTATGTGTGCAGCCAGCAACAGGTCACACTTAATGAGGCGGGGTATGTATGCCAGCTGGTAGAATCAACCCCATTGCAAAACATTGCCTCCAGGGGGCGGCCAGTACGATCACAATACAATCACTCTACAACCCCATACTATAAGATATTAAATGATAGACATTTGGCGGGGTAAAGCTGGTTGTTTGTGCTTGTTTTGTGGTGTTGTGATCCGGGTTGATTGTGTTGACCAGGAGGATCCTCTCAGAGATAGTGTGGGACATCAGGCATGGGGACACCCAACTCTTCTCACGCCACCTTCTATCTCAAGCATTTCTACGCCGTGGCTGCCTCATCAACCTTATGCCTTTCTGAGAAGCCTTTATGCATCCCTCAATATTTTGTCCTGGGGGAGTTAGCGGGAGGCGGGGCAGGGGTTGTAACATTTTTTTTCAACCAGCCAGTAGAGGTTAGGGCCATGGATATTACGATCATAGATTAGAACCTTTTTGGGCCTAGATATTCTCCAGGATTGGAATGTTTGACCATTACTGGTTTTAGGCACGGAATACTTCACGAAGTTGTGTGTGTTTAGGATAAAGGTATTGATAGAATGGGGAAGGCACTAACAGTATGCAATGGTGCCATCGCATTTATTTTACAATCAGAAACATTTCAGTGGCAGCATTACATCACAGAGGAAAGGTTTGAATGGTATTTTGGGAGACAGGTATTGTTCCTATTCACACCATAGCACATCGACCCCGACATATCATAAAACAGCCACAATGTGTTCAGCGCGGTTAGGAATAGTGAAACACCTAACTGCAGGTCTCAACGTCTCTTAATTAAGGGAAGATCAAAGGCTTGCCGCACATCTGATGTGGCGCGAAAACTGCCACCTTTTTGTACCTTTTAAGATCCAATCAGAATGTATATATATATATATATATATATATATATATATATATATATATATATATATATATATATATATATATATATATATATATATATATATATATATATATATATATATATATATATATATATATATATATATATATATATATATATATATACCGTATTTAAGTTTTGTTAATAAGTAAATAAAAAGAGCGGGTTTTATCATACTGATCATACTGATATTATCGTGTGATAGGTTACACTCCAATATGTGGGGATTTGGTTGCGCAGACTTTTGTTGGCTTACAGTTGTCACGTGTGAAGGTTTTACTCCAGACACCCAATTAAATCATGGGACACCGAGCACGTGACATCGCACCCAACTCACTGGTCTGAGATTTGTAAAAGGGCGATAATGAAGCGACGCGTGATTGGCATATTGGTATTGAAGCATCCTCGGCCTCTACCCACACAGTGTCCTGGGCACAGTGTATTATAATCTCCCCTCAGTACCCCATCTCCAATTCCCTCTGTAAATATTGATGTTCCTGACTTGGTAATATCAAGTTATGAGTTCTTTCAGATTAATACATATTTTCTAACTCTGATATGCCTATTTCCTTTTCTTAATAGTCTATAATCGGATATATATATATATATATATATATATATATATATATATATATATATATATATATATATATATATATATATATATATATATATATATCCTTTTCTTGATTAATTAACATTGATAACAATGAACACTTCCTTTATTCCTTATTTAGAATTTTAATATGTTAAATGTTATCTGGAATGAGGAAAATTTGATGTAAAATTATATACGTTAAAAACATACGTTTAACTTTAAAAATAAAAAAATGTGTTTTAATTAATAACATCCAATGTTGACAGACATTATTTTGAACATTGAGTGGAATTTAGGCTTTAATTTGTGGAAGACTTTTCAGGGGAAAGTTGAGAATCCCAAGGAAATCAACACCTCTGGTGCAATTAGTCATATCACGTTCAGTTCCCTAGGTCTGGTATTCTTACCAGTCAAACAGATGTAATCTTATGACATTAAATAGGGTGTCACTGCCAGTGAGGCAAGTAATTAATGACATTACAGTCGTATTAAAAGCTGGCGACAATGGACGAGGTAATGTGTTAGTTAGGAACGTATTAGATATAAGCTTGTCTACCTGCCAGGCATTCTGGAGTGGAACGCAGGCTTTCTGCCATCTGGGTACCAGGCATCTGGGTACCAGACATCTGGGTACCAGGCATCTGGGTACCAGGCATCTGGGTACCAGGCATCTGGGTACCAGGCATCTGGGTACCAGGACATCAGGATACCAAGCATCTGGATACCATGCATCTTGATACCAGGCATCTGGATACCAGGCATCTGGATACCAGGCATCTGGATATGAGGCATCTGGATACCAGGCATCTGGGTACCAGGCATCTGGGTACCAGGCATCTGGATACCAGACATCTGGATACCAGGCATCTGGATACCAGGCATCTGGATACAGGGCATCTGGATACAGGGCATCGGGATATCAGGCATCTGGGTATCAGGCATCTGGGTACCAGGGCATCTGGATACCGGGCATCTGGATACCAAGCATCTGGATATCAGGCATCTGGATACCAGGCATCTGGGTACCAGGCTAACCTTATAGTTAATTGCATCCCACAGATATAGATACCTATTACATTAACTTTCCATCAATCCGGATACTATAATACATGTCCCTGTAAATTTGACATCAGTCCATCCATAAATGAACTCATACCATGTTAATCAATTAAATTGATCAATGTTAACCTGGCATTTCTGTTTCCGCTGATTTGCCAAATCATGATTTGTTTTTCCATAAGCGAACATACCTGACTTTGTTGTGGAAACACTACGAGCAAAGGACAGTCGTCGGGGATAAAACAGTTGGAAAGAGCTCAGTCATGAATGCATTTTCACTTATTGCATTAGCTGTGATAGTGGTTGCCAAGCGCTTATTTTGTTAGCTGTGGTAGTGATTGCCAAGCACTTATTGTGTTAGCTGTGGTAGTGGTTGCCAAGTGCTTATTGTGTTATCTGTGATAATGGTCGCCAAGCACTTATTGTGTTAGCTGTTGTAGTGGTTGCCAAGCGCTTATTGTGTAAGCTGTGATAGTGGTTGCCAAGCACTTATTGTGTTAGCTGTGATAATGGTTGCCAAGCACTTATTGTGTTAGCTGTGGTAGTGGTCGTCAAGCGCTAATTGCATTTGCTGTGATAGTGGTTGCCAAGCACTTATTGTGTTAGCTGTGATAGTGGTCGCCAAGCACGTATTGCGTTAGCTGTGGTAGTGGTCGTCAAGCGCTAATTGCATTTGCTGTGATAGTGGTTGCCAAGCACTTATTGTGTTAGCTGTGATAGTGGTCGCCAAGCACTTATTGCGTTAGCTGTGGTAGTGGTCGTCAAGCGCTAATTGCATTTGCTGTGATAGTGGTCGCCAAGCGCTTATTGTGTTAGCTGTGATAGTGGTCGCCAAGCGCTTATTGCGTTAGCTGTGAAAGTGGTCCCCAAGGACTTATTGTGTTAGCTGTGGTAGTGGTTGCCAAGCGTTTATTGTGTTAGCTATGATAGTGGTCGTCAAGTGTTTATTGCGTTAGCTGTGATAGTGGTCGCCAAGCTGTGTAAGCGCTGAAATATGGTATCTCTAAATGGGTCAGGAAATGCCTTAGAATCTCTGAAGGGTTCAATCCGTAACCTTTCAATAACCTATACTATGTGGACCTATACTATGTGGACCTATACTATGTGGACCTATACTATGTGGACCTATACTATGTGGACCTATACAATGTGTACCTATACTATGTGGACCTATACTATGTGGACTTATACAATGTGTACCTATACTATGTGGACCTATACTATGTGGACTTATACTATGTGGACCTATTCTATGTGGACCTATACTATGTGGACCTATACTATGTGGACCTATACTATGTGGACTTATACTATGTGGACCTATTCTATGTGGACCTATACTATGTGGACCTATACTATGTGGACCTATACTATGTGGACCTATACTATGTGGACCTATACTATGTTGACCTATGCTATGTTGACCTATGCTATGTGGACCTATGCTATGTGGACCTATTAAATTGATCAATGGATTCTATAACTTGTTATCCTTTTATCAAATTCATCGACAGAATAGAGCTAACTATACATTTTAATTAACAAAATTCAACCAGAAATGTAACAATATAAATCTTATGAAATATGCATGCAAAACCAAACACAACCGTTTGGCATTACCAGGGAACACCATATCAATGTGTCAAGACCGGCGGGGTTGACATACTTGCAATTATGGTAGTTTGCAAAACATGTAGTGTTATAGGATCTCCTCATTTGCATAAATCAGTGAGATACCTCACAGTATGCGGCTCATGTCATACTAAGAGGTCAAAGGTCACCAGGCCAAGGTCACCAGGCCAAGGGACAAGGTCTCCAATTTTTACTTTAAATATGATGATGCTACTGTAATGTATCTATTATTAAGTGAAATGTTCTGATTTCATGGTAGGTCATGCATATGAGGACAACCCATTAATGAAGAATTAGGTCACTGATCTAGGTCACTTGTTAAGGTCAATCATAATTTGTTACATGTGCATAAATGAATATATATATATATATATATATATATATATATATATATATATATATATATATATATATATATATATATATATTTATATTTCATCTAACATTTATATTTATGACAATAGATATGATAACTTTGGTATTTCCTCTTTAAAAAGTCTTTTCTGGAACAGGAAACACTAATTCAATTTGAAAAGTAGTTTATTTACCCAATTAGTCTAAGAAATCTAAGGTTTCATCATTGTTTTGTGGCACGTTTACATTTGTACCCGTCAGATTGTCAATGTTTATATGCTTTCTGTTATCCAATTCTAAACATAACAAAAATAGCATCGGGTGATTTTTTCTCACAGTACTTATGAAGTCAAAACCGTATCATCATTGTCTGAAGGTTTAGGATAGCTTTGAAATACCTATGTTTTGTTCCCGGTGACAGGGGCCTATTTGGAAATAGTATTCTTCATGTTAATTTTGCATACGGTAAAATTATGTTACAATATATAGGGATGTGAAAAAAGCAGCTTTGGTTTACACTTCACCAAACATTAAAACTAGATTTATAAAGTATTACGTAATTACAATTACCAATCATACCAAAACAAATAAATAGGTATTAATTGAATTTGGGCCACATGACAAATTGCAGATATTTCTATTGCAGTAGAAATGGTAAAAAACGGGTAGCAAATCCAATGAGACTATATTTAATATTCTAGGCCCTGCCAGGGTAAATATATTCATCTTTCTGTTATCATACACATTGGATGCAAGGCCCGGTCAGGGGTGAACATAACTATCCTATTGTTATCAAAATAAAAACATTTTGGACTCCAGGCCCTATCAGGGGTGCAAGGTGATTAAGATAGCATTTTTTGTTCTTACAGAGAAATAGGTGTTTGTTTTGATTAAGGTGATATTTTGTACAGTGATAGTTATGAGGGTTATTTGATTAAGGCCTCGCCACCCTCCCAGCAGCTGAATCCCCATCTTTCCGTCTACAAAGAAACCCCATTTACTGCAATGGCAGCATAACCGTATGGGGGCAGAAAACTTGGCCGCATATCCAGGAAACTACCTTCTATTTTTGAAACACAAGGAAGAAAACAATGTTGGCCTGGTACGTTATCTATCAAAGAGCTAACGTCTTTGACTTGATATAAGTGCGCTATTCAGTTTTATTGGGAGCATTCGGTTATTATGCATAAAATCGATTTCATTGAAATTTTCAAGTAATCTGTTTGATTATGAGTTAAATTTATAATTTAATTTTGCAAAAGTGCTCTTGGGACAGTACATAATGCGTGCACAATAAAAATAGTATGGACATAATTCCTGCATGTTGTATATTTACATGTAAACATGTTAAGATCAAAGGGCGAGTTACTAGGTGCATAATTTTGTTGTGTACATTTATCATGTAGAGACTATGTATAACTGTGAGAAACTTTCCGAGGAAACCTCTTTGTACATTTAACAGGTATGCCATAAAAAAGTTAAAGAATAGTTATATCTATAAGAGCGGTCTTCACTATGGGTCAAATTATAACAATTGATGACGTCACTGATACTGTTTGACTTCCGTCATGCGCATTTTTGCGGTCATCTTGGCGTGTGTCTGGAGCAGGGTTCTGCTTACTACACCTATAGACATTTCTATCTATTGAGGTACCTGGGGATTTTGCTTCAGAAAATATGCTGGGAGTTTGCCATCCATAAAACATCTCCGCACTGAACAGTCTCTGCTGGATAATACATTTCTTATTGAAGCGACATATTCTGATTTAATAAGCAGGTTGCATCTCTGTAATTACAGTGTTTAAATATGCGATAGTGTGAATTTATGTCCTAAAGAAGGCCTCAAATGCCCTATAGATAGAAACCTATTTGATTGTACTGCCCCAGCAGAGCACACTGGAAGAAAATGATAGGAAAATAAATATCTTTATACAATTGTAGAATGTACTTTCAATTGTCCTAAAACATACATGTAATGATAATGGTTTTGAAGTTTTTATTTATAAAAACATATTATTATATTATTTCAAAGGTCGGGCAGAGACTGAAGTCTTTAATTGACAAAAGGCGGATTGTGTAAAGTTCTAAATCCGAGGCAACAGATTGCATTCAAGCGGTCATGAGTACCATATATTGTTATTGGAAAAACCTTTCAACAGAAGGAAAAAACCCTGCTTCTGGTTGATTTGTACAGCACTCCTCATTAAGTGTGCGGACATTTATTGGTGTTTTGATGTGAAGTATTATGCTGGTAGGTAGTAGGAGGTATGAGCGTTATCTAAGTATTTGATCACAATGGTTTCAGATTTCTGGTCATTAGGTTTTCTCCAAACTCGACTCTCTGCAAGGAGGCAAACACCAACTATAAAACTACAATAAAAGCCACACAGAAACACTTTTAATTATGGAGGTGATTTATTGCCCATGATTGCGGTGTAGAGTAACTCAAATGTGAAACCACTCAATCTGTATCCTGACATAAATCATGGCTTGGAGCACTTGACACCAGGTTGTGGCAGTCCAATTTTCAGCCATTTTACATACAGTTAATGAGTCTGAGTTAAATTGTTGATAATGATCAGGACAATGCAGGATTAGGAAGCTCTATATGACTATAGTGGCTTAGAAGCCTGGAGTGTCTTTAATTTAGACCAGAATTCCAGTCCATCAATAGATTCCAATCAAATGGTCCCTGATTCGTATCAATGATTGTTCCCTTACAATCAAATCGCAACAACCAAATATTATATATTACATAAACCATTGAGACCTATCCGTGCAGCAGCAACAGTGTATATTACATGCACCATTGATACCTATCCGTGCAGCAGCAGTGTATATTACATGCACCATTGAGACCTATCCGTGCAGCAGCAGTGTATATTACAGACACCATTGAGACCTTTCCTTGTAGCAGCAGTGTATTTTACAATTGCTCAGTTTTGCAATATTTGCTATATAAGAAATAAACTAATATCGTACATGAATGTATCTTTATCTCTTAATATTTGATGTTTGGACAATTATCTTAATATGAATGTGTTTTGACTTTTTGTAACACGGATGGTTCCTTGTCGATAGGCAATGGTTGTCAAAAAAGGAACTATCTATGTTATTCTGTGATCGGTACGATCATGGGAAGTGTGTAATCATTTCCTGTGGTTTGTGATTCGTTTTTTCTGTGGTCATTATTGTTCAAGCAACTTATGCCACTGTGGAGTGTTCGTCCGTGTGCATGCAAGATTCCAATTTGCGCATGCGCCCGGGCGTATGAATACTTAAATAAATGAAGTAAACTAAAGAAAAGAAGTGCGTGATGTAAAAGCAGAACGTTCAAAACTATGTCATCGTATTCGCCCATCGTTTCATAAAATTATCTCTTTTAATTGCTTGGAAATGCTTCCCAATCGCTAGAACAAGGATTTTTCAGTAAGTTTATTTCAAATTTGGTGTAAATCGGACAAATAGAACAGAAATGACATGCAAAAGTCTGATCGATGATTTCTGATTGCGCCTGAGCGATATTAGGGCAACTTACGTAATCGAGCGTGAAAAGGCACATCTTTGCACACACTGTCCACCAGAGGCACACGCAAACTATTACCTCTGGCCAACCCAGATTAGTATTCATCCGGTCCTACTTTTACTGGCCATGTGCTCAAGAACTGTCATTGTGTTGTAAATGTGATTGGCATGTTAACATCTCTTAATATCAAATATGAAGTTGCCTTGAGATGCATTAGAGTTCATTTCTTAACATTTGAACATTTTGTGTTGGTTAGTTTAACCAAAAGTATAATAGATTAAAAGAATTCAAATTATAAACAAAGCGGCCATCTTTGTTGTGGTTCCGCCTTATCACACCCCTAGAAAATGGCTCCTCCGATTGAGAAAGTAGTTCCAAGTTTTATTTCACTTAATAGTTGTTTCTATATGCACAAACTTTTGTATTTAGGGTGAAATATATCATATTTTACCAATCTGAGTACAATCTAAGAAATAAAAATAAGTAAGACGGACAGTTGCATGAAAATTGGTGGATGTGCTGAGCCAGCACCAAAAGGCACCTTGTACAGAGGTGATAGGTTCACCAAGTCGCCCTCTGGTGGAGTTTGATCTTTGCATAAAGTTGTGCTAAAAAGATTGTTCATGCACCAAATTAAATGTTTTTAAAAGAAGAATAAAGATAATATTTCATGTTGTATGTTTTTTTTGTTTAGTTTAGTTTTTGATTTGTTTGTTGTAATTTTTGTTCTGTTTATTTTAATTTTTAAGTTTTGGTTAGTTTGTTATTTTTGTTCTCATCCGTGTCACATGTGGAGCACCACTTTTTCTTGTTTAGCCGAGTCTCCATTACCATTTTTAGAAGAATGGAGAATTCCTTTTACTGTGAAATTATTATTCAAGAGCTCAGTCCCCTGTCACAATAAGTAACACAGATTATCTATAATTAAGTTCAAATTAACAATATCATTATATTTAGATAGCTCTAGTGCTATTTTTGGAATATGTTCTAGCACATTTTCTCCACAGAAGTCTTCATAATTTTAATTAAATCTATCACAGAGGTGACAGGCAATTTTACAGAGGTGTGATGTGTGTTTAAATGACACTTGGTCATGAAACTCTGATTCATACAAGCTATGATCTAGGTGATACTATCTGAAATCAACCGCCTGTCAGGATTTTTCTGTCTTACTCGAAGTGTCTTGGTTCTCCGTGGTCAAATGAGTGCAAACATGTGACCACTGTTGTGGTGCGGAACAGCAGACATAAACCAAAGGACAAATAGGTCTCTGTAAGCCAAATCAATCCAGTGTCCCAATCAGAAGGTGCCCTCTCATTAGCAAACATTTATTTTGCACTAGATCACTGGTCAGCTAAGCAAAGTTGTTGACAAAGTGTTGATTTAGGTTTAATACACTCACCTACTGTCAAATATATGATGTATATCAATATATGATGGGTATTAACACTTGATCACTTGAAAGTTTGAAAGTTTATTGCACAAACATCCATATTATGACAGGAAAAAGCGGCGTTTGAATATCTGATTTCATGAAAGCTTTAATGTTTTATGACACAGGTTTCACTAATATTTCTTGTTCTTGCAGGCGCTTTCCTTATACCCTACTTCCTTATGCTGATATTTGGGGCTGTGCCCTTGTTTTTCATGGAGCTATTACTGGGGCAGTTTCATAGAGAGGGTGCTATAAGTGTGTGGAAAATAGCGCCTATATTTAAAGGTAATGTAGACCAAGGTCAATAAAAAAAATTCTAATTTAGCTTACTTCAAACAAATTAGTTCACTAATGTGTTTAATATATGTAAAGTAATATAAGTATTTCCCCAATTTTGACGTTTATTACGTCCTGTTTGGCTTGATGATACCATGGTCTATTCTCGAAGTAAACCAGAACATGACTTGCCCCCTGTACTGTCCAGTAAATTATGTTATGAGGCAAATGAGTGAGCGCCAAGTTGAGTTAAGGTGTGTTGACTATATTGTTTGCAGGTATCGGTATGGCAGAGTGTCTTATCGCATATTATGTGGCCTTCTACTATAATGTAATCATCGCCTGGTCCATCTTCTACCTCATCTCATCTTTCACCAAGGTTCTGCCTTGGACAAGCTGTGACAATTCCTGGAACACTCAGTCCTGCTTCGCTGGCACCAATATCACCACACACCCCAACTACTCATCCCACCCTAATGCGTCACTCACTCTCGTGTCCTCAGCCACTGAGTATTTTGAGTGAGTATTTTTTCTTTATGTTGGACGAGAAGACACATTTCGTGATGTTCAAATTTCTAATTATATTCGGTATCTAAAGAGAAGCCTCCAGGTTTTCTCAAGAGAACTTTGGACCAAATGCACCATGGCAGGTTTTACATTATGACTGCTCACATATAAGGCGTCACAATAACATGAGAATGGTCAGCTGACTGAGTTCTGTTCTCAAAAGCAATAAAAAAAAAAAAAAAAAAAAAAAAAAATAATAATAATAATAATAATAATAATAATAATAATAAAAGAGAAATAAAATATACTTGCAAACAACAAAAAACAAACAAAATGCATTCATGTGGTCTCCATGTTTTCAAATTTACTATGATAGATAAAAAAAGCAATCAAGTCAACGTTTAGAGGGATATTGGTTTCCTGTTTGTTATTTTCAGGCGAGGAGTGTTAGGGTTGAACAGCAGCAAGGGTCTTGAAGACTTAGGGTCTCCTCGTTGGCAACTTGTGCTGTGTCTCCTCGGAGTGTTTGTTATTTTATACTTTTCATTGTGGAAGGGCGTGAAATCATCGGGAAAGGTAAGTTCTACATTTTAATCATTTATGCATCTCGCGCTGATATCAACAGTTATTTTATCGTTATTTATCTTTGACAGAGGATTATATTGAGCGAGTCAATAGCATACTTATTTGTTATATATGATAACAGAAATAACTGTTAAACATGCCAGCATCTTGTCTGACATGCCAAGATATGAATTCACTCAGAGACGCTGCCATTCTTCTTCTGGCACCTCGTTCTGAATAGTGGAGGACCTCGTTTTGGAGTCGGTGACCTTTGCCTGAACACTATTGAAAGACCCCACAGAAAATCACATTGTGAGCTAAACTTGCTCCACATTCACGTTCTCTCTCGAAGCTGTCCTTCAATGACAGACTACACAGTCTTTTTACTGAGACTACAAAGTCTGGTGTGTTGTGAGTGAAATCTTATACAGGTGGTCATGGTGCTAACCTGTCACATTTTCCACTCAGAATCACATACCGAACATTTACACACAGGTACACATATAATACATTGGCATAATGTCATCTAAACTTAAGTCCCATTAGGACCACAGACACCACTAGCTTCTATCATTCTAACGTTACTCACAATGTGACACAGTTTCTGATGCCTGTATAATAGACTTACAGAATGTGGCTTTTGATTGCCGCATGTTTATGGGGCGTTCTATTAGAAGTCAGAGGGTTGTGTCAAATAGTCTGGTTAGGTTACAATTACCTCCAAATACCTGCCAAAGCAAGAATAAAAGGTGTCAAACAATTTCATGTATAAAGCCTATTTTGCACATTGAACGCATAATAAACTGATGAAAATGACTCAGGACGCATCTTATCAGTTTAAAAGGCAAAACCGATGACATGTCCACTCCTAACACAGTATTTGTCTTCATCACATCATCCGTATCAGGGGGGTTGAAAATACATGCATTAGGTTTCATTGAAATAAATGTATCAAACTTTATTGCAACACCCATTCCAGAGTTCAATAGAGACATCTGTATTAAGCTTAATAAAGGCATCTGTATTGAACTTAATAGAGGCATCTGTATTGGGCTTAATAGAGGCATCTGTATTGAGCTTAATAGAGGCATCTGTATTGGGCTTAATAGAGGCATCTGTATTGAGCTTAATAGAGGCATCTGTATTGGGCTTAATAGAGGCATCTGTATTGAGCTTAATAGAGGCATCTGTATTAAGCTTAATAAAGGCATCTATATTGAGCGTAATAGAGGCATCTGTATTGGGCTTAATAGAGGCATCTGTATTGAGCTTAATAGAGGCATCTGTATTGGGCTTAATAGAGGCATCTGTATTGAGCTTAATAGAGGCATCTGTATTGGGCTTAATAGAGGCATCTGTATTGAGCTTAATAGAGGCATCTGTATTGGACTTAATAGAGGCATCTGTATTGAGCTTAATAAAGGCATCTATATTGAGCGTAATAGAGGCTTCTGTATTGAGCTTAATAGAAGCATCTGCATTGAGTGAACGCGTGATTGAATTGTTTCACACAATGGATTCAAAATCCTTTGATCCTATCATAGATGCCGACTTCAGAACAGTAAAAAATTTCATAACATTTCATAAGACAAAACATCAATCACGGCGTATATATTGACAGGGACATAAAATGCATTTTCTGATAGTATTTTTTTTTCACTGAAATTAATTGAAGCCCCTGTATCAGGCTTAATTGAAGCATCTATATTGTAGCCCATTGAAAGATTTGTATTAAGCATTCTTAAGGCATCTGTGTTGAGCTTTATCCAAACTTCTGTATAAGGCATTATTTAAACATCCGCACAAGACGAAATAGACAACTCTATTGAGTAGTATTGTATGATCCATTGACACATCCATTCACTGACACATCCATACATTGACACATCCATTCACTGACACATCCATACATTGACACATCCACATTGAGCTTTATGGAAGCACCTGTATGAGGAATCTATCTGGGCGTTTAGATTTGGTTTTATTTACATATCTCTGTTTAATGGTTTGAACATCTGCACTGGTCGTTATTGAGGCTGCCGCTATTGTGGTATCCCTATTTGACTTAGCATCTGTACTAGGCTTTATATAAGCCTCCATATTACCAGGTTTTATTGACTTATCTCATACTTGGTGCTTCAAGAGGGTGTTCTTTTGCAGATCACCCACTGCCGAACTACTTTTGTCCTTTGGTTTATGTCTACTGGTCCAAAGGACGAGTGAGATCCTTTCACCAGAACAATATATTTGCTTTGAATATATTGGACATCAAACCAAAACCTTTGCATGAACCCATGTTCTTGTCTTTATCTCATACTTAACTGCCACAGATGGTTTATATATGACGCAAACCAGTCTAAACATTGCTGCAATGTTTGCTACACTGTTTTGGGCAGCAAACTAAAACCATTATCTCATACTTGTCTGCAGAAGAAAAGAATGAGAAAAAGACAAGAACATAGGTTCGTGCAGTGTTCAGACTGACAAATCTCTCTCTTTGATTCTGAAGGAAGCATCTCACTCGTCCATCGGACTCTTCAGATCCTTCCACCAGAACAACATTGAGAGATCTGTCAGCCTGAACACTGCACGAACCCGTGGTCCTGCCTTAAGATCCGTATGCGATCTTTGGGAATATCTTAATTTGCATAACAAGAATCGATAGTAGGGCTGAAACATTTAGAGAATTTGCTACCGATTGATTAGATATGCTAAGTAAGCTGTAAGTGGATAATCGAGAAGCTTCTGATGATAATCGGCCATTATAGGCTGGCGTGATGTGCCATTATAGGCTGGCTGGATGTGCCATTGTTCTCATAATCATAAAGTCTTTTCTTCTAATACTATAATTTAAATTATTGTTAGATTGATATAGGAAATTGAGCTCCATTTCGATTAAATGCTGTCCAGTCTTTTATAACTATTGTATCAATGAAAGCTAATACTTCAATTAACCTGATGGCAACATCCAAAGTTTTCTGCGTACAAACCTTTGTTTATATTATCGTGAGAGTTCGAGCCTATAACGTACTATATACCGTAATAGTAGTGTATAATTAATTCATTTCACGCAATGAACATCGTGGAGATCTTGATTAGTTTGTTTTATTATCGACATTTTCATCACAATATCAGGTCTGATAGAAACCTTCCACCAGTATTTAGTGCCCTGCTCTCTCCCAGGATTGACATATCTAACACCTTATCTATCTACTAGGTCAGATGTGGAGATAGGAAAGAAGGCTTAATGGTAGGCATGCCTCATATTCACGTGCAGGCAATGCTAAAGCAAGCGTCAAAGAGGAAACATTCTGTCCCTATCATATCTCACACAGTTAAAAATGAACCTATCACTTCTTACATAGTTTATAATGAACATTATCACTTTTTGCACAGTTTAGAATGAACCTATCACTTCTTGTACAATTTAAAATGAGCCTATCACTTCTTGTATAGTTTATAATGAACCTATCACTTGTTGTACAGTTTATAATGAACCTATCACTCCTTGTACAGTCACAGTTTAT
The DNA here is from genome assembly GCA_949316495.1 of Amphiduros pacificus. Classification (NCBI taxonomy): domain Eukaryota; kingdom Metazoa; phylum Annelida; class Polychaeta; order Phyllodocida; family Hesionidae; genus Amphiduros; species Amphiduros pacificus. The sequence continues at coordinate 53,122,427 of OX439001.1, read as the reverse complement.
AATGAACCAATCACTTCTTGTATAGTTTATAATGAAATCTATCACTTGTTGTACAGTTTATAATGAACCTATCACTCCTTGTACAGTCACAGTTTATAATGAACCAATCACTTCTTGTATAGTTTATAATGAAATCTATCACTTGTTGGACAGTTTATAATGAACTTATCACTTGTTGTACAGTTTATAATGAACTTATCACTTGTTGTACAGTTTATAATGAACATTATCACTTCTCGCACAGCTTATACTGTATCTATCGGCTGGGGTTACTGGTGGTAATTAGTAACATAACCAGGTCTGTAACATAACCTTATCATTGTATCCAGCCATTCATTTTTGCCCAAACTGTCGGTGTACAACTTAGAGATAGAAAGCTACATAGCCATTCTTATTATTATGTTCAGATCAGGAAAGTTGAGGTTTTCACATATTAGTAATACGGTTCTTTGAAATATATATTCATAAATATTGTCTAAAAGCAACATTTAATTCTTTACATTTTGAAAAGAATTTGCCGCAAAAAAGGATCTAAAAAATTCGGACCATGAATCATTGGGGTGGGTGGGTTGATGAGCTTGTAGATGTGTACGATTTGACTTCGCCTCACTGAGCACATCTATTTGTACAATCCAATGCAGTGTCTGGGACCTGTTCTCCACGTATGGAGCCAACCTACTTCCTGTTCCTAATACGTTTATAAAAGCTTATTCTTACCTCTATATAGATTATTGGGAAAGTCGATCTCTTCGCACTGAGCTTTGCTGTTGTTAAGAAAAGCTTTAAACAATGGTGAAAAGATGCATGTTTGTAACTTGTCTGTATGGGGAAACTCTTCTTACTTTTTCATATCTAATGAACTTTTTAAGCAGTGAAGGTCCATACCCTTCTGTGAGGGGGGAGTGAAGCTCAGACAAGCACAGTCAGTTTTAACAGTTTCTCTTTCCAAATAGGCCAAAACATAATGCAGGCAAGGGGCGAGGGCAGATGCATTGTTAATTAATGAACAATTTCAATGCTTAGCATTAGTCAACTTAAAATAGACCATTAATGTAATTCGAATATTAACAATGAACTGTCCCAAATTAATGCAAATATATGCTGAAGAAAATGTTGTTAGAAAACAATGAAAACTATCTTCCTACTCACATGTAATCTGCTCTCATGAATGACTGCTGGAAATTGTTGTATTAACTTTAAATTAGTGTAAATAAAGATTTATATGATTTCCTAAATGATATGTCCTACATACAGAAGATATAAAGACGAGTGAACAAGGAAGAAGTACAATGACCATCTAGCAGACAGGATTTTTCTTCACTCCGTCCTCCCCTCCGGAATGAATAATGATCCATCCCTTTTATCAATACTGCACTGATTTGACAATGTATGTGTGGATAGTGCAGAGTAAACGTGAAAGTTAGGTAATTGGACTGCATTGCCTAACGTTACAGGTCGGTGGTTACCCGCAGTAATTAGTTGATGTGCGCTGGGCATGAAACTGATAACAAAATGCAATAATACACTGACATGACCATTGTAGTCCATTACAAAATCGGTCACGTCTAGAGTACAGAGACAGATCACATTTCAATCCGCTTGAGCATTGGAAAAATAGAAATAATTTGCATACGATATGGTCAGATTTGAAACTTTATGGTCTTGCAAAAAACGTTATAAATCAAAATAATGTACACGCACACACACACGCATACACACACATACACACACACATATGGTGGTTGTGAGACTGAAGCATGTTTCTCAGCTTCACGCCTCCTGGTTCAGTCAGCCAGGAAGCAGACTCTCAGCCTGCGTGTATCTGTCACATTCTCAGATGATCATCCCATTACAGGATCAATGAATCAATACACAATGGTCGATCTGGGGAGACCTTGGTGTGACCAAAAGAAGAAGTACAAACCTACATGCTGAGAAAAGTCTTAGGCAATAAATACCTCCCCACAGCAACAATAACTCACGTAGAGAAAATTATTTACGTTAAAAGTCAATAAATATTAGAAAATATAGAAAAAATCATAGTCTAATAAAAGACAATGTGGTACGATTACATATCAGTTTGTTTATTACTTTTAGCATATCAAGATGATGTCTGTATTCTTTTGGTTTATTTTCTGTTTTGTAGTGAAGGTTATTGATATTTATTTCATAAAAGCCTATCCCAATAAGCATTGCTGTCTTTAGGGATCCGTTATTGAAATTTAAGCAACGATCAGCTGTTATGATTTACTTTAGGATAATCTAAAATGATACCCTAATTGGCCAGAGAGGATTTGTTAATGATGATGAGGTGTGTTGCAGGTTGTGTGGTTTACGGCCACAATGCCATATGTGGTGATGGCTATCCTTCTCATCCGGGGAGTTATGCTGCCGGGAGCCAAGGAAGGAATCTTATATTTCATTACACCCAGGGTGGACAGACTTAAGGACACACAGGTATTCGGACCAGGCATTTTTCTTCTCACTCAACACTACTCATAACTGTAACATAGACATATAAAAGGCTACAGATGTGTTTGTCAGGTCATTGATAGTTTGACAAGCTCTGCTTCATTAAATGTACATACAATCGCGTTGATACCAAAACCCCTTTGCTCTTACCAAAGTAGACATTTGATTTTGAAATAACGGGGACAATGAAGTTTACAAAAATCATATTTAGAACCTTGATTCTTTTATAATTGTATCCTACCTAATTACTAGACCATCTTTATGTATGGGATATCTTGAAAGGTTTTGGTATTTAGTGTTTTAAATTGTTCTGGAATATTGGAATGAGAGTGTCCTTGTTTAAGTGCTATTGTCCGGAGAAGGTGACTTTAGCAGTCCTGAGTAGGGCACCCTGTTAAAACATCAGCTATTCTGTAGATGTATATGTTGATGCCTGCTGCTATGTTCTTACCAGGTGTGGATCGACGCTGCTATTCAAATCTTCTACTCAGTGGGGGCCGGGTTCGGCACACATCTCGCTTATGCCAGCTATAATAAGTTCAATAATAACTGTTACAGGTAAAGATAATATACCATTAATCATCCAAGGGGAACCAACCCTTAAAAGTTACCCTTAAAAGTTACCCTTAAAAGTTACCCTTAAATGTTACCCTTAAAAGTTACCCTTAAAAGTTACCCTTAAATATTACCCTTACAAGTTACCCTTAACAGTTACCCTGAGAAATAACCTCCAGCTAAAAGGACTTTTGAAAAAAGTTAACTTTGATCACTTTTCACGACCAAACAATGTTTTTTTAAGGTTACAGGACAAATAATGAGAATATGCAGTGCTCTAGTTTGAGATTGGGATTTGATTTTTCCTCCGTGCATCCCTCCTGAATGATTAATGGTCTATCCCTAAATATTTACTTTTTCCTTCATGACCACCCCTTTCAACACTTCAAAATTACTCACACACAAACATTAAGTCAAATTAAACAGTTTTATTAGGAATTCAATTAACCATTGGTAAATACGTTTTTATGCTTATGATATCAACACATAGGTACTATAGGGCAGGTGCTCATGTTTGTCTTGTTCTTGCAGGGATTGTTTGTTGACAGTGGGCGTCAATAGTTTTACTAGTCTATTCTCGGGGTTTGTGATTTTCTCCTATCTGGGCTACATGGCCGTCATTCAGAACAAGGACATTGAAGACGTAGCCGATGAAGGTGAGGAGGCCAACAAAACATATTGAATTAATATTGCACACTTGACCTTAGAAAGGGCCAAGAAGGTGAAGATCAGGTAAAATCAAGGTCAAGTTAAAGTCTTGACCTTACTCAGGGCAAGTCAATCATCTCATAAAGTAAAGTTAGGCAACATATCTTCTTGACCTTACACGGTATTAGGAAAACAGATAGGTGTAACTATAAACCCACATGACCTTATCCCAAGGTCATTCTCCTTTTGATTGTTTCTAAAGTTTCCTTCGATTCCCGGACACTGAATACAAAAATAGAGATAGATGTTAATGAAAAAGTAAAGTTTTTGGTGAAACACTTGAAATTCCAAGATATAGTGGGTGGGTGAGTTTAAGAACAATGTTGTATATTGTCTTCAGTTAATTCAATATGACAGTTATACCAAAGCAGCTCCTTAAACCCAGTGTTAGTGTAATAGACTGACATATTGATGGATTTAGCTGACACAAGAACGCTGTTACAACATACCAACCCATCTAGAAAACACATCACACAAGTGTGCACAAAACTAATAGTGCTTCCAAAACAGCATTCATATCGTGGGAGAACTATTTTACAGCTTTGAAGACACGCCAATTATGTCCACAAAGTGGGCATAAACCATATGTTTAAAAGGGTCAGCTGTCGTGCATATAAACTGTATTTGTTTATCTGTAAAATTGTAGCAATTCGTTCTGTAGGTGTTAAATTGGCGTAGAAATGTAATTCTAATCCTTAAACTTTAATGAACTAAAATCTACATTTTCTTCTATTCATCTGAGCTTTGCCATAAAAAGACAAAAATCTGTATGTACAAAGGCGTTTACATTGAACAATACCAGAAAGAAGGTTTGTTTGGTAAAATATTCCAATAGGGCATTCATACCCATTCTGTGACATGAAATAGATAGGTATAAAATGTGGCTGAATTCACTCGAAGAAATAACACGTCATGAATTCACGAAACCAAATATTTTCGCACTTTTTGACAACTTGGCGTATTCGAAAACAACCCTGGATACGGTCCTGTACATCAACATGCTCCCCAGGCACATACGGCCCTGGATACGGCCCTGGATACGGTCCTGTACATCAACATGTTCCCCAGGCACATACGGCCCTGGATACGGCCCTGTACATCAACATGCTCCACAGAAACTTCGGCCCTGGATACGGCCCTGTACATCAGCATGCTCCCCAGGCACATACGGCCCTGGATAAGGCCCTGTACATCAACATGCTCCCCAGGCACATACGGCCCTGGATGCGGCCCTGTACATCAACATGCTCCCCAGGCACATACGGCCCTGTATACGACCCTGGATACGGCCCTGTACATCAGCATACTCCCCAGGCACATACGGCCATGGATACGGCCCTGGATACGGCCCTGTACATCAACATGCTCCCCAGACACTTCGGCCCTGGATACGGCCCTGTACATCAGCATGCTCCCCAGGCACATACGGCCCTGGATACGGCCCTGTACATCAGCATACTCCCCAGGCACATACGGCCCTGGATGCGGCCCTGGATATGGCCCTGTACATCAACATGTTCCCAGGCACATACGGCCTTGGATATGGCCCTGGATACGGTCCTGGATACGGCCTTGTACATCAACATGTTCCCCAGGCACATACAGCCCTGGATACGGCCCTGGATACGGCCTTGTACATCAACATGCTCCCCAGACACATACGGCCCATATCGTATTGGTTAAATACAGATATTTAGACATATATTGCCTAAAATGAAGGAATGCTTATGTCTACATGGCCTGTATACATGTCTTCACGGAACTGATCATGGTTTTAATAATACAGAGGGCACCACAAGCAGGTGGCCTCAAAATTATTGGCGCGAAAATAGATTCGTGAACACTTGTATCAAACATCAACCATATCTGCTAAGAACACCAATAATTATTTTAACAATTATTTTAACAGACCAAGACCCAACGTAGTGCATTTGAAACAGATTATCTCCCAACTTTATTATCTTTGGTTTGATATATTTCATGATAGCCTATCCTCTCAAAGAAACTAAGGCATAATACACTGTATTGAACGAAAGTGACCAATGTCCATTTTGACCAAGATTGACAGGACAATGCATTTTGTATATTTATTGCTTTTAGCTTTCAGGTTGATATTCAGTCACATATTTCTATCTCATAAAAAGTACACACTGAAGGAATCTAAAAAAGGAACAATTTTAAAACCAAACCTGAAAACTAAGATTACTGAAGATGTCATTTTTAGATATTTGATATTTTTCTTCTTCTCAGGTCCTGGTTTGGTGTTCGTGGTATATCCTGAAGCTATAGCGACTTTACCAGGCTCAATAGGCTGGTCCATTATCTTCTTTATAATGCTACTGACATTAGGGCTGGACAGTGCAGTAAGTATAGACTGGTCCATTATCTTTTTTATAATGCTACTGACATTAGGGCTGGACAGTGCAGTAAGTATAGACTGGTCCATTATCTTTTTTATAATGCTACTGACATTAGGGCTGGACAGTGCAGTGAGTATAGACTGGTCTATTATCTTCTTTATAATGCGACTGACATTAGGACTGGACAGTGCAGTAAGTATAGACTGGTCTATGATCTTCTTTATAATGCGACTGACATAAGGACTGGACAGTGCAGTAAGTATAGACTGGTCCATTATGTTTTTTATAATGCTACGGACATTAGGGCTGGACAGTGCAGTGAGCATAGACTGGTCCATTATCTTCTTTATAATGCTACTGACATTAGGACTTGACAGTGCAGTAAGTATAGACTGGTCCATTATCTTCTTTATAATGCTACTGACATTAGGACTGGACAGTGCAGTAAGTATAGACTGGTCTGTTATCTTCTTTATAATGCTACTGACACTAGGGCTGGACAGTGCAGTAAGCATAGACTGGTCCATTATCTTCTTTATAATGCTACTGACATTAGAACTTGACAGTGCAGTAAGTATAGACTGGTCCATTATCTTCTTTATAATGCTACTGACATTAGGACTGGACAGTGCAGTAATTATAGACTGGTCTGTTATCTTCTTTATAATGCTACTGACACTAGGGCTGGACAGTGCAGTAAGTATAGACTGGTCCATTATCTTCTTTATAATGCTACTGACATTAGGGCTGGGCAGTGCAGTAAGTATAGACTGGTCCATTATCTTCTTTATAATGCTACTGACATTGGGGCTGGACAGTGCAGTGAGTATAGACTGGTATATTATCTTCTTTATAATGCTACTAACATTAGGGCTGGGTAGTGCAGTAAGTATAGACTGGTCAATTATTTTGTTTATAATGCTACTGGCATTAGGACTTGGCAGTGCAGTGAGTATAGACTGGTCTATTATCTTCTTTATAATGCTACTGACATTAGGACTGGACAGTGCAGTAAGTATAGACTGGTCTATTATCTTCTTTATAATGCTACTGACATTAGGACTGGACAGTGCAGTGAGTATAGACTGGTCTATTATTTTCTTTATAATGCTACTGACATTAGGACTGGACAGTGCAGTGAGCATAAACTGGTGTACTGACATTAGGACTGGACAGTGCAGTACGTATAGACTGGTCTATTATCTTCTCAATAGGATAATGAGTACAGACCGACTTGGCACATTGTGTATAAGATAGATTTGTGAATATATAAAGTATAAATATCTCCTGCTTGAATAAGCCGAGCACATCATGCATTGTCCGTATATATATATATTAGGATATGTTTTGTTTCAGATGGGAGGCTTGGAAGCCGTTATGACGGGTCTTCAGGATCAGTTCCGTCACGTGTTTGGCAGGTTCCGCCGGGGACGAGAAGTGTTCACGGGAATTGTTTGCCTCAGTGCCTTCATCTTTGCAATTCCCAACATAACATCGGTATTTACATTCCATTGTGTCTTACAAGTTTATTGATGACAAGCTTTTGATTATGCTTCTCTTGACTACTGTAAATGACACACTATAAATCATTTCAAACCAAAATACATACCCCAATATATATGATTCAATGATCTTACATGTAATACAGATTAGGGAAAGAGAATGCATAGCTTAGTGATGAGATAGTCACAGAACAGGGCGATAACATGAGTTGGACATTGAAATATAAAAATTAATGAGATCAATTACTAAAAAAACTTATTTATATAAAACCTAATTATATAACTTTAGATAAAGCCTAATTAGGAGCCTTGTATGACGCTGTGTTGCAGGGAGGGATGTACTTGTTCACGATGTGGGACACGTTTGCGGCGGGATCAGCCCTACTCCTGGCCGTACTCATGCAGTCCGTAGCCGTCGGCTGGGTCTATGGTCTCAACCAGTTCTGCGCAGACGCAGAGAAAATGTTAGGTTTCAAGCCTGGTTGGTACTGGAGGATTTGCTGGAAGTTTATCAGCCCTGTATTCCTCTGTGTAAGCATATACACATCCAAGCAACTGTCATAGATATGTCAAATAAATAAAGTAATAACGTTTATTGTCCATTTAAATTACATTTAAATTAATGTAATACGATATCAACAAGTAATGCATAATAAGCACATCCCAAATGAACGAACCATTAACTATAATGATATAAAACAAAAAAAATAAAAACTAATTTCTTTTTCATGATGATTATGAAATGCTCATGGTGATTATTCCATTGTAGACAATCGTTATATCGAGTATAGTGTCGTACGCGCCTATGGAGTATGCGTCCTCGTGGGGGGTCTACGTGTACCCTGGGTGGGCTAACAGGCTGGGGTGGTGCATCACAGCGTCCTCTATGATCCTCATTCCTCTTGTTGCCATAATACAGCTCATCAGAACGCCAGGAACATTTAAACAAGTAAGCCATTTTGCTTTTCTTTTCCTCACACCATTTTACTGTGGTAAGAATGTGACAATCAAAACATGTTATGTTCTTCAAAGATTTTTAGGCAATTTTCCACAAACCTTCAGCCATCTTGGTGCTTTCACCACAATCACACATAGTTTTATTTCAAACAAAATACCTGCAAATGCACTCGCAAGTAAACACTGTTCAACTTTTTAATTGCCCTAAATGTTCTTACTCCAGTATTTTCCCTCCAAAGCCAGGTATGTTCTCTCAAGAGGGAAAACATGCCAGTACATGTTTTACATTTTATAACTAATTAAAATTTCCATACATGCTTTAAAACATTCAAATTGATGAACTACATTTCACAACTCACGTATAATATAATTATACATGTGCATCATGTTATCAAATAATAAAATATAAGTCAACCATTTTGATGTTGCACGTCTTCCTATCAGTTTGTGATGTTTTATACATTTGTTAAATGACATCCTTGAATTGATAAATGTTATTGTATGTGAAATTACCTGGATTAATGAAATGTCAAAAATAACGAGACTGCATTATATTCTACAGCGAGTAGCTATCAACATATCTCCATACTGGGAACACAGGGGCATACGACAGGGACAGGAAGTCAAAAGATTCAAGGTCAGCTAACCTCGATATCAAATCAGGATAATAATACAACCTAAAAGTTTTTTTTTACTGAAGGTGACATAGATAAATGTGTCTTTACACTGTCAGGGTATTGTGGTTACTTTTTGTTAGGTTGAAAAGCACTTACTTTTGTTTTGAGAAAGAAGTTTGAAGTCAATTAACGTCAATTAAAAAAAAGAAAAAAAATTAAAAACAAACAAAGATGATAACCCGCAATGGCACTGTTGTTTGATGGAGAATTTCATGATATAATGCGTTGCTTGTATTGCTCAATGTACAGTTTTATATGAATATTTCAAACAACTCTAGATCATTCATATCTTTTTTGTTCCATCCTCTTATTTTACAGTTAAAACATTGGTTGGGGACAGGATGATTGTTGTCCTCGTGTGCAGCAATTATTCTCTTGGCGGAACAGGAAGTCAGCCATCTTGCCGTTCTAGGATGAGCTTTATCGTAGAACATTTTGAAACATGTGAGACCTCAACCTATAAACTTTATGTTGACTCTTCACACATAACCGTCCATGGATCCATTAACTGAAAGTGGCCCAACGTTCACATCTGAATGTCAGAAGTGATTCAACTTGAATGCATAGAAACCATAAATTTCAACAAATCGACCGAATTATGGAACAAACTTATATTAGTCTTGTAAGGGTTCTCGTTGTTCATTGTGCCAAGGAGTTCTCACCAGAGGACAGTACCTCTCACAATAGAAGATAGTTATATAATTGCAGCATCAAGGTCTGTGCTTAAATACAAGTATTTAGTTTATTTCTTTAATAAGCTTACAATATGGGTCGGATTTTAACTAATTTTAGGGTACGACAGAATGAATCCGTCATATATAGTATTACAATAGGATTAAAATATAGAATTGTACGTAAATGTATATTGGATATTTATAGTTATATCAAGTATGATCAAGCGTAAAGAAAATATAATATTTATGCATATGTTATATATATGCATGTTTCCATGATTAACGTATAAACATATACCTCATGTGTAAAGTATATTTATTATAAAATGTGTAACTGTCAGAATGCACTGCCAGTATATTGGGTATGAGAAAGTATATTTCACAGTGCAGTATAGTAGTTGCAATTGGATATAGATGTAATTTACATTTCAAAGATCCTCTCACAGTTTATCAGCACACACTACTCTACCTATTCCACGTTGTTCCATTAGTTTGATGTGAGGATGATAGCTGGGCACCTGACAGAGGAGATGTTGATGGGAAAATAGAAGTGTTGTAATACATATATTATAAAATTGTGATGTAAATATATGAAAATAGACTGTAAGATACCTCTCGGTGTTCTGTCCGTAATATCGTTACTGGCGGGAGTAGGGTATTGTAGACATTGTGGAAGGCAAGTTCTATTTGAGATAATTTCCAAGCATCCATGTCCTAATTACTGATTGTGACGTAGTGAGAGACCTCATATTGGGAACTTGAAGGAGGCCTCTTTTTAGCTGTGCTGACTATGCACTGAGAAGGGGGATATCTCCGTCAGTCTGTCTGTCCGTCAAACTTAATCTTCTCCGCTGATACTATTGGCCGGATGTCTTAACTATTCGTTGGAAGCATTGTGTGTTTTCAGTCGATGAATTCTATCGAATTTCCTTGAGGCGAAGATTTATTTCTCCAAAATTTGTGCACATTTTTTTTTATACAAAGGCAAGCAGTGAATTCTTGTTCACATACTCATACCTGGAATATCTAGTCTACATTTCCGATTCTTTAAATTTCGCCTCACACTGCTTAACACTGCTTGGAGCAAAGCATTATGGGGGAGTGGGGTTGGTAGGCACTTCCAGGAAATAAACACAAACATTACCAAAAAGCAAGGGTCAGCACAGCTTTCAGACCTTTAGCCTGTGTTCCAAATACGTTGGGGCGCACACTCAAGCTATTTATCAATATACATGCCAATTGCTTGATAGAAATATTCTTGTATATCTCACTGTAATCTCAGGAAACTTTGACGTCCATTATTTTTAAGTTATAGCTCTATTTTGATTAACTTCAAAACAAATATTAAAAAACCCCATTATATTGATTCTTTACATGTGATCCATTACTGTATATTATTAACTAGGCCATTTGGTACTATCATCCCTCCCTCCATACAGGCGGGACATGTTTTAATATCAATCAGGATGAAATCATTTTTGAATACTCTTAGCAGGTAGTAATATCATTTTTCGATTAAATGTTCACATATGAAAAATCCTGCAGAAGAGAACAGTTTTGTTTTGTTTTGGATATGAGCACAACAGTACAGGAATAGTTTCAAGTTGCTCCCTGTTTTTGTACTTGTTTTCACTGATAGAGTAATGACAGGTTATATGGTAAAACATATATTGTTAATTGAATGTTGTTGTGGAATAAAACTGTTTAAATGTTGAATACTGAATGTTAGTGATTTATGTGTAATCTATGATATTAGCAAAAAACAATATTGTACGTATCTGAAATAAAAGTCAAAGACCAACACTGTTTTATTTACTGTGTATTTGAATATTTATAAAGTGAAGCCAATAGAATATAGACTGAATGAATTATCCGCATTTTGCAAAATCCTGAAGGACGGTTTTATGATCTAATGATTTCTTCTCAATGGCTATTTAATGGTGGACCTCCGCATAATGAAGACCTTCAATTGAATGTCTATACAATGGACAAATGACTAATGGAAAACCCCAAAAAGAACATCTGCTTAATTGACTTGTTCATAAAAGAAATAGAATGTCTAGTTGAACTCAATCTAATGGACCTGTTGTCAAAATTTGATATAATAATTATCAATAATATGAATAGGAATGATAGAGTCATTAATTAACTCATAAGCAGCATCTGCTGCACCAATCAGCTTGATCCTGGGCTCATTTGAAAGAAAACGTTGAGATATTAAGTAAGGCGGAAGGGACATAGCATACATTCCTTTTATTATTAGTCAAAATAGCCAAAAACTGGTATTTCAAGCAGTACAGAGGGAGGAACTTACATAAAGGTAACAGCAGTATTTTACATGATCACATCAACATAGGCCACAGGCCGTGGCGCAGTTGGTTAGAGCGCCAGCTTATTAGCACCAGTTCCTCTGTGGTGATCCAAAGGTCGTGGGTTCGAACCCCGGCCATGCCGAGATTGAACTCATGTTACAATTTCCCATATGAGCTGAGGCCCGTGCCTAAAGGGTTAACCTGTTGTCCTTGTAAATCTGTGACCGGGTGGGTTGTCATGTCAAGGAACTGCGACATGACAATTCAGTGAGGCAACACTATATCTGCTACAAGTAGGTCTCATCACGAAATGACTGAAATAATGTTGAAAGTGATGTAAAACCCCAAACAAACACATCAACATAGTTTATGATGTTACCATGACGTCACTATGTTGACACTTGTCTGATGTCACTATGACAACATTTGCCTGTCTGACGTCACTATGATGACACATTTCTGTATGACGTCATCATGTTTATCTTAGTTGCAATGTCAAGAAAACTTCACTCCAGGTTAAATCATCTTTCTCCTTCAATTGTCATGAATTATTGACGAAACTGTGGTCATTTGTATATACGATATTCAGTGGAAAGAAATGTGCATCTCGTAGTCTCACGTAACTGTGTTTACCCTGCTCACAATGTCAAGAGGACGTCATTCCAGGTTAAATCATCTTTGTGCTGCAATTATTGATGAAACTGTGGTCTTTTATATATACGATGCTCAGTGGAAAGAAATGTGCATCTCATAGCCTCACGCAACTGTGTTTACCTTGCTATCATTGATGTGGTACTCATTGATTATCAGAAGGCATTCGACCACCTCAATCATAACATCATCATCAAAAAGCTAGTAGCAATGAATGTCCCACCCTTTCTGGTTAAATGGATATGTGCCTTCCTTGCAGATAGACAACAAAGAGTTAAATTCAACAATTTAAAATCAAGCTGGCTCTCAATCAATGGTGGTGTGCCCCAGGGAACAAAACTTGGTCCGTTGCTTTTTATCATTATGATCAATGATCTGGCCCCAGAAACACCAACAACAAAATTCATGGATGACACTACAACATACGAAGTGAAAAAGATTATTGGCCCTGGTTTCCTGCAGCAAGGACTTAATACAATAGAACATTGGACTGGTGAAAATGACATGAATTTGAATGTTCCAAAAACGAAACACATGCCCATAAACTTTACTAAACAGAAAAGTGCCTCACAATCATTATATATGGGAGGAAAATTGCTAAGCCAAGAAATATGTGTTAAGCTACTTGGCATCCACATAGCTAACGATCTGAAGTGGAACACTCATGTAGACTCGATTACCATGAAAGCAAGTCGTAGACTCCACCTCATTACTGCAGCCAAAAGAGCAGGATTTAGTGAGCAGAACCTGATTCAAATTTTCATTTCAAAGATACGCTCCCTGTTAGAATATGGTGCAGAGTCCTGGCACCCAGGGTTGTGCCTCGGCCTTACACAGGACATAGAGAGAATTCAAGTTCGAGCCCTGAAAATAGTGAAACCTGACTTTAACTATTGGGAGGCACTAGATCATTTCAATTTAAATACACTAGAACAAAGACGTATTAAGATGTGTGAAAATTTATACAACAAAATGAAAAACCCCTCACATCCTCTACACCACCTATTGCCACCTGTAAGAGAAAACATACATAAAACCCGTCATGCCAAGAACAGAATTCCTAAGAAAACTAGAACCAAGCGTGCTGATTCCAGTTTTGTACAATATGCTGTGAGAATGTTTGAGTAACCCAAGCATATGTGGAGCTATAACATTTTTGTATATTGTATTTGTATATGTATATGTATCACTTATCATTAATGCAAAAATGTATTCTATTATAATTATGTATTTCAGTCAGCCTAGTGTTGCCAAAATAAACTACATTGTCATTGTCATTGTCATTGTCATTGCTTGCAACGTCATTACGGTTTCAGAGCATGCTAAATCATCTTTCTACTCTAATAATTGGCGAAAATGTGGTCATTTGAATATATGATATTCAGTGGAAAGAAATGTACATGTACTCCAATTATTCACTGAATTATCTTTCTCCAATTTTTAACAATGTGTATAATAGGAAAATAATAGTGTCCTGTTTTTCATATTATTGTCGGTTCACTTGTAATAATAATAATTATCAATAATATGAATAGGAATGAGAAAGTCATTAATTAATTCAAACAGAGCATCCGCTGCACCGATCTGCTTGATCTTGGGCTTATTGGAAAGAAAAAGGTGAAATATTAAGAAAGGTGGAAGGGACATAGTATAAATTCCTTTTATTATTAGTCAAAATAGCCAAAAACTGGTATTTCAAGCAGTACAGAGGGAGGAGCTTACAAAAAGGTAACAGCAGTACTCTACAATGTCATATTAACATAATTTATGATGTAATCATGACGTCACTATGATGACACTTTTCTATCTGACGTCACTATGACAACAATGTCCTGTCTGACGTCACTATGATGGCACGTTCCTGTATGACGTCACTATGTCTATCTTGCATGCAACATCAACACAGTTTTAGAGCAAGAAACCACCTTTTTACTCCAATTATTGACAAATAATACTCACACAATTGTGTTTACCTTGCTCGCAGCGTCATTACGTTTTCAGAGCAGGTGAAATCATCTTTCTACTCCAATTATTGACAAAACTGTGGTCATTTGTATATAAGATATTCAGTGGAAAGAAATGTGCATCTCGTGGCCTCACGCAACTCTGTTTACCTTGCTCGCAGGGTCATTACGTTTTCCTTCTGTCTCTCCGTTGGTCCGTCTGTCAGTACGTCCGATTTATATTAATTTGCACCTCTGCCATTTTATTTTATTGTCGGTTCACTTGTAATAATAATAATAATAATACTAATAATAATAATAATAATAATAATAATAATAATAATAATAATAATAATAATAATAATAATAATAATAATAATAATAATAATAATAATAATAATAATAATAATAATAATAATAATAATAATAATGATAATAATAATAATAATAATAATAATAATAATAATAATAATAATAATAATAATAATAATAATAATAATAAAATTTATATAGCGTTGATACCAGACAAGTCTGTTCATAGCGCTGTCTTCAGGACGTGCTTCCTGAAGAGATTGGTTTTCAGTCTGCTCTTAAAGGAGGAGACTGAGGTACTAGTCCTAATTTCACTAGGAAGAGAGTTCCAGAGTCTAGGGGCGATAGATGAAAAGGCCTTATCACTAACCGTCCTCAGCCGGAAGTTCTTAGGAACTTGTAAGTGGGTACCGTCATTTGATCTTAGACAACGTTCCCCTTGTTTAACGAGGAAAAGATCACGCAAGTAAGGCGGCACCTTACTATTCAAGGCCTTCCAGGTCAAGAGAAGGATCTTAAAATCAATCCTCGGAGCCATTGCAGTTCTCTTAGTATTCCTGAAATGTGATCAAACTTCCTGATTTTTCCTACAGCACAGGCTGCAGAGTTTTGAAAGAAATGTGCATCTCGTGGCCTCACGCAACTCTGTTTACCTTGCTCGCAGGGTCATTACGTTTTCCTTCTGTCTCTCCGTTGGTCCGTCTGTCAGTACGTCCGATTTATATTAATTTGCACCTCTGCCATTTTATATTATTGTCGGTTCACTTGTAATAATAATAATAATAATACTAATAATAATAATAATAATAATAATAATAATAATAATAATAATAATAATAATAATAATAATAATAATAATAATAATAATAATAATAATAATAATAATAATAATAAAATTTATATAGCGTTGATACCAGACAAGTCTGTTCATAGCGCTGTCTTCAGGACGTGCTTCCTGAAGAGATTGGTTTTCAGTCTGCTCTTAAAGGAGGAGACTGAGGTACTAGTCCTAATTTCACTAGGAAGAGAGTTCCAGAGTCTAGGGCCGATAGATGAAAAGGCCTTATCACTAACCGTCCTCAGCCGGAAGTTCTTAGGAACTTGTAAGTGGGTACCGTCATTTGATCTTAGACAACGTTCCCCTTGTTTAACGAGGAAAAGATCACGCAAGTAAGGCGGCACCTTACTATTCAAGGCCTTCCAGGTCAAGAGAAGGATCTTAAAATCAATCCTCGGAGCCATTGCAGTTCTCTTAGTATTCCTGAAATGTGATCAAACTTCCTGATTTTTCCTACAGCACAGGCTGCAGAGTTTTGAAGGTATTGTAGTTTCCTATTGTCAGATCTCGGGAGACCAGCAAGCAGGCCATTGCCATAAGTCTAGAGTTGAAGTAACAAAGGCATGGATAAGTGTTACAGCAGTCTTCTCATCTAGACAATGTCTGATGGCCGCAAGGTTCCTAATGTGGTAATAGCCTTTCTTGTACATTTTCATGAGCCTTCATATCCATGTTAGAATCAAAGTTTATGCCAATCACTGAATCACTAGGAGCAATATCAGAGTTCCCTACCCTGATGGTATCTGGGATACTGTTGCTGGTGGCAGTATTGTGCCTATCATTACATATAAGCATTTCTGTTTTCCCATCACTTATCCTCATCTTATTTGATATAAGGAAGGTCCTGACCTCACTTACACATTCTTCCAGTTTGTGTCTGCTTATATCAACTTGATGGGTATCATATGCATAAATATGTTAGCTGAGGCCATATTTGGCTAAGATATCAGCTAAAAGTGTCATAAAAATGGTAAATAATACGGGACCCAGGACTGAGCTTTGTGGGACCCCATATTTTATGTACTTGAGGCATGACCTGTGTGTCCCTACCTTCACCCACAGGTTCCTGTTACAGAGATATGACTGAATCCAGGAAAGGGTGTGACCTTTAACATTAAATCTAGCCTCCAGCCTATCAAATAGAATGTGATGGTCAATGGTGTCAAAGGCTGCGGAGAGGTCAGGTAACAACAGGATTACTGACTTCTTATTGTCTAGATCACGCAGGATATCATTTTGCACCTTTAGCAAAGCAGTCTCAGTGCTGTGATATTCTTTGTAGGCTCATTGAAACTTGTCATTAAGGCCATTCCTTACCAGATGAGGGATCAATTGGTCTGCTACTGCCCTCTCTGTTAGTTTAGAAATGTATGTCAGGTTGGAAACAGGTCTGTCGGTCTTCTCAACCAGTTCTAGGCCAAGTTTCTTCAGCAGGGGTGTTATGATGGTTATTTTCATGCTTTCAGATACTGCTGATTCCATCAGTGATTTATTGATGATGGAAGTAATTATTGGTAAGAAGTCATCTAAGAGGTCAAGAAGGAGCCAGGTCGGGATAGGGTCTGGCTCACATGACTTCTTTTCAGACCTCTTCACCAATTTGTGCACGTCATTTATGATCAGGGGCATGAACCTCTCTAGCCTTGATGACCCTGGTGCAATCCTATTGTGCGCAGTGTCACCTGGTGGCGAAATTGGGCAAGGTGGAACCAGCGCAGAACCCAAAGTGTCCTCGGGTAATGAGATGTAAAGTCGGCTGATTCTGAATCAATACACCTTTTTTTCTCTTTGGTATCTTGAAGTGAAAGACTTGACAATAATGGCATTATGCAATTGCTTTGTCTCAGATTGCCAAATCCTAACCTGCTCATCAGCAAGGCGAAAACATCTACACAAGAACCATATAAAAGTCAAACTTAAAGTCTTTTGAAAAGATATTAACTTTGGTTGTTAAAATAATGATCTTATAAATATTCTTTTCATGTTAAATACCCTTAAAATGCTGGGCTTGTTTGGGGTTGATAATTAAAGATACATAAAGATCAGGGTGACAAATATTTGAATGCATTGTCTGACTTGAGATCATATATTTTCTTAAGGATAGAAATAATTTATTCTGTGGAAACCATATTGCTTTTGATGAGAAACATGACTAATATTCAACAAAATATCACTTATTTGTATAAATTAGTAATATAATTTTCAAAAAGGCACTTTAGAATCTATTGGATAAAGATTGGTAAACCATTGGTTTATGTGGATCATAATCTAGGACAGAATACAGGTATTTGGATTAGTGTCCCCGGGTCATGAGATGTAAAGTTGGCTGACTCTGAATCAAGACACTTTTTTTACTCTTTGGTAAATGGCGTTGTACTAAATCTCCTATTTTGTTAAATTGTCATCATTCCGAGATATGCTGAAAGATAACCAACATGGACATGTGTCCGATTTGCAAAGTGCGATATAATAATAAATTTTTAAATTCTTGTTTTGGTTTTCAAGGTTGAGTCAATAATGACAGTAAGCAAACAAGCTTAAACATACACAGTATATGCATTTATCTTAGAATAGAATACTGCACTGCGCATTGCAAATATCTGGTATTCAGCTACGCATATTTTAAAACACCAAACATATTATTGTTTACCAGGATAATTACAATCAAATATGTTAAGTTTGTATATGTTGATTTTTGTTGGGATCACATTTGGTAAGTGAATTTCCATATTTTTGAACCGATTGGTACAACTGAAGAATTGGGATCACAGTTTTGTCTGATCTCCGAATTATTTAAACAAGAAAAAATGGTGCTCCACATGTAACACGGATGGGGAAAAAATAACGAACAAAACAAAAATTACAACAAACAAAACAAAAATTACAACAAACAAAACAAAAATTACAACAAACAAAACAAAAATTACAACAAACAAAACAAAAATTACAACAAACAAAACAAAAATTACAACAAACAAAACAAAAATTACAACAAACAAAACAAAAATTACAACAAACAACAAAATACATTTAAACACAAACAATTACTGCAAACCGATGGGGTAGTTGAAATTATTTTTATTCATCTTTTAAAAACATTTAATTTGGTATATTGAAAGATTTTTTTAGCACTACTGTATGCAAAGATGTGCCTTTTCAGGCCCGATGAGGTAAGTTGCCCTAATATATCTCAGGCGCTAACCGCAAATCATCGATCAGACTTTTGCATGTCATCTGACTTCTAATTGTCCGATTTACACCAAATTTGAACTAAACTTACTGATAATTCCTTGTTTTATCGATTGGGAAGCATTTCCAAGCAATTTAAAAAGATAATTTTATGCAACGATGGATGAAGAAGATGACATCGTTTTGAACGTTCTGCTTTTACATCACGCACTTCTTTTCTTTTGTTTACTTCATTTATTAAAGTATTCATACGCCCGGGCAAATGCGTAAATTGGAATCTTGCATGCACACGGACGAACACTCCACAGTGGCGTCAGTTGCTTCAACCATACTGACCACAGAAAAAACCGAATTACAACCCACAGGAAACGACTACCCATTTCCCACGATCGTACCGATCAGAGAATAACACTGATAGTCCCTTTTTGATATCCACTGCCTGTCGGCAGTGGATATCAAAAAAGGACCATCCGTGTTACAAAAAAAAAACAAATTTGAAAATATATCAGAAGTTAAAAGGTTCATTTCCTTGAAAGTTGAAACATAAAGCTAAATTATTGTTCCAACAGGGCAAACAGAGGGATGTGACATGTCAAGTATCCAGGAGGCCACAACCGAGACTTGCCTCTCTGCCTTCATGGGAAATATATCCAGGCCAGAGGGTGGATCCAGGCCAGAGGGTGGATCCAGGCCAGAGGGTGGATCCAGGCCAGAGGGTGGATCCAGGCCAGAGGGTGGAAGTGATATGTTTGATGACATGTTGAATATGGATATAAACAAGATATGCGGGTGAGGAACTGTAAATATATGACCACAATTATGATAATTCTTTGCTCAAACTCATTCTTCTCTCCACCACTACAGCTTAACTGTGCTTATAACCATTGTCTAAGTTCTGTATCTGTACGTTTCTCAGTAGAAAACTCCCCTTATTACATAACGAACGGTGTCAACAAAGTCTGTTTTATCATCAACCAAAGATGACGATCTGAATACAGGGCAGGGCCAGTGACTATTAACTCGGGTTTCACCTGGGGTTGACAAACATATGATTCACACAAAGAACAATTATATTACATTAATTTAGCTGACGCACCTGCTTCCACAATAGAATATTGCAAATTAAATATTGCATATTATTTGAAACTAATTTTGATGAAATATCAAAATTCAAAATATTAATAGATGTTTCACATTTCTAGAGATTTGACTTATCATTTGAGAAAAGGACCTACACAAAGAATGGCGTCCATCTCTTATGTTTCTACAATTCGCTTTGAATATTAAAATTATGAAAACGTTATGACAGGCAAGGTTGTATACTTCTGTAAAAGGATCTTCAATATCGCCGAAAATCATAATTTGAATATAGAATTTTAACAAAGTAATGCAACAGAAAATTTAAAAAGAGAAAATTCACAGAAAAGTACAACAGAACTTTCACATAAAATACGGCATAAATATGGTGTTCACGAAGCAATGGTGATTGTAATTAGGGGCGATCCATTTGATTTTTGTGGGGTGGGGTGGGAGATTTTGGAGAAAAAAAATTATTCACCTACCCCATCCCAGAAAAAAAAATTATTCATTCACCCTACCAAAGAAAAAAAATTTATTCATCCACCCTACCAAAGAAAAACAAATTATTCATCCACCTCCTTCCAGTTTTTTAGATGGTTTATATTTTGTAGTTTGGTCCTGCCCCGCCCAGTAATTAATGACGGATTGTTAACAAGAAAAAAAAATTATTCACCCACCCCACACCAGAAAAAAAATTTATTCACCCACCCCACACCAGAAAAAAAAATTATTCATCCACCCTACCAAAGAAAAAAAAATTATTCATCCAGTACTGCTGTCCCACCCCACCCCACAAAAATCAAATGGATCGCCCCTTACGTTGGTCCAGTATTACAATATATGTTTCTGTGCTCATTGAATCATGCTTGACACTTGGATTCGGGTACAGGATTTAATTCATACATGTTGCATTTTAGAATATTGGAGCAGAATTCTGGCTCACTGAGCCAGTACATCACTGAGTGCCTGAGGACGGTGTTCATCAGTCATGGCTGTGACCCCTCCCTTGCCGACATAGTTGGACCCAAGATTTCCAGCAAGATGCCAGCACCTGCAGTAAATGCTCTCTCACAAGTCTGCAGCGCTGGTAATGTTTTTTTCTTATGGTGATCTTAACTAAGATCTGCGTTTACATTTAATCAACAAGCATTACTATATTGACGGCACAAGTAAATCCAATTGTTAGTTAATATTAACAGGAAAGTCTTTAAAAAGTTTTAACAAAGAATTTTATGCAATTTCCTTTTTGAAAATGATATTTATATTTCTCCATTGCTCAAATATCAAATGGCCTGGCTGTATATCTCGCCAAATGTCGTCTGCTGAAGATGCGTTTGATTATGAAAATCTAATGTGACGTAGGCAATCTTTGTTTCCAAGCAGATTTGCAAACTGCTGAAAGAATGCATCAGAGAATGACACGTACACAGAAATATTTGATATATTTATTATTGTTCTAAGAGTTGCGTGCAAAAAACTCAGTCAATTATGATGACTTTAGCAAAGTAAATATACAAAGCCTTATTTGACCCTTTTGAAATTGATTATACAAATCCTTATTTGACCTTTTTAAAATTTATTATACAAAACCTTATTTAACAATATACTACTATTTTGATTTTTGTATCGATTTTAGACTGTGATGAAAAGAATGACTTTGTGAAGGCAGGAGATACTTGTTTGATAACTGCCAACCAAGCGGGAATAGTACCATTGCCATGGCAACCGTCTGCCTCTGCATCATACACCACCCAGCAATGCCAGTATGTAGATCGAAGTGTGCATAATCTCAAAAACATCCTAATTAACGTTAGGAGGAACAGGGACTTTTCATAAAAGCTGTATGAAATGTGTTGTTGACGGTTGCTAAGATACAATCAAGTAAGACGTCACTATTTCATTGATAAATAGCCACACCACCATTATGACGTCATTGATCCTTCAACTGCATGAAATAGTGCACCATTATAACCCACCAAAACCAACTAAATAAATACCATATATTGGTTCAGATGGGATCAATGCTTATTAATACCCATGAAAACATCATGTATTGATCTTTTATGACTAATCCATTAGCCAGTAGTTGCTGCATTAGACCTCATCACTGCCCAGTGATACAAAATTAGAATTAAATTAAACTTCATATTTCTGAAAAATTCCCATGCTTTTTATGACAAAATTGAGAAGTTTTGCAAGTTTAATTACCAAAATTTAAGAACAGGTTTACTCCAAATATTATTCTATTTAGTTTAAATAGAGGGAATTTTGATTAATGGTCTATATTTTGAGATATCTAACTTTCTTCAAATTCAAGTAAAAAATTACCAAATGGTGTCAAAAATTTACATTTATTTGAATCATTTTATTTACAAAAACACAAATTATTTGAGTTATAAGACATATTTTAAAATTCTGTCTATTTAAACTAAATAACATCATTCTAGCTAAAGATTAATGCCTTGGTTCTGGAGATTCCTAGTGTAGTTATGCCCAAAAATGTTTTTCAAGTAAGCTCTATCCTTTCTTTATTTGTTACCAAAAAAACCATCTTTTTCTTATTTTTGCTTCAATTTTGAATCTTAAATGATTAAAAATGATAAAATTTTAAAAACAAATTAAATATCTAATCAAAAGGAAAATCCATCTCTCAGCATTTGATACATTTAAGACTGAAATCCGTTTTGTAGTTATTTTCATACAAAGCAATTATCTTGCACCATGTCATTTTTTGGGGTTCAAATGACTTTTTTTGGCGGGAAAAAAGAACTTTAGAAGACACTGTTCCCCCTAACGTTAAAGCCTGAAATCCGTTTTGCAGTTATTTTCATACAAAGCAATTGTCTTGCAACATGTTATTTTTTGGGAATGAAGGCAAGGATCCTAAAATTAGTCCGCGACAACGATCGCAGTCCCTACCAATACCAACAAGGGTTTCGATCACTTTGATCTCTTCAGTTGGAACAAACCATGTTATTTTTGGGGGGTTCAAATGACATTTTTTGGCGGGAAAAAAGCACGTTAGAAGACACTGTTCCCCCTAATGTCAAATTCAAAAGAGTTATATTCAAAAGGTGGTTCTGAAAATGTTCGGATTTTTGTCTCCTCAGGGACACAACAGGGCAACATAAGAATATAGTTACAAATCTTATACACCCGAATAAACAGGGAAAAAACTAAAAAACAAAAAAAAAAAACAAGACCAAAGTGTTGAGAAGTGTGATGTATCATTGCAGGGTAGTAAGAGAGCTGAGGGAGTGCTCAGAGCGAAGTGTGAGAGGTGAAAATTGCTATGCAGTCTACACGCTGATGGAATCTGTTCTGCCAGACACTCTGGGCGGTGGGGCACCCACAGAAGGCACTCTAGCAGCGGGCATCAACTATCGCATAGACAATGTCCTTCAAGTGTGCGGCGAGTCTCTCATCTTCACCGATGTTCCTGATATCAAAAACATAGACCATGATATAGATAGTGACAATGATCAAGGTGCAGATAATGACAATGGCCCTGATCAAGGTGCAGATAATGACAATGACCCTGACCAAGGTGCAGATAATGACAATGGCAACGATAACCCAGATAATGACAATGACCCTGATAATGACAATGACAATGACAATGCAGCACAAGATGGTGAGAATAGTGCTCAAAGATATGTGGATGGAAACATCATAATAATAACACTCTTCATTCTCATGTTATTAAACTGCAATTAAAACGCATAGGTACCGTAAGAAAACAACGTTTACAATGTATAAGATATGGTTATGTTTACATCATCCATTATTTCTAAGGTAGTGTTTAGTGATTGTCTTTCTCTGTTAATTAATAAAAAAATCTAAAGTTTTTTCTGTTTATTTTGGGTTTTATGAAAAACACCTAATATGTTCTTAACACACATATACCTCGAAGTACTCTGGAAACGTGAGGATGACATTACGTTATGATGACAAGATAACATAATAGAGTAATTCTGTTTCACACCCTCTTTAGAAAATCCCAATCTGCTTGTGTTGTATGTATGTACACTACATGACGTGTACTTCCCTTAAGAGAAATCAAGCACATTCTCAACCAGCATTCGGCCATCTTGATTTCTGTTATGAGTGAACGTATTGAGTACATAACAACACATTAACTCCCTATGAACTAATATCCTACTAGACTACTTTCCGCATGACTTCTCCAGCAAAATGTGCACCACTCCAGTAACTGACTTTCTTTGGCTTATTACAATTTTCTGTTTGATGAGTTCAGGTTAAATATATAAAATGTGTTTAGACATTACATGGCACACCTCAAATACAATATACATGATTGCATGCTAACCTTATTAACCTACCTACAGAAAATAAAATGAGATGAGTTATAAATATCTGTTTCTTTTGATCTATCTGCATTACTATTGATATCATTTTAGACAAACAAGGTTGCTCGGTGTCTCGACAATGAAAAGTCATTCAACATCCAGTGGATATTTCCATAATGGCCCCAGGAGTGTCAATGGTCGCTCCAAATGATCACGTGTCCAATCTCTGTACAAAAATGTAGATATTGCAAAACTCTATTTAAGTCGTATGCAAATGTGCGGCTCAGAAATGCGACTAGAAGGCAAGGTATACAAGCAGAGGTCGTATTTGAACCTACCTAGTTTTGCATGCAATCTCTCATTCTCCTCAAATATCATTTTTCATCAAAATCATTAGCCAGTGTAATTCTTTATGAAGTGACAAAATTCATTTGATTCTACTTGAACAGTACACGACTCACAGTGGTGTAGCCAGGATTTTCTGAAGGGGAAGGCTGAAATCTGGATATGCCCCCTGCTATAGCCTCCTAGTCATTATCAGCCCCCTTCCTCCTTTGCAGCCCCAAAGTACTAGTAAAAAGTTTTTTTTTAATATTGGGGGGGGGCTGTAGTCCCCTCAGCCCCCCCCCCCCCCCGGCTACGCCACTGACTCACTACTGTCATAAGAGTGTGTTCTTTTGGAAGCATCTAATGATCACCACTCCTTCCAGCTTGAGGGGCAATTGATGGATGGTGTTATCGTTTATATTTTATTCAACTTAACAGTTAGTTTGTTACGACCTATTATCTCATACTTGGTGTTCTGCACCTATCAGATATTTTTTTCCATTCATATCCATTTTAGAGTCTAAGGTGATACCGAGGTCAACTACTGAGTCAGAGGATGAGATGTCGGAGTCACCTACCTTGATAGTAGTCGTGATGTTACCAAGAGCAGTATCATGCCTGTCAGTACAGACAAGCATTTCAGTCTTACCGTCATTAATTTTCATCTTGGTTGATATGAGGAAGGCCCTGACATCCCTGACACATTGTTCAAGATTATGTCTGCTTATGTCAGTCTTTTGGATGGAGGTGTGATCAACAAGGATGTAAATCTGCGTGTCGTCTGCATACATATGGTAGTTAAGGCCATATTAGACAGAATATCAGACAGTGGAGACATGTAAATGGTAAATAGAATTGGGCCGAGGACCGAGCCTTGTGGGACTCCATACTTTATAGGTGTTAGAGAGGACCTTTGGCGCCCGACCTTGACCCATTGTTTTCTGTCATAAAGGTAAGACTTGATCTTGGCAAGAGCAGGACCCATGACGTTGTACCATGATTACAATCTATTAAATAATAATTGATGGTCAATGGTATTAAAAGGTCAAGCAGAAGGAAGATAACTGACCTTCTCTTGTCAAGATCCCGAAGGATGTCATTTTGTACCCTCAGCAAAGCTGTTTCAGTACTATGATACTCTTTATAGGCTGATGTGAATTTGTCAGTAAGTCTGTTGCTTAATAAGAGTGGTATCAGTTGGTCAGCAACCGCGTTCTCAGTGAGCTTGGAGATAGAGCTTAGATTTGAGACAGGTCTATAATTTTATTCAATAAGTTCTAGATCTAGTTCTTCGAGTAAAGGAACAATAATCGCGATTTTCATGTTTTAAGGTACTGCTGAGGCAGTTAGTGACTTGATTGATGATGGCAGTAATAATGGGCAGAAGGTCCTCAATGAGGTCAGGCAGGAATGGCTCACATGAACTTTTAGCTGCTTTCGTCACCAATTTACGCACTTCATTAAGTTAGAATTGGGTGTTGAGCCATTGTTCATAGTGTCACCTGGTGGCAGATCAGTGCTACCACGGGTCTCATCCAAATAATGACAGAATTTTATCAAGAAAGAAGTCATTAAAATTCTCGGCTTGAGAGGTGGCACAGTCAGTGTGGGGCATAGGTGTGTCCTTAGTCTTGTGCATAACCGAATCTATGACCTTAAAAAGTTTTTTAGGGTCATGTTTGTTTTCATTCACTATATTGGAGAAATAGTTGGATTGCGAGGATTTCAGTAAAGCGTTATACTTGTTGTATAATTGTTGTATAATTCTTTATCAAAGTGGAGTCCTGTTTTATTAATTTTTTCTCTCAAGTCTTGTCTTGAGAAACCTCTCATGGTTAATATGGATATTCATCCAGGGCATACCCATATCCCTGTAATTCCTGTAAATGACGGACTTTTTTGGGGGACAGTGGGGGGGGGGGGGGGGGGGAGTGGGTTGGGAGGGTAAATATCCTGGTTGGTTTATTTAATAAGTGAAAGTTGTAGTCACCTAGAAAAATTACTTCATGATTAAGTGAGCCAAGTGAGCAACTAATTGTGTGAAATCATCATAGAATTTAGAATAAGTGTATCTGTTACCACCAGATCGCTCTGGTCTGTAAATTATTATAAAGGTTGTTTTCTTGCCTTTGACCCGAAGAGAGGCCTCCATGAACTCCATTGTTTTGATATGTGGTGGATTTAGTCTATTTGTCAAGAAAGGGAGCTCACATTTATGTAACAAACCTAGGCCTCATATCCTAGGAAAGGAGTGCATCCTATCCTAGGAAAGGAGTGAGCCCCATCTTCCAACTCACTAATAATCCTGTCATCTGCATATTCATGAGAGCCATATTTCAGTCATGAATAGAGCATGGAGATTATTTTTAGAAAAATAATCTTTTACCATCAGGATTTTATGAGAAATGCTTAAACATTGTATGAACCAATCTGGATATGGTTTATTAATATCTCGTTTTGTTCTATTTGTTCCTTCTGATTCATGTGCGGGTGTGCCACTGTCCTCAGTCAGCATTAAGGTCGGCCAGCTATGGGCCACGTTGAGCGAGTTATGCAGTAAGCAAGAGCCACCAAACGGTGTACTAATGAACCTGCTTTTGTCACCCTGACTATAACAAATACGCATTGCATTATTTTGACTTCTTTGAGACTTCTCACTAACAGAAATATTTAGTTTTTTTGTAATGTTTATTTTTTAGACATACTTGGAAATAAATTCCTGCATTTTCCCTGTGAATAGTAGATGCAGTTGTCATGCTGGCTTGTGTTATTTTTCTTTTCACATTTTCGTATAAATTTGTGAATGGAAGCAATAGTGTTTGCTATACCCAGTGGTGAGCCAGTTATGAGTATCTTCTCATCATCATTGCCTATCATGTAGAACACACAAAACTGTTTGCAGCACTCATACTGGAAGAGAATACAAAGCTCCAGAAAAATACACCTGTAATACAAGAAACCTAGTCTACCTCATTACTTGCAAACAATGCAAGAAGCAATATGTAGGAGAAACTTACAGAACTTTCAAAGAACGAATCAATGAACATTTAGGCTACATACGGAGAAAAGAATGTGACCAAGCAACAGGCCACCACTTCAACCTACCAGATCACTGTATAGGTGACATGGAATTTCAGGTTATATACATCCTATACAAAAAAACAATCCCCACAACCAAACACAGATTGCCAGAGAACTGGAATGGATAGACAAGTTGAGGACATTCATACCAAACGGGTTGAATGAGAAGGGGAGATAAAAAGATTATTTTCCTACCCTTTGCAGACATACTATTGATAAAATAGATTCCAATCTAGTCTACAATCTATCCCATAACGGCTAATAATACATGATCAAACACTGAACCATGCCATTAATTTTAATAGGTTCTAAACTACCAAGTACAAGCTGTGCGTTACGTGCGGCAAGGCATATTCTACACGCTATGCTACGCCACACAAAATCTGCCCATTCCCTCAAACCAGTGAGGTATGAATGCCCATGTCCAGAGGTGGTAGCATCTCCTCAGTTTTCATATATAAACAAACCATAGGATAACGCAGTCAGTCCCCATCCAACTGAACAGATCAAAGTGATCGAAACCCTTGTTGGTATTGGTAGGGGCTGCGATCCTTGCCTATTCTCTATCTACCAACTTTGGCCAACATTTTAACATCACAAGGTCCAGGAATAGTCAGATTGCTTTAAAAATGAAATCACCAATCTATTTAGAATTATGCAAGAAAATATCTGAGAACGAAAATCATGCAATGACAATATGCAATAATCCATCATCAAAGCTAACAAGACTACAACATTTATATGAAAAGAAAAAAACAAAACAGATTATCTCAGGGAAAATAGAATGAGAACTTTCTCCCAAAAATAAACATAAACAAATCATTACGTGGCTGGAAAAATAAACTGGAATTAAACAATTGTTTTATTTAATTGATCATGAGTCATTTAAGACAGTAGTTATAAATGGTCTACTTCATCAAAATAATGACACAGCATATACTCAGGCTTCAATTAAGATGATAGCTAAACTAATGCACTAAGATTGAATTGAACATTCTTGTGTTAAAAAGCATTGCTCGCACAGAGTCAATATGGTAACTAAGACCAGTGTTTCACTAAATTATCTTTTTTAAATATTTGTTTTCATGTTGGTCCATACACAAACTGAATTTTTAGGCATTGCTGAAGGAACAATGCTAATATTTACAGCATGCATTAAGGTTTTATTTCACAATAGTTAGGGTAATACCAATATGCTCAGCGCAGGTTCAACATGCCAATATACCTATATTGTGGTATTGTCTACAACAAAAAACATTGAAATATGTCAATGTAACATTTGTAAATTGGGTCTGGAGTGGACTGCATGTATGCAATTATTCCTGCACATGAATAGGAATACATCATGTGTCATTGCTGCAATATTTGTGTCCTAAATAAAGACTCGTGATAATTCTGTGCATTATTCTCATAGGTTATATTGTTACGTATGGTTTGTAACCCTACTAGTGTATGGGGAATGTCTCCGTCGTTGGGGTAATGGGGACGGGGATCAGATATATGATACTCGCTGGCTGTGAACGGGGCCTTAACCCAGCTACCCTATCTACCTATATGAGTTGGGAGGTAATAAGGACTGCAGACACAGGGTATACAATGCACAAGGATCTCCTTTATTCGGTGCTGTATACACTAGTCTGGCTAGGTCGACATGGCAAAGAGCGAGGCATATGGAATATCTGAATACATTGTCTATATTTGTTTATAAGAGTCTATAGGTAGGTAATCCATATCCTACAATATACCCTCCATAATTTTGGCAATACATTATTGATCCCAATCATGATAATTTCCCCTTACAAAAAATTATTAAATTAATAGTTTAGCTTTTTGATATTATCTAGTCCATATATTACTGTTATTTGTCATGATGGTTTTTGAAAATATTTTATATAATGATGTTTGTTTTTTGTAAGGATAGGAGAATAAGGTAGTTTGAACACATGGGATTGATATTTCTACCTTCTAGAAATTATAATATAACGCCATCTACTAAACATATTTCAACATATATTAGTGTCTTCTTTTGAGGCTAAAATTCAATTCCAATGACATGAGCAAGAAAGTAGATTTCATCTGATCATACCAGTTTGAACATTTCAGAGGGCTTCATGAAATGTTATCAATGCAAGGAAAGAGCCTAACCAAGTGACAGGAATATCAAGTCTTAATGATCCAATTATTATCTGGACGTGGTTGACTATAAAGATATGTGACAAAGAAATTTTGATATTAACAATAATCAGTTTGGAAAATCCAATTGGTGAAAACAATCCGGAACTGTGAATTGACATTGAAATTTCTGATTGATAATGAAAGGTGTCAAATGCCTGTTGATATTCATGGCACTATTTTCCTGTTTTCATTTCTGGCATGGTCCATATTTTAGCAAACGTGTTCGCTATGTGAGCACCATTTATTCATTAGCGATATTGGTTTATGTATGGAACATGAGTATAACATTAATTGATGATTCATATAAACACTTCTATAAGGAGAAAGATATGCTCAATGTGTGTCTTTTCATTTATGCTTTTGTAAATGCTATCTTTGCTATTGTAAATTCTTCTCTTTTCTTTATCATTTGTTGCAGGAAGAGTATGGCAGAAGCTTTCCTCAAATCACTTTTTCTTTTGAATTTAGAAACAACTAAAAATAGAAGGGTAATTTTGGCTGATCATATTAAGGTCAGAATAATGGTTGCTTTAATCATTGTTGCATTTTTGATAAGCGATGGATACATGGCATATGAATATTTCTCAAGTCTACCCTTTAATATACCACTCGATTTTGATTCAATACTGAGATATATCTATCATTTATTTCTTGCAACGCCACTCATTAGATTGAATGGTTTTTGGATAGCAGTATTAATATATATTATAAATCAAAAGCTCAAAATATTCAATGATCAAATGAGTGAGAAATTAAGCAACGAAATTGATATCCAGGGGCTGGAGGATTTACGTCTGAAATACGAGGAATTCCGAAATATGATAGCTTTATTTGACAATGCATTTTGTTGGTCAATTGGAATAAACATCTTGCTCTCCATTCCTGTCATCTGTTTTTATATTTACTTCATTTCCTCCGGTTTGAGTAATGCAACATTTCTCTATATCTATAGTTTAACACAAATTTTGGCCATCATCTTTATTGGTTCTGAAGCAGGAAATTTATGTAACTTGGTGAGTGGGATCAACTATTTGGTATTCATGTTAATTCAAACACACAAAAATTAGTCAAAAATTAGACCATTATGCATATGGATGAAATGAATAAACATAATTTGTATAGGTTAGTAATTTGTGATCATCATTAGATTAATATATGATATTTTTTTATAATTGACTTAATTGCTACTCTTATCTGATCCACATGAATGTATTTGACAGGCAAAGCATCCAGCAAATCTTTTGTATAAGCTTAAGTATATGAATATAAAGGCTAATGAACGTTTCCAGGTAAGTGTGTTTCTTACATTTCAGGGTTTTAGACATTTTAGACATAATATATTGTTCACAAGCTTACAAAAATATAATGTTGTGGTGAACATACAAAATATTCCTGTACATACATGACTCACACAAGAGATGTATAAATTGCTTTATTATCAGATATCGCTTTTCATGCGAAGATTTGAGTCATTTACTTTATTTCGTATACATACAAATTTTCCCGAATCAAATCTACATTGGGTCTACTACTAGAGCCAGCAAACACACTTGTCATTATTATATACCACGCAAACATGAGGCAGGGTATATCTGCACACATTGAAGTCGGCCCTGATGGAGGATCCTGGCCTTTGTAATCATTGCCTTCATATGGTGACCTACCAGCAGCATTTATATGTCAGGACAGCACATCTTGTCAAATAGATTTATAATTTACCTTTGATAGGCTGAGTGTATCAGAGTAATAACAAGTGAATGCAAAACACACGGTGTCAAGTCCGGTTTCATCAGTTCACAACAGTACATCATATGAATCAGTTCATGCATGTTTAATCACATTGTGAACATCATGTGTCTGAGAATTTGCATTGGGATAACTACTTCTCACAATGCTGAACCTAATATTACATTGAATAATTCCTACGATTTCAAATCTTTTCTGATCTAGATGACTTGTTATGGCTCATTTGCTGGCAGTAAATGTGTGTTCAGATTGGATTATTAGGAGATGTGCTGCTGGTCCATCATTTCTTCGTATCTTGCCTTGGCTTGACTAAAGCTATCACAATTGATTTTGACTATAATAATTATAATAACACAATACGTTTGCATGTATTCACCACTCTTCACTATTAATTCTCATCGACTGTTCCTTACTCCAATACCTTACCTCTATAGTCAGGCATGTTTTCTTTTGTGTATGAATGAATATGTTTGTTTGGGATTTCCATCACTTTCAACATTATTTCAGTCATATCATGATGAGACCTACTTGTAGCAGATATAGTGCTGCCTCACTGAATTGTCATGTCGCAAGTCCTTGACATGACAACCCACCCAGTCACAGATTTACAAGGACAATGGGTTAATCCTTTAGGCACAGGCCTCAGCTCATTGGGCAAATTGTATCATGACTTCAATCTCAGCATGACCGGGGTTCGAACCCACGACCTTTGGATCACCACAGAGGAACTGGTGCTAATAAGCTGGTGCTCTAACCAACCGCGCCAGGGCCCATTGCCCTTCAGTGAATAAGAGAGGCTCCCTGCTTTCTATATACATCATTGGTATTGTATATTATACTGTACATATATCAGTGATATATGGAATATGCCACAGAAACAATAGTTGTATTGGAGTATATAATTACAATTCTGTCCTGCAAATTTGTGTACCCTCTGCGGAATCAAATTCATTTCTGTAATCATTTAGAATGACATGATTCGTTCATTTCAGGTGGAATTGTTTCTGACTTGCGTGAATCATTCTTCTCCGAACGTTACTGCAGCAGGTTTCATTGTAATTACCAAAGAAGTTATTTTAACGGTATGTACAATTGTTTTGGAACAAATTTGCATAAAATATATCAACATTGGGTTTTTTACAGAGAGAAATAATCTTTTATCTCTTTTTAGATTATGGCAGCTATTATGACATACATCCTAGTTATGATACAATTCAACTCCAAAGATCCAATACAATGTAACTGTTCCTTTAACTCTACATTGACCTGATGCATTTTGTACTGTTAACAGTAGTATTAGTTGACTGTTGTGTATCCCTTTATTTCAAACATGACACTTGATAAAATAGGTTTCCTGTGTTGCTGATCTATGGTTCAAGGATTGATTACCTGATCATTACCTGGTAAATAAGTCAAATGAAATAAAAATAATTGAAAATCCGAATTGAATTTGTTGAATAGTTGTTTTTTATATATGTATAATATGTGGTTGTTTGTGGTTCTCCTATTCTATATTTACATGAACCAATCAGAGCAATCCTTCAATAAACAGGGACATTATTTGCCCCTTGCATAAAACCGTTTCAAATGTCCTTATATATTTGGGCAAGTATTGTCTAGGTATTTAATAATAGCATCTTCTTGTGGATTTATGAGGCTTCTGATAAGGACTGAATACACTTTACATACAAGTTTTGATACATCTGTAATTGATGTCATAGGGTTACGAAGCTTTAGTCCAATGAGCGAGCGATAATTTGATAATGCGAGACACAACCTAGTCTGACTCAAATGTATACCTATACCCCAAAAAAAGATTACTATTGTATGCGGTCTATGCTGAGTCTGCAGTCAATCTTACCTCATATAGATAGGTATGTTGCGCAGCTAGGTATCAGGTCCCAACTGATTTAGCCAGCGAGTATAGTGTATTTTTCCCTATATCTTATCAGGTCCCCAAACCCCTTCTAGCAGTAAATTGTTAATCTATAATTAATTTTTTTTTTAAATTATACAGCACTGATACCAGACAAGTCTGTTCATAGCGCTGTGTTCAGAACGTGTTTTCTGAAAAGATATGTTTTCAGTATGTTCTTAAAGGAGGTTACTGAAGTACTAGTCCTACTGTCACTAGGGAGGGAATTCCATAGTCTAGGGCTAATAGAATCATCAACTATCATCAACTGTTTTCAGATGGGTCATAAGAACAGATGGCAAGTACCATCATTTGATCTCAGACACCTATCTCTCGTTTCACTAGGAGTAGATCACACAAGTAAGGCAGTGCCTTACCATTTAAGGTTTTCCATGTCATAAGGACAATTTTGAATTCAATCCTAGCATGGACAGGAACCAGTGCAATTCCTTCAATTTCTCTGATATATGATCAAATTTCCTAATCTTTCCTACCATACGGGCTGCAAGTACTGCAGCCTCATAATATCTGATCTTGGAAGACCAGTGAGAAGACCATTGCCATAGTCTAAGCGGAGATTATCATTCATCATTGATAATGTGTGTTAGATCGTAAGGTGCAAGCATGCTACATGTCACAAAAACAAAAGCATTGAGTTAATGGTATAGCAGTCTTCATGTCTAGACATTGTCTAATGGCTGCTAAATTCCTGATGTGATAATGTCCCATTTTGCACATTTTCCTAATTTGTGCCTTCATGTGCATTTTGGAGTAAACATTAATATCAGGGTCAACAACTCAGTAGGTGTGATATCAGTGTCACCCACTCTGACAATGTTAGTTATATTGTTGGCAGCAGCACCATACCTGTTAGTACAAATGAACATTCATATTGTTTGATATCAAGAATGCTCTGACCTCACTCACATTCTTCCAATTTGTGTCCACTGATGTCTACTTGTTGACCAGAAGTGCTTTCAGTAGGGATGTAAATCTGGGTGTCATCTGCATAAATATGGTAATTGAGGCCATATTTAGCCAGGATGTCATCCAATGGGGACATGTATATAGTGAAGAGTATTGGACCCAGCACCGATTCTTGTGGGACCCCATGCTTTATGGGTTTGAGAGTAGATCTGTTGCACCCAACCTTGACACATTGTTTCCTGTCACGTAGATATGACCGGATCCAAGCAAGGGCATGATCTCTGACATTGCATTTTGATTCCAATCTATCAAATAGTATTTGATAGTTAATGTTGTCGAAGGCTGCAGAGTGGTAAAGCAATAGTAAGGTTACTAACCTTTTGTTATCATGATCATGCAGGTTATCATTTTGTACCCTCAGTAAGGCAGTTTCGATACTCTGATATTCATTGAAGGCTGATTGGAATTCGTCAGTGAGACCATTTCGTTCTAAGTGAGGGGTCAATTGATCAGCAACTGCCCTCTCAGTAAGTTTAGAAATATAGGTTAGATTTGAGACAGGTCTGTAATTCCTCTCAATGAGTTCTAGACCTAATTTCTTCAAGAGAGGTGCAATGATGGCAATTTTCATGTTTTCTGATACTGCTGAATCAATCACTGATTTGTTTATATTTATTAAAGAGTTACAATAGTCTAGGTTAGAGGTAATAAAGGCATGCTTGAGCATATCAGTTGATTTTTTATCAAAGCAGTTCCTGATAGTGGAAATATTTTTCAGATGAAAGTAGCCCTTCTTTGCAAATCTGACTCACATGATTTTTCAGTGTCATGTTTTCATAAAAAAGTACCCCGAGGTCTTTAACCTTACTTGATTTTTTGATATTAGAGTCGCCAACCTTTACATAATTAGGAAAGTTATTAAGTTCTTTATTAAGCTTTTATTGTTATAAGAAGCTCCATTTTATTCTCATTTAATTTCATTTTATTGTCACATAAATATTCCCGAATATGATTAATACAACTATTAATGTTCGCATAATTGAATTTAATATCATCAGTGTCATTCGGGTAAAAAGACATGTATAATTGAGTGTCATCAGCATAAACATGATAACTTTAACCAAAAAAATTCATGATCTTAGCAATAGGAGACATATATATTGTGAAGAGGATAGGCCCAGGAACTGATCCCTGAGGGACACCGTGTTTTAAATTTTGCATTTTAGAGAAACTACCATTAATTGTAACAGATTGCTTCCTGTTGACAAGGTAAGATTTTAACCACTTAAGCATGTTACCATCAATACCACATTTATTATATAGTCTATTTATAAGAATCTCATGGTCAATAGTATCTAAAGCTGCAGATAAATCCAGTAGGACTAAGTTTACAATTCGTCCTTTATCAAGATCCATTAAAATGTAATTTTGCACCTTAAATAGTCCAGTCTCAGTACTGTGAAACATTTTATATGCAGACTGAAAAATGTCATTTAAATCATTAACCTCAAGATGATTAACTAACTGATCAGCAACAGTTCTTTTAATCAGCTTGGAGATATATTTAAGGTTAGATACCCGGCGATAGTTTTATATAATCAATTCCAGTCCCAATTTTTTAAGGAGAGAGCCGAATATATATTAGAATCTTGAGAATTTCTGGAAAAAAACGCTGTGATAAGTGATTTATTAATTACTTCAGTAATAATAGGTAGAAAGACCTCAAGACATTCGTGTAATAACCAGATCGGGATCGGATCTAACTCACATGATTTTTTCACAGTTTTCTTTATTAAATTTTTAACTTCATTTTCACTCAAAGTTTTAAAATTTGTCCATTTACGCTGAGGATATCTGTCAAATATGCAATTTGTTTGTGGATGAGCTAAGATATCATGATTAGTAACAGAGGTATCATTATCTAAATCATTCCTAATTTTATCAATTTTATCAATGAAAAAATTGTTAAAATCATTGGACAGTTCCTCATAATCCTCAATTTGTTGAAACGGGGTTTCCTCTTTCCTATTTCATAATTTATTAATAACCTTATATATTTTTTTAGGATCATCAGAATTTTCAATAATAATGTGTTTGTAGAATTTTCCCCTAGTTTTGTTAATCAGGCAATTATACTTATTTTTCTGTTCCTTATAAATTTCAATGTCTACTTGAAGTTTAGTTTTTTTCATTTTACGCTCATTTTTTTTCAATATTAATGTTTCTATTAATAATGGGGGCATGATCATCAAGAACTTTAGATGTACTATCATAAACATCAATCATATCTGATAGACTAAGGTCTGTATTAAAATTTTGATTAAGAATGTGCCAATGTCATTTTTAAAGGTAATTAGATTAATTTAAAAAAAAATTGATAAGTGATATTTTTTTTCTTAATAATGCCCGGCCAAGAGGAACTCACTCAAGGTTAGATCATCTTTGTACTCTAATTATTGACAAAACTGTGGCCATTCGTATATACGATATTCAGTGCATAGAAATGTGCATCTCGTATCCTCACGCAACTGTGTTTACCTTGCTCGCAATGCCAAGAGGACTTCACTCCAGGTTAAATCAACTTTCGTCATATCACTATTTCACTTTGTCAATATATGGTTAACACTATTTCACTATGCTGTTTCATTTCATATTATTCTCAGTTCACTTGTAATGATGATGATGATGATGATGATGTTCCATGTTTCACTTGCCATTTGAAGCTTCCACATTATTAGTAGAATTTTAAGCTCAATCCTGGTATGTACTGGAAGCCAATGTAGTTCCTTCAATTTTTCTTAGATGTGATCAAATTCCCTGATCTTTCCTATGACACGAATTCCAGATTTCTGCAGGTACTGCAGCTCCCTGATATCTGATTGCAGGAGACCTGCAAGAAGCCAATTTCCATAGTCTAGAGTAGATGTGACAAAAGCATGAGTTAGTTTTAATGGATGATATATTTTTGATGTGGTAATATCCCTTTTTGCACATTTTTTTAATTTGTGTTTTTATGTCCATCTTTGAGTGTATGTGATACTAAGGTCTACAACAGCAAGGTCTAGGTGTGGTATCAGCGTCACCTACTCTGACACTGTCAGTGATGAACTATGTCTGTCAGTTCATATTAGCATCTCAGTTTTCCCATTCATTTTATTTGCAATTAGAATAAATCCTACGTCACATACACATTCCTCTAAGTATTTCTTACTGATGCATGCTTGTTGATCAGAGGTATTGTCAACAGGGGTGTAAATTTGGTAGCGTACATGTGAGAATTTAGTCCATATTTAGACAAAATATCAGCCAGTGGAGACATACAGATGGTGACCAATCCCTGTGGGACTCCATACTTTATTGGTTTAGACATGGATCTATGGCTTGCAACGTATAACCTTGACGCATTGTTTCCTGCCATATAAATACAATTTTATCCATGAGAGGGCTTGACCCTTGAAATTACATCTGGTTCCCAATCCATCAAACGGTATTTGATGGTCAATGGTGTCAAAAGCTGCAGAGAGATCACATTACAGTAGAATCACTGATTTTTTTGTTATCAAGCTCACGCATGATGTCATTTCGTACCCTGAGCAAGGCAGTTTCTGTGCTATGATGTTCTTTGTATGCTGATTGGAACTTGTCTGTAAGGCCATTTTCTTACTAAGTGGGTCAGCTACTGCCTTCTCGGTAAGTTTTGAGATATAGGTAAGATTTGATACCGGTCTAAAATTTTTATCCATAAGTTATCCGTGTGTTTCATTCTCCTTATCCAGGCAAATTATTTTTAATTTTTCTAGGAAAAATAATCATTGAACTTCTCTGCTTGAGAAATCTCACAACCTGATTGGGGCATAGGTGTGTCCTTTGCCTTGTGCATGACCTGATCTATGGCCCTAAATAGATTTATAGGGTGATTTTTATTTTCTTCCACCAATTTTGCAAATTAATTGGATTGGGATGCTTTCAATAATTATATCTGTCAATATACTTTGTCAGTGTGCTTGCCCATATTTTTTCCTCTTCCTCTCAAGATGTCTCTTTAGAGATCTTTCATGCTTAATTTGGTCTTTTATTCATGGCACAGATTTGCACTGAGAGACGGCACATTTTTTAAGGGCATGTTTATCCATTAACGATATTAGTTTATTATCATAGTTATCCACCAATTCCCAAAGGAAAAGGTGTTCCTAGTCAGAGGACTGGTCCATTAGGGATTTAAGGTCGATCCTAAGGTATTCAAAGTCTATACACTTATAATTCCTGTATTTGATTGTTTTCTTTTTAGGTAATTTAGGTGGAGTTATATCCAAGCATATTTTAATCATTTTATCATCTGATATATATTCATCTCCAAGGTGGTTGCTGTCCTTGAAGGTTATGATAAGATCAAGAGTTCCCTAGCCTATGGCTTGGATCCCTAACCCATTGTGTCATGTCAAAGGTTGATAGGATGTCATTGAACTTTAAAATTAAACATTACAGTCTCAAGATTGTGACATATTTTTAAATAAAAAATATGAACATCAATTTAAGATCTCAGCTTTGTTAGAGACACTCTGAATCAAAATAGGATACACAGGTAGATTTGTTTGTTTGTTTGTTGTTTTACATCACTTTCAACATTATTTCAGTCATTTCGTGATGAGACCTACTTGTAGCAGATATAGTGCTGCCTCACTGAATTGTCATGTCGCAGGTCCTTGACATGACAACCCACCCGGTCACAGATTTACAAGGACAACGGGTTAACCCTTTGGCACGGGCCTCAGCTCATGTGTGAAATTGTATCATGAGTTTAATCTCGGCATAGCCGGGGTTCGAACCCACGACCTTTGGATCACCACAGAGGAACTGGTGATAATAAGCTGGCGCTCTAACCAACTGCGCCAAGGCCCGTGGCCTACACATGTAGAATAATTATAATATTTGAAAATTACTATAATTATAGTATATTTTCTTTCTTTGTAAATGTGAGAAAAAATTATTGAATCAAAAGTTAGCGGGAAAGGGCAAGAAATTTAGCCGTCCACTTAGAATATCAATATTTGATGGCTACTTAGGTAGTGTTTTGAGAGTTAGGTAGTTAGCTTAGACAAACAGAATGGCCAGGTAGCCACTTGTAGGACTGGTATATATTTAGTATAAATACCAAATAAGAAAATGGTATAGAGCAAGGAATACTGGGTAAGTAGCCGCTCACAATGTATATACAGAGGGTGAACAGTCTCAACAAGAAAAAATGGCTGGTCATAGCCGCTTGTTTTTGTTTGCATCCACCGTCAGAACAAGTCCGAACAAGCACTGTACGTTGTAGTTTTGGCACTAGATTGGCACTAAATTGGAACTAAAATGTTCAGAGGTAGTGTCAGACACAGATAGTGTACAAAATATGTAGAAAAAGAGAGAGATATAAGGTATCAGACTGTGAGCGTGGTGGCTCGCAAAGACAACATAGTATGATCCGCCCTCGCTAGTGGTTTTCCAATCAAAACTGCCGTCAGAGCTTGCAAAAAGTCTGGTATCAGATAGACCTCTTTTTAGACAGGGTTCAAAAATCGACAAGAAAAGACAATTTTTCAGAGCTCAAACAAAAGCTGCCATTCTACTCTCACACATGCTCAGGACCTGTGCTGTCACAGTAGATGATCCAGGGAAATAGTCTCTGGCAATTTGCAGACAAGGTACGGTGGATTGCAGATTTTCTGGTCCTCATTAAAGTTTGATACCTTACCACAGATGTCAATTATGTACTTTCAATAGTTGTTCTTATCCCTGTTAAGACTGTTCACCTTTATCAAATTATATATTTTTTAAGCTCTCAAATGCTTTTGATTTAACACGTGTTAATGAACCATTTGAAGCAAAATTTTGGTATTCATTGAAAACTATATGTTACAAATGCTCTGAGGGATTCTTTGTCTTTCAATTGATTAACCCTATTAATGGAATTGAAAACTATTTGGCGCTGCTCCAAAATTCTAATAGCTTTTGTGCGACCCAATACACTTTCTTGTACATATTTGAATATGTAATTGCATTGCATAGTTGTCACCTTAATTTTCAGGTCTGTCCATATTACTATTCGTACGATTTCAACAACTTTTACTGATGTGATATTTCTGAAATATCATCTCAGTGCACTATTTCATCTTAATAATAATACTCTGACTGCCGTGCATACATCCGGCTCATAGCAGGAACAAAGAAGCAATTGAACGGTTGGACCAATCAGAGAACAGCTTGCTATTAATCTTACAAGAATTGAAGAAACAATTGTGGGAGAAGGTGAACAACTTTAACAGCTTTAAGAATGAAATAATTCATCATCAAAGCTAACAAGACTATATAAGAAAAGAAAAAATAAAACAGATTATCTCAGGGAAAATAGAATGAGAACTTTATCCCAAAAATGAACATAGACAAATCATTAACTGGCAGAAAAAATGAACTGGTATTAAATAATTGTTTTACTTAGATGACCATGAGTCATTTAAGGCAGTTACGGATGGTCTACTTCATCATAATAATGAAACTGGTGAACTCAGGCTTCAATTAAGATGATAGCTAAACTAATGCACTTAGATTGAATTGAAAAGCATTGCTCGCACAGAGTCAATATGGTAACTAAGACCAGAGTATTTCAATAAATTATCTTTTTTAAATATTTGTTTTCATATTGGTCCATACACAAACTGAATTTCTAGGCATTGCTGAAGGAACAATGCAAATATTTACAGCATGCATTAAGGTTTTGTTTCACAATAGTTAGGGTAATACCAATATGCTCTGCGCAGATTCAACATGCCAATATACATGTATCGTGGTATTGTCAACAATAAAAACATTGCAATATGTCCATGTGACATTTGTAAAATAAGTCTTTGAGTGGACTGCATATATGCAATTATTGCAGCAAATAAATAGGAATACATGATACGTCATCACTGCAATATTTGTGCCCTAAATATTCTTAAACACAATACTCGAAATAAGTCTGTGCATTATTATCATAGGTTATATACCCTCCATGATTGAAGATTT
The DNA here is from genome assembly GCA_949316495.1 of Amphiduros pacificus. Taxonomy (NCBI): domain Eukaryota; kingdom Metazoa; phylum Annelida; class Polychaeta; order Phyllodocida; family Hesionidae; genus Amphiduros; species Amphiduros pacificus. The sequence continues at coordinate 53,080,672 of OX439001.1, read as the reverse complement.
TGGCAATACTTGACATTATCGATCCCAATCATGATGATTGTCCCTAACAAATTTTTTTTATTATAGTTTAGCTTTTTGATATTATCTCATCCATATATTACTGTTATTTTTCATGATGGTTTTTCATAATATTTTATATAAAATGTTTGTTCTTAGTATGGATAGGAGAATACGGTAGTTTGAACACATATTGATATTTTTTATCATCTTGAGATTATAATATAACTCCATCTACTAAGCATATTTCAACATAATATATCTATTGGTGTTTTCTTGAAATGTTGTCAACTGACAGGAATATCACGTCTTAATGATCGATTTATTATCTAGACGTGGTTAACTGTAAAAATATTTGACAATGAAATTTTGATATTAACAATAATCAGTTTGCAAAATCCAGTTGGTGCACACTTTCCGGAACTGTGAATTGGCATTGGGATTTCTGATTGATAATGAAAGGTGTCAAATGCCTGTTGATATTCATGGCACTATTTTCCTGTTTTCATTTCCAGCATGGTCCATATTCTAGCAAATGTGTTCGCTATGTGAGCACCACTTATTCATTGGCGATATTGGTTTATATCTGGTACATAAGTATAACATTAATTGATGATTCGTTTAAACACATCTATAAGGAGAAGGATATGCTTAATGTGTGTCTTGTCATATATACTTTTATAAATGCTATCTTTTCCATAGTAAATTCTTCTCTCTTCTTTATCATTTGTTGCAGGAAGAGTATGGTAGAAGCTTTCCTCAAATCACTTTTTCTCTTGGATTTAGAAAAAACTAAGAATAGAAGGGTAATTTTGGCTGATCATATCAAGGTCAGAATAATGCTTGCTTCAATCATTGTTGCATATTTGATAAGTGGTGGATACATGGGATATGAATATTATACAACTTTACCCCCAAATAGTATCATACGACTTGATTTTGTTTCAATACTGAAATATATCTATTATTTATTTTTTTCAAACCCACTTATTCGATTTAATGGTTTTTGTGTAGCAGTATTGATATATATTATAAATCAAAAGCTCAAAATATTCAATGATCAAATGAGTGAGAAATTAAACAAAGATATTGATATCCAGGGGCTTGAGGATTTACGTCTGAAATATGAGGAGATCCGAAATGTGATAGCTTTATTTGACAATGCATTTCGTTGGTTCATTGGAATAAACATCTTGCTCTCCATTCCTGTCACTTGTTTCTATATTTACTTCATTTTCACTTTGGTGAGTGATGTTACATATCTCTATATTCATTGTTTAACACAAATTTTGGCCATCATCCTTATTGGTTCCGAGGCAGGAAATTTATGTAACTTGGTAAGTGGTATCAACACTTTGGAATTCTTGTTAATTCAAATTCACAAAAGCTAGTCAAAGACCATCATTTAAATGGAAAAAAATGAATAACCATAGTTTGTATGGGTTAGTAATTTGTGATCATCAGGTTAATAGATTATTCATATGTATATGTTTATAAATGATGATATAATTGTTGTTCTTATCTGATTACAATGAATGTATTTGACAGGCAAAGCATCCAGCAAATCTTTTGTATAAGCTTAAGTTTGTGGATATGAAGGCTAATGAATGTTTTCAGGTAAGTGTGTCTCTCACAGTGCATGATTAATATTAGACATAATATATTGTTCACACGCTTCCGAAAATATAATGTTGTGGTGAACATATGAAACATTCTTGTACATACATGATTCATACAAGCGATGTCTAAATTGCTGTATAATCAGATATATCTTTTCATGACAAGATTTAAGTCACATGAGAAACCTATCCACCATTATACAATGTCTAGACAAAAGGACTGCTGAAACATTAACCCATGCCTTTATTACATCCACGCTAGACTATGGAAATGGTCTACTTGCGGGTCTACCTAGGTCTGACATCAAGAAACTGCAATATATTCAGAACTCTGCAGCTTGTGTGGTTGGAAAAAAAAGGAAATTTGACCTCATCTCTGAGAAACTGAGAGAATTACCTTGGCTCCCTATGCATGCTAGATTTGACTTCTTACAACCTGGAAGGCTCTAAATGGTAAGGTACCGCCTTACCTGCATGACCTCCTCCTAGTGAAAAGGGATGACGGGTCTGAGGTCCAACAATGGAACTAACCTGATAATCCCTAACACTAGGCTGAAGACTGGGCGAGAGGGCTTTCTCATCAGTTGGCCTACGACTATGGAATTGCCTGCCTAGTGACATCAGTACTAGTGACTCAGTTACCTCTTTGAAGAGCCAACTGAAAACCCACCTTTTTAGAAAGCATGTACTGAATGCAGCCTATGAACAGACTTGTCTTTTATCAGCGCTATACAAATTTTATTATTATTATTATTATTGTTTAGTCTATTTTGTATACACACCCTTTTTCCCAACTATCATCTACTTTGGGGTCTACTACTCAAGGCGTGGCTCCTTGTCAGTGTAATGTACCTCGCAAACATAATGCAGGACATATCTGCATACATTGAGAATGACCCTGACTGGGGATCCTGGCCCTTGTAATCTGGCATTCTCAGACATGGGCACATTGCCTTCGTACAAGGACTCCAGTAAACTCTCTTCTAAGCCTACCAGCAGCATTTTTGTGTAGCACAGCTTGACAAACATTACCTTTGATTAGACTGAGTACTATCTCAGAGCAACTAGTGATTTATGGGCACGTCAAGTTAACAGTTAACAATAGTACACCTTATAATTCAGTTCATGTATAATAATTGCATTGTGTACATTATGTCTCTGAGAATTTGAATTGGGGTAACTGCTTCGTCCGAGCCATTACCACTTCTCACAATGCTAAATCTAATATTACATTCCCTCCTCTTTCAGATATTTTCTGATCTCACTTGCTATGGCTCATTTGATGGCAGCAAAGGTATGTTCAGACTGCTGGTCCATCGGGTTTTCATATCTTGCCTTCATGTCTTGAATAAAAAGAAATACATTTATTTGTTTTGATTCATTTTCATAAGACCCAATTTGTTTGAGGGACCTCCTTCTTTTTATGAAAGACTTCTTACTTTTGCACCTCATGTCCATTCGGTAAACAACCTAATCAATTTTGATGGATTCTTTTGACTTACTCGATATGGGTATATTAATATCAAAGTATAAGACTGTATAAATCCCTGTGCAGCCAGATATGTCTTATTGCTGGCAAGTGGGCCTGTTGAAGTGCCTCCATCAGTAGAAATAACACACATGGGCATATAACATTTTTACTGTGTGGGACACATTCACAAATGATACATGACTGAATGTGGACCTTTGTAGGCTATTTTCATAAAGTATTGCCAGTGACCTTGAAGTGAGCTTTGGGTGACTTTGAAAATTAAACTCCTATTTCCATGGATTTTACTATAAATTTCAATATTTCATCATCTGCATCTTTCAAAAAGGAGCTAATAGAAGCTTTATTCCTCAAAATCTGTTCAGAATTAACAATATTAGAACCATTTTTAATTTTGGACCAATCACAAAGGAAAATTAGAGTACATTTTGATATGCTGAGCTATTTTGAAACAATATCTGCAATAACAATTTATTGTTGGTTGAGTTATGAAAGTACCTATAATTATTCTGCATAGAAATATCTTCAATACTGAAAAAAAGCTGAAATTAAAGTCCATCAGTTTTGAGATTTGTCAACAAGCTAAATATGGTTAGATATGGCTTGAATATGGTTGGACAAAAAGTATGTAAAAATAAGTCTTAGTGTAATTTCAGAAAACAACACCCAATAAGTTGCTCTAATAACAATAGTACATAAGAAAATTAAAATAAGCTATTGTGAGAAATTGCCTTAGATGGATTATATCATTGAATAGCAATTTTTCTAATATCTATTTTTTCAACAAGAAGAGGAAGATGCTAAAATTATTTCTTGAATATGTATAAATTGGAGAATGTCTTCTGTTTTGGCATCATTTGTGCTGGGTAAAAGTGACACCATGTACCCACTGCAATAGGAAGTTTTGTACTACCCATTTCATGTTCAATGTCTCCCAATTCTAGTGATGTTGTGTAACCTCTTTGAAATCAAATTCATTTCTCTAATCGCTTAGAATGACATAATTCATTCATTTCAGGTGCAATTGTTCCTGACTTGCGTGAATCATTCGTCTCCCAACCTTACTGCAGCTGGTTTCATTGTAATTACCAAAGATGTTATTTTAACGGTATGTAGAATTGTTTCGGAACATATTTACATAAAATATATCAACATCGGTTTTTTATACAGAAATGCTTTATCTTTTTTCAGATCTTGGCAGCTATTGTGACATACATCCTAATTTTGATACAATTCCACTCCGAAGATCCAATACAATGTAATTGTTCCGTTAACTCCACAGTGACCTGATGCATTTCCTATCCTTTGCAGCAGTATAAGTTGTGTATTTCCAAGACATTTGGAAGACAGGTTTCCTGTTCTGTTGATGTATGATTCAAGGATTGATTACATGGTCATTACCTGGTTTTTAAATCAAATATAATAAGGTATTTGATTGAATCAGCTTACGCTCTATTGACTGTGCATTATATGTTCCCAACTTAGGAAAACCAAATCTGAATCGACATTTGTTCCAATTTTAGTTGTTTTTTTTTAATACGTGTAAAATGTGATACGTTTTCCTTGCCTTCATTATTAAAATAAACATTCTTTTTTTCTGTCTCTCTCTCAGTTGCACTTGATAAATACCAAAATGAGGCTTGATTTTGCTGTATGAAAACATGTGACATTTAAATACTCCTGAATTGTTTATAATATACACATAATATGCACAAAGTAGAACATCAGTAGAACATCAGTATTTAGTTTTTCTGTATTGTACAGCAATTTCGACGGTGAATAAAATAACAGTAGATATTGCTGTCATATAACACATTGAATAAAGATTGAATAAAAAATATCCAACCTTTTTGAATGTGTATTCTGAAAAAAACTCACGAGGAATCATACCCATTTTGATGCAACAAAAGTTTGTCCTGCCAGAAACAGGCAAGGGTTTTGACAGTTTTCTCAAGAGATATCTGCAAATTGCAGGAGGTTGTATGTGAAACCGGTTCTTGCTGCTGAAATAGTTTGCTTGGCCATTTTTTGGCCCCATTCTCCCATGGTACTACTAATACTACTAATATAATGAATACAATGAAATCTGTGTTGTGAACTGCCCATATAAAGAAAATAGTATTCACATGAAGCAAATATAACAATGTAAACATTAAGGACAAATGTAGTCCTGCAGGGGTCACTACCGTTGCATCAGCGGAATAATTTAGTCCAATTTGCTCACTTCACCATCGGTCTCGTATTTTCTGTTGGTATCATATTTCTGTTGGTCTCACATTTTCTGTTGGTCTCGTATTTTCTGTTGGTCTCGTATTTTCTGTTGGTATCGTATTTCTGTTGGTCTCACATTTTCTGTTGGTCTCGCATTTTCTGTTGGTCTCATATTTTCTGTTGGTCTCGTATTTCTGTTGGTCTCGCATTTTTGTTGGTCTCACATTTTCTGTTGGTCTCGTATTTTCTGTTGGTCTCACATTTTCTGTTGGTCTCGTATTTTCTGTTGGTCTCGTATTTTCTGTTGGTCTCACATTTTCTGTTGGTCTCACATTTTCTGTTGGTCTCGTATTTCTGTTGGTCTCGCATTTTCTGTTAGTCTCATATTTTCTGTTGGTCTCATATTTTCTGTTGGTCTCGTATTTTTTGTTGGTCTCGTATTTTCTGTTGGTCTCACATTTTCTGTTGGTCTCATATTTTCTGTTGGTCTCACATTTTCTATTGGTCTCGTATTTTCTGTTTGGTTTGCTTATCTCTTCTTTTGTTTCTGTAAACTTTCGTCTAAACTTGAAATTGATCAAATATTAATAAAAGCAAAGATTTGATTGGATATTCCTGTCACATTAATACAATGCCTTCTCAAAAACTTGTCCAAGTCATCTCTATCTTTACTTCAAATAATACCAAAAACAAATATCTTTTCCTCTTTTTTTGCTTTTCTTTTTTATTGTTTTGTTTTGTTTTGTTTTGTTTTGTTTTCTTTTTTTCTTATCTTATCTTTTCTTTTCTTTTTGTAAACTCTTGTCTAAACTTGAAATTGATCAAATATTAATAAAAGCAAAGAAAAAATCAAATTAAATATCTCTGCCGTTGCATGTTGTAAAAAAGAACTTTCAAATTGGAAGACCCTCTTCCATCTGACCTAATGACGTGTTTCCTTTGGTTGGATATTCGTGTCACATTAATAGAGTATATGCAGGTGTTGAGACAGTGATATCACTGATAAGGATCCGGCCCAAGTCCACTTCTGTCTCCTGCCTTATCACTCTGGGTCAAACCTAACACTTGTCTCTTACTCACGCTCCACACAGCACAAAACATAACCGCTGTGCACACGAATGTAGATATGCACGCTTAAGAATATCACTGATATTAATATAGACATTCTGGTACCTTGTGTGATTTGGCAAATATTATACCATTCATAGAAACCGGCGGCGGATTCTACCAGACTGAGTAAGTTCCATATCTTTTGTTAAAGATGATCAATTATTTCAAGAGACAACTTAGGATTAGCATAATTAGTATTATTCTAGATCTGCTTGATTCTGTAATCCAATTAGATGGTAACAATGCTAAAATTAGAAATAGTGCAACCATTTCAGAATATGATTAACAGTCAATAGAAAAACAAGTACTACTGTCTTTACTGTGAATCAGTCATGAATCTGACATGTATTGAGGCCATATTAGACTTATTTACCCAATTATACATGATCAGCAAAGCCAATTATAGTTTGCTTATTATAGCTTTTTGTTTCCCAGCGATAATTGGACACCGATAGCAGAATGTGACAACACCTGCTCGTGAGTACCTCACAGACGACCTACAGGTGGCCTCGATGTGACCTTCATATGACCTACCATCCTTCACAGTCTATATTATAACCATCAATATAATATGGGGAACTTTCCATTATGGATGTTTCTCTGTTTCACAGCTCAGGTGGGTGTAATGTCCTCCACAGTTGTCATTCTCTCTTCAAATCAATAATATTGAATAATATATGTATATATTTTATTTATTCATATTTATTTCCAGTCATATTTTATTTATTCATATTTATTTCCATACACATTAAACCTTTTTGAATAAAACACATCTTTATATATATATATATAAATATTATTTTTTATTCAAGAAGGTTCTGTTTCAAATAAAGTCAACTATATATTAATATTTTCTTACCTCTTAGAATCATAAGGCAATAAACTTGTTCTTATATGCACATTCACCGCAACTTACCATTATGTGTGAGGCCTTTTAGAGGTTCTGAGGCATTTACCGTCATTATATTACTAGAATAGGTAGGGATCCTCAGGACAGAAATAGACAACGATCGCAGTTCCTGGCCATCATGTTACTGGAATAGGTAGGGATCCTCAAGACAGAAATAGACAATGATCGCCGTCCCTGGCCATCATGTTACTAGAATAGGTAGGGATCCCCAAGACAGAAAGAGACAACGATCGCAGTCCCTGGCCATCATGTTACAAGAATAGGTAGGGATCCTCAAGACAGAAATAGACAACGATCGCAATCCGTGGCCATCATGTTACTGGAATAGGTAGGGATCCCCAAGACAGAAAGAGACAACGATCGCAGTCCCTGGCCATCATGTTACTAGAATAGGTAGGGATCTTCAAGACAGAAAGAGACAACGATCGCAGTGCCTGGCCATCATGTTACTAGAATAGGTAGGGATCCTCAGGACAGAAATAGACAACGATCGCAGTCCCTGGCCATCCTGTTACTAGAATCGGTAGGGATCCTCAGGACAGAAATAGACAACAATCGCAGTCCCTGGCCATCATGTTACTAGAATAGGTAGGGATCCTCAAGACAGAAATAGACAACGATCGCAATCCGTGGCCATCATGTTACTAGAATCGGTAGGGATCCTCAGGACAGAAATAGACAACAATCCCAGTCCCTGGCCATCATGTTACTAGAATAGGTAGGGATCCTCAAGACAGAAATAGACAACAATCGCAGTCCCTGGCCATCATGTTACAAAAATAGGTAGGGATCCTCAAGACAGAAATAGACAACGATCGCAGTCCCTGGCCATCATGTTACTAGAATAGGTAGGGATCCTCAAGACAGAAATAGACAACGATCGCAGTCCCTGGCCATCATGTTACTAGAATCGGTAGGGATCCTCAGGACAGAAATAGACAACAATCCCAGTCCCTGGCCATCATGTTACTAGAATAGGTAGGGATCCTCAAGACAGAAATAGACAACGATCGCAGTCCCTGGCCATCATGTTACTAGAATCGGTAGGGATCCTCAAGACAGAAATAGACAACGATCGCAATCCGTGGCCATCATGTTACTGGAATAGGTAGGGATCCCCAAGACAGAAAGAGACAACGATCGCAGTCCCTGGCCATCATGTTACTAGAATAGGTAGGGATCTTCAAGACAGAAAGAGACAACGATCGCAGTGCCTGGCCATCATGTTACAAGAATAGGTAGGGATCCTCAGGACAGAAATAGACAACGATCGCAGTCCCTGGCCATCCTGTTACTAGAATCGGTAGGGATCCTCAGGACAGAAATAGACAACAATCGCAGTCCCTGGCCATCATGTTACTAGAATAGGTAGGGATCCTCAAGACAGAAATAGACAACGATCGCAATCCGTGGCCATCATGTTACTAGAATCGGTAGGGATCCTCAGGACAGAAATAGACAACAATCCCAGTCCCTGGCCATCATGTTACTAGAATAGGTAGGGATCCTCAAGACAGAAATAGACAACAATCGCAGTCCCTGGCCATCATGTTACAAAAATAGGTAGGGATCCTCAAGACAGAAATAGACAACGATCGCAGTCCCTGGCCATCATGTTACTAGAATAGGTAGGGATCCTCAGGACAGAAATAGACAACAATCCCAGTCCCTGGCCATCATGTTACTGGAATAGGTAGGGATCCTCAAGACAGAAAGAGACAACGATCGCAGTCCCTGGCCATCATGTTACTAGAATAGGTAGGGATCCTCAAGACAGAAATAGACAACGATCGCAGTCCCTGGCCATCATGTTACTAGAATCGGTAGGGATCCTCAGGACAGAAATAGACAACAATCCCAGTCCCTGGCCATCATGTTACTAGAATAAGTAGGGATCCTCAAGACAGAAATAGACAACGATCGCAGTCCCTGGCCATCATGTTACTAGAATAGGTAGGGATCCTCAAGACAGAAATAGACAACGATCGCAGTCCCTGGGCATTATGTTACTGGAATAGGTAGGGATCCTCAAGACAGAAATAGACAACGATCGCAGTCCCAGGCCATCATGTTACTAGAATCGGTAGGGATCCTCAAGACAGAAATAGACAACGATCGCAGTCCCTGGCCATCATGTTACTAGAATAGGTAGGGATCCTCAAGACAGAAATAGACAACGATCGCAGTCCCTGGGCATTATGTTACTGGAATAGGTAGGGATCCTCAAGACAGAAATAGACAACGATCGCAGTCCCTGGCCATCATGTTACTAGAATCGGTAGGGATCCTCAAGACAGAAATAGACAACGATCGCAGTCCCTGGCCATCATGTTACTAGAATAGGTAGGGATCCTCAAGACAGAAATAGACAACGATCGCAGTCCCTGGCCATCATGTTACTGGAATAGGTAGGGATCCTCAGGACAGAAAGAGACAACGATCGCAATCCGTGGCCATCATGTTACTAGAATAGGTAGGGATCCTCAAGACAGAAATAGACAACGATCGCAGTCCCTGGCCATCATGTTACTAGAATAGGTAGGGATCCTCAAGACAGAAATAGACAACGATCGCAGTCCCTGGCCATCATGTTACTAGAATAGGTAGGGATCCTCAAGACAGAAATAGACAATGATCGCAGTCCCTGGCCATCATGTTACTAGAATCGGTAGGGATCCTCAAGACAGAAATAGACAATGATCGCAGTCCCTGGCCATCATGTTACTAGAATCGGTAGGGATCCTCAGGACAGAAATAGACAACGATCGCAGTCCCTGGCCATCATGTTACAAAAATAGGTAGGGATCCTCAAGACAGAAATAGACAACGATCCCAGTCCCTGGCCATCATGTTACTAGAATCGGTAGGGATCCTCAAGACAGAAATAGACAACAATCGCAGTCCCTAGCCATCATGTTACTAGAATCGGTAGGGATCCTCAAGACAGAAATAGACAACAATCGCAGTCCCTAGCCATCATGTTACTAGAATAGGTAGGGATCCTCAAGACAGAAATAGACAACAATCGCAGTCCCTGGCCATCATGTTACTAGAATCGGTAGGGATCCTCAAGACAGAAATAGACAACAATCGCAGTCCCTGGCCATCATGTTACAAAAATAGGTAGGGATCCTCAAGACAGAAATAGACAACGATCCCAGTCCCTGGCCATCATGTTACTAGAATCGGTAGGGATCCTCAAGACAGAAATAGACAACAATCGCAATCCCTGGCCATCATGTTACTAGAATAGGTAGGGATCCTCAAGACAGAAATAGACAACAATCGCAGTCCCTAGCCATCATGTTACTAGAATCGGTAGGGATCCTCAAGACAGAAATAGACAACAATCGCAGTCCCTGGCCATCATGTTACTAGAATAGGTAGGGATCCTCAAGACAGAAATAGACAACGATCGCCGTCCCTGGCCATCATGTTACTAGAATAGGTAGGGATCCTCAAGACAGAAATAGACAACAATCGCAGTCCCTGGCCATCATGTTACTAGAATCGGTAGGGATCCTCAAGACAGAAATAGACAACAATCGCAGTCCCTGGCCATCATGTTACAAAAATAGGTAGGGATCCTCAAGACAGAAATAGACAACAATCGCAGTCCCTGGCCATCATGTTACAAAAATAGGTAGGGATCCTCAGGACAGAAATAGACAACAATCGCAGTCCCTGGCCATCATGTTACAAAAATAGGTAGGGATCCTCAGGACAGAAATAGACAACAATCGCAGTACCTGGCCATCATGTTACAAAAATAGGTAGGGATCCTCAGGACAGAAATAGACAACAATCGCAGTCCCTAGCCATCATGTTACTAGAATCGGTAGGGATCCTCAAGACAGAAATAGACAACAATCGCAGTCCCTAGCCATCATGTTACTAGAATCGGTAGGGATCCTCAAGACAGAAATAGACAACAATCGCAGTCCCTAGCCATCATGTTACTAGAATAGGTAGGGATCCTCAAGACAGAAATAGACAACAATCGCAGTCCCTGGCCATCATGTTACTAGAATAGGTAGGGATCCTCAAGACAGAAATAGACAACGATTGCAGTCCCTGACCATCCTGTTACTAGAATAGGTAGGGATGCCCAAGACAGAAAGAGACAACGATCGCAATCCCTGGCCATCATGTTACAAAAATAGGTAGGGATCCTCAGGACAGAAATAGACAACGATCGCAGTCCCTGGCCATCATGTTACTAGAATCGGTAGGGATCCTCAAGACAGAAATAGACAACGATCGCAGTCCCTGGCCATCATGTTACTAGAATAGGTAGGGATCCTCAAGACAGAAATAGACAACAATCGCAGTCCCTGGCCATCATGTTACTAGAATAGGTAGGGATCCTCAGGACAGAAATAGACAACGATCACAGTCCCTGGCCATCATGTTACTGGAATAGGTAGGGATCCTCAAGACAGAAATAGACAACGATCGCAGTCCCTGGCCATCATGTTACTAGAATAGGTAGGGATCCTCAGGACAGAAAGAGACAACGATCGCAGTCCCTGGCCATCCTGTTACTAGAATAGGTAGGGATCCTCAGGACAGAAATAGACAACAATCGCAGTCCCTGGCCATCATGTTACTAGAATAGGTAGGGATCCTCAAGACAGAAATAGACAACAATCGCAGTCCCTGGCCATCTAATTTTGTTAGTCCTTTCTCAGGGTGGATACCACAATGTGTGTAAGTTGATTTCCCCAGTGCTTCACTACCACATTCAGGTATATTCGCTTATGAGGAAAATATCATGAATATTCAAAATATTAAATCTCTCTTTTGATCAGCATTTAAGAAGGATTTCAGTGCTTTGGTAAGGCCTGTATTGTCATACAGAAATCGAATTACTTTAGGATTATCTCGATATATTCAGGTAATCCTTCCATATTGGGTGACTTGATACAAAGCCACCGTCCACTTGAATACAGTATCATATTTTAGACAAACAGTATCAATGCATCACTTCTATCAATACAGCTAAAATGAACCTCAATATGTTCAAGTAATATAGGCTATGAAACTGGAAGTGTTATATGGGACGATACCATGTTTGAGTGGTATGCTGTAATATACAGTTACCAAATAAACTATTATCTCAGATCATATAATAAAATGCCAATCTCAAGGTAGCCATAAATCATCATGGGCTATATTACAACATATGCAAGCGATTCAAATTAAATCATGAATTTCAAGATTTTAATAATGGATTTTTAACTTTGTAAGTTGGTCACGAAGCCAACCTTGAACATATTTGCATTGTGCACATTAGACTGGAAAAGAATACTATCTTCGTCACTTGCAGATAACATATTGTCGTTAATTGGATTGATGTGAACAATTGTGATTGCTAATGCTGCCCTCTGTTGTGTATTTGGTAGTTGGTAGGTGGCGCCCCGCATCTTGGCAGCAGGCTGTGTTCCGAGTGTGCACCAGGGTACGGGATGCTTGTTTCCTGCACAGACGCCCGGGACACGGTGTGCGCTCCCTGCACCCCGGGAACATACTCCAAGCACTACAGCTCCTCCCACGTCTGTGAAGCCTGCTCTAAATGTGGACAGGGTCTATTTGAACTTCAGGCCTGCACGCCTTTTAGGGATGTGTTTTGTGAACTTTGTTCATGGACAAAAGCATTTGACAATGTTGACTATAAGAAGAAATGCGTTGGCTATACAAATGCTGAAAGTGTGAAATATCACAAACCTCCGCAAGATGGTAATAAAGGATACCAAATGCTTGGAGACGCCCCTGCTGCTGTGAATATTGGAGAAAAAGAAATCCCTGTTATAGACCCAGATGCAAAGCCAGAGGATGAAAACAAGGATGTGGACCCAGACAAAGAAAACATTATTATAAATAGTGTGATAGACGGGAATGAAACTGAAACTGAACCGCAGGTATCGAGACGTGAACCATTTGGTGTAAATATAGGGAACGACACAGACAAAAAAGAAAATGAAACCAAACCTGTAAATGATGAAGAAAATATTGGGCTGTCTGAGCAAGAGGGTGAAGCCCAGGTAGATCCATTGCCAGATAGTGGGTTGTCTGAGCAAGAGGGCGAACCCCAGGTAGATCCATTGCCAGATAGTGGGCTGTCTGAGCAAGAGGGTGAACCCCAAGTAGATCCATTGCCAGATAGTGGGCTGTCTGAGCAAGAGGGCGAACCCCAGGTAGATCCATTGCCAGATAGTGGGCTGTCTGAGCAAGAGGGTGAACCCCAAGTAGATCCATTGCCAGATAGTGGGCTGTCTGAGCAAGAGGGCGAACCCCAAGTAGATCCATTGCCAGATAGTGGGCTGTCTGAGGAAGAGGGCGAACCCCAGGTAGATCCATTGCCAGATAGTGGGCTGTCTGAGCAAGATCTTATACCAATCAATGGTTTGGCAGGAACAGAAGATCAATCAAATGATAACGACACTGCCCTAGAGGTGGAGCCTGGACAAAACAAAACAGGTGAAAATCCAAATAATATAACAGAAGATAACAGATTTAGAGATGGAGATGATCAAAGTGCGATAACAATGGAACCCATCTTAATAGATGAAGATGGCCTCGATGGGTCAGGCGAACTTGAACCACTTATATTTCCTTCCAAAATACCTTCCATTCATGAAAGCAAAGACAGAGAACCAACAGAGAAACAACAATCATCACCAGCATCGTCCTCATCACCAGCATCGTCCTCATCACCATCTGTACCATCACCTGAATCACATACGGACAAATCAAGTAATTCTCGTCAATTATATACATAATATGTTTTTTCCATATTGGCAAAAGAAAAAGATAAAATTAAACGTTATAAAATTCCACTTATCAGCTAACTGGAATAATCACTTTTCAGTTCCCCCGATAGAGAGACAGAGACATAAGCCAGACATGAAGCGAACATACAAACCCAAGGATGGGGGACACCAAGAGGAATCAGATTATGCAGATATACCAGAGATTGAGGCAATGAATGTCGGGGTAAGAACCATCCCAGATGGCATGCTTTGCAAATTTAAAAATATATTTTTAATAAGATCCTTTAAGATCGTTGATAATTCCTTAAATAGTATTGACAATGAAGGTTATAAGCGCCATGAGCAGTCTGGGTCTGAAATGGCGCTATAGAAATTTATTATTATCATTATTATTATTAACTACCGAAATTGGAGGATAAGACAAACATTAATACAGATATTTGAGTACTTCAGATTCACCGCTGTATCCAAGTTAATATGATATATATTATATTTTAAATCTATGTCACTTTTATGTTTGCAGGAGACGAAGTCATCCGAGACCAAGTCACATCCATTTGCCATCGCCATGGCTGCACTAACTGCTGGTATCGTTTTCTTCGCCATTGGATTCTTTCTGAATCGATTTGGCATAAAGAAATCAGTTTACACCCCTCCTACTGTGAAGGTGATTCTACTAACTCTTTATGTGTTTTTTTGTCACTTACATTTTTGATAAAACACTTACAAATTTGATAAAACACCATTAAATCTAATAATGATTGAATTCCTATCATAAAAAGAAATTCGTGATGTGGTATGGACCAACGTTTCCATTGAAAGTATCTATAGCATAACTGGTGACTATCTGGTGTTTTTCCCGTGTCCAGTATGAGCACCCTCCTTCCTACAAGCAGAGTGAGACCTACGTGGAGATGACTGCATTCAATGCTGATAACCGCCGCCAGTCAGCCACGCCCAGCATCACCATTAAGAATGCCAGCAGTGACGAGGAGGAAGACTCAGTGTTTGAAGAAAAGATTCCACTCACACATGGGGAGGAGGATGCTGGTATAAATACCATTGGTTGGTTTAAAGGGTTAATCATTTCTTATCGTAACCATGAGAAATAAATGATTTTCATAATAACCATTGGTGATAAAGATATAATTACATTTATCGATTTAATCATTTCAAATCTTGCCTATTCGTTTATTTAAAAGGTGGCAGAATTTGTATCATAATATTGTTTGTATGTGTTTAGATACAAAGTTACATATTGAAATCTACTCCCTTGGCAGAGTATAAATGTTGGCGACAAGCAGTTGGTGTGTACCAGCTGCACTCCTTAGTGCAATCTTGCACTCTAGGCGGGATGCCATTTGGTTTTGCCGAGTACAGAATCAGTGGCAATCATTCATATATATATATATATATATATATATATATATATATATATATATATATAGAGTGAGAGATATATATTGCAATACAGTATATTTCAGTGTCCTGCTGCTCATTCATCCTGTGTATACTATATTTTTCCTACTTATTGTATGGTACCTTTGGTTGGTGGTGGTTATGATTGTTTTCTATGCCTGTGTGTCATCCCTGCAGCCTATTATGAGCTGACTGACATCTTCCTCATCCCTATTCAAGGCAAGTACCAGTCCCCAATCAATCTGGACCCGGATGTGGCAGACTTTGATGATATTCTGGAGAAGCAGCCAATCAGCTTCAAGTATGTTCCCGAGAACACTCGATATATCACAAACACAGGCAGCACTGTCAAGGTGGATGTAGGTTGGAGGGGATCCGGTAGGTCCTCAATACATTGTATCCTATTTAGTGTAAAATAGTTCATACAACTGCATGGTCTCCACGTGGAAATTATGTACTTGCAATAGAAATAAAGCTTTCTATATAAAATATAGTGTGAGTAAATTTAAAGCATTTTTTTTAATCTTCCTATGAGAAGAAAGATTCTGTTGAAACTATAATGTGTTGTGAACATTGCATAAATGATGTATTCATTTCAACCAATTTTTTTTCCTTTGACTGTTTTGATGCGTGTTCGTATATATGTGTGAATGTATATATGCGATACAATATGCACTGTATAGATCAGTCTTATATCAAGACATACTTCTTAAATAACATCTCATAACATTATTTAAAAAATAAGGGTTTATTCATTATTGGAACCTGAGAGACACGTGGTATTGATGGAATCAATATCATTAAAGCAATACTTCCTGAACTGTGGCAAAAGATGCAAGTAGACCACAGAAAGTGGATGTAATCAGCTGTGATATAGAGATGAGAGTTGTTTATTCGGAATGCTTTGTTTTTTTATTCAGAGCTGTCTGGAGGACCATTTGGAGAGAAGAGGTATTGTCTGGACCACTTCCGGTTCATCTGGGGAAAGAAAGGCTCCAATGGATCAGAGCATTCCATCCAGGGAAGACGCTTCACAGGAGAGGTAGGGGGCACCACCTGCTGCTTATTGCAAGATATGGGGAGCATACATTGTTTAGTTCAAACAAGGGAGCATGCGTTTTTTATTGTGGGAGGCCACATGCATCTGCTTACTGTAGACTGTAAGGAGCGAGCATTACTAATCGTCGGGAGGTAGAGAGTTGTTTTGTGATTATGTAATATTTAATGTGTTCGGTTCCAAGTTTATTTAAATATATATAATATAAACAGTTCCAAGTTTATCTATATACATATGGTTGATTGAATATTGCAGATACAATTGGTACATTGGAACTGCGATGATTACCAAATTTTCGCTGAAGCCAGAGAGGCTGTGAAGGGCATTGCCATTGTTTCCGTCCTAATCAAGGTCAGTTATTGCCGCTTTCAAATATCATGTGTAGAATAGGTTTTCAAAATGTATTTTCCATTATTTTTCTTATATTTGTGTTTGAGATAGATAGCCACTAGAGAGTGGTCATTACTTATTTCAATACCTCATATTGGTAATTTGAATTATATTAAGCAATTTGAGTGCATTGCAGGTATCATAATAGTACTGAGGTCATGTGGGAAAATTATCCTTATCTTTATGTTTTAGTGCATTTAGACCACAAACAGCATATTTGATAATGATCTGAAATGTAATATTACTAAATATAATCTAATTATAAAATATATATAATGTTGATCAAAACATATTTTACAGAGTTGAATGAGAAATATTTATGTACTAGAAACTATCTCCAATTTATTTTCTGATGTTATATATTAATGATAAGGAGATGGATGTGGAGAGCCATGAAGGGCTCAAGGTGATCACCGACTGTCTGCCCAGTATATCCTACAAGAACGAGTCTAGGGAAATACCAAACGGCTTCTTCGACCCAGCAAGACTCCTCCCAGGTATCTAAGTTAACACTGGGTCATGAACAAACTCCGTTAAAATGACATTGGTAATATGGATAATTTGACCGATAATTTGACCGATATTTGGCACACACACACACACACACACACACACACGAAAACACACACACACGAACACACACGTATTGGTAATTTTTTCTCTAAATTAACTGACATTTCCAGGACTCAGACCTAGGAATAGAAATGTTAACTTAATTTTTGTTCTTGTTTTTGCACACAGAGAACATTGAAGACTATTTCACATATCCTGGATCTCTGACAACTGAGCCTCATTATGAGTCAGTCACGTGGGTTGTGTTCAAGGAGCCAATCAGAGTGTCTCCAGAGCAGGTGGGTATGGGTAATAGCATATAGCGGTACATTACACTTGGTAAGAAAATCAATCAAAATTCAATGATCTTTTCTGCAGAATGCAAATTTTAAGATTTAAAAACAAATTATATATACCAGTGTAAAACGTTTTGATAAAATCACCAGGTGTCACTACGAAATATTTTTTACCACCAGGGTTATCACCGACCAAATTCAAGCATTTATCATTTTATTGAATTTCAATCTATTATGACAAATATGGTTTAAAAATAATATTGATGTTGTGTTGGCTCCTTTGTACAGTTCAACAATTCACCAAAGAAACCACGCAGGGCGCATACTTAACTATATTTGTTTAAAGATGAACCTTTTTATATCTGAGTCCTCACACTGATAAAGCGCACTTGACAAAAATAAATGTCATGGTATATTCTAATTCAGGAATATTCATAAAGTATACAATAGCCGGCTTAAACTTGAGAATGGGGCTTACGGGAGGACTCGTATCGTGTTGCGCCGCTTCTTGATATGTTTCTATTCTGACCAAAGAAAAAAAAGATGTTTTGTTGTTTATTTATCTCATCAAAGCAAAAATATATCTACCAGATGAATAGAATTAATAAAAAAAAACATTTTTTTTCGCCATTGCAAAGTATCTAAAAAAAAACTAACACTTTGAATTCATTTATTTGTAGACTAGTTATTTCATTCGTACTGGTCATGACTACCAAAAAGTCTTTAATATCCTCATGTATTTATTTCTAAAGTACTGATAAGAAATAAATATGATATGAATACATAGCTGATGAAGAGCCGTAGTTTGTGATTTAATTATACATGCCAATATCACGTAATATATTCGTATCACGTATCAGTGTGGGTTATTTTATAACTTATAGTATTATAGGCATGGAGGCCGAACTATTACTGAAATACATCGCGTTTTGTAATATCAAAACTAGGCCAATGTATTTTGAAGTGCATTTCAGTAGAAACCACAACCATTTGATTATTTTGTACAGACATTTTGATTTTATTTCATAGATGGACGACTTTCGGCAATTACGGACATATAAACGTGGAGAAGAAGTAAATATCCTGCCAAACATGGGCCCCCTGGTGGACAATAATAGAACTATGATGCCACTCGAACACAGACATGTCAGAATGTCCTTCCTCTGAGGCAAACCATTATAACGATTTGATATTATCCATATATATATATATATATATATATATATATATATATATATATATATATATATATATATATATATATATATATATATGCTAAGTCTCAGCTATGATATGTTAATTCAGATCGTACATGTCATTTTTCACAAATGATTTGTCTTCACAAATAGAGATGGAAAGGTAAAAAGTTCAGTGGTCTCAATGCTAGAGACTCCAAGCTGATATCTTATTACAAAATAAAAACGCATTTTGCACAATGGGTGACTTTTATTTAACCCTCGGGTGAAGACAGTCGGGGTTACGCTTGCTTTGCCGTGAAATAATATAAAGTCAAGTATAATGTTGTTTATAAGCCATACACACGGACCAATTACTGTTCTTGGAATTTTCCATTCTTGCCTTAGTATGGTTTTAATATTCAACTAAATGTTTCGCCTTTTAATTATTTTTAAACATAAGTATGCTCTATTGGAGCATGGACACGATAAAGACACACCTGATAGTCTGAAAATGCTCATTTGAAAAGAAATAAGGTAGCACATGCAAGATGGTAAAGATACATTGGTGATTGCGATCGTGTGTGGTAAAACATTTAACATAGGAATAAAATGGTTTAGATAATTTGACAGTTATAATATCATATTACTATTTCAAATAATCATGCATATTAGAATATGATAAATATGGTTGTTTTTAAATAAATGAAAAATGTTATGTCAAATTAGCAAAGTGCTGGAATAATGAACAGGAAATGTCAACATATGATTTACAATTATAATTAGAAACATGAAACTCCTTATTTTTGCATAAGCTTAGCTTTCTAGATTAACTAGGAATTAGATAATATGACGTTTTTTCCAAAAGAGAATATACCTGACTTTGGAGGTATAACATCTGAGTGACGAACAGTCATGGGAGATTAAAAGGGTCAATAGCCGCGAGTGCATTTTCACGCATCATGCTAGCAGCAACCTCACAGCGGGAATCAAGCTTTGAAATCACTGAAAACATGGTGGCTGTCAGCTGGAACCAAGCTATGAAATCACTGAAAACATGTGGCTGTCAGCTGGAACCAAGCTATGAAATCACTGAAAACATGGTGGCTGTCAGCTGGAACCAAGCTGTGAAATCACTGAAAACATGGTGGCTGTCAGCTGGAACCAAGCTGTGAAATCACTGAAAACATGGTGGCTGTCAGCTGGAACCAAGCTGTGAAATCACTGAAAACATGGTGGCTGTCAGCTGAAACCAAGTTGTGAAATCACTGAAAACATGGTGGCTGTCAGCTGAAACCAAGTTGTGAAATCACTGAAAACATGGTGGCTGTCAGCTGAAACCAAGTTGTGAAATCACTGGAAACATGGTGGCTGTCAGCTGGAATCAAGTTGTGAAATCACTGAAAACATGGTGGCTGTCAGCTGGAACCAAGCTGTGAAATCACTGAAAACATGGTGGCTGTCAGCTGGAACCAAGCTATGAAATCACTGAAAACATGTGGCTGACAGCTGGAACCAAGCTGTGAAATCACTGAAAACATGGTGGCTGTCAGCTGAACGAATAATCCGTCATAATCCCTTATACTTAATGAAATTATATTACTTCTGAAATATTGTTTGAACATTGCTTTGGATTATTAAGTTTATGGTTAAAAAGGCTATTTGATAATAAAGGATTGTATGTATATTAAGTTGGGGTAATAAAGGACAAAGACAAAATTCAAGTTGAGTGAATGTGTTGAAATTTCCAGTTGGTATATCTGTAACCTGTTTGTGACTGATCCCCATATCTAAAAAGGCCCAGGTTTACTGATAAGGTAACTAAGGATTTCACATTCCACTTCTGCGCCCACCATTGACGTGAATCTAAGTGGATTATGATAAGGATTTGTAGAATTGAGATATATCAATTATGTCAAATTGTTATTTTTATCAGAGCCACCAGGCATGTGTCTCATTGCATGTTACCAATACCTCATAAGACTTGACACAAATCTGTCAAACTAAGCTCTCTATAGTGATAACAATGAGGTCCACCTCATGTTGACACCAGGTGAGTGACAGCAAAGCTGTTATCTGTCTCACATACCCTGTAAATAGTTGTTATAGTAAATTTACTGCTCATCTGCAGCAACACTTGCTGGCAGCACTGTTATACCTGAGTCACATTTGCGCCAGGCCCGGCTGAGAAGTAAAATCGACTAACTTCACAGGGTCCCGGGCGCCGGGGAGTTCATCAGTGGTAATCAGAGACATGCCAAAGCTGTGGTCACATTATTAAATTTAAACAGATCTTAATTTGCTATAATTAGCATCGTTTAAAAATGTACCAAGACCATTCCTTTGCTCTATGTTTGGTATTGTTGTGGCAAATCTCACGAGATACCCCATACGAGATCTTTCTCAGGAGCTAAAAGGTGTAAGTTTTGTTACTGTCAGGATAAACATTTTATTTGAATGGGTTGGATTTATTTAATTCATCCGCTTCTCTGAATATGATTTTTCAGTGTGAAAACGGTTTGAAGTAATAGCCATAGCAAATGATTACACATTCAGAGACGTTGGAATTTTTTTTATTTTGTACTTGTTTATGTAAAATGATAGATTAGTGTACATAATACTAACATTGTTGCTGCTGCTGCTGCTGCTGCTGCTACTACTACTACTACTACTACTACTACTACTACTACTACTACTACTACTACTACTACTACTACTACTACTACTACTACTACTACTACTACTACTACTACTACTACTACTACTACTACTACTACTACTACTACTACTACTACTTAGTTCTTATCACTGCCGTCTGACTTCCTCGAATTTGTTTTCAGAATATCAATAATAAATGTTCCAAAAGACGGAGATGGTAATGCTAAACTTTAAATTTGAAAATAAACGGTTTGCAATCACACCATGACAATGCAATTTTCGTTAAACGCACAGTATAAGGGTGATTTGCATTGTTCAACTTCACTACCAAAATGCAGGTATGTCAAATATGCGACCACCTTGCACCGAGTTGAGCCCCGCTCCTGGTCAAATCACTTGGGGTACAGTCTCAAATTGCATGCATAAAACTTACAAATTACTTTAAAACGAAAGAAATGTCAAGGGCTGAAAGAAGAGAAATGTCCGTCAATGTCACCTTGCTGAATGTGTACCTTGCCCCCAAACAACCACCTACAACCCCCCCCCCCCCCCCCGTCAATCAACTCCCCCCACGTCAATCACCCCCCCCCCGTCAATCACCCCCCCATCAATCGTCACCCTCCCATGATGTTATACACTTCATAATGGTCATATGTGGTAATATATATTTTACACGATTACTGATATAATCACCTTACTATCGCCTATTTATATCGCACATAGATATGTGATGACCCTGTCATACATCATGTACATGTAGTGCAGTTATAAATGGACAGGTATTAATAGAATAATATTGATGTGGACAACTATTCAGAAACTGGGTGACGATAGTGTTGCTCAGGATTGTACAATGAGCATGGTGAGATTTTAGACGCAGCACTTCAGAGGCCTTGGCAGATTAGAGTACCATTCAGTGCATTTTGGTGCCACACAATAAGGGATGATTGACCCCTAAGGGACTAAGCTATCTACATTTTGTTGATTGGCCAGACCTTGGAGTATATTGAATGGAGTTGTGAAGCCATAAGATCAAAGGTGCAATGTGCGTTACCGCCAAACCATTGTGTCTTATGACGCCATATGAGCCGAAAACTAGAGGAATCTGACGTTATTCAACATTGTGACAATTTTGACTCATCATAGACAGTATTTAGACCAAAACATGTCGCAAGTGAAATGTTCTACTTACTCCACTGATTATGAAGATAAAAATTGTATTTCTCTATTCCAAGTTTAGACAATTCTATAACATCCATGTCAGAGATTTCCACACCACCCACCCAACCTGCAAAGAGCTCAACTTGATACAAATGCATTGATTTACCTGAAATATCATATAATTCTGTCAACTTGCACAATGTTCTCATTTAGTGTATATCATCAACGCATCCATTGGCAGGCCTATACAAAGTATCAATTTTTTATTGGGAAGACATCTTTCTTTTGATATTATTTTCAAATCTGCCAATATATGCGTCCATTCCATTCACACAGCATTTATTTGCTCAGCAAAGTGATTTCACATTGATGAAACATTTTACGTACAGAATTTTGATATTCTAGCAGAAAAGCTTGTTGCTTTTGTGAAAAATAATTCTTTTTCTACAAAAATGCTGTGTGAGGTTGAGAAAATATTGATAAACAGTTAAGGCAATTTTCTATAATATATTATCTATACTGTGAAAATCTCACACTTCTATATCTAAAGATAATTTTCATATAGATTTTGTAGTGACTGAAACTTTTCTTTGTACATGTCAACCTCACGGGATTGCAGGGAAGTAACTATGAAAGTTATTTATCCAAAAGTACACCATAATCTTATTCATTATGATATGATAATTTTTTTATTATATTCTAAACATTTCAAAATAGCTCCCTTTATTGGCGGTAACACACATTTCTTCAAAGGGAAACTATCCCATTGTTCCAAACAATGGGTTGCTATGACATCATGTGCACAATCCACGACGTCACAACTCTATTTCTTTTTACTCCAAGGCCAGACCTTGGAGTAATTATGAATGGAGGCGTGATGGCCGTTTTATGAACTATGACGTCATGGTAACACATTGTTTTACACAATGGATTCAAAATCCTTTGATCCTATCATAGTTGCCGACTTCAGAACAGTGGAAAATTGAACTTTTATATTTTCAAAAATTAAATTGATTAATATTTTATTAAAGATTTATAATTTTTTTTGGTGTCTTTTTTTAAAGAAAAAATCAGAATAGGTTCTCTTTTGAGGATTCCAATACCATCCACTCAAAGTTACTTCAAATAAATCTGTTCATTTCTGTTACGATTGCTTCAATAATAAATGTTCTGAAAAAAAGAAAAATACATATTCCAAACCTTTTATTTTTTCATATATGTTTATAAAGGAAGCGGTAGTATTCATATTACTTTTTTAAAACTTTTAAAACAAAATATTGTTTATGATATAGCATTTATAAAATTCTTCTTGCATTTTTTATTGTTATTTTTTGTTGGTTTTTAATGATGACATAACATTTCATAAGGCAAAGTATCTATGTCAGCGCATATATTGGCAGGAATATAAATTGCATTTTCTGATAGTATTTTTTGTACTGAATAGCATAGTATATTTTTCCAATCTGCCAATATATGCGCCAATAATTAAAAATAAACTGGAAAGACATAAATAACAAAAAAATACATGATTTCCTGATAATCTGAGAGGAAAACGGAAATTTTAATCATTTTCATAAATATGATATGAATTTGAAAATCTCGTCATAAAATCGTCAAAACTTGGAGCAGAGAAATAAAATTTATATCCCCATAATCTGCATAAATAAACAAACATTTCATTTGCGATATGTCTAGCTCTAAATTGTGGTTTTCATAACTTAAAATAGTTCTGAAAAAAAATTACGTCAAAACTTTCATATCTTGCACCTATATGGCGTCATCATAACAATGGGTATGGCGGCAACTATGACGCCCCCTTTGATCTTGCGCCGTTGTGCCTCCATTCATAGTTACTCCAAGGCCAGACTAACCAATTTTTTTCTGGACTAGTGTATCTCCATACTTAATTGATAAAATATATAACCATGGTTATTCATTGTGCTCAATGAAGTGCTTGGGTCAAAAGTTCATGATGCACTCAGTCTGACATCATTATCACGATTACATTGTAACAAAGTCGCAGCCCAAGGGAATGTTACAAAATGACGTCAACAAGAACAATGGGGACGTCAACATCCCTCTCGTCCATTACCGGTGGTGGAGGTTGCCGTCCTTGCCGTCTGTTAGGGGTTAAACTGGTATTACTTTTCATATTAACTTCAAACTTTCAGAATCAAATAGTAATGTTGGGATTCACTTGTCTAATTTTTAGATAATCAAGTTAAATAAGTTTTTAACGCAAAAATGGTTAAAAATTATAAAAAATTTAATAAATAATGAAAAAAAAACACTATTTTGTGCTGTAAAATGTTTTTTGTGCCAATCTTTCAGGATAAAGATTATCAAATGGCATTTTATCATGCAAATTATGTACATTTGAATGTTACCCTATGATTTCATGCACAATTTGTGAAATATAAAGGATAGAAATCCATTTTAGACAAATATACCAGCCTGTTATGCAGAACATATTTTGCCTATTTGATGAGCATAAAGTTCACAATAGACGTTTTATTCAGTTTTTTTTAATATATCTACTCATTCTAATCTCTCTCTGCTTTGTATATTTATTATATAAAATACAGCTATTGGCATGTGCCCCATGTGGCATATGTGTCGATGGAGCATGAGGTGTTTTGGGGCTGTTAGCATTGTCATATACTGTATCAGGCAAAAAGGGACCTGATATGGATTAATCTCTGTTAGATCTATTTCGTATGTACATAGATTTACAACATTAATAGGCAAATGTTCAAAAGATTCACAGTTGAAAGTGAAACTCCATGCTGTTTGCCTATTGGGCCTTGGACCACTAATACAAGGCCCCATTGAAAACCATGATTGTAAATGCCTCACCTTCAAAAAGATTTTTAAATAATATATGTATCGATCTAGGATATTTTAAACAGTATTTATCAAATGGCAAAAATATTCATCTTTCTAAAAGCAGAGTATGTAGTGGGGTTGACCATATAAATATTTTGTCAGAATCTGTTTGAGTGCCAGTCTCTCAGATCTCTCTGCGAGTCTCACTATTCTTTTCATAATGTAGACAAAACAAGCCATTATTCTCCTGTTAAATTGTGCAATTAAATTGGAGCCTTCTCTTATCTTCATCTTGTTATTATCATGCATAGTAAGGGGGTGCAAGAAATTATCAAGCACTAATTAAGTATGCTCTGGGTCCGATTTTTCTATCATACATCTTAAATCTGAGCATGTACTCAGACTTGGAGCCATACTTACCGAAGTTTACTTCCAAAAGTGAAGTATTATGGATTCTTCCATCATGCTCAGAATCTCAATTGTGCTTACTTCACGAAGTATTTGCTCAGATTTGAAGTATCATAGAGCCATATGACGTCAAATTTCCATTGTTTAATTGAGTAAATACTCCCATGCCGTCATATTTAAATGAGAAAATACAGAGGCCCAAAATAGGGTATAAGGGGCGATCCATTTGATTTTTGTGGGGTGGGGTGGGACAGCAGTACTG
Source organism: Amphiduros pacificus (assembly GCA_949316495.1). Taxonomy (NCBI): domain Eukaryota; kingdom Metazoa; phylum Annelida; class Polychaeta; order Phyllodocida; family Hesionidae; genus Amphiduros; species Amphiduros pacificus. The sequence continues at coordinate 53,054,359 of OX439001.1, read as the reverse complement.
GACGAATAATTTTTTTTTCTTTGGTAGGGTGGATGAATAATTTTTTTTTCTGGTGTGGGGTGGGTGAATAATTTTTTTTTCTGGTGTGGGGTGGGTGAATAAATTTTTTTTCTTGTTAGGGGCGATCCATTTGATTTTTGTGGGGTGGGGTGGGACAGCAGTACTGGATGAATAAAATTTTTTTCTTTGGTAGGGTGGATGAATAAATTTTTTTTCTTTGGTAGGGTGAATGAATAAATTTTTTTTCTAGGATGGGGTGGGTGAATAAATTTTTTTTCCAAAATCTCCCACCCCACCCCACAAAAATCAAATGGATCGCCCCTAACAGGGGTTCGGAATGAGAGATCACTTCATCTAACGTAACAATTTTCCAGTGACTGGGAATGTATCTGCGTGCGATTATATTCAATTAAACCTTATCTAATCTTTAAACCTTATCTAATCTTCTAATTTGATATAAATTGTTCAACATTTCGTAAAAATCATACTTTGGAGCATTGACTTTAGCTTGAGCTGAGCTGTCTCAGAATCTGAGCATGAAAATTCCAAATCTGAGCAAGAAAAATGTCTGAGCACATTCGACAAATCCAAAAATCTTAGATCTGAGTAAATGCTCAGAACGTGAGAATGAACTTCAAATATGAGCAAAATATCTGATGTTATCAGTTTTTATGTTCCCAATGATCATTTTACAATTGGATATTGAAAAAAACAGATTATCCTTTGCATACAACCAGGTCATATCGTCTGTTTTTACCACGCGAGGTTCAGTGGGTTGCACAGGGGCAGATGAAATTTGATCAACTCTTAGCACTTAGCAAATTCCCTGCATGAGATCAGCGAGATGGTACATATTGCTCAGAGTTAAACGTCCTGTATTGACCTCAGAGTACTCTAAGGTTGTACGACCTTAATTGGATCAAACAGAAAGTGAAACATATCTCTCCCTGGAATGAGGTTACAAATGACTTTAAAACGAAAGAACTGTCAAGGCTGAGAGAAGAGGAATGTCTATCAATGTCACCTTGCTGAATGTGTACCTTGTCCCCAAACAACCCCCTACACCCCCCTGTAATCATCCCCCCGTCAATCATCCCCCATCACCCATTCCAAGTCCCCCCCCCCCCCACCCCGTCAATCAATTCGATTTTAGACGCAGCACTTGCACAGGTCAGTTTGTTTGTTTCTTTGTTAAGTGTAGAACATGGAAACAAAGGAATGAGTCCCTTAAACAAGTCTCATTATTTTTTTTCATAATGTTGACAAAACAAGCAATTATTGTACTATTAACGTTAAGGGGAACAGTGTCTTCTGAATTTCATTTTTCCTGCCAAAAAAATCATTTGAACCCCAAAAAAATGACATGGTTCAAGATAATTGCTTTGTATGAAAATAACAACAAAACGGATTTCAACCATTAAGGTATCAAATGCTTAGGGATGGATTTTTCTTTGGATTTGATTTTTAATTTGTTTTAAAAATGTTATCATTTTTAATCATTTTAGATTTAAAGTTACAGTAAAAATCAGAAAAAGATGGTTTGTTTGGTAACAATTTATGAGATAGAGCTAACTTGAAAAACATTTTTGTGAACAACTACAGTGACCGGCAACTGTCCGAAACCGGCAATTGAAACTCGGACATTTTTAACTCAGTCAATTGCAACTGAGCTGAATGTTTTGCCTCACACGTCATCTTGCAATCTCACTGCCTTTCAAAACGTCAGAGACGGTGATGTGACCAACATCACCAAATAACTCAATACAAAACTCAGGTTTGTTGAATGCAGGTTTGTTGAATGTGTGAATTTCCCAATAATTCTGTACAAGTTGAACATTCATCAATTTTAGTCAACACGCATATAAATATAACGATCTACTATAGATGTAAGCAGTTTTTACTCAGTTTTGAAAGGTTTTGTGAAAATCTGGAGTGAAAAACATGAAAATGTCCGGATTTGGTGGCCAGTCATTGTACACTATCAATCTGTATAACTCAGGCATTAAGCTAGAAGGATGTTATTTAGTTTAAATAGACAGAATTTCAAAAGATATCTTATAACTCAGTAATTTGTGTTTTTGTAAATCAAATGATCCAAATAAATGTAATTTTTTTAAGAAAGTTAGGTATCTCAAAATATAGACCATTAATCAAAAGTGCCTCTATTTAAATTAAATAGAATAATATTTGGAGTACACCTGTTCTTAAATTTTGGTAATTAAACTTGCAAAACGTCTTGATTTTGTCACAAAAAAGCATGGAAAATTTGGAGAAATATGATATTTTGTTTACTTCTAATTTTGTATCACTGGGCAGTGATGAGGTCGAATGCAGCAGCTATTAGCTAATGGATTAGTCAAAAAAGACCACTAAATGATGTTTTCATGTGTATAATATCAGCAATGATCCCCTCTGTTTACGAGCTTGCGCAAAGAGGTGAAAGTGGGTCAGTTTATTCACCGGAGTGACAGCAACAACCTGGAAGCTCCCGAACGCAGTGGTGCTTCTGACGTCATATTATGTGTCTCCCTTTATGTTTCCATGACGTCATCAGTTGGACTCTTCTGAATGTCATTTCACATTGTAGTATTTTGCCCTAATTTTCCTTGATGATAGTTTTCATGAGAAATGAAGAAGACAAGCAAATAAGTTCTGCAGATTACACAACAGGAGTAGGCTTGTTTTAGCTGTGTTTATTTCATTTCATTGGGAAGAAAATTCCCTGTGATCCTAGTGAAACAAATTTTCTCATTTTGATTTGTGTAATTTGGAAATAATAAGGAAGTTTGGCAATCAGATATGTGAATACTCTCCACAGCAGATCCAGCATTTATACCTGGCTCTGCAAGTAAACGGCATATTCAACTCTTTGGTTGAGTGCACAGAGGACACACCCAGTGCAAGCAACCAGGACACAATGAATAAAATATTTCATCACATGGGGTAACACGGCCAATTGGTGTCATTGTTATTATAAGAAAGTGAATACAATAAGGATTGAGATTTCAGTGACATGTGTACCAAAATAGTAAGACAAAAATAGTCAGCAGGGGGTGGACCATTAATCCTGAAGGGAGGAGGAGGAAAATTTTTTTGACTTTTTCTTCTTGGGCAAAGCTTATATGTCAGGCCTCACGATGAACTGACCGAAATAGCATTGTAAGTGATGTAAAAACCCTGAACAAATTTATATAAATGGTATAATCTTTCAACCAGATATATCTAATATACTCCCCTCCCAAATTACGAATGATCCATTCTAAATTACTTTTGAACATATGAAATAAGCATGTGCACATTTACAGTTGTGTTGTGCATGAGCACGTGCCATGAGCCAGCCAATTGGCCAACTATATGGTAATTGCATGCTAATGTGCGGACTAATTCTGTGAAAGGAACAACGTATTGCTGCAGAGGTAGTATATGATTCTACCTCGCCATGCAGAGTAATATGTGAAGGGAGGTGAAAGAATTCTTATTTTTTAAATGATCAAGTGTGTACTTTATCTCTATTTTTCTCTAAAAGTATTTGAAAAATAGAAAATCTGTTTCACTAGGACCACATTAAATATTGTTGAAATCACTTTTACAAAGATGTTTGGTAATCCACTTTATTATGGTCCCACAATCTGCAGAACTTTTTCCCTTGAACATTTTGACATGACGAAATAAATTTTGGAGCAGTGACATATTACAATGCTACTTTTTATGAGTTAAAAAGATATGAAGCTTTCAATCAAAGAAATTCCATTGTGATTTTCAACTAATAAATCAATAATTCTATTACAAAATTGAATTCCATAAAAAGTCATTTCATGACTTGAAAGTTTTAATGAAAAAGGAACTCTTTTTGACAGTTGAGCATTTTTCCCGTACTTTTTTGAAAATGTTCCATTTTGGCGTAAAAAGAGAGTAGTTCCCTCAGAAAATCTGCCACCAGAGGACACTCACTACCAACACCCATAAATACCCTTAAATGAGAAAATACAGAGGCCAAAAATAAGGGACAACAGGGGCTCAGAATGGGGGATCACTTTATGTAACAGAACAACTTTTCCAGTGATTGGGAATGTATCTGCGTGTGATTCTATTCAATTAAACCTTATCTAATCTTTAAAGGGAAACTTTCACTTCTCTGATACACTTTTATAGTTTGGAAGAGAATTATAACGCACATTTAACTGTGAGCTCTGTTAACATGATTGCATAATGGAAACATGGTTTTGGGGAGAAATATGACATTTTGAATGCACGTGCAGGTTAAAAAAGTATGACATCATGGTGGGGGAAATTATCTACTTACATAACTAATTAATAAACAAAGTTTGTATGCTCCCATGATTTCTTTCTGATAACCAGGTAAACGTCTATTTAAAGTTCCAAAATGCGCAAAAAAGGCATTTATGCCAAAATGTTCCAACTTTGTTTTTATGCGCAGCACATTTTCTGCCATGAAGGGAAGGGCTGAAATTGTCTACCATTCCTTTTGTTCATCAACTTTTACAGATCCAATAGCTATCGGTGAGTTGTCAAGGAGGCTACCATTTTGAACACAATGGTAAATATTAGCCAAAAAAGATCGAAATAGCAAACATCAATATGTAGCATTACATGTCCTGCTCTGGTGAATCAATTAATTTGCAGGAATGTCTTAAAATGCATATGGTCACAAGGATTTGCAAAAAAAGCAGTGATCAGCATAGCTCTGAGGACATTGACTCCTGTGTATGGTCATGATATTGATTTCAGTCTGGAATAATGTAACGTGTATAGTGATTGCTAATATGTGCGGAAAAAACCCGATGCGAAAAACAACGTATTGCGGCAGAGGTAGTATGTGACTGTTCCTCGCCAAGCAGCGCAACCAATATTGTAACTGTAGTAAAGTATTTGGGATTACTAAAAATATTTTGCATAATAATTTTAAAGACCCATAGGAGTGGATTTCACTTGCTTTCTCGTCTGTCCGGCGGTCACCTGACGTTCATCCTGGATCAGCTGAGCATGAAGTCATAGATGTGAGTTGGTGCGCGGTTCAATCAAAGTTTATACCTGGCAAAAGGTGAGGTGCAGATGATGGACGCTTCACATCGAATACAAATTTTTATATATAATCAGAATAAAGAAAAACTGCATGAGGAAGCACATGACATTCCGTCCATTGTGTAAAAGTCTCTCCCATGAGACGTGTGTGTTGATGCCAGTTCAGACGAGAGGGATGATATTTCAGCTGGTTAATTGTGTGCCAAGACAGAAGCACCTCATTCTATGTATTCATGGCATTAATGTGGCATGTATAAAATATAAATCGATCCTTGAAAAGAAAAAAAACCTAATCTGAGAGTTCGCATACACCTGTAAGATTGAGAAGGGATTACAAACATGAGAAGATTATCCAATTCCCAATTCACCACCTTGAGCAAGATATATGCAGCTTATATAAACAGTAGAGATGCTCTATATTGCCCCCAGCAGGGTGATACGATAGGCTTGATCACTTTTTCCCACGGGGAGGATAGGTTTTATACTATACCCCTTGCTTACGATTCCGATACACAGAGAGCACGATGTCTGGAAACACAAATGTCAATCTCTCCACTTTTCTTTTGCCTATTGCTATGTGCTAGATTTCTTAGCACTGCAAGGTTTGTGCTGGGATATGTAAGCGTTGACTGTTACCAAGGTTATCATCCCTTATGAACATTTCATTGTATGCAACTCTTAGAGCAATAACAAATATATGTAATAAAATAGAATATATTATAACCAAATTGCATATAAAGTGATCAGAGACGCCGAGGGTTGGTGTGAATACGTCAGAGATTTCTGTGTACATGTCATTCTGTAATGCATTCGATTCGTACTCTCGCGTAGTGATTTACGGCCAGGCCATTTGATATTTGCTGGATGGAGAAATATACATATCATTTTCAAAAAGGAAATTGCATGCAAATTCTATTTTTTTTTTCAAAAAAGACTTTCTTGTTATGCTGTGAGGGTCCATACAGGTCTGTTCAGGATATAGGGGGCTGAAGCTCAGAGGTGAAGCAGGCCACTCATCATCTGGACATTTATCCTCATTTGTGTGGTTTACTATCTGTACTTTTAGCAACTTGATATCCTTTGCTCAGGACTCGCCACCATATCTTATGTGACCGGTTAGTAACTGTTGGGAAAGTTCCAGCCTGTACTGTCATGGTCAATTATGTTATGGATAATATATTTCTGCTACAAATAAAAAAGTACACATTCGTCTGAACTATTATTGTGATCGCTGTTAACAGATGGTTAAAATAGTTATGCATGTTAGTCTTAGAGAATAAGGGAACTTGAACATTCATTCTGCTTGACCCCTGATTGCCTCGGCCTCACACGTACAGTTTGAAGTGGAGAGTACTGCAGTACTACATTTAGAGACTTGAATGAATCCAGATGAATGTTTTATGTCTTGGTGGACAAATATTCAGAATAGAATGTAGCGGAAACAATACAATGTAACCATGGTAACCAGGCCTGGTGGCCATTAAAATGATTATAATTCTGAAGGAGATGAAATTCTTGTCCATTTAAAGTGCGATAACTGACTACAACAGAATAAAATGATCATTTTACAATTGGATATTGAATTAAACAGATTATCCTTTGCATACGAACAGGTCATATCGTCTGTTTTCACCACGCGAGGTTCAGTGGGTTGCACAGGGGCAGATGAAATTTGATGAACTCTTAGCACTTAGTCGTGAAATGGGCGCAGAACCCAAGATATATACAAAAGGCAAATTCCCTGCATGAGATCAGCGAGATGGTACATATTGCGAGAGTTAAACGTCCTGTATTGTAGTACTCTGAGGTTATACGACCTGTGTTAGGGAAATATTAGGGAAATATTAGGGAAATATTCTATCATTATTGGTACCCTGATTTAGGACTAGCTGAAATTTGGTACCCTGATTTAGGACTAGCTGAATTTTTGATACCCTCATTTAGGGATGATGCAGAAGGAGGAGATTTGGAAAAGGGGATTGTGATCCCTGTTTTAGGGAGAAATTTGAAAAACAGTACCCTGTTTTAGGGAAAATGATCAAATATCTTAACCACGATGGAACTGAAAACCCCAGAGCCTGATTTAGGGAAATATTCTATCATTATTGGTAACCTGATTTAGGACTAGCTGAATTTTTTATACCCTCATTTAGGGATGATGCAGAAGGAGGAGATTTGGAAAAGGGGATTGTGATCCCTGTTTTAGGGAGAAATTTGAAAAACAGTACCCTGTTTTAGTGAAAATGATCAAATATCTTAACCCGGATGGAACTGAAAACCCCAGAGCCTGATTTAGGGAAATATTCTATCATTATTGGTACCCTGATTTAGGACTAGCTGAATTTTTGATACCCTCATTTAGGGATGATGCAGAAGGAGGAGATTAGGAAAAGGGGATTGTGATCCCTGTTTTAGGGAGAAATTTGAAAAACAGTACCCTGTTTTAGTGAAAATGATCAAATATCTTAACCCGGATGGAACTGAAAACCCCAGAGCCTGATTTAGGGAAATATTCTATCATTATTGGTACCCTGATTTAGGACTAGCTGAATTTTTTATACCCTCATTTCGGGATGATGCAGAAGGGGGAGATTTGGAAAGGGGGATTGTGATCCCTGTTTTAGGGAGAAATTTGAAAAACAGTACCCTGTTTTAGGGGAAATTATGAAATATCTTAACCTGTTTTAGGGAAAATATCAGCGAAAAGGACCCTATTTAGCCCAGCTTCCCCGGTAACGCTCACTATGAGAGTACCCCCCCCCCCCGGGGTTATGATAGAGGTCACTATGATAGAGGTCACTATGATAGAGGTCACTATGATAGAGGTCACTACGATAGAGGTCACTATGATAGACATGATAACATGCTCAGCTGCACATCAACAGAAAGACAAAATGAATTGTTTGGCCGAATTTGTGCTGCTTTTAAAGCTTGAAAATGACACTAATAGGTATTCATTATTTTTATTTACTTTAATAAAGTATACAAAATTATAACTAAACATTGACTTTTAACTTAAATTGGAATTAAACAGAAAGTGCAACATCTCTCCTTGAAATGAGGTGGTAAAAGCTGGACTGAAGGCAACTGTGCGTGAACACATATCAACACTGCCTGCTAGAGATGAGGTGGTCAAAGCTGGACTGAAGGCAACTGTGCGTGAACACATATCAACACTGCCTGCTAGAGATGAGGAGGTCAAAGCTGGACTGAAGGCAACTGTGCGTGAACACACATCAACACTGTCTGCCAGAGATGGGGTGGTAAAAGCTGGACTGAAGGCAACTGTGCGTGAACACACATCAACACTGCCTGCCAGAGAGTGTTTATTGATCGCGGTCATGGTTGCTGACACATCGGGTCTGGTGACTTGATGTGAACTGTGTGAATATAATTCTACATATGTTCAGTTAACCTATATAGTACTTATATATTCACAGTAATGCGCTTTCAAATCTCTCTGATATTATATTTGTATGCAGCTGACATATTAAGGCCACAGTAACGCAATCAGTCTCGGTTCTATTTATCTGCGGAAGTGAAAGTATGAGATCATATTGAATGATGGATTCAGTGACAATCACAACACGTGGACAGTGTAGCTACTTTATCAACTGTACATCAAGCTACCGGTGTCCCTTATCATGTGGTATCTGTGCGGGATACCAGCATAGCCCGCACTCAAGGAGTCTACACATGTATAGAGTGCTAATTCGCTTCTGAGCCATCCCGTGTTGGCCAAGCTGAGCTTGCCATCCCCCCGCCGCCAGCTGCCAGCTGAGCCGCACGCTCTCTCGATCACAGGGAACCCACACACTGCACGGGTGGAGAGCTAGCTGTAGCACAACGCGGCGTGCAATATATAGAAAAACGTTTTCGCCGACCAAGAGGTAAGTAACAGGGTTATTCCCTAAGTCATGTGTGCTGTCAATGCCAAATGGTAATGCTGCGATGCGATCAGTAACGAGCTCGCCACAGGAAAACCGTGAACGGTTGTAAACAAGCTGTCATTGCACATTGTAGTAAATACAAGTGACCCACTCAAGGTCATATAAGGATGGCTTCAGATAGGCTTAAGAAGCCAGCAATTTGACTTCATCATTCAGGGTTTGGTAATGTTTTCTTTTTTAAAGAAAATATTTTTGTCCAGATGATATACATTAACTGACGATTTCCCACACGCTTTAGCACATTTTTTCCATCCAAAACGATTTAGTGACAAAACTTAGTCTTGAGATATGGGCAAGAGATAACAGAAAAAGCATGGATGGTATAAGAGGTGACATTACAGGAGACATTAATTCACATTTATTCGCAAATAACAAATCAACACACTGACATTCAGTTTAGTCAATTTAAAGTCCTTTAAATCAATTGTATTTAAAAAGTCAGAAATCTTGCCAGGTGGAAAAGAGCACAGTAAAACCATGTTCAAGGATCAATGCATGTTATGTTACAGTTCTCTTCCAGGCTTTAAATATTGAATACATGATGATAGCCTATTATCACACAGAAACAGAGGAATAATATTTTACATCCTTCCATTGGTTTTACATTGCGTACTACAGTGTAATATGACATAATCCATGTAGTTGGCTGCACCATCTCCGGTTGTTTAACAGTGGCCTGTCTGTGTGGTGTGTGAAGAAATATTTACTCATAATGGATGGTTATGTTCTCCTGACAGGGACAATTTTTCCAGTGTGCCCAATTTATCAAACGATCACTATCTTCAAGCCAACATGGAAGGTAGATTATGTTGTATCAGTGACCAAAATGACACCTGTTCACATCTAATTAGCGCCATTAGCTTAAATAATTATGTGTTCGTATACGTAGTGCATAAAGTGTACATTAGATGGTTCAGTGACCGGGTTTGGGATATCTGTGTGTCTGAGTGTGTGTGTGTGGAAGCTTTACCGAAGTCATGACCACAAATGAATTGTGGGAAAAATGAAAAACACACCCCTCATAAAGACTTTGGCATATAAAAGCAATTTCTAATTTTGCTAGGAGTACTGAAACTGACAACAGCTCACTGCAACGTTAGATCCGGATTAGCTGTAAGTTGTTTTTAAGTTTTTTGTACATAAATGTCTTGATATATTTCCCAGATATCAATAGCAGGACGGGACGATTTTACATTGCTCTGTATCTCACAGAAAATGATTTCTTTGAAAAATACATATATGAAATAACGCAGGTTGCATGTTGTGAGTTCTAGATCATACTCAGACTAAACAAACAATAGACATTGGTATATAATGTCAACATATCACATTCCGCCCTCCCAACCTTGTAGGCTGACATTTAACATATTCTCAAATTTCATTACAATAACAATTGTTTTATAGGAATGTCAGAAGCCGTTGTAATGTTTTTACTCTTTGTTTAAGTTGCATGGTGCTGGATAATTTGCTCACATACTGTCAGGAACCATGTTATATTTTACTGCATACAACGATATGATAACTGCAGTCTTGAATACATAGATTAAATCTAAACGTCTACTTTGGATTCTGATTTCAGAAAATGTTCATTTTTTTGTTATATTTGCCAGAGATTCCCACATAGAACGAACGATATAAACTATTATAATCATATTATATTCCTGATGTATATTCATTCGAAATATTACATTTCAAAGGCCCATTTTAGTTTGTCTTTTGCTTACATGAACCATAGAGTTTCAGCGCAAGTTTTTCTTTCAAGGAAATATGATATTACACAATTGTTAGCATCACGATTTATCCAAGAACTCCAAGAAATATGCACATATTAGGAGCGATTTGTCCATGTTTATGTTTCGAGACAAATTCAGATAATGTCTGGAGATATAAAGTTTCAAACCTAAAGTAGTTAATGAACTACACGAATAGGATGACCATCGTTTATTTTGTAGGTTAAAATATTGTATATTTCATCGATGTAAAAGATATCCATTTTCAATTCATTCAACAGGAAACAGATATGGAAAAAGGCTAAATATTTGGCAACATTATTTTATGAGCCAATTATAGCTAATTAGGCAATTCAGTTGATTCGCTGATTGGTATCATGTTCAAATAATTGGATATACTGTGATCATTTGAAATTGAAACAAATGGCATTTCTCTGATGCTCTCTTTAGTTTCTATAAATATATATAAATGTGCCCCAAGCCATATTGGTGATATCCGGGGATTTGGTCTAAAGATATCCCTTTCATTTTAATTTGATCATTATTCTTTTGAACCTGTTCACAGTTACACGCCTCGTCTGAGACTCTCTGTTGTCAGGAGAATGGAAATCATTGTTCTCTATGTAATACGAGATAAAGTATTTGTAAATAGTTCAACTCACTTTATGTAACCCGACATTATATAACTGGACAGATGCTGCCAGCCAGATTCAAGTTTAACTGAATAGTATGAAGAAGGATAGTCTTATTCAAATGAGGAAGGCGCCAGACTGTAATGATGAGAGTGATGGCGCGTATGATACATTAAGATGGACGAGGTAATGCCCAGGCAGTGGTCATGTCGGAAATTGTATGAAAATTGTTGTCAACGCCAGCACGCACATTTGTAAACTTTGACAATTTGGGTTTTAGCGGCGTTTTGATGTGCAGGTCAAGAGATAATGATGTATATTTCCATTCATTCCTCGCGCCTTTGAAGTATTATTTGTAAGGGTACAAGGTCGTGAACCCTGGTAAATTACTCCGCGTCGGCATTGACCGGGCAACGAAGTTGATACGTCAGTGTGGCCCATTTTGATAATTGATATCATTCCAATAGGAAGAAGATATATATGATCTATATTTAGCATAGACTTTCACACCACGAATGAACAGTGACTTTGTTATCTCCTATAATCTACGTAATAACGTGTTTACTTATCATAAACATAACGCATCACACATAGATTGAGGTAATAGACAAGTTTAAGTGATGATTGTTTGTGTTTGTATCTGTTCACGTTATCGCTCAAGATGAAGAACAAACATAACTTCTCACAACTGCTTGTCTATGAAATAACAAATGTGGTCATAAGGTAGGACCGTAATTATACCCACTCTACTTATCTACTGCAACTGCCTGTCTATAAATATAAAAACGAAATGGTCATCAGGTAAAACTGTAATCATCAGGGGTGTCATCATGTTTGCCCAGAAAATATACCCAACATACTCAGGTGGTTCAACCCTACACAGGTAGCTCGTTATTTGTCTTCTAATCGATTCAAGCGAATACTGTTGAACAAATAGTCAAATCCTGAAAGTGTTTGTGACCCTGCATTAGCAACATGCCCAACAATGCTAGTGTATACAGCATATCAAGTTTTACAATGATAATAAAATATTATGTTTATTTAATTCAATTATGATTCAGCTTTTTGTCACGTGATTTCCTGGTGTGATATGACTTATAAAAATTCATCACTGAACGGCAGGAGGGCTGAACCTGAGGGGGGGGCCGGCTGGACCTGAGGGGGGGCGACTGAACCTGAGGGGGGGTCCGCCCTGCAACCAATCAATAATATGTATACCACAACTGGCCTATCACTTCATATATACTCTCCATTTAGAGATAGGGCACCAGTTTCCACACGGTTTCATATTGATGTATATATACCTGTCTATGATCTGCATTCAGCACAAGATGATTTCTTTTTACAGAAGGTATGCTCTCATAAATCAGAAAGTTTTCATATATAGATTGACATAACTAATTATAGATTCGTTTGAGTGTGGTTTGATACAATTATGAGGAATTATTTATTTTAAAGAGGTTTGTATCTTTGGGAAAAAAAAGAAATTGTCCTTTTCGACGATTAACGAGTAAACGTTAGTACAACGGAAATTTGGAAACATCTACAATTCTGTCAGTCAAACAAACGTTAATGAGTAAACGGACTTCATTTCATCAAGGGACAGAAAACAATTATTTCTGAAAATTGATAATAAAATTGATAAGATTTTCGATATTCCTATATGATGATAAATAATCTGCCCCGCAATGTCTAAGGATACAAAAAAATCATCATTTTGCCAACATATTGCATTCATTAAAATGCCAACAAATTAACTAATTAATTCTGACCGAAGTTTATTGCTACTTGTCATAAAAACTTGTTGCCAACTTTGTCTGGATTAGGTTTAAAGATGTGATAATACTCGATCTAACCTGTCGGGAATAAGTCTTCGGGACTGCCATATTATATATCACATGATGCAACTCTCCACCCAGTCACCTTTTCTCAGGCCAGGTTTATTCTTATGTGACATAGCATGGTCTGGTCTGGGTTAGGTATATTGTGCTGAAGAGTTTCTTTGTAATGGTGATAAATGTCAGAATGAATCACAATAACCAATGGTAACGCTTGTGGTATGTAACAGAAATAAGGTCTCAACATAATAAGGTCTCTGCATAGAGCTCCCCTTTCCGAAGAAAAACTGCAAACAGACAGACCTCCTTTTTTACCCCGACGCAAGTAAAAAGTAACGCCTGCAATATGGTTATTTTCTTTTCTTTTCAGTGATTTTGAAGATACTGAATATTTACAACCCTCGCGAGAAAGATGGCAGATTGGGGCTACTCCAAATGTAATGGTACGTAGGACTGGCCATGTTATGCTGGCAGACAAATCAGATATCTGTTCCGAAATAATTACAAGTGAATGAAGAAGATGAGTTCAGCTTGTCAGGCAAGGAGGCAGGAATCCTATCGAGGGTATATACTTAGCTATGTGGCAGAAACATACATGACTTGCCCCGAACTTTGGACCTGCCATGTTATCCCCTTGCCAGGTCTAGTGCGGTGTTCCCAGGCACTTGTAGGATCTGCCATGTTATCCCCTTGCCAGGCCTAGCACGGTGTTCTCAGGCACTTGGTGGACCTGCCATGTTATCCCCTTGCCAGGTCTAGCGCGGTGTTCTCAGGCACTTGGTGGACCTGCCATGTCATATACCCTTGCCAGGTCTAGCGCGGTGTCCCCAGGCACTTGGTGGACCTGCCATGTCATACCCTTGCCAGGTCTAGCACGCTGTTCCCAGGCACTTGGAGGCATTAGATTTCTCTGTGAATGGCCAGTGGGGCAGTACGATATATCTTCAGCAGACACTACTGGCCCCTCAACGGTGTTTGCCAAATCATACAATTTCCTGTCAAACACTTGGGGTCCCATTGATTTCCTCCAGAAACAGACAGTCGTTATTTGCTACAAACAGCTTTAATCATTAGACCAACATTCAGTTCGTGATTCCCGGATCAAACAAGATGTTGCTCTCAAAAAACACATCATTACTGTAATTTCCTCTTATTGATTATGAATACTATTGATATACAGGCATTTTGAAATGGAAGATACACAAATTTGTTTCTGGAAAAAATCTATAAATCTGTACTACCTTTCTAACTGCACTAGTTTTTCACGCATTGCTATAAATGCCCTGCACCTTGCAAAGAATAGCGTGGAGTCGATTTTTGGTATCATAAATCTTAAAGCCTTCGATTGTTGTATTACAGGCTAGGAACTCCCAAAATCACTGCCTCAGTCAGATTTGTTTATCAAAATCTGTATTATGAATCAGTATACGTATATCAAATAGGAAATCAAATAAATACTTGAGCTGTATGAAATAACCGGAAATGGCCTACATGTATATCCAGATATATATGACCCAATTAGTATTCTTCATATATCAAATTAAATTGAGATAAAACCACTCATACCATATATTTGAAATAGAAAAGAACAATATATTTATTTGGCAATGACAGAAATATATTATTGGTTTACATAGATCGACAAAGATTAGCTTGATTGTAACGGTAAAGAGGAATAATAATAACAATAGTAACAATGATAATAATAAAACGACAACAATAAAGAGTTTACATAGAATATGAATGAATGAACAACATCGGGAAATAAATATTTCCTCCAAATTAACATCGTACATTATTCTATAGCATTCTATACATTTTCGACATATTTGACATATGAACAATTTGATATTTGAAATAATTTGACAATTTTATGAAAATGTTAAAATTGCAATGACAGGTCCTCATACCTGGGCGAACAATGTCGAGGCAGCTCGTGGCAAGCACCAATCCCCCATCAACATCCGGGGAGCTGAGGTCCAGTATGACGCGCAGCTCAAAGCCAACCCACTGAGCATATCCTACCAGCCCGGAAATGCCCGCAAATTACTCAACAACGGATTCTCCATACAGGTCACATACGACAGCAAAGACTCAGGTACCTGCCAAAGTGTGCCCAGTCAAAATAAATTAACATTTTTCGAATCTTGTTAATTTTTTTTAGAAATATCTATATCCTAAAAAAAGTATCCTTAAAAATGAATTCCCCTTTTTAAAATCGTATGTTTATGCGGCAGTCAGAGGTTTATCTGTTTTTTTCTAGCACTTGAGGGAGGGCCCCTGAAAACCTCCCACCAGGTGGCGCAGTTTCATTTCCACTGGGGAAGCTCTGACAAAACCGGCGCTGAGCATCACGTTGATGGCAAAGTTTACGCAGCCGAGGTAGGCCAGGATTTATTCAATACTTAATACAGCCACTACATACCCATGTACTTAACACAATGAAGTAGATCACACATCCAAGCCCTCGGCCCCATTTTACAGGTACATGTGGCACATTTTATGATTCAAGTTTGTGTCATTCATAGGATGTTTAATAGTTGCCACAGTATTCTTGCCAAGGGACATTCACAACTATGTATGTTATTTACATAATATTTCATACAATGGAATTTTGGCAGTCTTATACAGATTTACAGACTGAGGTGACTTATTTTGTTGGCAGAATTTCATCTTCCATACCGACATGAAAGGTCGTAATATGTCCAGTTTGGGCTCAGTTATTTAAATATAATTTTTTACATAATTTTTCAATATAACATATTTATTAAAGTTTTTGAACTATTTGTCACTGAAAATATCAGTGTTAGTCCTATTCTTTGTCCAAGTCTTGTTAAACGTCATCGGTTTGTGTGCACATGACACCCTCATTTCCGCTTTAAATATAAACTACATATACATTTCCAAATGTTAGAGAGCGTGTATCTTCAGATATCAATACATTTCTTTGATTTCATTGAGAGAAGTAAAGTTGACACATTTTATAAAGAATGGCCTATATGAGTGATAGCAATGTATGAAGCAGTGCGGTATTATTTCAGGGGCATATTGTACACTTCAATGCTGAGAAGTACGGGACCTTCGCCGACTCCGCGGATAAGCCAGATGGACTCGCTGTACTGGGCTTCTTCATCAAGGTACACTAACTCAGCCATAAACCACCACACATTATCCAACAACCACCTTATAAATCAACTAGATCAATTAAATACCTCTTGGCTTTGATCACATAATATTAAACCATATCAAAAGCATATCTAAAATAACCAATATGTGTAGTAACAGTAATAACTATTAAACGTCAGCCTATACAACTTTTGTCCAGTCCCTATCAAACTTGAAATCTAAGCACCATGAACGCCATATCTATCAAGTAGCATTGGCTGCATTATAATTTACCTGTACAATTTGGAAGATTAACTTATAAATATGTAAACTGTTTGTGTATAATTTGTGTATAAGTTTTCCATGTGGTATTGTTGACCTTGGTAGGAGGGGAAGGAACATGAAGGCATGAAGAAGCTGACTGATAAGTTCTCCAGTGTGAGTCACAAAGGAGACAGCATAGACATGGAAAGCTTTGATCCAGCATGTCTGCTGCCAGGTAAAATGAACAAATAATCTCCACCACGACATATATTGACATCAGTTACTGCAGGAACACATTGACCACCTTTTTATTAATCATATTGTCATATGGTTCATATGATTGTATATTTGGTATTCAAAATTCAGATAGAGCAGGGCATTAGGTTCGGTGGCAGGCGTCTACGTCTACGTGTATCATAACTTATACAGCCTAAATTAATATCAAGAGATTGTTTATTAGAATCAAACATACTTACGTGAAGTGATACTAAGGTATATTTGTGGTCTAATGGAGAGTTGTATGCATGGTGTTGTTGCAGCGGACCGGGAGCGTTACTGGACATATAATGGCTCCCTCACCACTCCTCCCTGCTATGAGTCAGTACAGTTCATCATATTCAAGGAACCGGTGGAGGTCTCAGCTGAGCAGGTAAGCGCCAATAACCTACTACATATAATGAGGCCTGACAAAAATGACAAATATACCTCATATCTGTACCGACTTCTATAAATATATATATATATATATATATATATATATATATATATATATATATATATATATATATATATATATATATATATATATATATATATATATATATATATATATATATATATATATATATATATATATATATATATATATATATATATATATATATATATATATATATCACCAACGAACTGAATCCGCTCACACAGCTGACCCGACGAGGCATGTTTTGTTTTATACCTCAGACAACTACTGTATTTTTAAAAAATGATACATGAAACAAGATATTTATCGTTAAAAACATTTGTAAACAAAGCGCACCTCATTTGACCCCGTCACGTGACCCGAAAATGGCCTGACAAAAATGACAAAAATACCTCATATCTGTACCAACTTCTATAAATATATATATATATATATATATATATATATATATATATATATATATATATATATATATATATATATATATATATATATATATATATATATATATATATATATATTTATATATATTTAGAAGCTAGTGCAGATATGAGGTACTGGAGGTATTTTTGTCAGACCTCATTATGGGGTACCATCTCATACCTTATTGTGTGTGACAGGAGAGTGCCATCTGGTGTTAATAATGAAAGTATTTTACATACCTCACAAATCTAACATTCATATCAATGGCGTTAATGCCATTATCCACCACCAGGGCACTTATTACTACCTGTTTTTATATATATCTCACAATACACAAATGAGGACTATAACAAAACATACCGAGTCGGGAAGCTGGGTGAGCGGATTCAGTGAGTTGGTGATTGCGGAAGGATACCCTGAGCCGAAGGCTCAGGGTATCCGTCCGCCATCACCAACGAACTGAATCCGCTCACACAGCTGACCCGACGAGGCATGTTTTGTTTTTATACCTCAGACAACTACTGTATTTTTAAAAAATGATACATGAAACAAGATATTTATCGTTAAAAACATTTGTAAACAAAGCGCACCTCATTTGACCCCGTCACATGACCCGAAAATGGCGTGTACAGCCATAGACTGGTTGCCGCCATCTGTGTATATACACGATGTTCTTGACACTCGATGGGGGACCAGTCTAAAGATGGCCGACGCAAAATAGTTCCAACTAATCAATAAATTACAAATAATCGGCATGCTCGTATTCATTCGAAATCGCATCAATACGCGCATCACTGAGGTATAAAATGGACTGATTCTATTGTAATAAACACAGTTGGACATCTCTTTTTATAAAAGAACAATAGGACATCCCATTTTGTGAAAAAGAGATAATAGGGCATATAATAAGACAAATTTATGTGCAACTTTCAAATAGGAATATATTTAGGCACGTTATAGAATAAAAGGATGGATATCATTTCACTTATATTCTATGAAAATAAGTCTTTCCAAAATTGAAACACATAGGCGAGAACACAAGAGTTCATGATTGATGTTATTTCACTTTTACAAAACCTGTCCAGACAGAGTAAACATGTTGTAAATTAAATCTGAAAAAACGTTGACTTCTGCTGATAACAAGCAACATGAATGGCCTGGCATTGTGAGCACAATTATTACCAAGGTCACACAGAATACACCATTATATCATCAGAGTGACAGGCCTTTTAGGTCCTCTCTAACCTTCACAACCTGCCATAAGCTGATCCGCATGATGGACAGTTGCCTGGGCGGGACTCAACCGTGTCCATATAGAACGTCCACTCCAAAAAGGAAAGAACCAGAAAGTATATACTTATTACCTTTTATCAGTCCATTTATATAGTTTTTCCAAGTAATTAATCTCCCTTTCGTCAAAAGCTCAATGTGTCATGTGCGGTTGAACATGAATGCAATATTCTTATTGTGTTGTCAGTGACTTGAACTTCTCTGGCATTATCTTGTCAAATGTAAGATATAATCATTATTTAGGTATATTATCAACCAAGCATCTCATTTTTTCAACAGTCAACAGTAAATTTTATTTGTTAGTCCAAATAGACCAACAATATATAATAAATAGGTACCAGATATTTGGCAAAAAGAAAATAGACCTCAAAAATATACCTGGTTGCTGTATGTTTATCTTGCTCATTATTGTTACCTCCAATAGCGATATAAGTGGTAAATGTCAATCTTTCATTTGCAATATATTGACCTTCAATATGAGATATTCATTTTGCTGAAGGTTTCCTTCCGTTAATTAATGTTATGCTCTATAAAACAACTTGTTTGTCCAATTTTTATATTTTATCGATATTTTCACAAAGTTTCTTGGTATTCCACTCATGTTTTATTAATACCCCATCAGTTTCCCATTAGTAAGGACGCTTTCTTGTAATAGCCCGAGAATGTTACAGCTGTGAAAAGGTTAATTTGTCGTAATACAGATTAAAACAGATTTGTATAACAGCAAATTTTGCTTTACATTTTGCGATATTGCAATGAAACTATTATTGACAACACCTGTTATTTGACAGCAATATTTATATTTTTACGTAATAAATGCTGCAACATTACAAAAAGTTGGCTGACATTCTACAGTTACTTTTTATAGTGTACTCGTGCTGTGCACTATTTCTATCTTTCCAACATTTAGTTATGCATATTGCATCATATTTGACATGACAAATATGATACCATAAAGTTAAAAGCACCTCAAAATCAGTTCGTATTTCTTATGATATCAATGATATCAACTATTTGATGTGTGTAACTTATAAACTAGTTATTACTATTAAGGTGTGCAATATATGTAGTGTCCTTCTTTGATATTACAATGGTGATCTATTAAGGTGTGCAATATATGCAGTGTCCTTCTTTGATATTACAATGGTGATCTATTAAGGTGTGCAATATATGTAGTGTCCTTCTTTAATATTACAATGGTGATCTATTAAGGTGTGCAATATGTGCAATGTCCTTCTTTAATGTTACAATGGTGATCATTAAGGTGTGCAATATACGCAGTGTCCTTCTTTAATATTACAATGGTGATCTATTAAGGTGTGCAATATATGCAGTGTCCTTCTTTAATATTACAATGGTGATCTATTAAGGTGTGCAATATATGCAGTGTCCTTCTTTAATATTACAATGGTGATCTATTAAGGTGTGCAATATATGTAGTGTCCTTCTTTAATATTACAATGGTGATCTATTAAAGTGTGCAATATATGTAGTGTCCTTCTTTAATATTACAATGGTGATCTATTAAGGTGTGCAATATATGCAGTGTCCTTCTTTAATATTACAATGGTGATCTATTAAGGTGTGGTGTGCAATATATGCAGTGTCCTTCTTTAATATTACAATGGTGATCTATTAAGGTGTGCAATATATGTAGTGACCTTCTTTAATAATGACTTCCTAATTTATCTGTTTACACATATAACCTGCTTGCCAGAAATTATGACCTCTTCAACCATGATGTTGATATTTATTTAAACAACACTGGTGTGTGTATAATAAAAAATTTATGGTGTAATGCACAGCCAGTTTTCTCTCTCTCACCTCACCACTATCCTCATAAGTTATCTAAATGGGCCCATTACATTTTACGACTTGATCCCAAGTTAGAGAGATTTCATGAGCTCCATACCTTTCATACTTATGACAGAAAGAGTAGACGGCTATATTGGTGACAACGACTGCAAAATGACAGGAAATCACATCCCGACAATGACTTTAAATGTTGTAACATCGACCTTTAGAAAGTTATTTGTGTGACATGTGCAACATGATTTTACATTAGAAAGTTTCTGAGTGACACATGTTTAGTAATCATTTATATTTTACTCAGCAGATATATCTGAGTACATCGAGATGTACATCTGAATGCCAATAGGTTCACTGCGTCTAAACATGGAATATATATCTGAGTACATCGAGATGTACATCTGAATGCCAATAGGTTCACTGCGTCTTAACCTGGAAGTCTGATTTGACACATATGTTTTGATAATATCAATTCTTTCAATCCTTGGATATTCATTTTGAGTTCATGCCAAACAGATGTTATAAGACAAAATTCTATTTATTAAGTCAACAGTTCAGTAATTATGATTAATTCAGCCATATTGATATGCAGACACATTTAGATACAAAAAGATTAGAATAGAACATTCTCAAATGATGGAGAAAATTAATTTAGCCTCTCTGTCTTTCTGCTAACATTGTATTTTATACTATTGTAATGTGCATTGCCCTGATGGATGTTATAGGTTTCATATTGCTTAATGTTTGTTTTGATTGCATAATATTTCCCAAGCCTCTTCAAAGCTGTAACTGTGTGTATTTCTATCTCTTCCTACAGCTCAATCAGTTCAGGTCCCTTCTGACGTATGCTAAGGGACAGTCAGCGCCATCTGACGAATTACACGGGCAAATGGTGGAAAACTATAGACCCTGCATGGATCTCAACGACCGAGTGGTGAGGGCGTCATTTGACGGGGAATAAAGGAAATGCTGATATCGCCCAGCGTTATTCAACAGCCAAACAGGTTAAAGCAGCACGCCAATGCAATAATTAGTCACGCTGGATATGACAAAAAGTGCATCAACACCTCGGCAATCACATTGTTTTAATGCATTCATGAGACATTTCAATAAGATGCAGTTCATCCACATCTTGTGGCAGATGAGAGCCAGTATATGCTGGTAAATTTAAAAAAGTCATTGAAGTCAATTATGTCACCAATCATAAACACCAAGAATCCATGACGTATGGTTTTCCATTCCAAATGCAAATAATGTATAAATGCCCATAAAAAAACAGTATTAGCATCTATCGTTTAGAGTAATAAATATTAAGCTTTTTGAGAGAAATAAATGACTTCAAAACGGTTAATAGTAAAACGCTAATAAAATTAGGATAATGTCCGGAGTTAGGAGATAAGATGGTAGAGCTCCACGGGATTTAAACCACTTAAACACCAGTCTTCCCATCCTATTGCCAACCCCTTGCCTGCAGTTCTGGTTTTTTTTAAAGAAATGGTTGAGCCCATGGTATCCCTTGTACTAAGGGTTTGCGTAGTGCCATTAATTAGTCAAAATAATATAAATTTCCTGATAAAATGCAGGTTGATTATTGGTTAATTCATTATGGTATAATCTGAATGCAATATGAATTTTAGATGCCATTGTTATTTACAGTAAAAGTTTGTTTCCGAACATTGTGCTTTTGGGCATTTAGCTTCTCAAAATGGTTAGCAGTATATGTGTGTATATGTTTATATATAGAGTGAGAGTGAGGAGGAGAGAGATATACGTGATGAATATACATCATATTGTTAAAGCTCTACAAGGTGATTAAAAGGTCTAACTGTATAGAAAATAAATAGTGATATTATTGTATATCTATGAGAGACTTACATATCATGCTTACTATATTGTTTGTCTCCTTATGATTTTCAATCCGGTGTTAAGTCATGTAAGAATTGCATAAATTCAGTATAAAATGTTATTCCTATGACATAGAAAATGGTACCTTTGCTTACTAGTTGCCATAGATTTGTTAATCGCATTTGCTTATTGTAAACAAACTAATAAAAACACAAATCATTCTTCAGTTATAAACATTTCTAACGGGTTGTTTTAGTCAGCATATTGATAAATACTTTCAATCCACATGAATAATTTGGCTTATTGACGTGAGAAGCAGGATAATATGTTAATCCTAACTGTGATAATAGACTAATATTGAAATAAAACCTACCTGTTATTTGATGAGTTTGTGTTTTGATTTTCCCGATCTTTTCATCATATTATTGAGAAATGTCAAAAGATGATGCATATCCACGAATGGTATATAGTGCTCTACCATAGAATCCAACAGATCCAAGTTTATATAAAATAATTTATAATCAGCTTTGGCAGGTGTAAATTTGTAACTGATATTTTACTCCCTACTGACTTTGAGATAAGATAAACGAATATCAAAACAAGACATTTTCCTGATCTAGAGCATGTGTCCTGTAATTTCAATGTGATTGGACAAAATTTGTTAATGAGTGAAGGCTTGCAGAATGCCAGTATGGCATTTCATGATTTTATGATCAACCTTAACCTTTTCTTCAACTCGCCATATAACATTTGATTTATCCTATTATCTGAGATATTTTAATATTATTCAATATACTTTGAATATCTGAGATATAAGGTGCTTAGTCGGTAAAAGATAAGAAAGTGAATAAACATAAGAAAATAAGGTAAATGAAGAAAAATGTTTATTCAAGTGTCATGTGTACATACATTCATTAGTTACCATGATTTCATTAATGCATCATACATAATGAGCAGATTAAACCTAGACCACTTTGAACCCAAGATTATTAATTGGATGCTAACATATATATAAGCAGCATTAAATGAACATATACAAAAGCTGAATTAATCTATATGTAAAACAAATCTTTTCCATAATAAAATGTATATAAATGCTGAGGTGTATGCTTAATATCAATATTATAAGGATTCAGGAATCACCAAAAAATGTTGCCTCATAATCAACTCAGGAACATTCCTCAGGTAGGTGTATATATGCAAGTGTAAACATAATAAATTGCCTCATGTGACAATGCAGTTTGCATAATATCTAATGTTAACATTGACGTTGCATGTTTGGAATGATGCAAATAAGACAGATTATATTGATAAAGAAACTACACTGTGTTATCAAAACCAATTAACAATACTCGATAACGAATACTCGTCTTCACTTGAATTATTTAGATACTTAATGCCATATCCCAAGTCATATTATTGTGCATGTATGCCTTGATATTGTACAATAAACCAGTTCTGAAACATCGTGATAGCACAGTATAAAGCACGTTATTGCTTGTATCATAGCTGGGGTCATTGGAACCCAATCGTCAAGTCTATCTTGAGATTTTATCTTCGCTGGATTTTGTCTAAACTAAAGTCGTCCTTGGGCCCATGGAAGAAATCCTTTCCTGTCATATCTGTTTGGGTGCTACATTCACGAATGGCAGAATCAGGTACCTGCAATGAAATAAATCTGACGCTAGAGGGCACCACACCAAGATATTACTGCAATGCCCTCTCGTGTTAAATAATCTGCCACAAGAAGGGTAGCACAACCTAAAACTCTTGCAATGTACTCTTGTCCTCCTATCATTATATATTTGTTCGTTGTACATGCTAAAGGTATGCCTCAATGTTGGAGGAAAAGTTTATAAATTGTTTTTTTTCTCTTCACATTTACATATTTTTTATTGCATTACCTGCTGGAAGGTAGCTCATAATTATTTATTGATTTATTTTGAAAAAATAATTGATAGTGCAAGATTAAGTGTCGACATGGAACATTTAACGTGTAGTAAAGCTTGTCTTTGCTTGTTCTGTTAACCCTACTGTAAAACTCTGAACGCACTGAACAGTAATATACAGGTGTTGATCAACACGGATTGGAGCAAAGGTGAAGTGTGAAACTGTAAACATGAAGTGTGACAAGTGTGCTTGTACTGCCAAAGTGAAGAATCACAAATTGTGTGAAAAATGTAGTGATGTGATGACACAAGATGAAACTGTAGACTCTTTTCTGAGTTATGTTACAATCTATAGGCATGGTTCCTCCATGCCTATAGATTGTATAGGCATGGAGCAAATTACTACAATGTTGATGAAATCCTGGTTTCTAAAAAGATCCTGTGGGATAGATTTGGTGAAACCCTTCCAAATGTGAAAATCGTAGAGATTCTGACAATAGAAGTGCAAAAGACATGTTGGTGTCTGATATAATGAACGGCTTTTAATCCCTGGATGGAGCTCAGATTAAGTACAGCTTTGTTGCCAGAAATATAAAAAGAATTCCCAGTTTTCATCCAGAAGAAACGAACATATGTTCTGTCACGGACAGGTTTGTAAAGTTTGAAAAGAGAACAGAAGATATTGAATCAAGTCAGTCTGTGATAAAGACTCTGGTGTCAAAGTGAACATTCTGCCACAAGGAGGTAGCAATGACACCATACATCTAGACAGCAGCATTGAAGAGGTTAATGTGCACAATCAGTTGCACAATCAGTTGAGGATGAATGCCTTTGTTGTGACCTAAGTTTTGATGTTAAAGCCAGGTCTCTGCAGCAAAGGGATCATCAGCCCATTCTAGCATGGTGCAGGGCCGATGAAGATGATATTCATAAATATCAAGTGGTACTCGACGAAAAGCTAAGTCAGATAAAAATTGACTCTAATTTGATTTTATGTAAGGATGTATATTTGTCAAGCATAGATATGGTGTACAACAGTTATATGCGGATATTGTTAATGCATGTTTGGAGTCTGCAAATGAGTTTATCCCAAAGACAGGCCAAAACAAGCATAGTGTGATCCCTGGCTGGAATCAGTATGTGAAAGAGTACAAGGAAAAGGCAGATTTTCGGCACAGCCTATGGGTAGATTGTGGGAAACCCCGTAATGGCCCAAATTAATGATATAAGATGTAGAACAAGGGCTGCTTACCACTATGCAATTAGATATGTTAAGAAAAATGAAGAGCACATCCGTGGAGAGTGAATGGCAGAAGCTGTTATGACAGGAGAAAATAGAGACTTCTTTAAAGAAGTTGATAAGATGTACCGAAAAAGTAAATCTGTACCCAGTCATGTGGATGGTATCACAGATACAGGAGAAATTGCTGGGCACTTTGCATCAAAGTTTTGTGATTTGTACAATAGCGTCTGTTTTTAAATTAATAGACAATATATGAATGATCTGTAGACTAACATAGATGAAGCTATAGGTGTTTATTGTGTAAAGGATGGCACGGTATGTGATACTCATCATAAACATGTTATCACTGTCACTGAGTTATTCACACTGCTAAAAAGACTCAAGGCTGGCAAAAAGGATGGTGATGCTGGCTTTCACTCTGATCATATTCTCAATAGCACAGACAAATTGTTTGTACATTTGACTTTGTTGATGATTCATGGTCATAGTCCTGATGAGCTGCTACTGGGTACATTGGTCCCTATACCCAAAGAAAAGCGAGGTGGACTCACAAACTCAGAAAAAATATAGAGCTATATTACCCTGGGCAACTCTATTGCAAAACTATTTGACTTGGTATGTATGCAATCTGAAAATGAGGTTTTTAATACTAATGATACACAATTCGGATTAAAAGAAGCAAGTTCCACTACACAATGTACATTTGTTGTAAAAGAAGCCATTTCTTATTACAATAGCAATGGTAGTGATGTTTTAATGTTATGTTTAGATGCCAGCAAGGCATTTGACTGGGTTGAATATTGTAAATTATTTGACAAACTTCTTGTGAAAGGCATTTGCCCTTTTAAAGCATGTCTACTGTTATATATGTACACTAAACAAAAGCTCCAAGTGAAATGGAATGATGCATGTTCACAGAGGTTTGGTGTTACTAATGGTGCTAAACAAGGGGGTGTTATGTTTCCCATACTGTTTGGTGTGTACATCGATGATTTACAGACAAAACTTAGAGAAAGTGGATATGGATGCCATATTGGGCATATGTATGTGGGTGTCATAGGCTATGCAGATGACCTAATACTTTTAGCTTTAGGAAAGGACTGAGGCATATTTGGAAAGTTCCTAATAATACACTCAATGATATCCTACGTTTGATTTAATAATAATAATAATAATAATAATAATAATAATAATAATAATAATAATAATAATAATAATAATAATAATAATAATAATAATAATAATAATAATAATAATAATAATAATGATTTATATAGCGCTACACCAGACCAGGTCTGCTCAAAGCGCCTTTTTCAGGATAATGCTTTCTATATAAATATGTCTTAAGTTTTTTCTTGAAAGTGTCAATTGTTTTACAATTTTTTACCTCCAGGGGAAGGGCATTCCAATTTTTCGGCGCATATACCATGAAAGCCCTATCACCATATGATTTCAGATTACTACGTATTCAATTTTATCATTTGATCGCAGTCCCATACCTAACTTTTTATGATTTAATAAATGAGATAGATATTGTGGGGCAAAGCCATTCTGCACCTTCCACGTCAACAAAGATATTTTAAAATCAATCCTTGCCTCTACAGGCAACCAATGCAATTCCATAAGTTTTTGTGTAATATGATCTCTTTTATTAAGTTTACCCACTACTCGTGCTGCAGCATTTTGCAATTTCTGTAGTTTGTTTATTTCACATCCTGGTAAACGAGCAAGAAGTGCATTACCATAGTCCAGAGTGGAAGTAACAAAAGCATGAGCCAAGGTATTTGCAGTCTTTTCATCTAAACAATTTCAGATCTGTGCTAAATTTTTAACATGAAAAAAACCATTTTTACACATTTTTTAATTTGCGATTTCATAGAGAATTCTTGATCAAAGATAACCCCAAGATCCTTGACAGTATTACATACATTTCCTTTGGAAGTGATTGCAGAGAGATGCATGCTTAAATTCTTTCAACAGGCTATTGAAAGCCATAACAAGGTTGTCAATCTTGTACCAAGAAATACTATGCAGTGCAAGAACTCTGTCATGGGCAACAATATAAAATATTTGCTGGTCAAATATGACATGACATTGTTTGAGGTGAAGAGTAAAAGCATATGTGAATTGCAATATATGATTAACCAAAAATGGGCCTGTTCCATAAATGATGTATACATTGACTATTCTAGTGTGATACATGAATCAGTGATGATGAGGGATGGCTTAATTCCTTCTGTTTTAAACTGTGATGATTGCCTTTTAACAATTGAATATCTTTGTACTATATGAATTGAATATCTTTGTACTATATGAATTGAATGTTCTTTTAATGGTGTGTATTGTCCATTTCTTTGCTGTCAAATTTATCCCAAATATGCTGTCATTCTTGTTTTCTGTATAAAGACATTTTATTTTATTTTATGTATTTGTTTATTTTTAAATATTTTCTCCATTTGCCAAAAGAAAAACAAAAAAAAACATTTTATGTGTTCTGACTTTCATATTGCTCAAGAAATCCCAACATGAAGATTTCAGCTTTGCTTACTGTCAATATATATAATTAAAGTCATTATTGATATAATTTCTATCAAAACAAAAAATGTTTCAATTCTGTTTTTTCTGATGACTGTGCTAAAATAAAAAGGATTGGACCTTCTTACTGGAAATCACACAAATAGTCAACGTCTTTATCACATTATTAAGTTGTTTTATAAAAGGATATTCAGTAAATTCACACAGCAGCCTAAGTTAAATTTATGGATTAAAATTTTCCCAAAATATGATATCAACAGTAATGCAAATAGATGAAAAGAAACAGATATCTAGAACTCATCTTTCATTTAAATCTAATCATTTTCTAGTTGACTCTCTGTAGGTTAGCATGTAGTTATTTATATTGAATATGAAGAGTGCTCAATACGTTCACTCATTACAGAAATCAAGATGTCCGAATGCTGGTTGTAAATGGGACGTACACGTCATGAATTTTATTTTTGTATTATTTTCCCATCCGTGTTACATGTGGAGCACCACTTTTTCTTATCTAAATAATACTGAAATTTATCAGATATTTTAGGACTGAAAAGGACTGTATTATATTAAATTGAAAACCCTCAAACTATGGGGTTAGTTACCTTAGAGAGAGGAGTGTACTTGGGATGATGGTGGTCGTATACTGGGTCGTTGTCTGCTCTATTGTAGGACACTAGGAATGCCCATCTGCGGTGCTCGCTGTCATTCTTGTCGCTCCTGTGCAGAACATTACAGTGGAAGAAGAGGCAATCCCCGGGGTCCACCTCAACGTGCAGAACATCCAGAAACTTCTTGGACTGGGCCACCCTCTCCAAATCAGCTCCAACCTGGTCACCGATCTTCTTGTGTTCTATCCTCCCAAGCTGATTGGAGCCCACCAATATCTGAGGGGTAGGGAGATTTGATAAGGAAATAAAAATAATTACGATTAATTAATGCATTTTTCCATTTCCAACCCAGGTATAATGATGATCCCTTTTTTGTTTATTTATGCATTTATCACAAATGAGATTGTATTCTGTTGGCCCTGAACCTAAGCACATTTATGATCCTGATTTAAGACAGACCAATTGGAGCATGTACATCCTTCGGTCAGCACAGTCTAAGTTTCTCTTCCTGATTTTCTGATCTAATTAATTAACAGGCTCTTATATACGTAATTGGTGCTTCAATGCAAATTTACCTAATAAAAGAAACGACATTCTGTCAAACATTTTGAGAAAAATATTCTCAGTTGTAATCTGGAAGGTAACAACGTTGATTTTAATCACTCAGGATATTATCACAGAATGGTTGTCAATATGATCTCCCTACATAATTGTTTCAGCCTGCGGTGCAGGTTGAATTAATACAATTTTTAAATGTACAGGTCAGTCTTGGAGTTGACTTAAAAACCCTAAATCTGCTATATCTGCAGTTTGTGCTAACTAATTAAGCATGAGGTTTGACAAAAGCGCCTCCAAATATTGGACATTTAGCATGGTCCCTGGAACATAGAATGAAATCAGGAATACGTTTCTACTGATAAAGTCCATCTTGTTCCAAATATCGGCCCTGATGAACCTCACGTTGCTTGATCTCAATGGAAAAAACTCTGAACACAAAGCCAACAACATAACAAAGTGTTCTGGCAATTATCTTCAGGTTTCAGTGTTTGTGAAACATCCTATTTCTCAAGTCACCCAAGATGTATTTTACTGGTTAAAACAAGTATTAATAATCTTGCAAGTTATATTGATAATACACTAACCTTAAGGCAGCCATTTTGCTTCGTTGATTTGTCAATTGCCAGCCACGCAGTCCCCATGTTGGGAAATATGCAGCCATTCTCATACCAATAACTGCAGAAAGAAAAAAACAACATCAAAGAGTAATACCATTATCTCTATTACATCTATTTTGCAAAAGAAGAACTGTTTTCTTTGTTTTTTCAATTATAATAAATAGATAAATCTGTTTTGGGACATATCCATATTTAACCAGAAGAAACACAGTGATACTGTCACCCTCCATATTTTAACATTTATAACAATATTATCATTCTCCATATTTATTAACACAGTAACATTAATCAATAATTCTTGTCAGAAACTAATTATACATACAATTAACTATTAGTTTCCCAAAGTTTTATTCTTATGAATCAAACTTACTAATTAATGAGTAAAAAGTCATTAATATAGTTGTTCAGCACAACCCTGACAGTTTGGAATGTGTTTGGGAGTCATGGAATGTGTTGACAAAATGTTCAGCTCTGCTCGCCTACCAACCTATTCCCAAATAAGGTCCCAGCTCCTAAAATCTGCTATAGTTAGTCCCTCATTAACATGATCCTTGAGTTCACAACAACTTATTTGCATGGATTATAATTATTTATCTAAGAATTAAGTTATATCAGCCAATCAGGTGGTCTAGGGGATGAGCCAGCTTTCAGCTGAGCTAAGCTATGCTCAAAGGGGAGTTTAAACCCCCTTCGAGCAGAAGTTGGGCTGAGAAATCTTGGAAGCTGTTCTCGCCATACAACTTTTGTATAGAGAATAAAAACCAAGTTTTCTTCATTTCATCATGGTCTTAGAGTTGTTATGCTGAAGAAGAGAATCTAGAAGTAAAGGTATTTTGGGCCCAGAATTTGTGACAACCAGATTACTTCAATACGTTAAAAATGGATTCTTTCTCTTCACAGAACACACGAACAAGATATGTTGGAAAATGCTCAATTTACTTTTGTATGACAAAATTTAAACTTTACTACACATTTTCAGATATGAGCAATAATGTTAAGAGAGATTGGTATAATTTTTCTTTTTTCAAATACTGATATGTAAGCGCATGCCAATATTGTCAGTTATACATTATTAACAGGAATCCCAAAGGAACATCAACAACCAAACTGAAAATTGAAGAATACCAGATCTCCAAATCGTGTTTGAAGATAAAAGAATATGGGGATTTTTGAAAAATACATCCCAAAAACATGAGTATTGTTTGTCTTCTTCAATAGAGGGTTTACGTCACTTTCAACATTATTTCAATCATTTCATGTCGAGACCTATTTGTAGCAGATGTAGTTCTGCCTCACTGAATTACAAGGGCAATGGGTTAAACCTTCAGCCATGGGTCTCAGTTCATATCAGAAATTATATCATGAATTCAATGCTGACATGGCTTGGAATCGAACCCACAACCTTTGGATCACCACAGAGGAGGTGGTGCAAATAAGCTTGTGCTCAAATCAACAATGGACTGCCATTGAAAAGGAATTGAAAAGAGGTTTGGTTTAGAAAATTCTATCTACATACTAGCAGCAGGAGCAGATCTATCCAGGCAAACTAAGCTGTCATCATTATATAATTGATAAAATCATTTAAATACATTATTTGATAACAGTGACTATACCACAGTGGGTTTGTTTATATCGCTCTAACATACCATGTATGTGAACGTTTAACAAATAAATACAAATAGAGCATCTATAGGGAGCATTATCATTGGGAACTATTTACCCATAGTCCTGGTGCCAGATATGAGCGCCACCTGTCCTGGCCTCTTTCATGATCACATGTATATAGAGCATCTATAGGAAGCATTATCATTGGGAACTATTTACCCATAGTCCTGGTGCCAGATATGAGCGCCGCCTGTCCTCGCTTCTTTCATGATCACCTTTGCGTGGTAATGATAGACCTCTCCTCCAAGTAACTGAAAACATGTTGACAACAAACACACGTGACTAGTCTCTCCCTCAATGATGTACTATTAAGAATATCAATGTGCTATTAGGATTGTATTACTCATAATTTCTAACGATCCTAACATATTTCCTGAGGCCAGATGAAATATTATTTTTGTTTGAAGTAACATGACGTCAAAAAGACTTTTGCTTTGGGATCAGAGGTGAAAAGGTTAATTTATGGAAACAGAAAAAAATGCTTAGGGTCAGGGAGTTTGAAGGAGGGTCGGTCGGGCTACCCGAAACAAAAGTATTATTTTTATTTGGCCTATTGCTTTCTTAGATTTACTGTTTTGCTGTCTAAGATTGGATTTTTTTATAATTTACGAGTTTGTTTTCTGAGCTTGAATGTATTGCTTTGTTTATTTGTTTGGGGTTTTACATCACTTTCAAAATTATTTCAGTCATTTCGTGATGACACCAACTTGTAGCAGATATAGTGCTGCCTCACTGCATTGTCATGTCGCAGGTTCTTGACATGACAACCCACCCGGTCACAGATTTACAAGGACAACGGGTTGACCCTTTAGGCATGTGCCTCAATTCATATGGAAAATCATATCATGAGTTCTTTTTTGGCATAGTCGGGGATCAAACCCACAACCTTTGGATCACCACAGAGTGCTAATAAGTTGGCGCTCTAACCAACTGCGCAATGGCCCGTGGACCTGTATGTATTGCTTTTCCACCTTTAAACTTATTCCTTTAATACCTTAATGGTATGCTATTCTCAACGGTGTTTGTCATGAGCTGTCTGCAAACCAAATGATAAAAATATTGTTGATCTCAGCCATGTGTCTATATATTTAGTATTACTGTAACAATACATAATCTAAGTACATGAAAACTCTTGCACAACATTTCTGTCAATCCAATGTTTCAAATTAGATTGAAAATAGTTATGTGCATCCTAGAATGTAAAAGATATGATCCATACACTGCTAAGATAGGAAAGCATTTTTAGAAAGTGAGGACTTTACCTCATGCTTTTTCAAAATATTTCTTTCATGGAGTTGAAAATGTGCTTCAAGAAAAATAAGAAGAAAACCGGTGACTGATCTTGTGGCGTATGTATAAGGATGAGATGTTATTGTGGTCCTCACTACAGCACGTCTACCCAGAGAGTCCTTCTTCACATATATATCCTACACGATTATAAATTTATATCCCCTCGACTGTTGGGGAATAAAGTATTGTGGTAAAATGTATGTTGTGGAGAGGTCGCTTTCTAATTATGATTGTACTTTTCCAGCCTTAAATAAAGTGTTTTCAAACCTTCATCGACAAGCAAATAAGTTCTGCAGATTACACAACAGGAGTAGGCTTGTTTTTAGCTGTGTTTATTTCATGTCATTGGGATGAAAATTCACTGTGATCCTAGTGAAACAGATTTTCTCATTTTGATTTGTATAATTTGGAAATAGAAAGGAAGTTTGGCAATCAGATATGTGAAGGGAGGTGAAAAAAAAGCATATTTCTGAAATGATCAAGTGTGTACTTTACCTCTGTTTTTCTCTTAATGTATTTGAAAAATAGAAAATCTGTTTCACTAGGATCACAGTAAATATCAATGTTAAGATCACTTTTACATAGTTGTTTGGAAATCCACTTTATTATGGTCCCACAATCTGCAGAACTTTTTCCCTTTCACATTTTGACATGACAAAATAAGTTTTGGAGCAGTGACATATTGCTACGCCACCTTTTATGAGTTAAAAAGATATGAGGCTTTCAATATATATAATCAAAGAAATTCTGTTGTGATTTTCAAATAATAAATCAATAATTTTATTACAAAAATGAATAACATAAAATGTAATTTCATGACTTGAAAGTTTTAATGAAAAAGGAACTCTTTTTGACAGTTGAGCATACTTTTTTGAAAACATTCCATTTTGGCGTAAAAAGAAAGTAGTTATCTCAGAAAATCTGCCACCAGAGGACACTCACTACCAACACCTATAAATACCCTTAAGCTTTCTTAAATTTACTCTTTTGCTGTCTGTCATTGTTTTGCTTTTAAAATTTACTATTTTGCTTTCTGAACTTGAATGTATTGCTTTCTCACCTTATTCCTTTAATACCTTAATGGTATTCTTAACACTACTTACCATGAGCTGTCTGTAAACGAAATGATAAGAATAGGCTTGATCTCAGCCATGTGTCTATATATATATATAGCATTACAATATATAAATTGAGGGCATGACACTACTGCGCCACATTTCTGTCGATCTGGTGTTCAAATTTGATTAAAAACTAGTTATGAACATCTTAAAATGTAAAGGACATGATTGCGCAGGGATGGAGTACTGAAGTTGTCAGCAACTTTCAGAACTTTGTAAGAACTTAGGAACAGGCTAGGTGAGGTTTTCTTTGAGCTTTATCCGGAGCTCCGTGAAAACACATCCATTCACTCTCCATGCATGCGCACCAGTATAACCTATCCGAACAGTTAACAATAGGCCAACAAAGTGATGGCAGACCACTGTAAAGGCTCTTCATTGGTATTGAATCAACCTATTAGTCTATTTTATCTATTTCATATTATAGTCCTTACAACATGATCATTTTGCTATTTGACACATGATCATTTTAATATTTGACACTTCCTTGCTGATATTTTCTTATTTTTTGCCGATAATTTTCTTCATGAAAAATGAATGGCAGCTTATTTTGTTTATGCAGGCTTGGTTGTGGCACTTTGTTGGTTAGATCACTTCATGTAATATTTGACACTGTGTACTATATTACTGCATGTAGTATTTGAAAATTTTTCTTTTATTATATGATATTTCTTATTCTAATATGCCGGTATTTTCTTCTCCCAGTTTATATATTTTGTTTTTATTCTGTTTTCGATTTCTGGATGTGCCCAGATATGTTTTTCGCTATACGAGGTTTAACTTACTCTCCTTTGCATCGGGCTTAGTATGTACGTTGAAGAGGCCTAGTAATGCCTCAGTCACATTTGCACCGGGCGCCGGCCGGGAAGTAACAATCGGCCGACTTGCCAGTCTGCCGGGCGCCGGGGAGTTTATAAGCAACAATCTGAGGGATGCCGTAGCTGTGGTCACATTATAAAAGGGCACCGCACGGCACGTGCAAGACTGAATGGCACAGACGTCTGTAAGATATCCTAAAGACGTCTAGATCATTGACAGACGTCTGTAGGACATCCTAAAGACGTCTGTCTCATTTGGCAGACGTCTGAAAGACATCCTAAAGACGTCTATGATATATCGCAGGGAGCCCGTGGGATCATCTGACGATGGTATGTGAACACATGAAATAAAAATAATCCTATTTTCACTGCACGATGCCACCCGCAGCCCTAAGATAATCTGCCGATGTCCCTGCGGGACACTGCCGGGACCCTGCCGTGTACTTTAAGATGATATTTGCTGATAAGACATCGGGGAAACGCCGGCAACTTTTATGTTCCAGATAAAAGTTCCCGATGACCCGCCCGACGTCTTAAAGATGTCCAATTGTGGCCGATGATCTCCCGGTGCCCGCACGGCAATCTGAACTGCCGGCCGATTGTGTAAAAGATACTCATCGGCCGGGCATCTTTACTGAAATCGGCGCAAATGTGACTGAGGCATAAAGCTGGGTAGTATTTGTAGTAATTGAAATTATGTAACGTTTTATATAATATCAGTCTCACAATATTTACTTTGCCCACCACGCACGCTATTGCTTGTAGTTTCACTTTCACGTCAGCTTTCACAATTGCTTTTCAATAGGCTTGTTGCATTCGGCACGTTGATGCGCGTTGTGTCAGTTCTGACACCTGGTATTTTTTGGGGCTTTTGGGATCAAAATGTTTGAATAGAAATGTTTGCATGTACATACTAGATAACATCAAACTTGGATTTAAATCTTAAAACCCAACAATTTAAAAGTTTTAAAAATGACACTTCACTGAATTTGGCGGGAATCAGCTTTGGTATATTGGCATGTCCAGAAATCGATATTGAAGGGGGTGCTCAATTTACAAATTTCACAATTTATATCATTTGGCATTTCTTCTTCTTATAGGACTTTGTATGATATTTGTGAACACGAATATGCCAAAAAAATAATAAATACTTGTACAGAAAAGATACTGTAGTGTACCCTATTTTGCCAAATGTGAAACCCTGGACCTGCCACTGATGCCTTTCACACACTGTCCTTGTG
Organism: Amphiduros pacificus; assembly: GCA_949316495.1. Lineage (NCBI taxonomy): Eukaryota > Metazoa > Annelida > Polychaeta > Phyllodocida > Hesionidae > Amphiduros > Amphiduros pacificus. The sequence continues at coordinate 53,018,148 of OX439001.1, read as the reverse complement.
TGATGTCACACGGATACAAGTCACTCTGTGTTGAACGCGCCATTTATCAAACGCGCCACGTGCCGAATGCAAAAAGCCTTTTCAATACATACCCAGTATATACAGTGACCGGCAACTGTCCGAAACCGGCAGATTAAACTCGGACATTTTAAGTGGGTCAAATATCGAGTAAAACTGTGCTGTACTAATTGCAATTGAGCTGTATATTATACCTCACGTTAGAAGTGTTTATTTGTTTTCACGGCACGAATGTTTGTGGCACTGTCAAATGACGTCAGAAGTGGTGACGTAGCCAACTTCTCCGTATAAGTCAATGGAAACTCGGACAATCTGCAGGTTTCCTGAATGCATGAATTTCCCGATAACTCTGTACATATAGAACATGTATCAATTTTATTATACACTCATATGTAGTTAACGGTCTTCTATCGATGTGAGTAGTTTTTACTCAGTTTTGAAAGATTCTGTGAAAATGAGGAGTGAAAAACATTAAAGTGTCCGGATTTGGCTGCCGGTCACTGTATATGTTTATATAGGGCAAAGCGTCCATTCCTCCCGCACCCGCACCCGCACCCGCATAAGATAAGTTGCTATAAGCCATAAAAGTTGCATTCCCAGATCTGTCTCAGCTATAAGCTGCACGTTACTGGTAAAGACGGGTAACTTGAACTTTATTTGACCTCAAATGAGGCTCAAAGTAGGGTAGCACTGTTTGACGTCATTTTGGTACTATTCAAAGGAAAATATATTTCATGACGTCATAAGCATATTGCCATACTCTTATGACATCATTTTACTTTTCTATGATTACACTCCACATAAAAATGACGCCAGGGGCCTATATATCAGGGGACCATAAAGAACCGCATCAGTTTTTTCTCACTGCACGTGCTGGTCAATGACGTCATGTCAATGGTAGGTACGTGCACGAGGTGTAAATATGATGTACTTCAAGAGATGAAACAAGTTTTTCAGGAATTTCTCACCGTAGAGCATACAATGCATTATGAATGGTGTGCATTGGACAGCAGACGCAGAATACAAAGATAAAACAATTCCAGAGAAAAATATTCCAAAATATTAAATATATTCCATGTTTTTGTAAACCTTCTTATCGGCAGAAAATTCAGATCACTTTTGTGCCCGGAAGTCGGCCTACACACGTGCATGCTAAATCCCGATTGGTGAGTTTAACATATTTGAATATTGTGGGTATTGTCTTGATTGACCCCTCGTGAAAATGTATTGTGACGTTACATAACTCTTTGAGCAACCAATTACTTCCGGGCACCAAAGTGATCTGAATTTTTTCCGTAGCCCTTTTGCAGACTTTGGATCAAAGTAAACCAATGTTTGGATAATCTTTTTGGAATATTGCAATCATGGAACCAGAGATAATTCATTTTAGAAGATGGCCAAATGTACTATTGGAGAGGAAGTAGTCATTTGCGCACCTTACAACAACATCTGCTTCCAAAGGTCGGGAAATGCATAGATTTTTGTTTCCTCTCTTGATATATCACCATATTTGCGTACGCATGGGTATCCCTGCACGTGCAGTGGCCCACGTGCTGTGAGAGCTTGCTGGAAGCTGATGCGGTTCTCTATGCAGGGGCCTTTATATTAGGGTCTTGTTCAAATAGATTTTACAGACAATGATGGGGATGAATTTTTCAAAAAGTTAATAGACATGAAAGACAAATACATTTATCACCAATATATGAATTTTAAACGTTTTTTTTTTCAAAATCGGTGCTTAATCCCTTTAAAGGCAAAAAAATCATGTATTTTGTTTATTTACTTTGGGGCCTGTTCATTAATTGAAATGAAAATGAATATGTAAACATACCTTCTCAAAGGTTCCAGCCATCTTATTGCTCCTGGCAATTATACCAGTGATGTCGTTGCCTGGTTGGTTCCACAAAACCACTTTTGTTCTTCCACCTTCCCCATCGGATCTGCCATAGTTCATACTCATTACCCCTTTGTCATGTTCCAGGGCCTCTCGAAGCTTTCCAATTTCTTCCTTATCCAGTAGTTGCCTTCCGTGTTAAAATAATATATAGTATCATGCTTGTTTTAATGTCCCAGAAAGCATAGTAAACTATTACAATAAACATACATATTGAATAGAAGGGCAAACCTTTAAGTTGCATACCATACAGTTAAGGCAGAATATTTTATCAATTTAGAAATAAAGGTAGGAATGTGATCCATATTTAGGGAAAAACATCATTCAAATAACCCGCATTATTTACACATTGTGATTAGAAATATTAAATGTTTTGTCTCAGAACTACTATACCATAACCTAAACTCTCCATTTGCCAATTGGTAAAATGTCCAGAGCAGGTTTCTTCCTTATTTCGTGATTGTGGGAATCATTGGATTACAATTATCGGATTTGGGATTATCTAAGTACATTAGCATCCTCCCTGATCATTTCATATCGGCTGATATTTACTTAAAAAACTCTAATATGCAGTACAAAATCATTTATTAATGATAATGCTAAATTTATATTTTACAAATGTCAAAACTGTACAAATATTCCAGGAGGATAGAACAATTTAAAACTTTAAAAAACAATGAAGTGTTAAATTAATGCCAAACAGACTTTATAATGTAAATATTGGTCTTACTTCACAATTATATATCCATTGGTATCGAATGCCCTTTTTACGTCGCTATCTACTTGAAACTCTGAGGAAAATGTGAACACTGCAATTAGAAATAAATAATGATTTGTAATATACTTTGCACATATTGGAGTCCTTTTCTTTACATATTAAAATAAAGGGGCGGACCATTATTCATTCAACGGATGAAGGAAAATAGTTTTGCTGATTTTTTTTTTTTTTTTTTGTGATTGGCCATTCTTAACCTTTACTTTCTTCAGAACATATTTCCATTTTTTTTGTCATCGGTTGGTACCCTCTTTTTCGCTGGGTGCACTTATCCTGTTGTTTGTACTTATTTGTGTGTTAATGGATGTTTGATCTGTTAGAAAATGATTTAATGCTTTATTCACACTAATTTAGCAGCCTCAATTGACTATATAATAGTTCTGGCTCGCGTTGTATCAATCATGTCACAATACCATTTTACTTTGGCAACCATTTTATACCTCCCTGTGACTTATGCTTTTTATAATTGTGGCCTTGTCTTGTGTATGCATGTTTTTAGCATTGTTAAACTTACATTTTCTCCATCTTGTGAATTTTTTACATCAATGAGATGATGGCAGAACTGATGACGTATGATACTATTTCCAGTGTCTAATAAGACAAGCAATAGTTTATATCTTGGTTCTACTGCCCATAATAACGGCAATCATTAATAATTCAATCACGCTTGGCAATATGCAGGATGATATAAAAATGGCAATTATCAGGCCATTAATTAAAAGAAATAGGATTAAAGTTACTTAAAAAGAATTGTAGACCAGTATTAAATCTAGCCTATATATCAAAGTTGATTTAGAGGGCAGTAGCCAAACAATTTGTTAGTCATCTGGTGAGAAACAATATTCAAAGCATGTTTCAATCAGCATACAAGGAATTGTACACAGTACTGAAACAGCATTATTAAAAGTTCAAAATGATATGTTGATGCATATTGATAACAATAAAATGGTGATTTTGGTTTTAATTGACCTCTTTGCGGCTTTTGAACTATTGACCGTGACATATTATTAGACAGACTTGAAAGAAGATGTGGTATTAGGGGTATGGCACTTAAATGGTTCAGGTCATATCTTTAGAATAGAAAGCAATGTGTTACCATTGATGGGAAAATATCTGAGAATATGAATATTAATATTGGTTTTCCTCAGGGCTCTGTACTTATTCACAAAGTATATGGAACCGTTGGCTGACATTATTGGGCAGTATGGGCCAAGGCATCATATTTATGCAGATGATATGCAACTTTACATCTCTCTGGATCCTAACTCTGCAGAGGAAACAATAAAAGTTTAAATAGAGATGGAAGATTGTATAAGAAATATAAACTTTAAGATCTTTTTATCAGAAAACAAAATGAAGATAAATGATGGAAAAACTAAAAGCTTATATGACTTTAAAAATGGGCAAATACCTGCTGAAAATATGGTTGGTGGATCAAGAATTCCAAGATCTAGTAAAGAAAAAGATCTATGTGTAATCCTAGATCAAGAATTAACGATGAAGCAACAAATCAAAAAATGTGCAAAAATGGCTTTTTTCATGTAAAGAATCTCTTACAGGTTAGGAGCTGTGATGAAAAAACGGTAAATACTTTTGTTACCTGGACTATGGTAATGCACTACTGGCTGGAGTAACTAAAGGTGAACTGGCCAAACTCCAAAAACTACAAAATGCTACAGCCAGGGTGGTAGGGAAAATTAAGAAAAGAGACCAAATAACTCAAAACTGATGGATCTGCATTGGCTACCTATTGAGCCAGAATTGATTTAAAGATAGCTCTGTTAACATGGAAGGTGCAAAATGGCTTTGCCCCTGATTATTTGTCTCAACTATTAACATCTAAGATGGGACAAGATCTCGGAGAAATCCAATAAAAACAATGAGTATATAATTCCCAGAACTAACATGAGAACATATGGTGATAGGGCTTTTGCTGCAAATGTGCCAAAGAACTGGAATGCCCTGTCCCCAGAAGTGAAAATCTGTAAAACAATTGAGAGCTTTAAAACTCAATTGAATTGTGTTTTTATGATAAGGATTCTTCAGGCCACTAACAATATCTTGGGCCAGTGAATAGTCACTGTGCTGGTGGGCTGGTGAAACCACGGCCTGGAATGTGCTAACAATTGTACCATGTGGTCTTATTTGTGGTCTAAAATTGACTTCTACAAACTTCCTCTTTCCTCCACCAACCCCCGCCGAATAATAATTGGTCTCTCCCTTGTTTGACTAACACAGTTATAATTGACTTTTAACTCTAAAATTTGTACACTACAGCTAACATGAATATATTAGTTCATTTATTGTCATCAAAGGTCAGAAAGTCATTTTGATGAGTTATATTTGTAATATATTTGTTGTTTCATTTAGCGAAATCTGCTTAATTTTAAACTTCATTCAGCCTTGGAGTAAATTAGGTCAATCACAGGGACACCATTAGAATAAGAGGGAATATATTGATCAGCGATCTGGCTGGTGACATAAGTCTCCCCCAGTCATGGAATGGTTATTCCTGCCAGCCGACGTGTGGCCAAACATAGACAGTAATAACATGTCCATATATATGGACAGTAAACCAGCTCGCAGGTGCCCGTATGCCTTTGCCCGGAATTCCGGTCACACGTCACTGGAACTTGTGGTTGTTGTTTAGGGTTTCCCTGTTCTATATTTATGTCAACCAATCAGAGCAAACCCTCCATAATAGTGACATTATTCGCCCGCTGCACAAACCCATTGCAACGAGATGTCCTTGATAGTCCTATATATAGATTGGACTGCATAGTCTAGGCCAAACACGTTGAGCTGAGGGATACACTCTTCATATTACATTTGTTCCGGATAGATAGTATGAATGTGTTCTAACATGGGTTATAAACAATTTCATGTTTGAGCAAATTACTTTACTCATGAATGAACACTTTTTTTAATTGGAATATGTTTATCATGAACTTCTCTGAATTGCTGGGAGGTCATCGTTGCATGTCAGTCCATTGGTGTTGTGGTCTGCTATTATGCATATTTGTGAATCTAGTCTACACATCCCAGCCTATATAGAACGTCAACACTATCGATTACATCCAATACCACTATTTGTAAACTTTATAAAATGTTATCAGGTATCTATCAATAAAATCAAAAGCAAGTGTATCAATATCAATTGAATTTTGGAAAATATCCTTATGGCTACCCATTTAGACTTATTTAGAATGACTCGTTGATATCGGAATATGAACAGGAAAAAAATGTTATCTTACCTGAATTTATATTTTCTTTTTCCTTGGCCATTTTGCTTACCTCAACTCTATCAGAGCGTGATTATAGTTACATTATCTATGTGTATATTTTACAGCTTGTGTTATCAGTGTGTTTATATTGTGATAGGCAGGACTGATTATGTGAAATAGGTCATCATGGTTTTATGAAGCAGAAAGGACACTGATTTCAAACACAAGGTCTATATAAAGTGTGCTATTTATCACTGAGCAAGATAAATATAAGTGAAAGAGTGATATAGGACCAAGTACTAAAAAGAGATATAGGACCAGGTACTAATAAGAGATATAGGACCAGGTACTAATAAGAGATATAGGACCAGGTACTAATAGGTGATATAGAACCAGGTACTAATAAGAGATATAGGACCAGGTACTAATAAGAGATATAGGACCAGTTAGTAATAAGAGATATAGGACCAGGTACTAATGAGAGATATAGGACCAGGTACTAATAAGATATATAGGACCAGGTACTAATAAGAGATATAGCACCAGGTACTAATAAGTGATATGGGACCAGGTACTAATAAGAGATATAGAACCAGGTACTAACAAGATGTATAGAACCAGGTACTAATAAGAGATATAGGACCAGGTACTAATAGGTGATATAGGACCAGGTAGTAATAAGAGATTTAGGACCAGTTAGTAATAAGAGATATAGAACCAGGTACTAATAAGAGATATAGGACCAGGTACTAATAAGAGATATAGAACCAGGTACTAATAAGAGATATAGAACCAGGTACTAATAAGAGATATAGAACCAGGTACTAATAAGAGATATAGGACCAGGTACTAATAGGTTATATAGAACCAGGTATTAACAGGTGATATAGAACCAGGTACTAATAAGATATATAGGACCAGGTTCTAATAAGAGATATAGAATCAGGTACTAATAAGAGATATAGGACCAGGTACTTGAATCTGGAAACAGTTGACAATAAAAACATCATCAATTTGTATGGCAGTCAATTGCAATCTTTGGAGAGACCAGGTCATTACATACAAATATAAGGGGCGGACCATTATTCATTTGTGGGGGGGGGGGGGGTCGGGGGGTGGAGGAAAGTTAAAACAAATATTGTTGAGACCGCTTGGTCCCCAGGTGGTTGTGCAAGGTATTGTTCGCTCTAAATGTGTCACTGATAGAGCATGCAGTTTCGTTTTTAGGTTCATCATGCTGTAAAGCATCATATAAATGTTATGAATTGCACAATTCTCGTTTTTGTTTTGTTAAAATTAGTCCAGATCTGATCATTTGTATAGCGCTGTATCAGACTAGTTCTCCTCATGGCACTTTTGCAAATAATGTTTTTGAAATAGATGTGTTTTTCATTTATTGACTTTAAAGTATATTGTATAAGAAATATAAACTTTAAGATCTTTTTATCAGAAAACAAAATGAAGATAAATGATGGAAAAACTAAAAAGCTTATATGACTTTTAAAATGGGCAAATACCTGCTGAAAATATGGTTGGTGGATCAAGAATTCCAAGATCTAGTAAAGAAAAAGATCTATGTGTAATCCTAGATCAAGAATTAACGATGAAGCAACAAATCAAAAAATGTGCAAAAATGGCTTTTTTCATGTAAAGAATCTCTTACAGGTTAGGAGCTGTGATGAAAAAACGGTAAATACTTTTTATACCTGGACTATGGTAATGCACTATTGGCTGGACTACCTAAATGTGAACTGGCCAAACTCCAAAAACTACAAAAATGCTACAGCCAGGGTGGTAGGGAAAATTAAGAAAAGAGACCAAATAACTCAAAACTGATGGATCTGCATTGGCTACCTATTCAGCCAGAATTGATTTAAAGATAGCTCTGTTAACATGGAAGGTGCAAAATGGCTTTGCCCCTGATTATTTGTCTCAACTATTAACATCTAAGATGGGACAAGATCTCGGAGGTCCAATAAAAACAATGAGTATATAATTCCCAGAACTAACATGAGAATGTATGGTGATAGGGCTTTTGCTGCAAATGTGCCAAAGAACTGGAATGCCCTGTCCCCAGAAGTGAAAATCTGTAAAACAATTGAGAGCTTTAAAACTCAATTGAATTGTGTTTTTATGATAAGGATTCTTCAGGCCACTAACAATATCTTGGGCCAGTGAATAGTCACTGTGCTGGTGGGCTGGTGAAACCACGGCCTGGAATGTGCTAACAATTGTACCATGTGGTCTTATTTGTGGTTTAAAATTGACTTCTACAAACTTCCTCTTTCCTCCACCAACCCCCGCCGAATAATAATTGGTCTCTCCCTTGTTTGACTAACACAGTTATAATTGACTTTTAACTCTAAAATTTGTACACTACAGCTAACATGAATATATTAGTTCATTTATTGTCATCAAAGGTCAGAAAGTCATTTTGATGAGTTATATTTGTAATATATTTGTTGTTTCATTTAGCGAAATCTGCTTAATTTTAAACTTCATTCAGCCTTTGGAGTAAATTAGGTCAATCACGAGGACACCATTAGAATAAGAGGGAATATATTGATCAGCGATCTGGCTGGTGACATAAGTCTCCCCCAGTCATGGAATGGTTATTCCTGCCAGCCGACGTGTGGCCAAACACGTTGAGCTGAGGGATACACTCTTTATATTACATTTGTTCCGGATAGATAGTATGAATGTGTTCTAACACGGGTTATAAACAATTTCATGTTTGAGCAAATTACTTTACTCATGAATGAACCCTTTTTTTTAATTGGAATATGTTTATCATGAACTTCTCTGAATTGCTGGGAGGTCATCGTTGCATGTCAGTCCATTGGTGTTGTGGTCTGCTATTATGCATATTTGTGAATCTAGTCTACACATCCCAGCCTATATAGAACGTCAACACTATCGATTACATCCAATACCACTATTTGTAAACTTTATAAAATGTTATCAGGTATCTATCAATAAAATCAAAAGCAAGTGTATCAATATCAATTGAATTTTGGAAAATATCCTTATGGCTACCCATTTAGACTTATTTAGAATGACTCGTTGATATCGGAATATGAACAGGAAAAAAATGTTATCTTACCTGAATTTATATTTTCTTTTTCCTTGGCCATTTTGCTTACCTCAACTCTATCAGAGCGTGATTATAGTTACATTATCTATGTGTATATTTTACAGCTTGTGTTATCAGTGTGTTTATATTGTGATAGGCAGGACTGATTATGTGAAATAGGTCATCATGGTTTTATGAAGCAGAAAGGACACTGATTTCAAACACAAGGTCTATATAAAGTGTGCTATTTATCACTGAGCAAGATAAACATAATTGAAAGAGTGATATAGGACCAAGTACTAAAAAGAGATATCGGACCAGGTACTAATAAGAGATATAGGACCAGGTACTAAAAGGTGATATAGAACCAGGTACTAATAAGAGATATAGAACCAGGTACTAATAAGAGATATAGGACCAGTTAGTAATAAGAGATATAGGACCAGGTACTAATGAGAGATATAGGACCAGGTACTAATAAGATATAAAGGACCAGGTACTAATAAGAGATATAGGACCAGGTACAGGTAACCAAGCATTACATACCAGAAATATGCCTGTAAATCTGCGAATCGAGGGAAGTGAAGCCCCGCCCACCCCTTCTGTGATTCGTCGGCCTGCGGATGACAGAAATTATGGTATGGGGGAACCCCCATTCATGATCTCGCCAAGGTCAAGTACGAATGGAGTGGGGAATCCCCTCCTGGCTGATCTTAATGAAACACCGGATAACTACAACACAAAAAAAAGCCGGATAAAATTAATAATGTTAAAAATATACATAGGATTGATAAAATTATAATTGCTACTGCGAATGTCCAAAGTTTGAGTAATAAAATGGACCAGCTAATATTATATATAATTGAAAATGAAATTGATATCTTCTTTATCACCGAGACATGGATAAATGAATTTAATGAGAGCAAAATCAGAGCTGAATTGGCTGAAATTAATTATGAAATTGAACATATTCCCCGTCCACTGAGATCTGGAGGCGGAATCGGTGCTATCTACAAAAAAGAATTGAATGTGACTAAAATTATTAACCAATTTAATCTATCGACTATGGAACTGATGGAGACTAAAGTCATGACTAACTTGAAGATGTGCACGGTAGTAACTATATATAGGCCTGAACCATCAGACAAAAACTTATATACTTACTCCAAGTTTTTCGATGAATTTTCTGAAATTCTCTCTTACTACAGCACATACAAACATGAAGTGAAAAATAATGATATGGAAGAGTTGGCAACAGAATTTAATAATTTTTTCCTTGAAAAAATTGCAATTATTAGGAAAAATATGGATGAAAATGGAAGAGGATCAGGTATACAAAATAAAACTACCAGTATCCCGCCAGAAGAAAAGAAATTTAGGAAGAGCCTGAACAGATTTAAACCTCTGTGCAGTCAAGAAGTCATTAAACTGATCAAAGAAGCAGCGAAGAAGTCCTGTGAACTTGACCCAATACCCACCTGGCTTCTTAATGAATGCATTGGAGACCTACTGCCATTAATCACTGCAATAATAAATAAGTCAATAACATTAGGATTAATGCCAGATGCTTTAAAAATGGCAATCATTAGACCTCTAATAAAGAAATTAGGTCTTGAATTAATTAAGAAGAACTATAGACCGGTATCGAATCTGGCCTATCTGTCTAAACTAATAGAAAGAGCAGTAGCTAAACAGTTTGTAGGTCACCTAATATCCAACAATATCTATTGCATCTTTCAGTCAGCTTATAAAGAATACCATAGCACCGAGACGGCACTACTGAAAGTACAAAATGACTTGCTAATGGATATTGACATTAACAAGACTGTAATGCTAGTGTTGCTAGACCTGTCAGCAGCTTTTGACACTATTGACCATGAAATTCTATTAAACAGACTAGAAATGAGATGTGGAATAACAGGTACTGCTTTATCATGGTTCAAGTCATATCTAGCAAACAGAAAACAATGTGTCACAATACAAGGGAAAAAATCTAAAAGTACTGACATACAATATGGCGTACCCCAGGGGTCAGTTTTAGGACCCCTCCTGTTTACAACCTACATGGAACCATTGGCTGATATCATATCACCATATGGTTTAAAACATCACATATACGCTGACGATACCCAACTCTACATTAGTTTTGATCCCCTGAACACAGCTGAGGCCGAAAAATCTACAAGGGAAATGAAAGAATGCATAAAAAAGATAAAAAATTTCCTTATAGATAATAAGATGAAAATTAATGACGGCAAGACTGAAATGATCATCTGTGGAAAATGGTCCCATCTTAAAAGTAGACACATCCCTACTCACATCACAGTAGGTGAATCAACTATTGACAGATCAGAGACAGTGAAGGATCTAGGAGTAGTTATTGATAACAAATTATCAATGAAACCACAGATAAGAAAAATGTGCAAAACCGGATATTTTCATGTGAGAAATCTTTCTCAGGGTAGAAACTGCATGGATGAAAAAACTGCGAACACATTGGCCCATGCCTTTATAACATTGACACTAGACTATGGAAACTCATTGCTGGCTGGGTTACCCAGATGCGAAATTGCAAAACTGCAGAAACTACAGAACGCTGCGGCAAGGGTAGTGGGAAAAATAAAAAAGTTTGATCATATCAGCTACAAATTGAGAGAACTCCATTGGCTACCTGTGAACGCTCGAATTGACTTTAAGATTGCCCTCTTAACATGGAAGGTACAGAATGGCTGTGCTCCAAAATACCTATCTGACCTAATGATACCTAAGAGAAATAATAAGTCTCTAAGATCCAATGACAAGAATGAATACCTAGTCCCGCGCACAAACAACAAAAACTACGGTGATAGGGCTTTCTCCGTGTACGCACCTAAAAAATGGAATTCTCTCCCTACTGATATTAAGAACATAAAGAAACTAGATGCGTTTAAAACTAAACTTAAAACGCACCTTTTTAGAGAATCGTACGCAAACAGCGCCATGAGCAGACCCCGTCTGGAATAGCGCTATATAAATTTATTATTATTATTATTATTACTAATAAGTGATATGGGACCAGGTACTAATAAGAGATATAGAACCAGGTACTAATAAGAGGTATAGAACCAGGTACTAATAAGAGATATAGGACCAGGTACTAATAGGTGATATAGGACCAGGTAGTAATAAAAGATATAGGACCAGTTAGAAATAAGAGATATAGAACCAGGTACTAATAAGAGATACAGGACCAGGTACTAATAAGAGATATAGAACCAGGTACTAATAAGAGATATAGAACCAGGTACTAATAAGAGATATAGAACCAGGTGCTAATAAGAGATATAGGACCAGGTACTAATAGGTTATATAGAACCAGGTATTAATAGGTGATATAGAACCAGGTACTAATAAGAGATATAGGACCAGGTTCTAATAAGAGATATAGAATCAGGTACTAATAAGAGATATAGGACCAGGTACTTGAATCTGGAAACAGTTGACAATAAAAACATCATCAATTTGTATGGCAGTCAATCTTTGGAGAGACCAGGTCATTACATACAAATATAAGGGGCGGACAATTATTCATTCGTGGGGGGGGGTCGGGGGGTGGAGGAAAGTCAAAACAAATATTGTTGAGACCGCTTGGTCCCCAGGTGGTTGTGCAAGGTATTGTTCGCTCTAAATGTGTCACTGATAGAGCATGCAGTTTCGTTTTTAGGTTCATCATGCTGTAAAGCATCATATAAATGTTATGAATTACACAATTCTCGTTTTTGTATTGTTAAAATTAGTCCAGATCTGATCATTTGTATAGCGCTGTATCAGACTAGTTCTCCTCATGGCACTTTTGCAAATAACGTTTTTGAAATAGATGTGTTTTTCATTTATTGACTTTAAAATCTGTGACCTGGTGGGTTGTCATCACGAAATGGCTGAAATAATGTTGAAACACACAAAAAACTTAACAGACCCTTGAGGCTCACCATAATTAATATCCATACTTATCTTTATAAGCTAAATCCAATGTCATATTATTGATTCCGAATATCTTTTCAAGCCTGTTTCATAGTATTTTATAGTCAATGGTATCATTGGCTGCAGAGAGGAATGATAAAGTCATTAATTAATTCAAACACGGCATCTGCTGCACTGATTGGCTTGATCTTGGGCTCATTGGAAAGAAAAAGATGAAATATTAAGAAAGGTGGAAGGGACATAGCATACATTTCTTTTTTATTAGTCAAAATAGCCAAAAACTGGTATTTCAAGCAGTACAGAGGGAGGAGCTTACCAAAAGGTAACAGCAGTATTGTACGGAGCTAGAACTCAAACTAGCGGCTATGTCTGATATGACTGATAGCGACAAAACGCCTCATGACGTCCCGAACAATGACAATTCTTGTCTAAGTGATTTTAATCAGAATGTTATAGAAAATTACACATTTGATGCTATTAGTGCAAAACAAATGACAGATCCCACTCTTCAACCCCTCATCACTTATTTCAAGAAGTCAGCCCTTCCCTCTACCCAACGCGAGACAAGGAAACTTCTTGCTCAGGTTGATGATTATTACCTGAAGGAAGGTGTTTTGTTTCATCTCTATATCATGCCAGGTAGAGGTCCTGCGAAGGTAGAGGTCCTGCGAATTGTGCAAAACACAATTAGTCATCCCTCCCACTTTACGCCATACATTGCTTGAAGCTTTCCATGACAGCTCTATGGGTGCTCATTTGGGAACCGATAAACTTTACTCGACCATACGACAAAAGTATTACTGGCCCGGAATGCACAATGATATCATGAATTGGGTTCAATCTTGTCATGTTTGTAGTAAAACAAGCAAACTCCCGAAAAACAGGCAGGGTTCGCTCCAACCCATTCCTGTTTCTCGCCCTTTTCAGCGTGTCCATACTGACCTCATAGGCCCCCTGCCGAAAACGGACCGTGGGAACAAGTATATCCTAGTCTTCCAGGATGCCCTCACCCGTTTTCCCGAGGCTTTTCCCTTACAAGATCAATCGGCTGTTTCTGTAGCCGAGCGTCTTTTCGAAGATATTTGGTGCAGATGGATTGTGTCGAATCGATTGTTAGTGACCGTGGTGGTTGTTACGCCAGTGTAATTGCTGAAGAACTTTGCAAGAAAGGTCATGACTACGCCTTATTGTCCTCGCAGTAACGGAATGGCCGATTGAAGTGTACAGTCAATTTCTAAAAACTTGACGCGCCTTTGTCACGATAAGCCTACATCTTGGGATTTATTCCTACCCTCAGCCTTATTCGCTATGAGAGTTTCTGTGCATCAGGTGACGATGTATAGCCCTTTATTTTTTATGACAGGTTGAGATGATGAGCATCCCTTCTAGACTACACTGCCTGACCCCACCCACCCTAGTCCTTCTGTCCGTCACTATGTAAAGAACATGTTTGAATGTGTCAAGACAGCACGTAAGTGGGCCAAGGAGAATAATGAGATCATGTAGTCTAAAACGAAATCCTATCACGACTTGAGGAACAAAGGTTGGCATTTTCAGGTCGGTGATAAAGTGTGGATTTATTCTCCCCTACAAAAGTACCTGGACGAAAGCTTAAATCGCCAAATAGTGGTCCATATTACCTGATTGAGCAAACTACCCCGTTGAATTTTAAAGTCCGTACTTGTGATACCCATATTGAGCCAAATTCCTCAATACATGTTAACAGATTTCGTCCTTGCATTACACGTTTTGATCGCCCTGTTTCTCCGCTTCAATTTCAAGACGGTGTCCCCCCGGGAAATGACCTTCCGAGTGACGCCATCCCGCCTTCAGACCTTTTGCCAGAAGTCGACCCAATAGTTTCTCAAGGTGATATTGGAGATACAGATGTTATAGACCCGCATAATTCTGACACAGACAATGATGACAAAGAGTCTGGCTCTCACTACAAAGTTGAACAAATTTTGAAGCAACGGAAAGGATCCCAGGAGATGGAATACTTGAATAAATGGAAAAACTAAAGTGCAAAGCATAATACGTGGGAACTTTTCTCTTTTTTGAATAAGCAAGCTCAAAAAGATGTACTTTCTGACCCCACTCGTTCCACTCGTGAACGAAAGAAATGAAGGAGTCATTCCCCCAAGGCGGCAGTGTTCACATATTCCACATTAATTATTCATGACATCTCTCGTTAGTAGAGAGATTTATATTTCGCGATCCCACAAAAAAAAAACGTGCTCGCAGGTTAAGCCACATTCCAATTTTGTGCCAGCCCCGTGTGTTGAGTCTCACTAATACACGATGACCCACATTCCCGATAAACTCAGTCATTCTCAGTGCAGTTCACATAAATTAGCCTCGTACGAATTCGATGCTGATATGAACTTTTAACACTTATTTATGTTGCATATTGTATTAGTTCTTTATTGGACCGCACTTTATAAAATGTGAATTGCGGTAACGACTGTTTATTGCTGTGTTTCGACCGCTCCAGACAACGACATATTGAACAAACCATTGTTCTCTTGCAAACAATGCTTCCATAACTATGGCTAATAGACCAGAGACAATTATGTATTACAAATGCCCTTTTTGTGAAACTCACTTTGTATGTGCCGATTGCCCATTTCCACTTTGACTCATGACAGGTATTTTACCAAATTATGAAATGTGCATGCCGGATGCGTGGACGCACGGTGCTTTTGTACCGGTGTGGTGTAGTTGATTTCATTCGTCTCAGACCTCACTTCTCTCCTGCACTCCGCTGCACTAACATCCCTACTACTGTTACCCACTATTGGTGAGTATCCGTCGTTGGGGGATGTGAACGGGGGATCAATACTCTACCAAATAGATAGATACTCTAACCTGTTCTACTCTACCGTACTGTACTGT
This sequence comes from Amphiduros pacificus, assembly GCA_949316495.1. Lineage (NCBI taxonomy): Eukaryota > Metazoa > Annelida > Polychaeta > Phyllodocida > Hesionidae > Amphiduros > Amphiduros pacificus. The sequence goes on along the minus strand of OX439001.1, from coordinate 53,002,309 downwards.
ACTATAAGCATAGCTCGCTAACTCGCTGGCTGTGAGTTGGGGCACGGATCCTAGCTACCATATTATACCCTCATATGGATGACGGGCAAAAAGGACTGCAGACACAGGATATACACAGTGCAATAGTTACCTTTATTCAGTGCTGTGATTCCTCCTTGTCTGGCTAGGCCGGCATGGCAATGAGCGAGGCATATGAACTACCAACTTTGCATGATACTTATGAAACCCTGACTATACGCTAAACACCCAAGTCTATAGAATCACGATACTGAGAGTCGTGGATCTTCCGTGGCAAGTGGTCGCTGATCTCCTCTTCTGACTCTTCTGAACTATCTCCCCCAGATCCAACGGTTGCGCGCCTCTTTTAAGGGACCATTCCGCGTCGTCTGTGGGGGCTTGCCTACGTGGCTTCCTCACGCGTCATCAGATGGACTGTCCTGCCTGCGTATCTAACTTCGGCTCGTCCGTCTTACACGTGATCCCACAGAGTGGTGGTTATGGTGACTCATCAACCATCAGTATCGTTTGTTATTGTCTATGAATGTCTATATATTTCCAAGAGTCTCTGGGTGTGTATTCTATATCCTACACTACATCCTGCGTTCTTTATTCTTCATCATCACTCTTCATCATATTTCATACCTCAAGGTAACTTGTGTGTTGCCCACTGGCCAGTGAATTGAGTTGAAACTTTATAGAGATTAACCGTGAGTATTCTTGATTCTTCTATTGTTTCCTCATTTTTAGGTGACACCAATATTTTCCTTTTCATATTTTGGCTCTTCTTGACTTTCTGACTTTATGACTTACGACACAATACTTATTCGATATATACGTTTATTTTATGGTTCTACAATCCTATGCTCATGATGTGAGATAGATGACTTTATTTTCCTACCAACGTAAATTAGTTGCATACTGGCAACGTAAATTAGTTGCAATGACGGTGCGTGGAGTAGGTTTGACTGTTTTGGCATAATCCTGGAAGACTCCGACATGACGTTCGTGAAAACAGGTGACATTGTTGATGATTATGTTATACATGGTTAGGATTTGATAAAATACAGATTTGATATGGGCAATGCTATATGATTTCCGTAACAGTAAATAAGTTACGATGACGGTGCAGCCACGACGTGGTAGGCCTGACCGTTCTGGTATAATTCTGATAGATTTCGGTATGACGACCGTACAAAGCAGGTGATTCTGATAGATTATTTTATATGATACAATAAACGATGATTTTTTTGTTGAAAATATTGGTAGTTGAATTTATATGACTTCACGAGACGAAGATGTCTGATTATCTTAGTGGTGTTTCACGGGATGGAACTACCTACGTACTACTTTCTTGTGTGATTTTCAATGTATTTTGCGAAGATAACCATATTTTATTCCCGTACCTAGTCAAAAGTTAGGATGACGATGTTGCCGTACAAAATTGACTACCTGTTCTATGATAATCCCGACTGATTTAGGTATTGCTTCCTGACAATTCGTGGTACTATGAAAGGAAGGCTGATACATATCTATATAAAGACTAAGACTATGGGACGAATAATTTTACTGATAGTTATGAAAAACTCCTGATATATGTCAATATGGATGACCTTCCGAATTTTTATCATTTACACGGATATTGGACGACATCCCACATATACCTATGAAAACAGACTACCTGTTTCTGACTCAGACTTCTCGAAATTTATATATGTATGGTTGATTGTGAGATTTATCATTGCAGTAAGTGTGTGTAATTGCTTTATAAAAAAAAACAAACTTCACTTCGATTTAAGTTCCTCTGATACATTTAGTTTTTGATAGGATAGTGTTTGATACCTATATGCTGGTTATGTAGTATAAATTTCATAAATTAGGTTTCCTTTCACGGATTTGCCTGGTACTTTCACTAATCTAGTACTAATTACTAGGACTAATGACTCATTTTCCTACTTGATTCACGCTTCTAATCCTTCGATTCCCATAGGACTAATGTTTAATCATTCACCCTTCAGGTGAGATGACTATGTTCCTGTCATGAATCCTGACGACACTCCTCTCTTATCTTCTGACGATTCACCATTTGCATTTCTCTTGGACGACAAAATAAATGCTATTTTAGACTCACTTCCGGCCGACAAGAATCTGTGAGCTAACGTTTTTGAGTCAGAAGAAGATTCTGTACCTAATCCGCATACCTTCAATCACACTTCATCTTCCTCTATTGTGACTCTTTCGCCCGTCCCTCAATTCGCTTCTGAAAACGGGCAACCTCACCTCGTTCCTCACAGCCCACAATATCACCCTACCAACCCCCCTGCTCAGACGCTGCCTACTCACCTTACCACATACCCTGTGGCTTATCTATCACGCAATTCACCTTCTACGACTTCTGTCGTTCAACTTTGCCCAAAGTGCAAAGAGTGCGTGCGAATACAGGAATTCACCTTGACCCCTGTCCGATACATAAAGAGGTTGAATAAGGGCCCTTACCGTTAAAATGTTCGTTCCATGCTTACTCTTGCTAAGTGTTCATACAGTGGCGTCCGCTACTATCTTGGCCCGACCAAACGTCAGTGCCCTTCTCACGAAACAAGGTTATGTGGCCAATAGTGTGGCAACGTGTCAGGTTACTTTTGCTGTTCCTCACCTCGAACTACCGGCATCCACACCCCCATTTAGTATGTGTGATGATTCAATTTAATGGTTTCCCCTAGGCGTAGACAAGATATATCTACCGCCCAAGGATTTTGCAACACTTTCCGTTCACTCACGACTGCATACCAGAATTTGAATGATTCTTTGACGAGCCATATTCACCGTTATTGGCGCTCCATTAAGAAACTTTGGCCAGTCTCCCAAGCTCCTGTCCATGACAATGGTAGGCACAAACGCTCACTTCTGCCGTTCGTAGGATCTTTTCTTGGTTCTGCGTTTGAATTAGGCACTGATAAACAACGTAACAAGCTTGTTCGTAGAGTGGACATCGTTGAGAGTAATTCGAAACGTGTTCAACTAAACCTTCACGCTTTACATGACCAAACGTCTACTTTAATCAGGGTTACAAACAAGAGGCTAGATATCGTTTCTGATGGTGTAGTGAATAATACTCTGAATAGGCACTGCTAGGCAGTTACAGAATAGTGTAGAAATGCACCGCAGGCTCGAAATAGTTCAGGTACAAACCGATGCACAACGGCTTCTGTTGAAGTCTTTGGCTGACTTTACTTATGTTAGTGTTTCTGAAATAGGCTATATTCAGGCCCTCACACTTTTAGAATCAGAGGCGCATGCAACTTTACTCGCTTTGGAAACTATCGCTGACAACAAGCTATCACCTATTTTAGTCCCCCCAGATGTTTTACATAAGTCCATGAGACAAGTTGCTCGCCTATTGCAAGTGCAGTATCCAAATTTCAGACTGATGTATGACCAACCAAGTGCTATTGTTGGATATAGATTACCTACCTATAGACAATCATAGACAATCACGATCTCTTGCAGAATATCATGCATAGTTATTTAGTGCCAGATTGCCCATCTACAGAGGTTACCAAGTGCAGGTTGACAGAGAGACGGTGGATGTGCGAGACCGTGGTACGCGTCAAGAGCAGGTTGCATACATTATGGATCCACTGTGTCACTGTACAGAATTAGATATGATCTCACCCTGTCAAGTACGGAAAATGACCATATTTGTTCATTTTCTGGGAAGAGACATGATCTCATCCTGACGCGTGGGTACATATAGGCTGCATACACGACACATAGCCAGTTTGGACCAAGAAAAGCAAAGAGCCAAGCCACGACACTCGGGACAAGCAGGGAGCAGGAGTGCGGGGATATGGGCCGCAGGCCGCCACTCTCTGTCGCCACCACACAGGAGTTACACGGATAACCACTCAGGCTGATCGCTCATTGCCATGCCATATGCTAACTCGGGGTTATATAGATATATATGTATTTATGTATATGTACAATTTATACCCGAATAAAGATGACATTAAATCAGAGTCTGCAGTTCTCCTTGATCACCCGAGATAGGAGTAGGCACTTAGCATATTGGCCCAACCTCACAACAAGCGAATATATCCCCAAGCCAGAGAGGTTGCAAAACCTTTCCAACACTATCTATGCAATACCAGGTGTCACAGCTCTTAGCAGTGACTCTCATCTTTATGTAGATGTTAGTCTACCTCTTGTTGTGAAAGACAATGCTTTTACTATTTACAAAATATCCTCCTTTCCAATACCGACGGGCAGTCCAAAACCAAATCAATTCATGCGCATTACAGGTTTTTCTGACTTTATTGGGATATCCCGTGACGAGAGATTCTTTATCGAATTATCTGGAGCCGATCTCGCAGAATGCTTCGGCTCAGGTGTTCGTCATTGCTACCGATCTTTTCCTGAATTTCCTACTGACATTCCTTCATGTGCCCTATCTATATTTACGGGAATAGTCCGTGACATTATGTTGTATTGCCAAGTTGACTACTTGGTAATGAAATCTCCTCCTCATGTTGTCCGGGATTTACAGAACTCTTCATTCCTAGTTATTGGACACAGCGAGCCTTGGCTAGTTTCATGCCAACTTGATGTTACCCCAACTGAGGTGGAACCCTGTTCATTTTGTACACTCACGTTAGGATGCGGTAGTTGCAGTATGCGATCGAGTTCTGGTGTTTACATTCCACCAAGTCTCACTCATTGTGACAATAAACTGATGACTCGTGTTGAGAAATCCTATACCACTAATTTTCTATTTATCTCGCTCTTTCACAATGAAACTGTCACACAAGGCATGACAGCGAACACACTGTTTGACGACCCGCTGAAGTTACTCATTAGGTGTTGATGACTTTGTGTCCCGCCAGGGTATGTTCATAGCTGATCTTAATCGTACTGTCTCGGCGTGGAAGGACGCTCAATTACCCTATATTGACCCCTCATGGTCATTACCAGGTGGTTTTACTATATCTGATGATATGAGTTGGCTTCGCCTACTCAATACTGCAGGTACCGGTTTAGCAATAGGTTGTGCGATTTGTTTATCTATCCTCTATGGCAGATATGAACACCTCAAGAAGGCTATTCTGTTGTTTCAACTAAGTCAGGTCCCCGCTGCAGATGCCACCCCCCCTATACTGGACTAAATAGACTCAACCTGTTTGATGTGTTTTTGTTTTGTTTGTTTGGGGCTTTACATCACTTTCAACATTATTTCCGTCATTTCGTGATGAGACCTACTTGTAGCAGATATAGTGCTGCCTCACTGAATTGTCATGTCGCAGGTCCTTGACATGACAACCCACCCGGTCACAGATTTACAAGGACAACGGGTTAACCCTTTAGGCATGGGCCTCAGCTCATGTGGGAAATTGTATCATGAGTTCAATCCCGGCACGGCCGGGGTTCGAACCCAGGACCTTTGGATCACCACAGAGGAACTGGTGCTAATAAGCTGGCGCTCTAACCAACTGCGCCACGGCCCGTGGCCTGTTTGATGTGTTCAGTGTCACGACCCTGCTCATTGTTATTCCAACCTGTTCTTCACCCAGAAAAAGGATAACGATATCTTACTTACAATTTGCCTAAAAATGGATATCGGTATTCTTTCTTGTAGAACACTGGGAGCATGCATTATTGAACATTTAATGTTGGAATTAAACATCTATGCACTTTACCGAGGATTTTTTGTGTGTACACAATAAATTATATTGGTATTATTGCAAATTTGCACAAGTTTTAAACAAGTTTTAAACAAGTTTTAAAACTAAAATAATAAGCAATATTTGTTTTCTTTAATTCACCAACTCCTTTGAAATAAGCCTTACATATTCCATATTCACTAATTATTTACAATATTCATCTTTAAAAAATACTTCATAACATTTTCATTGTGTTCTATTTAAATTGGCAGTTCACAAATGAGGCATTGCTTGAACAAGTGAATTTTTGATTTCTCAGTGCATATCACAACTTGAATTTTTTAATTGGATAGTTTGTAAATGTTGAGCATATTTTAGGAACAACACAACATACATGTAATGTATAGAATGTCTATATATTCTTGATTCATTTGATTGATTCTCATCTAATAATAGAAATTATATAAGATTTGTTTTTGTTTAAAGACTGGTCCCTCACTTGACCTAATTCAGCAAGAGTGACCTGTGTGTGACATGACCTATTTTCTTCCATCAGCTGTTCATGGGAGCTGCCATTTTGAGAGAATTTGAAAATCCAAACACCAAACACACAATCAAATTATTATTTTCATGCATGTGAACTTAAGCATGCTTTTGTAAAATCATGTACAAACCAAGTAAAACCAGGAGGAAACAGTGCAAGACAAGGTAAGAATGTAGAACAAATTATTCATGTTGGTCACTGGTCAAATTGGTGGCTTCAAATTTATGAATCATGAATCAGCATGCAATGAAATGAAGTTATCAACTAAAGTACATGTACATGTCATGGTTTGAACAGTTTTGGCAACATTTTCGTTTCCGTTTTTACATCGTGAATCGTCACGTAGCACCAAAACAACACAACTATCAGCTAAAGATATTCATATTCATCGTCTACAGACTCACACAGTCATTTTGGTGTAAAGAACATGTCTCTAGCTTGCTTAGAAATGAAGTTATCAACTAAAGTACATGTCATGGATTGAAAAGTTTTTGCAATATTTCCGTTTCCAATTTTACATCGTGAATCATAACGTAGCACCAAGAAAATTAAATTAACAGCTAAAAGTTATGCAAATTCATTTTGTACAAATTCTCACGGTCATTTTGAGGTAAAGAACATGCCTCTAGCTTGCTTGAAAATGAACTCAGAAAAAAGAGTAAATGCCAAACAGATTTTGCAATATTTTCCCTCGGTCACTATTTAAACCTAATTATTAAACGGACGGGCAGAATTGCAATATCCATCACCAGCAACGGATGGGAGGGACATTAACCCCTAACGGAATAGCCCATCTAAATTTTGTTGATTGGCAGGACTAACCAATTTTTTTCTGGACTAGTGCATCTGTGTACTAAATTAATAAATTTATAACCATGGTTATTCAATATGCTTAATGAAGTGCTGGGGCAAATGTTCATGATTAAGGCAGTCTGAGGTCACTATCATGATTACATTGTAACAAGTTGCAGCCCTTCAGAATGTTACAAATGACGTCATCAAGCCAGAACAATGGGGACGTCAACGTCCCTCCCGTCCGTTGCCGGTGGTGGAGGTTGTCGTCCTTCTCGTCCGTTAGGGGTTAACGTCCCCATTGTTCTGGCTTAATGACATCATTTTGCAACATTCTCTTGGGCTGCAACTTGTTACATTGTAATTAAGATATAATATTCTGATAGATTTTATGTACACTATTTTTGCATGTGAGCTTCATTGAGAGAGGTTTGTGAGGGCTGTTTTCAGGTTGTGGAGTACTTCACAACAAAATCTGAAAACAAATATTATCAAGATGCATGCAGTCTTTAATAATGAGAATCATTTTGTTTTCATTTTTATTTTAGAAAAGGATGTTCCTCTGTCAAATCTGATCAACTTCTGACTGATGGCTTCAAAAAAGTTCTTGCAAAATTTGAGCAAACTCTACCAACAAAGGCAAGATCAAATTCTGAGATGACCAAACCATCAATGAGATCAGCACCAGGAAGGGACATGTATGGCAGTCTAAACCCTGCAACCCCTCCAAGAAAGGTTGCAAAGAACACACAGAAAGCAAAGTCTACAGGTATGATAATGATATTGGAAGCTTATTTCTGGTAACTCGTTCAAGATATGAGCAACAGAGATTCATGAAAATCTTGCTCAATTGCATTAATGAAAGTCAAGAAATTATCATATTATTAACATGACCATGAAATGATGTCTCTTGATGAATATATACATTTCTGATTTTTTTTTCCAAAGACAAGCATGAGATTACCAATCCAATTATGGTGGCACAGACAGGAGTGACTGAACAATGCAACGAGTATGTTGTTTCTGATATTTCTGAGGATGAAGACATCAGATGTAAGTTTTCAAGAATATATATTTCAACCACACTCAGGTTTGACCAATAATCATGATAATGTAAACCCAATTATGTGACTTGATTTGGTTTGTTAATACGACCAATTTGATGCTTGCTAATTTTTTTAAGTTTGACAAGACAATGTGGACCAGGTGTTTGGATGTATAATCTTAAACTGATGCATTAAGGTCATGCAATGCCCATTAAAAAGTAATGTTTGTAAAAGATAAATGCCAAAATATCTTGACACCATTGATATTGATGCAAGACCTGGATTTTAGTGATTTGTATCAATTTATTTAATTTTTTTATACTGTAAAGCTGGTTTCCTGCTAAAACGCCTTAAAGAGCTACTTTTGGAATGTGAACATGACATGCCAAAAAAACCAGAAAAAGATTGGATCACAAGACGTCATTTTGAGGAAACTAAATGGAAAGAAATACGACCTACATTATTTGACTTATATTTAAGAAGACAAGTCCTGTATCATGGTCTGTGTCAAATGTGTGACACTTACCCTGCAAAAGTAATGTGAGTACAAATTGTTGAATGCCACTATAATGTAAGATAATTGCTTTTTTTATCTGTCATAAATGACACAAACCCCAAATATTTGTTTTTATCATTTTAGGTGCAGATCCTGCTCTGTGAAAAGGTTATGTGGATCATGTGATTATTATAATCACAAACTACAGCCAGAACACGAATGCTACCAGATGAAACAACTGTTTCTAGACCCTTTACCTCCTTGTCAGGTGATTGACCCAGATAGTGAAGTTATTCATAAAGGTAAGATTATTTCCAAAAAACAATAACCTGCCATATCATCAAGGTATATTTCCTGGTCATTGTCCTATGTAAAAGTAAAGTTTTGTGGGAGACAGTAAAGCAGGCAGTGTCCATGTGTGCATCTGTATTGTGTCTGTCTGAATCCCATGCATTTTGACAGGGACTTTACATTGAGCTAAGATCAAATTTAGATTGCCCTATGGATATCTTGCTTGCCCCAATATATTTTGATGTACAACCTTTTCAAATCTTTGAATGAGTTATATTGTAAATTTACCAATATGATTGTGTATCTGTTATAAATGTATCAGTGTGGACAGGGCACTTACATAACTGACATGTCATTGCACAAATCAATGTTTCAGAATTCTTTTTACTTGTACTGACTGAAGAAATATGTGCATGTGGAGAACAACTCACAATGTCACCCCTTGGAAAATGTATATTGGTGACACTAAAGGGTATGTACAAATTTAAAATCTCTTTATAATTCCACATTATTTTAGAAAAATTTGATCATCATGATTTAGGCAGAGCAACAGAACTGGAAAGCAATTCTCAATTTTAAGACGATTATATCTCATCATTTTATTAATTTCATTATTTAGGTCGCTTTGACATATATTTGCCAAAACTACAATGTCATTTTTGCCTTGGCACTACTGTGAATCCTACATTGGGAGATGTCATCAATTCAGGATTTTGGCCAGGAAGTTCAACGCTTGGTCCACGTATGTTTCAAAATTTATAATGATTATCCATCATTTATGAAATTTATGTTATTGGAATTAATTAGTTAATTGATTTTTCCTTTACACAACAAAATTTCAGGAATGTACATCTTTTCATCTGATGTCATTGAAATGTTTGATGTTCTCAAGAAAGAAAAACCAACTACTTCTGTTCGATCCTTTCTCTCCTCTTTGGAACAAATTTCATCTAGAGCCAACAGGGTATGTACGTGGCTGCATTTATGAAGGAAAGATCTTGATCTTGCTTCCATGATTTGAGAATGTATCTTATATTAAAAAAATATAGGAAAGCATACTGTGAGACTTCTCTTTCCCAAATATATACTTTTTTCATTTATCTATTTTTTTTAGCACAACATCATACGAAGACGTACAAATTCATGAAGGAGAAGTAGTAAGAGCTTGTTTTTAATTTAGCAAGACAATTGCTTTCAAGTTACCATTACTATTTTATTCCTTTTGCAATTTTCTCTTCATAATAGCACAATGAAATTGCTAATTATTTGTTTTGTTACTTACAGTTACGAACCTGATACAAGTTACTGTGAGGGAAAGTTCTTACCTGAAGACAATCAAGTGAATGTTTTTGTAAATTTCATCAATAATACTGGTATAAAGGAACATAGCTTGTCATAGCTTGTGGGGTGGGAGACATGGTCTTTTTCCACATATACACCATGTTGAGGCCTTGCAATTAATAATATCAACAATAGCCTCTTTAGCTTGACTGAACTAATTCAAACAAGATTAACAAAATGTTGACAATTCATAGAAGTCCAGGGGGTCTAGCATATTTATATAAATTGGCAATATTTTAATTATGTAGACAATTTTTAAGTGATGCGAGCAAGTTTTACTCGGTGTATGCGCTACACAAATAATTCATTATTATTATTATTAGACATCAGGGGATTCCTGTGGCCAAAGCCATTATCAGGCTGCAAGGGTGACTGGGAGATCTTTCAAAAATCTAGATGAAACTGCAACCTGTGTTGCAGTTTGCATGCACTGTATTTTCTTGACAGGTAAGCATTCATGTGCATGACTTTTTTGTGTCACCTGTGACAGTTGACAGCAAAACTAAGATATCACCAACCATCCATACATCTGTCTGCCCATCTGTATGTCCGTCAGTTCTCCTGCACAGTCACTTGGGGGGGTGGGTTAATCGATTTTGGGAGTTTCTTAAACATTTGTGGGGTGTATTAATGACTTGTGGGTGCACCCCACATGTCATGTATCCGGGCATCAATTTATTCTTCACAGCAAAAGTGTATTATTGTCATTGGTATAAGTTTATATATTTCATTGGCCTTTCTAAATTTCTAAGTTATGCTTACAGGATTTTGTCTATGGAATTTACAGGTTTGAACATGTACAGGGGAGAGATCTTTGCCTATCCCCTCTATCTCCTGGTTGACCTCATCAAGAAAGGCTATGAATTGAACTTTGTTTCACAGGATGTGATATGTAGATTTTACCCGTGGTTGCTGAGAGTTTTAAAGACAAACAAAGATAAATCTCTCCAAGCACTGAAAAATATAAAACCATACCTGGGGACTATGCATGGAAAAACCCACTCTTGGGCCTGTCAGGCAAGTACAATAAAATTGAATATTATGTTAAGTCAATACTGTACCATGCTACAATCCATTCAAAATAGCATTATGTATGACATGATATTTGCTTATTTTAATCTTAGGTTTATAGCTGTGCTGGCATGTTTCATCATTGTGTTGATACAGTTTAGGCTTACATGATATTCCATTATTTCATTATGTAGACAACATTTGGAGGGAGATCACAGGAAGGTGCTGGTTTTTTCTCAGGAGAAGAGTCTGAACTGTTTCTCCTACTTCTCCCTGGCTGGCCACTGTACAAAAAACATGTCCAAGACTGGTGAGTCCTGTGATCCACCTGTTTGGTTTTTGTAATTAGATTTTTTTTAAAGGAACACTTTTTCAACTGTTATTTCCTTGCCAATGCTGGAGAATATAGATAATGACTGATATTTTGTTTTTAAGTATGATAGCTAATGGAAATTATTTTGCTTGCAGCAAGAAGGACTGAGCTCACTGAAATGGTGTTATACTGGAACTACAAAAAAATTCAGAAATTGCACTTCACATTGGCTACAAAATATGTCACAGTTAGTATAAACCATTCCTTGTTCTTTAATACAAACCTCATAAACTTTTGGATTTGTAGAGTAAACAGAACATTGTTTTTAATATTTTGTCTAATGTACAGCCAGAGAAGATAAGCAATTGCATTCCTTTAAGGAGAAAAAAATCTAAATTGGTAAAATGTTTTGGCAGGCCTCAAAAAAACTGGAAGAAGAGAAACTCAAGTTGAAACCAGGCCTGACACGCTTCGAAGTAAACGTTTGGAAAAAGACAATCATGAAAATAGCTTCAGGTATCAATATCTATAATGCTTTCTGAAATTTGTATTCACTATGTTTTAGATAATAACAGAAATACATTTGATAACAGCCTTAATCTATTTTCTTGTTTCCTTTTTTGTGAAAATAGACCACCAGGACAAAATCATTCTTTTTGAATCTGACTTGACAGACTGTGAGAAGATGATAGGATTATGTGATGTTTACGATGATACTGAAAGAAAACTGCAAAGACAACCAATTCTGCAGGCAGTTGTCCAGCTTGATAAGGAGGAGAAATTGAGAATGAAGTCTGCCCTTCTTGAAAAGTAGACCACTACTTATTTCATTTATTAAAATGTGAATTTAGATCAAGATCATATAAATAATTCCTTTTGGGTCAAATATCATTGTCATGATATTTTGGATTTTTTGTAGGTATAATGAAGGGGAGTCTGCCTTACTGAGGCGTGGTTTAAAACTTATTGCAGAAAGAGCCTGTCTAAACCTCCAACCTGTTATTGAGCTTTCACACAACTCAATTCAGAGCCTGAAGTTCAACATTGAAAAAACTGCAGGTTTGTCATCTATTTGTGCAATATACATAAAAGTTTAAGTACAATTAACACTGAATGCCTGAGGCTGTTTGGCTAGCCATAACTGAGGGGGCACGAGGATTGAATACATACCTGACATAAACCTGAGAAAAGATGCAAATGACTGGTTGATTCCCTGATGACCTGACTCTTATACTTAAATGAAAATATAAGCCCAATATATATGTAATTAGCTATTAAGTGTATTCATTTCTTTTCAGATCACAACAAAAAGAGACATAAACTGAGAAAGAAAATGGCTGAAGAAAAGAGTCGCCTACAAGATTATTGCATGACATTCAACTGTTATATTGCAATATATGATATTCGACTATATATTCCTGATGAGATGCTTTCAATGGCAGACCCAATTTGGCCATGGATTCTGCAATCTGATGATTTGAGAGGTACAAATTGCAACATTTAAGACAAACTGGATAAATGGCCATACACTTCCTCAACATGCATTACTCCAGATTTGAACATTACACAGACCATTAGATCATATTTTTCATTCATTAAACACAAAATTATACCCAACAATTAGTATTCCTTTCATTCAACACAATTGGATATGTGACAATATGTGTATAATATGTGACAATATGTGTACAATATGTGTACAATTCTATGCGTTTTTATTCTTATTAGATACCATGAGTCTGAAGGAGAAGCAGAAGATTGTCAATGACTATGAACTGGTGGCGAGACTGGAGGAGGAAAAGATTATTGTCCTCAAAGAAATGGAACAATTTATCACTCATCTTCAACAAAAAATCAAAGCAAACATGGAAAAGTTGAAGTCCCTGCATCATGAAGGAAGAAAAGCTGTTCTTGCCAAGGAGACATCTCGTCTTTCAGATCAATGCAGCTCTGCACGTACCCTCTTCCTTGAGGCAACAGATGGCCAGTTCTCAGGTGATGATAACAGTCCTAATGATATTATCCAATTATTACTTGAGGAGTTTGAAATTCCCTATTTCCCTGATGAGCATCAGGAAGAACAGGAAGAACAGTGATAATGTAATTATCCTGATGTCAGAAATCTCATGATCCTATGTTAATGACAATTCTACAAGGTTCATAGTTTTCTCTTTGTTATGGTCATGGTTAGACATCACAAATCCTCAACATTTCTGCCACCCTACATCTAAGAAATTAAAGAATATAACTTTATCCATCAAAAATAAGACACCGCTTAAGGAAGAAAATGAGTGAGGAGAAATCTCGACTGACACAAAAATGTGAGCAATACAACCGCTTTAGTGAGGACCGTTTTATACCAAAGAATATGATGGATGAAGAAGACCCAATTTGGCCATGGATATCAGATGCTATTTCTGAAACAGGTCTGTATAAATCAGGGCACTCGCCTCATTTTGATGAATAGTTAAGGGTGGATTGTTTTACCTTTAGGCCTTTACAAGTGTGTAGGGTATTTCCTAGATGTCTTAAAGTATCAAGGCGTTAAAAATCAAGGTCAAGCTTGGTGTTCAGAATATTCATGCCCATCTGTCAACATCTCTTGAAACAAGGCAGTCATATTCTTGCCAATTTTTTCCTCACTTCCATTTTTAATGCATTTATGTTACTTAGATTATAAGAAAGGGAGTGTCAATTTACAAGAAAGGAAATGACATTGACTGCCAATTCTTTCCTATATCATGTATAAGCAGTACTTTGTAAATAGATTTACTAATTATGTTTTTGCTCTATATTTTAGGAGAAAGTACCTTGACACTGAAACAGAAACAAGGTATTGTGGTCCAGTCAGAAATTACCAGACTTATGGAGGAAAAAGAACTGATTTTGAGAGAAATGGAGCAGTATCTGAATAACATGCAACAATCTATAGACATCAACAGGACAAAATTCAGGCCAAATAAACCCAGGGGAAAAGTGTCTGATATCACGCAGAATGTGTCAGTTAAATTCCATGCTTATTTCATCTATTGAAATATTTGAGAAACTAACTGAAGGCCATTTTCAAACAGACATTAGTCCGAATGAAGATTTCGGACTTTTAATTGAGGAATATAAAGAGATTGATAATGATGACTGAAGATGAATAATATTTTACAAATTTAAAGTGTAACTGATGTAACTGTAAACAGTTTACCGAATTTTAGCCATCATATTAATGTTTATGCCTTTCCCAGCACAACATGAGCAAGATGCAAGAGAAACCTAGTGGATCGAAAATTTTGAAAGTCAAGCAGTAAGAATTGATTTGTAAGAAGTATGTTAAAACTGAAAACTGAATTAGATGTATGGGTTATGTCAAATTGGTAATAGGTAGTCTTCATGTAAAAGAACAAAGTTGACATTAAAAGAGGAATAACTTTTGATAATTAAAGTTATTAATTTACATATCTAATTCACCATCTGTATGTATGATATTACCTAGAAATCAAAATTAGGACAGGATTGAAAAAAAACTGGGATGTTAACCAAAAATACAAAAAAAATAAATAATTATGTTTGTTTCAAATATTTATATTATATGGAACATAATATAGCCATAGTCATTAGGAGAGAATCATGATTATGTAAGATATTAATGTCTTGAATGCAAAAAAAAAAGAATTACTGGAAAATCATGAGAAGTGTACAAAAAACAAAAATAAACATTATGTCATTATTGTTGACATTCTCCAAAACATTGTTATTTTAATTTTTATATTCATGGGTCTTAGTTCCCTCATATGGTAGATAAAGAATGTTAAATCCATTATGGGTACTGGTGTTAAAGTATATTCCCAGGTATGAGACATATCATTGATGAAATTAATATTTAAGCACTTAAATATTTCAATAATAATTAAAATGGCAACAATTCTTTCAAACAATAAATATTATTGGCTCCTATGATTATTTAAAAGAGTAAAATTTCGAAACTCTTTTCTTCCAAATTTCAAAACTCCTTTCTTCAAAATTATCAAACAAAAGAATATTTTTGAAAACAAAATTCTAACATGTGAACAGTCATGTGGTCACCTGTCCTGATAATATACATTGTGAGCAAAGATATTTGAGACAATTGAAATCAAATTCCATCAATTGATCTCTTGTGGTTTTGCTAAAAAATTGCTTCAATTTAAAAAGAAATCTATTTCAAATATTTTACTTTTTCAGATTTTGGGTGAATACATAGTAATATTAGTCCTGTCATGATACCATTATGCTACTTGATCAAACAGTCAGAATAGATCATTCAGAGAAGTTTGGATAGGTAATTAAAGCATTACTTTGTATTCATGATCAAGTAGCGTTGTTACCTAGCCAAGTTATTGGCAGTTGGTTAGATCCTCGGCCGTGCCAAGATTGAATTCCTGATACAATTTCAGAGGAGGATCCAGAAGGAGCAGAGGAAATGGAAATCGCAAGTTTGGAAAACATTGAAGGCGCCAGTTATATAAAATTTGCTTGTACGTAAGATTATGGTGCGTAATTAAAGATTAAAGATTATCAGTAAATTGTCACTTCATAGCTTTGAGTGTGATAAGTCATACCCATATTTTGAAAGAAATCATGATATTGAAAGTCAAAGATAAAATAATCAGGGCATTGATATAAAATTATTACTGTTACTATTGATAGTATATTTTGATTTTTGTTAAAATATATTATTCCCTCTTCATTATGTATAACTGCAGGTCCTTCCAAAGAGATTATCTTTGGATGAATGTTTTCATTGAATTTAGTCATTAATTATTTGTTAACTACTTTGCAGATTTTGACAATGGTGTTGAAGAGGTCAATGGAAGCATCTTGGAGTTGAACTCAGTTCCCAAGCAAGGTAGATATATTTTAAAGAATTTTCAGATCTCGCTCTTTGGGGCCATCATATAATGTAATCATAATATTCCAACAACATCTAATATGTTATTAGATTTAGCATTCACATTCTAAAAAATAGCTTAAATCGGAGACAAATAAAATATCTAACAATGATGCTGTATGTCAAGAATTGAGGAAAGATTGAAAGAAAGAAAATATAGAAAGTGCTAAATTTTACATATTTCCTCAAAATAAGTAAACCTTGTTGTTGCAGCAGGGAAGAAAGCCCAAAGAAAAAGGAAGAGGAAATCCAAAGTAGCATGTTCAGGTAGTGCATTATGCTTTTTCTTATGTAAAAAGATGACAAGAATGATTTCTTGATAAAAACATAATGTTCTGTTAACACCAAACTGATGTTTTTCTCAGGAGATGTCAAATCTTAGTCAGGCTAGGCCCTATACAAAATGTGCTGTGAACACCTTGGTCCTTTATACAGTATTTTTCTGATTGATCAAGATAGTATTTTTAGAACTGAAAATAAATGGTTGAATCACAAAATATCTTTAACCCTATACTATTTAATACCCTAAAAGATTCTAATTTTATAAATAATGAATAGAATAAGATAACTTTTTTGATATTTCAGCTGAAACTGATTCGGAAGAAAACATGTCTTTGGCAAATGTCAGAAAAGGTAATGTTGGAATTTCACATTTCATTACCTTATCTTCAATTTAAATAGACAGGGTAACCATTTCCTAATTTATATATCATTTGCATTCATTTCTAAAACATTTTCAGAATAACCAATTTTTCAATAGGTAATTGATATAAAATATTTGATATATAACCTTACCAATGTAGATTTCATTAGTTTGTAAATTCTCTTTTCAAACTTTTTCCACAGAGGAGCAGAGAAAACATGCTAAGACAGCAAAGGTCATGATTGAGCGGATAGAGATCAGAGACAGATATATTGTATAAGCTGAAGATTGGATGAATATGTTTATTCCACAACACATGTACAAATAACCCTCAGTAGTTCCACTAGGATTGTCAATTTTCAGGATTTACTCCCTGTTTCTAAATACTTCTGATCATAATTTTTCCATCAGCATATTCAGGACGTCAATATAAATCCGAGTTTAGATTCTAAGTTTTTATAAAATTAAAAAATACCATATTCTAATGTAGAGCTGTGCATGTATGTAAAATTAGAGTTACTCTTGAAAAGGAAAGATCTGTTGTAAAGTTGTATCCTTCAGAATTTAATAAGTGTGGATTGTTATTCTTGTATAAGGAAAATATTAATGCATCGATAAATGTTCTAAATTAACATTTTGCTCTTACCAGAAATTATAATTGACAGTGCATTTCAGATAAAGCTTGATATATAAGAAAATGTATATTACATTTATAAAATTTACAAATCCTCTTTTGTTTATGATCACTATAATTGTCCACAAGGGGGCCAAAAAGCCACTTTTGAACTTTTTAATGTAAAGCTGTCTTAATTTGTACCAGAGTTGATTTATTAACTTTATAATTTTTTCCTTGGTAGATTGAAAAGAATAAAAAATAAATAAAAAACCATCCATCTTTGTCATAGTTCTTGCCTAATTACTCCTCCAAGATATGGTGACTCCACTGTGGAAAGTAGTACTTGAATTGTTTCATGTTTCATATTTCTAAAAATCTATTATTGTGTCAACAATTTACAACTGCAGCGTGAAATTTATCATACTTTAAGCCCCACTAGGTGGCCAAAATGAACAGAAATTGAAAATAATCTCTTCTGGAATTTTTAATTCAAAACACGAACATGTCCTTGATTATAGATAATTTTACATGTTTTGTGTTGAATTAGTTTATTTATATTCACTCATCTGCACATTTTATCTGGTATAAATATCTATTTATACCAGATTGTTAAACTATTGCAGGGACACATGAGAAACGTGTAATACAACAGAGGCACATGCAAACTATTACCTGAACATGAAGTTGCCTTGAGATGTATTAGAATTCATTTGTTAATATTTAAAAGTTTTGTGGTTCCGTCTTATCACTACCCCAGTAAATGGCTCCTCTGGTTGAGAAAGTAGTTCCAAGTTTTATTTCTCTTAATAGTTGTTTCTAAATGCACAAACTTTTGTATTAAGGGTGAAATATATCATAATATACCAATCGGAGTACAATTTAAGAACAAAACATAAGTAAGACGGACAGTTACATGAAAATTGGTGGATGTGGTGAGCCAGCACCAAAAGGCACCTTGTACAGAGGTGATAGGTTCACCATGTCGCCCTCTGGTAGAGTTTGGCCCGTCAGGGGTCAAAAATCATCTATGGTAAAATTACTCAGCTCTGATTGGTCAATATTCAAATAGCATACATGTTAGTGATTTAATATAAATTAGTAAATTAAATGAGTTCAAAAATTCCATACCCTTCAAAAAATTCCTAGTCTTGTGCACAGATTATTGAGAATATTTAATTTAAAAAGAAAATCATATAAATTGACATTTGTGCTGCAGTATTAAGTTGTTACAGTTAATTCTTCAAATGTCTACCAGGTGGCCTAAAATGAACACAAAGAAAATACTACTTTCTGATTGGCTAATATTTTCAGAACTTCTCACTGATAAGAAATTAGTTCTACACCTTGTACAATGAATTGGTGTATTTAGGTTATTCATTTATTGCATATAGTTCTGTAAATATTTAAAAAGTTTAAAATCTGTTCACATTTATTTTGCAATGCTAAACTGTTACCAAAATTTATAAAAGTCCACCAGGGGGCCAAAATTTACACATCTTGAGAATACTCCCTTCTGATTGGTCAATATTCAAATAGTGATTATGGCTGTTATAAAAGAGAAATCAGGACATTTTAAATGTCAAATTGTTTATCTCATTGTAATAAATTTCTCACATTCTTATTGAAATTTATAACATTCATATACTTTTCTATGTTAATACTTCTGCTACATCATTAAACTATTACTGTTAATTCTTAAAGCGTCCACCAGGTGGTTTAAAAATGAACACAAAGTGGAAATACTAGCATCTGATTGGTTAATATTCAATAATTGAATATGTTGGTGATCATAGATAAGCCTGAATATTTAAATCATTGAATAAATTTAATAAAACTTAATAATTCTTGCACAGAAAAATGTAAACCTGTGTGTTCAAATGTCGAAGAAATTATTGACATTGGTGCTGCAATATTGCAGACCATGTGATCAAATCTCCAAATGTCCACCAGATGGCCTAGGTCTTGCAGAAATAAGATACGTGATCCTATTCTCTCAAATAAGATCACGTCCTTCATGCCAGAAGATGCTACTAGAAAGAATGATGTTATCCATTTTAAGGCAGATTGTAAGTAGGATCACAATATTTTATATTGGGCTGAGAATGGGCTGGTTATTCTTTTATTTCTTCTTCAGAGAGCTCATGTTTCATATCAAAATAGACATGATTTGACATCTGTTATGCGATTGTTTGACCAAGAGACTAAAAGCCCTCAAACTCAAGTCTTACTTGAGTTATTTTCGGGCACCTCTCGTGTCGTCCTTCTAGTCACTGAAATTTTGACCTTCCCGGGATACATAAAGGTCATCCCTGGCAAAACTATGCCTCATGCTGAGCTTTCCAATGGATATTTCCATACACATTTGATTATCGACTGGAACATGACTATGTTAAGGGACTTACATCGCGAACTCAAATTCCATATGCCCTCTGTGATCAGTGTCCCGTTTCATCTCAAATTTCTCACCATAAATGTCATATCTACTCCACATGCCCTGAATCTCTTGATTGGATGCGATGGTTATCCTCCACAATTTACCTTCTGATTTACCTCTTCGTCCGATTCCTGCGGATCACGTTGACACACCCAACCTCTTCCCATCGCCACCTCCCTCATCTCCAAAACCCAAACTCTGCCTCCATAAACCAGATAGCATTCGTCCCCCCAAAACTTGGCCTTTGTGTCTTTCGCCCCCCCCCCCAAATATTTGGCCATTTACCACTTCAAGTAGACCCCTGTGTTGGGAATGTGTTTCACGTCCATTATCCCCTCCTACCCCCCAAATTAAATCCTCATGGATTTTTTTACAATTTTTATACGTCAACAATACGACAATATAATTTTCCCTTCTCACTCTGGCATTTGGCCTGGTCAATTATCCCATTACCCCTCCTTATCCTTTAACATCTTGTCACTTCTGAATACCCCTATCACCCACGTGTTTCATTACGGTACCTCACCAGTCCGTAAACGGTTTATTACCCTTTATCTCCCCCACATGTTCGCTAAGGTCATAACAGATAATGTCCTTAAAATTTTCTGTTTCTCACACAGTGCTTTTCTAATTTTTGAAATATATACAAGTTCATGTTTAGCACCATTTCTATGGTCCATGGCTTCAGGCGCCGATCTCATATATGTTCCATTCGCAATTGTTTGTTACCATTTAGTACTTTATGGCTTTGAGCTCTCACACCAAGTTCCATAATTATTTACCCTCATATGAGACGATGCCACGTCATGCATTGTCACAGATTCTAATCATTTTTCCTTGCATCAATTCACATGTTGCTTTAGGCAGACACATTGTGTCTAAGGCCACGTTGGCTAGCGGTTTCACATCATTTACGGTTCACGTCGCCTCACATTTCACAAGTGTCATTTTCCAATTTTACAACTGTTTCTCTTGGCATTTAATTTTGTACATGTGTAGGAACCAGCCTTCACACGCCCAATAGTTAACATTCCATGCCCTTTTTGTCACTCCGATAGTCCTTCATTACTGACGCACGACACCTCAGGTTTTTCTTTTTGAAGAAAGTCTGCCTTGTTCAGCTTTTTATGAGCATAACTTATATTGTTGGAACAGTTACGTCTAACTTCTGCTAGCATCGCCCTTTAACCTCTGCGCTTTCTCTCATTGTGGGATACCGCGAGCTCTGTTTCTGACCTGTCATCACTTTGTATGTCGTGTATTCTCATGACAGTTACTCAGGATGATTCAGCTTCTCAGTCTCGTGGTGTTTGATTGCATCAGGCACTGATTAATGATGCGCAGGTTTGTTTCTTCTCTGGAGGTTCTTTGGAATGAAAAATTACCTTTCTAACTAGTTCTACAGGTGCTATAAGCAACCATTCATTCATTCATTCCGAAGTTCCTAGAATCTTGTAAAAATATGTTCCCAATTTTGACATAATTTTGATTTTTTTGGGTCAGAATTGCTACTTTTGGACTTTTCAATTTTGATTTTGAAATTTTGACTTCATTAAGTGTGGCGTCCCAGATGAGTGGCACAGGCTTATTCATTCTCATAACTCCAACTATTAAGCAACAATCTTGATTACATACAAATTAATATAACACAACTACATCAACTGTCTAACTCTAACACAACAAACTACTTAACACTAACATCACTTTCTATCTTTAACGACATTATGATTAATACATTCTATTTTACATTGGCTAACTTCTGCATAACTGTACTTCTAAACATTCTCACACATTCTGGTTAACATATTATTCTCATTCAGGCACGAATCACAGTGCCACCAGCCCCACTCATCTGAGGGAATTAATTGGAAAAAAAAGGAAGAATAGAAACCTCAAACGTTCTGAAATACATGCCCTACGTCAGCCTACTCTACAACCTACCCCAACCTACTCTAGCTGCAGGAGGTTCCCCTCCCCCCTTCTTCTGCCTCCTCCGCATTCTCCCCCTGCGCTGCGCGCACTGCGCGTCTCCATGCCAGCCAGAGCTGAAACATAAAAGACAAATCTTACAGTTACCTCACAGTTGATCACGGCTATTCTCATTTTTACTCTTTGAACCCAGATTACATTTTTCTTATGCAGGCTATTTCAGTTTTTTTGCCTGTCTTATGAATTCTCATGATTTACCCCATATTGCACACTCTCTTTACCATTTTCAATCCTGATGAATTTTTCCCAATTTCTTTTTTCTGAAATTTATTCCTAACTCTCTCACCCCCATATACGTTTTTATTCTGCCCCTTAAATTATCCATGCTACTCTCTCATTTATTCCTGATGAATTTTTCCAATTTTTCCGGTAAATTTTTCATAACTCTTTCACCCCTGCATACGTTTTTCTCCTTTCCGCTCAAATTATGCATTCTCTTACCATATTCATTCTCAATGAATTATTCCAATTTTATCCTAAATTTTTCTGACAATTATTCTTGACTCTCTCACCCCCAAATACGTTTTTTTCCCCTTCCCTTACAAATTATCCGTTATATTCACTCATTCCTTCTGGTGAATTTTCCTAATTTTTACGGTAAAATTTTTGTAACTCTTTCACCCCTGCATGCGCTTTTTCCCTTCCCCCTCAATTATGCATTCTATTTACTTTTTCAAATATGATGAATTTTTCCCCACTTTTTCCCACTTTTTCCAGGAGTTTACTCCCGACTCTTTTACCCCCATATACGTTCAATCCTTTACCCCATTCCCTTTTCTTTTTATGTGATTTTTCTTGCCTGTCTTATACATTTTTAATGATTTATTCCATATTCCCCATTCTATTTATAATATTCATTCTTGATGATTTCTCCAATTTCTCCTGGAATTTATTTATAACTCTTTCATCCCCAGATACGTTTTATTTTTTTTCTTACCCCATTCCCTCATACATTCACACCATCCCTTCAGGATTTGGCCGCAGTCTGTATTATGCATTACTGTTTAATATTTGATCTTCTTGTTAAATTTCAACTTCACGTTTCGACTTTTTCTCGATGTTTGCGAAACGTTTTTTTTTTTTGATGGGATGAAATTGTTCGCTGCGAGTCCCAGTTTTTGACCTTTTGCTTCCAGCCCATATACACATTTTTCTCCATCGCTCAATAATGTCTTCCCACTGTGATGACAATTTCCATTCATTTTAATATTAAAACATCTTCCAAATTAAAAACAAAACTATCACTTCCCTTCTATTCTACCTTAATTGTTCGTCTTTTTTTTCCGAAATCGTACATGTCCAGCGATATTCCCGCCGGACCACAGTCCTTCGCTTTCGGCGATGTCCTTGTTCGTTAATTGTTATTCATTCACTTTCTCGGACCGGGTAATTTCTATTTAATTTCCAAAAGAGGCGATTTGACGGAAATATTACGTTTTTGCCACGCGCTCACGTTTACGCTCATAACTTTCTTATGCGACCACTGACAACTCTGTTCTTTTCACACAATTATCTGCGTTTTGTCCCCGTCCTTCCCAAATCTTTCATTTAGTGATTAGTGTAGGATATAGATTACACACCCAGAGACTCTTGAAAACATATAGACATTCATAGACAATCGCGAACGCTATTGATGGTTGATGCATTGCTATAACCACCACGTGCGGGCGGACGAGCCCATGTCGGATATGCGGGCAAGACGAGTCCATTCGGTGTCGCGTAAGGAAGCCACGCAGGCAAACTCCACACATGACGCGCAGTGATCCTTTAAAAGGGCCCGCAACCGTTGGATCCTCGGAGAGCAGAACCTGGAGACCGGAGAAGCAGAGATCCAGCGACCACTTGCCACAGAAGATCCATGACTCTCAGTATCGTGACTGCATAGACTTGGGTGTTTTGTGTATAGATGGGATCTCATAAGTATCATGCATTTGGGTAGTTCATATGCCTCGCTCATTGCCATGCCGGCCTAGCCAGACAAAGAAGACTCACAGCACCGAATAAAGGTAACTATTGTGTCGTGTATATCCTGTGTCTGCAGTCCTTATTACCTGCCACCTTCACCTGGGTAGATAGGGTAGCTAGGATCCGTGCCCCGACTCACAGCCAGCGAGTTAGCGAGTTATACTTATTGTACAGTACAGTACGGTAGAGTAGAGTATCTATCTATGGTAGAGTATTGATCCCCCGTCCACGTCCCCCAACGACGGATACTCTCCATCAGTGGGTAACACTATTACTATATCTGGTTGTTGTCAGCAAAGTTCATTACAATACACAAAATATCCTTGATTGTATACATTTCTGTTTTCTTCTAAGAATCCATTTTCATTATAATAGAACTCCTAAATCCACCTATTTAATATTTGATATTATATAATTTCTCGTATTTTGACGACTATGAATGTGGTACTTTTTCTCGATGTACACTTCGTCCTTAGTTCTTGTCCTTTTTCGATTTTGAAATATTATACGAATGTAATCTGGTCTAGGCTTGGCAACTGGCAAAGAGTGTGTTTTTCAATTAATATATATACTCCTGTTTGAGCACGCGGACGTGCTTTGTCAAAGGGGAGCCGTGTGTAGGATATAGATTACCTACCTATAGACTCTTATAAACAAATATAGACAATCATAGAAAATCACGATTTTGGCAAGAAACGATATGGTTTACTGAGTGCTACGTGAGGCCAACAAGTGCAGGCCGAGGAGACACATTACTTGCCCCGAGTAGAGATGACTTGATCCTCCAAGCCATGCAGGCAGGACATGCACAGCCCCCAAGCCGGAGAAGACGCTACACAGGCAGCCCTCACACAGATGCCAGTTTCCCTTAAAAAGGCTCCAAAATCGCTACTCAGGGAGCAGAATCCACTTGCCTAGAAGATCCACGACACTCAGCATCGTGACAGCCACACTTGTATAGACTTGTGTGTTTTATACATTCTCAGGACTTTGTCAGTATCATGCATTCAGGTATTCCATATGCCTCGCTCTTTGCAACGCCGACCTAGCCAGACTAGTGTATACAGCACCGAATAAAGGAGATCCTTGTGCATTGTATACCCTGTGTCTGCAGTCCTTATTACCTCCCAACTCACATAGGTAGATAGGGTAGCTGGGTTAAGGCCCCGTTCACAGCCAGCGAGTATCATATATCTGATCCCCGTCCACATTACCCCAACGACGGAGACATTCCCCATACACTAGTAGGGTTACAAACCATACGTAACAATATTTGAAATCTATATGAAAATCTTAAGTATTCTGTTGCCATGGTAACCATGAATTCTATAATAAATCAAATTTTACACCATATTCAAATAGGCTGCCATGTCTCTCACCTTCCCACCTGATTTTGTTGAGAAATACATATTCAGTGTAAAACTTGACATGAAAATGTACCTTTTTCTAGAATCCCAATAAAATGGAAATGGTTGCCATGGAAACAGTCGTATCTTTTGAAAATCCCCACAATTTGAAAAAAACAAAAATCATTTGAGAAACTCTAGGTCACCTGCAACATGTGTAGCACTTCAAATTGCCGTTTGCTTTCTGTCAGATGAAACTCCTGAAATAATGGACTTTTTGCAGGTTGGCTCCTCGATGAAAAGTCATTTTGATGTGGATTTATATTTGTTATATATTTGGCTATTGTTAGGAAAATAACAATTAAAAAGGTCACTGAAATAAGATTGCTGAAACAATCTGTCTGAAATGAAAATAATTCATAGAAATAAGAATAACATACACATTTGAAAGACATTTCCAAAAATGACAAAAGGTCATTGACCATTTCTGCACAAAAGGTTTCTAAAACACAGGTTCATTGTCCTTGAAAGGAAACAAGGAGCCTTACTACAAAACATAAATATCCTGAAAATATATGTGAGCTTTTCAATCAAGTCCCTTGTTAGAGCTGTATCCATACTCGTAAAAGGTCAATGACCTTGCCTGAAAATAAGCAGCCCTGAAACATAATTAAAATCAAGATATTTACCATTGGATAGGTTGTGACCTTTTCAACCAGGGCCCTTAATAATGCACAAACAGCAAAAGGTCATTTACATAAAAATGGTCAATGCCCTAATATGGGAACAATCAATAGTGAAACAGGACAAGGCACATCATATTATAGAATTGTGTGTCATCTTTTCAATCAAGGACCTTTTTCAGTAGTTGGTATCATTGATTTTAAAAAGACCTTGTCAATCAAGGTCTTTGTTAATTCAAAGAATAGTGATAGGTCATTGACCTTTCATGTAAAAAAAACCAGCAATCCTGAAGCAAAACAAACTGTACACCAAAATATGTTTCTTGTCAATGACCTTGCATCAAAATAAGTAGATATGAAACAAAACAAAAGGAAAGGTCATGTACTGTATTATTGTCATTTAATAATATGTAACCATTCAAATCAAGGCCCTTGTGAGAACAGTATGTAGACTTGTTATTGACCCTGTCTGAATACTAGCACCTCTGAAACAAAACAAAAGACAATGTATGTTATATAGTATATTTGGCCTTCATGGTTTAATCTTTTCAATCAGCTCCCTTGTCAAAACAGTGCATAAACTTGTAAAAGCTCATTGATCTTGCCTGGAGATATGCAGTCCTGAAACAGAGTAAAATCAAATTATATTGTTACAGTAAAAAGTATATCCTTGGAGGTGGTGTTTTCTGGAGGAAAATGCCCTGCCAAACAACATTTCTTTTTTCTACCGCCTAAATTCATACTGTTAAATGAACTATGATATGTAAATGGCATGAGGAGGTTTCAGCCTGTCACTGCTCCTGTATGGAAATGGACATTCAATGTGTTACCAGTGTGTTAAAATAATGTTTACTAAGGCACACAAGTATCCTAGTCCTGCCCGTTCATCTGCTGTGTGAGTGTTTTCTGCCAAATGGTAACATTCCAGGAATTTAAACAAGATTTATAGGTCACCATTGATGTAATGAGGGGGTGAATGAATGCCCCTTGTCCCAGATGAAAGATACATGCAATTTGATATATTTGGTAAAATACAACATATTTAAGCATTGTAAATAAGTAAATGGTATTTACAAAATTGTTTATTAGCTGAAAAATCTTCATTGGACTTTACAATGGAAAAACAAGACATGTTTATTTTTGTAAATCTTATTTTTCGGGCAGTGAAAATCAAAATCAAGTGTATCAATATCAATTGAATTTTGGAAAAGATCTTTATGGCTGAGTTACCCATTTAGACCTATTTAGAACGATTCGTTGATATAGGAATATGAACAGGAAAAATAATGTTATCTTACCTGAATTTATATTTTCTTTTTCCTTGGCCATTTTGCTTAACTATATTTTATCAGAGCGTGATTATACGTTATCTATGTGTATATTTTGCAGCATGTGTTATCAGTGTTTAGATATTGTCATAGGCAAGACTGATTATGTGAAACAGGTCATCATGATTTTATGAAACAGAAAGGACACTATGTTCAAACACGAGGCCTACATAAAGTGTGCTATTTATCACTGAACAAGATAAACATAATTGAATAAATTAAATAGGACCAGGTACTTAAATCTGAAAACAGTTGACAATAAAAGCATCATCAATTTGTGAGGTAGTCAATATTTGGAGAGACCAGGTCATTACACACAAATATAAGGGGCGGACCATTATTCATTCGGGGGGGGGGGGGGATGGATGGGGTGGAGGAAAGTCAAAACAAATATTGTTGAGACCGCTTGGTCCCCAGGTGGCTGTGCAAGGTATTGGTCGCTCTAAATGTGTTACTGATAGGACACATTTAGTGGAGTGTATTGACTATCAATGGTTTGCATTTCAACCTGTGAAGCATCATATAAATGTTATGAATTGCACAATTCTCGCTTTTGTATTGTTAAAATTAGTCTAGATCTGATCATTTGAATACCGAATGTCAGCCAATGGGGACATGTATATAATGAAAAGATCATAATAATAATAATAATAATAAAATTTGTATAGCGCTGATACCAGACAAGTCTGTTCATAGCGCTGAGCTCAGGACATGCATCCTGAAGAGATGAGTTTTCAGTCTATTCTTAAACGAGGAGACTGAAGTACTTGTCCTAATATTAGTAGGCAAGGAATTCCATAGTCGTGGACCTACAGATGAGAAGGCCCTGTCACCTACTGTTCTTAGCCTGGTATTAGGTACTTGTAGATGGGTGCCGTCATTGGATCTTAGACAACGTTCACCTTCTTTGATCAGGAGTAGATCACGTAAGTAAGGCGGAGCCTTACCATTAAGGGCTTTCCAGGTTAATAGAAGAATTTTAAAATCAATTCTCGCGTGAACAGGGAGCCAGTGCAGTTCCTGTAATTTTCCTGAAATGTGATCGAATTTCCTGATTTTTCCTACAACCCTTGCTGCAGAGTTTTGGAGGTATTGTAGTTTCCTGATGTCAGTTTTAGGAAGACCAGCCAGAAGACCATTCCCGTAGTCCAGGGTAGATGTAACAAAAGCATGGGTAAGTGTTACCGCAGTCTTCTCGTCTAGACAATGTCTGATGGCCGCCAAGTTCCTAATGTGATAATAGCCCTTCTGACACATTTTCTTGATCTGGGCCTTCATGTCCATGTTGGAGTCAAATGTGATGCCAAGGTCCACCACTGACTCACTAGGAGCAATATCAGAGCCACCCACTTTGATTGTGGTTGGGATACTGCCATGGGTGGTAGTGCTGTACCTGTCAGTACATATGAGCATCTCAGTTTTTCCATCATTTATCTTCATCTTGTTTGATATAAGGAAGTTTCTGACCTCGCTGACACACTCCTCCAGTTTGTGTCTGCTCATATCCACTTGATGAGTTGACGTGTGGTCTACAGGGATGTAGATCTGAGTATCATCTGCATAAATATGATAGCTAAGACCATATTTGGCAAGGATATCAGAAAGGGGTGTCATGTAAATGGTGAACAGTATAGGACCCAGGACTGAGCCTTGGGGCACCCCATATTTTATGGACTTGAGACAGGATCTATGGATCCCCACCTTCACACATTGCTTCCTGTTCATTAGGTATGACCGAATCCAGGAGAGTGCATGACCTTTAACGTTGCATCTATCCCTTAGTCTATCCAAAAGGATTTGATGGTCAATAGTGTCAAAGGCAGCGGAAAGGTCAAGCAACAGCAAGATAACTGACTTTCTATTGTCAAGAGCACCCAAGATATCATTTCGCACTTTTAACAAAGCGGTTTCAGTGCTATGATATTCTTTGTAGGCTGATTGAAACTTGTCAGTAAGGCCATTCCTTACGAGATGGGGGACTAATTGGTCTGATACCGCCCTCTCAGTTAATTTAGAGATAAATGTTAGGTTGGAGACAGGCCTATAATATCATCATGCAGGATATCATTTTGTAAGACCATTTCTTACTAAATGAGGGATCAATTGGTCCCTCTCAGTAAGTTTGGAAATATTGGTTAGGTTTGAGACATTCTTCTCAATGAGTTCTAAACCCTATTTCTTTTAGAGATGCGCAATAATGGCAATTTTCATGTTATCTGATATTGCTGGATCAGTCAATGATTTGTTTATGATGGCAGTAATGATAGGTAAGAGATCATCTATGAGGTCATGCAATAGGGAAGGTAGGGAAGGGGTCAAGCTCACATGACTTCTTAGCTGCCTTTTTCACCAGTTTACGCACACCATCCTGTGCCAATAGCATAAATCTATTCAAATCAATTCAGCCTTAATGGGGCAGGTAGGGGTTGTGTGCCAGTGTTCACAGTGTCACCTGGTGGTGGATTAGCACAAATTAATGCATTATCCATGTCTTGACGGATATTACTAATTATTATTATTTTTTATCCTTCTCTCAAGCCGTCTATTAAGAGACCTTTCATGCTTAATTTGGTCATTCATCCAAAGCGCTGGCTTGTGTTGGGACACTTAAGCAGTTTTTAGAGGAGCATATTTATCCATCAAGGATGTAAGCTCCTTATCGTAGAAATCCACCATTTCATATAGGGATAGATGTTCCCACCTCGAGGTTTGACATGTTTTCTGTAACTGATAGATTTTTTAGGGGGTTTATTAGGTATGATATCTAGGCAAAGCCCAATCATCTTATGATAAGATATGTATTCATCCACTAGGTGGCTCTTTAGGATCTTATTCCCTTTGAAAGTCATAATTAGATCACGGGTATTCCCTAACCTAGGTTGGTTCCTTGATCCATTGGTTCCTTGATCCATTGATTCATGTCAAATGTTGATAGGATATCATTGAACTTTATGATATCAGGTTTGGTTGGTTTGTTGACATGGAAATTGTAATCACCAAGGAAAATGACAGTAGTAAAAAGGCGAGGATCCTAAGATGATCTGCGACAACGATCGCAGTCCCTACCAAGACAAACAACGGTTTCGATCACTTTGATCTCTTCAGTTGGATGGGGACTGACTGCGTTATCCTATGATTTGTTTATATATGGAGCCTGAGGAGGTGCAGGCACCTCTGGAGGTGCTGTACCTCCTCTCATAGCGCCTCTGGAGCCGAGGTGTTTGTGGGTCATGTTACTTCATTGTGGAGGTGCTGTGAGGGACCCCCCTCGAAGGGAGTTGCGTACAGTGTTATATGAGCGATATAATGTCTTTAAAACCACGTTTTGGTCGATTACGCTGGCGTTTTTTGGGTTGTGTTTCGGCTTTTTGCACCAAAACGAATCATTTTGATTTGTTAAATAATTCTTTTTAAATTTACGGCCCCTTTCCCTTGAAGCTGTCAGACTAGTTCGTTTATTTTACGCTGCGTATAGCCCCGGCGCGGGGTAGGAATGTCCATTTTTTTAACGAATTTCTGTTCCCGTGTCTTTCTTTTGTGAGCGACAGGGTTCTTTTCAGTAATTTTAAACATAGGAAATATACCTTAATTTTGTTTGGTTCTTAGCCGGTTTTCTGGCCATTTCTTATTTGCATATCTGTATTGTACCTTTGTTGTATAATTAAATACTTTCCCGTCTATTTTGGCGGGATGGAGCGAGAACAAGAAACATTTCTTTGTTATGAAACTTTTATTTTCGTTTCTGTGACTTTGATTCTCGTTTCTTATTTTTACATATAGTGCATAGTTTGTGATGTTGAGATAGAGTTTTGGTGGTTTGCAGCTCTTTAGACGGCTTGGTCATCTATTTGGATCTGGAAGAGTTGGTCCAGAATCGTTGTGTAGTCTGCGGGGGGTTTTTTTGTATCCCATTCAAGGTCATCCAAGAGATCCACAAAATTTATGTGGTCTTGGGTGGCCGTGGGAATTTGCTCTTGGGGAGATGGTGTTTCTCTCGAGGGTGGAGGTGTGTGGTCCTCTATCCTCTCAATATACCCTGTCCCCTTGTCTTCAATTGGTAGATCTGAAAAATGAAGTGAGTGTTTAGTCATATTTTTAGAACGTTGGTAACATTTTTATGGATGTTACTAACCTTTCATTACAAGGTTCTGTCCTTGTTTTTGTTTCTAGTGAATTTGTAAACGTAAGGGGGGTTCTTACTATCTCTGTTTATGTAATCTGTGGTCTCTGAGGTGGAGGCCTGTATAGACTCACTCTGGCGGTGGCCTGTGGTGGTCTCAGCAAGAAAATGACCTCATGACTGAAAGATCCATAGTGGGCAACCAATTGAGTAAATTCATCATAGAACTCAGAGTAAGTATATCTATTCATATCAGATGGTTCTAGTCTGTAGATGATTAACCTATTGGTTGTGAAAGGTAGTTCACACCTATGTAAAAGGCATACCCCTCCTCCTTTACGTCCCAATCTTGGAAATGACTGAAATTTCAGGGATCCATCCTCAAGTTACCTTATGACCTTCTCATCACCAGAGGTATGCATCCATGTTTCCGTCATGTAGAAGGCATGGAGATTATTTCAAAAGAAATAATCTCTCATATCCAGAATATTGCTAGATATGCTCTGGACATTACGTGAGCCAATTAAAATCTGATTATTGTACTGGGTCATCGGGACTGCTACTTGTACTGCCCTCCAATGGACGATTTGGGAACTGCTTGTCCGATATCTTTGCATACAAGAAATATGATGTAGCCCTTTTTGAGACATTATTCTCGTTGTTTTCTCCAATATGTACAGAGTTCATCATGTTATAAATAGTTTTGCTACATTTCTTGCAAAAACCTGATGTGTAAACTGCAATACTCTGATGTTTTCTAGGCCTCAGGCTGTGGCGCAGTTGGTTAGAGCGCCAGCTTATTAGCACCAGTTCTTCTGTGGTGATCCAAAGGTCGTGGGTTCGATCCCCGGCTAGGCCGAGATTGAATTCATGATGGCAGTGATTGAATTCATGATGGCAGTGATTAAATTATCATCCTCTAGTTCCACTACATCCCCGCAGTCAAACTGAGATGACCTTGACGAGGATCTTGACCTTGAGGGTTCCCTCCTCCTGGTGGCTTGGCGGAGTTCTCCACTTGCTTTGGATGCCATCTGCAAAGATATATTCATCTGATTAGACGTCTTGCCCATTTTATTACTGTATTTTTTTTAATGTCAATCAAATCTTTACAGATATTGGTTTCTGGCTCATGTTTGATTTTTGTTTGGTTTGTTATAAAAATCACCAATCAGGGATTTTTTCCTTGACAATTTTGGAGTGATTTTGATTTTCCATACAGTAATATTTTCAGAATGCTTTACACCAAATTTTGTAGTTTTTCAGCTGACTTGACCAGTAGTTCAGTTTGGTTCAAGCTGGTTAAATATTTCAGTCCAAAGATAGTTCCAAAGATAGTTCACACTGGTATAATAATACAGGGAACATATAAGGTTCATCATTGCTGGGTCCTTTGACTTCTTATCATTAATACAATAGCAAACATCCATGTTATCAATGTTCATCCCTAACTTTTTATTTGAAAGCCTGGGACCAAATGTGGTTAACGCCACGACAACTGCCATCAGTTCATGCCAAGTCATTGATTTCTCCTTTATCCATGCATGGTTATGTAAGAATGGTAGCACGATCCATGATGGGTCATAGACCAAAGGTCAAGGTTACTAGCACACACCTGCCATGTGAGAGCTCCTACAATACCAGGTATTTTGTCATGAAGGACAGTGTAACTCATGTTGAAAATTGGCAGCATTATGTTTGAAGTGACCAGGAACCTATATGGATACACCAAAAAAGAGGACTCACAGTGATGTGGATATAGGCTCTTCACCTGAACAATCTGAAAAAAGAGCCAATATGGGGGATCAGCCTGATGACCTCAAGTTCATAAGAGAGGCCTTGGCCTCATTACAGGCAGATGTGGCTTTGTCCACGAAAGATGGTCAGGAGACCCAGACTACTGTGAATGAAGTGAAATCAACGCTTGACACACTTGTTGACCGGGTCTCAGATGTGGAGACTAAGGTCAAGGACAATTCACAGGCTGTGACCACATGTAAACAAGATGTAAATAGAATTGGACTTGAGAACCAACTTCTTAGAAGGCAAGTGAGAGCTTTAGAGGAAAAGTCTATCAAGGCTGAGGCTTACTCTAGGAGACAGAACTTATTATTTGATGGGATTCCTGTATCTGAGAATGAAAATGTGGAGCAAAAGGTTAGAGAAATCTTGCAAACCAAGTTGAAATGTGACAGAGCTCAAGAGATCCCCTTTGTTAGAGTGCATAGACTGGGGAAAATGAAGAAAGTCATTTTAAAATTTGAACATTTCAAGGACAGACAAAACATATGGGAGCAGAGGCGAGAGCTGAAAAATTCCAATATCTGGATGGAAGAGGATTACCCTGCTGAGATCAGGAACCGGAGGCAGGTGCTGCTGCCTATATTGAAATGTGCTAGAGATATGCCGGAGATCAACAAGGCATTCCTGGTAGAGGACAGGCTGGTGATAAATGGTCACACCTATACCATAGAAAGCCTGTATATGCTACCCCCAGCCCTGAAGCTGCACAACACATCACTTGTGTTCCAAGACAACAATGTCTACTTCTACACCAGAAGCTCCCCCCTGTCCATTTTTTTCCCGGCCAAATTCAAGGTGGCTGGTGTAGAATTTAATTGTGTCGAGCAGTTCTATCAGGTTTCCAAAGCTGAGAATGCTGGGGACACCGCTACAGCAGAAGAGATCTTGTGTGCCACAGACCCGGCCCGTATGCATTTCCTGGGCAAAAACGTGAAAGTCGACCCCAACAGATGGACGGAGGGCAAACAGAAGCAGGTGATGGAAAGGCCCTCAATGCCAAGTTCAACGACAACAAGTTCCTCCAAGATGTGCTCAGAGCTACCGGTGAAAAACAGCTGGTTGAGGCTTCCCCACATGACACGTTCTGGGGCGCAGGTCTGGGTATGCGAGATATACAGAGAACCCCTGAAGCTGCATGGCCTGGCCAGAACACCCTGGGCAAACTCATAATGGAAGTGAGACGTAGCTTGCCATGAGACTCATACACTGTATACAACACACAGGATTGTTAACTGGACAGACTTTCATACACACTGGATTTATTTCTTCACCTACCATACCTTATATATGGACCAAGAGATTTGGTGATAACTTTACAACCAGATATATATAATATATTCTTGCTAGTACCTTAGCACTATGGGATCACAATATTGCTATAATGGACCATCATCCAACTGCCCACAATATAATGTTGACTTTTTGTTTAGTATTGTTCTAATGTCAATGGTGTGTATTCATGAGGATTAAATACTGTTATATTATTTGATAGTTGATGCTACATAATGACATATTGAATGGCTGACAATATACCTGTCAAGAGCACATCACTCATATCGGTTTCATGTATACAATTTTTTATTTATGTTTTGTGCTATCATTCTTATCACTTATGAGCACTTTTTATTTCACATGTTTCTTTTATATACACCATATGTGGGATACTGTATTATGTTTGCATAAAACCGCCACTCTTTTGTCTTGTATAAAATTGGTAAATAAGTAAGAAAGACTATTTTATTGCAATTGTGAATGTACCAGGATAGCATTTATGTATGAATGTATTGACAATGGCTGATTTTAAACTGTACTCATTTAATGTACGAGGAATCAGAGAAAAGTTAAAGCGCAATACTGTCTTCCGCCATCTTAAAAGCAAATATCCCAGAGGTATCTATTTATTACAAGAAACACACAGTTCAGAAGATATTGAATTAAAATGGAAACGTGAGTGGGCTGGAGAGATTTTCTATAGTCATGGTAATACAGATAGTTGTGGGGTTGCTTGTCTTATTTCCCCAGAACTGGATTTGAAAGTTACTCAGTTATTTAGTGATGATGGAGGACGGATATGTGTAATTAAAATTGAGACAAATGATAGCCAGAACTTTCATATTTGTAATATTTATGCACCAACAAGAAATAAGGTAGTTGAACAGTTGATGTTTTTAGACACTTTAAAAAATGTGATGATAAGTGAAGCTGACTGGGTTAACTTAATTATTGGTGGTGACTATAACACTGTCTTTGATCCAGATATGGACAAACAGGGGGGCAGTAATGTAAATATCACAAATGAGTATACTAAGGAGTTAGTAGCATTTATGGAAGCCTCAGACTTGGTTGATGTTATTAGACACTGTTATCCAGACAGGAGAATTTTTACATGAATACAGAGAACTCCCCCGGTCTTGACAAGGATTGATCATTGGTTGATGTCTTCACATTTAATTAATTACTTGTCAGATGCCAATGTATACCCTGGATTAAAATCAGATCATAGCATACTTTATTTACATATCAGCTATATAACACATACTCGAGGCAGAGGGTTCTGGAAATTTAACTCTTTGTTACTGAAAGATGTAGAATATGTTAAAAAGGTGAATGAAATTTTAGATCGAACAATTAATGAGACCCAGAACATGAGTAATAAGCAAATGAGATGGGATTATATAAAAACTGAAGTTCGTGGTTTCACAGTAGGTTATTCTGTTACTAAAAAGAAAGAAAAAAGAGAATTGAAATTGAAAATAGAAACAGATATTTATAACATAGAACAGCAATTACAGAATAATATGTGTGATTTGAATGTTGATAGATATTTATCACTTAAAAATGAACTAGAAAAAATTGAAGAGTTAGAAACAAAGGGTGCTATACTTAGGTCAAAGTCAAAATGGGCAGAGGCTGGCGAAAAGAATACAAAGTATTTTCTTAATTTAGAAAAAAGAAATGCAATAGATAAACATATTTATCAGTTAAAACTAGATGATAATACAATGACATCTGATCCAGCCAAAATTTTACAAGAACAGCGCAAATTTTATTCAAAACTATACTCAAACCCAGCTGTTAATGTTAATCCACACTATAATTTATCTGATCAAATTAAAAATTTCTGCCCGCCAGACTTGCCAGTTTTAACAGAAGATGAAAAAGAATTATGTGAAGGTTTAATATCCATAGAAGAATGTACAAAATCATTACGAAGTATGAAAAATGGCAAATCACCTGGCACAGATGGTTTTACAACTGAATTTTATAAATTCTTTTGGATTAAAATCAAGTACCTTGTTGTTGAAAGTTTAAATGAGTCATTTGAAAAGGGTCAGCTATCAGTTGATCAAAAACGTGGTATAATTACACTCATCCCAAAGAAAGGCAAATCAAGAATCCTACTCAAAAATTGGAGGCCTATAACATTGCTGAACTCAGATTACAAACTTTTGACAAAAGTTTTAGCAAGTAGATTACAACAGGTTATATCATCAGTAATTGATACTGATCAAAGTGGTTTTCTGAAAGGCAGATTTATTGGAGATAATATACGTACAATAGCTGATATAATAGATTATACAAGTATTGCAAATGAGCCAGGAATAATTTTGTTACTCGACTTTGAAAAGGCATTCGACTCTATTAGCTGGAAGTTCATTTTTGAAAGTTTAAAATTATTTAACTTCGGTCCTAGCTTTATTTATTGGATTAGTACAATTTACCATAATACTGAAAGTACTGTCTTGAACTATGGTAACATAACAGGTTTTTTTAAACTCGAACGTGGTATAAGGCAGGGGTGTCCAATATCCCCATATTAATTTATTCTAGCAGTGGAAATTATGGCACATGCTATAAGAAAAAATGAAAATATTAAAGGTATTAAAGTATTAGATGGTGAACTTAAAATTTCACAATTAGCAGATGATACCTCAAGTTTTGTATCTGACTTTGGTTCTGTTTCACACCTTTTTGCATTAATTGAAAAGTTTGGTGACATATCAGGCCTCAAACTAAATCGTGAGAAAACAATTGCCAAATGTATTGGTTCCTTGGAACATTATAATTCTAAAGCTTTATATGACATAATATGGACAGATGGCCCTATACGTACACTTGGTATAACAATCAGTAATGACCCAGATGTTATCATGGCAGAAAACTTTTTACCAAGATTAAAGTTATTTGACAATATTCTTGCTGTATGGCAGTCACGTGGTTTATCAATTAAAGGCAGAGTTACCATATTGAAATCTCTCACTGCCAATACTGTACTATCCAATGTCTGTTTTACAAATAACTGATGAAATTGTTCATGAAATAGACTCTAGAATAAAAAAAATTATTTGGAGCAATAGGCACCCAAAAATCAAAGAAAATGTAATTATACAACATATTGAAAGGGGTGGCATAAAGGCACCCAATTTTGTGGCAATGTTAGAGGCAAATCGTTTATCATGGATTAAAAGGTTATTGATAAAAAGTGATGCAAAATACAAGAATATTTGTAAAGCCATTATAAGCCCTTCTCTCACTCTAGACCAGTTTATTGAAAGTGCTCTTGATAAAGAAACCATTAATGATATTAAAAGCCTTTTTTACCGACAGCTCTTTCAAATGTGGAATGCATTTAAATCAGAGCCCACATATCCTAATGAATATCTTGACCAAATCTTGTGGAATAACAAATGGATTCAAATGCCTGTTAAACCAAAAAGTAAAATGACAAGAGCAATTAAATGGCCAGAATTGCAAAGGGCTGGTATTTTAAAAGTGAGAGACTTGCTTAATACAGATGGATCCTTTATTGACATTGCTAAGTTCTGTAGCGAGCGTAGCATAAAATATACCTTCTTGCAAATTATTAGGTTACGTAATGCCATACCTAAATCATGGCTGAGTGAAATAGCCATCACTAACAATAACCAATTAAACCAAGAGAGCTCTACATGTTTATGTATTAAATCAGGTGAAAATGACCTTAATGTAGCAACTGCCAAAACAAAAATGTTGTATGACGCTATTGTATTGATGAGATGGGTTGAGCCAACTGCACTCAAACACTGGAATGAACTATATGATATAGATAACACTGATTGGGAAGCCATTTTTAAGTTGCCATACATAGCTACAAGAGAGACCAAATTACAGAGTTTACAATATAAAATTTTACACAGAATAGTACCATGTCAAAAATGGTTATTTACACAGAAAGTAATGGATTCACCTAACTGTGCTCCATGTCAAGAGCCAGAAGATATCATTCACAGATTCATTGAGTGCAGGGGGCTCAACAATTTCTGGTCAAGTTTTGAACATTGGTGGTATTGTATTACAAAAGAAAGAGTTATTTTAACCAACAAACACATTATCCTTGGACTTTATTATGACAATGTATATTACAGCAAGATTAATTTCATCATTATATTAGCAAAATGGTACATACACTACCAAGTATTTAAAGAAAGATCTGTATGCTTCTATAACTTTCTACCGGTCTTAAGGTCACATCTAGAAATAGAACGGTATGTACACCTGTGTAATGGTACATTAGATAATTTCCACAAAAAGTGGTCATGTATATTTGATGAATTGTGAATATGATCCCCACCTTTAATGCACCTAATATTGTATCACCTTTCTTTGTGTTTTCATTATCAACATATTATTTATTTTTGTAACCTTGACCTGAGAAAATTGAAAATAAATAAAAATGTTTAAGAAAAAAAAAAAATGATGGGTCATAGACCACTCCCATACCCAAGTATGATGCATCCATAAAAAGATGTGAGCTTCCATCATAGAGCACTCAGAGGGAAATAGTGTCACACCGTTGTGTGAATGAATGTATGCAATGTTTCCACCATAATAAGTCAGCTCTGGCTTTGTGGGATAGCGTGATTAATTATGTGGTGGATGGTCTTAGCCTTCTTGGCCAAGTGTATGAGTCTCCTAGTGAATATGACACCACCTGAGACCACTTTGGAGCAAAACGTTTACTAGTGATGGATAGAAGTGTCCACTTGGTGGGTTTCCTGGAGTTACCAAATTCTTCCAGTTGGGTGAGTACTTCCTTCATATGCTGAGGCCCTAAAATTAGGAAGGAGGTCCTCGAGAGGACCACCTTCTCTACCTAATGCTACATTGGCGCCAGAACTTAGGCTAGGCTGC
Source organism: Amphiduros pacificus (assembly GCA_949316495.1). Taxonomy (NCBI): domain Eukaryota; kingdom Metazoa; phylum Annelida; class Polychaeta; order Phyllodocida; family Hesionidae; genus Amphiduros; species Amphiduros pacificus. The sequence goes on along the minus strand of OX439001.1, from coordinate 52,962,808 downwards.
ACATTTGCCCTGCTTAATTAATGCAGGTGTCAAATGGGAGGGGCCCGTGTATTGCCTACATACATGAAGGAGGCTTCTGCTCTTAAAATTGCATTTAAGGGTTTGATAGTTATTACAGACTTCATTCCGTACCTGGCGCGCCTTGCTGGGTTCACGCGGGAGGGTGGGGTGGGGTTAGTCCTGCGACTGCTATGTGAATCCATAATGTGCTGCTGCCCCCTGGTGGATAACTGCTGGTGTGGCGATGTTCTGAACTGGCTGCATTGGGCGTGCAGTTGACTGGCTGCTCTAATCCCCTTCCGGCTTACCTTGTATGGTGGCCATTGTTTTGCACAAGTCCTCTTGGAAGCGTAGCATAATGGACATTTGAGAAAACTATAGTGAAAAGTTCACCCGTGGCGCAGTTGGTTAGAGCGCCAGCTTATTAGCACCAGTTCCTCTGTGGTGATCTAAAGGTCGTGGGTTCGAATCCCGGCCATGCTGAGATTGAACTCATGATACAATTTCCCACATGAGCTGAGGCCCGTGCCAAAAGGGTTAACCCGTTGTCCTTGTGAATCTGTGACCGGGTGGGTTGTCATGTCAAGGACCTGCGACATGACAATTCAGTGAGGCAGCACTATCTGCTACAAGTAGGTCTCATCACGAAATGACTGAAATAATGTTGAAAGTGATGTAAAGCCCCAAACAAACAAAACAAACAAATCACTAACATTGCTCATAGGTTGACTAGCGTCTGGTGCCCTCACCTCTGGTCTTGCTCCCATCTGGAAACCTGGCAAGGTGACGAGGAAAGAGCTATAACGGGTCTTTCAAATGTCCCCAGAACTATAACACAGTGTATGCACATAAGACACCACAATACCCCCAACAAACAGGTGAAGACACATGGAACTGGACAGACCAGAGACTAATGACAACACATGACACAGGGATGAAAACATCTGAATGGGATGCCTATACTGCCATGAGGGTACAGGACACATACCCACTGCCCTGGCTTTGTTCTAGGCACAGACCTTCTTGCCTAACGTTGCCCGTGGGTGCTGGAATCTCAACCGAATTTGAACTGGCTGTCCCACCAAAGTTTGTGTCCGACACGGTACCTAACCATTGCTAAGCTGATACAATGCCCCGTTGGGGGACCTATACCAACGTGACACCTAACGGCTCCCATATTTAACACTCAACACAATGATAGACTACAACTGAAATAATTTGGCACGCTCATGTTCAAAAGATGAGAAAATTACCTAAGAAATACTTGAGAACTGTGTTTGAGAAGTTTAGTAGTTGTGCTAATACCGTACCGTGGTTAATATTATATAACCTGAGCGATTTGTGCTGGTAAGGTATCAACTTATTTATGTATATATTCTGCACTTTTCACCATCCAAGCGTTCTCTCCAGTGCTGAGATTGAATTCATGATACAATTTCACATGAGCTGAGGACTGTACCAAAGAGTTCACCCATTGTACTTGTAAATCTGTGACCAGGTGGGTTGTCATGTCTTGGACCTGCGACATGATAATTCAGTGAGGCAGCACTATATCTGCTACAAGTAGGTCTCATCACGAAAGGACAGAGATAATGTTGAAAGTGATGTAAAACCCCAAACAAACAAATCAGCAATGTCTATTCAGACTCTGACATCCGCTATCCCAGTTATATCTCAACCCACAGCAACGTTTTGAAGAGGATTTGAAGCAATCAAGCCAGAACTGGAGTCATTAGCCCAAAGATATAATGCATCTGTTATTTGTTTACAGGAATCTAATTTTAAAGATAACTCAACAACATTTACGGGGTATGTACCTTATAATAAAGTTGGTTCGATAGATGCAATGGACCGAGCATATGGAAGAGTTTCTGTTTTTGTTAATTCCTGTATACCCCAAAGCAAAATGACTATAAATACTAATTTACAAGCTTCTGCAGTGAGGGTTACCATGCACAATACATTAACAATATGCTCAGTATTTTTGCCCCCAAGTGAACCAATTAATAAACAGATTTAAATAACTTGATAACTCAGCTACCACAACCATGTACTGTAGTTGGTGACTTAAATGCTCACAACTATCTTTGAGGTGGCAGAAATAATACTGATGCCAAAGGATGTATTATAGAAGATATTTTAAATAACAATAGTTTGTGCCTTTAGAATGACGATTCTCTAACATATTTACATCCTGCTACAGGCTCTTTAACATCAATAGATCTCTCCATGTGTACTCTAAATTTATTTTTAGATAAGTAGAGGAAGATCAATGGGGTAGTGATTATTATCCCATCATTTTAAATAACCATTTTCCTTCACCAGATGGACGAATTCTCAAGTGGAAATTTCATAAAGCCGATTGGGCAAAATTTCAAACATCCTGTTTTAATATATTAAAATAACTCCAGACAATTTTAATGATGTAGATGATCCTCTTCAAGTTATTACAGATACATTGTATGATATTGCTGATGGGTGTATTCCCAACTCAAAGCCAAATTCTAAAATTAAAGAAAAACCCTGGTTTAATGATGAGTGCAAAAAACTGTCAAGATGAGCCAAAAAGCTAAAGAAAAATTAAATCGACAGCCAACTCAATATAATTTGCAACAATTTCGAGTAAAAGAGCTAAAGCCTGTTACATTATTAAAGTAAGCAAAGGAAAAAGCTGGAAAGATTATGTTTCCAAATTAAATAGGCATACACAGATTAATAAATGCTGGGATATTGTACGTAAAATTATTGGGAAGGGAGGTAGAGCAAGGATCAAACTTCTAAATCATAATGGTCAATTAATTACAAATCTCGCTGAAATAGGTAACACAATAGGTCAAATGATTTCCAGGAATTCCTCATCCAATAATTATTCTGCAAAATGTCAATAAAAAAAAAATAGAAAAGAAAGAAACCAACTCTAATCTTATATCTCATAACTTGGAAGAATATAATAAATCATTTACAATAGAAGATTTGAAACTTGCTTGTATTATTTTTAATAATACTTGGGAAAGTGGTAATTTTTCTCCTTCATGGAGTGAAGCCACTATCATTCCCATTCCCAAACCTGACAAAGACTCATCAGATTCAAATAATTATCATCCCATTGCGTTAACAAGTTGTATTTGTAAAACAATGGAACGAATGATTAACAAGTGTTTAGTTTGGTTTTTAGAAACCGCTGCTTTTATTTCAGTTGCACAGAGTGGCTTTTGAAAATCTTTAGAAGTACTATTGACTATCTGGTATGTTTAGAAACATTTGTATGACAGGGTTTTATAAAAGGTGAGCATGTGGTTAGTATATTTTTTGATTTAGAGAAGGCATACGACACAACATGGAAATATGGGATGAGTGATTTATATGATATGGGATTAAGGGGTCGTTTATCCCTTTTTATTCATATTTCGTGTCAAATAGACAATAGTCTGAGTTATGCCTCAGTCACATTTGCACCGGGTGCCGGCCGGGCAGTAACAATCGGCCGACTTCACAGTCTTCCGGGCGCCGGGGAGTTTATCAGCAACAATCTCAGATATGCCGTAGCTGTGGTCACATAATTAAAGGGCACCGCACGGCACGTGCAAGACTGAATGGCACAGACGTCTGTAGGATATCTTAAAGACGTCTTTATCATTGGCAGACGTCTGAAAGACATCCTAAAGACGTCTGTCTCATTTAACAGACGTCTGAAGGACATCCTCAATACGTCTATGTGAAATCGCAGGGAGCCCGTGCGATCATCTGACGATGGTCTATGAACACATGAAATAAATATAATCCTATTTTCACCGCACGATGCCACCGGCAGCCCTAAGATAATCTGCCAATGTCCCTGCGGGACACTGCCGGGACCCTGCCGTGCACTTTAAGATGATATTTGGTGATAAGACATCGGGGAAACGTCGGCAACTTTTATGTGGCAGCTAAAAGTTCCCGATGACCCGGCCGACGTCTTAAAGATGCCCAATTGTGGCCGATGATCTCCCGGTGCCCGCACGGCAATCTGAAATGCCTGCCGATTTTGTAAAAAATACCCATCGGCCGGGCATCTTTACTGAAATCGGCGCAAATGTGACTGAGGCATTAGTTCATCACTTTCTGGTGCATTTGATCAGGAAATGGGTGATCCAGGGTAGTATATTATCTGTTACCCTATTTAAAATAAAAATCAACAGCATTGCAAATTGTGTGAGACCTGGAACAGATTGTTCATTATTTGTTGGTGATTTTAATCTATGTTACAGGTCTACAAACATGCATACTAGAGACAGCTTCAACAACATCTTAATAGAATACAAGAATGGGCTGATCATAATGGATTTAAATTTTCTTAAAAGAAAATTGTGTGTATCCACTTTTCTTTATTTAGGCCAAACTCAAATACCTGTTGTCGAAGAAACCAAGTTTCTTGGACTTACTTTTGACAGGAAATTATCTTTTATTCCTCACATTAAATATGTTAAAAAGAGATGCCAGCTGCATTAGATTTATTACGGGTTCTTGCCCATACCGATTGGGGAGGGGACCATAATGTTTTATTACAATTATATACATCACTCAAAATCAGGGTTTAAGATTATGCCTTGGTGCATTTCGTACATCATCTACCCAGACAATCCTGCACATGATACCATATTTAATCCAAATTATATTGACCTTTTTTAAAGTAAACCTAATACAATACCAGCTTTTGGCATTTGCATCAAAGAATCTTTACAATCCTTAAATATAAATTCAAATCAAATAGCCAAATTTTAATATCTAGAAACACCTCAATGGAATTATGCAATTTTAAGTATCAATGTAGCCATGTCAGAATTAAAGAAATACTCAACTCATCCAATCCTCTATATATTAAATAGTTATAAAATTAAATCTATTTTCACTGGATATCAGTGTATATACACTGATGGATCATTTGATGATGTCAAGGCTGCTGCAGCAGCTGTTTAGTCAATCATATTTATTCAAAACGTCTGCCAAATAAATCGACTATTCTGCAGAACTTCATGCTTTGTACCTAGCTTTAGATCAATAGATATGCTTATTCCATATACAGAGTAAATATGCTTATTCCTTGTACAGAGTAAAGATGCTTATTCCTTATACAGAGTAAAGATGCTTATTCCTTATACAGAGTAAAGATGCTTATTCCTTATATAGAGTAAAGATGCTTATTCCTTATACAGAGTAAATATGCTTATTCCTTATACAGAGTAAAGATGCTTATTCCTTACACAGAGTAAATATGCTTATTCCTTATATAGAGTAAAGATGCTTATTCCTTATACAGAGTAAAGATGCTTATTCCTTATATAAAGTAAAGATGCCTATTCCTTATACAGAGTAAATATGCTTATTCCTTATACAGAGTAAAGATGCCTATTCCTTATACAGAGTAATAAGAAATATATTACTATTTTTAATGTTCTTAATAGCAATTGCACTGGAACGAAGCTATTTTTAATAAACTACATGAAATTAAACCTGTTTTAGGTAAAACCAAAGGTGCTTGGAGAACTAACCAAAGAGAAGAGCCTGTTTTAACACGTATACAAATTGGACATTTGACTCCCTGCTATCTTCTTCAAAGCGAAGATCAGCCTCATTGTATTGGATGTCAAAGGGCCTTGACTATCAAACATGTTTTAATTGAATGTGTCGATTTTGATATTATTAGGAATCAGTATTTTAATGTGCAAGATTTACATACATTATTTGATACTGTAGATACTTCTGTGATAGTATCATTTTTAAACCAAATAAGGTTTTCTAACCATATTTAAATGTGGACCTCTTGTTTACTTAGGTCATTGACCTATTTATCAAGAACCACAAGAACATGAAATGGTATTTAAAGTATCTTAAACAATTTATACATATTTATAATATACATAACTGATTTTGTTAAAATTCTGTGATGTAAGGATTGTTTATATCTTATCTTGTTATACTGTAATACATTATTATCTAGTTAAACCTTTATGTTTTTGCCATTTTAGGCAATAATGAACTTAACAATTGATTTGCCTCTAAGCAACCATTCATTCATTCATTCATACTGAAAAATCCTTAAGAAAATACAAAATTTGGAAATGAATTACAAATAAAGACAACATAGAATATTGGACATTAATCAAATTAACAAATTATTCCACATATTCATGTAATTTTAATGATATTCTGGTGATGGTATTTAACCTTTTTTCCAAAATATCATGTTCATGCGTTTTTATTTTGTTCTTATGACATTTGTTGATTGTGGTCTGTCCGGAATTTTGGCCAAATCTGTTTTGTTATTGGGAGGAGGTACCAAAAGATTAAGATTAACTATGACCGGTCAATTGGTGTAATGTGGAACATTCTCTGTGAATAATTGTGGTACTCCCTGGTAGCTTCTTAAATCTTTGTTAGATTTAGTTTTATTTATAAGAGTGTTAAACCTTACAGACAATTCATTTCTTTGAAAAAGAATCTTGGGATAAAAGAACGTTTTGCCAATCTATATACCTTCCAATCTATATGTACGTACGCACGCACGCACGCACGCACGCATATGAAATGAATGAAATAATGTTGAAAGTGATGTAAAACCCCAAATGAACAAACACACACATACATGTCTTTTGTCATAACTACCGTTTTATTTTGTTTGGTTTTATTCTTTTTATTTGATTGGCTGAATTATGCGGTTGGCAACAATGTAATCCTCAAGTTCCTAACCAATATAAGCGCATGACAACTAAGAATGGCGTGTCACAACCAATAAACCAGGCAAAAAAATAAACACAAGGTAAAACACATGTATCTGAGCAAGGTTGTTTAAAGGTTCAATGCATAGTTTGGAGAACTGAAATATTATTGACAGTAAAATACCACCTCAATCATTTTGCATGTACTTTTTCCAACCAAACAAGTTCACATGTATATATATATATATATATATATATATATAAATATATATATATATATATATATATATATATATATATATATATATATATATATATATATATATATATATATATATATATATTATATAATATATATATATATATATATATATATATATATATATATATATATATATATATATATATATATATATATATATATATATATATATATATATATATATATATATATATATATATATATATATATATATATATATATATATATATTTAGAAGCTGGTACAGAAATGAGGTACTGGAAGTATCTTTGTCAGACCTCATTATGGGATACCATCTCATACCTTAATGTGTGTAACAGGAGAGTGCCATCTGGTGTTAATAATGAATTTATTTTACATACCCCACAAATCTAACGTTCATATCAATGGCGCTAATGCCATTATCCACCACCAGGGCACTTATTACAAACTGTGTCACTAGATGGCAGTGATTTATATAGTTATGGCCTGGTTGTATAAATATGCTTCTCAGACATGTTTTTTCAAAAAGGCCTTGTACAGGTTACTTATGTAACTGTGACTAAGCAGCTGCACTATGAAGAGTGGGGTATTTTATATGCCTCACAGTACGTCAATGCCCCACAAGACAGGTCTGAGATTGGTAAAAACCCCATATCTGATACAATCTCTTTCTATATATATATATATATATATATATATATATATATATATATATATATATATATATATATATATATATATATATATATGAGATGTAAAAGGATGATTTGATGATCCTAAATTGATTGTCTGCACCACAGACGTTTTGTAGAGATTTGCAGTGTACAAGTAAGCCAGCTGCTGGCTGCTATATAAGAGTGGATCGTGCCTGACATGCCACGTGGCTTCACAGTGTGTGATGACGAGGTTTGGGTGTGGTTCCTGCTAAGCAAGACAGACTCATCCTCCACACTGTCACTTAGACATCATGAAGGAGACCTCTGTATCATGTTGTTTTGCCACACAACATATGTGGTGTGCACACAGCGTTAACAAGCTGGATAATCAGACCCGGCTCAGACAATAGCCATTAGACCTTACCCATTCTATCACTTGACAATCCACGTAATGTGTGACAGCCATGCTCATCATGAAATCGAAATATTTCACAACATATGTCAAACCTGATTTACAGTTTTCCGCAATAAGATATATATATTAATACAAGGTAATAGAGCATCGGAGCAAAATGAGATTACATGTAGATTACATGGTATTCCTGTTTTCCGATATCCTAATGATATCATAATTTTACCACTCATAAGTGCTCTTAACTACTACTTAGATGTCAGATTAAATTGGGATTGAGAGATGAGAGTTCTATCTCAATCATTATCCATAGATGCAACATCTCATGAGAGATAGAACCTCAATCTCAACTGCATCTATCATCCAATAACCATGACAGATAGAACCTCAATCTCCCTTGCATCTATCAGCCAATAACCATGACAGATAGAACCTCAATCTGACCTGCATCTATCAGCCAATAACTATGACAGATAGGACCTCAATCTGACCTGTATCTATCAGCCAATAACCGTGACAGATAGAACCTCAATCTGACCTGCATCTATCAGCCAAAAATCATGACAGATAGAACCTCAACCAATAACAATGACAGATAGAACCTCAATCTCACCTGTATCTATCAGCCAATAACCATGACAGATAGGACCTCAATCTGACCTGCATCTATCAGCCAATAACCATGACAGATAGGACCTCAATCTCACCTGCATCTATCAGCGGATACCCGTGACAGATAGGACCTCAATCTCACCTGTATCTATCAGCCAATAACCATGACAGATACAACCTCAATCTCACCTGCATCTATCAGCCAATAACCATGACAGATAGGAACTCAACCTCACCTGTATCTATCGGCCAATAACCATGACAGATAGGACCTCAATCTCACCTGCATCTATCATCCAATAACCATGACAGATAGGACCTCAATTTGACCTGCATCTATCATCCAATAACCATGACAGATAGGACCTCAATCTGACCTGCATCTATCAGCCAATAACCATGACAGATAGGACCTCAATCTCACCTGCATCTATCATCCAATAACCATGACGGATAGGACCTCAATGTCACCTGCATCTATCAGCCAATAAGCATGACAGATAGGACCTCAATCATACCTGCATCTATCAGCCAATAAGCATGACAGATAGGACCTCAATCTCACCTGCATCTATCAGCCAATAACCATGACAGATAGGACCTCAATCTGACATGTATCTATCAGCCAATAACCATGACAGATAGGACCTCAATCTGACCTGCATCTATCAGCCAATAACCATGACAGATAGGACTTCAATCTCACCTGCATCTATCAGCCAATAACTATGACAGATAGGACCTCAATCTCACCTGCATCTATCAGCCAATAACCATGACAGATAGGACCTCAATCTCACCTGCATCTATCAGCCAATAACCATGACAGATAGGACCTCAATCTCACCTGCATCTATCAGCCAATAACCATGACAGATAGGACCTCTATCTCACCTGCATCTATCAGCCAATAAGCATGACAGATAGGACCTCAATCTCACCTGCATCTATCAGCCAATAAGCATGACAGATAGGACCTCAATCTCACCTGCATCTATCAACCAATAACAATGACAGATAGAACCTCAATCTCACCTGCATCTATCAGCCAATAACCATGACAGATAGGACCTCAATCTCACCTGCATCTATCAGCCAATAACCATGACAGATAGGACCTCAATCTCACCTGCATCTATCAGCCAATAAGCATGACAGATAGGACCTCAATCTCACCTGCATCTATCAGCCAATAACCATGACAGATAGGACCTCAATCTCACCTGCATCTATCAGCCAATAACCATGACAGATAGGACCTCAATCTCACCTGTATCTATCAGCTTGGAGTAATTATGAATGGAGGCACAACGGTTGTTATTTGAGCTATGGCGTCATAGCAACGCATTGTTTCACACAATGGATTCAAAATCCTTTGATCCTATCATAGTTGCCGACTTCAGAGCAGTGAAAAATTGAAGATTCATATTTAAAAAAACTGAATTGGCCAAAGTTTTATTGGAGCATTATGCCACATTTTGCTTTATTTTTTTAAAAGAAAAATTCAGAATAGTTGCTCTTTTGAAGCTAAGAATACCATCCACTCAAAATTACTTCAAATAAATCTGTTCATTTCTGTTCTGATTTCTTCAATAATAGATATTATTAAAAAAAAGAAAATTGTATATTTCAAACCTTTTATTTTTTATACATTTTATAAAAAATATGTCACTGTTCATATTACTTTTTTTTTTAAACTTTTAAAACAAAATATTCTTAATGATATGGCATTTATAAAATTCTTGTTGCAATTTTTCATTGTAATTTTTTGTTGATTTTGACTGATGACATAGTATGTATTAGGTCAATTTATTTATAACGGCGCATATATTGGCAGAGCTATAAATTACATATTCTGATAATAATTTTTTACTGAACAACGTGGTATATTTTTCTAAGCTGCCAATATATGCGCCAATAACTAAAAATAAACTGGAAAGAAAAAAATAACAATAATATATATGATTTCCTGATAATGTGAGGGTAAAACGGAATTTTTAACTCATTTTCATAAATATGATATGAATTTTGATATCTCTTCATAAAATCATCTAAACTTGGAGCAGAAAAATAAAATTTATATCCCCATAATCTGTATGAAATAAGAAACATTTCATTCGCGATATGTTAAGCTCTAACTTGTGGTTTTGATGACTTAAAATAGGTCTGAAAAAAAATAACGTCAAAACTTTCATATCTTGCACCTATATGGCGTCATCATAACAATGGCCATGGCGGCAACTATGATGTCCCTTTTGATCTTGCGACGTTGCGCCTCCATTCATAATTACTCCAAGCTATCAGCAATAACTATGACAGATAGAACCTCAATCTCACCTGCATCTATCAGCCAATAACCATGACAGATAGGACCTCAATCTCACCTACATCTATCAACCAATAACCATGACAGATAGGACCTCAATCTGACCTGCATCTATCAGCCAATAACTATGACAGATAGGACCTCAATCTCACCTGCATCTATTGGGAAGAATTTTCACCCCTCCAGCGGAAGGTGTTGTGATTTCAGGTGACCAACTCTATCTAGTTTTGATTTTCCCCAATTTACTATTGATTTTTCTCCTAAAATATCATAACTCTCATTAAGTTCTCGAGTGTGCACAACCGTGGCTCCATGTTGTCAGACACCTAAAACATCCAGTGCCTCATTATTGTAATCTCAGCATAGGTTCGGTTTGACACTTTCAGAAAAGGGAAGGTGGTGGCAACTAAATCATAATTTTACTCAAGTATTGACTTAAATACACAGCGCTTCTTATTACGTATAAATTTAATGATCACCTCATCGTTGATATCAATTTATTTAAAATAATTTTGTTCGTGAATTTTTTTTAGATGTCAGGTCAGACTGGAATCTGCAAGCAAGGGTTACTAAACAAGAAAAAGTGGTGCTCCACATGTAACACTGATGGGAAAAAAATTAACACACAAAACAAAAATTACAATAAACAAAATAAAAATTACATTAAACAAAACAAAAATTACAACAAACACAACAAAAATTTTAATAAACAACAAAATACATTTAAACGCAAACAATCATTGCAAACTGATGGTGTATTTGAAATTATTTTTATTTGTCTCTTAAAAACATTTAATTTGGTATATGAACGATATTTTTAGCACATCTGTATGCAAAGATGTGCCTTTTCAGGCTTGCTTATGTAAGATGCTTTATTATCGCTCAGGCGCTATCGCAAGTCATCGATCAGACTTTTGCATGTCATTTCTGTTCTAATTGTCTGATTGACACCAAATTCGAACTAAACTTGCTAAAAATTCCTTGTTCTTGCGATTGGAAAGCATTTCCAAGCAATTTAAAGTGATAATTTTATGCAATGATGGGCCAGCACGACGAAATTGTTTTGAACGTTCTGCTTTGTTTACATCACACACTTCTTTTATGTTGTTCACTTCTTTTATATATGTATTCATACGCCGGACGCATGCACAAATTAGAATCTATTGCATGCACACGACGAACACTCCATAGTGGCGTAAGTTGCTTGAACAATAATGGCCACAGAAAAAACCGATTTACAACCCACAGGAAATGACTACTCATTTCCCATGATCGTACCGATCACATAATAACAAAGATAGTTCCGTTTTTTTACAAGCATTGCCTATCGGCAAATTTGGTGTAAATCGGACAATGTTTATTGTAACAGGAACCATCCGTGTTACAAAAAACATAATTTTTTTAATGCAAATGTAAATATCCATATCGTAGATTTAATTATATTGACATGGGAATTGCGCAACAAAACCTAACAGATCCGACTCGAGCTGGTTGGGGAACGACGTAACTGTTTATTGTTTGTTTGTTAGGGTTTTACATCACTTTCAACATTATCTCAGTCCTTTCGTGATGAGACCTACTTGTAGCAGATATAGTGCTGCCTCACTGAATTGTTATGTCGCAGGTCCTTGACATGTCAACTCACCCGGTCACAGATTTACAAGGACAACAGGTTAACCCTTTAGGCACGGGTCTCAGGTCATATGGGAAATTGTATCATGAGCTCAATCTCGGCACGGCCGGGGTTCGAACCCACGACCTTTGGATCACCACAGAGGAACTGGTGCTAATAAGCTGGCGCTCTAACCAACTGTGCCACGGCCCGTGGCCCATAACTGTTTAATACATATATATATATATGTATTTATATATATATATATATATATATATATATATATATATATATATATATATATATATATGTATTAAACAGTTGGTTAGAGCGCCAGCTTATGGCTACTTTAGTAGAATAACTTTAGTTAAGAACTTACAGTTTAAAGCATTGGTGAAACCTGACTTTCAGACACATTTTCTTTACATAACATGAATGTTCATACCCTAAACAGTGCTTTTATGTAGTAGTACCCAAAATATTCTCTGTTAACAAATTTCTGTGGCACTTGAAAGTTGATCAGTTGTCTGCTAAAACCTACACCAGCAATTGAACACTTTGTCAACAAGCTTTGTTTAGCTGGTATGTGATCTTGTGTAAACACCTAATGAGTTACCAGTTGTGCACCTGTCCAGCTTGGGAAACAGGGTGAAGATGTTTTGTACAATTTATAAATTTATTGCCAGGAGTATACTTCAGAACATAAGATTATTTTAATATTATTTGAATCAATGAAATAACTCATGGCCGTGAAAAATATTTTATGGTTGTGACAAATATCTTATGGTTGTGAAAGATATATCATTTATGGGAAAAGTATACTATTTATTTGAAAAGTATCTTATGCATATGAAAACCTTTCTGTCAAAAAGGGAAGACATGACTCAAAGGTTGCATGGAATCCCCCTTAACTTGAAGGCCGTGATATTGAAAAAGTGACATTAAACCCTTTGATCACTGGTTTGGCCTTAAATCACAATGACTTTGAATGGCAAAACTGTGAATGCTGACAATTGGTATCAGTAAAATTTATGATATGACCCTCTTTGATGAAATTTGGGGTTTTTCACACCATTGAATGGGAAGACATCAAAGGCTGCATGGATTCCACCTTAAAAGCTGGGCTGTATAGAATTTTTTTAAACTTTTTTTTGCAAACATATATAATATAAAAAATAATGATTTCTTCATTTATAACTTCATAAATATTCATCCGTTTTTAATAAACCACCAAAAGAAAGCCAAGAAAAGGCATTATCATCATGATAAGTATTATCTTCCAATTCATTCTCTAAATAGTGGAAAAAAATGGCCAAAAATGTGTTGCTCCAATTTTGACAATTGGTAAACAACACCTCCTATGACTTACGGAGCCCCCTGACAGTTCAAAGGTCAAGGTCACACAGCACACTTCCTGTTTAGTCCTGGCAGTACTTGGTGGTCACAAAAAATCATAATTCTCAGGGCAGATGTTCTTTAGTGGATTTCAGATAGATAGCCTGTATGTATGTCAATTTTAAGATCATATATTGTTTTCAGATACCTTAAACCACTGTAAAATTGCCTGCAACTTTCCAGGTTTCACCAATGCTTTAAATAAAAAGAATCTCAATATGGAAATATAAGTTACACTACTGTTAATTTAACAGTGATATGCAATATATAAATAATTGAAATCGAACATATCATCAGTAATTAATATGGTACCTAGGAGAGCAAATACTAATTCAAATACAATATCAACTTTAAAATAAATACTTATTTGATAGAATAAATTTAAGTCCTAAAAACCTAATTGGGGATATGTTTTAAAGCTAGACGTACATATTTTTTTTAACAAAAATGAAAATAGGTTAGTTAACCTGGTTTAAATATACTAAGTGTCATCATCATCATCATCATCATCATTGACAGATAGGACATCATTATTATTATTATCATTATTATTTTAATTTCATCTTTTTATTTTAATATTATTCTCACTTTTTGCACCGAAAATTTAACAAGTTTGAGACATTTTGAATCAAATATATACTTAATTTATATTGCCACTTTACAATAAACTTTCTTTTAAGGAAATGTGACTAATCGTAGCTGGTTCTCAATACAAATAATATAGCATTGTGCTTGTGGCTTACGCCCCAGTCACATTGCGTCGGGCCCCGGCCAGGAAGCACACATCGACCGGCCTCATATCTCCATATCAGAGATTAATATCACTTTATACTTTATATTAATGTATCAAAGTACATATGCTGTCTCCAACAATCATGAACCCTGTAAAACAATTGCCTTTCAGGAATAATTGATTAATAATTTGGTGGAAGCGGAACTTATATAAGATATGATTGTTGTCGTAGCACCAGCCTCAGATGCGGTTACATAAATGAGGATAAATGAAGATATCTTACTCCCATGGTGCCCGGATGATATGCCCAGATGATGCCTGTCTACCTGTGCCGGCCTGCGTGCCCGCCTTGGCCTGCGTGCCCGCCTCGCCTGCCTCGCCTTCATAGCTCACCTGTTGGCGGTTGATATATGTCTCACTATTCTATTGTTCTTGCATTTACAAAGCTATCAGCATCACTGGCCGGGTCGAAGATATGACTGTAATCACAGAAATACTGTGAGATTTTTTTTCTCTTTTAAGTGCATCAGCGAGGAGCTTATTGAGCTGGTTTCTATATATTTGGAGTAATGCTCATGTGAGTAAGTGCAATGCCGGATGCTTTGAAAAGTAGCAGAAAAAAACAGCAACTCTTCTCACAAACACAGGTGTAAAACGTGCTGTAAAGGTGACAGCAGCTCCATGTTTACACAGAAACCTCAGGTGTGCTGACCACAACAATAGCTCCGAGCGCACGGGACAGATATGGGGTAGATATGGCCATGCCGCCACCGTCCCCGAACAGGGTCATGTACCCCGGGAAGAGGGGTGATTACATCACGGACACCGCATCCACCCCTATATCCACGCCATCCCTGTCTTCATCCTGACCCGGGACAGTCGGCGCCCATATATTTACAATGCACAGCTTATTATTCGGGAAGGTGGTGAAATTGGGGGGAGTTCTGCCCTTTTTGTGGATGTTGTGGCTTTGCGGGGCTCAGGAGGCCTGGGATCCGCCGGGGGTGCAGACCGCCCCAGCCCTGTGCGGGAACCTGACAGCCCTCGTCCCGGACTCGACCCACAGCCCCGGCACGGGAGGCTACGCCGTGACCCTCAACCACTCCATCATGGACCCCAACGTCGGCTACCTCCCTGGCGTCGTCTACCAAGGTAATTACAAACACATTCGGCAAATATCATACTCATTTATCGGTTTTATAATGCAGATTTTGACATGATTTTATCAAAGTGATTCAGGTTGACACGTTGTCAATAGTATACCACTTCTTCATAACGTGATATATACAAATTGACAATATACAATAGAGCAAAGTTTGTTGTGTCATATGTCGCATGACATGAACAAAGTACTTGGTATTTTATAGAGTGCATCCCATCATTAAAGCTGGAACAGTTAATCCACCACGACCATCAAATGCGCAATTGCTACAATTGCATTATTCATTTAATGCTACAAACACGTTACCTTTTTAATGTTACACTGAATGAAATAAATCCGATGTTTTGACACACTCTTTATATACGAGTCACATTATTTACACCGGTTTCCCAAAACCTCTTTTATAAATCTATACGGCTGCCGAGGGGGGATTATGGGATTATCAGCCATAACTACCGATTTGTAGACATTTTACGGATTTGTAGACATTTTACGTGTATCGTCCTGCTGCATGCCTTACGTAGTTGCCCGTACGATGTCCTCGGATCAGCCGGGACTCAGCCGGGACTCAGCCGGGACTCTGCCGGGACTCAGCCGGGACTCTGCCGGGACTCAGCCGGGACTCAGCCGGGACTCTGCCGGGTCGACAGCCGAGCACCAGCCGAGCACCAGCCCAGATCCGACCGCGAAGTGCCTGTATTTGATGTGGCCTAACTCCTGATCAATCCCACATAGAAGAAAAAAAGTTCCCGGAAACCGAGCGATCCCCACTTCCCGGCTGGCGACCCTCATTCACGTGTCATAAAATTGTTTCCCTTTACAACATGAACAGTTGTCAGCAATTAAATCTTCATCCGATAATTTTTAGATCGATATTTTGAAAACACGTCGTAAATCAGAAACCAAGATTGAAACTAAATAATGTCCCAAAATGAAACCCCTGGCAGTCAGATTATAATTCTCATATTTATGGCTGATCAGTATAATTTTTGCAAGACGGCATGATACTTTACTGGTACAATGTAAATATGTCTAAGATGTAATAACGGATGCTGATAATGATGTTATATAATAATAATAATGATTTATATAGCGCTATATCAGACTAAGTCTGCTCTCTCTCTCTCTCTCTCTCTCTCTCTCTCTCTCTCTCTCTCTCTCTCTCTCTCTCTCTCTCTCTCTCTCTCTCTCTCTCTCTCTATATATATATATATATATATATATATATATATATATATATATATATATATATATAGAGCAGACTTAGTCTGATATAGCGCTATATAAATCATTATTATTATTATTATTATCATATATATATATATATATATATATATATATATATATTAACACAAGTTAATTTAAGATAACTAGGTTTGCCCATCACATGTGTAAATATCGCTGGACCATGACAACAATAGATGTTGTTGATACTTATATAAAACTATGTCATAAAATTCATGGGACAAGCTTAATATGCCACAAAGGCCGACTTAACTGCTTGTCAGTCATAATTGCATGCACACATCAAACATCTTTTTTTGTGGTTGAGAAAGATTATTGATAATTTGATTTGCTTTAATGGAGAGTTGGTGTTCAGAGTATTTATTTGATATGAGTCACAGGTGAATCCCGATCGCGATATAATTGGTCATATTTTATGATGGATTGCTATTTACGTATTTTCAATTTCCAGTTCCAAATTCCCATTATCCACGCATCGATAATAAGGGGAAATCCCACTGTGCATGTTTTTCTGCCTTTATGGATTACGTCCTAACTATTAAATCTGTTTGAAAACAGGTCAAACTTCAGAACATAGTACGATACAAACATTCACTTTTTGTTTTAATTAATATAAATATATTGCATGAATAAATTACGATAACAAGATATCCAATAATATGCGAGGATATTATCCAGTGTCTGGAACGTGTGGACAAGTATACTTTCTAAGATCTCCGCTCAATTTGAAAAATAAAAGTAGGGCATTGAGTCCCGGTGACAGGCATCATTTACCAGAACCTCAATCCTGGACATCTCACTGCCTGGGTTTGGTATCACGAACAGTCTCTGCTTTCACGTATGCGACATCTCTGACCAGCCTGTCATTGCATGGACATGGAATTTTACAAGCTTTTAATTATCTATAAGTGACATCATTTACCAGTCTCCCATTGTCTGTATATGACATCATTTGCCATTCTCCCATTGTCTGTATATGACATCATTTGCCATTCTCCCATTGTCTGTATATGACATCATTTGCCAGTCTCCCATTGTCTGTACATGACATCATTTGCCATTCTCCCATTGTCTGAATATGACATCATATGCCATTCTCCCATTGTCTGTATATGACATCATTTGCCATTCTCCCATTGTCTGTACATGACATCATTTGCCATTCTCCCATTGTCTGTATATGACATCATATGCCATTCTCCCATTGTCTGTATATGACATCATTTGCCATTCTCCCATTGTCTGTATATGACATCATTTGCCATTCTCCCATTGTCTGTATATGACATCATTTGTCATTCTCCCATTGTCTGTATATGACATCATTTACCAGTCTCCCATTGTCTGTACATGACATCATTTGCCATTCTCCCATTGTCTGTATATGACATCATTTGCCATTCTCCCATTGTCTGTATATGACATCATTTGCCATTCTCCCATTGTCTGTATATGACATCATTTGCCATTCTCCCATTGTTTGTATATGACATCATTTGCCATTCTCCCATTGTCTGGCGTGCTGTCATTTACCATCTTTTCATTGCATGAACATTATATCATTTACAAGCTATTCATTGCCTGAACATCACGGTGTTTGGGATATTTTGTATTTGTTTAAATCATAAGCAACCTTCTCAGCATGCACAGTTATATCCAGGCAGCGATATATGCTGTTAAATTCTGTCCAGGAAATAGATCGCTGGTAAATGATTACATGTCCAGAAATTAAGATTCTAGTAAGGTGCTTAGATGCTGGTAAATGATTTCATACCCAGGCGCTGAGATGCTGGCAAATGATGTCATATCCAGGTGTTGAGATGCTGGTAAATGATGTCACGTCCAGGTGCTGAGATACTGGTAAATGATGTCATACCCAGGCGCTGAGATGCTGTTTAAAGGTCTCATATCCAGGCGCTGAGATGCTGTTAAAAGGTCTCATTTCCAGGCGCTGAGATGCTGGTAAATGATGTCACGTCCAGGTGCTGAGATGCTGGTAAATGATGTCATATCCAGGTGCTGAGATGCTGGTAAATGATATCACGTCCAGGTGCTGAGATGCTGGTAAATGATGTCATACCCAGGCGCTGAGATGCTGTTTAAAGGTCTCATATCCAGGCGCTGAGATGCTGTTTAAAGGTCTCATATCTAGGCGCTGAGATGCTGGTAAAAGGTCTCATATCCAGGCGCTGAGATGCTGGTAAATTATATAATGTCCAGGTAGTAAGACGTTGGAAAATAGTGTTTAATTCCTCCGAGTTCATGCATCTATAATGGAGTTCCTTCGTACACCAATAATGGATTTTCTCCCAAGTATTCTGGAAAGGAAAAAGGAAGAATCGTAACATTTAGTTAGAGGATATTCTCACAGTGTGTGCAAACACTGTCCTAGAAAATTAAAATCCTTTATAAATGTTATAATGAATCTGGGGATACCTGTTTAGTATTGCTATGCTCTCTCTCCCTTAAAATGGTTCTCATACCCGCCTCTCAATAAAATGAATCTGTTTCCATTGCAAAGTTTCCAATTGACTACACAGCAGTAGTGGTAGTTCTTGGCATGGAGGTCATGTTAAAGATCATCATGTTAAAGGTCATCTTGTCAAATTGGTATGTGTTGTGTTTGTTTTGTTTTTAGTTTTTTGTTTTGTTTTTTATTTTTAGTTTTTTTTTGATGATTGGAAACTCTTCGAGGAAGGTAATATCCTTGACCATTGACATACTTGTAATGATTGGTAAATCATGGATTCCATACATTGGTCTTCAGGATAGGGCAAATCGTTTATTTGCAGTCAATTCAGGCATCCGCACCTTAGGGTCAGTGCTGATGTATACGATCCATATAAACTAATTTCACACAAACACACACACAAAACCGTGTGCAATGTTATATAATGCCCATCTATGTAACATAGCTACTGGTTAAATTTACATTGGAAAAATGCTGTTGGTCTTCGACAATTTTCTTATGGATTAGTAGGGCTAAACATGACCACATTGGCGGAATCAATATTTCACAGTTTGCCGGTGAGATCCGCAGAAATTGTTTCCATGTCAGTCAGGCCCCCGACCCTGCACTAAATTGCTGCAGTGACGTCACCGCTCTATCCTGTGTACACAGAGGTTTACCTGCACACATATGCCCGTTCCCAAGGTCAGCTCAACAAGGTTTAGACAAACAATGCTCTCTGTGTACTTCATTATAATCCTAGCTTTTTCCACGATTCAGTGCAGCAATTATCCTTCATTACATCACTTATTAAGAAAATATTGCTAGCTTTTGAATAAATAGTAGTGAGTAGAGTTTATATTTCTCTGCATTGTACACATCGATTCATAAACAATCATGTCACAAAATAGTTTTGGATGTCTTTGTACTGACTGACCTCTCCTTCCTATCCAGGTACCGTACATACCAAGTCCAGTCTGTGCGCATATGTCACCCAACAATGTTAATATACAAAAATAACAATTAAAAAGACAGTGTGAGTAGTTAAATACAAATACATCTTAATTCATAAATTTCTTTTACAATAAATGCTATATATACATTCTGCAATTAAATTGACCACCTCGGCACTCAGTAAGTATTTGAATGCCTCAGTATTATTCATCAAATTAAAGTATGGACACCTTTCTTTAAATTTGATATAGTATACAGTTCGTGTCACATTATATATACAGGTTACATACAAGTAGAAATTGGTTCTCATCCTCACCAGCATAATTAAAACACAAAATGCACTGTCTCAAATTAACCTGTGTTTGTTTGACTGATTCAGTTTTTATGTTTAGGGGTACTATCCCTGTTCTAAGCCGTGCAAGGATAGATCTATGAGACCTGTTATATACTTTATATAGATAAGGCTCTGTTTCATAATCAGATTTACATGAACAATGTGTCCTTAGTTTAGGTGCAAATAATGTATCAGATGCCCATTGCATTGTTTTTTTCAATATCATGTATTTCTTTCTTCAGCAGCATGTGAACTGGCAGAAGATCATAACTTTCAAAAATATCTAATTTGCCAAATAACTGATATACATCACTGTTCCAGTTTAATTAACCTGTCGTAATCCAATATCTTTTATTCTGTTCCAAAACCTGAGCATCCCACCTCACTGCTTACACAACCAATATCTACTGTTATGGCAAATTTATTTTATGAGGCAAATTTATGTACACCTAAATACACCTAAATGAACCATGCAGATCTCTCCATTACCTTGGCTACCACAGATCCCAGAACAATAATCCAAAATTGGAGTTACTTTGAGTTAAAAAGTATGGTTTAGTTTTAGACCCTTCTCTTTCAAGTTTAATGTTTCTATACATTAAACTTGGTGTATATAGACTCTTGTTTTTAATAAACTTGGTGTATATAGACCCTTCTCTTTAATAAACTTGGTCTATATAGACCCTTCTCTTTAATAAACATGGTGTATATAGACCCTTCTCTTTAATAAACTTGGTGTATATAGACCCTTTTATTTATCAAGACCTTCCATATATTAAACTTGGTGTGTATAGACCCTACTATTTATTAAGACCCTTCCGTACATTAAACATGGTGTGTATAGAACCTACTTTTTATTACGGTCCTTCCATACATTAAACTTGGTGTGTATTGACCCTATTATTAATCAAGACCGTTCCATTCATTAAACGTGGTGTATACAGACCCAAAAGCCCTGCTAGCAGATCCTGTGAAGCTTCAGAGATGCTATTAAAATTGAGATGCACATCTAGAATTATTCCAAGATATCTATTTATCTGCAAATTCAGCAATATCATTGTTGAACGTCCAATTAATATCGGTTCAATTGGTTCTGAAATCAAGACCCTTCTCAGGTTCTAGATAAGTAATCTTAGATTTAAGAGCATTTCCTCTTTATAAGCAAGTGGAGGGCGGGAGGTGGTGGGTTTCGACTCCCACTGCCGGTAGTATTACTTTCACACTGGTTATATAATTGGAGGACGGGAGGTGGTGGGTTCAACATCCACTGCCGGTAGTGTTACTTTCACACTGGTTAAATAAGTGGAGGACGGTAGATGGTGGGTTCGACTCCCACTGCCGACAGTGTTACTTTCACTCTGGTTATATAAGTTGAGGACGGGAGGTGGTGGGTTCAACATCCACTGCCGGTAGTGTTACTTTCACACTGGTTAAATAAGTGGAGGACGGTAGATGGTGGGTTCGACTCCCACTGCCGACAGTGTTACTTTCACTCTGGTTATATAAGTTGAGGACGGGAGGTGGTGGGTTCAACTCCCACTGCCGGTAGTGTTACTTTCACACTGGTTATATAAGTGGAGGACGGGAGGTGGTAGGTTCAACTCCCACTGCCGACAGTGTTACTTTCACTCTGGTTATATTAGTTGAGGGCGGGAGCCCGGGGGGACTGGGGGTGAGGGTACTTTCATAGTCGGTGTTACCGGGGAAGCTGGGCTAAATAGGGTCCTTTTCGCCGACATTTTTCCTAAGACGGGTTAAGATATTTTATAATTTTCCCTAAAACAGGATACTGCTTTTCAATTTTGTGCCTAAAACAGGGATCACAATCCCCTTCTCCAAATCTTCTAATTCAGAGCATGTTTTGTCACCTTCATTCTAATCCTGGAATGGTGTTCAGAATTGTACCATTTTTACGAACATCTCAATTCTAAATTTCGACTCCCACTACCGGCAGTGTTACTCTCACACTGGTTATATAAGTGGAGGACGGGAGGTGGTGGGTTCGACTCCCACTGCCGACAGTGTTACTTTCACTCTGGTTATATAAGTTGAGGACGGGAGGTGGTGGGTTCAACTCCCACTGCCGGTAGTGTTACTTTCACACTGGTTATATAAGTGGAGGACGGGAGGTGGTAGGTTCAACTCCCACTGCCGACAGTGTTACTTTCACTCTGGTTATATAAGTGGAGGACGGTAGATGGTGGGTTCAACTCCCACTGCTGGCAGTGTTACTTTCACATGGGTTATATTAGTTGAGGGCGGGAGCCCGGGGGGACTGGGGGTGAGGGTACTTTCATAGTCAGTGTTACCGGGGAAGCTGGGCTAAATAGGGTCCTTTTCGCCGACATTTTTCCTAAGACGGGTTAAGATATTTTATAATTTTCCCTAAAACAGGATACTGCTTTTCAATTTTGTGCCTAAAACAGGGATCACAATCCCCTTCTCCAAATCTTCTAATTCAGAGCATGTTTTGTCACCTTCATTCTAATCCTGGAATGGTGTTCAGAATTGTACCATTTTTACGAACATCTCAATTCTAAATTTCGACTCCCACTACCGGCAGTGTTACTCTCACACTGGTTATATAAGTGGAGGACGGGAGGTGGTGGGTTCGACTCCCACTGCCGCCAGTTACAGTGAGAAAAAGGTGCCTTGTGTCGGACCGGCAGAAGAGAGCCAGATACTTCACCTCTTTGTCTAATCTCTAAACGTTGATAGTGTCTGAGAGTTTATGAATTTCTATAGGTGTCAGATCACATAAAGGGTGATGGAAACTCTTTTGAAAAATATCATTAAATTATTGAGAAGACCAACCTTCTGAAAATAAAATGTTCTATGATAACCAAAAATCATTTCTAAACATTGCTTTTTTATCAACAGAGATTAAAAAAAGGCCAACGTAATCTTCATATAACATTAATATCAGGTCACTGATAATAATAGATAGTTTTCAATCTGTACATAGTTTACAACTTTTTTGCTATATTAATGGCCATCATTTTACAGAAAACACACACGCTTATATTTCATGTTGGAAAAAGGTTTAAGGAAAAGGTGAATAGATGTATTGGTGTTCTAACTGTGTTCTAACAGGGCGCTATACTAGTATTTGGCACCCAGGCCAGAATATACCTTGTCATGAAACCATATCGAGTTTCCGATTTTGATGGGGTTTGGTTATAGTTTAAGCACTGCCATCCTTTTATATAATCAAATTGAATTTTGCACTCAGGCTGAGCATTAGTAATCTTTGAAATAGTCAACATTTAGTTTACAATGTTACATAAAACCCACATCAATGGTTCAAAGATATTCCTGTGACCACCATTGGACACAAATATTGTTGATTACGAAAAAAAATGACCCAAAGTTTTGAGTGCATTTTGAACATTAGTGTTCGCAATAATCATGTAATAATTTAAAGCAGTGCATGTCCAGTTAAAGAAATTATTACAACACATTTATCCACACGTGTTCTTCCTGATTCTGGAATATCTAAGGTTTGGTTGAAATATCTCACGTGATTATTTGTTAATCTCATTTTGAAATAAACAAATAAATCGTTTAAAAGTTAGTGTCGATTTTGCTGGGTTTCTGAATGACAATGTGTGGCCGTCAACCTTATGATATTGCCCAGCCTGGACTATGTCATCCAGCAAAAGGAATTGATGTATAAACCACATGTAAACAAGTATACAAACCACTCCTAGTCAGCCTGATGCGGTGGTGTGACATGATCTATCCGGGTAAGCCACGCCTCATTTGGACATGCAAGTGCCAGGAGAGGATTCCATGGCATGCACACTGACCTCAATAAAATTAGTGACACAAATAGGAAATTGCTAATGTCTAACCCATGTTCTAAGTAAATAAATGAGGCACAAAGTAATGTTCATGATCAGTTTACATCTGTTGTCATTAACAGGTTCTTTGAATGGCATATTGCCAGCAAATATAGACATATATAGCATTGTACTTAGCCTTCCTTGTATTTTAGAGTGAGTAATTCTAGAGAGGTGCATGCAAGATACTCTATATGCATCGTCACGCCACTTAGCTCTCACTATGCAGAACTTGTCATCGACAGTTGAAATTAAACAGAGAGAATATGAAAGGCTAAGATAGTGCCAAAATGGGTTGATCAATGCAATATAAATTCTGCCTTCTATTGTATTCGAAGAGATGAAAGCTTAAGTCACAACCTTGGATGAGAAGATTTTTAATCCATTTATAAAGTTGTTCATTTCACTTTCATGACCATTTCACTTTCATGACCTCAAAGTGTCCTATACCATCTTATAATATGGATATATATATATATATATATATATATATATATATATAGTTCAAAGTAAAAAGGTTGTTGTATACAGTGTATTGGTGATGAAAGTAATCCATCAAAGTCTGTGGTGATAAAGAGTTAGAACCTTTTATTGCGACATGTTTCAGTCCTTCAAGGGACTTCTTCAGGCTTAACTAACAAACCATTGAACGTGTTCACTTATATATCATTACAAGAATATGTGGTAAACAAGCTAGTACTAGCTGATAAACAAACAGATAAACAAGCAATTAACAAGCTGATTAATAAGCTGATAAACAAGCAGATTAACAAGAAGATTAGAGACACAAAGTTAATTGCACTTGTCTGCTTGTTGTTATAAGAGTGTCAAAAAGCTGTTGACAAGTCTGTCATATTGGGCATTGTTATAATCATATCTTAACTATACATACATTTAAGAGATTAAACTAGGCAATGCCTAATAAAATTGAGTGAAAAATATCAAATGGAAATCCTTAAAATATATAATGAAATAAAGTAAAATATAAGAAATTATAATAAGAGGACAATATACAGATGGAGGAGAAATTAACATATGGGTAATCCCATTGCTATCGAGTTTGAAGTACTGTTCAACACTGGTTTATAATTGTCAATTAAAGAGTGTTCTATTCTGAGGAGTACATGGGGATCCTCTTTTTGTATTTTTAAAAAGGGAAATATTTTAAAGTTCCCCTTGCCACAAATTCGCAAATGTCCTGACACTGGGCAATTTTGATAAGATGGATTTGATATCTGAGATTTGTGAAGGGAGAACCTATGTCGCAGATGTTTTGTTGAACCTATATAGTCATGTTGGCAGCAAGGACATCTTATTGCATAGATTGTATATGTGGCTCCGCAGTCAAAATTAGTTTTGGGTTTTAGTACAGTATGTCCCCTGTTCGTTTCAGTTTATATTCTGATCCCTCTAATATAACTTTACATGTGCCACGTCTTTTTTCTCCACACTTTGAGATGTTTCCAGCTGTATTGTAAGTTTCATTGAATTTGGCTCTGCTGAGTAGTCTGCCTAAACAAGGAGGTTGTATTTTGCTGTTGATAAATGTTAATATATATATATATATATATCCTAGGCTTACAATGGTTCATAACTCTGCCCAAATCCAAGAGCATAAAAATCAGAACAATCATGTCGAGGGAATTATTATGGAAATGGAGAATGTCCTGCCCCATACTCTTAACATTGTGCCAAGTAGGGCGTGACAATGCCATTTTGTAATTTGCTTTGCCTATTGAGCAAGTGAGTACCAGAGCTCACAACAGAGGTAAACTCTATCGGGTCTGAACAATCTTATTTGGCGCAGTTGGTTAGAGCGCCAGCTTATTAGCACCAGTTCCTCTGTGGTGATCCAAAGGTCGTTGGTTCTATTCCCGGCCCTGTCGTGATTGAATGTATGGTACAATCTCATATATAACCTGAGGTTCGTGACTTAAGGGTTAACCCGTTGTCCTTTTAGATCTGTCAGGCAGTACTACATTGCTACGAGTAGGTCTCATCACGAAATGACTGAAATAATGCTGAAGGTGATGTTAAAATCCAAACAAACAAACAGACAAGCAAACAAACTCAATCACAGATTTATTTCTCATCTTTATGGGAACACAATTTCAACTTTGCGAAAGAAATGTTGCAAGAAAGAAAAGGTGAGGCGTATCAATTTAAAAAAAAAATATTGTGTTGCTATCTATCTTGTATGGATTATATCTTCTAAATATTAGGATGGACTATTTTATATTTGGGTGTACTATCTTATATTTAGCTTTATATCTAATTTGAAATATTAGATTGGCCACAATGTGGTGCAAGTGTTTTCGTGCCCATCGTTTATTAAAGTAATACTTTATATGGACACGCTGAGATCAAATCTATTCTTATCTTTTGGTTTGCAGATATCTCATGAAATCAAATATTAATGTGGCCATATCACATCTTTGACATTAAGGAGAGACCCGCCCCAATGGCATAGTTCGTAGAGCAAGGGATCTGTGTTTTGATTGGTTCGATAAGCGGACGGGATAAAGTGGTTGAAAACATGGATATTACAATATATATATATAACAAATAAACAATATATATATATATATATATATATATATATATATATATATATATATATATAACAAATAATATATATATATATATATATATATATATATATATATATATATATATAACAAATAATATATATATATATATTTATATATATATATATTTATATATATATATATTTTATTTGTTTACTATTATTATTTTTGTTTGTTTGTAAAAATGTGATAAAACATATTTTGACTAAAATGAGACATTAAACAAACAATCTTGACAGAAGACATTAAGAGATATAATTATATGAAAACTATCCATCTTATTAAGCTTGTTTATCTGTGCATGTGATATATGTTATCTTGTGAGATATGTTTACCTGTTGTTCAGTGAGGAATGAGCCTAAGGTCGCCACTCACCTGTTGCATTCTGTGGGGGATACTTGGATGATATGTCACCTAGTGTACACTGTGTGTCTGTGGGCAGGCTAATCTCATGACTCAGCCATGACTTCCCCACTCAATTTGTGTTAATTAAGTTTAACATAGTTTAATGTTGGTCATTTGGTAGAGATATAGACTTCATTAATGGGATTGCGGGTTCGAATATCGTCATCGCCAGTGGTCACATTCAAAATGGTTAAACCCAGTTGAAAATCACTTTGATATGACCTATGTTGCTGGACATGATATGGCCTATGTTGCTGGACTTGATATGACCTATGTTGCTGGACTTGATATGACCTATGTTGCTGGACTTGATATGTCCTATGTTGCTGGACTTGATATGGCCTATGTTGCTGGACTTGATATGCCCTATGTTGGTGGACATGATATGGCCTATGTTACTGGACTTGATATGACCTATGTTGCTGGACTTGATATGACATATGTTGCTGGACTTGATATGTCCTATGTTGTTGGACTTGATATGGCCTATGTTACTGGACTTGATATGTCCTATGTTGCTGGACTTGATATGGCCTATGTTGCTGGACTTGATATGGCCTATGTTGCTGGATTTGATTTGGCCTATGTTGCTGGACTTGATATGACCTATGTTGCTGGACCTGATATGGCCTATGTTGCTGGACTTGATATGGCCTATGTTGCTGGACTTGATATGGCCTATGTTGCTGGAAAGGTTTTGCATCATCATTTGACAAATTTCATGATAACATTCCTATGTTTGGAGAGGTCACTCACATTTGCTAAGAGTATCGTGTTCTTCAAGTTATAGTTTTTTGGTTTTTAGGTTATATACATTCCCATCCGGCGCTTAACAATGATAACATTGATCCAAGAGCACGGATCTGTGTTGTGTCTTTTCAATTTGCATCAGTGAACCAACTGCTTTCTTTGTGATGCACGGCAGGAGAGGTTTGATTCTGTGAATTAGTCAAGGGCGTGTCAGTTAACATAAAATCAAGATAAAGCAGGCCCTCTCTCTCTCTACCGAGAGTTGACAAAAGACTGATCACGTACATACAAAGCTTTATTTTATCATGTATCTGACAAACTTTGATTCCTTGTTTTATGCAGGATATCGCGTACCTGTCAAACTGGAGTTATTGTGTTTTGCTTTATATGCATGAATGCTGCACTTGACTATGCTTAAGATACAGAGCAAATATTGGTGTAAGGGATGGACCATTGAATATTCTGAACTGACTTGTAGAAAAGAAAAAGTTAACGTGAGGGTTTAATTCTCATAACAAAAATACAAACGCATGTTCATCCCACTTAGTCCTTCCGTATTAATCTGTTTATTTTGTTCATATTTATTGTTTGTATGTTTGTTTATAAATCTTTTTTGTATTATGTACATATACATTCAATACCAATATAGCAATACCTCTATTCCTAACATTTATATAGGCTATATACGCAGTTAACGTTGAGTAGACTATTTTTATACCTCTGATAATATCCCATGATAATAGAACCATTTTACTTAATTTGGTAATTTATATTTGAACCATTTGAACTTGTCTTTAGAGGTGTGTCGCATTTATATAGATACAATCAGGTTTTATTGTCTCCTTCAAATGGCCAGGGTGTTGGGATTTCTCTCATTTCCTTCAGAGAAGCCAACCACATATATTACCATATATACCTGAGGGAAATCAGCTATTACCAAGGCTCAGATTATGAGAAAGTCAATTAACTAGATAATCAGCTAATAAGTCTTGAGAAGAATGTGTGAGATAATTCACTATGATATTTACATAATTAAGGCGGTCCGTAAACATTATATTCGTTTTCTCACAGTGACGTATTATGCTGATAGTTATCAACTGAAAAACGTGTTTAGCTCATTAATTTATAAGAACCTTTTAATGTACAACTTCACATGCAAGAAGAATTTGGGTTTCTTATTCTTGTTATCCATATGTACCCTGGTTTACGTAACTACGAGGTCAGAACAGAGACACCCTATTCAATTGATTTGTTAAAGAAATGTTCCCTTTGCCAGAAACGCCATGATTTTTATCAAAGCAAAAACCAGAAAGCTTATAATGCCATATACGTACATACCTAAATAGATATCCTGTGTGTTGTTTAATTAATAGATACATTTATAGGTTGTAGTGATGAGTAGTTCTTTTAGTGACAATACATTAATATGCAAAGCATTATGCTGATATTCTGATCACAATGGATTATTATTATTATCTACTTTCATTTGAGCAACAGAATCAACTGAAACAACACAATCTTCGTGTACAGTATATTATCTTCCATATCCATGATGGATAATTTGGAAAAAAAAGATTTTTTTCTCAGTTAAACCTGCGTTTGCGTCTTTATACAATAAAGTTTAGAATAGATTTATGAAGCAAAGATTTTGACTTTTGAAATCGACCAGCCGGTATGGAGTGATATTGTTGTGGGGTAGAATACTCAATTGTCTCAATGGCTTCCATTGATCTAAAATGGCACGAGATTGACCGAGGGGAAAGTGGTTGGTATGTAACAGTGCATAAGGGAAGAGACCTGCTCTATACAGGATCAGAATGGACTCGGCTGAAAGCTTTCAATACAGACATAGACAGACCAATGTGTGAAGTATGTTTGACGTGATGGGAGGTGTTAAGTAGCTCACCAGACTGAAGGCTTCAATTTGACTCAAACCCTGGTGATTTCGGTCTCACACTCAAATAGGAACATCAAGTGTCATCGCATTGTCCCGCATCCGGGTATTTAAATCATTTTTCTTTGGTCAATACGACGCTAATAACCTCATCGGTGCGTCAATAGAAATATGTATACAACAGGCACAGAGAAGCATTCATATAACTGGGTAGAAGCTCTCCACCCGATACTTTGTCTAATGACGTCACACGCCGCACTTTGTTTGTCCGAGCATTCACTGCAGTGGGCCTACTGTACACCTCCCCTGTACCTGTTTACCTCTATTTTATCATGTATCCTTGCACCACACATCAGCGTACCACCAGTGTCTTCCGGCTAGCATTGGTGGAACTCCCGGCAATATCGTTAGATTTTTAATACAATATATTCTTTATTGGCATTTTGTATAAGGAGAGTTTACATCTTAATAACGGTACTGAGAACTTCTGAATGACCCACAAATAAGATTGGATGATGATGAGTTATAAAATATTTCTTGTTGCCTAATACATAACACGAAATTAAGAAACGTAGTGTCGATTTTGTGAGAATATTTCTTATTACCTAATACATAACACGAAATTAAGAAACTTAGTGTCAATTTTGTGAGAAGATTATTGTAATTTATCAGGTACAAAATGAACAAAATGGTATAATGGTACAACTATAATCTCGATGTTTGCATTTCTCGCTCCAGTTTTATGTCCAAATCTTCCATGTGACCTGAATTGGTTGGCAAATTTTCCATGAGAAGTGTTGTTTATGTGGAAATAAAGGGTTAATTATATTTGTATCGAAAACAAAACAGTACAGAACAATATAATACACTGAGAATTTGCTTATGATAAATTTGTTTTATTTTGGTGTCATGTGTCCGCAATACTGGGCGTGTCCACCATATTGAAAATAATATTATACACAGAGACAAAGAAGCGATTAGCTTGACACATCCTGACACCACACATGGACGCCATTCCGGACACTGGACGCCAAGAGACGCCATTCCGGACACTGTGTTCCGGGTTCATGCTTCCACAACAAGGGTGTCAGGTTTGACGTGAACCTGGGTAAGAAAAACACAATCAAAGATCAATTCTCGCGAGAAGAGTTGCTCATGGACATGCAACACACTCAAACTGCATCAACCATATTTTTCTCTAATCTGCTCCTTTCCCGATACCATCTTTGTACACCAATAGTGCTGAAAAGGACTTCCGATACGTTCCTATTTCTAAGTATATTTGCATATCTAGATTACAGATAAAAATGTTCATCCACCTCCTGATGATTCCATGTCCCTTAAGTCAGGAAGTTCTTCGTATGTAAATATTATGAGTCATAGAACAAACACCGTGATTTAAGTATGTCGATCCCACTGATCGAATATGGTATTTTACATCAGTTGATGTGGTGATAAAAAGACTGGAAAACAATCGAAATCCTTACAACCGATCAGGTGTTAAAGTGACATTCTTTTGATTTCACAACTATATCGTTGGTAAAGATGAGCTGAAATGAACAGTAAATATCTTCAAGGAACTATTTTACTACATCATTACTGTTTATGTTTGGTACATGCAACACGTATTATGTATATTCTCTGTACACATGACAGCCTCATGGTGTCTTATCAGGTATTTATTTATAGGCACACGGTGTGGCGTGTATTGATTGTTCTTGCAGTGTCATCTGGGCAGGGAGGATATAATGTTTTGCCTCCTGTGTCCGCTTAGATTGTTAGAAACATAGGGAATCTGAAAAGCTAAGATAGTGTCGAAATTGTGTGATGTGATCAATGCAATGTCAATTCTCCCTTTGCTCATATACAACTAAAGGGATGAAAGTTTAAATCACAACCATGGATGAGATCATTTTTATTCCATATATAATTACAATTTTACTTTTATGAACTTGAGGTGTGGATATTTCTGATCTGTGCCATCCAATCCTTAAATTCAGTGTTTCAAAATTAAACCTAGCCTTACCTTAATTAATACTTCTGTCCAAATCTGAGATCACTTGTACAAAAATCCAAAAAGCCTGAGATCCAATTGAGGGAATGATGGAAATCAATAGTGTCCCATACAATACTTTAATCCTGTGCTCATTGGTGTGTGACAATGCCTTGTAGTTCTTTGCAAATACCAATTAAACAACAGGAGGCGCAAAATTTGTAACTTTCCTTGGGAATGATATTATTTAGAGGGTGTTCCACCACTGAATCACCGTTTTTTTCTTATTTCTCTTGAAACACAATTTTCAATTTCATCAAAGAAATATTTTAAGAAGGAATAAGGTAAAATTTCACTTTTTAAAAATGTTTTGTTATCTTATCCTTGAATGAATCATATCCTTTAAATTTTGGGATGTACATAAGTATTTTTAATCTGATTTTAAATATCAGATTGGCATAAATGTAGTGCAAGAGCTTTCATGCCCTTAGTTTATATATATATATATATGGTAATATATATGGTAATGCTATATATAGACACATGGCTGAGATCAAACCTATATTTATCATTTGGTTTGCAGACAGCTCATGGTTAGAAATGCGCTCAATGCGTCCTGTTTATAGGTCAGAGTACTCAGCGACGGTTATGTCAGTTTTTTCAATCTTCTCACTATCTCCTGCTGTCATTGCCGTGTATTTGAGATAATTTCAAATTTGGAAATCCCCGAGTTATAAATACTGGTCATGCCCACCAAAATGTATAGCCAATCAGACTTGATGAACATCAGGTCATGACCTGTGATCACGTGTCTGACCCAGATGCTGACCTAACAGTCAAAAGCAGGTGAATACATGTAACGTTTCACTAATGGTTTTACAGCCCAATTTTAATATATTTTCATGACTTGTGGTCAATCTTGCCCGCACCTTTCCCCAGAGGAGGGACTGATATGAGAGGAGGGGGGGGGATAAAGCAGAGTGAAGGGTATATCTACCTTTTCTTCATGCTTTGCCAGAATAAATCTTCATAAGGTATTATCTTATGAATTATATTAAGACATTCTGAGATTTATTTTATTTTGTTGTTACTAACGTATTCTTAATTTAGTCTCACACAGGTGAGCAAGTCGAATGAGTATCTTGTTCTGTCAAGCACTCACTTTCTATTGATCAGGTTATTGGGTACCATGTGTTCCTGCATGACAATTGATAGAATGTATGAAACTCATTCAGGCTGATTTTATGTTACTCAAATTAAGTTATTAAGTTATAAGACGGAAATATCGCATTTTGGTAAATCTTTAAATTTGTTTTTATCAGTGTATAG
The DNA here is from genome assembly GCA_949316495.1 of Amphiduros pacificus. NCBI lineage: Eukaryota > Metazoa > Annelida > Polychaeta > Phyllodocida > Hesionidae > Amphiduros > Amphiduros pacificus. Next base: position 52,929,179 of record OX439001.1, on the reverse strand, counting down.
TTTCGATAGATACATTGAATAGGGTCGGATAACATGTGAATAAAGAATCTAAGGAACTCTAGGGAACTAAAGACTTTGAATGTCTAAAACCTTTCTTCCCTTGAGTGAAACAACTTTCCACTTTTAGGTAAATCAAGATCTCTCCCATGAATAACCCGAGACAGAAGCTACTCGATATCTCTCCTCCTTTCAGTAACTCGACACCTCACCACTTTTTAGTGACTTACGACCTGTCCCTCTTTGATTGACTTCAGACCCATCTTCCTTCAAATTCCTCAGAAGATTCGCCTCATTTGAGTCTATCTTGTCATATATCTCAAGATGTTATGGTTTCAGATGGCAGTATTGTACCACAAATAAATTATTGATCGGTTATGTTTAATCTGGCACATACTAGGTCTATGACAAATGTGTTTGATTGTAGTAAGGTGTTATATCTTTGAATTAATCATCTACCTCTTTAGAATCTTACTATCCATTAGTTAACACGAGTATCAACCACACCTTAATGTTGTTTCCGGAGGTTTTCCCTTTGTGTATAAGACTCTTTTTGTTATGATAATCCCTGTGGTTGACGATTTTCCTGTCGATATACTTAAAAAAATCTTTCGAGGTAAATATTCAAATAAACTTTCTTATGATTATATTGCTTATGAGTATCTTATCATAAGGCTATACTTGTTTTGATCTGTTTGTTTCATTCTTTCCTTTTTTAACATGGTAACATATGCAGACCACGCCCTTAGAAAACCATTGTTCAGGCTCTGAGAAACTTCACAACTCTGGAAAATACAGCATAGGAGACAAATCATGCCCCGTGCTCCTTCTACTGGTTAATGATCAAAGGATTATTTATAAAGAAAATTGACGGGACCAGCTCAAAGTATTGAAGGGACCAGCTCAAAGTATTGAAGGGACCAGCTCAAAGTATTGAAGGGACCAGATCAGAGTATTAACGGGACCAGCTCAAAGTATTGAAGGGACCAGATCAGAGTATTAACGGGACCAGATCAAATTATTGACGGGTCCAGGTCAAAGTATTGAATGGACCAGCTCAAAGTATCAAAGGGACCAGATCAAATTATTAAAGGGACCAGATCAAAGAATTGAAGGGACCTGGTCATAGTATTAAAGGGACCAGATCAAAGAATTGAAGGGACCAGAACAAAGTATTGAACAGACCAAGTCAAAGTATTGGAGGGACTAGGTTAAAGCATTGAAGGGACGACGTCAAGGTATTGAAGGGACCAGCTCAAAGTATTGAAGTGACCAGCTCAAAGTATTGAAGTAACCAGATCAGAGTATTAACGGGACCAGTTCAAAGTATTAATGGGACCAGGTCAAAGTATTTTATGAACTAGGTCAAAGTATTGACGGGACCAGATCAAAGTATTGACCGGACCAGGTCAAAGTATTGACCGGACCAGGTCAAAGTATTGAACGGACCAGCTCAAAGCATTGAAGGGATCAGGTCAAAGAATTGAAGGGACCAGGTAAAAGTATTGGCAAGACCAGGTAAAAGTATTGGCAAGACCGGGTCAAAGTATTGATGGGACCAGGACATAATAATGACGGGACCAGCTCAAAGTATCGAAGAGACCAGCTCAAAGAATTGATGGGACCAGCTCAAAGTTTTGAAGGGACCAGGTCAAAGTATTGAAGGGACCAAATCAAAGAATTGAAGGGACCAGAACAAAGTATTGAACAGACCATGTCAAAGTATTGAAGGGACCAGCTCAAAGCATTGAATGGACCACGTCAAAGTATTGAGGGGACCAGCTCAAAGTATTGAAGGGACCAGCTCAAAGTATTGAAGTGACCAGATCAGAGTATTAACGGGACCAGATATCAGGTAATGACGGGACTAGGTCAAAGTATTGAATGGACTAGGTCAGAGTATTGACCTGACCAGGTCAAAGTATTAAAGGGACCAGGCCAAAGTATTGAAGGGACCAGGTCAAAGTATTGAAGGGATCAGGTCAAAGAATTGAAGGTACCAGGTAAAAGCATTGATGGGACTAGGTCAAAGTATTGATGGGACTAGGTCAAAGTATTGAGGGGACCAGGTCAAAGTATTGAACGGACCAGCTTAAAGCATTGAAGGGATCAGGTCAAAGAATTGAAGGGACTAGGTCAAAGTATTGGCAAGACCAGGTAAAAGTATTGGCAAGACCAGGTCAAAGTATTGATTATTCATAAAGAAAATTCATTGGCCTTTTTCAGTTACCACAACCCTTTTAAAACCCCCAAGGCTATGGATGATGTAAATACAACTGTGTTTCTCTTTTTAAGTGGATTTCTTTTCAACAGCCTTCGGGACCAGGTCAAAGTATTGACGGGACCAGCTCAAAGTATTGAAGGGACCAGGTCAAAGTATTGAAGGGACCAGATCAGAGTAGTAACGGGACCAGCTCAAAGTATTGAAGGGACCAGATCAGAGTATTAACGGGACCAGATCAAAGAATTGAAGGGACCAGAACAAAGTATTGAACAGACCAGGTCAAAGTATTGAAGGGACTAGGTTAAAGCATTGAAGGGACGACGTCAAGGTATTGAAGGGACCAGCTCAAAGTATTGAAGTGACCAGCTCAAAGTATTGAAGTAACCAGATCAGAGTATTAACGGGACCAGTTCAAAGTATTAATGGGACCAGGTCAAGTAACGTAGGAACTAGGTCAAAGTATTGACGGGACCAGATCAAAGTATTGAATGGACCAGGTCAAAGTATTGACCGGACCAGGTCAAAGTATTGACCGGACCAGGTCAAAGTATTGAACGGACCAGCTCAAAGCATTGAAGGGATCAGGTCAAAGAATTGAAGGGACCAGGTAAAAGTATTGGCAAGACCAGGTCAAAGTATTGGCAAGACCAGGTCAAAGTATTGATGGGACCAGGTCAAAATAATGACGGGACCAGGTAAAAGTATTGGCAAGACCAGGTAAAAGTATTGGCAAGACAAGGTCAAAGTATTGATGGGACCAGGTCAAAATAATGACGGGACCAGCTCAAAGTATCGAAGAGACCAGCTCAAAGAATTGAACGGACCACATCAAAGTATTGAAGGGACCAGCTCAAAGAATTGAACAGACCAGGTCAAAGTATTGAAGGGACCAGATCAAAGCATTGACAGGACTAGGTCAAAGTATTGAATGGACTAGGTCAAAGAATTGATAGGACCAGATCAAAGTATTGAAAGGATCAGGTCAAAGTATTGACCGGACCAGGTCAAAGTATTAAAGGGACCAGGTCAAAGTAATGATGGGACTAGGTCAAAGTATTGAGGGGACCAGGTCAAAGTATTGAAGGGATCAGGTCAAAGAATTGAAGGGACCAGGTAAAAGCATTGAAGGGACAAGGTCAAAGTATTGTAGGGACCAGGTCAAAGTAATGATGGGACTAGGTCAAAGTATTGAGGGGACCAGGTCAAAGTATTGAAGGTACCAGGTCAAAGAATTGAAGGGACCAGGTCAAAGTTTTGAAGGGACCAAGTAAAAGTATTGGCAAGACCAGGTCAAAGTATTGGCAAGACCAGGTCAAAGTATTGATGGGACCAGGTCAAAGTATTGTATGGACTAGGTTAAAATTTTGACGGGACCAGATTTAAGTATTGAATGGACCAGGTCAAAGTATTGACTGGACCAGGTCAAAGTATTGAAGGGACCAGCTCAAAGTATTGAAGGGATCAGGTCAAAGAATTGAAGGGACCAAGTAAAAGTATTGGCAAGACCAGGTCAAAGTATTGGCAAGACCAGGTCAAAGTATCGATGGGACCAGGTCAAAATAATGACGGGACCAGCTCAAAGTATCGAAGTGACCAGCTCAAAGAATTGATGGGACCAGCTCAAAGTATTGAAGGGACCAGGTCAAAGTATTGAAGGGACCAAATCAAAGAATTGAAGGGACCAGAACAAAGTATTGAACAGACCAGGTCAAAGTATTGAAGGGACGAGCTCAAATCATTGAAGGGACCACATCAAAGTATTAAAGGGACCAGCTCATAGTTTTGAAGGGACCAGCTCAAAGTATTGAAAGGACCAGATTAGAGTATTAAAGGGGACCAGATCAAAGTATTGACGGGACTAGGTAAAAGTATTGAATGGACTAGGTCAAAGTTGTTGGTGGGACCAGATCAAAGTATTGAAAGGATCAGGTCAGAGTATTGACAGGACCAGGTCAAAGTATTAAAGGGACCAGGTCAAAGTATTGAAGGGATCAGGTCAAAGAATAGAAAGGACCAGGTAAAAGCATTGAAGGGACCAGGTCAAAGTATTGAAGGGACCAGGTCAAAGTATTGATGGGACTAGGTCAAAGTACTGAGGGGACCAGGTCAAAGTATTGAAGGAACCAGGTCAAAGTATTGAAGGGACAAGGTCAAAGTATTGAAGGGATCAGGTCAAAGACTTGAAGGGACCAGGTAAAAGCATTGAAGGGACCAGGTCAAAGTATTGATGGGACTAGGTCAAAGTATTGAAGGGACCAGTTCAAAGTATTGAAGGGACCAGGTCAAAGTATTGAGGGGACCAGGTCAAAGTATTGAAGGGACCAGGTCAAAGTATTGAAGGGACCAGGTCAAAGAATTGAAGGGACAAGGTCAAAGTATTGATGGGACTAGGTCAAAGTATTGATGGGACTAGGTCAAAGTATTGAGGGGACCAGGTCAAAGTATTGAAGGGACCAGGTCAAAGTATTGAAGGTATCAGGTCAAAGTATTGAAAGGATTAGGTCAAAGAATTGAAGGGACCAGGTAAAAGTATTGGCAAGACCAGGTCAAAGTATTGGCAAGACCAAGTCAAAGTATTGATGGGACCAGTTCAAAATAATGACGGGACCAGCTCAAAGTATCGCAGAAACCAGCTCAAAGAATTGATGGGACCAGGTCAAAGTATTGAAGGGACCAGGTCAAAGTATTGAAGGGACCAGGTCAAAGTATTGAAGGGACCAGGTCAAAGTATTGAAGGGACCAGGTCAAAGTATTGATGGGACTAGGTCAAAGTATTGATGGGACCAGGTCAAAGTATTGAGGGGACCAGGTCAAAGTATTGAAGGGACCAGGTCAAAGTATTAATGGGACTAGGTCAAAGTATTGAATGGACTAGGTCAAAGTATTGATGGGACCAGGTCAAAGTATTGAAGGGACCAGGTCAAAGTATTGAAGGGACCAGGTCAAAGTATTGAAGGGACCAGGTCAAAGTATTGAAGGGACCAGGTCAAAGTATTGAAGGGACCAGGTCAAAGTATTGATGGGACTAGGTCAAAGTATTGATGGGACCAGGTCAAAGTATTGAGGGGACCAGGTCAAAGTATTGAAGGGACCAGGTCAAAGTATTGAAGGTATCAGGTCAAAGTATTGAAAGGATTAGGTCAAAGAATTGAAGGGACCAGGTAAAAGCATTGAAGGGACCAGGTCAAAGTATTGAAGGGCTCAGGTCAAAGTATTGATGGGACTAGGTCAAAGTATTGATGGGACCAGGTCAAAGTATTGAAGGGACCAGGTCAAAGTATTAATGGGACTAGGTCAAAGTATTGAATGGACTAGGTCAAAGTATTGACGGGACCTCATCAAAGTATTGACCGGACCAGGTCAAAGTATTGAAGGGACCAGCTAAAAGCATGGAAGGAACCAGGTCAAAGTATTAAATGGATCAGGTCAAAGAATTGAAGGGCCCAGTTAAAAGTATTGGCAAGACCAGGTCAAAGAATTGGCAAGACCAAGTCAAAGTATTGATGGGACCAGGTCAAAATAATGACGGGACCAGCTCAAAGTATCGCAGAAACCAGCTCAAAGAATTGATGGGACCAGGTCAAAGTATTGAAGGGACCAGGTCAAAGTATTGAAGGGACCAGGTCAAAGTATTGAAGGGACCAGGTCAAAGTATTGAAGGGACCAGGTTTCAAGTATTGAATGGACCAGGTCCATTGATTCTGAAGAAATGTTGTGCGTAAACCTTACCTGGAATCACCTTGATCAAACCTTACCTGGAACTACTTTGATCGAAGACAGGCGGTGGGACTACTTTTGATTATCAAAGCAAGTGCTGACAAACATCGAGTGGTAGCGTGAAAGTGAATCATAATCGTTAAGTGGCAGAAGGATAGAGAATGGTTGGCATAAACCTTTAGTGGCAGAAGGATAGAGAATGGTTGCCATAAACCTTTAGTGGCAGAAGGATAGAGAATGGTTGGCATAAACCTTTAGTGGCAGAAAGATAGAGAATGGTTGGCATAAACCTTTAGTGGCAGAAGGATAGAGAATGGTTGGCATAAACCTTTAGTGGCAGAAAGATAGAGAATGGTTGGCATAAACCTTTAGTGGCAGAAGGATAGAGAATGGTAGACATAAACCTTAAGTGGCAGAAGGATAGAGAATGGTAGGCATAAACCTTTAGTGGCAGAAGGATAGATAATGGTTGCCATAATCCTTTAGTGGCAGAAGGATAGAGAATGGTTGCCATAATCCTTTAGTGTTAGAAGGATAGAGAATGGTTGACATAAAACTTTAGTGGCAGACATTAATAAACTACGCTGGGCAATGGATTTGGAACAGTTATTTAAAGGTAATTTAGCAGAGGTGAAAGCATAGAGGATTTATATTCAAAGTGTGATAGTGGTCGAAATAGGCAGATGGGGGTAAACATAGAACGTACGGGGGCTATAAATGTATAATTAGTAACGTTGAATAACAAATTAATACAAACAAGATGCAAACCATATCAACACAAGCAAATGTTTGCTATTATGACTTATTTGCTTGTCCTTCCGGAAGTTGATTATTGCAGAGATGTTGTGACCTTGTAGCCGGTCTACCAGTAAACTCCCTCTAGTGGCAGATAAAAGAGTAAAAGGCCTGGATTTCAAGGTGAATACTCTACCAATTGAGCTATTTCGGCCAGCACAAAATTCTGATTGGGGGTAAGTGGCCATATTGTTTAATTTGTAAGAAATTCTCCCAGGTCTGGTCATGTGTAGAGGGCTGTCACCAATCTTAAATAGACTAAACAGTACAGGAAATCAATCTGAGTGCCTCTTACATTTAAAAACATTACACTCTTCGTATTTTTTCCGAAGCATGATGTTCTGATCATCATTCGAAAATGCCTCCTTTAAATAGCAATACAAGTCGTCCCTTTAAGTATTATAATTGAATAATGATGCATAAAATCCATGTGAAACCAATTGGTGAACAACTTCCTGTTCTTGGGGCCTTCCTCTTCCTCTTTCTTTGATGTGTCCGCAAAAGGATGTTTATTGTGCTATTGACCACTGAAAAGTAAGAGTTTTGTCCAATCACTTTGTCAATTTTCACGATATTTCTATGTGGATTTGTGGGATTTACGGGAACGGGTCGACATCGGAACATTGTTAAAATCCAACTCGCCTTTTCTCCGTGCATATTACGGGTTTTGGCAAGAAAGTTGCTTCATTATTACAGTCGTGCTATGGCACAATGTTTTATTCAAGAGAAATCCAGCAGAGGGCCACATTCCTTCAAATAGAGGATAAAACTCGTTGATTATTGGTGGATAATGTATACAGAAGAAACAAGTGAATGAAATGATTAATAAATAAATGATTAATGAATAAATGATTAATCATTAAAGAGGAACACCGCACATGTACACTGCACCTGTACACTGCACCTGTACACTGCACCTGTACACTGCACCTGTACACTGCGCCTGTACACTGCACATGTACACTGCACCTGTACACTTCGCCTGTACACTGAGCCTGTACACTGCACCTGTACACTGCACCTGTACACTTCACCTGTACACTGCACCTGTACACTGCACCTGTACACTGCACCTGTACACTGCACCTGTACACTGCACCTGTACACTGCACCTGTACACTGCACCTATACACTGCACCTGTGTACTTCTTGTATTTCCAAAAGATGTCTTTTTAAGTATTTAAATTCTGGGGTATGCTTAAGCATTTGAAGATATAAAGCACACAGACACTTCAGGCTGTCAACAGTCTCGGGCCTATTACGTGTATGTACCAATAAGGATAGCTAAAAAATGACACAGCCATGCAGATAAAAGAGGTTAATCTAGGATTAATAGGGTGTGGTCAGTGACCAGTAAATACTATCCAATCAAGCATAGGGTGTGTCCGTAGATTAATTTACTCATCATCCTCGTATTGATGATGTGCGCTTCTATCCCAGATCATCTCGTAGTCGGGATTGGTATCTACACATCTGATAACCGAATATTTTTATAACCATAAAAATATATATACAGAAACATATATATATATATATATACAGATACATATACATATACAGATACATATACAGATACATATACATATACATATACATATACATACACATATACATATGCATATATGAAAAGCGGAAGTGACGGGGAGAAGCTCTTATTTGGAATATTTGTGGGGCATATATTCATGAAACCTTTATGGGGCATATATCTATGTAACTTTTGTAGGGTCTATATCCATGCACCTTTTGTGGGAATATATCTGCATATTTTGTGAGGCGTATATTCTTACAACCTTTGTGGGGTATATATCTGATACAACATTTGTGGATTATATATCTATACAACTTTTGGTAGGGCATATGTCCATGCAACTTTGTGGGGCATATATATATCCATACTACTTTTCCATACTTTTATGGGGCATATGAAATAGTTCACACACAAAACACTAAGTGGTAGCAGTTTATATGTCCCATAGCCTCATTCCCCACAGCGATGTTTAAAATTTACGCATATGCATATGCATACCTTGATAAGAAAATAATAAAACAAACCCTTCAAACCAGAGACAAATAGAGGATTCGGGAGAGACATACCTGTCTGCTTTCCACATAGCTTATCTATAGTTGAGTTACAAGGTTTGTAAACCAAAAACAAAATGCACATCCAGAGCCACAAGCTGGCTGAGTCACATCTGGTCTTCTCCCCACTGACTTGAAAATCAAGCAGACTTCAAGGCCGTCACGTCACATAACAAACTGGGGATCTTCCTATTGGGAATATTGTGTGATCACTTAATTGAGATATATCATGGCCAATTCCTTTGCACTTTATTTTTTTGCAACATGGAAGTTGCTGGAACATCAGAGGAGTGTCAACACAAAAAAGTTAAACTAAGATATGAAGACACTGTTGTACCCCTATGAACGTCTCTAATTCCATTTATTGATTACCATTTACCATGTCTTCAGTAATGTCCAAAGGGATGGACACGCTTAGGCTGCCAGTGATAATGAATAGAACTAAGTGTCCAATGATATTGAATAAAGTTAGGTGTCCAATGATATTGAATAAAGCCAGGTGTCTCATGATAATGAAAAAAGCTAGGTATCCAATGATATTGGATAAAGCCAGGTGTCCAATGATAGTGAATAGATGTAGGCGTCCAATGATAGTGAATAAAGCTAGGTGTTCAATGATATTGAATAAAGCGAGGTGTCTAATGATATTGAATAAAGCCAGGTGTCTAATGATAATGAATAAAGCTAGGTATCCAATGATAGTGAATAAAGCTAGGTGTTCAATGATATTGAATAAAGCGAGGTGTCTAATGATATTGAATAAAGCCAGGTGTCTAATGATAATGAATAAAGCTAGGTATCCAATGATATTGGATAAAGCCAGGTGTCCATTGATAGTGAATAGATGTAGGCGTCCAATGATAGTGAATAAAGCTAGGTGTTCAATGATATTGAATAAAGCGAGGTGTCCAATAATATTGAAAAGAGCTTGATGTCCAATGATAGTGAATAAAGATAGGTGTCCAATGATAATGAATAAAATTAGGTGTCCAATGATAATGAATAAAGCTAGGTGTCGAATGATATTGAATAAAGCTAGGTGTCCAATGATAGTGAATATAATTAGGTGTCCAATGATAATGAATAAAGCTAGGTGTCCAATGATAGTGATGTTCAAAGTCTTGGAAATAAGACAGAACTGATAAATTTATATATTAATGAAAATAATGTTGACTTATTCTTTATAACTGAAACTTGGATTAATGAAATGAATGAACAAATCATAAGAGGTGAAATTAAAAGTAACAACTATGATATTGAACATGTACCACGTGTCCTAAGGTCTGGCGGGGGTCTGGCGATTATCTATAGACCTGAAATAGACATAAAGAAAATTAATCACACACATAAATTATCGACAATGGAAATGATGGAAATAAATATTAAAACTAAAAATAAGATATGCACTATTATTACAATATACAGACCTGAGCCTTCTGATAAGAACAAATATACTTACACAGAATTTTTCGAAGAATTCAGTGAACTACTGTCTTATTATAGCACATATACACATGAAGTTATATTGGTGGGCGACTATAACTTTCACATGAATAGACCCGAGAGGCCTAATGTAATAAAATTCAATGAAGTCCTAGATCTATATAATTTACATAATCATGTGACAGAACCAACGCATATTATGGGAAATACGCTCGACCTATTAATAACAGGCATACATAGTAATGTAATTAAGGAACATATAGTTGATGAAAAAATATCAGATCACAATATCCTAAGACTTACCTTAAATCTGCAGACTAAAGTCAATAACAAAAAAACTGTATCATATAGAAATTACAAAAAAATGAATATCGATGAATTTAAAAGAGACATTGAGGAAATGTTCAACGATAGTCAATCATATCAAGATGCAGATCTAAATAAATTACTTGATAAATATAACAAATTGACAATGGTACTTGACAAACATGCTCCTAATGTGGAGAAAACCATAAATATTAGGAAACCGGCACCATGGTTATCTGATGATGTAAGGATTGAAAAAAGAAAGAAAAGAAGACTTGAAAGGAAACATGATAAAACTGGCCTCTCCTCAGATAAGATACAATTTAAAATACAGAGGAACAAATATAATAATATCATTAAGAAGTCGAAAAACGATTATTATTCGGGAATAATAAATTCAAATAAATCAGATCCGAAAAAATTATTTAAAATATTAAATAAATTACTACATACTAAAGAGGACACCCCTTTCCCTAGTCATAATGACAAAAAGGAGTTAGCCTCAGAATTTAATAATCTTTTTCTTGAAAAAATTTCGAATCTTAGAGAGTCCATGGACCAAATTGATAAAAATAATCAACAAATAAATGAGGAAGTCAGATTTGATACACAGTTGATAAAATTCACATTGTTAAGTGATTCTGAAGTCAAAACAATAATTAAAGAATCTGCAAATATTAAGATTAAATATGGTGTCCCACAAGGCTCAGTTTTGGGACCTTTATTATTTACGGCATATATGGAGCCCTTATCAGATATAATTGGTAACTATGGTCTCAAGCATCACATCTATGCTGACGATACACAACTCTACATCACCATTGATCCTAAGTCTAAAGAAACTAGAGTTAAGTCCTGCAAGGAGATGGAAAATTGTATTATAGAGGTTAAAAAATTCTTAATAGAGAATAAAATGAAGATAAATGATGGAAAGACAGAAATGCTTTTATGTGGTAAAAGCTGTGAATTCAGAAAGAAAAATGTACCTGAAGATATTCTAGTAGGGGAAACTAGAATCCCTAGATCAAATTCTGTTAAGGATCTAGGGGTTATTCTAGATCAAGAACTATCTATGAAATCACAAATCAGAAAAATGTGTAAAAACGGTTTCTTCCATGTAAAAAATTTATCAAGAGTAAGAAATTGTTTAGATGAGGGAACAGCCAACACCCTTGCTCATGCATTTGTCACTTCTACCCTTGACTATGGTAATGCCCTTCTAGCGGGTCTTCCTGAGTGTGAATTAGCCAAATTACAAAAATTACAGAACGCTGCGGCGAGGGTAGTTGGGAAGCTCAAAAAGAGAGATCATATCACGCAAAAACTTAAGGAACTTCACTGGTTACCAGTAAAAGCTAGGATTGATTTCAAAATATCTCTATTAACATGGAAGGTGCAAAATGGCTTTGCCCCAAAATATTTGTCTGATTTATTAGAATATAAACAGTTGGGTATGGGACTGCGATCTAATGATAAAAATGAATACGTAGTACCTAAGACTAATATGAAATCTTATGGAGATAGGGCTTTCATGGCGTATGCGCCAAGGAACTGGAATGCGCTGCCCCTTGAAGTGAAAAAGTGTAAAACTGTTGAAACTTTCAAGAAGAAACTTAAAACATTTCTATTTAGAAAACACTATCTTAATGAAGCGCTTCGAGCAGACTTGGTCTGATATAGCGCTATATAAATCGTTATTATTATTATTATTATTATTATAAATCTAGGTGTCCAATGATAGTGAATAAAGCTAAGTGTCCAATGATATTAGATAAAGCTAGGTGTCCAATGATAGTGAATAGAACTAGGTGTCCAATGATATATATGAATAAAGCTAGGTGTCCAATGATGTGTATGTATGTATGTATGTATATTTTATTGCATAAGTGTACAATTAAATACATTTTGGTAAATGCATTAATTCCCACATCCAGCCCACTCGGGCCTACATGCATGGATAGGGGGATGCACTATATCAGTTATTATCATTAAATAATAGAACATTTCTAACATTCATTACATCAAATACATATCTTCCAAATCTGTTTACAACATCTTTCTTGAAAAGCATATTTAGTTTTTCAGTATCACAGTGGTTAAGGAAAGTGGGTAATATATTTGATACATTATGAAACAGTTTAATTCTCCTCTCATTATATGCATTACAATGAAAAACATGATAGTGAATAAAGCTAGGTGTCCAATGATAATGAATAAAGTTAGGTGTCCAATGTTAGTGAATAAAGCTAGGTGTCCAATGATTATGAATGTATGTGTCCATTGATGATTGGAACAAATGACCAAGGACAAGGTATAGAATGCTGTCAACTCTTAATGGGATCACAGGTGTATCATGGTGCAAATGATATTACAGGAAACAATACGTGCGCTGTGTGAAGGTTATTCAGATATTATTCTGGAGATTTGCGGTGGAAAAAATAAGAGACGTGTCTTTTATTTCTTTGATGTAAGATTAATCGGGCCCGCTGGTTCAAAGTCAGTCCTGCCTACTGAGATGCAAAACCAAGATAATGACCTTAATCCTTAATCCATAACCGGAAGACTGATGTGACCACCTCCATGCACAACAGGGTTGCTCCTCGGATGCTTACAGAATTACTGACTCTGTACAGAACAGAAGTGATCCATATTAAGAGAAAAATACTCTTAAATGGATCATAATATTCTGTGTACAGTTCTGCCAATGATTTATTTCACTGTAATTAATATACTTAACATTATATATGTAGTTTCCAAAATATAAACTACATATAAGGAGAAAGATTACTTTTAAGAAATAAGCTATAATGCACTGTGAACACACTATAGCTGACGTATTTATTTCACACCAGAATTTCGATATTGGGAGGATATTTTCTCATGCGTTTTTTATGCATGTGCGTAGGTATGATTGTATGTATATATGCGTGTACGTATTTGAGTTAATATTCTACAATATGTTTTTATGATTATCAGATGCACGTGTTTTCAGCACACAGACCGATGACATACAGACAGACAGGTTTGATTTGATTTCTTGATTTGGTTCTTACTTTGATAGCTGCAATCGCATTCATTAGAGACAGACACCTTATACACTAGATATGTCAATACTATTGGGCATTTATAATGATAAAACCTTTTCAGCGCTTATTTCATATTTTGTTGATTATTTATTTCAATAATTCAATAACCAAATGAATGTTCTGAAACATACTGTGTTTCCCATTTCTTCGATCACATTTAAAAACTTGGCAAAACTTCTGCAAAGACCAGTTTGGCACCTTTATGTTTTCAATACTTGTGGAGTTTGTGAATTAGTTGAGTAAAACTGACTTCAATGCGATTCATCCTGATTTTCTGTACCCAGCACTAAGGATGTTTATGACATTTTTTTCAATAACTTGGCATTCTGGTGTGGCCTTCTTTGCCTGTGACAGTTCTTTCAGCGATAATAACTCATGAAAAGGATGGTTCCCATCGGATAGGCCAGATAAGAGTAAACGAAATGCAACACGATACAGTTGATATATCCAGCCATTGATAGGTGCTGTCTGAAGAAAGTTCCCCATTCTTACTGCTGCCAAGATTTTACTGAGTTACCCTGATATCTGCATTGTTCATGCCACTTACATTTTATGGCATAAAACGTCTTCGTTCTTTTAACTCCAGTGTTTCACTCATTAAGTCAGGCATATTCGCTCAAGGAATGAAACACGTCATGGCTTATCTCAAATGAGAAAGGCAAATGATATCAAATTTTGCAAACCACAACTGCAAATTTAATACGGTAAAAAGCTTGAATCATTTGTTTATGCCCTGTCATGTATATGTACTCTACGTTTAGGCTTGCGATGGGAGGCATTTTAAATGAGATTTGAGTAGCGCAGTTTTCAATAATAAATATGCAATGCCAGACAAGATTCTTCTTCGATATACCGTGATATTTCTGTTTCTGAGGGAATAATCTGAAACCTGACTGTGCAAGAAGTTGACACTGAGAAGACATTTGTGTCAGCGGCTCTCAGTCATGTCTACATGTTATCCTCAATAATGAAAAAAATGCTTTTTCTTTTGTGCCTAAAAAAAATAAACTTGCAAGTTTTCATCTTCGAAAAGTTTCACTTTGTCCTCTGCAGAGATATTGTATTTCAATGATATATAACATGATGCAATTCCGTTAAGAATAATCTCCTGAATGAACTGCAGAGTGCTTTCAACAGCGCCATGGGAATGCTTTCAACAGCGCCATGGGAATGCTTTCAACAGCGCCATGGGAATGCTTTCAACAGCGCCATGGGAATGCTTTCAACAGCGCCATGGGAATGCTTTCAACAGCGCCATGGGAATGCTTTCAACAGCGCCATGGGAATACTTTCAACAGTACGGTGGGAATGCTTTCAACAGCGCCATGGGAATGCTTTTAACAGTGCGGTGGAAACGCTTTCAACAGCGCCATGGGAATACTTTCAACAGTACGGTGGGAATGCTTTCAACAGCGCCATGGGAATGCTTTCAACAGTGCGGTGGGAACGCTTTCAACAGCGCCATGGAAATGCTTTCAACAGTGCGGTAGAAACGCTTTCAACAGCGCCATGGGAATGCTTTCAACAGTGCCATGGGAATGCTTTCAACAGCGCCATGGGAATGCTTTCAACAGCGCCATGGGAATGCTTTCAACAGCGCCATGGGAATGCTTTCAACAGCGCCATGGGAATGCTTTCAACAGCTCCATGGGAATGCTTTCAACAGCGCCATGGGAATGCTTTCAACAGCGCCATGGGAATGCTTTCAACAGTGCGGTAGAAACGCTTTCAACAGCGCCATGGGAATGCTTTCAACAGTGCCATGGGAATGCTTTCAACAGCGCCATGGGAATGCTTTCAACAGCGCCATGGGAATGCTTTCAACAGCGCCATGGGAATGCTTTCAACAGCGCCATGGGAATGCTTTCAACAGTGCGGTGGAAACGCTTTCAACAGCGCCATGGGAATACTTTCAACAGTACGGTGGGAATGCTTTCAACAGCGCCATGGGAATGCTTTCAACAGTGCGGTGGGAACGCTTTCAACAGCATCATGGGAATGCTTTCAACAGCGCGGTAGGAATGCTTTCAACACTGTGGTAGGAATGCTTTCAACAGTGCGGTGGGATCGCTTTCAACAGCGTGGTTGGAGCGCTTTCAACTGCACGGTGGAAGCACTTTCAACAGTGCAGTGAGAACGCTTTCAACAGGGCCATGGGAACACTTTCAACACCGCGGTAGGAATGCTTTCAACAGTGCGGTAGGAATGCTTTCAACAGCGCCATGGGAATGCTTTCAACAGCGCGGTGGGAACGCTTTCAACAGTGCAGTGGGAATGCTTTCAACAGTGCGGTGGGAATGCTTTCAACAGCGTGGTTGGAGCGCTTTCAACTGCGCGGTGGGAGCACTTTCAACAGCGCAGTGAGAACGCTTTCAACAGGGCCATGGGAACACTTTCAACAGCGCAGTGGGAATGCTTTCAACAGCGCAGTGGGAATGCTTTCAACAGCGCAGTAGGAACGCTTTCAACAGTGCGGTAGGAATGCTTTCAACAGCGCGGTGGGAGCGCTTTCAACAGTGCAGTGGGAACGCTTTCAACAGTACTGTTTTAGGAGAACTATTGTGATTGTCAGAGTTAAGCGGTTAAAGATGTGGAACCAAGATGGTTAAAAATAGCATCAAATACACTTTTTATTAATAACTTTTTATTGATGTTAACAAGTGCACTTTGTAATGCCTCGGTTACGTTACATTTGTGCCGGGTGCCTATGATCCCATTAGATTCGGGCACTACACATATAATATTCGACGCAAATGTTGTGTTCCAGTTTCTCTGAGCTATCAAATATACTAATATTTGATTTTTATCTATCCCATACCAACTCCATGCAAACTAGTTTTAATACAGTTTCCTTCTACTTAATATTAATTGACAAATGTAATGATAATAACTGTTAACAATTTTGTTTAAATGTCAGAATTTCATAATGAAACAAAAAGAGTTTATATTGTATTCAAATAGTTTTTGTCCATATCTTAATCTGCAGATAAGTAAAGTCAAAAATAGTCTCTGTTCAATAAATTACATTTTTCAACACCAAAATCGGCTGTTGACCAGAGTTAGGCATCTCAAAATCGGGTTCTAGATTATTATGTATATTTACATTGAGCGGTACTCCCAAGATTTCCACACCCAGCTGCTCAATGTAACCCTATTATCGTCAGTTTGAGACAGAAGTTTAGTTTCTCATATATTATGCTGTTTGTGATATGGTGATATCAGTTACTATTATATGGCACGGCGAAGGTGGCGGAGTGGTAATGATGAGTGCCTTATGTATAATGTTAATTTGTCATCATGGGTTTCTGCCCTACTCGATGTCTGTAACTAGCTCAGTCATGAGACATTTCTGGACTGCCTAATGTCTGTGTAAACTGGTCTGTCATAACGAGTTCCTAGACTGCCATTAGTCTGTGTAAGTTAGTTTGTGATCAATTATAATGTAATGATTGATAACCAACATTCAAGCAGGTGTTTAAAACTGCACATAACCATTTGTTGTCTTACAGTGACTATTGAGCAGCTGGACCCAACCGGAGATCCATTTAAGAAGTTTGTTTTGAGGTCAGTGCGTGCAGAGGCGCCATCCCAGCTTATTGGGAACTTCCATATCGGGTCCATGCAGAGTATCAAGCCTTCCTGGGAGTGCGGTCAGAACTTTGAGGCTACTCAGGCCCCCGCCGTGGACCACAGAGTACTGTATGAGCAGAGCAAACTCACACTAGACTGGACAGCCCCATCTGTCAATGTGGGATGTATTGACTTCATGTGAGTGTTCTACTCGGAAATGTACTGGGTCTCTATAGTAGATCTCTGTAAATGTAGTGCGTCTTTGAAATGCACAGCGTCATTGAAATGTACTGCGTCATTCAAATGTACTGCGTCTCTGATATACGTATCTGGAATGTAATAGAATTATGCAAAAAGAACTAGATCTTTGCAATGTAATGCGTCTGTGTAGAAATGTAGTGCGTGTAGAAATGTAGTGTGTCTGTGTAGAAATGTAGTGCTTCTCTGAAATGTAGTGCGTCTCTAAAATGTAGTGTGTCTCTGAAATGTAGTGCGTCTCTGAAATGTAGTGCGTCTCTGAAATGTAGTGCATCTCTGAAATGTAGTGCATCTCTGAAATGTAGTAGATCTCTGAAATGCAGTAGATCTCTGAAATGTACTGCGTCTCTGAAATGTAGTGCGTCTCTGAAATGTAGTGTGTCTCTGAAATGTAGTGCGTCTCTGAAATGTAGTGCATCTCTGAAATGTAGTGCATCTCTGAAATGTAGTAGATCTCTGAAATGTAGTAGATCTCTGAAATGTACTGCGTCTCTGAAATGTAGTGCGTCTCTGAAATGTAGTGCATCTCTGAAATGTAGTGCGTCTCTGAAATGTATCATGTATTGGTATCAGCGCTATAAAACAAATTATTATTATTATTATTATTATTATTATTATTATTATTATAATTATTATTATTATTATTATTATTATTATTATTATTATTATTATTATTATTATTATTATTATTATTATTATTATTATTATTATTATTATTATTATTATTATTATTATTATTATTATTATTATTATTATTAATGTAGTGGTCTTTGAAATGTAGTGGTCTCTGAAATGTAATGTGTCTCGTGAATGTATTAGAATTATGCAAATTATATAGCAAGTATTGGCGATAAAGTAGGTCTCTACAATGAAGTAGGTCTTAATAAATCATCAAGAGATTTGATTTAACGTAAATCTTCTGATTTGATTCAAAGTATATCTTATCATTAAGATATGTACGTCAATATGTAAGTAAAAAAGCATAAAAGAACAATGAGAAGGATTAATTGATTAAGCACATGCGGCAGAGATCATCAGTAGATATTTATTTGATGCATATCTTCTGAGACCATTTACAGCCAATCGATTGTCTCTTTTGTAATAGTGCTGCACTTATGACAATAAAGGATGTAATATACGAGATAAAGAAAACAATATGTGAACGGGCAACAGGTATGTGCGCTTTATCGTCACAATAAGATGTAAAAATGAATAATTCTGAAATTAATTACATTTGATAAACAATGGATATGTTGAACAGAAAATATGTAACTTTTAATTAGTACGAATTAATGATGCTAAATGAAATTTTTCAAAAAGCCATTGTTTGAATGGGGGAATAAAATAATGAATAAATGAAATTAAGAGATAATAAAATCATTAGTGACGAAATAATGAATAAAATTATAATAAGTGAATAAAATATGTAATATATGAAATTGAATTTTGATAGAGTACTGAATTCATATCTACTAAACACAATGTGTCCCTGTGTGTTGCAGAGTGTTTACAAGTGGTGACGTCAGAAAACCAAACCTTATACTCGCCTGATTATCCAAAAAAATATCCAGACGCCGTGTCATGCACAACTATCATACAAGTATCACGTCCATTCAAAATACACCTTCAGGTGAGATAGTCACTTTATAGCGCTTCATAGCTGTCAGAATGACTCAGGTGAAGTTAATTGCTTTTTTCATTTAAACCTCAGAGGAGTTGTTTGATAAAGGAAGGTTTCTCGCCAATGTCTAGTTTCAGGTATTCGACCTTGAGCAACCTTATGAAGGTCATTGCTATGACTACGTCACCGTGTCAGAACATGAAAGTCTAAGTAACTCAACTGCAGAGAAGCTATGTGGAGAGCAGACAGGCATATCTCTTCGGAATCTTTCCTTTGTTTCTGATGGCAATTTCCTGGTGGTGAAGTTCATCTCAGATGGCAAAATAGCTGGTCAAGGCTACAAGGCTTTGTTTTATTCTTCTGATCAAGGTATGCATACATACATACATATATATATATACTCGCCTGATTACTTATATGTATATCCTTACTTTCCCATTTCATTTCAGAGTTTAACTCACTTATTTTTTTTCGGCATTGTACCATGATTGTGAACTTTAAAACATAAACCGTTCATTAGTGTTTGGAAGGGCAATGCCCTAATTGTTAGCAAGAATATATATCATCATTCCAAA
This sequence comes from Amphiduros pacificus, assembly GCA_949316495.1. Classification (NCBI taxonomy): domain Eukaryota; kingdom Metazoa; phylum Annelida; class Polychaeta; order Phyllodocida; family Hesionidae; genus Amphiduros; species Amphiduros pacificus. The sequence goes on along the minus strand of OX439001.1, from coordinate 52,909,508 downwards.
GTTTCATAATGTATGATTTTAATCTTAGTCTTAATTCCTTTTTTATATTTTGAAGTGAGCCATTATAACATTACTGGATATAATGGCACTATAACAAGTATCAACTTTCCATACGGATTATATTTTCCTAATCTGCACTGTACATATACCATAACAGTCGAAGAGAACAACCACGTGGCCTTGACATTTCTAGAGTTTGACCTCCAGCAACCAATCAGAGGGCAGTGCCAAGACTATGTTGCTATAGAGATGTTCCAAAATCCAGGGCATCAAAAGGTCATTTGTGGTACGACGTCAGAGCTTCCAATGTCAAAACGTAGTTTTGAGTCTCGTTCAAATTGGATGAAATTAACATTTCATTCTGATTATGCCATAGAAGGTAGAGGATTTTATGCATTTTTCTCTGCAGCCCACATGTGCTTAAATGAGAGTTACCATCAGGATAATGGTACGTTATACAGTATTAATTACCCCGCCAATTACTTGAACAACCAGGAGTGCTTTATACATATAAACCTGACCAACCCATGGTACGTGGTTGAATTACAGTTTGCGATGCTTGAGACCGAGGCCAAATTACCTACATACCTCTCAGACGAAGACTGTGATAAGGATTATGTTGAAATCATGGATGGCAATGCAAGCATGAAACGATGTGGAAACTGGAACGGCAGAGAGAATAAGCTCAAATTCCGTGCCTCATCCTCATCTGTGTTTGTGAAGTTCGTTTCGGATGCTCTCGTCACCGCGCCGGGTTATAAGCTGGTTTGGAGAGCCGTAGTAAACGATACGTCCAGACTACCGTGTCCGGCAGGGTGGCAGGGTCTAGAGGAGTACTGTTATCAGGTGATTAGCCTCCCTGCTACGTGGGGACAGGCCAGAGACAGGTGTCAGGACCAAGGTGCCATGCTTGCCTCTGTAACATCTCCCACTGTCAATGCCTTCTTAGGAACGCTCATCACTAACACCAGGTAAGCATTACTACCCATGCAATTAATATGCTATCCCTGATTGATCACCTCTAACCTCTAAGATTCAACACCTCTAACCTCTAAGATTCAACACCTCTAACCTCTAAGATTCAACACCTCTAACCTCTAAGATTCAACACCTCTAACCTCTCAGGTTCAATACATCTAACCTCTAAGATTCAACACCTATAACCTCTAAGATTCAACACCTCTAACCTCTAAGATTCAACACCTCTAACCTCTAAGATTCAACACCTCTAACCTCTAAGATTCAATACCTCTAACCTCTAAGATTCAACACCTCTAACCTCTAAGATTCAACACCTCTAACCTCTCAGGTTCAACACCTCTAACCTCTAAGATTCAACACCTCTAACCTCTAAGATTCATTTACATCTGAAGATGATTCAAAAGTCAGTTTCAAGAGATTATCTGTTCAGCCTGTGCTGATCTATGTAGTAAGATGGGAATATAGTCTGTCATTCTTTCTCTCTGTCCGTCAAACTCGAACATATTGGTTGGATTCATAGATACGATGTAGTATCTGCAAAATAGTAATTTGCAGGAATTATCCGAAACATGGCGAGAAAAACGCTTTAGACTAGGGCTTATCTTTTAGCTCCAGTCTTTGATAAGATAAAAACGGAAATGTAATAAAAGTTGCATTTTATTAACTTATGTATATATTTTAATCAGATAATAATTTTTTTCATGAGCATTACCCAATCTCAAGTTATTGTCACGTATAAAGCCTTGAAGTGAATGCATACTTCGCATCACTTAATAATCTTCAAATGCATTTATTCAAAGACTAAGCACCATGTGAAATATTTCCATGACCTGAGATGCCATAGATTCGTCATATAAAGCCTCATTTATATTTACAAGGTATGATATACACTTTAGAAAGTAGCACTGCCCAAAACTCTCTCACAGTGTGAGACAACTGGGCGACTGCCTTACACCCGAGTCATATTGGTTCCTGATGCCAGCCGCGAAGTACAATGCGAGAATCGGTCAGCTTCCCGAGGCCCGGACACAAGACAATCTATCAGTGCTAATTGATATATGTAGTGGTTATTGCCCCACTCACATCCCACACTTTTACCCCAGCACCCGTCTCTCTCTACAAAACGTCTAGAAACATATAACATTTATTTAAAATCCTGTTTTCACCGTACAATGCCACTGGCAGCCAAAAGATAATCATGTGATATGCCAGCGGGACATCCAAACCGAAGACACTTTTGTGTTGCACCGGTGTCCTCACGCTTCCCTGGTTTCCCGGCCGATTTTACCGGCATTCCCGCAAATATGACTGGGGTATAAGGCAGATATCTTTTGTTCTTCCATCTGTGCTGGTGGAACCGGCCTCTTATCCTATTTTGGACAAAATCGAGACCAAAATTGAAATTCACAAGGACTATAGAAGATGATATGGATGGGAGAATTGAATTTCTCTTTGAATGATACCAATGCATTAAGTAATTTTCATTTCACAATAAGTAGTTCCATGCCAGCTTTTTCATGACGTCAACACCAAAGACATAAGCATCATTTGCTTCTGTAAAATTCCTATTTACGATGTAAAGTTGAAAGCAATAATTTAAAAGCATTTGAATTCAATCTGACACTTTTTCTCTGATAATTTTTCAATGAAGACTTGTCAGAGAAAAGAATCTTCATGTTTCACCAGACTGAATGGCATCTGAATGGTGAGACATCGATACATATAGATAATATTCTCTGAAGAATGCGAAGAGAGCAAGATATTAACCTTTGTGGATAATACAAAAACAATAAGACAATAGCCAACAATTAATAATAAAGATTACTGATATCTGCCATGCAAGATGAACACGCATACTAAATATCACGAAAGGCATTGTCGGTTTTCTACAGATATTTTGTGTATCAATATACACGACGAGGGCTGGTGCACATATATCAGAGATTTCGCCGCCCTGCCTGGTACCGGGCTTTCCTCTCAAAGTTCGGGATTTTTCCTTTCGCTAATAACAAGTCACATAAGGCTTTTTTAACACACTTACCTCAGAACACCAATGAATAGGATAGAACATTTCCTTTTTCGCTATTATATGAAAATAAAATGTACTTAAGATCTGAAAATAATGGACTCCAGCTATAACAAATAACATAAATCAATTCCACTTATTGCAAACCTGCTATAAAGTAAAAAGTCACTTATATTTGGGGGAAATCACAAGTTTCAATTAGTGTAGATCTATTATTAGGCACACGCTGAATATAATAACAATCTCATAAGAAGAAACCAAACTTAAGATTTACATTTTATCAATTTAAAACTAAAATATACCTTTTTAAAAACACATCTCTATTTCACCACTAAATTCCTAGCACCAATCCCATATGGGGTTTCAATTGCTTATGGCAACAAGAACTGTATCAAATATAAAGAAAGGAATATCAATCTACAGCGGGGGAAACTGCGCCTTTTCCACGATATGAAGGCAATGTATTGATGGTGTTGATTATTGTGTTTCAGTGCAGCTGATACCGGAGACGCTTGTCACTGGATCGGAGCAAATGATCGAGACTATGAGTCGGAATACTACTGGGCAGACAACACTCCAGTCATTTATACCAGTCAGTATGCCATTTATTCCAGTCAGTATGCCATTTATTCCAGTCAGTATGCCATCTATACCAGTCAGTATGCCATTTATACCAGTCAGTATGCCATCTATACCAGTCAGTATTCCATCTATACCAGTCAGTATGCCATAAATAGCAGCCATTAAGCCATTTATACCAGTCAGTATGCCATTTAGACCAGTCAGTATGCCATTTATACCAGTCAGTATGCCATTTATAGCAGTCAGTATGCCATTTATACCAGTCAGAATGCAAAGTATACCAATCAGTATGCCATCTATATCAGTCAGTATGCCATCTATATCAGTCAGTATGCCATCTATACCAGTCAGTATGCCATTTATGCCAGTCAGTATGCCAAGTATACCAGTCATTATGTCATCTATACCAGTCAGTATGCCATCTATACCAGTCAGTATGCCATCTATATCAGTCAGTATGCCATTTATACCAGTCAGTATGCCATTTATACCAGTCAGTATGCCATTTATACCAGTCAGTATGCCATCTATACCAGTCAGTATGCCAAGTATACCAGTCAGTATGCCATCTATACCAGTCAGTATTCCATCTTTACCAGTCAGTATGCCATAAATTGCAGCCATTAAGCCATTTATACCAGTCAGTATGCCATATATACCAGTCAGTATGCCATCTATACCAGTCAGGATGCCACCTATACCAGTCACTATGCCATCTATACCAGTCAGCATGCCATCTATACCAGTCAGTATGCCATCTATACCAGTCAGTATGCCATCTATACCAGTCAGTATGCCATCTATATCAGTCAGTATGCCAAGTCTACCAGTCAGTATGCCAAGTATACCAGTCAGTATGCCATCTATACCAGTCAGTATGCCCTCTATACCAGTCAATGTGCCATTTATACCAGTCGGTATGCCATCTATACCAGTCAGTGTGCCATTTATGCCAGTCGGTATGCCATCTATACCAGTCAGTATGCCCTATACTCCAGTCAGTATGCCAAGTATACCAGTCAGTGTGCCATTTAAACCAGTCAGTATGCCATCTATACCAGTCGGTATGCCATTTATACCAGTCAATGTGCCACCTATACCAGTCATTATGCCATCTATACCAGTCAGTATGCCCTCTATACCAGTCAGTGTGCCATTTATACCAGTCAGTATGCCATTTATACCAGTAAGTATTCCATCTATACAAGTCAGTATGCCATTAATAGCAGCCATTAAGCCATTTATACCAGTCATTATGCCATCTATATCAGTCAGTAAGCCATATATACTAGTCAGTATGCCATCTATACTAGTCATTATGCCATCTATACCAGTCATTATGCCATCTATACCAGTCAGTTTGCCCTCTATACCAGTCAGTGTGCCATTTATACCAGTCAGTATGCCATCTATACCAGTCGGTATGCCATTTATACCAGTCAGTGTGCCATCTATACCAGTCAGTAAGCCATCTATACCAGTAAGTATTCCATCTATACAAGTCAGTATGCCATTAATAGCAGCCATTAAGCCATTTATACCAGTCATTATGCCATCTATACCAGTCATTATGCCATCTATACCAGTCAGTATGCCATCTATACCAGTCAGTATGCCATCTCTACAAGTCAGTATGCCATTTATATCAGTCAGTATGCCTTCTTTACCAGTCAGTATGCCATCTATACCAGTCAGTATGCCAAGTATACCAGTCATTATGCCATCTATACCAGTCAGTATGCCATCTACACCAGTAAGTATTCTATCTATACCAGTCAGTATGCCATGAATAGCAGTCATTAAGCCATTGATACCAGTCAGTATGCAATCTATATCAGTCAGTATGCCATTTATACTAGTCAGTATGCCATCTATACCAGTCAGTATGCCATTTATACTAGTCAGTATGCCAAGTATACCAGTCACTATGCCATCTATACCAGTCAGTATGCCATCTATACCAGTCAGTATGCCATTAATTGCAGCCATTAAGCCATTTATACCAGTCAGTATGCCATCTATATCAGTCAGTATGCCATCAATACCAGCCAGTATGCCATTTATATCAGTCAGTATGACATTTATACTATTCAGTGTGCCATCTATACCAGTCAGTGTGCCATCTATACCAGTCAGTATGCCATTACCTCAATAATCACAGTAATAACACCCCTTATATTTGTACGTGTGACATCATTATCAATTACAATATATTTCCTTTTCTGAATAATTAAATAGTTGTGGTGGAAATGATATCTATTCTAAATTACTTGACTGTGTGTTAGAATAAGCTTTAGACGCAATGCGATCCTGTACCTCTGACGTAAAACCACGCCCCTTTCGATGAGTGTTCAGTAGATAGATGTCATATCGTATCTAGAAAATAAGTGTAATCTTGCTTGTATTGATCAAATGAGTCATGTTCCAATCCCCTTTAAAATCTCATTTTAAAACATACCTATTTGAATACATTGCAGATATCCCCGTAAAAGAAGCTTATTCTAACACACAGTCCCTGCCACAGGTGGTATAAATGTGTGTCCAGGATTGGCCACGAGATATAGCTATAATATTCAGGCGGTGCAATAATTTGAATGAATGACTAAACAAACATATCCACATATCTTTCTTTTTACTGATTGGTTAGCGTCTCATGATCACATGATCATGGCGACCTGATGGTAACCAATTCTAATTGGTTGATAGTCTGGTGTTAAAACAAGTATTTAATGACTCCAAGAATTTCTCATATCGAATAAGGAGGCAAAGGCAGTGAAAAGATTAAAAGACTAATAATGGTAGCAGAGCTGTACTAATAATGGTAGCAGAGCAGTGAGGATGAGAGACTAATAATGGTCGCATAGCAGTGAAGATGAGAGACTAATAATGGTAGCAGAGCAGTGAGGATGAGAGACTAATAATGGTAGCAGAGCAGTGAGGATGAGACTAATAATGGTAGCAGAGCAGTGAGGATGAGAGACTCATAATGGTAGCAGAGCAGTGAGGATGAGAGACTAATAATGGTAGCAGAGCGGTGAGGATGAGAGACTAATAATGGTAGCAGAGCAGTGAGGATGAGACTAATAATGGTAGCAGAGCAGTGAGGATGAGATTAATAATGGTAGCAGAGCAGTAAGGATGAGAGACTAATAATGGTAGCAGAGCAGTAAGGATGAGAAACTAATAATGGTAGCAGAGCAGTGAGGATGAGATTAATAATGGTAGCAGAGCAGTAAGGATGAGAGACTAATAATGGTAGCAGAGCAGTAAGGATGAGAAACTAATAATGGTAGCAGAGCAGTGAGGATGAGATTAATAATGGTAGCAGAGCAGTAAGGATGAGAGACTAATAATGGTAGCAGAGCAGTAAGGATGAGAAACTAATAATGGTAGCAGAGCAGTGAGGATGAGACTAATAATGGTAGCAGAGCAGTGAGGATGAGACTAATAATGGTAGCAGAGCAGTGAGGATGAGAGACTAATAATGGTAGCAGAGCAGTGAGGATGAGAGACTAATAATGGTAGCAGAGCAGTGAGGATGAGACTAATAATGGTAGCAGAGCAGTGAGGATGAGACTAATAATGGTAGCAGAGCAGTGAGGATGAGAGACTAATAATGGTAGCATAGCAGTGAGGATGAGAGGCTAATAATGGTAGCAGAGCAGTGAGGATGAGAGGCTAATAATGGTAGCAGAGCAGTAAGGATGAGAGGCTTATAATGGTAGCAGAGCAGTAAGGATGGGAGACTAATAATGGTAGCAGAGCAGTGAGGATGAGAGACTAATAATGGTAGCAGAGCAGTGAGGATGAGAGGCTAATAATGGTAGCAGAGCAGTGAGGATGAGAGGCTAATAATGGTAGCAGAGCAGTAAGGATGAGAGACTAATAATGGTAGCAGAGCAGTAAGGATGAGAGACTAATAATGGTAGCAGAGCAGTGAGGATGAGAGACTAATAATGGTAGCAGAGCGGTGAGGATGAGAGACTAATAATGGTAGCAGAGCAGTGAGGATGAGACTAATAATGGTAGCAGAGCAGTGAGGATGAGAGACTAATAATGGTAGCAGAGCAGTAAGGATGAGAGACTAATAATGGTAGCAGAGCAGTAAGGATGAGAGACTAATAATGGTAGCATAACAGTGAGGATGAGAGGCTAATAATGGTAGCAGAGCAGTGAGGATGAGAGGCTAATAATGGTAGCATAGCAGTGAGGATGAGAGGCTAATAATGGTAGCAGAGCAGTGAGGATGAGAGGCTAATAATGGTAGCAGAGCAGTGAGGATGAGAGGCTAATAATGGTAGCAGAGCAGTGAGGATGAGAGGCTAATAATGGTAGCAGAGCAGTGAGGATGAGAGGCTAATAATGGTAGCAGAGCAGTGAGGATGAGAGGCTAATAATGGTAGCAGAGCAGTGAGGATGAGAGGCTAATAATGGTAGCAGAGCAGTAAGGATGAGAGGCTAATAATGGTAGCAGAGCAGTGAGGATGAGAGGCTAATAATGGTAGCAGAGCAGTGAGGATGAGAGGCTAATAATGGTAGCAGAGCAGTAAGGATGAGAGACTAATAATGGTAGCAGAGCAGTAAGGATGAGAGACTAATAATGGTAGCATAGCAGTGAGGATGAGCTGTGTGATATAACATTAGTTGTTCATTGTGGATTAATCATGAGAAATATATCTCATTCAGAGAGAATGAGAGATAAGATGACATTATCGTGAAACATTTCCCTGCACATGATTCCCAATAATCATGTATAATTATGGCTGTGTTGTGTAATTGAACCACAAGAAGAAATATACATTGATCAATCACAACCTGGTGTAGTTTTTTCTTCTTTATCTTTATTTATATTACATACACACAGTTCTATTTGATTCAAATATGTACAATTTGCATGATATATGTGTTTGACTCATATCATGACATTGATGAACTGTAAACTGTCTTATCCAGCTGAAACCTAATCCTGTCTGAAGTGGTCATTTTTTACACAAACTACATTTTTTTTGGTGTCGCAAACTTCTAATCCTCATGAATAAAAAAATGCTTGCAGCAGCAAGAAATGGAATTCTATCTTAATCAACCAAAGTAAGAAGGATACGGAAGTTGCAGACAATTTCAATTTTCCACTGGTACACTTTATACATATTATGACATTTTATATGTCATGATAAGGCATCTAATATTTTCCCAGAGAAAATGAGGATATTTTCTTTTCTATAATCAAACAGAAACGATAACGGTACCTTCCACTCAACACAGCCAGCAGAATATATATGAAGTTCAGCAATCAATACTGATTCTGTTTAATAATAATCTTGTTTCTATTTATTTAAATCATGTCATAGATATGGAAAGTCCCCACAACCAAAGGGAGGTTAATTAAATGCATACAAGGCCGCTTTTATTGAATATTGAGAATCTAAAAAAGTTTATATACATGATAAATTGGTGTCAAGTGGGGTAAGGCCAAATGTTAGACGGCCTTGTATTATTCTACACCTCTGCTACTGTCGTAATATTGTAGTTTTGCAAGACAATCCACAATTTTGAACTTTCAAGATATCTTATTTCCCTGGCACGTAAATGTGTTCGTAGAGAGGTATTATCTTCTCCAATAAAGAGATAACTCGAAAGGGGTTTAAAAACCGTTGGATTTGCTAGATAGGATGTTGGATTACATGTACAGTAACAAAAGGACTTGAGTCTTGTGAATGATATTTTCCCCTTTGTCATATATGTATATATTCTGTTTGATGACTTCTTCAGACTGGTTTCCTGGATGGAGTCAGTATTCTCAATATAACAAGCAACCCAACGATGACGGTCTGAGCAGTCAGGACTGCGTGGAGCTGAGGAGGTCCTTCTCCTTCCCTTCCAAGGGCTCAGGGACTACTGCTGCCCCCTACTGGAATGACAGACTATGCTCAACATACAACTTCTATATCTGTCAGCAACTCAAACCAGATTGTAAGTGTTCTACGTTTGATATGGGATGGACCTTTAATCATCTGGGTAGGGCGGATATGGAGAGAAAAAGATTAAAAAGATATATCTTTGAGCTTTAGGTGGGAAATATAATTGAGAACACTAATGATAAGGTAAATGGAAATGCTGTGATTGGATTGACAAAATATGATTTACTGGAGATAATTGACCGCCACCACCCGAGGACATGGGCTAAAGCTGAAGAAATCCACTGCACGCAAAGCTGTTCGGACTAACTTATTTGGAGAGCGTGTAGTAAATTCTTGGAATAGCCTCCCGGAGAATGTAATTACTGCACCAAGTGTGAACTGTTTCAAGTCCAGACTAGACAGACATTGGCGCAAGCATAGGTACATCCAGTCTCCTGTGCATGCCCAGTACCTAACATCAAACGAAAGAGTGAGCGATCTTCTAAACGGCTAAAAGCTGACAAGAGAAGAGGATATGTGTGTGTGTGTGTGTGTGTGTGTATGTATGTATGTATGTATGTATGTATGTATGTATGTATGTATGTATGTATGTATGTATGTATGTATGTATGTATGTATGTATGTATGTATGTATGTATGTATGTATGCCACAAGAAATAGACATTTTTCTCAACCCCCGATGATTATCATGGTTCACCCCCAATAGCATGGCAGCTTCTCTACCATGTTATCTCACATATGTAGGTATATCTATCTGTGTGTATACAAAATGTAACAAACAGGAAATGGGAGAACCATATCTAGAAACACTCTAATGAGCATAGTTAAAAGGAACCTTGTTTTAGCCCACGATATCCCATTTAAATACTTATTCTGACTTTTAATTTCTGTTCAATTAACAAAGTCAGACAATAATGCCCACCCAAAAATAGATGGAGTGCAAGGAGTGCATAACTGCACCAACAAGCCTGCAATATTGGCTTTTATTTGACACTGTATTGCTTATAATGATACTAAAATATAACAACATGCATTTACAGTGAAAGTAAAGTATGATTGCTCATTAAATATTATTGAGGGGGCAATGTTTTCTCGCCTGAGAGGTGTTAACGTTTCTTTGAATCATCAATAAGGATGCGTTTTGCATACACCAAAGCTAAGCTTTATTTTTGATCAGTTTTTTCCGGACGAGAATATTCTTTGGATGTGTGGAGGAGAGAGTATTTTTTTCTCAGTATAGAGGGTATTGATATATACCTGACGCGCCCTCTATGATATTTTATGATCAACCGTTAATGGCTGTTACCTGTACAATTGTGTGTTTTATTCAGATACGTCATCAATCTAATGTACATTGGCGCGAATTGCAGGTGTACATCATTAATTATTGAATATACTCTGCAACAGATATATGTAGTGTACGGGTAAATCTGCTTCATATCATAAACCAATGTAATTGTAAATAGACTGACTTTATTGAGTTATAACATCAAAGCTAATGGTTGGATTTGTCTCCGATAAACACATTTATATGGCGGTGCAGGTCACTGAGTGTTCACTTTTGGTAAATCCCTTACTGAATGTCACCAGGCCTTATCTTTAAAAATTTATCACTAAAAACTCCTTCACTAGGACACTATGCATTTTGAATATCATTGAAACGCGTATTTTTCATAAAATATCACGAACTTTTGGATATTATTATTCCTTTTTTCAAGGTCAACATTTATCTTGCGACAATGACACTTTCCAGCACATGCTATTTATGATAGCATTGTTATTCCGTATCAAATACCATGTGGTATATTCCTAGTTGAATATTAATATTGTCCACCTGTAAGCAGACATATTGTATTCCTAGTGGACTGGCTGTATGTAAGTTATGTTAAAGCTATAGTTAAAGTTATAGTTAAAGCTATAAATAAATGTTACCAGCAAGAGACTCGGCTCAACATTCTCAACAAGTTTGTTTGGACCGCGCTGAACCAATGCACAACTAACACAAATCAAAACCTCTCTCAAACATTCAGTGTCTTCTTCACACCTTCCGGCAATTACTTATAATACTGGAGATTATTTGATATCAAAGATATTTTGGTCGACATGATCTCTTCAAGGGTTTCCCCTGAAATTGCAATCCAATAATGACAGTGACACTTCGCAAGGCGATTATGTCCATGCAAACGTCATCAATGTATTGTGCAATGTATGCGCCTCGATCGATTATCAACCAATCACAATTCCAGCAAAATAGAATTACATTTTTTTTCAATATGGCTGACCACTTGATCTGCTTATTGAAATGTACATCATTAATACTGTGGGACGTTGTTCTCGCAGTCTCCGATAGCCGTTAACGTTTATATTGAAACTCACAAGGGGGTCAGTGCATTTCTGGTTGTGATGATTACATCGATTTCCAGCAAGGACATATCTGTTATTCACCTCAGTGCTGTACGAATCCAAAAGTAGAATTATCTCTGTATCATGTATGTCATGTCATCAGCATCCGGGGCGATAACCATGTCCAGGGAGGGTGCACCAGAATGTATGCCCAGCGAATAACAAAGTTTCTCTTGCTTTTACTCTTTGGTAACAGAATGTGAATTTGTGAGTATTTTTCATGGAACGGATAGAAACAATGCAATGTTATGATGGTTCTGATGGAGTGTGTCCGAGGGAGGGCAGGAATCTGGGGCATTGACTACACACTTCATAGATCCATACTATCGCGTGTGAAATGGAGAACCTCAGCGTGGCACAACAAAGACACGGTCACATAAAATATAACCATTCTAAATATCCCTCATGCTGGGCGCATTCACCCACGGGTAGGAGTCTCAGTCTCATGTGCTTAACGTTTTAGTGGCCTGATTGTGTGGATAAGGGATGAACGTTTTACATTTATTGGGGGAAGGGGGTGGTAAAACTAAAGAACAAAATCTCAGTTTTATCTTCTCAGCAATACCTTTTAATATAATTTCATAAAAATTTGTCCTCACTTTCAGTGCATCAGTATTTTATTGTGAATTTCCTGACAGTATTCCTTTTCGAATTTCTTCAACGCCTCCAAGGACGATATACTGGTCGTTTTAAAAACTCTAATAATAAATAATAATAATAAAATTTATATAGCGCTGAATCCAGATAAATCTGTCCATAGCGCTCTATTGATCTTTTCCTCATAAATAGACACACCATGTGAAATGTGACACATACGTTAAGAGTGATCTAATGTCATGATGCCACACTCCGCGTGCCCGTCCATATATCAATGACTATCACAGATCCCAGAGAGGCCTATGAGTGTCATATTTAAAATAAGTTGTTGTGAAAAACAAACATCATTGGCTGACAAAATGCCTCCTCCCTCCTCAGGGAAAGATAGCACTGTAAGATTCCTTCCACTTGGGCAAAAAGCCTGTAGTCAAAGATCCCGTTAAGCATGGATGGTGTTTAGCATCTCCGCTTGAGCCGGCTGATAACGCCTGTCCTCTGATCATGGAGAATATAACAGAGGAGCATACAACTGTATTCTTTGTACTTTGTTAAGGTGGTTCTCATGATAGCGGCAAGTAATTGCCTAAATGGGTATCTCCTGACCTCAAACTGTATATTTGCAATAAGTAATATCTGTATATATTTATGTTCTTCATTTATGGTCTAATAAAAAAAATCAATCCATATATAAAAAAAATTAAAAAAAAAATCTTATTGAGGCAAATAATAAAGGCTTTCATTAAATTCTATATTTAATTAAAAACATTTGCAGCAAGAAGTTCGTTATTATATATGTGATACTCTGCCAAAAAGTGTATGCACCGAGATAAATGTCGCCGGCTTCGAATAAATAAACATGTGGTTTTACCTTTGAAATAAAGCCACCTGTAGAAATTCCATAAATATATGCACGGTACTTAATATAGTTCATGCGCACTTTATCATTTTCCAGTCCAGTTTTGGAACCGAGTTATGTCATTTTACACTGAAAATCTTATAAAATTGATCAATCTTAAGATTGAATCATGACCTTTGCACGACCTGACTTGGGAGAAGCCTAATCAAGGATTACAATGTTGATAAGCATTGTGTGTAGAGAACAATCATTATTTTGATTCTGGGTATTTGGCTGTGAAAGCAAATAAACCAAGATGACTGAAAATTGGTTAACAATTACCTCCATATTTCTTTGGAATATTGGCCAATAATCACAGAGCTATTGTTTCTTTTTGTAAAAAATAACTATTATAGCCAGCGGATCGATGAAACTGTGGTGAGAATGATAACCAATATTGGGTTTGACACCATCATTCCCACATCATATTATTTCAGATTTTTTACGCTTAAGCTGTATTTTGGCCATTCAAAGTGCACGTTATGGCACAGCCAACTTCTAGATGAAGCATTAGTATGAAAGGATCATTGGTTCTGTGCTCGTTCTGACGATGTCCATTGCAACATGGTTGCTGTATGAGCACTGGGGGACTTCAACTTGGATAATATGGGTTCCGTGGGTGCCATGGGAATACCGCGGATGCCATGGGCATGACATGGGAATGACATGGGAATGACATGGGAATGACATGGGAATGACATGGGAATGACATGGGTGCCATGGGAATACCGTGGGTGTCATGGGGATACTGCGGGTGCCATGGGAATGACATGGGAATGGCATGGGAATGGCATGGGAATGACATGGGAATTACATGGGTGCCATGGGAATACCGTGGGTGTCATGGGACTATCGTGGGTGCCATGGGAATACTGCGGATGCCATGGGAATACCGCGGATGCCATGGGAATACGGCGGATGCCATGGGAATACCGCGGATGCCATGGGAATGCCATGGGAATGATATGGGAATTCTGTGAGTCTGATGGGACCATACTTACTGTATTGTTGTGTTCATTGCAAATCACTGCCAAATAGCAGCTGGGAGCGTAGAAATGCATTGAACCTAGAAAATTTGGAACTAGTTCCAATTTTGAATATTTTGTAATCATTCTCTATCTGAGTGATATACTGCTCAAAAACGGATTCTTTGGTTGAATACTAACAAAACGTAAAGGTCCGATAGAGAAGCCCGCAACCGGGACATAATTCCCTACACTTTACATGGAATGACGGGTCTGAATGCTGGAGCACTCTCTTGATGTTAGTGCAGCACATGGGTCCCCAGGCCGATAAATCTGTCAGATGACACATGCATTGGCACCAGGTGATCTTAAAGGATTTTAAGTGGAAAGGTTTTGAGTACTTTGTAAAAACCTTTTTGAATATCCTATATTCTACGTATCAGTTAGTTGTAGGCATGGCTGTATGCAGAGAAGGAATAGGAACACATATCTGTTTCGTGTCTTTGATATGTCAATAGATGTGTCTTCATATGAGCCACGGTTTCTCTATCGATGTGATATTCGCTGTTTTCTTCGATACATGTAAAATGATATACGTCACGTTTTCCCAATTAATTTAAAACAGACCCTTTATCCCGTTGTTCTGCTTCGTGTTGTTCTTGTTCTGCTTCGTGGACAACATACAGCAAAAGTGGTGAGAAAGAAATACTGCTTATTGCATTGGTCATAGAGTTAAGATATAAAGTTTAAAGTCTTATTTTACATATTGGGATGGCACCATGAGTACTGAGATAAGAGACAAATGGACTTGTGTCTTGGTTTGTGATATAAGTGGATTGCGGAAGGTCGTGCGTTCGACTTCCATTGCGGGCAGTGTTACTTTCTTTAAGCCTGATATGACCATTATCGCTGAAAGGGTCATAGTTTCCCCAATTCACAATTTGGTAATTTTTATGTATAGGTCTGGAACATCATGCATAGTTCATGCTATGGCATTATTCAATGCCAAATCATCATATACAAATGCCATACTATGATTGAGCCGGCTGAACTAAAAGTGTCTCTTCTGAATTTATTGTCACCACACCAAGGACATGTTCACATTAAACGTGGACACCTATCTTTATCAGACCACTTGTTTTAAAAGAGAATTTGTTAATCAGAAATGTGTGTGATCCAGACAGGATCTCTGCGATGTGGTTTTATACTAGGGATATACTGTTTATTACCGGAGGTTACCCAATACCACTTTTACATCAATTCATTTCCGCATATATCCACACAGGAACCTTTTGAGTGTTGGGCCTAGTGTACTCTCTTTGAGAGGAGGAACTGTCTGTATCCTGTTGGGGTATTGAGAAGAATCTCTCCATTGTATTCAGCAGCAAGCTGTACTCAGCCCTCTATGCCTGTGCTCATGGGGAGACACGGAATATGCCGTCACAGGGGATATTCATCTATCATTATTCGGTATTCGGTGTATCAACCACGTTAACTCGTTGGCATTTCATCATGCTGTGCAACAATATTTATTATATTGTTTTTATATTATAAATCATATCAGCTAAATCATAACAGCTGTTATGCTGGTCCAAGTGATCTTGTAATCATTTTAGTATGTGATCCCAAAAGCTATTTTTCCCTTGCAATTTCATTATGTTTCAATCGATCCTCCTCTGTCTCAAAGGGGTCATGTAATCTTGTTTTATATATGTTAATTCTCGCTATCATTTAAAAGATCTGGCTTCAGTTTAGAGTGATCTTACTGTGACTTTTGTCTCAAGTGAGTGCCTGCTATATGGAAGGGTGTGATTTTTGCAGTGTTACCCACCCTACCTCCCCGCCAGCCTGACTGTGACACGTTGGTGGTGTTGTCTGACATCATCAAGCGAGGTACCCTCATCAGCCCTGGCTTCCCGGCTGGCTACGACAACTTCCTCAACTGTACCATCACCATCACCGCACCCCAGGGCTACCTCATTGAGCTGGAGTTCCAGGCTTTCCTGTTGGAAGACCACCAACAGTAAGTACTCCTTACTCACACTCAAAATATCACAGAGGAAATTATATCTCTCAAACTGGACATTTATATTAACAGAAATTAGAAATCTGGCCATTTTTTATCAATAATATAAGGACTAGTCTTCAAGGTTAAACGCGCGTGTTAAAACATATGTATGAGGAATAATATATGTAATAATATGAAAAATAATATTCAGTTGTGTGCATGAATCTATTGGTTAATTCTCTGGAGTGATTCCCCTCCCCTTATTATCGCCACAAATAATACAAACATCCGGAAATTTATCCCGTTTCCGGTATGATAATTATGTCTAAGATGATAGCCATCACAGATGCATTATTGTCTGTCTAATACTCACTGGGCATCTTAAGCACGGGCATGAATAAAATATATTGATTGTTAAGAAAGTCTATTATTGAAAAACAGATAAACATGTGTTGTGAATTAGCATGACTAGAATGGCGTCCCATCTGCGACAGAGATACACAAAAGAATATGATAAAGATGATATCTGATAAAAAAAACCAATAGATGCGTTTTACTGGCATGCTCATCACGCAAACACCTGAGAATTTCAAATTGATAATTAAGCGTTTTCCAGGAAAGGCATGCAGGCAAACATGTTTACACATCTATCTAGCAAACGTCAAGCTTAGGCCTGGAGAAACAAATCTGTTTCTCATCATTTTTGTCCAAAAATGAATTCGGCGGGGCCAAGAAATCAAACTTTATTCTAGTCCTCTCTTGGTATACGTGTTGGGCACATTTGTCTTTCTGACACTGATCAATGAAAAATTAATCAAATGATTGAAATCAGAATATGGAGCAGACGGAATTTATTTTTCATAAAAGCCAACCTAGTACCACAGTTTTAGATGATATCGATATGTTGTAGGATTTCACACGAAAAAACAGGCTGACAATGACAGATGAATGCATATTAGTCAAATGTAGTATTTGGTTCCCAAAGGATAAACAATTCCATTATATAGATATTATTACAAGCTATTCTGTAACAGCATAAATGCACTTTAGTTTTTCGTTTTCACAAATTTGTCCCTAAAAGGACAAAAAGATAAAAGCATTGATTTTTTAAGACGAAATTGTATATCCTTTCAAGTGAAGGAAAAAGATCAAACGATGTTCTTGTAAGTATCGCATGCTTTGTTATGTAACAAACGTTGAAGGTCTCAAGAAACTCCTTTAATGATCATTGATTAATCAGGATGATAAGGAGAATAGAGATGAAATGATACTGATAACCGAGACCCCAGTAGACATATAGAAATACATTGAGATCACTTGTGCAAAGATGCTTTTCCTTCATCCCCCATTATGGTCCGTCCCATTAATGTTATTGCGCATACACGCGGATTGAAAATTAGAAATAGAAAAGATTAAAAAAATATTGAAACGTTACAATTATATATCTGTATTTTGACTTGAGTAATGCATACTTGCAGATGTGCGTATGACCTGCTGAGTATGACATCGGGGAGTGGCCTGGCACCAGGTGGCACCACTGAAGTTTGTGGCGATTGGAGTGACAAGCTCAAGTTGCTCCACTATGTATCTCATGACTCCAGACTGCAGATTAAGTTTGCCACAGATCATTCCCTCACATATCCTGGATTCTCACTGACATATGCAATGGTCAAAGGTAGGAGAGATAATTTTTACCACAGATTACTTTTTACAATTATTAGCTATAATATTTCCAAGAAAAAAATCAGACACCTTCTTATTCAAAGCGCATTTTTCTTTTTGAATTGATTGTATTAACGACATTTCCGGCTCTGTTTAGTCTCTGTCAGCCTGACACTGGGACGCAATGCCCTACTCTTTTCGAAGAGTGACTGGGATCTGTCTTTTGCATTATCTCATAGACATGATAACACAAGCCACAGCCTTTGGGCTCCAGTCATGGAGAATGATCGGAATAGGAAACGACGCAGTTACAGATATCCATCTTTCCTACTGTGCAGCATGGCTGAAATTCTTGTCCCAACCGGATTGTGAAGTCCAGACCACTAGCAAGGGAGACAGAGGTCAAATGGGTCACGTCCACCGTATTCCATGAGTACAGATATTTCATGAGTCTTTGTGTATCTTTCAGCTTCACATTTGTGTGGTGGGGATGAATGGGACGTGTTTGATGGCTGGTGTTATGGAGTGTTCAAAACCATTCTTCCCCAGAACGAGGCTGAGGATGTGTGTATCAGTTTCGGCGGCCATCTTGTCAGTGTCAGCTCGCAGGCAACTGTTAACTTTCTCAAAGGGATCCTTGCATCGCGGATAGGTAAATGGCTAAACCATTAATAACACATACATGTCCATATAAAACGTAATACATGGACACATTTGAATATATATATATATATATATATATATATATATATATATATATATATATATATATATATATATATATATATATATATATATATATTTGAATATGGTGTTTGATTATGGTGTTATCAGAACTGAACTAACAAGAATATGAATCGAATATCATTACTTGCTGTAGCAGTGTACTGTGTAAATCTTTTTGTGTGGTAGAAGTATTTGTTTTTGTATTAAATATCAATAGTTTTGTGGGAACAGGATATATGACAGAAGAAATGTTTGCCCAAAGAAATACATCAAAGCTCCAAGTATAATTCAACCGATTATTTTACATGAGATGATTTTGTTCATAATATTCACTCATAATAGATATGTACCTTAGTAATAAGAGGATTGTAATCCTATTTGAAACATAGACTTTGATATCTGTCAAACTTAAAACTATGGCAAGCTTGTCTGTCTTTAATTGTTGGTCCAGAATTAAGAATTTTGTTAAAATGATAATTTAAAAAAAATTTAAATATATCTACGTTGCTCAAGAGATTCAATGACTACAATTAATTTGCATGTAGTTATTTTATTGTAAGACTGTCAAATTATGTAAAACATTAAATCTGATTCCATTGGTAAGATAAAAACCAACAAAACTGCTCAAGATAATCACATACTTAGTATTTAAGATGTTCATTTACGACTTTTAAATTTTGATTGTATAATTAATCCCTGTAATTAATTTATGCTGGTTAAAATTGTGAAATGGTGTTTTTACGACCCTTTAGCAGTATTCATTCAGGTGGTCTTTCGAGCCTTTTAACCAGACTAAAAGTCACACTGACAGAAGTAGGAGTCGAACCCATAACCTCCCGTCCCCCAGTAATATTACCAACTAAGACACGTAGTCCATAGCTTCACTAACTGTGCTAGTCGATTCCGACTGATAGTATGGCACAATGGAAAGACAGATATCATCTGACATTGAATGTCATGCCACATACCAGCCGCAAAGACAATGTAGAGAAATGGGGAGGCCACTTTGTTAATTGCCAGGAAATAAGTCCTAGCTAAAACATTTCTTTTATGCATTTCCTTGCCAAAAGAGTGAGTATATCAGTGATTAAGCAAAGCTGTTGCGATTTGTAAAGAATTAATGACAAGTGTTTGATTAAAAACAACAGATGTGACATTATTTTTACGGTTTGAAATTCCCCACTTCACCTCAAGGCGCACTCACTCTATAAATTAGGTCACCATGCTGTCAGTACCCTCTTCCCAGATCGGGCACCTGTAAGATTGGAAGGGTACTGGCAGCTGTATTAATCCCAGTAGACTTATGTCTACTGCTAACAATATAGAGTTAGGGAAAGCAGATGGCAATCTATATATGAAAGTTGTGGTTTCGAGGATTGTTGTTGTTATACATATAAATGTGTTACTTATCTTGTTATCTATGTGTTAATCATCTTACTATTATACCTTATATATAAAGCAAGAAAAGTGATATATAAATGTGTTACTTATCTTGTTATCTATGTGTTAATCATCTTACTATTATACCTTATATATAAAGCAAGAAAAGTGATATATAAATGTGTTACTTATCTTGTTATCTTTGTGTTAATCATCTTACTATTATACCTTATATATAAAGCAAGAAAAGTGATATATAAATGTGTTACTTATCTTGTTATCTATGTGTTAATCATTTTATTATTATACCTTATGTATAAAGCAGGATAAGTGATATTTTTATTTGATCTAATCCAGAGGGAGATAAGGATGGTGCTACGTTATTCTGGACAGGGGGCGTGCGTGCAGAGTCTGCTCCTAGGTGGCTTTTTAATGATGGTTCTGACTTCGACATATCAGGTTAGTTGTGGTTAATGATTAATCAAGCATTTACCTGTCATGTAAACATCATATGCAGTTGTCTAGCTTCGTCTGGTCCCTCATCTGATAGTCAAATGAGGGGGGACCAGCCAAATGCTGCTTTTTTGTTGTGTGGTTCATACCATGCCAATTCAACATCATCTTGCAATTTCTCCAAATTCATAATTTGGACATACACATTTTTATTTTATTTTCATGGTTTTCTGCAGACAGCATGTCTCCGTCATGTCAGTTTGCATTTTTTTGCCTGGTGATGAATTGATTTAGACATGACCGTCTTCTAAACCGTTCACTTGCTAATTAGCTATTAGCTATCATATTGTTGCAAACAATCTCGACATTTTGAATTTTGAAATCTGCAACCAAGGAATATAGAAATAGTCTCCATGAGAAAATGAGTAAACTTCCAATAAAATATATCTAGACAAGAAGCTATAATAGGTATTTGTCAACCCTGTCCACCACACACATGTTAACAAAGTTAAGCGGTCAGAGATAGGATCATTCATCTATCTAAAATCCGCCGCAAATATCAAGTTCATGCATTTGATAAGAATTAAGTATGAAATATTAGTCTTCAACATTGCCTGGGTACTTATGCTGATTACATGTTGCCCTTTTAGTGGACAATCCATTTTAGTGGACCATCCATTCGAATGGACATTCATTCCAGTTGAAAATCCATTTTAGTGGATTACACGTTTTGCATTGGTTAGCCCACGAGGTTGCCTGAATAAAGGACACATAGATGACGCTTTACCCCTATGAAACAATACCAGGTGGTTTGCACAAAATATATCTAAGGACCTTTGTAAAAATGGGTTGCTATATTTGGTGGCCAGCTGCCCTAATGACCCATCAACATGTTCTCTTCTGGGGTAGGTGTCAATGCGTGCTCAGCCGAATTGCTCAGCCGAAGTTATTTTTGAATCAATTTGAACTTTCTCAAACGATGATTAATCAAACAAAGATATTTTAAAAACGTCAATCATGAGCCTTGTTCCGGCACTCCTGTCTAATATCAACGCCCACTTCAAAGGGAATAATTGTCTATTACAGTTTGCACGTCCTACTTCTCGAATTCATAACTACTTTTAATTAACATTTTCTAGTCTAATAAAATTGCATTTTATATAAATACTGAATGTCACAGTCAATGTTAATTACCGATGTTTTGGCAAGATTGAACTTGGTTCCCTTCCCGGCCTGTTATCAGTTGTGAGGTAGAGTGACTTGATTCTTGATAGATTCAAATTACATTTAAGTGTCACATCTTGATGCAATTTTGCATATATACCAATTGCTAAAGTATCTACAATTCATAGCACTTATGATGCCATTGCTCCACGAGCTAGAGAAATTGCTAAATTTATCAACAAATTACGACCGAAACCCCTGACGGAATCAATGAAGAGAGAACATAAATTATTAACAAAATGTGATTTAAAAGCACATTGTATTTGGGACAAAAGTTGCATTTCAAGCTTGTCCAAAGAAAAACGCACAATGTGATGTGTATAATTAGTTAGATTGACCAAAGTATCAAATTGATTAATTGTTTGCTCACTTACTGTTCATTCCCATTCCCATTCCCATTCCCATCCCCATCCCCATCCCCATCACCCATACCCATCCCCATCCCCATCCCCATCCCCCATTCCCCATCCCCATCCCCATCCCCATCCCCATTTCCCATCCCATTTCCACTAATTCATTATGAAGTATCACACTATTTCTCATATCAATATTATTTCAGTATCAATATACACGTTTGCCATCCAACGATAAAAAATTTGTTGAACAGCTCTCATATGATATATGCATGAATTATACAATCTGGAGTTGGTGAAGAAGCCAAGCTTGCGTGATATCGTGAGAGATAACTACATGAACTTCTCAATATCATATTCATTATCCTCATTTATAAATCCCAATTTCATGGCAGGCATTGTCCGGATCGGTTGTTGAGATGCAGGTCTTGAGGGTGACAGGATATATCAAGTTATTTAGTTTTTTTTTGCCTTGCCGGAAGTGAAATAACAGGCACGTATACTATTGTTAATGTGAAATGACTGGAATATTTCATTGATAGAAATAATCGTTCATTTTGCTATCAATCAGGTCCCACTGATGAATCAGACCTGTTTATTTCAGATTGAAAAATATATCCTGTATCGATAAGTTGGTTAGAGAAAACAACTGCTACCATGGTTACAGGAAAATACATTATTGAGTTTCTCTACAAGAAAATAAAATGACAGTTCCCAGTGTACATTTTATACAATTCAAAAGACTGTCTAATTCTCTTACAGTCATATTGTACATGTATTCAGACTCATCTCAGATGCTATATGGCTATATCTTCCTTTCTTCTCTAACAAATAATCTTGTAAAATCGAATACTCAAGATATTCCACAACCCAAAGTAATCGATCCATCCTCGATACAAGATGATCATAAAAAATCATGGAAGAGTGTTCTTAAAGGAATACATTCATATCTTTGAGATATCTCGAAAACATACAACCAGACTATAAAGAATAAGCTGACAAACAGACTGACAGAACTACAAAGAGTGTAGAACAGTGGAATGCTATATTTCAGCTGTAGAACAGTGGAATGTCATATTTCAGTTGTAGAACAGTATAATGATATCTTTCAGGTTTACAGTGGAATCTGGAAGAGCTGCAGACGGCCAGCACCTCCACAGAAACGACAGAGTCGCCATCTGGCGGGTGTTTGGGTATCTATGCTGACCTGAATGCTGACAACAAGTATGATGTGTGGGTCAGGCCTGCCCAATGTGATATTCAGCTGCCATATATCTGCAAAAAATCCCTACTTGGTAAGATATAAGTGTCAGCAATGAGAGCGGGATAATGTCCAGCATAAACTATCCCCTGCCCTATCCACCAGATGCCGCTACTGTCACTTGCCTTAGGACATGTTCTCAGACTTACTGCTCTATAGCGCTATATCCTCATTCGGCTGCTATGTATATGCAAACATTATACCTCAGTGATGCGCGTATTGATGCGATTTCGAATGAATACGAGCATGCCGATTATTTGTAACGTATTGATTAGTTGGAACTATTTTGCGTCGGCCATCTTTAGACTGGTCCCCCATCGAGTGTCAAGAACATCGTGTATATACACAGATGGCGGCAACCAGTCTATGGCTGTACGCGCCATTTTCGGGTCACGTGACGGGGTCAAATGAGGTGCGCTTTGTTTACAAATGTTTTTAACGATAAATATCTTGTTTCATGTATCATTTTTTTAAAATACAGTAGTTGTCTGAGGTATAAAAACAAAACATGCCTCGTCGGGTCAGCTGTGTGAGCGGATTCAGTTCGTTGGTGATGGCGGACGGATACCCTTCGCCTTCGGCTCAGGGTATCCTTCCGCAATCACCAACTCACTGAATCCGCTCACCCAGCTTCCCGACTCGGTATGTTTTGTTATAATATATGTGAAAACCAAAGGCCTACCTAATATTCTTTACAAAAGCAATATATTTACAGATTTACAAATACATGTATGAGACTTACTTTAGGAAGGTGACTTAAGTACTTAGGCAGTTATTTTCAAGTGAGGTCCAATTTGTTGTGTGAACCCCAGTGGATTCAACTAATGCGCATGTCCATCACTGACGTCATACCTATATGTGCAGTCATGTATAGATGTAATAAGACACAATATGTAATCTAGAGCTTTGCAAACGTGTTTCTAATGGCTGCGATTACTAAAACAAATGAGTCGCTGCTCAATTTGGACACAAATTATCGCTCTGAAATACTTTTATTCACAGGTTCATTTTTAACGAGGTGGGTGACGGCAATTGTAGTGAGATTTGTAACTGTTTCTTTAGATTAAGCAAACATTTCTATTGATTTTAGAGAGATCGTTTCTAATTATAGTGACTTGAATCCAAGTAATGTAAAACAAAAACAAGAAATAACTTGTCTGGCCTAAATAAGGAAATATATCATACTTGTTTCATATGTTAACAAGTGAATATCAAGCAAATCATTATTAAATGAGGTATATGTTCAGTTACAAGTAAAAAAAACATTTCCTTATGAGATATCAGCCTCGTTTCATCCTCCATTCGACCATAACAGCAAAATTCAATCAAGAAAGAGTCATCATTAGAATATAGTTTAAAATGCGTTGCCATGTATTGGGAAAAACGTCAGACAAATAATTATGTTTAAAACATACAAGCTGTAATTGTCTTTTCTTGCTTTCAGCGCACGAATCTCCTCCTGACACCAATATATCTGGTGTTCATGGCAACCTTACAACCACCCTCTACCCTTCAAGTTACGAAAATAGTCAACAGCAACGCTGGAGAATCTATGCAACATCCGGGACCCGTCTGCTATTTGTGTTTCTGGATTTGGATCTGGAATTTCAAGCTAATTGTCTCTATGACTTTGTTATTATACAAGACGCTGTCTCCGAAAAGGGAGTCCGTTTTTGTGGAGCAAACGCTAACTGGACTAGCTATGCAATAGGGGGAAATGTTGCCATGGTGACGTTTGTATCTGACTTTAGTAGTTCGGGACGGGGTTTTGTACTGAACTGGGAAGCAGTAGTGGTGAATCAATGTGATCAAGCTATTGCCCTTGATGATGACACCAACCATGGTGTCTTGCAAAGTTTAAACTATCCAATCAGCTACCTTAACGATATGCTATGCAGAACTGTGATCACGGTTGCCATAGGTTACCGAGTATACTTAGAATTCGTGGACTTCCAACTTAACCAATACGGTGCTAACTGCTCAGACAATGTCCTGATACACATGGCAAATGCCCGGGTCAGACAATTGTGTTCCCATGACAATGACAAGAAACAGCAGTTACAATTTTTATCCAGTGGACCTTCCATGGATATTGTCTTCCAAACCGATAGTTTTTTCAATGACAAAGGCTACAGTGCCGTATACAGAGCAGGTGAGAAATATCTATAGATACAATATGAATTTATATTCAATCTGATAAACATTCTCAAAGTAGAGCTGCCTGATGGTCAAATTAATATTTACTGCCAAAGGCATATTTTACAATCACAAGTTGGTTACTATTTGTATAACCCGATCTTATCCAGCATTTGTAAGATATTTATTGTTTTTTACGTGATTTCAGCACGAGAAGACCTTTTTACTTTGTCATCAGAGATCAAAGTGTCTGCCAATGAGAGCGGGATAATGTCCAGCATAAACTATCCCCTGTCCTATCCACCAGGTGTCGCTACTGTCACCCGCCTAAGGGCTCCCTTAGGACATGTAATCAGACTTACTGCTCTACACCGCGATATCCTCAATACCTCCATGTGCCAACAAGAGTTTATCAAGGTAAATGTAACTGTATCGCCATGTTTCTTAAAAATGCCTTTTTTATTTCCGTTTGTCTAAATGAACAATATATTGAATTAACCTATATTCTGCCATAGTTTAGCCCTCTGCTGAATCATAATAAGGGTTTGAATTACGATTATTATCAGGTCAAGGTCAAGACAAAGAGTGTATTGAAGGTATGACAATGTAAATAATCCCAGTTGTCATATTTAATAAAGAGTTGAGTATTTGAGTCATTGTAGAAAAATTCGATCCGACGTCATGATTTCAAGCAGGGTTGTGGGGTTTAAACGATTGTTACAAGCAAATCAAAACCCATTGGATAATTTTTGCAAGAATTCAAGAGGTAGGGAAGAGGTCTATGTCAGAGGCAGGGAAATGTTTAGTTGGCTGATCCACAAATGTTGTATGATATACAGAATGACACATGCTCAGGACATTTATGCGAGTCAAACCCGTAACACATTACATTGAGTACGATATCAAGTTCTATATATAAAGCTTGTAACAGCCCTTAAATGTTTATTATTCAGCTACCTTGGTGTCTATATTGCAGATAATAGATGGACAAAACCCTTCATTATCGTCGACTTCTGGAATCGTAGCCACTTTATGCGGCCATTTGGACGATTCAGCTGCTCTTGTAACCTCTTATATTAATGAAATCACCATAGCCTTCACAAGTCAGACCACCAACTTCACATCAGCCAATAATGGAAATGGATTTTTACTACAATATGCAGTTCTCCCAGGTTAGTTATTTGTATAATCAGATCTGCACCGAACATATCTTGAGACGATGAAATATATTATTAGTGATAATATGCTATAAAACTTTACTATACAAATATATGATAAAACTATACCCACGTTTTGACTGGGACATACTGAGGAAAAGGATCACTCTTTTTATTGTACGTATTTTCTAACTTAACTCAATAAACTTTGGTAAGTATTCAGAAATAATATTTCGACTTCAGATCAAAACTTCATAAACAAAACTGTCAGTGACCTTGACGTGACCTTGGATACATGTGATGATGAGACGTGTCTTCATGGAGGGTCATGTGACGAGGTGGATGGAGAAGAGGACGAGTTCAGGTGTCAATGCCAGGGACCTTACAGAGGTCAGTAGACGCTCTGCAAATTAATAATAATCATACATATAGGATCTGTAAAATGGCCAGCCATAAAGGGGGATAAAAGGAAATAGTATAACATTTATAACATTTGCTTTATTCAGAATTCAAAACCTCGTTCCACTCCCATCTATGACATGTAAAACGAGGCTCACGTGACTAATCGGATAAAATAAAACTGCTAAATAAGGTTGACATTCACCATATATTCACCATGGACCATATTAACATATGGTGAGAAGGGTTACAGAAGACCTTAAGTTGGTCAAAATATATGAAAAAGGAGCAAGGTCTGATACATCCCCTACTGACAACATATACCACAACCATACCACCATCAACAACCAACTACTAGCAGAGTAGGGCCTGATACCACCATCAACAACCAATTACTAGCAGAGTAGGGCCTGATACCACCATCAACAACCAACTACTAGTAGAGTAGGGCTTGATACCACCATCAACAACCAACTACTAGCAGAGTAGGGCCTGATACCACCATCAACAACCAACTACTAGCAGAGTAGGGCCTGATACCACCATCAACAACCAACTACTAGCAGAGTAGGGCCTGATACCACCATCAACAACCAACTACTAGCAGAGTAGGGCCTGATACCACCATTAACAACCAATTACTAATATAGTAGGGCTTGATACTAGTAGAGTGGGGCTTGATACCATCATCAACAACAAACTGCTAGTAGAGTAGGGCTTGATACCACCATCAACAACCAACTACTAGTAGAGTAGGGCTTGATACCACCATCAACAACCAACTACTAATATAGTAGGGCTTATTACTAGTAGAGTAGGGCTTGATACCACCATCAACAACCAACTACTAGTAGAGTAGGGCTTGATACCACCATCAACAACCAACCACTAGTAGAGTAGGGCTTGATACCACCATCAACAACCCACTACTAATATAGTAGGGCTTAATACTAGTAGAGTAGGGCTTGATACCACCATCAACAACCAACTACTCTTTTTTTGCATTTCTTGCGGTCCTGCTTGAATTATCAGAATTAATCTGCAGTATATATGTTCAAGGTAGTCAGACTATGAAATATGTTATTAAGACCGACCTATTTTTACCATAGATTAGATGGGCTTTGCAATTTACATTTATCTCTTTGACATTAAATGATAGCTTAAACATATTATTTATATGTAGCGAACTGATGCTCATAATGACCAAGTCACGTTATTAGTTGTGTCATGATGACCTATCAAATATCACGAGAGGATGAATGTTCAGTTACTTTGAACCAAGTCTGCCATTTGTTTGAATTCTCCACCCACTTTACCGTAACAGTGGAGTGCATATGTTTGGGCACATGTACAATTACCCTGTCCACAGCCACCTGTTCTGGTTCAGTAGAGTGCATTTGTTCAGGTACATGTACAATTACCCTGTTCACAATCACCTGTTCTAGGCCTGTTCAGAATGTATACATACAGGTGTACAGGTTTTATGTAGAACATTCAGGTCACGGTGACCTGTTCATGTCATGACCTGAACTATAAAGCTAGCTCATTTTGGAGGTAATAGAAAGTGACTTTTACTGCCACAGGCGGTCATGAAATATTAGTGAATCATTGCCATGGTAACCTGTCAGGTACACACCCAGGTACGATCAGGCTTACACAAAGGGATGACAATCACTTGTGTCAGGTTATTGTGACAATGTCAGACATCCTTTGCGCATCGGAAACTTTAAGTACAAGTAGCCACCAACTGTATTGAGTGTCCACAAAAGTGGTGATCAAAAGCTACCAAGTGCTATGCGTACTCATTAAAACTGATTATTTTACATCATATGATGATCGGTCAAATAGCGCTCCCTGGCGTTGTGTTTCAGTTTGAGAGATGCGCGTATATTGGCATATTGTGATGTACGGTTGTGAGTATGACAGAGTGCTAACCAAGCAGCCGACAAACTTGAGCTGAATCAAGGCGTGGCATTATAGAAGCACCAGGCGTCCTTGTCATATTCCTCGGGTCTGAACTTACATATGATTGGCTGTCACTAGCATACCACATCTTACATCTGACAATACTTAGCTCAGTAGGAGCTTACCCAGTCTATAATGCGCATGGCGACATTTAAAGTGTTATAGTTGATCCTGGGTGTCTTCATGTATATTACTGCTTCGCCAAGTGTCTCGCCTGTAACACATGTATACGTGTAATGTATACGTGACAACAACAGAAAAAACCCTCCCAAGGCATGTAATATAGGTCCAACCTAACAAGGTGAGTTATATGTATCGACTCTTAGAAATCAGTAGTGAATATGTTACATGACTTTGCAACATAATCATTTTTACTCGTATCTCATATCATTTAACCTTATCCAATAGTTTAACATATGTTTTAAGCATTCTACGGAGTTTTCAGAAATTCATCGCGTGCTTGTGTGCGTGTTTATATGCGTGCTTTCGAACGTGCTAGCGTGCGTGCTTTTGTGCGTGCCTGTGCGCTTGTGTGCGTACCTTTGTGCGTGTGCGTGTACGTGCTTGTGTGCGTGCTTGTGTGCGTGCCTGTGTGCGTGCCTGTGTGCGTGTGAGTGTGTGCGTGTGTATGCATGTTGAGAGAAACAGAAAGCCCTCAAGAGCTGTATCCGAATTCCGCTAAGATGACTGCACTGCCAGCATCTGACATATTTCAGCCAATAAAATATGAAAAATTATGAATTTATCTTGAATATAATGTCTTCTACTCGGAAACTGTATCCAAGTCCACGAAGCGTCTCCTTCACAATAATATTGCATTACTTTAGGCTTCAAATGCAGTCTAAAATTCAAACCATTTTATTGCCAATTCGTAATCTACAGTGTACATGTACGTCTGTTCTGTTTTTTTAAATTGTCTTTGTTGTTGTTGTTGTTGTTGTTTTTTGTTGCTGTTTGTTTTTTGTTTTGTTTTGACCGGGAACTTGAATGTCGTTCAAGGCATCATTTCGGATATTAATACTTATACCTGTATGTCTATGCAAAACATACTCCAAGAAATGACATGTCAAATACTATTGGAAGCAAAACCGATAGTGGGTTGTGCAAGCAAACGACACATTTTGTTTCAAACGTCAACGGCTATAACAATCTCGTAATCGGTATCGAGACATCGCAGGGTCAAGTACATTCTCATAGAACTGTACTTGGCTTGTTATTTGACAGTATTTCTCAGTTCATGAAAATGATCTGCATGTTTTTAGTCTTCGTAACAAATGTGGTTCATCTAACAGATACAATTAAAAACGTTTCTGAACTTTATTTCCAATAAGACAGTCACGTGACTGGCAGGGAGAGATTGACAAATACATTGTTTCGCACACCCGATGTTGGGTAGATATATATATGTCGGGTATATTTAAACAATTGCAAAATAGATTATCTTAATGCATTTATATTGTGATTATTTTCTGTGTATGTAGGTTGTATCTACGTCAAATGGCAGATCAAGGATCAGGGATTCTTTGAATGGTCTTGGTTCTAAATTGCACATCAATCTTCTTTATTAACATATTTTGTTTAATAATAATAATAATAATAATAATAAAATTTGTATAGCGCTGATACCAGACAAGTCTGTTCATAGCGCTGTTTCTTTCTTGTTGTCGCACAAAACACACATATATGATATAACTATTCATACATGTATATTGATAAGAACCTACCCGTGAACAGTTTATAATGTGTAGAATGAGCCTAGAACAGACATCATTCAAAATGTTTAAGTTTTGAAACTTGCATTCTTTAACTGACCTTTTAAAAAAGAACGTTCTCAATTCATAAAGGTTATTAGATTGGTTTGAAGTACTACATACATACTATTATTGTACAGTACAAACTGTTTTTTGAAGACAATTTACAAACCAGTTTTGATAAACAAGATAGTAGAGACCAAAGACGAGACATGATATTCCAAAATAACAAATTATATCTCATTCACTATGAATCTGCATTGAAGTCGTAAGCATACTGTGTTTAATGTACAAGTATAATTATGTTTGATGTGTGTTTAAAGGATTATTTCCAGACAAGGAAGTGAAATTCGTCTTCTCTTAAATAAACAATTTTGGAATTTGATACACCCTGACGCGTTTCTTAATAATTGATGGAACAATTGAACCCATTGTATTTTCAATACATTTGGCATACCTGTACGCTAAAATGAAATATTAGCATTTTCTCATTACCTTGTACACAGAGTATGGATTGAATGATCCCCTTGACATATGCCTGCAATGATCATACCTTGTACACGGAGTATGGATTGAATGATCCCCTTGATGTATGCCTGCAATGCTCATACCTTGTACACGGAGTATGGATTGAATGATCCCCTTGACATATGCCTTCAATGCTCATACCTTGTACACGGAGTATGGATTGAATGATCCCCTTGATGTATGCCTGCAATGATCATACCTTGTACACGGAGTATGGATTGAATGATCCCCTTGACATATGCCTGCAATGCTCATACCTTGTACACGGAGTATGGATTGACGCACCCCCTTGACATATGCCTGCAATGATCATACCTTGTACACGGAGTATGGATTGAATGATCCCCTTGCCATATGCCTGCAATGATCATACCTTGTACACGGAGTATGGATTGACGGATCCCCTTGACGTATGCCTGCAATGATCATACCTTGACTATATTCAGAACAGAAGAAAGTAATTGACATTGAAAATTTCAAGAAAGCACATTTTGTACCTAAATGATTGGCTTTCCCATACATGCAATCACTTAAGTAAAACATGGTTAGCTCCAATTTCTGAGAAACAAATAAGGACAATAAAACAGAAGAAAGAAGGAATACTGGGATAATATGATCAGATGTGCATTATGTCATGTCCAGGAAGTAGAATGCCAGAATGTCAGGTACTGTAAGAACATACACATTTATGGCAATTGAAAACAAGTTTGAAACGTTATTTTTTCATACCAAATGAAACCTAACAGTATTTTGTTAAATGCAAATATTATAAAATTGTAAAATTATAGCCAGTTTACATTTGCAGAATAGGCAATGACTATCACTTACCGATATATGGCTTCTTAATGCAACCGATATGAGCAGCAACTAAAAGGTAACTCATGAATAATTAGGTGGCCGCTTTCAAGAGACAAACCTAATTACCTGCAAATGTTTTAGAGATTGGCTAAAAAAGTTCATAGTTATGACATGAACTATTTGGTCGCATTGCCACTAATGGTCTGTTACAACATTCTACTTGGAATTGAAGCACATCTAACAGTTTGGCAGTGTTCAATAGTGATGGGCGTTTGCCTGGTCGCATCTGTACTACTGCGTGTGACCTGCGTGTGGTCTGCGTGTGATCTGAGTGTGGCCGCGTCTAAATATAAAAATATGTAAAAATGCATATATTATATGCATTTTTATATATATTTTTATATTTAGACATGACTAAACAGCCACAATTTCAATTTCTAGTTTATACACCACTAACAGCAAAGTCATTTTATGATCTGTGAGGCAGACTTTGGTGCCCTTGTCACAACCACAACTGCAATTTCTAGTTTTTGCAGGACTGACCATAAGGCTATTAATGACCTGCAAGGTAACAGTGTGCCCCTGCGTGTGCCCCCTGCGTGTGTAACGCTTGTGTATCGCATGTGTAATATGTGTGTATCGCATCGCTTTCCTTTTATCTTTTGAAAAGATTCTTTTCATATTTACATTATTTTGAAATGAATAAAATGTTTGTTTAAATATATTTGTGTACAAATGTCATAAAATTGTCAATTATAAAAGATATGTAATCAGTATTAGCCCAATTCTTCAGCAAATCATGTGTTAATTTCTCTGAAATGAACATGACGACTGGCTGGGTTTGTTTTGAGCTGGGGCAGACGACATTTTAGATTTAGGTCATAGGGACCTTGAAACACAGATGGGACCCCTGATGGCAGAGACTAAAACTTTTTGTGGGAATCTCGAAACTGATGACTGTTCACCCAGTTGAGATAGAATTACACCCATTTCATGTAGTGCTTTATAGGTGGCTTAGTTTCACTGCATGTAATAATATAAAATTGATTACATTAAATGAGCTGAGAACTTAAATGAGCCACACACAACATAGTTCTGCACTTATTACCATGTTTTCACTGATTTGCTTAAAGTTGATTGTAAACCCCATCTATCTGAAGTGGATAAGTATGAGATAAAGACAAGGACAGGACTTAATATCACAACATAGAATGCCATCAACATATTCATACACATCTCTTCAAATGAATGAACTGCAGTCAGATCAGATCAAGATGTATTCCCCAAGAGTACAAATTTCTATTACAGTTAATTTAAAGTAAGTTCATACAGTGTGACGTCCCCGAGTTTTCTGTCTTTAGGTAAAGATTTCCACATTGTAAACCTCCTTTCAGGTATTGGCGCACTTTTAATTTTTTTATATTTTTTCAGATATTGGGGCACCATTAGAATATTAATCTTGCAGACTGGCTGGCAGTTTCTCCATGAGCCGTGGTTTTTTTCTTACATGTAAAACCGTCCTGATGTATATTACTGACAATTTCACATTCTCACACACATTTTCTGTTTTCGGAGAGTAACTTAGCATTTATTAGCAAAACACATATAAACAGCTTATTCAGCAGAATATTAATCTGCATATGAAGGTATATGCGATATCTGGGCATTATTATATTTATAATCAAATGGTTTTGTAATATGTTTAAGGTCTGTTGTGTGCTTGGACGTTCTGTGACCAGTATCCATGTGAGAATGATGGAGTATGCTCCAACCAGCTGCAGGACTACTGGTGTAACTGCACAGAGCCGTACGGCGGTAAGAACTGTGACGTCAACCTTCGCATCTGCGCACTCTCAACGTGTCGAGGACATGGAGTGTGCAATTTCACCACTGACTGGAATGTCTATTGCACTTGTAGTCCCGAGTGGAAAGGTAAATCGAACGAATTAAGAATGTCCTGTTGAAAGTCATTTTGTCAGCTTACATTTATATACTATTCCTACAGAAATAAAGTGTATTGCAGTGTTTATTATACATGTAGATTAAACATGCCCTTGAACAACTTACATTTTAAAATGCGATATGTCCTTCCTGTTATCCAGTTCTGGACCATAATTACCTGTGAAACCCATGATCTTATAAGATAACTTGTCATTCATGACATTCAAGCGCAATTCAAAATCATTTGTATCCTCATTGAAAAGGCAGAAATGCATAACTAATTTCGAGTCATTATCCCTGTGCTTAGTAGCAGGAAGTAGGATTTGAAGAAATCATCTTACTGTACCTTGACTTGATTATCCCTGTTGCAAACGTTGTACCCTGTGACCGGAGGTCTTACTTTAAAGTAATACTCCTTGTTCTTCATGACAGGAAGTAACTGCGATAGTCCAATGAGCTCCACACCTGGAACTAGAAGTATTGGAACAAAGCTTCTGGAAGCTCCCTTCTGGATAGGCATCATCGTGGTTCTGGGGGTCCTCGTCATCACTGGAATGGTCGTCTTCATCCGCAAGAAATGCATACGTCATATCGACTGTAACTGCTGCAAACCCACCGACAAAAACACTGCTGACAAAAACCTTGGTGAGTCATAGCATATTTATGTATATTCATACATGTACGAATGTGTATTTTGTTTCCATGACGTTTGCACTTTTTCACCATCATGATATGTCCAAGTAACAACAATATGATTAATAATAAAAAGATGTTGACAAATGAAGCAAATGTCCCACTCTTTTTAAAGAGTAGCCGGAGATTTTCCTAGTATGGATGAGTATGGATGTAAGATATGGAATAACGCTTGTTGCTGAGTGAACACTTTGAGGTCTATGAAAATTGAAGGCATGAAATCATTTCGTTACTCAAATCACCCTGCCCGACTTGGACATATGATAATCATACTAAAGGAATGATAATTTAAGTAAATCCATTCGAGGATTATTTAGTTTTAAGCAAATCAATTCATCCTGGAAGATCTGAAATGTGATCTTCCATCGTATCTTAGACACATGAAGGATATTAAACTTCAGGGTAAAAAGTCTCAAACATGCAGACATTTAATAATAATAAATAAATGTGATCTCAAGGACGTTTAGTAGTTTTTGGTAGTGGGTATATTTTCAAGGCTGATCTTGGTTGAAATCTTTTTCACACTCGAAAACACAACAGGGCCAACTCAATCGTGATTAAGTGCGAGTTTGTATCACGCATATACATCCATCACGCCATTGAGTAAGGTCACATTCTCCATGTGGTTATATCCAATTAGGACACATTAAATGGTATGAAATGATTTGAGGCTCTGTTATTGCGTTATAACGATGGAATCACCACATTAATTGGCGCAAAATATGAATGAGGTCGAAAACATTGATAAATGTAAAACCCGTGATGAACAGGGTTGACATTGTTTTAAAGAATTATTTAAAAAAACTTCTTTCTCCCCAAACATATAATCCAATTACAAATAAGAAGCTACTTGACATAATGATAATGAAGCTTATGAGTGTTATCAGATTTCATCTTGTTTGTCTGACTCTGCTTGCTCAAGAGCCAATCTTGCATCATGATGGTTTGTGATCTGGTCACCATGTCATGATAGAATGGCCTAGATTACACTAATAGTTAAACATGTCATTCCTATATCAGGACACCGAGGTTGCCGAGGTTTCTATCAGGACACCGAGGTTGCCGAGGTTTCTATCATTTCTCTCTACTTACCTCTGCTTTTTCATGGCGTTGTTTATAGCGGCTTATTAATTGGATATCACCGTTCTTGTTCCGCATTTATTTCAGATAGGTTTGTCACGAATAATGCAAAAAAGGTTGGGAGGCCACACGGTACACATATCCACAGTGGAGTGGAGGCAGTTTGTACTTAACATGCATGCCACTTACTGTTCTCTGGGGAACAATTACCCAAAACTCTTCCTTCCAGCAGTTGACCAGTCAATAGAGGCACGGGTGCCAACACTTTGAGTCACCTCCTGGCAATAAGGATATTCCCCAGTGTAGTTAAAAAATTAGAGGTTTTAAAACTAAATATTATGACACAACTTTGCCATAAATTATGCAGAAATTAATATATACAAATAAAAAAAATCTCCAATCTCCCTAAAATCTAACCAGTCTGGTTTCTTTCTTAAACTAAAATCTCATTTTCGCAGAAAGTCCCGTTAATGAGACCATAGATTTATTTATTCTATTCCATCATTCCAACTCAGTGACAAACTTATGGTTTAATCAGATATTAAAAAAAATGTCTAATCCAATCATATGTTCAATTTAAACACATTTGCCACATTTTGTTTGACTTGCAGACAAAAGAGGCGATCATAGCCGGGGAAGTTTGGCCTACATCCGGGGACATGGTGACGGAGGTGGTTATGCTAACCACTCGTATGTGCATGACAGTACTCCCAGACTCTCGCTCACGCCGAGATCTGACCGCTCAAGTCTCGTCGACCAGTACCACATACCCATCATCAAGGTGAGGCTCGTGATAGCTCC
Organism: Amphiduros pacificus; assembly: GCA_949316495.1. Lineage (NCBI taxonomy): Eukaryota > Metazoa > Annelida > Polychaeta > Phyllodocida > Hesionidae > Amphiduros > Amphiduros pacificus. Next base: position 52,872,825 of record OX439001.1, on the reverse strand, counting down.
CAGGTCTTAATTCCTATCGCTTTATTTACACGTCTTCCAACTGTAGCCTTGATATGTTTTAAATTGTAACTTAGGGGTTGGCCATGAATCTGAAAAGCAAATAGGGGTTAATATGACCCATATCAGACCAGATAATGTGGTCGTGACCATTGACAAAGGAGATGTGGTCGCTAAAACATTGTCTCAGTTCAGGAGGTCGAGGTCTTCGTGACTGACCTATCATGAGTTCAGTGTGATCAAGACACATCCTTTCATTGAAGGAGGTCATTGTATTTATTCGCAGACAAAATGTCTCACAAATAAGTAAATCAATATGGTCACTGACAAAATGTTGCCAAAATAAAATGTCTCACAGATCTAGATGTTAGTATTGTCACTTACAAAATTACCCACATATCAAGAAGTCAATGGTCGCTGCAGCTGACAAAATGACTCACAGACCAGGAGGTCGTTGTGGTCGTTAACACGTGATCTCACGGATCAGGAGGTCATTGTGGCTGTTTCATAGATCAGGAGTTCAAATATATCTGTCATTATGGACGTCAATGTTGTAACTGACACAATCGCAGATCCATTTGAGTCAGGACGTCAATGTGGTCGCTGGCATAATGTCTTTCAGATCAGGACGTCAATGTGGTCGCTAACATAATGTCTTACAGATAAGGGGGTCAATGTGGTCGCTGACATGATGTCTTACATATCAGGACGTCAATGTTGTCGCTTACATAATGTCTTACAAATCATATTTTATCAATTAAAATTAAAACATTTCACTTCCAGTTTAAACGTTTGCATTTTACTCAATACATAACATTTTGTGTATTTTACTTTCAATATCAAGGATGCAATACAAGTGAGAATATATCATACTCTCTACTTTAGATTTAATAAATTTATCCATTCCTTATTTTGAATTTTTTGTATATTATTCATGTGGAGCTGCACGAATTCTGAAATTGCATTATGTCATTGTGCCGTTAAATGCCATTTGGAATTCATGGAAATATCAAATATTCAAAAAAGTTTCAGGCAACACATATACTCGTCATCGTGTCTGATAAATTAAAATTTAATGTCCATTACCAATTCCGGATAAAGTTGAGTATCAGTAAGCCAAAAATACGTAATGCAAAAATAAAAGTATTTTTGTAAGTGCCTCGTCTTTTTGGATATAGCTTTAGGCTATTTGCCATACAGCACTGTCGACATTTGCCAGACTTTTTGAATATTTGACTTTGAACGTCACAGATTCCAAATTAGAAGATGATTCATTACTTATGAAGATGTGCATGGTAATGCTAGCATTTTCAATATGTTATTCTATGTGCACACTCCATTTTTATATCTACTATAGTATATACTTACCTATTTATCTGGTTAGATTAGTATACTCTTTAGTGCATTTGACATGAGAATCGTGAATCTGCCATTTGATCTAATTGGAAGGTGATTTTATCATTAATATGTGTTGCATAAATTAACTCAATTACCTTGACCTTCACATTTGGCATGAGAACATATTAGCCAACGTGTCAAGTTTTGTAACATATTTTTTAACCTTGACGAAAATTTTTATTTGATTTATGAAAGTTGAATCTTCTGTGTTTTATGATCGTGTGATTAAAGGTATATAATAGATTGGTAATAGAATCCGACTTATTTCTAGAACAGGTCAGGTAAGTAAAACCGAGCTCATTTTTCACAATATTTGGAACATACAGGAAGTAAAATGCATCTTTTATTGTTTATTTATCAAATCTCATTGTTGCAATCGTGAAATGTTTGCTGAGTCTTAAAAAAATAACATTTTCCTCTCACAAAATCTATCAGCATTTTAAGAGACATGTACACCAATTTCACGGGCCGTGGCGTAGTTGGTTTAAGTGCAAGCTCATAAGCAGTTCCCCAGTGATGATCCAAAGGTCGTGGGTTCGATTCCCGGCCATGCCGAGATTGCATTCATGTTACAATATCTCACAGGACTGAGACCTGTTTAGAAAGGGTTTACCTGTTGTCTTAGTAAATCTGTGACCTATTGGGTTGTCATGTCAAGGACCTGCGACATGACAATTCAGTGAAGCAGCACTATATCTGTTACATGTAGGTCTCGTCCTGAAATAACTGGAATAATGTAGAAAATGATGCTAAACCCTGAATAAACAAAAACAAGCAAAGATGAATTAAATGTTAAGCTTCAGTACAGCACACAATAATTAGAATTTTGCATTTTAGAAATTTAATTTAATTTAATTTAAGAGTCGACTTGAGCTTCTTATTATGTGAACATATTGTGATCTTTATGAACAGTAAATATGGACATGATCATTAACTTCACATTTGTGATCTCTAGGTTCAAATGGAGAATGAAAGTCACATTGAAGCCAGCGTATCGGATTCAGAGGCCGTCCCAGAAGGCACTGGGGCTGCTGGGGGATTCCAGCTCACCACCTTTAAGAAGGTGTCACAGGCTAATGGCCACGCCCCTCTACAGGAGTCCAGTCTCACTGAGCATGCGCAGGCGGAAGCAGGACGTGGGGCCTCCGAGGGACTCTCCAGGGACAGTTCTGAAAACTCCCTGCACGTGCCTAGTGCCAATGGCAGCACTGCGCTGATGAAGAGGTCAATGAGTTCCTCAGGTACGTACGAACTGCTTCATCCAGACAGCAAAAACGTGGATAACAGGGCAGCTTACAGAGTGCAAACGTTTATTTTTTTATTCAACACTTTAACACATAAACCTGTAGGATGTGGCGTGTACTAAACCTCATATATCGCCCAGCACGTCGCAACAAACACTTATATGCATAGGGAATCTGAAAAGCTAAGATATTGTTGAAATTGTGTGATCAATGCTATGTCAATTCTCCCTTCACTCATATACAACTGAAGGGATGAAAGCTTAAATCACAACCTTGGATGAGATTATTTTTATTCCATATATCAGGTTATCAATTTTGCTTTTATGACCTTGAGGTGCGGATATTTCTGATCTATGCCATCTAATCTTTAAATTCAGTGTTTTAAAACATAACCTAGCCTTACCTTAATCAATATTTCTGCCCAAATCTGAGATCACTTGTACAAAAATCAGAAGAGCCTGTGATCCAATGGAGGGAATGGTGAAAATCAATAATGTCCCATAGAATACTATAATCATGTGCTCAGTGGGCTGTGACTATGAGCAAGTGGGCTGTGACTATGAGCAATTGAACAAACAACAGGGGGCACACAATTCAATGTCAATTTCCTAGAGAATAACATTTTTCAGAGGGTGTTCCATCACCCAATCACCGTTTCTTTCTTATTTCTCTTGGAACAATATATATATATATATAATGCTATATATAGGCATATGGCTGAGATCAAACCTATTTTTATCATTTGGTTTGCAGACAGCTCATCCTTATAAGATCTTGTCAAATTTTTGACAACGTTTGAAGAAAATTGATATTTTTAATTTTCTGTCAGAAAAGTGTAGTTTCGTCCCAACATGTATGTAACCAACAGTGAACAAATGGTTGAAAAATTATACGCAAAACAAACATACTTTTTGAAATATTCATAATGAAGCAAAATGTTTTGTAAAATGTTTTTGGTTTTGCAAATGGTTGAAAAATTATACGCAAAGCAAACATACTTTTTGAAATATTCATAATGAAGCAAAATGTTTTGTAAAATGTTTTTGGTTTTGCAAAATGTTTTGCAAAATGTTTTTGGTTTTGCACAATGTTTTGCAAAATGTTTTGCAAAATGTTTTGAAAAATGTTTAGAAACTCAACATGTTTACTAATTTTAAAGTGTTTTATAAAATGTTTTGAAAAATTGAAAATGTTTTGTAAAAAATGGTTGCCATGGATGTATGTCTCAATAAAGGTTGTCATGAGTTAAAACCCTATCCAAAGCATATCTTTTTTTATATTTTTCTCTTCAACTATCTGTGGTATCAAAATCTGAAAATAAAATTATTGGGAAAAGATAATAAAAAATAAACATAGATTATAAGACAAAACGAAGCCTTTAACTTGAAACCCCCATCCATTTTCAGATCAAACAAAACCATAACAATTTTAGTGATCAGAATGTATATGACAAATTAGTACAGTTCTTAGCACATTTGACTCACAACTTGTATGTCAAACCCCAACCAATGCATGTTATTTTTAAAATGTTTCTCTTCAACATAAGTTAAGAAATATCTTGGGTAAATCGGAAGATAAAATTATTGGTACTAATAGTTGAGATTGCAGTTAAGCGGCTACGGCTCAGGAGAAAGATTCTGGCTTCAGAAAAATCCATCATTACATATACTTGTATATCTGAGGATCGTTCGTATACTTCATGTGCTGTCTTCAATTTCTTATTAATATCTCGCTTATCTTTTGGCATCATCAGATCGGGTTTCATATGTTTTGCATTCAGTTATCAATGTTATTGTTTCCCCTCGGGCACCTGTACTGTTTGCAATCACGCCAGTTATGGATACCCCACTAGAAATAAAAACACTCTCGGTTTATTTCCAGGAATTAATTATAACACCACTAATCGTTTTGAGCAGTTGATATCAAATTTAATTGATTGAATCAAAAATGTTTCCACATACAAATACAAAAGCTTTATTTAAAGTCATTGTTAGATTCAACAATAAAAAAACATGCGCTTAAAAACTTTTCAGTGCCGAAACAAATAGATGACTATGCTTTCTGTGTTAGTTGAGTTATGTGCGTGGATCTAATTTTTAACAAAGGGTGATATGTTCAAGAATATGTATTATATCATGTAATGTAATACAGCATGATATATTATATTACAGGTCGTCTGTGTCGCCAATACAGCCAAGAGACCACTGATGACATTCTTCTGACCTTCAAAAGCCAGTCATTGGACAATGGTCAGACGCATTTTGCCTTTGATGACAGTGACACTGGCACCGATGTATGTACCCAGTCCACGTACCCCGCCGCTGTGGACCTGAGGGACGGCAGCAAACTGACCGTAGTGGACATCAGTCACGGGGCCCATTCACCCATAGAGGAGGAACGCACAGAGGAAGACAAAGCAGCACTTGACAACGACGATGACACAGCCCAGCAACCCGATTCTCCGGCTTTCTTCCAGCACCGGCGCGTTAACAGTGCGCAGAGGAGGACAGACTTTGCTAACTCTGTGCGCAGGGCGAGGTACCAGTCTATATTAGACATGGAGACCGGTGGTACAAATTCTCAGCATTCCAGCGGTTCTCACTGCAGGTCTTGTGGTTCCTGTTGCTCTGCCTTGTCCCTGGACGTGGACATCAGAAGAGACTCTATAGACTCTAGGCAGTCCTCCTCGCCTAGACTTATGAGTAGTAAAGAAAGTGGCTTCTCCAGATCTATGGACCTAACAGAACCATCCAGTAGAGCGCGCAGTAGGTTATGTTCCATATGCAGTCCAGACTCAGATGATGGCTTTCCAAATATATCTCTTAAAAGAACAAGTTCACGAGCAAGTCAGATGAGTTTGCCATCTCAACAAAGACATCGTCACCATCGACATCTTCGTAACCATCATAGACATCATCGCAAACGTTACGAGTCTGAAAGTTACTTACACCTGTCCAGAACTAGTTCATACAGAAGAAGATCGCATAGTCGCAGTCAGCCTATCTCACTGGAGGTTCATGATGGTCACAGTTACGGACATACCCATAATGTAAAATCCAAAGACTCTTACAGTTCTGCTAAATCAGATGGAATATTGCACAGAAGGTCAAGGTCGCATAGGAAATTAGAGAGAAGTAGGTCAAAGGACTCTGACCATGGCAGGAGACATCACAGCCGAAACCAGCAGAGACATAACAGTGAGCGAGACCACTCCCGCCACAGGAACCATCACAGCTCGGATAAATATCACAAAAGAGAAAAAGAGAGGGACAGAGATAGAGACAGAGACAGAAGTAGGGATAGAGACAGGGATAGAGATAGAGATAGAGACAGAGACAGAGATAGAGGCAGAGACAGAGATAGAGACAGAGACAGAGATAGATACTATTATAGTCCAAGTTCTCACCACAGTCCTGTCAATACTCACAGACAATTGGCAAAAACCAGGTCGGACACCAGCTCTGAATACAGATACGGTAATAATTCAGCCAAGGTAAAGCTGCACAAGACAAAGAGCGTGGATGGTAGTCCTGACTATCATTATAAGCAGAGGAGGGACCGCCGAGAATCTGCGAGCGATAATAGCAGCAGACAGTCATCGTCAAGATACAGCAAACGCCACCACAGAACACACAGTGATACTACACTGAAGGACAGAAGATCTCATTCAGAAGGAAGCTGTGAAGAGATAGAGGAACACAACAAGAACACAATGAGGCGATCAGCTACATTGACAGACACATACAGCCCAGCGCAGAGTGTATCCAACATGGATCTCCTACAGGTTCCCTGTTCAGACAGCTTCATACAAAGCGACCAGGAGAGCAATGACAACAGCACAGACCTGGAGGTGCTATCGAGCAGTGGTATTTCAGCAGACCTGAAAAAAGGAAAGGATTCAAAAGCCATCAGACGTTTATCGTCTCACATAGTGGTCACTCAGAGGTCACCGTCGGGTCAGTTTGTCTCTATGGAGGACTTGGACGGGGACCGCCGAGAGACTGGTCAGGAACCTGATGAACTAACCACTGACGGGGAAGCTCACCTCCCGCAGTATGGACCCCTCCAAGGCCTCAGTCCTCAGTCTGCTGTCGTGTCTTCCAATTCTGGCTCACAAAACAGTGTCTCACCAAGACCCCAGGGCAAAGCTGAGCCAAAGCTTCCGGCTGATTCCTCGAATCCAAACAAGCATCCCTTTCAGGATTCAGCTTATCAAAGTAAAGAACAGTCCACAGAGAAGTGTAACTCAAACTCCAAGCCTAACTCCAGCGCAGTCAGCCCGACGCTTGCTACCTCCAGCCGACTCCGAGATGAGCTCAGCAACATTGCCGTCTATAAACAAACACCAAATAGGTAACTTTAGATTTATTATGTAATATCATAATCTAGGAGTGATATAACTGGGTCAAATAGTTGTTGAATTAAATCTTCAGCTGGGGTCTGGCAGACCCATATAGGATGGACAAATCGAATGTTTAAAACCTGTCATGTTTATTCTTGATGCATAGTTGGTAAATGTTGATGGTTAGCATGTTAAGGGAAGTGTTGTTGTTTGTTCAGAAAATAAATTCCAAATTATTAATAAATGAATATTCCAATGAAACAATTAACAGTTCTAAAATATTTTAAATTTGAGAAGATGCCACAATTTACACACAATAAAATATCACCCACCCCCCAAAAAAAACCCGCTGAAAGAATTGTCTTCAGAAGTGAAGCTTGATTAATGTTACAGTAACCAATCATGAGACTATAGCCAAATAATTTAATAGTTGAATACATGTCACGATCATGCATTATTTAATGTATTGTGCTATTTGTTTTGTTGTTGTGCTGCTAATCAAAGACAAAGTACCAAAGAAAAGGGAAATGTAAGTTCAGAGCTCTCCGTAATGAGTGAGCATGAAGGATTTCAAACAATAGATGCTCCCGGTACCATTAAGGCCAAGGCTGTTGCTGATGATAATAATGATGATAATAAAGTTACTGATCATACACCCATTTATGAAGAAAACAAATACGATTTTGTTAAGGCCAGTGGATGTGCTAAAGACGATAGAATTGATATTAGTAATGATACTTATAATATCAAAAATGAGATGGAACACAATAGTATTGTTACTGGTACTGATGAGGGAAAGGAAGGAGGAGATGGAGATGAATGCGTGAATGGAGACATTAATGTTCCTGGTGAGTGCGGAGGTGCTGAGTATACCAGTGGTTCTGACTTTACTACCTCTGATACACAGTCTATCGAATTGAAACTAGAAGTGTTTTCAACGCGCCTGATTGCGACTGATTCAACCGTACATGAAGCAAAAGAAGTTGACGGTGTTCAAACTAAGAGCACACAGGAAGTTTACAAAGTTCCTAAGACAATTCCATCAAATCCTGTAGATGTCAGAAATCAACACGATGTTAGGGCCCAGGACATGGTACTCTTGAACTATGAAGATCCAAATATAATATTACAGGAATCCGCATCTTCGACTGTCTCTCAACCACCGAGAGACACGGGATCAGTATACCAACCACAAGCAGATAGTGAAGCTATTCTTAATGCTCCACATCTTGCAAATAGTAAACCAATGCCGCATCCCCCATCCCTGTCAGATGATAAAACTATGCCAAGTTTCACACCACTTGCAGATAGGAGGCCTATGCCCAGTTCACCACGAATGACAGATCATAGGTCTACCCATCCCCCACCACTAACAGGTGATGAATCTAGACCACCTCCCCAGCCCCTGGATGAGAGCAAAACTGTGTCCCATCCCCCACCACCACTAACAGGTGATGAATCTAGACCACCTCCCCAGCCACTGGCTGACAGCAAACCTGTGACCCATCCCCCACCACTAACAGGTGATGAATCTAGACCACCTCCCCAACCACTGGCTGAGAGCAAACCTGTGACCCATCCCCCACTACCACTAACAGGTGATGAATCTAGACCACCTCCCCAGCCACTGGCTGACAGCAAACCTGTGACCCATCCCCCACTACCACTAACAGGTGATGAATTTAGACCACCTTCCCAGCCACCGGCTGAGAGCAAACCTGTGATGCATCCCCCACCACCACTAACAGTTGATGAATCTAGACCACCTCCCCAGCCACTGGCTGAGAGCAAACCTGTGACCCATCCCCCACCACCACTAACAGGTGATGAATCTAGACCACCTCCCCAGCCACTGGCTGACAGCAAACCTGTGACCCATCCCCCACCACTAACAGGTGATGAATCTAGACCATCTCCCCAGCCACTGGCTGGCAGCAAACCTGTGACCCATCCCCCACTACCACTAACAGGTGATGAATCTAGACCACCTCCCCAGCCACTGGCTGACAGCAAACCTGTGACCCATCCCCCACTACCACTAACAGGTGATGAATTTAGACCACCTTCCCAGCCACCGGCTGAGAGCAAACCTGTGATGCATCCCCCACCACCACTAACAGTTGATGAATCTAGACCACCTCCCCAGCCACTGGCTGAGAGCAAACCTGTGACCCATCCCCCACCACCACTAACAGGTGATGAATCTAGACCACCTCCCCAGCCACTGGCTGACAGCAAACCTGTGACCCATCCCCCACCACTAACAGGTGATGAATCCAGACCACCTCCCCAACCACTGGCTGAGAGCAAAACTGTGACCCATCCCCCACCACTAACAGGTGATGAATCTAGACCACCTCCCCAGCCACTGGCTGAGAGCAAACCTGTGACCCATCCCCCACCACTAACAGGTGATGAATCCAGACCACCTCCCCAACAACTGGCTGAGAGCAAAACTGTGACCCATCCCCCACCACTAACAGGTGATGAATCTAGACCACCTCCCCAGCCACTGGCTGAGAGCAAAACTGTGACCCATCCCCCACCACTAACAGGTGATAGATCTGGTTCTCATTCCTCAACGTTGCAAGACAATACACCTATTCCCCGTCCCCCGGCAAATAATGGATCTACCCTCCTTTCCAGAACCCTAGCAGATAATAAGAAAATGCCATTATCCCCACCGCCGGCAGATTATGTTCCTGTGAAGTATTCTCCACCATTAGCATATAATTTTGTGCCCCATTCCCGACCACTGGAAGATAGGAGAGCTATGCCCCACTCCTGCCTAAGAGTAAATGATAAATCTGATCACCAAGCTAACTGTAGAACTGCAGATAGCAGGTCTAGTCCCCTACCCTCATCTCAGGAAGTCTCCGCAGCTACAGATCCTCTTAGCCTTAAATCCACATCAAGACCTGACACTGGCACATCATACCAACTCCCTCAGTTTCCAAGCTTCCCGTCTGCCAATCATTATTTCCAGCCTGATATAATAGAGAATGAAAAGCGTCCAGCATCCACCTCTGTTGTCAGTTATATCCCTGCCCATGGTTACCCCCCACATTCCCATCACAGCGAGGTTATCTTAAGTCACCCTCACCCTGCCTCGTCGGGAAGGTCCCTCTCGGATTATACCCCATCAGAAAAAATCTCCTTTCTGTACAATTCTGCTTTACATAGTGCTAAAATGCAGGAGCATGATGCCTTCTGTCACTTCCAGACCCAGTACCCTTCTCCTTCCAGTGATAACTTAACTAGGCAGGACTCCTTGTCTGGCCCAAGAAACATCAATGAATCTCCATATGTATACAATGAGCCTGTCGTCAGCATCCAGCAAGAGGTGACACAACCTAAACCAAGGCCGCAGAGAACAAAACCACCCAAAAAAATGAAAGATTTTCCATATGCTCTTTCAAATGATCAAGAGGATATTGAACCAGTCATTAAAAATAATTCACAACTTGCAACGCACAATTGGATGACTTCTTATCGGTTTCATAATGAATCAGGTGTGAATGGCTCAGCTTCAACATTTACAAACCTACCACAAAATTCCAATAGCATTTCCAATGTGCCAACATCTGAAATCATCTCAGGAAATCTCAGTCACACTCTCACTAGCCCTGTGCGAAACAATGTCTCCAGTCCTTCAGTTGCTAAGTCCCTGGTCAAGCAAGGCGTGAAGGACTTCACCCCGACCATTCCTGTCGGTCCGCGGGACAACATTCCAGGCACGGAGAAAACCAGACACAGCTATAGCGATATAAGAGGCCAAAGACCAAAGACCAATCAGAGTAATGGGACGGTGGTGATAGCTAATACGAGGCTGTAACCGGAAACCAAAGCTCAAGCCTGGATTTTCTGACGTCAATCGGTATAAAACAGTAGATTTCTCTCATTACATCGACTAGAGCACTTGCACGTGTAGGCCGTGCACCAATACGTCATTCTATAATACCCTTGAACGATAGATCACAAAAGAAAAAATAACCAATTAAAATATTGCATGTATTTATACCAAAAAGCATATGATAGTTTAGCGGGCTGCTGTATTCACTGCTTTGTCATTGTTTTGAAGATTATAAAGACAGATTTACAACAACTACATCGCCATGCATGGTCGTGTAATCTTATAGTATATTTCAATGCTTGGTAGAGTGAAGTTTAGACAGGTCACCATTCACCTTTCCTATTGATGGATGTCTCACACCATTCACCCCGTGATCCCCTGGATAGACGATTATATGTATTATATATTCAACTTTATCACCTGTTATAAATCACCTAATGTACTTTCCTACGTATAGGGATATGTAATTGGATATTGCAATTGAGATCTAGTACATTGGAGAGTGAGTAGATCTAGATCATGACCCGTGTTCGGGTATTTATTAATAATCATTGCAATGATTATTGTCACGATGCAAATGAAATTTCAATATAAAATGATTGACTACTACAATATAAAATGCTATATTGGAGCAAGATTCGTTCTTCGATGGTAAAGTTTTCATTTCGTGTGTGTTTGTTTGATTAGTTTATCTTTGTATTAATGACATTTTCACCACACTTAAGATCGGGAAGAAGCATGTCACCGGGACTCAATGCCCTACTCTTTACGAGTATATTGACACTGATGACATGTTTTTTGTGTTGAAAAATCGTACCTACAATATAACACAAACCCAGTATCCAGATTTACTGTAACTTCATTTATCAAAAGTTGCTGTTCCTATTTCATAGGTTAACCACATGTAATAAGATGTGTCACTTTTACATGCTGATAATATAGATGGTTACATCAGGCCGGTAATCTACAGGGGTTCTCGAATTATATTATTATTTAGATGACCATTACACAGGGATCTGTTCCTGTATTTAAAGAATGAAGAAAAAAGAATGATTTCTTTGACAAGTTTATTTAGATATGAGTTTACCAAACTATACCCATGTCAATATACCATGGAAGCAAATCAATCTTAAACAGAAAATTATGCTCTAATACAATACAATCCTTATGAAAGTTTAATATTATTTTAACATTAGTATGTCGGGTTTTGATAAACAGCACATACCTGTAAATCATCATTCCGTTTTTTTAAAGAAATGCTATGCTCTTTATTGGGTTTGACAGACATTTTATCTCTTAGGTTTGATAAAACACAAACCTCGATTGATATGAAATACATTTATTATTTCACTTGATTTGATAGACGTATCTATAACCTCATTGAATATTTCTTCGATATGCATACACAGTAAAATAGGTTGTCATCGATCAAGATATAAACCGTTGCTTTTTACTTTTGAAGTAACAAACTCGAGAATTGATTTTCTGTTTGTGTTCAGAACTGAAGATAAGCGAGTTACCAACCAGTTGGAGCTGGCTGCCCGGAAGTTGGCGGTGTTGAAGGAAGCAGAGGACCGCGTTATGGAGAGTGACATGGCAGACCAACCCACAGCTAATAACTCGCAGTCAGTTCTATATTAAACCTCAATCTCGCATAAATAATGTTCAGTTCCACCTCACAGTGTTTTTTTAAAGAAGGCTAGAATAATTTTACATGACACTATGTGATTTTATATATTTTTGATTTTGTGTTTTTAATATATGTTATGATGGAACATAAACGTAGTGTGATATAATGGAATATAACGTGTATTGCAGTTATCACCACCACCACCATCACAACCACGTCCACAAGAGATTAATGCAACGACAGCCGTGGCCGAGTCGGATGCTCAGCATGATCGCCGACGAGGAACTGGAGCAGAGTTCAGACGGAAGCGGAAGTAATGCCCCCGCCAGCGCCACCTATGGAGGACGCCTTGGAGGCACCATCATGAAAAGGCAAGACTCCGTGCCCAGAGACAATGTTATGAAGAGGCAAGAATCTGTGCCTAGAGAAGAACCAATCAAAATACAAGAGACTGTCCCCAACATGATAGAAGAGGACATAGAGGAGGAATCAGAAGTGACCGAAGAGGAGAGTGAGGGGGGTCTCAACAGCATAGAAGAGGACCTGACTGTGAGGAGTGTGACGCTGCCGCTTATAGGCCTTCTCTCAGGAGAGGCTGCCACCGAGGTATGACATAGGTTGATTACTAGGGGTGTCACCTAGTGGGAAAAATGATACTGAATAACAGATGGCACTACTAGTATACCATGTATGTGTAAATAGTAAAACTCAATCTGAAAATATGAATGCTTTGATTTAACATTTACAGAATTGTAGGTATATGTAAATAGTGAAGCTTTATTTTAATCAATATAATTATAAATATCTGTAGATATTTATTTTTTAGTTCTACACGTTTGTATCTGTATACCGAATGATATTTTGGTGAATGTTTGTTACTGTTTGTACTCTGCTAATAAAATATTTCATGAGCTTTTAGTATTAAGTTAATTGTAGGTTACTCCCTACATATTTAGACTAAAAGTACTAATCGTATATGCATAATAATATACATTTATTAGTTCTGCTTATTTCTGCTAAACTCACGTTAATACGTGTTGGGCTTCTTTACCTCAATTATTTATATAAAGTATAATGGTATATTCAATCCTTAGTGATAGTCCTTCCCACAGGTTTTTCTCGGATTTTATTGACATGTTTCTCACATTTTACAAGTTAAAATCCATGTCAAAAGAAGCATGTTACTCAGACGTATTATTGCACAAAATATGAATGTGGTATTTTTATCAGGTGATATTAATATAACAAATTTGGGCCAGATACAGATATCTAACACATTTAGTTAATTACGAACTGTAACCTTAGCAATTTTTTCTACACCGGATAGACATATTGTTAAATCTACTTTGATAATGTTTAAAATGAGAGCTGCACCGTTATTTCATATTTAACGTTAGGGGGAACAGTGTCTTCCAAAGTTCCTTTTCCCCACTAAAACAGTCATGTTCCCTACATTTGAATTCCAAAAAATGAAATGGTGCAAGATAATTGCTTTGCATCAAAATAACTGCAAAATGGATTTTAGCTTTTAGCGTATCAAAATCTTTTGATTTGATTTTTAATTCGTTTTTAACATTTTATCAATTCTAGTCATTTTAGATTTAAAGTAAAAATAAGAAAAAGATGATTTTTTTGGGGACCAATTAAAGAAAGGACAGTGCTGACTTGAAAAACATTTTGGGAATAACTGCAATAGCAATCTGTAAAACTAAGGCACTAATCTTTAGCTAGAATGGTGTTTTGTAGTTTAAATAGAAGGGATTTTATAAAATGTCTTATAATTCGAGTAATTTGCATCTTTTGTAAATAAAATAATTCAAATATGTGTTAACTTTTGACACCATTTTGTAATTTTTGACATGACTTTGAAGAAACTTGTTACTTTAGCTGGCTTTGGTACGTTACAAAGATGCTCTATTTCAAGGAGTAATGACGTCATAATGGTGCTGTGGTTAGGCCACGGACAGAGTCCTTGTAAGTCTGTGACCGGGTGGGTTGTCATGTCAGAGTCCTTGTAAGTCTGTGTTTGTTTGTTTGTTTGGGTTTTACATCACTTTCAACATTATTTCAGTCATTTCGTGATGAGACCTACTTGTAGCAGATATAGTGCTGCCTCACTGAATTATCATGTCGCAGATCCTTGACATGACAACCCACCCAGTCACAGATTGGTCTCATCACGAAATGACTGAAATAATGTTGAAAGTGATGTAAAACCCCAAACAAACAAAACCTTGGGGATATGCGCATCATAGTGTTATCCACAGGCATTAGTGATGCTTGAGAGAAGAGTCAGACAAAATATTGACATGAACTTTATTATATCTTTTACTTTGAACATCTAAGCTTGAAAGATGGGTGAACATGTGTTCTATTAAGGGCTCAGATGGGCTTGTTGATTTATTTAGGTTTGAATTTGTTGTCAAGAGTCAGGGATCTCGCCAGAATGTTATACTCCCACTGGGATGTTCTCCCACTGTTATACTAGGTTCTCCCACTCTAATACATGGTTCTCCCACTGTTATACATGGTTCTCCCACTGTTATACATGGTTCTCCCACTGTTATACATGGTTCTCCCACTGTTATACATGGTTCTCCCACTGTTATACATGGTTCTCCCACTGTTATACATGGTTCTCCCACTGTTATACATGGTTCTCCCACTGTTATACATGGTTCTCCCACTGTTATACATGGTTCTCCCACTGTTATACATGGTTCTCCCACTGTTATACATGATTTACGATTATATAGAATAGAATATGCATTTATTTTGGTGGACAAAATAGTCGTTATTGTCACCAAAGATGGCAAAATTGAGATATATATTCCTGGTTGACTGAAAATCCAGATTTTTAAGAGATCTTGCCACTTGGCCGGTAAACTGTCTTGTTCATTTTCGAGGTCCAAAGAGGTTGAGAATAACCTATATTCATATAAAATTTGGTTAATTCGGAAAAAGATTAAAGCTGGATGGATGTCAATCAGCGTTGAGAAGTCATGAAGCACCGAAAAGAAAATATAAGAATGTATGTGGTATGTGGCATGTGAACATGTGAAACATGTGTGGCATGTGAAACGTGTGGCATGTGAAACATGTGTGGCATGTGAAACGTGTGGCATGTGAAACATGTGTGGCATGTGAAACATGTGTGGCATGTGAAACATGTGTGGCATGTGAAACATAATCTTGTGAAGCAAAATCCCTGTATGATGCAATTCCAACCTGCGCGAACGTGATAATTGTAAATATCAACTTGTATGATATGTTAACCTGGAATTTCTGTAATACAGAAAAATCCAGCATTTTTTTTACATAACTCGATGTTCATCCAAATAATTGTAATTAATACATGTAAAATGCGAAGTGTCTTTCAAAGGGAATGTTTGAACATATATTCAATACATGTAATTAATGCATTTGTGATTGTAATATGCTATATTTTCATTTTAGCTCAATATTTCTATATAATTTGGGTAGTTCTATTACATGTCTGTTTAACAATGCGATAACATTAAAATAAATTAGGCGAATTAAGCCCAGTTACAACAAGACTTACTTTATCGTTTTCTACCTTTCGATGATAATATTTTAATGATCTTAAATAGTAGTTTTAATTGTTAATTGCAACTTATTTGCAATTATTTTATTATCTTATCATAATGTTTTTCTCCTTAATAGAACATACCAGACTTTGGTGGAAAAATACTGGAGAATTGGGGGGGGGGGGGGAAAGGGTCGGGGGGATTCAAAATTATTCATGATATCTGTAGCGTTAGCCAAGCTGTGAAAGCGCTAAATCTGTGGTGGTTTAAGTTTATCGAATATTTCATTAATATCTCATGAGGGCCTCACCCAATATGACGTGATTCTATGAGATAAGAATTAGCTTTGTATTTTGCAAAAGAGAAAAACTGACAAAATTTGAATAGAACCGACTGCTTCTCAAGATAGAGGCTTGTAAGCACCACAGACTCGCCATAGTATCAAACATTAAGTACTCTGCATCAACTCGTCAATATTGTATTTATCTGATTATCAATAAAAGAATACATTATGAACATCATGGATTTTTTTCTGTGCCGATTCTCAACACATATTGTGCAAGGAGGATGAGGAGATATCCTATTCTGACTTCTCTCAAACTACTGGGGGTAGTTCTTAGTCATCACATTATGGAAGATGTTATGTTTGCAGATTTTTCTCAAATTTTTCCCCATTACTTTTTATACAATATTCAATAGCTATTGCTAGACACTAATATCATGTCCATATATTATATGGACAGTACACCACCTCGGTGGTGCCCGTATGCCTTTGCCCGGAATTCCGGTCACACGTCACTGGAACTTGCGGTTGTTGTTTAGGGTTTCCCTGTTCTATATTTATGTCAATCAATCAGAGCAATCCCCTCCATAAAAGTGACATTATTCGCCCGCTGCACAAACCCATTGCAACGAGATGTCCTTGATAGTCCTAATATAGATTTGGACTGCATAGTCTAAGCTATTGCAGAGTTTCCAGTATGCAATACTGTGGCTCCACCTAGGCATTAAAAATATCAGACATCTGAAACATCCAGGTTCTCATTCTTCTCATCTAATCATGGCCTCAGTTTGAGATTTTCATTATGGAATATGATGGCGACTGATTGGCTCCTATATTAAATTTAAAATTAGTCCTGGTTATTCTAATAAATTATCATCACTTAAGGGTATTTATGGGTGTTGGTAGTGAGTGTCCTCTGGTGGCAGATTTTATGAGGGAACTTCCTTTTTCATTAAAACTTTCAAGTCATGAAATGACATTTTATGGTATTCATTTTTGTAATAAAATTATTGATTTATTATTTGAAAATCACAATGGAATTTCTTTGATTATATTGAAAGCTTCATATCTTTCTAACTCATAAAAAGTGGCGTAGTAATATGTCACTGCTCCAAAATCTATTTTGTCATGTCAAAATGTTAAAGGGAAAAATTTCTGCAGATTGGAAATCCATTTTTTTATGGTCCCACAAACAACTTTGTAAAAGTGATCTTAACAATATTTACTGTGATCCTAGTGAAACAGATTTTCTATTTTTCAAAAAAATTAAGAGAAAAATGGAGGTAAAGTTCACACTTGATCATTTACAAAATATGAATTTTTTCACCTCCCTTCACATATCTAATTGCCAAACTTCCTTTTTATTTCCAAATTATACAAATCAAAATGAGAAAATCTGTTTCACTAGGATCAGTGAATTTTCTTCCCATTGAAATGAAATAAACACAGCTAAAAACAAATATTGCAGTGTTTAAATATTGATTCATTTCATGAATGCTTTTAATTTAATATGGAATGCATTTTTACACCGTAAATGTACCAATTCCCATCAAGTACAGTATTTTGGTAATTTACTCCTCTGCCACTAGGGGGCACTCGCTACCAACACCCATAAATACCCTTAAGTTATTTGTAGGCAAGATGAAACGTTGCGAGATGAATCATATCCATTTTCCATGAGACTAAAATATGTCAATTTATTTTAAATAAGAATTTTAACAAAAAAAAGAATTTGTGTACGGTTTCCTTTTTAAAAATATTTATATTTTCATCGTAAAAGTTGCTGTAAATATGGTAAAGAACATTATAGCATAAATTCATATCTAGTTTCCTAATAATCCCTATGATTATGGTTCAATTTAATTGCAGGGTATCACAGAATGACATGTACACCGAAATCGCTGGGCTGGCCGACGTTTACCATGTTTACACATCAGCCCTCATCGTCTGAGCAATATAGTATACAGACTTTCAGAATAGAGCCTTTCTAATAACATTTCTTACTGCTCTAGGAGCTGTATAAAAAATATGCAAGGCTGGACAGACCTGGAGCATCCAGCGTCTCATTTTGCTGATGTAAAACGTGTGCCCGACAATAGCATATTTACTGCTACATGCATAGAACAGCTCTTAGGATTCTGGTCTAGGTTTTTATTGGTGGTCATTTTAAGAATAAAGGGAGTAAAACTGAGAATATTTTTCTGCATTTCACCCCCAAAGCAAATACAGAATAAAAAGGCTATTAATGATCATTGATTATTGACCTCAGTGTGGGCCGTGTCATTGACCTCAGTGTGGGCCGTGTCATTGACCTCGGTGTGGGCCGTGTCATTGACCCCAGTGTGGGCCGTGTCATTGACCTCAGTGTGGGCCGTGTCATTGACCTCAGTGTGGGCCGTGTCATTGACCTCAGTGTGGGCCGTGTCATTGGAGGAGGGGGGGGAAAGGTCAGAAAGCGAGGATTTCTATTGGTACAGACTAAATTAAGTTGTCCGTAAATCCACTCCAGGGACAATAGTACAGTCATCATTAGCGCTGGTCTAGAATTTCAATCGTGATTATATCTAACTAGGGCAAGAATGAACCAGTTTGAATATGCTCAATGAAAAATCAAAAAAACTTATAAAAAAGGAGAGAATTGAGTGTCTCCAGGGACAGCTGGGCAAGTTCTGAAGCCGTGAATGAAGAAATGATCACTTGGAAAAATCGTTTAGAAAACAATTTATTTCTGAATCAACAAATAAGCACACAGAAGTAACAAACATTGCAGGTCCAATAACAGCAAATATCTTAGGACCTGTTATGAAAAACCATTAACAAAAGTATAATATCGTGGTCATCATAGTGGTACTGGTATGGACTGGGGCACTGGCAGTCTGCTTACAGTCTCCAGGAATGAGGTGGTTAGGGCTGCACTCAGCGTGGCGTGGTCTACTCCCGCCTCGCCTAACTTCTTCAAAAAGCTGAAATATCACGTTCATATTAGTCCTACATCTCACATTGCCAGCTTGCACGTGAATTCATTTATTTGTGTTAATGTTGGATTTTGAAAAAGATTGTTGTGCAGAAAATCTTTGCCCTTGGGACCGAGAATCAAAACACTAATTTATCTAAATTTGGAACAAAACTTTGGATATAAACAAGACTAACCTTTCCAAGAAGAGTGCTTGCATTTCTTCCACATCAATAGGACTCGCTATAGCCGCACCAACTGCAAATAAAGTTCAAAAATGTTCACAACAACGTTCACAAAAACGGACAAAATAAAAGCTGGCCACTTGACGATTTATTTACACAAGGTGAGAAAGCGGAGTATGTAAGTAGGACGATACAGGACGTTACCCATGTAAGCAGGACGTTACCCATGTAAGCAGGACGTTACCCATGTAAGCAGGACGTTACCCATGTAAGCAGGACGTTACCCATGTTAGCAGGACGTTACCCATGTTAGCAGGACGTTACCCATGTTAGCAGGACGTTACCCATGTTAGCAGGACGTTACCCATGTTAGCAGGACGTTACCCATGTTAGCAGGACGTTACCCATGTTAGCAGGACGTTACCCATGTTAGCAGGACGTTACCCATGTTAGCAGGACGTTACCCATGTTAGCAGGACGTTACCCATGTTAGCAGGACGTTACCCATGTTAGCAGGACGTTACCCATGTTAGCAGGACGTTACCCATGTTAGCAGGACGTTACCCATGTTAGCAGGACGTTACCCATATAAGATGGACGTTTCCCATGTAAGCAGGACGTTACCCATGTAAGCAGGACGTTACCCATGTAAGCAGGACGTTACCCATGTAAGCAGGATGTTACCCATGTAAGCAGGACCTAGTTTCTCAAGCCAATCACAAATTAGTAATGATCTACTTTACATCACGTAAAATCTGAGCTTACCTGACAAAACTGATAATTATTTGTTCATAGTTGAAAAGAATGATTTTGGCATTTGGAGAAATTGAAATTTACTGAACTTTAAAATATGTAATAAAATCCGTCGTTCATTACATGTATAATAGTCTTGTTTCACCAATTGCACCGAGTCATGACCATGTGACCACACCGATTGCACCGAGTCATGATCATGTGACCACCCCTTATCCTACGCGCAATGATCACGTGACCACACCTTATAAAAATTATCCTATACGTAGCGTCCGATAAAGGATTACACCCAGGTCAGCAGGACTGAAGCTGACAATACCTATATGGAGATGTATGCTAGAGGCGAAACAGAACAATACGTTTTTATATCCAAGTAGTAGGATAGAGGAGTGTAACTTTATAAGTGGCCACTTTAGTTGATAATTTGTTTGCTAAATATCAATGTTGTGACTTGCCTGTTTGGAGGACGCTCGCTTCGACGTAATCTTGCAAGAAGTCATATTGACCGTCCTCTAATATCGCCGAAATTATATTGGTCAGCAAATCACCTAAAAAAAGTAACATAACATTCCTGCACTTCGGATCATCCAAGAGGGTAAAACAAGATCTTTTTTTACAAGTGCTTAAACTGATGACCCTGGTAATTACAAATACCTATGCGAGTAAGGTCCGCGTTTTTATTCTTTCTATGACCTTACCAGATTTAACGCAAATTAATGAAGATATTTACTTACCCAGCATTGAGAATGATAAGGTCAAAGTGGGTTCATCGCCCTCCGCTAACGCCCCCATAAACTCGTCCACCTTCTGGAGGAAGTCTACCACGAAGAGGTTAAGAAGGTCCGTGATTTGACCGTCGTGAGTCTCGTCCAGCCCCGTTAACACGGAAGATAGAGGCTCCTCTAGCTTGGAAAACACGGCCTCTGAGGTAAACCTGGATTAAGAAAAGACAATATACGAGAGTATAGTGCCAAAACAAAGATATGAAACATGAATAAGCTTAAAATATAAATGTACCCAGAAAACCTTGTCCTATTTCCTAACAGAACATTAAATTACTAAACGATAGAATAATTTATAAAATTTGTCTCTTTGTTTTGAATCTCTTGATTCACTGGAGTTCAGACCACGTCCCAAATCTTCCTCCCAGAAAAACAGTATCCATAACTCACTCTGGTGCAAGTGTGTTCAGTTTGCCTATGAAGGACTCTACGACATCCTGGTCTTCACAGGGCCTTGCCACCAGTTGCAGGTGGTGTTCTAGAATCTTGCCAGTGAACACCTCTATGAGTGCTCCGACTGTGAGCTGATCATGGGGCAATGACAGAAGCTGCTCAATTCCTTCCTGCATGATACGGGCAGTGGGAACGATTCCTGAAAAAGGAAAATTCTTGATTATAATTACACGTACCCGAACATGTCGGTAAAGTCTTCACAGTTCTTACTCAATTTGACTCTTCTTCTGAACGATGAAAAACTGAATAAATAGGAGACAATTTAAAATTCTTTTTAAAAATATTTTTCCAAATTATTAGGTCATTTCTTCAAGACTATATTACTGTCGCTGTGGTTTGAGGAAATAAACATTTGTTTACTATATTGATTTCATGTTCGCAATTTTTAGTCCGATTCAGAGGGGAAGTTATGTACATGTATATTATATCTAAATCTTAAAAATGGTCAGGCATATATTAGACCTTGGAATGTATGCTTTCTCAATCCTTAGTCTATATCAAATATCTTAAATTCAATAGTAATGCCTACTTTAGCGCACAGTTATGTGTTTTTGATGCCCCGTTCTAAATTGCAGCCTCACACCAAACTTACGAATCCGAATTGACAGATCTCCGGTCATGACCTGTAATCAATTAGCTGACTGCGACGCTCAATAATAAGAATCCGTATGAAAAGTTATTTAATCTGTCATCAATTAGTTCTCCGTCAGATATGTATGAATATTCACGACTTGAAACCGCGATTCCCCAAGACGTATTAGATTTAAATAGACGCATCTTCAGCAGACGACATTTTTAAGACTCATTAAAGTTATTATAGTTATCATTTGTGGCAAAAACTGATATAATAGAGACGCCCTGTTTTTTTTGCTTTTTTTTGAGGGGGCAACATAACAAGTCTGATTAAAATAAGTGGCGTAGCAATATTATATCATTACATTTTTTATTCATGTTTAAGTTGGGACATTTTATAATATTAAACGTCCCTAAAATGTTTGTTTTCATACATATATACATGTAATGTATACGCTGGTAGTGTGCAATACAAAGAGATCCTGAAGATAGTTGACAAACAAAATATGGAAATAAAAATATGGAAATAATAACTATTTAATTGCCCCCAAGTACAAAATAAAAATGATGCAATAATGTTTCGCTTATTCATCGAGCAAAATATGTGATGAAGAATCTACAATTACCATATTCTTCTTTCATCTCTTCAATTTTGTCCAAAACTCCATCAACGACCGCCTGGAAGCCGGTTCTGATAGCTTGCGCAGGGTCCCTCACGGGGGCGCTACTCAGCGCTGGACTGCTCTCAATAAACTGCACCAATTTGTCCCCTACATCCACCTTCTCCATCTCCAACGCCAGTATTGTCAATCCTGCAACCGTGTGAAGTGAAATTATTGAGAGTGGCTTCTTGTATTCAAATGATCATGATATTCTTCTATTCTAAAGTCCTGCCAGATTAGGACAGAATTGCAGGTTCGTTGTAACCAATAGGATATCAGAATAAGGAATTTGAAAATAAAATCTTATTTAGGATATTGATAAGTTTGATCAGATTTCTCTTGATACACGATTTACCTTGGTCTCAACGTTTTTATAACAAAGGGATACACCATTACCTGTCAAGTGATCCAAGATGAATTGCTTGCGACATGCTGGGTTGAGAGCGTCAAGTAAGTCCACACCATGAACAGCGATTTGTACTGGAATAAATGCTGGAACTTCCCATAGCTTCTTGTCCATATACTCTTCGTACTGATCGAGGAGGGCATGAAATTCATTTGATATTTGTTCCATCACTGCATTCAAGCCGGGTTCCATTGGAGGGCCACCCATTGAGCCACCGGCTGGAGGGACACCCATTGAGCCACTGCCATACAAGCCACCCATTGAGCCACCGGCTGGAGGGACACCCATTGAGCCACCCATTGAGCCACTGCCATACGAGCCACCAATCGAGCCACCGGCTGGAGGGACACCCATTGAGCCACCCATCGAGCCACCGGCTGGAGGGACACCCATTGAGCCACCCATCGAGCCACCGGCTGGAGGGACACCCATTGAGCCACCCATCGAGCCACCAGCTGGGGGGACACCCATTGAGCCACCCATCGAGCCACCGGCTGGAGGGACACCCATCGAGCCACCGGCTGGAGGGACACCCATTGAGCCACCCATCGAGCCACCGGCTGGAGGGACACCCATTGAGCCACCCATCGAGCCACCGGCTGGAGGGACACCCATTGAGCCACTGCCATACGAGCCACCCATTGAGCCACCGGCTGGAGGGACACCCATTGAACCACTGCCATACGAGCCACCCATTGAGCCACCGGCTGGAGGGACACCCATTGAGCCACTGCCATACGAGCCACCCATTGAGCCACCGGCTGGAGGGACACCCATTGAACCACTGCCATACGAGCCACCCATTGAGCCACCGGCTGGAGGGACACCCATTGAGCCACCGGCTGGAGGGACACTCATTGAGCCACCCATTGAGCCACCGGCTGGAGGGACACCCATTGAGCCACCCATTGAGCCACCGGCTGGAGGGACACCCATTGAGCCACTGCCATACGAGCCACCCATTGAGCCACCGGCTGGAGGGACACCCATTGAGCCACCCATTGAACCACCGGCTGGAGGGACACCCATTGAGCCACTGCCATATGAGCCACCCATTGAGCCACCCATTGAGCCACCGGCTCGAGGGCCACCCATGGAGCCACTGCCATATGAGCCACTGCCGTATGAGCCACTGCCATATGAGCCACTGCCATATGAGCCACCGTCACGCTCACTATGGTCATGATCGCCACTGCCTTCCGAGCCACTGCCTTCCAAGCCACTGCCATGCTCGCCATGGTCATGGTCGCCACTGCCATACTCGCCATGGTCATGGTCGCCACTGCCATGCTCGCCATGGTCATGGTCGCCACTGCCGTACGAGCCACTGCCATGCTCACCACTGCAATGCTCACCATGGTCATGGTTGCCACTGCCATGCTCCTTGTTATATTTGTACAAGGAAAGTAATCTCAGTAATCTCGGATTGGGCATTCCTAAAATAGAAAGTCAAAAGCATCTGTACTCTCAAAAGATACAAATACATGTCCTAGATTTTCAGATACTTCTCACTCACAAGTTGAATACTTACTATATAATGCAGAACAATTACTACCTCTGCAGTCATTTCCCTAGATTTGATACCATTCTAAATTTGGAATTCCCCAAGTTTTAAATACTTGTCTTGCTTACAAAAATATCAAATCTGAACTGACCAACATCAGGTTATAAACTGTAATCAGGTGTCTGACACAAACTGACCAATCAGTACAACTGCTAGTACAAAACAAATCTATTTATATATTCTTTCATCAATCAGTGGACAGCCAGATAGTTCCAGTAAAATAAATTCTATGAATTACATGATTAAATGATCATATGCTTAAATACATTTAAATTCATAGATGAAATAAATATATTTAGTTACCATAGAAACACAAACCAACATTTAAAACTCATTTCGCAACCCCCATAAATTATGATCATTTATTGCAATCACTGTCAATTACGTCATCGTCTGGGATTTAATGCATGTGCAACTCAAGCTGCAATGATCTTCAATTTTCATGAAAGAAGTCATTACTTTGCTAATACTGGTCCGTTTGACATGCTTTTTACACTGAATTTTACATTTTTCATGTTCTTTTTGATGCACAACCATTCTATAGTGCATCCGAAAATCGCAACAATGCTCTTTCAGCTGCATTGTTTGTTTACTAATTAGTTATGCAATTAGATAATTGACCAACGATGACGTCACTCTTATTTCTCCCAAAAAGGCACGTTTCCCTTGTGCAGTCGTACTTACAGGCCCACAGATCAACGAGCGTTATAATTCTCTTTCCCACTAGGGACGTTAAAGTTGCCCTTCAAATAAGGGACAGCAGTGCCCTCTATTGAAAATGACTAAAATCAGAATCCCAACTATGTGTAATGGCATTGTAACAGACAGTTGTTTCAGACATACGATTGTAACGCTGTAAAAATGCAGCAGATTTGGGAGAGCAGACTGAGAGATTGGGGGTAAAATTCCGAGGCCAAGTTCTGTGACCAACTACTAGTCAACAAGATTAATTTTTGTTCATCGGTTACTTCAGCAAACAATTCATTGGTTTTCTTAAATCTAAATTGTTGTTTTGTGGAACTCAAATATAGAAAACATTTCGGCATCACATGTCTCATGTGATTTATATCAAACTCATCTAAGCCCCTCAAAAGGTAGATTATAAATGCCACATTACAGTTGTAGTGCTGTGTGCAACAGTCAGGAAAGCGTTTACTAGTGATTTGTTTGGGGTTTTACATCACTTTCAACATTATTTCAGTCATTTCGTGATGAGACCTACTTGTAGCAGATAGTAGTGCCTCACTGAATTGTCATGTCGCAGGTCCTTGACATGACAACCCACCCAGTCACAGATTTACAAGGACAACGGGTTAACCCTTTGGCATGGGCCTCAGCTCATGTGTGAAATTGTATCACGAGTTCAATCTTGGCATAGCCGGGGTTCGAACCCACGACCTTTGGATCACCACAGAGGAACTGGTGCTAATAAGCTGGCACTCTAACCAACTGCGCCACGGCCTGTGGCCGTTTACTAGTGAAGTTGACAAAATGTGGGTCATGACCGAGCTAACAATTTTACATTTTTTTCGACGTTGTGAGCACGTTTTATTTTGGTGCCAAGCACGTAGTAACATGACGTTGTATGGACGTAGATCTGTCCGCACCAGATAACGTTGTGAGCACGTTGTTGTACAATGTTGTGAGCACGTTGTTGTACAATGTTGTGAGCACGTTGTTGTACAATGTTGTGAGCACGTTGTTGTACAATGTTGTGAGCACGTTGTTGTACAATGTTGTGAGCACGTTGTTGTACAATGTTGTGAGCACGTTGTTGTACAATGTTGTGAGCACGTTGTTGTACAATGTTGTGAGCACGTTGTTGTACAATGTTGTGAGCACGTTGTTGTACAATGTTGTGAGCACGTTGTTGTACAATGTTGTGAGCACGTTGTTGTACAATGTTGTGAGCACGTTGTTGTACAATGTTGTGAGCACGTTGTTGTACAATGTTGTGAGCACGTTGTTGTACAATGTTGTGAGCACGTTGTTGTACAATGTTGTGAGCACGTTGTTGTACAATGTTGTGAGCACGTCCTCAGCATGTGGTAGAACGTTGTGAGCACGTTTTAAACCGACATTATGTATTGAACATGTTGTGACAAATGATGTAAGCGTATGCTCAGCATGTTGCAAGCACGTGGTGCTCAGTGTGTTGCAAACACATGGTACATATACATCCAGCCATTAACAAATTCAGCTACCTAATCTAGTTATCAGTTGGGATTGTCCGATCAGCAACCTCTTCTAGCATATCAACTGGCATGTCATGCACTTTTTTGACATGTCTGAAATTATATGTATTTTGCAGTAGATAATAGCAATAAACTTCTATCACAACAAAAGACATGATCATTTATTTCTTTATTATATTTTAATCATTCAGAAAATTATGTCTCCTTCATTAAATTCACTATAACTGCCCAACAACTAAGCTATTACAGGTCACCATTTTGCCACCTATTGGCCAATTTAATCACCAGTTTTCTTCTACGTGCTCACCACGTTGTAATGAGCACATTGGCAAAAAAAAAGTTGCAAGACAACGTGCTGACAACGTGGTCAGCTCGTAGAACGTTGTTATAAGGTAAGACCACAACGTTATCCTAAGTGCTCAGCACGTTGAAAAAACGTAGAAAGACCACTAAACCTTATTTCTAAGTGCTCACAACGTTTTTTCTACGTCTTGCGTTACCTGGGCGACCTCGACCTTAAGTTACCCGAACCAGATAATCTGTGTGCACACCATGTGTAAATGACCCTATATGGTGGGTTCTGACATTTGTGGATCACGCTGACCTAGTTAAATTGCATAAAAATATTCCAAACAAATGTATAAATATTTTGTGCTAAATGAGCAATAAATATTCAA
This sequence comes from Amphiduros pacificus, assembly GCA_949316495.1. Taxonomy (NCBI): domain Eukaryota; kingdom Metazoa; phylum Annelida; class Polychaeta; order Phyllodocida; family Hesionidae; genus Amphiduros; species Amphiduros pacificus. The sequence goes on along the minus strand of OX439001.1, from coordinate 52,845,327 downwards.
GATCATTCAATATTAAACTAATCAGAGCTTCACACAGATTGATAGTATTTGCCAAATTACATTGATGACCACAACTTTGACCAAAACTGATTTTTTTTTATTAAAAAACCTTATATTTACTTAACACAAACAAAACACCAAGATCTATTCTTCTCCAACATGTAAATGATCAGCACCACATGTGGAATGTGTGATCCATTTGTTATTAAGGTAGGTCACAGCGGTCTAGTTACATTAATCTTGCGAAAATATTCCCATATTGTGATATAAATATGGTGCCAAGAATGTAGACCAGAAATATCTTAAATAACAAAAAAATAAATAAATAACTTCATATCCCTCAACAACATGTTCTGCAGGGAATCAGAATTTCCGGTCCTGGCTCCCTTCTTTTAATAGTAATCAATCAAAAAGTTAAAATTGATTTTCTTCTTTATGGTGGAATAGGTCGGAAAATACTTGTTACACTTAATTTACTCGATTATGCGATAAAATTTATCAAGTGGCCTCTGGCTGTCTACTTGCAAATGTGAACACTTTACATTTTCATTGGTTTACAAGATCGTATTGGACATTACCGGTAATTATCAAATATGAAAGAAATTTCTAGGTCACTAAACTATGGTTTGGTTTTTTTGTCAACTACCGATAAGTTGATTAGATTTGGTTTAGGTTACAGGGTCACCATTCACAGTAATTTATGAATTTAGACAATTAACATTTGACATATTGTGCGAGGTTTGGTCAATTTCTAAGTCACCAGAATTCCAGTACAGCGTCAAGAGGGAATAGTGCAATGTTATTTCTTCAACAAAAAATATCTCAATATTTTCTTGAATCTAAGAGTTCTTAAGGTGTAACTATTTATCTTCTAATAATAGCTATGCAAACGCGCCAGGAATGGATTTTGAACACCAGAAAACAAAGTTTAAATCTTTTAAATCTATTTTAAGATTTATCTCACTTAATTTTTGTTTATAAACTAACCTTGAACGCCAAGCATACAGATCAACACCAGAGCGCAGACAGCCTTCATCGTGGACGAGTTGGATTATCAAAGAGTTCTGTTTGCTGTCCTGCTGAAGAATTGGAAGTGGATCCAGACACGCGGGCGTATCCATTTATAGTCTCACTGCGCTCCGTTGATTGGCTGATCCGTTGAGTATGTCACACTCCTCAGATGCCTCAGTGGTGATTTATGAGTCACATCATTCACTGCTGAAGTGCGCTCTGAAAGGTTGGTCCACTTTGGATAAGGGGGGTGGCTGGTATGGTGTGGTTGTCAATTTTACAATATGATTGAGGCCCACGACAGTCTTTATTATTACTGCTCAAATTTACAGGAGTGGTACAGTTATCGTTCCTGCAAAGTTTAGATTTACGGTGTTTCTTTTTCAATGGGAAAAAACATTATGGAGGTTGGCAATCGGTCTTCAAAGGTCAGTTCGAATTTAACTAAATAAATAGATATACCTAAAATCATTAATCGTCGTGGTTTTTGAAGTTGGCTTGGAATCTTAAAAACATGCCACGCTTACCAACTGGCCTTCCCACTTCATAGTGAATAATGGGATGATCTGCTCAGAGGTCATCCCGTATATCTCTTCACACGTGACCTTCACACGTGACCTCTCTATTTGGAATAGCCAAGCTTGGTCTATTGTCTCAGCAGGTAAACCTCAAAATAAATCGAGAAAAGTTGTCACTTGTAGGCTAACAAATTCTGCAAAGTGGTTTAAAGTAAAGTAAGGGGTTAAAACTAATTAGGAATGGCAAAAGGTTAACATATATGAACATTATGTCATATTATCAAAGCCTTGTGATCAAGAGTGTCTATTTGATACGGCCCCTGTGTTGAGCAGTAATAATTAAGACGGGATACGGCCTAAATTAGTGGAGCAAAACATAATATCGCTTCATTTCATTTCTAATTAGCACAATACAGAAATATGTCCTTCGTGGGGCTGTCTACGTCCACTTGAATTTTAAGTGCAGGGAGCTTACCTTTCGATGTACTAAATCCACCTTAATGACTATATTTAATTATTCAACTATCTGATAGAAACTAGAGCTCAGTTCAGGTGTAGAGGGTTAGTAAAGATCTTCAGGGTCAAATGGTCATATCAAATAGATTGCCTCGTAAAGGCCAGACGGAGACAGACACATTGCCTTTATTATTCGATATTAAATCACAGAAACTTTTATATTTGTCATTACTTTGTTACATTTCGATCTGGGTGCATGACGTCGCTAAAAGTGAATCAACATTTATGTAAGTACCAGACACAGGATCAAAACAACTCAGGGCAGTTGTCAATTTCCTCAGGCTTGACCTGTAAACTTGCCTATTTTTGTATCTTGTCTTGGAAAATATGTAGTCTCTTCTTTGTCACCAGAATTTTTAACATAAAGATTTCAAATTTAGAAGATATTGACAAAATGTATTATGTACCTAAATAACTATCCATGATAAGGCCCTTACATGAGGACGTTTTTAAATTGCATCATATGACAGGGGCAACTGGTTTGAATAGTAGTTGTCAACTTGCTGAACAGACTGCCATGCAGCGTCGCCACTGTCACTGTACCATCACCACCACATAGCGTCGCCACTGTCACTGTACCATCACCACCACACAGCGTCGCCACTGTCACTGTACCATCACTGCCACACAGCGTCGCCACTGTCATTGTACCATCACTACCACATAGCATCGCCACTGTCACTGTACCATCACTACCACACAGCGTTGCCACTGTCACTGTACCATCACCACCACATAGCGTCGCCACTGTCACTGTACCATCACTACCACACAGCGTCGCCACTGTCACTGTACCATCACTACCACACAGCGTTGCCACTGTCACTGTACCATCACTACCACATAGCGTCGCCAGTGTCACTGTACCATCACCACCACACAGCTTCGCCACTGTTACTGTACCATCACTACCACACAGCGTCGCCACTGTCACTGTACCATCACTACCACACAGCGTCACCACTGTCACTGTACCATCACTACCACACAGCGTTGCCACTGTCACTGTACCATCACCACCACATAGCGTCGCCACTGTCACTGTACCATCACTACCACACAGCGTCGCCACTGTCACTGTACCATCACGACCACACAGCGTTGCCACTGTCACTGTACCATCACTACCACACAGCGTTGCCACTGTCACTGTACCATCACTACCACATAGCGTCGCCAGTGTCACTGTACCATCACCACCACACAGCTTCGCCACTGTTACTGTACCATCACTACCACACAGCGTAGCCACTGTCACTGTACCATCACTACCACACAGCGTTGCCACTGTCACTGTACCATCACTACCACATAGCGTCGCCAGTGTCACTGTACCATCACCACCACACAGCGTCGCCACTGTCACTGTACCATCACGACCACACAGCGTTGCCACTGTCACTGTACCATCACCACCACACAGCGTCGCCACTGTCACTGTACCATCACTGCCACACAGTGTCGCCACTGTCACTGTACCATCACCACCACATAGTGTAGCCACTGTCACTGTACCATCACGACCACACAGCGTTGCCACTGTCACTGTACCATCACCACCACACAGCGTCGCCACTGTCACTGTACCATCACTGCCACACAGTGTCGCCACTGTCACTGTACCATCACCACCACATAGCGTCGCCACTGTCACTGTACCATCACCACCACACAGCTTCGCGACTGTCACTGTACCATCACCACCACACAGCTTCGCCACTGTCACTGTACCATCACCACCACACAGTGTTGCCACTGTCACTGTACCATCACTACCACACAGCTTCGCCACTGTCACTGTACCATCACCACCACACAGCTTCGCCACTGTCACTGTACCATCACTACCACACAGCGTCGCCACTGTCACTGTACCATCACCACCACACAGTGTTGCCACTGTCACTGTACCATCACCACCACACAGTGTTGCCACTGTCACTGTACCATCACTACCACACAGCGTCGCCACTGTCACTGTACCATCACTACCACACAGCGTTGCCACTGTCACTGTACCATCACTACCACACAGCTTCGCGACTGTCACTGTACCATCACTACCACACAGCTTCGCCACTGTCACTGTACCATCACCTCCATACAGCGTCCCCACTGTCACTGTACCATAACTACCACACAGCTTTGCCACTGTCACTGTACCATCACTGCCACACAGCTTCGCGACTGTCACTGTACCATCACTACCACACAGCTTCGCGAATGTCACTGTACCATCACCACCACACAGCTTCGCGACTGTCACTGTACCATCACCACCACACAGCTTCGCCACTGTCACTGTACCATCACTGCCACACAGCTTCGCGACTGTCACTGTACCATCACTACCACACAGCTTCGCGACTGTCACTGTACCATCACTACCACACAGCTTCGCCACTGTCACTGTACCATCATCACCACACAGTGTTGCCACTGTCACTGTACCATCACTACCACACAGCTTCGCCACTGTCACTGTACCATCACCACCACACAGCTTCGCCACTGTCACTGTACCATCACTACCACACAGCGTCGCCACTGTCACTGTACCATCACCACCACACAGTGTTGCCACTGTCACTGTACCATCACCACCACACAGCTTCGCCACTGTCACTGTACCATCACCACCACACAGCTTCGCCACTGTCACTGTACCATCACTACCACACAGCGTCGCCACTGTCACTGTACCATCACCACCACACAGCGTTGCCACTGTCACTGTACCATCAAAACCACACAGCGTCGCCACTGTCACTGTACCATCACTGCCATACAGCGTTGCCACTGTCACTGTACCATCACCACCACATAGCGTCGCCACTGTCACTGTACCATCACCACCACACAGCGTCGCCACTGTCACTGTACCATCACCACCACACAGCGTCGCCACTGTCACTGTACCATCACTTCCACACAGCGTTGCCACTGTCACTGTACCATCACTTCCACACAGCGTTGCCACTGTCACTGTACCATCACTACCACACAGCTTCGCCACTGTCACTGTACCATCACCACCACACAGCTTCGCCACTGTCACTGTACCATCACCACCACACAGCTTCGCCACTGTCACTGTACCATCACTGCCACACAGTGTCGCCACTGTCACTGTACCATCACTACCACACAGCTTCGCGACTGTCACTGTACCATCACCACCACACAGCGTTGCCACTGTCACTGTACCATCACCACCACACAGCGTCGCCACTGTCACTGTACCATCAACACCACACAGCTTCGCCACTGTCACTGTACCATCACTGCCACACAGTGTCGCCACTGTCACTGTACCATCACAACCACACAGCGTCGCCACTGTCACTGTACCATAACTGCCATGCAGTGTTGCCATTGTTACTGTCTGGAGATACTTGATTAAGCTTGTTATATTGAATATATATAGGAACGCTATAGCCATTTCGTGTATGGTGGTATACGGTGGTATTGCAAGGCGGACATTCTTCTCACCACCTCTGCCGTCATTGCCCTGTATTTGATTTCATTCGGGTAATAAATACTCGTCTTGCTCACCAAAATATCACACAATCAGAACTGACCAACAATAGGTCACAAACCTATGATCAGGTGTCTGAACGAGATACTGACCAATCAGTACAATTGTTATGACAAAACGGAATCTGTATGAATACTCATCTATTTTCACTAACCAGTCCACTGCCTGATTTTTTGAAATCGTCATGACTGGTGTCCGACTCTAGTGCACTCTTCCACCAGTGATGCTAGGAACCGAAATGATAGAGAAGTCCTTAACTAGAGGTACCCCTGTTCAGGAATTATTTCTACATCATAAGTGAGTCAGCCCATGGCCTGCACTTGTTTGTTAGAGAGCTATTGATCAAATGTTTTTATTGACTGGTCTGAAATAGAACAAACGTTTTTATTGTCTGTATACAAAACAGAGTAAAAGATTATATAGACACCTTAACAATAGAGCACATGTATATTAAATTTCCTCAGGTCTAAGAATGATAACAGATCTGAGAGATAGGTGTCTCTCTGTTTTTGTTTATGCTTAGTCTTCACATTTGACGTGACTCTGTCCGCGGCAGTGCATGGGTGCTTGAAACTAGCGCTGTGAGCAGTGTACTGGTTGTGATAGATTTCTTACTAACACAGCTATCTTGACAGGTTGAACAAGAAAGATTTATATCTATACTTATTATACTGTGCTGTTAAAACTTGCAAATTGCCGCTGAAATAGGTCCGCCATGTGCATAATCATAAACTGACTTGACATGTTAGGTATGCCAAACATGCAACGCCTTATAATATGCTATTTATATCTCCACATTTCATAAATGAGCTGATAGTTTGTGATGGCGTTGTATTGAAATACAAAAGTGGACTGTTATTGTCTTGGGAACGAATATGAATGAAGAACATCAGTAGTTTTCTTGTTTTTATTTTATTTTAATCACCGATTACCTCAGACTGATGCTACTGAGATTTCAAGCACAACATGTGATGTCAAGAAATTAGTTGTCAGATGATAACAGGGAACAAAAGGAAGAGTAGGACTTGATGTTGAGGTACTGATTTGAATCATCAATAAAATTATCAGTCCCCACCAGGTAAATATAAAACATAATGACTGCAATCATTGAGGGAAACCCCCGATCCCAAGTGTGAAAGACCAGCATTCTGGTACCCAACCTGTATATGATAATTTATAAGGGAAAGAAAAGCGAAGAGATTTTAGGAGATAAATTGACCCTATGTTAGTTAATATCTAATAACTCCTACATAATAGAATTTCCAGCTTAAATCTGATTTCTGTCTTTATTTTCATTATATATAATACAACACAATCACAATATAAGAAATAGTTTTTATTGTACATTGACGAATGATCATGCCATGACAGTATCAACATATATTCTTCTGATTTTACAGATTATTTACAAGTCCAAAATATGATTGTCATATGATTGGCAACAATATGCTGTTGTTTTCTTTATAAATGCACAATCATGCAAATGATATTATGTTAAAGTTTTACCACCCATGTTGAAACAATGATTGCTTTATGTTTAAATAGCATCTAATTATTATACGAAGTAACATGAAGACAGAGCTCGGTGAAACGTCCAAACATATATTTCATGAGTATAATTACTTTTAAACAAATATCAGAAATTATAGCAGATTTCGATGTATATTTATCAATAGACATGTATATATACAGTTTGTATATAAGACTAGAAACCACACGGAAAACGAAACTCAATAGAGTAAGAAATTTACATGTATGAAAAGAAATCACAGAAAAAAAGAGAAGAAATATCAATATGATAAAGTTTATTTTCCGAAGCTGTCTGAGGAATAACTGCATTCGGGACCTATCCACTTTGAGGGGCACAGACAGACGCAGAAGCGGCCCGACTTTGTCCATGTCTTACGCGGCCCCTTGCCGCCGTGCAGACATCTTGGAAAGCTATCGTATCCGTTACAAGGAAATGGGACAGGTCGATAACCTCTCTTCTCGATGAAAGTACCTGCAAATACAAGCAATGGCATGCATAGAAATATATATTCTTTGTCTGTTATTCTGTTTGTATCTATACTTTTGAAGGAATTTCAATAAGAGCAGATAATCAGAGCAGAAGTCAGAAATTGAGGCTGGTGGAAATATTGCCTATTAAAGGTACCCTGAGATGAACGAATATCACCACGCATTGAAAATGGAAAAGCAAACATGATGTCACACCCTTCACATACAAAGACAGAGATATAAATACAACACATACAGGAGGATCAGGAAATAAAGATTCATAAGTGAAACTCATGTGAATTGGACAAAGTAAATATCTGCTCTCGGCCCTCTTGTCATAGGAAGTGATCTCAACGGAAATGAAAAGACTGAGTAATCCTTCCGGTTCGTCTCAGTGAAATCCTTCCAGATCATCTAAGTGACACCCCTACGCTTACCAAGCTCAGGGTGCACATGATTGAAGCCGGCTGTTTCCACCAAAATCTGCCGCTCTACTGCCAGATATGCCAGTTGCACACGATTGGGCAGCGGATATGCCCGCCAGCGAAAGCTGTAGTCCGCCAAATCGGTCGAAACACGTAGTGGATAGACTCGTCGCTGACACACGATTGGTCCGGCAGAAAGAGCCACTTTGCACAATATTGTGAATAGGCGGGCAAGTCCGTGGAATTCCAATCGCGAGTTCCCTATGTCCAGATGGGAGCGTCACAACCTGAGAGATTATTGTTTGGCTATATATATATATATATATATATATATATATATATATATATATATATATATATATATATATATATATATATATATCTATATATATATATATATATATATATATATATATATATATATATATTGAATCATCAATATAAAGATAAAATATTGAATAAGTTTGACATCACAAAATCTGTTGTAATACCTTATTTTCATACAGATATCTTGAACAAGATTTCCACTGAGAAATGCCACATAAAAATGTTGGATGCATTTCCTGTTCCTCTCACTAAACAAATTGATTATTTGTGAAACAGTAGATCTTGGAGCAAAGTGTTTCATGGCATTTGTGTTTGCTGATGAGCAGGCTGCACAACCGATAATTGATTTTTCGATGAATAACAGAATGTGAAGCATGAAAAGACAAACTTGTGCACATGAAAACACAAAGTTGTGCACCCAGACCTCTTGAAGACCAACCTATCTACAGAAGCTTTTGTCTTAACAGTAGACGTACAGGAAACCAAAAGGTCAGGGCCCGCTTTTTGAAACAATATCAAGCAAGAAATTTTGCTAACATTTCAAGTCTGTACTTACATCTCAAATCATGCCCAAATCCGTTTTTTGAAACATTTTCAAGCAAGAGTGTTTAGATGTCAAGCATGGTCCACAGCTTGCTTGGATGCAGATCTTCTTGCTTACATTTTGCATCGAAAATTGAAAAAGATGCAAATGTTTTCAAAAATACTTTTGTGGAGCTTAAAATCGGTTAAAACATTATTGCACCATGACGTCACAGAAGCACCCAAAACACTAAAAAAAGGTTACAAATTGCCCCGTCAGTGCCCCACTGTGATGAGTTCATGATGGGTCAAATATTGGAGCAATGAAAATAAACTCGTAATTCAGTGATTTCGGCAGAATATGAAGATATTTTTGACAAGAAATGGTAGTTTTCATGAAATAGATTATATAGGAACATGGATGTAATTAATATATACATGTGGTACAATTCAACAAAACATAACTCATGCCGTTCACGATGAGAAGTGCTAGTTTGTGCCTATGTAAGACCAGTCCCAAACTTGTTAAAAAAATTGGATGATCTCAGATTTGAAAACAATGCTTACATAATTAAATATTAGATTCCAAGTTCTTGCTTACATTTTTTGCTTGAGATTGTTTCAAAAAGTGGGCCCAGGTATATTTCAGACGTCTGTTTAATATGATAGCAATTACAACTAATGCATTTACAGAAAAAAAACATGGGCCTTTTCATATTTCAATTTTTTTTAATACAAATGTAAGTCAAATGTAGTCACCCCAGTCACCAAACTCATCTCCGGTCTCCTCCACCACGGCTTGATACTCACCCCGGTCACCAAACTCATCTCTGGTCTCCTCCACCATGGCTTGATACTCACCCCGGTCACCAAACTCATCTCCAGTCTCCTCCACCACGGCTTGATACTCACCCCGGTCACCAAACTCATCTCTGGTCTCCTCCACCACGGCTTGATACTCACCCCGGTCACCAAACTCATCTCCAGTCTCCTCCACCACGGCTTGATACTCACCCCGGTCACCAAACTCGTCTCCGGTCTCCTCCACCATGGCTTGATACTCACCCCAGTCACCAAACTCATCTCTGGTCTCCTCCACCACAGCTTGATACTCACCCCGGTCACCAAACTCATCTCCGGTCTCCTCCACCACGGCTTGATACTCACCCCGGTCACCAAACTCATCTCTGGTCTCCTCCACCATGGCTTGATACTCACCCCGGTCACCAAACTCATCTCTGGTCTCCTCCACCATGGCTTGATACTCACCCCGGTCACCAAACTCATCTCTGGTCTCCTCCACCACGGCTTGATACTCACCCCGGTCACCAAACTCGTCTCCGGTCTCCTCCACCACGGCTTGATACTCACCCCGGTCACCAAACTCGTCTCCGGTCTCCTCCACCACGGGTACAGCCATGACACAGTGCAGCAGGATTGTAATATAGAATAACCCGGTCAGTAAGCGTACGTAATCCATCCTCTGCAAGAACAAAGTTAAAGACATAGTAATGAGAAATACTTACTACTTACAAAGGAGACTTTGCATTTATGATGCAGTAATTGCGTGATCGTGATTTGACAGGAAACCTATTGTTTTTTTTTGGTCTTTTTCTTTTATTTCTTTTTATCACTGGGAACCCACTTATATTATTTTATTTACGGAGATTTCATATGATTTGAATTTTTCTTTGCAGGGAACCCTTTCAATTTGGGTCATATTTTCTTAAATACTAATGCATTTCAATTCAGATAAAATAGCATTTTAAACCCCTTTATACATTCAAACTAAAGCAATTAAGTGTCCAGGGCATGATTTCACATAACAAGAAAATTAGTTTGGGAGTCTGCAATGGTGATAGTCAACATTAAAGATCCTTGCTAAAAGCATATCAAGCAGATTGTACAGATGGGATGTTTGTTTAATGTGCGAGAGAACATTAATGCGCCCGACCTCTGTCTCATATGATAAATAGCCAACCAAAATATTTATCTTCAGCTTAGCCAATTCGAGAAATGAAACTTGTTTTAAACCTTTAGTTACGATCAAATTGTCTACACAAAAGCATAAATGAAACTATTTTAGCTTGACATTCCTTTGATTTGGAGGATATTTCTTTGAAATAATAATGTACTTTTTGTAAGAATGTGTACGTGATGTACAAGGGGCGACCAACAGATGTTGTCACGTGGTTTGCCATTTCTACACAAACCTTTGACTCCTTTGACTCCTTTGACACCTTTGACTCCTTTGACCCTTTGACCCCTTTGACTCCTTTGACTCGAGGCACATTAGACCAATATAAACGTTGGCAATCCACTCATTGGAGGAGTTCATTCTTATTCAATTATTCAATGCCAGAGTACAACGGTTTGAGACAAGCAGCTGTTGTGTACCAGCTGCACCCCGTAGTGCAACCTTGCACTCTCGGTGGGATGCCAATTGGTTTTGCCGAGTAAACTTATAGATGTAGAGATGTAGATTATGTTTGACACGGTAATCTTGAATCGGTAAATTTGGAGCAACACAAAATCAATCACAATTTTATAGACATCCATTTACATTTAGCTGTTTACAACATTTGATAGGCCACGGGCCGTGGCGCAGTTGGATAGAGCACCAGCTTATTAGCACCAGTTCCTTTGGGGTGATCCAAAGTCGAGGGTTCGATCTCCGGCTGTGCCGAAATTGAAATCATGATACAATTTCACACGAGCTGAGGCCTGTGCCAAGGTTCAACCCTTTGTCCTTGTAAATCTGTGACCGGGTGGGTTGTCATGTCAAGGACCTGCGACATGACAATTCAGTGAGGCAGCACTATATCTGCCACAAGTAGGTCTCATCACGAAATGACTGAAATAATGTGGAAATTGATGTTAAACCCCAAACAAACAAACAAACAAACAGCATTTGATTTTTCTTTTATTTATATTTTTGTCAACTTTTAGTTCCCTGTGTTGGACAAAAATATATGTTTGAAATCTTTGGTCGATTCCTGTTGGAAGGGTTGATGTATTGAACGGTGATTTATTTGAATGCGGTACAAAATATATTCTAACCTGCACTTCCAGGTGGTGTAAAACACGGAACCCAATCTATTCCAAGATCTTGTATAAAATGTCTGGAATGTTCGGTACACGTAGCTTAACACACCCCATATATGATAGGTAAGGCGATGTTATTTTTCTGTTAGGGATAATAACCCTCTTCACCGGACAGCATTGGTTTCTATGACATCTGACCTTGGATGTCCAGGTCATGGACTATCAATAATGTCTATAATGTCTATAATGTCTCCCTTCCTTTGATAGCATCAAGTTGTTGCTGCACACTGTGCTCTTCCAGGCACTCATTCCATGTGCTCCTTTTAAATAGATGATTATCTGATTGTGATAAAACTATACATTTTATTTTTGTGAAAGCTTATTCAAGGACATGGACATGTATGTTCATTTTTGTCATCAAAATGACTAATAGTAATACTATCTTCATCCATCAGTCCATCATGACATCATAGTTCACAAATTGCTTGACATTGTCACAACGCATCAATAGAAATGACAGACATAAGACTATAACGCTTTTATTGTGTGGGTCACATCTACAAATGATACATGAATGTTAGTGGACCTTTGTAGGCTATTTTATAAAATATAAAATACAAAATATTGCCAGTGACCTTCAACTGACCTCTAAATGGCTTTGAAAATGAAATTCCTATTGCCATGGATTTTGGTATAATTTTCAACATTCAATCATCTGCATCTTTCAAAAAGGAGCTCATAGAGTCTTTAAGCATCAAAATCCATTCAAAATTAACAATTTTGAAGCAATTATTAATATTTTACCAATCCGCAAGGAAAAGTAGAGGAACGTTTGATATGCTGAGCTATCTATAATAGCAACCTATTGGTGGTTAATTTAGGAAAGTTCATATTATACTACACAGAAAAAAACTTTAATGCTGAAAATATACTGAAAATAGAGTCTGTCAATTTTGAGATTTATTAACAACCTAAATTTGATTAGAAATAGCTTGAATGTGGTAGGTGTACAAACTATGAAAATTTATAGATTTTACATAGATCCAATGTAATTTTTTAAAGTTTCATATCCATAGAATATAAGTGCAATTTCAGAATATGACCCCAAATAATTTGCTCTAATCATAACAGTACATACACATGATAATACAATCTCATAGTATAAGGAAATATGCCATATATGGAGTAGAATAGAAATCAGGTGACTAGAATTGCATTTTATGTAGAGTCTGACACAAATGATGTATTACCTCATTGAATAGCTGATATATATCTGCAAATTGTCATATATTTAATTGTTTTCTGCTATAAGAGGAAGATGCTAAAATTATTTCTTGAATATGTATATAAATTGCAGAATGTGTTCTATTTTGGTGCCAATCATACTGGGTAAAAGTGACGCCATGTACCCACTGCAATAGGACGTTTTGTACGGGAACTTTCGCTTAAGGAATAACCATCATCTGTTGCCATAGCAACTAGAAAAAGAACAATAAAAGAATTACAGTTGCTGTGCCAAACACATGACTGGGCAAAAGGTAATTAATGTTGCTAAAATATGTTTTGATCGCCTCTCATATGCTTAAGATATGATATATGGATGTGACTATAAACTGTTATGTGTTGTACAGTCCTTAGAAAGTTGTCCTGAAATTGCTCTTTTAGAACTGCATACCATGTTCAATATATCAGTACATAATGCGTACTTGTACATCCTATACAGGACAATATTCAGGCCATGTATAACGGCCATGTATTAACGGCCTTGCACACGCCATCATCAGGGGATCTGAGTGATATAAATGTGCAAGTGACTAAGTAGGGATGTGCAGTGGAATGTTCCATGAATGGCTGATGTGGATATGTCAGGCTCTCTGGCAAGATGTATATTACTGCTACTGTGTCTCCCCTGTAGAACAGGTACCGAGGTCTAATTACCTCAGACACGGTGTGAAAGTAACACTGCCTGCAATGGGAATCGAACCCACTACCTCCCGCACTCCACTTATTAAACAAAGGCACAGATCCTTCACACTACCAACTGTGCTAAAGTGGGACTGGGTTAGGGTGCAATGTAATACTTTAAAATGAAACTTTGAATTCCTTCTCAATATTTATCACTACTTCGATTTCCAAACAGATTGTAGATGTGTTATGCCAATATTAACATGGTGGATATTTATGATATCATATAAGAATTTGTCGAGCGACAAAGTCTTTTATGGGAAACGAGCGACCAAATTGTTGCAGATTTGGGACGTATATTTCAGTTTCTTTCTTTGTGCAAATCTTGTTCTCACTTTCAAAACAGCTCAATATATGACAGCGGGGCAGACCTGAGCACGTGCATGGATCAGAATTCAAATAAGGTATATAAAGGAATGAAATTGAGACGTGGTCAGTCGCTCGGGAACCCAGAGAGAACAGGCAAAACTACGTCGTTTTGAAAAACCCCCTCCTTCCCCACCACCTCCAGTATGGGAGGGCGGATAGCTCCCACCAGCGGAGGAAAGTGTTTTGACCTAAGTTTCTTACTGGGCCAAACTGGGGGAACAATTTAAAGGAAAATTTAGGTGTGAATAACAAATTAAGTTCAATTGGATATAATAATATAATTTTAATTGGTCAATATGTCGTCAGATAAGGTAAAATATTATAAATGTTTTTCTGAGAGTGCTTTGTTTAAATTTTGGTTCAATGATTTATTGGATAATAGGTCAGGAAATTGTGTAATTGGCAAATTTATTTGGATATTGAAAGTGAATGTTGTGACTTGAAGCCATTTATGTGATAGTTAATTTGAATATGATTGGAAAATTTATTTGGATATTGAGATTGAATATGTTGTGACTGGAAGCAAAATTTGGGAAATTTAATTTGAATATGATTGGCAAATTTATTTGGATATTGAGATTGATGATGTTGTGATTTGAAGCCGTTTATGTGATAAATTTAATTTGAATATGATTAGAAAATTTATTTGGATATTGAGATTGATGATGTTGTGATTTGAAGCCATTTATGTGATAAATTTAATTTGAATATGATTGGAAAATTTATTTGGATATTGAGTGAATATGTTGTGATTTGAAGAAAATTATGTGATAAATTTAAGCTGAAATTGATTGGAAAAATTATTTAGATATTGAGATTGAATATGTTGTGCTTTGAAGAAATTTATGTGATAAATTTAATTTGAATATGATTAGAAAATTTATTTGGATATTGAGATTGAATATGTTGTGATTTGAAGTCATTTATGTGATAAATTTAATGTGAATATGATTGGAAATTTTATTTGGATATTGAGATTTCATATGTTATGGCTTGAAGCCATTTATTTTATATATTATTTTGAATATGATTAAAATCCTGGTCTGCAACATAATACAGTCTTTTGGTTTTTGTTCGTTTTCCTATGGTTCAATCACTGAGCGAGAGGACCATAAATGAACATTGTAAACCTTGATAACATTCTAAACGGAAACCGACACATTTCATTAATATCAGTTTTAATTCTGATACATATTTTACGTATGCATTTATTTATAATTATTTCAACTTTGACTTATTTCAGGTTATAATTAGGTGACGACGTTCATGTTGTATTTCATGCCAGCATTAATGATGATACAAATCATTAACTGATTAAAGTCATTAAGTGAGGATAAAGTCATTTCCAGTTACCAATTTATACGATGATTCCCCAAAATGACACATTGAAGATTAATATGTCACAGTTATGTTAGTTCATAGTAAACCTATTATTTGACGCATGATTTCAATTGCCCTCGATAAATATTGGTGTCATGTAAATTGTAAAAAGGTGATTTGAACTAATTATACTCCATGTCTTTGCGTCAATCAAACTTCTTAACAATCATTTCAAAAATTTAATCAGATAGACATGTGATACAATAATTGCTCAATGATGCAGATTCACAGATAGGGCTTCCCAGATAGGGCTTCACAGATAGGGCTTCAGAGATAGGACTTCACAGATAGGACCTCACAGATAGGGCTTCATAGATAGGGATTCATATATAGGGATTCATAGATAGGGCTTCACAGGTAGGACTTCACAGATAGGACCTCACAAATAGTGCTTCATAGATAGAGATTCACAGATAGGGCTTCACAGATAGGGCTTCACAGATAGGGCTTCACAGATAGGGCTTCACAGATAGGGCTTCATAGATAGGACCTCACAGATAGGGCTTCATAGATAGGGATTCATGAATAGGGCTTCACAGATAGGGCTTCATAGATAGGACCTCACAGATAGGGCTTCATAGAAAGGGACTCATAAATAGGGCTTCACAGATATGGCTTCATAGATAGGGCTTCACAGATAGGGCTTCACAGATAGGACTTCATAGATAGGGCTTCACAGATAGGGCTTCACAGATAGGGCTTCACAGATAGGACTTCACAGATAGGGCTTCACAGATAGGGCTTCACAGATAGGGCTTCAAAGATAGGCTTCACAGATATGGCTTCACAGATAGGACTTCACAGATAGGGCTTCACAGATAGGGCTTCACAGATAGGACTTCTAAGATAGGGCTTCACAGATAGGGCTTCAAAGATAGGCTTCACAGATAGGGCTTCACAGATAGGACTTCACAGATAGGGCTTCACAGATAGGGCTTCATAGATAGGACCTCACAGATAGTGCTTCATAGATAGAGATTCACAGATAGGGCTTCGCAAATAGGGCTTCACAGATAGGGCTTCACAGATAGGGCTTCACAGATAGGGCTTCACAGAGAGGGCTTCACAGATAGGACTTCACAGATAGGGCTTCACAGAGAGGGCTTCACAGAGAGGGCTTCACAGATAGGGCTTCACAGATAGGGCTTCACAGATAGGGCTTCACAGATAGGGCTTCACAGATAGGGCTTCACAGATAGGGCTTCACAGATAGGGCTTCACAGATAGGGCTCCACCTATAGGGCTTCACAGATAGGGCTTCACAGATAGGGCTCCACCTATAGGGCTTCACAGATAGGGCTTCACAGATAGGACTTCATAGATAGGGCTTCACAGATAGGGCTTCACAGATAGGGCTTTATAGATAGTGATTCATAGATAGGACCTCAAAGATAGGGCTTCACAGATAGGGCTTCACAGAGAGGGCTTCACAGAGAGGGCTTTGCAGATAGGGCTTTGCAGATAGGGCTTCACTGCAGCTACATTTGGGGCACTGAAACACACTGACCGGTGATTGATACAGGAACTTGTCAAAGAGTAAGTCCATTATTAGTTAATCTTATGGTCCAATGTCCAGGAACTGGTCAAAGTCAGAGAGTAATTAGTCCATTAGTACACATAAGTGGAAGTACATGGCGGTCTAATGGAGGTGAAGGCAAGGATCCTAAGATTAGTCTACGACAACGATCGCAGTCCCTACCAATACCAACAAGGGTTTCGGTCACTTTGATTTCTTCAGTTGGATGGGGACTGACTGCGTTATCCTGCGTTTTATTTATGTATGAAACTGGAGGAGGTGCTAGCACCTCTGGAAGTGCTGCGCCTCCTCTCATAGCACCTCTGGAGCGGAGGTGTTTGTGGGTCTCCTTGCCTCATTGTGGAGGTGCTGTGAGGGACCCCCCTCGAAGGAAGCTGCGTGCAGTGTTATATATATATACATGGCGGTCTAAGTTTAAACTGGACAAATCCGGTCTCCCTGACCAATATTCAAGTTCCTCTTCGTCTTAATAATTGGAATTACTTTTTTAACTAATAACATAACTTGGCTTGTTCTTTTCTATATGTACATGATAAAAAGAAAATGGCCAATATCTAGTGGATACTTATACTAATACAATTGAATTGCTATCTAATTTATGTATCTGAAGTGTGCCTTAAAAAAGCTTTATCCGCCATGGCATACCCAATTTGTAACGCACTTGATGCTCTCACTTGTTCTTCATAAAACATTTGATGGCCTCTGCTCTTTATACTGAATTGAGATATATTGGGGCTAAGTGGATTAAAGGCGTCGTTCTCCTTCTCAAAGTGATTAAGCCATTGCGGTGGAGTGTGCGGTTTGCCACATTAGAGAGACACATTGTTTGACTAAAAATTACTACCTTTTAATTATAACACTGTGTGGCATGGATTTCATATTATGCACCATGAGCATGCGGCACCTATCTGATGCCATATGAGAATATGACGGCACTTATCTGATGCCATATGAGAATATGACGGCACTTATCTGATGCCATACGAGAATAGGACAGCACTTATCTGATGCCATATGAGAATAGGACGGCACTTATCTGATGTCACATGAGAATATGACGGCACTTATCTGATGCCATATGAGAATAGGACGGCACTTATCTGATGCCATATGAGAATAGGACGGCACTTATCTGATGCCATATGAGAATAGGACGGCACTTATCTGATGTCACATGAGAATATGACGGCACTTATCTGATGCCATATGAGACTATGGTGGCACTTATCTGATGCCACAGAGAATATGACGGCACTTATCTGATGCCATATGAGAATATGACGGCACTTATCTGATGTCATATGAGAATAGGACGGCACTTATCTGATGCCATATGAGAATAGGACGGCACTTATCTGATGCCATATGAGAATAGGACGGCACTTATCTGATGTCACATGAGAATAGGACAGCACTTATCTGATGCCATATGAGAATAGGACGGCACTTATCTGATGCCATATGAGAATAGGACAGCACTTATCTGATGCCATATGAGAATAGGACGGCACTTATCTGATGCCATATGAGAATAGGACGGCACTTATCTGATGCTATATGAGAATAGGACAGCACTTATCTGATGCCATATGAGACTATGGTGGGGCTTATCTGATGTCATATGAGAATAGGACGGCACTTATCTAATGCCATATGAGAATCGGACGGCACTTATCTGATGCCATATGAGACTATGGTGGCACTTATCTGATGCCATATGAGAATAGGACGGCACTTATCTGATGCCATATGAGAATCGGATGGCACTTATCTAATGCCATATGAGACTATGGTGGCACTTATCTGATGCCATATGATAATAGGACGGCACTTATCTGATGTCATATGAGAATAGGACGGCACTTATCTGATGCCATATGAGACTATGGTGGCACATATCTGATGCCATATGAGAATAGGACGGCACTTATCTGATGCCATATGAGAATAGGACGGCACTTATCTGATGTCATTTGAGGGTGTCAGGTCTGATGTAATCCGGTTCTGATGTAGTCTTGGTCTGATGTAATTCGGGTCTGACGTATTCCGGAGCTAATCCACTTTTATCAGTGTATTGAGGTGTCATCCCCTGGATTTAGACACATAGGTCAAAACTTCCATATAAAGCAGGATTAAGTAATTGCAGAAGGCAATTGTCCACCAAGAGAGGTATCCGTCATCACAATGTCCCAGCAGTTATTACCCTGAAAACAGGCTCAGTGTATATACACAGCAATCTTAGGAGATCTGATGTCGATTTTGTTCTGATATCCAAATGCAATTTTGATATGATACAGATCTATCTACTCATTGTCCAGCTCAATACAGATCTATCTACTCATTGTCCAGCTCAATACAGATCTATCTACTCATTGTTCAGCTCAATACAGATCTATCTACTCATTGTCCAGCTCAATACAGATCTATCTACTCATTGTCCAGCTCAATACAGATCTATCTACTCATTGTTCAGCTCAATACAGATCTATCTACTCATTGTCCAGCTCAATACAGATCTATCTACTCATTGTCCAGCTCAATACAGATCTATCTACTCATTGTCCAGCTCAATACAGATCTATCTACTCATTGTCCAGCTCAATACAGATTTATCTACTCATTGTCCAGCTCAATACAGATCTATCTACTCATTGTTCAGCTCAATACAGATCTATCTACTCATTGTCCAGCTCAATGCAGATATATCTACTCATAATCAAACTCGGTACAGATCTATCTACTCACTGTCCAGCTCAATACAGATCTATCTACTCATTGTCCAGCTCAATACAGATCTATCTACTCATTGTCCAGCTCAATACAGATCTATCTACTCATTGTCCAGCTCAATACAGATCTATCTACTCATTGTCCAGCTCAATACAGATCTATCTACTCATTGTCCAGCTCAAAACAGATCTATCTAATCATCGTCCAGCTCGATACAGATCTATCTACTCATTTTCCAGCTCAATGCAGATATATCTACTCATAATCCAACTCGGTACAGATCTATCTACTCATTGTCCAGCTCAATACAGATCCATCTACTCATTGTCCAGCTCAATACAGATCTATCTACTCATTGTCTAGCTCAATACAGATCTATCTACTCATCATCCAGCTAATCTTATGTTATTTATGAACCATTTTGTTGTAACAGGCGCTAGATAAACCTTTGCTATTAGATGCTTAGGGGAGATAATTTTGTGAGAATATTCTTCTTCTTAGAAAAAGATTCGGTGAGATTTATTATCACTTTCTTAGCTCCTCATACTCAGATGATTCTTCACATTTTATTTCATCTTTATTGCCCACTAAAAAGGGGAAGCACACAAACAACATCTGAAATGGCATATAACTGATTGCATAAAAACAATTTGAGATTAATTATCCTTGTTATTTTTTCACCTGAAATATATAGTCCACGAATTCAAATTGATGTGAGACCTGTCAAATGATTAAAGAATAACGTGAAACTAATTTTCAATGATGTGATACCAGTCAACCAGTCAAATGATTAAAGAATAACGTGAAATTAATTTATAATGATGTGATTGTGCAGTGAAAGCTTATTGTGCAGTGAAAACCCGTTGTACAATAAAAGCTCATTGTGCAGTAAAAGTTTATTATGCAGTGACAGCTTATTGTGCAGTGACAGCTTATTGTGCAGTGACAGCTCATTGTGTAGTGACAGCTCATTGTGCAGTGAAAGCTTATTGTGCAGTGAAAGCTTATTGTGCAGTGAAAGCTTATTGTGCAGTGAAAGCTCATTGTGCAGTGAAAGCTTATTGTGCAGTGAAACATCGGCCGGCCTCACAGGGTACCAGGCACCGAAGAGTTTATCAGTGACAATCTGAGAGGTGCCGTAGCTGTGGTCACATTATACACGGGTGCTGCATGGCACTTGCCAGATGAGATGTCAAGGAAGTCTGCAGGATATCCTAAAGACGTCTAAATCATTTGACAGACGTTTGTAGGATATTCGAAAGACGTCTATATGATATCGTAGGGGGGCCGTTGGATCATCTGACGAACGCCTGTGAACACATGAAGATTCAAGATTCAAAACATCTTTATTAAAGTGACAAGAAGTAGACATATTCAACAAGACATTTACAGTTTAAACATACTTCCCAGCCATAGAGGCTTATTTGTCACTATACACACTTAATAATATAATTCAGGGTACTACAAGAGCAGGCAACATTAATTGTATATTTTTTGTCTTCTGTGCATGAAGGCATTATATGCAAATTTTGATACCAGTATTTGACAGGACTCCATTAAGTACATAAACTTTTCTTTATCTTGTAAATCATTAAAACCAGGATATTTATCACAAACTTTAGTGTACAAATTTAGCCTAGCATCACTATATAATGGACATCTACAGATAAAGTGGAATTCATCTTCAATTTCATTGCTAGTACATAGTTCACAAATTCTATCTTCTAGTCGTATATTGTTATAACGGCCAGTCTCTACTTTCAAGGGAAGAATACCACATCTGAGTTTAGCTAAAACTGAGCGTTCACATTTTGGAAGATAGCTAATTATATATTTTTCCACCTCAGTATTTCTCTTAAAATTTACATATGTTCTCAGTTTAGGTTTATTGATACATTCATTATAACAACGATTAGCATCAATAAGAAAAATTTTACTTTTGGCTAAATTTAAATCACATGTACTCCTGTGATCGTATATATCACTCATATCAACTGAATGGAAAATAGCCCGGAGCTCAGATGACCAGTTATTATACAAACTTGCCTGAGAGTAGTCCCACTCAAATATTTTCTTAGTTAATCCAGAGTTAGACATATTAACAAGCCTATTCCAATATCTTAACATATTAATCCATCTCAAACTCTGCATATGACACCATCCAACCTCAGCCCTAAGTGCAGGTATAGGAATAAATCTATGAACTCCTAGATAAAAACGAATAGCTCTCTCTTGTATAGAATCAGGTATACGGAAATTCTTGTACCCCCAAATTTCAGAACTGTAGTCTAGTATGGGTAGGACACCAGAATTAAACATTTTTTCGTATGTAATAAAACCTATATCAGATAAATGTTTACTTTTCGCTATAACTGCACCCAGGGCTCTCCCAGCTGACTCAGCTAGAATCTTTGCTGTTATGTCAAATTCAAGATGTTCATTAAGTACAATTCCTAAATATTTATATTGCTCAACAGTATCAAGTACACTGTCTCCCAGTTTAAATTGTTGGTTAGTTACAGGTATACGCTTATTTCGAAAGTGTACGATATTTGTCTTCGTCTTGTTAACAGCCATTTTCCATGTACTACACCAAGCATACAAATTGTCAAGCATATACTGTAAATCATCTTCACAATCAGCGAGTAAAACAATATCGTCAGCATATAACAGTATTGAGACAAGAAAATCATTTATTTTAATACCCTTATCAAGGTTTTTTATATCAGATGCAAGATCATTGATAAACAAACTAAACAAAGTTGTAGACAAGACATCACCTTGTCTGACACCTGATTTACATAAAAAAGGGTCAGTCTCAAAACCATTAATTCTTACACTAGCAGTTGTGTCAGTATACATCATCTTAATGGCATTGTAAATTTTACCATCAATACAATTTTGTAATAACTTAAGGAACAGCAGATCACGGTCAACCCAGTCAAATGCTTTCTTCATATCCACAAATGCTGCATAAGTGGGCAGATTTGAACTAAGTCTATTACGTATAATGGAGGTTAAACTATATATATGGTCTTGACATGATCTGCCCCTCCTAAACCCATTTTGTTCATCAACAAACCAATTTTTCTGTTCTAAATAATCAACAATTCTCACATTAATAATACTAGAATACACCTTGTATATACATGATAAAAGGCTTATTCCTCTATAATTAAGTGGTACAAGTGGGTCTTTACCGGAACCCTTTGGAACTGGGACAATAACGGCTTTCAGCCATATACTTGGAATCAGGCCCAAAGTAAAACACTTATTCAAGAATATGACGAGTACATTTTTCACATCATTATGCTTTAATATCTCATTGGGTATTCTGTCCACACCAACAGATTTGTTATTTTTAAGACGAGTTATGACTTTGTCAATATCCTGGAAAGTAATATCTCTATTTATAACTTCATTTTGTATATAGTCAGGACTATTCATCACAGTCTCTAAATACAATTTGTTGGCTATCAACTCACTGTAAGCAGTGTCGTCACATTCTGAGTCGTCAGACTTATTATAAAGTTGTGAAAATTCTGTTTTCCATTTATCAAGTACAATATTCACATGAAATAAAAAAAATCCCATTTTCACCATACAATGCCAACAGAGGATGATATTTGGTTATAAGACATCGGGGAAACGCCGACAACTTTACTTTGCAGCTAAAAGTTCCCGATGACCCGTAAGACGTCTTAAAGATGCCCAATTGTGGCCAATAATCTCCTGGTGCCCTCACGGCAATCTGAACTGCCGGCTGGTTTTGAAAAATATACCCAACAGCCGGGCATCTTTTCTGAAATTGGCGCAAATGTGACTGAGGTATGAGCTATCTCACTAAAATCAACCAAAATACACTGGCCATGGTTATTGTGTTTTGATGAAAGTGCCAAGTACTGCATGTACTCTTTTGACCACCAGGTGGCCACATGTATACAATCATGTGACCTCTATTGTGCTCTGTCAGGTGTTAGGCCTGTACCATTGGACAAACATTAATGGACAAACAGGGCTCTGTAAGCCATATCAATCCACTGTCCCAATTTAGGATGCCCCACTGTTAGAAAGACTAGAAACTGTTAGAAATCCAATGGATTTGAAATTGGATTTTAGCAGAATTTCAAATGGCACAGATATATATGTAGGGGAAATATGATGGGTAATAACTTTTGAATTGAAAATGAATGAATGCTTTAAAGTACATATAGACATTCTAGTTCTATTTGTTTAAAGGGGTTGCATATGTATGTTCATTTCCATTTGAGCTACATTGAGAATAATTCAGACATGTATCTTTTTGTTTGAGTTTTCAAAATGAGAGCTGTGCCCGCCACGCTTAACCTTTGACATGCTAATTAGCTCGTGATAGTGATGGGTGCATAATGCTCCGCCGAGTGGGAATTAACGTGAACTGATTTATGATATTTGAAGCCAGTCAATTGATTGAAAACGAATTTGCACTTAAATTGGACTTCACACTGGACACAGAGTTGGAAAGAAAGGTGTTTTGTCAAGAAAGGCCCATTTGAACATAGTATTTCATCTGCACAGTGACATATGTTTTATAAAACAAAACATATTTTTCAAATATATTCTAATGGTGTCCATATGCTTGAATCGGTGTAGCTCGATAGTTGATTTCACTTGAGAAAATAACCTGTCATGAGCAATTGCCAATATTGATCACCACCATTTAATATGGCATGCATTACTAAATGTTGTAATAACACACGGGAATTGATCTATATATCACAGGGTATCCATAACTAGGGTCGACACACCACTCACCAGCTCCTGTTACGTCATAACAGTGTTACGTCATAAGTGTCTGCATTTTGCAATAACATTTGATGCATTTGCATACAAAATCACAATTCTATACCAAAATGCCATCAATCTAATCTGATACCAGACATATATGATATCTACCATCACACTCAGACTATTTAACGTTCTCGTTTGTAAAGATTATTCAGAGTACTACACACATCAGCATTATCATTAGTCTTCCTTTGTCACCATCATTAATCTTCTTTATTAATGATTATCATCATCAACACTGTCCCAAGAGACAGATTACATCGTGATGTGGCCTGGTAATGCCTCAGTCACATTTGCACCGGGCGCCGGCGGGGAAGTTAGAATCGGCCGACTTCAAAATCTGCCGGGCGCCGGGGAGTTTATCACCAACAATCTGAGACATGCCGTAGCTGTGGTCACATTTTTAAAGAGCACCGCACGGCACGTGCAAGACTGAATGGCACAGACGTCTGCAGGATATCTTAAAGACGTCTACATCATTGACAGACGTCTGTAGGATATCCTAAAGACGTCTGTCTCATTTTACAGACGTCTGAAAGACATCCTAAAGACGTCTATGATATATCGCAGGGAGCCCGTGCGATCATCTGACGATGGTCTATGAACACATGAAATAAATATAATCCTATTTTCACCGCACGATGCCACCGGCAGCCCTAAGATAGTCTGTTTGTGTTTTACTACCCTGTATTTCTGTTAGTTTCACTTTTGATCATGTCCAGAATTACTACTTCAAATGAGCCACGAAATGAATGGTTTATTGAGAATTTCTATAAAAGCGTTTATCAGACAACTTCCACCTATTTGCACATCAGACCGCATATAAGATGCGCTTGTAGTGTTTGTTGTGTATTATCTACACACAAAGCACCAGGAATAATGCTCATACACAGAACTGATTTCATGCAGTTATCCCAGAATGCAAGGAAGAGAACATGCTTTGATTGGTGATGTGAAAACGTATCCATAACCTTGGCAATCGCAGAATGTGACAAATATGCCTCTTTACTGTGTATTTGCTTGAAAGCTTGGTGACACTGCTGAGACTCACCATGTACCCTGAGGCATGCACATGTGTTTCAGTTTTTTTCTATTGTGCAGAGTGACAAAAGGATATAGTGGTTATTCCAAGGCTTCTGACGCAGATCATTTGATATCATTTAGTATGTTGTGAGTGAGCGAATAACAACTAAGCAAATATCTATGTGTACAAATTCAGGACATCTTCTATATGAGAATATAACCTTTTATTTAGCAAAGAAGCGCAATTGTTTCAGAATATAAGATCGGGACAGATGGTGAAATCGACTGCCGGCAGTGTTACTTACAAACTGATTTAATGTCAACCTGAAGTTGTCAATTGCTGAATGAATCGTAAATAAAATATTTCACAATTCATTTTTCTGGATTAGGACAATGGATTTTGTTTGAGTTTATTATATGAATGTAAATAAATGAGCCGCCATCAAACAATGATTTATCTCTTTCAAATATGATTTTCAAATGAGCGAGATCCTTGCTCGCCTATCAAAAGACTTCTTGCCTGACATCCAAAGGCAGCACACGGTTAGAGTAATTTTCTCTATCAATATCTCAAACAGCCAGCAAGTATTTAGGAATCCAAGAAAAACACTCATGTTGTACATCCATCAGCAGGGAAGGTTTTCCCAGACTTGTATTTCATACTGTGAATCAATAGTAAGACGGATGAGGGTGTTTTGTGTGTGTATATTCATTTAACATTTGGAAGTAAAGAAATTCCCATAAGTCTTTAGACTAAGTTTTTCAATGATATTGATATTGATCTTTATTAATCTATTTGAAAAGCCAAAAGTTTTGTGCACATTTGACTTTTCAAATAAATTGATAAAGATGGTTACTAACCAAATTAATTGCATAGAACTAAAGATTTTCTGTTGTCATGAGCGCTCATATTTATATTTCTATTATTTGTCTAGTTCGGTTCTTCAAAAGCGAAGGAAATGGAATAGTTGTACGGTCCTCCATTACACAAAGCATGTACTGATATGCAAATCAAATGTCAAACATGAAAGACCCTTGAAATTGTTCTTGAAATTGCTCAATTCTAGAAATTGAGCAATTTATGTTTAGATTATGTTTAGATTATGTATTACGTTATTATATCATTGCTTAATCATCGATCAAATTGGTCATGAATTGTCAAAAAATATATAAGGTTTCATATTGCAAATTGCCATAAAGATATATGAATGATAATACATCTATATGCGTAGTACGAAGTATACAAGCTGAACAGGAATATAAGTGATAAGAGAACAATGACAATGCTCAATTACTCTATTGATATTTCCACATGTTTCAGTTTTTTCAGGACGCTTTTATCACATATAAGATATGGGGCAGGGGTAGGGTTGGATTACCCGTAGCTGACCTAACATAAGGGAATTTGCACGCAATGGTTTAACATGATTCAATATTGTAAGGTGTACAAAACGATTAAATATGCTGTCAAATAAGATAACTAAGATTTATTGGCTTCATCAGGGCAGTTTCAAGGATGGATCGAGATGGACCTTGTTTCATCTGGAGGGAGTTCAGATGAGACAGATATTACACACTCTGGCATATTAAAGGGCTTTCTGAATTCTCTGGGTCTGACAGGTCATATGGGAAATCGCGATAAGAGTGTCATAAAATCTGGAGACATCTTTGTCCATTGGTGGGGATATATTGAATGGGAATGTAATGGGCGCGTGACAATACATGTGTCCCGGTATGTGAGGTGTCTTGGTTACATATTGCATTAAGTGATGGAATACTGATATACCGGTACTTGCCGTGGAGGAAAGGGTGTCTCTGAGGAGACAAAAAGTAGGTCTGCTGGGAAGATGAACAGAGAAAGAAAAGTCAGTGTTTCAAAACTTACCCTAGCCTTACATTGATTCAGATTGTGTCCAAATCGAAGAGCACTTGCATACAAATTAGAAAGGAATCCAACGGAAGGAATTTCGAAAATGAATAGTGATTATTTTTATACTGTGCCAGTGACAGTGCCTTGTAGGTCTTTGAAAATATTATGAGCAATTGAGCACAAAATTTGTAAACTTTCTAGGGAACAATCTTATTAATAGGGTGTTGCGCCACTCAATGACAGATATTTCTCATTTTTCGTGAAACATAACTTTCAACTTAATGAAAGAAAAATTGTAAGACAGCGATAGGAAAGGTTAATAGTTCCTCAATATGTTTTGCTTGTGATATATCTAACTATTATACATTTAATTTGAAACATTAAACTGACAGAGATGTGGTACAGGAGTGTTCGTGCCCTTAGTTTATATACAGTAATACTATATGTAGACACTTGGCTGAGAACAAACCTATTCTTATCATTTGGTATGTAGATGGTTCATGAGGTAGTACAAACAAAACACCTTATATAATATTCCCTGAACAATGAGAATGAGAATTCTTTCTGTCATTTGCAGAATGAAAGTTGATAATCCGGCATGGCAAACATTACTTCTCATGCAATAGCGCACGACGCTGCTTGTCTTCTCGGGATTGTATCACCTTCCATTGTTTGTAAATTAATAAGATGTGTTATAAAATGGTTTTTCACACAGAAAGATAAATAGATGAAATCCATTTTATGAGCTTTGTAGACATGAAATGATCAAATATCAATTGTTCATTATTACCGATGTATGCATGTCTTTGTCGATTTATATATCCATAGCCTTATTCTGAAATCTCTGATATAGGCCAAACCCTTAATTCGAAAAATATGGTATTAAACATTCCTTTATTTTCACACAAATGCTCACAAAAACAGTTAGATATGTATCTTAATAGATATACATGTAATTCATTAAACAGTTCATTAAACTTGTGATAAATATCTGCATGCAGTCTTCGCTCTCTAGAAAAAGGATTCACAGTTGTTTTTTACTCAAATTAGTGCTCCATTACTCGTTATCAAAGGCCCTGATTTGTGTTTTTATTTCTTTGAGATATTGAAAAATAAAGATCCCCTTTAACTCTTCATGAAGAGTAGGGCATTGTGTCCTGGTGACAGGGTTCTATCTGACCCACTAAAAGCCTAATTAGCGAAGATAAGGTCATCGATACAACAAAACCAACAGCATTCTTGATATATATTAAGTTAGTGTTTGTTATATTAAGGCAGGTGTAGGGGGCGCTGTGGGAAGAGGTCCCCTCTGACATAAGTCACATTAAGAGTCATTTACTGTCTTACCCTGGCTTACCATATGAGACAGGTACCATAAACATGTTTAAGTTCCATGATGATAAACAATGGCAGGTCCACACCGTCTGCAGCGTTCAGAGTGACTTTGCTGAAAGCTGGCCCGCAGGATATACGCACCAGGGCAGCTAGGACCACGCCCTCGGCGGCATGTTTATTAGCTCTATGTGGGAGGATGGGAAGGGGCCCTTGTTGACTACCACTGCGCTATAGAGGCAGATGTAAAGGTCTGTCACAGGTCATGCTTACACGTGAGAGGAGGAGGCATTTACAGATATGCACTTTGCTATCTTGAGGAGTCACAAACGGTTAAGGACACTGATGTGTTGAGAAATCTTGCATATTGGTATTTGGCTTGTATACATGTACATTGTCAGTGATGATAATCACAAGAAAGTTAAAAAAAAAAGATTTTGTATACAATTTCTTTATTGAAAATGATATTTATGTTTTCTCTTCATATTGAAGTTGCCGTATATCATAGACATCATTGACAAGCATGTGCAGCGAGCTACAAGTAAACAATACCCACACACTGAAAACTGGGCTACCTTGCTGTACTAATTGCAATTCAGCTGAATGTAGTGTTTCACACGTCACCTTGTAATTCCACTGTCTTTCAAAACGTTAAAAGTGTTTATTTGTTTTCACAGCACAAGTGATCTTTTATGGAGCTGCATTCGACTTAGTGTTCAGCATGAGTCATAGTTGCTCTCCACCATGTCCTCGCACTCACTCCACCAAAATTGAGTGGAAAGAAAGACCTTTCAGATGAGCTGTCAAAATGAAAGTTTAGCCATAACATGACTAAAGTTGATAGAATTTATCACAACTGTTTTAAAACTATATCTAAATATTATCGCAAATGTAAAAATAGACCTGTCATATTTGTATCTATTAACTCTCAGTAAATAAACAGCGTACAACAATCATTAAGGCATAGAAATGAGGAGCACATATAGGTTTATTTTTATCCCCAAAAATGTGTGTATTTGCATTTTCAATTTATTGTAGGTATTTTTTCTGCTTAACTTGTTTCGAAAATATCTGCTGACAATTGCAATCTTTCACATAAGTAGTTTTGTAATAAACATTTATTTAAAGCTCTCATATTTTCTGAGGTGATGGCTTTGAGGCTGTCTTTCACAGGTACGTCCCATCAAATAAACTGAGATTGAATGATGGCAATATATAGCACATCAAAGTTCTTGAAGAGGAGCTTAATTGATGTGAGAGCTTAAGATTAATTTTCATGGCAAGATTGACCCCCTTAATTGGATTGGAGGGACAATGATCAGTAAATTCCAAGTATTGCAAAGTATAGCCACAATCATAAATGCCTACATTTCATATAGACAATATATATATATATATATATATATATATATATATATATATATATATATATATATATATATATATATATATATATATACATTATCACATATATTTATTACTGCTTTTAGAGCTGTATACACAAAATAACTTCATTAATACAGGATGAGTTGAATATTCATACACAAGAAAGCCCTGCGATCTGGTAGTCTGGCTCGTATTTTATTATCTACAAATGGATAGTGCCTGAATAAAGAGTTTGTTTTGTAATAATCACGTAAAGATATGGGCCATCTTGGTGGAAGATATTTAACTGATATCGACTATGTCACAGCCCATATCTACATTTAATTTGTAGATATGGGCTGTGTTATATTGGAAAAGGTGGCACTTGTAAATATGGGTTTTGGTATATGGAAAAGGTGGCACTTGTAGATATGGTCTGTGTTATATTGGAAAGGTGACACTTGTAGATATGGGCTGTGTTATATGGGAAAGGTGGCACTTGTAGATATGGGCTGTGTTATATGGGAAAGGTGACACTAGTAGATATGGTCTGTGTTATATGGGAAAGGTGACACTTGTAGATATGGGCTGTGTTATATGGGAAAGGTGGCACTTGTAGATATGGGCTGTGTTATTTGGGAAAGGTGACATTTGTAGATATGGGCTGTGTTATATGGGAAAGGTGATATTTGTAGATATGGGCTGTATTATATGGGAAAGGTGGCACTTGTAGATATGGGCTGTGTTATATGGGAAAGGTGGCACTTGTAGATATGGGCTGAGTGATATGGGAAAGGTGACACTTGTAGATATGGGCTGTGTTATATGGGAAAGGTGACACTAGTAGATATGGTCTGTGTTATATGGGAAAGGTGACACTTGTAGATATGGGCTGTGTTATATGGGAAAGGTGGCACTTGTAGATATGGGCTGTGTTATTTGGGAAAGGTGACATTTGTAGATATGGGCTGTGTTATATGGGAAAGGTGACATTTGTAGATATGGGCTGTATTATATGGGAAAGGTGGCACTTGTAGATATGGGCTGTGTTATATGGGAAAGGTGGCACTTGTAGATATGGGCTGAGTGATATGGGAAAGGTGACACTTGTAGATATGGGCTGTGTTATATGGGAAAGGTGGCACTTGTAGATATGGGCTGAGTGATATGGGAAAGGTGACACTTGTAGATATGGGCTGTGTTATATGGGAAAGGTGACACTAGTAGATATGGGCTGAGTGATATGGGAAAGGTGACACTTGTAGATATGGGCTGTGTTATATGGGAAAGGTGGCACTTGTAGATATGGGATGAGTTATATTGGAAAGGTGGCACTTTTAGATATGGGATGAGTTATATGAGAAAGTCTTGTAGATGGACTATGCAACACTGGAGGGGAGATGCTTGTAGATATTGGCTGTGTTACGTTAAGGCTGGGGCCTTGCAAACATGTTATGTTGCAGAAAAGGAACTTGTAGGGATCGTTTTATGTTGGAGAGTAGGCGCTTGTAAATTTGGACTGGACCAGATTTATACCAAGAGTTGGTATTGTATAAATTGACATGTACTCATTATTTTAGGGAGAGGCTTGGATTTGCACACTCCAAAGCAATTTGGGAGGTAAGGGGCATCTTGATTATAAAACTGATAATCCTTTTATAATTATAAAACTGATAATAATTTTATAAAAATATTATATATTCTTGATTTACATGTTCATACTTACTAAATGTTAATATAGCCACTTGTGTAAGGCATATTTAGAACATTACATTTCATATATAATTTGCATGGAATGGTATACTTGCTATGCAAACGACACAGACAACATACTTGTATTGCCTTTACGAAGAGAACATTCAGTGTCTTATCACCAGAATTATCTCATTCATTTGTCAAATCTGCAAACAAGTATAATGTTTTTAAAAGAGACAATAACAGACATTGATTATTCTATGTGTAGGTGTTCTACCAGAGCAGCGTGTGTATCCATATGGCTAATGGAGCAAGCATCCGTTAGTTTCACTGCCAAATCACTGAGCTTCAACCTTCGTGTCCTGCCTCCTTGACAACAATGTTCACCAGCATCCTGACTGTGCCTCCTTGACAACCTCCTTATGCTCACCAGCATCCTGACTGCGCAAAGCCGTTTCGTACCGTTCTTACTTAGATGCGTGTTTTCTGTACAATGTTGTCTTTCTAGATGAATGTTAAACTTACTTACATACTGATTCTTATTTCATACCAAGGTCTTCACATAAAAGCTATGTGTGCCACTCAAAGATTTAAAAGTCCCCGGATGAAATGATATATCCCAACATGCAAAAGCACATGCGTGATGCTTACTGTCTGGAACCTATCAGATGACTCTTGTAGACTAAGGTACACGATCGAATATATTTTCACACAAATGTCCAGACATTTGCTGATTAATTTACCAAACCTACAGATATCATATGTCGGCTCTTTCTGTATCATTCTGGCTCGTTTTGGCTATTTCTGGTACCCCTTCTTTCAACGTTCATTTGTTTTGGCAGAGTATAGTATCTATTTGTGATTGATGTCAGATAGTTTTATAGCCTCACTAATATAGCCCCGCTTATATAGCCTCACTTATATAGCCTCACTTATATAGCCTCACTTATATATCCTCACTTATATAGTCTCACATATATAGCCTCACTTATATAGCCTCACTTATATAGCCTCACTTATATAGCCTCACTTATATAGCCTCACTTATATAGCCTCACATATATATAGCCTCACTTATATAGTCTCACATATATAGCCTCACTTATATAGCCTCACTTATATAGCCTCACTTATATAGCCTCACTTATATAGCCTGACTCCTATAGCCTAACTTATATAGCCTCACTTATATAGCCTTGCTTATATAGCCTCACTTATATAGCCTTACTTATATAGCCTCCCTTATATAGCCTTACTTATATAACCTTACTTATATAGCCTTACTTATATAGCCTTACTTATATAGCCTCACTTATATAGCCTCACTTATATAGCCTTGCTTATATAGCCTCACTTATATAGCCTTGCTTATATAGCCTCACTAATATAGCCTCACTAATGTAGCCTTGCTTATATAGCCTCCCTTATATAGCCTTACTTATATAGCCTTGCTAATATAGCCTCCCTTATATAGCCTTAAAGGCGGCACCTAAATCGGAGACTCTCAAAGTACCTGAAACCCCTCATACTCTTCATTATTGATGTCTTCTATGTTTATACTTGACCTTGTACTTTGCAGATAATAATTAGCTGTTGTCAAGGTAGCACTCACCATGAAGGCAGGGGCCGTTTCAAGGGAGTAACTCCTCTGTCATCTCTCACTGGACCTTATTGAAATCTAAAATATTATCAGCATTTTCATTTCCTCAAATCCAGAATGCAAATAAATAGGTAATAAATTTCATTGATTCGGCCTGGTTACACAGTTATTTTGCATTATTAGGTATTGCAAAAATAAAGTAGTTCGTCAAGTGGTTGGTAATACTTGTTTTGACACCTAATGAAATAGTATTTTTGTGATGAGGCGGTTGTCATGCACTTATGACGGTGTGAAGGGGGTGGCAAAGTATACCTGCGGTTCTTAATCGAAATTGTAGTTGTTTTAGTAATAGGCGCGACTAGAATCTTGGAATGAATTAGCCCATACACAGATTAATGCTGAAACTGATTGTTCTCCCCAAGTATCTCTGTTGAAATTTATTATATGAATTGTAATTATCCATATGGACCATTCTAATTTTGTTAATTAGTCAGGATAATGAATGAATGACTGAATGACTGAATGGCCGAATGAATGAATGAATGAATGAATGAATGAATGAATGAATGAATGAATAACAGTAACATTTGTGAAGCTGGATAAAAGGCAAGCTATATAAAAGCAGTGAATATACAAAACACTTACAAAGACCCTAAATCCTACTAAATGTGGTATCTTAAGTAAATGTGAAGCAAGTCAATGCAGCCAACCCATCACTACTCCACCATTATAATGATTAAACGGGCCAATTACATCTATAAATGATAATTTATAGATGTAATTTGACCTAACAAGACTGTCAAAGGGTTTAACAGGAAGAATATTCTAGTTGATCTTCACCTTGGAACAAATAGTAATGTGTTATGTGACTACGTCTTATATGAATACATGTTAATACTGCTTCTATATAACATGTAACTTTTATCATGAATACATGTCAATACTGCTTCTATATAACATGTAACTTTTATCATGAATACATGTCAATACTGCTTCTATATAACATGTAACTTTTATCATGAATACATGTCAATACTGCTTCTATATAACATGTAACTTTTATCATGAATACATGTCAATACTGCTTCTATATAACATGTAATTTTTATCATTAATACATGTCAATACTGCTTCTATGTAACATGTTTTTATGGCATTTGTAACTTTTACCTGATATATGATCTGTTCTATATCATGAAACTTGTTATTCATATCCCTGCCATTTATATAGCATCAATAGCTTAATATATTTCTTGTATTTCTTGCATATTATCTAAGTAGTGGGGGAGGGGCAGATCGCAAATTTTGGATTTGAGTGGTACCCAAAGTATAAAAACTAGCTTTTGAACTAGGTGTATAAAAGAATTGTGGTATTGTTGCTGAGCTACACCGCCACAATTTTGTTCTACACCGTCCGGATTCTCAAATCTCGATGTCTAAACTATAAATTGATATCAAAAGCTAGTTGTCATCGGGTACCACCAGAATCCAAAATAATGGCTTTTTGTCAATCTGGCTCCCCCACTAAAGTCTGTTTTTGTTGCACCCCAACCACATTTTGTCAGTGTACAATTCTGCTCCCAAAAAAATTAAAAATATCAGAATATTTAACCAGAAAATCCGAAATTTGAGACTGCTTTAGGTTTCCATATGATCTAAAGTTATATAAATGGCATGTAGCTCTACAGAAACAAGAAATTAGAACAGGTAAGGCATTCATCTGGACGACACTCTGTGACTGCAGTCACTGCAGCTTTTCCGTCATAGTAGGAACCATTGGTGTCGGTGGATTGGAATCTATGTCATTGTATTTATCAGCATACTAAGTAGCATCTGTTGAATCCTATGAGTCCACGGAGCCAAATCAAGGTGTCATATCAAGGTGACAAATCAAGGTGACAAATCAAGGTGTCGAATCAAGGTGTCAAATCAAGGTGTCGAATCAAGGTGACAAATCAAGGTGACAAATCAAGGTGACAAATCAAGGTGTCATATCAAGGTGACAAAACAAGGTGACAAATCAAGGTGTCTCCAGAAACTGACTTTTGCAATTTGATCTACAGTTTTCAATGCTTCTTTATG
Organism: Amphiduros pacificus; assembly: GCA_949316495.1. NCBI lineage: Eukaryota > Metazoa > Annelida > Polychaeta > Phyllodocida > Hesionidae > Amphiduros > Amphiduros pacificus. The sequence continues at coordinate 52,809,652 of OX439001.1, read as the reverse complement.
TGAATGTCTTAAATTGGTATAGTTTTTGGTTATTGGTAAAAAGACTAACATAATTTGGGTGAAAATTGGTATTATATACTGCATTCTCAGAATTTGCAGCTATATTCGTTGCATATCGAAGAGCTAGCTTTTCACATATGAGCAACTCATCTGCTTCCATGCAGCCTTAATCAAGCTTTTTAGTTTAACCCCTTCCTCGTGGACGTATAATAGGTGCATTAGGAATGGTAATTGTAAAGGAGATGACAACCATTTCTGTCATTCTGCCTGTTTGTTAACTTTGATCTTCTCTGAAGTTACTGGTCGGATTTCATATATTCATTCAGCTATTAACAAGATATGGTATTTTCAGGAGACTCTATTTTCCATTAGTCTCAGATATTTATCCGTTTTTTGTTTTAATGTTTTTTTGTTCAAATTGTGTCCCCTATAGTTTTCCGTCGCTTCCAACAACCGCCGATTACAGCAGCTAAACTGGAGAGGAACTCTGAAGCTGCTGGCGGTCACGGTCTACTTCATCGGCGGTAACTGGTCCAGCGCGAGTAAAGTTGTCAAGGAGGCTGCCATTAAACTTGATACATATCAACCAATAAGAGACGAGAAAACAACGGAATTCAGTAGCATGTCTTTTGATTGGCCGAAATTATCTTTTGAAGTCTGCTCTGGGAAAAGATTAAATGATCATTTATGAAGAAATTTGTAGGCATTTTCAGAAAAAAAGATCGCAAACATCACAAAAATTATCAGCATAGCATTGAGGTCATTGGCCTTCCACAGGATCAGCTTTGACTTTCCAAAATAATGCGTTGAGAAACAAGCAATACTTGCTTTTCTAGATCAAAATCTGAGAATGAATCACTCTGGGGGAATTAGAAGTGGGGTTTGGTTTAGATTTTAATTAGGGCCCAATAGTCACCTTTTGTCACTTATTGTCACCTATTGTCACTTATTGTCACCTATTGTCACCTATTGTCACCTATTGTCACCTATTGTCACCTCTTTTTACATAAATTAACTAAATCGTTTGTGGTTTATATTAACTGTCCTCCATCCACTATGGCATCTCAAATATAGGTATATATAGGTATTTCCAAACAATTTGTCTTAATCCAGATACACTCAGGTATTATTCTTCATGGATAGTTCAGCGTATCTCTTCATATTGTACTGTTTGCGGAAGCATTGGTATTTGACAGCTCTCCAGGACAGCATTAATGGCAGACTCAAACTTCTGAGTGTCAACTTCATAGTCAACTTAAGCAATACAAAGTATGTCCAATCTGTATTCACGCACACACGCCTCCCCACTCACCAAGCGGTCTCTGTGCCACTCAGGGCGACAAGGATCCTTAAGCTACTATATTCCCATCACTGTGATAGGCTCCCTCTGGAGGGAGAAGCTACTATATTCCCATCACTGTGATAGGCTCCCTCTGGCGAGAGAAGCTACTATATTCCCATCACTGTGATAGGCTCCCTCTGGAGGGAGAAGCTACTATATTCCCATCACTGTGATAGGCTCCCTCTGGAGGGAGAAACTACTATATTCCCATCACTGTGATAGGCTCCCTCTGGAGGGAGAAACTACTATATTCCCATCACTGTGATAGGCTCCCTCTGGCGAGAGAAGCTACTATATTCCCATCACTGTGATAGGCTCCCTCTGGAGGGGGAAGCTACTATATTCCCATCACTGTGATAGGCTCCCTCTGGAGGGAGAAGCTACTATATTCCCATCACTGTGATAGGCTCCCTCTGGCGAGAGAAGCTACTATATTCCCATCACTGTGATAGGCTCCCTCTGGAGGGAGAAGCTACTATATTCCCATCACTGTGATAGGCTCCCTCTGGAGGGAGAAGCTACTATATTCCCATCACTGTGATAGGCTCCCTCTGGAGGGAGAAGCTACTATATTCCCATCACTGTGATAGGCTCCCTCTGGAGGGGTTAAATAAATCCTGAATGGAATGTCAAACGTAAAATGATACAAATATCTATGCTTTCGTCGTGTTTGTTGTCCACTCAAATATGTTTTATATAACAATGAAACTTTATATAATTTGATTTTTAGAAAAAACTTTATTGTAAGAAATTTTCGAGCTTTCAAATATAATTAACTTGAGCGACATGAAATGTGTGGGCGACATGACTTGTGCGACTCAATTGATTGCCAATGTATATCATATTATATGACGTAATCGGCGAGTCATACAACCGCCTGATAACAATGTTTGTGTAGTTGCAGATGCCTTCAAAAGCTTCTGAAAATAAAGTTGCAGCTCTCCTGTTTTCCATAGCTTTCATGTGGCTAATTTTCTTTCATAGCTTTCATGTGGATCATTCAGCTATCGTAGCTTTATTGTGTTTTATCTTTCATAGCTTTCATGTGGCTAATTTAGCTTTCATAGCTTTCATTTGGCTCCTTCAGCTTTCATAGCCTTCATGTGGCTCATAAAACTTATAACTGCTTTTTTTTCTATCAGCGAATATATCAGACTCCGGAGTAAGTAACAGTTGTGTTGGATTAGAAAGTTGAATAAGGGAGAAGTGAGGGCATTTGCACCTATTGTGAAAACTATGAATGAATAAAATGGTTATTTACATATATACAAATATAATAACATTTGTCAATTATAAATTAAATGTAATCAGTCTTAGGCCAATTCTTCAACAAATGATGTGTTAATTTCTCTGAAATGAACATGATAACTGTATGGGTTTGTTTTGACCTGGGGCAGACAACATTTTAGATTTTGGTCACACGGACCTTGAAACACAGACAGATGAGACCTCTGATCTGTTGGCAGAGACTGCAACCTTTTGTGGGAATCTTGAAACTGATTACTGTTCACCCAGTTGAGACAGAATTACATCCATTTCATATAGTACTTTATAGGTGGCCTAGCTTCACTGCATGTAGTAATATAAAATTAAATGAGCTGAGAACTTAAATGTGCCACACACCACATAGTTCTGCACTTATTACCATGTTTTCACTGTTTTGCTTTGAAGATAAAGTTGATTGCAAACCCCATCTATCTGCAGTGGATAAGTATGAGATAAAGACAAGAACATGAGTTCATGCAGTGTTCAGGGAGACAGATCTGTCTCGTTGGTTCTGGTGGAAGGATCTCACTCATTCTTCGGACTCATGAGATCCTTCCACAAGAACCAACTTGAGAGATCTGTCTCCCTGAACACTGCACTCACATGTTGTTGCCTTAAAATCTTAAGTTGTCTATCGTTTATTGAAAATCCTACATAATACTAAACAACTTAATAGCACAAGTCAGATGACATTCTATCGGACTCATTTTTTAAAATCACACATGTTTGCATGATTCCCGAGCGCCATTCACATGTACCACTGTCAGACCACAGGGTTGTAATATCATGATTGCCAATAATATGATAGGCAACATACACTTCGTAACACATGATTAATTTGATGTGTTCATTTAGAATTTATCTGATCTGAGATATTAGGTCAATTACATGATGTAATATATCAATTACGTGATGTAATATATTTATATCAAACCATCTTTATCTAAAGTTAAAGGCTATATGTCTAGAAAAAGTAATGTAAACATAGAGAGATTCAGCCAACCTGTACTATATATATGACAATACGATTCGCAACAAAATGACAGAATTACCCTATTTTCCAACAAAAAAGAAAATAATAGTGGCCCCACGAAAACATTCGGATTTACCACAAAATCATTAAATAGATCCTTTCCTTTTGAGGTATGTTGTACGGGAGTTCAAAGTGAGTTACTAGTAGAGTGCTTACCCTTCCATACATCGTTCTAACAAAACTAGTAACCAATATCCTTTGAAGTTTAAGGTGTGGTATGTATACGGATTAGGACGAGATTTACTCGTAGAATTGAATTGTCATGTTCTTAGACATGTCAGCCTATTTGAATGAATATGATTTAGTTTATGACAGACAATGTTTTCGGGATAAATATATTAACTGTTAAATAAACATCTTGATTTTAAAGCCTACATTTTAACACAGCACACTTATGTGTTGTATTCAGTATTCATTATTCTGAGACGTTTGAATGCCTTTAAACAAAAACTCAAACATTTGGCCCAAGGCACGTGATCACACATCCCCTGATGAATTACATCATATGCTTCATATGCACATATATAATAGGATATAATAGGATCGAGTTTCCCATGAAATGATGTTCTCAGGGCACCTGCTGCACATGGGAGGCATGGTCATAGCACTAACAGTTCATAGTCTATTGGCCATTATGGAACGCAAGAAGGCATTAGTAAAGATATGAGTGGCAAGCTCAAGCAACCGCCCCTGGTGAACCAAAGGTCATCAATGACTAGATGATAACAAAAAACAAAAAATGTAAACAAAGCACTAACACTTGCTTGATCCTTGCATTTCACATCTAATTAAAAATTTGATTATCTTTAACCTTATATCAGATAAAATGGACATCAAAAAGATTCCATTCCACCTCCGTTGCTTTCAATGTGCACCATACATTTCAATGTGCACCATACATTTCAATGTGCACCATACATTTCAATGTGCACCATACATTTCAATGTGCACCATACATTTGCTTTCAATGTGCATCATACATTTGTTAGCATCTAGAATGTTATCTCCTTCATAACATCCTTTATGTCTTTTGGTTATCGTTCTTGAGCTCAGTGGCTCATTGGTTTTCTGAACTGGATAAATGAATAACACAAATAAATTGACATTTTCACATGACGTAACTTTTACTTGACAACTGGAAAGCTCTAAAATCACATTTTTGCTGTACACACCTCATCCATTCTCAATTCTCAACCTGCCAGAGATTCTACTATCAATCACCGAAGTGCACATATCCAAACACTGCAATAATATACTTACAAGTTTTAACTTAACTAACAATAAAAGAAAATGTGTCTTGTGATATTTCTTGATAATGATATTAATCATAAATTTATGTCAGATATTTTCCATAGCATAAATCTCTTATGACAATTTTACAACATCCACATTCTTAATTTAACTTGGACTTTATGCATCATACAAACTATGAGGAGAATATTATGAACACCCCATCTATTCTCACCTGTCTTTTGTTTTTAACGTGCACTTGGAGGCACAGGTAGTAAAGTTCATCACAAGTAGTGTCAGTAACAATGTGGCAAACCTATTTGATGTATCGGTAATCAAATCACGTGTGACTTTGTCATTGAAAGGCTGGAAAGGGTTTCTGCTTTTCATTGATATAATATTTCATTCATAAGTTATGTTATCATCAAGTTGACACTTAGTAATACTAACAAATGACACGGAGACACTTTCAACCAAAGTGCTAATTAGGGCCCTAAGTCACTCACAAAGTGCTAATTAGGGCCCTAAGTCACTCACAAAGTGCTAATTAGGGCCCTAGGTCACTCACAAAGTGCTAATTAGGGCCCTAGGTCACTCACAAAGTGCTAATTAGGGCCCTAAGTCACTCACAAAGTGGTCAACTGGGTCTCTAATCGTCATCTTTCAAACTCTAAACATTGAAGTTGTGAATCTTACCCTGGTGCATTTACAATAGCCGCCTTCTTTGAAACCTAAACAAGCTTTCACAGCCATTCAGGTGTGCGATGCCTGCCTTCTTTGAAACCAATACAAGCTTCTAAAATTACACAGGTGTCTGGTCTGTTTATTTATTTAATAAGTTATCAAATCATATATTATGTTGGGAACGGAAGAACAAAATATTAGTTCGAGGTCTTATTGAGGAGAAATTAAAATGCGAAATCCACGAGAATAAAAGGTAAGTTCAACGCATTGCGTCACAAGTTTAGATTGGCGTCAAGGTTATTGCAATAACACTCCGAGCATTGCAATAACACTCTGAGCATTGTAATAACACTCTGAGCATTGCAATAACAATCTGAGCATTGCAATAACACTCTGAGCATTGCAATAACACTCTGAGCATTGCAATAACACTCTGAGCATTGCAATAACTCTCTGAGCATTGCAATAACACTCTGAGCATTGCAATAACACCACTTGGCCAAGTAATCACCTGTAATTCACCAAGGATTACAGAACGAGATCTGTCTCAGATTCAGCTAGAAACAAACACAGCAAGCAATTTCCAATGGAGTAAGCAATCAAACCACTATGTATTACTCAATATTCTCATATTTCTGCCACAAAGACCTTTCATCAAGCAGTCAGCTTCATTAAATAAGATGCAAAGGCATAATAATAACATGCAAGGGCAAATGCTCAGATCATGATGAAGCAGATGTATGTATTACATGGGTCTTTAGACTGCTCTGTCACATGCATCTAAGTGGACTAGATAAACAAAAAATATTCTCTATTAACTTGATGTGCTGTTAAGAATCTATTCATTTATTCCTTCCTGTACCAAAGCACTTTAGTCTATGGTGCATTTCATATTTGTTATCAGGTTTGATAGCATCTGAGACATTTATGAATATGAAAGGTTCTTGACTAAATACTGCAGGATGTATTTTCTTTCCAGAAGCAAGTGTACCTGACTTTGGAATAGATTTGCTGGTTTAAAACAGGGTTAGCATATTAAAATAAAGTCGAGATTATCTGAATCCAAGTAACCTGAACTATACCTAGATAATCTGACACAAGCTTATCATATCTGAAACAAGCTTATCATATCTGAAACAAGCTTATCATATCTGAAACAAGCTTATCATATTTGAAACAAGCTTATCATATTTGACACAAGCTTATCATATCTGAAACAAGCTTATCATATCTTAAACAAGCTTATCATATCTGAAACAAGCTTATCATATCTGAAACAAGCTAATCATATCTGAACAAAGACATCTTTGCCATCTAAGCCAATATCATCTGCACCAAGCCTAGATTATCTGACCAAGCTGGACTAAGCTTAATACATCTGAACCAAGTATAATACATTTGAACCAAGCAGCCTAGTATAACTGGACCAAGCTTAGTAAAACTGGACCAAGCTTAGTATAACTGGATCAAGCTTAGTATAACTGGATCAAGCTTAGTATAACTGGACCAAGCTTAGTAAAACTGGACCAAGCTTAGTATTATTGGTAAAAGCTTAGTATAACTGGGCCAAGCTTAGTATTACTGGTAAAAGCCTAGTATAACTGGACCAAGCCTAATATATCTGGATCAAGCTTAGTGTTATGGACCAATCTTAGTATTACTGGACCAATCTTAGTATTACTGGACCAATCTTAGTATAACTGGACTAAGCTTAGTATAACTGGACCAAGCTTAGTATAACTGGACTAAGCTTAGTATAACTGGACCAAGCTTAGTATAACTGGACCAAGCTTAGTATAACTGGACCAAGCGTAGTATAACTGGACCAATCTTAGTATTACTGGACCAAGCTAAGTATAACTGGACCAAGCTTAGTATAATTGGACTAAGCTTAGTATAACTGGACTAAGTTTAGTATAACTGGACCAAGCTTAGTATAACTGGACTAAGCTTAGTATAACTGGATCAAGCTTAGTATAACTGGACTAAGCTTAGTATAACTGGACCAAGCTTAGTATAACTGGATCAAGCTTAGTATTACTGGTAAAAGCCTAGTATAACTGGACCAAGCCTAATATAACTAGATCAAGCTTAGTATTAGTGGACCAATCTTAGTATTACTGGACCAATCTTAGTATTACTGGACCAATCTTAGTATAACTGGACTAAGCTTAGTATAACTGGACCAAGCTTAGTATAACTGGACCAAGCTTAGTATAACTGGACCAATCTTAGGATAACTGGACCAAGCTTAATTTATCGGAATCCAATTCGGAAAAACTGAACCAATTTGAGATCATTTAAACCAAGGTTAGATTTTTTAACCAAGTATCAAGAATAGGACTGATAGGTACTTGTGTGAAATGTATTAAGAACACTTGAAATCTAATGTCATTAATAAAATATGATGATATCAGGGTTGGCATTAGAAAAAGATGATTATATCAGGGTTGTCATTAGTATAATATGATTATATCAGGGTTGTCATTTGTATATGATTATATCAGGGTTGTCATTTGTGTAATATGATTATATCATTGTATAAGGGTTATCATTGTATAAGGACAATACCTATTTACATGCTTTATCTAAATTCATTCCATCTGTTACGAAATAAAAACAAAAAAATATAATTACATCACTGAAAAAATTAAAATGTTACTCATTCAAGCTGATCGTCACCTTTTATAAGTTAAGTGACTGTGTTCAATTCGAATACGTGTTAATATCACGATGTATTGTACGACATATATATTGTTAAGTTTGTTTGCTAGTTTTTGGTAAATATAACATACCCTATAAAGTTAAAGCCTTAATAAAATCACAGCAGACACAGGCAATTTCACAGAGATTTATAAATGATAAATGGTCATGAAACTGTGATACAAACAAGCTATCACTCTGAAATCAGCCAGAATACGCTTGCCATTGCAGTGTTTTACTGAGAGTACTATGGAGTACTAATGTGACCACTGCTGTGGTGGTCCACTGGGGGTAAGTCCTGTACCAGCAGACCTACATTAATGGATGATATGAAGGTGAACCACATCTATGTAGCTCTTGGTAATAAGATGGATATTAACATTTGATCACAAAGTTTAGGGTACTTTGCTCAACAGAGCTGCGGATCACTCCCCCTGACTAGCAGAGTAAGTTTAGGGCATAGATGTTTATATTAGGCGAGGACAGTGCCTATAAAAATCTTATTTCAAAAATACTTTAATTAAATCAAACTTCAGGAGCGTTTGACAGTTACAATTAAAGCATGCTGTTTACAGAAAATCATGAGTCTTTCTCCCTGTCTCTGTTTCTGTATATATATATATATATCTATTCCTGTTTGTCTCTTTCCCCCTTTATCTCTATCTCTATCTATCTCTATATCTGTCTCTATATCTGTCTCTGCCTCAGAGGAAGAGAGATAATATTATTTTCATGAGTTGATAAGTATACACACATACAAGGCTCCAGTCAATATATGCCCAACAGACAAGGATGCCGATAACAAGATTAGTATTGACTCTGAACCAAATATATAAAAAATATATCTGGAATATTGTTATCGATGGCTTCAAGTCTGTTATTTTATAATTTTGTGCAACCTTTACTCCAGACCTTGATAATTGATTGTAGAAGGTGACTCGTCTAAGTGTGTCAGCGAGTTATCAATCTACTGAAAATTTGAGATTAGATAATGCTTTGTTTGGGGTTTTTACATCACTTTCAACATTATTTCGGTCATTACGTGATGAGACCTACTTGAAGCAGATATAGTGCTGCCTCACTGAATTGTCATGTCGCAGGTCCATGACATGACAACCCACCCGGTCACAGATTTACAAGGACAATGGGTTAAAGCTTTAGGCACGGGCCTCAGCAATCTTTAATATCATTTCCTCAGGGAAATTGTATTGTGAGTTCAATCTCGGCATGGCCAGTGTTCAAACCCACGACCTTTGGATCACCACAGAGGAACTGGTGCTGATAAGCTGGTGCTCTAACCAACTACGCCACGGCACCTGGCTTCTAGATAATGCTATTATGTGAAGTAATAATGTATAATACTGTATAATGTTTGGACATAATGTGATTGGTCACATTAGAAAATGTCGTCATTGGTTAAAAGTGCATCAAGATTGGAAGCAAGTCATGGCCATTCTTAAACATCGGACAATGGCCTTAGAGATATGCTGATCATTGCTTTTTTGTAATGTTTGTGAATATTTTCTTGAAATTGCTTTTAATTTGAGCAGATGATAATCTTTAACAATTAAAATACATGTCATATATTAAATTTGGCCCCAACTTATCTTGGTCCACTAAAAATTCAACACCTCCCCTACTCATTGAGGTTCTCCGATTAGTGCATCAGCGAGAATGAGTGACATAGCGCATGTAACGGGTCTATAGCAGTGGGAGGAGCGGATGTCAAGAAAGCACCCTGCAGAGTACTTTCAGTGACATGTAATATTGGCCGATTTCTACTTCCATTCACCAAATCAACCACACAGAATGCCATTTTTTCAAAAATTATCAAAATGATTTAACCCAATTGACTCTACATTCAATATATTTTTTATTATATTTTTTTTAATCATTTCTATTCATGACTAATTTTCTCATATTTTGCAGTGAATATTTCTTCTTTTTTAGGTATTATTATGATAAGAGCAACTTATTGCTGATTATTTTCTGAAATTAAATTAATATTTGATTTATCTAATATCAAATTAAAGTCCGTCAATTTGTCACTTTTGTAACCCTACTGATTTAAGCTATTTCTAATAATTTTAGCTTCATAATAAATCTTGAAATTGACATACTTTTTTTTCAATTTCTTTTTAGTATTAATGTGTTTTTCTGTGCAGTATTCTATATATTTTCATAAACTAACCCCCAATAAGCTGGCATTTTTATATTATTTCAAAAAAGCTTAATAGTATAGTATAGTATAGTATTATAGTATTTTCCTCTGTTTTCCCTTATAGATTGACCACAAAACTATAAATTGCTCTCAAATTGTTAATTATGAACAGATTATGATGAATAAGGACTCTACGAGCTCGTATTTGGAAGATGTAGATGATAGGATAATAAAACATGTAAATAATTTCGTGGAAAAAGGCTTTCTATTTTCAAGGTCATTGAAAGGTCACTTCAAGGTCACTGGCAATATTTCATCAAAATAGCCTAAGAAGGTTGACATTCGATCATATATGATTTGTAGATGTATTCTGAGTAGTAAAAAAGTTATATCCATATGTCTGCCATTTATAGTGATGGGTTGAAATTGGTAAACTTAGAAATACGAAGTTAGATCAAAGAGTGTGCCAAATGTGTAGACTACAATCTATCGAAAATGAATTTCATTTTGTTTGTAAATATGATGCATATAAGGAATACAGAGCAGAATTATTTATTAATATTTCTAAGAAGAATGACAAGTTTACTGTATTTAATGGTCAAGAGAGTTTTATTTTTGTAATGGGAAAGGAATTGAAATCATTAAGGATATATGTAGAAAAAGCTTGGATGAAAAGGAAAAATATTGTGAACAAATAAACTTTTTATTGATATGTGAAGTTTTATTGATATGTGAAATTATAAAGTCATTATGTGCCTGTAAGTAACCAGACAAGCTCCATAAGGTACTGAAAGTATTTATGATAATATAATATGTATCAACTGACTGATATGTACTCAGGGGCTGGGAAGAACTTCACCAAGAATACAAAGTATTTTATTGTATGCATTCCAGTCAGTATGATAAAGATATCAATCAATCAATCAATCAATCAATCAATCAATCAATCAATCATTTAATCAATCAATCAATCTATTGGGAGTTGGGATATTCTTAGTTTCAAATGATATCCAAAATATGGCAATGACGGCAGAAGTAGTGAGAACATTGAGCAACTAGCAGCCCTACCTTTGTAATGCATAGTACGTTGTGTTCTACCACTCCCAATTCTCTATGAAATCTTCTACAGTGACCGACAGCAAAGTCACTCATCATTTTCACAAGATCACATGGACAGTATATTCTACCTAAGTTTCATGTAGAGATGATCTGATCCATTGTATGTGTACAGACTAATCGTAAAATAACAAATCGCCAGTTTTACGCATTTTGACAGTGACATCACTTATGCCGTGAAAATAGATGCCCACTTTGAAAATGTTGAAAAGCAATACAAACCCAAGATGAAGTGTAAAACACAACCTTCAGTTCAATTTCAATTAGTACAGCATGGCTATGTGATGTTGCACCCTGTTAAAATGTCCGAGTTTCAACTACGGGTTTGGTACACTTGCTCCGTTCACTGTAATTTGTATGAGTTCTGGTGTTCATAAATAGATATGAAATTGAAAGAGAACACATAACCTAATTATCGTGTATATAAACTCCATTATTTGAACATGTCATTTTTCTGATCACTAAGTTATCTTTCTCAAACTATTGTAAGTTTTGATTTTGCAATAGCTGTGCATTTAATCGATATTAAAACCACAAAATGAAAATATTTCTTTTGACAAATAAAGAAATATTTTGAAATGCAGGGCAAAATTATCTTAGAAAATATGTAATAATAATAATAATAATAATAACGATTTATATAGCGCTATATCAGACCAGGTCTGCTCAAAGAGCTTCATTAAGATAGTGCTTTCTATATAAAAATGTTTTAAGTTTCTTTTTGAAAGTTTCAACAGTTTTGCAGTTTTTCACTTCAAGGGGCAGGGCATTCCAATTCTTTGGCGCATATACCATGAAAGCCCTATCGCCATACGATTTCATATTAGTCATAGGAACTACGTATTCATTCTTATCATTAGATCGCAGTCCCATGCCTAGCTGTTTGTACTCTAATAACTTAGATAGGTATTTTGGGGCAAAGCCATTTTGCACCTTCCATGTCAGTAAAGATATTTTGAAATCAATCCTAGCCTTTACAGGCAACCAGTGGAGTTCCATAAGTTTTTGTGTGATTTGATCTCTCTTTTTAAGTTTCCCCACTACCCTGGCTGCAGCGTTCTGTAATTTTTGTAGTTTGGCTAATTCACACTCAGGTAAACCAGCTAGAAGTGAATTTCCATAGTCAAGGGTAGATGTAACAAATGCATGAGCAAGAGTGTTGGCAGTTTTTTCATCCAAACAATTTCTTATTCTTGATAAATTTTTTACATGAAAGAAATCATTTTTACACATTTTTTTGATTTGTGATTTCATAGATAGTTCTTGATCTAGAATAACCCCTAGATCCTATATCCTGTATCCTATGTTACCTTTCAAAGTATTCTTGTAATGATTCCCCGATTCATTTTAACCATATGTCAAAGCTCAGTTCATCAAATTACAAGCATGATATAAAACGAAATTAGAAAGGAATTACTCTGCATCAAGACTTCCACGTCTTCTTGAAATTTTATTATAAGGATTCATTTAAAATGAAATGTGAAACTAAAACGACGTCAAAAGATAGATAATCGATTTACCTTATTCAGTCGTGAGCTTTTAATCTAGTGGATTTGACGTTTTAGTTGCCGTAGGAGTATGTAAAGGCCACAGAGAGACGCTGCCTGTGAGATGTCGCAAGTTTTACCTCCAACTGCTGCCAGCTTTCACTATCAGCCACCACCTTATTACTCGGCCTGTCTCGCCTCGCCTCGCCAGGAGACAACAATCGATCAAGGTAACGCAACCCGCAGTACAGTGCTGAGCGCTTTCCTATTGGTCAACTGCCCAACAAATGGAAAACACCCAACTGCCTCGTCCCGCAGGTTGCATTAGAATCTGACAAGCTATTTGTTAACACCATGGGCATGACTTCCCCTGGCGATAATAGGGAAGCGTCCACACCTCATTACAGCAAACGTTTGAACAGGAAATTCTTGACTCCTGACCAACTCCCAGTAAGTCAGCAGAAAAGCTTTATTTGAACAAGGTTAATCACCTCAATTGGACCCCATCGTGATATTAAAGATCGCCTGACATGTTTAATAAATGGACCACAGAAGACGAATTTGCCAGTAAGTGGATGGGAGAAATGTCTCTTTCATTGTCTCGCTTCTTATCACAGCTAAGCACATACTCAGGTGTAATTGGCTTGATTCTCCAAGGTCTCCCCTGCATGTAGTATTGGGATCGAGAAAGGGCTCGTGCTTGGTCAGCTTTTGAAACACAGTATTTCTTCTCATTCTTTAATCCAAGTGTATTTCCCTTAAACAGACCTAAGCTTCTCAAAGGAAACGGCTTCCGTCACTTGTTGTCACTTAATTTCAGTTATTATCTCTTCGTTTCACTCTTTTCAAACCAATATATACATCGGTCAGTTTTACATTAGCATCACTGTAATGTGACATTATATAAGGTAATGGATACCTTCATGTATTGTATCTCTGCAAAGGCCACGGGCCGTGGCGCAGTTGGTTAGAGCACCAGCTTATTAGCACCAGTTCCTCTGTGGTGATCTAAAGTTCGTGGGTTTGAACCCCGGCCATGCTGAGATTGAACTCATGACTCAATTTCCCATATGAGCTGAGACCCGTGCCTAAATCAGTGAGGCAGCACTATATCTGCTACAAGTAGTTCCCATCACGAAATGACTGGAATAATATTGAAAGGGATGTAAAACCCAAAATAAACAAACAAACAAATGTATCTCTGCTAATAATACACTTACAGAGACGATTCAAGCATGTCTGCAATCGTGAGAGGAAAACATTTATATATATTATTTATTTTGTAGATTTTACTTTGTTTTGGCTCCGAAAATGACTGCTATAATTGCGACCGATAAAACATGATGTTAATTATAGTTTTGTTTCAAAATTTGACATTGCAACCCCGCGCCGGGGCATTACGAAGCGTAAAATAAACGAAATAGTCTGAAGGCCGTAAGGGAGAGAGTCCGTAAATTTAAAAAGAATTAAAGATTAGAGATCAAACACTTTCGAATCGACAAAAAGTCGAAAAAACCTCCCCAAAAAATGCAGAATATTCTACAATATAAGCAGAATGTGTTACATCTCATCTTTAACCCGCGTAAAGCCAAAAAAAACAAGGTTTTTCAATAGTACCTCCACCAAAGAGCTCATAAAAACCAGCAAGACCTCCAATCTTGAGGTGCCTCAGATGAAGGAGCAGCACCTCCAGAGGTGATCTCATCCCCACAAGATCCAATATAACATCCATGGCCAAAGCCCCCAGCAATTCACCATCAATCCCATCTTTCCAACAATATGTATATCTATCCCATCAATTGAATGTGGATTGACTTACATTCTACAGAACACATGCGGCTAAATGGGGCAATAAAGTCATCAGTTCATCACATAGAATTAGTACTTCATCACATAGAATCAAGCACTGCATTTAAGGTCTTTCAAGTTATGTGATGCATGTAATTATTTAGACTGATAAGACCATGCCATAACCAAACCTTCTGTGCCCACACCACCTTGTCAAATGTTGTGATTACACATTCAGAAAAGACCCTATAAAATTGACATAGGCTCTTTGCGATTTGTGAGGTGTGACAGATGCTCCACCACCATGGACACTACAATGATGCCGAATGATATCAGATTTCTTTGTCACTTGGTGATATTTTGTACACATTTTGATCTTAAAATGTTACTGTTATACATCATTTCATCAAGATGATTTTTACTTTATTTCTTTGACACAATATTTTGCAATATACAAATCTTTGTTGGAAAACTATCTCTAGAAATCACATAATTATTAGCATATCTATTAATACATTTTAAGTTTCTTTCTTTTGAAAATGGTAAATCCATGAAAAAAAGTTGAATAATGATAATGATAGAGATATTTCATGCTTTCATCAAAATTCTAATTGTCACAAAATTATACTGGGATGTTGGCAGAAAAGATGGTCAGAAATTGAGAGCAATATATATCTGGAGGTGGCAAATTCTTGAAGTGGGTAAACATGATACCAAAACCTCATGAGGTGTTGATAATATCAGACAAGGGGCTGATTGTCATCTCTGGCACAGGGGCATGAAACCACCTTGCTGTGAAGGCATTCAAAACACATCTAACTTTTAATAACACCACCTTCAATCTTTTGTCTAAATTTCCCATGCAAGATAATCATGTGGGTAACTACTTCTTGTAGTCATTGTAGTGCTAACATGCATCCCACAATTGACCTGCTGGTGACAGACTCTTAATCTGCTCAACAGGTCTGATATATTACCAGGATCATTAGTTTATATCTTGACAACATAAAGTAAAGATAGTCAACTTTATCAATCAATCATGATCAATTTGAATAAAAACTAAAGAAGTACAACTCTGCAGACATCAATTTGTGTGCTGTAGGGATGTGCAGATTTCTAGCTAACATTGTATCTGTGCCATCTTAGTCAGAGCTTAGAGGTATATTACTCTAAGGTCAGAGGAACACCCTGTCCTTTGTTTACTATTACATAATGTTTACACTGTTATGCTTTGATGTGAGACCATGTCCTGAAAGTGCAGGAATATATCTTGCTCTGACAGACCATTGACCACAAGTTGGGTGATGTATGTAAGAACAGAGGGAAGGTCAGAGGGTAGATGTGGGTACCCCAGGTGGCATGACATAATACCAATTAACACATACAGAAGACAGGACTATCATTCCACAAATGAATTCTTGATCTTTTGAGCAATATGAGTTGGTCGATTTAGATATTGGATAAAATATGATTCATCTTAACATCATTTCCAACCATTTATGAAAATAAATTTATAGAAAACATGCTTATAAGTTATAGTGTATTGTCCAGACACATCCCATTTTTTGTAGGGGGACATGCAGACATGAAGGAATCCACTAAGTCGTTCATGCTTTTCTGATAAGTGTATGAAGTAGATTTGACTGAGCTTCATCCCTCTTCCTGATAGACCCCCACAGCATAAAAAAGGTTGATAAAGGATGGTAACAGTCAAGGGGTAGATTACAAATAGACATGCATTAGTTCTGATTCATCTGATTCTGATTACAAGGGGGCTGATTGAAATGGTTGATAGAAACAATAAAGTCATTAATTCCACACCTCACCATGGGTGGGCCTCATTAACACCATCAATAGATTAGCAGGGTGGTTTGATATATGTGAAGAAAGTTCAGATAAATGGGTTTCTTTCAGTTTATCAAGACAGAAGGACAGGACATGCTATAGATGGGATTGATAGAATTGTAAGAATTTATAGGAAGTAGCCAAAGATGGAATTGTTCAGATACATCCGATTCTTCTCATTTCTAGAAATATGGGGTTTACCATATATGTGTAGGAAAATGTACAGAGCTTATGGACTGTGCAGGTCTGTACATAGAATACTTACTGAAGGTATGATCAATATTGAATTATATTGGTTCATGGGATAGATGGAATTGTTGGAATTGATGGACACACACAAATAGATTTGTTCAAATATTCTCCTTTATAGAATACAACCATATTTCTAGATAAATATAACATATAAGATAGATCTGATTTATCAAATATCTTCAGTACACTTCAATCACTTGTTGGGATTGATATATGTGTTGTTGGAATTGATGGGGTTGTTGGAAATTAGAGGGGGGCATTGGCCATGCCTCCAATATAAACAAGAATTAGGATAACGCAGTCAGTCCCCATCCAACTGAAGAGATCAAACCAGACTGAAACCACTGTTGGTATTGGTCGGGACTGTGATCGTCGTCAAGCTCTTTCTTGTGATCCTTGCCTTTTCTACAGGAGGTGCCACTAAAATATAACAAATTTAAACCTTAATTTACTTTCAAATTAGTTTTTATAAATCGGACCGTAAAGTCCTCCCGCCTAGGGTGAATATTTGGGTTCAAACAGGTGTGTTGCAACTGGACCGGTATAACTGCCAAACCAGTCCAGTGCTCAACTTGCAGAACTCCATATCCTCCCTTGATGTGTCGCACCTCACTGAAAACTCGGCACCATGATTTAATTTTTTCGTTCGCCTCTTATGAACTGACAAAAAAACCAGGGAATTGATAAAATCAGAGGACCATTTTAACACCAACCCCGCATGGGATGGAAGCTATGTTGATATCAATAGCGTTGATTAAGAAAAAGATATAATAAGGGTAGGAGTACCTCAAGGCTCTGTGTCAGGGCGCCACTATTATTCCTTCTGTATGTCAATGACATCGCCCAGGCAGTATAAAAAACACAACTGCAAAAATCAGGCTCTTTACAAATGACACCAATGTGTTTATCAAATATCCAATATCAGACATGCTCATGGCTGAGACAAACAAAGTAATATTAGAGCTAGCTGACTGATTCATTGAAAATAAAGTCTCAGCATGAAAAAAACATAATACAGCATATTTCAGCAGGAAAACAAAAAAGTCCCACAAGAATTTGACACAATCCAATTGAAATAAAAATGAAATAAAGAGAGACAAAGAGGCAAAGTATCTTGGAGCAAACTCCAGTAAAATATGCAGGGTCATTAAAGATAATACATTACTTCTTGCCTGAAAAATGTAAATGACAGCTCTTTTTTGATTCATCTACAATAAAATTCAATATGCAATAGAGTTATATGGTCACACCAGGCAAACAAGAAAAAGTGGTGCTCCAGATGTAACATGGATGGGAAAAAAATTAACAAACAAAACAAAAATTACTATGATTAAAACAAAAATTACAATAAACAAAACAAAAATTACAACAAACAAAACAAAATACATTTAAATACAAACAATCATTGCATTCTGATGGGGTAGTTGAAATTATTTTTATTCATTTTTTAAAAACATTTTAATTTGGGATATGAACGATTTTTTTAGCACAACCATATGCAAAGATGTGCCTTTTCAGGCACAATTACGTAAGTTGCCCTATTATCGCTCGGGCGCTATCACAAATCATTGATCAGACTTTTACATGTCATTTCTGTTCTAATTGTCTGATTTACACCAAATTTGAACTAAACTTAATGAAAATTCCTTGTTCTTGTGATTGAGAAGCATATCCAAGCAATTTAAAGGATAATTTTATGCAACGATGGGCGAACACTGCCTGTTGGCAGTGCAAATAAAAAATGGACCATCCGTGTTACAAAAAACATTAAAAGTATTCAAACATTACAAAGTATTAAAAATCCTGTTTTCCAGATATTGTTACATACCAACAATGGAACTAAATTGTTAATTTTTTAAGACATTTTTCAATTGCAATCGTGCAAATTTGTCAAAAATCAACATTTCGGCCAGCTACCCCATGTGTTTGTTGAATACTTTCCTACAAATAATTCAATACACGGTCATAACCCAAGATATATGATTAACATGCATGTCATTAGCAAAAGAACAACAGTTGGTCAAAAAACAGTAAAATGCCAAGGTGTCAAAATTTACAACAAGTTTCCTGGTGCAGTATAATGGAAGGAATTGCATAACAAACATGCCACTTTTCATACTCTTATATCAATTATTATGTTGACATGAAATGGTTAAATCACCGTGGTTAAGAGCTAGATAAGATTAATCTTTTCTGATACCATTCATTTTCTATATATATATATATATATATAATATATATTTTAAATTGGTCTATATGTAAGTAAAATATAAGCATGCATTATATATTTGCTGTTGTAGAACATAATAAATAAAAACATTCATTCATTCATTCATTCATTACAGGGTTTTCTTGAGGGAGATTATAGGGCCTTATTCATTGATATTGTAGGACCCTGTTCAGGGATATTATTGGTCCTTTTGCAGGAATATTACAGCACCATGTTAATTGATATTGTAGATCCTTATTCATCCATTGCCATGACCAATCTACATACTATGCTCAGCACGTGACGAGACAATCAAATCACTTTTTGTCAGTGGGATACTTACGTTATGACCATCAAAACATTACCTCTCAGAATATTTCATCATTGTGCCCTTGAAATTTGTGTAGTAATGGTCTGCCACTCCATTGCTTTACAGGGGAAGGGAATTTTCACAAGATATGGATAAGCAATTTAAACATTACTAATAAGAACAAAAGTAAGACATGAAAAGAGGATTTTGATGTATTATTTTTAATAGTTCTAAGTTCTAATTTATTATCATCTTTTGCTTTTGACAGTCATCTTGCTTAGGGAAGTATAGTAGTGTCGGAAAATTAGAAAGATTACAACAAAAAATTAATTAATGAATCCCAGGATATTGGTTCTATTATCATTGTCTGCAACAAACACAGTATATATTTCTATTTCAGTCACCCGACCATTTCAAACTGTGGTTAAAAAAGTGATGATGCCTTTACATCTTTCCATTTTAACAGGTAGAGAATATATCACACTTAGCCTTGTATAAACTCTGCAGCACGGGTAGTTGGAAAAATCAGGAAATTTGACCACATTTCAGGAAAATTAAGGGAACTGCATTGGCTTCCCGTTCATGCGAGAATTGATTTTAAAATTCTTCTATTAACCTGGAAAGCCCTTAATGGTAAGGCTCCGCCTTGCTTGCGGGATCTACTCCTGATTAAAGAAGGTAAACGCTGTCTAAGATCCAATGATGGCACCCACCTACAGGTACCTAATACCAGGCTAAGGACAGTAGGTGACAGGGCCTTCTCATCTGTGGGTCCACGACTATGGAATTCCTTGCCTACTAATATTAGGACAAGCACTTCAGTCTCCTCGTTTAAGAGTAGGCTGAAAACTCATCTTTTCAGGATGCATGTCCTGAACTCAGCGCTATGAACAGACTTGTCTGGTATCAGCGCTATACAAATTTTATTATTATTATTATTATTATGTATATGTAATGAGGCTTATATATTGTTAAGTTTGTTAATTTTTGATAATTTTTTGAAAAACATACCATATCAAGTTAAAGCTTTCATGAAATCACAGATGTTACAGGCAAATAACAAAGATGTTGGGTGTGTTTTACTGATACATGGTCAAGAATCTGTGTTACAAACAAGCTATCACTCTGAAATCAACCAAAATACGCTTGCCATGATCACTGTGTTATACTGAAAAGGCCAGGTACTGTGCAGTACTAATGTGGCCACTGCTGTGGTCTATAAGTGGTGTTAGGGCTGTACCAATAGACAAACACTATTGGACAAACAGGAGCCAAATCACTCAAGAGTCCCAAAAGATGAAGGTGCCCTATTGTTACCAAGCAGGTGTTTGCGCTAGAGCACTGGACAGCTGAGCAAAGGTTGTTGACGAAATGTTCAATGGATGATTTGGATTTTAGCAGAAGACTCATCTACTTTCAAATGCAGAGAAATTAATGTGGGGGAAATTGTTGGGGCAATATGATGGTAGAAAAGAAAAACAGCTGTAATTACAGGGTACCTTATCAAAATTAATAGAAAGGGCTGTAGCTACACAAGTTGTAGATCATCTGGTAAGAAATAATATACAGGGTCTGTTTCAATCTGCATATAAAGAGTTTCATAGCACTGAGACAGCTCTGCTTAGGGTTCAAAATGACATCTTAATGGATATTGATGATGGGAAAACGGTATTGCTGGCACTGCTTGACTTATCAGCGGCATTTGATACCATCGACCATGATATATTATTAAATAGATTGGAAAAAAGAAGTGGCATTAAAGGCACTGCCTTGAAATGGTTCAGATCATATTTATCAAATAGAAAACAATGTGTTACAATTGATGGTAAAAGATTTGAAAATATGAATATTAAATATGGCATCCCTCAAGGCTCTGTTCTGAGACCTTTATTATTTACAACATACATGGAGCATTTATCAGATATTATTGCTAACTATGGTCTCAGGCATCATATCTATGCTGCTGACACACAGCTATATATCACCATTGATCCAAAGTCTGAAGAAACTAGAAATAAGTCCTGTAAAGAGATAGAAAATTGTATTACAAAGGTTAAAAAATTCCTGATAGATGATAAAATGAAGATAAATGATGGAAAAACAGAAATGCTTTTATGTGGTAAAAGCTTTGATTTTAAGATATCCTTACTAACGTGGAAGGTGCAAAATGGCTTTGCCCCACAATACCTATCTCAATTATTAAATTATAAAGAGTTGGGTATGGGACTACGATCTTATGATAAGAATGAATACATGGTACCTAGGACTAATTTAAAATCATATGGAGACAGAGCATTCATGCTATATGCGCCAAAAAAATGGAATGTCCTGCCCCTTGAGGTGAAAAACTGTAAAACAGTAGACACTTTCAAGAAAAAACGTTTCTATATAGAAAGCATTTTCTCGGAGAAAGCGCTATGAGCAGACCTGGTCTGGTATAGCGCTATATAAATTGTTATTATTATTATTATTATATTACCATTTAGTTTGATTGTCTGATGATGTGACCCTGAAATACATATTTTCATATGCCGAAAACATGAAATAATAAAATAGTATTGACCAGATTCACAATTTGTTAACTTCATAGAATATGTTAACACGAAAATATGACTATATAATTTGCAAAACATCAATCAAAGATACAATAAATAGATAATAGATATGTATAATCTGTTTGCAGTTCTTCATGACGTGTACTCCCCTTAAGAGAAATCAAGCACTTTCTCAACCAACATTCGGCCATCTTGATTTCTGTTATGAGTGAACTCATTGAGTACATATTAACACATTAACTCCCTATGAAATTAACATCCTACCGGACTACTTTCTATATGACTTCTCCAGAAAAATGTGCACCACTCCAGTAACTGATTTTCTTTGGCTAATTTCAATTCTCTGTTTTATGTGTTCGAGTTAAATATATAAAATGTGTAAGGACATTATATGACACACCTCATATACCATATAAATTATTACATGCTAACCTAATATACCTACCTACAGAGAATCAACTAGAAAATGGTTAGATTTAAATGAGAGATGAGTTATAGATATCTGTTTCTTTTTATTGATTTGCATTACTATTGATATCATCTTAGACAAACATATTTTTGGAAAATTTTACTCTGTAAATTTAATTTAGGCTGTTGTGTGAAATAACAGAATATCCCTTTATAAAAATAACTTGATCAAGTGATAAAGATGTTGACTATTTGTGTGATTTACCAGTGAGAAGTTCAAATCATACTAATCAACATGGCTCAGTGGGTAAGACATCTGTCTCCCATGCTAAAGGTCTGGGGTTCGATTCCCACCGAGAACAATATATATTTTTTTATTCATGCTGAAACTGAAATCTACATTTTGAAGTTTTATTTTCGCAACATGCACATCAGAACATATAGAATTGAAATATTTTTTATTTTGATAGAAATTATAAAAAATAATGACAATACAATAAACAAAGGTGAAATCTTCAAAGGTGAAATCTTCATGTTGGGGTCTTTTCAGAGCAGAATGAAAGTCAGAACACATAAAATGTGTTTTTTCTTTTATTTTTTCTTTTGTTTTTTTATTTGGCAAATGGAGAAAATACAAAAAAATAAAATAAAATGTCTTTATAAGCTAAGAAATGGAACAATTTCAATTTTCATACAATGCTGTGACACCATGTTTTCTACAGTACTGACACAGGGTGATACATGGCTCAGTGGTTAATATGTCTGTCTCCAGGCTAAAGGTCCAGGGTTCGAATCCTGGTTGGGCAAAGTATTATTTTCATGCTGAAGGTGAAATCTTAATATTGGGGTTTTGTTTGAGTGATATATACTTCAGGAAACATAAATTGATTTGTCTATTGCAAATGCAGAAGAGTATAAAATAATAGATTCTGAAATGATTTGATACCCCCCAAAAAATGAAATCTTTATATTGGAGTTCTTATTGAGCAATTATCAGAAGAATATGATTTTTATTATTTTATTTTGCAAACATAGACAATATGAATAATACTGACTTTATATAGTGAACAAATATAAAATCTTCATACTGGGATAATATTTGAGCAATATGCATGTCAGAACATATAGAATTGAATATGTTTTTTGCCAACATAGAAAATATAAAAAATAGTAATTATATGCAGAAAACAAATATGAAATCTTCATATTCCAATTTTATTTCCGTTTAGAAAAAAACGAATTATAACATGGATCCAATTTCAAGAATTTATCATAGACTTTAAACTTCGAGTAAGTTGATCAAGAGGCCAACCTTGAGCATCTCTGAATAAATCCAGTGCGATGCAATAGTTACCATTGTTTCAGCATTATTTTGTGTCTCACAGGTCTGATGATTTGCTTTGACCTTTTCTCATGGCAGGATTGCTCACTCAAGATTTCGCCTGGATCCACATTTAAAAATAAACATGGACTGTACCTATCTAAGGTGTTGTTACAATTCATCAACACTTAAAAATTACCTGCAAACAATGCTCATTCTTAAATACATTCAATCAGATTGGTATATTATATATTCCAAAACAATTTTCAAAATCTTCAAAATGTGTAGTTTTCAATATTTGACCATATCAGTCACTGACAGGATGGAAATCAACAGGTCACATGTCACCTGTATGTGCATTTCTCTGTTGTCCAGTGAGATCAGCCAACAATGCATGTACTCATATGTGCAAAGATCACCTCTTGGAAATGGTGTCAATACCTCTAAAATAGTTCTCTAGTTTCACAGTTGTTTAAACACTACTAACAATATAGAATTAGAATTTCTATATTTGAAATAAATTCAAATATTGCAATCATTATTTTAATTGTCAAATAAAACCACAATTTGAATAAGAAACATGTGTAGTAATAATGCTCAGATGTGTGTACAGTGATTTGCCCCCTATTTTTGACATGTGAAAGCGACTACACACCCCACTAATCTGAGTACTAATCTCAGTAAGCAAGTGTTCCCAGCAGGACGCCAGCTCATATTTTTAATCTCTACCTACGGTACCCTTACCTGAGACTTTCCTCTTTTTGTCAGGTATGTTGGCTTAAGAGAAAAACACGTAATGTGATAAATTAGGATATGACTTAAATATTCAAGAGCTTCAAGAGACGTCACACATCCTTGAATGACTGCAGGTGCATTCTCTTCATAGTGGAAGCCATCTGTATAAATACATTAGAACCCTTTAAAAAACCCTTGAACCGGTAAGTGACAAATTAATGTACAGAATTTACAAATTAATTTACAGCACATCAACACATTCGGGTCATTTAATGCCTCAAACAGTAATATCAGAACTTTATTATTGACCAGATACACAATATGTTAATTCATTAATTATGCATACAACAGAAGCAATTAACAATATCACTAATTTGACAAATGTAATGGATATGTATATTAATTAGCTCTTGGTAAATAAGCCAATGACTAACAACCTAGAGCTCTGCGCTGATTTGCGCTGATTACACAGTCCTCTGTGGTTTGAAAATGATAGTGTCACGGTAAGTATATACAGTATCAAACAAAGTGTGGAAATCTTGCACATATTGATGTTTTTATTGAAATATTGTAATATTGAATCGATCCTCAATCAAAACATGTTTAATTGTCAAAGCACTTTGACAACTAATAAACGTAGCTGATCTTCACCTGAAAATTATAAATAAGCGAGAGTTACAGAGTTTTAATTTTCCTTGTGGTTGACTTTGGTCTTATTACTAATCTGATTATTTCTATTTCTATTTTTTGTGTCCTGTGTGTTGTAACTTGTAATATAGTGTGTTGTAACTTGTATTATAGGTTTTTAAGCAAAATAAAGCTGACCTCGACCATGGCCAGTATAATTTAATAAGCACGTGTGCTTATAAATCAGCTAATTAAATATTTCTCAAATTGTTTGTTTATCTGAGCATGCAGCTGCACACACAAAAAGCTTATTAATAGGTTTTTTGCTGAATTATTCAGTGTCATTAATCCATGAAATACTATGGGCTTATTAATAATCAGCTTACTGTTTAAGCTTGTATGTGTGCCAATCTATTATCTTCTTTATACCAGCATCTAAGGCACCCGGATTATTACTGATCGGATTAGAAATAAGACTTTTTTCAACCCATGAGAATACTTTCATTTTCCACCCATTAACAAGACTGATTTTGACTGGATATAATTAAGACCGGCCTCACTAGCACAGTTGGTAGAGTGCATGACTTGTGCCTTATATGGTTATAATATTGGTGGTGGACAGGAGTTGGTGGGTTCGACCTCATTGCCGACAGTGTTACTTTCACACTGGTTAAAATGTTTTAAGTCGACCTGACATGGCCATAGTTGCTGAAAGGGTCGTGAACACCATTTCACATTTTCCTTTGACAAAATTAACATATCTCAAGACTTCTAAATATATGTTATGAAGCATATTTACCTTTAAAATAGCATTGTATTATATGGTAAGGGAAGGGGGAATTATCTTTTCATGAAAAGTATTTAAGAATTATCTGGATGGATAGGATTAGTGCTGCCTTATTGTTTACAAAAGCTAAATAACTACATTTGGATAAACATACTATTTATCAGAGTAAATTAGCTCTGTTGGGTAATATACTGTGTAGATAAAACACAGGTAGTTGACAATTGCTATTTACATCAGTTGATCTTGTTATGCAATGAGCTTATGGAGGTTCTCATGTGGGTAGATTGATATATATATGTCATTAATAGCACAGCATTGTTGATTTCGTCCCATATCATGCCACCAAAGAAGAACACTTACCTCAAAGTTTTAAATCTAAAGAGTCCTTTATTTTGAATTGTATTGTGAATAACATAGATACAGTCCTTGACATGACAACCAACCCGGTCACAGATTTATAAGGACAACAGTTTAACCCGAGTCTGTTCATAGCGCTGTGTTCAGAACGTGCTTTCTGAAGAGATGAGTTTTCAGTCTGCTCTTAAAGGCGCTAGTCCTCATATCACTAGGGAGAGAGTTCCATAGTCTGGAGCTGACAGATGAAAAGGCTCTGTCACCCACTGTCTTCAGCCGAATCTTGGGAACTAATTTAGTGAGTTCCATCATTGGATCTCAGACATCTATCACCCTGTTTCACTAGGAGTAGATCACGTAAGTAAGGCAGCGCCTTACCATTCAGGGCCTTCTTAGTCATGAGAAGGATTTTGAAATCGATCCTTGCGTGAATAGGGAACCAGTGTAGTTCCCTCAGTTTTCCTGATATGTGTTCAAATTTCCTGATCTTTCCTATGACACGGGCTGCAGAGTTTTGAAGGTATTGTAGCTTCTTAATGTCAGATCTAGGAAGACCTGAAAGAAGGCCATTGCCATATCTAGAGTAGATGTAACAAAAGCATGGGTTAATATTGCAGCCGTCTTCTCGTCTAGACATTGTTTGATAACCACTAGGTTCCTGATGTAGTAATAGCCCTTCTTGCACATTTTCCTGATCTGTGCCTTCATGTCCATCTTGGAGTCAAAGGTGCCAAGGTCAACTACTGAGTCACCAGGAGTGATATCAGAGTCCCTATCAATGAGATCCATCAGGATTTTCTCAATTTTATCTAGGTAAAAGTCATTGAATCTCTCACAGTCAGATTGTGGCATAGGTGTGTCCTTAGTTTTGTGCATGACTGAGTCAATGACCTTAAAGAGCTTCTTTCGGTCATGTTTGTTTGTCTCTGAATATTATATAACTCCCTATCAATGTGTAGTCCTGTTTTATTCATTTTTTCTCTCGAGTCGTCTCCTGAGAGACCTCTCTTGTTTAATTCGGTCATTCATCCAGGGTTCTGATTTACATTGAGAGACCCTGGCATTTTAAAGTGGGGCATGTTTATCCATAAGGGATGTGAGTTTCTTATTAATCAAATCCACCATGTCCTGCTGGGGTAATTGTTCCCAGCAAGAAGTGATGTTGGTGATGGATTTGATGTCATCCCTGAGGGATTGGAGAGTTATGCCCCTATAATTCCTGTAACTGATGGATTTTCTAGGCAATGTAAGAGGGATGATATCAAGACTTAGTTAAATCATTTTGTGGTCCGATATGTATTCATCAACCAGGTAATTTTTGAGAAACTTATTCCGTTGGAAGGTAATGATTAGATCAAGGGTGTTTCCCAATCTCTGAGTAGGCTCATTAACCCATTGCCTCATGTCAAAGGTTGATAGGATGTCATTAAACTTTACGACATCAGCTTTGGTAGGTTTGGGGGAAGCTGGTAGATGTAGATTGGATGCATGCAGTTTGTACCCATCATGTAGGCAGTTTTCTTAAGACTTCTCATCAGTTTCATCCCTTGCTCACCACCTTCCACATCCAGGAGGCCTCGGCAGATCACTATAGCATCATACAATTTCAGGCTACAAATGTCTTGTCCTTATGTACAGACCACTCCCAGTTTGATGTTGGGTCATCAGTGACTATATCTCTATATACTTGGTTGGAAATATAGAGTATTTTGTACACTGTTTTTCTCTAATCTGGAGATAGTGTTGCTATTGCCCTTAATGGTGGACTTAAGCTCTTTGATCTTAGCATCCGAGCACCTGTTTTTAGCCACTTCATGTCTTAGCTTGAAATCAGAGTTAGCTATTAGCTTATCCTTAATGCGCATCTCATCTTCCAGTTCTTTTATTCTCTTCTCATTCTCAGTCCTCTCTTATTGAGCCCTTCTTCCATTTCATTAATTTTTTTGTCCTTTTCAATGATGTATTTCTGAAGCATCACAAATTTCTCCATTTATTTCAGTTAACATCCTCATTAGCTCCTCCATGCTGACCGAGAGCTCGTCCTCTTCAGGTAAGATAATTATTTTTTATTAGCTCTCTTGATTTTTTAATTCTTTCTTGTCATATGGGATTTAATAGTTTGGGGTCAATATTTTGTTCAGGCTCATAGGTACTTTCACTAATTTTATAGCCATTCCACCAAATTCTAAAATATCTTATATTTCTTTCCTATTGTAAAAATCATTTATAATGTCATGGATCATGAAGGTATTATTTGTTTTGCAGGATGTGTCGCCCTCTGGTGGTAGCTTATTATGTGTGGTTAGGGATTCAAAGATTTGTACCACTTATCGTGCCACGGGCCGTGGCACAGTTAGTTAGAGCGCCAGCTTATTAGCACCAGTTCCTCTGTGGTGATCCAAAGGTCTTGGGTTCGAACCCGGCCGTGCCAGGATTGAACTCATGATACAATTTCCACATGAAGGGTTAACCCGTTGTCCTTGTAAATCTGTGACTGGGTGGGTTGTCATGTCAAGGACCTGCGACATGACAATTCAGTGAGGCAGCACTATATCTGCTACAAGTAGGTCTCATCACGAAATGACTGAAATACTGTTGAAAGTGATGTAAAACCCCAAACAAACAAAACCACTTATCGTTGACTTTGGTTTGTCATAGCATGAATAAACTTTCATTCATTCTTAAATTAATGCAATTCATGGCCTTAAATGACAATTGAGGATAGAATAGTATCACAAACAAACTGACAATATGTGAATGTATGTAATCTTAATGTGCAGGTTGTAATATCTATTTGAATTTGATATCAATGTGTAAATGTCAATACAACTTCAAAAATAGAAATTAATTCTTATTTCTTGCATTGTAAATCCTTAATAATAATAATAATAATAATAATAATAATAATAATAAAATTTATATAGCGCATATATCAGACGGATCTGTTCACAGCGCTTCATTCAGAACATGCATTCTGAAAAGGAATGTCCTCAACTTACTTTTAAACAAAGCAATTTAAGAACTGATTTTCACATCTTTAGGGATGGCATTCCATAGTTTAGGACCTATGGACGAGAAGGCCCTATCCCCTTTTAAGACGGATGTCTGGGACGCACAAGTTCCATCATTCGATCTAAGGTCTCTAGTTCCTTGTTTTACAAGTAGTAAGTCACTTAAGTAAGAGGGTGCCTTGCCATTGAGTGCCTTCCAAGTGGTAAGTAGAATTTTAAATTCAATTCTTGCATGTACAGGCAACAAATGAAGTTCAAATTTAATGTGATCAAATTTCCGTTTTCTTCCTACCAGACGTGCTGCCTCATTTTGAAGGTACTGCAGCTTCTTGATTGAAGTGTGAGGAAGGCCTGCAAGAAGCCCATTTCCATAGTCAAGTGTAGAAGTAACAAATGCATGTCAGTGTTATGGCTGTTTTCTCATCTAGACAGTGCCTTATTGATGCAATATTTCTAATATGATATCCTTTTTTGCATATCTTTTTGATTTGTGCTTTCATATCCATCCTCCCATCTAGTGTTACTCCTAGATCGACTACAGTGTCTGTCGGTGTGATGTTAGTGTTTCCCACCATAACACTAGTTTCTCCATGGGTGTCATTCTGTCCATCCGAACAGACCAACATTTCCATTTTCCCATCATTAATCTTCATCTTATTTGCAATTAAAAAGCTTCTAACATCCTGCACATATTTTTCTAGTTTTTCCTTATTAATGCATGCATTCTGTTCTGAGGTGTTGTCTATTGGGATGTATATTTGGGTGTCATCTGCATAAATCTGGTATTTGAGATCATATTTAGCCAAAATATCTGATAACAGCGACATGTATATTGTGAAAAGAATCAGTCCAAGGACCGATCCCTGAGGGACTCCATACTTTATATTTCTCAATTCTGATCTATGGTTACCTACTTTAACACATTGTGATCTTGATTGAAGGTAGGACTTTATCCATGAGAGAGCCTTATCCTTCACATTACACCTTTTCTAATCTATTTGTGTCAAAGGCTGCAGAGAGGTCGAGCAACAATAGGATTACTGATTTCCTATTATCAACCTCCCTAAGGATGTCATTTTGCACCCTAAGGAGTGCTGTTTCTGTGCTATGATATTCTTTATATGCAGATTGAAATTTGTCAGTAAGGTGATTCCTCACTAGGTGTGGTACTAATTGGTCTGCTACTGCTCTTTCAGTTAGTTTCGAAACATATGTCAAGTTAGACACTGGTCTGTAGTTGCGCTCAATTAGTTCCAGCCCAAATTTCTTCAGTAGAGGTGTTATAATTGCAATTTTCATATTATCAGAAACCATTGAGTCACACAGTGATTTATTGATAATCTAAGTAATTATTGGAAGTATGTCCTCCATGATGTCATGTAGCAGCCACGTAGGAATAGGATCCAGCTCACATAATTTTTTTGCTGATTTTATCACTAATTTGCAGACATCATCTCTACTTATATAATTAGAGGTTCAAAGTTTGTCAATGGGTGAAATGTGAACTGCTGTGTAGTGGCGTCATCTGGCCGCAGATTTCTACCTTGTGTATTCTGGTCCATGTCTATTCTCTGTGTAGTGGCGTCATCTGGTGGCAGATTTCCACCTTGTGTATACGTATTCTGGTCCATGTCTGTTCTTATTTTCTCGATTTTAATAATAATAATAATAATAAAATTTGTATAGCGCTGATACCAGACTAGGTCTGTTCATAGCGCTGTGTTCAGGACATGTGTCCTGAAGAGATGAGTTTTCAGTCTATTCTTGAATGAGGATACTGAAGTACTTGTCCTAATTTCAGTAGGCAAGGAATTCCAAAGTCTAGGGGCAACAGATGAAAAGGCCCTGTCACCCACTGTCCTTAGCCTGGTATTAGGTACTTGTAGATGGGTGCCATCGTTGGATCTTAGCGTTCCCCTTGTTTGATTAGGAGTAGATCACGTAAGTAAGGCGGAGCCTTACCATTTAGGGCCTTCCAGGTTAAGAGAAGGATCTTAAAATCTATTCTTGCATGTACAGGGAGCCAGTGCAGCTCCTGTAGTTTTCTTGAAATGTGATCAAATTTCCTAATTTTCCTACTACACATGCTGCAGAGTTTTGGAGGTATTGCAGCTTCCTAATGTCGGTTTTAGGGAGACCAGCCAGTAGGCCATTACCATAATCTAGGGTCGATGTAACAAAAGCATGGGTAAGTGTTATAGCGGTCTTCTCGTCTAGACAATGTCTGATGGCCGCTATGTCAGTAAGGCCCTTACTTACAAGATGAGGGACTAGTTGGTCTGCAACTGCCCTCTCTGTAAGTTTAGAAATGTATGTCAGGTTGGAAACAGGTCTGTAGTTTTTCTCAACTAGTTCAAGGCCAGGTTTCTTCAGCAAGGGTGTTATGATGGCTATTTTTTAGGGTTGCGCATGCGTGGAGTGTTGCGCATGCGTGGAGTGTTGAATAGACGTGTTTTCACTAAGCTCCGACAAAGCTCTATGAAAATTGCCTCTAACCGCTCTTAAGTTCAACGAAAGTTGTTTTCCACAGAGAGTACTCCAGCCTGCGTAACTCGGACCCAGTTTTTCTAGATTTCAACCGATTTGTAGCCTGTCTGGCGGACCCTAACCAGACTTTCGCCACGAGGACTGGATTGTTGACTGTACCTTCAGGTACACGGTGCTGGTGGCTGCTGCTCCGTGCCCGCCAATACTACTACTCCGTTCTCTAAGAGATACCTGGGTCCACCCTGCTTTCTCTCCCCTTCCCTGTACCTTGGGTACATTTTGCCTACGTCTCTCTGCCGAGACATTCCACGTCTCTCTGCCGAGACACTACTCCAAGTCTTTCTGCCGAGACTATACCTGCAAACCCCTATTGCCGGGGCTGCATCTTGCTACCATTTCTCTTCTGCCGAGATTGGTTTTACTCTCAAATTACCGCTTGCTTTTACAGTATACCATAGTATACCTTCCGAAAACTAAATACCTTTTTTACTACCTTCCTGAATTTTTATTTGACCCAAATAATATTTGTTTATTGGCATACCTTGCCCTGCTAAACAGCTTAGGATATAATCCTTACTAACCCCTGTAATACGCTCTGACAATCTACACTTGCACATGCGCTACTCCACGTGCTCTACTGCCACGGCTATATTGAGCCACGCCTACGGGAACGCCTACACGCCACGCCTACAACTACCACGTGGACTTGCAATACATTTACAACGCTCCCCTGCCCAAATCGTACCTGGCGAACAGATATTTTATTTTCCCTTATTGATTGAACAAATATACCCACGTGCCCGTTTTTCTTATTGTCTATTTGATACCAAACCACACGTGACTACTACCAAACTGGTATATATTCTCCCCGCTTCCACCAAACTGACAATCCAACCATGGAGACTGAAGGACGTGAAACGAGATCTACCATGAAGCACCGTCTATCTGGGGGTAACCTCCCCCCGGTTCCGTCCACCCCGGACCCTACCACTCCGGGCCTGACGGCAGCCAAAGATGACCTAACTGACTGGAAAGCCAAGTTCGAAAACCTACAGCGCTCTCACGGCTGTCTGACGGCACTGAATACAGCCGCAAATGCTGAGATAAGTACCCTCAGTGACCGGGTACGCTCCCAGGAGAAGGACATCCAGGACCTTGAGACCGGGAGGGCCAGGCTCATGGCAGAGCTGGCCCACACCTCCTCCCTCCTGTCTGAGAAGGAGGAGGTCCTTGCGCACTACCTACCCACCACGGCTGATGCCGAGGATGGATCTGACGAGGATGCCTCAAAGACCTCCGTAGCCGATGGTTCCACTCAAGTACTGCTCAGTGTTACGGAGGACGATTTCGTGGATTCCCTCACCAGGGATGACTGGCAGACCTCCATAACTACGGAAACTCTGGCCTACATTGCTATGGACCTACCCCTGGCGGAGAAGGTCGACCTAGTCATTATCCTGCCGGATACATCGCCATTGAAGAAATCCTGGTCGGGAAGGAAGGTATTTCGCAGGCTTACCCAAGTCGTGCGCCTCCTGAGATCTAAGGGACCCCTGGTGGTGGTCCTCACTCCTCCCCCTGTTGGGGACCAGGATCCTGAGATACTACAACAGTGATATGCCCTCGATAGTTGCTTGGCTTCTTGGGTATACAGTGGCTACACCTATCAGCGGATTGATGCATTCTATGGGAGCGAGGGGGACGCGGAGGATGGACAGCTTCTAACAGCTTCCCTGACAGCTATTGCCAACAAACTTAACTCTTTGAAGATGCCTGCCACCTCTCCCAAGACGCCTCCTCTGAAGGATCTCTCGCTGCTACGTGGAGACCTAACTTTCCCTACTAGGACATCCATCATCCCCCCTAGGCCTGCAACAACCCCTGCATCTACCACGTCTACTAAATCTGAGACTAAGAAGAGGACCCGTGAAGAAGTTATCTTCATCCCCAAGAAGGATGCAGGGCGCATAATCTGGACAAAGGGTTCAACCATTGAATCCTTTCGTCAAAAATCCGGGGCTTCGATAAACCTAAAGGATGTTGTTCAAGATGGGAAGCCCATATCGATGATTACGATCAGAGGAACGGGATCAGCAATTGCCGCTGCTAAAGACTGTATTAATAATGAACTTGATATTAATTGACGGTTGTGGCCAGCGCCACCTATGAGTGTATTTCTGAATAAAACTAACTGTTTTTCTGAAAATGTTACTGATGTCTGTATATGTTCTTGCTTCTCTTGTTCTAATTGTACATGGGGATATGATACTTGTGTGAAAAATCTAAATGCTTCAATCTTGTCTTCCTATAATACACAGCCGTATATCTCCATGTGTGCCATTGTCCTTTGTGACCTTCACCTTGGCCGACTCACACAACCTCACTTTTCCTTGAAAAGATTGACAAAATACGCCAGGATATTGATGCTTCATCCTGCCAAAATCCACCACCAGGTGACACTACAAACAATAGAGTCAATG
This sequence comes from Amphiduros pacificus, assembly GCA_949316495.1. Classification (NCBI taxonomy): domain Eukaryota; kingdom Metazoa; phylum Annelida; class Polychaeta; order Phyllodocida; family Hesionidae; genus Amphiduros; species Amphiduros pacificus. The sequence goes on along the minus strand of OX439001.1, from coordinate 52,775,461 downwards.
GGTCTGCTGATTGCCTCGATAGGTTCAAACCCTTAACACAGGAGGATGTATGCAAACTGATAAAAAGGTCGGCAAAGAAATCCTGTGAACTGGATCCTATCCCAACCTGGCTCTTACTTGAACTCCTGGATGACCTCCTGCCACTAATTACTGCTATCATTAACAAATCACTGGTTGAGTCAGTAGTATCTGAAAACATGAAGATTGCCATCATAACACCCTTGCTTAAAAAATTGGGCCTGGAACTGGTTGAAAAGAATTATAGACCAGTCTTCAACTTAACATATCTCTCCAAACTCACAGAAAGGGCTGCTGCAGATCAACTGGTTCCTCACCTAGTAAGGAATGGCCTTACTGATAAATTTCAATCAGCATACAAGGAATATCATAGTACGGAAACTGCTCTACTAAGAGTACACAATGACATACTTGGTGCTCTCGATAACAAAAAGTCAGTTATTCTGCTATTGCTAGACCTCTCTGCTGCCTTTGACACCATTGACCACCAAATTCTCCTGGATAGACTTGAATCTCGATGCAGGGTCAGAGGTCATGCCCTATCTTGGATAAGGTCATACTTAAGCCATAGGCAGCAGTGTGTCAAGGTTGGATCTAGTAGGTCCTGCAGGAAGCCGATAAGATATGGTGTACCACAAGGATCAGTATTAGGGCCTATACTGTTCACTATCTATATGACACCTCTATCTGATATCCTTACCAAATATGGATTGAGCTATCACATCTATGCTGATGATACCCAGATCTACATTCCCATAGATCATACATCCCCACATCAGGTTGATGTAGACAAGCTAAATCTTGAAAGATGTGTAGGTGAAGTTAGGGACTTCCTACTATCTAACAAGATGAAGATAAATGATGGCAAAACAAAGATGCTCATATGTACTGACAGGTACAATACTGCCTTCGGTAGCAGTACCTCAAACATCATCACAGTGGGCAACTCTGACATTACCCCTAGTGAATCTGTAGTGGACCTAGGCATAACTCTTGATACTAGGCTAGACATGAAGGCTCAGATTAAAAGAATGTGCCAGAAGGGCTACTACCACATCAGGAACCTTGCGGCCATTAGACACTGTCTAGACGAGAAGACAGCTATAACACTTACCCATGCCTTTGTCACTTAAACCCTAGACTATTGAAATGGTTTACTTACAGGTCTTCCTAAATCTGACACTAGGAAACTACAATACGTTCAAAACGCTGCAGAACGTGTCGTAGGAAAAATTAGGAAATTTGACCATATTTCAGGAAAATTAAGGGAACTCCATAGGCTACCAGTCCAAGCAAGAATTGATTTCAAAATCCTACTCTTGACCTGGAAGGCCCTAAATGGTAAGGCTCCACCTTACTTATGTGATCTTCTCCAGGTTAAACAGGGTGAACGCTGTCTAAGGTCAAATGACGGCACCAACCTAGAGGTCCCTAATACTCGGCACAAGACTATAGGGGATAGAGCCTTTTCCTCTGCTGGCCCCAGACTCTGGAACTCTCTGCCGAGTAGCATTAGGACTAGTGCCTCAGTCATCTCTTTTAAGAGTAGACTGAAAACTCATTTATTCAGTTCTGAACACAGCGCTATGAACAGACTTGTCTGGTATCAGCCCTATATAAATTTTATTATTATTATTATTTTCATATTTTCAGGTACTGCTGATTCCAGTAGTGATTTGTTTATTATAGAAGTAATTATTGGTAGGAGATCATCTAGGAGGTCCATTAGGAGCCAAGTCGGGAGAGGATCTAGCTCACATGACTTCTTTGCAGACCTCTTGACTAATTTTCGCACATACTCTATGGTTAGAGGGGTGAACCTCTCAAGCCATGCGATACCAGCTGCGCTCTCATTGTTTGTAGTGTCAACTGGTAGCGAAATTGGGCAGGGTGGAGCCATATCAATGTCCAGGCGAATCCTTTCTATTTTTTCAAAGAAAGAATGTGTTGAACCTCTCAGCTTGAGTGACCTCACAGTCAGATTGGGGCATTGGTATGTCCTTTTTCTTGTGCATGACTGTATCAATGACTCTGACTAGTTTTTTAGGGTCATGCTTGGTTTCATCAACCAGGTTGGAGAAATATGGAGATTGAGATGATTTCAGCATGTAATTGTATTTATTTCTCTGAGAGTTATACAATTCTTTATCAATATGAGAGCCAGTCTTGTTCATTTTCCTCTCAAGCCTCCTCTTGAGAGACCTTTCCAGCTTTAATTGATCACTCATCCAAGGTACAGGTTTGCGGTCAGTGACCTTGGCGAATTTAATAGGAGCATGTTTATCCATGAGAGCTGTGAGTTCCTTGTCATCGTAATTCACCATGTCATTCAAGGATAAGTGTTCCCAAGCTGAATTTGTACCATTTAGGGATTTGATGTCATTTTTTAGGGACTGGAGATCTAGTCCCTGAAAGTTCCTGTACTATATCAGTTTTTTGGGGGGTTTGGGGGGTGAGATGCCAAGGTATAGCTTAATCATCTTATGATCCGATATGTACTCATCCACCAGGTGGCTCTTGAGAAACTTGTTCCCCTTGAAGGTAATGATTAGATCAAGGGTGTTTCCCAACTTATGGGTCAGTTCATGTACCCATTGGTTCATGTCAAAGGTAGCAAGGATGTCATTAAACTTTATGACATCATATTTATTCGGCTTATTGACCTGGAAATTGTAGTCTCCTAGAAAAGTGACTTCATGATTAAGAGACGCATAGTGCGCCAGTAATTGAGTGAACTCATCATAGAACTCAGAATAAGTGTATCTATTTACACTAGATGGTTCAGGTCTGTAGATGGTGACAAAAGTGAACTTCTTGCTCTTAATCAGCAGAGATGCCTTTATCAGCTCCATTGTCTTAACAATGGGTTGGTTCGTCCTATCAGTTTCAAAAGGGAGCTCAACCCGGTGTAACAGACCCAGGCTGCCCCCCGTGTGTTCGAGCCGAGGGAACAAGTGAAATTTGAGGGAACCCTTTTCCAGTTCATTTTTAATCCTCTCATCACCTGTTTCATGTAATCATGTCTCAGTCATAAAAAGAGCATCCATGTTATGTTCGAAGAAGTAGTCCTTTATAGTGTCCAGAGACACTCTGGACATTACATGAAACAATAGAGATATGGTGGCTAGGTTTGTGTTGTTTGTGTGTACTGGTGCGTGATATAGAAGTATTGGTTCTTACCTTTATGGGTAATATGTTGTGTTCAATTTTACTCGATGAGTTGCTCGTAGTATCACACCAGTGGGCATGAAATAGGGTCTTGTAGCGATTTCTACTTTTGGTTGTGTTTATAACTAGGTCACGCCTTTCCAATGGGCTGTTCTGATTGGTGGAGTCTATGGGTAATTCTTTACTTGGCTCGCCTTTTTTAATGAAAGCCTACCTTTAGTATGGTTATGGGTCGTGATAATTTTTGCCCATCGAGGGCCCCTTTTGTCAACGGGGGTCCCTAGAGAAGAAGGAGTCACGTGATTAGTTCTGCTTTTTTCAGCGTTCAGGCTTTTTGTGGTATTCTTGCTCCTACTACTTCTCCCTCCATCTGTCACAGGGATGCAGATCGGGCTGGTATGTATTTTATTTGAGACGTATAGTAAGTGTTGGGAGGAGTTGGAGTGTAGGAGATTAGTGTGATTTTTTTGGGTTTTGTTGAGATTTTGTTTACATGTGGTTGCACGCCGGAACACGTGAAAAGGCTTGGATGGCCTCCAAGATTGTTATGCAATAGTTGTTTTGGTTTCAAAACTAGGTCAGCTGGGGGTGCTAAACACAACTCGAAGTGACCAAGATTTTTAATTAGGTTATTTGGATTGGGCAATACATACAATCATACACAGGCATGGTTATATTGTTCAAAGTATTGGCACAGTTAGAGTTATGAGTGGTAATAATGTTCACGTATTCCGGCCAGATTTCGATTTTAGCTTTTTTAAGAAAGTCCTCTGTTCCGGATAAATCTACGAAGTTGATATCTTCTCCATTGTTTTTGATTTTCCTTACAGAAATCCGAGCACCAGTAGTTTCCCTGAGATCCTGTACAGTGTCGCCACCTTTGCCGATAAAATGGCCAGCGTCACGTTGTGACACGGCGAGATGGAGGCTGGCAGTTTTCTTCTTTGCAAGACGGTCATCAAAGAGTGTGGAAGAGGATGCAGTATTAGGAGAAGACGGAGAAGAAGCCATTTCCTCACTCGGTAGCATCCTTTTCTCTTGAGGCGGTTTAATTGGAGGAACCTTCTCCGGGATGACATAAGAATTGATAATATTACACCATTCATCGACTGTAGATGGCAGCACATTACCATCCTCATCAATTGCCGCATTGAGGGCACCAAAGAAAGAATCCATTCGGTGATATGTCAATCCCGGGATCTTACAGAATTTAAGCATCCTGTTCATAACCATCCAGTTAGAGCAGGCGGTAGCGTTGATGGGAGGTGGAGGTGTGAGAACAAGGATCATCAGACCCTTGGAGCACACGATCTGAAGAAGTAGTTTGAGGGATGTAAAGGCTTTCACGCCTTTCACGCCCTCGCAGATGGGAGTCATGTCAGGAATTATGACGATGAGCTCGGCTTTAGGTAGGCGTTCTGAGCACCTGGCAAGGAAATCCAAGGACTCAGTGGTTGCTCCCGTGTTTGCATCTGTCCTGGAGATGCCGGAGGCTACTTCGTCTTCGAAACCATTCCTCGGCAGTGAAATGAGGACGGTTTTCAAGTTCGGATCCATGGTAAGAGAGTCTCTGCCGTCCATGCCAGCATCAGCCGATTGGGGTAGAAAAGAGTCAAAAACTTCGTCCTTCTCTACTATCGTCTGTTGTGCCGTGGCCAGATCACCAGCCATTACCTGCACTGGTTCTGGGCGATAGATGACCACGAAAGTAACCTTTTTATTTTTGCATAGTAGTGAAACCTCCATTAATTCCATTGTTTTTACATTTGGTTTTGTAGTTTAGTGTTTTCTTTGAATTGCAGTTCTTTCTTGTATAGCAGGGCAATTCCGCCCCCTGTGCGCCCCAACCTGGGGCTAGATATCAAGTCAAGGCTACTATCTTTGAGTTTGTCAGTTACTATGTTGTCCCCATGTTCATGTAACCATGATTCTGTGATGAAAAGGGTATTGAGATCATTTGCTGAGAAATAGTCTTTCATAGTCAAAATTTCCCAGAGATTGATTGTGCATTGCATGAACCAATTACTATCTGTGCTGGCTGTGAAACTGTTTTTGTTTTTTTCTGTATGTTTAATATTGGTGAATTTTGTCCCATTGATTTTGCTATATATGTTCCTTCTGATCCATGTGCCGGTGTATGATCACTCAATTGCATTAAGGTCCGGCATATGCTAAAAAAGTGTACTGAGCGACGTGCTGCTTAAGTGATTGAGCTCCACTAAATCATGTTCGCTAGAATAAATATGCATCATATAGTTTTGTTCAGTTTTTGTTGAAAGCAAGTGGTTATTCTTTATTTCAATTTGTAACCTGTGTTCACTATTGTTTTCATTTCTTAAATGAATTGTATCAAGGTTTAATTGATTATTATGTTCATATGATTTTAATAATAACATTAGTGCCTTGTTTTTTCCACTGAATTGAGGTATTAATTGAGGTATTTGTTTAATTGAGGTATTTTCTTCATATAGGGTTGAGCGTATACATTGAGCCACGGGCCGTGGCGCGGTTGGTAAGAGCGCCAGCTTATTAGCACCAGTTCCTCTGTGGTGATCCAAAGGTCGTGGGTTCAAACCCCGGCCGTGCCGAGATTGAACTCATGATACAATTTCCCATATGGGCTGAGGCCCGTGCCTTAAGGGTTAACCCGTTGTCCTTGTAAATCTGTGACCGGGTGGGTTGTCATGTCAAGGACCTGCGACATGACAATTCAGTGAGGCAGCACTATATCTGCTACAAGTAGGTCTCATCACGAAATAACTGAAATAAATGAAAGTGATGTAAAACCCCAAACAAACAAACAAACAAACAAACAAACAAATCAATGTTTGTATCACCAACCTTTATTACAGATGGGATATGATTGGTAATAAAGTTTGATGCTTTTCCACATATGAGTAATTCATTTTTGCCATTATTTATTTTCATTTTATTTTCTAATAAAAAGTCCCTAACATCCCGGATGCATTCTTCCATTTCTTTATATGATAACTGAGTGTGTTGTTGAGATTTTTTATCCATGGTTGTGTAATGCTGGGTATCATCTGCATGTATGTGATGCTTTAGACTTTACTTTTCTATGATTTCAGATAGGGGTTCCATATAAGTTGTGAAAAGTATAGGCCTCAATACAGAGCATTGTGGGACTCCATAATTCATGTTCATATTTTCTGATATTTTTCCATCTATTGTAACACATTGTTCTCTGCCTGTTAGATATTGTTACCCAACTAATATCAAATATAATATATAAATGATTAATTGGTAATTAATAGATTTAGTGACAAATACAAAATCAAAGTTAAAACAATTGCAATAGTTTAGCATTGCCGTGCATATATATCAATGGATTTTACTAGATATATTTACTAGATAAAACTTTAAAGAGTTTAGATATGTGCAAATGAATGAATTAAAATATTAAATAGAAAATTCAATGCACAAAATATTATCTGTAATTTATTTGTAAAATTATCTGTAATCACTGACAAGTTTCATAAGAAATCAAAAGGAATTATTCATATCTTTTATTTTACATATAACATATTCATACATATCACGTTACAGTGAGCTCAGCTGTTACATGGCATTATTGGGACTTCCACTATGATTATTTGAAGAGAAATAAAACCAAGAAAAGTCGTTCTTTTGACGTTAGCAAACCATCCACTCATAATGACTACAAATAAAATTTGTTTTAATTTTTGTGATCATTGCTTTGAGAAATGTTAGAATAAAAAGAAATAAATTTTCTCTGTCCACCCGAAAACATGTCTCCTTAACCCTTGATGGCTCCCTATTCAAAACAAATTCATAAAGATTACAACAATTATCATATATGATATATAGGGAAGTCAGGTAATCTGAAAATCTGAACAAGAACACATTAATTAGGATGTGTGGTGTCTCATCCTCAAGCACTATATTGAATCCAAGCAAATACCATGCTAACAAACTGTATAATCCTAGTATCAGGGCAGGATTTTTTCCCGATATGATCAGACTTTTGTACCATTTGTTTCAAGCTTTATGTCAGTTTCATACAGTGCCTTTCCCAGTGTCCTAGGAAAATTTGGACAATACTCGTAGCTGCTCCATGGGGGCAGACATGGATCCTGAAGACATTTCTATATCAAAAGTGTGATTAATGTTCTCCAAGGTGCAGGATATCAGGTCATGTATCCTGTTTTATTTCCAATTATTGACTAAAAGTGGTGCCTTGCTTTGCAGAAGATGGAGCTCCTTTGAATGACAGCAATCAGTGAGATAAACTTGACCTGATAAAGGCAGGACATACACTTTAACCAAGACCTAAACATTTAATTTCCTACCACATATATTTTCTGTTAAAAACAGTAATAGTCATCAATTTGAAATGAAATGAAGCTAGTTCAGGTTTGTGAATGATTATTTTCAATTGAGAAGTATAGACCCAATTTTGTCCATTCTTACCTACCAAAATATCATCAAAGACTTTGAAAACCTGGTTGTCGCCTGATACTCAAATCTAAGACCCCTTAGATAGTGTTCTCAACACAACCCATTGTATCTGAAATATATAAGATAAGATCTGTACAATGCTATTAATAAATATATTTTACTATTGGAATGATATGATTACTTTCAAATGAAAGAGAATTGTGCCTGTCATCAATCCTGGAGCCAATTTCCTTCAACATGTTCTGAAGTGATGGACATTGAGGTGTCACTGCCAGCAAATCATTATTCTGTTGAAAGTTCAGGCTTTGGAGGCTATATATAGCTGTATATATAGAGGTTTTCTTGCCTTGGCAGAGCGCAGTGCCCTGTCTTTGTGCTTTGTTCCTTGACAAAATTTGATTCTATTATAATCTGGATTTGTAAGCTGAATTGAAATATATCATGAGCTTTCATACTAAATCCTGAGAATTCAATATTGTGCTTATTATTAAAAAAAGATGAAATGTTACTTTAAGTCAAGGAACTATTTTATTATTAGCCACAGAATGTGCAGCAATGACCTAAAATACTATTGAGATGCTAAATATACCTTTTATGATGGCTTTGTCATTTGTAGGCCCAGGGAGTTCAACTTACCTTCTCAAAAGATCTCTCCAAAAGCCCATGGTTATACATAATATCAGACACCATATATAACACCTCATACAAAAGGTCTGTTGTTGGATCCCAGGTGAACAGTCTGCAAAACAAGATACTTTACATTAATATTTTATTCCCTACTCATAATATTCAGTAAATTTCATTTCTTAAATTTCTAAAATCGTTTCTAAAATTTCTAAAATCACTAAAAGTAGTTTCATGACAGAAACCCATATTTATTACCTTATGAAACTGTTGAAGGCCTTACGGAGGTCATAATACGAACTTGATGTACTGCAGCTTGTCATTCCCAGTTGCAGTGCAGCTCTCAATGGGTTTGGGGTTTGGATGTGAACCAATGCCTATTATGCAGGTTTAATGAAAGTCTTCCTGACCATCACAGTGTATACTACAACACTGTGGTTAGGTTTGGTATGAGATGATTGTTATGTTTTCATGTATTCTGTGCTCCTTGTGTGTGATGGCCTTCTTATTTGTGGTATACTTTTGGTCTATTTTATGGTATTGGTTTTGTCAATGGCTGTGCGATATTTTTGCATGAAAAGGAATTGAAATTATGTGTGGTCTGTCCTGAACGATGTCCTAATCATGTACATTTACTTCCTTATTCCATTTTTCTACATCAGTATGTGAACCAATTCCAGACCATTGTTGGCATCTGAATTTTGTTCTGCTTGGCTTTACAATCCCAAAAGCACCATTTGCTTTGACAACAATACATAGATGTTCTGTGCTGATTACATCAATCTGATATCCTTCTTAAAGACTTACTCCATTCCTGTCTTCCCCTTCCCATTCCAACATTACCTAAAGGGTTAACCCGTTGTCTTTGTAAATCTGTGACCGGGTGGGTTGTTATGTCAACACAATACTGCTTTTCCACTTGTTAAGGGAAAGACACTATGTCTCGACCAATTGATTAGATTAATGGAAGCCTTGCTTTCTGTACAATTGATTGTTTGCATGTCCAAACTAAGATCATCCTATCATCAATATGAAGGGTGTCTACTCTTTCCCATGTCAGATTCAAAGATCCATTCATGGTGTACCAGGTGTCTTGTCTCAGTGGAATGAATTTCTCCACTTCCTGACATTCATTACAACTCTGTCCACTAAACTCAAAGGTTCCTCCACATATCTTAAATGAAAGAAATGATATTTAATTGTAATATATTTTAATAAAATATTTAAGGCTATTAAAAGAATCTTTGCAATGATATGAATGGAAATTGACTGATGTATGATAATGTCAATATAAATGCAGAATATAAAGATTATAATATGAAATTTAAAATCACATTAGATTAATTCCCACCAAAGCAGGGAACCCATTCCTAACAGTAGGTAGATGAACCTCTACACATAATCTGCTGTATAATCTAAGATAACCAATTAAATAACTGACTCTTGACATTGTCTTGATACTTTATGGATTTGGTATACTTTTCCTTCATGGGACGTGCCTTATATGTTGTATGTGGCCTGGGACTTTTGAAGCTCATCCATTGAACATGTTGATATTAGCAGGTCTGCTTCCTCTCAAGTATTTTCATCAGCGCTGCCAAAGGTTTTGAAGTAATCTTTGACTTCTGATCGTTTCAAAGATGAGGACGCAAAACTGTTTGGTACTCCATTCATATTCTTTTTGCTTAATTTTGAAATAGATGTGGAGTTGATTTCTAGTCAAGTTAATTTGAATGCTTTTAGAATACCAAAAAATCTCAGCAATAAATGTGAAATGGTTACAACATCCCAAACAAGCTATACTTTCTTTGAAGCTTAAATTTAGCAATTAATTATACAATGTTGGCCTAACTGTGTATATAATAATAATCTTTATTGTAGGCTTTCAGTTATATACAATACAACATGAATCCCATATTTAACTTAACTAGAAAATTAATAAATAGAAAAAAATACATATATGAGTGGATGTATAAAAATCAGATTCTTCTAATAAAGGCAGTACATGATATAATAAAGATAATAATACATTTATATAGCGCTATTTCAGACTAGGTCTGCTCATGGCGCTTTTTAATGTATTGTATACTTTGTGTATAAATGAGTTTTAAGCCGTGATTTAAACAGTCTAATGTTTTACTATTTTTCACCTTTGGGGGCAGGGCATTCCACAATTTAGGTGCATATATCTCAAAAGCTCTGTCCCCGTATGTTTTGAGATCAGATTTCGGAACTACATACTCATTGTTTGCAGTGGACCTCAGTGATTTAGTACCTATTTTTGTTATCAAAAGTTGTTTTAGGTAGTCTGGTGCCTTGTCGTTTTGTGTCTTCCAGGTAAATAAAGCTATTTTAAAGTTAATTCTTGCCTCCACCTGCAGCCAGTGTAGTTCTTTGAGTTTTTCAGTTATGTATTCATGCTTCCTAATTGTACATACTACTCTTGCTGCAGAGGTCTGCAATTTTTGCAACTTTGAGATCTCGCATTTTGGTAATCCTGCAAGTAGGGAATTACCGTAATTGATAGTTGAGGTTACGTGTGCGAGAGTATTTGTTGTTTTCCTATCCAGGCAATCTCTGCTACTTGAAATATTTTTAATATGAAAAAAACCATTTTTACACATTTTTCTGGATTGATTTTTTCATGTTAAGCTCTTGATCAAAAATGATACCAAGGTCATTGACCTTGTGGGACCTTTAAGTGACAGACTCCCCAACTAAAATTTCATTTGGGATTTCATTATTCTTAAAATTAGATTTTTTTCCACAAATTAATAATTCTGTTTTTCCATCATTAATTTTCATTTTATTTTCTAGAAGAAATTGTTTTACATTTTTTATGCAATTTTCCATTTCGATACATGATAATTCTGTATCTTCTTTTGATTTAGGGTCCATAGTGATGTAGATCTGTATATCATCCGCATAAATGTGGTGTTTTAGACCGAAGTTATTAATGATTTAGCTTAGGGGTTCCATGTAAGATGTAAAGAGTATAGGTCCTAAAACCGAGCCATGTGGGACACCATGATTTATATCCCTATTGTCGGATCTTTGTCCCTCAATAGTAACACATTGTTTCCGATCAGACAAATATGATCTGAACCACTAAAGGGCATTACCGACAACTCCACAACTTTTGTCTGGTCTGTTTAGGAGTATATTGTGGTCTATAGTGTCAAAAGCCGCTGAGAGGTCCAATAAAACTAACATAACTGTTTTGTTTCTGTCCATATCCATAAGTATATCATTTTGCACTTTAAGAAGTGCAGTTTCAGTACTATGAAATTCCTTGTTGATTGGAACATGCTCTGAATATTATTTGCTACAAGATGCTGAACATACTGTTTGGCTACAGGCCTTTCAATCAGTTTAGATAAGTATGCCAAGTTTGAAACTGGTCTGTAATTCTTTTTCAGGAGTTCCAGACCCAGTTTTTTTATAAGCGGTCTAATAATAGCCATCTTTAATGATTCAGGCATTTCTCCCAACATTATTGATTTATTTATGATTGCAGTTATGAGCGTCAGTAATGAATCCAGACATTCAACAAGAAGCCAGGTCGGTATTGGATCTAGCTCACAGGATTTTTTTGCTGCTTCACTAAGTAGCTTATTTACTTCTTGTGTTGTCAACGGTTTAAAAGTTGCTAGATGACTTTTAAATTTCGGTATTTCCTTCATGTCGTTGTTACATCCTATGTTATCCATATCTTTTCGTAAATCATTTATTTTATCATGGAAAAAATTGTTAAACTCAGTGGCTAATTTTTTCTTATCGTCATTTTTCGAGAAGGGTGTCTCTTCTTTGGTGTGTAGAAGTCCTTCAAGAATCCTGAATAATTTTTTCGGGTCAGATTTGTTCATATCCACCATATCAGCGTAGTATTTGCTTCTTGCTGTTTTAAGCATATTGTTGTATTTATTTCGTTGTATTTGATATTGTATTTTATCTGTATGAAGTCCGGTTTTGTCCATTTTTCTTTCAAGTCTTCTTTTATATGCTTTTTGTTCATGTATATTTTCGGGTAGCCATGGAGCTGGTTTCCTTATGGTGACCATTTTATCAGCCATTGGAGCATGCTTGTCTAGAATGTCGATGAGCTTATTATATTTACTTAATAGTTGATTTAAGTCGCTATCATCATGTTTGATTTTTAATAAACATATCAACGATATCTTTGATAAATTCACTTATTTTCATTTTTTATAATTTCTATACACTATTTTTTTCTTTTTTCTTAAGTTTATATTTGTTAATCTTATGTTAAATTTAATTATGTAATGGTCTGAAATTTTTTCATCAACTTCATTGTAATCAATTTTGTTTGACCCAAAGTTAGTAATTAATAGGTCAAGTGTGTTACCAAGTATGTGTGTTGGTTCATGTATCAAGTTTTGTAGGTTGTGTAGGTCAAGTATTTCTAGGAATTTTACTACATTTGGTATTTCTTGCCTGTTCATGTGAACGTTGTAGTCACCAATAAATATCACTTCATGTTAATAGATATTTGTTTTGTTTGTTTGTTTGGGGGTTTACATCACTTTCAACATTAATTTAGTCATTTCGTGATGAGACCTAGTTGTAGTAGATATAGTGCTACCTCACTGAATTGTCATGTCGCAGATCCATGACATGACAACCCCCCCGGTCACAGATTTACAAGGACAACGGGTTAACCCTTCAGGTACGGGCCTCATATTTATTTTTATCCGATTGTTCAGGTCTATAGATAGTGATAATTGTGCATGTTTTGCTATCTGATTTAATATTTATCTCCATTAGTTCCATAGGAGTCAATTTATGAACATGATTTATTTTATTTACTTCTATCTCATCTCGATGTATTGCAGCTAAACCTCTGCCAGATCTTAATTCCCTTGGAACATGTTTAATTTTATAGTTATTGACTTCAATTTTATATTTTATATTTTTTTCATTGGTTTCATTAAGCCAACTTTCATGAAGAAAATGTCAATTTTGTTTTCATATATATATTGATTTATGATTTCAGTTTTGTTCCCCATACTTTGCGTGTTCGTGAACGCTATATTGAGAGTGTCTTTGTTCATTTCGAGTCCATTGTTTTTTACATTAGTTTGAGGGAGATTATTGAATATGTTTGTGCTGTAGTTTTTCAGTTCCATTAAAATATTCTTATTCTTCTTTGTCTGATCGTTAGCCTTAAGATGTCCTGATGGAGGGATTCCGGTCCGCGCCCCAGTGACGTCATTTGACTGGACTTCCCTTAGGTATTCATAGACGTGCTTTGTCGAGCAGCCAAACAACGGTTCAGTGGGCGTGGCTAAGCTCCAATCGATTTGATGTTTAGATCATGAGCTGTCTGCAGACCCAAATGATAAAAATAGGTTTGATCTCAGCCATGTGTCTATATATATATATATATATATATATATATATATATATATATATATATATATATATATATATATATATATATATATATATATATATATATATATATATATATATATATATATATATATATATATATATAGAAAGAGAACAATCAGATATGGGGTTTTTACCAATCTCAGACCTGTCTTGTGGGGCATTGACGTACTGTGAGGCATATAAAATACCCCACTCTTCATAGTGCAGCTGCTTAGTCACAGTTACATAAGTAACCTGTACAATGCCCTTTTGAACAACATGTCTGAGAAGCATATTTATACAACCAGGCTATAACTATATAAATCACTGCCATAATAATAATAATAATAATAATAATAATAGTCTTTATTTAGAGAGGGTTTATACATCTGTATAGCCAGATGGCCTAGTAAAAAACTTAATCTTACCTAGGGCCCTCGTTTGTTAGTAAGTTAGGACATGGCTATATACATTATGTACAAGGATAAAGATTAAAAACCATTAAAAGCAATTACAGTTCACTGCGATAGTCCTTCAGATATGCTGATTTGAAAGTGGTGAGGCTTTCACAGTCACGTATACTTTGTGAGATATTGTTCCACATTTGAGCACCACTGTAGGCAAAACTGTCTGTGTATACTTGCTTGTGCTTACCTCCTGGTAGGTATAGATCTTTTTTGAGCGAGGACCTAGTTACTTGAGAGTGAACTTCATTTACAGTCTTGAACATGTCTGTCATGTATGTAGGTGTCATATTATTCAAGCTTTTATATACCATAACAGACTTTCTGTATTTTATGCGGTCAGTGATTGGCATCCAGTTCAATTGTGAAAACATATTTTTACTAGGAAATTTAAAGTCTTTGATGTCTAGAATAATCCTTGCTGCCCTCTTCTGGGCAAGTACGAGAAATTTAACACAAGGAAAACTGCCCCAAATTATGGAACAATAATCCATGTGTGGCAGAATGTGTGTGTTGAAGAACAACTTACGTGTCTGTAGAGGGAGAAAGTGCTTTATTCTTCTCAATAGTGCAATCTTGCTGTTAATTTCTGCTGTGATGTTTCTGATATGTTCTGCTCATGAGAAGTCTTGGTTAATGGTAACACCAAGTACTTTTTCAGACACAACATTTTCAAGAGTGCTTCCTCCCATTTTTATGTTTAATTGTCTCTGGTCTTCAGGTAATGAAGCCCTCTTTTTCCAAGTTGTAAGGAGCATGGCCTTGGTTTTAACACTATTGGCCACCATATGATTATCATCACACCATGTGGTAACCTTGGCCATGTCTTCATTCAGTTTCAAATTTAATCCTGTAATGGACTTGGATGTGGCAGTAGCTGTAGAATCATCAGCATACATATCCAATTCACTATTTGTTAGTGACATTGGCAGGTCATTTATAAAAACAAAACAAAAAATAGTGGTCCTAGGATCGATCCCTGAGGAACACCAGATGTTATTGGTAATTTTTCAGAGGTCTTTCCTTTAAAACTAATACACTGACTCCGTTCTTGTAGGTAAGATGTAAACCCTTCGGAACATTGATATATCATAAGTTTCCTAAGCAGTATCTGATGGTCAATCAGATCAAAAGCCTTCCGCAGGTCTATCAGTACCACTCCATTTAGGAGGTCATCATCTATGGCTTTGGTCCATTTGTCTAACATATTTGCCAGTGCAGTTTCACATGAAAATGATGTTCTGAAACCAGACTGAGCGGCATGAAGAAGATTATTTTCATATAGGTAGCCATAGAAAGCAGTATGTACATGCCGCTCTAGAATTTTTGATAGAGTTGGCAAAATTGATATTGGTCTGAAGTTACCCTTATCCCGGATGCTTCCTTTTTTGTGCACAGGGGTGACTTTTGCTATTTTCCATATTTCTGGGTATATTCCTGTTGATATGGATTGGTTTATTATCCATGTAAGTGAAGGGACGATGGCATCTGCTCCCATTTGTAGCAGCTTGGGTGATATTCCATCCAACCCAACTGCTTTTCCCTCAGATAAGCTTTTTAGCTGTTTTTCTACAAATTCTAGGGTTATCTGCGGTATAGTGAACTTGGTGTTTATGGATATTCTAGAAGATGAAATCTTCAAGTGCAGTATGGCACCCTTCTTCACAAGGAGGAAGGTTGCTTGTGTATTCCATGGCAATATTTGCAAAATATTTGTTAAAGTGATCACAGATGTCTTGTGTATCTGTGAGAACAGTGTCTCCATCCTTGAGTGTTACTGGTAAGGATGCTTTTGTTTTTGGGGCCAGATCTCTTATTATGTTCCATAACATTTTGCTGTCATTTATATTGGCTTCAATAAGCCCCTTGTAGTATTGCCCTTGCTTGCCCTTTTCTAACTAAATTATTTGTTCCTCCAAAATCTCCAGTTAGAGGTGTCATTAGTTCTTGCATATCTGTCTCTTAAACGCATAGCTTCCTTCATGTCATCAGAAAACCAATCTGGTTGTTTGGGTCTCTTGACACGGTGCTCCCTTAGAGGAGCATGTCTCTCCACTACATCTAGAAATAATTTCTGCCAGCAATCCAGGGCCTCATTTGGATCGTCAAATGCCTCACATAAACTCCATGGCACTGGTTCTAGATCACTGGCAAATAGCTTTTCATCAAAATTTTTGAAGGATCTGCATTTGATGGTGCAGTGTGTCTTTGTATGGAACTGTGAATTTTGTTTCCTTATGTAGCAGGATGGAAAGTGGTCTGAGAGGCCAATCATTGGTACCTTTGTTGCCCTCACATGTTCCTGCTTACTTACATATATATGGTCCAGGCAGGTCTTGCTATTTTGTGTAATTCGAGTTGGTTCCTTAATAACTTGGGTCAAGCTAAAGGATTCTGTTATATCAGTCCATCTCTGTGGTAAATGCTGTGGTCGTAAATAATCAAGGTTGATATCCCCCATCATTATAATTTCTTTATCCTCCACAAATGCTTTGTCATACATTTCCATGAAGTTGTCATACCATTTCACAGGGGAATCAGGTGGCCGTTAAACTGTGGCCACAAGAATTGGTGGTGACTTGGGGTATGTGATCTCGATCCAAGCAGCCTCAATGTGATTGTGCTTTAGATCTTCACACTCATCATATGGTAATTCCTCAGATACATATATGGCTACTCCACCCCAAGTATTTTTAATTCTATCCCATCGAGCAGCCAGTCTGTATCCTGGTATCTTGATAGAGTTGTCAGAAACATTTTGGTTGAGCCAGGTTTCAGTGAAGCCTAGCACTGATGCTTCCTTTGGATCATTTAAAGTGATCTTCACTTACTCCAAGCTTGGTTGTAGACTCTGGATATTCCAGTTTGCGAATTTAAGCCCAGCTGGCATATCACTTGCCAGAGGGGTAATAGATGGCTGTGATCTGTATCCATCCCTATTGCCAAAATATGCATGTGCGCCTTTATTTCCTAAAAACAGAGGCATATAGTTATTTGATTTTGAAGTTCCAATCAGGTTCCATGAAGTCATCTCATTGATAGGTGCTTTTTTGTGAAGAGTTCCATGGGTGACAGGCCAGGGCTGGTAATCCATAGTAGCAGGACAATAGTCAGTGCAGTTATGAGGGTAGCACCTATTCCCCTCCACAAGCTATCATGGAGGCCTCTCCTCCTCTGCCTTGGCCTGCTGTAGAGTCCAAGACCACAATATTTGCCTGTCCTGGCTCTGAAAGTTTGTAAATCAACTCCCATTTTACAAGATCATATGAGTTGAGACTTCCAATGCTTTCTGGCGAGACTGTTGCACAAATTGACCACGAACTGTACGATAATCAGCGGGTCATGTCAGGAGCCACATATCGCCACACACCACATATCGCCACACATCGCCACGCCATCTAGTGTCCCAGCAAACAATTATACGTTTTTAATACGTCTTGAAAACATTTTGATTTGGTTTACAAAACGTTTTGACAAAACGTCTTGAAAACGTAATTGTGTAGACACTCCAAAACGTTTTCAAAACGTTTTGACAAAACCTCTAGGAAACGTTTTGACAAAACCTCTTGGAAACGTTTTTGACAAAACCTCTTGGAAACGTTTTTGACAAAACCTCTTGGAAACGTTTTTGACAAAACCTCTTGGAAACGTTTTGATAGGACCTTCCTAAGATATTCATTAAACCTTTCTGAGATCTTCCTACAACCTTTTTGAGAATTTCCCACAGTCATAACAATATATTTTCATCTTACCTCTAAATTTGTACAAAAAGAACATAGAAAAAACATTTATTTTCTTTTTTTCTCAAATATTTATTAACATCATTTTAGTTTCTATCTCAATGTTACAATGTATTTCTACATATATCTGATAATTGCTGAAAATGCCAATGATTTCTGATAGTGTGAAGTTTTTTAGGAGTCCTCTTCAGATGAGACCAGACATGAGGAAGCTGGTGTGCTTGGAGCAGACCCTCTCTTTGCTGCACCTTTCTGAAACAGAAATAACATTTTTAACAAGATTCAATGTCAAACTTTTGATACCACAAGAAATACTCTTTTAAATATTTAACATACCATATTCACCAAACAACCCCCCCCCCCAAAAAAAAAAAAAAGCCGATTTTGTACAGATATTCTAGAATATCTTAACTGATATTTTGCCCCTCCATCTTGGTTCAAGTTTGGGGCATTCTTCATTGTTCTTAGGCTTTGCCCCGAAATGGTATCATATTGTCCTTCATGTAGTTTCAGATAAATCCTTCGACATGCTCCTGCAATTATTGAATTCACAGATTTAAAACCTCTTCATAAACAATACAAACATATCATTTAAGACATAAGATATGAATATAAAAAAAAATTAATTACACAATCTGAAAACATGTGGTTTAAGTATAAATTAAGTCAAATTAAGTCATAAACTTTTAGAGACAGATGTATAATGATAAAAAATAATAGAGCCCAGAATTCTTTAATTGTGCCAAACATTGTATGTGAGGATATGCATAGATTTGTGAATTGATTTTTCCTATATTTATCACACTTCACAGAAGCTTGAGTGCATGTTGGGGTTGGCAGGCCAGTACAGAAATAGCCACATGTGGGTCACAGCTTGTTGGCCTAACTGGGGTCATACAGGCCTGGTGAGGGAACAAGGTGCAACCCTCCCTTATGTAATTGGGTCAATTGACTAAGCCAATTTAGATGCACATGTGAAAGATAAATACTCAATGTCTTAACTCAGCATTTAAATATATATTCATGAATGTTTATGCCATAAGTCTCACAATAATTAACACACTCATGTACATACCTTAATTCCTGAATTGTAGCTCTAAAACAAAGATGTTGCCTTGACTCGATGTTTGCTGTTGGAGAACGAAGTCTTCACTTTTCAAATTTGAGTGGTGACAGAGTCAGCATTACATGCACTTATAATTCAAACATTCTGTATTGGGAGTTATTTCTTATACAGGTGTATGTATATTACCTGACCTGAATGGTATAATTATTAATCATAACATCATGTAAAATAATGGCAAATTTAGTCGTGTTAACCTATTTTTCTAATTCTAATATGCAGTAAGAATACGAAAATAATATTTGCAGGGGTGTGGAGTAGGACTCCATCTCATGGAGGTGGAGGGGCTATTAATAATCAATTAACCCAGTCATGTGTACATTGGTTTGAAATAACTGTCAAATGGACAACTTTGTAAGTTGTTGGGAGGATTCAGTATAAAATATGAAAATATTACATCAAGGTCAAACATTGTTGTCATGTTTTTTTAACATTACCTGCATCTGTTATTCTTAAAACAATAAAAATTGTGATTATGACCTCACCAAATAACACCAAAGCATTCAGTTAAACTATTTCATGCCAGTTTCATAATGTCACTTTCCATAATTAGTGTCCAACATTATTAAAATATTTACCAACCATAATTTCTATAACCGAGCCAAACAATTTTCTCTCCAGTTTCATAATGTCACTTTCCATAATTAGTGTCCAACATTATTAAAATATTTACCAACCATAATTTCTGAAGCTAAGCCAAACCAAGACCAAATCAAAACGTTTTGTATATGTTTGTTTTATCAGACGTTTCCAAGATGTTTTTGAAAAAACGTTTTCAAAACGTTTACAAGACGTATTTTATAGCCTAGCCAAACCAAGACCAAACCAAAACGTTTTGTAGACGTCTTGTGTTTGCTGGGGTCACAGGTAGTAATAAGTGCCCTGGTGGTGGATAATGGCATTAACACCATTGATATGAACATTAGATTTGTGATATATATATATGACAAAAATACCTCCAGTACCTCATATCTGTACCAGCTTCTAAATATATATATATATATATATATATATATATATATATATATATATATTTAGAAGCTGGTACAGATATGAGGTACTGGAGGTATTTTTGTCAGACCTCATTATGGGGTACTATCTCATACCTTAATGTGTGTAACAGGATAGTGCCATCTGGTGCTAATAATGCACAAATTGACCACGAACTGTACGATAATCAGCGGGTCATGTCAGGAGCCACATATCGCCACACACCACATATCGCCACACATATAAACAATACATTTGCCTAGTGCTCAGTCCAAGCAATTGAGTTCACAAGTGCCACACTATATGTTTTCACTTTCATTTACTCTACTTATCTTTCTTAACCTGACATCAAATCCATCAACACGATTATTTACAAACATAGCACTTGCACTGTTTCTAGTACTGTATCCCAAGAGTTGTCTCAGTACATTATTGTATGGTACTTCCAAACAACCAATTTGTTTTTTGGTAAAATTACTCCAAAGCTGGCTCATGTACAAGGAGCTGCAGTAAGACATAAATAAATAAGGTACATTTTACCTCTGAGGTACAAGCAGAAAAAGTATGAATTAACATATTACACCTGAAAAACAAACTTTTCAGTCTGGCTATATCATTATCATCTCTCAAATTGTCAGATAAAATGTGACCAAGATACTTTGCTTGACAAAATATTTCAATGGGCTTCCCATTTATTCTAATACATTTCACAGGTGCAACCTTTTTCTGGTTTGGCTTAAAAAATAAGCATTCAGTTACCTTCTCGGTACCAGCTCAAAGACATCTTGGAGAGACAAAACTACCACACAAGACACTACCACACAAGACACTACCACACTTAAACACTAGTGGTGAGGTCTACATGGCGGGTTGAAGAAATTTGATGTAGCAAGCAGTAAAACCAGGTGTCAGTCTTTATTAGGGTCGAGATTCACGAATGCCCGGTCATCAGGGTTATCTAGGAGGACTGGTGGTGCCGCCTAGTTTTTTTCACCACCAGAGGACACTCTAGTGTTTCTCAAAGTGCCACCTTATCTGCCCGGCACTTGTAAAAATGGATCTCTGACAATTCATATAATTTACAAATCCAAGGTAGTGAAGACATATATTTACTCTACCATGCTCACAGTTGTATATATGACATTGTCATTAAAATTAAATATTTGATATTTTTATCCAGTGTCTTTTCTGTTGACTTATTCTGTGTGATGAATGTGAATAGAATTAACAATACTGTATTTAAAATCTTGTTGAATGAATGAATGAATAAAATAATCTATTTTCTGTCAGTACCGTAATCTGACAATGACATTAGCAGAAATGTTATCTTGCAAAGTGGGATTAAAACATCATTATACCTCATAAACAGTTCATAGCACCCTATGTTCACTATCAATATTTCTACAAAATGTACCTTATGTGCCAAACAGTGTAGGGAATAGCCATGCACAGGCATGGCACAAAATTGTTTCATGTATCTATGCCCAAACATAAATGACGTCCTGCTACAAAATATTACCTATAAGATGACATGAAATGTCTAAACAAACAGACAGGGCCTCACTTTGATTGATGTCATGATATCAAAAGTGAATGGTGCTATGGCAAATATAATATTCACATAACTGAATAATAATGAATGGTCAAATTGAATGCCGATAATGAGCATAATCACCAGGCCAGTAAACAGAGAATGCCTAGCATTGCTGGGCCGATCATGTGGAGACTTGCCATAAAAGAGTTTAATATTTTATATATTGTATTAACTTCACATAGCATGTATTCAACCAAAGATTATTATTGTGTTTACCATTTTAGGCAATAACTAAAAGGTTGATGGGCCGAAATTCATTCAGTGATCTATTGTATTGACAGTTTCTGTAGAAATATTAATAGATTGCGCATCTTTATTGAGATGTTAAATTCTTTTTCCACCTCCCTTCCCGTGTATCTCATGTATCATGTCTTAGAATTGCCTCCACAGCAACAGCCTGTAAATATGAATTTAAATAAATTTCGCTTTGTGGGATACAGTGGATACAGTTCTTGACAAACATTGCAACTCCACTATGTGCTCTACCAATGGCATCTATTGTACCAATCTTATGGTATGGTTCAAATCCTTAAATTGTCATAGATTTGTCTCCTGAATACTAACAACAGAAGCATTATACTTGTGGACCAGTAGATTCAATTCTGGTCTGCTGGCTCAAGCGCTTCACATTCCTAATGCAGCACACTACCGATGGCCATATTTTATCTTAATGGAAATAAAGAGTTGATAAAAGATACACGCGATGGGTACTTTTTCTTATTCTTATTCCGGTTCAGTCTAATACCCTCCAAAGCAGGATTATCTATCATATCAGTCCTTGCCATTGGTGAAGAATAAATGACTAATGAAATAGATTCTGCTTTGTTTTAACAGCTGTACTGATTGGTCAGTTCTTGGTCAGACACCTGATCCCGAGTTATAACCTGACATCGGATAAAATGATATTTTGGTGAGTAAAAGAACATTTATGACTAGGGGAATTCCAAATTTGAAGTATTGGCAACCATGGGCAATGACGGCAGAAGTAGACAGAACAACTAGCAAAACTACTGAATATCAGATGTAACAATGATGTTTAGTCTTATGGTCCTTGACATGACAACCCACCCGGTCACAGATTTACGAGGACAACAGGTTATCCCTTTGGCACGGGTCTCAGCTCATGTGTGAAACTGTATCATGATTTCAATCTCGGCACGGCCGGAGATCGAACCCACAACCTTTGTTTGAATCACCACAAATGAACTTGGCCTTAAAATGATAGTATAACACTCATATATCTAAAACCTTATCTAAGAATATTTAGAGTTGAAGCTTTACTGAGAAAACTATTTTTCTACATTCAGAACACATCATCACTACAGGCTCACATTCCATTGCAGCAACACAGAAATATTAAAGCATTTACGTATCCAAAACAAACAATATATGTTGTGGTTAAAGTAATTACTTCAAGCGATCCATAATGAATAAACCGTTATGTGCTACAAGGGACCCAGGAGTAAATGTGCCTGGTATGTCATGTCAATATACATATAGCTATTTCACAGTTGACCAACGCCCCTCATAAATAGGAAATGTATTAAATAATTAAAATATGAGACAAGTATGGAATTCCACACTTATGACTAGAGATAGACAGTTAAAACACTTTAAAATGACATTTAAAAACATAAAACATAAAATACATTAAAATACCATCATGTCACATATAATACACATGCCAGTTTAGGTTACTTGTTAACTCGTGATATGTCAGTATCTCTTTCCTAGCATTTGTCTTGGAACATTCAACACTGTTTGCTGCCATTGTTTTTCAATGTGTTCAATACTGATACTGACTGATAATCATATGATATGATTTTTATCTTACACTTTGGAACTATCAGGCCTTTGCTTCTTGTTTCATTGTCATACACATTTTTCAGTAAAGTGTCATGGAGATATTGTGTGCTGTTATCATTTACTGCCTTATATACAACTGTGACAAGTTAAACTTTTCTTCTCCTTTCAAGAGTGGGAATCTGTAACTCAGTTCTCATTGTGGTGCCATATTCCCTTCTGCTTCTGCCAAGAATAACCCTCATTGCATCATTTTTAAGGCCTTCTAATCTTCTACATTGGTCTATGTTCGGATCTGTAAATAAGGAGCCACAGTATTCTATGCATGGTCTGAGTAATCCTACATACATGAGTTTCAACAAATCTTTGTTTACATATGCTTTCTTTTATTAACATAATCTTGTACTTTGCTTTTGCAGCTAATTTATCTAGATGTTTATCCAACAGCAAATGACTGTCTAATGTTACCCCTAAGCACTTGAAGTATTCCACCTGTTGTAATGGGCACGGGCCTCAAACATTACTTATTTGGCTGTATTGATGGTCTCAATCATTACTTATTTGGCTGTATTGATGGTCTCAATTGTTACCTTTTTGGCTGTATTGATTGTCTCAGTTGTTAATTATTTGGCTGTATTGATGGTCTCAATCATTACTTATTTGGCTGTATTGATGGTCTCAATTGTTACTTATATGGCTGTATTATTATCATCATTTATTTGTTTGTTTGTTTGGGGCTTTACATCACTTTCAACATAATTTCAGTCATATCATCATTTATTCATACACAAAGTTACAAAAAATGTATAATTGGTGTACATGCAAATACAGTAAGACTAGAGTAAATACATTTTCATGATACACAAATGTCACTTAAAATATACATGTTCATATTTATATTCATAAATATACATCTTCATACTTCATTTCATTATCTAGACAAGCATGCAAACAATCAGTAATTTCTAGAATCAAATCTATCTTCCATTCTTCTCCTTGGATGTCTGCTGAAATACGACCGCTATATACATGATCCATTTTACATTTCAAAAACATAATATTGTCTAAATCACTATGGCGCAGAGAGTATTCGGAGATTATCTTACTGATGTTTCTCCCAGAACATGATGAGGCATTTTTATGACACATTTTTGCAATATAACCTACATGACTGTTCTTTGTGGCTAAATTGCTTGCCATGAACTTCACAAACCTGCCTTTACGAATGTGACACACATGGTAACTATTGCATACATGGGGCAGAAATCTACAATGTGTCTGCCATGGTAGGTTGTACAATTTCCGTATGGCAACATTCCAGGTTTTACCTAGTGACAAAAAACTCTTCCCAAATAGATCCCAAATATTTGATCCATAATAGCTACTTCCAAAGATCTGCTCATGATTCTCATGATTCAATTTCCCATACGAGCCAAGGCCCGTGCCAAAAGGGTTAACCCGTTGTCCTTGTAAATCTGTGACCGGGTGGGTTGTCATGTCAAGGACCTGTGACATGACAATTCAGTGAGGCAGCACTATATCTGCTACAAGTAGGTCTCATCATGAAATGACTGAAATAATGTTGAAAGTGATGTAAAACCCCAAACAAACCAAACCAAACTGACAATCACTGGTGGAATACCTTTGTCATACAACTTTCAAAAAGTACATCATGCTTGATTTTATCAAATGCTTTTGAACAGTCTAACCAGGATGCATATACATCTGACCCATTACGATTATAATATGAAATTATCTGCTTGGCTAACCATGTAAATTGTGATGTAGAATGATCAGATTTATAAGCAAATTGTAGGTTACTGGCTCTGTTACATCAATTGTCCCTGTTACTGTTTAAAAAAAAATATTCAAACACCTTTAAAAACAAAGCACAGAGAGCAAATGCCCTGTAATTGTCTGACATTGTATTATTCTTAGATCCTTTTGGAATAGGTAGCAATGTTGAGACTAACATTCTCTCAGGAATGAAACCATGGTTAACATCTGCATTGTAGAACTTTGCAAGGTACTCATGAAAACATGCAGGTGCATTCACAAAGTTGTCTGACATAATAACTGATATACCATCTTGCTTTCCACTTTTCAGGCATTTGATAGCCTTCAAAATATCCATTGGTGTATACACAGTATCATGACTAAAATTGTATATATCATCATTGATCTTGTTCCACATAGAGTCTCTTGTGCTCTGTTCATAATCACAAGAATTGAATAAATCACTATACTTTGAAGCAAATTGATCTGCAATTTTTTGAGGTTCAGTAATAGTATCTACATTAGAAGGCATAGTCTTCATATGTCTTTTAATTTTTCTGACCTCACTCATAAAATGCCTGTCACCTTTCATCAGTGAGTCCATAAAATTACTACGTTGCAGTTGCTTCCTGTGTCTCTTCACTCTCCTAACAGCATAGTGAAAGGCATTCCTCGTTGCTCTCATCATCCATGTTACATAATTTGATGGGTAAGGTTTTTGCTCATCATATTTATCCTTCCAGTACATAGACCTGTCCTTAAAGGGTTTAACATCAGAGTTCCAACCAGGCACTCTTTATGTCCTTGGAACATGGTCACTAGCTGTGATCATTATCCCCAGTAGCTCATCATATTTATCCTTCCAGCTCAGCATAGTACCTATTAATGTCTACTGTGTGAGTCACTGGTACAACATTTATTATCACAGTTACTAATGCAGTCTGGTACCACAAGCTCATTCAATGCATCCACAATATTTTAATAATAATAATAAAATTTGTAATAAAAGTCTGTTCATAGCGCTGTATTCAGTTTTGAGTCTACTCTTAAATGAGGAGACTGAGGCACTGATTTCACTAGGCAAGGAATTCCAGAGTCTAGGGCCAACAGATGAAAATGACCTGTCCCCCACTGTCCTCAGCCGGGTCTTAGGAACTTGTAAGTGGGTGCCGTCGTTTGACCTCAGACAGCGTTCTCCTTGTTTAACTTGGAGTAGATCACGCGGAGCCAGTTAGGGCCTTCCAGGTGAAGAGAAGGATTTTAAGGTCAACTCTCGCGTGAACTGGGAGCCAGTGCAATTCCCGTAGTTTTCCTGAAATGTGATCAAATTTTCTGATTTTTCCTACGACACGTGCTGCAGAGTTTTGGACGTATTGTAGCTTCCTGGTGTCAGATTGAGGAAGACCTGCGAGTAGGCCATAGCCATAGTCCAGAGTAGAGGTAACAAAGGAATGGGTAAGTGTTACAGCTGTCTTCTCGTCTAGGCAATGTCTGATGGCTGCTAGGTTCCTAATGTGGTAATAGCCTTTCTGGCACATTTTTCTGATCTGGGCCCTCATGTTCATGTTGGAGTCAAAGGTGATGCCAAGGTCAACCACTCTCTCACTAGGAGCAATATCAGAGCTACCAACCCTAATAGGTCTGGAATACTACTGCTAGTGGCAGTATTGTACCTGTCAGTACTTTTAAGCATTTCTGTTTTTCCATCATTGATCTTCATCTTGTTTGATATAAGGAAGTCTCTGACCTCACTGACACACTCCTTCAGTTTGTGTCTGCTTATATCAACTTGATGGGGGGGTAGTGTGGTCCATAGGGATGTAAATCTGAGTATCATCTGCATAAATATGATAGCTCAGACCATATTTGGCTAGGATATCAGAAAGGGGTGTAATATAAATGGTAAAAAGTATGGGGCCAAGGACTGAGCCCTGTGGGACCCCGTATTTTATGGACTTGAGGGAGGATCTATGAGTCCCAACTTTCACACACTGTTTCCTGTTAATTAGATATGAACGAATCCAGGAGAGGGCGTGACCTTTGACATTACATCTAACCTCCAGTCTATCAAATAGAATTTGGTGGTCAATGGTGTCAAAGGCAGCAGAGAGGTCAAGTAACAGGAGGATGACTGACTTTTTATTGTCAAGAGTACACAGGATATCATTTTGCACCTTTAACAGAGCAGTTTCAGTGCTATGATATTCTTTGTAGGCAGATTGAAACTTGTCAGTAAGGCCATTCCTTACCAGATGGGGGACCAATTGGTCTGCTACTGCCCTCTCTGTTAGTTTAGAAATATATGTTAGGTTGGAAACAGGTCTTTAGTTCTTCTCAACCAGTTATAGGCCAAGTTTCTTCAGCAGGGGTGTTATGATGGCTATTTTTTATTTTCAGATACTACTGATTCCATCAGTGATTTATATATGATGGAAGTAATTATTGGTATGTGGTCATCTAAGAGGTGGAGTAGGAGCCAGGTCAGGATAGGATCCAGCTCACATGACTTCTTTGCAGACCTCTTAATTAATTTTCGCACATCACTTGTGGTTAGTGGTGTGAACCTCTCAAGACTTGCTGTATCTGGTGCACTCATATTGTTCACAGTGTCACCTGGTGGCGAAATTTGGTTGGTTGGAGCCTTATCAATGTCCAGGCGAATTCTCTCAATTTTTTCAAGAAAGAATGTGTTGAACTTCTCAGCTTGAGTGACCTCACAGTCAGATTGGGGCATTGGTATGTCCTTTTTCTTGTGCATGACTGTGTCAATGACTCTTAAAAAGCTTTTGAGTGTCATGCTTGTTTTCCTCAACTTGGTTGGAAAAATATGTAGATTGAGATGATTTTAGCATGGAATTGTATTTATTTCTCTGAGAGTTGTACAATTCCTTGTTTATGTGAGAACCAGTCTTGTTCATTTTTCTCTCAAGTCTCCTCTTGAGAGATCTTTCTAGTTTTAATTGGTCTCTCATCCAAGGTACAGGTTTGCGCTGAGTGACCTAGGCATACTTAATAGGAGCATGTTTATCCATAAGTGAGGTGAGTTCCTTGTCATATTAATCCACCATGTCACTCAAGGATAAGTATTCCCATGCTGAATTTGTACGAGTTAGGGATTTCATATCATTCCTGTACTAGAGAGAGAGAGAGAGACCATCAATACAGACAATATATATATATATGTGTATATATTTATATATATATATATATATATATATATATATATATATATATATATATATATATATATATATATATATAAATATATATATATATATATATATATATATATATATATTTATATATATATATATAAATATATATATATATATAAATATATATATATATATATAAATATATATATATATATATATCATATATATATATATATATATATATATATATATATATATATATATATATTATTACACATACCTGTTTACATACAATGTACAAAATAAATATAGGAGGTAAAATATGATTTACAACAAGTTAAGTTCTCCACTAATTGAGACTATTACTTGGCGAAGTCCCTCTATCACCATGGCATTGCCAGGTTTGTTTGTCAAGTACTCTCGCTCGCCATGTTTTTTTTTGCGTGTTTCATTTATGTTAAGAGTGTAATATATATTATCAATTATTTATCGTTCATAACAAACAAACTGAGGCGGTTTTCATTGTTTTTTTATCGTAATGAGTAGCATATTCAATGCATGGCCTGCGTGAGGCAAGGCTAGTGTTAAGCGTGACATCAATTTTCCATATTTTATGCATGTGAACGTGTTAATATTCACGATTTAAATAAGGTAATGTAGTTTACCCATCCACACGAACACATATTTAGATGTGGCTGCCTTGCAGTGAGTGAGGATCTTACACCAGGATGGTAGGTAAAATACACTTCTCTTTATATACTTAATTCATTGAATGTATTCTTAATTCATTGAATGTATTCTTAGTTCATTGCTCAGGGGTACTATGCTCAGGGGTACTATGCTCAGGCGTACTTTGCTCAGGGGTACTATGCTCAGGCGTCCTTTGCTCAGGGGTACTTTGCTCAGGGGTACTATGCTCAGGGGTACTATGCTCAGGCGTACTGTGCTCAGGGGTACTATGCTCAGGCGTACTATGCTCAGGCGTACTGTGCTCAGGGGTACTATGCTCAGGGGTACTATGCTCAGGGGTACTATGCTCAGATAGTGGGCAGGTCTGTCTGCTGTAGACACAACAGACAAGAATGGAAAGCAATACTTTCCACTTTAGACAATTCAAATTAATTCTCGCTATCTGCTCTCCCGGAATTTTAGCTGGTCCGTGAAAAAATGACGAAATTGGCGCGAGAGAGCAGTGCATGACGGGAAAGATGTTGCATTGTAAACTTCCGCCTGCCTTGCTTCAAGATGGGAGGGAAATTTCAGACTGACATCGTACATTGACACGCCGATGTCAGCGCGAAAGAGTGTTTGTTGTGTAATCTTTATATAAGTATATTGCAATTTACGTAAGTTATGTCAAAATTACGAAGGCAAAACTGAGAAAAACAACGATGGAAAGATGAAAGGCAGAGGCGACAATGCTCCAAACAGGCTGTCGCCGCTGTTCCCAGATGGGCCGTGTGCAAAGAATTGAGTCAAATACGATCGCAGCGCTAAAAAAAGATTTTACATCCCGCTTTCTTTAGGCCTCTTGTCATATGGACAAACAGGTGTGACACTATTTCACGCAAGTGACGGACGTTTTTCAGAACGTAGAATGTGAACAGGCCGACAAAGAGGTCAGTGACAGTAGCCCTTTGATAGTCTATACTTGATAGTCCATACCTGATAGTCCACACCTGATAGTCCATACTTGATAGTCCAAACCTGAACGTCCATATCTGATTGTCCATACTTGATAGTCCAAACCTGAACGTCCATATATGATAGTCCAAACCTGAACGTCCATATCTGATAGTCCATACCTGATAGTCCATACTTGATAGTCCAAACCTGAACGTCCATATCTGATAGTCCATACCTGATGGTCCATACTTGGTATGATACATACCTGGTAGTCCAAACCTGGCAGTCCATACCTGATAGTCCATATCCGATAGTCCAAACCTGAACGTCCATATCTGATAGTCCATACTTGATAGTCCAAACCTGAACGTCCATATATGATAATGCATACCTGATAGTCCATACCTGATAGTCCAAACCTGATCACCCAAACCTGAACGTCCATATCTGATAGTCCATACATAATAGTCCATACATCAATTCAAATATTGCAATCATTATTTTGATTGTCAAATAAAACCACAATTTGAATGACAAATATGTGCAGTAAGAATGCTCAGATGTGTGTGCAGTCATTTGCCCATTATTTTAGACATGTGAAAGTGACCACACACCACACTAATCTCAGCTGGCAAGCATTCTCAGCATGACACCAGCTCATATTTTTAATCTCTAACGCTGGTACCCTGACCTGAGACTTTCCTCTTTTTGTCTTGGTACGTTGGCTTAAAGGAAAAACGTGTAATGAGCATCGCATATCTTTATTTCACTTTGTATCAAACAACGCATGTGTGTATGATTGCAGGGTGTTCGGTGTGTATGGCGGTGTTTATGCCTGAGGTCCAAAGGTGTGATTGCTTTGTTGTTGTGGTTAGGTGTGATGCCCTGGATGGTTGGAGTGCTGTATGACAATGGAAGCAACTTTCGCAACAAAACTCTTAAAACTACCCATATACACTTTGAGTCATTCGGAGATACAACACTTCAGAGTAAGATATTTGGATTTGTACCGGATATTGCTGATGGACTTCCGGTAAGATCTAGACTGGTAGCTATGTCTGCTTCCCTGCAATTAGCTGTCAGGAAAATATCCAAAATAAGAAATGATATACTCAGGGGAAATAATCTTTGGATTAACCCAACGCTTGGCCTGCGAAAACTGGACCAGTCACACAGGCATTATCTTCAGCAACTAATGGCATTTCCACAAGTGAAGACAGTCACTATTCAGCCTGATAAGAGAAGTTTGCAAAAATGGGTTTTATCAAAATACTACCCTGTTGCGTCAGACGGAATGGACACATTTAGTGCTGGCCCGCCATATGCTTTCACCATTCGTGAAAGTTTCTTCAGCCATGCCTTGTCTTATGAAAACATGCAAATGCGACACAAGACTGAGGCCAAGATGGTCTCGCAGAGTGAACTTGGGTTTGGGCAAAATAACGACCGCTCCCAGTCAGTCAATCCCATCCAGTCATTGGTGCATGTGATATCAGGGGGTCGCGTTTTCCATGAAGGTAGCGTGGCAACAGGCAGCGTCCTTATCCAATCGGAAGGTTGCCACTCATCACGCCCTCTGCAGGACAGTTCAAAGGGACCCCTGGTGGCAGAAGTGTTTGTCATCTCCCAACCAAGAAGTTCCATATTCTTGCAAAGGACACATCCGGGATATTATAACACAATGATTGAAGAAGTCAGCCGCTTAGCACCTTATCTAAAATTCTTGAATGATAACCCTAGCATTAAAATACACGTAAGCCAAATTACAACTGGCACCGTGAAACTGTTAACAGAACTGGGTATAGATGAAGAAAGACTTATTGCAGGACCAGCGAGGAGTAACATTATATATTTTCCCAAAGGATCTATATGTGGCCACTCATGGTTGGTCCCAATACAGTCCCTGTCCCTTCATCTCCAAGCAAAAATTAGTAGTAATCAACCCACACAAAGAGACACAATCGTCTTGTTAGAAAATTCAATTGGCGGTTATTTTATGAAGGACAAAGTGTTTATGCACACGCTTCACAACCTGACGCTGGCCAAGGGCCTGCGGATGGCGGTG
Source organism: Amphiduros pacificus (assembly GCA_949316495.1). NCBI lineage: Eukaryota > Metazoa > Annelida > Polychaeta > Phyllodocida > Hesionidae > Amphiduros > Amphiduros pacificus. The sequence goes on along the minus strand of OX439001.1, from coordinate 52,743,481 downwards.
TACTCGGCAGAGGGCGCTCTGCCATTGACGGACATCGGCGCCCTTTTCCACCGCGCAGTGATGGTGATAGGCCTTCAGTCAGAATCTATGATAAATATGGTGTATTGCAGGCCCGGGACTGTCATCGTGGAGGTGCAGTGTGGGAATGCTCTGAAGGATATCCACTCCTTCACCAGACTGGCCTACACACTAGGATTAAGGTATTACGGTTTGGAACAAAGAGGGCGCTGCAATAATTCTGACCCCTTCAAATTGATGAACGTTATTCAGACTTACGTTAAAGAATTGAGAGCGCTCTAGTTGACCAATACGAAAACACTTTTATAAATAACAAGATATGTGGGGAAGACCAACATGCATGTATGGAAAAGTACTATAATTAATAACATAACAGTTGTGAAATATATTACAATTCTGTTATTTTTATTTTCGAACATTTGACAATTAAAAACGCTTTGAATTTCGCTTATGAATAAAACACATCATGGATGTACAGTAATTCAAGTTGTATTAAAGGTTCTGATCCTTGTATTAAAGGTTCTGATCCTTGTATTAAATATTCTGACACTTGTATTAAAGCTTCCGATCCTTAAATAAAAGCTTCTGATCCTTGTATTAAAGCTTCTGATCCTTGTATTAAAGGTTCTGATCCTTGTATTAAAGATTCTGATACTTGTATTAAAGCTTCTGATCCTTGTATTTCAGCTTCCTATCCTTATATTAAAGCTGTTGATCCTTGTATCAAAGCTTCTGATCTTTGTATTAAAGCTTCTGATCCTTGTATTTCAGCTTCCGATCCTTATATTAAAGCTGTTGATCCTTGTATCAAAGCTCCTGATCCTTATATCATTTATACATTTAGAATATATTGTTCGCTCTTTATTTTTCCTTTTTTATTGAAACAAACTTATAGCGACATCATTAGAATTAAGTGTAGACCTAATGAGAATATGTTTGTGATTGACAAGCATATTTCCCATCTGATGAATCCTTTTTATACTCTTTTCATTAGCATCACCAGTAAAGTTGCCATTGATGAAATCATAAAAGCTCCAGGGGTAAGAATTGATGATCCATTAACTGAAAGTATATAGTACAAAGTTTCATATTAGTGATAGACATGCAGTCACTCTGAATTTGTCTTTCAACCATTTTGAAATTGATAGTTGAATATTACTGTACTAAATATAACTGTTAAAACATATAAAAATTGGGAAAGAAATACTATCATAGACCTCCAATTAGCCAATGAACCTTCACTGGACAGTCAGTACATATATTTTAACCCCCTTTTTAAGCATTTGCTGTACCAAAATAATAGAACAATGGACAACATGAATGTCTGAATAAAATCTTCCAGTTTCCACCGTTTTCGAGATATGATTAATTCATGGTTTCCAACAGTCATCAGAACAGAAATTATCCAGATATTTAGAGAAAATGTGAGTTTAACAATGCTAAAACATGCATACATAACAGAAAGTTGCCATTACACAGAAGTAACGAGGAGAAACTCTTATTTTGAATGCAAAAATGATTATATATCGGACAATGATGGATCCATGTCACTTCATATTAACATTTCTTAAAGATTTAGAATGGCTGCCAAACTTGAATGGGAATAGAAAATTGAGAATATTCACAGAAATATATGTGAGACATCTATGTCCTACAAGACAGCAGAATGTAGGACATAGAGAACCACAGTTTTGAGCATGTGTATTGTTTACTTGCAGCTCACTGAATGTGCTGATCAATGACTTCTGGTCATTGGTTGGCAACTTCAGATCACTTTTGTGCCCAGAGGGACATATCATCATGTGAGTGCTAAATCATGATTGACAGCAGAGTAATGCATGTGATGTGAGAGGTTATAAGCTAATGCGGTTCTCTATGATGTAGGGCAGACCTTGGTGAAAATTATCAGTCAGGACATGTGGGCATAGTAATCCTGAAAACATCACCATGGCGTTATTTTCTAAGTAAATATTACAGAAATGTTTATATATTAAAAATGTGACATCATAATTACCATCGAATGTCCAGCAAGAAAGCTGCTCATCATCGGCAGTGACAGAGAGGGAGGCCCTGAACACTACCTCTGCTATAACAGACAGGAACTCCAGCCTCTCTGGCTTCTCAGTTATCTTATCTATAGAATCACAGGGAGTGTGATAACAATCCTGCATGTAACCACGAAAGTTTGCTGTTCAGGAATTAGAAATAATATTTGTTATTGAAAGTGTACTGAGAGGTACTTCTTAGCAATGCATTGCCAGACAACATTAAGTGAATTGAAATGTTTATTAAACATTTACTGTTATACAACACCTTAAAATCAAATCCTTATGATCAATACAATATGCTTTTAATCATACATACAATAGACAAGGTCAGTGAAGTCAATAACAAGATTTCCAATCAGCTGCCAATGAGCTGTATACAGGTTTGATATTTTATGTAAATATCTGACTAATGAATATGAACATTAATAATCTATTTTTCTTTGTACGATAAATTAATACATGCCTGTATCAGTCAGAAAAACAGCTTTAAGCCCAGTATTCAAGCCATAAGTTGTGCTATTGTAATCCCAAAAGTTGTAATGATCACTACGAAATATATCCCTTATCAAATTAAATATGTTATCTGGGAGGTCAGATGGCAATCCACTGAAAAGTTCAATTGATTCCCCTATCACCTACAATAAATGTTATGAATATGTAAAAGAAACAGTAACAGAAAGCAATTTTAACAAGAGTAATGAATATGAAGATATCAGTAATGGAAATAGCAAAAAGTATAATTGTTCACAATTATTGATATGTTTGAGAAACCTAAAACAAACAGACATCATATTTAAAAGGAATATGACATTACAAACATTATGATGGGTGTTTTAAGACTTTTTCAAAATGTCAGTTACCACAACTTGCTCACGCCTTTTCACAAATGTAAAATACCTAAATTTGAAAGAAAAATTAACTTTTTTCTTCAACTTGAGTTCCGTTGGCAAGAACAACAATATTATGTGGCTTGATATATAAATGATATTTTACCTTGTATGGAACACCAGTGGTTGTGCCTCCAGTGACGTTCATCCACCATTTGTCCATGATATCCACCAGAGGGCCATCATCTCTTCGACCAATAGATGCTAGGAAATCGCCTCTGTACTCATTCTCCTCAAGTATGTCATCCACTTCCGGGAGCAGCTGGAATATTGTCATGGGTAGATGAAAAATGGACAATATGAATTGTAAAAAGTACTGAAATATAATTCTTCGGCAACAGTACAAGGATTATTTATACCTATTTATACCTTTATACCTACATTTCCAAAACCTGGTGGAAGAAGTTGGCTATTGGGTGTATCATCCCAGTTCATAATTGTTTCTAAAATAAATGCTCCATAGAAATTGTCTGGTTGAATTCCTTCAGCTTCCAATACACTAGGAACTAGATACTCATCTACCCAGGCCCTACTGCCAAGTAAACCCTACAAAGGCATTGATTAAAATCAATCTTAAAGATGGCATTCTATATTTGAGGTTTACAAATTGATTTAGGGGTGATGTATTTGGAATGTTTGTCTTGATAACATTTAGAATTTTCTCAAAGATCAAGGAAATATGTACAATTGTGACTAGTTCAGGAACAATTTATATGGCTACATATGGTATTTAAGATCTAAAAGTATAATAATAAGAAACAGATGACGTAACCTGCTGAGAAAAGACTTGTTTGGGTGTAGGATTCTAATTTCCAATGATATTCTATTGGTGCTGGAATTATTGAAAAGGGGTTATTATTTCAGTAGATTATTAATTATTTTGTATTTAAGTGTCACTTACGAACTCTTCCAAATCAAATGCCACAAGAACAATAGTGTTCTGAAAAGGACAATCTTTTCTGGCTTGGAAGAGAAGCCGTGCAATCTCCAACAACGCAGCCATTCCTGAGCCATTGTCATCAACACCTTAGTAAATCATATAAATTTACAATTTGTAGCCAGTCAGCAGAGGTGTCCAAAGATTTGTAAATGAGCATTAACAACTATGATGAATTTTGCTACACGTGCAAGTCTTTTTGATATGTTTAATAAAAGAATCATTACTTTTTGGGATAGACAATGCAATTGTGTTTCTTTTATAAGTGCATTAGGCATCAGAAGCATTACATTTCACATGCTGAATCAGTGTATGAAAATGCTTTTTGATGACCTATTGTACAGAACAATTATAGGAAAAATCTTAAAGCCTATCATTGTCACATGTGCATTTTTACATAAGCACGGCTATGATCCCTCATATGCAATGGGGCACTGTTATCCTGAATTCCCAAATTCCTTGTTTAACCTTAGAATTGTAACCATAGGAAAGAAACATATTACAGATAGACACATCGTATCACAAAATTATTGTAACCCTATTTGGAGTGTTTCTAAAGTTGTTACATACCTGGTGTATTGATTTGGGAGTCATAATGTGTCCCTATAACCACTACCTTCCTGTCTGCAACAGTTGCTGACCCTTGCATAGTCAGGGCTATATTGGTACCTGTCACCTTGAACATCAAATGTGAGGTTTTAGTTATTCTATTGAATTATGTTTCCAACGATATTCAGATTATCCTTTTTCAAAGATCATTTTTTCTAAAAAGCTATTCGTGAAAAGATGATATGGTTCATATAATATATTACATTAACAGAGGACGAATCCACTTCAAAGACAGATTGAAAGTCATGTATATTCAAAGAATCTGTTGCCACGCCATCATCAGACTCCAGCAGATCATTGAAGTAGTTGATGATTTCCTGTCTGACTCGCTGCCATTCCTCTGGTTGCTGGTAGCTTCTGGCTTTGCTGAACGTATCCTGAAGGTGACTCATCAAGTTATCTTCATTCACATTTCTACAAGATATAGATATACGGATTGAAATAGATATCCATCAACTACCATAGACTGCACATCCAGCAGTTTGCCATTCACTTGAGACCAATATGTTATATCTTTAATAAAAATGATGTTAGTCTGTAATTTTTTACATAATATTTAGTTTATTTGCATTAAGTATTATTTTGATACTGTGTATTCTTTGCCCTTTAATATATCCTCTTTGAAAAAAAAAATGAATTATCGTGTTGAGAAAATTCAGAAAACTGTCAAGACAGTAATTTAAAAAAAGAATTAGATTCCAATTTGTATTTTGATGACACAATTGATTGCAGGTAAAAAGTAAAATGTGAAATTAATTGAAATAGTTTTTTGACTATAACAACAAGGAATTGAACACCAGGTCTCTCCCACGTGGCCGGTGGGAGTTATATTTTCTGGGTAATGAGTCGATGCCCATCACGCAGATTCTTAAAATGATTGAGATTGAAATCATGCATGGTCCAGATAGATACCAGTAGCATCCAATATGCCATCGCAGATTCTCTATTACAATTGAGATTCGTCATAGGCCTTAGGCTTAGTTACAAAAACATGTATTTATAAGTAATCTGGACTTTTCATTTGACAAAGTACCATTCATTTTAAAAGAATATTGCTTTTACAACTTACTCCACATTTATTTGGATACATGTCACACAAGTTTGAATCATGTTTGTTTAGGGTTTACATCACTTTCAACATTATTTCAGTCATTTCGTGATGAGACCTACTTGTAGCAGATATAGTGCTGCCTCACTGAATTGTCATGTCGCAGGTCCTTGACATGACAACCCACCCAGTCACACATTTACAAGGACGACGGGTTTACCCTTTGGCACAGGCCTCAGCTCATATGGGAAATTGCATCATGGTTTCAATCTCAGCATGACCGGGGATCGAACCCACCACTTTTGGATCACCACAGAAGAACTGGTGCTTATAAGCTCGCGCTACCAACTGCGCCACCGCCCATAGCCTTATATGGAATAGGCCGTATATATATATGCAAGCCCCTTACAGTAGATACAGTTGCAGATTGAGAGGGGAAAAAGAGGGAGAAAATATTACATTATTATAATATATAAAATACAAATGCTCCCTTTGCCAAACAATCAGTCAGTAAGGTGAAGTTCACCCAAGTTATTGATTTTGAATGGCATTTGGCTGGTGTCCATAACACATTGAATGATGTGTGCTGATTGTACCCTGCCTCCATCTGGCCCTTCCTTGATACACCTGATACACCATGTTAGTAAGCTAACACCTGATACACCATGTTAGTAAGCTAACACTTGATACACCATGTTAGTAAGCTAACATCTGATACACCATGTTAGTAAGCTAACACCTGATACACCATGTTAGTAATCTAACACCTGATACACCATGTTAGTAAGCTAACACCTGATACACCTTGTTAGTAAGCTAACACTTGATACACCATGTTAGTAAGCTAACATCTGATACACCTAGTTAGTAAGCTAACACCTGATACACCATGTTAGTAAGCTAACATCTGATACACCTAGTTAGTAAGCTAACACCTGATACACCATGTTAGTAATCTAACACCTGATACACCATGTTAGTAAGCTAACATCTGATACACTAATACTCCTGGATTGGAAATGGTTATAGCACCTGATTGTAACATAAATGAAGATGAAAACGTTTACGATAACACGGGTGCATATTATGATGTTGATTTTTCTGATGATTTTATCAATGTAACACAGCAACCTGAATTGCAAGGATTCTACAAGAGATATAAGAGATATGCAGGATGAATTCTGATATAACAAAATAAGCTCTTAATTTCCCTATAATTATCAATATATATATATAAATGGAGGGATCTATCTTTGATGCTAACAAAGACTTATTTTGCTCGTAGTTGTGATTGGACAGATAGGGGATATTAGGGCAAGAACATGTGAGTGCAGTGTTCAGGCTGACAGTTATCTCAAGTTGGTTCTGGTGGAAGGACTCTTGAGATCTGTCAGCCTAAACACTACATGAACCTGTGTTCTTGTCTTTATCTCATACTTATCTACTGCAGAGAGAACAATTTTGGTTTGCTGTACAATCTTTATAAACAAAACAGTGTGGCAAATGCAGAATCTGTGTTGTGTGTGTCAAACAATATAAGCAATGAACATCTGTTTTCACTGGTTTGCTTTATATATAAACCATCTGCCTTTAGATAAGTATGAGATAAAGAACATGGGTGTATGCAGTGCTCAGGTTAACAGCTCTTGTTGTTGCTTCTGGTGAAAGGATCTCACTAGTCCTTTACCATCAGCGAGAATGAGTGACATAGCGCATGTAACGGGTTTATAGCAGTGGGAGGAGCGGACGTCCAGAAAGCACCCTGCAGAGCACAGTGTTCGACTTCCAGTCACCAAATCTTTCTGTGTTTTCACAGTTTAGCTGCATGTATCACATATGATTTTCATAGTTTTATATTTTATATTTTATTTTTGTCATGTATTGCTAATAGAATTATCCAAATAGCAAAAGGGGTCCTAGGCCATTTTAATGATTGGCCACTTTTAGTGATGCGTTTCATAGACATATTCATAAAAGGATTTCACTAACTTCCTCATATTGTTGAGAACAATCAAATACATGATTTTTTTTACAAATACATCAGCTACTAAATGTTATAACCCAATTGACTCTACGTTCAATATATTTTTTATTATATTTTTTTTATCCATTTCTATTCATGACTAATTTTCTCATATTTTTCAGTGAATATTTCTTCTTTTTTAGGTATTATTTTGATAAGAGCAACTTATTGCTGAAATAAGATTAATATTTAATTTATCTAATACCTCAAAAATAAATGTGAGGTCAAATTGAAGTCCGTCAATTTGTCACTTTTGTAACCCTACCGATTTAAGCTATTTTTAATCATTTTAGCTTCATAATAAATCTTGAAATTGACAGACTTTTTTTTCAATTTCTTTTTAGTTTTACTGTGTTTTTTTGTGCAGTATTCTATATATTTTCATAAACTAACCCCCAATAAGCTGGCATTTTTATATTATTTCAAAAAAACTTAGTATTATAATAGTATTTTCCTCTGTTTTCCCTTATAGATTGACCACAAAATTATAAATTGCTCTCAAATTGTTAACTATGAACAGATTTTGATGAATAAGGACTCTACGAGCTCGTATTTGACAGATGTAAATGATAGGATAATAAAACATGTAGATAATTTGGTGGAAATAGGCTTTCTATTTTCAAGGTCATTGAAAAGTCACTTCAAGATCATTGGCAATATTTTATCAAAATAGCCTAAGAAGGTTGACATTCGATCACATATCATTTGTAGATGTATTCTGATTAGTAAAAAGTTATATCCCTATGTTTGCCATTTCTAGTGATGACAAAAGCAATAGAAAAAGGAACTAAAAAAATTAAAATAAAATAGTTCAGCAGAGGGGTGATCTGTGAAAGTAGTTCAGCGAAAGGGTGATCTGCAAAAAAATATCTCATGGGTGAAGAACAATCTTTTGAAACAGCAAGTATAAGATAATGGGAGGCCCCTTGCTCAAAAGGGATGCTGGAATATCACTCCATGCACTGGGGATTGTAGGGTCCATGTAAGGAGGGGTGTTTAGGACCTAATGACAGTGCAGTATGAGAAACTGAGATAGGAGGTCAGGCTTCCAGCTAATGCATTTTGGTTCTCCCCTCTCGTTGTGTAGCCATACTGCTACCGTACCTAAGTGTCACAGCCACCAACTAAAATAACAGAGTAACACATGTCAAAAACGGGATCCGTGTTACAAAATACAGAAAATAAAACCATCCGAGGAATTCTAAATCACAAGGACTTCCTGTAATCGTTGATCCAAGAGAAATTCCAAGAAGTCTCATTTTGGAAGGTCGCATCTGACATGTCATAGTTTCAAGGGAAAATCTACTATTGATTTCTGGTTGAAATCTCAGAACATCATAGGCGACATGATAACCATATCTTACTGACGAGATTTTCAAGACGGGAATTTCTGGTCCTGTTTTTTGATAAGGTTGAAACATGATAGTCAAGACACAAACATTACTTTATCACAAATGTAGGACATTAAGATTGAGATGCCAACTTCGTAAATAAGATATAATTGTCCAGACTAAATTCCAACCTTAATAAAATTGGTAATTAGATTTTTTCAGTGAATTAATCAAATCCTCATTACTTTCGATCATGGGCCGGCCAGCGTCATCATATTAAAGGCCATAGCACAATCGGTTAGAGGGCAGGTCCATTAGCAACAGTTCCTCTATGGCAATCCAAACGTAGTGGGTTCAATGCCCAGATAGTATTCATGTTACAATTTTCCATATGAGCTGAAGCCAGTACCGAAAGGTTTAACCTGTTGTCCTTGTAAAATGTGATCTGGGTTGTTTGTCATGTGCAAGAAAACATGCCAATATACTTTTAGCACTATATCTGCTACAAGTAGGTCTCGTCATGAAATAACTGAAATACTGTTGAAAATGACGTCACAAACAAATCAACAAACTGAGAGAGGTCACCTAGTGTCAGACATGAAAAAGGCATATTATTGTTTTTCAATTTTGATATAATTGTTTTCGATAACAAATCATGCAATGTGTTACTAGTGAATCAGTTTAGAAAGTGTAAACAACCTTTATGACATAGTAAACATGGTATTTTGTTCCTAAAAGTCACTGGTGAACTATATATTGAGCTAGGTGTCTTCATTTCACAGGAACCTAACCCTGCCAAGGGAAATTCCTTTCATGTCAGGGCTAGAACCCAATATATAAGAGGTGCCCAGATAGCTATTTTGGGATAATGATGCTGATATGAAAACAAATTATTTTTCACCAAAAGAATTAATGTCTTATCCACATGAAAAAATCACATCTGTTCCACATGAAAATCGTTTTAAAATTTTGCTTGACATATTCCACCAGTTACCCACATCAAAATAAAATAGTGGACATTATATCTCTGGCTGTCCCGTCCCCTGCCATTTGGGGGCTGAATGAGGAATGTAACGAAAGTGTTTTTTATTCCATAAGCAAATGTACCCGTCTTAAAGGTAAATCGCAGGTAAGGAGCAGTGGTGGTGGATTACAAGGCTGAATAGGGCATACCGACCAACGTACTTCCACCTGTGAAAGCACGTTCGTCGAATATTGTATCAAAATCTCTTGAGGGCGTAACACAGAATGGATATGTTACTCTTCAAATGCAACATAAAATTGGGAACATCATTCTCCCGGTCATCCACTCCCTCACTCATAAATTTCTGTGTGATTGTTTTCCTGTCTTTTATTTATATTTTACTGCTCAGAGCTACAAGGAAGTTTAATCCTCAAAATATATGACATATGAAACCAACGCATCATGTATGAAGTCATATACAACAATTTATCATGACAAGGAACTTGTTGACTGATGTCATAAAATTGTAAATAGAAGTTATTGAAGTTATTTGGGATACTTCCTTATAGCCTGATATTACTCACTTCAGTGCTAAGTGGGGTACTTACTTATAGCCTGATATTACTCACTTCAGTGCTATGTGGGGTACTTCCTTATGGCCTGATATTACTCACTTCAGTGCTATGTGGGGTACTTCCTTATGGCCTGATATTACTCACTTCAGTGCTATGTGGGGTACTTCCTTATAGCCTGATATTACTCACTTCAGTGCTATGTGGGGTACTTCCTTATGGCCTGATATTACTCACTTCAGTGCTATGTGGGGTACTTCCTTATGGCCTGATATTACTCACTTCAGTGCTATGTGGGGTACTTCCTTATAGCCTGATATTACTCACTTCAGTGCTATGTGGGTTACTTCCTTATGGCCTGATATTACTCACTTCAGTGCCATGTGGGGTACTTCCTTATGGCCTGATATTATTCACTTCAGTGCTATGTGGGGTACTACCTTATGGCCTGATATTACTCACTTCAGTGCTATGTGGGGTACTTCCTTATGGCCTGATATTACTCACTTCAGTGCTATGTGGGGTACTTCCTTATGGCCTGATATTACTCACTTCAGTGCTATGTGGGGTACTTCCTTATGGCCTGATATTACTCACTTCAGTGCTATGTGGGGTACTTCCTTATAGCCTGATATTACTCACTTCAGTGCTATGTGGGGTACTTCCTTATAGCCTGATATTAACCACTTCAGTGCTATGTGGGGTACTTCCTTATAGCCTGATATTACTCACTTCAGTGCTATGTGGGGTACTTCCTTATAGCCTGATATTACTCACTTCAGTGCTATGTGGGGTACTTCCTTATGGCCTGATATTACTCACTTCAGTGCTATGTGGGGTACTTCCTTATGGCCTGATATTACTCACTTCAGTGCTATGTTGGGTACTTCCTTATGGCCTGATATTACTCACTTCAGTGCTATGTGGGGTACTTCCTTATGGCCTGATATTACTCACTTCAGTGCTATGTGGGGTACTTCCTTATGGCCTGATATTACTCACTTCAGTGCTATGTGGGGTAATTCCTTATGGCCTGATATTACTCACTTCAGTGCTATGTGGGGTACTTCCTTATGGCTTGATCACTCACAAACAAGAAGCCTGTCTCCATAATCGAGTGTGGATGTGACAAAAGCATGAATTAGTGTTATGGCTGTTTTCTCGTCTAGACACTGTCAAATGGATGTTATACAGTCTAGTGTGATACCTAAGTCCACCATAACGTCTGTGGGTGTGTTTTCAGTGTCACCCACTTTGACACTCTCAGTGATGTTTTTTGCCACTGTGCTTTAAAATTTGTTTATTTGTTTCTTTGGGGTTTTACATCACTTTCAACATTATTTCAGTCATTTCATGATGAGACCTACTTGTAGCATATAGGAAATTGTGATTCATGATTTCAATATCGGCATAGCCGGGGTCCAAACCCACGAACCCACGTGCTAATAAGCTGCCGCTCTAACCAACTGTGCCACGGGCCATGGCCCGCCACTGTGCTATTTCTGTCAGTGCATACTAGCATTTCAGCTTTTCCATAATTTATTTTCATTTTATTTGTAATTAGGAAAGACCTTACATCATGTACACATTCCTCCAGTTTTGTCTTGCTGATGCTTGCCTGTTTATTAGAGGTATTGTAGAATTGTGTGTCATCAGCATATATATGATGATAAGACCGATCCCTGTGGGACTCCATACGTTATTGGTTTAGACGTGGATCTATGGCTGCCCACATTGACACATTCCTGGCCTGTATATATGATGAGAGGGCTTGACCATTGACATTGCATATGGTTTCCAATCTATCAAATAGTATTTGATGGTCAATGGTACGGTGTCAAAGGCCGCAGAGAGGTCGAGTAACAATAAAATCAACTCTTTTTTGTTTTTAAGCTCCCACAGGATATCATTTTGTACTCTGATGTCATTTTGTACTCTAGGCATTTTCTGTGCTATGGTATTCTTTATATGTTGATTGAAACTTATCTGCAAGGCCATTTCTTTCTAAGTGTTGGATCAATTGTTCTGATACTGCCCTCTTAATCAGTTTTGAGATGTAGGTAAGGTTTGATACCGGTCTGTATTTTTTTTCAATAAGTTCAAGACCCAGCTTCTTCAACAGTGGTTTTATAATGGCTATTTCCATATATTCAGATACCACTGAGTCACATAGTATTCTAATTATTCATATATAATCATTGGTAGTAGGCCATCCAAGAGGTCATGCAAGAGCCATATTCGGATAGGGTCTATCTGTTGCTGAATTTTAGTCAATTCTGAGTTGAGTTTAGTTGCCAGTTGACTCAAGAGTACTGCCGCTTGAATGTGAATGACCATACACCATAGTAGACATAAATACTATGAACATATAGGAAAGCTGTGTGCAAAATCCAGCTTAACTTGGCCTCTTCACTCCAATACGTTAGTCACAGGTAATATGTGAGCCCAATGCAAAGGAGAGTACTAAACTAGGTACTCCTTTGGTACTTCAATCTCAAGTATCATGTATTCATTTAAACATATCCACAAGAAGATTTTTAATAGACTTATCTATATTAATTGGGAAAACCCCGTATATGTTCCAAGTTCAGGATGTCAGTTACAAATAATAATCTTGCATTTCCCTAAACGTGAGGTATGAAGAGATTTGTACACAAGTAACAGAAATGTTCATTTCCTCCACAAAACAACTTTGAAAAGGATTATAATATATGAATGTCGGTTCATTTTATCTGAGAAAACAACATCAAAATATCCAACCTATCCAAATATATAATCCATTTTTCAGCTGTAACTTCAAATCAATTATTATTTTTCTAACTGCAAATTACTCATTTTAGTAAAAAAGAAAAGTTTCAGGAACACAATTTTGAACTTCCTTCACTTTGCAAGATGTTAAAAAAATCTCGAAACCGATTTCTATGAGATATCTGGAGAGTTCGGTCATGAGAATACCAAACATGTGTCCAATATATGGTCCAATTACATTGTTATACAACTTTAATTAAAGCAATGTAATATTTTACAGCAAAAGTTACTGAAGCAAAATTAAGAAGCTGTTGTTAGTTGTTGCTGCTTACTTTGTTGCCAGGCTTCAAAAGGCAACTAGTGTTAAACCATATATATATATATATATATATATATATATATATATATATATATATATATATATATATATATATATATATATATATATATTGAAAATGGAAGAAAGAACAATCATTGAAGCACCATTTTGCCACCCATATAATTTCTTAAAAGAATCCCGGGTGATTGTCATGTAAATCTTGAAATAATTGGTTAAAGTAATTGGTATAAAGGTTTCTAAGTAATTAAACCTTAATAAAATCTAATAAATCTAAATTACATTCTCATATGTTTTATGATATTGCATCAAATGGGTAAATGGAGAATTTATCAGAGGAGTCAAATTAAACTTGTTAAATTAAAAAAAACCGACACGAAGTTATAAAATGCCTAGGATTTGACAAATCAAAATCATTTATGTGTTGTATTGAGATTTATTGCCAGAATACATATTTATTTACCAGAGAGTACATTTTGACTACCTTTCAACTTGAAAAGTATAGAGCCAATTCAAAGGACACATTAAGAGTTATTAGATGTATCTTTCAGTACACATTTAGCTTCATAACGGTAAGTCCCTGAGCACCATTGTATTTCATGTTCTTGAAGATTGTGCTTTAATCCTTCTTAGAAAGTTTTTATAGATATTACAGCATTTACCTTAATGTCTTCTCAGTCCTCAACAGTCGAGATCTGCAGACCACATCACTCACCACTGAAATCAATTCAAATTGAATGTTTTTAACAACTCAAATTATGCTACCGTTTTGTATATGCATATAGTTCTATATTAAGAATTATTCATATATTGTTCAATTCATCCATTTTTACAATTCATTCAGTTTAAGAGGTTGTTTTAGATTAGAAATTTAGATTAGATTTAGTTATATTATATAAGTAATAAGTTATATTAATCTTACAGTTTGAAATACAGCAATTATTGTTAATAGAGATTTGGTATGATCTGCTTGTGACTGGCCTGAAAATCCACCTATGATATACAATCCTAACATTAAGGGGTAAAGACGAGTTTACAAACTTCAAGCTCTAAGATTCATAACTGACTGGGGCATGCCAACGACAGTTTCTCTTTGGATTTAATACAAATGTGGCTTAAAATGTTTTTAAAAATCATTTAAATGCCATTTCTGTGTCATGATCTATTTGTGTAAGTAACAAATTACATTAAACATATCTGTAAACCAGAATCTAACTGTAAATAAAGGCTCAAACAAAAAAAGTTAGATGTTGTCAGAATATAGTCATTCATCAAGACTTTCCAAATAAAATCCAGGGGCAGGTATTTTTTCTAGGTCAAAGTCAACTCTACAATTAATTAAGAGCAGAGATTGGATGAATCCATTGAAACAAAAAGTGTTGGAAAGACTTGACATATTAATAGTTGACCAGAGGAAAAATCAAATTCTATTGGATCGCAAGCCACATAGGTATAAAAGGAAATAAAGTGGCTGATACCGCAGCAAAAGCTGCCATAGATAAAATTAGAACAGATTCCGGCATCCCACTGACTGAATATAGAAAAAAATATTTTGAGGAGAATCAAGTGGTAATGTGAGTGGGATGAAGCTGTGAATAATAAGCTTCACAGTTTGAAACCTACACAAGGTAAATATTATAATTCATGCCATACAATACGTCATGGAAAAGCGATATTCACCAATGTTCGAATCAGACAGTCACATGGTTATTTATTAAAAAGTGAAGATCAGCCGGAATGTGTTTGACAGTGACGCACATGTTTGACTGTGTTGAATTTGATGATATTAGACATCAATATTTTTAGGTAAAATATTTTTAAACATTATTTGACATAGTGAATACTGCTTTGATTTTATCATTTTTAAGAGAAATTGGCCTCTTAGATTATTTTTAAGGGTGGCGAAGTGTTGGGCTGGCAGTAATTGTGAGCTTAGCATCTACTTAATACACCATGTTCAGCATGATTTAGAGTCTCTCAAATGTGATGTTTACATGTAATTTGTCAGTCAATGTCTTTAATTGTTATTTGGTATTGCAACTTCAATGTTTATTTTATGTTTTTACACTATCATTTATCCACATTCTCAAAAGAAATCATGCCTAAATGGCACTGAGTGACCTTTATGAGTTGATGTGCTGTTAAGAATCTACTCATTTATTCATGTACATGTATGTTTAGCAATGGACATTATACCCAAAGACATCGGCAAAATAGTCATTCAGGCTACGTAGTGGAAGATGAAAAAAAGGTTTCCTAATGTAGTGGGTATATAGATTTAACTCTTGACGTACAGTGACCGGCAACTGTCCGAAACCGGCAGATGAAACTCGGACATTTTTAACACACTCAAACATCAAACAAACCTTGCTGTATTGATTGCAATTGAACTGAATGCTCTGCCTCACATATCATCTTGTTATTCCAGTGCCTTTCAAAACGTTTTTCACAAAACCCTTCAAAACCTGCTCACGTGGATAGAAGATCGTCTACTTTAAAGGCATGTGAAATAAAAATGATATCCTTTAAATATCAACAGTACTATCAGGAAATTCATGCATTCAGAAAACCTGCATATTGTCCAAATTTACATTGAGTTATACGAGGATGTTGGTTATGCCACCACTTCTGACATCATTTGACAGTGACACGATCACTCGTGCCGTAAAAACAAATGAAATGGCAGAGGTGCAAAATTAATATAAACCATAATTTTGTCAATAATTGGAGTAAAAAGGTTTAACTTGCAATGGTGAAAGAAGCCTTGACGTTGCAAGCAAGGTAAACACAGTTGCGTGAGGCTATGAGATGCACAATTCTTTCAACTGAATATTACCCATACAAAATACCACAGTTTCGTCAATAATTGGAATAGAAAGATGATTTAACCTGCAATGAAGACGTCTTGGCATTGCGTGCAAGGTAAACATTTGCATGGGGCTCAGAGATGCATACTGAATATTTTATATACAAAAGACCATACCTTTGTCAATAATTGACAGGAAAGTGTTGTCAAAGTGATGTCAGACATAGTGACGGCATGGTAACATCATAAATTATGTTGATATGATCATGTACAATACTGATGTTACCTTTTGGTTAACTCCTCCCTCTGTACTGCTTCAAATACCAGTTTTTGGCTATTTTGACAAATAATAAAAGAAATGTAAATAATAATAATAATAATAATAATAATAATAAAATTTGTATAGCGCTGATACCAGACAAGTCTGTTCATAGCGCTGAGTTCAGGACATGCATCCTGAAGAGATGAGTTTTCAGCCTACTCTTAAACGAGGAGACTGACGTGCTTGTCCTAATATTAGTAGGCAAAGAGTTCCATAGTCGTGGACCTACAGATGAGAAGGCCCTGTCACCTACTGTCCTTAGCCTGGTATTAGGTACCTGTAGGTGGGTGCCATCATTGGATCTTAGACAGCGTTCACCTTCTTTAATCAGGAGTAGATCCCATAAGTAAGGCGGAGCCTTACCATTAAGGGCTTTCCAGGTTAATAGGAGAATTTTAAAATCAATTCTCGCATGAACGGGAAGCCAATGCAGTTCCCTTAGTTTTCCTGAAATGTGATCAAATTTCCTGATTTTTCCAACTACCCGTGCTGCAGAGTTTTGGAGGTATTGCAGTTTCCTGATGTCAGTTTTAGGAAGACCCGCCAGAAGACCATTACCATAGTCAAGGGTGGATGTGACAAAAGCATGGGTAAGTGTTACCGCGGTCTTCTCGTCTAGACAATGTCTGATGGCCGCCAGGTTCCTGATGTGATAATAGCCTTTCTGACACATTTTCCTGATCTGGGCCTTCATGTCCATATTGGAGTCAAATGTGATACCAAGGTCAACAACTGACTGACTAGGAGCAATATCAGAGTCACCCACTCTGATTGTGGTTGGGATACTGCTATGGGTGGAAGTATTGTACCTGTCAGTACATATGAGCATCTCTGTTTTTCCATCATTTATCTTCATCTTGTTTGATATGAGGAAGTTTCTGACTTCACTGACACACTCCTCCAGTTTGTGTCTGCTCATATCCACATGATGGGGAGAGGCGTGATCAACAGGGATGTAGATCTGAGTATCATCTGCATAAATGTGATAGCTCAGACCATATTTTGCAAGTATATCAGATAGGGGTGTCATGTAAATGGTGAACAGTATAGGACCCAGGACTGAGCCTTGGGGTACCCCATATTTTAAGGATTTGAGACAGGATCTATGGATCCCCACCTTCACACATTGCTTTCTGTCATTTAGGTATGACCGAATCCAGGAGAGTGCATGACCTGTGACGTTGCATCTATCCCTCAGCCTGTCCAAAAGGATTTGATGGTCAATAGTGTCAAAGGCAGCGGAAAGGTCAAGCAACAACAAGATAACTGCCTTTCTATTGTCAAGGCAGCCTAAGATATCATTTTGCACTTTTAACAAAGCGGTTTCAGTGCTGTGATATTCTTTGTAGGCTGATTGAAACTTGTCAGTAAGACCATTCCTTACAAGATGGGGGACTAGTTGGTCTGCAACCGCCCTCTCGGTTAGTTTAGAGACAAATGTTAGGTTGGAAACAGGCCTATAGTTTTTTTCAACCAGTTCCAGACCAAGTTTCTTCAGCAGAGGTGTTATGATGGCTATTTTCATATTTTCCGATACTGCTGATTCCATCAGTGATTTATTTATGATGGAAGTAATTATTGGTAGGAGGTCCTCTAAAAGGTCAAGTAAGAGCCAGGTTGGAATTGGATCCAGGTCACATGACTTCTTTGCTGACCTTTTGACCAATTTTCGTACGTCGTCAATGGTTAAGGGTGTGAACCTTTCCAGACATGTAGTACTATTGTTTGCAGTGTCACCTGGTGGCGAAGTTTGGCCGGATGGAGCATTATCAATGTCCAGGCGAATTCTCTCTATTTTTTCAAGAAAGAATGTGTTGAACTTCTCAGCTCGAGTAATCTCACAGTCAGATTGAGGCATAGGTGTGTCCTTTTTCTTGTGCATGACTGTGTCAATGACTCTAAATAGCTTTTTAGGGTCATGTTTGTTTTCCTCAACCAGGTTGGAAAAATATGCTGATTGAGCAGATTTAAGCATTGACTTGTATTTGTTCCTCTGGGAGTTATACAACTCCTTGTCAATTTGAGAGCCAGTCTTGCTCATTTTTCTCTCAAGCCTCCTCTTGAGAGATCTTTCCAGCTTTAATTGGTCACTCATCCAAGGTACAGGTTTGCGTTGGGTGACCTTGGCAACTTTGATAGGTGCATGTTTATCCATGAGTGATGTGAGTTCCCTATCATAGTAATTTACCATGTCCTCCAGGGATAAATGTTCCCAAGTTGTGTCTCTATCAGTTAGGGATTTGATGTCCCTTCTTAGGGATTCAAGATCTAATCCCTTGAAATTCCTAAATTTGATAGATTTTTTGGGGGGTTTAGGAGGTATGGTTGGGCGTGGCTTGTTGAGGGTGTTCAACAGATGAATGTCCATGATAGCGTAAACAATTGAACCGATTACTGTTGCGACTGCCATTCAGATCCATTTTGTGGGGATATGAGAGGGGTTTTGAGTGAGGCAGTCGCGGACCAGCAGTGGTAGAGGGATAAGAGCGACACGTACTGGTGTCGTTCCGATTGGTTGCTTTTGACCACGTGATTGAGGTAGGCGTGGCTAAGCACCCGGTCATTAAGTGTCCACGATATTTAATACGAGAAAGTCGTTTGTTTACAAACAGTGGCTGACCACGTGGAGCTGAGCGAGCACGTGTAGTCGGGGCTGGCCCCGCCGACCTCGCCACTTTGTGATTGGCCTGTTCAGACCACGTGGTATAGTTGGGCGTGGTAGAGGGATAAGAGCGACACGTACTGGTGTCGTTCCAATTGGTTGCTTTTGACCACGTGATTGAGGTAGGCGTGGCTAAGCACCCGGGCATTAAGAGTCGCCTCAACCTAGCGCTATTGCACAAGATTATATCATAATGCGGGACGTAGATGATAGACCCGCCAGAGTCATTTTTCATATTTAATAATTCTGGCTTGATGATTCTTTTAAGAGACCATAGAGAATTATTAAAATTAGTGATAGGAAGAATTGAGGGTTTGTTAAGTTTATCATTAATATGACATTCAGCAGGAAATTTCATGTTAATCATATACATGGAGCTGTTTCGTAAGTGGTCATATTTATTGATAAGTACAAGATTGACATTTTTTAAATTGCCTGAGGTGTTTAAAATGTCAAGATGCCATTGGCAGAGAAGAATGCATTTTGTTTTAAAGATGATAGGTATATTTGAGGACTTTATGTGGTTTTCATCTTTATTTGATTGCGATAAGCAAGAACATGTACATACATATGCAGTTTGAGAAAACACATTTTTATTCACATAATAATTGACATAATATTTGCAATTGTAAATAGAAATGTTCTCAGGATAGGATGACTCCGGCCAATCATATCACATGTTATCTATGATTCTCTGGACACGTGCACGTGCCTTCCTTACAACGTTGTGTGGGCCTGCAAATTTAACCAAACTGGATTCAGCATCTACATTCACAACTTTGATTGTCAGGCCATCAATACTGTTCAACGAACGAATGGTGGCACCTTTGTGGCCAATGATGCGACCGGCTGCTTCGGTTGAGACAGCTAGCACCTCTCGTGTAATTGTTGGGCCTGCAGGCTTGGAAGGTTTCGTAGACTTGTTTATTGGCGCTCTCCTAGTACGGCGAGGGGGCGCCACAGGAGAAGAGACAACCATCACGTCATCATCTGAAGTGGAAGTAGAGGGAGGAATATACTCTACTTTCTCCGGGATTTGTGCAGAGTTGATGGTACTAATAATAGTGTCAATAGTCTCTTGCAGGAGAACTCCATCAGAGGATAGAACCTTGGTTATGGAGCCCTTGAAGAGAGGAATTTTGACAAAGTTGTAGCCTACCAGCTCATGAGACGATAGAAGGCTGTTTAAAACCATCCACTGTGAGCGTTTATTGGCGGTCAGAGGCGGGGGTGAAGAAATAACGGTGACAGTGGGGCCACGAGCCCGAATTTTCTCTATATCATCAATCATCACATTAAATAGTACCTCTCCCAGACCGCCAGAAGAAATCGAAGAAATGTCAGGTAGGATGACAAGATGGTCTGCAGCAGACGTCCTGTCTGAGCGTGTAGCTAGAAAATTAAGGTTTTCTGCAGAGGTTTTGATGGAACAGTCAGTGCGGACTATACCTGCTGTTATGGCCTCTCTATGTTCGTTTTTCGGCAATACGACGAGTAGCTGCAGGCTTTTCTTGGCTTTTGGGCCCCTGACGTCTGCCGAAGAGGGTAAGAAAGTGTCCAGTAGTTCATCTTTCTCCTTGATTGTTTTGAGGGCCGATGCCAGCTCTGCAGAGAGCGAGGCGTTGTCAGCTTCGAGCGAATCTTTATCATCAGTTAGCGCCCTAACCCGGTCAGTCAAACGGTTATTGGAGGCGACATTGGCTTCGTTCATTCTGACCAGGTCCTCATATGTTTTCTTTAACGCCTCGAGTTCATCAACGGGTTGAAGGGTAGGCTGCTCGAGAGCTCCCGGGACGGGAGGGGTAGCGGGTGCCTCTGGGTCTACCACCGGCACATCTTTAGCGGCTCTACGTGTTGTTACTGCCATCATGATAAGCGATTCGTTCAGTACAAGGACTTGAAATCAAATGCACAGATGGCGGGATATGTAAAACCTTAGTTTGAAGATTATTTAAGTGGATTAATGTCAGGTCTGAGCTGAGTAAGATGTTCTCACTGTGCGGGCTCAGGTGAAAAACACAGGTAATGGAGACGGGTGTCGTTCTATATTTGTGTATTGGGTGCCAGAAATAATAACTGGCGATCAATAAGTTTGTGTTAACGTTTGCTGTTAAAATAATATTTATATATAAAGTGTATATATGAATGGTATATATACGTAAGAAGTAAAAATATTATCTGCCAACAAATATCAATACGAATTATTTGGGCAGGATGCTACGATTAAGCAGCAAAGTCGTCTTTGTCCACGAGCGGGACAAGCGATGGAATAATATGGGCCTAGGTGGTTAGGCAGAGTGTTTTCAATATATTGAAAACAAAGATTTGTACCCAGGTGGTTGGGTAGAGCCTAGGTGGTTAGGCAGAGGTTATCTAGGTGGTTAGATAACGAGAAAAGCTAGGAGGTGGTTCCAAGCTTTCAATAGAGGAGTAGTTTTGATGTACGTCTTGCACGAGTACAACCAGATCTGCACCTCGAGCGCTGCGCCTTGTCAAGGCGAAGCTAAATCCGACCCTCGAAACAGATCAGATTTTACACCGAAAAACGCACACTGGAGTCACAAGAACGTATAGAAGTTGAGACAAAAGTGCGACTGAACAGGTGAGCTTGACAACAGAACGTATAGGATTCAATAGAACGTTAGAAATTGCCGATAATTACGACAAGATCAGACCAAAATCAGAACACGTCCATGTTGCATCTCACGCATGCGCACCAAAATGTATGCTATGTCCCTTCAACCTTTCTAAATATTTCATCTTTTTCTTTCCAATGAGCCCAAGATCAATGAAATAATGTTGAAAGTGACGCAACCCCCCCCCCCAAAAAACAAAACAAAAAAAACAAAGAAAAGAACATTGATTTGGCTCACTTTTGAGTCATTAATATTTGTAAAAATGTAATTTTGATCAAAAACATTTCAGAAATGTGTTTATGAACAAGTCGTCAAGTTTCGGATATGTGTTAATGAACAAGTCGTCAAATACATTTTTATGATCTCAGACACAATTAGTACAATACACCTGAATGACATAATTTGAACTATACTTATTAATCAGAGACATATTTGATATACATTTGGCATATTTGATACCACAATTAAGACATACTTAATGCAATATTTCAATATTATACACACGTAATACACAATCTAATTGATAACACAATGAAAACATTTTTAATACTCTACTAACCCATCAAATTCAGGATAACTAGGACCAAAGCCCCAAGGAATGAATTCATTTTCCAATTTGGCATCTACCTTTCTAACTGCAAGATCCAACACTATACTATTGTTCACGTGAGGCCTAAATCTGGGCACACTGTATCATATCATTGTACTTTGTGGGATTTCCTCTCGTAATCAATGATAACAACGAGATAACATTTTACAGCTTCCTTTATCATGATTTATCTGATTGGTTTAGTACGGTATTCAGTTTAGCAACACGCCAATGTTTTACCATAATGCAAAAAATCAATTCATTGCTTTATCAACATACGTATTTTCATCACATTATCGACATAAGATTATTTGGTTGTAAACAACATGATTTATAGCACAATTGATATTGTACAATTTCAATAAGGATTTATCTATTCAATGTTTATAATATGTATATTGCAGTTCAGTTTGTTAAGCGCACTTTGGATAAGATGGACATCTTTTGTTTAGTAGTAATATCATGACAGAACACTATATGTTATTTCAATAAACCATGTTTCGAGGGGGAGCTACCACAAGGGGACATCATTGTTTGTCAGTGATATCATTAGAGGTAGCTACCACAAGGTGACATCATTGTTTGTCAGTGATATCATGAGAGGTAGCTACCACAAGGTGACAGCACTGTTTGTCAGTGATATCATAAGAGGTAGCTACCACAAGGTGACATCATTGTTTGTCAGTGATATCATGAGAGGTAGCTACCACAAGGTGACATTATTGTTTGTCAGTGATATCATGAGAGGTAGCTACCACAAGGTGACATCACAATATGTCAGTGATATCATGAGAGGTAGCTACCACAAGGTGACATCATTGTTTGTCAGTGATATCATGAGAAGTAGCTACCACAAGGTGACATCATTGTTTGTCAGTGATATCATGAGAGGTAGCTACCACAAGGTGACATCATTGTTTGTCAGTGATATCATGAGAGGTAGCTACCACAAGGTGACATCACTGTATGTCAGTGATATCATGAGAGGTAGCTACCACAAGGTGACATCATTGTTTGTCAGTGATATCATGAGAAGTAGCTACCACAAGGTGACATCATTGTTTGTCAGTGATATCATGAGAGGTAGATACCACAAGGTGACATCACTGTGTGTCAGTGATATCATGAGAGGTAGCTACCACAAGGTGACAGCACTGTTTGTCAGTGATATCATGAGAAGTAGCTCCCACAAGGTGACATCACTGTTCGTCAGTGATATCAGGAGCGAGTGCTTCATGTCATTTCAGTTATCCGTGTTTCAACTAGCTCTTTTAATTGATGCACTTTGTCTTCTGAAATAAAACATGTTATCTTAATAAAATAAGTAAAAACACTGTATAAATACTGATATGAGTAAATACCATTACTATTTATATCTTTATTTTTGGAATTTGCATTGACATTGTTCATTAGTTTCTAAGCATTATAGTGTTTTTTCTTTTCAAAACCTGAAACCTTGTGCTGCATTTAAGTTTCAACTGGCCTGTAATTTCTGAAAACTGGACTTATTGATTGATGCATGGAATGCAATGTTACTATTCGTTCTATAATTCTGAATTGAATGTATAAATTAATCCTTGTCTTTGAATTAATAATTGTCTATGTCCTATTTGAGGGAAGCTGACAGACATCATCAAAACATGTAGTTGTGTAGTTGTGATCTTTTGCTTGACAATATACGCCCCTACTGCAACATAACGGTATTAGAGATCTGCAAATAAGGTGATATTCATCATTGAAAGTATGGCACCTGAGGCAAATACTGATAATCATAGTGATTATGGTGTTGTGGCCAGGCGATAATCCAGTTGATCTTCATGCATCAATGCCCTGGCCAATCACCTCCCCCCAATATTCCTACGCCGGGACAGGCGGGAATTACAAAGTGAAGGCTAGACAGATGATCTCTGGACGCCGTCGGTTAAAGACCCAAAACTAAAGGTAAGTTTTAACTAGTGTTAAGCTTGGTGTGCACTTTAGTAAATAAGGTTCACATCAATGGTGATAATCATATAGATGACAGAAAAATCACTAGTACTATGTTTGTATTCACACTGGATCCTTGATTATGGTAATGGCCTTCTTGTTGGCCTCCTTGCTGACCTTCTTGTTGGCTTGCTTGCTGGCCTTCTTGTTGGCCTCCTTTCTGGCCTTCTTGCTGGCTTTCATGTTGTCTTCCTTGTTGGCCTTCTTATTGCCTTCCTTGTTGGCCTTCTTGTTGGCCTTCTTGTTGGATTGCTCGCCGGCCGTCTTGTTGTTTTCCTTGTTGGCTTCCTTGTTTGCCTTCTTGTTGCCATCCTTCCTGGCCTTCATGTTGGCCTCATTGTTAGCTTCTTTCCTGGCCTTCTTATTGGTCTTCTTGTTGGCCCCTTTGTTGGCCTTCTCGTTGGCTTGCTTGCTGGCCTTCTTGTTGGCCTCTTTGTTGGCCTTCTTGTTGGCTTCCTTGAACTTCCTGAACTTCTTGCTCCATGTTGGCCCCTTTCCTGGCTTTCTTGGTGGCCTCCTTGCTGGCCTTCTTGTTGGCCCCTTTGTTGGCCTTCTTGTTGGCTTGCGTGCTGGCCTTCTTGTTGGCATGCTTGCTGGCCTTCTTGTTGGCCTCTTCCCTGGCCTTCTTGTTGTCTTCTTTGTTGGCTTCCTTAGTGGCCTTCTTGTTGGCTTCCTTGTTGGCCTTCTTGTTGGCTTCCTTGTTGGCCTTCTTGTTGGCCTCTTTGTTGGCCTTCTTGTTGGCTTCCTAGAACTTCCTGAACTTCTTGCTCCATGTTGGCCCCTTTCCTCGCTTTCTTGGTGGCCTTCTTGGTGGCCTTCTTGTTGGCTTCCTTGCTGGCCTTCATGTTGCAGTGAATTTTTAACTTTGACTTTTTCTCCTTCATACCCACTTATATCTCTTATTTCTTCATCATCAAATAATGCCATAATTTCATTCAGCATATCTACTTGGGGTTCCATTCCTTTTTTCGAGATAATGCAATAGGCTTTTGTTTCCAGTTGTGACTGTTATTGCTATTATGTTTTCAAAAGATAATGGCCGTTGATTTATGAAGTCCTTTACATATTCCACCTCCACCTCCACCTCCTCGCATGCCAATATTCCCAATGCTACCTGTTCCCCCTTTTCGCATGCCAATATTCCGAAGGCTACCTGTTCCCCCTTTTCGCATGCCAATATTCCCAATGCTACCTGTTCCACCTCCTCGCATGCCAATATTCCAAATGCTGCCTGTTCCCCCTTCTCGCATGCCAATATTCCGAAGGCTACCTGTTCCCTCTTCTGGCATGCCAATATTCCCAGTGCTACCTGTTCCCCCTTCTGGCATGCCAATATTCCCAGTGCTACCTGTTCCTCCTTCTGGCATGCCAATATTCCCAGTGTTACCTGTTCCCCCTTCTGGCATGCCAATATTCCCAGTGCTACCTGTTCCCCCTTCTCGCATGCCAATATTCCCAGTGCTACCTGTTCCCCTTCCTCGCATGCCAATATTCCCAGTGCTACCTGTTCCCCCTTCTGGCATGCCAATATTCCCAGTGCTACCTGTTCCCCCTTCTGGCATGCCAATATTCCCAGTGCTACCTGTTCCCCCTTCTGGCATGCCAATATTCCCAGTGCTACCTGTTCCCCTTCTGGTATGCCAATATTCCCAGTGCTACCTGTTCCCCCTTCTGGCATGCCAATATTCCCAGTGCTACCTGTTCCCCCTTCTGGTATGCCAATATTCCCAGTGCTACCTGTTCCCCCTTCTTTACATATTCCACCTCCACCTCCACCTCCTCGCATGCCAATATTCCCAATGCTACCTGTTCCCCCTTTTCGCATGCCAATATTCCGAAGGCTACCTGTTCCCCCTTTTCGCATGCCAATATTCCCAATGCTACCTGTGCCCCCTTTTCGCATGCCAATATTCCCAATGCTACCTGTTCCCCCTTTTCGCATGCCAATATTCCGAAGGCTACCTGTTCCCCCTTTTCGCATGCCAATATTCCCAATGCTACCTGTTCCACCTCCTCGCATGCCAATATTCCAAATGCTGCCTGTTCCCCCTTCTCGCATGCCAATATTCCGAAGGCTACCTGTTCCCTCTTCTGGCATGCCAATATTCCCAGTGCTACCTGTTCCCCCTTCTGGCATGCCAATATTCCCAGTGCTACCTGTTCCTCCTTCTGGCATGCCAATATTCCCAGTGTTACCTGTTCCCCCTTCTGGCATGCCAATATTCCCAGTGCTACCTGTTCCCCCTTCTGGCATGCCAATATTCCCAGTGCTACCTGTTCCCCTTCCTCGCATGCCAATATTCCCAGTGCTACCTGTTCCCCCTTCTGGCATGCCAATATTCCCAGTGCTACCTGTTCCCCTTCTGGTATGCCAATATTCCCAGTGCTACCTGTTCCCCCTTCTGGCATGCCAATATTCCCAGTGCTACCTGTTCCCCCTTCTGGTATGCCAATATTCCCAGTGCTACCTGTTCCCCCTTCTTTACATATTCCACCTCCACCTCCACCTCCTCGCATGCCAATATTCCCAATGCTACCTGTTCCCCCTTTTCGCATGCCAATATTCCGAAGGCTACCTGTTCCCATGCCAATATTCCCAATGCTACCTGTTCCACCTCCTCGCATGCCAATATTCCAAATGCTGCCTGTTCCCCCTTCTCGCATGCCAATATTCCGAAGGCTACCTGTTCCCTCTTCTGACATGCCAATATTCCAAGTGCTACCTGTTCCCCCTTCTGGCATGCCAATATTCCCAGTGCTACCTGTTCCCCCTTCTGGCATGCCAATATTCCCAGTGCTACCTGTTCCCCCTTCTGGCATGCCAATATTCCCAGTGCTACCTGTTCCTCCTTCTCGCATGCCAATATTCCCAGTGCTACCTGTTCCCCTTCCTCGCATGCCAATATTCCCAGTGCTACCTGTTCCTCCTTCTGGCATGCCAATATTCCCAGTGTTACCTGTTCCCCTTCCTCGCATGCCAATATTCCCAGTGCTACCTGTTCCCCCTTCTGGCATGCCAATATTCCCAGTGCTACCTGTTCCTCTTCCTCGCATGCCAATATTCCCAGTGCTACCTGTTCCTCCTTCTGGCATGCCAATATTCCCAGTGTTACCTGTTCCCCCTTCTGGCATGCCAATATTCCCAGTGCTACCTGTTCCCCCTTCTGGCATGCCAATATTCCCAGTGCTACCTGTTCCCCTTCCTCGCATGCCAATATTCCCAGTGCTACCTGTTCCCCCTTCTGGCATGCCAATATTCCCAGTGCTACCTGTTCCCCTTCTGGTATGCCAATATTCCCAGTGCTACCTGTTCCCCCTTCTGGCATGCCAATATTCCCAGTGCTACCTGTTCCCCCTTCTGGCATGCCAATATTCCCAGTGTTACCTGTTCCTCCTTCTGGCATGTCAATATTCCCAGTGCTACCTGTTCCCCCTTCTGGCATGCCAATATTCCCAGTGCTACCTGTTCCCCTTCCTCGCATGCCAATATTCCCAGTGCTACCTGTTCCCCCTTCTGGCATGCCAATATTCCCAGTGTTACCTGTTCCCCCTTCTGGCATGCCAATATTCCCAGTGCTACCTGTTCCCCCTTCTGGCATGCCAATATTCCCAGTGCTACCTGTTCCCCCTTCTCGCATGCCAATATTCCCAGTGCTACCTGTTCCTCTTCCTCGCATGCCAATATTCCCAGTGCTACCTGTTCCCCCTTCTGGCATGCCAATATTCCCAATGCTACCTGTTCCCCCTTCTGGTATGCCAATATTCCCAGTGCTACCTGTTCCCCCTTCTGGCATGCCAATATTCCCAGTGCTACCTGTTCCCCCTTCTGGTATGCCAATATTCCCAGTGCTACCTGTTCCCCCTTCTGGCATGCCAATATTCCCAGTGCTACCTGTTCCCCCTTCTGGTATGCCAATATTCCCAGTGCTACCTGTTCCCCCTTCTCGCATGCCAATATTCCCAGTGCTACCTGTTCCTCTTCCTCGCATGCCAATATTCCCAGTGCTACCTGTTCCCCCTTCTGACATGCCAATATTCCAAGTGCTACCTGTTCCCCCTTCTGGCATGCCAATATTCCCAGTGCTACCTGTTCCCCCTTCTGGCATGCCAATATTCCCAGTGCTACCTGTTCCCCCTTCTGGCATGCCAATATTCCCAGTCTTACCTGTTCCTCCTTCTCGCATGCCAATATTCCCAGTGCTACCTGTTCCCCTTCCTCGCATGCCAATATTCCCAGTGCTACCTGTTCCCCCTTCTGGCATGCCAATATTCCCAGTGCTACCTGTTCCCCCTTCTGGTATGCCAATATTCCCAGTGTTACCTGTTCCTCCTTCTGGCATGCCAATATTCCCAGTGCTACCTGTTCCCCCTTCTGGCATGCCAATATTCCCAGTGCTACCTGTTCCTCTTCCTCGCATGCAAATATTCCCAGTGCTACCTGTTCCCCCTTCTGGTATGCCAATATTCCCAGTGCTACCTGTTCCTCCTTCTCGCATGCCAATATTCCCAGTGCTACCTGTTCCCCTTCCTCGCATGCCAATATTCCCAGTGCTACCTGTTCCCCCTTCTGGCATGCCAATATTCCCAGTGCTACCTGTTCCCCCTTCTGGCATGCCAATATTCCCAGTGTTACCTGTTCCTCTTTCTGGCATGCCAATATTCCCAGTGCTACCTGTTCCCCCTTCTGGCATGCCAATATTCCCAGTGCTACCTGTTCCCCCTTCTGGTATGCCAATATTCCCAGTGCTACCTGTTCCCCCTTCTCGCATGCCAATATTCCCAGTGCTACCTGTTCCTCTTCCTCGCATGCCAATATTCCCCGTGCTACCTGTTCCCCCTTCTGGCATGCCAATATTCCCAGTGTTACCTGTTCCCGCTTCTGGCATGCCAATATTTCCAGTGCTACCTGTTCCCCTTCTGGCATGCCAATATTCCAAGTGCTACCTGTTCCCCCTTCTGGCATGCCAATATTCCCAGTGCTACCTGTTCCCCCTTCTGGTATGTCAATATTCCCAGTGCTACCTGTTCCCCCTTCTGGCATGCCAATATTCCCAGTGTTACCTGTTCCTCCTTCTGGCATGCCAATATTCCCAGTGCTACCTGTTCCCCCTTCTGGCATGCCAATATTCCCAATGCTACCTGTTCCCCCTTCTGGTGTGCCAATATTCCCAGTGCTACCTGTTCCCCCTTCTGGCATGCCAATATTCCCAGTGCTACCTGTTCCTCTTCCTCGCATGCCAATATTCCTAGTGCTACCTGTTCCCCCTTCTGGCATGCCAATATTCCCAGTGCTACCTGTTCCCCCTTCTGGCATGCCAATATTCCCAGTATTACCTGTTCCTCTTTCTGGCATGCCAATATTCCCAGTGCTACCTGTTCCCCCTTCTGGCATGCCAATATTCCCAGTGCTACCTGTTCCCCCTTCTGGTATGCCAATATTCCCAGTGCTACCTGTTCCCCCTTCTGGCATGCCAATATTCCCAGTGCTACCTGTTCCCCCTTCTGGCATGCCAATATTCCCAGTGCTACCTGTTCCCCCTTCTGGTATGCCAATATTCCCAGTGCTACCTGTTCCCCCTTCTCGCATGCCAATATTCCCAGTGCTACCTGTTCCTCTTCCTCGCATGCCAATATTCCCCATGCTACCTGTTCCCCCTTCTGGCATGCCAATATTCCCAGTGTTACCTGTTCCCGCTTCTGGCATGCCAATATTTCCAGTGCTACCTGTTCCCCTTCTGGCATGCCAATATTCCAAGTGCTACCTGTTCCCCCTTCTGGCATGCCAATATTCCCAGTGCTACCTGTTCCCCCTTCTGGTATGCCAATATTCCCAGTGCTACCTGTTCCCCCTTCTGGCATGCCAATATTCCCAGTGTTACCTGTTCCTCCTTCTGGCATGCCAATATTCCCAGTGCTACCTGTTCCCCCTTCTGGCATGCCAATATTCCCAATGCTACCTGTGTTCCCCTACCTGTGTTCCCCTTCTGGCATGCCAATATTCCAAGTGCTACCTGTTCCCCCTTCTGGCATGCCAATATTCCCAGTGCTACCTGTTCCCCCTTCTGGTATGCCAATATTCCCAGTGCTACCTGTTCCCCCTTCTGGCATGCCAATATTCCCAGTGTTACCTGTTCCTCCTTCTGGCATGCCAATATTCCCAGTGCTACCTGTTCCCCCTTCTGGCATGCCAATATTCCCAATGCTACCTGTTCCCCCTTCTGGTATGCCAATATTCCCAGTGCTACCTGTTCCCCCTTCTGGCATGCCAATATTCCCAGTGCTACCTGTTCCTCTTCCTCGCATGCCAATATTCCTAGTGCTACCTGTTCCCCCTTCTGGCATGCCAATATTCCCAGTGCTACCTGTTCCCCCTTCTGGCATGCCAATATTCCCAGTGTTACCTGTTCCCCTTCCTCGCATGCCAATATTCCCAATGCTACCTGTTCCCCCTTCTGGCATGCCAATATTCCCAGTGCTACCTGTTCCCCTTCCTTGTGTTATGCATACAAAAAAGGTGAATTATCTTTTGATCAAAGACGAGGCATCATTTCACTCATCCCCAAAAAAGGGACAAAATTCCAAGCTCATAGATTACAGGATGTTTTCCCAGCAATAATCGATTCTGATCAAACAGGTTATATTTATATTAGAGAAAGGTATTTAGGAGAAAATATTAAGACAATCTCAGATTTGATTGATTTCACAATTTTAAGAGATATGCCTGGTATTATCCTTTTAATAGACTCTGAAAAAGCCATTGACACCATTTGATGGTCTTTTTTACTCAAATGTATGATATATTTTAACTTTGTTGATAGTTTTATTCATTGGATAAAGGCCATATATAATATTATTGAAAGTGTGGTTATTAATAAAGGTCATTTTTCCAACATATTTTCATTGACAGGAGGAATCAGGCAAGGATGCCCAAGTTCTCCTCATTTGTTTATAATAGCTGCTGAAATCATGTCTATCTCAATAAGAAACAACCAATCAATCAGAGGCATAATGGTCGATGAGACAGAGATAAAACTGTCACAACTGGCTGATGACACAACTGTATTTGTATCAGACATAAATTCAGTGGAAAATACCTTGTTTACACACATTTTATCAACTATCAGAATTGATATTGAATTTAGATAAAACCATCGCTGCAGGTATTGGTTCTTTGAAAGGCTTTAAGCCAGTCAAAACGTTTGGTGTAGCATGGACAGATGGTCCCATTACAACTCTTGGTGTTACAATAAATAGTGATCCAGATATTGTCCAACAAACATCTTTTGTTCCATGTTTACGAAATGCTGTTAAAGTTTTTAATATATGGAAACAAAGAAAATTATCACTGGAAGGAAGGGTTGCTATTTTGAAGGCATTGATTATACCAAAATTTCTATACCCTGCTTCTAATTTGCCAGTAACTACTTCCTTTATTGCAAATGTTGAGGACATTATCACAGACTTTATATGGGATGGTGGACGGCCAAAACTTGATATTTGTTTTGAACGATTGCGTTATGGAATCGGGTGATGTGGACCCAATCCACTTCCCAACATTTATATCACTTGTACACTTCAAGAATATATAAAATAAAAGAGTTGGTTTGTAATGAATCTTTACATGCTTCAATAAATGTCACTTCAGCTGTCGCCATTGTTTCCGTCTTGTTTCGTGTTGTAATATGCAATTTGAAATCTAAACTCTGAAAATTATTACTAAACAGGTGCTCTGCATGTCTTACATCATTTATACCAAATAAAGGAAAATAACAGTTACAGAACTCATTTCTATGGCAGAATGCAGAATGCTGTCTGTGAAGCTGCTTTGAAGCATTTGCACTACACACCTAATATAGATTTACAGAAATAACCCTTCATAGGTTGCTATCTAAAGGCCAATTACCATTACATCCAATGACAACATATAATATTATATTGCATCAGTGAAAGGTATATAGGATGAGCGATGAGAGGAAACATTAGGTAATATCTTGTCTGAATGAATGATATTGATTTCTGTGGATAGAATGTATTCTGCTATTGTATAAAAATAATGAGGTACATCTGCCAAGAGAGGGCGCTCTTACTGCAAGCACATCAAGGACCACATCTGTCATAAATGACACTCTGTCCCAATATACATATTTAAGGCACTGTAAGCTACATATTGTTATTTAAGTATTCGAATTGTTAAAATAAGATTCCACGCATACATTTTGATATGAACACACATACATTTTGATATGAACACACATACATTTGTCAGATGTCTGCTATTTGTATGGTCATCGCCCACCTTTTTATGTTATAATTGAAATATAACCTAATTCTAATTTCTTGGCTCACTTAAAACCCAGTTAAAACATTACACATATATTCTCCAATGGTCAGGCGCTATATCAATTGGTTTTGATAATTAAGTCCCTCATCCTCTAGGATAAGTTCAAAGACATCTAGATATGTTTTGTTGGTGTCTGGATCAACCCAGAATCTAGCCATCTCATGGGTATGGAGAAATAAAGTTTCCTGTAAAGTCCTTTGTAGTTGGTGGTACCAGTGATTGAATTTGCTACAAAGGTATCCCGATTTGAAACACTTGGCAGATTTGAGTTTTGTCCAAGCAGTACACATCATTTTAATGATCCACTGCAAAACCTTTGTCTGCATTCTTTCCTCCATGAAGAGTAGAATAGACAACCTTTCAAGCTGCATGATATCTTTGCTGAGTTTGGAGATTTCTTCAATCCTTTTGGACATGATGGCCACCAGTAGGTTGAGAGACACGACACTGAATATGAGGAGAAGCAATATATAGATCATGACAGTAGTCTCACTACTGTTAGACTCACTGAAGTAGATGTCTCTAGGAGCCATGATGGCTAGGATGAGCAGTAGAGTCTCATACATCGTGGAACCCAAACTATTAAACTGGCTGAAATCGTCCCGGCTTGCTAACTCAGACGTATTAATCATGCCTTTTGTGTCACATATCTGAGGCGCTGGTCCATGATAAGAGAGGAAAAAAGAGAGCACAAAGGACACGTAGAGGAGGCCAATCATTGTGAAGAAGACTAGAGTGTCATATATCATCTTTTGCATGGTGATCAGTAGACTGCCCAAGGCTCCATATAATTGCAGGAAAAAGAAAAGTGACCATATCGCTATACCAGCATTTATGGCATACATGATAACATTGAAATCTGCGGCGATACAAAACAAATGCTCACTCAAACCAGAAAACACATTTATCAGCACATTTAAACAGAATAATATTTGAATAAAACGATAGCCAAAGGTAAATGTTACAGGATACTTGCCGTGAAACAGCATATTTTTCAATGAACTCCACAGTTCTCTAAGATTATTTTTGACATGAGAAATTTCAATAGAAAGGCTAGTCACAGACAGTAGTCCTAGAATAAGTGACAGGAAGATATCTGCTTTACTTGTTGAAACCATGATGATCACTTGTACAAAAAATAAAGTGATGAAAATCATCCAATGTAAAAAGAAACAGTTCAAGGTTGTGCTGAAAGAGTTGTATTTGCAGGTCAGCCATGATTTGATTGGTTCAGACGACAAAAGTGAGCATTTCTGGGCTCGGGTTAGTTGATTCTCATCCATCTCTGTGAGAAAATATAACACAGACTTGTGAACTGTTGCTCTTTTGCCTTCATACTCACTTATATCATATCTGATCTTCCTGAAATAAAGGCGATGACTGATAACATGTCGGTAAACATTCTCTGTGTTCAGAATGGCCTTGAGCATTTCTGGGGAAGACCACTTTGCAGCCAATTCTACGGGTCTGTATCCCTTCTTATTCTTTGCAAACAGTAAACTCTTCTTCTGGTCCTCATCATCAAATAATGCCATAATTACACCCAGCATATCGACGGCCCGCTTTGGAACTACCCTGGACAACTTGACTAAATTGTGAAATATATTATTGCCCTTGGAATCTGTGAATGCAATCACCATTTCCCTTTCTATGAATTCATGCAGAAGGTAGGTGTTTCCGGTTGTGACTAACATGGCTGCGATATACTCGAAGAATAAGGAACTGCCTCCGATGAGCCCCATCTCAAACTCCAGTGAACTTTTGTCATCTTCCACGCATACCCAGAACCCCAGAACCTGAAGTTCCTCCTCGGTGAGTTTATCCCATATAAGAGATACATAAGGTTCAACTGCTGATGAGTTCTTCCTCTCAGCATCCTCATCATCACTCTCATGTAATCTCAGTGGAGCATTAAGGAAGAATTTAATCATTTCCTGGCCTAGATTATTCTTGCTTAAATCCTGGAGAACTGACATGACAAACTCGTGTCTCCCCTGCACTATGCCACTATGGAAGGGAGTTAGATGAACCCAGTCTAGCAGGTTATCCCCGTGTCGTCTGAAAGCTTCTTCTATGTATAAAACACAGGATTTTCTTTCAATATTTTCCTTGTGTGTTCCAAACACCGATATCTTAGTGAATTCCATTGGTTATGTGTTCAACTTATTGTATCTGCTCAAAGGTGGAATGCAGTATTAAGCAATGCCGAAGACAACATGTGATTATATTATTTAATGTTATCTTCATATCAGCAGCCTCTCAACACAATGACGTATAAAGGCAGTACCGAACACGTCCATCATGCATGTCCATTGGTCTCGTCTCCCAAGTGATAGTGTGCATGTTATCCTAAATAGGTTTGTATATGGTGGATTGTTCTATAGAGTGTTTCTATAATTATTCTGTAAAATTTTACATTATATAAAGTGATTTGTGAGAAAAAAAGGTGAAAAATATTGTCTGAATGTGAACAACTGTACAATGTGCACAGCAGTGATAGTCATCTCAGTCTGTCCTTGTGATTAATTGGATCAACGTTTCCGTTTTCTTATTTGCAATATGGTGATAGCTGAATCCCAAATACCTACAATACTCCCGGACAGGTGACATGCCACTGATATGGATCAGGGCCTTTGGCCAATATGACAGCCTATGGTGGATTTTTGCCAGAGACAATATTGGAATCTTGATATTGTTTTGGAATGATGCTGATATGATGGTGCTGAGTGATGCTTGCAGGTATGCCCTGATTAGATGCCCTGATTAGACGCCCTGATTAAATGCCCTGATTAGATGCCATGATTAGACATCCTGATTAGATGCCCTGATTAGATGCCCTGATATGATGCCCTGATTAGATGCCCTGATTAGACGCCCTGATTAAATGCCCTGATTAGATGCCCTGATTAGATGCCCTGATTAAATGCCCTGATTAGATGCCCTGATTAGATGCCCTGATTAGATGCCCTGATTAGATGCCATGATTAGACATCCTGATTAGATGCCCTGATAAGATGCTATGTTAAGATGCCCTGATTAGATGCTATGACAAGTTGCCCTGATTAGATGCCCTGATTAGCTGCCCTGATTAGATGCTATGTTAAGATGCCCTGATTAGATGCCCTGATTAGATGCCCTGATTAGATGCCCTGATTAGATGCCCTGATTAGATGCTATGATTAGATGCTGTGATTAGATGCTATGATTAGATGCTATGATTAGATGCCCTGAGTAGATGCCCTGATTATATGCCATGATTAGATGCCATGATTAGATGCCCTGATTAGATGCCATGATTAGATGCCCTGAGTAGATGCCCTGAGTAGATGACCTGATAAGATGCCCTGATTAGATGCCATGATTAGATGCTATGATTAGATGCCCTGATTAGATTCCCTGATTAGATGCCCGGATTAGATGCTATGATTAGATCTACTGATTAGATGCACTGATTAGATGCCCTGATTAGATGCCCTGATTAGACGCCCTGATGCATTGTTATAACATCTTAGATCAGATGTGGACTAAAGAAATGCAACAATTGTCAACTACCTGGCACATATCGCCTCCAAATAACAAGAAAACATTATAAAATGTCTGATTAAACGTGTTTTAGGGAAGCCGGGAAAATTATATTTAGATATGGCGCTGCAATTAAGCATCGTTTTTCATGTTAAGTTTGGTCTTTTGGCATATTCTGTCAATATATTGATCCGTACAAAGTAAGGCAATGAAGTATAAATGCTGACTGTGTTATTTGAAGGAACAACCTAGCATGGCCACGGTATCTGCAATAACGGTATTTTTTCATTATCAGATTGTTAAATACACAATACACAGTCGGAGAAACATCGACAATTGGCAATAGTCAGGCAGCTCTAATGATGGATAGCATAGCATATTGTATAAGATATAAGATAAGGAAATTCGTAATTGCTTCTTCTGTAACCCATACTGTTGACAGAGCACTCCTGGTGGCGCTACATGATGGCAAAATCTACCGGTCACCATACCATTAGCTCTATTGTCCTCAGATCAACATATGTCAGTATGGTGGAGATCTTTTTATTCCAGGAGAGAGTCAAGGAGTATTTCCATTGCTTTGCCAAGTCCTGACATGATGAATAGTTTGATTCTCATTGCCCACAGATTCTAGGCACAAGTCTCACACTAATCAAATTCAACTTCCGGCGGTGAACTATTGCAGTACCTATGTATGTCACCATCCCACATAATCATAATATCTCTCACTCTGTATGTTTTCTGTTGTGTCCTTTCTTCAGCTTTTTCCATCGATATTAAGCTTGACGACTCAAAATTGCATTTAAAAGTGCCCGAGTGGTGATCAATCGTGGATACATTAAGTGTCAAACGTCAAATGATGTCAAAAGGTAAATGTGAATGTAGTTATACCTCCTCTCCTGGGATGGAGGGCACCAAAGGCACAGGACACATGTAGAATACTCACCTCAAGTGTCCAGTCTGGTGAAAGTTAAATTTTGACTTCACCTACTTTGTCACTCACTGGTGTGTATCTCTCTGAATGAAATTAACTTTTTCTGAACATGTTGTGACGTGTATGAAGTCACCATTGTAACAACTTATTCACTATTCACATAATTGTGAAGGTTCCCAAAACAACATGGGGACCATATTGAACAATGCTATGTAATGTATGACATCAGATTGGTTTGAAACCAATAATATTTGGTTGATTGATTAAGATATTGGGAGACACCTAGTTTTACCCTGTGACATGTTCAGGGATTTCCCATGTCACGTGACATAACAAAATGGCCTCTTGGGTATCCTCAGATGGAGGTGATGTTGTGTGTATTGGAATATTTTTCATTTTTCAAGGAAGGAATTAGGATGCTATTTTATTAAACCTGGCGATTGACACAATACACAGACGTGTTCAAGACTTCTTTCAGCTCTGCAAGGTTAGTAAAATACAAGCACAACCCAAGAAGTATTCTAACCACACTCAACAAACAACAAGCTTTGTTCTAATCTTCATCAGTGACTGAGCCAGATGTCCATGGCATGGAGATTTTGGGTGGAGCTTTTGTTTATTTAGATCATTGACCTATTTATCAAGATCCACAAAACATAAAATGGTATTTAAAGTCATATTCATTATATACCTGACTTATATCTTGAAAAATGATTTTGTTAAACTTCTGTGATATAAGGATTGTTTATGAATTTTAGACATTATGAATCTTGTCAAAATATAGTGTTTTTCTTCCATTTTTAGACACTTAATGACCTTAATGGTTGATGTGCCTTTAAGGCACCATTCAGTCATTGAGTCACATATTAAAAAGATTTGTAAGAAAAGATATTACCATATTAGGAATATGTCTTCTTTTAGACAGTGTCTAGACGAGACGACAGCGGAGACCCTGGAACAGACCCTGGATCAGACCCTGGAACAGACCCCGGAACAGACCCTGGAACAGACCCCGGAACAGACCCTGGAACAGACCCCGGAAAATGCGTTGGTCAAATTGTCCCTCGACTGGATATGGTCGTCTAGCTGGTCTTCCCGCGTCCGAGATGAAGAAGTTGCAAATTCGAATTCTGCTGCGCGTGCAGTGAGGAAGATTAGGAAATATGACCTAATTTCTGGCAAGATGGAGGAAATACTCTGGTTGCCTGAACGTGCATGTTTCCGATGATAGGAGGACTTGCCCTTCTGTGAAAGACTTCAAGAAACGCCTTAAGACCCACCTTTTAGGAAACTTTGTTACCTGGACGCGAGATCTGAGCCGGCTCGGCCTAGTGGTAGTGCTATTTAAATGTGTTATTATCAATATTGCTTGAAATACCCGTTTTTGGCTATTTTGACTAATAATGAAAGGAATCTATGCTATGTCCCTTCCATATGTCCTAATATATCACCTTTTTCTTTCAAAGGTCAAGGTCAAGCTGATTGGTGCAGTGAATGCCATCTATGAAGTAATTAATGAAATTCTAATTCCTATTCATATTTTTGATGATTATTATTATTGTTTTTGTTATTGTTATCATAATTATCATTATCATTATCAATATCATCATTCCGTTTCTATCACCATTAATCTTCCCATGTTTTGCAGTTTTGGCAACTTGCAATCGAGAGAAAAAAAACTGCCAATTTTATTTTCTGCTATAAATGCTCAGCATAAAGAACGATTACAGAGGATTTCTTCCTGATAATAATATCTGTAGCCTCTTCTGTGTATTTAGCATCCTTTACATCGTGCATTTCAAGCAGATTGGTTTCAACATTGTTATTGTTATCCCAGTAAGAACACTGTGTGGACAGAGTATTACACAAATTATTTGGATGAGCGCTGAAAATAATAATGATATCAGTCTGACAAAAGATAAAACAACCTATATATCAACTTATCAGAATGCACTTTGCATTGTTCTCATATGTTGTGTCTAATATTAATATAAGATCTATTATGAGTTATCAGAAGCAGGCCAGATATGTAGTACAGTGTGTGTCAGTGTTGATGCTTGTCCCCTGACATGCTTGGTCGGAGTTCACTTTGCCATTGAGGACAAATGCTGCCCATCTGATATGGTGTTCTGATTACAACATAGAAAACAAACGGAAATATGAAGTAGGTTCAAATCAAATTCATTTCTATATCTAGGCGTTGTTGTAT
This sequence comes from Amphiduros pacificus, assembly GCA_949316495.1. Taxonomy (NCBI): domain Eukaryota; kingdom Metazoa; phylum Annelida; class Polychaeta; order Phyllodocida; family Hesionidae; genus Amphiduros; species Amphiduros pacificus. Next base: position 52,703,952 of record OX439001.1, on the reverse strand, counting down.
TTATATGGTACAATGACATTTAGCATTCCTTTTGAGTTGTTTTTGGGCAATGTTTGTATTTAAGTCCTGTCTTACTTGGTATGTATTTAATGGCATTTCAGTTTAGACTACATATCAAGTACTGGTGTGTACCTCGCGGGGTGTATTGCCCTAGTTACTGGACTGTCCATGAATACTGCTTACAACCCTGACTACAGACAAGATGAGATCTCAGACCTGCCAGGGCTATCCCCTCAACCCAGCTTCAAGCAGTACTCAGGCTACCTCAAGGCTCGGCAGGGCACATACCTTCACTACTGGTACACATACTCCTTAACATATAGAACAAAATGCACATTACATACCAACATATATATTGTCCGAACACACACACACACACACACATATATATATATATATATACATATATATATATATATATATATATATATATATATATATATATATATATATATATATATATATATATATATATATATATATATATATATATATATATATATATATATATATATATATATATATGTGTGTGTGTGGGGGGGGGGTCCAAATACAGACCAAATTAAATGCTGTAAATATTTATTTTTTATGACTTTTTACACATAATGTATACATAATGTATAATTATAGGCTAGTGTTTTATGTTACTTTACCTTGATGATGTATATTTCGCCCTGACCCCCAATGACTATTTAAGATAACATATATTTGTGTATATTGTACCTATGTGTATATACATATTGAGATAGGTTTGTTGAGTCCGTGAGCGACCCTACCTCGGATCCAGTCGTACTTTGGCTTAATGGAGGCCCCGGATGTAGCTCCCTAGAGGGCATGCTGACAGAAAATGGTCCTTTTCGTGTATGCAAATTGTTATATATATAACTCTTGTATATTTCACATAAAATGATCTTTTTTTACGAATCACTTTTATCTTTTGTATTTAACCTGAAATGTTTTTTTTTTCTTAAATCACTTTTATTTTGTTTTTTCAGGTTGGTCCAGGTAAAAACCAAATAGTTCACCACCCATACTCGTGGAATAAGGTATCAGATAATACGATAGTCACAACTAACCAATTGTTATCTGCAGCAAATAATTCAATTACCTGATTATCATGTTCAGTTACCTGATTATCATGTTCAGTTATCTGATTATCATGTTCAATTACCTGATTATCATGTTCAGTTTCTTGATTGATTATATGGTTAATATGCTTAGTTATGAGGATATTTACTGCATTATGGTCCTTATCATGCTGAATGCTATTAGAGTCGGTTTTTTGCGTGTTTTACTTCATGCACAAAGAGCTTGCTTCATTATCATATAAATATAACCATTGATCAATAACATGTTCCATATCTACTTTTCCCTTATTATTGAGATGAAGTCAATATTCTTTTATTTAAGCATTCATAAATAGAATTTTATTAAAATATCAAAATATCTTCTGTGTATCATGAATCAATCATCAATCCCAATGTTCATGTCGTACTTATCACAGAGTTTCTCTCTAGATCTCCAATATGTTATTTCTGGAGGCCCCTGCAGGGGTGGGCTTTTCCTTCGCCAAAGATGGTAACTACACCACAAACGATGACCAGGTACATATATATATATATTTCTATTGACCATATTTTATCTTGATTATAATGTGATTATAAACAAAAAAGTGCTGCTGTGGGCAAATTATATAATAAAAAAGGAACCGTCTATATTACAAAAATAATGTTAACTTCTTATTCAGACTGCCGAGGACAACTACCTTGCTTTGCGTGATTTCTTTACCAAGTTTGCGCAGTTTAAAGGAAGAGAGTTTTACATCACTGGGGAAAGCTATGCTGGAATATACATCCCCACGCTGATGGTGAAAATAATGAATGATCCCTCGTTCAACATGAAGGGAGCAGCCATTGGAAATGGTTACATGAAACCAGCCCAGATTGAGGACACTAAGTTTCCCTATTGGTACTACCACGCAATGATGGACTCAGAGTAAGCAGGCAGATTGCCAACATTGTTATTAAAGGATTAGCTTAGAAATGTATCTTTGGTAGTTGTGTATTTGAGTGTCAATTATGGCTTAACTTTGTCATCCCCGTGCAGTATGTGGAGATCACTCCAGAGGGCGTGTTGTACTAATGGCAATGGTAGTGACTGTCAATATATCCCATACAGGACGCAGCAGTGTCAACAGGAGGTAAAACCTGGCCCTTTGTAATGCATAAACATTGACACTATTGTCACCTATAACATTCATATCGGCTGCAAATATGCCGCTATTATATATCACACATGATGTGGTCATAGAAACCCATTTAACATAATGCAGAATTACAATAATTTACTTTTTTTCTTAATTGTAGGTGGCTCGATCTATGATGCAAGTGACAATGTTGAATATTGACCCTTATAACATCTATCATGAATGTCAGGGCCTGTCAGCTGAGGCAACACGGAAGCGGAAAACAGTCAACATCCTGGCACTTAATCTCAGGAGAATCATGTCCTCCTTCACTGATGTGCAGGTATCATCCTAATATATCACGATCACAATTAACTATCCTGACGGGTTATGTTTCCAAAGCGAAACGTCCTGACTTCATTCTGGGGGGTAAAGAGAACAAAAATATCATTAAGACCACTTGGTGAGGGAAATGAAAGATTGAGAATGCCAACCTTGAAAAAATGGCTCTTACAGGTAAAAGACAACCATGAGAAACAATTAGTCTTGATTTGCTTGGTACTGCAATATAAACAATCTACTCAAGGCATCTTTTAGGGAGCCAGTCCTTTGTGGCATCAGCAATAAATAAACTTTATAAGATAACTTGTGGGACAGCATACAATTTATTCCAAAAACATTTTATTATTATTTGTATTTGCAAAACAATATTTGTTTGGCATTCAGCTTGGCTTTCAGACAATACATTCGAGGATTTAATACAAAATATACATACCCTTCTTCCACGATGAGGGATCTTTGACGATATTGTCACCAAATTCAATGGAAATATATTGTATATTGATCTGGCGACGGGACCTCCTTGTGACATCTATGAACTCATATAGGGCTGACGCTCACAAAAAGAAACACACTGTTAAGGGCATATAAACCACAAAGTAGATAATGAGATCTCTGAGGGAGTTGGCACTAAATGTTATGAAATAATTGCTAATTTCTTGGTTGTTACCATCCACTGTCCTCTGAATTCGATAAATATAAAAATTGTATTATTTAGATGATAATTGATTAGCCCACAACAGGGTCATTCAATTGAGGCTGCTATGAATAGTTTAGTTCACTTCAATAAATGACGACTTGAAATTATTCTATTAAGGATAAATATTAAAGCATAATATTTTCTAGGTAACATATATGTAAAAACATTAGAATATGTGCACCCGGAGGGATAAAAATGGTGGCCCAACCGACCATTAGATACAAATAAGGAGATATGTTTTAGTTCAGAACAAAGATTGAGAATGGCCTTGCGTGGAGAATTTATTTTCATCCACCCAAATTAATAATGGTCCCAAACTGGAAACCCCTTCCAATGAGCATTGGGGAACAATATCAATTGCAATCAGGGGTGTTAATAACGTTGAACGTTGTGAGACCAAAGCGGTTGTGAGCAAGTTGAAGATAAATCACGATGAATGACGTATCACCAGCCTGGCAGCCTCAAATCACAAATATTGAATGTGCGATCATCGGTTTCAGGTTATGGAAGAATTCTCCGCCTTCAATTACCGAGCTTCCTCCGGTATTCCATGCTCTGATGATTCAGCATTGGTGTCTTATCTTAATAGAAATGATGTCAAAGAAGCTTTGCACATACCTGATGACCTCCCTCGCTTCGCAGTGTGCAGGTGATCGCATATTACAAAGCCTATCTCACCTATTACTACAAGGTTTTATCAACTAATATGATTAGAAGCATTTGTGATGGCCATTTCTTTCATAGAATATCTCTACCGTTCAAAATGTTAATAAAACTCTTAGGTATTTATCGTTTGTGTTCCATATATCATAGAGAAATAATACTTTCTCTATGCATATACTAAGAATTTGTACATGATATATTATACAGTGACAAAGTAAGTGATGACGGACCTAATGGGCCTGGGGTATACACCAGGGTTTACGATGACATGACACCACAGTTCAAATCCATCTTGGCTGAAAATGTAAGTATTAGAGATGTATAGTCCTAAACTGTAAGTAGTAGAGACGTATAGTCCTAAACTGTAAGTAATAGAGACGTATAGTCCTAAACTGTAAGTAATAGAGACGTATAGTCCTAAACTGTAAGTATTAGAGACGTATAGTCCTAAACTGTAAGTAATAAAGACGTATAGTCCTAAACTGTAAATAATAGAGACGTATAGTCCTAAACTGTAAGTAATAGAGACGTATAGTCCTAAACTGTAAGTAATAGAGACGTATAGTCCTAAACTGTAAGTATTAGAGACATATAGTCCTAAACTGTAAGTAATAGAGACGTATAGTCCTAAACTGTAAATAATAGAGACGTATAGTCCTAAACTGTAAGTAATAAAGACGTATAGTCCTAAACTGTAAGTATTAGAGACATATAGTCCTAAACTGTAAGTAATAGAGATGTATAGTCCTAAACTGTATACGTAAGTAATAGAGACGTATAGTCCTAAACTGTAAGTAATAGAGACGTATAGTCCTAAACTGTAAGTAATAGAGACGTATAGTCCTAAACTCTAAGTAATAGAGACGTATAGTCCTAAACTGTAAGTAATAGAGACGTATAGACCTAAACTGTAAGTAATAGAGACGTATAGTCCTAAACTGTAAGAAATAGATACGTATAGTCCTAAACTGTAAGTATTAGAGACGTATAGTCCTAAACTGTAAGTAATAGAGACGTATAGTCCTAAACTGTAAGTTATAGAGACGTATAGTCCTAAACTGTAAGTAATAGAGACGTATAGTCCTAAACTGTAAGTAATAGAGACTTATAGTCCTAAACTGTAAGAAATAGATACGTATAGTCCTAAACTGTAAGTAATAGAGACGTATAGTCCTAAACTGTAAGTAATAGAGACGTATAGTCCTAAACTGTAAGTAATAGAGACGTATAGTCCTAAACTGTAAGTAATAAAGACGTATAGTCCTAAACTGTAAGTAATAGAGACATATAGTCCTAAACTTTCTCTCTCATGATTACAGGTTTGTGTATGATTTACATATGTCGGGTATAGAGGATGGTTGGTAACGTCACATGAATGTAATGCTTGCTATTGACGATTCAGTTCTGCATCTTTATGTCTTTGTCTCTACTTACAATTTCCAGACAGGTCTTTAAATAGTGTTTTTAAAAAATAGCAATATGGGGTCTGGAAGAGTCTCATTTGTACATGCTAGCTTTACATTCCATTCATACATAAACTTGAAACCTTGTAGAAATATCGACTTCTGGTTTTCAATGGGGATTTGGACACTGTGTGTAATTTTTTTGCTGACCAACTATTTGTGGATGACCTTAATTTAAAGGTAACATAGGCTGTTTTTATTACTAACTCAATTTTAAAACATGATTAAGTTTGTGTGAAATTATTTATGAATCAATATAATGTATCATCGGGTTTTATATAATTCTGCAGGAGGTGAAGCCCCATAAACCTTGGTATTATGAAGATGAGGAGGGGAGGATGCAAGTTGGTGGATTCATCAGGCAATATGCTAACCTCTCATACATGACAGTCAAGGTAAATATATAGAACACCTCTCATACATGACAGTCAAGGTAAATATATAGAACACCTCTCATACATGACAGTCAAGGTAAATATATAGAACACCTCTCATACATGACAGTCAAGGTAAATAGGTAGAACACCTCTCATACATGACAGTCAAGGTAAATAGGTAGAACACCTCTCATACATGACAGTCAAGGTAAATATATAGAACACCTCTCATACATGACAGTCAAGGTAAGTATATAGAACACCTCTCATACATGACAGTCAAGGTAAATATATAGAACACCTCTCATACATGACAGTCAAGGTAAATATATAGAACACCTCTCATACATGACAGTCAAGGTAAATATATAGAACACCTCTCATACATGACAGTCAAGGTAAATATATAGAACACCTCTCATACATGACAGTCAAGGTAAATAGATAGAACACCTCTCATACATGACAGTCAAGGTAAATATGTAGAACACCTCTCATACATGACAGTCAAGGTAAATATATAGAACACCTCTCATACATGACAGTCAAGGTAAATAAATAGAACACCTCTCATACATGACAGTCAAGGTAAATAGGTAGAACACCTCTCATACATGACAGTCACGGTAAATATATAGAACACCTCTCATACATGACAGTCAAGGTAAATAAATAGAACACCTCTCATACATGACAGTCAAGGTAAATATATAGAACACCTCTCATACATGATAGTCAAGGTAAATATATAGAACACCTCTCATACATGAGAGTCAAGGTAAATATATAGAACACCTCTCATACATGACAGTCAAGGTAAATAGATAGAACACCTCTCATACATGACAGTCAAGGTAAATATATAGAACACCTCTCATACATGACAGTCAAGGTAAATATATAGAACACTTCTCATACATGACAGTCAAGGTAAATATATAGAACACCTCTCATACATGACAGTCAAGGTAAATAGATAGAACACCTCTCATACATGACAGTCAAGGTAAATAGATAGAACACCTCTCATACATGACAGTCAAGGTAAATAGATAGAACACCTCTCATACATGACAGTCAAGGTAAATAGGTAGAACACCTCTCATACATGACAATCAAGGTAAATAGGTAGAACACCTCTCATACATGACAGTCAAGGTAAATATATAGAACACCTCTCATACATGACAGTCAAGGTAAATATATAGAACACCTCTCATACATGACAGTCAAGGTAAATAAATAGAACACCTCTCATACATGACAGTCAAGGTAAATATATAGAACACCTCTCATACATGACAGTCAAGGTAAATATATAGAACATCTCTCATACATGACAGTCAAGGTAAATATATAGAACACCTCTCATACATGACAGTCAAGGTAAATAGGTAGAACACCTCTCATACATGACAGTCAAGGTAAATAGGTAGAACACCTCTCATACATGACAGTCAAGGTAAATAGGTAGAACACCTCTCATACATGACAGTCAAGGTAAATATATAGAACACCTCTCATACATGACAGTCAAGGTAAATATATAGAACACCTCTCATACATGAGAGTCAAGGTAAATATATAGAACACCTCTCATACATGACAGTCAAGGTAAATAAATAGAACACCTCTCATACATGACAGTCAAGGTAAATATATAGAACACCTCTCATACATGACAGTCAAGGTAAATAGATAGAACACCTCTCATACATGACAGTCAAGGTAAATAGATAGAACACCTCTCATACATGACAGTCAAGGTAAATAGGTAGAACACCTCTCATACATGACAGTCAAGGTAAATATATAGAACACCTCTCATACATGACAGTCAAGGTAAATATATAGAACACCTCTCATACATGACAGTCAAGGTGAATATATAGAACACCTCTCATACATGACAGTCAAGGTAAATATATAGAACACCTCTCATACATGACAGTCAAGCTGACTATATAAAACACCTCTCATACATGACAGTCAAGGTAAATAGATAGAACACCTCTCATACATGACAGTCAAGGTAAATATATAGAACATCTCTCATACATGACAGTCAAGGTAAATATATAGAACACCTCTCATACATGACAGTCAAGGAAAATATATAGAACATCTCTCATACATGACAGTCAAGGTAAATATATAGAACATCTCTCATACATGACAGTCAAGGTAAATTGGTAGAAAGCTTCTTAAACATAAGTCAATGCACATGTGTAGAAACGCTGTCATGTATGAGAGTCAAGGAAGATATGACATTAAATGTTAATATATGGAAAACCTGTCATGTATGATTTCTGTATGCATTTAAGTCCTTTAACAATGCACGAGGTTTTTCAAGCATATTCCTCATTTCATGAACTTCATGTTACATGGACAGGAAAGAAGGGATACAGATAGAGTACAACCCTGAGTATATTTGATTCATATCTGACATGAATTATGTGTGTTCTTTCTAACTGAGATCACTTGTCAGCTATTGTTATTGTCTTGTGGAATAAAAAGCTTATTGTATTTTCTTTTCAGGGGGCAGGGCACATGGTTCCCACCGATCAGCCACGTTCATCGTTTGAAATGTTCAGATCATTTATCCGAAATATACCGTTTTGATAACAAATGTAATAGAAAATATGTTCATATCTTGATCATACTTCAGTAGCACACTTTTATTGTAGCCTACATTTTTGTGCAATTTTCACATTTTTGTTTGAAGCCTACTGCAGAAATAGACAAACAGATGTGTTATAGATTTATTTCCAGTTAAATGTATCTTATAATGAGATATTTCCAAACTTCAATGTGTCTTACAGTATACAGTATACAGTAAATTCAAGACGCAGAAAATATTATTACCAGAAAGTCTTACATTATACCGAAATTCAAATAGCAGAAAACATTATTACCAGAAAGTCTTACATTATACCGAAATTCAAATAGCAGAAAACATTATTACCAGAAAGTCTTACATTATACCGAAATTCAAGTAGCAGAAAGCATTATTACCAGAGAGTCGTACATTATACCGAAATTCAAGTAGCAGAAAACACTATTACCAGAAAGTCTTACATTAGCAGAAAGCAGTATTACCAGAGAGTCTTACAGTAGCAGAAAGCAGTATTACAAGAAAGTCTTACATTATACCGAAATTCAAGTAGCAGAAAGCAGTATGTAACATATTGATTTAAACATGATTATAAACAATGTTTTTAATAAATATTTTTCAAAAGAATGTTGACTGCTCATCTCATTACATTTCATTCTCGATCTTATACCCGATAGATTGCAAAAAGATTGTTACATTTCAGAAAGAGGGATTACATAACCATATGTGGAGGTTTCCAAATTTAAATATTTAAAAATGAAGTTTAAATATGAAAACAATGAATATATATATATACCTGGGTTTGGATTTTTTCTGGGTTTAAACCCACATGAATTTAAAGTTACATGGTAAAAATAAGAAACATTTACTAGATGACATTAATGTGACATTTGGTTGTCTGAATTGGATAATCATTCCATGTAAGTAACATTGACAGTTTTTATCAATTTCGACGTTGAGATTTACTATTGAATTTATTTTATTCTCATTTAAAGTACCCCTTCGCTGGATATCGCAGATTGTATTCTCATTTAAAGTACCCCTTCACTGGATATCACAGTTTGTATTCTCATTTAAAGTACCCCTTCACTGGATATCACAGTTTGTATTCTCATTTAAAGTACCCCTTCACTGGATATCACAGTTTGCATTCTTATTTAAAGTACCCCTTCACTGGATATCACAGTTTGTTTTCTCATTTAAAGTACCCCTTCACTGGATAACACAGTTTGTATTCTCATTTAAAGTACCCCTTCATTGAATATCACAGTTTGTATTCTCATTTAAAGTACCCCTTCACTGGATATCAGTTTGTGTTCTCATTTAAAGTACCCCTTCACTGGATATCACAGTTTGTATTCTCATTTAAAGTACCCCTTCACTGGATATCACAGTTTGTATTCTTATTTAAAGTACCCCTTCACTGGATATCACAGTTTGTTTTCTCATTTAAAGTACCCCTTCCCTGGATAACACAGTTTGTATTCTCATTTAAAGTACCCCTTCATTGAATATCACAGTTTGTATTCTCATTTAAAGTACCCCTTCACTGGATATCAGTTTGTGTTCTCATTTAAAGTACCCCTTCACTGGATATCATAGTTTGTATTCTCATTCAAAGTACCCCTTCACTGGATATCACAGTTTGTATTCTCATTTAAAGTACCCCTTCACTGGATATATCAGTTTGTGTTCTCATTTAAAGTACCCCTTCACTGGATATCACAGTTTGTATTCTCATTTAAAGTACCCCTTCACTGGATATCAGTTTGTATTCTCATTTAAAGTACCTCTTCACTGGATAACACAGTTTGTATTCTCATTTAAAGTACCCCTTCACTGGATATATCAGTTTGTGTTCTCATTTAAAGTACCCCTTCACTGGATATCACAGTTTGTATTCTCATTTAAAGTACCCCTTCACTGGATATCAGTTTGTATTCTCATTTAAAGTACCCCTTCACTGGATAACACAGTTTGTATTCTCATTTAAAGTACCCCTTCATTGGATATCACAGTTATTATTCTCATTTAAAGTACCCCTTCACTGGATAACACAGTTTGTATTCTCATTTAAAGTACCCCTTCACTGGATATCACAGTTTGTATTCTCATTCAAAGTACCCCTTCACTGGATATCACAGTTTGTATTCTCATTCAAAGTACCCCTTCACTGGATATCACAGTTTGTATTCTCATTTAAAGTATCCCTTCACTGGATATCAGTTTGTGTTCTCATTTAAAGTACCCCTTCACTGGATATCACAGTTTGTATTCTCATTTAAAGTACCCCTTCACTGGATATCAGTTTGTATTCTCATTTAAAGTACCCCTTCACTGGATAACACAGTTTGTATTCTCATTTAAAGTACCCCTTCACTGGATATCACAGTTTGTATTCTCATTTAAAGTACCCCTTCACTAGATATCACAGTTATTATTCTCATTTAAAGTACCCCTTCACTAGATATCACAGTTTGTATTCTCATTTAAAGTACCCCTTCACTGGATATCAGTTTGTGTTCTCATTCAAAGTACCCCTTCACTAGATATCACAGTTATTATTCTCATTCAAAGTACCCCTTCACTGGATAACACAATTTGTATTCTCATTTAAAGTACCCCTTCGCTGGATATCACAGTTTGTATTCTCATTTAAAGTACCCCTTCGCTGGATATCACAGTTTGTATTCTCATTTAAAGTACCCCTTCACTGGATATCACAGTTTGTATTCTCATTTAAAGTACCCCTTCACTGGATATCAGTTTGTATTCTCATTTAAAGTACCCCTTCACTGGATAACACAGTTTGTATTCTCATTTAAAGTACCCCTTCACTGGATATCACAGTTTGTATTCTCATTTAAAGTACCCCTTCACTAGATATCACAGTTATTATTCTCATTTAAAGTACCCCTTCACTAGATATCACAGTTTGTATTCTCATTTAAAGTACCCCTTCACTGGATATCAGTTTGTGTTCTCATTCAAAGTACCCCTTCACTAGATATCACAGTTATTATTTTCATTCAAAGTACCCCTTCACTGGATAACACAATTTGTATTCTCATTTAAAGTACCCCTTCACTGGATAACAGTTTGTATTCTCATTTAAAGTACCCCTTCACTAGATATCACAGTTTGTATTCTCATTTAAAGTACCCCTTCACTGGATAACAGTTTGTATTCTCATTTAAAGTACCCCTTCACTGGATATCACAGTTTGTATTCTCATTTAAAGTGCCCCTTCACTGGATAACACAGTTTGTATTCTCATTTAAAGTACCCCTTCACTGGATAACAGTTTGTATTCTCATTTAAAGTACCCCTTCACTGGATATCACAGTTTGTATTCTCATTTAAAGTACCCCTTCACTGGATATCACAGTTTTTAGCAGCCAGAAAGGTACCACTCTACTTAAAGTGACTTTGTGTGTTTTGCTTTCCTGATGAATAACCCTAAATTAATACAATAAAAATAAGGCAGTTTTTATTTTATTATATTTTTTAACTGAGACAGATACTTTTGTATTATTCTATTTCTTTATCAAATTTTACAAGCCTACATAAAAAAAAGTTGGTTTTCCATCACATTTATAATTGATTATGATGTGCAAATGGAACTGATTTCACTTCATAATATGATCTAACCATAACAACTGATACTTTCTTTAATGTTTTTGTCTATTCAATATTCTATGAAATACTGTTATACAGCACTGGCAACCCAAATCTGCCAGATATGAAAACAACGATCTTGATAAAGATAAAAAATGTCCCCCTGGAATATCCCTTACAACAGGTAGGAGCATTTTACAATGAAGAGTAGTGCTCAATAAGTCATTTATATTTTTAGTTGAAAAGCACGGTCATCTGAATCAACATTGCTTTTCTAATATTTTCATGGTGTTAGAGAGTAATCTAAAAAAGTATTGTTCCTGTACGTATGTCACATCTCTTTGTATCAATTGATAAGACACACAACACAATCTGTTGCGTACTGCTATGCTGAAACCTCTATCATTTTGAAAATCATAAACTTTCAAAATTGAGACAAAACGGCTTCCAAAATGGATTGTGTTATTTGAGTGATCTTATATCTATTGTGACAAGTATAATATCAGCAGCTATATTATAATCCCATCATTAAGAGCAGCAACGTGGTCAAAGATAATACAATTATATGCCCAGGTGCCAGTTGGACCGAATTGCTTTCTAAAAATTAAAAAAAGGATAAAAATTATTAACATCAATAATACATTAATTTCAATTCACCACAGACAAGTCTTCAAAGATACTTTAACATTGAGGCTACAAAGCGGATGATTTCAAGATTTAATCATAGATTTAAACTTCTAGTAAGTCGGCCATGAGGTCAACCTTGAGCATGTCCTTTTTTAGGATAGTAAAATACAAAATATTTTTGAAACTCTATTTCAAACATTTTGTACATATTTATTAAATGGTTACCTTGGAAACAGGACAGGTCGTCCAGGTCGGTAGCGACAGATAGGGAGGCCCTGAGGACTACTTCCGCTATGGTGGACAGGAAGGAGACTCTCTCTGGCTCAGCTGTTATCTGATCTATGGAGTCACATTCAGTGAACTGACAGTCCGCCATGTAACCCCGGAAACTGCCTAGTGGCAATAACATAATATTAGGATATTCTCTGATTATACACTTCACTAATACGGTTGTATTCAAATTCTGGTTAAAACATCACACTTCACACTTAACGCATCACACTTAACGCATCACACATCACACTTAACGCATCATACATCACACTTAACGCATCACACTTCACACTTAACGCATCACACTTCACACTTAACACATCACACTTCACACTTAACGCATCACACTTCACACTTAATGCATCACACTTCATACTTAATGCATCACACTTCATACTTAACGCATCACACTTCATACTTAACGCATCACACTTCATACTTAACGCATCACACTTCACACCTAATCACTTGGGTCATCAAGAGAAAGATCTCCTGATGTCAAAATGAATGAGAAAGATCTTTAGTTTACCCTTTGCAAAGAGCAGGGCATTGTATATGATACGTACCTGTGTCGGTGAGATACGCTGCTTTGAGGCCAGTGTTCAGGCCATATGTTGAACTGTTGTAGGTCCAAAAGTTAGAATGGTCACTGCGAAGCATGTCGGCGAGTACCTCTTGGAGGGAGTCACTAGGTATGCCTATCAGATATTCAGTCGCTTCTCCTAACAACTTAAGTAATATTACACTGTTATGAAATATATATTGAGATAATGACAATTTTTTGTAGTTAAAATGGGATAATTTGATGTTGAGATCAATGGCAATCTAACAATGTGTTAAAGTTAAATAGTTAATCCATGTACTTATTCAAAATAAATATAAGACATTCTGTGCAAAGTGAAAGGCATTCAGTCCTTGTGGCTGTATAAGTTACCTTGTGTTTTACCCCAGATGTTGTACCCCCAGTGACGTTTTCCCACCATTTGTGCAAAATATCCACCAGGGGGCCATCGTCTCTCCTTCCAAACAATGCGAGGAAATCTCCCCGGTATTCATTGTCTACTATTTTACGTTCTAATTCTGGGAAATACTGAAAAAGCAAAGAGTAATTATGGTTGGTAGTAAGAACAGAAGGGGGGAGGGCGCCCTCTAGTGTAAGATCAATTGTTGACTGCGGTGTACAGTCTGTGCCGCCCTCTAGTGTAAGATCAATTGTTGACTGCAGTGTACCGACTGTGGCGCCCTCTAGTGTAAGATCAATAGTTGACTGCAGTGTACCGACTGTGGCGCCCTCTATTGTAAGATCAATTGTTGACTGCAGTGTACCGACTGTGCCGCCCTCTATTGTAAGATCAATTGTTGACTGCAGTGTACCGACTGTGGAGCCCTCTAGTGTAAGATCAATAGTTTACTGCAGTGTACCAACTGTGGCGCCCTCTATTGTAAGAATAATTGTTGACTGCAGTGTACCGACTGTGGCGCCCTCTAGTGTAAGATCAATAGTTTACTGCAGTGTACCGACTGTGGCGCCCTCTAGTGTAATATCAATAGTTTACTGCAGTGTACCGACTGTGGCGCCCTCAGGGCATAGTAGTGACGCATCATGCCACTTTATTCCTCATCTTGTGGTGTGGATGGGCTTTCACTATACCTTCGACAGTAGGTCGGTCATATCAGGACGAGACCTGCAGAAATATGACCACCTCACTGGGATGTAACAAATCGTGAAATGGTGTTTTTACGACCCTTCCAGCAACTATGGCCATATCAGGTCGACTTTCGAGCCTTTTAACCAGTGTGAAAGTAACACTGCCGGCAGTGAGAGTCGAACCCATCACCTCCCATCCTCCACTTATATAACCATTATAGGCACAGATCCTATACTCTTCCAACTGTGCTAGTGGGGCCGGTTCACTGGGATGTAGTGTTGGAGATCCTATAAAATCTGGTCTAGGATATACACTAAGCTATATACTGTAGGGATATTCTAATAATCATATATTCTAGTAAATATCCTCAGATATTCTGCGTGTAATGGATCCTGGTCCAAAATGGAGAGACAAACCTGTGTCTTACAGGTTATTGACGCTTCATACAGAGAATTTAGCTTTTAGCCAAAATTAGTGCATGTAATTTATACATAGAATTTTCAATGGGTAATTATTTCAACCCTCTAAAGATACAAAATAAAAGCCAAACTGATACGTACATAATTGAATCCAAATGGCACGGCTTGAGCATTAAGCTCCTCATCCCAATTCATTAGTGAGTCCATAATAAACGCCCCATAAAAGTTGTCGGTGTGAATTCCCTGAGCTATCAATACATTCGGTACGAGGTATTCCTCAACCCAAGCTTGACTGCCATCTGCATCCTGCAATGACAACACAATATCTATTCTCCATTCCTGGGGAAAAAGCTTTGACGATTAGCAAATAACTTTTATTTACATGATTTCCATGTTATTATAACTGACACTATTTGTAAAGATTGGTGAGTTGAGAATGTTTGACAATTTTTAATGATTCTGAGAAATAATCTTGATAGTATATTAGGATTAAGAAATGCTGATAAAGTATAAAAATTTAATGTACATTCCTGAAATAAACTTATGCGACTTTTCATGCCTTTTGAATAACGCAAGTTTGCTTATGTTCTCTTGAATACACATATACACAAGAAATACAAAAAGAAAATATTCTACTGAATGTTATATATGTTAAATATTTATAATGTAATTTATTCTAGGTTATACTGAAACAATATAGAAAATCTAAAAGCTACGCCCTTATTATCATGTCGCATGTTATTGATATGACCATCCAATTACAAATGTATCCAAGAAATTTCAAGAGAATCGAACCCACGACCTTTGGATCATCACAGAGGTTTGTGATGATACTGGTGATTAAGAATAGCACCAGGGCCAAGTGTGGCAAGTCAGATTTGTGCTTACAAAACAAATGTCTTGCTACTCACAAAGTCTCCAATATCAAATGCCACAAGTACAACCGTGTTCTGAAAAGGACAATCTTTTCTGGCTAGGAAGAGAAGCCGTGCAATCTCCAACAACGCTGCCATTCCTGAGCCATTGTCGTCAACAGCTGGTGAAATATAAGGTACAAACTAGTTCACATAAATACATAAACATTGGTTGTTTTTTTGTATGCAACTGTTTTGTAGAGCAACAAGGAATATATGTAATAATATAGAATATATTGTTAACAAACAAAATGCATCAGAAACGACGAGGGCTGGTGAGTATATGTCAGAGATTTCTGTGTACATGTCATTCGACCGTATCAGTTTTGTTTTGTTGAATTGTATCACATGTATATTTTAATTATATCCATTTTATATTCCTATACCACTTGTTTTATGAAAACTACCATTTCTTGTCAAAAATACCTTCATATTCGCCTCAAATCACTGAATGACCAGTTTGTTTTCAGTACTCCCATAATTGACCCTTATTCATGAGTAATAGTGTCTTTTGTGGATTCTGGATTAGATTTTCATAATCAAACGTATCTTCAGCAGACGACATTTGGCGAGATTTACGGCCAGGCCATTTGATATTTATGGTAGGCTCTAAATGGTAAGGCGCCCTCTTAATACGAGACCTCCTAGTGGTGAAGCAGGGAGAAAGGGACTAGATGTTCCATACACGCGACTAAAAACGCTGGGTGATAAGGCCTTTATTATTATTATTATTATTATTATTATTATTATTATTATTATTATTATTATTATTATTATTATTATTATTATTATTATTATTATTATTATTATTATTATTATTATTATTATTATTATTATTATTATTATTATTATTATTATTATTATTATTATTATTATTATTATTATTATTATTATTATTATTATTATTATTATTATTATTATTATTATTATCATTATCATTATTATTATTATTATTATTATTATTATTATTATTATTATTATTATTATTATTATTATTATTATTATTATTATTATCATTATTATCATTATTATTATTATTATTATTATTATTATTATTATTATTATTATTATTATTATTATTATTATTATTATGGCCAAGCTTGCTGGCATCATGTTTTGAGATGACAAAGTTCCCTACCGTGTGAATTGGAGAGTGATAATGTTCCATACCTGGAGTGCTCATTGGAGAATGATAATGTTCCCTACCTGGAGTGCTGATTGGAGAGTGATAATGTTCCCTACCTGGAGAGTGATAATGTTCCCTACCTGGAGTGCTGATTGGAGAGTGATAATGTTCCCTACCTGGAGAGTGATAATGTTCCCTGCCTGGAGTGCTGATTGGAGGGTGATAATATTCCCTACCTGGAGAGTGATAATGTTCCCTACCTGGAGAGTGATAATGTTCCCTACCTGGAGTGCTGATTGGAGAGTGATAATGTTCCCTACCTGGAGTGTTGATTGGAGAGTGATAATATTCCCTACCTGGAGAGTGATAATGTTCCCTACCTGGAGAGTGATAATGTTCCCTGCCTGGAGTGCTGATTGGAGGGTGATAATGTTCCCTACCTGGAGAGTGATAATGTTCCCTGCCTGGAGTGTTGATTGAAGAGTGATAATATTCCCTACCTGGAGAGTGATAATGTTCCCTACCTGGAGAGTGATAATGTTCCCTGCCTGGAGTGCTGATTGGAGGGTGATAATGTTCCCTACCTGGAGAGTGATAATGTTCCCTGCCTGGAGTGTTGATTGGAGAGTGATAATATTCCCTACCTGGAGAGTGATAATGTTCCCTGCCTGGAGTGCTGATTGGAGAGTGATAATGTTCCCTACCTGGAGAGTGATAATGTTCCCTATCTGGAGTGCTGATTGGAGAGTGATAATGTTCCCTGCCTGGAGTGTTGATTGGAGAGTGATAATGTTCCCTGCCTGGAGTGCTGATTGGAGAGTGATAATGTTCCCTACTTGAGTGTTGATTTGAGAATGATAATGTTCGCTACCTGGAGAGTGACAATGTTCCCTACCTGGAGAGTGGTAATGTTCCCTGCCTGGAGTGTTGATTGGAGAGTGATAATGTTCCCTGCCTGGAGTGCTGATTGGAGAGTGATAATGTTCCCTGCCTGGAGTGCTGATTGGAGAGTGATAATGTTCCCTGCCTGGAGTGTTGATTGGAGAGTGATAATGTTCCCTGCCTGGAGTGCTGATTGGA
This sequence comes from Amphiduros pacificus, assembly GCA_949316495.1. Classification (NCBI taxonomy): domain Eukaryota; kingdom Metazoa; phylum Annelida; class Polychaeta; order Phyllodocida; family Hesionidae; genus Amphiduros; species Amphiduros pacificus. The sequence continues at coordinate 52,685,905 of OX439001.1, read as the reverse complement.
GAGTGATAATGTTCCCTACTTGAGTGTTGATTTGAGAATGATAATGTTCGCTACCTGGAGTGCTGATTGGAGAGTGATAATGTTCCCTACCTGGAGAGTGATAATGTTCCCTGCCTGGAGTGTTGATTGGAGAGTGATAATATTCCATACCTGGAGAGTGATAATGTTCCCTACCTGGAGTGTTGATTGGAGAGTGATAATATTCCCTACCTGGAGAGTGATAATGTTCCCTACCTGGAGTGCTGATTGGAGAGTGATAATGTTCCCTACCTGGAGAGTGATAATGTTCCCTGCCTGGAGTGCTGATTGGAGAGTGATAATATTCCCTACCTGGAGAGTGATAATGTTCCCTACCTGGAGTGTTGATTGGAGAGTGATAATATTCCCTACCTGGAGAGTGATAATGTTCCCTACCTGGAGTGCTGATTGGAGAGTGATAATGTTCCCTACCTGGAGAGTGATAATGTTCCCTACCTGGAGAGTGATAATGTTCCCTGCCTGGAGTGCTGATTGGAGGGTGATAATGTTCCCTACCTGGAGAGTGATAATGTTCCCTGCCTGGAGTGCTGATTGGAGAGTGATAATGTTCCCTATCTGGAGTGCTGATTGGAGATTGATGGTAGAATGTTCTCACCTGGACTGGTGGGTTGGGAGTTATAGTGGGAACCTATAACCACGACCTTCCTCTTCTCCGCGGCACCAGATCCAAGCATTGTCAAGGCAATATTTTTTGCAGTCACCTGAAATAGGGAGTTTTGATCATTAAATCGATGATACATATCGGTCCTGAATAATGTGCAAATACCACATCACATAATAAGGCAGGTAACGCTCAGACCGCTGCACGAGAATATTGAAAATTCATTTGCCCAAATTTGAAAAGGGTTGCAATTGAAGATGACAAATATAAGGAAATGTGTGAAGTTACTGTCCATAAGAGCACACTCACACTTCCCACTGAATGGCACACTCAGCCTACTAACTGAGTGGCTACAGAGCCATTCTTCCCACTGAATGACATAATATAATATAAGGCATGGCCACATCAAAGGACAACTACCTTTGATACTATGGACGCTTTTTATTCAAATTTTATATTGCTGCATAAAAAGATTACATACCATATCATTCCCTATATCAATAGGAAATTCATGCACGTTCAAGGCATCTGTTGGCATGCCATCATCAGAATCCATGAGATCATTGAAGTAGCTGATGATTTCCTGTCTGACTCGCTCCCATTCCTCAGGTTGGGCAAAGCTTCTGGCATTGCTAAATGTATCCTGCAGGTGATTCACAAGATTATCTTGATTCACAATTCTGAAAAAATATGCACATATAATGTGATAAATGTTGATTTATTTCTACTTTATTGGACCCCAAGTAGATATTGGGCAACTGTTTATAGAGTTTACAAAATATCAGCTGCATCATCCAGGATAAAACCATTTACAGTGAAGGTAAGACAGAAGGTACTGGCTTGAGAGGATCGTGTACCTTTCCTCTTTTTTGTTTTCTTCCCGATTTCGATATCACGGGAGTTTTCAACATCCTTTTCACATCAAATTAATTCATCCATGCTAACTGATGCATTTTACTCTTTATTCTAAATTATAATGCAATCTTGTTTCTGGGTTACAAAATATTTATGTAAAGGCTATTATTTGGATTTGTTGGGTGATATTAAATAGGTCTCTTGTGGTCTAGTGGGTAGAATGTTTACCATCCAAACTAGATATTTTTCAGACTAATTGTGTCAGAACTTAGGTGCCATGAGTATAAATGTCCTCCAGAACATTGGAATAATCAACCATTGGACAGGAACCTTTGGTTTATATCCACCACCAGATGTGGAGCAACAACATACTGTTGTCGCTGTTTGTTTATTTTCACCACTAGATGTCACTTCTCTTGTCGACATTCTTTTAATTTTACCACTAGATGTCACTTCTCTTGTTGATATTCATTTAATTCCACCACTAGATGTCACTCCTTTCTTTTATGTACACTCTGTGTCCCTTCATGAGGCCAAGCAAGGGTCACCGTCCAACCAAGCAATACTATAATACTTACATGAAGTCATGATATATATCAACTTTAAGTTGTCTTTGGTTGATTCACAGTCTCACTGCAGTAAACAGGCTGAGTGGATTAGTTGCAGAGTGGACAATTTCATAAATTTTATATGCGTCTGCTTTTGTTCGTTTTTATGCGCTTTGAGGGAACGAACGAGATACGCCCAAGTTGAAAAGGAAGCAGACCAAAGCGAATAACGTGGATGAAAACTGATATAGAACAAAAGTATTAAATATTTAAAGGAGAATACACGCCTAGAAAGCGTAAAGACAAGACAGATGTAGTGCAGACCGAACACGAATGAGTAGCTAACAGTGCCAACTGCTCGTTCACATTCCTGACCCACTCAGCATGTCCAATGAAGACAGTGCCAACTACTCGTTCACATTCCTGACCCACTCAGCATGTCCAATGAAGACAGTGCCAACTACTCGTTCACATTCCTCACCCACTCAGCATGTCCAATGAAGACAGTGCCAACTACTCGTTCACATTCCTCACCCACTCAGCATGTCCAATGAAGACAGTGCCAACTGCTCGTTCACATTCCTCACCCACTCAGCATGTCCAATGAAGACAGTGCCAACTGCTTGTTCACATTCCTCACCCACTCAGCATGTCCAATGAAGACAATGCCCCGGGACAATGCCAACTGCTCGTTCACATTCCTGACCCACTCAGCATATCCAATGAAGACAGTGCCAACTGCTCGTTCACATTCCTGACCCACTCAGCATGGGCAATGAAGACAGTGCCAACTGCTCGTTCACATTCCTCACCCACTCAGCATATCCAATGAAGACAGTACCAACATGTTGAAAAAAATGTTGAGGACCAAAACTGTCATACCCGACCCAAAACAAAGTAATTTAGAAGGAGAAACGAATAAGGTATTTGAGTTGTGTTCAACTTGCGTAGACGTCTGAACTCATTCTGAATACCCAAATCTCCCTGTCCGCTTTAGTGAGACATGTACATGATGTATACCTCTTTAGTATTTTAGTGTTCCAAGGCACCAATCAAGCAGAAAGTGATAACTCTTTAAGTGGTAATTTATATTTAATGTATAATTATATCAAAAAGCTTGATTATTCTTTGAATGATATGAAATAAAGAAAATATATACCTTTTACCCGTGATGTGTAACTTCTTTATTTGAGAAATTCAAATTGGTTAGAACATACCTATTGATATCAAAACACTTTCATCATTTGTAAAAGCATGTTCATATTTGTCAAAACAGGCTCATTTCAACTTGCCTTATTTGTGATATATGTCAACGCGAGATAATCGTTGGCTAGAACATACCTATTGATATCAATAGGCTTTCATCATTTCATCAAACATGTTTACATTTGTCAAAACAGGCTCATCATTGACCAAACGTGCCTATCAGTGTCAATCTTCCATTTACAAGTATGTTTACGTACCTAGAGTCCTTAAGATTTCTCAGAGCTCCATGTTGAGAACTGTCTGCAGCAGACAAATCTGCTGAAATTAAACAGGATTTTTTTATCAATTACCTTGTGATAACAATATAATTCTAAGTAATTTATCAGATTTTTTTAATGCAATATGTTCAGGACCCAGAATGGATAAAGTTGGTGGACAATTTGTCTTAATTAATCTTAATTAAAGGGCCTAACCTTCAGTCACCATGTTTTTAGTACTTTCACAGCTTGACCACCACTATGGCAAATAATTTGCCGCTTACACAAAATATGTGAATGCATTCGCGACTTAAGGTATTTATAGGTTTTGGTAGTGAGTGTCCTCTGGTGACAGATTTTCTTAGGAAACTACTTTCTTTTTATGCCAAATTAGAACATTTTTAAAAAGGTATGGGAAAATTGGTCAACTGTCATAAAGAGTTCTCCTGTCATTAAAACTGATTAGTCATGAAAAGAAATCTTATGAAATTTATTTTTGTAATAAAACTATTGATTTATTATTTGAAAACCACAATGGAAATTTCTTTGATATATTGGAAGCTTCATAACTCATAAAAGGTGGCATAGATATATGTCACTGCTCCAGGATTTCTTTTATCATGTCAAAATGTTAAAGAGAAAAGTTCTGCAGATTGTGGAAACATAATAAAGTACACACAAAAATGATCTTAGCAATATTTACTGTGATCCTAATAAAACAGATTTTTTTATTTTTCAAAAACATTAAGAGAAAAAGAGAGGTGAATTACACACTTGACCATTACAAAAATATGAATTTCTTACTCTCTGCACATATCTCATTGCCAAACGTCCTTTTTATTTCCAAATTATACAAATGAAAATGAGAAAATCTGTTTCACTAGGCTCTATTTTCTAGACCTTCAACACGGTATAAATTTTGGCTATTCTTGAAAATAGGGAGATCCACAACAGCTCATAATCAGTTATATCTTGTTATATTTCAAATTATTCTTTGGCACTACATATATAGGCTGACGCAAACACTATACGTCTGAATACCAGCTCTTCACGTCCAGAACTGGGAATGGCATTTTTCAAGTCAGCTTTTATTTCACAGGGAAATATTTCTCTTTTATTTGAGTTTGACATTTTAACCATATATACGGTAATTTTCATGGCCTGATGTGATCGCTAAAAAGATCACTAATGTTTCAAAACTATAAAACATAAATAAATATCAGAGCCATTTGATAATACTCACCCAATACAAGTATGCCCATCAGTAGAGAAGCACAATATGTGCTGAATTGACCCATTCCTGCTTTATCGCTCCTCTGTTATCTGTATGTCATCCAACTGCACAGCCCAGCAACTAATGAATGACTCCAAATCTCCAACGATTATATATATAGTGGATCTTTTCTTGGAAGATAATATTTTATAACATCATATATCATATTCCTGGTAAGGGCAATGCTGATATAAGATCTTTTATGGCAAATACTCGTTAGTCATCAATTATAGGATTGTGTTTACGCTGTCGATGCATCTTTTGCAGAATCTGTTTAAACTGATATGTCCCTCTGTGAGATTTTTCATTCTTTCCTGTTTTAGTTGTAATAGGGTACAGTCACGAAAGTACCAATAATGCACGGTGGCCAACCTTGAGTGTTGGGAGAAAGTTGGTCACCTTCGACGATGCATAAAATCATCGATGCTCTTTATATAATGTTGACAGTGTAAGCCGCAGTGTTATGGTCCGAGATATGATTTCCCGGTTTGGAAAATTAAACAAAACACAAACAGATTACTTATAATGATTAGGAAAGTTTAGTGTAATGATAGCTTGTTCAAACAGAACAGAACTCAAGATTTCAAAATATTTGTTTACAAATAATTGTGCACAATGTAGGGGTCCCTTCTTTATCAACAATATTGACTAAAAAGAAACGAGAGATAATATTGGTGTTTTCAACTCCCAGTCACTCTTCACAATGAGTAGGGCATTGCGTCGTGGTGACTGTCTTCTCACTGGCATGATATAGCCTTTACAGTTCTCTCTTCACAACGAGTAGGGCATTGCGTCGCGGTGACAGACTTCTCACTGACATGATATAGCCTTTACAGTTCTCTCTTCACAATGAGTAGGGCATTGCGTTGCGGTGACAGACTTCTCACTGACATGATATAGCCTTTACAGTTCTCTCTTCACAATTAGATGATATTACTTGATTAAAGTATTTTTTCAAAGTGTATTAATGTCTTATTGGGGCGTTATCAAGATATACGTGGATAAAGTGTCAAGAGTATGCACAAAATGTTTTCAAGATGTTTTCAAAATGTTTTCAGACAGACAGACAGACGCAGTAAAAGAGGCACCATACCCACTCCAACCTTGATCATGTCCTATATAATACTGTCATATAGGACAGAGGTCATCGGGATATCTTATGTGTATTGAATGTGAAAGAATGATTGATGTATTTTCTTCACATGTATCAAACAATTCGCGACGATATATTGATTCCACAGTCCAAGTTAAGGATTTGTTACTATCGGTGGCCAGGACAGTTGAGACAGCACAAATGTCCATCAAATTCCACAGAAGGAAGTTATCTTCATGGTACCAGAAGAATATGTGCAATATATATATATATATATATATATATATATATCGATCAATAAGTGTCATATATCAATATCTCTCTCTATATATATATATATCTATATCTATATCTATCTATATCTATATCTAAAAGAAAAAGCAAATAAAAATAAACATTGAAATTCCATTTATTTCATTTTAATATGACATACAATAAGTAATAATGAATGCATTGCATCAATATGTTATAAACATTTATGTCAACATAAACTCTTTACAAAGTGCAATGTCAGTCTACTTTGAGACTCGCGGACAGTCCAGGCCCGTGCCCAAGGGGTTGCAGGGTTTCAGTGCATCCCATCCCATAAAATAGGGGAAAAGGTTACATCAATACTATATTAGGGGAAATTGTAGTAACTGACAAAGAATAACGTGGTTTCAGCCAATCCCCTGCATCCCCATCCCAAAAAGCCCCTCAGGTTTAGATATCTCCTTCCCAACAAATCCTGGGCACGGGCCTGAAGCTATATGACCTTAGTAATATCCAGCTTATTAGACAATAGCCGTTGTGCTCACTTGCACATTAAATATTTTCCACTCGTTAATTCTGAGAACCATAAAAATGTTAATTTATTCAGAGTCATTTTTCTGTGTACATGTTTAATATAAAAATGAATCAAATAAAAATCATTTTAATCACTTGAATGATAAACTATCAAGTAGTTTACATTTAAATATTACACAAAATTCTTGATGAGAGTGATATGCAAACTCATCAACCATCATCTCATTATAGTGCTACCACCTAGTGATAGCTATGAGTGCCACCTGGTGGTCAAATATTTCCAAGACAAATATATGCATTACACTCCAAATTTCTATAAACAAAATAACATACAGCAACAATAACAATAAAATACCCCACATTTATAAATTTATACGGTAGAAATATAACTCTGAAAGGCCTAAATGTCAGACCTGTGAGTTCAATGCAACTAATCTGAACTTGCATGCACATTTCTGTAATATAAATGATGCACACAAGAGTACACTCGAGTTCTTCAAAATGGATCATTTTTTTAGTTTCTAGTCGATATTGCCTTGTTCCTCACATGAAGCACATCACATCTTCATTATATAAGATTTTCATTAGTATTTTTTTTTTCGTGTGAGGCACATATTTATTACATTTATTTGTTTAATTTTATGGCAGGTATCAATTTAACAGGGGGCACAAAGTTTTTGGACACCAATACAAGAAACACATAACAGTAAAAACTACACTATTATCCAGATTTATATACTTTATACAAAATGTTCACATTTAATTGTGTAAATGATGCTGCAATTTACATTACCAATTGCAACATAAAATAGCAGATAAAATTCTTGAAAAGTTTATAAAACAGCTACAAACTACAAAACATTCAAGAACAGGCATATAAAATCTACTGCCAAAGTAAGGTGAATTTAGTCAAAGAAAAATGAAAATAAAATAAAATAAAGTGAATTAAAATGATATCAGTTAGGGTATATCAAAATGTAATAAGTTCAAGTCACAACACAAAAGAAAATTATACAAATCTGAACATAAGAAAAAGATCTCTCAAAATGAGAAATTGGCAAGCCATCCTCAGCTTGGAAGATCACATATATTATCTTTTACCCTATATAATGTGGAAGAGTTAAATCAACATTTTACAGTATTTTGGGTCAAATGAATGTTAAACATTCAATCCTATTTCTCTTTCATACAAATTTTTACAATTATCATGCAGTAAATTACCCCCGCACTGTTTATGTGCCAGCTTAGAGGTAGGGTAACCCCAAAACATTTTACAAAGACAGTGAATACACTTGTACCCCCGCACTGTTTATGTGCCAGCTTAGAGGTAGGGTAACCCCAAAACATTTTACAAAGACAGTGAATACACTTGAAGTCTGTGACTAAAATATAAGCATTACCTATTTGAACGTTCTTAGTTTATCCTCATTTAATACAGTAGTTCCTGACTTCGCGTGGCAAATATATGTACTCTTCTTATTTTAGCCACACATTTTGGAGTCATTCAACTTTAAAGGCAACTGTGTTTTTTCAGTATCATAGGATGAAATTTTTTCCCAATCAATCTTGGTTTGTTCACAACAAGCAATCCGAACATAAAAAGCATCTACAATTTTATCTTTAAAATTTCACGTCATAATTGTTAGTCATTCTCAAGTATAGGCAAAATACGCTCAATTCTTTACCCTGAATATCTTAAATGGACAATTCAGTGGGATTGTCGCCATATCAAATTCATGGTTAACAAATATTTATCATACATGAATATCAATAATTTCATCACTGGTTGTTTACCATTTAAATTAAAATTTAACTTTATAAAATAGCAAATTGTTAACATAATTCAGCAAGTTGATCACATTTTAAGTATGTTATATGTTTCAAGATAAGTTCACTCATAATTAAGCAAACAACACTATGACATTAGCGGGCGTTGATATGATCTGAAGCGACAATACCTATGACTCTAGTAAGGAAGGCATCTTAAATTATGGCATATAGAGGCACAACGTGCTCCATTCATAAAATTCTCTGTCTTTTTGATAAGCTTCTTTTACAAAATTGTGCACCATCATTTATGTTTTATCCACATATATATAGATATATATGTAAATGGTGTATCTAATTATGTACACAGACCATCCTTCTGCTCCCCTGATCCAAACCCCATGCTCAAGTTACAAAGATTACTTAGATTAATCAAACAAATGTACAGGTACCACAGAAGCTACTTAAGATTTGTGAAATTAGTGGTACCACCAAAGTGACTGGGGCTTGTGAACATCTCAGATATTCTTTATCATGTTTTATATGTATTAGGACAAACCCTTTGACAGAGATGCTGCAGACATGATGAATACTGCTGACATGATGAATACAGAATTATAGAAACATGGTGATATTAGTAGGACAGCACCATATTCTATAGAGTTCTAACTAGAAGATTTCTGTGATGAAATAGGATAATAAGAAGACAGTGCTGAACTTCATCTCATCTCATCCTAGGAGTAATTTAAACAGTGGTTTTGATATTTTAGTGTTGTCCAGTGGAAGCGTGCTGGGCCCATAACCCAGAGGTCCGTGGATCGTAACCACGCTCTGCTACCATTGTTTAATTTGTGTCATAAAGTACAGAAGTCGGTAGTAATGTTCACGGAGTCAGGTGGCTCTATGTATTCGTCTGCACATACATCTTGCGCACTTCTCACGATGCGAGATCACAATACATCCCATAATAATCACAACAGGAATAATGCCTCAAACTGAACATGAAATACTCTGCATCTTTCTCAGTGTCCTTAAACCACTATCACTTAGCATTAATCATGATAAATGGTACAAACTGTCCCAAAACTTTCCTCTCACAACTTTATATTACCTGTTGTTAATCTCAAATATTTTTATACAGTGCTTCTATGGATTCATGATGATAATTTTGGTTTGGTTCTTCCGTTAAAATCATATGAGAGTTATCATAATTGATAAAAAAGATATCACTAAATATAATCCTTGTTTCTGGGTTATTTTCTGAACTCACTGCAGCTTTGTTGACTATTCTGAACTCACTGCAGCTTTATTGACTATTCTGAACTCACTGCAGCTTTGTTGACTATTCTGAACTCACTGCAGCTTTGTTGACTATTCTGAACTCACTGCAGCTTTGTTGACTATTCTGAACTCACTGCAGCTTTGTTGACTATTCTGGACTCACTGCAGCTTTCTTGACTATTCTGAACTCACTGCAGCTTTCTTGACTATTCTGAACTCACTGCAGCTTTCTTGACTATTTTGATAGGGCAGGAGGTGCAGATAGGTGATCACTGAGCCTGACTGGTTGCCTTTGGGTTTCAGATTGGGTCAATCACAAGGTCAGCAATAAAAGGTCTACATGTGATTTTGCTTGACATATTTGTAATGGTCAGGTGTATGTGAATAGGAAGTAAACAGGAAATGGTTCACACATGCCAACTTGTTGCTGCTTTCCTCACAATTCTAAGTAATCCATGACATTGAACCTCTTTGGATTATTCCAATACTGCCGTCTTGATACTGATATCTTGATTAAATACTTTAAAGAGTAAACTGCACAGGCACTGCAAGATCTCCAACACTATGTTACTCTATGAATGTGCCTTGATCTTGAGCATTTTATGAAGTTCCAATTTATTGCCAATTTATTGCCAATTTATTGCCAATTTATTGCCAATTTATTACCAATTTAACCAATTTATTACCAATTTAACCAATTTATTACCAATTTAACCAATCTCTTATCTTTGAATATGTTACTTTGTTTCTGATATCTTTCTCATGTTTTCTGGGGGCTCAGACCTTACAGAGTATGTTATGAATGCCACTTATAAATGGCACTTTGGTGGCAATATGAACTAAAATGTACACGCAAAAAGCAAAGATATTAACACCATACATTGACTGGAAAACTCATGTTTGTAATATTTCCACTTTTTGGGGTTTATCTTTTCAAATGCATCATTTTCAGCCTTTTCTGCATCCATTTATATCTATCATTTGGCAAATCTGAAATTAAAATGTTAGCATTATCATTTAAATATCACTAGAATTATTAATTATTTTTTGAATGTCAAATCAAATGCATTCCAAATATATTACATTCAATCACTGCCTTTTTTTCGGGATACAATTGTTTGATATGATTACTAAATACTATCTGATCATTTTGAAAAAAAATTTGTTTAAAAATCATAAACTAGAACTTTTGTCTGTTATTTTCAAGTCATCTCATTGTTTTCAGCATCATTCATTGGAACTTTCCAGTCCATAAAGGAATTGGGTACTCGCCATCAGCTATTTATGTAGGCATTCTCCCTGACCTGATTGCAATATTGCTGAAACCAAATGTGCTGAGGTGCTGCAAGTCAAGAGACAAGTGACAACACTGACACCTACTGGGATATGACAACATTATAACAGGATTCTTATTTATGAAAGGTATCACAAACAGACACAGCTGTCTCTTCTGAAATAGGCATATATCAAAATATATTGTCACCGCATCATTCATTTCAGTCCGTCAGATGAGTTTAACAAGACAATAGTTTCACCTCGTGTCAATATCACCCTATATATTTTGAAGTCCATATAAATTGTATTGTTTATGACAAATGGATTTAATTAAGAATATTCACAAACCCTTTTTTTCTGTTTTCATGAACTTTTCTGTTTTAATGGCAAAACAGTACATGCTATTTACAATAGCATGGCAAACAGGAAATGTGGCATGTGCATCTATTTGTTGATTTCTGTTTATTTAAGAAAGGGATCATGGCTTGACTGTTCATGTTATTATAGTAAGAAATGTACAACATGTCATAGCCTGGTCCCAAACCATGTGCTTCACTTGGGTGCTGGGATTGAACACGATGAACATATCACTTTAACCTCCATGATAAAATGTCATTAATTCCCACTGACAAGCCCTCCATTAAAACAGTGAGAAAATGGCTCGTATTTGTGACGTGCATTATAGCATAAACTGTGAAGATCATGGAAGGTCATAGCAAAGGTCATCGCAAGGTGACAGAGGTCATCATGCAGCCTCGTCCTCGTCTTCGCTCTGTTGTGCCTCGTTGTTGCCATCTTTGGTGCATTCCTGGGCTAACACCGCAGCTTGTAGGGCTGCCTCCACGTCATCTCCTCCGTTCTCACTCTCAACATCCCCAAAGAGGGCGATACCGTCTGACGTTCCCTCCACTACCTCGTCAACACCCTGCAAATATATATGCAATAAGAATATACTATTCACATTTCTACTGCAAGTCATGCACGCGAGGAATAACAGACTGCATGCTTAAAAATATTATTTAAAAATAAACCATTTTATGCAATCATCGGAGATGTTTGTATTACATCATGTAAACACTTATAAACAATAAAACGTTTTGTTGTAAAATTCCACAGGAACATATGCTGTTTCAAGCCACAAAGAAACTAATGTGGGCATCAGTGTTAGTGATGTGGGCATCAGTGTTAGTGATGTGGGAATTAGTGTTAGTGATGTGGGCATAAGTGTTAGTAATGTGGGCATTAGTGTTAGTAATGTGGGCATTAGTGTTAGTAATGTGGACATTAGTGTTAGTGATGAGGGCATTAGTGTTAGTGATGAGGGCATTAGTGTTAGTAATGTGGGCATTAGTGTTAGTAATGTGGTCATTAGTGCTAGTGATGTGGGCATTAGTGTTAGTAATGTGGGCATTAGTGCTAGTAATGTGGGCATTAGTGTTAGTGATGTGGGCATAAGTGTTAGTAATGTGGGCATTAGTGCTAGTAATGTGGGCATTAGTGTTAGTGATGTGGGCATAAGTGTTAGTAATGTGGGCATTAGTGTTAGTAATGTGGGCATTAGTGTTAGTGATGTGGGCATAAGTGTTAGTAATGTGGGCATCAGTGTTAGTAATGTGGGCATTAGTGTTAGTAATGTGGTCATTAGTGCTAGTAATGTGGGCATTAGTGTTAGTGATGTGGTCATTAGTGTTAGTGATGTGGGCATAAGTGTTAGTGATGTGGGCATTAGTGTTAGTATCTCCTCTTTGCAGCGAAGCTCGATTTAATTTTGAAGTGCATCCAAATCCGTCGTCAGAACATAATGAGCGAGTTGATTACGTCTTTTTGTCATTTGATATTCTCTTTGCTTGTAAGTTCCCTTGATAATGAAGATAATTCTGCATGCTGAATGAATAAATAACATCTCAAGCTTAATCTCAGCAAAGTAAGCCCAACACGTTCACAAAAATGTTTTCCAAGCTTATCTGCATCTGGGATTATTTCTCTATGGGCCTTTTGACATGCTCAAGGGTTTGATGGTTTCTTGATTTGCATTTTTCTAGATATCACCAGAACTGGGGCAGGCCTTATTTGATAAACAGAACTTGGGCAAACAAACTAGGAGTCATGATCAAACAAATGAGCAGCCATTGCTTGCAGTTTATTTGGCCTTCTCATGTGGTGCCTTAATTATCACTCGGTTGCATCTCTCCCTCTAACCCTACCAGTGCCATAGCGTGCCACTCTATACCTCTGAGGCCATGTTTGAGGCAAATGTTGAAGTGTCATGTTTTCTGTCAAAAACTGAAACATTCACCATAATTTACACTACAAAGCCCAATAATTCACAATATACACCATATTTTCACTCTGAAGGCATAAGTAAATAATTATCTACCTATATTGTGGGGTATTTTTCAGTATAAGTAAGGGGTTCTCAGAAGCTAATAATCCTATAGCCCTGGCCTCACAATGTCTGTCTTCTCAGACAGTAATCCAATCCACAAGTGTTAGTGCATAGTAATTTATCTTATCACAATAGCCAGAATTCCTAATGCTTTATTTTGCTGGGAACTCAATTTCAACACAAATGAAATTTTGATAAATTTGCCTACAAACCTACAGACATCTTTCATCAAGTTATTCAAAGTATTGTTAATCTTCAATAGAACATTGGTTACATTGTGACAAATGCAGCATAAGGCACTGCTGTAAAACTATTCAATGACTCTTTTTGTCAGTACTATTTTTTCTTATTCTTCATTATTCAAGATGGCAATAAAATCAGTAAACACTGTATAGCAGTACTGACATAAATCATACTAAGACATTATGATATAGACAAGCATTATAACTTGGCATCATAACCTGATAATGATATCTAGCACTGGAACAAAATATGACTTATGAGTGCTCCTTATGAGTGCTCCTTATGCAGCCTTATGAGTGCTCCTTATGAGTGCTTCTTATGAGTGCTCCTTATGAGTGCTCCTTATGCAGCTAATGAGTGCTCCTTATGAGTGCTCCTTATGAGTGTGCCTTATGAGTGCTCCTTATGCAGCCTTATGAGTGCTCATTATGAGTGCTCATTATGCAGCTTTATGAGTGCTCCTTATGAGTGCTCCTTATGAGTGCTCCTTATGAGTGCTCCTTATGAGTGCTCCTTATGAGTGTTCCTTATGAGTGCGCCTTATGAGTGCTCCTTATACAGCCTTATGAGTGCTCCTTATGAGTGCTCCTTATGAGTGCTCCTTATGAGTGCTCCTTATGAGTGCTCCTTATGCAGCTTTATGAGTGCTCCTTATGAGTGCTCCTTATGAGTGCTCCTTGGGAGTGCTACATTTTCGCCCTTAGTATTCACACATGTACCATTTTAATTTGTGGTGGATTTTTGGTCTCTGCCATTTAACCCATCTTTGGTTTCACAATGCATTATATCGTTACTGCTGCTAATTGCTCATTTCTCTCACTCTGTCATTGCCCCTGTCTTTGCTGTTGTTAGAAATTCGGAATTCTCCAAGTCATAAATACTCATTTGCTCACCAAAATATCATCCAATCCAAATAGACCTAAATCAGGTTATAACATAGGATCAGGTGTCTGACCCATAAACTGACCAATCAGTGCAGCTACCAGAACAAAGCAGGATTTACTTCAACAGTCATTTATCCTTTACCAATCAGTTCACAGCCAGATTTTAATGAATAATCCTGGTTTGCTGTCGATCCTGTGTGCACCTTTTTATCTTTGGTGGCAGGGGCTGATATGATAGAGAAGTCCTCATATAATCTACATGTCTATACCTCTACCTCTACTTCAGCAAAGTCTTTATATATTATCTAACCGTCCCATATAATCTACACATCTATACCTCTACTTCAACAAAGTATGAGTCTTTATATATTATCTAACCGTCCCATATAGTCTACAGGTCTATACCTCTACTTCAGCAAAGTATGAGTCTATATATATTATCTAACTGTCCCATATAATCTACACGTCTATACCTCTACTACTCACAAACTGATCCAAATATTTCTCGCACAGTCAAGTACCTGTCTTTTATACCACATCTGGAATAACATATCATGTCTATAATGTAATTTTCTATGAATAAGAATCTCTCTCACGATGAGAATTTAAAATAAAAACTTCCATTTCATCACAAAAATAATCCATACCTTCCTGACAGAGACAGACGATACTTTTTGACAGAAAATGTTTAAAAAAATGCGACTTGAAATATAAACATGGATGACACTGAAGGTTATCCAGCATATGATACACTTTCTTTGTCGTAATAACGGATGACATACGAGGAAGAAACAATGTGATGTAGGCACGCCACATGATTAACACTAGGCCAGCCCCTTTGTAAACCAGATTTCTATGTCTTCCCCACTCTTTACATCACAGCCTCCAGATGTTATTTCTCATTCTTTCATCTCATCTTGCTGGATTTCACCCAACTAATAACACTGAAAGAAACTTGCAATTTGCAAAGTTATGTCACTAATTTTGTGCATTCCTCCAACAATTTTTTTTAATAGCTCATCTTTTATGTCAATATGTGAATAAAAGAAACAAACTTAACAAAAAAAATGAATTTCTATGTCTTCTTAAGTCTACAATATTTTAACATTTTGATGTTACATTCTCTTACAACACAACCTCCTAGGACAAATTACAATATACAATATGCCCGATTGATTTAAGATTTAATAACCTAATTTGTGTGTGTTTAAGTCAAGCTGATATTTAATGACTTTGTCCCCTTTATACCTAAGTATGTAAATCTAATAAGCAATTGCTCATCATGCACTGAGTGATGTAGAAATAAACAAAAACAAAACATCAATATAAAACAAAGAAGATGCATGTTAACAGAATTTGCCCTTTTTCTATCAGCTAGTTTGGTGGTGTGGAGCCAACCTCATTGCTGACTGCACAGACTTTGTCCAATACATTCTGTCAGCTGCTTGTGATCAAACACATCCTGTCTGATACAGCATTTATCTAAGTATTTAAAGCATTTATCTAAGTATTTAAAGCATTTATCTAAGTATTTAAAGCATTTATCTAAGTATTTAAAACAAAGTATTTAAAGCTATTTTACAGACAAGAATAGTACCAGTTATAATCAATATTGAAATATATATTATCAAAGGTCTTGTACATTTGAGTTTGAGGTCAATATGTATACTTAACAATAATAGAAGGGTCTACTGCCCAGCAGGCAGTGACATCACACATCAGACTGATACTCAATACTCCCTACTGATACCCCCTATTATTCTCCCTACTGATACTCCCTTCTGATACTCAATACTGATACTCAATACTCCCTACTGATACTCAATATTCCCTAATGATACTCAATACTCCCTGTTGATACTCCCTACTGATACTCTGTTATGCAAATATTGTGCAATTTTCCATGTATTTCCTAATATCCAGTTATATTTCATGGATTTATCATTTTCTTGTTACCTGTAATGTTTTACTGAGTGAAATGTTTCATGACAAATGCAGCAATTTACTTATTTAAACCTGTATTTACTATTGATTATTGATCTCTTTTGTTCATTTTGAAGACTTGTTTATTTATTGATTCTACAATGTATAATCAGAGTCAAAAAAGATTCACTTTTGGCTTTTGGCCATTTTATCATTATACATGTAAACTTTCTCTCTGGCAATGTGAACATTTTTTTAAAAGTTTAATTTGTATTCATTAATTTTCATTTTACACTTATTTATTACAACCCCCACTTCATTTTCACCTGCACCTTTTACACAAATGTATTAAGTGCAAAAATACACGTCAGACGTTATTTGCTCTTTGTCCATGAGATGTAGTCAGATAGACATTTTTTCTGTCCCATGCTGCTATCTGACCTCTCGGCTTTACAAGAACTATCAGTCGTAGAGTCACTTAATGTTTTTTGTTTGTAATTACAGCGGCGTCCAATCATGACAAAAACAAGCAAGAAGCAATCATGCGGGCACTCACAGACAGACAAATCTGCGATTGAATCAGTTTGTTGGCTCATTGCCCCATGACACTCTGCCACTCTGCTTGTAGGAGAATCTTCTGGCATCATAATGCACCCCTGACAGCACTCGCAGAGGAGGCTATTAAATCTCTACATCACCAGGGGTATCCCATTCAATCAAATATCGGCATATTTCACAAGAAGCAAACTTAGCAACACACTAGTATTTTTTTGTTGGTAACACTTGCGCACCCACATGATTGCAACGAAAGTGTCGCAATGCAGAAGTGCCAACACAAACATTGCGTGCTTCTAAACCATCCCTAGAGACTCTGAAATTTCAATTTGAAAACAGTGTCTGCACTTTTTCTTCAAAATCCTCAAATTAGCTATTTTCCTATCAAATTAAATTTTGCGACAAAGAGAGAAAGTGGCATCTGCGCAGGGAGGCAAGTACAGGAGGTCGGCATCCATCTGATGTAACCCCTCTATGCTGCCTGATTTATGCATTCCTTTACAGTATATAGCTATTTATTGATATATAGATATTTATTGATATATAGATATTTATTGATATATAGATATTTACTGATATAGATATTTATTGATATATAGATATTTATTGATATATTGATATGTATTGATATATAGATATTTACTGATATATAAATATTTATTGATATATACATATTTATTGATATATAGATATTTATTTATATATAATCATTTATTGATATATAGATATTTATTAATATAAAGATATTTATTGATATATAGATATTTATTGATATATAGATATTTATTGATATATAGATATTTATTGATATCTATATATCAATAGATATTTACTGATATCTATATATCAATATATATATATAGATATTTACTGATATATAGATATTTATTGATATATAGATATTTATTGATATATAGATATTTATTTATGTATAATCATTTATTGATATATAGATATTTATTGATATATAGATGTTTACAATAGACACATTACTGGTGGTCATGTTTCAAGATAATTATGAGAAAGTGCCCCAATTTCACAATTCTACCATGTGCTTTGCCTCTGATCATTCACATAAGAAATGTTTATATTCCTTTTCCTCTGATTATCATCAAACAAAGATAATTCTAAAAGAATCCAATGGAAGATTAAAAGCGCCATCTACACAATAATCGTATAAGAATTTAAGTCTAAAATTAAATGTTAAATGAAATTTGTCTGTCGTCAGGAAATAGCGGAGCGAGGCAGATTTGGAGCGGTGCCTGATGGGACTATTGCATGCTGGGATGCACCAGAGACGGGAGGCAAAATCACGTCTAATTTTGGTTTTATACAAGACAAAGTACCGCAGCAGTAGCAGGGTTTCCAAACTTAAGTAGTTTTGCAAATGCTACATGCAGCTTTTTGGTGGTAATGAAGAGAATGGAAAACCAGTGGCTTTCCTTGCTGTGTGCTTTACCAATGAGGTTTTTATCAATATAGATTGAGTGAGGTCACCAAGTGTGGGGAGATTTCAAAGTCCAAGCACATGGCATCAGTCTCGTTTATACTAATGTTCTACATGGTACCTTGCACGCTGAGCCCTTCTGCTTGTCTTCACAGCAGATTAAAACATCTCTCCAAAGGAAAGAAATTGTTCTTTACTGGAATAATACTTTTCCCAAATTACATTGTTTCAAAGGCACCAAACTAAATATGTTTCTAAAGATAAATTTGATATTTCTTTGGGCAACTACTCTAGTTTCGTTTTCTAAAATTTCTTACTCCATAATTTAATTCAAATGTCACATGCATTGCATTTGAAAAGGAATTTTCCACCAACAAAGGGCTCTGGGTTGATGTGAGAAGATTTCCTCATTACTGATGACAATGAGCTTGACCATATCACCATGGCAACAACATTGACTACTGTAACATAACAGTATACTTGATTCTTCACTGTGACATAGAGCTTTTTATATTATGTACATTACATTGCAGAATATACCTATAAAGGTATTTGCAATAACATTCAATTCAATATGACTGAGCAGCCGAACAAAAAATCTTTCAAACAATAACATATCTATTGAATAGAATATTAACCCAAAATGTTTCTGCATGATCAAATTTTCAAAATGGTCCTATTCTACTGGAAAGTGCATTCATAAAAGTATCTGATATGAAGTATTCCTTTAGGAATTATAGTGTTGTTTGGCTGCGTCTTCATAACCTCGGGAGATAATGTGGCTAAGTTTACGCACCCGGACTGGGTGACAGCCTGACATCAAACCCCGTCGTAAAACATGCAAAGATAGGCCCATAAATGGACAGAAAACATGAGAGTACGGCAAGCCTAATAGTTTAATGGAAAGTGAATATGAATCAAAGCCAAGACAAGTAGACAGACGGAGAGCAAGGTTGGTGTATTGGGATGACAAATACTGCCTCAGAGATGTGCTCCTACATATGCAGTACCCACCTTTGTGCAAACTCCAGGCCATTACTGTGTGTAACGTATTGGTCGTGTTCTTGATGAGTCCATTACAACGTAAATGACGGCATTATATTTCCTGGGATCATGTCGGCAGACCAATCGGAACCATAAAATATTCTTATATCCACCCTGAATACACCACTACGAGGGGAGAGTACCACACTCTAGCCAGGCATGTTCTGGTTATAATAACGATGTTAGTAAAATCTTATAGGTATATAACTTTATTCTAATAGTTGTAGATTTTTATAATTCAACTTTGGCTCCAAATGCACACAAATGCACACAAACTGAAGACGATGTTTAGAGCATTGCTTATGAGAGGGTTAGGATTGGTATTGTCGGTATACTGTGCTGATATATGGTAAACTGTGATAAATATGTTGTTCTGAAAAATTGAGATAGCACAGTGTAAAAGTTTCTGATATATGTGGGGTATTGTATTGGAGCTGGTTTCATATTGAAACAAAAGAATCAATGACCATAAATATCCTCCAACATAAACAGTGGCAATAGTTATCAGACTTAATGGAGGAATCTATATCGTGTGGCTGATATTTGTTTTTAATATCTATTGTGCCTCATAACAGTTTTTTTTACAGGCCATGACTTGTATTATCATGTCTGAGTGACAATGCAGAAGAAACATGCTTATTCCTTCCTCATAAAGAGATGGGTATTGTGTTACAATTCTCCATATAAGGACTATGCATCATTGTGATTCTCCCTGTTAATTCCTAAATGATATGAAATGTAACCCAAAAGTATAAGGCCCAGTTCTGTGCGTTATATCAATCATATCGGGACTCCATCACTGAGTTACAATCACATCTACAATCATATCGGGTCTCTATCACTGAGTTACAATCACATCTACAATCATATCGGGTCTCTATCACTGAGTTACAATCACATCTACAATCATATCGGAACAATATCACTGAGTTACAATCACATCTACAATCATATCGGAACAATATCACTGAGTTATAATCACATCTACAATCATATCGGGACTCTATCACTGAGTTATAATCACATCTACAATCATATCGGGACTCTATCACTGAGTTACAATCACATCTACAATCATATCGGGACTCTATCACTGAGTTACAATCACATCTACAATCATATCGGAACAATATCACTGAGTTATAATCACATCTACAATCATATCGGGACTCTATCACTGAGTTATAATCACATCTACAATCATATCGGGACTCTATCACTGAGTTATAATCACATCTACAATCATATCGGGACTCTATCACTGAGTTATAATCACATCTACAATCATATCGGGTCTCTATCACTGAGTTACAATCACATCTACAATCATATCGGGTCTCTATCACTGAGTTATAATCACATCTACAATCATATCGGGACTCTATCACTGAGTTATAATCACATCTACAATCATATCGGGTCTCTATCACTGAGTTATAATCACATCTACAATCATATCGGGACACTATCACTGAGTTACAATCACATCTACAATCATATCGGGACACTATCACTGAGTTATAATCACATCTACAATCATATCGAGACACTGTCACTGAATTACAATCACATCTACAATCATATCGGGACACTATCACTGAGTTACAATCACATATAATGTCAAGAGTCAAACATCTCGCAGGAATAGAACAATAAAGATGTGTATCTCTGAAGGATGTCTCTTGCCTTAAGTGAGGATGTTAATGATGGAACTCGTGTGCTGTTTAATGCTGTTTGGGAGCATCCCAGTGTTTAGTTAGTTTTGTTGTGTTAGAAAGGCTTGTTGTGCAATCCTGTCATGTTAGGTCAATCAGCACATACTGACTAATGCTGACACGTACACCTCCATCAGTGGGAGGCACACATGCTGACTAATGCTGACACATACACCTCCATCAGTGGGATGTGCACATGCTGACTAATGCTGATACGTACACCTCCATCAGTGGGATGTGCACATGCTGACTAATGCTGACACATACACCTCCATCAGTAGGCTGTGCACATGCTGACTAATGCTGACACATACACCTCCATCAGTGGGATGTGCACATGCTGACTAATGCTGACACATACACCTCCATCAGTAGGCTGTGCACATGCTGACTAATGCTGACACGTACACCTGCATCAGTGGGAGGCACACATGCTGACTAATGCTGACACGTACACCTCCATCAGTGGGAGGCACACATGCTGACTAATGCTGACACGTACACCTCCATCAGTGGGAGGCACACATGCTGACTAATGCTGACACGTACACCTCCATCAGTGGGATGTGCACATGCTGTCTAATGCTGACACATACACCTCCATCAGTGGGATGTGCACGTGCTGAATAATGCTGACACCTACACCTCCATCAGTGGGAGGCACACATGCTGACTAATGCTGACACGTACACCTCCATCAGTGGGAGGCACACATGCTGACTAATGCTGACACGTACACCTCCATCAGTGGGAGGCACACGTGCTGACTAATTCTGACACGTACACCTCCATCAGTGGGATGTGCACATGCTGTCTAATGCTGACACATACACCTCCATCAGTGGGAGGCACACATGCTGAATAATGCTGACACGTACACCTCCATCAGTGGGATGCACACATGCTGACTAATGCTGACACGTACACCTCCATCAGTGGGATGCACACATGCTGACTAATGCTGACACATACACCTCCATCAGTAGGATGCGCACATGCTGAATAATGCTGACACGTACACCTCCATCAGTAGGCTGCACACATGCTGAATAATGCTGACACGTACACCTCCATCAGTAGGCTGCACACGTTGCATGTAGATTAAGTGATGACGCTCAGCCTGGGTGTGACACTTCCCTGTATCTTTAATGCCATCCGAAAAGGAGTCATAATGTAACTGCCACATTGCTTTGTGTCGCACAATTGATGGAATTGCCTTTTAAAACAAAGGGATAGGATTGCATACATTTGATGAGATAAACCAATTTTTCTCATTCTGAAATTCATAGTCGTGAACCTTTCATTAATACTCAAGGTCTTCAGTGACAATGTTGCATGCTTTGTGGGAATGGTTTTCTAAGAAATGAGTAGTACAGGCAAAGTGATGTAAAAAGGAAACTGTGTGAATAATGTCATCTGCTGACAGGGATTATTAAGACAATACTCAACCATTCACCTATCCCAATATAACAGTCACACCAGATTCACAATTGTAAAATGTGTGAAAA
Organism: Amphiduros pacificus; assembly: GCA_949316495.1. Classification (NCBI taxonomy): domain Eukaryota; kingdom Metazoa; phylum Annelida; class Polychaeta; order Phyllodocida; family Hesionidae; genus Amphiduros; species Amphiduros pacificus. Next base: position 52,663,219 of record OX439001.1, on the reverse strand, counting down.
ATTGATATGCTAGAACCCAGGAAAATTGCTAATATTACTCCAAGGATCATGCCACGGAGTTAGATTGCTCCAAAGGGCTGAGCAGACTATCAGAAATAGGATCTTTAATGTCTTCCTTAATCTGTCAAAAAATAAAGTGTTCTTTTTTAATGTAAACATGAAATATTCCTCAGCAAAAGGATAAAAATGATGAAAAAATTAATCATTTTACATATAGAATTAAGTGAAAAGGTTAATTTAGCAATGGTGTGGTTGTGATCATGAACAGACAAGAAAGTGCTTTCCAAAGATGGAGCACCTTGGTGCAGCATTAAATCATTGTATAATTATCCCAGGCCACTTAACTTCATCTCTATCAAATTACTATTAAATGCTAATCAATTTCCACCTGAACCTGTCTGTGGTGATGTCTCAGTGCAGTGTCAGACAGCGTTCCTTAATGCTTATCATCTTCAGCCTTTTAAAATATTCAAACATTTAACACTGGCTACGAATGAAAGCCTTCCCGAGATCATATTTGCTGCCTCTCTGTTTGGATAGGTACAATATAAATAAATTAACCTTTATCATTAGACAAACTCTCATTCCTCAGTCTGAATCACCATTTAACTTATTTCCTACTTCTTTTGTCAAAAATTAATCAGCGTTTAGCTTATCAAAGGATTTTCTAATGCTGTGCCTGAAACAACTGTTAGAGGAGGATGTACAAAAGGAAAAGATAATACCTACTGGTACTACTGGTACTACTGGTACTACTGGTACTACCATGATGGCTTTGATACCGACACACATTCAACATTTCATGTTTTAATACCTAACAGCACACAATAATCTCTCCTTCAAATCTTTATATCCAGCCCTGCAGGTAAAACACTATTTTTTGTCAAAGTATTTTCCTTTAAAACATTTTAGGCCCATTAATCTACTCCCACATTTAAATTCATGGCTATAAAACTAGCAAGATTGAACTAATGAGTTTATGTCACACAAAACTTGCTTTATTGCAAATGAGCATGAAAACATCGTGCTTTGGCCCGATCACAATATGAATTATGCACTTGATCGGTTTAAACCATTGAAACAAGAGGCATTTGCAGCTAAAATATTAATTGTGAATATTCCTTCTACTGGCATGGCATCAAGGCCACTTAAATGTTCCGCCCAAATGTTCTGCATATAGTGTAAGTGTACCCCAGACATCATGTCGGCTCCATCCAATCTCAAACATCACACTTTTGCATGCAAGTCTTGGGGGTCACACCAACCCAATCTTGTTCATTAAATTTACAGTATGTTTTTTGAGGCAGAGACATATAAGATGAAGGTTTCTGCATTATTTTTCATGTTATTAAGATTGGCCTCTTTACTATATTAACTACAATGGAGCAGCACCAAGCAGAGTGCATTATCACCATGGCATGTTGTGTCTCATTACTGTACAGGATTATGGGTACTTATAAGTTTTATTCAAAATGATGTGTGCTCAATCATTTAAGTTCCCATCGGTAGAAATACTTAGAATTAGAATAATAGTATAAGAACGAAGTGGATAACATTCAAATGAAAAATTATTTGGACAAACAAAGGGCTAAAATTTGAGAATTAGAGAAGGTACGATCTACACATATTATATGAGAGATTTCTATTTTTGATGAAGGGCATGCAAGAACTTCATTTACTTTTCAATGATGTTTTATCCAATTTGGCCATAAACTCATGACTTCAATTGTGGTATCTGTGATGATCTAAAGATATTATATGCAGTGTATCATTTATATATGCAGTGTATCCTTTATGTATGCAGTGTATCATTTATATATGCAGTGCATCCTTTATATGTGCAGTGTATCATTTATGTATGCAGTGTATCATTTATATATGCAGTGTATCCTTTATATGTGCAGGGCATCATTTATATATGCAGTGCATCCTTTATGTATGCAGTGTATCATTTATATGTGCAGTGTATCATTTATATGTGCAGTGTATCATTTATATATGCAGTGTATCATTTATACATGCAGTGTATCATTTATATATGCAGTGTATCATTTATATATGCAGTGTATCTAAAGCGCCATGAGCAGACCTAGACTGGTATAGTGCAAAACAAGTCATTATTATTATTGTTGTTGTTGTTGTTGTTGTTGCAGTAAATACAGAGACATAAGCAGGTTAAGTGTGATTATATATAATAAAGCAAGTTTTATCATCCTGTCAGCATCAGCACCACATGCACACTACAACATCGCCCCCTGGTGGAGTTTGGTGCACTCTCTTTTATCTAGGATTGAGGGGTAGGTTAGGCACTAGTAAATGTCCCAAATAGGGACAGTAAACCACCTCGTAGATGCCTGTAAGCTGTGGCTGGAATATCGGTCCTACATCACTGGAAATATGTGGTCATCTTTTGGGGTTTCCCTTTTCTATATTTACGTGAGCCAATCAGAGCAATCCTCCAATAATTAGTGACATTATTCACCCACTGCACAAACTCATTTCAACGTGAGGTCCTTGATAGTCCTAATATATTTGGACTAGGATAGTGTAGGGGTAGGTATCACTCACCATATCTGACTCAGTCTCCTGGCTCGGGGCCCCGGTCGACTCCTCCTCCCCATCTTCATTACCTCCCTCCCCTACTGAACTGCCATCTCCAGTCTGAAACAAGCAAACATTGCCAATTTGTTTGGTACCTGATTCAATTGTAAAACATTGATTTAAAAAAAACGCTGTAAATGTAATATTAATTTTATAATCATATTGGAAATTTTGTAAAGTGCCTGGGTTTTTTTTAATTGTCACCTCACAATCTGATCGTAAATGGAGAGAAATTGGCATGAAAACTAAACAAAGACTGGAAAATCATGTGACTGCATTTCATAATTCAGGGCAGTGTATTCCACCCTTGACTCGTCAGCACTATACAACCCCCTGTTGCTATCTCCACAGTGAATAGAGCTGTTAATTTCACAGTGTCATAACAATTATGCTGACATCCTGTGTAGCCGACACTCGCTACCCACCGCGACATGGCTAGAATTAAAGCTGTGTCGCCTGGGAATCACAAACAATAATGTGTGATAATGTTTTGGCAACTAAGTGCATCACTTGTCACAACAATATAATTGCTGGATATTGCAGCTTCCTCTTTCATGCTACTCTGCCCGTCTTCGGTGGCTTTTCCTCGATGGCATTCTTTGCCATGGTTTCATTAAAAGCTGCATGGTGCTCTTGCTGCCACTGTGGAACGATTCTACACCTTTGAAAATGACTTGTTCATATAACCAACTGCATACAAAGTTAAGAAAATTTATCAATGCAACAACTTTAATCAACTTTATTCACATATCTTCATAACAAAGTAATAAACAGGGTTAGATTTCTGGTCAGTAAAAATGGGATAAGATATGCATTCCATCAACGGAGGCCATGACACCACGGCGAAGAAGTCATTGCATTGTGCTAACTTCATCACTGGGAGAAGCAGACATGTACCCTTAATGGTATCATTATAGGGCCTTGGCTTCATCAATGCTGGGAGCTATCATGCCCTTCTCCATCCTCCACAGCTGGTCACCAGCCCACAGCATGTCACCAACCCACAGCGCGTCACCAGCCCACAGCACGTCACCAGCCCACCCACAGAATGTCACCAGCCCACCCACAGCGTGTCACCAGCCCACAGCGCGTCACCAGCCCACAGCACGCCACCAGCCCACAGCACATAGTGCGTCACCAGCCCACAGCACGTACTTCACCAGCCCACAGCACGTACTTCACCAGCCCACAGCATGTCACCAGCCCACAGCACGTCACCAGCCCACAGCACGTCACCAGCCCACCCACAGCATGTCACCAGCCTACAGCACGTCACCAGCCCACCCACTGCATGTCACCAGCCCACCCACAGCATGTCACCAGCCCACAGCACGTCACCAGCCCACCCACAGCATGTCACCAGCCCACAGCACGTCACCAGCCCACCCACAGCATGTCACCAGCCCACAGCACGTCACCAGCCCACCCACAGCATGTCACCAGCCCACAGCAAGTCACCAGCCCACCCACAGCATGTCACCAGCCCACAGCACGTCACCAGCCCACAGCACGTACTTCACCAGCCCACAGCATGTCACCAGCCCACAGCATGTCACCAGCCCACAGCATGTCACCAGCCCACAGCACGTCACCAGCCCACAGCATGTCACCAGCCTACCCACAGCATGTCACCAGCCCACAGCATGTCACCAGCCCACAACACGCCACCAGCCCACAGCACGTAGTGCGTCACCAGCCCATAGCACGTACTTCACCAGCCCACAGCACGTACTTCACCAGCCCACAGCACGTACTTCACCAGCCCACAGCACGTAGTGCGTCACTAGCCCACAGCACGTAGTGCGTCACCAGCCCACAGCACGTACTTCACCAGCCCACAGCACGTACTTCACCAGCCCACAGCACGTACTTCACCAGCCCACAGCATGTCACCAGCCCACAGCATGTCACCAGCCCACAGCATGTCACCAGCCCACAGCATGTCATGTCACCAGCCTACAGCATGTCACCGGCCCGTAGCTGTCCACTTTTATGAAGCTGTAATTCATCATGCTGATGGCAAACAGCCCAGGAAGCACCCATCATGTGGTTTTACTGGTAAATTGAATGAGCATCCCCCCGACTCGGAGGTAAATGGGTAAAAAGCCAGCTCCGTGTGGCATGACAAGCCACAGCGGCCCAGGATAAACACCCCTATATACACTGCTAATACCTCTAATACCCCGCGAGTTGTCCCTCCCGTGTTGGGCACAGTCATGACCACAGATCCTGCCGCCCCGGCCAAATGCCTGCTGACAGCACATAATGAGTCAGGAGTAATGAGATTCGGCCGCTAACTGACCCAAGGTCAACAGTAACTTCCTACTCCAGTTGTCCCCCAAACTTCCCTTAACACACCTGAGAGGGGCTGCCTCTTCCCATCAGGCCTCACACACGTCCAATGCTCGTCAATCTGTCAACACTGCATTAGCGTTTCCTTGCATAAAGGAAGCCATTTTTCTTGAAATTTCTTCAGAATCACAAGCAAAGTAGCAAAGGAGGCTTGCTTCCTTTGCATCTAAAAGCTGCAAAGTTTCAAAAATGTGACTTCATCAAAAAGATGTCCCAACACATTTTCTTTCAACATCTTCTCTCATCTTTGCATATCAAGATCTTTTGTGACATCCATTTCTCAACATAAAACACCCTTAAGACATTAGGTCTCGTCATACACTTGTTTATAAATGTGATGTAAGAAAGTCGATGAGTTCAAAGGATGATACAAATTGACATCCGCTATTTTGATGCTGAAACTTTGAGCACTTTAACTTTTAAAGGTTCCACAAAATTAGTAATCTTAAAATCTTACATTATTGAATTGCACCTTTTGTTCATCAAAGATGGACTGCCCGTGTTCACTCTGCGCATGTTGTATTAGATCCCAGCAGCTTGCAAAATCCAGGTGACATGATGCACAAGAAACTATGAGCGGTTCTGAACCTGCAAGGAAATAAAGATATAATATATATAATGGTATATACCAGTACAATAAAGGGCAATGATATCTTTTAAAAAAATATCTTTTGCATGACTTGGCAATGAAGATCAGGGTTTAAGTTATGATGTATTTACGATAATGCAAAGTAAAGATTGCTGATTGTTACATCGGAAAGAGAAGGGCTAGGGTTCCAGTGGCTGGCTCGAGTCTTATGAAGAGGTAGATTGCTTGACTTCGACCATATTTAAACTACATTTTTAAGGCAAAAGATGGATATGCCACACTCAGAAAACAAAAAAACTGAAGAAAAAATAACAATACAATGCTCTTGCATCTTGCTTTGAATTAATGTAGCGATACAAATGAGACATGTTTACAATAGTGGAGCCTCATGGTATAATATCCTTCCTTGAATAAATGTTGGATTGATGTACAAATGAAAAGAGCATTTGCATGCGTAGTTCAGTGCTGACATCACCACCACCAGTCACTTCCCGTGAGACGCTTGCAATATGTTCCTTATACATGAAATCGTTTGCCAACAGAATTAAGTTTAGAACACAAATGTCTTTGATGTGACAAGATAATTGATAACTTCATCAATTCCCAAATCCAAGCCTGTGAGAAAGTGTAGCTACTACATAAAACCCTCGTATATCCATTCTTAGACATGGAATACTTCATACATGAAATTTACTCTTGACATATAACCAGGTGGGAACAGTGACAGATAACATGGAAATATTGCCCTGAAAAATAGTGATATTGTCTTTATACCTTATTCTAAATTTCCCTCATACAACTATGCAAAATGACCATATTATCCAAATACAACTATGTAAAATGACCTTATTATCCAAATAAAACTATGCAACACAGCTTGTTGCAGAAACAATCCGAACACATGCAACTGTATAAAATTACAGAGATAATATGTAAAATGTGAAAGGCTTTCAGCCAAATAAGATTCCTCATACAGCTGTGTAAGGCTATCCGTGAAATAAGATTCCTCATACAACTGTGTAAGACTATCAGTTAAATAAGATTCCTTATACAACTGTGTAAAGCTATCAGTTAAATAAGATTCCTTATACAAACATGCATCCAAGCTTTCCTAATATGAGCATGTCCAATGATTAGTTACACTGCCATGCAATACAGCCTACTTAAGATGTAATTTCACGAACATCAACAGAGCAACATCTTGCGAAAAATCCAATTTCCTTTCATTTTTCAAAACGTCAACATAATTTTACATTCCTTCCTCACCTTGAAATTTTAATAAAGCATTTTTTTTCCAAACATCCCAATTCTTATTCTGGTGCAGTTTTGTCATTAAGTGAGGAAGCTCATCTCGTTGTTAAGCCAGTCTTAAGTCCTGATACAGAACACGTCAGCACTGCTAACAATTGCCTTTATTACAACCTACTTCAAATCGTGTCATATTTTATCAGGATCAATCATCTGCTCAAATAAAAAATATGCACTGAAGTATCCTTTCCTATGCATGTTTTTTAACTCTGAGTCAAACATAATTGTCAGTATTTATCACGTAATGCATTATAAGTGAAGTGATATGTAGAGTTTTATACAAAGGTTTGCCACATGAATCACAAATTCTAAAATTCTATGAAACTTTTTACTGATTTTCCAAATTTTATAATATGATTTTATCAAATTTTTCACTGACAAATCTGCATCAGGATCAAATTTCTATTGTTGCCTTTTCATATCCTGGATTATCACAGACTTTTGTTTTCTCTCCATCTAAGTTATCAATTTAGAATTCAGCTTGTTGTAACTTGTATTTATGATTATCGTAAAAGCTTAATGTAATGTTTCATTATGATGCTATGTCACCTAATACAACCAGCCTTGATGCGATGCAACAAGCCTTGATGCGATGCAACAAGCCTTGATGCGATGCAACAAGCCTTGATGCGATGCAACAAGCCTTGATGTGATGCTACAAGCCTTGATGTGATGCAACAAGCCTTGTTGCGATGCTACAAGCCTTGATTTGATGCTACAAGCCTTGATGTGATACTACAAGCCTTGATGTGATGCTACAAGCCTTGATATATGTTACAAGCCTTGATGTATGTTACAAGCCTTGATGTATGTTACAAGCCTTGATGTATGTTACAAGCCTTGATGCAATGCTACAAGCCTTGATGTGATGCTACCAGCCTTGATGTGATGCAACAAGCCTTGATGTGATGCAACAAGCCTTGATGTGATGCAACAAGCCTTGATGTGATGCAACAAGCCCTGATGTGATGCTACAAGCCTTGATGTGATGCTACAAGCCTTGATGTGATGCTACAAGCCTTGATGTGATGCTACAAGCCTTGATGTGATGCTACAAGCCTTGATGCGATGCTACAAGCCTTGATGTGATGCAACAAGCCTTGATGTGATGCTACAAGCCTTGATGTGATGCTACAAGCCTTAATGTGATGCAACAAGCCTTGATGCGATGCTACAAGCCTTGATGTGATGCTACAAGCCTTGATGTGATGCTACCAGCCTTGATATATGTTACAAGCCTTGATGCGATGCTACAAGCCTTGATGTGATGCAACAAGCCGTGATGTGATGCAACAAGCCTTGATGTGATGCAACAAGCCTTGATGTTATACTATAAGCCTTGATGCAATGTAACAAGCCTTGATGTATGTTACAAGCCTTGATACGATGCAATAAGCCTTGATATATGTTACAAGCCTTGATGTGATGCTACAAGCCTTGATGTTACAAGCCTTGATGTGATGCTACAAGCCTTGATGCAATGATACAAGCCTTGATGTGATGCTACATGCCTTGATGTGATGCTACCAGCCTTGATATATGTTACAAGCCTTGATGCGATGCTACAAGCCTTGATGTATGTTACAAGCCTTGATGCAATGCTATAAGCCTTGATGTGATGCTACCAGCCTTGATGTGATGCAACAAGCCTTGATGTGATGCAACAAGCCTTGATGTGATGCAACAAGCCTTGATGTTATACTATAAGCCTTGATGCAATGCAACAAGCCTTGATGTATGTTACAAGCCTTGATACGATGCAACAAGCCTTGATATATGTTACAAGCCTTGATGTGATGCTACAAGCCTTGATGTTACAAGCCTTGATGTGATGCTACAAGCCTTGATGCGATGATACAAGCCTTGATGTGATGCTACCAGCCTTGATGTGATGCAACAAGCCTTGATGTGATGCAACAAGCCTTGATGTGATGCAACAAGCCCTGATGTGATGCTACAAGCCTTGATGTGATGCTACAAGCCTTGATGTGATGCTACAAGCCTTGATGTGATGCTACAAGCCTTGATGTGATGCTACAAGCCTTGATGCAATGCTACAAGCCTTGATGTGATGCAACAAGCCTTGATGTGATGCTACAAGCCTTGATGTGATGCTACAAGCCTTAATGTGATGCAACAAGCCTTGATGCGATGCTACAAGCCTTGATGTGATGCTACAAGCCTTGATGTGATGCTACCAGCCTTGATATATGTTACAAGCCTTGATGCGATGCTACAAGCCTTGATGTATGTTACAAGCCTTGATGCAATGCTATAAGCCTTGATGTGATGCTACCAGCCTTGATGTGATGCAACAAGCCGTGATGTGATGCAACAAGCCTTGATGTGATGCAACAAGCCTTGATGTTATACTATAAGCCTTGATGCAATGTAACAAGCCTTGATGTATGTTACAAGCCTTGATACGATGCAATAAGCCTTGATATATGTTACAAGCCTTGATGTGATGCTACAAGCCTTGATGTGATGCAACAAGCCCTGGTGCGATGCTACAAGCCTTGATGTGATGCTACAAGCCTTGATGTGATGCTACCAGCCTTGATGTGATGCTACCAGCCTTGATGTGATGCTACAAGCCTTGATGTGATGCTACCAGCCTTGATGTGATGCTACAAGCCTTGATGTGATGCAACAAGCCCTGATGTGATGCTACAAGCCTTGATGTGATGCTACAAGCCTTGATGTGATGCTACAAGCCTTGATGTGATGCAACAAGCCCTGATGCGATGCTACAAGCCTTGATGTGATGCAACAAGCCCTGATGCGATGCTACAAGCCCTGATGTGATGCTACAAGCCTTGATGTGATGCTACCAGCCTTGATGTGATGCTACCAGCCTTGATGTGATGCTACCAGCCTTGATGTGATGCTACCAGCCTTGATGTGATGCTACAAGCCTTGATGTGATGCAACAAGCCCTGATGCGATGCTACAAGCCTTGATGCGATGCAACAAGCCTTGATGTGATGCTACAAGCCCTGATGCGATGCTACCAGCCTTGATGTGATGCTACCAGCCTTGATGTGATGCTACAAGCCTTGATGTGATGCTACAAGCCTTGATGTGATGCTACAAGCCTTGATGTGATGCTACAAGCCGTGATGTGATGCTACCAGCCTTGATGTGATGCTACAAGCCTTGATGTGATGCAACAAGCCTTGATGTGATGCTACAAGCCTTGATGTGATGCTACCAGCCTTGATGTGATGCTACAAGCCTTGATGCGATGCTACCAGCCTTGATGTGATGCTACAAGCCTTGATGTGATGCTACAAGCCGTGATGTGATGCTACAAGCCTTGATGTGATGCTACAAGCCCTGATGTGATGCTACAAGCCTTGATGTGATGCTACAAGCCATGATGTGATGCTACAAGCCTTGATGTGATGCTACAAGCCGTGATGTGATGCTACCAGCCTTGATGTGATGCTACAAGCCTTGATGTGATGCTACAAGCCGTGATGTGATGCTACAAGCCTTGATGTGATGCTACAAGCCTTGATGTGATGCTACCAGCCTTGATGTGATGCTACCAGCCTTGATGTGATGCTACAAGCCTTGATGTGATGCTGCAAGCCGTGATGTGATGCTACAAGCCTTGATGTGATGCAACAAGCCTTGATGTGATGCAACAAGCCTTGATGCGATGCTACCAGCCTTGATGTGATGCTACCAGCCTTGATGTGATGCTACAAGCCTTGATGTGATGCTACAAGCCTTGATGTGATGCTACCAGCCTTGATGTGATGCTACAAGCCCTGATGCGATGCTACCAGCCTTGATGTGATGCTACAAGCCTTGATGTTATACTATAAGCCTTGATGTGATGCTACCAGCCTTGATGTGATGCTACAAGCCTTGATGTGATGCTACAAGCCGTGATGTGATGCTACAAGCCTTGATGTGATGCTACAAGCCTTGATGTGATGCTACCAGCCTTGATGTGATGCTACCAGCCTTGATGTGATGCTACAAGCCTTGATGTGATGCTACAAGCCGTGATGTGATGCTACAAGCCTTGATGTGATGCTACAAGCCTTGATGTTATACTATAAGCCTTGATGTGATGCTACCAGCCTTGATGCGATTCAACAAGCCTTGATGTTATACTATAAGCCTTGATGTAATGCTACAAGCCTTGATGTGATGCAACGAGCCTTGACGTGATGCTCTAAGCCTTGACATTCCTTAAGTCTTGATGTAGTACAATTATGGTAACATTAAACAAGAAAATGTAAATCCAGACAGACTACCTGGAGGGACAACCACTGAAGTTTGGCCATCTATTAGGATTATATGAGTGTGGCCCGACCAAGCCGGGCAGTCAACATTCCTGACTCCTTTAAATGGCTCCTGCTTTAATTCACAACTTGTCTCTGATGCAGTTTATATTGTCATGCAGTTTATATTGTCTTTGAATGTGGCGTCAAGTTTTCGTCAAATCTTGTGGTTCGAGGTACAATCTGAGGGATATCTTGTGGTTCTAGGTTCAATCTGAGGGATATCTTTTGGTTCTAGGTTCAATCTGAGGGATATCTTGTGGTTCGAGGTACAATCTGAGGATATCTTGTGTTTCTAGGTACAATCTGAGGTACAATCTAAAGGATATCTTGTGGTTCTAGATACAATCTGAGGGATATCTTGTGGTTCTCGGTACAATCTGAGGGATATCTTGTGGTTCTAGGTACAATCTGAGGGATATCTTGTGGTTCTAGGTACAATCTGAGGGATATCTTGTGGTTATAGGTACAATCTGAGGGATATATTGTGGTTCTAGGTACAATCTGAGGGATATCTTATGGTTCTAGGTACAATCTGAGGGATATATTGTGGTTCTTGGTACAATCTGAGGGATATCTTGTGGTTCTAGGTACAATCTGAGGGATATCTTGTGGATCCCATCTGAATTATCTCATATACAGCATGACAATATGGCTTTACACAATATAATAATAATAATCTGCTACAGACGGCATTTTCTCTATTATTAATTTTTTTCAAAAATCAACCAGAATAGGAAAATAAAATCCGAGCAAATGAATGAATTCAAGTTATACATAAATGAAATAAAAGAATTCTAACAAAAGAAGATGTATGGTGAAATGGGATATATTGTGATGTGTTGAGATATGACCTGAAGTTGCACATGTATCAACCATTTTCTCATCTTTCTTGTTTCGAGGTGATCTCCTGATTACCGCAAAATACACCCACAGAGCTAGGCTTACAAATCCTGCACAATACACACTATGGCAAAAAATATGTCAACCAAATGTGTGTAGGAAGATTCATGTTGCAGAATTTGTTATTTTTCTTTTTTTCTGAATAAAAAAATTAGTAATATTGTATTGCTCAGCAGCAGTTGACAGGCAACCATGATACTTCTGGGGTGTTCTGAAACAAACCAATCATTTCCACAAAGGGGGGGGGGGGTTGTTACATTTTCAAAGCGTCAGAGAGAAACTAGAGAGGTTAATCACATTTATCACAGGTTTCTGATTCGTTTGGGATGCACACAATTTTCCTGATGAGAATTGAGGTAAACCACGTCACCATTTCCCCAGCAAGACAAATAACCTTGATTCCAAGATCTTATGCTCAAACAGGTCTGCATCAATTTTAGCTTTCTACAAATGTTATCATCAACAAATAATAATTACACAAACCCATTGGCCTAGATTTTATTCTTTATTCATCTCTTAAACACCACAGCTTGAACAAATATTGAATATCAGACCAAAAAACCAAATCAATTCTTGTGAATTAAAAATGGCTGTCTTGAACTCAGATGCATTTCATGAAATAAAACGCAACCATTGGCTCCTGTAACATCTCTGTTGTCCCACATAAAGATGTGTCCTGGATAATATTGTGCCCATCTCAATTTAAAGAAATATTGTTTGTCTAAATTGAGATTGAGATTGTGTGTTTGTGTGTGTGTTTATGTGAGTGTGTGTTTGTGTGTGTTTGTATGAGTGTGTGTTTGTGTGAGTGCGTGTTAGTTTGTGTGTGTTTGTGTGAGTGTGTGTTTATGTGAGTGTTTGTTTGTGTGAGTGTGTGTTTGTGTGAGTGTGTGTTTGTGTGAGTGCATGTTTGTTTGTGTGTGTGTATGTGTGAGTGTTTATTTGTGTGAGTGTTTATTTGTGTGAGTGTTTATTTGTGTGAGTGTTTATTTGTGTGAGTGAGATTTTTTGTGCTGAATGTCTGTGATTTACTTGCCCCCCAAACCAAGAATTACATATACAATTTCAAAAATCAGATATAATACAAATACACTTTTTATATCCATGTCAAAGAAAGATCTCATCAAATAAAATGTAATTTGAAACATTTGAAACAAACAATTCTTCCCTTTTTAATAACATTTTCAATTACAATGATGTGTAATATTGTTACAATCCAATTAGAGCTTTAATATGTTACGTTGCTGGGTGTCGATATTTGCATAAGAAATGTCACTTAGAATAAATTATAACATCTACCAGGAAATATCAAAGGAGACAACAAATCTAATAAGATCCAAATAAAATTTCAAGACGGAGATGAAATGATGAGTTATTAATTTATGTGTTTGAATCAAGACTCGTCTCTGACAAACCAATGTGAATTCCCCTCATCAACTGATATCCTTGTCCAACTCAATAATCTCAAAATGTATTGAAAATAGCACCATATACACAAAATGGTGCCTACAGAACCAAATGGAATTATAGAAAAAAAACCACAGATACATGTAGTTATCTGGGATTCTCTAATTAGATTATCAGTACCATAATCAGCGTCAGAAAAAAATTACCTTTTAAAAGTTCATGACAGCATGATTCAGAATGATGAAATGAAATGATACTATAATTTTATAATATCTACCTATCAGAGAAAATAGTGCCTTTTCCTCAAATGTATTGCCATATGAGAGAAGGACGCTGGTAGCATGAAGCCGTGAAAATTTTCACTGTTCTATCTTTACATTTCAAGCAAAGGTTTGGTCAACCAATGCCTTTTAGCAAAAAACAGGCAGTTTGGTTAAGGACGACAAACACTTCAAAGTTTGTTTACCCAGAATGCTTCAGTGTTTGGAAAGTCAACATGGCGGACATGGTGGCACATCTTGGATGACATTAGGCTCACATTGGCCTCACAAGATAATATTACACTTGGGATGAAAGCACAGCTCATCTCTCACTACAGTGAATGGAGCTGATCTAAGGAAAGTACAGCCTGTCTCACCACACTGGGGAAAGTACAATCTGTCTCACCACACTGGGGAAAGTACAACCCGTCTCACCACACTGGGGAAAGTACAATCTGTCTCACCACACTGGGGAAAGTACAACCCGTCTCACCACACTGGGGAAAGTACAAACTGTCTCACCACACTGGGGAAATTACAATCTGTCTCACCACACTGGGGAAAGTACAACCTGTCTCACCACACTGGGGAAAGTACAACCTGTCTTACCACACTGGGGAAAGTACAGCCTGTCTCACCACACTGGGGAAAGTACAATCTGTCTCACCACACTGGGGAAAGTACAGCCCGTCTCACCACACTGGGGAAAGTACAGCCTGTCTCACCATACTGGGGAAAGTACAGCCTGTCTCACCACACTGGAAAAAGTACAACCTGTCTCACCACACTGGGGAAAGTACAGCCTGTCTCACCACACTGGGGAAAGTACAGCCTGTCTCACCATACTGGGGAAAGTACAACCTGTCTCACCACACTGGAAAAAGTACAACCTGTCTCACCACACTGGGGAAAGTACAGCCCGTCTCACCACACTGGGGAAAGTACAGCCCGTCTCACCACACTGGGTAAAGTACAGCCTGTCTCACCACACTGGGGAAAGTACAACCCGTCTCATCACACTGGGGAAAGTACAGCCTGTCTCACCATACTGGGGAAAGTACAACCTGTCTCACCACACTGGGGAAAGTACAGCCTGTCTCACCACACTGGAGGGAGTAGATATAACCACAGCAAAACCAGCAATAATTCAAATTAGATTCAGTGATATATAATTTCCAATGAAAAGATTATTGTAAAATGTGGACTGGCTGAGCCTGGGGATTAGATAAAACAATACAATGGGGAACCTAATCAATCTGATGATTATAAATGGAACAATTCAAATAATTCCTTATTCTGTCGTATCAAAGCATTCTTACTGCAATTCATTACGTCTGCAGTGTAATAAAAATATAAAATGTATTATACATATGAAAATCTGGACAGAGGATTGAGATTGATCAAAGCATTTCTCTTTGTTCTCCAACAATTAAAATATCAGGCAAGGAAAAACAAATGCTTTGTTTATGGAAAAAATTTTTCACAACAAGACAAGTGGTTTTGATGTTGTTATTATTGGTCATATTTGACAATGACCTAATTCTTGTTATGCAGGTTATTATTGTGTAATGAGGAAGGTTACAACCACCTCCATCAAGAAAGAGTTCCAAACAAGCAGAAACAGATCTCAAATATAGTTTTACTGGCCCAGCACATCATTTATGACAAAAGATCAAATTATATTGGATAAGAAATACAGGCGAGGTGTAGACCAATACAAACAAGGAGGCACATACCTTTAATCTGTTTAGCGGACTCCTCATTGCATCTGCATAGGAACCTGAGCTTGCAGCGTACACGTTTGTGTGCAGATAGTCTCTCCACATCAGGAAACAACTGTTTACAGTTTCCACAAATTAGGATATCTGGTGCCTCTGTAAATATCAAACAAAAACAGCCACGTGATTTATATAACGCTCAGCCCAATGCAGTGGAGAATTCCTCTGTTTATTCTCTGGTAAGATGAAACATTCTGAGGTAAGTTGACTGCGGCAGTGCTTGGTATGTAATCAGTTTATTTATGCAATGATTGTATCAAAATGTTTCATGAATATTTATTTTCTGTTGGCTAAATGACATCTATGAATATTTCTATTCATTTGCAGTGAAACACAATTTTTGTATACAGCTCTTAAAGCAATAATAAATACATGTTATAATATAGACTATATTATAACATACTGTATACTTTTATTGCTCAGAGACGACGAGGGCTAATGTGTACACCTCAGTTATTTGTGTAGATGCATTCAATTCATACTCTCGTGATCTTAGTTTCTGAGCAGGTTTGCAAACTGCTGAAAGAAGCAACTTCAAAATGAAGAGAAAATATGAATAACTTTTTCAATAAGGAAACTGTATACAATTCTTTTTTTAAATACGACTTTCTTGTTTATTTTGTCAACAACGTTGGAATGTATTTTTAATATTGTCCTTCTGGGCAGCCACAAGCTAAATTAGATGATAATATTTTAAATATTGCCCTGCTGTGCTAACCATGATCTATGCTACATGCCAATAGTTTAAATATTGCCCTGCTGTACTGACCATGATCTATGCTACATGCCAATAGTTTAAATATTGCCCTGCTGTGGTGACCATGGTCTATGCTACATGCCAATAGTTGAAATATTGCCCTGCTGTACTGACCATGGTCTATGCTACATGCCAATAGTTTAAATATTGCCCTGCTGACTATGGTCTATGCTACATGCCGGTCCAAAATCAGGTATGTTCTTTTTGGGAAAAATATTTTACAGAAAAAGATGACAGATTGGCCAGACTCACCATATGAGAAGACGGCAGGTTTGGGCTGTACTTTAGCGGGCATCCCTCCTCGACCTTTCATCCGCAGTTTGGGCATCATGCGGGCCTTTGCCAGGGCTGCCGCCGCGGCTGCTCCTCCGATCGGCACCAGGGTGCGCTTCAGGTGGGGAGCCTTCATGTTCATGGCAAGCATCGGTCCGAGGTCCGGTCTCGGCCGCTTGAGAGGTGGCGCTAGTGGTGCCCGCACCGGTCTGCAATGATATAATATGAAAACAACTATATGCCCTGCTTAAACAACACAGACTGATAAAATATACGTCTAAATACACATTATTGACAAATACTTGGTTTAAATATCTTCACAGGAGCCTGAAATTAGATTGTATATTATTATGTAATACTAAATACTCTCACATATAAATTGACTTTATGGATGTAGAACCAGCCATGGGTGAATTATACCATCTTTCTTTGTGAACAACCTGTATATATAACGCTCTCTTGACAATCTGAGGAAACAATGGTTTTGAAACTGAGTTTGATTCCTGTAATACCATAAATATACCCATCCCACCCCACCCATATTCGTGTGACAAAACAGCTTGATATAACAAGAAAGCTTTTCTGGCACTTGTAACATTCTTTTCCTTTTCCAGTTGAATGTTTTTGTCTTGTCTTGCTGCAGACTGGGGTGCTGTCCCTGTCAATGGCACCTCGGCCTTGCAAAATGCAGAAAATGTTCTCCATTCTTCTCTGCCTGTGTTCTGTCACATAATACAAAATAGCAATCCTCAGCTTACAGGCAGGAAGGCTTTGTGGTGGTCTTTGTGGTATTCACAATCAATCAATGCAAAGAAAGACATCTTTAAAAGTTTTAAAATGTATATCACAATGAATCTTTTTGAACATTTTATCATTTCTTGTTGTCATTTCATCATGGAACCAATGATGGTTATTGTCATATTTGCATAATTGATGGTTTACAATGAAGGTAATAATAAATATGATCCGGAATGAAATACAAGATATTTTTTTTTTTTTAATTTGGCATAACTTGTTTTGCAGTTAATCAAGCATCTGCACTGTGAATGATATTAATATCACGGATAAAAAATAAACTATAAAGAAAGCGTGTTACTCTGGAATCTGACCTGGAGTAGGGGCCTTCCAAATGAGTCTACCAAATGGAAATGTAAAGTGGTGGTGAAGTTTATAGAGCTTCTCAGAAAGACGAGGGTTGAAGTGCAGAGTGGAGTTGGCAATCACTGCCTGGCCGAGACCTTGTAAGGCATTCATTGTGGAATTTGTACACACCCGTTCTCTATGGCCACATAAAGCGAGACAAACAAAATGTAATCGCTCAACTGCAAACTGGTTCATCTCATACACTGTGCTTCATCTTGTACAAAAGTGTTTTACCTGATGAAAATGGCTTTTTTCATGCACAAAAGTTCTCTCATGAAGATATGGTTGATCTCATAATAAACTGGTTAATCCATTAAAAATAGCCTTTTAACTGTTTTTGTCCTAACTATCTCAGATATTTGACTCCAGCATTGCCTTTACAAATCTAATAACCATTTTTCACCAAAAAATCTCACAACATAAAAAAATTATTAGTTAGATTTGGGGTTTAAGTTAAAATGAACTAAAATTAAAGTAACAATGTTTATTTGCTGGTCCAGATTGGGCCCACAGCAGACGGGCAATCAGTATTCCTTGTTGGACCCCTCGGCACATTACGGCCTTTGTGTCCAGCATAAGATTAACCCCAGTAACATTTCACATATTTCTCCCCCTGCTTAGACAATGATGCCACAATAAATGAAACCTTCTCTGACGAAATATTGATAATCATAGACAAACATTTTTATATATTATGATTTTTATAATTATATAAAAAAGAGTTTAAGAGATGGAGAATTATATGAATGATAATTAGAAACATTGTATGATGTCAAATGTGTTGTGTCAAACAAACCCCACCAAAAACATTTGGATTTGATTGGATAAGGATAAACCAATGCCTGTATAAAGCGTGCATCGTGGCATTGTATAAAGCATGCATCATGGCATTATATAAAGCATGCACCGTGGCATTGTATAAAGCATGCATTGTGGCATTGCATCATGTCATTGTATAAAGCATGCATCGTGGCATTGTATAAAGCATGCATCGTGGCATTGCATCATGTCATTGTATAAAGCATGCATCGTGGCATTGTATAAAGTATGCATCGTGGCATTGCATCGTGGCATTATATAAAGCATGCATCGTGGCATTGTATAAAGCGTGCATCGTGGCATTGTATAAAGCGTGCATCGTGGCATTGTATAAAGCATGCATCGTGGCATTGTATAAAGCATGAATCGTGGCATTGCATCGTGGCATTGTATAAAGCATGCATCGTGGCATTGTATAAAGCGTATATCATGGCATTGTGTCGTGGCATTGTATAAAGCATGCATCGTGGCATTGTATAAAGCGTGCATCGTGGCATTGTATAAAGCGTGCATCGTGGCATTGTATAAAGCATGCATCGTGGCATTGTATAAAGCATGCATCATGGCATTGTATAAAGCATGAATCGTGGCATTGCATCGTGGCATTGTATAAAGCATGCATCGTGGCATTGTATAAAACGTGTATCATGGCATTGTATCGTGGCATTGTATAAAGCATGCATCGTGGCATTGTATAAAGCATGCATCATGGCATTGCATCGTGGCATTATATAAAGCATGCATCGTGGCATTGTATAAAGCGTGCATCGTGGCATTGTATAAAGCATGCATCGTGGCATTGTATAAAGCATGAATCGTGGCATTGTATAAAGCATGAATCGTGGCATTGCATCGTGGCATTGTATAAAGCATGCATCGTGGCATTGTATAAAGCATGCATCGTGGCATTGTATAAAGCGTGCATCATGGCATTGCATCGTGGCATTATATAAAGCATGAATCGTGGCATTGTATAAAGCATGCATCGTGGCATTGTATAAAGCATGCATCGTGGCATTGTATAAAGCGTGCATCGTGGCATTGTATAAAGCATGCCTCGTGGCATTGCATCGTGGCATTGTATAAAGCATGCATCGTGGCATTGTATAAAGCATGCATCGTGGCATTGTATAAAGCATGAATCGTGGCATTGTATAAAGCATGCATCGTGGCATTGTATAAAGCATGCATCATGGCATTGTATAAAGCATGCATCGTGGCATTGTATAAAGCATGCCTCGTGGCATTGCATCGTGGCATTGTATAAAGCATGCATCGTGGCATTGCATCGTGGTATTGATGAAGCATTTATAAAATTCTCCTGCATGACTCTGAAAGGTTTTCATACCTTATGAGCCTCCTTTGTGCTTCATAATTTAGCCCAAAGAAAAAAGCATTGTGGTGAAGAAGCAAAGAGCTCAGAAATGACAGGATTAGGATTTAATGAAGATGAGACCCTTGTTATCTCGTGAGGGACAATGAGTTATCATTCCTCATTTATTTTTCCACAACATTTCTGCAACCAATCCTGCCTATGAAGAGAATTTGTTAAACAATGATGAGGATCAACAATTAATTCTGTGTCACTGTGAGAAGCTTGTTAAAGGTTTTGATTGTGCTTGAAAGCAAATATTTCTGGTGGCATCTCCTTGCACAGGATCTGACAACCTGGTGATAATGGTGTGAGCTCACACATGGAAAGGTTTGGATGGGATATTGGGTGGATATGATGGGTCAGGTCCAAATGAAAATTAGGGCAAAAAAAATACTTTTGATGATTTTGCACACACATGAAATGCCAAATGAAATATAACAGTTGTTCTTAAAGACTACCTTAAATAAGGCCCAGTAATTGCTATATCTCACTCAATGTTATCTGTCCCTATACCCCATTAAACCCTATCTGTTCCTATATCCCATTAAACTCTATCTGTCCCTATATCCCATTAAACCCTATCTGTTCCTATATCTCATTAAACCATCTCTGTCCCTATATCCCATTAAACCCTATATGTCCCTATATCCCATTAAACCCTATCTGTCCCTATATCCCATTAAACCATCTCTGTCCCTATATCCCATTAAACCCTATCTGTTCCTATATCCCATTAAACCCTATCTGTCCCTATATCCCATTAACCCTATCTGTTTCTATATCTCATTAAACCATCTCTGTCCCTATATCCCATTAAACCCTATCTGTCCCTATATCCCATTAAACCCTATCTGTTTCTATATCTCATTAAACCCTATCTGTTTCTATTTCCCATTAAACCCCATCTGTTCCTATTTCCTTGTATCCCATTACATTCTATCGGTTCTCCAATCTCATTAAGCTCCATTTGTACCTAAGTTCCACCAAAGTCAGTTTGCTCAAATACCCCATTAAACTCCATCTCTTCACCTCTAAACGGCAGGAAGAGGAGGGTGCACCCTCCTGGTGCCAACCCAAAACAGTGCCATTCCAGACTTCAGACTCTGCAGACACTTGAAGCACACCACAACATACTGCCAACCAGGTTAATGCCTCTCAGATACTGCCTCCAAGATACTGCCAACCAGATACTGCCTCCCAGATACTGCCTCCCAGATACTGCCAACCAGGTACTGCCTCCCAGATACTGCAAACCAGGTACTGCCAACCAGGTACTGCCAATCAGATGCTGCCATTCCTAGGTTTCAATTGTTTTAATGAGCAGTAAACGTGTTGGAGACAGAATTGTTGCTGGGGAAGCTTTTTTCCCCATTTGCATCTCTTCTCCTGATTCCAATTGAGAACCAGCAATATTTACCCAGAGGTTTGTCATTACAATGTGTATTAACAAATAAATCAAATATCTTCTGATTCTAAGATGATGTTTATTCAGCCATAATCATATTTCTCTTCCACAATATTCATTTTTAATATTGAAATGTCAAATGGTATGGGTATGCAATCAACCAACCAATTAAACACCAATCTAACACCAGAAATGGTATGGTCGGTATATCATTCACCAGAAATAGTATGGTCAGTACATCATTCACCAGGGGCAATGGTATGGTCAGTATATCATTCACCAGGGGCAATGGTATGGTCAGTATATCATTCACCAGGGGCAATGGTATGGTCAGTATATCATTCACCACAGGCAATGGTATGGTCAGTATATCATTCACCAGAGGCAATGGTATGGTCAGTTTATCATTCACCACAGGCAATGGTATGGTCAGTATATCATTCACCAGAGGCAATGGTATGGTCAGTATATCATTCACCAGAGGCAAGGGTATGGTCAGTATATCATTCACCACAGGCAATGGTATGGTCAGTATATCATTCACCACAGGCAATGGTATGGTCAGTATATCATTCACCACAGGCAATGGTATTGCTTGTAAATTATACAACAGTAGCAAAGGTATGGTGTTCTATCTAATCAATTCAAAATAGATATTGGTGTAATAATATGGCTGGAATATCATTCAGCAAGAGCAACAAGATTTCTGGTCAACTATTTAACAGAATAAATGGGATTGGCATTATAGATATCACAGGAGATGGGCTTTATAATTAACTTTCAGTCATCCACAAAGATTCTCTGGCATTGTTGTGATTAAGACTTCTTGATATCTAATTGGTTTAAATCATTTTTGCCCATCAATATATACATAATAAAGCTAGTGTGTACTCGCTTCGCTCAATTACATTTAATCATAGCACAAACAAACATATTACTAGCCTACTTATAACATTTAAAGTTTCTAACAGAAATAGAATGAAGACATATTCATTGTGGGCAGTAATGTCGTGATAACTGGAGCCAAGCTGTGAAAGCAAAGAAGCCAAGATGGCCAAAAACCGATTGAAGATTGCATTTTTAAAATCTCTAAAGGGCCTAACACATAATATCTAGCGAGAATGCTCTAGTTGCTCTGAGAATCTCTAGTTTTATTCTTGTTGCAGATTCTTTTTATAAATTATCTTCTTTTATATTTAATTTTGCAGAAAAGGAAAGTAATTAATACCTTGTCACTACTTTGTGGGAAATAAATCAAAAGAAGTGCAATGCCAAATGGATTTTTTGTTAATAGAACTTGTCAGTTTCATTGTGAGGGGACCCCCTTTTTAACATGAACAATATTGGGACAGAGCTGCACAGGTCTGATGTCTAGCCATATCTTCTTGTCTTATTTTCCCTGCCTTGTCTTATCTTGTCCTGCCTTGTCTTGTCCTGCCTTGTCTTATCTTGTCCTGCCTTATCTTGTCCTGCCTTATCTTGTCCTGCCTTATCTTTTCCTGCCTTATCTTGTCCTGTCTTGTCTTGTTTTGTCCTGCCTTGTCTTGTCCTGCCTTGTCTTATCTTGTCCTGCCTTGTCTTATCTTGTCCTGCCTTGTCTAATCTTGTCTGCCTTGTCTTATCTTGTCCTGCCTTATCTTGTCCTGCCTTGTCTTATCTTGTCCTGCCTTATCTTGACCTGCCTTATCTTATCCTGCCTTATCTTGTCCTGCCTTGTCTTGTCCTGCCTTGTCTTATCTTGTCCTGCCTTGTCTTGTCCTGCCTTTTCTTATCTTGTCCTGCCTTGTCTTGTCCTGCCTTGTCTAATCTTGTCTGCCTTGTCTTATCTTGTCCTGCCTTATCTTGTCCTGCCTTGTCTTGTCCTGCCTTGTCCTATCTTGTCCTGCCTTTGTTTTGTCCTGCCTTGTCTTGTCTTGCCCTGCCTTGTCTTGTCTTCTCCTGCCTTGTCCTGCCTTGTCCTTTGGTATCCTTTCTTGACCTCCTGTTTAGTTTATGATGTCCTATGTAGCGCCAATGAGCAGAGCCATAATCATCAACCTTACAACCATCAAGATACTTGCCGCCAGATGAATACATTCTTTGGGATATAAGGATTATAAAATCCACATGGAACAGTGAACATGTGGACTATTATGCAATGTGACTTTTCTCTGGCCTGTTGGTACATTTCCCTTCTACCACTATTTATCTTGCTGTGTAGTTCTCAATATAACTAGAAAAACACACAATTATAATTAAAAAAACACACTTTAGTATAAAATACACCACTGCTTATCCATGGCATATGAGACACTTTCTAGTCCTGTCTCTTACTCTTATAGTATACACATACCTTCTTAAGGGTGTCCCCTATGGCATACCTTCCTATGGGTGGCCCTATGGTATTCCTTCCTATGGGTGGCCCTATGGTATACCTTCCTATGGGTGGCCCTATGGTATACCTTCCTATGGGTGTCCCAATGGTATACCTTCTTGTGAGTGGCCCCAATGGTATACCTTTTTATGGGTGGCCCCTATGGTATACCTTCTTATGGGTGTCCCAATGGTATACCTTCTTGTGAGTGGCCCCAATGGTATACCTTTTTATGGGTGGCCCCTATGGTATACCTTCTTAAGGGTGTCCCCTATGGTATACCTTCCTATGGGTGGCCCTATAGTATACCTTCTTATGGGTGGCCCCAATGGTATACCTTCCTATGAGTGGCCCTATAGTATACCTTCTTATGGGTGGTCCTATGGTATACCTTCTTATGGGTGGGCCTATGGTATACCTTCCTAGGGGTGGCCCTGTGATACACCTTCTTATGGGTGGCCCCTATGGTTCACCTTTTTATGGGTGACCCCTATGGTATACTTTGTTATGGGTGGCCCCGATGGTACACTTTGTTATGGGTGGCCCCTATGGTATACCTTCCTATGGGTGGCCCTATGGTATACCTTCTTATGGGTAGTCCCTATGGCATTCCTTCTTACGGGTGGCCTTATTGTATATCTTCTTATGGGTGGCCCTATAGGCCCCTATTGTATACCTTCCTATGGGCGGCCTTGTGATATACCTTCTTATGCGTGGCCCTATGGTATGCCTTCTTATGGGTGGCCCCTATGGTATACTTTCTTATGTGTGACCCTATGGTATACCTTCTTATGGGTGGCCCTATTGTATATCTTCTTATGTGTGCCCCCATGGTATACCTTCCTATGGGTGGCCCCTATGGTATACCTTCTTATGGGTGGCCCCTATGGTATACTTTGTTATGGGTGGCCCCTATGGTATACCTTCTTATGGGTGGCCCCTATGGTATACTTTGTTATGGGTGGCCCCTATGGTATACCTTCTTATGGGTGGCCCCTATGGTATACTTTCTTATGGGTGGCCCCAATGGTATACTTTGTTATGGGTGGCCCCTTTGGTATACCTTCCTATGGGTGGCCCTATCGTATAACTTCCTATGGGTGGCCCTATTGTATATCTTCTTATGTGTGCCCCTATGGTAAACCTTCCTATGGGTGGCCCCTATGGTATACCTTCTTATGGGTGGCCCCTATGGTATACTTTGTTATGGGTGGCCCCTATGGTATACCTCCTTATGGGCGGCCCCTATGGTATACCTTCTTATGGGTGGTCCCTATGGTATGCCTTCTTATGGGTGGCCCTATGGTATACCTTTCTATGGGTGGCCCTGTGTTATACCTTCTTATGGCTGGCCCCTATGGTATACCTTTTTATGGGTGGCCCTATTGTATATCTTCTTATGTGTGCCCCCATGGTATACCTTCCTATGGGTGGCCCCTATGGTATACCTTCCTATGGGTGGCCCCTATGGTATACTTTGTTATGGGTGGCCCCTATGGTATACCTTCTTATGGGTGGCCCCTATGGTATACTTTCTTATGGGTGGCCCCAATGGTATACTTTGTTATGGGTGGCCCCTTTGGTATACCTTCCTATGGGTGGCCCTATGGTACAACTTCCTATGGGTGGCCCTATTGTATATCTTCTTATGTGTGCCCCTATGGTATACCTTCCTATGGGTGGCCCCTATGGTATACCTTCTTATGGGGGCCCCTATGGTATACTTTGTTATGGGTGGCCCCTATGGTATACTTTGTTATGGGCGGCCCCTATGGTATACCTTCTTATGGGTGGTCCATATGGTATGCCTTCTTATGGGTGGCCCTATGGTATACCTTCCTATGGGTGGCCCTGTGTTATACCTTCTTATGGGTGGCCCCTATGGTATACTTTGTTATGGGTGGCCCCTATGGTATACCTCCTTATGGGCGCCCCTATGGTATACCTTCTTATGGGTGGTCCCTATGGTATACCTTACTATGGGTAGCCCTATGGTATACCGTCTAATGGGCGGCCCCTAGGGTATACCTTCTTATGGGTGGCCCCAATGATATACCTTCTTATGGGTGGCCCCTATGGTATACCTTCTTATGGGTGGCCTCTATGGTATACCTTCTTATGGGTAGCCCTATGGTATACCGTCTAATGGGCGGCCCTTAGGGTATACCTTCTTATGGGTGGCCCCAATGGTATACCTTCCTATGGGTGGCCCTATTGTATATCTTCTTATGGGTGGTCCTATTGTATATCTTCTTATGGCTGGCCCCTATGGTATACCTTCTTATGGGTGGCCCCTATGGTATACCTTCTTATGGATGGCCCCTATGGGATACCTTCTTTTGGGTGGCCTCTATGGTATACCTTCTTATGGGTAGCCCTATTGTATATCTTCTTATGGCTGGCCCCTATGGTATACCTTCTTATGGGTGGCCCCTATGGTATACCTTCCTATGGGTGGCCCCTATGGTATTCCTTCTTACGGGTGGCCTATGGTATATCTTCTTATGGGTGGCCCCTATGATATACCTTCTTATGGGTGGCCCCTATGGTATACCTTCCTATGGGTGGCCCCTATGGTATACCTTCTTATTGGTTGCCTATGGTATATCTTCTTATGGGTGGCCCCTATGATATACCTTCTTATGGGTGGCCCCTATGGCATACCTTCTTATGGGTGGCCCTTATGGTATACCTTCTTATGGGTGGTCCTTATGGTATACCTTCTTATGGGTGGTCCTTATGGTATACCTTCCTATGGGTGGCCCCTATGGTATACCTTCTTATGGGTTGCCTATGGTATATCTTCTTATGGGTGGCCCCTATGATATACCTTCTTATGGGTGGCCCCTATGGCATACCTTCTTATGGGTGGCCCTTATGGTATACCTTCTTATGGGTGGTCCTTATGGTATACCTTCCTATGGGTGGCCCCTATGGTATACCTTCTTATGGGTTGCCTATGGTATATCTTCTTATGGGTGGCCCCTATGATATACCTTCTTATGGGTGGCCCCTATGATATACCTACTTATGGGTGGCCCTGTGGTATACCTTCCTATGGGTGGTACTATGGTACACCTTCTTATGGGTGGCCCCTATGGTATACCTTCTTATGGGTGGCCCTTATGGTATACCTTCTTATGGGTGGCCGCTAGGGTATACCTTCTTATGGGTGGCCCCTATGGTATACCTTCTTATGGGTGGCCCTATGGTATACCTTCTTATGGGTGGCGCTATGGTATACCTTCTTATGGGTGGCCTATGGTATACCTTCTTATGGGTGGCCCTATCGTATACCTTCCTATGGGTGGTCCTTTTGTATACCTTTTTATGGCTGGCCCCTATGGTATACCTTCTTATGGGTGGCCCCTATGGTATACCTTCTTATGGGTGGCCCTATGGTATACCGTCTAATGAGCGGCCCTATGGTATACCTTCTTATGGGTGGCCCTTATGGTATACCTTCTTATGGGTGGCCCTATTGTATATCTTCTTATGTGTGCCCCTATGGTATACCTTCCTATGGGTGGCCCTATGGTATACCTTCTTATGGGTGGCGCTATGGTATACCTACTTATGGGTGGCCCCTATGGTATACCTTCTTATGGGTGGTCCTATGGTATACCTTGCTATGGGTGGCCCTATAGTATACCTTCTTATGGGTGGCGCTATGGTATACCTACTTATGGGTGGCCCCTATGGTATACCTTCTTATGGGTGGCCCCTATGGTATACCTTCTTATGGGTGGCCCTATGGTATACCTTCTTATGGGTGGCCCCTATGGTATACCTTCTTATGAGTGGCCCTTTGGTATACCTTCCTATGGGTGGCCCTATAGTATACCTTCTTATGGGTGGCGCTATGGTATACCTACTTATGGGTGGCCCCTATGGTATACCTTCTTATAGGTGGCCCCTATGGTATACCTTACTATGGGTAGCCCTATGGTATACCGTCTAATGGGCGGCCCCTAGGGTATACCTTCTTATGGGTGGCCCCAATGATATACCTTCTTATGGGTGGCCCCTATGGTATACCTTCTTATGGGTGGCCTCTATGGTATACCTTCTTATGGGTGGTCCCTATGGTATACCTTCCTATGGGTAGCCCTATGGTATACCGTCTAATGGGCGGCCCTTAGGGTATACCTTCTTATGGGTGGCCCCAATGGTATACCTTCCTATGGGTGGCCCTATTGTATATCTTCTTATGGGTGGTCCTATTGTATATCTTCTTATGGCTGGCCCCTATGGTATACCTTCTTATGGGTGGCCGCTAGGGTATACCTTCTTATGGGTGGCCCCTATGGTATACCTTCTTATGGGTGGCCCTATGGTATACCTTCTTATGGGTGGCGCTATGGTATACCTTCTTATGGGTGGCCTATGGTATACCTTCTTATGGGTGGCCCTATCGTATACCTTCCTATGGGTGGTCCTTTTGTATACCTTTTTATGGCTGGCCCCTATGGTATACCTTCTTATGGGTGGCCCCTATGGTATACCTTCTTATGGGTGGCCCTATGGTATACCGTCTAATGAGCGGCCCTATGGTATACCTTCTTATGGGTGGCCCTTATGGTATACCTTCTTATGGGTGGCCCTATTGTATATCTTCTTATGTGTGCCCCTATGGTATACCTTCCTATGGGTGGCCCTATGGTATACCTTCTTATGGGTGGCGCTATGGTATACCTACTTATGGGTGGCCCCTATGGTATACCTTCTTATGGGTGGTCCTATGGTATACCTTGCTATGGGTGGCCCTATAGTATACCTTCTTATGGATGGCGCTATGGTATACCTACTTATGGGTGGCCCCTATGGTATACCTTCTTATGGGTGGCCCCTATGGTATACCTTCTTATGGGTGGCCCTATGGTATACCTTCTTATGGGTGGCCCCTATGGTATACCTTCTTATGAGTGGCCCTTTGGTATACCTTCCTATGGGTGGCCCTATAGTATACCTTCTTATGGGTGGCGCTATGGTATACCTACTTATGGGTGGCCCCTATGGTATACCTTCTTATGGGTGGCCCCTATGGTATACCTTCTTATGGGTGGCCCTATGGTATACCTTCTTATGGGTGGCCCTATGGTATACCTTCCTATGGGTGGCCCTATGGTATACCTTCCTATGGGTGGCCCTATGGTATACCTTCTTACGGGTGGCCTATGGTATATCTTCCTATGGGTGGCCCTATGGTATACCTTCTTATGGGTGGCCCCTATGGTATACCTTCCTATGGGTGGCCCTATGGTATACCTTCTTATGGGTGGCGCCTATGGTATACCTTCTTATGGGTGGCCCCTATGGTATACCTTCCTATGGGTGGCCCTATGGTATACCTTCCTATGGGTGGCCCTATGGTATACCTTCATAAGGGTGGCGCTATGGTATACCTTCCTATGGGTGGCCCTATGGTATACCTTCTTATGGGTGGCCCTATTGTATACCTTCTTATGGGTGGCCCTATGGTGGAAGTAGGATAAACAAACCTGCTGTAATACGGGTCTCCATGGCCAATTGCCAGAATTTTATTTGTGATTATGTGATTTATTTCTTTAAAAATATACATGACTAAGGCCAAATAAATGGAATTTGAATCTCAAGTCTTATATTAATATTGGAATGGGAGGAGGGGAGACAAATAACGTTCTTATATAATTTACTTCAGTTGTAGAATACAAATCCAAAGGATGTTTAAAATGTTAAAACACTATTTTAATCGCTTTATGCTATAATACCATTTAGTTATTTGTTCATGATATTTCATTCATATCAAATACAATATTTAATTGTAAAGAATGAAAGAGTTAAATATATTCTAAGATATGCATTATGTATATCATTAAAGAGAGCTTTAAATCTGTGTTTGAATATAAAAAAGTTTTATTTAATGTTTATATGAACATAAAAGCAAA
This sequence comes from Amphiduros pacificus, assembly GCA_949316495.1. Lineage (NCBI taxonomy): Eukaryota > Metazoa > Annelida > Polychaeta > Phyllodocida > Hesionidae > Amphiduros > Amphiduros pacificus. The sequence goes on along the minus strand of OX439001.1, from coordinate 52,633,668 downwards.
GAAGGTTATAAGACAGTGTGAAACTAAACAGTGCAGCAAATAGCTCAGCACTCAGAAAAGCTTTACATAAAATATATTCCTTGAAATAAAAATAAAAAGCGACATGCATGCTGTACTCAGACATTATGTATCTCTGTTTCAATGCATATAAAAAAGTTCAATGCATCAAAATTGTGCTCTACGAACAGCCAATCGTTCAAAAATTACTTACGCATTGTAGTAGTAGTCCCTGAAAAAGAAAACAAAATTGCCATTAAATTGAGCCCAAATTGTCAAAAATGTGTGGCTACAATTGGGTATGTTGTGGATTAAGGGTACGACCACAAAAAATATGGCATCAACATACAAAATTGAAGAAAATGTTTTCCTTTTATAAGAGAAAAAAAACAATGAGAGACGAAAAACATGTTAAACTGTTCTGCTGAATGTTTTAGTATTAACAACATGTTAATATTGTGTCTGTCCTTGTAATACATGTACTAAATGTGAGGGAACCACAACGAGCAAATACACCATATGCATACACAATAGACAATATGACATAGTTTCCATTATATTTCTTCAGATAGACATTTATATATTAATAATAATAGTATATTTATGTAGAGTATATACAGGCATGGTCTGTTCATACTACTGCCATATCTTATTTATCTTTCTACTGTGATGTAAAATATGGACCTCTTGCAGATGCTATGTTATAGATGTCTCGTTGAATATTCACATGTGGCATGAATATCCTCTCTTAGAATATAAATGATAATTAACATCACAAGCGGGCATGTTTTACTACTTCTCGATTAAAAATAGCATGTGGCTTCATCGTGGCACATGTTTGTTTTACTCAAGAATGTCAATTCACATTACTGATGCCAGTGTTGGAATATTATTTTTCTGAATGTGAGCCAAACGCATCATATTTATTGTTTCTTTATTCTCCTAGTTTGTCCAGCACATTACAAAGTTAAACTTGCTGCTGGGAGTTATATTCAAATATTTAACACCAGCTCTCATTCATGAATAATGATTATGAAATAAATGTGTGAATCAAATCATGATTCTCAAGTTGCCTCTTTACAAAATACCAACAGCTTCAAAGTGGGAACAACTTCAAAGGGAATTGATGAGAGCGGGGATGGCATGATTGTCTACAGAAGCAGTGCCTTGATTGTCTCTCGTTTTATGTGGAGGTTCAGGACTGGCGATAGTAAAGTAACGATTTCTGCTGCAGCTGTTCACATTCTCACATCCTTCGATTAAATTGGTGCCTCTTTGCTGAGGTCAATCCGTAAAGGAAACTACACAGTTTTTTGGGTCTATTTAGACAAATGTTTGGTGTTTATTTCTCTTCCAAGTTGTGTGTTGTTTACAAAATTAGGAGTGTTTTTTACCATGCATGCCAAGTTTGACACAAGTTTGACACACATTCTCATCAGAAATATACAAGTTTTGTTTTTATCTTTTTTTTCTCAACATAACTATAAACGTTTGCATTAAACTCTTGACTATATATCAACTAAATAGGACTAAATAAATTTCCTAAATCAGTTTGCACAACATTCAACCTCACCTTATTCTGTGGTCTTCAACTTGGCCATTTCCAGTGACATTTAACAAGATCTTTTCCTATGATATTCAACTAAACCATTCTCTGTGACATTCAACAAGTAGAACAAGACTCTTATCCCATGTTATCCACAACATGGCCTTTCAAATTGATATTCAACACTGTGATATACAAAATTATCTTTTCTTGTAATATTCCCTTTGAAATCTAACTTTAAAATTTTAGATATAAGATTTAGATTTAAGATAACTTCAAAAATTATCATGGCAAGTACAATAATATTGTACCCTACTCCATAATATTTATCTGTATATTTGTATATATATATATATATATATATATATATATATATATATATATATATATAATATATATATATATAATATAATATATATATTACATATTACATTACATATAATATAATATATATATTATATATTACACTTCGAGAAATAAACCATATATGATACCAGACTGATAGATTTGAGATCAATATCTGTCTAAGATCTCTTTCTTTCAATTTGAAATCCATTCAAAAGATTTGGACACCAATTTGGGAACTTTCCACAATCACCTATATCTTGAATAATTACTTGGGGTTTCAAAGTGGAAGGTTCCAAGTGGATACAGAAATCAGTCCAGAATGGAGTGTTGATTAATTAAATTTTACATTTACAATTTCAGACTTTGAAAGTTACACCAAACCTTGGTATAAGTGCCATTGATGCTGATACAAAAATCAGCTTTGCAATCCTTTCTCTTATCATCAGAGATGATTTTGTAATATTTGCATAATATATTCTATTGAAAACCTGATAGTGCACACATCCATTAAGAAAAAAACACTCTCGCCCAATCTACATAAACTCCTGCTTATGGCAAACTTAATCAAAATTCATCCACTTGCACTATGCAGATTCACTCTACTCCTGATGACAGACGTAAAGATGGATCTGACGCCATTTGCTAAATTGGCAGTTTGGCAAGGCAGGGAGTATAGCGGCTTGTCATGCAACATCAGGGCTACATCTTGCCCACCTTTCTACACGTGCTGCGATCACACCTACCTCACTACGATGACACACACACACATTCAGGCCATGTCTTGCCTACTGCAACACACAACTGATCTAAACTCAATTATCTTCACAAACATGTATCTCCTAAATGTTAGCAAATGTATGTGCTGCCTCCAATACAGACCTCCGCCTGAACCTCTGCATATAAGCACCTGCTGAACTCAATCATATACACTTTATTTTTCTCAAATGTATACTTTTACAAACCTGCACTCTTGATTTTAATCAATTCCATTTATACACTTATTTGATTTAAATGCACTTCAAGATATACAAAAACACTTCTGATCTGACATGAACATTTCACTTAGCAATTTCCCAGGTATATCTACCTGTCTCTTTCATATGGTAAATGTGTGAGTATCATGGAATGCACAGGTTTGTTGATATAATGGAGTCCTGTCATTTTTTATTGGTCTTTACCATTCATAATCGCAATATTTCAGGGACAAATAACTCACAGCATCGTTATTTCCCCACGCAACACATGCATTAAGTGCATATTCTGAAAATGATCAGAATGATCGGAATGCACATTTAAAGTGGTTAAAAAAACTCTTTGTAGTTTGCAAATTTCCAATTGTGGAGTTATATGAAAACCATATACACTGAGATGGCAAATTGTTATGAAATAAGTTGTCTGAGAGTATCAAATGATTGAGCTTAATCTATGGCCACAGTGTAAGTGAAGGATAAGGTGGACGAACGCCGAGACCAACGCCGAGACGAAAGCCGAGTGAAAATGCAGATCCTACTGATACCTGACTGACGCACTAATAACGCCAGGTCCACTGCACCAATTAACAGTTCCATTTACAAATCAACAATCGCATGTCACATGAGCCGGGGAAAGGTATATTTTATTCAGGATACATTTGCAGATTGCCCACACCATAAACACTAAAAACATTGCATGTCGTTGATTTGGTTACTTTTTGCCAGGTCTGATTCATGTTTTTTCGTGATTACTGTTTCAAAGTTTTATAGTATTCCTGAGTGAGAGGAAAGATCGCATTTATGAAGGTCTCGCTCATCTGTTTGAAAGGTTTTCTGATGCAACTTTCTGAAATCCATTACAGTATGTGAGATATTGGTGAATTATCTCATGTATCAAAGGTAGACATGCAATATCGGAAATTGTCATAATTTGCAGATTGATATAATGCAGGAAAGTGGATGGGTGATATCTCACCTTGTGACATTTTGGTGACTTATCTCATTAAATTAGCATTTTGCATTATAATTTCCATCAGTCACCTTCCCTTTTGTTCTTACAGGGTATGTACAATTATCATATCAAATGTGATGAAATTTGTTTTAAAATGTTTTATTGTAAAATCTAAATTTTTCAAAAATATCAAAACGTTTCTTATGTTTCCAATGTATTTTCAAGGATTTAAAATTTGAAAAAAAAAGATAATTAACATTTGAAATGAAGTTATTGTTTTAAATCTAACATTTGTATAATATATTTCCATAAATAGTATAAAATAATATGAAACTGGAATTTTCAGATAATTGTCAATCACAAAAATCAAATAATAATTTTGTATCTCTCATAATGTATACTTATAAGATTGAGGAATTGATATTTTTATCTGAATTTTAAAATATGATGATCTATACATCTGTTGATAATGGACATGGCTCCTCTGATGTTTAATGGATCTCTGAATAATGAACATGGCTCCTCTGATATGTATATATATATATAGAGAGAGAGAGACAGAGAGAGACAGAGAGAGAGAGAGAAGAGATTACCAATATAATCATATAAGCCCACATTGATGCCATCAATCTGATGAACACTTTATGAGTTTCTGCATTTATTAACCCCTTGCATGCGAAACACAACTCCATCATATAGTCATCACATGGTGCACGTGTTAGAAATTCTCTTTAATTGATAAAGAGAGACACATTTCATGGCAGCATCAAACAGGTATATAATCAAACGTGTACAAATGTAACCTGTCTTGCACAAATACACCTTATGAGCTTTGTTGATGGTCAAGACAAAGAGAACAAAGTTTACATCCAATTAAAAAGAGTGATCCAAGACAATGACAGGTAGAAAGAAGGAGGTCTGCTGCCGTCCGTCCCCCATGGCAACACGCTCCCGTATCCTCACACATCAATTCTCATAAATCTTTAAATCTTCTATGACTGAGGAGAGAAATAAGGGGGGATGCCTCTTTGCGACGATGCAGTGCAAAAGTGTCACAAACTTCGCACCTCACACACGCTTTCACGCCACCACCTAATGGTGATTATCACAAAAATCTGTTGCCATAGGAACACAACTACGACCTCTCCGCCAGGGTTCCCGCGGCAACTGTGTCAGACAGATGTAAAATTTGGTGCATTTTCCCACTACAATCAAAGTGCCTTCGCCGTGAATCAAAGTGTTTTTGGCATGAAATATGCGCTACTTGTGTTTGAGACAAGCAGGGCCCCCACAGCATAGTGTGACATAGAGCGGGGTCACCCTCCCTGCCACCCTCCACACAGCACATTCCCGTGTGACATATCACATCACACAAAACTACTACCTTGAAGACTTTGCATAAAACTTCAAGTTTAACCATAAAAAACAGGTACAGATTCAACTTTTCCAGAAGTGTGCATATAAGGTTAACAAAATCATTCGTGATGGTTAAAATAAAGCTTAAATTTATGATGGTTAAAGCAACGCTTACATCTATGATCGCTAAAATAAAGCCTAAATTTAAAATAAAGCTTACATTCATGATGGCTAAAATAAAGCTTGCATTTAGATTATTTAAATAAAGCTTACATTTAGGACCCTGCCCTAAATATTATCTGCTCTCAATATTATCTGCCCTCAATATTACCCTGCCCTCAATGATACCCTGACCTCAATATTGACCTCAATATTACAATGCCTTCGATATTACCCTGTCCTCAGTACTGACCCTGACCTTAATTTTACCCTGCCTTCATTATTCACTCTGACCTTTCTATCACTTTGATCCCAATACAATCAAAGTCTATATTTTACTAATGTTTTACCTCAACATTGCCCGAGAAGTGAGGCCGGGTTACACAATATGCATTAGATAATACTGCACAATGAGTGCCCAATAACGACTGTTCCCATGATAGGTCTCATTACTTCATCCATTCTAAAAAGACCTCAGGCTAAAGAAACAGGACACTTATACCATTCCAAGACATTGTCAACGGCATTTAATATGCTCCACGGAGTGGGGCTTTATGCCATTTTACTTTATCACCCATGATGCATTTGTGTTTTACAACCAGGCCATTTTGATGCTGTTGAGAAGGCAGAGAAACATATAAAGAACTATTGGTCAGACCATATTTCAAACAAACTGCCAATGTTAACCACCGCTGCGGCCATGGTGTGGTGTACTCAGGATAAATGGACCTTGGTAAGTCTCCCCAACCTCCTTTTTCTGATGATCACCCCCCACCACCTCCCCCCAATCTGACGGTCACCCCCAGCATATGGTCGCCACCAAATGGCAGCAGTTGCCATCACGCTGTTTATGGAGATACTATTAGCATGTGGAGGGAGAATTTGTCAGCCGTCTCATTATCAGCAAGAGTCCCAGCTTGTGGTGGCCTTTGGACCATGCGGTCATGAGAAATTTCACCATGTTTTGCTACATAAATCTCCTGGGTCCCTACCCACATTATGCTATTGATTTGTATTGTCCAGCCATGAGACCGTGGCACCCGTCTAGCCTTGTCTGGGTGGTAAATCTGAGCTTTATTTTACGGCATTGGGCTGGTACCCACCCCAGAACTGATCAATATTCACACTGATATCCACACTGATTGTTTTTCTTTTGGTAAAGAGGGAGAATCTAATATACTGAGACAGGATAATATGAGCATTTTATTTGTCTATTTTATTTTTTCTTTAAATTTGCATGGTCCCCGATCTAAGGAAGATCACCTTAGTCTTAACATCAAGATCACCATAGTCTTAACATCAAGGAGCAATCTTTTGGTTTTCAGTGTTCTGTCTTTAGTGAATATCTTGTCAATAACTCTGGTAAATAAGCATTTCAGCTGAGATTCTGATCAAATGTCTTTCATATTTTATTTATGTCCTGATATTAATGATAAAGATTTCTTTAAAAAAGAAATAATACTATGCTGTTAAAAACAATGTTGTTTGACCACTCACTGAGAAGGTGTTTTTATAATAATCTAACTCCGTCAGAGGGAGATATGGCAAACCTTTGTGGCCTGAGTTTGCCTCTGGTGGAGAGTGTAGCAGGAAATTTAAAGTTGGCACCAAAAATAGATGGCAATGTGCACACAAAGTGATTATGTTTAACATCAGGAATGTGCACACAAAGTGATGATGTTTAACATCAGGAATGTGCACACAAAGTGATGATGTCAAGTGTGTTATATATAGGACTGGCAGTGTATATATATATATACAGCACCAGTACATCTCAAGCTTTCATAAAGTAATCATTCTGAATGATCGAGATGGCAGAGTATAAAAGACTTCCAAAATATGTTTTTTATATGTAGAATATATATATGCACATAACATATTCTATATAAATCAACCTCTGAAGTCATTTGAGAAGATGGCAGAATCTACGCTTCTCAAAGACTCTTTGGTTCTTTATCAATTGCAAACTTGAAAGGCGCGACTGATGGGATATTGCATCCAGATCGTAGATATCATTAGGTTGTATATAATATAAACATGCTCTACACATTTCATCAGCTTGATTCTGATTCTCTTCTGTGCTCTTTGACAAGAGTAAATTTGTTCTATCAGATGTCGGCTTTGTAACATTGCATGCTTTCTGCTGTTATTCAAATACAGGCAGAAACTTACAAGGGGACATCATGACATAATACACCATATTTTTAATGATCCTAGCATGTTCTGCATATTTTCTCTTCATTCCAGTCCTTGTGTTTTCTCTTCCTCCAAAACACAGTCTATGAAAACCTGCCAGAGAGATATCTCCAATGGTTACACAAGGTAAGATTCAGCAAGATTCAGCAAGGAGATATATGAGGTCAAGAGCAGTGTAAGCTTGGTGGTGCTGTAAGCTTGGTGGTGCTGTAAGCCGCGGCCCTTGGGAGGTGTAGTTACACAGCTCACTAAAATGTAAAGGACTTTATCTGAGGGCGATGGAGGCGGCGAGGTTACTTAGCCGTGGCTAGTGTCAGAACCAAGTGACCACTAAGACTTTAACCCTATTTGCTGGTGCTTTGACCAGCGGTCTTACTCCTTGATGTCTTCACACCATGCCTTTCACCATAATTAATCGCTCTCAGCTAATTACGGCCAACACAATATACTTCAAACCTGTATGAAAAAAAATAATTCACATCTGCTTTCTCAGTTTCATTGCATAAAAAATACTCTTTTATGTTGAAGTTTGGTTATTTCATAATTATGCACCATGCATAGCAATCAGTCTACCTCATAATGAAGATTGATACAGCTCATGATGAATATATCATTGAAAACTATAAGAATATGATGAAAAATATAGATATTATAAAAAAATGGAAAAAGATTTTTGTTATCATAAAAGCAATATATAGATAGATATATTGTACTAAAACTGCATGGGAAACCTGCCTTAAACTCTGCCAATGTATCTTGTTATTGTAATGGCTTGTAAGAATGCCCCCAAGGTATTTATACTTATCTGGTCATCTACTGGATACAAACCCCTCCGAGAATTCACTTCGCACGCTGCATGTCATAAATAAACCTATCATGTCTTATGAATAATAAAGAGGTGTTTTCTTCTGTACCCATGAGTCGTACGAGGAAAAAATTCATAGGGAATAACCAAGGGCTATGTGATTATGATTTCTGTTTGAAATATTTGATTGTATCAGCTGTGTTTTTGAGATTGTTTGCGATTTTGTCAGACGCAACTGCAAAGTAGGCACCATGCGAAGAAAGCAGACGGTACTCCAGACTGATCTCATCGATCCTCTCCCCCTCTCCTCAGATCATGCTTTTGTGATCACCGACCAATGTTTCTGTAAGCTTCTATTCTTGGCAATTGTCCTGAAATATTCTTCACTTTTGACCTATATATCATTGTTTATTGATGACTGTCACTCCTTTGGTGCAAACTCATTCGATGTGGTTCAAAGGAGAAGTTAGGTATTTGGTGACTGCCAATGACCTCTGGTGACACAATTATTCATCAGTCACATCGACTGATCTTGCACAGGAAGTAGCAGGTTATAATATACTTCATTAGCTAACCATAAAAACTGTGGTCAAAAGATGCGATGAATTCTCTCATCCACAAGGCTTGGGTACATGTCAATATAACTGCCGACTTAATCCTTGATCATTTGGCAGTATCTTTCGACCACCTGGGCTTTAAGTTTCCCCCTCTTTTGTCATCTCTCAGACAGTGAACTTGCTTTGAAACATGCTTTTTGACAGACTGTTATTAAATAACCGCCCTACATTTGTAACATGAGGTCATGGTTATAAACATTTATTGTCAAGCTCAAGACAATTTGCAGTTCTACAGATAAATTGCATCCTTCTTCTCAAAAACCAAAATGTGCAATCCATGATGTGTTATTCACCAAAGAGAAAATACATTGTCAAATCTTTGGTAAGGAATCATTGTGGGAGGTTACGAAGCTGAATAGTTCATACTGGCCCACATATTCAGACGTATTGTGTTCATTTGTGATACTGGTAGCCAAGCTATGAAAGTACTAAAAGTATGGTGACCATACGTTGGTTGAAATATGCCTCAAATTCTCTTAACAGGCTGACATGCAAATGGTGTCAATATTTTGTAATGGGAATTTATCATGTAGGGAAGGTGGAGCACAAAGTGAAGCAGTCGTGCTCAATATGGATTCTACAAAGAAATCATGGAGCCATGGTCTTTTTCTTAGGTGACCTAATTTCAGAAAACACTAAATAACATCGTAAAAAAAATAACGGTCATAAAAGCAAGATGCATGATATGTTGCTAATGTATATCACGCTAGTTAGACTTCCTCTGAGGACACATAAATATTCCAATATGTTTAACAAGAAAATATGCACTGAGACACTAAAATTGCCAATCAGTGAAATTTTCTGAGATGGAGCCATCCTAATAAACGTGTCAGTCATTGTTTGACAATGAGCAGGCAGGAAAAAGGTCAAATCATATTATCTACTGTAGAGGAAATAAAAACAGACAGGTTGAAAGGTTACATTCTCGGGAATTCTCAAACTTGCATAAAAAGCCTGGTGTCAGACATGATGTTTTTCATTTCATGTCCTGTACACCTAATCTGTTTAAGATTTGCAATATCCTGATACGTGGTGTAGCCTCAGGGAAGCATATCAAACACCACATAACAGTATCAGCAACTTTGTGAGTTCCATGTGATTCTCTACAAGGATCTTCCCAATCAAGAAATTCATTTCCAAGTATGAGATTTTTAGTGTAAATCAGACACAAACACTTCTTGAATATCCAAAAGCATTTTTTCTGTGGCGTTACCATGGCAACCGAGATGGTATCTTCCATGACAAGTTGCAGACATCTCAGCCATAAATTTGATTGTGAAATTTCATTTTGCTTGCCACTAATATTGCAACTGGTATAGTCCTGCCACTGGTATAGTCCTGCCACTGGTATAGTCCTGTCACTGGTATAGTCTTGCCACTGGTATAGTCCTGTCACTGGTATAGTCCTGTCACTGGTATAGTCTTGCCACTGGTATAGTCCTGCCACTGGTATAGTCTTGCCACTGGTATAGTCTTGCCACTGGTATAGTCCTGCCACTGGTATAGTCCTGCCACTGGTATAGTCCTGCCACTGGTATAGTCCTGCCACTGGTATAGTCTTGCCACTGGTATAGTCCTGTCACTGGTATAGTCCTGCCACTGGTATAGTCCTGTCACTGGTATAGTCCTGTCACTGGTATAGTCCTGCCACTGGTATAGTCCTGCCACTGGTATAGTCCTGCCACTGGTATAGTCCTGCCACTGGTATAGTCCTGCCACTGGTATAGTCTTGCCACTGGTATAGTCCTGTCACTGGTATAGTCTTGCCACTGGTATAGTCTTGCCACTGGTATAGTCCTGCCACTGGTATAGTCCTGCCACTGGTATAGTCCTGCCACTGGTATAGTCCTGCCACTGGTATAGTCTTGCCACTGGTATAGTCCTGCCACTGGTATAGTCCTGCCACTGGTATAGTCCTGCCACTGGTATAGTCCTGTCACTGGTATAGTCCTGCCACTGGTATAGTCTTGCCACTGGTATAGTCCTGCCACTGGTATAGTCCTGCCACTGGTATAATCCTGCCACTGGTATAGTCCTGCCACTGGTATAGTCTTGCCACTGGTATAGTCCTGTCACTGGTATAGTCCTGCCACTGGTATAGTCTTGCCACTGGTATAGTCCTGCCACTGGTATAGTCCTGTCACTGGTATAGTCCTGCCACTGGTATAGTCCTGCCACTGGTATAGTCTTGCCACTGGTATAGTCCTGTCACTGGTATAGTCCTGCCACTGGTATAGTCTTGCCACTGGTATAGTCCTGCCACTGGTATAGTCCTGCCACTGGTATAGTCCTGCCACTGGTATAGTCTTGCCACTGGTATAGTCCTGTCACTGGTATAGTCCTGCCACTGGTATAGTCTTGCCACTGGTATAGTCCTGCCACTGGTATAGTCCTGCCACTGGTATAGTCCCGCCACTGGTATAGTCTTGCCACTGGTATAGTCCTGCCACTGGTATAATCCTGTCACTGGTATAGTCTGGCCACTGGTATAGTCTGGCCACTGGTATAGTCTGGCCTTAATTCTGAGTGCAGAATGAGCAGTTAAACTCTACTGGATACAAACTATTATGGCACCAAACCTTCAGTCTCTAACATTGCAGTCAAAATGTAATCTGATTAAATGATACTTTTCTATCTGATATGGATAATATGCAAAGTGTAGACAGATATATGTATTTACAAATATAAATGCAATCTAGTGATATAATACCTTCCTTAATTACTTATGAGATTAGTGTATCTATTATTAATGTGTCTATATACTTCATCTGTTGAGAGGTAATATGGCATCTGCCAATAAGAGCAAAAAGAGTTAATACCAAGAATTAAATCTCCTCTTATGTAGTCTATAGATCAAATCAAGCCATGTGCCTCGCAGGATGCTTTGCTGGCCCCCATAATGCATCAGTCCACGCTGGCGTGATCGCATGACAACACGCCACCACCACTCAAGGGTCACAGACTTTACAACTTTATACAATCAACATGAAAGATATTCCCTGAGAGAGGTGGGCGGGGCAGCCAGCCCACAAACTATGTGCAAAAAGTACAGCACAAAATTAAACCAAATCTAGGTACTTTCTATCTCTCCATCTAAGTCAATGTCATTCCAAATCAAACCAAACAGAGATACCATTTTTAAATGGAAAAAAGGTATTTTTTAAGATTTACAAATAACAATAATTTTCAACAAGTAATGATAATGCTTAAATATAAGAACTCAGCAACAAATTTAATTTCAAAATCAAAAGGTTATTAAATGGGGCATTCATACAGTGAAATTTTCTGTTGGATCATCCCTGAAACTGTTGCGAGTCCAAACTGTTGCGAGTCCAAACTGTTGCGAGGAAATGTTGTGAATTGCTCAAGCATGGGTATCATGGCGTGGTGTATGTTTTCGCAGAGTGCTTTCCTTAATGATGCAGCAAATGCTGTGCTTTCTGATACTGTCAAACTTTTTAGCCTATCATATCAATCAATAGACATGGCATCGCTGAGGATTGCTGTCAGGTCAAGCCCACACAAAGCTGGTGCAGCAAAAAACTTCTCACATCATGATCACCATTCATTGGGGGAAAACAAGCACAAATTTCAATTATATTATGGTGTATTAACTGGAGACACAATATGAACACAATATAAATGGCCACTTTTTGTGAGATATATTTGTGTGAACAATGAATAACTGTGACCCGGTGTCACAAGAGGTCAATTCTTGTCCCAAATGCGAAACTTCTCTGTCAACAAATATTGTGATTTTACAGCAACAGATAAATCCATAACTTTTCCTCATTGCACCATGATTTCCTGCTTCAGACCCACAGACATATTCGCATGAAATAGTGAAATTTGAATCTTTTAATCTTTACTACTATATGCATCTTTTGTAAAGATGAGATAACTATCATCAACTTTACTTAAGAAAATTGCTATCAGACTGTGCACTTTTACGTTTCTTAAGCACAAATTGCTTCAAATTTAATCTGTACTGTAACAGTAGTCTAGTTTGCAACTTTCTCAGTTCCAGACATTTTATCAACTGAAAATGATCCATATGAATTATTACTTTCATTACTGGCCCAGAAGTGATATGTGTGTTTTATTTTGGCTCATAACAGAATGCAATGTCCTGTCAAGAGTTCCAAGGTCAGCTACAACCATCTCTCATATCTAAATCTGGGATGACACACACTCATAAATGAATACATCTTTTTTGCCATTTTGACTAAGATCTTGTATTATTTTTCATTTCATATACATATATTAAGGAATGGGTAGTGCAGTCATCACCATCCATAAAGCCTTAATTTATGAATGTAGCTGTCATTACGGACAGCCCTGTCTATCATGCATTTATGATTCTCTCAAAACACTATTCTAATATCTTAATCCTAATACTGGAATTAGTCATAAAACCTTTTTAGAAGACCTTTTCATATTACTCTGTGTGTAGACACAGTACATGGCTCATCTGAATGATTTAAGCATAAAGAGCTCTGTAAACATGTGGGCGATAAACAGAGTGATATTGGCAATTATTTGAGACAAATCATTTGATAGCGCCACCTATGGTGAATATACATTTCCTCTCATATTGCATGCTGATCTTGTGCAAATTGAAATGGGCAGGAGACAGAATATTCTTATCTAAAATCGACTGATGCGAGTAATAATAAAACCTTTTCACCACAATACTATGCAGTGGTAAGTTCCATGGCCTGGTATGCACTTTGTCCCAAGGAATCCTGCTGTGTGGGCCAAGTTTGGACCTTTTGGGGCTTGTACTAGAGATGCAGAGAGCATGGCCCGTCCCCTCACCCAGCCCGGCTTGTACTAGTGATGCAGAGAGCATGGCCCATCCCCTTACCCAGCCCGGCTTGTACTAGTGATGCAGAGAGCATGCCCCGTCCCCTCACCCAGCCCGGCTTGTACTAGTGATGCAGAGAGCATGGCCTTCTCTTTGCCTTCTGTCAGGAGTGATCACACTTTGCATCCTACAAGGCCTTAACTTTGTAGACAACACTTGCCCCAAACACACTCACCATACTCAAATCTAATTCACTATATTTCTTTTCACATTTCTGTATCCGTAATTATATTATTTGTTTTTTGCGGCAGGACTACTCCGGGCAAGGTGTGTCACAGATGAGTTGTACCCCCGGACTGAGCTCCTGGGGCAGAGTGCAACCTCAGCTCTCCGCGGTCAAAGCACCAGTCCACCTCAACACCATCCAGCATAGAACTCCTATATTTGGATTATTCATATACCAGAGAACCGGCCTCTCTCTATCTGACCAAATTTATTCCGTATTTATTTCCCGACTTGTCTCCCACCTGAGCCCCGCGAGTACCAGCACACACAGACAGACATGGCCGCTGCCATCTAATCACATTATTTGCTGGTGACAATTCTGTAGAATTCTCACTAATCAAATGAACATTTCTGAATGGATAAATGGCAGTTTTTTTTTTCAAAAAACGTGTTGATACGACTGCTTCCCTCCCGCTGAGTCAGGATTCTATTTTGTTATCGGGAACATCTGGCTCCTAATCCTGCCGTGACATAGTAATATCTGAAAATTTTGCATTGGAATGTCCCAGGATAATAAACTGTTGTTTGAAAGCAAATGTTTCAGAAAACATAGCTGTTTTATCACAAAACAGTTATTATAAATTGTCTTTTTTGAAAGCAAAACAACATTTGTTCAATGATTAACAGTTTTTTTAAAAACATTTTATTAAATAACAAAATCGATATCAAAAATGATGTTTGATGATGAGCTAGCATATAATGATAAACTCCCCATTGCCTACAGGAAGATATGATGTCAGAGAGCAAAACCCACTTGGTAACATGTCCTGTGTGTTTATTTTCCCATCATGCACTTCAATACCGCTCCAGGCATGATTTTGTGAAGTTTGGAGAGGCTTTCAAGCAAGTTTTACCTGTCTGGGCTTCCCAAAACATTCCCAAATCCCCCCTCTCTCTCCCACCATCTCCTTTTTCTGGCAAATCGAGTCAGATATTATTAGTGTTAATCTGCTTGTGACACTGCCAGGGGCCGGTATACATGTACAGAGTCATACGGCAGGCTTCTGAATGAGTGAGGCTTGTGACACTGCCAGGGGCCGGTATACAGAGTCATATGGCAGGCTTCTGAATGAGTGAGGCTTGTGACACTGCCAGGGGCCGGTATACAGAGTCATACGGCAGGCTTCTGAATGAGTGAGGCTTGTGATGCCTACTCACCACACTGCTGCTGTCACACTGAGTTACTCATGGCAAGCTACTCTGTGGTGTGTATATGCCAACCATCATTCTCAAGTAAACCCACAATCACTTTCTGCATTTATGCTCCAACTCTCACTATTAAAATCTTCTAAGAATTAATCTTAACCAACAAGGCTTCAAATTAAAAGTGTGTAATGCTAAAACTGATGTCACTCTCACCTGCTGTACCTTTCTATTATGAACATTTCCCAATACTTTTTAAATCATTTAATATCATCTTAATGAGATTTTATTGACTCAGACTTTCAATGATGGAATTACAATTTTAACCATTCCTAATTAGCCATTAGTGGAGAAGACTTCCCAATGCCAACAGGCTTGCTATAAGATCTTCATTCAGGTTCAATACATTCTGTACTGACACACAGCCATGGAAATTGTCAACACAAGATGTTCTCATCCATTCCTTATAGATATACACGTAAATATTGTTGATCAATATATTTCTTCATAAGTAATATTTTAATAACTTTAATTTTGACTATAAATAGTTTTGGTAGAAGATTTGCTGTTTTTGTTTTATCTTTTTATTTTTTTCCCGGTAATTTATTCAACTGTTCTTTAAAAAAAAATATTTTTCCTCAAAGGTTTTTCTTGAGGCCTTGTCTATTTAAAATTGGCAATTTACAATATTTTCTAGACAAAATAGGTATAGGAATAACATGGACAGTCATGAAGACAAAATGACCCTAGAGCATAGCAAACTGATGAAATTCATACCAAAGTAAATCTGTGAAAATTGTATCAAAGGCTGTGTACAAGGGGCTTTATCTGGGTCGGCAGGAACAGATAGCTTTGTAAATGGCTACTGGCAGGCTGAGATTGCAACCTGAAGCGAGGTGTGTTAGCTGCATTGATCACATGACCCATCTATTGATCATGTGACCAAACTATTGACCATGCCAACAAGCTATTAATCATATCACATGAAAAATAAATTTCGTGAAAATACACACAGAATGTTAAAGGGGATGTGGCTTGATCTAAACAAATCTTTTTTTTATATGAAGAGAGAGGGCTACGTTTTGGCTATGTTTTGCAAATGATGAATATATATATATATAAATACTAGTATAAAAATAAGGCACTAAGGCAAAAATCAGCATGTCTGTCAGAGTAAAAGGGACAGTAAGCCTGAGGCTATAAATTAATCGGTGATATGACAACTTAAGTCAAGCTGTTCTCCAAAGCATGTGGCAAGCTATTTTTATCATAGTCTATCATAAACCGCAATATTTTGGACCCAGATCCAGAGACTTGCAGAGGACTCCAGTTCAAGGCTATAAAAAGCCATTAAAGTACAGCAGAGCTGTAGTGTTCTCCTGCAGCGATCTCGGCGGGAGTTTGTCCTGTTTGTGACTCACAGACCCATGACATCGATCCTCATTTCAATGTTTAGAGAATTTCAAATTTCCACAGGGCTCTCGTGGATGCAACTCAAGTTTCTGTGTGAATGCAACAGGCTCTCACTTAAAATGTGTCTCAACCACTGCACCCACGCAAAACCAACATTTACTTGTCATGTAATGGTCAATATTTTACAGTTTGGGGGAGGCAGTGGGGGCAAGGGTGGGCAGTGGGGGGGCAAGGGTAGACAGTGGGGGGGCAAGGGTAGACAGTGGGGGGGCAAGGGTAGGCAGTGGGGGCAAGGGTAGGTAGTGGGGGCAAGGGTAGGCAATGGGGGCAAGGGTAGGCAGTGGGGGCAAGGGTAGGCAGTGGGGGCAAGGGTCAGCAGTGAGGGCAAGGGTAGGCAGTGGGGGCAAGGGTAGGCAGTGGGGCAAGGGTAGGGAGTGGGGGCAAGGGTAGGCAGTGGGGGGCAAGGGTAGGCAGTGGGGGGCAAGGGTAGGCAGTGGGGGCAAGGGTAGGCAGTGAGGGCAAGGGTAGGCAGTGGGGGCAAGGGTAGGCAGTGGGGGCAAGGGTAGGGAGTGGGGGCAAGGGTAGGCAGTGGGGGGCAAGGGTAGGCAGTGGGGGGCAAGGGTAGGCAGTGGGGGCAAGGGTCAGCAGTGAGGGCAAGGGTAGGCAGTGGGGGCAAGGGTAGGCAGTGGGGGGCAAGGGTAGGCAGTGGGGGCAAGGGTAGGCAGGGTAGGGATGTAGCTTCAGCTTCAGAGTGTTAAAATATCCATCCCTGGCATGGACTTCCTGCATTGAGAAGTGTATGAGACAGGAGGAAGCTACACAGAGTGGTCCAACTTCAAATTACAACAGTAAATCATACAATGGCATAATCTAATTAAGATGAGATCTCTTATCAGCAGAGATATCAATACTATCTTTCTCTGGTGATGGTGAGAGCCTGGTCATCTAATGTGTCATCCTGTAATCAATTTATATCAGCTCAATTTATATCAGCTCAATTTATATCAGCTCTGTTTACATCAGCTCTGTTTATTATCAGTTCTGTTTATTATCAGCTCTGTTTATTATCAGCTCTGTTTATTATCAGTTCTGATTATTATCAGTTCTGATTATTATCAGTTCTGTTTATTATTAGCTCCATTTATTATCAGCTCCATTTATTATTAGCTCCATTTATTATCAGCTCCATTTATTATCAGCTCCATTTATTATCAGCTCCATTTATTATCAGCTCCATTTATTATCAGCTCTGTTTATTATCAGCTCCGTTTAATATCAGCTCAGTTTATTATCAGCTCAGTTTATTATCAGCTCCATTTATTATCAGCTCCATTTATTATCAGCTCAGTTTATTATCAGCTCCGTTCAATATCAGCTCCATTTATTATCAGCTCAGTTTATTATCAGCTCAGTTTATATCAGCTCAGTTTATTATCAGCTCTGTTTATTATCAGCTCAGTTTATTATCAGCTCAGTTTATATCAGCTCAGTTTATTATCAGCTCCATTTATTATCAGCTCAGTTTATTATCAGCTCAGTTTATTATCAGCTCAGTTTATTATCAGCTCCGTTTAATATCAGCTCCATTTATCATCAGCTCAGTTTATTATCAGCTCAGTTTATATCAGCTCAGTTTATTATCAGCTCAGTTTATATCAGCTCAGTTTATTATCAGCTCTGTTTATTATCAGCTCAGTTTATTATCAGCTCAGTTTATATCAGCTCAGTTTATTATCAGCTCCATTTATCATCAGCTCAGTTTATTATCAGCTCAGTTTATATCAGCTCAGTTTATTATCAGCTCTGTTTATTATCAGCTCTGTTTATTATCAGCTCTGTTTATTATCAGTTCTGTTTACTTTCAGCTCTGTTTACTATCAGCTCTATCTATTATCAGACCTGCCCTCTCCAAGTCTCTGCTAAACCCGCCCTCTCCAAGTGTCCGCTAAACCAGCCCTCTCCAAGTCTCCGCTAAACCCACCCTCTCCAAGTCTCTGCTAAACCCGCCCTCTCCAAGTCTCTGCTAAACCTGCCCTCTCCAAGTCATGTCAATACCTTCTCTGGTTACAACCAGAAACCAATCTTTCTCCCCACAACAAGAAAAGAAATTCAAAGAGCCCTGACACCTGATAGATAGGTCGGTAAGCTTGTTTTCAAACAAACTTTTGATGGGCTTCGCAATTTGGTTGCCTCATGTGAAAAGCCACAAAAGTGCAAAATCAAATAACGGAAGAAAAGGACTGTAGCTGACCCGCCCCCCTCATAATAATTGTAATACAAGCTTCTCAAACAACTCCTTATCACATTACCATTTTTATAATTGTTACAAAAGCAAATTACATTTAATCATATATGAAATACAAGACTCGCAAGGAGAGAAGATCCAAACTGCTTGGCCGTCTCTCATCATCTAAGATTTCTCCAGCATTGATTCTTTTTTATTCTAATTTCTTCGCAGTGTACATCTAAATGGAAGAACAAAATAGGAAGGCATTGGTATTATTGTATGAGTGACATAAAGAATGCCTCTCTGTGCTGGATAAACACGAGATCCCACTATGCTTTACCGTGAATTACTTAGCATTTGGTAAAATTCATTTGTTTGTCCTCTTGCTCAAGCTTCCTGGTATAACTTTCATATATCTAATTTGCTTATTATCATCCATCAAAATAATCCTTTGATGATTAATGAAGAAAGAATGAATATAAAAAATGATTGGCACTGATTGACAATGAATATAAATGATTGGCTTTGATTGATAATGAATATAAATGACTACTACCGGTAGGGAAGGAATATAGAAAAAAAACAAAGGTTAACTAAAGAAGGAACACCAAGCATTTGATATTTCCAGGATTTTTTTTTTCAAAAAAGAAAAAGAAAATGCCTTAAGTAGCCTGATTGCTTAGCGTGGTTGTGGTGGAGGCAGAACATAGATTGATTTCCATCACTGGTGCCGCTTTTCCACACGGGTGTCTCCTACGCCTCAAGGTAAAGTCTCGCAGGAACACAGGAAGTGGCAAGTCCTCACCGCAGGTCACAGCACCAACGTCAAGCCATCCATCTTTACTAGTCAACCCACAATTCTGCCTTTCATTTCTCAAGGTCTGCTGTCTATATATACGGGTCTGAGGTCTATATATACGAATCCGAGGTCTATCTATATGGGTCTGAGATATATATATACCGGTCTGAGGTCTATATATACGGGTCTGAGGTCTATATATATATGGGTCTGAGGTCTATATATACAGGTCTGAGGTCTATATGTACAGGTCTGCTGTCTATATATACAGGTCTGCTGTCTATATATACAGGTCTGAGGTCTATATAATGAATATAAAAAATGATTGGCACTGATTGACAATGAATATAAATGATTGGCTCTGATTGATAATGAATATAAATGACTACTACCGGTAGGGAAGGAATATCGAAAAAAACAAATGTACAGGTCTGCTGTCTATATATACAGGTCTGAGGTCTATATATACAGGTCTGAGGTCTATATATATGGGTCTGAGGTCTATATATACGGGTCTGAGGTCTATATATACGAATCCGAGGTCTATATATATGGGTCTGAGATTAATACAGGTCTGAGGTCTATATGTACAGGTCTGAGGTCTATATATACAGGTCTGTGGTTGACGTGGGGTCTACAGTCAAAATAAATAGGTCTGCTCTCTAAATGTTGAGGTCTGCTGTCTATATGTGATTAAGGATTCTATATATAGGATTCATCTTTGCATAGTGCCTGGAGAAAAGTTTTGTTGTGCTCACGTATAAATATGACCCATACAAAGAAAATAGTCCCAAAGTTGATGCCGGGGTATCCTTTCAGCTGTGCAGGCATCAAAGTCTGTGTTTTATTTATGGCAAGCATACCAGCAGGTGGCGCTACTGTTCAATGTTACATCTTCCAACTACGCCACATGGTATGAGACCTGTTCACTGTGGAAGAATACCTGGTCTTTGTCATGACAATACCTGCCTATCTGCCGTGTCACAGCCACGTCTGTACAACGTACCTGCCGCATCTGACTCGTATCACTACGCCATTCTTCACACGTACGCACCTTGAATTGCTACAATGTCCTTAAATTTCAAGCATAAGGAATAAGTTTATTTCATTTTTAATGACTTCAACTCTGCTTGTACTGTGGAGGACGGAAAAAAAGATGTTCTGATTGGTGGAGGAAAAGTAATTTGTCTATTAAGTAATATTTGTATTACTGAGGAGAATTATTGAGATTAACCTCTCAGAGAAAAAAAGGTGGGATCCCCGCTATGATTAATGGTTCATCCTTAATCCTGAGCAAATCCTTGAGCGGAATAATTTATATTAAGACAAATTATGTCAGGATTTTAAACATCAGCAGTTAGGTTTCTGAAAAAATTACTCTGAGAGAAAAAGCTAAGAAAAACAACTGCAAAACAAATATTTGCTGGATATGAATTGAGTTTAACAAACTCCTTTTCTGTCTCCTCACTGAGTGGGCTGAATCATTCTCTGCACTAATCTCTTAATAATGCTAATGTTCAGTAACATATAAATGACAAAGTATGAATACAGAATAAAAACAATTTGGTGATGTCCAAGATATGATATTTTACGAGCATGCTGACATCAGAAAATGAAATATTTATATATATATTAAGTTCTCATGTTGATCTTATTCATTAGATATTTCCTGTCATGTATAAGATAGTTTTATGATGATATTTTTATGATGATATTTTTATGATGATATTCTGTGTCTGATATTTTCATGGCGATATCAACTCTGATATTTACAGGACAATATATATATATATATATGACATTTTCATGGAGATATTTTTTATAAGATATTTTCATGGTGATATCATTTATAGGATATTTTTAAAGTGTTATCTTGTCTGTGATATTTTACAAAACAATCTTTCCAAGTGATATCATTTTTCTGATATTTTCCTGGATATATCCTAATCTTGATATTTTTATGGTGATATTCAATATCTGATATTTTCAAAATATCCTTTATCTGTTATCTTAATGGTGATTTCATTTATCTGATATTTTTATGGCGATATCTGCTCTATATGACAGTATCTGATATTTCTATGGCGATATCTGTTCTATATGACAGTATCTGATATTTTTATGGCGATATCTGCTCTATATGACAGTATCTGATATTTTCAGAGATTTCAGTTATCTGTTATTTTGATAGTGATATCATATATCTGATATTTACGTGGTGTTCTCCTTGCTTTAATATCTTTATGGTGAGTAATAAACATCAGTGAAACACCAAAAGTAAGTCAACCAATGTTGCAATTATTAAAATATTTACTCACTTTACCAAAAGTCATTATTTTCATTGACATTTAATGACACAACAATTGTTAGTTTATAACAAGAAAAATAGAGTATTTCTAAATCAACATTCTAACTTAATTAGAATCATTAATTGTTCCTTGAAAAATAATACAATTGTTGATGAGAAATGGTTTTATACCTTGGTTTAAGCTGCAGAAATGTGCTCAATATTGATAGAACGTCATGTGACATCTCCAAGTCCATATATGCTTGTCAAAAGATATGCTTATACTAACATTCTCACTAATTGCCCCAAATTCTATTGCATCTTGTACTATATCATAAAGACATTAATTTACAAACCAGGTGATTTATTAGGGTGTTATTTATATTTAGCTTAGAAGATTATGAGTTAGATTTCAGCTTCTCTCTCAGCACCAATGCAATCTATGAAGTATGTACATTGCCAATTACTACTTTGTTCAAATACTCATTCTTCAAGTTGGTACTCCAGCCGTTATGGCCATTTGTATTCATGAACTAAAATGATGCACTCCAACATTTCCTCAAAACAATGAAGTGGTGAAATAATAATAAAAAAAGTCATTTTTCCCACCATCCCTCAGCAAATATCACATGAGCATGCATTTAATGCAGCCTCATTTATCCGGATAATTCTCATGGGTAGATGCAATATGCTCCAAGATAATGCTCCTCTCAAGGCGATTCCACTTTTCTCATTATGCATTTTTATGTCCTAATTGAGTCTCGTTTGATTGTTAACTATGCAGTGAAATTTATAGTCCTTCAAGTGGCTGCAGTAGGTGGCGACCACCGCAGTGTTCTGCAGACTCCCACGTCATATGTGAGGGACCAGCACTAACAATGTACCACACAGAAATCTGCCATATATAAACCATCAAACTTTAACAGACTTTTCCTGTCACTACCCATATATTAAATATAACAAGCATTTTGGAACATCCTTTTTTTGTTGCTGTTATGGATAAATGCTTTGGGTTTATGGTCTATGCCAGTATTAATATATTCAATTCTGGCCTGTCCATCAATTACAAGAACTCCATTTATCAAACTTCCACATGTTAAAACTTCACAATGCATAGTCTCAATAGACTTCAGTTTAAAACATGGTGAATGTGAGATATGAAAAACAGAAGGTTTAATGGCGTTTTTGTATATTTTCCATCTGTCAGTCTGCAATTGTGTCTCTCCCCAACCAGTATTGTAAGGATTGCGATAATGTGGCCGCACACTGTCCACTGTGAAAAAGTGGCATCATCTAAACCTTGGCCTGGGATGAAAGGCAGGCTAAACTTATCTACTCCATCCCAGTTCTCAAGTCTGCTTATTTTCCTTTTTTCCCTTTTCTCAGACAAACACAAAGGTCTTTCATCACTATTTATACATAACATTTGATGTCGGAATATTTCCAACTGGTGCCCAATCTTTTTCCAATGCAATTTACACAGCGGTATAGTCAAAACGGAGCCATTCATCATGCAGAGTTGAATGAGCAGACGGCTTGGAGTAATGGGTTGGTGCACGGAGCTCGCTCCGACCCTCATCCTCCATTACAGTGGATTTGTTAAGTTACCATAATCCCAACATTGTACCATAATCCGGTACTCATAGCAAAATTCATTATTTGGTGGTACATTTTCAATTTTCCAATTTTAAGTGTCAGTTTTTTGTGCGAGACTCAGTTGATTTACATACATCAGTTAATGTCAGCGGGTGGTAAAAGCCTTATGTATCACTGTAATTAATGCCTCCAAAGTCTTTTAATTACGTTTGTTTTTAAATCCCACTCTTTCTCTGTGTTATTCAAGCTGTCACTTCCATATATACACTTGCTCATTCATTAAATCACTTGATAAATATTCCCTATAAAATGCCATGCTATCATTTTTTTCATTTTGAGCTAGCAATTTGTTTTTTGAAAAGAGTAAAACAGAAGAGCAAATATTTAACACTTTTAGGCCAAAAAGTGTTAAATAAATGAAGGTAAAAAATGTTTTGAATGTGGTGACCAGAAAAATATTTTGAAATAAGAAGATATATAAAAAACCTGCAAAATGTAACAAATTAGTTCAGGATGATATGGGTAGCATGAAGACCTATTAGGTAATTTGTATTCCCAGAAGTACCCTCCCCTCCCACTTAAAGCCTCCAACCCTACCCCCAATAAAGATATTGTTTACCCTTGGCTGTAACTCAATGAACCGAATCTCTGGGGATTGCATCTGCTGTCATGCCTGAGATAAACCTGGTTTTGCTCCCCATCAAGCTACATAAAGGGATGAAGTGTGATCAGTATGACGGAGAAGTGCATTACTACCCGGCCTAATCATCTTACATGCTTTCACTTCAGAATAAGAAGTGTGAAGCCTGACAAAAAAGATGTTAGCTTTATTCAAGAGCAAGAGTTCTGGTGTTAGCCATGTGTCAAGTTTTCATATATGTACAATAAAAGATTAAAGGTTATGACCAAGACTATAAATTATGTGTTAATACTGTGGGATTTTAAATTTACTTATCTCATTCACACATCATGAAATATAATTGATTAGTAAATCACCATAACAGAGCAGCATACTGAATGATCTGGTAAGACAACCCACACATTATAAGAATTATCAGGTCAGAAAACAGTTATTATTTAAATTGTCAGGTCGGACAGCATGCTAGTTGTGTAAATCATTAAATCAGATGACCAACTGATTAGTTTATATTACATAAGGCATCAAGTCAGACAGCCCTCCATATATGTGGAGCATCATTTCAGACAGCCCTCCATATATGTGGAGCATCATTTCAGACAGCCCTCCATATATGTGGAGCATCATTTCAGACAGCCCTCCATATATGTGAGGCATCAAGTCAGACAGCCTTCCATATATGTGTAGAGCATCATTTCAGACAGCCCTCCATATATGTGAGGCATCAAGTCAGACAGCCTTCCATATATGTGTAGAGCATCATTTCAGACAGCCCTCCATATATGTGGAGCATCATTGCAGACAGCCCTCCATATATGTGGAGCATTAAGTCAGACAGCTCTCCATATATGTGGGGAATCAAGTCAGACAGCCCTCCATATATGTGGGGCATCAAGTCAAACAGCCCTCCATATATGTGGAGCATCATTTCAGACAGCCCTCCATATATGTGAGGCATCAAGTCAGACAGCCCTCCATATATGTGGAGCATCATTTCAGACAGCCCTCCATATATGTGAGGCATCAAGTCAGACAGCCCTCCATATATGTGGAGCATTAAGTCAGACAGCCCTCCATATATGTAGGGCATCAAGTCAGACAGCCCTCCATATATGTCGGGAATCAAGTCAGACAGCCCTCCATATATGTGGGGAATCAAGTCAGACAGCCCTCCATATATGTGGGGCATCAAGTCAGACAGCCCTCCATATATGTGGAGCATTAAGTCAGACAGCCCTCCATATATGTAGGGCATCAAGTCAGACAGCCCTCCATATATGTCGGGAATCAAGTCAGACAGCCCTCCATATATGTGGGGAATCAAGTCAGACAGCCCTCCATATATGTAGGGCATCAAGTCAGACAGCCCTCCATATATGTCGGGAATCAAGTCAGACAGCCCTCCATATATGTGGGGAATCAAGTCAGACAGCCCTCCATATATGTGGGGCATCAAGTCAGACAGCCCTCCATATATGTGGGGCATCAAGTCAGACAGCCTTCCATATATGTGTAGAGCATCATTTCAGACAGCCCTCCATATATGTGGAGCATCATTGCAGACAGCCCTCCATATATGTGGGGCATCAAGTCAGACAGCCCTCCATATATGTAGCGCATCAAGTCAGACAGCCCTCCATATATGTGGAGCATCATTTCAGACAGCCCTCCATATATGTGGGGCATCATTTCAGACAGCCCTCCATATATGTGGGGCATCAAGTCAGACAGCCCTCCATATATGTGAGGCATCAAGTCACACAGCCCTCCATATATGTGAGGCATCAAGTCAGACAGCCCTCCATATATGTGAGGCATCAAGTCACACAGCCCTCCATATATGTGAGGCATCAAGTCACACAGCCCTCCATATATGTGGAGCATCAAGTCAGACAGCCCTCCATATATGTGGAGCATCAAGTCAGACAGCCCTCCATATATGTTGAGCATCAAGTCAGACATCATACTGATTATTTGGAGCAGCAAGTCAGACAACATACTGATTATTTGGAGCTTCAAGTCAGACAACCTACTTATCAAACGGTAGGCATATGGCTCTGTTCTAGAACGTGAGACCGGTCAGAGGGACATCCACCATTTCATACACTACTGTAAAGAATGAATCGCGGTGAAATTTTTTTTTTCAATATCGAAAAACGGTTTTCAGTATCTTGTCACTAATAAATATGGCAACATTGGGATCATAATTTCAAGTGCTAAAAAGTATAATTAACTTGCTAAACTGGAAGATTGAAGTTCAATGTCAAGGAAAATTTGTGCATTTTGTGCACATCCTGTTAAAACACATCTTCTTAAAAAGCTTCAATCTTTGAAATAAAATGACTTACTGATGTCTAGATGGTATGAAATCCACACAAAGAGTCCAATGAAAGTTTTGTCCAGCCAGTTTTTGGTAATTCCAAGGCTAACCCTGCTTTTTTACAAGATTTATATCCAGTCAAAAAGTGATCAGTGAACCAAATTTTTCCCTCCATTTTGGAAGTGTCCACTTGCCTCCAAAAAGCCCATTTTACTTGTAGGCAGAGGCAAATTATGATATCCTACTTATATTTCATTTATAAGAACTGATAAAACTTGTAAAAAATACCAAAAACATTGAAATTAATAACTAATTTTTTCCATATTTTAGGAAACAATGTTCAGTCAAAAAAAAGCATAAACGTCCAGCAAGTGTACATTGGTGTTGGAGGAGGCAAGCAGAAAATTATAGGGGGGAACATTTGGTGTAGACAGTATTTTTGGTGGGAGCAGCCATATTGGTAGCAGTGGGTAGTGAAAAAAGAAAGAAGAAGGCACAAAAGAAAACTAGACAATGGTAAATAGGGTGGCCCCTTCATGGACAGTCCAAAGAGATGTCCACCAGGGAAATGTGCATATTTTGAAAGGATTGTTATGGCATTATTTCACCACAAATAGTGAACATTTGGGTTTTTTTTGTGAGGGGATGTGATCTGACTTTCATATGGTGTGGTCAATGTCACCTTGAAGGTCATTAGATTGTGAATGGATTTTTGTATACTTTTGACCAGGGTCAAAAAATCTGCACATATTTTGAGACTCCTTGTCCAAAAGTGTCCAATTTGAAATTCATTCTCCTAATCATTGGGTGACTAAAACATGCAAAAAATCTTTTAATATATCAAGTATTGTATTTGGTGTTGGAAAGGTTTTCCACTCCTACTCAAAATAGTCAGTCATTCACAATATTGAATGTCAGGAATTGAACCAATCTTATTTTGTAGACCAAAAATCATGTCAGCAGTTGATATGGTTGAACCAAATTGTTCTAGGGAAATCATCAAAGTAAATTAAAAGCACAATATTGCTGATATGAATACAAACAAGGAAATTATATTTGCCCATCTATATTATCATATATGTGCAAGCAGTTGAGGATTTGGGATATTATGTGCCCTTTTTTCACGATGCGTCAAAAAGTGTCCATACCCCAACTTTGCTCATCTACACTAGCTTTTTGTAACTTATAGATGTGCATCATAGGACATATTCCATTAAAGTTCATGACTATAAATTGAATGGTCTAGAATGTGTAGAATAGGTTTAATGATT
Organism: Amphiduros pacificus; assembly: GCA_949316495.1. Taxonomy (NCBI): domain Eukaryota; kingdom Metazoa; phylum Annelida; class Polychaeta; order Phyllodocida; family Hesionidae; genus Amphiduros; species Amphiduros pacificus. The sequence goes on along the minus strand of OX439001.1, from coordinate 52,605,936 downwards.
GTTTTTAGGCCAAAATATGTCAAAAAGTGTCCTTTGTTTGCAAAAAAAAGAACACATTTGCAATGATTGGCATTTATTATTACAATATTATACTTTAATTTTATGCTACAAGGAATATTTCAGTTAAGCACACCTTCCTGGCATGATTTTGATTGAAAGGTACCTTTATGAAATGAGATTCAATAAAAATCTACCATTTTCCCCTTAAAGTCAAAAAACATCCATAATTTGGGCCAGGAATCGAACATATTGCTTATTTTTCAAATAACATATTTCTACAAAATATCCTTATTTTTAAACATGCCCAGGGCAGTCATGTATATTTCAATGGCATAAATACTCCAATTTTTACACCCCTGAAAAAGTTGGACTTTTCTTGACATGTCAAAAAAGCACTCATCTTCAGTTTTCAGTTTCTGACACCTAATCAATTTCATCCCAAGTATCATTATATGGTAAATTCTATACACTGAACCTGTCCCCACTCCCAGCCAGGAGAATTAAATCAAATATTAATTTCTAATTTTGCTGAGATCTGAATTAAATTCAGATTTGCTTTTTTTATGAAGCATCCATCTTTTGGTGTTATTTCCACTTTTTTTTTAAATCACTGGAATAAATCCATTATCCTTCCATGTAAGCATGTAAGAGACCAAGGGGCACCTATGGATAAAACAACCTATGAAATTCGTGCACGTTCCCAAATTCGAAAAATCATGCAAGTTTGGGTCTCACGTTCTAGAACAGAGCCATATATTTAGAATATATCTCATCTTTTATGCATTTAGCTTCAGAGTAAACATTTTTATCCTATAACAAATAAGTAAATATTTATAAATTACCAAATACCAGTGGGAAGTGGAGAGTCCCCTGTTTTTATTAGTCTGGTGGCAGGGGATGGTTACACAGGCTGACAAGCATTGTTGGGAGATTGTGCAATCTGAGCAGAGGGGTGTTCGTGTAATGCAGGAGTTGGCAGAGTCTGAGCAAAACAAATCCTCTCCAAGGATTAACTAATCTGTCGGGATTAACTTCAATCATCAACACCGAACAGTGTGTCATGCCTTACTTGATTATCAGATTATCATTTCTTTGAGAATATATATATAGGAAAGGATTCGATTGTTTGTTATTCATGCAAGCAATATTTACATTTTGATGGTAATAGTTTATCTTAAAATTAATTATCTTTAAGGTGAAAATTTGCCTCATAATCTGAGATAATCCTTGCTAATCCAGTGAGGATAATCTGAGCAAGCAAGATGTGCCAAACAGGTCCAGCAACAGGCAAGTAATAAGTCTGCTGGACAGGAGAATGATGGTCTATGCAGACTCAGGCCTGGGAGAGATCAGACTTGTAAATACACATAAAGGACAACTAAACTCTCACAAGTCATCTGACATACACATGTAGTGTCAGGCCTGGGAGAGATCAGACTTGTAAATACACATAAAGGACAACTACACTCTCACAAGTCATCTGACATACACATGTAGTGTCGGGCCTGGGAGAGATCAGACTTGTTAAGACACATAAAGGACAACTACACTCTCACAAGTCATCTGACATACACATGTAGTGTTAGGCCTGGGAGAGATCAGACTTGTAAATACACATAAAGGACAACTGCACTCTCACAAGTCATCTGACATACACATGTAGTGTCGGGCCTGGGAGAGATCAGACTTGTAAATACACATAAAGGACAACTGCACTCTCACAAGTCATCTGACATACACATGTAGTGTTGGGCCTGGGAGAGATCAGACTTGTAAGTACACATAAAGGACAACTACACTCTCACAAGTCATCTGACATACAAATGTTGTGTCAGGCCTGGGAGAGATCAGACTTGTAAATACACATAAAGGACAACTACACTCTCACGAGGCATCTCAGGTATGCATATTGGATCAGGTTTGAGGAAGCCTAAGTTTGGAAATATCCAACAGAGCAACAATGCCCTCTCACATCTCCCTGCCTACTCTATATTGGGTGCAATTTTCTGTGTCACCATTAGGATGGTTTATTCCGATTGGTACAAGGTAAAAGGTCCTGCTGAAGTGCAACAACAATAATTAGTATGAATATATCTAGTAGGCAGACTCTATTTACATATGTAATTCTGTAATCACACAATATCAGTTCTAAGTGTCACTTTCCACAGCTGGACACATCTTTGAGTGTCTGCTGCATAGGAAATTATGGTTGAAATGAGCATCTCCTTTGCTTGCCCTACGCTTGTAACTCCTCCAGACTGGACATGGCTAAATATTCCAGTGTTATCACCCAAATCAAACAAAAGCAGCAATAAATGAGGAACAGAAAGCAATAACATGCAGAGATACAGCGGCAATCAGCCAAGGGTAATCATCCCACAGCAAATATCTGTGTTTTGTAAACACTTGAGCGTATCCGCGCTCATGTTACTCTCATATGCGGGCAAAGCCTGTAATGTTCTGAGCAAACATGCACCTGCTGTTTACAAATTTGAGATGCATTCTGATTTGTTGCACAAACAGTAGTTGGTTGCAGCATTTGCTGGTGGTACCATATATATGCCATGCTCAGAGATAAAGCATTAAGGACCATCATCAATAAACAGGTGTGTTCCATAAAATCATGCTAAATAACAGAGCAGATAAAGAACATGGCCATCGAATCGATATCAGTTGAGGACACACTTGTTGATATATGGCAATGTATGGTCCATATTGGCAGGGTGCTGAGTGTCAGTGGCCTGCCTCAGATCAAACCCTACCCGGCCCACAACCACCCGGCCCACCACAACCACCCAGCCCACCATCACCCAACCATGTGTCCAGACTGAGGGGGGGGCATCACTACCCGGCCATGTGTCCAGACTGGGGGGGGGGGGGGCATCACTACCCGGCCATGTGTCCAGACTGGGGGAGGGGGAGGGGCATCACTACCCGGCCATGTATCCAGACTGGGGGAGGGGGAGGGGCATCACTACCCGGCCATGTGTCCAAACTGGGGGGGGGGGGGCATCACTACCCAGCAATGTGTCCAAACGGGGGGGGGGGGCATCACTACCTGGTCATGTGTCCAAACTGGGGGGGCACCATCACCCGGTCATGTGTCCAGACTGGGGAGCACCATCACCCGGCCATGTGTCCAAACTGTGGGGGGGGCACCATCACCCGGTCATGTGTCCAAACTGGGGGGGGCACCATCACCCGGCCATGTGTCCAAACTGTGGGGGGGCACCATCACCCGGTCATGTGTCCAAACTGGGGGGGGCATCACCACCAGGCCAGACTGGGGGGGGGGAGGTCTGTGTTTGACAGATTAATCTCAAATCAACACATTCAGCAGCGGTCTGTATGAACTCCCATACGGCAGCCCCCCAAATTAAAGGCCCTTTTCACAACACAAAGCAAAATATAAATGACATTTGGGTATTTTTCCTTGGTGTGACGCGATCATATTTAGTTTGATTGATTGAGTGAATCAGGGGGGAAAACTTCTCAATTGACACAGGGACCCATGCGACCTGTCCGGCAAGTTGTGACAGGCACCGTCCATGAATTGGTGGGGACATGACAAGAAATTATTACGAGCCCACAAGGCTTGTCTGACTCGGTCATCTCACTTAATCGACCCTTTGAAATAATATCACAGGCAATGCATAATGCTCACACACTGCACAATATATTCATATATATGTCTGCATAAATATACATATAAAACAGTGGCTATATATATATATATATATATATATATATATACAGACATAAATATAACAAGATATAAATATTCTTTTACATTTACAAAATAAGCTTTTCTCTATAACTGTGCACTAAAAAAACTGGCTTCTCGGCTGAGTATGATATTGTTCGACACATTTGGCTGGGAGCGAAGGATAAGAACATTTGATTCTGTGTGCTGGTGCTAACAAGACGGCCTCAAGTACATTAACTTTGTGGCCGGCCCCGACACTTGAGCTTGGCTTGCCAGCAATGTATTGCCTCTCCTGCCAATATACGGCTTCAGTTTTTGCCACCATTTTTGAAGACAGCAAATGAAATTGTTCTTGATAAGCATACAGGAAAAAAATAGGTCATTCCACTGAGCTGGGGAGAAGTGACCTTTGATGACGTGCTAAGGTCATTGCGTCGGGATATAATATGTCTTGTGGGCATGCATACAATATAGCCTATCAAGTCATCTGCCTCCCTTTGTGTTTGCAATGCTCTGATCTTGTGAAAATATGAAACGAGTGCTGCATGTAGATTGAGTGAACTCCCCCTGCTATCGTATTAGACTCGGCAAATATGGCAAATTGGTCAACAGGAAGCTAAAGATGAGAGATTCTGTCGAGATATGGTCTTGTCCTGACCAGATCAAAGGCTGAGAGCCCATATATATTGCTTACACCAGAGACAAGCTTCGCTATCATGAAATCTATGTGTTAAACTTGGTAAAAGATCTTGCCATGGCATGCTTCACACACCAGAATTTTATATGTCACTAAGATAGAACAGAATTTGTTCATAGCAAGAAACACTCAGGGTCAGCATCTATGTGTGTCTGGGTTTTAGCACTAATATTTCTTATATTACTCTACTATATGCAAGATTAACAAATCATGACATGTAATTATTCCTTGAACATAGCATATTTTGATTGCAGCATGGCCTATACAGATTAACCTTTGAAATGACTTGAAGAGATAAACTATACTTAAAAGTATCTTCTGTATTGACATTTAATGCAATGGGTGGAGATTTCAATATTTTTTCCATCTCTTCCAATTCCTTATATTAATTCATTCAAGATGAGGCATTCTTTTTGTCAATAACATCTACACAAGTCTGCTGAGGAATAATGATAACATATTGATAATGTAAAGCATTCAGGATTGCAATAAAAGTATACAAAAATACAAGCACCTTGTCAGGATATTAATTATCCACTTCTGCATGTTCTAAGGGGGCTGTCTATGTGCTCATCTTTGCAGGGGGAGACCCTTGGGCAGGAAACTCTCATGGAGACTTCCTGCGCTGAGGAAGCACACACGTGACTCCCCAGGCCTGTTTCCCCACTCAGTTCGTGTACCGACCTCCTCCCTGACTTCGAGCACAGATGTCCTTCCACCACCATGATCAGATAATACAGAAAAAACCAACATATGTTGCCTGCAAGATCATGAGCAATGTTGTGTGCTTTTCAATTTCATTTGTTTCAATTTTATTACAATAAAATCATAACAATCTGAATAATGACAGATGTTACCAATGTAGTATACCATTTTAAATCAAGAAACAATTGCTGAGGGGAGTAAGATGATTCGGTTAAATATGAACAGAAATACCAGGCTGGCAGAAACAGATTTTGCATCCTGTTCTTTGCACTTACACTACACTGCCTCACTGAGTCACCGAGCTTGTGGTCAAATACTGACTGAAAGTATTCTTCCTGTGTAAACCTCACCCCAGAGCTTGTGGTCAAATACTGACTGAAAGTATTCTTCCTGTATAAACCTCACCCCAGAGCTTGTGGTCAAATACTGACTGAAAGTATTCTTCCTGTATAAACCTCACCCCAGAGCTTGTGGTCAAATACTGACTGAAAGTATTCTTCCTGTATAAACCTCACCCCAGAGCTTGTGGTCAAATACTGACTGAAAGTATTCTTCCTGTATAAACCTCACCCCAGAGCTTGTGGTCAAATACTGACTGAAAGTATTCTTCCTGTGTGAACCTCGCCCCAGAGCTTGTGGTCAAATACTGACTAAAAGTATTCTTCCTGTGTGAACCTCACCCCAGAGCTTGTGGTCAAATACTGACTGAAAGTATTCTTCCCGTGTGAACCTCACCCCAGAGCTTGTGGTCAAATACTGACTGAAAGTATTCCTCCTGTGTAAACCTCACCCCAGAGCTTGTGGTCAAATACTGACTGAAAGTATTCTTCCTGTGTAAACCTCGCCCCAGAAGTCTGTACATCAGAAGTTCACAAAGGTCTTTTGACAAGTCCTATTTGAAATAGGCTCAAAATGTTTTTACATGAAATAAGCTGTCCTCTATAAAAAGCTGGCAAGCATTACACGAAAGAAGCTGACAAATGTTCTGTATAAATGAATCCTACAGATATAAAAGCTGTCACTTACATGCTCCTTTTTAAGACATACAATATGCTACTATAATATTATTGTAAAATCTAGATGAACACTGAATGACAATTTCTGTTCATATGTTTTCTGTGATGTAATAGTTGTCTGAGGTATAATGAATACTCTCAAGAAAGTGATAAACTCCAAAAGAACAATGTATCAACTGGCAATTGATATTGTATTTGGAGGACGGAGAAAATCTCCTGGCATTGATGAAGGCTTTTATTTTGTTCACTTGAATGTGATATGAGGAGGGCATAAAGTTGGCTAAAGGTCCCCTGATTCAGAATACCAGATATTCTAAGGACTTGCCACTTGCCACTGACAAGTATTGTGGCCCCATAATACCCACACCGGGTAGGCAGTTCGGACTACCTGACAATGAATAAGTGTGCCATGCAAGATGATCGATCTGGATCAAGCTCAAGGTTCCTGCAGAATGCCCAAAGCTAGTCGTTTTGGTCTTTGTAGATTTGCAGTATGCAAGGCTTTTGCACAGAAAAAAATCCTTGTCAATTGGCAGGTAATTACGGTTCTTCCTCACCGCTGGGCAACCTCGTCAGAGTGGGCAACCTCGTCAGAGTGTGGCAACCTCATCAGAGTGATTAACCTCGTCAGAGTGGGCAACCTCATTAGAGTGTGGCAACCTCGTCAGAGTGATTAACCTCGTCAGAGTGGGCAACCTCGTCAGAGTGATCAACCTCATCAGAGTGGGCAACCTCGTCAGAGTGGGCAACCTCATCAGAGTGATCAACCTCGTCGGAGTGGGCAACCTCGTCAGAGTGGGCAACCTCGTCAGAGTGATTAACCTTGTCAGAGTGGGCAACCTCGTCAGAGTGATCAACCTTGTCAGAGTGATCAACCTCGTCAGAGTGGGCAACTTCGTCAGAGTGATCAACCTCGTCAGAGTGGGCAACCTCGTCAGAGTGAATAACCTTGTCAGAGTGGGCAACCTCATCAGAGAGATCATCCTCGTCAGAGTGATCAACCTCGTCAGAGTGGGCAACTTCATCAGAGTGGGCAACCTCGTTAGAGTGGGCAACCTCGTCAGAGTGGGCAACCTCGTCAGAGTGATCAACCTCGTCAGAGTGGGCAACCTCGTCAGAGTGATCAACACTCTATGACATCTGCACATTTATATTGCTCGGAGAATCCAAGAAGTGAAACGTCAACAGTGGCTATCTGAAATGCATCAAGACATGAAAAGAACAAGTAAATGGATTTTGCCATGCCATTAGAAATGCCTTTGAAATGTGTACTCAGTACAGAGGTAAGCTTAAGACTGGTTCAACAAATCATATTGAAACCTAAGAAAGGAATGTGCGATGAACCCTTGACATTGAAACTGTTCAAATACACCTATCCTTGACAGACATCCCCCTTTTTACCTGTACAACCCTACATCATATTTGTAAATAAAGAAATTCCTAGTTTCACTTACGTTTATATCAGAATAATCACATAAATGATCATCAGAAGATGAATTTGTATGAAATAATGTTCAGGACACACGGAAATGCTATATATCTTAAATATATTGGTTTTAACTGTAATCTTTTTTGATCATTTGTGTTTTCTTGAATTCAATTTCTGATAAATTCAATACTTAAAATACAAAAAATTGATAGCGCTATTTAATGCGAACTGCAGATCATTGTTGATGAGAGATAATCTGATGGGTGATTAACATTATTATCCTAGGTACATATTTCCTTTCTCTTATCCAGTTTACACACCTTTTGTCTGAACACAGATTTCCTCTTAAAACCGATGATCTATTGCAATTCCCAAGGCCAGACGTGTACACATACAAGCCCTGAATAATGAGGGGCTGGAAGTGGGAATGGGGGGGTTGGAAATACTTGGTGTGGTCAGACGGCATTTACATATGGGGAGTCCTAAGTCTCTGGCGATCATATCGCTCTCGCAGCAAACGGTGCCTTGCTCATGCAATGAGACCGCTCCCATACCCAGCATGATCCCTCAGTTTGTTTGGTAAAACCTCCTTCTCTGATTCACCATAGCTGGCATATTGCAGATAGTGTGTTAAGTGTGCCCAGTGGTCTATTATGGAGGCCCGTGTTTCGTGATTGTTGTCCCTTCAGAAGATTCTCAGCAAGAATGCCTCCCCAGTGTATGGCATTCTGGGAAATATGTCGGAGCCCACTGGATGTATGATATTAGTATATGTTTGTGGAGGCAATGTTGTGTTGATTGGGACAGATTCTGTCGATAGCTGATATCTCTCGATATATGTGCCTGGCATGAAAGTATGGGGTTCACCCTTTGTGCTCCACGGGCTGGCATCTTTTATCAAGGTCATTAATGTACCATACAACCAACCATCACCATTATCTATTTTAAAGAAACTTTTGAAGAAACATCTTTTCCCAAACAACACTTGCAAATAGTTTTTGTATACTTCACAGGAAAAATGAACGATTGTGACATTCCACATGAAAACATCTGACCAGAGAGTTACAAAAGTTGCATGATGGGATGTAATAGACTGGGAGCCTGGGAATTAGATCCAGAATCCCTCAGTCCTCTAGCTGTCCCACAAGTCTCCTGGACAGCTTCACCCCACCTCTGCCACACCCAAACATCACATGGAATCTAAACACACACTCTAGATAATACACCATTTAAATACAACTCTATTGTGCCCATATTTTGCTTTATATGTTTAAGCTTTTAGTTGATATTTATGTTGATTATCGTGATGTTTTATAGGAAGAGCTGAAAGAACTGGACAGGTATCATATTCTTACACTGTACAAACAATGTAATATTAAACCTGGAAAAATATATTTGGAACCTACAAATTAATACAGTTATATCATTAATACAATAATATCATTACATGCATATCCAGAGTTTAAAAAATAATTGATCACATCACATAGCCTTTATACACAAACATTCTCTCTTTGGATTTGTACAAATAATAAATTATTTGGCACATGGAAGTGGAGGGGCTAAGATGGCGAGACAGACACAAGCTTGGACAAGTTGGGGCCATACCAATACCCCCCTACCCCCTCCATTTTGAGTAAACCCCTCTGAAGTACAACCACCAGCAAGTACACCACCAGCAAGTACACCACTAGCAAGTACACCACTGGCAAGCACACCACTTGCAAGTACACCACTAGCAAGTACACCGCCGGCAAGTACACCACTGGCAAGTACACCGCCGGCAAGTACACCACTGGCAAGTACACCACTGGCAAGTACACCACTAGCAAGTACACCGCCGGAAAGTACACCACTAGCAAGTACACCACCGGCAAGTACACCACTGGCAAGTACACCGCCGGCAAGTACACCACTGGCAAGTACACCACTGGCAAGTACACCGCCGGCAAGTACACCACTGGCAAGTACACCACCGGCAAGTACACCACCAGCAAGTACACCGCTGAAAAGTACACCGATGAACATAAATGATACGATAAAACAGAATACATATATGAGCAAAATGAATGAAGTTTTCTAGATGTGCAAGTCTGACAAAGTGTTTGATTGAGTTACTGTAGCCAGCATATCCCCTGACATGAGGAGACAAGATAGAGGATGGCAGAATGCATTTATCTGCACATCCACACAGGAAATCACACTGTGTTCTCTACTTCTACGATGCTCTTTATTCCTTTGAACACCATATCATAAACACATATGCAGCTCCGCTCGAGGACATGAGATGGGTTTGTCATTCTGTATTTTACTCGTCATAGCAACTGACATAATTTACTCTAAATCAGAGACATTGTGCTCTTTGACAGAGTTAAACCTTTCTTTGTCCAGCGAATAATGCAGCGGTAGTGTCAGCGTGAACAGAATCCACATCTTTCAGTGGGTGAACAGAAGTCTGATGATGTCCTATTACTACTGGAGGAAGCAGATAAAATCCAATTTGATGTGGAATACTCTGGAGATGTGGAATACTCTGGAGAGGTTTGAGGAGAGACAGCCGGAAGGAGGCGGAGCAACCAGCTGAAAGGCTTGGCGCTGAAATTACGAGGATAAGAGGGCCCGACACACACACACCAGGAAAGACCCAAACCAGGTGACAATACCAACTGAAAGCCATAAAATTAAGCACATTACGTGAGATAGGTCAGGTCTCCCGGGGCGCCATCTGTAGGCCATTAACCTGTAGTGTAGCTGTTTTTTAATGCGCATTCAACAGGCAGTGGAGTGGGGGTGTTGTATTCTGGGTGTATTGAGGGCATCCACATGTTGTCTCTGGACATTGTGTGTCACTGACACAGACCGCATGCAGAGCTAGCCACATGCTGTCAGATACATTCAAGCAGAGTTGGCCGTAAGCCACAAAACATGCTCGCATTCACTGACTTGACAATGCCCAGTGTTAAGTCCATTGTGGCTTGGCAATCACCGTCTTACATTTCCCATGATGCACCATAACTCACTCCATCCTCTGAGCCGTAACCTGAACCTTTATGCCATCTTAAAGCATCCTTTGACATCTGAAACTACCAACTTATTTAATATGGCACTTTTTGAAGAATCCAAAAGAATACCACAAAAGATGAGAACCTGTCATGTACTATTCTTTTTTTTTAATCAATTAAGAAAAATTATAAACCAGTTTCCAACCTGACCTATATCTCAATAGTGCCCTTTCAGTCAGACCTCTATGTGAGCGAAAGGGCAGTAGCCAAGCAGCCAATCCCCCATCTAAATAGGGCAGAGTACCCGACCAGCCAATCCCTCATCTAGATAGGGCGGTAGCCAACTAGCCAATCCCCCACCTAGATAGGGCAGTAGCCAACCAGCCAATTCCCCACCTAGATAGGGCGGTAGCCAACCAGCCAATCCCCCACCTAGATAGGGCAGTAGCCGACCAGCCAATCCCCCATCTAGATAGGGCAGTATCCGACCAGCCAATCCCCCATCTAGATAGGGCGGTAGCCAACCAGCCAATCCCCCACTTAGATAGGGCAGTAGCCAACCAGCCAATTCCCCACCTAGATAAGGCGGTAGCCAACCAGCCAATCCCCCACCTAGATAGGGCAGTAGCCAACCAGCCAATCCCCCATCTAGATAGGGCAGTAGCCAACCAGCCAATCCCCCATCTAGATAGGGTAGTAGCCAACCAGCCAATCCCCCATCTAGATAGGACGATAGCCAACCAGCCAATCCCCCACCTAGATAGGGCGGTAGCCGACCAGCTAATGCCCCATCTAGATAAAGAAGTAGTCAACCAGCCAATCCCCCATCTAGATATGGAAGTAGCCAACCAGCCAATCCCCCATCTAGATAGGGCGATAGCCAACCAGCTAATCCCCCATCTAGATAGGGCGATAGCCAACCAGCTAATCCCCCATCTAGATAAAGAAGTAGTCAACCAGCCAATCCCCCATCTAGATAGGGTAGTAGCCAACCAGCCAATCCCCCATCTAGATAGGGTAGTAGCCAACCAGCCAATCCCCCATCTAGATAGGGCGGTAGCCAACCAGCTAATCCCCCATCTAGATAAAGAAGTAGTCAACCAGCCAATCCCCCATCTAGATAGGGTAGTAGCCAACCAGCCAATCCCCCATCTAGATAGGGCAGTAGCCAACCAGCCAATCCCCCATCTAGATAGGGTAGTAGCCAACCAGCCAATCCCCCATCTAGATAGGGTAGTAGTCAACCAGCTAATCCCCCATCTAGATAGGGCGGTAGCCAACCAGCTAATCCCCCATCTAGATAAAGAAGTAGTCAACCAGCCAATCCCCCATCTAGATAGGGTAGTAGCCAACCAGCCAATCCCCCATCTAGATAGGGCGGTAGCCAACCAGCTAATCCCCCATCTAGATAAAGAAGTAGTCAACCAGCCAATCCCCCGTCTAGATAGGGTAGTAGCCAACCAGCCAATCCCCCATCTAGATAGGGCGGTAGCCAACCAGCTAATCCCCCATCTAGATAAAGAAGTAGTCAACCAGCCAATCCCCCATCTAGATAGGGTAGTAGCCAACCAGCCAATCCCCCATCTAGATAGGGCAGTAGCCAACCAGCCAATCCCCCATCTAGATAGGGTAGTAGCCAACCAGCCAATCCCCCATCTAGATAGGGCAGTAGCCAACCAGCCAATCCCCCATCTAGATAGGGAAGTAGCCAACCAGCCAATCCCCCATCTAGATAGGGCAGTAGCCAACCAGCCAATCCCCCATCTAGATAGGGCAGTAGCCAACCAGCCAATCCCCCATCTAGATAGGGTAGTAGCCAACCAGCCAATCCCCCATCTAGATAGGACGATAGCCAACCAGCCAATCCCCCACCTAGATAGGGCGGTAGCCGACCAGCTAATGCCCCATCTAGATAAAGAAGTAGTCAACCAGCTAATCCCCCATCTAGATAAAATGGCCTTACTGACAATTTCTATTGGAAGGAATAGCACAGTACTGAGACAGCACAGCTCAAAGTACAAAATGTCATCCTGCATGACCCAGACAACAGTAGGTCAGTAATATCATTGTTACTTGATCTCTCGCCAGCATTTGATACTACTGATGATTGGATACTGTTCCTAGACTAGAGACAAGGTGCATAGTAACTGGTCACACTCTTAAATGGATTAAGTCAAACACAAGAGTCAGGAAACTGTGTGTCAATGTGGGCAAAATCTGGTCCACAACGAAAATCAGTATGTATGGTGTCCCCCACAGATCAGTCCTGGAACATTTTCTTCTTACTCTTTACTTGTCTCTTTTTACTGAAATCATACAATGTATGGACTGAGCTACCACATCTATGCACATGACACTCAGATCTACATCTCTATGAAGATGACGAGTGGGAAGGGTATACACACATATAGACATGACCTAGAATAGTGCATTAATGAAGTCAGAACATTTCTGGTCACAACTAAGTTGAAACTCAATAATAGGAAGACAGCAATGCTTACTTGTATTAACAAAGTGAAAAAAGTGATGTTGACATCACACTCAGTGGATCACCTTTTACTTGGTGTCATCTTTTACTTGGTATCACCTTTTACTTGGTGTCATATTTTACTTGGTATCACCTTTTACTTGGTGTCACCTTTTACTTGGTATCACCTTTATTTTGTATCATCTTTTACTTGGTATCACATTTCACTTGGTATCACATTTTACTTGGTATCACATTTCACTTGGTATCACATTTTACTTGGTATCACATTTTACTTGGTCTCACCTTTTACTTGGTCTCACCTTTTACTTGGTGTCTACTTTTACTTGGTGTCACCTTTTACTTGGTATCACCTTTCACTTGGTGTCACCTTTTACTTGGTATCACCTTTATTGTGTATCATCTTTTACTTGGTATCACCTTTATTTTGCATCACCTTTTACTTGGTATCACCTTTTACTTGGTATCATCTTTTACTGAGATGAAAATATCACAAATTGGAAAATGTACAGAAAGGAACACTACATGCAATGCTGGCATAAGACACTGCCTGGATGACAGGAGAGCAGAAAACCTAATGCATGCCTTTGTAATATTTACCTTAGATTATGGGAACAGCCTTCTTACTGGCCTTCCTGAACTTGATATGAAAATTAGCTGCAGCATGTGTGAAAATTGGAAAAATTGATATTTGTAAAAAACAAATGGAACTGCTAAGGCTTACACATTGTGCCAGAATCAATTTCAAAATCCACCTCATCTGAAATCCTCTCAATGGTAAGGCGCTGCCATACCTACACACCATTTGAAATCCTCTAAATGGTAAGGCGATGCCATACCTATGGGATCTATGTATAGTAAAATCCAATAGGAAACCTCTAAGGTCCTAACTTATATGAAAAGAGTAGGGGACAGGGCCTTCCCAGCCTAACGTATGGAATGATCTCACTAATTATATTACAATTAGTGTCCCAGTTAATGTCTAAAAAAATGCCAATTTCGTAGATACTACATTAAAGAGTGATTGTGAGCAGACTGTCTGGTATCATTCCTCTATATGTTTTATAATCATTATTATTATTATTTTTATAGTTTCCCAAGGCACCCTAGCCTACTTGGCCCCTTGATCCTCAGCTTAATTAATACGCAGGCCAAGGCAGTGCAGCCCCAAACTCAGACCTGATTTGTTTGTTAATGAAAGCCTCGACAAGAAGCTCGGACCAAGGAATCTGGCCCCCGACACCTGCTCTGATGTCTTGTTTATCCCCAGCTTGATCAAGATTGAACAGTTGGATGTGAACGACACGCCACAATTTATATTTAGAGTAAACCTTAATCAATGCCTACTGAGCTCATAGTTGCCATAGTATCCTGCCTCAGGAAGAATATTTGCTAAAACAATTAGTGAATAATGAGAAAAAGATATATATGAAACAAAATCTTACTTTATGGTTTGCAAATGATTCTGACGAAAATACTAATGAACAGACGAACCTATTATAGCAGGTTATTTGTTCACAAAGCAAACTAAGATGATAGGAATTAGGCCTGCCTTTGTACATCACTGTCCATATATTTACACAACTTCACAAGTATTCACTGTGTTTGTTTAACCCCATTGTCTGATTGGATTTTTTTCATTTGTGTTGATAAAATTAGAATGTATGTGACCTTCAACTTGCCCTTTATTGAGTGACATTCAACTTAGCTTTATTGAGTGACATTCTAATTGACCTTTATTTTGTGACATTCAACTTACCCTTAATGAGTGACATTCTAATTGCCCTTTCTGAGTGATATTCATCTTACCCTTATTGAGTGACATTCTAATTGCCCTTTATTGTGGGACATTCAACTTACCTTTTTCAAGTGACATTCTAATTGCCCTTTTTGAGTGATATTCAACTTACCTTTATTGAGTGACATTCTTATTTTTGAGTGACATTGAATGCACCTTTACTGGGTGACATTCTATTTTCTCTTGTTATATGAGATTCCTATTGCTCATTTTAGATCATATTTTCTTGCTCCTATTGTGTGTGTCTCCATATTCTGTGTCTCCCTACTCTGTGTCTCGTACTCTGTGTCTCCCTACTCTGTGTCTCCCTCAGAAATCTGTGTCCTTTTCACCAAATCCCTAATCTGTGACAAATCATTAATCTTTACCCACAGCATTAATATTTGACAACATCTCTCATCTTTGACCATTTGACTAACTTGCATCATTCCCATTGCTACTTAATGCCTTGATGGCAGATGTAAACAGTTTTATGACTTCACCTGATATATTATGAGATCTCTGTGACAATCTCCAGACCAATCTTAAGACCAATACCACAGGCTTAATACATTTACATAAATTCATGTACATTCTCAATTTACATTTATATTTTATATTAAAGCATATCAAAACTCACATAAATATCTTAGAAATGTGAATTACAGAGTAATAATATATAATATTTCAAATGTAGTAATAATTGTTGATGGTATTCCACACCTTTATGTTTCTCTCTGTAATCTGTGTCATGACACAGGGACATTATGACATCATTCCATTGAAGGTTACACTATGCAGGCAGCTGGTTGATGGTTTGATTCACGTCAACACTTACTGGTCTCCCAGACAAACTTCACACGCATACTGCCCCCAGTCTTATCTAATAACTTGCAAGGGGCCATTTTGCGACCCTTCGTAAATAATTAAACCTCGCAGTCTGGTCCATTTTTCTATACACATATCCCTGGTGTACTACCAATAAACAGAATGGAGAATTCTGCAGGAGGACATCAACCCTTTTAGTCTCTCCCTGCCTGGGTACATGAAACGATATGTGCTCTAAATATTTGATGACCCTGAGTTCCTTTAGACTTTATACTCTCTGTACTCCATTAATCTGATCCAATGCTCCAGTTTCTTGCAGAACTACTCTGGGATGTAGAACGCTTTGGTATGAAATGGAGATGGAGCATTGTTTTTATCTTGAATGGTTGCATGATGAGCGATTGGTGGTCGCAATTCCCTAAGAACATTGCTTATTAATGCTTCTATTGTAATACATGTCCGATCACGTCAGCTCTTTTTGGAAATGTAACACTGACTGGCTCAAACTTATAAGATACTGCAGTTCTGAATCCGAAAGAAATAAGCAATATCTTTCTAAGTTAATAATGTATGATGCAACATGAAGCATCTGTCAGAATATAGATAATAGAAGTGACTCTGGGGAACTCTGTTAGAGAAACATATGTATTTACTGTGAAAGTTAGTATGTGGTGAGTGATAATAGGGGAAGATACAGATCTAATTGAGCACAGGAAGTGGATCATGCCCCACACTCCATACAATCACCAACGACTCACTTAAGCAAACATAGTGGACACATGTTCATATGCACACTCCCTTTGAGGATTATTATGCAACAAAACATTGACACTGCCCCTTGTCCAAATCTGCAGCTAACGGAGTGTGCCTACAATCTTAACTAGGGCTATTCCCCATCCCGCCAATATTTGAACAGTCTAAAAAGCATTGGCGGGTGCATCCCTGCAATGACATACATCCTGCGCGAAAATTGACAAACACGGCCATGGCCAAATAACATTGCAAATATTTCAATTAGATCCAAAAAACTTTTTTCACTGAGTTGAAGTAAGGTATAGTAGAGAGTACCTACCACTCACTCCCTGCTCCTGGGGGCCGCTTGCGACTCGGCCGATTGGGCTTTGGTTCTGCTGCCATGTTCACATCTAGAAAATAAGCAGAAATTCCCAATTTAAACTCAACACTCAAATGACCATTTTTTAACATGAAAAAGAAATGCAATCAATAATTTGTTTCAATTTCTACAAAAATTATTTCTCCAAATGTCAAAATTGTTTTGTTTTTTTTAAATTCCTTTTTCTTGATGGATTCAGATGTAGATTGATGCTGATGGTCTCTCCACTTCAATAATTGAACACTTTGTCAATATCAATAATCGTCACCTTCAATAATTCATGTCCACAATGACTTCTAATTTGACAGAAGCCATTTTGCAAATATGATCTAAGATGGTGGTAATTCCATTACTGATGATGACAAGGGAAAAGTCCTAATTGAGACAAGTCAAGCATTTTCATATGGATATTGAGGGAAGCCATAAGATGAGGCAGGTAATTTAGGCAAGCCTTGCCAAGACGGCCATAACAGCCTCAATACAGCAGCCATAACAGCCTTAATACAGCAGCCATAAACAGAGGCAGGTAATTTAGGCAAGCCTTGCCAAGGCGGCCATAACAGCCTTAATACAGCAGCCATAAGCAGAGGCAGGTAATTTAGGCAAGCCTTGCCAAGGCGGCCATAACAGCCTTAATACAGCAGCCATAAGCTGAGGCAGGTAATTTAGGCAAGCCTTGCCAAGGCGGCCATAACAGCCTTAATACAGCAGCCATAAGCAGAGGCAGGTAATTTAGGCAAGCCTTGCCAAGGCGGCCATAACAGCCTTAATACAGCAGCCATAAGCTGAGGCAGGTAATTTAGGCAAGCCTTGCCAAGGCGGCCATAACAGCCTTAATACAGCAGACCACATCGGGCAAGAATCAAGGCAACTAGGATTATACCATCACAGAGGTTTATATTCCACACCATTATCCAGTAGAGACAACCATTTCTAAGTTAATATGTCACTGTATGTGGTTAACTATGACCATACCATGACCATACCATGACCATACCATGACCATACTATGACCATACCATGACCATACCATGACCATACCATGACCATACCATGACCATACTATGACCATACTATGACTATACCAAGACCATACCATGACCATACCATGACCATACCACGACCAAATAGATTGGCTTCAACTGACACTCAGATATTCAACCATTTATATCATACATTTTTTTAAATATCATACCTATCACATTCATAAGAATAAAATGAATAAATATGAGCCATTTCTTTTTGTCATTTTATATTGTAATGCTATAGTACACAACTATTTGTGGCTGTTTTACCAGCATAAGCTGGATATTCCTGGTGGGAGTATACTATTTCACTGGGGTCATATCATTGAATTGTAACATCTTATTTCATCTGAGAACAATATTAATGGGGTCATATCATTGAATTGTAACATCTTATTTGATCTGAGAACAATATTAACCTACTCAGTCCATCCAATGAACACTATTTTTCTGGCTGTTTTAATAAAACTCTATTTGATATGATAAAAAACAAATTCTTTCATTTTGTGTGTCACATATTCAACTATTCTAATTCATTGTCCAATTTGTATACATCTGGGTGTGGTCCCAAAAGTCAACTGATGCATTAGTTCTGTGACAACTACATTGGACAAACAGCAAACTTTACCCAATATCATAAAAGATTCCTATTCTGTTAGAGGTACCGTAACAAGCAAGAGATATACAATATCTATCATGAAATAGACTTTTAATTAAAAGCAGCCATGTTATACCAGGGAATCAGCATTGCCAGAGAACATAAACACATCTCCACTGTGACATATTCAAAATATGACAGACTCTCTTCAATTTCATAGGAAGCTTAGAAATGCATTAAAATTGAAATTTTAAAATGAATCAGATCTATCATCAAGGAGTAAGAAGTTATTTCTCAGTGAATTATTTTGAAAATTCAAATTGCACAAAGTGATTCGATTCATTGGTTGTGGCTTTTTGTGCAAAATGGGTTGGTCTTTACATATAGAGCAAATATGAGTAGGTATAAGGAACTGATATCCAATGTTGTAATGGCTAAATACCTATTCGGGGATCATTGGGGAGCAGAAACAATAATCCGGGGAAAATAAAACTTCTCCTACTCCATTGATTCTAATATAAGGAATTGAGATATATAAACCTGTCAACAATGATCTCAAAATGTGCAATTGACAATTTGTTTTCTCTTACCAAGCAAAACTAGATATAAATATTTTAGTTGATTCATTCAAATTCACAAACTCAATATATTGGAATACAAAACATTTTATAACCACTTTGGTAAACAACACACAATAATGCATATAGAAATTTGTATTCAATGCAAAAAGTCCTATTTGATTCAATGCAATCTAAATTAGTTTTTTTACAAATTTTCAATCAAACATTTCATGGTTTTGTATCCAATTACTAGATGACAAAATTGCATTTTATTTGTTCTTAGTTCATGTGTATTAATTATACTATTGCATGTCTTACAAACAAATAAGATTGTCCCCCTGAAGATTGTCCCCCTAAAAGCTTCCTCTTGGCTTGGAATACATGTCACATTAAGCTAATTCTAAAAAGGTTGTATTTTCCATCTAAATTTATCATGATTAAGTTTATTTCATGAGGAAATCATGTAATGAAAAATGAAAGAGAATGCCATTATTTCATAAATATTAGATCTCGTGGAAACTGTGTTTTCAATGTTGTCACCTGTATCATATCAAACATATTTCACATTATTTCATAAACTGTTTTCAGAATATATCTTTAACATATTTCTGCAATCAAGTATGTACTTTGATACTTTTAATAACTTCAGTTTAGCCAGGGCATGCCTGATATGTTTTAGAGATATATTACACCAGGAACATTTTGTCTGGAAAAGTTTAATCCTAGACCATGAAACAATTGTTGTCTTGCAAAAGCTTTAGACATAGGCTTAATTCATAATCTAGTTTAATTGTTTTGGTTTTCTAACCCTTTTACATATGTTTAAAAACTCATTTCAAAATGTTTAAAAGTTTGTACGTAAGTCTTTTGATTGATGAAGAGATATTTTTGGTATACCATGTACGTTTTCTGCCAAAATCTTGGGGGTCTCAGAATGTAATTTCTGAGACCCCCAATAGCCAAATTAATATTAAATTTTCTATCATTGGTAATATTTGAGTCATGAAGACCTATGACAAAAAACACAATATGGAGACTAATGTTGCAGATTGTAAGCCAATGCAGACATTACCATGTTCCAAGTCATTCCATCTGTATCATGACGTTATTCCCTCAAGAGGAAATCCCAAGCATTGAGAGGGGAGTATTTGATGTGGAACCAGCATGGCAAGTTAAACAGAAAACATGGTTCATAGTCGGGAAAGCATTCACACTTATTGTGTTACTAGAAAAAACATTTATGACAGCAGAAACCAAGTCGTGAAAGCATTAAAACATGGTGGCTGTAAGTTTGTGGATACATTAAAACATGGTGGCTGTAGGTTTCTGGAAGCATTAAAACATGGTGGCTGTACGTTTGTGGAAACATTAAAACATGGTGGCTGTAAGCTTGTGGAAACATTAAAACATGGTGGCTGTAAGCTTGTGGAAACATTAAAACATGGTGGCTGTAAGTTTGTGGATACATTAAAACATGGTGGCTGTAGGTTTCTGGAAGCATTAAAACATGGTGGCTGTAAGTTTGTGGAAACATTAAAACATGGTGGCTGTAAGTTTGTGGAAACATTAAAACATGGTGGCTGTACGTTTGTGGAAACATTAAAACATGGTGGCTGTACGTTTGTGGAAACATTAAAACATGGTGGCTGTACGTTTGTGGAAACATTAAAACATGGTGGCTGTAAGCTTGTGGAAACATTAAAACATGGTGGCTGTAAGTTTGTGGAAACATGGCTCAAAATCTTCAAGACCTTCAAAGTAATACCTTAATTGCTATCAAATCTATCTCCCATTCCAGATAAAGGCATCCTCTGCATGCTCAATTCTCTTGTGGATTCATTCAAAATCTATTAATTGATTTACTCTCATGTTAGTTGATGCAATTCAAAATTTGATTCAGGAAAAAAAATCATTTTTGACGGTTTTATGTAAGAGTGTAGTTTACATTTTTGAGAGATACTGAAGATGGCTTTTTGTGTGTCAATGAAGATCACCTTTTTTCTTTGATATTAAAAAACACTCAAGCTACTAAAAGTGCACAGATGATCAGTCTCATCATGTCAAGAAAGAAAAAAAGAGATTTCTTTTTCTATCTTTCATGTCATGAAACAGAAATATAGGGAAGTGCATTTTCAAAGCATATCCAAATTAACTTAATGCATTTTTCTACTTTGTCTCTGTAGAAGCTATATATATTTATATATATATAAACAATATGGAGAATGGATTCTATATTTTCACTATTCCTAATACCAATAAGTGTAAAGAAGCTCTTAAAAGTCTCATCTTCTCCATGATAAACATGAATATCACTGCCCACATACATCTTATATATAAAGTACTTTCATTACTATATATGTCCATGCATGCAGTAGGTAATGATGTTATATGAATAGCTAACACTTCTATGTATGCATGGTAACACAATTCAATTATGTAAAGGTAAATATAAGATTTGTTGGTGAGCAATAAACACATTTAAACACTGGTGCCCATTACATGTATGGTGAATAAATTGCCACATCATTTTGATTACCATTGAATTATAACAACGAATCTATCATGTCCCGAAGTAAATATTGCAAAGATGTAAATTAAATCAGTAATTCAAAGCAGTAAATTAAAGCAGTATGATCTAATGGAGCCAATATACAAACCACACCACGGGCTACTTGCATGAATATTTCATTCAAATTATTGGCTACCTAACAAATCATCCAGTCTTCACTAAAAGCTCTGAAATCTTAATGTGAATTGCTGCTCCACTTTTGCAAACACAAGGAAATAATATTGTCCCGTAATATATCATAATGTCTTGGTATATTTAATTTTTGATGTAATCCTTTCAAATTGTAATTAAGAACTGATAGAATGAAAAGGTAAATTTCTGTAGTTTTCCATATATAATTTGATACAAATAAATTATTTATTCATGTGATATATGTAAATTATTTCTTTTAAAAATCTAACTGATCTTGTGAATATATATTTGAATAGGAATATTTCATTTCAAGCTTCAACCTTGGGAATAGATGTCTTTCTGTTCACAGCAATGTATCTTTAAGACAGAATTGATTGATGTCACCTTCATGTGTCTATTTCATGATAAGAACACATTCTGGGAATGACCTAACTGAGTCTTAATTAACCAGTGTACGCTGGGTGTGACACTGAACCATCAAACATCACAGCACCACACCCCCGTACAGACACAATCAACTCTCCCATCTCATCTGATAATACACAACAGACTGAGAGAAGAACAACGCCGTCTTCCCCTTGTGCAAGTGGTCACAAAGAAAGTGTTATACACAAGTCTGCAAATCAGGCCTAGTTACAGCTAATCCTGGGTGATTACAAGCAAATCATGCTGCAATCCAAGACAATTCCTGCACTGTCCAACACGTAATAATATCCCCCGAGATATTTGCGTCAATCTTGATTACATGCAGCTATTCGGCTCTATTGCACAGCCTAAAGAGTTCATATTTCATGTTTTGATGATAGAATGTACTCACTAACCCATAATTTAACTATTTGAAAAAAAATTTAAGATGGGGAAAATGCTGTTTATAATGCAAGACTGGACTTTGCCGAGAGGTACACTTCTGCCTTGGTGACTGCAAGTAGGCAAGTGTTGTGATCCTCTAATAGTGGAGATATTATGTTTTACATGATGAATGCCACTGTATTGGAGAAATAATCAGCTGATCTGCATGCTATAAGTAGAGGATAATTGTAGTCTTATCATCCATTATTAATACTGTGGTATTTGGCAGGTGAATTGTTCTGTTTAATTAGGGACCACAAGTAGGAGCAGAGATTAATCCACACAATTCAGCCATCTTCTGCCTGGATTAACCTATATATAGGTTTAATCAATATCTGTACAGATTGAATATATAATATATCACAATAAAACACTATGAATGGGGGCACCATTAAAACATCTTTGGAAAAACTAATCTTCCACATTTACTAGTTACCTGATTATATTCAAGTAAGTTAAGGTTATTTTCTTTATATTTAGATAAACATGAAAAGTACATTTTTTTACCCTGAAACTTAAATACAGCTATGACTTGTAGATACTGAAATGTCAGTCAAATCATCGCCATGTGGCAATCACTGCTAATTGTACAACAAATAGAGACTCAATAAACTAGACTCATGACATGACATGGAAAAGAGCCTATTTATAGACATCTTTGAAAACCTCTTTGTGCCTAGAAAGTGTGACCACGCCCTACACATGCCATATATGGTCATGACGAATCCTCAATAGGGGTTCAAATTGAATCTATTTCAGAACTTTTGTTGAGTTATACAGGGCTGCTACCGTAACAGCTGTATATCCGTGTCATGCCAATAAATTTGAGTAGTTGGAGGCAAACATCCATTGGATCATACAAAATGAGTGACCGCAAAGGGTCATTGTTGACTGCATAGGTTGTGGCTGACCGCAAAGGGTCATTGTTGACTGCATAGGGTAATGGTTGACCGCAAAGGGTCATTGTTGACTGCATAGGTCATAGTTGACCGCAAAGGGTCATTGTTGACTGCATAGGTCATGGCTGACCGCAAAGGGTCATTGTTGACTGCATAGGTCACGGCTGACCGCAAAGGGTCATTGTTGACTGCATAGGTCATAGTTGACCGCAAAGGGTCATTGTTGACTGCATAGGTCATGGCTGACCGCAAAGGGTCATTGTTGACTGCATAGGTCACGGCTGACCGCAAAGGGTCATTGTTGACTGCATGGGGTCATGGATGGCTATTTTGTGACATCATCTAGACAGCTGTTATGTGGTGTTATTTGGTGACACATATCTTTGGTCATGACCAAACTTATATATATATTCCTATGATGATTTTAATATTTACATTTATCATTAAACTATGCATTGGCAATCTTCCCTACTCCTATTCCCCTCTGTATGGCATAACAAACACCATAATACCCCCTACGTCATTGAAAAGTAAAAAGGAGGACCCCAGAAAAGTCTCTGATGTGCCACCATATTCACCCCCCATGTCATTGAGCAGTAAAAATTCAATATTTACTCTCTCAAGATACCAAGTTCAATGTGTGCAGTGTGGTGTCTACATTCTGACCTCATATTGGTATTTCATGAGGTATCATTATGGTATCTATGGTAATCTTTGTCCAGTTTACAAAATGTTCTAAACGCCAGGCAAATCCCTGATGAGAGCTCAGACAAGCCCGTGAACCACCGGGCAGAAGCAGGTCCATTTCTACTCTTCCCAGATATCACGTCCATTTTAGTCAAATTCATATACATATATAAATATATATATATATATATATATATATATATATATATATATATATATATATATATATATATATATATATATATATATATATATATATATATATATATATATATTGTCAGGAAAGTCAAATATCATGCAATTCAAGGACTTGAGTTTGATCATACTTCCATGAATCATTCCAAATTCTCTGGGCATCATACATGAGCACTGAGCAAACCGTAATATATCACCGGGGGAAATATTACTCCTTCTTAGGGGAATTACTGTTTGTAACACCAACAATCAATAACAATTTACAAGTCATTGAGTGCCTCTTAAAGTGATTACTACATTTTCAGAATATTTTGGCATCGGCTATTATCCGGTGGTCAGGGCATAAATGCCTTAATTGCAGCCATCCCCTGTGACATGGAACATGGTGGTAAATTTGCTGGGTTTTTTCTCCCTTATTTCACTTAATTATATGACCCAGATAATCATATGGGCAGACTTTGCTCATATCTATGTACAAATTTGATCATCTTTTGATCTCAGAAATTTCAAGGAATTGTGCATCAAATTTCTAAAATGTTTCACATCTCAATAACTGCCTGAGAGGATTCCTTCATTTCATGTTCCTTTTCCAATTATACAGGTCAGATATATATTTTTAAGCTTGTCAAAATGGGTCCTTATATATAAGCCATTCTCCATGTTTGGCTCAATCCTCAAGTGAACTATCATCATAGAGGTACTGAAGGGAAAACTGATGTATAACCACAGATTATGACATCATAGAATGCATGGCCCTTTGAATAGTAATAGAGTCATGTCTAGTGATAGAGTGACATCGGACAGTGCTGACCTACTTTGCACCTCATCCAGGGTCATCAAACAGTGCTGACCTACTTTGCACCTCATCCAGGGTCATCAAACAGTGCTGACCAGGATTGATTCATAATTACTCTGAGTTGCGACTGAATCAAAATGACAAACTTCTCACTGACAGTCACCATAATGTATTTATCACTTGGAGTCAAACATCTATTTGATTTATGCATAAACATGACCGAATATGGTCCCGCATGGCCAATGCATGACCCCATTCTGTCACCCTGAGCTCTTGTATGGTCCCATTTGAAATGCAAACTTCTTGGGACACACAATATGGTCGCATGATGGCCGTGTCCGAGTGTGATCAAATACACAAATTTTGGCTCCAATGGCTCATAAGTAAACATGGCACTTCACCAAACCTGGGACATTGGAGCATTTGTTAGGGTGCGATGGCCGAGGCTTGAGGGGGGAGGGGGGTCTGGAGGGGGGGGGGGGGGGGAGTTGCCGGCTAAGTAAGTCAAGGCTCGTAGCCCTAAGTACAGAGTCCCTACCGGACCCGAATACTGGATAAAACAAGCCTGTCCATTAGCGGAAGGTGGATGCCATGAAGTGACGGGTCTCCGGGAAGCTCAGCTAATTGCTCCACATATTTGCATTCACTCCTTCCAACATACGCTGGGCCAAAGGGTAAATTTGATAAATGTGCAGTAGCAGTGGAAATCAAACCCCCTTGTCCCTTCTCGGCCAGACCTGCTGCCCTGCACTTAGGCCAAACCTAATATATTATTAGCTTCCCAGACACTCCTCACTGGCTGAAATATGCTGCCAGAAATAAAAATACAAATTATAAAAAAATTGTTTATTCTTCATAATTAAATATTTAAATATGAACTTAAATATGAGGTTGTTTTTTTGTAATTTAAATGAAGAAATAAATGTTTTATAAGTTTATATATTTTGTGGAGAGTTTCATATTTCCTACATATTACTATTGACCCCTCAGGAGTCTGGTTTAAGGCATGAAAATCAAATAACAAACATATTTTGTTCCTAATTATTCATCAACTTTCTCACCAATGACTTACATGGTTTATCAGTCGTAACAATATCAAGCAGTGGTGCTACTATCACAAAAAGTTGAGATATGTTGAATGGAATGTGGATCAAGGATTACAGAGATCTTATACCTCAGTTGACTGGTACACACACGCTTATGCATGTTTTTATCAAAACATCTATATCAGATAACATATTAGGTTTTACTGTAACTGAAAGAATGCTGTCATTGCAGGTTTCAGATAATATTCTGAGTGCCATGAAAGAAAGCTTTTAGGCCTTTGTCTGTGCACAGGAATTGTAACCTGTTGCATGACTCTGCTTTTATGATGCAAAAAGCTTCTCTTTTGAGCTTTGCTTTGTTAATGTCTGGGCTCATCTGTTTCCAATCTCACATACAAACTAAATTGTATCATT
Organism: Amphiduros pacificus; assembly: GCA_949316495.1. NCBI lineage: Eukaryota > Metazoa > Annelida > Polychaeta > Phyllodocida > Hesionidae > Amphiduros > Amphiduros pacificus. The sequence continues at coordinate 52,579,404 of OX439001.1, read as the reverse complement.
TTCCAACACATGTAGACAAAAACACGAAAAGGTCAGATTTAGCCACTGGCCACCTCAAGGTATGTTTGGAAATGTAAGGTGCTTGGATGTGATGATGACTTGTGGAATACCAGTATGGTATAGAACGGTGGCATGTGACATACCGGTATGGTATAGAATGGTGGCATGTGACATACTGGTATGGTATAGAACGGTGGCATGTGACATACCGGTATAGTATAGAATGGTGGCATGTGACATACCTGAGTTTGACACTACCTGAGTGTGTCACGTCAAATATGGTATATCGCCTGTATCACTATCTGCAAGGCCATGTAAAGGACCTGCCACATGACAATTCAGTGAGGCAGCACTATATCTGCTACAAGTAGGTCTCATCACGAAATGACTGAAATAATGTTGAAAGTGATGTAAAACCCCAAACACACAAACACACACATCACTACCGGTATCTGCCATGTGACATCTGCCATGTGCCATCTGCCATGTGACATCTGCCATGATCTGCCATGTGACATCTGCCATGTGACATCTGCCATGTGACATATGCCATGTGACATCTGCCATGTGACATCTGCCAGTGACTCTGGTTGTATCGTATGTGGCATATCAAACTGACCACTAAAAGAGACAAAAATCTACTTGATCATGCATGAATGTGACCATATTAGGTCACGCAAGGTCATTAGGTGACTGCATTGTGCTACGTATGAGGTCAGTATTGTGCTATGTATGCTATGTATGAGGTCAGTATTGTGCTACGTATGAGGTCAGTGTTGTGCTACGTATGAGGTCAGTATTGTGCTATGTATGAGGTCAATATTGTGCTACGTATGAGGTCAGTGTTGTGCTACGTATGAGGTCAGTATTGTGCTATGTATGAGGTCAGTATTGTGCTACGTATGAGGTCAGTATTGTGCTTCGTATGAGGTCAGTATTGTGCTACGTATGAGGTTAGTATTGTGCTAGGTATGAGGTCAGTATTGTGCTACGTATGCTATGGATGAGGTCAGTATTGTGCTACGTATGCTACGTATGAGGTCAGTATTGTGCTACGTATGCTACGTATGAGGTCAGTATTGTGCTATGTATGAGGTCAGTGTTGTGCTACGTATGCTATGGATGAGGTCAGTATTGTGCTACGTATGCTACGTATGAGGTCAGTATTGTGCTATGTATGAGGTCAGTGTTGTGCTAAGTATGAGGTCAGTATTGTGCTATGTATGAGGTCAGTATTGTGCTACGTATGAGGTCAGGATTGTGCTTCGTATTAGGTCAGTATTGTGCTACGTATGAGGTTAGTATTGTGCTAGGTATGAGGTCAGTATTGTGCTACGTATGCTACGTATGAGGTCAGTATTGTGCTACGTATGCTACGTATGAGGTCAGTATTGTGCTACGTAAGAGGTCAGTATTGTGCTACGTAAGAGGTCAGTATTGTGCTACGTATGAGGTCAGTATTGTGCTTCATATGAAGTCAGTATTGTGCTACATATGAGATCAGTATTGTGCTATGTATGAGGTCAGTATGACATTTAGATGTTTGGTTCCAACTGCTGAGGCACAAATGTGCAATATAATGTCAATGACAACAAGTGACTCCTGAACTTTGACCCCTGAACTTTGACCCCTGAACTTGGCTAGTAATTATTGCCAGTCTTCTATAGTTCTCAGTACAAAAGAAGGCTTAATCTATAAAGTGGATCAGAAAAAACTTTGCTTTGAGCTTTGCTTCTACTATTTTCTCTTGTTTAATGTGAATGGTTCTGGCATTCCTTCAATGTATAATTTTCAAAAAAAACATCATGGATTCTGAAAACTCATTTTGATGAATAAAATGAATTCTGTTTTATGTCTTTGTTTTACTGGTTCCATAGATTTTAGAAGGATTTTCAATAAGAATTGAGTCAAAAATAGCTTTCTTCTTGAAGACAAAGTATTGGCCGGTGCTTATTTCTAAGAAAAATATGATAAATATATCTTTCCTTCTTTGAAAATATTTCTTTTCACAAATGTGTATTTCCAATAAAGCAGTCGAGCTAAGAGGTCTTTATTTTTGTCGAAAAGTGCATTGATAAAATGTGCTTTTAAATCTGATGATGCCAATGGTTTTGTTTTTGTTTGCTATCTTTTTGTATGTATCAACTTTGAAAGTAACCATGGTCACAGGGTTAGCAGGGAATATGTGTATTTGGCAGACATATTCACACAGACAGATGTCAAGGTCAAACTGAAGCCACAAGTCTGCCACCAGATGGCACTACTATATTTAATGATATAAAAGTTTACCAAACCACTCCATGATTTGTTTGATTGTGCCTTAAAGTTTGCAGACCCTAGTAAATGATCTATGAGGGTTTTTTTGTCCCCTAAATTATTGTGTTTGTTGCATCAGCATTACGTAGTGTTTGCTTGAGCAGACTGTACTGACTGGCATATTTGATGAATTGCTCGCAATGTGTCCAGCCTGGGATGATAGTTCCAGGACAAGAACACGTCCGGTCATCTCCAGAAGCATCAGTCAGCTTTGGCCAAATGATATCTGATTTCATCGGGTTCTCTATGCAGGGACGGCTGTTTACATTGTTGATTTTCAAGAGGTAATGCACTTCACAGAACAACCCTGAATTCATGGGCTGATGGATAACACAACCAATACTGAATCCAGCCAGATTCACAATCAAATATTTACAGCTATAGGGAGATGCAAGATTTGCATCATAAACAAAACTTGCTTATTACTGGCGTGTTGATTATCTGTACAGTTTAATGGCCATGAGAATTGAGAAGTACTAATGCTTGTTCAAGTGGAAAAAAAACACATGTTATAAAAAAGACAAAAACCATATGGTGCAATAAAGATTCCATTAATGAAATAATGGTTGCTCCCATACCTTTTTATAGAAGTTGTGTTTATCATTTCCCGTTGCCCCCGGCGATACACAATGTATCAATCCACATAATATGGCCACTCCCATGGGACCAGTCATGATGCGAGAAAATGGGAGAATGTCGGCAGGCGGTGGGGGACGTGACGGGATGAGATTGCCACACAATAGTGTAGTAACATTAAGGTGCTAATAGTCAGAGTATATATGCCTGATGAGGCGTGTAAACGGTACGCAGGAGCGACGGCAATGCTGGTGTGTGCACTGCTTTATGGTTATGGGGGGCGGTGGGGGGGGATTTGAGGGTCTCCATTCTGCTGCATCCCGACGCCGTGTTTGTACAAGAAATACTGCGGCTATTCACTTAGAGTGGCCTGTAACTGCTCCCAGCATCCTCCACTAAGAGACGACCGTGTGTTTGTATTGTTCCTCACGGTGTTCTGGACAACAGAATATTTCTTTACTGTCGTTCATGAGAATATGGCTTGTTTATGGCAGACACAACAAGAGACACACAATATAATAAAGTATGTAGGGGCAAGAAAAAAATAGAAATCACTATCACAGAGGCATTATTACATCACCAAATATAATCATAGAAGAGTTGAACTGCACTGGGGTAAATATAACCATGTTTGTCTTTGTAGATGTGAATTATAGTCTAGTCTCTTTCAAATAAATGTGTCTCAATAATCTAATCCATTTGTAAATCTAATTTTGGCTGAGTCGCCCTTGAGAAGATGAATAGCTATCACATGCAATAAAGGCTATCTCTCTTGCCTGCTGACTTCCTCCATTATATTCTCATTATGTTTACTGTGATGGTTATCAAATCATGTCAATTGTTCTCCGTCTCCCTTACACAATCATCCCAAAGTATTACACACCCCGGCCTCACCAAAGATATCTGTTTCTTAAGAGAGTTAGATAAACTGTGGCCTATGCCACAATACATCTGTGGTGAAATTACACTATTCAGTGTCCTGTTCTGCACTGTGAATACATCTCAAAACATGTCATGGGCCTGTGTCACCTCACAACACATCTGAGATTAGGTTATACATGTCAGGGGCCTGTGTCACCTCACAACACATCTGAGATTAAGTTATACATGTCATGGGCCTGTATCACCTCACAACACATCCGTGATTAAGTTATATATGTCAGGGGCCTGTGTCACATCACAACACATCTGAGATTAAGTTATACATGTCATGGGCCTGTGTCACCTCACAAGACATCTGCGATTAAGTTATACATGTCATGGGCCTGTGTCACCTCACAATACATCTATGATGAACCTATTCCACCTGGTGATGAATAATGAAAATGAAAACATCAAATGCTCCACTTTGGCAAAAAGTATATTTTTTTACCTGTCAATTGTTATGTCAAGGTGCAAGGCTGACATTGCGACATTCACACTCTGCGCCAGCCGCTGACATTGCGACATTCACACTCTGCGCCAGCCGCTGACATTGCGACATTCACACTCTGCCCCAGCCGGAGATGAGAGGACGCAATTGTCTGTTATCAAAGCCAGTGATTGATGCGAAGTTTGCATAATATTGTCACTGGTTGGGAAAACCTCGTTACCAGCCACTCATATAAGGTATTAATCCACAAACAGTTTTAGCCAGACATCTAGACAGTCAAGCATAAATGTGACCCAATTAGGTATGTCATGACTATTTACAAAAGGTTGCTTCATATTTAAACTAAGCAATGCTGATTTTGTTTGGCCATGTTTATGTATGATTAAATAATTGTCTGATTCATAAATTAATCCACATATCTGGAACTATAAATAGACAAATATGCATCTGATAAATATTTTATTTTACATGAAATAAATTCTTATTCTGCAGAAATTTCTCAAATCTCTACCAGGTCAAAAGTTATTTGGTTTACAGTTCTTCTTCTCAGATGTATATAATGCCCAGGAATATCAGTCATCAGTTATTGGTTGTGACTGGGTTAGCCTAAACTTTGTGTTTTAGATTTTCACCTCTTTATCCTTTACATCAATGATAAAATAGACTCGTATCCATGTGCAGCAATAAATTGCTCATAGTCTTGTAAATTACACACCAAAAATTCTTCTATTTCTCTTGTTTGTTAAAATATAATTTTCTTATAATTTTATTGCTTTTTAACTTAATCTTGAACCAAGAAACATATATATTTGCCGCCGTGAGTATCACTTTCTGGTGTTTGTGAGTGCAAGATAGACTCCACGTCTCCGACATTTTGTAATCGGCATTCAATCTCATATATTTCATACTGAGCTAAGCAGCTACTGCGCATGGCAGCAGTTGGCAATGTTTTTGGCAAATATGACAGCATGACTGTTAAAATACGCGAGCGTAAGATGAGCAGGTTAATTCTGGAGATATACTTGTTTGCATCAGCTAAGTATCATGTTCACCACTACTACATGGAGTTATACAAGCTGAACGATGAAACCTTCTCAGATCCAGGAATAAATTGAATGGAATTCTCAACAGGATGGTGAATTACATATGCTTGGCAAATAAAAACCTGGTGATACCCTAAACAATTGCCCATCTTTAATCTAATAGCACCATATCCGAGTCAAATGTCACTAGAGGAAATTGCTCATATCTGTTAATGGCGGTGGGTTGTATGAAGGCGTGGTTACTGATATGTGCGCAATGATCAAGGGAGACTGTGAAGATCCCTCTTCTCTTCTCCTGCAATATCCAATTCAATATCATTGCGACCCAGGAAGACAAACATCAGTTCCCGTGTGTGCTTTTGTTGACTGATTTGATTTGGCTGGCTTTTGGCGGCAATGAAAATACAAGTCATACAAGAGTCGTCCAGATACTGGTCTCTCTTCACACACGCTCGTAATAACTTTCTGATCTGAAATTCTCATGATAAAACTCATTTTGTGCGAGACACGCCTCTGAATGGGACCCGTCAAAATTGCCTCGCTTGTCCCTGCAGAAAATGCCACTGTGCCATTAATGGCATTATGGACTGGTCACAGTGCCTATGGAAATCACCAGAAAGATCACATTCCAAGCATATTCTCATTGTGGTTGTTGATTCCTACACCGACCGCAGAATAGCTGTGCATTGAAATCAACGTTGGTGTTTATTCATTATGTCAATCTGCCTCAAGGGTGATACATAATATATCTTGTGTTGGAATGATATCAGCGATGGAGACACGTTGGAAACAAGCTCTGATGATGAACTCAGGTTCCTTGATATTTCATTTGCTCTACCACACAAAATTGAGACAGATGTCCCTCTGAGTTTAGCATTTTATAACAAGAAATTACATTATTCACAACATCTACTGAGAGAAGATTGACAAAATGGTGCTTTATGACTTTATACAAAACAAAATGTATCTTATCAGGGTGAATTCTATGTGCATTTCAACCAGTCTGAAATTGACCACTGGTTGCAGTGGAATTTGACATCACCCTCTCCCATACATTGTACCTAAAGTAAAGATCCATTGCTTGTACAATATTGATAGCAGGGCTGCTTCACACTTTGGGAAAGTGACACACTTCATATTAATTTCAGTAATTCATATATTGCTCAAATAATTTTTCATAAAATGACAATCTGAAAAAAAATCTTTTAACACTAACTTAAATCAGTCAAAACATTTGAAGATTGCATCAATAATCTCACATGCTAGATTTAATCTTTGAATATCACACAATTTTCTCATCCATCTATCATCAGTGTTATAAGAAACAATACAGACAAGCTATGTTCACAAATTTCTTTTTCGAAAAGAGCATCATATTGAAACAGTGTGTAGAATACATTACAGCCTGAGACGCCGTGACATGAATAATCGTGCCCTGCAAATTGTGGGCCTTCCCGATCTTCCATCAATTGTGACCATCAAACAATTGAATGTCAGCTCTCCCTGCCTCTACATCATAAGATCATGGACGACCAAGTCCCTCCCCAAAAGCTTCAAGCTAAATTTATGAGCGCGGCTAACACAGGCTTGATTTGAGGACACATCTGCGATATAAGATACCCTCACACCGTTACATGCTCTCACCCACAAGGTCAGTCTCTTGCCAGCATGTCTGTGATCAACAATGGCAATAAGATTCTATTTAAGTTGCAAATGGCTGGGGAAATTATGGGATAACTATGGAATTATGGGAATTTGGGGTGTCGTGTGAGGTGTGGAGTGCGGAAGTCTAGGTCAGCTGATGGGTTTACCCATAATGCCACTGTGCAGGAAACGCCACAGCTCGCTGTCTCCCAAATAAAACGTGCAGCAAGATATATTCACATTCCTCGTCTCATAATCAGAGTCGTTTTGGTATAATAAAATGTGTTTCATTTTATTCCATAAGAATTCATGTCAAAGTGACAATAGATGACAGAGTCAGGCCATGGTGATAATTGATATGGAAATCACAGCAGAAAATCTGGTAAATGTGAACTAGCAGCAATAAAAAAAAACATCTGCCTTGAGCATGTTGAACCCAGGATTTGATCAAAATGGAGGCAGTTTATAACCCATTATTTCAAGTGATAAGGACCATTGTGTGGGCAATTTTACATCACATTTTACGTTAGATCCCCCCTTTATTCTTGTGAAGTCATATTAAAGAATTACATAAAATATATAAAATAATTTCAATTTTAATCTTGAGTTATATAATTATAAACTATTCTACACTCTCTGATATATATTTTCCATGTAATGTCTCCACCACCACTGTATTGGCAATAATGATTCTGCAGAAAGTCTTGTCCTGACAATAAGAAATTTGACCTCAGAGTGATAATTGGCTTCATTCACACATATAACTAGCTGTATCAGAATTAATTGAAACACGTATGGGAAATTATGCTATCTTTGAGTGTAATTTTTAATATTCTTCCATTGTTGTGAGAGAATCTAATTGTCAGTTATTTCATCATGTCGGAGGATTTGACTCCCGTTTGTGGCATGTTATGTTGCAATATAAGATGCTGGTGATGAGTGATATTATGCGTGTATTTATGATCTTCCCTGCCATTGGTTGATGCAATTAACACACTGCACATGACATTCATCATGTGATAAGGTGGCAACTTGTGTTTTAACATTAATGTCATGTCAGATAAAGAGCGGTGCTAATTGTATTTCAACTTGCCATCAACCAAGAACCATCCTGGGGAATTCTTCACCTTGTTTCTTCACAGAATACATAATGCTACTCTCAAATGTTGCAAGGATGAAGTGAGAGATTCATCAGCTCCTAATTGGCTGATGCCATGTCATGTGACTTTCCATTTATGCAAATGAGAGTAATCCTGTGCTGACCTCTGGAGGCCATTTGCTGCCTACCCCTGACAGCTAGTTTCTCACCTGGTATGGAGATGGTGCTGAATTAATTATAAAAAGTCAGGGCGGTCAAAGTGTGGGGACATGTGTCGGCACTTGACAGCTGTTAGCATCCTGGGGCCATTAGTGGTGGTCACAGGTAGGTCGGAAATGGCCTGTAGCTTAGAGGTGCACATTAAATCATGGCGATCAATTACCTTCTTTGATCGGCCTTCCTGTTCTGATAAAATGTTATTACTGCCAGACACTCCCCCCTACCAGGTAGGTTCCATTGTTGGAGAAACAGGGTGTTAGAAGATAGGACATATGGAATAGCAACACTGATATTCAAAGTAGTAATAGGAATTCAGAGTGAGACACATAAATGCCATTCTGGTTATTATGATATCATACATTGGCACAACTATTAGCATTCACAAATGTAATCATCATCAGAAAATCCTTTAAAAAATATGATTCATGAAGGCTATGTCAATCCGTGCAGAGATTCAGATTCTCCATTGAGAGATGAAATGATTGGATAGAAATATTTTTTGGACATTGTTGCTGTATTGCAACTGTCCGGAGTGTTGAATTGTTAAGGGATAAATACTGATAACTCCACTTTTGGACAAATATAATAATTTGACAAATTCAAAAGATCTTTATCTTTTTCTCTTTATCTTTTTCTCTTGCAATATATATATATATATATTCACTGGCAGATACCCTGTGACTTTTAAACCTATAGTTCTTAACGAGCCAGTTTGGCCTACCTGGGAGAAGACTAACAAATTTGCAATGACAAAACCAGACATCAGAGAAAAATACAGCCTTCTAAGACTACTCTAAAAGCATCCATCCAAAGTCATGTGACATGTAACCATAGTGACATCACAACTCCCATGATGCCTCATTTCCCACTCAGTTTTGGTCAACACTGTGCCTGGCATTTGTAAGCACTTGGGAAGCTATCATTGACCGCAGTCCTGCCAGTCACCATCTCCTAGCATGCCTCCTTCACAACACTGCAGCCCCTCAATGCGCTCACTCTGGCTCAGAGAGATATCTATCTACAAATCTAAACTTGTTATCAAAGAGCCATTAAGATAGAAACAGTCTTTGCTCTAATTTATATTCTAATGTATTTGATATAAATATCAGGATAATGAATTGATATGTTAAGTGTGAAAGTTTGCAGTACCAGGTATAATAATAGGTTCAATAATCCTGTGCCAAATAATCTACCAATTGTTTGAATCATTGAGTTCAGCTTAAAGTGATCACTGATTCCATTGAATATCAAACTGATATCTGTGATGCTAAACCCACAATTTAAAGTATGTTTGCTGGTTTAAACACTGAATCAAATGTCAAATGTTCTGAACACAGAATAGTAATAAGGATTCTTGTCTCTAACTTATCTGTACTTCGTGGCTGTGGCTTCAATATTTTACAAGTTTGTGAACACATATATTCCTTATCTTTGCGCTGTAACGTTGAAATGTAGGTGAAGGTCATCCATCTGCGAACTCATCAAAGCTCTATGGGATGTTTGCATGGCATAAGTTTTGAACATGAGCAAGTCCATCACTCGAACACTACACTGTATTACACCAACAAATGCAGAACGGACTAACTGTCTCACAGTGTGCGCCAACACTGTAAACCAGTATTCCTTTAAACAGGAAAAATCTCCCCCAGTTCACCTCGAATTGTATTTGATGTCTATGGGATTAATATCACAGCTGGTATAACAGCTCACATCATAAAATGCTTCTTTGAAACAACTTAATGATCACAAATTGCTTCACCTAATTTATAATCTATTTACAATTTCTAAAGCGGCTTAACCAGGTATAATCCATCCTAAGGAAAGAGTGATGAGCCATTAAATTGTGAGATTAATATTAAGGTAATCTCATTATCTCATCATCTCCAGGAGATCTTCTTGTTATCTCATTACCCTGCATTTATTCCTACACAACCAACCAGCAACTATTTAAATGTAATTTCTTGCTAAACCTTTGCCATGAAGCAACCTACTAGCGGTGTGACTGGCAGATATTAACATTAAAGCCTACGTTTGCCTTCACCATAAATCTCATCACCAATTTGTTTAGTCTTCAAAAGCCACTTCTTAAAACAAAAAACAAAAAAGTGTCTAATCTAAGATCAAAGTGGATGCATTTTGCCTTGAAATCTACACAGGAATGTTTCACTTCCAAAAACAAAATGAAATCGCCAATTGCAAGTGAACCTATTGACCTTGAAATCAAAATGTAATTTCAGATAACAGGATTTTTTTTGCTTTCCCTTTGAAGAGCTCATTTGAGATTTATTGATCTTTTGCTGTAAATGTAGTGTAATTATTTTGAAGCTTTTTCCTGTTGCAGACATGTTTTTTTTCTATTTTTCTGGTCATAGTAAACATTGTGGAAATTGGCAAAAAAGTGGAGCGGTCAGGTCTTCTCTCATTCCATTGTATTAACCTTTCCATTTCAATCAAGGGAACACACCAAATCTCATTACAACATAAAGTTTAAAAGGTAACCCAAAATAGTTGACTCAACATAATAAAAAGAACCTCTCTTGATTAATTTAATGGGCAAAAGCAAAATATTACTTAATATGAGATCCAGCTCAATATGAGATCCAGCTTAATATGAGATCCAGCTTAATATGAGATCCAGCTTAATATGAGACCCAGCTTAATATGAGATCCAGCTTAATATGAGACCCAGCTTAATATGAGATCCAGCTTAATATGAGACCCAGCTTAATATGAGATCCAGCTTAATTTGAGACCCAGCTTAATATGAGATCCAGCTTAATATGAGACCCAGCAAGGTTTAACATGAAGAATATTAACATAGCACTGTCATGAGGTATTGGATAGTTAAGAGATTTTGATGCAATATTCGACTAACTTAGTGACCATGTTTGTGCTTTCATAGCTTGGCTAGCTTTCTCTCTCACAATTAAGTGTAAATGCTGCACTAATCTGAAAACAAATTGTCATGGATAAGATTCTCTCTTGACTATAAAACTGTGGTATGTTTTGTCACCAAAGGCTGTGGTATGTTTTGTCACCAAAGGCTGTGGTATGTTTTGTCATGTCTTTGTAATGATGTAAAAGAAGGAGCCACAGTCAGTCTTTCAAAAGAGTAAGGCATTAAATACACATGACAGACTTCTACCTGGCCTAAACTATCCAAAACATCTTATCACAAACAAATAAAAGTATTGTAGATCTTTAACATTTGAGACCATGATATATCTATGATATTCAATGTTGGCTGCTATTTGATATGTGTACCATCACTGATGCACAGGCATTGTGTATGGGCAATCTGAATACTTATTTTGTACATCTCCTTAACGCATCAGTGATGGAAACAATAGAGTTTTATTACTCGTTATGGGGCCCTCCTACTGTGTAAATGCAAGGTCTCCAATAAAATATTCATCTACAGTACATTGCAATTTGCACCACAGACATAAATACACCAGCTTTGATACCCTCACCTCTGCCAAATGCATCTGCAAATTGAACACACACACACAATATTAGAGTTGTGCTCCAATCTGTGCCTTGTTAGCGAGTAATTGTCACTCTGGTGGAGTTCAAATGCATATTTCATGTGGAATACGAGTGCATTCGCCATCCCTACATTATCGCAACAATCACATGGAAATATTAAGCAAAAATATTATGACACACAGTAGAAAACCATGGCAGGTTGATCAGACATTTATATATTTTTTTAATTAAAACATCCTCAAAAAAGTATTCTCTTCCTGCTGGTATCTAAGAATCTGATTTCTGTAATAAAATTAAAGAGCAGTTGGAAAATCCTTTCAGGAACTTTGTGATCTTCTAATGGAATAATATTATTTTTATCAAATGATGGATGTGACTATCAAGAAGTGGACATGATAAAACATATTCTGTTTTATCAAGAGATGGAAGATGTCATTAGTCGAAACAATTTCAATCAGGCCACGATATTGAAAGCAATCTGCAACAAGAGCAAAAAGATCCCTCCATGCACACAGAGCCATGGCGGCAAGCAATATGTCGCTGATATTTACTCCAGTAAATTATGTTTTATTGCTGGTGAAACTAGACAAAAAGAATCTATTTGGTGTAAGACATTGTCTACTAGAATCACATAGTCTTTGCTTGCATAAAAGATGGCTTGGTGCAGATGTAATGAGATGAATACAAGTTCAGATTCAAACAGCTCTGAAATTTATCACCCCCTACAGATGTCTCTTTTTTCAAAAGAGAATACAGATCAAAACAGAAGAAAAGTTTCAACTGTTTTGCCCTCCGTAAAAGATTTTTCACAAGATATATATAACCGTGACCTTCTTTGACCAACCACTTCTAATTTCCTAGCCATTCAACAAGAAAAATACTGCCTTTCCCATGATTCCAGCACTAACAAGACGTTATCCATCTTGCTTTATTATGCCTTCCTATAACCTTTATACAGGTTTTTTTTCTTTCACTATTGTAGCTCAGATTGGCTGGGAGTGAGGGAAAAGTGAGCATTGTTCAGAAGGGCCATCCGTTATGCTGGCACCGCAAGGCTGATGGCCGTAAAGATTGGATGCACCCAACGCAACTATTGTAAAAGACATCTGAACACAACCAAAATATGGCCAATGTTTGGAGTCACTTCTAAAAAAAAAGAGTCTGCGATGCCCTTTTGCTGCTACGCATGTCAGGTTTGTATGGGGTCATCAGATGAGAGGGCAGCACTTGAGTCAGTATTCCCGCTGAATGATTGAGGACCAATCATAAATGGCCCTATGAACATGTGCTGAAATCTGGGACGGAAGAATGGGATGGAATGGGATGGAATGGGATTGTTATATAGGTTCATTGATATCACACTGAAATCAGGACGGGATTAATGGATTCTGATCAAAGAAATTCCTAATTTTAAGTTTTTGTTCATGCACACAACATGTACATGGATACTGCTTTCAAATTGTGTGTCTAAACAAAAGAAATCAAATAATACTCCAAATCATTTGCAAATAAGTGATTATTCTATAACGCTAATTAACATTCAATATACAGGAGATGGTGCTAAACTATGAGGTTGAGATTTCAAATAATCTGCTCAATGTTTGAATCAATCAAATGCACTGAATTCACTCGTTATGTGAAGCCAGTGTAGAATAAAACATGAAGCCAGCAATTTATTCCATGTGAATCTTGATCACTTGTTAATTTAGTGCAGACGAACCTGCTGACTTCTGCAACAAACAAATAAATCAGCACGGCTGCTAGAAAATTAAATGAATCTTTACCCTGTGTCTGCCAAAAAATCATTTTCTCCATCTCAGATTGAAAAACATGCAGAACTGTGCTAAAAGTAATTTACTAGAGTAGAAACTTGGCACCCACATTTCTTTGTTTCACACCAGAATCTCTCCGCGTCAAGGTATCATTATAAATATTAATGTAGTGTGTTCAACAGTTAGTCCTAACCTAACAGTGCTCAGACCCTAAGAGCCCTTCTTAATATCAAATATTCTCTTCATTAAAACTACTTTCACGTCAAACTAATAACATTGTTTTCGATAACCTTTTATTTAAATTTTTCCTGTAATTTAAGAAAATCAGACCCTCACCAAAATGTAATTCTTTGAGCATTTGATTTTAATTTCACATCCTAAGTCAGATGTTTATGGAAAATACACATCATGAATAAGATATTTAGTAAATAATGGCAGGTTAAACTGGTTCTGTCTGAAGGTCGCACTGATTCAAGGAAACTGAACAACCAAGGCAGGTACTGATTCAAAGGACTAGTACCAAGGCAGGTACTGATTCAAAGGACTAGTACCAAGGCAGGTACTGATTCAAGGGACTAGTACCAAGGCAGGTACTGATTCAAAGGACTAGTCCCACAGCAGGTACTGATTCAAAGGACTAGTACAAAGGCAGGTACTGATTCAAAGGACTAGTACCAAGGCAGGTACTGATTCATGGGACTAGTACCAAGACAGGCACTGATTCAAAGGATTGGTACCAAGGCAGGTACTGATTCAAATAACTAGTACCAAGGCAGGTACTGATTCAAAGGACTAGTACCAAGGCAGGTACTGATTCAAAGGACTAGTACCAAGGCAGGTACTGATTCAAGGGACTAGTACCAAGGCAGGTACTGATTCAAAGGACTAGTACCAAGGCAGGTACTGATTCAAAAGACTAGTACCAAGGCAGGTACTGATTCAAAGGACTAGTACCAAGGCAGGTACTGATTCAAAGGACTAGTACCACGGCAGGCAGAGTTTTCATAGAACAGGAACAAAGGGCAGATATTGTCATGTCTTGTCATGTCTCACAGTGGTCATAGCTCGGAGTGCCATAATGATGCACATCCTAACACCATTACTTTAGAGGACACAAACTTGACAATTTGTTGTTATCCACAACATATTTTGACATCTGCACATATGTGCGCACATGAGCTGTGCTATTACCCCATGTCACAAGTGTCAACACAGATGTTTCCATTAGTACATAGAAACCTTTCTGGAAGCACAAGTTCTCACTCAAACACTTCACTGCAGTGTGTTCTCAGAACTGGAACGGAGCTGACAAGCAGAACAGAACAGAACAGACTTCTTTCAAAGTTTTCCTCCACTCAGATACAAAGGCAACATACCAGCATTTAAGGAGGTGCTCTAGTTGCTTGTACTCTGTCCCCCATCCCTTGGTCACTCTGTCCCCCCATCCCTTGGTCACTCTGTCCCCCCATCCCTTGGTCACTCTGTCCCCCATTCCTTGGTCACTCTGTCCCCCCATCCCTTGGTCACTCTGTCCCCCCATCCCTTGGTCACTCTGTCCCCCATTCCTTGGTCACTCTGTCCCCCCATCCCTTGGTCATTCTGTACCCCCATCCCTTGGTCACTCTGTCCCCCCATCCCTTGGTCACTATGTCCCCCCCTCCCTTTGTCACTCTGTCCACCCATCCCCTGGTCACTGTCCCCCCATCCCTGGGTCACTCTGTCCCCCATCCCTTGGTCACTCTGTCCCCCCCATCCCTTGGTCACTCTGTCCACCCATCCCTTGGTCACTCTGTCCCCCCATCCCTTGGTCACTCTGTCCCCCCATCCCTTGGTCACTATGTCCCCCCATCCCTTGGTCACTCTGTCCCCCCATCCCTCGGTCACTCGGTCCCCCCATCCCTTGGTCACTACGTCCCCCCATCCCTTGGTCACTACGTCCCCCCTTGGTCATGGTGGACAACCCATGGGGGGTTTTCTATGTGATTTGATGTGTGTGGCGATGGTGACAGGAGTGAAACTTGACACTGACAACTCTGACATCAAGGCTCTCCAAGCTGACCTCCCTTTCTCCTGCTGACCTCTCTCATCCCATGTGTGTTTCCTGCCCAGCCTTTCCTGAAAGCCTTGTAGAGGTAGCCTTGTAGAGGTAGCCTTGTAGAGGTAGCCTCACAGAGGTAGCCTCATAGAGGTAGCCTCATAGAGGTAGCCTTGTAGAGGTAGCCTTGTAGAGGTAGCCTTGTAGAGGTAGCCTTGTAGAGGTAGCCTTATAGAGGTGGCCTTGTAGAGGTAGCCTCATAGAAGTAGCCTCATAGAGGTAGACTCATAGAGGTAGCCTCACAGAGGTAGCCTCACAGAGGTAGCCTCATAGAGGTAGCCTCATAGAGGTAGCCTTATAGAGGTGGCCTTGTAGAGGTAGCCTTGTAGAGGTAGCCTTGTAGAGGTAGCCTTGTAGAGGTAGCCTCATAGAGGTAGCCTCACAGAGGTAGCCTTATAGAGGTAGCCTCATAGAGGTAGCCTTATAGAGGTGGCCTTGTAGAGGTAGCCTTGTAGAGGTAGCCTCATAGAAGTAGCCTCATAGAGGTAGACTCATAGAGGTAGCCTCACAGAGGTAGCCTCATAGAGGTAGCCTTATAGAGGTGGCCTTGTAGAGGTAGCCTTATAGAAGTAGCCTCATAGAGGTAGACTCATAGAGGTAGCCTCACAGAGGTAGCCTCACAGAGGTAGCCTCATAGAGGTAGCCTCATAGAGGTAGCCTTATAGAGGTGGCCTTGTAGAGGTAGCCTCATAGAAGTAGCCTCATAGAGGTAGACTCATAGAGGTAGCCTCACAGAGGTAGCCTCACAGAGGTAGCCTCATAGAGGTAGCCTCATAGAGGTAGCCTTATAGAGGTGGCCTTGTAGAGGTAGCCTTGTAGAGGTAGCCTTATAGAGGTAGCCTTATAGAGGTGGCCTTGTAGAGGTGGCCTTGTAGAGGTGGCCTTATAGAGGTAGCCTTATAGAGGTAGCCTTGTAGAGGTAGCCTTGTAGAGGTAGCCTTGTAGAGGTAGCCTTGTAGAGGTAGCCTTGTAGAGGTAGCCTTGTAGAGGTAGCCTTATAGAGGTAGCCTCATAGAGGTAGCCTTGTAGAGGTAGCCTTGTAGAGGTAGCCTTGTAGAGGTAGCCTTGTAGAGGTAGCCTCATAGAGGTAGCCTCATAGAGGTAGCCTCATAGAGGTAGCCTTGTAGAGGTAGCCTTGTAGAGGTAGCCTTGTAGAGGTAGCCTTATAGAGGTGGCCTTGTAGAGGTAGCCTTGTAGAGGTGGCCTTATAGAGGTAGCCTTATAGAGGTAGCCTTGTAGAGGTAGCCTTGTAGAGGTAGCCTTGTAGAGGTAGCACCTTTATATCTTTTAACTTGGACAGGAAGGAGACACACTCCTAAACTTAACTCTCTAAAGTTGGAAAAAACATTTTATTTCCCTTAACTTGGATTGGGGAAGTTATTTTGATTTTGATTTCCAACCTTAATCAACAAAATCTGTTTACACTGTCTGAGTCATGACTTCATCACCTCCCTAAAGGGGTCTAATTTGGCAGTAAAAGCTGTGAAGGCCTCCCAGGAAATATTAATATCAGTTACAGATATCCATAGAAAACGCAACTCTTGTGATTGAGTGGCAGGTCATATCACTAGTAAATGTCATGGTAAGTGTGAACATTGTGAGAGTCACCTTTGAGTTATCTTTGGTGCCGTTCTCAACCTCACACCGACAACTGTTATTCGCTGACATATACGTAGATGGCAGATATTTTTTTACTTTTAACATTAGCAGTGGACGCCCGGCAATGCGATGTGACATGGCGGGGGGGGAGGCGGGGGGGGGGGGGGAGGCTGGAGTGTGTGCCTGGAATATGCACGCAGACAGAGAGGCACACAGCACGTCAGATGACTGTCATACCACTGACATAGGTGCACTAAATATCCTCCCACTCTCACAGCCTCATTCCCATCTCCATATTCAACCAATCACATGCCCTCATTCCAGCTAGTCCTGGATTATATTTATGCACTTTTATGGATTAGTACAAAATCATCTGCCTTATTACCACTGCCCCCTCACAAATCTCATTCTGATTTTAGCTTTTGTAATTGACTTGTCTAAGAATTGTAATCTTTTTGTTAATGGCCCACAGATCTGCTTTAATGCCTCAGTTTATGAGAGCTTGAGTCTTAAAGCATGAATCCAGATCATGCATGCAGCTGAATGACAAAAGTCATCTTTATGATGGTGAAACTGCATCATATATGCTATCATCACCATTGTGCAGCTACATCATATATACAATCATCACCATGGTGCAGCTGCATCATATACGCTATAATCACCATGGTGCAGCTACATCATATATGCTATCATCACCATTGTGCAGCTGCATTATATATACAATCATCACCATGGTGCAGCTACATCACATATGCTATCATCACCATGGTGCAGCTGCATCATATATGCTATCATCACCATTGTGCAGCTACATCACATATGCTATCATCACCATTGTGCAGCTACATCGTATATGCTATCATCACCATTGTGCAGCTGCGTCATATATACAATCATCACCATGGTGCAGCTGCATCATATATGCTATCATCACCATGGTGCAGCTGCATCATATATGCTATCATCACCATCATCACCATGTTATTAACATTATGGTAAACCTAAACCTTTGTTTATAAATGATAATCTACATTCTTTCCAAGAACAGACCTGAGTAGATAACAATTTAACATCTTTCCTACTAATATCTAAGAGCTTCGACCAATAGTTTCAGAGAAGATCAAAGTTGATGGACAGACAGAATGACAACAAAATGTTTCCCCCTCACTGCAGAAGCTATTGTGGCATAGTCAGCACAGCTAATAAAACCTGCTCTCCCCTCCTTTAAAACACACTAAGATTGGGACAAGAAATATGAAACTACAGAAGGACCACACTGCTGTGTCACCATGGCGAGTAAGAGCTCTTCTCAGAGGAACACAAAGGCGGCCATCTTGGTGAGAAGTGTGCAATCTTAGCTGAGTACCCGTGCTCTTCCAGGCCTGTGACACAGGGGTAGTCTCAAGTAATAGTACACATCCTGCTCTCTCATTTTGTGCACAATGCTTCCCTGTGACCCCAATTCTACATTACAGAGTTCTCACCTTGTGTCTCCTTACTGCACATGCCTCAAACGTGCTACCATTTTGTCCATTCCCTCTTCCCCTTTCCAACATCTGCCGTTTTTTTTAATTGTCTCCTCTTTTATCTCATCTTTTTCTTAATTCCCTCCCTACATACTCCATCTTTTTCTGCATTTGCCTCCTACATATCTCATCTATATAACATTTGCCTCCTATATATCTCATCTATATAACATTTGCCTCCTATATATCTCATCTATATAACATTTGCCTCCTATATATCTCATATATATAACATTTGCCTCCTACATATCTCATCTATATAACATGTGCCTTCTATATATCCCAGGCCACGGGCCGTGGCGCAGTTGGTTAGGGCGCCAGCTTATTAACACCAGTTCCTCTGTGGTGATCCAAAGGTCGTGGGTTCGAACCCCGGCCGTGCCGAGATTGAACTCATGACACAATTTCCCACATGAGCTGAGGCCCGTGCCTAAAGGGTTAACCCGTTGTCCTTGTAAATCTGTGACCGGGCGGGTTGTCATGTCAAGGACCTGCGACATGACAATTCAGTGAGGCAGCACTATATCTGCTACAAGTAGGTCTCATCACGAAATAACTGAAATAATGTTGAAAGTGATGTAAAACCCCAAAAAAACAAACAAACAAATCTATATATCCCATCTATATAACATTTGCCTCCTACATATCTCATCTATATAACATTTGCCTCCTACATATCTCATCTATATAACATTTGCCTCCTACATATCTCATCTATATAACATTTGCCTCCTACATATGTCACGTTTTCTATATTTGCCTCCTTACATATTCCATCTTTTTCATATTATCTCTTGAAATCTCCAAAATCTGTTAAGTATCTACCTCTCTACATATCCCATCTGTTCTGCTAATAAATTCCCTCCCTACATATCCCATCTGTTCTGCTAATAAATTCCTATATATCCCATCTCCCTACATATCTCCTATTTTCTACACTACACTTGCCTTTTTAGCATAACCACTTCTTATCAAGGGGATGCAACTTAGGAGTACATCGTAGAACACCATAGCAACAACATGACAACCATGGTTAGCAATGCTCCTTCCTAACTCCAATCAAGAGCACTCTTGCCATCATAAAGCCAGTGCAATATTCGGCTAATAACATTTGGTAGTGGTATGGGCTGGTGTCACGACTCTGGACCCAGTGACCTGCAGTACCCGCAGTTATCACAACTTCATTGTCAAACAGTGTCATTTCTCAACAGATATCTTTGCCGCTCTCATCATTTTCATGCCAGGCTCCTATCTTTCCAGTAAAATATGAGACAAGAGTGTTAAGATGTTGGCCGTCATTCTATGATAACTCAGCCCCCGTGGGCCATGCTACCATATTACATGGGTCTTGCCATTTCAATGGTGACAATTCCAGCGGGTTAATCTCAATGCGAGGGTTAATTGTGATTGTCGTGAACCTGCTGTGTGAGGTCAGCACCCCCAAGTGGCCAGGGCCTACGCCAATACCACTTGGGAAATGAAGCAATAAATTTTATTATCCCCATCTTAATGTCAAGATATCACCTGCATTATTTCTTTTCTTTCTGCCAATCATTGTCATTTTCTTGATTTACTGCTGCATGACCCAGGTGATTTTGAGCAGAAAATGACATTCTTTCTTGGTTGTTTTTTACTTGATTGATTTTTAGATGCAAAGAAAAGCAAATTTTTTATGAGTCAGTTTTGTTCAGACAAGTAAGCTTTGTCTTGTGAGAAGGAAGCAATAAAAATCTATCTATAAGAGGTACAATGGTATTAATAATAATAATTAAAATGGGGGAAAAGGTGGCCAAATAAACAATTCCTAACTATTATTACTTTTCAAAATGCACATCACACAGGATGGATCTGG
This sequence comes from Amphiduros pacificus, assembly GCA_949316495.1. Lineage (NCBI taxonomy): Eukaryota > Metazoa > Annelida > Polychaeta > Phyllodocida > Hesionidae > Amphiduros > Amphiduros pacificus. Next base: position 52,558,799 of record OX439001.1, on the reverse strand, counting down.
AGAGCTTATGCAATAAAAAAATGTGTTGATTCCTCCCTCCTAGACAGGAGAGCGACACCCAACGAAACTGTAATCAAGCAATGACCTTGTGGCAGCCTCCACACAACTGGGCAGATGTGACGTGATGTCCCACTAGCTGCTTACACTAACATATTGCCTTAGCTATCATGGCATAGACATGCTTCCTAAATTAACTCTATCTTTCCTCAATACTTATTTTCATTAACTCAACTTTGCTGTATCAGCAAAAGATACACATTTTTTATCTGATGATGATTGCATAAAAGTTAACAACAAATAATGGGACAAAGTGCAGATAAAAATACTGTTTGACAATTCAGTGACAAAGTAAATCAGGTCCAAAATTTTAAAAGAGAACAAATTATTTGCAAGTTGCTCATTCCACAATAATGTTCACCTCAGTTTGTTCTCAATATAAAATGTCAATACTACAATCTTCTTTCCGTTGTCGGCTTCTCCTGAATGGCCTCAATCAACAACCTCTGCCATTTATATCATCTGATATTTGATCCCTGAGATGAACATTTTTTGTATAGAAAAAGGCAATATCATACATAGAAGTTACAAAGAGAAGGCCTTTGAGGGGATATATACACTGTCTGCTCGGAGGTAAGCCACAGTCTCGTCTGGAGTAGTCCTGCCATGCTCCTGTAGCACTCCTGCCGTGCCATGCCATATGCTTTATGCCGTGACCTCGCCAAATCTGTTACATCCAGCACCACGGCTGAACCACAAGTGATCTCTGGGGATCTCAACGGCTCGCACCTGTAGTTCTCCGTCTTCACACCCTATCATACATGCCAAACAAAAATGCCTAGAAATAACCTTACATACTATATAGCAAGTTTTCAAAATAAACTAAAAAATGAAATGTGTGTATGTTATTTTTCCTGGGGTCACTGAGGAATAAGCCATTTGTATGCATGTCATACTCTATAGGACGGGACTTTCATAGAACAAAAACTACAAAAACTACAAAACATAATGATGATAATATTAACAGCCTGACTAAAACCACTTCAAAGCTTCTCTCAGATCAGACATCATCCAGTCACTGACTCATGCTACACTAAAGCCTCCCTGATCAGACATCATAGAGTCACTGACTCATGCTACACTAAAGCCTCCCTGATCAGACATCATCCAGTCACTGACTCATGCTACACTAAAGCCTCCCTGATCAGACATCATCCAGTCACTGACTCATGCTACACTAAAGCCTCCCTGATCAGACATCATCCAGTCACTGACTCATGCTACACTAAAGCCTCCCTGATCAGACATCATCCAGTCACTGACTCATGCTACACTAAAGCCTCCCTGATCAGACATCATAGAGTCACTGACTCATGCTACACTAAAGCCTCCCTGATCAGACATCATCCAGTCACTGACTCATGCTAAACTAAAGCCTCCCTGATCAGACATCATAGAGTCACTGACTCATGCTACACTAAAGCCTCCCTGATCAGACATCATAGAGTCACTGACTCATGCTACACTAAAGCCTCCCTGATCAGACATCATAGAGTCACTGACTCATGCTACACTAAAGCCATCATCCAGTCACTGACTCATGCTAAACTAAAGCCTGCCTGATCAGACATCATAGAGTCACTGACTCATGCTACACTAAAGCCTCCCTGATCAGACATCATCCAGTCACTGACTCATGCTACACTAAAGCCTCCCTGATCAGACATCATAGAGTCACTGACTCATGCTACACTAAAGCCTCCCTGATCAGACATCATCCAGTCACTGACTCATGCTAAACTAAAGCCTGCCTGATCAGACATCATCCAGTCACTGACTCATGCTAAACTAAAGCCTCCCTGATCAGCAATCATAGAGTCACTGACTCATGCTACACTAAAGCCTCCCTGATCAGACATCATAGAGTCACTGACTCATGCTACACTAAAGCCTCCCTGATCAGACATCATCCAGTCACTGACTCATGCTAAACTAAAGCCTGCCTGATCAGACATCATCCAGTCACTGACTCATGCTACACTAAAGCCTCCCTGATCAGACATCATCCAGTCACTGACTCATGCTACACTAAAGCCTCCCTGATCAGACATCATAGAGTCACTGACTCATGCTACACTAAAGCCTGCCTGATCAGACATCATCCAGTCACTGACTCATGCTACACTAAAGCCTCCCTGATCAGACATCATAGAGTCACTGACTCATGCTACACTAAAGCCTCCCTGATCAGACATCATCCAGTCACTGACTCATGCTACACTAAAGCCTCCCTGATCAGACATCATCCAGTCACTGACTCATGCTACACTAAAGCCTGCCTGATCAGACATCATCCAGTCACTGACTCATGCTACACTAAAGCCTGCCTGATCAGACATCATCCAGTCACTGACTCATGCTACACTAAAGCCTCCCTGATCAGACATCATCCAGTCACTGACTCATGCTACTCTAAAGCCTCCCTGATCAGACATCATAGAGTCACTGACTCATGCTACACTAAAGCCTGCCTGATCAGACATCATCCAGTCACTGACTCATGCTACACTAAAGCCTCCCTGATCAGACATCATCCAGTCACTGACTCATGCTACACTAAAGCCTCCCTGATCAGACATCATCCAGTCACTGACTCATGCTACACTAAAGCCTCCCTGATCAGACATCATCCAGTCACTGACTCATGCTACACTAAAGCCTCCCTGATCAGACATCATCCAGTCACTGACTCATGCTACACTAAAGCCTCCCTGATAAGACATCATCCAGTCACTGACTCATGCTACACTAAAGCCTCCCTGATCAGACATCATCCAGTCACTGACTCATGCTAAACTAAAGCCTGCCTGATCAGACATCATCCAGTCACTGACTCATGCTACACTAAAGCCTCCCTGATCAGACATCATCCAGTCACTGACTCATGCTACACTAAAGCCTCCCTGATCAGACATCATCCAGTCACTGACTCATGCTACACTAAAGCCTCCCTGATAAGACATCATCCAGTCACTGACTCATGCTACACTAAAGCCTCCCTGATCAGACATCATCCAGTCACTGACTCATGCTACGCTAAAGCCTCCCTGATAAGACATCATCCAGTCACTGACTCATGCTACATCATCGACTTTCTTATTGTATTATTGACAATTACGCCAAGTATACTTCCTGTACAACAAGGGACTAATCTGCATAATCTCGATGAAGATATCCGCCACTGTATGCTACCGAGCGGATCAAGGAAATATTACACCTCTAATTTCCTTACTCTCAGCTTATTTAATAGGAAATTTGATCAAACGTTGCATATCTGGCTCATGATAACTTTGTTTTGTACGGGGCTTTTCATTTCTCCTCTTATGTATCTCCTTATTGTCTTTCGTCTGCCTTGCCTCATTTGTATGGTTCAATTAATCTGAAAATAATTGCTCTTATGATATAAAGTACAAAATTATATATTATATTAGACTTTTAAATCCTTGCACAAAACTTTGAAATCATAATATCGAATTACGTAATTTGTAAATAATGTTATTTTCACTATTGTATGGCAGACATCAATATGACTATCTATAAAACAACAGCCTCTCATCGTGGTCACATGACAACTTACCATCAAAGTAACAAGTTATCTTAAATGAAGAAGGAAACCAATATAAATGAGAGATGGAATTGACAAAGTTAGGCACATTTTACAAAGAAATTACAATATTCCTGTTTCTTTTGTGCAGAAATAAAAAATTGTTTTACCTTTTATGGAGAAACAAATATAAAATAACAACATATTTTATATTTTATGAGATAATCAATATTTTTTGGAGGTGAATTATTTCCACTCAAATGTGATATACTGCACTTATTCAAATAAAAATAAATCAAGAAATGTCTGGGAATAGATCATTAGCATAGGAGAGTAGGTTTGGAATTACATAACTGTATGGTGTGTGATCTTCTATTTCCATATCTCCCCACCTCAACTATAAATGATTCCACTGTTAAGTCTGTCATATTGAAATAATCAAAATCTATTCACCACAGGTTAGAGATCTGATATTTGTCATCTGATATTTATCATTAGTGTTTGACAATTGACATTTATTTCCCATTTATCACATTTTGGAGACATCTGAAAATCTCCCATTCATCATTATACCCAAGACATCGGCAAAATAGACTTGAAATCCACTGATTCTCGAAACACCACGCACTGCCCATCATATTGAAGTTTCCCCAGTAAATAAACTCGACCTCCGGCGATTGACTGTAGCAGTTATGACCCCTGTCACTATCGTTCCCAGTCATAATGCCTAAAAATACAAATCTGTGTGAATTCAGTAGTTTTTTCTTCAGTTTTTTATCCGATATCAAACATGACAATGTGAAATGGCATTTAGGAGAGTCCAAATGATGATGTCATGGAAACGCAAAGGGAGTGCATGGTATTTCTAAAAACAAAGGATTTCAAGTCTATTTTGACGATGTCTTTGGGTATAGTAGTCGTCTGAAAACGATCTCCCATTCACCATTAGTGTTAGACATCTGAAAACGATCTCCCATTCACCATTAGTGTCAGACATCTGAGAACTATCTCCCATTCACCATTAGTGCTAGACATCTGAGAACTACCTCCCATTCACCATTAATGTTAGACATCTGCCATTTATCCCCCATTCACCATCGGTTAAAGACATCTGACATTTATAAGCCTATCATCTGAGATATCTGCCATTTGCTGTTCATGAAGCAATTCTCAGTAGTTGGTTGATTAGTTGGTCCACAACAGAGAACCTCCAATACTAATTAGCAGGTCTCAAATGATGTCTCAAGCATGTAATATTTACCCAGGAAGCCGCATTCATCTCCATATTAACAGCTTTGTTTACCTGCAAGACCAGTTATTAGGTAAACTTCCTAGTGCATGTTTATCTTAATGTTTTCAATTGTATATCAATTATTTACTAGGGACTGCATCAGTTAGTTGATTTAATGCCTTCTGCCCTCCCCTGAGTTGCATGCTAGCTGGCTTGTCTCTTTCATTAGTTTAAAAGACTAATCTTCGACAACTATTGGCTTTATCCCAACTTTTGCACATCATGTAAAATGTCCGTTAGTTGGAAAACAAACACATTTCTAAGATTAAGTCTCTTTCCACTGGGAAATTTAGTCGTGATCTTATATAATGGACTACCATTATTGCCAATTTCATGAAGATACTTTTACGTGAAATGAGCATTTTTATTTCGGCCAAGTTATGAGTCTGCAGGTCAACTTTAAAAACAAAACCAGAAAAACAAATCAAAATCATATTGAAACCATCTTGACTGGGAAAGGGTCATGATTGTTGAACTTTTAAAAAAGGAAGCCAAAGCTTTCCTGATGAAATGCCAAGGCCTTGTAAACACGATGGGCGGTTCTCGCTGGTGAATTTACAAGCGAGGAGAGCGGGTGCTTTAAGGTGAAGCCGGCCCTCCTGAGGGTATCATACTGGTCTACAAAGCACCCGACAGTCAATAAGGTAAAAGGCAACACATTCTTTGAAGGAGCAGTTCACTGATCAATAATTAATTTGTTTAATAAGGACACAGGCCGATGTCTGCCTTTAGTGCAAACACCACTGTATCATATTAGACTCGGTGTGTGACCACGAGTGTAACACCACTGTATCATATTAGACTTGGTGTGTATGACCACGAGTGTAACACCACTGTATCATATTAGACTTGGTGTGTATGACCACGAGTGTAACACCACTGTATCATATTAGACTCCGTGTGTATGACCACGAGTGTAACACCACTGTATCATATTAGACTCTGTGTGTATGACCACGAGTGTAACACCACTGTATCATATTAGACTCCGTGTGTATGACCACGAGTGTAACACCACTGTATCATATTAGACTTGGTGTATGACCACGAGTGTAACACCACTGTATCATATTAGACTTGGTGTATGACCACGAGTGTAACACCACTGTATCATATTAGACTCCGTGTGTATGACTCCATAATTTACATCAAAAACTAAATAACAAGCCTACAATACGCTTCAATTAAATTAAATTTAATTAAGTTTACGACAAAAGCATGGTGTCTCCATATCACTCTTGACCTGTATATTATCACTCATAATTAAGTAAAAAAAAGTCTCTATGTTTTAATATGAATATTTCAAAAAAGAATATAGTAATGGGCAAACCATGAGTTAGAGCTAGCAGGTTGATGGTGGGTCTTGGTGGAACTTTGCCGGTGGATATGGGTGTGTCGAGGTGCTTTCCTAAATGTGATTTGAAGGCTTAGAGAGTAAATCAATTAGAGCGGCCTGCTATTGTTTGTTCGTCCAATTATGGGGCTTCTTCAGTTTAACGCCAATGCTGTGGAGTCATGCTCAATAGTTTGGCTTCTAGTTTGACAAATAACGGTATTTTTTTTCTCTCCAGAATATTAATCCATAACAGTCATTGAAAACGCGAGCTCACGCAAGGATTCTCCAACTCGGCGACGATGCGCATATTATCTTCCCTGAGAGCTGCTTCATGGAGATAAGTGAAAGCATACAAGTGGTTAAACAACTCTGCATTATCTTTGAAAATGGATTGATTCCCAGACATTTCAGAAGGCTAAAACAACACAGATGAGAAGCATAATTTATAACCTCATATAAAACATTTGCCTTAAATTGGAAAGATGGGTAATTGCTGAAAACGGTGATCAATAATTGAGAAGGTCTTCAAGCAAAATGACCCACCATGATTATTTAATGAGTTGCGAGAATGAGAAGCAGATTTAAAGTGGCAATAAATACAATGTACAAAGGAACCAATCACCAACAAGTGCCACCAAGACTCTCTGCCCCCCCCTGCTGATGCCCCCCCCTCCTGCTGAGGAGGCAAGATACATTAAAAATCATAAAACACCACTGTGTAATTTTCCTCTTCTGAGAGGAGACGCTTGAGACATTTCCAATAAAATCTCCTATTGAATAACATAAAATAATGTGCACGCTCTTAATGGTAATCCAGTGCACCAATAAAACCGCATTAATCTTTCAGTACATTTCACAGTTCAGTTAATTTGACTCTGAATCTAATTTGATTTAACTGTTCTATTTTGTCGTAAATATTTCCTCCTTCAAGTCCAAAGTACAAGATTCTTAATATGAAATAAAATCCCAAGGTTTTTGTTTCCAATACACAAATTCTCACTTCTATCACAAGGAAATTGAACACTTATATAAAAATAAAGCGAGACAATATTCACAGGGGTGTTTAAGTCTTGTAGTTCCTGTTAGGTTTATTCTTCTTTAAAAGTCATATAACTTATCTAAATGTTATAAGAATAATAAAAAAGTTTCAATGTCATAGACATGGGGAATATGAAAAGCTAAGATGGTGTCGAAATTGTGTGATCAATGTCAATTCTCCCATCTCTCATATACAACTGAAGGGTTGAAAGTTGAAATCACAACCTCGGATGAGATCAGTCTCAATACATGTATAAAATTGCTAACCTCACTTAGATTTTATGTTTTAAAACTTGCCATAGCCTTACAATAATTCATATTTCTGCCTAAATCTAAAAGGGAATTATTGAAATGAATAGGATCCAACAGAATACTATTTAATGCTGTGCTCAGTCGGGTGTGACAATGCCTTGGAGTTCTGTGGAAATATTATGAGCAATTATGTAACAGCTTCCACACCTCAATCACCTTTTTTCTCATTTCTCTTGGAACACAAATTTCAGCTCCATGAAAGAAATATTTCAAGAAAGCATAAGGTAAGGTTTCTAAAAATGCTTTGCTATCGAAGCACTATATTCATTTTTACTTGAAAAAATAGATTAACAGAAATGTGCTTTGCTATCTCAGTACTGTATGGATTATATCCTTCAGATTATCAGATATACCTTACTGTATTTATTTTTTACTTGAAAAAATAGATTAACAGAAATGTGGTACAAGAGTTTTCAAATGGTTGAGATCAAACTTGATGTCATTTGGTTTGCAGATAGCTCCTGGTCAGAGATGGCTTAAAATTCAGAAAGCAGCAAGAAGTCGGAATGGCATCAACAATTATATCCAGCAACAGACATGTTGACCTATATTGACCTTGTGACTGACCTTCTCAATGTAAAGTTGGTCATGCAGCCTGACCAAACTGGAAGGTTATCAATATGGTAATATTCAAGTCTCAGCTTGGACAAAGCAGTGTCTATGTATTTGATTTCTTTTCTTTTAAACCTAATCTTATCTTTTAAACCTAATCTTATAATCCCCTTATATCAGGCTTCCTCTGACAATACATCAAAACATTACACGTAAAAATGCTACTCACCAATTGGTTGACTGGCATAGATCCTTTGATCCTCTCCGGCCACGGCATTGCGCGCGTCATACTCATTGGTGTACTGCACGAAGGCGTAACCCTTGTGCATAGAGATGCCGATAATGCGGCCGTATCTTTTGAATATTCTCTCCACGTCATCCTTGTTGAGCATGAAGGTGTTCAGATTGCCAACAAAGATGCGCGAGTTGATGGACTGTGGGTCATTGGAGTTGGTTATATTGGAGATTTTGCCCATGCTGAAGGCGAACAGTCTCACGTATGGATCCAGTGTGAAGTCTGGTTAAGGCAGCAAACTGCAAATAAACAAAGTCAATACACATTTACCTCAGTATTAATGTAAAAATCATTTATCTGGGTATCCAGACATCATTTCTTTTTTCCAGGCGTCGGCACATTCCAAATTCCCAGGTATCTTGACATCAGCACATTGTTATTTATCTGGATATCAACATGAGATTAAAAGTCATTTAATCCTTGTAACTTGCCCGTTTCAACCCATTCAAGAATGAAGGCACCAACATCTTTCTTAACCACAGTTTGAAATAGACAGGTGACCAAGTTAAAAATATGTCCTGTGTTTGTGGTAGACAATGATGCTAATATCTTCCAGTATTTTTGTTGTAATTTGCACTAATCACATCATCTTTCCGATTGGCTGGTACAACTATAATCCTCCTTGACAAAATGGCTCCCACCATTTGAGAACAGTAAAATTCAGAAAATTTGAGAACAGTAAAAATACCAAAATAATTTCTCAAAATCGTCTTTTTAAATCTGCTATTTGTTCATTTTGATTTAAATTACTTATCCATATTTTGTTAGGGTTTCCTTCCCCTTTAACAAAGAAATTATAATCTACGAATAAGTGTCCCTCAAAGAATGACGTTTATATTGTATTCCAAATTAATCCTTAGCGCATATATTTCTGCTGTAAATCTCTGTATCCTAACCCATCAGAAAAACCTAAACATTCATAGAGAAAAGAATATAATTAAGATTGCACAGCTATTCACTCCAGGTTGACTAAATCTTGATAAATCCCTGTGCTGTGTTTGAGAGAAGCCAGTTATCTCTTTGTGCAGGAGGACAGACAAAGCAATGGCGATCATTGATGCCCTAAACTTATTCTGACAACCACTAATTGAGAGCAATGAGAGACATCATGACAAAAAAGTGGCATCTGCAAGGAGGTGAATATATGAGTTGTCATTGCCTCCAGACAGTGTCTGTCCTGTCAATGGTTGGACATTTACATTATACGGAGGCAGACTTTGCAAGTCTGCGGGGAGATGCATGGTGTGTAGCCTGCATACCAATGCACTGGCCAAAACAGCTGTCTTCCAAATCCTTGACAACGTTGGCCATGAATAGCTCGAGTCCTCTGTGGCTCGTCCTGGCCGTACTCTCCTGTAGCTCTAAGCCTCCAATAACATTTATGCAATTCACTATAATACATCACATAAATGCATGAATTTAACCACCTCTAGTTTTTTTTGTAAGCATATTCCCTGGATGTGCATCACCACATGCAGAAATATGAAAATTGCAACAACATATTACAGAAAATAAACATTTTATACTGTTAATGTTATATGCATACTTCTATAAAGAGATATATCTCTCTATAAAAGTATGCATATAAGTACTTAATCATTGTGATTAAACTAGCATTGGGCAACATTCAATAATATATATACATATACACACACACATACATGCATATAAACACACACACAAGCATATATGTGAGATGAAAAACAAAAGAAAATAAAGAAAAAAAATCCATTCTATAAACAATCAAAAGGTTGTAAAAAAGTTAAAGGTGATAAAAGAAATAGATGAGTAATTATTTTTGTTTAAAAGTAGGAGATGAGATGGGAGACAGGTAGATTGGTTGTCCAGGCAATGCAGGTATGGTAATGGGTGCCCAGGTATGAGACAATGTTAGTTGGTGAGAACTCGCCATCTGACTTTGCCTACTTACAGCACTCCAGTTATTGACAAAGACCCTTCAGTGAACTCACACAAACACTAATGCCAGCTCCAGATCTGCCCAATCCTCCTACATCCCACATATACATGTCAAGTAATTGCCTGTGGGCCGTGTGGATACAAACAAGCCTTGATTTGTTAATTATACACAAAGTTATCAACAAAGGCGTGTTGTGTTTAGTAGTGTTTAGTAGAACCACTCTTTGAAACAAATGCCAAAATCGTTTCCAAATTTGAAATAATATTTCTTATTTTATGATATTTCTCAATAATTTTTTAATTATTTAAAAATTCTTTCAAAGAAATTTTATTGTCAATTTTTTTTTTTTTTAAAAGACTTTATGTTGGACATGCGTCTTCCATCTTCTTTATGGGAGAACTATTGGTTTTTCTGATTTCCCAAGCCAGTCACCTATCTCTATTAAAGGCAGTCACTTGCTATTACTCTCTCAATTATAGGGATATATCTGAAATCCTGTGATAAACATGCTTCAAAGCAGGTCTGAAATGCACCATTTATTCCCCATCTTTTGACTACAATATTCTCTCCATCATTTTTCCTGGATCAATCGTTGCAATTGAATCCCCCATCTTTTCATGCATGAATGATTAAAGAAATTAATTAAAACACACTTTGATTAACAGAATATCAAGTTTCTATCCAGTTCCAGTTGTGAACTTTTTATACAAAACATTTAAAATTGTATTAATAATATGACCTTGAACTTGGATTAATTTTTCTACCGGCAGTGCCCTCTGCTGGGAGATGCTAAGCCATCAGAATAATAATGTTCATATTAAGCCCAAGACTCTCATCACGACCCGGGCTCACACACTGAGAACATAAAATCAGCCTTTTCCTGCACCATGGCATGAGTGTCTTGAAGAACATGGGAGATCTGTGCACAGAAAATAACTATAATGATAGCTTTTAGAAGGGATTTTCTTCCACAATATGAGTTCATTGTTTAACAGTTTGAAGGGAACAATGCAGTAGGCAATGTGTGTACAATGGACTGGCTAGGGGAGAGCAAGGAAGGGAGGAGACAAATGGCAAGCCCGGGGGAGGCAGGGACCGGGGGAGGCAGGGACCCGTGCCCGGGAGAGGCAGGGAACCCATGCCCGGGGGAGGCAGGAACCCGTGCCCGGGGGAGGCAGGGAACCCGTGCCCGGGGGAGGCAGGGAACCCATGCCCGGGGGAGGCAGGGACCCGTGCAGACCACAAGTCTGTGCTTCTCCACATTTAATCCTCAGTTCATTGATTAAAATCTCAGTAAGACATGTCTCCCTTTCTCTGCTTCTATTTGCATGGCTATTCTTCTGGTATCCATAGACTCTATCTGCCTGCTGCGTGGCTCAGGGGTTCTGGGATGTAAGATCAATGGACGATGCACGTTGAGGAGACAGGTAGTTGGTGGAAGGAGACGCTTCATGTGGCAACTTATGATGCTGCACCAAACCCCAGCGTGACACATTTACTGTCACACCAAACCCCAGCGTGACACATTTACTGTCACACCAAACCCCAGCATGGCACATTTACTGTCACACCAAACCCCAGCGTGACACATTTACTGTCACACCAAACCCCAGCATGGCACATTTACTGCCACACCAAACCCCAGCATGGCACATTTACTGTCACACCAAACCCCAGCGTGACATATTTACTGTCACATCAAACCCCAGCATGACACATTTACTGTCACACCAAACCCCAGCGTGACACATTTACTGCCACACCAAACCCCAGCGTGACATATTTACTGTCACATCAAACCCCAGCGTGACACATTTACTGTCACATCAAACCCTAGCGTGGCACATTTACTGCTGCACATCCCAGCCTAAGTAGAGTGAAATTATGCCACACCAAACCCCAGCGTGATACATTTACTGTCACACCAATCCCCAGCGTGACACATTTACTGTCACATCAAACCCCAGTGTGGCACATTTACTGCTGCACATTCCAGCCTAAGTAGAGTGAAACTATGCCACACCAAACCCCAGCGTGACACATTTATTGTCACATCAAACCCCAGCATGACACATTTACTGTCACACCAATCCCCAGCGTGACACATTTACTGTCACATCAAACCCCAGTGTGGCACATTTACTGCTGCACATCCCAGCCTAAGTAGAGTGAAACTATGCCACACCAAAGCATGGGTGACTGGTGATGATGTTAGTCCAGGCAGAGAATAGGTCTGTATGGAGGCAAGGATCAAGAGACCTTCAAGGAAACAAGCTGCAATGGACTGCAGCTGGGCATTTCTCATGTGAGCAACTCAGATGGGGAGGGGGGCACTCAGGGCTAATATAAGCAGACCAGAAGGTTGGGGGGGACACACAGGGCTAATGTAAGCAGACCTGAAGGTGGGGGACACTCAGGACTAATGTAAGCAGACCAGAAGGTTGGGGGGGGGGGGCACTCAGGGCTAATGTAAGAAGACCAGAAGGTTGGGGGGGGGGGGGCACTCAGGGCTAATGTAAGCAGACCAGAAGGTGGGGGGCACTCAGGGCTAATGTAAGCAGACCAGAAGGTGGGGGGACACTCAGGGCTAATGAACATGTAAGCAGACCAGAAGGTTGGGGGACACTCAGGGTTAATGTACATGTAAGCAGACCAGAAGGTTGGGGGGGCACTCAGGGCTAATGCAAGTAGACCATAAGGTTTGAGGACACTCAGGGCTAATGTAAGCAGACTAGAAGGTTGGGGGGCACTCAGGGCTAATGTAAGAAGACCAGAAGGTTGGGGGGCACTCAGGGCTAATGTAAGAAGACCAGAAGGTTGGGGGGCACTCAGGGCTAATGTAAGCAGACCAGAAGGTGGGGGGACACTCATGGCTAATGTACATGTAAGCAGACCAGAAGGTTGGGGGGGGGGGGGGCACACAGGGCTAGTGTAAGCAGATCAGAGGGTTGGGGGAGGGGGACACTCAGGGCTAATGCAAGCAGACCAGAAGGTGGGGGGGGGGGCACTCGGGGCTAATGTAAGCAGCCCAGAAGGTTGGGAGGGACACTTCATGCTGATTTTAGAAGACCAGTAGATGGGGGAGAGGACAGGTTTCAAGCTTTAAGGGTTTCTTATATGAAATCAAACTCCTTAGTGAACAGTATATAGATGTGAGCATTCAGACTCCTTATATGACCAGTCAAGCACCAGTTCCTCTGTGGTGATCCAAAGGTCGTGGGTTCGAACCCCGGCCGTGCCGGGATTGAACTCATGATACAATTTCCCACATGAGCTGAGGCCTGTGCCAAAGGGTTAACCCGTTGTCCTTGTAAATCTGTGACCGGGTGGGTTGTCATGTCAAGGACCTGTGGCATGACAATTCAGTGAGGCAGCACTATATCTGCTACAAGTAGGTCTCATCACGAAATAACTGAAATAATGTTGAAAGTGATGTAAAACCCCAAACAAACAAACAAACAAACAAATGACCAGTCAAACTGGATGCATTCACAGCTTCCCTTCAGGTTGGTGGGAGGGGCACCCAGGGTTTTGGCTTGTAACTATCACAAGAATCTTCTTCTAAATGCAACCTAATTATTGTGCGTCACATATTGAACAAGCTTGCAAAATTAAAGCCTTCAGCTTGGCATGGATGTTCTCTAAATCCATAAGATGAATGAACTCATAACACAAATTATAAATATGATCTAAACTGGATAATCACTGTAGTTGGTTTGTTAGTTAAAACCTTTTCAGTCCAATCAGGACTATATCAGGTCAGTCAAAGTTACCTTGGATCTTTGTATTGTATAACCACAAACTGTCAGTCATGATAGTACAAACCAGTTGATATCAAGGTGTGAGGCTTGCTCATGTCCTCAGCCCAAACAGGAAGTAAACCCTGGCTGCGAGCATGACAAACTGGCACCTTACCCCTGAGACATATCCCAATGCTGTACCAACTATATGTTAGTGTATTCAGGATTTATAGGGGTTCTAAATTCAATTTAAATTTTATATACATGTAGAAATACTCTCTCTCAAAAAAAGAAAAGAATATTTCCCTTTCTCCAAGTGATATATCTTTCTCTATGGTGTCAGGTGTCAGATGGAGCTGTCATAATATAACCTTCTGATGCTGCCCCTGCCTCACATTTCATATTCTCCGTAAGGACCAGGGCAATGTGGCTTCTTTGTCTAAGATTTTATATTAGATTATGGGAAGTGGTTGGTGGACGTGGGTTGTGCTGAGTAGCTTTCGTCGGGTGGCACTGAGTGACCTGGCACAACACGAAGCTGAGCGCCCTCTGTACCGCCACAACCTCACCGGTCCCTCCGTACCGCCACGACCTCACTGGTCCCTCCGTACCACCACGACCTCACCGGTCCCTCCGTACCACCACGACCTCACCAGTCCCTCCGTACCACCACGACCTCACCGATCCCTCCGTACTGCCACGACCTCACTGGTCCCTCCGTACTGCCATGACCTCACCGGTCCCACAACATGTCTTCATCACTCATCTTATTTCAAGCCATGCTTAATGAGCAAATTCGAGGTGACCACGGCCAATATTGGCTCGCGTAGGACGCTGCCAGAAGCAGCATCCCCACGTGCCGACATGTAATTTTCATGAAGTGGTTGGCTTATGGCGTGGCCTTGCTTTCTTGTGAGACATCACCATACACTGCTATCCCATCATCTTTCCCATCTATAAAACCACTCCCAAATGAGCCATGACCTACATATTATATGATATACATGTCAATGCAATACCAAAATTGGAAATGACCTATATATCATAAGTTATTTCATAATCATATTTTATTTTTATAATCATTAACAGATTTGAAGAAAAAGAACCTCACACTCATGGGAAATAGATGGAATTCATCTCCTGACAATACACTATCTCACAAAGACAAAGAACAAATTTGATTATTTAAAAAAATATTTTCTACATTAAAAGCAGTAAGATTTCTGCCCCTCTCTACAGCCATAGAGAAATAATAGACCTTAGGGGTGATCCATTTGATTTTTGTGGGGTGGGGTGGGACAGCAGTACTGGATGAATACATTTTTTTTCTTTGGTAGGGTGGATGAATAATTTTTTTTTCTGGTGTGGGGTGGGTGAATAAATTTTTTTTCTGGTGTGGGGTGGGTGAATAAATTTTTTTTCTTGTTGCTTCCCCAGACTCTGATCCTTCATTTCAAGCAATCCATATAGAAGATAGAAAAACTGGAAGGAGGTGGATGAATAAATTTTTTTTCTTTGGTAGGGTGGATGAATAATTTTTTTTTCTTTGGTAGGGTGAATGAATAATTTTTTTTTCTGGGATGGGGTGGGTGAATAAATATTTTTTCCAAAATCTCCCACCCCACCCCCACAAAAATCAAATGGATCGCCCCTTAGGCTTTCTCTCTTCTCTGACTTCCAGTACTTTTTACCTATCATCTTCAGCTGTTCTCAAACTCTACCCACCCCTGTTTACCAACCCCCGGGTAACCACCCCCGGGTACCCTTCCTTTCTTGATGTTGCATATTTCAGTCTGCCATATCTTTAATGTTGGCACCTGGAGCTTTTGCCCCCTGTATTATATATCATACAACATGTATAAACTGGACTCAGATATAAACTGGACTCAGATATAAACTGGCTCAGATATAAACTGGACTCAGATATAAACTGGACTCAGATATAAACTGGACTCAGATATAAACTGGACTCAGATATAAACTGGACTCAGATATAAACTGGACTCAGATATAAACTGGACTCAGATATTACCCTTCATCATGTCAAACCCTTCTTCAACAGATCTTAGTGTCAAAAAGATCTAAAACTGTTCAATAAAATTGTATAAAATAAGGATTAATTAATCATTTGATTACTATCATCATTGATTATATTTTCTAATTATTTCTCTGCAAACAATCTTTATTGACTTCAATGCTTTGGAAATATTTGCAAACTCTGGATACAGAAAAGCAGCTGTTAAGGATTAGAAACTCTTTGCTATTTGCTTTGCCCTGATGAAATAGCCATTGTGGAGAGCGGCCAGTTTGCAAAGGCTTAATCCATTTCAGACTAATCTCACTAAGTTGACAGTTACCATGGCAACCGTTACCATAGCGACAGATCACCCTCACCAACTGTTGCACTGCCATTGCCACACTGTGTCCCTCTAATGGCAACTTTTCAATTTTCATGAATTTTTCATTTCAGGCCACAACATCCGGTGATATATACGATTACTTGAGTTCATCCATCAACTTCATCATGACTCTACACCAACTGCTCATACAGAAGTTACTTGCAATCAGAATGTATACACAGAGAGAGAGCCAGCCATTGTATTACAGCAAATCTCCCCACTGGAAAGGGATCAATCCAATTGTGTGCATGACCTAATTATGTTTGTAAAAGTTAGAACTACAATAGCCGAGTGGCTAGTTGAGTGGTAGGAGGACAATGATACTTGGCTCGGGTGGCTGGGTGGCTGGGTGGCAGGATGGCTGGGTGGCTGGGTGGATGGGTGGCAGGATGGCTGGGTGGCTGGGTGGCAGGATGACAGGATGACAGAATTGCTGGGTGGCGGGGTGGCTGGGTGTATTAACCTTTCTCTTCACTCCAGCCCTCCAGCCACGAGTATTAACCTTTCTCCTCACTCCAGCCCTCCAGCCACGAGTATTAACCTTTCTCCTCACTGCAACTATGAATATTAACCTTTCTCCTCACTGCAACTATGAATATTAACCTTTCTCCTCACTGCAGCCACGAGTATTAACCTTTCTCCCCCCTCCAGCCATGAGTGTTAACCTTTCTCCTCACTCCAGCCCTCCAGCCACGAGTATTAACCTTTCTCCTCACTCCAGCCCTCCAGCCACGAGTATTAACCTTTCTCCTCATTCCAGCTCTCCAGCCACGAGTATTAACCTTTCTCCTCACTGCAGCTACAAGTATTAACCTTTCTCCTCACTGCAGCCACGAGTATTAACCTTTCTCCTCACTCCAGCCACAAGTATTAACCTTTCTCCAGCCCTCCAGCCACGAGTATTAACCTTTCTCCTCATTCCAGCTCTCCAGCCACGAGTATTAACCTTTCTCCTCACTGCAGCTACAAGTATTAACCTTTCTCCTCACTGCAGCCACGAGTATTAACCTTTCTCCTCACTCCAGCCACAAGTATTAACCTTTCTCCAGCCCTCCAGCCACGAGTATTAACCTTTCTCCTCATTCCAGCTCTCCAGCCACGAGTATTAACCTTTCTCCTCACTGCAGCTACAAGTATTAACCTTTCTCCTCACTGCAGTCACAAGTATTAACCTTTCTTACCACTCCAGCCCTCCAGTCACAAGTATTAACCTTTCTCCTCACTCCAGCCCTCCAGCCATGAGTATTAACCTTTCTCCCCACTCCAGCCCTCCAGCCACAAGTATTAACCTTTCTCCCCACTCCAGCCACAAGTATTAAACTTTCTCCTCACTCCAGCCCTCCAGCCACAAGTATTAACCTTTCTCCTTAGGTTAAAACTTGTGGCTGGAGGGCTGGAGTGAGGAGAAAGGTTAATACTCGTGGCTGGAGTGCTGGAGTGAGAGCATTTGTGGCTCTGAGTGTTAATTCCTTCCATGTATCTGCAGGTTAGAGCCAGAGCAAACCTTTTCACCATATGGCGCTCCCAGACACATTCAGGTCTTTTTATTCCCTGCTCGGCATAACGACAACCATCAGTTAAGGTAGAATGACCCAAACATGTTGCAGATGGTTTTTTAAACTCAGGAATAATAGATTCTGTCAGATTTTTATAGCAAGTTTAAATATCACTGTGTACTTGAGGTACATAAACTCCATACTTTAATTTACTTGATTGAATTGAACACTTTAAAAAGTTTTCAATAGGAGTGCCTCTATATGATTTCTGTAGCCCAGTAATCTGTGGATCTTTCACAATCTCATGCAGTAATAGAATTGATTTAATTTATCAAACACAATTAATTTGTCGAATCAAATACCAATAAGTCTCAGGTCCTTAAGAGATTTTTATGCCTATCGCAAACAACTTATGGCCACCATGTTTTTAGTACTTTCACAGCTTGGCTATCAGTATCACAAATATACACAATACATGAAAATGCATTAAACCCTCTGATCTCCTTGCCTGGTCCAAAGACTTTCCTTTCAAAGTTTGGATAACATGTCATGTCAAACTATAATTGATAAAATCAAACATCAAATTACAATAATTTTGACCTATGCCACACATTAATTTGGATGGAAATATGTCATTATCCTTTAAGATTGTCACAAAGTTTATTTGATGTGATAAAAGCAAGGGAACCAGTTTTATGGTGGAGTCTTAGTGCATTAGTTTGGCGTGATGGGTGATTCATGATCGCTTTGAGCTCTCTAAATCAAATCAAATATCTTGACTGCACAAAATAAACCAACAAGACAAAGAAATCAGAACTAATCTATGGTGCTGTAATCAATAACCGCAATTTGTATCTTCATTTAATTCCGTCACATGTTGGGATTACTTATGTAGGAAATAACATTAGGAATGATGCTTTTGAAGTATTGAACCTTGGTGTGTGATTCTTTAAGATTTTATTTGGAATTATCTCTATGAATAGCACATGACACTCGGCCATTTACATAGTTGGAGAGTTTATCAAACATGATAGACATGTAAAAAGTGCTGAAATGTCCAGAATTCCACTTTTTGATGTATTCTTATCAGAATATTTATCTGGTCACACCTTTTTTGACCAAGTAAAGTTATGCATGACTTGTACATGACATTATCTAGGCATGCACTATATGTACATGACATTGTCTAGTCATGCATGACCTGTACATGACATTATCTAGTCATGCATTATATGTACGTGACATTGTCTAGTCATGC
This sequence comes from Amphiduros pacificus, assembly GCA_949316495.1. Classification (NCBI taxonomy): domain Eukaryota; kingdom Metazoa; phylum Annelida; class Polychaeta; order Phyllodocida; family Hesionidae; genus Amphiduros; species Amphiduros pacificus. The sequence continues at coordinate 52,539,563 of OX439001.1, read as the reverse complement.
AATATATGTACAGAAAATTATCTAGTCATGCATTATATGTACATGACATTGTTTAGTCATGCATGACTTGTATATGACATTATCTAGCCATGCATGACTTGTACATGACATTATCTAGTCATGCATGACTTAAACATGACATTATCTAGTCATGCATTATATGTACATGACATTGTCTAGTCATGCATTATATGTACGTGACATTGTCTAGTCATGCATTATATGTACATGACATTGTCTAGTCATGCATTTTTGTACATGACATTGTCTAGTCATGCATAGCAGTTTCCTTGTAATATTTGGTCACACATACTTGGAACAATGTGGTCACAACATGGCCCTGTGTTACCTCATTTTTTTACGTTCATGCCAGAACCAAAAAGATGTATGGCTCGAACTGCTTTTGTAAATGGGTATAAATTGTTTATAAGATAAAACAAATAGATTTTTCTCTCTGCTGTCTGCAAACCATGGCAAACCCAGCATATCTATTGTAGACATTGCTATATTTTATCTGCAGCACTGAGTTAATGTGAAATAAATTTATGCTTGACATTTTGTGTCTAACATATAATACATACCACCTCGGATAGAGGCAAAACTTTTCATGTGTTGTCACTTTGGATCTGAGTGTCTAGCTTTTCCTAAGAGGTATACAGCCTCACAGATAATGTTCTCCATGTGAATGTCAGGGTTATGCTAAATGTAGCCCCATACTTGCAGCTGATCTGTGTATCATTCAAATATTGCCTCCAAATGTTTGCCACCAGTACACACAAAAAACATAGAGAAACTCCTACTCCAGTCTATCAAATGTGATTTAATATTTCTATTACATTGTGCATGTTATGAATCATTTCTATATATTGAGATTATATCATTTCCATTAAATATGATTTAATCATTTCTATTGTATTGGAGAGCTAATTGAATGGATGAGAATTATTATCAATTGAATGAGTGAGAATATCCCGGAGAGAATCTGTGAGATGAGGTATCATAGCATGATAAATTCAGAAGCATCTGTCGCACATTATTACAAATCTAGCAACATTCCAGGTGATATTATACCTGATACAGAAGTAACATCTCAGCAAGACTTGCCCTTTGAAATATCAAATGGTTATATTTTTGTGATTTCACATTCAAAAGACAAAACTGCACATTTCAAATGTTAAAGTCGTGCTCAAGGTGAAACTCACAGCCTGACATTTAGGGGAACTCTTGAAATGACGACATGTCCACCTGAATGGAGCATATTCTCTCTGACATTTGATGGTAAATACGATTCAACTAAAATAGTTGAAAATATTACACTTTATCATGTATATATATAGCTGGAAAATTGTTGCATGGACTGACACTCGGCTATTATAAACACAAATTAGGATTCATGAATCCGCCACTTTCAAACACTCCACTTAATTTGCATATGAAATATGATGGCCAACTGAACTGTCTGCCCTTAATTTTCAAATTACATAATATGTCCTCATAAATTTGGTACATTTTTAACAGTATTGTGAAGTGTAGCAAAGTCTAAGCCGAGAGAGAGGATAATCAAATATTGTGCTAATATGCACACTGCTAAATTGAACACATTCACAACACCTCATTGTCATCAGAGCTGCAAATCTGACACAATGAATTGACAGGATTAAGTGATTTCATGAATTAAACCAAACTTGAATCCAGTTTTCACATCAAACTAATGCACTATTTCAAAGCATATCTGAAATATAATTTTTATATTTTATAAAGCAGCATATGGTCCATGTCAGCTATGGTTATATTTAATCTGTTTGATATGTTTAATATCATATCGCAAATTCCATCACATTGACTAATATGCATAGTGATATAATGTCTAAATCACCTTGACCTATATGCATAGTGATATAATGTCTAAATCACCTTGACCTATATGCATAGTAATATAATGTCTAAATCACAATGACCTATATGCATAGTGATATAATGTCTAAATCACCTTGACCTTTATGCATAGTGATATAATGTCTAAATCACCTTGACCTATAGCCATGGTGATATAATGTCTAAATCATATTGACCTATGTGCAAAGTGATATAATGTCTAAATCACATTGACCTATATGCCGAGTGATATAATGTTTAAATCACCTTGACCTATAGCCATGGTGATATAATGTCTAAATGACCTTGACCTATATGCATGGTGATATAATGTCTAAATCACCTTGACCTATATGCATGGTGATATAATGTCTAAATCACCTTGACCTATATGCATAGTGATATAATGTCTAAATCACATTGACTTTCATACACACTGATATATTATCCACATCACAATGACTTCTATGCATCATATAATATAATAATGTCCAAATCATATAGACTTAAATTCATAGTGATGTAATGTCCTGCAATATTTGGATCAGAGATAAATGTGTCTGCCCCACTCCATACTAAGGATGAAAGCTAATTTCATGAAATAAGAAATGTGCGTAATAACACAGACAATCAGACAGAGAGATCTGAGAGTGTCAATGCAAGGAGGACGTATTACATTCAGCTACCTGAGACGCATGTTAATCAATGCCAATTTAAACTCACTTTGACGACACACTGCTCCCCCATTGCTAGATGTGAAATAAATATTCTTTCTCTTTCTGCCTAACTGCCAAGACTATTAATGGAAAAATTGGGTTTCCTTGTCAGACTTACAACAAAAATTAGTCTCGCCGAAAATTTTGAATTGTCTATTTGGCAAATTGGAACTATATCAAGAGGCCGTTTGAAAAGAGGCTGAAATGCCATATATTTTGGGCGTCTTTGCACAACTCTCCTTGACATTATTGAGAGATTCTCAATGGAGAGCAGGAAGAGGAATGAATCTGTCTTGAAAAGCGGCAAGTTGGAGTTGAGAAGACGCCTGCCACGTGCTTGCAATACCCCAGAGTTTTCATTAATGAAGTCTGAAAACAGTGCTCATCCCAGCCTGGCCTCAAGATAAAAACCACAAGTCCTGGCAGTGGATTAGGTTTTTCTTTTTTTTCCAACAAGCCCATCTATTATCATCATAAGGCTACTGTGCACTATATGAGTGGACTATAGAATGACAAACACTGCTTGTTTTATTGGCCTGCCCCAGATCTCCATGTCCACCGACAGCGTACCAGCCATGCAAAAACACTATGAAAATGAAAAGTTCTTGTCTGAGAATTACAAGATAGATTGTTCATGGGGATTTAGTTCTGGTATTGCATTTCCAACTGTATGCCATGATTGGACGCAGCACTCAATGAGAAGCAGCATTCAAGGTGAAGCAGCACTCAAGGAGAAGCTGCACTGTAGGAGAAGCGGCACTCAAGGAGAAGCAGCACTCAAGGAGAAGCAGCACTCTAGGAGACACAGCACTCTAGGAGGAGCGGCACTCGAGAAGAAGCAGCACTCAAGGAGAAGCAGAAATCAAAGAGAAGCAGCACTCTAGGAGAATCAGCACTCTAGGAGAAGCAGCACTCTAGGAGAAGCAGCACTCTAGAAGAAGCAGCATTCTTGGAGAAGCAGTACTCAAAGAGAAGTGGCAGAATGGGGCAGAATGGGGTCAGAAGGAGAATGGGGTCATAAGCAGAATGGGGTCAGAAGCAGAATGGGGTCAGAAGTAAAAGAGAACAAGCACCAGAACAAAACTGTAGAATAATGCTTAGTGCAACATCACTTGCTCGGAAAGATTTCTGAAGATCAAATTCTAATCAAGAAATCACAGGCCTTGGCAGTCTCAGCCATACAAGTGTAGCTTCAAATATAAATTTTACTCTAGCTCAGGAACTAGGGTTGTATCCAGTCTGGAATATCCGCTCTTCTTGTTCCTGTTATTGACACTTTTAGTGCTCCTGTGCTATAACTGCAGTCTGCAAGTCAGCGAGAACACATACACATATGAAGAAAATCTATCATGTCGACTTATCCCCCATAGCATATTCACACAGACGTTCATCTTCTTTCCATATATACAAAATGAAATCCCTATGTTCCCAGCAAATTCCTTTATTGAGTCACAACTCTTATGAGCCAGATATGTGTTAGTATATGCCTGAGATATTCTACATACTACAGTGACAATGAGGGAATATGAATGTTGTGATACATATCCCCTGCCATATAACCCACAACAGACAGCGGTACAGGAGGTGCAGTCTGATGATGTGACACCCCTGTATAAAGTAATGCTACCTTATAGACAGAGGTACAGGAGGAGCAGTCTGATGATGTGAAACCTCTGTGTAAAGTAATGCTACCTTATAGACAGCAGTACAGGAGGAGCAGTCTGATGATGTAACACCTCTGTATAAAGTAATGCTACCTTATATACAGTGGTACAGGAGGAGCAGTCTGATGATGTGACACCTCTGTATAAAGTGATGCTACCTTATAGACAGCGGTACAGGAGGAGCAGTCTGATGATGTGACCCCTCTGTATAAAGTAATGCTACCTTATAGACAGCGGTACAGGAGGAGCAGTCTGATGATGTAACACCTCTGTATAAAGTAATGCTACCTTATAGACAGAGGTACAGGAGGAGCAGTTTGATGATGGGACACCTCTGTATTAAGCAATGCTACCTTATAGACAGCAGTACAGGAGGAGCAGTCTGATGATGTGACACCTCTGTATAAAGTAGTGCTACCTTATAGACAGTGGTACAGGAGGAGCAGTCTGATGATGTGACACCTCTGTATAAAGTAATGCTACCTTATAGACAGCAGTACAGGAGGAGCAGTCTGATGATGTGACACCTCTGTATAAAGTAATGCTACCTTATAGACACTGGTACAGGAGGAGCAGTCTGATGATGTAACACCTCTGTATAAAGTAATGCTACCTTATAGGCAGTGGTACAGGAGGAGCAGTCTGATGATGTTATCAGTGAAACAAGGTGACCTCCCAACCAAGTAACAATGCTCATGCTTATGGCCAGCAAAACAAACAATCTGGTCTCGCAAACTGTCTCATGTGTACAAATAATGGCACACTTTTTGGTCCATTGTTCCAAAATAAAAGAGACATGGACAGCAATTCTACATCAACTCTGAAACTGTCCCTATTCCAAACAGCCACAAATCTCCACTGGTGTAATATTAGAAATGAATTGGCAAATTGTAGATACTATTAACACTGAGATAGCAAGTGGCATGACTGTATTGTTTGCCTGTGTGAATGTTGCACTCTGATGAAATTGTATTGCTCTATTGAACAACTAATGGAAATGCATCATAAGCATATTGCTCCACAGTTATTGAGTCACCATGCTTTGAATTATCAACTATAATTGATAAAAGAATTGTGCTATATGTTTGCTATATATATTCATTCAATATATATTTTTATGTATATATATATATATATATATATATATATATATATAAATATATATGTATATATATATATATATATATATATATATATATATATATATATATATATATATATATATATATATATATATATATATATATATATATATATATATATATATATATATATATATATTGGATGAATCAAGCTGGAACTTAAATTGAAACTGTCCTAAAAGAAGGTGCACTGATATACTTTGTAAACAGATCATATGGTGAAACAAGCAATGAACATGTAATATCCAAATAAGGTATAGTGCTGCAGATATCGCATACGTTCCTTTCATGCATTAAACATCATCATATATTGAAATGCCTCATCAGAAGAGCCCAAAATATACATCAAAGAATTTCCGAGAAGTACTGTTCATATCTGCATGAAATAATGCAAACAACATGAAACAATGTTACATTTACTGGCTAAAATACTCAAAGTGTTATTATTTCGGGCATATTTAAAAGTGTTTTTATAACAATTATAAGTATATCAGTACAAATCACTTCTGTGATTACTGCATCATATATATTATATTTCTTATATATATGCAGTGTAAATTAAATGGTAGGACATCACTCACCTGCCTCCGTCCAATGTGTTAGAAAGCAACTGGCCGCTGCAGACACTTCAGTGGTAGAATCTGGAGCAAATCGCAAACTTGGTAAATCAGCCTCCTGTTTGGCTGGCGTTGCGGCAATGATCTCGGTAGGGGACAGTGGTGTCGGAACCTGCGTGCATGTGCCGGGAGGTCCAAGGACGGGCGGTGAGAGATATAAGCCGTGCGCGGGTGTAATAATATCACCGGACGGGACCACACTTGTGGCTGGTGCAACTGGTAGTCGGTCAGACCAGTACCATACAAGCGCCGTGTGCCGTGCGCCTCCCTCGCTCAGATCAACTCTAAATAAAGGCCCAACAAGCTTTTTTCATTAGAGTGCTTTTGGCTGCAGCTGAGAGTGTATGGTTTGATGTGTAAAGATTTGATGCAATCTCCCTGGTGGAGGTAGTGCCTGCAATGATGCTAGCTTTACCGCAACTAGCTACCGGGCTCCAAAGTGGCTACAAGTGAAAATCTTGCTACAGGCTGTACCGTGGGCACGCTTCACCGACCACTGCTGAACTGCGATTAGCTGACACAGTCAATCCATTCCCCCTTCGATACATAATTGATACCTGAACGCCGAGATTAACGTCTATATGACAGCCGTGGTTTTGAGACGGTGTACTGGCCGGGCAGGGCGACTCATGGGGCCGGCGTGGCAGCCACACACACACCACTCACACTGACTGTATACAAATACCAGCCACTACCCATACTATACCACCACATGGACTCCGGCACGCAGGCAAACGCCCGGCCACGCAGGCAAACACCCGGCCACGAAGGCTGCTACGGGCCATGCAGGCTGCTCTACAGACAGCTACCGGCGGAGAGGTGAAATGTTAGTCATGCGTAGAAAATCGCAGAGACGAACATTCTAATATCTACAATCATAGGCTGACTCTGATATGTGTAGAAAATCACACTCACAGAGTGTCATTCTGATATGGTCATTCTGATATGGTCATTCTGATATGGTCATTCTGACATGTGCAGACATCTCCACTCAGAAACAGTCTGATATCTGTAGAAAGGAGCGACCGAAGACGAACATTGTGACATGTGTACAATGCAACACCCAGAGACGAGCAACATCCAAAGACGAGCAACATCCAAAGACGAGCAACATCCAAAGACGAGCAATACCAGAGACGAGCAATACCAGAGACGAGCAATACCAGAGACCAGCAATACCAGAGACCAGCAACATCCAAAGACCAGCAATACCAGAGACCAGCAATACCAGAGATGAGCAATACCAGAAACGAGCAACATCAGAGACGAGCAACGCCAGAGACGAGCAATACCAGAGACGAGCAACACCAGAGACCAGCAATACCAGAGACCAGCAATACCAGAGATGAGCAATACCAGAAACGAGCAACATCAGAGATGAGTAATACCAGAGAAGAGCAATACCAGAGACGAGCAACACCCAGAGATGAGCAATACGATGTGTTATCTTCACCCCATATGAACCAAAATGTGTTTTTTTACCGATGTATACTGATATGATAGTATTATTCTATCAGAGATAATTTAGATGTCTGTGATTCTATCGGTTCTGATATTGGTTATTTTACACCCATGTGATCTAACTGATTTAACTCCATAATAAAGAATATTTTTTTTACATCCAAACTCATTCTTGGGGCGATAACTCTGCAACAGTTTGTTTTGGTTTCAGTAATATTTCGGTTACAACTCACTTAATCATTTCCTCTGATAATCAAAATGACCTTTTCCCCTGATAATTGACTTGACCATTTTCTGTGATATTTAGCTTGACATAATTGATGGTCAATGATATTTTTCTGTCTTATTCAGTTCAATATCCATATAACAATAACAGACAAATGTCACAGTATATTTAATTACAATGGTCAAGAATTTTTTTTTTCATTCTCATTGAACTAATATTATATTTTGGATAATATACGTATTTATATTCAAAATGATCATATTCTGTTTAATTCCGAAATTCCAAAATAAAACTTCTTTTGATTATTGCCAAGGTATAGAACTTGTTTGACATAGATATCTATTGAATGAATAAAAATTTGTCTGATTTAATATCTGCAGTTATGTTACTATATATGCGTTTGAATTTATCCACTTTAAAAGCTGACATCACTGATTGTCCCGCAATTAAAATTCACTGAATTATTGTGACAGTTTGCAAAGAAGAAATCAATGTAGTATACTATTAAGCCTGTATATTTTCAAATAAGGTCCGATTTATATTTTGTGACTTGCTAGTATGAATTGAGTCGTCTGCGGTGTGCGGGGTGCCGTCTGCGGGGTGCCGTCTGCCGGGTGCCGGATGCCGTCTGCGGGGTGCCGTCTGCGGGGTGCCGTCTGCAGGGTGCCGGATGCCGTCTGCCGGATGCCGGATGCCGGGTGCCGGGTGCTGGGTGCTGTCTGCCGGGTGCTGGGTGTCAGGTGCCGTCTGCTGGGTGCCGGGTGCTGGGTGTCGGGTGCTGGGTGTCGGGTGCTGTCTGCTGGGTGCCGTCTGCCAGGTGCCGGGTGCTGTCTGCCGGGTGCTGGGTGCCGGGTGGGGGGTGCCGTCTGCCGGGTGCTGGGTGTCGGGTGCCGTCTGCCGGGTGCTGTGTGCCGAGTGCCGGATGCCGGATGGGGGGTGCCGGGTGCTGGGTGCTGTCTGCCGGGTGCTGGGTGCTGTCTGCCGGGTGCTGGGTGCCGTCTGCGGGGTGCCGTCTGCCGGGTGCCGGATGCCGTCTGCGGGGTGCCGTCTGCGGGGTGCCGTCTGCAGGGTGCCGGATGCCGTCTGCCGGATGCCGGATGCCGGGTGCCGGGTGCTGGGTGCTGTCTGCCGGGTGCTGGGTGTCAGGTGCCGTCTGCTGGGTGCCGGGTGCTGGGTGTCGGGTGCTGGGTGTCGGGTGCTGTCTGCTGGGTGCCGTCTGCCAGGTGCCGGGTGCTGTCTGCCGGGTGCTGGGTGCCGGGTGGGGGGTGCCGTCTGCCGGGTGCTGGGTGTCGGGTGCCGTCTGCCGGGTGCTGTGTGCCGAGTGCCGGATGCCGGATGGGGGGTGCCGGGTGCTGGGTGCTGTCTGCCGGGTGCTGGGTGCTGTCTGCCGGGTGCTGGGTGCCGTCTGCCGGGTGCTGGGTGTCGGGTGCCGTCTGCTGGGTGTCGGGTGCCGTCTGCTGGGTGTCGGGTGCCGTCTGCTGGATGCCGTCTGCCGGGTGCTGGGTGCCGTCTGCCGGGTGCTGGGTGTCGGGTGCCGTCTGCCGGGTGCCGTCTGCCGGGTGCTGTCTGCCGGGTGCTGGGTGTTGGCCGTGCCAAGATGACGTGTTCCCTGTGGGTACATAACGTCCCCAATGTAAAACCTCGCCTCCAACTTTCGTCTGCTCATCACGGCATATCCAAAACCTTTATGAAATACCATCACCTGGCTAATTTCACACCTCCCCCCTCCCCCATTGCAAACACCTTCTTCATGTGTTCTTCATGTGAACTTTATTAACAAGAACATACGACTGCTAATTTGGGGGCAGGTTCTTCATTAGTGTCATAAAAACATGTGACGGGCGCGGACGGAAGTCCAACCTGGTTAGTAAATAATTAGGGCTCGCCCTCCGTGCATCTTCACATTGGCTTGATGTCTTTATCAGGTGGCAAGGACCGACGTGTGTCTAACAGTTGCTCACCAGGATGGCCCATTAGGATATATTTCATGCTTTGAAGTGGCCATAATAGATACATGTTCATGTTACCTCCAGGGCGCTTGATGGTTTTGATCATCTCGATTGTGGGAGGGCGCTTCTAACACATTTTCGGAGGAAAAATATCATGTTTATTTTGTTTTCGTTTTCCAAATATAGCTAAAATATATGAAAATATTTATATTCCCCAAAATAGGTGATATGTGAAAGAATATCTGCTTCACCAGACAGTTTGCAAATTGTTAGGGAAGTAGTCAAATTTTGGAATTTTTTTTCTATTTTCCCCCTGTCTTTTACATGTATAACAACGGATTTCAACTTTATAGATTTGAAGAAAAATCATGATGTGAATCGTAGAGGTGCTGTGTAGATAAGAACCATTTAAGGTTCCTCTAGTAACGGCATATCCGAGAAAGATCATCAGAGAAACCAGCTAATATAGAACAAAATATGGGGCTCAGACAGGAACGAGGTTAACTCATATACCAGGGCAATCAGCAACTTGCTACCTTCAATTGGTTCAAATTTGATATCTTGCAATTGTGTGACTGAAATTAATCCATTAGCACAGTATAATTAGACTATGGCAGATGTATTTTAGCTGGACCATATATAATCGGACTATGGCAGATGTATTTTAGCTGGACAAATCTGATTGGTCTATGGCAGATGTATTTTAGCTGGACCATATATAATCGGACTATGGCAGATGTATTTTAGCTGGACAAATCTGATTGGACTAAGGCAGATGTATTTTAGCTGGACCATATATAATCGGACTATGGCAGATGTATTTTAGGTGGACCAAATATAATTAGACTATGGCAGATGTATTTTAACTGGACCAAATATAATTAGACTATGGCAGATGTATTTTAGCTGGACCAAATATAATTAGACTATGGCAGATGTATTTTATGCCTCAGTCACATTTGCGCCGATTTCAGTAAAAATGCCCGGCCGATGGGTATTTTTTGCAAAATCGGCAGGCAGTTCAGATTGCCGTGCGGGCACCGGGAGATCATCGGCCACAATTGGGCATCTTTAAGACGTCGGGCGGGTCGTCGGGAACATAAAAGTTGCCGGCGTTTCCCCGATGTATTATCAGCAAATATCATCTTAAAGTACACGGCAGGGTCCCGGCAGGGTCCCGGCAGTGTCCCGCAGGCACATCGGCAGATTATCTTACGGCTGCCGGTGGCATCGTGCGGTGAAAATAGGATTTTTTTTATTTCATGTGTTCACAGGCCATCGTCAGATGATCCACCGGGCTCCCTCCGATATCACATAGACGTCTTAAGGATATCCTACAGACGTCTGTCAATGATCAAGGCGTCTTTAGGATGTCTTTCAGACGTCTGTCAAATGATCTAGACGTCTTTAAGATATCCTGCAGACGTCTGTGCCATTCAGTCTTGCACGTGCCGTGCGGTGCCCTTCAGTAATGTGACCACAGCTACGGCATATCTCAGATTGTGGCTGATAAACTCCCCGGCGCCCGGCAGACTGTGAAGTCGGCCGATTGTTACTTCCCGGCCGGCGCCCGGTGCAAATGTGACTGAGGCATTAGCTGGACCAAATATAATCCGACTATTGCCTCAGTCACATTTGCGCCGATTTCAGTAAAGATGCCCGGCCGGTGAGTATCTTTTACACAATCGGCCGGCAGTTCAGATTGCCGTGGGGGCACCGGGAGATCATCGGCCACAATTGGACATCTTTAAGACGTCGGGCGGGTCATCAGGAACTTTTATCTGGAACATAAAAGTTGCCGGCGTTTCCCCGATGTCTTATCAGCAAATATCATCTTAAAGTACACGGCAGTGTCCCGGCAGTGTCCCGCAGGGACATCGGCAGATTATCTTAGAGCTGCCGGTGGCATCGTGCGGTGAAAATAGGATTCTTTTTATTTCATGTGTTCACATACCATCGTCAGATGATCCCACGGGCTCCCTGCGATATATCATAGACGTCTTTAGGATGTCTTTCAGACGTCTGCCAAATGAGACAGACGTCTTTAGGATGTCCTACAGACGTCTGTCAATGATCTAGACGTCTTTAGGATATCTTACAGACGTCTGTGCCATTCAGTCTTGCACGTGCCGTGCGGTGCCCTTTAATAATGTGACCACAGCTACGGCATCCCTCAGATTGTTGCTTATAAACTCCCCGGCGCCCGGCAGACTGGCAAGTCGGCCGATTGTTACTTCCCGGCCGGCGCCCGGTGCAAATGTGACTGAGGCATATGGCAGATGTATTTTAGCTGGACAAATATAATTAGACTATGGCAGATGTATTTTAGCTGGACCAAATATAATCCGACTATGGCAGATGTATTTTAGCTGGACAAATATAATCCGACGATGGCAGATGCATTTTAGCTGGACCAATTATAATCAGATTAGGGCAGATGTATTTTAGTTGGACCAAATATAATCAGACGATGGCACCGAGGAACGTTGTCCTCCGATGTGCCGTGGACGTGGTCATGGGCAGGTACGGGCTTCACCACTGGCCTAGGTGCCGGGGACCTTTGTCCTCCCATGTGCCGTGGGCAAGGTCATGGGCAGGTACGGGCCCCACCACTGGCCTAGGTGCCGGGGACCTTTGTCCTCCTATGTGCCGTTGGCGTGGTCATGGGCAGGTATGGGCTTCACCACTGGCCTAGGTGCCGGGGACCTTTGTCCTCCTATGTGCCGTGGGCAAGGTCATGGGCAGGTTCGGGCTTCACCACTGGCCTAGGTGCCGGGGACCTTTTGTCATCCTATTTGCCGTTGGCGTGGTCATGGGCAGGTATGGGCTTCACCACTGGCCTAGGTGCCGGGGACCTTTGTCATCCTATTTGCCGTGGGCAAGGTCATGGGCAGGTACGGATCTCACCAGTAGCATCGGATGCTGCGTGTCTGGATATCGGGCCGACATCCCCTTACCTATTTTTTTTACAAAATATACATAAAATAGCTTTAACTGGACAGAACTAATAACTGCATTCGTCATATAAGATTCATAAAAAAGAAATGAGACCTCCACTTGCATTGTGATGGAGATGGGACTTGTGACCTCAGAGCTGATTCACTGACCAGTAACATCCCATCTCCTGAGCACACATCATGGCCGAGACCTCCGACCGAGGGCGTGACTTCTGATTTCTGACTGAAAAAAAACCAGAGCAGCATTTTTTATGTGATAGGATGGACATAAATTTGTCGTTAGTCCTCGTGGAGCATTGCTGTATGCGGCCATCTGGTGTCTCGGGGGGTCTATAGCCAGACTTAGATGATGACCTCGTAGCAGACGCCGGATGACCTCTGCTGTGTCTCCCTCTACTGGTTTATGGCCCTATATAGTGCGATCTCGGTGGACAGCTGACTGCCACCTCCGGCCCTCACACATATATAACCTCTCCCTTCTATCAGCAATCATTTACACATTCACCTGCAACTTCCAATCTCTTCTCTGCCCAAAACACTTAATTCAAATGCTATGTGATCTAGGAATATCATTTATGACATTTTCGTCCAGTAACAATGAATATTGTAAATTGTGCCTTTGCAATGAACTTCAGTTACTTTTGATATTCTATGTTTCAAATGTGTTATTACTATATTTATCAAGGTCTAAAGGGGGAAGGGGGGAGCATCGGGATGAAACAGGAATGAAAACCACCAAACACCAAGTACAACCAGTGTATCAATAGTATTTAATCAGACTTTATAATTGTCGTTTTAAGAAATTAATTTGGCATTATTACTGAAATGGTTAGAATTATTTCATTTGTTATGTCTTATTAGTTAATTTATTTATCATCTAAGAAATTAGCAATTTAAAAATAAGACAAGAGTTGTTTTTCAGGGATGATTTTGTAGAATAAGACACGTGACCAAGGTATGATACACTGTATAGATATATACGTCATCCAGAGAAGATGGCCATGTGATCTTTCAAAAGCGTTTTATTTCAAGAAAACGAAACTTTTGTTTTCGACTCCACTTAATCAAAAGCGTGTTTAAAAGGAGTTCATTACCTTTCTTTTTGTTCACATAGAAAAGTATTATTAACTTGAAAGCTCCACATTCATAACATTTCTATCAATCACATCAAGGAAATACAAATAATATCACACAGGACTCAAAAACGTTTAACGGCTTCACTTGAGAATGTCAATCGACAAAAAGCCCTTTTCACAAACAATTTCAAAGTCTATTAAATTTACCACATTATTGCAGTTAATTGTTACTTTAGAAACTAAATTGTTTCTGCATTTTTATCGAGCCTTGTACGCAACCAAATTACTGTTCCTGTTTTTTTATCTATTTAGACGGAGCCCAATCTATCGATCCTTATCTTCTGCGTCTGATTAAGAAACTTAACTATTTCCATCCTATGTGCACATGATGATCTAGGCTGTACAATAGTGTTCCAGATTGTACCAGCTTTGCACACATCTCTGTACTGGAATTCCCAAAGTCATTTATATTTGCCCCATCCACTGGCTTGCTCAGTCAACAAGATAAGCTTCTTAATCAAATAAAACTGGGTGTCGTCGGCATAGTGTTCGCAACAAAAGGTGTGATAATTAACCTTCACATATGAATGTTAACGTCCAACAGGACTGGGTATGGAATTAGGTCACTCTTTCCGTCGCTTTCTTTTAGAAACAGAAGTGTTTGTTTGTTTGTTTGTTTGTTTGGGGTTTTACATCACTTTCAATAGTATTTCAGTCATTTCGTGATGAGACCTACTTGTAGCAGATATAGTGCTGCCTCACTGAATTGTCATGTCGCAGGTCCTTGACATGACAACTCACCCAGTCACAGATTTACAAGGACAACGGGTTAACCCTTTAGGCACGGGCCTCAGCTCATGTGGGAAATTGTATCATGAGTTCAATCCCGGCACGGCCGGGGTTCAAATCCACGACCTTTGGATCACCACAGAGGAACTGGTGCTAATAAGCTGGCGCTCTAACCAACTGTGCCACGGCCCGTGGCAAAAACAGAAATGAAGGTCAGTAAAGGTATTCACCATGAAAAAGATAAAACTTCAATTAAACGTGTATGAGATTGTAACCTTGTTAATAAAAATGATCTCTTTGCTTTATGAATTTGTAAAAATGAAAAGAAAGTTATATTATCTTAACTCCATAACAAAGCAAAAGCAAAATCTAATTGGTGTAATATTTCAACCTTTTACCATGTGAAAATTGATCTTGAGAAAAGACAAAATGTTTCAGTCACAGAACTGTGTTAATATTTTTACTGGCAATCAATTGGGGTCAGTGTCTGGATCATGTCCTACTATACTCTTAACACGATGAATGTATTCTTTAATTATTCAGAATTCTAATTAGTTTCTGTGAGGAGGGTTCATGATTAAGTGCTTGAATCCTTTCATCTCCAGACCTATCACAATGTTGGCTTCTCTTAATCATAGCAATGAATTAGTCCGCACTGAATGTCATACTCTCATCTGATTGGATGAAAATGAGATGAGGTTATCGGCAATTAGTCATGTTATGTATCACATGTTGGTCCTTATATAGATGTCTCTTGCTTCACACCTAAAACGTGAATCACTTTTATCATGATAATATATTGTGATGTGTTTGGGGAATTTGCTATATTTTAGGTGGTTAAATTCTTAGAATATTTTTAAATGTCTATTGATATACGACAATATTGAGTGAATTGCGCATATATGAACAATGCCTGAGATTCAACATATTGATCCATGGGTAAAGTTACCAAATCTGTAAACAATCCCACAGCAATGACTGCCCATAAAGAAAGCCGTTAGTGTCAGTTAGCATATACAAGGGCTGTTCATAAAGTTCACGATGTCCAATACATGTCACGTAAAACAAACACAGAATCTATGGGTAATCAATAAAGTTGTCAGGCTCAAGTCCCGCCGAAAATGCCACATTGATATTGCATCAGAATACCTCTTGCATTGTCAGTCCACACCGGCGTGGTGAATATTTCACCTTTACACCGAAATAAGGCTAAAACCTTACACATATCCTTCATAATTGCCTTCATACAATGATTTGCTTCACTTGAAAACACAATGAGCATTTATATATTAAAAAAGGTCAAATGAACAAAATAGATTTATGTCCTCTCGATTTATTTGTTTTTGATGATGTTTTTAATTCTCAAATTATAGTTTGTAAGTTTTCTATTATTTTACAAGTGCAATACTCAGGAAAGAGTTGCTTGGCAACCCTCATGAGACATGAACCTCGACCATCTCATCTACAGAGCCAACTTTGAGTAGAACATATGCCATCTGAAGAAAGAAATCATGTGCTTAAGTGGGGAAATACAGGGAAACACTTCTACCTGCCTCGCTATGCCTTCCCTCTGATCCTAGCTCCCCTTCGTGAGGTTTCTCCAATTGTTGGAGCTTGTTGGGCGATCTTCAAAGGACGCCCCATAGAAAAAGTCACTGGGGCAGCAGGATGTTTCTCCACTTGTTCCCGATCGACCCTGTCGAGAATGGTGGCTATTTCCGGTCATAAATACACCTAACTACAAACAGTATCCCTGACTATCCATATGCAAATAGGCTGAGAGATGGCGGTCTTGCAGTGCGCCACGTCACATATCGGACTTCATGACTTCATGAAATGGCGTCGATATGACCTTATACTCCAAGATATGACTCAAGTTCCTGACCGTGGCCCTCTGATGCTGGTGGTCAGTGCACGTGCACGCTTCTACTAGCTCCGAGGATGGAGATCTATAGACGTCTTGTATAGATATTGACCTGATATTGTGAGGGGACTGACGGTTAAAACCCACCAATAATTACCGAGAAATACTATAGACAGGCATATATATAGACATAGGCCCTTTATTAAGATACAAACTCTATATTGTATCGGGGTGTTTGACATAAAAACACAATGATTTTGAATTATATGGATATTTCTTGAGAAAGACATCGATTTTGGACAGAGACATAGGATATTGATGCATCCTGTAGTTGGGAAGATAACAAAGTTAGATGACGATACACCCTGTAAATGGGAAGATAATACATTGAGGATATTGACCCATCCTCAGGTTTCTCTGTCTGAGTGGATAACATAGTGTTGATATTGATACATGCTGTAAGTTGCCGGGGGAGTATTGATATCATGAGATGGGGAGCAGACCTCAGCAGGGACCAGGGACCTCAGCAGGGACCTCAGCAGGGACCAGGGACCTCAGCAGGGACCAGGGACCTCAGCATGGACCAAGGACCTCAGCAGGGACCAGGGACCTCAGCAGGGACCAGGGACCTCAGCAGGGGCCAGGGTCGCCCCTCTCTTTAACTCTGTGGTGACAGGACTTTATACGGAGTGCGGGACTGCGCTGCCCATGAGAGATCAATGCATTCTACCCTCAATCATTCAACACACTGATGTTTCTTTTTCCCTGTAAGAGGTGTGCATATATATATATATATATATATATATATATATATATATATATATATATATATATATATATATATATATATATATATATATATATATATATATATATATATATATATATATATATATATCTGTGTGTGTGTATGTCGCCATAATTGAGTGTGAAAAGAATCAGGCTCCTTGTGACAAAGTGTTCGTATATGTTGTATGCCAGAACTTAGAATGACACAAAAGAGCTTATTAATGACACAGAAGAGCTTATTAATGACACAGAAGAGCTTCTTAATGACACAGAAGTGCTTCTTAATGACACAGAAGAGCTTACCAATGACACAGAAGAGCTTACTCATGACACAGACGAGCTGACCAATGACACAGAACAGCTTCCCAATATACAGAAGAGCTTGATAATGACACAGAAGAGCTTACCAATGACATAGAAGAGCTTACCAATGACACAGAAGAGCTTACTAATGACATAGAAGAACTTACCAATGACACAGAAGAGCTTACTCATGACACAGACGAGCTTACCAATACACAGAAGAGCTGACCAATGACACAGACGAGCTGACCAATGACACAGAAGTGCTGACCAATGACACAGAAGAGCTTACTAATACACAGAAGAGCTTACTAATACACAGAAGAGCTTGATAATGACACAGAACAGCTTACTAATACACAGAAGAGCTTACCAATTACACAGAACAGCTTACCAATGACACAGAACAGCTTACTAATACACAGAAGAGCTTGCCAATGAGACAGACGAGCTGACCAATGACACAGAACAGCTTACCAATACACAGAAGAGCTTGATAATGACACAGAACAGCTTACCAATGACACAGAAGAGCTTTCTAAGGACACAAGAGCTTACTGATGACTGACACATGTACACGTTTGAAATTAGATAAAGTAGATAAGGTAGTAACTGTACCCATAGTAAATATAACAAAAACGTCTTTAAAAAAAAGAATTTGTATACGGTTTCCTTATTGAAAAGATATTTACATTTTCTCTTCATTTTGAAGTTGTCGTTATTCATAGATGTCATTGACTAGCATATGCAGCGGGCCACAAGTAAACAATAGACACACTGAAAACTGATGCAGTTCTTTATGCTGTAATTTTCAAATCGGACAGCCAGAATGATCAAATAGGCCGATTGGCGATCTCCATGTTGTTTTTATTCCCCAATTCAAAGTACACATTGGAACTGTACAACTTTACCGGAACCAGAAGTATACAACTCCACTATATTTAATCATTGGTCGAAGAGATTGGCAGGGGGCATAAAACATCTACTCCAAACATAGCCCAAACCTTGCCACATGCCGGCCACCATCTTTAATGTAGCCGTATTCAATTCGTACTCTCTCGTAGCGAGTTTGGGATGGTAGCACTCCGAACCGTGCACATGAGAGTACGAATCAAATGCATCTGCACAAATAACTGACGTGTACACATTGGCGCTCGTCATCTCTGAGCAATAATAGTATACAGTTTGTTATAATATAGTCTATATTACAACATATATTTATTACTACTTTAAGAGCTGTATACAAAAATCTCTACCCACCCGTTATAACATTATTTCCCTGCCTGAATCAAATCAAATAACATTACACCCATAACATAAGAATATTACATCTATACTAATTAGGATTTATAACCCTCTCTACTAACATCAGTTGCTCATACGACTGCAATGGCAACATACAAAGCAATGAGGTTACAAGTGTCCTATCAAATGCTGAGAACCAATGTAGGATAGGAAAGCAGGTTTTGGCAGAGTGACTGTGCATTTTTATACTGGAAATTGTGTGCCACCTTCATCATGAGCCTTCCTTCGATGACTTCCTGCCATCTGATTTAAACCA
The DNA here is from genome assembly GCA_949316495.1 of Amphiduros pacificus. Taxonomy (NCBI): domain Eukaryota; kingdom Metazoa; phylum Annelida; class Polychaeta; order Phyllodocida; family Hesionidae; genus Amphiduros; species Amphiduros pacificus. The sequence continues at coordinate 52,520,574 of OX439001.1, read as the reverse complement.
AAGGAGAGGCTGTTATACTTGTCTTCCTTTTTACACCAACGCCATCTGGTGCAGACAAATATCATCTCACATTACTTCCGGTATTGCATCTCAATGCACTCCCCCTTTATCTAATCTCAGCCACTTGGAAACGTTGCGAGAGCGAATCAATTTATACGGATACATCAGATTTTGGTTTTTAGTTTAGCGTGTAGTGGAGTAAAGATGGACTTTCAAAAGCGGCTAACCACCACAATATGTAACATACTTATATTATTATTGTTTACAATTCCCTTATATTTTTTCTCTTCTGCTGCCTGAGTGAACCTCAAGTGTTTAGCACAAGTTGGGGTGGACACCTTTCATGTTTGTCAGTGGGCACAGCCAATCCTATCAGCTCTGAGGGGCCCAATTCCGGTGACAGACAGACAGACACATCTTCTCTTAATGTCCCTTCTCATAATCTGCTTTACAATACAAAATCCCTGGACATTGCCCAATACCAAGAAACCCATAATGCACCCATTTCTCATTGACATGCCTTTTCCCCAGCCATTTCTCCTGTTCGCTTGGTAGTGCCTGCCAGCATCCTGTCAGCATCCTGCCGGTGTATCAAGGCTGATGATGATGATATTAAGAAGACAGCATCCACACCGCCACGTCACAATGCCTAGCGCAATTCCCACAATCTCCAAACACTTTTCTCCTTCTTGACAAATATTCCCACATCGATATCATCATTCCATGCTAATTTCCTCTAAAAATGCCCTCAATTTTTAACCACCTCTCTCTCAAGGCAAGTTGATCTCACAAATGTTAGTTTTGTGACAATCATCTGCTTGCCTCCGGCTTGGGCGACTAAATTACTCTGTGGATCTCTTACATCTATCCACATACAGCTCAGCCTCAAGGTGCGAAACTCTCAATGGGCTGGTGGCGTACAAGGGCGGTTAAAAAGGTCTGAAGTTACACCTGGTAAAAGAAACCTGTTCCTGTTTAATATATCATCTCACCATATTTTCACGCAATATTTTCTTTATCTCTCTTTTATAGTTCTTAAATTAATTTTATTTTCTTCTCAAATTACATGTAATTCACCGCACTGGAATTTCTTGTGCTTTTTTGTAAAATTTTATATTCAAAAATCAAAATATGGAATATTTCTCATCCTATTTTCTTTCCTACAGACCCATTATGTCTTATTCACTGCACAGAAAATGGAAAGCTCAGACTAATTATAAGTCATGGGATAATATAGAATATGTGAGATAGACAGAGGGGTTTGGGACTAGGCTTTCCTGCCTGTATATGGTAGCATCTTCTGGGGCGTAGCATTGGGAACCTGAGTCAACTTGTAGCCTGTACCTCCTGAATACTGATAGTCTACCCAAGGTAACAGTTGTGCATTCCGTCTAAATGCTTGTCATGATTTCCTTGGAAATTCTTAGTCTAATGGGGATGGATAGACAATTCACAATTGTTAATAATTGAACTGTTTTGCCCTTCCCAATTAGAATATTCATAGTCTTGTCAATAAGTAAAATTTGCAATCAATGCAACCTTTCAGACATTTTGTGATATGGTATATAATTCATTGTTCTGTGTAGATAAGTAAGGAGTCGTGATATGCAACCAATCAATGAATTAGTGTGATGTTTGGAAATGTTGCAAATACTTTTTTGTCAATTATCCTATATATATATATATATATATATATATATATCCTGTCTAAAATATTGCACATTTGATATAAGCTTATAGGAAGTTTTATCTCAACTTGCCACACTTTTTGGGGCTGTGCTAAATAAACAATGCTGGAAGGGTCTTTTTTCTTCATTTGCATTGTCAACTAGGACCTGTATAACAAGCCCGGGGTGGTGAGGGAGGGCAGTAGCCTCTCACTCAAGTTTAACTTAGTTTGTTCACGCCTGCAACCACCATGTCGATCACCCATCCCAAGCACACAAACACACCGTGTCTGCTGGCTGCAGCCTCTATCCCAATAAATAGACCCCTCCTATACACAGGCCGGCTTTCTGGGCATCTACTCCACATCAGCCTCAATTTCCCTGAGTAAGGTTTGACTTTCATAAATCAATTTACAGACGAGAGGCCTGTGTCTTTTTTAATAATGTCCCATGTGATAACATTACTGTGTTTCCAAGCGGACCAGGAGTGATGGTCTCCGGCCTTTATTGTGCAATGTTCAAGTCATGGCCGCCAAGCTTGTACATGTTCCTCAACTGCAAATCCACTCTCCCCAACCCGCCTTATCCCAAATTACACACTCTTGACGGCCAACTTTATTGGGGCTTCTGAAGGCATCCATTCCACCGGCCTCCTGCCGGGGTGCTGAAGCAGGCAAGTTGTCTGCCACGGCGAGAACATGGTTCTCATCTGAGTCTCCGTCTACCGGAAGTACTACAGGAAGTAGCAGTTATCAAACTTGATGTCCTCGATTTCATGGTCCAAGAGAGAAATGAGGCATGTAACCTTGAGGAAAAGCAAATCATTGCATTCAAAAGAAGCTGCAGTTGTGGCAAGTAGTGTAATACTGAGTGGATATACCAGTCTTTGTATCCCATGGAGGCTGCAGCTGTAGACACAGAGCTAAATGTCTTAGTACCAGTCATGTCTTACTATGATGAAGTCTTGAGGAACAGGCCATTCATCATTGGGGGAAGAAGGAAAATAAAATTGCTGTTTGGTTTTTTTTTCATGATCAGTTTGTCCACTTGTTTTCCGTGGGCGCACACATCATAATGTTCATACTAGTATGCACATCCTTGAGAATTTAGATTTAAAAGTTGACTTCAACAACAGGGGTGGGAGAGCTCTTAGCAGTTCCGAACTCTCCGTACAATTCAAGTCAATTCCGGACACTCGCAACTTAACCGGACACTTAATCACAACATAGCCCTGTAATGGCCACGGTGCCACAATGGCCAGAATCAAAAGGATGTTTTTTTAAATTTTAATACATCAACAATCTGAAGCTGAATTTTAACAAGCTTTTGCCAAATTTTATCACAGAAACTTACTTTACACTTTCATAAACATGACATTATTATTTAGTTAACCATAATGAAATTTGTGATAATTTTGGCGCTATTTTGATGACTTTTGTGGGATGTCATGACAGAATCACTGGAATACGTTCAGAATTGATTCAGAATGTTGATGTGGCGTCATACCACCTGGCTAAGCTGCGATTTCAGTCCGGCACTGCTCAGAGCTCTCCCACCCCGATACCACCTGGCTATGCTGTGATTACAGTCCGGCACCGTTCAGAGCTCTCCCACCCCTGATATGACTCAGCTATGCTGCGATTACAGTCCGGCACCGTTCAGAGCTCTCCCACCCCTTATACCACCTGGCTATGCTGCGATTACAGTCCGGCATCGTTCAGAGCTCTCCCACCCCGATACCACTCAACTAAGCTGCGATTTCAGTCCGGCAATGCTCAGAGCTCTCCCACCCCTGATACGACTCAGCTATGCTGTGATTACAGTCCGGCACCGTTCAGAGCTCTCCCACCCCTTATACCACCTGGCTATGCTGTGATTACAGTCCGGTACTGTTCAGAGCTCTCCCACCCCTTATACCACCTGGCTATGCTGCGATTACAGTCCGGCACCGTTCAGAGCGCTCCCACCCCTGATACGACTCAGCTATGCTGTGATTACAGTCCGGCACCGTTCAGAGCTCTCCCACCCCTTATACCACCTGGCTATGCTGTGATTACTGTCCGGCATCGTTCAGAGCTCTCCCACCCCTGATACGACTCAGCTATGCTGCGATTACAGTCCGGCACCGTTCAGAGCTCTCCCACCCCTTATACCACCTGGCTATGCTGCGATTACAGTCCGGCATCGTTCAGAGCTCTCCAACCCCAATCAAACTCAACTAAGCTGCGATTTCAGTCCGGCAATGCTCAGAGCTCTCCCACCCCTGATACGACTCAGCTATGCTGTGATTACAGTCCGGCACCGTTCAGAGCTCTCCCACCCCTTATACCACCTGGCTATGCTGCGATTACAGTCCGGCACCGTTCAGAGCGCTCCCACCCCTGATACGACTCAGCTATGCTGTCATTACAGTCCGGCGCCCTTCAGAGCTCTCCCACCCCTGATACCACTCGGCTATGCTGTGATTACAGTCCGGTACTGTTCAGAGCTCTCTCACCCCGAACAAAAAGGTTGACAATATAACTTGGTATTAATCAAATGTCATTTAGATATCTCCTTCCCAAATCGAAGGTAACTTAGAAAAAAGCCAGCTGAACGTCTTGCAAACATATATAACTAAAACCACAACTACATTATTTCAGTTTGCTTTGAAGCTGAGAGTACTAATTAATCATTATACTACTCTCAGTCTGGAGGAAAATATGAGCTCACCAGCTGCAGCATTGATTCCTTTGTGTGGCTCAGCTTCTCTTAAAGAAAGGTCCAAATGGTATAACCTATTTCAAAATCTCAATACCCAGAATGAGATGGGCTCAACCAAGGCTCAGGAACTTCAAAACTGGAATTATGTAGTATCACCGGTGTGTTCGGTGCAAGGATATCAGTGCTGCCCCTGGTGGCCAACATAAATACGACAAAATGTCCATTAAAATGGAATGGTCGGTTCCTCACATTCCACTTATAGACTTTTGCCATGTTAAGACACAGGCTTCCTTTAAATTGTGCTGCAATAAGGCTGTATTTACTTCATATATATATATATATATATATATATATATATATATATATATATATATATATATATATATATATATATATATATATATATATATATATATATATATATATATATATATATATATATATATATATATATATATATATATATGTAAGCTGTTACAGAGAGAGACAGAGCTGTTACAGAGAGAGATATATATATATATATATATATATATATATATATATATATATATATATATATATATATATATATATATATATATATATATACACTCTGTGATACTGACAACTAATTCCAAGATCACTGATTCGAATTGCGCTAAAGCCAAATTATAGCAAAGTTGGGCCAGTAAGTTTGCCTTATTCTGGTGGTGTTCATGCCGGGTCATTCATACATATGCACGCTGGCCCTGACCCTCTATTAACCAATCTTGAGAGCCAACTTTGAAGTGAGCCTTGGGATCTGCAAGGTCACTCCACCCCATCAGCAAAGCCTGTCTTCTATATTGATGGTGGGTGCCACTGTGACCTGCTCAGGGAATTGAGTTACTCCGGTCGTTGTGGATGTATTACATGTCCATTATGACCAAAAGCAACTGGATCAATTGTATAATCGATGCTCAGAAGTGGGGTGGCCAAGAAACAGGTGGTTGTCAATGTTGCAGCGTGCACATATATTACCAGTTGTAAAATACCTAGTTTACAAATTGGAATCAATTTGCAGGCTGAAAGGAAAAAAAATGTGTATTTCACCATGAGAAATATAAACAAGGATGTTCTCATAAAACATTTACACTAAATTGAATTGGCCATAATGAATAACCAAAAACATCCACGTTAAAGTACATTTATAAATTATCTTGGTTTTTCTTTATTTAATATATGTGTAGAGAGTTTTTCACTGTAGCTAATTTAACAAGTTTCACTTCTCTTCTCAGTTCAGGCTTGTGTGAGAGAACACAAAGATTAGAGGGTCTCTGTTTGGATTTAAGTCATGTCTAATGTGCAGTGTGGTGAATAGCACCGAGTGACCGCGCGTCCAATGTGCAGTGTGGTGAATAGCACCGAGTGACCGCGTGTCCAAGGTGCAGTGTGGTGAATAGCACCGAGTGACTGCGTGTCCAATGTGCAGTGTGGTGAATAGCACCGAGTGACCGCGTGTCCAATGTGCAGTATGGTGAATAGCACCGAGTGACCGCGCGTCCAATGTGCAGTGTGGTGAATAGCACCGAGTGACCGCGTGTCCAATGTGCAGTGTGGTGAACAGCACTGAGTGACCGCATGTCCAATGTGCAGTGTGGTGAATAGCACCGAGTGACCGTGTATCCAATGTGCAGTGTGGTGAATAGCACTGAGTGACCGTGTGTCCAATGTGCAGTGTGGTGAATAGCACCGAGTGACCGCGTGTCCAATGTGCAGTGTGGTGAATAGCACCGAGTGACCGCGTGTCCAATGTGCAGTGTGGTGAATAGCACCGAGTGACCGTGTGTCCAATGTGCAGTGTGGTGAATAGCACCGAGTGACCGTGTGTCCAGTATGCAGTGTGGTGAATAGCACCGAGTGACCGCGTGTCCAATGTGCAGTGTGGTGAATAGCACCGAGTGACCGCGTGTCCAATGTGCAGTGTGGTGAATAGCACCGAGTGACCGTGTGTCCAGTGTGGTGAATAGCACCGAGTGACCGCATGTCCAATGTGCTGTGGAGAGAATGACCTCCTGTCAATCTTGACACAATAATTGCGCTGACCTGATCTTTTTGACAAAGCACTTGTTATTTCTCTCCATCATCCCTTGCCTCCCACCTAAGCCTCTTAATTTCATCAGCATCTGTTTGGTCTTGCCAACCCTAACCCTGTCCCTTATTCAGATTATCTGTAGCAAAAAAGATGCGCAATCTTATATTCTGGAATCTTCCCCATAGTAGATACTGCTTCTGTCGACGTCGTATTAAGCTGATAGATATGGTACATTATTTTTACATTTTAAAATATCACGTAATCATGTTTCGCCAATATTGATGTGTTTTATCATTGTTCTTCATATGAGTTTGACCGAGCTTCAGCCCCCCATGCCCTCCCTCACGGAAACCTGTGTGGACCCTCACATCATGAAAAGGTTCATAAGGGATGGTAACTGTCGACATTTCAGCCAGTATTCAATCATTCTATCAATTGAAATCAAATTTAGAAGAATAACAAATATGCAAGAAAAGAGATCCTAAGGAAAAGACACCATTCAGAAAAGGCCTATCTGAGGCAATGACATCCCACAATGCTTTAGCTATTTGTCGAAAAAACTGGCTTCATATAAATATACAAGAAATTGATCCCCTTGCGAATGTCAGTCATGAGTGATATCTTGAACGTTGAACTTAAGTGACCTTCCAAGTGGGGTCAAGTTCACAGATGACGGACGAGTTCTGCTTTGTAGGTCAAGTGAATCATAAAGATGATAATGCCAACCAAAATACAAGGCGGCACTTAACTGCTAATGTGCCTTCCCATCAATAATTCACACTGGATGGAAATTCATAGATAAATCTAACTATAAGGTGTATTTGTATTGTTTATAACAGAGGGTATATGTTTGCGAAACAAGACTAATTAAACATGTTAGTAACGTTTACTTATTTTCTGCATCTGTCTGTCTCTCTCTGTAACAGCTGACTCTTCTAAGAGGTCATTCATGAGACAAATAAAACGTGTCCACTGAGGTTCTTTTAAGGGAAACCGATATTTTGATTATAAAATTTGTTTTCAATCTTATTTCTTTGCTGGATTCTGTAGCTATCATTCCAAGGAAACTTTCCATGGAACTCGCCATTGTGCAAGTAGTTTGTAAAAGCCAAGTTACACCACAGCTTGATTCACTTCCACCATAATTTGATTCACTTCCACCATAATTTGATTCACTTCCACCCTGGCTTGATTCACTTCCAGCCTGGCTTAATTCACTTCTACCATGGCTTGATTCACTTCCACCCTGGCTTAATTCACTTCCACCATGGCTTGATTCACTTCCACCCTGGCTTAATTCACTTCCACCCTGGCCTGATTCACTTCCACCCTGGCCTGATTCACTTCCACCCTGGCTTAATTCACTTCCACCCTGGCTTGATTCACTTCCACCCTGGCTTGATTCACTTCCACCCTGGCTTGATTCACTTCCACCCTGGCTTGATTCACTTCCACCATGGCTTGATTCACTTCCACCCTGGCCTGATTCACTTCCACCCTGGCTTGATTCACTTCCACCCTGGCTTGATTCACTTCTACTATGGCTTGATTCACTTCCACCCTGGCTTGATTCACTTCCACCCTGGCTTGATTCACTTCCACCCTGGCTTGATTCACTTCCACCCTGGCTTGATTCACTTCCACCCTAGCTTGATTCACTTCCACCCTGGCTTGATTAACTTCCACCCTGGCTTGATTCACTTCCACCCTGGCTTGATTCACTTCCACCCTGGCTTGATTCACTTCCACCCTGGCTTGATTCACTTCCACCCTGGCTTGATTCACTTCCACCATGGCTTGATTCACTTCCACCCTGGCTTGATTCACTTCCACCCTGGCTTGATTCACTTCCACCCTGGCTTGATTCACTTCCACCCTGGCTTGATTAAGGAGCAAGGTGGCATGTAGCGAGTCTCGGGGTTTGAGACAGTCCCTTATTTAGAAGGAGCAAGGTGGCATGTGGTGAGTTTGGGGGTTTGAGACAGTCCCTTATTTAGAAGGAGCAAGGTGGCATGTGGTGAGTTTGGGGGTTTGAGACAGTCCCTTATTTAGAAGGAGCAAGGTGGCATGTGGTGAGTTTGGGGGTTTGAGACAGTCCCTTATTTAGAAGGAGCAAGGTGGCATGTGGTGAGTTTGGGGGTTTGAGACAGTCCCTTGTTTAGAAGGAGCAAGGTGGCATGTAGCGAGTCTCGGGGTTTGAGACAGTCCCTTATTTAGAAGGAGCAAGGTGGCATGTGGTGAGTTTGGGGGTTTGAGACAGTCCCTTATTTAGAAGGAGCAAGGTGGCATGTGGTGAGTTTGGGGGTTTGAGACAGTCCCTTATTTAGAAGGAGCAAGGTGGCATGTAGCGAGTCTCGGGTTTTGAGACAGTCCCTTGTTTAGAAGGAGCAAGGTGGCATGTGGTGAGTCTCGGGATTTGAGACAGTCCCTTATTTAGAATGAGCAAGGTGGCATGTGGTGAGTTTGGGGGTTTGAGACAGTCCCTTATTTAGAAGGAGCAAGGTGGCATGTGGTGAGTTTGGGGGTTTGAGACAGTCCCTTATTTAGAAGGAGCAAGGTGGCATGTAGCGAGTCTCGGGGTTTGAGACAGTCCCTTATTTAGAAGGAGCAAGGTGGCATGTGGTGAGTTTGGGGGTTTGAGACAGTCCCTTATTTAGAAGGAGCAAGGTGGCATGTGGTGAGTTTGGGGGTTTGAGACAGTCCCTTGTTTAGAAGGAGCAAGGTGGCATGTAGCGAGTCTCGGGTTTTGAGACAGTCCCTTGTTTAGAAGGAGCAAGGTGGCATGTGGTGAGTCTCGGGATTTGAGACAGTCCCTTATTTAGAATGAGCAAGGTGGCATGTGGTGAGTCTGGGGGTATGAGACAGTCCCTTAATTAGAAGGAGCAAGGTGGCATGTGGTGAGTCTCGGGATTTGAGACAGTCCCTTATTTAGAATGAGCAAGGTGGCATGTAGCGAGTCTCGGGTTTTGAGACAGTCCCTTGTTTAGAAGGAGCAAGGTGGCATATAGCGAGTCTCGAGATTTGAGACAGTCCCTTATTTAGAAGGAGCAAGGTGGCATGTAGCGAGTCTCGGGATTTGAGACAGTCCCTTATTTAGAATGAGCAAGGTGGCACGTGAAGTGTTGGTGACACTGATGGCCTGCAGCGTTCTGAAAGTTACCCAAAAACCCCCCCCTCACACTCACTGCTGAATACTAAACCTTTCATCAAACACTCTTTCAACAGCAGCTGTGAATAAATTGCCAATTTCATAAGACTGGACATTGTGTACATTGGTTGTACAAGGAGGCAGCCTCCTTAACAACTCAGTCAGAGCTATCAAGATTCTTCTTTTTTCAACTCATTAAAGCATTCATAAAATCACAGAGGTCACAGGCAATTGCGGTATGCTTAAATGATGTGGCCACGAAAATGTGATACAAGCAAGCTATCTCATTAAAATAAAACAAAATACATCGACCATGGTACTTGTGTTTTGCTGACAGTGCCGAGTACTGACTGTACTCATTTGACCACCAGGTGGCCACATGTATACAAGTGATCGATATTCTGGTCTGTCCAACCAACAGCAATGGACAAATACTGTAAGCCAAATCACTCCATTGTCCCAATCTAGTTAGCAAAATTTTACTAAGCACTTGCTTGCACAGGATCACGCGTCAGAATATCAAAGATAGTGAGAGAAAATTCCCCCAATGGAATTGATGAAGCCAAGACACTGAGTGAATATTTTTCTCACATGACAGACATTAAGCTGGAGAGAAAACAAATACATTAGTTGTTGGTAGCAGATTAACTGCAAATAATGCCAAGTCTTTTCATCCTTGTTTCTAGCCCTTTTTATTTCACTTTGTTGTGTACCTTTATTGACCCAAACATTTTGCATTTCCTCATTACCGCTCTGATAAATTGTGGCCAACTCTGCAATTCTAAATCTGGCCTTCTCCATTCCCATTATCATTTTTTTTAATTTATAAATTATTACATCTTGGTTGAATCAATTTTCAAGATCACTGCAATTCAGGAATGGTCTGCACTTTGAAGAAAAATAATGGACCTTTCTCATGACTTCCTGTGATCAGCATACAGGATGAAGGTGACATTACTGCCAAAAACATGTTTGAGTTATTTGTAATTGTCAAAAAAGCTTGAAAGTTTTACTTTATGTAACTTGTCATGGCAGATTATATTTTCCCATAAAACAGTGAACAAATTTAATATTCAGAATCTTATTTTCAATTGCATGTGTGATAAATGTTCTACCTCCTGTTCAAATGGTCACCTTTTGTCACATGTGCTCAAGCATCAATATCATTCTTATGGTACTGTCACACAGTAATGTAACGTGTGATGCGAGTAGCCATTTGTGAAAATCTTGATGTTGTGTACAAAAATACACCAAAATGTTGAAGAACATGCCAACGGAATGGATGCTTTCTTGTTCGAGCGAGTGAGGAACTTTTTCTTGGCGTGGTGCAAACGTGATTAATACAGTTATGACGTTACATAGAAGTTGGTGTTATACTTGGTCACAACGATCAGGAAACGAGCTGACCGAGTCTATGAAATCACCACTGTATTTAGTCATGGCATCCACTCCCTAAATAACTAGCCCTTCCCTAAGGATATTTTCTGCTATATTTTATTTGCATTTTAAATATTTTTGAGCAGCTTAGAGGCAGTTTTTAGGTTGTGGAGTACTTCAGTAAAAAAATCTGGTTTTTAAATTATCCTGCCTTCTTCGTGGAAATTCACTGTTAGCATAATAATCTTTATTGAAACCTCACCATAAATATTTCTTACCTATTTTAAAACATGACTGCTTTGTCAATTCAATTTTTAAAGATGTATACTTCTAATAAATTAAGGACAAATATTTTATTTTGATCACAAGAAATATCCAAATGTTTGTAATAATAAAAATGCCAAGAAACATCACCTGATAAAAACACTCTTGAGACAGTGAAAAATCACTTCCCACAATAAACAAAAGTGGAGGGTGAAATGTAGTCACTTGGTCTAAAGCAGTCTTAACATTGGCGGCCATTTCAATTCTGAAGAAGCTGAAATTCTTTTCCATTTAAAAGTGTGATAACTGACTTAAAACAGAATAAAATGATTGTTTTACAACTGGATATTGAAGAAAACAGATTATACTTTGCAAACAATCAGGCCATGTAATCAGTGAGTACACAATTACGACACCTGCAGTGTGTGTTTACCACGCGCAGCTCAGTGGGCTGCGCTGGGGCAGATGAAATTTGATGAACTCTCTCTAGCCGTGAAATCGCCGCCGGACCCAAAATAAACAAAAGGCAAATTCACTGCTAGAGATCCTCGAGCTACACTGTATTGTGTTCCATGTCCGCTGCCACGTCCTACCAGGTAGGAAAAACGTGTGGGAAGATATGTCACAGTTCACAGCTCATTTTTCAATTTTTATTCCGAAAATTTGACTTTGCGTTACATTTTAATTTAAAAAACATATGACACAATGCTTCAATTCTTTTCAAATTTTCAGAGATTACTACCAGGGGATATATACATTGCCACAAAAAATCCCAATGCAAAAAATATGGAATATTTTTGGTGTAAAAACACATTAAAATTCTGGGATTTATTTTTATTTTCCTGAAAGTTTAACCTCCTAATTCAACCTGTTATATCAATTGCTCAATTAGTGAAAAATTCAGGAAGGTACTAGGTATCCTAAATATGATTCCTTATAAAGGACAACATTGAAACTCTCATGTTGAAAAAGAATCATGCTAAAAACAGTTAAAATGTGATGATTTTGTAATATATTTATATTTGACCTCCTCAATCAACCCCTTATGTTAGTTGCTCAATTAGTGAAAAATTCATGAAGGTATTACACATCCTATTTCTGAATTTCTATAAAGGACAACACCATTGAAACATCTCTCATCTTTGTTTAACCCCTAATTGCTCAATTAGTTAAAAATATGGGCATATACCATGTACCCTATAGATGAATCCCGATAAAGGAAAACATTTTTGAAACATCTCTCATATGGAAAAAATAATGTACAAAATTTTTTTATAAATTACAGATTTTTAATTTCTTTCGCGACCTCTTAAGTCAACCCCTCAAAAAAATTGTTCAATTAGTGAAAGATTCTGGAAGATACTAGGGACTCTATAGATGAATCCTATAAAAGACAACACCATTGAAACATCTCCTATAAATCTTTAATTGCAAAATATATAATATTGTTTTTTTTTCAAAGTCCAATTTCAACTTTTAATTTATTTTATTGCATTGGGATTTTTTGTGGCAATATATATATATCCCATGGTAGTAATCTCTGAAAATTTGAAAAGAATTGAAGCATTGCGTCATATGTTTTTAAATTAAAACGTAACGCAAAGTCAAATTTTCGGATAAAAATTTGAAAAATGAACTGTGAACTATCTTCCCTCACGTGGAAACACATATCAAATTTTTAACGTCTTTGGAACATTCCATAAACGAGCTGGGAACAACCTGGACGCATGAATAATGAGGCCAACATATCTGTAACGAGGTGACGTTTCACTAAAACTTTGGAAAATTTTAAACATCCCAAAAACTTTTTTGGCAGTCTAACATTGGCCAACATCACCCAACGTGGCCAACTTTCCCCCAATGTGGTCAGAATTTTCATTAATGAGCTCAACGTTTGGTCTAGATTGCAAACTCGTCCCCCAAACTTTGTCATTGTAGGACATAATACGTTATAGTATGTCATAGTTTGTTTTTTTTTTTTTTTAAATTCTCCTTTTTCGGCCATTTTTCAGATATTTAGTTTGTTTGTCTGGGGTTTTACATCAGTTTCAACATTATTTCAGTCATTTCGTGATGAGACTTACTTGTAGTAGATATAGTGCTGCCTCACTGAATTGTCATGTTACAGGTTCTTTGACATGACAACCCACCTGGTCACAGATTTACAAGGACAACGGTTAGCCCTTTAGGCACGGGCCTCAGCTAATATGGGAAATTGTATCATGAGTTCAATCCCAGCACGGCCAGGGTTTGAACCCACAACCGTTGGATCACCACAGAGGAACTGGTGCTAATAAGCTGGCACTCTAACCAACTGCGCCACGGCCCGTGGCCTAAAATTATGTGATCATATCATATATATAAAAATTGTGAAATGGTGTTTTTACGACCTTTTCAGCAACTATGGCCATATCAGGTCAAGTTTCGAGCCTTTTAACCAGTGTGAAAGTAACACTGCCGACAGTGGGAGTCGAACCCACCACCTCCCGTTCTCCACTTATATAACCATTAAAGGCACAGATCCTACACTCTAACAACTGTGCTAGTGGGGTCGGTCATATATCATATATAAAATAGCATAATAATAACATATAACCCCCCCCACACACACACACACAAACTTAGTCTGACAATCACGGAAGAATCTAAAAATTAATATCCAAAAACAGGATTGCCCTTTGTCTTATCACATTTGAGAATTCCTTTTAACTACTCTACATGTATCACATCCAACTTATCAGTACTAGTGTTCTCCAATCACCAATCGGCAAAGCCCAGATAGGTGATCTGGAGGGGTTTGTCGAACGTCCAAGGTCTTTACCAATTTCAACCAAAGAAAAGTTTGGTGGAGTTGTTATAGCTCTAGTGAAGTAAATATTCGACAGCTGTAAAAACTTAGGTAAACCCGTTTAAACGTCCAAATTGAACCCGTTTTAACGGTAGTTAAATTGGGTTTGACTCAGTTTTTGCAGCTGGTGACTCATATCAAGTATGTATATTTTCTTTTTTTAATGCCATCCAAAGATTAGTCAAGCTTTTTTGGGACATTTTAGATATAATCATGGCATAGAATATGAATTATCACTAAAAGAGTTGGGTATTTAATAATCTCATGCAAACGAGATTATACAGAAAAAGCAATTAACTCAAACCTCTCCGGATCACCTATCTGGGCTTTGCGATGGGTGATTGGAGAACACTAAATCAGTACAAGACATCAAGTGCCCCCTGTATATTGTGATAAGTGTGACACCTGGTGGGAAAATAATATGGAAAATATCTTTCATTCAGTTTGAACAAGAATAAGGCACTGAATTTTCCTATTGTCTGATATTTTCAATGCTTCGTGGGAACATAGTATAGCATATGTGACAAATCTGTCATAGCTGTTGAATTCATTTTTAAACAAGAAAATGTGGTGCTCCACATGTAACCTGGATGGGAAAAAAATACAAACAAAACAAAACTTACAACAAACAAAACAAAACTTACAACAAACAAAACAAAACTTACATTACAACAAACAAAACTTACATTACAACAAACAAAACAAAACTTACAACAAACAAAACAAAACTTACAACAAACAAAACAAAACTTACAACAAACAAAACAAAACTTACTACAAACAAAACAAAACTTACTACAAACAAAGCAAAAATCAAAATAAACCAAAAAGGGCTTAGATAAAATGGTCTTTTTTTAAAAAATCAATCTCTATTCATCTTTTAAAAACAATTAATTTGTTATATGAACAAATTTTTAATCACAACTTTTGAGGCTCGATTAAGCAAGTTACGCTAATATTGCTCAGGCGCTATTGCAAATCATCGATCTGACTTTTGCACGCCATTTCTGTTCTTATTGTCCGATTTACACCAAATTTGAACTAAACTTAATGAAAATTCCTTGTTCTAGCAATTTGGAAGCATTTCCAAGCAATGTAAAGGGATAATTTTATGCAACGATGGGTGAACACGACGTTTTGAACATTCTGCTTTGTTTACATCACGTACTTCTTTTCTATTGTTTTACTTCTTTTAGTTATGTATTCATACGCCGGGACGCATGCACAAATTGGAATCTATCACATGCACACGAAGAACACTCCACAGTGGCGTAAGTTGCTTGAACAATAATCACTGGGGGGATACTGGATTCGGTAACTGCAGTTACCGAATCAAAATGGCAGACTCTGCACCAGGTGAGAAATCTCACCAGCTTGTATTTCATCTTTCCTGGGGTTATTGATAACTGCTACCATGACCAAGTGCTTCAGTATAGTATATAAATACAGTATGATCAAAATGATTCACATAGCTTTACAGGTAATGTGAAAAAGAGGGAATGTAGTTTCACTCATGATTCGGTAACTGTACATGCATGATTCGGTAACTGTAGTCTTCTCCATGTGGATGATTCGGTAACTGTTGAATTATTTGGTAACTGCCATATGTGTATGCCAACAAAATATCAATGTTAATGTGTACTTATAAGCAAACAATAATAGTAAAGTTACCAGAACAATATGCTCTGTATAATGACTGCAGGTATGTATAATGTGTTGCAATCCAGTAGTTGCACTGTTCATTGTAACTGTAACTATAATATGACATGCTCACTTTTTCAGCCTTTATGTGTTACCATTGCACAAAAACTGGTAAAATAGAACTAAATATATTCCACCATGCTAAATCCAGCCACCAGAATTTGCCTTTTACCATTCGGAAAGAAGAATTAGATGAAACCACTAAACCAAAATATATAGATCTGTTCACTTTGGCCAAACAATCAATGCCATAATCAATAAATATGGGCAGAACTGTGAACCATATATTGAAACAAATGGTACAAAAAATATTCTGAAGATCAAGAGAAGTTATTAGTTCTGAACAAGCTGTTGTTTATAATGCACCTGAAAAAGAAAAAGGACAAAAGGTATATTCCTAAACAGGGGATTATGTGAAAGAGTCTGAAGTTTGCAAATTTATGACTGACAAATTAATGAAAGTCCTTGATCTTATGGATCAGCAGGGTAGAAAGGAGAACTTCATGTGTCTTATCCAGTCCATTGCTGATGGAGTTTTATCAAGTCAAGATAATTCACAATTAATATTCCTTGTCAAAAGTTTGTCACAATGCCGAAATTGAATACACAATTAATATTCCTTGTCAAAAGTCTGTTTCAATGCTGAAATTGAATACATAAGGTTTGCTTATAAAAAGGAGACATGAATGCAATAAAACAAGACATGCATGTCCTTTTTTGAAGATGAAGTTAAGGGTTCTAATCTTCCAGTTGAAACTCTGAACAATAAGTTCACAGATAAGCTTATGGAGTCCATCAATAAACACATTCCTATTAAGAAAATAACTGGTAGATGGGATATGCCATGGATGAACAAGGAAATCAAGAAACAAAGACTATACAACAAGGCTGAAAAAACTAAAAAGGGATTCTGACCGTAGAAAATTCAGAAACCTTAGGAAACACATGAAACATAAGTTGAGAGAATCCCACAATGAATATGTCCTTGGGCTACTCGATTTACCTGACATTGAATTCAGTAGACCATCAATGGGAAAAAGGTTCTGGAACTATATTAGATCCAGGCGCAAAGATACTGTTGGTGTACCAACACGAACAGAAAATGGCATTGAAGTGAAAGACAGTAAAGGCAAGGCAGAAGTTCTTTCACGTCAGTACAAATCTGTTTTTTTCTACTGAAAACATGAAAAATATTCCTGACAAAGGTGATTCAAAAAAGCCAATGGCCCGGATCAAATACCCACAAGAGTCTTGAAAGAATGTTCACATGAAATAGCTCCAATCCTCAAAAAAATATTCCAAGACTCACTCGACAAAGGAGAAGTCCCAAGGCCACTCGTGTGAAACTCAGTTAATCACAACCTTACAGGATATACTCAAGGCTAGAAATGATGGTCAAAATGTTGACATGCTCATTCTTGACTTTAGTAAAGCCTTTGACACAATCTGCCACGAACGGCTGAATCACAAGCTCGAGCATAATGGAATCTCAGGGCAGGTCAGTTCATGGATAAAAAACTGGCTTACAAACCGTGAACAGATGGTAGTTATTGACGGTGATGAATCTGACCCTGTCCCTGTTAAATCTGGAGTGCCTCAGGGTACAGTACTTAGACCATTACTATTTCTACTCTACATTAATGACATTGGAGAGAAGCTAAAATATTCAAACATAAGGCTCTTTGCTGATGAGAGCCTCCTATATAGAATAGTTGAAAATGACGATGATGCAGTAAAACTGCAAGAAGACCTAAATATGCTGGAGGAATAGTCAAGTGAGTGGCAAATGGACTTCAATGCTCAGAAATGCTACACCCTGAGCAGCAAGAAAAAAGCCAAGCTCTTGATACAAGAAAATATACATTAAATGGTCACAACTTGCAACATGCTGAACATCATCCCTACCTGGGAGTTGAGCTCCAAACAAATATGAAATGGCATGAACATATCAACAACATTGTCTGCAAAGCAAATCAAGTACTGGGATTTGTAAGAAGAAATTTCAATATCTGCCCAGGAAATATCAAAGAGGCTGCCTACAATACACTTGTGCGCCCTCACTTAGAATATGCATCAAGTGTGTGGGACCCTTACCTCAAAAAAGATATAGACCACATCAAATCAGTTCAAAGACACTGCTAGATTTGTGTCTGGCAACTGGAAGAGAGAAACAGGCACTGTAACAAAAATCCTGGAAGACCTAAAATGGGATTCACTAGCAGGGAGAAGAAGGACACAGAGGCTGGTTTTATTGTACAAGGCTATACATGGTGAAATAGCTTTGAAACTTCCAGAACATGTCAAAATCAAATCAGCTCCTACATAGAAATCACTATATCGAAATTGCGACGAGCTGTGACCCTTATAAATACAGTTATTTTCCAAGGACAGTGACTGACTGGAATAATCTTCCCCCTCAATTAACTACATTGGAACCAGGTAGCTCCGGAGGCCACGGGCCGTGGCGCAGTTGGTTAGGGCGCCAGCTTATTAGCACCAGTTCCTCTGTGGTGATCCAAAAGTCGTGGGTTCGAACCCCGGCCGTGCCGAGATTGAACTCATGACACAATTTCCCACATGAGCTGAGGCCCGTGCCTAAAGGGTTAACCCGTTGTCCTTGTAAATCTGTGACCGGGTGGGTTGTCATGTCAAGGACCTGCGACATGACAATTCAGTGAGGCAGCACTATATCTGCAACAAGTAGGTCTCATCACGAAATAACTGAAATAATGTTGAAAGTGATGTAAAACCCCAAACAAACAAACCAGGTAGCTCGGCATAATTCAGGAACTCCCTTAGTATAAAATATTGGCAACAAGCAACTGGTGTGTACCAATTGCACCCCTTAGTGCAACCGTGCTCTCTTGGCGGGATGCCAATTGGTTTTGCGGAGTAAACTTATAGATGTAGATGTAGTCTCAAGTTGATCAATCCCATACAGCTCCAGCTGGGATTATCCTAGGAGTATCTACATGTATACATACCATCTACTTGATACAAAGATTCCATGGTACTCTGGTAATATCAAAGCATTAAAGCTTGTGACAACATACAGCAAGTGATCATTCAAATACAACTTAATTGAAATGGTGTGGTACAGGAAATGATAGATTAAATCATCTAGATTTATCTTAAATACTTACTAAATTTGCTTCTTTGGCAGCCATGTTTTCAGCTACTGAAATATGTGTCAAATGAAACAAAATAAACTAGTGAACCATGTGTTATATGTTGTACACATCTCTGACCCACAATTTAATGGCATGCATATCCATTATGCTGAATGCATGAACCTGCTGTTTGATAGAGCTATATACGATCTTATAACCTGAAATTATTTTGGGATAGTAAAGTGCTTAATATGTGTTTAAAGTAAAATAACAATCCAAGAAAATGGGATGCTCAGACTTGGAGTAAGCCCATATTCTAAGATCAAGTCCCTCTCAGTGATAAACAATGATGATGTATTCAATAAGCATCTGATAAGTGAGGACCCACAGTGCAGTTACCAAATCATGACACTTCAGTTACCGAATCTTTAAACATACACTGATCATAGTTACCGAATCTCAAGACAAAACAACATGGCCCAAATCAGACATTTAAGCCATTGTCCTGCCCACCTTTTGCATGAGATATTATTATATTGCTTTTATCTCTAACAAGGAACACAGAACAGTGACACAGTATGCAATATACCCCTCAAAACAAGCTGCTGAGATTTCTCACCTGGTGCAGGGTCAGCCATTTTGATTTGGTAACTGCAGTTACCGAATCCAGTATCCCCCCAGTGAATAATGACTACAGAAAAAAACAAATTATAACCCACAGGATATGACTACATGTTCCCCATGATCGTACCGATCACAGAATAACACAAGATAGTTCCTTTTTTTGATAATGATCGACAGGCGAAAGGAACCACCCGTGTTACAAAAATTATTAAAAAATGGGGGAAAATCTGAGCCTCATGGAAAATAGATTGAATTATTCCCCCCAAAAAACATCTTACCTAAAATAGCCAAGAATTCCACCCAGTTGTTTCAGAAGAAAATATCAAAGTTGACAGAAGGACAAAAGGACAGAATTTCCCCCCTTTGAAAGCTATTTTAACATAGGCAGCACAGCCTAGCATATGGGCATGTCTAAAGAGAAAGTAATACGTGCACTAGTCAAAGGGACTAGATGGAGTCAGGGGGACTAGATGGAGTCAAGGGGACTAGATGGAGTCAAAGGGACGAGATGGAGTCAGGGGGACTAGATGCAGGGCTTGACATACGCACTAGCCTGGTGGCCCGGGGCCACCAGATCCTCTGTTCAGGCCAGTGAATGCTCTGCTGTGGTGGCCCAGTTGGGCAACCATATTTTTGGTCTTTTAGTGGACCAAACTATCTTGATTTTATTATTCTAATCCTCGATATATATCATATCACGATAGAAATCTGATTATCACCCTATTATCCTAAGAAACTTCGGGCCACCACTTCTCATGCTTTGGTGGCCCAACTGGGCAACCAACATTTTTCTCTTTATGTCAAGGCCTGGAGATGGAGTCAAAGGGACTAGATGGAGTCAAAGGGACTAGATGGAGTCAAAGCGACTAGATTGAGTCAAGGGGACTAGATGGAGTCAAAGGGACTAGATGGAGCCAAAGGGACTAGATGAAGTCAAAGGGACGAGATGGAGTCAAAGGGACGAGATGGAGTCAGGGGGACGAGATGGAGTCAGGGGGACTAGACGGAGTCAGGGGGACTAGATGGAGTCAAAGGGACTAGATGGAGTCAAAGGAACTAAAGGGAGTCAAAGGGACTAGATGGAGCCAAAGGGACGAGATGGAGTCGAGGGGACCAGAAGAATTCTTAAAATTGTCCATACATTTCATGTAAAATTGTGCAATTTATTATAGTGTTATTTAGAACTACAATATTGCAGCTCCTGCAAAGTGCAAGGCTTTAACATTTTTTTCACTGTTAATTCTTCATTTCATCATAACCATATTCATGTGAAAAGCATCATTCTCACATCAATATCAATAATGTCATGATCACAATAATGTCATGATCACGTTCACGTCAATAACGTCATGATCACATTGACAACAATAACGTCATGATCACTTTCACGTTAATAACGTCATGATCACATTGACATCAATAACATCATGATCACATTCCAACAATAACGTCATGATCACATTGACATCAATAACGTCATGATCACATTGACATCAATAACGTCATGATCACATTCACGTCAATAACGTCATGATCACATTCACGTTAATAACGTCATGATCACATTGACAACAATGACGTCATGATCACATTCACGTCAATAACGTCATGATCACATTCACGTTAATAACGTCATGATCACATTGAAATCAACAACATCATGATCACATTGACAACAATAACGTCATGATCACATTCACATCAATAAAGTCATGATCGTATTCATATGAATAATAATATATTATTCAATTTATGTACAAATTCTCTTCAAAAACTTTCAAAAAGTTCAAGTATTCACAACATCTTGAAACATATTTTACAAAAGTACAGAACACAATAACAGTTTCAGTCTCATTGTTTAAATAAATGAAATGTAATTACAAAATATTTATATCAAGCAGATTATTTCTACCTAACCTTAGCATTAAAAACATCTCTTTAAAAACCATAAATAATTGATTTTCCTTTGAAAATTTACATAAATACATCAGAAATAAAAGAATACAATTCTTCCCTAAACGAATTCTATCATCATCAAAACTGGCCAGTTGGGGCAAAAAGAAAGGTTATATTTTGTTTTTACTTAAATAATAAGTAAATTGACAGAGACGGTGGTTATCTTTGACAGAGAAAGTCAAATATATCGGGATCAAATGGAAATTACTAAGCACTGTCAAAAATCAAAATCTCTTTTTACTGTGTCTGCAGTATGTTATGAAATTATAAGGCATATTATTAAACTGTCAGCAGAAACTGTTAACAATTTAAAATATATATATATATATATATATATATATATATATATATATATATATATATATATATATATATTGATCATGCAAAAATGTCATGAAATAGGATATTTGCCATGAGCAGATGAAGCATGTAAAACTGACTTTAGGGATCATCAAATACAGGGATGGGAGAGCTCTGAACCAATCTGTGCAGTCAATCTGAATTAATGTGGTCATTCTGGACGCTCGCAACACGGCTGGGCACTAAATCTCAGCCAATCTGAATGTTACTGTACAGTGGACAATGGCTTAGAGATATAAGAATATGATACTCTAGAACTGCATTTTAACGAGATATTTGTGTCATTTTAACACAGGTATGTTCCCATAAAAATGTTATAAATTTATCATAAACTTTACACTATCAGTAACAAGACACTGTTACACATTCAACTGTAATGAATTGGTGTAGAACAATGGTATGACGTCATACCATCCAAATATGTTTCGATTACCGCCTAGATTGGTTCAGAGCTCTCCTATCCCTGAAATAGGTGTGGCCTGATTTCAGGCAGAAACTTTGGTATCATACATGTTGCCTTGAAACATGTACTGAATCTATCTATATCATTACCAATTAGCATTATCTTTAAAGCCAAATATCTCTTTGGTCACAAACAAATATGGTAACCGTAAGATAATGTCAGCACTGGACTGCATCTTAATCTGCTCAGGTAAAGCTGGTGTAACACCATTCTCATAAGGAAAATGTTATGAGAACTACAAAATCAAACAAAGTATTTCTTAACAAAGCTTACAATAATATTTAAATGGAAAGGAAACCTTTACAAAATATGGATGTGCAATATGGATATGCAATCAATAATGATAATGATGATTAAATACCAATATGTGACATGAAAAAAATATTTTGAGGTCTAATCTCAATAACTTTACATTCACCCAATTTTACATTTACCCAATTTTCTACATTTATAAACATCTTCTTTTGGTGGCAGTCATCTTTACAAGGGTTTTAGGGTTTTATATTAGTACCAGCAAATCAGAAATATGATATAAACTTATTGCAAATTACAGCAAAAAACCGTTTTAAAAAAATTCCAGAATACATACACATGTATCAGTCTCCATATTTACCACAAAGTACATAAGTTTACATAGGTCAGCTTGCCATTCCAAATTGTGGGGGGTTGATTCCATCACTACTGTGACAAATGCCAGCCATTTCAACAGCTAGAAAATTTATTACACTCGTATATGTAACAGGTATGAGGCTTATAATAAAAAAATAAGTTTAATGGAAACATATAACATTCCATATCAAATTACTTAAATTAAAATACACAATTTTTTAACACTTACGCTTTTATGAATGGTTTGAAAAGGGCTGGTAACAAGGATTAAATAACTGGGATTTGAAATGGAGGTTTTGTTGGTCTTTAATATCATAAGACAACATCTGACTAAAAATGAGTACTGTCCTTACCATGGTTATAAATTATCATAAATTAACATAAATACGATTAGAGATTGATCATGAATGAGTGACAAGTATTTATGATTTAATATTAATCGGCTTAATTATCACAGTTGCACTTTGCATCACATAGAGATGGCACTTTCCTCTAGTATTCCAGATGGTAGTATATATGTAAATATATATATATATGTCATATCATTCTGAAAGCTCGATTGCAATGCTGAATGCCTCTACAAACCACCCGTTCTTTTTCTGTTTCATCGTGAGTTGTTTTATCTTTATGTTTTGCAGTTATGAGGCCAGGGTTGTGGGGTTCACCTGTGGGCTCCAAAGTTGATTCTAAACTCCCATCCTCCTGGCACGAAGCGAGGGGTTTGTACTTGCGATATTTCACATAGGAATAATAACAGTCAAACGCCAGAGAGATGGAGTTGTCAAACAACACTCTGAGATGAGGTGGTAGGAAGTAAAAATTAATATACTGAGCTGGTGGCCACACAACACATTCTGCTTTGAACAAGTCAACTCCCTCTCTTTTCAGTTCCATTTTAATTTGTTTGGTGGACGAACCTTCAAGGTATCCCATAAGCACTAAAAACATGCTGATATTGACAGGAGAGAAAACAATTTGATCGACAAGTATTTTTTGGGTGATGGTTCTGATGGCTTTTCCTGGCAGAAATCTGTCAAGAAGGAGGTACCAATAGTGACAGGTTGGGCCGATGAATAGTCCTGTGGTACAGATGTTGCGAGTACGGTGTGAGTCCCAACCTTTCTGTCTCTTGCTCATCATCTCGTAGCGCTGCTGCAGGACGTCGCCCGTCCCTGACAGGCCTACCGTTATAGCTGTGTTGGTAAGCAGCAGATATCGGCGGGAAAATGCAGTTTTGCCTGTTGAGCGTAGGAATTTCACCAGTGGG
Source organism: Amphiduros pacificus (assembly GCA_949316495.1). Lineage (NCBI taxonomy): Eukaryota > Metazoa > Annelida > Polychaeta > Phyllodocida > Hesionidae > Amphiduros > Amphiduros pacificus. The sequence continues at coordinate 52,496,424 of OX439001.1, read as the reverse complement.
AGTTGCCCAAGACGAAAAGAAATCTCAGACATCCTACAAGGTTTCCAATGTCTCCCTAAAACAGAAAAAATATACTTTAGCTGTGGGTGAATATTGCTACACCAATATATATTTAAGTATTGTAATCGTGAGGCATTCCTTTGTTTGATTTGGGTCATGGCAGCAGTTGTGTGAGGACCAAATATCATTCAAAATGTCACCATGCCAAAACTCTCAATATTTCACATTACTGCAACCAAACTCCTGCATTGCACCTGTTAAAATGTATAATTTTCAGCTGGCATCTGACCAAGTTTCCTTCCTGTATTTACCATTTGCCCATCAATCATAAGATCAAATGGACCTTCCTCATTTGCCCCCTTGTGTTGTAAAACAAGCCTTCTTGCCCAATTTTGCCATCAACCATATCAACAGTAAAATAAGACACAGAACTATGACCATCTCAACCGTCGAGATAAGGTACATACATAATCAATATATGAAGCAAAGTAGTAGTGAAGGTCGAACATGAAATTTTTCTAATAGTGGCATGTGCCTCTAAAAGCACTTTGCATGTGCCTTAGATTTTCTAAGCTTAATTAAAAAAAAAACAAAAAAAAAACAGCATCAGCCTGTTACGTCATAATTCTTGAGAAATAATGAGGACATGTAGTAGATAAATTTCCTGGCTTTCTGCAGATATAAAATTTTAGATGATCTGATAAGAATTCAAAAGGATATGAAGGAAAGCATTTGGGATGGTCAAACACAAAGTTATTAAATATAAGTCTTGGTTTTCAAAGCGTTGTTGAAAAACAGCACACCGTATTTACTCGAATATAAGACGACTCATGTATAAGACAACGCATCAAATTGATGTTATTTTGCTTGAAAAGACCAATTTCCGAATATAAGACGAGTCGGTTTTTTCCAGACATTGGCACTGCTACCATTCAAGTTTGGTGGCAATTTTAAAAGTGAAACGTAAATATGCTTACGCAACAAGGGCTCTTATACAAGAGGGCAACCTGTGGACAGTGATTTATGGCACCTCAGGGCTTAATAAACTTCGCTCATACTGTCCAGATACAAACTAATGGCGATATAATTAAAATCTGTGTCTTTTAATGGACACAGAAATATTCTACCACGTATAAACTGTGGTCCGCCTTCTTTTAATAAGTGAAAATTATCCACAGGTTGGAGAAAATGTCAGTTTAACAATGTTTAAATATGCATACGCAACACGAGGTCGCAATTTTGAAAAGTGGAAGTGACGGGGAGAAGCACTTATTTTTGGCGCGAAAACAATCGGAGTACTGCCAAAGCATACTCATTCCCATTGAAATATTAATATATTGCACAATGATGGATCCCCAAGTCTTCATATTTGCATAGTGTTAGTGCGTAATTTACACTTATTAAATGAAGGCGGACTACTGTTGATGCGTGGTAGAATATTTCAACACGTATGAGATTTTAATTTTATCGTCGTTTGGGGAAGTTTGTGTCTGGACAGTATGAGAGAAGTTTATTTACTTTTCAAGCTGATGAAGTCAACAATTCATGATGGTTGGAATTGAGGGTGGTTTAATTATGACATAACACTCTATAAAACAAACATTTATGAAGGCGCATAATTTGGAAGACCTAAAAATAAAATAATTATTACAATTTTTTTGTTTAAAAAGAGAAAGTTGTTTTAAAATATCAATTAATATTTAAATGTGCCAATATTTTTAATAACACTGTTCAGAAAAATAATTTTAAAAAAAACTATTTTCCTCAGCATTTATGGTTGGGAGAGCAATATACAACTACTTTCATTTACTGTTCAAACTATTCACATAATATGATCATATAAATCACATTTTAACAATGCAAACATTTGAAGTGCTGTTACTAAATTTATACCCTCATAACCAGTGAAACAAAGAGAACATTACACTCATGGTATCCTTTGCAGTTTTGAGTCAAAATTATTAAAAAACAAAACAATTTTTAATTATGTTTTACAATATACTAAATTCAGAAACTGTGATGTCCCCTTTGATATCACAATGACAAGCCTCCATTTATACCGAGAATATGGTAATACTCCAAGGTGTTTTCGTTCCTGTTGGTTTGCATTCATGTGAAAGAAAACATTCTGACACCTTTACATTAGCAAGCACAAGGTCGACCAAGTGGTAATAATATATGGCTGTATTATTATGGCATATGTTAACTTTATTATGGCATATGTTCCACCTTCATTTAATAAGTGTAAATTACGCACTGACACTATGCAAATATGAAGACTTGGGGATCCATCATTGTGCAATATCTCTGGCAGTAAACTTGCCTTTATTTTTTATTTTGGGCCTGTTGCAGCCATTTCATGCCTTGAGAGAGTTCATCACATTTTATCTTATCGAGTGCAGCCCACTGAGCTGAGCACTGTATTACATACTGTAGGTGTCTTCATTCCGTACTTACTTGCTTCAAATCCTGATGATGCAAAATAAATTGTTTTTTTTCTGGTTTTAAGTTTGTAATCACACCTTTAATGCATTAAATGGGCAAGAACTTCAGCTCCTTGAGAACTGTAATGGCCTTTGATGTTACGATTGGCCCAGAACCACACGGCTCTACATATTGTGGGAAATGAGTTGTTACTGTTTATTTTATTTTTTTTCTGGTGATGTATTTTGGGCTTTCCATTTATCAGAATTATACGGAATTGCAGCTGCAGTTCAGTTTATTACCAATGTTTATCACACCATTTGAAGTTGTTAGGTCATTTACATAACATACAATGCTTCACTTTCATAACCTGGTTGCTTTTAATATTTGATACTGATTAGTGCAGACGCACTTATAGACTTTGAAAATGGAACCGCAGCTCTGTTTTCGTCAGCGAGACAAAATATAGATGTGTTTCTTACCTCAATGGAATGTCCTACGGGAGAAAAACTTAGAGAATTTGTTTATTTCAACTTCAACTTTCAAGTCTGCAAAAGCTGCTGTCACTGACTGAACACTGCTTGCTCAGTCAGCGCCTGATCATGTGTCTTGATTTTTATCCTCGTGTGAATGACATTTCGATGGTGCGTTCTGAATTCCTCTAATAAAAAGTAACTACTAGCTTTCATGATCGACCCCCACCAAGATCACAGTACCTTCTATCAAACACCACGTTTCAATGTCAGTCGACCCTCACATTTCTACTTCGCGGCATCTTCGAAAATGAACTCCGGTGGTTGGCCAAAATATGAAATGTCCTTGACCTTGTTAGGACAAACTTCTCACACCAGGGGCGTCAAGGCCTCGGACAACTATTACAATGCTCCACAGGAAATCATTGTAAATGCCCCACGTTCAAAATTTAAAAAATATATATATGTATCGACCTACGATATTATGAACAATATTTATCAAATGGTTAATATATTCATCTCTCTAAAAGCAGAGTATGAAGTGAGGTTGACCATTGAAATTTTTTGTCAGGATCTGTTAAAGCGCCACCTATCTTGAAAACAAAAGGTAGAACATTAAACATAAACCAACGAAGATCAAAAGTCCATTCAATAAGTCTCATTATTGACTGAAATAATGCTGAAAGTGATGTAAAATGCCAAACAAACAAACAATCAGTGCATTTTGGTGCCACACAATAAGGGATGATTAAAACTGGTATTTCATTTTATAAAATCAAATAGTATTTTTTTTTAAATCATAAAAAACACATTTATCAATGTGATAAATAAATGCTTTTATGTAGTGTTCTCCAATCACCCATCGGCAAAGCCCAGATAGGTGATCTGGAGGGGTTTGTCGAACGTCCATGGTCTCTACCAACTCCAACCAAAGAAAAGTTTGGTGGAGTTGATTGAGCTCTAGTGAAGTAAAAACTCGCCAGCTGCAAAAACTTTGGTAAACCCGTTTAAACGTCAAAATTGAACCCGTTTCAACTGCCGTTAAAACGGGTTTGACTCAGATTTTGCAGCTGGCGACTGATATCAAATATTTATATTTTCTTTATTTTATGCTATCCGAAGAATTATCAAGCTTTTTGGGGGAGATTTTAGATACAATCAAACATAAAATATGAATTTTCACTGAAAGAGTTGGGTATTTAAAAAATCACATCTGAACGAGATTATAACCAAAAAGCAAAAATCTCAGACCTCTCCAGATCACCTATCTGGGCTTTGCCGATGGGTGATTGGAGAACACTAGCTTTTATGGGAGTGACGAGCAGCAAAATGTACCGTAATGTTTTGGCTAGAAACTGTGCGCGCATCCAAACTTTCTTTCCACCCCACTTAGAGTGCCAGCTTATAAGCACCAGTTCCTCTGTGGTGATCCAAAGGTCGTGGGTTGGATCCCCGGCCGTGACGAGATTGAAATCATGAAACAATTTCCCATATAAACTGATGCCTAAAGGGTTAACCCATTGTCCTTGTAAATCTGTGACCAGGTGGGTGTCATGTCAAGGACCTGCGACATGACAATTCAGTGAGGCAGCATTGAGTCTGCTACAAGTAGGTCTCATCATGAAATGACTGAAATAATGTTAAAAGTGATGTAAAACCCCAAACAAACAAACAATCAAACAAAAAAACAAATCCACCCAACGCCATCCTATCAGAACGGCACGCAACAACACACAGAGTAAATATCCATTGCCATCAACACTCCAAAACTGCCATCCTTGCTCGAAAACCATGAAAACCACAAATCACTTTCTCCCCACCACCTGCCATTGTGCCCGGCCTGCTCAACCCCACCAGCAAGGGGAAAACCCGGCAGCTTCTGGGGTCCAAACTCAGGAAATAATCCCGTCCAAGGTAAAAGGGGCAAGTTAAATTAGGTAAACAAAGGGAAGAATTATGGGGGATGGGAGTAACTTGGGGAAAAGGGAAGCATGTAAACCAGGGATTTCATTGTATGGGAGGGAGTGAAACAATGAGGGAAAGGACTGATATGTTTAGGGAAACTAGAACCTCCACATACAGCAGGACAGAAATAAAATGACTCACAGGCAAAGACCTGATCTCAGACACGGGCCACTGATGGCACAGGGAATCCCAGTTGTAAATATTGTAAATAAGTTCACTGTTAACCATATCTGATATTAAGAATGGAACCATTACCATTTTCAATACTATTTTTTAACTGTTAATGGATCTACCCAAATATGAGCCCCAAGTCAATGACCACTAAGAACCAAAGTGCCATATAAACTTAACTCATCTCAAAGTAATATTCTATATTCAGGTAAGGTACAGTTTTACACTGCCTGATTAAATGGTGAGAAATCAAGATGACACATATTTGCTGTAAAAATATTTATTTTATCATCATAAATAAAGATATCAACACGGTCTGTCATCAAAACCTGGTTGTTGTTTGTCACTCCTTTAGAAACGGCATAAATATACTATTTTGAATGTAACCCTCTGACTTCATGCATAATTTTTGAAATATAAAGGATAGAGATCCGTTTGAGACCAATATACCAGTCTGTTATGCAGAAAACAGAGCTGAGAGCCTGCATTTTGCCTATTTGATGAGCACAAAGTTCACAATAGACATTTAATAAGTTTTTAAAAATATATCTACTCATTCTAATCTCTCTGCTGTGTACATTTATTATATAAAATGCAGCCAATGACATGTGCACCATGTGGCTCAGGTGTCAATGGAGCATGCAGGAAATACAGACTGAGGAGTTTTGGGATTGTTAGAATTGTCATGCACTATATCAGGCAAAAAGGGACCTGATACGGATTAGTCTATACTAGATCTGTTTTGTATTCACATAAAATTACAAAATTAATTGATAAATCACTGTTCAAAAGACTCAGAACTGAAAGTGAAACTCCATGCTCTTTCCCTATTAGATTTAAAATACAAGACTAAATGCATATATATGGCAATTATAACCATCTATGATATTTTCTCTATCAGATGCAGGTATTTGCTCCAGCCTGCGTACCAGCCTGCATGGTGTCACTATCTGAATCCATTTTCCCACCAGATGACAGCATTGTACATAGCATTGTATGGTGCCCTTTGGTGAGGGTTGGTAAAACTTTCAGAAACACATTTAAATATTAGGAACACATTATTTATTTATTTGAAATAACTATTCAATGATACATAAAAAATATATATTATAAAAAATACTCTAAAAAAGTTGTAATGTTATGTTTTATTTTGTAGATCATGCACAACAATATCAATTTTTAAAGATAACGATGATTTAATGAGAGTATAATATGGACATTATGTTCCATACTAAATTCATAAGGAATTTAAGTAATGTGATCCTTCTCAGACCAATGTCCCAGACTTTTGTGAATATATAGGTCAACAGGTGATTAATGCCCATTGTGCTACCAACATCATTCGCACACAGGAATTAAATTTTATCAAGACACATTCTTGGGTTATCATGGGGAAGATTAGGAAGCAAAAAGACAATTCTAAAAGAGCTGTGAGCCATTACAAAAAGGCCACACTATAAATAGAACACAAAATGTACCTGTGCAGGAGCCAATAAATAAACTGGAGTTACGTGATGTGCCCTTCAGTCACACCCGAGGAATTATGACACATGGGGAAACAAGTGATCATCAAGTACCAATGGTCAAGAGATATGACCAGGACTAATTTAAATTGATTACTAAGAAGGGAAGGTACTCACAACTTCCAATCAGTATTCCTGCGGCAGATGGCAATCAAGGATGAGTAAAATTGCTGTGTCCTTCCAAGTCTAAGGAGCAAATTCAACTGTCACCTTTACGTGGCAACCAGAGTACAAAATTTTGAAAGACATTATTGAAATCAGACTTGGTGCACAAGCCTTGATAACACTGTGCAGCGACCATCAACACAAGCCTGTGAGTCCCATAATTCTGGACCTAACACCAGTTTGCCAAAGAATAGGAAATTTACCAGAAATATCCATGACAGTGAATGCACTCTGCTGTACATAGAGTAAAAAATAGCCAAACAAAATCCATGCATGATAAGCTAAATTATCTAAAATGTAGTTTACCTGTTAATCGTGGTGCAATGAATGTATTCTCAATATCTCAAACTGACAAAAGGCGTGAAGCATTCTAAAGAGGAGCAATATACATTGCCAAAACATGACGTGTACTCCCCTTAAGAGAAATCAAGCACTTTCTCAACCAACATTCAGCCATCTTGATTTCTGTTATGAGTGAACTCATTGAGTACATATTAACATATTAACTCCCTATGATATTAACCTCCTACCGGACTACTTTCCATATGACTTCTCCAGAAAAATGTGCACCACTCCAGTAACTGATTTTCTTTGGCTAATTTCAATTCTCTGTTTTATGAGTTCGAGTTAAATATATAAAATGTGTATGGACATTATATGACACATCTTATATTCAATATAAATTATTACATGCTAACCTTATATACCTACCTACAGAGAATGAACTAGAAAATGGTTAGATTTAAATGAGAGATGAGTATAGATATCTGTTTCTTTTTATCGATTTGCATTACTATTGATATCATCTTAGACAAACATATTTTTGGAAAATTTTACTCTATAAATTTAATTTAGGCTGTTGTGTGAAATAACGGATTATCCCTTTATAAAAATAACTTGATCAAGTGATAAAGATGTTGACTATTTGTGTGATTTACCAGTGAGAAGGCCAAATCATACTAATCAACATGGCTCAGTGGGTAAGACATCTGTCTCCCATGCTAAAGGTCTCGGGTTCGATTCCCACCGGGAACGATATATTTTTTTTTTATTCATGCTGAAACTGAAATCTTCATTTTGAAGTTTTATTTTCGCAACATGCACATCAGAACATATAGAATTGGAACATTTTTTATTTTGATAGAAATCATAAAAAATAATGACTATACAATAAACAAAGATGAAATCTTCAAAGGTGAAATCTTCATGTTGGGGTCTTTTTAGAGCAGAATGAAAGTCAGAACACATAAAATGTGTTTTTTCTTTTGTTTTTTCTTTTGTTTTTTCTTTTGTTTTTTCTTTTGTTTTTTCTTTTGTTTTTTCTTTTGTTTTTTCTTTTGTTTTTTCTTTTGTTTTTTCTTTTGTTTTTTCTTTTGTTTTTTCTTTTTTTTTCCTTTTTTTTTTTTTGGCAAATGGAGAAAATACAAAAAAATAAAATGTCTTTATTAGTAAAGAAATGGAACAATTTAAATTTTCATACAATGCTGTGACTCAAAGTTTTCTACAGTACTGACACAGGGTGATACATGGCTCAGTGGTTAAGGTGTCTGTCTTCTATGCTAAAGGTCCAGGGTTCGAATCCTGGTTGGGAAAAGTATTATTTTCATGCTGAAGGTGAAATCTTAATATTGGGGTTCTGTTTGAGTGATATGTACTTCAGGAAACATAAATTGATTTGTCTATTGCAAATGCAGAAATATATAAAATAATAGAAATGATTTGATACCCCCCAAAAAATGAAATCTTTATATTGGAGTTCTTATTGAGCAATTTGCCTATCAGAAGAATATAATTTTTATTATTTTATTTTGCAAACATAGACAATATGAAAAATACTGACTTTATATAGTGAACAAATATAAAATCTTCATACTGGGGTAATATTTGAGCAAAATGCATGTCAGAACATATAGAATTGAATATGTTTTTTGCCAACATAGAAAATATAAAAAATAGTAATTATATGCAGAAAACAAATACGAAATCTTCATATTCCAATTTTATTTCAGTTTAGAAAAAAATGAATTATAACATGGATCCAATTTCAAGAATTTATCATAGACTTTAAACTTCGCGTAAGTTGGATCAAGAGGCCAACCTTGAGCATCTCTGAATAAATCCAGTACGATGCAATAGTTCCCAATGTTTCAGCATTATTATATGTCTCACAGGTCTGATGATATGCTTTGACCTTTTCTCATGGCAGGATTGCTCACTCAACATTTTGCCTGGATCCACATTTAAAAATAAACATGGACTGTACCTATCTAAGGTGTTGTTACAATTCATCAACACTTAAAACATACCTGCAAACAATGCTCATTCTTGGAAATCAACAGGTCACATGTCACCTGTATGTGCATTTCTCTGTTGTCCAGTGAGATCAGCCAACAATGCATGTACTCATATGTGCAAAGATCACCTCATGGAAATGGTGTTGATACCTCTAAAATAGTTCTCTAGTTTCACAGTTGTTTAAACACTACTAACAATATAGAATTTCTAAATTTGAAATAAATTCAAATATTGCAATCATTATTTTAATTGTCAAATAAAACCACAATTTGAATAAGAAACATGTGTAGTAATAATGCTCAGATGTGTGTACAGTGATTTGCCCACTATTTTTGACATGTGAAAGTGACTACACACCCCACTAATCGGAGTACTAATCTCAGTAAGCAAGTGTTCCCAGCAGGACGCCAGCTCATATTTTTAATCTCTACCTACGGTACCCTTACCTGAGACTTTCCTCTTTTTTTCAGGTATGTTGGCTTAAAGGAAAAACACGTAATGAAAGTACTTTTTTGTGCAGCAAAGAAGCAGCCCTCTAACCCTGGCATAGGAATAATTATGCCAGTGTTACCATATCCTGTGAACCATGATTACTGCAGACATAACAATTATATGGTACACTAATGTTGCACACCAAACAAACAACTTATCATAAAGTTATGTGTTACTGTTTCCTTGCAGTGAGCAAAAATGGTGTAGCCCTGCAAGCTCATATCAGTATATACATGTGGGCAAAAATGCACATTGTGGTTGCTTATTTGCAAGAATTGCCAAGTGCATATAGTCTTCACCTCTGAAAATCGCTTGGTACCATGTACATGATATGCTTAAGGGAGGCAGAAGCTGGTCTGTCATTGTATGTGTGGCTCTCCTGATCTGCTGGTATGATAGAGCTAAATATTTATGATGCAATCAGGTAGGAATTGTTGTGTCACTGGATCTATATGGTAGTTTAAAGCATCTTTTTTCTCCATGACAGTTTAATCTTACACTTTTTGCTGAATGGGATTCTATATTGATGTGATCTGGGTTGCAACATAAAGAATTGCCACATAGATGTGAACATTTCATTGGCTTTGTTCAAGTGCATGTATTTTAGCTATTATATGTGCCTACATTTAAGCTATGTTATGTGCATTCACTCTTTCTAATATAGCCATACACTGTATTACCTCTCTTCTTTGTTGGCCCATGGTATAAAAGACAGTTATTGGCATTTGCAGCACTTGGCCTTTCTGTCAATATAGCATGTAGTGTATTTATTACATTTTGGAGGACAGCTGTCATTATTACACAGAAGCAGGCTACATTTGGTTAATCTACACTACAACTACTTGTTATATACTTAAAGACCCAGTATCTAATGATTAAACACTGTTTTCAACACTCACCATCAAAAGTAAAAGTCCCGTTTTTTACTATTAGGCCTCGGACCACTATTATAATGCCGCATTGAAAACTATTGTAAAAGGGCCACTTTCAAAATATCATAAACAATATTTCTATCGACCTAGGGTATTTAAAGCAAATTTAATCTAAAAATAAAAATCTTCAGCATGTTAAAGCAAAATATGAAGTGGGGTTGACCATCAAATTATTTCGTCATTGGCTGCAAAAGGGCATATACTATTATATACACAAACATGGCTTCACCTGGACGGTTCCTATTTGATAATCCCTAAGGATATAAATGATAGAGATAGTTTAGCAGCATAATGCCATAAAAGCCACCACCATACACACTGGGACACTTTATACCATTACAAAGAAGATTGTAGGATGTGAATTTATATTGTGCTGATTGGCTTGCTTACTTGTGGAGGCAATTCATAATACTTGTTGTAAACCTTGCTGGATTTTTCAGTTCATTTACATCCCTACTTTTAAGTAGTTTTTTCTTGCTTAAATGGTTTGGGTGACTAGTATACTCCTCAGTGATATATCTGATTCTGTGTAAAGGCAGTACATTTAAAAATATAATGAAATTCATCCCCAATCTCTTGAGCTGTGCAAAGGATGCATATTCTGATTGTTACACCTAAATTTACTTGGGTTATATCGAGATTTGGCTCTAGTAAGGTCAGGTATGGCTCTAGCTTGAGCTCTTGTTTGGAGATGCTGTAGGAGGAACATCTGGTGAGGCTGTCTATATCCTGGTGCCATTCAGAGGCATAACATTCATTTATTTTATTTTAAATAGAAATTCTATCTTGGCCGAACTCACAAGTTCTGAAGGCATGTCTAGCAAATGATCCAACTAGAGTGATTTCAGATTGCCTTTTATAAAGTCTAAACATTTAGGGGTCCAGTTTTCTGCATTGGACTCACCAGTGATAAAACTGGACAATCCTGAGCAGATTTTATTATTTCCTTCAGTCATCAGCTTTGCCCAGACATTGAGCATATCCTCTCTTTCACATATTTTTCCTTTTTAAATCTGCGTAGTTCTCCGAACAGATGTGGTATTTAGCCGAAGGGGCTGTTTATAGAGATGGTTATGGAATACCTCCAGGCAAACAACAGTATGGAGAGGACACAGGTGAAGTAAGACAAGGTGAAGTATTTGGTCAGGTGGGAGACATAACCTTCTGGCCTTAGTAATGAGACTGTGGAAGGTTCTCTTGGCTTGATTCACCTGTTTAGCGATAGCATGAGTGAAACTCCCATTATAGTTAAATTTTACACCAAGGTAGTTGTATTCAAATACAACTTCAAGTTCTTGGCTGCCAATATGCCATGTCGGGATGTTATGTACTTTAACACTGGAAAATGTTTTTTTGTTTTTGTTTTAGAGGTGTTGACCTGTAGTTGCCATGTTTCACAGTATACATGTAGAGAGATTAAGAGGATCTGCAGGTCCTCTGCAAGTCTTTGCCACTCATAAGAGCATGCAATCTCGCTGTTGCGTCACCACGCTGCCCTCTGGTGGAATTTTCCGATGCTAGACCAGTCTCCACTTAAGTTATATTTTTAAGTATATGCGATATTTATGTATATATGCAACATGTATATTTGGAATAGAGTAGTTTTCACTTATTTTTTGTCAGAATCATGTAAGATATGAAATATTACCGACAATATGTCTATATTTCTCATCAGAGCTTTGTTTTCACAAACATGAATGTGATTAATGACGAGACCAAGCAGATTTAAATCATAGATATCATTATCCAAATCATAGATATCATTTAAATCATAGATATCATTATCCAAATCATAGATATCATTATTATACAAACCGCTTTTCCATTATTTTTTAGAAGCTTATATTGGTCAAAGTGCAATGAGAAATTTAGCTCAAATCTGTTTAACGGATAATGGATAATGTAACATGCTCCTCCTAACTAGATGTCTAGCCGGCCTAGGACCGGTATGCTGAGAGATAACAAGGAGACATGTTTCCAAGATGCAGGACTCCCTTGGTACCTTTATTTGAACACACACACTGTATAGTATTCCTGAACACAGTATTCCTGAACACAGTATAAATTAAAATTCCTACACACTGTATAGAGTTCCTAAACACAGTACAAATTCCTACACAACGTATAAAATGCACAAGCACATATTGTTACATCCTTTCCCCCCTGACAATGAAAATAGTCCCAGACACACAGTTGTAAATGTAACACCTATATAATTGTAAAAGTGTACAAAAATAATGCATATGAACAGACACCCCCATGTCTTATATATGCAAAAATGACCTTGGCCGGCATTGATAATTTGAAGAAATGGTGATCTAACATAAATCAATATTATGTGACACATTCTAATCTAGTACATAAGAATATAAACTAAATATGAAATACATTCTAGTGTGTACTAAAATAAGATCTAACATAAATCAATATTATGCGACACATTTTAATCTAGTACATAAGAAAATAAACTAAATATGAAATACATTCTAGTGCGCACTAAAATAAACTAATCAGAAAGAAAGAAATAATTAACATGTTATCATAACATCAATCTAATTAAGTGCTATACTGACTCAGATAGCTGGGTTTTTTGACCACCCTACCGGATCTTGTAAGAGTACTGGTTGGTGCAGTGGCTGGTTTATTGGCTGACATTGGGTTTAGCAGGGTCATTGATTGATGTCGTATAACTTGGGTTCCTTTTGCTTGGACTAGGGGATTTTTTAACCAGGGCATCATGACTCCGTCTCTCAGTAGGATTCCTTAGAGGGGTTTTGTTTTCAGAAGGCCTTCTTTGAGTTTCAACCGGTTCCACTGAAACCTCAGTTGTCTTTCTTAAGTCTACTCTACATCTACATCTATAAGTTTACTCGGCAAAACCAATTGGCATCCCGCCGAGAGTGCAAGATTGCACTAAGGGGAGCAGCTGGTACACACCACCTGCTTGTTGCCAACCTTTATACTCTGGCAAGGGAGTTTCTGAAGGATGCCGAGCTACCTGTTTCCAATGTAGTTAAATGAGGGGGAAGGTTGTTCCAGTCAGTCACTGTCCTTTGAAAATAGCTGTATTTATAAGGGTCACAGCTTGTCGCCATCTCGATATAGCGATTTCCATGGTTTTTCCTTGTGGGAGCTGATTTCATTTTGACATGTTCTGGAAGTTTCAAAGCTATTTCACCATTTATAGCCTTGTACAATAAGACCAGCCTCTGGGTCCTTCTTCTCCCTGTTAGTGAATCCCATTTTAGGTCTTCCAGGATTTTTGTTACAGTGCCTGTTTCTCTCTTCCAGTTTCCAGCCACAAATCTAGCAGCTCGTCTTTGAACTGATTCTATGCGGTCGGTATCTTTCTTGAGGTAAGGGTCCCACACACTTGATGCATATTCTAAGTGGGGGCGCACAAGTGTATTGTAGGCAGCCTCCTTGATATTTCCTGGGCACATGTTGAAATTCCTTCTTACAAATCCCAGTACTTGATTTGCTTTGCAAACAATGTTGTTAATATGTTCATCCCATTTCATATCTGTTTGGAGCTCAACTCCCAGGTAGGGATGATGTTCAACATGTTGCAAGATGTGACCATTTAGTGTATATTTTCTTGACTCAGGAGCTTGGCTTTTTTTCTTGCTGCTCAGGGTGTAGCATTTCTGAGCATTGAAGTCCATTTGCCACTCACTTGACCATTCCTCCAGCATATTTAGATCCTCTTGCAGTTTTACTGCATCCTCATCATTTTCAACTATCCTATATAGAAGGCTGTCATCTGCGAAGAGCCTTATGTTTGAATGTTTTAGTTTCTCTCCAATATCATTTATATAGAGTAGAAATAGGATTGGCCCAAGTACTGTACCCTGAGGCACTCCAGATTTAACATGGACAGGGTCAGATTCATCACCGTCAATAACTACCCTCTGTTCACGGTTTGTAAGCCAGTTTTTTATCTATGAACCGATCTGCCCTGAGATTCCGTAATACTCAAGCTTGTGATTCAGCCGCTCATGGCAGACTGTGTCAAAGGCTTTACTAAAATCAAGAATGAGCATGTCAACATTTTGCCCATCATTTCTAGCCTTGAGTATGTCCTGTAAGGTTGTGATTAACTGAGTTTCACACGAGTAGCCTGTCCTGAATCCATGCTGAAAATTTACCAGGATATTGTAAAGTTCACAGTGATTCATCATATGTCTGACAATTATATGCTCCAAAATCTTACAGGGGACAGATGTCAAGGAAACTGGCCTGTAGTTAGCAGCACAACTTTTATCTCCTTTTTTAAAGACTGCAACTATATTTGCTGTGCGCCATGCTTTTGGAACTTCTCCTTTATCGAGTGAGTCTTGGAATATTTTTTGGAGGATTGGAGCTATTTCATGTGAACATTCTTTCAAGACTCTTGTAGGTATTTGATCTGGGCCATTGGCTTTTTTGCAGTTTAGGTTAGAGAGCAATTTTTCCACACCAGCAACTGTGATGGTAATTGGCTCTATTTGCGGAGAAGTTGGATCACCTTTGTCAGGAATGTTTTCCATGTTTTCAGTAGAAAAAACAGATTTATACTGACGTGAAAGAACTTCTGCCTTGCCTTTACTGTCTTTTACTTCAATGCCATTTTCTGTTAGTGTTGGTACACCAACAGTATCTTTGCGCCTGGCTCTAATATAGTTCCAGAACCTTTTTCCCATTGATGGTCTACTGAATTCAATGTCAGGTAAATCGAGTAGCCCAAGGACATATTCATTGTGGGATTCTCTCAACTTATGTTTTATGTGTTTCCTCAGGTTTCTGAATTTACTACGGTCAGAATCCTTTTTGGTTTTTTCAGCCTTGTTATATAGTCTTTGTTTTCTTCTAATTTGTCTCTTAATTTCCTTTGTCATCCATGGCACATCCCATCTACCAGTTATTTTCTTAATAGGAATGTGTTTATTGATGGACTCCATAAGCTTGGCTGTGAACTTATTGTTCAGAGTTTCAACTGGGAGACTTGAATCCTTAATTTCATCTTCAAAAAAGACATGCATATCTTGTTTTATTGCATTCATGTCTCCTTTTTTGTACAGCAATACGTTTCTTGGCTTTTTCTTAGCCAGTGTGGCTTTTGCATTGATTTCTGTTATCACCACATCATGGTCACTCATGCCTGGATGGACAGATACTTTATTTACTAGGTTAGGGTTTGTTGTACCGACCAAATCTAACCTATTGCCTCCCCTGGTTGGGTGTGGATTTACTTGTGTGAGACAATGTTCATTAAAAGTTTCAACCATTGCTGTATTTAGGTCAATCCCATATGCAGGGCTTGGCTTATAGGACATATTTTCCCATGTGATATCTGGTACATTGAAATCCCCTGTTAGTAATATATTTGGGGTATTTGTGTCAGACTGGGGAATCTTTCCAAGAGATGCATTTAGTTCAATGGACATTAGATATATTTCTGTCTGTCGGCCTATAGTAACATCCTATGAACAGTGGTTTTGTTCCAGATATGTTAAGTTTTCTCCATACAATTTCACAGTCAGTTTTTAGACTCTCCTCCTTAGGGTCTGACAGCCACCTTTTATGGATACCAATCAGTACCCCACCACCCTTGCATCTGTCTTCTCTCCCTATATCATAATCAGGGTGGATGACACTGTCTGCAATAGTGTGGTCAATGTGTGATTCTGTTATGCATAATATATCAGGGTAATTATGTTCAGTTATTAGTTCCTGTAGCTCTAATTGTTTTTTGGTTGAGATTAGGCCTCTACAGTTCACTGTCATAACCTTAAGCTTTTGAATTTTTTGCTTTTTTCTACCTTGCATTGGTCTTGTGGTTTTTCCTGCAGATTGATCTTCTGCTCTTTCACTTGTGATACATTCATCACTAAGTGTTTCAAAGAGATTACTTGTTTCAAGTTCATTTACAAAGAAGGCATCGGAAATATTAGGGAGGCGACATTTCCAGCACTCCCATGACAGCCATCTTTGTTTATTGAATAACTCATAATCTTTATTTGTGAGCCCATCACATTTAATGTGTACGTATGTGTCACATTCATCACACTGCATGGCTCTGTGATTTTTGGCAACTGGTCTTTCACACACTCCACAAGGAAATTGAACTGGCCCTGGATGTGGGTGAACATCGCCACATAATAGTAGCAGGGATAACAGGAAAAGTAACACAAGATTATTGCATCTTTCCTTCATATTTGCTTTATCCCAGTAGCAGAAATTCTGTTTCTTGTATATCATGCTGGCTTTGTGAAAGGCAATGCCCAGTATTGGGTTTCTTTGAATCATACATTGCTTGTGTATTAGGTCATTAATCATTATCAATGCAGTACTTCTGGATTTGTTGGAAGTATTGCCAAAATTTCCTTCATGAGTTATGCTTGCCACCAAGATGCAGACAAGACAGTTTAGAATCAGTTTTGGGAGGAAACATTTCATCTTGTTGTATTTTTTGGTGTTATTTTTTTAAATATTTTTTGTTGTTGTTTTTGTTGTTTTTTTTCGTTTGTTTTTGTTTGTTTGTTTTTTTTTCATTTGTTTTTGTTTTTTGCTTTGTTCAATATCAAAATATTACGTTGATATTGTAGTAATTTTGATAGTTTCAGTTGTTGTTGTCGTTTTTGATGTTCTTTTGGTTCTTTTTGTTTTCTTTAAATTCAATTTCTGTGTTTGTTCAATATCAAAAAATTACTTGATATTGTAGTAATTGTAGTAGTTTCAGTTCAATTACTATTTGAATTCAATATCAAAAGATTGCGTTGATATTGTAGTAATTGATATTTTGTTCAGTATTTTTTGTATTTCTGTTTCAGCTGCCTTTTTGACTCAATATCAAAAGATTTCGTTGATATTGGAGCAGTTGAAGTTTTTGTGTTACTTATCAATCAAAAGATTTCGTTGATTGATAATGTTTTTCCAATTTTGTTGTTGTTCTTTGTTCTTTTTGATTTCTTTAAATTCAATTACTATGTTTGTTCAATATCAAAAAATTTCGTTGATATTGTAGTAATTGTATTAGTTTCAGTTCAATTACTATTTGAATTCAATATCAAAAGATTGCGTTGATATTGTAGTAATTGATATTTTGTTCAGTTTTTTTTTGTATTTCTGTTTCAGCTGCCTTTTTGACTCAATATCAAAAGATTTCGTTGATATTGGAGCAGTTGAAGTTTTTGTGTTTCTTATCAATCAAAAGATTTCGTTGATTGATAATGTTGAATTTCCAATCAAAAAATTGCGTTGATTGAAAATCTGCACTTTCTTTTCAGAGAGTTGAGTGATATTTTCTTGTTTTCTCTGTTGATTTTCTGTGGACGGCCGGCAGGTAAACTAACCGGTACCTACCAACCCTCCTCACTGATCGAAATTTATACTGAATATGTTCAGTGAAAGTGTTGCTAAAAGCATGAACTTAAAGCCAGGAGTGCTTTGGTTGAGGTAGGTAGTCGCTGCAGTGATATTTGATTCGTCAGAGCCCAGTAAATTGCCGAAATACACGACAAAATACGGAGCTAATTCAAAACACTGCCATCTTGTTCCTTACGCATGCGCACCCCCCTACTCTGTTCCTGTTCTGCATGCCAATGCCAAGGTACACGTGCACCCTCCTTTGTCAGTCTGTTGATCGGTTCCATGAAAGTGGAGAGCTCACTTTAGATCCTCACTTCAGCTACATTCTGTGGCGGTTTCATCTCAAGAATTGCTCTCACTTTGCCTGGGTCTACCATGAGACCTTCTCCAGTTATCACATGACCCTGGAAATCTATGGACGTTCTCTTGATTTCACATTTTCTAGTCATTTCAGTAGCAGATATTTGACACTTCCTTGCTGAGTGGAGTAGTTGTAAGATTCCTCACTTTTGTTTTGTCATGATCCACATTTCAAAGCAAACATGGAGCTATCTTGTGCAACATGCCATGCCAATACCTTTAAACATTACACTATCTGCTAAACTGTCATTCAGAACACTGAGTAATTGTTTTAATTCAAATATAATAGCGAGCAATAATAGAGAGTCAACGAAATTGGGAAAAGAGATAGGAATGTTGGAGCAAAGGTTTGATGTGATAGATGATTATATCCTACCCTCCATAGCAGGACTTGTCTCTCATATCAGTCACTACCTCCAATGGTATAAAGCTGCGCACAGGATCATGCACAAGTCATCAGTATTTAGAAAACTCTGGCTGTCCACTGATTGGTGAACGAATATAAATAGATTTGTTTTGTACAAGCAGTGGAATGGTTACAGTTTATAACCAGATGTTGGCTAATTCATATTTGATGGTATATTTGTGAGCAAGGGAAGTATTTATAACTTGGGGAATTCCAAATTTCGAATGGTATCAAATATAGGGCTCTACCGATGTAATGCAGAGTAATTATATTCTAGATTATATTGATTAAACATTAAACATAACCTGAAGAAGTGATTAATAATATGTTAAAGATTGTTTTGTACTACACCACCAATCAATCAGAGATGATAATGTTCACGGTGGAAGAAGAGAAATTGAATTTGACACCAAAAAATATGAAAGCAATAAAACAGAAGCTGTCTGTACATTATGGACATTTGGAAAGAAAAGAATGCACAGGGCGTGGCTTGATACTGCATAGCTATATTGCAAACTAATAGTTTATGATTCATTTATACTGAACTCATGTGCATAGAGGTCATGGGTGGAATTCCCTTTTCTTTTTTTGTCAATGGCTCTCTTCCATGATATGAATAAAATATGAATAAAATATGAGGCCTTTCATCGGTCGACCGAACCAACATTGGAGCTATGTCGTGTGACCGTATTGTATTTTAAACCAAATTCTATCATCAGTCAACTGCCAGGTTGGCCAAATAACTGAATTATATCAAGGCAGTGCAATATACACATGTGTAGCTTCAAATACAACTACTTCGGGACCACTGACTAAAGACGTTATTTGCAGGTAATCTGACCATTTGCTTTCTGTAAACCAGAGCATCAATGTTTGTGTTCAGCACTGTCCATTCTGGGTCAGGTAAAGGTTTTAGGGGTCCTTCTTGCAGATTTCGTGGGTTTGTTTTATTGACAAACACCTAAATGCACAATAAGATTTTATTACATTGTAAATATTAGATCTAAATCATGGAATGTAGTGTTTGTGATTTGAACTGAATTAATTATAAGTGATACGTAAATAGCAATATGACAAATATCCGGACACATTAACAGCTATTATGTCCCTTTCATTTTAGTGCTGCCATTATTAATTTCTTTCAATTTTGTATTTCACAACTGACCCAAATGGTATAAAACCGAGAAAGTAATTGCTTTTATTTCTATTTTATTCAAAAAGTTCATTTTATTCATGCATTCCAACCTTTTTGGAAGAATTTTTATGGGAATCAATTTATATTTCATTTGATATCCTGCTATTATCTGTTAGATACACTGTAGATATTCTATAACTAAAGTGTGCAATAAATGTGTTCAATGTTTACTTTGTATACTTTGCCATTTGTATTAACCAGGAGACAATGGCCGGATCAGGTTACGCAGAATATGCAAATGCGCATGATTCTAAATACGGAACTCCATTCCAAGTTCCGATACAGAAGGCCACAGCAAAAACCATTGCCGATTACGGTACGATTGTCAAGGACTTTGACAAGGAAGACGTCAAGATCGTCACGTGGCCTCAGCAGGGATGGAGGCCAATCTGCCCCGGAACCGGAAACCAAGCAGCAGTTGCACTAGGGAATTTCGTTTACAACTGGGAAGGAGACGTTCTTCGGGCAACAAATACTTCTGTCAAGATTGGAGGAATGTCTGGAAAAACAGGCATAATCGGTAATATAACTACAGTCTTCTGACTATGTGGCAGGAACATTTATATATGGTACAATAGAATGATAATATATAATAGGGCAGAGCCATGCTTATAAAGTTGTAGTAGATATAAAATAGAGATATTTTGAGCTTGCTTCCATATATATCCCGAATGACTTTGCATTAATTCCTGAATGACTTTGCATTAATTTATAAAATATTCCTCTATATATATATATATATTATATATATATATATATATATATATATATATATATATATATATATATATATATATATATATATATATATATATATATATATATATATATATATATATATATATATATATCACGGAGTGCATGTACTTACACGATATAATATTGATATAATAGGAGTACTCTTACAATAATTATATTGGAAATTTGGAATTACTAATAATTATACAAATATTGAAATGTTCATATTACAAGCAAGTAATTCCATATATAATTTTACCACTAGGGCGTCTTCCTTTGGGCGTGAGTGCCTCCAACAAGACCTCCATACTGACCCGGGAAGCCAACTACCACCCAGATGGAGGGCAGGTGTTTTTTCCAAGAGGAATCATTCCGTATGTCCTACTCTTGGCACTTCCCGGTGACGATATCAAGTTGGAGGATTTTGTGGCATTTTACTGTGATGGCACCTTTGGGGTCCAGATAAAACCTTGCATATGGCATCAGCCAGCCTTTCCAGTGGATGACCAGAATAATGCAAGTTTTCTCGGAAAGCAGAACAGTGTATACACATGTGTCAGGGTAGATACTGTGGAGGAATTTGGAAGGTTTTTGAAGGTCCCCATTGCTATTCAGTAATGCAAATGAAATTAACGTTCTGGGTACATTCAAATCATTTTTCTAACACACACACATACACACACACACACACATACACACACACAAGAAATATAATTTTTGGCACAAAATGTTTAAGTGCTCATCTGATTGTGACTGTTCATTGGTGCATGACTTTCGTCATGGTTACCATCTATTCATTAATACGATAGCTCTATCTATAATAGCCACTTTATAGAATTCCTTTCACTATTTTCTTTAAGGTGTTCACTAAGGCCTGGCTACTTATCCAAGCATAAATATCATCACTGACACCAATATTGTAAACCAAAAATAACAGCTTCATCTATTACTTTTATCAGATGTCAACTTCTTTTGTCAGTGTACATTGAGGCATGATTGCTCACTCAAACACGACTATTTCCACAGGAGAACCTTATGATACACATTTCCACCAAGTTTCGAGTTGTTGTTATAGATGTTATAGAATAGCCAAGATGTTACTTTCCTTTTCGTCCGTCTATCAACATTTAGAGCCATGAGCTATATACAGTGGCTAATTTAAATAGAACTGTCATTATATTGGTGGGATGATTTTGGTTTGAATTAAACTGAGTTGGCTATCTGCTGAATTACTTGAGAGCTTTCTTGCATTTTTGACAGTTTGCTTTCAACCTTCATCAAATCACAGTCTTAAAATGTTGGGATTTTAATACAGGTATTGGCAGTATCAATGATCAAATGTTGAGAAAACCATATCTTGAAAATCAGGAATGTTATTGTTTTGGAAAAACATGACGTGTACTCCTCTTAAGAGAAATAAAGCACTTTCCCAACCAACATTCGGCCATCTTGATTTCTGTTATGAGTGAACTCATTGAGTACATATCAACACATTAACTCCCTATGAAACTAACATCCTACCAGACTACTTTCCATATGACTTCTCCAGAAAAATGTGCACCACTCCAGAAACTGATTTCTTTGGCTTAGTACAATTCTCTGTTTTATGAGTTCGAGTTAAATATATAAAATGTGTATAGACATTGTATGACACACCTCATATTCAATATAAATAACTACATGCTAACCTTATATACCTACCTACAGAGAATCAACTAGAAAATGGTTAGATTTAACTGAGAGATGAGTTATATATATCTGTTTCTTTTGATCTATTTGCGTTACTTCTTAGACAAACATATTTTTGGAAAATTTTACTCTACAAATTTAACTTTGGTGGTTGTGTGAAATAACTGAATATCCCTTTATAAAATAACTTGACAAAGTGATAAAGATGTTGACTATTTGTGTGATGTATTAGTGATGTATTAGTGAGAAGGTCAAATCATACTATTCAACATAGCTCAGCTATCTGTCTCCCATGCTAAAGGTCCGGGGTTCGATTCCTGCCAGGAACAAGTATCTTTTTTTCTTTTTTTCTTTTTATTCATGCTGAAACTGAAATCTTCGTTTTGAAGTTTTATTTTTGCAACATGCACACCAGAACTTAAAGAATTGAAACATTTTTTTGTTTTGATAGAATTTGTAAAAAAATAATGACTTTATACAATAAACAAAGGTGAAATCTTCATGTTGGGATCTTTATAGTCTAAGAGCAAAATGAAAATCAGAACACTTAAAATCTGTTTTTTTTTCTTTTTTTTCCATATCTTTGCTAATAAAGACATTTTATTTTATTTTTTTGCATTTTCTCCATATGCAAAAAATAAAATAAAATGTCTTTATTAGCAAAGAAATGGAACAATTTCAATTTTCATACAATGCTGTGACTCCAAGTTTTCTACAGTACTGACACAGGATGATACATGGCTCAGTGGGTAAGATGTTTGTCTTCTATGCTAGAGGTCCAGGGTTCGAATCCTGGTTGGGAAAAGTATTATTTTCATGGTGAAGGTGAAATCTTAATATTGGGGTTGTTTGAGTGATATGTAACTGAGAAAGTATAAATTGTTTTGTCTGTTGCAAATGCAGATGAATATAAAATAATAAAGATTTAAAGATTTTATCATAGACTTTAAACTACAAGTAAGTTGACAATGAGGCCAACCTTGAGCATCTATGAATATATATATCCATTACAATGCAATAGTTCCAAGTGTTTCAGCACTATCATGTGGGCCACGTGCCGTGGTGCAGTTGGTTAGAGCGCCAGCTTATTAGCACCAGTTCCTCTGTGGTGATCCAAAGGTCATGGGTTCGAACCCTGACCGTGCTGAGATTGAACTCATGATACAATTTCCCACATGAGCTGAGGCCCGTGCCTAAAGGGTTAACCCGTTGTCCTTGTAAATCTGTGACCGGGTGGGTTGTCATGTCAAGGACCTGCGACATGACAATTCAGTGAGGCAGCACTATATCTGCTACAAGTAGGTCTCATCACAAAATGACTGAAATACTGTTGAAAGTGATGTAAAACCCCAAACAAACAAACAAACAAAAACTATCATGTGTCTCACAGGTCTGATGATATTGTTTGCCCTTTTCTCGTGGAAAGATTGCTCACTCAACATTTAGCCTGGATCCACATTTAAAAATAAACATGAACTGTACCTATCCAAGGTGTTGTTACAATTCATCAACCCTTTAAACATACCTGCAAACAATGCTTATTCTTAAATACATTCAATCAGATTGGTATTATATATTCCAAAATAATATTAATAATAAAATGTGGAGTTGTCAATATTTGACCATATCGGTCACTGACAGGATGGAAATCAAAGGACACATGTAACCTGTATGTGCATTTCTCTGTTGTCCGGTTAGATCAGCCAACTACGCATGTGCAAAGATCACCTCTTGGAAATGGTGTCAATGCCTCTAAAATAGTTCTCAAGTTTCACAGTTGTTTAAACACTATTAACAATAAAGAATTAGAATTTCTATATTTGAAATAAGTTCAAATATTGCAATCATTATTTTAATTGTCAAATAAAACCACAATTTGATCAAAGAAACATGTGTAGTAATAATGCCAGATATGTGTTCAGTGATTTGCCCACTATTTTTGACATTGCAATATAAATTCATTCATAGAATTATCCCTTGTAGGAAATGGCTGTATAACCAAAGAATATATAGTGATCCAATTTGCCTGAGGTGTAATGCAAACCAAGTAGATGATATCTTACACCACTATGTGGAGTGCAGTGGGTTAAATGATCTCTGGCAAAGGTTAGAAGCATGGTGGAACAAAAATGCTAATTATGAGATTAAGCTTTGTAATAAACATATTATCTTTGGATTGTATTATGATAATCACTTTTATAGTAATGTCAACTATGTAATATTGCTGGCTAAATGGTATATACAAAAACAAGTGTTCAAGGACCAAGCTGTAGATTTTTATCATTTTCTTCCTATATTTAAATACAAACTAGAAATTGAAAAACATATCTGTACAGAAAATGGCAACATTGAGACATTCAATGGGAAATGGTTAAAAATTATGGAAAAACTATGAATATATACATATGTCAAATGGCACATTGAATTGTATATGCACCTAGATATAAGTTAGAAAAGACAATAAAATCTTAATGAGAAAAAAAAAAAAAAAGGATGGAAATCAACAGGACACATGTAACCTGTATGTGCATTTCTCTGTTGTCCGGTTAGATCAGCCAACTACGCATGTGCAAAGATCACCTCTTGGAAATGGTGTCAATGCCTCTAAAATAGTTCTCAAGTTTCACAGTTGTTTAAACACTATTAACAATAAAGAATTAGAATTTCTATATTTGAAATAAGTTCAAATATTGCAATCATTATTTTAATTGTCAAATAAAACCACAATTTGATCAAAGAAACATGTGTAGTAATAATGCCAGATATGTGTTCAGTGATTTGCCCACTATTTTTGACATGTGAAAGTGACCACACACCCCACTAATCTGAGTACTAATCTCAGCAAGCAAGTGTTCCCAGCAGAACGCCAACTTATATTTTTAATCTCTACCGCTGGTACCCTTACCTGAGACTTTCCTCTTTTTGTCAGGTATGTTGGCTTAAGGGAAAAACACTTAATGTAATGTGCTGATGTGATGGACTTTATACCAAGATGAGTTTTATTTGCAGGTATTTATTTATTTATTTATTTATTTATTTATTTATTAAAACATATTTATACAGGATAACAATTTCAGCAAAGCTGTTTTTCAAAAAGGTCCTGTGGGAATAATGTACAATATATACAACATAATAAAACATACATAGTATTCATTTAAAATATTTCTTTTTATACATATATTTAAAAGAATCTATACTTGGTGCCATCTGCATATAATGTGGTAAGTTATTCCATACCTGAGCCCCAGCATACTGGAAGGACTTTCTATACAATTCCACCCTTGGTTTTGGTACAACTACATTCAATGATCTGCTTTGTCTTGTAGATCTTTCATTTCTTTCATGAACCATAGTTACATTATTACATAGATGTTGTGGAGCAGTACCATGTACACATTTATACATCAGATTAGCAAGATAATAATCTCTTCTAGATTCCATTGACTGGTATTTATTTGTTTAGGATTGATGCACTGTCATGATATTTGGTTTAAGTAGAGTCCTTGTTTGTATGGAAATGTGGATTGAGGAAATGTGGATTGAGGAAATGTGGATTGAGGAAATGTGGATTGAGGAAATGTGAATCGAGGAAATGTGGATCCAGGACATGTGGATCCAGGACATGTGGATCGAGGAAATGTGGATCCAGGACATGTGGATCTAGGACATGTGGATCCAGGAAATGTGGATCCATCAAATGTGGATCCAGGAAATGTGGATCCAGGAAATGTGGATCCAGGAAATGTGAATCCATTGTTGAGTGAAGAAATTCACATTCCATCAATTGTAAAATCTACAAAATGAGTTAAAGGGAAGTTAGTTTTTAATGGTTTTCTGTTTGTTTACCTTTGTGTAGGCTACATCATGTTTTTATATGGCATGTATATGTATTTTAGCTGAGATTTATGTATGGTGCACTTTATGATGTCACTCTTTCTAGTACATGATTCACTATATTTTGCAAAATAAAAGATTCTATGGAGTTGAAACTTTGAAGTAAAAGCTCTTCTGTGGAGGCATAAAAAGGGTTGAAATCAACAATTCTATGCCATGAACAACCTATCAATGTTAATTTCCCCACGTGAGAACCTCTTTAATCTTGTAACACAATTGTCAACTGTTTTAAATGATAATTGGCAATTAGCTGTGTAAATAGTTCTGGAGTAAATTTCTCATCCCCATTGGTTTTAAGAAATTGATGGCTTCAGAATAGGTCACTCATGCGAAACACAGTTAATCACAACCTTACAGGATATATTTAAGGCTAGAAATGAGGGGAAAAATGTTGATATGCTCATCCTTGATTTTAGTAAAGCCTTTGATACAGTATGAAAATGGTGTTTTTACGACCTTTTCAGCAACTATGGCCATATCAGGTCGACTTTCGAGCCTTTTACCCAGTGTGAAAGTAACACTGCCGGCAGTGGGAGTTGAACCCACCACCTCCCGTCCTCCACTTATTTTAACCAACAAAGGCACAGATCCTACACTCTACCAACTGTGCTAGTGGGGTCGGTCTTTGATACAGTATGTCACGAAAGACTAAATAATAAACTTGAGTAGTACGGAATCTCAGGGCAGGTTGGATCATGGATTAAACTGGCTTTCAAACCGTGGACAGAAGGTAGTTATTGATGGCGAAGAATCTGTACATGTGAAATCTGGAGTGCCACAGGGAACAGTACTGGGGCCAATACTTTTTCTACTCTATATTAACGACACCGGAGAGAAACTAAATCACTCAAACATTAGGCTGTTTGCAGATGACAGGCTCCTTTATAAAATAGTTCAAAGTGATGATGATGCAGTAAAACTGCAAGAGGACCTTAACACACTGGAGGAATGGTCAAATGGGTGGCAAATGGACTTCAATGCTCAGAAATGCTACACCTTGAGCAGCAAGAAAGGAAGCCAAGCTTTTGATACAAGAAAATATACACTAAATGGTCACATCCTGCAACATGTTGATCATCACCCCTATCTTGGAGTAGAGCTAAAAACGAATATGAAATGGGATGAACATATAAATAACATTGTCTTCAAAGCAAATCAAGTACTGGGTTTTGTAAGAAGGAACTTCAACATGTGCCCAGGTAAAATCAAGGAGGCTGCTTACAAAACGCTGGTGCACCCTCACTTAGAATATGATTAAGTGTGTGGGACCGTTACCTTAAGAAAGATATTGATCCAATAGAGTCAGTGCAAAGACGAGCTGCTAGATTTGTGTCTAGCAATTGGAAGAGAGAGGCAGGCACTGTAACAAAAATTCTTGAAGACCTAAAATGGGATTCCCTAGCAGGAAGAAGGAGGACTCAGAGGCTGGTTCTATTTTATAAGGCGATAATGGTGAAATAGCTTTGAAATTACCTGAACATGTCAAAATGAAATCAGCTCGTACAAGGAAAAAATCATGGAAATCGCTATGTAGAAATGGCAACCAACTGTGACCAATAGAAATACAGCTATTTCCTAAGGACTGTGACTGACTGGAATAATCTTCCCTGTGGTTTAACTACTTTGGAATCTGGTAACTCGGCATCTTTCAGGAACCTCTTTGCCAGAGTGTAAATTCTGGTCTGCAGCTGGTATTGACCAGCTGCACCCCTAGTGCAATTTTGCACTCTCGGTGGGATGCCAATTGGTTTTGCTGAGTAAACATATAGATGTAGATGTAGAAGATATGATTATAACAATGCCCCATATGATAGAGTTGTCAACAGCTTTTTGACAACCCCACACAGCAAGCAGACAAATAACTTTGTCTTTAATCTGCTTGTTAATGTACTTGTTCATCAGTTTGCTAATCTGCTTGCTAATCTAATCTGCTTGCTAATCTAATCTGCTTGCTAATCCTATCTGCTTTTTTATCTGCTTGTTTATCTGCTTGTTTATCTGCTTGTTTATCTGCTTGCTTATCTGCTTGTTTATCTGCTTGTTTATCTGCTTGTTTATCTGCTTAATGGCTTGTTTACCACATACTCTTGTAATGATATATAAGTGAACACTTTCAGTGGTTTGTTAGCTGAGCTTGAAGAAGTCCCTTGAAGGACTGAAACATGTCACAATAAAAGATTTTAACTCTTTGTCACCACAGACTTTATTGGATTACTTTCATCACCAATACACTGTATACAATATTAAATTGCAAGAGGGCCGTAGCTTGGTAATACCTCAGTCACATTTGCGCCAATTTCAGTTAAGATGCGATGGTTTTTTTTTTACAAAATCGGCCGGCAGCTCAGATTGCCATGCGGGGACCAGGAAATCATCGGCCACAATTGGGCATCTTTAGGACATTGTACGGATCAGAAACTTTTAGCTGCAACATAAAAGTTGCCGGCGTTTCCCCGATGTCTTATCAGCAAATATCATCCTAAACTACATGGCAGGGTCCCGGCAATGTCCCACAGGCACATAGGCAGATTATCTTAGGGGTGCCGGTGGCATTGTGCGGTGAAAATAGGATTTTTTTTATTTCATGTGTTCACAGGCCATCGTCAGATGATCCAAAGGGCTCCCTGCGATATCATATAGACGTCTTTAGGATGTCCTTCAGACGTATATGAAATGACCTAGATGTCTTTAGGATATCACACAGGCGTCTGTGGATCTAATTTGGCGCATGCCGTGCGGCACCCCAGTATAATGTGACTACAGCTATGGCATATCTCTGATTACCACTGATGAACTCCCAGCGCAAATGTGACTGAGGCATAAGGTGGCCCTGCAGTGTAATTGCTGTGAATTGCAATCATGTTTTGTTAAATTTGGTCATTGATTATTGCTATTGAAAAATGGACATTTGTTGTTGTGAGTTGACTAACTGAAGGTTTTTTTTAGACCATTCACACCGGGTTCCCCCAACTCTTTTGGATAATTGCTACTGGGTTCTTTAACGTGCTCTTGGATAGGGTCAGATATATATACAACTCCTTGAATGAATGAATGAAA
The DNA here is from genome assembly GCA_949316495.1 of Amphiduros pacificus. Lineage (NCBI taxonomy): Eukaryota > Metazoa > Annelida > Polychaeta > Phyllodocida > Hesionidae > Amphiduros > Amphiduros pacificus. The sequence goes on along the minus strand of OX439001.1, from coordinate 52,467,295 downwards.
TCTATGCAATATTAAATTGCAAGAGGGCCGTAGCCTGGTGAGGCGGCCCTGCAGTGTGATTGCTGTGAATTGCAATTATGTTTTGTTGAATTTGGTCATTGAAAAATGGACATTTGTTGTTGTGAGTTGGTTAACTGAAGGGTTTTTTGAGGCCATTCACACCAGGTTCCCTCTACTCTTTTGGATAAGTGCTACTAGGTTCTTTAACGTGCTCTGGGATAGAGTCAGATACACAGGACCACAACGTTTTGCGCCCAATCCGAGCAGGTGAGCAATAACCTTGCTGGGGGACAATTTAACCAGGCATTGTCAAAGGGGGACCTACTGTGTGTGTGGGTTGCATATATGAGGAGTTATGTGGAAAAACGAAATTTAGATTAAAAAGTAGTGAGAATTGCATTTTACCCAGTGGGGTGTCCATAGGCAAAGTGAACTTTATTGTTACGGTTGTTCTGTTTGCTCTTGGATGCCAAATAATTCAAAAGATTCATCTTATTTTGTGTTCCAAGTTTGGAAATGATATTATGTGTATAAATGTCTAATTTTTGTTTATTATAGTTTATGCCTAATTATAGTTTATTTCAAATTGCTATGGGGTGGGTGATGTGTGAACAACTACCTTTTTATTATGGCCTATATATATATATATATATATATATATATATATATATATGTGTGTGTGTGTGTGTGTGTGTGTGTGTTTGGGTGTGTGTGTGTGTGGGTGTGCTCCAAAAATTTGGTTTTCCCAAAACACTATTTTATTTTCCCACAAGACTATTCCAAATAAAGAATAAGATAATAAAATGTAATAGATCATAATCATACTGTTATACATTTACATGACAACGGCAAAAATATCATTAATATTTAAACTTATAAAATGTCTGTCATAGATTTCATGCATCAGTGGCATCGATCCCAGTCACAATATTCTCCTCTTTCAAGGCAGTACTCTTGATGCCGTCAATATTGCGTTTGAATTCATTTGGAGTTTCATCAAGTCTTCCTTCTCTCCCCAGTAGCCAGTATGTCTTCATGTTGCCTTTACCCTTCAACATATTTGACACATCACATTTAATACAGTGAAGAAATGTAAGCATTTCAAACATTTTTTAGCATTTAGTAAAAACTGAGAATGTGTTTCATTATTTTGGATAAACAATTTTGAAAAGATTAACCCAATATATCTATAACTGTTTTAACATATGACATATTTAACTTCTCGGGATTGATTAAAGGACCCATCTGAAATCAAGGAAAAATCAAAATATCTAATATTTAGCTTAAATTATTTGTTCAAACTGAATGCACTTTATATTACTACAACATAGTATATTCATGGTGTTAATATAGACCGCCACATGATAACATTATCGGTAATAAAAGAATTGACAGATGACAGATACCTTAACCAATGTCTCCCCTCTCAATACTGTGACAAAGCCACCAATGATATTTAAGAGGTTTTGTGTGCTCTCAGATATTTGTATCTTCATTTCTACACAGGTTGACTCCATCCTGGATGCTGTGTTAACTGTGTCCCCGAACAAGCAGTACCTCGGCATCTTGATCCCGACCACTCCGGACACGGCAGACCCGGAGTGGAGCCCAATTCTCAGGCGCAACTTTTCACCTTGAAACAAAAACAAACATATTCACTATGACCACACCATCATCTTAGATCCCACCAATGATCGGTTGCGTCCAGTCCGGGACTGAGATTGCCCAGGACATCTCGCTGACAGCCTCGTACCTATCAGGGGCGGATCCATGATTGTTTACCCCGGGGGGCTCAAATGTGCTAAAGTAAGGGGCTCCAGTCCCATAAAGTAATGGGCTCCAGTTCCCAAAAGCCCCCTAGCCACATACCCCCGGGGACTTCAGCCCCCAAAGCCCCCTCCTGGATCCGCCACTGCCTATTTACACCTATATTTACAAAATATACATAAAATAGTTTTAACCGAAGTATACCTGTCCTCGTACACACATGTGCATATGATCAAAAAAGACAATACGAATGTCTGAGGCTGTGTGAGCCCTTGTTTACAGTTAAGTTTGGTATCATAGCGATCGGTCACAATATCGGCTGCATTAGGACATGATACATACTCACTTCCGCGAGCATTAAGCCGCGCCATTCCTCTTATCAGACGTACACCTACTCCTCATTTAGGATGTAGAGTCTTAAACTATGAGATTACTGCCATGTGTGCAAGATTCCATTCTTGGCAATGAGTCTGTACATTATTATGTGCACATCTGTGTGGTTCTTACACTTTAATCTGAGCATTGACCTCGCTTAGACGCAGTGAGTGGCGGCCAATTCTCTCTTACCGCTAAAACACCTGAGAGTATTTTCATTTTAATAAAATAGAATTTTAAAATAAACATTCATTTGACATATTAAATGTCAAAATAAACTCGATGAACGCATTATCCAAGATGGAAATACAAAACTGTCCACGTCATCTCCCAAACAACACCTGAGCCAGAAGCAGAAGATCAAAGGGTTGATGTTTATGTGGTAATGAGTACATGTCTTCCACTAAACAAACAAAACAGTGGAGGTGGCTTAAAACCCTTCATGAAAATGATTATGGGAGGGTAAATAAAAAAATGTTTTCTTGTGATACTATATCACTATTTATATTAACCTATTGTAATTCATTCTCTTCAATTCTTTGTATTGTAAAGGATTTAGTGTGTCAGTATTTTGATGAAAGATAAGTGCCCATAGCCTTAAACAGTGATGACATGGAGATGCAAATATGTAAATTATATTTATGTATATGCAAATATGAAATACTGCTGTGTGATGTACAAACATGCCTGTAAAAACTATTTAAGCGTATTGTTTAGAGAATAAACACGTAGAAGCTTTTAAACCCCAAAACCTGTTTAGAAATCTGGTATTTTAAAGTGTTTTGGTTTTGTTGGTTCGAAACACACGGGAGTAACTGTACATGCGCCATATACAACCTCCAAGCATAAAGTAGAAGTTATTTTGAAGTGAGTGTTTTTTATGAGATGTATTTCTCTCATCTGTATGACAACAATTCGTACAAGCAAAGCAATGTAAAAGTTAAAGTTAAAGCATTCATAAAATCATAATTTGAAGAAATGTTCTCTTTTTATTGTGTCTTGTATCTTGTATTGGATCTTGTATTTTACCTTGTACTGAATGTTGTATTGTATATTTTTATGTATTTTGTATTGTATGTTTGTATTGCATCGTGTATTGTGGTACTCACCGGGTTTATGTCTGATGCTGAATTTGGCCGACTCACGAGCAAGGTCCAGGGACATGTTTGCAATATGTGCTGCGTGTTTGATGCCGTTAGCTTTGGGTACCCCGGATATAACCATATACGCGTCACCAATCGTCTCCACCTGCAATAATGTGCAAAACACATCAAATGTGAAATTAAGAAATACAAATAGCTGCAGCTTTCCACAGCACAGAATTGGTCTGATATTAAAGATTGATATAATATACAACCTTATATACTTCGTGCTGGTCCAAGACTGCATCGAATGTTGTGTAAAGGTCGTTTAGCATGTTGACAACCTCCATTGGACTGGATGCGGCCGACAGAGTGGTGAAACCAACAATATCCGAGAAATAGATGGTCACGGACTCGTGCGACTCGGGAGGAACGCTTTCCCCTCTTGTCAGTTTTTCAGCAACCACAGGAGGCAGCATTTCATGGAGCAGTCTCTCAAAGTTTTTCATTGTTTGGTTTATTATTTTAGTTTTTTGCTCCAGTTTCTCCAGCATAGTGTCCAGGACTGTGGCCGTTGATGGGTTGCATTCTGTAATATTCTTCACCATCTTGTGGAAATTTGGGCGTTGGGAACTTTGAAGCGACAAACAATGTTTCAAACAGAGACAAAGATTTTCCGGAATTTCTTCCGGGAGATTGTTTTCACACAATTCTTTCATTTTTTCCAGAAGAGATTGGTTCCCTTGTGATACTTTATCAAATGGGTGTCGACCACAGAATAATTCAAGAAATAGAATTGCAAAATTATACATGTCTGTGTGTTTGTCCGGTGGTTGGTTTGGATTCTGGATGGTTTCTGGGGTTTCGTTGTAATGGGTTTTTATACTATGCGTAGACTTGCTGTCACTTAAATGCAAACCTGACATCTTGTATGCTTCTTCCATCCCTAATTCAAGCTGAAACTTGGCGTGGCTTTGCTTCAATGTGAAAAAATCCCAGTCGGCAACTCTACCCGTCCATTTTTTATCAAGATGTACTCTTTTAGAACATAAATAACCATGAATTATGTTATGAGAATGAAGAAACTCCATGCCCAGGGCCACATCTGTAGCTATGGAAAACATGAGTACAGAATCAAGGGTGAATTCAGCATCATAGATAACATTTTCCAATGAACCTTTCACGCAATGTTCGCTTACCATGTAAAATGTACTACTGAGAGTCGTTAGTCCATAAAAATCCACGAGATTTGGGTGATGTATGGACGTCTTGAATTCAATGAGTGTGTACTTAATTCTTTTGGGAATCATTTTGATAAAAGGAAGCTGTTTTAGATAAACAGAGATATTTTGATACTTGCCAAAGCGCATGGTTGTTCCATACGGATTAGATAGCATGCTGTTATTTCCCAGACTACTGAGGCTACAGTTTGGATGGATCGCTTGCCTACTGGCTTTTCTGGTTTTCATATTGTTCGTGCTTGTTGCAAAGACATCACTAAACTCAATCTTGTCAACTGGAATTTTCCATTCATTGGCTCTGAGGGCTCTTGAAATCTTCATATTTTGCCATACCATGTAACCAATAGAAAGAAATATCAAAAGAATTACTATTGGTGACGAGATAATGACTGGCAACTCCCAAGTGTTAGTCTCCCTGTTCTCCCACGCAATCTGCTTTTCAGCCATGGAATGAACCGCTTGGTCAACGCAATTAAACTTTTTCAGGAGATCCATGACCTTGTCTGCCACTGACAGACTGAGAGGGACCATTCCTATTTCTATGCATAAAGACTGTGCTTCACTGTCATAAAGGAACCAATAAACGTAACGATAAAATTCAACTGCAGATTCACAATTACTCATGTTATTCATGCGGATAATGAAATAGGTGTATCCTGCTATGGGGTAGGCCATCTCCGAGGCCGCGTCACTCAGACTTCCGGTCATGCGATGGTTAAAGGAGTCCGAGAAGTAATCCATGGCCGCCTGCACCCCAGCTGCGTCAGGAGAGGTTGCAAACCCCGCCTGATTGACCACTCTGGCGACTCCAACAAAGGAAGAAATATCCAGTATATCGGCTGCTGACATGTAACCTATGGAGTACTGGACAGACATGATGAGTCCAGCCATCCCACTCGTAGTCACGCCGTAGTAGTCAATCACAGAACTGTTCCAGTTCCCATCTAAACCTTTAGCAAATACTCCATAATGATCTCGCCATTCTTCACTGAAAGATGACAGAGCTGATGTAAATATCTCGGTGGTTCCAGACTTCTCAGATCTTGCTAAGCAAAGGATCTGGGCAGATGGCAGTTGCACCTGAGGATTAATGGCGGATATGGACGGATCATCCCACATTGTGTACGTACCATTATATATGCCAGTAACATGTTCCCTTGTCAGGTTCAGAGAGGTTATACTGCCTAAGTTGAAAGCCAGCACCACCGCCCTGAAAATATAAACAAACTCTAGCTTTCTTACAGAGAAGAGCACCACAACATTCAATATACATTTCTTACTAGTACGTATCAAGTGTCATCATTTCAATTGATCATCTGTTACCATAATGACATTAATGACCGTGATGTGTCAAGGTACTGTTATGTTAGCGCTTTGAACAAACTTGCTTGGTATACTACTTCATCATCATCATTGCCAATCCATTCATATCAGACAGATCAAGCACAATCCAATAAAAATCAGGTCGTCCAGAAACACCTTCGATCTGCACATATTTCTAATCGGCTTCTTCAAGCTGACACATTGATGAAATATCTCTATTTAGTCCATGTACATTAGACCCGATCCTTCTTATTGGGCGTGCTGTGATTTTATCACATCTAAACAATAGGGCGTATAATAATTTGTATCATTAAAACCTGTCCTGTATTGGTGAAAACCGATGTACATCTCTGAGAGCCATTTTAATCCCACCCTTCCCTTTCATGTGAGAACATTTGGTTTCTTGAATTGATTTTAGAGTAAAATGTATACTCCAAGCTCAGATGTTGATTCTTATGTTTTATTTAATAGCTTAAGCAGGAGTTGAGGGCTACTTCTACATGATCGAGAGAGGTGAGTGTCTGCAACTCAGTTGTTTCCCCCTCACTCAAGCCAGTGCTCCAATCAAATACCGTTATTTCTTATCATGCCGATATGACAATGCAAATGAACGACCCCGAGTCACTTTTCGTAAAATAAGTTGGGCATATAAGCTTAATTACTGTAAATAGTGCTGAAAATGTCTAAAGTCCAACAAATTAAGTCGATTCTGTACGATAAGTTTCTAAAAGTGCGTATGAGCTATGTGTATATATAGTTAGTGTCTCCTATCAAAAAAACAAACTGGAAATGCTTACCCTGCCATTACCGGAAACATTTGCAGATCTGGGTAATTCATGTAATCATCATCGGACAGTAAAGAATCTGAGCCAGCATATTCTACTTCCGGTCCAACCTCTCCCTTGATTCGCTTTTTCCCGGTACCGCTTCCTGTGACGTCATAGGGCATGACGAGTGACGTAAAGTGTCTTCGGTGTGACACGAATAATGGGATCCACTTGTTGTAGACAGGAGCTGGAAATGAGGCTCCAGCGCCTCTCAGAAACACGTTTTCATTTTGTTCAGAAGAAGGAAGCGTGAATGAAATCACAAAGCAAAGTAGAACCCATTTGAACATTCTGGAAATTTGTCCTTGTTGTATCTTCAAGTCGACTTTTTGGCTTATTACAAATTCTGAAAACAAAGAGAAAATTGTATAAAATTTCTATATGCCATTACTTGATTGACATACTTTCTTGATTGACAAACAATTTTCTTGGCTGACGCAATTTTCTTGGCTGAAATAAAATGGTTGACAAGTATAATTTACATGATTCATAAAGAATTCACTGGCCTCAATTACAACTTCTGTCAATATTTTACTTGGTTTACATACGATTAACCAGGACAAATCACGTCACTTCTGGAATTTCATGAAAGCTTTATATTTACCAGTTTACCTCTCTCTTAAATTCCAGTTCGCAACGATTTTTTTTAAATCAATAGATTTTGATCAAATATTCCCCTTTAATGTTTGTTTTACCACAACAATCAGGAGCCACCATATATATTTGAGAAAGATACTAATATATTTCCTGAATTGGACCAGTTTGCTTCACTTCTTGTTTACAAAGTATTTACTTCAATAATTAGGGTATTTCCCTTTTGTTTTTGTTTTGCCTCTGAAATTGAGAATTTTGATTCCATGATTTAAAAGTTCTTTACCTGAGATTCACAAATCTCAGTAATAAACCCATTTAATTCCAAAATAAATTACCTGTTTACAAACCCTTCAGCTGAAATCCTAAACTCTTCAATCTGATACTCCAGTTTATAATTAATTTTTCATCAACAATTTCCGACCTAATGTATACCATTCTTCATCCGAGTTTGTTTCAAAGTTTCATTAAGTGAGCAGTATGCTTCCAAATATTTGACCAAGTTGACAAACAATTTATTTAAAATCCTTAAATCACATATATGCCAATTATTTAAGGATAATGTTACTTTTTTGATTTCTTGTTACCCATTAATGATAATAATAATAATAATGATAATAATAATAATAATAATAATAATAATAATAATAATAATAATAATAATAATGATAATGATAATGATAATGATAATGATAATGATAATGATAATGATAATGATAATAATAATAATAATAATAATAATAATAATAATAATAATAATAATAATAATAATAATAATAATAATAATAATAATAATAATAATAATAATAATAATAATAAAAATAATGATAATGATAATGATAATGATAATGATAATGATAATGATAATAATAATAATAATAATAATAATAATAATAATAATAATAATAATAATAATAATAATAATAATAATAATAATAATAATAATAATAATAATAAAGATTTGTATAGCGCTATTCTAGACTATGTCTACTCATGATGCTTTTATAGATGTGTCTTTAGTTGTGTTTTGAAGCTATCGATTGTTTTGCAATTTTTCACTTCAAGGGGCAGGGCATTCCAATTTGTTGGTGCATGTACCATAAATGCCCTATCACCATACAATTTCATATTTGCCTTGTGAACTATATACTCATTATTTTCATTAGACCTCAGGCCCTTTGCTGCTTTTTTATAAGTTAGTAACTGAGATAGATACTTAGGGGAAAAGCCATTTTGCACTTTCCAAGTCAATAGAGCCATTTTAAAGTCAATCCTGGCCTCCACCTGCAGCCAGTGCAGGTCAATTAATTCTTGTGCTATGTGGTCCTTTTTTCTTAATTTACTTACAACCCTGACTGCAGCATTTTGTAATTTTTGAAGTTTAGCCAGTTCACACTTCTGCAATACTGCCAGTAGCGCATTACCATAGTCCAGTGTAGAGGTAACAAAGGCATGTGCCAGGGTATTCACTGTTTTTCATCCAGGCAGCTCCTGACTTGAGAGAGATTTTTTACATGAAAAAAAACATTTTTACACATTTTTTTGATTTGCTGCTTCATTGTTAGTTCTTGATCTAGGATAACGCCTAGATCTTTCACTTTACTGGTTCTCAGAATTTTTGTTTCACCCACTATGATTTCCTCTGGTATTTGCCCTTTTCTAAAATTAGAGCTTTTACCACATATGAGCATTTCAGTTTTACCATCATTTATTTTCATTTTGCTATCTAGTAGGAAAATCTTTATCTTTTTTAGACATTCCTCCATCTCTTTACAAGATTTTGCAGTATCTTCAGCAGATTTTGGGTCAAGAGTGATATATAACTCAACCCATAAAACGCAACCCATCACATAAACTTGCAAAACAAAAGTGAAGTGGAGATAAGTTCAGCATCAATTCCACCAGATGGCAAGCAACGTAGTGACAGAACAGCGTGATCGCACGCTCTTGTCAGTGGCGAATTTTGTTGTAGTCAATACCTCACACTGCAACTTTTTTTTTCAAATCTCGTCACCCTTCCTCTCTGATCACGTTCATGCTTTTTTATATATGTATGTAATCATGCAAACAACAGATGCTTGGTTTTGTTTTTAAGGCCGTACTATAGAATTTCTTTTCAGTATTTTCTATGTTTTTGCATTTTTCAATATAGTACAATTTGGAATATTTACATTTTAAATTCTGTGGCTTTTTCCCAGTGATTTTTTGGCTGAACTTTGATTTAAGACTACCGGGGCCCAAACAGTTTAATGTAGTAATAGAGCGATTTTTTGTTTTAAAATCTTTTATTTTTGATAAATATTTATTTTTCACATTTCATCTTCATGTTAAACCCCTTGTTAATATTAAAACCATTCATTGATGCATGCATTTTTTCCATAGATTTCATGTCAATAGTATTTTGCGATTTGTCTTTATATACAACATTGAAATTCATCACATTACTTTTACTTTTTATCACATCTGTATTTCTCACATTGCTTTTATTATTAAAAACACAGCAGGCCTTTTTCATTCACTAATGAGACATTTTCATTTTCATTAACTTATGAGACATTTGGTCATGTCTAACTTTAGCATCATAGTTTACAGCAATATTTTTCAAGTAGCTTGTAGCAGTTTTTCTACCGATCATATATACAACAGTTATCTTCAATACAATCCCTATTCAGGTTTAGGTTATTTGGCATAATTCTGCTCAAGCCCCCTTTATCCCATCATTCATTAAATTTCCTCTTCTTTATTGCAGTCCCATGGGCAAATCTACAATTTGATCCAAAGCTATATCCACCATCCTTTGCAAAAAATTATAAACAATCTTACTCTCACTTATCCTGTTGTCACTCATCTTGTTAATATTATCAGAGACTTAATATATATCTGCTATTATGCAACCCACACACTCTGAAACCATCAAGACCTTTTCTCAGGTTTTTGCATATCTTCGCAGATGGAAGATGATGTCGGTTGATCAAAAGTGAATTATTTGTGTTATGTGAAGCTGATTGGTCAAAACCTAACCCCCATCTTGGAGTTGATAGGGTGGACGTAATTTTTGAAGAAAAAAAGAAATTCCAACTGCAACAAAACAGGTAAAGCTTGGCCGTGCAACACGTAGCCAATAACACTGTGCATGGCTGACTGTTCACTCGATCAGTACGCACAGTGACCACCTGATCTGAAAATTATACAAACTCCAGAGAAACTCAACAGGCCTACATGAATGGGAAGTTTCCTGTTTAGCCTTTCATACCTTTCTGTTATTTTAAAATCTGAATCGGCATTTTCATACATTTTAATGCAAGGTAGAAAAGGTTCATAACAATTAAATGAATAAGATGGGAAATAAGGTTTCTTTCATTGGTTTGCTGGCTCGCGTTTACTTTTCATTCTGTTTACTTTTCACACATGAGACCATGTCAACAGGCACATGTACATAAAGCTGGAGCATATGAAGCAGGCAATCAAACCAATCAATACAAAGTTGGTCTCCTTCATCTCGGTTATCAGGATGTTTACCAAATAAGACTTCTTACCCGGTGGCCACGTGTACATTACTTCCTATTACGTCGTTTATTGTTTCCGGTCAAGTTTATTTTCAGAGCTTCTTGACATATCGTGTACGGCAACAGAAAAACTCATTTGACATAGCCTTTAACTACTTGCGGTATATTCTTTAATCATATATTGATTAAAGAATATACCGCAAGTAGTTACGTTGGTAACATTGCTCAGCTACTGAATGCGTTCTTTCATCAGAGGACCTTTATAAGATGTATCCGGGGCAAATTATACTGCACAACAGTGTATCATGGCCTAAAAGGGTATCCTATTATCAAAGCACAGATAATCTCTTTGACAATACAACCACATTGATTTTCCCATGTCAACACGGTCAGGTACATGAGAGCAAGCAAAAATTTCAAAGAATTATTACAGCTAGAAGTCATATATTATTACAAAGTTTCCAGCCATAAGATCGTGTTTGGATGTGACTTCCGGTTAAAGTGAGCCAAACATCATAGTCTTCTCATAAAGATGAGCAATTTATGAACTAAGGTCGGTCATTGAAAACAGTCCTCTCATACTGTTGACTGGTAAAACAGGACATCGTGATGTTTATTCAATATATAAGTTTTACACGGAATCAGCTTCCTAAACTTGGAGGCCAGCAGCCCGGACTCGTCTAACCAAGCTGTATACGATACGTCTGAGTTTGGGTTATAATTATATAGGGTTTTACATCACTATCATATTATTGCGGTCATATTATGACGAGACTTACTTGTAGCAGATATAGTGCTGCCTCACTGAATTGTCATGTCACATGACCTTAGAATGACAACCCACCTAGTCACAGGTTGCCTCGGCTCATGTAAGAAATTGTTAAGTGAATTCAATTCTGGCATGGCCGGGAGTTGAACCCACAACCTTATGGTCACCACAGGCTAACGGATGCAATACGCTGGCACTGTAACCAGGTGTGTCATGGCATAAGGCCTTGTACACGTTAGGAAAAGGAAACAGGAGGTTTGAATGTTGTAACAGACTGCCTATTTTCGTATTGAAATGTGATACACACGAAATATTGAGTGAACAATCGCGCACAGATTGAAGTTATATTGATACAATAAGACCTGTGGTACATCATACATGACATTGTCAAAAATCAATTCATTTCATTGTCGGCCGAATTGAAACAGGCACTTTTTATCAATTGCAATATATGTGTGGAAAAGGGAAATTGGTCTTTCATGATTTTTTTGGACATTTTAGTAGACTATCTCTCTGTGCAATACCGGATCACAAATTAGCAATTTGGCTCTGGATTATATGTGGGTCCCAAAATATGACCCATATCAATCTTAACATAATATATAATCAACTATATACTTAAAATTTTAAAATGAAGGATTCTATGGAGTTGAAACCCTGAGCTTTTGCTGTGACTTTAGCCTGTGACAAAACATGATCACCTGATTTTCGGAAAAACTAAAGTCAACTGGCTGACAATAGTGTGATGTAATAACATATCTGGATTTTGCATGCACCATTCTGGTGTTCACATTGAAATGTTAACATTTAAGTGTGTAACGACTGGGTGTTTTATATATAAGCTGCCAGGTGTTTCAGTGAAGTTTTCTGAGAGTGGAAGTGACCTTGGTAAGCTGCAACCTATGGGGGAACCATCCTTGGGTTGTGTGCATTAAACTGCCACTCGTATGAAGGCGACTCTGATATCAAGGAGCTTGAACTGTGGCTTAGAGCAGCAAATCCCAACATTTAAACCTTACAAATGACGTTCCAATGAAAGACAGACCTCCAGCGTTTAGATAGACGACCCTGGACGTGAAAGGGAAACATGAAAGGAATCCAGCATTAAAAATACTTTTCATTGAAAATAAGTCAAATAATCGGTCTTACATTTCCCAGAAAGGCTTTTTTATTCCACAAATCAAACATTTAGTCTTACAGAATTAGTATATATATATATATATATATATACATTGATTGCCTAACCTGTTATCTTTTAATTTGCTTTGTTTGGAGGGAAGACTATCTGAGATGTACCCAATGGCTTAATGACATAATCGAACTAATATAATGATGCCATTGCATTTAATCACCCTATTAACACTTGTTCGATGGTGATAGAATAATAAATATCCTTTTTTTGTCACCATCCAGCCCATTTTGAAGAAAAAACATGAAATGGTCACTAACATTAAGGCCTCTCATTCTTGATCTACCCAACGAAGCAAATACTTCAAAGACAATTTCTGACAGCAGGTCTATAATAATTCATGTTTTGGTTGTAGATCCCCATCCCCTAGTATGTGACTGGTTGACAATGGAATATTACCTAATGATATCTTTGATATTCTGAAACCCAAATAGTTGTTTGTCATATTACATTTCGCATAACAGTCAGCATTGTTTGCATGGAGAATTGGCGTTTGTGTATCTAGATGTGTCATATTGCAATATATGAATATGTATAGTAGACTAAATATGCAATATTTTTGGACTTAAGCTTAATAAAAAAAACTATGATGCCACGGCAGCCCTAAGATAATCTGCTGATGTGCCTACAGAACACTCACGGGACCCTTTTTAGAATGCCTTTTATGTAGAAGACATCGTGGAAACGCTGGCAACTTTTATGTTGCAGCTTTGCGGTATCAAAGCTATGTGACAATGGACAGCTATGTAATAGTTATAATGGATTTTAGATGTCATTAGCATTTTGTAAAATATTATTACTACTTGGATCCACAGAGGGAAGATACTTGCTGATTTTATTTGTTCTAAGCATGCCATATGGATAACTGTACATGTATATCATGACAATGAGGAATAATATACAAATGGATATGATAATTGTTGATAAAAGAACTAGATTTATTTGTCTGGTACACGTTCCTCATGTCTGTAAATATTGTTTTGGTAAACACGACAAGAATATTATACATGAAGGATATGTGACCAAACAAGTAAATATGATACTCTTGAAGAGGACTGCGGATAGGGTTGAAACAAAGATAGAAAAAACATCATCTGATGTTGACATGAAAGACAAGGAATATGTATGCAGCTCTATGCAGCTCTATGCAACTCTATGCAGCTCTATCCCAGCTCTAAGCAACTCTATATAGCTCTATGCAGCTCTATGCAGCTCTAAGCAGCTCTATCTCAGCTCTATCTCAGCTCTATGCAGCTCTATGCAGCTCTATCCCAGCTCTATGCAGCTCTATGCAGCTCTATGCAGCTCTATCACAGCTCTATGCAGCTCTATCTCAGCTCTATGCAGCTCTATCTCAGCTCTATCTCATCTCTATGCAGCTCGATCTCAGCTCTATCTCAGCTCTATACAGCTCTATCCCAGCTCTATGCAGCTCTATCTCAGCTCTATGCAGCTCTATCTCAGCTCTATGCAGCTCTATCTCAGCTCTATGCAGCTCTATCTCAGCTCTATACAGCTCTATGTAGCTCTATCTCAGCTCTATGCAGCTCTATGCAGCTCTATGCAGCTCTATCTCAGCTCTATCTCATCTCTATGCAGCTCTATCTCATCTCTATGCAGCTCTATCTCAGCTCTATGCAGCTCTATCTCAGCTTCTTCAGTTGAGATTGACATGTCATGTTAGATGCATGAGAGACAATACGAAATAAAATCTTATCAAAGGAAACAAATTTGTTCTTGTGTTTCTTGTTTCTGCTTCAAACTACCCTTTCAAAGATAATGCAAAATAAAATTTATACTTCAGTGTTCTGAGAAGAATATATGAAACATTTCCAACTATTAACATATTGGGTTTATTGATTTTACAATCAACAATCTTCAAAGGGAATATTTGTACCAGGATAATATACTTACATGGCAAGTATAGTACACGTATGTTATTCCTATCGTGACAGGAACTTAAACACAAATGAATACACATAATATACTAATATGACAGGTATATTACACTCATTATATGATATGTGATAGCCTAGCACTATCCTTGCGATGATCTTACGGGCTCCCCACGTTATCTGCCATATACCATAGTTAATTTCGTGCCGATTGCAGTAAAGTTGCCCGGGCGATTTTGTGGCAAGCCAGGGCTTTTAGGCTAATGAAATGACATCGGACACAAGCAGACAATTCTAAGATGTCGTATGAGCCGCCGGGAACTTTTATCTGCAAGATAAAGGTTGCAGGCGTTTCCACAATACTTTCATCGTGAATTCATCATGGCAGGGTTAGGGTTAGGCAGGCTTCTGGAAGTATCCCACAGGCATATCGTAAAAATTACCTTTGGGCTGCCGGTGGCATCATACGGTGAGAATAAGATTTTATCATTGACATTCAGCGCAGGGACGGCGGATGATGCGGTAAAATGTGGGATGTGCCGAGGACGATCGACCGGCCGCACAGACATCGGCTATCGGCAGGTAGGTTTACGTACATATTTCATTTATCACTAATAAACTCTCTGGTACCGACGCCCGGCGCAAATGTGACTGAGACAATAGTAAACCCGGTACCACGCTTGGAAGCCGGCCAATTCTTACTTCTCCGCCAGCGCAAGATGAGAAAATAGTTTTTTTTGACAGAAGTGATCAAATTCTCATATCATATAAACGTTTAGTAGAACAAATAAAAAATGAAGTCATGAGCTGGTCACCTATTAGTGGACATGAAGACAGATGATGCTGACAATGTATGGGACGCAACACAAGTGAACCATCTCAATATATGCCACAACTTCAAATCAAATGGTGAAAGACAACATTTTAATTATTAAGAAAATATTAGGATGTCTTTTACATATTCACACTCACCAAACTCTGCTAAGGACGATAATTACCTCCATGATGGGCCTTTAAACGAGTGGAGGTCCTTATCAAAGTTCAGGAGAGGTCCACTCGGCAATGCCCGGGCGGCTTTTTGTGGTAATGACGCTAAGTGGCTGTATCACTGTCCTTTTCTACCTGATTAATTCCGGTCTTATTCTTTTGAATAATTTCCAATCTTAATCAACTGAAATAATACCAGTCTTTCTCACGCCAAGAATTCCCATTTATTTCATATGGATGCAACCATTTACCTGGACTCTTCATTAAGAAATGAGCAATTGACAATTAATATATCTTACACATCGGCCAAATAAAGGCATACGCCCCAAGCCACCAAATATGACCTTATTATAAGACCAGTCATTCCCAACTAGGGCCGATATTATGACACATGTGTGATGCTATATGTATTTCATACCGAAGAATAAAATTGTGCTTACCTAAAGTGTCATGGATCCTGCGACTGTTATTCTAAGCCTTAGATCCTGTGCATCATTAAGAGAGTAGCTCTCATCTGCTCTGTGTGCCATGAGTATATGTCAATACCCCTTGGCCATCACATGTGTGTAACACGGTTACATGTGTGTGTGTGTAAGTGTGAGTGTGTGTGTAAGTGTAAGTGTGTGTGTGTGTGTGTAAGTGTGTGTGTAAGTGTGTGTGTGTGTAAGTGTGTGTGTGTCACACTGCCGGCCACTTCAGATAACATGACGTCATTGGTTAGTTTCATGAAAAGATTTCGGTTTGAGCTGAATACACATAATTTACATTGTTTAAACAATCGTAATTTATATTGGTCTCAGACAAACAATATCATCCAACAAAATAATTAGACGGCGTTTTGGTTTCTTGGTTTCTTTTCAGTGCAAGTCCAGTTCAAGTTAAACATACATTGTACGTGTGGACATTACATAATTCATTTTTTCCTTCAATCCACTATAGTACCATGTCGAGCTAATGAACCAACGCAAAGAGAAATCAACCAGATATTTGGTGTTTCAATTTTGTGAAATATTGAATTAATATAATTAGTGATTTCCTGTCAGCTTTTTGCCAAATTTTTGATACCATTTTATCAATGATAAATTTACCCCACTGTGATACTGCACCCCACTGTGATACTACACCCCACTGTGATACTGCACCCCACTGTGATACAGCACCCCACTGTGATACTACACCCCACTGTGATACTGCACCCCACTGTGATACTGCATTCCACTATCATACAGCACCTCACTGTTATACTGCACCCCACTGTGATACTGCACCCCACTGTGATACTGCACCCCACTGTGATATTGCACCCCACTGTGACACTGCACCCCACTGTGATACTGCTCCCTACTGTGATACTGCACCCCACTGTCATACTGCACCCCACTGTGATACTGCTCCCTACTGTGATACTGCAACCCACTGTCATACTGCACCCCACTGTCATACTGCACCCCACTATACTCTTCTACAGGACGTCTTTGTGCAATCAATCCCTGACCCCATTAGTGAAAAGGTGCTAGCAGGATTGTGAGATGATTGATTAACATTACTCCTGATGTAATGCGCAGTATTTGAAAGCAAGAAAGACATGACATGTTATTTCCTGTAGAGAAATCAGCCACATTTACTCTGAGTGTGAGCTGTGAGTGAGGTCTGGGACATACTTCGATAATTTAAAGCATTCGTGAAATGAGGTTTTTAAGAACTTTTTCCTTGCATAATATAAATGTTAATTTTCCAAACTTTACGATCAAAAGTCGTTGCCCATCATATTTTCCCTAGTACATAAATTTCTGTGCCATTTGAATGTTGATGATTCTTCTGATAAAATCCAAATCATCCATTAGACATTTTGTCAACAGTTTGTTTAGGGTTGGACACAATCAAGGTCACTAGAGGCAGTCACTTAAGATGAAAAATCAAACTTGTGACCTGCATTTCTAACTTATGTTTTATTAAAATGCAAGGTCTCCTTGTCCTAAATCCAAAATCTTTTTGCACAAGGACATGCCATTGAAATTTTATGGCTGCTTAACATACATGTGTTGCAGGGCGTACGTACTCTATAAACTGTATACACTGATTTTGGATAATTAAGAAATCTTATCCAAATTAGTTTTATTAATGAAACAAATATAATTTAATATAGTGTATATAATGTTCAAACATAGTTAAAAATAAATTTGGACAACCAAAATTTTAAATATATACTTAGAGAAAAACATTTTGAGACAGGGAAATAATATTTTGATATTTCCAGTAATGCTCCTAGCAAAGATTATGACAACAAATTAACTTCAAATGAATCTTAATTCATAATGCTTATCAACTGCAGATAAAGAAAGACTATTTTTGACAGATATAATATGCAACTGCCTAAGTATTTCACATATTGTTTTGAAAAATTGATACATTACCTGGGGTACGTACTATACACATAATCCAACACAGAAACAACACTGATTTTTCACAACAAAAATGAAATTAAAATGTTTAGGAAACCGATTTTTATTTTAAATTGATTTGCAATTGGCATTCCATAATTTTTTAATACTTAGATATCTTTTTGAGCATCAAATAAGTCTATTACAGTGTTCGGTTAGGCTTCATCAAGGTCTAAATGTGCACTTGACAGTATTACAATGTAATAAGATATTTTTTGATGTCACCAAACATTTAAGATGTTGCTTATGATAACAAGCTGAATAATACCTTTTAGATAACAAAAAAATAAATAAAAAATAAACCATAAATCAGTGTGCTAATTCCAAAACAATAAATATTTTGATGTCCTATACTTATTAAAAATTATGTCCTATACTTATTAAAAATACATTGCACAAACAAGGTATATTTTGACTAACTATTATACATTTAGTTTTTTTTAGGATTGTCTCGTGTATGACATCATGGCAAACCTGGATATCCTAAAATACCTCAGAAAAAAATGTGTTTTTTAAAATGAATTTCTGGTTTTAACCCCTGTAATAAAAAATTCTACATTTCTAATACTGATTGATTGATTAATTTGATTTTTATAGTAGTTTATACACGTACAATATAGGTACAAAAATATATTTGACCAATGTTGAGTATTGTTAGTGAAATAATTGTTGATTGAAAATGAGATGTCTCGTCTGTTTGTAGTGTACATACCCCCATCATAGCATACGTACCCCCTTGTACAAAGAGATGTTAGTGTTGGTCTTGATAGAATTTTAAATCATTTATGTTGTTTGTAAAGTGATGAGATGTCAAGTGGACAACTCTTAAAAAAAACAGGTTTGATAATTATGTTTTGGCTTTTAACACAAAATTTTTAAAGATAGGAAACATGACGTTGCCTCCATTTTTTAAATTGTATTCTTGTTTAATTTACTCATTTTGGCTATGTTCTTTGAATAAGAAGTCCACAAACTTTTGTATGTGATGGATTTAAAAGTCTATCAAGACTAACACTAACACCTCTGTGAGCAAGGGGGTACGTACTCTACAAGACTTCATATCTCATTTTCAGGTTTTGGGAGCATGCTTTCAACCAATAATTATCTCACTAATAATACTCAACAGTGGCTCAATATGACTGTATAATATGAATTAGTTGTCTTTTCTGGAACTACCAATTCACATGGGGGTACGTACTCTACGCATTTTTGTTGAAATTCTCCTCAAAACATCATATGCTATGTTTAACAACTGGAATGACTAACAGAAACAAATTTAACAAGACTAGTATGATAACATGAGAATGTATAAGCATACAATGGAAGTAAATAAAACTGTATGAAAATGAACCAAACAGATGATTATAACTAGCAGGGTGTAGGCTTCATGTACCAACACATGATCTGAAAACACAGATCAATGGCATGCATGCTGGAACATTACTCGTACACCTTCATAGTAGGAAACTACGCCCCCTCGCGATCTTAAGCAGGATTCCACTAGTGATAAAATGAAGGGATGAAAATGAAGGAATACAGTGAGATGAGTATCAGCGTAATGTAACATGCCGTTGATTTGAGATGTTGATGGGCAAAGGCGTAATATTCACATAACAATGATTTGACTATCTTAAATTATCTATTTGTTTATTCCTTCATATGATATTGTCACATGAAGGTATCTATTAATCCATTTGTGTTATTAATATTAGGAATGTAGACAGTCTTTTATTATTGGGGTTTTAAACCAGAAATTCCGTAACAAAACACATATTTTTCTGAGGTATCGTGGAATATGCAATTTGCAGTGATACCATACACCAGACAATCTAAAAAAAAACTAGAGAAATAATTAGTCAAAATATGACTTATTTGTGCAATGTAACCTTTATATTAATTGTGAAATTTACCTTGACAGAAAGGTACAACACATAATGATTTGGCGCACAGAGGCCTGTTTGTCCCTTAATGTTTGTCCATTGGTACAGGCTAACACCCTGGGAGGCCACAATAGAGGTCACATGATTGTATACATGTGGCCACCTGGTGGGGCCATGGGCCGTGGCGCAGTTGGTTAGGGCGCCAGCTTATTAGCACCAGTTCCTCTGTGGTGATCCAAAGGTCGTGGGTTCGAACCCCGGCTGTGCAGAGATTGAACTCATGACACAATTTCCCACATGAGCTGAGGCCCGTGCCTAAAGGGTTAACCCGTTGTCCTTGTAAATCTGTGACCGGGTGGGTTGTCATGTCAAGGACCTGCGACATGACAATTCAGTGAGGCAGCACTATATCTGCTACAAGTAGGTCTCATCACGAAATAACTGAAATAATGTTGAAAGTGATGTAAAACCCCAAACAAACAAACAAACCACCTGGTGGTAAAAAGAGTACAGGCATTACTTGGTATAATAATAATAATAATAATAATAATAATAATAATAATAATAATAATAAAACTGATATCGCGCTGATACCAGTCGGGACTGTTCATAGCGCTGTGTCTTAAAAGAGTCGACTGTAGTGCTAACTCTAAAGTTAGTAGGTAGCGCATTCTAGAGTCTGGGGCCGATTGCCGAGAAAGCCCTATCACCCACAGTCTTCAGGCCCTTTTTTGGCACACATAGATAGGTACCATCATTTGATCTAAGGCTCTGTTCACCTTGTTTCACGTGCAATAGATCGCGCAGGTAAGGGGGTGCCTTACCATTTAGGGCCTTCCAGGTCATTAAGAGAATTTTAAATTGTATTCTTGCATGTGCGGGAAGCCAATGCAATTCCTTCAGTTTTTCTGATATATGATCGAATTTCCTGAGTTTACCAACGACCCGTGCTGCAGCGTTCTGCAAATATTGCAGCTTCCTAATTTCAGAGTTTGGTAAGCCAGCAAGTAGTCCGTTGCCATAGTCCAAAGTAGAGGTCACAAAGGCGTGTGTTAGGGTAACGGCCCTTCTTGCACATTTTTCTGATTTGAGCCTTTAAGTTCATACCCGAGTCTAGTGTGATGCCCAGATCCACCACACTGTTTGATGGTGATATAGTTGAATCACCAACTCTAATGGATGATGGCAAGTATGTGTTTGTATCACGTATGTCTGTACATATCAACATTTCAGTTTTTCCATCATTAATCTTCATTTTGTTTGATATCAGAAACGCTCTGACTTCGTCAACGAATTTTCAAGTTTGTTTTTACTAATTTCTCCATTTAAAGAATACTGCGATTTAAAGTTGCTGTAACAGATAATATGATGTAAAATTTGACAAGTTATTTTCCAACCATTTAGAAATGTAATCCATGTGTAAACACATCAACCACATCACTTTTTGGTTTTGATGGGTCAATTTTAAGTTTTTGAAGAAAGATTCAATAGGAGAGCTGGAAAAAATATCAGTCCCATGGGTTCAAAATTTCAAATTTCCTCATGGGGAATCCTAGTGATGTCATCACCTCAGCTGCCAGGCTCCTGCTGGTGCTGGGGCTAACAGGGCATGCGTCACAGGATGTTTTGATTGCATGGCCAAATAAACAATACACATGTGTTTCATTTTAAAAATGGGAAGAAAGAAGTTATATCAAACCAAGGCAGAAAAAAATAAAGCCAAGCATGATACCAGAGTTTACCTTCAGAATTACAACATACATAAACACGGAAAAACACATGGGTGAAGGAGGTCTGTCACATGGATCCTTGTTGCCCTCCCATCATGCCTACTCCTAACCGGGGTCATATTCTTGCACTCCACATGCTAAAAATAGCTACCCTCAGCAGCTGTGTGGGGTATACCCTGGTCAGCAGCAGCAGGCCTGGCTGACCGTTATAGATGGCAGCCTGATGAAACCACATGGCTTGAGATAAACATTTGATTTCTGTGCTTGTAACATATATATTCTCACAAACAAGAATGGGGATGTGTTGTGTGGAACATGTCCAACCAATTTTGAGGTATGTAAAAAATTGCCCGGGAAATGATATTATCTGTTACAGCAACTTTCATGAAAAAATTTCAATTTACATCTGCAGAAAAATAAATACTCAGGGGGAAGAATTATAGGGCAAAACAGTTTCCAGCTTCTAGAACTCCTTGAACCATGAAAAAAAATTACTTTGCTTCACTCGGCACTGCAGTATATACAATTAATTTAACGAAAGCATATTTGAAGCGGCATCAGCAACAAATGCAGTTACAAAATAATCTTTAGGGTAACATACAATCCATCCCAATACATTTTATAATTATTTACAAGGCATTTAGCCTTATTACTTTACTCAATGTTTATTATTGGGCAAAATATAAACCTTCACGGATTGGACTTTTTAACTTTGATTAATGGGTAAATCAATATCTTAACTATGACATTTAAATATAACACATATTCAATGATTACATTATCAGTGATCTGGCTAATTCACACTGGAGACCTCCTGATGTTGTGAGCAAGGTAAGCACAGTTGCATGAGGCCGTGATATGCATATTTCTTTCAAATCTATGGAATATTGAAGAATCTTAATATTACTTATAAAAAAGCAGTTTCATTAAAAAAAGGGAGTAGAAAGATAATTCAAATCGCACTAGAGAGCTCTTGATGTTGCAAGCAAGGTAAATACAGTTGAGTGAGGCTGCGAGATGCACATTTCTTTAAACACTGAATATCATATATACAAATGACCAGAGTTTCGTCAATAATTGGAATAGAAAGACCAATTAACTAGTAGAATTTGAGTAGAAAGACCAATGAAGACATCTAGACGTTGCGAGACGGTAAACACAGTTGCGTGAGGCTTCGAGATGCACATTTCTTTCACTTACATTTTGTATGGTGAATATCTCAGCAACCACATATAAAAGGAAATTAAACCTAGGCATACATAAATGTCTTAGGTCATAGCTTTGCCTTGTTATATTGTTTTAGTCATATAACCTTTTACCTTGACACATTGACCTTTAATTCGAAATTTGTGTGCATAAAAAATCTCACAACCATTAAGGTCACATGCAATTTGTAATTCAGTGTTTTTTTTCTCCTACAATTGCAATACCATTCTTATTGGTATGTTTTATACTCTCATTCATCCACAATTAATGGCAAGGGATGGAATCAATGTATCAACGTGTTATTAAGAATAAGTTCATTCATTCATAGCATACAGAATGATAGTAATCATAACTGTCTTCAAACCTATCCCAGCATGCATTGTTCATGACACAAGAGAAAACTGGTGGATCACAATGTTGAAACCCAATTAAGGTGTAAGAAGTGCGCACTATTGCATGTTGTATGTATGTTCCCCCTAACATAGTTTTTTACGGATATTTCGCAATTACAATAAATTAACATATTAATGAAGCAGTGAGTTTTATAGTATTGCTGTACCTTTGTTTTTATTTAAAACATAACATGACAAACTTCAGATATATTTTTACATTAATTGTAACTACACTCAAGTTGGTTATTTAGAATAATAATGTTGAATTTAGCGGAAAACCATCAAAATCGGTAAATATAGTTCCATGACCTGGTTACCACAGCAAAACATTTGATCTCAAATAGTTTATGTTTGTAACAGAAAGGTATGGGCCATGTTTATCACCAAAGCCTTTATAAGTAAGTTGTCATTTATATATAATAATGCTTAAACTGTCCCAAAACATTAAAACAGGTAAATTCAGTCTGTGTAAGGGACAATGCAATTTCATCACCTTGTTACCATAACAACACATTTGACGTTAAACATTCCATCAGTGTAACATTAGGGTATGACATATGTGTATCATTATATATAACATAATTTGTTTATTCAAGTAACATTGTTTGTTTATTAGTAAATTGCATTGCACAAGAATCAAAATTCGGAAATTTGCAATGAACTGATTACAAGGTATTGTGTTTACCTGGTTACCATTGCAACATAGTTTATAGCAAATGATTTCGGAATCAGACATTGAAATATGCTGAACAATGAACGTTAGGTAGCTAGTACATCATGATAATCACTTGTGGAACGCTGGTTTCTCAATATTCGAAATTACAAACAGATATTTTGTTAATATACGTTTTCCGCAATCTAGATTTATGAGAAAAACTGCAGCTGTGTAAACCAGATTTGTCCGGAACTGTTATTTTTATTTTATTTTTTTCAAAATAGAAATCATTGAC
Organism: Amphiduros pacificus; assembly: GCA_949316495.1. NCBI lineage: Eukaryota > Metazoa > Annelida > Polychaeta > Phyllodocida > Hesionidae > Amphiduros > Amphiduros pacificus. The sequence goes on along the minus strand of OX439001.1, from coordinate 52,443,144 downwards.
TGATTAAAGACAGTGGCCATTTGAAATAATTGAAGTTCCACTTCACACACACATACATAAAATCTTTGATCTGAATCAGATCAGTAAAGCATAATCTTTCTTTGATACGTTTAACCAGGACCACTCCATGCGGGTATTGGCACTGGTCTAATGGACTGCTATCTGAGGCATTTGTAAAAGAGATGACCTAACCTCACTCATCATTAGGCATACAAGACAACAAAGCCTTATAAATCCTTTCAATGGAACAGAGAGTGGTTGACTTCTATCGCTTAAAAGAACTCAATAAATATACATCTCACAATACACACGCAAAGTATGCATTATTTTAGATTTCAGTGTTATTTTCTCAGAGAGTCGAAAGTGATCTCTCTTTTGATATAATCAATATTCCACCCACCGGTTTATTGATTAAAGCCCGGCATATTCTGGACCGCACTCAACACTATTTGTACACTTTGTTTTACACGATATATTTACAGACAGGGGTCGTGATTGCAAATCAATCACTGAATATATGTCATGTTGATGGTTATCAATTCATCAAATATAAAAAAAAATCTTCACTGGACATTTCCAATTTAAACAGTTGATTAGAAAGATAAACTTTTTCAATACCTAAACGTATGAACTTTTTTGGCCACCGGAGGGAAATATTAAACATTGACGCACTGTTTGATTAAATGAGAACCTTTTCAAAGTTATACTTTAAAGTTACATCAAATACATACAAGTTATACTTTAAAGTTACATCAAAAGCATACATAATCTATTAGAAAAGTAATGATGAAAGGCTTACATTTTAACACTCATTAAATAGAAATGCTTCAATGTGTATATGATGTTCAGAGAAGCAATTATTTCCTTTATATATAAAGCATACCAAGGATAATTGTCCCTCTGTTGTGATTTATTAATTGGTGTGAAACATTGCCACTTTCCTGTGCGAATCTAGTACTTTGAATTGCCTCTGTATAATGAGAACCAAACATCCATGTTGCCTCAAATCAGACTGGACCTGTTCAAAGCCCAAATTATAAAAGTGAAACTTAAAGAGATATATTTTAAGTGATATCTTATTCCCTAAAGAGAAATCAAGTACATTTTCAACCTGTATTCAGCCATCTTGATTTTTATTACTCATTGAATTTCTATCAGGCATATGTCAGTTCCCTGTGACACCTAAATACTGCCAGAATAGTGTCCAGAAAAATACACAACACTCACTGACTTTCATTTCCATTTTCTATTTTTCGAGTTTAATTTCAACATATAAAATGTGTATGGACATGATATGGCACACATCATGTTCAGTAATTGCATGCTTATTTTATACACTAACATACAGATAATAAACCAGAAAATGGTGTCGTATATCTAAATGAGAGATACATTGAAGATATCTACCTTTTTACCTATTTGCATTCATTTTTGATACCATTTCAGACATACTTCCAGAAAACGTTGCTCTCTGAAATTAATGAATAGCTCTCATCATAAAATAATTTGATATTTTGGTGAAGATCCTAACCATTTTTGTGATTTACGAGTAAGAAAGTTACACTTTTCAAAGTGGCACAGTGGGTGAGGTGTCTTCCATGCTAAAGGTCTTGGGTTCAATTCCTGGTTGGGACAAATGTTTTTTCATATTGTGGTTTTATGTGAGCAATATACATGGCAGTACATGGCAGTACATATAGAATTGAAGAGTATATTGTAAATGAAAAAAATATTTTTTTGAAATGAATTTCTACAGAAAAAAAATGACATCTTCATATTGGGTTTTAATTTGAGCGATATGCCCATCAGAACATTTAAAATTCACTTGTTTTTGTTTTTATTTGTTTTTTTTTCTATACTAAAGACAAGCTGGGCGAATCTGTCACCAAAATGTTTAATTTTAGCAGATGATACCCACAATTATTGAACTCATGATACAATATCTCACATGAGCTGAGGCCCATGCCTAAAGGGTTAACCTGTTGTCCTTGTAAATCTGTGACTGGGTGGGTTGTCATGTCAAGGACTTCCGACATTACCATTCAGTGAGGCAACACTATACCTGTTACAAATAGGTCTCATCACGAAATGACTGAAATAAATGTTGAAAGTGATGTAAAACCCCAAACAATGACTCAATGTATTATGTAGCAGATACATGACTCAATTTACTATGTGGCAGTGACATGACTCAATGTACTATGTGGGGCAGAGACAAGTCTGTTCATAGCACTGTATTCAGGATGTGCATCCTGAAGAGATGAGTTTTCAGTCTACACTTAAACGAGGAGACTGAGGCACTAATACTAATTTCACTAGGCAAGGAATTCCAGAGTCTAGAGTTCCTAATGTGGTAATAGCCTTTCTGGCACATTTTCCTGATCTGGGCCTTCATGTCCATCTTAGAATCAAAGATTATGCCAAGGTCAACCACTGACTCACTGGGAGCAATATCAGAGCTGCCAACCCTGATTGTGTCTGGGATACTGCTGATGGTAGCAGTATTATACCTGTCAGTACATATAAGCATTTCTGTTTTTCCATCATTTATCTTCATCTTGTTTGATATAAGGAAGTTTCTAACCTCACTGACACACTTTTCCAGTTTGTGTCTGCTTATATCAACTTGATGGGGGGAAGTGTGGTCCATAGGGATGTAAATCTGAGTATCATCAGCATAAATATGATAGCTCAGACCATATTTGGCTAGGATATCAGAAAGGGGTGTCATATAAATGGTAAAAGGTATGGGGCCTAAGACTGAGCCCTGTGGGACCCCATATCCTATGGACTTGAGGCAAGACCTATGAGTCCCTACTTTCACACACTGTTTCCTGTTGCTTAGATATGACCTGATCCAGGAGAAGGCTTGACCTTTGACATTACATCTAGCCTCCAGTCTATCAAATAAAATTTGGTGGTCAATGGTGTCAAAGGCAGCGGATAGGTCAAGTAACAGCAGGATGACTGACTTCTTTTTGTCTAGAGCACACAGGATATCATTTTGCACCTTTAGCAGTGCAGTTTGTACTACGATATTCTTTGTATGCTGATTGAAACTTGTCGGTAAGGCTGTTCCTTACCAGATGGGGGACCAATTGGTCTGCTACTGCCCTCTCTGTTAGTTTAGAAATATATGTTAGGTTGGAAACAGGTCTGTAGTTCTTCTCAACCAGTTCAAGGCCAAGTTTCTTCAGCAGGGGTGTTATGATGGCTATTTTCATATTTTCAGATACTGCTGATTCCATCAGTGATTTGTTTATGATGGAGGTAATTATTGGTAAGAGGTCATCTAAGAGGTCGAGTAGGAGCCAGGTCAGGATAGGATCCAGCCCACAGGACTTCTTTGCAGACCTTTTGACTAATTTTCGCACATCACCTGTGGTAAGGGTGTGAACCTCTCAAGACTTGCTGTATCTGGTGAACTTCTATTGTTCGCAGTATCACCTGGTGGCACAATTTGGCAGGGTGGAGCCTTATCAATGTCAAGGAGAATTCTGTCTATTTTTTCAAGAAAGAATGTGTTGAACTTCTCGGCTATGACTCTAAAAAGCTTTTTAGGGTCATGCTTGTTTTCTTCAACCAGGTTGGAGAAATATGTAGATTGAGCTGACTTCAGCATGGAATTGTATTTATTTCTCTGAGAGTTATATAATTCCTTTTCAATGTGAGAGTCAGTCTTTCCAGCTTTGATTGGTCACTCATCCAAGGTACAGGCTTATGCTGAGTAACCTTGGCCTGCTTGATTGGAGCGTGCTTGTCCATGAGTGATGTGAGTTTCTTGTCATAGTAATCCACCATGTCACTCAAGGATAAGTGTTCCCATTCTGGGTTTACACTAGTTAGGGATTTGATGTCATCCCTTAGGGACTGGAGATCATCTTATGATCAGATATGTACTCATCCACCAGGTGGCTCTTGAGAAACTTGTTCCCCTTGAAGGTAATGATTAGATCAAGGGTGTTCCCCAACTTATGGGTTGGTTCATGTACCCATTGGTTCATGTGAAAGGTAGATAGCATGTCATTGAGCTTTACGACATCATGTTTATTTGGCTTATTGACATGGAAATTGTAGTCTCCAAGAAAGGTGACCTCATGATTAAGTGACCCGTAGTGTGCCAGTAATTGAGTGAACTCATCATAGAACTCAGAATAGGTGTATCTATTCACATCAGATGGTTCAGGTCTGTAGATGGTGACAAAAGTGAACTTCTTGCCCTTAATCAGCAGAGATGCCTCCATCAGCTCCATTGTATTTACAATGGGTTAGTTCAACCTATTGGTTTCAAAGGGGAGCTCAACCCGATGTAACAAACCCAGGCCGCCCCCCGTGCGTCCGAGCCGAGGGAACGAGTGAAATTTGAGGGAACCCTTCTCAAGTTCATTTTTAACCCTCTCATCACCCGTTTCATGTAACCATGTCTCAGTCACGAAAAGAGCATCCATGTTATGTTCAAAGAAGCAGTCCTTTATAGTTAAAACCTTGTTAGAGACACTCTGGACATTACATGAACCAATAGAGATCTGGTTGCTAGGTTTGTATTGTGATGACTGTTCATTGTTTCTTGTGGCTCCCCCTGTGTTAAGCAGTACATGTGTTGTGTCAGCTGGTCTCATCAGGGATGCGCTCTGATTGGCTAGCCGAGCCGGGAAGTGTGTATTGTAATGTGTATTGCACATTTTTCTAGTTTTAATACATTTTTCAGTATTATGATTTTTATTTTCAAAAATGGTTTTGCCTGAAAGGTTAAACCATGCCCGTGAGATAAACTGAAACTATTCAGAGAGGCTTTTCAGGCCATTCTCAACATGGACCACCACATTTGTTGCGTTATGCGATGCGTACCCGCCAGAGCCATCTGGTGGCGAATTGATTGGGTTTAGACCCCAGAGTTTAATATTTTAAGAGGAAAGTTTGGTATGAATATGTTTAAAATATACATGCTCTTTGAGCGTTAGAATATGAGGTCTCAGATTAGACATACTACGATTAGACAATATGAGATTAAACATTCTATTAGAGAATAGAAGTTGGTTAATTTTTATAATTTTGTAGCAGTTTCTGATTTCAAGAAGATTAAGATTTGCTTTTACTGGGTGTTTTTTTTACATAGGACTACATTGTTAGTTTTATAGTATGGATTTGTGACTTCATTGGTGGACAAAGAGGTTGAGGGTTGAGTCTTTGTTTTTTTATTGTCAAAAATACATACATTCATTAGTTTAATATGTGCATGAAATATACAATTGCAAACCACAACACTTTTCATAATGTCACTGTTATCATATACTGCATAATCATATTCATATTCATTTTTATCTTCATATTTTGACAACTCTGGCTAGTCCCATCAGTTAGCAGAAGTTTTGAGGCGAGAACTGATGGCAGTTTTTGCCTTCTCGATTGCGTCCTTAGATCCTCTCATATGAACTGGCTTTCCATCCTGGACCGCTTCTTTAAGAAAGATTTTTGCTCCGGGTTTTTCCTCCATTTCTTTCACAATAGGAGATTTAGAAGATTTAGGAGATTTAGAAGATTTAGAAGATCGAGAAGAGACGACTTTTGCAGACCTTTTCCTCTTATCACTAGAAGGATTGTTGGAGCTCGGCGGAGACACAGGTTCACATTTCTCCGGGATGGTTACTTTGTTCAGAGTCTTCACCAGGGCATCTAACATACTGGAAGTTAATTGTCTATACTCTCCGATCTAGCAGCCGAAGAAAGAATCGACTTCCACGTAAGAATATCCGGGAAGTTTATTCGTAGTGATGAAACAGTTCACAAAGGCATACCAAAGATGCTTCGAAACTTCACCAGCAGACGGCGTGGGAGTAAGACACACGACCATAGGACCTTTGGATCTTATTAGTTTAAATGCCGTGAGGTATTTCAGATATAGTTCATTATAGTCATGTGTGGAGAGAAGAGAAGTTTAGCGATCTGTTCATCGTTGGCCGCTTCGACGGTGAGCGGCACTCCTCATCTCCACGCTAGAATTGTTCAGGTTAGACATGATGTTTTCTTATTTCTTTCAAGTCAATATAATATAATAGCATGGCTGTGAATCAGTGTATAAGATTTGTATCAGTGTGCGACAAAGCAGCGAATGACCACAGGTGGACAGAATTACTGTTAATTGGCAGGTAAGAGGTGAGATTGTTCAAATCTTAGCTGTCAAAACCAAAATTTGCAGGAGCCGATATGAAAGACGTCCACCATTCCTCGCGCATGCGCACTTTTTTCATCTAAAGAGATATGGCTCAATGTACTATGGGGCAGAGACATGACTCAATGTACTATGTGGCAGAGACATGGCTCAATGTACTATGTGGGGCAGAGACATGACTCAATGTACTATGTGGGGCAGAGACATGGCTCAATGTACTATGTGGGGCAGAGACATGACTCAATGTACTATGTGGCAGAGACATGGCTCAATGTACTATGGGGCAGAGACATGGCTCAATGTATTATGTGGGGCGGAGACATGGTTCAATGTACTATGTGGGGCAGAGACATGACTCAATGTACTATGTGGCAGAGACATGGCTCAATGTACTATGTGGGGCAGAGACATGACTCAATGTACTATGTGGGGCAGAGACATGGCTCAATGTACTATGTGGGGCAGAGACATGAATCAATGTACTATGTGGCAGAGACATGGCTCAATGTACTATGGGGCAGAGACATGGCTCAATGTATTATGTGGGGCGGAGACATGGTTCAATGTACTATGGGGCAGAGATATGACTCAATGTACTATGGGACAGAGACATGACTCAATGTATTATATGCCAGAGACATGGCTCAATGTATTATGGGGCAGAGATATGGCTCAATGTACTATGTGGCAGAGACATGGTTCAATGTACTATGTGGCAGAGACATGACTCAATGTACTATGTGGGGCAGAGACATGGCTCAATGTACTATGTGGGGCAGAGACATTACTCAATGTACTATGTGGGGCAGAGACATTACTCAATGTACTGTGGGGCAGAGATATGGCTCAATGTATTATGTGGGACAGAGACATGGTTCAATGCACTATGGGGCAGAGACATGGTTCAATGTACTATGGGGCAGAGACATGACTCAATGTACTATGGGGCAGAGACATGACTCAATGTATTATGGGGCAGAGACATGGCTCAATGTACTATGTGGCAGAGACATGGCTCAATGTACTATGGGGCAGAGACATGGCTCAATGTACTATTGGTGGCAGAGACATGGTTCAATGTACTATGTGGCAGAGACATGGTTCAATATACTATGTGGGGCAGAGACATGACTCAGTGTACTATGGGGCAGAGACATGACTCAATGTATTATGTGGCAGAGGCATGACTCAATGTACTATGGGGCAGAGACATGGCTCAATGTAGTATGGGGCATATACCGCACAATGCATAATATTGTACGAGGCAGAATGGGATTAGTGTGTCACCATTATTTTGTGTATGATATACTGCAAGAATTCAATCCTCTAGTCAAATGAGAGGCAAATCTTGGGGATCATTGATTTAGAAATTAAACTGCAGTGGATGAATGCGACATCATCTTAATCCAAGTCCATCTTTAACATAAATCACAGAAACCGGAAAAGTTGTTGTATAAATACTTCTGCCCTGTGACCTACAGAGGCACGCAGCAAAGTTATGAAGGTATCTTGGATCTTGAGTGGCAGTAGAGGCGGCAGCTCTTGTAAGCCATGACCTGACCAGTCTAACGTGCACTCTCTGCAAAATATAACACTGAAAGCGCTCAAGTCAAGTGGCACAAGTCTTCCACCATCTCATAAATGTCTACAGAATGGTAAGTCATCTTCAGTACTTCAACAGGTCAATATTCATGAACTTTGATCCCAATAACTCTGAACATTTGAAGGGATATTTGTTTTTGTCCAATGGTTTGATGCAGTTGAGGCTTTTGCCTTTTAGTCACATGTTCGACGGGTGCCAGTCGGGAAGTAAAACTCGGCCGGCTTCCCGGTGTCCCGGTGTCCCGGTGTCCCGGCTTCCCGGTGTCCCGGCTTCCCGGTGTCTCGGCTTCCCGGTGTCCCGGCTTCCCGGCTTCCCGGTGTCCCGGGCGCCGGACAATTTAGTACCTGATGAAAGCAGTTATTGCTCTCCGATATTACAGGTAATTGAGATATGACACATGGGCACCGCACGGCACCTGAATGATGATCTTATTGTGTCATCCATTAACAGATATCTTTGTAGATGAAAGAAAGTGGAATAAAAAGAATATCGATTAAAGCCTTTGGTTAGAACAACAACAGTCAGGGTAAAATGGTCATCTGTGCAAAGGTAAAATTCTTTGTTGGAGAGAAAATACAAGAAGTGAAAGGAGTTTCAAGCCTTCAATTTAAGAGGGGGGAATTATCTCTATGTACGTTTCTGTAAGCAGTCTAAGCTGAGACCGATAGGATAGCCCATTCTACATGGTCTACACTCTTGCATGAAAATTACAATTTCAACTAAACTGTTAATCAATCATACCCACGATCATCGTGATATATATTTATAATTTACCTTTGGAATATTAATAGACTTTAACAGGAAGGTTTGAGCTTGGAGTACAATGAATGTAGATGTGACGCCATGAGATCAAAGGTGCAATACGCGTGGCCCATCAATCCATTGTGTTTTATGACGCCATATGGACTGTAAAATGTGATCTTAATATGATCTTTATTTAACTTTTTCACAATTCTAAATCACTGCAGACAATACCCAGACATTATACTCCTTTTCATTTGAAAACTGCTTTAACGGAGCGGTTTTAAGTTCCCCGTTCTAAGAAAGTCCAACATGGCAACCGGGTTGAAAAAATACCCTTTTGTTGGTTGGCTATGGGGGGGGATCGGCATTTTTTTCCCACAACCCTTAGAATGTTGAATGGTCCGTCCCTTATAAACACTGATACATTTGGCAGATAGGAAGAACCCGGATGTGACACCATTATTTATTTATCTTTCTCCTTCTATGTACACAAGACAAATGAGAGAGATCTTGAGATAGCAGACAACCTTGGCCCCACCATTGCCGACCGCCTCAAAGAAAAACATGGATTCACAGAGGAAGAGATCACCCGTCAGTATATCCTGATATTTAGAGTTCTTTTGAAGTCGTATGAAAATTCTAATATCATTAGAAATTCAGTTAAAGAAACTTTAAGAGTCACTTTGTTTAGTGCTCTGAATAACTAAAAACCTTTGTCTCAACTGCTGTTGCCATTTACTCATTGATTATTTTGTTTTATAATCAACACATACGATTGGATTTTATTGGCAGAGTTGGAGGAGGCATTCACGGTGTTTGATCGTGATCAAGATGGACTGATATCATGCGGGGAACTAGGCTCTGTGATGATGGCGATCGGGCACACGCCGACAATGCCGGAACTGGAAATGCTCATTAAGGGTATAGATATCAAGAGTAAGTCTCATGCCACTTCCAAGATGCACTAGCTTGGCATGTATATCTCAGACAGAGATTGCACCTTAACCTGTCTTCTTTATCAAATACAAGTGCCTTCGGCTGGGAAGTGAGGCTGTCCCTCACTGTTGTAGCTATCCCTCACCTGTGCAGCTGTCTCTCAATTGTGCAGCTATCTCTCACCTATGCAGCCATCCCTCACCTACACAGCTATCTCTCACATGTGCAGCTGTCTCTCACTTGTGCAACTACCACATGTGCAGCTGTCATTCAGTTGTGCAGTTGTCTCTCACTTTTGTAACTATCTCTCACCATGTGCAGTATCTCTCACCATGTGCAGCTATCTCTCACCATGTGCAGCTATCTCTCACATGTGAAGCTGTCTCTCACTTGTGCAACTACCACGTGTGCAGCTGTCATTCAGTTGTGCAGTTGTCTCTCACTTTTGTAACTATCTCTCACCATGTGCAGTATCTCTCACCATGTGCAGCTATCTCTCACCATGTGCAGCTATCTCTCACATGTGAAGCTGTCTCTCACTTGTGCAACTACCACGTGTGCAGCTGTCATTCAGTTGTGCAGTTGTCTCTCACTTTTGTAACTATCTCTCACCATGTGCAGCTATCTCACCCCATGTGCAGCTATCTCACCCCATGTGCAGCTATCTCACCCCATGTGCAGCTGTCTCTCCCCATGTGCAGCTATCTCTCACCATGTGCAGCTATCTGTCACCATGTGCAGCTATCTCTCACATGTGAAGCTGTCTCTCACTTGTGCAACTACCACGTTTGCAGCTGTCATTCAGTTTTGCAGTTGTCTCTCACTTTTGTAACTATCTCTCACCATGTGCAGCTATCTCACCCCATGTGTAGCTATCTCTCCCCATGTGCAGCTGTCTCTCCCCATGTGCAGCTGTCTCTCCCCATGTGCAGCTGTCTCTCACCATGTGCAGCTATCTCTCACCATGTGCAGCTGTCTCTCACCATGTGCAGCTGTCTCTCCCCATGTGCAGCTATCTCTCACCATGTGCAGCTATCTCTCCCCATGTGCAGCTATCTTTCACCATGTGCAGCTATCTCTCACCATGTGCAGCTATCTCTCACCATGTGCAGCTGTCTCTCAACCTGTGCAACTGTCTCTCAACCTGTGCAGCTGTCTCTCAACCTGTGCAGGTACAGGTATTTCTCACTGTTTGCAGCTGATAGTGTTGTTCGCATTTGACCCATGTTGGCCCCTTTGTACAAAACCTCACCATGTGCAGCTGTCTCTCCCCATGTGCAGCTATCTCTCACCATGTGCAGCTATCTCTCCCCATGTGCAGCTATCTTTCACCATATGCAGCTATCTCTCACCATGTGCAGCTATCTCTCACCATGTGCAGCTGTCTCTCAACCTGTGCAGCTATCTCTCAACCTGTGCAGGTACAGGTATTTCTCACTGTTTGCAGCTGATATTGTTGTTCAAATTTGACCCATGTTGGCCCCTTTGTACAAAACCTCACAGGACCTCCATTGATTCAATAATGGTTAAAAACAAAGCTCTAATACAGAAATAAGGGCAATTTGTGGGTAAAATTTCATATGTGACATGATTCTAACAAAAAATAACTGAAATCTACTGGATTCCAAATATACATATTAGGCAAAACATCGCATAAACTTGCAAAATAAAACTGAAGTGGAGACTTGTCTAGCGTCCACCAGAGGGCAACGTAAAAATGCAACAGTGAGATCACACGCTCTTATCAGTGGCGAATTTTACTGCAGCCAATACTTCACACAGCAACTTTTTTTTTCAAATCTCGCCACACTTCCTCTCTGATCACATTCATGCTTTTTTTAATATATATGTAAATAGAGTTTGAGCATAACGTTAACGGGACCTCCGTTACGCTATTTTGGGGAACCCCCATTTGTGACTTCACAAAATCTTAGCCTCTACGTAATGTTCAGAATAACGTGAACACGTTACATTTATCAAAATAACGGGGCATTTTCCCCTTAAAGTATCTTATCTGTAAATAACTCCGTGGAAAAGGCTGAGGAAAGTTGGATGAAATATGATCGTGTAATCATGATAATGATAAATCTCAACTAATGGCGGATCAAGGAATTAGTTGAGGCTAACCTAGTATTTATTTCATTTATTTTGATTGTTTTCGCCTGCCAGCCTCTGAATGCTGGGGATTGGCAGCTCGCCTCTGGAATACACCTCTCTCAATGTTTAAAAACGATTTAACTTTAAAAGTGATAATAGGACGATTCTGAGCATGTACTGATCTTTTCTCATTTAAAATCAGCTGAATTTATTTCTTAACATGAGGATTCATCTTTCTCTAAATTGAAATTCCCTCCTACATAGTTTTCCTTGCTCGCAATTTCAAGACGTTGTCATTGCAGGTTAAATCATATTTCTACTCCAATTATTGACGAATCTGTGGTCTTTTGTATGTGTAATATTGAGTTGATAATTTGTACAGTACATGTCGGAGCTTCATAAATCTGTGTTTACCTTGCTTGAAATATCAAGACTTCTTTCACCATTGCAAGTTAAATCTGTTTACTCCAATTATTGACAAAACTATGGTCTATAATAATTTTGCACCTCTGCCATTTCATATTATTGTCGGTTCACTTGTAATAATAATAATAATAATAATAATAATAATAATAATAATAATAATAATAATAATAATAATAATAATAATAATAATAATAATAATAATAATAATAATAATAATAATAATAATAATAATAATAATAATAATAATAATAATAATAATAATAATAATCAATAATATGAATAGGAATGAGAAAGTCATTAATTAATTCAAACAGAGCATCCACTGCACCGATCTGCTTGATCTTGGGCTCATTGGAAAGAAAAAGGTGAAATATTATTAGTCAAAATAGCCAAAAACTGGTATTTCAAGCAGTACAGAGGGAGGAGCTTACAAAAAGGTAACAGCAGTACTCTACAATGTCATATTAACATAATTTATGACAAAACTGTGGTCATTTGTTTATATGATATTCAGTGGAAAGAGATGTGCATCTCGTAGCCTCACGCAACTCTGTTTACCTTGCTCGCAGCGTCATTACGTTTTCAGAGCAGGCTAAATCATCTTTCTACTACAATTATTGACAAAACTATGGTCATTTGTATATGATATTCAGTGGAAAGAAATGTGCATCTCGTAGCCTCACGCAACTGTGTTTACCTTGCTCGCAGCGTCATTGCGTTTTCCTATTGTCTCTCCGTTGGTCCGTCTGTCAGTAATTAAGTAATATAAATCGGACGTACTGACAGACGGACCAACGGAGAGACAGAAGGAAAACGCAATGACGCTGCGAGCAAGGTAAACACAATTAGTAATTTGCACCTCTGCCATTTCATATTATTGTCGGTTCACTTGTAATAATAATAATAATAATTATTATTATCAATAATATGAATAGGAATGATAGAGTCATTAATTAATTCATACGCGGCATCCGCTGCACCGATCGGCTTGATCTTGGCCTCATTGGCAAGAAAAAAATGAAATATTAAGAAAGGTGGAAGGGACACAGCATACATTTCTTTTATTATTAGTCAAAATAGTTGTCTCTTAAGAGATTTCTCTCGTTTAATCTGCTCATTCATCCATGGTGCAGGGTTACTATCCGATACATGCGCTGCTTTAATGGGTGAATATTTATCTATTAGATTGGTAATTTGTTTGTCATAGAAATCTAATAAATCTGACAGGGGTAGATTCTCCCACTCAGATTCAGAGATAATTAATTTCTTTAAATCCATTTAAATTTTTTCACGGTCTATTTTTCCATATTTCATGATCATTTTATGATCGGATATGTATTCATCAAGAAGATGACATCATGCATTTTTGCACAATAATGTGCAGTTATTTGTGTAAATTCATCATAGAACTCAGAATAGGTGTACCTATTCTTCTCAGATGGTTCAGGTCGATAGATTTCAACGAAAGTGACTGTTTTATTTTTGGATGTTAGTGATACTTCCATTAATTCCATAGTGACCACAGGCATGGAATCTTTTTATCTTGTACCCCTTTAGTGTAGCAGAGCAATTCCACCTCCATTTCTACCTATCCTCGGGCTTGATAGTAGTTCAAGGTTACCCTCCTTCAGGTTATCGGTAACCATGTCATCCCCGTATTCATGTAACCAACTTTCTGTGACAAATAGAACACTAAGTTTATTTTCTATGAAATAGTCTTTTATTGGTAGTATTTTGGATGATATTCATTGTGGCCATGGGCCGTGGCGCAGTTGGTTAGGGCGCCAGCTTATTAGCACCAGTTCCTCTGTGGTGATCCAAAGGTCGTGGGTTCGAACCCCGGCTGTGCCGAAATTGAACTCATGACACAATTTCCCACATGAGCTGAGGCCCGTGCCTAAAGGGTTAACCCGTTGTCCTTGTAAATCTGTGACCGGGTGGGTTGTCATGTCAAGGACCTGCGACATGACAATTCAGTGAGGCAGCACTATATCTGCTACAAGTAGGTCTCATCACGAAATAACTTTTTTTTATTTGTTGCATATATTTGTTGTATATATTTTTTGTTTTATTTGTTGTATATATTTCTTCTGTTTAAGGTGCTGGTGTACACGGTTAAACAAGAAAAAGTGGTGCTCCACATGTAACAAGGATGGACAAAAATTTACAAACAAAACAAAAATTACAATAAACAAAACAAAAATTACAATAAACAAAACAAAAATTACAATAAACAAAACAAAAATTACAATAAACAAAACAAAAATTACAATAAACAAAACAAAAATTAAATAAACACAAAATAAAAATTAAATTAAATAAACACAAAATAAAAATTAAATAAACACAAATAAAACAATTATTGCAAACTGATGGGGGAGCTGAAATTAACTTTGTTCATCTTTCAAAACCATTTAATTTGGTATATTAACGAATATTCTACCACAACCGTGTGCAAAGCTGTGCATTTCCAGTCTTGATTACGTAAGACTCTCTAATATCCCTCAGGAGCTAACGCAACTCATCGCTCAGAACTTTCCTTGTTATTTCTGTTCTATAATTGTCCGATTTACACTAAATTTGAACTAAACTTACTTAATATTCCTTGTTCTATCGATTGGGAAGCATTTCCTAGCAATTTAAAGGGATAATTTTGTGTGGCGATTGGCGATTACGATGTTGTCATCTCGTCACCACGCACTTCGTTATCTCTGTTTACAAGTTATAGGAACACATATCGTCGATCAGAATTTTATGTTCTGTCGATTTCCAAGCAATGTGAATCGAGAATCGATGGGCGATGACGATATTGCCGTCTTCGACTTTTTATTATCACACACTTTTTTATGTTTGTTTACTCGTTATAGGAACGTATTCATACGCTACAGCATGCGCATGCGCACAGTGGCGTCAGTTGCCTGAGCCGTATTGCTCACAGAAAAAAACGAATCACAAACCACAGGAAATTAATACGCATTTCCCATGATCGTACCGATCACGGAATAACACAGATAGAGTTCCCTTTCAGTGGTGTAGCCAGGATTTTCTGAAGGGGGGGCTGAAATCTGGATATGTTGGGGTCCATGACTACTTGCCCACATACCTATCCCCCCATACCCGCCCGTAACAACCCCCCCCCCCCCGTGAATAGAATAATACAAATAAAAAATTAATGTTTGGGGGGGGGGGGGCTGTAGCTACGCCAAAGGCTTAGTGTTCTCCAATCACCCATCGGCAAAGCCCAGATAGGTGATCTGGAGAGGTCTGAGATTTTTGCTTTTCCTTCATAATCTCGTTTAGATGTGATTTTTTAAATACCCAACTGTTTTAGTGATAATTCATATTTTATGTATAATTATATCTAAAATCTCTTGAAAAAAGCTTGATTATTCTTTGGATAACATTATATATAAGGAAAATATAAATACTTGATAATAATCGCCAGCTGCAAAAATTGAGTCAAACCCGTTTTAACAGCAGTTGAAACGGGTTCAATTTAGACGTTTAAATGGGTTTACCTCAGATTATACAGCTGGCGATTTTTTACTTCACTAGAGCTCTAACAACCCCACCAAACTTTTCTTTAGTTGAAATTGGTAAAGACCTTGGACGTTCGACAAACCCCTCCTGATCACCTATCTGGTCTTTGCCGATTGGTGATTGGAGAACACTACCAAAGGCTTTTTTGACAAGCATTGCCGACAGGCAAAACTTTTTTAAACGAACCGTCCGTGTTACAAAAAAAGCAAGTGTGATTTTTTTTTCTATTTATAGAAACAGGTGCAGTAGATTTTGATGAGTTTCTTTGTATGATGTCCAAGAAAATGGGCTTCAATCCAGCGGCAGAAGTGGAAGAGGTGTTCTCCGTGTTTGATATCAACCAGGATGGTGTAATCACAGCTGATGAGCTGTACACAATCCTCACCAGGCTTGGAGAATCGGTTACCAAGGTGATACTACTTCTGCTGCATGTGAAATATATAAGAAGAGTTACCATAGTATTGATCACATAGATAATATATTAGACCCTTAATAGATTCTGAGCCATTTTCCTGACGAACCTATATCCGCCATGCTCTTAGGGCTTTCACAGCTTGGCTATCGGCTTCACAAATAATTTGCCAGCAACACTAAGTGCGAATGCTTTTGCGACGATGTCCCATTCAAACTTTAAATCTTTAACGCTGGTTCCATACAACAGAATTTCCTCTCAATATTTGGGTTTTTTTTCTCTGAAGGGAACAGCATACCATGCATACAAGAAAGCCATGGAAAGAAATAAAAACAAACTCTCTACAACATGATGGGAGGAAAACATATTGCCCCTTGCCTCACCTATATTCTATGTCATATTTCAGCGTGAATCTTAAAGCATGTCTTTTTATTTCACGCAAAACCAACAAAAAAAAAGAAAAGAAAGAAATATGGCCTTGTGCATTAATGTGTGCGTATCATTTAATTGTATTCCAGGAAGATGCTGAGGGAATGATTAAAGAGGCGGACACCAATGGCGACGGCGTGGTTGACATGATAGGTATTGTGTTTAAGCTGAATATATCTTGTCAAATTCAATGATTAACGTATTTTACTTCACGATTACATGTGAAATAAAATGGCTATAACCTTTATCTTTTTTCATTTGATATATTTGACATGAAGATTCAATATTTTCTTTTCAGAATTCAAGGGTATTTTACACGCCAAGTAAGATTCTGGTGACTGCGTAAAAGATCCAATTGAGATTCATTGGGCACAATGTACCGTGTACCGGAGTACACAATGTACCGTGTACCGGAGTACACAATGTACCATGTACCGGAGTACACAATGTACCGTGTACCGGAGTAGTCTTCACCATAAATACACTTTATTACTGCATTCTATATTCTGGTTTACATGTATGCGTTTCTGATACAATAATTTACATTGAATAGTTCTGTACATTTTAATAATATGTAATAAACATCTTGTGAAAAGCTTATCCCTGTCTTATTTCTATCCCAACTCTCAGCATTGGTATAACAGAATATTTGACAGATTTTGAACCAAATCCTGCTTGTATTGCTAATGTTCAGTTTCTAGAAACTCGCCAATGGACATACAACCCCAAAATTAAATTGCTACTCACAGATTTAAAAGATGCAAGAGTTCCTATAGTTTTTACTTGACAAAAATAAATAAATAAATTACATAGAATATCAGGGATATTCAATATCCGTTATATGCGATGTAATGTACAATATGCAGTAGAACTCTAATTACCACACAAAAATCTGTAGAACTCGCTTTGAGAGGGAATTCAGTTGTCCCCAAAAAGTCCGAAAACACGAAGCGTGTTCAGTATAGTGCCAGAATAGAGATGTACAAACCGGGCATAAGAACTTGCTCTATGCTTTGAATTTGGAAATATTGCCATTATTGGACGACCCATTAACTGTTCTTTATAAGATCTACCCTAACTTCCACTTTTCAAAATGAACTGGTCAATAACACAATTGGGTGGAGGTCGATTTAGGTGAGCACTCATTCCACAGTAATGAATCATTGGAATATTTTGTCAGAAAAAGTTGCAAAGGTCGGACAGGTGAATCAAGATACTGTAATGTTGTACACATGGAATGGATATATCTGATTATCTCATACTTGGTGCTTCAAGAGGGTGTTCTGCACCTATGAGATATTCTTTTGCAGATCACCCCTCTGCCGAACTACTTTCGCAGATCACCCCTCTGCCGAACTACTTTCGCAGATCACCCATGTGCCAAACTACTTTTGCAAATCATCCTTGGTCCAAATGACGAATGAGATCCTTCCACCAGAGTCAACAAAAGAGATCTATCAGGCTGAACACTGCATGAATCCATACTCTTGACTTTATCTCATATTTATCTATTATGTCATAATTGATTGGTCCAAAGATATACAAATATATGTGAAATAAAATACATGCCTTACACAATTATGTTAAGTTTTCCTCTTGAATAGTGAGCCTGCATTTAAAATTACTCCTGCTAATAGTTCTTTACAAGTGTAAGTTTTAGTTTGTAAGTGTTAGTTTCAGAATGTCCACGTTAATGAGTAATTCAAATGTCCTTAAATGTATATCTTCAAAGTTAGACTTGATATTAATAACTATTTACCGCTTTACGGCTGTGTCATGGCGTGTTATTTCCGTAAGCGAATATATATACCTGACTTTGGAGGGGAAACACTGGAGTGAGCAAGTCTCACGGGGATTATATGGGCGAGAGCGGCGAATG
This sequence comes from Amphiduros pacificus, assembly GCA_949316495.1. Taxonomy (NCBI): domain Eukaryota; kingdom Metazoa; phylum Annelida; class Polychaeta; order Phyllodocida; family Hesionidae; genus Amphiduros; species Amphiduros pacificus. Next base: position 52,424,909 of record OX439001.1, on the reverse strand, counting down.
CGATAATGTAAGTGTTTGTATGCCACAAGTGTTTAAAGGAAGTTGTTTTCAGCTTTACATAATGATTTTAAATAATTCTGATGAAAAAAATGCGTTTTGTGATCTTTATGAAAAAGCCATTTGGCCCTCTTTAAACAATATGAAAATAAACCTATGCTTTTCTTAAGACAATAAGACAATAAGTACCTTTTTAATTGTTGATTCTCACTTCAATGCACATGTGAGATAAACCTTTTAAGTTGGAGTATTTATATTTTGTATTTGTTTATAATACTAGCTCGATACATATACAATTTTAAACGTAATCTGGTACATTATTCAACTTTATCCTAGTCCCTCAGTGGCTCATTTATTTTGTCTACTAACAATGTAAAGTATGTGTGACCTGCAGAAAGCTGGATATACCACAGAAAGTTGGCGTTGCTACAGAAAGATAAAATAGCTTTATAAATAGAAATAAGATACGCCAGAAATATATTAGCCAGAATAAATGATCTAAAACTCTAAAACGCTTATATGGTTGTTTTCATCTGCCAATATAGAGAGAGACGTTCTATCTGTTCTGTATATGCAAACATTAATTAAGAACTGTAAATTTGTAAATTGGTATTTAGTTTGTTTGACTTTGTCCGTTGTCTTTTCATAGCGCTTGGTAGTAACTGGCCCGGATTCGAACCGGGAATCCCTTGGTCTCAAGGCAAATGCTCAACAAACTGAGGTATGCGCATCTACTTCATTAAACCTTTGTGCATTAAATACAAGAGAAAAATATATGTTTTGAAAACATCTATACGTATTAAGATGACGGAAAATGCTTGAAACTCAATATATCCCCAGATATTGGGACTGCTTACTATGAGGTTAAGGTGACATAATTACAAACATGTTGGCTACAATGTTTGGAAAGGTGTGTAGGAGGCCCAAACTAAACTGAGTTCTTTGTGAGGATTCTCTACCCTCCTCTGTTTGCACCATGTATTTGCCTTACCTTCTTCCTAACCCTCGGCAGCAGAAAGGCTGCACGCCAGGCCCTCCTGGAGGGTACAGAGGGAAGCTGGGAGGGAAGATGTACGCAGTTTATTTAGGAGACCAACTCGACTTATATCATAATTACGATTCAGAGTCATATTGTGTGACTCCCTTGTGATGCATCACACCATGCTCTCCTACGATAAGTACATCGTGTACATCGTGTATGCTCCAAACACTCCTTCCCAGGCACAGACTTTGAGATTTAACATTAAAGGCCAAACATAAAGCAAAACAAAGAGAAGATCTGGAATCCATGTCTGCAATGGATAGAGCAAGGTAAACAACAAATAAAGTTTCTCTTCTTTTCTGCTGCATCCTTCTATGTAATAATAAGCTGACATCATAAACCATATTATTTTAAACATCTGATTTTTGTTAATTTTTTTTGTATTTCCTCAGTTGGAACTATTGATCTGAAGTTAAGTTAGAAGTGACTCCACTGTGACCTAATAGAATTTTATTGATAAATGCTGAGGTGTAAAGTAGTCAGCAAATAAAGCTCACAGAATTTGAAATTCAAGTAATTTAGAATATGTTTAAAGCTCCTGTGAAATAGTTGCACCGAATTGGTGTATGCAAACGGTTGTTGCACGCAGGCAACACAATCCCAATAGAATAAAGAAATTTGATTTCGTTGGACTTGCCAAATGTAAATTTAGTAGAAATAAATAACTAAATATATTCAGGGTCTAAATATCATGGTGCACTGAGTACTTGTTTTGAACTCTTATATAATTGCTGTAATTGCAGCATGCAGTACCAACAATTGCAGAGCCAAAGCGCAGCTCTTATACAGGCTATAGAAAGAGGAGATATGAAAAGGGTGGAAAAGTGTCTCAAATCTGGGGCTGATACGAACTACGTCAGACATGATGGTACCACGCCTCTAACAGCCGCGGTTGCCAAGGGCTACGTAACTGTTGTCAAGGACCTTCTTCAACTTGGCTGCGATGTCAATCTGCAACCGGCCATAATCATTAGGTCAAAGACCATCAAAGCTGATGCAGCAATACATATTGCTGCAATTAAAGAAAATAAACCCATTTTGCAACTTTTACTTGACTCTAAAGCAAAAGTGGACCTGCCAGGTTCCTCAGGAAATACCGCTCTGAGCAAAGCTTCATTTCATGGCCGATTGATATCTGTAAGAATGCTGATAGACGCTGATGCCTGTGTTAATTCACTAGAGCATCACCAGATGTCGCCACTGCATTGGGCATCTCTGAGTGGACATGGCGATATTGTAGAAATACTACTTGCTAACCATGCAGTTATAAATGCAAGAAACGTAAACAAGGAAACTGCACTAATTCTTGCAGCTGGAAAGGGACATAGTCACGTGGTAAAGATATTGCTTAACCCCAAGTATGATTGCGACATCAATGCTATCACAGTGGCTGGAAAGACAATGGAGGTTATGTCTGGACACACTGCCCTGCACGTTGCGTCACGTGATGGTCACGTGACTATTGTAAGGAATTTATTAGTAAGTGGAGCTGAGGTGAATATCAAAGACGGGACAAAACGCAGCGCCCTCATGTGGGCTGCCAAGGAAGGTCATACTGAGATTGTGGACCTTTTATTGCAGAGTGGCTGTGAGGTCAATTACAGGAATTGTTTGGGCCAAACAGCATTGTATGAGGCCACCCATGGTTCGCATGTCAACATTGTCGGGCTCCTCTTGCAGCACGCAGCGGACCCTCATATTTCCACAAAGACTGGTAAAACCCCATTGCTCAGGGCAATATCCCTCAACTGTCCGGCCTTGGTCAGGCTGCTTCTTCAGGCCAACTGTGACGTCAACCAAGCGGGACCTCGCCGGCTCAAGCCATTCCATCTTGCAGCTGGATACGGTCACCTTAACGTGCTGCACATGTTGGTCATATCAGGGTGTGACGTCAGTGACATTAACAAATGGATAGCACACAGTGCTGTTCCGGTCAAGCTTGCCATTTACCCTCATGCTGTACTGTGTCTAGTAGCAGTCGCTAACAACCCCCCAACACTCAAACAGGCTTGTGTTAAATATTGCAGACACTTAATGGGTTTGAACCTGTCCAAGAAACTGGAGCAACTCAATATACCAACTGCCATGAAAAGTCTCTTATGTCTGAAGGAGCTGGACCTATATGTGGGAATGAATGATGACTACCAACTTGGTATACTGTGAGTGAACTAAATTGAATACCAACTAGGTATGTTGTAATTGATTTGAACTGAATACCAACTAGGTATGTTGTAATTGATTTGAACTGAATACCAACTAGGCATGTTGTAATTGATTTGAACTGAATACCAACTAGGTATATAATAAATTGTGAATGATTTTATTTGAATACCAACTAGGTCTATAATGATTGGTTTGAATTGACTGACATATGTTCACAATCATTGGAACTATTTGACACAAAATGTATTGTTATTATTAGTTGTGTTACTCTGGAAATGTGAAAGACAACTGACATCTTACATGAGTGGAAAGTGGTTTATGCCAACAACATATTACCATGGTACCAACCAGTATTATATGTGTGGATATGGCAAGTGTCTACCGAGAATAAAACTATAAATAAAAAGGACTTATCTGACAAAATGTGACTAGAAATATGGACTGTTTACTTAATCAATATCAAATTTGTGTTGACAACATTTGTAGTTGCTTTTATCAAAGCAGATATCTCTTATATTGTAATAACAAAATTGCATGCTTTGATTCAATTAAATATGATTTTATACACAGGTAATTCTAACAATCTGCAATTAATGATTTTCAAAGAATGCCATTAATTATAATTATTAGAAGAAAGGTGAAGTACCAATAAGGCATTCATTATATCTGGGACTACAAATAAATGTGAAGTACCAATAAGGCATTCATTATATCTGGGACTACAAATAAAGGTGAAGTATCAATAAGGCATGCATTATATCTGGGATTACAAATAAAGGTGAAGTATCAATAAGGCATTCATTATATCTGGGACTACAAATAAAGGTGAAGTATCAATAAGACATGCATTATATCTGGGACTAGTACTACAAATAAAGGTGAAGTATCAATAAGACATGCATTATATCTGGGACTACAAATAAAGGTGAAGTATCAATAAGGCCTACATTATATCTGGGACTACAAATAAAGGTGAAGTATCAATAAGACATGCATTATATCTGGGACTACAAATAAAGGTGAAGTATCAATAAGACATACAAATAGCTCAGATCATATGTATGACTGCTGTGCAGTCAAAAATTACATTGTAATCAAAACTGAACTATATATAAACTGGGCACATAAATTATTTAAAAATAATAACTGATTGTTTGATTTATGAGAAAAAACTAAATACATTTAATTGCCTCCTTGTTTGTATCCTTATCAGCGTTATGCCAATTAAGGTAGTGAATCAGGTTTTACCTTGAATGACCAAATAATATATTGAACTAAAGTTAAAACTGACTTCCATGTCTTTATAAGGGCAAGACAAGAACAAAATAGATAGAGATTTATGGAAAAATTCAATGTTTTCTTGTTATAAGTGAGTATGAATTTTAAAAATACATGTGGTGGTGTTGTTTTCATGAAATGTTAATTATAGATATATTAATTAGCCAAGTTTGGTTGCCTACACTGCTGCTTCAAATAGCAAACACAGGCACTCATTCAAAATTAATCTGAACAAAGCTCACAACCATCACACTATTCACAATTCTTATTGTATCTATTCATTGGTAATTTATCCAGGTCACTATAACTTTTCAGTTGCGATCTACACTAAATCTGGCCCATATCAGTTGGGATCGACACTAGAACTGGCCCATATCAGTCGGGATCGACACTAGATCTGGCCCATATCAGTTGGGATCCACACTAGATCTGGCCCATATCAGTTGGGATCCACACTAGATCTGGCCCATATCAGTTGGGATCCACACTAGATCTGGCCCATATCAGTTGGGATCCACACTAAATCTGGCCCATATCAGTTGAGGTCTGAAATAACTGGACAGACTAGCATGTGGCTGCCATGTTGGATCTGGTTTATTCTGGTTCTGGTTGGGTCTGGGTTGTTCACATACTCACATATAGGTGGCAGCACTGCAAGTCTCAACATAGTGACCAAGGCAGTGGCTTCAGATACATACATATATTACATCTTCCCTTTTCTTTATATTTTCATATTCCTTTCTCTAAATCTAACAATAAGATATTTCACTTATCACCTTTCCTTAACAAGACCAGCTTGTTACACAATTATCTTCCTTGCAAAAGCATTCTACACATGGACTTACTTTTAACAAAATCAATTAAGAAAATTATCATGAAGATGTTATGGAATTTAGCATACTTAAGTTATATGATCACATTGAAAAAATATGATTCAATTTAAATGTATGGTAAACTGTAGATAATGAAAATAAAATATTATTATAATTATTGTCCTTCTTGAAAATTGTCACTATAGCATATTGCAACTTGTATTATTAAATAAGATGGTCATTGTTGTAAAATTATCCAAGATAAATGTTTGTATGTATATCATTATTATGATCATATATCAGTTCTCTCTGTATGAAGTTCTTAGGATGAAAATTATATGAAAATTAACTTTTACTAAGAGTCTGAGATATCAGCATACATAATATTCATGACATTGTAGATTGTAGATATACAGCATTCTGGATCATTTAGGTACAGAGTCACCAAACCTTACTGGTTGTTTCACTACTCTCCCACTGGAGGTTGTGACTACTGGTGGTGAATTTACTGGTTGGTTTACTGATCTTCCTCGTGGACCTGGTGACTGAGTTGATGACTTTGTGACTTGACTCCTCACTATAGGAGTGTTAATTGGACTTTGCTGAGTGACCTGTGAGTGTGACTGTTGACTCACTGGTACATGGGGAGCACTCAGTGGACCTGGGAGAAGTCGTAACAGTGCCTGAGGTGGCCTAATGACTGGCTGACTGAGGCGACCTCTGGTGGATGTTGACTGAATCTGAGGCTGTACTGACTTAATAGGAATCTGTGAAACTCTTATGTCTGCTTGAGCACTTTGTGGTGAACTACTGAGTCTTTGTAGGTCTGAGTTTGGTCTAATCAGACCCTGTGGAGGTCTTGGAGGGCTGACTGGCAGCTGCTGGACTCCACCTGATGGTCTTATAGGACTCATCTGAGCCTGCATAGGTGCTGCAGGTCTAACATATACTGGTCTGGGAGGACTCTGAGGTGGTCCTGTCAGTCCTGGAGGTACAGGTGGCGACTCCTGTGTTTTCAACAGGTGTCTGCGATTACATCTATAGATCCCACCTGCATCATAACGCTCCACTATGTGTGATCTAGGATTTGAATCTTGAGCTATCACTACAGCTGGTTGCCAACCATACTTGGTTTGCATTCTCACAGTGTCTCCAGGCTTTATCTGTGGTAGTGGTCTCGCACCTCTATCATAGTATTCTTTCTGTTTGGCTCTATATCCAGTCAACTGTGCCTGGACTGTAGATGGATCCAGAGTTTGAGGTTTAAGCAGAGAGTTAGTTGTTGGTAGTTGAGTCCTACTACGACGTCCCATCAGTCTCTGGACTGGCGACCCAACTATACTGTCTCTCGGTGTGTTTCTAAGATCTAGCAGGGCTAGATATAGATCAGATTTGTCCATTCTGGATTTCAAAATCAGTCTCTTGCCTGTTTGCACTGATTTCTCCACAAATCCATTTGACTTGGGATATCTTGGTGATGACGTAACATGACTGATATCATAGTCTTTACAGAATTGACTGAATTCTGCACTAGCATACTGGGGACCATTGTCGGACACAATGGTTTCAGGGATACCAGATCTAGCACAGTGTTCCTCGGTACACCTGATAATCTTCCCACTGCTCATAGATTTTCCTAACTCATTAATCTCAAAGAACTCCGAGTAGTAATCCGATGTTATGAGATAATGGTCACCCTCAACCTCAAATAAATCTGAGGATATCTTGGACCATGGCAGAGCTGGAACTTCATGAGGTATCAGTGGCTCTTTCTGCTGTTTATTTCTCATTTCTAAGCAGATTGGACACTTGCTTACAACATCTTCAATCTGACCATTCATACCAGGCCAGAATAATACATCTTTGGCTCGCTTCTTACACAGTACTGTAGGATATGGAATACACACCCAGAGACTCTCAGAAATATATAAACATTCATAGACAATAACGCACGATACTGATGGTTGATGAGTCACCATAACCACCACTCCGTGAAAGTCACGTGTAAGACGGACGAGCCGAAGTTAGATACGCAGGCAGGACGAGTCCATCTGATGACGCGTGAGGAAGCCACGTAGGCAACCCCCCACAGATAGTGTAGGATATGGAATACACACCCAGAGACTCTCAGAAATATATAAACATTCATAGACAATAACGCACGATACTGATGGTTGATGAGTCACCATAACCACCACTCCGTGAAAGTCACGTGTAAGACGGACGAGCCGAAGTTAGATACGCAGGCAGGACGAGTCCATCTGATGACGCGTGAGGAAGCCACGTAGGCAACCCCCAACAGATGACGGGGAGTGGCCCCTTAAAAGAGATGCGCAACCGTGGATCGGGGGCAGTAGCTAGCAGATTAAGTGAGACCGCAGTTTAGGAGCCAAGAAGGAGATCAACGACCACTTGCCACAGAAGATCCATGACTCTCAGTATCGTGACTGCATAGACTTGGGTGTTTAGTATATAGTCAGGGTTTCATAAGTATCATGCAAAGTTGGTAGTTCATATGCCTCGCTCATTGCCATGCCGGCCTAGCCAGACAAGCAGGGATCACAGCACTGAATAAAGGTAACTATTACACTGTGTATATCCTGTGTCTGCAGTCCTTACTTCCCGTCATTTATATGAGGGTATGACATGATAGCTAGGATCCGTGCCCCAAACTCACAGCCAGCGAGTCAGCGAGCTATGGTTAACAGTACAGTACAGTACGATAGAGTAGAACAGGTTAGAGTATCTATCTAATTGGTAGAGTATTGATCCCCCGTCCACGTCCCCCAACGACGGATACTCTCCATTAGTGGGTAACAGTACTATACCCAAATGAGCTTGGTGTATTATCTTCAGCATATCACTTCTCATTGATTGAGGGATAACTACTCTGTCTCCACGAAAGACTACTCCATCATATACTGCTAATTCATCTCTATAGTCCCAGTATAAGCGGACACTAGGTGGCACCTCTGTTCTGTTATCTGGCCAACCCTTCAGAATGACATCCTGTACTTGTAATAGTGACTCATCTTTGGCTGTTTCATGCCTCAGCTGTTCCTGTTTAGCCTTGGAAAATGGAATGGTATCTATAATACATTCACATACCATTTCTTCTTCATCTATGAGATGCAGATCTTCATCTGGTAGATAGGATCGACTGAGAGCATCCACTACTGGAATCTCTTTACCTGGCTTATACACAACCTTAAACTGGTAAGGCTGCAGCTTCAATCTCATCTTTTGAATCCTCATTGGGCACTGGCTCAGAGACTTTGCGAAGATAGTCTCCAGCGGTTTATGGTCACTTTCTACTGTCACGTCCTTATGGCCATAAATCATTTTGTTGAACTTTGTGATTCCAAACACTATGGCGAGTGTTTCTTTTTCGATCTGTGCATATCTCTGCTCAGCATCGGTAAGTTTCTTGGATGCATAGGCAACAGGTCTGTTGTCTTGTAGGAGAACTGCCCCTAAACCTTTGGAACTAGCATCTACTGAGAGTATGACTGGTTCTGCTGCATTGTACCACTTGAGAACTGGTGCGTGTGTCACAAGCCTCTTCAGTTCCTTCAAGTTTCTCTCGTGAACTAATTCCCATGACCATTCTACACCATTCTTCAGTAGATCCCTGAATGGTGCTGTGAGGTCACTGAACCCTGGGATGAACTTACTTAGGTAAGTAAGTAGACCTACCACAGCCCACAGCTCCTTCTTATTCTGTGGAGTTGGCATCTCGGCAATAGCTTTGATTTTATCATAGGAAGGTTTCAGACCCTCTTCAGTTAGAGTGTGACCTGTATAATCGACTCCTGGTAAGGCAAGTTGTGCTTTCTTCAGTGTGAATTTTATATTGTTCTCACGGGCTCTCTGAAAGACCTGACATAACACCTGGATATGGTGATGTGTATTCAGAGCATGGATCAATAGATCATCCATGATTGTTTCTATGCAGGGTATATCTCCAAAGATCATGTCCATGATTTTCTGGAAGACTTCGGGAGCAGAATTAATTCCCATGGGCATCCTTTTATACTGATACTGGCCAAATGGGGTATTGAAACATGTGAGTGCTTGAGATTTTTCACTGAGTGGAATCTGGAAAAATCCCTGTCTTGCATCTAACACAGTGAATATCTTGGAACCAGCTACTATAGTGGCTACATCTTCAATTGTATTCATTGGATAATGTTCACGTTTAATAGCCAGATTGAGATCTTTAGGATCCATACATATCCTGACTTTGTTTGGCTTGATAACTGTCACTAGGCTATTCACCCATTCTGTTGGCTCAGAACACTTCTCAATAATTCCTAATGATTCCAATCTGTCTAACTCTTGCTTTACCTTGTCTCTTATAGCTACAGGTAAAGTTCTCGGTGGATGGACTACTGGCTTAACATTTGGCTTGAGCTTAATATCATAGGTGTACGGTACACATCCTATACCTTCAAATACATCATGGTACTCATTCATGACATCTTCAACTGTCTCATGAGGTTCAGAAGACACATCCATAGCATGTATTCTTTGTACAAGACCTAATCTCTCACAGTCTCTGTATCCCAGAATTCCTGGTACTGGTGAGCCTACTACTTGGAATGTAACTTGGTATCCTACATTCTTGTAATAAGCATATAGCGTTACTTGACCACATGACTGCAATCTGCTACCTCCAAATGATCTGATTGTCACATTGCTTGGCTGTAATGGATGTTGTGTTCCAAGTGAGTAATATGTAGCACTACTGATAACATTACACTGAGCTCCTGTGTCGATTTTCAGAGTAATAACTTTGTTATTTACAGTCAAATCTACCATCCAGTCTTATACAATTTCCCACATGAGCTGAGGCCTGTGCCAAAAGGGTTAACCCGTTGTCCTTGTAAATCTGTGACCGGGTGGGTTGTCATGTCAAGGACCTGCGACATGACAATTCAGTGAGGCAGCACTATATCTGCTACAAGTAGGTCTCATCACGAAATGACTGAAATAATGTTGAAAGTGATGTAAAGCCCCAAACAAACCAAACAAACAAACCATCCAGTCTGACTGATCAGATAGCTTATTTCCAGAGTCAGAGTCTATTGTATCAACAATGAGCATGTCATCCATTTGATGAGTAACATTATCAACATAGTTAGTATACAATGTATTTTGTGCTGGTACATAGGCTGGCTGATATGCACCATAATCATACTCATAGTCATAATCATAATTCACAGTATGAACACTTGCACCTCTAGCATTAAATGTCTGACCTCTGCCTCTGTTTGAGGGCTGGTTTTGGTTGAATCCTGGTGGTGTGTTCTTTATGCTACTTCTACACACATTAGCGAAATGATTCATCTTGCCGCATGCTCGACACTTCTTTCCATAAGCTGGGCACTGTCTCTTTGGGTGTATTTTACCACAATTTCTACAATCAACTCCTTGATTTGTACCTGATGCACCTTGATATGTCCTTGATTGATATGACTGAGGGGGTGGCTGGTTACCATAGTGACCTGGAGGCTGATTACCTCTCCTGTGACCTTGACCTTTCCAGGGACCTGGATGTTGACCTCTGGCCTGACCTACACCTGCATAGTGTACTTCTGGTGCTTGATCTTCTTTCTTGAAGAAATCCTGTGTTAACTGGGCTGATCTACAGATTTTAATAGTCTTCTCTAGAGTTATCTCATCTCCCAACTCTAGCAATTTACATTGGACAGCTCTATTTTTCACTCCTGTTGTAATAGCATCAGTGACTGCTACATCTTCTAACTGATAGCCTGCTAATAAAGCCAACTGTTGAATGTCTTCAACAAAATCAATCAATGATTCACCCACTTTCTGTTTCCTCTCTTTGAAGACTTGTCTGAGTGAAGACTTTGATCCTTTTGACTTGAAATAGGCCTCAAACTGATCTTTTACATCATTTACTTTTTCATTACTTTTCCCTTCAGGAAAATCTAGTCTCTTGAAAAGTCTCACACACTGTGGTCCCATCATAGAAACCATGGCTCCAACTTGAACCTTTTCATCTTTCTCTGCTAAAGATGATCCCACATTGTAGAGTTGAAATTGGTCATACCAGTCTTTCCACTCACTGTACACATTCCCAGATGTGATATTCAGAGGCTCTAATGGCTTAAGAAAGTTCATGACTGGTTTCTGGAAGTAGTTTCAGCCTGTGAAACTGTTAAATCCCAATATCTGACAACATGAAATAACTGGACAGACTAGCATGTGGCTGCCATGTTGGATCTGGTTTATTCTGGTTCTGGTTGGGTCTGGGTTGTTCACATACTCACATATAGGTGGCAGCACTGCAAGGCTCAACATAGTGACCAAGGCAGTGGCTTCAGATACATACATATATTACAAGGTCCACACTAGATCTGGCTCATATCAGTTGGGATCCACACAAGATCTGGCCCATATCATCATGTATGTATTTCTTTCTTCTTTTTTGAAATTTGGACAATAAAATGAATGATGTGATTAATTGATCTTTAATGCAAATATAATAATTTTGTTTGTTTGGGGTTTTACATCACTTTCAACAGTATTTCAGTCATTTCCTGATGAGACCTACTTGTAGCAGATATAGTGCTGCCTCACTGAATTGTCATGTCGCAGGTCCTTGACATGACAACCCACCCGGTCACAGATTTACAAGGACAACGGGTTAACCCTTTAGGCACGGGCCTCAGCTCATGTGGGAAATTGTATCATGAGTTCAATCCCGGCACGGCCGGGGTTCGAACCCACGACCTTTGGATCACCACAGAGGAACTGGTGCTAATAAGCTGGCACTCTAACCAACTGCGCCACGGCCCGTGGCCCCAAATATAATAATACTGGATAAACGATTTATTTATATATTTATTTATTTGAGCGCAATGAGCAGGCTCTGTCTGGTATTAGCGCTATATAAGTTTTTATTATTATTATTATTTGTTAATAATTTATTTATTTATTTTATGTGGCATTGCTTTTAAGAGAATGAGGTTAATTAAATAATAAAATATAAATACTTCCGAATTTGAGAGTAACAACTGTATATGTTGGCATCTACTGTTACTATTCTAAAACCATATTTTCAAAATTTCAATCCAGACGATTTCAACTGGATCAATGTTTAAGATAATCAGACATTCTCTTTAGCAGGAGTAAATTTTCAAAAATTTCAGAACATTTTTTATTTTTTTATATTAAAAACATTCTGATGGCTGATAACCTATTTTCATCAAAAGCAGATTTTGACAAAATATGGCCAATAGACTTACAAATAATGAAAATCTGATTGCTGATTCATGAAGGTGATTCAGGAAGGTGATTCGGGAAGGTAAAGAGTTTCGCTTCTTCTGGTATATTTGATTAACTCACCTAACTTTTAGCACTTATATTTTGTTCGGGATTTTATCGTTACTTTCAACATTATTTCAGTAATTTCATGACAAGACATACTTGTAGGAGATATAGCAGATATAGCAGATGCTGCCCCAAAGAATTGTAATATCACATTGACGTGAACATGACAATCCAGTCACAGATTACAAGGACAATATGTCATGAGAAATGTTATCATGAATTCAATGCCAGCATGGCTGAGAATTAAACTCTTGGCTCACCACAAAGGAATTGATGCCAATATACCTGTGCTCTAACTAACTTCACGGGCCCAGGCCTTTCATAAATACCCATCAAATCTGACGAGCGTGAAGTTCTTTTGATATTTGACGTTTTTTTTCAAAAGGTGTCAACAAGTTGTTTCAGTATTATACACACATATATGTACTGTATTGGGGGTGGGGTGGGAGCATCACTTGTCTGAGGTGTCACAAAAATAACTTGACCATGGTGGCGTAAGTTTTGGGACATGGTGAAAAAAAAAATATGCAAAAGGATATATATCCTGTTAAAAATGGATATATCCCTTTTCCTGTGACAAATGAGTTTTTCAGCGCGTTTAATGGCCTTCTCAACCTTATAGCACTGTCTTAATCAATTGTTATTAATATATTAAAAAATATTTGAGTATAACAAGTATGTCTGACCCCTCATTAGTCCCTCAAAATCTGCGAAGACAGTGTGACAACTCTTAGAATGTTTGCAACTCAAAAAATGTGGAAATATGTGAATTTTAGCAGAGTAAAAAGGCCATATTTCCTACTCATATATTTTTCTCTCATTCTAATGTCACAGACTATGTTCTGGACATGTCTAGTATGTATGTCTAACCCTTCATTAGTATATCAATGGTTGCGAAGGCTCTGGAACAATGCTTGGGAATCATTAACACGCTAAAAAATGTGTTAGTGACAGCTAAAGGTATATTTCAGTGTTTTACAGGATATATATCCTATTGCATAACGTTTCTACCCAAATACAAAAAGGGTATGGAGGTGTATATAATTATTTTCTATTAATATATTAATAACAATTGATTAGGACAGTGCTACAAGGTTGAGAAGGCCATTAAACAGCCATTAAATATCTTGAGCATCAAATAAGTCTATTACAGTGTTCGGTTGGGCTTAATCAAGGTCTGGATGTACAGTTGACAGTATTACAATGTAATAAAATATTTTTGATGTCACTAAGCATTTAAGATGTTATGAATGTGCATTGTGTGCTGTCCCTTTTTGTCAAGTTAAAGTTAACTAATATACATTGCTCAAACAAGGTATATTTTGACTAATTATTATTTAATTTTTTAAGATGTTAGTGTTGGTCTTGATAGAATTTTAAATCATTTATGTTGTTTGTAAAGTGATGAGATGTCAAGTGGACAACTCTGTCTAAAAAAAAACAGGTTTGATAGTTATATTTTGGCTTTTAACACAAAATTTCTAAAAATATGAAACATGACGTTGCCTCCATTTTTTAATTGTATTCTTGTTTTATTTACTCATTTTGGCTATGTTCTTTGAATAAGAAGTCCACAAACTTTTGCACTTGATGGACTCCTTGCTCTATTCAGTTCATAATTGTGAAATTTACCTTGACGGAAAGATACAGCACATAATGCACATTCCTAACAGTTGATTTTTGATAAATTTAGGACGTTAATATATTCACTGTAATACACCGATTCGTGATTTTTTTTTTAAAGGTATTATTTAGCTTGTCATCATAGGTTGCATCTTGAATGTTTGGGGACATCAAAAAATATTTCATTGCAATGTAACACTGTCAAGTGTACATTCAGACCTTGATTGTGGCCAACCCGTTACAAGTCTTTTGGTCGCAAAAAATGCCCTCTAAACACGAAAAAACAGGTTTTTAAAAGAGCACCTACACTAGGTATCAAACAAAAACCATAACACCTCCAGACTGGAGGCGCCCTAGCGGAGGTGCTTGACACCTCCATGCATTCCTATATAAGCAAGACCTAGGATAACGCAGTCAGTCCCCATCCAGCTGACGAGATCTGAAAAACTTGAAACCAGTTACACAAATTTTGAATTCAAGGTCAATGAATTAAGGTCAAAGGCGACATAACTGAAGAAGTATGACGAGGCACAGCTATGACCCAAGGCATTTCTGTATACCAAATTTTAATTTCCTCTTATAAGTGATTGCTGATATATTTTCCATACAAATTTTGTCACCTCAAGGTCACTGCAATAAGGTCAATGGTGACATCACTAAGATTTGGAGGAATCCAAATCTTAACCTCTCTATCTACCTCTATATAAGATAAGAAACAATATTACTGGTAGTTTTGGAGAAGATTTTTTAAGAAAATGTTGACAGATGGACAGACATTTTCCCTACTCCTAAGGCTCTGCGACTTCAAAGAAGTCAGCAGAGCTAAAAATGGTGATGTCTGAATTGGCATCTCAGAAACAGTAAACAACTTAAAATTAAGTCTCTTCCTGACCCCTCTACCTGACATCTCTTCCCAGCAATATTCTTATACATCAAGAATTTACCCGCCATAATATTACAAGACTTAATCTTCAAAAGTTGTTTAACAATAATTTTTATTGATGGATCATGCTCATCTTTCAACATACATCAATTGTACAAGAACAACCCATATCATAGTAAGCTGAATATATGTGCTTAGAATTTGACATTTTTGCTGTCTGTTTTTGCTGTCAACTGTAATTGCACTTGCAGAATCTTTACTCCTTTTTAAGCTGAAGGTTTTTGTAGCTTTATTGATTGTTTTACATCACAATATCAGAGAAACATATCTCTATTCATATTCTCTCAACAATCTTAATTTAAATTCTAATACCTTTCCATGCTAAACATAAAATTTACATTTATTTCATGTAATTACTTTTAACATGTTAACATGTCATTCAGCAGTTAAGTTTATAAATTCAATTTGCAGACCGGTGCATCATTAGACAAAGAGATTGTATTGGTAATAATTTCCATGGCAAATCTTTGTTTCTCCTATACTGAATATACAATATCTACAGTATGGAACAAGTAAACTAGTATTTTCTCTTGCTGTTGGTCTAGTTTAAGGTGATGTTATTAATAGATTAATATAATTTTGAATTTTTTTCAAAAACAAATATTTATATATAAATAATCACAAATTAATAAAATAGATTTATAATGTGTATTTTTAGAGATACCTGCCAATTTTTTA
Organism: Amphiduros pacificus; assembly: GCA_949316495.1. Classification (NCBI taxonomy): domain Eukaryota; kingdom Metazoa; phylum Annelida; class Polychaeta; order Phyllodocida; family Hesionidae; genus Amphiduros; species Amphiduros pacificus. Next base: position 52,409,014 of record OX439001.1, on the reverse strand, counting down.
TGATGATTAATCTTACAGCTACTGAGAAACAGTTACAAATAAATAAGGTGGATCCTGGCAAATGCAGGAGAATACATTCAAGAGTATAAGGCATTAAGTTTGGTTTTTTTTCTGAAGTTTTTTGATAATTATATTAACCTGATAACATCCTCACAGGAATATGCACAATCAATATTTACTCCGTTAACAGAAATAATAGAAACAAACTTGATAAACTTCATAAAGATACATAAATATCTCAATATGTACACTATTTAAAAATATCCTAAAATACAAATAACTGCATATATTGACATGGTGGTATCAAGATTACATTTCTGAAGTCATTTGAAATTCTTTCTCAAATCTGGTCACCCAAGAAAAGCACATTGAAATTCTCTATAACTTCTCCATAATTTCGATCATCTCAATCACATTTTTTTTAAAGTTAAAAATGTTCAAAGTATGGATGGCATGTTAGGGGAAAATTGTTTTGTCTAAACAATTTAACTTTACAGGATTGGTAATAACATGAAATCAATGTTGGATTTTGGACATATAAAACCTGTTTTTCCTTGCTGGGTGAGAAGACCATGGGAAGTGCTGTTTTTTCTGGATATTTCCCAGGTTTTGGCAAGTATTTATTGCTCGAATCCTGGAAATGCCCAATCAGCTCAATTGTAAGGGTTGGATGTCCAAATCCTGTTTATCCTTGGGTAGTTTTCATCTGTATTTTACCAATTTTAAAGCCTATATAAATAATGTAACAATTACAGATCTCCTAATAAAATGAATATGCTTTTGATGTATTAATTGAACTTAAGTTTAACAATCTTAATTGTGGAAACATTTTTAAAGTTTGGGGACAGGGGCCAATTCAATGTAACATTGAACAACCAATTTTAACTTTTCCATTGGGATTGGTGAATTAAAGAAGAAAATCGAGAAATCCATGATGCCTATTAACAATTTCATAGCCTATCCAGACTAGACAAATGATAGCTATCAAACATCAGGTGTCACTGATGCACCTCATGGATAAATCTGAGTGTAGCTCAGCAACCACCTTGACATTTAGTGTTTAAACTACATGTATTTAAAATACAAGTTAACTTTACCAAGACTGAGTCCAAATTTCTTGAACGCCATATCATGCTGACTGACAATCCCTATTGTCCCCAAAATCATAACTTATTATTGAAACTTTATCATCTCAAAATAAATAGTTACAAAATACTGACAGATGCTTCATTGAGTAACATATGTGACATGCTGAACATATTCTGCTACCTGTGACATTGGAATCATGACTTCTGTATAGTCACCTTCTAATGTCTCTGCTGATGAGCCTTCCATCACTGTGCTCTGTGCAGACACTGGGATTGCAATCTCCTGCATCTCCCCGTCCTCTCCTGGCTGAGTGATGATGATGGTCTGACCAGGCAGCAGTTCCATTGTTTTGGGGTCACCATTTTCAGTGGCGATTGTCGTACCAATCACTGCCTCAGAGGACATGCTGTCAGCTGCTTCCTCTATGGCCAGAATTTCTTGGGTGTGAACTGCCTCATCACTGTCTGCTGCCACTTGCTCTATCTTAACAAATGCTGCATGCTGTGTGCCATCTACAGAAGGTCCTAGGAGCTGAGTGATTGCATTTTGTCTCACAAGGTCTGTGATTCTTACTCTCTTCTCTGGTGGGGAGCCAAACCCATGCTGCTTCAGTAAGTGTTCCTTCAGCTTGTCAAATCGAGTTGTGGCAAATTCGCACTGTACACATGCATGGGGCTTATCAGTAGAGTGCAATAGCATATGTCGACGCAAGTTTTTGACCAAAGAAAAGTTTTGTCCACAAATCTCACACTGGTGTGGTTTTTCACGCGTATGGGTAAGCAGATGGTATTTAAGGTTCTGGCGTTTTGTGGCCTGGAATGTACATCCTGGAAAGTCACACTTGTATGTGAGTCCAGTATGTATCAGTTTGTGGGCCTTGAGTTGACTTTTGTGAGCAGTTGCATATCCACACACGTCACAGAGATGATCTTTCTTGTTACTGTGTACAACCATGTGATTCTTCAAAGCATGTTTCCATTTAAAACCCATGCTACAAACTTCACAAATAAATGGTTTATCATCTGAATGTTTTGGCAAGTGCAAATTAAGCTGAGTTCTAGTCCTGAATCGTAAATCACACACAGGACAATAATAAGGTGTGGGTCCTTTATGTTTTTCCATGTGATCATTTAAATCATCTCGATTGTCATACTGCTGTTCACAATAATAGCATATGTTTTGTTCAAGCTTGTGGAGTTTTCTGTGATTAGCCATTTCCCGTACTTTGTTTGTGGAAAATCCACATGAATCACAATTATGCTTATAAAAAGCCCTCCTCCCTCTCAAACGCATCTTCCGTCTTCCCTTTCTAGTTGTAAAAACATGCTTTCTGCCAACTTCTTCTTCAATATCTTGGCAATATTCTGCTTCTGGCTCCAGATTTTCTACTTCACCTTTTTCTTCAGGTTCTATTTGATCCTTTTCAACCTCCTCAAAATGTTGTTTCTTGGGGGACCTTCCTTTCCCTTTTCTAGGGGTGACAACTTCTACTGGTTCAACAACCACTGGAGGTCCTGGTTTGGGCTCTTCATCTTCTAATAATATCTCTTCCTCTAAATGCACCTGAAAATACATAAAGAGATACTGATATCCAGATGGAGGATGCAGACAACTGAAGCTGGCATATTTTAGCAGAATCTGCACAACCTTTTCAGTCTTCCTGATAGTCGCTTGACCGCCATCAGACATTCGGTCCGGCAAAGTTGAAAGTTTTGCAGGACCGAAAGGATTTTTACCGGACCGAAAAACAAAAGAAAAGAATAATAGATGATATCAGCGTGAAAAGTAATGTCCACGAACAAGCTTCCTCAACGGCGATATAATTAAAATATTTGTCTTAGTACAAATAGAAATATTCGGTCACTTGTCCACAGTAGTCCGCCTTCATTTGATAAGTTTAAATTATTCACAAATCAGAGAAAATGTGAGTTTAACAATGCTTAAATACGCACGTATACAACACGAGGTCGCCATTATGAAAACCGGAAGTGACGGGGAGACGCTCTTATTTTTGGCGTGAAAAAGATGGAGCACTACCACAGTGTATTCATTCGTATTGAAATTTTGATATATTGCACAATGATGGATCCCTGTCATTTCGTATTTCCGTTTCACTTTGTTTTGATGCGAAGGTCAAGGACGTTGAAAAATTCTCGACCTTCCAAACATGTGGAGGGATAAATTTTGAGAAAAGTTAGAATTTTCACAGAAATACATGTCGGACATGAGGTCCGACTACGGCGGAAAATATGCCAGACCGTGGCAAAATATATCGGTCAGGACTGGCGGTTATCAGGAAGACTGCCTTTTTATAAACCAATTGCCTCCATATTTTCCCTTATTATTTAACATGATAAAATTCACACCTTGATTTTTTATACCTCCTTTCAAATGAGCTATCAAGATCCATGATGAACAGGTTCCACTTGAGGATGAGATTAGAAGACTTTTAAACTTTTAAAGATTTATTTCATTCAGCTCGTGCATAAGCTGGAACCAACTTTTCAGTTTTGACTGATATATTTTTTTCATGGATAAATCAAATTAATTCAATCAATTTTGAACATAGTAATTCATATGACTTCAGCCAAGACAAAAGAGCTACCTCTAGAGATGTCAACTCCATTGGGGAGAGTGATGCTTTTCTCTTCAGTGCACCTTTTAACTTTGGTGTAGGTTTAGGTGTACGTCGACTTCTTCTTAGGCCCGATGAGTTGTCTTCATCAAGCTTTTTCTCTTCTTTCACCTTTGCTGGTTGGGCTGCTGTTTCTTCTAAAGTCTCTAAATTTCCCATGGCCATTTCTGATGTACTTCCATCTGTTCTAGCTAAAAGCTCCTGTTCCTCTTCGAACTGTTCTTCACTATTCACTGGAATGTTCTCTGAATTGGTTTCAATAATATCTTGTTCTGATTCTTGAAAGGTAGTTTTTTCTTTTTCAACAGAATCATCAAGTATCGGGTATTTCCGAGGACGACCAGGACGTCGACCAGTGCCTGGTGTGCTGAGAAAGCTTTTCTTCTTCTCTTTCTTATCTGGGAAGTCTCTTTCACTTGTTTGTGTCTTTTCCTCTTTAAATTGCTTTGGTCTTGGTTCGATACCCAGCAACAGTGGTGTCACCTGGCTGGAGACACTCAGAAGTTTTCCAGCTTTTAATTTCATTGGCACTGTATCAAGATGTCCTGTGACCATGTTGTCTGTGTTGACACTTACATCAACGTAAACGGAGGCTCCTTCGCCACCTGGTGGTGAATAAGTTTCACCCGAAAGTGTCCGCCCCTGGAAAAAGTCTTCACAAAACCTGACAATATTATCCATCTGCATTATCCTTGCTATTTCAGAAATCTGAGACACGTTACTGGGCCGAACTGTCATCCTTCCTGTGTATATAAAGTCAATGACATTCGAAACAGCTTCTTCGTACATCATGTTTGGTTCGCTCCCGTCGATTTGTATTTCGATGACTTGTGGGGATCGTTGCGAGAACTGCCGCGGTAAATCTTGACTCAAAAATGCGTTGAAATATGGACTGGCTGCCGCCAAGACATTTGAATGTGCATATATTTCTCGACCACATACTTTCATGATAACATCACAAAACGTCGATGAGTGCTTTTGGTCATACAGAGCGCGAATAATTGCATTATTTTGACTCTTATCACAAAAGGACGACTCCCTCTCCGCTAGCGACGCCATTTTGTAGCGGCCTTAACAAAAATGAGGCGAGTGATTGGCCAAATTCCCCAAAAAATATATTTAACAAAAACATAGTGGATGATTAATGTATTCGGACAATTTATATAGAAAATTGGGGTAATAAATAAGATTTTTATGGTTTATCATGTAATTATGACAAAGCAGAGTGAAACCTTCCAGGATTTTAAACCAATAATTTCTGGATCAATACATCTGTGCGGAGAAGTAGGTCAAAATGGTTGACAGCTCGGAGGTATCGCAGCGGCCTCCTGAAAGATGCATAACATACCTAAAATATCCGTGATATTTGCTTCCGTACGATATCTCAGGCAGATACCAATGAGATAGCCACTTTGCGATGGCTTCCAGGCTGAAAAAGTTAGGCTTGGGTTTAGATATTGACGATTCCTTGACTGCAGAGGGTGATGAAAGTGAACTGAGTTTAGCAGATGACACGGATGAGTTTGCTGACAGGTTCAGCGGAACTCTGTCATTTGCTGACGACAATGGGAATGCAGGACAAGATTCTGATGTCAGAGGTATGACTTAAAAGCATAAGCAGTGAAATACATGTACCTTCTTGGATGCATATCTTATTTGACAGTGTTATTTTCAACAATCAATAAGAATTGCTCCTCAAACATACAAAATCAAAATAAAGGGATCTGTCATTTTTTTTGTTCGCATTTGTTTTAACTTTAGGGCTGAATTCTAAGGAGCATACACATATTATCGGTTCATGTCGGCTATGTTTTTGACTCAAATTTTCTGCTTACACTGTCAGATAGCACTTTTGTTTGAGAAATTATTTGTGAGTGCGTGGTAGAATGAGAAGATTTTCTTTGATTTATATTTTTTGCCTTTGGATTTTCTGTCTGAGTTCTGTCTCAATCCCCCCTAGTGGGAATACAGATCTGTATGGGCCATTTTTCTGAGCTTTTTTCTGAGTCAATCTTGGCAGCTTTTTTTGATTAGTTGATTATTTTCACGCCTTTATGGTAAAAGATATTCACACATATTTTGATAATGCAATAACCACTCTGTAGAGTGTGCCTTTTCCATCATTTTCAAATAAATAGCTTGGGGAATTTTAAGTTTGGGAAATGTGCAAAAATGGTACAATTTTGAATATTGTATGTCTAATTCAATCCCAGTTTGAACTGAAATAGTATACAAAATTGATATTCAGAGCATTAAATAAGCTGCATAGCAGATGGTATTAGTGAGATATACTGTATTTACAGTAGTCCGCCTTTATTTAATAAGTGTAAATTATGCACAAGTCAGAGAAAATGTGAATTTAACAATGCTTAAATATGCTTATGCAACAAGAGGTCATCATTTTGAAAATGCTCTTATTTTTTGCACGAAAATGATCAGAGCACCGCCAAAGCATATTCATTCCCATTGAAATATTAATATATTGCACAATGATGGATCCCTCAGTCTTCGTATTTACTTGACTCATCCTATAATTGGCAATTGGCATTTTCAAGCAAAATAACATCAATTTGGGGGGTCGTCTTATACACAGGGTGGTCCAATTTTCGAATAAATACGGTATGGCCTAGAAGAAGGCAATGTTTATGGATCTGTATTGTAGTATATCAGCCTGGTAACAAGCAGGCAAGATCTCCCTGCATGCTTGTTGCTAGGGTGGTTGCTATGGAAACCAGCAGCACTCTCACTGCCTGTAATATAGTATCAATAAATATGCAGCCACTCCGTTGCTCGAGAGAGTTGGAGATTGGTGCTAGACCAGAACTGTATGCATTCATGTTTTCCCTCTCATACCACAATCATATACTCTGTATCGGGGAATAAGATCATGGTAAGAGCCCGATACGACAGTATACATTTGAGTGAGACACTGGTTGTATCCCAGTACTTAGATTAAATAAATAAGCAGCTGACAGGCTCAACAATACATGTGCAGAATAATACCGAGCTTGTTCTTTTTGCTTCATTCATTGTTACAATTACTGTCTGAAAATGATATATTATTTTGGATATTGTTGCTTATGTTGATTTCAAACTAAATCATTGTTCAAAGACCTTCAGTGATGATGTAATTATTTGTCAAACTGGCTTTTATAAGACTGGATAAAAATGTCCTGTGACGTTGGCAATATGCCAATATGATAAAACTTGTTGTAAAATTGTTCATGCTTTGAAGACAAATACTTTCCCTGGATCACAAAATTAAAAATTAAAATATAACAATTCCTGTAGAGTTTTCTAAAATTGAACAAAATTGTGCATTTCTAAAATTGAACAGAATTGTGCACTAATTTTGAAAACAATGTATACAAATTACAAAAAGGAATTTCCTTTTCTTATTGATCAATAAATTCCAACAAGGGTCTCCAAAACTAATCCAAACAAGACCATGATTAATAACCCGTTTCTAAAAGCACCTTCCTTTATTGGAGTAATGTTTTGGTGGAATGTTTATATTGTGGCACCGAAAGGTAAAATGACGTCTTTGAAATATGGCCTAAGCTTGTGATATTATTAAAGGCATTATCCTTTGAATAGTGCCAGTATGACATTGATCGGACAGTGCAACAAATAGTTAGACAATGTATTTATGAGAAGAAAATGAATGTATTAGGTGTAACTAAAAATTAGATGATTTAATAGCTAAAGAATAGCTAAATTTAATGTTTCATTTTTGCATCTACTGTGCATGTGAAAATGTCTGCATATTTGATCAGATGAGAGAATTTGATGACTTTTGTTCTTTTGTTGCAGATATTTCTGAGAGCAACCAGGAACGATTAGCACAACCAGACTCTTCTTTACCATTCACAGTCATAGAATCTCCAAGACACAGATCCAAGCCAACAAGAGTGTCCTTTGAAATAGTGGATGCCAGAATCACAAAAGATGGCAGAACAAGATATGTGGTAAAACATTTTTCTTTGTTTAAGTTACAATATATTTATATTGAAAAAACAGAGAATGTTTATTAATTATATTAATGCACCACATTTCAGAAAAAGGTTGGATCATCAATTGTGCAATTGATTCTCATTTAAACTGTTTAGGTGCAAAATGTTCAGAAGAATACATCTAAGGGAGTTTAAATGTGTTAAATGGGTATTGTCACGTTTATGACATTTCTATATTTCAGGCTTATACCATTTTGGTGGTACGATCACCAGGGTTGGAAACCCCTGAGGCAATGATTGAAAGAAGATATTCGGACTTCGAAAAATTGAACAGCTCATTAAGAAAACGATACCCAAGTCTTATGCCAGATATTGCTTTCCCTAAAAAGATGATGACTGGTAATTTCAGACCAGAAACAATAGCACAAAGAAGCCGCGCTTTTGAACAGTTTCTAAGTCATATATTCTCCATAGATGTCCTCCGTATGTCACCAGACTTTGCAACTTTTTTCTATGAAAAAGATTTGGAGTTAGCATATGATTTTATAGTGAAGGGACAGTACTCTCAGGCATTGCCTTTACTGAGAACAGCTATGCATATGCAACAAAAACTTATGGGCGAAACACATCCTGAAGTGATAGCATCGCTTTGTGCAATAGTGGCAATATGTGCCGAGACAGAACAGGATGAATTAGCCCAAAGTTTTGCTGAGGCAGCTTTACAGTATATTAGCCCAGAAGACCGCAGTCCATATCTTGTGCCCTTATTGCATCAAAGTATCAGGCTCTGCTGGAAACTTGGTAAAGACAAGAAAGATCTAGAAGCACGCCACATGGCATTGAAAGAACTAGGAGTTGATGTGGACCATGCACCGCAGCTGTTAGACCTGGTGCTTGGCAACCATAGAGCAGTACAGCATCGTCACTGACAGCGGAGTCCCCAGCAACCTGGCTGGCATCAACTGGTTGCACTGAGAGCTGCCCCAGATGTCACTGGCTGGGTGGTCTGGAGGGGGCATCGCACCCACAACCACTGAATCATCCAATGCAAATTTTAACCAAGTCTCCAGTCACTACCATCTTGCGAATGAAACTACTTCCCCAAACTTCAATTCAGATTGCAACATGTTGATTGATTTATGCTAATTGAGTTTCGAAAGTCAAAATCCACTCTGCAATTATGATTTTTGTTTTGTTTTTGTTTTTGTTTTTTGTTTTTTGTTAAAGTCATTTGAATATAGATTAATATCCTTATATTGGTGATCACAATTTGGATCACCAATGATAATGATATGCATTAGTACATTATTTGCTGCGGCCAACATTATAGACTCAAGGAATATTTTTTTCCACATATCCATGTTTTGTTGACTGTGGAAATTTATATGTTTCATATTTACCCGGCTAAACAGAGATAGTTGATCTTCAGCCAAGTTAGAGAATGTACTATCTCTGTGGAACAGAGTACTTCATATTTTGATGAACCTAGTTTATCAACTGCAACTGCATTCCAATATATTTATATTCTTTACCCCAACACAGCTCTAACCCATTTGAAGAAGTAGAGTTTAAAGTCAAATCAATGCAAATGCTACCCAGGTTAATAGTTATCAATTTACATTTTGGGATTTGGATTTTAGTTAACTTTATCTCAATGGAATTTGGGGCAAAATTTAAGATGAAGTTTGCTTAATCAAAATCTATGAGAAAATCTTTTGATTTTCTTAGTATGGTAAAATATTTTAAAAGAGTGTTTGCTTTTTATTTGATTATGATATATTGAATGGAATTAAAATTGCTCCCCAATTATCTCAAGATATTTATTGTCAAATATTGGGTAAGGGAGATATATGGAAGGTACTCAACTAATTCTATGCATTATTGGAATAATTATATATTAAACATATAAACATAGTCAAGAGCCTAGACTAGTTAAGGGTATTTATGGGTGTTAGTAGTGAGGGTCCTGTGGTGGCAGATTTTCTGAGGGAACTACTTTCTTTTTACGCCAAAATGGAACGTTTTCAAAAAAGTATGGGAAAAATGCTCAACTGTCGAAAAGAGTTCCTTTTTCATTAAATTTTTCAAGTGATAAAATGACATTTTATGGTATTCATTTTTGTAAGAAAATTATTGATATATTATTTATAAATCACAGTGGAATTTCTTTGATTATATTGAAAGCTTCATATCTTTTTAAATAATGGCGTAGTAATATGTCACTGCTCCAAAATTTATTTTGTCATGTCAAAATGTTAAAGGGAAAAAGTTCTGCAGATTGTGGGACCATAATAAAGTGGATTTCCAAACAACTTTGTAAAAGTGATCTTAACAATATTTACTGTGATCCTTGTGAAACCGATTTTCTATTTTTCAAAAAAATTAAGAGAAAAATAGAGGTAAGGGGCGATCCATTTGATTTTTGTGGGGTGGGGTGGGACAGCAGTACTGGATGAATAATTTTTTTTTCTTTGGTAGGGTGGATGAATAATTTTTTTTTCTGGTGTGGGGTGGGTGAATAAATTTTTTTTCTGGTGTGGGGTGGGTGAATAAATTTTTTTTCTTGTTAGGGGCGATCCATTTGATTTTTGTGGGGTGGGGTGGGACAGCAGTACTGGATGAATAATTTTTTTTTCTTTGGTAGGGTGGATGAATAATTTTTTTTTCTGGTGTGGGGTGGGTGAATAAATTTTTTTTCTGGTGTGGGGTGGGTGAATAAATTTTTTTTCCAAAATCTCCCACCCCACCCCACAAAAATCAAATGGATCGCCCCTAAAGTACACACTTGATCATTTAAAAAATATGAATTTGTTCACCTCCCTCACATATCTGATTGCCAAACTTCCTTTTTATTTCCAAATTATACAAATCAAAATGACAAAATCTGTTTCTCTATGATCACAGTGAATTTTCTTCCCAATGAAATGAAATAAAAACAGCTAAAAATAAGTCTACTCCTGTTTTGTAATCTGCCGAACTTATTTGCTTGTCTTCATTTCTCATCAAAACTATCATCAAGGAAAATTAGGACAAAATACTATTTTGAAAGAAATATACATGTACTTGTAATCATATCATCTTATAGTTCAAGTATTGTTTTGTTTGAATATTGATTCATGTCATTAATGCTTTTAATTTAACAGGGAATGTATTTTTACACCGTAAATGTACCAATTCCCATCAAGTACAGTATTTTAGTAATTTACTCCTCTGCCACTAGGGGGCACTCACTGAAAAGACCATAAATACCCTTAAACATATTGTACATTAATTCTAGAAACTCAGGGTGATATTTTAACTCAAAATGTATAGCATTTAAGCAAAATAAATCTTTACACGTGGCATTTAATGCAGTGAGAAAAAAGGCAGATCAATATATATCACATATATGCCACATTATATTTCAAATAAATTAGATGTATCAGACATAAGTTTTATGTATCTTTTTTGCTTGATATTTGTATATGATATAAATTATCAGTTACAATGACTGAATTGTTAAAAATTGATGAAATTATGCAGGTAATCATTGCTATGACAACAAGCCATGTCAGCTTTGTATCCATGGACGGCTATTTATGCAAACATATTAAAACAATTATATACAAAGATGAATAAGACCAGTTGAAATCTGTAAACTGTTTCCGTCCAGTAAAGACTTGCCTGGAGTGAGCTGACACACTTCTGGACTGTATTCAAGCAAATCTTATGTATTTATTTAATTATTTTATTTTCTGTAAAATCTTTAGTGTTTACTGTAAAGGATAAATAATATTGACTGTTATCATCCCACTGGGACCTTTTGTATGCTATCTGGTCAATGATTTGAGGAGGGGGCATAAAACTCTATTGTCATTTTATTAGGAAATAACAGTTTTAGTAACAATATTTCATATCCAGATAGTTATCATAACATTTTTACAAGCAAATTTCAAAAGTTGAGTATATATTTGCAAAAAGGTCAAGTGCATGTGCCTTTGGCTGCTGATTATATATACATACTATGTAGAATTTGCTGAGGTTCAGTACAGACCTCTCTCACAGATCAGGCCTCTCTCGCAGTGCAGGCCTCTCTCACGGTGCAGGCCTCTCTCACAGTGCAACCCTCTCTCACAGTGCAGACCTCTCTCACAGTGCAGGCCTCTCTCACAGTGCAGGCCTCTCTCACAGTGCAGGCCTCTCTCACAGATCAGGCCTCTCTCACAGATCAGGCCTCTCTCACAGTGCAGGCCTCTCTCACAGTGCAGGCCTCTCTCACAGTGCAGGCCTCTCTCACAGTGCAACCCTCTCTCACAGTGCAGACCTCTCTCACAGTGCAGGCCTCTCTCACAGTGCAGGCCTCTCTCACAGTGCAGGCCTCTCTCACAGTGCAGGCCTCTCTCACAGTGCAACCCTCTCTCACAGTGCAGACCTCTCTCACAGTGCAGGCCTCTCTCACAATGCAGGCCTCTCTCACAGATCAGTGCACATATATACAGGCCATTGACACATTGCCTGATATGTATTTGATTTTAGCTTCAGGGCCTGTTTTGTTGGTCTGGAATTGATCCTTGGAAATCCGTAAAATCTAAATTTGGACTATATTTTTATCTTTCCTGCCTAAATATTATGTGAAGTATTCAATATTGTAATATTAGGATTATATTAATTGTTTTTATTTATTCTTAAGTATATTGATATTTGATTTGATAAATGTTGGTATCAACCGAACTGATAGTGATAACGGTTTTGTCAAACTCATTATCAAGTAAGTTTGTCAACTTATTCATGAACAAGCAAAAACAGACAGTTTATTTTGCACAATTATATATTCAACCCATTGTCAAAATGTAAATTAATGGCTGTTATTTCATGCTTTCCTGTGGGGTTTTTTGGCCACAGACTGATATATAGATGCTTATCTAATCTAGTCAGAGCCATATTATTTTTATGATAATGTCTGGAAAAATTAATTATTTTTGTCTGATATTTACCAGTTCTGTACTACTTAGGTAATAAGTACTTAAATGATTAGAAACCAGTGTAACATTTTCAGAACTGTCTGTTCGAGTCTCTCTTGAAATTTTAACAGTGATTACTTGCAGGGGGTTAATAGTGATTATTTGCAGTGGGTTAACTGATTACTTGCAGTAGGTTAACTGATTACCTGCAGGGGGGTTACAGTGATTACTTGCAGTGGGTTAACTGATTACCTGCAGTGGGTTAACTGATTACTTGCAGTGGGTTAACTGATTACTTGCAGTGGGTTAACAGTGATTACATATGGTTGGTTAACAGTGATTACTTGCAGTGGGTTAACTGAATACTTGCAGTGGGTTAATAGTGATTACCTGCAGTGGGTTAACTGATTACTTGCAGGGGGTTAACTGATTGCCTGCAGGGGGTTAACAGCGATTACATATGGTTGGTTAGCAGTGATTACTTGCAGTGGGTTAACTGATTACTTGCAGTGGGTTAATAGTGATTACTTGCAGTGGGTTAACTGAATACTTGCAGTGGGTTAATAGTGATTACCTGCAGTGGGTTAATAGTGATTACCTGCAGTGGGTTAACTGATTACTTGCAGTGGGTTAACTGATTACCTGCAGTGGGTTAACTGATTACTTGCAGTGGGTTAACTGATTACTTGCAGTGGGTTAATAGTGATTACTTGCAGTGGGTTAACTGATTACTTGCAGCGGGTTAATAGTGATTACTTGCAGTGGGTTAATAGTGATTACTTGCAGCGGGTTAATAGTGATTACCTGCAGCGGTTAACTGATTACTTGCAGTGGGTTAATAGTGATTACTTGCAGTGGGTTAACTGAATACTTGCAGTGGGTTAATAGTGATTACCTGCAGCGGGTTAATAGTGATTACTTGCAGTGGGTTAACTGATTACTTGCAGTGGGTTAATAGTGATTACTTGAAGTGGGTTAACTGATTACTTGCAGGGGGTTAACTGATTACTTGCAGTGGGTTAACTGATTACCTGAAGGGGGTTAACAGTGATTACTTGCAGTGGGTTAATAGTGATTACTTGAAGTGGGTTAACTGATTACTTGCAGTGGGTTAACTGATTACTTGCAGTGGGTTAACTGATTACTTGCAGTGGGTTAATAGTGATTACTTGCAGCGGGTTAATAGTGATTACTTGCAGTGGGTTAACTGATTTCTTGCAGTGGGTTAATAGTGATTACTTGAAGTGGGTTAACTGATTACTTGCAGTGGGTTAATTGATTACTTGCAGTGGGTTAATAGTGATTACTTGCAGTGGGTTAACTGAATACTTGCAGTGGGTTAATAGTGATTACCTGCAGTGGGTTAACTGATTACTTGCAGTGGGTTAACTGATTGCCTGCAGGGGGTTAACAGTGATGACCTGCGGTGGGTTAACAGTGATTACTTGCAGTGGGTTAAGAGTGATTACTTGCAGTGGGTTAATTATTTGTTGTTTGAACGAATCTGAACTAAGTACAAATTCATTACTTCTTGAGCATGTGGCAAATACTAATATTGTTGGAAGATATTCTGCACCAGAGTCTGAGATTTGAGGTTTGAAATATTTCTTGTTCCAAGCCAGTTTTCATCAGTCAAATTATGATAAACTGTTTATGATTTTCACATAAACTGGAAATTTGGGTCCTTTCACTCCTGTTGGTCTTGGTTAGTTGAATGCCAGCAAGATGCTTACAAAAAGAACATTGTGATTTAAAGTTGAACAACAGTGTCAAATATATATGGTATTGATAATACTGTTTGGTCACATTCAGTAGAGCACTTGAATTTGATAACAAACTCACTATTTCATCCTTAATGAATGTATTTATATTTGCAGATCTTTTATTTCACTAAAGGTCTGTTCCATTTTCTGAATATAACCTGATGAAATTGATGATACTCATCTTAGGTTGATCGAATGGAATTTGAGACAGAAAGTCGAGTTTGTTATAGAAAATGAGTTTATTTGGGACAGTTTAATGAATGAGTATATAGTTCACAAATTTTTTACCATTCGGTGGAGACCTATGATATATGTTGTGATAAATTCGAGGCATTGGCTGCATTTTAAAAGCATTACTCTCTTCTTTAATCAACTCATTAATGCATGTGAGCATCGTGGCTGAAGCACACACCTTAATGAAAATTGTGAAGGAAAATTATGGTAAACTGGACTCAAGAGGCCATATTTTAATCTTTATTAAGTTTATTTTATTATTATTATTATTTTAATTAAACATTCTATGACAAATTTCCTGTTCAACTATGCACAGGTATCATGACAGTCATGATTAAAACCTTAGAGATATAACCAAAGTACATGTACATCATTTCAAGTAAAAATACCCAAATAGTTGTAAACACATTTCTTCCGTTGAATGATTGCAGATTTTAAGGCATTTTATTTTAAAGCATTATATCAAACTTCAGACTTCCAATCTTGACTTTAGTTTTTTTTTGTCAACTGTGATCAATTTATAAGTAAGAGTTCAGTTTAGTTTAAATATTTTTCATGATGTTTGGAAGATATGATCTCTGCTTCTGGTGCTTTTAATGTGGAGATTATATTTTGTTGTGCATTTATATTTCAAATATACTGATGGTGTTTCACATTCTGGGGTATGAAATGTTCAAACAATTTTTTTGTTATATAGGCAAATCATTATTCCAGCAAATAATAGTAGGCAAAATCCCACTTTAAAAATAATAGCTACTCAACGCCAAGAGTAATAATGCAAAAGGAATTCCCAAAAAATGTTACTTAGGAACAAATCCTAAGGTAGTAGTAGATTTATCATCCATCACATTAAATGTATATCAAGTTTATAATGAAAGAAAAATAAAAATTGTATGAAGGCTTGAAATGTTTAATTTATTTGCTGTCCTAGATTTTGACAGAGCTTAGCTTCCCTCGCTATAAGGACCATTATGGCCATAAAAAGGTTCAATTTATAAGAGAAACTAATATAGTCAATCATACATTCAGATGTTGTTCCTTTTTCCTTGTAATCTGCCAAAATTGTCCCTTAAAATAGATATTCATTTCTGAAGCTGAGAGCTGTAATGATGTTTTCACTAGTCTGAGTCCAAATAAATAAATATATGCTTTGTGACATCTTCAAAATGAAAAAAAATGATGGACAAGTTTTACATTTTTTCGTTTAAATAATTCATTTTCACCATTTGTTTGTATAATGAGGGAGGGGAATGAAGCTCAGTCAAAACAGTCGTGTAAAATAAGACAATCCACAACATGAAAATTCAAAAATTAATACAAGAAATTATGTATGAAAATGGAAAATGAGTAAGGAAACATTTTCTTGGATACCTTGTGACAAATATCACAGAAGGTAATGTAATAATCTCTAGTGTCAACAATAATATACATTGCTACTGTCAGATTCCTTAATACTTTATACATTGCATTGGTTAATATCTGGTCTAATGACCTAGCTCTTTCTGTGCTGCAGTCTGTTAGGCATGTTAAGTGCAAAAAATAAATATTGAGGCCCTTACCCCACCCCAAGCCAGTGGCCTGAATACAGATAACATCAAACATAGTCCACTCTGTGCCTTGTATAACACCACAGGTATCATTTCTTCCAGGATTGTTATTGGCTTCATTTTACCTCAAGTTTCCACAGAGGGGAGCACTAGATGTGAGCTGCTGCTTAAATACTTCTTTTCCAGAGTACACAACATGATCATAGCCTTTACGCATTCATCTCACTTCAATGCCAAAGATAAAAAATAATATATTGTACATCAGACTTGAAGAGAAGGGCCCAAAAGTTAAATTTTGAGTTGTTAATTATGGAAATTTGCCAATTTGTATGTTTTTGTCACAATTTGCTTCTTCCGCATGTGCACAATGTTACGTAAGCGAGGTCATTGGGTGCATATTTTGTAACATTTCATTTGTACAAATATTATCAACTTTCTATGCCCAAATGTCTGATGTTCTATTCAATATATGCATACAAAACATTTCTGTTATTATCAGCCAATTCTATGATTTCGCGAATCCTATGGTCGTTAGCTCTACAGATTCCACATGTGGTGCCAAAATTCCAACAATTTTTGTTTTTGCAAATTTGTTTTTGATTAGCTGCCAAATGTACAAATGACATTTTCATTTTCATTTTCTAAAGCTAGACTTCCAATTGTGAAATTATAAAGCACTTTGTAAAACTCTGCTTTGGAACAACACATTAGTCTGGATTTGCAGTTTTCAGATCAGTGTTCATAGCTTTTTTAGTTTGGAAAAATATGATACATGAGTTCTCCACGCTTATTAAGTTGTGCCGATGTCTTTCCACTAGATTATCCAATTTGGGACAGTTATTAGTATCTATTTCTACTAGGGTGCCCCCTATAATGAGTGATAATAGGTACAGGGCAAGCCTAAGTGGTCATTTCGTTAGCACTGGTATGGTCCAACTGTAGTTGCAGTGGGTAAAATTATAAATATTTCTGATTAATCAAATATCTGTTATAAAATCCTGTCTTATTTGTAAATAAGAATTGTATTTTATGTGTAGTTTGATTCTCATTATTATTACAGTCTAGGTATCCAAGTTTAATAAAGTACAATGCTTTATGGGTACAAAGAGGCTATCGGTGTGGGGTTTAGCTTCTAAAAATGTAAAAAATCTCAGAAATAGCTATATATTGTATTAGAATATGCTTAAATTTAAAATATATGCATTAGGTCTGGTTTATCTCTCTTTGTACACATATTTTGCTAAAAAATAATGTCTTTTCCATAAGTCTGTGATGAAAAACTTTTTTGCCCAGAAGATTTTTCATAGAATTACCATTTTTTTTCAATGCCCAATATAATCCAATGCGTAGAATTTCTCATTGATACCTCATTGAAAAAAAGACCCCGGAAAAAAATTTGTTCATTGATATTACGTACTGTATTTGATACTTGAAATCTACAGGAGAAGCTATAGGGTGTACATTAATAAACAAACCAGACCTAATTGATAGTTAAAGTTCATTGCCAGTTATACTGACTTGAATGAGTTGGAATATTTTTTCCCATAGACTTTACATTATAACGGCCGTAACCTTGAGGTCACAATCTTTAAATGCTTATAAAATCACTAGTAATTAATATTTTTTCATGCAGTTTGCATTGCTGAATTCATATTCACTCACAGATTCAAACAATATTGATTAAAGCTGAAGAATTGTTGATTTTCTCAGATTTCTTTGTTCAAGGTCATATCAAGGTCATTTCAAGGTCAAATATTATTTTCAAAATATTTTGTATTTTAGGCATATATGAGGGTGCTGATGTCATGCGCAAAGTAGGAATCTTGCACAATGTAGGAATAATTCCTACATTGTGCAGGACAAAGTAGGAATTCCTACATTGCGCAAATAAGTAGGAATATCAGAGTCAAGAATCCAAATGTCAGGAAGCTGAATGAGGTCATTGAGGAGGTTTAGGCTGTATGAATGTTGGACTTTATGAACGTAGGACTGTTATAAAAATAATTGTAATGATATGAGCATGCACTGATATGAGTTGTGTGCATAATAAAATATGATTTTATCAGTACATTTCTGATTGGCAAAAAAGCAGATATCTGGATGTGAGCCTGTAAACGTATTATTAACAAAATATTTAAAAAAATGTTTGTACATTTTTTTGTAAAATTAAAGTGACAATCAACATTTCTATTTCCAAATATGTCATATTTCCATTATAATGTACGAGTCAATCCAAATGTGTAACCACATTCTCCAATGCCAATAACGTCCAATTAAGCAGGAAGTGTCTATTATTATTTTTAAATACAAAATATAATAGAAAACTGATAAACATTGTAATTATATTGGCCGCATCCAGTGATCTCAGTTATTGATATATCTTAAAATTCCTACTTATTTGCACAAAGTAGGAATTCCTACTTTGGGCAGTTGCACAATGTAGGAATTCCTACTGGGCCACGATTCCTACTGGGTGCAAGACACTGACATTTCTTTTAGCCTATCCCATGTATTTTTAGAGCTATATGCATGACATGTCCATTAAAGCTCAGGATGAGTTTGCAGAACGCAAGAAGTCTGCATAGACGCAATCATGACTTTTTGCAAAGAAAAAAGAAATATTTGAACAGTTAAATGAGTCCACATGAGCATTAATGATTATTCACCAGCAAGAGGGTGACATCTTAATGTGTGATCTGTACCGACAGGAACAAGAATTAATATGCATTCTGACTTTAAAAAGAAAGAAATCTACACAACACGCAGCGCATAGGAGGTATCGAAGACGAGGTGGCCGAGTGGTTAAGGCGATGGACTGCTAATCCATTGGGCTCTGCCCGCGTGGGTTCGAATCCCATCCTCGTCGTCATTTTTTTTTTCTGTCTTTTTAATTTATTATGTTTGAACATTTCCTGTTTTTCTTTTATTTTCTCTTAACAAATCAAAATTATTTTCCAGAATAAAATGTGGATTCACTGCACCACGGGTGATTCCCTGGTCCTATTTTAGGCCGAAAACGTCATCTCTTGATCAACTGATGACATCATCACAACAACAGGAGGTGTTTTCCAAAACAGAAGAGTCAAAAATATCAGTTAAGATTGGTGAAAATTCCAAATATCTACCTTGTAGGGCACGAAGTTTATGCTGTCTCAACATCAAAGGTAAAGTGAATATTTTGAATGAGACCCCACCATGATTATAATATGGTATGGGTGCTGAAACCGTATGTCAATCGTCAGAACATAGAAAACTGATGACTTCACTGAAGTCTTCAGGATGAGAAGTAACTCACTGAGTCATCAATTTGACTGGAAAATGAATCTAACAGTAACATCTGCTTCCTTTTCTCTCCAGGTTGTCAATTAGAAATGTTTGTTTGACAATAAAGCATCACAAGCCATAAGGACAGTTTCAGATGTATCAAGGTATGTACACTAAAATGGATATGATTAACCCCTTAGGCCTAGTAGTAGTAGGGACTAGGCTATCTAAATTTTGTTGATTGGCTGGACTAACCAATTCTTTTTCTTGACTAGTGTATCTAAATACTTAAAGGGATTAAGTAGTGATTTTGAAAAATATGTCTAAATATCATAAATTAACGATAAATATATTTGCCGGTGTTGGACGTTGCCGTCCCTCCCGTCCATTACCGGTGGTGCATATTGCCGTCCCTCCCATCCATTACCGGTGGTAGATGTTGCCGTCCCTCCCGTCCATTACCGATGTTGGACGTTGCCGTCCCTCCCATCCATTACCGGTGTTGGACGTTGCCGTCCCTCCCATCCATTACCGGTGTTGGACGTTGCCGTCCCTCCCATCCATTACCAGTGTTGGACGTTGCCATCCTTCCCGTCCATTACCGGTGGTGGACATTGCCGTCCCTCCCATCCATTACCGGTGATGGATGTTGCCGTCCCTCCCATCCATTACCGGTGGTGCATGTTGCCGTCCTTCCCATCCGTTAGGGGTTAAGATGGGTCAAAATGTTGATAAGGAGTGGGTGAACATGGTAAAGGGAACCTTCTTTATGCCGTGAGGGTCCAGGAGTAGGGGGGGGGGGGGCTGTAACTCAGTCCAGGAGTAGGGGGGCTGTAACTCAGTCCAGGAGGAGGGGGGCTGTAACTCAGTCCAGGAGGAGGGGGGCTGTAACTCAGTCCAGGAGGAGGGGGGCTGTAACTCAGTCCAGGAGGAGGGGGGCTATAACTCAGTCCAGGAGGAGGGGGGCTGTAACTCAGTCCAGGAGGAGGGGGGCTATAACTCAGTCCAGGAGGAGGGGGGCTGTAACTCAGTCCAGGAGGAGGGGGGCTGTAACTCAGTCCAGGAAGAGGGGGGCTGTAACTCAGTCCAGGAGGAGGGGGGCTGTAACTCAGTCCAGGAGGAGGGGGGCTATAACTCAGTCCAGGAGGAGGGGGGCTGTAACTCAGTCCAGGAGGAGGGGGGCTGTAACTCAGTCCAGGAGGAGGGGGGCTGTAACTCAGTCCAGGAGGAGGGGGGCTGTAACTCAGTCCAGGAGGAGGGGGGCTGTAACTCAGTCCAGGAGGAGGAGGGCTGTAACTCAGTCCAGGAGGAGGGGGGCTGTAACTCAGTCCAGGAGGAGGGGGGCTGTAACTCAGTCCAGGAGGAGGGGGGCTGTAACTCAGTCCAGGAGGAGGGGGGCTGTAACTCAGTCAATGGCATGTTCAACCATGAGATGTAATTCTGTCCCCCAGTATGACAGTGGTATGACAGTGAAATATACCCCACAAGAAGTCGGCCGTAGCCACTCTGTAATGGCTCAAAATCATAAAATCTCCTCCAAGAAGGCTATTTGACAATGAAAGGCAAACTAATGTTGCCAAGAGAAAGTTGAAAGTTGGTAATTTAATTGAAATCATACTGTCAATCACAGTAATTTAACACACATTTTTACCCAACTTAGAATATAATGCAGATTATCAATAATTATTGGCCTCAAGCAACATGTATCTAGTGATCAATTAATATTATTGATCTGGATGAAAGGATACATACACATGTACATGTACTTGTATTTGTCTTGTCATTACTGAACACATAAGAATAAAATTTCCATAAGAATAGTATGGCTAAAGCACATAAAATTTATTCTGATAACTTTTTTAATATTAATTTATAGGTATTCAAGTGAAGAAAATATGGTTTGGGGTGTTACCCTTCCTTTATGCCATTTTAGAATTGGTCTTTTGTGGAGGTAAGTTAATCTACCGGTAGTTAATAATGTCATTAAATATTATCAAAAACTCCTTGTTTGTCAGTTCCCCTTCTAAAACATTTATCAAATATTACCCACAATTCCCAGATGACACTATTGATATCAGAGCAATTTCTTTGTACTTTTTCTACCTTGAAGTACTAACAATAATAAAGTGATAAAATAAAGTTAAGGAACCAACTCACTCTTTACAAGTAAAAGAATGAACTCATAATGCATGATGCTATTTTCCTTGCTCAGCAGAGACCACCTATTTCTGTCGTAATAAAGCAGAGACTGTGATCTACAACAACTCCGGGATTATCCGCACTGTGGAAGAAGGCAAGCAGCACTATGACAACAACATGGACTGTGTATGGGTGGTGGAGCCATCTGGTGACGACGTACGCATTCAGCTGACGATAGTGAGCTCCGACCTACAGTGGGCCCCCTCCAATGCCATCTGCAACGGCTATGACTACATTGAAGTTAGAGATGGTATTTCAGATTTGTGTTGTTCTCTGCTTGAGATATGTAGAAATAAAAAGAACTAAGAATTTCATTATATACTAGTAGTTTATTTGAATGGACAAAGTTTAATTTTGGTCAAAAATCATGGGGCCAGCATTAAATTGTTTCATTTTTCGCGATTTTAGTTCTTGAAAATCTTTTCTGAAAATTGTGTATAAGTAGGCAGAATAGGTCTTCATTTCTAAACAGCAGAGAAACATATTGATCAATATTATAATTGTGTCCCGTGAATGAAATTTATTGAATGTTGTAATGTTTCAGAGGGGAATATGGATGGCCCAGTTATCTTGTCGTGGTGTGGAGAAACCAATCCTCGCTCCATCATCTCTAACACCTCCAAACTTTTTATCAGGTTTAAAAGCAACGATCGGAATATCTACACTTATGCTGGTGCTAAAATAAAGTTTGAAACTTTCAGTGAGTAAAATAATTTTAAAAAATTCAAAAATGCAGTGGAATATGCTTCAAACAGCTGTATGATATAGCTTCAGCACTGTTTAATAAGCTGCACAAATTGTTCAGTATATATTATATTTGAGCCCCCTCTCTCAAGACGTATTTGTATGGACCCTCACAGCATAAAAAACTTCATAAGGGAAGGTAACAGTATATATTATATTTGAGCCCCCTCTCTGAAGACATGTATTTGTATGGACCCTCACAGCATAAAATACTTCATGAATGAAGGTAACAGTCAAGTCAAAAAGTAAAGAGTACACAATAAGCCTGTGGTGCAAAATGTCCCTGAAAATCAGCAACAAGCAAAAACAATATCAAGAAAACTTTTTTTTGTTTACTTATAACTAGTGATCCACTTAGCTTATTTTATGTCCAATAGGACTGCTGTTATGCTCTCCATGCTATATGCTGTTATGCTCTCCATGCTATATGCTGTTATGCTCTCCATGCTATATGCTGTTATGCTCTCCATGCTATATGCTGTTATGCTCTCCATACTATATGCTGTTATGCTCTCCATGATATATGCTGTTATGCTCTCCATGCTATATGCTGTTATGCTCTCCATGCTATATGCTGTTATGCTCTCCATGCTATATGCTGTTATGCTCTCCATGCTATATGCTGTTATGCTCTCCATGCTATATGCTGTTATGCTCTCTATGCTATATGCTGTTATGCTCTCCATGCTATATGCTGTTATGCTCTCCATGCTATATGCTGTTATGCTCTCCATGATATATGCTGTTATGCTATCCATGCTATATGCTGTTATGCTCTCCATGCTATATGCTGTTATGCTCTCCATGCTATATGCTGTTATGCTCACCATACTATATGCTGTTATGCTCTCCATGCTATATGCTGTTATGCTCACCATACTATATGCTGTTATGCTCTCCATGCTATATGCTGTTATGCTCTCCATGCTATATGCTGTTATGCTCACCATACTATATGCTGTTATGCTCTCCATGCTATATGCTGTTATGCTCACCATACTATATGCTGTTATGCTCTCCATGCTATATGCTGTTATGCTCTCCATGCTATATGCTGTTATGCTCTCCATGCTATATGCTGTTATGCTCTCCATGCTATATGCTGTTATGCTCTCCATACTATATGCTGTTATGCTCTCCATGATATATGCTGTTATGCTCTCCATGCTATATGCTGTTATGCTCTCCATGCTATATGCTGTTATGCTCTCCATGCTATATGCTGTTATGCTCTCCATGCTATATGCTGTTATGCTCTCCATACTATATGCTGTTATGCTCTCCATGATATATGCTGTTATGCTCTCCATGCTATATGCTGTTATGCTCTCCATGCTATATGCTGTTATGCTCTCCATGCTATATGCTGTTCTGCTCTCCATGCTATATGCTGTTATGCTCACCGTGCTATCTCTATACAGAATATTTCTCAATGAAATATATGAATTTCTAGAACAGCAGTAACAAGAATTATTTGTTTTTGCGAAGTCTACCACAACTATAAGTGAGTTTAAAATATAATAATTCATATTGGGAAGTGTTTTCCTTTTTGTCCAGCAATGGGAGCATCTGGAGGTTGTCCAGTTGGATGGAAGAGAGGACCGGATCCTGGAGGAGCATACTGCTACAATCTGAACAGCTATTCCAGAACATGGAAAGAGGGCCAGGATTTCTGCATGTATCAACAGTCAAATCTGGTCAGCTTTGCCTCTGACACAGAGTCTGAATTTGTGGCAGGTTGGTGGAGAAATTGCTATATCTTTTAAGAATATATTTCGTTGTATATATCCTCCAGTTATTTGCCAGGAAGATCCGTGGTTTTATTTTGACTTTATAGATACGGTAGTTATTTATCAGCAAACAGTGTTGAATGTAATTGAAAGCATAGCAGAAATTGAGAATATAGCATGATAAGATCAACCTTTTTTAATTATAAAACTTAAAATAAGGCTGTGCTAATGATTTATAAATAATATCAATGTGAGTACACTGAAAAAGAGTTATCACAGAGAATGAGATACATACAGTAAAGGTATACATATGATATATTGCCAAGATTGGCCTGGATCAGCCACATAATTAGCAAGGAATTATGTGACATGCAGTGAGGGGGGATTTTATGTTATTCTGTCTGTCCATTCACATTGATCTTCTCAGAAACTATTGGCTGGAGTTCCCAGCTTTTCATAGGTAAGATGTTTTATTTTTTGAGACCAGGGCCCACTTTTTGAAACAATCTCAAACAAGAAAATGTGAGCATGAACATGAAATCTGATATTTACTCATGTAAGTATGGTCTTCAAATCTGAGATCATCCAATTTTTTTAACAAGCTTGGGACTGATCTTACATAAGCACAAAATAGCACTTCTCATCCTGAACCGCATCAGTTTTGTTTTGTTCATTTGTATCATTTGTATGCTCTAAATATGTCCCTTTTGTATTCCTATAACATTTTTTTAATGTAAAATACTATTTCTTGTCAAAAATACCTTCATATTCTGCCCAAATCACTGAATTATGAGTTTGTTTACATTACTCCAATATTTGGTCACGGACAGGATTTTCTTTGTTACATCATGAGGCCGCAAGGGGCAATTTGTAACCTTTTTTCCAGTGTTCTGGGTGCTTCTGTGACGTCAAGTGCAATATTGTTACATTTTAACCCATTTTAAGCTCCACAAAATTATTTTTGAAAACATTTGCAGCTTTTTTCATCTTTTTCAATTTTCGATGCAAAATATAAGCAAGAAAAACTGCATCCAAGCAAGCTACGGACCATGCTTGACATCTAAGCACAAACTTGAAATGTAAGCAAGACATTCTTAGTTGAAAATGTTTCAAAAATCGGATTTGGGCATGACTTGATATGTAAGTACAGACTTGAAATGTAAGCACAAATTTCTTGCTTGAGATTGTTTCAAAAAGCGGGCCTGGTTCATTCTATTTTCCATGAGAATCAATTTTTTTTCCACGTATTGTGATTTTTAGAAGAAATCAATAGCTGTCACTGAGATATCAATATAAAATACTGTGGTGCCGCTGTGGCATTGAATATATTGCACATCTGGTACCTCTGATGCTTTGTTCTTGTAATCAAATTTTAGCCTCAATTTGAGACTTTCCAAAAAAGAAAATGGTGGTGACTGAGTGGCTGCCATATTTGATATTAAATTCAATTCAAGATTTTAAGGAACTTTCTGATCTGCTTAACAAATATATCCGGACTGGACATAAACACTGGCCTGGTTATCCAGAACTGTATTTCGGGCTATGGGTCAGTGTTTTACAAAATTTACCACCAACATTAAGGTTTGCCACCAAACCTTAATGTTGAGGCCTGTGTATCATACAATGATGGCCCAATGCCACCAAACCTTAATGTTGAGACCTGTGTTTCATACGATGGCCCAATGCCACCAAACCTTAATGTTGAGGCCTGTGTATCATACAATGATGGCCCAATGCCACCAAACCTTAATGTTGAGACCTGTGTATCATACGATGGCCCAATGCCATCAAACCTTAATGCTGAGGCCTGTGTATCATATAACAATGGCTCAATGCCACCAAACCTTAATGTTGAGGCCTGTGTATCATACAATGGCCCAATGCCATCAAACCTTAATGTTGAGGCCTGTGTATCATACAATGATGGCTCAAAGCCATCAAACCTTAATGTTGAGGCCTGTGTATCATATAACAATGGCTCAATGCCACCAAACCTTAATGTTGAGGCCTGTGTATCATACAATGGCCCAATGCCATCAAACCTTAATGTTGAGGCCTGTGTATCATACAATGATGGCTCAAAGCCATCAAACCTTAATGTTGAGGCCTGTGTATCATACAACGATGGCTCAATGCCACCAAACCTAAATGTTGAGGCCTGTGTATCATACAATGATGGCTCAATGCCACCAAACCTAAATGTTGAGGCCTGTGGATAATCATTTATCTCTCCCCTGAAACCACTGAGTAGATTTCTGAGATATTTATAACTGAGATGTTGTATTGTCATGAAGGGAATTCTATCAGTTTATCATTTTGCACATGTATATGTATATACACCTGGCACATCCAGTGCCTCACTCTTGTAATCTAAACATAACCTGTTTAAAAGTTCTGAAATAAAGCATTGTGGGCGTGATGGAGTCATCCCCAATACTAAGTACATTATTTTTAATACATTGCCTGATCTCTACCTACATGTACACAGCTGGGTAAATAGCTAAAATGATCATTTATGAAGCCAATTGAAGGCATATCCAGATAATTTTTAACAAAGCAATGTTAAGCACAATTCTTCGACCTTGTTTACCTCTTTAGCAAGTGAGTTCCTTGTTAACTTTCAGAATATGTTCAATCTGAGATGGGCACAAAGAACAAAGATTTGGTATGGATCGGTCTAAATGACATAGAAGTTGATGCTGACTATGAGTGGATAGATCACATATCCAGCACTGCGACTATGAGGTTTGCAGCCAAATCATATCATTAAATATATATTTATGCTGATATTTGGTCCTCTATTTAATATTTTGATTCAGGAAGAACTTTCTTTCTCTGCCACTATATTTGTAATGAGATATCAATATAATAATACTTCAATAAAAACTCAAATTAAATCATGGCCTGAATTCAAAACACCATTGTATGAGAAGAGAAATGTCACAAATGTCCAAATTCATACATATGTTGACACAGATTTTGTTAACAATATGGTCTCACGGGAGTTATTGGGGCTGCCCTATGACACTGAAAAATTACATTTCCACTTTGAACCCCCTTAACATGCACGTTTTTTGTGCCCAAATTATAAAATATGCATTCTAGTTTTTTCAGATAAAATTTTAAGTGGAAAGAATTTTTTTTGGAAAAATGCAGTTTTTTCCCTTTTCACCTGACACAAAATTCTCAGGGTAGGAATATTTTTTACAGTGGGACTATTTAGGACATACTATAACAGATGACCTAATTACTCCCGTGAGACCATATCTGATTCAGTATATTTTATTTTTAGTTATTTTTACTGGTTGTCTTTCAAATAATTATTGAATGACGATTTGACCACCAGGTGGCATGACATCCCCCATGTTTCCAATGAGTATCTGAACTGTGTTGCCATGAAGGCCAGCAATGGTTTGTGGGAGGAGGAATCTTGTGCCGAGTCTGATGTGCAGAGTCTTGTCCAATACAGATTTATCTGCAAGAGAAGATCAGGTGAGAGAAATTCATAACTAACCCTAACCCTAGCTTGTTAGTGTACTGCGTGGAAGAAGTGTCCTCTGGTGAGAGAAAATGAGTGACATTTGAACTGATGGGCTCTCAATTGAACTTATTATTATTGGGTACACACACATCTTTATAATAATCCTATAAGCAATTTCAAGAGCAGCTAACGATTTACAGCAGTGTCCATATAACAATGGCAGGAAGCAGTGATCACCCCATGTCTACATTTCAGCATCGTATAGATGGCTTTCTCAGAATATTTTGGGGCAGCTACGGACAGTCTATATACATAAATCATACAATATTCCAAATGGAACTTGTATTATATTTACAGATGGGCCCACAGAGTTATATCTTGTTCCGACTGAGAGGATACAAAAGGGAGGTGAGTATCTTATATCCTCCTTATAATGTTATTTGTTAGGATCCGTGTTAGATTCTATATTTCCTTAAATGTCTCATCCAATGTAACATCAAGGTAGCCCAGTGTAACAAGACTGATATAAATGAAGTATATAATAAGAAATGACTTCTCACTCTAATATTGTCTCTCCTGGTTTAAGATGGATATTTCACAAACTGTCAAAGTGAACTTTTCAAACAATGTTAACATGATTAGCAATTCTTATTTGCATTTCCAAAATATTTTAATTATGCATTTTGCAGAAGAAGGGAACTTGCCCCCGAAAGCTGCCATTATCATTGGAGTGATTGTCGGGTGTGGCTTGATAGGTGGAACAGTCTTTGGTATTTTCTATTACTTTCACAAGAAAAAAGCTATCAGTTCATCAGGTTCCCCAGTCAGAAGTCGAGCCCAACCCGAACGTGTTACTAGCCCAGAAGCTGTGCAACTTGAAACACAAAGACAGGATTACCCAGCAAGCCTAGATTTGCCACCAAGCTATGATGAGGCTTTATCTACTCAATTCTCAAAACAACCACCAAGTTATTAATGTGATTAAATCTAATATCTCAAATTTTCAGGCTGCATATAGCTTGTGATGCAAATGTACACAAATTCCTATGCAACTGCCACTTGGAACTGAACTTTTATTGAAAGACAACATTTAAAGTGTAACCAAACTTGTGATGCTGAGGACCAATTCCTGATGAAAGCAACCCCTTCTTCCCCAGATATTATTTAGTACTTGGTATTTTTGTCTGTTATTTACCAATTGATATGTGTACTGACAACATAAATGACAGAATGGTGATGAAAGTCTTATTTTTGGGATTATCAATTTTTATATGTTTAAATCAAGTGGCAGCTGGGGCTGAAGTTCTGTACATTTGCATCAACAGTTTTGTACTGCCCGATTTTGTCACCCTGAAAATGATAAAACCACTTGTATATTTAAATTTGTTATTTGATAATTTCATACATTTGTAATTATTTTTATGGTGTAAATATATAAACAGGTGGAGAAAATATTTATTGTACATTCCAAGTGTAGCAATTAAGATTTGTCATCTATAATTAGATTTGTAGTGCTATCTTGTTTGGTATCTTGTTTGCACAGAAAAAGGTAGATATCTGGGACATTATATTATACAGTGGTCCCAATGGAGCGGATAGTGACTCCAGAGTAGCACTGTATTAGCCAGACTAAGAACTGGATCTGGATTCATTGTTTTATACTTACACATTCTTCATTCTATATATACTATATACATATATATATATATATAGATATAGATATATATATAGATATAGATATAGATATATATATAGATATATATATATATATATATATATATATATATATATATATATATATATATACTGATTTATTTGAAGTAATTCGTTTGATGTGTTTGAGTGCCTGTCATTGAATGATCATTTTTACTGTTGTAATGTAGAAATTAATCTTTTCTCAGAATATCAGTTTGCATACAACATTATTCTGTGGACATTTCCCATTTTTCAAAGTCAATTTCTATTTTTTGTATAAAACAGATAGACAATAAATTTGTACAGATGTTAATGACCCTTGAAATGCACAATCTTTTTTTATTTCTATTTGTCCTCTAACATGACATGATCATGAGCCCTGATTACGAAGAATGTTAGACATCAAGGTATGTTTTGCACACCTTTTATCGCAATATTTTATTTTTTAGAATTTTTGTACAAGTTTTTAGGAAAAGTGCAAAATTAAGTATTGATCCATCAAACTCTATGAAAGGTGAAAAAGGAATTGAGATTAGAGAAAAAAGTGAACACAAGCTCAAGTTAGTGATATACATGTAGACTGAGCCAAAATACAAATAATAATGTGGACAATAGATACAAGAATCCTTGCCAATAAATATGTGTACTCAAAGTAGGATTATTGTGTTGGGATTAAGATGATACATTTTAAATGCTTTTCAATGCTCCTGATTCACATGCAGATTTGTGTTGAAATATTTAAGGGTTATACTAGTGTTTGTATTATCATGAACTTCTAATTCTTTATTGAAGTTTGAAATGAAATGTGATAAGAATATTCTGTCCATATATTTTGTTATTACCTTTTTTACATTTTTTCATGTCAATCATTGTAGTGTGATGTAATTTTCAAAACATTTTCTTATTCACAATTTAACAAATTCACTGCATGAGCATAAAAGGTCTTGTTTTTTTCCCTGGTAAAACCAGTACAAACAGTTGGCTGCAACTTAGGAGAAAAGCAAGCTCAAGATAATAATATTTAAAAAGAAATTTGGAATTGAAAACTGTTATTTAACAAGATATTTATTGATTATATATAGAGAGATTTGAAGATTTACATTCCTCTATTGAGGTATTTATTTATGCCTTGCTAATAACAAAGAAACTAATTTATGAACAATCAAATA
The DNA here is from genome assembly GCA_949316495.1 of Amphiduros pacificus. Lineage (NCBI taxonomy): Eukaryota > Metazoa > Annelida > Polychaeta > Phyllodocida > Hesionidae > Amphiduros > Amphiduros pacificus. The sequence goes on along the minus strand of OX439001.1, from coordinate 52,378,571 downwards.
AATATGTCATGTGAGATGTTTCACACTTAAAATGTATTATTTAAACCTTGGTAGCTCAAATAGCTTCTGTTATAATTGTCATATGTATTTCAGGTTACAACTGCAGGGTATTGAAGGTTTTTATAAAATATGGCATGAAATGTTCTCGATTATGATGCTGGCATTTGCACAACACAAAGGGGTTTTGATTCATAGATGTATTATTTTTTATTCTCTTGAAAGCATTTTGTATATTCCTTGTTGTCAGATATGACACTATGTGAAGGTAAACCATATTTCTTTCAAATGAATGTTGTAAAATATGGAAATGTGCACATTTGTGTAGTGAGAAATAAGATACCATAGCCATCTCTTGTGATTTTTTCTCCTGGAGTGTGATACTGGGGCAAATGGCAGGCCTGGCAGGGAAACCTTCATATTGGTACTGTGGGGCAAGTGGGGGGCCTGGCAGGGAAACCTTTATATTGGCACTGTGGGGCAAGTGGCGGGCCTGGCAGGGAAACCTTCATATTGGTACTGTGGGGCAAGTGGGGGGCCTGGCAGGGAAACCTTTATATTGGCACTGTGGGGCAAGTGGCAGGCCTGGCAGGGAAACCTTCATATTGGTACTGTGGGGCAAGTGGGGGGCCTGGCAGGGAAACCTTTATATTGGCACTGTGGGGCAAGTGGCGGGCCTGGCAGGGAAACCTTCATATTGGTACTGTGGGGCAAGTGGGGGGCCTGGCAGGGAAACCTTTATATTGGCACTGTGGGGCAAGTGGCAGGCCTGGCAGGGAAACCTTTATATTGGCACTGTGGGGCAAGTGGCAGGCCTGGCAGGGAAACCTTTATATTGGCACTGTGGGCAAGTGGGGGGCCTGGCAGGGAAACCTTTATATTGGCACTGCGGGGCAAGTGGCGGGCCTGGCAGGGAAACCTTTATATTGGCACTGCGGGGCAAGTGGCGGGCCTGGCAGGGAAACCTTTATATTGGCACTGGGGCAAGTGGTGGGCCTGGCAGGGAAACCTTTATATTGGCATTAGGGCAAGTGGCGGGCCTGGCAGGGAAACCTTGATATTGGTACTGGGGCAAGTGGCGGGCCTGGCAGGGAAACCTTTATATTGGCACTGGGGCAAGTGGCAGGCCTGGCAGGGAAACCTTTATATTGGCACTGGGGCAAGTGGCGGGCCTGGCAGGGAAACCTTTATATTGGCACTGTGGCGCAAGTGGCGGGCCTGGCAGGGAAACCTTTGTATTGGCACTATGGGGCGAGTGGCAGGCCTGGCAGGGAAACCTTTATATTGGCACTGTTGGGTTAGTGGCGGGCCTAGTAGGGAAACCTTTATATTGGCACTGTGGCATAAGTGGCGGGCCTGGCAGGGAAACCTTTATATTGGCACTATGGGGCAAGTGGCGGGCCTGGCAGGGATAACTTTATATTGGCACTGTGGGGCAAGTGGCAGGCCTGGCAGGGAAACCTTTATATTGGTACTGTGGGCAAGTGGCGGGCCTGGCAGGGAAACCTTTATATTGGTACTGTGGGCAAGTGGCGGGCCTGGCAGGGAAACCTTTATATTGGTACTGTGGGAAGTGACAAGTCTGACACGGAAACCTTTATATTGGCACTGTGGGCAAGTGTCAGGCCTGGCAGGGAAACCTTTATATTGGCACTGTGGGGCAAGTGGCTGGCCTGGCAGGGAAACCTTTATATTGGCACTTTGGGGCAAGTGGCGGGCCTGGCAGGGAAACCTTTATATTGGTACTGTGGGCAAGTGGCGGGCCTGGCAGGGAAACCTTTATATTGGCACTATGGGGCAAGTGGCGGGCCTGGCAGGGATAACTTTATATTGGCACTATGGGGCAAGTGGCAGGCCTGGCGGGGAAACCTTTATATTGGAACTGTGGGAAGTGACAAGTCTGACACGGAAACCTTCATATTGGCACTGTGGGCAAGTGTCAGGCCTGGCAGGGAAACCTTTATATTGGCACTGCGGGGCAAGTGGCGGGCCTGGCAGGGATAACTTTATATTGGCACTGTGGGGCAAGTGTCAGGCCTGGCAAGGAAACCTTTATATTGGTACTGTGGGCAAGTGGCGGGCCTGGCAGGGAAAACTTTATATTGGCACTATGGGGCAAGTGGGGGGCCTGGCAGAGAAACCTTATTAGCACTGTGGGCAAGTGTCAGGCCTGGCAGGGAAACCTTTATATTGGCACTGTGGGCAAGTGGGGGGCCTGGCAGGGAAACCTTTATATTGGCACTGTGGGGCAACTGCTGGGGCTCCACCTTGAGGTGTCCAGTATGCCCTGCTGGGGCTCCACCTTGAGGTGTCCAGTATGCCCTGCTGGGGCTCCACCTTGTGGTGTTCAGTATGCCCTGCTGGGGCTCCACCTTGTGGTGTTCAGTATGCACCGCTGAGGCTCCCCCAAAAGACTATATAAAGAGTGTCAAATTGTTTTACTCATCTAAACAAGCAAAAACATCACAAAAACCTTCTTATTTTGTCTTATATATCTCTAAGTGTTTAATTGCTTGCATACTGTGTAATAACTCAGTCACATTTGCGCCGATTTCAATTAAGATGCCCGGCCGATGAGTTGTTTTTTTTACAAAATCAGCCGGCAGGTCAGATTGCTGTGCAAGCACGTGCACCGGGAGATCATCGGCCACAATTGGGCATCTTTATGACGTCTGACGGGTCATCGGGAACTTTTAGCTGCAACATAAAAGTTGCCGGCGCTTCCCCGATGTCTTATCAGCAAATATCACCGTGAAGTACACGGCAGTGTCCCTCAGGGACATCGGCAGATTATTTTTTGTTCACAGGCCATCGTCAGATGATCCAACGAGCTACCTACGATATAATATAGACGTGTTAAGGATGTCTTATGCCTCAGTCACATTTGCGCCGATTTCAGTAAAGATGCCCGGCCGATGAGTATCTTTTACACAATCGGCCGGCAGTTCAGATTGCCGTGCGGGCACCGGGAGATCATCGGCCACAATTGGACATCTTTAAGACGTCGGGCGGGTCATCAGGAACTTTTATCTGGAACATAAAAGTTGCCGGCGTTTCCCCGATGTCTTATCAGCAAATATCATCTTAAAGTACACGGCAGGGTCCCGGCAGTGCCTGGGGGAGGTACTCTCATGATTTTAACCCGCGGAGGCTGGGATGGAACTGAAAACCCCAGAGCCTGAATTAGGGAAATATTCTATTATTATTGGTACCCTGATTTAGGACTAGCTGAAATTTAGTACCCTGATTTAGGACAAGCTGAATTTTTGATACCCTCATTTAGGGATGATGCAGAAGGAGGAGATTTGGAAAAGGGGATTGTGATCCCTGTTTTAGGGAGAAATTTGAAAAACAGTACCCTAATATCTTAACCCGGATGGAACTGAAAACCCCAGAGCCTGATTTAGGGAAATATTCTATCATTATTGGTACCCTGATTTAGGACTAGCTGAATTTTTGATACCCTCATTTAGGGATGATGCAGAAGGAGGAGATTTGGAAAAGGGGATTGTGATCCCTGTTTTAGGGAGAAATTTGAAAAACAGTACCCTGTTTTAGGGAAAATGATAAAATATCTTAACCCGGATGGAACTGAAAACCCCAGAGCCTGATTTAAGGAAATATTCTATCATTATTGGTACCCTGATTTAGGACTATATAGCTGAATTTTTTATTATGAAATATCTTAACCTGTTTTAGGGAAAATATCAGCGAAAAGGACCCTATTTAGCCCAGCTTCCCCGGTAACGCTGACTATGAGAGTACCCCCCCCAGGCGGCAGTGTCCCACAGGGACATCGGCAGATTATCTTAGGGCTGCCGGTGGCATCGTGCGGTGAAAATAGGATTATTTTTATTTCATGTGTTCACATACCATCGTCAGATGATCCCACGGGCTCCCTGCGATATATCATAGACGTCTTTAGGATGTCCTACAGACGTCTGTCAATGGTCTAGACGTCTTTAGGATATCTTACAGACGTCTGTGCCATTCAGTCTTGCACGTGCCGTGCGGTGCCCTTTAATAATGTGACCACAGCTACGGCATCCCTCAGATATTGTTGCTTATAAACTCCCCGGCGCCCGGCAGACTGGCAAGTCGTCCGATTGTTACTTCCCGGCCGGCGCCCGGTGCAAATGTGACTGAGGCATAATTACAGAGTCTACAAACCTCTACATGATGACAGACCTCTACGTGATGACAGACCTCTACGTGATGACAGACCTCTACATGATGACAGACCTCTACATGATGACAGACCTCTACATGATGACAGACCTCTGCATGACAGACCTCTGCATGATGATAGACCTCTACATGATGACAGACCTCTACATGATGACAGACCTCTACATGACGACAGACCTCTACATGATGACAGACCATAGAGAACCGCATTAGCTTCCAGCCTCTCACAACACGTGGACAACTGCACGTGCAGGGATACCGATGCGTACGCAAATATGATGATATATCAAGAGAGGAAACAAAAATCTATGCATTTCCCGACCTTTCGAGGCATATGATGTTGTAAACTGTGCAAACGACTGCTTTCCTTCCAAATTTGTATCTGGCCATCTTCTAAAATGTATTAGCTTGTGGTCTGTGATTTTAATATTTCAAAAATATATTAGGAATGTTACTTTATATTGTTCCAAAGTCCAAGGTATGGCTTCAAACAAAAATTCAGATCACTTTGGTGCCCGGAAGTAATAGATAACTCAAAGAGTTATGTAACGTCACAATACATTTTCACGAGAGGTCAATCAAAACAATACGCACCATATTCAAATATGTTCAACTCACCAATCAAGATTTAGCATGCACGTGTGTAGGCTGACTTCCGGGCACAAAAGTGATCTGAATTTTCTGCAGCCAAGAAAGTTGGCAAAAACATGGAATATATTTAATTTTTTGGAATATTTTTCTCTGGAATTGTTTTGTCTTTATATTCTGCGTCTGCTGTCCAAAGCACACCGTTCATAATGCTCTGTATGCTCTACGATGAGAAATTCCTGACAAACTTGTTTCATCTCTTGAAGTACATCATATTTGCGTTACGTAATCGCCTCGTGCACGTGCCAACCATTGACATGACGTCATTGACCAGCACGTGCAGTGAGAACAAACTGATGCGGTTTCTCTATTATCGCTCAGGCGCTATCGCAAATCATCGATCTGACTTTTGCATGTTATTTCTGTTCTAATTGTCCGATTTACACCACATTTGAACTAAACTTACTTAAAATTCCTTGTTCTATCGATTGGGAAGAATTTCCAAGCAATTTAAAGGGATAATTTTATGCAACGATAGACGAACATGACGACATTGTATTTGAACGTTCTGCTTTGTTTACATGACACACTTCTTTTCTTTAGTTCACTTCTTTTAGATATGTATTCATTCGCTGGACGCATGAGCGAATTGGAATCATTCGCAAGCCACGACGAACACTCCACAGTGGCGTCAGTTGCTTTAACAATTATGACCACAGAAAAAACCGAATTGCTTTCGTTCCAAATTTGTATCTGGCCATCTTCTAAAATATATTAGCTTGTGGTCTGTGATTTTAATATTTCAAAAATATATTAGGAATGTTACTTTATATTGTTCCAAAGTCCAAGGTATGGCTTCAAACAAAAATTCAGATCACTTTGGTGCCCGGAAGTAATAGATAACTCAAAGAGTTATGTAACGTCACAATACATTTTCACGAGAGGTCAATCAAAACAATACGCACCATATTCAAATATGTTCAACTCACCAATCAAGATTTAGCATGCACGTGTGTAGGCTGACTTCCGGGCACAAAAGTGATCTGAATTTTCTGCAGCCAAGAAAGTTGGCAAAAACATGGAATATATTTAATTTTTTGGAATATTTTTCTCTGGAATTGTTTTGTCTTTATATTCTGCGTCTGCTGTCCAAAGCACACCGTTCATAATGCTCTGTATGCTCTACGATGAGAAATTCCTGACAAACTTGTTTCATCTCTTGAAGTACATCATATTTGCGTTACGTAATCGCCTCGTGCACGTGCCAACCATTGACATGACGTCATTGACCAGCACGTGCAGTGAGAACAAACTGATGCGGTTTCTCTATTATTGCTCAGGCGCTATCGCAAATCATCGATCTGACTTTTGCATGTTATTTCTGTTCTAATTGTCCGATTTACACCACATTTGAACTAAACTTACTTAAAATTCCTTGTTCTATCGATTGGGAAGAATTTCCAAGCAATTTAAAGGGATAATTTTATGCAACGATAGACGAACATGACGACATTGTATTTGAACGTTCTGCTTTGTTTACATGACACACTTCTTTTCTTTAGTTCACTTCTTTTAGATATGTATTCATTCGCTGGACGCATGAGCGAATTGGAATCATTCGCAAGCCACGACGAACACTCCACAGTGGCGTCAGTTGCTTTAACAATTATGACCACAGAAAAAACCGAATTACAACCCACAGGAAAAGACTACCCATTTCCCATGATCGTACCGATCACAGAATAACACAGATAGTTCCTTTTTTTGTCAAAAAAGGAACCATCCGTGTTACAAAAAAAATGTACATTTTTTAAGGAATGGGAATATATATCTATTAAGCCTGTATTTACAACATTTGGTAAGTAAATAATCCTTATTCTAAAATCGCGAGTGTAGTGTCAAACCTGAGAGTAATAATTTATAGACAACTCGTACTTGCTGCACACTTGCACATGATCAATGTCCCACCCAAGACAACTTGTACCCACTAGTGTTCTCCAATCACCCATCGGCAAAGCCCAGATAGGTGATCTGGAGGGGTTTGTCAAACGTCCATGGTCTCTACCAACTGTAACCAAAGAAAAGTTTGGTGGATTTGATTGAGCTCTTATGAAGTAAAAAGTCGCCAGCTGCAAAAACTGTGGTAAACCCGTTTTAACTGTGGTAAACCCGTTTAAACGTCAAAATTGAACCCGTTTCAACTGCCGTTAAAATGGGTTTGACTCAATTTTTGCAGCTGGCGATTATTATCAAGTATTTATATTTTCCTTATTTAATGTTATCCAAAGAATAATCAAGCCTTTTTATGAGATTTTAGACATAATCATACATAAAATATGAATTATCACTAAAACAATTGGGTATTTAAAAAATCACATCAGAATGAGATTATACATGAAACAGTAAAATTCTCAGACCTCTCCAGATTACCTATCTGGGCTTTGCCGATGGGTGATTGGAGAACACTATGGACCCACATAGCATGCTGATAGAATATGCTTTGTTTCGTGGTCATTCCTGTGTAATTATGTAACAAGTTTTCATACAATTTATTTATGTTTGCATTATACTTGATACATTAACACCAGCTGTGTGTTACTTATTCACTATTCACAGTTCATTTTTCAGATTTTTTTTTTCAAAATCGACAGATCAGGTGGCCAATATGTCATATTTGCAATATTGTGATCAAAATATCACTGGGATGTGTTTTGTGGTACTTGAATTAAAAAAATCATGAAAAACAACATAATCAACACATTGTACAAGACACAAGTGGAAAAAACTATCAGAGGTCAATTCAAAGGTCACCAAATTTTCTGTGAGGTGCAAGTTTTTGCCTCCAATACCAGATAATAATAATAATAATAATAATAATAATAATAATGATTTATATAGCGCTATATCAGACTAAGTCTGCTCTAAGCGCTTCTCGAGATAATGCTTAAATGAATAAAAACGTCTTTAGTTTTTTCTTGAAAGTGTCCACTGTTTTACAGTTTTTCACCTCAAGGGGCAGGGCATTCCAATTTCTTGGAGCATATACCATGAAGGCCCTGTCACCATATGTTTTCGTTATTAGTCTTGGGCACTGTATATTAATTTTTTTCATTAGATCTCAGTCCCAAATCAGATTTTTTACAATTTAATAATTGAGAAAGGTATTTGTGGGCGAAGCCATTCTGTACCTTCCACGTTAATAGAGATATTTTAAAGTCAATCCTCGCCTCTACAGGCAACCAGTGAAGGTCCATAAGTAATATGATCCCTCTTTTTAAGTTTACCTACCACTCTTGCTGCAGCATTCTGCAATTTCTGCAATTTGGCTAATTCACACCTTGGTAAACCAGCCAGAAGTGAATTTCCATAATCAAGAGTGGAAGTAACAAAAGCATGAGCAAGCGTATTTGCAGTTTTCTCATCTAAACAATTTCTGATCTGTGCTAAATTTTTTACATGAAAAAAACCATTCTTACACATTTTTTTAATTTGTGATTTCCTCGATAATTCTTGATCTAGGATAACCCCAAGATCCTTAACTGTATTTGATCTAGGGATATTAGTTTTGCCTACTAGGATTCCATTAGGTACATTGTCTTTTCTGAAATCACAGCTTTTACCACATAAAAGCATTTCTGTTTTCCCATCATTTATCTTCATTTTATTTTCTATTAAGAATTTCCTTATTAGTTTAATACACATTTCCATTTCTCTACAGGATCTATTTCTAGCTTTTTCAGATTTTGGATCAATTGTAATGTATAGCTGTGTATCATCAGCATAGATATGATGTTTGAGACCATAATTACCAATAATGTCAGACAGAGGCTCCATATATGCTGTGAACAATAAGGGTCCCAAAACGGAGCCCTGAGGAACTCCATAACTAATATTCATATTTTCCGATCTCTTACCCTCAATTGTTACACATTGTTTTCTATTTGATAGATATGACTTGAACCACTGCAGAGCTGTGCCCCTAATACCACATCTTCTTTCTAATCTGTTTAATAGTATATTATGATCAATAGTATCAAATGCCGCTGATAAGTCAAGTAGTAGTACCAGCATTACCGTTTTACCATCATCAATATCCATTAAAATATCATTTTGTTCCCTAAGCAATGGAGTCTCAGTGCTATGGTATTCCTTATATGCAGATTGAAATATACCTTGAATATCATTTCTTATAAGGTGACCTACGAATTGTGTAGCAACCGCCCTTTCTATTAATTTTGATAAATAAGCAAGATTTGAGACCGGTCTATAATTTTTCTTTACCAATTCTAGGCCCAACTTTTTAATTAAAGGTCTAATGATGGCCATCTTTAGGTCATCCATCAGGCATGCTTCCCATTGAAATAGATTTATTTATAATTGCTTTTATTAGTGGTAGTAGATGACCCATGCATTCAGCCAGAAGCCAGGTTGGGATGGGATCCAGTTCACATGACTTCTTTGCTGATTCTTTGATTAACCTCTTTACTTCTGCATCATCTATTAGTGCAAATTTTTCCAGATGAGTACTAAATCTGGCTTTCTCAATCAATGGTTGTGAAGTTTTATCATTTTTGTCCATGTTTTCCCTAAGGTTTGAGATTTTTTCTAGAAAAAAAGTATTAAATTCCGATGCTAACTCTTTACTATCAGTATGCCTGGGAAAGGGAGTGTCCTCTTTAGTGTGTAGTAGTTTATTTAGTATTTTAAAAAGTTTCTTTGGATCCGATTTATTTGAATTTATTATCCCTGCAAAATAACTGTTTCTAGACTCTCTAATGATATTGTTATATTTATTTCTTTGTAATTGAAATTGCATTTTATCCGAAGAAAGACCAGTTTTATCATATTTTCTTTCCAGTTTTCTCTTTTTTCTTTTTTCATTCCTTATCTCATCAGATAACCAAGGAGCTGGTTTCCTATTAATTATGGTTTTTTTCCACCATCGGGGCATGTTTATCAAGTATACTTGTTAATTTATTGTATTCATTTAATAGTTCATTGAGGTCCTTTTCATTATAGGATTTATTTCCACTTCAATTTTTCTTCAACATCACTAATAAAAAATTTTATGTTCATTTTTTTGTAATTTCTATATGATACCTTTTTCTTGTTATTTGTCTTAGTCTGAACATTTAAAGTGAGCTTAATTATACTATGATCGGATATTTTCTCTTCAACCGTATGTTCTTTTATTAAATTACTGTGTATATTTGTAATTAATAAATCAAGCGTATTCCCTAGTATATGTGTTGGTTCTGTAACATGATTATGTAAATTGTCATTTATCATTAAATTTAATTACATTTGGCCTCTCTGGTTTATTCATATGAAAATTATAGTCACCAACGAAAAGCACTTCATGTGTATACGTAGAATAGTAGGTTAGCATATCACTAAATTCTTAAAAAAACTCTGTGTAGGTGTATTTATTTCTGTCAGAAGGTTCCGGTCTATAAATAGTAATAATAGTGAATATTTTATTTTTGGTTTTGATATTAATTTCCATCATTTCCATGGTTGATAAGTTATGACTGTGATTAATTTTCTTTATGTCAATTTCAGGTCTAAAGATAACAGCCAAGCTGCCTCCAGATCTTAGTGTACGCGGTAAATGTTCAATATCGTAGTTATTTTCTTTAATTTTACCTCTAATAATTTTTTCGTTTGCTTCATTCATCCAAGTTTCAGTAATGAAGAATAGATCAATATTATTTTCATTTATGTATACATTAAGAAGTTCTATCTTATTTCCTATGCTTTGTACGTTGGCTGTAGCCATAGTTAAATCTTTATTTATTTTGATGTGCATATTGTTTTTATCAAGCGGTTTTTAACATTTCTATTTGTTTTATTTCTAGTTAAGTTTCCATTTGAGTTAATTTCATCCAAGTTATCCCCAGCATTAAGGCAACCTCCTGCGGTGAATCCGGCCATTGACCCCATGACGTCATTACGAGGGGATCTCTCTTCACCCCCAGCAGATTGCCCCCCATGGCGGCCAATCATCTTGCAGGAGGGCGGAGCTAACGTGCGATCGCTTCGAGACTTGGTGCAGCGATTAATAATACAAAGAGCATTTTCATTTTGATAAAAGTTATGTGTCATAATCTTGTTATTGTCAGAAAGATATTCAAACCGATTTGAGAGCAATATGTTGTTCACCGGCGCTATGGGACACGTTCTACTATTACGGACCATCCTGTGATGAGCGGGGTTATGTAGACCATGTGATTTAGATAGGACGCTTGATTGGTTCCCGTTTTTTCTTATGTTTCGTATGTTATTTATGCCATTAAGATGCTTTTCATTAAGAGTGACTACTTGGGGAATCCCTTCTCTTTGAGGTATGTATTTAATATGATTATTGACTTTATTTTTCCTATGACTGTTTGCATACATACTGCTAAGTGAGTTTATATTGCTTTTCTTAACAATTTCAGCATAACTATGTTTATGGGTTTCTTTTTGTTTCAATTTAATATAGTAATAGGGACGTTTGTATTTTAGGTTAAAATTTTCACCTTTGAGTCTTTCGATCTGTCTATCCTTTTTTGTCAGTTCCGTCTTATTTCCAATACTTTGAACATTGGCTGTTGCAATAATTAGATATTTGTTCATTTTAATGTGCGTATTGCTTTTAAGGTTATGTTTTACATGTCTATTCGTCTTGTTATTAGTTAAGTTTCTATTTGAGTTAATTTGATTTGTGTTCTCCCGAGCATTAAGGCAACTTCTCACTGGGAATCCGGCCATTGACCCCATGACGTCATTTTGAAGGGATCTCCTTTCACCCCCAGCAGATTGCCCCCCATGGCGGCCAATCAGATTAAGGGAGGGCGGAGCTAACGTCCGATCCCTTCGAGACTTTGTGTGGCAATTAACAATATAAGGACACTGTTCATTTTGACCAAAGTTATGTGTCACAATTTTGTTGCTGTCGGAAAGATATCCAAATCGATTTGAAAGCGATATTTCGTTTACTGGCGTGGTAAAACCTGTTCTACTCTTACGGACCATCCTATGATGGGCGTGGCTATTTAGACCATGTGACCCAGATAAGGCATATGATTGGTTCACGTTTTTCCTTATGTTCCGTATGTTAGAACTAGATTCTTTTCATTAAGAGTGTCCGGTAGGGGAACCCCTTCACCACTGGTCATGTATTTAATATGATCATTGATTCTCATCATTTTATTTAAAGATGATGTGCTTCCATTAAATTCTTTACACTTGCGTTTTCGGAAAATACCTTTATTTGGAACTATGTTTCTAACATGATTATTAACCATTTCTTTTCTAATAAGATTTAGCCTGTTATTTAATGTTAATGTACTTTTAAAACAATTTTTCAAGGAATTATGGGATTTTTTGTATACGTTTTTCTTTACATTGCATTTTACAATTTCACAATATAACATTCCATTTATAGAAACAGGAATGTGTGTAATTTTCGCCCGATATTTGACTGTGGAGGTAAGGAGTAGGCTTATTTCTATCTTTTGATGACATTTTGAGTTCACCATATTTTGCTTTTTTGATATTTCTACAATATATATTCTTTTCTATTCTATTTGAATGCATATAGGTGTTTTTAAAAACTTCTCTTTTTGTAGTAAAATACTGGCAATGTTTATCAGTGTGCATATATTCAAATGGTATAGAATAATTTTTATTTTTATATTTGAGAAATGTTTGTTTTTGTTTTTGACTGCGGGAGCAAGAGAATAACTTTTTAATTAAATAAACATTTTTGAAGGCTTCTTTTTTTCTAACAAAAAAATCATTTTCTGGCATGGTAAAACCTTTTATTTTAAGATTGTATAATATATCTTCGCACAACTTTCTAGTTTACTTGATAAGTTTCTATCATGGCTACCTTTCATGCAATTATGGTATTCCATAAGACTAGTTTGTACATACCTTTATAAATATAATTGACATCACAGATATTACATGCATAATTATTAAAACATTTTGACATGCATTTTGTGTAATTATTTCCTTTTATTGGTTTTCCCTTTGCCCCCCAGAAAACTTCATTCATTTACTTTTGCTTTTTTTCTGGGTACATGTTCCAAACTACGTCTCATTCCATAACATTCCATAGCAGTATTCCTATATGGAGGAATCTGTATTTAATTTCCTCTATATGGAGGTTATTTAAGTATGTATTCCTATATGGAGGTAGTACACACTTGTATACACTGTTCTAATTTTCTATATGGAGAAAAAATAGAACCAGATTTAACTCCTGTATGGAAGAGTTGAAAAAATATAAGAAATATACTGAGCGTTATCTTGTATGAAAGTAAAACACTCACTCTGTATTTCTCTGTAAGGAGAGAAATCGAATTTTATTAATATTCTGTATATTCTGTATATTTTGTAAATTCCTGTATATTCTGTATATTTTGTAAATTCCTGTATATTCTGTATATTCCTGTATGTAGGCAATATACAAATATTCAAGTGTTACCCTATATGGAGGTCTAACACCAACTAATAATAATTCTCTATGTGGAGAGAAATAATATTTATTTAAGTATGTATTCCTATATGGAGATAGTACACACTTGTATATACTGTTCTAATTTTCTATATGGAGAAAAAATAGAACCAGATTTAACTCCTGTATGGACGAGTTAAAAAGTAATCTTCTTAATTTTCTATATGGAGAAAAATCAAGACCATAAATAAACCCTATATGGAGGAGTTTAAATATAATATTTCTAATTCTCTATATGGAGAGAATCAAGACTAGAAAATAATTCCTATGTGGAGGAATTTAACGGAATAGTTTCAATTTTCTATATGGAGAAAATCAAAAGCAAGAATAAGTTGCCACCAACTATAGGGGTTCTTAGTGCCACTGTTAATTTGCTCAAGGTAGGCTTACTTGGGCCAGAACTGTTTGAGGTAGAGCTATTGTCTGGCAGGCCAAGCTTTGTGCACTGGCCCAGATGTGATATTTGGATATTTTGATTTAATCTGAAAGGGCGCATCCACAGACGGACTGACTGATCCTGCAACCATAGCTCCTTCACTGCTTGGGGGGGGGGGGGGGGGGGGGGGGGGGTAAGATCCAAGTAAAGATTGTTCCCTAAGACTTCTCTGGTGGCCATCTGACCCTGAATGGCACTCTCTCCCCTGTGACCGCCCACCTCTCTGGTGGCCATCTGACCCTGAGTGGCTCTCTCTCCCTCGGGTGTTATGTGGATTTGTGTATTGACTGTTATGTGGATTTGTGAATTGGGTGTTATTTGGATTTGTGTATTCGGTGTTATGTGGATTTGTGCATGGGTGTTATAATGAGTGTTACCATTCCTTTTATCCTGAACATTATCTGCAGCAGCTTCTTTGGTGTGAACATGACATACATTTGGTATCAAATTTTGAGATTGCTTTATTTCCCACTTCACTTGTCAGACATTTATTTACATCCTTTTTTCTGTTTTTTTTGGTGTCAAATAGTTCACAGAAGTATTATTTTTATTGTGTTCGATGAGATGGGGCATAGTTGGGTCTCCATGGCACGGAAACTTCTGCTTCAGTTCCTGCTACATCAGTTTGCTTGACGTCGGGGCAGACACATGGCATTTTGAATCATCATGGCTGGTACCTGGCAATGCTTTGCATGTACAATCCTCATTGAATCCCACATCAATGCCAAAGCTTCCTTTCACCATATTGTATATTCACATCGCCGTTCTCCAATTTACACATAAAAGTTGCCAGCGTTACCCCGATGTCTTATCAGCAAAATATCATTTTAAAGTACACGGCAGGGTCCTGGCAGTGTCACGCAGGCACATCGGCAGATTATCTTAGGGCTGCCGGTGGCATCGTGTGGTGAAAATAGGATTCAATATTTTTTTAAAGCCTACCCAGACGTCTTAAAGACATCCTGCAGACGTCTGTGTCATGAAACAGACGTCGTAAAGACATCCTGCAGACGTCTGTGTAATTTCATCTTGCACGTGCCGTGCGGTACATGTGGGAAATTTTTTCGTGGTTCGTTTTTCGTGGTTCGTAGTTCGTGGTTCGTAGTTCGTGTTTCGTAGTTCGTGGTTCGTTTTTCATTTTTCGTGGTTCATAGTTCGTGTTTCGTAGTTCGGGGTTCAAGGGAAATTTTTTCGTGGTTCTTAGCTTTAGGAGGGGGCAGTCATACGGGCACTTTCACACATATGGTGCTTTCACACCCTGGCAACCCCAATTGGCGTTGAAAACAAATACCTGGCAGCCATTGAAATAGTATAGTCAAATTGAACCCCAATATGAAGATTTCATCTTTGTTTTCTGTATAAAGTCATTATTCTTTATATTTTCTATGTTTGCAAAAAATAGTTTAATTTAATATGTTCTGATGTGCATATCGCTCAAATATAAGACCAGTATGAAGATTTAATCTTTGTTTTCTGTATAAAGTCATTATTCTTTATATTTTCTACGTTTGCAAAAAACAATTAAATACAGTATGTTTTGATGTGAATATCACTTAAATAGAAGCCCAATATAAATGTTTGCCAAAAAATGAATATTCATTGAAAAAAAATGGGACTTGAGCAATTAATATAAGGTAGAGCTAACAACCATAGGATTCGCGCAACCATAGGATTGGCTGATAATTATGAAATTGTTTTATATGCGTAAAACAAATAGAACATTGAATTTTCTGACTTGGAAAAGTTTATATGAAGGGTATAAATAAATTGTTGTGAAAATTGCACCCATTGACCCCGATTTCGTTACAATGTGCATATTCGTTACAATGTGCAATATGAATATTTTTGAAATCGTGAGAACAAGAGGAAGACAATTATGTATGTATTTTGTACATTTTACAATGGTAAAATACATATAAATTTAAGATGAACAGTTTCTTGCCCCAAATCTTCATCCAAAATGTCCAATTTTTGCAGAGAATCTAATAACTATGATATAGAACATCCTACAGTATCGATTTAAACAAGATTGAGTCATCCCGCGATATGAAAACCACACAAAAACCTTTTAATTTAATTTTCATAAATTCCAACTATGAAAAGGCTTTTCCTGGTTTTGGAAAATCATATCTATATTGAAATATAGAGTATATACGTGTATTATATAAAGATCTACCCATTTTATTATTTTTATGAAAAATGAAAAACGAAAGACAAACTACGAACTACAAACCACGAAACACGAACTACGAACCACGAAAAATGAAAAATGAAACACGAACTACGAACCACGAAAAATGATAAACGAAACACGAACTACGAACTACGAACCACGAAAAAATTTCCCACACGTCCGTGCGGTGCCCTTTAATAATGTGACCACAGCTACGGCATATCTGAGGTTGTTGCTGATAAACTCCCCGGCGCCCGGCAGATCGTGATGTCAGCCGATTCTTACTTCCCAGTCGGCGCCCGGTGCAAATGTGACTGAGGCATTAAAGTTCCCGATGACCCGTCCGACGTCTTAGATTGTGGCCGATGATCTCCCGGTGCCCGCACGGCAATCTGAACTGCCGGCCAATTTTGTAAAAAAATACTCATCGGCCGGACATATTTACTGAAATCGGTGCAAATGTGACTGAGGCATCAGTCTGATGTTGTCAAGTAAAAACCTACAACTATGACTATGACATAACAAACCAGGTATTACAAGCCTAGCTTGCTATGTGGCTTCCTCTGACCATTTTTCCAGAGGAAATTGTATTCTTAATCCCAATTCAAAATAGTGAATGACCAATATTTACAAAATGCAATTCAATTTGAGAAAATGTTTGTTTGAACATTATGCTGGTAACCTATTTTCACATGTGACCTGCTGTGTCACAATCAATGAACCATTACATAAATAAACGTCGTAACTTTGGACCAACCCTGGCAGTTAACAGCTATTGTCATCAGTTATGTAATGAACTTAGAGGGGTTTTCAAACGGGAAACATCAAGGACGGTTTGCCTTTGCACAAAATTATTGACTTACTCAAGTTTTATGCCTCCGAACAAAAGCATTTACTGTTAGTTTCAACTTGTTCACATATCTACTAAGACTGCATGGAAAGCAAAACAAATCTTCACAACCAAACACGTATGTACTCTGCATGTTAATATCAACGATTCACAGGAAATGAAGGAACCATATCTACGTATTCTTTATTCAATAATTATAATGATATATGTATGACCTAAATATTTTTATCAGCACTAAACATACGAAAGCTTCATCAGGACTGAATAATCTCATTGAAGATTGACGATCAGAAATTAATTCCGGTATTTTTTTTTTAATTATTATTTAGCATTGTTTATTGCAATGTGAATGACAAATCAATTAAACATGTCCAGGAAGTTGGCAGGATAATTTATATTTGATATTCTCCAGGGGAATAAACCATCCATCTAATCCAGACAAGTGTTGATTTTAAAAAAATCAAGCTCACGCACTTGCAACAAGAGAAAATAAAGTTTAGACTAGATTTCGACAAATTATGGTCTCATCCCAGTAATTGAGGTCCCCTTTTGCAGGGGGGATTAGACTTCGCCAATTTTCATATAATACCATAAAAAGCATGTCAAACACGAAAATCTCAAGTTAAATGCATTAATAAGACATTTAAAAAACGTTTTCTTGTCTCTTACCAAAACACCAACTGACAAATCATTACACGACAATAATGGCCAGTGGAAGTAGTACTGGAAGAATATTAATCTAGGTTGGCCAGAGGTAATAGTTTGCGTGTGCCTCTGGTGGACAGTATGCAAATCCAAATCACTTTTCAATCGACCATGCTATGGGTGCTGTCAGTTCACTTTGGTGGCTCACGATATAAATAGCACACTTTGGTCTGTTATTTTTTTCTTTGAGTGTTTTATTCCCCAATGTAGTAATATACAATGTTAAAAAAATAAAATGGTTATTTCTTTCATTCTCACGATTCCAGAACTGTAAAAATAATTACTGCTAAAATAATAACATATCTCATTTAATCACCCAAAAAATGATATACTCAAAATGATATACTCAAAATGATATACTCAAAATTATATTGCTGTTATTATATTGCTCTTAGGTCATAGCGTTGAACACTTGACCACTTCTGTGTGACAGGTTTAATATTGTATATATTTTTGGAATCTCTCTGTTTTACCAACAAAATAAGTAGTTCCTGAGTATCATATGGTAAAATATCAAGCTTCACCGACTTTTTAAAATAGGATGTCAGTTCTTTCATTGAAATATGATAAATTTTCCAATGCACACAAAATCACGTCCCCCTGAGGAAATCCAAGAAGCCATTTGGTTATGGTCACCTGACATACGAAATCTCTGGACTGGATATATCATGGGGTAATTCTGGGTGTCCCCCAAAATCTAAATCAGCTGCTAAATTAATCAACCAATCAGTATTGGCTTCAAATTAATCTGAAGTTATATCACATGACATGGCCCCCATATTACCCCATATTTTGGTTCAGAAAAGCAAACCCAAAACCTGAGATCCATACCAGTTTCAAAGTAGGTGAAGTCAAAATTTAACTTTTATTCTGTACGCAAATCCAGTTTAGACCTTGTTAAAACACATAAACCTTGACTGTGTGTCAAAAGAAAAGTCCAGTCAACCGAAACAATGATAAGAAGTGCATGTGGCCCACCAGGCTATTCCAGCTTGGAAACTCGAGGCTGAGGGAGAGATTCCATGCCATGACACGAGTATCAAAACTTCTTGCAGAGCAAGCAGGAAATTATCAATGGTAAGATGGTATCAACATTTAAGCAAAAAGATGAAAGGAAGTCGTATATTCAATATTTCACAAATCTGAAGCACCATTTTCTGGTTGATTCCTTTTACGGTATAAGCTCAATATGGCACTATAATAGGATAAAATTAATTATGTAATGTCCAGACAAACAAGTAATTAACTTGAACTGCAAAAGGAAGGAAGTCAATGAAGCGAGTGATATCGCACCCTCGCTGTGTATGTATGTATGTATAAATAAATCTCTTCCCCTGGACTTCTATTATGATATTTGGGTACTGTTTAGACTAAATCACCACACTTTAAGTTAAGCCCAATTTTCAATCATGAAATTCTTGGAATATTATAAAATTATCATAAATTATTCATACAGTTCCAAATTCCCTACATGCATACCTAACATGATAAAGTTTAAAATATGGGGTGTAGATCTTACGTTGGTGATTTGCCAAAACCTTTTTAATCAATAACTTACTGTTCCTTGGCTGCAAGCATTGTATTTGGCATTGTTTATGTTTCTATGGCAACAGCTAATCATAAGATCAAGATATAGTACAATCTGATCTCCTCTGAATGTATAATATTTTTGTCTGTCCAGTTATTGTTTTGACCTCCATGTAAACAACTGTACACCATTCAATCTGCAAAACAGAGCATAAAATAGTACAGTTTATGTCTGGGACAAAAGTATTCCTTTTGATTGGCTGTCAAATATGTCATTTATCTTTCAACCATGGTAATGTATATTACACATTTTGACATAGATATTTCATTTTGATACACACATGTGTAGCAATTGACAGCACAATACATTTGACAGACAGGTAAGTAGTGTGACTATAGATACTTGTCATATATTTATATATATTTGTAGAGGTAAATGTAAAGAACAACGGCAAATGACATAATGATAGGAAGCAACATAAATATTGTATTCTCATTTGTTAAGATCAGCAAATATATATATGCCTGTTGCTGAGACTACTCACCAGTTATTACTGATTTGATGTATGCTCATATATTGAATGGGTCATGTATTGACCCATTCAATATAGGAAAATAGGTAGAGTCAACCAAGCGTTCTGTTCAACCAAGATGGTGGATCAACTATTTAATGCGTAGTTTTAGCACACCATGCATTTCTCTGCATTACATTAGTAATTAAATAAGAATCAGTATGAATAGTCATTTATTCTGTCACCAATCACCCAGTCACCCATGTGCCTTAGTTGACATCCATGTATCCTGGCCTGACATCCATGTATCCTGGCCTGACATCTAGGTGCCTTGATCTGACATCCATGTGCCTTGATCTGACATCCATGTACCTTGACCTGACATCCATGTGCCTTGGCCTGACATCCATGTGCCTTGATCTGTCATCCATGTGCCTTAACCTGACATCCGTGTGTCTTGGCCTGACATCCATGTGCCTTGGCCTGACATCCATGTGCCTTGGCCTGACATCTATGTATCCTGGCCTGACATCCATGTGCCTAGGCCGGACATCTAGGTGCCTTGACCTGACATCCATGTGCCTTGACCTGACATCCATGTGTCTTGGCCTGACATCCATGTGTCTTGGCCTGACATCCATGTATCCTGGCCTGACATCCATGTGCCTAGGCTTGACATCCATGTATCCTGGCCTGACATCTAGGTGCCTTGGCCTGACATCCATGTGCCTTGATCTGTCATCCACGTGTCTTGACCTGACGTCCATGTGCCTTGACCTGACATCCATGTGTTTTGGCCTGACATCCATGTGTCTTGGCCTGACATCCATGTGTCTTGGCCTGACATCCATGTGCCTTGACCTGACATCCATGTGCCTTGGCCTGACATCCATGTATCCTGGCCTGCCATCCATGTGCCTTTACCTGACATCCATGTGCCTTGACCTGACATCCATGTGTCTTGGCCTGACATCCATGTGTCTTGGCCTGACATCCATGTATCTTGCCTTGACATTGCTTGATGCATGTGGGTCAGATAACCGTAAGCTGTGACGATATGAGTTGATATGTGGAATATATACCTATTGGATATTTTCTTACAGAAGTGATCGAAAAATGGCAACCACACCAAACCAGAGCTGGAAATCCAGCACAAACGCAAAGGGAGAATTCAAACGAAAAGATTCAGCTTTTAGAAATTGGATAACAGGTAGCTTTTACTTAATCTATTAATTGTAAGATGCTTTAAAGCAATGACAACTTATGAATAGGAATCTAGAGGCCTTTGCATCCACAGGTCATTCATTCAATCCCGGGGATTCAATATTTTTGGATTATCTCCTCTTTTATAGATAATTATATTTTAAACTGGATTATAGGCTAAAAGATAAAACGGAAAGTACAAATTAATACGGTCATTTTAACTCTAGGTATTGTTAGAATGATATGATATTCCATATAAGGTTCAAACCCAGTATGTGATCTATATGTTGGATGTAATTCAGCTGATGGTTCCAGTGGTTTCAAGGCGGAGTCAGGGCGGTACCACCTGTATGTGTCCCTGGCCTGTCCCTGGGCCCATAGGACACTCATAGTGAGGAACCTCAAGGGACTCCAAGATTGCATCTCTGTCATCGTGGTGGACTGGCTGCTCGGAGAAAAGGGATGGAATTTTACTGATCAGGTAATGATCCTGGGCAACTTTAAGACACAGAGTGTGTGAGTGTGGATTATAAATAACCTCAAATACAAGCTCCACTAGAGGGCGCCCACCGTGGTGAACCTATCATATAAATACAAGCTCCACTAGAGGGCGCCCACTGTAGTGAACCTATCATATAAATACAAGATGGTGCTGACCACACCCAGGCTGCAGCTGAGGTGGTCTATAATGCCTTAAACTTTGTGGATCTGCATTATATCCTGAATCAGTATCCTGTGCCCAGATAGGAACTAGAAAAGATCCCACTAGAACCCATGAAGTATGGTCAATCAATGGTCACTTTAGAGATCAGGTTACAGTGGCCACTAGCTGATTCCCCGAGGACACATTGACTAATTAAAGGGAAACGAACCTGATCCTACCACTGGCTGCAATGATGGAAAGTATGCCCCACATCCCCACATTGACAGCCAGGGTAGATAAACCTAACACATTACTAACACATGGCACCCATAATAGTGTAAATGCCTGGCCTGGATCACAGATTGCCTGCTTTGGTTTCACAAAAATGACCAACAGCGGTTGCAGAGATATTCAGTGTATATCCTGCCCATAGTCGGCTTTCAGTGCCCCAAATCGGGCCATTTGCACCGATAATCACACACCACCCACCCCATAGCAATTTCAAATAAACTATAATTAGGCATTTATACACATAATAAGATGGAACACATAATAATATGAATCTTCTGAATTATTCTGTCATCCAAAAGCAAACAAAACAACTGTAAACAAAAAAAGGACACCCCACTGGGTAAAATGCAATTCTCACTACTTTTTAATCAAAATTTCTACATAACTTCTCATATATGCAACCTACACACAAAATCTGGAAACAACATAAAACCACCTCTAAACTCACTATGGGTAGGTCCCCCTTTGACAATGCCTGGTTAAACTGTCCCCGGGCAAGGTTATTGCTCGCCCGCTCGGATTGGGCGTAAAACGTTGTGGTCCCGTGTATCTGACCCTATCCCAGAGCATGTTAAAGAACCCAGTAGCACTTATCGAAAAGAGTAGGGGGAACCCGGTGTGAATGGTCTCAAAAAAACCTTTCAGTTAACCAACTCACAACAACAATAGTCCATTTTTCAATAGCAATAATCAATGACCAAATTTAACAAGACATAATTGCAATTCACAGCAATCACACTGCAGGGCCGCCTCTCCAGGCTACGGCCCTCTTGCAATTTAATATTGCATAGATTTCATTCATCATTCAGAGGGTGCCCACTGCCAGGTGCACACACACACACACACCCACACACACACACACAATCTGCTTATATAAAATACTTTGATAATATATAATATATAGTACTATGAGGTACTTTTAGCATTTGTATGTTCACTAGTTTGTTCAATCATATGTATTTCCTTTTCATCAAAGAGACCCAAGTGTACCTTAGATTATGTGAATGGCAAGGATTATATGCGCGAGGTTTATCACATAGCTGATCCAGGTAAAAGTCAAAATCTTTATCTGACAATCTATTATCATTGTTGGACAAAGCTAATTAATTGTCATTCAAGCTTATAAAAGTAATGTCTAACATACAGCCAATTTAACCTATATATCTAAACATGTTTAATGGTTACCACAAGTTTAATGGTTACCACTTGTAAAAAGATACCTGAGAATTTTTTAAGTGTACTAGATAATTAACAAATTATGTTGAGATAAATGATAAATAAAATTTAAATTATTTGCAGATTACAGTGCTAATATAACTGTGCCTGTGTTGTGGGACAAACACAAGAAGACCATTGTGAACAATGAATCCAGTGAAATAATACGCATGCTCAATACAGAATTTAATGAGTTTTGCAAAACAGATGAGCAGAGGCAGCTCCATTACTACCCACAACACCTCCAGAAAGAAATAGATGATCACAACAGTTGGATATATCCGTGAGTATGCACATGAGTCTCTGTTCACAATCTAAGTATTTCACGATGTGAGTGACAACAGGGAAGAAGAGTCTTGATATTCCCGTTTGACTATTTTAGATATTTCACATTTTAACGAGTCACATCCGTACAAGATTAAGTTGTTAATAAAAGCTGTAAGTCAAAGATGTGTGACAAGTTCTCAGATTGGGTATGGATTTTCCATTGATGAACTAGTACCTGCTTATTGAGGCACTGGAAGGTAACTTCCACTACCTCTTAGTAATCAGTCTGTCTGTCTTGGACCAATTCATGTATTCATCTGTTCATGTGTTTGTCTGTGTGTTCATCTGTTCGTCACACCTATTCATTCTTTTGTCCATTGCAAATATTTTATAAAAGGCACTTGGTTATAGGTTTCAATGACAGCTTCAAATTTGAGCATATATATATATATTTGCTATTTTGGCCAGGATGATCAACAATGGAGTGTACCGATCAGGTTTTGCCAGGTCACAGGAGGCATATGATGAAGCTGTGGCAGAGGTCTTTCAAGGCCTTGATAAGGTAAACCGATCCTAAGTTAAGATAACGTTTGTTTGTTTGTTTGTTAATATGTCACATTCAACATTACCTCGACAGTTATTTCTTGATGAGACCTAAATATAGTGTAACTCATTTAATTATCATGTCGCAGGGGCAAATTAGCTTGATCTCAAACCAACTGCACCACAGTCTGAGGACATTAAGTTTATCTCTGAATGACAATGCAGTGATATTTTATTTTACATTGAAAATATAGTATTCTTCTCTCCCAAATGATATTTCATGCACAATTGGATTTCTAATGCAAACCTTGTCTTTCATCCAAACAAATTTCTGACTGCACTTGGTGAGCGCATTAGTTGTATTTTTTCCAGGTTGAAGACATCTTGTCACGCCGGAGATACCTGTGTGGAGATGTTCTGACTGAGGCTGACATCAGACTCTTCACTACTCTCATTAGATTTGACTCTGTCTATGTGGGCCACTTCAAGGTGCGTCATGCACAGTATTTTCATATATCCCAGATCAGGAGCCCTTGTCACATGATGCAGATTAAGTTAAGAAATACAAAGAAAAATATGGTTGATAAGTTAAAGCTCAAAACCTCCTAAATACCCTTACACATTTTCACATGAAGAAAACTTTGTATATTTTTGATAACAGATATGCAAATATATTATTATGTATGATTTTCCCCAAATGAATATCCCAAAAGAAAGCATTTTTGATAAAAGATTAGTTAATATGTTACTTAATTGCAGTGTAATCGAAAGAGAATCATGGACTATCCCAATATGTGGGCTTATACCAGAGAAATATATCAGATTCCAGAAGTACAAGAAACTGTTGATCAGGAACATATACAAAAACATTACCAGGTATGTCTTCATTCCCAGGTATGTCTTCATTACTAGGTATGTCCTCATTACCAGGTATATCTTCACTGCCAGGTATGTCTCCATTACCAGGTATGTCTTCATCACCAGGTAAGTCCTCATTACCAGGTATGTCCTTATGACCAGGTATGTCCTCATTACCAGGTATGTCCTCATTACCAGGTATGTCCTCATCATCAGGTATGTCTTCATTTCCAGGTATGTCTCAATTACCAGGTATGTCTTCATTACCAGGTATGTCCTCATTACCAGGTATGTCCTCATTACCAGGTATGTCTTCATTACCAGGTATGTCTTCATTACCAGGTATGTCTTCATCATCAGGTATGTCTCCATTACCAGGTATGTCTTCATCACCAGGTAAGTCCTCATTACCAGGTATGTCCTTATGACCAGGTATGTCCTCATTATCAGGTATGTCTTCATTACCAGGTATGTCCTCATTATCAGGTATGTCTTCATCACAAGGTAAGTCCTCATAACCAGGTATGTTTTCATTATCAGGTATGTCTTCATAACCAGGTATTTTTTCATAACCATGTATGTCCTCATCACCAAGTATGTCTTCATCACCAGGTAAGTCCTCATAACCAGGTATGTTTTCATAATTCCACGGACCATAGCTGTTGAGGAATACATTTATTAAGGGGAATTCCATGACTCATTACATTATAGCTGGACCATTAGATAATAGTTTATGATATATAACCCTCAGACATATTTAATGAGATACAGTTAATCTCAAACTAGCAGAATATGTATATATATATATATATTTTGAGAGAATAATTGTACTTTTGTTTTTTTTTACTTTAAGCAAAGTCACAAGTCTATAAACCCACTTGGAATCGTTGCCACTGGACCTCTCCTGGACTATGATGCGCCACATGGAAGGGAGGCACTCTCAAAGTGAAAGGAACCCAGACTAAAAATACAAATGCCCTTGAAATGTGAGAGGGGACCAGATAAACAAACAAAATATTAGTTCCCTCATTCTTTATTACCATTAAAAAAGCATTTATTTAATGCAATGTGAATTGATATCATTGATAGTTATGATTCCATTTAATGTATATATTGTCATAGATTTTAATGGTTTTGGGACAAACTATAAATTTTGAATTTTTTTCTGTTATCTAAAGACACTTTGACAATGTATATTACACTATTCTGACCTATTAAGAAAGTGTTTGATTTATAGCATACTACGTTTTTTTGTGTCTGTTATATTTCACCAATAACAGTCAGTTTAAAAGGCAGGAAATCACTCGTATATGTTAAACCTTATTTGCAGAGGCAGTAGAATCTTTTAAAATGTCTCTTAAAATTTACAGTCACAATATTTGGGACAGCACAAAGATGGGTTTGAACAAGAGTCCCTAATTCACTTAATTCAGGACTTTTAGATGTACCCCAAAATACAGCAATTTGTTTTTTTTTCTTTTGTTCTTCTAATATGAAGAACAAAAAATATTCTTAAAACTTACTCTTCTCTGAACATTTATGTAGACATTATTAGGGATAAGGGACCATATCTCCAACTCACATATTTGACTTTGCATTCTAATGCCACAGGCTATGTTCTGAACATGTCTAACAAGTATGTCTAACCCGTCATTAGTGTATCCATGTTACAAAGACAGTGCCACAACTCTTATAATGTACCATATTTAATATATTTGGTCATAATATAATATGTTGACTTTACCAGGGGAAATTAAAGGGCCATATCTCCTGCTCATATATTTTACCTTGCCACAGGCTATGTTCATGACATATCTATAAAGTATGTCTAACATGTTATTAGTATATTATGATTCCAAAGACCGAGACAAAACTTTGAAAATGTACCATATTCGATATCTTCATTTTGCCAGGGGAAAAGGGCCATATCTCCTACTTGTATAATGCCACAGGCCATGCTCTGTACATCTCTAGCAAGTATGTCTAACATGCTATTAATATATCCATGGTTGCAAAGTGATATGCACACCAGAACATATAGAATTGAATTACTTTTTTCAAACGTAGAAAATATAAAGAATAATGAAGTAATCTGGTTGTCACAAATTCTAGGCCCATAAGATATTTTCTTCTAGATTCTTTTCTTCAGCATAACAACTCAAAGACCATGATGATATGAAGAAAACTTGGTTTTGATTGTCAAATATAAAAGTTGTATGGTGAGAACAGCTTCCAAGATTTCGGAGTCCAACTTCTGTTGCAAGCGGGTTTTATACTGCCCTTGAGCAGAGCCAAGCTCATCTGAAAGCTGGCTCTTCTCCAAGACCATCTGATTGGCTGATATGACTAAATTCTGAGTTAAATAATTATAATTCATGCAAATAAGCTACTGTGAACCCAAGGGTCATGTCAATGAGGGACTAATTCTAGCAGCTGTTAGGAGCTGAGACCTTATTTGGGAAAAGATTGGTAGGGGAGCAGAGCTGAACATTTTGTCAACACATTCCATGACTCCCAAACACATTCCAAACTGTCAGAGTTGTGGTAAACAACTAAATTAATGACTTTGTACTCATTAATTAATAAGTTCAATTCATAAGAATAAAACTTTGGGGAACTAATAGTTAATTGTATGTAGAATTAGTTTCTGACAAGAATTATGAATTAATGTTACTGTGGTAATAAATATGGAGAATGATAACATGTGGATATGGAGGGTGACAATAATGAATTTATACAGAAAACAAAGGGGAAATCTTCATATTTGGCTTCTATTTGAGCGATATGCACATCAGAACATGAAGAATTGAATTGTTTTTTGCAAACGTAGAAAATATAATGGATAGTGACTTTATACAGGAAAAAATATGAAATCTTCAGATTGGGGTTCAATTTGACTACTATTTAAATGGCTGACAGGGATTTGTTTTCAACGCCAATTGGGGTTGGCAGGTTGTGAAAGCCCCCTATGTGTGAAAGTGCCATATGACTGCCCCCTCCTATGAGATTAAAAGGCACAGAATTTAAAATGTAAATATTCCAAGTTGTACTATATTGACAAATGCAAAAAAATAGAAAATACTGAAAAGAAACTCTATAGTACAGCCTTAAAAACAAAACCAAGCATCTGTTGTTTGCATGATCCATGTAATACAAATGTTAAGCAATATTATGACGGCACGTGTACTAAATATAGCTTGGTGTAAAAAAAGACATGCAAAGGTATATAAGCTTACAATAGTTTCTATCATAAAGATGAGGAGTGTAACATTAAAAAATAAAACTTATACGGGCCAATCAAAGTGCCCTTTCTTAACATATGGTAGACTCTATCCCGTCCGCTGTACGGCACCAGCAAAATCACTATCGCCTCAGCAACTAAAATGCGTGTTCTAAGCTTTAAACCCAGTCAATCCTATGATAAGAATATAGTTTCACAAAAATAATAAATCAGCAAGAAAACCACTCTGGGGGACAATCCTATCAATGTACAGGGAAATCCCTCTACAATGATGTCATGGGGTCGTCGACCGGAATCCCCTCAACAAGTCATGTTAATGCCAATGATGGCACAAATAATAATAATATAGCAACTAAAAAAGTAAGAAATGTTGTAAATAAGAAGAAGACACAGATAAATGAAAAGCATTGGAAATAAAACTGAATTTGTAAACATATACATAAATGAAAATAATATTGAAATCTTTTTCATAACCGAAACTTGGATAAATGAGATGAATGAAAAAATAATAATAGGAAAATTTAAAGAAAATAATTATGATATTAAACATGTTCCTAGGGCTATGAGATCTGGAGGAAGTCTGGCTGTCATATATAAATCTGAATTAGATATTAATAAAATCAATCATACTCATAACTTATCAACAATGGAAGTGATGGAAATTAACATAAAAACCAAAAATAAAACATGTACTTTTATTACAATATACAAAACTGAGCCCTCTGATAAAAATTAATACACTTTTTCTAAATTTTTTGAAGAATTCTCTGAAGTTCTATCTCATTATAGTATATACAATCATGAGGTCCTTTTTATAGGTGATTATGATTTTCACATGAATAAACCTGATCTCTCAGCAGCCTTTGACACAATTGACCACAATATACTGCTAAACAGACTTAAAAAAGATTTGGTATTAGGGGGACTGCTCCAACGTGGTTCAGATCATATCTGTCAAATAGGAAATAGTGTGAAACAATTAATGGAAAAAGATCTGAAAATATGAATATTAATTATGGCGTTCCACAAGTCTCGGTATTTAGACCCTTATTATTCACAGCATACATGGAACCACTGTCTGATATCATTGGTCATTATGGATTAAGGCATCATATTTATGCA
This sequence comes from Amphiduros pacificus, assembly GCA_949316495.1. Lineage (NCBI taxonomy): Eukaryota > Metazoa > Annelida > Polychaeta > Phyllodocida > Hesionidae > Amphiduros > Amphiduros pacificus. The sequence goes on along the minus strand of OX439001.1, from coordinate 52,349,706 downwards.
GATGATACACAGTTTATATCACTCTTGACCCAAAATCTGCTCACGATACTGCAAAATCTTGTAAAGAGATGGAGGAATGTATAAAGATTTTCCTACTAGATAACAAAATGAAAGTAAATGATGGTAAAACTGAAATGCTCATATGTGGTAAAAGCTCTAATTTTAGAAAAGGGCAAATACCAGAGGAAATCATAACGAATACCCTGGCACATGCCTTTGTTACCTCTACACTGGACTATGGTAATGCGCTACTGGCAGGATTGCTGAAGTGTGAACTGGCTAAACTTACAAAAATTACAAAATGCTGCTGCCAGGGTTGTAGGTAAATTAGGAAAAAGGGACCACATAACACAAAAATTAATGGACCTGCACTGGCTGCTGGTGGAGGCCAGGATTGACTTTAAAATGGCTCTATTGACTTGGAAATTGCAAAATGGCTTTGCCCCTAATTATCTATCTCAGTTACTAAAAAAGCAGAAAAGGGCCTGAGGTCTAATGAAAATAATGAGTATATAGTCCCCAAGGCATTATTATTATTATTATTATTATTATTATTATTATTATTATTATTATTAGTATTATTATTATTATTATTATTATTATTATTATTATTATTATTATTATTATTATTATTATTATTATTATTATTATTATTATTATTATTATTATTATTATTATTATTATTATTATTATTATTATTATTATTATTATTATTATTAATTATTATTATTATTACTCGGCAAATCCAATTGACATCACAGCAAGAAATTCATCTGACCCTGAACAGCAAGCTGCATCTGAGTTATAATAAGTGAAATGAAGCATAATCATAGTTGTGTACATTAATAAGATTTAATGTAATTTTATAATCATTTAATTGTAGGGATTCTCATAATTCTGCATCAGGCCACGGGCCGTGACGCAGTTGGTAATAGCGCCAGCTTATTAGCACCCGTTCTTCTGTGGTGATCCAAAGGTCATGGGTTTAATCCCTGGCCGTGCCGAGATTGAAATCATGATACAATTTCCCATATGAGCTGAGGCCCGTGCCTAAAGGGTTAACCCGTTGTCCTTGTAAATCTGTGACCGGGTGGGTTGTCATGTCAAGGACCTGCGACATGACAATTCAGTGAGGCAGCACTATATCTGCTACAAGTAGGTCTCATCACGAAATAATGTTGAAAGTGATGTAAAACCCCAAACAAACAAACAAACAAATCAATCAAAGTTCATTTTAGCACTCTCACACCTCATCGACATAGAAGTATCTAGACATAGAAATGTCTAGATTGTGTCTAGATCCCTCAAGATGAGTGCATAAAACTGAGTTCATTGGAATAACTATTTTCACCTGGTGAAGTCTAAAGTACATTATTTGTATAAAAAAACATACTGAGTGATGTGAGTTTTAAGAATACTAAACATAATTTGATTGAGTAATGGGGCCTTAGACATACTTGGTAGACATATCTGGATTGTGTCTAGACCCCCAATGTGAAAGCACAATTCAGAGTTCAGTGGAGTAGCCCTTTCCCCCTGGTGAAGTCTAAAAGTCGAAAAAAACATTATTTTTATAAACCACAGTGACTGGTATGAGGTGTGAGAGGACTAAAAGGAATTTTGATTGGGTAATGTGGCCTTAGACTTGACATGTCTAAATAATGTCCAGACCCCTCAATATGAGAGCATAAATTTGAGTTCAATGGAGTAGCACTTTTCCCCTGTCAAAGTTAATACATTCGTCTTAATGACTGCTATGAGGTGTGAGAGTACTAAAATGAATTTTAATTTACTAATGGGGCCTTAGACATACTTGATAGACATGCCTAGAATATGTCTAGACTCCTCAATATGAGAGCATAATTCTGAGTATATTGGAGTTGACCTTTTCCCCTGGTGAAGTCTAAAAGTTGAAAATACATTATTTTTATAAACCGTACTCACTGGTATGAGGTGCGAGAGTACTAGGAATTTTGATTGAGTAATGGGGCCTTTGACATTCTTTGTAGACATGTCTAGATTATGTCTAGACCCCCAATATGAGAGCATGATTCTGAGTTCAGTGGAGTAGCCCATTCCCCCAGTGAAGTCTAAAAGCCTTAAGTACATCATATTTGTGAAAACATACTGAGTGATATGAGTTGTAAGAATACAAAAAGTAATTTTGACTACTCAATCAAAATTCCTTTCAGTATTCACTGTAAGTCGAATATTTAGACTTTGTCAGAGGAAAAGGGCCACATTGAATTCAGAATTATGCTGTAATATTGAGGGGTCTAGACATAATCTAGACATGTCTGCCTTGTATGTCTAAGGGCCCATTAGTCAATCAAAATTCATTTTAGTATTCTTACAACTCATTTTACAATTCATTTTAGTATTCTTATCACTCAGTATGTTTTTGTAAAAATGATGTACTTTTGATGGACTTTCAGACTAAACCAGGGGAAAAGGGCTACTCCATTGAACTCAGGGTTATGCTCTCATCTTGTGGGTCCTCGCATACAAAATTTTGTGACCTTTGAATTGACCTGCGCCAGTTATTTTTTACTTGAAATAATAGGATTCATTTTATTTAAATCTTAAAATACTAAAAGTGTTGAGTGGCACCATCTAGCTACTGTAAAATGCGCCAGAGAAACGCTTTATAAATAACATCATGAGACTCCCCTTAACCCGCATACAAAATTTGGTGACCTTTGAATTGACATGCCGCAGTTATTTTTCACTTGGAATATTGTAAATCGTTTAAATTTAAAAATTCAAAAGTTTTGAGTGGCGCCATCTTGTGACTGTTCATTGCACCTTGAAAACACTTTGTTTATAACATCATGAGACCCCCCCCCCCTCAACCCGCACAAAAATTTGGTGACCTTTGAATTGATCTGTTTTTCCCCCATGTTTAAATAATATTTTGGTTTTTATCATTTTTATAATTTCCTTTCGCATAATATGGCACATCCAGCATGGTGATATTTGAAACACAGTTTTTGAAATCTGACATGTTGACACAGTCTACTATAAATTTAGAAAAAAAAATTGATCAATGAACTGTGAATAGTGAATAGGTAACAAAGTTCACACACATGATAGAATATGAGAGAAATCGGCCAAATCATGCTAAGCAAAATTGATTTATTGATTGTTGTTTTTTTTTTTTTAAATCTGGGTTTTCCTTGTTGAAACTTTAAGTGTATTTTTTTCTCTCTCAAGTATGCATGACTGCGATATGGCATTTTTTACATATATATCAAAAAAAGCATGAACATGATCAGAGAGGGAAGTGTGGCGAGATTTGAAAAAAAAGTTGCTATAAGTGGTATTGGCTGAGTTCAAATTCGCCACTGATAAGAGTGTGCGATCTCGCTGTTGTGTTTTTACGTAGCCCTCTGGTGGACGCTAAACTAGTCTCCACTTCAGTTTTATATTGCAAGTTTATATGATGGTTTGAGCAATATGTATATGAGATATAGAGTAGTTTTCACTTATTTTTTGTCAGAATTATGTTAGATGTGAAATATTGCCCACAATATGCCTATATTTTTGGTGTAGAGCTTTGTTCTCAACCATCAGCAATTTGACCTAATTATTGACCTAATTATTTAGACTGGTGCCGCCCTCTGTGTATCCACACATGTTCTTGACACTCGGCGGGGGACCAGTCTACCTAATTATTAAGCCAGTGGAGGTCCCACAAGGTTTTGCTCAAAGGGGCCTTCACAGATAAATCTCAAAACATAGTTACAACAGTGAGAGACAGCTGCATAAGTGAGAGACAGCTGCACAAGGTAGGCACAGCTGCATAAGTGAGAGACAGTTACAACAGAGATAGCATAGATGATAGTTACAGTAAGAGACAGTTACAACAATGAAACATTGACAGCTGCATCAGTGAGAGATAGCTACACAAGAGAGAGATAGTTACAACAGTGAGAGACAGCTGCATAAGTGAGAGACAGCTGCTGCACAAGGTAGAGACAGCCGCATAAGTGAGAAATAGTTACAACAGTGAGACAGTTATAGCAGTAAGAAATAGCTGCACAAGTGAGACACAGCTGCATAAGTGAGAGATAGCTAGACATATGAGAGACAGCTGCATAAATGAGAGATAGGTATACATATAAAATATAAACAATAGATCTTCTTTTGGCACAGAAAAGTTTATATGAATGAAACAAATAAATTGATTAAAAATTGCACCCATTGACTCCAATTTCATAACAATGTGCACGTGCGTAACTACCAGTTTGTTACAAAAATATACAATATGGCCCTGCTCTGTCAGTTCTTGGATCGATTTACATCATTGACAACTCATAATTGAGCTATTGAGCTCTTTTCTTCAAAGATGTTTAACAAGTCAAATGATCAAAATATATTTTTTTTTGCGCGTGAAGGCTATGATCGTATGAGCAAAGATCATGAAGATGTGACCTTGAGTTGTCAATCTTGTAATGTGTGTGCATTTATCTCCTACCTGTCCCCGGGGGGTGGGTGGGTGGGGGTTCGTACTCTCATGATTTTAACCTGCGGAGGCTGGGATGGAACTGAAAACTCCAGAGCCTGATTTAGGGAAATATTCTATCATTATTGGTACCCTGATTTAGGACTAGCTGAAATTTGGTACCCTGATTTAGGACTAGCTGAATTTTTGATACCCTCATTTAGGGATGATGCAGAAGGAGGAGATTTGGAAAAGGGGATTGTGATCCCTGTTTTAGGGAGAAATTTGAAAAACAGTACCCTGTTTTAGGGAAAATGATAAAATATCTTAACCCGTCTTAGGGAAAATATCAGCGAAAAGGACCCTATTTAGCCCAGCTTCCCTGGCAACGTTGACTATGAGAGTACCACACAACCATTCTGAGTAGTAAAAAAGTTATATTCCTATGTCTGCCATTTCTAGTGATGACTGACATTTACTTACCCTGTTTCCTTGATATTTTATTTAACCTATATCCCAGTTATTATAGTTGGCCCATTTTACAAGCATACAACTTGTCCAGTTTTATTATATTTTATTCGATCTATTTCCCTGATATACTATGTAAACTTATGCCTGACATTTTATATTCCCATTTCCCTGACTTCCGCCTTGTCTTATTTTCCAAACATACATTTCCCCTATTACCCTGACTTACTTTTAGCCCTTTTCCCACAACATTCTACGTATATTTTATTTCCATTTATGACAATATCAAGGCTTTCTATCAGATCTCATAATGTATTAGAATAATCTTGTTCCCACTTTACAGGAAGTCGCTGACCCATACTGTATGAGTGGTCACATGTCAGAATCCCTGGGAGTAATATCATCTGGCGTCTCCTTATCTGCTCACGGCTTATCTGGTAGGTGCGGTCATGGGAGGCACGTGCAAAGTTTAACATAAATATCACTATAAATTCTATTTTATAAATGTTGTTTCTAGTGTTTCCTTTTACAGCCCTATTCCCTAATAGGTCCTCACGTTATGTAATCACGTGTCATATTTAGAGATTTAATCACATCTCCATATAATAAGCGTGGCATTGGATGCGTCTGGAGTCCTTGGTGTCTGTCCATACCTTTTATATGTACAATATGACATTGTTCAATTTTGTTTTATGTTTGCTTCTGATGCCTATTGGTAAGTAATGACAATTTTCATTTTCGAATCACACTAGTTATATTGTTATATTGAGTGACATTTTGTTCATCAGGAATAGATGACATGCGTAATGGGATATACTTGGGATATTCTAGACTCCCCTCTCCACGCCATTTGTTTGTTTGGGGTTTTACATCACTTTCAACATTATTTCAGTCATTTCGTGATGAGACCTACTTGTAGCAGATATAGCGCTGCCTCACTGAATTGTCATGTCGCAGGTCCTTGACATGACAAACCACCCGGTCACAGATTTACAAGGACAACGGGTTATCCCTTCAGGCACGGGCCTCAGCTTATGCCTCAGTCACATTTGCGCCGATTTCAGCAAAGATGCCCAGCCGATGAGCATTTGTTTTACACAATCGGGAACTTTAAACTGTAACATAAAAGTTGCCGGCGTCTCACCGATGTCTTATCAGCAAACATCATCTTAAAGTACACGGCAGGGTCCCGCCAGTGTCCCGCAGGGACATCGGCAGATTATCTTAGGGCTGCCGGTGGCATCGTGCGGTGAAAATAGGATTATTTTTATTTCATGTGTTCACAGACCATCGTCAGATGATCCCACGGGCTCCCTGCGATATCACATAAACGTCTTTAGGACGTCCTTCGGATGTCTGACAAACAAACTGCGCCACGGCCCGTGGCCTCTCTCTCCACGTCATGTCTGTATAACAACGCTGTACATCTATAGATATAGACTTAGTTTTCACTAAATTGGTGATTCCAGGCCAAAGCCAACCTTTCCTTTTAATATCAGGGAAGTTGTTATACATTCCTTCTTAAGGCAGGAACATGTGAGTGCAATTTCAGGGAGACAGAGACAGATCTCTCAAGTTGGTTCTGGTGGAAGGAGCTCAAGTGTCCATACTTGTCCACTGCAGAGAGATGGGGTTTGCAATCAAACATAACTATGTTGCAGAATTGGTCTAAGACTTATTACATTTATAATATAGTTGACAAATTTTATGACATTTGTACACAAATATATTTTAACAAACATTTTAAATCAAGTGCAAAATCATTTTGCACGGATAGTTAGCCTTCACCATGTTTTGCCATGATTTAGAAAACAGTCAACTGTTATGATGTTATGATAATTGATACCTTATAACACAAAAGATGTGTGAATGTACAAATATAACTTATGGCAAGACTGGACTCTATATATATATATATATATATATATATATATATATATTACGCTGGCATGTGGGTCCTGTCACATAGGAGTTTCCTATTAGCCATGCATGTGGGTCCTCTTCAGGCAGCGAAATTCTTCTGTTGCTAAGTACACAGTTGTAAGTGAGGTTAATTTCTCCTCAAAATATTCAATTATACAAGTGTTAATCAGTAGATTTTTGTGAAATTGTGAAATGGTGTTTTTACGACCCTTTCAGCAACAATGGCCATATCAGGTCGACTGATACCCAGTGTGAAAGTAACACTGTCGGCAGTGGGAGTCGAACCCACCACCTTCCGCCCTCCACTTATTTAACCAACAAAGGCACAGATCTTAATCAGTAGATCATATCCCTCCTTTCTATATAAAATTCATAACTAGACATTTATTTTCAAATGCATTAATATTATATATGTAGTATTATTTATCATATTGCAAAAATCCTAACCCTGACCTTGGAGTAATAATTACTCCAAGCCCTGACTATCCGGTGACAGGAGACTTGTTCTAAAATAGCAGTAAGACTACCTGATGTGTATTAGAAAAGTTTGGAATCCATTCCTAAAGAGGAGCAAGGCATTCAGACCAAGAGAAAGGCTTCTATTTTAAATAATGTATATTTACTTCAGTATCACATATGAGTCTTTTATATTTATTCCAGTGTCAGTATGGGGGAGGGAGAAGATCATAGGAGGTGAGGTGTCAGAGAAAGGTCGGTGGCCATGGCTCGTATCTCTGTGGCGATGGAGACCAGACGAGGGGGTGTTCAGACATACATGCGGTGGCGCCCTCATTACACCCAACTATGTCCTCACAGCTGCCCACTGCACCCAAGAACCGTCAGATCCTGTTTACATTCTTAAACAAAATGATTTACATTTAAAAACTATTCATATTCTAAAAGAAATATTTGTGAAGTGACTTTAATTATGAATACTGTTCAAAAAGCTTAAACTTTTATTCGAAAAAAATGTCTCTGTTCAATATTTCCTAATGAAAATTAACAACAAAGTATATTTAAAGTATATTTAAAGACTCTTTTATGACACAGCAGTGGAGAAAACACAAAGTAGTGGAATGAAGCAGATAGTGTTCTGATACTGATTTATAAACATGCAATGCAATATAAGTGCTTGGATGTGTGACTATGATTACAGGGCTGATTACTATCAAGTGCAGGCCGGTCTGTTCCAGCAGTCAGCACAGGACCAGGAGCAGTCTCTCAGTGTCACCAGAATCATCAATGTAGGTCATGCCTTCCCATCACTTCTATTCCTCCCCTAGGTAAACGTAAAACACCTCCATCTTCACCGGTCTATCACAATGACAATATTTGACCATGTGAGTGGCCCTATTTGTCCAAATATTTCTTTGTACATGTTGTGTAACATGCACGTGTTTTAAGTATTTCATATGTGATTATTTATGAATAACTTATCCCATTAATGTATTCAATATCCTTTTTATCAAATGCAAATTTCACATTTTATGATAATCTTAGCACTACAGGTTAACCAGGTTTAGCATTTAAAAAAAGCAATAAAAAAAGCAAAACAAAAAACAAAAAAAAACTTACAAATTAAAATTTATATGATTCAGCATGAGAATTATTCTCCTGGTAACGGTTATCCCAATGACATATCTGTGATGGAACTGGCAGAGCCTGCTGATATTAGTAACCCTTTCATTGGTCTGGCCAAGCTTCCCCGAAATGGAGATGATTTTGCTGGGAATCCAGACTGCTGGATTGCTGGATGGGGACGCATCAGTAAGTTCTTGCTTATTTTTCAAATTGATATGAACCATATTGGATTCTATGCTCAATCTGTAAATTAAATCGCCTTGAAAGTTCTGTATTGAGATAAAAGCATTAAAATGTGTAATTATATCAAATCCTTACACAATTTTAGCAGACCCATCCTTATGTATTGTCAAATCATTTTCTGTTACTAGACCCTGCCCCAGACAACTGGACGTCTGCAGATGAGCTGATGGAAGTGAACACAGAGGTTCACACCCTAGCGGAATGTAGAGACATCTGGGAGGAGTTCTTGGGAAATGACGACACCAATATACTAGACCAGCATATCTGTATAGGCATCCCTGACCTGGGAGCCTGTCATGTGAGTAGACGTGATATCAACATAATAGACCGGCATATCTGTATAGGCATCCCTGAACTGGGAGCCTGTCATGTGAGTAGACGTAATATCAACATAATAGACCAGCATATCTGTATAGGCATCCCTGAACTGGGAGCTTGTCATGTGAGTAGACTTAATATCAACATATTAGACCGGCATATCTGTATAGGCATCCCTGACCTGGGAGCCTGTCATGTGAGTAGACGTGATATCAACATATTAGACCGGCATATCTGTAAAGGCATCCCTGACCTGGGAGCCTGTCATGTGAGTAGACTTAATATCAACATATTAGACCAGCATATCTGTACAGGCATCCCTGACCTGGGAGCCTGTCATGTGAGTAGACGTAATATCAACATATTAGACCTAAACTGTGAGCTTGTCATGTGAGTAGAAATTTGTTTGTATGGTGAATGTTGATATGCTGATATGAATGTCTTGATATGCTGATATGAATTTCTTGATATGCTGATATGAATGCCTTGATATACTAATATGAATGTCTGGTATTGTGTTTACTCAAAGTTTGTTGAAACCTTCTTGGTGACTGATAACGTGCAACAGGTGACTGATGTATAGCAATAGCGACTGAGGTACAGCAATGGTGACTGATACATAGCAATAGCGACTGAGGTACAGCAATGGTGATTGATACATAGCAATAGCGACTGAGGTACAGCAGTGGTGACTGATACATAGCAATAGTGACTGAGGTACAGCAATGGTGACTGATAACTTCCTACTGGTGACTGATGTAGAAATGGGGATTGATAAATTCTTACTGGTGTCTGATGTATAGCAATGGTGACCAATGCACAACAATGGTGACTGACGTACAGCACTGGTGACTGATGTAGTAATAATGACTGATAACTTCCTTCTGGTGACTGATGTACAGCAATTGAGACTGATATACAGCAATAGTGATGACACAGCTTTTAATGTGTTGTTTCTTCAGGGAGATAGTGGGAGTCCGGCAGTGTGTGACATCACAGGGAGTGAGGACTGGGTGGTAGCTGGACTGAACTCATGGGGGACTGGATCCAGGTGCGCCGCCGCCACCAATGCCTTCGTCAGGGTTACATGGTTCCTCGACTGGATTGCAGAACATGTGCCCGGCCTCCCCGGAATCAAACCCTGAATAAGCTTTGTTAATGAAATTCCTTCATGTCTTTTAAATTGAATAAATAAAATGTGAGTTTAATATGGGATAAATGCCTTGTTCAAATATAATTATGTTACAATTAAAATGAAAAGGTCAATAATTTGCTCAAGGGTAAAACATGTGCTGAGACAAAGCAATGCTGATACATGTAGTCCAAAGCTTATACTTTGCATGTGAAATATGTCCTATACACTTTATGACTGTTAAATGAAAAATGTTAAATGAGATGAACTTTACAAATTTGGAGAAAATGGTCCTTTTCTATAGTATGAAGAGCATGAAGGCTTGCTTTGAAATGAAAAATGGCTTGCTGAGGTCATGAAGGAAGGAAAAATAGGTCAGCTTTGAAATTTTCAAAACTCTAGTACCAACAAGGTGACAATTCCAGCCAGGGTGTTATTTGTTGACCATATAGGCCCAAAACTGATTTCCAATGAAAAATGAGATGTATTTTGAATAATCAAAGTAAATGTTCCTTTTCTATATCATATACACTACAAAGACTTGTTTCAAATTGAAAATGACTGAATTTAGATAGGACGTATGGGTCTCTGAATGCATTATTGACGTTTTCACCCTTGGGTTGTAGCTGTAGCATATATCTTAATCCTGGTCTCTGGCCCCTAACTCTGGCTCAAATAGAAACCCAAACCCTAAATTGTCCTTACCCATTAAACTTGGTCCTTAGACCCCTTTGTTCTAGCCCCTGACACCTAACAACTCTTATCCTATAGCACTGGCCCTGGCACCCATAAATGCTGGCCCTAGCTCATCACTACTGGCTACCAACTCCCAGCAGTGGTCAGGCTGGCCCTAACCATACACCTCGACACAAGCACCTAGCCCCCTAAGACTTGATCCAAGTCATGAGTAATGAGATATCATCTTTAGGGTTAGGGTTAGGGTTAGGGTTGGTTAGGGATAGGGTAAGGGGTTCGTAAGATGATGATCACTTCTGTGATGATCAAAATGACAAAGTCCACATGTGTAGTATGTACACTATGAAGGAGCGAAGATAGAGGGTTAGGGTTAGGGTAAGGGTTAGGGTTAGGGTTATAGCTGCAGTCAGTTTAGGCTCACAAACAGGTCAGATTAGGCTCGCCGCCACCTGAGTTTAGGCTGACCGAGCTAGCCTAAACTGACCGGGCATATCACTGGAGCGAGCCTAACCAGCGAGTCTAATTTGACCAAAATTCTCTGTCTGAAAATTTGGAATTCCTCAAATACTAATATGTCTACATTTCAACTTGTATACTTGTTAGAACTTTGGTTCATTGTATGAATTTTGTGCAAATTTGATGAAGATTAAAGGAGTTTTATTTTTAGGCCAATAAACCTCACCTAATAAAAAATTGGGTTAGAGAGTTAAATAAATCTTAAGCCCAACTATAAATTCAAAACATCACATATTTTTGGACCAGCAGAATTAATCAGTCATTCATGAACTCATTATAGTGTCTAGCCCTATTCAAATAGATAGGCTTTCATGTACAGATGTTTACTAATATGGGCAAACAAGATTTATACCATGAATAAACAATTTTGGAAGCTTTTATTCTGACTTTCACAATTTGGTTTTCATAGCAACTACTATCTTGAACAAGAGGTAACAGTAAGGCATATTTGAACTCTATATGTCTCACGGAAGCTTGTTACAACACAAATAGAGAACAATTATACTTCTTTTGAACATGTTTAAGGTCAAAACATAAGCCATGTACACTGAATATGCCACAATGGGATTTTCGGCTGACTCCCAGAATGGAGTAGAATCATGGAGGACCTCCTGAAAATCTCGTAGAAATAAACCATTCCAAAAACCAATATGTCTTAAAAACAAAAAAAAATGTACCTTGACAACAACAAGGAAACACTGAAGAAAAGAAAACATGAAATCAATAAATATTTCCAAAAAATCTTTCTTCTTGTCAGTCTTCAGTCTCCTCACGGGGGCAAAAATCACAGGCAAATACGCACCTATGCCCACAAAAAATTGGTTAAAAAAATGGCCAATAACCCAACAAAAATAATGGTATAATAATTTCCTAAAAATATTGAAAAATCCTCATAGAAAACAATAGAAAACATGGGGTACAGCTTAGAAATGGATGTTCCGACTCTGCACAGGAGTCGTACGAAGCGCGAAAAAAACGAAATAGTCTGGCTAGTGTTCTCCAATCACCCATAGGCATATAACAAAACATACCGAGTCGGGGAAGCTGGATGAGCGGATTCAGTGAGTTGGTGATTGCGGAAGGATACCCTGAGCCGAAGGCGAAGGGTATCCGTCCGCCATCACCAACGAACTGAATCCGCTCACCCAGCTGACCCGACGAGGTATGTTTTGTTTTTATACCTCAGACAACTACTATATTTTTTTTAAATGATACATGAAACAAGATATTTATCGTTAAAAACATTTGTAAACAAAGCGCACCTCATTTGACCCCTTCACGTGACCCGAAAATGGTGCATACAGCCATAGACTGGTTGCCGCCATCTGTGTATACACGATGTATTTGACACTTGGTGGGGGACCAGTCTAAAGATGGCCGACGCAAAATAGTTCGCAACTAATCAATACGTTACGAAATAATCGGCATGCTCATATTCATTGGAAATCTCGTCAATACACGCATCACTGAGGTATAAACGCCCAGATAGGTGATCTGGAGAGGTTTGTCGAACGTCCATGGTCTCTACCAACTGCAACCAAAGAAAAGTTTGGTGGAGTTGATTGAGCTCTAGTAAAGTAAAAAGTCGCCAGCTGCAAAAACTGTGGTAAACCCATTTAAACGTCAAAATTGAACTTGTTTCAACTGCCGTTAAAACGGGTTTGACTAAATTTTTGCAGCTGGCGATTATTATCGAGTATTTATATTTTCCTTATTTAATGTTATCCAAAGAATAATCAAGCTTTTTTATGAGATTTTAGACATAATCATGCATAAAATATAAATTATCACTAAAACAGTTGGGTATTTAAAAAATAACATCTAAACGAGATTATACAGGAAAAGCAAAAATCTCAGACCTCTCCAGATCACCTATCTGGGCTTTGCCGATGGGTGATTGGAGAACACTATAGTCTAACGGCCGTTAGGAAGAGGGTCCGAAATTTAAAAACATTAAATCAAACAATCAAATTCGTTTTAAAAGCACAATCTGCTTAACAAAAACTCCCAAATTTCTCGGAAAACATTAAAAAAGGATTTTGGTCGCAAAAAACGCCCTCCAAACCACGAAAAAAAGGTTTTTTCATAGAGCAACTCCACCAGGAACCAGAAAAAACAACAGCACCTCCAGACTGGAGGCGCCCCAGAGGAGGTGCCCAGCACCTCCACGCATTCCTATATAAGCAAGACTTAGGATAACGCAGTCAGTCCCCATCCAATTGACGAGATCCAAAGTGATTGTTGGTATTGGTTTGGACTGCGATCGTTGTTCAGATCATCTTACTTTGGTCCCAATTTAAGTTCCAAGTAGCCCAAAAAAATAAATTATAAAAGATTATAAAAGTATTACAAAGAAAGATTATAAAGAAAGGCACATATGAAGTCTAGAGACTAGATAAAGAGCAGCTTAAGAAATGAACAGTTGTATTTATTTTTACTTTAACCCAACCCAAGGTATAATTTCAAAACACAAGATTTATACACCAAAAAATAGTTTCTATTTAACGTCAGCCCAGTTTCAAGTTGAAATATATAACCCAGGAGTTAAAATAAAGGTATATCTTAGCTCTAGTGGACATTACAAACCATCGCCCAATTTGCCACTGCAGCTTGGTTCTATTCCCTATGTTATCCGGGAACCTTTCCCTCAGGTACAGAACAAGGTCTCCATTGAAAACAGACAGGTATATTCTGATGGACCTAGCCTTTAATAGTAAGCAATCATGAACATATTTTTACTTGAAGTAATTGTGTAAAGACATTTACTTTACAACTGGCACCAGGCAAGACTAAGTCTTGTGACCAATTTTTGTGTGTGAATTCATAGCAATCAACATACTTAGTCTTGTCAAATATCTCACAAAAGTCATTCTGTAATTAATATACACATGCCTTGAGTGTTTATTTTCTTTTTTGGCCATCATTGCGGCCAGCCACCTTTTCTCCACCAAGTTCTTATTGTCGTCACCAACTAGGTCTTCCATTGCCAACTTGTGAATATAACCTGCATGTCAGAAGGATCATCTGTATCCATCCTTTCTAAGGATTTAGTTCTATTTATTTTACTTTTGCTTTGATCCTTGATTTCTTTGTCATTGATGTATTAACTGGTCAATTGCTATTTATGTTTTTATCACAGGCACATCAACTGGGACATGTGTGACATCAACTGGGAAAGGTGGATAAAATTGGACATTCTGCACTTTTTCTGCACTTCTTTATAATGTGACTTTTAAATCTCTCTTGATCAGTTGTCAACTTTTAATTTGATTAATTATCAAAGACTGAAAATGTTTTAAAAATAAGGACGAATACTAATAATAAATGAGGTGAACTATCTTTCCTTCTTAACTTGTGTCAGATATAATACGGCCATGCACCTATTGATTCAGACTTTATTTTTACACAAAGATCGTAACCTATTACATGTATCATATTTGGGACAAAAGTAATAAATTGACAATACATTTTATACATGAATAAAAAGGTTATCAATGTGAGTATTTTTTTTTGAAATTTTGTTTGATGTTTAAAGTGAAGTATCAACTTCACTATGGGAAAAATATTTAGAAAACAGAAGTAAAAGAATATATTGAAGATTAAAGTCCACCCCTCAGGCAAGAAATGTCTTATTTATTTAGTTATTTATTCATATCATATTAACCAATAATTCTAGTACAATTCAGTTGAAAAGGTGTAATAAACCTCTTTAGCAGCCTTCATTGCTCTTCACCAGTATTTATTAACAAATCAAATATGGAGCTGTGAGAAAACAATACCCACAAATTATTGTCATGAATTATTGTTGCCCTCTGTAACTGGAAGCAGAGGCAGCATAGATATATACTAGAGTGTACACCCATGAATGAATGAAGAATAGTCAAAGAAAAATTCACAAGAACTGAAAGTTACTGTTCTCTTGCTGATCTTTTTTGAGAAAGTTACTGTCTCTTCAAAATATTGGACAAAGATTTTACAAAACCATCATTTAACCAGCATTTACTATATGACATTGACCTGTTTCATCATTTAAGGGTGGAGTAGTGTTGGGCTGGCATTAATTGCCAGCAACACCACATTCACCATGATTTAGAGTCTTTTAAATGTATTTTAAATGTGTAACTTGTGAGTTGTATTATTGCTATTACATCATTGTTTTTACGCTTATCATCCATACACATTTACAAGTTTTTAATCCATACCTTAATGGCACTGAATGACCTTAATGCGTTGATGTGCCGTTAAAAATTTACTCTATAATAATAAAAAGAAAGTGAGTTCTATTCCCAACAGTTACTTCAGTGGTGAGGAATAATGGCTAATATTTATGAAGATTTGTTCAAATTTTTTTCATTCAGTTGCATCAGGTACAAATAATAATTCATTCTTTTCATTTATATGAGGATGACATCAACTAGTATTATATTCAAAAATGATAGTCTAAAGTAGAGTAGGATATTATACTTCGTCATGATATATTGCTGTATGGAACAAGAGGAAAAGTGCTCCACTTCAGAAAAAGAGTGGATATTTTTCTGATTAGAATCAGAATATTTGAATATATTAGAATTTGTCTGATAGAATCATTTAATGTGGAATGACAATTCCATCAAAAGCTTCATCAGAAGTTTGACAGGACAGGAATTAATTAGACATTCTTAATGTAAGAAATGTTCATTACATTTTTCCCTTAAGCCAAAATACCTGGCAAAAAGAGGAAAGGGTACCAGCGATAGAGATTACAAATATGAGTTGGCACCCTGCTGAGAACACTTGCTTGCTGAGATTAGTACTCAGATTAGTGGGGTGCATGGTCACTTTCGCATGTCTAGAATAGTTGGTTAAATCACCTAACACACACCTGAGCATTATTACTACACACATTTTTTTTCCTTCAAATTGTGGTTTTATTTGCCAATTAAAATAATGATTGCAATATTTCAATTTTTTTAAGTATAGAAATTCTAATTTAATTCTGTTAATGGTGTTTTACAACTGTGAAACTAGAGAATTATTTTGGAGGCATTGACATCATTTCCAAGAGGTGAACTTTGCATATGTGAGTACATGCATTGTTGGCTGATCCCACTGGAGAAATACACACACAGGAAAAATTGTGAAATGGTGTTTTTACGATCCTTTCAACGACACTATGGCCATATCAGGTCGACTTTTGAGCCTTTTAACCAGTGTGAAAGTAACACGGTACTCGGAGTCGAACCTACCACCTCCCGTCCTCCACTTATCAAACCATTAAATGCACAGATCTTTAACAACTGTGCTTGTGGGGATGGTCTACACATACAGATGACATGTAGCTATTGATTTCTGTCATAACTGACATGGTCAAATATTGACAATTCCACATTTTGATGTGCATAGCAGGGCTTCTCTATTTTATCAGTCCCTGCCACCAAAGCTCAACATTAAATCAGAATAAGATGCAAACATTTAATTCTATATGTTCTGACATGATTATAGCTTAACCATTACTCCAATGTGAAGATTTCTGTGTCAGCAAAAAATAAATGAAAAATAATAAATATAATTAAATTTTATATGTAAAAAAACTTAAATTAAATTAGAACACCAATATAAAGATTTCATCTTTTTTTCGGTATTAAGTCATTTCTATTATTGTATATTCTACATTGCAATAAATAAATCAATTTATGTTTCTGAAGTGCATATCACTCATACAGAACCCCAATATGAAAATTTCAAAATTTCAGCATGACAATAGTACTTTCCCAACCATTTTATTTTATTATTTTGGAAAAAAAATCATTTTATATGTTCTGACTTTCATATTGCTCAGAAAAGATCCCAACATGAAGATTTTATTCACCTTTGTTTTTTGTATAAAGTCATTATTTATAATTATAAATTTATTTATAAATTATATTTATAAATCTTTTTTTATATAAAAATATTTCAATTCTATATGTTCCAATGTGCATATTGCTGAAATAAAACTTCAAAATGAAGATTTCAGCTTCAGTATGAAAATTAAACTTGCTCCCAATGGGAATTGAATCCCAGACCTTTAGCATGGGAGGCAGATGTCTTACCCACTGAGCCATATTGGATAGTATGATTTGACCTCACTTGTAAATCATACAAGTAGTGAACATCCTTATCACTTTATCGAGTTATTTTATAAAGGGATATTCAGTAATTTCACACAGCAGCAAAAGTTAAATTTTGGATGGACTAAGCGTTTCCCAAAATATGTTTGTCTAACGAGATATCAATAGTAATGCAAATAGATCAAAAGAAAGAGATATCTATAACTCATCTTTCATTTAAATTTAACCATTTTCTAGTTGATTCTCTGTATGTGGGTATATAAGGATAGCATGTAATTACTTATATTGAATATGAGGTGTGTCATATAATGTCCAGAGACATTCTATATATTCAACTTGTTCTCATAAAACAGCAAATTGTAATAAGCTGAAGTCAGTTACTGGAGAAGTAATATGGAAAGTAGTCTGGTAGGATGTTAGTTTCATAGGGAGTTAATCTGTTGGTATGTACTCAATGAGTTCACTCATAACAGAAATCAAGATGGCCAAATGCTGGTTGAGAATGTGCTTGATTTATCTTAAGGGAAGTATCACTTTATTTCATTTGGTCTGTTACACCCATAACTGTCGTTTTGTATTCCAGAACTGATTTGTCCCTCTATTTACATCTGTATTTAAAATAGATTTATTTCCATTGCAGTACACAAATAAAACTCATATCACCTATAATGTCTACAAATATTAAAGGATGCATTGTACATGACAAAAGAGATACCTGATGGATCACAAAAGTTGAAACTCGAACAGTGACAATTATGAAATTAGGGTGGATTATTCATTGACACCATGTAAATAAATCATTATTTGAAAATGAAGTATTTGTGAAATGAATAAAATTGTACAAATCTTGGCTTACAATGTTTCTGAGACTAATCAATATATATATGCATATATGTACATTGGGTACACAGCAATATCAGATGCTATCCTGCGATTGTGAATATCTTTGATCTGAATCCCAGAGTACCACCAAGGAATGTCGGAGGAATGCATCAAAGATATGTTAATTGTATGGCAATATATTACATAGGAATCTTTGATACTTGTACATATGGAAAGTAATCATTAGGAAATTGTAATCTCTTGGCCAATGTTGCATACTTCATTACACACTTAAGGTAACAGGTAGCTTCAATTATTTCATCTAAGTAATCTCATGGGTGTTGGTGACCAAAACATTTTTTACTGAAAATGACTGAAACTGCATTTTTTTATAATAGAAATGTATTAGAAAATAAAACTTTTTTTGACTGAATTCAGTCTACAGACTGAACACCAGCACCCATGTAATCTACTGTGACCCCTTATTCCCTTGAAGATAATTATTGATTCTCAATTTCAACGGACATGGGTCACAGGAATGACAGATAATTCTTTAGTGCATAAGGAATAGGGCATATGAGACTTTTACATGTCAACATATAATATGTTGGAGACTCGGATTTTCACTCATTGTCTCTCAGTCACTACAGGGTGAAATCTTTAGCTTATGGGTAGGTAAGATGTATTTTGAGGGGACGAAACCCCTTTTCCAAGAGGGTCAGATTTTTTATAATTACCATTTTATGATTTAAAAAGATTCAATAGCCATCATTGGGTTGTCAAGGATGAACTACTGTGGCTCACTGCAATTGAAAACATCAGACATGTGGAACATCATTCTTGTTATATAATTTAGCCTCTGAGACTTTAGAAAAGGAATGTAATGATGACTGAGTGGATGTCATGTTGGAGTTAGAATAACTACTCAAATAGTTAAGGAACTTTACGATATTTCCAACAAAGTAACCAAATCTGAATAAATACATTAATTCTTGCTTCAAAGAAATCCAACCTGTCAATTATCCCAATCCTCTCCCAGCATATGACACTTTAGTCAACAAATTGACTTTATATGAAGTACAGAAAGGAGTTATAATAAAAAAAAAGATTCTGTCCAACAAGATTATAAAAAACTGTACTTAATAATAACTGTACTTAATAATTTTCTTTCTTTTATATAATCCTTCATGCATTTGTTTTGGATATTTTATCTCAGTAAATAATCTCAATATTGCAAAAGATGAGGTGGTTTGCACATGCAAATACAGTGCTTCTTCCTTCGACTCTAGGTCGATTTTGACTACATCGTCTTTTTTTCAAGCTGCAAAGCGGGGACATTTTTTGAAACGAGTCATCTATGAACCGATTTGTAGTTAATTCTATGTTTACTTCAAAGTTTATCTTCGCTTTGCATGTCAATGGCATTCCTTATTCTTGGCATTTTGAAACCTTTTTAATGTTTAATGTATATATATATATTATATATATAATATAATATATAATTATATATAAATTATATATATATATATAATCTCTTTCTCTCTCTCTCTCTCTCTCTCTCTCTCTCTCTCTCTCTCTCTCTCTCTCTCTCTCTCTCTATATATATATATATATATATATATATATATATATATATATATATATATATATATATATATATATATATATATATATATATATATATATATCAGACTATTACAGTAGGTATTCCGCTATTTTGTGATTATTGTATTATTTTGATTATACGGTTTAACAAAAAATAATTTAATTACGCCATTTTAGGCAAGGTCTTTAATCGTTTAAAACGTGAAAGTAATCGCTTTCTTTATAGCAGCCATGTATAAAGAGGAAGCGAAGATCCTTGGAAACCATGCTGATATATCTTTAAACAATCACAGACAAGTTTTATGTATCATAAGTTCTATATTTCGTGACTTTGTCTTCAAACCATGCATACAGTAACAGGTGTAATGGTTGTCATACTATACAAATATGAAATATAAGCACTCAGTGACATTTCTGACATATTCACTAATGGTAAGCACTGCACATTATCAATTGGATATATTATATGTACACTGTTTGAAGGTGTTAGATAAATTTATTTATAGTGGCGCTCTTACAGTGCTATTGTGTGTTATCTTCTTTATTCACAATATTTAACTCAGAAAATGCAGTACTGCGGAAAGTGCACATTTTGATTGAAAGTAGAAGCAAATATTTACTATGAAGAGAAGCAGATGCTACTCATCCTTTACTTGTTTATATATTCTGTTTCCTTGCACATTTAATATGTGTACTGGTTAAGGCTGTGTGGACCTGTAATCTAGTGGACGGCATCATAAAATAATTGCTATTCTCTGTTACGAGACACGTGACCAACGATTCCACTGCCTTCTGGCTATTAGCACGCTGAGAACATTATAAGCTTTGAATTATGGACGCTGGTACATGAAATGTATTAAGAGATAACAGCCAATCATGTTCAAAGGGAATATTGATTTTTTTTGTATATTTAATCTGTTAATCAGCTTCATGGAGACTGCCTGTTTAAGTTAAATTGTCTACAAACCAAGATATCACCGTTAAATCAATATCTTTACAGGTTGTATAGCCATGTAAATATACGATAATATACATATTTAATAGCATATATAGTAAAAAAGAATCAATAAAATAGTTCCCATATCTGGTATTGATGTCACGGACATAATATCATTTGTGTTGGATTGAATCATGATCAAACATGCCTGGTATCACATATTTGTTTTGTATGTATATGGATTTCTCAATATATCGGCACAAAGGTCGACCTTGTGAAGCTATTTACAAAAACAGGATAATCCAATGCTTGTTGAATAGATACAATGCAAAATGAATATGTTGATTAAAAACCAAATAATTCTCAGCTATTCAGAACAGGACACCATATTTGGTCATGATAGGTAACGGATAACAATGGGCAGTCGGGCCAGCAGTGGCACCACTAATTGATGATTGTTTCCCATATATACAATGCATTTACACACCCTTCTGTGGCATCATATATATATATATATATATATATATATATATATATATATATATATATATATATATATATATATATATATATATATATATATATATATATATATATATATATATATATATATATATATATATATATATATATATATATATATATATATATATATATATATATATACCTGTATGCTTTTGAATAGACATTTAATATTTTGTATTCTGAGAAAGCTCCAACCAACCACATCAAGATAAATTAAACGCATGCCAACATGCTGTAAGCAGATGGTTAACATTTAATGTATGCTATATCGGAAGGGTAGCCAGTTCAGAATATGCTATGACACCATCTCTTGTTATATAAAAACTCAACCTAGGCTCATATGCTATCAGACATGAAGAACTCGTTGTTTCCATCGTATGTGTCCATCTGCCCCAGAAATATGAACATGATCATTCCAAGCATGTCTAGGGCAGGAAATGTCTGACAGCGGGGAGCTATTTTTAAACAATCACAAGTTGCCATTGAAAACGTGAACTTGGCACTGAGTGTGCAGTGGACATTAAATATTTATAATGTTTCAGATGGAGAAAGTTGCTTGCGATATACTGAGACTTCCACGGCCATTGTTACCTAGAAACGGCAAAATGAGAAAAGGTCTTTGCCAAATCTGGAGGCCCAGATCTCCAAGGTACAGAAAATACTCCATTGTCCATCTGCGGATATATATATTTAAGGTTGTGTTCATTTTATACTGATTCTGTTGATTTAGGTGATTAAATTGAAAATCCAGCATTGTCTGACTTATGGCCATCGGTTTATTATATAAGCACTCGTTGCCTTCATAATGCTGCAGTTCCTTATCCCAATCGCGTGACCAGGTCGAAACTCAGCATTTAAATATCTACGGTCATGGTAATCAAAACCAATAGATTTTTTTTTTTATAAAAATCACTTGCTTAATATATCCAAGATGTTTTGATTATAACACTATTCCACCGATTTATAAATGACACACTAAACTGTTCCGGAGATAGAGCATATTCAGTGAGTATTTTGACGGTGCCTTCCCCGGGGCTGGTTTATGGGCTGCAGGTGATGGGGTTTGTTCTGTCGGTTGTAGGAGTGCGAGGCTCCGTCAGAGGAAGACAGTCTGTTTGGGGAGGAGGACCTTGGACTGGTCCACGGGGTGGTGGGCAGAGATCCACCCTCATCGCCTTTCAGGTTAAGTTTTATGGACTCCCTGTCCAGGCCCTCGCTCATGTTGCCCTGAGAGGTGGCGGAAAGCTGCGGGATTTTGCCGTCGGTGGGAGAAGGACCATCGCCTTTGTCATACACCACGAACTTCTTGTTTCCTACTTTCCTTTGGACGGGTGGAGTGTTTGGACTGAGCAGCTGGTTGCCGCTCTGGGTGCGACCTAGCTGCCCAGTGGAGGCCGTGGGAAAAGTGGCATCGATGGTTTTTGGACGATGTCTTGGAGACATGGGTGCTTGTTTGAGCTTGGCCGGTGGGGTGGGCGAATGTGACCTCTGGGCCCTCCTGCCCTCTCTGGCCGGTCTCTCCTCGGCCTCGCGGGGACTGCTACTTGGAGAGCTGCTCTCCTCGCCCTCTTCACAATTCTGGACTTTGATGGAGGGAAACGTGGCCGGTTTTTCAGAGGAATTGCGCCTGTGGTTCTCTCCATAAGGTGACTCATTTTCCCCGTATGCCGAGACAGGTATGGGCGAACCTATACAAAGATTTCTGAAGTCCTGGAACTCCACGGGGTTGAGGTCACCATTAGATGACCTTTGTGACCTGGGGTCAGAGCTCTTCCTCCTGTTGTTGAGGAGGGCCCCGTCAGGGTCAGGGCGGGCCCTTAGCGGGGCAGCCGCCCCCGTTTGTTCTCTTCTCTCCAGTCTGGGTGACCTCGCCCCGCTTCTCCTATTCAACTTTGGCGACACCGTTCTCTCCTCTCTGTCCATTCTTGGGGAGATCATTTCTCTTTCCCTTCTTGACATCTTGGTATTCTCATGTGTGTCCATTCTCGGGGATATTCTTTCATTTTTACTTCTGGGGGAGATGTTCTCTCTGTCTCTCCCTCGGGGTGATATATTTTCCCCGTCGCTCCCCCTGGGAGAGAAACGTTCCCGGTCTTTTCCCCGAGGTGAATAGTCGTCGTAACTGTTATATCCTCTTGGAGAAGTATTCTCTCTCTCGTAGCCACGGGGTGACATCGCACCGTCCCGGCCAGATGAGATAGGCGGAAGCTGCTTCTGTTTGCGGTCCATCGCTGCAGATATACTATATTAGCCCTCGCCACAACAGGTGTGCCTGCTCACATCGCACGGCCTATACTATGCCACCACTCGCCCATATCACCGATAGCCTTTATATCATCAATGTCTTCACCCCACTTACAGACTACCATCTCTTATCTCATCTCGTGCATCCAGTGAATGGTTGCTAACTTCCATCTCACTTGTTTTGAGTGCAGTGAGCATACCCTTTAAAACGAAGGGCCCAGCATGTGTTGTTTATACGCCAGTCTGCTATTGAGCCTGCATATGAGGTTTGCCTGCGTGGCTGTGTGGTAAGCAGGGTAGCCTGCGTCAGCAGCCTGTTGTTGCCATACACACCAGGCACCACAGTACAAGTCTGTGCCGTGATAACCTTACTCCATCTGTTACTGGCACCGACAAGGTACTGGGATCGGGGCCGCAACCTTTTGTTTATGCTAATTTAGCTTTCAATATTGTACAAGACGGATGACCGTAAGCATCCTTACCTGGGAAATAATAGCTTATTATAAACATGAATGTGTCACACATGTCTTATCTCAGATAGTGATGAATGTGTCACACATGTCTTATCTCAGATAGTGATGAATGTGTCACACATGTCTTATCTCAGATAGTGATGAATGTTTTGTCCGAAATAGTAATGAGAGTCAAACATGTCTTGTCCCAGATAGTGATAATGTGTTGTACATGTCTTATCAAAATGGTATATGAATGTGTGTGTGTGTGTGTGTGTGTGTGTAGCAGTGGCGATAATCTCACCTTGTGATCTTGTAATGTAAAACAAATCTCTCGCATCTAAAATAATCTGCACCATTTTTGACACCTTATTACTAATTCAATACTTTGGGTACTTAGGCACTCTTTCCGCGCTCTGTTAAATTTGTTTGTTTGGGGTTTTACATCACTTTCAACATTTTTTTCGTGATGAGACCTACTTGTAGTAGTTATAGTGCTGCCTCACTGAATTGTCATGTCGCAGGTCATTGACATGACAATGGGTGCGACATGACAATCCATCCAGTCACAGATTTACAAGGACAACGAGTTAACCCTTTAGGCATGGGCCTCAGTTCATATGAGAAATTGTATCATGGATCACCACAGAGGAACTGGTGCTAATTAGCTGGCGCTCTAACCAACTGCGCCACGGCCCGTGGCCGCTCTGTTATAAAAGATGGGGACTGTGTCTGATTCATCGGGCTGAACTCTGGTTTACCTTAAGCATTCTCTCCTCACCAAAGCCTTCAACCATGCAGCCCAAAGAAGTTTTGGAAATTTTGAATATTTGGATGAGTTTACTGAAAATACTGTGCTCTCTCATGCATGGAGTGTTGTTCGTGGATGATTCGACAACTTTCATATGAACAAGCCTTATAGACCTGAGGCATCTAAATTCCTTGACACTATATCGACTTTGATAACCCGGTGGGCTAAGTAGCCTACCCAAGATCATGAAATACCCCTATACTAGAAATGACCTACAAAGGGAAGATGATCACACCACTTGTTTCAGATCTTATAAATTTATTTATCACCGGAAGTCAGAATGTCTTATATAACCAAATGGAATGCCTCTTTCAAATATGTTTGAATGATATGAGATTGCATCGACTTTTTCTCCAAGTTATGATTTGTAGATTATAGATTTTGGCTAAAAGGATGATCAAGTTAAACAAACGATTGACAGCCATTGTAAAGATGTGCAAACAGCACCTACTTTCAAATTCCAAAATACTCACAAGCTATTCCGAAGATAGGTTCAGACTTGACTTGTCTTGACAGTCTTGACAAAGTAAGATGAAATTCAGTGATGGAAAGACTGAAGTGCTAATTTATACTAACACGATATGGCCCCAGTAATAGACATGACAATAGCCCAGTGAAAATGGGTGTAACTGACATGTATGTGGCCTCGATATCAACTTTGACGCAGACATGAGCACAAAAGCATAAATTCTGAAAATATGCAAAAGGGGACACTAAATTATTACAAACCTATCCTTTAGGATTCTATCTAAAGTGCGAGGTCCATGTAAGACAGGAACGACAGGGTTTGCTTGAAAGATTATACCATAATCTCAATCGTTAAGAATGTACAACTAATCCATGATTCTGTACACGATAATCCAGATTGACCTCATACAATTTAGGTTTATTATATATGAACCAAACACTTATTGCTGACAGGCATAGAAGAAATTGCTATGGAGCAAGGCGTCGTTTTCAGGCTTCTACTGTGTGCATCTCTTGGTCTGTTTCTCGTATTAGCACTTAAAACTGAACTCTTTGGTGAGACTGAACTACAGAGCGATGACAATGCGATTATTAGTCAACGAGGTGATCTCCCAGATAATAAAGGTGATGTGACAGATGATAAGGATGTGATCAATGATAATTTGACCGATGATAAAGAGAAATTAAAAATGTCCATTGACCAGATTAAAAGAGAAAGACAGTTAAGACAACGACACAAAGAATTATATGGACAAAATATTCGGAAGCCAAAAGCAAAACCAGTCAGCAATATTAGAGTAGTAAATCTTGATATATTAGGAAAAGGTCATAAAAGTAAACGTGCTACAATCAAAAGAGCATATAAAAAACAACATACTTTCTTGCCTGAAGAGACGGGATCTATTGATATTGCTGGTCTGAGAGAAATCCCTCAGACCAGTAAACAAGACAGCTTCCTACATAATGATGACATGTTCCGGATGTCTAAGTCTCGAGATATTTCCGTGATTCATGAGAAATACAGTCTGGCCGGGAAAAACTCGTCCATGAACAGAAAGGACAATATAAGCATGTCTCCCCGAAATTATCATAATTCCAATCATTCGGGGTTTGTAAAAATGGATAAAACCTGTGAAACATCAGAGAGTTTGGAAATACAACACGGTGGAAAACATACTAGAACGGTATTTATTATTTAGTTTTTGTTATGCTATAAAGAATAGCTTTATTTATGTCACTTGTCAACCAGTAAATTTATTTAAAATATGATATTAATAGTCATAGATAACAAGATAAGCATGAATAAACACAGAAGAGATCAGTATATATGACATCATGATGTGTTAGGCTCGTTTTTGTGTAATAATCCACTAACTTGAGGTCATCTTGGGTTCGGCGTTTTCACGGCTTGGCTAGAGCTATCATATTCACAGTATGTGCGGATGCTCTCGCCGCTCACCCCATTCCCCAACTTTCGCCTCAAAGATTTGATGTTTTTAACACATGTTAACACATTAACACATCATGTGCCTATATCTGGCCACCCACGAAAAGTATTATTACACCAACTACCTGTACACCAAGTGATTTGTTTGTTTGTTTGGGGTTTTACATCACTTTCAACATTATCTCAGTCATTTCGTGATGAGACCTACCTAGTAGTTATAGAGCTGCCTCACTGAATTGTCATGTCGCAGGTCCTTGACATGACAACCCGCCCGGTCACAGATTTACAAAGACAAAGGGTTTACCCTTTGGCACAGGCCTTAGCAACTGCGCCAAGGCCCGTGGCCTACACCAGTGAAGGATCCTTATTTATGATCTGAAATCATTAATTTAATGTATTTATTGACACAAGGAATATTTAATTCATATACGCTCAATGCTTTTAGGTAGCATTGAACATCTGAATGCTTGTACAGTCGCGTAGATATGGAACCCATTTCTCAATCCGATCAGGATATAAACGGTACAGTAGTTATCTCTGGGTGGTTCATCGGTTTATGTGTCTGAATTAGATGCCAAATGAAACTTTTGTGGCTATTTGGAGACAAGAATTTTTTGAATGAGAAAGAAAGATATTTTGATATAAAAATCTGCAAATGAATCACTAAGATTTAAAATTTACAAAACTACGAAATATCAGTCATGGAATGCGTTCATGAAATCACAGAGGTCACATGCAATTTTACAGAAACTTATACAAGCAAGCTATCTCACTAAAATCAACCAAAATACACTGCCTTGGTCGTGGGGTATAAACAGTTAAAATATGCAAGGAAAACGTGATTGAAAACCTCATTTTGATGAATGCTTTAACGATAATCTTGATGTGATTATTAGGTAATTTTAAAGGAAAATGAATGTAAATAACATAGTTTTAATAGCACAGTATGATTTCCTCTTCAACAAAAAAACTTTCTGATTATGCCGAGTTGTGAGTGATAACTATTTATCCACATTAAAAAGTATCCCCGATAATTGGTCAGAAGGAAAACCAGCCCCTGACAATGTGAACCTTCACACTGCAAATTCACGTCTTTGTCAGCCCTGTGACTATTTAAAACTAACTATACCACTTGTTTCTACCTAATCAGTAAAGACAACTACAAAAAAGCCTGATTTGTACACAACCTTAACGTTTAAGTTGGCCAATATAGTATAGAGAGACAAAGGTGTATGCAAAGGGAATGAATGTGCTTTACAGGAGATAAACTGTTTGATGTGGTTGATAGATGTGATGGAAAAGAGCACCACAAAGCTGTGAGAGATGATTACCATTCTGATACAGATGCTACTGGTTATATGTATGGGCGTGATTTATCAATAGAATAGCCATCCTTTCATCAACGTGACTGACCATAAAGCGTTCACTTACATATGAAAATATATTTAATGTCGCCTGGGGCAAAGACCCGAAGTTTGATTTTATCAATATATAGCATATATTGATATTGACATATTTCGGGAAAATGCTCGTCCTGAACTAGTAGTGCCAGTTGTAAGGTGATTGATCTCAATTTTGATATAGCCTAATCTACGCTTAACACAAGTCCGCAGATCATTATCATCCATTCTGATCTGAGGAGTAATGAAGATGTACTAACAAAGTATTCAATATCAGATCATTGAGTGCCATTATTCTCATAATACCACCAAGGAATGTCACTCAGGAATGCATCAAGGATATGTTAAGTGTATGACAATATAGGAACCTAGTTTGAGACATGTGCATATGAAAAGTAATCATTAGGAAATGGTTATCTCATGTCTGATATTGCATACTTCATTGCACACTTGAGGTAAGAGGTAACTTAAAAGATTGCATCCAGGTAATCTGCTGTGACCCTTAATTCCCTTCAATTGATTATTGATTCTTTATCTCAATGGACATTTATCACAGAAATTAGAGATCATTTTCTAATCAATCCCCTAAGTGTTGTTGAGAAATGATATTTTGAAAACATTGTTGCAGGTGGGAAAATCTAAAATGATACAAGATTCCACAAACCCAGTCAGGATATTCACACAAAACCCAAAAGCAAGCCGTGCAATAAATTCAAAAATGTATAAAAAATATGTTTTGAATGCATATAAAGGGTTGAACACAGATCTCCGGGAAAATACGACATATGATGAATTGGTTCCTAAAATACGACTTGTGACACCTGGTGCTAGCAGTGGGGGTCAGAACGATCCTGTAAGAGTTCCGGTCAGTTTGCTTGACCAGTCTATTTGGAACCATGGCATTCCTTCCAGTGTGGACTACACGAACTTCTTCAGATTGGTGAGGACACAGTGGTAACTAGTTAATCATCTTTAATCCTATAAATATAATTCTATAGAAATAAAATCAGACTCTTGGACCACCTAATATTATAAATTAGATGCAACTTCGTGTAATTGAATACCAACTTGATTCCAACATGCTGAAACTTACTATTACTTAATATTACTTAATATTTGGAAAAAGCTTAACTATTAATGTGAACTATTTTTTTTATTTGTACTGCATCTGCAGTATAAAGTACAAAACCCAAATTTCATTAAAAGTATTAAAGTTAGAAATATAATAGCTAAACTTTCATATTGCCTTGTTAGCAGGTAAGTGAAAATGATTTATTTGAATACATGAGTTCTTAAAGGTGCTCGTCATCATTGACGGTTGTCATTATTGACGACCACCTTTAAGCTCAGTTAACGTGCTGTTTTACTGCTGAGTATTTCATCTCTTGTCAAAGATGTCAGTTTATGTTGTCACTTGTTCACCAAGGCTGTATACCTGCTGTTCTATGAGCTGTTTAGGAAATCTTGTCAGGGCTATATATGCTGTTTAGCAGTTTTATACGCTATTTGGTGTAGCTTTATGTACTGTTTTTTCTGGCATATATGTACTATTTGGCGAAGCTTTATGTGCTGTGTGGTAGCACTCTATGGGCTGTTTGTCAGAGTTTTATGTGATGTTTGTCAGAGTTTTATGTGCTGTTTGTCAGAGTTTTATGTGCTGTTTGTCAGAGTTTTATGTGCTGTGTGAAAGCACTCTATGGGCTGTTTATCAGAGTTTTATCATGTGCTGTTTGGCAGGGCTTTCTATGTGCCGTTTCCACACATCTTGCAGAGTGCGCCTCCGTATATTAGCGGCTACAAGAACCCCTGCTGGAATGAGACATCTGGCGGCGGTAACACGCATCTCCGCTGTCTTCCCTATCTGTATATACTGGGAGTGGAGAAGTGTGGTACCACGGATCTGTATGACAAAATTAAGATGCACCCGCTCATCCACGGCGGAAAGGTGAAGGAGCCTATTTGGTGGTGCCAGAAACGGTTTGGTAAAAAACATTATCTGCAGATAAACCAAAAACTTATCATAAAAATGTTAACTGAAAAGGAACATTTTATTTTTCAAATGAAAATAGTTTTGTTTAAATTTCACAGGAAAAAATATCTAACTAGAATACACATTAAAATACACATTATATTCTTATCAGGAGAGAGAACGAGAAATGGAAAGTCACAGAGTTTCAATGAATATTTGGATAATTTCAATGATGCGACCTGGAAGATTGGGAATGACAGCCACCATCAGCATATAGCAGGTATATGTTCGTATCTCAGTTGGTAAGACTTGATTTACTAACTCAATTTGAAAAAGCGAGACCTCAGCAGCTATACTTCTAACATCTTAGATTTGATCTATAGTTGTAAAGGACACATTTGATGAAGCTTATGTCTTCGTAATATTGGTCTGGATATGGAATTTCATAAAAAATAATAGTAAATAGAGTAGATAGTAAAAATAAATAAATAAAAGAAAATTAACTGTTGCACGTTACAGAAATAGTTTTAAATCTTGCAAAGATGGCTCACTACAAAACATGAGAACTGCCACTCTCTTTTCTATGCATTATCAATATGTTGAGCATAATCAGATATTTAATTATTCCGATGATCGTTTTCAGTTGACGCCAGTGCCTCCACCTTGTGGTATTTGAGAAATTGGTCCAAACTCCCAGAGAATGTGGGATTATCAGAACCAAACTACACTACAGGTCACTACATCAGACACCTTCAACCCAATGCCAAGTTTATCATTATATTGCGGGATCCCGCGGACAGGTAGCATATATACATGGCTCATGAGATTGTGGATATTTGCCTTGATAATCACAAGAGTTATGGGCTAGGTCCATTTTCACACGACGTTTCAAAACCGTGGCACGATATTTCAAATATAGGTTTAGTAAATAGGTTATGTGGATATATTGCGAAAATATTCTAATTTAGGTGGGCCGCTTTGACCGCACACCCTCAATGAAAAATCATCGTGTCTGGTAGACTTGCAATATTAAATTGTTCAGTAATAGAAAATGATTTGCAAATCTCAAATTTTTTTCCTGTTGCATATTTAATAAAAACCACTATTAAATAATCTTGCACTAAGCCAAATTGACTCACTTATTTTAAATAGAGAAATTTTGAAACTAAAAATATAAACTTTGTATCATATGAGAAAAAGAGGAACCCTACCAAAAAAGAAAAAAAAAACATTCAAAAGTCGTATAGGTCAAGTTTATTTATCAACTTTATCTCACGAAAAAGGACACATTAGTGCACGTTGCATTTAGCCAAAACCTTATACGTGAAAATCTGACACGTAGCACTCCTGTCTAGCATCAACGCCCACTTCCCTTTTAAACGAAAACGTGTTCAAAAGTGCAGATTTCCTTCCTTGCCATTGCATTGTTGAAACTAAAATTATGTTGATTTATTCCAGGGAATACTCGGATTACAATTATCTCAACTATGACAAATCCCGAGACCCAGTGAACTTTCACATTATCACAGACACCATTATTCGCAATATGCGGGACTGCTTCCGGTCCAAACCTCTCAGACATTGTGTCTACACCCCAGAGGCTATGGGGTATCAATCAGGCTTGAAAAAGGCATGTGTCATATATATATATATATATATATATATATATATATATATATATATATATATATATATATATATATATATATATATATATATATATATATATATATATATATATTAATGATATGGAAATCTATGGATAGAATATTTTGTAACAAAACGTTACATATATATATATATATATATATATATATATATATATATATATATATATATATATATATATATATATATATATATATATATTTAGAAGCTGTTACAGATATGAGGTACTGGAGGTATTTTTGTCAGACCTCATTATGGGGTACCATCTCATACCTTATTGTGTGTGACAGGAGAGTGCCATCTGGTGTTAATAATGAAATTGTTTTACATACCTCACAAATCTAACATTCATATCAATGGCGCTAATGCCATTGTCCACCACTAGGGCACTTATTACTACATGTGACACTAGATGGCAGTGATTTATATAGTTATTGCCTGGTTGTATAAATATGCTTCTCAGACATGTTTGTACAAAAAGGCCTTGTACAGGTTACTTATGTAACTGTGATTAAGCAGCTGCACTATGAAGAGTGGGGTATTTTATATGCCTCACAGTACGTCAATGCCCCACAAGACAGGTCTGAGATTGGTAAAAACCCCATATCTGATACAATCTCTTTCTATATATATATATATATATATATATATATATATATATATATATATATATATATATATATATATATATATTAATGATATGGAAATCTATGGATAGAATATTTTGTAACAAAACGTTACATATAACACAAATCTGATACTTA
Source organism: Amphiduros pacificus (assembly GCA_949316495.1). Taxonomy (NCBI): domain Eukaryota; kingdom Metazoa; phylum Annelida; class Polychaeta; order Phyllodocida; family Hesionidae; genus Amphiduros; species Amphiduros pacificus. Next base: position 52,317,184 of record OX439001.1, on the reverse strand, counting down.
GTATATATCTTATTAACAAAAACAGAAGATTTGGTCTGTTAAATGTTTCAATTAAATCTGGAAACAGTTAAAATCCCCATTCCTATTTGATGTTATACGTGGTAGTGTTTCATTTGTTGTTAAACAGGAGATAATCCTTGGTAAGAAGATGCGCACGCACGCCAGCCTCTATTACATATTCATCCGTGATTGGCTGAGCATCTTCCCAAGAGAAAACTTCCTTATCATCCGGTCAGAGGATTATAAAGCAAACAGGAAACGGATTCTAGAAAATATATTTGATTTCCTGAACATAGGTTTGTAGTCTATGTGTTGATTACAGTGAAGTTAAGAGTCAGAGAAGACGAGATAAGAAATGAATCTTGCGGCTTGTCAGAAATACACGTTCAAATCAACATGATAAAAATAATGATAATAGAATTGATAAAATACGAATACTAATGCTTATTTTCCAAAATACAAAAATGCCTCTGAATTAATCAAAATGCATATGATAACGTGTCAGGCCATAACATGTTAGATATTGAAATAAACTTTCAGCCATCATGTTTTTAGTGTTTTCACAGCTTGGCAACCCTTATCACAAATTATTTTGCCGCTAAACCAATACATTTGTTACCCTGTGAATGTACTTTCCTCTCAAAGTTTAGCATATTATCTTTGGAGAATAACGTGTCATGTTTATTTTGCGTCACCAGACGTTTCTACTAATCACAAGTAACATGCATTGTGAAAATCATGTTCTATTTATCTTTTACATTTATCTATTTATCTTTTTTATTTCAGAAAAACCCACAAGCAGTTATTTTAAAAAAGTATTGAGCTCACCTCGTTCAAATACTGGATCCCCAAGATACCCTATGTTGAAGGAAACCAGAATTTTACTCAACAATTTTTTTAGACCATTTAATCATAAATTGGCAAAACTCTTAAATGACACAAATTTTGTATGGGAAGATAAATATAATTAAAAACTATAATATAAATTATTAATCTTAAAATATTAAAGATTTTAGTATGACATGATGTAATAAATATGCTTTAAAATATCCTTGCCCTTGAATGCTTATTGGTCTGATTTAGATAGTGCTTGAAGAGTGTCCTGGACATGCATGAGAAATGCTGAGATGGTGCTGGGTTTACAGAAATACGATTCCTCAGCTTCCAAAATACGATTCCTCAGCTGAAACCATAGTATGTTATGGTATGCATGGTGGAACTCGCCTTCAGGATGGTGCTCAATAATGTGTTTATTACTGAAAAAAACCCAAAAATAAATTGATTTTGTTGTAACTGACTGCAACATTTGAAATAATGTTATAACAAACTACGAGATTGATGTCTCAAATGTCTTGTTATGTCTCACACGTTGGGCACAGTTGTTGTTCCTTTTGTTTCCTCTGGAATAAAGTATCCAATTTAAATGGAATGATTACAAATCTCTGAGAAATATTCTTAGAAATGTATTTCAGGAGTAACATAAGTTCCCAGAACCAGTCAAATTATCAGAAGAAATCATCTTCATGTAATTGCTAATTTGTTTGCAATCATTTTTATAATTGGTTTGTTTGGATACAACAGTTAATTGGACTATTTTCAGCGGCGTAAGCTTTCAGTGAGTGCAAGTGACAGCTAAATATCTTATAGTGTATATATGTTCAAGCACTACCATTTCTCCAGATATTAACGATATCACAAATGGCACCATTTTACTCTCAGATATTACTCTCAGATATTAAATATATCACAAATGGCACCATTTTACTCTCAGATATTACTCTCAGATATTAAATATATCACAAATGGCACCAGTTTACTCTCAGTATCCTAGTCTTTCATCAAAACAGCACTTTTCTTCCAAGTTTCTTCTTGAAAATATGATTTCACTTATCAACTAACTACTATTTGTCGAATCTGGCTTCATTCAGATTTTTAATGAAGTGAAAATCATCTTGACATTTGATGTCTTTTGAAATCAATAGGGAGAATTGTGGCTATAAAAAAATAATAAGATATTATTTAGTAATAAGGAGATTGCATGATATATAGCAGGTATTCGACAAGGATATCCCAAATTATGATGATGACAATGATATGACTGCCAATAATTTAACATGCACCCTGATTTCCCATAGAAAACAGGGTGCATGCATTTTTGTAATAAATGTGGGGTCCCTACAGATCCTGATGTGTAGATGGGACAGTCTAAAATCCCTGTTGTCAAACACAATAAATTTCTTGGTCTCATATTTGACAAAGGGCTTTCAAGGATTGAGCTTGCATTCAGGTGAAAAGTTAGCTCAACAAAAATAGCTGCAAATTCAAATAATCCAGTATATGATCTTATTTTTCACATCAAGACTTGGATTATAGTAGATAATCATTTATAGATTCTAGCGTGAGAATGTTCCATAAATTTTAGATTTTGGCTTCCAGTTGTTTAAAAATGTGGTTTAATTTGCATTGTTCATTGTTCTGTATCGTGTGAAACATGACCTCGGGTTAAATCTGGAAAGGGTATTCTAGAAAAAGCTTGTCTGGAAATATGTGTCCTTTCATTCATGAGTATTGAAAGAGCAGATCTTAGTTTGCCCAACCTCTATAAAGGGGGTATAAACTGATGGACCAATAAACAAATGAATATGATATACATGTCTGTATAGCCATTCTTTTATCTTTATACCAATGGTATATAATTGATGACGAGAAAATATACAATTTGGATAATACTAACTTTAGGATATAATCAAATCACTCAAATATTGTACTGTCGTTTGAATGAGTCATCAATTCTGTGTGATCTCGAATATACATGTACATAGTAATTTTATAGAATATGTAATTGTACTTTGTTATATAAATTATTTATATATGGGGATAAGAGTTGTACATATCCTCATTTATGCTTTGTCTTTTCATAGAATAAGACAATGAAACATCAGATATTATTTTGTTGTGTTTATTTCTTATATTTTCAACTATGTCATGTTCATCCACACCGTTTTGTTAACTTTATATAGAGGACAACTACAACAGTCCTTACATTTAGGTATCAAAATAGTTGTCATGTAACACGGTACGCTATGTATAATCGTCATGTCTACACTTTGCACCTAGCAAGAACATCTTTATAACTGATTTACATCAATAAATGCTTAAAACATACAACTTACTTATACACATTTATACAAAACATTGTTTGGAACATACCTCCATGAACATTTGATTTTCACATGAAAATTTGTCAACTATCTAAAACTTATATTTGCTATCTCATTGAAATTGACATCACAACCATACCACCTTTTTATGAAACAAAGGGGAGGAGGTGCTATGTGCACAAACAGCTTTCTATGGGAGATCAAAAGCCCGATGAGCAGTCATTGGTAAGATCAAGCAAATAGCAAGCAGTTCACATCAGGCAAATAGGGACCAGAAAAGGGCCACACAGAAGTGACTCCTCAAAACAAATAGAATACTCACGTTCTCTGACAAAAACATATCCGTGTAAATGGGTTGATATGGACTCATTATATTATCGCACAGTAAGAATTAAACAATCTAAATTTTAACAATTCTTGAAAATAAACGTTTCAAGACAGAGTTTTCGAACAGTGTTTATAGAATGAGATAGGAGGAAAAATAATGGCGAACATAATTCACATTTGTAAATCCACGAGATGTTATTTAATGCATAAGGCATAGGTTATATACAAACCTTTACAACCTGTTTATCTATCATAAGACGCAGAACACATGATAACAACCATTTGATATTCACCACCCTACTGGACAGGCATGGAGTACAGTTATTCTTACCTAACGTTTGTGGGAATAACATTTTTTTCCTATTCTAAACATTTCCTTTATATTTCATGTTACAAAATATATGACATAAATAAAAACCTGTCTGATCTATAACTGGATTCCAAATTAAGTCTTCAGCAATCGCAAATTCCTGAGAGCTGCGCATGCGTCAAAAGACTGCTGGTATCCATGGTTGTATGGATATCATCTTCAACAATATAACATTTAATGGATATAATACATTTAAAAAGAAAACAAAAAAATGTTGAATTTCAATCCATGGAATATTCCTATAAATAAGAGCTCAGACTGGACAATTTTGCTATCATTTGTATGCCATTTGAGAGGAACAATCTGATCAATCCAGCAATTATTTTTAGCTGTAAAACACTTGGTGACATTTCAACGTATTTCAAGATGTGGACTTAACTGTTCTACTTTTACCCATGATTTTTAGATTTGATACTTCCATATGGCAAACAACTACAGCATTATCTATCTACCTTTTTGATTAGAGAACTATGTAACATATTCCTTCCAAAATGAAACTCGTCAAATTGTTTATTGTTCAACGTTAGCAATTTGGTTTAGGCAGTTGACTTTGTTGCTACATTGTTTCCTTAGGGTATACATTTTCTTCTCTCTGGCTATCTAAATTAAGGTACACTTATTGTATCACAGTTACTCTAACTAAACCAAAGTACATAGTGTTTTCTTTTGGTTTCAACTGCACCATACTGACATTGACAATGGGAGACACTACCATTTTGTTTAATATTTACAATATTTTTGGGATGCATGGGAAGCTGGTTTTCATCAACTGCAGCCCACAAGCTGTGGCTTCCTCGGTAAATCCCACTAAACCGGGAAATCTGCTCAAATGCACAAAATCTCAATCTTTCTATTTAAGGTTTGAACACACATCAGGAGGAGTATTGGCAAGGAGATCCAGCTGATGAAGACCACTTGTGTACCAACTACAGGAGTATCATGGGTACCGACTAATGAGTCACCAATGCTGTGCTCAATACGTTTGATTATTGGAGTGGCTGATGTGTCAAATCAATCCATCAAAACCTGCTAATGCCCATAAACAATATCATCATCTTCTTCTTTATTGTAGTAAGCAGGTATTTTTTATGCTAGATGATCCAATATGCGGACAGAAGTGATATGCTAATATGTTACTCTGATATACACTCTACGTGCAGTAGATCACAACGTGTTCTCCGGTCATTTCTATAGTCCACTTAAGGGTGATGTGCTGTGCATTCGATTTTGTTAAAATGACAATGAGGAAAATGGTGTCCTTATTGACCATCTGATGTCTACACAAATTTAATCCAGTGGTGTGTAGACAGCTCATATACAGCTATACAACAGCAGGTGTAATTTGCACTCACTCTTTAGGAGGAGCAAATCCAGGCAGAGATATATTGTTTAACCTGGAGGCTAATAATCCACTCATAACATTTCTTATATCGGTTCCACATACTGTTGTCCAAAGCACACTCTGACATTGACATAGACTCACATCATTTTCACAATATATTAACACACTTCATAGTTCGTGTGCATCCTGGCGACCAGCAGATTTCTTACATGTAATGTTCACATTAAACTCAAACCAATAAAGAATTCGTTGTCGTTTTAACAGTCTTTGAACTTGTGTAACAACATTTTGTCAATTTAAGCAGTGCTTTTTGGCAGCACACTATAAATATATTTACAGTAAAGCAACACATATATAAAATATTAAACGTCTAAGGCCGCTACCAATCAGAGGCACGAATTCCCTGTATAATGTATTACTCTGAATAAACCAGTACAAATCTAAAATATATCTCAATATTCTATGCATAAGGTCTAGCAGTGTACTTCTTGTATGGATATGATGCTAGACAGTGATATAACTTACATGATATCTACAATTTGCTAGATTAGTAGAGTTATATAATAAATATGCTGCACATTTATCTACAGAATGAGGTACATCAAATGATTTACTGGAATGTCTTGATAAGGGTATTCAGTATATCTTATCTTTAAAATCAGATTTGCAATTACTACTCGTGTAACATCTGAACACAATACACCTTAGGTACTTTGGCCATATTCCAAATGATGACATTAACCGAGTTTTGTAGAACAAATATTAACTTATACATCATTTGCTATTGACATGTCGATGTTTCTTCAATGTGAAAATATATAAAGGCTACACACCCTTTACAGTGACCCGCTACAGTCGAACTTGTAACACATATACATGAATTTACAATTTTCTATAGTTTACTACATATTTTGTCCACAACAATTAACATTTATGTTAACTCAATGTCATCTCACTTTCACTTTTAAAAGAATTCAACGATATTCCTCAATTTTCCTCTAAAAACCATCCTGTGTCATTTAAGTATGACCTTGACCCATATTTTTGCAGCTCTCTTCTGCATTAGTACTGCCATCTGTCGGAAATCACTCAAATGAGGACTCGGGAAAAACGTGCGAGATGCAGCTTGGTGGTGAGGGATATGTTAGAGGGAGCATATCAGAGATACACTGGTTCCAGTGGTGTGATCTCCGTGATGTGTCTTGGGGTTTCCTCGGGCTCAATCATTTTTCTAAGCCGCTGAAAATACATAAAAGTTAAGGGTGAACACGTGAAACGTAACTAATATAAATTGCTGAATTATGAGGAATCTCTTACATCACACACCACCAAAATATTTTCTCAGTTTATTTAAACCCTTTTGTAAGTGTTGGTTAAGGACGGATGAAAAATATTCAAAGGAAAAACTATCAAATTTAACATTCCTATAGTCGAAAAGAGAGGCGGCAATTTTAGGACAACCAACCGGAAGTACCAAATTACTCAATGATGAAAAAAAATGTTTTCCTTTAGGTGAACCTCTGTCAGAATACTGTTATTTACTGTAGATCTTGAAAACTTATTTATAGATAAACCTTAAAAGTTACAAATCATTTATTAGGATTTCTTGACGATAGGTTTAGGGACTGCTCTGAACACAAACTGATTGTCTTACCTCAGTTTGTAAACTAAACTTTTACCCCTTAAATTGTGTGAATCACATAGTAAAAAGACACAATAAAGGTCAAAGCATATTCTCCACTGTCCAAGCTATTCAGATAATGAATCATTTGGATTTAAAAAAACAGTGAGTCCTTGGTTTGGAGGGTTATGACGATCATAAGGATACAGATCTTGGATTTCGTGCCCCACATATTTATAGTTCAGATAAATCACGATAACCTAATGTCTAAGGTGGGGGCCCCCATAGGGTTTTAGGATTATTGGATTTTTGGCCTAAAAAAGAGGGATTATTAGATTTTTTGGGTGAAATATCTGGGATTTTTGGAAGTACATTTTGTAATGTGGCATGACCTGTGTGAAACACTAAATATCATGTTATATCATGCATGTTATGTAATTCATTGCCAAATAAATTTGTACTAAATGTAAACATATTTTAGGATTTTTTGTTTCATACTTTTGGATTTTTAGATTTGAGGGGAAAAATATTTAAGGATTTTTGGCTACAAAAGATAAGGAGTTTTGGATTTTTAGGTAAAAAAAGGGGGATTATTGGGTTTTTCATACACCCCCTATGGGGGCCCCAAGGTGAGTAGCATAAACTCACATTGACGCGAGATTTCACCATGCGCTTGCAAAATGGTTCTTGTTAACTTTTCAATGATATGCATCAGACCGTATCAATAAGCTGATCGATGTCAAGTCAGAGCACACGATGCCTAATGGCCGCCTTACCTGTTTCAATGATCCTGGTGTTGTTATCATTCTGTAGACCATATAGAGAGGGATGGGGATGATACTGGAGCACGTGACCAGCCAGCCAATGACTCCGCCCCAGTACGGGTATTCGTATCCATTGAGCTCCAGCGGTTTGTAGGCGTATATAGACAACACAAACAACACCTGAAATAACAACATCCAACCTCTCAGAAACACAAACAATTTCTTGTTTTATTGAAAATTATGAGTCACCGTGTATTTGCCTCAGTGCGTGATATACTTGTTTGTATATCTTTGAAGGACTGCACAATAAACCGTCTACCAGTAATTCACATTGTCATTTTAATTGGTGAGGGTCCTCACTATTTTGCTTTCACCTCATGGTTTTCATATTTGTCAAATCAATGAGCCAGCGTTCCTTATCTGTGTGTGAGCATTGAGTGTTTGCTTACTTTGTACTTAATTAGGATCCACATTTACATTGACAATATCTTATATTTACATGCTATTCATCAGGTTAGAGGAGTCATGGTATATCCAATCAAATACTTTACAGGGACATGATATTACCGTATGAAATGTGATATACTACTATTGAATATGTACACTAATTTCCTAAATGTTTATTTGTGTCATATATCACGTGACACATTTAAACTTGGGTTGAATTATGAAGATAAGACTTTCTCAGTATATAATTTAATAGAATATGAATTTCCTTTGTACATTCCTTAGATTGATAAAAAAACACAGGATCTGCTAAACAGGAGTAGTCGATTCTCTACCTAGATCGACTTCTTCTGAATAAAGGAATAGCTACAAAACTCTGAATTTATGATACAACTGTGTGAAGAACCTTAAACTTTATATTAGACATAAAAGAAGCTCTTGGGCCACTGTTTAAGCCTGCCTTTGGTTTTCAGGTTCATTCAATTAGACAGTATATACATTTTGTTCTAAGCTAATCAAAAACAATTCCTAATAGAGCAACTAGTTTGCTTTACATATTAAGAGAAATCATCACACCTGGAGAGGCCAATTCAGGTGTAATCAATTTGCATTTTGAAGATTATATTTATGACAGTTATTATGCCAGTTACTACAAGGAAAAATGATATGATGTGCCACTCTTATTTTTAAATATCAAAAATTTTTTTTTTTTATATTTCAACAATGTCGGGTGCGATACCGCTGAGCCACCAAGAAAATGATCACTGAGGAAAACACTAGTGCTCGTAGTATCAAATATGTCATCGTAAAGTCTAGGTCATAAGTAAGATTCATTTTATCTTAAGGTTTGGATAGAAGCAAGTATACTTACAATAAGAAAGAATGGACTAATACCAGCCCAGCAGATTTTCCAGAAGATTCCGGGACTGAAGCCCAACATCCGCTTCAGATCATCGCTAAACCGGTTTACTCCTGAAAAGATGTGAGACGTTATATATCCATGCCACACATACAACAATACAAGTATAACAGTTCTCAAATAAAGATATTTAACCATTCGCGATATAATGTTATTGTTAGACCGTATGATATGTGATATTTGTTATTATCGAAAAAAGGCAGAATGAACAAAGGGGCTCATTTCAGCATTGATTATTTGAGTTTTATGATTTCAACTGTTTCTACACTTTAAAGATTAAGTCCAGCTAAAATCTTGCATTATACTATTAAACCGCTACACTCCTCCATTGCAAAAAGTTTCAATTATTATCAGCATTGAGTTACATCTTTATGATACTATCCTGTTTGGAGAGGATTTTCATTATCATATATTTGACGATATAGAGTGTGTTTTCAAGAGAACACACAAACTTGTCATTACTTGAATAATCAAAATAGGCCGTGGCAATGTTCACTATCCTCCATTCAGACAATCCTGTTAGGGACGATTTGCAGGATTCATTGCACCGCTCCCCTCGTTTTGGACCAGGTTACCATTGATTACAAACGTTTGTAATTAAATCTGCGTGTCTGCCTCACTTTGATTTGATACCAGGAATGACCGGGTAGTGACCATGACCGTGTATTTCTAACCCAATATAAAATTATTGCTTGTGTGGACTTGAGGATTGAGCTGAGATGGATTAAGTTTTTTAATGTGTACATAGCTTGAAATCAGGCCTGGCGATTATCTACTCTGCATTCAAAACATTAGAGGGATTCAGATTTCTATGAGAGATAATTTATGTGAGACAGAAATGATAGACTCTCACCATAGAACCAACTGATAGCTGCTGCTTCGAGGAAACATATTAAAAGTATTGAGATTGGGGCTCCATGGTTGTCTAGCAAGGTCACTACATAGCTTCCTCCCTGAAATTAGAAAGAATACATTAAATCATAAAATGACTTGCACTATGCGAATATCTGACGAAAATCAAAACTCTTTTATAATCAAAAAGAATTGTTTGAAATTTTACTTCAACTAAGAATTGAATGTATTATGTATAAGTGTTCCATAAAGACTGCCTATAAGTGGCTTACATAAGTGGTTGTGGCCAGTCCACCGAGGAAGCAGTACACTATAAGGACAGCAACAAAGAGTTCTCGCTTTCTTCCAATGGTCCTGGGCCATTCATCACATATGCCAGTAATGAGAGCCTCCAAACCCCCAAACTGCAGGCAATAAAATATGAACAATACGCCTATATACACATTTCATTTCACCCTACCTTTAATATTCAGCATACTAACAAAAGAAAATACCATTTGCATAACAGAATAAACATTATTTTTTCAGTTTAACTATTAAAAAAATGTTATATTAAGCTTATATTATGAGAAATGTTTATTATATTGACTATCACCCCCGAAGCGCTAGTCATTTCTTAAGCCATTTATATGTAATGTAAAGCATTGACTGGTTACCGTGCTGTCCAGACCGAGGGTAATAAGCATCAGGAAGAATATAATGGACCAGAACACAGAGCCATTAAGTGTGGCTATGGCTTCCGGGTAAACCACAAATACCAGTCCCGGACCTGCATAAGTTACATTTACTTATTAATATTTCAACTATTAAACTATGAACAAGATTAAGCGAAGTGCAGCGCTGTAGGTCTTGTCATTACCAAATCAAAGAATATATTTTATAATATATACATGTTCAAGGTTGGCTCATGGCCAATTTACTCGAAATTAAAAATCAATGATTAAATATGAAATCGTCATGTTTTTCACCTCGATATCATAAATTCTTTAAAAAAAATTCCCTTGTTTCCTTCAGTTTCAACATTCTATAAACTCCAACTCGATAACATCTCGGTTTCCCATGGTGCTAAAGGTTAATACAAACGCCCCAGAAAACAACGTAGACAATCTTCACCTTCCCACATCTATTTCTGTCTCATATATTATATTATCTTTCAGTTCCAGTTTGCAACGCCGTTTTTTTTTTCTTTTTTTTTTCGTTTTTTTTTTGGAGGGGGGTGGGCATTTATTCTAATACCATCAACAAGTTGTTGAGATCTTCTTGTTCTCATATATACTTTTGTGAAAATAACTGATATTACGAGGTGACTTAAATCACACAATATTTTTTCACAATATAAAATAATATCATAGACTTATAAAAATATTCATGACAATATATCTCAACTCATTACAGTGAGAATAAAATAAGTATTTCCGGTGAGAAAATTCACGTACTACAAATTTAAAAATCGCCTCATTTTCTGCATAAAGTACTTATATATTTACTCACCATCTTTGGCTACATCGTCCACACTTTTATTTTGTTTGACTGCCATGTAACCGAGTACAGAGAAGACAACAAAGCCGGCCATGAAGCTGGTAGCACAGTTAATAGTGGCCGTCACTAAAGCATCTCTGCAAATAATAATCATAATATCAATACAGCAACATTAAGAATTCCGGTACAATGATTTTTCATAGCAAAGGATGTAGATAATATTGAAAGGCATTGAGCAGTCTTTTGTTTGTAAATGTCTATGGTGTTATTCTAGTAAAGACGGATATCAATTCGATGTATAACATGGTGCGATTGTGGGTTACCATCTTGTTTTTTTTTTAATGATTGGATGTTTGAGAGCTTTTTTTGCACTTTCGGTTTTTGTGTACTTCCGGTATGTTGTTTTCAATGTGGTAAGATGGCGACCTGCAATCGGCTTGTTGCATATATGGAGCCAAATTATCGCTCTGCCTGACACAGGGAGGCGATCCCCTTCGACTACCTTAGTAGAGGATCTACTCCCTGAGTTAAGCAGAATACCAGAAATCATTAAAACATTATGGAGAATAACCACAGTAAAAAGGATAAGTGCGGCTATATCTAAAGTGTGTGGCACCAAAATTAAAGTGGGTCTGTATTAAAACAAAGTGTAACACTATGGTGATATACCCGGGGGAAATCGATCACCAAACATTGAATAACATGTATAGCCTGGGTAATTAAAACATTACATAACACTATAGAGGGTAAACACAGTTAGGTCTGTGTGTCTGTATATTAAAACAGTGTAAATATTGATGAAATTTACCAAATACTCACTTGTAGCAATTATTGTTGAATTTATTATAACTGGAAAGTGCTAGCAGCACTCCAAAGCCTGGACCAAGAGAGAAGAATATTTGAGCTGCAGCGTCTATCCATACCTACCAAAATAACACCAACATATATTTTTATTCAAAGGAACACACATAATATAAGGAGGACACACATGTACTGTAGATTATCTATGAGAAAATAAATACTCTCATTCCGATATGTTTAAGATATAAACAAATCACAAGTGAATACCATCTTTCTGCAAACTATCTCCCGAAGAGGACGATATGTCATTATTGAGTTAATTTGAGGAGTAAACTCACCAATTTAAGAATATATAATTAGAATCCTAATTGCATTAAGTCTATTGACCCTTCCTATGTTATAATAAGTTGTTGGCTGGATATACAGTTATGTCATCGTACAAGATAGAGTATTATGTTAAGCAAAACAAATGTCATTAATAGAATGTATCACTCTGAGCATCGCATTGCACTACTTCCCACCAGTGAAGCAAACATCCTGGCTAATGTCTTTCAATCGGTATTATTATTTACAAGGATAAGATCGATAAGAAACTTTCAATATTTAGAAAATACTTTTATATCAAATTACATATCTCTCACTTCCAGATATTATGTTACACAGTAAAATGTGTGTATGAACATTTTCGCAGTTTGCTTGTGAGAGAACTTGAATTCGATTGCATTTATAAATTAAGTACGGGAATCTGAAATGTTTGATAATGTTTGAAAGTAGGAGACATAAGGGTGGCGGTGGGTAGATATGTGACCAGCAAAAGGACGCCGATCCCAGCATCCTCAGCGCTGCAATCTGAGAGAGGACACCCGCCCAAGATGACTCCTTCACCAAAGGCACACCCGGCTGCTCAAAGCCACCATATTGCCCGGATTAATATTACATTTGCTTGTAATGGCATTCTAGTCCAAAAATCAATGGGTTAATTTAGATCAATGCTGTCTCGTTGATACAACAAGATAGGCGCTACTTATGGCCAATCTGGACTTAGAAGTCGCTGCTGCTCCGCCAGCTTGCCGATTGCCTGTAATCCCGCGGTAAAAATGACTGTCCACGCCCCGACCGGTATCACTGCCCGCCATCAGCGCAATGGCCAGGTAGCGAGAGACTTACTCTGGTCTTTACTGGACACTTCAGCTCACAACTTTTTGATTTATGCATCCAAAACTGGTCTGGCTGCTGCCGCTTTAGGTAAAGGTCAACTGGTGTCTAGCTGGTGGCGAGAAAAAAACTTAACTGACATCATTCTGCAAACTTCAACATGTAAATGTTCTCCTCTGGAGCCCTCTATCAGAGACACCGCACCAATGCAGATGCAAACTACACTCTATGAACAAGCCTCAACAGCCCCGTAGGTTTGACAGACCTGGAAAAGCGCCTTAACCTTTAAGATGCAACCTATAAGTTGTTTGTAAAATGAATCAACTTTTCTTAATAAAACATCCCAATGTGAATCAGTCCTAATGTGAGCTCTTTGTTGTGTTTTAAGCACTTGCAGTTCTAGCCTCATGCATTTGCCTTTTGTACAAGTTAGAAAAGAAGGAACGCAGAAGTTCCGCTTGTCCTTTCCTTTGTTATTTTGTTTTGCATTCCTATAAGGTCTAACCAATATACTCCCAACAAATACTGATAGTGCTGTGCATAAATATCTCCCCTACTTTCATTTTAGGGACTCCAACTACAAGTGGAAATGATGCATAAAAAATGTACTTATGTTCATAGATCCCAAGAAAGGAAGTATTTGCCTATAGTAGTTTCGTTACTGTTGTTGATATGCAGGTTTGTGAATGCTGCATTCTAATTGGCCAGAAATCGTACAAGTTATTACTCGTACCCCCAGAATACAGGATTTCTCTCAAATATCAGTCCCTGGCGTCATTGGTGTGAAAGTGTGTCACGATTCGCCACAAGTCATGAATATTCATAAAGAATCAATTTGCATGTGGTCTAATTGGTGAAAGAATAGATGATTATTCTTTCAGATTCCGTTTTGTACTGACACCTGATCTCAGGTTATGACCTGATTTGGTCAATTCTTATTGGATGATATTTTTGATGTATTTATTTAGGACTCTGAAAATTCCAAATGTTGAACGATATAAAATATAGGGCGATGACGTCAGAGGTAGTGAGAAGATTGAAGACTTTACAATGCTCCCGATGTGATGCAGAATACTCAGGTGAACCAAGAATCCGTTTGTGTTGAGCTCAATGAGCACAGGGTGAGCTCATTTAAACCTACACACAGCCAATCAATGCAGTCTCTGGCACTCTCACCGGATCACCATATGACCATGGATGTACAGGTTATTCATACATGGCCCCACAATCCAATCCAACTGTCCAAAGTTCATTTTGATTAAAAATGTTTGTATCTGCATCAGTTAATATACGTGCATATATAGATATTTATTTTATATTATTTTACCACGGACAGGAACTCTGCAATCACATATACATGTATGTATGAGGGAATATCAAAAATAGGCTTATATGATCAGAGTACTGGGTACAGTTTGGTGAACATCTTGTTCCATCGAGCTGAAGTTGACTCCATATTCAAGATGGCAGCTAGTGTAACATTACAGAGTGGTCTTACATAAAAAAATAATGAATATTTTCGATAGCTTTGGTTATTTTGTCAAACCGTCAACTTCCACCCTTTCCTCTGAATATACTTGTTGGAATTTTAAGCAATTCTTAGGTAAGATGCTGTATTTTCAAGGGACCAATTCTATCTATTTCTCGTGGAGCTCAGATATATTTCAGATATCTTTTACGATTAAAAGAAAATTATTTATATTACTATGTTTACGATCAGCTAAGTTTCCTTGCAAAATGGAGCCATTGTCTCATGTCTCCCTTTGGTCCTGAGGGGTGCGTTGTGCAGAGAACAAGGAGGTCCTGGAGATTGAGTCATTTCACAGGTCTAATATTGTATATATATTTGGTACCTCTCTTTCACCAACAATATGAGTCGTTCCTGGGCACCACATGGTACAATATGGGGCTTCCTACATTCTTAAATAGGACGCTATTTCTTTCCTTCAAAAATGATAATTTTTCCAATTCACACAACATCACCTCCTTCTGTGGAAATCCAAGAAGCCATTTTGTCATGTCACCTGAACAAGTAATACCTGGTGTTCCCCAAAGTCTAAATCAATCAACCAGTCAGTATTGATTTTAAATTAATCTGATGACATACACCACACAGCATAGTCCCCATGTTTTTTGTATTGTTTTGTTTTTGTTGTTTTTTTTTTTGCGAGGGGTGGGGGGCACTTTACAATTGTCATGTTTAAAAGTAATTTTATTTACAGAGATCCAAACCAGATAATTTTATTACCTGTCCATGGAAAAGTCCATTTGACCAGTAAAATGATAAAAATGTTTATGGCCCATCTGGCTTTGCCAATCTGGCGCTTGAGGTTAGTCTCCTTCAAACAAGATATCTGAGTCTGTATATGTACGTGAGGTTTTAATGTGGTCATTGACCAATTTTGAATTCTTAAAAAAAGTACATAACTGCCAATTTATTAGAAAATATAGGATCCTATAGAGTTGAAACATATAGATATATGTTCTTCCGTGGAGAACTAATATTTTACGTCACATGGCACGACGCCATGACGCCATAATACCACATAGTACCTTCTTGGAAGAGATTTTTTTCGTAGAATTATTGACAAACACCTGAACACACAAGAAAGTCAGATGTTTATCTATCGACATGAGAACCTTTAAAAGCCCATTACATAACAGGGTCAACTGATTTATCTTGTCAACAGGCTGTGCACACTCCCACAGAGTGTCGCCACTGTCTGACACTCGGCGCTTAAAGGAATGTGCTGGTTGTCTTTATACAAAAACCTTGTCCAAAACATGTGAATCGAATATTTACACGACCCGGACCCTTCAAGTTAACTTTTCTTTTTGGACCAATCCCAAAATTTGCTACCAACCTTGAGTTATCATAGCCTATCAGAAATTCAATAAAAAATAATGAATTTGCGTGGTTGCGATATAAGATAGTTAAGATATTTGGAAAATTAAAGACATCTACCTCTCTGAATTATGACCTTATTGAAACCAGCCTGAAACTATTGCAATTTTGTTTCCTACACAATGCATTTGAAAAGTCATCAAATCCTCTAAAAAAAATATTTATGTGTTCATTGGAAAAAATTTGGTGTCGCGGCCACATAACAAATTCCACCTTGGACAATATTATAAATGCAGTTGGTTATCGATATGGCACAGAGCCACAGATGGTTTGAAAATGTTCAAATAAATTCAATTAGCAATTACATCAGGATTGTGAATTGCACATGTAGGTGTGCGATATTTATTTGATGTAAATTAGGCATAAACATTCCGCCTATCATCAGTCTAGTCTTAGCCACTGTGGTGAGGTCAGGACACTTGCACCATCCCAATGATTAGGACACTTACCCTTGGTTCAAACAGTCGATTCCATTGTTCTGTGATTAGGACACTTACCCTTGGTTCAAACAGTCGATTCCATTGTTCTGTAATTAGGACACTTACCCTTGGTTCAAACAGTCGATTCCATTGTTCTGTGATTAGGACACTTACCCTTGGTTCAAACAGTCGATTCCATTGTTCTGTAATTAGGACACTTAACCTTGGTTCAAACAGTCGATTCCATTGTTCTGTGATTAGGACACTTACCCTTGGTTCAAACAGTCGATTCCATTGTTCTGTAATTAGGACACTTAACCTTGGTTCAAACAGTCGATTCCATTGTTCTGTGATTAGTACACTAACCCCTCGATCATATAGTCTATCCCACTGTGATATGATTAGGGCACTTACCCCTGGATCAGCCAGTCTATCCCACTGTGATATGATTAGGACACTTACCCCTGGATCAGCCAGTCTATCCCACTGTGATATGATTAGGGCACCTACCCCTGGATCAGCCAGTCTATCTCACTGTGATATGATTAGGGCACTTACCCCTGGATCAGCCAGTCTGTCCCACTGTGATATGATTAAGACACTTACCCCTGGATCAGCCAGTCTATCTCACTGTGATATGATTAGGGCACTTACCCCTGGATCAGCCAGTCTGTCCCACTGTGATATAATTAAGACACTTACCCCTGGATCAGCCAGTCTATCCCACTGTGGTGTGAGGTAGTAGCGGATGCCCTTGAGGGATCCCGGGAGGGTCACACCCCGGATCAGCAGGATAACTAGTACTATATAAGGAAATGTAGCTGTGATCCACACTGCCTGAAATATAATGAAATCTTTTCTATAAGTATTCTTCTTATAGGAATTTAATTATAAAAACAAATGATCAAACTAAATGAATATGAACTATAGAGGATGTGTAGAGGCAAACTACAATAATCCATAAACCAAACTTATCCATATTTAACTATATTTACTGAAATATCAAGAATGTGTGATCCTGTATGACAATTTACCTTGCCTGAACTTTTAATACCTTTCCACAATGAGAAGTAAACGAGAAGGAACACAGTCATGAGACATAATGCTATGGACCACTTCACATTGCCCAGCGATCCCAACCCTCCAGATCGGTAGATCTCTAACACGCCTCGCCTGAAATGTCCACCAAATATCTCATATTAAAACAAACATATATACAAATACGCCACACTGATCTGCGTTTAATGGCATACACTAATTCATTACAGAAAGTGATTGAATTGACGTCATAGGTCCTAAAAGAAATGAACATACTCAAAGAACTCTTCAGCCGGTGACTTGGAGAAATTGCTGATGGGCAGAGAGTGGTTAGTGAAGACATTGATGTCGATGCAGTTGTCTGTGTTCCACCAGTTGTTGCAGGACGCCCATGGTACCTCACTCTTGAAGGAGGAGAACAGGAAGTACAGAGCCCATGCTATGATGGTGTTATAATACATGGCCACGTAGCTTGCTATGATACAGATGCCAAAACCTATACCTGGAAATATAAACACACTATGTAGTCTACTCACTTTTATAGGCAACCCTCATGTATTGTGCTTATACAGACAACATTATTATGATGTATTCACTTACTTAACCCAAACCTGTAAAATATATACAAATTATATAATTACATTGTGTACTTATTTATATAGACAGCATTTGGAGCACACGCAATTGTAAGATTATATTTGTGGGTATAATATTCTTATAATTTTACATTTGATCTAAATCGGTATAATTTTACATTTCCCCACACAAGATAAGTCGTAAATCATATTCGATTCCCCTGAAGAAGGTCTCTTCTATCTTCCAGGTATATTCTACCTTGGTGTACACTTGCCACCCAAGTCCAGGAAAGGAATCCTTCTTGGTACAATTCACAGAAACTTGTCTTAGTTCCAGTCATTGTGCAATATTCATTTTCACAAATTATACACTGAATTAGAGAACCCCCCCTTTGATGTGATTACCAGATGGGTCCTGACAATAGCCAAACAGGGGAAGTAAAAATGAAATAATCAAATCCATGGTTGGTCTTTTGCATATATTTTACCTTTTCACCATATATATGTGTTTCATGCAATCTGTAAGTGCATTGTTCATAATGATGCATGAGAAAAGTGAACGTTTTCAACACTATAAGTGATGTATTCTGAGCATGGTATGCTGGTTCCTGGCACGGGCTGATATGTGCGATATAAAACCCAACACTCTCTGTTTAACTGTCACCACTGCATTCACACTGATATCTGAGCTTAATGGCCACGTCCACACTTAATCCCTGTTATCTGCAACTATTTAATTGCTCCCAAAATCCAGAATCAAATCAAAATATCTCACTGCAGTATGTGAAGCTGTTAAAAGCAATGTTTACATTACTCAGGGTTGAAATGACACTTAATCAATGAGTGATGAGCATAGATTTAATAGATTTACCAAAACATCTGTCCCAGTAGTCTATTGAGCAATAGTATATAATACGTGACTAACAGTTTCTGGTAGACACAAGACGTGTTATTTCCTGAAGAGAAAATACCAAACTTTAACAGGCAGACCTTTGGTACAGAACCAGCGTGGGATATTAACAAGTTGGAGGGGCATGGTCGCAAGTGTATGTATTGTGTATAATGCAAATGTATGTATTGTGTTCATTTGTGATACTGATAGGCAAGCTGTGAAAACATTAAAAACATGGCGGTCGTAAATGGCTTAAGATATGGCTCAAATTCAATCAATTTTTAGCATAAAGTCGCATCCACTTGCGTGAGGTGTTCAAACCAATCTACAATGTCAAAATGGCATTCTTAGGAACTCTGAAAATTGTCAACTGACTTTTTATCATCAAATACATTGTTTCCTGTTAATGATGATGACCTTTGTCCAATGACATACGAACGGATATGGCAAAATGCCTATAATAGTATATATATGATGGGTCTTATCTTTCTCCTATTTGACTTCACATCCGTGATTTTATTTACTTTGAGACTTTACATCTGGCATTCAATGATAAAAATTAAATTTTACTGTTTTAAAGTAATTCATTGCCACTAAAGAGGTCGTGTGTTATTCTAATGTTAATATGATGAAAAGGAAAACATGAGGTATTGTTCCATAAGAGAATACACCTGATTTAAAGTCAAACACTGAAGTAAAGAGCGGTCGTGGATGATTAAAACGTTGAATCGTGAATGGCGGTGAATGCATTCTCACGTATTGTGTTATGGTCAAAATCATTTCTGATAGCTGGAGCCAAGTTGTGATATCACTGAAAACATCGTGTCTAACAGTCAAAATTTCATGACACATATTGAATTATGCATCAATGTCTTACAGTTTTTGTTAAACATGGTGAGATTGCTGGAAGTTTAATCATGGGTTGAACTATTTTAAGTTCTATGACCTAGCATTTCTGATTCATTTTACAGTTTAGTTATTGCATCGACATTTACAGGTCAACATTGTGTGGGTCAGAGGAAAACAGTTTTCTAGTAATATCCGGGTAACCTCGATATATGATTGAACAATCTTTGTCTTTATCAATATTATATTAAGTGAGTTTATACAATCATGTATGATCAGTAAATGTTCAGGGTACCAATAAATGGCATTACTTGCTCAATAATTATCTTGGAGTAGGAAAGGTAAGATATTCTTACTTCCAGAATGATAAACTTTCTTAAGCGCTAATCTTACTCCCAGAAAACAGTTATTCTGATATCTAAAAGTTGATACCATTTCTCATAATCTTATCAAGCATGAATATTTAGATCAGGTCCTGAACCTATTTTGACATATAAAATCAGCATAATTACATTTTACTCACTGATTCAATATTAATTTCCGTGAGTTGTGCTTGCCATATACTGATGATTCAAGTAAATATTAAGTATTATAGGACGTACATTTTGAACATCTAATTAATAAAAATGTATGCAGTGAAATGTATACTATTATTTAGTAATTATGTACCAATATTTAAGGGTTTAAATCTTTAAAATATAAATTTATGGACTCCATTTGAAGGTGTTAAAGAGTGTGTCTTCTTTTTTCACACCATATCTTTCTTGGATAGAAAGCCGTCCGTCATGCGAGATGCCAGTTAGGTAGGGTCTAATACATATGTCTGTGTGTAGTGAAATTTGCATGAAAATAACAAATCATTTCTCTGAACTGTAGATAAGCAATTATCTTCAAAAAGCAGCATATAATTACCAAAATCATGCGGTTACTATGGGATCTAAAAATGCAATAGGAGTAATTCTGCTATTTGAAAACGTGTAATAAATAAGTTTGCAAAGAACTCCATGACCCTATCCAAGCTAAAAATAGCATTATTCTTGATTTAACCAGTAGCCATCTGTTGAGGTACAGACAGTTATATAGACATTACATAACCCATCCTTCACATTACTTAACACAGCATCACACAATGGCGGCTACCACATAGGTTAAGTAGCTATTTCCGGTTCCCTGTTAATTGGCAAATGAAATACTCCTCTATATTTGTTCGCATATAAAATGGCCGAGGTGTTTGGCTGAGTCAGCTGCCAAACAATAAATTGTGATAATATATTGTTATGAGATTTCAAAAACCTTTAGCATCCTAACCAATCATAAAATTTGAGCTACCATTCATCCAGAGATAGTTGTTTGAGTGATCACTCACTATGCTTCCATATTAAAATAATTATTATAAGAAACCAAGCAAATAGATTCTCTTCAAATATAAAGACCCATTCTGAGTCTAATAAACCTTCCCCTCTATATTACTCTACGTGCATAACTATATTATATAACGCTCAATGGACATAAGCTAATGATACCACATGCATAAGAGATCAGAACAGCTCTGAAGCCTGAAATTACACCTTTCTGAAGAGATAAGCAGAATGTCTGGATTAATTGAAGCTCATTACAGGTAAGAGATATTAGGTTAATGCATATGGTTAAACTAATTGTGTGATGGAACTTGCTACTTATCCATCCCAGTCAGTAGTGTATCATTAGCATAGCGCTCTGGTCACAATATATCTAGGGTCAATAATATACTGGTTTCATGTCAAGGGCAACGTATGCAACACATTCTCAGGTCTATAGTCTATACGCAGTTATATACGTTATCTGGATAAATATTGTAGTTGTTATGTAAATGTTTATTAGTGTTTTAGTAATTGCCTTTAGTTTATATACATGTATATGGCAGAGAGTTGTTTAGTGGCCAAACTTTGCGGGCGCAGGTTCGCTGGGAGATCACTGATATAATCTGGAGGATTTGCCTGATACACTTGCCTTCCATGTAACAGAGAGACCCGACTAATTACATTACAATTATTCATGACACGACTTTTTCCTGTGTATTGGAATCGATAGACAATAAACAAGATAGAGAAACAAGTTTTGTACAATTTCTACTGCAATATCACGCAATGCGTTGAGCATAAAGGCATAACGTGTTTATTATACACAACTAAAGTGTGTTTGTAAAAGTCTTTGAAAAAAGAGAGGTCATGAGAATTGACTGTCACCCTATGGTTGATATCCGAGGTTTCCAAGTCTGTGAGGAGATGGGGACACAATCTGGGTCGTAATGAGATACATATATTAATGTCATGATGGATTAGTTGAGTGGCGGAGGCCGAAGCAAGACCATTACTGTGATCTGGCGGGACGCTTGCCTCATGACGGCCACTAGGCTCATCATATCCCTCCGCTCTGTCACAAAGTGCCCACCCATACACCACAGCTTCTCCACTCTGTTTAAAGTTGAATTAGCCAAAAAGTAAACTCTAATTCACCAAACATTCTCTGGCTACATTCCTGCAGGATGGTGATTAAGTTACAACAACTGAGCATCGAAGCTTTTTACCTCTTTAAAAACATCAAACTGTGGCGTAGCTGTTCTATTAGAATGATATCCAATTTACATCAAATGATAACAATTCTTATAAATTCTTTCAAGAGGTTCCTCTTTTTGTTGTAAACTCAACGTCATTCTGAACTACATAAGGCATTTAGAACCGGTGGAGGAAAGACGATGAGTACCTCTGGAAGGCTGATGATTTTGTCTATGTCAAATAAATGGAGGTTTTTGTTTGAGCATATTTCAGAACAATGAGCTCTCAATGATAATGACCAAACGATAAAATGATTTCAGACCTCTTGTACCATTTTCTTTGAAAGGAATGTTTCAGGAAACAAAAATATTTAAAGGGTTGAAACAATATCTTTTAAGAAGAAAATTATTTTTGTAGTTGTTTCTTTCGAGGAGTAGAAATCTGAGCTTTTATTTTGTTTAAGCGAAAATATTTATTCCAAAAGAAATATTCTGACTGTGTGGATTGATATCTTATAAATAAGATCATGCCCAAGAAAGTTAAGTTAATCCTGATGCTTCCATCATAAAGGGCAAAGGAGATCCTTCCATCACTAGGGCACTGGAGATCCTTCCATCATAAAGGGATAGGGAGATCCTTCCATCATAAAGGGGTAGGGAGATGCTTCCATCATAAAGGGCAAGGGAGATCCTTCCATCATAAAGGGGTAGGGAGATGCTTACATCATAAAGGGATAGGGAGATCCTTCCATCATAAAGGGCAAGGGAGATCCTTCCATCATAAAGGGATAGGGAGATCCTTCCATCACAAAGGGGTAGGGAGATCCTTCCATCATAAAGGGCAAGGGAGATCCTTCCATCATAAAGGGATAGGGAGATCCTTCCATCACAAAGGGGTAGGGAGATCCTTCCATCATAAAGGGCAAGGGAAATCTTTCCATCATAAAGGGATAGGGAGATCCTTCCATCATAAAGGGCAAGGGAGATCCTTCCATCATAAAGGGATAGGGAGATCCTTCCATCATAAAGGGATAGGGAGATCCTTCCATCATAAAGGGATAGGGATATGCTTCCATCATAAAGGGATAGGGAGATGCTTACATCATAAAGGGGTAGGGAGATCCTTCCATCATAAAGGGCAAGGGAGATCCTTCCATCATAAAGGGATAGGGAGATCCTTCCATCATTAAGGGCAAGGGAGATCCTTCCATCATAAAGGGATAGGGAGATCCTTCCATCACAAAGGGATAGGGAGATCCTTCCATCATAAAGGGATAGGGAGATCCTTCCATCATAAAGGGATAGGGAGATCCTTCTATCCTAAAGGGATAGGGAGATGCATCCATCCTAAAGGGATAGGGAGATCCTTCCATCATAAAGGGATAGGGAGATCCTTCCATCATAAAGGGCAAGGGAGATCCTTCCATCATAAAGGGATAGGGAGATCCTTCCATCATAAAGGGCAAGGGAGATCCTTCCATCATAAAGGGATAGGGAGATCCTTCCATCATAAAGGGATAGGGAGATCCTTCCATCATAAAGGGAAAAGGAGATGCTTCCATCATAAAGGGTAAGGGAGATCCTTCCATCATAAAGGGCAAGGGAGATCCTTCCATCATAAAGGGCAAGGGAGATCCTTCCATCATAAAGGGATAGGGAGATCCTTCCATCATAAAGGGGTAGGGAGATCCTTCCATCATAAAGGGATAGGGAGATCCTTGAAGGGATAGAAGGGCAAGGGAGATCCTTCCATCATAAAGGGATAGGGAGATCCTTCCATCATAAAGGGATAGGGAGATCCTTCCATCACTAGGGCAAGGGAGATCCTTCCATCATAAAGGGATAGGGAGATCCTTGAAGGGATAGAAGGGCAAGGGAGATCCTTCCATCATAAAGGGCAAGGGAGATCCTTCCATCATAAAGGGATAGGGAGATCCTTCCATCATAAAGGGATAGGGAGATCCTTCCATCACTAGGGCAAGGGAGATCCTTCCATCATAAAGGGCAAGGGAGATCCTTCCATCATAAAGGGCAAGGGAGATGCATCCATCATAAAGGGCAAGGGAGATCCTTCCATCATAAAGGGATAGGGAGATCCTTCCATCATAAAGGGATAGGGAGATCCTTGAAGGGATAGAAGGGCAAGGGAGATCCTTCCATCATAAAGGGCAAGGGAGATCCTTCCATCATAAAGGGCAAGGGAGATCCTTCCATTATAAAGGGCAAGGGAGATCCTTCCATCATAAAGGGCAAGGGAGATCCTTCCATTATAAAGGGCAAGGGAGATCCTTCCATCATAAAGGGCAAGGGAGATCCTTGAAGGGATAGAAGGGCAAGGGAGATCCTTCCATCATAAAGGGCAAGGGAGATCCTTCCATCATAAAGGGATAGGGAGATCCTTCCATCATAAAGGGATAGGGAGATCCTTCCATCATAAAGGGATAGGGAGATCCTTCCATCATAAAGGGATAGGGAGATCCTTCCATCATAAAGGGATAGGGAGATCCTTCCATCATAAAGGGCAAGGGAGATCCTTCCACCATGAAGGGATAGGGAGATCCTTCCATCATGAAGGGATAGGGAGATCCTTCCATCATAAAGGGCAAGGGAGATCCTTCCATCATAAAGGGATAGGGAGATCCTTCCATCATAAAGGGCAAGGGAGATCCTTCCATCATAAAAGGATGGGGAGATCTTTCCATCACGGACAAAGGAGATCCTTTCGTCACACATTCCGAGGGAGATCCTTCCATCACTAGAGCACGGGAGATCCTTCCATCACTAGGGCAAGGGAGATCCTTCCATCACTAGGGCAAGGGAGATCCTTCCATCACTAGGGCAAGGGAGATCCTTCCAACGCAAAACAGTCCAAACATGGAAGCAAGTGCAGTACTTTGTTGTGTGTGACCTCATTTAAGTTATGGTCAATTTGATATTAATGCGTAAAGAATATCTTAGATGTGCAGAACATTCTCTTGAGGCACCAAGTATAAGATAAGGACGGCAACCGACGAATGTACGAGAATTTCTTCACCCCCGGCTGAGATTTGTAACATTCACCCCTCTTATAAAGAATCAACATTGCATTTATATTCGTGAAAAAAGTGCCTATTGGTTTTTTTGATAATCCAGGAAATGTGACTCTGATTTGAACATTTGTTTCGTCAGATTAACTGGTCTAAATCATGCTGGAAATGTTTACAATGTACAACAATTGAATCGCATAATGGTAATTTGATATTCTTCTAAATAGTTTCACCCGATTTAGGGTTGACATTCCTTTGTTATACTTTTTAACATACTACAGGCACATAGCACTTTAATTTATCTCACAACTATATTGGTACTTGGGGGTGCTCTTAAATATCAGAGAGCTTTAGATCCTAAGCAGGTAGGGTAACCCTTCTATCCTTTGACCTTCATGATAGTAGTTATCACACTGTCCTATGAACTGGACAAATTGATGTTGTTATTTATCTTTCAGCTCTGTATACTGGATAGGTAGATGATGTTATTTATCTTTCAGCTCTGTATATTGGATAGGTAGATGATGTTATTTATCTTTCAGCTCTGTATACTGGATAGGTAGATGATGTTATTTATCTTTCAGCTCTGTATACTGGATTGGTAGATGTTGTTTACTATTTGTCAGCTCTATGTACTGGATATGTAGATGTTGTTCACTATCTTTCAGCTCTGTATACTGGATATGTAGATGTTGTTTACTATCTGTCAGCTCTGTATACTGGATATGTAGATGTTATTTACTATCTTTCAGCTCTGTATACTGGATATGTAGATGTTATTCACTATCTGTCAGCTCTATGTACTGGATATGTAGATGTTATTCACTATCTGTCAGCTCTATGTACTGGATATGTAGATGTTATTCACTATCTGTCAGCTCTATGTACTGGATATGTAGATGTTATTTACTATCTTTCAGCTCTATGTACTGGATATGTAGATGTTATTCACTATCTGTCAGCTTTGTGTATGCATGGGGTGGAGTTAATCTCAATTATCAGACTTCTCTGTGTACTGGACAAACAAGAGCTCTTAAATTTCACAGACGTTTATGTGGTGGATAAGACTACAGGTTCTCTTAAATATCAGACACCTCTATATATGTACAAGACTGGATGGTGTATTTGTCTAAAGGTAAGATTATCATTCATTTATGATTTAACAGACAAAACCCAACTCAGTGCACTTATGTAGAAATATGTTTTTAATAACCTCTACTAATTTTGATCTGATATATATCTTATCCTCTTCTGTGGCATTAAGCATAATAAGCCGTAATAAAAGAAAGTGAGCAATGTCAGTATGGGTCTAGTTTGATGGGAAATTCACTGACTTAACATAATAGAAAGGTATGCTCTCCGTGTTTTTTTCTAACTTAGTATGTGGCACAATTTGTTGATTATTTTCACCGCAGATAGTTCATTAAGATGCTTACCTTTCATCATTGGGCAGATGCGCTTCCACACGGATATACAGCCGCATCGCTGGTACTGCCCCAGTGCTAGCTCCATGTAGAACAGAGGCAGACCGCCGAATATCAACATCACCAGGTAAGGGATTAAAAAGGCTCCTGCAAATAAATACCATGCATCTCATTTAAAATACAAATTTATACATTGAAAGAATATGTCATAATTACCAAGTGACAGTGTTACATTTCATCTTAACAAGAGCGACATTTAGGAAGAATATATAAGACTAGTCTGTTTTTTGACCATTAATGTTAGTGTCTACATATATTATGTCTATCAAATTCACATCAAAAATGAGACTGTGCTGTTGGAAACGATGTTATGTACGCAATCATATAGTCGATTTTTTTCATAATTCAAATCTGGTATATTTTATAATTCAAATTTGGTGCAAACATTGGCTACTAGGTGCACACAAACTGACAACGTGTCATTCATCGAGCCCGTGCCAGAAGTTTAAGATTTGCACTTACAATGGACATATGCCTGCTGTATCGTGATCTATGATAAATACGTTTATTCTGAAAGATCGAGATGGTACAGTATAAAAATACCAAATTTGCACAATCCGATGTATTGTATTTAAACAATATTTTAAGCAGGTTTACATTTTGTAAATATATATTGTAATAAAGATTAAGAAATATTGTCATCATGCATTAACTCCCGTAGTATTGTAAATCCACTTATCGATTTCAACTATGCATTTCACAGGAAGCGTCAAAATGAAACTTTATCGGCTCCTGTCTGCAAGCAACATTGAGATACACCAGATGCACATTGACATATAAATCACCACGACAGTTATACAGAGTGTATCATTATATTTTGTCATTGTGATACAAAACTTCATAAAGATCTTTACAAAGCATGGTGATGTACATTACTGTTAAAGATGAGTTTGAGATGGAATTTCCGTTATGAAATGTCTGTTTTGAAATGTTGCTGAGGTCAAAAGGTCATCTTACAAAATAGTGATGCTGGTGATAATAAGTTCTTTCGTGCCAAAGATAATGATTGATTCCTGAGCTAATTTGTATTATGTGTAAAACATCTAATTAACTGGGTGCGAAATTTATACACGACTCTAATATAATGAATTCATGTATTCTGTTATATATGAATTGTTTGGGTGTTAGATTGTGTAAAAGAATGTAAAGATAAAATGATAAAGTTAGAGTCTGGACAATCTAAAGTGCGTTTGTTTAAATTGCATTTGATATTGTTTGTTGACGTGAAGGACAAGAGACTTAATCATTTCCTCAGATAACAATCAACACACGAAAAAGGTTGCCTTACCACAGTCTACTCAATGGGGTCATGAACCATGGTGTTAATTTCAAATACGTCAAAACAACAAAAGGGAAACATTTAACCTTGATATAAGCCGCGGATTGGACCATGTTTATTATCAAAAAGATAGGGCCAAGCTCATTTTGGGCAATTAAGGCATAAAAATCACATTGATACCTTATCATAATGTATATTATCAAACACAACGTGTGACACACTAACAGTTGCAAATTATACTTATCAGATGATCCCGATTAAAATAATTTACTTGAAATGTCAACAGAACTTGTTATGTACAAGGTTATTTGCGATTTAAACGTTATTCTGTTTAAATGTATCTTTTGATTAAAATTTCTAAAGGAGTGATTAAAAATGAGGTATTTACTACTGAACCGAAAATATACAATGGCAGCATGTGATGAGACGTTGTTTACGAAGTGAAATGTTTGGCGACAATGGTCCTTGGTTATTTGACTTTATATTTGTTGAATTGAGAAGTGCCAGGTCAGCTCCACTGCCCCAGAACCTTTCATCACGAACTAGTTTCATTGGGAACTATGCCAGTGTTATCTTGAATCGAAACAAAACATGGAAGTTAATTCTTTGGTAAAACTAGGTTAGAAAGGGGGTCACGGGCTTGTTTTTTTCACATAAACAGTCCAAGTGTGTATTGCATATTTCATCTTTTTTATATTAAAATTATGTATTAAATCTTGTGGAATTGATCCTGAAAAGATTTTTTAGAATGTGATACATATATATATATATATATATATATATATATATATATATATATATATATATATATATATATATATATATATCACTGTAGAGATAATTAAAGCTTCAAGGTATATTACTATCCGACTTTGTGAAGATGGATATTTGCTTAATTCTGGTAATAATCAATAAAATTCTAACACCGTCCACGTATTCACAAACAGTAAAACATATTTGCATATCTTTGCATTATGACATTTTGATCTGACAAAGACCACTTAGCAGCCACAAACAGAGTTAACTCCTGGACTAGTAACCAAAGTACTCTCTAATGGTCTTGCTTCCGGTCCATATCCAAAATGGCGCTGATCTTGCAAGACAGCCCATTGATAGTCTGTCAAACTGAGTGTGATGTCATCACTGAATGGCAGAGACAATTATTGACAAAGAGTTACTTAAAGCAATTTATGTCCACTCTGTGGGGTCAACAACCAAAGGTGTATTCAATGCTTTGTTGTATCTACATTTATAATGATATATATAGATATTTGCAATGCAAATTTACCCAGATATCTGGCTCACCCGACCAGTTGAAGAGTTACATCGATATTGCTAAGACGCATAAACTGTGCCCGCTGCCATTCCTAATTCGTATAATAAACATGTCCTCGACTACCACTGGTCTCACATTCATGAATTTTATATATAACCCCATTCATGAGGTCAAGTAATAAATTCTGCAATACTTTTATTGAAAGTTGCATATGTTCACGCTGAAATCTACAGCTGAAAATATTTCTGTATAAACCTATAAAAGTTATGTCCATGAAGATAGATGAGGTATGCAGATCGAGTGGATTAATGAAGCGACCACCAATCCTTTTCTCTATATTCTAATATAAATATTGATGTTCAGGTTTTGTTTAGTCTTCCCGTAAAGCCCAGGGCTTTAGTACGGAGTTCAAATATTTTGATTTGCGATAACTCTCACAATTGACGACGATTTATAGCATTCAACAAACATATATTTTGACACGAACTTACTTCAAGTTGACACATATGTGCAACTCAAGAAAGGTCTGAGGTATAAGTACTTATATACAAAATGCAAGTCTGATTCAAATTGGACCGTGACAAGTTCCTATGCATAACTTCTAGCTTTAATATTATAAAATGAGATTTTTTTTCTTTTATTCTAGGCATATACAAGAAACATTGGGGAGGTTTTGTATATATGTTGAAGTATGTTTAGCTTGGTGTGTGATGTAACCATATCCAGTCTGGCATTCTGCCGGTTGGGTAACAAAGATAAATGAAACCCAAAATAGTGAAGGGCGATCTATTACTCTAAGTTCCAAACAATAGCTGACCCAGGATGTAGAAGTTTAACTTTAATCATCATAAAAAACTTATGATGAATACTACATAACTTATCACGCAGAATGGTTGGGAGTTGATGAGATGCTACAAAATATATGCAAATCGTCAAATATCTAGTGGTCAGTTTGTAGATGGAGAGGACTCATAGTGGTCATCTCATTAATACTTTAGTGGATGTATAGAGGCCTGTTAGAGGATGAGATGGCATTACTCCTGGATGACACCACGTCATCATAGTATTCATGACCATCTGTCCCTCTTATACATAATTAATGCTCCCCCTAATAAGATCACCCCCCCCCCTGGGGCGTATCCAGACAGTTACATGGGAGGGGAGGATCCTATCTTACTCAAACCCGCCTTGTTAATTATGAGGATAGTTCCTAGTGTATATGTGTATATTCAGATTTGCGGTTACTGATAACGCTGTATGTGTATGTAATGGCATTCGGTATTATGGTTGTATAATCTCCTGGAATAATATGCCATCAAAATATGTTGAAAGAAAAGTTATCTATTTTCCCATATTCATTACCTACACATAACCCAAACGATTCTTTTACCATTAAATTCGTTGAAACATATTTTACAATTCAATATATTAAAATTATCGCATCTCAAACCTTGACCAGGAAATGATTAGCGAACTAAATGGACATAAACAGGAGAATATTTTCTCCAATACAAGACGTATTGCACACATGAACTTTTGAAAACTAGATTTGCACCGTTGATTAAAATGGGTGGGCAAATTATCAAAATAGCTTGCTGAAGGCTTATATACAACCCAATGGCATTGTCCCTGTGTCTTCAAAGAATTTGAATGTATAAGCCTACCGCCTCCATTCCTGTAGCACACGGTGGGGAAGCGCCAAACATTGCCAAGGTCCACGGCAAAGCCGACCACGGACAGCAGGAAGTCCAACTTCTTGCCCCAGGCCTCCCTCTCCGGCGGTCCCTCCTCCTCCTCCTCCGCCTTCTCCATCATGGCCACCTTAGTCACTCCGTCCGAAGACATGACCACCTCCGTCCCGGGAGCCATTTTGATTCAGTTTTGACACTTATTATCTAACAGTTGGGCTGATTTCAAAGTGCGCTCTACCTGTAAATCCGTGGTATGATATTTGCGCACAGACTGACTGAGTGTTGCGCACTACAAGTTGATCTTGATGCGATAGATTATGCTACTCTTGTGCATTAAGTCTCCTGTGCCACAGTGGATCTCCAGAAAATTTTCCCTAATCACTGCAATCAACAGTTGTAGAAATTCTCCTCAGCAGAGTTGGCCTTGAGAATCACGACTGTAGCTGAAATGCAAATGTTGAGATTTCTCTTCCATGGGAGAACAGTTAGGTTGGAAATAAGCCCAACAAAAAGTACAGTGTCGATTTTGGTTTACACTTAAGGGCTGCATGGGAGTATGTCTCCAAGTTCCAACTGCTCGCAAATCCTGCTCTGTTTTAATCACTTGACTTCCAGATCTGCAGTGTTTAATCCAGGAAAAGCAAGTTAGAAATTGGCACCTGTTGTGTAGCCTTCTACTGTAGCGCCCTCTATGAGCCGGACTGGTGTTGCTCGGCGTCGCGCAAGGACCCTGCCTCTATCCCTGCTCCGCATCGATACTTGATGTATGACTCTGAGTATAGTTTACTCACACAAGTCCGGGCTGGCAACTTGTCATTACACTACCCACTTAGTCAAGTGGGCGGGGCCTCGAGGCAACCAAACTTGTCCATTTCATTAGTGTCAGTTTCCGCAGCCATTTGA
The DNA here is from genome assembly GCA_949316495.1 of Amphiduros pacificus. NCBI lineage: Eukaryota > Metazoa > Annelida > Polychaeta > Phyllodocida > Hesionidae > Amphiduros > Amphiduros pacificus. The sequence goes on along the minus strand of OX439001.1, from coordinate 52,285,079 downwards.
ATGTTGTCAATAGCCGCGGTGCCTGTTGCTCCCCCTGCCGGTCGACATCTCCTGATACCCAGTATTAGGTTAAACGGGGCCTGTCACTCTTATCTTACAAAAGCTCTCTTTATATTTGATCTACCCCAGCGCCTATGTAATTCCCTCAGTTGTTTGTTCCCTCTACACAATAACTCCTCTCTATTGTGTACTTTTTATTTGAGACCAGGTATTTTATACAGTAAATGGCGGGTGGAGAGGGCCGCCCGTGGTCACTCCCTCGTTGACCTTTTATCGTCGGCAATGGTCTCCATCGATTACAACCAGCAACACATGTTTCCACATTTGCCGGCTACGCTAAGCTTTCTCAATAAAGCCGGCGCGACTTCTTCCCTTATCCGACACATTCCTATGCATGGGTTTTCTAAATACGGATCGTCGGCGCTGAATGATCTATATTTGAATGAGGCAATGAAATTTTCATCAGAAATCACTGGCCGGTAATAGCCGGGACCTCGGATGACCTGTCAGCAGGTCCTACGATGGTTAACGAGCTGAGGCAAGTTGGGACCTTTCACTTCATCCAGGCCCAGATAGTGTACTCCTCATGTGGATGGGGAGGACCCTTTTGCAGAAATGACCTCCACCTTCATTTGTCAAATAGCAATGCTGTTTCATTGGTTACAAATGTGTTGTACATTCTATTGCTGTTTAATCGGCCACATATAATATACTGCACTTTGTATTGCTGATTAATAGTTGATCTGTGGCAAGATAAGGGTTACCAAAATTGGTTATTTGTCACATTGTCACATGTTATGATGGACATATCTCCTTATGATGGACACATCTCCTTATGATGGACACATCTCCCTATGATGGGTACATCTCCTTATGATGGACACATCTCCTTATGATGGACACATCTCCTTATGATGGTCACATCTCTTTATGATGGACACATCTCCTTATGATGGACACATCTCCTTATTATGGACACATCTCCTTATTATGGACACATCTCCTTATGATGGACACATCTCCTTATGTTGGACGCATTTCCTTATGATAGACACATCTCCCTTTGATGGACACATCTCCTTATGATGGACACATCTCCTTATGATGGACACATCTCCTTATGATGGACAAATCTCCCTTTGATGGACACATCTCTCTTTGATGGACACATTTCCCTTTGATTAACGCATCTTTTTATGATGTTCACATCTCCCTGCTATGTAGGCATATATTTTTCAGAAATATGACAAAATTTCTAATTTCATCCCACCGAAGGTGCTACAGTAGTTTTTTTTTTACTTAGCTGCAGGAAGGCCAGGCATTAAGGCCAATACCATTATCTGGGGTAAATGTCACAAAGGCATGTATTAAGGTTTCAGTTGTCCTGATATGTTTAATAGCAGTGATGTTTCTGATATGGTAGGGTCCCTATTTGCACATTCTCCTAATTTTTGCCTAGGTCTATCCTGGCTCATTTGGTATGATGTCACTACCACCCATTTTCCTGATGAACCAACGCCATGCCTAGCAGTGGTGCCATATCTCCTGTTGGTATAGACTGGCATTTCTATTTTCCCATTATTGAGTTTTGTCTTATTTTTTGTTCTAACTTCATTAATACACTTTTCTAGCTCGCTTAAGTCTAGATGTTTCCGCACCTTGTCTCCTTGTATGATCCAGAGATGTAGATCTGAGTGTCATCTGCATAGATGTGGCGGCACAGTCCATACTTCACAATGCTGTTAGCAAAGGGAAACATTAGTAAATAGTAAATGTGACAGGTCCCAGGACTGATCCTTCTGGGAAACCATACTTAATGGATTACAGAGTGGACCTGTGTGCGTCCACTTCAACACACTATTTCCTGTCCATTAGTTATGACTTAATCCAGTTGAGAGCATAACCAGTTACTTTGCACGTCTCTAGTCTAGAGAGCAGTATCCGATGATCAATACTATCAAATGCTGCCCAGAAATCAAGTAGCAGTAGTATTACTTACGATGTTGTACCTTGAGCAATCCTGCCTCAGGACTATGATATACTTTGTATGCTGACTGCAACCAATCTGTCAGTTTTGAGATATAGGTCAGAATGGAAAGTGACCTATAATATTTTTCGAATTATTTTAAGGGCCATCATCTTTTAAAATTGAACTGTCAGTCCTCTGCCAATGATTTTTATTATGATGACTGAAATGAATGACATTAGCTCTTCCAAGAAATCATAAAGAGTCCAGGTGGGTGTTGGGACAAGCTTACAAAACTTAATAGTCTGGCCATTATCGAGATGGTTATCTGTGACACATAATCTCCCGCGGTATATAATCTCCCGACGTCCATCACCTGCCAAACTCTAGTAAATGACACAACAGCAATCAGTGTAAATACACAGATGGTACCTGTCCTTATCCATATCCCAGTCATGACGAATTTAAATCACAGCGCTAAATTCCCACCAGGGGGAGGTGCCATGTATCAGACGGATATGGTGATATACCCAACGATCGTGAAAGATGAATTCCAGGGGAGATGCCAAAATAGAAAAAACTATCAGATATATAGAGGATTATAAAATATGTTACACAGGAGTGTTTGAGGGTAAGTGCACCCTGACTGATATCTGCCAAACATTATGAAGGCTTGCATCAAAGTGGTCTAGTGTTGTTACATTGTATCTGTACACCTATTGGTTTGGAAGATAAAACAATTTAAGTTGAACATCCTTTAAACCAAAACTTTTAATGTTCGATTGTAAGTTTAAGATATGAAAAGAAATGTGATTTGAAGTTGTGAAAGTCAGGTATCAGAGTTTGTAAAATGGGATGTACCGACGTTATTTTCAAAGAAGGTTTTATATACTTCAAAGTTGGCATTGAATAACTCTATCATTAGGTGTACCTGTATAAAATTAAATATGCACAAAATAGCTGATAATTTACACAGCGAAAATGAGGCCGTAAAACTATTGATTTATAACTAATCGTTGGCTGGGTGATAGCTGATTAAGTAACATTTCGTGTTAGACACTAAAGAGATTTTTAAGGGTTGTTGACCTTACAACCACCATGTTTTTAATCCACCACGCTGGTTCCATACCAAAGACATTCCTTCCAATGTTTGGTATTTTCTCTTGAGGGAATAATACGTCATGGGTTAATGAACCAGACATCGAGTAATTTAATCCACGTGAAGCAGGGCTGACAGAGACCGCCTGACCTCACCAGATTACGCAACATACTTAACTCACTTTGAAATCCAACACCCTGAAAAGGTCATAAATATAAATTGACCTCACAGGTAGTTTCTATCATCAAACTATCAAGTCAAAACAATCACATTAATTAACAAAGGGCTTAACAATACACAGACATGTGGAATTAATCACTGAAAGTGCCCTTCCCGGTCCCGTCATATCCCAAATGGGACCTTTCTCCCCTGATACTACAGTCAATCGTGATCGAGGACAATTCGAAACCATGTGATGTTAGATGTTACAGGACATTAAATAATAGGCTGAGCCACGGTGCCATTCATAGAACAAAAGATCTCTCCACCTCTTGTGTAGCGTGGTTGTATGGGCGACTATACTATTCATAGGCTTACAAGTATACCTTTAAAAAGGAAGTGGGCGATGATGTTAGAAGTGCTGAGTGTGGGACCTGAACTGCATTTCAACTTACTTCAGCTGAAATTCAACTTAATTAAAACAATGAAGAACTTACTTTCCAGATGCTAAATAGTGATAAAATAAATCCATAAGAATTGTTTTATCCTTTGTATACACGGTACATATTTGATTCGTATATTCAATACAGTTGACGCATTAAATTTCTTTGTTTTATCAATTGCCCTTTGGGGAGTTCAAGTTAATATATAAATAACTTCTATGACATCTGTATCGGAGCATATGTGTCATTTTGCTATAGATCAAGGATCTCTCCATTTCGCGTGTTTATGGTTGCATGTTAAGTCAAGGATCTCTTCACCTCTTCTTTGCTCTTTAAGGATGAATATATCCTGGTCAGTTCCTTATATCTTCAGTAAAATTTACTTTGATTTAATTGGTTAAATTTGCCGAAAATCTATTCTTAGACATTATTTTTGTTCTTTGCTGATTCGCGCCATTTTTCATATTCTTGTCAGCTCCTCATCAGTTATAGGACTTGATTTATTCACAGTTTAATTTGGCATTCAAATCAATATTGATTTGTTCTTGTTTAAGGCTCTTATCAATAACATGTTTACACTGTAATGTGAATGTTTCCTTTTTAGGTTTAAGTGCACTTGTTGACACCCATCACATATTGGCCTATTTTTTTTCATTTGTTTTGATTGTTGTCAATCCAAATACTATTGAAACTTGTTATATTTTGTATATATATATATATATATATATATATATATATATATATATATATATATATATATATATATATATATATATATATATATATATATATATATATATATATATATATATATATATATATATATATATATATATATATATATATATATATATATATATATAAGCCTGGAGAAGTACCTTGAGGGATTGAACATGTCGCAATAAAAGGCTTTAGCTCTATGTCACCACGGACTTTTTAAAAATTAATTTCATCACCTTATCTTTGTATACGACAACCTTTTTACTTAGGACGAGTGTTGTTTACTTTGGACTAGTACTGTATGTGCATCTAATTACATTTTGGGGATTTGCAACAATTATTATCTTCGGTTAATTTGATAATGGATATACCTTGAAATCGAATGATAAAAAAATGATTTCTTCAACAAAGAGACCATAATGTGCCGTGAACACTATAAAAGGAGATGTTTCTTTAATTTCCATTTACAACTTTGTCATCAAAACAAATATATGAACGCATTCACAACTAAACGTTCGCACAAGATGGTGAAGCGTTGAAAATAATTCAAGCACAACCTTCTTCTGTTGTGTCCTATCATTACTGCTCCAAACACCTATAATAATATATATATATATATATATATATATATATATATATATATATATATATATATATATATATATATATATATATATATATATATATATATATATATATATATATATATATATATACTTTTAAAATATATATATATATACTATTAAAATATATATATATATATTATCATCTTTCTAACACAAGGTGAACATTCGACTGTCACCATGTCTTATGAACTTTTTATGCTGTGAGGGTCGGGAGGGGGTTGTAACTCAGTCAAGGTGAGCATCTAAAAATGAAAATCATGGTGATGAATAATGAGATACAAAAGGTGTTAAAACAGTAATTGTAAAAACCAAACTTTCAGAACGTGGTCATTTGTTGTATTGAGTCCAGTTATGTAACCAGTGGTTAAATTTAAGATACATGCTAACAGGGAGAATACAAAAATTGGAACAAAATGGCTCAGTCTCTGTAGAAGCAGATCTGCCAAAACTTTTCATACTAACAATACTCAAACTGTTGTTGGAACCTTATTTGTTTTGGTGCAAGTCTACCTTTTGGTCCTTGGAGAGAATATTATGACTAATAATTTTATACATTTATGACTAGAATATAATGATTAATACTTCTTTACATTTATGACTATTTCAATTTCCACTCATCCTTAATTTGTATATTCTTCTGTAGTGTTCTCCAATCACCCATCGGCAGTCCAGATAGGTGATCTGGAGAGGTTTGAGCTTATTGCTTTTTCTGTATAATCTCGTTTGCATGAGATTTTTAAATACCCAACTCTTTTAGTGATAATTCATATATTATGCGATAATTATATCTTAAATGTCCCAAAAAGCTTGATTATTCTTTGGATGGCATTAAATAAAGAAAATATAAATACTTGATATAAGTCGCCAGCTGCAAAAACTGAATCAAACCTGTTTTAACGGTAACGGTTCAATTTGGACGTTTAAACGGGTTTACGTCAGTTTTTACAGCTGGCGATTTTTTACTTCACTAGAGCTCTAACAACTCAACCAAATCACTTTTCTTTGGTTGAAATTGGTCGTTCGACCTTGGACGTTCGACAAACCCCTCCAGAACACCTATCTGGGCTTTGCCGATTGCTGATTGGAGAACACTAATTCTTCTGTTAAGATGCTGGCTGACCTCATTTCCTGTCATCACTTTCCTTCAAAATGAAACAAGCAGCTATGTCCTGGCTGATCTCATTTCCTGTCATCACTTTCCTTCAAAGTGAAATAAGCAACGGTTATGTCATCACTTTCCTCCAACTCAGTTATGATATGCAGTGCGATAGCATTAATCTTACACTCATATTACCATGAAGACCGGACTCTGAATCGATGGCTCAAACTAATGGAAAGATCCTTCATCTATTCCGCTAGACTCTCTTTGAAGATATACCAGGATGTTTTCGTCAAGATCCCATTTAAGATATATACAAATTAAGCGCGCCTCGTGCCGGGATGCCTCGCACTTTATTTTATCTCAGAATCAACAAGTACCAAAATCCTCTATGAAATTATTATTTAGCTTAATAATATTTTTTAATTTTAATTTTAATTTGGTGTCAGAAATTTATTTAAAAAACACTTACACTGGAACTTTAATAATCTGTGGATGGATGAAGTGAAAATAAATCTTTAAAACAAAAACGTATTTTCATTTTAAAACATGATAATAGAATGAAACAAGCAGCGTTCAAAGGTATCCTGTTTTATGTACAAATTCACTGGCACCCTGCAATTTGAATATTATTATTATTTTCTTTTATTTTAATTTTTTTCTTTTACTTTTTTTTCCACTTTCGGTACGCTGTTTTCAATGGGGCAAGATGGCGACGTGCAATCAGCTTATTACATCATGACTCATTGGTGCAGTGACATCTCGATATATCAGCGTGCAAGGTGCCTAATTGGTGCATTGATGTCTCTATATAATGGGTTTATTCATGACTCATTGTGCTCTGATACTTTAGGTTGCATCTTGAGACGCTGTTTATTGGCTATGACAAGCTGTTTGCATTATCAGCTATTCCCCATTAGGCATATCCTTAAGATGCGGAAAGCCAATTATGCAAAAACTATGGGCCAGCCCACAAATGCTAAACAGAGGTTGTTAATTCTCTACCCACCTCTGCCTCCAAAGCCCCATCGTTGCTTTCATACGGAATATGAAAACCCCCGGGTTATTAATAAATAAGCAGAAAGACTCCTCCCCCAATGCATATCATCAGACAAACAGGTACCATTCTGCCTGTTCTGTGCTCATATAATTTACATACATCTTGACACTTATACACATTGACATATTCCCCATTCAGTGTTGATATTGTAATTATTCAATTCTGGTCTAAGGGAAATAAGTGCAATTAGCGGCCACCGTTTAGTTTGATGCGTCTGATGAAGGACCTCTGAAATACATATTTTCATATTATGAATATTCATGATCTGTGGTCAGTAATGGCCGCGAATTCAGGCAGTGGCTCAGGGAGGTTGAGGATGGCATACCTTTGCTCAACAGAGTAAGATCAACCAAAAGAAAACTGGAGATAATTAACTTATTAATGACATCCTATATGTCATCACCTCCAACCACTGCAGCAATATTTTGATTAAAAGAAACAATGGTCGGCCATGGTAACCAAAGAATTTAATCTGAACTGTAATTTCCACTTCAATTAAATGCCAAAAAGAAAGAAATCGTTGAAATATAATATATCTGATATGCACTGTAAACATGGTAAAGTTTGTTTATAAATTAATATAACAAATATAGGACATTGTCTTATTTCTTAAAATTAGGCTTTGGACCCAAATATTTTCAAGATAATGGGACATGTTGGGGAAAAACGATCAGTGAAATGGTACATTCTAGTGGTGCCAAGGTGACAGATGAGTTTTTGAATTGCTGTCACTAAGGCTTCATCCAGTCGCCAATAATATGCGAAAACAAAATGCTCTCCTCATAAATTTGATCTAAATATAGAATCATTTAAAGTGGGATTTACAGTTGCTATAGTAACAGGGCATGCCATTTGGCAACAATCTGATAGGAGAGAAGTGAGGTGATGCTGGCTTTTATGTTTATTAGGGATGAGCCGCAACTGATCACTTACTTAGACATGACACATAGCAAGCCAGTCACGTGACCCTACTGTCCAGTCACATGTCAAACATACCCAATGACTTCAGGCCTGGTACAAATGGCCACACTTTCAGAATGATCATGATCCACGGAGAATGATATGCAGTGTGATAAATGTGTCAAAATGTGCAAAAATACATAAAATATACATTAAAAAAAATATGCAATATAGTTTTTTATTTGAGTATTTCCATTCATTGACAGCAGTTCACTATTCTAAGACTAGCGATAGTGCAAGGAAATGCTGCAATGGTTATTTTATTATTATATGATATGAAATTTATGCTACATGATATCTGTTCTTAAAAAATTACTTATAATTTGAATTCTGTGACCGATGAGATAAAAGTTTTATAAATGCAAGACTCGGCACTTGAAGCTGCAGCGCCCTGGCGGGACCTGGAGAGCAGACCACTTTTTGTATTCATTACAATATTCATGTAATCATCACAACGTCGCTATATACGTTTGCAATTTCTTTGGATTTCTGTATCAGATCAGATAAAGAAGCCTGCAACCAGGACAGTCTTTTAGAAGGATATTGAGGATACATTGATGTCTTGATAGAGATGTACAAGAAACAAGCCAGAGCCTTTGATGAACCAGGTATGGGGCAGATCATTTCAACAACCGGTTTTGGGGCCTAAGATATGGTAAAACAGTTGTGGCCCAAAGCCAGTTGTGTGGCAGATCATTGATAAACTAATTGTGCGGGGAAATATTTGGTAAACAAAGCAGTAGATAAACAATTGATAACACATTTGTGGGGAGGAACTATTGGAGACTGTAGAAGGAATTCTAGGATGCTACCAATGTTCTCCACTGCAATATGAATATACTACATGTCCATACCAAGTCACTAAATGAAGAAACTTTGAAGACACTTCTGAGTATAATTGTATACAGGGGAAACCTGACCAATGGTTTATCACATTAAGTGTGTGGAAAGCAGAGGAATTGTAATTATAGGACAAAGTATATAACATTGCCTTGTGACTTCGGTCAAGGTCATCCGTGAGTGAACCAATCTATATAATCTATATAATCTTCGTATGGTCTCCTCCCCATCAAGCAACCCCCATAAGAGCCTTATATAGGGGGTATTCTAGAATCTGGCTCCTGGTCAAACCATGCTTGGCCAAAGTGCTATGATTTTGTTATTTTGGCTTCATTTCCAGTGCCTTTTTGCCTCTCTTTCCTCTTTACCTTTGCAAGCAAGCTACTCTTTGTCGATCCGACCTGTGTCAAGGTCAAGGTCGTCTGAAGGTCACTGTGTGACCCTTTAAGAAGGTAATTTGATATCGAAAGTGGCAATTTTTATCGAGTGATGCCTCATAGTGTCTAAATCTGGTGTTAACTCATTTTCGAAAATCTAGTCCATTAGGACCCTTTTCGCCTGGGGGCTGTCATATATATATGTGTGTGTGTGTGTGTGTGTGTGTGTGAAGATATAAGATCAGAAGGTTACAACAGACATTCAGCCTTGTGACCCAGAAAAGTAAGTCATGGACATCTTTGTTGTAATAAATTGGTAATTTTCACAGAGGGTCCCAAATCTGACAAACTAAAATCTGCTGCAAGTTGGTCTTGCTTTGTGACTCTGAGACATTCCTACCTACAGGCATATATGCAAAATGACACATTCAAGGATTTCCAGTCTGAAAATAATCAGGGCTGAGGATATATAGTGCATATCATGTGATATCCTGTCCTAACCCTCAGATGGCAGCTGCTATTGGCCCACTCTTGCGACAGAAAGTTATTAAGTATATAGAAGAAAATTCCAAAAGAGGGTGAAGTTTATAAGCCACAACCAGACTGATCAAGAAATCTGTCATTTCAAAGACTGCAGCAGATATCAATATTCAGTTGTAGGCAAACATGCCAGGTGTTTGCATATCATTATCAGGTCACAAACTGCTGTTTGGCATTATTTGGTCATACATATCAAATCTGTGATAAAAAATGGTCATATATATATATATTTCTTTGTTTGTGCATGGTATTTGCTAAGATGTAAATTACATACAAAGAATACTGAACAAATTGAACTATATACAAAAATATTTACTGTGATTTTTTTCATACATATCTCAAGCATCTACAAAGATTTACAATCAATCTGAATTCAGTGCATATTGATCCAGCATTCAACTTGACACTTTCTCATTTGAACATTCTGGCAGTATTCTAAATCAGTAGTTTTGCATATCATTCAGTGTAATAACCATCATCCAGCTTTTTCCTTGTCTCAATGTTATATAATATAAACAAATGCAACATTTGTATGAATAACAGTTAGCGGTAAAATGGCAACAGAAGTTAACCACAGTCTGTGTTTGTTAATGTAAACACTTTTTGATACATTAACAGGGAAAACGCTATAAAAAAGACAAATGTTTGTGTCATGAGCAAGATAAATTTTGTAATGAAGTTGCTCAAATTTATTGTCATATTTGAGCATTTCAGATATTTCCAAATTCAAGTATCAAGCCTCCAAAGAGCCTTAAATCAGCCTGCAGACATGTCATTAGCATCTCTATTTCAAACGGACTCAAATATTCCAAATTGCTCAAAACGCTGATTTTGGTTAGCAGCAACACACATAAACAGTCGCGGATATAGCTTTTTCCCTTGGTACTGGTGGTGTCCGCGATGACATCCAATCAATATTCTACCATCTAGACAGCTCAATAGTGGCTGCAAACATCCTCAACTTTATAAATTGTCAACCACTATCAATTCCTCCAATCTAAACAGTCGACAGAAATTTTGCCGTTTCCAATGCGCCTTGGTCCTTCATGCATAATTGGGCCACATTTCTTACAAATTAGGCTGTAGTTTTTCTATTGCAAAGCAAGCTTCCCTCACCAAAGTAAATTCTGCTGAAAACCAGTGCCACCTTAGAGCAGGTTTATTTAAGGTATGTCATTGCCCTGCCACCTAGTGGCCAATACCTGAATCATACCTTCAGACTAATCAGATCAAAAATAAAGAAATATTTCCTGTACAATCACAGAATTCTGAGATTTATATACTATTGTTCACTGAAAATATATCTAATATTATCCAGCGATGACTTGTGTGTTTAGATCGTATTTAGATAATTAACCTCAACAACAAAATGCAGCGATTGCTATCCAGCAATACAATACAATCCCCTTTGTCACTGGAATCCTATTTTGGGTTCAAAGCTGTGCCAGAATATGATGTAAGAAGTCACTTACGGCAACATACACATTTGACCTTGATACATTTATTATATAATTATATTGTGCTGATCATTCTTTTAAATAAAATTTACAGGCAGATAAGAAACCAGTAAACATATCATATTTTAAAATGATTAATATACAAAATTACTTTGTAGAATCATCAAACAATATAGTCTGAAATGTTGTTGTTCATAAATGCAGTACCATTACATTTGTTAACAAAGAACAGAGCCCCAAGTAGTGAAATGATTTCTCTGCGTAGAGCTATAAATTAAGGAAATTATACAAAAGATGAATCTTTCAATCTATATAAGTATTACATAACCCGTATCTTCCACTCTCTCTAGTTTACACATTTATCTCTCACACTTGTTGTTCATCTGATTAATTCAGACCATTACACAACTTCAATATTTCACACTGGTCACAAAAGTAAAGATACCAAATCTAAGATTGTAAAGCATTAAAAATAACTTGGGAATTACTCAAGTTGTTCAATTCTTTTACATTTGTTTCTTACATTCCTCTTTATGTACATACAGAAGCAACTTTTATATTATTGATGAAGTACTATAAATAAATAAAATCACCTATTTTCCTACTAACTTATGAATAATCGTCTGAAATCATTAGCGCCAAATGTTGCATTACATTTTGGACATTTTCTTTGGCGAGTTTCATATCTTGTTCTAAGACACTCCAGACAAAAGACGTGAAAGCATTTTGTCAACACAGCATCCTTCTTTTTCACCTTGCATGATGGGCATGTTAGCTGCTCCTGGGGAAGAAAAAAAACCTTTTTGTTAGAACCATTAAAAAACCAATGAAAAATATTTTCTCCACCTTTCAAGATTGTTTTTTTTTCTCACTTGTTTTAAGTTAATTATTCTCAAGAAATCTTAACAAACTCAAACACACTATTTCTTCAAATATGTCGGTTATATTAAACAGTGCCTTTAACTAGCTCCATTGAGGAAATATGTTGATATTTTTCATTTACATTGACTAGAGGATTGTGGCAAACTTTGACACATACCTTGTATTCTCTTATTTCCTCCTGTAGCACCTCATCAGCAGAGTTGGCCATCTCTATTTTCTTGGCACGATCGAGCTTTCTTCTTAATAATGCAACATCCTCCTGCAAATATAACATGTTGCATTAAATATACAACATATAATATTCCTGGAATAACAGCCCTTCCAGGCAGATTTGTTGAAACAAGTTTCTTAGAAAGAGGGATGATATTGCTGTTTATATTTCCAAAGGATTCCCTAATATTTTATAAAACCAATGAAATTGATAGATACATGATCTGAATTCACAAATCATATTCACTTTGTGTTTCAACCAAATTAAAAACAATGTATATTAAAAGGAACTTCCATTACATTCCTATGTAATAGATGTCTATGACCTGCTGAACAATTTATGTATTCTGTATTCAAAGGGCATCATTGAATATGACTATTACGATAAATGAATGTCAATCAAAAAGTTTCTGCCCAAATTATCATCTATAGCCTCCCAAACAAATCAAAACAGTTCTTATAAAGCAATCAGTATTTTGATACGGTAGAGTAAGAGAAGTGCTGCCCCGTACCAGCATGCGTTTATGTTTGAAGGTTTCCTGTTGCAGGGCGGCCGTCTTGTCCGTGACTAGGAGCTGGGCCTCCTTCAGCTGTGAGTGATACTTGTCAAGGTGCAGCTTGAGATCTGTGGCGGTCTGTGTGCTCTCTACTGCCTTCCTCTTGATCGTCTCCATCGCCTGCTGTCTCAAACTATCAAACACAAATATCTCCATCAACACCACAAAACAAACTAATCTATAACAAACATTGTAGTTGAATGAATTCCAGAAATCAAACCCAACACATCAAACATCAAAAATAGAGCTGTGCAATATCTCATTAAGTCCACAAATTTTATTAATTAGTGTGTTTCTTATTAAACATGAATACAAACCCAGGTGGACATTAGGACTATGCGATAGCCAGTTCTATATACGTCAATAAAAAATAAACATTTTGGACTCGCCCTCCTACCACCAACGGTGGCGCCACCATCGCCTGCCCAGTTTCCCGCTCAACCTCGCTTGAGAACCACTTTGATCAAAAATAAATTTGACGCCTAAGCGGGGAGGTCGGGTGGGAAAGCACAGTCCACCTGGGTTTGTATTCATGTTTAATAAGAAACACACTAATTAATAAAATTTGTGGAGTTTCTATTAAAATGAGAATACAAACCCAGGTGGACATTAGGACAGAATCACTGATTAGGAGGAGGGTCCCAACCAACAATTTCAACTGAAACTTAGGGCGATCGGCGGCGATAGCAGTCCAAAACCTCTTCATAGTTGATACCATGTTAGGTCTGACCACTTGTATGTCTGATACTAGAGACTGAGGACTATTGCTGAGATTCCCTTCTCTTATATCCAGACAATACTTTATAGAGCCATGCATCATTGGAGGGCTAATTTCTATAGTGTAGCAACTAGGTTTCCTCTGGTAGGTACTACTAGCTCACACTAAGCACCAATCTTTAACGAGTCCACTCTTTTCACTTACCATCTAGTATAGTAAACTTATCCCGTGGGAGGTATTGTTTGCTTTACTAGTGCACCCTCAGAGGTCTTTGTTATGTGTGCATTTTCTGAGTATACTCTGCCAACCTGTTGATGGATTCCCAGAGTTGATACTACTGCACTACAAGATTTGGTTTCTATTAGTAGCGCTACTAAGTCCAATTGCCTAGTAACTTCACTACTAGGGTGCAAGGTGCTATGATGCATACTAATCAGTCTAGTCCTACTCTCATGGGCTTGAGGAGTTTCACTGACTAATTAAGGCTCTTGTAACTGACTCTGACCTCTAATTTATGCACAAACTCACAAAGACCATCCTGTTGAGATCCTCTTCTAAGACTCTCAAACCCCTTGAAATCAATCCATTGGTACTACAGAAGAACCAACATTTCATCCAAATTCCATTAGCTCATCCCTGCTACATCCTTGGAGACATCATCCTCCTCTTCCAGCGCTTGTGAGTTATGTGTACATTTTAGTCAGTTACCTTCTGTTGTGACTGGGCAACTGACTGAACGGCACCCATCCGAACTTGAGAGTTATGACCCGTACCACCAGTCAGCCAGCTACCCTCCATCATGTCATACCACAACAGGACCGAGTCTTTTCCAACTGTCCAGACCTTGACTGCCAACTCTGATGAATAACTTGAAGGTGGACAGTTAGGCCCATCAGCATATGAGTAGCTACCTGGGTCAGTACTCGGAATTCCATACATCCTCATGACCATTCTTCCAGATCTGACTATGAGTAACAGCCATGAAGATATTATCTTCTTCCACCCAGCTTTCTGTTTCTATTGTATATATATAACATCCAGCTGTGCGAGGTTTCCTCTGATACCGATGTTTGTCTAGATATCTGAGGATCTGCCCAATTAGGTCCTAGCCTTTACTTCCGTCCCAACCTCAACTGTACATCTGGGATATAACTTGAAGGTGGACTGTTTTGACCCATCTTACATCCAGCTGTGTGAGGTCTCCTCTGATACCGCTGTTTGTCAAGATATCTGTGGATCTACCAAATAAGTTCTAGTCTTTACTTTTGTCCCAACCTTACCTAGTAATCTGGGATATTACTTGAAGGTGGACTGTTATGACCCATATTGCAGTTAACCATACACCATCCATGTCCCCTTTAGCCAAATTAGCCTTATGGACCATTGTATGGACTTCTTGGTATTCAGTGGAAATGACTTCCTTCAGCTTAAATGGTTTGACTGAATCTTTGAGCCCTGATGAACACCCACAGCTTTCCTTACTGTTTGGATACGGACAGAAATCTGGGTAGTTTCTTTAACGAGATCTATATCTGAACCAGTGCTTAGACTTTAAGGAACTTCCCTTGATGAGATTCCCCATCTTCTTATCAAGCATCATGGTCTTCTTACTGAGAGCTTTATTTAGCCATACTGATGTTGTGCTCTGCTACACATCTTTTCGTTTCTTGTTTGGAACTAAGGAATCTGAGTTATCCATACTGATATCTTTGTTCCTTCCAATTAGTATCTAAGCTGTACACAGTATATATATAGCAGCTTGGCCTCTTTATTTACGTCTGGCCCAAGCTGGAGCTTTGGTGCTTCAACTTTGAGTCCCATATATTTCCAATATTCTCTCCTTTAGATTAACAACTTAACCAAGAATTTGGATCTTGAGGCAGTATAAAGAAATTTTCCCGTCCGTGAGCATGTAGGGAGATTTTCAGTCCCAAAAGGCATACACTGGGAGTCACTGATATAATAACACAGGGTATTTACATTTCCTTCACGTTATCATTAGATGCGCCCACTATTGATTGCATATTATTTGCAATACATCTTCTCCCCAGAACTTCAAAATCCAACGAGATTCCACCTTTCACTGCTGGGAATGTGGTGCTTTACAGTAACAGTGTCCCTATCTCAGGAACCAATGACCATATCCTTTTGAAGCATGTTTTGTACTATTGAACTGGAATGTTCCAACCGTTCCAAACCCTAAACACACTGTAACTTAAGATACCTCCAGTGTCGCTTTCAGAATTTGCTCTCTGGTAGAAGTCATTCAATGACCTTTTACGGCATATCTATAATCTTTATATAACTATGTCCGATGGAGCCTCTCTGTAGAATAAAGGCGTCCCCATACTTGATTCTTAGCCCTCTTCTGGAGTCCTCTGTCACTACTCCCATATCACAGAAACCTCCTTTGAGAATCCTTCCATCACAACTGCAGTCCTATAAAACTGCCAGAATAGAAGAATCACTATTCACATATGAAACACTGACCTGATCAATTGTTTCAGTAGTCTTTCCTCTTAGGTAACTGTATTGGACGATTCATGTATAAATTGAACAACTCTGGATACAGCCCTTCTCAATCTAATGATCTCTGGACTGTCCCAAAAGTATGTACATCTAATCCTGCCCATACCATGCTCACTGCATCTACTATCCACTCGCATCTATCCAGAACCACTGAACACGAAAGATGTGAGTTTAGAATAATTCCTTTTAGCAATCCACTTCAAGAATGGATATTTCCACTTCAGCCACAGGTCCTTAGACCCCCTTCCAAGTGTATAAGCCACACTGCTGCAAGTAGTCGATCTTTTTCCTCAGTCCCTCACTATGCTGGCACATAGAAATTGCCAAGGATGTCGGGTCATTTTCACACCTCTGGGATTGAATACAACTTTGGAAAACACTTGAGTCTCTTTCCAAAAACTTCTGACCTGGTCTCTCCTAGGAGCTGACATACGCCAGTACTTTTAAGTTGATCATTGCTGTCATTATGAACTTGTTCAGTAAATCATCTGATAGCTAGATCATTGTGCTAGTTCTCTACTCTCCAGATCTATTCCTTCCAGATCCAACACACACATGCCCCCAACCCTCCTTGGAGGCACCTATGAAGGTCTGGAGATCTGTTAAGAGAATCCACTAGTGGTACTCCCACTATGGTACTCTCTAGCTGAAGCCATCACTGCAGTCTAGTCTAAGGCAGATAGTACTTATCACTAGTTTAAGAGAAACGGCATTTGGTCCTCCTTGTTCTCTTCTGGTCGGAGCTATATGACCGTTTCAGTGTCATCCCATTCACCCATGAAGAGATTCCAAACCACACACCTAGTGTGACATTCTCGTGACAGATACGAGGTGACAAAGGAAAAAGTTGATTTTCTGGTACTTAAATTTGATCACCTGGTGTGCTTTTATATTTGTTTAGATTACGGGAGCTCGATACAACTAAATTTCTGACAGAATACTGTTTTACATGTGCAACAAACTTGGGGCCTCTCCTTGACCTACTTACGATACAGCCAATCGTAGGTGTTCATATGGTGTTAGGATGCACACTCCAAACACCTCCGATGGCTCATCAGTGGGAGGTATTCACTGCCTCTGAAGTGCGACCCCAAATAACTTCTTCAAATGATTTTATTCAGACATGAAACTCGCCAGAAAGCAAGATTAGATGTGTAAGATATTTGGGATATCTTAATAATAAGTGTAGAGTGTGTCTGCTTTCTACACTGAGGTCGCGACACTGTGTCGCGACCTGTCTCTTCACGAGAGATAGGGGACACCTCACAACCCGACGTAGCCACCAGAGCTCTGCTCGCGCGAGTCGGGGTTCCACAACTAACTTATCACTGCAGTCTTGTCTCTGGCTCCTGAGATTTATCTGGCTCCTACTTCTGGTCTCTTGGGACCTTGAGCATCCAGCCTTACCGCATATTCACTCGATCCCTCCTCAGATCCTTTGATCCTCTGGTAACCAAAACTGAACTGAACTGGGATCTCAACCTCACTCTCAAAGTGAGCATTGCAACCACTGAGTTGTTGAGTACCAACTTGAAACTCCTACATCTCAGCATTGACTCATGTTGTTTTGATTCTCTTGTATACACAACATATTATTCAGCAGAATTTCATTTTACATGAGCAACCCCATTCTACAGACTTTCCTGCATTCCTGCTATGTATGCTCATTACACCAGCACAGTTCTCCATATGCCAGCCTACCAAAGAACTGCTGATTACTTAACAGAAGAACTTCAACTGAACTGAGTTGTTATTCCTCCTGTTTTCATAGCATAGTATCCAGCAAACCTTGTCTGCTCATTATGCATATACATGTACTGGACCGAGAACCTTCCTCTGAGCTGACGTGCACTCTACGGAATCCGAACTGTTCTCGATTCCGTTGATGTTCACTTACAAGAAGCTCAGTTTTGGGTTAGGTTATCATATTCTGTAACTTGTAAGTCTTAGTACAACAACCCACTAATATCTCATTCTATTTCAAAGTGTTGAAAGAACCAATTGCTTACTGATTCACCACACTTATTACTTCATTGCTTCCATATCATAACATTTTGGATAAAATATTTATCCCGATGTTACCAATCTTAACCTTCAGGTTTGCATTGCTTCAACTAACGATAAATTAATACCATTTATTCGTTTCATGTACTCTTCACAGTACCATATGAATCTTGGCAACGCATGTAACATCTGACAGGAAACTTCTGATGCACTTCTGAAACTTGACCCCAAGTATCAGGCCAGAATTGTTACTACTTATGATTGAAAAACTCATTAATGAGTAATTTGAACCATATTTCATATCAGCAATGGCTTTTCATCATTTGATGATCACTTGTGGATCACCCAAACTTTATTTAATTTCATAACCAGTCCTTTCCAGCTATAGAAGTTAAATTCCATCTGTATGAATTGAACTTCATGCCTCAATCCTTTACTCTTGAAGGAGCAACACTTAATCAATCAACTGGACTTCAGTTTTGTATCAGCAGAAAACCTAGCCTGACACACCTGCGTGGTAGGCTAGCATTCTGCCACTGAGCCACCGATGCTTCCATTTAAGTTTCTCAGTGCATCTTTTCCTTCCTCATAGCAAACATAAATACATCCAATCTAGACTATTCCATGGAGTATAGAAAAGGATACCAACATTCTGTACTGTTCCCTTTCCTACAATTCAGACTACTTTAATGATACTTTGAAACATTCACTTGTAATCTCAAATCTGGCCAATACCAACTCTATTCCCATGTAGTCTTGTGATTTACATTGGATTCTAACTCTGAGATAATTTTCTCCAATAGTGTTGTCTTATACTCTGTGTTCAACAAAGCACCGTATTAAGTTACAACATTGAAATCAATCCTCTGAATAATTCATTGCAGTTGACTGAATTGCATGTCATTCTCAAGTTATCTTGAAGTGAATATCTAGTCGATAAATCACATTCATCAATTTTACCTGAAGAGTTATTTCATATAAAGAAACCCTTCAAGTAACAATACACTAATTCATATGAATTTTGTCTAACCAAGAATTCTTCCCAGTTGGTTAAATTCAACAGTTGACTGAATTTTATTTTAAAAATTCAAATTGTTTTGAAATGTTTCACATCAAACACATAAATCACATGTATTTGACACATTGTCTACACATGAATGCTCCACAGTTAACTGAATTCACCAGTTGACTGAATTCTATTTAATCTTCCAATTATTTGTAGAATTATCTCACAAAACTACAAACAATTCACATGTTTAAGACCTTTTGTCTAACAATGAATTTTCAACCGTTTCCTGAATTCTACAGTTGATTGAATTCTGTTTAATTTTCCATTTATCTTGGAAACCATATTCAACAGTTGACTGAATTCTACAGTTGACTGAATACTACAGTTAACTGAATTCCCACTGACTGAATTCTGTTTAAATTAAAATAGAAAATGATTTTCTCCATATGAAAAATCAATCACCTACAAGCCAGCGGTCACCCATCCCGGTATTAACCAGGCTCGATGTTGCTTAACCTCAGTGATCAAAAGAAATTTGGAGCGTCCATAGCAAGTGGCTACAAACTCATAACTCTTTCATTCTTTGATTTTCATTATATCTTCCTTTAAAATTATCAAATTATTTATCAGATCATGTTTTCGAGTAAAACTATAATCAAAAGACTATCATTTGTAGATTATTTCTTTTGATTTTGAACTTTACCCACAATTCCTCGCTCACTTCCGGTTTCGTATTTCTACTTCCGGTGAACGATTTTCTTCTCTCGAACATGTTTTCGACTCCAAAACCTACTTAATTTATCGAACCGAATCTTATCCAACCGATTCTGATCAATTTTCCATGTTTTCTACGCAGAAAACAAAGAATTTCACCTCCGAGGTCGTGTCGACCTCAGTACTATCTCGCTCGTGACTTTGTGAGCGATAATACATTAAGATAAAAAATACGCAGTAAATTTCTTTCTTTTGCTTCTCAAACCCACCAAAATACATGGCGGGCTGTCCCTGAAGCCATTTAAGCAATAAAATTCTTATTTATCTACAAAAACCAGAAAACTTTCGTTATTCTCGTCCCACCGAGAGCCGGCCACGAGATTTCAACTCGCGCTGCTCCGTGAGCGACAATGCAAGTATTTTACTTCTGCGTATTTAATTTCTTCTCTTTTGGAGTAAATACGAGCCAAATATTATGGCGGAGTGCTCTCTGACATCTATAAGGTAGAAATAATAATAATTTACCTTCTTCACGAACCAATTTGTCAACAAACCCAACTACTACGTCTTTTCCGGTTGTCTGACAGCCACTTTTGGTCGTAAGAGCTCTCCTTTCCTCACGTAAGCGTCCTTCTTGCTCTGAAAAGACATATTGCTTAAACTTTTCATTAAAAAACCAGCTTATTCTGAAATAACTCGCATAAAAATCGCCAACCGTCCTGTTGGTTGGCCTCAAATTTTAAAAGTGGTTCTCAAGCGAGGTTGAGCGGGAAACTGGGCAGGCGATGGTGGCGCCACCGTTGGTGGTAGGAGGGCGAGTCCAAAATGTTTATTTTTTATTGACGTATATAGAACTGGCTATCGCATAGTCCTAATGTCCACCTGGGTTTGTATTCTCATTTTAATAGAAACCCTTAGGGCAGTGAGGTAAAAATATACCATAACTTTATCTGGTGTACATATGTTTTTATGTAAAAAAATAATTTTTTTTTTCTTCTACGGCTAGCAATATGAGATGCAACCAGATGTTAATATGGTCATGTCTCTGATTGCACACATCTACACCTAGCTACATTGAATCAAACTAACCAGAGTTCTTTCTCGACGGTGGCGAGGTTGTTCTGGAGGATGCGTTCCTTGTCTTCCAGCTTGCGGACCACCTGGTTCTGGGCATCCACCTGCATGCATATCGTCATCACCTGCTCCCCAAGAACGTCCTTCTCCTCCCTCAACAACTTGTGAATTTGGTTGGACTTGATACGCTGCCAAAATAAACACCAATTCCAGCTGCAGTCATATATTTTATCTTTTGTCTGATAAATCCTGTTTACTATATTCCTCAAATCCTCTCATTCCTCAAATCCTCCATTGTGATGAAATAAGATCTTCTTTGCAATTATATCAAGGCACACATTCATACAAAATCTATCCAAGACTGAGATTTTCTAGACAAACGGATTGATTATAATGGATAACTCTGTCAAGCTAGGTTGGTGAATATGAAGTTTTACCTCAGACATGAGTTTAAAGTTGGCATCATCTTTCTCTTTGAGTTGCTGTATGAGTCTTATGTTCTGCTCCTGCATGTCCTCAAAGGCCTGGCCTGTCACCTCCATCTCATTCAGCAATGCCTCCTCCTCCTGCAAACCATCCACAATGGTTAAATGGAAAAAGATCTGAGGTTAATGGAAAATAGATAGAATTCTGACCAGGAGTTTCAGAGGACAAGATGGAAGTTGATGGACAGAATGACAGAAAATATACCCAATAACTACAGAAGCTACGCCGACATAGTCATGTTGACATAGAAAAAATAAGTTCTCTTCTATCTATTTACAGAGAAGACATAGAATTGGCATGCAGATTTGTCTGAGAATCAGGTTACCTGTTTTTGCACCGTGAGGTTTCTCTGTAGCTCGACGTTGTTCTCCTCCAGCTTCTTGATCTTCCTGATGGCATCCTCCTCGGCCAGCTTGCGTCGCTCCTTCCTCTCAGCTTCCTGCATCTTACGGATGTGACTCTTAAGGTCCTCAATCTCCTGCTTGGCCTTCTTCTCTGCTGCCATCAACTGCCAAATACAGGGAATAACATGATAAAATACAATCCATAAACTCCTGCCCTCTTAGCCATAAGTCTGGTGCATAAGCTCCTGAGAAAAAATGGAAATGACTTTATATAAAAGCTGTAAAGCTTTCCCGTCGATATTAGCTTTCTCCAGAGAGGTTCTGTGTGGTTGATAAAAAATGTCATTTGTTTACCTGCACTTTGTCTCTGTTCTCCTTTGGAACACTCTTGTACATGTCTAGTAAAAGTTTCATTTCCTTCTGAGAATCTTGACATTTCCTGAAAATGAAAGAACAAATATTCAACAAAACTGAATGTCAAAGAAATACAACAACAATTTACTTGGTATATTAGGAGTTTATTGAGGAAAGTCTATTCACAAAATAAAGAAACAATTACCGAAGGTTATATAATTCACGAATATTATGTACTTCTACTAAACTGAAAAATATTATGGGTCAACATCTTAGCTTTTTCAGGACACAATATAAAAGATTTTTTCCAGATTTTGAAATGGATTTTCATTTTTTGGCCTTTTTTGGGTGACCAACTTTAAGGGTGGTCTTTGATCTGATATTTTCTTACTTGAGTTGGGCCTTTAGCTCCTTAATGATTTCTATATCTGTTTTGCCCTTTTCTCTTTCCTTTTCCTCTTTCTCCTCTTCCTCCTTCTTGATGTCAATCACTTCCTCTGGAGTCTTTGTGGGTGTGGCTTCTCTCACAGGCTCCTCCTCTTTCTGCTTGGGTGGTCCCGCCTCAGATGTCGATTGCTCCGCCTTCAACTACCAAAGGAAATATGTGATTAAGAAAAGGTAATGAGACTAGTTCTTGTTTCCAGAACAACTATTTTCACTCTCAAAGTCAAAACATTCTGAAAATTATATCAAATGTTGGAAAATATGTTACAGTCTAATTTAAATATGCCATAAAAATTCAATTAAATGCACAAATTCGAGCAGCTGTTCCCTCAAGCTGATCATGATTCCACTTAATCTCCATGTATACATATGTAGTTGAAATCTATAAACCCAAATGTTGTCAATAACACAACCTAAAATTTTTAGTTAAACTCAACATCATCAATCTGGTGACACAACAAAGTTGTTATTACAACCTAATTGTTCAACAATTTTATGTAGAAAAAAAATCAACATCAATGGTAACACCAGGTCTACCTTTGAGGCATGAAATTTCTTATGGTTGTATTTCTTCCAGTCCCTGGGGTCTGTCAGGATGGTGTGGGGGACTGGGTCAAGTGGGATTGGGTGTGGGCCACCGAATAATGCCGGGTATGGGCACAGATGGGGGGGAGGGGTGTCACAAAGACCATCAATAGGGATAAGATAATAACCATCATACCCCGATATGGGACTTCCTGTTTGTGCTGCCCCCTGCAGGTGACTGAGATTGGGTCTGGATGAGCTAGACCCCCAGGGCAGGTCTCCAGTCTTATTAGGAGACAACTCCTCTGCTTCATCCAGTGGGATGTTTACTGGCATAGAGAGAAGACTCAACTTTCTTGTTTTTGGCCCTAAATTTGCTGCAGGAATGTGAGTAATCTCTATTTCAGACAGCAAAGAATCAGGACCAAATCTATATATTTTTCTATCTGAGTGACCTCTATTCATTGAATGCATATCCCCAGTCTGAGTCAGTGTATGATTAAGAACAGGAGGAATCTCAACCTCTGAAGGTGAAAGTTCAGTAGGATAGGTTGAAGGTGTGTGAACAGCAAAGCTTGTATGAGGACTTGTGGTGCCATCTGGTGATGTGATCTGTAAAATCTCTCTTTCTCCTATGAATAAACCTGAAGTAATATTTGCAGAAGTAGGGGTCTCAGGCTCAAGCAGGGCACTGCTTTCTGTATAAGAGGACTGGGAGGAGGATTCAAGTGAGAGGGTCAGGGTGGGTGAGTGGCCTACCTTACTCTGACAGACCCTGCATAATATATCCTCACACTGATAAACAAGGCAGAAAACACCAAGTTATTAATACATAGACCACCGAGATATACATACACAGGAGTCACATGTACCATAGTTTATATACCTACACATACACAGGAGTACCAGGTACCATAGTTTATATACCTACACATACACAGGAGTCACAGGTACCATAGTTTATATACCTACACATACACAGGAGTCACAGGTACCATAGTTTATATACCTACACATACACAGGAGTCACAGGTACCATAGTTTATATACCTACACATCTGTGCAATGTGCATTTTAGCTGTTTTTGTAAGTGATTCTGTAATCTATCTATATGACACTCTGATTTAAAGATTTAATAGGTGATAATGGCAGTCATGAAAATATTATCATTAATAAAACATTGATACAAATGATAAATCATATCTAAAAATCTACTTATTTACACACTTTGTTGAGGTTGGATAAAAACTATTCTAGAAGTCTTTAAACCAGATATAATATAAAAAAACACAAATACCTTGGCAATATCTATTTGTGCTTCTTTAAATTTTCTCTTGTAGCGAGCGATTTCTCCCTTGAGTTGCTCATTGTGGTTTTTGAGGCTTGTGATGAGGTTCCTCATCTCCCTGTTGATGGGTCCAGTCTGCTCGTTGGCCTTAAGAGTCTGTTCAAACTCTATCCTCAGCATCTCATACTCACGCCGCACCTGAGCCAACTGGTCCTCCAGCTGAATCATCTCCGTGCGCAGCTTCTTCTGGCACTCCAACTCATCACTCTATAATACATAAACATCCCACTATTAACAGTGTAAATACTTCTGAGGATATGCACCTCATATCTATATAAATCTTATTTTATATAATTGACACAAAGCTTTTTCGCCAGAGTTTAATTGGCAATAATTTATACAGGTTGAAGATGGGGCTGGAGGATTACTGCCACATGAGAACGTACCTCCATCTGTTCTACCTGCCGCAGGTGGGCATTCTTACTGGTCTGAAGTAACTGCCTCGTCTCCTCTAACTGTGTCTTCATCTGCATCGACTCATTATACAACACAGAGAACTGCGACTGCAGACACTTGTAGTCTGTAGTCTCCACTATCACATGCTCCGGTAAAGTAGCCAGCTGCAAAACGTAACCATAATCACTATGTCAATGCTTCACAACATTTTTTTTTTAAATACTGCAAGATGAAGTGTTGACTTTCCATAGATTGGAGAGAAAGACTTGGATTTAAATATGAAAATGTTCCCTCCCAAATTTTATCTTCATTGCTCATAGTGATCACAAAACTTTGGAGATGGTACTTTACATCTACTTGATTCTAAATGTAACCCAGTTAGGTCGCATAGAGTTACACAATTATACTGAAATAGCATGATTGAATAGGGTGGTATATAACTGAGACCTCCCAAAATGAGTTCATTTAATTACCTTTAATTACCTTGCATTTAATTTCTTTACACATCTTTGGTGCCATTTATGCTTTACTGATCATTGATAAGAAATACTATTTTAAGAATATATAACTCACATCCATGTCTAGTTTCTCTTTTGCTTTGAGTGCCTCCTGGTGGTCCTTCTGTAATTTCTCTAATTCTGTCATCCGATTTGTAGCAAGTTCTCTCTGCTCTTCAAGTTCATGGTATATCTCCTCAAACTTAATTAAATTTAAATATTTCAAATTAATATCTTTCGATTTGTCTTTGTTCATAATTTTAGTTATATCTTATTTTGTATGGACAGAATAAATCCCTAGCTTGTTAGAATTCAAGACAATCACCTTTTTCTTCGAGACGCCTTCTCCTCCTCCAGTGACAGTGATGGCTCCTTCCTCAAACGTCTTGATCTTGAGGTACGCCTCAGCCAGGTTCCTGTCAAACTTATCCACCTTGCCGTTCGCAGTCTCCAGGTTGTATTCCATGTCGTCCATCTTGTTCAACAACTCAGCTGCTTCGGTCTCAGCTGCTGTCAGCTTGTCCAAGATCTCAGAGTGCTGCATCAAATGACATTTATATATAATGTTTTGTTTGGAAATGAAATTCAATTTTAATACTCTAATTTTTCATAATTTGAGAGCTTTTCGGTAATAATCATTTGAAGTAAAATTAATACGACTGACCTTGAGGTTGAGCATGTGGTATTTCTGCTGCAGTTCGGTGCTCAGGTCTTGCAGTCTCTTGTTCTCTTCTCTCAGAGTGTCAAACTCCTTGAGGAGGGCCTCGCTGACAGTGACCTCTGGTGGCTTCTCTGCACACACCTCAGTCTTCTTGTCAGTGGTGTCCTCTGCTGGTTCCTGCTTAACAGTCACTTCTGTCTTGACGGGAACTTCCTCTTCCTGTTTGACCTCTCCGTCCCCGCTGGAGGACCCAGACTCTTCCTCTCCGGGTTCCTTCTTCTCCTCTCCATCTTCTGTAGTTTCATCTTCCTGCTTCACCTTCACATCTTCTCCTGCAATCAACAGCCACAAATCTTAATATGTCGCAAAATGCAACTGAAAATATATGTAATCAAATGGCAATCAGAGATTTCAAGAAGTCATAGAAATAACATACAAAATTAACTTTAATTTTGTAAAAACATCATTGAGCCATTGCACTATTGGACCTATGATTAAGTGGCAAACTGCTGGTGAATTTGAATGCTTTCTCTCTGTATCCTATCACATAAGTTATGATAATAGTTGACCTTCTTTCTTGATATCCTCTTCCTCGTCCTCCTCTTCCATCTTGATGACCTTTTCCTTCATGGCTACTCTCATCTTCTCGTTGCGCTGCAGCAGTCTATCAAAGGCTTGTATGAGCTTGCCGATGGCCCTCTTGGAGAACTCTACTCTCTGGTGTAACTTGTCCTCTATCTCGTCTGTGTCCCACTGTGACAGAAGCGTCAGGAAAGACGTCACAGCCGGGCTCTCATCTGATCAAAACAAACAAGCAAATGTCATGTTTCTTGTAGTAGAAAGATAAACATCTTAAACGGAGGCCAATGTCCCTATAGCTATCCTGACCATTCCTTTATTGTCAGCATAGCTAAAAAGGTAAATAAACATTACTTTTGATTAAAACCATATGAAGTATATACTTCCTAGATTTTAACATAATTTAGATTTACATCATATAGGAGGCTGCATTTTAGGCTTAAAAAGAAAGCTTGTTTCCAATTTCTGACCAACTCTATAATCTACAACCCCAAAGTTTTTTTGACTAATAGGAAAAAAATCACCTTTTTTACCTATTCTTTGATACCTATTAGTAAAATTATCAGGTGACTTACTTTTCTGTTCACTTTCATCTGCAGCTTCGGCATCAAATCTCTGGAGCAAAACTCGAACATCTTCATCCAGCTAAAACAAATATCATGTTGGTTACTAAAGAGCAATAAAAACATTAAAAAAATCAATCATTTTCTGAATTGTGATTTTGCATCTCTTATCAAATGTTAACCAATTTTGATCCCTTGTATGCAACATTTTACTCTGAACATTTGCAATATCTCAGATTAACTTCAATTTAAGGTTTGCAAAAGCATTCTCCATATAGTTAATACAAGTTCGCAAAATTCTGAGAGATCTGTTTCAGAGATTGTGGTTATTATATAATGGAGCTCTGACCTGATTCCAGTATCTGTTGACAATACAGAGGACAGCATCGTCGGTGGTCTGTCTCTGCTCTAGCTGCTCTATGCGACCCTTGAGGTCAGCTTCCGCCTTGCGGCGCTGCTCAATCCTCTCTACTAACTTCTTGTTTTGGAACTGCAAAGTCTTCATATCCATCTCCTCCTGTAACACATACACACACAAGAGATGAACACACCCTTTCTCATTACATGTGGAGAACAAAGCTTTTTATAAAATAAAACTGTATTCAAAATCATTACATTCAAAACACTATATATATTAACTCAGTAGAGAGGATAGTCGACTGACCTTTGTGGAGATTGGTCCGATTTTGATTGGTTCAAACTGGGTGAGCATCTTCTTAGCAGGAGGCTGGCTGCTACTGGATGATGATCCAGCATCGTTTGCCGACCGCTTACTCATCCTTGATGATTGTTACTTATCGCCACACTGAAAAACAAAACAACACTATTGTCACTGTTTTATGAGCCTGACTGTCACATTCCCAATTTAGACATTTAAATTTTGCAGTACTTAATGTCCATCAGGAATCTTAATACAAGCAATTGGAGCCAATCTTGACATTTTAAAAATTCAGAAAAAATACGGCCAACCCAAATTTCCCAGAATGTATAAGAGTACTGAGATGAAAATGTCCCTCTAAAGGAAATTTTGGGCGAAAAAGTTACTTTCAGATAATAATGATTTGCCAATTGGACTTGCATCATATGTTTTGTTGAAGCATAACCCCCTGGGTTGATAGCTCTGCTGACTTAAATGAAAACATATGTACTGGGATGAGGTGTAACTAGCAAACACGTTAAGAGTTTCCATACATGATCCCAATACAGTTTTGATGTGATATTCATTGATATCTTATTCATTATCACTGTGCAAAATCATAAAGCAAAATCATTTAACAAAAAAAAAAAATGTGTATACCGTTTCCTTATTGAAAATGATATTTATATTTCCTCTTCATATTGAATTTGTCATAAATCATAGCTCTTTGTCCCTTACCAATGTAATATTTCTATGGTGTCATTATGCAGTCTATGGGAGTACTAATATCAAAGGAAATTATACTGACAAATGTCAAAGATATCTGCAAGTTGGTGAGATATTCTCCACACAAAATTTGTGACCTTAACGGTCACTGCATTAAGGTCAAGGCAGCCCTTAACAAAAAAATCAAAGAAGTCAGCAGAGCTAAAAACTAAAAATTGTAAGTAAACTTTCTCTGTGTTAGCAACTCAACTCAATCAATGTATGGATTTGTATTCAATAAATAGATATTGGTAAGATTTCATGAGGTTTATTTCCAATGTTTCATTATTACAATAAAGGAATAACAGTGGGAAATAGAATAAATAGTATTTATATGAAATAAAGGAGGTGACCAGAATAGAGTTGATAGGCCCCCTGCCAATCTCTCCCACCAATGATTAAATATGAGTTGTACAATTCTGGTTCCGGTAAAGTTGTACATTTCAAGTGCGTACTTTTCAATGGGGAAAAAACAACAACATGGAGATCGGCAATCGGCCTATGTGTTTCTCACTATTTTCCACTACTGAACTTTTTAAAAACAATATGACATTAAAAATTCGAAAATAAATCTCTTATTTGAATTTCAATATTTGTAATCAAATTCAATATGATTAAATAATGCACTCAAAACCTAATCTATTAGCTTTGAGTAAGTTGGCCTCAACAGAGATCAACGTTGAGCATGTTTTCTTAGGCTTAACTCTACTAACTCAGTAATTAAGATAAGAAAGCTGTGAAGATTTGTAATTAACTAAATACTGATAAGTTTTCACAATTGAAAATTATCATGCCCAAATCTGAGGCACACCCATAGATATTGTTTACAAATTTATGCTGTTAATATCTGGTCTTGTCCCAGACCAAGATCTTGCCCTGACCAAAATAATCAGAAGGGTCTGGCATGGCTGTGTAAATTGTCTTTCTATTGGTTACAAGTTCTAGCCAATCAATCTTGTCTGTACGTCTGATGATTAAACCAATCAGCCTGAGGTATAAAGGTAGGAGCGGGACTGACCATTCAGATCATTTTGTTCGACCCATGACAAACTGTGTATCATATCCAGTGGAAAGAGGCCTTCCCAAACATTCACTCCCAGCCTTTCAATAAACATAAAATAA
Source organism: Amphiduros pacificus (assembly GCA_949316495.1). Taxonomy (NCBI): domain Eukaryota; kingdom Metazoa; phylum Annelida; class Polychaeta; order Phyllodocida; family Hesionidae; genus Amphiduros; species Amphiduros pacificus. Next base: position 52,255,315 of record OX439001.1, on the reverse strand, counting down.
TGGGATTCTTTTTTACTGACCGATTGGGGGCATTTTTCTGTCAATCTACACACTCATGTCAAATCCAGATAGACTTGCTATCAAGTCCCTTTAATCAGGCCTGTGGTACACCATGCGAACGGGACAGATAGCTGTACTACAGTGACTGGCAACTGTCCGAAACCGGCAGTTGAAACTCAGACATTTTTAAGACTGTCAAACATACTGATTGCAATTGAGCTGAATATTGTCTCTCACACGTTATCTTCCATTCCCACTGACTTTCAAAGTGCTCTTTTTTTTCCACGACACGAGTGATGTTATCACTGTCAAATGACATCAGAAGTAGTTACATGACCAAAATCATCGTATAACTCAATATAGAACTCGGACAAACTGCAGGTTTGCTGAATGCGTGAATTTCCTGATAATTCTGTATATGTTGAAAATGTATCAATCTTACTCTACATACATATAAAGTTAACAATCTACTATCAATGTTAGCAGTTTTTAATCAGTTTTGTAAGGTTTGGTGAAAATTGGGAGTGAAAAACATGAAAATGCCCGGATCTGGTTGCCGGTCACTGTAAATCCAGAGGAACTTGTTTTTGACCAGATAAGTCTGGAAACAAACAGCAAGGACACACATTGAATACGGCAAGGTTTAGAATACCTGTAGAAATATTGAAACAGAAAGGAAAGAAATGCATAGATCAGTTTTCCCGATAGTCACCAGACCTTCAATGGACATCGGTCCGGTAAAGTTGACTTTTTTGCCGGACCGAAAGCATTTTTACCGGACCGAAAAAAAAGAAAGAATATCAGCGTGAAAAGTAAAATATGCTTATATTGTCCAGGTACAAGCTTCCCAAACAGCGATACAATTAAAATATTTGTTTTATTTTACACATAGAAATATTCTGACACGTGTCAGCAACAGTCCGCCTTCATTTAATAAGTTTAAATATGCACAAGTCAGAGAGAATGTGAGTTTGACAATGCTTAACTACGCATATAAGACACAAGGTCGGGAAGACTGATAGATTGGAAAAGAAATGCATAGATTGGAAAAGAAATGAAGAGCAAACTTCAATTTTTCAAGTTTAAGAAAGAGCAAACTTATCAGAGGGTTGAGAAGTCTGGTATCTATTCCACCGTGGAAGATTAAGATGGAACCCATACCAGTCAGTATTCTCAATCCATGTCATGAACCCTGAAAATGTGAACAATCGTACCATCTAAGACTAAAGACTTTAGTCTGAAAGTAGACCAAAAAATATGTCTGCATGTTTGAAAAGCAGAAATTCTGAGAACGACAGAGTTGTTTTGAGTCTGGGAAGAATGTAATTCCAATTTTACAAACCGCGAGATGTTGTCTACGTATCAATGGGGCGGGAATGCTATTACGGCACTAATCATAAGGTCATTATTAGCTCACTTACCACTAAAATTGGAGAAAACATCAGTAAATTAAAGACAAAAATATTATTTGCCGGCCGCTGCCATTTTGAAAATGCCCGTATGTAATAATTTGGAATGTATATTTACCGCAAGATGGCGTTCTTTAATTGCAGTGACCTCTTGCGTTTCAGGATGCGGGGAAAAAAATACAATTTTTCATATTTTCTCCTCTTTATCTTTCCATCTCAAAGTTGTGTCACATTCATCAGAGATGTATATTTAAACATGTTTTTAAATGTCTCTGCATTCATTCATTGAGTCAGTTTATGCCGAGAGCAATGTAAATATATAATAAGTCTTATCAGGGGAGCTAAAATTGTAATTTACATGTGATTCCAATTCATAGTAAATCATTGTTTTAGTTAAAACTGACCCTTCATCCACATTTTATTAAAGGACTGAAAAATCAATATCATAGTAAATTGATTTATTGCTGTAATCATTTGTGTATTTGAGATTGGCCTCATGATCAGCAGAGAATAAATAATTATTTATTTATTTATAATAAGTTAATTTCACAAGGTCACATCATTCAGTGCTCCTTGTTTCTATAAATCCCCGGTAAATGATTGATGAACGTTGTAAATAACATTGTGTGTCATTTACAAAATTAGAAGCTTCAAAATAGGTTCTAAAACATTATTTATATTAAGAATTGAAGAAAAAAAATCTGTAAACAAAATATATAAAAAACCTTCACACCAAACAATAATAAATAATAATATTTTGGAGTAATCATAAATCAATATGCACCCTGAAGTGGCCTTTGAAATAAAACCCTATTTCCAAGAATGTTATTATACCGTGGCATTTAAATATCCAAATGCAAGGGTCTGTATCTATCAAATACCTTTTCATCAAAATCCGTTTATAAGTAATATTGTCGGAGCCGTTTGAATATTTATGGTCATTTTTAAAGGCAAATCAAATATCACAGCCGACGACAACAGAGCTGTGAGCGACAACAAATCTGCGGCTTTACTTGTAAAGCCATTATAAAATCCATTTACATGTAAACAATTGAAAATATTGTCATCAGGTTGTCGGTAGATAAGGTAACAAAGTAAAATCATGTAATCTATGATATCGTCTAATAAATATTGACAACCAAATGATAAACTATAATGCTTTTTGTGGCTTTGTCCTCGAACAAGAAATAACGCAAAACATCTATATACACTTATCAACGATCATCCAGCGAATTCTTCACACTGATATTAACCTGTAGCGACCAAAATCACCTCGATCTTCAATTACAAAGGTAAGGAATAATCTATTCAACCAGTCATTATAAAAAACACACAAACGTTTGCGGAATTCGACCACTCAGAAATATTACATACTCATATCATATTATCCTAGAATCTACTGTGCGCTCTTCTGTACCCGTCCCCAGTATCGTACTAGGGCGATCGGAAGAAAATAGAACAATCAATACAAGATTAATCAAACTATAGTTCACTCTTCTGTACACGTCTTACATAAAGGACTTACATAAAGGACCTCTTACAAGTTAAAGAGGGTGAGAGATGCCTACCATTATTATTATTATTATTATTATTATTATTATTATTATTATTATTATTATTATTATTATTATTATTATTATTATTATTATTATTATTATTATTATTATTATTATTATTATTATTATTATTATTATTATTATTATTATTATTATTATTATTATTATTATTATTATTATTATTATTATTATTATTATTATTATTATTATTATTATTATTATTATTATTATTATTATTATTATTATTATTATTATTATTATTATTATTATTATTATTATTATTATTATTATTATTAATGCAGCTGTCGTCCGCAGCTCTGCTGTCGTCAGCTGTAGTGGAAAACATGATATGCACAGCTATTTTAAAAATAAAATGTATAATACCAACTTGTAAGTAGTGGTAATACATTACAATACCTATACGCATTACAATGTATGCTACATAGAAAAAAATAAATACTGAACAAAACTGTAAATAAAGACCGTTAATTTTGAGATTTGTTTTAAACATGCTAGATTTGATTTAAATTGCATAGTAGGTCTACAAAAGATAAAAATTGACAGATCGAGAGGCTTTAAATCGACCCAATGAAATCTTTTCAAACTTCATATTTATAAGATAGGTCTTTTAGTGCAATATCCGGAAAAACGACCAATTATAAGTTGCTTTTGTCATAGCAATTTATATTAAAAAACAACTCTCCAATCATAAGAAATTAACAATATTTGCAATCAAGTAACAAAATTATAAAATTTTGCCATGCAAATGGATTTTTAAAATTTAGCCATGCAAATGGATTTTTAATAGCTCACACCTTTCCGAAATTATCTTATATTTATTTTTGTTTTACAACATGAGGATAATGCTTTTATCGCTTCATGAATATTTATATAAAATAGAGAACGGCCCACGGGTTCTTTTTCAGACATTGCAATTGATAACAGTCTTAATAAGTCTTTGGATTGATAGTTACCTTTTGCGCCATTTATGCCGGTGACGCCATGTAGACATGGTAAACAAAAAGTAAATCTTTTACTCCGCATTTTATGTTCAACCTTTTCCATTTCCAGTGATGCTAAAATATAATAAAAGTTTCTGGATGTTCAAAGTTGATTATCCAAAGGGCAGTCACGACCTCTATAGTAAGAAAGTGAAAATCCATACTTTTCAGAAATGAATCTCTTACCTTGAGTTTAAGCTGCATAGCAATAATATAAAGTTGCTCTCAGTTTTAAGATTCTTGCATTATAGATTTAAGAAAAAAAAAAATATTTATCAAAAATAGAAAAATCCACAACATTTTGACCACTTCCATGTCCTATGTAATAAAGATATGGCATTTTAAAAAAATAACTCAAGATAATCCAAAAATTGCTTGTACCATCTCACCACAAAATCGACCAAACATGCACAGACTTTATGCTATTTTGTACCCAGCTTTACTAGGTCTCTTCAATATAGTTATATACTGAACCCGATGTAACGGAGAGTAGTTTTTTGAGAGAATTTGTCAATCAAATAATGGAGGCCAACATTGATCTTTTCATGACAAGTGCATTCATTCATATTATTATGCAATTTATTAGGACCCTTTTTCGTATTCCCCTTCAGTACCTCCAACAATATGAGAGAATCCCTACCTGACGTCATTTACAACAGACCGGGGGAATCTCAGTTGCAGACAAGCAAGAAGTGTCTCAGTCAGTAACCCATACAAATTCTCAGCCAAAATGAACGTGAAATCAGTGTTGATAACTGGAGCTAACAGAGGGATAGGTTTGGAGTTTGTGAAGCAGTTTGTGGGCCTGCCAAGTCCCCCGAAACATGTGTTTGCAACGTGCAGAGACCCGTCTAAAGCAGAGGTAAATATGTTTGAGATTGAATTTCCACCACACATGTTGCAGGTGTGTCATCTATCTTTGCCAGAAACTTGAAGCACAGCGGTAAAGCCTACAGGTTCAGCCAGATTTGGTAAATTGTCACTGGGCTTTACCCCCTCCCTTATGGGGGTAGCCTTTGTTAACCCTCACGGCATTGATAATAATCTTTATTAAGATTATTATCATTATATGGATAGTCCAGGTCAATATCATTAATGACATTATCATTGTTCAATATTAATGATATTGAGATTTAGAGTTTAAAAAGTTCAACCTCAGCATGCTCAGGGGTTATGTGTACAATCATAGAGAAAAAATAGACTTAACAAGAAAGTTTTTTAAAAAAGAAAGAATTTGTATACAGTTTCCTTATTGAAAATGATATTTATATTTTCTCTTCATTTTGAATTTGCCGTAAATCATAGACATTGACAAGCATGTACAGCGAGCTACAAGTAAACAATACCCACATGCTAAGAACTGGGCATACCTTACCCCACCACTGAGTACGGTAGAGTATGGTAAAAGTGAGTTACCGTCTCCGAGCGGTGGCCATTACAGTTTTCTCTCTAATCTGTTCTTATCATGCTGATTTTATGGGTCTGATTACAAGGACATGCACATGATTCTGCAATGTTCTCACAATAATCAGTCAAGTGCAACAACCTGTTTATAAACATCACCTGATAAATAGGAAAAATCATATTCTGTAATAAATTGATTACAAAGTTCTGATGTGAGGGACAGTAACTCTCAAAATAATTTCTGAAAGGGGACGGTAATCCCACTGATTATAGTACAGTACCTTGGTAGTTCTCAATAGGAGATAGAATCTATATGCTTGTGCATAGATGTTTAAATTCAATACTCTCATATGAAGACCATCAAATCTAAGGAATAATTCACTTCAAAAACCTATCCCAAAAATTAGAAGAAATTAATAGTTCTTTCAAATTAATCAAACACCATGTTCCTTACAAATGTAAAAAGCAACTTTACTTTTCATATGTTTATTCAATTATAAATTATGGTCGATACAAACCAACTTTTCTTTTACACAAAGACCTTAACCAATTACTTGAACAAGACATTCTTAACATTGCTATTGCAAAAACTGTTTATAAACAAAGGCACAATATGCTACCAAATATATTCAAAAATTATTTCTCTTTAAGAAATGAAATATAGTACTAGATACTCCAATAATATAATACTAGATACTCCAATAAATAGATTTTGGTCAGGTTATATAATGTTTTTTCCACATCAAACAGCATACTTGTAGACCCTGACTGCCAGCGGCGACAAGGGTCCTCTCCAGCTTAGGCACTGTAATCGGCGGGAATTAGTAGCGACGGAAAACTGGTCGGGCACGAGTATGCCATGTGACAAGTTTGTCCCGATTACCAGAGAAATATTTCATGCCAATATTCATTCATTGTTCCATCACAATTATTGTCTCAAGTCATCATTGATTTTAACCACTGAAGTAAATATGTGCTAAAAATTCTGCTTTGCATTCACTATAAAAGATAGGTGGCAAAAAATAGGTCACAAATATGTTTTGCAGCAATTTAAACTTTGACCGTGGATATTTCTTGACCTAAATGGATATTTGCTGTGATGCCTTTTGGATGTAAAAGCAATTTTGCAAAACAGTAAGTAGCATAATCTTTGTGTTATCTTACAAAGGAGGGTTAACAAATCGTTAAACCTCATGAACTTTTCATAATTATCCTATCTCACATTTTGATCTTTACAATGTTACCCCAAAATGTACCTTATTAGGTTGCTGGTATATTTACATGGGATCCTGTGGTACCATGGCATGTTTGACCGAGGCCGAAATCCTGTGCCCCCAGTTTGACCATGACTGGAAGAAGTATACCCCATGAGAAGTTGGCCCAGCACTCTGAAACAAAACTCATAAATTGCCTTCATGAAGGCTATTTGACCCTGAAGGCTAAGCTAATGTTAAAAAGAGAAGCAGGAAGTAGGTAATTTAATTTAGATCCCAGGGTTGGACATGTATGGTCAAACAGGTTATGGTCAAACAGGTTATGGTCAAACAAGTTATGGTCAAACAGGTTATTGGCAAACAAGTTATGGTCAAACAAGTTATGGTCAAACAGGTTATGGTCAAACAAGTTATGGTTATTTAACCTCCAGTGCCAAAGAGTGTATGGAATCGTGCAGGACTGGCACAAATTTCTATCATCTTCATTTGACATGGTAGAATGCACATGAATACAAAGTTCATGCCAACCCGTTTTGAGTATGTTTAGGCCTCATTTACATTTTCTGCTATAATGTGAATATTATAGACACAGACAACATATACATGTTCACCATGTTATTTATAGTTACCAGTCCCGGAATGAAGTAAATTGTCTCATTGAGCTTTTATTTAGAGACTGCCATAGCCTGCCCGCTAATTTTACTACACTAAATGTATTGACACAACTATAGAACATCAGCATCATCCAATATTATAAGGGATAATGAAACCATTAAGTAATATTAATTATTAAAGGGATTAAGCAGTGATTTTCCAAAAATACATCTAATTATCATAAATTAACAATAAAGCCTTTCATATCTATATATTGTTTTGGTTGATGCGCTCCAGTATGGGGCCACGGGCCGTGGCACAGTTGGTTAGAGTGCCAGCTTATTAGCACCAGTTCCTCTGTGGTGATCCAAAGGTTGTGGGTTAGATCCGATTGAATTCATGTTACAATTTCACACATGAGCTGAGGCCCGTGCCAAAGGAGCGCTCCAGTAAGTATCTGTAAAACCTTTTTGAACAGGAACCTAATCTATAGCCCCTTTTGAAAGCACAAGTTTCTTTCTTGGCATCATTTCTATGTGGAGTGTGATCATAGAGGCACTGAAAGGTAAAATGAAGTCATAAGAGTATTGCAATATACTTATGATGTCATGAAAGATATTGTCCTTGGAATAGTGCCAGGATGACGACAAACAGTGCTACCCTGATTTGAGCCTCATCACCTTTAATTGAACCAACAAGACTAGAAGAGACAAGCTGGAAAGTGAAATCTGGTGATGTGGTTTCATCAGGGATTTGCCACGGTTCAGAACTATTGTGTTTGGTAGCTGTTATTGTCAGAGTAATGGGGCTCTAAAATAGTGTCATTAAGGCATAATGGTGTCATGGTCAATATTTTGATTCTAAGAGCATGCTCAAGACCAAAATTGTTTGGGTTGCACATGGACCAAACTGGTCAGCAATAGGTCATGTCCAGTTTGGTAATGACCTAACAGGGACAGGGCCTTGACCACCCCAGATATGGCCAACTCACAATCCCAAACTCACTGGGTCCTCGCATTGTATGTGACATCTGCAGCACAGGGTGGTTTGATCTTGGCTCATAAAGGCAACATATTGTAGACAGTGGAAGGGACTTACCAAGCAATATTGTTACAGACAATATAGGTTGGATCAAGCAATTTAATTCCCTAGCATGCCATATAGGGATTCCACCACTCTAAATAATCTTCCACTAATTCAAACATAGACTTTCAGGAAATTTGTGAATGCTGCTTTGAAAATAGACCAATCAGAGCAGTTCCTAAACCAAAAAGCATCTCTTACACCAAACACTAGTTCCAGAGAAAATCAGTGAGGTTGGCCCCGCTGTGGGTAAGTGAAGTCGGCCCACAAGAGAAGCTGGCCCTGGACAGTCTGTAACAGCTCAAACCTTATGAAATCTCCTTCACTCAGGGGCCGACTTCACTTGTTACAGTTCCAGAAGAGAGCTTCTGGAGGTTCTCATGCTTCATGCATGAGGGATGATGACAGTAAAAAAACAATATAATATATTACTTTTTCACCAGATTCTTATCTTTCTATGTTGCTTTATAAGTTCTCCAGGCAGCTCCATTACTCCATAATTGGAAGTCACTGTTCCAAGGATAAGATTACCAACAATAATAATAATGATGCTATTTATGATGAGAAAAAAATCAAATATCATGATATATTAAATCTGATTTAATAATTGTGACAATTCTATTTTAATGTAATCAATTAAAACCATTCTTATATTTTTGTATTTTTTAACCTCCTATACAGGATCTGGCTTCAGTAGCATCATCAAATCCAAATGTCAACATTTTACAACTTGGTAAGTAAAGTTATTTTGTCTGTATTCACATTCAAATATCCCTAAAATTATAAAATAACAAGAAGTTTTAAAGAAATAATTTTTATTGACTATCTGTTAAATCTGAAATCAGGGCAGTTTCATATCAAGTCACTGCAAGATGAGCTGCTGTGTTTAGAGGTAAACAGGCAATTTTGGTGATCGTTTTCAATGAATACTGATGAGACATGAAGTGGAATAGTGATCACCATGAAAGCTACACAGTAATCCTGACTTGAGTGTGCTGGTCAGGAATCTGTCAGGAATCAGCATCAATCAATAATGCTCATAGTCTAACTCTAGCAGAGTTACTGTCAATTATGCAACAACAAATGAGACTGAATAACAATTCTTCATACAACCTTAAGTGCCCGTGGAGAGGATATAATTATTTAAATACAGCCTGCAGCACTATTGTTGTATTGTTAGTATATACCCGGTAATGGCAGTAGTGATATAACCCACCTTGTAAATCAAACCTTCTATATTATTGGTGTTTGATGGCCTGGTGATAGAATCCAGCCTGCAGGACCATGCTTACATTGCGAGTGTATGCTGGCTGTGGGGATAGAATCCAGCCTGCAGCACCATACTTATGCTGGCTGTGGGGATAGAATCCAACCTGCAGCACCATACTTATGCTGGCTGTGGGGATAGAATCCAGCCTGCAGCACCATACTTATGCTGGCTGTGGGGATAGAATCCAACCTGCAGCACCATACTTATGCTGGCTGTGGGGATAGAATCCAACCTGCAGCACCATACTTATGCTGGCTGTGGGGATAGAATCCAGCCTGCAGCACCATACTTATGCTGGCTGTGGGGATAGAATCCAACCTGCAGCACCATACTTATGCTGGCTGTGGGGATAGAATCCAGCCTGCAGCACCATACTTATGCTGGCTGTGGGGATAGAATCCAACCATAATTCTTACGTTTACACTGCTAGTCTAATCTGCAAGAGCATTTGGTTTATAGACCAGCTGCCAACTCTAACATGTTGGTGTAATATGGTTTACTCATTAGTATGAAATCTATCTGTAAAAGTCAGTTTACAGTAATTGTTGCCAAAATGATTGAAAAATAAAACTTTTCCAAGATATCGAATTATCAAACAGACAATCAGACTGTCCATTATGTTTTGTCAGTTTTGATATCACCTGTCATGGGGTTATGTGATGTGATGTATACTTTGTAGCAGGTGATTTTATTCCTTATCATGTTTATATTTTGTAACATATTTTTATCAATATCAGGATACAACTAATATACATGTTACTTTTGATTTTTACTTTTGATTTTGACCTGGATAACAGACGTGAATGATGAGTCAGCAATATCTGCTCTTGGCCACCAGGTGGCAGACAAAGTTGGAGAAGAAGGCCTGACCTTGCTAATAAATAATGCGGGAATGCTGCATAGAGATACAGTGGACACTGTCACATCTCAATCAATGATAGAGTCATTCCGCACAAATGCAGTGGCACCACTTCTGATCACCCAGGTAATGAAAGATATGTTTCACATATGATTTTGTTGTCCCACGCATTCTTTGCAACATGAAAAGCAGGGGACATTAAATTGAGCTGCGTCCGTGCATGTGTCCATGCGTCCGTCTGTGCGTCTGTCTGTGTGTGTGTCCGTGGTAAATTACATGCACTTCTGGGGAACTTCCACTGATCTGATAAGTTAATGGCTGTGATTGGTTAATTTCTGTTGCCATGACAACCATGTAGCCAACTTGGCTTGTGTGCATGATACAGCCAGAACAGTTTGACATTTAGCTTAGATATTGTACAGATGTACTCCTGGGAACCTTCTCCCCAATCTGATTAGGTTATGGCAGTAATTGGTTGTTTTTTGTTGCCATGGTGACCGTCCAAAAGGCTGGGGACTTAAAGTCAATGCACTTGTTCTTTTTACCCCCACATGCCTGAGGCAGATGGGGTATTGTCCTTGTCTGCAATTGGCACTTGGACACCTGTATATTTTAACCAGGCTATTTCGCTGTAGCTGAAGAGGGGGGATACTACATATAGAATAACTTTCATGAGCAGATGTGAACTTCATATTAATTAGCAATTACGATTTTAAGGTCTATAATCCACAATCAGTTTGAAGCATGCCATGATTATATCTAAAATGTCCCAAAAAAATTTGATTATTCTTTGGATGGCATTAAACAAAGAAAATATAAATACTTGATATTAGTCGCCAGCTGCAAAAACTGAGTCGAACCCGTTTTAACTACCGTTATAACGGGTTCAATTTAAATAATAGAAATGTAAGACTAGCTGGTTAAATTTACTTTTTCTGTGCTAAATTAACAAATAACATTACTTTGAACACATTTAAGCCAAAAAACATAAGTCTGTCCCAGTTTTTTCATTGTGGATTATAGACCTTAAGTTGACTGTAATGAACGTCTTTCAAAAAATATTCTGGCCACTTTTCGACAGTCCCAAATAGAAATTAGTTCATACCTGGTTTTAGCATAAAGAGCATACTTGCAACATCGTGTTATTATGACCTTTAACCTTGCTAGCAGCTACAGCGACCTTATAACTCTGACAGATATGGCCAGACTGTATCTCAGTAACCATGCACACCTATTTCAGAATTAACAGAGAGGATGACTTTCAGGTATAAGTTTGCAATATAAATGTTATTAATGTTAATCTTTGACCTTGCTGCAATGACCTCTATTGAAATATATTATCTGGGCTATATGATATGAAGGGTGATGTTACGATACCGCGCACTAATCCTCTTCCTTAGTATCTTAAAAGAATAATAATGTCTATACTTATAAACTGAAATCTATCATGGGAAAATAGAAAGCAGAGATCTGTGATACATATGTGTCTGTATACAGTTTACACTCCCCACATTGTGACTGATGTGGGTGTGAGGGGGTCCTCCCAGTCGGGCAACCCCTAGTGGAACTGCTGTGACTGCAGTAGTATGATTGTTCAATGGTAGAAGTTTTCGGCCGCAGCAAGTCAGGCAAAGTGGTAGGGTTCCGCAGGCACTCGTAAAAGTGGGTTAAAAACACTGGTTAAAAACATGCTGTGTTTATGGCCACCACCAGGACCCACTTGCAGCGCACACCACCGGGCAGCCAACTCACAAGGAAAAGGCCTGGTCCTTTGAGACAGTGCAACACAAGGAGAAGAGAGCTGACCGGTTTAAGTGGCGTGTAGTCCCCCGTCTACACGGTTTAGTGGCATAAAGCCTTGGAGTGGTCCCCTGGGAGAGTGAAGCTGGTTTTGGTAGCCCTCAATCTGCCATGTGCTGCCTGTCTCACCGGTACCCAGTCAAGTCGGTGCGAGGAGAGAAGCCCATAGATGTGCTCTGGTCGTGGGATCCCTGGCTGGAGTGTGTGATACATAGAAATCATATTATGTGCAAAAGGTCTGACAGCCATAGCAGCATGTGACCCTTAAAAGAGGATAGCTGTTTAGTTTAATAACAGTTTAATAATCTGGTTTACACATATTTATATAAATATTTAGATATTTTTTATAGTTGCCAAATTAAAAACTACAGTTTGCCTCTTTGAAAATACCATATTCTAATCTAATCAATTAAATGAAGGTTATTGACAAATAGGCAGGGATTGAGACCTTTTCTGTTCTGATATAAATATATTGTCATGGGTTCCAGCTGCTCCTAAAAGGCATTTTCTACTTTGCACTTTGAAATTAAAATAAGCTAGATATTCAGAAAGCAAAAACAACAATTTTCTGTCAGTGTCTTTTCTTGCTTACAAGTGTCCTTTGATATGATACTAAATAATGTATAAGTTCTCCAGAGTGACAATGGTGTCAAAATGTACTCACATGAATAAAAAGTCCTCCTTAAAGGGATTAAGCACCAATTTTACAAAAAATGATTAAAATTCACATATTGATGATAAATCTATTGGTCTTTCATGTCTATAAACCTTTTGAAAAATGTCCCCATTATTGTCAGTAAAATCTATTTGAACAAGACCCTATTTTATAGCCTGCTTATGAAAGCACACTTCCTTCTTGGCATCACTTGTATGTGGAGTGTCATCATCGAGGCACTGAAAGGTAAAATGATGTCATAAAAGTATTGCAACATACTTATGAGGCCATGAAATGTATTGACCTCTGAATAGTGCCAGAATGACGTCAAACTTTGCTACTATACTTTGAGTCTCAATTGAGGTCAAACAAAGTTCAGCTACCCGTGTTTACCCATCACGTGCAGCTTATGGCTCAGAAAGACCTCTGCTGGGAGTGCAACTCGTATGTCTCATAGCAACTTATATTGTTACTCTGTTATAATTTCAATTTGTCATATTGTTCATATGTGGCTAAGCTTTTAATAACCAAATTGTAGAATTGATGCTTAATACCTTTAATTATATCAAAATTCTTAACAAGTAAGTCTTTTTTTAAAAAAGAATTTCTATACAGTTTCCTTATTGAAAATGATATTTATATTTTCTATTCATTTTGAAGTTGCCGTAAATCATAGAAGTCATTGACTACAGTGACCGACAACTGTCCGAAACTGGCAGTTGAAACTCGGACATTTTTTACCCAAGTCAAATATTGATTAAAACTGTGCTGTACTAAATGCAATTGAGCTGAATATTGTCTCTCATACGTTATCTTGTATTCCCACTGCTTTTCACAACGTTAAAACTTTTTTGTTTTCGCGGCACGAGTGATGTTGCAAAATTACAGACTGCAGGTTTGCTGAACGCGTGACCCATGTCGGTTTTACGATAACTCAATGGATAATGAAATGCATAAAACACCAACTCGAAACACATGCCACATGTGGCACTCCGAACCGTCCTTCTTTCAGCAGTTTGCAAACCTGCTCGGAAACTAAAAACATGGGAGTACGAATCAAATGCATCTACACAAATAACTGTCATTTACACATTAGTGCTTGCTGTCTATGAGCAATAATAGTATACAGTATATACAGTTATTAATAATAATAATAATAATAATAATAATAATAATAATAATAATAATAATAATAATAATAATAATTTATTTATATAGCGCTACACCAAACCAGGAGCGCTTTTTTCAGGATAATGCTTTCTATATAAATATGTCTTAAGTTTTTTCTTGAAAGTGTCAATTGTTTTACAATTTTTCTATTAGTCTGTATTTACAATTTTTCTATTAGTCTGTATTATAATATATATTTATTACGGCTTTAAGTGCTGTATGCAAAAAAAAATTGTGTGTAATAAATACATCATTTCTGCTGTGTTCACAGCACAATATAGTGTCTTTGAGGTACCTCTTAGATATTACACTGTCTGTCCTCTGTGTGTGTGTTTGTTACCATTTTTTCCTCTACTTTCAATGTGCGTTTGTCCCCTGCAAGTTATATCAGGTTACATAATATCTAGGACATAGGGGGGATCATTTGATCCTTGGTCACTGATTACATAACTTTAAGTAACATCAGGGGCATGATTCTTTTATGTTTTGGCTTGGAGTGGGGGAGGGAGTGGGAAATAATCCTTTGATTCTGGTTTTTTAAAAAAGGATTCTTTCTTTGTTAATACTTTGTCAGGCTCTGTTACCCCAGCTAAGGCAGGCAGCCTCCTCCTGTCCTAACAACACGCCCCTCTCACCAAACAGGGCGGCGGTACTCAACATATCCAGCTATCTGGGCAGCATACAGCTTTCACAGGGAGGCATGTACACCTACAGGACCTCTAAGGTAATCTTTACCGAGTTTTTTACTAGTACCATATATTAACGCGGGCAGGACTATTTTCTCTGGTTTGCAGGCCTTGTTGCCGATGCTGAAGCTGGCTGCTGGCAGAAGCAGCATGGCCGGGATGAGCATTAAAAAAGCAGCGGTAGTCAACATCACCAGCAGGATGGGCAGCATTGATGACAACACGTCAGGCAAAATGTACTCCTATAGGTGCTCAAAGGTACATGAGCAATTCATACCCAATAGAAGACCCTATAATTTCACTTCTCACCTCTCAACTGTTATAATTTTCTTTTATTTTTTTATTTTTTTTTTTACCAAATTTTTTCCAATCTTTTCTCAACTATATCAATCATTTATAGTTTTAAATATTTCTTTTTCTCTTTAAGTATTTACTATCATTTAATTTAATTAACAGTCTCACTTATTTCCAGGTCAGAGCAATGTGAATTAAACAAACTTTTCCTTTCTGTACAGGTTAGTCTAAATATGCTGACCAAAAGCTTGGCGTTTGACCTCAGCAAAGACCAGGTCCTAGCTGTAGTTCTACATCCTGGATTTGTGAAAACTGACATGACAGCTGGAATGCCTGCCCAAATCACGGCCACTGAAAGTGTGCAGGGCATGCTGAAGGTCATTCAAGGCCTCAATGAGGAGAACACTGGACAGTTCTATCATCCCAATGGCAACATTCTGCCATGGTAAAATAGGACCCATGGCAACCTCCCATATGGATCTGTGTGTAATGTTGAAACTGAAGATCAATATTTTTGTTGAGGACATTGTTTTAATGAATCATTTATATTCCTACATTTTCTAATTTTGTGCACTTTTTGCTCCATAATAGGTGGTATAACCACAGTAGAATATATTAGAAGTAGGTCAAAACCTGTTTTATTCTTTCATACAGCATTACTTTCCATCAAAATGAAAGCAAATATATTTTGATAAAGGAAAAATCAAATTAATCATTGTCACTTTTAGAGTTTCTTTTATAAAACTGTGATTGTGATATTTCACATGGCCAACAAGAACATACAACATAGTAAACTTACTTTGCCACTGAAATGAATAAATAACATTAATTATACAGATTGTTGGAAACTACATATATGGTAATGCTGCGATGAAAGTTGGCTCATGGTAATAAATATTATTATTAAGCAATATAGATGAATAATGCTTGTATTACCCTAGGTGGATAAATATTCACAACTGCCTTTTATGCACCTAAAACATTTCATAACAATGTGTGATGGCATATCGAGTATCAAAGATGAAAGATCTGAATGAGGCACTGCGAGTGTTTATTCTTCATTATAGGCAGCTCTTAACATGGTGACAGCGTCCTTAGCCCAGGACCTTAAAGCAGATAACATCCTTGTCACAGCCCTGCATCCAGGCTATGTAAAAACCAACATCGGAGGCCCCGAAGCCTGGATCAACACTGAACAAAGTGTTACTGGCATGATGAAGGTCATTGCAGGACTCACTGAGGAGAAAATGGCTAAAATGATCACCTATGAAGGGGAGGTATTACCTTGGTAATCATAAACCTGAAAAGTTTTGCAAATACTTTTATCTTGTTGATAAGATGCAAAAATGTGTGATGTTCCCTGCCAGAATATTTTAAACTGAGATTGTTTCCTATCATTGTACCATTATAATGATTTGTTTTGGACAGAATAATAATAAATATTAGGATTTAAAAGTGAAGACATTTGCCTTGTCTAAGTACTAATCATGGTATGATAATGTATATTGCAAGTGTTCTGAATGGTACAATTGATATAAAGTAGGTATGGTAGTCTTAGATACTGTTCTAGCTGTGATTGTTTACATGCAAGGTATATATTACCACAAAAGTAAAATTCCATGTTGTTTCGGTCTATTTATAGTTTATATTTGTTAAATAAATACTTTTTAAGTTGTTCCTTAGATTCATAGATATTTGTACCTATGCAGCAATGCAAAAGGGTAGCTTTAACCAACACAAGACAATTTGTATTCTTATTGATTTTCCTCATTTCTATGGGCTAATAAAAACATTCTCTTGTATCAAAGTTGTGTTTTTGTTCTACATATCAGTGTACAAAGGATGTTTTAACCCCAACACCATTCATTTCTTTAATGCTGTAAACGCATTCAATTTAAACAGCTGAGGATAAATTAAGGTGGGTTATTGGATCAAACCCTTAAAGCATTCATCAAATAACAGAGGCCACAGACAATTTCTACCAAGATTTTGGGTATCTGTAAGCCAAATCATTTCAATGTCCCAATCTGCTCATCATTATATTTTAAGGCCAATTCCTGCTCCAATTTAAAATTTCCATGAATGGTAAGGAATATAAACTTATCATATTCTGCATAATATTTAACTGGACATGTGCTGTTGACTTACATATGGCATATGCATAATATCAATGTTGATGGCAAACTTTGATCTCAATTTCAGACAAGTCAAATGTGATAAATATTTATAAGTATTTCACAAATCACATAGTAATAAACATGTTAACAAATATATGACAAATAAGCATGATTTGAATTTATTCAATTTATACACATGTTCTCCCTCTCGTGACCTGCAAGCTACATCTTTCCATTGGGCTATCATTGAAAATATTTTGAATATAATGTTTTATATCATAAGAATAGACTAAATGCCGGTCAGACTGGTGACATCTGGAGGTGAGGTGGCATTCAGGTGATATGTACTCCACCCATCAGGAAGTTGGTGATACTGATATACCAGAACTCCCAAAGTGTTGGTATGCAAAGCGTTAATAAGAACACAGATTAAGTTCAGCCATATACCACATTTAGCCTGGAAATATTAAGAAATGAAATAATTACTGGTCATGGACTAATTAGACAAAATATTGGAATTCAATTTGATAAAATCAATTATGACAAACACAATATTGGAATTCAATTTGATAAAACTGCACATCATTTTTTAAATTTTTATCCAACTTAGACTCAATGGGTACTAATATAACTGGAATCCTACCTACCATTTGTGGTATAGTGAGGTGTCCATAGGAGAATATGATGGCATTAGGTGGAGTAGCCACTGGCAGCATGAAGGCAAACGTGCAGCTTATAGCCCCAGGTACCATGAGGTACAGAGGACTCACCCCAGATGATGCTGCCTGCAATGTAATAATCAAATAATATCTGCACAATTAGAAAATAATATTACAATTATTTAATTTCATTTTAAACAGTACCAATCTAGAGTTCTTTTGATACTTTGTAATTAGGAAAATTGAAAGCTTTTGAAAGAGTTTTTTGAATAAATTAAATAATCTTTTGTAAGGGCATATTGTTTGCTCAAATTACATGTAGACAAGTTAACGGGAGCCTTTTGACGATAAATCTCGAGGTAGTGTCCCACAGGTCTTTTCTGCCTTCCCCTATGGGAGGTTAACCGTGGTAGAATAGAGATCCTCTTTCTTTATCACATATAAATCACCCCAGGGAGGCACCTTCCTCTGACTTAAGGGTGAACTGAATGCCCACCACCCTTTGCGTGATTTATTTTCATGTTTTTGTTGGTCATTAAAATTATTAAAATATGAGTTTTTGGTAAATATGATATATTAATATTTCTTAACACAAATTTGTTCACAGTGTAATTTTTTTCTAAAATGAATGTTCATATGTTGGGGATGCAAGTGGTCATGCTGAAACTGCCCGAAAATAATCAACATATATTGCCTTTTTTGTATGTCACTTTCAACATTATTTCAGTCATTTCTTGATGAGACCTACTTGAAAGTGCAGATTAGTGCTGCCTCACTGGATTGTCAAGTCCTTGACATAACAACCCACCCGGTCACAGATTGAAAAGGACGGACAACAGCTAACGTGTTTCAGCTCATATGATAAATTGTAACATGATTTCAATAGAACCCACGACCTTTGAATCACCACAGGAACTGGTGCTAATAAGCTGGCGTTCTAACAAACTGCGCCATGGCCCATGACGTACCATATATTGCACACAGACAACCTGTCAATCTTTCTGCAGTGTCCATTTAAAGTGAATCGAGTGATCATATATCAGGACGGGTGATGAGACCGGTATAGAGAGATAGATAAATATATATAATGTATGGTACCAGTTGCGCTAGGATTGGTTGTGAGATGGATGTTACCACCACATTACTGGTGACCTCAGTCAGGAAAGACAAAATAGTACTAATCACGAGAATCATAACCCAAGCTGGTATATCCTGCAGTACTGAGAGCTGAAGTCCCACCCACAGGGACAAACCAGACCTCTGCAAACACAATACACAATAGAAACAATCCACTAATATATATTATATATATAAGCCTCACATTTCGGTCCTGCGTTATTTTCAAGTCGCCTTGACAAAGTGAGCTTGCACAACATTTATCCCTAAAATAACCAAGTATATGAACTCTTGGCTTTAATTTCAATAATGTAACATTGAATCTAATATTACAGATCATCTACTTATTTCCACATAACAATATTAATAAATGGATGCTTACACTGCAGCCCTCGGCCATCACAAGACCTCCCCCAAGAAGAAGCATAATGTGCCAGGGTGTCCTATCAACCCAGGTCTTTATATCCAGAATCGGTTTGAAGATATCATCCACTGTTAAGAAAACCACCAACGTAATCAATCAATCATCTGTGTTTCCTTCAGGCTCCAGTATCAATTTTGGATGCTACCCAAATGAATTAACAAATACTACTCCCATAAAAAAAATGGTGGTGACGGGAGTGTATATTTTGGGTAGCAGGGGCACATGGCCTTTTTATGAATTTAAATTAAACTATGTGAATATAAAGGTAACTAAGTCTGATTTGTATTGTTAACCTCTTTCAAAGATAAGGTTGACCATCTTTTTTGTTTGTAAATAAGATAATATACCGGTTGGCCCATGTACGCTTTATAGATTTTTGGTTATCATTTAAGTAAACCTACATTTTGCTTCATTAATTCTCCAAGGTGATTGAGATGGTAAAATAAACAGCATTAAAACTATGAATATGGAAGGAACACTGGAACCTACAAATCTGCAAAAATAATTCAACCGTTAAAAATATAAGGGCAGAACAACTCGTGTAAAATTTATCGTTTGCTGTCTTACAATATCTGTTTCATGAAGTTGACAGAGAAATGAGAAGTTTAAAAAATCTGGTACAAAGCCTTGTCACACCCCACATATAAACACATATTATTACAGCCTTCCGAGGGGTCATTTCCACAAGGATCACAAACGTTATCTGATATTTATGCAATTTGGGATTTTGTGTGATTTAAACAGAAATAATGATAAATGGTGTTTTGAAACATGTTTCCATTACATGAATTAAAGGATTGGATTATGTGGAACAAAAATGTCTATATTCTAAGGACATGAATGTAAATGTAACTTCATACGTGGATTAAAATCTTCTCGCCCAAGGTTTCCATTTCACCTTACATTGCAAAGATAAAAATGTCTGCACTATCTTAGCTTTTCAGATTCCTTAGCTTTTCAGATTATATCATATAGGGATGCTGACAACTTACTTTTCTTTAAAGATGGATGCCCATCCTCCTGCTCCGCGCAGATCTCTTGTTAACCACAACAATGCCACTGTCACAGAATTGATTAAAATCACCTTCTCTGCAAATCTAAACCAATCAGCACCACCTTTTATATAAATGCAATGTAAAATAACTGGGAGGTCTAACAGTTACATGTACTTATGAAACCTCTGGTACATTTTAAGAAAATGTTTAATTGCAAAAATAAAGGAATTGTCAATAAATATACTATTCCAGTTGAATAATATCAGTAAAATTACTGTATTTGCATTAAGATATTAAGAGGTGATGATATGGAAAAAATATTGGACTTTTCGTTAGCAATTTGCAAACATTTGTCTTTAAGATATAACTCACTTCATGGGGCCGAGACTGTCATATTCGTGTTTCAGCATCAGCCTAATGTTTAAGATGGTGTCATGAGAGATAGTGCTCTTCCCACAGAGGTTTGTTGTGGTGTTGTGTGTTCCCATCCAGTAACACTGTAGATACACCCATCCCACCAACGTCATCACCACGCTCAGTGGCACACAGTTCAGCATCCAGCTCCCAAATGTTATAGGGCTGTCTAGACCATGAGCTTGAAATACACTAAAACACCATGAAAATCACTCTTAAAATATAATTGATAAACATGAAATATTTAGCAGTCAAGCCAAACAGTTTTCAAGGCTAAACTTTCAATGCATGAGAAGATTCAGGCTCATAATGCATAGGATCACTTACATGTCACTTTGGGATTTGAGAACCATAGTTGGTGCGGTCCCAATCAAAGTTGCTGTTCCGCCTATTGTGCAGGAATATGCAACAGCCAGTCTCATCATGGTGCACATATGGTTGTACTGCTCCAGGCTCATAGTCACATCACTAAAAGTCAATATATGTATATATAACACTTATATAACAAGCTTGCAAGCATGTCTATATCTAGCTGGAACAAAGGTTTGTTAAACTATTGATACCATAATGATTTACCTTGTTCCACATTCATTGGACGGGGACACGTTTTCTTCTTTTTTGCTGTCTACTTCAATTAAAAGGATACAGGTGTAAATATGCAAAGGAAACACTTCAAGAATGACCAATCTATTCACATTACACATTTTCGTATTTTTAGATTTCTAAACAATAGATGAATAATGCAAAATGTTTATTACAAGTACCCTCAAGAAGGACTTCGTTCATCTCCTGTACTTCTCTACCATCCAGATTGTATATGACTTCCTGCATCTTATCCTGTTCATCCTCAACCACCAGGTGTCGCTTGAGTTGCTGCAGGACAGCCTCAACTATGACAATCATCATAGTGGTGACTGCAGTGTTGCTCATCCACATTGAGAGAAACATTCCTGTGCTCATAAACCCGAATAGTAATCTGTAGATATATGGTAATAATCTTTATTAAAACAACGGTTGAAGGTATACATTCACATCGCGTAGAGCTTTCATGAAACCTCAGGTAATTTACAGAGACCTCTGGTATGTATATAAATGATATATGGTCATGAAATGACACATTCTATCTTCCTGAAATCAACCAAAATACACTTGCCAGGAGTATTGTTTATAAATATATAATATATTATTTATATTTGATCACAAAGTGTAGGGTAAAAACCTTTGTATTATGTGGGAAAAAAGTGCATAAAAATATGAAATATGATTCCAACCACGGTCACTAGAATTCGATATAATAATCGATAGATATACAGTCGATATTGCTTACGTCTTTTTTTTTACTAATCTCTGACTTGTAAATATTTAATCGGGTGGGGGATCTAACGGTGCCCCTAGACATACATGTGCTTCCTATGACTGATTTCTATTACAGACGTGGACAAAAATATGGAATGATTACCAAATCCAACTTCAAGCTTTGTTTTTGTATTACACTTAATAGTACGTACAGTGACGTCACCACATTATCCCAGATATGTATTTTAGTCCAGATGTGCCTGATGACCTCTTTCCCAATTTCTACATAGTGATTTATGTGGTTCATATGCCTATTAACTCTACAATGCTGTTGCATACTTATATTCACAAAAAAGGCTACCGATCAGTAACCAGAAGTCCTCTAACAAACTCCCATTTTGAAATTTTCTGTTTTTTGCTTTTCATTTAATATATCACAAAATAACTGCTCAGTTTGCTGATTACAAACTGAGTGTTTTGTTTTGTTCACTTATAAAAGTTTAATGAGCTAGTGAAGCATTAATATGTACATTTTACAAGTCGAAATGTTCAATATATTTCAAATTGTGTGATAAAATAATAATGAAACATTTGATGTAATCATATGGTGGATAACATTTACCACCAGCAAAATAATGTAAATCAATAAATACAATCTAACACACATACACATGCATCACATGTCATGAAGGTGACAAAGGACACATATTGGAAGTGCATGTCACTGATCAGAAGGTAAATATTCTGCCAAATAAACATTTTTAATTATCAAGAACAGAGTTAGAAAAACGCTTAACTATCTGTTACATAAAGTTGTATCTGCAACAAACTGAAGGAAGTATGACAGGTATTAGCCACACATCCACCCACAAAACATGTATTAGGTCCTACCTTTGACACCATGGTCATTAGTTGACCTTTCTTGTGAGTCGTTAAACCAACCCGGCTCTTCATAAACTAATATAAGTTTACATGATAATCTGGTTTATATAATTTATAGATATCAATGCTTGGGTGGAAAAGGAAATAACACCGAAGGCTGTGACCATGCAGCATGGTATTCCTGGGATGCCACATCCTATAATGATAAAGGATATTAGCATTGCCAAAATTGGCCATCGGGATCATGTGTAGATTTGTGGGCTTTATTCTACAACACATATAATACATTTGTGGGCTATATTTTATAATACATATAACCCATTTTTGGGCTATATTCTATAACACATAGGACCTCATAGGCATTAAGACAATTGCGTTCCTGATTCAACACACACAGGACCTTGGCATTGCCAATATAGTCATTGCGATTATGGTTACCCCCAGATATTTGCTTTGGGTCATGCCATTCAAATGTGGATTGACTTGTTATAATGTAAAAATAACGCAAACATTTATATTCCACATTGTTTTGGATAGGTAAGTAGAATATCATTTATTGGAAATACTCAGAATCTTTGTCAACCAAATCGCAGTAGATTTCCAATGTTGCCAGGTTTAAGAATGAAAGCCAATGATAAAGATGCATTAATATAGGAACTGTTCCTCTATTAAGCAGAGCACAATGTCACCTCTTATGGTCTATAGTGCCTGTACACTACCAATGCCACCATTTTAGAGAAGGTTTACCTTGGGATACTACATCCTATGACCAGCAACACCTTTAATGCTATCCTTTTGTGTAGATTCCATTTCTCTATAGCAATAGCAACAGCAAAACTACCCATGAACATCATAATAATGTCCTGTAATTAAAATGTTATGTATTACACCTTGTATTTATAAACATCAATTGATTGTTAATGTGTTTTTTTTTGTAAAGATATTCATCAAATTACGAATAGTTGTTTCCAAATAATTGCAAAAGCTAAGTTTACAGGTGAGGTACCTTCATATAGATTGGAGCTAGTTCTTTGGAAGGGATGATCCCCATGAGAGGAAAGAGCACAGCAGGAATGAGAGCTGTAATAGCCAGTGGGAGAGCCTCCAAGATCCAGAACACAGCCACGAGTAGCACCACATACCCACATCTTGCAGCCTTACAAAATACAAATATATGATAGATACAGCTTGCAAGACAACTCTAATCCAGACCATTCCACATAGTTATCTATCTATTTATTATTTATCTATTTGATCTATTTATTTATTTTTCATATTTATATGTGCACAGTTTGCACAGTTTCTCCCATGCGAAAGTTCTGAGGTTTTATTCCATGTTGGGACCAGGACCAAGCTACAAGGTTGAAAAAGAAAATGGATATTTTCCAGGGAGTTATTTCCCACCTGAGCCAGTGCTTTATGACTGGTTATAATCAGATGTATTTTCTATTTTCTTATATTGGCATCTTTCAGGTTTGATATTTTCTTGAGACTGACAGTAAATTATTTAACATTGAAAATGGCATATTTGGCAATTGTTTACTTCTGTTTTACTGTGGCTGTTAAATAACCTAGCTGCGCTTGGAGTGCTTTGTCTTGCCCCAGGGAAGTATAGCTGAACGTACCTCTGTGTGAACAACACATGGCAGCGGGAGAAGGAGTATGGGTGTGAAGACCACAATAAGGAAGTGCTTTGCATTCTTACTTTGCAATATCTGTTTCCATAGAGCATGTAGAGATAGTTGACTCTGTCTGCAACAGACCAAGGTAATGAATTATGACATCATACCATTGTTCTGAACTAATCTGAACGAATCCGGGGGATTACATACATATGTAAAAAAAACATGAACGTGATCAGTGTGACGAGATTTGAAAAAAAGGTTTTGATAGCGCTAAAATTCGTCACTGAAAGAGCGTGCGATCTCGCTTTTGGTTCACCACGTTGCCCTCTGGTGGCCATCGAATTTGTTGACCCCAGATTTTCACCCTAAGAGGAGCGTAGAATACGGAGACGTCTGTGATGAGGAGGCATGATCGAGGTCTTTAACATTGTAACTGGAAAAGGATCAGTCACCAGGGGTCACCATCTGAAGTTAAGGAAACATCACTGCAGACTCAACTGCCGAAAACATTTCTTTATTTAAACCATCTCCATATTCAAGAAGCGGTATGATGGGATCCACGGGGCAAATAAAGAGTCACGGCCTGACTCGCCTGCCCCTGCTGCTGCCCCACGACCCCCGGAGGAGCACCGTTTCGGTGAGCACCGATGGCTACAACCGTGAGAGAGCTGTACAGCTGCACTAGTAAGAGATAGCTATACATCAGAGAGAGAGATAGCTGCAGATCTCTGCTATTAGTGCAACTTCTAAGTCTAATTGCAACTTATCTTATTTTTTTTTAAATGTTAAACTTCAATATGTCATGATGTTCGTATGTAGAAGTGCTTTCCATGCACGAAATTACAGGATTAATGCCTTTTAACATTTCTTCATTAATCCTCCTTTATGAAGTAAAAACGTATCTTTCGAACACCAATTTGTGATTGATGCTCCAAAGCCTTTTCTGAATAAAATTATAACAAATGATTTACCTTCTGTTATCCATATTGCAAATTTCCTTTCAAAGACAGGACAAGATTGTCTATAGTCACTGATAAAGATAACATCGCTACTTACTATGGTTGCTATAAGATAAAGGTTATAAAGCAATAATATTTATCAATCTTTTCATAAATCTTCTCTGCGGCTTAAGTGGTAGTAATTTGCAAGTCACGATCTTTACAACCCTCATGTCAAAATTTTAGCATAATATAAATCAGACCAAACTTTCCATTTTGGGTTCTAACCCCTTTGTTAGCAAACCTTTACCAGTCACCAGTCACGGGCCGCGACCGGGAAGTAAAAATATACATATATATATATATATATATATATATATATATATATATAAATATATATATATATATATATATATGGTTGAGAAGTAATGCATTTCAAATAATCTAGTTCTTGTCTATTAACATTTGGTTTCATTAACAGACTGCATGCATACACATGTAGTTTGTGATGTAAAACATCATAGATTTCAAAAGGTAAAAAATAAAATATTAGTAGCTGAAAAGAAAACAGATAAAGAGGGAGAGGTGGGAAACAAAAAAGACTAAAAGATCAATGCTTATGAGTACATATATATCATGTTATATTCTTTGATCTGTGATATTTTTGAAAGGATAGTGGGCTACAGTCAAATACAATTTGAATATGATCATATCGGTCAGTGGTGGTGGTTAGATGAGACTGTTTTCATAAATCTCTTTGTATAAAAAAAACCTAGCTACGAGTAAAAATATAACAAATATAACAATCTGAAATTGTGCATATCTCTTGATACAATCTATGAAGTATTGCTTGATATATTTGGTAAAACCCTGCATACTATGTGTCATTACTTTATCTAGTATGATATCTGGCATCTGGTTTAGCAGTTTAGGAAGGTTGTGTCTTTTGCATTTAGTAGCATATTTGTGGTTTGCAATTAACTCATGGAATTTATTTTGAGAGAGTGTTGCATATTCATGTATATATCTATTATAACATATGGGCATAATGTGGTAATTTAGTATTTCTACATTTGTAGTGAAACTTAAGTTCTTGAAGTTTGAAGATATCTTCGAATTTTTTAATAGGTTTAAATATTTAAAGATAGGTTCTTTATGTTCATTATATTTAGTCACAAATGTCCTTAATCTCATTTTCTAAGTCATGCACTGCTGAGCATTTCAATAATTTCCATGACTGGTTTTCAGGCTTCCTAGGGCATACCTACCAGTGAACCTTTTTTTATTTTTAGCTGATTCCTGACATCTTCAGCTCACCAAATTAACACTGT
Organism: Amphiduros pacificus; assembly: GCA_949316495.1. NCBI lineage: Eukaryota > Metazoa > Annelida > Polychaeta > Phyllodocida > Hesionidae > Amphiduros > Amphiduros pacificus. The sequence continues at coordinate 52,228,523 of OX439001.1, read as the reverse complement.
GTGTTCTTTGTACAAAGTTGTGAATGCTGATCACAATTTCAGTGGGACACAGAGCTATTTCACAGTGGTAAAACACTAATATTTCCCTGCTCTTTGCAAATGTGTATTCTACATATTTAATCCTCTGAGCTCATGTCACTAACTTATATGTTGGAGTTAAAAGTCCCCTGTTACTCTCCTGTCACTCTCTTTGATGTTGCAGTTAAAGGTCCCCTACGACCTGCCAATTGTCACTGATGAAACTTTTTAAATTCACCATGCATCACTTGATTTCATTAACGACATTAAGGGTCCCTATTTTAATACAAGCATGAAGTTCATTTGATATTTGATGTTTTTTCCAAAATATGCTTCCAAGTATATATCCCTATACACTTATAGGATATGGGTTAAACCAGGGTATAAAAGGATACATACCCTTTATAAAGTGGATATATCCTTTTTTATGTAATAAATTATTTTATGTGTATTTATAACTTACAAAGGCTTTTTAAATGATCTCAATGAATTTTGATTAACTCATGGGGCCTAAAACATGCTTGGTAGACATGTCTAGATTCTGTGTAGACCCCTCAATATGAGAGCATAAGTCTCAGTTAAATATATAGAGTAGCCTTTTTTCTCGGGCAAAGTCAATATATTCAACTTACTGACTGGAATGAGGTGTAAGAGTACTAAAAGGAATTTTGATTGACTAATGGGCCTTATAAAGCTTAATTAGACATACCTTATAGACATGCCTAGATTGTGTCTTTGCATGCACAAGAAATCAATTTATTATGGAAAAAGGATATATCCATTTTATACAGGGTATAAAAGGTATATCCTTTTATATCCTGGTCTGATCGTGGTCTGACCCGTACACGGATATATACTTGGAGGTATATTTTGAAAAAAAGTCAAATATCAAATATCAATTGAACGTCATCTTTAATGACCAACTAGGACATCATACCAAGTATGTTACCTAGATATGTACGCTCTAAATCTTGGCCATTTATTATCAAAATCAGGTCATTATCACCTTATTTTAACATTTTTTTCATGTCATTTGAACTTGAAAAAGCCCCAATTTTGTCATTAAATTCTTCATTTGGGATACCATTGAGGATTTGGGATACCCTTGAGCTCAGTACAAGTAGGCGTTTATTTAGATCAGATATTCCAATGCCACATTAAACATATTTAAAGTGACATGCTAATAGAATATATATACCATTACATAGACTATACTACAGATTAAGATATATATATATATTTTCCTTGATTAAATCTCAAGTCTGTTGCTTGATATTTAAAAGAAATGTGAGTATATATTTAATTGTTCTGTATGAGTGTTCAAAAATATACTTTCAAACTGTCAGAGAAGAGTGATGATGGGTGAAAGACTGAATTTTCATTATCATCTTTATGTATTACAAAATTGCTTCCTGTGGACATTGCACTACCTCATATATCATCCACTCTTTTGATGGGCACAAGCAATGTGTTTGTATATTTTCTTTCAGTTTATATTATCCTGTCCAAATATTATTCAAACACAAAAAAAATGTTGTTTCCACATTTGTAATTTTTTCTGATATCAATATATGTCTTCCTATTTTCATATGAAATGATTACAGGTGACATCTCTGTTCAGAATCCCTACCATCACCAGAATAATGATTAATAGAATTACCAGTTTTTATAAATTGGAATTTATATTTCCAAATTATATTCAGTGCACCTAATGTTTCTAGACCCGACTATACTGTCTATATAATTTGTTCTTGTTAGTTCTCAATTCCCCCCATCCATGCTCCATACTATATCAATTATAAACACAGATTGGGTTTATGTGCAAGAGAAAATATTCAGGCAATATTCACTATTGGAAGTTTGTGGTTTATATTATATTAGGGCATTGCTGTTGTGGCATTGTTGCCCGTTTCCCATCCTGGTGGAAGGAAGTCATAGTTCCAGATAGGTATCCCCCATGTATTGGCTGCTATTCCGACCACAATTATACAAATTATATTCATCACACATCCAGATTTCACCTAAAAAAATATATATTTGGCTATGAATTAAAAGAATTTTTAAAGTGTTTTTGGTGTTCACTTTAAAATGATTAAAGCTCGAAAGTGTTTATATAAATGGAGTTTAGGTGGGATTATAAAATAAAATAGTTTGAAAGAAGGAGTAAATAGAAAATATATTGACTCATAAAGAATATAGTACAGACCATGTCAATGACTTTGAGGTGTCCATAGGAAAAGACGATAGCATTTGGTGGAGTGGCGACTGGCAACATGAAGGCATAGGTGCAGGCGATCCCACCAGGCAGCATCAGGTACAGTGGATTCATATTCACTGCCACCGCCTTTAAAACAATTAGAACATTTTCAAGTACAAATCCTTTACCTCACATATATACATACAATGTTGAGAGAATTGAGTTATAACTATGTCTGAAATTGAGGCCAAAACTGTGAAAGAAATAATGAGCATGGTATATAATTCTTATTAATTTCTTTTAATTAAAAAAAAGATTTGAATTACTTTATATTTTTTTAAATCTAAACATCTACCAACCAATCCTACATGCATCATGAGTATAAAACCAAGATTATTAATTACCATTTCTGCGAGAATAGGCATGACGATTGAGATGATGGCCACGTTACTTGAGAATTCTGTGAGGAGTGATAAGAGGAGACAGATCACAGACACTAGTAACCAGGTGGGTATGCTCTGCAATCCGCCCATCTGACTCCCTAACCAGGCCGACAGTCCAGATTCCTAGCATAACAACAAGCAGTGTCTACAAATCATGGGTATAATCGAAGAGGGTTAAGCCTATGCATAAGTAAAGGTTTAAATCTATTCAAGCAATACTCAATAATTTATCTGTGATTAAACTAACTAAAAATATATTATTGCCAATCTAATGATAATATTAATGAAATCAGTTCAAATGATGGTTAAGTGAAGCGAGTGCATGACAATTTTTCTGTTGTTCATTGGTCAGCACTTCCATGTGTATGTCATAGTCGTATACGATGTCAACAAATGTGTTCCAAAATATTTAGGCAGATAGTACAATATGAAATACAACTAGTGATTTGATGACATATACGTGTCAGAATTGAGACTGACAAAATTTAGGATATAGCCATTTGTCTGTATTTGAATCTTTGTCTATAATATGAAAGTATAGCAGACCTCACAGCCATCAGCAATGGCCATGCCTCCACCAAACAGTAGGAGTATATGCCATGGCACCTTCCTGCTCATAGTCGCCAGGTCCATCAACGGAGTCAAATTACCAGACACTGCATCATCAATTAACACAACATTATTGTACTGAGGAAGCGGTAGTTTAGAGGATATCAGGATATGGAATATATGGAATATGCACAAGGAAAAACCCCATTTCTGCCAATACAGACCCACCAGACATGCCACATGAAAACCACATGGATTTCTGGTTGAAATCTCAGAAACGCATGGGCAACCAGATATCCACATGGTTAAAGTGTGATTTATATTGAATTACTGACTTGATTACATGAATAAATCACCTTAATTTGCTTTGTATATTCTACCAGTGAACCATGCCATAACCATGTCTGACCAGGCCAGAACTACGCCATTTCATCATTTTTGAAAAATAGTTTAGCTTCTCATTGCTTTTCAATTTTTAAGGGGGAAATATTGAGGTGCCACAAGAAAGGTAAAGAGATTTACAGCTCAGCTGAGACCCCTGACAGTGTATATTCTTTACCACAAAAACATTCTCCTATGGCATATGATATTTGAAACAGTAAAGATATGAAAGTTTCAGCAGGTCGTGGGACATACAGAGTTTAACACCTGGATCTCTTTTAAAAAAAGTGAAATTGATGAAAACCAATTCCTTTTTTTCCTGGCTTTCCCAAAAATTACAATTACCCAATACCTGTTTCGCCTTGTCGTAACTTGAATGGAGATTTTGATGGGAAAATGAACAACATTGTGGCTATAAGAACAGCTGGTACACTGGCCCCAACATAGCTGAAAATATCAATAATTTCTGAAAAGTTATATCTTAAACATATTATAGAAGCTTTGTATTTCACAGATTATGTAAAAATAGAGCACATAGTAAAAGTGGGTAAATAGAGTACAATGTACTGAAACACAAATCTTAACATTTTAGAAAAATTACCCAGAATTTCATGTTAAAATGGAATATAAAACCAAATTTATAATAAAACCTTATGCAAAAGTACAACATGCATACCCATCTCTGAAGAGAGCCTCCCATCCAGGCATGAAGCCGGGGTCCCTAGTGAGCCAGAGAATAGCAAGCATACTGAAGTGTACCAACACAGCCCACTCAGCAAACCTATAAATATACTGACCACATTATTCACAGTTTGTCACTCATAGGGGTACAGGTACAGTGTGGTAAACATCCTGTTTCATGAATTTAAGAATCAAGTCTTCATTATTTGGTCCATAGCAATTGGGAGCTAAGTTCACAGTGTGATTTGGTTCAACATACATGTGTTTCGTCTGACATTGTCTGATGTTTTTGAATATATTGTAAAAAGAGTTCTTTGTAAAAAAGAGATCCACTGTGATGAAATATTACATTAATCTGACTTGTTGTTGCTCACCTTAGACATCAACTTTTTGAAATGAGCATTTATTTGTTAACTGTGGGATGTAAAATAACTGACATGCATGACAAGTGTAAACATTAAACCAAAGAACTCTACACATGTGCATTACTATCTCGCTGTATCTGGCACACCAATCAAGTTAACCAGTCACAGGTCTTAAATAGAGTGTGGTATCAACTCACGATGTCCGTCCAAGATTTTTATATTCCTGTTTCAGAACCATTTCTATTGCCCGGTGTGACTCCTTTTCTCTTTCCGTTTTTCGTTGAAAAAGATACTTGAATGTCATTCTGCAAATCAGATTAATTGATCTTTATACTTTTAATCGCTACAACATTAGTCAGAAGAAATAATATATTCATGACAGACCTGCACACACACATATATATGCCGAAATACTATATCATACATGAATTTGATTAAGGTCTATAATCCACAATCAGTTTGAAGCATCTGGAGAGAACTTCGGGTGGTCTCGTATATTTACGTAACTGCCTTCGGCTCTGGGGGATTCCAGAATGAGAGTGAGGCTATGACGCCAGTGGGGGGTATTTCCCATTCAGCACACATGGCGGACAAACCAAACGATAACAGAGGCAGGTGGTCTTCTCTGTCATATGTTGTTAAAATGTTAATATAATGTCATAATTATGCAATATCCTGCTAGCACAGTATATAAACTCTAACTCTAACTGAATTCAGACTGGATATTATGCAACTTTCTTCAATTGATAAGTAGTGTTCTCCAATCACCCATCGGCAAAGCCCAGATAGGTGATGTAAGTCGCCACCTGCAAAAACTGAGTCGAGACTAATAATAACAAATTAAGACTAGCTGGTAAAGTTAACTTTTTCTGTGCTAAATTAACAAATAACATTACTTTGAACACACTTAAGCCAAAAAAACATAAGTCTGTCCCAGTTTTTCATTGTGGATTATAGACCTTAAGGAAGTGTACTATGCTTGTGGTTGAATTCTATTTTTGAATTAATCACGTATTACATTACTACTTCACATGAAAATGACTTGAAAACAAATTATTCTCTTGAATAAAGTTCTTAAATATCAGACATACCTTGGTCCGAACCAGAATACTTGAAGCCATAACCATCCAATGATTATAAGTATGGTGGACATTGGCACAGACCAGGCCATCCATTTGGCAAATGTCACCCCGGCATCCAAACCCTTATCCTCAAATACTCTGCAACAGATCACCACAAGGTTATATATGACAAATGCCACGTGTATACAATGTGACCTCAATTGTGTTCAGTCAGGGTGTTGGGCTTGTACCATTGGGCAAACATTAATAGACAATCAGGGCTCTGTCAGCCAAATCACTCCATTGTCCCAATCTAAAGGTGCCCCACTTTTAGCAAGACTTTACAAAGCAGGCGTTTGCACAGGATCACTGGTCAGCTAAACAAAGTTTGTTGACAAAGTGTCCAATGGATGATTTGCATTTTAGCAGAAGTTCCACTTTTAAATGGTACAGAAATTTGTGTTGGGGAAATATGATGGGTAAAAACTTTTGATCACAAAGTTTGGGGTATAAACATTTATAATATGCTAGGAAAATTTGTTTGAATGCTTTCAATAATAATTTCAATAATAATAATAGTTTTATTATACTTTCATTGTGCTCCATATTTTCTTAATTCTCTTGTGTCATTATTGGAATTGCCTGTTTGTATAACAGATGCGTTTACCTTACACATGAGCTGAAGTGATAATGGAAGTTCCACGTCTATCAAAGCTGAGATCTTTATTATGTAACATCTGCACTTAATTTTCAACATTGATCAAAGTGAGGATGCCAGATCCTAAATTTGCACTTACTTTTCCACCTGGGCCACAGTTAGGATGACCGCTCCAGTGCCTATCAGAGTTGAACTTCCTCCAAAACAAGAAGAATAGGCCACTCCAAGACACATAGCTTTACACACCCGCTTGAAACGATTTTCATCCATGCCGTCTGATCGTGAATGCCTGAAATTCAAAAAGAAGTTCTTGGTGATAACATTTGCCCTTATATTTTAGTCAACATTTCCAGAATCATAATATCTAATCGTATACTAGAAGAATAATCACTCACAATTAATGTATAGACCCTTAAGTGATTTTGATTTTCAACCAACTTTCAGTCATTTTGATTTCAGATCCTTCACAACTTTGCAACAGCAATCATAATTGCTTTGGGCAAAGTATGAATTCTAAAATAACACTAATCAATCATTTAATCCCACATACTGAATTTCGTTTTTCTCAAGTAAGGAACTTTCTCTTAAGTGAAGAATTAGTCGTGCAATACATGATTCCAAGTAATGTATTAATGCTCAAGGGACCTTCGGATTCATTTTCCTATCTGCATATGGCATACGTTGTAGTTCATCTAAACGAGTGAAATGTGTACAAGAAAATAGAACTTTGATACATAATTATGTATGCTTCAATACTAAGACATTAAACAGACAATACAGATATTGATTATTTATAGGGATAATGTGAGACACAAAATGAATATGATATGAAAGACACAAACATGGCTATAATGATTCACTTGCCAAGCACCAGGCCATAGGCTATTTGAATACATTAATGAGTGCCGCTTCCCGGCTATATAACAGCACCTATATAACAGAAACTGGGCTCAGCTTTGGCGTCAGCGCTAGAGAAGGATCAGAGATCAACCCTAGACCGACTGAGGGCCAGAGGTTCCATTTCAGAGATGACCATCCAATTGTTGCACTCCTGCCATGCCATATACTGACCCAGACTCTGCATCTATATTGTATTGTACACGACAGCAGATTGCGTCATTTACAAGCTGCCAGCCAGAAAAGTGTGCATATTGCCTCTTTTTGCATATCGTATAGTGGTGGGCCCCTGTGACAGCAATAAAGACATCCTATGTACACCCTACATATAGACTCTGTAGTCATCTGTTGTCGGTATAGTCAGGTATATTGACCTGTGGAATCAGAGCAAGCGAGTTTCCCCAAAGTTACTATAGGATAGCCGAGACCTGGAAACCCTAGTTAACAATAGTATATATTTATATTTTTGGAGCACTACTCAGCATTGATATACTTCACAATTTGTCATTTATAACATGCAAAGTAATATCAATTTCATTTTTTTTTCATTGAAATATGGCTGAATGTATAAATAGTAATTGGCATGTTATGAAAAAAGAACAATCAAGCGATGGAAAACAATGGGATGGCATACATTTCTTGAATTTGCATTTCTTGTTTTTCATCCTTGGGAATTGGTGCATCCACTGAGTGTTCCTCTTTATGTGTTTCTGTCATGCTTGATTCTGATTCCTCGTCTGGCAATTCAGATATTCCATCTGCAATAAAATTGAGAAAGATGCATTACTCTTCAGCACATCAAAGTGCTTTCGGCAATCTCACTTGAAATTGCTTGAAAATCTGATTTCATGAAAGCTTTAATGGGAAACTCCAAAATGCCATTATTGATTCTATCATTTATGGAATATGAACTGGAATTTTCCACTATCCTTGTTTTTTTAAAGAAATTTTAGATGTGGTTGTTGTTTTTAGAATGATTGTTAATTATGTTTTCTTTAAAGTATGGGCTATCAAAAAGATAACACCTCAGAGTACTGGGTGGTGTTTCTTTATTTTTACTTAAAGGCTTTTTTAAATACACATATTTCAACAATATTTTTTATTTATGTGTCAGAAACAATCCCCAAAATGTAACCAAATTTAAGGTATAGTTGGTTTATGCTCTTGACATGAGACAAGATATATTATATCCAGCATGGGATACTGATACTGACTTTGCTGTGTGTATTGGTGGTCTGTCACTAGGTGAACTTTGAGTTGCTGCAGCACAGCCTCCACTATGGGGATCATCATTGTGGTGGTGGCTGTGTTACTGATCCACATAGATAACAGGGCAGTGGTCAGCATGAAGCCAAACAATAACCTACAGATACAAAGATAACAGGGCAGTGGTCAGCATGAAGCCAAACAATAACCTACAAATACATAGATAACAGGGAGGGCAGTGGTCAGCATGAAGCCAAACAATAACCTACAGATACAAAGATAACAGGGCAGTGGTCAGCATGAAGCCAAACAAGAACCTACAAATGCATAGATATTAGGGCAGTGGTCAACATGAAGCCAAACAATAACCTACAGATACAAAGATAACAGGGTGGGGGTCAGCATAATGTTAAACAATAACCTACAGATACAAAAATAACAGGGCAGTAGTCAACATGAAGCCAAACAATAACCTACAGATACATAGATAACAGGGCAGTAGTCAACATGAAGCCAAATAATAACCTACAGATACATAGATATTAGGGCGGGGTCAGCATAAAATTAAACATTAACCTAGAAATACATAGATAACTGGACAGTGGTCAACATGAAACCAAACACAAGAACCTCTTCACAAATAGATGAATATATGCAAATGTATTTGCAATAAGTAAATAATACATATAGCAGGTTGTGATGCATTAAGAAGTGCACACCTTGGAGGGCTGAATCCCACAATAAGTAATATTCTGAGCGCTATCCTCCGATGCAAATTCCATCTCTCTATGGCCACTGCCACTATGAACCCTCCCATTGCCAACATTATATTCTCCTAGAAAGAAATGCACACAGAAACATTTAATTTCACACACTTGTGGGGGGGGGGGCTTAGGTAGATTTATTATCATTATCAAAGGGGCAACAGAAAATGTAGCCTATGGCCTTTACCTTCATATAGTTCAGAGTGATATCTCCAGATTCTACAATGCCAAACAAAGGCATGAGGAAGGCCGGGAGGAGAGCTGTCACCCCCAGGGGCAGGGCTTCTGTACACCAATACAGGGCGGTCCATATTAGCACATATGCACAGTATGCTTCCTAGAAAATACACACATATATATATTTAGATTTCAGAAACTATAAACGATGCACCCAAATTGAGTTGGTGTTTTGGATGTTAATAGGATTGAGAAGCCCGACTTTCCACAATCCATTACCAAGCTGCTAATGTTATTTGAGGAATTTGATTTTGTATAACATGATGTTACTCGCAAAGGTGTGCATAATATGAGGTTTGTATATCACGATATAATTTCTGACAGGGGTCTGTATAACATTGGCCAATACAATGCTACTCACAGGGTCTGCATTACAATGGTTAATATAAACCAACAATGGTTACTAATAAGTTACTCACATGGGGCCTTATAACAATGGTTAATATAAAGTTACTCACATGGGGCCTTATAACAACGGTTAATATAAAGTTACTCACAGGGGTCTGTATCACAATGGTTAATATAAAGTTACTCACAGGGGTCTGTATAGCAATGGGAAGAGGCAGCATCAGAAGGGGCACCAGTATGATAATGCACAGTTTGATGAGCTGTGTGTTTCTGGTGAGTTTGCTCATCCATGACTCTCCTTTCACGGAAACATTCTTTTCTTCACTGCAATATATATGAATACATATGACGCATTTTCACATTTCTAGAATTAATGTATATGCTTTGTGGTATGTGAACTTACCCCATCATTTATTCAGATGCTGATAACAAACTCCGAAAAAACATTTAAATTGAGATATGATATCTAAATGTTTATCTCAGATCAAACATTCTGAGCAGTCCTCCATATATGATGGTCTCTATCACTCCATACACATACTATGCATAACACCATTTTGTCATTAATTGTGCCCATATGACTTGTGAATGGTGATCAGGGGCAAGCCAAAATAGGTCATAATGTTTAAGTCAATTTATTATAAATTGATAAATATTTTGTGCAACCATTTTTTAAGCCTTAAGTTTCAGTTTAATGTTTTAGAATAGATGCGAAATTATTGATGAACAAAAATAAAGATGGTTATGATGTTATTCCCTAATTTGCTGTGTTTTAGAATGTTTGAAATCTCTTCAGTGTGAATATAATTAAATATAGAAGTAAAACAAGAGCGAGACCTTTCCAGTTTCTAAGTAATATCTACCGATAAATGATAAGTTTGTTATCATCTTGTTAATCTGGTAATTACTTTTACTCAGGGAGCTCCATTTATTCCTTGAGAGGTGTTAATTGGAACACGCTATGACCCCCAGATCAAGGAACATGAGATTAATGGCTTGTCCGATGAGAAATGGCACTGTTCACGCAGCATACATAATGATGAACATGATATCTGTTATCTTGTGTATTGATCATTTGAATCCTGTTATGAAATGAGACATTGAATAGATACCCAATTATGTGTTCGCTTTGTGCGCTATATCATAAGCCCATGCTCAGCGCTCCCCGGCACAACAATCATATATGGAGATAAATGGAGGCAGTGTTGATAATGCTTATCTATCATCCACTCATATTTTGGTGTAATTGTCGCATCGTATATCAATCGTTTGGTTAACAAATAGGTAGCACATTTCAATTGGTATAACTTTTTTATGCTAACCACACAAATTACGCAAGTGAGAGGTTCTCATTTAGGAAGAAGTTTGTGGTCATTCTACAGCGTTTTTACACCACCTCACAATACCATAAAATCAAGTACGTGTGATGCCATAGACCTCGATATTGATTTATGTTCTTCATTACCCTAGGCCTGTTGTGTACCCACCAAGGAAAAAATAAATCCCATTTAATACCCAATTCTACTTAAGTTTTCAACGAATATTCGGTATATCGGTATTGGTGATTCATATCACACTATCTTAATTGCATCACCTTTTTAGAAATAGATATTTGAAAATCAATAGTATATCTATTCTTAGATAGTTTTTTACAGTTACGTACATAAACTTTGTGCACTTTTAACTGGAGAGTTTATTTGAAAAAATCTATTTAAATAAATCCTTATTCTCACATTATTGTTTGTGTAGTTAATAATATCCAGCATATGATTTACAGATAGAATTCATTTATTCACCTATTTCCATTATTTCTATTAGCTTTAAATTTCGCAAAGAAATTAGTCATAGGTTTCAATTTCATTAAAACAAACTTGATGTACCTTAAAATTTCATTGAAATATCTTGCCATAGCTTTCAATTTCATGGCAAATACATTTCCGTAGCTTTTAAGCTTCATAAATACCTTGCTGTAGCCTCGTCCTTTAGTGGATGAACCTTTTTTGAAGAAATTCCCTCCATATTATAATCCTTTTTTTTGTAATATCCAAAACTCTTTCTCAATGTAGTATGATTAAATAAAAATGGGTGATGGTGATTGGTATAATAAATTACTAAATCTGAAATAGAATATCCCCAATGATCTTTAAATGGAATTGACGGACTTTGTGATATAAGCGATGCCCAGTGAAGTGCCTGATTAGAGATAAAACCACGAGATTATATTCTCAGGGGAGCATGATTATTGGACAGTTAAACTGGAAGGAATCAACATTAGATTCATTCACATGGGGGGGGGGGGGGTGCACACTTAGCATGCTGGACCAAATATACCATAAAATAGAAATATATCATGGACATTGACCTCCAAAGTAAAATGAGTCTTTCTCTTTCAAACCTTCATCGGATCTATGCGTTTAAACAAATATATATTATTCATACTGTGAAAATCACCCTTCCATATCAAAAGATAATTTTCTGCAGGCTTTTTAGTTTTTAACAAAATATTTATGGACATGTGAACTTTAAGGGCTTGCATGGAATATCCTATTCAGTTAAAAATGTCTAAAATTTCACCATTAGATTTCCACGAACCTATTCATCATGAAATGATATTTTTTCTTTTATATCTAAAATCTCAAAAATAGCTTTAAAATTTGGCAGTAACACACAATGCTTCAAAGGGAAATTTACCCATTGTTCCAAACAATGGGTTGCTATGACGTCATGCACACATGCTAAAACGTCAACTCCATTCGTTTTACTCCAAGGTCTGACCTAAAACAGGCTTGATTACATGCAATATATTAGACATAGCCTCGTCCCCATGCAATTGCCATCTAGAATGCAAAAAAGCAGTAATGTGATTTTAAAACTATGTATACAGAAGAACTACGTCAATTGGATGTTTATCCAATGCTTCTTTTACAGCTTGGTCAGCAGCCTCATTTTCTTGGATTCTAATGTGACTGGGGATCCAATAAAAACGACTTTCTTTATTTTCCTCGGTACAGAGTCTATGAGGCTGCTCAGGGATTTTGTAGTTAAAATGATTTTTCCAATCCTTTGCTTTCATTGCTTGTGAACAAGACAAAGAATCGGTGAATATTAACAATGTCTCATGTGGAGAAGTCTCGACACTGAGAACAAGGGAGATGAAAAGTTTATATTGCTGTAAGGATTGTCGGAAACATTAAGAGCATATAGAAATAAGGTTTAGTTGTCTTTCTTCGTTTCTTTAACATGATGAGCACGTAAAAAGATAACGTTGTGGTCCGACTTGATGACATCCTCTTACCCAGGTAACACACAATGTAGAAACAACGTAGAAACAACTTTCAACGTTTTTTTTGCAATGTGCTAACAATGTGGTAGTACATTGGAGGATGTTTTGGTCTGACCTGATAATGTTTCTATGTGCTCACCACGTTGTAAGCACATTGTTCTGCAATGTTTTGTAACTTGCTTACAACATGGTGAGCACGTATAAGAATTTTATATCTATCTGTTGTGACATGCATAGTGCTCAAATAAAATCCCATCATGATGATTTTATCTCTAGCATGAAAAAAGTACTTGTCCAAACCATAAATCGATCCCCAGACCTTTAGCATGGAGAGACAGATGTCTTACTAGCTGACCCATGTTTTTCTCCCTGATTTTATCACACAAACAGTCTTCGGCACTATATGAAGTTATTTTATGAAGGAAGATAGTCAGCGATTTTAGAGACCTAAGGTTTCGCATTCAGAAATTAAGTTTTCAAACACTTTCAACTTTCATAATATAAATATTTATACCCCAAACTTTGTGATCAAATATTATTTCCTATCATATTTCACCTTCCATTTTGTGCCATTTGAAATTTCTGTGCCATTTGAAAGTAGATGAATCTTCTGCTAAAATCCAAATCATCCATTCGATACGTTATCGACAAACCTTGATTAGCTGACCAGTTATCTAGTGCAAACACCTGCTTAGTAAAGTTTTTCTAACAATGGGGCGCCTTCAGATTGGGACAATGGGGTGATTTGGGTTACAGAGACCTGTTTGTCCATTATTGTTTGTCACTTGGTACAGGCCTTACACTGACAGACCACAATAGAGTTCACATGCAAATATACTTGTGGCCACCTGGTGGTCAAATGAGTACAGCCTGGCACTTCCAGCAAAACACAATAACCATTGTCGGTGAATATTGGTTGATTTTAGTGAGATAGTTTGCTTGTATCGGTTTCGTGGCCACACATCATTTAAGATTACCCCAGATCTCTGAAGAATTGCCTGTACTGTGACATCTGTGATTTCATGAATGGTAATTGACCAAACATCATTAAAGTAAGATGAATTGGCATATAGAGTTGCAGCACAGAAATGATTTTTTGAAAATCTACCTATCACCACTTAATTAAACATTATTTATCTAGGGGGGTTACGCTGGTGACAGGTAGGACCAGACAGACTGCACAGACCTCATGGGAGGAGCAACCTATTCGCTTGGTGAACCCTTTGGCCTGGGTTCGACTAATCTTAGGTAATGGGAGCCTTTTCAGAGGTGGAAGGATACCTGCGAGACCATAGGGGGAGCCACGAGCTAGGCCTTGCCACCAGGTTGGTCTATGCCAAATTATTCTGCCCCATGACGGCAACCGAAAAATCCAAAAGCGAGCGCAGCCCGCCACAGAGAACCCATGTCGTCAGCAACAGGCTACGCATCTGACTTAAAAGTTTAAAGTGAATGGGTTGTTTCTTTGACATAGCTGGGGACATGTGGGGTATGGCTTTTAAAGCGAGCGTGACCCTGGGGGTGTTGGTGGGTGGGACGGGGTTGCCGTGAAGTATATGCAGGGACCTTATGGCAGCCAGGTAAACATTGCATGTGGCTGGGTCTACTGGGAGGTCAGGCTCACCTGCATTGCTGAGGTGTCTCTTCACTAGCTGGTAGTGGCAAGAAGCAAAAGGAATGGCAGAAACGAATATAGTGTGAATATAGTTGTAGGTCCTCTTGGTGTATGATAGCAGGCCATCCTGCATCAATCTGGAGACCATCGCATCCAAGCCTACAATGCCTGGCAGTGTGTTAGCCATGTTGGCTAAGTGAGTGCATACAATTAAAAAACGTTATTCAAACATTTGATGTTATTCAATTAAATTTTGCAATTTTTTATTACATACACATTGGATATTGAATTGAGCAGGTACATAGCTTATTGCAGGCTGGATACCTAAATTGCATAACATAAATAGATAGCCATTCATGAGTGAGAGTCATACATAGGCGTTAAACACGTGTCAGAAATCATGCAATATAGGCATGACAATTGTCATGTTTCGTTCACTGTAGGGTTGAGATGCCTAAACCTGGGCAAGTCTAGCCTAATTAGGGCGTCTGCAGAGGCATCATAATAGGTGCCAATATGAACTGCCCAATATTCAAAGTGAAAAATACTCATAGGATCAGGACCTTTGGATCTGGCATTCTTGATGCTATAACACACTGCCATGTTATCAATATTCATGGCAACTTTGGAGTCTATTACCATAGGTGGCATTTGCCATGGCGACGGCTGCTAATTCCCTCCATGCTATACTCATCTTACTCATCAAACTGTTCTCACATGTGAACTCAACCATGGTCCATGAGTCCCTATATCAGATAACTATGCCTACATCAGATGCATCTGTAACTAGAATCTCAGCTGAGGACATATTCCATTCTGTGGGGAACCAGCATACCCCATTGTGTAAAGAGAGGCATTGCTTCCACCATTCCATGTCCCGCCTAGCTTCATGAGTCAATCTTATACTATGGTGTGAGTGCTTGGCTTGCTTTGCTAAATGAATAAGGTGGCGGGTAAAGAGAACGCCTTCCTGTACAACTTTGGAGCAGAAAATGAATTTACCTTTTATAAGTTCTCTCTTGTGACATATTGCCTATCATATAGTAGATCACACTATATGTCCTCGCCTAACTGTATCTATCACAATACTGAGAAACTCAAGTTTCTGGGAGGGCCCCACAATCTTTTCATCCTGTATCTGAAACCCTGTATCGAGTGAGTTCTTACATCCAACTACTCGAGTGAGTTCTTACATCCAACTACAGAGGGAGACAGTGTAAGGATGTCGTCCAAATAATGGATGCTGTTGCCAGCTGCACCCTTGCTTTTATACATGTATTCTAATCATATGGCAAAATCGTCATAAAGTCGGGGTGAACTGGTCAGACCAAATGGTAAACATGACATGTGGCAATACTTCTCCTTACTGTTGGCATCAGGCCATGCAAATCCGAGTAAGTGCCTGTCACCAGGCGACACCTTGACACTTTGAAAAGCTGCTGCTATGTTGGTTTTACCCATCCAAGGGGAGTCATATTTTTGTATCATCCTGACTGCGTCGAACACTCTATACTGTTCATCCCATCATTTACAGAGTTCCCTGGTGGCCAGGACAAGTCATGAATAACTCTTGCTTTGGGTGAAACGCCCCAAAGGGGATGCCCTAAAGTTAGGAGGGGATTATCCAAAGGTCCCTCAAGCCTAGCTCTAAATTTTAACAAAATCATCTACCTTACCTTTGTGTATGGAGCTTGAAGGCCATTTTTTTTATTTAACAGAACAGCTGTCGTCCCCTGTAAATCCTATTCTGACACCATGTAAAGCCCTGTCATACAATTTATCAGCATATTCATGACCTGAGTATATAGTAGTCAACTAAGCCCTGTTTCCAATATTCAAGTGACAGAAATGTGTTTGATTGATGATGTGGCACACCTTCCTTGCTTAATACACAATTCAAATGGTCCATTACATTGTCCGCAGATGTGCTGTCGCCTACAGAATTTGTAAGTACACTTGAGCAGGTTGAAATTATTGCATACCTCCCCTGTTGATGCATTGTTTGGTTTTTGTCCTGTTTCCCGTGCCGTCGGCCACTGTACCGGCTACACAGTGGCGGGAAAGGGGCAGTCAGAGGTGCAAAAAGGGTTATAACTTTTGCACCGTGGATGCCGCTGGACTTTGACTGCAGTAGCATCAAGAATGGATTACACTAAATGGGGATCCATCCTGACAAAGTCAACAGATAGCTTTGAGAGCGCTATTCTATGACACATATCCAATATCAGTTTACTCATAATGGAAATCAAGATGGCCGGATGGAAGTTAAAAATATGCTTGATTCCTCTTAAGGGAACATGTCATGGATGAGCTAAAGAAAGTTGACTATCAAATGTAATCTATCAAATCAGAGCACAAAAACATAAAGTTATTCATAGTTTAAGAATTATCACATTTGGTTTAGAACTGAAATGTCTACAAGCCAATCTATCACAGCCAAACCATCAAATATGCTATTATCTGCAGCCACAGCTTCATATATTTTGTTTCAGTTTAATCCTATCCCAATTTTATTCAAATAAATGGAGAAACGTTACTGTTTCCAAATCTGTAATTTTTCTCATGTCAATTTCTTTTTCGAAAGTCAGTATCTTATTGGCAAAAAGTCCCTCTTGTAATCACTAGTGATGTCTGGGAAGATAATCCCTACCATTACCAAAAATAATATTTTAAAGTTAGATACAAATTAGAATTTAAATTTCAAATTATATTCAGTGTCCCTCTTGTATCTGGACTAATCGATATATTTTTTCTCATTTATTCTCAACCCCCTCCATATGTGCAAGAAGAATATTGAAGCAATATACACTTTTGAAAAAAGTTGCCAGTAATATTAGGGCATTGCTGTTGTGGCATTGTTGCCTGTTTCCCATCCTGGTGGAAGGAAGTCGTAGTTCCAGATAGGTATCCCCCATGTATTGGCTGCTACTCCGACCACCATTATACAAATCAAATTCATCACACAACCAGATTTCACCTGCAAAATTTAATTTGAATTAAAAGCATGTCCTTAAAAATGTTAGTGATCTGTCACCCTAATGTGTTTTGAACATTATCTGCACATCTTCATAAATCATATGGGATTATAGTGTAAAATAGCATGAAGAATTATTAATGAAAAGACAATATATGTCAAGGAATTTTGTACAGACCATGTCTATGACTTTGAGGTGTCCATAAGAGAAAATGATAGCATTGGGCGCAGTGGCAACCGGCAGCATGAAGGCATAGGTGCAGGCGATCCCACTAGGCAACATCAAGTACAGTGGATTCAAATTCATTGTCACTGCCTTAAAACGATCAAAACATTCTCAAATTTAGACACAACAAATCCCTTCCCTCGCATATATACACAATGTTGAGAGCATTTAGTTGAATTTACCTTTCATGATTACAATGAATTGCTTTTGTGTCTGTAATTGCTAGACATAACTATGTGGATATTTTACAAGTGCTGTGATATTAACAGAATAAGCTTGATGTCAGTGTCTCATCTCCTTTCGTTTACTCCAATTCCGATATGTGATTTCTTATCTTGCATGTTATTTCTTTTTATTTAAAATGAAAACTTGAATTACTTTATTCTGATTTCAAATCTCAATATGTACCAAAACCCACATGTTCCATGACCATAAAACCAAGATTTATAATTACCATTTCAGCAAGAATGGGCATGACGATTGAGATGATGGTGACATTACTGGAGAATTCTGTGAGGAGTGATAGGAAGAGACACACCAAGGATATTAGTAGCCAGGTGGGCATGCTCTGCAGTGCACCCATCTGACTCCCCAACCAGGCTGACAGCCCAGACTCCTAGCAAAACAACGATCAGTGCTGAATTTGCATTAAAGATCATTTATCAGTAAAGGTTTGAGCAGAAGCTTGAGTATTGTTAAATAGTGTGCATTATTTCTGTAGTCCATTGGTCAGCACCTAAATATGCATCAATTTGATAAACAATATCAAGAATAATCATCATGATAGTGACATTTAATTTCATAAAACATTTAGGCTGATATTGGGGCTAAACATGTTAATGCAAACTTTTATGATTAATAAATGTTGACTTCATGAAATACCACTAATATTGATTTGATGAGCCAGATTGACAAAATTAAGAATATTCAAATTTTCTCTAATGTGAATGTATGACAGACCTTACAGCCATCAGCAATGGCCATGCCTCCACCAAACAGTAGGAGTATATGCCATGGCACCTTCCTGCTCATAGTCGCCAGGTCCATTAATGGAGTCAAATTACCAGAAACTGCATCACCAATCAAAATAAGTAGGTGAATTTGTTTTTTTGTTTGTTTGTTTGGGGTCTTACATCACTTTCAACATTATTCAGTCATTTCGTGATGAGACCTACTTGTAGCAGATATAGTGCTGCCTCACTGAATTGTCATGTCGCAGGTCTTTGACATGACAATCCACCCGGTCACAGATTTACAAGGACAACGGGATAACCCTTTAGGCATGGACCTCAGCTCATATGGGAAATTGTATCATGAGTTCAATTGCACGGCACAGCCACGGTTCGAACCCACGACCTTTGGATCACCACAGAGGAACTTGTGCTAATAAGCTGGCGCTCTAACCAACTGGGCCCGTGGCCCTTTCTAGGTGAAATGCATGTTCAAGATTAAACAGTTGTAGTGATGACGTATAATTTAGCTGATAAACAGAATAAAAAAACTCTTTGTTTGTGAAAGTGGGTGGCATACTAAATCAAATTGAATATTCATGCTTTCTGCAAGATTGTGTGTTTTGTTGTCCACTGATAATGATAGTGCAATATGGAAATGTATAATATTATGGGATTTGTGCTTTTAAAAGCAAATCCATTGTAAGTTTGTGAAACAAAGTTCAAATTTCTATCTGAAAAAGGAAGGCCTTTTTAGAGAACAAATGTGACTTTATACCTGTTTCGCCTTGTCGTAAATGGAATGGAGATTTTGATGGGAAAATGAAGAGCATTGTAGCTATGAGAATAGCTGGTACACTGGCCCCAACATAGCTAAAATGGCAACATTTTCTGTTGAAGTTAGATTCTAACAAATTTTAGAAGATTTCTGTTTCGCAAACTAAATGGTACACATTATCAAAAACAACCTTAATTATACAAAGATATTTTCTTTTATACTCAAACAAAAAAATTTTAATTTTATAAATATTTACCAGAATTCTGGGTAAATAGGAAATAAAAGACCCAATTTATAAGACCTAGTGTAAAAGGACAGCATGCATGCATACCCATCTCTGAAGAGAGCCTCCCATCCAGGCATGAAGCCGGGGTCCCTAGTGAGCCAGAGAATAGCAAGCATACTGAAGTGTACCAGCACAGCCCACTCAGCAAACCTAGAAACATACTGACCATGTCATTCACAGTGTGATTTCTCAGGTACAGTTAGATAAACATTCTATTTCATGAGCATAAAAATCAAGTATTTGATCCTTTTGGTAGCTTAATATGCTGAGCTCAAATCTGATTTTTTGGACACTTAGCTTCATGAACTATTTTTAACTCCCATATTGAAAATATGGATTTGTTTTGTTGGTATGCAAAATAACTGAAATGTGGAAAAATCTAAACAGGAAACCAAAGACCTCTACTTCTGTGCATTACTGTCTGACTGCATCTGGTAGAACAGTCAAGTGAATTAATCAAAAGCCTTATATATGGTGTGGTATCAACTCACGATGTCTGCCCAAGGGTCTTATATTCCTGTTTCAAAACCATTTCTATTGCCTGATTTGACTCCTCCTCTCTTTCTGTTTTCCGTTTAAAAAGATATTTGAATGTCATACTGCAAATCAGATGGATTGATCTTTATATTTTTACATACAAATATTTTTTTTATTATCAAATTGCTACAACATAGGTAAGAGATAATGTATTCATGACAGATCTGCATTAATGCAGAAATTCCAAATCATGCATGAATTTAAAGTAATGTGTGCATTTGGTTGAATCTTATTTTTGAATAAATAACTGATTGCGCTACATAACAAAATGACTTGAGAACAAATTATTGTCTTTAAAATATAGTTCTTGAATCTTGGAAATACCTTGGTCCGAACCAGAATACTTGAAGCCATAACCATCCAATGATTATAAGTATGGTGGACATTGGGACAGACCGGGCCATCCACTTGGCAAACGTCACCCCAGAATCCAAACCCTTGTCCTCAAATACTCTGCAACAAGGCAAATTTGAGACAAATATTTATTCAGATAGAATATGTAAAATTTGTTTTATATTGGTAATGATTTTAGGCTTATATTCTATTCATGCAACATGTTTTCTTAATTCTTTTATCGTTAGCATTCAGATTTTTTTTTTGAGACTGGGAAATTAGGTTGGGCACACACTAAACCATATCGAGGGGAAAGACGCATGTTTCCATGGGTTCAGAACAGGGCTATGTCACTAAGCGGCCTATTTGTGCATATGGAATGTGGGAAAACTCTACGAAAAAGCTACGTTGATCCCAAGGAGGCACTAGGTCAGGCCCACGCTAGTCACTGCACACCGGTTTGAGCACAGCCGTTTTGGATGAAATGGTACTATTCACCCTATGTTGGGCCCACGTGCATTTACAACATTTTGATTTCACACCAGACGAAAATGGTACTTGGTGTCTTATTTATAGACGAGATTGACAATGGTGTATACCACGAGACCAGCAATAAAAAGAGAAAAGATTAGAGTAAAAGACACTGCAACTATTGACAATAAAAATGGAATGAAAAGAAAGTTCATTTTGACAGGAAGATGTAGTATTCAGATTGAAGAGGACAAAATCTACAGATATTATCAAACCAGATGATTTTATATAAGTGTGGAAGATAATAAAATTAATTAAATGGAGAAAGAGCTGTTCCTGATTTTTCCTTTATTTAGGTATTAGTTCACTTTAACTTAAAATATATTGTTGTCAAATATCTCTCCATGCCAACTATATTTGTTGTCAAATATCTCTCCATACCAACTATATTTGTTGTCAAATATCTCTCCATGCCAACTATATTTATTGTCAAATATCTCTCCATGCCGACTATATTTGTTGTCAAATATCTCTCCATACCAACTATATTTGTTGTCAAATATCTTTCCATGCCGACTATATTTGTTGTCAAATATCTCTCCATACCAACTATATACCAACTACATTATGCATATTGTCTAGGAAACCACTCTCCTATTATATCCCTTTCCCCCAGACGGAGTACAACTCTTCTCCAGCACTTACAATGGAGAGGTCTTACATATTTCGATATTTTGCTCTTTTGATATATTATATAAAAAATATAATAATTGAACTGTGTTTATCATCCACCTTTGAGACACGTAAAGGTAGTCTCCAAATTAGTAAACTTTCAAAATGATCAGAAAGCGATTCTGTGCTCACCTTTACACATGAGCTGAGGTGAGAACGTAAGGTCCTACATCTTTCAAAGTTGTATTGAGATCCTTTCCTGTAACATTTGTATTTACCTTTCGCCACAGGTCAAAGATCACATATCCTTCATTTGCACTTACTTTTCAACATGAGCCACAGTTAGCATGATTGGTCCTGTGCCTATCAGTGTTGAACTTCCCCCAAAACAAGCAGAATAGGCCACACCAAGGCACATAGCTTTACACGTCCGCTTAAAATGAGTTTCATCTGTTCCCTCTGATCCTGAATGCCTGAAACACAAGCAGATCACACTTGTGATAACACTTGTTAATATCTCCAGTCATAATACCCACTAGTATAACGGAAGACCATTCACTCCCCTATTGTTAAATCTTCAGAGATTTGCAATTTGCAATTTGCAACCAACTTTCAGCTTTCTAGTTTTCCTTCACAGCTTGGTTACAGCAATCATAATTGTATGGCCTTACAAAGAAGTGTGGGAGATAAAAATAAAAGTATAAATATGCCTCAAAAAGTCAAATTCAGGGCCTAATACATGATAAATTGGCTCTTTTACAACATGCAAAGTTCAAAACCATTTCATGTATTGAATTATGGCTTAACATATAAAGAGTAGTATGTAGCATGTTATGAAAATAGGAAGAATCAAGCAATTTAAAATCATGGGATGTCATACATTTCTTGTGTTTGCAATACTTGTATTTGCATTGCTTCCATGGTGTGTAGTGTATCTACTGGGCACTCTTGATCTGTTTCTTCATCACCTGCCAATTCGGATCTTCCAACTGCGGTAACATTGAGAAAGATGCTTTACTCATTAAAGCCAGGTTTGAACATACAATGATATTACAATAGCAAAGGACAATAAACAATGAATCACAGGCTATATGTAAACATCACACATTAAAGAACTCTAAATGTGAAGTTAATGCAAAGCTGCCCAATAAAAAGGCCATGGGCCGTGGCGCAGTTGGTTAGAGCACCAGCTTATTAGTACCAGTTCCTCCGTGGTGATCCAAATAATAATAATAATAATAATAATAAAATTTATATAGCGCTGAATACCAGATAAAATCTGTTCATAGCGCTTTATTCAAAACGTGTGTTCTGAAAAGATGCGTTTTCAGCTGCCTTTTGAAGAGGTCAGAGGGAAGGTCATTCCATAGCTTAGGACCTACAGACGAGAAAGCCCGATCCCCAATCGTCCTCAGGCGGGTGCTGGGAACACAAAGGTAGGTTCCATTGTTTGATCTAAGGCATCTTTCACCCGTCTTAACCTGTAATAGGTCTTTGATGTAAGTCGGCGCCTTACCATTTAATGCCTTCCACACAGTCAAAATGACCTTGAATTTTATTCTAGCATGTATGGGCAGCCAATGTAATTCCTTTAGCTTCTCTGATATATGATCAAACTTTTTTATTTTTCCCACCACTCTAGCAGCTGAGTTTTGCAGGTATTGTAGTTTTTTAATTTCAGTGTTTGGTAGGCCCGCCAGTAGGCCATTTCCGTAGTCCAGAGTTGAGGTTACAAAAGCATGTGTTAAGGTTTTCGCTGTTTTCTCGTCTAGACATTGTCTGATTGATGACAGATTTCTAATATGATAGTATCCTTTTTTACACATTTTCCCTATTTGAGCCTTCATATCCATTCTACCATCAAAAATAATGCCTAGATCAGTTATGGATGAAGATGGGGATATAACTGAATCCCGCACCTTGATTGTTATCCTGTCCCCAGTAGGTGGAGTGTTATGCCTTTCATAGCAAGCCAGCATATCAGTTTTGCTGTCATTTATTTTCATCTTATTTGATATCAAGAAGGCTCTGACCTCGTCCACGCATTGTTCCAATTTAGTCTTGCTCCTGTCATAGTCTAGTCCAGAGGTGTGATCAACAGGTATGTAAATCTGGGTGTCATCCGCGTAAATGTGGTATCCCAGGTCATATTTCATCAAAATATCAGTCAGGGGTGACGTATACAATGTAAAGAGGATTGGTCCCAGTACCGATCCCTGTGGGACTCCATACTTGATTGGTCTAGTAGTAGACCTCTCACTTCCTACTTTCACACATTGTCTTCTATTTTCTAGATATGATCTTATCCATGTGAGCGCTTGACCTCTGATACCATATCTTGATTCCAATCTCTTGTATAATAGCTGGTGGTCAATAGTATCAAAAGCAGCCGATAGGTCTAATAAAAGTAGTATTACTGTTTTCCTCTCATCAATTTCTCTTAGAATGTCATTCTGAACTCTAAGTAGTGCTGTTTCTGTGCTATGGTATTCTTTGTACGCTGATTGAAATTTATCAGTTAGTTTATTAATTATGAGGTATGATATTAGTTGATCTGCTACTGCTCTTTCAGTCAGCTTTGAGACAAAACTTAGGTTTGAGACTGGTCTGTAATTTTTCTCGATCAATTCCAGTCCTAGTTTCTTCAATAGGGGTTTAATTATTGCAATTTTCATATTTTCAGATACTTCTGATTCCATTAATGATTTGTTTATAATGGCCGTTATGATTGGGAGAAGGTCATCTATCATGTCGTGAAGTAGCCAGGATGGGATTGGGTCTAACTCACATGATTTATTTGCCGCCTTCCTCACTAATTTTCTGACATCATTTACTGTCAGTGGGTTAAATCTGTCAAGAGTTGGTTGATTTTTTTGTGTATGCGGTTTGGTTCCTGTGGTGTCCTCTGGCGGTGATTTTCTAGTGATATTGTTCTGATCATCAATATTTTTTCTAATTGAGTCTATTTTTTCAAGAAAGTGGGAATTGAATCTTTCCGCTAATTCCGTATCCCCATTAGCTGATGGCATAGGGACCTCTGTCGGCTTGTGCATGACCTTATCTATGAATTTGAATAATCTTTTCGGGTCATGCTTGTTCTCACTCACAAGATTTGAAAAGTAAGTAGATTGAGTGGTTTTCAGTAGAGCATTATATTTATTTCTGTGTGAGTTTTATAGTTCTTTGTCAATTTGTAGTCCTGATTTTTTCATTTTTCTTTCTAGTCTTCTCTTTCGGGTTCTTTCTTGTTTAATAGTATTATTCATCCATGGTGCTGGTTTATGTCTGGATATATTTGCAACCTTAATCGGTGCGTGGTTATCCATTATGGTTGTCAATTTCTTTTCATAGAAATCTACCATGTTCACCAGCGTTAAGGACTCCCATTCTGTGGTATCAGTCATTAATGCTTTAATGTCATGTCTTAATGCTTCCACTTTAATGTTTTTGTAGTCCCTGTATTGTATAGTCTTTTTTTTGGGTTTTGGTGGATATATGTCAAGAACCATAAGAACCATTTTGTGATCAGATATGTAATCATCCACCCAGTGCCTCTTAATGAACTTGTTATCTTTAAAGGTGATGATCAGATCCAGTGTATTACCTAATCTATGAGAAGGTTCAGTTACTAATTGTTCCATTTCAAAAGTGGTTAAGACATCATTGAATTTTACTACATCAGGTTTGTTTGGCTTATTAACATGAAAATTATAATCTCCCAGGAATATAACTTCATGATTGAGGGAACCATAGTGTGAGATCAGTTGAGTGAACTCATCATAGAACTCAGTGTAGGTGTACCTGTTTCCACCAGATGGCTCTGGTCGGTAAATGGTTACTATTGTAACCTTTTTTCCTTTGAGATATAGAGATGCTTCCATTAGTTCCATTGTCCTTGTTCCATTGTTCAAAGGTCATTTGGGGTACAATATTCTGAAGAGTTATCGTATTGGCAATTTCAATAGAATCTGTTATTACAGATTGACCATTTTCATTAGTATGTTTGGAAACATGATCTTTCCCGCTCTTTTTACTGATTCATATTAAGCTTAAGCTTTTTTAATCCAATATACTGAGTTGAATGTTGAATTTCTTTGCCAGCTTGCTTACACTCAGAATAAAATCATGGCTTTTCATTTATTTTAAAAAACGGGCTTTGACCTGGGACACAGCCATTAGCAACATCATACAATGTACCCATGAGTATCTCCGTAAGGTCATTTGCATCTTTAAATAATGCTGGAGTGAATGTCTCATAGCAAGCAGTTTGAAATTCCCCCAATGAGCATTTTGAGGGACTTTCCTCCGGAGAAGAAGAAAAACCATTACGAACATTTAGCTAATGGTCACTTTCCCATTGATCCTTCTCTATTGCCCAGGAGAAATCTAAAATAAATGGAGAGTACAAGTCAAGAAGTAAATAAATCTGCTGCAGGATGAAGATAGATTGGTGTGTCATCATTCCAAAGACACAAACTATTTTTGTTCAGGTCCTCAATTAGATGTCCTTTTGCATCTGTGTTGTCCCTAACACCACATGAAGAATTGTGATTGTGAACATTGGAGTCACCCACAATTATACAGGGTTTGGGTATATTATAACGGAAGATACAAATAATGAATTTTAGATGCATTTATTTTATGGCAGTGGGAAGTTACCTCCTTCACAGCAACAGCTTGAATTCAGATTCATTTCAAACTGTTTCACACTCACAAACATCGTTACTCCACCATACACACTTTCCATAATATCAATTTAAATTGCTCATGAATTTATTTTTATATTTGGTCTCCTGCAAGTAGATTACAGAGGAATTATATTTTTGGACCAGTACATCCAATTCTGGTTGATTAGCTTCAAGACCTTTGCAGTTGCATTGTATTATGTTATAGATAGCCATTATTTACAACAATAGAAATACTGAAAGAGCCAATAATGAACATGAGCATTTTTTACATAATATGCTACGATTGCTACGATGTAATGATCTGGTCTGATGGTTGATCAGTATCTATCTTTTCAATCCGGATCGCCACTGCCCCAGGTTTTGGGGGGCAATGGGTGGCTTTCTACGGGACCATTATTTGCATTACATTTTATAGACAAGGTAATGGTACAAGAGTTCTAATGGGTTGTAGTGGAGTGTGAGTTGACATGACTCGTGGAAGATGAATAGCTTTTTTTAATTATATTCATTTTATGAATATATAAACTGAATTTCTTTGTTAAAATCTTTATTTGTAGTTATAGAATTGTAGTTATAGAATTGTAAATTACCTAAAATTACTGGGTGCTGATGCTTTATAAATCCAAATTGAAAATAAGTTTTGGATACACATGTTTCATCACCCTTTACAATATATATACTGAGTACCAACGTTGCTGTGTGTATTGGTGGTCTGTCACTAGGTGAGCTTTGAGTTGCTGCAGCACAGCCTCCACTATGGGGATCATCATTGTGGTAGTGGCTGTGTTACTGATCCACATAGACAACAGGGCAGTGGTCAGCATGAAGCCAAACAATAACCTACAGATACAAAGATAACAGGGCAGTGGTCAGCATGAAGCCAAACAATAACCTACAAATACATAGATAACGGGCAGTAGTCAACATGAAGCCAAACAATAACCTACAGATACATAGATAACAGGGCAGTGGTCAGCATGAAGCCAAACAAGAACCTACAAATACATAGATATTAGGGCAGTGGTCAACATGAAGTTAAACAATAATCTATAAATACATAGATATCATGGCAGTGGGCAACATGAAACCAAACACAAGAACCTCTTTACAAATAGATGATTATATGCAAATAAGTATGCAAATTGATGATTATATGCAAATAAGTAAATAATACATATAGCAGGTTGTGAAGTATTAAGAAATGCACACCTTGGAGGGCTGAATCCCACAATAAGTAATATTCTGAGTGCTATCCTCCGATGCAAATTCCACCTCTCTATGGCCACCGCCACTATGAACCCTCCCATTGCCAACATTATATTCTCCTAGAAAGAAATGCACACAGAAACATTTAATTTCACACACTTGTGGGGGGCTTAGGTAGATTTATTATCATTATCAAAGGGGCAACAGAAAATGTAGCCTATGGCCTTTACCTTCATATAGTTCAGAGTGATATCTCTAGATTCTACAATGCCAAACAAAGGCATGAGAAAGGCCGGGAGGAGAGCTGTCACCCCCAGGGGCAGGGCTTCTGTACACCAATACAGGGCTGTCCATATCAGCACATATGCACAGTTTGCCTCCTTGAAAAAATATATACATAGATTTTAGAATCTATAAAAGAATGACTTGCACACTCCACTACCAAGCTGCTAATGTTTCTTGCAGAGGTTTGTATAACATGTCACTCACAGCGGTCTGTACAACATGTTAATGTTAATCAAAGTAGTAAATGCAATTTAAGCACAGGGAACCTGAATAAAAATGGCTAATAAAATGCTACTACTACTGTTGTCTGAGAACCTGTATGACAATTGTCTGAGAACCTGTATGACAATGTTAAATATTTAAGTCAGAGGATTTGTTTAACAATGTGTAATTTTTAGTTTGTTTTTGGTTTTACGTCAAATTTAACATTATTTCATTTATTTCATGACAAAACCCACCTGTAGATGTAGATATCGTGCTGCCTCACTGAATTGGTATGTCAAACCACCCAGTTACAAATTTACAAGGACAATGGGTTAACCCTTCAGCTCATATGAGAAATTGTATCATAGATTCATTAGTATAGAGTTGTACTAATGCTGACACCACAGAGGAACTGGTCCGAATAAGCCTGTGCTCAAACCAACTGTGTCACTGCACATCTCAACAATATATAATGTCATATAATGTCAGTTAAAGGGATCTGTATAACAATGATTAATTCATGGTGACTGGCAGGGGTCTGTATTACAATGGTTAATATAAAGTTACTCACAGGGGTCTGTATAGCAATGGGAAGAGGCAGCATCAGAAGGGGCACCAGTATGATAATGCACAGTTTGATGAGCTGCATGTTTCTGTCAAGTTTGCTCAGCCATGACTCTCCTTTCATAGCAATGTTCTTTTCATCACTACAATATATCTGAATACATTAGAGGTGTTTACACATCTACGGAATCAATGTATAAGCTTTGTGTCACATGAAGTTACCCCATCTTTGTATTGTGTCTATACTGATGTAAAAAAACTCCAAACCAGACATTTTGAGCAATTCCCCATACACATATCTACATAACACCACTTTCTTTACATGCCATTAGCATTTCTCACCGTTTGAGTTATGTCTGCTGCCACCTGGTGTATTAGAATTTACAATATGAGGGTGAACTTTGAGGACATGCAAGCATGGCTCATAGTAAAACAATGCTGAATGACATGTCATTTTCTTTCAATACACATACACACACACACACACATGTATATATATACATGTATATATGTGTTGTTTTGGGAAATACTACTACTCTTTGCACACATCTATCTGTCTGAAATATGACAGTGATAGACATAAAACATTTCAGAAGTCATTTTCATGATAAATACAATTCATATAATCATGTTTATGGGGCTGAGGGAATGTGTAGTCATGCTGTCACCCCAGATATTTCTTTCAAAAGTACCATATTCCATGTTTTGAAGGTTTGCATCAAGTACCTATTTTGTCAATGAGGAGAAATGCGGAAAATTTGAGAAAGGTGAGTACATTTGTTGTTTTTACTCGATTTTATGGGATAAACTTGGCTTCTAAGTATGATTCAAGAATAAATATTAGACCACGCATAGATACAATATAATATTATATAAAGCAGTATGATTAGAGTTGAACAAAATTAATAAATGGATCATATTTATGACTACAGTTTGAACATGCAGTGGTTCCAAACTGGGGTATACATCCAGTGAAGCCTACATCCAGTGATGCCTACATCCAGTGAAGCCTACATCCAGTGATGCCTACATCCAGTGATGTAGGCTTCACAGTTTTATTACAGAGAGGAGTTAGTGTGGCAGTTGCAGTCTTGTTTATACAAAAGGTTTTCAGAATACAGATTTATTTCACCACTATTCTTTTTCAATTTTCTATTGCAGGTTGATCGGCATAAACATGTCAGCTCTTGTCCCACAACTGGACCAAGGTATTTTTCAAGGTATAGTTTCCTATAATTCATAAAATGTTTTGATTTTGCTCAACCCATGAGTTTGATGAATAAAATATTGTGAAATGAATTGAAAATAATCATTTCTATATATTTATAAATGTAGTAAATTAAATGAGTTACAGTAATGTTTTACATTTTCCGGTTCTACTGGTTGACATCTACTTCTACTGCCACAGATACACAACTAACCACATCTACTGGTACAAAATTAACTCCATTACCCTGTATATGACAGAAAATTATCATAATCTAGGTAAAAAATGTTTATGTCGAACATAAAAAAGATAAGCCAAACATCCTTGATGTGTAATTAACATGAATTGTTTGCATGATGAATACACAGGAGATCATGGATTTATATGTATATATAACATCATGAAATTTTCTTTGGTTTAATGTTTTTTCATCTAGTGGCATGGTCACAACTTTATTGTGTACTTTTTCACTGCACTGATTGAAAGGATAAGGCTCTTCATCTTTGAAGTTGACAAACTCTTCCTGCCACATCTATCTGTCTGAAATATGACAGTGATAGACATAAAACATTTCAGAAGTCATTTTCATGATAAATCCAATTCATATAATCATGTATATGGGGCTGAGGGAATGTGTAGTCATGCTGTCACCCCAGATATTTCTTTCAAAAGTACCATATTCCATGTTTTGGAGGTTTGCATCAAGTACCTATTTTGTCAATGAGGAGAAATGCGGAAAAATTTGAAAAAGGTGAGTACATTCGTTGTTTTTACTCGATTTTATGGGATAATACTTGGCTTCTAAGTATGATTCAAGAATAAATATTAGACCACGCATAGATACAATATAATATTATATAAAGCAGTATGATTAGAGTTGAACAAAATTAATAAATGGATCATATTTATGACTACAGTTTGAACATGCAGTGGTTCCAAACTGGGGTATACATCCAGTGAAGCCTACATCCAGTGATGTAGGCTTCACAGTTTTATTACAGAGAGGAGTTAGTGTGGCAGTTGCAGTCTTGTTTATACAAAAGGTTTTCAGAATACAGATTTATTTCACCAATATTCTTTTTCAATTTTCTATTGCAGGTTGATCGGCATAAACATGTCAGCTCTTGTCCCACAGCTGGACCAAGGTATTTTTCAAGGTATAGTTTCCTATAATTCATAAAATGTTTTGATTTTGCTTAACCCAAAAATACAGAGTTTGATGAATAAAATATTGTGAAATGAATTGAAAATAATCATTTCTATATATTTATAAATGTAGTAAATGAAATGAGTTACAGTAATTTTTTACATTTTCCGGTTCTACTGGTTGACATCTACTACTACTGCCACAGATACACAACTAACCACATCTACTGGTACAAAATTAACTCCATTACCCTGTATTTGACAGAAAATTATCATAATCTAGGTAAAAAATGTTTATGTCGAACATAAAAAAGATAAGCCAAACATCCTTGATGTGTAATTAACATGAATTGTTTGCATGATGAATACACAGGAGATCATGGATTTATATGTATATATAACATCATGAAATTTTCTTTGGTTTAATGTTTTTTCATCTAGTGGCATGGTCACAACTTTAAATTTATTGTGTACTTTTTCACTGCACTGATTGAAAGGATAAGGCTCTTCATCTTTGAAGTTGACAAACTCTTCTTGCCCCGCTAAGGATCAACCTGCCGCCCGGGGCTCCCTCTGATGACAACCTGCCATCATATTCAGGTAACGACGAGACAGTCGGGGCAATTGATCAAGTGGCTACTAAATATGATATTGCATTACAGGGAGAAGATGTTCCTATGAACTATATAACATTTAAATCTGTTAGTGAATACGCTAGAGTGGGTAGGATCTTGGGATTAAAAAAAAACTTGAATGGTTTACAAAATCTTTAAAAAAAACTTGTGACATAACCAATGTCCCACATAAGACGCCACCATAGATGGGGAATATTTCAATTTAGAAGATTTCCTATTTAACCTTGTTCAATTTGATGACACCGGGGTTATGCAGCCTTTTATGGATTCGGATAGTTCGATGACATGCTGATTGGACGGACTGTACACAAGACTATGTGATGTGTGCAGGGACACCGTGTGCAGAAGAGATGGATTGTAATGATAATGACACCATAATACTGAACAAAACATATTTTATAAATTGTAGAATCTATAAAAGCGGCCAAAGAAAGGTTATAATCCATTATGGTATTTTTTCTGTTGGATTTTTTAAGGCTATTTTTGTATTTCATTATTTTATAGCACAAATATGTATTTTATACCTAAATAAAAGGAAGGTATCTATCCATGGCCAATCATAACTCCTCTTAGGGATACATGATCATATTGACCATAGAACTGTATGTTGCAAACCATTGGATTCTTGAGCTTTTCGGGGCATAATATATGATGTTTTGGCATGTAAACTTATATGGAGGAGTGACGTCCGTTATATGAGGTATATCGTCATGGCAACGCATTGTTTTACACAATGGATTCAAAATCTTTTCATCCTATCGCAGTTGCCGACTTCAGAACAATGAAAAATTGAATATTTGATAAAACTGACCAATATTTTATTGATGTTCCATAACATACTTTGGCGTGTGTTTTCTCTTTTGAGACTTAAAAACATCCACTCTATAATGTCGCATATATTAGGAGCACATGAATGAAATATATGAATTCATGATTACTGTGAAGAGAAAAACATTTTATATGAGACAAGTGCAGACATATTTTTCTTTTGATATTAAAAAACTGTTTTGAAAGAAATACTTCAAAACGTTTAAGCAAAGGCCCAAAGCACTACAACGCCTTTGCGCCTCCATTTATCATTACTCCAAACTGTACATAACGTATCCATCCTAATCCGCTTGAGAGATATTTTATAAAAAGCTCAATGGATGTAAATATTCAATTAATTGTGTATAATTTTTACAAAATGTTTTTTGTGTAGGCTAGGCAATTATACCTTATAATTCTTATCATAAAATAGAATGTCAATGTTGTAAATAGGATCGGCAATTTGAAAAATGATATTTTCTTATTCATCTGATACATATGATTCAAAGATTTGAAAACATGAATAAGGATCAAGAAGGATAATAAGATGCTGAACCGGATAACAGGTGTATGCCTTACCCAGATAGGGATATGATTTTAAATGTAAGCACTATGGTTTTACTGGCATCATGATTTTTCAATGATTATGGGTGTTTTATAGTGGTAAATATTTACCTACATTAATCCTCATCAATAAAACTAAATTAGAAAGAATTTCTAATGAGCCCAGGTTTTGGCATTCTTAGCCATGTCATTGGGATCGGAATCATATTTTTAATTTAATAGCTTGAATCCTTTCAGCTCAATGTAGAACGTTAATATGTTCAATCCTGATGTGTGAGAAGATGGACATTTATACCAGAAATAATAAATTCCAATTAGCTTGGCACAACAATTCTAATGGTATTGACCCTTATTATTATGAGCAAATTGCATTAGTACGATAATTCAGAGAATAATAAAGATCAAATTCTTAATTTCAATTTTAGATTCTATTTATCTTTTAACTTTCTTTGTATATTAAATTTACAAGGCCCCTATCAGGTTAGTGATTATTAAAGAACTGAAATTTGTTTTGATGGGATGAGAGTAACTTACAATCTCAGTATTGATCTGCACAACAAATCAGAAGCTTAAAGCATTCATGAAACCACAGAGGTCACAGGCCATTTTACATAGGTTTGGTGTATGCAGAGTACTGCCTGTACTCTTTTGGCCACCAGGTGGCCACATGTATATACTCATCTGACCTCTATTAATAATAATAATAATAATAACAATAATAATAATAATAATAATAATAATAACAACAACAACAACAACAACAATAACAAGAACAATAACAATAATAATAATAATAATAATAATAATAATAATAAAATGTGTATAGCGCTGATACCATACAAGTCTGTTCATAGCGCTGATATTGTGGTCTATTAGGGTGTTAGGCCTGTACCATTGGAGAAATATTAATGGACAAATAGGACTCTCTAAGTCAAATCACTCCATTGTCCCAATATGAAGGTGTCCCACTGATAGACTTTACTAAGCAGGTTTTTGCACAAGATCACTGGTCAGCTAAACAAAGTTTGATGACAAAGTGTGCAATGGATGATTTGGATTTTAGCAGAAGACTCATTCACTTTCAAATGGCACAGATATTTATGTAGGAGAAATGATGGGTAATAACATTTGTGATGGGTAATAACACTTAATCGCAAAGTTTGGGGTATACACATTTATATTATGCAAGAAAAAATCTCATTTCATGAATGCTTTAGCTTTTTTTCTTGATTTTCTTTTTTTCATGATTTTATATTTGCATGTGAAGTTATAAATCATGATTTTATATTTGCATGTGAAGTTATAAATTATACCATTCTCTTTGTGCATTGACTTGACATGTCATAAATTATATTTTGCAGTTTGGGATTAATGATTAGATTTGTTTAATTTTTAAATAATGAAAGGGACTGGCCTATCCAGCTATCTTATTGATCGGTGTAATTTATGTCATCATGCATGGTCAACATAAATCACACATTCACAATCCATAAATAACCATGTTTCTGGCAGAAGTGGCTTTAGACCTCGATTTGGAAGTAGCTTTCATTTTGTGAAACTGAAAAATCTTTTGAAATTAAACAATTTTCCTATGGGACTAATCCAAATAGTGAAGCAATAACATCTCCATAGGCTTTCTTGCTAGTATATCTCTTAGGGAGGGAAGGTTATTCAGATTGGTGCAGTACCTGTATCAGTCCCGGCAATAGAACATCTAAACATTATTGTTTCTATTACAGACTTATCATCATGTCAGTGATCAAAAGTGGGAATATGATGATGCATATAAATATACTGAATAATATAGAGCAACACTTTGTTTGCAGGAAATGCCAATGTATGCCATATATTGTGTGACGAATACAATCATAAATGTGTGATGACCTCTCTGAGGGACTGTTAATATGAGTTTCACATAAGATGTTCTGCATAATGTGGGTCACATCTATAAATGTGCCTTATCTTTATGACCATTAAAATGTTGAAATAGTCAGTGGCAAATATTTGTTCATCTCTACTATCTGTTCTGCTGGATAAGTGGGAGTGGTACACCGAGGCTCAGCTAGCTTTAATCCTCAACTGTTGTACAATCATAATGCGTCCCCAACATGAGCCCTGCACTAATTAGACACTTGAAGAGAAGCTTGTGATTTATCCAAATTGCAACCCTACTGAGAGGACAGTCTTCTAGGTGTTTTGTGAGATGATGATATTTATGATAAAGCATGAGTAGTTGGTCATATTCGGTGATTAATCAACTTCCTGTTGTGAATTGTATCCAAATTTTACCTTGTTTAAATTTCAATTTTAAAAAAATCAATTCAAAATACAGATGTATCTGATTTGTGTTTTGATAGAATTTAAACATATATTTGTGTCTTGATAGCATTTAATAGGTTCTCTTTCCATCTAAGAATCAGTTAGCAAAATCAGCATCCACAATATTTCTTTACTTAATACATATATGAAGGTTTTTGAAGGTCAATGTGTACTGTGTGATATAAAGTTAAACTTGAAATCAAGTAAATTTATATGTCAATCTACATCAAAATGGTCAAAGTTCCTTAGAATAAATAGAAGAGTGATATTTGTAAAGCAGATGACACGGTTGATAAGCGTGGTATTATACAGACACACTGGGAGTTATCAGTGTGTGTGGACCTTGTCCTGTGACACAGACGCCATAACCCACGTCTCACCTCTGCCAGTTCTCGCTCATCTCACTGCCGGCAAACACACAGGCGTGCAACAACCTCCAAAATGGAATATCTAAAATTTATTTTAATTTTACTGGCGGCTTGCTTTTCGGGTAAGTGTTTATTTCATTATTGAGTATAGTTGTGGTCTTAATATTGAGTGTTAAGGCGGTTATATAGAAATTAAGGGACTTTTTCCTGATAGATGTTATTCATAAGTATGCACATCTAATACCGGCGGGCGTTCTAGTGGCCCACCTGGGCGATAATGTAGGTTTAGATTACTTGATAACCATATCTAGGTCCTTAGGATGCCCTTTCTCAATGTCACTAATTGTATTTCTATTTGAAGTATGTTGATCATGGTTATTCAATCGACAGTTTATTGCAAATGCAACATCAACAATAAACAATTGTTGATTAATTACATGTATTATTTATTATATGCATTCATATAATCCATATATAAAGGAAAGTGCTTTTTATAATAAAATAAATGTATGCGCGATACCAAAAAATGAGTAGAAGTACGTGAAACGTCCTTATACATAAAAATGGTATGTTGCCTTCGTAATGTAACTGACTTTATGTTGTCACTGAGAAAACAAGTGCCATGGGCTTAATTTCTTATCTTTTTGGGGGGATCATTTTGTTTCCAAAGCTAAAACATTAATTGTTCTTTTTATTACACATAAAATTTAACAAATTACAGAATAATCACTTAATTTACCACATTTATGTGAGATAATCAAAGGCCTGTTATTTTCTATTTAAAATATGTTGCATATTTCCATCCATAACAATTGGTGAAACAGAGGGACATGGCTGATGATTATATATAGAGTATAAAGATGACAGATTACATTAATATAGCGGTTGAAAGACCAAAGAGTCTATGTACTCAGATCTTAGAGTCTATATTCAAGCCAGCTTGTTGTGTATATAGTGGAGAAAATGCCTGGTCAAGTCAACACCTTAGTTTGGACAGTAAACATGCCAAATATACTTAGTATGTTTTATTGCACGAGAAAATACCTCAATGCTTGACAAACAATATATGGATAGTAAACTTGGGTTAAAAGGTCAACAGGTGTGAAATTTAGCAGTACAATTTCACAATTGCGGGTATTTCTATATGAGTCACGCTGTGGGGGCGCAATGTGTTAAAAGTAAGACAATGTCCAATCAGCCAACAATAAAATAGACAATTTTATGGATATATAAGAACAACTGTCCTGACCACAATTAGCATATTTGTTAATAAAACGATTCTAAGGTACCTAGCTTGCTCTGACAAATGTAAAACGTTAATTTATTTCAAACATGACACCTTTATTGAAGTTAAACATTTTGATCAGTAATCTTTGACTCTGTTGTTCTGTGTAAAACAAACACTGACTGCATGAAATACCCCGCCTACAGATACAGATCCTTCCCGAAACTGGCCCTCCTACATGTGATTATTTGGGAGATTTCGATCTAACACCTGAGTCATGAAAAAAAGTCACTCAAACCACCTAAATCAGCATAACGACACAAACAGAGGACTAATGCAGTAAACGGGAAATTTAAGACAACGGATGTAGCACACCTGAGTCTGTGATAATGATTAAAGTCCAGTTTGCTTTGGAGTTACAATGTACTCAAAAGGTTTTTGTTATCACCGGCTTATTCCGATAGCGAGACCGCTGTAATAATTGCAGGGCCGGCGATTATCACCTTGTGTCGTCAATGCCCATTGTGTCCTATCGATTAAAAAAAGACATTTCTATGCCTTGAGTAGTCTTTATATTTGTTATTAAGATTAATTATATCAATCCTTCTTTTCCAAAAAATACATAATGAATAGCCACTAATTTTATATATGTTGATTCGGGGTACGTACCGTGTGTGGTATGGGTTTAAGACAAATTTATAGGAGTAATTTCATTATAATCGGGGATTGGGGTTAGAAGAGATTGGTACTTCCTCTTTTGGGATATATGGCATGTGCTCATTTTGTATTTAGAATGTACCAAAGCTTACTGATGTGCTGGGACAACACATGATATTATACATTTTGGGCCATACAGTAAAATGTCCAATTAGTGATAAACTCCGGACGCCTCATGTGTGCCTAGACAGAATAGCCCGTATTGAAGGCTGATGTGAGATCCAGAGGCTTGGAGTTCATCTCCAGTACAAATCCCCCTGAGGTGATTATTATAGAAATGTAATCACTTTCTCTCATTATGACGCACTAATTAGATTTGTAAGTAACTGCTATATACGTAATAACTTTTTAATGGATATATGTCAAATTACTTACTCTCAGTTAAAAGATAGGATGTCTCAGTAAAAATATTGGATATTATTTATTACCAGGAAATAAACTATGCATCCGATCACATCCAGATATATTTAGCATTTCGCGGTAGTTTAATGAAATGGTATACACTTTACTCCACAGTATAACGATACTCACCACAAGAAGAGTTATTTTTACGATATTCAATTTACATTAAAATCTCAAATTAAAACAAATCTATAAGATTACGCTTATGGTTCTTTCAGTGTGCCTTCAAATTGGGCGATCATCAATTAAACGGAGAAAGTATTATTTGGACAAATTCATAAAGATGATTCTATTGTTTGTTTATGGTGGCAGCTGAGTTACTCACGCCCCATACTTTTAAACATTTTTGAGAAACAGCATCTCAGCTCATCAGTATTGCACGATAAAAGGAAGATTCACACCATGTGTCTGGGCAGTAATATTCCCCTAGGGTCTATATCTGACACACATATAATGTGTAGGCCGTGTCAATAGGGATAAGACAATACCATAAATGACGCCAGCTTGTGTGTCCAGCCATTGCTATGTCAACTAACATGGTGTGTAATTCCTTATAAGTGGGACATTATCTATGGCTTATGTACACAGAGGATCAGCATTACACTTATTACACACAAGAGGCCAACTATAATCTCGTAGGAATAGTATTAGTTTTACCACTCATCATACATGCGGTTTGATAATGTTCACACTCCATGCCCCATTTAGCTTTTAGTCATACTAACTGCATGGTCTTAGTAAAACCTTTTGCATGTTTTCAAAAACATTTCAATTTACTTCAATTAAAAGAAACCGTCCATAAATGGAAACAAATTGAAATATCCATTGTGTATGAGATATATGTGGGTGTGTGTCAAGTGGGATCCACAATATATCAGATATAAAGGATAATTTCAAAATGTGGGGCCTGTTAATAGTTTATAAATCGATATATACGACAATATAAGTTACAGTAGATGTACATTTGTAGATACGGTTTATTATATCTTTAGACAAGTTGCAGACATTTCTTAGATGTCACGTGCCTTTGATTAGATTTTAATGGTTCACAAATATTTAACTTGATTTGTCTGAGAAATGCATGTGTTTTCTTGTCGTGTTGTTCTCAGATTAGTGTATATATCATCATACATTGTATCCTTTGAAGGATTGGGTGCAATTGATTCAATACCAGTACTATCATTTGGTTTAATGCTATTATGGGACAGTACGTTGTTCACATGACAACCGCTTGAAATAACTGCTTCAAATAGCTCATGGCATCATAAAAATTATGTTAGTCCAAACTCAGCTAGACAGCCGGAAGAAACATCGCCTTTCGGATAATTTTCGGATAATTTTAATAAAGTTATTTAATCATGATCAACTGCAGTTGGTCAGTATATTTAGTACTACAAATAAATGTAGTTGTTAGGCCTAATAAAAGGCCTAACATTTGGGACTTCACTAAGAACAAAGAAACGTACTTCCCGTGTTTTACGCCGGCGGCAGATAATCTTTGACAGTGAGGATATTGATATTATGGTCCTGCAATCTGGTTTATACGAGTCAATTTAATGTGATATATCTTGAACGGGAAGTGAAACCGTGGAACATGAATTTGCCGCAAGATTATGATATTTGTTTTGTACTTGAGAGTGGCAATTCCAAGAGGAGAGGGGTTTTTTCATTACACCCAAGACTCTGCAATGATTTACACTTTCACCCTTAACTCACATCATGTAGAACAAATACATTTAGAATTGAATGTTATCCCCTGATTACTTACATTATCAATTAATTGTATGTAAGGTATATTGAAAGCGATTTTCAGTATGTGTTAACCTTTCGCCATTCACGGCAAAATCAATGTGTCAATTCATAAATTCAAAAGAATCTTTGGATCCGCTTTTGCTTTTAATAACGAATCAGCCTCGCTTTGATTTACCACGTGAAGGCGCTGTATTTTGCCATCTTAGCAAGAGCAGACGACATTTCCCCCAATATTTGCAGTAAGTTTATCTTAATGGCCTTTTCTTTCACAAATTCTTTGATAAATTCAACCTTACAACATAAACAATTAAAACCTAAGTGGCTATGTAACTAATTATCGCTATGAATATGAAACAATTAGGAAATGTTAACTTGTAGCTGTTGCATGTCTTACACGCCTTCAAATATTTCAAATTATAGTAAGATATTGGTTTTACGAATTTGATTATGCTAGCTCTCTTCTCTCTGATATTCTCTCTTCTAAAGCTTATTGCAAAGAATAACCTCTATTATGTAAGTCTCTGCTTTCTGATCAAATTTGCCTTGACGATAGTTGAGTTCTTAAATAACTGCCATTTTTGCATGACTATTTCATCACAAAATTGGTATGAATTTATCTGTATTTTTGGATTGGTACTTGTGGTTCTTGGACGCTAAATATGAATTTAACTAAACAATTTCAAATATTAACCAAACGTTTGCAAGCATCACCTGATTATAGAAGACTGGTAAATAACCAAATAACCACTGGAGACGAACTGCATGGAGATTTACAATTTACAATTATAAACGAACGTGTCCTAAAATAGGATATACATTGCGAATGAAATAACATTATCAGTGTGATATATAAACCATGTTTTTCATTTATATGCATCCCATTCATTATCAGAAGCATAAATGGTTCAAATCTTGAAATACTTTTGAATACTGTACGAAAATGATATCAGTCTCTGAAAGGTCATGCTTTATCGTATGTCCGTACTAAATTAAGGAGTGTAAGTTGAACAGAAACTCACAAGTACTTCAAAATTACTTGACATTGAAGATTCAAAATAACATCAAAAATAATTCATCTTGCCGTTTCTGTGTGACATAGTACTGATTTTCAATTAAATATTGAGTAGCAAACCATAAAAAGTATCAGTACCACCATCAATGCAACCATAAGTACCACGATTAGTACCAGACAATCTGTTCTATTTATAATTCAACGTTTGCAATATGGAATATCACTTGACATTTTGTTTAAATTAAGCTGGGATTCTTGAATCAGGAGACTAACAAACAGATTTTTTAAAAGTCAATTCTTAAATTTGTGATTTGTCAGAGGGACAATGGTTGATATTTTGGGAGAGGTTATCACCGCACAATCTTTCCTGTCTTTCGTTATCTTTGCTTATCCTGCAAGCACCTGCTCAAGATTTTTTTCCTCTTCTAAGTACTTTAAAATTATGCTTATCTTAATTCGAAATGTAAAAACATGAGAGATAACTAAGTAATTATAGACAGCTTAACTTTTTTTAATTGTCGTTTTGATCGATTTGCTGTGATAGAATATGCCAATAATGAAACAACAGCTTTGTCTATTCAACTGTAAGAGAGAAATATAACGGTTTTTCTTTATTTAACAATAGCGATGTGTTTTGTAAGATAATAATAGCATATGTTTAAAACCGCTTGTGTCGGTTGCAGTTTTGCTACATTATAGTTTATTTTTATTTAGTGAGCAATGGCATGCTTGGCTTTTCGCTGGAGCCTGCTATCACCAAGCCACAACAAAGGATAACAATGCGTTGCCAGGGAACGCTGACAAACACCCAAATGGTATCGTGGTACAAGAAACAGGGAGAAGATGGTCATCCAGAAATCCTGGGATTTAATAACCTGATCTCTAATTCTCTATATGTGGATAAATTGGAGACTGCCGACCCAGAGGTGATAGGAGATGAAACCATTTATGTAATCAGTCTGATATGTAAGTAACATAAATGTTATGTAACTATATCCACATAATAACAATTGATATACTTCATATTCTATGGCGGTAATCACAATTGTTTTACAAAAGACAAAGTCTCAGAATAGCTTATTGAGTATCATGTTATACTTAATTCATAGTTATCTACCAATGTTGTAGTCCACATAAAATATAACTAATATACAGATTGAATAAGAGGACGAAAAGGAGATAAAGTATGCATAATTCTCTTTGGAATAAGACAAGAATATTTAGATTAATACTCATTCAATTTTATCCCATACATATTCATATCATTACTATTTTTCTTCAGCGGCTAATCACGAGGACTCTGGGTACTACGGTTGTGGAATGATGGGAGAAGCTATTGACAAAATTACTTGGAAAGAACTGACAATTATAAGTGAGTCAACAATCCATTAGTTATTAGTTTTCAATTATGACTATATTTCTATATGTTCAAAAGCATATTTCAACGAGATTATACAACAGGCAAGTGTAAAGATATCGTACAAATATATTTCACACATCAAAGCCAAACATAACGATATTGAAGAAAGAAATCACAAACCAATTAACTAAAAATGTGTTTGATTTCCAAGCCCCTATCCGTGAGCTGAAGATGTTCATTATCCGAAGCAATGAGACCGCAAACATGGAGATGGCAGTGGAGCTGAAGCACGGGCAGGATGTGACTGTCAACCAAGGGGACGAGTTCTATGTGAGGTGTATGGCCATTGCCAGTAACCCTCCTGCTGACATGGAGATCACCTTCGGTGACCATAACCTTGAAGATGAGTTCAAAACAGAAGAAAGAGAATACTTGGATGATCCTATCATCTCTCCCGCCTCTACCCTCAAAATGGTGCTCAACGACGTCAATATGACCTCAATAGAACCATTTGTTGTCGAACCTGAGATGAGCAGAACTGAACTCACTTGCAAAGCCTCTGTTCCTAGCTACGATGCAAAACTCATCACAGTTAGACCCATCTTGAAAAGTAGGATATTTATATAATTATATATACAAAACCATTTTTATATATCATCAATAGTGGATGGTTGTTTAGTAGGCAAATATTAAGTTAAAACTGGATTCTAACATGCACGCATATATAAACACACATTTTATTGCAGGTTTCCCTAAGGTGACGTGCCAGGATGAGTTAGCCAAGATATATGAAACAGAAGTGGTGTTGGAGTGTGAGATAGAGTGTGATCCTGAACCAGAGCATCTGTACTGGTACTGGACCACCCACAGTGGCGATAATGTAACACTCCATATGGACCAAAACTACGACAGCAATATTGTGGCCAAGCATTCCGTAAATGTGAGTCCCTCCCAAAAGAGTAAAACTATTTTTTGGTTGACAGCAGGTTCATGAGATACTGCTATGAGAAATATATGGGTAAAGAATATGCAAGAATACCTCTTTTCGCACCAGGTAACAAATGCGTGGCTAGTTTTTCGCTGGGAAGTTGTTCTTATTTTTATCTTAAGGAATCCACAATCAGCATTTCTGATCGCGTTAATCAAAATCAAACAACAACTTCTATTTTGCTAATGAATTTCAATATTACCAATCACCAAGCCAACTAAAACAATCCTAACCAATATAAATCATCACGCCAAAAATACAGCCATAATCAATAAGCATGCTATCGTTCAACCAGTTGCAAACCAATAGACCAATGTACCAGATGATTTGCCAATTTTGTTCTCACGATTGTTATGAATTGTACATAATTTGGTTCAGTCATTGCCAAAATCATTTGTAGATTCCTGAGTTCCATAAGCTCACTGATTGACACAGTTCAATTTTATGCATAATGTTTATATTCATATCTTATTGCTGATGAAGCGTCAAAATGGCTTTTAAAGCATCATCAGAAATAGCAGAAATAGTGTTCATCTTATTTTGCAAGAGATTTATTTTCCAGGAGACTTATTTTCCTAGTTCGCTTATTCTGAGTTATCCATATAGATGATGAAAGCGTCATCAGTTTGTGTGCTCCAAACACGTGCTTCTGATAATTATCTGAACATATAATGAAACCTTACAGAATATCTAATATCTAATATACATATAGGCATATTTACGCCCATGCATATACATGCAGACGTATATGCGCACATGCATAAAAAGACGCTTTCAAATGAGAAAAAATCCCCCAGATATCGATATTAAATTCTTACAAAATCTGTGTGAAATAATGAATAATACAAGAAATACAAGAGTTTACAAGACATTATGATTTCTTGTTTAAAGAAATATTTCTTGTTAGTGCTTTTACAGCTGTAAGAAATGAGTTCAATTCTTACACAAGTGCGAATGCATTCGCCTCGTCCCTCTATTTAACTTTTTTGACCACCCCCCTCGATGGGGCTTTTTAAAGTTATGTAATGGAATAAATGCATTTTTAATAGTTTCCTAAATGGCCTTCCGTTCACAACCAACCATCATCACAACCAACCACAATGCTTATCACAACCAACCATCACAACCAATCACCATCACAACCAACCATCATCACAACCAACCACTATCACAACAAACCATCATCACAACCAACCACTATCACAACAAACCACCATCACAACCAACCATCATCACAACCAACCATCATCACAACCAACCATCATCACAACCAACCACCATCACAACCAACCATCATAACCAACCACCATCACAACCAACCATCATCACATCCAACCACAATGCTTATCACAACCAACCACCATCACAACCAACCATCATCACAACTAACCATCATCACAACCAACCATCATCACAACCAACCACTATCACAACCAACCATCACAACCAACCACTATCACAACCAACCATCACATCCAACCACAATGCTTATCACAACCAACCATCATCACAACCATCCACCATCACAACCAACCATCATTACAACCAACCATCACAACCAACCATCATCACAACCAACCATCACAACCAACCACCAT
Source organism: Amphiduros pacificus (assembly GCA_949316495.1). Taxonomy (NCBI): domain Eukaryota; kingdom Metazoa; phylum Annelida; class Polychaeta; order Phyllodocida; family Hesionidae; genus Amphiduros; species Amphiduros pacificus. Next base: position 52,183,546 of record OX439001.1, on the reverse strand, counting down.
CACAACCAACCACCATCACAACTAACCATCATCACAACCAACCATCATATCCAACCACAATGCTTATCACAACCAACCACCATCACAACCAACAACCATCACAACAAACCATCACAACCAACCACTATCACAACAAACCATCATCAAAACCAACCACCATCACAACCAACCACCATCACAACCAACCATCACAACCAACCACCATCACAACCAACCATCATCACATCCAACCACAATGCTTATCACAACCAACCACCATCACAACCAACCACCATCACAACCAACCACCATCACAACCAACCATCATCACATCCAACCACAATGCTTATCACAACCAACCACCATCACAAGCAACCATCACAACTAACCATCATCACAACCAACCATCATCACAACCAACCATCATCGCAACCAACCACCATCACAACCAACCATCATCACATCCAACCACAATGCTTATCACAACCAACCATCATCACAACCAACCACCATCACAACCAACCATCATCACAACTAACCACCATCACAACCAACCATCATCACATCCAACCACAATGCTCATCACAACCAACCACCATCACAACCAACCATCATCACAACCAACCATCATCACATCCAACCATAATGCTTATCACAACCAACCACCATCACAAGCAACCATCACAACTAACCATCATCACAACCAACCATCATCACAAGCAACCATCATCGCAACCAACCACCATCACAACCAACCATCATCACATCCAACCACAATGCTTATCACAACCAACCATCATCACAACCAACAACCATCACAACCAACCATCACAACCAACCACCATCACAACCAACCATCATCACATCCAACCACAATGCTTATCACAACCAACCACCATCACAACCAACCATCATCACAACCAACCATCATCACAACCAACCACTATCACAACAAACCATCATCACAACCAACCACTATCACAACAAACCACCATCACAACCAACCATCATAACCAACCACCATCACAACCAACCACTATCACAACAAACCATCATCACAACCAACCACTATCACAACCAACCATCATCACAACCAACCACTATCACAACAAACCACAATGCTTATCACAACCAACTATCATCACAACCAACCATCATCACAACCAACCATCATCACAACCAACCACCATCACAACCAACTACCATCACAACCAACCATCATCACAACCAACCACCATCACAACCAACCATCACAACCAACCATCATCACAACCAACCATCATCACAACCAACCACCATCACAACCAACCATCATCACAACCAACCATCATCGCAACCAACCACCATCACAACCAACCATCATCACATCCAACCACAATGCTTATCACAACCAACCATCATCACAACCAACCACCATCACAACCAACCATCACAACCAACCACCATCACAACCAACCATCATCACATCCAACCACAATGCTTATCACAACCAACCACCATCACAACCAACCATCATCACAACCAACCATCATCACAACCAACCACTATCACAACAAACCATCATCACAACCAACCACTATCACAACAAACCACCATCACAACCAACCATCATAACCAACCACCATCACAACCAACCACTATCACAACAAACCATCATCACAACCAACCACTATCACAACCAACCATCATCACAACCAACCACTATCACAACAAACCACAATGCTTATCACAACCAACTATCATCACAACCAACCATCATCACAACCAACCATCATCACAACCAACCACCATCACAACCAACCACCATCACAACCAACCATCACAACCAACCATCACAACCAACCATCATCACAACTAACCATCACAACCAACCATCACAACCAACCATCATCACAACCAACCATCATCACAACCAACCACCATCACAACCAACTACCATCACAACCAACCATCATCACAACCAACCACCATCACAACCAACCATCACAACCAACCATCATCACAACCAACCATCATCACAACCAACCACCATCACAACCAACCATCATCACAACCAACCATCATCGCAACCAACCACCATCACAACCAACCATCATCACATCCAACCACAATGCTTATCACAACCAACCATCATCACAACCAACCACCATCACAACCAACCATCACAACCAACCACCATCACAACCAACCATCATCACATCCAACCACAATGCTTATCACAACCAACCACCATCACAACCAACCATCATCACAACCAACCATCATCACAACCAACCACTATCACAACAAACCATCATCACAACCAACCACTATCACAACAAACCACCATCACAACCAACCATCATAACCAACCACCATCACAACCAACCACTATCACAACAAACCATCATCACAACCAACCACTATCACAACCAACCATCATCACAACCAACCACTATCACAACAAACCACAATGCTTATCACAACCAACTATCATCACAACCAACCATCATCACAACCAACCATCATCACAACCAACCACCATCACAACCAACCACCATCACAACCAACCATCATCACAACCAACCACCATCACAACCAACCATCACAACCAACCATCACAACCAACCATCATCACAACTAACCATCATCACAACCAACCACCATCACAACCAACCATCATCACAACCAACCATCATCACAACCAACCACTATCACAACAAACCATCATCACAACCAACCATCATCACAACAAACCACCATCACAACCAACCACCATCACAACCAACCACCATCACAACAAACCACTATCACAACCAACCACTATCACAACAAACCATCATCACAACCAACCACTATCACAACAAACCATCATCACAACCAACCATAATCACAACAAACCATCATCACAACCAACCACTATCACAACAAACCATCATCACAATCAACTATATTTTTGTGAGGAGGTGTCAGCAGTAAAGATATATGCCACACGACAATATGTATTCATCAGCAACATTGTCATTTTTTGAACTTTAAAAAATATGAAAGGCAATTTTATTTGTTTTATTTGTGCATTTGATGAAAAAGCTATTTAATATTTATTGTTTTGGTTGGAAATGATCTTTGTATTTTTGACACCTTGCAGGAAGAGGGTAAGGAGATAGTGAAGCTGATATTTGGCCGTGTCCATACTGCTAACGCCCAGGCTTATCATCTAGTAGTGGACAATGGTATAGGAGCAACCAATGGTACAGCTGTCCTGAACATAGGTAGGTATACAATCACCAGCACCTTTTTCACTGATATAGGTGGATGTCTGTTTCTTAGTTGTTTCTCACTTCAGCCAGTGCTACATGACCGGTTAACAAAGGCTGTGGTTTGTGTTATCTGGTCTGTGTGATAATGAAAGAGAAAGTCACTCTTCGAAAATAGGGCATTGAAAAGACTGAAAATGTCGTTCATATAAAGAAACAAAACAAGTCACTCTTGCAAAACTACGTCAAAAGTCTGAAGTTAAAATATAATTGGCTGGAAAGATTCAACACCTGATATGTTGCATTCAAGACATGCCCAACATATGGGAGCAAATAATGTCATTTTTATTTCAAATGTGTGCAATATATAGTAACGATGATGTATAATTATTTCAGATTCTACTGGAGAGTCCACTCAAGGCGTTGCCAGCGCTACCGTGTCTCTTGCGCTCATCACCATGGCAACAGTGACTGCCATATTCAAACTGTTATGAGAGTGAGCTTTGTGAGTGAATGAGCGTGAATGGGAACAATCCGAAGATGAACCTCAATCCATATACAATCTAGTGTTTATACAGTGTATGTCTAACTAATAATAGAAAGAAATGACAATTTGTCAATCATTGTATATGTAAAAGTATGGGAGGTTTCTTCATATAAGCTTAATCTAAAACAGGATTATTATGAAAATTAATCATATGACTTCAGTATTCCTATGAATAAAGCTATAAGGTTTGATTGTTATTAAAAATAACATTTATATACACTCAATGTAAAAAAACATATTTGCAAGAAAGTGAAATGGAAATTGTGATTTCTGAAATAAATTATTTTAAAATATACCTACATCTTGTTATAATATATATATCTAAATTTCCTAAATCTATATTTACAATCATTGGTACGCAAAAAGAAAACAAATTATTTGAAATATGGTTCCATGCATACAGGGTATGCATAAAATGCACAACTATTCTTTTCTGCCCATTAGTTTTGAGTGGGTGTTAACACTCTGATCCATTGTTTCCGGTTTCATGACAAATAACGAATGCCTTCCTTTTGTTTCATTTTACACGTGACGAGTGATTCGATTGAGTCTACTATATATACATTAAATGACTTGCACTTTTCAATCTGAGGATTGATGGAAGATAAAATATATTCAGATCAAAATCAGTTTGATACGTGTGCCCCAAGTCAAGAATCATAATAATATTTGTGGTTAAACCATGTCATTTTATGATAGGACCCAACAGAAAGTTGTCTTCTTTTGTTAATTTAGAAAATATGATTAATTTAGATAATATGATATGATCGATGGGTTTTGCATCGTATTAAATATGTTTAGATGGTCTTTAAGTATGAACAAGGATGCACATGCAGGTGACATGTGACCTGTTGATTTCCAACACGACTACCTGAAAATCATGAATATTTTCGTTTTGGTATAATAATTTACTGACCGGATGAACTCTATATCAAGATGAGTGTGGTTTGCAGGTATGTGTTTAGAATTGGTACATAAAATGGGTTGAAATCAACAATGATATGCCAAAAACAACCTATCCATGTTAATTTCCCCACATGAGAACCTCTATAATCTTGTTACATAACAGGGTCAACTGATGTAAATAACAATTGTCAACTAGCTGTGAAGGATATACTCAAATCTCATTCACCCCTGTTCCAAGTTCTTCTCTAATCATTCAATGGCAGTCTGTGGATCTACCAGTGTCATCGAGTTTCAATCCTCGCAAACGCTTCTCAGCTGATTTAACAGAAAAACTCAGTTCACAAGATATTAAAACTAAAACGCACGAAAGACTATTAATTCACATCACAGGCATAGCCTGTAAATTAAAATTGTGATCAATTTTTTTTAAGGAAGTAGCATAGAAGCGTTGAATAATATCCAAAATTTGCTGACAGTTGATTAAAGAGAGACAAATCACAGTATTTGATTAATCACCACTCGGAATTGTGTATGTGTGGATTGCTGCTTGTAGAAAGGTCATGATGTGGAATGTCAACCTTTAAATCAGAACACATCTGACATTTACCCATCTTTAAAACCGTGCAATATTTTATTGAATCGGTCAGTCCTGTTATCAATAACATGTCGAAGATGAGAGTTATAAACTTCAACCAACTATTACAAAATATTTCTTTTCATAAAGTTTTATTTCTAGTCCTCAATATACATATGACTTGGCAATAATGGACTGATGTATTGGGTTATGGAGGTAAATTGGGACTGCAGTTACTTGGTGATGCTTGAATAGGAGCTTGAAGAAGAGTAATCTATTGAGATGTTTCTGTTAGGAAATGTAGCATAAACTCTTTTCATGAGCACACTCTTCTACATTTTAATGAAAAAAAGTGATCAAAGCTCCTTTCCAGTAAATTAACCTTCTTGTTTTAGTTCGGGTGCGAGTTTGACTTAAGATTCTGGTGGTATCTAAAGTACAACATTTAGCTTTGAGATTCCGGGTAGTGTATAAACGAAATGTGGTATTGCTGCTGAGCTACAGCTGTTGTTGCAACTAATCACATTTTTCCACATATTAAAAAAAAATACCATTTACTTAATGACACAAAGGGAAATTCACACAGCTCATTCAATGTTGGTATCGTGATAGGTGTCCTGGGATACACCTTGTTTTGAATCAATCATATTTCTATTTCTTTTTCAGTAATCATAGAAACCATTGATTTTGGTATCAAATACATGGTTACAGTTTTAGATCTAATTAAAAAAATGAAATATCATAGTATTTTGGGTATTCAAAAAAAACTTATACATTAGAAAGTGTTTCACATTGAACTAAATCGCAAGGTTGATGGACGAATAGAAACAAAATAATTCCACCTTGGGATAAATTCACACGATGTGTGGATATCAAGTCAATCTGACTTTATGACATTCTGATGTTTTGCCAAAATAAATCATTGAATAATTCCGATTGGTCAGAAAAAAATATGTCGCAAAATATAACTGATAATCTCGTGGATGCTCAAATGCCTCATATAGAAGCCCAGTACCTTGAATATGACAGTTCCAATGGAGGGAACAAGTATACGAATAACTGAAAAGAGGTGAAACACACAGGACAGACAGAGTGAGTACAAAGAGGTACTGGACGTTACCTCATTAAACTGTCAAAGAAAATTAAATATATTCTTAGATTGTTATTGTGTTTTTGTTCTTCCAGTGACTCCAGGACAAGATGTTGTGGCAATAACAATCCATCCAACAGCAGTTAGCCCAGGCCAGACAGTGAAGTTAGACTGCAGAGTAGACAGCAAGTCAAGCACCACCATCATGTGGTACAAACGCCTCAACCCAGACTCGCCTGCAGACGTCATAGGCTTTAATGACCAAATATTCACAGATGCGTATGCGCCGTCTATGTCTGCAGAACTTGTGCTTACAAATGGCGATACCAAGCTTTTTCGGATCACAATACCAAGTGAGCAACATATCTCACATGCTTAGAGTGTTTCTAATCAATATTTTCTATATACTAACTTCCTATCACTTGTAAACATCAGATGAACATGTCTTTCTATACTTATTAGTGCTCAAGATAACATGTATGCTATAATTCATGTTCAAAGTATCTTGTGCCATACTATGAGAGTTCATTTATGTTTAAACTTGTAATCCGAGATCATGTCGCTTCATTCCACAGATGCAAAACCCGAGGATACTGGAGACTACGCATGCGCCTCCGCCACAACAGAATCTGATAAAATCCCATATCTACGTCTGGACATCGTAGGTACGTTATAACAATTTTCATTACTCAATTCTTTTTGCTGCCCCCTAGATTATAGTACTTTGTTTATATTAAATGAGGGTTTGACACTTTCTGCTCCATTATATCATATGAATATTTTATATTTTCATGAACATTGTTGATTTTTGCAGAACCGTTGACTTCCTTTAATCTCTATGTATATCAAACGGGTAGTGCCAATGACGTGACTCCATTGCAATCTGGCAGCCAACTTACGTTAGACAAAAATAGAAAATATACAATAAAATGTGAAGCCCTGGGTTCAAATCCTGCTGCGGACGTCCAGATACAACTCATCAATGATATAAGTGAACAGTTTGATGAGAACATCGTGTCCCATCTCAGTGGAAAAGAGAAAGATGGCGCCCTTAGAGCTGTAAAATATGGCGTCACAAAGCAAATGGATAACTTTGTACCGACGAGGGTGATTAATAGGCAAAAGTTAACGTGCAAGGCATTGCTACCTACCAAAACTGACCAATCTATAGACGTCACAGGTGTGTTTTATGTTAAATGTATGGTTCTTCCACCATTGAATATTTTAGTCTTGTAAATTCAGAGTTTCTCATTTTATTAATACTAACCCTCCTACTAACCCTCCTACCAATACAAATCTTATTCATACCATCTCTATTGTAAATTCGCCAGCTGATAGTGCAACAGAGGCTGGGCACGTCAAAACATGGCCGACATGGGATGACAATTCATGTATGCTCCATAGGCTTACATCCAAATCAGTTGAAACCTTGAACATCCATTAATAAGCAACAAACACATATGTGCTAGGATGTGAAATTGGTGAGATAAATGTACCTACCAATTATGTATGGTGATAAAGATGTTTGGTGAATCCATTTCACCCAGAAGTCAGTCGCTGTGGTGGATGGGTAACAGATCACAATGACCCACAAATCAATTATAATCATTAATCATTTAGATATTAATTTGATATTAATCATAAGCACTAATTAATTAGATATAAATTTATAAGAAAAAATGGTTTGTTTGGAATTTCTGTGCCCTTTTAATGTATCGAGTCTTATGCTAAAATCCAAATCTGCCATTGGACACTGCCAACAACCTTTGTTTCGCTCAGCTAACCAGTGATCTAGTGCAAACACCTACTTAGTAACGTTTTGCTTACAATTGGGCACCTCCCAACTTTGACACAGTGGATACCGATTTTGTATATTTATTGGTCATTATCAGGATTCGATAGATTACCACAAAAGATGCAGAATTAACTGTTAAAATGATGTGGCAGGCCAGGTTGCCAGAATAAATGGCGAACTGAAATGATTAATATTCATATTGAATATTATATTTTCTCCGTTTGAAAAAAATAATTCATTTTTTATGTTTAAATTTCTATTGAATAATTCAATTCTATATCTCATTCATTTTGATCTCGCATCAAAACCCAATCATCATGGCAGGTGTATTTTGGTTGATTTTAGCGAGATAGCTTGCTTATATCACAGTTTTGTGACCACATATCATTTAAACATAACTGAAGGGGATATCATTCCTGTCAAAATATAAACACAAGTCTCACAGTGAACAATACAATTTTGCAAGATTTGGATCAGCCAAAGATTTGTGGACCTATGGCTCTAATTATTGCCTTTACCGTCAAATCGAAACGTATGAAAGCGCTCCTAACACAACATCACTGAAATATTTCATTTCTTTCACTGAAAATTCATCAGCAATTTGTGTATATCATTTTTCCATTTTGTTTCAGTGATAACTCAGTCAAACGTTCCAGTTACAATTGAATCCAGTGCCCATAACGTAGAAGTCGGAGAAAGCATTTCAATTCTATGCAACGGTAAAACATGTTTTCCTATTACACACTCGCACACACACACACACACACACACACACACACACACACACACACAAACAAACACTCACACACATACACTCACACACAGGTTTTTTTACACTAGTTCAGTGTGAAATAATGTGATTATCCTAATACCATTCCACAATGAAATACTATTGCTGTTTATGCGTCGAATGATGGTAAAACAATCTTAATTTTGAGCCAATGGCTTATTTTTGACTTCAGCGTTTCCAATTAATCCTAATATCGCAATATCACCTCAGCCTCGTTTTGTTGAAATCTTAGACATAGATTTGCTATATACTGAGGATGGTTGAGGATAATTGATGATTTCTGGTAATTAAATAATTTGAATGAATGTGGATATCAGTCATTATTACTTCGTTCACTCGTCCTTCAAAATGCATGGTCCAAAATTAAGGTAAGAAAATACAAATAGACATGAGATATAGAATTAAGAGATTATTGGGAGCAGCGGTATCAGACAGATATAAAAAAACATGAATATCATATATCAGTGCACGTATTTGGAAAATTTATATTGAAAGGCGCTTTGTGATGTGATTGTATTTTCGTAGTGACACCTGGTGGCAAGCACATTCCAACTTCTTCAAAACGTTAAAATTGAGTTAACTCATATCTGTTTAATGTCTTTTAGCTAAAACTTTGAAGCTAGATGACCAGGTCACGTGGTACAGAAAGAGACTGGATGGGAGTCATGACGTCATTGGTACTGGCGAGGATATCAAAAACCCTTTGTTCAAGGACAGAGTAATATCAAATGATCCAGTACAAAACGAAGGTGTCCAATTCTCTATAACAATAAAAGGTAAGTTTAAACAATCAGTTTATGTATCGAGTTTAAATTGAAATAATTGGTGCCGATGACGAAACAGTTGTAGTGCTTTTCATGGCAGAGTAATCTTGTGGGAAATGGTGATTTAAATGCCAAGTGGGTTTAGCACCTGAAATTGAAACTTTTCATGGTTCAACAAGAAACAATGCTGATCTTCAAAAACACAAATTGCTGATGAGTTTTCACAATTATTATATAACTTTTAGAAAACATCAAGACATTTCATAGAGTTGAATGGGAGTATAAGTCAAGACTCAAACTGGATGTGATGAGGGTTGTTCAAATGATTAATAAATGATATGATGTGGATAATTTATTCAAAGGATGATGGTAATTCATATATACTAAAAATGGTAATCTCTTCAACACGAGGGACACGAGGGAAGCATCTCTAAACCATTTGTAACATTGAAAAAAACCCATTTCAATTTAAGTTTTTTTAGTATTATTTCCAGAAATATTGGGGATATTATTTAAAGAATGACTAATTAATAACATTTTACATTTTATCCTGAATTGGGGGAATTAGTGCACATGCATGTAGGCGAATGGACGTGTTTTCACGGAGCTCTGGATAAAGCTCTAAGAAAACCTTACCAAGCCTGTTCTTAAGTTTTTAAAAGTTCTGAAAGTTCCTGGTATCTTCAGTGCTCCATCCCTGCACACATAGGACCCATAGTGCTGGTTGCTGAAGCCTTGGCAAGTTGTGCAGACCACAAAGAGGTCTTGAACACTTCTGTGTATTGTGTCAATTGAAGGATTACAAATGCACATATCTCTGGTATCTCGTTGTTTTACCTACAAAATGAGTAATTTCTGAGTACCACATGGTAAAATATCAAAATATGCAACTCCCTAGAAGTACGACTCCCTGGTGTGGAACAGGATAATATACAACTCCCTAGTAGTACAACTCCCTGCTGTGGGACAGGATAATATGCAACTCCCTAGTAGTACAACTCCCTGCTGTGGGACAGGATAATATGTAACTTCCTAGTAGTACAACACCCTGTTGTGGGACAGGATAATATGCAACTCCTAGTAGTACAACTCCCTGCTGTGGGACAGGATAATATGCAACTCCCTAGTAGTACAACTCCCTGCTGTAGGACAGGATATTATGCAACTCCCTAGTAGTACAACTCCCTGCTGTGGGACAGGATAATATGCAACTCCCTAGTAGTACAACTCCCTGCTGTGGGTCAGGATAATATGCAACTCCCTAGTAGTACAACTCCCTACTGTGGGACGGGATAATATACAACTCCCTAGTAGTACAACTCCCTGTTGTGGAACAGGATAATATGCAACTCCCTAGTAGTACAACTCCCTGCTGTGGGACAGGATAATATGTAATCTCCTAGTAGTACAACTCCCTGCTGTGGGACAGGATAATATGTAACTTCCTAGTAGTGCAACTCCCTGCTGTGGGACAGGATAATATGCAACTCCCTAGTAGTACAACTCCCTGCTGTTGGACAGGATAATATGCAACTCCCTAGTAGTACAACTCCCTACTGTGGGACAGGATAATATACAACTCCCTAGTAGTACAACTCCCTGCTGTGGAACAGGATAATATGCAACTCCCTAGTAGTACAACTCCCTGCTGTGGGACAGGAGAATATGCAACTCCCTAGTAGTGCAACTCCCTGCTGTGGGACTGGATAATATGCAACTCCCTAGTAGTACAACTCCCTACTGTGGGACAGGATAATATACAACTCCCTAGTAGTACAACTCCCTGCTGTGGAACAGGATAATATGCAACTCCCTAGTAGTACAACTCCCTGCTGTGGGACAGAATAATATGCAACTTCCTAGTAGTACAACTCCCTACTGTGGGACAGAATAATATGCAACTCCCTAGTAGTACAACTCCCTGCTGTGGGACAGGATAATATGCAACTCCCTAGTAGTGCAACTCCCTGCTGTGGGACAGGATAATATGCAACTCCCTAGTAGTACAACTCCCTGCTGTGGGACAGGATAATATGCAACTCCCTAGTAGTACAACTCCCTGCTGTGGGACAGAATAATATGCAACTTCCTAGTAGTACAACTCCCTACTGTGGGACAGAATAATATGCAACTCCCTAGTAGTACAACTCCCTGCTGTGGGACAGGATAATATGCAACTCCCTAGTAGTGCAACTCCCTGCTGTGGGACAGGATAATATGCAACTCCCTAGTAGTACAACTCCCTGCTGTGGGACAGGATAATATGCAACTCCCTAGTAGTGCAACTCCCTGCTGTGGGACAGGATAATATGCAACTCCCTAATAGTACAACTCCCTGCTGTGGGACAGGATAATATGCAACTCCCTAATAGTACAACTCCCTGCTGTGGGACAGGATAATATGCAACTCCCTAGTAGTACAACTCCCTACTGTGGGACAGGATAATATGCAACTCCCTAGTAGTACAACTCCCTGCTGTGGGACAGGATAATATGCAACTCCCTAATAGTACAACTCTCTGCTGTGGGACAGGATAATATGCAACTTCCTAATAGTCTGGTGTTTTGTGATGAAATAATCAAGGGCTTTGATGATATGCAGAGCAGAATATCAAGGTTATAAATGAATATGTGTTATGATAGGACCTTTTATGCTTTTTGGACATTATAGTATTGAAGTAATGTTTTCTGATTCAGATGTTAGGACACAGGATTCGGGAGAATGGGGATGTTCCGGTGTCGACGCTGACAGTACTGGCATAAAATACACTGACATTACCATTCACGGTTTGTGCATAATATATCAATATAAAGTCAGCATTTGCCAGTAGAGTGTACATTAAATTCACCGTCCCAACAAAACAGTTACTTTTATTATGTGGTCTATTTTCCTTTATTGTGTTAAACTGCGATATGTAAGTTTGTTTGCTTTGTCCTTGTTTTGAGGTTTTATTTAATTTGTTATACATATTACTGAGTAAACCGCGGCCCCGTTTGAGTAGTATTCCTTCAAGCAATCCCATTAATGCATTGATTGATCAATAATTTGGGTAAGATTATAAAGAACCGCCAAAGGGTTAAAGTTAGTTTATTGATTCTCAAATATATTTCCCAGTGCAGTTTGACAATTCTCGTTTTATCTATTTTTTAAAATGTGCAAGCGTATCAAAAATCACAATCTGGAAAAAAATCAGGGATTATTCATTAAATGTAGTCTATTGGCTTCACCTTGTGTCATGTACAGTATTTCCATTTCCCTTTTGGCATAGTAGCAAACTATGCAAGGTAATCTTTGATATAGTAATTGAGTTTCACTCTTGTTTCAGATCGTTCCGGAAATGACGATAACACAGGAGAAAGCGTTCATGGAGCAGCGGGGAGCTGTGTATTTTCATCATTACTTTTCGCATCTACTTTAGCCTTTACCATGAAGGCAAACTTCAGTTAACACCAAGCTATCGTTTATGTGAACATTTTTCTACTTTCCAATATACTTCGAGGAAACCTTCCTGACTGAGTTCCTCCTTCTGGCCCAAAACACACCAAGGATAATTTCCTGAATGAGTTCTTACTTCCGGTCCAGTATACACTGAGGAGAAATTTCCCATCAAAGCATTCACGAAATGAGATTTTTGAGCACCTTTTCCTTGCATGATATAAATGTTCATACCTCAAACTTTGCAATCAAATCTGTTTGTCCATTAATGTTTGTCTATTGGTACAGACCTAACACCCTTGCAGACCATAACAGAGGTCACGTGGTTGTTCACATGTGACCACATAGTGTACTTTGCACTTTCAGCAAAACACTGTGACCATGGTAGGTGTGTTTTGCTTGATTTCAGTGAGATAGCTTGCATGTTTCACAGTTTCATTGCCACATAACATTTAAACATACCCCAAACCTCTGTAAAATTGACTGTGACCTCTGTGATTTTATGAATGCTTTAAGCATTCCAAGGAGACTATTCCTGATTGAGTTCCTTGAGTTCCCGTATCCTGCCCTGTTTCCGGCCCTGTTTCCGGTGCTATGATTCATGGCTTGTGTGTGTGTATGTGAGTGTGTGTGTGATCAGATGTATCAACTTCACTCATGGCGTTCAATTCAAAGCTTTAATTGTCATGATATCAAATAAGAAATCACCACATGTGGCTTACTCTATGAACAGATTTACTTATCCCGCTTGGTATTCAAATTTGTATGTTCTTGCATAGTTGTGGTTGATATATTTCAAACAAAAAATGTTTTATTTGTTCCCGTTTTAAAGATATCATTTTCATAACTGACGCTTTAGTAGCTAGCAAATACATTAGGAACAGTAGAAAATGTTGGATTATTTTCAAAACAATTTGACGTGCAATTCTGTACAGCTAATACTTTTGATGTCGATAATAAAAAAAACATTCAAGAATACTTCTTTCGACAAAATGTGATTTATTGCAACTTCTTGGTGCCAATAGTACTGCAGTGAGTCCTGGTTGGGCTGGATTAAAACTTGTTTAAGTTGAGATCATCTTTTTTTATTATTATTATTATTTTTTAAGAATAGATAATGCAAAACAATTGTAATTTAACCATAACGTGTTTGTCCCTTAAAATGAAAATCCCTGACTTTAAACACTAAACCACTGGAAGTGAAATCCAGTATGAATGATAAAAAAGTACATGCACAGATATTGTGGCAATATAAAATTTGAATGTGGTAGCAAAAGCTGGCTGAAATCAGCAATCAGTAAAAACATGGTAAATTCCTGAATTCAGGGTAAATTCTTGAGACCATGCTAAATGTCCGATATTTGGGAGGTTTTCAGTCTGACTTCATGATAATTAATTTTGCACAATTTTAAGATTTAACATGATTTTCTGCGCCAATTCAAAGTAAACTTTATCAAAAAAAGACAGCTATTACAGTAATTGACAGCCGCCTGAAGAATTACCTCACATGTGCAAGCCAGTTTCAAATATTGATATAATTACGTACACAATAATTTCAATAAATCCTTGGCCAAAGTTTATGAAAAACCTATCCGGGCCTCAAATCTGTGAAAAAGCCAGTAAGGCCTTCAAAGTTATAACTTAACCTATCAGACCCTCTGAGTAACAATTTCTCATCTATGGGACGTAAACAATCACTATTGATTGGTGAGAACATTTTTGATAAAATCTTTGACAGAAAATTGTTCCTTTCATGGAACAAAAATACATAGAACCGTGGACAGAATTTTACAGCACAATATGTATTTGGACTGTTCACTTTGAGAAACAAAAAGTGGTGCTCTTCATTTAACACGAACGGCAAAAAAATCAAGAAAAAAAAAATCAAACAAACCAAAACAAAAGTAAAGGAACAACTTAAACAAAACAAAAACTTAGCTAAAAAACAAAAATGAACAAATAAATCCAACACTCAAAGAAACCAAACATACATTTATAAAGCCAAGGTTGTTGAAATTTATTATGGTACATTGTTCCACAAGGTGTCACCAAATAATGTGTCTTTTAAGTTTGTGGATAAAGTGAAATGAATATGTGTGATTTTTAACTCCATTCCCCATGATCCTACTGATCCCATAGAATTATTTTTTTGATATCCATTGCCTGACGGAGTGTTACAAAAAAGATAAAGATAATATTCGTTTAGCGCTGGTTCCAGACAGTGTCTATTCATAGCGCTTGACAGTTACTGGACGGGATTCGAACTGGGCATATCTGGGTCTCAAGCCGAATATTCTACCAACTGGTGAGAAAAATGTCATCGTTTGTGTGCTCCATGTAAGTGCTTCTGATAGTCATGTCAGGCTCAATGTGAGGCTCAATTTTCTCTAACAACAGTATTCCTCACCAGGTAGCAGCACATATGGAATGTCATGTTAGTAAATTCACCTCATTTGTGACAAAATAAACTGTCATGCACCATACAAAGTGAAAAATTAGTGCCATAAAGGGTGCAATTCGTTATGGCTGCGAAAGCTGGATGTGTCATAATGTGAAGGCAGCATCCCGACCATACTTGTCAACTCTGAAACTGTTACTTGGAGTACGATCACAAACATGCACAGACTGTGTGATACTTGAGTCACGCTGTGGTAGTACAAAAGCATATATTCAAAGCAGACCTTTTGAAAGAAACTATATGCACTTACTAAATATATGGATAGCCCAATTCATATGGTTATTGAATTAGCAAAGACAGTCAAGTCGCCAATGGGCCTGTATATCCAATAATTTGAACAGATGTTACAAAATCCAATAAACGGTGAAATGGAGTCTATAGGACAGAGATTACAGTTATCACCATCATCAAGAAGATTAACATATATTTCATTGAATCCAAATTTTGTGCATCACCCTGTATATACAGCCAATGTGCGAGAACATGAAAGAAAGGCATTCAGACAAATAAGGCTTGGTTCACATCACCTAAAGATAGAGTCTGGTAGGTGGTCACGAAGAGTAAGAGAGCAGAGACTATGACCATGTGGAAGTCCAAACTGAAAATCATGTACTATGCGAGTGTGCCTTAACACGAACACTTAGAAACCAGTACAGAAACCTAGATTTTGCTTTGGTGCAACAGGAAGATCTCAGCTATGAACTTGGCTTGGTCATGAGCTATAAATTGTAACCAAAATCTTATATTGTAACCTAAATCTTTGAACTTTTTACGATGACTTGCTATATCTTAATGGCACTGGCCTACTCACCTACTGAAAGTTAAGCTGTCTGCTGTTCCACTCCTTGTCTACAACAAATGGGCACACATTTTTGTGTGGCTCTTATCGTGCATATATCAGGTCTTATACCCCAGTCACATTTTTCTAATTTTGAACAATTGTTCCAATTTCCCATAAGGTGCATAAGGCGATAAAAGGCTGTCAGCCTAAGGTACCTTAAGACTACCTGATGTACTGGAAGACCACTATTTCATTATAGTTATAAAAATACTAAATGATCTTTTTAATGCATTTTGAGCATTTTAAGTTACAATTTTTTCTTGTCATTTCTATAAGAAGGCTGGTCCCATTCACCTCAAAATCTTCAAACAGCTGTAAAATTGGAACTAACTGATATTTTTCAGGACTTTTGCTTCAACCTACAAAATGTGATTATCAGTATCAAAATATATGTTGATTCGTGGAGTATGTTGCTCAAGGTCAAACAAAGATCATCTTAAGGTCAAACCTTTTAAACAGAATTGTCAGATTAAACCATTGATTTCATATCAGCCTAAATCAGCTCAATCAGCTTAAATCAGTTTGTTTGCTTGTTTTGACCCGGTCACAGATTTACAAGGATAACGGGTTAACCCTTTCGGCACGAGCCCAAGCCCATGTGTGAAATTTTTATGATTTTAATCTCGGCATAGCCGGGGATCGAACCCATGACCTTTGGATCACCACAGAGGAACTAATGCTCTAACAAACCTACGCCATGGCCCGAGGACGCTCAAATTAGCCTAAAGATAAATAAGATTATTTTGAAGATATATAGCATGTCCTCCAAAGCTGACACTGATAACAGATGAAAGCAAAGTAGAATTAAAGTTAAATATGTTAATACCAACAACATTGAGAGAGAGAAAAGTATGGACAGATAAAATTGGTGAGAGCCTCGAAATGAAGAAGCATATAAAAAGGAAAATAGGAAATGAAAATGATAAATTTTCAAAATAAGTTGGAAGAAGAGTAAACTTAGACATATTACAAGGATAACAGGGAGGACATAGAGTAGCTGGAAGTGCTTTCAGTCCAGATGGACTGTATGCACAGAAGAGAAGTTGAGAATGATAAGGAAGTCAAATAAAGTATAGGAAAAGTACTATTTGCCATATGTTAGGGTTATTTCCGCTTGGAAACAAGTATTCCTTATTCGATACAAGACCTACAGATGTCAAAATCTAGTTTGTTATCTCTCAATGTTCACAATACAGTGACAGCAGCTTTCATTTTCAGGATTTTGACCCAATTACTATTTGTGGCGAAGGCATTTTGCCCTTACCTTATAACCAACCATACCGATGGAAATGAATCCAAGACTATAAGGGAATATATGATTAAATATCTCAATGTGTCTCTGAAGACTCAATATAATTATTAACTGTGCTGATACATTTGCTCCAGTTAATTTTTGGGTTTATGTCGTTGATGACTATAATTCTTCTGTAAATATTAACTCATAAAGTTCAGCCCACGTGATGTGGTGTCATCAGATATATATATATATATATATATATATATATATATATATATATATATATATATATATATATATATATATATATATATATATATATATATATATAGGAAAGAGGGATATGGTTGACTCGTCCATTTTCAAGCCTATTGCTCCTTGCAGACATATCTCAATCAAAATGACAAGGCATTACTTTGTGGTTTTCCTTCATGTCCTCTGTATTATACAAGGTAAGTTAATGATTTTTTTTTATGGGTGCTGTATTTTAGTTTGTATCAAATTCACATCTAAATAGTGTCCTTGTTTTTTAATTACAGAAGTAGCTAACAAAACCACAACTCAATTGGAAGCCTCTGTTATTTCTAAAGGGGACACCATCACATTATCATGTGAAGGATCTGGTTCTAGCCATGTGTGGTATAAGAAACAGAGAGACAATAAGGAGGTAGACATTGGGATCATTCTTTCTGGGAAGCAATATATTACACACAATCAATACAAATCGCGAACAGATAAATCCATAGAAACATCAGAAAGTACAGGATTCAAGAAATTCATTCTTTCCATTAATGGTAAGAAATGCAATTACATTATGTTATCCAGAAATAAATGTAGTGCTTCATTTTAGCATAACTTTAAAAGCGAAAGGTGAACTTAGTAATTCATATCCATGTTATAATTATGGTCCAACCGACCTAATTTCCTTTGAAGACTACATGGTCAATAAAAAAAGTGGTCAGAAAATACTAATAAAATTAATCATCCGAATAAACGTTATTCCATTTTAAGATGCAATCTATGAGGATTCCGGTGACTATGCCTGTGAAAACCCAAAAACGAACCCCAAAACATGGCATAAATTAACAGTAATCAGTGAGTAGATTTCTTACTATTTTTAAGGCTGGGCATGTGATGTAAAATGCAAGCTGATTTTAACCTTAGCCACAGCTTCGTATATTATTTAGTATGTACTTTTTTGTAACAGATGAAGAATAACCTCCAATTTAAAAATCTCTAATGACTTTTTAAGAAGAACAGGTTTCTAGTTTTCGTCAGGGTTTTGCTGTTTAGAATCATGTGAGAACCAAAGACGTCAAGAAAGAAATCCTATCATCAGAATATCATGTGTCCCCATGAAATGGTAATCTTAGATCTAAAATAATATATTTTATCCAGCGGACCTGACCAACAGTGTATCTATAGTACCTGAAGTATTGTTTACAGCATTACTCAGCCACAATTGACGTGAACATCATGTGACCTTCTCTGTCTCTTTGTTTGGCAGAACCTTTAGCTAATCTGGAGATGTCCACCACCAGCGAGGATGGACAGATTAAAAGACTAGTGGATGGGTCCACCTTGCCAGTAACAGAATCCAGCAAATTTACACTGATATGTTCTGCTAATGGGAGTAACCCAAGTGCTGACCTAAGAATAACCATTGATGAAGATGATTTAACAGATTCCTTCAAAGCGAGTGTGTTAGGGCCTATGGATTCGTCTATTGAAGATGATGCAATGAGCAACTTGACATACAATGTGGAAGCCAGGGGGCCGTTCCCAGTAGATAAGAAGAATAATGGAGAATGGCTCACCTGTGAAGCTACTGTTTCTACTCTCCCCAAAAAGAAAATGTCTGTGCAAGTGATTTACGAAAGTAAGTGTATCATTTTTCACTTATTCAATCCGAATGTGGGATTCTCACAATTTATTTTTGGAATATATACTGTTTCATGCAATCATTCCATGCCAATCATGGCTTACTTCTCTAAGATTATGTCATCAATTAAATCATTTGCCATGGAACACCTCCTCGTGTTAAGAGAAATTATTAATAACTGTCAAAGCATTAATAATATGACGTTTCCCATACACAAATAGTATTTCTTTATTCACAAATTGAAATTGCAATATAATTTTGTATAAGTAAGTAGAGTGGAAATAATGGTAGAAATACAAATAGTGACAGCATTCTCCAATGGCCTCTCACGTTTTCTTCTCGCGATGACACCAAAATAGAAAACTGTAATCGTCTATTGATCTTCTTTGGGATCTCATGGAATGTCTTACTATACCCACATTAAATTACACAAATGATGACACACCTTTATGCTAACATTTATTACTGATTGACAGTGGCACCTACAATACACTGCAGACCCAGAAATCCTCGGGTTTCTAACGGGACACACAACTTCCAAATGAGATGTAGAATTGAGGCACAACCCAAACCAAATGTCTATGTCAAGTGCCCCCAATCTGTGGATTACCTTCAGCCGGGAAATGCCTCAGACCAGTATGCTGTGCTAATGGAAGAAGGGGTTGGTTTTAAGTATGGTGAAACATTACCCAAGAAAAACATTTTGTTCTAATACTGTTAAAATAAGGATTTATTAGAATGAACTTTTGAAAACCAAAAATAGAATTCAAAAATTAAAAATGAAATAATGTTTCCTCAAACCACTAATGTTTATTACACTACCAAGATTATTTTTCAAACGGAATCCAAACAAAGTCATGTGTAGCTCAACCTTAACCTTCGGGAACACAAACCCTTTTTATGCATTCAAGAAAAAGATGTGAATTATACATAATTTTGTCATGGTCTCCAGATGGATGGCAAACGTATTTGTAGTGTGAATATTATAATGTGTTTGTAGGACGATGGCATGTGGATGTTAACTGTGACTGTTAAGCAGATAACTGAGGAATCCTTTGGAAACTACATAATTATTGCTACAAATAAGCATGGAGCAATCAATGAGACAATGCTTCTCGTTGAAGGTAGGATTGCATATTTTGGATATGTGCATAATTCTCCTAATTTAGATCATCCACTTTATAATGCACTGTGCGGGTCAAATAGTGATTAATGTATCAAAATGGCAATTTCCCCGAATTTGGCTATTGTTCTGATATTGGAAGACAAATGAAATATGTTGATCCAGATATGCGGTGCATTAACATAATTTACTTGAGTGTCATGATTATGAAATATCTATATTTTATGTATCAGGTGATCTTGAAAGCAATGCCAGTACTACATTGGGTCCTGTCGGCATAGTAACCATTTTCCTCTCCATGGCAACCATACTAAATGAAGGATTCAAAATGAACGGCAACCAATGAAGGGAATACAGCTCCCTACCTCTTCTTGGAGTCTCATACTCACGTCGCAGTCATTGAAAATTATTTCATTCCAGTTGCATTTATAAAAATACATGTTTAATCAGCGCTTCATTTTTTCCTTTAGTATATCTATATTTTAAAGTTTATATATAACATAGGAGCGGTAATATCGATTCATTATTAGAATGTAAATAGACGATGGACGATTTGTCGATGTTGCTTGTATTATTCCCTACGTTATTTAACCAAATAAGGTAATCAAGTGTCGATACATGATTAATATAAACATGGTTATATTTATGTGAAAGTGAAAATGTCCAACTGATTAAGTAAATACACACTTATTTCTAGCATGTTTGCTCTTACTATTAGTACGGTTAAGTATCAGCATGCCTTCAACTATTTCCCCATTATTTGTCCTATATTTATAGCAATGTACACACGCCATAAAACAATGGCATTGTTTTATTAGAAATGCATGAAATCATATTATTTACACATCCTGATCAACATTTGTTTTTACTTCGCTTAGTAACATTTTCCTGGTAAATTGTAAAAATATGCCAACACATTTTGGGATATTTATAAATATCTATCTGCCTTGGTGTGAAATGTGAAAGAAACACTCCCTTTCATTTTATATTAACAGATATGTATATCAACTTTATCACTATAATCCTTAATCCTTAAAGCACTATTTTCTCACATAATATAAATATTTATACTTATTACTTTGTGATCAAATGATTGTCATTCATATTACAACCACACATTTATGTGTCATTTGAAAGAACATAAGAGATAAATTGCAAATCGTTCATTTAACACTTTGTCGGCAAACAGTGTTTAGCTGACCAGTGCTCAGTGCAAAGATCTGTCTGCATTATAGCGATTTGCTAACAATGCAGCACCTTCACATTGGGACACTGGGGCGATTTGACGTACAGAAAGTGTTTGTTTATTAGTACAAATCTTGCACCCTCACGGACCAAAACATCCCTAACACCCTCACGGACCAAAACATCCCTAACACCCTCACGGACCAAAACATCCCTAACACCCTCACGGACCAAAACACCCATAACACCCTCACGGACCAAAACATCCTTAACACCCTCACGGACCAAAACACCCCTAACACCTTCACGGACCAAAACATCCCTAACACCCTCACGGACCAAAACATCCCTAACACCCTCACGGGCCAAAACATCCTTAACACCCCCACGGACCAAAACATCCCTAACACCCTGACGGACCAAAACAGGCCTAACACCCTCACGGACCAAAACATCCCTAACACCCTCACGGACCAAAACACCCCTAACACCCTCACGGACCAAAACATCCTTAACACCCTCACGGACCAAAACACCCCTAACACCCTCACGGACCAAAACATCCTTAACACCCTCACGGACCAAAACACCCCTAACACCCTGACGAACCAAAACAGGCCTAACACCCTCACGGACCAAAACAGGCCTAACACCCTCACGGACCAAAACATCCCTAACACCCTCACGGACCAAAACACCCCTAACACCCTCACGGACCAAAACAGGCCTAACACTCTCACGGTCCAAATAATTGATTACTTGAATACACCATAGTACTTGGCACTCTAAGAAAAAAACACAATCATGGCGAGTGTATTTTGATTGATTTCGGGGTTCATTTCCATATATAGTTTCATTACCAGATATTATTTAAACATACAATACAATTGCCTGTGACCACACTCGTGATTTCACGAAAGTTTTAAAATGTATCTTTTTATTATACACATATTGTAAGAATCATTTGAATTCCAGATTGACTAGACTACCCGGGTTAATCACTGACCTGGATGGAGATGAAGGTCAATTTTATCTTATTTTGGACTTTCATAATTATCACATATTAATTAACACATTATATATGAACTTTAATAAACACATAATACATGAGTCTGGGGATCGAAAGACTGGAATGCCGAAGCTTAATACTGGCTTGGCGAGTAATGAAAGTCAATGCTTCCCCATAGTTTATGTATTAATAACACACTAGACGAACTTTGTGTCATGATTTGCTCAATTCAATCATTTGTGCTTAATTCCTACTTTTGTTGTTGTTATGTGTCCATTAGTTTTGATAAAATATTCATGGTGCTCGCAATGTTATGTCTTGTGTTTTCTTTTTGTTGAACACTGAGGATGTGTTTATTCTGCACATTTGCGCTTGAATTAATGAAAACCTATATCTAAATCACCCATCATACATAATAGAATATGTTTATGAATACAATGTGAACCACACTTGATATCAGGACATTAAAATGTTATTAAGCCCAATTAAGTTTACAATATTTAATGAGATAAACACATGCAAATATTTTAGATACCCAATTATCCAATTTAGATAAGTCAGGAATCAATGAATAGATATTATCAATATTTTCGATAACTTTATGAAATAAGGTCAAATGTAAGGATTCAAAAATAATTTTTCAGGGTTGAAAAGTCTTTGAAAACATTCCAAAAAAAATGATACGACATGATAACAGCTGAGTGGCAGCCACAAAAATATGAAAAAATGAAATTAATATAAGCGAGCTTGTTTGCTTACGATACTGTCCAAATTCCTCCACATAAGACGTAAGACATACGTAAGCGTAAGACAAACAAAACGTTATTAAATCTAATCTTTGAAAAAGAATAATCACAACTATAAATTGTAGAAACGAGTCTGATATTGTGTGACACATGTCAATCCATAAAATGAGACATGTCCGTAAGATGATCCGCTTAATTAAAACTAAAGGATATTCAGAATATTTAATAGGGAAATGTACAAGGATGCAGATGAGGAGTAAGGTCATACAGTATTTGAGTAGCGGTGACACTATTTTTCACTAATCATTTCTGTTTTGACCTTAACCGTCTTTGATTCAAAATGTCTCGCTTTCCAACGCTGTTTTGGATATGTATCTTCTGCAACATTCAAGGTGAGTGTCCGTTGAAGCCGTGTACCAATAGTGTATATATTGGCACAAAATGTGGAAATATATATTTCATTTATGTTGAACTTCACAGAAGTAATGTCAGAATGTATATATGTCCAGAAATAGACTCACAAACGGTTTGCAAAATTTAAATAAAGATGTAGGTGATTATATCCGAGAGGAAATACATTTTTAACATAGATGTTAACAAATACGAAATAATGTTGGCAAGATATTCCGACACCTAGAATATTGTCGCACGCAATTTATTTATTCCAAATTTATAGAAAAGATATGTAATATTTAGTAATATTTCATCTAAAGATAATTGGCATGCACCAATAACAGGGTTAACATTCTATACCCTATAGTTACGCGGATACCAATTGAATTTTAAAAAATAGAATTTTAGTTTTGCTTTGCTAACGTCAATGACTTTCAGTATTGAAATAGCTGGTATGTTTCTCTGAAAAGTGATTAAAAAAGAGTCACGGTCACATTAGTCAATATTACTTCCTACAGATATATAAAGTGTTCAGAAGGAAGTCGATTTTATATCAAACAAATTAGGTTAAACAAAGACTAATGAAAACCTTTTTATTACAAAGAATATGAGATTTGATATGATGCTTACAGACATCTTGGGTGATACTGTGGTAAAGATTGAGCCTTCCTCTGTGTTGGCCGGGGAGACCGTCACCATATCCTGTGAGGCCGGTGCTAGCGATAGGGTGCTGTGGTATAAGAGACAAGCAAGTAACCCCCCAGTCACCCTCGGTTCCAGCTCCTCTGATGGCAATCAGGTCACTAACACTCTATTCCAGTCACGCCTCACTGCCTCTGAGGGCACTGCTGATCAAACTGGCAACAAAAAGTACATCATGACGATTCAAGGTAAATGAAATATTTTATTTTTTTTATGAGAAATCCAACACTTGAGTGCTTATTTTTTAAAAGCTCGCACCGGTTTGCAAATTGATTTGATTGGAAACCTAAAGAAAAAAAAAGAAAAGTTATGAAATAAGTTTTTAAAGATAACAAAATCTCGCAAGCTGAAGCTGAGATTTTTTAATTTATTTGCCAAAATGTTCGGTGATACACTACAATTCGCTTTTCACCCCTTCCAATCTTAATGCAAAAAACGCCATTAAGTGGCAGAGAAGCCTAAAGATAGCCACCTAACCTATGACATGGGGCAAATGTACGGTGGAAATCCATACACTCACAGCCTATGGAGTTGAATCCTCAATCATCCAGCCCTGAAGGCAAAAGAAACCCGAGCGAAAAATACTTGTTCAATTTCCAGTTATGCACTCAAAAGTAAATCTATGGCGGTAGATAAAAAAATTAAAACTGATATTCGCTTTTTCACATTTCTGAATTCCTCTAATGTTTGTTGCACAAATGTGGCTGAATGTAATAGAGTCTATTTTGTGTAACATTTCTTAAAGCTTGATGGCAGATGTGAGAAAATTTGTTACTTTTGGATGACGCAGGTATTTGGCCAATATCAGCAAATATAAACACCAAATGCTCTTTTCATATCATATTCGAATCGCAAATTAGTACAAATCCCCCCCAAAAAGATTTTGCTGACAGTGATTTGATGGTTTTTGACCTGTACTGAAACGTATACGTTCGTTCCATCACATTTCAGGATTTTAAACTTATGAATGCAATTAAATTTGGACTAATTTGTATATTGTAATTACTGTTAAAGAGGGTAGATATGTATTATCAGTGTATATTTGAGCGCCATTTTAATGCATTTGCTGTCTCACGAGACAAACAATAGATTGCGATACCCATTTTATCTATATCATCTAAATACAAAGTTATTTCTTTTCTTTTTTTTCCTTCTCCAAATCATAACAATTACAGAAATATCTCGTGCATATATTTATGACTTTTCAG
The DNA here is from genome assembly GCA_949316495.1 of Amphiduros pacificus. Lineage (NCBI taxonomy): Eukaryota > Metazoa > Annelida > Polychaeta > Phyllodocida > Hesionidae > Amphiduros > Amphiduros pacificus. Next base: position 52,157,645 of record OX439001.1, on the reverse strand, counting down.
ACCCGGATTACAAGGACTTTGGTGAATATGGGTGTGAACCATTAAGTGTGACTCAGGCGCAAATCAAGTGGAACAGTCTCTCTGTTATCAGTAAGTGAAATATAATGGTAGCAGCACATACCATCATAATGTGTTAAATCAAGGTCAATTTTATCAAGTTCACTGGCACCTGTTTCGACCTTTATCCTGAACATCTATTCTTTTTGAGCATCCATGAAATCACAGAGGTCTCAGGCAATTTTACAGAGATCTGGGGTTCGTTAAAATGTGTACAAACATGTGACCTCTATTGTGGTCTGCCAGGGTGTAAGGCCTGTGTCAATGGCCAAACAGGGTTCTGTAAGGAAAATTACTCCATTGTCCCAATCTGAAGGTGCTACATTGTCCGCAAAATTTTATTTAACGGGTGTTTATGCTAGATCACTGATCACCTAAACAAAGTTTGTTGACAGTGTCATGATTTACAATGGATGATTTAGATTTAGATGAGAAATGGATGATTTTGATTTAGATTTAGATGAGAAAACTCATCTACTTTCAAATAGCACAGACATTTTTGAAGAGGAACAAGATGGGTGATAACATATAATCACAATGTTAATGTTATAACACAAGAAAAACCCATTCCTTGAATGATTTAAGATAAAAGATATTTCAATGGTGATTTCTCATCCAGAAAGAATATTATAATATAATTGAAAACATTTAACCATGTTTGGGCCCCTCAACCTTGGATAGTAGTATTTAATTTTCATATATTTTTTTATCATCAACATCATGATTCTCTACACATTGTAGAACCAATAGAAAAAGTGGATTTGTACATGCAGAAGAGTGCAAGTGGTGGTCTGAACAACGCCATAAAGCTGGAAGACGGCGATGATCTCATCGTGAACAACACGGACAGATATTTTGTCATCTGTGTGACATCCGCTAGCAACCCACCCAGTGAGTTAACCATCACATTCGCCGGCAAAGATATTACCAGTGACTTCAGTGTCTTGCCACCAGCCATCAGAGAGGTTCCAACTCCTAATACAAATGGTCTTGGTGAAGTTACATACGCAAAACAGGCGATAGGCAACAAGCTGTTTGAGGTTCCCAAGGCAAGCAACAGGAAACTTCTCACCTGCTCCGGGCATATTCCTAAACTGGAGAACAAGAGTAGCTCAGTCAGAGTCATCAAAGAAGGTAAAGATAACTAATTCAGAATTGCAATTTGTCTTCCATTATTTCCAGTGCTCTGTCATTACTTTTGCAGTGATGTGGGAGAAATATTCTGTCATTCTGTCCGTCAACACTGATCTTCTCTGAAAATACTTAATGGAGTTCTTAGCTATTAGTAGGAAAGATGTTATATTTTTAACGGACCAATTCTATCTATTTCCCGTTAGGTTCAGACGTTTTTCAATTTTGCTTTATTTTCAAAAATAGAATAGCTATCATTGGGTTGTCCGACGGTCAGCGAGACTTCCATTATGAATAACATGACAAATATTAGCCAACGAGAATCGAGATAACAAGTTGGGACCAAATTCAATATGTAACATGCATTTGGATTGGACTAAATTATCGTCTGTTCTGGTTTCCTTTGAGAAAAGATTTAAATGATCATTTTTCAAGCATGTTCCAGAAAATGTTTACAAACATTAAAAATGCAATGATCAGCATTTCTCTAAGGCCATTGGCCTTTGTTTTAAATATGTCATGAGTAGTAGGTTACATAAACTGAATGTAGGTGGCTGTTGATTGGGCCTATTTTAAAATATTCCAATAACAATAAATGTTGAGAGAAATTGTTGGGTATATTTCATAAAACTGTGTTTGAAACACCTCAACTTTAAAATGTTTGTTAATCAAAGATATCAACAAAATACAAGCACTTTTATATAAACCAATAAGATGGTAATTGTGTGAATGCATTTCATATTGTTATTAACAGGCGAACCAGTGTTAATCTGTGACAAGAATCCAAAAGCCTGGAATGGTGAAACTGATGTGAAGGTAACATGTATGGTTGAGGCGGAACCGGAACCTTCTGTAGAAATGACCTTTACCTCAGGAGGGGAAAATGTCAAGCTCATTGCAGGGTCATCACATGGTGTATTTTCCCTCATTCAACGGAACAATGTGAGTTGATGTTATAGTTGTGGCTATCATATTAATCTGTATGTCTAACAAGCATCACATAGTTTGAAATGTGCAATTTGATCCTTTAAGGTAGTACTTTTGGGGATCATCCTTGCCACCATCGCAGATTTCTTATTTTGGTTTATGTCTTCAATCAAGGACAATCATTCATAAGGAATTATCAGAATGGGTGTCAGAAAGAAAACATTAGGTACTACCTCCTCAGTAGCAAAACAGAATCATGGTCAATACCAATTGTTTATATGTTTCATTGCGATCAAAAAGAGGTCCAATGGCAAATATCGTTATTTTCAAATGATAATACTTACCTTTGTTTCAAGGTAAATTGATTTTACACACTGGTTTATGGCTGTTTGATGGTATGTTTTATTTGTTCATTGTGTAGGATACAGGTTTATGGGAAGTGAGCCTAACAATAAGCAAAGTGAATGAGGATGCATATACTACTTACCAAATATCAGCTGATAACAAGTATGGCACCACAAATACAACATTTGCATTGGAAGAAGGTATGCCAACATCCACAAATCTCTAATACATTTATTGGCTGAATCTATGCTTCTAGAGTGACTAATATTAACACTGCTTTCTTTTTGCCTTGTTTTAGTTGATGCCGGCCATGACCATGCTACAGCAACTAAATACTCCATCACCATGATGTCAGCTATTGTCACTCTAACAATCTTGCCTCATTTGATATGAGAACACATGTATATACATGACTTGTAAATGTACATAAAACGTGTTTGACTGTGAGATTAATGGCTTGTGTTAAATGATACTTTGTGTTCAAGTATCTTATACTACAAATGTAATGAGGGTTTAGCAACAATTATAGGCACATTTAAATAATTAGACAAAAATGATTAAATTCCGAGAGAACTGTGATTTCTTTCATAAATTATATTAAGATATTAATGATATTAATCACTGAAGAACTCCAATATAAAGGGATTCAATACATAGATTGTGCAATATTACGGTGATGACGTGAGAGACTGAAAACATCTCGCACTGATAGCGTGATATTGCCGATACATCTTGCCTGATAGTGGGATATTGCCGCTACCTCCTGCCTGATAGTGGGATATTGCCGATACCTCATGCCTGAAAGCAGGATATTGCCGATACCTCATGCTTGACAGTGGGGTATTGCCGATACCTCATGCCTGATAGTGGGATATTGCCGATACATCCTGCCTGATAGTGGGATATTGCCGATACCTCATGCCTGACAGTGGGGTATTGCCAATACCTCCTGCCTGATAGTGGGATATTGCCGATACATCCTGCCTGATAGTGGGATATTGCCGATACCTCCTGCCTGATAGTGGGGTATTGCCGATACCTCATGCCTGATAGTGGGATATTGCCGATACATCCTGCCTGATAGTGGGATATTGCCGATACCTCATGCCTGACAGTGGGTATTGCCAATACCTCCTGCCTGATAGTGGGATATTGCCGATACCTCCTGCCTGATAGTGGGGTATTGCCGATACCTCATGCCTGATAGTGGGATATTGCCGATACATCCTGCCTGATAGTGGGGTATTGCCGATACCTCATGCCTGACAGTGGGGTATTGCCAATACCTCCTGCCTGATAGTGGGATATTGCCGATACCTCCTGCCTGATAGTGGGGTATTGCCGATACCTCATGCCTGATAGTGGGATATTGCCCCTACCTCCTGCCTGATAGTGGGGTATTGCTGATACCTCCTGCCTGATAGTGGGATATTGCCAATACCTCATACCTGATTGTGGGATATTGCCGATACCTCACGCCTGATAGTGGTATATTGCCAATACCTCATGCCTGATAGCGCGATATTGCGTTTATGATATCATGTTTGTGTTGTTCTCTTGTTTGATCAAACATATGACGTTAAGGAATAATAAAATAAATATCTTTTACAATCTAAATGAAATAAAAATACTGTCATGAAACATCCGAGCTAAACTATGAATATTTATATCAAATATTAGAATGTATGAAAATGGATATTTTTCAGTTTGGAGAAACTAAATAATTTCATACCCACAAAAAAACATTTCACAATTTTGTAAATATCTAGTTTGTTCTTTTGGTTGTTAAAAAATATGGATGCATCATATGTGATTATACTGATGGGACAATTGGTCTCCACCACCTACACACCAAATATATATAGGTATGGCTTTCTAGAAAGTCATAATTGATGAAAACAAATAAATAAAAGAGACAGTTTGAAAAAGCTCTTAAACTTTGTGTTGTTCATTGAAATGGCTCGCCGATTCATGATATTCATAGGTAGATCTACTTTACAAGTAGTCGATCCTCTACCGTCTTACCCACTAATTTCATATGAAATATGTAGAATCCAACAAAAGTAATAAATATGCAGTAATCAAGGCTCCACTCGCAGTGCAAGCCATCAGATAGACGAGTATATATATGTATAGTTTATTTTAAATTTGACACTTGTAGGACTAGACATCGCAAGGTTCAAAAGTGAGAAAAGCATTCAATAATTTCTATTATAGTAACACTGAAAACTTCAGAAGACCGTCATTGTTCTGTCCATGCCTGTACCAGGTGGCGCCACAGGTCTCATCACTCAATCGTCACATGTGGGCACTACTATGTTTGAGAGTTGATGAGGAAATTTGGAGATTGATTAACTAACTACACTGATTTCATTCCATCCAATCCTCACTACCAGAAAGAAATGATTAACTCAAGTCCTATAATCAAAACCTTTATAATGAAATATTTTGCTGCTGTGGACATGTCAGATGTCATGAAAGTTGTTCTATTTTCATTTCGTGTCAGGCCAAGAATATTTTGAGGAAATTTTTAACAAACATTCAGCCACCATGGTTGTAGTGCTTTCACACCTTGGCTTCAATTTCCAGCGACCATAAATGATTTTCTGCCAAAAAATACTAACTTTACAATATTACTTGACAAATAAAAATTAAGAAAATTGAAATACAAACTTTGCTTCATTTTCAAACATGAGGTTTTCTGTCAGAAAAGTTACATAAAAAATGTCTCAATTGTCCAATATATAGCCTCACAATTCGTCCCTCATCTATTTCAGGAATGGAATGATGTATAAACTGCAGTACACACATAAAATACACTCAAGTATAAAGTGCACATGTAATATGCCTTTTTGTATATCAAAAGATAATACCAAATAAACATTAACAGTGTGAGTGTGTATGTGTATATATGTGGTTTAACGCCACCTTCAACATTATTTTACTCATATCGGGACAAGACCTACTTGTAGTAGATATATTGCTTCCTCGCTGAATAGTCATGTCGTAGGTCCCTGACATGCCAATCTACATCGTCACGGACATACAAAGACAATATAATGGATTACCCCTTCAGACATGACCATCAGCTCATAGGAGTGAAGAAAAAAGGGAGATCTTTGTTAGGGTAATTTAAAAGAATAAGGCCTTAATGATTATGGTAGGAAACGATAGATGTAACAGCATTTTTTAACAAAAAAAGAATGGATTGGCTTTTACACCTATCTTTAAAAAACAACGTTGACTCCATCTTGTTCCCAATTATTTTGAAGATCAATCAGAATATAGTACATTTGCTGCTTCTTGTGAGTTGTCAATAGTGATATATGCTGTTCTATTATGTGTATAGAATTTATATTGCAACGAACGACAAATGTAATGTCAGAAAATATATATCCCGTTCCAAGGTGTCTGATCCTTAAACCTGTTGCTGTCTCTCAGCTAGATAATTATTAAACATGTCATGGAGTTTAATTCCCACAACTCTCAATTTAATAATAATTTAAGAAAATAATAATAAAACTTGTATAGTGCTGATACCAGACAATGTTTTTATAGCTTTTAATATGAATTTAAATACAACATCCTTGTAACAAATACTATCAAAAGCATTATTTTTTATTAAAAAAATACATTTTAATATTAACGTTTTAATCTTAATATATTTCTTTTCAAGAATTTTTACATATTGTGTGAAAAAGTGGGTGGCGTAGACATGGAGTGGAAAGTTCCATCATTAGGAATTACAATAAACTGGGGGATAGCAATAAAGCAAGTTTATCTTAAAATATATCAAGGAACAAACACTTCGAGTATATTGGCCACGAGACCAACCTGAGCATGTTTGCGTGGCCCACATCCATATGTGTGAGTGACTCGCCAGTCCACGGCAAACAAGGAAATATGCTGTGGCCAGTATTATTATTCAGAAATAAAGTTTTCTTCGGCGTTGATCTCTACCGCTGGAAAAATTAAGTGGAATGATGAGGTGTTTATTGGGAGGCATGTTAATATTGACGATGGCTGTAACTGGTAAGTGAGATTTTATTATCAAAATCACATAAAAGTGAGATTTTATTATCAAATCACATAAAAGTGAGATTTTATTATCAAATCACATAAAAGTGAGGTTTTATTATCAAATCACATAAAAGTGAGATTTTATTATCAAATCACATAAAAGTGAGATTTTATTATCAAAATCACATCTAGGGGTGTTTTAATATTATCACATCAATGAGGCGTAACAAATATATGATATCGACACAGTTCCAGAAATATTTGGTCATTTATTGACTCATGAAGATGGATGTAGCTGTCTAAACGGTCAGCGTGACCGCTACAGTTGATTTTTTCTCTTTGCTCTTTTGGCCAGTTTTCATATTTGGCATTCAGAGTATAAAGGGATGGAGAGGCAGCTATGTGTAATTCTTTTTGAATGACATGACAAAGGCTTCTTTAGCAAATTAACCTTTTTATAAAAAGTTTAACATTGTTTCAACCCCAGCCACCAGAATGTGTTCCATCGAGAACCTTGTTAACAAATATTAACTGTCAAAACTTATACATGTACATTTTTAACGAATGAGTGTATTCTATGGCAATTTGTTTGGGCACAAGTGTCATTTTAGAAAAAAATGAATATTTTTAAAATTTAACTTTAACCATAATGCGTTCAATTTGTAATTGGAAGGGATGGTGTTACTAAGCTAAACATAGATAGTCGATCCCATAACTACCTCTGCCTTCATTGCCCCATCATTGTTTCCAAATGTGCGCATGTGGCGATTGGGAATTGCAGTATTTGTCTGCTGTCAATCTGCAAATAAGGTTAACATAAATTTGCCTGGGTTGTAAAACTCTAACCAACAGGCCTACCCGTGTCTGCACTGTCTACAGCATAGCGAATCTGAAAAGCTAAGATAGTGTAGAAATTGGGTGATCAATGCAATGGCAATTCTCTCTTTACTCACATACAAATAAAGGGATGAAAGCTTAAATCACAACCTTGGACGAGATCATTTTTATTCCATGTATAAAGTTACCAATTTTAGTTTTATGACCTGGAAGTGTGGATATTTCTGATCTGTGTCATCCAATCCTTGAATTCATTGTTTCAAAATTTAACCTATCCTTACCTTGATTAGTATTTTTGCCCAAATCTGAGATCAACTGTACAAAAATCAGAAAAGCCTGTGATCCAACAGAGGGAATGATGGAAATCAATAATGTCCCATAGAATACTATAATCCTGCTCAGTGGAGTGTGACAATGCCTTGTAGTTCTTTGCAAATATTTTGAGCAATTAAACAATAGGGGGTGCTAAATTTGTAAATTTCATAGAGAATAATATTATTTACAGGGTGTTCCACCACCCAATCACCGGTTTTTCCTATTTCTCTTGGAACACAAATTTCAACTTCATGAAATAAAAGAAGCATAAGTTCAAAGAAGCATAAGTTCAAAGAAGCATAAGTTCAAAGAAGCATAAGTTCAAAGAAGCATAAGTTCAAAGAAGCATAAGTTCAAAGAAGCATAAGTTCAAAGAAGCATAAGTTCAAAGAAGCATAAGTTGAGGATTGCAGTTTCTAAAATTGCTTTGTAATCCTGGCATTGTATGGATCAAATCTCTTAGGATGTACCTGACTATTGTTAATCTCATTTGATACACCAGATTGGCAGACATGTGGTGCAAGAGTTTTCATGCCCTTAGTTTATATATAGTGATACTATTTATAAATACATGGCTGACATCATACCTATTCTTATTTGGGTTGCAGATAGTTCATGATTTACATGATGTACATTAATTGTGGACAATTAATTTTCAAGATCTCAAAGAACTGCACCACTTTCATCATGGTGTTAAGTTGGGAGTATAATGGCAGCCATTAAATTAAGTTTATTTTTTTCAGACCACAGTCTGAATAATTTCTTTTGCAAGTATTATTTCAGCATGCAACACCGAATCTGTACAAAATATCTGCCCTTAAGAAAAGAATACCACCGTTCGCTGCAGCATCACAAAAAATATCGTTTCCTAATTTCCACCCTTAAGGACAATTTCAAGGGTGTGAAACATGGCCCATCCCATCAGTTTACACCAAATAAATATGCAGCTTCTTTGAACAAGCAGTGGATAGCCATGCATCAGGAAAGACAGAGTTGTGGTGCTACCACTGACCACCCTACGTTATTCGAGGACAATCCCATGTCTTGCCTTTTCATAGCCCAAATGATGCATGGTTCTAGAAGTTTGTTAGGGAGTATCTGCAGTTTTCTATAAAGCCATTGAGCAGAGTCAGAAGGCGAATTTTCTATATTGAATGAAGCTGTCATGATTCAGTAGTTTTCAGTTCCTGGGTGAAGGCAATCCATACCATTATTGGAAATATTACAATATTTGAACAATATCAATTCATAATCTTAATACATCAATGAACTAAGGTTAGTTGCCTTTATGCTGATCCATAACTTTCTGCTGATATGTTGTGGTACCCGCAGTGAGTCATGTCACTGCAATGGTATGTGCCAATGGCATTATAAATGTTCAGCCAACTTGGATGGATGTCAATTAGTACATGCCAAATGTGACAGACAGCACAGAGTGGAGGAGGTCAGAGAGAGACAACATAGGGTGGAGGAGGTCAGAGATAAAGCACAGGATGGGGGAGGTCAGAGAGAGAGAGACAACACAGGGTTGAGGAGGTCAGAGATAAAGCACAGGATGGAGGTCAGAGAGAGAGAGACAACACAGGGTGGAGGAGGCCAGATGAGACAGACAACAAAGGTCGGAGGGGGCCAGATGAGAGAGACAGTACAGGGTGGAGGCCAGATGAGAGAGAGAGTACAGAGTGGAGGAGGCCAGATGAGACAGGCAGGACAGGATGGAGGCCAGATGAGACAGACAACAAAGGTTGGAGGGGGCCAGATGAGAGAGACAGTACAGGGTGGAGGAGGCCAGATGAGACAGACAGGACAGGATGGAGGCCAGAAGAGGACAGAACAGGGTGGAGGAGGCCAGATGAGACAGACAACACAGGGTGGAGGAGGCCAGATGAGACAGACAGCAAAGGGTGGAGGAGGCCAGATGAGACAGACAGCACAGGGTGGAGGAGGCCAGATGAGAGAGACAGCACAGGGTGGAGGCCAGATGAGAGGCAGCACAGGATGGAGGAGGCCAGATGAGAGAGAGACAGCACAGGTAGGATGAGGTCAGATGAGAGACAGCACAGGGTGGAGGAGGCCAGATGAGACAGAGAGCAAAGGTTGGAGGAGGTTAGATCCTAACCCCAGGAAAGACTCTAAATCACACAGACCAAACGGGATTCATACAGTGGACCTCAAGAGGATGTTAGATTCAAGGACAAGAAAATGTGTGGCCATGAATAGACTTCATTTGCAAGAGTCAAGCACAACTTGCTACACAAGCACTGTTAAGTTGAGACGCTGGGCAGCTGAATCCCAACCACATATCTAATAGCTGTGTATCTATGACATTAGAATAATTAAAGGATGCATTTGGCAATATGAAATTGTTTTATAATCAGTCTTACATCCAAGGTACACAAAATAAATAGGTGTCATTTGAGTGTTTTCTATATATATATATATATATATATATATATATATATATATATATATATATATATATATATATATATATATATTTATATATATGTATATATAATCATTAATGAATGTGATAAATTTCAAATAAAACTTGTATACATGTAATAATGACTAATAAAATCATTTTATGTTATTGTTGTCCATTTTACGATATTGTTGAAAATTGTGACTTATTATTGTTTTTTATTTTACACACATTTCTTGTTTTGATGATGCAAGGATTGATGATGTGAGGATTGATGATGTAAGAATTGATGATGTAAGGATTGATGATGTAAGGATCGATGATGTTAGGATTGATGATGCTAAGATTAATGATGTTAGGATTGATGATGTTAGGAGTGATGATGTTAGGAGTGATGATGTTAGGAGTGATGATGTAAGGAGTGATGATGTAGTGATTGATATTAGGATTCAAATCAAGATTAATGTTGTTAGGAGTGATCATGGAAGAATTGATGATGTAAGGATTGATAATGTAAGGAGTGATGATGTAAGGATTGATGTTAGGATTGATGTTAGACTTGATGATGTAAGGAGTAATGCTGGGATTGATGATGTAGGGAGTAATGATAGGATTGGTGATGTAAGGACTGGTGATGTAAGGATTGATGATGTAAGGATTGGTGATGTAAGGAGTGATGATGGAGGGATTGGTGATGGAGGGATTGGTGATGTAAGGAGTGATGATGTAAGGACTAATGATATGATTGGTGATGGTGGTACCAATGTCTGAAGTGATGATGCAAGGAGTGATGTAATGAGTGATGATGTAATGAGTGACGATGTAGGGATTGGTGATGTAAGGATTGGTGGTGTAAGGATTGGTGATGTAAGGATTGGTGATGTAAGGATTGGTGGTGTAAGGATTGGTGATATAAGGATTGGTGATGTAAGGATTGGTGATGTAAGGATTGGTGATGTAGGGATTGGTGATGTAAGGATTGGTGTAGTAGGTTTGAGGTTGTTAGGCTGCTGGATGATGGGATGTTCCCGTGGATGTTAAGAAGCACCTTGTTTGGTTATACTGTGACATCTCTATCTTTCAGAATCATAACACATTTATCAAAGATAGCAATTGGGCAGCACATGTATACTGTTAGTATACAATTTTAAAATTTTCTATGACAAATCCACTACATGCTTTTGTAGATAATATCGTTTTGACCAGTATAGTATTTCTTTTTCCAAAGAAATATTTCTGGTTATTAGGGAGCACTGCCGGTAACCAATCTACCACTTATTATCCGTCACTTCTCTTTTCATACATGCATCACGTAAATTGGGGTTCTTCACTTGACAAGTCTCATTAAAACTAAATGAGAGCAGTATTGATATTGAACATTTTACGAACATGTTTTGAGTGCTGTATGTTCAAAAATTATTTCATATGAATCTATGTTTGTCATATGTCATTTCAGAGGCAAAAGGTGCTACGGTCACCATAGAATCTGGAACAGTTTTGATTGGTGAGACTATAACTGTCAAATGCACAACAGCCGAGTCTTCAATGGTAGTGTGGTACAAAAAACAGGGAAAACACCCGCAAGTCGTAATCGGATACAAAACCGCAGTATCCAACAAAGATTTCACGTCAAGAGTCACAATAACTGAGTCCCAGTTTAATGAAGAAATTGTTTACACACTCTCAATTGAAGGTAAGTTGTGTCTGTGACCATTAACTTATATTCAATTCTGATTTGAGGTATTGCCTTGTTTGTTATAGTTCTGTGTTGAAATGATATAAAATAATGTGATGTAATCAAAAAAGCTATGTTATAAATAACCCATCAAGCATTAGTGTCAAGATAAGTAAAATCTTGCATGAAGGATATGTACAATCCAGCAGGATCTAATATTGCTTGTAAAATATAATGTGGAAATATTTTTTAAAACCTATCTGGTACGACCTTTTACACAGTGTGACAGACATATTCATAATGTTAACGTATATTAAATATAGATGCAACCCTGCAAGATTCCGGTGCCTATTCCTGCGATCTGATTGGTGCGTCAGTTGAGACCTGGCATCCAGTGCATGTTATCAGTAAGTAGATTTCACTTGTTAATACATCATTGTTTACTTCTGGACAATTACAACCGGTAGAGTTGCTCTTAATTCAGAATTTTGTATGGGTTTTTATTTTCCGGCAGTTAAATTCCTTTTTTAAAGAGACATTTGTAATGGTATTTACAACTAAACCTTTATCTTTCTTTTCTGAATTGCATCTTCATGCGTATGACTCATTGTATTTCATACAACTTCAGAATTGCAGTTTTATATATATCTTATAACAGCTAATTCTCTTTATACACACAGTACCAATCGGGAAGATGGAGTTGTATACACAGAGAAGTTATAACAATGACTTGGATAATGCCATCTTGTTGTATGATGGGGAAGACATAATTATCACTGATGCGGATCGCTACTTCCTTGCCTGCATCACCCAGGGTAGCAACCCACCACCCACATTCACCATTACTTATGGCGGGCAGAATATCACCGATCTGTTCACATTTCTAGTGGAACCCACGGAAAACCCAAACACGAATATTAACGGACTAAAAGAGATCACACACACTGTGAAAGCCATTAGCAACACCTTTTTTGAGGTGCCAAAAGAGAAAAACCGACAGATGTTCCAGTGCGCTGCTTCGGTGCCGCGAGCAGAAGAAAAGAGCATAGCGGTGAGGATTATCAGGGAATGTGAGTGGATCTTTTTTTTTCCTTTTTTTTGGGGGGGGGGGGGGGGGGTGGCAAGATAAGTTGACCAAGGGTGTGCAATGTTCAGTTTAATCGTTGATGTCAAATTATAAAGGCCTAGCGAATGTTTGGAACTGTTCAAAAACATTCTGCATGTGTTACACAAATATTAAGAATCGTGTTGATTCGTTTCAATTCGTCGTAGTTCGCACTTGATTGTGGTTAGTACTGGGTAATAGTGACTGGTACTTAGCATTGTAGTTCGATGTACAACATCTGAGCATGACAAGACAAACCTCAGTGTAATTTAACATGAAGAGATCATGCACTTATTCGTAGTTACCAGTTCTCCATTGGTGCTTTATTCGTTCACATCACAGGACTATTTCTTTTATTTTAATTATTAATGGTTCTCCAATAAACCTTGCTAATGTGTGACTGGAACAATATTAGCTGCTACAGGAAGATTATCCCTGATGCATACTTGAAAAAGATTGAGGACTTAAATATTTTTTATTGATTTGATCCTGACTTTGATCTGTATTTTTTTGTTTGTTTTTTTTGCTTTTTTTCAGCTGCGCCAAATGTGCAATGTAGAGAACCTAGTCCCATGGCAGAGGTGGGTCAGGAAAATGTGGAGTTTTCATGCCTAGTTGAGGCAGAACCCAAGCCAATCATCGTATTCAAATTCACATCAGTAGATGGTGAGGAAATAGATGTGAGCCAAGAATCTGAAAAGTTCTTAGTGCAGACAACTGAAAAGGTTAGTCATTATTACAGAAGTTATGATCAAAATTACTATTTCCTAAATTAATCATGACAATCACAAGTTAGTATCTGGGAATAAGACAAAAACCCTCAACTTAACGTCCTTTTGCATCTGTGTTGTCCCTACAACCCCATATTGAAGCATTGATGTCACCGTCAATTATACAGGGTTTGGGTACAATTCATTAATTCCAATTTAGTTCAATTCACTGTATTCATTGGTTTATTTGGCAGTAAATATAATGTACAAACAGTTATTGTAGTGTGAAGAGTTACATTTACAGCATCCGCCTGCACATGTATAATTTAGAATGATTTCACTTTGTGGGATTATGTTCCTGATAAATATTGCAACTCCACCATGGTATTTATTTTACCAATTTTATGCTTTGGTTTAAACCCTTTGTCATAGGTTTATTTTTAACTTTCGTCTACTGAGTACAGATAACAGAAGCATTCTACTTTTGGACCAGTTTGTTCCTATTCGGGATATTTGCTTCAAATACACTACGATAGTCATATTTTATGATAATGTTTATAGAGTTCAATATGAGCTGGTTACTCCTTCCTATTCTTATTACGATTCAGTCTAATGGCCTGAGACACTGACATTTAACTGGTAGCTATCTTTTCTGGAGAGGATGTTCTTCTAGTTTGGGGAGCAATTGTTGGCTGGCTTTTGTTATTTGTACTGGATGTATTTGTAGTAGATTTTGTAGATAATGGAACAGAAGTATTGTGTACAAGAGATGAAGGAACAGGAGTCTGGGTTTACATAACTGCAGTGGAGTACTGTTCACTAAATGAATATCCTTTATTTTGAATTGTCCATGTGATGTCCATTTGGATTGTCACTGATCTAGTTTCATTTGGTATAACAACACTAGTATATGAACTAGTTGTCAGACTGTGTGGACTATCAATATTTGTATATGCCTCTGGAAGAGAATCATCCCCAGTATGGCATATTCTTTGAATTTCTTTTTCCTTTAAAAAAAGTTGGGAAACTTCTTCAATATGCGTGGTGAACATTCTTGGCAATTAGTACATTTCAAATTCTGAGATCCTCACTGTTTAAGTAAAGAGAATTTGAGTGATGTACATGTTCTTACAATCAACATCCTGATCGCTCAACTCTTTTTTCCTCATCAAAGATGTCTCAGGCATCTTGCCTCATGTTACATAATGGCATTAATCCAGAGTTTAACATCTTCTCTTCTTATCTCGCTAGTCTAATGGTAGGTTTGTTTGTTTGTTTGTTTGTTTGGGGTTTTACATCACTTTCAACATTTTTCAGCCATATCGTGATGAGACCTACTTGTAGCCGATATAGTGCTGTCTCACTGAATTGTCATGTCGCAGGTCCTTGACATGACAACCCACCCGATCCCAGATTTACAACGGGTTAACCCTTTGGCACGTGCCTCATCTCGTATTTGAAATTGTATCATGAGTTCAATCTCGGCACGGCCGGGGATCTCTTATGGTAGGCTGGACCCTGTGGTTTCCCCCCCCTACAAAATGATAACTGTAGGGGCCTGGGTCTCCTTAGTCATTGCCTCTTAACTTTGGAATAATCTCCCTAATGAAATAAAGGCTGGAGTCTAAGAAATCCTCAAGACACCTGTTTGGGAGACACTACTATTAAAATCCCAGACCTCCATATATTTACACCACTCAGATTCCAGACTGCCGACATGAGAAGACACGCTTTCCTCAAAACATGTTAATGTACCCATTTTACATAAACGTTTAAACATTTTTCATGTAACTCACTGTTTGGGTTTTCAGGAAACTGGGATCTGGCAGGTGAACTTAACAATTCTCCATATTGATGAAAGCGTCTTCACAGAGTACGGTCTTAATGCTGCAAATAAACATGGGAATCAAACCCAGGTCATCAATTTAATGAAAAGTGAGTTCAAATCTGCTGGTCTAGCATTTTGATTCCCGACAGATTCTCAGCAATATTTTGCATAACATGGCCAATATTTTTACATTTTCTCTTTTAGAAGAGGAGTCCGAGGACGTCCTTGGGGATACTATTGAGAACAACAAGCTCAAGGTGATGGGGTCTGTAGCCATGGTAACCACCATGGTTACAATAACAATCATATCAGGACATTTGTGATATTGTATTTATTAATTTCTCTATTGGGATTTGTTTTATGCTCCTCATTTTTAGGGCCTTGTGTTATGCCTCTTATTTATAGGGCCTTGTTTTATGCCTCTTATTTATAGGGATAGGATAAATGGTAGTTTTTGTTTCTTTTGTTATGGATAACATTAGGTCATACATGTATGTATTCTTCTCACCCCTGCCAATAAGGATAGGCAGGAATGAGAAACATTTTCCCGGGTCCAATGCATTTGTGCATTGGATTTTTTTTTTGGCTTAATACAAATACAAGCCTGCTAAAATGTGTCAATGATATGACCCTATGGTGGCGGAGACATCCATGAAATATACTGTGCTGTAAGTCTTGCACTTGTAACCACAGCAGGGGAAGAGTCTGGTGTTGGAAGACCTCATTTCTGCTTTGTGGGCAGTGCTTTTGATAATATTTTGATAAGAACTCATGACTCCTGAATTCTGTGTCAATATTAATCATGATTCCAATTACAGTGTTTGTACTGCTATTCAAAAGTGAAAGTGTCAGTTATTAGTTATAAGTTATTAGTATCAAAATATGGAACAAGGGTCACGTAATGACCTAGGAAACTTATAATTAACTTAACTTAAATTAAGTTTTTGTCATTCAATTTTATATTTGCAAGAATTTACTCTCAGGGATGCACCCTAATATAATGCAAATGAATTCTGGTTATACACATATTGAAGTACTGCTTATTAGTCATTTAGGGCAATTTTGACATAGCTAAACAGTCAGTCTATAAGATTTTGGGCAGCTTGCTGATGACCCGCTCTATTCTCCTGCCAGACGAGGAGAGGTTGGAGAGGGATGGGGGGCTGGGGGCTATAAATGGTATGATTGGGCCCTTATGGCTTGATTTCCTGCCATGTCAAAGGGTTAAATAGTCTTAAATAGTTAAGTAATTAAGTAGTTAAATCTGATTTATTATTATTGCTCTCAGGTTGCATAAACCTCGTCGTGATAAAAAAATCATGAGCTAAAGGTGACGATTGAAGCTTTATATGTTTGTCATGCAGATCCATTCCAATACATATTATCATATAGAGAAAATACTTCAGAATCAGAAGACACTATTTACAGCGAAATGTTAGCTGAGTAAACTGTGGACCCTTCTGTCCTGTCAATGAATATTGGAAAAAAATATTATGCATTCTTTAAGGTCAAGTTTTTCTTTATCTTATTTATAAATTATGGATATGTTTCCTAACTGCTATATTCAAAATGTTATTGTGAAAACATGTGGTGGCTTTCACAACCATTTCACTTAAAGGCCACATCAGGTTGACTTGCACGCCTTCCAGCCAGTGTGAAAGTAACACTGGCGGTAGTGGGATGAGAACATACCACTACCCTTCCTCCATAACCAAGGCACATTATTCTAACAGCTGTGCTAATATAAAACACTAGGATATCTTATGTAAAGGGCATGGGCCCATTTTTTTTCAAGTATCAATTCACAGGCTTTTTTTACATTACATATCTTCAAAAGCCATTTCCTGGGGTGCAAGTAAGACAATGCCCAACATCCACAAACTATTAATATTATTTTTACTGTTCAGCACCCTGTGCTCCTATGTATATGCAGCTGGGACATTTCTCCTCAGTGAGATCTCTTATATGGGCATCAAGGCATCTAAGAATAGTAATGCTGCATGGCTTACAGCAAGAACATAACAAATTGGTTGTCAAATGTTCTAAAAGATGGTCTTCAGACAGATCTCCACCCATTCATCAGAAATGTAACAAAATTGTGTCCCACTTTAGGTTTCTGATCTGATACAATATAATAGAAATATAAACAAAAAACAACCATGTACATATTTACGATGTATGCATTACAAAATTGTCAGAGAATCACATTCTTTGATGAATCATATTTAAAACATTAATGATTGTGATTTTTAAAATCTATAACCAGTAATATTTAACACAACACCAGTAATCAGATCTGATGTGTATTACATAACAAGTAATGTGTGCACTTGATACCTTAAGACAGGCCAATGGCCACAGTGCTATGCTCATCATTACAATATTTTCTGATTTGCCTGCAAATTGCTTCTTAAGTGATCTATCAAATACTTTTCCAGAGCATAATTTCAACCAAGCAAAATGCACATTACATTTTGAATTCTGCTGTAACATTCTTTGTTATCTCAGTTCTCATTGGCTGTTTTTGTCATGTTATCCAAAATGGCAACCTCCTTGATAATTATCTTTTTCAAAACTCATTTTCATAAAATGGAAAGATGGAAAATAGATAGACTTGGTGCCCAACAAGTCCATTTTACTCACTTATAGCTAGGAACTCCAACCAGTAAATAAAGAAAAGAGGTTGAAGGAAAGAGTGAAACAGAACATTTCTCCCCTTCACTGAAGACATAGCCATCATAGCTAAAAATGACAACCCAAAAAACAAGCTAAAAATGACAACCCAAAAAACAATGATTAGATTATAATAATCCCCTTGGATTTTGATGATAGATGTATTGCCAGAGATGAATAATCTGGTTTGTACCTGAAATAATTGTATTGTTTGATAATTGAAAATAATGAACATGATATAATAGAGGAATAATTCTGTTGTGTTTGAGGTGTTAATGACAGGAATGATGTCACAGAGGATTAAACATTTTGTGTCTGAAAATTGTTAACATTAGACTTTTCACAGTAATATTTGTCATTTTTGTAATATGATGTCACTTGTGCTTGAATAGTGCTTATAATGACTATGTTACTGATGAATAATCTGTGGTGCTTGAATAGTGCAGATAATGACTATGATGTCACAAAGAATTAATCTGTGGTGCTTGAATAGTTCTGATAATGATTATGATGTCACAGAGGAATAATCCTGATGTGTTTAAATAAGTGCTGATAATAATTATGATGTCACAGAGGAATAATCCTGGTGTGTTTAAATAGTGCTGATAATTATTATGATGTCACAGAGTAATAATCTTGATGTGTTTAAATAGTGCTGATAATGACTGATGTCACAGAGGAATAATCCTGGTGTGTTTAAATAGTGATGACAATAATTATGATGTCACATAGGAATAATACTGTTGTGTTTAAATATTCTTAATAATAACTAGGATGTCACATAGGAATAAGTGTCATGTGAGAGTGATGTTCAATTAATGGAGATAATAAAGGACAAGTCTGTCTGGAGTGCACTTCTGATTTGCTCTGTTGCTGTTTGAATAATGCCCAACACCCATATTCAGTGAATGACAAAGAGCATATTAATATTTATATGATCATAGTAAACTGTTTCCTGGAAAGGTTCCTATGACAAGAGTTATTATTTACATTTATAGTGGTTAATATAGACATTCCAAATGAAATTATGGCCAGGGAAAAGGTCCCGAGCACTACTTCTAGAAAACAAGTGCAGCTGTGACCCCTGCTTACCTATAATTGTTTAAACAAAAAAATAACCCTTGAGCCCTTTCAATCAAAGTGTAAAATGCTGATGAGCATGAAACCTCCCTCTCTACCTAATATTTCCACCAAAAAAACAAATGATTAGAGAAAATTAGTCTTTCTCATTTGGCCTGACATCTGTACAACATTCTATTATATACTTTTAACATATATACAAACAGGTATAATCTTGTAATTAAACATAAAATCAATACCTGATAAGACAAAACAAAAATATGAATTTGTATATAAAAGAAATCTCTATCCATTTCTGAGAACTGAGACTCTTTCTTTTCTTAGCATAACATATGTAGACAAGCTGTATTATTCACATTTAATATTGTCAATTTACATTTAATAAGATAAATATAAGCACCACCGGGAAGTAACACCAGACACCTGGCCTATGTACATGTAGATAGCATCTTGGAATCTCATATCTTGGCTATCTCTCTCATTATTCTGATGGAACTGTTTCTGTATCCTGTCCCAAAGTGATTCCTGAAACACAGCAATATGCACAAGTCTCACATTAATAAAACAATAAAAAGTTCACTACCTATAAATCTAAAATGTTTACAATGTTGATGGCAAAAATGAGTTACTTCTAAATCTAATATGAAGAAGCATTTCTTAACAAATATTTTCAAATTGATATGATTATAAAATCATGTCAAATTTTCAAAAAGCTTCTTTAAGAACAATATGTACATTCCTCTAAATCAGCTATGACAGATTATACCACATTATTTTTCTTTTGAAGCTTTCTGGTCCAGTGTTCTGTATTTCACCATTTAAGGTCTGTGATTGGTTTTATTTTAAATCTTTTCTCACTACTTTGATCAATAATTGTCCAAAAAATATATTTGTTTTTTCTAAATCTTTATCATTAATAAGATTGAAAATTTTCTGTCAAACTGTGATTGATGAATTGAAAAGAACTTGTAATATTTATTGGTGCTTCTTGAAAATATGTCAAGATTTGCTTTCAATGGTATTATTCATTTAGTGAGCTCATCATATCAGCAACAATGCACTGCACAATTGTGAATAAAGCTTGGAGGCCAAAAGCAAGGCAACGGATATTGAGGAGAATGTTATCTGTGTTGGCCTATATCAGTCATGATAATGATTAATATCCAGGGTTTATGGTAAGTGGTAGCTGGGCAAATAGAACTTTGTCAATAAAACTGTCACCATTACAGCGAGCTAGCTTAAACCTTGTGATAAAGAAATGCATATCTGTATAATACATGAATTACATGTACAATTTGAGGAACACATTTCTATCTTTGTTTTAAGGGGTTAATTCCATATAACATGTAAATGATGTACAAATGCAACATTTTTTTTCTTTGGTAAACAATAAGAGGACTGGTGGAAATTAAAATATTAGTAAGTCTTGGGGACAACATCTACAAAACCCATATAATGTCAACGATATGGAAGAGACCTGACCAGATGCTGGCAGGTGACGAGCACTTCAGCTCCGTGTCAACAGAGATAACACTATTTATTTGCAATGTAATGTGTGCCAGTTACCATGAAGGGATATTGCCAGTCCATTTCTGAACTTTTGCTGAACCTCACAGGTTAGATCAGCATTTTCTGCAAGGTTATTTTCATTTGAATTACAACCTTACCATTTAAATATTTCTTAAATGTTAACATCAAGTTTGGGTACGAAGTATGTTTTATCCCACCCTTGCTCATGGCCTGGGCTATTGTTGAGGCCACGTTTGACTTGCTTTGCAGCTGATAAATGTGAGAAATGACAGATATAGATCTTTTGTTATCTCAAAGTAGCACAAGATGTCCCAGAAGACAACTCTCCTCCTTCCCTGTATGTGACAATTCCAGAAGTTGGTGTTTGGGAAAAGAGTGTCTCAACAACACACTCCAATGCAGGTGCTGAAATATTCACCAGAGTTTCTCAACATGTTAACTTTCAAGAGACATGTACTACCTCTTTCCCAGAAACCACAACCTGAACTCTTGAGACTCACTGTCGCATACAGGTGAGGCATACAGTGGTTATAGTATGATTTAATACTAACAGGGAGCTAATGGTCAACCAATCTCAATGGATTCTTCCACTTCACAAAAAAAAAACCAGAGACCACCCACCTTTTTGCTAGATTTTGTTATGCCTTCAGGGCTGGATGTTTGAGGCTTCAACTGATTAAGCTGTAAGTCTATGGAGCAAACATGTATTGTTGCGCTCCATGCTGGATATGTTTTGACATGTCAAGTTTCTGTTAAACCAACAGATGGCACTTTTGCAGGATTAGTACATGCGTGGTCGAGTTCGCAGATTTCCTTATTTTGCAAAGCCTGCATTAGCTTGATTTTTAAAAATCAACACTTGTTGCCATTAATAAATGTGTCTCCTGTATTAATGGGGCTGAGCCAGTCCCCTTCCATGTAAGACAACAATGTCTTAATTTCCTGATCCTAAGTGACCCCATCACAGCCAGTTTTCAAAAAGAAACATTCCAAAATTGTCCCAACCTATTGGTCCAGAACCCTTCATAACATTACTGGGTCCACCCCAACCATTTCCTAACCATTCGAATCTGTGCTGAGAATTGATTTCTCTGCAACTGTGAACTTTGATCTTAACAGCAAGTTGAAATATTGTGTTTTTGTTTCTTATCAGGGATGACTAATATTACATAGACTGTATTTTCATGAAAATTAAAAATAATCTATATTGTTTTTGTTGTTGTTTTTTTATGGTTTTTTTTATTAATTTTGATTCCTGCATGCATCAAAGTAGCATCAAATAATCCATTATATCACATACTCCCCCATATCAAATAATTCCACATATCACATAATTCCACATATCAGATAATTCCTATATAGCATACTAAGGCAAGAACATGTGAGTGCAGTGTTCAGGCTGGCAGATCTCTCAAGTTGGTTCTGGTGGAAGGATCTCAAGAGTCCGAAGGACGAGTGAGATCCTTCCACCAGAACCAACGAGAGAGATCTGCCAGCCTGAACACTGCACGAACATATGTTCTTGACTTTATCTCATACTTAATTCCTAGAGATAGGTATGAGATAAAGGTTTTGGTTTGATTTCCAATCTATTTAAAGCAAAACAGAGAGGAAAACATTGCAGCATGTGTGGACCTATGTTGTGTGTGTCAAACAACATAAACAATGCCACGCCCCCTTTTTAATGACGTCACCCTCAATGACGTCATTACAACATATAATTTATTATGTTATGACGCCATTGAGAGGTGGGCATAGTGCCACTCTATATTGTGAGATCCTTCCACCAGAACCAACGTGAGAGATCTGTCAGCCTGAACACTGCACAAACCTATGTTCTTGACTTTATCTCATACTTAACTCCTGCAGATATGTATGAGATAAAGTTTTGGTTTGATGACCAATCTATTTAAAGCTAAACTGTGTGGAAAATATTGCAGCATGTGTGAATCTATGTTGTGTGTGTCAAACAACATAAACAATGCCACGCCCCCTTTTTAATGACGTCACACTCAATGACGTCATTGCAACATATATTTTACTATGTAATGACGTCATTGAGAGGTGGGCATTGAGATCCTTCCACCAGAACCAACTTGAGAGATATTTGTCAGCCTGAACACTGCACTCACATGTTCTTTTCTTAAGATCTGTACTTTTTACAATGTTAACACTGGTCTGGTATATAAACCATCTGCGGTAGATAAATATGAGATAAAGTCAAGAGCATGGGTTCATGCAGTGTTCAGCCTGACAGATCTCATTTGTTGATTCTGGTGGAAGGATCTCACTCGTCATTTGGACCAAGGATGATTTGCAAAAGTAGTTCGGCACATGGGTGATCTGCGAAAGTAGTTCGGCAGAGGGGTGATCTGCGAAAGTAGTTCGGCAGAGGGGTGATCTGCAAAAGAATATCTCATAGGTGCAGAACACCCTCTTGAAGCACCAAGTATGAGATAATCTCCTATATCACATAATCCCTTATATAATCTTAGGTTAGACAATATATTAGTTTTATTGCTAGTTTGAGACTATGAAATCATGGATATCATTCTGACATGATAAGTTTGGTAATTGTTCACCATGCATCTGAATTTTGCATCAATTTTAACATGAAATTATTTTGCGAATTAAAAATTGTTAGGAAAGTCTTTAAAGAAAAAAAAAAATCTCAACGGATGACAGTATTCTTTCATGATGTGATTTTCTGTATCAAAAGCTATATTTATTGTTGAATTTTGGTTTTCTTCATGTCCTAATATAAATTGTAAATTTGGCCAAATGT
This sequence comes from Amphiduros pacificus, assembly GCA_949316495.1. Classification (NCBI taxonomy): domain Eukaryota; kingdom Metazoa; phylum Annelida; class Polychaeta; order Phyllodocida; family Hesionidae; genus Amphiduros; species Amphiduros pacificus. Next base: position 52,134,202 of record OX439001.1, on the reverse strand, counting down.
TGTTTCAGGAGCTATTGGTGTGGTATGCGAATAATTTCATCACATTAAATAATTATGTATCACAAATTGATCACTTTTCTGTTTGATAACTACATTCATTACACATATACCAGTAATCATTCTCAGCAGCCTGATTATCATAATGTAAACACACATTGTTTTGATCTGGAGCAACCTCTGGTGAAAGGTTTTCTCTGTGAGGTTCTGCCCCTGGGTGACCATATAACATTGGAGAATCATTGGTAGTTCTAACTTTATGATCTTACATTTTTTGTCTAATTAAATAAACAATAATCAATAATAATAATAATAAAACTTGTTTAGCACTGATACCATGTTTTGCATGTTCATAGCACTTTAAATCCATTTCGGCAAAAAATGCAATTGCCCAACTGTCTTTCATCTCAAATATATTGCAGCCATTGCAAAAATGCCATCCAAAGACCAATAGTCCTATTTGTTCAGATATGATAAGTAATGTGATGACTGGATAATTAGTTAATAACTTTAGGTGCCTGACATACTTCCCAACAATATATCTGCCAGAAAAGACATGTAAATTGTGAAATAATAGCGCTCCAATACTGATCCCTGAGGGGCCCCTTATTGTACCCTTTCTACATTTTACACATTTACCTTCAGGGTTATCCATTAATAAGTACCGGTATATTTGCTTTTAATTTCCTTTTCCATTCTGATTGAGGCATTTGAGTAAGGGCATGTAAAATCCATCAGGACAAGACCATTATTAATACAAACCTCTTAAAAAATCTTTCCTTGTTTAATTGTTAGCATGGAGGCAACTGAATGTGAAATAGAATTATCATGATTATGGAAGTATGACATTATCTGAAACCATTTTCAATGGCATTGTCCTTTTAATAGTGAAAATTTCAAACTGTGAAAACCTACTTTGAGCCTCATCTGAAATCAAATATCTCCCCAGCACATGAAAGCAGTGAGCTTGCACAGACCTCTTAAGATGTTGTGACTTCTATATTCCTTAACTGCTTATCTCATTACCCAATGGTACAATTAGATATGTCGTTATGTTCATTTGAACATATTTTTTGTTTTACCAATGTAGAGGATTGGTGCATAAAACTTTTATGTAAAGCATGGGCATATGCAGGCATAATACAGGATTTATTACCAGTGGTTGAGATAATGGAAGAGTTGATAAAGTTGATGCCTCTTGTCAAAGCCAGGAGCTTTAGGGATGAGTGAGTGGTAAGCCTTGTAGAACTTGGAATTGAATCCGCCAAACAATCCCATGATGCCCAGCTCATACTCATGATGACCATAAAATGATGCGGGGTCAAATATTACTGGAACATAAAAACAATATCTATATATGGTAATATCTAACAAAAACAAAACTTATATTCATTACAAAATGTTGTCATTAGGATATCTACTAGTTAAACCTGAAAGCAATATTATATTGCTCTCAGGTTAAACAAATAAAGTTTTTTTTTTGTTTGTTTAATAGCTTAAGTTGGAATATGGAATAATTACTTGGTCCCTCATCAGTCTCGTCGGCATTTCCACCCCACAGGTCCCCATGTAGCAAGGCAGGCTGGATCTCGATGCCCTCAAAAAGCTTAGGAATTCTGGGAAGCATCTGCTGCCACAGCTCGCGAGCCTCACGATCATTATACTGAAATCATAACTTGATAAGCTTCATGTCAAAAAGGATGCATTGTTCCTGTTTTGTAATAAAATATTTGGGTAAAATTAAGTCAAATTAAAGGAAACTTTGATCTATAACCACCAGGGGTTCTCGTACTGTTAAAAAAAGGCATCATCATTTTTTTTAAATGTGTGTGCAATTGGTGGACAGTGCACATGTACTTTCTAATAACCATGTAATTTGATTCTGAGAGAGTAATCTTTATCAGAGACATTTAAAAATATCTCTGTCTGAATATGAGAGATGCAATGAATCTTATGATTTTTAGGAGCCTTTTTCAAAAGGGGTAAGACTATTAAGAAAATATCTTGCCTGTCCATTGATGGCCAAGCTGCAAGGTTACAAGCAAATCTAAAGTCTCAGTACATTTTACTACAATTGATATCTTTATGCCAAAGTCAAGGATGAAAATGTTCAACCAACCAAGTCTGTGCATGCCATAAGTTAAAGCTACTCATAAGCAAGTACTCACATCTTTCTCAATTAAATCAAGCTGCAGTTGTAATTTCTGTCGGATGAAAAATGTCTGAAAAAGATAGGCAAATGGACATCACAACATATTCAGAGATATGAAGATTAATTATTAAAAAGGCTTGATATGGAATGTCATTGATTAAAGTTGCAAAATATAAAAATAGTAAACAAAATTCCTCATTCACAAGTTGCAACATATATGATAAATCTATAATGGCATCAAACACAAAGATTTACTATTAAGATCATTGGATTACTTCATTGTTGGTAAACCATTAGAGAGAGACCCACCACCCAGTCTTCTGTCCACGTGTTGTCTTGAGGTATATATCCACAGCAGGTTGGTACATGGAAGCCAAACTTTGAAATGTACTCTTGTTTGGAGTCTGCATCTCCAGTGTGAATTGAACTACTCTGTGACTGCTGGCCAAGCTCACTGTTGTGCAAATGCAACCTGGGCAAATCCAACAAAGCCTCACATTTTAGAAACAAGTTCACAAATTGGCTAACCATTGACATGAGTGTTCAAGATTTTCCATTTCCAGAAAAAGAACGTTAATGTCAATTGATAAAAGGATAGTTAAGATTTATATTTAAATGAAGCAAGCATGATTAATACCTAGCCAGCTGTTCTCCGAGTTGGGATGAATATCTTGATGTTGATATCATGTCTTCATGTCCCATTATGAATAAAGCCCCACCTTTCGGGTTATCTATGACCTAACATTATGAAGATTACGATGTTAACCATCACTGAATCCAATGCATTTTATTATTAAATAGCCATCATTTAAAATGCTTCAACTGTTTATCACAAAGATGTAACTCCTTTAAAGAAAAAAGGTTTTACCTTGATTGGTTTTGACACTTTGATTTTTCCTGTTTGTAAAATGGCATCTAAGCTTGCTGCCTCCCCGTCAAACATTAATCTGGCCTAAATTTAAATGGATGCATATTAATAAAGCACTTACATAACAACTTGTATCAAAATAGCTTCTTTCTGAATAAAACCTACATATCTGGGCAAAAATATATGTTTCTGATGTCTTTGGAGTGCAGGGCAATTCTTTCATACTAAAGTAACAAAAAATTAGAACACAAAAATTGCTTACACAACTTTTTCTTTCAAATAACAAGTCATATATTTATAATTATATTGTCAATCAGAAATTCCAAATAGTTGCAAACATCAGACAGTTTAAAAATACATTTTATGTGTGCCTGCTCAAGTCAGTAATAAGAGACAATTATGTTTCTTCTAAACTTAAGCTTCCTCATTTTAAAATTTAAAAAATCAAGTACGATTTGAACCATGGACTGTACCTTGGGTTTAGAATTAATCTTGACAAATATTCTGGTCTGGTCAGCATTATATGACTGTCCTTGGCTTATACACCCTCCTCCTCCAGAGCCCAAGGATTTCAGGCTCGAGTAACCCAATTCTTTCTTGATAAGAGCTTCCATGATTTTCTAAGGGAAATAGAAATATTTATACAACAGAAATATAGATCTCTGTGTATCTTGTTAGTGATCTATGTGTACATTTGTTTGTGAAAAGAATGACCATCTTTTATTTTCATCATTATACTGACACAATATCAGGGCTGTAATTGGTCCTGAAAATTAACAAACTTCACATGATTATTTAAATGACAATGACTTTGTAAATCAATTAAAAACTTTGTATTTGTTGAATGTTTTTTATCCTTATAAAACTTTTTTTAAACACCTGAAAAAATATTCCAGATTCCAGCCTCTTTTGGTCTATCTTGCATTCAGCTTGCTCTCATTTGGAATTAAACATTAACATCTACAGAAGTAATTCAACTGATGCCAATTTGCTTGTCAATCACACTGGGCTGGTTGCAAATACTGCTGAATCTAAATTTCCTTTATGCCTTTGAAATGTGTCAATCATAGCTATGGGAATTATTTTTTTTATAGTATTATAAACATATCATGTTCTCTATTTCTTGAGAAATAGATATCTAATGATAAATATCAGTTGCAGGTTTTGACCTGGCTTGAACATATAAAGAGTTGTTGCAAATGGCAATGTTTCATCTGGGTCTGGGACAATATTAGGAGAGACATCACAAAGTGAGGGGTTTCAAATGATTTACATGTTGGGCTTAATAGTTATAAAGTTCACATTATTCTCTTTTTTATATTTTCTGACCTAGAATGTGTATAGTGATACAATTCATATTGCAATGCTTGTTTGATTAGCCGGTATGAAATAGGAATCTCTATGAATCTCTAATAATAAAAGAAAACATGATTTTATTTTAATTTACATTATTCATCTTCTTTTCTTTTTTTTTTCATTTTACCTTTGTGATAATGTGTATTCTTTTTCTCTTCATGAGCTGTTGAAAGCACATAAAATACAATACAAGATAAGTAGTCTTGTGCCCAACCCAAATCCTGATTATTAGTCTATTCTAACTTGGAGGATTGAGATGGTGCCCAGTCTATGACACAATTTGCCATTACCAACCAATTACTTTGTCAGAGTATGTTGTTTACATTCTACCTCATTCAGGTTAGTTTTGAGTCTTCTTTCAAGTCATACAATCAAAATGTTCTTGTCTACTCTCAGAATTGCATTTGAGTAACTTAATCAACAAGAGAAGGAAGAAATTTATTCCATGATTCAGACAAATTTGACAATATGACCAAGTTACGATAGGTACTACTCGAAGACTAAGTTTTGATCGAGCTATTCAAATGGTAAAAATAGGCTTGATCTCAGCCATGTGTCTTTATAGAGTATTTACATACTATATAAAAGAAGCATGAATGTGATCAGAGAGAAAGTGTGACAAGATTTGAAAAAAAAGTTGCTGTTTGAGGTATGGGCTGCAATAAAATTTGCCACGGAAAAGAGTGTGCAATCTCGCTGTTCCATCACCACATTGCCTGCCCTCTGGTGGAATTTGCTGATGCTAGACCTCCACTTCAGTTTTGGTTTGCAAGTTTATGTGATGGGTTGCATAATATAGATGTAATGAATAGGGTAGTTTTCATTTATTTTTTGTCAGAATTATGTTAGATATAAAATATTACACACAATATGCCTATATTTCTGTATTAGAGCTTTGTTTTCAAATCAGAAATTTGACCTAAATATTGAACTAGTGGAGGTCCCGCTAGGTTTTGCACAAAGGGGCCTTCATGGGTAAAATGCAGACATTACATGGACAGCTGCATGAGTGTGAGACAGCTGCATAAGTGAGAGAAAGTTATAGCAGTGAGAGATAGCTGCACAAGTGAGATAACTGCACAAGTGAGAGATAGCTGCAAAAGTAAGAGATAGCTGCACAAGTGAGATAGTTACAACAGTGACACAGCTGCATAAGTGAGAAACAGCTGCATATGTGAGAGATTAATACAACAGTGAGCGTCAGAATAAAATAGAAGGCGAAACACACTGATAGGAATCTGATGCAAATATGGCGTCTTGTTTATTGAAGATGTCGACCCAAAGTGCACATCCGGAGCCGAACCGGCGAAACGGCAGAAACGTAAATAAATGACATGGCGCAACACCTCTTTTCTTCATCTCTCTATGTACTGTCTATTCTTTCATATCTCTCTCTACTGTGTGGTATATGTATGACTACTGTCTTTACGATATATCTATAGTCTTATGTTATATATAACTACAGTCTTTATGCTACATATATCAATGATATGTCTCTACTGTGTTTACATAGTGTCATGTAACGGGTTTTCGTGGAGTGTCAATTCTGGAGTATGCTAATACTGTAAATATTATGACTTAGTACACATAGCTAAATACTAACTTAAACAATATAATGAACTACAGAACGAGAAGTGCACAGAGGTTCCAGAACATGTGCAGCCGTTGGAAGTGAGCTTGACCTAAGCTACTTCATATCAATTCATATCCCATGATGAGCTGGTTTGCCACTTCGGAGCCTTTCTGTCTCTATTTGACCTGCGTAGGTTTTTAGGTGTGCTTGGCGTGTCGTTGGCGACACGTGGCATAGCGTCCCTATTGCCAGGTATTGCAGGGGTATTCTCTCTTGGTAATACATTACCGCATTCAGGTACTGGCACGTAATTGTCTTGTGGACTGCGGACTGTGGGTCTTGCTGGGGTAAGATCTAGCAAGGCTGGTATACCCGTAGTAGGCTGTGTAGGGAGAGGACGTGACGGTGTGTTTTGTAAGGGCTGGACATATTCGTTACTGACAACTGGGGTGTCAGCGATATATTGGTCCCTACCGCCAGGGGGCGCCGCCTGTTCCAGTGGGGCAAGAGGTGTGATGATCACATTCGGTAGGGGTGGCGGAGTGTGTACCGGATCAGATGATGTGGCATATGATGGGTCTGGAGCGGAGCGAAGTGAGCCTTGTGATGGGGTATCAACTGTATTATCCAATAGGCCTCTAACTGGGCCCGATGCTGATCCGGGTAGCATAGATGTCTGAATCGGGTAGCAATCACACATTTTGACCGTGTAGAGCTTTGACCTAAACTGGGACTTTGTAAACTTTCTGATGTGACATATGTCGTCAGTGATGTCTGCTATAATATATTTGTCCCTGGCCTTGCACTTGTCGCGTTCCCCTTTCAGGTAGACCAAATCGCCGGTCCGCACGGGCTGTGTGTTATTGTTGCGAGACGTGCGATTCTTAGCCTTGGCACTGGAAGCATGATTTAGGGGAGCTGCTTGGTTTGTACGGTACGAGCTGCTTGGTTTGTTGGTACGAGCGCCGGGGAGGGGGGCGCCGGCGGTTAAATTGTCCGATTGTGCTGTCCGTACGGAGTACTTTCGTGTCCTCGATGCTCCTTATCTCATCAAGTAGAGAGGTAAGGGCCTGGGAGATTTCTGGCTTTAGAGATGCTAGGGTCCGGTTCCTGAGCTCTGACCCGTATTTCTGTTTTACTAACTGAGGTAAGCCAGGGTGGACTAAACGCAGCCATGTTACCACTATTGTGTTTTCTATGGTGGGTGTCCAGTCTTCGTCTATCGCGATATCTTCACCATTGTGGGTGAGACCACAACCCACAGTCAAGAGATTATCCTCATAAAAGGCCATGATTCGTTGGAAGAGATCTTCTGGTTTTTCGTCGGTCTTCATGACGATGGATGCTAGATCCAAGAAATGTGCTCCTGTGCTCTGGAAACCATAATGCTCTCTGATTTTCTGCCAAATGTTGTTAATACTGGTAGAGTTTTTGACAATACTGCTCCGGGCAATGACAGGGCAGTAATTAGCTATTTGCCCTAACAGCATGTCTAGGGTAGCGCTTTTTTGAGCAGCGGTCTGTCGCTGGTTTTCGGGGATAGGGGCAGCATCAGTCGTTAGGCCTCGGTGAGGTCTGGCTGCAGTTTTCTTTTGCCAGTTGTGAGTCAGATAGGGCACGAAGTTCTGGTCAAGGGAGAGTGTGTAGACTAGATTCTCCTTCCAACACTCAAATGTGTTGATAGTTTCATTGGTTGTGAGGGACCACTGCTTGGGTGCTCTGTATTGAGCCATGATAATAGACAGTTGGATGAAGTTTGTGTACAGGTGAAGTGTCTATGACAGTGGTTCCGTTCCGTTTGTGTTATGGTGGTTTTGTATTTTACATGTGTGTGATAAGGAAGTTGGGTGCTGAAGGCAACATGTGCTCGTTTCAACCTTCTGACCTGTCAAAACTAGACATTTACAAGTTCCTTTTTTCAGGTGAGTAGCTTCTACATATACTTAACAGTCTCTAGGTGTGAATCCTTCACCGCTGCCACCACGTCAGAATAAAATAGAAGGCGAAACACACTGATAGGAATCTGATGCAAATATGGCGTCTTGTTTATTGAAGATGTCGACCCAAAGTGCACATCCGGAGCCGAACCGGCGAAACGGCAGAAACGTAAATAAATGACATGGCGGAGAGGTAGCTGCATAAGTGAGATAGCTGCATATGTGAGAGATTGCAGCCCCTCCCAGCCGAAGGCACTTGTAGAACATATAAACTAAGGGCATGAAATCTCTTGCACCACCTTTCTATCAATCCTATGTGTCAAAATAGAAAATAGTTAGGCACATCCTAAAAAAGATATGAAGCATGCAATATAAGGATAGCAAAGCATTTTTGAAACTGTGATCATTACCTTATGCATCTTTAAATTACTCAAATGCAATATTAATTCTGAGAGTAGACCTGCTCACTTACCGTGAGAAGATTCTTTGGAGTTGGACAAATTTACATGATAAATTTTAGTTGGATATTGTTGTACTCTCAATCAACCACATCCAAACGATAGGTGGCGCTGAATACGGACAAAGTGCAGCAGAGAAAATGATTGGTGGGCACAGCAGAGTCTCGATTCTGTATATAAACAAGTGAAATTGCAAATTCACCGGTGAATTTTTTGGCAAAGTTTGGCCAAGGACTTCATCTTGATCATTTTATTGTGACCGAATTTTGCGGATCATCCAGTGAGTGATGGCAGAAGGTAAGTTGGCCACATTTTTGTTCAAGTCTTATCGTTCTTTAAGAGTGGGAGGGAAGTCGATGTACAGTATGTTTTTGTCCATTCATTGTGATTGTGAAATGACCTGTGTTTTCAAGTTTGCAAACGTCGCAATCTGAGAATTGCCATGGAAATTTTCATTATTGCCTACTACAGAACTCCCGTGTGAAGATGTAAATGTCAGGTAAACAAGCTTGTTGACAGCAGGTTAACAAATTAACTGCAAATTGTTACGTAACTTCACTACAATACACGTATGTCGCCCCCTGGTGGGAATTCCTGGTGGAGCCTCAGGAGGTGCACAAAAAAATTGCGAGTTCACAAAAGCTCCAATCTGATCACGAACCCCTAATGGACTAGCCCATAGATCTAAATTGCATTGATTGGTAGGACTGACTAATTTTGTTCTGGATTAGAATGATTCTACACAATAAAATTTACAACCATGGTTGTTCAATATGCACAATGAAGTCCTGAAGTTCATGATCCAATCAGTCTGACATCATTATCATGATTACATTGTAACAAGTTGCTGCCCAAGAGAATGCTACAAAATTACGTCATGAAGCCAGAACAATGGGGACATGAACGCACTTCCTGTCCATTGACGGTGGTGGATGACAACATCCTTCCCGTCCGTTAGTGGTTAAATCGGGTCATTAAAGCTTTCATGAAATCACAGAGGTCACTGACAATTTGGGGTACCGGTATGTTTAAATGATATGTGGTCATGAAACTCTGATACCAAACAAGCTTTCCTCTTGACTAGTTCTTATGATGCTTTCACCACCAGTCAATGGCATGCACACATTTGAGGGGGGAAAATGTTAAATCAGAATTTGCTTTGTTATTTCTATGCAAGCTATGTGTTTCTGTGCAAGCCGGGTGTTTTTCTATGCAAACTACATGTTTGTTTCTTTGCAAGATATGCAATCGGCATTTATCTGATTCCCAGATAATAAAGACAGAAGGGGAAAACATTTAGCCCAAGCCCCAATGCCAGGGCATAATAAAAGGTTCATAAGGGTTGTAATAGTTAAGCTGTCTCCCTGAAATCAAACACAAACCTGCCATGATTATTGTGTTTTGCTGTAAGTGCAAAGTACAGTGTAGTGCTCTTGTGTTCACTGTTGTTCTTTAATCTAAATCACTCCAATATCCTAATCTGAAAGTGCCCCATTGTTTATAAACCTTTTCAAAGCAGTTATTAGCACTAACTAGATCACTATGCAACTAAGTGAAGTTTGTTGACATAGTGTCCAATGAACGATTTTAAATTTAGCAGAGGACTCATCTACTTTTAAATGACACAGAAATTCTTTTGTAGGGAAAATATGATGAGTAATAACATTTGATTACAAAGTTTACATTATAAACAAAAACATTTTGTTGTGAACAATTGCTTAAAAATCTGTTTTCATGAAGGCTTTGAAAAAAACAAGATGGTGACCTGCAAATGAACCATGCAACTGCCTTTTTGGACTGTTAAGTCTCAACCCAAGTAGGAATAGAGATAGTTACGGGTCAATGCACATGGCCCACTAATCACTAGACTGGGTATCATCTCAATCCTCCAAGTTGGAATAGAGACCAGTACAAGCATTCTGCCCAAATTGAGACACATTATTCTGATTGGTCATTAAATGTCATACCTTTATGCTTACAAGTACTTGATTGGTTTTAAATATCCACAAAAGTGCATTCACACTGCCCATCCACACCCACAAAGTAAGGTTGGTTGCTCAGAACTTAAACCCTAACACACATGGATTCTGACAAATCACATCCGTACTATTAGTGGCCTGTATCAGACACTAATCATCATTTAGGTCAGGCACAAGATGAGTTTAAAAAAGTGCACTCTATTTAATCCCAAATCCACTGGCAAATGAATTTGAAATCCACTTCCAGCAATACCTTCCAGCAATAGATCACCTTGACTCTTCTGAGTGTTATCTTCAAGAGTCAAGCCAAATGACAGGAAAACTAGAGAAAGGATGCTTCAGAATACATAGGTTTTTTTTTTTAATTTGTAAATTTATGTTATGATTTGGAAAGATGATGACACAGATGATTACTCCCACAATTCGAGTTTAACCAGAAATCTAACTTATGACAAAGGGATCTTTATATATGAAAGAAAATGATTTTAATGTCAATTTACTCAATAGATTTAGGAGTAGTTTGAATGTGGACATTTTGAATCAATCAGACACAGGCAAAGAATGTGAAATGATCTCAGGAGAAAAATGTGTCCAGATTCCGTCAGTAATGTGCTGTGTGCAGTGGCCTGTGCTGGTCTCTTTTACAACTTGGAGGATTGAGGCAGGACCTTGTCTAACGGCCCACTACTGCCAGAATCTTGACATCAGCTGCTTGACATATTTTCCTGAGTAGTCAGTAATATTGACACCTTTATGTCTGGAACTGATTGGTTCATTCTTCAACACTCATGCTGTATAAAAGGGTTAGGGTGGAAAATGATCAGAAATATAAATAGATTCAACAAATTTGAAAAGTTTGATGCAACTATGTATATCCTGCCTTGAAAATAAATATTTGAATTGATTTTATCACATGCTTATTTTTTTATTTTGCAGCAGGCATTCCAAAGGCAACCTTGTCCAAATTCCGTGCCAATTTTGAGGCCGAGCCTAGATTTCGTCTGGCTCAGAATGTGTGCACTAAGTTTAACCCTCTTGATGTACTCAGGAAACGATCGGCTGAACAGGAGTTATCACATGTGTATACACACAAGGTTTGACTCTATTTCATTTACAAAGTTCTGCAGAAAAGGTCATGTGTTGACCATATACATCACACAGGGCCTAGTATAACCATCAATGAATGCAATTGAAACTTGAAAGTACAATTAATATAAAAACTCAATAGATCATTTGGACAGCAGTTAACAGATCATATGGTTTGACAGTTCTTCCCTCTTAGCATTGTGGTGAAAACTTTAACATTAACTGGTTTTCAGTTACTAATATGGAAAGGCTCATTATTTTTGTGTTGAAAGACATTTCATTTTCTTCAAAAATTTAGTCTTGTGTTATTGGATAGTACAGCAGGTCTAATACAGCAGCTAATGGTTGACCGTTTAGTCATGAATTATCACTGTACCACATTTAAATTGAAATGTACATGCCCTTTGAAAGAAACAAATACATTGTAACCTATTTAGTTTGCTTTGGTGTGATATATTATACACTGGAGGTATACAGATTATCAATGGAAAGATGACATCCTTTCTTTTTCTTTCATAGCAATGGGCAACAACTTTGAATGAGCATGATTTGTCAAATTGATGTATCATAGATTTGGTGTATATGTTTGATATTTGTATTTGCAGGTTGAAAGCGAAGGCAAGCCAGTGACCAATCAGAAGAGTTCTGGCCGATGCTGGCTCTTTGCCTGTCTCAACTGTATGAGGCAGCCCTTCATGAAAGCATGCAACATCGAAGACTTTGAATTCAGTCAAGCCTACCTGTTCTTCTGGGACAAGGTATTAATCATTGTGACAAACATCAGCATTTGCTATATTTGTATAAGAATTTACTATTAACTCAGCAAAAAAAAAGAATGAAACATTTACAAGTACATGTACATTTAATATTAGTTGCATAATTTAGTTGCATAATTTCATGATATTAATGTTGTGTATTTAAAGTAGCAGATTTTAATCACTTTCATATGTCTTACCATTTCTTTCCAATATACTTCTAGCTGGAGAGATTTAACTATCTGATGAATGTATACATCGAGGCATCCAAGCGCGGAGAGACCCCGGATGGTAGGCTTATTCAGCACCTGAATGCTGATCCATCTGAGGACGGGGGTCAATGGGCTATGATAGTCAACCTTGTGGAGAAGCATGGAGTGATGCCCAAGAAATGCTTTCCCGATGCCATATCCTGCGAGCAGAGCAGGAGGATGGGTAACATCACCAACACAAAGGTAAAGTCTGACAACATGCTATCCTCAACGTTTGGAAATATTACTTTATTGTTTCCTGCCAAAACAAGGGGTCATTAATATGTGTTTCTGTTCATTTGTCTTTCCATCCATTCAAATCCCTTGTGGATTTTCTAACTTTCCAAAATATAAAATGCACAGATTTGCACCAAACTTGCATGGTTTGGATGTTGACCTTTTAATGAACTTTTTTAACTCTGCTATTAGATCAGTATTGAATACTTTGCCAAGAAATGCATGGCTTGGCACCAAGCTTTTCACATGTAAGATTCATGACAAGAAAGTCTTTCTTTAAAATAAAGAATTTGTATGCAATTTCCTTTATGCAATTTCCTTTTTGAAAATGATATTTATTTTCCTTCGTCCCCCAAATATCAAATGGCCTGGCCATAAATCTCACCAAATGTCATCTGCTGAAGATGCGTTTGATTATGAAAAACTTATTCAAACCCCCAAAAGACACACTACTACTCTTCTAAATCCTGTCAGAGCCCCACTGTAATGAGTTCAGAAGGGTCAAATATCAGAGTAATGTAAACAAACTGGCATTTCAGTGATTTGAGCAGAATATGAAGGTATTTTTGATAAGAAATAGTTGTTTACATGAAACATATGGTATAGGAATATTAAATGGACATAATTAGAATATACATGAAATACAATTAAACAAAACAAAACTGATACGGTTCACGATGAGAAGTGTCATTTTGTGCATTTGATTATGAAAATCTAATATGACGTAGGCGATCTTTGTTTCTGAGCGGATTTGTGAACTTCTGAAAGAAGGAAATGTGCACGGTTCGGAGCACCACCATCTCAAACTCACTATGCGAGAGTACAAATCAAATGCATCACAGAATGACATGTACACAGAAATATCTGACGTATACACCCCACTCCTCAATATCTCTGATTGCTATGTTATATGCAATTTGTGATAATATAGTTTTTTTTAAAATAGAAATTTTTTATTCTATGATAAATTTACAATTGATAAGAAAAGACTTGCATGTGTAGACTTTACAGCTTTTGTTTGTGTTGTGCAGATGCGGGAGTACTGCATGAAGTTGCATAATATGGTGAAAGCAGGAAAATCTGAGGAAGAACTCAGCAAGGCAGTAGAGGGCTTCAATGAAGAGGTGATTTAACTATGAGCAATTCATAATAAAAATGATATATAGCTTTGTCTTATTTATACATTAACATGGATGACATGAAGGGGTATGGTCATATCTGCTAAGAAAGCTATATTTTGCAGCTGTGTGTAAGGTCTTAACATTATGTTTAAAAAACTCAATGGGTGTATATTTCAGATTTTCCGCATAGTTTCCATCTGCCTGGGAACACCTGCTGAGACATTTACCTGGGAATACTATGACAAGAACAAAGAATACCACAAAGTGGGACCAATCACACCCCTGGACTTCTACAAACAACATGTCAAACCTGTTTTCAACATGGAAGATAAGGTAACCCTTATAGTTATTTTATAATGTTCAAACTAGATTCAAATCATTTGGAAATATGTGAAATAATGCTTTCAAAGCATTGGGGCTGCAATTAGGTGCTACATATAGTACCCTAGTAGTATCCTAAACAGTATAGCACAAAATCACCTTTTGTCCATATTCCCTATAATACATACAATATTTGAATATTGAAGGTTGTATTGGTGAATGATCCTCGACCTGAAAATCCCTACAATCACCTGTACACAGTGGAGTACCTGGGAAACCTGGTGGGCAGCAAACCAGTGCTCTACATCAACCTCCAGTCCAGTCTGCTGAAGGAGTTTGCCAAGGAATCAATCAAAAATAAAGAAGTAATGTTTGATTGTTTAACTCAAAACCATTACCCGTTATCATGTATTTTCTCTTCTACTTGCTAATTCTGTTTTGAAGGACAGATGTCTTCAGGGAAGTCTGTCTAATATTTTGTGGATATGATTAAGTTTTCAATGCAAAAATCACATAATCGCCAAATTTGGCATGTTGAAATTTATTTGGGTGAATATCCCAATAGGTTTGCTTGTTGGTGATCTCATGTTTCATACCTAAGGGCTGAGGATACCTGTATCTCTGATGCCTATATTTCACTATACACTTTTTTATGCATTTGATCCCTGTTTTTCCGTATACACTTTTTTTTACCCTCAGCCCCTGATGTAATCAGGCTGAGGGTATTGCAGTACTCCTGGCGTGGGTATGTATGTATGTATGTATGTCTGTATGTCTGTATGTCTGTATGTATGTCTGTAGCGAACATCCTTGTCATCGCGATAACTCAAGAACAAATGATGGCAGCTTCATGAAACTTGACACACATATGCATCTGGTGAAAACCTCGGACGAGTTCGATGGACGGTGACCTTGACCTATTTTTCAAGGTCACAGGGACAATTATGTGAAATCCCAAGAATCACAATAACTCAAGAACGAATGATGGCAGCTTTATGAGATTTGACACACATAAGCATCTGGTGAAGCCCTCAGAATTTTTCCTATGAAACATGACCTTCATCTACTTTTCAAGGTCACAGGGACAATTATGTGAAATCATCTTGTCATCGCGATAACTCGAGAACAAATGATGGCAGCTTCGTGAAACTTGACACATATAAGCATCTGGTGAAAACCTCGGAAGAGTTCGATGGACGGTGACCTTGACCTATTTTTCAAGGTCACAGGGACAATTATGTGAAATCCCAAGAATCGCATAACTCAACAACAAATAATGGCAGCTTTATGAGATTTGACACCCATAAGCATCTGGTGAAGACCTCAGAATTGTTTCTATAAAACATAACCTTCACCTACTTTTCAAGGTCACATGGACAATTATTTGAAATCATCCTTGTCATCGCGATAGTACGAGAACAAATGATGGCAGCTTCGTGAAACTTGACACATATAAGCATCTGGTGAAAACCTCGGACGAGTTCGATGGACGGTGACCTTGACCTATTTTTCAAGGTCACGGACAATTATGTGTAATCCCAAGAATCGCAATAACTCTAGAACGAATGATGGCAGCTTTATGAGATTTGACACACACAAGCATCTGGTGAAGACCTCAGACTTCTCATGGTGGACCATGACCTTCACCTACTTTTCAAGGTCACAGGGACAATTATGTGAAATCATCCTTGTCATCGCGATAACTCGAGAACAAATGATGGCAGCTTCATGAAACTTGACACATAAGCATCTGATGAAAACCTCAGACATTTTTGTATGGAACATGACCTTCACCTACTTTTCAAGGTCACAGTTACAATTATGTGAAATCCCTATCATTGCTATAACTCGAGAACGAATGTTGGCAGCTTTATGAGACTTGACACACATAAGCATCTGGTGAAGACCTCAGACTTCTCTTGATGGAACATGACCTTTACCTACTTTTCAAGGTCACAGGGACAATCATGTCAAATCCACGTCATTGCAATAACTTAAGAACAAATAATGGCAGCTTCATGAAAATTGACACACATAAGCATCTTGGAAGTCTTCACATGAGTTTGATGGACGGTGACCTTAACCTGCTTTTCAAGGTCACCTGCCCATCTCAATAATTCTAGAGTAAATGATGACAGTTTCATGATACTTGACACACCTAAGCTATCAAAGGAAGTAGATTTTATGGTTTTTTTTTACCCCTGCATCAATTTGCCTTGGTGCAGTGACGTTTTGTTCACAAATATTGTGTGGAGCGAATGTTGTGCAATGAGTTACCAGGGCTGAGGGTTGATGCATCTCTGATGCCTATGTTTATATTTGATATTGATTCAGCTTGTACATTTCTTCTAGGCTGTATGGTTTGGTTCTGATGTGAGGCAGTTCTGCAGTTGGCAGAAGCATGGGGTGGAGGATCTGACAGCGTAAGTACTTTACACAGAAATACACTAAATAACAATCTATGACAATTATTTATAAAGCCCAAATCATGAATATTTATATTCCCATAAGTTGATTTCTGTCAAGAAATTATACATATTTGGTGTGGAAGTATCAATTGATAATTGTGATTAAAACATGCATATATCAAACCAATAAAATATAAATTTGCTGTAAAATTGTGAAATATTATGGTTTCAGATTTGATTATGAGTTGGTATTTGGGACATCATTGCTCAATCAGACAAAAGCTGAGCGGTTGCTGTACCGAGACTCACTAATGACTCATGCCATGGTGCTGACTGCTGTGTCCATTCAGGTGCGTATCTTGCTTATAACTCATTTCTCTGACTGCTATATTCATATATATATATAAGGATCTTACTTATGATGGGGTCATGTGCCGTGGCAGTTGGTGAGAGTGCCAGCATATTACCAGTTTCTTTGTGGTGATCCAAAGGTCATGGGTTTGATCCCGGCCATGCCGAGATTGAAATCACAATACAATTTCCAATATGAGCTGAGGCCCGTGCCTAAAGGGTTAACCTGTTGTCCTTGTAAATCTGTGAACGGGTTGTCATGTCAAGGACTTGCAACATGACAATTCAGTAAGGCAGCACTATATCTGCTACAAGTAGGTTTCATCATGAAATGACTATGTAATACACCAAACAAACAAGCAAACAAACAAACTCACTTATGACTCATGTTACTGACAGCTCTGTCCATTAAGATGGGTACGTTGTAACTCATGATCTTGACATACATATAAATATCTCACTTCTGACTTATGTTACTGATATCTGTTTCCATTCAGATGAGTATCTTGTTTGTAACTCACATCACAATCTTGACTGCCGTGTCCCTTCAGATATAGGTACCCTCCTTAAGACTCATATCACTGATTGCTATATCCTTTCAGTTGGGTACCTCATTTATGACACATGGTATGGCATGATATGTCGCATGTCAGGGCACTGACTGAGGTATCCAATCAAGTATATTCCCTTCTCACACCAAACTTTAGATCATGCCTAATCTGAGAAAGGACCAGACTTTTGCACCAATGATGACTGCCCTTTCCATTGTGGTTAAATGTCACAAACCTATAAATTCTCAAACAATGATTATATGGATGTAAGTAATTTCAATTTGTCATATTTTAATTCTGCGGTGGGCTCAGATAACTCTAGCTGGTTTATATTTACAGGATGACAAGACAACCAAGTGGAGGATAGAGAATTCTTGGGGAGATGAGGCTGGAGATAAGGGATACCTTAACATGACTGATGACTGGTTCACAGAATTCCTCTATGAAGTGGCTGTTGACAAAAAGTACCTTCCTGATGATATCCTGGACATATTAAAGCAAGAACCAAAAGTGCTTCCTGCCTGGGATCCCATGGGAGCACTTGCTAAATAAAAGAATACCTGTTTTA
The DNA here is from genome assembly GCA_949316495.1 of Amphiduros pacificus. NCBI lineage: Eukaryota > Metazoa > Annelida > Polychaeta > Phyllodocida > Hesionidae > Amphiduros > Amphiduros pacificus. The sequence continues at coordinate 52,116,233 of OX439001.1, read as the reverse complement.
GATAAGCTATTGCTCCATAAATGAAAACATAACATTTAATGATATAGAATTAGAAATCTGACTTTATTTGTTTTTTTAGTGACATTTCCATTATTTTTTTGTGATAAATAGATTTATTTAATCTATTTTTATTGTTTAAATATTTATAAATGTGATATGTTCACAGCTGAAACAAATATTTTCTATAACAATTTTAATGTGATGATAGTATATTTTCACTGTAAAATTATTAACTACAAAATTGATTAAGAAAAAAATTGTTTATATGCAGTAGTTATATTACAATATTTTACATTCACTTAAGATTTACATTGAAAATTTATAACTTATAAATACTATTTGAACAAATGCATTCCACAAGGTATCAAGTTTTATGTGTCACTCACCATCTTCAAAAGGAGGCAAATGCCATGGATTAATAAAAAGACCAAATAAATGAAACTGCTTGCAATTTAACACATTAGAAGCTGTGTATTGTGTATACGTTATTTGTTGAGGTACTGTAAGGTACGATATTTACTCGACAATAGGACAACCCTGTGTATAAGACAAACCCCCAAATTGATGATATTTTGATTGAAAAGACCAATATCCGATTATAGGACGAGTCTGTTTTTCTCGAGACATCGGCACTGCTACCATTCAAGTTTGGCGGCATCCAAAGGTCGTGGGTTCGATCCCCGGCCATGCCGAGATTGAACTCAGGACTCAATTTCCCATAGGAGCTGAGGCTCGTGTCTAAAGGGTTAACCTGTTGTCCTTGTAAATCTGTGATCTGGTTGTCATGTAAAGGACCTTAGACATGACAATTCAGTGAGACAGCACTATATCTGCTACAAGTAGGTCTCATCACGAAATGACTGGAATAATAGTGGTGTAAACCCCAAACAAACAAACAAAATCACGTTTGGCGGCCATTTTAACAGTAAGAGGTAAATACATAGTGTCAGGAATCCATCATTGTGCAATATATTAATATTTCAATGTGGGTTAGTAGACTGTGGTGGTGCTCCAAATCATTTTCGCACCAACAATAAGAGCTTCTCCCGTCACTTCTGCATTTTAAAATGGTGACCTTATGTTGTGTAAGCATATTTAAGGTTATTAAGCATCAATTCTACAATTTGGTGTATTAAAAGCTCGGCCACTTATGAACATCATGCCAAATTGAAATTATGGTAGATTACAAACTTAAGGTCTATAATCCACAATCAGTCTGAAGCATCTGGGGAGAACTTTGTGTGGTCTCGTATATTTCCGTAACTGCCTTCGGCTCTGGGGGATTCCAGGATGAGAGTGAGGCTATGACGCCCGTGGGGGGTATTTCCCATTCAGCACACATGGCGGACAAACCAAACGATAACAGAGGCAGGTGGTTTTCTCTGTCATATATTGTTAAAATGTTAATATAATGTCATAATTATGCAACATCCTGCTAGCACAGTATATAAACTCTAACTGTCAATGAATGCAGACTGAATATTATGAAACTTTCTTCAATTGATAAGAAATGTTCTCCAACCATCGGCAAAGCCCAGATAGGTGATATAAGTCGCCAGCTGCAAAAACTGAGTCGAAACTACTGTTAAAACGGGTTCAATTTAAATAATAAAAAAATAAGACTAGCTGGTTAAGTTTACTTTTTCTGTGCTAAATTAACAAATAACATTACTTTGAACACATTTAAGCCAAAAAAACATAAGTCTGTCCCAGTTTTTCATTGTGGATTATAGACCTTAAGATAAGTTGCTATAAGCCATAAAAGTTGCACTCCCAGGAAACATTCCTCTTTTGCAGAGTGTCTTCAGCCATCTGTGCCTCAATTAAACTCTAATTGTCCACCCAGAGTCTGAACTCTTGCCAAGCAGTATCTGTGATATGCTTGTTTGAGGCAAATACATTGGGCATGTTTCGTCTTCATTTGTAGCAGTTCTTTTGTATTTTCAGATCTTTTCTCACCAACTTGCTCCGCTCAGAGGACTTGATGTCCACATATCATGTGAATTTATCTCTGGTGGGAATTATCTCTGCACAGTGCCCTCAGGTGGTAATATCTGAGCAACACAACAAATCAAATCAACATGGAAAAAGATTGCTCACCAGGGGTAAAATTCATATCATGTATAGACAGACATCAAGTTTAATTTTTGAAACGTTCCTCTTTTGCACACTGTGGAATGTTCCAGAAAATGTTTCTGGACTTTTGCAGCCATTTGAACTATTGTTTGCAGGTTATATAAGGTTATATAATATCAGGAACATTGGGGAGATTGTGAATAATTCTTAAATCTTTAGGTTGCTAGGCAACAGTAACTTAATAGGGCAGTGATCAAATCCCATTTTTATCACTTGCACAGCAATTTATAATCTCTTTATTGTTACTATCTCTTGAACACTGTCAAAATTATTTTATCATTTGGTAAATGGATACTCAAATCGTATTATATAATTTTATCATGTTTTTAGTACATGTTTGAATTGGTCATGAGGTAACGGATGGAAATCCTAATAGAGGTGTATGTTAACAGACATTTTGTGGCAATATACCCATCTTTAAAGCATTCATGAAACCACAGAGGTCACAGGCAATTTTACAGAGGTTTGGGCTATGCTTAAAAGATATGTGGCCATGAAATTGTGATACAAGCAAGCTATCTCACTAAAAAAGGTGGTCACATGTATACAATCATGTTACCTCTATTGTGGTTTGTGAGGGTGTTAGGCCTGTACCAATGGACAAACGGGGCTCTGTTAGCCAAATCACTCCTTTGTCCCAATCTAAAGGTGCCCCACAGTTAGCAAAACTTTACTAAGCAGGTGTTTGCACAAGATCACTGGTCAGCTAAACAAAGTTTGTTGACAAAGGGTCCAATGGATGATTTGGATTTTAGCAGAAGACTCTGTGTCCACTTTCAAATGACACAGAAACGTATGAAATTTAGGAAATATGATGGGTAATAACTTGTGATCGCAAGTTTGATTTATAAACATTTATATTGTGCAAAGAAAAAATGCTTGAAAACCTCATTACATTAATGCTTTAATGAGTAATATCTAATTGTTGGCAGATTTGCTGACCTTCAGATTGGGACAATTGAGTGCAAGTATTGTTTATTTAAAGACAACAATGCTATGTCTATTAAGTTCCACGTAGATTGAATACATTAACATCAAAACAAACGCCTTTAATTTGAAATAAGATAAAACGTAATCTCTGCCTGCGCTTTAAAGATTTGACAAAAAGGACAGCCAATGTTACAGCTTAATCATTGCAAGGAAAAACAAATTGCTATATTTCTTCCCAAATCGAAATTTTTTATTGTCATATTCTTAAATAATTTGTCAAGAATTTATCCATTTGGTGGGATACCACCAAATACCTAGAATGTCATTCTCTGATGCAAGCATTCTTCCAATTTTGTTATATTCCACATTGATTTGTTATTTCTTGACAAATGGGTTCCGACGATGTGTGTGAACTTTGTTACTTATTTGTGAATAGTGAATAAGTATTAAAGTTAACAGTAGTAAAGGACGTATACCAGACATGCTCTGTCTGACACATAGCCTAGATATGCTCTCATTGAGAAAGGGACCATTTAATTTGCTTTCAACATTTTCGCCAACATGGATAATGGATAAGTCTGTCTGGAGTTACCCTCGAGCTCCATAGTAGGACTCTCTCATATCATTAATGCAGAGTAATCTGGAGCATGTTTCTTGCCATTGCAAATTGTCGGACTCGGATTTTGGACTCCTTATTCTGTTTGGTCAACCGCTTCACACAGTTCAATCCCTGTGTTTGACCAGTTGAATAACATACATGTATACTAAATATGAGTAAACTCATCAACAGGCACAATGCATGTCTATATTACAGGCCATCATTTCCATGTACATGCGCACTGATTTACATGCATTTGTGTATTTACATGTATTTGTGGAGTCTTTTTACCATAATTCAAACAATGTGGTAATAGTCAGGTTGCCAGATAGCTATACCCTGCACGGAAAGTAAAAGTTTTTTTCTCCTTGGATTCTGATTCATTGGGCTTATTGCATTCGGCGCGTAGTGCGCGTTTATGCGCGTTGTGTCAGTTATGAGTATTGGTATTTTTGGGGGCTTTTGGGATCCAAATGTTTGAATAGAAATGTTTGTATGTACATACTAGATAACATCAAACTTGGATTTAAATCATAAAACCCAGCCATTTGCAAGTTTTAAAAATGAAACTTCACTGAATTTGGCGGGAATCAACTTTTGTATATTGGCGTGTCCAGAAATGGATATTGAAGGGGGTGTTCAATTTAACAAATTTCACAATCTATATCATTTGGCATTTCTTCTTCTTATAGGACTTTGTATGATATTTGTGAACACGAATATGCCAAAAAAATAATAAATACTTGTACAGAAAAGATACTGTAGTGTACCCCATTTTAACAAATGTAAAACCCTGGACATGCCACTGATGCCTTTCACACACTGTCCTTCTGTGACGTCACACTGATACAAGTCGCTCTGTGTTGAACGCGCCATTTATCAAACGCGCAACGTGCCGAATGCAATAAGCCGATTCATTGACACCTCTCTATAATGAATATCTGGCAGATAACAAGAGAATATCCTTGGGCATTCCGAGAAATCCAAGATGGCTGCCAAAATCGCTGCTGTACTCCGAAAAAGCTAACTTTTTAACCATTTGACCTAGAATCACAAATGATACCACTTTTCCAACTAATTTTGGGAAGACAAATGGTTATTATTGTGATTGGAGGTCAACAACAGGGTCAAAGGTCAGGTTCAAGGTAATTTTAGGTCGATAACACCAAAGAAAACTGCGTTTTTGGATGAAACATGTACATTATTCACTCTAATTAGCACCCTGGACACTTAACCATTTGACAGTATTTGTGCTAGACTTATTGGGCCCTTTTACTGACTATGTGAGATTTAAAATTTTGCTTCTATCACTTTGAGTTGTGAAGATATAAGTAATTAGAAAATTTTTATCGAAATCTATCGAGATTTTTCACCTGCAGAATGTTAACTTAAGTTCAAATGCAAATCTCTCGACAACTTCTCACATACTTTGCAGATCAAGGCCTTTTAAATGTATATCATAGGCCAACTGTGTTTTACCAACACCTGCCAGCAATGCTAAGAATGGATTTTATTTGTGACTGAGTTTCTATCTATTTTACTTGGATGAGAGTGAAACCCTATTTCCCACCCACACTTTGTTCCTTTCTTCTACACTAACGCAATTCGTTTTCCTATGCATAGAATCTAATATTAAATGGAACTTTCACTTTATGTTTCAGATTTGCATGGAATGTGGTTGTGGTGCTGATAACAAAGCATAGAGTAGTATAGACAATTAGCGCTTTATTGGTGGTGGTGTAAAATAGGGTATAAGGACATTCCCCACCCGGACATTCCCCACCCGGACATTCCCCACCTGGACATTCCCCACCCGGACATTCCCCACCTAGGACATTCCCCACCCGGACATTCCCCACCCGGACATTCAATTTAATTAAATTTAATTGCAAAATGAAATATCAATTTTATTATAAGTTATAAGATACAATATATAGCTCACCTTAAGCTACTAAGTAGTTAAGATTTCTATATTTGTATCTATACCCCTGTCAAACTGTGATTGCATTTGAATGTGAATTTCTTCTTTAATCATCTTACTTTTCGTATCAATTTCTTCAAGCTTATTTTTAAGTAGATGTGTGAAACAGAAATTAGTTTTTCGACTTGATCAAAACGCAAGTAGCGGTAAGGAATTCATAGGCGCTCAATGCACAAGTACAGTAGTTCTAAATGTTCACAAGTATGAGGTGTAAGGGTAAACAGGTACCTAGTGATTGCATCTAAGGAAATAGAGTCATACACTAAGTGGGTGGGAAATGTCCGGGTGGGGAATGTCCTAGGTGGGGAATGTCCGGGTGGGGATTGTCCGGGTGGGGAATGTCCTAGAACCGTAAAATAGTTATTGAAATGGAAGAAAAGTGCATTTTCAAGTTCTGCTATGACTGTTCAGACACTGAGAGACCCCATGTGAGCCAGAGTGACATTGGTAGATTGAAAAATATCATTGAAGCCAGCACAATACAGGGTGATGATCTACATTTAGAACTTGGCACAAGACTGAAATATCATCATGCCAAATACCATAAGTCATGTGTTTCAAAATATCTTATAAAGGCAAAGCGTTTGTCAGAGAAGCAGAAAAGAGCTGCAACAGATCCTTCTCTACTACCAGAAAAAAGAACATGTTCCAGTTTGGGGAATCTATTTGACTGGCTCTCACAATGTTTCTACTGTGGAGGTGCATGTGATGTTGATAGAGACCCGAAATATCTGAAGCGATGAATACCTGCTTATCTAGTAAGGGAAACAGAGAAGAAACAATATTTTCTGAATAATATTTTTTGTGAGCAAGGCAAGTATTTATGAATCGGGGATTTCCAAACTTTGAATGAGATCAAAAATAAGGCAATGACTGCAGAGGTAGTAACTGAATGATTGAAAAGTTTCTTGTCCTCTCCTCAAAGGCCAATTGCCAATCTTCATGTTATTTTTTTTTCCCCATTGAAAAGTACACACCGGAACTGTACGACTTTACCAGAACCAGAACTGTACAACTCCACTATATTTAATCATTGGTCGGAGAGATTGGCAGGGGGCCTATGTCCTGTATGAACCCTCACAGCATAAACAAGCAAGTCTTTTTTTTTAAAGAATTTGTATACAGTTTCCTTTTTGAAATTATATTTATATTTTCTCATCATTTTGAAGTTGCCGTAAATGTAGAGTACAGTGACTGGCAACTGTCTGAAACTGGCAGTTGAACCTCAGACATTTTTAACACAGTCAAACATAGCATACCTTTCATTTGTGCATAAAGTTATTATTTTTCAAATATTCTACATTTGCAAAAAAATATTCAAATTCTATGTTTATTTATGCAGTTGAGGTGTCAGTCTGTGAGAACTGATAGGCAGGTTTATGATCCGCAGGCCCCTCAGAAGTACATATCGCTCCAAAATTCTGTGTTATAATACCCACCACTAATCGCAATTGAGCTGAATGTTGGGTCGCACATGTTATCTTTCAAAATGTTAAAAGTGTTTATTTGTTTTCACGGCACAAGTGATGTGCCGGAAGCCATGATGACTAAGGTAGTTAATATCACAGGTTGCCAGAGAGTGAAAGTCCCCATCCCCTCTCTGTCTCAGTCTTATATATTAACTATTAACCTATATAAAAGTAGTGATGGAAGTAGAAGTTGCCGTAAATGTAGACTACACTGACTGGAATATATTCTACGTTTGAAAAATTTCAATTCTATGTTTATTTATGCAGTCGAGATGTCCGCCAATCTGGTCTGTGACACTGACAGCCAGGTCTGAGACAGCCAGGTCTGAGACAGCCAGGTCTGAGACAGCCAGGTCTGAGACAGCCAGGTCTGAGACAGCCAGGTCTGAGACAGCCAGGTCTGAGACAGCCAGGTCTGAGACAGCCAGGTCTGAGACAGCCAGGTCTGAGACAGCCAGGTCTGAGACAGCCAGGTCTGAGACAGCCAGGTCTGAGATCTGCAGGCCCCTCTGTCTTGTAATACCCACCACTAATTGCAATTGAGCTGAATGTTGTGTCTCACATGTTATCTTGTAATCCCACTGTCTTAGGCCCTGTATACAAAAAAAAGTTAAGCATAAGTATGACAAGGGATTTGTTTGTTTGTTTGGGGTTTTACATCACTTTCAACATTATTTCAGTCAGTCCCAGTCACAGATTTACAAAGATGCCACGGGCCATGGCGCAGTTGGTTAGAGTGCCAGCTTATTAGCCCCAGTTCCTCTGTGGTGATCCAAAGGTCGTGAGTTCGATCCCTGGCCAGCCATGCCGAGATTGAACTCACGATACAATTTCCCATATGAGCTGAGGCCCGTGCCTAAAGGGTTAACCTGTTGTCCTTGTAAATCTGTGACCGGGCGGGTTGTCATGTCAAGGACCTGCGACATGACAATTCAGTGAGGCAGCACTATATCTGCTACAAGTAGGTCTCATCACGAAATGACTGAAATAATGTTGAAAGTGATGTAAACCCCCAAACAAACAAACAAACAAAAACAGATTTACAAAGGGCCTCAGCTCATATGGGAAATTGTATCATGAGTTCAATCTCTGCACAGCCGGGGATCGAACCCATGACCTTTGGGTCACCACAGAGGAACAGCTGGCGCTCTAACCAACTGTGCCACGGCCCGTGGCCTATGATAAGGGATTGTAACAGTCAAGGTCATAAACTGTAACCAGATGTCCGGCACATAGACTAACCAATAAGTTCATTTTCCAGTACAAAACAAATATATTTATATGTTATCACCAATGAGTGGACAGTCAGATTTTTATGAATACTGATGACTTCCGGTTGATTCTGTGCACACCTTAAAACCTTTGGTTGCCGGGACTGATATGATAGAGTCCTGCTACGGAGGTTATTAAATATTACTCATTAAACCAAACATGAAATGAGATTTTGCACTTTTTATTGCATAATATACATGTTTATACCCTAAATTTTGCGATCAAATGTTATAACCCATAATATTTCCCCTTCATAATTTTCTGTGCCATTTGAAAGTAAATGAGTCTTTTGTTAAAATTTTAAGCATTCATTAAATCACAGAAGTCACAGGCAATGTTTTAGCTCGTTTAGATGTGATTTTTTAAATACCCAAATGTTTTAGTGATAGTTCATATTTTATATATGATTATGTCTAAAATCTCATAAAAAAGCTTGATTATTCTTTGGATAACATTAAATAAGGAAAATATAAATACTTGATAATAATCGCCAGCTGCAAAAATTGAGTCAAACCCGTTTTAACGGTAGTCGAAACGGGTTCAATTTTGACGTTTAAATGGGTTTAGCACAGTTTTTGCAGCTGGCGACTTTTTACTTCACTAGAGCTCAATCAACTCCACCAAACTGTTCTTTGGTTGCAGTTGGTAGAGACCATGGACGTTCGACAAACCCCTCCAGATCACCTATCTGGGCTTTGCCGATTGGTGATTGGAGAACACTAGCACTTTCAGCAAAACAAGGATATAAGGTTGGAAAAGCTAATGATTGGTTCAGAATTGATGACAAACAAAAAGACAACTAGCATAGGGAGAGTCGTATTAAAGCATTCATGAAATGAGGTTTTCAAGTACATTTTCCTTGCATAATATAAATGTTTATACACTAAACATTGCGATCAAAATCTTCCATTGGACACTTTGTCAACAAACTTTTTTTAGCTGACCAGTGATTTTGTGCAAACACCTGCTTCATCACTAGAAATGGCAGACATAGGGATATAACTTTTTTACTCCTCAATATACACCTACAAATGATGTGTGATAGATTGTCAACCTTCTTAGACTATTTTGATCAAATATTGCCAGTGACCTTGAAGTGACCTTTCAATGACCTTGAAAATAGAAAGCCTATTTCCACGAAATTATCTACATGTTTTATTATACTATCATCTATATCTTTCAAATACGAGCTCGTAGAGTCCTTATTCATCAAAATCTGTTCATAATTAACAATTTGAGAGCAATTTATAGTTTTATGGTCAATCTATAAGGGAAAACAGAGGAAAATACTATAATACTAAGTTTTTTAAATAATATAAAAATGCCAGCTTATTGGGGGTTAGTTTATGAAAATATATAGAATACTGCAGAGAAAAACACATCAATACTAAAAAGAAATTGAAAAAAAGTCCGTCAATTTCAAGATTTATTATGAAGCTAAAAGGATTAAAAATAGCTTAAATCGGTAGGGTTACAAAAGTGACAAATTGACAGACTTTAATTTTACCTCACATTTATTTTTGAGGTATTAGATCAATTAAATATTAATCTAATTTCAGAAAATAATCAGCAATAAGTTGCTCTTATCATAATAATACCTAAAAAAGAAGAAATATTCCCAATATTACATGTCACTGAAAGTGCTCTGCAGGGTGCTTTCTGGGCGTCCGCTCCTCCCACTGCTATAAACCCGTTACATGCGCTATGTCACCCATTCTCACTGATGTAGTAAAGTATTTCTAAAAGGGGACACAATGGAGTGATTTGGCTTACACAGCCCTGTTTGTCCTTTAATGTTTGTCCAATGGTACAGGCCTAACTTCCTGACAGACCACAATAGAGGTCATATGATTGTATACATGTGGCCACCTGGTGGTCAAAAGAGTACTGGCAGTACTTGGCACTTTCATCAAAACACAATTACCATGGTCAGTGTATTTTGGTTGACTTATTCACTATTCACAGTACATTATTCAATTTTTTTTCTAAATTTATAGTAGACTAAGTCAACATGTCAGATTTCCAAAATTGTGTTCCAAATACCACCATGGTGAATTTTGTAAAATCGTGAAATTATAAAACCAAAATATTATTTAAACAAGGAGGTCAATTCAAAGGTCACCAATTTAGTGTTCAGGTTGAGGGGGGGGTCCCATGATGTTATATATAAAACATTTTCCCAGTACAATTAAGAGTCACAAGATGGCACCACTCACATCTTTTAGATTTTAATGATTAAATAAAATGAAACGAGCGTGAAGTTCATTTGATATTTGACGTTATTTTTTTTCAAAATATGCCTCCAAGTATATATCCCTATACACTTATAGGATATGGGGCAAACCAGGATATAAAAGGATATATACCCTGTCCAACGCAGATATATCTTTTTTCTGCAATAAATCAATTTATTGTGCATTAAATCCCGATCTTTATTTAGGCCAAACTCGGATACCTGTTGTTGAAAAAAACTATTTTTGACAAGAAATTATCTTTTATTTCACATATTAAATATGTGAAGAATAAATGCCAGAAGGCTTTAGATTTAATGCAAGTTCTCACTCTGATTAGAGAAGTGATCACAAAGTTTTATTACAATCATACAGACAGCTGGTACATTCCAAACATGATTATGATTCTGCTTGTCCATCTTATATTAAAATTCTTGATCCAATTCAAAATCAAGGTTTAAGATAATGCCTCGGGGCATTTCATACACCACCTGCAGATTGCTTGGCAGTTGCGGCAGATGAGCTGCCTCTTGATTTAAGAAGAGAAATGCTTGCCCTTCAGTATGCTGCACAAGCTGCCAGTCAAGACATTCCAGCACATGACACTATATTCAATCCAATTTTAAATGTCCTTTTTGAAAACAAGCCAACATTAACTTGGTATTTATATCAAAGAATCTTTACAATCTTTAAGTTTAAGTCCAAATCAAATATCCAAATTTCAATATCCACAAACACCTCCATGGCCCTATGCAACGTATTTTGAGGGGTCTAGACATTATCAAGACATGTCTACCATGTATGTCTAAGGCCCCATTAGTCAATCAAAATTCCTTTTAGTACTCTCACATTTCATACCAGTCAGTATATTTGATAACAATGATGTATTTTCGACTTTTAGACTTCACTTCGAGGAAACGGCTACTCCATTGAACTTAGAATTATGCTCTCATCTTGAAGTGTCTAGACACAATCTAGATATGTCTAACATATATGTCTAAGGCGCCATTAGTCAATCAAAATTCCTTTCAGTACCTTCACACCTCATACCAGTAAGTCAGTCGAATATATTGACTTTGTCAGAGGAAAAATGCTACTACATTGAACCCAGAATTATTCTGTCATATTGAGGGGTCTAGACATAATCTAGACATGTCTACCAAGTATGTCTAAAGTCCCATTACTCAATCATGATTCATTGAGATAGATCATTTAAAATGCAAGTAATGAAAGTTAACTTGCAAGTAATAGATGCACAAAAAATGCACAAAAAATGGATTTATTACTATTACTTATTTAAATGGTTTAAAAATAACACCATGGGACCACCTCAATGTACATACAAAATTTGGTGACCTTTGAATTTACCTGCTCCATTTATATTTCACTTGGAATATTTTAATTCATTTTATTTAATTATTAAAATCTTAAAGTTACAAGTGGCGCCATCTTGCTACCATCAATTGCTCCGAGAAATGGATAATAAACAACATCATAGGAACCCCCTCAACCCAAACTTAAAAGTTGGTGACCTTTGAATTGACCTGCACCAGTTATTTTCCACTTGGAAAATTAGGATTCATTTTATCTAATTAAAATCTTAAGCGTCATATGCGTAGGGTAAACGCTTTATGAATAAAAATATGGGAAATCTGACATGTTGACATTGTCTACAATAAATTTAGAAGAAAAAAATAATAATAATGAACTGTGAATAGTGAATAAGTAACATAGTTCACATACATATAGATGTAAATGTAGGACGGTATGATTGTTGTAAGGGTAATTTAACTGAAGACTCGTTTTGTACAACCTCACAAGCTGTCTTGGTCAGTTTTGTGTCTGTCTCTGATTTGGAGCTGAGAGGTGTCATATAAAGGTGAATTAAGATTATATTTGGTTATTATGCAGTAGTGATTAACCTTATACCATATAGTTTTATCTATACCGTACGTAAATATAATCTCAGAGAAAAAATAGATAATTAGAATTTATTAAAATTATAATGCCATTGGCGTTTAAATAAACCTTTTAACTTGATATTTATCATATATCATTCAAATTATTATGGCAAAAGTGTCCATTATTAACACATTAATTTATCGAATTACAATTGATTTGTCACTTTTCCTTTCACGAATGAAAGGAAATAATAATGATAAACAATCTGACCAATGTTTATATTGTAAATCTACATTAATGTAAGTATAATATAATGATATAATGATGTCATGTTTATATTGTAAATCTACATTAATGTAAGTATAATATAATGATATAATGATGGTTTTGCACTATTTTGCAAACAAATTGAATACAGCAGTGCTTTGCTCCAGTTGTAAAACATCTCATTGAAAGTTAGACATGAAAAATGGGGTAGCGCAGTGTATTGTGGAAAAGGGTAGTGAGAATTGTGCAGTATACCCCCATTTCTGTGACTATGGATTAATATAAATGGTAATATATTTACCTAAAAATGCCACCCAATTAAAATCCGTGCATAAATTCACTTGTTAATGTGTTCATTATATATTGTTCACTGTGCAGCACCTACTAAACGGTGAATAAAGATGATATAAGGAAAAGAATCAGTGTGATTTGGTGTCTCGGAGACGACATATAAAACTTAATCAGTGGTATATTGAGGAGAAGTTTGATAACCAATATATCTTTAACAGATAATAATCACAATGGTGCAGTTTTCGGGATTATTAACTATTAGTCCCAAGACTGAGCAAAGACAGACATAATTATTGTATTATTTTAACCATATTCTTGCAGATCTAATTCTTAGTCAGACAGCAATGGCAGAAGGTATGATTTATTTGAATATCTGCAACACAAATGTAAATACTGGAGAAATATGATTGTTTAAAACCTATATCATTTTATTTATACATTTATTTTAATTCAAATTCAGTCATTGTACCTTTTCCTCCTGTATGAGAGTCGTAGATAGGTGTGTTTTCACGTTTCACTGCTCAACCTTGTCCAAGTTCAACATTCCCAACATGACTGGGCCTCATGAAAAGGGAAATGTTCCTAAAAGTTTATCTTTATCATGTTTAAAATGCCCAGTTGGGGTATTTTGTGATAACATTCTGCTTTATTAAATAATAAAGAACCTCCTTTGGGTGATAAGACGGGTAGGATATTCTGGGATGACTGGCTCCACAACAACATCTTAATAATAATAATAATCCTGAACAGGAATTATTTGCTGTTTTTAGCCTCTAGTGACCATGCTCAAACTGAGTGTTATGACATGGCGTAGTTGGTAAGAGTGCCAGCTTAATAGCACCAGTTCCTCTGTGGTGATCTGAAGGTCGTGGGTACAATCCCCGGCCGTTCAGAGATTGAATTCAGGATACAATTTTACACATGAGCTGAGACCCGTGCCAAAGCGTTAACCCATTGTTCTTGTAAATCTGTGACTGGGTGGGTTGTCATGTCAGGGGCCGGCGACATGACAATTCAGTGAGGCAGCACTATACCTGATACAAGTAGGTCTGAAAAGATCAACGTTTCATATTTTAGAATCCATAATAAGAGCATTTTGTCTCAAAATTCGAACAGTGCATCAGCCTCCAACCTATCTAACACTTCCTCAGCCTCTAACCTAAAACTTCCTAAGCTTCTAACCTGTCTAACACTTCCTAAGCTGCTAACCTGTCTAACGCTTCCTAACCCTCTAATCTGTCTAACGCTTCCTCAACCTCTAATCTGTCTAACGCTTCCTAACCCTCTAATCTGTCTAAAGCTTCCTCTTCCCTGTCTAACACTTCCTAAGCTTCTAACCTGTCTTGTGCTTCCTAAGCTTCTAACCTGTCTAGTGCTTCCTAAACCTCTAACCTATCTAACACTTCCTCAGCCTCTAACCTAACGCTTCCTGAGCTTCTAACCTGTCTAATGCTTCCTTAGCCTCTAACCTGTCTAGTGCTTCCTAAACCTCTAACATGTCTAATGCGTCCTAAGCTTCTGACCTGTCTAATGCCTCCTAAGCCTCTAATCTGTCTAACACTTCTTAAGCTTCCAACCTGTCTAATGCTTCCTCAGACTCTAACCTAAAGCTTCCTGAGCTTCTAACCTGTCTAATGCCTCCTAAGCCTCTAATCTGTCTAACACTTCTTAAGCTTCCAACCTGTCTAATGCTTCCTAAGCCTCTAACCTATCTAACACTTCCTCAGTCTCTAACCTAACGCGTCCTAAGCTTCTAACCTGTCTAATGCCTCCTAAGCCTCTAATCTGTCTAACACTTCTTAAGCATCCAACCTGTCTAATGCTTCCTCAGACTCTAACCTAAAGCTTCCTGAGCTTCTAACCTGTCTAATGCCTCCTAAGCCTCTAATCTGTCTAACACTTCTTGAGCTTCCAACCTGTCTAATGTTTCCTAAGCCTCTAACCTATCTAACACTTCCTCAGCCTCTAACCTAACACGTCCTAAGCTTCTAACCTGTCTAATGCTTCCTTAGCCTCTAACCTGTCTAGTGCTTCCTAAGCCTCTAACCTATCTAACACTTCCTCAGCCTCTAACCTAACGCGTCCTAAGCTTCTAACCTGTCTAATGCTTCCTTAGCCTCTAACCTGTCTAGTGCTTCCAAAGCCTTTAACCTGTCCTATGCTTCCTAAGCCTCTAACCTATCTAACACTTCCTCAGCCTCTAACCTAACGCGTCCTAAGCTTCTAACCTGTCTAATGCTTCCTTAGCCTCATGCTGTGACATTTATCTGAAAGGTAAAGTATCACCTGATCTGGATTTAGATATTTTAAAAATAATTCTTTTGTAAAATCTTTATGATGATTTCTTTCTTGCAGCAGGTATTCCAAAGGCAACCTTGTCCAAATTCCGTGCCAATTTTGAAGCCGAGCCTCGATTCCGTCTGGCTCAGAATGTGTGCACCAAATTTAACCCTCTTCATGTACTCAGGAAACGATCGGCTGAAGAGGAGCTATCACATGTGTTTACACACAAGGTTTGAACTTGATTTATAACCCAAATTGATTTTGATTTCTGAACAAGCAGAGGAGATATTCAGGAACTATTATCTAATATATTGATCAGATGTGATAGTTAAATCCAATTTTATCATTTATTTTTAGGTATAGAAAAATAAATCATTTATTTTTAGGTATTCTGAAAAGCGTTTATGCATGGTTCACATATAGACCTCTTTGCTATAAAAAAATCTTAGGATGATATGCAAAGTACTTAAATTTTCAATAGACTTCCCAACCTTTCACGAACTTGACGTTTGAGGAAATGTTTACTCATAATATAAAAATGTTACAGACATAAACATTCAGATCCTTGTATCTAAGTAAATAATGCAAAGGTCCCTCGTGTGGAGGAAGTAGTAAGTTTAGTGCTTCCAAATGTGTCGCTGATTTTAACAAGCAATGTAACATGTTTTAGCATGCCAACTCATCCATGAGAAGTATCTTATTTAAAAAAACTTGTACTGCATTTTATGGCAGTCAGGCACTGTCCATCTTTAATAACTGCATGGGTGAATTATACACTGCCTGGAGAATTGCCATCCGTAGAGTATGGAGAGTTACATGGATTATATTTCTATCGAATTATGGATGTCTTAGAGATGCACTAACTTCTTATAATGGCTCTACTGTCCACAAATGTGAAAGTGAAAACTAATGCCCGAACTAAAACCAAATATGGGTTTGTCCGGCCTACATTCAGTGATGGGTGGTAATTGGAGGTTTTTATTGTCAAAATATAATATGGATGTGAATTTTTTATATGATGCTTGGTATAAATTTCAAATTAGAAGAACAAGAGTACAGGGTATCTTTTCAAATCAAAGAGCTCTGCATATGGAGAGATGACACGGTCATTATTTTTCAATAGGTCATTGTGAGTATTTATGTGTAAAATATATATTTCAAATGGCCATATATATAATGCGAATAAAGAATTTCCAATAGACAAACTGATTAAGCAGAACAACTAAAGCACAATCTTTTATTTATGTCAAAACACCTTTACTTTACAATCTAGAATTGTCACATTTTGGAAGGAAAATAGACTATATTCATGTTGCACTGCAGTTTGAAATGTAAGGAAAATTCAAGTATTACATTTTGTTTACCGTGTAGAAAATGGTTATACACATTGACTGTCATCGATTCTGATTTATGTAATACATGCAATGCTATAGATGATATTGAACATTTTCTGTTCTCATGTTCAACAACAAGAGTGTTTTGGGGCCATTTGGAGAGATGGTGGAATAGAGTGTCACAATGCAAGGTCAAACTGACTCTGAAACACATCATATTTGGAATATATTATGATTTAAACTGTTTTGCTGAAATTAACTTTATTATACTACTTGCTGAACATTATATTTATATAAAAAACATTATAAACAACAAATATGCTTTTTTGCCTTTTTGGGCATACTGAAATTAGTAATTGAAGAAAATATAGTAATTGAAGAAAATATACATAAAATGAATGGTACATTTCATATTTTTGAAAAAAAATGGTAAGCTATTTACAATGAAATATAAACTGCACAGTCACTTCTCACCAACTCTCCATACCAACATGGGTTCAACGTCTTCATATCAATCATAAATCTCCTTATCATCTTTTCTATCTGTCATCCTACATCATTTTACATGTGTACATATCTTTTTTATAATGTAAAAAGCCAATAAACATATTTTTTTTAAAAAGTATTACATTTATAAATTTGATACTTTTATAAATGGGTTATGAATGATTGGTTGTATAAATTTATTTACAGGTTGAAACTGAAGGCAAGCCAGTGACAAATCAGAAAAATTCTGGCCGATGCTGGCTCTTTTCCTGTCTCAACTGTATGAGACAGCCCTTCATGAAAGCATGCAATATTGAAGAATTTGAATTTAGTCAGGCCTATCTGTTTTTCTGGGACAAGGTATCTATTATAAAACAATAATTTAAAATTTGATATAGGTGATTTTAATCCCTTTCCTGTATATGTCATCTAATTTTGACCATAACACTTTCAGGTGGAGAGGTTCAACTTCCTTATGAATACATATATTGATGCTTCCAAGCAAGGAGAGGTCCCGGATGGTAGGCTTTTTCAGCACCTGACTGCTGATCCATCTGAAGATGGGGGTCAGTGGGCTATGATAGTAAACCTTGTAGAGAAACATGGTATAATGCCTAAAAAATGCTTTCCTGATGCTAGTAGCTGTATACAGAGCAAGAGTATGGGTTCCATCACCAACACAAAGGTAAACTTTTAAGGCAATTATGTCCTCATAGTAACTTTGAAGGCAATTATGTCCTCATAGTAACTTTGAAGGCAATTATGTCCTCATAGTAACTTTGAAGGCACTCTGTCCTCGGTTTAGAACTGAAGTCACTATGTCATTATAGTAACTTTAAGGTTCTCTTTCCTCATACAAGTTGATCATATAGTTTGCAAACTGTAAAGAATATATTCTTAAAATCCTGTTTCTATTGTGTAGATGCGGGAGTATTGCATGAAGTTGCATGATATGGTGAAAGCAGGAAAATCTGAGGAAGAACTCAGCAAGGCAGTAGAGGGCTTCAATGAAGAGGTGATTTAACTATGAGCAATTCATAATAAAAATGATATATAGCTTTGTCTTATTTATACATTAACATGGATGACATGAAGGGGTATGGTCATATCTGCTAAGAAAGCTATATTTTGCAGCTGTGTGTAAGGTCTTAACATTATGTTTATAAAACTCAATGGGTGTATATTTCAGATTTTCCGCATAGTTTCCATCTGCCTGGGAACACCTGCTGAGACCTTTACCTGGGAATACTATGACAAGAACAAAGAATACCACAAAGTGGGACCAATCACACCCCTGGACTTCTACAAACAACATGTCAAACCTGTTTTCAACATGGAAGATAAGGTAACCCTTATAGTTATTTTATAATGTTCAAACTAGATTCAAATCATTTGGAAATATGTGAAATAATGCTTTCAAAGCATTGGGTCTGCAATTAGGTGCTACATATAGTACCCTAGTAGTATCCTAAACAGTATAGCACAAAATCACCTTTTGTCCATATTCCCTATAATACATACAATATTTGAATATTGAAGGTTGTATTGGTGAATGATCCTCGACCTGAAAATCCCTACAATCACCTGTACACAGTGAAGTACCTGGGAAACATGGTGGGCAGCAAACCAGTGCTCTACATCAACCTCCAGTCCAGTCTGCTGAAGGAGTTTGCCAAGGAATCAATCAAAAATAAAGAAGTAATGTTTGATTGTTTAACTCAAAATCACAGTAGACAATTTTGTATTGAACAAATATTAGATATTTCTTTTGATATCATTGAACATGTTTGTATATGTCTTCAAGGCTGTGTGGATTGGTAGTGATGAGCAAAAGTTCTTAAGTTGGGAGAAGCTTGGTCTGGAGGATGTGACAGCGTAAGTTGCCTGACAACCCCATATAACAAACAAATGCACAATTTCAGTCACTCTTAACAATATATGCACGAAATAAGAATGACCAATAATAAGATTACTCAATTTTTCAAGACATATATTGTGTTATCATTCTTAGATTAGACTTCAATAAAATGCCTTGAAATAATATATCAATCTAGCATAATATATAAAATATATTTCCATTGACCCTAACGTTACAGATTTGATTATGGACTGGTATTTGGGATATCTATGCTCAATCAGACCAAGGCTGAACGGTTGCTATATCGAGAATCACTCATGGTTCATGCAATGGTGCTGACTGCTGTTTCCATTCAGGTGGGTTCCTTTCTTGCAATTCATATCAAGGCACTGGCTACTGGGTCCATTCAAGTGGATTCCTTTCTTGTAACTCATTTCAAGGCACTGGCTACTGGGTCCATTCAGGTGGGTTCCTTTCTTGCAATTCATGTCAAGGCACTGGCTACTGGGTCCATTCAAGTGGATTCCTTCCTTGTAACTCATTTCAAGGCACTGGCTACTGGGTCCATTCAAGTGGATTCCTTCCTTGTAACTCATGTCAAGGCACTGGCCACTGGGTCCATTCAGGTGGGTTCCTTTCTTGCAATTCATGTCAAGGCACTGGCTACTGGGTCCATTCAAGTGGATTCCTTCCTTGTAACTCATTTCAAGGCACTGGCTACTGGGTCCATTCAAGTGGATTCCTTCCTTGTAACTCATGTCAAGGCACTGGCCGCTGGGTCCATTCAGGTGGGTTCTTTTCTTGTAACTCATATCAAGGCACTGGCCACTGGGTCCATTCAGGTGGGTTCTTTTCCTTCAATTCAAGTCGAGGCATTGGGTCCATTCATGTTCATTCCTTCCTTGTAACTAATGCAAGGCACTGGCAACTGGGACCATTCAGGTTGGTTCAATTCAAGTCAGGGAACTCGCTGCGGGTTCCTTGCTTGTATTTCATGGCAAGGCACTGCATATATTGTGTCCACTCAGGTGGGTCTTTGCTTGTTACTCATTTCAAGGCACTGGCTACTTTGTGCTTTAATGTGTGTTCTTGCTTGTAACCTATGTCAATAAGAAAGCAGATGAAGACTCAGCATTAGTATCCAAGACTCTAAATTATAAAAAAAACAAGGAAAACCATATTACACCATTGCCATTTCCTTATGACAGTTAATAGTACGATAGTTGAGACAGATAATTGGTATACTTTGAGAACTGGATTTCTGACATTGTGCAATGCTAAAATACATAGGTCCCTTCTGTTTAAATTAAATCTATTTGTTTATGATAAATAACAAAGTATGTGTATGATACGTCCCTTTTACCTTGATATTTAATTTTCATAGAATGATGATATGTTATGTCAATAATATCTTCTCAAGTTGTCTATGTACTTACTTTAACATTTCTGGCTCACCTATATTTACAGGATGACAAGACAACCAAGTGGAGGATAGAGAATTCTTGGGGAGATGAGGCTGGAGATAAGGGATACCTTAACATGACTGATGACTGGTTCACAGAATTCCTCTATGAAGTGGCTGTTGACAAAAAGTACCTCCCTGATGATATTCTGGACATATTAAAGCAACAACCAAAAGTGCTTCCTGCCTGGGATCCCCTGGGAGCACTTGCTAAATAATGTGTTGCTAAATGATTTGTGGCAAATATATCCCAATAAAAATTATTAGTAACGGTGACTAACTTTTAACTCCTCATTTTGCACCCTTTTGTGGCATTACTTAATTTAAGGCAGATTTTAAGGCAAATTTCCACCAACTTTTATCCATCTTTGTTTCAGTACTTTACAGGTATCTACCACTATCACAAATGATATTGCCGCTAACATAACACCTGTTAATACACTCACGATTTAACACTGACTAACATTTTAATCCCCCACGCCTGTTTGTCTTCTGTGATTCGCCACACAAGTATGTTCTCTTTTGGGAAAATACATCACGGTTTAACTTGTGAGGTTTTTGAGTGGGGCCTGCTATGAGGAAATACCAAGGACATGGAACATATTTAGTTAAATGACTAATAGTAGTGCATTTGGAAAGCTTTGTTCACCTGAAGCGCCTAACACCACTCTCACCACTGCATACATGAACAGCAAATACATCAATTATCAAGACAACTATACATCAATACATCAATATGCCTTAAATACTTTAATTAAGGAACTAATGAAAGGTGCTGAACCAGACTATTATCGTTACGCTCCATAGCAGGACTTCTTTATCATATCAGTCCCTGCCACCAAAGCTATAAATGTGCGCACATTATCGAGCGCAAGTCATTAATATTCAGAAAAATCTGGCTGTCAACTCATTAGTGAAAGAATAGAAATAGATTTGTTGTGTACTGGCAGTTGTACTAATTGGTCAATATATGTGCCAGACACCTGGTTACAGTTTATGACCTAATGTTGATCATTTAAGATTTCATGATTTCATGATTAGGCAAGTATTTTTGACTCCAGGATTTCCAAACTTTCAATGAGATAAAAAACAGGGCAATGATTGCAGAGGTAGTATTTGAATACTACCTGTGAAATGCAGAGTATATTATCGTATGCCTTAGGCCTAACTGGGGCTAATGGTATTGCAGATAGGGCGGGATAGTGGCAACCAAAGAGGAGGGAAGAATGATCACCTCACACCACTCAGCCGATCCTCTGCTTCGTGTCGGTTTCAGCTTGAGCAGCAGTGAGATGAGCGTCCGGGCCAAAAACTAATGCACATTAAACCTATTACAGTCTAATGCCAGCTTAGTTAAATGACCAGACTAATAGTAGTATATTGGGAAAGCTTTATTCGCTTAAAGCGCCCGAGACCAGTCACAGCACTGCACACATCAATTATCAAATACCCATCAATATATCTTGAATACCTTAACTATGGAACTAATGAGTGGTGCTGAACCAGACTATTATAGTATGCTTAAAGCCCATGAGACGAGGGATTCACCTGACTTAACAGAGTAAACATGCTTTACCTTTTCTTTCAATGTGATTTTAGCAGATTTTATATTCATCATTTACAGTACAATGTCCCCACGAAGTGTTAATGATGTTGCATTAACCTGAATTGCCAAATATATGTTATCCCCAATCAGCACAATTATTTTTTTCTGATTGTTATTGATGTGTTACGTTTCCATTATACTAAAACTAAGTTTAATTCTAAATATTGATTTACATTCACGTATTCCTAGACCATACATTAAAAAATGCATGTGTAACGACATACTAATAATTGAAAGATTGAATGTAAATTGTAATGGATTGACAAGATTACCCAATAAAAAATGATTGACAAGTAACACCCTACTTCAGCATGTTTTCCTTATTTATTGCTGGTCTGAAATTGCTGGCTCTTTCTCCAATGTTAAGTAATAATAATTGAAATCATTATAATTCCGCTGGAGGCAAAAACCGAAAATAGGCAACCACCTATTCATTTCATAATAAACAGAAGTGGATCGGTGAAGCTGGTCATGTGATGTACTTGTTTTTCAGAGGCTATATTAATGCCAGTTAGTAAAATGTATGCCGCATAGATCTGTAACGGGTCATAAAATAGTATGGAGGAACAACATAAGACGCTAACATTGTACTGATCGAACAGTCTGGAAGCGTGGTAATTTTCATATTTTCAAGAAAATTTTAGAAACAGCTAGCTATTTCTATTCTGTTGCTGCGCAGTGTGGTGATTGTCCTGAGCTGTAAGGAATAATGACAAGACTTGCTGGTTGGGTTCAACTTTTTGTGGCAATACCGTCGACCACCGCGATATCAATAGAAGTGTCAGAAATATTTGACCACTGAAGGTTACAATTTAAAGCCTTTGACCAAGTCAAGGTCATAGCTGAGGTCATCCTATTTAGGCCTTCATGGGATGCATTTGTGGTAAACAAATTTAAGATTGTATCTTAGAATACAGATAAGATAGCAATATTTCAATTTTTTTGTTGACAGACAGACCATGGACCCATGCACACACGGACACAGCCCAATACTATGGCCCCATACTGCGCTCAGATTCGGGAGCTTAAAATTATCAATAGTTAGATTGTTAATGAATTGACCTCAAAGTATTTCCCCGCCTGGTCACCATAATGGTTTGGCTTTAAAAATAATATAACTGTTGAATGTCAGTTATTAAGTAAACGTCATTGTTAAGATATCATAATTGATGTTAAGTTAAGAGATTCAGACTATGAAAGTCTATATTTTGCCCAATAATAAATGTTAAGTAAAGTAATCAAGCTGAATGTCTTGTAAATGCAAACGATAAAGAGATATTTGCAAAAGATTGTATTTGAGAGCAAAATAACATTTATTATTGCTCTCAGATTGTATGTCACCCGAAAAGTTATATTGTAAATTGCTGATGCCTCAAACCAAATTTCTTAATTTCCTCTTCCCCTTTAAAATTGATTTCTACATCAAATGATTTCATTGATTATTTTTTTCTGACTTTCCTCCGACCCACCTGAATGAATAATGGTCCACCCTCATGGGGGATGGATAAGTCAGTGTGCCATGAGAAGGGGGTGAGAAGGTTACAGGGGGATAGATGGGTCGGTGTGTCCCGAGAAGGAGGTCACAAATATGGGAGGAAAGAAAGGTCAGTGTGCCATGAGAAGGGGGTGAGAAAGTTTCAGGGGGTAATAATAATAATAATAATAAAGATTTGTATAGCGCTATTCCAGACACTCATGGCACTTTTGTAGAGAGTGTTTCTTATAGAGATGTATCTTTAGTTGTCTTTTGAAGCTATCAATCGTTTTGCAGTTTTTCACTTCAAGGGGCAGGGCATTCCAATAAGATAATAGGGTAGATAATGATGATGATGATGATGATATTTTCATGATGATGATATTATTATATGATGATGATGATGATGATGATGATGATATTATTATTATTATTATTATTATTATTATTATTATTATTATTATTATTATTATTATTATTATTATTATTATTATTATTATTATTATTATTATTATATAACATATTTAGTCTGGAAAGCATATCAGTTTACACTGGTTTTCATATACGTCCAGCACTCCCACACTCATACATACATTCACACTTATGACTAGAGATACACAGTTAAAACTGTTTAAAATGGCAATTAAAAACATAAAACATAAAAACATAAAATACATTAAAATACCATCATGTCACACATAATATACATGCATTACATTAAAACCAGTTTAAGTTACTTGTTTACTCTGTGATATGTCAGTATCTCTTTCCTAGCATTTGTCTTGAAACATTCAACACGGTTTGCATCCTTTGTTTTTTCAGTTAATGTGTTCCATACTGATACTGACTGATAATCATATGATCTCATGTATGTTTCGATCTTACACTTTGGAACTATCAGCTTTTTGGCTCGATTCAAGAGTGGGAATCTGTAACTCAGTTCTCATTGTGGTGCCATATTCTGCCAAGAGTAACCCTCATGGCATCATTTTGAAGGCCTTCTAATCTTCTATGTTGGTCTATGTTCAGATCTCTAAATAAGGAGCCACAGTATTCTATGCATAGTCTGATTAGTCCTATATACATGAGTTTCAACAAATCTTTGTTAACATATGCTTTGTTTTTACTCATTAACATAATTTTGTACTTTGCTTTTGCAGCTATTGTGTCTAGATGTTTATCCCACTGCAAATGACTGTCTAATGTTACCCCTAAGTATTCCACCTGTTGTATCATCTCACCATCAACAAATACCTCTATACATTGCTTCTTCAGTCTTGCAAATGTCCCAATTAACATGACCTTTGTTTTCTTTAAATTGAGTACTAAACTATTTTCTTTTAGCCATACATTGATTTCCATAGCACAATTCAGACTACGTTTGCTCTTTTCAAAAGAGTGTTTTTTGTATAGATGGGTTTTAAGTTTAAATCTGAAGGTGGTTAGCATTTTACTATTTTTCACTTCCAGTGGCATTCCAGACCCTAGGCACATACACCTCAAAAGCCCTATCCCATATGTTTTTAGGTTCGTTTTGGGGACAATATATTCATTGTTCTCAGATCATCCGAGAGGTCTTATACCTATTTTAGGTATTAAAAGTTGTGATAGGTATTCAGGTGCTCTGCCATTTTGTACTTTCCATGTAAGTAATGAAATCTTAAAATCTATTCTAGCCTCCACGGGCAGCCAGTGCAGACTTATTAATTTTTCTGTGATGTGGTCACTCTTTTTATTTTGCATACAACTCTGGCAGCAACATTCTGCAGCTTCTGTAACTTTGCTATTTAACATTTCGGTAACCCGGCAAGTAGAGAGTTACCATAATCCAGAGAAGATGTGACAAATGCATGTGCAAGAGTATTGGCAGTTTTTTCATCCAGGCTGTTTCTGAAACTGGATATATTTCTAACATGGAAATAGCCACGCCTGCATATTTTTTTTAATTTGCTGTTTCATGGTAAGTTCCTGATCAAAGATCACAGCAAGGTCTTTGACTTTGTGTGATCTTTGGATAGTTGTTTCTCCAACCAATATTTCTGATGGGATCGCATTATTTTTAAAAGTTGAGTTTTTTCCACATATCAATAATTCAGTTTTGCCAACATTTAATTTCATTTTGTTTTTTAACAAAAACCTTTTAACACACAGAATGCATTTCTCCATTTCTGTGAACTATAGTTTTGAGTTTTGCTCAGATTTTGGACCCAAGGTTATGTAAAGCTGGGTATCATCTGCATATATGTGGTGCCTTTAGCTGAATTCTCCAATAATTTCTGATAGGTGTTCTATGTTGTGAACAGGATGGGCCCCAGTACCGAAACCTGTGGGACTCCACAATTAATATTCATGTTTTCAGATATTTCTCCATTGAAGGGCCAGTTCCTAATAATCTAACCTTATTTTCTTTTAACATGTAATGAAATATATGGTAATAAGATATCATACCACGCACATCCTACAGTAATCTAGCCAACTGTTTATTTACAAAGTAGATCTTTGTTGTGGCAGCAGGCTGTCCTGGAAAGAAAGGTCAGGTTCGGGAGGGTAATAAAACTTTGGAGGATTATACGTCACGAGTGTAACTCATTATCCCAGGAAACTGGGTCTCACAATGGTTGGTGAAACTGGACTCTCAACATGTACTCAAAATAAGCTGCCCTCATTGTCAGGGAAATTGTGTGTTATAAACATTTGCAATAAAAGTAATTGACAAGGGATCGATGTTTTCAGTTCCTCCAAAATTGTGGCAACACAAGTTTGGAATACACAAAATATGTAGGTTTGA
Source organism: Amphiduros pacificus (assembly GCA_949316495.1). Classification (NCBI taxonomy): domain Eukaryota; kingdom Metazoa; phylum Annelida; class Polychaeta; order Phyllodocida; family Hesionidae; genus Amphiduros; species Amphiduros pacificus. The sequence continues at coordinate 52,089,865 of OX439001.1, read as the reverse complement.
AACACAGCCAGGGTTATCTATGAAGAGATCATTTTGTCAGAATATGGTAACAGTTGGGCCTGAAAATATGGTTACCAGAGATTCTCTAGGGTAAAATGAACTATAATTCTTATTAGACCACATCCCAAACCGAGTGATGATTAGATTAGCTGAACAGGGGTCATTTCACAATCCAAAAACAGAGGAAAGAAGTTCTAAACAAGTCTCCACTACTGATACCATGATCAAGTGGCAGTGTAAGAAACACTCGCATCCTAGGTCAGGGCGCTGAAATGAGAGGTGCATGTAGATACCTCAGTGATTCAATGCGTTGTCCCCCAAGAAAATATTTACAAAAATGTTGTTAAATTGGAAGAAAATGGTCCTTAATTTTAATACCTCTTTAATCTCTTGTTTTGTATGAACATGTTTGTAATATACAAGTCTTTTCAAGACTTTGAGTATATACTTTGTGGTCCATACAAATGACTGAAAAGTAAGATAAATTAAATCACATGGTCATGGTTCTTGTTTTGTTTCCATAATTGTTAATTGGCACAGTGTGGTATGTTGTGTCATAACATACTATCTGCTATCATAATATATACTATTTTGATTTGTTGAAGATCATACCCACTGTCAGACTCTTCTCAATCACGTTTGCGGGCTACGAGTCTTGTTTGTTGTGCGGGGTCAAATTGTCATCCCTGAACTTTACCCTGCTCAATAAAGCAGCCTGAAGATGGCTCAGACCCACTTCTTTCATCCTCAGATGATCCACATAAATTTTGGACCTCTATTATGTCAGAAACACTTGTTGAACTATCACTATCTGTAAAATCTCCCTCCGACTCCATGATGCTGGCCTGAAACACAGCCAGAGTTATCTATGAAGAGATCATTTTGTTCTTGAGTGAGAATATGGCTGCTTTATTGATCAGGGTTTTCCCAAAATGTTACACTCTCTACGTCACCACCCCACGTGACAGGGGTAATAAAATTCTGGACTGAATTTGGAGATATATCATGATCCAAACTTTGAGGTGAAATTTGATAATAGCATTTACAACAAACACTTGAAATATGTGAGATGACTACTGGCAAACAAATGAATGATTTTATGAGAAAAAAACACATGGTTTGGGGTACAACCCTATTATTAGGAACTGATCCTTTAATTGTGATGCACTGTTTCTACCAGATAAATATGATCTAAACCACTTGAGAGCACTTCCTCTAACACCACATCATTTTTCAGGCCTCTTTAGTAATATATTGTGGTCAAAAGCCACCGAGAAGTCTAATAAAACTAACATTACTGTTTTGTTTTTGTCCATTAATCTATTATTTTGTAATTTTGGTAGTGTAGTACTCTCCTTTGCACCGGGCTCAGTATATAACACCCTCTCCGATTATGCGATCAGATACAATTGTAACAATATGTTCAAACAGGCCCGTTCCATAAGTCCCGCCCCTTGAATGTATCCAACCGCACATGCACGGTGCGATGATGTAATTACAGCCTTTCAGTAGGACAGCACATGCACGATACAATGACGTAACTCGCATCTCTAGCTCATTAATATTCATGAGCGCCCAAATAGTACGACAATTGGTCGCGTCATCGCTAGGCCTATATTGAAGAGGCCTAGTAAAGCTGGGTAGTAGTGTAGTCTCTGTATTGTGAAATTCCTTGTATGCTGATTGAAACATGCTCTGGATTTTATTTTCTATGAGGTGATTAACATATTGCTTTGCTACCGCCCGCTCAATTAATTTTGATATGTAAGCCAGATTAGATAGTTACATTTTGATAATTCCAAGCCCAGTTTTTAATAAGTGGTCTAATAATGGCTAATTTAAAGGATAATTGATTTGTTTATGATTGCCATTAATAGTGGTAGTAGTGGTCCAATACATTCCACGAAAAGCCAAATTGGAACCGGATCCAATTCACATGACTTCTTTGCTGCTTCTTTTATCAGTTTTTTCACTTCTGTTTCATCCAGTGGAGTGAAATCCTTCAAGGATTTGGAATGCAATGAAATTCTCTAAGTCTAACAATTGTGTTTTTCTTGGTAACTGCCTGCTTTTGATTTAGCACTGATGAATTGTCATCACCTGATGGAACAAAATTATCATCATTTACCCTCAGTTGCACAAACAACTATCTTACGGCCGTGGCGCAGTTGGTTAGAGTGCCAGCTTATTAGCACCAGTTCCTCTGTGGTGATCCAAAGGTCGTGGGTTCGAACCCCGGCCGTGCCGGGATTGAACTCATGATACAATTTCCCACATGAGCTGAGGACCGTGCCTAAAGGGTTAACCCGTTGTCCTTGTAAATCTGTGACCGGGTGAGTTGTCATGTCAAGGACCTGCGACATGACAATTCAGTGAGGCAGCACTATATCTGCTACAAGTAGGTCTCATCACGAAATGACTGAAATACTGTTGAAAGTGATGTAAAACCCCAAACAAACAAACAAAACAAACAAAAACCATTTATGCGTTCAGTAATTACCAATACTTTAGGCAAAGATGGAACAGTAGGCTCAGGAGCAGCGCCACCTGTTGTTAGCTATTTGTTTTCAGTTCTTTCATCCTCCAGTTTCTCAGTAATGATGGTGATGTTTCTATCCTTAGTGTCAATTTCTTCCTGAAGTTCATTTATAGTTTTAGCCTTGCAAATTCAATGTCAGCAATGTGTCGATTTAATCTTGAATTAGAGTCATATAATTTTGCCTTAAGTTCATCATTTTCACCTTTATGATTTGCTGTTCAATCTAGACAGTTATAACTGTCCATATATGGACAGTAAACCACCTCGCAATCATTCCTGTCAGAAAAAAATTTCTTTGTTTTTTCTTGATCTCAGCATCATTTCGCCATTGTTTATGAGTTTGCCCAATCAGGTGAAAGTGGGTCAGTCTAAATATAGGAGAGACAGCAACGATCTGAAGCTGAACAACATAGTGATGCTTCTGGCGTCATATGAAGTTTCTCCCTTGGTGTTTCCATGACGTCATCACTTGGACTCTTCTGAATGCTGTTTCACGTTGTCAAGTTTAATATCGGGTGAAAAACTGAAGAAAAAACGCTACAGAATTCACACAGATTTGTATTTTCTGAGTTAGACATAATTTATGGCTGAGAAAGATAGTGGCATGGGTCAGAACGGCAACAGTCAATCGCCGGAGGTCGAGTTCATTTAGTAGGGAAACTTCACTATGATGGGCAGTGCGTGGTGTTTCTAGAAACAGTGGATTTCATGTCTATTTTACCGATGGCTTTGGGTGTAAAATTAACTACATTTGAAACGGGAAGCTCGGCATCTTTCAGGAACTCCCTTGCCAGAGTGTAAAGCCTGGGGGGTGTCAACACCAGGACAGAGCAAGCGCAAGTGTATTCAAGGCATCAGCTGACACTGAGTGACCTATATATTACATAATATAATATTATATAATGTATAAATGAGGTCACCAGAGGGAAACAGAAAAATTCATGCAAATTGACAGCACTTGCGCTTGCTCTGTCCGTGGGTGTCAAGCAGCTGCGTTTGCTATTGAGTGCTCCCAAGACACAAGTAGCGTGGCCAACATCATAAATCAAATCAAGACCTGAAGGAGATATCGTAAATAGGTGTGCTTTTAACTTTGTCTTTTGGTGACTCGTTTGCATTTTATTTACAAATTTATCCGAGCGGGTACATTGTGTCATAGTTATTTGCACGATGGAACGTTGGGAAGGTCGCACAGCGCTTGTGACCGGCGCCTCAGCTGGCATCGGAGAAGCTGTTTCAGAGATCCTGGTCAAGCATGGCGTCAAAGTTGTGGGCTGTGCAAGAAACATTGACAAATTACAGGTGAGTTACTTTATAATTTTTATGATCCTGTCATGCGCAAAGTAGGAATCTTGCACAATGTAGGAATAATTCCTACATTGTGCAGGACAAAGTAGGAATTCCTACATTGCGCAAATAAGTAGGAATATCAGAGTCAAGAATCCAAATGTCAGGAAGCTGAATGAAGTCATTGAGGAGGTTTAGACTATATGAATGTTGGACTTTTTGAACGTAGGACTGTTATAAAAATAATTATAATGATATGAGCATGCACTGATATGAGTTTTGTGCATAATAAAATATGATTTTATCAGTACATTTCTGATTGGCAAAAAGGCAGATATCTGGATGTGAGCCTCTAAAAGTATTATTAAGATACAAATATTTAAAAAAAAAATGTTTGTACATTTTTTGTAAAATTAAAGTGACAATCAACATTTCTATTTCCAAATATGTCATATTTCCATTATAATGTACAAGTCAATCCAAATGTGTAACCACATTCTCCAATGCCAATAACATCCAATTAAGCAGGAAGTGTCTGTTATATTTTTTAAATACAAAATTTAATAGAAAACTGATAAACATTGTAATTATATTGGCCGCATCCAGTGATCTCAGTTATTGATATATCTTAAAATTCCTACTTATTTGCACAAAGTAGGAATTCCTACTTTGGGCAGTTGCACAATGTAGGAATTCCTACTGGGCCATGATTCCTACTGGGTGCAAGACAATCCTACAAAACAACATAACTATACCCAAAGCCATCGGCAAAATAAACTTGAAATCCACTGTTTTTATAAATACAAGTGCCTTCGGCTGGGAAAGGATGCTGTCTCTCATTTATGCAGCTGTTTATCCCTTGTACAGCTATCTCTCACTGCTATAGCTGTCTCTCAATGTTGTATCTATCTCTCATTTGTGCAGCTATCTCTCACTGCTGTAACCATATCTCACTTGTGCAGCTATCTCTCACTGATGCAGCTGTCTATCTCTCACTGTTGTAACTGTCTCTTACTGCAACTCTCTCAACTGTGCAGCTGTTCTCTCAACTGTGCAGCTGTCTCACATGTGCAGCTATCTCTCACATGTGCAGCCATCTCTTTGTTGTTACTGTTTCTCATTGTTGTAACTATCTCTCACTTATGCAACTGTCTCTCCCTTCTGCAGCTATTTATCACTTATGCAGCTATCTCACTGTTGTAACTATCTCTCACTTGTGCAGCTATCTCTCATTAATGTAACTATCTCTCACTTTTGCAGCTGTCTCACTTGTGCAGCTATCTCTCACTGTTGTAACTCTCTAACTTGTGCAGCTGTCTCTCTTATGCATCTCTCTCAGTCATGATGTCTAAAATTACAAATCCGTGTGCATTCTGTAGTGTTTTTTCTTCAGTTGTTTACCCGATATCAAACTTGACAATGTGAAATGGCATTTAGATGAGTCCAAGTGATGACGTCTCACCAAGGGAGAACACAAAGGGAGAAACATCATATGACGTCAGAAGCACCACTGCATTGTGGAGCTTCTGATCATTGCTGTCACTCCTATAATTAGACTGACCCACTTTCACCTGATTCCGCAAACTTGTAAACAATGGTGATATGCCAATTGGTTTTGCCGCATAAATAGATGTAGATGAATGATGTTGAGATCAAGAAAAGACAATGAAATTTTTTCTAACAAAAACCTATCAGTCAGGATCAAGCTCCCGCTTTTCCCGCCAGATGGAACATTTCCTTTTAAATGCGATCGTCATGCCATCTGTGGTATTGTCATGCGCAAAGTAGGAATCTTGTTCAATGTAGGAATAATTCCTACATTGTGCAGGAAAGAGTAGGAATTCCTACATTGTGCAAATAAGTAAGAATATCAAAGTAAAGAATCCAAATGTCAGGAACAAGAATAATGAGGTTTAGGCAATATGGACTGTTATAATAATAATGAAGAAATGAGCATGCACTGATATTAGTTGTGCATAAAAATATGATTTTATCAGTGCATATGTACATTTCTGATTGACAAATAGGTAGATATCTCTGGGTTTGGGCTTGTAAATTTTTTTGATACAAATATTTTTAAAAAAATGTTTGTGCATTTTTTGTCAAAATAAAGTGATTATCAACATTTCTATTTACAAAAATTACATATTTCCTTTATAATGTATGAGTCAATCAAAATTTGTAACCATATTCTTTAATATCAATAATGTCCAGTTAAGCCAGCGGAAGTGTATGTTACTTTTTGAAGTACAAAATTTTAAAGAAAACTGAGAAACATTGTAATTATATTGGCCACATCCAGTCATCTCAGTTATTGATATATTTTAAAATTCCTACTTATTTGCGCAAAGTAGGAATTCCTACTTTGGGCAATTGCACAATTTAGGAATTCCGACTGGACTAAAATTCCTACTGGGTGCAAGACACTATAGCTGTTTAGTGTCTGTACAGGGTTTTCTATTTGTTCAGTTTATTTCATAAAGGCATAACATTTGGAAAATCTGTCAAGACTATTGTTTTATCAGTGTAGCAGTGTTGATTGACATTCTCCAGCAAGGCAAGGTCCAATGTTTTTGTCCATTGATTTCAATGGTACAGACGAGTTAAAGCTGTTTTCTGAAACGTCCACGCATATTTACAAAAACATGGCAACCAAAATTATGAATGATATCTATGTAGTTCAAAACGAGACAATATGCAAAGGCAATCAGCTGTTGAAGGGGGGCTCAATCCTGATTGTATGCTCTCAAAAAACATTGACATCTGGTTGTTGTCTGACACTTGCACACATCACCAAGGTCAAACACACACCTGGCACATACACATATTTATGTGATTATCTATTTAAACACCCACTTCAACACCCATTCTATACCCACATTCATCGTCAAAATAGACCTGAAATCCATTATTTTCAGAAATACCTCATACTGCCCATCCATGTTTAAGTCATGACTCCAGTAGAACTCATTCTCCAGCAGCAGGTTTTAAAGGATCCATGTTCCCATTAATTCAATATTAGATGTCAGGCTTGTCAGAAAAAATTTCTTTGTTTTTGCTTGATCTCAGCATTGTTTCACCATTGTTTATGAATTTGCGCAATCAGGTGAAGGTGGGTCATTTGAATTATAGGAGTGACAGCAATGATCAGAAGCTCCACAACGTTGTGGTGCTTCTGACGTCATATGGCATATCTCCCTATCTATAGCCATGAAAAAAATGAGGAAAAGATGCCACAGATAACCTATGGATCTGTATTTAGAGACATTATTACTGGGAAAGATGGTGTCAAAACTGCAACAGTCAATTGGCAGAGGTTGAGTTCATTCAGTAGGGAAACTTCAAGATGATGGGTAGTGCGTGGTGTTTTTGGAAACAGTGGATTTCAAGTCTATTTTGACGATGAATACAGGTATAAACAAAATAGACATGTATATTTATGCCTTTATTTGAACACCCTCTTTGACAATGATGCTTTCATAACTAATATTTCCAAGTCTCAAAATGTTTGTTTTCAATATATATTTCAGGAAATGTCTGAGACCTTGGAGGGACCTGGCAGTTTCCACCCAGTGCAGTGTGATTTGACGGATGAAGACCAGATCTTAGAAATGTTTAAACAAATCAAGAAAGATCATGGTGGGGTTGACATCTGCATAAACAATGCAGGACACTCCCACAATGCTCCTTTTCTTTCTGGGAAAAGTGACCAATGGAGATCAATGATTGATGTGAGATCAATTAAAATATAAGATAAATTAGAATAGGCAAACTAAGCAAAATTAATATTTGTCTGCTGCACAAACCCCACCAAAACAATATTTTGTAGGGGACATTAAACCAGGCAGTTTGTGACTGTAGATTCATATAAGAGTTATAATCAAAGTATTTTCAATGTTTTAATGAGTTTTTTAATAACTTTTGATTTACAGAATTAGGTCACTATCATTGACTTGCCGAATGGGAAGGGGACCCACGTTACTGTTAGCCTTTTGACATGCTTTTGTTTTACAGGTCAATGTGATGGCAGTTGCCATATGTACCAGAGAGGCTTTCAAAACCATGAAAAATAGAAGTATAAATGACGGGCATATAATCAATATTTCAAGGTATGTAGCTCACTTAGTGATTTAAAACTTGAGGTTTTTGAAATTTCCATGTACCTGATGAATATCTTTTATTTCTTATTTAACAGTATGTCTGGACACAGGGTCACAAACAACAAAAATGGTCATTTCTATGCCGCAACCAAATTTTTTGTGAAAGCAATGACAGATGGAGTCAGAAATGAACTTAAGGAAATGAAATCACAGATCAAAATAAGTGTAAGTCAAAACTTCATTTCAGAAATATCAAGTATTTTATTTTTTGTTGCAGATTTTGTTTTAAATTCAACATAACCTGAAAGATCAATTAATTTTCTAGATCTAAGCCTGTAGAACATTTTTTCTCTTTGAAAAATAGATTCAATCAATTTTAAAAATCACAATAATCACTTGCCAGAAATGACAGCTTGACAATGTCTTTTTTTCCAAACATTTAGGAAATCAGTCCAGGATTAGTTGAGACCGAATTTTTCATTCGTAAAAGTGGAGAAAAGGAAGCCAAAAAAGTATATGAGCGTCTTAAGGTAAGCACAGTTACTCTATGGGAGGCACCTAATTTAACCTGCACTTTAAAAATAAATCAGAGAGAATTTTTCATTTCTGCATGTATGAGTCTCAAGAAAAAGATTCCTTCATTTCCTGACAATTTCAATTTTTTTTTTGACAAACTTACAACTTTGTCACCAAAATACACACAGCAGGAGAGGGTCCTGGGGAGAGGGTTTTCATGATGAGAAGAATATAGTCTTCATAAGAAATAGATAGGGGTCTTCATGGTTAATTGTATTCCGTGTTTGGCCCCATCAGTTCTCAGTCTGTCTTACATGGTTTCCGTTTGTCCTTGTCACGGTCTATCCAATTTTCGCCTCATCAAGCATCTGCTTTTATTCTATGCTGAGCATAAATATGGTTTTGACCTAGAGTAGGCAAAACAAACTGTGATCAAATGGAATCATTAAAACACCTCTTGGTGAATCAAGTTATTTTATTAAGTGTATCTCCCATATTTTTACTAGAGGGCAGCACCTCATAAAAAAGTAGTTCTCACTGGGGGTAAGCATACATGTATGTATGGTTCTGAGTTACAGTTGACAATTAATAAGTGATTTCAGACCAAATTTTACTCTGCAATAGTAAGTTAGAACCAAATTTGGACCACATTTATTTGAACAGTACAGCTAATGACAAAAACTGTCTGTAGGTAAAACACCAACCTTTAAAGAAAGCATTTACATAAAGTTTACAAACCCTTTGCGACAGTGCCCCACAGTTTTTCTTATCATTTAAGATCAAACAAATTAATTTACTATCTGGCATAAATATCAATTTGTTTACATTTTTGTTCAACAGCTTTGAACATTATGTGTTTGCAGTGTTTAGAAGCACAAGACATCGCTAATGCAGTTATCTACATGCTGTCAGCACCACCACATGTGGAGGTAAACTGTTTAATCTAAATGCTTAATTTGTTTCCCTTCTAATTTGTGAACCTGTATCCAGTGGTATGAATTTTAGCTTGCTCTATGGCCCAAAGCAAGCAACTTTTTGCCAGGGCCAGCAAAATTTGAAGTTTTTTTGATTATTTTCCATTATTTACTTGATGTTAAACTGGTTTAGCACAAGCAACAATTTTAGCAATATTTAACTTCATATATCTAAAAATATCAAAAGTTCAAAACTTTTCACAAATCTCTGTTTAATTTAATGAAATCTAAATTTACTATTTTGCAAACTCCAAAATGTGAAATCCTATTTTTCAAATAGCAAGAGTCTAATCCATATCTATGAAAAATGCTTATCATGGCCCAATGTTATGTGGATTGTAAGTTTTACCAGTACATTTTGTTTCATCACATCCTAATTTACAATCTGAAGATAAATACATGTATGTCATAAATGCATCATTTGAATTGTAATTAAAATCCCTGATGTGGAAGATGTTTGTTATATATTCAATATTTTATCTAACAAAACACTACTTTCTCATTTTTAGCTCTGCTGACTTCCTTGAAGTCGCAGAGCTTTAGGAGTGGGGAAAATGTCTCTCTATCTGTCCGTCTGTCTGTGAACATTTTCTTTAAAAATCTTCTCCAAAACTACCAGTAATATATGTTACATATAGATATAGAGATGAAGATTCAGATTCCTTCAAATCTTTATGTCACCATTGTACCTTGGAGTATAATGAATGGAGTTGTGATGTTGTAGCTTGTGTGCATGACGTCATAGCAACACATTGTTACAAACAATGGGATACATTGTTACAAATAATGGGATAATTTCTCTTGAAGCAATGTGCGTTACCACCAATTCTTGAGCTATTTTTGAGTTTTTGAATTTGAAAGAATGAATTGTCATTTCATAATGAATAGGTTTTGGATATTTTTAACTAAATAGGCTATTCCCAACAATCCCTTAAAGTTCATATGTACATAGACATTTTTCAAGCACTACAAAATGTTGCATCAATGTGAAATTACCTTGCTGGGCAAATGCTATGTAAATGGAATGGACACATATATTGGCAGATTTGAAAATTATATCAGCAGAAAGATTTTTTCAAAGAAAAAAAATGATACATTGTATAGGCCTGCCAATGAATGCGTTGCTAGTGTAAACTAAATGTGAACGTTGACAGAATTGCCTAACGTTTTAGCAGAATCAATACGTTTGTATTGAGCGATTTATAAAATTGCCTCATGATGCGGGAATCACTGACATGGACATTTCTAAAATGTTGTAGAATCGTGTACAATTGGAGTACATGAAAATAAATTATATCTCCACAATCAGTGAAAAGAGTAGAAAATTTTATTCGCAATATGTCTTTGTCTAAATACTGTCGAGTGTGAGTCAAAATTGTCACAAAGTTGAATTACGTCAAATTCTTCAAGTTTTCGGGTGATATGGCATCAGAAGACACAATGGACAGATTGTCAGCAAAGCTATCAACCCAGGGGGTTGTGTTTTTTTTAAAGGAAATCCTAATATTCTGTTTGAACAATTCTTGTATTACAAATATGTTTTATTTTCACAAAAGAAAGTGCAGAAGGTATAAATATGCAGATATTTTTCTGCAGTGAGTGGGGGAATATTCTATCTCTCTGAAGTCAACTTTGATCTTCTCCGCTGAAACTACTGGCTGGAATTCTCATCTATCAGCAGGAAAGATATTGTATTTTGTATTTTCAGGGGACCAATTCCATCTATTTTTCATTAGTCTCAGAATAGTTCAGGATGATTATTCAAAATGGCAGCTTCCTTGACAAGTCAGTGAGCTATTATTTTTTTTTGAAAAATCATATAAAATGTAAAAAGGTCCGAGACTAATGGAAAATAGATAGAATTGGTCCCCCAGAAAATACCATATCTTTCCTACTAATATTTAAGAACTCCACCATGTAGTTTTAGAAGAGAAGATCACAGGTGACGGACAGGTTGACAGAAAATCTCCCCCCCCCCCCACAACCATTACTGCAGAACCCATCTGCATAGTTAAAAAGCTGTGTAAAAACTAAATTATTCTCAAGGATGCAGAGTTGTGAATCTTGTGCACAAACTCTTTCTCTATTTAAAAAAAAAACTTTTATAAATGCAAATTGTGTATTTGAAACAAAATCCCTAATGTTTTCTCTATATTTCAGGTTCATGATATCCTTATTCGGCCGACGGCGCAAACAACATAACTGAACTCTAACTGTACAGTGATATATTATTTAACATTCGAATAAAACATTCGAAGCAATAAATATATTAACAAAAAACACATTCTTTTGATATTCATTTACTTCTTCAAATCCCGACTGCATGTTACATTATATATTGTTTAAGATAAACCCAGTGTATATGTCATATGGTAGGAGTGATCAAAGTACACAAGTGCTTTTATAGCCAAAAATAGCTTCATTATTATTATTACACACCCAGACACACTTGTACCAATCTAATGTGATGTTTCTGGATTAGATAGAACCTTTTAAAATAAATTTATTTATGTATTACACCTTCTTCATTCATTCCATATTTTCGCAGATGTTGCAGCTTCTAGTTAGTAATTATTGGGACTAAATATCCGAACCAAAATCTATTTACTTATCAGTATAATGGTTTGTCAATGTAAACACCAGTTTTGTTTTTGTTATTTCAGACTAATATATAAATACAATGTATGCTTAAGGCTGTGTTTCCATATGTGCAGTGCATCATGCAGCGCGTCATGCAGTGCATCATGCAGCACGTCAATATTTTTCACACACTTTACTGAACAATGCAGGTGTTTCCATGTAAAAGTATTGCTCCCCATAATGATGTCCATAAGCAAATTGACACATAGCCTATCGCATAGTGTAGTGAATGAAATCTGATGCATAGGAGGGGGCAGTCATACGGGCATTTTCACACATACGGGGCTTTCACGCCCTGGCAACCCCAATTGGCGTTGAAAACAAATCCCTGTCAGGCATTGAACCCCAATCTGAAGATTTCATCTTTAAAGTTATTCTTGGCCAAAAAAACAGTTCAATTCTGTTTGTTCCGATGTGCATATCGCTCAAATAGAAGCCCAATATGAATATTTCATCTTTGTTTTCTGTGCAAAGTCATTCAATTTATTTCTTTATAGTTTTCTACATTTGCAAACAAAAAGAAATCAATTCTTTATGTTCCGATGTGCATATGGCTTAAATAGATGCCCAATATGAAGATTTCATCTTTGTTTTCTGTATAAAGTCATTATTCTTTATATTTTCTATGTCTGCAAAAAACGATTCAAGTCTATATGTTCTGATGTGCATATCGCTCAAATAGAAGCCCAATATGAAGATTTCACCTTTGTTTTCTGTATTAAGTTATTTTTTATATCATATATGGTTGCAAAAAAACAACAGCTCAGCCTTTAGACAGATTCCATGCAGCCTTTGGTGTTTTCCCATTCAGTGGTGTGAAAAACCCAAATTTCAACAAATAGGGTCACCTAGTAAATTTCACTGATACCAATTATCAGCATTCAGAGTATTGCCATTCAAAGTCTTTGTGATGTAAGGCCAAACCTGCTATCATCACTTTATAAAATTAATGTCAATTGTTACTGGTAGGTATACCCCACTATAACACACATATAATTTACTGACCATGTTTTGTTGGTTAATATAATGACTGGTAAAGACCAAAATGCGCGAAATTGACCGTTGTTAGCCCTACTTTGGTTGAAGATCTAAGGGCACGTGTGCTATTTGTGTTCAGTGGTGAAGCCACCCCTAAGATACATTGAATGTTTGGATAGTTCCAGAAGCCAACCCAAAGACAAATAGCAAACGTGTAAAATTGTTCGTGAAGCCACCGGCCCCAATACAGAATCTGTTGAAGCCACCCCTAAAGCCACCTTCACAGTCCTTGTGATGAAAGGCCAAATCTGTGATCAAAGGTTATTCTGTCATTGTTTCCACAACTCAGCCCATGCAGTCTTTGATGTCTTCTCAATTGACAATAATATTCTGCAAAACAAATCTTATTGACAGATAAGTTAGATATCTATCACATAAGTAAGATATTTATCACATATTTTTCACATATGATTAATATTTTTCCGAAAATGACTGCTGTAATTGTGAACATTAAAACCAGGTACACGTGTTAGTTTTAAATATTTCATATTCATATCTCGGCTCATAATATATGTACAGAATTGATTTTTATATGTCTGAAATCGTGAGAACAAGAGGAAGACAGTTATGTTTGTATTTTGTAGATTTTACAATGTTCTTGACCCGAAAATGACTGCCGTAATTGCGAACATAAAACCAGAAGTTAATGGTAGTTTTAAATATTTCATATTCATATCTCGGCTCATAATATATGTACAGAATTGATTTATATATGTCTGAAATCGTGAGAACAAGAGGAAGACAGTTATATATGTATATTGTAGATTATATGATGGTTTGGCCCCGAAAATGACTGCCGTAATCATGAACGATATAAGATGTCAATGATGGTTCTAAAGATTTCATATTAATATCTCGGCTCATAATATATGTACAGAATTGATTTATATATGTCTGAAATCGGAAGACAGTTATATATGTATTTTGTAGATTATACTTTGTTTTGGCCTGGAAAATGACTGCCGTAATTGCTAATAATATAAGAAGATGTTAATTATAGTTTTAAAGATTTCATATGCTGGTGTATGTGTGCACTGATTTGTTTTCAACGTATCCAACGTGGTCACCGTGTTGTCAGCCGGAAGTGACGTCAGCTCGCCCTCTCCTATAGAGTGATGCATAGGTTTCCCACAGCTTGCAATTCTAATTTTGGTGGCAAATTGGAAGTTTGACCACGAAAACATCACAAAACTGATGCATACATGTGAACACTGCATGACGCTCAGCATGATGTACTGCATTGCACACTGCATTACTGCAAATATGGAAACACAGCTTAATTGTGTAACAAAATCTGACACAACACTGCTCCTGTGTGGAATAAGGATTTGGAGAATAAACACAGACTGGTGAATCTGGGAAGAACAAGGAGTAAAACTGCTGAATATACATTTATCACAGACATACACATCAGGCCCATGCCTAGGATGCTCCCTTTGAAAAGGGAGGGGTTATAACAGTTGGGTGGGGGGTAATTTGACAAAGGGGACTTTGTACCAACAATTTTGGGGAGCGGGGCATGGGATTGTTATTTACACAATACAAACATCTACTGACTTGACAGTAGAATCATACACACAGGTTACACAGCTAAACAACCAACATTGGTATTTTTCAGTTCTCAAGTTTTTAATACTTCAATGTTGTTATTATGCTCTGAAAAACACAAAAAACAAAAACAAAATTTCATACAAAATTCCTGGTAAATTGTGAATACTTCCCAAACACTTTGTTCTGCAGTAAACAACTCCAGTGTAAACTGCAGGCAAAATATTGCTTTGATTATATCTTAGTAAAAAATTATACAGAAAAAAGAATTGATAATCAAATTTTAAATGATAATTTAAGTTTTTATTTTAAAATAAATCATCTTTTATTTCTAATATCTCGCTTCTGGTTACTATGGCAACTTGTGAACACAAAATACAACACTTAATCAAAATTGTATCCTTTAAATATTTGTGTGAGTGTGCTTTTTAACCTACATTTAACTTCATAATAAAACTATCCTACGCTCATGTCCACACAATCATGTCTGAATATTTACATATGCAATTGCAAAATAATGATATGCCCTGTCCAATACTACAATTAATGCCTTTCAGCAGAAATTAGAGAAATTAGACAACTGACAGACATGTGCACTGGAAAGTTATCTTTGTTTACAGAGTATAAATTTACCTGTATAAAGATATAAACATGTTAGGTACCCCGGTCCTAATTCTAACAAATTTTCATAAATTTATACAAAACAATCCAGCATGTCTACAACTTGCTTGTATTTTTTACATTAAGATTAATCCAGGTTGAATGGTAGAAATACAAATTGCATCACCCACATAGTAGTAACCCTGACTTGTAAATATGCGACAATTATTCTTTGTCAAGGATACTATAACACTTTATATGGCTGGCTCCTTTTTATGCCATTTCTGCCTTGCAACCAGCATGTATCACAGATAGTTATATACATCAGTACCACATAGTGACAAAAGAATGCTATAAATTCATCTTTAACACCTGTTGAAGTATCAACTTTTTGATAATTTAGCCGAGTGGTTGTTGGTTTTCTGCAAATGTCTGGAAAGTGACAATTTTGGCACAGTTAAAATAACTGCAACATCTGCTTTGTCAAAATATATTTTCAATCATACTTCACACATAATTTTGCTGAGCAGTAAATATTTGTACTTCAATGAATGTCATGATATTGAATATTAAATCTTTAAATTCAATTAACAAAATAAACTGCTGAGACCCACAGCCATCAAATACATTTTTCCACCTAACAATATAGTGCCATGGCCATTTTTTTGTTTTTAGCAACGCCATACAACATATTTAACCCCTGTGACTGTAACTATGTCATAATAATTTATATTTCACAATTTTGAGAATCTAAGCACATTCCATTAATTAATTTCAAGCACCCTAAACTGGAGTATGTAATAATTGTATGTTTTGTATCTTGCATAATCTTTTACATTTGGAAACCAGGATTCCCAGGGGAGTAATGATAAATGATTTCTCATTGACAGGAAAACATTTCACTGCTTGCAACAAGCCTATATTTCACTTTGCAAATGCCATATTAATATATCTGAAGGTATATTGAGCATAATTATTCTGATAATACCCAAGTGATTTAGAAACCTATTTCTGTTATTCTTTAAATAGATATTTATCAAGTTTTTAGTTCTATCAAAAGCTGTGAAATTCCCCTCAAGTTTAATTAATTTGCAATAAAATATTAAAAAAAAAAAATCAAATGGCAATCAGAGATTGCACTATGTCCCACTGTGTTATAAATTTTGGCATTCAAAATATAAACAGGAAAAGTTTTCTTATAAATCATAGAAAAGTTGCTGAAAATTTTGTGAGTTTTTGAAACTGAAAAAAAAAGTTGGCAAAGGTTTTAGGCATTTTTTAACCCACTTCTCCACAAAACTTGGGCCAACTGGTACCACATGCTGTTTGATACCCAACCCAAATAATAAATTGCAAAAATGATTTTCCTTGGAAACCACTTTCCTTTTTTCAAGAATATTCCTGTATTGATTTCACCACAACTTATCAAATCAAAAGTACTGGCACTCTCAAATCTATGTGCTGTAATGAAAACAGGGGAGGTGTAAAAAAGGCTTTATTTTATATGGAAAGATATGATATAGGTAGGTAGAAAGTAACATGTCTCACCTTCAGGTGGGACATAATAAGTAATATTTTCCTTAAACCCCAAGTAGAAGTGACCTTAACCAAAGTGATATAAGACAGATTAGTTTTGGATATATAAATATAAATATAGGTCAAAGTAAATGTTAAATTCCTACAAATGAAAGGTCAGACAGATCTGTATATCCATGGAGGATTAACAGGTAAACATACTGAGTGGAAATGAACAGGACATGCATATTTAAGAGAAAAAAAATCTAATTTTGAAGGAAATAGGAAATCAAAGATTAATATATCTGTGAGCTTGTTTGGAAAGACACTTTGCAGGATACTATTGAAATGTACATGTATTTGACTATATTTGACCTTTCCTCACCCCAGTATATATGTATGAAAACCTTGACATTAACACAATGAAATGGAATAGTAAACCCTCTTACCCCACTTTCTAGAATTGTGTTAAGAATTGTGTTAAAAATACCTTTAAAAATATCAATGATCTTGAAATCAACCTCTTGTCTACATACATTATGATGAATTTCTCACTCCAGACCTGGTTGGTCTGATTGACCTTCATTCAATTTCTAAAATATGAATTACTTTAATAAATATTTCCTTCACTAATCACTGCTCAGAAATGTCTTTTGTTTCTTATTAGTGAACAAATGTGACAAAAACTGTTTTGTAAATTTTGTGAGTTTAGAACTTATTAATTTGTAAACCATACCTAAGAAACTGTGACAGTATTCACAGTTTCACTAGCTTTTAATTCACAGTGCATAGATCTTTCTCCACTTCAATAATGTGCATGTTATGAGAATTAATTTCTCCTTTGTTTATAATCAGTTGAGTTTAGACAACTGTTACCAGATTTCTGACCCATGTAGTGAATATATTGCCTACTGCATGATCACATAGCTTTGCCTAGCCATTTAAATATAACACACCAAGTCTGTCTATATAGAAACATGCCTTCACCCAACTGAGAAAAGTTTTTATTATGTCTTGGTCCAGTGGTCGTATAAAAGTGGAAAACCGTCTTCAGAATGATGACCCTTCCTAAGTTGTCTGCATCTTATTGAACAGGTGGGGCTGGGGGCCCATCATTTCCTCCCTGAAGAAGAACAATAAAAAACAGTCTTATTATCATATGTCACTGCCCCTTCCAAATAAAATGGTGATAATTCTAAAGCTGTCTGATAAATTTTCCTTTTTCCTTAATTAATACTCTGTAGAAAGACAAAGGTAGTGCCAGAATTCAGTATATTATCTACCATATTTACTAGAATATAAGACGACCCCCAAATTGATGTTATTTTGCTTGAAAAGGCCAATTTCTAATTGTAGGATGAGTCAGTTCTCTTTTAAAAAAGTCAGGAAATCTCAAGACATCAGCACTGCTACCATTCAAGTTTGGCAGACATTTTAAAAGTAAAACATAAATACGTAGTGTCAGGGATGCATCATTGCGCAATGTATTAATATTTCAATGCGAGTTAAAACACTGGTGTATTTTCTCTGACTTATGCATAATTAACACTTATTAAATGAAGTGTTAATTATTATTTTTCAGCACAAAAGAGACATCTATGTAACTGCTAAGGTGAGATTCTGTGAATGTATAATCTGTGAAAACCAGCACCTCCATTAAAAACAACAACACTTCTCCACTGGAGATGCCCCAGTACTTCCCCACTGGAGATGCCCCAGTAATTCACCACTGGAGATGCCCCAGTACTTCACCACTGGAGATGCCCAGTACTTCACCACTGGAGATGCCCCAGTAATTCACCACTGGAGATGCCCCAGTAATTCACCACTGGAGATGCCCCAGTACTTCACCACTGGAGATGCCCCAGTACTTCACCACTGGAGATGCCCCAGTACTTCACCACTGGAGATGCCCCAGTAATTCACCACTGGAGATGCCCCAGTACTTCACCACTGGAGATGCCCCAGTACTTCACCACTGGAGATGCCCCAGTACTTCACCACTGGAGATGCCCCAGTACTTCACCACTGGAGATGCCCTAGTACTTCACCACTGGAGATGCCCCAGTAATTCACCACTGGAGATGCCCCAGTAATTCACCACTTGAGATGCCCCAGTACTTCACCACTGGAGATGCCCCAGTACTTCACCACTGGAGATGCCCCAGTACTTCACCACTGGAGATGCCCCAGTACTTCACCACTGGAGATGCCCCAGTACTTCACCACTGGAGATGCCTCAGTACT
Organism: Amphiduros pacificus; assembly: GCA_949316495.1. Taxonomy (NCBI): domain Eukaryota; kingdom Metazoa; phylum Annelida; class Polychaeta; order Phyllodocida; family Hesionidae; genus Amphiduros; species Amphiduros pacificus. The sequence goes on along the minus strand of OX439001.1, from coordinate 52,070,861 downwards.
TCACCACTGGAGATGCCCCAGTAATTCACCACTGGAGATGCCCCAGTAATTCACCACTGGAGATGCCTCAGTACTTCACCACTGGAGATGCCTCAGTAATTCACCACTGGAGATGCCTCAGTAATTCACCACTGGAGATGCCTCAGTAATTCACCACTGGAGATGCTTCAGTAATTCACCACTGGAGATGCCTCAGTAATTCACCACTGGAGATGCCTCAGTAATTCACCACTGGAGATGCCTCAGTACTTCACCACTGGAGATGCCTCAGTAATTTACCACTGGAGATGCCCCAGTACTTCCCCACTGGAAATGCCCCAGTACTTCACCACTGGAGATGCCTCAGTAATTTACCACTGGAGATGCCCCAGTACTTCACCACTGGAGATGCCCCAGTACTTCACCACTGGAGATGCCCCAGTACTTCTCCACTGGAGATGCCCCAGTACTTCCCCACTGCAGATGCCCCAGTACTTCACCACTGGAGATGCCCCAGTACTTCACCACTGGAGATGCCCCAGTACTTCCCCACTGGAAATGCCCCAGTAATTTACCACTGGAGATGCCTCAGTAATTCACAACAGGTGGTGCCCAAGGACGTCCCCACAGGAGGGGAATTACAATTTTATTACAATTTTTTTTTAAACTATTAAATAGCTTATGGGGATTGCAATGTTCTCCTTTGGAGGGTCATTAAAGAGAGGTACGAGATGTTCACTATAAGTGTGCCATTTCTATTCAGATAAATATTCTGCAGCACATCATATTCAGTGATGAATATTTCATTGGTTTTTTTATGATGTTTTCAGCAAATCAGCTAATGTTGCCATTTGCAAGCTATATGAGGTCAATTGTTCTCAGTAAACATGCAGCAGTATTGATTTTTCTTATAATTAGAATGGCAGTTCAGAATGTCAGGCTCCATATATTTTACATTTCTCTTTCATATCCCAATGTCAATAAATGTGTGATGAGATATAAAATCATATGTGACAGTCATAATAACTTTACCAAAAATAAAAACTTGATGATCAGCTTCAAGATGCATCAGAATGAAATCATCGTGAACATTCAATTCACAGATAATGATCAGAACCTTTGAACATTGTTTTCAAATCAGCCTACACAATCCTAGACCTTTTTTTGAACTCTGACATACCTGATTTTGTGATGGTTTCTGGTCCCCGTTGCTACGTAGTGAGTTTGGTCTGAGTAAGAACAATGCGGTTGCCATGACAAGCCATGCCATCATAAACATCACCATCATACTGAACCCTCCAGTAGTTGGGTCCCCTTGTGGACCCGGCACTGAAATATTACCAAAAACAAAATCAACACTATTTCTATACATAATATTTTTTAGGTTAGATCCTGACAAAAAAACATTACTTCATACTTTGTAGAGAGCAAAATGATGAGGAAAGCAACTTAGGTTCCTTCACATGACTTGTTTAGGAGTTGTAAAAAAAATGTCCCAAAATATTTTGGTTTTGAAAAGCCATAGTATAAAAATGTAATTAATCAGTTAAGTCTTCACCATAAGCAGACAAATTTGAGATAATGAGGAATTTATGATGCCAATACTTAGGTACCCTGAATAATTATCAAATCAAGAAGTTAAATGAATAATATTTATTATTTTTGACCTACATTCCGTTTCACATTGAGTATCTGTGCAGTACTGCTGAGAATTCCGAAGCTGAAAGAAAAAGCCTATTAATTACATTGGTAAGAATGCATTTATATATTTATTTTCCCAATCTTTACCATTATAGATGGGTAGAAACATATAAGTAATCTTAAAATTACAAAACTGATTTTTTTTCTTCTAAAAATCCATTTATTAGTTCACTATTTCTTGGTTATTAATTTCAGTATGCCATATATTTTGTATTACCTCCAAAGTTCCTTGGTCTCAGCATGTTTATAATTTATCAATGTGTATTACCTAACATGATCACTGGTCTCTGCATGGCATGTGTATTACCAAACAAGTTCACTGGTCTCTGCATGGCATGTGTATTACTTGACAAGTTCACTGGTCTCTGCATGGCATGTGTATTACTTGACAAGTTTACTGGTCTCTGCATGGCATGTGTATTACTTGACAAGTTCACTGGTCTCTGCCTGGCATGTGTATTACCTAAAAAGTTCGGCAGTCTCAGTATGGCATGTGTATTACCTGACAAGTTCACTGGTCTCTGCATGGCATGTGTATTACCTGACAAGTTCACTGGTCTCTGCATGGCATGTGTATTACCTAAAAAGTTCGGCAGTCTCAGTATGGCATGTGTATTACCTGACAAGTGCACTGGTCTCTGCATGGCATGTGTATTACTTGACAAGTTCACTGGTCTCTGCATGGTATGTGTATTACCTAAAAAGTTCGGCAGTCACACTATGGCATGTGTATTACCTGACAAGTTCACTGGTCTCTGCATGGCATGTGTATTACCTAAAAAGTTCGGCAGTCACACTATGGCATGCGCATCACCTGACAAGTTCACTGGTCTCTGCATGTCAAGTGTATTACTTATGTTCATCAATCTCTACTAATCAAGTGCAGTACTTACCAAGTTCATGAGCCTCTGCATGGCATTTTCGTGGTTCCATACACACTCACAGGGGTCAAATCCTCCATCTGCCATCTTTGATTTTAAGATGTTTGGCACCTAGAATTAATTGCATACAACAGATATTTTTTATTTTCTATATCAATTACCTTTGAGGTATCATCGCACATACTTCAGAGAACTAATTTAATGATTATTTTCATTTTTCATGTAAGAATATTCTAGTTATTACATTCCCTAATAATAAAAAAAAAATTTATGACAAAAAAATTGTCATTGATCTTTTCATGGCATGTGGCACCACAGTAAAAATATCAGTGGATGTTTAGTGGAATATTCAACGTGTCAGGATTAACAGGGAAACCTGCTTCAAATCAAAACACGAAGATCACTTTAAATATATTGCAAAATGGATTAATTGTATTTATCTTATGATTAAGTTGTCAATAATTTAATCAGTGATCTAAAGTACTCAAGATGACATGTCTTACATTGGCAGCTGATATACAAAACAGATTCTCCAATTTGCTTTATTTAAAGGTTTCAAGTAATTCTTAGATTATTAATTCTTTATCTCTATCTGGTGATATACTTCTATGTGTTGTTGATAATGTGTGCATGTTTATGGTAAATGGTTTAAAATAGAATAGTGATGAATAGTAAAATTATTCACCCATTTGGTGAATATGTGCACATGTTGGTTTACAATTACAATTTACAATTTCAATACTTCACAGCTCAGATCCAGTAGCATCTTGCATGCCTGAAAGAGCTCAATTTGTAGAATATTTGCCTTGAGATCATTACACATCCAATAAACAGTCGAAAGCCAAATATTTATTTGGTCACACAAAACATGACCATAATTTCATGCATAGTTATCAGCATATGACATTTAATTGTGCATGACTGATGACCAAAAATATGTTTGGCTCTAACTGATCAAGACTAACAACCCCATACTCATAATAAAATTTGTTATCATGGATAAAAGTATGATTTATAGCTTATTCCAAACTCTTGCAGATAATGAACTTTTATGAATGACACAAATATGAAATAAATATAAGTATCAGGATTTGTTAGGGATAACTCTGACATAGAGATGGTACAATGGGGAAAAAAGAAACCCACATTGACAGCATAACAATAAGGTCACAGGAGAAGTCTGTTAAATAAAGCTGAGGGCATGAAATCTGCAGATAATAGCTGAGCTGCAGCTCTGTTTTCATGACATTTCAAAGCTCAGTTAAGATAGATGGGTTCAGATAAATGTTCAATACCCTAATATCTCCAAAATTCTGATCTATACTTATGTTTGGCCAGTTTTGGCCAGACTATATACTACTGAACATGACAGGCGTTGCTGGAGAGGCCCAAATGTCATCATCTGGTCATTGCCGTCAGTCATTGCTGTTCACTTTACTGGTGAAATTTATAAGAAAAAGTTTATTTACTACTTATTTTCATAACAGGTTTTGGTTTGAGATCTGGGGCTGCCAACATAACACTGCCTGGGTATTCCTTGATGCCATAGTGTTTTTGCCACAAATTAACAAAACTGACATGGGTCAGTACAAAGCGATGAATTCCTCTTAAACTCAGTTGCTTTAATTGATTTAATTGGTAGACACATAAAAATTGTCTTGTATGATTATTGGTATTAGACTAGACAAAAGAAAGATACTAAGCTGACAGTATGGACTATAGATTTATTTCTCTTGGTGACATGCCAACTGGTTTTTCTGAGTAAACTTACAGATGTATCAAATATAGAAAACAAAGTTGGTTACCCCCTATGGCACTATACGATACAGTTGCCAGCAATGTGATGTTCCTGCCACACTATCCTGAATACATAGTCATAGGCCAATTGCCTTAACTTGCTTAACCCCCAAGAGATGGGAAGGACGGCAAAGTTCACCACCAGCAACAGATGGGAGGGACGTTGACGTCCCCATTGTTCTGAATTGATGACGTCATTTGGAACATTCTGAAGGGGTGCAACTTGTTTCAATGTAATCATGATAATGACGTCAGACTGACTGGATCATGTTCTTTTGATCCCAGCACTTCATTAAAAGCATATTGAATAACCACGGTTATAAGTTTTATAAATTTAGGGCTAACGACCATAGGATTCCCGCAATCATAGGATTGGCTGATAAATTGTCTTGTAAACTCACAAGAAATGGAACATTGTATTTTTTGTCACAGAATAAATGATGTTTTTCGTATAAATCAATTTTATTAAAAAAATGCACCCAGTGACCTCGACTCTGTAGCCATGTGCACATGCAGAAGAAGCAAATTGCTACAAAAACATACACATTGGCCCTGCTCTGTCAGTTCTTGGCAGAATTACATCATTGACAACTCAAAATTGAGCTATTGAGCTCTTCTCTTCAAATATACAAGTCAGATAATCGATATATTTATTTTCATCTTTTGGCATAGAAAAGAGGTCAGTGTGTGAAGGCTATGATCGTATGTGCAAAGACGTGATCTTGACTTGTCAATCTTGTTAGAACGCACACCGCTTTATTAGATAAAGTGATGTTAAGTGTCACTGATGGATATAACCCACTATAGCACATATACAATCAATTGTCCATGTTTTGTTGGATAATAAAATGATTTACAAAGACCAAATGCGCAAAATTGATGGTTGTTAGCCCTAGTGTGTAGATACACTAGTCCAGAAAGAAATTGGTTAGTCCCGTCAATCAACAAAATTTAGATAGGATAGTCCATTAGGGGTTAAGCCTCAAGTTAATTAAGGCTATGCTGATCAATGCTTTTTTGTTGATAAGTTTCACACTTGTTGAATTGTATGTTTTACTTTCTAAGCTTATAGATAGTTTGACACCTGTCAAACTTAAAACTCAAACAGACTGTGTTTTGGAGAGGGATGTTTGTAAACAAACATCCCTCTCCAATATGCACCTCATTTTTGCCGGGACCAATCTGGTTTCCAAAGCGACCTTAACGAAAAAAAAATCTACACTTACCTCCTAATCCACTCTAACTTTCAGGTTTGGGAAAGAAAGCTTCACAATTCAATATTAGAATGAGCTTAAAATGGATGATTTCGACCAGAAATACGAAGACACGTAAGATTTATCAGAGGACCCCGGATGCATATAGCCTCGATTGGAAATTAGGTCATCGCCGTGTTCCCGATCTTCAAATCTTGAGCGTAAGTCGTCTGCAAGACGAGTGGCGACCAGTGATAAAAGGCAAAACTTGCAAGAGATGTTTTCATGAAATCTATTCAATTTTTCACTGAGAGAAAATGTTCTCAGTGCAAATGAATATATATTCAACCAATTAGAGATGACAAGTATTTACAGAGGCCAGTTGCATACGGACAGTCACGGCTCAACAACGCCATTGCCACTCAATCAAAACCATTTGTCAAAGTTGCATGCTGTGTGTTGCCAACTCTTGTCATGAACTGCATGGGCTAAGTAAATCTCTATTTAGTCCATGATTGGGGCCAATGCTGATCTCTGCAGAGGATTGAGACAAAATCTAGTCCAATCAAGCTGACGAGAGGCAAATACATTCAATGTATGCATAGGTGAATAATATTAAGTAATTTTAATTACGACAATTTAACTTTACTTGTTGCATATCCTTCATATGATTGTTAAAGTGGCTGGGTAACAAGTGAAGGCGGGTCTCGAGAGAAGTCGGCCCCCAGGATAAGTCGGCCCTCAGATTTAGGTGGCTAGATTATCAAGCTACCGGAAGAAAATTACCGCCTGCCGAGGGTCCCTAGAGTTAATGTCGTTATGGTCAAATAGCCTTCTCAAAGGAGATTTCATGAGTTTCAAGCTGTTACAGAGTGACCGGGGTCCACTTCTCTTGGGGGCCGAGTTCACCTACCCACGGCGGGGCCAACTTAACTAGTATTCATAGTCAGTGAAGATGAAAGAACATTTGGCTGAGCTGATAATTGAAAAATGTATATTGTAGGAGGGGGCAATCATATGGGCACTCACACAAACAGGGCTTTCATGCCCTGGTAACCCCTATTGGTGAAGACAAATCCCTGTTAGCCATTGAAACAGTCAAATAGAACCCCAATATGAAGATTTCTTTAAAGTCGTTATCTTTTTTTATATATTCTATGTTTGCAAAAAAACAATTTAATTTTATATGTTTGAACATGTATATCGCTCAAATAGAACCCCAATATGAAGATTTCATCTTTGTTTTCAGTATCAAGTCATTCTCTATATTTTCTATGTTTTCAAAAAGTAATATCTTACAAAAATAACAAGTTGGCCATATATGTTTTCATGAATAACTCTGCAAGTAATACACTTACAGAAATTATTTATAAATGTCTGAAATCTTAAGGCAATTATTTATGTTAGGTAAAAGGCGAGGCTGCATAAGACGATTTTTACAACGATCGCAGTCCCAACCAAAATATTTATGTTATTTGTAGATTTCACTGAGATTTTGTCCCCAAAATGACTGCCATAATTCCAAACATTGCTCATTGCCTGTGTTCACCAAATTTCTATTTAGGTGAAGGTAGACTTCCTATTTCTGATAGATAATTTTATTTATGTATGTTTGCAAATTTCAGTTAAATTTTGTTTTATCTTTTACAGAAAGACATGGAGTTCCTGTCAAGTATGATTGAACCAAACTGGGAAGAAAACCAAGGCATCGATTCAGATGAATTCTTAAGTGAGCAAGATGCCATAAATCAGTATTTGAATGATTTGGGGTTAAAACAACATTGGACAGATGATGATGGTGTTGGTGATGGCAATTGCTTATTTAGAGCATTAAGTTTCCAGTTGTATGGATCAGAAAATTATTACATGGGATTAAGGGAACATGCTACCAGGACAATGACTGACAATGAAGATTTTTATGCGCCTTTCTTCCAGAAAAGTGCATCTAATGTGTTATCAATTGATCTATTAAGTCAAAATGGTACTCACGCTGGTCAAGAATCCATGTTAGCTCTGAGTGAAGCAATGGGAATTTCTTTTCTAATTACAATGACAAATGAACAAAACAGGGCGATTACTGTTCTTATAAATCACCCGTCAAATGCAGCTTCCTGTACTAATAATCATGTACATTTGACATACTCACAATGGGGTGGAGGACATTATGAACCTGTGGTACCTAGTACCAATGTTCTACATCCTTCACCCCCTTACAAATTCCCCCCTCATGGAATAAAGACTTGCTTCATTTTTTCAGAATTTTCCAGCATCATCAACCTGACAAGGAACAGTGACAATATCCATCCTCCAAATTCTGAGCACAGTTATTCAAGTTGCCCTTCTCACGATGAATCAGCCACTTCAGATCATAAGTATTTCTCTTCTTCTTCAAGCCCACTTTCCAAGGTCAAAGGATTTTCTAATTCAACCAAACGAAAACTGTGCGTTAAATGCAAGAAATCATTCAGTTCACAAAAGTCACTCAAACGACATGTATTACGTTTTCATTCGGGACGGGAACCTAAATCAAATTTCACTGGTTGTCCTGCTGCAAACTGCAAAGAATCTTTCAAATTAATTTCACACCTTTTAGATCATTTGGCTATTACTCATGGAAGTAAAATTGAAAGACAAGTTTTACAATTTGATTCTGTTCATGACTTTTTACATTTCAGACACAGAGAGGAAACCATTAACAATTTCCAATTCAAAAAACCTAGAAAAGAAAGGCAACAGAAATCAGGCTGTTTGACATTCCAATTAGTTTGTTTTCGGGATGGGAAAGATTGCACAAAATCTCCCTCTTCACGGAAAAGATTGCCAAGAAAGAAAGGGTCCCGTCGAATGAATTTCTTTTGTCCATGTAGAATGTTTGTCAAAAAGTTTCCATCAAACAAAGTTTCTGTAACATACATAAAAACACACTCTCACCCCATCTCATTCGAACAATCCAAGTACATGACACTCCCATCGCAAGTCACAACTGAAATTCAAATGAAATTGGCATTGAATGTACCTATTGACACAATTTTACTTTCAGTCCGCAATGAAATTAGTGAAGAAAATGTACAAGAGAGACTCACTAATTCCCAGTCTCAGTATCTCCTTGACAGGCGAGCCATAATGAACATAAAACGTAAAATGGAACAAGCAATTGAAATTCATCAAGATGATGCAGAAAGCGTGGAACATAGAGTTAATTCATTACGTCAAGATGATTTTGATCCTGTTTTAGTTTACAAGTCAAAAGGTTCTATTTCCATGAATTTTCCAGCTTTGAATACAGATGACTTTATGTTGGCACTAATGACTAAAGAACAGAAAGAAATGTTTGAAAAATATGCACCAACTGTTGTATGTGTGGACTCTGTCCACAACATAAGTGCAAATGACTATACACTGAAAACTGTCATAGTTGCTGATAAATCAAGAACAGGTTACCCAGTTGCTTTCTGTATTTCAAACAAAGAAACAATAGGTGGAATGAAAACATTTTTAGCAGCAATAAAAGAGAAATGTCCAATGGTAACATTAAAGTCTTTAATGACAGATGATGATGATGACCAAGGTTGGGAAGCTGCATCATCTGTGTATGGAAATATCAATCATTACATTTGTTCTCAGCATATTCTGAGTTCTTGGGCCAAAAAGATCTGCAAATTACCAGAGGACATCAAAGAAGAAATGCTCTCTTACTTGAAAGATATGGTGTATTCAAAGTCATTTGCAGCATTTAATGCATCCAAATATAATTTTTTGAAAACATTTACACATAAACAGTCAGAATTTGTAAAATATTTCCAGATGAATTGTGAATCAAGGCAGAAAAAGTGGGCACATTGTTTTAGAACAGCTGATTACACTTTTGCTGACTCGGATACATTTGTTGGATCCTTTCACACTCAGTTAAAAAAGCTGTACTATGATCAGAAACATGAACGCACAGACCGGCTTATTGACACTTTACTTCTTATTGAGAAGCATATGTACACTAGACAATTCCAGAATATTTTGCATTGTGCTGGAGACAGCCAGCAAACTGACCAAAGACATGCTGACAGTTATGACATCGACGATAGCCAAATAAAGCAGATAAATGAGAAGACCTTTTTTGTTCAAACATCCAAAAAAGACAAAGCACATACAGTTTTCAAGACTACAGATGTGTGTTTGCTTCCCAGAACACAATGTTCAGTCACATGTAATGAGCTACCTTGTATCAATTTGTGTTTGCATTTGTACAAATGTACATGTCTTGATTTCATGTCAAAAAATCAGTTATGTAAACATATTCACAAGGTCCACAATTTACAGTGTAGAAATACATCTGCCCCAGATCATGATCCTGAGGAAACAGACCTGCTTTCCTTTTCACCACTTAATGCCATTGATGAGCATAACGATTCTGCATTATCTGCTGATGATACAAAGCATTGTATAGTAAACCTTCTTCACGAAATTGAGCAACAAATAGTGTCCAATGAAAGCATACCCTATGCTCGCCTGCAAAGTGCATGTGCCGAACTGAAAGCTTTGAAAGCAGCAAATGATGCAGCATCTTTAAGTCAGTCAATTCCTCTCCTTCAACACAATGATGAATTGTGATGTCAATGATATGATGGTGACCACTGGACCAGTATATGTGCTGCTGTGTGCAAATATTATGAATATATGAGAATTAGGTGCTCATTTTATATGCATAGTTGTTTTAGAGATGTGTAATTTTTAAAAATTTTTGCATGATAATTGTAATGAACATGGAGGAATGCATGAGATTTTTTTTATAATTGTAATTCACTAGATTACCATGTACAAAAATAATTGTAATTGAGGTATGTGAATATAGCACCAATTTCAGAAAGGTAATTTATACGCATATGATATATGAATGTAGCATCATTTTCAGATGTCTGAAAATTGTAAGTTATATGTGAATAAAGCAACTATTTCAGTAATGTGATGTAAAATTAAGATATGTATCAATATAGCATTATTCCAAATTTAAGAAAATTGGAATGAATAACTTGTAATACCACTGAACTTTCATCTCTTGATATGCGAGAAATACTCAGTGAAAGTATGTGTTTGTTTCAATAAATTTGCATTTATACCAAAAAGAAAAAAATGTGATTGCCTTTTCCATTTCAGAGATAAATTATTTCAGATTACAGGGAGCTACAAAGTAAATACTTTGATATTTCCCTTTTGGACATTGTTTTTATCCTCATTACCACACAAAATTATATGCTTTTGTGTTTTTTATCCTCATTACCTCACCAAATTATATTCAAATTATTTTTAGATCTATTTAATTTTAACTAATCAACAATTATCTGTGAAAAGGGGTACTCTCATGATTTTAACCTGCGGAGGCTGGGATGGAACTGAAAACCCCAGAGCCTGAATTAGGGAAATATTCTATCATTATTGATACCCTGATTAAGGACTTGCTGAAATTTGGTACCATGATTTAGGACTAGCTGAATTTTTGATACCCTCATTTAGGGATGATGCAGAAGGAGGAGATTTGGAAAAGGGGATTGTGATCCCTGTTTTAGGGAGAAATTTGAAAAACAGTACCCTGTTTTAGGGAAAATGATAAAATATCTTAACCCGTCTCAGGGAAAATATCAGCGAAAAGGACCCTATTTAGCCCAGCTTCCCCGGTAACGCTGACTATGAGAGTAGCCCCCCGGGCATTCATCGCTGACTTTGACCTAAATTATGTGACCCTGTCTCTGAAAATCCATTCCAAAAATGATTAAGACTAGAACAAATATAACAAATGTCAAAGAAGGTCATATGTGGTATCAGCAATAACAGTAAACATGGCTACAGCCAGATTTCTTGAAACTGCATACACAACACTGCAATAACATTAAAAGGTTGATGTCGCACTTAATGACTTGGCATTTGTGATCTGTACAGAATACATCTTTCAATACCAGCAACAACCAAGTCAGAGGTTAAATTTAGCACTGATAGTTTCAATATAGATCAATAGGTCTTCCAGTTATGGCATGGGATCTGATCACAGCCTCACTTAGGGGACTAGCAACCCAAAAGATAATATCCACATGTCCCTGATATTACATAAACATGGGTAACTAACAACCACGGATGAATCCCAGTGTCCCTGATATTATGTAACCTTATGTTACCTGCAAACAAAAGATCTGTCAATGGCTACATAAGGTCAGAAACATTTTCTTGGACATTCCAAGATGTGCAAGTGTAAAAATGAATGTTAAAAAAATATTGACCAGATGTGGTGTTGCTCCAATCTGATATTACCACCTGAGGGCAGCACTGCACAGAAAAAAAAATCACACCTGAGATATGGACATTATGTGCAAATCAATCTTACCTTATGATATTTTCATGTTTTGTCAAAATATATCATTAAATAATTCAATTTGGGCAAATAAACCATTTATTGACTCAAATTTGCTAAAAATTGCTGACATGAAGATGCTTTTATACTATGGACATGATTAAAATGGCATGTGATATGGGCATGTTTGGAAACTATGTCACGAGTAGTCTGCTTGCTGGATATTGTTTGGTTACTATGCGCCTGGTATTATGTTTGGGTACTATGGACAGGACTGTTTGGATACCATGAACCTATTAATCTGCTTGGATGCTGTTTGGATATGTTTCTGGTAGAATGTTTGGATACTATGGACATGACTGCTTGAATACTATGTATCAGTGACTGTTTGGATACTTTGCTTCTGGTAGAATGTTTGGATACTATGGACATGACTGCTTGAATACTATGTATCAGTGACTGTTTAGATACTTTGCTTCTGGTAGAATGTTTGGATACTATGGACATGACTGCTTGAATACTATGTATCAGTGACTGTTTGGATACTTTGCTTCTGGTAGAATGTTTGGATACTATGGACATGACTGCTTGAATACTATGTATCAGTGACTGTTTGGATACTTTGCTTCTGGTAGAATGTTTGGATACTATGGACATGACTGCTTGAATACTATGTATCAGTGACTGCTTGGATACTTTGCTTCTGGTAGAATGTTTGGATACTATGGACATGACTGCATGAATACTATGTATCAGTGACTGTTTGGATATGTTTCTGGTAGAATGTTTGGATACTATGGACATGACTGCTTGAATACTATGTATCAGTGACTGTTTGGATACTTTGCTTCTGGTAGAATGTTTGGATACTATGGACATGACTGCTTGAATACTATGTATCAGTGACTGTTTAGATACTTTGCTTCTGGTAGAATGTTTGGATATTATGGACATGACTGCTTGAATACTATGTATCAGTGACTGTTTAGATACTTTGCTTCTGGTAGAATGTTTGGATACTATGGACATGACTGCTTGAATACTATGTATCAGTGACTGTTTGGATACTTTGCTTCTGGTAGAATGTTTGGATACTATGGACATGACTGCTTGAATACTATGTATCAGTGACTGCTTGGATACTTTGCTTCTGGTAGAATGTTTGGATACTATGGACATGACTGCATGAATACTATGTATCAGTGACTGTTTGGATATGTTTCTGGTAGAATGTTTGGATACTATGGACATGACTGCTTGAATACTATGTATCAGTGACTGTTTGGATACTTTGCTTCTGGTAGAATGTTTGGATACTATGGACATGACTGCTTGAATACTATGTATCAGTGACTGTTTAGATACTTTGCTTCTGGTAGAATGTTTGGATATTATGGACATGACTGCTTGAATACTATGTATCAGTGACTGTTTAGATACTTTGCTTCTGGTAGAATGTTTGGATACTATGGACATGACTGCTTGAATACTATGTATCAGTGACTGTTTGGATACTTTGCTTCTTGTAGAATGTTTGGATACTATGGACATGACTGCTTGAATACTATGTATCTGGTGACTGCTTGGATACTGTTTGGCTACTATGCACCTGGTACAATGTAATGGACACTCTGCACATGAATGTTTGGATATTATGCACCTGGCAGAATGCTTAGATACTATTTACAAGACTTTGGATACTCTGCAACTTGTAGTATGTCTGGATGTTATGGACATGACAAATGCTTGGATAATATAGGCATGATTGTATTTATTACCTGTTCAAAAATTAAATTTTCTCAAGCAGTGCATAAAAAATAATTATCTTTTTATATCAGTAAAGTTACTGATTTGATTGCAACAACAATCTTATACCACTTTAGTTTTTATTTTTACTGAGAGCTTTGATATTTGGCTGTGAAATAAAGGCACTGATAATAAAGGCCAGTGGAAAAAGTCTTGTTCCTCATAGTTTTTTTCTGTTTTTGTTTTCAATGGATTGGATGGGAGGTATTTTTATTTTATCATTTAAAAAAAATGAAATGACTGAAAAAAATTTGTATAAATCCACTATTTACTCATTTTGTATCGATACCTTCTCTGATGTAGTTGTATATTGCCAGGAGTTGCGGCTTTGACTAGAACAATTAGAGCTGGAACCCTCAATGACGGAGGGGATCATGTGAAACAAGACTTTTTCTTGGACATATCTGTTGGCACCTCTTCACTAAATACACATTTTAACACAGCATTAATTGCAAGAATTTATGTAGTAATTTCATTCTTTAATACAAATGCAATAAAAATATGCATTATTTTTTTCATTAAGTTTAAAAGCTTTTTACAAAAATACTAAACACAGGAAAATATTTCAATGCACAGGTATTTTTTTATTTATTTTTCATCCAGTCACAAACATGTGAAGTGACCAGTTTTTTTGTTTTTTTTAATTTGCGTGACATTTTATTTGAGCACTTTTGCCATGCATCAGATATATATCCCCAATGTGCACTTCGAACAAACAAAAACAAACTCGGAATAAAAATAGACTTCTAATTTTCATACCAGAGTGGATTTTTATACAAAATACTGGTAATTTTCCCCGAGTACAAATTACTTGGACATTTCATACACACAGAGGTTGACACATGGCAGGCAAAGCATTCCACATCGTGGCACCATAAATGGTGACATTATGTGCCTTTGCAATAATATAACATCTGAACACACAGAACATGGTTCACTAGGGCTGTCTGTCCTACATAGGATGCATTCATCAAATTGAATGTGATTTAAAAATAAAATAACAGTTCACATAAGTCCCTTTCTCAAAATAGACAAATTGGTATTATTATTCATTCCAAACAGATTTTCTTTGGCTAATTATAAAATAAAGGATTTATATTTTTTTACTTTTCCATCCACACAAACCCTGACAATTTTGATTTGTAGCCAAAAATGTAATTATTAGAGGTGGGTTAAATTTTACATTATAACTGATAATTCTGATAACTGATGTATATTAAATGTGTGTTTAACATGACAGAAAAACTAATGATGAAACTAAAAACCCCATTAATTTCACAACAAAATTTTCTTCTTTTAGGACTGCTTCTCCATATTTTCACACAAAACCTTCTCAGATTTTCTGTATTTAATGTCAGAAAAAATGCAAAAAATGTCACCAAGCTAAATGCATATACATATTCTCTCTTCACGCTTAAAATCTCTCAAAAGGTTTTGTACTCTAGATTTTCATTTTTTTTAAAATTTAAAACTTAAAATGTATAAATGAGGATCAAGATATGATGAAGTGGACATATCTTTAATACCATGCAGCTTCTCATAGGGCCATACAAAACATGCCCTCAGCTGGCTTCCCCAATGTTACTAATGACAAACACCTGCGAGTTACAATTATATGGACCAATATCTACATTTAGTACATTTGTCACATCATTCAAGATACCACAGTACTGAGACTTGAAGGTATTAGCCTGCTCAACACATCTAATAACAATATGGTAGTGATAAACATTGCAGACACATCAAATATTGGGGATGGCAACATGTCCCTGGCTGACAAATCAAGTATTTCATGTTGGAAAAACACTGTGTCAAAGGTGCAAGGATTTTGAATAACTTATGTATAAAACTCTCAAAATATAGGCCAATGGCCTTTGAGCTGTGTTTGTTTGTTTGTTTGGAGTTAAACACCATTCTCAACGTTAATTCAGTCATTTCATGAGACCTACTTGTAGCAGATATAGTGCTGCCTCACTGAATTGTGCTGACCACTTTTTTTTAAATATTTCCTTTAAGATGGTGCCATAGATAAAGAAGAATTAAGAAGTGAAGTAATTTCTTTCTGTACACTACCATGCCTAACTCATGAATGTACATCAGCAAAGGGTGTACTTCACCTCAAATTTAGTGCTTTCATCTAATAAGTTATTAATCTGATCTTTTTTACTGTCAAGATGCATAATCTTGACCCTACCAGATCATTTCAAACTAGATGTCTTTTGAAAGAGCTTAGTTTGTCAGCTGGACATGGTTGTGACAGTACTGTGGTATCTACACAATTTATCTTTTCCCACCTGAACCATGTTGTGTGTGCTCTCTCCAAATTCCACCTGCAAACTCAAACTCACCCTCCATTTCCTTAATCATACCACCAAAATGTATGAAACTCAATTTGTGCATAAATACAATTATATGGCTGCATAAATATATGGGTATAAAACAGTTGTTACATGAATGAAATGAGACACGTGGTACAGGGCAAGTGTGGATTTGCAGGTGGTCACATATAACATTAGAAACATACAAGTTGTGTGTGTGTGTGTATATGTATATGTATATATATATATATGTATATATATATATATATATATATATATATATATATATATATATATATATATATATATATATATATATATATATATATATATATACATACATACACATATATATATATACACATATATGTATACATTTATACATACACACACACACACATATATATATATATATATATACGAGTGTATCATAGATGGAAACCAGCAATGTGGGAGTGATCTTGCCCCACATCCTCTTTCCATACACACCACCAAAATACTTCAATGCTATCTCTCTCATGTATGTAATATATTGCAAAGTATCAGAGAACAGATTTACCAATATACACAGGTTTGGTGTGTGTTGAAGATGATGTTGAGGAAGTGGGTCCCTTTGCTGCCTGATACAACACATATTTCTCCATGATCTACATCACACCGTAGATAAATGGCATTAACTCCCAACCACTCAAAAAAAAAAACATACAAATAATATTTTTTTTAATAAAAGTCTTGAAATACTGAAGAAGACTGACCTTTGTATATTATTTTAGCACAGCTTCCAGGCAAAAACTATATTCAGAATCATTTCCACTGTCTCTCTTATCATTATCCACTACGTAAATTTGTTTGTTCAATACGATTTATATACTTGGTTTAAATTTCAAGCCAAGCATTTTTGCCAGGAATTTTTTAAGTTGTCCTATCACAACACACATTTTGTTGGGAATTTCTTATTTCAAAAAATCTTATTTATTGCCAAAAACCCACCCATCCTGAGCACAACACGCATGCCAACAATGGGTGTTGCTATTTCAATATTGTCTTTGCAAAGAAATAGATTGTAACTGATTGGTGCAAAAACCCTGCATTCCTAACATATCCCAATACCGAAGTGCAAACCCTTTAATCATGTACCACCAACTGAAGTTCTTGTTTCTGGCTCGAAGAAATCTTTTTTTTTCCCAAGGTCAGTACATATTTGTTTTTAAAACTTAATATTAAGCTTATATAATACTGCACATATATCAGAAACTAGCCCAACCAGAGACAAGAACCTTGCATTAATCCATAAACATGTGACAAAAATATAAAGTGATAAGTTGCATTAATAAATGATAACAAAGTTGTCCTACACGTGTGCCCCATGTCTGGCAATCAAGCTTAAACACAACATGAAAATAACACACAAATGTCACTGCCAGTTTCATTGTAACAGCACAAACGTCACTGCCAGTTTCATTGTAACAGCACAAATGTCACTGCCAGTTTCGTTGTAACAGCACAAACATCACTGCCAGTTTCATTGTAACAGCACAAACGTCACTGCCAGTTTTGTTGTAACAGCACAAACGTCACTGCCAGTTTTGTTGTAACAGCACAAACGTCACTGCCAGTTTCATTGTAACAGCACAAACATCACTGCCAGTTTCGTTGTTATAGGATTTCTCATAGACTTCAATAAATTTATCAATGCTTTTAAGAGCTCTTTTTATTCCAAACATATGCCATACATTTCTAACAATAATATTTGGATTGCTTTTTAAGCTTATTAGAAAAGTTACAAAAGAGAAAACTGCCTAAATATCTTGTTTCCAGGCAACTATCATTTGACCTTCTGGCAGGTGAAATGTGTCACGCCACATCAGAACTGTACATTTCATTCTTCAATTATAAAGCGTTTTATTTGTTATGGAATTTTAAGCACAGCATATCTCCTTTGACACACATGTTCACTTTGGAACAATCTATTCACGATATTACTATTGGAGTGAATTGTACATACATATACAAAATATAGCATTTCTCTGTGTACAAGGTAGAAGGTGTCATCACATATTGTATCAATATAATCGAGCTTCTATTCAGTCTGGCCTATCATTTCAGAGTCTATTTCTCTCTACTTTGTCTAATTCTAGGTCAATGGCAAATGTTCAATTTGTCTTCAAACTAGGATGGATATTACTGTGTTGCTATTGACTGTGTTGATACGATATCGATGACTTCAGATACTATCAGGGATATTGCCTTCCATCTTTGTCTCCCTCTGGTGGTGTAGGACTACTATAAAGATGCACCAGTATTGTTACCAGGTGGCTCCATGCCAAACCTGGCGTTTCACTGACATGTTGGTTATTTGGTGCCATTTCAAGTGGTCATATCTGTTTTACAGAATAATTGTCACTGGTGTGTTAGTGATGTGGACTAGATATGCTTGACAACCTAGGCCAGCTGCTAGTCTAGTCTACATTCTACAATGATGATGACTGATTACAATGTTGATTATAAAGATGACAAATATGACGGTAAAGATGATCAAAATGGTGATGATGATTGACAATGATAACGATGATGATGACGATGATGATAATGATGACGGTGAAGACGATGATGATGACGATGATGATGCAGCATTGTATAGCCACTTTGGGCTCTCCTTTTGTTGGCTATCAGCACCAAGCAAGCCTTGTAGGATTCATGCCTTCTTCCACTAGAGGGCTCTCCTCATGTCTGTCTCCACTAGAGGTCTCTCATCATCAATGCTGCCAGCAATAATGAGGCCAAAGAAAGTTTAGTCACCTGCTACCACAAAAAATTATGTTATGTACATTAAATCATGTCCTTTTGAGAGATGAATCTGTGGTAGCAAGGGTGTTAACTCTGACAATAACGGCAGTTTATGGTTAATGTTATGCTGTCCCCCAGTGATGCAAGACAGTGCCCTCTGGTGGATCATAGTGAAGAATCATGCTGCTCACTCCTCTTCCCCTTTGTGTTTGTTAAGTGATGGATTTGAATATACCTATTTCTTGCAATTCTCCTACAGAACTTGCTCTATGAATAAAATGCTTCGTATATACAAAGATGAAAGCAACACAAAAAAGTTGACTGAAAGACTTATAATAACAAAAGTGTACTTGATCACATTTTATCTTCATCCACCAACATTTTTCTGATTTGTAGAACCAAGCGAAACTGTAAAGCTATGAGGGCTCAAGTAGTACGAACGCACCTACAGACAAGCAGCCTGCCTGCCCCATACAACCAATCCTCATCTCCTGTGTGCCCCACCACTAGGTGGCTCTATCGGTCACACTGCAGAGGTATAATGATAGAAAGGAAGGCACTTTATTACTCCACTATTCTGTCAAATTAATACAACCATAACCCAACTTTTAAGCGCATGTTTTGTAATGTGAGTGTATTATCCATGTTGAGTGACCAAGGTATATCAACCATCCAGCATTGTTTGTATGAGCTGAGTGTGCCCAGATATCAGATACCAGATATCTAATATCATCCACCTGAATGTGCCCAGGCTCCCGTATGACTGATATCATCCACCTGAATGTGCCCAGGCTCCCGTATGATTAATATCATCCATATGAATGTGCCCAGGCTTCTGTATGACTGATATTATCCACCTTAATGTGCCCAGGCTCCCGTATGACTGATATCATCCACATGAATGTGCCCAGGCTCCTGTATGACTGATATCATCCACATGAATGTGCCCAGGCTTCTGTATGACTGAAATCATCCACATGAATGTGCCCAGGCTTCCGTATGACTGATATCATCCACATGAATGTGCCCAGGCTTCTGTATGACTGAAATCATCCACATGAATGTGCCCAGGCTCCCGTATGACTGATATCATCCACATGAATGTGCCCAGGCTTCTGTATGACTGAAATCATCCACATGAATGTGCCCAGGCTTCCGTATGACTGTTATCATCCACATGAATGTGCCCAGGCTCCCGTATGATTAATATCATCCATATGAATGTGCCCAGGCTCCTGTATGATTAATATCATCCATATGAATGTGCCCAGGCTCCTGTGCATTTGAATCATCCACATGAATGTGCCCAGGCTCCCATATGACTGATATCATCCACATGAATGTGCCCAGGCTCCCGTATGACTGATATCATCCACATGAATGTGCCCAGGCTCCTGTGCATTTGAATCATCCACATGAATGTGCCCAGGCTCCTGTGCATTTGAATCATCCACATGAATGTGCCCAGGCTCCTGTTTTTTGCTTCACTCGGAATACACAAAAACACTGGCAGGATCTGTAACAATACACAACTTATCAATGACATGAAACAAAATTTACTGACATGAAACAGAAATAAGATTATGTTGTCAAATGATGCATGTCAAATATAACAGGCCATAGGCTCTTGGACTTTCAATGTCAAATGATACATTTTCAAATCCTGCAATTTGTTTTTCTTTGTTGACTGGTCATGTAAGAACACATGCATATCCATATTAAATATCAAATGCCTAACCCTTACAGAAATTGACAAAAGTCCACATTAATATTTTTCTTTAGTGCCAAATCAATCATGTGTGATGTGATTGCTCAAGAATATTATTGTGGATTTCCCATGTTAGAATGTCCATACCTAGTATACAGAGCCTGACACAAATATAAAGAGCCTAACACTTAAAATGAATACAAAAAAGACCACATTGCAGGTTTACAGACAGCCGACTGGCTGAACTGCCTTCCATAATAGCCAGTCTATTGATGCACATTACATTGCACGTGAGTCAATCAAGAACAATTAAGAGATTATAAACTGCTAGTTGTGAGATGACATTGTTACTTACTTTTTTCCATCTTGGAGCAAACACGATTCCACTCTGAAAATGATAATATTCAGATTAAAAGAGTGAAATAGAAAAAACATTATTTGCGCTTAAATAAATTTTCTATCATTGCCCTGAAACAATATTCACAAAATCTGACTAACAATCAAGTCATTGGGCACAGCAAATACATGAGATGTGGACAATAGAAACTACTGACCCTTAATGAAGTGGGCAGCTGCATCCTCCACTATGAAGTTGCCACCATTGTTTAAGTTTGCATCATTATAGTGAGGAAGCTCCTGCAGCTTGCTCAGGTTGATCATGCGGCCTTCTGTTTGGGAATGACATGATGTATCCTGGTCAACGTCATCACTTGTGAAACAGATGCCAGCGCCATCTTTGGGATTGATGATACTTTCGATGGAGTGTTTGGTGACACTAGGGGGCATGACTATGTGAGGTCCCTGAGAGGATGGAATCACCACAAGTCCATTCATACCTCCTATATTCTTTGTGTTATTTTCAGAGTCTGCAGGAAGGGGTAGTTCAGTCTGACCACATGGAGCATGACAATTTGACAGAGGTGGAAAGTCTGCTTCGAGGAACTCTACCTGGTATTGTTTTTGTGTGTTGTCAGTGCCCTCTGCTGGAGAATACTGTGTAGACCCATTTACTGCAATACTACTCTCCACATTTTCATTGACCCCACCAAACTCCTCCTCAAACCCGAATGATATGCCTAGATTATTGGCAGGCTCACCAGCCATCTCATCCATAAACACTACACTTTTGTGAGCTGCCTTGGGCTTGCGGTTGTTTTTGGTTGTGTGGATAGTTCCTGCCACTGGTATAGAGGGAGTAGTGTTGCTCATCGTGGTGGATACATTCACCACAACGGGCACAGCCTTGGCTTGTCTCTGTGTGCTGGAAGCTTCTGGATTCATAGGATGATTACTCACTGGCTTGACCAGCTCTGTGCTATGACTAAACTCACTATTAGACACATTTACTTCGAATCTTGATTCCCTTTTTGGCTGCTCACTGCATTTTTGTCCGTTAGTTGATGATGTGGGCACCCTAGCATCTGCAGGAGGAGCTTTTTCTTTGACTAAATTTATTTGTTTGTCCTTCTGTTGTGAGTTTATGTTATGTGTTTCTCCCAGACTTGGGAAGTCAACGATGAGATCTGGGGCAGTTTCTGGCATGTTGGTACTACTGGTTGTCATATCAGACTCCACACTGTCTCTGTTGCTACACTCCTCCTCCAATCCTCCGTCACTACTCCCAGTCTCACCCGCCACTACTTTACTTGTATTGCCACTGCTATTTGCCACTCCCCCTCCTGGGGTGTTGCTCTTTGTCCTTGACGCAGCAGCCATTTTTGCATAAGACACACAAGCAGGTTTAGCAGTGCCAGTGCCTCCCCCTAGTGGTGAGGTGGTGCCATCAAGGTGAGCCCCAGCGCCAGTGCCTAGAGGTAGGGACTTGACTGACTCAATATCACTATCGTCTGGTGTAATCTCTTCGGTCACGTCTCCCGCGGATGCCCTCCGCCCTCCTACTCCCAGTACAGGGAAGGCTGATGGGCTGAATGCACGCTGCTCGCACTTCTCCGGTGCGATGGTGGTGGTTGACGTAGGAGGCGGAGTCTTGGAACGGGTCGAGATTCTACGTCTCCTACTTGGCTCACGAGATATGTGGATGGCCGTGTCTTTGTGAAAGTCATTATGCATGTCTCTCTGTGTTGGCTGTGATTTCTGAGGTCCTTTCTTTTTCTTCTTTGTCACTTGCTGGAAGTCTTCCTCCTGAGGAGGTTTTAATATCTCTATATCTGTGAATATATAATCTGTGTTAAGTATGTCATCATCCACAGTGTCATCCAGCTTGCTGAATGCCGCAGTACTGTGGTCTTTGAGATCACAATTGATGCTACCAGCTTCACTATTAAAGTCCTTTGTCTTTGTGTCAGAGCTAACACTGCCTCCTTCACTTACAAAGTCTTTCATTTTCTCATCACTCATCTCACTCAGCTTACTACTGGCATCATCACCTCTCTCACTACCATTCTCAGACCCTTTGTCCATACTATTATTAGCAATTGCTTTCTTATTTTTATTTTTCTTATTATTTTTGTC
The DNA here is from genome assembly GCA_949316495.1 of Amphiduros pacificus. Taxonomy (NCBI): domain Eukaryota; kingdom Metazoa; phylum Annelida; class Polychaeta; order Phyllodocida; family Hesionidae; genus Amphiduros; species Amphiduros pacificus. Next base: position 52,047,885 of record OX439001.1, on the reverse strand, counting down.
TTTTTCACCCACCACAGGACCATTTTGGACTGTTGGTGCAGGTGTGGCCACCTTTTTCTTGACAACACCAGGTTTTTTATTGCCAGTATTCTCAATGAAGGCCATGAGGTCATCGACATTGTCACTGCCCCGAAATCCAGGGTAGGATTCTGCAGTGATCGACACTTCCTTTTTCTTGTCCTTCTTCTTGCGGCGGCCCTTTGCATCGGGTAATGTAGGACCATCCTCCTGCTCTGTGTAAGGGTAGTGGTTGTCTGTGAAGTGTTTCGGGTTGCTGGGGAACTGACTAGACTGCAGGCGTGATGGTTGCCGTGGCTGCAGGGGGCGAGAGTCAGAGGAGGAGGAGTACGAGTCCAGAGGGCGAGCATTGGTACCCGCCGATCTCAGATGGCTCAGTCGGTTGTTGTTGGTGAGTCTCTCTTCTACTGGGTTACCATTCACATCATACGAAGCCTCCTTCTCCCCACCACCATCATCTGCAACATTGTCAAGAATCACTTTTATATTACAATCCAAGCAGTTATGTACATTCTCACATTAACACACAATACAGGTGTCTCCAAGCTTAGAGTAATAAACGACTTACTCTAAGGTTCAACTAAACTTATTCTAAGGTTCAAGCAATTCCTGCTGGAGGCAAGCCAGCTCAATCTAACGTTTAGAAAAGAAACAATTCCTCAAGGTCAATATCCTACTAATGGGCTGGCTGTAAGATAAATGTCAGAATGTACTAATTTTTGTTCTCATTGAATCCATAAAACATATTGATATTTCTTAAAATATCCTTCTGTATATAAGTTTTAATTTGACGAAATACTATTTCTTAATCTGTTTTAATTTCCATAAACCAATATTGACAGTAATGCATTCCTTGTCTCATAGAGAACTACCTGCAAACCTTAGATCTTAGTGGAAAATGTTAAATATGTCTGTACAATAAGAAGCTGATGGTAACTGTAACTAATTATCTCATTGGGGAACTAGTCTTGTAACTTTTCTTTGTTTGAGTAAAGCATTAGAGCATCCACACATCAATGGATCTTTCCATCCCTCATTTTGCCATATGAAATGTGCCATATGAAATGTGCCATATGAAATGTGCCATATGAAATGTGCCATATGAAATGTGCCATATGAAATGTGCCATATGAAATGTGCCATGTTCATGTGTTTCTGACAATTCTAAGACCTTATCACCATTTTACAAAGAACTAACAAATAAACAGTGCAGCTACAATCATAGAACAATACCTGTGTAGACCAATCTGAGAATGAATACTAATTGCTAAACAAGGTACTGATTTAAATACTTCACCAATCAGATTAATCTGGATGAAAATTCCAATGCTTGACAGATTTCTGATCAAACATCTCATACTTGTAATTATTGCACTATTCCTCTCAAAATTCACTTTATAAATACTTATGACAGTTATGTACTTGAGGGATAGTTGAGGCTCACGTGTCCTAGCCACACCCCAAGATGCATCAGAGAAGTATCCTCAGAGATCACTAGTCTGGGCTCCATTATCCAATATGACTGGTCTGGTGGTAACCGACTGTATGTAATACCACCTACACAACCTTTTTGTCCTTCACTGTGATTTAAGTGCACTGATTATGTTGGTAGCTGTGGAGCATATATATGGAATGAGTGGTGTGTATGGTCCCTTCATACAGTGTCTCTATAATGTTATGCATGGCTATCACATTTGGCCTGGCTCAGCAGTTCCATTTGGTCAAGCATGTTTCATAATTGACAGAATAGTGTCAAGCAAAAAAATTTATAAAGATTTCCCTTCATTCTGACCATCATACTTCATACCTAATGTGGTTATCATTATTTCAATCTATTTTGTTTATTTTTTACTATTTTTTTGCTAATATCAAATTAATGTTGGTGCTACAACCCCATCAATATGACACTTATTTGGCTCTTCTAAGAAATATGAAATGTTAGGCTTCATTTATTCCATTCAGGTTTATCATACATGGAAAAACCATTAAATGATGAAATAAATAATTTTGTTCACTATTTATGTCCAAGGTGATAGATTTGCAACAGAATAAAACCTGTTAAACTGAATTTGCAGAAACTAAACTATTTCATCTGCTTGGCCTAAAGTAAGCTTTGCAAGGTATACAAGAAAGGTTAGTTGGAGCAAGTTTTATTACCTGAAGACTTGAATTGTCCCTATCATGGTCTATCATGTGATGGCCTTGGATGTTTCTTTTAAATTGAATGTGCTTAGAACACTCATTTTGAACCATAAAGGGTCAACACATCATCAGCCAACTTTTCACAATAGTTTTGTATGAAAATGAAAGCACCTATCTGTACATGTCTTCCAGTAAATTGAGGAACAAGATTTTTCCAGCTCTGAGGTTCACTGAATATCATTTCTATAATCATACATTTATGAGAATGATTATTGCTGGACCATAACTGATTATGTAAATTTCATTACAAGTTAACTGCTTATTTGATTCCAAGTATCTTTGTTTTATAATCACCAGTATTATTAGTTGTTAGCAGGAACTCGGTGTACTTCGATAAATATAAACATGTATCTTAATTCTAAAATCATAAAAGCTATGTTTTTCAATGCAATACACAAGAAATTGTTCATGTGTGCGTAACCATTTGGAGTCAAACCTTTATATGATCACAAAAGGGTTATGCATTGCCACATCATCAAGTTACACACATCTACACAGTAAAAACATTTGTAAATGAAATGTTGATTAGTACTGCCTTGGGTTATTAGAATTACACAGCAAATCTGTGAGACTCAAGGCCCGTCAATCCTGAGAGTATCCTTGCTGGTCATGCTATGATAAAAAAATTATGTAGAGTCTGCTAACAAATTTTCAGGATAATGTTTTTCTGAATAATTCAGATAAATTTTCCAGAGTCACTGTAGCAAGGTTAATGTTCGGGCGGGCAAATTAACATGATGCTTCATCTTTTACATCAAATGTGAAGTACCCCATATTTCAGTCATTAACATAGAGCACGATGGCCAGGCTGGGTCGGCACATCATTGTGATAGAGACTGGCACATACACACATGGTGGCCAGGCTGGGTTTGCATGTCATTGTGATAGAGACTGATACACACACATGGTGGCCAGGCTGGGTATGCACGTCATTGTGATAGAGACTGATACACACACATGGTGGCCAGGCTGGGTCTGCACATCATTGTGATAGAGACTGACACACACACATGGTGGCCAGGCTGGGTATGCACATCATTGTGATAGAGACTGACACACACACACACATGGTGGCCAGGCTGGGTCTGCACATCATTGTGATAGAGACTGATACACACACATGGTGGCCAGGCTGGGTATGCACGTCATTGTGATAGAGACTGATACACACACATGGTGGCCAAGCTGGGTCTGCACGTCATTTTGATAGAGACTGATACACACACACACATGGTGGCCAGGCTGGGTATGCACGTCATTGTGATAGAGACTGATACACACACATGGTGGCCAAGCTGGGTCTGCACATCATTGTGATAGAGACTGATACACACACATGGTGGCCAGGCTGGGTATGCACGTCATTGTGATAGAGACTGATACACACACATGGTGGCCAGGCTGGGTATGCACGTCATTGTGATAGAGACTGATACACACACATGGTGGCCAGGCTGGGTATGCACGTCATTGTGATAGAGACTGATACACACACATGGTGGCCAGGCTGGGTATGCACGTCATTGTGATAGAGACTGAAACACACACATGGTGGCCAGGCTGGGTCTGCACATCATTGTGATAGAGACTGATACACACACATGGTGGCCAGGCTGGGTATGCACGTCATTGTGATAGAGACTGATACACACACATGGTGGCCAAGCTGGGTCTGCACATCATTGTGATAGAGACTGATACACACACATGGTGGCCATGCTGGGTCTGCACGTCATTGTGATAGAGACTGACACACACATATGGTGGCCAGGCTGGGTATGCACGTCATTGTGATAGAGACTGATACACACACATGGTGGCCAGGCTGGGTATGCACGTCATTGTGATAGAGACTGATACACACACATGGTGGCCAAGCTGGGTCTGCATGTCATTGTGATAGAGACTGACACACACACATGGTGGCCAGGCTGGGTATGCACATCATTGTGATAGAGACTGATACACACACATGGTGGCCAAGTTGGGTCGGCACATCATTGTGATAGTGACTGACACACATACACATGGTGGCCAAGCTGGGTATGCACATCATTGTGATAGAGACTGACACACACACATGGTGGCCTGGCTGGGTATGCACGTCATTGTGATAGAGACTGACACACACACATGGTGGCCAGGCTGGGTATGCACGTCATTGTGATAGAGACTGATACACACACATGGTGGCCAGGCTGGGTATGCACGTCATTGTGATAGAGACTGATACACACACATGGTGGCCAGGCTGGGTATGCACATCATTGTGATAGAGACTGACACATATATGGTGGCCACACTGGGTCTGCACATCATTGTGATAGAGACTGACACACACATGGTGGCCAGGCTGGGTCTACACATCATTGTGACAGAGACTGGCACACACACATGGTGGCCAAGCTGGGTCTGCACATCATTGTGATAGAGACTGACACACACACATGGTGGCCAAGCTGGGTCTGCACGTCATTGTGATAGAGACTGACACACACACATGGTGGCCAAGCTGGGTCTGCACATCATTGTGATAGAGACTGATACACACACATGGTGGCCAGACTGGGTCTGCACATCATTGTGATAGAGACTGACACACACACATGGTGGCCATGCTGGGTCTGCACATCATTGTGATAGAGACTGACACACACATGGTGGCCAGACTGGGTCTGCACATCATTGTGATAGAGACTGACACACACACATGGTGGCCAGGCTGGGTCTGCACATCATTGTGATAGAGACTGACACACACACATGGTGGCCAGGCTGGGTCTGCACATCATTGTGATAGAGACTGACACACACACATGGTGGCCAGGCTGGGTCTGCACATCATTGTGATAGAGACTGACACACACACACACATGGTGGCCAGACTGGGTCTGCACATCATTGTGAGAGAGACTGGCACACACACATGGTGGCCAGGCTGGGTCTACACATCATTGTGACAGAGACTGGCACACACACATGGTGGCCAGGCTGGGTCTGCACATCATTGTGATAGAGACTGACACACACACATGGTGGCCAGGCTGGGTCGCACACATCATTGTGATAGAGACTAACACACACACATGGTGGCCAGGCTGGGTCTGCACATCATTGTGATAGAGACTGACACACACACATGGTGGCCAGGCTGGGTCTGCACATCATTGTGATAGAGACTGACACACACACATGGTGGCCAGGCTGGGTCGCACACATCATTGTGATAGAGACTAACACACACACATGGTGGCCAGGCTGGGTCTGCACATCATTGTGATAGAGACTGACACACACACACACATGGTGGCCAGACTGGGTCTGCACATCATTGTGACAGAGACTGGCACACACACATGGTGGCCAGGCTGGGTCTGCACATCATTGTGATAGAGACTGAAACACACACACGGTGGCCAAGCTGGGTCTGCACATCATTGTGATAGAGACTGACACACACACATGGTGGCATATTCTATTCTTGTAAACTGAGCATACAGAACGAGAAGAAAATATCAAGCCTTCTCTTACTTAATCTTTTTTTTTATAATACTCTAGCTTTGCTGCAAAACAACATTTTATCTCTGCAGTCTTAGTTTAGAGCTGCTTCTTACTCCAGATACACTAAGCCTGATAAGTGTTATCAGCGTTATCATGTACTCTCAGCATATTCATCTGATTACAATTATGACAAAATACCTATACAATGAAAACTCACCCATTGTTTCAAAAAGATTTTACAACATTACATAAGGAAAACGCTGATGTCACAAGAACTTCATGACAGCAGATTGTCACAAGGACCATGTGACTGTATGTTATCACAAGTACTACATTACTAGAGGTTTTCTTGGATATTGAGAGTTCAGATTATCCCAGATATACTCTGCATGTTATCACACACAAATCACTACTGCAGGAGTTATTCATATATTTGAATCATTTCTACTTACTGTCACATATTCATCAAAATTGCTGTCCAAGTTACTAATTCTAGATCACTTTTGTGGCCTATACCATAAATTGAACTGTAGCAAACCAAATAAATTTATAAATCACTTTAATCTATGGCTGATATTATCTACTGATGTGATTTATCATGCATACCTTGGTGAGAAGTGTTGCATGGTTGAAGGCAGGAGTTACTTTGTGTGAGAGTCTATATTCATACTGATACATCAAAAATAATCTCACCAACATAATAAATGTACTTTATCTTACCTGTACTGGGAAAGACATTGAAAAAGGGAGGGAAAATCCTTGAGAATTTGGGAGCCCTGAGAGAGATCATGTTTGCTGAGATATTAAGCTGCTGGAATGCAGCGATCACTACAGCGGCAGTCAAGTCAGCTGATCCCGGCCACTGCAAAACAGCAGTATTATTCTGCTGGCTGGCTGGCTGGCTGCCCCAAGCCTTCTTGACCTTGGGAAGTCCCTCTTTCAAAGCCCAGCAGTGGCTCAAGTCGATCACAAAATCACATTAAACATGGTCCTGATCTTCATAGCATGGATCACACAATTCAATCCACTTCAGAAGGATAGTTAATGCATGCGAGCAAGGTTATCCCACCAAGGTTATCCTATGCTTGCCACCGTGGCCACCACACACACTCTCACATTTCTCTTGAGTGTTTTCTTCCACTTGGTTGATTGTGAAGGTGGGACTGTCACTAAGAAAAGACAAGTGACATTTATCTCTGTCCTCTACTCTGACCTCTCTCCTGTCGAGTTGGCTGTGCTGATTCAAGCTTTAAGATAACATTCTGTCTGTATGTCCTCTGGACTGACCCACCTGTGACCTACATAGAATCGTAGTAGGCCAATCAGACTGCAGCTGTGCGACCAGCCTTCTGATCTGACCAATCAGATTGCGGTCAGCTGTTGCTACACCTTTCACATGACATAACACTGTTACAGTGTCTATTTCATCATATGTGACACCATCATGGTCATACACATCTGGCAACGAAGACATACAGGTTATTATGGTGTGGTTATAGGGGATCCCTTTCCATCAGTGGTCAGAGTGCAGCCTGGACCACAGCCAATATTAATTACAACTGTGTATACAGTTTCCAGTGATTTCTTGTGTGGTGGGTATTAGTAGCCTGGAGCATAATCAATGAGGGTTGACATTGTGGCCCTCAGGATGGATAAACTGGCTTATATCTCTCATATTAGCCACAGGATTAATTGATATATCAACTCATAATCATGTTGATCTACGCTAGCAGTCGAAAGTCTGCCACATCCAAACTCTCTACATTTAAATCATACAGACTTCATAGAAGGGATGCAGAGCTGAGTGAATCTGACATGACCTATTTAGAGAGTTGGCAAGAAGACAAATCATATTGATTCCGTGCAAACAGCCGAGGCAAACATTTATCTCAAAAGCAAAAGCCAAAGGCATTCTCTTTTACATGTTCAAAAAATTTAGATGTTCATCAAAACTACAGGTCTATTTATCAATGGGATCTATAAAAATACATACATCTGTCAACAATTGACATAGTGGCCAATCATTTAATTTAATATTGCTAAGTAAGAGCTTTGCATGATTAAATTGTTTCATATAATAACCATGGGTGATCTAACATTTATATGTGGTCAACTTAGAATGTGGATGTTTTTTTTTGGTTTTTTTTCTTCAAAATTATACCACCTAATTCCCACCAGCTTGATCAGGATTTTGGATCACCTTTAAATGTACAGAACATGATATGGTGCTAAGAAGTAGATATGTACCATATTTACTCGTATATAAGACGAGGTTTTTTTCCAAAAACTCTTAGTAAATGCTTAGGGGGTCGTCTTATACACGAGAGCAGTCTTATACTCGAGTATTTACGGTAAAACGTAAATACGGTAAAACGTAAATACGATGTTCATATTTTCGAAATAACGAATATCAGACGTAGCAGATTGATTTTAATTGCGTTTTAAATGATAAATAAAGCTATTTACCCAATATTATTGGTCTATTATTTCAAAACGCTTTGTTTTGACTTTGTTCTCACTGATTCCAATTATCAGCGTTCAGTTTTGCGTTTCGTCGTTGTCTCCACTGCTTTGAGTCGTGTCTTCCCTTTTTGATTGCGTTTTAAATGATAAATAACATGCATTACGCAATACGAGGACAGAACAAAACCATCAATCCATTTAAAACGCAATTAAAATCGATCCACGTGTGAAAGCATTTCTGTCAACAAGGGAAGACACGACTCAAAGCAGTGGAAACAATGACGAGATGCAAAACTGTGAACGCTGATAATTGAAATCAGTGAAAACAAAGTTAAAACAAAGCATTTTGAAATAATATGTTTTAAATGATATATAAAGGTAAAAACAAGAGCCTCTTCCCGTCACTTCCGCCTTTCAAAATTGCGACCACGTGTTGCGTTGAGTCGTGTCTTCCCTTCTTGACAGAAATGCCTTCACACGTGTGGATCAATTTTAATTGCGTTTTAAATGATAAATAAAGGTATTTACCCAATATTATCACAAATTATGCTTCGCAGGTCGAGAGTTTATCCATGAAGTAAAACGTAAATATCATGTACGTGACGTCCCGTTAATTCACGTCTGGAACACGAGGAGAAGCCAGGGATCCATCATTGCGCAATATATTAATATTTCAATGCGTGTTAAGTAGGCTCTGATCGTTTTCGCGCCAAAAATAAGAGCTTGTCCCCGTCACTCCAGCTTTTTAAAATGACGACCTCGTATTGCGTAATGCATGTTAAATGGATGAATGGTTTTGTTCTCTTCTCGACCTGCAAAGCGTATTTTGTGTTTATATTGGGTATATACTTTTATTTATCATTTAAAATGCAATTCTCTGGCAAGTCAATGATCACATGACTTGTGAGTCACGTGGCCAATCGATCCGCTACGTCCCGGACATCGTATTTACGTTTTACTTCTATGTCTATTAAAATTAAATTCAGTGGTGTGAAAATTAGAAAATTTTACTGATAAAAGTATAATATGTATATGATAAGGTATTTACCCAATATTATCACAAATTATGCTTCGCAGGTTGAATATTTCTCCACGATGAAGAACGTAATACGATGTACGTGACGTCCTTGATCTCAGCGTCAAAACTAACACGTGGTAGAATATTTCTTTGTGTATTATAAAGCCAAAGATATTCATTATATCGTTTTTAATTATTATCGTTTATAGCACTCGATCGGCTGTAAATCATCGTGATAATATTGGGTAAATACCTTTATTTATCATTTAAATGCAATTGACACCTTCCATTCATTTAACATGCATTACGCAATACTAGCGTGAAAGCATTTCTGTCCAAACGGGAAGACACGACTCAAAGCAGTGGAAACGTAGACGAATTGCAAAACTGTGAACGTTGATAATTGGAATCAGTGAAAACAAAGTCAGAACAAAGCGTTTCGAAATAATAGACATCGGACGTATTTACCCCTCTCCCGCCTTTCAAAATGGGATCTTGAGAAATTGACAGATATGCTCTCACACGTGGATCAATTTTAATTGCGTTTTAAATGATAAATAAAGGTATTTACTTAATTTTATCACAATTTCGCTTCTCAGGTGGAGAATAACAAAGCGTTTTCGTTATTTATCATTTAAAACGCAATTAAAATCGATCCGTCCGATATTCGTTATTTCAAAAATATGAACATCGTATTTATGTTTTACCGTAATAACTCGTGTATAAGACCATCGTCTTATACACGACTCGTCTTATATTCAGAAATTGTTTTTTTCAAGCAAAATAACCTCAATTTTGGGGGGTCGTCTTATACACGAGTCGTCTTATATACGAGTAATTACGGTAATCAGATCCTATCTCCATTATCATTATATGATTAATTAAGATTATATCCTATCAAGAAATTAGACCATCACTATCTCTACCAGAATACTGGACAGTTAATTTTGTCAACAAGTTAGAGAACTGCTATAACTTTATTTCACATTTCCTTACACTTGCATTCACCAGTCTGAACTCTCGTACATACATTTATTAGTCTCTAAAGCATGTATACATTCATCAGTCTAGCATCATATTAAACCAGTCCCTCAAGCATGTATTCATTCACCAGTCTAACTCTCATATGTACCAGTCCCTCAAGCATGTATTCATTCACCAGTCTAACTCTCATATGTACCAGTCCCTCAAGCATGTTTACATTCACCAGTCTAACTCTCATATGTACCAGTCCCTCAAGCATGTTTACATTCACCAGTCTAACTCTCATATTTACCAGTCCCTCAAGCATGTATTCATTCACCAGTCTAACTCTCATATGTACCAGACCCTCAAGCATGTATACATTCACCAGTCTAACTCTCATATTTACCAGTCCCTCTAGCATGTATACATTCACTTGTCTAACTCACAGTAGACATGTAAGACAAGTATCTAGTCCTTTCATCCTGTGAAGTGGGCACACTCACCAGTCTAACCAGATGAAGCCAAACATCTATTTACAGTCTTCCTAGTATTAGCTCGACCTTCACCAGACATCCGGTCCGGTGAAGGTCACTCCTTTGCTGGACCATAATCATTTTTATTGCCAAAAATTGGACCAAATTATTAATAACAAAATATACGATTTCAGCATGGAAAATTTAAGTACAGTGATATACCAGCTTTCCCTTTGGCAAAATGTTAACAAGAAATATTTAATCCTTCATTTTATTACATGCAAAGAAATATTCTCCCACATGTCAACAGCAGTTCACCTTCATTTCATAAGTGAAATTTATCCACAACTCTGTAAAAATGTAAGTTTCACCATGCTGAAATATGCATACATAACACAAGGCCATCATTAAGGAAAGCGGAAGTGACAGGGAGAAGCTCTAATTTATCGTACGAAAGCAATCGTAGCACCACCTATGTATTCATGTTGACCATGATGCATCCCTCTTGTATAAATTACATCTTTAAAGATACAAAATGACCGCTAAACATGAATGGTAGTGCTAATAGTGAGGCCTGGGCGAAAAGTGAGAACATTCATAGAAATATGTTAGACACAAGGTCCAATTACTCTGAATAAAGGCTGGACATTGGCAAAAAATACTGGTCAGGTCCGGCAGCTATCGGGAAGGTATTTTTTATTTGGTCCAGTATATAGCCCTTTGATTCCTATTGCTCACCCTCACATTTACTGGTCCATCCAGCCTCTGTATATTTATTAGTCTAACTATCATATTTAAAAGCCTCTTCAGCCTATATTCACTGTTATCATCTAACAGAATCCCCCATTTCCAACCCTGATACATTTTCAACCGCCTAACTCTCACATTTTCTTTTCCATCCTCTTGTAATAGCAACCTCCAGTTTGGATCCCTCTTCACTTTTTGCTGCCTGTCAGGTTAGTTAATCATTGGACTTAAGCCAATATAGGTTCCCGTTTCTACAAGAAATCTAGGTGAGGAGAAACACAGCAAAATATCTCAATTAACAGAGGCTGTCCAGAAATAGCCAAGAAGCAAGCAGAACATGTAAATAAGAACTACATCTAAATTATTAATGAGACACATGAATTTCAGTTCCCAGAGACCTGCTTTGAAATTTTATGGAAATCTGCCGTTTCTTGGTTTGTTTGGTGTATCACTTTCAACATTAATTCAGTTATTTCATGATGAGACCTATTTGTAGATAAAGTGCTGCCTCACTGAATTGTCATGTCACAGGTGCTGAACATGATAACTCACGCATTCTAAATTACAAGGACAACATTTTAACCCTTCAGCATGTGGGCCTCAACTCATAAGAGAAATGGGAATTGGAATGCATTCTTGGCATGACCAGGAATCAAACCCATGACCATTGGATCAACAAAGGAATTGGTCCAAATAAACTTGCACTCTAACCAACTGCACCACACCCTGTGGTTTGTTATATTGCATAAGAATATAAAATCAGCAGGCATCTTTTTGGTCAAAATTTTGCCTTTTAAAATTGCACTCTAGTGAAATTTATCTTTAAAAATGCATTTTTCTCGAATTAATCTTAATCTATAATAAAGAAACATCAGGAAATTGGTTTTAAGCCCAGTAAATTTCACTTTCCACCTCAAAAATATGGCCAGAGAGGGTTTAAGATTCATGTGAAGTCTGACTTGTTGTATGGACCATTCCTGTTTCAACTCTACCTGTCTGGCTTGTCCATGTTTGTTTCTTGACCCCAATCTTTTATTCTCTTTAACATATTTTAAGTGATTTAATGCTCATCACGGACACATATGACTAACAAAGGCTTCAACATCAGCCTCATCATGGCTTAGTCTACTAGAGCCCTTTTACGAACCACCTGGCCAGAGCAGGCTTGTGTTTTACAGATTTTACTGGCCCATACAAGCCATTATAAAATATAAATCTCAATTCAAACCATCTTAAATCAAGTAACTATCTAAGTATAGCCACTATATTGAATCTTATTAACTGTAAACACATAGTGATTTGGCTGGCTGCATCATTATGTAATGCATTAATATTTCACAGTGTTCTTGCTAAAATTAATATCTTCTTCCCAGCAGTAATTGAAAGCAACACTTTGGGAATAATGATGCAGGGCTCAACATCAACACTAGCCCAAGAGTCCCATTATGAGCCACCCTTTGAGCTTTTGAGCCCTTCTGTGAGCTTCTTTTCAGATTGTATCCACATCTTTTGGCATAGACAACCATTCATTTTCTCTGACTTATGGATAATTTTACATTATAAGCTGAAGGCAGACTACAGTGGTCATGTGGAAGAATATTTAAGATTAAGAATGTATTTAATTGGCAGAATTCATAACGTTTTCACAGAGTAAACTTAAACTGTGATAAATGTCAGAAATTGTTTCTAAACATTCAGGCCACAAACTATCCTTTTGAGTTACTAGCCCAGCAGGCCCATGCCACCAAATCTTAATGTCAAGGCCTGGAAGGAAATAGAGTGGGAATGACACCATCTATATCAGTCCTCTCCATTACTATGGTGAATGCCAAGCTTGTACATGTTTTTGTATGTAAGCCTAGGACAATTTAATCTGAGCTTGCTTATTTACTGGTACTTATACACTTGCATATATATATACACAGTAGCTTAATCTACTTGGATCACACTGGGCTCTCGGCAAAAGAAGCATTTAAACATAACTAATTCAAATTTTTGAGCAAGATAAACAACATTTTGGCAACACATTTTGGTGGCGGATGTATTTGATATGGTCATTGCACAGCTTACAACTGGTAAAATTAAAAATGGCTGTATTTTTAAGATCTTTACTTTTAATCATTCATGTAAAACCTTTAGAGCAGTAATATTGTTCAGATCATAGGTGTGGACGACCAGCTAGAGACAGTGTCCAAGGGTTCAAAAGTCAAATGAGAACAAATCTAAAGAAAACTTTTTTTAGAATGTCTGGCTGAGCCAAAAAAGCAGTAACACCATTCAAAGAGATCTTATATCATGGGAAATGCCACCCTGAACAAAACTAAAAACTGAATCAAGGTATTCACATTAACATTTAAGATATTTTTTTTAAATCAGAATGTAAGGACAGGAGGGGGTCCTGCTCTAGTCCTGCTTAACTAATTTCCAAGCTCATTTGACTTTAGTTTACAAAGCTTACAAATTGCTGAACATTGTAGCTTACCTTTATTCTTTTTCTTCTTTTTCTTTTTCTTGTTTGTTTCTGTGGCTGACTGGTTGTCTAGGTCTTTTCTAGTTTTCTCCATTTCATCTGGGTTAAGGCTGCTATAATGTGCACTGCCAGACTCCAAACTGATTCTGCCCCCTTGTGGCTGATAGTGGCGATCTGACCCTAATGAGTTTTTGACACTACAAGAACTATTCATACTATTGTTTCTGAAAAGAGGAAAGCTAACAGTTTCATCTATATTTGTACTTCTATTACTAGTCCGAAGCCCATCTGACCTGAACCGACTGGCATTGCAGAACTCACGGTCAGGCGAGGGGCGGCCGAAGGATGAGCGCACTCCATGGTACTCCTCACTCTCCTCAAAGTCCATAGGCGTGTAGGCAGCCGCTTTGGTAATGCGGCCGCCGCCATAGAGGCGCTGGTGGAGGGAGACACTAGCAACGCCCTCCTCACCCTCTTCATCCCCATCTACCACCACTGACTCATCATACTGCATGTCATTACGACGTCTGGTTTCATTATTTTTTGACTGGATGCGAAAGGTTTTCATTTCAGTTGAGTTGCTGTCTTCTGGTGGTGAGTATTTGGGTGTGCAGTTGACCACGGTCACTTCCTGGAGTTCTCCATCATCCTGGTAGTCCATGGCGGAACCACTCTCGGAGGACCGCATTGAGATAATACTTGGTACAGTGGTAATGGAGGTCTCACCATCATACTCTGTCTCATATGCTGAATCAATCCTGTGCTTAGCAGTTTCATTCTCAAAAGTGCCATATGAAGTGTCTTTTGCGTTCTTTTTTAGAGCTTCAGAGATATCCTCATTGGCATCAAAAGTCTCATCATAAGCCATATCATTTTTGCGTTTTATTTCAGCATCTCTACGGCTCCCAGTGAGCGGCACATTTTCTCGCACTGGATAATAGTCAAACACACCACGGCTCTCAGGGTCCATGTTATTGTTGGTACACGCAGAGGAGACATTGTTTTTACTTGAGATACTGGATGGACTGTTCACATAGTCCCACAGGTAGGCCGCTCGACTGTCAGAGTCGTCGGTGTCTGAGGTACTGCCTGTCGGGGTTTTGCAACACGTTGAGTTACCCACCCCAGAGTCATTGTGGTCCAGTTCACCCTCAACACCTGCCTTTGGGGATAAGTGTCTCGAGGTTCGTGACAGTGACTGTAGACTGGGTTTCTGGTAATCTTCCATGTCATCCAGAGAGGAAGCGGACACGGAGCGGACGGAGGCAGCGGGGAGCTCACTCATGTCCCCGGCACCCGCTACTTTCTGCGACAAGTAACCCGCCTGCACTGCCAACTGGTGGAAACTGGCTTCAGATAACTCTGCTAAGTGCCGCGCCTCCTCCTTTACTGCTTCAACCTGAAACATACAAGACCTCAATCTCATTACTAATCAGGTCACCTTAAAGGGGGAGTTCCTAATAATTGGGTTGTACCCCAAACCATGTGTTTTTTTGTCATAAAATCATTCATTTGGTTGCCAGTAGTCATCTCACAAATTTCAAGTGTATCTTGTTAACGTTGTGATGATCAAATTTCACTTCAAAGTTTGGATCATGACATATCTCCGAAGTCAGTCCGGAATTTTATTACCCCCTGTCACGTGGGGTGGTGACGTAGAGAGTGTAACATTTTGGGAAAACCCCTAGCCCAGCATCATGGAGTCGGAGGGAGATTTTACAGATAGTGATTGTTCAACAAGTGTTTCTGACATAGTAGAGGTCCAAAGTTTATGTGGATCATCTGAGGATGAAAGAAGTGGGTCTGAGCCACCTTCAGGTAGCTTTATTGAGCAGGGTAAAGTTCAGGGATGGCAATTTGACCCCCCACAACAAACAAGACTCGTAGCCTGCAAACTGTGATTGAGAAGAGTCTGACAGTGGGGATGATCTTCAACAAATCAAAATAGTATATGTTATGATAGCAGATAGTATGTTATGACACAACATATCACACTGTGCCAATTAACAATTATGAAAACAAAACACGAACCATGGCCATGCGACTTAACTTATCTTATTTTTCAGTCATTTGTATGGACCACAAAGTATATACTCAAAGTTTAAAATCTTGAAAAGACTTGCATATCACAAACATGTTCATATAAAATAATTATTGTTAAAAGAGGTTTTAAAATTAAGGACCATTTTCTTTAAATTTGACAATATTTTGGTAAATGTTTTCCTGGGGACAACACATTGAATCACTGAGATATCTACATTCACCTCTCATTTCAGCACCCTGACCTCGTATGCTAGTGTTTCTGACACTGCCACTTGATCATGACATCAGTAGTGGAGACTTGTCTAGAACTTCTTTCCTCTGTTTTTTGGATTGTGAAATGACCTCTGTTCAGCTAATCTAATCATCACTAGGTTTGTGATGTGGTCTAATAAGAATTACAGTTCATTTTAGCCTAGGGAACCTCTGGTAGTCATTGTTTCAGGCCCAACTGTTACCATATCCTGACTCAAGAACAAAATGTTCTCTTCATAGATAACCCTGGTTGTGTTTCAAACCTGCGTATTTTGTGTATTTCAAACTTTTGTTGCCACAATATTTGGGGAATTGAAAACATTGATCCCTTGTCAATTACTTTTGTCGCAAATATTTATAACACACAATTCCCCTGACAATGAGAGCAGCTTATTTTGAGTACATGTTGAGGGGCCAGCTTCACCCACCATAGTGAGACCCAGTTTCCCGGGATAAGGAGTTACACCCGTGACGTATAATCTCCGAAGTTTTATTACCCTCCCGAACCCGACCTTTCTTTCCAGGACAGCCTGCTGCCACAACAAAGATCCACTTTGTAAGTAAACAGTTGGCCAGATTAATGTAGGATGTGTGTGATATGATATCTTATTACCATATATTTCATTATATGTTAAAACATAGGCATCAGAGATGCATCAACCCTCAGCCCTGGTAACTCATTGCACAACATTCGCTCCACACAATATTTGTGAACAAAACGTCACTGCACCAAGGCAAATTGATGCAGGGGTAAAAAACCCATAAAATCTACTTCCTTTGATAGCTTAGGTGTGTCAAGTATCATGAAACTGTCATCATTTACTCTAGAATTATTGATATGGGCCTGTGACCTTGAAAAGCAGGTTAAGGTCACCGTCCATCAAACTCATGTGGAGTCTTCCCAGATTCTTATGTGTGTCAATTTTCATGAAGCTGCCATCATTTGTTCTTAAGTTATCACGATGACAAGGATGATTTAACATAATTGTCCCTGTGACCTTGAAATCAGGTGAAGGTCATGTTCCATCAAGAGAAGTCTGAGGTCTTCACCAGATGCTTGTGTGTGTCAAATCTCATAAAGCTGCCATCATTCGTTCTTGAGTTATTGCGATTCTTGGGATTTCACATAATTGTCCCTGTGACCTTGAAAAATAGGTCAAGGTCGCCGTCCACCGAACTAGTCCGAGGTTTTGACCAGATGCTTATGCGTGTAAAGTTTCATGAAGCTGCCATCATTTGTTCTTGAGTTATCACGATGACAAGGATGATTTCACATAATTATCCCTGTGACCTTGAAAAGTAGGTGAAGGTCATGTTTCAAAAAAAAAATTCTGAGGTCTTCACCAGATGCTTGTGTGTGTCAAATCTCATAAAGCTGCCATCATTCGTTCTTGAGTTATTGCGATTCTTGGGATTTCACGTAATTGTCCCTGTGACCTTGAAAAATAGGTCAAGGTCGCCGTCCACCGAACTAGTCCGAGGTTTTGACCAGATGCTTATGCGTGTAAAGTTTCATGAAGCTGCCATCATTTGTTCTTGAGTTATCACGATGACAAGGATGATTTCACATAATTATCCCTGTGACCTTGAAAAGTAGATGAAGGTCATGTTTCAAAGAAAAAATTCTGAGGTCTTCACCAGATGCTTGTGTGTGTCAAATCTCATAAAGCTGCCATCATTCGTTCTTGAGTTATTGCGATTCTTGGGATTTCACGTAATTGTCCCTGTGACCTTGAAAAATAGGTCAAGGTCGCTGTCCACCGAACTAGTCCGAGGTTTTCACCAGATGCTTATGCGTGTAAAGTTTCATGAAGCTGCCATCATTTGTTCTTAAGTTATCACGATGACAAGGATGATTTCACATAATTGTCCCTGTGACCTTGAAATCAGGTGAAGGTCATGTTCCATCAAGAGAAGTCTGAGGTCTTCACCAGATGCTTGTGTGTCAAATCTCATAAAGCTGCCATCATTTGTTCTTGAGTTATTGCGATTCTTGGGATTTCACATAATTGTCCCTGTGACCTTGAAAAATAGGTCAAGGTCGCCGTCCACCGAACTAGTCCGAGGTTTTCACCAGATGCTTATGCGTGTAAAGTTTCATGAAGCTGCCATCATTTGTTCTTGAGTTATCAAGATGACAAGGATGATTTCACATAATTATCCCTGTGACCTTGAAAAGTAGGTAAAGGTCATGTTTCAAAGAAAAAATTCTGAGGTCTTCACCAGATGCTTGTGTGTGTCAAATCTCATAAAGCTGCCATCATTCGTTCTTGAGTTATTGCGATTCTTGGGATTTCACATAATTGTCCGTGACCTTGAAAAATAGGTCAAGGTCGCCATCCATCGAACTCATTCGAGGTTTTCACCAGATGCTTTTGTGTGTCAATTTTCATGAAGCTGCCATCATTTGTTCTTAAGTTATCGCGATGACAAGATGATTTCACATAATTGTCCCTGTGACCTTGAAAAGTAGGTGAAGGTCATGTTTCATAGGAAAAATTCTGAGGTCTTCACCAGATACTTATGTGTGTCAAATCTCATAAAGCTACCATTATTCGTTCTTGAGTTATTGTGATTCTTGGGATTTCACATAATTGTTCCTGTGACCTTGAAAAATAGGTCAAGGTCGCCGTCCATCGAACTCGTCCGAGGTTTTCACCAGATGCATATGTGTGTCAAGTTTCATGAAGCTGCCATCATTTGTTCTTGAGTTATCGCGATGACAAGGATGTTCGCTACAGACATACATACAGACATACAGACATACATACATACATACATACATACCCACGCCAGGAGTACTGCAATACCCTCAGCCTGATTACATCAGGGGCTGAGGGTAAAAACATAGGCATCAGAGATGCATCAACCCTCAGCCCTGGTAACTCATTGCACAACATTCGCTCCACACAATATTTGTGAACAAAACGTCACTGCACCAAGGCAAATTGATGCAGGGGTAAAAAAAACCCATAAAATCTACTTCCTTTGATAGCTTAGGTGTGTCAAGTATCATGAAACTGTCATCATTTACTCTAGAATTATTGAGATGGGCAGGTGACCTTGAAAAGCAGGTTAAGGTCACCGTCCATCAAACTCATGTGAAGACTTCCAAGATGCTTATGTGTGTCAATTTTCATGAAGCTGCCATTATTTGTTCTTAAGTTATTGCAATGACGTGGATTTGACATGATTGTCCCTGTGACCTTGAAAAGTAGGTAAAGGTCATGTTCCATTAAGAGAAGTCTGAGGTCTTCACCAGATGCTTATGTGTGTCAAGTCTCATAAAGCTGCCAACATTCGTTCTCGAGTTATGGCAATGATAGGGATTTCACATAATTGTAACTGTGACCTTGAAAAGTAGGTGAAGGTCATGTTCCATACAAAATTGTGTGGGGTTTTCATCAGATGCTTATGTGTGTCAAGTTTCATGAAGCTGCCATCATTTGTTCTCGAGTTATCGCGATGACAAGGATGATTTCACATAATTGTCCCTGCGACCTTGAAAAGTAGGTGAAGGTCATGGTCCACCATGAGAAGTCTGAGGTCTTCACCAGATGCTTGTGTGTGTCAAATCTCATAAAGCTGCCATCATTCGTTCTTGAGTTATTGCGATTCTTGGGATTTCACATATTTGTCCCTGTGACCTTGAAAAATAGGTCAAGGTCACCGTCCACCGAACTAGTCTGAGGTTTTCAACAGATGCTTATGCGTGTAAAGTTTCATGAAGCTGCCATCATTTGTTCTTGAGTTATCACGATGACAAGGATGATTTCACATTATTGTCCCTGTGACCTTGAAAAGTAGGTGAAGGTCATGTTCCATCAAGAGAAGTCTGAGGTCTTCACCAGATGCTTGTGTGTGTCAAATCTCATAAAGCTGCCATCATTCGTTCTTGCGATTCTTGGGATTACACATAATTGTCTGTGACCTTGAAAAATAGGTCAAGGTCACTGTCCATCGAACTCGTCCGAGGTTTTCACCAGATGCTTATATGTGTCAAGTTTCACGAAGCTGCCATCATTTGTTCTCGTACTATCGCGATGACAAGGATGATTTCAAATAATTGTCCATGTGACCTTGAAAAGTAGGTGAAGGTTATGTTTTATAGAAACAATTCTGAGGTCTTCACCAGATGCTTATGGGTGTCAAATCTCATAAAGCTGCCATCATTTGTTCTTGAGTTATGCGATTCTTGGGATTTCACATAATTGTCCCTGTGACCTTGAAAAATAGGTCAAGGTCACCGTCCATCGAACTCGTCCGAGGTTTTCACCAGATGCTTATATGTGTCAAGTTTCACGAAGCTGCCATCATTTGTTCTCGAGTTATCGCGATGACAAGATGATTTCACATAATTGTCCGTGTGACCTTGAAAAGTAGGTGAAGGTCATGTTTCATAGGAAAAATTCTGAGGGCTTCACCAGATGCTTATGGGTGTCAAATCTCATAAAGCTTCCATCATTTGTTCTTGAGTTATGCGATTCTTGGGATTTCACATAATTGTCCCTGTGACCTTGAAAAATAGGTCAAGGTCACCGTCCATCGAACTCGTCCGAGGTTTTCACCAGATGCTTATATGTGTCAAGTTTCACGAAGCTGCCATCATTTGTTCTCGAGTTATCGCGATGACAAGATGATTTCACATAATTGTCAGTGTGACCTTGAAAAGTAGGTGAAGGTCATGTTTCATAGGAAAAATTCTGAGGGCTTCACCAGATGCTTATGTGTGTCAAATCTCATAAAGCTGCCATCATTCGTTCTTGAGTTATTGTGATTCTTGGGATTTCACATAATTGTCCCTGTGACCTTGAAAAATAGGTCAAGGTCGCCGTCCATCGAACTCGTCCGAGGTTTTCACCAGATGCATATGTGTGTCAAGTTTCATGAAGCTGCCATCATTTGTTCTTGAGTTATCGCGATGACAAGGATGTTCGCTACAGACATACATACAGACATACAGACATACAGACATACATACATACATACATACCCACGCCAGGAGTACTGCAATACCCTCAGCCTGATTACATCAGGGGCTGAGGGTAAAAAATAAGGTTAGATTATTAGGAACTCCCCCTTTAAATTATCAACCTATCTTGACAATACTCTCAACTGATCAGTTGATAGCAATACAGTTACTCTCAAACCGGAAATTCTGTTTAAAACAATTTAGATATCACAGTTATGAAATTTGTCATGTGCACACAATGAATTTAACATGTTATGTGCTGAGATTAGGACGAGCACTGACATGTACACTGCCCCATAATCTTGATCTACTTATCATGACATACGTTATTCTGAAAGATTGAGATGGCACAAAATTAAAATCAACATTCCACTTGTGATTTCTAACCAGCTCTTTCTCCTTATTTGGCCTGAAAGAATGAACAAACCACAAAATTGATTTACAGGACAAAAAGGTACAAATGCTCAGATTTGAAAAAATGTAAGAGAGAGATCATATAATATAAACGTCTTTGTAATCTGATACTATGTATGACTGTGATACACAAACACCTGTACATGCTCTTACTAGCCACCTCTATGTACACTTATCACCTTGCTGTCATGTGGGGCTAATACGAGACATGTCTCACTTACCTCAACACAAATACATACAGGACATACATGATTCTCTTCCCATGTTTAGCAGGAAAAAACATGACAAAACACAAAAAGTACCAAATCTTGATTGTAACAACTAAAATATTGTGACTTAAGACAGGAATAACTTCACAACTTGTTTGGGGCATCACAAAAGCCACATTGAGATGAGATTTGTCTTTACAATATAATGGTGTATTGACATGGAATACCAGCAACACAATGGTCTGTGGAGCATTCTACAGTACACCTTCTCTTCTACTGTTTTATGACTCTGTATACAATAGAACAGGCCACATTGTGTGGTGCTGTACATCACAATGATTCAGTGAAATGTTCACCCATACCTTAGAGTAGTATATTACTCTAAGCCCATACTCAACTCAAAAGAACTGTCAATTAATATATCCATTGTGACCACAAGATATCATCTTGATAATAGCTAGCAAATAACTAGGCAACCAACAAGACATGTTATGAGTCTTTTGGTCAAGCATACCTAAGAATCATATACTGGTATATCACTGAAAAAGCATATCCAGAAGATATCACAGGTCTTGCCCACAAAAGAAACATTTAATATGTCATCCAACAAGGTCTTGCCCACAAAAGAATCATTTAATATGTCATCCGACAAGGTCTTGCCCACAAAAGAAACATTTAATATGTCATCCGACAAGATATATATATATATAAACCTAAATATAAATATCTTGAATCAAGAGAAGAGTATCAACCCTCAAGCCAAATTAAGAATCTTTCAATCTTCATTGATATCCATGTTAATCCAAAGAATAATGGCCGATCAATGAATAAATTTCAAGTGTATTATATTGACTGTGGTCAAAGTATGGTTTATGATTAGACCACTACACTCCACTGTAACTGTGGTCATGAAGGTGCCAACTTAATTCATTGGATAAGCTCTCCTATACTTGTTGCATATCAATCACATCAATACAGCAACAAAGATGGATCACAGGCAGACAGGGAAACACTGCTGTGACATGCCTGGACCAAAAAGCTTGCTTGTAGTTAAACTGACCTGTTATATCGCTCTTAATGAATGCTCACTTTCCTTTTAACTTTGTACCTCTCAGGCATTTATCACACTTCTCCACCTGTGTATATGTTACCATGCCAACCATCAACCGCACACTATATGTTGGTGACCTATATACAGACCTAAATTCAGTATATGAATCATGTTTGTCTGGGCTCCACATTTGACCTACTTCATTATCTTGAGCTGGTGTCACCACAGGAAACAGTGTCCAATAGCCTTTGGTCTTGCCTTACGCCCAAACATGAATGACTTCAATAATCTCTTCAATGCTTTAAATTAAACAATTTTCTGTTAGAGTTTCCCAACATTTAACTACTCCACTATAACCAAGAGTTATAGATATTTGGATAATGTATTGTGGCCAGAGTGTGGCGTCTGCCTGGCACCATTCTTGACACACCCACTCACACAAATACCCATACACACACACATTTATATACACACATACACACAGAAGTAACCTTCATGTGCTCACGGACTATTCCATTGAATGAAAAAATGACACAGTTGTGAAATGACCTGATTGTCAATGGTATCTGAATGTCAAACTATTTTACCCTAAAATTGTATCCAATAGAGAATTATAAAATTTCCTTTTTTTCGAAACCCTGGAGGACACAAATTAAATGTTTTCTAAACTACAGGGAGAAAAAGGATTATATAGAAGTATGTGGAAAGATCAGTGTCTATAGAGCAAGCAGAGATCAGATCTGTCAACATAAGTTAGGAGATATCAGTGTGATCAACATGGCAGGAGAGATTGGTATGGAGAGATCTGTGTTACCCTTGAGCTATCCACAAACCAAATGATAAAAATAGGTTTCATCTCAGCCATGTCTCTATATATAGTATTACTCTTTATAGATGAAAGGCACAAAAACTCGTGCCACATCTCTGTCAATCTCTTGTTTCAAATTAAAGTGCATATTCTTTACTACATATTTAAAGGATAATACATAAAATGCAAAGACATCAAGGCATTTGTAGAATCTGTAAACTTTCTTACATTATTTCTTTCCAGAAGTTTAAATTTGTATTCCAAAAGAGATAAAAAAAAAGTCTGTGAATGGTGGAACATGCTATAAATAAGATTATTCCCTAGAAAGTTTACAAATTTTGTGCCCCCTGTTGCATAATTGTTCATAATACTTGCAAAGAACTTCAATGCATTGTCACACCCAACTTTGTGCAGGAACAAAATAGTATTCTGTAGGACACTATTCATTTCAATAATTCCCTCAATAGGACCACAGACTTTTCTGATTTTTCTCCACACGCTCTCAGATTTGGGCATAAACATGAATCAAATATAAGGCTTGGGTAAGTTTGGAAACACTGAAGTTGAGGAATGGATAGTGCAGAACAGAATATCCATACTTTAAGTTCATGAAAGTAAATGTAACAACTGGATATGCATATAAAAAATCTTCTCATCCATAGTTGTGATTTCAGAGAGATCAGTGTGGTCTACATGGTGGGGAGAGATCAATATTGTCTACATGGTGGGGAGAGATTAATGGATTTATGTTATGCCCAGGACTGGCAGTGTTTTCAACATTGTGGAGAGATGAATTCATATAGTATCCCTGGCTATATTCCAGGGCTGCGACAGTATTGTGAACTATGTCACCCAGGCAGCAAGTAAGGGAAGAAGGGGACTTTATCCTTCGTCATTTGGGCATGCACTAATCAGAACTTCACTAATAATCAGATCACTATAATCAACATGGTTAACATGGTTATAAATAATGATTTATCATATAATTTGACAGGTAAAATCCTGCTTCTAAATCTTACAGCTGTGCACATATCCTGGTCAATATAAATATCTGAATATACAGTTAACATTCACACATGATCAGTGATGGTACTATTATTAACAATCCTACGGATCTGGCTGCTCGATTTGGCTGCTATTAGTTACCTTGTAATATTTTGAAAAAGAAAGAAACTAGAGATATTTTGCTAACTCTCATTTTATGGGATTTTGAAATTGTCAACTTTTGACAAAATTCATAGCATTTGTTTCCATTTGAGACCCTATATTTATCGCAAAGTTGACAACTTACAATTAATGTGATGATGGTTATGATAAATATGATAACAATGTAGGGATGTTCACAGGGACAGACAACCACTGCCTGACGTGGCTGCTGCATCTACCTACACTTCTCTACATGTAGCTTACTATGTTGTAGCATGCAAAAAAAAAGTTTGGCTAGCCAACACACATATAATATAGCACTCGCTCTGCTACAGATATATGGCTTGGACAGCTGCCAAGTCCCAGACATCAGACATACATTCGCTGTGTTCTGACAATTTGTATGCTGATATTACACTCCAAGTTAAGATTTTAATGCATTCCTTACTTTCAACTAATTGTAAATGTTTTACATGTAATTGTTGTTATAAAAGGTAGTAATAGGACAATTTTGGTGTCTGAATCATATTACACTTTAAAACTTACATTAGCTTTGTCAGAAACTTCAGATCAGTAATCATATTGTACCAAAATCTATTTATCTTTCTGCTTTATCCATTCAAAATCAAAATTAATTGAAACAGTAAAAAAAACTATGTTCCATCATATATGTATATCTGATGCCAACATTATAAAAATTCAGTCAACTAATAGCTTCAACTTCCACATATCTATGATCCACTGCAAAGTGCATCATACCAATACTACCTCTGCACCAGTGGTCTATTAAAAAAACTTCTCAAACTTTCAGCTCTCTAGGTTATACTTTCAGTATTTATGTTACATGTTTTGAGAAAGGGACAGTGGATCCAAGATCAACCTTCCCTTTTGGAACACTGACCAAAATCTTTGAGGTCAAGACCTGCATTAATATGTCCATAGATTGACTATCATGATCGATCTTGTATATATAACACCTGTCATGATCATGTACGCATAGCATATAGATGACTTGTTCTGATCTAGTATGCATATAGATCACCTGTTATGATCTAGTATGCATATAGATCACCTGTTATGATCTAGTATGCATATAGATCACCTGTTATGATCATGTAAGCAAATAGATCACCTGTCATGACCATGTATGCATATAGATCACCTGTCATTACCATGTACGCATATAGATCACCTGTCATGACCATGTACAGATATAGATCACCTGTCATGATCATGTATGCATATAGATCACCTGTCATGACCATGTACGCATATAGATCACCTGTCATTACCATGTACGCATATAGATCACCTGTCATGATCATGCACGGATATAGATCACCTGTCATGATCATGCACGCATATAGATCACCTGTCATGACCATGTATGCATATAGATCACCTGGCATGATCATTCACGGATATAGATCACCTGTCATGATCATGTACGGATATAGATCACCTGTCATGACCATGTACACATTGTACAGATATAGATCACCTGTCATGATCAAGTATGCATATAGATCACCTGGCATGACCATGTACGCATATAGATCACCTGTCATGATCATGCACGCATATAGATCACCTGTCATGATCATGTACGGATATAGATCACCTGTCATGACCATGTACACATTGTACAGATATAGATCACCTGTCATGATCAAGTATGCATATAGATCACCTGGCATGATCATGTACACATATAGATCACCTGGCATGATCATGCACGGATATAGATCACCTGTCATGATCATGTACGGATATAGATCACCTGTCATGATCATGTATGGATATAGATCACCTGTCATGACCATGTACGCATATAGATCACCTGTCATGACCATGTACGCATATAGATCACCTGTCATGATCATATACGGATATAGATCACCTGTCATGATCATGCACGGATATAGATCACCTGTCATGATCATGCACGGATATAGATCACCTGGCATGATCATGTACGGATATAGATCACCTGGCATGATCATGTACGCATATAGATCACCTGTCATGACCATGTACACATATAGATTACCTGTTATGATCTAGTATGCATATAGATCACACCTGTCTTGATCCATCTGACAAGCACAAATATAACTTCACCAACGTGTACATAAATCACCTGTTATGATATTCCATACATTATTTCATGTCTATTCTGAAGGAATAATGATCATCAAAATACCACAGGAACCATTATGCTGGGAGCCGAGATATGTGACAATACAGTGGTGCTGTGACATATGCCACCGATCTATGGTTCAGACACTGTGGTAACAGATGGACGGAAATAATTATCTCTACCATGTTTATTCATTACAGGACATCATCATTAACTGTTTATAGACAACTACTTCATAGACAATGCACAAATATGAAGAAATTGAAGGTTTTGATCATACAATTCACAGTGCTACTTGCGAATAAGTTATGATTTTTCTCAAACAAAAATAGTGGATCCTTTCTATAAATATACAGTTACCTGTCAGAATAGGACACTTGTAGCAGATGGCATCCTCTGTGATATTTGGGAAAAATCACTTCATCCAACCTTTTCAGCTTTCCTAATGATGCATATATGCATAGACATAAACCCTATGATAACTCCTGAGCATCCTGTAAAATCAGGGAGCATAGTAATAATGCCAGAAAGTATTGGAAGCTGTTGAGGATGGTGGTGAGTCCAGGGTAGAGATGTTGGCGAACATGCAGTCTATTTCTGGCCACATTGATACACAACTCCTCCACTCAAACTTGCTGCTTCTGTGTCAAGATCCGTCAGTGACAACTCCACCAATATCATAAAAAATACTCACCCATGGCCATTTAAAACTCTTTGACAAATATCCATGTTGTTGTGTAATCTAATTCTTGTCTGCTTGGGCAGTTTATTCCAATATGTCTGCCTGGTCAAAGTGCTGGCCCTACCTACCTAGCAGCTTCCTCTCTCTAACTTGTATGTGACCTTCACCTTGCTCAACCTGCATATGGTCTCCTTGCTCATCTACTAAATTAGACCTGCATAGAATCTGTCACTCACAGAATCAATAGGACTGCCAAGCTTAACCATAATGCTCCTGAGAATCATGCACACCTCTGGCACATGGTTCGAGATCTTACCCTATCACCGATAATCATGATAATCTGCAGAGCTCATATTCATGAACGGATTTGATTGGCATGATGTGCTTTAAGGGTAGGAGTGTCGCTGGCCATCTCACCACACACACCTAGTCCTAATCAAGTCTTGTATGGTAATCACACCCACTCAAGAGTTGAAGATAATCAAACAATAGGAAAAACTGAGCAGCATTGGACATGTTTAACCACTTCAATACACAGCCTTGGAGGATTCATTTCAAACCGAATCATCCAAGCCCATGAATCAATATATAGAATTGTTTAATAAAAATAACTTAAATATGTATATAAATCAGTAATTCCTAGTTCTCACTGGAAATGCCCTCTGCATATTTTCATGTGGTGAAACTAATTGATACCCAGAGACAACTGTCATTAAAGACACTGCTATATAATGATCTGGTAACATTATTTTACCAACAATGACAACACTAATAATCATAACGTCCAAATTACTGACTCCTGCATGCTAACAACAAAACTTGTAATGATACCTGAACATGTCAATGTGACTGATCTTATTTTGTATGAGTACTGTTCCCAGATTCCCGCCTTCTTTGGTATTGTGGTGGAAATATGGCTGGTGCTTTAACCAACGAGACAAGTTTTGTTGCTTTGACTGTTAATTCATACACATGCTGTGTGCATATATACTTTTATGAAAAGTGACATTGCATTAATCCTTGCTAAAAATAACAATCAGCCTTTTATAATCAACACCAGATTGGAAGTCTCACTGTTGAGTTGGAGAATGAATGCTTTGTAATCAAACTTATGTACATCGCTAGCCCATAATCTCCTCCCAGGATGATGTCATAAGAGCAATATTCAAGATTCTTTGATGATTCAATGTTAGAATTTTTTTTCCTCTCTTTATCAACTTAATTGCTTAGATTATGAAAGAAATCTGAAAAATGTATTAGATATTACGTTGGGCCAAATTCTGAACTTTGAGATTCTATATATATATGTATTAACTTTCCTCAGAATAGTACGCCTAAAGGCCATGTATTTAGATTTATTACATGCAACCACAAAGGTGACTAACACCACATAGACAACAACTAGACAAGTAGCATGCAACCAAACATAAGTCATGTGACCACACAGGAGACAAATATCCTCACAAGTAATCATGTTAATAGTAATCTGAACCATTGACAGACATTCACACAAATCACAAACAACTTCAGCGGTGACAGGTAAGCAAACAACACGCTGATGACCATATTAACAATCTGGCTTCAAGTTAACCAGGATTATTTTATGTGTGACATAAATGACAACAAATATTACAAGTCCTAGTTCATTTACTAAGTACTGACAGTCTTTTTAACACACTTCCAGGTTTGACTTGAGTTGCTGTAATGAGCTGCTCTATCATGCTCAGATTTGACTTAAATTCCTTAAACTTCATCACCCTTTCAGTTTTGACTGACTAGCTACAACAAGTTTACTGATGATGCTTACAGTTTAGCAAAACAAAAAAGGTATTGACTAAATTATTTAGGAGATGACAGATGCAGAAAACACCCATGCTGCTCCCCAAGGATGCACATGCACAAATCTATGATAACTATTATATGGAGCAGCCAAACAGTAAATTCCTCAGGAGTTGGGGGTGTCAACATACCTCAGAGTGGCCTGTGCACCCAAATATTCCTTCACTTGCTCTCCATCAAACGTTCACTGAAACAGCATTGACAAACCACTTACACACCAACAAAGTAATTTAGGGCAAAG
The DNA here is from genome assembly GCA_949316495.1 of Amphiduros pacificus. Taxonomy (NCBI): domain Eukaryota; kingdom Metazoa; phylum Annelida; class Polychaeta; order Phyllodocida; family Hesionidae; genus Amphiduros; species Amphiduros pacificus. Next base: position 52,018,230 of record OX439001.1, on the reverse strand, counting down.
ACTGGCTTGTGTCAACATGTACAACGCAGTTTGTTCTACGGTCATAGAATATTAATAGTTTAACATATGATCAAATGTCATTCTCCTCAGTTGTAATTCCATACAGGTATATATCTAAGTTTTTAGCATTTTTTACCACAAGGCTTCAGGCTTTTTATAATACTTAATGTAAAAAAATAACAATGATAAAAAACAAATATGCACATATCCTATTCATGTACTTGAGATTTCCTTAATAGATCATACATTTTAAAGCAAAATTTTTAATTTTCATTAATAGAAAAGACAAGAGTCACAACGAAGAGGGAAGAGAAGTTAGTCATTAGCAATGGTTTATAATTGACCTGGTGCAAGAAACTCTAATCATATTTTATATTGAAATTAGAATTGAAATAATCTACTTCTTCTGTTAGGTGCAGTGAATATTTTTCTTGATTGTTTAGTTTTAAATGTATAAATCATTAATCCTATAAATTGGCATATTAGAAGCATATCTGCATATTATCATCATGGTATAGTAAACTTGAACATAGAGTACATAGTAATAACTTAAGTTGCTATAAAACATAGAAGTGGCACTAATAACAGAGATCTGTCTCAGCCATCTCTGCACTTATTGGGTGAACACTGGTAGTTGCATGAACTTGTTTGACCTCAGATGAGGCTCAAAGTAGGATAGCACTGTTTGGTATCATTCTAGCATTATTCACAAGGCTAATACCTTTCATGACATTATAAGCATGTTGCCTTACTCTCATGATGTCAGGGCCTCCATAATAACACCTTTGCCTCCATAATGTCCAGATATAAACTCCCAAAACGGCGATATAATTAATATCTTTGGCTTATAATACACAAAGAAAGATTCTATCACGTGTCAACAGTAGTCTGCCTCCACATAATAAGTGTATATTATGCAAAAGTTGGAGAAAATGTTAGTTCAACACTGCTTAAATATACATACACAACACAAGGTTGCCATTATGAAAAGCAGAAGTGACAGGGAGAAGCTCCTCTTTTTGGCATGAAAACGATCGGAGCACCACCACAATGTATTAACTCGCATTGAAATATTAATATTTTGCGCAATGATCTATCCCTGCAACTACGTATTTACGTTTTACTTTTAAATGGCCGCCAAATTTAAATGGTAGCATTGCTGATGTCTCGAGATTTCCTGACTTTCTTAGAAAGAACTGATTCATCTTGTAATCAGAAATTGGCAATTTCAAGCAAAATAACATCAATTTGGGGGTCCTCTTATACACAGGGTCATCCTATTTTCGAGTAAATACGGTATATTGCAATTCCTTTACCCCCCAAAAATAGACATGAAAGCCAAATAGATTTGTCAGCAATTTATCTTGTAATCAGTTACTTTAGAAAATGCATATGTTTGCAAAGCAAGTCTTTAAACAGATACCAGTTGGATGATGTTCTAGTTTAAAACATGATCATAATGATCAGAATTTAACTAAAAGTATGCTATTAGACAATCATTGATTCTTTTGAAAAAATATTTTTACAAAACAAAATATCAGTTTTCTAAATATGCTGTGGCCAACATATATCAAGGCTATCACTAACTTTTAGCCCAAAACTTTTAGGTAACAAAAATGAAAACATAGGCATCAGAGATGCATCAACCCTCAGCCCTGGTAACTCATTGCACAACATTCGCTCCACACAATATTTGTGAACAAAACGTCAATGCACCAAGGCAAATTGATGCAGGGGTAAAAAACCCATAAAATCTACTTCCTTTGATAGCTTAGGTGTGTCAAGTATCATGAAACTGTCATCATTTACTCTAGAATTATTGATATGGGCCTGTGACCTTGAAAAGCAGGTCAAGGTCACCGTCCATCAAACTCATCTGGAGTCTTCCCAGATTCTTATGTGTGTCAATTTTCATGAAGCTGCCATCATTTGTTCTTGAGTTATCACGATGACAAGGATGATTTCACATAATTGTCCCTGTGACCTTGAAATCAGGTGAAGGTCATGTTCCATCAAGAGAAGTCTGAGGTCTTCACCAGATGATTGTGTGTGTCAAATCTCATAAAGCTGCCATCATTCGTTCTTGAGTTATTGCGATTCTTGGGATTTCACATAATTGTCCCTGTGACCTTGAAAAATAGGTCAAGGTCGCCGTCCACCAACTAGTCCGAGGTTTTCACCAGATGGTTATGCGTGTAAAGTTTCATGAAGCTGCCATCATTTGTTCTTAAGTTATCACGATGACAAGGATGATTTCACATAATTATCCCTGTGACCTTGAAAAGTAGGTGAAGGTCATGTTTCAAATAAAAAAAAATTCTGAGGTCTTCACCAGATGCTTGTGTGTGTCAAATCTCATAAAGCTGCCATCATTCGTTCTTGAGTTATTGCGATTCTTGGGATTTCACATAATTGTCCCTGTGACCTTGAAAAATAGGTCAAGGTCGCCGTCCACCGAACTAGTCCGAGGTTTTCACCAGATGCTTATGCGTGTAAAGTTTCATGAAGCTGCCATCATTTGTTCTTGAGTTATCACGATGACAAGGATGATTTCACATAATTATCCCTGTGACCTTGAAAAGTAGGTGAAGGTCATGTTTCAAATAAAAAAAATTCTGAGGTCTTCACCAGATGCTTGTGTGTGTCAAATCTCATAAAGCTGCCATCATTTGTTCTTGAGTTATTGCGATTCTTGGGATTTCACGTAATTGTCCCTGTGACCTTGAAAAATAGGTCAAGGTCGCTGTCCACCGAACTAGTCCGAGGTTTTCACGAGATGCTTATGCGTGTAAAGTTTCATAAAGCTGCCATCATTTGTTCTTAAGTTATCACGATGACAAGGATGATTTCACATAATTGTCCCTGTGACCTTGAAATCAGGTGAAGGTCATGTTCCATCAAAAGAAGTCTGAGGCCTCACCAGATGCTTGTGTGTGTCAAATCTCATAAAGCTGCCATCATTCGTTCTTGAGTTATTGCGATTCTTGGGATTTCACATAATTGTCCCTGTGACCTTGAAAAATAGGTCAAGGTCGCCGTCCACCGAACTAGTCCGAGGTTTTCACCAGATGCTTATGCGTGTAAAGTTTCATGAAGCTGCCATCATTTGTTCTTGAGTTATCACGATGACAAGGATGATTTCACATAATTGTCCCTGTGACCTTGAAATCAGGTGAAGGTCATGTTCCATCAAGAGAAGTCTGAGGCCTCACCAGATGCTTGTGTGTGTCAAATCTCATAAAGCTGCCATCATTCGTTCTTGAGTTATTGCGATTCTTGGGATTTCACATAATTGTCCCTGTGACCTTGAAAAATAGGTCAAGGTCGCCGTCCACCGAACTAGTCCGAGGTTTTCACCAGATGCTTATGCGTGTAAAGTTTCATGAAGCTGCCATCATTTGTTCTTGAGTTATCACGATGACAAGGATGATTTCACATAATTGTCCCTGTGACCTTGAAAAGTAGGTGAAGGTCATGTTTCAAATAAAAAAAATTCTGAGGTCTTCACCAGATGCTTGTGTGTGTCAAATCTCATAAAGCTGCCATCATTCGTTCTTGAGTTATTGCGATTCTTGGGATTTCACATAATTGTCCCTGTGACCTTGAAAAATAGGTCAAGGTCGCCGTCCACCGAACTAGTCCGAGGTTTTCACCAGATGCTTATGCGTGTAAAGTTTCATGAAGCTGCCATCATTTGTTCTTGAGTTATCACGATGACAAGGATGATTTCACATAATTATCCCTGTGACCTTGAAAAGTAGGTAAAGGTCATGTTTCAAAGAAAAAATTCTGAGGTCTTCACCAGATGCTTGTGTGTGTCAAATCTCATAAAGCTGCCATCATTCGTTCTTGAGTTATTGCGATTCTTGGGATTTCACATAATTGTCCGTGACCTTGAAAAATAGGTCAAGGTCGCCATCCATCGAACTCATTCGAGGTTTTCACCAGATGCTTTTGTGTGTCAAGTTTCATGAAGCTGCCATCATTTGTTCTCGAGTTATCGCGATGACAAGATGATTTCACATAATTGTCCCAGTGACCTTGAAAAGTAGGTGAAGGTCATGTTTCATAGAAAAAATTCTGAGGTCTTAACCAGATGCTTATGAGTGTCAAATCTAATAAAGCTACCATTATTTGTTCTTGAGTTATTGTGATTCTTGGGATTTCACATAATTGTCCCTGTGACCTCGAAAAATAGGTCAAGGTCGCCGTCCATCGAACTCGTCCGAGGTTTTCACCAGATGCATATGTGTGTCAAGTTTCATGAAGCTGCCATCATTTGTTCTTGAGTTATCGCGATGACAAGATGATTTCACATAATTGTCCCTGTGACCTTGAAAAGTAGGTGAAGGTCATGTTTCATAGAAAATATTCTGAGGTCTTCACCAGATACTTATGTGTGTCAAATCTCATAAAGCTACCATTATTCGTTCTTGAGTTATTGTGATTCTTGGGATTTCACATTATTGTTCCTGTGACCTTGAAAAATAGGTCAAGGTCGCCGTCCATCGAACTCGTCCGAGGTTTTCACCAGATGCATATGTGTGTCAAGTTTCATGAAGCTGCCATCATTTGTTCTTGAGTTATCGCGATGACAAGGATGTTCGCTACAGACATACATACATACATACATACATACATACATACATACATACCCACGCCAGGAGTACTGCAATACCCTCAGCCTGATTACATCAGGGGCTGAGGGTAAAAACACCCATAATGACTTTCTATGGGCCTATTCTATTGACAGATAAATCTGATTTTCTGCTGATCTCTCAGTTTAACACATTTAATACTTGGGATGCAGACCCTATTATAGCTCATTGATGTGGCAGTCTTGAATCTGTTTATCATCATCATAAAAAATTGTGATTGTAAGACACAGAAAAAAAAAGACACTGATGTTTGGATTTTATTTTCATTCTGCCAAAAACGGCAATCTTTGTGAAATTATTAAATACCAGAGCAATTATTCTATGTGTTTTGGAACTGAAATTCAAATCGAAACTCAAACAATTTACTCCTATTTCTGGAGTTTTGCAAGGTTGAAATGCAGACAGATCTTCGCTCGACATGCTCACCATTGTTACTTTGCATGCTTCTTGTAAACCATTTGTTAGATGATCTGTGATTGGGAAAAATATCACTCTTGAGTCTTCTAACTCTCCATTGTTTCAGCTCCCATGATTGATCAGTAAACCAGATGTGTGTACCAAATAGTATTATTTTAGGATAAATGCAATATGTCAGTGATTATTTTGGGTTAGATTATTTTCAACTTTACGATACACAAATGTTACATATTGGTGTTCACTGCCATCTTGAAAGCTTTTTTATAAAATTATTTTATTTCAACTTCAAGAGATGCAATTTAAACTTTAAGACATGCAATTTAACCCAACATTTAATTAATTCCATACTGCATGATATGCAAATTAGATCAAGCTTTTGCAAGATAAGAGGTGCAAAATATGTTACTGTTTGAAATATTCCCATTTTTTTTTTCCAAAACTGGCAGAAATTCAAAACTTCAGCAATGTTAATTGATCAACTTATGGAATGCTTTCAAAGAGAAATATGAAAACAGCCTAAGATAGCCAGGTGAAAACAGCTAGAGAATAATTCCTTCCAGTTTGGGAGAAAAGGTTTTAAGATGGGGATATGAAAACACACCAACCAGACTGGCAATCAGTGAAGTTAACACATAGGTGAACTTCCCAAGAGGAAGTTGGTCCCCTGATTATGATGTTCAGACACTCAATTTATCATAACAGTATGGTCTTCTGGGTTAGGAAAGGCCTTAGGAAAGTTTTGAGCTGTTAAAGAGCTACCTGGGCTGACTTACACATAGATATGGTGGGCCCGAGCTCACTTGGGAGGCCAAATTCACTGGTATTTATTTACCAGACTTACCCGGGCCAAAGTTAGCTAAACTTGTCATGTGAATGACATCTTAAATCATATTAAGAAATCAATCATTTGGTCATAAAGTAGGATAAGCCTTTTTCAGAAAAAAATGTGGATCCTCCCATGTGAAAAGAGTTCTGACGGTTTCATGTCAAACTTTGACATGAGTGTGTCAAAATCGGTGGACTGACCACTCAGAACCAATCCAATGACAGGCAATATTCTTGTTCACGTACTTGTCAAAACAAGCACCTGCTCCAAATTTCATTCACAATTCAAAGAACTTTACCGGTACGAATAATGTGATAAAAGTGCAGCTACTCCTTCTGATTATGAGGTTGACACACTACAGTTTTAAACTTTAATAGTTTTGAGGCAAATTTAACAACAAGTTTTAAGTTGAGATTGTATCTCCAAGCATGCCAAGTTCCAAAACGAAGTGAGCCTTGTCATGTTGAAAACAGAGTTGCCAAAGTTAAAAATTACCTCTTCTGGTGGCAAATATTTGGGAACAACTGCGTCGTAGACTTCAAGGAACTGTTCTGTGTCGTCGTTACGCAAAGCCGATGCTAAAAGGAAGGAATAACGTGCATTTTCTTCACAATTTCCATCACCAAGTCCCATTTTGACTAGCGGCCATTTTGAATAAATTGGAAAATCTGTTGTCATGTTACGGAACGAGGCATGTGATTGGTGGAAAGGACAGGCACATCAAAATACTAACCTAACATTTGATGGTAACGACATGGTCACTGTCTCAAAATACACACTGGTAGTAACTGAGAGAAATATTTATTATTGTTCTAAGGAAGAGACAGACAGAATGTTTTTAAAAGATCAGATATTGATGCTTTCGTCTCAGTTTTTTGGATTACAAAAAAAAACAAATTAAAATATGGTTTAATGTTTATGAGGTAATACAAAATGTAAAATATTACACTTCTGATGTTCACATGCATGCATGAAAACCCTTGATTCAACAGGATGTGATTCTCAGATTGACACTAGGACCATATTTTAAGTTTATATTAATTGGCATATATCCAAACCTCAGGCCTGTAATGAATATTTAAAAAAAATATCAATGGAAATAGACCTATAGACCTACTCTCTATATAATTTTTTAAAGAAAATCTCTTTTTGACCATAAGAGCAACATATGGTGCCAAGATTATGAGAGGAAACATCTTTTCTTTTTTTAAATGTTATTTTATTACTATTTTGCAAAAATAAACAGAAATGTAATGATTTGATTCTTACAGACTAGATTGACCTCATGGCCAGCTGACTCAAATTTAAAAATCTATGATTAAATCTTGAAATTATCAGCTTTGAATGAATGAAAACCTGTTGGTTATTAACTCATCACTTGAAGATTTATCTGTCTGGTTGTTTCTTGGGGATGTTTATCTTGTTAGGGTTAATATCGTGAAGAGCCCATCACATGAAAAGTCCCTTTCAGGTGGGAGAAATAATTGAATTTGTGATTTTCTGGCTGCATTATTTTCCACAAACTCGAATAAAAGTTCTGGAAAAATAAATGATTTTGCATTTTTCAACTTTGATAGATGTTATTTATGTTTTTTGTTTTGGCCTGTCATGGATGAAACAGTTTATTAAAACAGGTCTCCACCCTTCTATTAGATCTACGAGAATCTTTTTTGATTTAATTAAGGATTTGTATCTTTGAAACTTATATATTTTATATTTTATTTTACTCAACACACTTATAATTATAAATATCGGATATCTGGTCACAATAAACTGTGTGGACATTTGTCATATGCTAAAAATAGGAATCAGTTGAATTGAGTCATTCCGTTTACCGATGCCACGTTGCTACTTTGTCGTGACCAACTGGCACCACCTGCAAAACCTTTAGGAGGGATCTGCGGACACTCTTCGTGGGAGAGTGATTGATTTTATCACTACACACATCAGTATATGTTCAGGACATCGTTTGTGAAAGTCACCTTGTATCAAGAATAATGGAGGAGAACATATTTTTGTTTGTTCCAAACCTGATAGGTAAGTTTTTAAGTCTTCAGAACCAGGGAAGGATGCACTGATCAGGACTGTCTTTGAGTTTGAGTGAGATCGTGAGATTGCAACTAGCAGAGCCAAGGGCAAGGGTAAACAATACATATTCCACCAAATGCGGAGAATGAATGAGGCCAATATGATTGTGTACCTTCGTTATAAAATCTGGGCATTAAATCTTGTTATTGCCAGGGGTTTATTTCCCGATTTTGATACATTGTGACGTCACGTCCAGGTACTTCACGTGGATATATTTTGATCTTGTTTCTGCCAAATTCTGGTATGTTATAATAATGAATATCCCTGATAAAAGATTTTCGATCGAAGTCTGGGGCTGGCAGGCCTTGGATCCAGGGTGAAGATCTTTTGCTATCGATATGATATCTATTCTAAGGGATCTACTCGTGAGGGACCAGTTTTCCGTCGCTACCAATAACCGCCGATTACAGCGGCTAAGCTGGTGAGGACCCTTGTCGCCGCTGCCAGTCACGGTCTACTTCATCGGCGGTAACTGGTCCAGCACGAGTACAGTGATAAAAGTAGTTTCAAACACAAAATGCAGTCTTTTCTCTGTTATCTTGGAAAAAGTAGGGCTAACAACCGTCAATTTCGCGCATTTTGGTCTTTGTCAATCATTATATTATCCAACAAAACAAGGATAGTTGATTATATATGTTCTATAGTGTTCTATACTTTTGTTTATCTAATTATAAGAATATGTAAATATTCATGTAAAACTGACAGAGTCAGGAGCTGCTTCATCAGTGATGTTTTCGGGCGGTGTAAATTAAGTGTTGAGAAGTAGTTTCTGACAGTTGTATTGTACCAAAATGAAAAAAATAATACAGAAAGAGAATGATCCTCAAAGTTATAGCCAATATTTCTGGCCATATCTTATTTGCTTTCATCTCCATGTGGAACTGAAGTTGCAACCATAATTCTTATGTCATTATGTGCATTGGCTGCACCTTACTAACATTCACCTATTTATATATATTATATTTCAGGATATGGCCGAATCCTTCTGGCTTTAATTTCTTTCTACTTCATGCCAACGGACTATGTGACAGCAACTTGGACGTACTTGCTGAGTGGACTGCTAGATGCCTTCGATGGACATGCAGCAAGGATGCTTGGACAAAGTATGTACAATATGCACATGCAAAAAAAATCAAGATCTCTTCATCACTGAGTTATAAGAAATTGTGTACTTTAGTTATGACTGCCATGAACATGTAAGATTGTCAGATCTATATTTACCATGAACGTGATCAGAGAGGAAGTGTGGGGAGATTTGAAAAAAAAGAAAAAAGTTGCTATAAGTGGTATTGGCAGAGTTAAAATCTGCCACTGATAAGAGTGTGCGATCCCGCTGTTGTGTTTTTACGTAGCCCTCTGGTTCATGCTAAACCAGTTTCCACTTCAGTTTTATTTTGCAAGTTAATGCGATGGTTTGAGCAATATGTATTTGAGATATAGAGTAGTTTTCACTTATTTTTTTGTCAGAATTATGTTAGATGTGAAATATTGCCCACAATATGCCTATATTTCTGTATTAGAGCTTTGTTTTCAACCATCGGCAATTTTACCTAATTATTGGCCTAATTGTTGAGCCAGTGGAGGTCCCACAAGGTTTTACACAAAGGGGCTTTCATAGATAAATCTCAAAACATTACTTAGACCGCTACACAAGTGTGAGACAGCTGCATAAATGAGAGATAGTTACAGCAGTGAGAGATAGCTGCACCAGTGAGAGACAGCTACATAGGTGAGGCAGCTGCACAGGTGAGAGACAGCTGCATAGGTAGGAAACAGCTGCACATGTGAGATAATTACAGTTATGATTGTGAGACAGCGGCACAAGTGAGAGACAGTTACAATAGTGATAGATAGCTGCATAAGTGAGAGATAGCTGCACAAGGGAGAGACAGTTGCATAAGTGAGAGATAGTTGCAACAGTGAGAAATAGTTACAAGAGAGAGATAGCTGCACATGTGAGATACAGCTATATAGGTGAGAGATAGCTGTACAAGTGAGAGGCAGCTACATAAGTGAGACAGCTGCATAGATGATAGTTACAGTAAGAGAGTTACAACAATGAGATATAAACAGCTGCATCAGTGAGAGATAGCTGCACAAGTGAGAGATAATTACAACAGTGATACAGCTGCATAACCGAGAGATAGCTGCACAAGGTAGAGACAGTTGCATAAGTGAGAAATAGTTACAACAGTGAGAGACAATTACAACAGAGATAGCTGCACATGTGAGAGACAACTGCATCAGTGAGAGATAGCTGCACAAGTGAGAGATAGCTGCATAACTGAGAGATAGCTACAACAGGGAGAGACAGTTATAGCAGTGAGAGATAGCTGCACAAGTGAGAGACAGCTTCATAAGTGAGAGAAAGCTGCACAAGTGAGAGACAGCTGCATAACTGAGAGATAGCTACAACAGTGAAAGACAGCATCCTTTCCCAGCCGAAGGCACTTGTCTTTTGAAAAAAATGCCAGATTAAAGAGAACAAAAGTTTTTTTGTAACAGATGTTTGTTATTTTAAGATTCACTGCCATCAGTGGATATTATCAAAAAGTGTTAAAAGCGTTACCCTGTGATCATTATGATCATCAGGAATATGTAGTCATTTCTTGTGGTTGTAATTCTATCTGCTTGAGTTTCAAATTTGGAACCAGAAGTCTCTTACAATATATGCTGTGATAGATTTGTAGAGTGATGTTACAGGGAGATACCTACTCGAGATGACATAGACACAACTTTGCATCTATTTGCTCTTGAAAATTGATTTATAATAACATTATATTATACCAGAATAAATGTACTAAAAAGAACATTTATAATTTCAACAACCACACCTGAATGCAGTGATTGATTTATTTTAGTGATTGTTTGAAATTATATTTTGTTTCTTTAAATTTTTGTTTACTGTGTTTTGTTTAATGTAATTTTTGTTGTTATTATATTTTGTGGTGTTTTTGTGCATAAATATTTTAAAAAAATTCTTTACTTTTTGTCTGGTTCGTTTATTTTTGTCTATCAGTGTTACATGTGAAGCACCACTTTAGGTTGTATATTCAGGTAGTTATTTATTCTTTGTTTTTTCTGTTATCAGGTTCCAAATTCGGTGCAATGTTGGATCAGCTGACTGATAGATGTGCGACCATGTGCCTGCTTGTGACACTCAGCCATTTCTACCCAAGTTGGATGTTCTTCTTTCAGCTGAGTATGACCATTGACATTGCAAGTCATTGGTTGCACCTCCACAGGTAAGACATTTATGCACACACGCACATCCTTTGCACCTCAAGTTCTACACAAGGTGGAAATCTAGCCATCCGCGATTGCCCTTTAATATGATTTGTTTGTTCTGCCCACAAATTAAAACAGGAGTGTGATCTGCCCACAAATCATTGATTTGTATTTTTCTTGGATTCAAGCATGAATACTTATTGTTTCTATCCTATTTTCTAAAATACTCAGTCTGGCAAGAATTATTTTTGTAATTGATATCAAATTTCCATGTTGGAATCATTTTAATCTTCTGAGTGTCTGTCAATCCTGAAACTTCAACCATGGTCATATCTCTGCAACCATACAAGATTGCAATTTCATTGGGACAGACTTGCTCACAGGCCTTGACATAAAGAGAAAAATGTTGGTTGCCCAGTTGGGCCACCAAAGCATGAGAAGTAGTGGCCCGAAGTTTCTAAGGATAATTGGATGTGTGATACACTAAAGAGCATTGTACATAAGGCTGTATAGTGTCTGAGTGGGGGATACTTGTCCTAATCAAATATTGATTGTGATATGATATCTATCAAGGATTAGAATAATAATATCAAGATAGTTTGGACCAATAAAAGACCAAAAATATGGTTGCCCAACTGGGCCACTACAGCAGAGGTTTCACTGGCCCGAACAGAGGATCTGGTGGCCCTGGGCCACCGGGCCAGTGCGTATGTCAAGCCCTGGCTCACAATGGGCCTACTCATATTGGGCCTGATCATAATGGGCCGGCTCATAATGGGCCAGCTCATAATGGCCTGATCACAATGGACTTACTGCTCATAATGGGCTTGTTATGGCTGAGCACCAAACCATTGACTTTTTGTCTTGTCTTTGAAACCTGTCAGTGAGATGAAGATGTCGCTGCCAGTCTCTCAACATTCAAGATATCATTTTTTTTTATTTCAGCACACTGATGAAAGGTGGAGAGAGTCACAAGAAAATAGATCTCTCTGGAAATCCCATCCTGAGACACTATTATACAAATAAGGTATGTATGTCCTGATATATTATCCATACCCCATCTGAACTTTATTGTTTTCCTCTGGTGCCACTTATTATGAGATATACCGTATTTACTCGTGTATAAGTCGACTCGTGTATAAGACGACCCCCCAAAATTGAGGTTATTTTCCTTGAAAAAAACCATTTCCGAATATAAGACGAGTTGGTTTTTCAAGAGATATCGGCTCTGCTACCATTCAAGCTTAAGCTGAAGCTTGGCGGTCATTTTAAAAGTGAAACTTAAATATACTTAAAATATAAGATATAAGCCGTCTTATACACGAGTAAATATGGTAAAACGTAAATACGATGATCGTATTTTCGAAATAACGGATATCAGAGCGGATCGATTTTGATTGCGTTTTAAATGATAAATAAAGGTATTTACCCAATATTATCACAAATTGTTCGAGAACAGAACAAAACCATCAATCCATTTACAACGCAATTAAAATCGATCCACGTGTGAAAGCATTTCTGTCAACAGGGAAGACACGACTCAAAGCAGTGGAAACAAAGACGAAATGCAAAACTGTGAACGCTGATAATTGAAATCAGTGAGAACAAAGTCAAATCAAAGCATTTCGAAATAATATGTTTTAAATGATATATAAAGGTATTTACCCAATATTATCACAAATTCGCTTTGCAGGTCAAGAACAGAACAAAACCATCCATTCATTTAACATGCATTACGCAATACTAGCGTGAAAGCAAATATCGGACAGGCGGACTAGTGTCTACAAGTGGTTGAATATTTCTTTGTGTATTAACACACTTTGTTTTGATGCTAAGATCGATATAAACAATAATAATTAAAAGCGATATAATGAATATCATTGGCTTTATAATACACAAAGAAATATTCTCCCACGTGTTGGTTTTGACGCTAAGATTAAGGACGTCACGTACATCGTATTACGTTCTACATCGTGGAGAAATTCTTGCGAAAAATAATTTGTGATAATATTGGGTAAATACCTTTATATATCATTTAAAATATATTATTTCGAAATGCTTTGATTTGACTTTGTTCTCACTGATTTCAATTATCAGCGTTCACAGTTTTGCATTTCGTCTTTGTTTCCACTGCTTTGAGTCGTGTCTTCCCTTGTTGACAGAAATGCTTTCACACGTGGATCGATTTTAATTGCGTTTTAAATGATAAATAAAGGTATATACATAATATTATCACAAATTACGTTTTGCAGGTCGAGAACAGAACAAAACCATCCATTATTGCGCAATATATTAACAATCGTTTTCGCGCTAAAAACAAGAGCTTCTTCCCGTCACTTCCGCCTTTCAAAATTGCGACCACGTGTTGCGCTGAGTCATGTCTTCATTGTTGACAGAAATGCTTTCACACGCGGATCGATTTTAATTGCATTTCAAATGATAAATAATGAAAACGCTTTGTTTTGAGGCTAAAATCAATGATGTGGAGAAATTCTCGACGTAATTGTGATAATATTAAGTACATACCTTTATTTATCATTTAAAACGCAATTAAAATCGATCAGCTACGGATATGAAAGTTCAATTTGACATGTTGGCCGTTCCACTTTTGTCTCGTGGGCACCCAGACGCTAAGATAAAGGACGTCACGTACATCGTATTACGTTTTGTGATAATATTGGGTAAATACCTTTATTTATCATTTAAAACGCAATTAAAATCGATCAGCTACGGATATGAAAGTTCAATTTGACATGTTGGCCGCTCCACTTTTGTCTCGTGGGCACCCAGACGCTAAGATAAAGGACGTCACGTACATCGTATTAGGTTTTGTGATAATATTGGGTAAATACCTTTATTTATCATTTAAAACGCAATTAAAATCAATCTGCTACGTCTGATATTCGTTATTTCGAAAATATGAACATCATATTTACGTTTTACCGTATTTACGTTTTACCGTAAATACTCGAGTATAAGACTGCTCTCGTGTATAAGACGACCCCCTAAACATTAACTAAGAGTTTTTGGAAAAAAACCTCGTCTTATACACGAGTATATACGGTAGATGGTATTGACCCTTGTAAAACAAATTATCCATTTCTCTCAAGGTGGGTATTACAAAAGTCTTAAATCGTTAATATATGACAGAGGAAAGGGATGTTAAAACTCTTTTCAATTGTTTATAACCTGTATGTCCCCACATGTCTCCACATGTGTAATAGATGCTAAGTTAATATGTTGAAGTGAGTTAGATTTTCTCTTCCAGAACATCCTGTTTGTGATGTGTGCCGGCAATGAGTTGTTCTACTCGATGCTGTACTTACTGTACTTCACGTCTGGACCACTGGGCATCTTCTGGTTGATTCTCGTCGTCTCCGCTCCTATATCCCTCATCAAGACTGGCATCAGCATCGTACATCTCTATGTGGCCAGCCAAAATATCGCTGCCATCGACATGGACGACAGACAGAAAGCAGCCACTGACAAAGATCAAAAACAAGAATAGGAAATTGTTGAGCAATGATACAAGGGGGCCTGTATTAGGAAATTAGCAATATTTGCTGTCCTACTGTAAATTATTGACATTTTGTCTTTGGCTCTCCTGGTTAAAACCCCTCCGACTTTAGACAGGTACATCACAATGAAGCACACTTTAAATTCTTAAGTGTTATCTATATTTATTTTTCATCTGAAATCAGTACCTTTGAAATAATTTGTGACAGATTATGAATGGGTCTACAGATTGCTAGAATAAGTAATTGATATTGAATCCCAAGCCACATGTGACAGAATCCTTTGTTATTCTATCTAGATGTTGTGTACCCACACTCTAAATGTATCATTGTGTAGCTTGACTTCATAGGGGTTTAGATTCAAGTAGATTATTTTTGTAAAATCGTGATATTCATCTATGGGTAATTTATATTTGTACAGTGTAAATAGAAATCATGTGGAAACCTTTTAAACAATTCAATTTCTGCTACCTTAAACTGTGTAACAGACAGCTCAGATTACACAGATGTGATGAATGGATTCATCTTTGGTCTTTAACCTTTAAATTTAAATGCATTATTTCACGCTGGTGTCAGTAATAAATATTTCTGTCAACATGGATGAGTTTGATGGTGACATTGACAAGTGGAAAGTTTATGTAAGAGTTGTTGAGGTTAGGATTAATACAGGCTTGAGTAATGTTTTAATAATGAAATGGAAAAAAATAACCCAATAGGCAGATGTTTTGGTTTTCCTCACTTACTGCCAACAATCAATTTTTGAGTTTTGACCCTAATTTGAGGTAGCAGAATGGACACAGGCTGTACTGTGTGGAAGTGACAATATATGAAAGTTATATTTTAGGAAATTATATTTATTTAATTTGGATATTGCTCTGGATTATGAGCTATCAAAATCACTTTTGAAAGCTGGAAATGGTGGCCATGTTTTCTGATAGTCATAGATGGCATATTTTTTCTGAACTATTTAATGAATTTCTGTCTGTATTTCCTTGAACATGGTTTTATATTGGCCCATTCTCATAGTAAAACATTGTATGAAAGGAGATTGTTGGAGATTTATGTGAGGATTATGGTTGATGGTGAGTGTAAGGTGCCTTTTCCCTGGCACATATTGAATGCCATTAAGTATTGAGTAATCTGCTAAATTACTCCATACATTGCACACTCATGACATAATTATTTATTGATAAATTATTTAACTTGCTTAAGTTATAACAAGAAAATTATAACAAACTATTTTCTGTATTAAATGTGGGGGTATCAGTGCAGAACATTCCATCAACGCTATATTCTTCATTATATAATATAATATAGAATGTGTATCTCTTCAAATATACATGATGATGATGTTAGTATGGTGTTCGACATATGGAAGGTCACAGTTTGGGGTTTTATTTTTCTGCATTGCTTGCCAAATGTGATTATTGAAAAATAAATTTGTTGTGCCCTAAATGTGGGTGATTGGCAAAATGTTTGTTCAAGCCAACATGCCATTGATTGTGTTCTGAAGCACAGCATTAAAAAAATATATATAATAGTCATTTGGGGAATTATAATCTTTTAAGATATTCTAAAAGCAAACTTTTAATACTGCCGGTATGATCAGTATATTTATAAGAAACATTCCTTGAGCTTTTACAAACACAGATGCGACTTTTATAATTAAATGTGAATTGATGTTATTTTAAATGTTTAATGTTTTTATTGCCATAAGAAATACCTGTGTTGTGTAGTATTCAGTTTAAAACTTAGCAGTACAAGAAGTAATTTTCTCACCTTCAGAAAATAAGAAGGTTACTTGGTTGGCACAAGTGGTCTCCGCAGCTTGCCAGCTCATAATGATAGATGGAATGTTTAGTCTTGCCAGGTTGCTCGGATATGAAAAAATTGGGACCACTGAACACAGCAAATTAGCAGTGTATGAAGAAGCTAATTACTGGGTTAGTAAAACTGAAAATGACAACATATTTTTCAAAAATCCTAGCGGTTTTTCCAAATTGTGAGGAATCAAGATTATTAGGGTAATTTTTAAAATTTGACACAATCAATTTACTTGCCATTATTGATTGAAGTTTACATTCATTTTTGTTAGAAAAAAAAACATCTTATGGATGTTTCAGCCTGAGCCATCATTGAGTTCAAATATGGTCTGCATGACTCTGGTATATATTTTCTTTACATTAAAGGTCACAGTCAAATGCAACAAATACATGTACTCAATTTGGAAAATAATGGATCAATATACTCAGACTTTAAGATATCTGTTGGATCAAGTCTGGTATATTTTAGCCTGGACATTGCACATTATAACTGGACCTTGAAGACTTCTTGAATTTCTTTGAAATTTGGTTGATAATCGACTGATTTAAACTGATTTAGCCTTGATCATGCAATTACCACTGTGTGAAGTGTGCATTTATCATCATTTTTTGAACAAAGTATTTTTCCTGTGAATACTCTTGTAAGTCAGATAGAAAGAGTTTCAGTCAGGAATACTCTGCTTAAGCAAGACCAGTCGTCAGACAGTTATAAGCTATTTCTTAATGTCATAGTATTTTATTTTTAATGAATACATTCAATTTGTCACAATGTAACACTATATATTGCATAGCTATTTATTGTTAATAAATATTCAATTCCATCAATAACTTTTGTAGTCATTATTTTTAGGGAAAATCATCAAAAGTTCAGTGACCAATAAAAAATATTGAAAGTTGAAATATTGAGAGCCCACCACCTTAAAAATTGACCTGTTAAAACATAGATACACATTCTCGTCAATGTTGCTTGTTCAGTATCACAATGTGCCCTTCATAATCCTAGTATGATTACTACTTGCATGATAAAAATACAATCAATGTGTACAGTATTTTTAAAAAAATTATTGACATTAAGCAATATCTGCAAAGACAATTTTTTATTTGCCCATAAACCATATTTTAAAGTCAAATTGTCACCTTGAATATGAATAATCTTTGTCTGAAATTGTATTTTTTAATGGAAACAAGTTGAAAATCTGTGGGCTATAAGGTTGGTAAAAAATATTTTGAAACAGAACAATATTTCCTCGACTTCCCTTATGAAGCTTTTAATGCTGGGAGGGTCCATTGTCTGGATTGTATCAATAGGGTCCGGGTCCAGGAATTAACCTCAGAATGGACACCAAAGTATTGTCAACAAGGTTAACACCAACATCTGGGTTCACTGAACCCAGGGTTGCACCCAGAAATGCAACACCAAAATTTAAGGGGTTCAAATTGGCCATGAACAGAGATAAAACTACAAAATCATAAATATATTTTACCAAATTTAAAAATTGGCAGGCTTCAGAATATAACCCCGAGGAATATTATGTGCAAGTTAAGAAGGAATTGATGCAGTATTTTTAAGTCCCGGAGTGGTGTTGAAATGTGGATAAATGTGTTTGCTACCCCAGGTTTGCTCAAGCACGACATTGTTAAATGCAAATGTTATAAGGCATCATGGTCCGTGGAGACCCATCATGATGTATGTTCATTCTAAATATAAAGAGCCCAATAATTATAGAAAGTTAAAATATAACCCCCTGGGTTGATAGCTCTGCTGATTTAAATGAAAACACATGGACTGAAAAAACTTGTAACTTGCAAACAGGCTACCATTTTCCAAGATCCCAATTCAGTTTTGATGAGATATTCATTGATATCAGATCTTGTAAATTATTATCTTGTTATCAATGCAATATTCCAATGGTATCATTATGCGGTCTATGGGGGATACTAGTATCAAAGAAAATTATATTAACATATCAAAGATACCCACAGATGTTATCATGTTATCCAGCAGGATCCTCTGTGGAACCTACTGTAGTCTTATTCAATAAATATTTTCTGCAAACCAAGTATGAAGTTCCTCCTGTAAGTGGTTGCTGAGATATGCTACGCACAAAATAAGGTCACTGCATTAAGGCGCAGTCTCACTGTAGCAAACAGACTGAGCGAATGAGTTGCAGAGTGGAAAATTTACAAAGTTTTGCAGGTCTGCTTTTGTTCAGGTTTTTTTTGCACTTTGAGGGAACGAATTAGATAAAAGTCAATAAAAGCAAGCGCACCAGACCAAAGTGAACAACGCAGACGAATACTAATGAAGTACAAAAGCCATCTCTTGTGCTTCATTCTGCTTTTCTCAAGAGTGGCGCACAATACTGGAGTGAAAGGGTAAAGCAATGTTGTCTATGGACAGAGCACAAGTAAGAAGCTCACCAATATGGATGTTCATCTTTTGCTGACTCAGTTCCTTGATTATGTCTTCTCTGTACCTTTTCCGCACAAATGAAGGACTCAGCAAATACCATTGAACACAGTCGGAACACATAGGACGAGATACGAACAAAGTGTTCGCATCCCTGGCCCAATCAGCATGTGAAATGAAGACAGTGCGAACTTGTCATTCCCATCTCCTCTACACATAATTTTCAACATTTTGAAAAAATTTTGCAGACCAAAGCAGTCATACCAGTCGTGATCCAGACCCAAATGAAGGAATTTAGGAGAAACAGATAAGGCATTGAGTTCCGAACTCATTCCAAACGCCCATATTTTCCCATCCGCTTCAGTGAGACCGCCACATTAAGGTCAATGGGTGCAAGGGCAAAAACAAACGGACAGTGCACAACTATACCTTGTGGTTGACATGCATGCCCAATATTTAGTATCTCCAGTTCATTGTACAGGAGATCTCTGAAACTACTGGCTGGAGGTTTTAGATATTAATAGGCAAGGTATTGTATTTTCTAGCGACCAATTCAATCTATTTTCCATATGGCTCAGTTCTTTTCCATTTTTTCAAAAATCTAATAGCTATCACAAAGTTGTCAAGGAGGCTGCCATTTTGAATAGCATAGAAATATTAACCAACGAGAATTGAGATAACAAGTTGGGGCCAAATTTGATATGTAACATGTAGTTTGATTGGTCAAAATAATCATCTGCTCTTGAAAAAGATTTATATGATTTTTGAAAAAATGTTCACAAACATTACAAAAAGGCAATGCTCTAAAGCCAGTGACCTGTTTATTCGCTTTTAATTGCAAGATGTTTCATGTCCTCAAAAGTTTGAACTCAAGGTCACTGTATCAAGGTCAAGGGTCGCATGGCTATTTTTTAACAAACTGCATTAAATCACGCATATTCTTGTTAAACTAAAGGTTCTTCAAGAAAGAAACGAAGAGAAGTCCATTTTAAGTCGTAGAAGTAAAGGACATAGTCAAACAAGTATAATCAATAAAAGTAATAATATTGGTCTTGACCTTGACCCAAAGTCAATAAAATATCATATATAATCATTATATATACAGCTTCTGCATACGTTTGAAAGTTGTGACCTATTTTACATAAATTATTCACAGAAAATGGGAACGAACATATTGTGCAAGATAAATGTGGTGGCAATAAAAGTAATGTCATGTTTTGCCAAATATCACATTTAGATGATTTTGAAAATTGTCTTCTGTGACCTTGAAAATAGCTCAAGGTCACCCAATATCTATCCAAGCCCCTCACAGGTAGATCACCTCTGCCAAGTCACATCAATGTTGCTGAAAATATAGGATTCACAAGCGAAGTTCCTCTTGTGCTGGTCTTGACCTTGACTCAAGGTCACAAAAAGTGCTCAAGGTCACCCATTATCAAATGTTTCTGAGCCCCTCATGGGTAGATCACATCTACCATGTTATATCAATATTGCTGCATTTTGTCAGAAAATAGTGCATTTACAAGTGCAGTTGTATGTATGCTGGTCATGACCTTGATCCAAGGTCACAAAAAGTTCAGCCTAAAAGTCCATGTTCTAGTATCAGGTCCCTATGTCCAAGCATAAACTGAATGATAAAAAAATAAATACAAAGTGCAGACTTGAATACGGACACAGTGGAAACGGAGCAAGTACATGAAGTGTGCTTAGTGCTACTTAATGATATATATCTCTTCAACAATTTTTTAAACTGAAAATCTTGATATATAAAACGTAAGATGTGATTCATTCATTACACATTTATTTCCATATAATATATATACACTTTGAATATCATAAATACATGAGGCATGCCCTGTCAGGTCCTGCTAGAGATACAGCTTGAGATATGTGCCTGTATAATGCAGGGCCACCTTGCTGACTGGCAGAACTGTGCACACTGAGTGTGTCTGTATCTGCCACATTATCTTGTCTGCGCTGCAGAATAATCCATCTTTTAAGTTGAGACATGAAAGAAGTACTTTATACTGCAGGTATCAGACTGAATGGGTTTGTTTGGTCAAGAGTTTCACAGGTCAGTGTTTCTGTTTGAATGTCTACACACAAATCATCCCAAAGGCCAAACTTACAGCCATAAACAATCATGTACAAGAGACCTAATAATACATAATCAAGACATCTATTGACCTATTTTAATTGACAACACAATTAACATTTGGTAGGAAACTCTATCCATTTGGAATTGAAATATTATCTCTTGTATATTACCATAGATGTGCTGATCGTATTTACTTTTCATCCTTTATTATTTAATCAGAGCCAGAACCACTATCAGATGCAGCCTCTGACTCTGATTCTGACTTTCCGCCACCATCTGATCCAGAAGGGTCTGGTGTTCCCTCTATGATCTCCTCCTCATGGTCACTGGGTAACTGAAACAACAAGGGACTCTCATCAGACAAGAGCAGCAATCTGCAGCAGCCAAGCACACTCATCATAGGCAGGAAGGTGTTAATAACCAATAGAAGTATGGATCCCATCATCAAGAAATCTTAACCTTCATAAACCTATGACCATTTCAAAGGAACACATAGTACAAGAACTCCCTTAAATTTTAAGCAATAAACAATTTGGGCTGATTTGCCATGACTCCAGTCATAATGGGATCCGAACGACTTGGCAGCCATACCTTGACAGGTTTAACAAAAGTACAAAATATACCTTCTTTGATGTATAATATTTAATCAATGTCAGACACAAGTGCACCAGGAAATCCATTTTCCTCCAGGCCTTACTTTCAATAAACCTTTGTCTTGATCACTTAACTCATTAAAAAAATTGGGAATGGAATAAAGGGTAAATAGAATACTTACTGATTCTGGGCCTGAGTCTGACCCAGATCCTTTCTTTCCTCTTTTTGATCTTGTCTTTAAGCCTTCCTCCTCCTTTTTCCCCTTCTTCCCTTTTTCTTTTTTGACTTCTTTTTTAGCTTTTTTCTTGAGTGGTTTATCACTGTCGCTATCACTACTTTCGGATTCAGAGATGTACTCTTTGCTCTTGTAGTTTGCACCAGAGCCGGCTGTACTTGAAATTGGTTTCTTCGGGCTTTTCTTTGGACTTTTCGATTTAGTTTTCTTGGGTCTAAGAAAAATTAAAAGGAGTTTTTAATTTAAAATGAGAAGGAAAAAACTATTCTCAAATCAATGTACATTTTAATCTCAAAGAGATTCAGTACTTTTTAAACCAAAGGTTTTAAACTGTCTCAAATCTCTTACTTAAAATCTTCAAAATATCTTAAAATCCTCAATATAACTGAAACTAAATCCATACCCTCTCTTCTCTACACTCATTTTAACTTTCCCCTTATTCCATCTTTTA
Organism: Amphiduros pacificus; assembly: GCA_949316495.1. NCBI lineage: Eukaryota > Metazoa > Annelida > Polychaeta > Phyllodocida > Hesionidae > Amphiduros > Amphiduros pacificus. The sequence goes on along the minus strand of OX439001.1, from coordinate 51,995,887 downwards.
ATCTCCACCCCCATTTTTACTTAACTCTTTATTCCGTCTCTTAATACTCACCTTTCTTCATCATCATCATCTGAATCACCTTCTGAATCCTCCTGGGCCAACTTTTCTTTGTATGCTTTCATCTCCTCCTGATATTTCTCCTTCAATTCTGCTATCCGTGAGTCATATTTCTAAAATATTACACAAAAGTAAAATCAAAACTATGAGGTGGATTTTTTTCCTGATCCTTCTCAGCCTCAGTTAACAATCATGGACAAGAATGCAAAATAAAACTAAAGTGTGTGTTAAGTTTGGATGTTGAAACAATTATACTAATACTTTAAGAACTAAAATTTGATCAGAATTGCAAGAAAGGGAAAAATACTGGTAAGTATGGATAAAAAAAACCTATTTCTTGAATATATAGAAAACTAACATCATTGAACAATAATATTTGACCCATGAGTGTCACATTTTTTCAATAACCACATGATGAAAATTTGCTTAATTTCTAAGAATCCAATTTGCAACATATCTGAGACATATCCATCTAAGACATGTAGGATGTCATTATATGACTCACAGCTTTCTCCTCGGCTGTTACTTCTCTCCACATTTCTCCTCCTTTCTTTGCCACATCTGTCACACCAAATCCAGGATTTTCCTCCAAGATCTGCTCCCTGTGCTCATTCAACCACATCATATAGGATGTCGGGGGCCGCTTTGGTGCATCCTTGTCCTTCTTTTTCTTGCTCTTACGAGGTTTGCGCTCAGACTAAAATTACAGAAAACAAACAAAATCTTTTATGGCTGTATGGATCAAACTGGAACTAGCAATTTGTCATTTTTATTGAACAAGTCTTGTGCACACACATAATATCCCTTACCACTGTTTTTGTCTTGGTCTTCTTTTTCTTTTCCTTTTCTTTCTTCTCTTTCTTGGCCTCCTTGCGCCTCTGTAATTCTCCTTCACTAAGACCAGACTCCTCCTCGCTGGAGGAACTACTGCTTGTTGAAACATTGCTTGTGTACCTATAACCAAGTAATAGAAATTATATAGGAATTTGCGAAGGGAAAAATTACAAATGATAACAGTTGTTAGTATTCAAATGCAAAGTCACTTACTCTTCCTCCACTGAGCTAGCACTTTCACCCGGATTGAACGACTCATCTGCAATTATGATTAATTTATTATCATCAGGTCATCAATTATTATATGTACACGTCACTTGGACTTATTAATATGAGACACTTTGAGTTAATAATATGGGATGCTTTCTGTATACTTTTATATAAATTTACTTGATTCTTCAATTCTTAAAATTGAATTTATCCAGAAATGCAGTATAAGGGTTTGAGTCAAGGCTGTGCCCCGAATGCTTCAACAACCAGGGTTGCAAACATGTGTAAATAAAGTCTGCTGAGAGTATAGACCTGAGCTGTCTGTGTCATCGTCCAGGTCGTCACTCTGTCTGTCTTTGCCCTCATTCTTCATCCTCTCCAGGTAAGCATCGTGCTGCTCCCCGTCATCCTCGCTGTCCATCAAATCATCCTTATAAGCCTGGTCCTAGAAAAACCCACCACATTCATTATTGGCAGATTGTATCAGTTGAAACCAGAAAGATAAGAAAATAATATTTGTATTTATATCTTATGATTAATTTATTTACTTTGATCTCTACCTGACAAATAAAATGCTAATATTTTTAATTCTTAAATAAAAGTCTATTTGCAAAAAAGATTGTCAGTGCAGGCACAGCATTCTTCACTGAATATTGTTAGTACTTATATGAGAAAATCTGATAGCAAATATGAAGGCAAATTTTAATGTCAAAAATGACTATTACACTTTTATGGCTGGAAGAGTGTAATTCTCACTGTTTGGGTTTTAACATTATTGATCCACTAGGTGTCTCTTGTGTCATGTACAATGCATGCTGGGATATATTTGAAGACATGGCAGCTTATATTATGCTGTGAAGGGAATACGTTTGTAATTTGGCAACAAATTCAAGTACAGAAAAAAAACTGATCAGTTTTGGAATCTTGAGAACAGAAAGACAGTTATGGGTGTAATGAATTGAATGAAAGAAAATGATGTGTCAATCAACATTTGTTACAACTTTGAGCCAAGCTTGCATACTGACAAAGTTCATCCATGCATGTCAGATATTAATTAACACACCAGGTGGCAGCATGGCCCACTAAAGCAGTGAGAATTATCGGCATAAAAAGTGATAATTTGCCTTCATATTTTCTTGCAAGGAAAAGTGGATTTCTTTTGTACAGTTTTAGTTTGAAATATTTATTCTTATGCTATATTACTTTAAAACTTAAAACAAAAATAAAATAAAACATTTATATATTTTAAATTATACTGCAGCAAACTGGAAGGATTCACTGAAACCTGAAAAATCTTAAGATTAGCAACAAAATGTATCAGGCAGCCAGGAGGGGTCACTCGAAGCCATCCACATGCAGCAAGCTGTAAGTGCCACTATTTGCACTATAAGGGTGCCAAGTCTTTGAGACTCTATGTCTCCTCTTTTCCCTACTTAATACTGGGGTATGAAAATAGACAATACATGAAAAACCTGCCATTTATAGTACAGAAGACATATTTTTTCTCTATAATCATGGTTTTTTTCCCTCATTGTTTTCCACACAACTGAATCGTAATGCATGAAATTTGTCCGGATACTTTTGAAGAAGGTGAACTTCAGGAAAAACATTCTGAGAATATCCCATGCAGAGATTAGGATGAGAGGAAATCTATATGCCCATACAAAAGAAAATGACCCATAGAGTAATCAAATAAATATAAAATGAAACACTTTTATGAAATTTTCACTTCTTTCAAAAAGCTGGTAAATATTGGGAAGATGTCCCAACTTGATTTGCTCATCGTAATCCCTCAGCAATAAATATTCATTATAATTTTAGAAGATAATTTTCAGTCACCTTGAAAGTTCCTTTAGCATGAATATTTCATAGCACTTGAAATAAACTGTGATTCATAATTTTCTTTGAGAGCTAGCAAATAGTTTGCCATTTTCATTTCCTATTGGTACAAATAGCTGATAAAATAGCAAAATTTGTATTAAAATGGTAAAACAAAACAAAAAAGTAATTATGGTAAATTTGTTATGTGAGGAGTTTACAAACACGCATCACTGAGAGAGACCAAACCTCGCGTCGTGACCTGACCTCTTTGAGAAGCTGAAAATGACAATCAGTATGACAGAGTATGTAGAGGCATAATTCTAAATAATGTGTTTTGTCATTCACCTATTACCCACCACCACACGCAAATATTTTATACCCAAAAGCACTCGTGATTTGATATATAATCTTGGCAAAAAAAATTCTAATTACTTTTCCGGCGGGTCCACCAGGCTGAATGAAAGAAACAAAATATATCATGCTCAGTGGTTATCACATTAATCCTGGCCGGACTGATTTCATCAATCTAGCATTACACACAAATATTGCATGCACATTATATCACATATATACCCCTCAGTGGTGTTATCGACAGTGGATGTCAAGATTACATTAGCTTACTGATACTTTTAATCTTGTTTATATACTAAAATAATTATTTTTTTCAGCCTAAGTTAATGCTTTAATATTATGTTAAAAATATCAAAATCTTCTGACAAAACTGAAAAAACAATGTTGACTAATGATAAACTGTCAAAAAATTCAACCACAAAAAAAAACCTGTCGATAACACCACAAAGTCCCATATACAAATACATACCAGTTTTCCTCCTATGTTCTTAACCTTCAGTTTTCTCTGTGTTACAAAGTCATACAATTTGCCGTATTCCTCTCTGAAAGAAAAAATATTACTAACTAGATTTGCTTGGAGATGTTATTTCCACTTTTTAAAATCATTCAACGAGATAATCTTTCTCCATGTAATATCTTCTTCAGGAAGTTCTAGAAATGTTGGAGTAAGCCATTAAAATTTACTTCTTGTAAAAGTTTATGTACGAGACTGTCCAACAAATACTCACTTATCAATACTGACAAACGTGTATGCATTCCCCATTTTAGTTTCCACTTCAAAGTCAAATGATCTTGTACTTCCAGAACTACGAGCAAAATTAACGCAGCTCACTTCATCAAAACGTATGTGCATTGGAGGTTTGTGGACAAAGATGAATCCTCTTTCCAGTGGATAGAGAAAGCCTGTGGCTGCCTTGTATGAACACGAGATACAATGGGTGCCGTGATGTCTGAAACACAACACAACACCATTATCCTCCACGAACAATAATTAAATCCAAAATCTATAAACCAATACCATTACTATAAAAAATCTAGTTTTTTTCTCTTCTCATAGATTATTTACAGAAATTCATCTTAAATTCTTTGCTGCTCCTCTATGAGCACACAACACATTTATTATATTTCATCTATTTTTCAAGATAAACCATTTTCAATGTTGAAATTTGTCCTCTGTAAAAGCATTGAGCCTCACCCTACAAATGAACCTGGCACAGTAATCTTGCGGTTGACGAGAGCCTTCATGATGCGACTGATAATTTCATACTCAGGACCGGACATCTCTTGATTCAACTTGCCCTCATACTTCTCATTGAGTTCCTCTCTGTAAAAACAACACAACACAAAAATATATTGTTGTTTGTGACAAAACAGTAATATTATCACCTCTTAAATGAGTCTCAATGTAACATTCTCAGCTCAACTGTTTTGGAAACAGAGCCTCACTCATATCTTGTAATCTTCACTTCTTTCACTTCTAATTTGACAAGGTTTAAAACAAGATCAAGAACTTACTCTGATAATGCAAGCTCTAATGTAGTTTCATCTTCCTTGTTGAAGAGAAGGATGAGGAAAGGATATCTGGTCATGCCCTGCTTGATGGGCGGGTCCAAGCTCACCTGAAAGACATCTCAAATTTAATCCAGTGCTCTTAAGGATGATAACTCCTATTTCAAACAGTATATCTTACAAATAATTGCTCATTTATCCATTTTATATCATCAAGATCGTGTGAAGGCAAATTCACTTACGACAAAGAACATTTGTCTGCCATCCTTGTGCGGCAGGAGGAAAAGACGCAGAATTGTTGTGTATGGGATCTTGTAATCAAATGTCTTTCCATGGAGTTGTAGAAATGTCGGGTAGATCTTAATGTCATAGCGACCTCTGCAACATACAAAGCTCCATAAATGCCTGTCCAATTCATTTTTACATATATAAGAAGTGTTATTTCCCTCAAATGACTAACTATAAGGCATAGTTTTAATGTACCTTTGATATGACAGCATGGAGTTTTTATACTGTGTTTTTATACATAAGAAGTAACACAGGTTATTTTCCTGAATTAAATAACTATACTGCATATCATTTCTGTAGATTTGATAGGACAGCTTGTATTTATACCTGGGTGTGAGACACTGTACTTCCTGGAAGGTTGTGATGGCGTCTCCTGTGGCTTGGATGATATCCGCCTTCTCTAAAACATTCTGGACAAACTCCTGCAAAATATGAATAAATTACCCATAAACCCCAAAGGAAATTGCTCTTAAATGCTGACTTGATCAGACCTCCAGTTGTTGGGGTTGTTGTTTCAATAAGTTCTAAAGGTATGAACACTGTGCTACTTGGATGTAGTTTTTGTTACCTGTACAGGATCGCTAGCATCATCTGCTCCTGTGGTTGGGACATGGAAGCGGATTTCCATTAAGGATACAGCTGCATCATCGTTCTGGTGAAACTCCATGGTGGCTTCATTCTTGCCTGATGTGGCATGTGACACGTAATTCAATGGCACCTCAAACGCTTCCTTATTGGCAACCTCAAAGTTGAGGGCATTTCCTGCAAAATTTGTCTTATTAATAAGTGATGAAGAAAAATAAATAAATAAAAAATTCTTATGTAACAGAATGGTATAATAATCTTGGCGGAAAACACTTCATGTTTAAGAATAAATATCTTACTGAAAATTATGCTAAGTATTGCTTTTCACGATACTGAAAGCCTAATTTCACAAATAACTAGGCCATCTTTAGATACTCAAAATGACCCTGTTGCCAGTTAAGAATGTTGTGGTATTTGTGGAAAAAGTTAATTTTTAAATGTTCCATCACATCCATGAAAATTATTTTGACAGGATCATGATTACCACACAAAGCTATTCGTGTTGGGATAATTTATCACTTCACAGAATAAACCTGTTAAAGCTGTGGACCATTTGTTTAACCAAGAAAATATGTTTAAGTACTATTTCATTTTCAATCTAGTCTTTCAGAGTCAACCTACCAATGAAGGTTGCAGTACCCCAGTTCCATCCCTTACAGGACGTCTCTACTTTCTGCAGGTCTGTGTTGTAATATTTGGATATAAATTCTGATAACCTGTCATATTCCTAAAATATGAAAAATTTCAATATCAAGGATGATACTTGTTACTAAATTGCTGTGTACTTTGGTTTTTAAATATTTGATTTTCTTTATCCTTTAGATTAGATGGAATTTCTTTCTAGTAAAATGTTGGGAGAAATAAATATTATACAATACAACTTGTTTTAATTTATTTTCACTTATAAAAACCTACATCCCTTAGAGACATAATACTTTGTCAAAGGACAAACCTGAGTGTAACTTTTTGACGAGAAAAACTATTGATTTGATACTAATATTATAAATTCAATATGAATACATACCGATTCCTTGAGTCCATCAAATCTGTGTATGAGGCCATTTTCCAGCATGATCTTCAGACACTGACCTCGTGCCCGTAGCAACCATTTAGCAGATACTACATCACCTGCTTGGAAGGTTTCCACTTTGCCTGTTTTGATGTTCTTGAAAATTATGCTGTTACTTTGAAGTTTTAATCGTCCGGGTTGCTGTTAAGAGTAAAAAATATCATAAGAAAGGATATAATCACAAGTGAGGCCTTGATTGTCTGTTTATCAGGACATTATGTTTGTCAGAGTAAATGTCTACTCCACTGAAGTATAGGAATCCAAGGGTAAATATAGTCAATATGCTGAAAAGATGTATAACTTACATAATTACTTTGGTTCATTGTTATCAGAAATGTCAATCAGTGCACATGATATAATTAAAAAGATCCATCAGAGGTTTGAAAAAAACTTATTAAAGAAAAAAGGGTTGTTTGCTCAAATTAAATTTGTTTATGGAAATGCTAAAATATTGAATGAGAAGTTTATTCAATATATAACAAGACCATGATACAAAGGTGACCACGCTACCAAATTGTCAATTAGATCGTGGCCAAACTGCTGGCATATTATAAGTCGGCGAAAATGTGAGTTCAACAATGCTTAGACCTCCATATCTACATGTTGGGAAATGGCCCTCAAACTTGAATGGTAGTAAGGTCCAGGCTCCAGGACTGAGTGAAAAGTGAGAATATTCAGAGAAATATATGCTGGATATGAGGTCTGACTAAGGCAGAAAGTAGCTGATTATGATTAAGATTGGCAGCTTTCTTCAGGTTTTTGATAAGACAAGGAATATATAGCTATCAACGTGGATGTGCGGGCCTCTGTCACCTTTGAATCGCAGTGGTTTTGACCAGGTTTCTCCTGTGACTGGCCGTCTCAACCGTTTCCCTATTTGACCGTTTCCCTATTCAACCATATTAAATATCAATAAAATCTACTTTCTAATCTTTCTTTCATATTTAGCACTGAGAGGCAATTAGTTTTATTGGAGGATATTTTCAGACTTTTTGCTGTTACTGAGTGACAATGGCCGACTTCTTGTATGCCTGCTTCCTCTAGCCACGGATGAACAGGAGTTTTTTCCATGGTCGAACAAGCCACATTTGACTTTGAGAATGGTGGAAAATGCCAGCAACCATACCTCCTGATTCACCTGGGGACTTTACTGGTTAACATATTGCCTATTCATGAGGAACAAGCTTTTGATCGCTACCAATAATCATCAATTACAATGGTTAAGCTGGAAAGAACCCTTGTAGCTGCTTGGGTGCTGGACGTTCCGACTCACGGCGTTCCGCCTCACGACCTGTCCGCCTCACATTGCTTGTAATACTAATAGACCGAATTTGACTCTCTTTTTTTTGAAAGACATCTACATTTCACAAAGAATACGAATCCTTGTCATATAAAGCTGTATTCTCAAGAAGAGATTAGTAAAACATCGTCATTCGTATATCGTGAGTGATCTGTCAAAGGCTGTACACGATTGGGTCTGACAAGTTAGCCCGGGTTATCCCGTTTCTCCTCGGTTGAGCCGGCGGGTGCTGGTGGTGAATACCCTAGGCGAATTCGGCGGAACAAAATATAGAATTGACGTATTTGAACTTACTTTTTTTTAAAACACATCTACATTTTACAAGGAATATAAATATATAATTGACAAAGCTGTAAATATTCAAGAGGTTGTTTAAAAGGGAGGTGATTGTGGACTTCAGTGAGGCGCACGAGTAGTGAGGCGGACAGGTCATGAGGCGGACAGGTAATGAGTCGCTGGTAGCGTGAGGCGGATCGTCTAGCATTCTAGCTGCTTCACTGGCAGTAACTGATCCTGGACGAGTATATGGCATGGCAACAAAGCCTGAGGAATGACAACTCATACAAATGGCTAGTGTCATATTTTTTTATACCTTGGCTTTTACAAAACAATCTGTTTGAAATAGGAAATGTTCTTAGGCAGAACAAAGAACAAGTTAACAGGCCAAAGACAAAGTTAATGTGATCAATCACTCACTGTAGTGTGGTCTGTGTGTTGGGAAAGCTGTGTGTTGACTGTTGATGTCAACCAGAATTTGGTTTTATCAAGAGTTAAATCTACTCACCATGGATCCTCTGACTTCTTGAACAACATCACCATATTCTATGGTTTCTCCCATTGTATGTTATCTGTTGTGAACTTCAAGACACTTAAATGCGCAGTGAAAATATCTGAATCGCGACTTTTAATTTTCTCTCCTCCACGTTTCCCGCAGTTTTTCCTGCAAATTCTATTTCCGATACCCGAATGGAAAATGGGAAACGGAATTAAATTCGAGATTGAAACTCCAAAAAGTATATCAAAATATCAAATTTATATTTTGGAGTTAGACATAATATTGTAATTGATAATATAATATATTTAATCTTCTCTGTAGATAGTATGAGATAAATATTTTGTCTTGCAAATTCCCAATCACATTCCGGTCTCAAAATGGCGCTGTCCTTGAATTTCCCGCCCCGGTAGAATCCGGTGAAAATTCATGAAGGGGGTGTTTTTAAACAATTTTAAGTATATTCAGCTTTTTATAATATGTAACTTAAAACAACGTATACAATTATGGCATACAGTTAACATTTATGAAGCTGTTTATCGCAATATACTTTACTTGAGGTTCATAAATTGTTCACAAGGTGGCGCAAGGTTCTCTTTGTTGACATCATGGCGCTCTGGATGACAACTTGAAGTGAGGGAAACAACTTGTATTCAATATCGAAAAGGTATGTAACCACAATTACCAAAAAGCAAATGATGTTTACTCTAATTGAGAATTAAATAGTTGACATGATCATAATTGGCAGAAACATGACTGTCCTTGTCACTGAGTGGATAGTTCAGTCACTAAACAAGAAAAATCAAACAGACATCAATCATCATTGACATTGTGAACAATCTGAGTAGAGACAGATACGTTTAATACATATCTCTGGTAAAGATGCCAATGTTTTCATTTCAATTAGTCTTTGGGAGTGATAAACAAAGCACTTGGCATTTTTCTCAAATTTCGTGTTGGAATCATGACCCAGTAGGAATTCCTACTTTGCACAAAAAGTAGCAGTTGACTTCTCAGAGATTTTAAATTGTGTCAATCAGTGAGATGTCTGGATGCGTCCAACATAATTATAATGTTTATCAGTGATATACAATTTATATTTGTATTTTAAGAAATAATGTTGGACACATCTTCTGGCTTAATTGGACTTTAATTTTAAAACGGTCACAAATTTTGATTGACATTTACATTATAATGGAAATGTGGCACAATCAACATTTCTTTGGACATAGAAATGTTGATTGCGACTTTACAAAACAAGCACATTCGGCTGAGAAGGATGCATTCCCTCACTTATGCAGCTATCTCTCACCTTGTAATGAAAGGAGTTGTGATGTTGTAGCTTGTGTCATGACGTCATAGTAACCCATTGTTTGGAACAATATGTTAATTTCCCTTCTAAATACCACCATTTTTTAAAGCTATTTTTAAGTTTTTAGATTTAAAGAAAAAAAATCATTTCATAATGAATAGGTGTTGGGAGTTTCTAACGGTGGAATTTTGGATATGTTTAATTAAATAGACTATTCCCTCCAGGCTATTACCTATAAGCACAAAGTTTACATAAGAATTATCTACAAATATAGAAGGATGAGATTTTCAGAATTTGAATAGTATATTAAAAAATATTGCCCTGATTGTTTATCGATATTTTCTGAACCCAATATACCATTTTTTTAAAGAATTTTTTTGATAAAGAACACCATTTTTTTCTGTTAGAATATCAGAATTTTATGGCAAAAGTGTTGCATCAATGTGAATCACCTGTTGGGCAAATGCTTTGTAAATGGAATATTTTTTCATAATAAAAAAAATACATTGTAAAGGCCTGCCAATGAATGCATTGGTAGTGTAAACTGAATGTCACAAAAAATTGTGAGAGTTAACAGAATTGGCTAATGTTTAAGCGGAATCAATATGTTTGTATTTGTATCTAGTAGTGTAAACTAAATGTGAACATTGTGTGAGTCAATAGAATTGGCTAACATTTTAGGGGAATCAATACATTTGTATTGAGCCCTTTATAAATTGGGCATATGATATGGAAATCCCTGACATGGACATTTAAAAAATGTTGTAAAATTATCTACATTTGAAAAGAAATGAAATGTATTTCTCCATAATCCGTGAAGAAAGAAGAAAATTTCACTCATGATTAGTCAAGGTCAAAATATTTTCTGCAATGAGTTAAAATTATCACAGTTGAATAAAGTCATCGTTGAATAACGTCATTGTCTTCAGATTTTTGGCACACACAGTGTAATAAGACACAATGGATTGGCAGTAAACAATATCTGCATTTCACCCATGTTGGCCCTGTTGCACAAAACCCATCAGGACCTCAATAATTAGGTCAAATTAGCAATGTTGTAGAATTGAGCCCTCATCCAGAAATGTATGCATATTGTTGGCAATATTTCATAATATTTCACATCTGATCAAATGAATGAGAATTACTCCATTCATAATATGCATATTAGGAAATATATCACATAAACTTGCAAAATACTCCTTCCTGAACTACTTTCTCAGTAAGATCTCCAGAGCTCCAGAAGCCCATCGCAGTCAACATAATGATGTATTATGTTATCTTTTTTCTGAGGACCTTTTTCACTGTGTGAAGAATCCACAACCATTTTTGATAAGCAAGGATTTGTGAAAGCATCATTGTACTTTTCTTACTACTTTAAAGAAAAGTATTTTGGGCTTTTCTCCAAACAGTATTAATGTTGAGTGTTTATATGTAAAAAAAATAATTGGATAATGGTGGACAGTGGATAATTGCTATAATGGGCACCCCGTCGGTACTTGCACCCACAGCTGATGTCATTTTTATAGAGCTTGTTCTCAATTTGCATAATGTTATCAGTGATATCTAAGTAATATCACACAATGAAGAAAATGGTCAACTTGTAAGTTTCCACTGCTTTGAAGTATGTCAGTTAAATTCCAGTGATTATTTATGTGCTACAATGATATTACAAATGATGATGATAATGATGAAGATATATAATGAATAGGTGTTTTGTGGCGGTAACCATGTGCGTGCGTGTGGAGAGAAGAATTGACTGTAATGAATGTGCAATGTGGTCCCATTATGACCAGCTGCTGCCAGCCCTACATAGCCACACAGTTGATTCAACACTCACAGATTGTACCTATAGATCCTCCAAACTACTGCAAACCTTCTGCCAGCAATATCTAATTTGGAAATTTTAAACCAAATCTGTCCTTTTTTTCAAAAGATCTACATGGTTTAAGGTGAGTGCATAGTTTAGTTGCACATTGACCAAGGGACAAAATTATCCAATTTCATTTCATATAATCAAAGTTACATGATACATCACCTGAATTTGATATGACATATTAAACTGTGTGACAAATTTACTAATTCTAAAGAATAGGCTGACTCAGAGCTTAGTGAAAAGATTATTTGGACTAAATGATAGATTGACCCAAGTGAAGAGATTACCAATCCTATAGAGAAAAATAGATTGAATTAGTGAAGATTATCAGTTTTATTTCACAGTTTGAGCTAAGTGACAAATTTATCAATCTTGAAATGATAGATTAATTTTCATGTTAGGAGATCTTAAGTTCTACATGTGTGAAGATATAATGTTTGAGAAAATGGAACCAGGATTGAAGATAATTTTATGCCCTTTATGGGCGTTGCACCTAACTTTTAGATTCTGCATTCCTGAGCAGAATCACTTCGCCTCAGATTCAGTTCTTAAAATGTTTTATTTATTTTCAAAGAGGAGTTGATGTAGATACTGAATTATTATTCAGTGGGATCCCTTAGATTTAACTGACTGATGTGAATAACTTGATCTCCCTGATTGACCTGATAACTAAGGAGTGGATAATAGGATCTCCCTGATTGACCTGAAAAAAGAGCAATGGATAACAGGATCTCCCTGATTGATCTGATTATCAAAGAATGAATAATAGGATCTTCCTGATTGACCTGATAACTGGGCAATGATTAATAGGATCTCCCTGATTGACCTGATAACTATGGAGTGAATAATAGGATCTCCCTAATTGACCTGATAATCAAAGAGTGAATAATAGGATCTCCCTGATTGATCTGATAATCAAAGAGTGAATAATAGGATCTTCCTATTTGACCTGATAAATGAAAAATAATAAGGTAATCTCCCTGATTGACTTGATAACTGAGGAGTGAATACCAGGATCTCCCTGAGTGACTTGATAACTGAGGAGTGTGATTTCCATTATTGACCTCATAACTAAAGAATGAGTACTTCGATCTTCCTGATTGACCTGATAACTAAAGAATGAGTACTTCGATCTTCCTGATTGACCTGATAACTGGGCAATGATTAATAGGATCTCCCTGATTGACCTGATAACTATGGAGTGAATAATAGGATCTCCCTAATTGACCTGATAATCAAAGAGTGAATAATAGGATCTCCCTGATTGATCTGATAATCAAAGAGTGAATAATAGGATCTTCCTATTTGACCTGATAAATGAAAAATAATAAGGTAATCTCCCTGATTGACTTGATAACTGAGGAGTGAATACCAGGATCTCCCTGAGTGACTTGATAACTGAGGAGTGTGATTTCCATTATTGACCTCATAACTAAAGAATGAGTACTTCGATCTTCCTGATTGACCTGATAACTAAAGAATGAGTACTTCGATCTTCCTGATTGACCTGATAATCAAAGAGTGAATAATAGGATCTTCCAAACTGACCTAATAACTCATGAGTGAATAATATGATGGTTGATTCTGATAACTCCTGATTGGGGTAATTAAAGTATAATGATGGTCTGGCATGGGCATGGCTGTGATATCAAGTACAGGAGGATCAAGAAGAATGAAGACAGCACGGTTCAATATTGGCTGCGTTGTCTGAGACTGTGATTCCTCTGATGGCTGGTGATGAATAGAGGCACCTGCACCATATTTATATCAATAAATGCCCATGCAGCAAGTCACACAAGTTGAGCAACCAATCTTTACTCTGCCATGATTTGATGTTGGCTCTGTGGTGAGACATGCAATAATAGCTCAGTCACCTGTACTCTATAATATCTGTATGTGAGGCTAGACCTTCACTTTTATACAAGACATAAGCTCAGTCTCCAGTACACGATAAATACATGACTCAATCTGCTGATAATTTTTTTTGCTGTCATGAAAATGATAAGTGGATGTACTCGTATTTTATTTGAACTATTACAAGGTTTTGTGGTGACAAAAGGAAAGAATAACCAATATGAATTTCCATTTATTATATTTATTCAATCTGTGGTCCCAGAAGTGGTTTACAGAAATGTTTCATACAAAGATAAGTCTGAATCTCAGATCAATGAGGAGTTGTAGTGTTTTCAATGATATAAGTTGAAGATTGTTGTAAAATTCTAAATCTGGGTTCAACTGATTTGGGTTGAGGATGCAGGGCCCTTTTAAGGAGCCCTGATTCCTGCATTTTTATATCATAGTACAGGTTTTCACTTTTGATTGGTTTGTACCAAGTTAATTGTTGAGTTTATATGCTATATTCTTATTTTTTCATGTTATGATTAAAGCAATGTACCCTCCAAAAATGATTGACCGCATGTCATGACTATTAATAAAATTCTAGCTGAGAACTGATTGGTGGCCAAAAAAATTACTATTCATAAAAATTATTATTGGATAGCATCTCGATCAGCCAACTGATTATAGGTCATGACCTAATATTAGCCAATTCTGATTGCATGATATTTTGGTGGGCAAGACACGTATGCGTGACTGGACATGGTGATCTAGATTTCAAACAACGTCAAAACAGGGCAATGACTGCAGAGGTAGTGAGAATGGCCGATGTAATGCAGACTGAAGGCAATAATCTATCCATTATTTATTATATCTGTATCTGCCGTTGTATTTGTATTTTAGCTGCCACAGTAACTCCAGTTTATTAGTGTATTTATTAACTAATATTGAGTTGGAGTAATTTTCATAGAAGTGAGATAACTGCCATTGAGACTACCATTTTATCAGTGTATTAACTGTGAAAGAGATGAAAAAAAAAAGGTTTGATCTGTTGTCATTTTATTTTAGTGACTGTTTTCATGACTTAGGAACTGGTGATGTATTTGTGTAATCACTGTTATGATAGATAAGTCCTGCTATGGAGGGTGGGTGAAGTAAAGCTAAGACAAAAATATTTGCTCACATTTAACAAGAAATAAAAAACAAATAAAATACAAATCTACCCCCTATCCTATTATCCCAGGGCATGTTATCAGAACCAAGGTTATTTTTTTTGGACCTAATTGTAACTATATGGCTGATGTAACTTGTCTTTTTCGAATAGTTTATATTATTGGCTGATTAAAACAGGCAAAGGGCAAGCAACATTCTAAACCAAATTTCAAACACTTGTTGTAACTGTCATTTTATTAGCGTACAAAATGCCACAAAGGTGAAATAACTGACATTATATCATAGGCAAAAGTTACTTTCATAGAAGTATAGTAACTGGCACATTTGTGTATTATCTTACATCAATGTTAAGTAACTTATGTAACTGCCCAAGAGGTGAAGTAACTGCCATAGAGGTGCAGTGGAGGTGTAGTAACTGGCAAGATAATAGTGTAGTAACTGGCCAAGGTGAAGTAACTTCTGTAGAGGTGCAGCTAATGCAGTAGAGGTGTAGTAACTGGCAAGATATTAGTGTTGCAACTAGCCAAGGTGAAGTAACTTCTGTAGAGGTACAGTTAATGCAGTAGAGGTGTAGTAACTGGCAAGATATTAGTGTAGTAACTGGCCAAGGTGAAGTAACTTCTGTAGAGGTGCAGCTAATGCAGTGGAGGTGTAGTAATTGGCAAGATATTAGTGTTGTAACTAGCCAAGGTGAAGTAACTTCTGTAGAGGTGCAGCTAATGCAGTGGAGGTGTAGTAATTGGCAAGATATTAGTGTAGTAACTGGCCAAGGTGAAGTAACTTATGTAGAGGTGCAGCTAATGCAGTGGAGGTTTAGTAACTGCTATGTTATTAGGCTGTGAAGATGGCTACTCCAGTTAGTGTTCTATTATGAGCCAATTCTTCAGGCGGTAACAGTGTGTTTATACACAGTTGTCATGTTTGTCGGACCATATGTAGCAAATGGATTATTGATCACACATTGTGCCGTACTTCCTGGTGGAGAAACATTTCTGCCTTTCTTTAAGTGTGGGTGGTAATACCTACAATATCAAGCCCTATTTGATGGCAAAGGTGAGTTTTCATAAGGAATCTTTATAATGAGTTTGTCTGACTAAATCTTCATCTTGTCTTGTGAATGCTGAGAATTTGGACTGAAAGCAAGGAAGTTATATTGTCCAGATGATGAGAGCCCCATATACATATGTTACAGTACACCTTAATGTGTCCCACAACTCACTCATATCAGGCTCCGTGCTGCTCTTTTATATTAAATTCACTGGGTAGGCTATAGAGTTCTATTGATATGATTTATCATGCATTTCATGCCTCCATTATCGATCAATGAAAAAAAATGAACATTTCAAGTTTGGGTGCAATTGAATAAAATATGCTCAGTGATTGACATATGAAGTGGACTTGACGCTGTGCAGAAATAAAGTGTGATAATCGCAGTGACATGCAGGTGTATATACAGAATTACACAGGTATATATGAGCATATATGCAGGACTGTGAAGGCGTATGTGAAGTAACAGGTGAAAGTACCTACAAGATGGAAAGGTAGATACTTGAGAAAGTAGAAAGTTTGAAATAGCATAGAAATATTATTTTATAACATTCAGCTAAAATACATTGCAGTAATATACAGGTATCTGCTGTTACTTGCATGTTTTTTTTTGTTTTTTTTTATCAGTAACAGTAACACACATATATATGAACAGTAACATACAGTTATATATGCAGTAACATACATGCATATAAGTAAAGATTTGTTGATTGTAGATGGAAATGTCATTACTTAAAATGTTAAAACTGAAGTGAAGAATCAGTGAAGTAACATAAATGACTGTATGAAGTGATCTACTGATAATATATGCAGTAACCTATTGATAAAATATATTGATATGTTATAAACTACAGATATATTCTGTATCCTACAGGTATATATGCTGTATATCTGTTAATATAACAATTAGCATGTTTATATAGATATGTACAGATAGATATATATTAAGCAGTTACCTACAGAGGTATACATGTATATTTAGCTAGAGGCTGGAGGTTAATGCTGAAAGGAATTGTAATGAATATGTAACTCTATATATTACCGTAATAATTAACTATTGTCAATAACATTATAATATGTATGTAGCCTGAGGTGATAGAACAATGGAACGTTTGAGATCAACTTGAGCTTGATGATTTTGTTCATGCACCATGCAACCACAGTGTGATGTTTTGTGGTAACCATGGCAGCATAATGGTGAGGTAATGATGCAGTCAGTACATTCCTCTTCCTGCGGTGTGTCCAGAATATGATCCCCACTGAAATGCAAGCTTCTGTTTTATCTACAACTCAACCATGCAATCCTTTGGTTACATAGTCCAGTGTATTGTATCAAAGGCCACTGATGAATTTTGATTATTTTCTAATGCAAACAGTTTAGCCCACCCATGATAAAATGATTATGGTTACAAACTATGCTATTTATGTAACAGCAGCATTGGCATGACATATTAACATTTTATTGACATTTTCTGGACATTCTTAAATTTCCACTCATTTTAGCATTTTGAAAATCAAATATTTGTGTTTGTGTGAATAAAACTTGCAGTACCATGTTGCACAATCACTGCAAATCACAACATGTATTGAGACATCTTGTGAACCTAAATCAGTTTGTTAAATAGGTACATGTGTTCACACATTACCTTATATGGCAATATCATCTCCTTTATCCTGGCACTTTGTAAGGTCATGACCTCAACACATGTTAACACTTGTTAAACTTGAGATATTTCTGACGCAAACATGTGCATATAGTCTATAGACCCAATGTTGTCCTGTCCTGTCCTGCTAAGTAAAATACATAAGTGGAGTGGTCAGCACGAATCCATTTAGACAAATCTATATTTATTACCAGTGTTGGTGATCATTCAGACATTGCAGTAGTAATGTCAGTGGTCAGACTGGTATATCATATTAATATCAGAGTTCAGATGGGTATGTAATATCAATGTCAGCGGTCATACTGGTGTATTATATGACTGTCAGTGGTCATACTGGTGTATTATATGAGTGTCAGCAGTCATACTGGTGTATTATATGAGTGTCAGTGGTCATACTGGTGTATTATATGACTGTCAGCAGTCATACTGGTGTATTATATGACTGTCAGCAGTCATACTGGTGTGTTATATGAGTGTCAGTGGTCATACTGGTGTATTATACGAGTGTCAGTGGTCATACTGGTGTATTATATGACTGTCAGCAGTCATACTGGTGTGTTATATGACTGTCAGTGGTCATACTGGTGTATAATATGAGTGCCAGCGGTCATACTGGTGTATTATATGACTGTCAGTGGTCATACTGGTGTGTTATATGACTGTCAGCGGTCATACTGGTGTATTATATGACTGTCAGCAGTCATACTGGTGTATTATATGAGTGTCAGCGGTCATACTGGTGTATTAGATGAGTGTCAGTGGTCATACTGGTGTATTATATGAGTGTCAGCAGTCATACTGGTGTATTATATGACTGTCAGCGGTCATACTGGTGTGTTATATGACTGTCAGCAGTCATACTGGTGTATTATATGAGTGTCAGCAGTCATACTGGTGTATTATATGAGTGTCAGTGGTCATACTGGTGTATTATATGACTGTCAGCGGTCATACTGGTGTATTATATGACTGTCAGTGGTCATACTGGTGTGTCAGCGGTCATACTGGTGTATTGTATGAGTGTCAGCAGTCATACTGGTGTGTTACCATATACCGGTAGGTGTCAATGGTCAGAGAGGTGTATTTCATCGGTGTCTGTGGCCAGATGGGTATGCTATTTTAGTGTCAGTTGTCTGTGATATTGCCTGAATCAATGGTCAGATTTATGCTACCAGTGGTCAGACTGTGATGTTACCACAGTCAGCTTGTCACATATTGCCAATTTACCACAGTAAATGTTCATTAAAACTAATATTCTGACCATTAGTAATCAATGGGAATATGTCATGGGACACTTGGGAACTTGAAAAATAAGAAATTTGTTTGGTTTTAGAGGTCCCAAATGGGTTAGGTCAAGATCTAGGCTAAGTTTCGAACAGCTTATCAGTTAAATGTAAATGTAAAAACCCTGTTGCGCCTCTGTTATGGTTTAGTGCACATATTAGCATATGAATTGTCAACCAGCTAAAGTTTCTGTTAAGAAGTCTGTCACACTCTGCTGGACTGCAAACCTCATAAATTATGTAAGTAATGTACAGACCATTTACACAGACACACATTTGTAACAATTAGTTGTTTACCTCTTCATCACTTTCTATCATTAAAGATAGACACTTCGATTTGTTATAAAACATTAAAAATTATTTACAAAAAAATATGATATGAAATGAAATTGAGGCAAATTAAGTGGCAATGTGGGAAAAAAAATAAAGAAATCTGCGATATGTCACAAAGTGGTACCAGATCAGTAGTAGATGATAAATAGAGTGCCTCCCACCAACACATGGCCTGTGATCCCAGTGTGTGTGTGTCAGAGTGTGTGTGTGTGTATGTGAAGTACCAGCCACTTCTGTACACAGACATGAATTATTTGGCTCAGCTTTAAGTTTAAACTCCAAAGTAGCTCTGTGACAATAAACTTGTGATATTTACAAGGTGTCTTCTCCCCTCCAACTTTTGGATTTAGACAATTTTACACAAGGATTATCAAAAATAGCAGTCAGGCACATGATCATAAAAGGTGGGTCAGTTTTGGATCTTTTCGTTTGGGGAGTGATTGATGTGTGATAACTTATACGCAGCATGAGGAGATTTGCTATTAGATGGTAGTCCTATAGTTGTCGGACGTTTACCTGGGTGATAATAGAAGGTATCACTGATAAGGAACAGAGTATCAAGTATATGAATCGCCTCGTATATGAACATCAAACCATGCAGGTAGCTCATAAGAATATGGTTTAATCTCAGCTCAAACTTTTATGCAGTTAGTTCACATGAAGATATTTAATCTTAGCTCAACTGCTGTAGAATTAGCTTATAGGAACATATTATAATCTCAGTTCATAATACATTGCAGGTAGCCCACAGGAACATTTTACAGTACTGGCTCCTATCATGCAGGTAGCCCACAGGAACATTTTACAGTACTGGCTCCTATCATGCAGGTAGCCCACAGGAACATTTTACAGTACTGGCTCCTATCATGCAGGTAGCCCACAGGAACATTTTGCAGTACTGGCTCCTTTCATGCAGGTAGCCCACAGGAACATTTTACAGTACTGCCTCCTATCATGCAGGTAGCCCACAGGAACATTTTGCGGTACTGGCTCCTATCATGCAGGTAGCCCACAGGAACATTTTGCAGTACTGGCTCCTATCATGCAGGTAGCCCACAGGAACATTTTGCAGTACTGGCTCCTTTCATGCAGGTAGCTCACAAGAATGTGCATAACTTCTAGCTCCTATCATGCAGGTAGCTCACAGGAACATTATCACACAACCTGCTGCTATAAGATTCTCTGTGAAGTTTCCATGGTGACCTGATAGAGAACAATGGATCAGCAGATCAAGGTACACTGTACATGGTATACAATTCACACACTGGACATCAGCGTGATCATATCATATATTTTGATCATATATTTTGAAAGTATCCATGACAGTATTGCTACGGCCAAATAAGATAATGTGTAGTTTATCCTTGTTAGCTGGGAAAAATTGTGATATTCTACCTGTGATATTTTGCTCATTGGGATATTTTATTATACATCAGCTCCCCCCCCCCCCCCAAAAATACATCAAAAGGGGGGGGGGGGTCATGTGCTTGACTGTTAATAAAAGCATCAAATGGGAATAGAATAGAGGGGGTCATTGGTTGGAAAGTTAACTAAGGTGTCAGATTGGATCAATATATATTGGACAAGTAACAGTCAGGAATTGTTCGCACTTTTACTTAATAATTTCTGAAAATAGCAAAATTATATTCACAAATCAGTATATACTTCATTATAGATGTGTTTATATATACATGACACTGGTGCCTTTTGCATGACCAATCTATGTGCAGTCAGGTGTAAAATAATTCACATCATGTCATGCCATATATGGACATATTATTCCTCAGGACTATAGATAAAATGTAGCCTCTCTACTTCTCTCTCACACCGGGATGATTGTGATCAATATGGACATATTGGCCACAGCTATATATTATTTCATATTTGTTTATGTATTGTATTTGGACAGGCATATAATTGGCAGATAAATATTACCTTATAGTATGTGAGATTTTCATTTCTTTGCTTTTCATAGTGGAATGTTATCTGGGTTTTGGTAATGCTACCAGTATTTCTTGTTTAGGATCATGGTTACTCAGACACTAGCATGTCCAGTCATTCTTGCGGCAACTATTTGCGAAACCATGGTTACGTGCTGTAGATATCCACAAGCAATGATCATTACAATTGCAATAAAATAAAATGATTATATAGGGAGTGATAATGCTACAATTAAATAAAATTGAAGAATACAAGTGAATTTAAGGATACATTAATCTGGCATCTTTATCATTGACAATATGATGAGATTATCAGAAAAACATTATTCTATGAGCCTGGAGAGCATTATCTGGAGAGCATTATCTGGGGGGAATTGCTCTGATCTGGAGTGTGTTGTTCTTATCTGGAGGGCATTGTTCTGACCTGGGGTGTACTACATTGATCTGGACTACATTTCTCTGATCTGGAAGACAATTACTCTGATCTGAGGGGTTAACTCTTGAGTGTGTTGTTCTTATCTGGAGGGCATTTCTTTGACCTGGAGTGTATTACACTGACCTTAAGGGCATTACTCTGATTTGTAGTGCATTGATGTGATCTGGAGTGCATTGCTCTGACCTGTTGGGAATTGATCTGATCTGGGGGTATTTCTGTGATCTGGAGGGCATTGGCCTGATCTGGAGGGCATTGATCGGATCTGGAGGACATTGCTCTGATCTGGAGGACATTGCTTTGATCTGGAGGACATTGCTTTGATCTGGAGGACATTGCTCTGATCTGGATAACATTGCTCTGATCTGGAGTACATTACTTTGACCTGGAGTAACAGCCTGTTTTGTAGTAATAACGGTAGGAGATGGCAAACAAGATCTGTCTGCATTTCAACTTTGTGACATATTCAGCCAAATAGAAATTGTTGTAATATGTTCAACTTGCAATTTATTTATTGATTGCAAAACAAGTATCAGTATATACTTTGCGGTCTGTGATGATGCAATAATCGGTTATGAAAGTATGAATTCACCTTGGACATAGTAGTAAGGAGAAAGTCTCACTCAGTGATATGCAGATAGGAGTACTCTACATCCTTATGCTTCATAATATTAGACGACCCCAGGTCACTCTATTGTGTATCAAGACATTTCAAGATAAGCATTGCAGCCTTTAATCGTTGGACCAAGTGAATAATCGGATCTATTTGTGACCAATTTATTTTCCATGCAAATAGAAAAATAAATACCTGATTTTGATTTTATTGAAATCAGGAAGTCTCTTACAACCTTGGCCCATTTATTTGATGTTGAATGAGCTCTTGTTGAAAGCTTAGCAAATACAATTCAGGAGGTAATTATGGTGATTGGTGTAAACAATGAGCAGAGATAGTTGTCCCGGCAGTGATTATGGAGATAGCAGTTAGTATTATGTTTGTGTAGTTTTATGGCCTTCTAAATAAATATAGTTTATCAGGTGAACCTCCACACCATTACTGTAACAGTGATAACCCATATAAGGAATAATTGCAGCATATATTCCTTCCCAGTCAGACTGTAGAATTCACATCACACACAAGGAACTACGGTAGTAAATATATATATTTCCCATCATACAACTGTAGAACTAGTCAAAGTAGAATATTCGCATAACTAGCCAAAATAGAGCATTCACGTCAGGCAGGAAATAAGTTAGACAAGAGCATTAAGAACACAAATGGAACCAGTTAACTAAGTGTATCCCTATCAACTGGTCAAACTAGATGTTAACTAGTCAGGTCGTAGCATTTATAACAGTCAGAGAACTAGTAAAACTAGGGCATTACTTGAACTAATCAAATATAGAGTGTTCATATCATTGGGGAACAAGCCAAACTTTGGCATAGAGAAGACCGGCAACTTATCAAGCTACAGCATTCATATCATGCAGGGAACTGAATAAAATAGAGCACCAATAACTTATATAGGAAGCCAGTCAGCCTACATCATGCCTCTTATGTAGGAAGCCAGTCAGCCTACATCATACCTCTTATGTAGGAAGCCAGTCAGCCTACATCATTCCTCTTGTGTAGGAAGCCAGTCAGCCTACATCATACCTCTTGTGTAGGAAGCCAGTAAGCCTACATCATACCTCTTATGTAGGAAGCCAGTCAGCCTACATCATGCCTCTTATGTAGGAAGCCAGTCAGCCTACATCATGCCTCTTGTGTAGGAAGCCAGTCAGCCTACATCATGCCTCTTGTGTAGGAAGCCAGTCAGCCTACATCATGCCTCTTATGTAGGAAGCCAGTCAGCCTACATCATGCCTCTTATATAGGAAGCCAGTCAGCCTACATCATGCCTCTTGTGTAGGAAGCCAGTCAGCCTACATCATGCTTCTTATATAGGAAGCCAGTCAGCCTACACCATGCCTCTTATGTAGGAAGCCAGTCAGCCTACATCATGCCTCTTATATAGGAAGCCAGTCAGCCTACATCATACCTCTTATGTAGGAAGCCAGTCAGCCTACATCATGCCTCTTATGTAGGAAGCCAGTCAGCCTACATCATGCCTCTTATGTAGGAAGCCAGTCAGCCTACATCATACCTCTTATGTAGGAAGCCAGTCAGCCTACATCATGCCTCTTATGTAGGAAGCCAGTCAGCCTACATCATATCTCTTATGTAGGAAGCCAGTCAGCCTACATCATGCCTCTTGTGTAGGAAGCCAGTCAGCCTACATCATGCCTCTTGTGTAGGAAGCCAGTCAGCCTACATCATGCCTCTTATGTAGGAAGCCAGTCAGCCTACATCATGCCTCTTATATAGGAAGCCAGTCAGCCTACATCATGTCTCTTATGTAGGAAGCCAGTCAGCCTACATCATGCCTATTATGTAGGAAGCCAGTCAGCCTACATCATGCCTCTTATGTAGGAAGCCAGTCAGCCTACATCATGCCTCTTATGTAGGAAGCCAGTCAGCCTACATCATACCTCTATGTAGGAAGCCAGTCAGCCTACATCATGCCTCTTATGTAGGAAGCCAGTCAGCCTACATCATAACTCTTATGTAGGAAGCCAGTCAGCCTACATCATGCCTCTTATGTAGGAAGCCAGTCAGCCTACATCATATCTCTTATGTAGGAAGCCAGTCAGCCTACATCATGCCTCTTATGTAGGAAGCCAGTCAGCCTACATCATGCCTCTTGTGTAGGAAGCCAGTCAGCCTACATCATGCCTCTTGTGTAGGAAGCCAGTCAGCCTACATCATGCCTCTTATGTAGGAAGCCAGTCAGCCTACATCATGCCTCTTATATAGGAAGCCAGTTCAACAAGAGCATTCACGTCACACAAGGATCTGGATATCGTATTCACAACAGGAAAATAGTATGTATTTCCCATAGCACCTGGCAATATACTTCACCTCATATGGAGAACTAAAGAGAGGCTATAAAATTCCCATCACTCATTGAACTAGCAAGGCAATGTACTTCCCAGCCCTCTAGTAAAGCAATATAATTCACATTACACAGGGAATTTGTATCACTCAGGGAACTAGTTGGCAGTATTATTTCCAACACTCAGGGAAGTAGTTGGGCAATATGGTTTCCATCACTCAGGGAACAAGTTAGGCAACAAGTTAGGCAACATAATTTCCATCACTCAGGGAACAAGTTAGGCAACAAGTTAGGCAACATAATTTCCATCACTCGGGGAACAAGTTAGGCAACATAATTTCCATCACTCGGGGAACAAGTTAGGCAATATAATTTCCATCACTCGGGTAACAAGTTAGGCAATATAATTTCCATCATTCGGATAACAAGTTAGGCAATATAATTTCCATCACTCGGGGAACAAGTTAGGCAACATAATTTCCATCACTCGGGGAACAAGTTAGGCAATATAATTTCCATCACTCGGGTAACAAGTTAGGCAATATAATTTCCATCACTCGGGGAACAAGTTAGGCAATATAATTTCCATCACTCAGGGAACATTCACGCTACATTTGAAACTAATCAAACCACAGCAGTCATTTTCCATAGGGAAGAGAGGAACCAAATCTGCTATTTTCATTAGCAAAAAGTAATGATTTGCACATCAACACACAGGGGAATTATAATTTTGCATTAACGCAACAACCATTTGGACAATCACACAATCATGTCATTATTCTGTCAGTTGGGAATAATGCATAAATGTGAACTCTATGCAATACAAATAAAATATTTATGAATATATCAGAATGCATATATGAAAAATTTACATTTGCACTGTAGGGTATAACTATAACAAACTGAAAACATTGTGATACTACTTTAATCAAAGAATGAATGCCCAAATATCTGCTCTGACAAAGCATATGATTGTTGTTTCATTGAGAGCAAGTTTTTATTTTTTTATTCATACCATATTATATGTTTGGGTGATCTGCTGTCCCAAGGAAGACCCTTTAAATTCACTCACAAAATATGTTTCCTGCTATTTTCAAAACCAAGGAACCTTTTACTGAGGTGTGATGTGTTGTTAGGTTAATTCTTCCGAAGTAAATGAGATTCTAAAAATATCATATTGAAACCCACCAACCATTAAACCGAAACTCCAGATAATTATCTTATAATCTTCATGGTTGAGTATTTAACTGAACAATTTAAAGATTTCAGGTTTTCTTGGTTGAGCAATGTTTACACAGATATTTAAGAAAATTGCCTTCTGTAAACTGGCACTATTTTGATTGTAGGTTAACAAGTAATACTATGCAGTACTTAATCAGTCATCTAATCTTATATGATGTTATCCAATGTTTTTGTAATGTATTGTCTGTATGACATGTTTTCTGCATGTCATGATAATTTAGTGCACCTCAGGCATAATGGAGCCTTGAAGAGTCGAACAAATAGGTCACTTCACATATAATCTCCTGTAATCTTATTTGTCAACATTTCAACACTTGTCATTTTTTACTCTTTAATTTATGATATTGCTGATTTTACATATCTACATTCTTTGAAGCAGGAAGTTTTTTTGCCTGAGAATGAGAGAAAAACATTGTAAATATAGTGCAGTAAGGGAAAGATAAGAATTAATTTATGGGTGCCAATTACATATTGATTTACCATGTGGAATACTGTTTATATTGGATGACAATAAAGGTAGAAATATTCATTGCTTCCTCAAGGTGTAATATTTGTTACGTGTTGAGATTTGAGAGAAGCTCCTGTTCTATATAATGTCACCTTTAAGACCTGTTCTTACATGAGATCAAAAAGTGACACAATTTTCTCACACAAGAGTGACTTGATTCTTTTTTTTGTGGTACTTGCAGGGCATGATAACAACATCACCTGGATGCTAAGTGAGATGTGACTCTGCTATCCGCCCCAAACAACAACACCACCACGGTCAGCATGGCC
The DNA here is from genome assembly GCA_949316495.1 of Amphiduros pacificus. Classification (NCBI taxonomy): domain Eukaryota; kingdom Metazoa; phylum Annelida; class Polychaeta; order Phyllodocida; family Hesionidae; genus Amphiduros; species Amphiduros pacificus. The sequence continues at coordinate 51,969,245 of OX439001.1, read as the reverse complement.
CAGGACGAGCACCAGGGACTGGACACCGTCCACGATCTCATCTCACGCTACCGGACTGGATCCAGTCCTACTACCAAGGTACATTATCCCTGGCGTTATCCTCACCTATATAATGGTTTCATACACTGCTACTTCTTCATATCACCAAATCTGTTCTTTTTTTTTCATTTGATTTGTTAATTCAGGTTTTGAGGTGGGAGTGACTTCTGCAATATAAGATATCATAAATGAACGATTTTAGTTTGGATGCAATTGAAAGGACAGAAAAGGCTTTATGTAAAGGGTTATGTGGAAAGTGATTTTGATTCAAAAAGCTTTTTAAAGATAAGGAGGTTCTTACACAATGCCTACCCACCTCAGGACATGATAAGTAGGAACAACCCATCCTTGTGCTAATTTTAGGGGACACTTAAAACGAACTAGATACACGTATTGAATAACAAGCATATATATATATTGGAAGTTCAAAACATGGAAAGAATTTTGTTGATATTAAACATATAAAAGGAAATTATACCTTTGATATTACTGATTAAAAGTTATATAGCTCTTTTTAAGCAAATTATTATAAAGTATAAATGAAACTGCACTAAATATGTCTGTTCACCATGATCAGAATATAATCTATTGAGGGCTTCATGTTTTACTGCATGAATTATATCAGTTGATAGTGATCAGGAGAATAAATATACAGCTCACGTGACAGTGATCAGGGAGAATATAGAGCTCATGTTTTACTACATGAATTATATCAGTTGACAGTGATCAGGGAGAATATTCTTTTAGGGTTCGTATTTTACTGCATGAATTACTTTAGTTCACCGTGATCAGAGTAATGTGTTCTGCAGCAGGTTTGTGTGAAGACAGATATTAGACCACTTTCTGGAGCTAGCATGCTACCCGGTGCAAAAGTCTGCGTCATTTCACACTGAAATGTCATTATAAATGTGTTGCATAGCAACAAAAGAAACAGAATGGCCAACATTCCCATGCATGTAAAAGGGAGGATATTATTACTGAGATCAATGATTCTTATCAATATTCCCCAGATGACTGAAATAAAATGGATCTGAGAGAGCTGATGGGCAGAATATATAGATACTAAGTTCAGAAACCCAAAAAAATCACAAATCTGACTTTTGCTTCAAAGATGAGACTGTATGCAAATATAATTCTGCATGTACACCTTCCAAAGTGATGGTAGCTGGGAAGGTTTTGCTTGGCAGGGATATAACTTCAGACAATTATAATGATAATGATGAGGTCACCATAGCAACAGGGTTGCCATGTGTTACCATAGTGATGAGCCAACAGTTGGTGCCATGCAGACTTGACATACTTACACATGAAAAAAGTACCACAAAATATGAGTAATGGCAAATGGCTACATAGCATAATGATGATGAATAAGCCGGCTGTAATGAGGCTCCCATGTAGCTTTACTAACTCACTTATCGCAGTTTATAATACATATAATAAGGAAGAATTCTCTGAAAAAGAAATAATACTGTGCTGTGGAAAATGCTATTATTTTTGTACTCATAAAGTGGATTTTACATGAAAGGAATATTTTTTTTCACAATGAAATAAATATAAATGTATTTTAACATTTGTAGATTTCAATAATTCAATTTTTTTCTCAAGCCTTGCTATCAATTATGATATGGTTCATTATTAACTTGCAGGAAATTCATATTTTATTCCATAATAAGACTTCCATGAGCACACAAACTATTAAACATTTGATATATTGATACACCAAAATTAGAACCTCCAATGCCATATATAATGTGCTGTCTATATCTTAATCATTCATAAATGAGTTATTCTAAAATATCTCTAAATAGCACAGTATAAAAAATAAAGCAAGGTGATCCCTATTATAAGCTTAGCACATGACTACCACATGACTATCATGTCCCCACAATAAAGAACAAGTGGGCTAATACCTGGCTGCCAAGTTAATAACTCTCTCTATATATATATAAGAATATATATGTCTAGTACCGACTTGCACATATAATATCATCGCATCATTACACACATGAACATAAAGTGAACAAAACAAATATGATTACAAACTAATAAAGAATGCAAAGTATCACCATGCCATGTACAGATGTAGCTCACTTCAGCTAAACTAAGATGAATTATGATATTTTTAACTTAAATTCAGGTGTGTGTATTAACAAAGATCAGTTTGAGAGAAAAAAATCTTTAAGTACTAACTTATATGAAAATTCTTGTTCTTTATAAAAGTGGAACATGTAGATGAATGTTTGCCTTGGAAGGTGTGAAGCACACAGGATGTTTGACAATAGGAGGAATGTGTGGAGGCAGACAGTGTTAGACAAGATAGAAATGATACACTCTTCCCAAACACTGTAACAATACCTTGTCAATATTGGGTCTGGAATGGTGCCACATGTCACCATTCTCTGATCTCTTCAACGTCTTTGCTTCATGACCTGAATCACTAATATTGATCACCCATTGATCACCTGTGTTACCTGGAATGAAAGCTTGCAATTATTTCAGTGTATTGTGCACTGAGAAGTCACTTCATGTTTTATGTGTAACCAGTGCTTTCCTCAGCCATTCTGGATCGTGCTGTCATCTGGTGGACATATTACAACACTACAATGTACATGATGTTTGAAGACATTAATGTTTATTGATATCTTTTCCCTTTGTTTCAGAAAAGAGAAAGAACAGCATCTCCATTATCAGGTAAGATATTGAAAATTATTGTAAACAGTTGAAAAATAATAGTACTATAAGATTACATTAGCACTGTTTGTTGTCATTCTGTTTCAAGCATTCTTATATCTCGTCTGATAGAGCACTTGCTTTACATTTGCTTTCTGTTTTGTTTCTTTTCCTTTCCTTTACAACCAAGATATCTACTCTTCCCAGTTCAATACAATACAGCCATTAATCAATTCACTCACCAGTGTAATATCTTATAGCTGTGGACAAATTGACTTCCTGAATGTGTTGCAGTACAACCATAAATGTACCACAGTCTTGTTATTATGCTCCCTTCAGTGAATATTGTACAACCATTGATATTTTCCTACCCCTTATTGTATTCTGATACTGCTGTGATGATTTACCCCTTTCATTGTATATGAACACAGAAAATTAGTTTGATGTTTAATGGTGATGATAATATGGACAGTAAATTCATAAGACTAATCAGAATGGAAGTGGTGGGTGGTGACTGAGATAGATGTGCAGACAGTCAGTGGTGGGTGGTGACTGAGGTATGATGTGCAGACAGCCAGTGGTGGGTGGTGACTGAGATAGATGTGCAGACAGCCAGTGGTGGGTGATGACAGAGATATGATGTGCAGACAGTCAGTGGTGGGTGGTGACTGAGATATGATGTGCAGACAGTCAGTGGTGGGTGGTGACTGAGATATGATGTGCAGACAGTCAGTGGTGGGTGGTGACTGAGGTAGGATGTGCAGACAGCCAGTGGTGGGTGGTGACAGAGATATGATGTGCAGACAGTCAGTGGTGGGTGGTGACTGAGATATGATGTGCAGACAGTCAGTGGTGGGTGGTGACTGAGGTATGATGTGCAGACAGTCAGTGGTGGGTGGTGACTGAGATAGATGTGCAGACAGCCAGTGGTAGGTGGTGACTGAGGTATGATGTGCAGACAGCCAGTGGTGGGTGGTGACAGAGATATGATGTGCAGACAGTCAGTGGTGGGTGGTGACTGAGATATGATGTGCAGACAGTCAGTGGTGGGTGGTGACTGAGATATGATGTGCAGACAGTCAGTGGTGGTTGGTGACTGAGGTATGATGTGCAGACAGTCAGTGGTGGGTGGTGACTGAGATATGATGTGCAGACAGTCAGTGGTGGGTGGTGACTGAGATATGATGTGCAGACAGTCAGTGGTGGATGGTGACTTAAATATGATGTGCAGACAGTCAGTGGTGGGTGGTGACTGAGGTATGATGTGTAGACAGTCAGTGGTGGGTGGTGACTGAGATATGATGTGCAGACAGCCAGTGGTGAGTGGTGACTGAGATATGATGTGCAGACAGTCAGTGGTGGTTGGTGACTGAGGTATGATGTGCAGACAGTCAGTGGTGGGTGGTGACTGAGGTATGATGTGCAGACAGCCAGTGGTGGGTGGTGACTGAGATATGATGTGCAGACAGTCAGTGGTGAGTGGTGACTGAGATATGATGTGCAGACAGTCAGTGGTGGGTGGTGACTGAGATATGATGTGCAGACAGTCAGTGGTGGGTGGTGACTTAAATATGATGTGCAGACAGTCAGTGGTGGGTGGTGACTGAGATATGATGTGCAGACAGTCAGTGGTGGTTGGTGACTGAGGTATGATGTGCAGACAGTCAGTGGTGGGTGGTGACTGAGATATGATGTGCAGACAGTCAGTGGTGGGTGGTGACTGAGATATGATGTGCAGACAGTCAGTGGTGGATGGTGACTTAAATATGATGTGCAGACAGTCAGTGGTGGGTGGTGACTGAGGTATGATGTATAGACAGTCAGTGGTGGGTGGTGACTGAGATATGATGTGCAGACAGCCAGTGGTGAGTGGTGACTGAGATATGATGTGCAGACAGTCAGTGGTGGTTGGTGACTGAGGTATGATGTGCAGACAGTCAGTGGTGGGTGGTGACTGAGGTATGATGTGCAGACAGACAGTGGTGGGTGGTGACTGAGATATGATGTGCAGACAGTCAGTGGTGAGTGGTGACTGAGATATGATGTGCAGACAGTCAGTGGTGGGTGGTGACTGAGATATGATGTGCAGACAGTCAGTGGTGGGTGGTGACTTAAATATGATGTGCAGACAGTCAGTGGTGGGTGGTGACTGAGGTATGATGTGTAGACAGTCAGTGGTGGGTGGTGACTTAAATATGATGTGCAGACAGTCAGTGGTGGATGGTGACTTAAATATGATGTGCAGACAGTCAGTGGTGGGTGGTGACTGAGGTATGATGTGTAGACAGTCAGTGGTGGGTGGTGACTGAGATATGATGTGCAGACAGCCAGTGGTGAGTGGTGACTGAGATATGATGTGCAGACAGTCAGTGGTGGTTGGTGACTGAGGTATGATGTGCAGACAGTCAGTGGTGGGTGGTGACTGAGGTATGATGTGCAGACAGCCAGTGGTGGGTGGTGACTGAGATATGATGTGCAGACAGTCAGTGGTGAGTGGTGACTGAGATATGATGTGCAGACAGTCAGTGGTGGGTGGTGACTGAGATATGATGTGCAGACAGTCAGTGGTGGGTGGTGACTTAAATATGATGTGCAGACAGTCAGTGGTGGATGGTGACTTAAATATGATGTGCAGACAGTCAGTGGTGGGTGGTGACTGAGGTATGATGTGTAGACAGTCAGTGGTGGGTGGTGACTGAGATATGATGTGCAGACAGCCAGTGGTGAGTGGTGACTGAGATATGATGTGCAGACAGTCAGTGGTGGTTGGTGACTGAGGTATGATGTGCAGACAGTCAGTGGTGGGTGGTGACTGAGGTATGATGTGCAGACAGCCAGTGGTGGGTGGTGACTGAGATATGATGTGCAGACAGTCAGTGGTGAGTGGTGACTGAGATATGATGTGCAGACAGTCAGTGGTGGGTGGTGACTGAGATATGATGTGCAGACAGTCAGTGGTGGGTGGTGACTTAGATATGATGTGCAGACAGCCAGTGGTGGGTGGTGACTGAGGTATGATGTATAGACGGCCAGTGGTAGGTGGTGACTGAGGTATTATGTACAGACAGCCAGTGGTGGGTGGTGACTGAGGTATGATGTATAGACAGTCAGTCGTGGGTGGTGACTGAGATGTGATGTGCAGACAGCCAGTGGTGGGTGGTGACTGAGATATGATGTGCAGTCAGTGGCGGGTGGTGACTGAGGTATGATTTACAGACAGCCAGTGGTGGGTGGTGACTGAGGTATGATGTATAGACAGCCAGTGGTAGGTGGTGACTGAGGTATGATGTATAGACAGCCAGTGGTAGGTGGTGACTGAGATATGATGTGCAGACAGCCAGTGGTGGGTGGTGACTGAGTTATGATGTGCAGACAGCCAGTGGTGGGTGGTGACTGAGGTATGATGTGCAGACAGTCAGTGGTGGGTGGTGACTGAGATATGATGTGCAGACAGCCAGTGGTGGGTGGTGACTGAGGTATGATGTGCAGACAGCCAGTGGTGGGTGGTGTTAACTGAGGTATGATGTATATACAGTCAGTGGTGGGTGGTGACAGAGATATGATGTGCAGACAGCCAGTGGTGGGTGGTGACTGAGATATGATGTGCAGAGAGCCAGTGGTGGGTGGTGACTGAGATATGATGTGCAGAGAGCCAGTGGTGGGTGGTGACTGAGATATGATGTGCAGACAGCCAGTGGTGGGTGGTGACTGAGATATGATGTGCAGACAGCCAGTGGTGGGTGGTGACTGAGATATGATGTGCAGACAGTCAGTGGTGGGTGGTGACTGAGATATGATGTGCAGACAGTCAGTGGTGGGTGGTGACTGAGATATGATGTGCAGGCAGTCAGTGGTGGGTGGTGTTAACTGAGGTATGATGTATATACAGTCAGTGGTGGGTGATGATTAATATATGATATTAAGTGAGTGGTGGGTGGTGACTGAGGTATGATGTGCAGACAGCCAGTGGTGGGTGGTGACTGAGATATGATGTGCAGACAGCCAGTGGTGGGTGGTGACTGAGATATGATGTGCAGAGAGCCAGTGGTGGGTGGTGACTGAGATATGATGTGCAGACAGCCAGTGGTGGGTGGTGACTGAGATATGATGTGCAGACAGCCAGTGGTGGGTGGTGACTGAGATATGATGTGCAGACAGTCAGTGGTGGGTGGTGACTGAGATATGATGTGCAGGCAGTCAGTGGTGGGTGGTGTTAACTGAGGTATGATGTATATACAGTCAGTGGTGGGTGATGATTAATATATGATATTAAGTGAGTGGTGGGTGGTGACTAAGGTAGGATATACAGTCAGTGGTGAGTGGTGACTGAGGTAGGATATACAGTCAGTGGTGGGTGCTGTTAACTGAGGTATGATGTATATACAGTCAGTGGTGGGTGGTGATTAATATATGATATTAAGTGAGTGGTGGGTGGTGACTGAGGTATGATGTGCAGACAGCCAGTGGTGGGTGGTGACTGAGATATGATGTGCAGACAGCCAGTGGTGGGTGGTGACTGAGATATGATGTGCAGACAGCCAGTGGTGGGTGGTGACTGAGATATGATGTGCAGGCAGTCAGTGGTGGGTGGTGTTAACTGAGGTATGATGTGCAGACAGTCAGTGGTTGGTGATGATTAATATATGATATTAAGTGAGTGGTGAGTGGTGACTGAGGTAGGATATACAGTCAGTGGTGAGTGGTGACTGAGGTAGGATATAAAGTCAGTGGTGGGTGGTGACTGAGGTAGGATATACAGTCAGTGGTGGGTGATGACTAAGGTAGGATATACAGTCAGTGGTGGGTGATGACTAAGGTAGGATATACAGTCAGTGGTGAGTGGTGACTGAGGTAGGATATACAGTCAGTGGTGGGTGGTGACTGAGGTAGGATATTCAGTCAGTGGTGAGTGGTGACTGAGGTAGGATGTACAGTCAGTGGTGGGTGGTGACTGAGGTAGGATATACAGTCAGTGGTGGGTGGTGACTGAGGTAGGATATACAGTCAGTGGTGAGTGGTGACTGAGGTAGGATATACAGTCAGTGGTGAGTGGTGACTGAGGTAGGATGTACAGTCAGTGGTGGGTGGTGACTGAGGTAGGATATACAGTCAGTGGTCAGTGGTGACTGAGGTAGGATATACAGTCAGTGGTGGGTGGTGACTGAGGTAGGATTTACAGTCAGTGGTGGGGGTGACTGAGGTAGGATATACAGTCAGTGGTGGGGGGTGACTGAGGTAGGATATTCAGTCAGTGGTGGGGGGTGACTGAGGTAGGATATACAGTCAGTGGTGGGGGGTGACTGAGGTAGGATATTCAGTCAGTGGTGGGTGGTGACTGAGGTAGGATATACAGTCAGTGGTGAGTGGTGACTGAGGTAGAATATACAGTCAGTGGTGGGTGGTGACTGAGGTAGGATATACAGTCAGTGGTGAGTGGTGACTGAGGTAGGATGTACAGTCAGTGGTGGGTGGTGACTGAGGTAGAATATACAGTCAGTGGTGGGGGGTGACTGAGGTAGGATGTACAGTCAGTGGTGGGTGGTGACTGAGGTAGGATATACAGTCAGTGGTGGGTGGTGACTGATGTAGGATATACAATCAGTGGTTAGTGGTGACTGAGGTAGGATATAAAGTCAGTGGTGAGTTGTGACTGAGGTAGGATATACAGTCAGTGGTGAGTGGTGACTGAGGTAGGATATACAGTCAGTGGTGAGTTGTGACTAAGGTAGGATATACAGTCAGTGGTGGGTGGTGACTGAGGTAGGATATACAGTCAGTGGTGGGTGGTGACTGAGGTAGGATTTACAGTCAGTGGTGGGGGGTGACTGAGGTAGGATATACAGTCAGTGGTGGGGGGTGACTGAGGTAGGATATACAGTCAGTGGTGAGTGGTGACTGAGGTAGGATATACAGTCAGTGGTGGGTGGTGACTGAGGTAGGATTTACAGTCAGTGGTGGGGGTGACTGAGGTAGGATATACAGTCAGTGGTGGGGGGTGACTGAGGTAGGATATTCAGTCAGTGGTGGGGGGTGACTGAGGTAGGATATACAGTCAGTGGTGGGGGGTGACTGAGGTAGGATATTCAGTCAGTGGTGGGTGGTGACTGAGGTAGGATATACAGTCAGTGGTGAGTGGTGACTGAGGTAGAATATACAGTCAGTGGTGGGTGGTGACTGAGGTAGGATATACAGTCAGTGGTGAGTGGTGACTGAGGTAGGATGTACAGTCAGTGGTGGGTGGTGACTGAGGTAGAATATACAGTCAGTGGTGGGGGGTGACTGAGGTAGGATGTACAGTCAGTGGTGGGTGGTGACTGAGGTAGGATATACAGTCAGTGGTGGGTGGTGACTGATGTAGGATATACAATCAGTGGTTAGTGGTGACTGAGGTAGGATATAAAGTCAGTGGTGAGTTGTGACTGAGGTAGGATATACAGTCAGTGGTGAGTGGTGACTGAGGTAGGATATACAGTCAGTGGTGAGTTGTGACTAAGGTAGGATATACAGTCAGTGGTGGGTGGTGACTGAGGTAGGATATACAGTCAGTGGTGGGTGGTGACTGAGGTAGGATTTACAGTCAGTGGTGGGGGGTGACTGAGGTAGGATATACAGTCAGTGGTGGGGGGTGACTGAGGTAGGATATTCAGTCAGTGGTGGGTGGTGACTGAGGTAGGATATACAGTCAGTGGTGGGTGGTGACTGAGGTAGGATTTACAGTCAGTGATGGGGGTGACTGAGGTAGGATATACAGTCAGTGGTGGGGGGTGACTGAGGTAGGATATTCAGTCAGTGGTGGGGGGTGACTGAGGTAGGATATACAGTCAGTGGTGGGGGGTGACTGAGGTAGGATATTCAGTCAGTGGTGGGTGGTGACTGAGGTAGGATAAACAGTCAGTGGTGAGTGGTGACTGAGGTAGAATATACAGTCAGTGGTGGGGGGTGACTGAGGTAGGATATACAGTCAGTGGTGGGTGGTGACTGATGTAGGATGTACAGTCAGCGGAGAGTGGTGACTGAGGTAGGATATACAGTCAGTGGTGGGTGGTGACTGAGGTAGGATTTACAGTCAGTGGTGGGTGGTGACTGAGGTAGGATTTACAGTCAGTGGTGGGTGGTGACTGAGGTAGGATATACAGTCAGTGGTGAGTGGTGACTGAGGTAGGATATTCAGTCAGTGGTGGGTGGTGACTGAGGTAGGATAAACAGTCAGTGGTGAGTGGTGACTGAGGTAGAATATACAGTCAGTGGTGGGGGGTGACTGAGGTAGGATATACAGTCAGTGGTGAGTGGTGACTGAGGTAGGATATACAGTCAGTGGTGGGTGGTGACTGAGGTAGGATTTACAGTCAGTGGTGGGTGGTGACTGAGGTAGGATATTCAGTCAGTGGTGGGTGGTGACTGAGGTAGGATATACAGTCAGTGGTGAGTGGTGACTGAGGTAGGATATACAGCCAGTGGTGAGTGGTGACTGAGGTAGGATATACAGCCAGTGGTGAGTGGTGACTGAGGTAGGATATACAGTCAGTGGTGGGTGGTGACTGAGGTAGGATTTACAGTCAGTGGTGGGTGGTGACTGAGGTAGGATATTCAGTCAGTGGTGGGTGGTGACTGAGGTAGGATATACAGTCAGTGGTGAGTGGTGACTGAGGTAGGATATACAGCCAGTGATGGATGGTGACTGAGGTAGGATATACAGTCAGTGATGGATGGTGACTGAGGTAGGATATACAGTCAGTGATGGATGGTGACTGAGGTAGGATATACAGTCAGTGATGGATGGTGACTGAGGTAGGATATACAGCCAGTGATGGATGGTGACTGAGGTAGGATATACAGTCAGTGATGGATGGTGACTGAGGTAGGATATGCAGTCAGTGATGGATGGTGACTGAGGTAGGATATACAGTCAGTGATGGATGGTGACTGAGGTAGGATATACAGTCAGTGGTGGGTGGTGACTGAGGTAGGATTTACAGTCAGTGGTGGGTGGTGACTGAGGTAGGATTTACAGTCAGTGGTGGGTGGTGACTGAGGTAGGATATTCAGTCAGTGGTGGGTGGTGACTGAGGTAGGATATACAGTCAGTGGTGGGGGGTGACTGAGGTAGGATATACAATCAGTGGTTAGTGGTGACTGAGGTAGGATATACAGTCAGTGGTGAGTGGTGACTGAGGTAGGATATACAGTCAGTGATGGATGGTGACTGAGGTAGGATATACAGCCAGTGATGGATGGTGACTGAGGTAAGATATACAGTCAGTGATGGATGGTGACTGAGGTAGGATATACAGTCAGTGGTGAGTGGTGACTGAGGTAGGATATACAGTCAGTGGTGGGTGGTGACTGAGGTAGGATTTACAGTCAGTGGTGGGTGGTGACTGAGGTAGGATTTACAGTCAGTGGTGGGTGGTGACTGAGGTAGGATATACAGTCAGTGGTGAGTGGTGACTGAGGTAGGATATACAGCCAGTGATGGATGGTGACTGAGGTAGGATATACAGTCAGTGATGGATGGTGACTGAGGTAGGATATACAGTCAGTGATGGATGGTGACTGAGGTAGGATATACAGTCAGTGATGGATGGTGACTGAGGTAGGATATACAGTCAGTGATGGATGGTGACTGAGGTAGGATATACAGTCAGTGATGGATGGTGACTGAGGTAGGATATACAGTCAGTGGTGAGTGGTGACTGAGGTAGGATATACAGTCAGTGATGGATGGTGACTGATGTAGGATATACAGTCAGTGGTGGGTGGTGACTGAGGTAGGATATACAGTCAGTGGTGGGTGGTGACTGAGGTAGGATATACAGTCAGTGGTGGGTGGTGACTGAGGTAGGATATACAATCAGTGGTTAGTGGTGACTGAGGTAGGATATACAGTCAGTGGTGGGTGGTGACTGAGGTAGGATATACAGTCAGTGGTGGGGGGTGACTGAGGTAGGATATTCAGTCAGTGGTGGGGGGTGACTGAGGTAGGATATACAGTCAGTGGTGGGTGGTGACTGAGGTAGGATATACAGTCAGTGGTGGGTGATGACTAAGGTAGGATATACAGTCAGTGGTGGGTGATGACTAAGGTAGGATATACAGTCAGTGGTGAGTGGTGACTGAGGTAGGATATACAGCCAGTGATGGATGGTGACTGAGGTAGGATATACAGTCAGTGGTGGGTGGTGACTGAGGTAGGATATACAGTCAGTGGTGGGTGGTGACTGAGGTAGGATATACAGTCAGTGGTGAGTGGTGACTGAGGTAGGATATACAGTCAGTGGTGAGTGGTGACTGAGGTAGGATATACAGTCAGTGGTGGGTGGTTACTGAGATTGGATATACAGTCAGTGGTGAGTGGTTACTGAGATAGGATATACAGTCAGTGGTGGGTGGTGACTGAGGTAGGATATACAGTCAGTGGTGGGTGGTGACTGAGGTAGGATATACAGTCAGTGGTGAGTGGTGACTGAGGTAGGATATACAGTCAGTGGTGGGTGGTGACTGATGTAGGATATACAGTCAGTGGTGGGTGGTGACTGAGGTAGGATATACAGTCAGTGGTGAGTGGTTACTGAGATAGGATATACAGTCAGTGGTGGGTGGTGACTGAGGTTGGATAGACAGTCAGTGGTGGGTGGTGACTGAGGTAGGATATACAGTCAATGGTGAGTGGTGACTGAGGTAGGATGTACAGTCAGTGGTGGGTGGTGACTGAGGTAGGATATACAGTCAGTGGTGAGTGGTGACTGAGGTAGGATATACAGTCAGTGGTGGGTGGTGACTGAGGTAGGATATACAGTCAGTGGTGAGTGGTGACTGAGGTAGGATATACAGTCAGTGGTGGGTGGTGACTGAGGTAGGATATACAGTCAGTGGTGGGTGGTGACTGAGGTAGGATATACAGTCAGTGGTGAGTGGTGACTGAGGTAGGATATACAGTCAGTGGTGGGTGGTGACTGAGGTAGGATATACAGTCAGTGGTGAGTGGTTACTGAGATAGGATATACAGTCAGTGGTGGGTGGTGACTGAGGTAGGATATACAGTCAGTGGTGGGTGGTGACTGAGGTAGGATATACAGTCAGTGGTGAGTGGTGACTGAGGTAGGATATAAAGTCAGTGGTGGGTGGTGACTGAGGTAGGATTTACAGTCAGTGGTGGGTGGTGACTGAGGTAGGATGTACAGTCAGCGGTGAGTTGTGACTGAGGTAGGATATACAGTCAGTGGTGGGGGGTGACTGAGGTAGGATGTACAGTGAGTGGTGGGTGGTGACTGAGGTAGGATATACAGTCAGTGGTGGGTGGTGACTGAGGTAGGATATACAGTCAGTGGTGGGTGGTGACTGAGGTAGGATATACAGTCAGTGGTGGGTGGTGACTGAGGTAGGATATACAGTCAGTGGTGGGTGGTGACTGAGGTAGGATGTACAGTCAGTGGTGGGTGGTGACTGAGGTAGGATGTACAGCCAGTGGTGGGTGGTGACTGAGGTAGGATATACAGTCAGTGGTGAGTGGTGACTGAGGTAGGATATACAGTCAGTGGTGGGTGGTGACTGAGGTAGGATATGCATTCAGTGGTGGGTGGTGGCTGAGGTAGGATGTACAGTCAGTGGTGGGTGGTGACTGAGGTAGGATGTACAGCCAGTGGTGGGTGGTGACTGAGGTAGGATATACAGTCAGTGGTGGGTGGTGACTGAGGTAGGATATACAGTCAGTGGGGGATGGTGACTGAGCTATGACGCACAGACAGCCAGCAATAGGTAGCAAGCACTGTAATGGAATGAGGCACCGTGACATATAACCGGTGGTGATTCATGCTCGCAGACTGCCATGATTCACACTGCAGTGATGAAAACACCTGGAAGATGCTGCAGCGGTCAGAATGTCTCTGATGTGAGCTGGGAGAGATGCAGGCAGGTCAGCTGGGAGCCACGCTTGTTATCTAACACCCTGCTCGCTCCCTATCTCTGCACTATTCACCCTCCGCCTATAAGTACCCTCCCTTGTCTCCACCACACATGATACACTCCATGCATATCAAACTCACCTTTCCTCTCACTGCCAGGAAGTTATATTAGATAGACTATGACAAATATAGACATTGGGATTTATTTCCAATGTACCGGTATTTCGTGAGAGGAATAGTCACGAAGAAGGAAGTGAACGGTGGTTAACTGTTGTTTATGTGGATAATAGCAACTATCTCACACACCAGTGTATGTCCAGCAAATCATCAGATATAGGCCATACAAGATTAACCAAAATCAACCCCCAGGATTAACACACCAGGAGGATTATGAGTCTTTACCTCACCGGAGCAGCGTAATCTGTCATAAGAGAGTAGAGGATGACACTTTGGGTTTTGGAAGTGGTTGTTCCTGTCTGACTGTGTGTATACTTGTAATGGGGAAGTGATTCTCTCGCGACCAGCACATCATCACTCAGAGCGGCCACTGCTGGCTATCTCCTCAACCAATTCCCACTCATTGCATTGATAAGTTTGCATTGGAAGGATTACACATGTCTCTCAAGATGCAGTTTTATTTGCGATGTTGTTGCGGATATGAGTTCTGGAAGCGAAGTAACAGCTTTGTCTATGGTAGGAACCTAATTTACTTCATTCAGATGTATTATCTTGACTTTTAATTAATAGTTAGATATTATTTCTGCTTGTTAACAATACCGCTTATCTATATTGGGCCATTATCATATTGTTAAGTTCTAAATGTGAGTCAGTTTCTGTCATGTTATGATCATTTTGTTTGGTTATAATAAACCATAACATTTTAAATTCTCCTTTTTGGGGGTACCAGTAAGTACATATTATATACAGATTAATAAACAAAATTGTCAAGACAAAAAGTTTTGTCGTTATTGATGAACTATGAAAAAGTGAAACAAAAGTGAAAAAGTGAAACAAAGCTATCACTGTGATTCAAAAGATGAAGGTTGAGACTGAGCACAGATAATAATTTATATCAGTTTGATAATAATCTTTGAATTACTCCAAGCTCGGATCATGTTAATAAAGTGTCTCAAAAACATGCAAAACAGAACAGCAAATATAATACATAACTGGTGCACTTCAACAAAGTAGTTGCAAAATACTTGTGTTCTCCCACAAAACTGAAAGCCCACATCCTTTCCCTAATGATTTAATTGTGATTAAACAATTAATGTTTAATTAATGGTAGCATCTCCCGCATTGCTTGTCACCCGTCTTACCATGTGACTGACTGTATCATACTTGGTTGATCATGCAAAACTAGGATTCCACGAAATGTGATAGTGAAATAGTGTAGAAATGGACAAGTTAATTTATATATTTGCATAATGATGGATGTCAATTCTGAGAAATTCTTGGTGCCTGTACATGTATGTGTACATGGGTGTTAATTATCTATGATCGTGATGATATAATAGATATTATAATGATATAGTGATTCTTTGTTATTGTATCAGATATGATGCATAGTATCACCAAAACTAGAACATATACATTTATATTACAAAGTTAAACCAAGAATAGAACATTAAGAGGTATATATATCTAAACATCACTTCTTGTGGTGTAAACACAGACATGTTATGTAACATTTGTCTCAGTTAATTACACTCTGGGATATTTTACAAAATCAAGTTATAACTGAACTACATCTTTTCAGGAATTAAGATTCCATTCAGCTAAATAGTTTTCAGAAAACCTGTTAACTTGATAAAAAAAATTATGATCTTGTGAATATATCAAGTTAAATTTAACTCAACCTTTTAGATAAATATTGTTCAGTTATATGATTCTGAGATCTAAGACTCACAATGAAATTAGATGTTTCATTAAAAAATATATCATGAATAGATGTACATGTACCTTGAAATCTATCTTTTTGTTGTTAATCCTAAGTAATCCCCATTTTCTCAGGAAATATTATAAGAAGTGTATTTAATTAACTTTCAAAACTTAAACCTTTTCATGAGACTATTGAGCTGTTTTAGGAGTATCTTTAATCCTTGTTATTAGGTCTTACTGGTACCTGAGAGTAATTTACATGTAGTATGTATATTACTCTCAGGTCTTACAAAAAAAAATGTTTCTTCCCAATTTGTGCACCTTTCCCAGTTTAAACCAGTAACCCTAAATTATTTTGGGACCAGCTTGAAAGACATATGTATATCTCATGTATTTCATGTATATCTCAATTCTCATTATATTTGATCGCAAATTAAGGTAATATAGGTGTAATACTCTAAAATCACATTTAACAAGAAAGAAAAAAGAAATTACACCCCCACCCCATCTTATTTTTTCAGGGCATATTATTGGAAACAAGGTTATACCTTTTTTTTGGACCTTTAAAAAATTCTGAAAGTTATTCACTGTCTATAATCAGGATTGCTCTATATCAGAGGTTGTATAGTCAATGGCTTTACCTGTATTGTGGCTTCTATATTCTGGGGATTGCTCTATATCAGAGGTTGTATAGTCAATGGCTTTACCTGTATTGTGGCTTCTATATTCTGGGGATTGCTCTATATCAGAGGTTGTATAGTCAATGGCTTTACCTGTATTGTGGCTTCTATATTCTGGGGATTGCTCCATATCAGAGGTTGTATAGTCAATGGCTTTACCTGTATTGTGGCTTCTATATCTTGGGGATTGCTCTATATCAGAGGTTGTATAGTCAATGGCTTTACCTGTGTATTGTGGCTTCTATATTCTGGGGATTGCTCTATATCAGAGGTTGTATTGTCAACCTCGGTTGACCTGTTTTGGGGGCTTGTATATTCTGTAAATTGCTCATTTTCTGTGGTTGTGGGTTGACCTGTTTCAATAATCTGTCTTCTATGAGTTGCAAGGTACCTGTGGTTTAGCACAGTGGCCCACACAGCTTGAGATTATTCATGAAAACAACTGAAACAAACAGAATAAGGTTCCAAGTACTGGACGTGTCAGGACCTTGTCTCAGATATCTGTGGCTACTGGTATCATTACATAATAAGGAGAGAGAAGTCCTGGGCTCTCTGCAGAGTTATTTGTTGATGTTCATGTAATAAGCCCTCAGAGGGGAGAGTAATAATATACTGGGCTGTATGTAGAGGGGATCTATATCACAAGATGTGGGAAACATGCATCGCAGCCGTGGCTGTTATATACACCCCTAGTTTAACTATAGCCAATGTGTTTCAATCCTATACCTCCTTTATTTACAGTGTGTAATGTCAAGATTGATAAATCAAAA
This sequence comes from Amphiduros pacificus, assembly GCA_949316495.1. Lineage (NCBI taxonomy): Eukaryota > Metazoa > Annelida > Polychaeta > Phyllodocida > Hesionidae > Amphiduros > Amphiduros pacificus. Next base: position 51,952,304 of record OX439001.1, on the reverse strand, counting down.
GCACCAACACGATGTCATCAGAAACGGAACATTTAATTTTCTCGGCCTAATTCAAAATTTCATTACAAACAATGGTGTTGTGTTCAAAGAGGTTCTGTTTTCAAAATGGCATTGTGTCTGTGTTGATTGTTTTTTGTTTTTGTATTATTTTTTCAAATTTGGTCTGGTTTAAGGTGCAAGCTGAGTGAAGAAACATACAGAAGAGTATACATTACAATATTACATGTTTCAATTGACTTGCAGTATAGCCAGTGTTCATACCGCATGGCTGATAACAAGTACAAATGGCCAGTGTTTTTATTAAACATATCATTGTATAATCTTAATATTTTTTATTGTAATTTCAGAGTCAGACTCAGCCAAGCGTGCCATGAAAGATGACAGTCTTGCATCATCTGGCAAGGTAGGTTTGCAGTGATTACAATTCTTGTAAACTCTATAATGCTAATTATGCTAATTGAAACAGTGACCTACCTTAATTGCTTGGATAAGGCATATCTTAGTAAATATCATAAGATAAAGTGTTTCTGATATATGTGTGTCTCAGTGTAGACAAGTGAACCAGCCATATTTGACATCAGCTATTTTAAATGACACTTAGAAGCACAACGACTGCTTTGTTTTGATGTCTAAGCTAGTATATGTTATGTGTCTATCATGTAATTTATTGTGTATTAACCACCTCCTGGCACTAATATTGTGTTTTTGTCCACCGTCTATGTTACTGACCTTGATGTATTTTTCTAGTTTCTCATGCGTGCAGCAAAACCAAGTCAACGAGAAACCATCAACTTTATTAATAAAATATATGCTAAAGATGAAGACCCGGAAACGGTACTTCTTCCTTAATAATTTCATCTTGTAGAGTTTAACTCTTAAAGCAGCACACACCTTAAGGTGGGAAGTGGGAGGGAGGGGAACCACAGCAATCTAGGTCATTTGTCTACTCACAATACATGATACATTATGCTTCATGTCACATGACAACAGACAGGTTGATCGCCACATTAATGAGATGTAAATTAGGTGTCAAACAATAAGGTATATTTTAGGTACCACAGTAAGGTACAGGTTATATATCACCTAGTGAAATATAACTTATGTGTAGGTATGACAAAATGAGCTATGAATTAGATTATGAATTGGGTATCACAGAGTGCAGTTGAAATAAGATTAGAATTAGGTATCATAGAGTAAGCTATGAATTAGATTATAAATTAGGTATCACAGAATGAGTTATAATTTAGATTGTAAATTAGGTATCGCAGAGTGAGGTATAAATTAGATTATAAATTAGGTATCACAGAGTGAGGTATAAATTAGATTATAAAGTAGGTATAACAGAGTGAGGTATGAACTAGATTATAAAGTAGGTATCACAGAGTGAGGTATAAATTAGATTATACATTAGGTATCACAGAGTGAGGTATAAATTAGACTATAAAGTAGGAATCACAGAGTGAGGTATAAATTAGATTATACATTAGGTATCACAGAGTGAGGTATAAATTAGATTATACATTAGGTATCAGAGTGAGGTATAAATTAGATTATAAATTAGGTATCACAGAGTGAGGTATAAATTAGATTATAAATTAGGTATCACAGAGTGAGGTATAAATTAGATTATACATTATGTATCACAGAATGAGGTGTGAATTCTATTATAAATTAGGTATCACAGAATGAGGTGTGAAAAGTGAGGTACATATTAGATTATACATTAGGTATCACAGAGCGAGGTACAAATTAGATTATAAATTAGGTATCACAGAGTGAGGTACAAATTAGATTATACATTAGGTATCACAGAGTGAGGTACAAATTAGATTATACATTAGGTATCACAGAGTGAGGTACAAATTAGATTATACATTAGGTATCACAGAGTGAGGTACAAATTAGATTATACATTAGGTATCACAGAGTGAGGTACAAATTAGATTATACATTAGGTATCACAGAGTGAGGTACAAATTAGATTATAAATTAGGTATCACAGAGTGAGGTACAAATTAGATTATAGATTAGGTAATACAGATTCTAAGTCATTATCCCAGATATTTTTTTTTTCGTTTGATAGTTTTTTGTTTTATACTATAGTTTTAATAATAATAATATAGTTTTAACCTAACTTTAAACAGTATCGCCTGACACAATATATTCTGGATACAGATGTAGATATTGTGATAGCCTTTGAACCTAAATCACAACAAATTCTGTGTCAGTTATTTATCACTTTTTGTAAACTGAATTATTATTATGCAGTGATATATTTGCAACTTTAAAATTATTTCTTTTATTGCCTTATGTAATAATAATCTTGTGTGTTTCTCTAATTTTTTTCATGTTTCCACCCACACCAAAATTCCCTTATCCATAAATAACTTTGTATAATCATATGAAATCCAATTATACTGTTTTTTATAATCTAATGTTGATACAAACATGATAATATACATCTCCAAAATGATTTTTTATTTTAATTTTTTTATTCCCATAAATCAACCCTGCTCAACCTTGATTTACATATAATCTACCTTGATTTAACCATAACTGACTTGGTGTATATGGAAATACCGCAACCCTGCATGTTGCATGTAATACCTTGACCTTGTATAATGCCACACAATCATTGATTTTGTCTCTGCATGCTCCCATATAATCACTGACCTTGACCCTGCATGTTAATGTTGACCTTGACCTGCATGGCACCCCCTCCTCCCCCTCTCATCATACTGACCTTCCACCACTCCCTGACCTGTAGGATAACTTGATGGCTCTCATTCGGGGGACAAGTATTGCCGATCTGGAGAGCGAGGAGAAAACGGCAAGCTCTAGCCTAACCACTGTTCTCATAAAGCAGGTAACCACGCTCAACCATTCTCAAGCCCGCCACTCATCATCACTTATTTAACATTGCTTTAAAATATTAGCTTTTGCTTATTCCTGTTGAGTTTGGCGGTTTCTCATAGCATTTTTCTTAACAAAATAATACAGTTAACATTTCTTCTTGCCTGAGCATAATGCTTTCTTACACATAAAACTTCTCTTTTATCTTGGTTTATACAGAAATTGTTTCTTGAAATTTGCAATAATAATGGGAATGCATAGATTGATACACTGTTAAAACTACATCTTTTTATGATGTTTTGAAAAAAGTGGCTTCAAAACAAAATTGTTTTCTGACACCAGAGGACACTGTAAAAATAGAACAGATGGCACCACCACAGTTCAAGAGAAGAAATAATGATTCATTTGTATTTCAGATCTGGGCAAGTTGACATGTAAGAAATATTTATCTGGTTTCAGGTATTAAACAAATTTCCAAAAGTTTGGCTGTTTCTGCACTTTTTGTATTTATTTGAAGCTGAGTATTGGGCATGATTAGCCAGATTGTTACAGCACATAGTAAATTAGAACCAAGCACAAAGTGTCCTTAAAGATCTACATCACAAGGTGTTCATCAAATAACAGGTTGTTTATGTTTATGTCAAACATTAAAAAAGAGCGTAGTGAGTGAGTCATTGGATGGAAATTTGCAGCATGATAATGGAAAATAAATTATTTGCAATTATCGCCAATATATTATTTATTGATGAAGCCAGTAATTTCAAAAATGACATATTTCATGATTGACTGAGTTTCAGGCCCCTTCCACTTGTCAGGCTTGTCAGGACCACTTGAGCATAGAAAGGTCCATAAGGAATGGTAACAGTCAAATTCCATAGATAAGTGCTTTAAAAAATAATTTTAGCTGCAGGTCTCATAGGATTCAATGATCGAGTGCAATGTGAGTTTCAGACAGAAGTTAGTGAGGGGCTGTGTGTTCTCAGTAGCAGACATTCATTTTTATGGAAATTGCTTTTTGTTCATGTTTTTTTTGTTGTTGTTTTTTTTTCTGAGAATATTGAAAAGTTGCATCATGTCAGTCAGATGATGTGCAGCCAATATTAGTATATATGCACATATGAATGCTGCTAAGAGAATGACGATTGCTGAGTCCTGGGCCGTCATTATTGATGAGTAATCGTGTATTATAAGCATCAGCTCAGACTAGGTTTGCCATATATTGTCTATATGAGGTTGAGGCTAGGTTTTCCATAAATAGTGCACATCAGCTGAATGTGGGGATCACAATGATATCGGCTTGCCGTGCATTATGCACATGGGATGGCAGTGAGACCAGGGTTGCCGTGCATTATGTACATGGGAAGGCAGTGAGACCAGGCTTGCCGTGCATTATGCACATGGGATGGCAGTGAGACCAGGCTTGCCATGCATTATGCACATGGGATGGCAGTGAGACCAGGCTTGCCATGCATTATGCACATGGGATGGCAGTGAGACCAGGCTTGCCATGCATTATGCACATGGGATGGCAGTGAGACCAGGCTTGCCATGCATTATGCACATGGGAAGGCAGTGAATACAAGCTTGCCATGCATTATGCACATGAGATGGCAGTGAGACCAGGCTTGCCATGCATTATGCATATGTGATGGCAGTGAGACCAGGCTTGCCATGCATTATGCACATGGGAAGGCAGTGAGACCAGGCTTGCCATGCATTATGCACATGGGATGGCAGTGAGACCAGGCTTGCCATGCATTATGCACATGGGATGGCAGTGAGACCAGGCTTGCCATGCATTATGCACATGTGATGGCAGTGAGACCAGGCTTTTGCCGTGCATTATGCACATGGGAAGGCAGTGAGACCAGGCTTGCTGTGCATTATGCACATGGGATGGCAGTGAGACCAGGCTTGCCATGCATTATGCACATGAGATGGCAGTGAAACCAGGCTTGCCATGCATTATGCACATGGGATGGCAGTGAATACAAGCTTGCCATGCATTATGCACATGGGATGGCAGTGAGACCAGACTTGCCATGCATTATGCACATGGGATGGCAGTGAATATAAGCTTGCCATGCATTATGCGCATGGGATGGCAGTGAGACCAGGCTTGCAATGCATTATGCACATGAGATGGCAGTGAGACCAGGCTTGCCATGCATTATGTAAATGGGATGGCAGTGAAACCAGGCTTGCCATGCATTATGCACATGAGATGGCAGTGAGACCAGGCTTGCCATGCATTATGCACATGGGATGGCAGTGAGATCAGGCTTGCCATGCATTTGCACATGGGAAGGCAGTGAGACCAGGCTTGCCATGCATTATGCACATGGGATGGCAGTGAGACCAGGCTTGCCATGCATTATGCACATGTGATGGCAGTGAGACCAGGCTTGTCATGCATTATGCACATGAGATGGCAGTGAGACCAGGCTTGCCATGCATTATGCACATGAGATGGCAGTGAGACCAGGCTTGTCATGCATTATGCACATGAGATGGCAGTGAGACCAGGCTTGCCATGCATTATGCACATGAGATGGCAGTGAGACCAGGCTTGTCATGCATTATGCACATGAGATGGCAGTGAGACCAGGCTTGCCATGCATTATGCACATGTGATGGCAGTGAGACCAGGGATGTCAGCGAGACCAGGCTTGCTGCGTATAATGCTTGTAGCAGCAGACTGTAGGGCACACAAGCCCTAGTTGCTTGTCTCTTGTTGACTCGCTGATATTGCTGTACACAACCGCCACATGTAGCAATCAGGGACTACCCTATATCAGCCAGCAAATGTTACTGGATGAATGAAACTAGGTTGTTTGTGAGACAATTGTATTAACCATATAGAACAACTTGTATATCTTCAACAGAATTCTCTCCAAATCAAAGCAGATATTTGTCAGGATTGGCTGAGGATTATCTACATGGCATCTTCATTTGATATTAACTGAAAGCTATGGACAATAAGGTCATTGGCAAATCCATAGAAACATAGAGATGGAATAAGTGATGAGGAGAAGGAGATATGAAGCAGGTGTCATAGTTGCCATAGCAACAATGTCTTTAATTGGAAAGTATTACAGGTGTCATAGGTGCCATAGCAACAATACCTTTATTTGTCGATAGTACTTAATGATTCCTGATTGAAGTGACTGGGTGTCACAAAAGGTGAAAACTCCCACCGACATTGTCATCGGAGTGGAGGTGGGAGTGGTGATTTTGCTGCCACCTACTGGGTTGACAAGTCTCATTGTCTCGTAATTAAACACTGGATTTGGTTCTATATCAAATTCTTACTCATCACCAACTCTTCATGGCTGTCAGCAGCTTCTTCTAATGTTTTATAGAGGAATACCGACTTAACACAGGTAAATCTGGACAAACAGGACATAATAGGATTCAATCATAAACTGATACATAAGAAAAAATTATAAATATTACATGCAGATTATTTGAAAAGCCAGAGAAATGGAGATCTTTGAAATGAGCTTCAGACAGTGCTGTGTGTTACAAGGAACCATGTTTGTATGATTATATATTCAACTCGATCACAGTGGAGCTTCGAACATGATGAGAAAATTATTTAATTTCCGAAGGAGAAATGGCAGTTTGGGTTATGTGGCCACAGTAGCTGCTCAGGTTGGTAACCATTTAGTAAACTCAGTGTGCTCAGTTTACTCAGCATACTCAAGGTGCTCAGTTTACTCAGCATACTCAGGGTGCTCAGTTTACTCAGCATACTCAAGGTGCTCAGTTTACTCAGCATACTCAGGGTGCTCAGTTTACTCAGCATACTCAGGGTGCTCAGTTTACTCAGCATACTCAAGGTGCTTAGTTTACTCAGCATACTCAGGGTGCTTCGTTTTCTCAGCATATTCAGTGTTCTCAGTTTACTCAGCATACTCAAGGTGCTCACCATACTCAGCATACTCAGGGTGCTCAGTTTACTCAGCATACTCAGGATACTCGGTGCTCTCAGTTTACTCAGCATACTCGGTTTGCCCATATTCTCATATTTCTCAGTATGCTCAGTGTTCTTTGGTTTCCCAGCATGCTCAGTGTGCTCTGTTTTCTCAACATGCTTAGTGTGCTCATTTTAACCAGCATACTCAGTGTGCTTGGGTTTCTCAGCATGCCCATTGTGCTCATTTTAACCTGAGCATGCTCAGGGTGCTCAGTTCTATTCACCACTGGCAAAAATATATATTGTCAATAAACAAATTGGCATGTGCTTGATGGCACCAGAAGCGTGGTCCAAAATGTGCTTTGATATCGCAGTGGACAGCAGACATGCCCACTCAGACATAAGAAATTGATTTTTTGTGGCAAAGTGGGTGATATGGTGCAGATAATTGTTGTCACTTTGTGTATCTCTCCTGCTACATATTGATCAGCCTATGCCTGGCTCTCATCTGACTTCATCAAGTCTTCCTTAAATATGACACCAATATTCAAATTTAGATTCAATTTTACAATGATAAACTTGACATGTTGAAGACTCAGAGTGACAATGATTCCATGAAAACCAGTAATAATCATGGATTGATATAATTAGTTTGATAAAGCGATTTGGGCACATATGAGAGATGAACACGCTCTCTAAGTTTGCGGAACCTGGACTATCTGACAGGCCAGATTAAGGTTAAAAATTGTAAAAGGTTTGTCATCAGTATGAAAGGTCTGATGTAATTTTGTGAGATTCTTGGTGAAGCTATTAAACAAAGGGTTAAAATTTTGTGGTCTCTGATAAATGTGCAATATTAAGGATTAATGTTGTTAGATTTCTATCTAATATTTCATATCAAGGTTAATATTTTGATATATCTGATGCTATGTATCAGATAATAAAGTGTTCAAACATAAAAATCACCTTAATCCATTGAAGACTTTATTTTACATGGTTCTCTTAATACATTGTGACAATTAACATGGTTCCGTTGTGAAAGGGTTAATGCTGTCATATCATTATGTGACATGATTCTCATGGGAAAGGCCTCAATGCAGTGATATATGACATGGTTGTCATGCAGAAAAAGTTAGTGTGGTGATACAACACAGAGTTTTCTGTGATATACCTCATGGTTCATGGTCATATACTACATGGTTCTCTGTAACATTCTTCATGTCCCTCTGATAAACACCATGGCCCTGTGATATACTTCATGGTTCTCTGTAGTATACTTCATGGTTCTCTGTGGTATACTGCAGTGTTCTCTATGGTATAATGCATTGTTCTCTATAGTATACTTCATGGTTCTCTGTGGTATACTGCAGTGTTCTCTATGGTATGATGTCATGTTTACCTTCATATGTATTTGTTCTGATGACAGTGAAGTCACTGCTGCTCACAATACCAGCATATTGCATTTCATGGCAGTATGGACTAATTGACAGACAAACATTTGATAATAGGAGGTCAAATAGCAAACAGAATTATTTGGAATCATGATTAGTATATGAGAGGACCCTCTGCATATCAAATATTAACATTATAATAATGATAGCTATGCAGGCACAAATGAATTGACAATGGAAACATAGTAATCTTATCATTTCTAACTGAGCAAACACTACCTGCATGCTATTCATTATCCATCAGATACTCACCGCTTCATGAGAAATAATTCAATGCACAATTTTAGGAAGGCAGGATGTGCAAAACAAGTAGATTTACTGCACATATATATCAGGTGTGAGGTGCGAGTGACCTGATTATGGGCATTGGATGGTGGGTGTGAAGCACATCAGTATTGCTCATATTCATCAGGGACTAAGTGCTTCTTGTGTTCACTCGAGTCACTGACTGAATATTCAGGGCAGTAAAACATTATTTATTGCATAAGCATATGATGTGCTGTTCATTGTTTGTAATGCTGCAGGACATTTATATGATCACTGTAGTTAGGCCTGTGCCCTGGATGTGGTGGGGAGGATGGCTCAACCTTGAGAAAGCTTCTTCCATACTAATATATTTGAAAAAAAAACCTATTTTGAAAAATTTCCCAATTTATCACTGTTTCCACTTATTTTCTTTTATTTATACTTTTACATGTGAGTGCAGTGGGATGTATGGCCCATCATTGTGGGATGTATGGCCCATCATTGTGGTACATTGCGACATGTGGCCCATCACTGTGGGATGTATGGCCCATCATTGTGGTACATTGCGACATGTGGCCCATCACTGTGGGATGTTTGGCCCATCATTGTGGTAAATTGGGACATGTGGCCCATCATTGTGGTACATTGCGACATGTGGCCCATCATTGTGGGATGTATGGCCCATCATTGTGGAAAATTGGGACATGTGACCCATTATTGTGGTATATTGCAGTGCAGTAACATGCTATCCGTCTCTCATGTAGCAGGACCAGTGGATACTAATTATCGCTGGGATATATGTGTAATTGCTTGGAGTGAGTCTCACATTCAATCAGGATGTGATGAGTGTGACTTTACCTGAATTGCTGGTCAGCAGGGGACAGTCAGTTGCTCTTTTACCTGTAGTTACCATGGTAACCATGGCAGGTGTGAGGTTGTCAAAGGCACAGAATAGAAGGGGACAGAAAAAAGCCCTTTTACCTGTAGTTAGTTACCTTGGCTACATGAATACTTTGATCTGTTTAGTCCTTTGATTATCATCACCAGAGATATTTTTTTCTCAGATGAATATATTTAGTCAGGTCTGTGTGATTGGGGTGATGGGCAGCAAGAATTTATGTCCAGTCAGAAGCTAAATGGGCATATTCCATGGAAATATGGCAAACCATATGAAATAATAAACTGCCAGATATTTGTGAAAATTTTAGCTTTTTAACATTTTTTAACAGAATAAAACATTTATAATATATATAGCTTCAAAGAACCCAATATCCTAGCAGCAATTGAGAGTAATCCATGTGTATTACTCTAAGGTCACACACTATAATTCACTTTTCACTCTTCCCAATCTGATCGAGAAAGTGACACTGAGTGGCAGCATCATGTAAAGATGGCCGCCAAACTTGCAGCATGGGGTGAAAATACAGTGATAACCCAGAGACTTACAGCCTATTGAGTTGAAACCGCAATCATCCAGCCCTGAAAGCAAAATGAATGAAAACGAAAAAAAATGCATTGAGGTGATTTCTCAGCAACCCAAAATAGGAGGCAGCCTTTGCTTGGAATTTAAACTAAAGGAGAAGGAGTACAAATTCATGCTTATTTGACCTTTTGACCTCTGATTTTTCTGTAATGATAGTCAGAATGAATTTTACAGCTTTGCTGGGCTGTCATTACAGAATCTTTTCTTTTATTCTCTTCCTTTTTGTCAAGCATCTTTAAAGAGGACATACCTTATCAAATTGGCACTGTCTAAAATTCCAGTTTTGATTATAAAGTTGATACATGATTGGATTTTTCAAGGAAGTTGTGAAGATTAAGATATTTATCCGTGTCCTAATCATGGTTGTGTGGATAACTCTGTACTGACTGAGATAATGTTAAATACAAGCCAGATATAATACAGATGTGATTAGAAAAAAGTCTGGAAATATGAGTGGCATATGATTAAGTTGCCACAATGCACCCATGTGGGGCAACACTCTCACACATCCAGGGTTCACACACGATCATGTCTCGCTTTGTAAGTTGTTTAGAGACTAGAGGAGTGGTTGGTGGAGTAGGATCCTCTTTCATGTTTGGGCTTCACCCTGGACTTCTCACTTTGTCAACTGTCAGAGAGAACATAACATCTCAATATTGTGTTAAAACAACAATGAACTTATGGGATGTTACATCTACAGCGGGTAAGACATGATGATAGAAGCTCATTTACATATCATAACTGTTCAAAAAAAAAAAAAAAGAGAAATAATATTTTTTATTTTGTTTCTGTTTGCAGGATGTGGGTCAGAATGCCTTTGTCCCATTGTATGGCTTACAGAGGATGTTAAGCCATAGAGAAGAATGTTAATCTCTATATGAACCTATAGTGGTGAATGTAAGACCACATAGACAGATATAAGTTAATAGGGGAAGATGAAGCTACATTTGGAAATATATAACAATATATTTGGAGGTGTGAAACTTTAGTGGTGAATGTAAAGATACATAATGTGATATGAATTTTTGCAGGGAATGTATAGTCATATAGGGAAATGTTGAACTATAGGAAGGGAATTTGAAGCTATAGCGGGAATTTGAAGCTATAGTAGGGAATTTGAAGATATAGAGGGGCATATATAGCTATATACATGCAGATTAAACAACACAGTTATAACAGAGACTAGTCAAATGTGTGGCTTTTCTCTCTCCAGGGATTTACTGAAGATTTGCAGAATGCCCCATTGTGTGAAAAAAAAGATAAATATGTGGAGATAGCAGGGAATATGTGCTATGGCTATAGTTGGGAATATGTGTTATGGTTATAGATGAGAATATATGATATGGCTATAGATGGCTACAGATGGTAATATGTGCAATGGCTAAATGGGGAATATGTGCTGCGAGGATATGAAAGGGACTGTTGGGTTATAATGGGAACTGTTAGGCATTGGAAGGAATTATAGAGTTCTGGTGAGAACTGTTAAGTAATGGAAGGAATTATAGGGTTCAAGTGAGAACTGTTAGGCAATGGAAGGAATTATAGAGTTCAAGTGAGAACTGTTAGGCAATGGAAGGAATTATAGAGTTCAGGTGAGAACTGTTAGGCAATGGAAGGAATTATAGAGTTCAAGTGAGAACTGTTAGGCAATGGAAGGAATTATAGAGTTCAAGTGAGAACTGTTAGGCAATGGAAGGAATTATAGAGTTCAAGTGAGAACTGTTAGGCAATGGAAGGAATTATAGAGTTCAAGTGAGAACTGTTAAGCAATGGAAGGAATTATAGAGTTCTAGTGAGAACTGTTAAGTAATGGAAGGAATTATAGAGTTCAAGTGAGAACTGTTAGGCAATGGAAGGAATTATAGAGTTCAAGTGAGAACTGTTAGGCAATGGAAGGAATTATAGAGTTCTAATGGGAACTATTAGGCAATGGAAGGAATTATAGGGTTCTAATGGGAACTGTTAGGCAATGGAAGGAATTATAGGGTTCTAATGGGAACTATTAGGCAATGGAAGGAATTATAGGGTTCTAATGGGAACTGTTAGGCAATGGAAGGAATTATAGGGTTCTAATGGGAACTGTTAGGCAATGGACAGAATTATAGGGTTCTAATGGGAACTGTTAGACAATGAAAGGGAGTACAGAGCTCTAATGGGAAATGTAAAGCAATGGAAGTAATTGCAGGTTTATACCAGGGACTGGCTGTGGATGGTACTGTGATAGTGAGAACTATTATGATACAGTTGCCACCGAAGTGACGGTGGTCATAAACAGGGTTTTGTGGTTTTGATGGAGCTGTGGAGAGAATTAATTTTATTTTATTTTTTGTTTTTGTTTTGTGCTTTGTAACTAAATGAACATGTCAAGTAGATACAAGGAGACATACTGATATTTTGTGAATATGTTGCATCGTGTGGCAGGATTCAGATAGCGAGGCGGAGGAAGAAATGGAGGACAGAGATCACATGCACACTCCAGACATAGACGAACATTCACATAGATCTACACCTGATACAGTCACCACTGACATCCCTCCAGTAGATCTTACAGGAACTTCCCCGCATTCTGAGTCAGAGCCTCTTTCTGAGGCCAGTGACCTTGAACATGATTTTGAAGCTCTCAAGGTCAGTCAGGGTCATCGCCGTGATGGTGATAATACAGAGGATGAAGATGATGGCCCAGGCTGCAAGGTTTGACAACACAAAAATATTCCTTTGTGAGATATGCAGTAGTTGGGGAAGGGAAGGGTTTGTCTCAACAGATGTCATCGAAAAACTTTCTAAAATTTTTTTTTCTTTTGTTTTTTTTTGTTTTTTGTTTTTTGTTTTTAATTTTTATGTGGCAATATGTCCAACAATATACCAGTTTGGTGACACATGTTTTAACCTTAAAGATATCTGTTGAGACTTGCTCTGTCTAAAAGAAACCATACAGGTGATGGAACTAATTCCTTATATGTACCAGTGTTCTAACCCCACATGAGATGAAATGATTCACAGACAAAACCATATCCTTTATTTCATATATACCCTAATGTTTGAATGATGCATTCTGTACATACCTTATTTGGCATCGAGTGATGTGTCTTAAATCCAACATATGCCATATATGGTCAGAGTGATATGGCCTATATTCCAGACAAATCACACATGGTGTGAATGATGTTTACTTTGTTAACCAAGGTATTAATCCAATAATCCAATACCTCAGTGTAAGTGATGCACTAAACGGTCCTTTATCCTATACAAACCAAATATGGCATAAGTTATCCACATTAAAGTCCTTTATCCCGAACATTCCATATATGGTGTGAGTGAACCAGGTAATAGACTATAATAGACTATATCCAAACAAAATATTTGCGGTGTGAGTGATATATAGATTAGTCTTAAATTTTTGGTTATTTTGAAATCTTATTTTATTAGATGGTTTAGTTTTGATTCGTGATTAGATGGTTTGGTTTGGATTTGGTCTTTATGAAAAAAATAAGTTGCCCAAGATGCACAGGACTAACAGTATTTTATATCTCTTCCAGCTGACTAATACATTACATTACTAGTTTGGTGTTTCAGATCTAACTTTATATACATGTATATTTAATTTGGGTGATGGTTATTTATACACCAGGTGGCACTGACAATCATAGGTGGCAGCACTGCCATATCATAATCATTACTTTCAGTCACATAACATACTCAATGTCATTTCCCTGTTAGAACCTGATAGGTGTAAGTGTAGAAAATGTATTTTGTACTGGCAATTTTTGCTTTTGTTAAGCCTGGCTTTTGTGTTTTGATGTGTGGTTTGAGGGCAGTGCACACTTTATCTGCACAGGATACACAGCTCCCTTAACAGCCATTGGTGTTGGGTTGTTTCATAACAATAATAAAAGTCTGATAAAAAATAATTGATTAATATGTAAAATATTATACATATCATACATATACCAGAGTTAAAGTTGCAAGTAAATTAACAAATATATAGTTTAAAAAGTGTTTTGTCCTTGTGTACTTTTTGATATTTATGGGCCTCACGCTCACTGTGGTCTTATTCTAGTTTGAGCAAACTCCTGAGCCAGAGGAAAAGAAAGCGAAGGGACCAGTCCATGACGACAGCCTCACCCCCATGGTTACCAGTGATGCACTCTCTCACAAAGAACAGATCTCTGAGAAGTTGCTGGAAAAAGTGAGTTTACATGGCAAAATTAATTGTTTGCAATAAATATGTGTTGAATGTTGTGAAGTGAGACAAGGGATAACAGGGCCTCCAGGATATTGATGGACATGGTAAGAGGTGTGGATATCAAGGTAGGCATTTCCTTGTCAGCTTTTCATGTCCTCCCTTCAATGTCTGTGGTAAAAGTTTTGATTTGCAGGAGTATTTATATTTATATATTGTCCAAATAGAGACCTTTGACCCAGATTTGGTGGAAAGGGTAGTTCAAACATGGGTCAGATTTGTTGGTGAAGGGTTCCAAACCAATATAAGAATGGTATTAAACCACATGAATCCCTGGTTAGACAGGGCAGGAGGGCAGCCCAACATTCCCTTCATTATTACAGGACTGGTTAGACAGGGCAGGGTGGCAGCCCACCATTCCCTCTATTATTACAGGACTGGTTAGACAGGGCAGGGTGGCGACCCACCATTCCCTCCATTATTACAGGACTGGTTAGACAGGGCAGGGTGGCAGCCCACCATTCCCTCCATTATTACAGGACTGGTTAGACAGGGCAGGGTGGCAGCCCACCATTCCCTCTATTATTACAGGACTGGTTAGACAGGGCAGGGTGGCGACCCACCATTCCCTCCATTATTACAGGACTGGTTAGACAGGGCAGGGTGGCAGCCCACCATTCCCTCCATTATTACAGGACTGGTTAGACAGGGCAGGGTGGCAGCCCACCATTCCCTCTATTATTACAGGACTGGTTAGACAGGGCAGGGTGGCAGCCCACCATTCCCTCCATTATTACAGGACTGGTTAGACAGGGCAGGGTGGCAACTGGTCTTGTCTTGTATGGGCCATTGAAAGCACAGAATTCATGCGTGTTAGATTTCTATTCATTGGGTTTAAATTCTGACCAACCCATCTTACTTGTGAGAGTGAGTGTGTTATTTGAGTGTACTCAAGGCTGAATGTGCAGGGTTTTAACATGATTAAGCTGTAAGTCTATGGAGCATACACACATCATCAGTCCATGGCAGCCATGATTTTGACATGTAGTTTCTGTTTACACCATGTGATGTTGCTTTAGTATGAGAAATAATTTGTGAGTGTGTGGTAGAGTATAAAGATTTCCATATTTTGCAAACTTACACAAGCTTAATTTTGTTATAAAATCTGCCAGAGGCACACACAAACTATTACTGATATGTTCACCACGTCACCCTCTGGTGGAGTTTTGTGAGTGTGGACAAATTAACCAATCAGTCTCAGGCACAAAGGTATGATCATAACCAACCAGTCAGGATTGAGGCAGAAGAGGGTCTCCTGCTTAGAGGACTGAGACAGAACCCAGTCTAGATAGCAGTCCACCATTTTCTCCTTTGAAAAGGTAAGACCCTTCATAGGACCTGAAACTCTGCTTTGAGGCAGTAATATACACACAGGTGAAAGAATGTTTGAGACCTTGTATTGAGTGCAGGATTCTATCATTTGCATTATTAGTGTATACGCATATGACACCATGAATGAATGCCAGCAGTTACCATGGCAACCAGCTGTCACATGCCCTTGTATCAATGGTCTCTGTGGCACCCCCAAATCAACAAAGCTCAATTGTCCTGCCAATTCCCAATGTGTTCAGTAGTTTCCACCATAATTTCAGAGGGTTGCTATTTATGATTGCGAAGATGAGTAGAGATGATAGGGAATTCAAAGTAGATTAGGAATGTGGGTTCACTTTATAATTTTATCATCACCCAAAATTTTTGATGGGGGGAGGGGTGGATTCCAATCACTGTACCGGTAGAATGGTGGGGGGTAGAGATCACAATCAGTCTACCATTTCATAGGAGATCACAATCAATCTATATTGTGAGATCACAATTAAATTTTGCAATGTTTCACATCCATTAAAGTAGCACAGGGTGAGTTGCAGTGACATGCTTAGTTAATGGAGTGAACATATATATGATTAACAAATTCTGTGAATTGTCATTACATTTTATCCTAAATTGCGGTGGTGTTTGTGCTGAGTGGGATGCGTAACATGCATTCATTGAGGCTTGTGACATATTGCACAGCATCAGCATGCAACAGAATTAATCAAATCTGAGCAGTGACCTGGCCAGAGGTGAGAGATTCTTGGTCCATGCGCATTGTAAGAATGTAAAGTCTGCTGATTTTCATTCATATGCAGAGCCATATTTCCCTGACACTGATGTGTCAAACATTTTCCCCTGGAGTGTGCAGTGATATTTCCTTATAGACTGCAAGTGTGTCACCGATGGAATGGTCCTTACCTCATTCACAGGGAGAATGTGTCTTTGTAGACTGCAGGTGTAACACCACTAGTGTGCTTCACCGAAACTTGCCACCACTGGAGTGTGCCTCACCAAGGTGTGCCACCTCTGGAGTGTGCCTCACCTAAACTTGCCACCACTGGAGTGTGCTTCACCTAGATGTGCCACCACTGGAGTGTGCTTCACCTAGTTGTGCCACCTCTGGAGTGTGCCTCACCAAGGTGTGCCACTACTGGAGTGTGCCTCACCTAATCTTGCCACCACTGGAGTGTGCTTCACCTAGATGTGCCACCACTGGAGTGTGCTTCACCTAGATGTGCCACCACTGGAGTGTGCTTCACCTAGTTGTGCCACCTCTGGAGTGTGCCTCACCTAAGCATGTCACCACTGGAGTGTGCTTCACCTAAACTTGCCACCACTGGAGTGGGCTTCACCAAGGTGTGCCACCACTGGAGTGTGCCTCACCAAGGTGTGCCACTATTGGAGTGTGCTTCACCTAGGGGTGCCACTATTGGAGTGTGCTTCATCTAGTTGTGCCATCTCTGGAGTGTGCCTCACTTAAGCTTGCCACCACTGGAGTGTACTTCACCTCAACTTGCCACCACTGGAGTGTGCCTCACCTAAGCTTGCCACTACTGGAGTGTGCTTCACCTAGGTGTGCCACTGGAGTATGGTTTACCTAGTGCACACTGGGAATGTACCCTTATGACTGAAGAGGTGGTCACTACCAAATGAACATAATACACTATCACTCCATTTCCTCTTTCAATGTGTACAGTCCCAAAACGGGGAGCCACTAGCAACTGTCAGAAGTGGTGATTAAGTGTGCCTGTTTGATTGGTTAATGATGCGAGAGATGTGATGGTTAACGAGGTGTCACCTTGTTACGGGTGCCATGTCTCATCATGACATTCACAAATAATTGACTAATTTATTGCATCATGTTAAGTGACAATGAATCATAATCACACATCACCTCATTACACTAATAGCATTTTCCTCTGAACTATTAATGAGGCTGACATAATCACTCATGTTTATTGACTTTATTTTATCGTTTAATGTCTTTTTTATTATTTTAATTATTACTTGATATTGCATGTTTTCCTTTACTACCTTTCTTTAGAAGGTTGAGAATCTTCTTTATGTGAGCTTATAGTATGTGCTTATTTTGTAACCCTGCCCATGTTTGTGTCGGCAGGATATCAGTGAGGCCCAGGAGGAGGAGAGCGGAGATGAGCTGGCTGACCTGCCCCTTATACGCAAGGTGAGAACCCCACATAATGATCACTTGGATGATGTAACAATTTATCTGTTTTTTGCAATATATTCCTGTTTACGACATGAACAATCGCCTTTTTAAACATGTATTTTTTCATTCTTCTAATCTTTTGGTATCAGAAACACTGGACGCAGCCATCTCATTTTATCAATTTAGTATGATCATAATATATTTAATGCTTAACTATGTTCAAATTTCTTAATTTAATATGTATTTATTATGCAGCATTCTTTAGCTTATAATATCCAGGAGATATTATTGGAGAGACCCTATGATATACCTGGGATATATTAGAGTGATCTGCTGTATTCCAGTGTATATAAAAGTGATCTCATTTTTCCCCTGGGTATATTGAAGTGATCTCATTTTTCCTCTGGGTATATTTGAGTGATCTCATTTTTCCCCTGGGTATATTTGAGTGATCTCACTTTTTCCCCTGGGTATATTTGAGTGATCTCACTTTTCCCCTGGGTATATTTGAGTGATCTCACTTTTTCTCCTGGGTATATTTGAGTGATCTCACTTTTTCCCTTGGGTATATTTGAGTGATCTCACTTTTTCCCCTGGGTATATTTCAGTGATCTCATTTTTACCCCTGGGTATATTTGAGTGATCTCATTTTTCCCCTGGGTATATTTGAGTGATCTCACTTTTTCCCCTGGGTATATTTGAGTGATCTCACTTTTTCCCCTGGGTATATTTGAGTGATCTCACTTTTTCCCCTGGGTATATTTGAGTGATCTCATTTTTACCCCTGGGTATATTTGAGTAATCTCACTTTTTCCCCTGGGTATATTTGAGTGATCTCACTTTTTCCCCTGGGTATATTTGAGTGATCTCATTTTTACCCCTGGGTACATTGAAGTGATCTCATTTTTCCTCTGGCTATATTTGAGTGATCTCATTTTTTCCCCTGGGTATATTTGAGTGATCTCATTTTTTCCCCTGGGTATATTTGAGTGATCTCATTTTTCCCCTGGGTATATTTGAGTGATCTCACTTTTTCCCCTGGGTATATTTGAGTGATCTCATTTTTACCCCTGGGTATATTTGAGTGATCTCATTTTTACCCCTGGGTATATTTGAGTGATCTCACTTTTTCCCCTGGGTATATTTGAGTGATCTCATTTTTACACCAGGGTATATTTGAGTGATCTCATTTTTCCCCTGTGTATATTGGAGTGATCTCATTTTTTCCCTTGGGTATATTGGAGTGATCTAATTTTTTCCCCTGGGTATATTTGAGTGATCTCATTTTTGCACTGGGTATATTGGAGTGATCCTAAAGATATATTAGACTGGTAAAAGACTAATGTTATATTAATTTCTGTTTTATACACTTTGATGTACTAGCACAATAACTAACAGATTATATGTTAATCTGTGGCCATCATAAAGAGGTGATGAGAGGAAATCACTAAACCTGAGGCTGAAGACAAAGACATGTAATCTTGCCAAGGCTGAGGGCTGGGTGAATGTTAAGACATTCCTCAAGGGCTCGAGGGAATGAGAACATGCCCTCATTATGTGTCTCTCTCCCTCTGACCCCTGCTGACCACTGACCAGGTCCTTTGTCCTGAAACAATATGTTCCCAAACTTGGATCATGCGTGAATTCCTAAGACAAGGCCCAAGATGGTGGACGTCTGGTATGAGATTTGTCATCCTTGTTTATATAGACCCAACCTGACATGTATTTATGATGGCTACATTATGAGAGGCAAATATGTGTGTCAGTAACATGTCCGTCCCAGCCCGGCAACATACTCTGTTCAATCCCTCTATCCTAATGCCTGTTTACAAATTATTTTTTGATTCATCATCTGATTGAAATTTGGATGTTTTCTCATGAAAATGTATGAATTAATTTTTTTTATTGAGGGACACCTCGAATATTCAGTACTTATATTGGCCATTAAAAAAGGATAGTTTCATCCCTCTCAACTTACTTGTCTTTATAAAGGATAGTTTCAACCCTCTCAACTTACTTGTCTTTATAAAGGATAGTTTCATCCCTCTCAACTTACTTGTCTTTATAAAGGAGAGTTTCATCCCTCTCAACTTTCTTGTCTTTAAATAGGATAGTTTCATCCCTCTCAACTTACTTGTCTTTAAAAAAGGACAGTTTTATCCATCTCAACTTTCTTGTGTAGCGAGGTATTGTCCTCAGAGAGACTATTGAGTTGTTGTCCTCATTGAGACAATCTAGTGTTGTCCTCGTACAGACAGTCTAACGAGGAATAGAGAGAATCTAACCAAGTTTTGTGCAAGGACAGACTGAGTCTTATGGCATATTACACCATCCAGTATAGTATTTACATCACACAGAATCTAGTCAGGTATTCTCATATCGAGTCTTGTCAAATGTTTTCTTTTGTCCATAAAGTCTAATAATTATAATAATGATATATCATATATAGGGCTCAGTACCAGACAATGTCTGTTCTATGTGCTGGTGATGAATTATTCTAGAATTATTCTAGTCTAGTGTTGAATTATTCTAGACATGTATTGCTAACCATGCATTGCCGAGGCATTGTATTAAATGAGGATTAGTTTACACTGATCATCAGATACAGACCACTTGCGGAGGTATTGCTATCAAATATTGACAATACTACAGACCATATCTCGTTAAAGTGTAGTCAGGTAGGCCTGCGTGTGATGATTTGTGGAGTTTGTGAGGGTCGGTGCCAGCTGGCGTCACATCCTCCCAATGCATTGTGCTCATCACATACATATGTACATCTCACAACAGCTGGTTGCCATGGTAACTAAATATGCCATTCTCCCTATAGCAACCATCACCATGGAGATGTCATTGTGTAGCATTGTCAGAAAACAACATACCATTGTCCTGTTTGGAAGAGTCCATTGAATCTAGTATTGGGTCCACAATATTCCAACTCTGTTGCACATTCAGACCTCTCTGCTGAAATCAGATCAACAAATATCAGCAAATTAGCTGCAAATTCTGGTCATAAGGGCATTTTATTGGTGGGAATTGGTTTGTGGGAACTACCTGTCTCCCAAGTGGAATGGACTGGTCCAGATGTTTGTGGGGAGACATCTTGAGCAGTAAGACATTGTTGTCACTGAGCATCACCAGTAGTTGGTGGGATGTCACTGGGGACAATAGTAGGCACGCATCAGGGACTTACTCCATCCACTCCATCTTCACTTAGGTCTTCATGGTAAAAGGGCAAACATCATTATAATGCATTCACTGATGTCACACTTTGCAGGATTGGATATTTCCCATCCTATTTGAGAAACAGGAATGGATTCTACCATACAAAATTATATTTATTTCTTTTTATGTGTTTGATTAACATTTATTTTGAACATAGCAGCAAGAGATAAACATGGAAACTAGAGTTAAGATCGGCATGCGACACAGTTCCTACAAGATATGTATCCGCCCCTTTAAACCTAAGAAGGACCATGAGGCCATGAATGTGTCAGTGCGGTCCCTCGTCAATATATTTGAGAATGATTCGCCAGACGAGGATGAAGAAGTGACTTTGCTGTTGGGGCAGGGTAGTTCCATGAAAGACCTACCGGACATCGTGCAGTGTACCGAACCTAGCGGAGATATAGCACCCGTCAATGGCTGGGAACTAGCGAGGTTCCCACACCATGCCAGCGCCTCTGCTGCCTGCCAGGATAGTGATGCCAATACCATACAGATAGGGCACCCGCCAGCCAACGAGTCAAACACTGACGATGGGATTCTACCAGGAGTGAGTCACAATGGATATGGTACCAGACAAGATAGGGGACAAAGAATGAAACCCCAGCGACCTATTTCAGGAGATTATAGCCTCAAGTCTGGCACCGACAGCAATGGAGACAGTGAGGCAGAAGGAAGTCAAGGGGAGATACCCGTCAAACTTCTGAAGATAACCCATAGAAGTAATTCATATAGTGCTCGACCCCCAGTGCCCAAAATAAAGCCACGAGACAAGAACTACCCTGAAGATGTTCCCAACCAGGTAGGAGAGTTGGAGGACAAGTGGGAACGAGGTAACTTATACCGAAACATAGAAAGCACAGGAAAGAAAGCATTGGAAGAGAAAGAGGAAAAACCTTATTGCCGACAGTTCAAGAGACATGCCTCAGAGAAGTCTACAAGAGCAAGGCTGCCGCGCACAGGTACAGGAAGATCAAAGAATACCCCAACCACGTCGGCAGCATACGGATCTCAGCAGTCCGAGGATGACGGTTGGAGTGACGATGGAGTCAGCCTTCCCACCGCCAGCAGCGATGCCAGTCGCTTTGTCTGCACAGAGCGCATGGAGGACATCCAGGCCAAGATCCAGAGATGGGCCCGGTATGCACCATCGGAGGACATGGAGGAGGATGACGATGAATTTGGAGAGGAAATTTTCGACAATGGCGCCATGGAGGGGACTGCTCGCCGCCCTCGCACAAGCTCTGGGGTGGTCAACATTGTTGTCACAGGAGCCAAGAACAAAGAGTTGCTGCAACCCGGTAACTATGGCAACAGGGGATTACACAAATCTGCCTCCCTGCCACCCATGAGGAACAAGGATAAACCGAAAGAGGTCAGTTGTAACTATGATGTAGAGCATGGGAGAGTCCCCTGACAACATTCACACCTACATCAACACATTGTTAACTTGAGCATGCCATATTCTCACATCTACGATTCACACCCTGATATATAAAACAATACATTTATAATGGATGGAGCGGTGGTTTTGTCAAAAGCATGAATTCTTATCTCCCCATATTAAATCCTTGGAATATATATATTAAATTTATGCTTTACATCGGTTATTTCTGTAAAAGTATCCATAGTTTGTAACAGGAGTCATGTCAGATGTTCCCTCGAATGCAACCCAAGTTCCTTATCAAATGAAAACTCTTCCCAAATTACAAATGAGCAGAAGTAATTTTACACAGAGTAAATAACATTTTCGGTAAAAAATTCACTTTAGTCAATAATTTTGATAAGTGACACCAGAATAAGTGTAAATCAAAGATAAACACCAAAAATGAGGAGACCAGAGATCTGAGACAATAATAGTGCTGACCTCTAGTGGCAGTTTGGATCCAACAAGAACCTGACTCAAAGTTTCCGACCAGTAATGTCCGAACTTGGAAAGATGTTGAAGCCGACCAAACTGATCAGCGGCCAGCAGCACCAGGCTGACCTTGACCTCAGCCATTATGACATCCCCAGCGTCTATGACCTTGTCTCCATGCAGAAAGAGGTAAAAGACAATCTCACGTCTTCTACAAGATCGGAATGCTGGCCATGCTGCAATATTGCTTTGGTAAAGGGGTAAAAGCTCAAAAGACTGTTTCAACAAAATGAAAGTTAACCAAATTCTACCAGGCATGATGAAAAATTAAAGGTGAACCACAGCATGACAGACCAGGGGAGAGAAGGTGACCCCCATTCTGCCAGGTATGATTAAATTAGGGTAAATCCCAGTTTACAGCGCATGACAGACCCAGGGAGAGAAGGTGACCCCCATTCTGCCAGGTATGATTAAATTAGGGTAAATCCCAGCTTACAGAGCATGACAGACCCAGGGAGAGAAGGTGACCCCCATTCTGCCAGGTATGACCAATTCAGGGTAAACCCCAGCTTACAGAGCATGACAGACCCAGGGAGAGAAGGTGACCCCCATTCTGCCAGGTATGACCAATTCAGGGTAAACCTCACCTTACAGGGCATGACAGACCCATGGGAGAGAAGCATAACTCATTTTGCTTGGCATGACAAGAGTTAAGGTTATTCAAATTACAGGGCATGACAAACAGGGAGCAGACATCATGTGATTGACAACAGAAACATAATATACATACAGGCCTGGCATGGGGGGAAGTTTGTGCTTTCATCGTCAGCTTGCATCAAACAATTAAGAGTTGGCATCAAATGTTGATATCAGGTTTAGCATGCATTATTATTTTGATCCATTGTTATCCTATGGTGTACTGTACAGTAGGCCACAGTTGGGAGCATCATCATCCCATATATGGTGCTTAGTCTGAGGTCAACCCTACCTCCTCCAACATATATAAACAAATATAAGCCCTTTGTTCACATATCTCATTATATGGTCAAACATTCCTTTCCTTGATTGCTTGATAACATATGTACTAGAACCAAGTTTTTCTCTAATTTCACCCTGGATGTGTTGAGCTGGGCAAGCTTGTTTTGAAGACTTATGCTATGTTACGCCAGCCTTCTGTGTCACTTTGTGAGATAACAGCTGGCCCAGGCTTAAAGGGATTAAGCACCGATTTTGAAAAAAACCTTTAAAATTCACGTATTGGTGATAAATGTATTTGTCTTTCATGTCTATAAACTTTTTGAAAAATGCATCCCCATCATTGTCTGTAAAACCTACTTGAACATGAACCTAATATATAGGCCCCTAATGAAAGCACACTCCTTTCTTGGCATCATTTTTATGTGGAGTGTCATCATAGAGGCACTGAAAGGTAAAATGACGTCAAAAGTGCATGGTAATATGCTTATGACGTCATGAAATGTATTGTCTTTTGAATAGTACCAAAATGACGTCAAACAGTGCTACCCTACTTTGAGCCTCAATTGAGGTCAAATAAAGTTCACGCTACCCGTGTTTACCCGTCACGTGCAGCCATGGGCTGAGATAATCTTATACATACTGTGCAACTTATATGTCTTGTAGCAACTTTTCTTGTTGCTCGATGTCAGAATTTAATACGTCATGGTGTTCATATGTATATATACTGTTGTAAAACCAAGAAAACAGGATTGGTGCTTAATACCTTTAAGTCAGGCATTTCCCTGTCATGAGATGCCCTCCTGGGTAGTGGTGTCCCATTTATCATTGCTGCTCCCCTACTTCTTTGTGAATATATATATATATATATATATATATATATATATATATATATATATATATATATATATATATATATATATATATATATATATATATATATATATTTGATTAAAACAATTGAATGATTAGTTAAATTCTTTCCTGTTAAATGTTAACTTGTGAGAAGATTGATTGTGGACATACCATGTCATCACACCAAGTCATCTCTATATATGGTGGTTGTCATGGTGATCAACAGTCACATGATGGCCTGTCAACAATAAGAAATGCCTCTATTACTGTAAGAGAGAAATGAAAGAATAGTATGAGGAGATTTCAAGATTTACACTTCATATATTTGAGCAGGGGCGGTGTGGGGAGAGTACCTCTAGCAGCTTGGAGGGCACTGAACTAGATTTCTCCATACTCGAGGTAACCCACTATCTTTATTTGTACTTTAATCATGCATTTTTTTAAGATGACACTTTTGGTTCCCCACTGTTGAATTGAATGTAATTTTGATATATGAGTGAGAAGTTGAACATTTTCAAGACCAAGACTGATTTATATTGTTATCTTTGCAGGGAACAACAAATCAACTCAATGTGGATGCCAACAAACAGAAGGTCGTCCTCCGCCAGAAAGGCTCACTTGCAAAGCGGAGAAAACCAACAAGGTCCTCAATGAGGTCAAGGGCATCAGAGGATGACATGTTTGAGGACTCTACAGGTAAGAAGCTTGGGGGACACATAGTAAATCCTGAATCAAACAGTAAATTCAACCAAATATAAAGCTATTTATGTGTTTCAAGAATTATTTGAAGTATTGTGACAAATTACTTGTTTTATAATAACCCAGTAGACTACAGGGCTGGAGCCCAAAATATGTTATATAAATTAGATAAATGGGTGACCCTAAATATATATATGTAACTTATATATAAATTGGATAAATGGATAACCACATTGATGATGTTTATGTACAGAGATGCGGCAGTACCTTAATGGTGATGAAGATATGTATGTGGATGACTCACAAGTGACACCAGAGGTCACTAGTGAGCAGAACAGCCACAGGGGGGCACTGCTGATGGAGGAGAGTGCTGGGAGATCAGGCACCAACCTTCAAGGACTGAAGACACCAGTATTACTTCCAGGCCTTGGTGATCCAAGCAAAATCAAGGTACGTGAAATTAACACAAACATACCACTTTTAATTGCCTTTTTTGTCCGCGACAGATGTTGGCAAGATGAAGTTGCCACTTTCCATCTGTCTGTCAATCAACATTTAGAGTGATGAGCTATGTTCAGTAGCTATTATAAATAGAGCTATCATTATTGGTAGGGTAAAACATCTTGAAGAGTATTTTTAGTTGCCCAAATGAAAGTCATGCTTCAGTGAACAGTCATACTTCAGTGAGCATTTCAACATTTTCCAGGAAAAAACTTTGACTCATCTTATATCTCAGCTGTATCCAAGCTTGAAATGTGTAGCATAATGTTTTCCCGGGGGACTTGTTTAAAAACTCATGCTTTAAAGGGATTATGCACCAATTTTGCAAAAAAAATATAAAATTCATATATTGGTTATATATGTATTTGTCTTTCGTGTCTATAAACTTTTTGAAAAATACATCCCCATCATTGTCTGTAAAATCTATTTGAACAAGACCCTATTTTGTTGCCTACTTATGAAAGCACACTTCTATCTTGGCGTCACTTTTATGTGGAGTGTCATCATTGAGGCACTGAAAGGTAAAATGACGTTGGTAAGTTGATACTGTATTGTGATGAACATGATGCTTGGGTGAGCTCTGTTGACTATGAGGAGTGAGCCAAATGAGGCGATGGGCAAGACCCTACTGCGTGTCTGATCCTGTCAATATATTCACAGTTGAGACACAAGGCACCGGTCGCTCTTCCCAAGAAGAAAGATGAGGAGAAGATAGAGGCACCGAGCGAAGATGCTGCACCGCCGTGGATGAGCGAAGTCCGACAAAGACGCCAGTCACGACAACCACGCGGGGAAGTGGAAAAACTTAATGAGGAAAAGAAACCAGAGACACCTGCCTGGATGAAGGATGCACTCGCAAAGAAGAAACGGGCCACACAAGTTATGCAACAAAAACAAGGTAAGGCCTCTTGTACAATGAATGAAGAAATCAGTTCATAAGTTCAACTGGGACAAAATATGCGAGTGGTGGAAAAAAATTAAGGACAAATCATTAACTAGATCAAGTTGAAAAAGTTGATAAGTAATTTGAACAGAACACTTTCTGTGAATGGCAGGCAGATTCGCGGCTGACTTTTTATAATATTTTGCTCTAAAGGTTTATGGTTGATAGTCATATTCTTCATGTTTCAGAATTACAAGCCAAAGAGAGAGAGCAGTCGAGTGTGGAAGATTCCAGCATTCCGCCTTGGATGAAGGAGAGGGCCGTGAGGAAAACTAACCGACCTTCACCTCTCAAGGCCACCACCAAGGACGTCGCCTATAGCAACAACACGGTCAACACTTTGGACTCAGACAATATATATGACAGAGACACGCCCACAAAGTGGCGTGCAACAAGCACATCTGTGATAAGTAGCAAGGAGATTTTGTCGCCACTTAAGCGAGGATCGGTGGACAATGTTCATTCCGAGCCGGATGAGAACACACCACCCAATACAGACACAGTCTTCAAAGATGAACTTCCACAAAAAGCCATACTTCCACCATTGAGGTAATATTTGATTTATTAACAGATAGTCTTGATCTAATCTGCATAAGACTTACCACCTGATACGTTGCGCTATGATTACTACCTGATATGTTGCGCTATGATTACCACCTGATACGCTGTGCTATGATTACCACCTGATACGTTGCGCGATGATTACCACCTGATATGTTACGCTATGATTACCACCTGATATGTTGCGCTATGATTACCACCTGATATGTTGTGCTGTGATTACCACCTGATATGTTGCGCTATGATTACCACCTGATATGTTGCGCTATGATTACCACCTGATATGTTGCGCTATGATTACCACCTGATACGTTGTGCTATGATTACCACCTGATACGTTGCGCTATGATTACCAGCTGATACGTTGCGCTATGATTACCACCTGATACGTTGCGCTATGATTACCACCTGATACGCTGCGCTATGATTACCATCTGATACATTGCGCTATGATTACCACCTGATACGTTGCGCTATGATTACCACCTGATACGTTGTGCTATGATTACCACCTGATATGTTGCGCTATGATTACCACCTGATACGTTGTGCTATGATTATCACCTGATACGTTGCGCTATGATTACCACCTGATACGTTGCGCAATGATTACCACCTGATACATTGCGCTATGATTACCAGCTAATGTGTACCACAGTTGCATTATTACCACTTCATAATACAACTGTGGTATTGGGTATTGCGAAGATCTTTGATGTTTTATAATAAGGGTGGGTAATGTATGGAGGTGAATATTTGATATATTTGCAGGCCTTCCTTGTCACAGACTTCGGTCTCCTCCACCAGCTCCAGCAAAAATGAAGGTAAAACATATTCATGTTTATATGATCATTTTCATATTGAATGTCATGTAAACCATTATAGGACATACACTACTATTATGCTGTTGGTGGCTTTCTCCTGCTTCGACTCACAGCTCTATGTATTGCAGATGAGAATGAATCCTCTGCGTCCGTGCCCAGCTGGAGGTCGGAGATAGCAGCTCGCAAGAAAAGTAAATCCTTTGTGCCCATCCAGAGACCTGAGCAGCCACTACGACTAGGTGAGACGCCGCAATGGAAGAAGGACCTTATGGATCGAAAGAGTAAAAGGGAATCCATAGGAGAAATACCTAAGGTAAGTAATGACCACCAGATGGCACTCTGAACTCTGTGTCTAGTCACATGATCAGGCTCTATATTTGGGTGTTCAGTTGATACATGTTGTTGTTATTTACTGTCATGTTTTGTTAAAGGTTTTAGTTTCTTTATGGCATGTGTTAGTATTTTATGATAAAATGTATATTTTACTTTGCACCAAATTAAGAGAATATATGTGTTTTCAGCTACCGACAGAAAAATACTGGGAAATGACTGTGGTAAACAAAACCTGTTCTCAGCTCATGCATGCCTCTGCCATGTATAATGTCACACTTGAGATACATAAAACTTGTACACAAACCCTGGCATCACACTTGAGATATATTACACTTCCAATATACACAAACCCTGACGTCACACTTGTGATATATAACACCTCCAATATGCATGAACCCTGGCATCACACACAAGATATATAACACTCCCAATATACACAAACCCTGGCATGACACTTGAGATATATAACACTCCCAATATACACAAACCATGGCATCACACTTGAGATATATAACACTTCCAATATACACAAACCCATATACACAAACCCATATACACAAACCCTGGCATCACACTTGAGATATATAACACTTCCAATATACACAAACCTTGGCATCACACTTGAGATATATAACACTTCCAATATACACAAACCCTGGCATCACACTTGAGATATATAACACTTCCAATATACACAAACCCTGGCATCACACTTGAGATATATAACACTCCCAATATACACAAACCCTGGCATCACACTTGAGATATGTTATACTCCCAATATACACAAACCCTGGCATGACACTTGAGATATATAACACTTCCAATATACACAAACCCTGGCATGACACTTGAGATATATAACACTTCCAATATACACAAACCCTGGCATGACACTTGAGATATATAACACTTCCAATATACACAAACCCTGGCATGACACTTGACATATATAACACTCCCAATATACACAAACCCTGGCGTCACACTTGAGATATATAACACTCCCAATATACACAAACCCTGGCATGACACTTGAGATATATAACACTTCCAATATACACAAACCCTGGTGTCACACTTGAGATATATAACACTCCCAATATACACAAACCCTGGCATGACACTTGAGATATACATTGTATAACACTCCCAATATACACAAACCCTGGCATCACACTTGAGATATATAACACTTCCAATATACACAAACCCTGGCATCACACTTAAGATATATAACACTCCCAATATACACAAACCCTGGCGTCACACTTGAGATATATAACACTTCCAATATACACAAACCCTGGCATCACACTTGAGATATGTTATACTCCCAATATACACAAACCCTGGCATCACACTTGAGATGTATAACACTCCCAATATACACAAACCCTGGTGTCACACTTGAGATATATAACACTTCCAATATACACAAACCCTGGCATCACACTTGAGATATGTTATACTCCCAATATACACAAACCCTGGCATCACACTTGAGATGTATAACACTCCCAATATACACAAACCCTGGCATCATACTTGAGATGTATAACACTCCCAATATACACAAACCCTGGCATCATACTTGAGATGTATAACACTCCCAATATACACAAACCCTGGCGTCACACTTGAGATGTATAACACTCCCAATATACACAAACCCTGGCATCACACTTGAGATATGTTATACTCCCAATATACACAAACCCTGGCATCATACTTGAGATGTATAACACTCCCAATATACACAAACCCTGGCATCACACTTGAGATGTATAACACTCCCAATATACACAAACCCTGGCGTCACACTTGAGATGTATAACACTCCCAATATACACAAACCCTGGCATCACACTTGAGATATGTTATACTCCCAATATACACAAACCCTGGCATGACACTTGAGATGTATAACACTCCCAATATACACAAACCCTGGCATCATACTTGAGATGTATAACACTCCCAATATACACAAACCCTGGCGTCACACTTGAGATATATAACACTCCCAATATACACAAACCCTGGCATGACACTTGAGATGTATAACACTCCCAATATACACAAACCCTGGCATGACACTTGAGATGTATAACACTCCCAATATACACAAATTATAAGAATGATAACTTTCCAAAACATCTCAGACTCCTTTCTATCTCAGATTCCTTTTAAACTTTGCATGTAAACCCTTTGTGAAATGTCTCAGAGGAGTTCAACCTCGCGTTTGTTTTGACTTCAGGGCTGAATATTTGAGGTTTCAACACATGAAAAGCTATAAGTCTGTGGAGCATACACCTATTATCAGTCCATGTCGGCCATGTTCTTGACACACAGTTTCTGCTTACACTGTCAGATAGCGCTTTTGTATGAGAAGTGATTTGTGAGTGTGTGGTAGAGTACAAAGATTTTCTTGGATTTTGATTTTGCCTGGATTTTGCAAACTTATGCAAGCTTGATTTTTCAAATCAGCACTTGTTATATATTGCAATTCATTCTCAGTCGATGTGAAATGCTTAATTGGTCCAAAAAGATTTGTAATGATACTCAAAACGTTCCAATTTTTTTTATATAATCTCCTTAAAATGATGTGCTGCTTGAGATGCAGTCCTCTTTTTACCCCTCAGCAAAATTTGCCACAGGGGCATTTTTGGAGGTTTTGCCTTTGGGTCTTTGACCTGCATTTCAAGGTTATGGACCCAACCTTTGAAAACCTTGTGAATGCAATAAGTTGACTAGAAATTAAGATAGTGTCACCAAATTTAAACCATAGATGCATCTATTAATGTCTCAAAATAGTGTCCTTATTGCTGACCTTGACCAACATTTCAAAGTTATGGGACTTTACCTAAATCATAGAATCTGATATATCTCATCAATATTTCAAAATGTGTTTTGACCTTGACCTACATGTTAATGTCATGTCTGAAAATCCAGTTGTTGACAGCAAATAAAGATTGCATCACGAAGCTTAAACCTCAGAGCGATTCATTTTATCAATGTCACAAATAAAAGCCTTTCACTACCAATACTCTATGGTAATGCTCCCGTCCTTGTAAATGCACACCCATCCTATGAACAATCTCATATATTGGTCTCAGAGGCATGATGGGAAGAAACATTGCTTAACCAGTAGACAGAATATACTGGCTGGATTTTAGCTATGTAATCTCTTGGTTTGTTTGGAAATACCTCAGGCTAGCTTAAGCTAAGACAATTACTGACTTTTCTCTACTTTCTGAACCTGGGCTGCTTTATTTTAGTTTATATATACTAGTGCTCCAATGATTAGACGATTTTAATCTAGTTGGACTCAGTTACAAGCTTTAAACTGATTAATCTTTTTCTCAAAATCTCAACTTGATTCTTTAAAACTATCTTATTGAATTAATATTACCTTAAATAAAGTTTCAAAGGACCAAATTCTGTGGTGTAAACAATTTGATTGATTTTTCAATCCTTCATGCCATGATATTTTGTCTAAACATGTTACCGGTATATATAATGTTACAATGATATGATTTTCTTCTATCAAATAAATTGAGTCCTACTTGATGATAATGTCAGTTTTACAGACTGAGTTCAAGCACTAATATATATATATAGATATACATTTGTTTGGTTATCTTACAAGCATCTTTAGAAATAATCCTGTATATTTTATGTTACAGCCCCAGCCCGAGCCAGCACCGTCAGATCCCTCCGTCCCCCCATGGAAAAAGGAACTCAACCAGCGCAAGAAAAGGAACTCTCTCACACCAAGAGGTACATAAAAGCACTGCAAATATACCGAATTCAATCTTTTTATCCATGTCAAAAATGCTGAATTTAAATTCTTTGAAGAGATGCAATCACATATCTCATTAGTGTCAGCCAAGTATGA
The DNA here is from genome assembly GCA_949316495.1 of Amphiduros pacificus. Taxonomy (NCBI): domain Eukaryota; kingdom Metazoa; phylum Annelida; class Polychaeta; order Phyllodocida; family Hesionidae; genus Amphiduros; species Amphiduros pacificus. Next base: position 51,919,959 of record OX439001.1, on the reverse strand, counting down.
ATCATTTTTGGCAAATTCTTCTTAATTTAAACAAGACCTCTCTTTCATTGCTTAACATGAAAATCGTTTATCTTTGTGTCCTGGATGTCATATATGTGTTTCTTTAACAAGAATATTGTTTAGTTCTGTTTTTGTTATGAACAGTTTTAGAGAGCATTTGGTATGTATTCAAGTATAAGTTCTGATATGAGTTTTAATATGAGTTCTGGTATGAGTTCATCCAAGATCTTTCCTAACGTATTATAAACCACCAGATGATGCCTTGTCGTTAATACTGGACATTTTTCCTTGCAGTGTTAGAGCCCATAGCCAAGTCACAACAGTCACAGCAGAGTGCGCCATCTGGTGAACAGCCTGAGTGGGCTCGACAAGTGGAAAGGAGACGTGCTCGACTCGCAAGTAAGTAGTAATATAGACACTCAAACATATGATCTGTATATGAGTACCCTTCTCCCTCTGTATTAAGGGACTCTTTTGCATTTTAATATTTACAATAATTTACACAACAAGTTTGCTTATATACATGGATAATTTATTTTTATTAATATTTTATTTATTCAATATTTTCCTTCTCTATTCCATCAGTAGTTTAAGTCACTTATGAGAATGCAATATAGATATATCACTATAAATGATAATGCATATTTGATTGAGCTGTGTAGGGATGACTGATGATTTTCAAAAATGCTTAATACAAATAAAACTCCCTAAAAAGACAGTTGAGACAGGAATAGCTGAGAGTAATTTAGTCATAATCTATTTATTGTCTGTAAATATTGTGTAAATGTCTAGTTTTGAATGATAAAGAGAAATCAATATTATTTAATTATTGGATGTACGGTACAATGTGTGTTGTGTCCTATTAGATGTAGGTGCAGTGCAGGTAGATGTACAGGTAAATACTGCAGCATGACTACCCATATCCTTATTACATATTCCCACCTTACATGACTACCCATATCCTTACTACATATTCCCACCCCACATGACTGCCTATATCCTTACTACATATTCCCACCCTACATGACTACCCATATCCTTACTACATATTCCCACCTTACATGACTACCTTAATCCTTACTACATATTCCCACCTTACATGACTACCCAAATCCTTACTACATATTCCCACCTAACATGACTACCCATATCCTTACTACATTCCCACCTAACATGACTACCCATATCCTTACTACATATTCCCACCCCACATGACTGCCCATATCCTTACTACATATTCCCACCCTACATGACTACCCATATCCTTACTACATATTCCCACCCCACATGACTACCCCTATCCTTACTACATATTCCCATCTGACATGACTACCCATATCCTTACTACATATTCCCACCCCACATGACAACCCATATCCTTACTACATTCCCACCTAACATGACTACCCATATCCTTACTACATATTCCCACCTAACATGACTGCCCATATCCTTACTACATATTCCCACCTTACATGTCAACCCATATCCTTACTACATATTCCCACCCTACATGACTACCCATATCCTTACTACATATTCCCACCTAACATGGCTACCCATATCCTTACTACATATTCCCATCTGACATGACTACCCATATCCTTACAACTTATTCCCACCTTTCACTAGAACAATGAGTCAGTATATAGGAGAGGGCTAGGTGTTGAGCATGTTGTACGAGTCTGTCTATAAGAGGGCTAGGTGTTGAGCATGTTGTACGAGTCTGTCTATAAGAGGGCTAGGTGTTGAGCATGTTGTACGAGTCTATAAGAGGGCTAGGTGTTGAGCATGTTGTACGAGTCTGTCTATAAGAGGGCTAGGTGTTGAGCATGTTGTATGAGTCTGTCTATAAGAGGGCTAGGTGTTGAGCATGTTGTACGAGTCTGTCTATAAGAGGGCTAGGTGTTGAGCATGTTGTACGAGTTTGTCTATAAGAGGGCTAGGTGTTGAGCATGTTGTATGAGTCTGTCTATAAGAGGGCTAGGCGTTGAGCATGTTGTATGAATCAGTCTATAAGAGGGCTAGGTGTTGAGCATGTTGTATGAATCAGTCTATAAGAGGGCTAGGTGTTGAGCATGTTGTATGAATCAGTCTATAAGAGGGCTAGGTGTTGAGCATGTTGTATGAATCAGTCTATAAGAGGGCTAGGTGTTGAGCATGTTGTATGAATCAGTCTATAAGAGGGCTAGGTGTTGAGCATGTTGTACGAGTCTGTCTATAAGAGGGCTAGGTGTTGAGCATGTTGTATGAATCAGTCTATAAGAGGGCTAGGTGTTGAGCATGTTGTATGAATTTAGTAAGGAATGTTTACTGTGGATATGACCAGACAACCAATGAATGGTATGGTAATTACCAAGCAAGCAATGTATGGTATGGTAATGTGAACAAGCAATGTATAGAATAAGTGTGACTTTGCAATCAATATATATATATGGTTTGATTGGGACCTGGCAAGCAATAAATGGTTTGGTTGGGACCTGGCAAGCAATAAATGGTTTGATTGGGATCCGGCAAGCAATAAATGGTTTGGTTGGGACTTGGCAAGCAATATATAGCATGGTTAAGACATGGCAAGCAATATATGATATGGTTTTTACTGCCAAGCAAGGCATGATATGGCAAGGCCCTGGCAAGCTTCATGTGGTATGACAAAGAAGTGTCATGTGTTCTAGATGAAGAGGACTTGATACCCAGAGCACGTGGCAGTACACTGTTGTCTGATGTGCGGATTCCCTCCTCCAAGTGTGAGTCCAGGAGTTCACACAGTAACACAGCCTACCTCTGATGGGGTCAGCCTAAGGTTGTCATATATATCCCATGTCTGCTTTTGTCCCCGGCTTGACACTAACACATCACAAGCCTCCCACTCTAATGTTTCAGTTGCAGTTGGGAAAACTGGACTATTTTAAATAGAGATGGGTGCTTGTATAATGCTTGCTTGTCATAACGTTGAGATCAAGGGTTTGAAGCAAACAGAGATGACCAACCCATAACCTCACCCCATGGTTATCATTTATTCACACAGTTCACAATATAACAAAGCCCTTGTGAAAAGTGATGTCTTCTACGAAGTTTGTGGCACCATAGACATTGCCATGTAATACTGTATGATGCATCAAACTTGAAGATATTATCATTGTTGTTCTTTTTATCTTTATCATAAATCATACACACTGATACTGTTTAAGGTTCTGTCACTTTTTTGTCAGGTAATCTGTATTTATTACGATTCTAATAACAGTGCAATTCACTGAGATTTTTAAATGCAGGCTTTGCTCAACTAACTTGGGTGAATGTGGTACTTGATAACCGTTACCATAGAAACTGACAGAAGTTTTTGATGTTGATGAATATGTTATTGGATGTGTTGCAGGTTCTGGGTTAATAAAACATGAAGAGACTTGATGAGCTTACTGTGGTTTGATCCTTGTCATCCCCATCATCATCTCCGTCATCATCGTCTTCATCTTCGTCCCTAGCAGTGCCTCTTCTATCGTCAGTGACACCCACCTTTCACACACACACACACACACACCCTGGAATGTGTGTGTTATGAGATTAATTCATATATGGATTTATATTATACACTTCATCAATATAGAATAAAGCTTGAAAATCTGAAAAGATTTGTGTTGAATTGCAGACACATAAGAAAGATGCTTCTAGATCTTTGTCACAAACCTCCCTGTGATCTAGGTGGCGCTATTATTACTGAACTCTCTACAATCCAGGTGGAGATACTGTAACAGAACTGCCCACAAACCAAGTGTTGTTATTTTTACTGAACTGCTTACAAATGAGCTGATTCCATAAATATTAGTAGATCATTCTTCCATCATTGTGATGAAGCTGTCTATGCATTAACAATGGATTTATGGATAAACTGGTTTACTCATTTAATTGGTGATAGATGTAAATTATGTACAGTAAGTAGCCTGGTATACAGGCATCCTGGTATACTGGTATGGTGGTATACTGGTATAGTGGTATACTGGCATCCTGGTATGGTGGTATACTGGTACACAGGCATCCTGGTATACTGGTATCCTGATATACTGGTATACTGGTATCCTGATATACTGGTATACTGGCATCCTGGTATGGTGGTATACTGGCATCCTGGTATGGTGGTATACTGGCATCCTGGTATAGTGGTATACTGGTATAGTGGTATACTGGCATCCTGGTATGGTGGTATACTGGCATCCTGGTATGGTGGTATACTGGTATAGTGGTATACTGGCATCCTGGTATACTGGCATCCTGGTATAGTGGTATACTGGTATCCTGATATAGTGGTATACTGGTATGCTTGACATGACACTGCTGATCTCTCCAGACAATTCCTCCCACAAATATACACAGCAACAAACACAATCCAATTGTGTTTCTTTTTAACTGTATCAAATATGGAAAAAATGCCAGTCATCTTCAAAAAATCAATTTCACTAATACTATTTGTATTTAAATATTAGAAGCTCAATTTGTTGTAATTTATTTGTAATCTAACACAATATGATAAACAATGCTTGTATGGGTGTACAGAAGCACAATATTAGGGAGTTATTCAATAATTGATATTGGGACCAGTAGAATGGACATTATAAAATGTTTCTAACAGTGATGATGCTATTTTATTCCTGTACAATGTTATATATATGTAAATATTGTTATACTTATTCCATTGGATCACTTACACTTGAAAAAGCAGTGTATTCTGTCAAATTATAAATGTGCATCTAACGTGATATACCAAGACAACCAGACCACAATTTTACTGCTATGGACCATGCATCAAGGTTATTGCAATAGGCCAGTAGATGTATCAGAATTGTTACAATTTACCATTAGATCCATTACACTTACTGCAGTTGGCCACAAAATGCATCGAAATTGTTGCATTTGCCATTAGATGCATCAAAGTTGGGCCACTAGATGCAAAAGAATTGTTGCAATTTGCCATTAGATGCATCAAAGTTGGGCCACTAGATGTGTAAGAATTGTTGCAATTTGCCATTAGATCCATTAAATTTACTACGGTAAGTCACTAGCCACATCAGAATTGCTGCAATGCAACATATACTTCAGAATTTAATTACTGCAGCACAATTTTATTTATTTTATGAGAGAAGAGTGTGTTAGAGAACACCTAACAGTTGCTGCAGCATGATTATGTTTTCCTGACAGTTGCTGCAGCGTGATTAAGTTTACCTGACAGTTGCTGCAGCATGATTATGTTTTCCTGACAGTTGCTGCAGCATGATTATGTTTTCCTGATAGTTGCTGCAGCATGATAAAGTTTACCTGACAGCTGCTGCAGCATGATTAATTTTACCTGATAGTTGCTGCAGCATGATTAAGTTTACCTGATAGTTGCTGCAGCATGATTAGATTTACCTGATAGTTGCTGCAGCATGGTTATGTTTATCCAACAGTCATTGCAATGCGGGAGTTTTGACTTAAGCAAAGTATAGTTTTTATTTAACAGTTGCTGCAGCATGGTTGTGTTTGCCTGAATGTTGTTGCAACTTGGTGCTAATATAAGATATGTATATATATATTTGTGAAATTGTATGGACATTGCCAAGTACTAGGCACATCTGAGTGAATGTTATTTGTATTATATGGTACAAATTTTGCTTTACAAAGGTTGATAATCTTAACAATTTGTCACCCAGAAATATATATTTAATTAAGTCTTAAATATTGGATTTCATATTTTGTGTTGGTCAAAAAGTGATGTCAATAGATAGTTTATTCATGGACATGTACCCCTGATGAAATCCAAATTCTTCACAAGAATTGTTCAAAATGGGAAACTTCTTTTTACAGTTTAGCTTATGCAATAATTTGGTCTTGATTAACATTTATCTAATTTCAAATTGATTTTCAATTTTACTGAAAAAAGATACATGTGTTAACATATTTCAAATTTGGTATTACGGTATATTTTTGGATTTCATATTTGTACAGTTTACCCAGTGAATGTATTTATGTTCCAGTTATCAGTTTCCCCACTCGATTGATACATGCCCTTAGATATGCCCATACAATATGCCCAGGATTGTAATGTCCATACAGTGGTTAAGACATGTCCCCTTTCTAGCTATGTCCATACAATATGCCCAGGATTGTAATGTCCATACAGTGGTTAAGACATGTCCCCTTTCTAGCTATGTCCATACAATATGCCCAGGATTATCATGTCCATACAGTGGGTAAGACATGTCCCCTTTCTAGCTATGTCCATGCAATATGCCCAGGATTATCATGTCCATACAGTTGTTAAGACATGTCCCCTTTCTAGCTATGTCCATGCAATATGCCCAGGATTATCATGTCCATACAGTGGGTAAGACATGCCTTGTGTTGTTATGGTATAATGTTTTATTTTGTACATATATCATCATGGAAAAATTCCATTATAAACAATAAATATATCTATCAAATACTTCATGTGTTAACAAGAGTTTTCATCTGTAAGTTTGGATGTACTTATAACTTTAAGAAATCCCAAAAGACCATTTGATCCTGAAGACTTTTACCTGACCCTGAATTGGCAATCTTGTATTATTTGTCAGTGTTGTGTGTGGTGCCATGGTGCGATATTCTGAATCACAGTTTAGAATTCACTCACTAGCTGGCAGCACTGCCCAGAAACACCAAAAAGAGTAAAACCTTGTTCACACTCATATCAGAACGGGGTTAAACCTCATATTCACTTCATACCCACACAAATTTTACTCGTCCACCCCCACAATTTTGCCACATGCACCCCACTACACACCGATACTTGCACATCTACTGTCTTAATTAATACCATCTGCCAGACATCCAACACAAAATTTGTAGTTCAAAATTACATCACCAGAGGGCAGCAATGTATAAAATCACATTTTACACACTTTTACAACTTTGCACACTTTTTACACAATTTTACACACCATCTCATAAGGTCATTTAGCAACCCTTCATTTTATAAGGTCTCAAAATTTCAGTTTTCTCCTCATTTGGCCTTTTTGACAAACACTCAATAGCTCCTATCATGGAAAACTAATGCATTGCCACAATCAACACCATCCCAGTACACCTTGGCAAGCCCTCCAGACCACGCCCCTCCCTCCAAAGTCAAGGCCCCCCTTTGTAATAAATGGATAAATTGTCCCTCAAACATTCTGCTCTATTTAAAAGAGCAAAAACCTCATTTAATGAAGTACATCTTTATGGTGTGTTCTCAAGAAAAAATACTGGCCCTCTCATATTGGGCTTTAAAAGACATTCAGTTGGCAAAGTAGGTACCTGGTATTATCTCAAGACATGTTTTAAAATATGCAAGCAAAAAGAGGAGGGAAACTCGGTGTGAGCAGTCTCGGAAATCTTTTTACCCCCCATACATACACAAATGCTTTCCTAACCACACAAACCAACTGAGCTGTTTCCCATTTGGACAAGTACCTCAGAACAAGTGGGAGGCTATTGTTTTTGTTACGTCTTATTGATAATTCAAAAGAATTCACTAAGAAGAGTAGGGCATTAAGTTACGGTGACAGGCTGTTTTCCAAACTTCTGTGGACTTGCTGCACTGAGGTCACAAAAAATAAAAGAAAAAGAATACTAGTGGCATTTGTGAAAAGATGATGGATAAAAATGCCAATGTGGTGTTCCAAAAGGTGAGGGTACCACAATAACAAGGTAAACTGATAAGTACATTTAGAACCTTTTGTGGCACCAATATTGGTGGAAACGAGGTAATATGAAGACATAATAAACAAGCAACACAAATTATTTTACATATGTTAAAGGCAAAATAGAAAAAGTGCCATGTTTTATTTATTACATGAAAGAGACAGACAATTGTAGAAATATAGTAATTGTATGGCAATATGTATTTATATATATATATATATATATTTATATATCTTGTATATTTGTAAATGTAGAAGTAGAATCAACTCTGGGGAATATATTGGATGTGACAGCTGAGTTAAGCTACTTTGCATAATGAGTGCATCAGGTCAGTTCCTCCTGTTATATCCTGCACTTCATCTCAGTCAGTTTGGAATTGAGATGATATTATTTAATTATTTCAAGTCGACAACAAAAAGCAAAAGTTATGTAAGTATCAAATTTTGAGCTTTACAGAGATTAAATGTTCAAAGGCAACAAACAGACAATAGTTGCTCAAATGACTATAACCCTTTACATTCCCATATATAGCTCAATGTACCAGACTCAATATACCAGACTGGGGGTGAACGGAATACTCCTAAAGGTTCCAGGTAATGGAATGCCTCTGTAGCACTTGGGATAGTGGAATGATCCAGTACCAGTGGCACTTGGAATACATAAATATAGTGCTGGGGATATGGAATGTTCCAGTGCACTCTCAACAATGGAATGTGTGACTGAGAGAAAGGACATTAGGTCTTGGTTATTGGATACCTGTGAGACTAGATATTCTTTTGTATTACTTGGTGTAATGGTATGACCTGTTGGAATGAATATAATGGTATGGGCATAATGATGTGCTCAGTAGTGGTATGCTCCTGTAGGACTGGGTGTAATGGTATGCTCCTGTAGGATTGGGTGTAATGGTATGCTCCTGTAGGACTGGGTGTAATGGTATGCTGCTGTAGGACTGGGTGTAATGGTATGCTCCTGTAGGACTGGGTGTAATGGTATGCTCCTGTAGGACTGGGTGTAATGGTATGCTCCTGTAGGACTGGGTGTAATGGTATGCTGCTGTAGGATTGGGTGTAATGGTATGCTCCTGTAGGACTGGGTGTAATGGTATGCTCCTATAGGATTGGGTGTAATGGTATGCTGCTGTAGGACTGGGTGTAATGGTATGCTGCTGTAGGACTGGGTGTAATGGTATGCTCCTGTAGGATTGGGTGTAATGGTATGCTCCTGTGGGGCTGAGTGTAATGGTATGCTGCTGTGGGGCTGAGTGTAATGGTATGCTGCTGTAGGGCTGAGTGTAATGGTATGCTGCTGTAGGACTGGGTGTAATGGTATGCTCCTGTGGGACTGGGTGTAATGGTATGCTGCTGTGGGGCCGAGTGTAATGGTATGCTGCTGTGGGGCTGAGTGTGATGGTATTCTCCTGTAGGACTGGGTGTAATGGTATGCTGCTGTGGGGCCGAGTGTAATGGTATGCTGCTGTAGGGCTGAGTGTAATGGTATGCTGCTGTAAGACTGAGTGGCTTGGTTCCTTCCAGTATATGGAATTTACGGAGGAAATGACAGTTGTGTGTGGGAGTGAGAGGAGTTTATGACTGAGGAGGGCTTCTTGCTAAAAGATATATAAGCTGTTGGATGTGATAGCTGTGTTAGTGTGAAATACAACAGCTGTGTCTATTGTGGGATATTCATAGTGGCATTCATATGTCTGTATTCAGGTACAGAGCAGTCCATGTACATCTAACTTGTTTGTTTTTTTGCATAGACAGAGAGAGCTAGTGAGTGGCAGTGCACTTGAGACCCACAGATATACTTCATGGCAGTTAATCTTCTTTATCACACTTAGGGCATTGTTCATTCCTAAAAAATCAACACCCAAATCCTCTAAGACCATATTCAACCATTCTTTTGGTATATGATACGAATTATGCAAGAGGATGAATCAAAGTACTTTCCTACCAGATTTATCAAATTTACTGTAAATCTTCCTATTTTGCTTGATTAGCAAGAGTGTCTTATTGTCATCTGATCTACATCTACAATCTTCCAGCTATCTTTGCTACAGTAAAACCGTATCAATATAAATATATACATTTATGAAAGCTGGGTACAGCAAATTTGTAAAGTGTAGTGAAAATATAGATAGATGTGAAAAGCTTGTCTTGCTGCGGTTATATACATGAACGTACACAGTAAAAATCTACACCAACTTCACTTTAACAGCACTACCATTTTTTGCAAAATGTTCACATTTGGGAAATATTCATGAGTTTGAAAAAACATCTGTATGATTTTTTTTTAGAAGAATTTGTCATTTAGAATATGTACATGTTCAGACACTTTGGCTACATACATGTATACACAAGCGCTGGCTGAGAGGAAAATGTCAAAACCTGGGGGTAGCACTGATCATATCAAATGCCATGCATTATTATATCAGAGAGCCAATTAAACATGGTAAATATACATTTTTTTGACAATATCAGATTACTTGGTGAAATGTCACATGTTACCTGTTGGTTTGAGGGCAGGAATACATACCTGGGGGTGAGAACATGCAAAGTACAAAAATAGAAATTATTACTGTGTACAGATTGAGTCATGCCAATATCTCTCATATTTGGAGTGAATATTTACATACCAAATACATGACGACACTGTCCCCTGTCAAATACAGGTCATTCCCCTGTCAAATACAGGTCACTATCCCCTGTCAAATATTTGACACTATCCCCTAAAAATATAGGTCACTATTTCCTGTCAAATACAGGTCACAATTTCCTGCCAATCGCAAATAATTATTTCATGGCAAATACTTAACAATATCATCTGGCAAAAAAGTTCTTGACCATTTTACACTTACAAACCTTGACATCATATTCTTACAAAGATATTAACAATATGAATACATTAAGATTTTTTTCCAAACTGATTCAAACAATTACCTTTTCTTTACTGATAGATTTTAACCATAACCATGTTAGTCAAATGTAACATTTAAAAACCCATCGATACAGTTAAGCAACAATAAATCAAAATTAATTTGATCACATTACACAATATCAACACTTTAACTAAAAATTGTAACTATCATAAAGGTAATTCACATTTGCTTTAAAAATGGCAGTTTTACAGAAATAAGTCAAAAGTGTTCAAACATATAGCACATTCTTATCAAAAGAGTACAATATTAAATCAAAATTGTAAAAATAAATTTGTAAATTACTCACAAAATGTACCATACTGCATACTGCATAATATATATCTACACAATAACAAAATATTAAGCTATCTGCTCTTGCTGTTCATGCACTCTCCTGGCCTAACCTTTTCCATTCTGAACTTACCCAGAATATAGAGAAGTTTTGAGGCTGCCTGAACCTTGATTTATAGATTATATTGCAGTTACCACCTGGCCTCTGCCATGAGTAACCTGCCCATACCATGAGTATGTGACCACATAACAATAACTAGTCTGGCCAAACAATGAGGCAGGCATCACAATAGAGAAGACTTTTTCTCTTCACCTTAATTTATAATTTATATTACAGAAGCCTGTCTTGAGTGATATTATAGCAACCATCAAACCCTGAACAAAAGGTTATATTTTAGTAGCCTCTCTGCCCTCACCAACCATAAAACTGTAGCAGTTTGATTCATTGTGAGTGAAGCATAACTTCTGCATCTGTGAGGCATGACTCCTCACAACATCATGTCACCTCTACAACCATGACCCCATGATGTCACCTCTATTCTTGAGCCATGACTCACACCATGATATCACCTCTATTCTTGAGCCATGACTCACACCATGATGTCACCTCTATTCTTGAGCCAAGACTCACACCATGATGTCACCTCTATTCTTGAGCCATGACTCACACCATGATGTCACCTCTATTCTTGAGCCATGACTCACACCATGATGTCACCTCTATTCTTGAGCCATGACTCACACCATGATGTCACCTCTATTCTTGAGCCATGACTCACCATGGGGTCCTCTCTAATTTTGAGCCATGACTCACACCATGTCACCTCTGTTCTTGAGCAATGACTCACACCATGATGCCTTCTCTAAAATTGAGCCATGACTCACAACATGATGTCTTCTCTCACCATGACTCATGCCTCTCATTGCTATGGAGTATATGCATGCACTATAGGAAGTTTGCTATTGTTTGTGTCTCATAACAGGAGAGTTTTTCATAATGATCTCCTCTTGCTGCATCCAGTACATTTGTCCTTTTTGTTGCCAATCCTGCAGATGGCACTGCCTTACAGTTCCTGGGATCCATTTCTGCATAGGTTTGCTGTTTGCCAGTAGATGGCAGTACCTGCTACATATATATCCACCTGGTGTGGGACAAAGTCACTATCATTGTTCAACAACCTTTGGTAATGGTGTTTCACTTAAGGATACTCTGAAAAAACAACAGAAATTTCACATTATGTATTACATTAAAGTGACTGAAATTACAATATTATTGGCAATTTCCTTTAAACATTGGTGTCTTAAATGTATTAGTGGGTTAGTAAAATTATAGATAGGTTATATATCAAATCTATACAACCAGAGGTCAGATGTATTGGATCTGGGAAATTTAACTGTTGTCGCATGTGCACAAGTGACATACACAGACAAATAGCAATTTGAGCTACCTACAAAAATAAAAACCAAAACTATAACCTTCAAAATACACACAAATGTCATGAGAGACAAACTCACTAAACATATAGTTTAAAAAAATCTTTATAATTGGAGAAGCTAGACAAATTGATATCATTAAATGAACAATATAAATGTGCTGTCTGTATTTTGAAACAACAACATGAACAAACCTAAAGATATGGAGCCTATGAGATCCTCATAGTATCCATAGAAACAACTGTTTGCAGGATATCATGTTAAGAAGTGTGTCTGTTTGTAGATAAAAGTGGACACCAATACACAACTCTTTGTAGGTTACTATGAATATCAATGGGCAACTGTTCATGGGTAACCATGGAGACCAGTGCATGACTGTTTTTATGTTACCACTGACACATGTGCACAACTGTTGGTAGAGCACCGTGGAGACACGTGCAGTACAAAATATATTCCTAGCTAACACCCCATTATAAGTTACAAAGCAAGATTAGGTTACCTCCCCAAACCATAGTGGTTGATTAATTAGAGTAATTAGGTGACGTTAAAACAGAGCCTGGGATTTGTCCATGATCCAGAATATCTGGACTCAAGCGATTGCTGCCATTATCTGAGATATCCGGACTCAAGCGATTGTTTTCTTTGGCCTGTTTTTCGAGACGATCAGCCAAAGTTTGGGCTGAGACCATAACTTCATGCGGTCTGACAGAATAGTTAGAAAACATACACATAATGTAAGCACACAGATCCAGTAAATATAACAAAGTCCAGTAAATAGAACAAAAAGGTTAGTCATTAGAACATTTGTCTTTTAAAAAATGCATGTCTCTTTCAAAAACAAATTTAAAACTTAGAATGCATGCTTCCAAGACTGCTTTGAAATTTCAAATCATTATGAAATCATATAAATCAAACTGAAATGATTGGCAAGGACAAATGACATATATGCAGCCCTAGAGAGGAATACCTACCTCTTGCTGAGGATATCGTACGATTCTGGTGCCGAGTTGGACCTTCCCTGTTTCTGTAGACTTTTGGGATCGCGACGCGGGCTGAACGGATGCCGGAAAGACTTTTGACGTAATATGCTCTTCACCAAAATCTGCAATTGTAAATGTCATATTATTTCTCTGTTTTTATAACTGCTAACTGCCACTAACAATCACCAGAATTTTCAGCTTGAACATTTGTACACTACAGTCATGTAAATAATAACTTTAAATATTGCAATGATGCTCAATTTGACCCTTTTCCGTGGTACTGAACTTTCCCTTTTCCCATGACACACAACTCAATCATTTGCAGTGATTTTTGCATTGACCGTTTTGCATGACACTGAATATGACCCTTTTCTATGACACTTAACTCAATCATTTGCAATGATGTTCAACTTGACCCATTTTTCATGACAATGAATTTGACCATTTCTCATGGTGCTCAACTCAATCTTTTCCCATGATGCTCAACTCAACCATTTTGGATGACGGTATTTTTGACTGCTGCCAAAATATTCATTATGCCAAAACCAGTGACAATGGTCTTTTGCTTTTGTTTCATACCAGCCTCACCGCCCACAAACATTATGGTTTCATTAATCATTTTAATGTCCTACTGTTGTCCTCTTGTGTCATTTTCATGCATGTCTCATTACAATTCTGTTTAACTTGATGTCTTATCAATATTATTTGTATCATTTTATTTACCTTTGTTACCCTGTCAAATTAATGATTTTAAACCTATAGAGCACATAACTAAATGCAGAATCTCAGTGTTAGTTGATGAAGTTTACTAACCAGTGTTTCAATGCGGGGCACAATTTTGATAGCATTTTCTACATCGCTGTCAGTGATGTTGATGAGGACACAGTTTTCCTCTTCATTGGGTAGGGGGAACTTGCCTTGCTTTGTCACCCACTTGTGTCTCTGTTGAATCATAACATTCAAATAACATCTTATTCTTATCAATTACATGATCACTGTAATGCTATTTGCACAGCTATTAAGAATTTGTCAAGATTCACTTAGTATCTTTTTATATAACAATTTGTCTGGACAATTTATGTTAACATCTTTATGGACTATATATGATAACATGTTTTTTATTCCAAAGTGACTTTTTTCCAGTCAATGTCAACTTTTTTTACCATTTTATTGATGAAAACATTTTCCAGAATATTTAGATTTTCTAGAATATTTGCGTCTATACATTTTCTAAACCATCTACGTATACCTGAATAATTTACTTGGAAGAGGACAGTATTAAAATAAATTATCTGTCCTGGCTGTTATTAACTGGGTAATACGTATTTAGAAACATATAATTATTTCAATAATGGCACTAATTACTCCATAGCTTATATTCAGGCATAAATCATTTGGGTCACAACAATTCAGGGGTGGGTATTCAGGTAAAGAATATACAGGAAGTAATAAGTTACTGACAGTTAATGTTGTCAGTATATAAGCAGTATGGATACTGACCTTTATCTTAGGAAGGGTGATCCTTATATGTGGTTCCTTCACTAGCATTTTAGATATCAGATCTTTAATATCCTTTCCAATCTTAGGTCTAAATCAAAATTATCAATAACACTTCAGCATTTCAATATAACTAGAGGCATTTATCAGTTTTATTAAGAAGAATTTAATCTCTTAAATTAAAAGTAAACTTATTTGTATAATATATAAGCAACTTACATTTGAGGGTAAATAAGTGGCTGAGTGCGGATCTTTTTATGCAGAGCAAGAATATATTCATCATGAAACGGCACCTGAAAAAAATATCGTAATCATCATTTTCATTCCGAGTTCAGATAAATATTTAGAAAATACTTTCTTGTAGATGAGGAAATTCCATTGATTTAACATTAACAAGAGTAAGTACACACCTGTCCATAGACAAAGCAGAAGAGTGTAACTCCCATGGCCCAGATATCCAGTGCCTGCAACAACCAGCATAAATCTCACCTTCAGGTACGCTCAGTAGAAACACATCTTATGACTCATAAATAGGGATTCCAACAAATAAAGTGAACAACAACACACATTTTGTGAAGAATCAGTGTTTAAGGCATAATTAGAGTTTCATATATTATAAATGTCTCAAGTGTCACATATTATAAACAACTCAACTGTCATATATGATTAAATCTCATGTATCCTGTATTATTAAGTCTCATGTGTTACATGTTATTAAAGTCTTGCGTATCATGCATTTTTTAAGTCTCACGTGTCATGCATAATAAAAGTTTTGCGTGTCATGTATTATTAAAGTTTCACATGTCATGCATCATAATCTCATGTACCTTGCCAGTGAACTCTGACTTCTGCTCTTTGAGCATCTCGGGTGCCATGAAGGCTGGGGTTCCTGCCGTCCCTGTCAGCTTGGCATCATCTCCCTGGAAGTCATTGCTCACACCAAAGTCTGCTATCTGAAAACAATATTCTCTAAATATCACTCTTCCCTACAAGAAATATGTTGTCATCTACTGATGAGAGAGGTTATCCAAGTCACTGAACACAAACAGCTTATATAATGACACAGCTTATATAATGTCTCAGCATATATAATATAGTTTTCTTAGAAATGAATTGCCAAGGCATATCATCAAGTTTAATTTGAAGTCCATAATAGACTGTTAATGAGGACATTATTGGTAGATAATTAGGTGTTATTATGATACTAAGGTTCCCACCTTAATATGCCCATCATTGCCCAACAGGAGATTAGAAGGCTTGATGTCCCGATGGATTATCTTCTGGAAATGAACTAAAACCAAAAGGAAGCTCATAATAACATGAGTTATACCACTATCTGATCGTACAGGTCTGCTAAATGAAATAGGTATTATGTATTCACAGGACGGAAACAGAGGACTCACTGAACAGACACAGAGGTATATAGAGGACTCACTGGGCAGATATAGAGGACTCACTGGAAATAGAGAAGACTTCCATAGGATTCACTGGGCAAACAGATGGGATTAACTTGGCAGACAAATTGGACTCACTGGACAGACACAGAGGACTTCCTTGACAGACAGATGAGACTCACTGAACAGACTAGGAAGACTCACTGGGAGGACAGATGGAACTCACTGGACAGGGGATTAGGGGAGGGGGGCTTAACACACACATGAGGCTCACTGGGAGGTTATTTTACTCAACAAATAGACTCACTAGAAGCATAAATATGACATACTTACGGTACTCAATGCCCTGTACCATATCCCGAAAGTAATACCAGGCTTGTTCCTCTGTTAGTGGAGTGTCTGATGGGATCTCCATCACAGCTCCCTTTGGCACGAGCTCAAACACTGCAACAGAAAGCACAAAATACTTTATTTTTTTAATTCTTTGAAGACATGACAGCTGATATGATGACTACCATTCTGCTTGCTGTGAAGAGTATATAACATTTTGTCAACAAATGTATGCAAAAATCATCAGTTTTGGAAACTTAAAGGGAAACTTTCACTTCTCTGATACATTTTTGTAGTTTGAAAGAGAACTATAACGCACATTGATCTGTGGGCTCTGTTATTATGACCGCTCAAGGGAAACATGATTTTTTTGGAGAAAAGTAGCTCTTTTAAATGCACGTGCTGGAAAAAAAGAATGACGTCATCGTGCGGCAATTACCTACTTACATACATAATTAGTAAACAAACAACAATGCAACCAAAATAGCGGTGTCACGATTTTCGGTCTTAAAATGGACGCATTATAGAATGGTTATGTTAATCGGAAAGAACATGAAAAATGTGTTATTTTGGTGTAAAAACCATGTCAATCGGACTAGTATTAACAAAGTTATGACTAAATTTATGAAAATTGAAGATCATTGCAGCTTGAGTTGCACGTGCGTAAAATCCCGCACGATGACGTCATAGGCACATATTGCAATAAATGATCATAATTTATGGGGGTTGCAAGATTAGTTTTAAATGTCGATTTGTGTTTCCTTGGTTACTGATATAATTATTTTGTCTATGAATTTCAATGTATTTACACATATATGATCATTTAATAATGTAATTTATATAATTTATTTTACTAGAAAGTATCTCTTTAAGAATGATAGAAAGACATATGTGGGTGTTATTAACCAATTCAAATAATATGATACGTCATTCCAAATTTTATACTCCTTTGAGCCAAGCTTGCATGTCTACAAGTTTCACAAAATCAGGATCTTTTATGAATAGTGATATTACAATATCATTCTTTCCTTATGTTGACCTAAAACCATATATGGCAAAATTATGTAATTCAAAACTAGCAAATAGGTTTTATAAAAGTAATTGAAAGTTTAAATGTTGTCAACTCAGCATGTCTTGCAGAATGTAATAAGAGACGATGCTCGTACTATGTTCCAAGCCTGGATACTTGATATGTTAAATAATAAACCATGCACCTCCACACTACGTCAACTGATTTAAACTACTTCCAACTAAGATTGTCATGGCATCAACTATTGAATAATGCCTCAGTCCTAGACTGGTGGGTGCTGACCGAGTATTGGACAAGTGCCGACCGAGGGTTGGCCATGTGGTTGCAGTGTGGTGGCCGTATTGTGGCCATACTCATGGCAAGAAATAATCTGACTGATTCCTACTTCACGACCGGTGCAAATGTGACTCAACCATTAAAATCTAGTATTCCTGAGGAGCTTTTTATCAATTTGAAACTGCAATTGGGAGTTTTATTTTTTATTTTTTTTTGTAATTTGTTGATAAATGACCATTTATCCACCTCCACCTAGCTGCCCAGATTAGACATCATAATAGGGGAGGCAATGCTTGTTAAAGAATGCAAAAAATGAGTTTGGACCTAACCTTTCCAAATAGAACATTTTATGATAATATTGGCTGAAATCAACATTCATTCACCAATTTTATAAAAGATTCATATCTGTGTTTTGTATTTGAGAATATGAGAATAATGATCATATTAATAACAAATTTATATAGCACTAAATCAGTCTATGTTTGTTTTTTATTCAGAAATAATAATAATTAAGACACCTGGATCATAAAAGTATCTGCAATTGGCAAAGCCATTATGGCCTATTGCTTGTAAGATTTGAGCATTCAAAAAATGGCTGACAAGCAGGAATTTGTTATATCAAATGTAATTTACAGAATTAAAAAAAAATATTTTGGCTTGGAATCTGATCAATATAAATGACCAATTATGGAAATTGCACCACGTAATTTTGCTACATCACAATACACATGTGCAGAGATGCCAATTTGTTACAAAAATGTATTGATATTGGAACGTACTGCTCTCTCAATGCCCAACCAGTTTTAATCATTTGTGGTTCAAAATTTGCAGAGACTCTCCTCTCCAATTATGTACCGGTAAGTTTTATGTGTGATATATCATATTTCATAAAGATAGGAGGAGATAAATCAATGCTTACAGAATATGAATTGGTACACAATTGATGTGAACCTGACATTTAATCAGGGAAGGACAAAATATAAGCACATCTTTCAATCAACTGTGCATATTATGGGGGATCGTAGAATTTTAAACAAAGCACCATAATGCACAAAAGTGATGAACATTAGCCCTGTTAATAAACTGCTATAAAAAACTACAAAAGCTTGATAAGTTTAAACTATAAAGGTCCATAAGTTTAAAAAGCTCCACAAGTTTAAACCTTAAAAGCTCTTTAAGTTTAAATAAGTTGAATGTTCTACTGAATAGATTCTATGTCACAGGTGAATGATTCATTTACAGTGTGTCATTAGCCATGATGGGAATCTACATGTATATGGTACATTAGTATCTTTAAACAGCCCGAGATCACTTAGCTATCACATACTATGAAATGTAATTTCTCCTTATTAACTTAATCGATACGGCAATGTTGACACAATGAGCCGAGCTAAGGTGGTGCTGAGGGTCACTCCTGGTTGGTGTTTGGACAACTGACCATCAGCTTCCGTGTCTGTGGCATGCTTGTCCCTGATATCCTGTGTGCCTAATGATATCAGGTGATGATGCCAACTATTGGGATGGTAATTGTTTTCCACCGGGACGTCCACCGTGGCCATTATATAAGTTATGGCTTCCTGGTGTATATAATCAGGACTGCCTGAGTACAACAATAACACATCAATCACAGCACAAACACTGTAATGGCTCACCTCAATATGAATATCATTCTGCCTGACACCCTCACATTCACATTTATCCTACCATTCTAACATTAATTACTGATCATCAGCAGGGATGCCCTCTCATTTATATAATATATCACCAGCAGGGATGCCCTCTCATTTATATCATTAATCATCAGCAGGGATGCCCTCTCATTTATAAAACAATCATCAACAGGGATGCCCTCTCATTTATATAATATATCACCAGCAGGGATGCCCTCTCATTTATATCATTAATCATTAGCAGGGATGCCCTCTCATTTATATCATTAATCATCAGCAGGGATGTCCTCTCAAATATAAAAAGATCATCAGCAGGGATGCCCTCTCATTTATAAAAAGATCATCAGCAGGGATGCCCTCTTGTTTATAAAAAGATCATCAGCAGGGATGCCATCTTGTTTATGAAAAGATCATCAGCAGGGATGCCCTCTTGTTTATAAAAAGATCATCAGCAGGGATGCCATCTCATTTATAAAAAAGATCATCAGCAGGGATGCCCCCTTCCCTATTACACTAGAGAAAATACACTAGTAAGGATGCCAATTCACCCCTATACAACAGATCATAATCAGGGATATTCAGCAATATTCATCATGAAAGCTTACTCACCCATGTATAAATTATCATTTGCAGGGTCGTCAAGCACTTCCACCAACCTCACAATATTTGGGTGATTAAGTTTTTTGAGGATGGCAATCTCTCGGTATATCCTCTCCAGTGGCTTATTATCTTCTGCTGCTTGAAACCGTGATGGTGGTTTTCCTGAAAGTTAGAATACTCTAGCTTACATCATGATGCAATTAG
The DNA here is from genome assembly GCA_949316495.1 of Amphiduros pacificus. Lineage (NCBI taxonomy): Eukaryota > Metazoa > Annelida > Polychaeta > Phyllodocida > Hesionidae > Amphiduros > Amphiduros pacificus. The sequence goes on along the minus strand of OX439001.1, from coordinate 51,899,644 downwards.
TGAAATCATCATATACCTGCTTACTTATATTACAAAATCCACCAAGGAATCATCTACTTACGAAAAAATCCAGCCTTTTTGGTGAGCCGTTTCTTGTCTAAGATTTTCATTGCCTGAAACAAGAATAAAACTGATTAAATTTCAGCTTTTATCTCTCACATGAAAGTTATATTAAAATGGAGATATTGCCTCCACTAAATTCAAAATGTTAGTTATAATAGAACAGAAGTATATATTATTGGTTATTCCTTCCAGCAGGATTAATCTAAATGAGATGTTATATCATGTGACTATTTATAAAAATGCATTTGTGTAAGATAATTTGTCCTAGAAAGGAGCCATTTATAAACAGGAAACAAACAAACAGATGAAATCAAACATAAAATTTGTGATTACCACTTTATTCATACTCTTACTCTTACCCATTACCACTTATTCATACAACCATAACATTACAGAACCTATCACTAGAAAAAAAACAGGTTCTTAGTTACTGCTTAAGGTGCAAACTCCTTCTGTGTGTTTATCTGCCTGGAAGTTACCAGGAATCAAATATGCATGTGATAATGCAAGAATAGCAATCTACACTATGTTAAGTACAATATTAAATACCTTTCAGATAGAGAGGCAGAATACAGACATTAAGCAATGTCAGTAATCTCTATTGAATATGCTTGATGCAAATAAATCACATAAATGTTTGTTCCATAAACAAATTGATATCATCTGTATGGTTGTTATGTTAAAGAATACAATGGCTATGTTTTGCAATATTCTAATCCTTTTATGTAACATGTTTTATGTGCTATGGTGCCAACTAGATGAATATCAACATGAAAAACAGCATCTTTAGACCCTGTAATATGGAACACAGCACAACTCAAGCCTGTAATATGCAACACAACATGACTCGAGTCTGGTATACAAGATCCAACATGACTTGAGCTTGTAATATGGGACACAGTGTTACATGAGCCTGTAATAGGAAATACAGTGTCACTTGAGCCTATAATATGAGACACAGTGTCACTTGAGCTTGTAATATGGGACACAGTGTTACTTGAGCCTGTAATAGGAAATACAGTGTCACTTGAGCCTATAATATGAGACACAGTGTCACTTGAGCTTGTAGGAGACACAGTGTCACTTGAGCCTGTAGGAGACACAGTGTCACTTGAGCCTGTAGGAGGAGAAACAGTGTCACTTGAGCCTGTAGGAGGAGACACAGTGTCACTTGAGCCTGTAGTACGAGCCACAGTGTCACTTGAGCCTAAATATGAGACAAAGTGTCACAGTGTCACTTGAGCCTGTAGGAGGATCTGTCTACAGAGTGTCACTTTAGCCTATGGGAGAGACATAGTGTCACTTGAGCCTGTAAGAAGAGACGCAGTGTCACTTGAGCCTGTAGGAGGATCTGTCTACAGAGTGTCACTTTAGCCTATGGGAGAGATATAGTGTCACTTCAGCCTGTAAGAAGAGACACAATGTCACTTGAGCCTGTAGGAGGAAACACAGTGTCACTTGAGCCTGTATGAGTCACTTGACCCTGTAAGAGTCATTTGAGCCTGTAGGAGGAGACACAGTGTCACTTGAGCCTGTAGGAGAATGTGTTTACAGAGTGTCACTTTAGCCTATGGGAGAGACATAGTGTCACTTCAGCCTGTAAGAAGAGACACAATGTCACTTGAGCCTGTGGGAGGAAACACAGTGTCACTTGGGCCTGTATGAGTCACTTGAGCCTGTAAGAGTCATTTGAGCCTGTAGGAGGAGACAGAGTGTCACTTGAGCCTATAATATGAGACACAGTGTCACTTGAGCTTGTAATATGGGACACAGTGTTACTTGAGCCTGTAATAGGAAATACAGTGTCACTTGAGCCTATAATATGAGACACAGTGTCACTTGAGCTTGTAGGAGACACAGTGTCACTTGAGCCTGTAGGAGACACAGTGTCACTTGAGCCTGTAGGAGGAGAAACAGTGTCACTTGAGCCTGTAGGAGGAGACACAGTGTCACTTGAGCCTGTAGTACGAGCCACAGTGTCACTTGAGCCTAAATATGAGACAAAGTGTCACAGTGTCACTTGAGCCTGTAGGAGGATCTGTCTACAGAGTGTCACTTTAGCCTATGGGAGAGACATAGTGTCACTTGAGCCTGTAAGAAGAGACGCAGTGTCACTTGAGCCTGTAGGAGGATCTGTCTACAGAGTGTCACTTTAGCCTATGGGAGAGATATAGTGTCACTTCAGCCTGTAAGAAGAGACACAATGTCACTTGAGCCTGTAGGAGGAAACACAGTGTCACTTGAGCCTGTATGAGTCACTTGACCCTGTAAGAGTCATTTGAGCCTGTAGGAGGAGACACAGTGTCACTTGAGCCTGTAGGAGAATGTGTTTACAGAGTGTCACTTTAGCCTATGGGAGAGACATAGTGTCACTTCAGCCTGTAAGAAGAGACACAATGTCACTTGAGCCTGTGGGAGGAAACACAGTGTCACTTGGGCCTGTATGAGTCACTTGAGCCTGTAAGAGTCATTTGAGCCTGTAGGAGGAGACAGAGTGTCACTTGAGCCTGTGTTTTGAGAACCTTTCTCTCGTAGAAGACTGATGTGATAAGTATACCTCTCTGCTTGCCACTGCACCCGCAGGCCTATATTAAGACATATAATGTCCACATCCTACAGCATCACCTGAGTTTACACCAAAGCAACAAACTCTTCTCTTGTTATTTTTCCTCAGGACTCATTGTGTGAAACATAACATGTGTTGACATTCAAAACTTTGCCATATATTCAATAAAATCTAAAAAAAATTGAAGCCTATATCAAGAGAGAGGATTCTTTTATAAATCAAAATTAATTTAACAAATCAAGCCAACTTTTGTGACAACCTCTCCCATTATTAGTGAGAATATTGGTAATTTTGCATAAGATGAATTTTTCCAAATTGCCACAAATGATCTTGAATATCCATCTTGAATATCCATGCTTCAAGCAAACCAAACAAATTGTTGAAATAGTAAAAATCATCGATCTTCTACATTAAAATCAACATCGGGGAAGTGTTGCATGGTGTTGGGGCACGTAAGAGCCCTCTGGAGGGAATATCAATGGTGAGAATCAGGTCTCGTATAGAGATGCTTGCCTGAATTATTGATGTCTTCCTGACAGCTATGTCTACTGAAGCCTTTACTTAAAGCGTAGCTTGGAGCCTCATTCAATCTTAGCCACTCGTGAATATGGCCAGTATATCCCTGCGACTTGAGCACCAATCTAACCCGCAGGATCCCCACCATATATAGGGCATCTCCTCACTGCCACTCCCAGCCCTCTACTTAAACAGTTGCAATAGAATATTATGTGGATAACTATGGCTGGCTTCATAATGCCTTGCCTCCTCTTCCTGCAACCTGAACCTGCTTAACTTCATCAAATAGATTCAATTGGCTCAGCTTCAGGCTGCAACAATCTAAACCCAAGATCTTGAATTGTGTGTTGTATGCAAAAATGGCAATATTTTTAAGTGCCTGGTTAAATCCAATGGATTAAATTGCCAGCAGCAAAAAAAATAAAGTTGTGTTCCTGGATGTATTACAGTGGATATACTATCCATAGATCACTGCATGTCACAGATAATATACCACACAAAGGCCCCTGAATGCCACATGTCACAGACAATGTACCACACATAGGCCCCTGAATGTCACATGTCACAGACAATGTACCACACATAGGCCCCTGAATGTCACATGTCACAGACAATGTACCACACATAGGCCCCTGAAAGTCACATGTCACAGACAATGTATCACACATAGGCCCCTGAATGTCACATGTCACAGACAATGTACCACACATAGGCCCCTGAATATCACATGTCACAGACAATGTACCACATATAGGCCCCTGAATGTCACTTGTCACTGACAATGTATCACACATAGGCCCCTGAATGTCACATGTCACAGACAATGTACCACACATAGGCCCCTGAATGTCACATGTCACAGACAATGTATCACACGAAAGCCCCAAATGGTTGCATTTGTTTTGCATATAATGATGATTTCATCTGTTTGCATTATGCTCAAAATGTCTGTGTTCCCGATTACATCTGTGGTGCCTGTGAGAGTGGTTACATCTGTGGTGCCTGTGACCCTTTATTGCACTTTAAATATCATGTAAAATTAAATATTGTACTCACATAATTGAAGTCTTCTTCTTCATTGTAGGCTAATTTCACTATTCCATATGACCCCTGAAAACATTTATACATTTAATGCAAGTTTACTTTTGGTTTAATGATTGTTATTACTATTACAGCAGAGATATGATTCAGCAAAAATTATTTGTGAATAAGAAAAGTTTTTGCATGGTGACGTATACATGAACAAACTTGATGAATGACATGTAACAATTGTCGTGTCACAATACTCCTGTTTCTCGACTGAGACAAGCTTGCGGCCTGCAATTCAATTAGAAGCAAGGATAGCTGGAGAGAAAAGGGCAATGCCTCAGTGTCTGACATATGGTGTGCCTTGAGTGTGGTAAGTTTAATCATTTCTGCCAAGGTGCTTCTGCTTCTGCTGCTTGAGGCCACCATTGTTTCTGTCACAACTACACCATTCTGTCCTTGCATATTGAGAGAGCAAGACAAGGAGGCAATAAAGGTGTGTGCCAGGAGGCAAGCAACTCAGCTATAACAGAAAGGATCAAAAGGAAACCTGCTTAGCTATAACTGAATGGATCAAGGGGAATCCTCCTTAGCTATAATAGAATAGGTCAAGATGAAATGTAAGATGTGTCAGGAGACAATCTGGCCAGCAATGGTAAGATGTGTCAGGAGGCAATCTGGCCAGCAATAGTAAGATGTGTCAGGAGGCAATCTGGCCAGCAATATTAAGATGTGTCAGGAGACAATCTGGCCAGCAATAGTAAGATGTGTCAGGAGGCAATCTGACCAGCAATAGTAAGATGTGTCAGGAGGCAATCTGGCCAGCAATATTAAGATGTGTCAGGAGACAATCTGGCCAGTAATAGTAAGATGTGTCAGGAGACAATCTGGCCAGTAATAGTAAGATGTGTCAGGAGGCAACAGTTGAGCAATAAATGGATGTGTCAGGAGGCAATCTGGCCAGCAATAGTAAGATGTGTCAGGAGGCAATCTGGCCAGCAATATTAAGATGTGTCAGGAGACAATCTGGCCAGTAATAGTAAGATGTGTCAGGAGGCAACAGTTGAGCAATAAATGGATGTGTCAGGAGGCAAACTGACCAGCAATAGTAAGATGTGTCAGGAGGCATCCGTTGAGCAATAAATGGATGTGTCAGGAGGCCAGGCCTCTCTTATAACATCCATTGAATGGTTTGTCAAGCTGTATGTTGCTTTCATCACAGATGGAAGACATGTTTTGTGGAGGAGAGAATGCTTTGCAGCTCAATATTGCCATCACTCTCAGCTCTGCAAGATGCAGGCCAGCCTCATCAGACACTGGGCAAATCAATCTTGTCAGGAGGTGATCTAGACAGGTCATTTTGTCAGATACAATACATGGACGGATAAATCATTGTCAGTGAAAGATATTGATCTCCTTTTCAGAAACATTGCAGTTTTGTGAATTTTATCATTATCTCAGCCCACATAATCCATCATCACATACAACACACTATGTCCTCAGTCCATACATGTCCTCCAACAGTAAGTTCTCAGTCCATACATGTCCTCCAACAGTAAGTTCTCAGTCCATACATGTCCTCCAACAGTAAGTTCTCAGTCCATACATGTCCTCCAACAGTAAGTTCTCAGTCCATACATGTCCTCCAACAGTAAGTTCTCAGTCCATACATGTCCTCCAACAGTAAGTTCTCAGTCCATACATGTCCTCCAACAGTAAGTTCTCAGTCCATACATGTCCTCCAACAGTAAGTTCTCAGTCCATACATGTCCTCCAACAGTAAGTTCTCAGTCCATACATGTCCTCCAACAGTAAGTTCTCAGTCCATACATGTCCTCCAACAGTAAGTTCTCAGTCCATACATGTCCTCCAACAGTAAGTTCTCAGTCCATACATGTCCTCCAACATTAAGTTCTCAGTCCATACATGTCCTCCAACAGTAAGTTCTCAGTCCATACATGTCCTCCAACAGTAAGTTCTCAGTCCATACATGTCCTTCAACACTAAGTTCTCAGTCCATACATGTCCTCCAACAGTAAGTTCTCAGTCCATACATGTCCTCCAACAGTAAGTTCTCAGTCCATACATGTCCTCCAACAGTAAGTTCTCAGTCCATACATGCCCTCCAACAGTAAGTTCTCAGTCTATACATGTCCTCCAACAGTAGGTTCTCAGTCCATACATGTCCTCCAACATTAAGTTCTCAGTCCATACATGTCCTCCAACAGTAAGTTCTCAGTCCATACATGTCCTCCAACAGTAAGTTCTCAGTCCATACATGTCCTCCAACAGTAAGTTCTCAGTCCATACATGTCCTCCAACAGTAAGTTCTCAGTCCATACATGTCCTCCAACAGTAAGTTCTCAGTCCATACATGTCCTCCAACAGTAAGTTCTCAGTCCATACATGTCCTCCAACATTAAGTTCTCAGTCCATACATGTCCTCCAACAGTAAGTTCTCAGTCCATACATGTCCTCCAACAGTAAGTTCTCAGTCCATACATGTCCTTCAACACTAAGTTCTCAGTCCATACATGTCCTCCAACAGTAAGTTCTCAGTCCATACATGTCCTCCAACAGTAAGTTCTCAGTCCATACATGTCCTCCAACAGTAAGTTCTCAGTCCATACATGCCCTCCAACAGTAAGTTCTCAGTCTATACATGTCCTCCAACAGTAGGTTCTCAGTCCATACATGTCCTCCAACATTAAGTTCTCAGTCCATACATGTCCTCCAACACTAAGTTCTCAGTCCATACATGTCCTCCAACACTAAGTTCTCAGTCCATACATGTCCTCTAACAGTAAGTTCTCAGTCCATACATGTCATCCAACATTAAGTTCTCAGTCCATACATGTCCTCCAACACTAAGTTCTCAGTCCATACATGTCCTCCAACAGTAAGTTCTCAGTCCATACATGCCCTCCAACAGTAAATTCTCAGTCCATACATGTCCTCCATCAGTAAGTTATTTGTAAGTTCTAAATCCATATTTAACCTCCCATTAGTATGTTTAAGTCCATACATGTCCTCCATCAATAAATTCTCAATCCAAACAAACCTTTTATCACAATGTTCTCAGTACATGCATAACTGTAATTTCACTGGTAGAATCTACTTATCAATTTGCTTTATTTAAGAATCAAAGATGTGGCAAAGCTACATGTGACCCCAATTTTTTAATAGCCTTTTTGAGACAACAACAATCTTAAAAAACATTTTTACAGACATTTTCAAGCCAAATGCATTAGCAGATCCTGCAGGAATGAAAGATATAATAATATTGCACCTGTGTTTGATCTGCAAAACAGACTGCACATTATACCGTGTCTGGTGACATTCATAGAGCCAAGATCATTTAGTGTCTGCAGTAATGAGGTGAGAAGTTGGCAACTTACCCTTCCTAAGTCATCCAGAAGTCTGTATTGGTTGAGCTGTTTGTACCCCTCTCCATCCTCATTGATTGATAAGCTACGTGTCTCCCGGGTAGGCATCCGTCGTAACCGTGGAGACCCACTTGGGGACCCATATGGGGAGTACGGCAACGAAGGGATGATTGTTCGGCTTTCATTTGACGTCGTCAGCTTGTCCTCTGAATGGCTATATACAATTTTTGGTGCATGTTTTTGTTTGAGTGAGGCTGGTAGCACAGGTTGAGCAGGGATAGGTCGGTCACATTGCTTGATGGGAGTAGAACCCGGGGACTGTCCAGGAGAATGACTGGGTGAACTACCCAGTGAGTCAAATGGACTGGCATTAGGGCTGAGGTTCATTGGTGATGTAGGTCCTGCAGGGGACTTATGGGGTGACCTTTTTGGTGACCTATTTGGTGACCTTTGATCTGAAGTGTTACTTTGAGTGGTTGAGTTTAGCTGTGTGTCTACCTGTGACACTGATGTATTGGACTCTGTGGCGGTGTTATCCAGATTATGTCTCGTGTAACCCTCTGACGATGGCACCCGCAAATGACCTGTTTTATCTATAACTGTTAAACTCTGCCTACGCTCCCCATCTTGTTCTGACCCTATCACACTAGAAGACATTTGCGGATCCTCTATGTCAGAATTATGGTTATTATCCATGGCTGAACCACGGCCAGAATCACTAGTCACATCAGAAGATTTTCTGATAAATGCCCCCTGTTTACTGTTGTGCTCTTCCTGCAGGGGAGACAATTCCTGGACAGGTGAGGACCCGTTAATGCCTGTTGACCCATCACTGATCTGGCTGCTGAGAGCTGTCATAGATCCTTGTGAGTTGCGAGCATTGGTCTGGTTCCCTTTCCTCACAGAGTCCCCAGTGCCACGATAGTCGACCAGTCCATCCTCCTGGCCCGCATAGTCCACTGGGTCCTGTCTGCAATACAACACATAAACCACAATTAGATCTTGCGAAAATCTAAAAAATGCAGGTGTCTCACTGCTTACGTGGGTGCTTAAAGTGCATACTGAGTTATCTATGACATCTTTATTCCCTACACTGTAGCATTTGGCATGCAAATTTTATCAATGATTTTTCTTGGAATAGAGAGCAAAAAACTGATGAAGGTTGTCATACTTTGGCATAAAGTTATCATGCTGCTGGCAAGTTCTTTGAAAAAAATATTTATATACATTCATATATATTCTCTGCTGATTGCTCTAGCCACATCTCTCCATACAATAGCTTCCATTAATATAAAATGTACACTCTCTTAGCATGCTACAACTTAAACTTGATGGCTTGCATTTTATTCCTTTTATATTATTTGATAGCAATGTTGACAGGTGATATACATCAAGATAGTTTTAGAAGCTAAGGTACTTTGGATAAAGTATAATCATGTCTACGAATATATCTTTTGAGCTTTGTGCTTCCCACATCATAGTCTCCATCTGACATGAAAATGGTCTGTATATGACACTTCATGAAGTTCTTCTTTATAGTAACCAATATATCAAAATGTATTCCATCTTAACCACTCACATGAAATTATCTTCAACTGTAATCATATTGTATGAAAATATTTCCATAGTGCCCATTGTAATAGTAGGAGTAGGCCCCTGTAGTAGCCCTCCATAGAAATTATTCCATATGAAAATGGTCTCTACTTTTATGAAACTTATCTCAATATAGTAGTTAATTAATGTAAAATTATTTCTATATAGTAGTTAGTTATTTAACATGAAAACAGTCTCCATGACAAGTTGATAGCAGCCACTTGATATAAAATTTGTCTCTTTTGTACAATAACCTTGCAGCTACAACACACATATAGAGATAATGTCCAGCTATTCTATTGATCATCTCACTCTCAAGAGGGCGCTGGATGCACAATGGTATTCTCCACACATCTCTACAGTTTCAACAATATACACAGCTGGCCAATTGCTCACAAGACTTGAAACCAATTGTGAATACTTGTGCTGCCAGACAGTCTGTATAACAAAATAGACCTTTGGGGAAGATAGATCTGAGTATGTTGTGCTTCAGACTATGTATAAGATATACACTATATGTGAGGCAGACAATGTTGGATCTCATTTCAAAATCTGTATCTTTGTATTCATCCATATGGCTGGTTTGGCATCTTTTTCTTAAAGTCTCATTTTCTCCCAACACATTTTTCATTTTTAAGACTCTGTGGGATGACTGATGTGTTAGCATTTACTTTTGATTGATACATTAAGCAGATAGATGTGGTATAATTTATCGATAGTTGACACACTCATCAGATAGAGGTGGTATCAATTGGTATGGTACCAGAAGTTGACACACTGAGCTGATAGATGTGGTATAATTTACTAATGGTTGACACTGAGCTGATAGATGTGGTATAATTTACTAATGGTTGACACTGAGCTGACAGATGTGGTATAATTTACTAATGGTTGACACTGAGCTGATAGATGTGGTATAATTTACTAATGGTTGACACACTGAGCTGATAGATGTGGTATAATTTACTAATGGTTGACACTGAGCTGACAGATGTGGTATGATTTACTAATGGTTGACACTGAGCTGATAGATGTGGTATGATTTACTAATGGTTGACACTGAGCTGATAGATGTGGTATGATTTACTAATGGTTGACACTGAGCTGATAGATGTGGTATGATTTACTAATGGTTGACACTGAGCTGATAGATGTGGTATAATTTACTAATGGTTGACACTGAGCTGATAGATGTGGTATGATTTACTAATGGTTGACACTGAGCTGATAGATGTGGTATGATTTACTAATGGTTGACACTGAGCTGATAGATGTGGTATAATTTACTAATGGTTGACACTGAGCTGATAGATGTGGTATAATTTACTAATGGTTGACACTGAGCTGGAAGATGTGGTATAATTTACTAATGGTTGACACTGAGCTGATAGATGTGGTATAATTTACTAATGGTTGACACTGAGCTGATAGATGTGGTATAATTTACTAATGGTTGACACTGAGCTGATAGATGTGGTATAATTTACTAATGGTTGACACTGAGCTGATAGATGTGGTATAATTTACTAATGGTTGACACTGAGCTGATAGATGTGGTATAATTTACTAATGGTTGACACTGAGCTGATAGATGTGGTATAATTTACTAATGGTTGACACTGAGCTGATAGATGTGGTATAATTTACTAATGGTTGACACTGAGCTGATAGATGTGGTATAATTTACTAATGGTTGACACTGAGCTGGAAGATGTGGTATAATTTACTAATGGTTGACACTGAGCTGATAGATGTGGTATAATTTACTAATGGTTGACACTGAGCTGATAGATGTGGTATGATTTACTAATGGTTGACACTGAGCTGATAGATGTGGTATAATTTACTAATGGTTGACACTGAGCTGATAGATGTGGTATGATTTACTAATGGTTGACACTGAGCTGATAGATGTGGTATAATTTACTAATGGTTGACACTGAGCTGATAGATGTGGTATAATTTACTAATGGTTGACACACTCAATAGACAGTAAAAGTATAATTTTTCAAGGACTGACTACCAAAACAGGCATATCTTCTGTACTTCTAAATTTTATGTTTGTGTTAACAGTTTTTGGAAGAGTAATATATAAACAGAAAAGTGAAAGAATTCCTCAACTGAACTTCCACAGATGATAAACATATCATTACTAGTTTGTTTTTTATTTGCTTAGACCAAAATAAAAATCAAAGCTATAGCTATATAAAGTCCCAAAATAGAAACCTGGAGCATCTACCTTTTACAAAATATAAGAAACGGAAACCTACCAAATAAAAGGAATGAAAACCTAGAGTATCAGTCTCTACCAAATACAAGGAATGGATACCTAGAGCATCAGCCTCTACCAAATACAAGCAATGGATACCTATAACATCTACCTCTACCAAATACAAGCAATGGACACCTAGAGCATCTACCTCTACCAAATACAAGCAATGGATACCTATAACATCTACCTCTACCAAATACAAGCAATGGATACCTATAACATCTACCTCTACCAAATACAAGCAATGGATACCTATAACATCTACCTCTACCAAATACAAGCAATGGATACCTATAACATCTACCTCTACCAAATACAAGCAATGGATGCCTAGAGCATCTACCTCTACCAAATACAAGCAATGGATGCCTAGAGCATCTACCTCTACCAAATACAAGCAATGGATACCTATAACATCTACCTCTACCAAATACAAGCAATGGATACCTAGAGCATCTACCTCTACCAAATACAAGCAATGGATACCTAGAGCATCTACCAAATACAAGCAATGGATACCTAGAGCATCTACCTCTACCAAATACAAGCAATGGATACCTATAACATCTACCTCTACCAAATACAAGCAATGGATACCTATAACATCTACCTCTACCAAATACAAGCAATGGATACCTATAACATCTACCAAATACAAGCAATGGATGCCTAGAGCATCTACCTCTACTAAATGTAGTGGAATATAATCCTCGAATACCAAATTTTGCCAAATACAAGGAATGGAAACCTATAACATCTAACTTTACAAAAAACAAAGACCATATAGATACTGAAATCATGCATCTCTACTAGATACAATAAAGTAATACTTAAAATAGCTAACTCTACCAGATACAAGGAATATATACCTATGGCATCTAGTTCTCTGTAGAATTACTTGGTAATTTTATCTATGACACAGTTAGTTTCTCATGTATGAAACAAGCGGTGCTATACAGTAAGCTGTTTTATAGGCCACCCCAATTATTGTGGTGAATATAGAGTGAGCCACAATGCTACGGCTACCAGCTTAATGAAAGTACTTCCTGATCCAAATGTTCAACCCTGTTCTTCTTTGTGGTTGTCACATAAATATAGCATCAGTCATTATATTTATAGAATACACTGTTTTTGATGTCTCCTTTCTATTGTACAATTACCAAGAACTAAAAGTATTGACTTTGCTAATGAGACATCTGTGTATGCATTCATACAAGGTTACATTTCTATGCGAGATGGAATGAGGGTGTTTTTTTCCACATATTATACCTGGTAATGGTGACTCTGTCAGCATGTCCACTTCCCTTACTCTCCATAGCTCATTAACCCTGTGTTTATCCTCTCACTGCCAACCGGTTATCACAATTCAACCAATGATGCATGTTAAGTAGTCCGGTGAGACCCAATGGCTTGAACCCTCATATAGAAGTAAAGCCAGGCATTCTATACTAGTTATGTGCTTAATATAGCTGATGTGGCCATACGCCTGTGTGCAATGCTCCACAAAATCCAACAAAAACGTGTTTCAATTTTTTTAAAAAAAGGAGAGTCACTGTGGTGGGAGGAGTGTAATGTGCAACTTGCCACATATATCAAATTACTAATTAGTGTGACCATTTTTCTTGCTTGGAAAGTACTACATTTACTTTGCAGTTACTACTCTTTGAAATTGCTCCCACTGTTCACTGCTTATTTCAAGTAAGCACTATATGAACATGCCATAATATGCCTGGAGAAATTGTAATACCTCCATTGAAATATACAGAGAAAATCTTTGATAATTTCAGTTTTCAACTCAATATTTAGTATGGGCTTATTGACATCTACTGGCATAAAATGTGACAGCATGATCATATTAAAGGTAATATACCCCAATTGTTTCAATGTTGTACATACTCCTCATCTGCTCTTTGGCAATTGCTACCATTATATAAGATTTTACTCAAAGTGGTCTACAAGGTAGCCACAAGACTATCTGAGCTCTGTGACAAGCAAAGTAAGCTGGAGTGGGTGGTCTCAGGTATTTTAAAACTTAGGTGAGGTCTAAGGTGAAGCATATGAGTTTATCAATTCAGGAACTTCAGTTTCTTTTTTTACTTGTTTTGGTACTACAGTTTCATGTCACCTCTCATGAACAATGCCTTTAATGACATTCCAATGTATATTCTGGAAACAAGTGGGCTTTTGATTGAATGTACCTATTCTGTCATTTTAGTTCAGAAAACATTTTTAATAGATGCAGAAATTGACCCATTTTTTCAAAATGTATACAAACAGTATTGGTGATACACACTAAAATAAACGATGATGGTTTTTATTCAGGTAAACATTGCGGTTGCTAATGGTAATGTGGCTTCACCACCAGAGGGAGGTTGAACACCAAAAGGATGTATCATTTTATTTGACAAGAGAAAGTAGGTAATTATTTAATTAAAATCATATGGTCGATCAGGCATGGTCGAACAAGTTAAGATCGAACAGGGGTGCAGTCTAACATGGGTGTGGTTGAATGGGGTCCCAGTCAAAACAGCTTGTCTGTACTGGTGCCATACATACTGCAATATACTATGACTGGCTATGCATGACACAAGCCAGATAAGCAGCTCTGAACATGAATGAACACAAGGCCTAAATTTGACTTGACTGACTGAATGTGTGAAGAGGACTAAATATATGAAAGCATTCAACATGAAAGGGTTGAATGTGGAAAGATTGAACGTGTAAAGACTGAACAGGGAAAGATTAAATGTGGAAAGATTGAATGTAGAAAGATAAAATGTGGAAAGACTAAATGTGGAAATATATATATGTGGTAAGATATATAGTTGACAGGACTACTATCACTATTGATGCATGCATTAGATTTGCAAAAACAATGGCAAAAAAGTCAATGGGAATACCAAGAAAATCAGTGCTATAGGTATTTGAACCATAAACTTAGTTAACACTTTATTAATTCTTTCCACATACCTCTAATGCAATACACACAACGAATGGTGTTAGTTTCATTACCGTGATAGGTTTTTTTCTATAAGGAAATATAACAAATTTGGAGTAAGGAAGAGTCATGGGAGATTAAAAAGTTGGAACAGGGGAGAGCAACAAAAGTATTCACACCCTTTGTGTAAGGAGAATCATTTAGGGAAGGGGTAGCCAAGCTAAGGGGTAGTAAGATACTCATTATGAATCTGTAGCAAAGTGGATATGGATTAGTTAGCAAGATAAAGTAAGATGGATAATGCATGTTGAAGATGAAATTCTACAGTATGATGGATGATAAGTAAGGTCAGGTGGATAATGACATGATTAGTTTGGTATTTTACAGTCAGACAGGTGATGACCACAATTAGTAAGGTCATGTGGATGATGAACCTGGTTAGTAAGGTCAGGTGGATACCGATTATGATCATCAAGATCAGGTGGGTGATGAAACTGATTAGTAAGGTCAGGTGGATACTGATCATGATCATTAAGATCAGGTGGGTGATGAAACTGATTAGTAAGGTCAGGTGGATACTGATCATGATCATTAAGATCAGGTGGATGATGAACCTGATTAGTAAGGTCAGGTGGATACTGATCATGATCATTAAGATCAGGTGGATGATGAACCTGATTAGTAAGGTCAGGTGGATACTGATCATGATCATTAAGATCAGGTGGATGATGAACCTGATTAGTAAGGTCAGGTGGATACTGATCATGATCATTAAGATCAGGTGGATGATGAACCTGATCATTAAGGTAAGGTGGATACCGATCATGATCATTAAGATCAGGTGGATGATGAACCTGGTTAGTAAGGTCAGGTGGATACCGATCATGATCATAAAGATTGTGGATAATGAGCATGCCTAACATTATTTTACAGTCAGGTGGATGCTGACAGTGATTGGTAAATTATTTAAAATGGAGTGGACAAAGACTCTTTACATGTGAATGAGGAATATACACAACTGTGGCATGGATCATGACAATAGTTAAGAATTTTACAGTGAGGACTGTGAGGCAGAGACAATGAAGCATATTTAAAGCATGGTCAGTCAGAGACCACACCCATCTATTTCATGCTCAAATCCTAGACATACACAAAGACATCAACCACTCTCTGTGGCTACATATGTGCACTACAACTACAGCTAATTTAATGTTAATAGTTCCCGATTGTCTCTTTCTAATGAGGAGAAAAAAATAAAAGCATTTATTTGTTTGCTCAACAAACCTGTACCACCTCCTCATCTATTCACTCTAGATCTCACATGTATTGCCTGTGTAGTGTTTTACATGTAAATATCAGTATTAAATGTATGTACTCTTATTAACACATAAGCTTTCAGCAAAATAATTCAATTCAGATAAATATAGAACAAACCTCCATGTAAAAGTGCTTTTATTTTTGGAGGAAGAGAGGATGCCAAGAGAATAAAACCTATGTATAGTTTGAAAGTTCATCATGAATATTTAACAATTGTGCCCCCCAGTGAAGACGGATATGGATGACATGTCTGTAGGATATATATAGGATTTGCTAGTTATCATACTAAGCTTCATGGCTGTCTATGAATATTGCATTATGCAATGATGCATTATTTAATATACAACTTTCAAAAAAGCAAAAACATTGTCCTTTTTTTACATGAAAGAATGTAGATTTTGTTTGCCTTTAAAAAGGAAAATGGGAAAATATCACCTAAATCAGGATCAATAAAACAAAATTAATATTTCAGAGGATAATCTCTATATTTCTGTTTTTTAGTCATCTTTGCTACTCATCTGAGATAGGATTACCAATAGACCCAAAGTGAGGCTGACTGGGTCACATGACAAGGGCATGGCAAGGTCACATGACCCTGCATTTATTCATTGCTCCTGGCACCTGTCTTGTTGACTGCTCTTTCCCACACCAAACAAGTATAGTACAGCCATTACAAATGTAATCAATCATTGTTTTGGTAGATAAGACATGATGCAAATTGTTATAAGACTCAGAACACAATCTGCCAGAACTTTATTTTCCCAAATATAATTGAATCCGTACAACTTGCGGCATATTTTTTGCAACTTGACAACACCAGTCATGTAACAAACTCATTGCATGTTACTTGGTAATGTTGCATGCTGGAAATTAAACTATTTCTTGTTGTCCTTGACCCCCATTAGATCATAGCACCACTATGATTTTGTTAAAGATATCAGATTATACTACCAATGTGGTCTTGTCAATGAAACTACACACAGGTGTATCAGTTAAAAAAAAAAGTCTGATTTTTAACCAAAATACTTCTTGCCTGTTGTTTATATATTCCAGCTTCTAAATATATATATATATATATATATATATGCATCCATATATGCCTCCCTTCCTCCATTTCATCTGTGGACAGAACATTTCCAAACTCTCTTTAATATGATACATTTACATGTGTCATGTTTCTATGATTCTATCTAGGAATACCATGAAATTATACAATGAATTATGCATAAGAACCTGATATACAAAATCTCAATGCCATTTTCAAACTAACTTATTATTCACTTTTTGCAGAGTGTTTCTTTTCATAACAAATTGACTAAATATAAAAGTTAATTACAGCGGCCGTGCTTGACACACCTCATGAGACAATCTCCGGTCTCCCTGATACATGGAGTATGTTTTGTCACAGACATGACAAATCACAATGACAATCAACAGCAGTTGCCAAGAAATATGCATGCTTACAAGAGCCAACTTTATATTATTTTACACCAAATGGCACATCATATCACATATAAGCCCTTTTGTTTACCATACATACATAAATTTGTCCACAGAAATCAAACTGCATTATCTTTATATGCTTTAAATTGAACTCCATGTTAATTTAATAAGGTTAAATATGTATTTATTCCTTTATAACATATAGAGGAAAGAGACCGAGGTTAGCTCTGTACTCAGCTTCCTCTCTCCAATGATAAATGCCTTGTATAGTTTGCCGTCTAGACAAATATTTCACAGAATCAAATATGAACTCATCTATCCTCAAACACCAGCCATGGAGGTTGCATCTCAGCCTTTGATATTGCAATGTCAGCATTTTTTAGGATAACACTCTGAAATACATTGACCTGAACCTGCAGATCCTTGCTAAACAATGTCCTGCTTTTGTTGCATGCTACATATTGTTAAGTTCATGTGTCAACTATCAACACCCCCCTCTACTCACCCCTGCTGTGTCCACTATCAACACCCCCTCTACTCACCCCTGCTGTGTCCACTATCAACACCCCCTCTACTCACCCCTGCTGTGTCCACTATCAACCCCTCCATCTAATCACCCCAACACAAACTCAAACTCAAATTCATTTTATTTGGCCATATTTTTTACATAAACTGATGTAACTGCTGTGTCCACTATTAACTCCTCCCTCTACTCACCCTACTATGCCCACTATCAACCTCTCCCTCTACTCACCCCTGCTGTGTCCACTATCAACACCCTCTCTACTCACCCCTGCTGTGTCCACTATCAACCCCTCCATCTACTCACCCCTGCTGTTTCCACTATCAACCCCTCCCTCTACTCACCCCTGCTGTGTCCATTATCAACACCCTCTCTACTCACCCCTGCTGTGTCCACTATCAACCCCTCCATCTACTCACCCCTGCTGTGTCCACTATCAACCCCTCCCTCTACTCACGCCTACTCGAACTCAAACTCAAATTCATTTTATTTGGCCATATTTTTACATTTTATTTGGCCATGTTTATCTCCCTCTACTCACCCCTGCTATTCCCACTATCAACTCCTCCTACTGTCCCCTGCTGTGTCCACTATCAACTCCTTCTATTCACCCCTGCTGTGTCCACTATCAACACCCTCTCTACTCACCCCTGCTGTGTCCACTATCAACACCCTCTCTACTCACCCCTGCTGTGCCCACTATCAACCCCTCCATCTACTCACCCCTGCTGTTTCCACTATCAACCCCTCCCTCTACTCACCTCTGCTGTGTCCACTATCAACACCCTCTCTACTCACCCCTGCTGTGCCCACTATCAACCCCTCCATCTACTCACCCCTGCTGTTTCCACTATCAACCCCTCCCTCTACTCACCCCTGCTGTGTCCACTATCAACACCCTCTCTACTCACCCCTGCTGTGTCCACTATCAACCCCTCCATCTACTCACCCCTGCTGTGTCCACTATCAACCCCTCCATCTACTCAACCCTACTCAAACTCAAACTCAAATTCATTTTATTTGGCCATATTTTTTCATTTTATTTGGCCATATTTATCTCCCTCTACTCATCCCCTGCTATTCCCACTATCAACTCCTTCTACTGTCCCCTGCTGTGTCCACTATTAACTCCTCCTACTGTCCCCTGCTGTATCCACTATCAACTCCTCCTAATGTCCCCTGCTGTGTCCGCTATCAATTCCTTCTACTCACCCCTACTGTGTCCACTATCAACTCTTTCTTCTCACCCCTGCTGTGTCCACTATCAACTCCTTCTTCTCACCCCTGCTGTGTCCACTATCAATTCCTCCTACTGTCCCCTGCTGTGTCCACTATCAATTCCTTCTACTCACCCCTGCTGTGTCCACTATCAATTCCTCCTACTGTCCCCTGCTGTGTCCACTATCAATTCCTTCTACTCACCCCTGCTGTATCCACTATCAACTCCTCCTAATGTCCCCTGCTGTGTCCGCTATCAATTCCTTCTACTCACCCCTACTGTGTCCACTATCAACTCTTTCTTCTCACCCCTGCTGTGTCCACTATCAACTCCTTCTACTGTCCCCTGCTGTGTCCACTATCAATTCCTTCTACTCACCCCTGCTGTGTCCACTATCAATTCCTCCTACTGTCCCCTGCTGTGTCCACTATCAATTCCTTCTACTCACCCCTGCTGTATCCACTATCAACTCCTCCTAATGTCCCCTGCTGTGTCCGCTATCAATTCCTTCTACTCACCCCTACTGTGTCCACTATCAACTCTTTCTTCTCACCCCTGCTGTGTCCACTATCAACTCCTTCTTCTCACCCCTGCTGTGTCCACTATCAATTCCTCCTACTGTCCCCTGCTGTGTCCACTATCAATTCCTTCTACTCACCCCTGCTGTGTCCACTATCAATTCCTCCTACTGTCCCCTGCTGTGTCCACTATCAATTCCTTCTACTCACCCCTGCTGTATCCACTATCAACTCCTCCTAATGTCCCCTGCTGTGTCCGCTATCAATTCCTTCTACTCACCCCTACTGTGTCCACTATCAACTCTTTCTTCTCACCCCTGCTGTGTCCACTATCAATTCCTTCTACTCACCCCTGCTGTGTCCACTATCAATTCCTTCTACTCACCCCTGCTGTGTCCACTATCAACTCCTTCTTCCTACCCCTACTTTGTCCACTATCAACTCCTTCTACTGTCTCCTGCTGTGTCCACTATCAACCCCTCCCTCTACTCACCCCTGCTGTGTCCACTATCAACTCCTTCTACTGTCTCCTGCTGTGTCCACTATCAACCCCTCCCTCTACTCACCCCTGCTGTGTCCACTATCAACCCCTCCCTCTACTCACCCCTGTTGTGTCCACTATCAACTCCTTCCCCTACCACCCCCTGCTGTGACCAACCCCTCCCTCTGCTGCGCCCACTATCAATATCAACCCCTTTCTTTTCTTTCCCCCTGTGCAAAATATACCCCCCTCTACCATTTCCCTTCGTTGTTCATAATTAACCCATCTGCCTGCAATCAGTTTTGTCATCTTTCTTACAACCATTTTACCATAAAAATACCCAGCATTACACAAGAATTGCATCAGATTGCATTTCATACCTGGTTGCTGTTATGTTTTCCTCCACATGTCTTGCCTTGGTACCAACCATCTTGTGATGTCTTCCTTCACGACAGGAAGTGAGAGAAGCACTGCAATCCCCTTCTGACATGTTGCATGCAATTTAGACAGGTACCCCATCGCCATGTTGACACATAGACTGATGAAGGCCTGAGTAGGTCAGGTCTGGATTGCAGGGGACAATAATCGCATGTGGCACAGTTGCTGGATATGCAGCTAGCCGAGCACACGACAGCGGCACAGCGTCAGGCCAGCAGTAGCAAACGTGCACGCAGCCACATGTCTCGTATTAATCAATATCCACCATCCCAACATGCATTGCCAGGGAACATGTGTCTGTGTATGGTTCACCAAACCACCCTCACTTCATCCTGTTATACCCTCACTAACAACCTCTCCCTCACACTATCATATCTATCCCTCACCCTCTCATAATTACCCCTCACCCTCTCATACCTACCCCTCACCCTCTCATATTTACCCCTCACCCTCTCATACTACCCCTCACCCTCTCATACTATCCCTCATCCTCTCATATCTACCACTCACCCTCTCATACCTACCCCTCACCCTCTCATACTACCCCTCACCCTCTCATACCTACCCCTCACCCTCTCATATCTACCCCTCACCCTCTCATACTACCCCTCACCCTCTCATACTACCCCTCACCCTCTCATACTATCCCTCATCCTCTCATATCTACCACTCACCCTCTCATACCTACCCCTCACCCTCTCATACTACCCCTCACCCTCTCATACTACCCTTCATCCTCTCATATCTACCCCTCACCCTCTCATATCTATCCCTCATCCTCTCATATCTACCACTCACCCTCTCATACCTACCCCTCTCCCTCTCATATCTATCCCTTACCCTCTCATATCTACACCTCACCCTCTCATATCTACCCCTCACCCTATTATACCTATCCCTCACCCTCTCATATCTACCCCTCACCCTATTATACCTACCCCTCACCCTCTCATACTTACCCCTCACCCTCTCATACCTACCCCTCACCCTCTCATACCTACCCCTCACCCTCTCATACCTACCCCTCACCCTCTCATACCTACCCCTCACCATACCTACCCCTCACCATACCCACCCCTCACCCTCTCATACTACCCCTCACCCTCTCCTACCTACCCCTCACCCTCTCATACCTGTCCCTCACCCTCTCATACTAACCCTCACCCTCTCATACCTGTCCCTCACCCTCTCATACTACCCCTCACCCTCTCATACCTACCCGTCACCCTCTCATACCTGTCCCTCACCCTCTCATACTGCCCCTCACCCTCTCATACCTACCCCTCACCCTCTCATACCTGTCCCTCACCATCACACTCACTCCCTTCACAAATCCACCATTTATCCTCTCATATCTTTCCCTGATCTTCTCTGGCTAGCCCCTTTCCGTTACTTTATTATCATGCTCTTATTCCAACCCTTCATCCTCTCTTAATCACCTATCTACCAATCCTACACACTCATATCTACACTAAAATGGCATGGGTTACTTTAGTTCATGCTCATGTCACAAGGTGGTGCCAGGGTAGCCAGTGGGAGTCACCCATCAGGTCACCTTAAGGTCACCTTTTGATAACCATTAGATCATAACCGTTAGATCATTAGGTCACCCTTAGGTCAACATTGACCGGCTGGCTAGGGTGGCAACCCAGGTCACACATCAGGTCACCTTAAGGTCACCAGTTAGCACTGTGGATGGACTGTCCATCAGCAGCAACCCCAGGACATGTCTATCATTGACAACAAGATTGCAGGATGCCAACTCCATGCCAATACAATACATGATGTCTGTCACTGCCACTGACAGATCAAAGAAAACTCAGCATGTCCTCAAACAAGAATAGAACATCACAATATTCGTGGAATATTTATGCATGACTTTCATACAAAGAAAATTATTAGGTTGTTACCGAGAATGAGTATTGCCGATTAACTTCATTTATTTGGAGTGAACTGGGGATCAGACTCTAATATATTTTCTATCACACAGTATCATAATGGGGGGCGCAATATCCAGGCAATAACAAGTGTTATCACCAGGGTTTCAAAACAAGGTCCCAATGCATTTCCAACAGGCAAATATGAAGGCAGCAACATAGGAATGTGATAAACTGTTTTAATGTACTGTTAATTTGGTATACTGCCAATAGAATAGAAATGTGTCTGCCTTCATTATCATAACTGCATTTCATAGCCTCCACATTTGTGGAATCTACTGACATTCCCACTTTCCATCCATATACCGTACTTCATCTTATCTATTTTGGTGGTTTTGCTTAAAATTTTAATGACATGTTAATAAAAATATTGTTGGAAAAAAGTAATGGGTACCTTAAAAAATATTTCATTTGTTAAATATTATGCAAAGAATTAAACCTGAATATCATGTAAAATATGAAACCTGAATATTAATTACACGTAATGAAAACTTGAATGTTACACAAAATGGGCAACTTGATAAATATATCATACAAAATAATCTGAATATTACACAAAATGGTCAAACTGAATATTACACAAATCGGTCAAACTCTATTAAATTGAATGATCAACGTTTATATCACATAATAGAAGCAACTTAATTATCAAGTGAAAAGGTCAGCCTGAAAATCACACAGAATGGTTTAACCAAATATTGTGCAAAATGGCTGATTTGAATGTACATCAAATAAGTATTTGAAATTGGGTCAAATTGAATAGAACATCTGACTGAGGACTTTTCCGATATAATCTGCTTTTCAGAACTGATGTCTCTTCCCAAGGGTTTGCGATAAGAATATTTCTGTTTCTTAAATTGGATCATAAATAGTACAGCAATGCAGACATAAACCATTGTGGCACAGAGCACAAGTACATCCTCTAGGGCACGCCCAGAAGCCAGCCACTTTCCATCAAGTTAATCTCTCCTTGTGGAAGTCTGACCCATCAAATTCTGTATGTAGCAGGAGTCCCACTGGTAACCAGCAAGTGTGGAGATAGTGGGAACCATATAAACTCCTCTCTGGTGTGAGAAGGACAGACATAGGCAGATATAGGCCACTGTGGGATATGTGAGGGACAGACATAGGCAGATATAGACTACTCTGGGATGTGTGAGAGATAGACATAGGCAGATATAGACCATTGTGGGATGTGTGAGGGACAGACATAGGCAGATATAGACCACTGTGGGATGTGTGAGAGACAGACATAGGCAGATATAGACCATTGTGGGATGTGTGAGGGACAGACATAGGCAGATATACACCACTGTGGGATGTGTGAGAAGGACAGACATAGGCAGATATAGACTACTGTGGGATGTGTGAGAGACAGACATAGGCAGATATAGACTACTGTGGGATGTGTGAGGGACAGACATAGGCAGATATACACCACTTTGGGATGTGTGAGGGACAGACATAGGCAGATATAGACTACTGTGGGATATGTGAGAGACAGACATAGGCAGATATAGACTACTGTGGGATGTATGAGAGACAGACATAGGCAGATATAGACTACTGTGGGATGTGTGAGAGACAGACATAGGTAGATATAGACTACTGTGGGATGTATGAGAGACAGACATAGGCAGATATAGACCACTGTGGGATGTGTGAGAGACAGACATAGGCAGATATAGACCACTGTGGGATGTGTGAGGGACGGACATAGGCAGATATAGACCACTGCGGGATGTGTGAGGGACAGACATAGGCAGATATAGACCACTGTGGGATGTGTGAGGGACAGACATAGGCAGATGTAGACTATTCTGGGATGTGTGAGGGACAGACATAGGCAGATGTAGACCACTGTGGGATGTGTGAGAGACAGACATAGGCAGATATAGACCACTGTGGTATGTGTGAGAGACAGACATAGACTACTGTGGGATGTGTGAGGGACAACCATACAACACAGGTATATACCACTGTGAGGGATAAAATTAAGAAGATATTAAAAAGCAAATCCTGCACCTAAACTTTGTAATCTCATTTGTTTAAGTAAATTGTCCTGTTTTCTTTCAATGAGCCTAAATTGCTGACAATGAACATTTCATGAATATGGCAAATTGCAGAAAACATCTGCGAGACATTCAGTGAGATTGAGCACCCACCTGCAGCATGGCAATATCTGATGGTTGGAAATATATATATATATCTTGTCATGAAAAAGAAAGGCTTGGAACATCTTTTCTGTGATTCAATTGTGTGTACCATGCGACCTCTGATCTAGACAATATGTCTGTCACGCTCATGCCAGAAATAAATATAGACCACAATGGAGGTGTATATGTGCATCTGGATTGGATATATGTATGTGTATATATATATATATATATATATATTTAGAAGCTGGTATATAAACAACAGGCGAGAAGTATTTTGGTTAAAAATCAGACTGTTTTGTACAAATGGCTTACACAAAACGACCTGAGGGATTGTTGCAGGGATAAGCCTTTGTTGTGCAGTACACTTGAACTTTGAATTGCAAGTTGAGAGGCTGATAAGTGAGATTATCTGGGAAAGCCTTACAAATAACATCAAACACTGCAAGCAGTGTGGTCAATTACTACATCAAACATTTTGATTAACAACATGACAGATGTATCATGTACTGATACAGAAACACTTAATCCATTGTGTGTATATATATATACACTATATATATATATATATATATATATATATATATATATATATATATATATAGTGATAAACCTACTTTGGACATCACGATTAAGTCAGAGTAAAAGTTAATTACAGCGGCCGTGCTTGACACACCTCATGAGACAATCTCCGGTCTCCCTGATACATGGAGTATGTTTTGTCACAGACATGACAAATCACAATGACAATCAACAGCAGTTGCCAAGAAATATGCATGCTTACAAGAGCCAACTTCATATTATTTTACACCAAATGGCACATCATATCACATATAAGCCCTTTTGTTTACCATACATACGTAAATTTGTCCACAGAAATCAAACTGCATTATCTTTATATGCTTTAAATTGAACTCCATGTTAATTTAATAAGGTTAAATATGTATTTATTCCTTTATAACATATAGAGGAAAGAGACCGAGGTTAGCTCTGTACTCAGCTTCCTCTCTCCAATGATAAATGCCTTGTATAGTTTGCCGTCTAGACAAATATTTCACAGAATCAAATATGAACTCATCTATCCTCAAACACCAGCCATGGAGGTTGCATCTCAGCCTTTGATATTGCAATGTCAGCATTTTTTAGGATAACACTCTGAAATACATTGACCTGAACCTGCAGATCCTTGCTAAACAATGTCCTGCTTTTGTTGCGTGCTACATATTGTTAAGTTCATGTGTCCACTATCAACACCCCCTCTACTCACCCCTGCTGTGTCCACTATCAACACCCCCTCTACTCACCCCTGCTGTGTCCACTATCAACCCCTCCCTCTAATCACCCCTACACAAATTCAAACTCAAATTCATTTTATTTGGCCATATTTTTTACATAAACTGATGTAACTGCTGTGTCCACTATTAACTCCTCCCTCTACTCACCCTACTATGCCCACTATCAACCTCTCCCTCTACTCACCCCTGCTGTGTCCACTATCAACCCCTCCCTCTACTCACCCCTGCTGTGCCCACTATCAACCCCTCCCTCTACTCACCCCTGCTGTGTCCACTATCAACCTCTCCCTCTACTCACCCCTGCTGTGTCCACTATCAACACCCTCTCTACTCACCCCTGCTGTGCCCACTATCAACCTCTCCCTCTACTCACCCCTGCTGTGTCCACTATCAACACCCTCTCTACTCACCCCTGCTGTGCCCACTATCAACCCCTCCATCTACTCACCCCTGCTGTTTCCACTATCAACCCCTCCCTCTACTCACCCCTGCTGTGTCCACTATCAACACCCTCTCTACTTACCCCTGCTGTGCCCACTATCAACCCCTCCATCTACTCACCCCTGCTGTGTCCACTATCAACCCCTCCCTCTACTCACCCCTACTCAAACTCAAACTCAAATTCATTTTATTTGGCCATATTTTTTCATTTCATTTGGCCATATTTATCTCCCTCTACTCACCCCTGCTATTCCCACTATCAACTCCTTCTACTGTCCCCTGCTGTGTCCACTATTAACTCCTCCTACTGACCCCTGCTGTATCCACTATCAACTCCTCCTAATGTCCCCTGCTGTGTCCGCTATCAATTCCTTCTACTCACCCCTGCTGTGTCCACTATCAACTCTTTTTTCTCACCCCTGCTGTGTCCACTATCAATTCCTTCTACTCACCCCTGCTGTGTCCACTATCAACTCTTTCTACTCACCCCTGCTGTGTCCACTATCAATTCCTTTTACTCACCCCTGCTGTGTCCACTATCAATTCCTTCTACTCACCCCTGCTGTGTCCACTATCAATTCCTTCTACTCACCCCTGCTGTGTCCACTATCAATTCCTTCTACTCACCCCTGCTGTGTCCACTATCAATTCCTTTTACTCACCCCTGCTGTGTCCACTATCAACCCCTCCTTCTACTCACCCCTGCTGTGTCCACTATCAATTCCTTCTACTCACCCCTGCTGTGTCCGCTATCAATTCCTTCTACTCACCCCTGCTGTGTCCACTATCAATTCCTTCTACTCACCCCTGCTGTGTCCACTATCAATTCCTTCTAGTCACCCCTGCTGTGTCCACTATCAATTCCTTTTACTCACCCCTGCTGTGTCCACTATCAACCCCTCCTTCTACTCACCCCTGCTGTGTCCACTATCAATTCCTTCTACTCACCCCTGCTGTGTCCACTATCAATTCCTTCTACTCACCCCCTGCTGTGTCCACTATCAATTCCTTCTACTCATCCCTGCTGTGTCCACTATCAACTCCTTCTTCTCACCCCTGCTGTGTCCACTATCAACTCCTCCTACTGTCCCCTGCTGTGTCCGCTATCAATTCCTTCTACTCACCCCTGCTGTGTCCGCTATCAATTCCTTCTACTAACCCCTGCTGTGTCCACTATCAACCCCTCCCTCTACTCACCCCTGCTGTGCCCACTATCAACCCCTCCCTCTACTCACCCCTGTTGTGTCCACTATCAACTCCTTCCCCTACCAACCCCTGGTGTGACCAACCCCTCCCTCTGCTGTGCCCACTATCAATATCAACCCCTTTCTTTTCTTTACCCCTGTGCAAAATATACCCCCCTCTACCATTTCCCTTCCTTGTTCATAATTAACCCATCTGCCTGCAATCAGTTTTGTCATCTTTCTTATAACCATTTTACCATAAAAATACCCAGCATTACACAAGAATTGCATCAGATGGCATTTCATACCTGGTTGCTGTTATGTTTTCCTCCACATGTCTTGCCTTGGTACCAACCATCTTGTGATGTCTTCCTTCACGACAGGAAGTGAGAGAAGCACTGCAATCCCCTTCTGACATGTTGCATGCAATTTAGACAGGTACCCCATCGCCATGTTGACACATAGACTGATGAAGGCCTGAGTAGGTCAGGTCTGGATTGCAGGGGACAATAATCGCATGTGGCACAGTTGCTGGATATGCAGCTAGCCGAGCACACGACAGCGGCACAGCATCAGGCCAGCAGTAGCAAACGTGCACGCAGCCACATGTCTCGTATTAATCAATATCCACCATCCCAACATGCATTGCCAGGGAACATGTGTCTGTGTATGGTTCACCAAACCACCCTCACTTCATCCTGTTATACCCTCACTAACAACCCCTCCCTCACACTATCATATCTATCCCTCACCCTCTCATATTTACCCCTCACCCTCTCATACCTATCCCTCATCCTCTCATATTTACCCCTCACCCTCTCATACTACCCCTCACCCCCTCATACTATCCCTCATCCTCTCATATCTACCACTCACCCTCTCATACCTACCCCTCACCCTTTCATACTACCCCTCACCTTCTCATACTACCCTTCATCCTCTCATACCTACCTCTCACCCTTTCATACTACCCCTCACCCTCTCATACTACCCTTCATCCTCTCATACCTACCCCTCACCCTCTCATACCTACCCCTCACCCTCTCATAACTACCCCTCTCCCTCTCATATCTATCCCTTACCCTCTCATATCTACCCCTCACCCTCTCATATCTACCCCTCACCCTATTATACCTATCCCTCACCCTCTCATACCTACCCGTCACCCTCTCATACCTGTCCCTCATCCTCTCATATCTACCACTCACCCTCTCATACCTACCCCTCACCCTCTCATACCTACCCCTCTCCCTCTCATATCTATCCCTTACCCTCTCATATCTATCCTTCACCCTCTCATATCTACCCCTCACCCTCTCATACCTACCCCTCACCCCCTCATATCTGTCCCTCACCCTCTCATACTACCCCTCACCCTCTCATACCTACCCCTCACCCTCTCATACTTGTCCCTCGCCCTTTCATACTACCTCTCACCTTCTCATACCTACCCCTCACCCTTTCATACCTACCCCTCACCCTCTCATACCTACCCCTCACCCTCTCATACCTACCCCTCACCCTCTCATACCTGTCCCTCACCATCACACTCACTCCCTTCACAAATCCACCAGTTATCCTCTCATATCTTTCCCTGATCTTCTCTGGCTAGCCCCTTTCCGTTACTTCATTATCATGCTCTTATTCCAACCCTTCATCCTCTCTTAATCACCTATCTACCAATCCTACACACTCATATCTACACTAAAATGGCATGGGTTACTTTAGTTCATGCTCATGTCACAAGGTGGTGCAAGGGTAGCCAGTGGGAGTCACCCATCAGGTCACCTTTTGATAACCATTAGATCATAACCATTAGATCATTAGGTCACCCTTAGGTCAACATTGACCGACTGGCTAGGGTGGCAACCCAGGTCACATATCAGGTCACCTTAAGGTCACCAGTTAGCGCTGTGGATGGACTGTCCATCAGCAGCAACCCCAGGACATGTCTATCATTGACAACAAGATTGCAGGATGCCAACTCCATGCCAATACAATACATGATGTCTGTCACTGCCACTGACAGATCAAAGAAAACTCAGCATGTCCTCAAACAAGAATAGAACATTACAATATTCGTGGAATATTTATGCATGACTTTCATACAAAGAAAATTATTAGGTTGTTACCGAGAATGAGTATTGCCGATTAACTTCATTTATTTGGAGTGAACTGGGGATCAGACTCTAAGATATTTTCTATCACACAGTATCATAATGGGGGGCTCAATATCCAGGCAATAACAAGTGTTATCACCAGGGTTTCAAAACAAGGTCCCGATGCATTTCCAACAGGCAAATATGAAGGCAGCGACATAGGAATGTGATAAACTGTTTTAATGTACTGTTAATTTGGTATACTGCCAATAGAATAGAAATGTGTCTGCCTTCATTATCATAACTGCATTTCATAGCCTCCACATATGTGGAATCTACTCACATTCCCACTTTCCATCCATATACCGTACTTCATCTTATCTATTTTGGTGGTTTTACTTAAAATTAACATCTTAATGACATGTTGATAAAAATATTGTTGGAAAAAAGTAATGGGTACCTTAAAAAATAGTTCATTTGTTAAATATTATGCAAAGAATTAAACCTGAATATCATGTAAAATATGAAACCTGAATATTAATTACACGTAATGAAAACTTGAATGTTACACAAAATGGGCAACTTGATAAATATATCATACAAAATAATCTGAATATTACACAAAATTGTCAAACTGAATATTACACAAATCGGTCAAACTCTTTTAAATTGAATAATCAACGTTTATATCACATAATAGAAGCAACTTAATTATCAAGTGAAAAGGTCAGCCTGAAAATTACACAGAATGGTTTAACCAAATATTGTGCAAAATGGCTGATTTGAATGTACATCAAATAAGTATTTGAAATTGGGTCAAATTGAATAGAACATCTGACTGAGGACTTTTCCGATATAATCTGCTTTTCAGAACTGATGTCTCTTCCCAAGGGTTTGCGATAAGAATATTTCTGTTTCTTAAATTGGATCATAAATAGTACAGCAATGCAGACATAAACCATTGTGGCACAGAGCACAAGTACATCCTCTAGGGCACGCCCAGAAGCCAGCCACTTTCCATCAAGTTAATCTCTCCTTGTGGAAGTCTGACCCATCAAATTCTGTAGCAGGAGTCCCACTGGTAACCAGGAAGTGTGGAGATAGTGGGAACCATATAAACTCCTCTCTGGTGTGAGAAGGACAGCCATAGGCAGATATAGGCCACTGTGGGATGTGTGAGAAGGACAGACAAAGGCAGATATAGACCATTGTGGGATGTGTGAGAAGGACAGACATAGGTAGATATAGACTAATGTGGGATGTGTGAGGGACAGACATAGGCAGATATAGACAACTCTGGGATGTGTGAGTGACAGACATAGGCAGATATACACAACTCTGGGATGTGTGAGTGACAGACATAGGCAGATATAGACTACTGTGGGATGTGTGACAGATAGACATAGGCAGATATAGACCACTGTGGGATGTGTGAGGGACAGACATAGGTAGATATAGACTACTGTGGGATGTGTGACAGATAGACATAGGCAGATATGGACCACTGTGGGATGTGGGAGGGACAGACATAGGCAGATATACACAACTCTGGGATGTGTGAGTGACAGACATAGGCAGATATACACCACTGTGGCATGTGTGAGGGACAGACATAGGTAGATATAGACTAGTGTGGGATGTGTGTGGGACAGACATAGGCAGATATAGACTAATGTGGGATGTGTGACAGATAGACATAGGCAGATATAGACCACTGTGGGATGTATGAGGGACACACATAGGCAGATATATGCCACTGTGGGATGTGTGAGGGACAGACATAGGCAGATATACACCACTGTGGGATGTGTGAGGGACAGACATAGGTAGATATAGAAAAATGTGGGATGTATGACAGATAGACATAGGCAGATATAGACCACTGTGGGATGTGTGAGGGACAGACATAGGTAGATATAGACTAATGTGGGATGTGTGAGGGACAGACATAGGCAGATATAGACAACTCTGGGATGTGTGAGTGACAGACATAGGCAGATATACACAACTCTGGGATGTGTGAGTGACAGACATAGGCAGATATAGACTACTGTGGGATGTGTGACAGATAGACATAGGCAGATATAGACCACTGTGGGATGTGTGAGGGACAGACATAGGTAGATATAGACTACTGTGGGATGTGTGACAGATAGACATAGGCAGATATGGACCACTGTGGGATGTGGGAGGGACAGACATAGGCAGATATACACAACTCTGGGATGTGTGAGTGACAGACATAGGCAGATATACACCACTGTGGCATGTGTGAGGGACAGACATAGGTAGATATAGACTAGTGTGGGATGTGTGTGGGACAGACATAGGCAGATATAGACTAATGTGGGATGTGTGACAGATAGACATAGGCAGATATAGACCACTGTGGGATGTATGAGGGACACACATAGGCAGATATATGCCACTGTGGGATGTGTGAGGGACAGACATAGGCAGATATACACCACTGTGGGATGTGTGAGGGACAGACATAGGTAGATATAGAAAAATGTGGGATGTATGACAGATAGACATAGGCAGATATAGACCACTGTGGGATGTGTGAGGGACAGACATAGGTAGATATAGACTAATGTGGGATGTGTGAGGGACAGACATAGGCAGATATAGACTATTCTGGGATGTGTGAGAAGGACAGACAAAGGCAGATATAGACTACTGTGGGATGTGTGAGAGACAGACATAGGCAGATATAGACCACTGTGGGATGTGTGAGGGACAGACATAGGCAGATGTAGACCACTGTGGGATGTGTGAGGGACAGACATAGGTAGATATAGACCACTGTGGGATGTGTGACAGATAGACATAGACTACTGTGGGATGTGGGAGGGACAACCATACAACACAGGTATATACCACTGTGAGGGATAGAATTAAGAAGATATTAAAAAGCAAATCCTGCACCTAAACTTTGTAATCTCATTTGTTTAAGTAAATTGTCCTGTTTTCTTTCAATGAGCCCAAATTGCTGAAAATGAACATTTCATGAATATGGCAAATTGCAGAAAACATCTGCGAGACAC
Source organism: Amphiduros pacificus (assembly GCA_949316495.1). NCBI lineage: Eukaryota > Metazoa > Annelida > Polychaeta > Phyllodocida > Hesionidae > Amphiduros > Amphiduros pacificus. Next base: position 51,867,183 of record OX439001.1, on the reverse strand, counting down.
TCAGTGAGATTGAGCACCCACCTGCAGCATGGCAATATCTGATGGTTGGAAATATATATATATATCTTGACATGAAAAAGAAAGGCTTGGAACATCTTTTCTGTGATTCAATTGTGTGTACCACGCGACCTCTGATCTAGACAATATGTCTGTCACGCTCATGCCAGAAATAAATATAGACCACAATGGAGGTGTATATGTGCATCTGGATTGGATATATATATATATATATTTAGAAGCTGGTATATAAACAACAAGCAAGAAGTATTTTGGTTAAGAATCAGACTGTTTTGTACAAATGGCTTACACAAAACGACCTGAGGGATTGTTGCAGGGATAAGCCTTTGTTGTGCAGTACACTTGAACTTTGAATTGCAAGTTGAGAGGCTGATAAGTGAGATTATCTGGGAAAGCCTTACAAATAACATCAAACACTGCAAGCAGTGTGGTCAATTACTACATCAAACATTTTGATTAACAACATGACAGATGTATCATGTACTGATACAGAAACACTTAATCCATTGTGTGTATATATATATACACTATATATATATATATATATATATATATATATATATATATATATATATAGTGATAAACCTACTTTGGACATCACGATTAAGTCAGTGGTATCTAGTTTGATAGCAGAGATGATAGATTTCAGGTAAACTGGTCATAATATTCCATGGCAAGCTGTACTGGCTGTGAGTGGGTTATGGAATCTATATTCACTGATTACAAGTGCTTTTCACCTGTATACCGAACTAACTAAACAACCACTATATTGTCCATGTTGTCCATGACTTATAATTAAATTACATCAATAATCAATAAAAATATCCATATGCGATGAGTACAAATGGTTCTATGCTGCATAAGACTACGTAGATCAAATCAGTAAGGGAGTATACAATGAGTGTTTTGTTCAGTATGCTTCGTGGCTTCTGACCTGATGACCAGCAACAGGCTCAAATATTGTATGATTGACTCCACTCTCTGCAAAGGGAGTATTTTTGTCCCTCAGTCAGCATATTTGATGTCTGAGCTGAGCAGTTGGTAGAACCATGGTGTGTCATTGTGTTCACCTCTCTGATCCACAGTCTCCACCAGAGGGCACTCCTGTCATACTCTATCAACTCAAATGTCCTCTGCCAAAATTCACTGTGGTTTATTTGTTTTCTTGAAGAGAAGAAAATGTAACTCTTTCTTATTGTGTGCAGAGCATACATTTAGATCATAGTGACAGTGTTTGCCAATAACTGAATACCTTTTCTTTGACATGCTGTATGTATATACTGTATATAGCAAATCCACTGTTTTTCTATGCTGTAGGATTTCTAAAAAGCATCAGTGAAAAAAATCATTGAAGAAAAAGACATCCCGCCTACTCATGATAGAGAACTCATTCTCTACTCTATGGAAACTCATAATGTTACATACAGAGTTAATGTCTCATTATGTTCAAAGATGGCTGCTATCAATACCTCATGAATCCAAACCATCTCTGTTTTCTTCTGCTCCTCCCTTTACTTCACTAAACTCCACTGCCATTGCTTAATGGGAGAGATGTTTTGGATGCCAAGTCAGCATCTTAATGCCACAATGGATGTTGTATGCATGTGGCAGCTTATTGATATACAATAAAACTCATCAGAGACATAAAACACAACAGCAGGTTGGGGAGTAAGGTGATTCCTATGTAGCCATATCAGTCACATTACCCCTCATTCCTCTTTGTTCTTTCCTAACATCCTTTTGTCTTCATCGCCATAGTAACTAGTCGAGTAATAAAACACTATCCTGTAAGTTGAGCCGGTTCAGCTGAGATGAGCTGGATTGTATCTAAGCCACTGTGCAGTGGTAGCATTATGGACCCATGTGGAGGATGGCTTATATCTAGTTGCAGTAGCATTATGTCCCCATGTAGGGACTGGCTTTAACTTCATCATCCACTGCATGCAGTGGTGGCATTATGAACCCATATAGGGATTCAGTGCACCTAGACAAATAACAAAAATGGGCTTAAGCTAATCTAATGTCAACATCAATGCATTCCGTTCCTAATATCAGATTGTCATTTACATTTGACTGGCTCAGATTGTCTAGCATAAATCTGCCATTGCCTGACAGCATCTCGGCAATTATAAAATCAATAACATGTATTTACAATTCCTGGTAATGTAAAGTATTATAGCTGAAATAACAACGTCACTGGGAGATGTGTAAAGACTTTAATGAGGTAATGGGGTTTTACTGTCTTTATATTATCTTACCATTAAGGTTAAACAGTATGATACAAATACTTTAACTCAGATATTCATTGTTTTCTGATTCTGTCTATGCAGAATGAATAAAATAAAAATAACATGTATCTATGTAAGCATGTATTACACAAGCCACATGGATATAATCTCTCATATACAAGGCCCTGAGGAAAGGCTAAATTTAACATTGATCAGGTATTCCACAAGGATGCAATGGTTCATATAAGAGGTTCTGAGGTCCTAAATGATCTGGATGAGTAGATACTAATAACTTCTTCAAAATCCACAGGACTCAACCTTTGCAGCATTTTTATCAATTCTCCAAAAAACTCCTCATTCTTAGGATGATTGATAAGTGACGATGTTTGTTGATCATACCCTTCCCCTTCCTCTTCATAGTCAAATGCCTCAAAATGATTTCTTTTAATTTATGATTTGCTTTAAAATCATTAAATTGACCCAATTATTTTCCTTTTCATCTTTTCTCCTTAAATGATTTATTATTTCTGTTGTCAAAATCGGCTTCAACCTAGAGGCATTTCAAATCTGAGTGGTTCCTTTTTAGTTATTTAAAAATGAAATTAATTATATTTGTGTTTACACTCTACTGTTGCCAACAGCTTGTTCTGAGGTTTTGCTGACATCTAAAAAATAAACAAATAAATAAATAAAATAAAATAATTTATAAATAAATAAAATATTTTTAGTTATTGGTTTTGGGGGAGTAAATCATCCTATCAGGATGGTCAAGCTGTGAAGGAGGCAAGGGTTTGATGTATGACCCCGCCTTACTTGCCTTTCCCATCTGTTCACATGTCTAAGACCACACTGTCAGGTGTTACTAACACCATGCTGATTATAATCTGTTAACCTAAAAGCAGCCTCCTACTGTATTTACTCGAATATAGGAAGACCCTGTGTATAAGATGACCCCTCCAAAAAGAAAATTGATGCTATTTTCATTGAAAAGGCCAATTTATGATTAGAGGACAAGCCGGTTCTTCCTAAAAAGTCAGGAAATCTTGAGACATCGGCACTGCAACCATTCAAGTTTGGTGGCCATTTTAAAAGTAGAGTGTAAATATGTAGCGTCAGGGATCCATCATTGCACAATATATTAATATTTAAATGCAATATAATACACTGTGCTGGCACTCCGATCGCTTTCTCACAAAAGAAAGAGCTTCTCCCAGTCACGTGCGCGTTTCAATATGGTGACTTCGTGCTGTGTAAGCATATATTAGCACTGTTAAACTCACATTTTCGATGACTTGTGCATAATTTACACTTATTAAATGAAGGCGGACTACATGAGGTAGAATATTTCTATGTGTATGAGATTTCAATTTTATTGGTGTATGGGGAAGCTGTACCTGGACAGCATGAGCAAAGTTTATTACCCCCGAGGTACCGTAAATCACTGTCCACAGGATGCCCACATGTATAAGACAACCCCCCAAATATTGAAAAAGGTTTGGATCCTAATTTCTCGTCCTATATTCAAGTAAATACGGTACACATCCTCCACAATTTACATACACATTCACACCTCACCCTATTAAAATGGCAAACAGTATGTACAATCCAAATTAACATAATTATTTTGAATGATCTATTATGTACCAAACATGGGACAGGTGTAAACAGTTTACCACCCTTCTGCTGTTCTTACTGGCCGCCATATTGAATTTAAGTCCTTAGGTACCAGGTGGAGCATGGGTGTATATTTACCAGGTGCAGGATGGTTGTATAGGTGACAGGTGTAGGATGACTATACCAGAAAGGATGGAAAGGTACCAGTGCTGGATATTTAAGAAGGTTCCTCAGCAGATAAGATTAATACATGAAACTGCTTTATCCCTTCACAAAAGCAAGGCACAGTAATGATCATTATGACATAATTAACATCATTTAAATACTTGGATAAATAGGCTTGATAAAGTAATGAGCTTTGATTCAAGTGGAGATCATGTATTTGTGTTGAAATGCCCTCCCACACAACCTATCTCTGGAAAGTGTCATTTCCTCAATTATTTTTCACCAGCTGCCTCCATAGTTTCCCTCTCAGGCATATTATTCTTTCTCATGTGACAATACACATATGTAGATGTGTGGCCATAAATAAATGTACAGAGGAAATCTGAACATAATCTCCTTGGATTACCATTGACTGGCAGCGAAACACATGTTAAAAGTGAGTCAAGCAGTCAGTCAGTCAGTGTCTATAAATATGAATGCTTGAATAGGAATATTTCAGATCTTATAATAGAATGTTCATATATATCTGAAATACAACTGGAGAATTTTGATGAAGTGAATTAAAATAAATGATATCAAGGATCTGAACAAAATTAATAGAAAATTAAACTATATTTATATCTCACTGCTGGAGTTTCCACATTTGCTGTGGATTATAGCAACAATTGCATGTACAGATTTTGAATCTTGAGGAGAATAGAAATACAGCTATAGTTAAATTCATTGAAATAAAATAACATGTAAGTCAAAATCTGTTATTCCTTTGAGCCAAGCTTGCATGTCCACAAAGTTCCCACATGCATGAGATATTTTCACACACCAGGTGGCAACAGGGCCCACTTGCCTTGTGAGAATTAAACCTGTGTGTTAGTTTGTTCTCTCTCCAAGGTTGGTGGTTACTTGTTTCTGAAGAGAACATAAATGCAATTATTGAATTTACTTCCCATTTTCTTTGGATATAAGATGACACCATTTTCACAGTTTATCTGATGTGCAATGATACTCCACAAGTGTGATGGGTGCAAGGTACATCAGAATTAACTGAGATTAGGATTACACAGGATTAGCCAGAATTATAGCTGGTGGTGTGCTATTGGCATTTGGTGTATGCATGTGGTGTAATATGACCTACTACTTAAATATTTACACTTGCAAATATGAACACAATTTATTTAGGTATCTAATCATATTATTAATATATTTTTTTATCTCGCTGAATTGGCCAGTTGACATTATGTAGAATGCGGTTTCATACATAAACATCCACAAAACTCTCTTGAGTCTAGTACCAATGTCAGGTACTTTGAGTCTCATTCTTACAAGTAGGCTGTGGCTTTTGATACATGGTCTATGTTTCCCCATATTACCTGGGTGCTGTGTTCTTGAATACAGTATTTATATTTCCTCAAGCTGATTGCTGGGTGTTATTGGATGCTTGAACTATATCTGTCCAGTTTGACCTATAGAGGATATTATATTTGTCTAATTTGACTAACTGTTGTTGCCTTGGATACAGGATTGGCCTTTGCCCAGTTTAACTAGTTGTTGTAGTGGCATTGATTGCAAGATCTATGTTCTCCAAGTGTGAATACGCGCCGTGGCCTCAAATACAAGATCTAAATTTTCCCAATTTGACTAACTGTTGTGGCCCTGAATACAGGATCTATATGCATCCAGTTTAACTAACTGTTGTGTCCTCGAATAAAGGATCTATGCATATCCAATTTAACTAACTGTTGTGGCCTTGGACACAGGATCTATATGTATCCAGTTTAACTAACTGTTGTGGCCTTGAATACAGGATCTATATGTATCCAGTTTAACTAACTGTTGTGGCCTTGGACATAGGATCTATGTGTGTCCAGTTTGACCGAATGTTATGGCCTTGGATACAGGATCCGTATTTGCCCAGGACTTTATGATATCCAGAATTGATCTCGATGGCAAATAGCCATGACGATGGCTCACCACATTGAGGTGTTGACAGCTTGGTATACGGCTACCTCCAACACATAGCAAATTATCTAAAGGTAGCAATCAGTAAAATTGGATGTTGGTTCTTTATCAACACAGATTAAAATTATATATCTATGGCTCTTGAGAACATAGTGTAATGCTTTGCATTATGTGGTTTTTATTGCGCAAGTGTGGTGGATTGTGTCAATAGATAAATGGCTGTGTGTGGGAGCACCGCATTAGCCATACTGGGAGTGAGGGACAAAATATGGAAACACACCAACACCTCCCTAATAACATGTTACTCTAAGCAAACTGGAATATGATCACTTATTTTATTTTTTCTTTGGTATTAATGATTATCAAATGATCAATTTTTTGCAAAGATTAAGGGTAATAATAACTGATCTATCCAGTATCTATTTTTAGGTAGCTGATTGCTTTGTGGCATACCGTTCGTGTTCCTCTCTTTTACAACCATCAATCTCCATCTCACTTGTCACAAAATCTTTTAGCTAGGAAATAAATCTTGTTGATCTGTATGGGTTCATCTTATCTATCACCCAATAGAAAGTGGACCCCATTCCATTCCTAACACCACATTTCTGCTGCAACCTGCGGGTGTTTGGGGCCCATTTTGTGCACTCAAATTCACCCATAAAATTGACAAGCACATCCTTTCTCAGGCTTGCACTGCATAAATATGGCTGTTTATTTCTATTAGAGTTCCACACTTATTTCTCCAGGGAAAAGTCATTTTCTACTGACTGTAATGCATTGTCTGTGTAAAGCAAAATACCTATGATATATTTCTCTATTGCTTTGACATGACACTATTATTTTGACATGATACCATTTAGCAGTTGGTACCATATATCTATTCTATAATGCATAAATGTAATCAAGAAAGGTAGGAATATTCATCTCAGGTGTATGGGCTGAGGATATGACAATCACCACAATAATTTAACTCAGCACTGTCTTTGGTGGCCAATATTAGAATAACAAGAACAATTTCCTGCTCCCTGCTATGGTAATATGAGAAATAAAACAGAGAAAGCAACTATGATTGCATGTAAATCTTATAATCTAAAACCACTCTTTTTGTTGACACTTTCAATTCATATCTCCAATAAGATCTACATGTCCAATATCCCCGAATATCATTGCAATATCGTAAAATGCTGTAAAAGTCAACCTTGGCCATAAAATTCACTAACAATATGTGAAAATAATATTAGGACATGAGTAGAGATAGATGCAGAAAGATCATGAGAGTCTTGTGCCCTTCAAACTAATGGAAAAATGTTATGATAGGTTGCACTGCAAGGTTACATGTGGGTCATTAAAAGCCTCACTTCCAAAAAATGATTGATATGCCTCAAACTCGCAAACATAACCTGCTTATAATTATGATCTGGTAGTCTGTGTTGATTGTGTGTGCACAGAAACAGTGATAAACTGGTTTTCATTTTGCAAATTTGCCTATAATGAGACTAATTATGAGGTTATAGGTAAAATCTAGTCTAGAATAAAACAATTCAAAGGGTTGGCCAAATTTGGAAATGTGAGAGACTGTCTTCCAGAAGTCTTCACTGATTGAGGTATCTCCTTTTATTTATAAGATAAACCATTTTCTGTAGTTTTATCTATCCAATCTTCATTCAATATTTAAGTGAAAAACATCACTGCTCTGAGAAGTTCACCACAAGAACTGTCAGAAGGGATAACATCTGACAAGCATCTGAGAGGATCACAAACCTTGGAACACCACAGGAAGTAACCACAGGGCCCCAGCACTGCATTTACTTCCTGTCTGTCATAGCCTTCTCAATACTAGTGACACATGTAGTCCATGAGGATGCCGTATACAAATCAAATCAGATCAGATTTTACATCTTGTGGTATAAGATACTTCACTGCTATGGACAAATAATACATTGGCTCACAAAGACTTTCTCAGAAAACTTTATGGGATTACAAGAATTTGCTGAAAATACGCTGTCCTGAAATTGTGTAACCCCACTAGGATCTGGTAACAAATTAGACTAAATTCCCTGAGATATACTTCTAGAAAATCTAATTTGTCAGACAATGGAGGGATGGAGAAAGACATTTGTGCAGCTCTGAATTACTGGTCTGTCTTATTTTCCACAAACACATAACCTATTAGTTGAACTTTACTGAACCAGGAGAAACAATGCAGTCTCTTTGGAGGGATATATAAAATCTATTTCAATAAAATTTGTCTTTAATATGAATAATGAATGACCATCTTTTTGATATATTAAGCTAATACTGATAAAGGTTGATCTCAATATAAAAAGTCCAAGTAAAAGAACATGAAATACCAGGTCTTTATAAGTATATATAATTTTTATACGCTAAAATCTATTTTAAGCCAGATCTACTCAATAAAAATGGTGGAGCATGATCGTGAAAACAGAAATAAACATAAGCTAATGAATTTAGAGCTATGCTGATCATTGCTTTTTAGTAATATTTTTGAACATTGTCTATGACAATACAACATCTTTACATATCTAAAAAATCTGCCCTGTAGTTTCAAAGAAAAAGATCAATGATGATTTATTTGTTAAACCAATAAGAATGTTCCTTAAATTCTTGTGAGCTGTAATTTTAAATCTGGGTTCATCTTGGAAAAATGTGGTTAAGGGCCATGGAGACCCTTCAGACAGGTAATAGACCAATTTTGAGATGTATGGGCCTCAAGGTATTTTAATATATCACCTTAAAACATTTAGGTGGGGATGTGATTGCAGGGATGACTGAAGTTTTTGAAAATGAAAAAAAACATAGGCATCAGAGATGCATCAACCCTCAGCCCTGGTAACTCATTGCACAACATTCGCTCCACACAATATTTGTGAACAAAACGTCACTGCACCAAGGCAAATTGATGCAGGGGTAAAAAAAACCCATAAAATCTACTTCCTTTGATAGCTTAGGTGTGTCAAGTATCATGAAACTGTCATCATTTACTCTAGAATTATTGAGATGGGCAGGTGACCTTGAAAAGCAGGTTAAGGTCACCGTCCATCAAACTCATGTGAAGACTTCCAAGATGCTTATGTGTGTCAATTTTCATGAAGCTGCCATTATTTGTTCTTAAGTTATTGCAATGACGTGGATTTGACATGATTGTCCCTGTGACCTTGAAAAGTAGGTAAAGGTCATGTTCCATCAAGAGAAGTCTGAGGTCTTCACCAGATGCTTATGTGTGTCAAGTCTCATAAAGCTGCCAACATTCGTTCTCGAGTTATGACAATGATAGGGATTTCACATAATTGTAACTGTGACCTTGAAAAGTAGATGAAGGTCATGTTCCATACAAAAATGTCTGAGGTTTTCATCAGATGCTTATGTGTGTCAAGTTTCATGAAGCTGCCATCATTTGTTCTCGAGTTATCGCGATGACAAGGATGATTTCACATAATTGTCCCTGTGACTTTGAAAAGTAGGTGAAGGTCATGGTCCACCATGAGAAGTCTGAGGTCTTCACCAGATGCTTGTGTGTGTCAAATCTCATAAAGTTGCCATCATTCGTTCTTGAGTTATTGCGATTCTTGGGTTTTCACATATTTGTCCCTGTGACCTTGAAAAATAGGTCAAGGTCGCCGTCCACCGAACTAGTCTGAGGTTTTCAACAGATGCTTATGCGTGTAAAGTTTCATGAAGCTGCCATCATTTGTTCTTGAGTTATCACGATGACAAGGATGATTTCACATTATTGTCCCTGTGACCTTGAAAAGTAGGTGAAGGTCATGTTCCATCAAGAGAAGTCTGAGGTCTTCACCAGATGCTTGTGTGTGTCAAATCTCATAAAGCTGCCATCATTCGTTCTTGCGATTCTTGGGATTACACATAATTGTCCGTGACCTTGAAAAATAGGTCAAGGTCACCGTCCATCGAACTCGTCCGAGGTTTTCACCAGATGCTTATATGTGTCAAGTTTCATGAAGCTGCCATCATTTGTTCTCGTACTATTGCGATGACAAGGATGATTTCAAATAATTGTCCATGTGACCTTGAAAAGTAGGTGAAGGTTATGTTTTATAGAAACAATTCTGAGGTCTTCACCAGATGCTTATGGGTGTCAAATCTCATAAAGCTGCCATCATTTGTTCTTGAGTTATGCGATTCTTGGGATTTCACATAATTGTCCCTGTGACCTTGAAAAATAGGTCAAGGTCACCGTCCATCGAACTCGTCCAAGGTTTTCACCAGATGCTTATATGTGTCAAGTTTCACGAAGCTGCCATCATTTGTTCTCGAGTTATCGCGATGACAAGATGATTTCACAAAATTGTCCCTGTGACCTTAAAAAGTAGGTGAAGGTCATGTTTCATAGGAAAAATTCTGAGGGCTTCACCAGATGCTTATGTGTGTCAAATCTCATAAAGCTGCCATCGTTCGTTCTTGAGTTATTGTGATTCTTGGGATTTCACATAATTGTCCCTGTGACCTTGAAAAATAGGTCAAGGTCGCCGTCCATCGAACTCGTCCGAGGTTTTCACGAGATGCATATGTGTGTCAAGTTTCATGAAGCTGCCATCATTTGTTCTTGAGTTATCGCGATGACAAGGATGTTCGCTACAGACATACATACAGACATACATACATACCCACGCCAGGAGTACTGCAATACCCTCAGCCTGATTACATCAGGGGCTGAGGGTAAAAACAAAAAAAACAACAACAAAATGACCACGGCATTAAACTCCCTTTTCAACTGAAGCTTTTGACCCCATTTTCAACAAAACATGGACCAACTGGCACCACATGCTGTCAAGACATTTTTGGGAGGCATTTCTTCCTCATCAATTTTCTTTTCCAGTTTTCTTTTTCCAGGGCAGACTTCAGCAGATGATGATTTCAGCGAATCAAAATGCACATTATGCACTGAATTTGGCCTTTTCATATTTGTTTTATTCAAAATGGCATCCTCCTTAAAAACAGTCATCATAACTGCTAGATTTTTTTCAAAAGTAAAAAGAAAAGTGGAATAAAATGGTCCCCTAAAATTAAAACATCTTACCTACTAATAGCAAACAAATTCCACCAGTAAATTCATAAAAACATTTTGAGCCTGGTATCACCAAAAAGTCTAATTAACATCTATAAATATGGATTTGATGTTTGATATTCTTATAGTGCATTCCCCAGGTGTAGGATATGTGTTTGATTAGGTTGATACATTATATCCTTGAGCAATATCAATTTGTTCTTTAATGTTAATCTTTGTGCCAGAGGGAACTGTGGAAAGTAGATTGAAGCAAAGGCAGCCATGTTCTGGAGACATCTGTATTCACTGACAAGGACATTCTGCACATGGCAGGACGTGGATGCCATATTTTTGAGACAAGTCTGTTCAGTGTGGGACTCATGGCTTTCGTTCTTTAACTGGAGACAGAGAATGGTGGTATTCTTCTCATCTGACCTGATGAAGATATTTGCACTGCTCATCCAATCTGACCTGGCTTCCACAGAGACATTTGCACCGCTTACCAATTTTGACTTTGTTTTCACAGAATAGTTTCACTTTTCACCAAATTTCCAAACACATTTGCACCACTCACCCAATTTGATCTGGTTCCACAAAGAATTTTGCAATGATCACTCAATTTGACCTGGTATCCACAGGGTTTTGCACTGCCCACCCAATATGACCTGGTATCCACAGGGTTTTGCACTGCTCACCCAAGTTGACCTGGTATCCACAGGGTTTTGCTCTGCTCACCCAATTTGACCTGGTAACCACAGGGTTTGCACTGCTCACCCAAGTTGACCTGGTAACCACAGGGTTTGCACTGCTCACCCAATTTGACCTGGTCGGTAGGAGCAGCTCATGCCAGGCAAAGCTTGTTTGGACATCACCATACACACATCACTAAATCATGAATGAATATCAATTAAGGCCTGAATAATACATAAGCTGAGTCTTAAGCAGAGAGCCATGAATGGAGAGGTATTGGCTTAGTGTGGGATCTGGCAATGTACACCAAACCAAAAGACAAGATTCTGCAAGGCCTGAAACCTTCATGTGGTGACAACAGATCTCTCAGACCTGATATGCTTGCATGGGCACTGCATGATATGACAATAATGTTGTCATCCCATTCAAATTGAATTGCATGCCATACACATCTGATAGATTTGACAGGAAGTGTAGATCATTTCTTTTTGATCAAACATGAACTGCTATTCAAATTGGCAGCCTAATAACTTGCATAGATATTCAATATTAATAGACATTTTTAAACTAATTAATACATGATGATGAGATGGGAGAACCCCGCAGGTGGCATTCCAGTATTGAGTTAACCAGAAGCAGGCCCACACACACCACTTTTTACATTCATTTGATGAGTTTTAAAATATCAATCATGCCTTGCCAGCACCAGTGTAATCCCACCCATAATTCCCTTTCAAGGTGTAATCCTCCCCACAATGCAATAGAGCAATGTCTGCACAAGGATATGAAACAATTAAGCAAGTTGGCCCCATATATAACCTGAAAAACATAAAGGGAAGTGACTGCTTCACTATAGCATGATGGAACTGTGCCGGGTTGCCATGGCAACCACTTGTAGATTGTCACCTTGAGATAAATTCTTGACAAAAGTAATTTATCTCGTAAGTAGATATATGATCTGAAAATGGACTTGCTTGTGTTCTTCTTGAGGCTATGTTGGCCCATGATGTGACCAGTGGACCAGTCATTTGATGAGTTGCACTCAGCCCTAACAGCTCCCACATTGTCATCACAATCATACCAATTAGCACACACTTCCATTGATAACCCACAAGCATGTCTCGCATGCCAAACCTCTATTGTGTCCAAAGTCTGACAAATAGCGGTACCTGTAACAAAGACCATCCCCTTCTTATCAAAACATTAATCTCTTTTATTCCATTTACTCCTTACCCCCAAAGAAAAGGAGGGACACGTATCTATTCCCAAGGAAAGATGATGAGCAGAGCATAAATATTCACTGTCTCTCAGACCCTACAGTTCTTCTGATATTGTCACTGACAAATATTTTGTTATTGCCTGATATTGTAATTCTACCATATTGGAAAGAAAAGAAGAGCATAAATGTTGACAGATCCTAATGTCCCATTAATACAGTTGACTTTTTGTGTTTGATGCGCTTTTTATGGTTTTATATGAAAATTGGCAATTGCCAATAAATTCTTGACATTTCTAAGAAGTTATGATCATTTGTCTAATCTAGTTTAATCCTCCCTGCAGTTGGGGGCTTTAATTACTGAGGTGAAACCATCCACATAAATGTAATAACTCATAAAATTTCTTTCTAAATTTTATTCCTAAAGTAATTGCAAGACTGTTATAAATCATATTATATTGCAATGTTATTACAACAATATGTCAAGTCAATAATCTGAAGTTTTATTTTGTCTAAAACTTTTTATCTAAAATTCCGACCTAAAACCATGTTGGCCTGATAATGTCTTTCTTAGCAATTAATTACAGCTTGGTCTTATTAAACTTATTTAGTGTAATACATTTCACTGATGATCAAATCACCTCAAAATTGTATCTTGATGGGAAGTGTAAATGCTGAATAAAAGATTGCTTTAATGTTAAAATGGCATGTAAAAAGATCACACAGATCTGACTTTTCTTGTCATTTGATGATAAGTTTAACACAATTCAGTTCAAATGATGAATCTAACTTTAGTACAACCATCACATCACAAGTGTGTTAACTATGGCCAACATTCATAAAGTCCCACAAGTTAATGTAACAAAAAAACATCCTAAAAAGTCCTTTAAACTGTAGCCATCACTTCACAATGGAGTGTCCTACAAAGCTATATAAACTGTAGCCATCACTTCACAATGGAGTGTCCTACAAAGCTATATAAACAGCAGCCATCACTTCACAATGGAGTGTCCTACAAAGCTATATAAACTGTAGCCATCACTTCACAATGGAGTGTCCTACAAAGCTATATAAACTGTAGCCATCACTTCACAATGGAGTGTCCTACAAAGCTATATAAACTGTAGCCATCACTTCACAATGGAGTGTCCTACAAAGCTATATAAACAGCAGCCATCACTTCACAATGGAGTGTCCTACAAAGCTATATAATATGTGGTCATTGCTTTAAAAAGGCTCATGTCAAGTTTGGCCATCACTCCACACAAAGTGTTAAGTTTCGCCGTTTCATCCTCCACCAACAGAAGCAAGTTAAACTTGGCCAGTATACTGCATGATAGTGTCCAGACTAGGCTATTGAATGCTTTGGTTGGGCATGGTGGCATGTTTCCTGGTCCCAAGTATTTGATTTATGGTGATGTGGTTGTATTACTGGTCTTCCACAGCCTTCCATCACACACGGCCAATGCACCAACAAGCCATTTCTCTTTAACTGCAGAGTCAATTAGGTTGGACCTCTGGGGTTTTTCTTACTGATATACAGTCATTGTTCAAATAGCTGACATCCACAATTTTGGACCTGTCACCAAGTGTATTGATCATATTCAACCAGAATCAAGACCTAAAAATAGAAATTGATCTGATGCAAGTCTGGCAAATGGTAACATAAAATGGTTCAGGCTCTTACAGAACTGCAACTGCATCCACCTAGAACCTGTATTTTCCACCCACCAACAACCTAAAATCTTTATCCCTCTAGAACATGAAGTCTTCATTATACTTTCAGGACCTGTAATGATCTCCACCCACCCAGCACCTTCAAACTCAGCAGCACCATGTTTATCTCAATATAAGCTGATTTTACAATCTTATCCCACCTGGGACATGTTATCTACACCCATCTATGGGCTTTTCTGCATGCTCTACTGTCAAAGTCTGCTTTCACAACATTTTAAGTTTGGCCCCCGAAAGTAATTCATTACAATTGATATAAATGAAACATACTAAACACAGAATAATTTATTATCTATGACTCATGCCAATATTGCCTTGCAGTAAAGTTAACTCTTTATGCCTCACTCAGATGACACATGACTAGTACTACTAGAATTGCAGTAAAGTTGACTATTTATGCCTCACTGAGAGGACACATGACTCATACTACTAGAATTGCAGTAAAGTTGACTATTTATGCCTCACTGAGAGGACACATGACTCATACTACTAGAATTGCAGTAAAGTTGACTATTTATGCCTCACTGAGAGGACACATGACTCATACTACTAGAATTGCAGTAAAGTTGACTCTTTATGCCTCACTGAGAGGACATATCACTCATACTACTAGAATTGTAGTAAAAATGACTATTTATGCCTCACTGAGATGAAACATGACTCATACTACTAGAATTGCAGTAAAATTAACTTTATCCTTCATGGGGACCACACATGATTCATTTTACTATTACCTTGCAGGAAAGTTGACTGTTTATGCTTCAATGAGAACATATACAACTACTGCCTTGCAGCAAACTTGGCTATCTCTGCCTCACTTTTACAACCAGATTAAACTTAAATAGAAATATTTTCAATCAGGAAAAAAACATGGTAATTTCATCATTATTTCATAATGAATATCTAATCATAACTGCTGGTTTAACAAGCAATGTGAAACATGACACTCCTAGTTCAACTCCCAGCATATTAGAAACCTGATCTTGTCACCTACATTTAATATGGTGTCACGTTTAATATCAATAATCAACAGGACCCATTATCCTAAGCTAAGATATCCGCTTTTGTCAGATGAATTAATGAGATCGTAATGTACAGTTCAAATAGAACCAGTGGTACATGACCTAGTAGCATTCTATGACATATGACAACTGCAACTGAATAATACAATGCCAATTATATAAGAAACTATATAATTGTCACCATTTTTGACAAGAGTGCCATGATAGGTTACCTGCATAGTTTTGGAGTAAACGGATGTCCCTTGGAGACAGTGCTGGTTGCTATGGCATCTGTGGTATTATCACCAGAGTTTTTGCCATTACATCGAATACTGCCATAATTTGTAGTAGTAGCTTGCAGGGTGGCAGTATCACCCCTGCAATCCTTACTGACATGTATGGGGTTGCCATTGCCATCTTGGGGGGCGGGGACCACGTCTGAATGACTGGCACCCTGCTTCCACCGGGACCAAAATCTCCACACAGAGCATATACAATCCCATCCCGAGCTTCTGAATGTCATCATTATATCAAGTGTGATGATAAGATTAATCCCAGTAATCCATCATTCTAAGGTTTCATATGTAGTTAGGTATTCTGTTGCTGTGTATGATGGTGCATCACTATTTGCCATGCATGATACCATGATATATTGTTGCCATATATGATACCACAAAATTGTTGTACATGGTATCTCACTTTTTCCTTGTATGTTTTCTCACATTTCCCATGCACAGTATCTCACATGTATGTTATATCATATTTCCCATGTATGGTGTTTCACATTTCTCATGTATGTTGTCTCCCATTTCCTATTTATGGTGTTTCACATTTCCAATTTATGGTGTCTCACTACTGCTGTGTATGATTTTTCACATATTCCATGTATGGTAACTCAGGCATGATAGAGTGTGTGGTATCTCACTGCTACCATGCTATCTCATGGCTGAATGCAAGGCAAGGACTCCTGTGGAGTTGTGAGACAGGTAGGCAAGATTGTGGTCAAGCCTACAGCAGGTACACGGCTCCCACATGCGACAGGTGTGCACGTCCAGTGTCCAGGTGCTAGTGCTCCCATTCCATCCCCCTCACTGCTTCACGTATGTGATATACATGTACTGCTCCTTACTTGCTTTGTATCCTCTCTAGCAGTTTATCAGTGGGCTGCTGATCCCATTCAGCACCAGTAAGTGCTGTAAAAACACTCAATAGATCATGGCCTTAGTTAACTAATGATGTGATTGCTTCTTGATGGCTATGTATGCCAATCATCAAAAGACCAGTATTATGTTTCTTCCCTCAGCCTGACATTCAGCTCCATTATATCTGTATCCCTATGAGACAATGGTAAACATCTCACTCAATTCTTATTTTTCTTTGTTGACAATAGTTGTCAAAATCCATATCAAGTCATTTGTGTCTTTTTCATGCTGTTTGGAATAACATTTCTCAGCAGATTCTATGATTTAATATCCATTTCTGCCAAGACATTTCTGAAAATTAAGGATTCCACACTCTGAGTGTTTAGAATGCCAGCTGACTGACAGGCAGTTCTCGCTGTACTGGCTGCCTGCATCTCAGCCACACAACTCATAGTCACAGAGCTACGCAGGCTATAAAAGCGGGGCAGGGGCCAGGCAGGCTGACAAACTGGGGCAGGAACAACACGCTCTGCAGTGGTGGTGGAACAAAACATTTTACAGGCTGACACAATGGTTCAGCAAATATGTACCGTAGGATGATGAGCTGAAGAAAGAGAGAGAGAGAGAGAAAAAGATCTGAAATCTGACAAACTGACAAAGGAACCACACACTGCAGCCTAATAAACTAGTGAATAGACCAAGCAATTCAAAGTGTGGCTGGGTAAAAGCAAATTCAGCCTGGCAAACTGGCACAAAAAATCACATACTGCAGTCTGGTAAACTGACATTAGAACTACATGTACACAATGATAAACTAGTGAATAGACCAAACAATTCAGCCTGACAAACTGGTACATAATCCATACACTGCAGCCTGACAAACTGGTACATAATCCATACACTGCAACGCGGCAAACTGGTACATAATCCATACACTGCAATGTGGCAAACTGGTACATAATCCGCACACTGCAGCCTGACAAACTGTTACATAATCCGCACACTGCAGCATGACAAACTGGTACATAATCCGCACACTGCAGCATGACAAACTGGTACATAATCTGCACACTGCAGCCTAACAAACTGGTACATAATCTGCACACTGCAGCATAACAAACTGGTACATAATCTGCACACTGCAGCCTAACAAACTGGTACATAATCCATACACTGCAGCCTGACAAACTGGTACATAATCTGCACACTGCAGCCTAACAAACTGGTACATAATCCATACACTGCAATGCGGCAAACTGGTACATAATCCATACATTGCAGTGCGACAAACTGGTACATAATCCGCACACTGCAGCATGACAAACTGCTACATGAACCATACATTGCAGCATGACAAACTGGTACATAATCTATACACTGCAGCCTGACGAACTGCTACATGAACCATACATTGCAGTGCGACAAACTGGTACATAATCCATACACTGCAGCCTGACGAACTGCTACATGAACCATACACTGCAGCCTGACAAACTGCTACATGAACCACACACTGCAGCCTGATGAACTGCTACATGAACCATACATTGCAGCGTGACAACTGCTACATGAACCATACACTGCAGCCTGACAAACTGCTACATGAACCACACACTGCAGCCTGACGAACTGCTACATGAACCATACATTGCAGCCTGACAAACTGCTACATGAACCATACATTGCAGCCTGACAAACTGCTACATGAACCACACAATGCAGCCTGACAAACTGCTACATGAACCATACACTGCAGCCTGACGAACTGCTACATGAACCATACACTGCAGCCTGACGAACTGCTACATGAACCATACATTGCAGCCTGACAAACTGCTACATGAACCACACACTGCTACATGAACCATACACTGCAGCCTGATGAACTGCTACATGAACCACACACTGCAGCCTGACGAACTGCTACATGAACCACACACTGCAGCCTGACGATACCACACAATGTATGCTGATTAAGCATGGACTACAGACTGATCCCTGTACTGTTTCTGATTCAAGATTATTCAATACTGTGCTAGTTCTATACTTTTTTCATAACTTTCGTGATTTGAAAAAATAATTCTATATTCCTGTCCTTATTTATTTCTCTGATTTGAATTATTTCTATACTCGACCATTATTTACTTTTAATGACTTGAATGAATTCCAGCTCTCAGATACTTTTCTGACTTGATTTTTTTAAATTCTGTAGTCCTCAACAATCTTGCTGTTTAATGCTGGTTCATTCTATACTCCAAATCATCTGAATCTGATTGAATTGATTGTTTTTAATTCTAACCTAATGAGACTGATCTAAATTAATCTAGGTCACTCCAACCTATATCGACCTCTTTGATTTGAGTAATTTCAAGATTGTTACATGTGGTTCAATACTGCAACTAGTTCTGTTCTCAAATCCCTCAGCGATTACTCTGATTTAAGCAAATTTTATAGTTGCACATATTTGCCTCAGGTTCTTGACCAATTCTGAGCACCCATATTTGAATGTCTCTCTGGCAGTTCAATGTGGCCTCTGGCTTTAAATCAAAGACTTTTCTGGGTGAGAATGCATAAATTTACAATAGGTCGATTCTTTATGGGTTCCCCATCAGCAGACAAAATTAGTATTGAACATGTGTAAAATATTTCCCACCATAAGCTAGGTACCATATTCTGTGCAGTGGACATTATAATAAGACATCCATCACAAGGGGATGAATGATGCTTAATATAAACACAATTAATTCCATTGCAAACAAGTACAGGTAATTTGAGCAGCCATTATTTATTAGACTTGGGTGTGGCATTTAGCCTCCCCGTTATTAGATAGCAGTTGCTGGTCTCTCACTATCTGACCCACCTCCTCACCTGGGCAGTCATGATGAAGTGAAATTAATGAACACAATAGTTCATAAGCATCAATTACATTAGCATTCTAAATATTGAAAATGCAATTTCTAATTAGCTTCTTATTAGCTGCAAATGATTTTATAATTTAAATTGTCAAGGCCATTGATTAATTAAACCAACACATTTTCTTTATTTGACTGAATTTCTGAGAACAAAGAGGAAGAATGACTGTGGACTTAAAAGGAAGCGATACTGGGAGATTATTCAGAGATTACACAGAAATTCTTATCTCCCATTGTCTCACTAGTTCTACAGATAAGTTCTATCATACATTTATTAATTAAACCAGTTGATTTTGGATTTCAAGGAAGCAGTAGTGAAGAACTGCTTTTGAACAAAATATTACATAAATAGGCATAGTTGAGTCATGGATGTGTTCTATTTAAAGTAAGTGACTGGAAACAGTTTCTTCAAGGCCATAGTTTAAAAAAAATCCTCAATTAATGATGAATTCAACAGCAATCAGAGACTGCAAGATGTCCCATCCTGTCAACCTTTGTATATTTCGAAGCATAAAGATGTGGTCTGCCATTTTGAAATTCGGTGACATTGTGCTCTTTTTCTAGCTTTGCAAATTTTATGTTTTAAAATATAAATTTCTGAGTGGAATATCTTCATTTTTTATAACATACATTATCGAAAATGATACTAAGCAAATCTAATATGGACTGCATAGAATATAGGACAGGTGTGAATGGAAAAATATAAAATCGTGTGAACAAAAATAACATTAACACTGTGCCAGTGCTTTGTCGATTATAGTTAGGTCAAAAATAACATGTTTCACCTAGTGGGACATAACATGTTTCACGTAGTGGGACATAACATGTTTCACCTAGTGGGACATAACATGTTTCACGTAGTGGGACATAACATGTTTCACGTAGTGGGACATAACATGTTTCACGTAGTGGGACATAACATGTTTCACCTAGTGGGACATAACATGTTTCACCTAGTGGGACATAACATGTTTCACCTAGTGGGACATAACATGTTTCACGTAGTGGGACATAACATGTTTCACCTAGTGGGACATAACATGTTTCACCTAGTGGAACATAACATGTTTCACCTAGTGGGACATAACATGTTTCACCTAGTGGGACATACATGTAAGTACAGAAAGTCATATGAGAGCATAGACAAGTACATAGTGTGATATATTAGTCTGTATAATGTGACAAATTGAATAACAAGTGATAATCCAGTTGCACTGATTTCTGGGAAACTTTTGAGGATACAAGTACATCGATGATGCATTAGCTATAAATAATCTGGTTCAGGTGTAAAGGCAGCGTACATTAGAGGTACAAGCACTGAGGAGGTGGCATTGATGTGCTATCGATGTACAGCTAACAGTGACATCCATCAGGTCCTCATCAAAGATCATTTCCTGCCTCAAGGCTGCTAAGCTGAGCCCCCTTACTTACAATAGACTCACCTCACCTCTCTCACCTTGCATAGGATATGAACTCATCTCACCTCCCCAACCTTTATTTGTATATAATAGATGTATCTCATCTCATTCTTATATACTTACAATAGATTTGTCTTACTTCCCCAATATTAAATGTACATATATACAATAAGATCTTCTTCCTTCCCCTACCTTACAAAATAAACTCTCAAACATTACCATATAAACCATATCTCCCAAAGCAGAAACAAACTCCTCTCACCTCCCAACCTTACTTGCATTAACCTCTTCTCCCAACCTCATAATAACCAAACTTCTCTCAGCTCCCAACCTTACTTGCATTAACCTCTTCTCCCAACCTCATAATAACCAAACTTCTCTCAGCTCCCAACCTTACTTGCATTAACCTCTTCTCCCCATGTCACATAACCAAACTCCTCTCAGCTCCCAACCTTACTTGTATTAGCGTCTTCTCCCAACCTCACATAAACAAACTCCTCTCACCTCCCAACCTTACTTGCATTAACCTCTTCTCCCAACCTCATAATAACCAAACTTCTCTCAGCTCCCAACCTTACTTGCATTAACCTCTTCTCCCAACCTCACATAACCAAACTCCTCTCACCTCCCAACCTTACATGCATTAACCTCTTCTTCCCGCCTTACATAACCAAACTCCTCTCATCTCCCAACCTTACGTGTATTAACCTCTTCTTCCCGCCTTACATAACCAAACTCCTCTCACCTCCCAACCTTACTTGCATTAACCTCTTCTCCCAACCTGACATAAACAAACTCCTCTCACCTCCCAACCTTACTTGCATTAATAAGCCTCTTCTCCCAACCTCACATAAACAAACTCCTCTCACCTCCCAACCTTACTTGTATTAACCTCTTCTCCTAACCTCACATAACCAAACTCCTCTCACCTCCCAACCTTACTTGCATTAACCTCTTCTTCCCACCTGACATAAACAAACTCCTCTCACCTCCCAACCTTACTTGCATTAGCCTCTTCTCCCAACCTCACATAATCAAACTCCTCTCAGCTCCCAAGCCTTACTTGCATCAACCTCTTCTTCCCGCCTTACATAAACAAACTCCTCTCACCTCCCAACCTTACTTGCATTAACCTCTTCTTCCCACCTGACATAAACAAACTCCTCTCACCTCCCAACCTTACTTGCATCAACCTCTTCTTCCCGCCTTACATAAACAAACTCCTCTCACCTCCCAACCTTACTTGCATTAACCTCTTCTTCCCGCCTTACATAACCAAACTCCTCTCACCTCCCAACCTTACTTGCATCAACCTCTTCTTCCCACCTGACATAAACAAACTCCTCTCACCTCCCAACCTTACTTGCATTAACCTCTTCTTCCCGCCTTACATAACCAAACTCCTCTCATCTCCCAACCTTACTTGCATCAACCTCTTCTTCCCGCCTTACATAACCAAACTCCTCTCACATCCCAACCTTACTTGCATCAACCTCTTCTTCCCGCCTTACATAAACAAACTCCTCTCACCTCCCAACCTTACTTGCATCAACCTCTTCTTCCTGCCTTACATAACCAAACTCCTCTCACCTCCCAACCTTACTTGCATCAACCTCTTCTCCCAACCTCACATAAGCAAACTCCTCTCACCTCCCAACCTTACTTGCATTAGCCTCTTCCCCCAACCTCACATAAGCAAACTCCTCTCAGCTCCCAAGCCTTACTTGCATCAACCTCTTCTTCCCGCCTTACATAAACAAACTCCTCTCACCTCCCAACCTTACTTGCATTAACCTCTTCTTCCCACCTGACATAAACAAACTCCTCTCACCTCCCAACCTTACTTGCATCAACCTCTTCTTCCCGCCTTACATAACCAAACTCCTCTCACCTCCCAACCTTACTTGCATCAACCTCTTCTTCCCGCCTTACATAACCAAATTCCTCTCACCTCCCAACCTTACTTGCATTAACCTCTTCTTCCCACCTGACATAAACAAACTCCTCTCACCTCCCAACCTTACTTGCATTAATAAGCCTCTTCCCCCAACCTCACATAAGCAAACTCCTCTCACCTCCCAACCTTACTTGCATCAACCTCCTCTTCCCGCCTTACATAAACAAACTCCTCTCACCTCCCAACCTTACTTGCATTAACCTCTTCTTCCCACCTGACATAAACAAACTCCTCTCACCTCCCAACCTTACTTGCATTAGCCTCTTCTCCCAACCTCACATAATCAAACTTCTCTCACCTCCCAACCTTACTTGCATTAACCTCTTCTTCCCACCTGACATAAACAAACTCCTCTCACCTCCCAACCTTACTTGCATTAGCCTCTTCTCCCAACCTCACATAATCAAACTTCTCTCACCTCCCAACCTTACTTGCATCAACCTCCTCTTCCCGCCTTACATAAGCAAACTCCTATCACCTCCCAATAAAGTCTTCTTACTTCTCAAATCTCACTTACACTAACCTCATTTGATCCTTCCACAATACATGTATATAAAACAACAACGGTGCACAGGACATTCCCTGCCGTTCAGAATCTGAACAGAGTTGGTATAAACAAGGCAGAGAGGTCTCTTGTGCATTGCTCGCTGTAGGCGCATCCCCTGATAATCACATTACTGCCATGTTATGCTACGTGACATGCAATGCCTCCATGTATGCCACCAGGTTTGTCAAAACTGATTGTTATACTCATTCATCTCTCCCTCTCCAAATGTTAGCCACATCCCTCTTCCAAAGTATGGGTCATATCCCTCCCCAAGGTGTGGGTCATATCCCTCCCCAAAGTGTGGGTCATATCCCTCCCTTAAAGTGTGGGTCATATCCCTCCCCTAAAGTGTAGGTCATATCCCCCCCCCTAAAGTATGGGTCATATCCCTCACCCAAAGTATGGGTCATATCCCTCACCCAAAGTATGGGTGATATTCCTCCCCCAAAGTGTGGGTCATATCCCTCACCCAAAGTATGGGTCATATCCCTCCCTTAAAGTGTAGGTCATATTCCTCCCCCAAAGTGTGGGTCATATCCCTCACCCAAAGTGTGGGTCATATCCCCCCCCCCCCCCAAAAGTGTGTGTGATAACTCTCTTCCTCTCCTTCCCCCGTGTGGGCCACACTCCTCTCCCCTACATGTACCTCAGTCCCAGATGCATCTCATCCCTGAAAGCACCAGAATCAAACATGCACCTCAGCACCATATGCACCTCAGTCCAACATGTACCTCAGTAATACATACTGCTGCTCTGTGTATCTTCACATTCAATCTACTTTCTTCTGTAAAGAAAGCTAGTCTTGGCAATCTCATTTCCTGCCTAAAGTAATATAAATTAATTATAAAAAGAAAATATCCTAAATCTAATATTTGGCAATTAATCATATAAATATCAGCTAGAATTCACTGATCACATTTCATTATTTCATTCACTGATCGCATTTTATCACCAATGCCTTTGCTTGTCTGAGGAATAAAGAGATGGATCTAGGATAATGAGCCTTGATATGTCTATTAGCACTTCCTCCATGATACTACAAATAGTATGAGAGAACTAGGTTATCTTCCTGAAAGCAGACTCCCTATCCTTTCCTGCACTTAGCTCTACACCTTCCGATTACCATCCCATTGTTCCACTGCATATCCATAGTGTGGCAATGAGAGCGATACAGAAAGGGTGAGTATGAGACAGGTAGGCATTTTTTGTATTAATATAAAGGTGGATGTTTTTTTTTGTTTTTTTACAGGTGGATGTATTGAAAGGGACTAAGTGGTATTTTGAGTGAGAGAGGTAAGTAGTTTGGAATTAAGAGGGCAGAGAAATTTGGGTCAGAGGGATTTAGCTGAGAGTTTGGGTGACATTGGGTTGAAGGGAAATGAAAGGGATGACAGCTATTTGAGAGGTGCAGTAATTGTTAATAAAAGGGTAGGTGTTTCTGAGTGTTTGCAGCATATTTTTATTTTGTTATTTGTTTCTTCATTATCTGATGTTGTAATTTCCACCATATAACATTGTCCTCCCCTTTTCGGCAGACATCCGTAATAATAATTTGACGTCTATATTCGTATAAGGAAATATGCTGAGATCTTATCATCCAGCAGAGTGCAGGTATGTGGAGGCGATGAGTGAAGGTGGTGACGGGTTCTGTCTGATCAACACTGCATCTCGTCACAACACAGACCTGTTTGTTTGTCTCATGTTTCAAGAACTTCTCTTTCATCTTCAAATACCAACCAGAATAACAAAGCCCTTGCAAGACCTGCTAATGTGGAGAATCCATTCAAATACATCATGGCATTAGTGTCACATTGAATGAGTGTGATTATAAAACCCAAATCTGTGTAAATCAGACAGCACTGTAGTGTGCCATGTTGATAACTCTGTGGAATGTAGGAATATGTTGTGAATTATCAGAGGCTAACACTTC
Organism: Amphiduros pacificus; assembly: GCA_949316495.1. NCBI lineage: Eukaryota > Metazoa > Annelida > Polychaeta > Phyllodocida > Hesionidae > Amphiduros > Amphiduros pacificus. Next base: position 51,841,629 of record OX439001.1, on the reverse strand, counting down.
ATTATGTTGTGTTGATAAAAATACAGACTGATATACATGAGGTATGTTGTGCAGTATCTCTAGGTATATTTTGCTGGTATCTCTCAGGTATATTTTGCTGACATCTCTCAGGTATATTTTGCTGGCATCTCTTAGGCATATTGTTCTGATATCTCTTAGGAATGTTATTCTAATATATCCTAGGGTATATCTCTTGGGTATGTTTTTCTGGTATCTCTTAGGTATATTGTCCTGATAAGACTCTAGTAAATCTGGAAACAGTGATAATACTGCAGTATGTTTGGTTGATATTGCTTGAGCATAGTGTGCTTATAACACTACAATATGTCATGCTGACAACATGGTATGCCATACTGCTAACACTACAATATGTCATGCTGACAACATTATGGTATACTGTGCTGATTACACTACAATATGTCATGCTGACAACATGGTATGCCATACTGCTAACACTACAATATGTTATGCTGACAACATTATGGTATGCTGTGCTGATTACACTACAATATGTCATGCTGACAATTTAATGGTATGCTGTACTAATATCACTGCAATATGCTGAGCTGATAGAAATGTAGTGAACCACTAAAGCTTACTGTGACAAGTATGCTAAAGTGACATTTATACAGTGAAGCATAATTACTGCATATACCTGGAGAAGGTCAGTATGACTTGGTCTGGGGAGATTGAGGTCAAACGGTTGAGATGGATATCAAAGACCTGGCTTAATAATGAGACGTGTGGGTGCACCTGCCTCCTCATCAATTAGATACTCCTCATTAGCAAGATCTTCCCTTAAGAGTGTCCTCACCATCAACACTACACATTAAGTACACATTAACCTCTCTTTATATCACTAAGTGGGTCATCTGACTTCTCATATGTAGTGTATCAAGTCACTTCTGTATATCATAGGGATAGAATTCACAATGATGCCTTTGGCTTCAGGTATTAACTGTTAATGAGTTGGTCAGTAGCTAATGGCACATGTCTTCTGGTTGGGACTCTCATCATTCATGTCACTGGAGGTTAGGTGATTCGTATAACCTAACTTTGCCAAAACAGAACATTTCAGGACTTGACAACATTTGCAGACTTGACAACTTTGTCACAGTTATTATTTTTTTCTCCCGAAGTAGCAAAATATGGAAACATTTGAGCTTCTTGGAAAATAGATGGAATTTTTTCCCTGAAAATACAATAACTAAGAACTCCATCATATTGACAGGCAGACAGAATGAGAGAAATTTTTTCCCCTCACTGCAATAGTTGTGCAAATATAGCAGTTTAAGTAAATATCATTTTGAGGCTTCAAACTTAGTAAACTACTCATTACATGTGTGCAATAATCTGAATATGAATGAAATAATATTGCTAAGATAGATATATATCTAGTTTCAATTGGAATAAAATACTGTGTTGTCATGGTGATTGTTATGTGCTTCAGGATATATTGCATGTTTGCCATATCACATAAATATGTACAAATACATACACATTGAATATAGCATGTCAAAATTGGGATAATAACTGTATCTATGAGGTATGCACTGTATCACTGCATCATTACTGAAGAGTAAATCACTTTTATCTCTTCAACTCCTGCTCCTTTCACCTATGTGGAACCTACCGGGTAGTTTGAACTTGGCACTCTTTATAAGCACAATTATATCATCCAATCTTGCAGTATCTTAATCATATGTAATACAAAGGATTGAGGACATTTATCAAGGAGAATGTTTAAAAACTCACTAACTTTGTTCAAATAGGTTTTTGTACATGGAATAATCATTTTATTTTCAGATTTGAGAAGAAACTTCACAAGCTTGGCATATTTTGGTAATTTTGGCTCTTTCATTCAAACAGAAATAGAAAAAAATGGATTTGGTATAGAATAAAAATGTCTTCAATCTTGCCAAAATATTGACCTCTCCCCTTTATCACACAGTATATAAACATCATAGATGTCATTTTCACTTGTGCAGAATTTGTAATAAGAGCTGTTTTAGTTACAATACTTAGACCATTCATTTGTCAGCTCCACTTCAGCATACACGTCTTCTTCCATACCACCATGACCACAGGGCAACATGTCCTGGTACTTTCACATGGAATATTCCAAGAAAGACTCCAGAGGATTTGTGAACATTTTAATTAAATATGTTCTGTCAGAGTCAGATCTCCAATCAGATTAATATTGTGAATCAGTGCAGGAGAAATGAGATGTTGTCAATTCTGTGAGGACTAAAGATCTATTCCTTTCAAGAGCTCTGTACATTCTTGTGTTCCTTCTTCACAAATGCCACTTGGGGATGCCATCAGCACTCTAAACAATCAGGAAATTTAATTTGCCTTTTAATTGGTAGATGAGGGACAATCTAATGTTACATAATGTAGTTAATTGCCATTTCTTGGGCATCAATTAACACTAGTTTCTTGCTTGTTCCATGTACTCTACTTTGTATTCTTGCTACTTGAGAAGATCACAGCTGAATGTGACACTCGTTTCCAATATCACTTACAGATTTCATTGCAATATCAAGCTTCTTCCATAATCTGTGATAAAAAACATCACTTTGAAAAACAAGATTTTATTATGTACTACTGATTGATTTTTTGTGTGAACATGCACATATGCATTTTTGTGCATTTGTGATATGATTTATCACAATCTCAAAATAAAATTATCATAATCCATAGGATAAGTTTTATCATAATCCAGAGGATAAAATTTAACATAATCTGGCAGAACAATATCCATTAAATGGAAGGTATCATGCTTTCACAGAGAAATTAAAATCATGAGATGACAGCGCACAACCTGATGATATTACCAAACTTTTTTCTTTTTCTATTTTGTTTTTCATGACCTAAAATATTTTCTCCCCCTAAAATAGATTTATCTAAAATTTAAGGAGTAATTTAAAAGATTTAGATTTTTTCTGAACCAAAAGAACAACTTTATTTATCAAATAATGCAGTGGCCTCTTTTCTAATACAAGATGTAGGCCCTTTTCCCCTGATCATACAGTTGCCATTTTACTATACCAATGAAGATATACTTCTCCTGTAACAAGGAAGTTGTCATTTTTCCTGGAAGTAAGCTATTTATTCAAAATGGAAGTGATTATTAAGTTTCACTATACACCAGCATGTTGAAACAGTGATAACATATGTCTATGCATATTAATAAACATACATTGATAATTTGGAGAATTGTGTCTGGCAAATTGATAATTTAAGTTAAAATGTCCAAATATCAAATCTAAATAATTATTTTGATAATTACAAGGTTTGAGTTTAAATCTTTACATGGAATGCATATACTTATTAATCAAATATTAGTATTCTATTAAAATCAATAATTTGAATTATCATTGATTTTGTACTGAACTCAATGATTTTGAATAGTTAAATTGTCTCATCTGAAAAAAATCTTTTCTCTCAAACTAGCAGTCACTGTGCTTTAGAATGCCAGCTGACAGCAGTAAGTGTGTCTTTAATCCCACCTATAATATATTAAGTCAAGTATTTAATCTAGAATTTGTGCTAATCATGGGCTAATCTTGGGTGCAGATTATCCAAATAAGCCTTCCAACCCAATACCCTCTACTGTCAATAATTGATGACTTACTGTCAGATTTCATTGATTGATAGAGACTTAATTATAATGAGTTGCTGGTTATTATGTCAGTGTGGGAATTATCACACCCTGGGCAGGATTGTTTCAACAGGTTTCAACAGGAGTGCAAATTGGTTTTCAAAAGTCCCGAAATTAGGGATAAATTTCAAACCAGATGCAAAGTTTAAACAAGTTCTACCTCAAAATGAACAATTTCAGGATTGGGGATTTTCATCACTAATTTTGACTAAACACTGTTGGACCATCTCATTGTCTACATCACAATCTCTAAAACTCTGACATATGCCATTTATTAATGGGAAACACACAGTATTTAGTGATAAGTACAATCATATATAGCCCAAACACCTAGGCAACTGTCCGTTGTCCTTTTTATAGAATTTGGCAAAAGTTTGCAACTCCATCTAGTATACATCAAGAAATATTGCATCTCTAAGAGGCTGAAAATTTTCATTTCATATCAACAATTTTGATCTATATACTTTGGTGTCAAATCTGGGGATTAAACTCTATTTAGGCCCCCAATATGGACCCAGACCATGTTGAGACACACCAGCACTGGTGTCTGTGTAAAATCTTCTGCTCTTGAACTCTTGAGAACTGTTTCAGACATTGTACTCTGGAGTTGAGATCCGTGAAAGGTGGTAATTCTCCGTGAAGATCATAACTTTGTAAGACAATGTGGAGAGTCCATCTGAGACGTTGTGAAATATCGTGGTGACCTGGACATCAGGAGAGGGAACATGTGCAGCAAGCTGAAAGCTGGAGCACTTAATGCTGAAATGAGCTTAAGAGCTTAGGCATCAGAATATATCTGAGATCTGAGATAACATCTGAAAGAAGGTTTTAAAGAGGGTCTGAAAAAGGTTTTGAATGATGGTCTCAACAAGGGTCTAAAAGAGGGTCTAAGGTAGGATATAAAATTGTTATTAAGAGAGAATAGGTCTATTGCAGGTTGCCATATTGCCCCATTGAAAACAACACACCAGAACTGCACAATTAATATCGAAAGTGCACAAAAAAACTCTCTAAAATCTAATCATTTAAAAAAAAAAGATGGAAACCTGCAATCACACTATATGAAAAAAGGTGAATGAATCGAGAGATGAGAAGTTTCAGAATGAGAGAATGAGAGAGAATGAGATAGATCTAATTAGAAGATCTGGAGGGGTTTGAGGTATGATTGGGTCAGATATAGCAGGTCTGACAGAGCAGTAGCATTGCTGTGATACACAAATAGCAGACACTTGATATGTGCTATGTAATAGATCAACTGGATATCAAGGTCTGAGATAGTCTGATAAGCCATTGGTCCAAATACATTGCAAAATGCACCAAGCTTACTGTCATTTACTGCTTACTTGAATAATCCAGCCCAAAAACAACATCACATATGTATAATAGTGGTGCCATGGTCAATTTAAGTTGTGCATTGTTTTTTTTATCTTAGGAGAGCATGAGTAAGCAGGAGAGAATGTGGGCCAATTAGTTGTGTCAGATCTGCACTGTGGCTGCCAGCACTTAGGGCATCATCAATAATACAGTGGGGGGGTCTACATGCATGCACTCTGCAGTCCCAGTGTCTATGGCATTCATAAAACTAACCATACAGCAACATAACTGTCTACATCAAAAGAAGATCGTATCTGAGGGGATTCCATGTCCATAAAATGGTAGTAACTAAGGGCTATGGCAACATTTATGATGAGAATTTGAAATGGTGGTTACAATTATCTTGGTTACAACTCAAGTTAGTATATGATATCATATTAAATATTGACTACTCTTCATGCACTTTATATCTTGTTGAGCTTTTTCTGATGTTTTTTTTTCTAAACAGACCTAGAATATTTGAGATATATGCCTACCGTTGAGCTCCAGAGAACTGGGCTAGTATCGATTGAAATTAGGAAAACACTGTGAGTCTTCAAAAAGAAGAAAAGGGATTATTCACATAGAATGCAAGGAGTAATTTCTAATCATGTTCTGCTACACTGCGGGTGGCAGGTTGCCATGTTGATAAGGGGGGGACTTGCCCTGTAGTTCACACTACCACACAATCCTGGTCTGAACTAATCTGTCTCAAGCAACTTTTCTCCAATCAAATGACCTTCACCTAACCCACTACAAACTGACCAATCTTAATTGAATTAACCTTTACCCAACCCCACATGTAATTTTCTTCAAATCAAATGACCTTAACCTGATCTGGCACAAATGTTCTCACCTAATCAAATGCACCTGACCTACATCAAACAGCCTTCTCTTGAGCAAATGAACTTCACCTCACCTACCACAAAAGTTGACCCTTTTAATCAAATGACTTTGATCTTTCACAAGCATAATAAAATGACCTTGACCTGATCTGTCACAAGCAAGTTTTACCAGATCACCTCCAATGAAATAACTTTCACTGAATCTGTCAAATTTGGCAAATTTTACCAGATCACCTTCAATGAAATAAGCTTCACTGAATCTGTCAAATCTGGCAAATTGAACTAGACCACCTTCAATGAAATAACCTTCACTGAATCTGTCAAATATGACCAATTTTACCAGATCACTTTCAATTAATTAACTTTTACTGAATCTGTCAAATCTGGAAATTTTTAGCAGATCACCTTTAATGAAATAACCCTTTTGAAATTTGTCACAAGCAGACTTCAAGCAGTTAAGTGTCAGGTTCACTCAATGAGATCGTTCTGGCATGACTTGCCACAAGAAAGCACACTCTTCTGGGACATCAGGCCATAAATAGCTGCAGTGATCTGTTACAAGTAGGCAATAGGGCTAATCTTCTCAGAGTCAGTTGAGAAGCCTGAGTCTGCCTGACAATAGGCTTTATGCTGTGGGCTGTAATCTGCCGCATCCACTCCCGCCATTATGCCAACCAGCATGCTAGGTTGCACCCATTGTGCTTGCTTCATCAACTCTCACATCTCTTCTATCATAAGTAATTTCTGATAAAGATGAGATGACAAGGACCTTTCTATCATATTTTCTTTCTCACACCAAGCATATTAGCCGTCTGCACCAAATACTTTTTAGGCTACTAGACAGTCAAGCTAGTATGTACAGATTTGCCCTAGCCTGGAAGTGTACTAACCCAAACCAGTACTATACTTGATCAGGGCAATTCATACTTACTAAGATTAATGAAATGACAAAGGGACATTTTCACCCAAGTCCCATAAGGAGAGGGCATGGGAGATTCTTGGGTTTGTATCAACCATGAGAGGGCAGAGGAGATTCTTAGGTGTGTTTAAACTGGGAGAGGGCATGGGAAATACTTGGGTATGTTAAAACTGGGAGAGGGCATGGGAAATACTTGGGTATGTTAAAACTGGGAGAGGGCATGGGGGATTTTTAGGTTTGTTTCAACATGGAGTGGGCATGGAAGATTCATGGGTTTGTATCTACATTAGGTGTTTTCCCATCTAGAGAAGGCATGGGAGAATCTTAGGTATGCTTGAACTGGGAGAAGGCCTGGGTCTTTTCCCAACAAGAAAGTTCTGGCCCCTGGTTGCCCTCTGGTGGTTGTTGACAGCATTGGGTGTGGGGATAGGAGTGTTGTTTTTGAGGATGAGAGTAGGGATTGTGCAATTGGATGGAAGCCTGATGGTTGGGAATGGAAATCTGGCTGACAGAGATTTTTAAAAAGGAGTTAGTTTGATGGGGACAGGGTGGGATGAGGGTTGTTCTAGTTCATACCGATGCTTCCTTTGAAGGTGGCAAGATTTTTTTCCCTCTCATTGGTTTCATTAATGACATTTCTTAATTTCTGAATACTCTTATGACTGCACCCTTATCTCAAAAGGATGAAAGCAATTCCAACAACCCCACTGACGATTCCACTGATGACAAATCACAAATCAATTTTATCTCCCATTACATCTAACGTCACTAGAAAACAGTCACAAATCATGTGCACAGATTCACACAATCCTTTTTTCCTCAGTGAAATATTACATCAGGAAACTCAATCCCCTTAAGTTCTCCTTCTCATTTCTCCTTATTTGATTTATATTTAGATTTCTCATGTGACACAGCTATTAAGAAATGTTTTTCTCCATTACAAAATAGAATCAGATTTTGCAGTAGGGTTAAAAGATGCTGCAAAACTTTGGAAACAGGCAAACTATTTTTAAAATGTTAGGCATATTCCAATACAAAGGGTTAATGTGTGTTGGTGCCCCAAGAGTGCATTGTGTGTGTTTGGTGTGTGGGAGTGGGAGACCTCCAATACCACAAGAGATACTGCAGTGGCCCCATCCTACATCTATATAGACACTTCTGTGTATTCTACATCCCCAAATACAAACAACTCAACTCTATATTTAGAACACAATTATCTGTGGCAAAAGAACTGGACACCATCTTTCCATTTTCCTATGTTTATTGAATAGGTTTCTATGTTTACAGAACTGCAGATTGGAAAACTAATTCTATTCAGATTATTTGATTGAATTGATTGAGGGGAATCTTTGGCAGAAAAGTGTCCCAATACAAAATAATCATTTGGATTTGTGGCACTGTTTTTATCACATTGATAATTTACTGAGACTTATATTTCAGTTTATTTTTCCATAAGTGTCTACAAATCTAAAACAATATTTTTAGCAATACCTACATATGGTATAGATATGGTTTAAGGCTGTAAGCATGTATTATCTGCTACCAGTTTATACGAGCAATGCCCCCAGTCAGTGCCCTCAGCCAGTGTCCCGTACCTCCACCAAGGTCAAATCTGCCATTTGCATAGGGCTCCCAAAGGATGCAGATAGTCTATGTAGCACAGGAAAACACACAGCTCCCAGAATTAATGTTCTGTTCTCCACCAATCAACTATATCGATTGCACCAACAACAGATTTTCAATATTCAGGAGAGATGCCATAGCAGGCTTTATTGGGAGAGACGGCCATGGAGGCTTTTTTCTGGAGTGGTGCAAACAAAGGCCAGATTTATTAGTAGAGACCACAGAGCATGCTTTATTAGGAGAGGCAGCTTCACAGGAAAGACAACAGGCCAGGCATAACAACAAAGGAAAACCAAGTATACCTTATGAGGAAATGACCACAAAGCATGCTTCTTAAGCAGACATCATCGGGCATGCTTTATTAAGACATGTTTTATTAAGAGAGAAAACCAATCAGGCTATATTAGGAAAGACATCCGGCAGCCTTTATTAGGAGAGACAGTGCGGTAAGCTATATTAGGAGAGACAGCCAGGTAGGGTTTATTGGAAGGGGGAGACAGCATGGCAAGCTTTATTGGGAGAGACAGCCAGGCTATATTAAGAGAGACAGCCTGGCAGGCTTTAGTAGGAGAGACAGCAGGGCAGGGTTTATTAGGAGAGACAGCCAGGCAGGGTTTATTAGGAGAGACAGCTGGGCAGGTGGTTTTATGAGGAGAGACAGCAAGGCAGGGTTTAGTAGGAGAGACAGCTGGGCAGGTGGTTTTATGGGGAGAGACAGCCAGGCAGGGTTTATTAGGAGAGACAGCCAGGAAGAGTACATCAGGGCAGAAGATCAGTTGGTCTTTATTAGGAAGGATGCCAGACAAACTGTAATTAGAAGGGATTCTAGCATGTAGGTCTCTGGGAGAGATACTTTCTGGGTATAGCTTTTATGAGAAAGGATTCCCAGTAGATGTATCATTGCAAGCACAAGAGAACAAGCTGTGACAAGGCCCTTCAATCACTCATTCTAATATCTTATGCCAAATGGGGCAATGTACATTAAAGCTTAGAAATTATTGTGGATGTCAGCCCAATTCTCAATTAATGCATGGCTCACAACTATGTTCAAAGATCAAGTACCAAATTTATTCCTTAAGCTGTAGAATAGATAGGCAGATGTGGATGAATGCGTTGCAACTAAATGTTTCTGTATATCCTATCTGATACCCAGTAAACCAAACTATTAATGTCTGACTAATACCCCAGTCACATTTGCACCAGGCACCAGCCAGGGAGTAAGAATCGGCCGACTTCACAGGGTCCCGGGTTCCTGGGAGTTCATCAGTGGTGATCAGAGAAATACCGTAGCTGTGAACACATTATACTAAAAGTTCCTGATGACCCATACAACGTCTTAGAATTGCCCAAATGTGGCTGATGATCTCCTGGTGCCCTCACAGCACCCTGGGTTTTTTTCACAAAATCGGCCGGGCATCTTTACTGAAATCGGCACAAATGTGACTGGGGTATAAGATGCTTTGTATTAGATATATCATATTAAGTGTAGTTCTCTAATAGAAAATATTGTTGAAGTTTCTTCAAGAACAGTACCTATACTCTCCTATGCACAATTCAAACTTCAAACATATTAGCTACTAGTATGTATCACCATTCATTCCAAGTGCTACATGTCATTCTCTTGCAAAATGTGAGACTTTTTAAATGAAAATTTTAAAGTTAAACTAACAAAGGCTATATTTGAGAATAATCACAACTGTCTTAACACAGGCTGGAAAAAACCTGTTTAAAAGGAGAATATGACTTTGTATAAATTCTAAGCCTGAAAGAATAGCATGACAATAAGCTTTATAGTAAAGCAAAAACTAATTATCGCTTGGAAATCTAATACAATTATTCAGCACATTTTATAGTGTCATCTTCTGTAACTATGTATCACCACCGTTACGCATCCAACTGAAGTTCAATCTAACCTAAGTTTCAATCATTTTATGATGAAGATGAGACAGTAGATGAAACTAGACATAAAATTTGGACTGATGTTCATATTTGTCTTTATATCCATCTTTATTTTGAATTTGTAATCTTTAAGTAGGAAATGTGACGAAAAAAAATAATCAAACACATTATATTTTCATATTGATATCAAGAATAATTCTCAATGCTGGAGTGAGGCTTACTGCCACCTGGTGTGTTAAAATCTGTCATGCAATGGCCAATTGCTGATCTCCATGTTGTTTTGGGTCATAGCAGTAAAATTGTTGAATAATGTATCATTTAATTTCAATCAGTTTATAATGCAAATGGCAGTCTTTCTTTTTTAAGATTCACAAACTGATTAGTTCTTTATGTACATGCATTTGTTGCAAAAATATAATTCCCTTCACAGCATACAGAATGGTAATTATCATATCAGCTTTCATGTCTTCAAACATATCCCAGCATGCATATGACACAACAGGCACCCAATGGACTATGAATGTTGAAATAAACGCAGTGAGAATTAAATGAGTTTTTCTCATCTTTACAGATCTTTTCGCCAGTAATACTCAAGATGACAGGAAAGGAGAAAAAGTCGATTTTTCTGCCCTTGGGTTAGTGCAATGTTTGCAGGGCAGGATTGAGTTAAATATCTTGAGAATGTCTGCCTTTATCCTGCCTGTGCACACCTAATACAGGATGGCGCAGGGGAACTGCTGCAATCTACTTAGCCATGCGGTATCTACTTAGCTGCAAGAAACTTCCCCCAGTATTTGTCAGTGCTCTGAATTCTGTCAGTATATGTGGTTTCATCCCTGTCAGTCTTGTGTGTGATGTGATCGTTTTCAGTACTCAACTATCCATGTCAGTACTTGTATGTGGTCAGACTCATGTCACTGTATGTGTGTTCTGGTCCATGTCAGATCCCTGATCATGTGGCCCAATCCCTTTGATTCTATGTGTGGTTTGTTTCTTGTTATTACTTGGTCTGATCTCTATTCGTATTTCTATGGGTCCTGTGATACCTGTCAGTAATTATCTCCAGTTTCCAACCTGATTTCACAGCCCAGACACTTAACCAGCAGTCAATTGAACAAGTGAGATTTTTTATGGCTAGAATTGGCAAGATTTGCTACCAATTAGGTTTTTACGCACAAAGTAATGTCAAGAGGTCATCTCAGAGACTGCAGTAATGACACAGGGGAAGGTGGACACCTGCAGGATGCCTGTAAGTTCTGCTATCAATAAACAGAGCAGTCACCCACAGGACACTGCCTGCAGCTAAGTCAACCTGCACCTGTGAGATGTGTATAGCATGGTGCTAAGTCAGCCTATAACTGTTGGGCATCTTTTGCCTGGAGTTAAGGCAAGTCATATGTAGGATATCTATTGCCTAGAGTTAACGCAGGTTAGCTGTAAGATATCTATAGCCTGGGGTAAAGGCAAGTCAACTGTGGGATATCTATTGCCTGAAGTTCAGTCAGGTCAACTGTAAGATATCTATTGCCTGAAGTTCAGTCAGGTCAACTGTAAGATATCTATTGCCTGAAGTTCAGTCAGGTCAACTGTAGGATATCTATTGCCTGGAGTTCAGTCAGGTCAACTGTAGGATATCTATTGCCTGGAGTTCAGTCAGTTCAACTGTGGTATATCTATTGCCCAGAGTTAACGCAGGTTAGCTGTAAGATATCTATTGCCTGAAGTTCAGTCAGGTCAACTGTGGGATATCTATTGCCTGGAGTTCAGTCAGGTCAACTGTGGGATATCTATTGCCTGGAGTTCAGTCAGGTCAACTGTGGGATATCTATTGCCTGGAGTTCAGTCAGGTCAACTGTGGGATATCTATTGCCTGGAGTTCAGTCAGGTCAACTGTGGGATATCTATTGCCTGAAGTTCAGTCAGTTCAACTGTGGGATATCTATTGCCTGGAGTTCAGTCAGGTCAACTGTGGGATATCTATTGCCTGGAGTTCAGTCAGGTCAACTGTGGGATATCTATTGCCTGGAGTTCAGTCACGTCAACTGTAGGATATCTATTGCCTGGAGTTCAGTCAGGTTAACTGTAGGATATCTATAGCCTGGGGTTTAGTCAGGTCAACTGTGAGGATATCTATTGCCTGGAGTTTGGTCAGGTCAACTGTAAGATATCTATAGCCTGGAGTTTAGTCAGGTCAACTGTGGGATATCTATTGCCTGAGGTTCAGTCAGGTCAACTGTAGAATATCTATAGCCTAGAGTTCAGTCAGGTCAACTGTAGGATATCTATTGCCTGGAGTTCAGTCAGGTCAACTCTAGAATATCTATAGCCTGGAGTTTAGTCAGGTCAACTGTAGGATATCTATTGCCTGGAGTTCAGTCAGGTCAACTGAAGGATATCTATTGCCTGGAGTGTAGTCAGGTCAACTGAAGGATAACTATAGCCTAGAGCTAAGTCAACTCTAGAAGGTCAACTATTGGACATTTATAGCCTTGAAGCCTAGAGCTAAGTCAACTCTAGAAGGTCAACTATTGGACATTTATAGCCTTGAAGCCTAGAGCTAAGTCAACTCTAGAAGGTCAACTATTGGACATTTATAGCCTTGAAGCCTTGAGGTAAGTCAAACCTGTAAGATGTTTATATCTACAGCACAGTCAGGGAGACAAATGTAGCATGTCAATAGTTTGTAGTTAGGTCAGCTGGTATCTATGCCATCTATAGCAGACATTAACTATGACACCTCTGGCCAGACATCTATAGCCTTGGGCTAAGCCAGACTGTCACTGAGTCACATTTAATGGGTGGCCCAACATGCAGCTATCAGAAAATGCTAAACATATACCTGTCATAGATGACCTAACATGCACCTAGACCTCAAGGAAAATGAAAATTGTAGCAAGACAAATTACTTTATTTACACTAATGATATGAACCTGCTTAAAGGTGACAAGGATTCAAGCAGGCCAGAGAGTGTACCAGAAAGGATGACAGTGACAGATATGTACTTATATTAATTCTAATGACACCAGAGGCAACACAAGTGTGAATGTTGGTCACATCATTTTCCATCTCAACCCCACTTCTCTGATGCCTGTCATAAAGCTTTTATGGTGAAAGTGAGGCCAACAGGAAGTGTCACATCAATCTGGTAGCCTACCCTTTATTCATCTACGGCCCTATCTATCATTGAGAGATGTGATTAACCCCTCTGGTGATAAAACATTACTTTTTGCCTCAGCAGTAAATAAAAAATTTAGAAAATATTCTTCAAAACTATAAGACTTCATCTCCGGTGACACAGGCTTTACGTAGGCAGTAACAAATATTTCTTATTTTACAAGAGATACACCAAAATGTGTGGGTCCTTTAGAAAAGAATATGAATAATTGGAGTCAAAAGTTGGCAGGAAGTGACCTTCTGCACAGAAGGGCACAGGTAAATGTGTCTTCCCTGATGTATAATTAGAATCAGTCTGCAGTTCCAGCAAACAGGGCTGCAGGGAGCACCACCATTCACTTGCCTGTCTATTTGGGCATGAACTGCACCACTCAGCCTTGTTACCTATTCTTCCCCGCATTTGTGGAGAGTTTTACCAATGAATTACCCAGGGAAATTAGCACTCTCTACTACAGCTTAAATATCTGTCTTGTGAATAGAGGTAGGCTTACCCAAGTCAATGGGTGTCTCAGAAGCTGCCTCAGTGGGGATACACTGAGGAGTAACCTGTCAGTTACACTGCATATCAGCACCTGAATATCAGCACCTGTATATCAGCACCTGTATATCAGCACCTGTATATCAGCACCTGTATATCAGTACCTGTATATCCTCACCTGTATATCAGCACCTGTATATCAGTACCTGTGTATTAGCACCTGTATATCAGCACCTGTATACCAGTACCTGTATATCAGAACCTGTACATCAGCACCTGTATATCAGCACCTATATACCAGTACCTGTATATCAGCACCTGTATATCAGCACCTGTATATCAGCACCTATATACCAGTACCTGTATATCAGCACCTGTATATCAGCACCTGTATATCAGCACCTGTATATCAGCACCTGTATATCAGCACCTGTATATTAGCTTGTGTGTTACCAACATATCACCACCTCTACATATACTGCAGTATGTTAGCACCTGTATATAAACTACAATGTGACAAATCACCCATATATCAAGTGTGAAAATAACCAATATGTCAGAACTGTAAATGTTACAGTGTGACAAATCAAATGAATTTTGGAGCATTTTTATCATTCTTATGTTGAATATTAATCACTTATGATTAGTTGAATTCATTTTTATCAAACCTCTTTGTATAATACTTTATAATTAATACATATTTTTCTAAATAAATTAGACAAAGGTACATTTCATCATAACTCACACTTGTATGGCTATGAGAAAAACCTAAACATTAGAGCTTGCTTGTTATTTCTCTTGAAATTGTCCACCTGGTGGCTGTACTGAATGAGTTACATTGTATACTGTGTTCAAAGGAGAACATTGGTGGCAGTGCCATCTGATGGTGAGTAAGCAGTAGTCTGGTGATAATGTTGAGAGTGACTCAGGACTACAGAAAACTATTAGCCTAAACATTCACTTCATATGATATAATTATAAGTAATATCACATAATATTATAACCACAATAACATGAATTGCCGTTGTTTTTATGTGGAAATGTGACATTGTTGACTGAGTTAGAGCCCCCTCCAGGCCCTCCTTCAAGAAAGGGTATGAATCCTCACTGCATGGAAAAGGTTCATAAGGTAAGGGATGGTAACAGTCAAACCATATCGTGGCTAAAGTTATATTTGTGTTTTTGTTATCCATTAATAAGATATTAGATATCATCCTTGGTGAACGATGCTAGAATGTTTACAGATATCCCTAATCTATTTCAGTGAATTATTCATTCAGAATTAAGGTAGGTTTAGGGGGGGGGTTGACTTTTTATATACTTCTCGAGAATAACATAACATTATTTTATATAGTATATCAAATACATGTCCATGCATTATCAAAGAGTCTGGCATGGTATCCTCAGCTGAGACACACCAAATAGACCAAATAGATCACATAGACCATACAGTTTTGTGATTCAATATCGCAGTCAAATTGCAGTCAATTTTTGACCTGAAATCTAACTGCAATTATTGCAATATTCTTCCACTGAATTATTATAAATGAAAATGTAAATCAATATGACATTTTGATTTCCAAGATATTTTTTTACAATCTCAAACCAAAAAATGAATCTAGATAATTTGCAGGGTCATACTACACTCTTCACTAGACATTATTCTATATAAAAGGTGATATTCATTTCCAAGGCATTGGAGTATCAATGTTCAAATAGGTAATTTTCTAAAACATGTCAGTTACTACAGACATATATCACTGATACTGTCACATATTTCATAATCTGTCAAAAATGCTTACCATGGTAAGCTCTGACTATCACTGCAATAACATTTTAGTATCAAAAGAATACTTAATATTGTAACCCTGTCTTGGCCTGTATGCCAGGGGTTATATTGTAACCATGTCTTGGCTTGTATGCCAGGGTTATATTGTAACCATGTCTTGGCCTGTATACCAGGGGTTATATTGTAACCATGTATTGGCCTGTATACCAGGGGAAATATTATGACCCGGTCTTGACCTGTATGCTAGGGGTAATATTGTGACCCTGTCTTGGCCTGTATGCCAGGGGTTATATTGTAACCATGTCTTGGCCTGTATGCCAGGGGTAATATTGTAACCATGTCTTGGCTTGTATGCCAGGGTTATATTGTAACCATGTCTTGGCCTGTATGCCAGGGGTAATATTGTGACCCTGTCTTGGCCTGTATGCCAGGGGTTATATTGTAACCATGTCTTGGCCTGTATGCTAGGGGTAATATTGTGACCCTGTCTTGGCCTATATACCAGGGGTTATATTGTAACCATGTCTTGGCCTATATACCAGGGGTTATATTGTAACCATGTCTTGGCCTGTATGCCAGGGGTTATATTGTAACCATGTCTTGGCCTGTATGCCAGGGGTAATATTGTAACTATGTCTTGGCCTGTATACCAGGGGTTATATTGTAACCATGTATTGGCCTGTATGCCAGGGGTTATATTGTAACCATGTCTTGGCCTGTATGCCAGGGGTTATATTGTAACCATGTTTTGGCCTGTATGCCAGGGGTAATATTGTAACCATGTCTTGGCTTGTATGCCAGGGTTATATTGTAACCATGTCTTGGCCTGTATGCCAGGGGTAATATTGTGACCCTGTCTTGGCCTGTATGCCAGGGGTTATATTGTAACCATGTCTTGGCCTATATACCAGGGGTTATATTGTAACCATGTATTTGCCTGTATGCCAGGGGTTATATTGTAACCATGTCTTGGCCTGTATGCCAGGGGTAATATTGTAACTATGTCTTGGCCTGTATACCAGGGGTTATATTGTAACCATGTATTGGCCTGTATGCCAGGGGTTATATTGTAACCATGTCTTGGCCTGTATGCCAGGGGTTATATTGTAACCATGTTTTGGCCTGTATGCCAGGGGTTATATTGTAACCATGTCTTGGCCTATATACCAGGGGTTATATTGTAACCATGTCTTGGCCTATATACCAGGGGTTATATTGTAACCATGTCTTGGCCTGTATGCCAGGGGTTATATTGTAACCATGTCTTGGCCTGTATGCCAGGGGTAATATTGTAACCATGTCTTGGCCTGTATGCCAGGGGTTATATTGTAACCATGTCTTGGCCTGTATGCCAGGGGTTATATTGTAACCATGTCTTGGCCTGTATGCCAGGGGTTATATTGTAACCATGTCTTGGCCTATATACCAGGGGTTATATTGTAACCATGTCTTGGCCTATATACCAGGGGTTATATTGTAACCATGTCTTGGCCTGTATGCCAGGGGTTATATTGTAACCATGTCTTGGCCTGTATGCCAGGGGTAATATTGTAACCATGTCTTGGCCTGTATGCCAGGGGTTATATTGTAACCATGTCTTGGCCTGTATGCCAGGGGTTATATTGTAACCATGTCTTGGCCTGTATGCCAGGGGTAATATTGTAACTATGTCTTGGCCTGTATACCAGGGGTTATATTGTAACCATGTATTGGCCTGTATGCCAGGGGTTATATTGTAACCATGTCTTGGCCTATATACCAGGGGTTATATTGTAACCATGTCTTGGCCTATATACCAGGGGTTATATTGTAACCATGTCTTGGCCTGTATGCCAGGGGTTATATTGTAACCATGTCTTGGCCTGTATGCCAGGGGTAATATTGTAACTATGTCTTGGCCTGTATACCAGGGGTTATATTATAACCATGTATTGGCCTGTATGCCAGGGGTTATATTGTAACCATGTCTTGGCCTGTATGCCAGGGGTTATATTGTAACCATGTCTTGGCCTGTATGCCAGGGGTAATATTGTAACTATGTCTTGGCCTATATACCAGGGGTTATATTGTAACCATGTTTTGGCCTATATACCAGGGGTTATATTGTAACCATGTCTTGGCCTGTATACCAGGGGTTATATTGTAACCATGTCTTGGCCTGTATGCCAGGGGTAATATTGTAACCATGTCTTGGCCTATATACCAGGGGTTATATTGTAACCATGTATTGGCCTGTATGCCAGGGGTTATATTGTAACCATGTCTTGGCCTGTATGCTAGGGGTTATATTGTGACCCTGTCTTGGCTTGTATGCCAGGGGTTATATTGTAACCATGTCTTGGCCTATATACCAGGGGTTATATTGTGACCCTGTCTTGGCCTGTATGCCAGGGGTAATATTGTAACCATGTCTTGGCCTATATACCAGGGGTTATATTGTAACCATGTCTTGGCCTATATACCAGGGGTTATATTGTAACCATGTTTTGGCCTGTATGCCAGGGGTTATATTGTGACCCTGTCTTGGCCTGTATGCCAGGGGTTATATTGTAACCATGTCTTGGCCTGTATGCCAGGGGTTATATTGTAACCATGTTTTGGCCTATATACCAGGGGTTATATTGTAACCATGTCTTGGCCTGTATGCCAGGGGTTATATTGTAACCATGTCCTGGCCTGTATGCCAGGGGTTATATTGTGACCCTGTCTTGGCCTGTATGCCAGGGGTTATATTGTAACCATGTCTTGGCCTGTATGCCAGGGGTTATATTGTAACCATGTTTTGGCCTATATACCAGGGGTTATATTGTAACCATGTCTTGGCCTGTATGCCAGGGGTTATATTGTAACCATGTCTTGGCCTGTATGCCAGGGGTAATATTGTAACTATGTCTTGGCCTGTATACCAGGGGTTATATTGTAACCATGTATTGGCCTGTATGCCAGGGGTTATATTGTAACCATGTCTTGGCCTGTATGCCAGGGGTTATATTGTAACCATGTCTTGGCCTGTATGCCAGGGGTAATATTGTAACCATGTCTTGGCCTGTATGCCAGGGGTAATATTGTAACCATGTCTTGGCCTGTATACCAGGGGTTATATTGTAACCATGTATTGGCCTGTATACCAGGGGTTATATTGTAACCATGTATTGGCCTGTATGCCAGGGGTTATATTGTAACCATGTCTTGGCCTGTATGCCAGGGGGGTAATATTGTAACCATGTCTTGGCCTGTATGCCAGGGGTAATATTGTAACCATGTCTTGGCCTGTATGCCAGGGGTAATATTGTAACCATGTCTTGGCCTGTATACCAGGGGTTATATTGTAACCATGTATTGGCCTGTATACCAGGGGTTATATTGTAACCATGTATTGGCCTGTATGCCAGGGGTTATATTGTAACCATGTCTTGGCCTGTATGCCAGGGGGGTAATATTGTAACCATGTCTTGGCCTGTATGCCAGGGGTAATATTGTAACCATGTCTTGGCCTGTATGCCAGGGGTAATATTGTAACCATGTCCTGGCCTGTATGCCAGGGGTTATATTGTGACCCTGTCTTGGCCTGTATGCCAGGGGTTATATTGTAACCATGTCTTGGCCTGTATGCCAGGGGTTATATTGTAACCATGTCTTGGCCTATATGCCAGGGGTTATATTGTAACCATGTCTTGGCCTGTATGCCAGGGGTTATATTGTGACCCTGTCTTGGCCTGTATGCCAGGGGTAATATTATGACCCGGTCTTGGCCTGTATGCCAGGGGTAATATTATGACCTGGTCTTGGCCTGTATGCCAGGGGTAATATTGTAACCATGTCTTGGCCTGTATGCCAGGGGTAATATTATGACCCTGCATTGGCCTGTATGCCAGGGGTTATATTGTAACCATGTCTTGGCCTGTATGCCAAGGGTAATATTATGACCCTGTCTTGGCCTGTATGCCTGGGGTAATATTATGACCCTGCTTTAGCCTTCATGCCTGAGGCAATATTGTAACCCTGTCTTGGCCATTATTTGCAGCTCACTCTCCTAGACATCAATTCATTTACCTCCAGAAACCATTAAACCAACTTTCTAGATGACATAATAGTGTATTGATTTATCTCCATTAGTAGACCACTAAGTGGCCGGAGATGACGTACCTTGGTAGGTGGCCAATCTTTGGTGCCCTTTTACTGCTGGACTGATGCATGATCCCCTTGGGTCTAATGCAGAAACCACTTGCACCTGAAATATTTAGAACAAATAATTCTTGAAATATTCACATATGCGAACTTAACATACATTGAAATAAAATAAGTGGATTGGTAAAGATAAATGTCATGCCACAGATCCTAAAACAAATCAAAGATAATTCCCAAGTTATGTGACACCTGAATGCTATGCTTCTCCACTGACATATAATTCAAGCAGCTTTTTTTTCCTCGAAAAAAGATGGACACACTGGAATATGAATCGACAATTTTCAAGGTTTATATTACTAGAATATATATGTATATGATCATTATAAACACACTTGTTTTAAATGCAAATCTAGAATGAACCAGCATAAAATGATCACTGAAATAACAATTTAAAATTTGGATGACTTAAATGCATGTAAAAATATTTGAGCCAGAATGGGGAAGGTGGTTGAAATGATAATGTCTCTAAATAATCCTGGCGATAAAAAAGTGGGCCAGAGCACGGAATAATTACCTATTTGGCCTTCCCTGGTAATGATATGATGGTTTAGAATGACATTTGAGAACTCTGTCTCAGTGTAGCAACAGAACTGTGCTGTTGTTACAATATAAGAATCCAGCCCACACACACTTCACATTACAAAATATTAATCCCATTGAGGTCATCGCTAAATAAATCCCAAAATAAGACACGATGTTTTGCATCATGACATTTATACCTATTCAAAATTAATGAAATACTCACAATTGTATGGAAAACAATTGTCTCGCGTAAATTTGTTGTGTCTACTTTTCTTTTCTTTTTTCTTTCTTTCAATTATGGAAAATGCCTCTTACAAATGCTACATCTCTCCAGAAGTTAGAAATATGTGAAAGCAGTGCAAAGGCAACCTTTTGGGAGGTCTGAGGTATTAAATCTGCTACAATGAAGGTCTGAGGTATTAAAACTCTGCTATAATGACCACATGAGACATGATAAGAAGAAGGCAATGGCCATTTGAAAATGAGAACATGCTGCCTACCTTAGTGTCTGATTAAATCTAAATACTCAAGTAAAAAGAATTAAAAACTCAAATGAATTAATGTATATGGGATAATGCTCAAAAAAGAAAATTCCTTTGAAGTTACCACTTTAGTAATGCTGTTTTCAAAGAGTAAAACACAATACAAATTTTAGTATAAAGCGCATCCCACATTTTATATTGTTTTGAAAGAGCAAAACAAGTTTTTGTTATCTTGTGCAGATAACTTTTGCTGCTTTTATGTGCATCATATTTATGTTATCGTAGAGGCAGTGAAAGGTAAAATGACGTCATTAGAGTATGGCAAAATGCTTGTGACATCATGAAAGGTCTTGTCTTTTGAACAGAGCCAGAATAACACAAACCAGTGCTACACTGCTTTTAGCCTGATCTGAGGTCAAAAAAAGTTCAAGCTACCCGTGTTTACCAGTCACTTGTGACTGATGGCTGACAGAGATCTCTGTGAAGAGTGTAACTTCTATGTCTTATTGCAACTCATCTTATTACTTAATGTTAAATGTCAATGTGTCATGATGTTTAAACATTGATATGCTCTTTATATACAATTTTACAAGTATAATGCTTAATACCCTCAAGTACAGCACCTTCTGCTAAGTACACCAATTAAGTATTCTCCTGATAATTATGCCTTTTTTCAAGTTTCTGGATGCACAAATTCTAATTGTTATATACCGTATCCACTCGGGTTAGCGCCCATGGGCGGCTAATTGGGGACAAAGTAAAAGAGGGGGGTGGGCGTTTACCCAAGCATGGGCGTTTATAAAGGTCGAGAACAGAACAAAACCATCCATTACTGCGCAATATATTAACAATCGTTTTCGCGCTAAAAACAAGAGCCTCTTCCTGTCACTTCCGCCTTTCAAAATTGCGACCACGTGTTGCGTTGAGTCGTGTCTTCCCTTCTTGACAGAAATGTCTTCACACGTGGATCGATTTTAATTGCGTTTTAAATGATAAATAAAAGTATATATCCAACTTTAACACAAAATATGCCTTGCAGGTCGAGAACAGAACAAAACCATTCATCCATTTAAATGCATTACGCAATACGAGGTCGTCATTTTAAAAAGCGGGAGTGACGGGGACAAGCTCTTATTTTTGGCGCGAAAACAAATGGAGTGTATCAACTCGCATTGAAAAATTTAATATATTGCGCAACGATGGATCCCTGGCTTCTCTTCGTGTTGCTGCACATCAAATTTACCGTGTTCCGCACATCGAATTTCTTCCTTGTTGACAGAAATGCTTTCACACGCGGATCGATTTTAATTGCATTTCAAATGATAAATAATGAAAACGCTTTGTTTTGAGGCTAAAATCAATGATGTGGAGAAATTGTCGACGTAATTGTGATAATATTAAGTACATACCTTTATTTATCATTTAAAACGCAATTAAAATCGATCAGCTACGGATATGAAAGTTCAATTTGACATGTTGGCCGCTCCACTTTTGTCTCGTGGGCACCCAGACGCTAAGGTAAAGGACGTCACGTACATCGTATTACGGACATCCAGGGAAGGTGGGCGTTTAATGATTTCTTCCTAAAAAGGGGGGTGGGCGTTAAGCCAAGCATGGGCGCTAACCCGAGTGGATACGGTATATGTTCTGTTGTTAGACTTATTATGATATATATCAGATTTCATTGATAAGAGATTAAATTTCCATTTGTTGCACAACATAAATATAATATGATATCAATGTCTGTGCTACTTTAAAATATTATTGATAAATAATAAAGATATGAATTATAAATATGCAATATACTGTCAATATAAGATTCTGGTAAAACTGCAAGACAGAAGCTTGTTAGTGGTAACAAACAAGGGCAGATTGTGCACCATCAACGATGCTATTCTGGGAAGGCCAATCTCGAAAAGGTAAAATATTCTTAGAAAATCAATTTGTAAGATATCATCTGGTCATGCAACACTGTCAAGCTATAGATTGACAGAAGCATACACTCATCTCAAGCCTGAGTCACCAGCCTAAGTTTGTATTGTTATGGCAACCAGAAAATTTATATTCATGTAAGGACCACACACATCTACTCTCAATAGTCTAATGAGAACTATACAGGTAATTACTATATACCTATTCATACTAATAGGAACACACAGATCCTCCTACTACTACAGCAAGAACCATAAGCACATCAACATGTACTCTTAATATGATAGTACACACCTACTCCTACCACTACAGCAAGGGACATGCACACACCTACTCCTCACACTACAGCAAGAGACATGTACACACCTACTCCTACCACTACAGCAAGGGACATGAACACACCTACTCCTACCACTACAGCAAGGGACATGCACACACCTACTCCTACCACTACAGCAAGAGACATGCACACACCTGCTCCTTCCACTACAGCAAGAGACATGCACACACTTACTCCTACCACTACAGCAAGGGACAGGCACACACTTACTCCTACCACTACAGCAAGGGACATGCACACACCTACTCCTACCACTACAGCAAGGGACATGCACACACCTACTCCTACCACTACAGCAAGGGACATGAACACACCTACTCCTACCACTACAGCAAGGGACATGCACACACCTACTCCTACCACTACAGCAAGGGACATGCACACACCTGCTCCTTCCACTACAGCAAGAGACATGCACACACCTACTCCTACCACTACAGCAAGGGACATGCACACACCTACTCCTACCACTACAGCAAGGGACATGCACACACCTGCTCCTTCCACTACAGCAAGAGACATGCACACACTTACTCCTACCACTACAGCAAGGGACAGGCACACACTTACTCCTACCACTACAGCAAGGGACATGCACACACCTACTCCTACCACTACAGCAAGGGACATGCACACACCTACTCCTACCACTACAGCAAGGGACATTTACACACCTGCTCCTACCATTACAGCAAGAGACATGCACACACCTACTCCTAACACTACAGCAAGGGACAGGCACACACTTACTCCTACCACTACAGCAAGAGACATGCACATATCTACACCTACCACTACAGCCAGAGACATGCACACACCTGCTCCTACCACTACAGCAAGGGACATGCACACACTTACTCCTACCACTACAGCAAGGGACATGCACACACGTACTCCTACCACTACAGCAAGGGACATGCATACACTTACTCCTACCACTACAGCAAGGGACATTTACACACCTGCTCCTACCATTACAGCAAGAGACATGCACACACCTACTCCTAACACTACAGCAAGGGACAGGCACACACTTACTCCTACCACTACAGCAAGAGACATGCACATATCTACACCTACCACTACAGCCAGAGACATGCACACACCTGCTCCTACCACTACAGCAAGGGACATGCACACACTTACTCCTACCACTACAGCCAGAGACATGCACACACCTGCTCCTACCACTACAGCAAGGGACATGCACACACTTACTCCTACCACTACAGCAAGGGACATGCACACACGTACTCCTACCACTACAGCAAGGGACATGCATACACTTACTCCTACCACTACAGCAAGGGACATGCACACACGTACTCCTACCACTACAGCAAGAGACATGCATGCACCTGCTCCTACCACTACAGCAAGAGACATGTACACACCTGCTCCTATCACTACAGCAAATGACATGCACACATCTACACCTACCACTACAGCAAGGGACATGCGCATATCTACACCTACCACTTCAGCAAGGGACATGCACACACTTACTCCTACCACTACAGCAAGAGACATGTACACATCTATGCCTACCACTACAGCAAGAGACATGTACACATCTATGCCTACCACTACAGCAAGAGACATGTACACACAACATGCACACACCTGCTCCTACCATAACAAGAGATATGTTCACACCTATTTGTAAATTTTCCATGGTAAGAAAAAAAATCCAAATACAGAAAAGTATTGCCTTTCATAATCATTCTATTTCTTAAAATTCTAATTCTCAAAGGCATTAAGTTGTAACTTTATACCTAACAACTATCCAAATGCATTTTAAATTAATCACGTAATCATCTGGGGACAATTGCCAACGATTGAATAGAAATATGAGGCACTGAATGCAACAGTTCTAAACTGTGGTAAATCCTCAATTAATGAGACCTTCAAAACATAACCCCCTGTGTTGATAGCTCTGCTGACTTGAATGAAAACACATAAACTGAGATTTTGTCTCAACTTTGATCACCTCCTCTGAAACTACTGGGTGGAGTTTTAAGTTATTAATAGGCAAGATGTATTTTCAGGGAACTAATTTTATCTATTTTCATTAGACTCAGATCTCTTTCCATTTTTTTATGATTATTTCAAAAATCAAATAGTTATCACTAAGTTGTCAAAGAGACTGCCTTTTGAATAACACAAAGATATTAGCCAATGAGAATTGGGATAACAAGTTGGGGACAAATTTGATATGTAACTTGTACTTTGATTGGTCAAAATTTTCATCTGCTCAAGTCTGCTCTTAAAAAGGATTTTAATGATCAGAAATGTTCACAAACATTACAAAAAAGCAATGATCAATATAGCTCTAAGGCCATAGGCCTACGTTTAATCACTTTTGACGGTTGTGAGATGTTGCATGCACATAAATTTTGAATTCAATGTCACTGTGTCAAGGTCGAAGGTCACATGGCTAAAAAGCAAGTATGATGAGGCACAGCTATGACCCAAGATATATCTGTATACTGAGTATCTGAGTATTAATTTTCCCCTATAAATGGTTGCTAAGATATGCTCCATTCAAAATTTGTGACCTCAAGGTCATTGCACCAATGTCGATAGTGATATCACTAAGATTTGAAGGAATCTGAATCTTTACCTCTGTATCTACCTCTGTGTAAATTTGATACATTTTTCTGGTAGTTTTGGAGAAGAAGACTTTTAACAAATGTTAATGAACAGACAGACAAACAGACAGGTGGACAGACATTCTCCCCATTCCTAAAGCTCTACAATTTCAAAGAAGCCAGCAGAGCTAAAAAAAGTCTAAATCACTGTAAGGAGTTACAATGCCAACCACAGCACCATCCATTCTGTCAGTATAAAATTCTGTTTAAATATCAGGTCCATGCATTCTAATTAAGCAGTCCTAGCTTAAATATCAGGACTATGCACAAAAAGTGTGCAGTCACAACTTACACATCAGGACCATGCACCAAATGTGTGCAGTCACAACTTACACATCAGGACCATGCACCAAAAGTATGCAGTCACAACTTACACATCAGGACCATGCACCAAAAGTGTGCAGTCACAACTTACACATCAGGACCATGCACCAAAAGTGTGCAGTCACAACTTACACATCAGGACCATGCACCAAAAGTGTGCAGTCACAACTTACACATCAGGACCATGCACCAAAAGTGTGCAGTCACAACTTACACATCAGGACCATGCACCATAAGTGTGCAGTCACAACTTAAACATCAGGACCATGCACCAAAAGTGTGCAGTCACAACTTACACATCAGGACCATGCACCAAAAGTGTGCAGTCACAACTTACACATCAGGACCGTGCACCAAAAGTGTGCAGTCACAACTTACACATCAGGACCATACACCAAAAGTGTGCAGTCACAACTTACACATCAGGACCATGCACCAAAAGTGTGCAGTCACAACTTACACATCAGGATCATGCACCATAAGTGGATAGTCAGATATCAAGACTATGTATACTTGACTGTCTGTTATCAGGCAGTCAGAACTTGAATATCACATGCACATATTACTTGACTGTTATCAGGCAGTCAGAACTTGAATATCACATGCACATATTACTTGACTGTTATCAGGCAGTCAGAACTTGAATATCGCATGCACATATTACTTGATTGTTATCAGACAGTCAGAACTTGAATATCACATGCACATCTTACTTGATTGTTATCAAACACTTGAATATCACATGCACATCTTACTTGACTGTTATCAAACACTCTGAACTTGAATATCACATGCACATCTTACTTGACTGTCTGTAATCGGGTAAACTATAATATGTACATCTTACTTGACTGTACGGTATCAAGCAGTCACAAGCAAATCTTCATGCCTTCCTACTGGCCTGTCTGATAACTCATGTATCTCCATCAACATACTCTTCTAACCATTATTTACAAATACGTAGAACAATAATCAATATAAAGCAGAAGCTTTGGCACGAAGAAGGTATTGATGTCAACACATCGATACATGTGGGTAATCACACCTCCTGATAGATGCCTGTGAATCTTACCTAATAATGTTCCATCAGATGACACCTCCATGCTAATACTCATCCAAATAAATTCATGGATTTAGGGTGATCAGGTTTTGCCCACTGCTACATTAATCCAGAGATTTAACAACAAACCTTCTTGCTACACAACTGAGCAGTCACATCTCTCATCTACATAAACTATTGCATGGTTCCCTTGAAGGCCACTAAGCAACTATGCTGACACAGTCCAGGGAGGGACAAGTAAAGAAAGCCAGGGAGGAACTACTAACACAGGCCAGGGAGGGACTACCAACACAGGCCAGGGAGGGACAACTGAATAAAGCCAGGGAGGAACTACTAACACAGGCCAGGGAGGGACAACTGAATAAAGCCAGGGAGGAACTACTAACACAGGCCAGGGAGGGACAACTGAATAAAGCCAGGGAGGAACTACTAACACAGGCCAGGGAGGGACTACCAACACAGCCCAGGGAGGGACAACTGAATAAAGCCAGGGAGGAACTACTAACACAGGCCAGGGAGGGAGAAACTACTAACACAGGCCAGGGAGGGACTACCAACACAGGCCAGGGAGTGATTACTAACACAGGCCAGGGAGGGAAGAACTACTAACACAGGCCAGGGAGGGACTACCAACACAGGCCAGGGAGGGATTACTAACACAGGCCAGGGAGGGAGGGACTACTAACACAGTCCAGGGAGGGACTACCAACACAGGCCAGGGAGGGCCTACTAACACAGGCCAGGGAGGGACTACCAACACAGGCCAGGGAGGGACAACTGAATAAAGCCAGGGAGGAACTACTGACAAAGGCCACGGAGGGACTACTAACACAGGCCAGGGAGGGAGGGACTACTGACAGGGAGGGAGGGAATACTAACACAGGCCAGGGAGGGACTACTAACACGGGACAGGGAGGAAGGAACTACTAACACAGGCCAGGGAAGGAGGGACTACTGACAAGGAGAGAGGGACTACTGACACAGGCCAGAGAGGGACTACTAACACAGGCCAGGGAGGGACTACTAATACAGGCCAGGGAGGAAGGAACTACTAACACAGGCCAGGGAGGGAGGGACTACTGACAAGGAGGGAGGGACTACTGACACAGGCCAGGGAGAGAGGGACTACTGACAGGGAGGGAGGGACTACTGAATAAAGCCAGGGAGGGACTACTAACACAGGCCAGGGAGGGACTACTAACACAGGCCAGGGAGGAACTACCAACACAGGCCAGTGAGGGACTACTAACACAGGCCAGAGAGGGACTACTAACACAGGCCAGGGAGGAACTACTAACACAGGCCAGTGAGGGACTACTAACACAGGCCAGAGAGGGACTACTAACACAGGCCAGGGAGGGACTACTGACACAGGCCAGGGAGGGACTACTGACACAAGCCAGGGAGGGATATCTAATACAGGCCAGGAAGGGACTACTAACACAGGGCAGGGAGGGACTAGTAACACAGGCCAGGGAGGGGGGACTACTGACAGGGAGGGGGGACTACTGACAAAGGCCAGGGAGGGAGGGACTACTGACAAAGGCCAGGGAGGGACTACTGACATAGGCCAGGGAGGGACTACTAACACAGGCCAGGGAGGGACTACTGACACAGGCCAGGGAGGGACTACTGACACAAGCCAGAGAGGGATACCTAACACAGGCCAGGGAGGGACAACTGAGGAACAACTAAAACAGGCCATGGAGGGACTACTAACACAGGCCAGGAAGGGCCCACTGACACAGGCCAGGGAGGGACAACTGACACAGGACAGGGAGGGAAAACTGACACAGGACAGGGAGGGAGGGACTACTGACACAGGCCAGGGAGGGCCTACTAACACAGGACAGTGATGGAGGGACTACTGACAGGGAGGGAGGGACTACTAACACAGGCCAGGGAGGGCCTACTAACACAGAACAGTGACCATTGAAATGAGCCAGGAAGGGACTACTCATCATAATTTATCACTGAGTATCATGACAGCATTAGAACATTTTTGGCTCACTTTATTACTGTGACACAAGGCCCCTTATCTACCATGGTATTTTAGTTCATCATTGATTTCCCCTTAGCTCAAAGCCATCGTTTCCTCTTGGTAATGATATAGCAAGAGGATATTATTCCTCTTCAGTGCTATGATACTAGACCACCAGACTACTGGTGTCCAAGTTTTAATTTAGTAACAGGATGCCTATTGTATGGGTACAGAGACAGAGTATGAGCAAACATTTTAAGCTGGGAAGTCAGTATTTTGGCTGCATATTGAGTATCAATTTTGGCTGGATATTTTGAGTCTGGTTTCTGCCTTTACACAACCTTGAGGAAATTAATCACTGGTTGTGCTGTTGTCAGATATTATTCTACCTGGGACTTGCAGGTTATATATGGGCTGAGGTATTAAGCTCTGAATACTAGCCATTCCCACCAATTTCATAATTTCCTGTCATACAGAATTCTAACCATTCTCGACTTCATGGTTCCCATCATGGTTCCCATCATGGTTCCCATCATGGTTCCCATCATGGTTCCCATCATGGTTCCCATCATGGTTCCCATCATGGTTCCCATCATATAGAAACCCTAGCATTCTCCAAAATATAATGGTTCCCTGAAATACAGAAATCTAAGCATTCTCACAAACACTGTGGTTCTCTGTCACATAGAAGTCCAAACATTTTCCCAAATATCATGGTTCCCTGTCAGAAAGTAGTCTACTTTCACCAATGTCATGGTTTTCTAAACTGCAGAAGACTACATATGATCAACAGTCTCTGTGGAAGAAAATATTTTACAATGCTTTAACTCATATCAATATGAAACATTTCACATCCATGGCACAAAGTTGTCTCAACATTATTTTTCACCATACAGATATACATCTTCATGTTTCAAAACATATGACATTTTGTAAAATTAATTCAATAACTGTGTTCACAATGTTGGATTGTTGTTCTGCTATCAAGGCCTGTCCTCTATATTAAGTAATATAACAATGGTAACTAGGCAAGCATCTTGGTAATTGTCACATCTAATAAGAGTTTTTTATAAGCCTTGATTTCCAGGGTTGGCTGTCATATTCATGCCAAGTCTGCATACAGCTGAGACCTGGTCGCTAAATCCCTGCATTGTAATTTAATATTCCATGATATATCATGATGTGCTCTGCTGACATATTTGATTAATAAGCAGATGAATAAATAATTACTGAATCCACATCGAACATTTAAACATAGATCTAAACGCTGTACTAACCATTGCTTTTTTGTAATATTTCCTGGAAATGCCTGCATATTGCATGATAAATGATAATTTACATTTCAAGAATAGACAATGTAGCAGAAGTATTGTTGCAATATGGCAGGTTAACTACATCATTCCTACCTTGCTTTTCACAAAAGTTATAATCTGAGGCTATATTTAGATCAGAGAATGAGGCACTGGAAGTTTCAGGTCTATCATATGATTCAGGTCTCTATCATGTGATAAAAGCTGATCTTAATAGAAAATGGATAGGAATCACCCCTTTACAATATTACATCTAAGCTAAAGATAACATTGGATGATGGTGATTTCTTTTTATTTAAGCTGATCAGGAGCTTCCCTAAATTCTTGTAAGTTATTATTTAAAATCCAATATGACAGCCACTCAGTCACCACCACATTTTTTTCTTCTGAAACTCTCAAACTGCTTAATTACAAGAATGTCTGTTAACATGTATGTTGCCTTCCAAAGTGCTTGAATAATAACTGTGTTTATATTAACATTAGATGATTATGTTATGATTATGATTATGTCATATCCCGCATAAGTAGATGACACCAAAGAAATTATTCAATTAAAATATTGTATGGACACACAGACAATTGCAATGATGACAATACTCCATTAAAAAGGCTTTGTGGTGAGAAAAATAAGAATATGCAATTACCTTTTTCTCACTGCTTATAAATTTCACTACAAAAAATCTTCTCTGGATGAAACTCCTGTATGTGCCTACTCTGGCAACAGAGTATGACAAATATTCAGTCAGTCTTACCTGACATTTGCAATGTTTCTCATTTAGGATACATATGGAATAATATGAATCATCATCTTGCCTGCATGATTCCTCAAGTACAATCATATAGCTATAAAGACCTCAAACTCCTAGTAAAAATATAGTCAAATAAAATTGGTATGAAATATCACATTCTGTAGGCACTAACAATAGTTGATTCTTATGAAGATTTTCCAACAATGACACTTTAAAATATGTACTGTTCACATATTGTCATTATAATATACATGTATTGATGTAACAATAAACAATATGACCTTGACCTCTAACATCCTGATAACTGTTCAGAAACAAATCACAGCGAGTCAAGTGGATGGAGTGGGGGTGGGGATACAGATAATGAAGACTCACATGCCTGGATATACATAGGAGCTCTCAAGCCATGGAAGAGGTCAAGTTCATGATTGGTGGGGGAGGAAGAGTAGAGCAGGGACATGCCTGGTATTAGAGGATATAACGTTTGTGATCTGACTATTTTCACTAACTAACATCAGGATCATATACAGGATGATATTTATCAACACCTCCTTATTCAATATACATGTAGCTTTATACATTCAAAGTCATCATTTTATTGTGCATTTATGAGTGTGTGTAAGTTAGTGTGCATATGTGTGTGTGAACAGATTGTACTATGCGTGTGCTGTTGGCAATAGACTTGATGCTTCAGAATGTACAAGTAAGCAGTGAGTGTGTTTGACAAGGATATTGAAAAAGTAGAGATTACCACTGTTACTCAGTACTTCATGACAGCGTGTGACAACATTTATTATGGTATAACTTTCAACATCAGCCTTATATTTTCTCATCTGAACCTACAATATCTAACTTGCAAAAGCTCAGGTAGCACTACAACATGTATATAAACTTTGTTACTGCCTCTGACATTCTCGGAACGGCTAACTTCTGTTGCTGTCAAGAAACTTAAGTGGCAATATGTAAGGTTAAAACTCTGTTATTTAAGTGAGAGTGTACAAAATAGCCTGGTGCATTATGTCTAATAATCTAGATGTCAGAATATTTGATTCAGCCTATCTTGTAACTTAAGCAAGTGGCAGTATGTATGATGCAGACTGGCGAATACTGTCTAATAACCGATGTGTCAGTTTTTAACATATCATCTAAGGCATACTCTTTAATAACTTAGGTGCCAGTGTTGAAGATATACCATGCTGCATTCCATCTGGTAACCAAGGTTACAGTCTATAACATGAACCTGGTTTAAAAATATTTGAAATATCAAACTGTCTGTGCATGACCACTAAAACAAGATTGGTGAGCTGGCAGATAGCAGGCTTGTATCTAACACTACATATCATGCAAACAGGTGGTGTCTCCTGGTGGAAAACTGGCTGTGTGTTTTGATAATCCAGTTATGAGATTACAATGGTGAATAGGAATAATATGGTGTTCAAAGAGGGAGAAGTCTTTCTATTATTCTAATTCCTCAGTAATTGCATGGTCTGACTCATGAAAATGATTGCTTTGGATATCTTTAAAGAACAAGTAAATGATTAAGCAATGAGAGCTAAGGCTTTATAAAAACAAGCTGAAATAATTAATCAAGGAAAAATGTCAATGATGGCTAAAATAAATGTTCACAAATCTGAAAAAGGCTGGTATGTGTTAACCAAAACCTATTTAATTTTTATTTTTGTTCAATCGACATGCCAGTGTTACTACATTTTAAGGAAGTGCACATGGTTAACTTTGATGAACTAGCAAATTGACCCAACTGGATGCAAAACAATGTTTAACTGAGGCCCTTATCCCTCACAGGACTTCTCATCAAATTTACAATTCACTTTACAATACCTATTCTTTGTATTTTTTCTTTTACATATCATCCCAATAAACAGATTTACTTTTAGCATGACAGTTAATTGTTTTAATATGGATTGTTTCATTGCTCATTTGACAGAAATGAGTAATGAATAATATTGTTATACAGATTTGAGGATCTTTGAGCATGGAAAGAATCTGCATCATTAATTGCTTCAAGAAAATGATTGCTTCCAGAAAATGATATTAAGGAATACACATTGAATAACCTGGTGCACATATTGGCAATTAAGAAATGGAAACATTTTAGATGAAAACATGGAGGCAGTCAAACTTGTCATGTTTATTAGGAATTTTAATCATCTTAAATTCATATATATATATATTTAATAAACTGACCTGATCCCATTTTGTATTTGGCCACCAGGTGGTGTTGATACAGAGCAGTATGACGAGAGCGGCGGAGGGCACGTAGCTGGTGAAGAGCTGTCCCACACAAGCACCTCAGGTGGTGCCCCCTGTGGTCGACTCCGTCAGTGAACACACTGACCTCGCCACCCAGCATGGAGACCAACTGGCATAGAGATCTTACATAGGATCTGTAAACATATAAAACATCTTATATCATAAATACATGCATATAAATCCTCATCATGAAATTAATATTACAATTGGACTACTTTCTGTAACATCTCTTATCATTAATGCATGGACAGAAACCATCTTCATGAATTTCATATCACAATCAGACTTCTTGAAACACAACTCCATTTCCAACTCCACTTTGTGATACACTATTTTATATCAAGGTTTATACACAACTATAGGTTTACTTGTAAACAGCTATATATACTAGTTGCAGGTACATCCAAATAGCTTTATATCAAAGAAAGGCTATAAATATTGTATATCCCAGTGAAGGCTATATCTTGGTTTAGTTAACTGATACACAGCTTCATGTTTTAGTTCATGTTCAAGTCAAATCTACTGATACACTGCTGGTAAATGAAATGACTCATTATTTCAATAACCAACAAAATTAATTTTTAATTCTTTGGAGTAAAAGCTGCATTTGCATTCTTGAGCATTCAACTGGATCTGATAATTAACTGTAAAATCTTATATTATAATATAATTATTTTAAAATGTCAGTCATTTCCCTTAAAACTGGTGATCATCACCAAATTTGGAATGTTCCAAATGAAATTTAAAAAATTCACATTTTCAATATTATTGATCAATACCTCTCTGTACATGATAAATAAATCTACTAAAATGTAAGTTGAATATCAATTTTGGGGAAAAAATCCTAAAAAAAATTGGATAATCCTAAAAAACTGGTTTACCAGTAATCCGGTACAGAGAATGTGTGTGTCTGATGTGTGTGTTGCAAGTTATTGCAAGGCTTTTGATGAACATTGGGAGATAATGCCCATAAAAATCCCATAAAACTGTCAGAACTTTTCTGTCTGCTCTTAATAGGGAAGTTTACCACTGAAGTAGAGAGATCCTGTTTCTTCATCGTACATAGTTCATGCAAAGTAAGCACACTCCTCTGCCCAGGCTCATCTGGCTGGAGGGTGAATTGAACGTCCACCATCTTGTATCAGAGTAAGAGTTAATCATTGTCATATTAAAAGGTCTTTATCCTTGAACATTGATTATGGTCATAGTGTTCACAAAAGTGCACACAATCCCACGAGACCGGTCATTACCTTGCACTCTTGATAAGATTCTGCACCATGTCAATTTGAACACCTTTGATGAAGATAGACTTACATAGACCACATATATTCTGTCAACCATAATGCAGTATCTATATAAAGTCTATATAAGCCATGCTAGTATCGAGCCATCAATCACAGAACATAAACAAATGACAAGCACATGTTAATCAGAAGTTATCCAGGTTTGAACAGCATAATGTTGTAATGATCTTTGTCAAAATCACAACATGTAAACAGTATTTGGGCAATACTTTATCTTTATGGGACATAGTTGTGAGAATTTCTTCATATTAGCCAAGTGCAGGTTACTTTGTGCAACCATTTCTTCCCTCTAACATCTCTCTGTCTCATGTCTCCAGTAAAAGGTTGAATAGGCTAATATATTTACTCAAAATTATTTTTTTATATAGGAACAATCTGAGACATGCTCACAAAATTGCTAAATATTGCAATATTTTAACCTTATATACCATAGCTATATAATCAATATGAAAATGAGAATTCTCCCAAAAAGGCACTGGGAGGTAAAAATGCAGGATGACCATCATAATTTCATCCAAGAACACAAAACTGTTATTTGGCATTATTTGGTCACTTATAACTTGTGCATGGCACAATGGGGTCACAAAATTTCCCCTGCAATACTTCATTTGGAAACATTTATGAATGGCCCAATATGTTTTGCTGCTATTGTTAATGGTTGTGAGTAAACCTATTGGTACTGGTGCTAACAGCGCATATTTGTTCAACTTCTTAGTTGATCACGGATGCCCAATGCACATATTCCTCATGTTTCAAGTTATGTTCCTTATGTTTGAAGCTATGTTTTTTGCCTTGAGACTAAGGGATTCCGGGTTTGAATCTCAGCCAGTTACTATCCAGTGCTGTGAGCAGACTCTTTTGCATTCACCAAGCTGTTAACCACCAGTGCTAAATTTCATTAAATTAATATGTAATCCTGAATTCATAATCTTATTACTCAAATTAACAAGAAACCTCATATTTTCTATGGTTAATACTTCAAGGTACAAGGTACAAGGGACTTGTATGAGGGTAAATAGACACATAACACCACCCCAGCATCCATTAGTCTGAACTTGACCCTTTAGTCTGTCCTTGATCATTAGAAGAAATCATGCTGAAATCATGCTTAATCTGAAGATTGTGCTAAATAAATAAGCAAGAAGTCAGATTGTGCTAAATAAATAAGCATGAAAATAGACTTACGCTCTTCCAAATATTGGACATTTAGCATGGTCTCATGAATTTAGCATGAATACATGGATTAAGTATGTTTTCATTGATTTAGCACAGAATGGTTCTAAGTTCCAGACTTCTCAAAGAGTTGGCTACCTCAAAATATAGGTCAAGGTCACTAAGGAGTAGAGCAATTCTCACTGTTTGAATGGACCCTGTTGCAACTTAATGTGTTAAAATCTGTCATTCTTTCAATCAATTTATTACACACAAAACATTCTTTCTATTTACAAACTGATAGTTTTTTTTCTGTATTAGCATTTGCAGCCAAAATATTAGTAATGTATGTTCTCTTCATAGCATACAGAATAGTAATCATCATATCAGCTGTCATGTCTACAATCATATCCCAGCATACATATTGAAATAACAAACGTTGAAACTCATGCAGTGAAAATTCAAGACATTTATACAATACCTTCATGTTTTAATCTTGGTAACGCTATCGTTATTTTTGTCAACATGTTTACAAGATTTTCAGAGATTTGGTCACATGACCATATATTGTGGTCAAGGTCAATGATAAGCATACCATTTTAAGGCACTGATCTGAGGGTAGATCAGCCATGCCTATCATCTCAATGGTATGTGACCTAAATACTAGTGCATAACTAAGATATATTAATCAGGAAGTATTTACTCTGTACCATTCTAATTATCTTGGGAAGGAGAGAGGAAAGTGTTCCCCTTTCTGGCATGCAATACAATAGTGTTTGTCCCAGGAGACATTTGGCGTCTGCCACTCATTCATAGATCCTATTGATGAGGCTTTCTGTTGATGCACTATATAATCTTAGCAATGGTGGGAGACCTGTTTGTTAGGATAGGAAATGAGTACAGAGGATTCAACTCATGTGGATAGGAGACCACTGAAGGCAAACATTTGATCATGCTGTTCTTCATGAAAGAAATGATCATTTCTTCATTGGCCTATTCTCTCTCTCTCTCTTTCTCTCTCTTTTTCTCTCTCTCTGTAGACATTGTATTTATAAATAAAACTACTTATTATCTAGTTAATTATGACAGATTTGAAGGTTATGTGCAGAATGTTTCCTCTCTCTGCCTTTCAGAAACACTTATATCACCTCATTTAAAAGTTTCTTTTGCATTTGCAGTACCGAAATATGGTGATAAAAGGGCTGAAATTGATTTTGAATCAATAGTTTCCTGGTCGACGAGTGGTTGTTGACTATCAACATTAGAATGCAGGAAGAGAACTATTTGATGAACAGGGTGGGACACAGTTGATTGGAAAATAAACTGTTTGACCTCCTTTCTTAAGAGCTATTTGAATGATGGTACACGATGCATAAAACAAGAAAAAACTATATTATATACAAACAAAATCTCAATGTTGCAATCTTATGGCAAACATTTCATTTGATAAAACATAACATAAAAATATTAAAACCATACATATTCATAAGATTATTTATCACTTCTATGATCTTAAACATTAGCAAATAAAGTAAAATCGGGCAAGATTAAACGAAATATAATATCTGCAAAGACTAAGTCAAGATATCAAAGTTTTCTACAATATATGGGTAACCCGAATATCATACAAAATGATCATCCTGATTAGCACACAAAATAGGAAACCTGAATATCTTACAAAATGGTCAATCGGAATATCACACATGTCAAATTTATCAGATTCCCCAATCTAATTCTCCCACAGATGCTACCTATGACAAGAGCAGGTACATAGAATTAAGCCTGTCTGTCTGTTGACTAAAGAACAATTTTAGTTTTATGCTTTGAAAGAAGTTTCACATTATTTTAGTATTCATATTACCTCCTTTGTTTACATTTTGAGTGTTTCATGTACATCAATGCTGAATTGTCATATTCAAAATAGTGAAAATGATTTTTTTTTATGAGCTCAATGATCATTCATATAATTTGAAGGAAAATTTAGAACATACTAAATTATCAACCATCCACATCACCAACTGATGAGAGCGCATTCGTCCATATTGATTTTAACACTATAAAGGATGCGTTTCAAAGGCTCTCCTTGACACTATATGGGTTGCATTTCAAAGACTCACCTTGATCTCTTTTAATGTAAATGTTATTCATGCACAAGCTAATTATATATTCTTGTTTATTGAAAATACCATCAAACAGAACAGATTTGAGGTCATAGCTTATTTCTGTCAACATTTTATTCTTTCTTAAACAGTGTAAACATTTTACATTCTTTCATATTATATAATTCCTATCTTGAAGTAAATAATCTGAAATATTACTCCATGAGGAAAACAAATATCAGTCTCCTTAAGCTATCCTGAATATAAGATTAAACATATGAAATTAGAATCTTCAGAGAATAAAACATACAGTTAGTGTTTTACAGAAAAATAAAGGCACAGGTGCAACTAACATCAAAAGTAAAATACATCTCAACATTGTTATTAGTGAGGACATATTTAACTTGATAAACCTTTTTATATCTATACATGTGCCAGAGCTGAGGTATTTAGCATGCTTCATAGGAACATTAAAATTAATCAACATATAAAATATATACTCTTGGCAGGTCTGATTCTTCTGTTGTTGAAAAGCAAAGTCAGCACTTTGCAAGTCATATCCTATGTGCTATAAATATGAGTGTACTTCATTCAATCATCTATTGGAGAAAAAGTTAGACAAAATGACAACTATTTCCCAATCAATAATCTTTAAGTTAAGGTGAAGAATACAATTTTTTTCAAAATCAAAATTAATTTTCAGGTGGTGAGAATATTTCATTGTGTGCATGGACCTTTGTTATGTTGGCATATGTAACAAGTTTTATTTATTGGATGCATTCTTTGTGCCACAGGTGCAATCTACTTGCATTAGCCAAGGTATCTAAGGGGTCCTGCTGACATCAGTGGGTTGCTTGGCCTTGTTGATATAAAAACATTTAAATAATGATCATACTTATTCAGTGTGTCTGTCATTGGCATTAATATTATATAACTACATTTTATCTGACATACCAAAGCTTTATAAATAACCTAAGTGCTCAATTATATACCATCAAAAGCTGATGGGAAAGTAATTAAAACCAAGGTTTCCTACTCTCAGGGAATAAATCAAGTTTTATAATTTGTATAATTCAATCAAGGTTACCTGTCATAATCATATTATAACAAGGGTCATTTCATACCTTCCATAAGTTGATTCAAATAAGGGTCATTCCACCTAGGTTACCTTCCATAAGTTGATTCAAATAAGGGTCATTCCACCTAGGTTACCTTCTGTAAGTTGATTCTAATAAGGGTCATTCCACCTAGGTTACCTTCTGTAAGTTGA
Source organism: Amphiduros pacificus (assembly GCA_949316495.1). Lineage (NCBI taxonomy): Eukaryota > Metazoa > Annelida > Polychaeta > Phyllodocida > Hesionidae > Amphiduros > Amphiduros pacificus. The sequence continues at coordinate 51,802,250 of OX439001.1, read as the reverse complement.
TTCTAATAAGGGTCATTCCACCTAGGTTACCTTCTGTAAGTTGATTCTAATAAGGGTCATTCCACCTAGGTTACCTTCCATAAGTTGATTCAAATAAGGGTCATTCCACCTAGGTTACCTTCTGTGAGTTGATTCTAATAAGGGTCATTCCACCTAGGTTACCTTTTGTAAGTTGATTCTAATAAGGGTCATTCCACCTAGGTTACCTTTTGTAAGTTGATTCTAATAAGGATCACAAGCATTTCAGTCAATCTTAGGAGGAGTCAGGTGTGAGGTCAGGTTGTAAAGTCTGGGAGGAGTCAGGTGTGAGGTCAGGTTGTAAAGTCTGGGAGGAGTCAGGTGTGAGCTCGGGTTGTAAAGTCTGGGAGGAGTCAGGTGTGAGCTGAGGTTGTATAGTCTGGGGGGAGTCAGGTGTGAGCTCGGGTTGTAAAGTCTGGGAGGAGTCAGGTGTGAGGTCAGGATGTAAAGTCTGGGAGGAGTCAGGTGTGAGCTCGGGTTGTAAAGTCTGGGAGGAGTCAGGTGTGAGGTCAGGATGTAAAGTCTGGGAGGAGTCAGGTGTGAGGTCAGGTTGTAAAGTCTGGGAGGAGTCAGGTGTGAGGTCAGGTTGTAAAGTCTGGGAGGAGTCAGGTGTGAGGTCAGGTTGTAAAGTCTGGGAGGAGTCAGGTGTGAGCTGAGGTTGTAAAGTCTGGGAGGAGTCAGGTGTGAGGTCAGGTTGTAAAGTCTGGGAGGAGTCGGGTGTGAGGTCAGGTTGTAAAGTCTGGGAGGAGTAAGGTGTGAGGTCAGGTTGTAAAGTCTGGGAGGAGTCAGGTGTGAGCTGAGGTTGTATAGTCTGGGGGGAGTCAGGTGTGAGGTCAGGTTGTAAAGTCTGGGAGGTGTCAGGTGTGAGCTCAAGATGTAAAGTCTAGGGTGTGTCAAGTGTAAGCTTGTACTATATTAATTTCTCATTATACTTCCCAGTGGGACTTTTAAATGCCATATATTTGATATTAGCTTTTTCGTTCTGAACCAGTTACATAAGATTTTGCAATCTTGTTTATCAAGCCACTCATAACATTTTGTAGATGCATACACTAACTTACATGTGGTTAAGCAAATTTCATGGTCAATAGACCAAGTTGATAGCTCTAATGTGGTCTGCATATGCGAGTCTCTCCAGTTCAATGGAACTCTCATGAATTATATAATGCTTGATTTACCATTTACCATGGTGGGTGTCTCGAGAGATTGTTACTCATAATAATCTCGGTCTTAGGGCTTTAACTACATCAACCTTATCCCAGATCAAGAGGAAATGGGGCACAGAAGGCTGGGACCAATCAGCCAAATCTGATTTTTTGTAGACTGCATCTCAAAGAAAAACAAGCTTTAAACAATGAGATAGAAGGGATTGTAGAACTTATCATAACAATATCATAAATAATACCATAACAATCATTATTCATATATCCTGTATTGGTTTTGTATCTATGTAGGATGTTGATAATAACAAAACAATCATCTACGTAGGATGTTGATAATGACAAAACAATCATCCAACAAAATATTTTATGGGAATATATACTCAAAGACTCAAACATTTCCAATATTATAACATATTTCTGTGCCAAACTGGTAAAGTCCACAAAAGTGGTCCTTGAAAGCGACCATAGTTTGGTCAATAAGGGCCTCTTTGACCCAAAACCACACTTGTTTTCTAATTATCAAAAGTATATATTAATTTATTGTAATATGGGTCTAAATAAAATTTCTTATACTCTTATACTAAAGTACTCTTATACTTAAACTATCTGATTGAAAAAAAAGGAGTCAAGGTGAAATACTGAGAAAATGTCAAGATGATATTCTGAGAATAAGACAAATTCTCACAAACATTACAAAAGAGAAATGATTAGCATAGCTCGGAGGATATTGGCCACATCTGGTAGTTGTGTATTGCATATACACGAAACAATTTAACAGAGTGCATGTTGATCAAGATTTGAATGTGTTGGGAAGAGTTCTTGTTTTATATTGCGTTACCTATGCAAATTTGGCCAAGTATTCTGAGCTGCTAACTGTTAATAGATAGTCACATAACTATAATACTTTGTTCTTATCATTTAATAACGACAATGCATGTAAAATGGTAAAATGGTTGAGGTTAATAGGTTGGTTTTCAGTTCATTTAACCAGTCTGGATAAAAGTACAGACAGCAGTAAAATTTGATCCTGCTATCTCTCACATCTAGCTTAAGGCACAGATTCGTCTGTCTATCAGCTATACTGGTGTGAAAGGGAATCTGAAAAGCTAAGATATTGCCAACAGATTCGGATTCATGCAATTTCAATTCTCCCTTGTAACAAATACAACTGTTGATAGATACAGGCTAATATCTTATCTATTCTTATCGTTTGGTTTGCAGATGGTGGGTCTGGATATGGTACATGAAATGAAATGCAGAAAGAAGAGATGAATTGATTAATGTAGGCTTTTCAAGAAAAATGTTCCCCACTCTGAAAATACTTGATTTTAACAGATTCTCTGGACAATAGCAGGTATCCATTCAAAAAGAGAATATATTGATTTCAGGCATCTGTTGCAATTTGAATTTCTTACATCATACAGTTTGCAGGTATCTGTTACAATTTGAATTGTTGCATCTTACAAATTGAAGGTATCTGTTACAATTTGAATTCTTGCACCATACAGATTACATGCATCTGTACAAATTGAGTTCAAGTATCATTACAGAATACAAATATCTAACCCACGTTGGGGTCAAGTATTTCAGATTGCAGGTAGGATATGGGTTTTAATTGATTTATCACAAAGTGTGTGGCTTGGTCAATATTAACTTCACTGCCATGATTTACATAATATATATGACAATATAAGAGTGATGTGACTAATACTAAGAATAATGGAGCTGAGTGCAGACTTTGGCAACAAATAATGTTTGCAGGGTTCATTTGCTACACAAACTGGTACTCATGTTCATGACAGGGATAACACACACTTCAATCAATACTTTAACTGATCAAAGGTCATGTTCAAGTGGAATAATGCTTCAACATAAGTATACAGGGAACATGTATCAGCTTATATCAGCAATTGGCACATGGAGCTAGCATTTGACATGTTTTCAAAACAGCTGTGAGTTTCATGCTAGCATCCCAGAATCAATAAATCATGATGTTTTTTTCCCAGGTGAAAACACTGAGATTTGGCTAATGGTGAGACTTGTTTGTGTGTGGCATAGACAGTTCTAAGCAAGTATGTTGCTATAAGGTCTCATTATGTCACTCATAATTCCATACTTGCTCTCTGTGGACACACTTCCTGTTGGCATTATTTCATAAGGGGATGTTCATGTTGGATTAATTGCTCAACTTGTCTGTAATGGTTTGAGGCATACAATGCCTTGTAATGCCTCTCTGTTCATCTCTATATTGTATCATAATATCAGCATCACCACCTTCCTTTCACAGTTACCTTCAAATAGTTTATACCTATCAGGTCTTGGTGACTCTACCAGGTTAGCCTGTCAGACTTGATGGATGATCCTCATGGGTACACAAGTATATACTGATTTTGTACCATTTACAAAAAAATAACACCAACTTGAAACCCTTGATAAGTATAAAACATTGAATCTATCGGGTCCATTAACTGATTCCCAACTTTTCCAATCTCGGTGATTAGAAGATAATATTGATACAATATTTTGCATCACATAAGGAAATGGTTTTGGGTACTTTTTCATTAAAATAACAAATGATTCTTGTGAAATCAAGGATGCCTTTACAATATGAAATATAAAAAAATGCACAGAAAACATGCTTTAAATGAAAAATAATACAACATAATATTGCAGTGTGATACAAAATAAAAACGATTCGTTTGAATACGAAATGTTCCTTTCTTAATATTTCATCATGAAACAAGTCGCCATGTGGGTCTTAACTTTTAATTACCAGTTTCATTAGGGGCTTCATGAGACATTGCTGTAATTATCATTATCATCATTAAGTTCTCAATGACGAAAAATAATTGTTTCCAAAACCTTTATTATCTTGCATTTCACAGTACTAAAATTACATCCTTATCATTTAATCATATTTTTATAAGAAAAAAAAAGATGATTCATTAAGCTTGAATAAGAGAAAATTGGGTTGAAATAGTTTATTCACTGAGAAAAAATATATTGACGCAACACAGATAAAAAAATCTATCATTTAAATTCCATTAATTTTGAAGAATGATTCAAAAATCATTAAGAATTTTTGTTGAATTTTGTTTTCAGCTTTTACACCATTAATCAATAAATTTGTATGTGTATTTCTCAGGAAGGAATTAAAACGTAACTTGAATTATTCTGTTTGAAAATGTTGATAACCTGAAAAGTGCAATTAACTAGAGTAGAGCTGGATAATTTAAAGAAATAAGGATATGGACGATGTAGAGAGTGAATGGGTTCTCAACTTGAAGTAATCCAGGTCTAAATATATATTGATGAGACTTCAAAGAAAGTTGAAACCACTGGTAGGAGCCACATCAACACCCATTTCACTTTCCTGCTTGTCAGTTAAATTATGATTTTTATATAAATATATTAACATCTGACAGATAACTATATCTATATCAGATATGGATATATGGAAACTTTGCATCACATCTATCTCTTTGCAATGTGTTTCCATTCTATTTCTGAACTATTTAGTAGTGCTTGAGTAGAGCTTTGACTGCAGAGAGATTGCAAGTGAACTGTACACTAATCATTTGAATAATACTGACAATTTTGAAAACCACATCACATGATTTTGAAAACCAAAATCATGAATATGTTGTACATTTGGCTTAACTGACTGTAGGTCTTTCTGTCTTACTTTAGATAATCTGTTGATTTATTTTGGGATTGCTAAAATAATACAGACTGAACGTTGATTGGTATCTTTACGAATAACTTATTGCTATCCTCAGTAATAACCAAATATCGTTATCCTAACTATTAACCTATTGTTATCCAGAAAGACAGTAAATTGACAGACGATTGGTACAGAAACTGACCATCCAACAGAAAAATATCCCTATTACCTGTATAACCAAGAGACTATAGGTTTTTAAATGACTGATATTTCATTGTCATCTTGCCGGACTATTTATTCTTATCCTAATCAACAATTTACAAACAATTCCCAGTCTTCCTAACTGACGATGCATGATTATTCTGACTGACTAGAGTTATACTGCACATATGGTGATGTACACTCTATTTTTAACCCTCCATTTCACCATGACACTCACCTTTCTGGAAATGGTCAAGCCTGCTACATGCTTCTGAGGGATTTTCTCTCATTGGTTGAGATTATCAAATTGATTCCATGTGCTCTACTTTCTCCATTTAGACCAGTTATATTGACAGGTAACAACAAACGTGCGTGATAATATGCTCCTCATGTGCATCAGCTGTGTGCTTGCTTGAAGAAGTGATTCCCCATTCAATGTGTGTATATAATATCGGCATAGTGTTGTTACCTTGCCTGTGGCACACACACACAAACACACACATACACACATGTATATATACAGACCGGCAGCAATCACACCTGCCTCAATGTAAACTTTATACACACACACACACCTTATGATCTGGGGCCAATCTGATCCTGTCTATAGGTTCCACATACAGTTAAATCCCTCTGTTGTTGTTGTGGCTGTTCATGTAGAACTGGGCCTGCAAATCGATATTGGATCAGTTCCACATCATTGCACTCACAGCACAATCTTCTGATCACAGCCAGGCATTACCATTCAGTATGGATCGTCTCGGAAATCTGAGCTTTACCCGATCCCAATATGTAAAAAGAGACTGGTTAAATATCAAATTAATTGGAATGATTCACAATGCACAGCTGGGTGGGCTTGCACATGCATACCCCTCTAATAACAGTCCTTCACTTTTTTATCTGGCAGGGTGGGTATGTCATGCCAGGAACTGCCGTTCTTTACTTTGTCATAATCATTGCTATTCATTCTTCACTTTTGTAATCATCGATATCAAACACTTATTTCTCATCAAAAGAAATAATTGAAATGTGATATGATATGTTTGTAATGTTATCTCTCCCATTCTACCACTGTATTACCTGTGGTGTATGTACTGCCATGATCTCCACCATTCTACCACTGTATCACCTGGCTTAGTAGACTCCTCACTGGTGTATGTCCTGCCATGATCTCTCCCATTCTACCACTGTATCACCTGGCTTAGTAGGCTCCTCACTGGTGTATGTCCTGCCATGATCTCTCCCATTCTACCACTGTATCACCTGGCTTAGTAGACTCCTCACTGGTGTATGTCCTGCCATGATCTCTCCCATTCTACCACTGTATTACCTGGCTTAGTAGACTCCTCACTGGTGTATGTCCTGCCATGATCTCTCCCATTCTACTGCTGTATTACCTGGCTTAGTAGACTCCTCACTGGTGTATGTCCTGCCATGATCTCTCCCATTCTACTACTGTATTACCTGGCTTAGTAGACTCCTCACTGGTGTATGCCCTGCCATGATCTCCACCATTCTACCACTGTATTACCTGGCTTAGTAGACTCCTCACTGGTGTATGCCCTGCCATGATCTCTCCCATTCTACCACTGTATTACCTGGCTGAGTAGACTCCTCACTGGTGTATGCCCTGCCATGATCTCTCCCATTCTACCACTGTATTACCTGGCTTAGTATACTCCTCACTGGTGTATGTCCTGCCATGATCTCCACCATTCTACCGCTGTATTACCTGGCTTAGTATACTCCTCACTGGTGTATGCCCTGCCATGATCTCCACCATTCTACCACTGTATTACCTGGCTGAGTAGACTCCTCACTGGTGTATGCCCTGCCATGATCTCTCCCATTCTACCACTGTATTACCTGGCTTAGTATACTCCTCACTGGTGTATGTCCTGCCATGATCTCCACCATTCTACCGCTGTATTACCTGGCATAGTAGACTCCTCACTGGTGTATGTCCTGCCATGATCTCTCCCATTCTACCACTGTATTACCTGGCTTAGTAGACTCCTCACTGGTGTATGTCCTGCCATGATCTCCACCATTCTACCGCTGTATTACCTGGCTTAGTAGACTCCTCACTGGTGTATGTCCTGCCATGATCTCCACCATTCTACCGCTGTATTACCTGGCTTAGTAGACTCCTCACTGGTGTATGTCCTGCCATGATCTCTCCCATTCTACCACTGTATTACCTGGCTTAGTAGACTCCTCACTGGTGTATGTCCTGCAATGATCTCTCCCATTCTACCACTGTATCACCTGGCTTAGTAGACTCCTCACTGGTGTATGTCCTGCCATGATCTCTCCCATTCTACCACTGTATCACCTGGCTTAGTAAACTCCTCACTGGTGTATGTCCTGCCATGATCTCTCCCATTCTACTACTGTATTACCTGGCTTAGTAGACTCCTTACTGGTGTATGTCCTGCCATGATCTCTCCCATTCTACCACTGTATTACCTGGCTTAGTAGACTCCTCACTGGTGTATGCCCTGCCATGATCTCCACCATTCTACCACTGTATTACCTGGCTTAGTAGACTCCTTACTGGTGTATGCCCTGCCATGATCTCTCCCATTCTACCACTGTATTACCTGGCTTAGTAGACTCCTCACTGGTGTATGTCCTGCCATGATCTCCACCATTCTACCACTGTATTACCTGGCTTAGTAGACTCCTCACTGGTGTATGCCCTGCCATGATCTCTCCCATTCTACCACTGTATCACCTGGCTTAGTAGACTCCTCACTGGTGTATGTCCTGCCATGATCTCTCCCATTCTACCACTGTATCACCTGGCTTAGTAGACTCCTCACTGGTGTATGCCCTGCCATGATCTCTCCCATTCTACCACTGTATCACCTGGCTTAGTAGACTCCTCACTGGTGTATGTCCTGCCATGATCTCTCCCATTCTACCACTGTATCACCTGGCTTAGTAGACTCCTCACTGGTGTATGTCCTGCCATGATCTCTCCCATTCTACCACTGTATCACCTGGCTTAGTAGACTCCTCACTGGTGTATGTCCTGCCATGATCTCTCCCATTCTACCACTGTATCACCTGGCTGAGTAGACTCCTCACTGGTGTATGTCCTCCCATGATCTCTCCCATTCTACCACTGTATTACCTGGCTTAGTAGACTCCTCACTGTTGTATGCCCTGCCATGATCTCTCCCATTCTACCACTGTATTACCTGGCTTAGTAGACTCCTCACTGGTGTATGTCCTCCCATGATCTCTCCCATTCTACCACTGTATTACCTGGCTTAGTAGACTCCTCACTGGTGTATGTCCTGCCATGATCTCTCCCATTCTACCACTGTATCACCTGGCTTAGTAGACTCCTCACTGGTGTATGCCCTGCCATGATCTCTCCCATTCTACTGCTGTATTACCTGGCTTAGTAGACTCCTCACTGGTGTATGCCCTGCCATGATCTCTCCCATTCTACTGCTGTATTACCTGGCTTAGTAGACTCCTCACTGGTGTATGTCCTGCCATGATCTCTCCCATTCTACCGCTGTATTACCTGGCTTAGTAGACTCCTCACTGGGGTATGTCCTGCCATGATCTCCACCATTCTACCACTGTATTACCTGGCTTAGTAGACTCCTCACTGGTGTATGTCCTGCCATGATCTCCACCATTCTACCACTGTATTACCTGGCTTAGTAGACTCCTCACTGGTGTATGTCCTGCCATGATCTCTCCCATTCTACCACTGTATTACCTGGCTTAGTAGACTCCTCACTGTTGTAAGCAACTGCCATGATCTCTCCCATTCTACCACTGTATTACCTGGCTTAGTAGACTCCTCACTGGTGTATGCCCTGCCATGATCTCTAACATGACCATTCGACTTATCTATTAACTGACTTAGGATGGGCCTGCTGGTTTATTCACTTTCAAGATCATAAATCTTATGGCCTGTAATAATCTCTACCATTCTAATATTCTATTACCTTGCAGTTGTATGCTGTAATCTCTAACGCTGTAAATTCTAATGCTGTATAATCTGAAGGTTCATGACCTGTAATGATCTCACCCATTCTATCACTCTTATGATATTTAATTACCGTATTATCCCTAATAGCCGCCCTCTACCTGATTACTGCCCCCCCCCCCCCTGTCTGCAGACCAGGCCTTGGTGGCTGGGGTAGTGGAGCAGCAGACTTACAATCCACATGGGTTTGCTATCTCAGTAATTAATATGTAAACAGTACTCACAGCTTCACTCGCAACATATCAAAGAAATCACACCCCTTGTACTGTTTTCCACAAACACCTGTTTAATATATCTCAATTTTAAGTGATGTTACACTGTAATTAACTCCCCATGTTGCATCAAAGTGTAAAATCTGACACCTGAATGCTGAGTGAGGGTCACATATGGATCACAGTATGACGGCCAGTAGCACACCCCAGACTTAATTGGTCAATTACCCTATAGGCACATGTTCAAGTGGGGGAACTGCAGGGCTCAACACTGATGATAAAAGATTGTCATTTTCAATACTTAACATGTTTAGTTGTTTTGTGTCTGGACTGACATTTTCATTTTTATTAGTTCATCTAAAATATATTAATACTGTACTGAACAATTATTCTTACCATCAAGTACAACAAGTACAACAAGATTTGGCCATTTGGCCACTAAATCTATCGTGAATCTGAAAAACAGTCAATTTTGAACCCTGGTCTTGGCATGTCTGCCAGTCATATATCAGTGGCCCCCTCAGAGGCAATGCTTCTGCCCCCGGGGCGGCAGTTAGGGATAATACGGTATTGATCTCTCCAGTAAAATAAGCTTCAAACAAGATGTGTTTCCAAAAAACATTCTTTTGTCCTACTGCTAATCTCAATCTCAATAATCTATTCTATGACTGACAGAAAAATGATATGTGTCACACTCTTTTTAGCTATGCAATATGAGGAATTGTTGATATGCTGCCAATGCTTAGAACAAATTCTTCCTTAATGTCCTATGTGAATCCATAATTCCTCAAACTCTATTTTGAAATATTGTCTTTCAAAAGTATTACTGCTTTTGAAATAAAATGAAAATAATGTGAGTGTTATATGATACTAATTGATTGATTTAGCATATTCTAATACAGCATCCTTCAAATTATAAAGGTTAAAATAAAATGTGCATGCATTATGGCAGTATCTTATAACAATCTTATCTATATTTTTCAATGAACAAAGAACACAATGTCTTTATCGTGCTGTAACCACACTATCTTGTCTTTATCTTGCTGTGACCACACTATCTTGACTTTATCTTGCTATGACCACACTATCTTGACTTTATCTTGCTGTGACCACATTATCTTGACATTATCTTGCTGTGACCACACTATCTTATCTTTATCTTGCTGTGACCACACAACCTTGTCTTTATCTTGCTGTGACCACACTATCTTGACCTTATCTTGCTATGACCACACTATCTTGACTTTATCTTGCTGTGACCACATTATCTTGACATTATCTTGCTGTGACCACACTATCTTATCTTTATCTTGCTGTGACCACACAACCTTGTCTTTATCTTGCTGTGACCACACTATCTTGACCTTATCTTGCTGTGACCACACTACCTTGACTTTATCTTGCTGTGACCACACAACCTTGTCTTTATCTTGCTGTAACCACACTATCTTTTCTTTATCTTGCTGTAATAATACTTTGTCTTGTATTTATCCACCGTTGTATTCATATGATAACTGCTTTATAGAAATCAGTTACTGGAAAAGACCACAAAGGCAACATGAATGAGCAGCTGAGACTCACTGATTTACCTGTAGAAAGATCATGCACACCTGAGCTTGTATTTCAACACAGAGGTGAATCATCCAAAGAATCCACTTGAATTTACTTTATTATGTGACTTAATATCAATTGAATTGGATATATATATATATATATATATATATATATATATATATATATATATATATATATATATATATATATATATATATATAGATAGATAATGCTTTTCAGCAATATGCTAGAAAAAAGCCACAGTTGGGAGGCCAACCCCAGTTTACACTTCAAACAATTAGAGTTTGTACCACTGTGGCACATGTGTCTGTGATGAATGAAGGTCACCTAATTCTGTTATCCACAATCAATACTATGGATCCAAGCACCGTTGTCCTTTACGGTGTTACTAATCATGTATGGTCCATATCCTGTCACAATGCCTTCACTTCCCATCCCCTGTACCATTAAGGAAATCTTGACTCAATGACCTATGTTCCAATCTCCTGTGCCATTAACCATATCCTGACTTTATGACCGGCTCCCTTCTCAGCCCCTGTAACATAAATCATATCCCGACTTAATGATCTCCCTTCCCATCCCCTGCACCATTAACCATATCCTGCCTTAATGATCTCCCTTCTCATCCCCGGTACCATTAACCATATCTGACTTAATGACCTCCCTTCTCATCCCCTGCACCATTAATCATATCCCGACTTAATGATCTCCCTTCCCATCCCCTGCACCATTAATCACATCCTGACTTAATGATCTCCCTTCCCATCCCCTGCACCATTAATCACATCCTGACTTAATGACCTCCCTTCTCATCCCCTGTACCATTAACCATATCCTGACTTAATGATCTCCCTTCTCATCCCCTGCACCATTAATCATATCCCGACTTAATGATCTCCCTTCCCATCCCCTGCACCATTAACCATATCCTGACTTAATGATCTCCCTTCCCATCCCCTGCACCATTAATCATATCCTGACTTAATGATCTCCCTTCTCAGCCCCTGTAACATAAATCATATCCCGACTTAATGATCTCCCTTCTCATCCCCTGCACCATTAACCATATCCTGACTTAATGATCTCCCTTCTCATCCCCGGTACCATTAATCATATCCTGACTTAATGATCTCCCTTCTCATCCCCTGCACCATTAACCACATCCTGACTTAATGACCTGCCTTCTCATCCCCTGCACCATTAACCATATCCTGACTTAATGATCTCCCTTCTCATCCCCGGTACCATTAATCATATCCTGACTTAATGATCTCCCTTCCCATCCCCGGTACCATTAATCATATCCTGACTTAATGATCTCCCTTCTCATCCCCTGCACCATTAATCATATCCTGACTTAATGATCTCCCTTCCCATCCCCGGTACCATTAATCATATCCCGATTTAATGATCTCCCTTCCCATCCCCTGCACCATTAATCACATCCTGACTTAATGATCTCCCTTCTCATCCCCGGTACCATTAATCATATCCTGACTTAATGATCTCCCTTCCCATCCCCGGTACCATTAATCATATCCTGACTTAATGATCTCCCTTCTCATCCCCTGCACCATTAATCATATCCTGACTTAATGATCTCCCTTCTCATCCCCTGCACCATTAACCATATCCTGACTTAATGATTTCCCTTCTCATCCCCGGTAACATTAATCATATCCTGACTTAATGACCTCCCTTCTCATCCCCTGCACCATTAACCATATCCTGACTTAATGACCTCCCTTCTCATCCCCTGCACCATTAACCATATCCTGACTTAATGATCTCCCTTCTCATCCCCTGCACCATTAACCACATCCTGACTTAATGACCTGCCTTCTCATCCCCTGCACCATTAACCATATCCAGACTTAATGACCTCCCTTCTCATTCCCTGTACCATTAATTATATCCTCACTTAATGACCTCCCTTCTCATCCCCTGCACCATTAACCATATCCTGACTTAATGACCTCCCTTCTCATCCCCTGCACCATTAAACATATCCTGACTTAATAATCTCCCTTCTCATCCCTTGCACCATTAATCATATCCTGACTTAATGACCTCCCTTCTCATCCCCTGCACCATTAACCATATCCAGACTTAATGACCTCCCTTCTCATACCCTGCACCATTAACCATATCCAGACTTAATGACCTCCCTTCTCATCCCCTGCACCATTAACCATATCCTGACTTAATGACCTCCCTTCTCATTCCCTGTACCATTAATTATATCCTCACTTAATGACCTCCCTTCTCATCCCCTGTACCATTAACCATATCCTGACTTAATGACCTCCCTTCTCATCCCCTGCACCATTAACCATATCCTGACTTAATAATCTCCCTTCTCATCCCTTGCACCATTAATCATATCCTCACTTAATGACCTCCCTTCTCATCCCCTGTACCATTAATTATATCCTCACTTAATGACCTCCCTTCTCATCCCCTGTATCATTAATCATATCCTAACTATATGACCTCCCTTATCATCCCCTGTACCATAAATCATATCCTGACTATATGACCTCCCTTCCCATCCCCTGTACCATAAATCATATCCTGACGTAATGACCTCCCTTCCCATCCCTGTATTGCTTATCTTATCTTGTCCTGACACATTATTAATTAATGCTGATGGTGTATAAATCAACAGGTGGTGCTGTTGGCGATTCATTAAGACAGGAAAAGATAAATTGGTTTGGTCCATGTTAGATTTGAGTTATTTGGTGGTCTTTTTGATATCCAGATAATTTCAATCAATTCATACAGCATCACCTGGTGTTTCATACAACATCAACATACCTCCCACATTCCCTGTAATGTTCATCAAATCTTCACATATTCCCTGTAATGCTCATCAAATCCTCACATATTCCCTCTAATGCTCATTATATCCTCACACATTCCCTCTAATGCTCATTATATCCTCACACATTCCCTGTAATGCTCATTATATCCTCACACATTCCCAGTAATGCTCACCATATCCTCACACATTCCCTGTAATAATCACCATAATGCTCACACATTCCCTGTAATGCTCACCATATCCTCACACATTCCCTGTAATGCTCACCATATCCTCACACATTACCAGTAAAGCTCACCATATCCTCACACATTCCTTGTAATGCTCACCATATCCTCACACATTCCCTGTAATGCTCACCATATCCTCACACATTCCCAGTAATGCTCACCATATCCTCACACATTCCCTGTAATAATCACCATAATGCTCACACATTCCCGGTAATGCTCATTATATCCTCACACATTCCCAGTAATGCTCACCATATCCTCACACATTCCCTGTAATAATCACCATAATGCTCACACATTCCCTGTAATGCTCACCATATCCTCACACATTCCCAGTAATGCTCACCATATCCTCACACATTCCCAGTTATAATCACCATAATGCTCACACATTCCCTGTAATAATCACCATAATGCTCACCATATCCTCACATATTCCCTATAATGCTCACCATATCCTCACACATTCCCTGTAATAATCACCATAATGCTCACACATTCCCTGTAATAATCACCATAATGCTCACCATAATCCTCACACATTCCCAGTAATGCTCACCATATCCTCACACATTCCCAGTAATGCTCACCATATCCTCACACATTCCCAGTAATGCTCACCATATCCTCACACATTCCCTGTAATGCTCACCATATCCTCACACATTCCCTGTAATGCTCACCATATCCTCACACATTCCCTCTAATGCTCACCATAATGCTCACACATTCCCAGTAATGCTCACCATATCCTCACACATTCCCTGTAATGCTCACCATATCCTCACACATTCCCTGTAATAATCACCATAATGCTCACACATTCCCTGTAATGCTCACCATATCCTCACACATTCCCAGTAATGCTCACCATATCCTCACACATTCCCAGTAATGCTCACCATATCCTCACACATTCCCAGTAATGCTCACCATATCCTCACACATTCCCTGTAATGCTCACCATATCCTCACACATTCCCAGTAATGCTCACCATATCCTCACACATTCCCAGTAATGCTCACCATATCCTCACACATTCCCTATAATGCTCACCATAATGCTCACACATTCCCTGTAATGCTCACCATATCCTCACACATTCCCTGTAATGCTCACCATATCCTCACACATTCCCAGTAATGCTCACCATATCCTCACACATTCCCTGTAATAATCACCATAATGCTCACACATTCCCTGTAATGCTCACCATATCCTCACACATTCCCTGTAATGCTCACCATATCCTCACACATTCCCAGTAATTCTCACCATATCATATATCATAAGATATAATTGACACAGATAGTCAGATAATGCAGTATACACGCTATTCAAATGTTCCAGATTGTTATAATTCCCATCATTCCTTGTAAACATATTGTCCCAAAATTTGCAGATTTGTTGGATAGAAGGATGAAAGGACAGAGGAAATATACTAATCAATTAAATTTTTAATATGATCTGAATTCACAAGTGTCAATTACTGAAGATTCAAGAGTCACCATTTGAGCCATGTAGTTAATAACAAGAATATTTTTGGCTCACATGGGACACATCTGTAGAATAAGGTTCTGAATGACAAAAGAAGACATGCATAAACGGATCAATACATTCAAAAGTTTGCATAAAGTTCAATACATTCCAAAGTTTGCATAAAGTTCAATTTATTCCAAATTTTACTCAAAGCTCAAGGTGGCACTGAAGTGCAATTAGTATAAATGATATACTTTAATAATCACTGTCATTCAGTTCATTAATAAAAAAGGCATTCACTGAATGGCAATGTGCTGTGTTCAGTTGCTGGGTGACACAACAGGAAAATATAGGAATAGATAACCACTTTTTTTTTCGGAATAATGTAAACTAAATTTGCCACAGAGGCTTATAATTCAAATGTCTTCAGACTTAATTACCGGTATTAAAAACAATTACTTTATATCCACACTGTTTGCATAACGATTAAATTTGTAATAAGGTGTTCATTAATAGGTAGCACATGTATGAACTATTTATTCAATTTGTCAAATCAGATATGAAATATCTGCCACACTCCAAATGTTTGATTACATGGGTGAGAACTGTGTAATTAAACATACCAATAGCATTGCTTCACTCATAAGTCCATCAACATGTCCCCCACTGAGATGTCCAGTCTGCTGTGTTAGCTGAGATTCAATCAGGATACATCACAATATATCACAATAAATGAGGTAAACATTGTCAAGCTGAGCATGCCTTCTCCACAAATGTGTCATAATTGCAGGCTACTTCCACTGGCTTATCACATGATGTAATTTGCAAAATGAGCATTTATCAGCACAATGGCGGTTAGGTGTTCTCCCAATGGGCATGGCCACTCCCTCACCAGGTGTCTCTGTAAGCACTGGCCTCAGTGATGGCGTCCCTCAAGGGTACATGTTAGACCATCTACCTTTGATGGGCTTTGATGTCATGTGACATCAAAGTGTTCGCATCATCAGTCACAATCACAGAGTGTTACTGCAGTTGGGACTACGTGCCCAAACTAGCCCCTTGTAACTGTAGGTCATTGTGCTGATCAACCCTAATCAATGCAATCTTATAAAATCACACCAGCAATTTACCAAATTATATAATTATTTTACCTAATTAGTTACCTCCATCTAAAAATATATGTAGGTAAAGACCTAGAAATACAATTATTTCTTATTTTTGTAAATTATGGGCAAACTTATATTGGAAACATTACTTGCAAAGTGCGCCATGAACAGATGCTGTTATTTTATTATTATTATTATTATTATTATTATTATTATTATTATTATTATTATTATTATTATTATTATTATTATTATTATTATTATTATTATTATTATTATTATTATTATTATCATTATTATTATTATTATTTTTATTATTATTATTATTATTATTATTATTATCATCATCATCATCATCATCATCATCATCATCATCATCATCATCATCATCATCA
This sequence comes from Amphiduros pacificus, assembly GCA_949316495.1. Classification (NCBI taxonomy): domain Eukaryota; kingdom Metazoa; phylum Annelida; class Polychaeta; order Phyllodocida; family Hesionidae; genus Amphiduros; species Amphiduros pacificus. Next base: position 51,785,364 of record OX439001.1, on the reverse strand, counting down.
TCATCATCATCATCATCATCATCATCATCATCATTGTTATTATTATTATCATTATTAGAAAGATGATTTAACCTGCTCTGGAACTGTAATGACGATGCGAGCAAGGTAAACACAGTTGTGTGAGGCTACGAGATGCACATTTCATTCCACTGAACATCGTATATACAAATGACCACAGTTCCATCAATAATTGGAGTAGAAAGATAATTTAACCAGGAGTGAAGTCATCTTGACGTTGCGATCAAGGTAAACACAGTTGTGTGAGGCTACGAGATGCACATTTCATTCAACTGAATATTATATATACAAAAGACCATACCTTCGTCAATAATTGGAGTAGAAAGGTGGTCTTCCTTGCTCTAAAACTGTGTTGACATTGCAAGCAAGATATGCAAAGTGACGTCATACAGAAATGTGTCATAATGACATCAGACAGGAAAGTGTTGTCATAGTGACATCAAACATGGAAGTTTCAACATAGTGACGTCATGGTAACATCATAAATTATGTTAATATGAATACTGCTGTTACCTTTTTGTAAGCTCCTCCCTCTGTACCGCTTGAAATACCAGTTTTCGGCTATTTTGACTAATAATAAAAGGAATTTATGCTATGTCCCCTCAACCATTCTTGATATTTCATCTTTTTCTTTCAAATGAGTCCAAGATCAAGCCAATCGGTGCAGCGGATACTCTGTTTTAATTAATTAATGACTTTCTCATTCCTATTCATGTTATTGATAATTATTATTATTATTATTATTATTATTATTATTATTATTATTATTATTATTATTATTATTATTATTATTATTATTATTATTATTATTATTATTATTATTATTATTATTATTATTATTATTATTATTATTATTATTATTATTATTATCTTGAAATGCATAACCTCAGCTTACATAACTTTTGTAATAATTTGCTATGTAAGGTATGGACTGAAACAAACTTGTCACTGAAAAAAGTTTGAGAATGATGCCTGAAAATAACTTAAACTTGCCAAATCCCTGCTCTTGACATTCCAGAGATGTGTGTGACGCTCAATGATGTCAGAAGAAATCAGACTTTGTTATCTACATTGTGTTTTCAGGCATGTCTCAGCAATTCATATGGAAAGACATTTGGGACTGACGAGAGATAGCTTCATTAGGGGTTAAATGGATTTAACCCCTAATGGACGGGAAGGACAGCAAGTCCACTACCGATAACGGACAGGAGGGACATTGACGTCCCCATTGTTCTAGCTCAATGACGTCATTTTGTAACAATCCCTTGGGCAGCAACTTGTTACAATGTAATCATGATAATGACGTCAGACTGATTTGATCATGAACTTTTGACCCCAGCACTTCATTGAGCATTTTGAATAACCATGGTTATAAATTTTATCAATTAAATATGTTGACCGATCATGTTGATACACTAGTCCAGAAAAAAAATGGTTAGTCCAGCCAATCAACAAAATTTAGATAGCCTAGTCCATTAGGGGTTAACAAGATATAAAAGACTAACACTGTACCTGACCCAGGTAAGAGAAAGTTATATTGAATATATTAAATGCCAGAGGGCTACATAAGTGAGAAACAACAAGCAAAAAAGAACATCAAAAACTGATCAGATTGACTAAATCTTACATAGATGAAAAACAATTATACAGGTGATGGACAGGAGCCCAATGAGGAGACAGCTGCACAAGTGAGACAGCTGCACAAATGAGACAGCTACACAAGTAAGAGACAGCTGCACAAGTGAGACAGCAATTATAAGGGAATCAGATATTAAAGACTGAAGTAGCCTGACACATGTGAGAAAGCTAGAAAGACAGCTACATAAGTTAGAGATTGATATCTTGGGGAGAGACTGTTGTACTTGTAACTGAATGACACTGGCAATCATCTCTGTTGTGGTGTTAAATGTAAATGTTTAATCTAAAAAAAAATTATGCTTTGTTAGTGTCGACATCGTTTGAATCATAACAAAATTGACTCACCCACTCATTAAGACCTTGATTTGATTTTGAGTTGAAAATGTATTGAGCCTGATGGCCAAATCTTCAGAAGTCATGCAGTCCAATTGAATATAGAGGGCACCACTGAATGGTGGTGATTGTGAAGCAGACGATCGATTGACTTTTGAAGTATGAATATGAGGCGGCTTTTAAAACCTTGATAGAAATGAAGTAAATCCATGTTAATTTTGTTCTGGAATCTGCATGTTAATAACACATCACTGACACATCAAAAACGCAAAACTTTGTGCTAAACTGTTTGCAGAATATTCGTGAACGGTAGCATATTTAAAACATAAAAACTTAAAGATGGAGGAAGAAGATGACTTCAAAGTTGTAAGAAGGAAGAAGGGATCTCGGATGAGATATTTAATGACAGCATCACAGAAGGATAAATTGGCTTCTGACTCTAGCGCTCCATCCACCGATAAAGCATACGTGAGAAAACGACTGATCAAAGACAGGTAAGAGAATGAAATGGGCGATAATACACTTTTAACCCACGTCTGCTTCACATGTTCATCTGCATCTATGGCTGTACACGATTGGGTCCGGCAAGTTAGCCCGGGTTATCCCGTTTCTCCACGATTGAGCCGGCGGGTTTCCGGCGGCGGAAGGTGGCGGACGCCGACCTCCGCCCTGTGAATACCCTCGGCGAATTCGGCGGAACAAAATGGAGGATCCGGCGATCTGCCGCTCTCGCCGCCGGCTAGACGGCGGGTGCCAATCGTGTACAGCCATATATCTTTTAAGTTTACTCGGCAAAACCAATTGGCATCACGCCGAGAGTGCAAGATAGCACAAAAAACAACCCCAAAAGGACAAGCTACAGACTATACCCAAAGACATCGTCAAAATAGACTTGAAATCCTTTGTTTTTAGAAATACCATGCACTGCCCATCCAATTTAAGTCCCGACTCTGTAAGAACTCAACTTCCGGCAACTAACATTCAAAGAATTATGTACCGTTTAAATCAACTTACGATGTCAGCCCTGTTTGAAAAAAATTCTTTGTTATTTCTTCATCTCGGCATCGTTTCGCCATTGTTTACGAGTTTGCGTAATCAGGTGAAAGTGGGTCAGTTTATTCACGGGAGTGACAGCAACGATCTGAAGCTCAACAACGTTGTGGTCCTTCTGACGTCATATGAAGATTCTCCCTTTGCGTTTCCATGACGTCATCACTTGGACTCTCCTAAATGCCATTTCACGTTGTCATGTTTGATATCGGGTAAAAAACTGAAGAAAAAACACTCCAGAATTCACACAGATTTGTATTTTTAGGCATTATGACTGGGAACGATAGTGACATGGGTCATAACTGCTACAGTCAATCACCGGAGGTCGAGTTTATTTTCTGGGGAAACTTCAATATGATGGGCAGTGCGTGGTGTTTCGCGAATCAGTGGATTTCATGTCTATCTTGCCGATGTCTTTGGGTATAGTAACATATTAGAACAACTGTCACCGCCCTTTCCTCCATGCAATTTGCAGGTCCCCGACACATGCATTCAGTGTGGTTGCTATACTTGTCAGTGACCAGTTTCCACCAATGAAGTAGACCATGACTGTCAGCGGCTTCAAGGGTCCTCTCTAGCTTAGCTGCTGTAATCGGCGGTAATTGGTAGCGATGGAAAACTGGTCAGGCACGAGTACAAGAACAAATATCTGCTTGTATGGACTGGCTTATTATAATTTTGTTGATTGGCAAGACGAACATTTTTTTTGACTACTGTAGACTATATTGTAGAGGCAACAAAACAGTACTGCAGACAGCAGAGCTGCAGTTTCATTTTCAAAGCCTTTGAGCCTTGAAGATGAAGTGCATCTGTCAAGAAATTGTATAAATGTATAATAGCTTGATTAAAGTCTGGAATAAATTATTTTCAACAACTGTCTTGCTCCCAGTAAGAATTGTGGCATGGTGGAAATTCCTACATAATGGAATTGCCCAAAGTAGGAATTCACACTTTGCCCAAATAAGATATATCAATAACCATATGATAACTGAGATGACTGCATGGCATGCGGCCAATATAATTACAGTGGTTGTCAGTTTTATATAAAATTTTATATTGAATTCTTCCTCTGGCTTTTCTAGACATAATTGGCATCAGAGGATATGAGCATTGGTCACAAGTTTTCATTGCTTGTATATTATAATGGAAATATCACATTCTTGGAAATAGAAATGTTGATTGTCACTTTATTTTGACAATAATGTATTTCTACTTTGTCCTGCACAATGCAGGAAATATTCCTACATTGGAATAATTTCTACAATGGGAAAGGATTCTGTTCCCCAGTTTGACCAGGGCTAGAAAAGTAGACCTCACAAGAAGTGAGCCCTAGTTACCTGGTTTCTCTATAACTGCTCAAAACTCACAAAATATGGCTAATCAACCCTGAATGCCAAATTTATGTTAAAGGAAAAAGTAGAATGGCCGTAAATTAATATATATCACATGATCAAACAGGTATGGTCAAACAGGTTACAGTTGTATAGGGGAATGGTCGAAACAGCCAGTCAACAAAATTTACAACCATGGTTATTCAATACGCACAACAAAGTTCTGGGGTCAAAATTCATGAATCATGAGCCAAGCTGTCTGACCTCATTATCATGATCACATTGTAACAAGTTGCAGCCCTACAGAATTGAACAAAATCTTGTAATTTAGCCATTTCTGGTGGTAGTAAGGAGAATATATATATATTCATTTAACAGTGACAGTTTGCATTTGCAATTTTACCAAGACTGGCAAGAGTACTTATAAAGTTCAGCCAATAATGGTATCTTATCACGGTGGTTATTAGAATATACTGAAAAAGCATTACAGATTCTGTCTAAATGGACACTAGTGCTTACATATTTGCAGGTATGTTTATTTCAGAGGCGGTTCTGATTTGATGCCCTTGTGTTTGTTTCTGTGTGTGGTGAGAGTGATTCACACCTTGAAACACCTTAATTGCTTGGTGATTGGAAGCCACATGTCACCAATCAGCACACTCATTACACAATGGTCTGCCAGGTGGCACCTCTGAGGTGTCAAGTTATGACAGCACTGTCTCATCCTGTGACAGGTGATGATGTACAAGACAGATATGAACCCTGGATCTGTGTATAAATACTGCCCACCCTGCCATCATCTTCACTTACTTCCAGTGTTTCACTGACAGTAGAGAATACATTTAGTTGTACTTGATTCCCTCAAACATTAGAAATGGCAGATGTAGCTGACCACCCAGCAAGAGAACTTATTCTTCAGATCCGCACAGTGGACAAGAAGTTCCGCAGAGCCTGTCAAGAAGTTGTGATCCTCAACACCAGGATCTCAGATCTGAAAGTACGATATGGTCGAGCTGGCAAACAGAACTCTCGCAAGTTCCGTTGTGCAATCCGACTGCGCCTGATGATGCATCCTGGGATGGAGATGGAAGAATCTGAAGATGAGGAGAGTGAAGCAGAGAGTGACATGGAGGAAGACTGTGACAGTGACCTCTAGTGGCATTCTCCAGCCAACAAATAGGCCCTTCTCAGAGCCACCCAGGCCCTTCTCAGAGCCACCCAGGCCCTTCTCAGAGCCACCCAGGTCCTTCCCAGAGCCACCCTGGTTCTTCTCAGAGCCACCCAGGCCCTTCTCAGACCCACCCAGGTTCCTCTCAGAGCCACCCAGGCCCTTTTCAGAGCCACCCTGGTTCTTCTCAGAGCCACCCAGGTTCTTTTCAGAACCATCAAATCCTACAGAATGAGCAAACAGCCAAAGCTTGTCAAATCTTGAATGAAAATATCTTCAGGGGTATGGCAATTATTCTCGGGGCTAATTGATGATTTTTTTCTCATGAAATATTACAGCTCAGCTTGACAATGTCCAATTTCCCAGCAAGGTGAAGGTTGTGATCTCTGGAAGAATTAATTGCAATTGCAAAGAATTAATTGCAAATGCGCATTTTGCTTGCATTTATCTAAGTATTATCAACAAGACTAGTTGTTGATATCCCAAAGTACATATCCCAAACAGAAATTAGGGGTTACATAAAACTAATTTTAGATTGTAGATGTCAGGAGTCCTTGCTTGCTATAGGAATGGTGATATGCATGTGATGTGTGGTCTTGTTATAATATAAAGATTTTGTGCTATTGAAATTAAGACAAAAAAGATAACCCCTTGTTGATGGATGTGAGGTCCTGTCAAGCCCTTTTATAATACAGGTCCCTGGAATGGTGTGAATCTGGGATGAGAAGTCCTTTCAAGTCTTTGTATGATATAATAATGATGTGAACTGGGGATGGGTGTAGATACTGGAGTAAATTATCTTGTGTTTGATTCTGCTTTAAGTGACCAGCCATATGGGAGCAATAGGGTAAAGCAATGATGTCTTGGATGGGAGGTCATTTTCAGCACTTATAGGATATAGCAGTGGCTTGAACCTGGGATGATAAGACTTATCAAGTGTGCAAATTCAAATGAAATTTAAATAGGAAAATTACAATAATAATTACAATAAATTACAATAATAAAAATTAAATCATGGGTGCTGGTCCTCCGTCTACAGACGGATTTCCGTCAAAATTTAAAATCTGTGAACGGAAAATCCGTCAAATCGAATCGATTCCTCCGTAAAAAAAATAATTTCGTGTCATCAAAATTGCACAAATCGACCCAAAACATCGAAAATTCAGTCGTTCGCTTACCGCTTGTGGCCGCCGCCTTGTTTTGGTGTTGCGGGCTGCTTCGGTAGAGTTTGACGGATTTTGATTGGCTAATATTTTGACGACTCGGCTACCCACACCAATCGCTTTTCGGTTAAGTTTGCGAGGCTCGCTTTTCGCCGAAAATGTTCCGTCAAAAAAATTTTTCTCACCAGCACCCATGTTAAATATCATTCATACTTTCCCCATATTTTATGCAGTCCATAGATTTGTTTAGTGTGACTTTCAATAATGTACATGATAAAACAACAAAGATATTTCATCCAAAATACAACAGCCATACTACAAGACCTCACCATTTCAAATTCCCATGAATTCTTTATCCTTGTCTCAATCAATTATTATCCAATCAGAATTCAACAAATTTTCATTTCCAGGATTTCAATATGGCGGACAACATGCATTTGTTCAAACTCCACCAGAAGCTGATGTGGTGAACCTATCACCTCTGAACAAGGTGCCTTTTGGTTCTGGCCCAGTACATCCACCGACTTTCGTGCAATTGTCTGTCTTACTTATTTTTTTCTTCAGATATATTCATTTTGATAAAATACGATATATTTGATCCTTCATATAGTTTTTGCATAGAGAAATATTTTTTAAGAGAAGTAAAACTTGGACCTATTTCTTCAAGTGGAGTAGCCATTTTCTGGGGGTAGTAATCAGGCAGAACCACTTTGTTTACAGTTTGAATTCTTTTAATCTTTGATACTACTGATTGTACAACAAAGATAACTTGTTCAAAAGTTAACACATATTTCTGATACAACTCAGGGCAATTCATTTTGATAAAAGGGCAACTTTATACTCACAAGCAAAAAATGTTATCATATTTATCATAATATGGGTTTGCCTCTGGTGGACAGTGTGGCATGTGTTCCCTTCTTTCTGTTTTCTCCAGCCAAACATTCTGTTAACATGATATTGAGGCATCTGGTAAACACTAAACCAGAGAATTTATATTTGGTACATCCAAAATGGGGGAAAAAACATATGCCAAAGATCTTAGAGCTATGCTGATCATTACCTTTTTGTTATGTTTTTGAACATTTGATGGAAATACCTGCAAATTGCTTCATAAATGACCATTTAAATCTTTTTCTTGAGAAAACTTGAATGTTTTGACCAATCAAAATGCATGTTTTGAATTTAGTCTAAATTAAATTTAGTCTGAATTTTGTTATCTTGATTCTCTTTGACAAATATCATGTGCCATGAGCAGACCTAGTATGAAATGGCGCTTTAGAAATTACTATTATTAATATTATTATTTGTCATGTTATATACTAAATAGCAGCCTCCATAACAACTCAGGGAGAGCTATTACATTTTTTAAAATATTATTAACGAGATGTAAAAACTCCTTAACCTTATGGAAAATACACAGAATTTGTCCCCTGAAAATACAACATTTTGACTACTGATGGCTAAGGCCTTCTGGCAGCATTTTCAGAGAAGATCAAAGTTGATGGAATGACAGAAAATTAAATGTCAACTTTAAAAGTTAAGCAATTGCCCTAAGACAACAAACCAACTAAAGTTTGTGCCTCAAGCTGCTGTTTAATTATTCTCATTTGTTATATTTTTGGTTATGTAAATTAATTGTGCAGTCATTCTTGAGAAAATCAAGGATTATTTGTCAATATTGTAGATATTTTTTAATTTGTTTCAATTTACCTTTTCAGGCCACCTGAAATCACATAAATCTTTAAGACGTTGATTGTAATACCTGTGTGATTGTTTGTACCTGTGTGTGGTGAGAGTAATTCACACCTTGAAGCACCTTAATTGCTTGGTGATTGGAAGCCACATGTCACCAATCAGCACACTCATTACACAATGCTCTGGCAGGTGACACCTCTGAGGTGTCAAGTTATGACAGCACTGTCTCATCCTGTGACAGGTGATGATGTACAAGACAGATATGAACCCTGGATCTGTGTATAAATATTGCCCACCCTGCCATCATCTTCACTTACTTCCAGTATCTCACTGACAGTAGAGAATATATTGAGTTGTACTTGATTCCCTTAAACATTAGAAATGGCAGATGTAGCTGACCACCCAGCAAGAGAACTTATTCTTCAGATCCGCATAGTGGATAAGAAGTTCCGCAGAGCCTGTCAAGAAGTTGTGATCCTCAACACCAGGATCTCAGATCTGAAAGTGCGATATGGTCGAGCTGGCAAACAGAACTCTCGCAAGTTCCGTTGTGCAATCCGACTGCGCCTGGCAACAGTGGAGGGAGTACGCAACATGTTCTATGAGTATGCCAGAATCAAATGTGAGGAGCTGGAAGATCTCCAAGATCGGCTGATGATGCATCCTGGGATGGAGATGGAAGAATCTGAAGATGAGGAGAGCGAAGCAGAGAGTGACATGGAAGAAGACTGTGACAGTGACATCTAGTGGCATTCGCCAGCCAACAAATAGGCCCTTCTCAGAGCCACCCAGGCCCTTCTCAGAGCCACCCAGGTTCTTCTCAGAACCACCAAATCCTTCAGAATGAGCAAACCATCAAAGCTTATCACATTCAGAGTTGGGCTTAACAATGCTCTTCAGGGTTTTATTATTTAAAAAAGAATTTCAGAGCAATGGAATTGTTTATCATTGACCACATTTGATGAAAACATTCCTTGCTGATGAAAAAGTAGCCTATCACCAAATGTGTTGAGAGGTGCCCTGGTAACCCCATTACAACGTCACACTGTGTGTCAGATTTACCTAGAAGTAACAATTTTAAAAGTGAAAATGTCCTTTTGTAGTTAAGAATAAGACTACTTTTGGTCTGGAGTTCCGATTTTTTGGAATCAGATTTTTTTCATTATGCACTGTACTAAATAACTATGGCCTCTAAAGATAAGTAAAATTTACCTAAAAGCACCTAATTCCCTTCTGAAACAAATTTATGGGTGGTTAACATATCCATTAATAATAAAGGATTTCATATTGAACCTCGATATAATTTACTATCAATGTATTGAACTAATTCTCTGTGGGGTCACTTCCATCTTAAAGATCACATCATGATTCTGAGACTCCAACCTAATAGTATGGTGTAGACCAACATGTACCCTTTATTCTTAGACAAAAGAGTGTCTTGCAGGACAGATCTCTCCCATCACTGCAAATCAGTTTCAGCATCAACAAAAATTGAAGGTCTCTGAACCATGCATTAAATTGAATGTGTTTAACATCAAAAAAGGAATAATTCAGAGATCATAGACAAATGTAAAATAAATGGAAATTTGTGCCAAAAATTATTGTAGGTTTTTTACTGGTCCTCCATTTTGACATATTTGCTGTGTATATAGCACCGCTCATCCTCCATCACATGACTTCTCTCTCATATCAGTTGTGAGAAGATTGCACAACCAGTAATACTTCCAGTATAATGCAAAGGGAGGGCTCAAAAAGTAGTGATATTATGTTAAGCACAGGCTAAAGTATCATGCCTACGTCATTTGACTCAAATAAAACTTCATGGTCAGTAAAAAAACAAAGGTTTGAATTGATTGAAAAAATGCATTTTAAAGTTAACATGACACCGAATTTTCATATGAAAAAAGATAATATCTATGAATCAGGTCAAAGCAGAAAAATGCATTTACTGAAGAAAAATCATCAGGCTTATGTGAAATACCACAAACCACCAAATTGAGAAGGCTCAAATCATTTGTATTTATTAGAAACCTTGGATAAGATTGTGATTGCAATTTCTTAATGATGGTTGCACTGTGGTGATTCAAGATTTGTTCATTGATAAATTTTCATTCACTAGTTCCTTAGAACTATTCAGATTTATTTGGCCCTGTGTTAGTAATGTATAGCCTGTGTTCTACTTTACTGCCATTTTATGCCAGTTTAAAGTTGATATTTGGTTGAAAGCAGATAATGTTATAATATATTTGTTTTAAATGACATAGATCTGAGAGCAATATTATGTTGATTTTAGTGTTACCATTATGGCCAGGCCAACCTTGACAGCAAAATAACAGAGATTTCTAATGTTAATTGCAATACCTGTGTGATTGTTTGTATCTGTGTGTGGTGAGAGTGATTCACACCTTGAAGCACCTTAATTGCTTGGTGATTGGAAGCCACATGTCACCAATCAGCACACTCATTACACAATGCTCTGTCAGGTGACACCTCTGAGGTGTCAAGTTATGACAGCACTGTCTCATCCTGTGACAGGTGATGATGTACAAGACAGATATGAACCCTGGATCTGTGTATAAATACTGCCCACCCTGCCATCATCTTCACTTACTTCCAGTATCTCACTGACAGTAGAGAATACATTGAGTTGTACTTGATTCCCTTAAACATTAGAAATGGCAGATGTAGCTGACCACCCAGCAAGAGAACTTATTCTTCAGATCCGCACAGTGGACAAGAAGTTCCGCAGAGCCTGTCAAGAAGTTGTGATCCTCAACACGAGGATCTCAGATCTGAAAGTACGATATGGTCGAGCTGGCAAACAGAACTCTCGCAAGTTCCGTTGTGCAATCCGACTGCGCCTGGCAACAGTGGAGGGAGTACGCAACATGTTCTATGAGTATGCCAGAATCAAATGTGAGGAGCTGGAAGATCTCCAAGATCGGCTGATGATGCATCCTGGGATGGAGATGGAAGAATCTGAAGATGAGGAGAGTGAAGCAGAGAGTGACATGGAGGAAGACTGTGACAGTGACCTCTAGTGACATTCTCCAGCCAACAAACAGGTTCTTTTCAGAGCCATCCTCTCAGAGCCACCCAGGCCCTTCCCAGAGCCACGCAGGTTCTTCTCAGAGCCACCAAACCCTCCAGAATGAGCAAACCATCAAGTGTGTCTTTTTCATTCAAGTTTTATTTCCCCAAATAATCTAAAAGATTATGATAGTTAAGCAGATTATGTCACAGAAGATGACTGTAATAGTGTCCTCTAGTGGCAGTCATGTTCTTCTCAGAGCTAACCAGAGCTGTTCAGAGTCATCCAGGCCCTTTCCACAGTCATATTCTTTTCACAGTTTCTTCTTTAACCCCTAACAGACAGGAAGGACGGCAATGTCCAACACAGACATCCTCATTGTTCTGGCTTTATGACATCATTTTGCAACACTTCCATGGGCAGCAACTTGTTACAATGTACGGTAACCATGATATGACATCAGACTGATTGGATCAACTTTTGACCCCAGCACTTCATTGAGCATTTTGAATACTATGGTTATGAATTTATCAATTTAGTATCTAGTCCAGCAAAAAATTGGTTAGTGCTGCCAATCAACAAAATTTAGATAGGCTAGTCCTTTAAGGGTTAATTGTGACAATAGAATTTTTTCACTTGCATAACCTGTTGATCTCCAAATTACTGAAAATCAAACATGATAAAGATTTCTAGCTTGGCTTCCAAAATAAAAATGATGACCAGAGAACTTCTGAAACTACACTAATGTTATCACATTTCAGTTCTAAATTCATTCCCAGCTCTTTGCACTTTCAAAGAAAAGTACACATGATATATATATATATTCCAAACTTCTACCTGGTATTTCGGGATTCTGGTTTCGTTAAGAGTCGACTAACCCTCAGCTATTATATTCAAATATCACTTCACACTGTGTCACATGCATTTTGCTTTAATTTATAATGATTCTCATTATGTATCTTTTCTAGGGAAGACCTCTATGGCAGTGAATACTTCAAGCAGATAAAAGGTATGTCCAACATGAGGAATCTGTAATGATGTGTGTTATACAATGATACTTTTTACCACCACATACCATACTGTCTTCACTAGTATTTCCATTTGTGCTTTATTAAGGTGTGTATATCACAATATATAACAATATAATCATCAGAACATCTAAAAATTGATGCATACATGTACATGTGAACACCGCATAATCAACTGCATAAGTAGCTTAAAATATCATACCTACCGGTACATGTGGTGTAGGATAAAACAGCTGTTGATTTTCAGTAATATGGTGATTAAGCATAATATTGTTACAGTAGCATTACTCTAGAATGAATTGAATAAATTACTTCTTGTACACTATTAGATGTAAAACTGATATTCTAAGGAATTATCATGTTTCAGAAAAACTTGGAGAATCAACAAATGGGGAACAAAACCCAGAGAGTTTAGTATGCTATGGACTGGGCAGCTTTGGATCATGTCTCATTGCTCAGTATCAGCTAGCACTCCTGCTTCTGCTCAGAGAAGAATTCTCAGTAAGTATGACACCAAAGAAGCCCTTGTTCCCACTGTTATCAACTCAGGTTGCCTTGGTACAACATGGCATACTACTTTCTGCCCTTACAGGACTTTAACTCTCCCCTTACCTAACCTCTACCAAGCTTTTGTGAAATCAGATTTTCAAGCACTTTTTGATTGGTTTCAGGGAGATAGCTAGTTTGTATTGCAGTATCATGACCACATATCATCTTAACATACCCCAAAGCTCTTTAAAATTGCCTGTAAACTACCTGATTTCAAGAAAGATTTTATTGGGCTGCCTCTTTATTGCAATACTAAAGATAGTTTTTGTATGGGTCAACATGGTTGCCACAGGTGAGGTAAAAGTCAGGGAACTGTTGACTTTGGCCAGCGAAAACCAGCATTTTTTTTACTTTGGTCAGGGGAAAAAACTGGCTTTGGTCAGGACAAAATTATATTGAGAACAATTACAACTATCAACTATTCTTGGTCAGAAGATGATGAATGAAGAATAAACATGATATATTAAATGATTTTGATAATCATGGATGCAATTACAAATATCAATAAGCCTTCAACTCAATAGAAGAAATTTTTGATTGATTTCAGGGAACTATCTTATTTTTATCAGTTATATAACCATATATCATTTAAACAGACCCCAAATCTCTGTAAAGTTGCCTGTGACATCTGTGATTTTATTAAAGTTTTAAGTTTGACCAACCAATCTTAATTGTGTGAGTGAGTGTACTCTGTTTTGGGTAAGTGTGGATAAATTAACCAATCAGACTAAGGCAAGTAGATGTGAAAACTAGCAACCAATCACACTGTCCACCAGAGGCACACACAAACTATTACATAGGTGATAGGTTCACCACATCGCCCTCTGGTGGAGTTTGGCAACCAATCAGAAAAATCTGCCCAGATTGAGGCAAATGTGGGTCGTCTTCAGTGGCCTGTATTTCTGATATAAAGTTTATTACCATTATTTCATAATGTACAGTTACAATGAGCATACGCATGTTTTAGATATAATGAAATAGTGGAGGCTGCCAGAAAGATGGTGAAGCCTATCAAGGCATACAAAATGAAATGTATCTTTTTGAAGCTTCTTGCTTATTAGTATTTTAAGATTATATACCAATATTTACATAAAATAATTTGTACATACATAAAATATTGAATAAATATTTTAGCAGTCTCAGTTGCTATTTGGAGGATTGAGACAGAACCCAAGCTGATGAGCAGGGTATTGGATTCAAACTAAATGTTACAATATATTTAGGTGGCACCACTGCATAGAGTGTGCAAGGTCAAGATGTCATGTCACAACTTGGGAAGAGTCAATGTGTGGTCAGATGGGAAAAGCATTTTTTTGTAGTACAAACATTATTGAAGGATTATAGAAAATGAAATTAAAGAAAGTGTAGATGGACATCAACTATGTGGGTCATGATGTATTTATTTGATCATCATGTAAAAAGATGTTTATATGTTTTTTGGGGTTTTATTTTCAGATACTGGATGAAAATTGTCTGGTCTTTGATCCAATATTGAACCAGCCGGAAAAAGAGGTATTGCAAGAACTGGGCTGCACAGTCATTGATAAAAATGAGGTGGGATTTTGAGGATATTCATAAACAAGTTTACAAAGTAGTATTTTTCTGTGACTTAAACCCTCCTTAAAGACAATTTTCTAAGGCCAGTGAGGCATTTAATCAAACTTATCGAAAAATATGCTAAATTCCTGTCATGCATGACTGGTTGATTAAAGGTGCTTAGTACTGATACAAGCACTTTAATTTCTGCTCCTCCCACGCCCAATCCAGATTTAAATTGTATATGGAGATTTAATGACAAATAACAATTATAATGTGAGACATTTCTTTGTTTCACACAGGAAGGCAAGCGGGTGATAAACAAGAAAACATTATTCTACATGCCCCACTGTGGGAAAGCCCTGTATAACAACCTACTTTGGGCAAATTGGGGTCCAACTTCTCTGGAAAAACTCGTTGTCATTGGCAACAGCTTCAACCACATGCACACAAGGTGAGATGTGAAAATACTGCTCATAAAAAGTGACATAAAGAATGTATGCCTATCTATTATAAATAAAATAAGAGAGCATGTAAAGTCTTTCATTTTGAATACATGTTCATACATCAAAATATAATGTGACTGTGTTTGGTTTTCAGTGTGCCAGAGAGGGATAACGTAATATGACTATGTGTGCCTTTCAGTGTTCCAGAGAAGGTTAATGAAATATGACTATTTGTTTTTTCAGTGTGCCAGAGAGGGTTTTGCAGAAGCAGGCTGGCTATGTTCTCTCAGTATCCTTAGTTGTTAAATATGAAGTACAGTGTAATGTTTCAATATATTTATAATAGCAGCTTCAGAACCATGTTTGGCTGGGTTTGCTCTGAGTTCTAAAAAGTTGAAAGATCATAAAAGTTTTTCATGTAACTTCATAGCATTTTGGAATATTTTTTAATGTTTATCTTGATGTGTACATTATTCCTTGATTCTGTTCAGATTTTGCCATACACCAAGGAAGTTCAGCTTGTCAACAATTTCCAATTCACTGACATTTATAATAACACGTCAATACACATATTTCCTGCAGAATTACTGAGCAAGGCACATGCAGAATTATGGACACATAACCAAGAGCCTCAGTATGATGAGGAGGATGTAGAAATTATTGTACAAGAGGGTAGCTAGCCAAAGAGACTGGAGTCAAAGATTGTGAAGAGGCATGGTGAAACTTGAGTTATGATTGCTATGCTTCTATTGAGTGGGAACTTTGTATTTTGACAATAAATGCAGCTGTAATCATTGCATTTTTTTAAAAAAGAGATCTTCAAGAGCTTTGATGAAAGAGTGAATGAATCACCTTTTATAAGTCTGTCTAACATTCATTATTTATTCATAACAAACAAACAAATATACAACAAATCAGTGATTTATATAAACAGTAAAAAAAGCAATTCATATCTTATTGTGTATCAAATTTGTAGAGGCCATTTAAAATCAAGTATAAAACCCGAGACAATATCCCATCATGTGGCAAAACTGTGTCACATTTTGTAATATGTAGGGACCATATCATTTTATATTACCATTTCTACAGAGCATATCTGGTTATGGAAAACAATATGTAAATACACAATATATATTTGATAAATACCAGGCTATATCCTCCATAGCAGGACTCCTCTATCATATCAGTCCCTGCCACCAATGGTATAAAGGTGCACACAGAATCGACTGCAATTCTGTATTCGTAAACATCTGGCTGTGAACTGATTGGTGAGGAATAAAGGACTACTGAAAATGATTCTGTTTTGTTCTGACAGCTGTACCGATTGGACAGTTTATAAGTCTTGACACCTGATCCCAAATTAAAACCTGATGTTGATCAATTCAGATTGGATGTTTTTTCTGGTAAGCAAGATGAGTATTTATGACTTGGGGAATTCCAAATTTTGATTGAGATCAAAAACAGGGTAATGACTGCAGAGGTAGTTAGAGAACTGAATGGCTAGCAATACTACCGATGCAATGCAGAGTAACCAGGCTATAAAAGATTTCCCTTGTATATACAGACCAGCAGCCTGGATAATTCAGATACACGTGAGCGGTTGGTGGACCCTTGCTCATGGACAATGCATACCTTCTGTGGAAACAAAACATTCAGATGTGCATGGTGGAAAAAGTCATTCTCACTGCTTGAGTTTCAAAATTTCTGATCCACCAGGTGTCTCTTGTGTCATGTGCAATGCATGCTAGGATATTTTTTGTAGAGATGAAAGCTGATATGCATACTACCATTCTGTATGCTGTAAAGGGAATACATTAAAATTTTGGCAACAAATGCACAGGTAGAAAAAAATATAATCAGCTTCCATATCTTGAGAAAGAATAAAAAGACTGGTACAGGTGTGATAAATTGATTGCAATTAAATAACGTAATTCAACATACATGGTCTTGCTGCCACCTGGTGTATTAAGGTTTGTCCACACCAGGTGGCAGCATGGCTACTTGAGTAGAGAAAAATGGCCTTGCCTCAATTGAAGAAGTCTTCTTGACCTGATGAATCACTTATGGTCCGCCCCTTATTGAAAATGTATTTGTCTGCCTATTTCAGTTATGTCACCAACTTTTTATTAATCGCCAGCTGGCACTGAGAACATTGAACATGCATTTGTTGTTATCACTTTCTAACCATAAAAGTGACACAATGGCATAACTAGACTTTAAATTCATTGCCTATTTGTTGCAAGAAAGGCAGGTGAGAGTGGGTTTGGAATCACCGGTACTGATATTTGACCAAAATTTGCAGAGATTATGTGTTATGGAGAGTATATAACATTAAACACAGCCTTGTTATGGAGAGTACATGACATTGTGTAGTGCCATCTTTCAGGACACATTTTCCAATAAAATACTTGTGACCTTATTTTTCACACTCTGTAATAGATAATATTCGGTGACAAATCATCTTGACCATGAGACACACATCATTATATGTTACATTCTTATCTGTTACAATCTGCAGACAACTTCATATGATTTATTACAATCTGCAATAAATGTATTTTTAGTTTGTTTACATATGCTAATGAGGTAATCCAACATTGATTTTGGAAGGTTATCACATACTCTGAGGAACAGTATGTTTCATCATGAT
The DNA here is from genome assembly GCA_949316495.1 of Amphiduros pacificus. NCBI lineage: Eukaryota > Metazoa > Annelida > Polychaeta > Phyllodocida > Hesionidae > Amphiduros > Amphiduros pacificus. Next base: position 51,767,728 of record OX439001.1, on the reverse strand, counting down.
GGCACATCTACATAGAGTTGACATTTGTTAGTTTCTTGAAGTTTATTTGAGTTATTTTAAAATAATGAAGGCAAAAAATTATAATATTGTTTATTCTCCACACGAAAAGGGATGTTTCATGTGTCAAACACCAAACGAATCATGACGACCACCATAAATTGAACAGTATCAAACAATTTACACCCTGGGGCATAAATTTAAAACAATTTATACCCTGAGGCATCTTTGTTGATGATATGAATAATCATTTGCTAAATACAAGCCCTTTTTTATTGATATCATTTTCAAAAAGGAAACTATACAAATTCTTCTTTTTTTAAAAAGACTTTCTTGTTATTGAGATATAACTCTCAGAAGAAATGGCCTTCACCTTGCTTGGAGCCTTGAAACATACACATACACACACACCACATGGTGACCACATTTATCCTGGGTGAAATCTTCCAAAATGTTCTTTTTTTTTTAGCAATCCTTGGTTTATACCAGGCTCTGCAAATATAGGTCAAAACTGACTGTAAATCAGTTCTAATAGACCACACCCACCACCAGCTTTTCAAGAATATGCACCGAGTCAAATTTATTGTCATTTAATAACATGGGCAATTGTTGTCATTTTAATTAGTACAGCAACAACTGAGTCTCAGTAAAGATCTTAATTACATCTGTACCAAATAGTGATGGGATGGAGAAAAATCCTTAATCATGTCATAAACTGGACCAGAAATTTTACGTCTTAATATTCATGTCTTAACCACGTGGATATCTGGTTGCCCAAAACTTTCTGAGATTTCAACCAGAAGTCCATGTGCTGTTCATGTAGCATGTTTGCTGGATTAATTATGACACCTTTACTGAGAACAATTGCCACTGGACTGACTGTACAGGCATGTGACATCTTGGCTCCTTTGATTAAGAAGCTTGCTTTAGGGAATTTTAGGATTTGGAAAAAATAGTATAATTTGTAGTGCTATTCCAGTCTCTTGTGGTGTACATCACATTATAAATAGGTTGATAAGGGATGTAAACAGTCCAGGCTGCATGTAACAGTCAATCACATGATCAGCCCCTTTTCATGACCTTTGCCAATGTTAATAAATCAAATGATCTGTCCCATTTCAAGACCTCTGACAATGTCAGTGAATCACATGATCATTATCTCTCCACAACCTATTCCAATGTCAACAAATCACATGACCTTTGCCAATGTCAACAAATCACATGACCTTTGCCAATGTCAATAAATCACATGATCAATTCCTTGTAGTGACCTCTGCCATTGTCCGTTACATCACATGATCAAACCTTTTCTAGGACCTTTGCCAATGTCAATAAATCACATGATCAATTCCTTGTAGTGACCTCTGCCATTGTCCGTTACATCACATGATCAAACCCTTTCCAGGACCTTTGCCAATGTCAATAAATCGCATGATTAATTCCTTGTAGTGACCTCTGCCATTGTCCGTTACATCACATGATCAAACCCTTTCCAGGACCTTTGCCAATGTCAATAAATCACATGATCAATTCCTTGTAGTGACCTCTGCCAGTGTCCGTTACATCACATGATCAAACCTTTTCTAGGACCTTTGCCAATGTCAATAAATCACATGATTAATTTCTTGTAGTGACCTCTGCCAGTGTCAGTTACATGACATTTATCACACCCTCATCTTCCCCAATGTTGACATCCAGAAGGTTTATTTTCACCTGACTGGGAGTGGTCATCCGTCCGGGGCGGCTGATTCTCCCTCTCACCTCAATGTTGAACAGTTGCAAATCTATCAAACTAAAAACAAAAGTTAAATATATAGGTGATAATTGTGATTTATCGCACCAGGAACCAGTCATCTTTCTTTGGATTTATGACAGTCAAACGCATAATGTGAGGGTAGGTTAAATAATTAAGATCAGATTTCTGGCCAAATTAGCTGTGGAAATAATGTAATTTGCATAACCCAGTACTTTTGAATTGGTCATCCCCACTTGATCTTTCCATTTTAAAATATCTTGGTCAGGGTGTACATGATTGAAGCCAGCAGTTTCCACCAAAATCTGCTGCTATACCGCCAAATCTGCCAGTTACGCACTATAGGGTGTGGCAGATTTGGCGGATTGACTCGCCGCTGACACATGATTTATCCAGCAGAAAGTAATGATTTCAGGTCTTTCACATAGTGATCTTAAGCTCTATTTGTTAAAAAAAAAAGACTTATCAAGTGGGGCATTTGAAATTTCACAAACACACCAACATCAACATATCAGATCAGTTTGTGACCAAATAAAGTAGTTCAAGTATTTATTTATCTATTTTTTTTTATTAACTCTCAATTTCCTGAAAATGCTTACAACTTGACCTTATTTTGGTAAAATAGATATAGAGGCTACTAAATATGCAGCTGTGCAGTGCTGCCACCTATGAGACACTTACCATTCCAATCTGTATTTGTAATTATCTCATTCAATGGCAATTTTTATTTCTATATTTATTACTTAATGTTTATCTACCAGTGTTGATCCTGACATACTAAACTGGGTTCCTTTATAGACTAGGGATTCTTAAATCTTCTTTTTTTGCTCAAGTGCTGGAATTGTTCATGCTCTGGGTTTTGGGTCAATATTAGTTTATGCTGGAGTCCATATTCCTAAATTGCTTAGTATACACAAATATTTCTCCAATAAAACAGTGTCATCAAAGGCAAACATTCTAAGTATCATTTTCAACTTGCAACAGATAAGGCGGCATGTCTATATCCTATATGTTAATCAATTGTTCCACAAAATAAATAGGATTGGGAATGGGGGGTGTAGGGGATGGGGGTCAGTTTCTGATAAGAGATTATAGTTTCAAAGCAAACAATTTTTTATATCAATGTAAATTTATTATTAATAATTCTGATGTCATACATTTGAGATGTCCAGAATGAATGAAGATGTTGATAAAATATTACTTATTGACATAAAATCACATGCAAAGCACTTGACGAAGGACAATGACTTCTCGTGAGGTTCATTGCATTATAATGGTTTGATATAGTATACAAATTAGCAACATACTTTTTCTTCCTTTTTGTATTCACTTATCTACCAGAACATGGACTGAAGATAAATTCTCTTTGTTCTGTTGACTACCAATATTTATATTTTAATATCCCATAATTTTGTCACAATTTTTTTAATATTATGATATGAAAAGCAAAACTTTACCCGATCTAGGAATCATACTGCTAGTAATTGTCAGCGAATAACAGATAGAAACTGACAGTGTAATGTTGTCAGTTATTTTGAACAGTTTAATGATGTACTACATGTTGTTCATGTTGAATTCATGATAAACAGTCCTCTTTATATATAAAAGGGAACTGTTTATGTGGTTGATATGTAACCAAGGCAACTAGTAAAAATGGATTTTAAAAAAATGTGTCATTTACATCTAAGACAAAGATCAAAACTGAAACTTTTTGAAACATTATTAATTCTTGTGCCCTTTCCACTATTTCCTTTCTGTGATGCTGGGCTTTGTATATGTGCTATATAAATACCTTTTTTAGAACATGATATTTTAACAAGAAAGACATTCAGGCAATAAATGCAGAAACTTATGATATTTGCAGTCATGTTATTTTTTGAAAAATTCTTCCTTCAACATTTTCACCAGTTTTTTTTCAGATTATTTCCTTGAAAAGTAAAACTTAAAATGCCACTAGTCCATTTTAGGTTTCAAACTTCAATGTTTATTCATGTTGAGGATAAGCCAGAATGATGAAATCTGTGAGAAAGCTCAATGACATGTTTTTTTAAAATATTCTTTCCCCTGTAATTAACTTTTGCACCATAGGGGTAGTCTATCAACATATTTGACCTAAACAATTTTTCCTGACCTTGACCTTGTCCACATTCAAATTTAAATGTTAAGGTCATAGAACAAAGTACTCAGCATTCAAATCACATGTTTGTTATTGTAGCCTGTAGACAATACAACAGTATTACCACAGATGATTTGGACAATTAGCCATTGCTGTCCAATCACAATACAGAAGCAAATATCACTTGAGACTGAGATCTTGTGACGTTTCAAAGAAAAGCTAGAACAAGTGCAATTTACTCAAATATTCAGTGACACATTATTCCTTTCAAAATGTAAAATATTATTCTTTAAACACATTTTTCCTCCTCTAAGGTAAATGTGTAACATAGATAAGCCTTGAATGAATGAAAAAGGAAGTACTTGCTAAACTTTTATAGCATTTTCTTATTTACGCAAACCATCCCAACTTCCAAGTCTTCATTTTTAAACTTATGCTAGATTTTACATTTATTAAACCATACAACAAATGTTTCTTGGCCATGCTTTTATATGGCCAATCAGTGATTAGGTTCTGCAATAAGATTCATTAAAATCTCTCTCAAATAACTTAAAATTAAAAATTATAATGGCATGACCGAGGTATGAAGTGAACACCGGTTTTAATTTAGTTCATAAAATATACAAATTAAGCTCAATACAAATCAGTACATAATATTAATGTACAATATATATAAATAAATACCAGATATATAATGCATGCAATGTTGCATTGCTCTGTTAGCTTGGATCACAAAATGGAAATCAGGAACAAACAATTTGCAACAGTTTATCTTGCCGTCCTTTGAAGCTATGAGCGGCCCGTCTCACCAGACAATTTACTGTGACCATGATAAACTTCACAAAGGCATGCACGGGACAAACCTCAAAAAGTCAAACATAAAATAACGTAATAAAGATGCACATGACCAGCATGAAAAGATCACACGTAATGGGAGGCTTCAAACAAAGCATCGTCTCAGATGTCTTCCTCCAATGTCTTCATCTCTGTTGCTATGGCAACCGTGACATGCGCGGGAGAGGCACATGACAGGATAACACACAGGGTTGTTGTGGTGCAGGTCAACAATTTAATTAAGCTAGTGTCATTCCACTAATCACCTGTCATTTGTTTTCATATCCTTTTTGGGAACATTTTCAAAGAGTGCAGCTCTATTTTGGTTTTCTCCCCTTTTCACCCAGTGTCCGTATATTCGGAAGGCACCTGCATCTATGATTTTGCGGAAAGTTTTTACACTATATGGGTCCTTCTGAATCTGCTCCATGCTTAAAGGTGGCGGGTTGCGGTGAATATTTTGAATACGTTTAGTAGCTATTACAGCAATCACAGCAGCCTGAAAATATAACAAAACTCAGTTATAAAATTTACTTTGAAAATGGAAACTACCAGATAATGCACTACTTCCACTATTTTAACAATAGGCTACGCATTGGCTATCTTGTATGGCAATTATCTCCTTCTTTGAAAATTTTGACAATTTACTTTTCCATGCAATTATCTGATTTTACTGCGCAATTGGACTGGCTACTATTTTGGGGATTTGTCTCCCATGTGCAAATTGAACTGGTCACTTTTCTAGGAAATTATCTCATTCTGTTGTGCTATTGGTCTGGCCACTTGACAACTTGAAAAGTTTGTCTATATGATGTCATACACAGATAACAAGATTGATAGCAGAAAAAAACAAAAATGATATATTTTCTATGTGACAGTTTAGGATATGATTCACCTAAATAACCCTGTAATCTTTAAAGAATCAATAAATATAAGTCCCTTTTTCAAGTCAGAAATATAAAAATAAATAAACATGTTCACGTTGATAAAATATCTAATTAAAAAAAATATACTGTCAATTTTGAAAGTGGATAAAACAAAAATGACGTATTTTCTACCTGACAGTTTAGGAAATGATTCACCTAAATGACCCAATATAATCTTTTAAAAATTGATAAATATAATTCCCTTCTAGCAGACAGAAATATAAAAATAAATAAACATGTTCACGTTGATAAAATATCTAATTAAAAAAAAATATATTGTCAATTTTGAAAGCGGATAAAACAAAAATGACATATTTTCTACCTGACAGTTTAGGAAATGATTCACCTAAATGACCCAATATAATCTTTTAAAAATTGATAAATATAATTCCCTTCTAGCAGACAGAAATATAAAAATAAATAAACATGATCACATTGATAAAATGTCTAATTTTGAAACAAAAGATTGTCATCTATTTGAATAAGGTGAGAGGAATATTCTTCCCCCCCCCCCCTTGATTCCCCAAAACCTACCTTGAAGAGTTTCTTTCCAAAGACTTGTCGTCGCTGCTTCTCTCTCTGTAAGGAATTACATAGAGCCTCGTGAAATGTTGATGATGTTTGAGAGGTGGAGGGAGATTGCTAAACGACAAATAAAATAAAGAAAACCATGCTAAACTACATGCAAACAAAGCAAAAACTGGTTACATGGCACAAAGCAACAAATTAAGAGAAGACAAGTTTAAACATTAGTCTAGGAAATCAGGAAATATTTAAAAAGACTGACATGATGGGTGGGAAAGCATATTAGACATTTTCCTTATAATGTAACTTAAATCATTAATGGTTTGGCAGAGTTTGTAGTTTGTGGTAGATATTTTAAGATCCTAAAGACTGATTCAATCAGCAATCAGTTTATCTGTTCAAATAATGCCTTCAGACAAAAGGTTATAATCCCAGGCATTTAATACTAGGCATCAATGCTAAATTTCTGTTTCATGTGAGAAAATTACTTCTAATCTACAATTTAATTTTAATATAATTACAATTTGAAAGTTGAAAAATTAGAACAATCTCCAGAAAAATAATCACCAAAGCCTATTATGGTTATAGTTAATCATATCTAATGGGTTTCAATTTAATTTGTTAGGTTCATGAATAAGCCTATTTTAATTGCAGGGGGAAATCAAAGAAATGTCTGACATGTTATTGTACTACACAAGAAATTCTTTTTGAAATCATCTTTATCATTTATGATCTTATAAGTCTAAGTTTGTGACTGATAAATCAGAATAAAGAACATGGATATAATAGATCAACCATATTTAGATATCGGGAACTATTTTTGTACCTACCTCTTCTCTTTTGAAGAAGGGATGCAGGAGGGAATCCTTAGCAGTCAGTCGAGCAGCTGGATCCACGACCAGCAGCTTAGAGATCTGCAACGAGCATTTGACACAGTCACTTTCTTGATTCGCATCACATTGCACATCAGAATCTGACGTCACCTCAAAATCTGAGGGAAACGCTTCGGTCCATAATTTTCCCATTGCAACTGTTTCTGTGAGGGATGTGTGTGCTGTTTTGGTTTAGTTTATAGCTGATGTCAGTTTATGTCATGACAGGGAAAGATGAGCTCGCAGCTGCAATAATAAACTGCCAACGTTCACTGACACATTGTCAATCCAGCTCAATCAGTGCTGAACACTGACAGCTTTCTCTTTGTTCTCCTGTCACAGTCACTGAACTCTTTCTCTTTGTTTCTCTGTCACTTGAAAGCATGAACTGATCAAGTACATAGAATATGACACCTGTCCTTGGCACTTGCAAAATAGTTTTTGCAAAATAGTTTCACCAGTTTGTGAACTTCCTTGATGAACACTCTTTAAAACAAAACTTCTATTAAGATTTCTCTGTTCAAAATCCTCCTGTTATCCTTTTCTATTATTCTGTGATGTGCACAGTTTGCTTGAATATCACTAATTGCTGGCTTGAGTCAAGCTGAGATGTTTTATATATATATCGGGCTCTCTTATCAGATTGTTTTCATCATGTGAAGAAAACAAAGCATGGTTCTAACCATGATTGGACTCTTACGTCACAACACCTTGCCTCTTTAAACAGGTCACATCTGCTTATTATAAACAGTCCCAGGCATGTACATATTAAAAACCTTTGTTTTAATGGTTAGACCTCACATACGCACTAGTAAATGCTCTGTCATAGTGGCCCAGTTAGGCAACAATATTTTTGGTATTTCAGTGGCCCAAACTATCTTGATTTTATTCTAATCCTTGATAGATATTTGTCTCATATCGTGATCAATGGATTTTTGTTTGAGACAAGTAACACCTACTGGTCACTATTCGGCCTTAAATATAATGCTCTTTATTGTACAATGCATCCTATTATCCTTAGAAACTTCAGGCCATCACTTCTCATACTCCGGTGGCCCAACTGGGCAACCAAAATTTTTCTCTTATGTCAAGGCCTGATTGGTACCTACCACACCCTTGTAAATCTAAATTATTGAACTACTTTGTCTATGTAAAACAGAGGGCCATCACACAAGTACCGGTATATTCAAAATAACAATTTTGTGTCTTAAAACAGAAAAATAGGATTCAGTGGACATTTAATGTTTATATCACTAAATAATTTATGCCAGTAATATTTGGTGATTTGTTAGGATTTTTTTTTCATAGCAAACCCCCAGCAATTTATTTTATGATTACATATTATGCAATTAGATACATTCATATCAATATGTTATCAGAGCTGACGTAAAGCACACTATAACACTGAGAGTGCTACAGGGTCATTCAGCAAAGGCCTCGGCATATGCTACCAAACATACTGTTTGTTTCTGTGGCTCTACTTTTCAAATACACTGAAAAACAGAATAATTTTATTCTAGTTGAATTCACTCCTGCCCTGCAAACATACATTTTGACTCACATTTTGAGCCACTATTTCAGCACAATTACAGATGAATTTTGGAGCGTGCCCAGGGCAGGGTTCTTTTATTGTTTTAGAGTTTGAGTCATTTCATGGTAAGTAATTAGCTCCTGTGACACAACAGACAAATAAGCTTGTGTTTGTCAAGCAAACATTTCATTTACAATTCAAACGGTATGCAGGTGGGTCTGGTAGCAAACGAGGTCACTGGATGGAACAATGGACAGCTGGTGGGTCTCCCACCAACAAGACCTGAAGATTCACGTCTGAGTGGTGACTGGCTGATGCACAAATGTGATGGCCCAAGAGATGCTTGCAGGGCTAATATTATTACAATTGAATTGGTGGAGATAATTTTAAATGATTGATTTAAAAAATAAAAAATAAAAACAAAATTACTGACAGAGGAATCTGCAATGAGGCTATGTCAAGGAGATAGGAAAGTGGAAAAAAAACATCTTGAATATAAGAAAAATTGCTCATTTGCATTTAATAATGGTTTGATATTGTTTTTAATTATTTCCCTCAACAATGTCTTAAAATACATATAGCAATATTATGAAATGGAAATTATAGCAATCATAGCAATTATTTCCCTCAACAATGTCTTAAAATACATATAGCAATGTTATCAAATAGAATTAAATATTTATAGCAATATTATCAAACCGTATTAAACATTTATAGCAATAGTATCAAATGGATTTTTAAACCAATGTGTGTTAGCACCTCTGCCTTCTGTCAGACACGGTGTACAGATATGAATTTCATGTATATATTAATCTACCATGTGGCTGTGTCCAGGAGATTAAAACGTGGATAATATAAACCTCTAAAAAATAGGAAAACTGCACTTTTTCAATTTGTAAATGTTTGATATTTCCCTCATCAATATCTTGGAATATCCCCTTTCTTATGAATAGTTACACTTTGTAATGTCTCTTATTAACTTTTAACCTTGTTCAGTGTCAAATTATTCTGACAGTCCTTTTTTTGTATATAAAAAAAAAAAATTAATCTTATGTTATTTTTATTTTGAGACAAAATTCAAACATGAGATGGTGTAAATATTTTGTTTATGTGCATAGCTTGGTTAACTCAGAGTTGAGAACAATAAGGTTTTCTTGGTAATTATTGCTGAAGTGTGTTGTTGATGCCCATCTGTCTTGGTCTTAAGCTGCATACCTATCATATCCATATCAGCAAACCATGTCAAGTGTATACACCACAAATAGCTTTGATCTCATCAAGGTGGTATGTGTCTGATAAAACAGATCCCACATATATCCTGAATTCATGTCACAGAAGATCTGTTTCTTGGGAGACATCTGAGATATCTGATATCTGTCATCATATATGTCAGAGAACATATATGCCAGGAAAGATATCTGTCATATAAATCAGAGAACATACATGCTGGGAAAGATATCTGTCATCATATAGGTCAGAGAAAATATATGCCGGGAAAGATATCTGTCATCATATAGGTCAGAGAAAATATATGCCAGGAAAGATATCCGTCATCATATAGGTCAGAGAACATATATGCTGGGAAAGATATCCGTCATCATATAGGTCAGAGAACATATATGTGGGAGAAGATATCTGTCATCATATAGGTCAGAGAGCATATATGCCGGGAAAGATATTTGTTGTCATATAGGTCAGAGAACATATATGCCGGGAGAGATATCTGTCATCATATAGGTCAGAGAACATGTATGCTGGGAAAGATATCTGTCATCATATAGGTCAGAGAACATATATGCCGGGAAAGATATCTGTCATCATATAGGCTATGGAATATATCTTTCATCATATAGGCCAGGGAAGATATCTGTCATCATAAAGGCCAGGGAAGATATCTGTTATCATATAGGCCAGGGAAGATATCTGTCATCATATAGGCCAGGGAAGATATCTGTTATCATAAAGGCCAGGGAAGATATCTGTCATCATATAGGCCAGGGAAGATATCTGTCATCATATAGGCCAGGGAAGATATCTGTCATCATATAGGCCAGGGAAGATATCTGTCATCATATAGGCCAGGGAATATATCTGTCATCATATAGGCCAGGGAAGATATCTGTCATCATATAGGCCAGGGAAGATATCTTTCATCATATAGGCCAGGGAAGATATCTGTCATCATGAAGGCCAGGGAAGATATCTGTCATCATATAGGCCAGGGAATATATCTGTCATCATATAGGCTAGGGAAGATATCTGTCATCATATAGGCCAGGGAATATATCTGTCATCATATAGGCCAGGGAATATATCTGTCATCATATAGGCCAGGGAATATATCTGTCATCATATAGGCTAGGGAAGATATCTGTCATCATATAAGCCAGGGAAGATATCTGTCATAATATATGTCAAACATCCATCCCCAATCATGTTGACTCCAGATTACTTTATACCAGTATATTTAAAGTACTGATTTGTAAACCAGCAAATTCCAGATTTCTGTACCAGCAGATTCTTGATTGCTGATTTGAATACCAGAACAATCCAGTATATGTATTTCTTGAGAATATTCACAAGCTCTGACCTTGACAAAAACAGATTCCTTATCCTTGACTTTATGAAAGCAGACTACAAAGCATAGTTTTTAAACCCCCTTCATTTCTACTCTGAAACATTTCAGCACTGAATTCTGTCTTAACATGTGACCTCACCAACTTGCTGATGTCAATTTCAGAAAGATGACAAGACATTGCTATTATCACTGTGTAAATATTATTCCTATGATAAAAATGAGATCACTGATATGACAATATAACAATATATGGTTTGTTGACGAGATACATGTACTTCAAGCTGTGTTTATTGCAAGCTGATCTATTGTTTGTGCTATTTTTAATCACTTTTGATATTAATATATATGATTTTTTCAAAACGAGGCACTGAATAATTGTGAAATTTTTCACATATAAATTTAGGTCTTGAAAATCAAAACTATTTAAAAACTTCTGAAACTTTTAATTCTATATAAATCAAACGAGTGACGAAACTAGATTGTTTTCATGTGATGGTCAATGTTAATGAAATGGGTTTTTGATTGTTTTTGATAGGAGTGGGTTAAATCTTACCAGGTCTTTGGGTGGTTGACTGATGTCCTCCCACTCTGGGCCATTGAAGCTGTAGTTGCCATCCATGATGGCCCGTAGCATGTACATCTGCTTACGGTGCCAGAATGGTGGACATCCTACCAGCCTGGAATAAAGAAACATATACATGTACATCTGCTTACGGTGCCAGAATGGTGGACATCCTACCAGCCTGGAATAAAGAAACATATACATGTACATCTGCTTACGGTGCCAGAATGGTGGACATCCTACCAGCCTGGAATAAAGAAACATATACATGTACATCTGCTTACGGTGCCAGAATGGTGGACATCCTACCAGCCTGGAATAAAGAAACATATACATGTACATCTGCTTACGATGCCAGAATGGTGGACATCCTACCAGCCTAGAATAAAGAAACATATACATGTACATCTGCTTACGGTGCCAGAATGGTGAACATCCTACCAGCCTGGAATAGAGAAACATATACATGTACATCTGCTTACGGTGCCAGAATGGTGGACATCCTACCAGCCTGGAATAGAGAAACATATACATGTACATCTGCTTACGGTGCCAGAATGGTGAACATCCTACCAGCCTGGAATAGAGAAACATATACATGTACATCTGCTTACGGTGCCAGAATGGTGGACATCCTACCAGCCTGGAATAAAGAAACATACACATGTACATCTGCTTACGGTGCCAGAATGGTGAACATCCTACCAGCCTAGAATAAAGAAACATACACATGTACATCTGCTTACGGTGCCAGAATGGTAAACATCCTACCAGCCTAGAATAAAGAAACATATACATGTACATCTGCTTACGGTGCCAGAATGGTGGACATCCTACCAGCCTAGAATAAAGAAACATATACATGTACATCTGCTTACGGTGCCAGAATGGTGAACATCCTACCAGCCTGGAATAAAGAAACATATACATGTACATCTGCTTATGCTGCCAGAATGGTGGACATACTACCAGCCTGGAATAAAGAAACATATACATGTACATCTGCTTATGCTGCCAGAATGGTGGACATACTACCAGCCTGGAATAAAGAAACATATACATGTACATCTGCTTACGGTGCCAGAATGGTGAACATCCTACCAGCCTAGAATAAAGAAACATATACATGTACATCTGCTTACGGTGCCAGAATGGTGGACATCCTACCAGCCTGGAATAGAGAAACATATACATGTACATCTGCTTACGGTGCCAGAATGGTGAACATCCTACCAGCCTGGAATAAAGAAACATATACATGTACATCTGCTTCTGTAGAGTGCATCTGTAGGGTGCCACAGTGGTGCCCCAACTGAGGATATCCAACAAACTTGGAGAAAAGACGCAATAAAATTATAAGCATCTGCTAACGCTGCCAAAAAGAGGGAATCTTGAACAGTTTTGAATAAATAACCAAGAATGGCTAACATCCAATGAGTTGAAAGTACAACTGTTAATGAAACTATGACGAGGCATATCCAACTAGTAAAGTGCATCTACCCATGCCATCTTAAGGCATAAATGCCAGTTATGCATAAAAAACTATCTATTCAATATTTTTTAGGGAGATGCTCCTTAATGTAGATAAGTTTACCATTAAGTCCTTGACTCCACAGTTAGATTTAACCAGATATTCTCTTGAAGTATAATTTCCGAGCCCTTTATAATATAAGACCTCAACATACACGATAAGGAATCAACAGAACTTTTCCATTAGATATAAAAGAGAAATCATTGGTAGGTTCTGACCTTTTATTCATTTTAATTAAATGAGTTGAAATTCTCCACTTTAAGTCATTCAATATAATTCTTTTTTCATCCAATTTTTTCTTTGCTTTTTGTCAGCTAAATTCCTCTGCACACTTGCAGTATTGACTTGATACACATAAATAATCATACACATTGGTCACATGACCGGAGAGGCATGCATGGGTGGAAACGTTCGGCTTAGAAACCATTCAACCCAACTTGAGGCCACATTCCTCTTCAATCATCAACTTTGTTATCATTTTGATGGATAACGGGTCACTCAGGACATTCTACAATTTCGCTTATTATCTTCATTACCAATCACTTGTTAGCAGTTGTACAATACAATGATCCTATAAACTTCATCCAATTCTTTCTTCCACCAGATTGTAACTTTGATATTTAGATTTTAAATTATGATTAAGATTACTTCAGTATTTTTCTCTGAAATAGCATATATTTGATTTGGTTCCAAGGTTTTATAAAAGACTGCATTTTAAGAGAGTTGTTAATATAAAGTAGCAGAGAATCATGGCTGCACCTTGAGGTGCTCTTTAATGTATGAGATAAGAAGGTCAATACTTACAGTGTGTACATAATGACACCACATGCCCACCTACAAAACACAAACATATACAATTATGCAAAATAAATACTAACCCTTGGAGAGAATAAGTAGTACATTTTCATGAAGTTTTTTGTAAGATATTATGACCGGCAATATCAAATTCCCAATAGACAAACTAGGTTACCATGATCATAAAACAAAGTGCTTGTAAATTATTCCATTATTATACTTAACCCCACATAAAAAATGCCACTATCTCATCCTAAATTCTCTTTATGTATCATTACTTTGCCATTTCCCATTTGTTTTTGCTGAGGATAAAGTTCATGTTGAGGACACAAACTCATAACATTCACTGCTATATCATAGCATATTTTTGTTATTAAGTTCATGAATGTGAATTTCCAAGAAATTTTGTTCAACACAATGACATTTGATTTATGGCAAAAAAAAAGAAAGAAAAAATAAAACAAAAAATAAAAAAAATAAATGAATATCAAATCTGTTCTCTATATCAATTGCAAATATGTCATGGCTGACATATCTCGGCCAGAAATTTAATGATTCAAATTCTATTCCTGGTGGCTTTAGTTTTAAACACCATGTATCACAAATGTTTCATCAGTAATGAAAAAAGAAAGAAGATTTTATGACAATTGATTCTTGTCAAAGAAATGGGTCTGGATGCAGTACATATACATGCACATAACAGGACAGTTAAATTAATAAAATAGCACTGAAAATCTACAAATAATCCATGGTCCATTAGTCCCGAAGAACAAAAAAATTCTGAGACAAAGTTACGTTCATTACTTTCACTCGCATAAAAAATAAAATCCTCACACATAGTGTAAATCTTACAAAATATGGGTGAAATAACTACATTATTTCTAAAGTGTGCACTGCACATTATATTTTCTTTTTTTAAAGAAATCTTTCTTGTTTTACCCATATCTGGTAATCTCTCCAATAACATCTCCTCCACTACATACAGTGCTGACGTAAGAGAATGGATATGGTGGCGAGTTTCTGATCTCCACCCAATGGTTATGTTTACTATATCAGCAGGGTCAAAAAGTCTGTTACATTATCAAATGGCATGGATCACAATACGTATAACCTTGATCAGAACAGATGGTGATTTCATTCAAAAGAGTCAAGTTTCTGGCACTTGCACACTTGACAACAGCAATATATGACATGGAACAGTAAACAGGAAAGCTGACATTATGTTTTCTTTGTTGAACCTCAACATACCCATGCAATCAAGGACACTGTTCCATCACCATACAAATCATGAATAATAATGCCAAATGTATATCGATCAAAATAAAATCAATTTTAACCTTTTTTTATTGACTATTGTTTTTTTTTACAGGAGGCAATGCATTGTTGCTCTGTTCTGGGGTCAACTCTTTAAACGTTATTATGATCACCACCTGCGACAACTTCACTTTTGTGTGTCCTGTCACAACCATCGCAGGTAACAGAGTGTGTATGCACTGAGCTGTAGGATGTAGAGGAGGAGATCACTCACCCTGCATCCAATCATTGTTCCCTGTTTGCTGTCTAACAAGGAATCACTAGCAATGTTACTAATAACTGGTTGTCTTATCCTGCTGGGTCACATGCAGTCCTCAGTTGAGTAGTCCATGTCATCATCACTGTCACTGAAAGTGTACCTATTATACTGCAAAACCTTCTAGATCCACTTGTTATTTCCAGAATTAGAAAAATCTACAATGTCCACCAGATCAAACTTCTGTGTACTTTCACTATCTTCGTGTAGACAAGCAGGTTGGATGAGAAGTAAGAGTTTGTGTATATTACAATATTTGGCAGGCTGCCAAGTGAGCGTTGCAGGTGCTGTCCCTGCAGTAAACCTCCCTCCATGTTGTGTCTGCTCTGATGGATGGGGTCATGGTCAAGGCAACCTAATGATCAAATGCACTGTAGTATATGTGGCATGTTCAAGTGATGGATGATAGAATGTTTCAACATATTTTTAGAAATACTTCCCCCAATCATTATCAGTTAATATATTGCACAAAAGATCGCTTATGCTTCTACAGTAGGAGTTGTCATGTGATAATCTGCAGAGGGAGCAATTGTGTTAGTTGGAGTATCATGTGATTGTCAATAGGAGCTATAATTTGACTGTCAGTAGAAGTTATCATGTGATCGTCAATAGGAGCTATAATTTGAATGTCAGTAGGAGAAGCTATCATGTGATCGTCAGTAGGAGCTATCATGTGATTGTCAGTAGGATTATCTATCAAGAAAGTGCCAGCAGGAGTAACTGTCAGTAGGAGCTATCAAGTGACTGTCAGTAGGAGCTATTATGTAATTGCCAGTAGGAGTAACTGTCAGTAGGAGCTATCATGTGACTGTCAATAGGAGCTATCAAGTGACTGTCAGAAGGAGCTATCAAGTGACTGTCAGTAGGAGCTATCAAGTGACTGTCAGTAGCTATCAAGTGATTGCCAGTAGGAGTAGCTATCAAGTGATTGCCAGAAGGATGATCTATCATGCGATTGCCAGTAGGATGATCTATCATGTGATAGCCAGTAGGATGATCTATCATGCGATTGCCAGTAGGATGATCTATCATGTGATAGCCAGTAGGATGATCTATCATGTGATTGCCAGTAAGATGATCTATCATGCGATTGCCAGTAGGATGATCTATCATGTGATAGCCAGTAGGATGATCTATCATGTGATAGCCAGTAGGATGATCTATCATGTGATTTTCAATGAGAGTTTTCATGTAATTGTCAGCAAGAGGAGCTATATCACCGGTTACAGTGTCAGGTTGTTGACATCTATCCCTGTATTGACTTGTATAAACCCGGCATAGCTGACGGTACTACAAGCTCTGTCATTCATACATCAACCTAGTTCTCCTGTTCCGTCACTGACTGTGTTTGTTATATCTAGAAGGTCACCATAACCTAACCTACTTTCCACAGCAGCTCACTGGCAATTCATATGGCAAAGCTCCAACTTGCAGTGCACTTTATTTGACCTGAGTTGTAATGTGGGATACGACCCAATAATTCCAAAACACAGCTTTCATAACAGATGTCTCAGCATATATCTGTGTTTGCAAATGTATATATTACTTAACTCTAATTCAGAGTCCAGCATTTCACAACAACAGAAGATTATATTCTTTCTCAATAATATTTCCATATAAAGAAAATTCTTTGTTCTTGAACAGGATAAGAACACATCTGCAATCACATGATAGCTTGTGTCTTTCCATTGTAATTAAATTTTTTATCATTAAGTATCAGTATTTAACAAGCTGGGAGAGAAACAATCAGTTACTAAATTATAAAACTATGGGAAATAAATGCCTCCTGCGTGGGCTGAATCTATCAATAATCTAGAATAATCTGTGGCATTGGTCCTGCCACACTGGCACCTGAAAGAACGAGAGTGATTGTCAACTTTGCTTCGCCAGTTACGACTAGATCACACTTTAACAAACTCAACCCACTGCCAGACACAGCAGTGCCACTGAGGGTCGTCCGTTCGGACTAAGACCCTCTCACATCACACAGATTCACAGTGTGGTAGTGTAAATCATAGTCAAGTCAAGTCAAGTCAAGAGAGTGAATCACCTCAGACTGAGTGAGATATGGGGAACACTGTCTGTCTGAGTGCTGCAATATTGATTCACCTCTTCTGTCTCCTCAAACATCCGATAGCTGCATTCCTATATTAAATCATTTTTATACCAAATCAAGCGTTTAGGGACTCTAATATTTGAATATTTTATATCGCTCAATTGAGCTCTGCTGGCTGTGATGATGATGATAATAATAATAATAATAATAATAATAATAATAATAATAATAATAATAATAATAATAATAATAATAATAATAATAATAATAATAATAATAATAATAATAATAATAATAATAATAATAATAATAATAATAATAATAATAATAATAATAATAATAATAATAATAAAATATTTATATAGAAATAAAAGTGCCGAGTTGGCAAAATATTCCACCATACGCCATTATTAGATAGTCTCTCCATTTGAATTTTCACCAATTTATGTAAGCCTTTTTGGTAGAAGAAAGTTCATCCTTACAGAGAATATCTTTTTAAATCTGAATAAATTGTCAGACTTGTCAAACAACAAATGCCATGCAACCTGGGCCAGCAATGTTTAAATCATCTACATTTTATCTAAAATGCAAAGTAAACTCCCTATAAATACAGTAAAATATTTTTATCTTCTGAATAAACAAATATTCTCCAACCATTTGTCCAAACTTGACACCAAGTGACAACTGTCCAAAAAGCACTTGTGGAAAGTGGTTTGGTTTCTCCTGGTACAAGAGGCTTTCAATGTTGGTAACTTTAGATTGCAGACTACTGTGACATTCCTATCTACTGACCCGGTTTCAATCACAAAACAAATTATGTGACCTCTCTCTTCCAAGGAAATTATATATCCAATAAATCCAATGAAACTTTCATTTGAATACCATTGATTCCAGACAAAGTCTGCTCATAAAGGTTGATAGTAACTGGCCAGGATTCGAACCTGGAATCCCTGGATCTCGAGGCAAATACTCTACCAATCTACCAACTGAGCTATTTTGGCCAGGTCAATAACAATTCAAGAAGACAGGACAACATATGTGAACTCCCCAGCCTTTGCAAAATATATGTTCAATTCTTTATATGGTCAGGATAACACAGCTTTCATTAACACAACATATGTTTCATTACCAGCAGCAGTTAATCTACTTGTTAAATTAGAGGATATTTCTGTAATCATGATTCAAAATCTGGTAAGTAGATTGCCAAACTGGGGCATAGTAACTTACTGTATAATAGACGTGGGTTACTTAATACCCTGTAGCAGCTGATCATGTGACCAACGTGCTTCGTCAGAGACTGCTTTGTTCACTCATAATTCGAAGTAGATCATGATCAAATATACAGACATTTTCATGAGGTAATTTCTACCATTTTTCTCCAAAAAGGTCACTTTATATGCTCTCCTAAATTAATCCTTTCATAAACTATTTTTTAACATACTTCACATACCACCATTGAAGACATCTGAACTTTGAACCTTGTTAATTATAAATTGTGTGCAGTATCCTTCAACTATAAGCTGTTGAGAGCTAATTATTTATACAAATAGAGTTTCTCCTTCATACTAGGACTACTGGCTACTAAACACATTTTTCTAAGCTTATTGAAAATGTTTTCAGTTGAATTCAGTACTTTTACTGCAAATAGGATTTACATATGGAGAGTAAGCATCAATAAATTGTCTCTTGGGGTCAGCAGCATAAGGCTGGGAAAGGTGGCTCTGATAAACAGTCATTGTCCACATAACAATGTATCCACTGTCCCTTACAACACTCAATTTCTCATTCCAATACATTTCTAATGGTGTTTTTTTGTGTTTTTTTTTTGTTCTTCAGTCAAGCACAAAACAGCCAAGCAGTAAGAAATTCATACTAGTCTTACTCATCCAAAGATATTACATTGCATTTATAAGACTGTGCCTCCCAACCCTAAACTTTCCTTCCAATGCATTTTGAATAATATATATGAGATACTCACATGTCTACTGCCTTGCCGTACCCAGGCTGGTCATCATACATTGAAACCTTCAGCACTTCTGGGGCAAGATATCCCGGAGTTCCACACAGATCTACAACCAATACACACAAATATGATAAACTTGTCTTATTATAAATCCATATTTAAAGTCAGGTGGCGATTTCATGACTGCATCATGATTAATTAAAGACCTAGTTGAGAAAAGTGAATTTGTTTTTTGTTTTTTTAATATTTTTATTAGAAAAATGTTCAAACATGTAATACGTACAGTTACAATTGAGAGACAAGACAAGACAAGACATATGTACAAGACAAGACAATAGTATCCACCATGATAATAAATACAAAAATATATCATTAGATAGTACATACATTTATGTAATCATTGTTTTAAACAACTCATAATAATTGTAAAATGTTGTTCCATTTCTTTTGGAAGGTGGGGAGGGAATTGTTCAACTTGTGCACATTTTCTTCAATAATCAGATCTTGTTTCAACATAATGAGGAAATTGTAGAAGCAGATGGGATTTTCTTGTAAGGTATGCAAGTAGATATATTGCTTTGCCAGAAGAATTATATAGTTAATGCAACTGAAATATTTTAAATCATAGTGAATACCAAATATAACATGCTTTTCTGTCATACTAACTTGCTGTGTTGAGCTCCTATTCCACCAATTTTCCAAAGACGACCAAAATTGTTTAACAATATCACAAATTTTTTCTTCATTTCAGACAATGGCTTTCGTTTAATTGGCTTTGTTGTCCAAAGAGGTTCTCAATACAAACAAACAAAATGCTGTGAGAATCATTTAAAAGCCTCTTGGCTTTGTATCTGGTCTAATAAAAAAGGCCAAGGTCATGCTTTTCAATAGACTTGTGGTACATTCTTAAGATATATACTGAGTATAAACTAAAAATAAGTAAACCTAATATTTCACGATATAGTGTCCACATCTTCAATAGAGAAATGGATGCACAAATGTGACTTAAGTAAAGACATCAAGTTCCACTGCGGGGTGAAAACAAACGTATGCATGATATAAGAAAGTATTTACTGTATTTACTTGAATATAGGACGAGGAATTTGGATCCAAACCTTTTGTCAATGTTTGGGGCAGTCGTCTTATACACTAAGGCAACCTGTGGACAGTGATTAATGGCACCTGGGGGGTAATAAACTTCACTCATACTGTCCATGTAAAGCTTCCCCATACGACGGAGAGTCAGAGAAAATGTGAGTTTAACAATGCTTATATATGCATACGCAACACAAGGTCGCATTTTGAAAAGTGTGAGTGACAGGGAGAAGCTCGACTTATTTTAGGCACAAAAACAATTGGAGCGCCACCACAGTGTATTAACTCGCATTGAAATATTAATATATTGTGCAATGATGACACTATGTATTTATGTTTTACTTTTAAAATGGCCACTAAACTTAAATGGTAGAACTGCTGTCCTATTTTCAAGTAAATATGGTAGTAATACTAATTAATGAAGTTAATGAAGTGCTTAATGAAGTTCTTTTAATATTTCCAAATAGGATGGGATACTGACCAGTGAGCTCCTCTTCATGGTTGATGATGGTGGCAAATCCAAAATCTGATAATTTCACATCCATCGTCTCACTTATCAAGATGTTCTCAGGCTAAAACAAAATAAATCCAATCAGCTTTCAGAATAGGAACATTTGAGAGACATTTTTCTCTTTTTCGATTAAACTCCTGCTAACTATGTTTTAGTTTAATTATTGCAATGACATAAGGGTCCAAACCATCATTCATATCATTTTATTTATATAACCATGTATGTAAACTTCCTCACCTTCAAGTCTCTATGTACTATGTTTCTCTTGTGAATATATTCTACAGCCTCTAAGAGTTGCCGCATTATATGTCTGTAAGAAAATGGAATATATAAACCCTCAATGTTGATCACTTTTGATAAAGTAATTTTCTCCTTACACACATACCTAAATGAATTTTTACAACTAATCCTGTGATATTTGTATATTATGAAGAGGCAGCACATCATTTTTAACAAAAATTATTATTTTATATTTAAAAAAATATTATTTTATATTCAAAATGCAAATGAAAACAGGCTTGGGTTTTTCAAACTGCAGAGTCCTATGATTAAACTGCAGAGTTCTATTATCTTATAATGTTCTACTCCCAATATCCAAATATGTCCATGGAATCCAAATATCCAAAAGTAGAAATAATGCTGCTACTGCTATTTAACATAAGAAAGTGATTTTTTTAAATTATACAGTTCTTACCTAGTTCTTTTCTCTGACAATGTCACCACTTGTGTTAAGTAGTCAAACAGTTCCCCTCTCATACAGCTGCAAACCAAAAAAATGCCATTTGCTGTTATATCTGAACTCACTTATTATCCAATATGCAAACATTAAGTGATAAATGTACATAACTTACCGGTATGCATATGTTTATATCAAATAATTTTTTTGTAAAATTACATTTTCATAAATGTCTGCCAGTTGCATTGCTAACACCAATATTTTTTCTCTGGAAATTTTACACACATAATCATGTAAAATTGAATTGTTTGCATTATCTATAAAGTCACTCTAAAGAGTATAGCATTTCTCCTCTCTGTGTATTCATGTCCATTATAACTTTTCTCTTACTCAAATAGGCCCCAATGTTTAGTGTCGATCACTAACCATATTTCATAACACCAGGCAGATACCCAAAATATGATATAACTATATTTACATTAGTTTTATTTACATTAATATACAGTATGACATTATTTCAAATACTATAACAAGTGCCACACCTTTATTCTATTTCAAAGTGATAAAATTTGAAATCTATTCAGTTCCATTTTGAATTATGACTGCAAATGCAGAATTATATAAATGGAAATCCTCAGTAGGGCAATCTTAAATATCATACGTCCAGATTTGTTCTTAAATCAGCAACGCAACTGTTATTTCATTAATTTTTTTCCCAAAATGTCAAGCCAATACTTACAGCTCCATGACTAGGAAGACAAAGGTGGTGGATTCAAATGTATCATGCAATTCAACTGTAAACAGAAACATTACACAAATATTAACAAAATATCATCCAATATCTATTTCAACTTTCAGCATGGTGGAGAAGTATCATTTTCTCATAAAATAGGGTTAAAGTTTTGACTGTCTTTTATATTCAAAATCTATTTTCAATTCTTAATTTAGTTTTGTGATACCATCATAATATTTCAGACTTTGGGTTCATGTCTGTCAATGAAGACTACTGCCTATGGCCTCTATATACACACTTTGAGTAGTTCGAGACATGTCGCTTATAAGGCTTCACATTTTGCCTTTTGACATGACAAAGTGTCATATAACACATAAACTTTATATCAAACAGTTTGATTGGTGATAAGGCATCACTTACTGATATGAGGATGTTCAGCACACATTCTCATGATGTTCATTTCTTTGTAGGTCTGTTGTCTGATTTCCTCCATGTTGACCTCATTGTCGGAGGTGAGGTCAATTATCTTCACAGCATACTCCTGGCCTGTCTCCTTCTCTATGCACCTCCTCACTGTGCTGCTCACTCCCCTAAAATAAAGTCCCCAATGTGACATTTAATTTTGTATACAGGCCTCTCATAACAGAGCCTTTCTTATAGCATATGTTTCTTACTGCTCTTAAAAGCCGTATAAAAAAATAATAATAGTAACATTAATAGACACCAATTGGTTTAGCTGGACAGGGTCAACTGACTCTGAATTGGTATTCTGAGACAATGCGAGCCATACTTTTGAGACAATCAAAATGTGATGATTGATGTAAAATTTTGCCTCTGAGACATGTTTCCAAAGGGGTATTTGAAATTAAATTGCAAATAAAATTAAGAAATTGCCCTCTCTGGTTTCAAGGGGTTATGACATCATATATACTATTATCTTAATTGTGGATGCCAGAAGAATAGTCAAGTGCAACCTGTATTTTATTTCATGCTTTCTTCAAAGAAATGTCCAGAGATAAATGAGTATTTATACCCCGAGACTGACACAAGAATAAAGGTATGAGCAGTGTCATGAGAGACTGATTTCAGCTTTTGATTCATCCTTGAAAATGATGAGGTCCTGACATATATAACTCTTAATGCATACTAGACAGAACACCTTGAGCATCTCACTCAGAGTGAGGATAATAATGAATACAGCTCAGTGACTTTGGTTGGAGAATTCTTAATGGTGCTGAAGTGTGGGAAAGGATTTGGTATTTGTAAATTTAGAACAAAATGTTGAAAAAATACGATGTTATTTTTATAACTAATGGCTTTCTCATAAATTCATTTGAATTATTTTTAAAATTAACACACATGGCCAGTCATGGTGTCAAATTATCAGACTTTAGTATCAATATCACATCTGACCCCAAAAATTGCCATGTCAGTTGACTTTCCCAGTGCAGTTGTTATGAGCTTTAGGCTTAAAACCAAATATGGCAACAAAGTTATCTTAACTTTATTATCTTAATATCTTAACAAGTTTGTCTTGATCTGCCCAATTTACTGAAGTATTAAACAACTCCTTGGGAACATTTGTTTTTTTTGAGAATATGGCATGTAAACATTGACAGGACCATTAACAGCCAGGATTACATTTTGCAGGGAGACACGAGACAATGGCTCATTAAAATCATCAATATCTCATTTTGATCTGTGTCTAAAGGGACAATGAACCCATTTAAAGGAAATATGCAGTGATTTTGATAAATATGTTTCAAAGTCATAAATTAAAGAAAAGGTATTTGCTCTATATATCTATTTAATGTTGAGGTTGATGAACTCCAGTAAACATATTGGAAAGTCTATTTGAACAAGAACCTAATTTATAGCCCCCTTTGAATGCCCTTTTCAATTCAAAATCAAGCTCTCCGTTTTTACCCCTCAGATGTAGTTGATTGTTGAGACAGACTAGAGTTGCTAATAATCCAAATTCTATGTCTTATTGCAACTTATCTGATAATCTTTGATATGTCATGATGTTCATATGGAGATATACTTTTTGTACACAAAATTACAAGTTCAATGCTTAAAACCTCTAAAGATTTTAACATAATTTGTTGTTTAGTTTCATGTGCTTCATTGTTACTTTGCAGTACAGCAAATTACAGCGATTTGTTGTTTTTAATTACCGGTATCCTATGAAAAAATCCCTTATATAATAAGCCTTATAACATTGTCTCATCTAACTTTGAATTGTCTTATGACTTTAAGTATATGAGGAGACAAATGTCACATGAGCGCTTCCTTTTTTTCAATTTGGTCTTTGTCACTGCACACTCATTCAAATTCTTCACACATTAACTTTCTAAATTTTGCTTTTAATGAAAAATTGTAATAGAACATCAGATCTGCATAATTGGAAAGAATCAGTTGTTAATGTTGTTAATCAGCCAAGAACTGACTGCGAAGTGCAAATCACTTAGTTTTAGTTATAAGCTAGTTCTTTAGCACATGCAGAATGTGACCTTGGCAAGGTCACTGAGTGCAATTTTTATATAAATGAATTTGTACTATTCATATCAACTTATCCAAGCATACAAATTTTCCATTCTTTAGGAAACATATACACAAGAAATTTTCATAATTGTCACCAAAAGCTATGAATGTGCAAATCAAATATTTGAACCATCAACAGTAATTCTGGTTCAATCAGCTTGACCTATCATGACCCATTCCAAGCATGAATATCTACCCCATATAAAGTTTCCGACATGAATTTACCCCTGATATCTGGGGTTGGAGATATTATGAATCATTCTTGTAAAATGTTGGCACATACCTTCCCAGGACCTCTTTTGGCTCATATTTTATGTAGAACTCCTTGGCAGCATCAAAGTCAGGAAGATCCTGGCCCTCATCATTGGTCACCGTCATCATGGGGATTTCTACTGATCTCACTTCTTAATCCAATTAATCCTAATCCTTAACTGCAATCAATTTTAACGTCCATTGATTTGTTCTCTAGCTTATTTGGCAAGTATCAACATGATAATATATTCTGAACTCATCATGTTATTGAGATGTTTTCATTTATGGTTAAAGCATAAATCCTGGAAACTCCTATTTGAATATCCAATGGCAGAGCTTGATAAAAATACTGATAAGCAGCATGAAGTGATAACATCTGCTTATCCTTGTGAATGGATTTGATCAATTCCGGTATCAACTAGATCAACAGATAAATGTCAAAAATAAGAGTTTCATTTCACTTCAGTTTGGAAGCATCTTCACGTTCCAACCTGAAAAATATAAACAACCACCATATCATTTCTATAATGTTTTAAACTTCTACATTATGCAGCCTTAATGAAAAATCTACATTATTTCACATTTGCAGTCACAGAGCAAGATGTTTGAGCATGTTATTTGCTCTAATGATACTGGTGAGAGCAAATGAAACAGTATTCAGATCTGTATTACACCATGAATAAATATTTCTATTTTACCTATGATCAAATTGAGCTAAATCATCATTCATGTATCATGGGAATGTTTGGGTTTTTTTGGGGTTTTTTGATCTTTGTAACATAACTCATCAGATTATTATATAGCTCTGGTCCCAATCATTTTGATTCTAGTTTTACTCATTATACTATAGACATATTTCAAGCAATACGCATTAACAGGAATCCCTGATGCATAACTACACCTACATTCCAAGAACAAGCTCTGACTGGAAAATTCTGAAATGTAATATTATTTACTATTTTTAACACAGATACTAAATGTATAGGTGGAAATTGCAGATGTCTGATGCATATTACCATTTTTATGATTTTCCTGCAACAATAATTTTGATTAAATTAAACTTTTTACTAGTTTTTGTTAAGCCTGGATGGCCATTTGTCAATGTGCACGTGAGTGACAGCTCTTTTAAAAAAATTTTTTAATTAAAGAGAATGATCATGTATTCGTTCTTTTGAAATTATTTGTGAAAAAAATTGTTGATGGATTAGTACATGTTGGCATGTGAATGCTGCCTCTGTGTTGTTTACGGTATGTCTGGAGATCTGAATTGACAGCTGACATGAGAACTGGCGCGCGCCGCACCACCGCATATCGTGTTCCCCAAATAAACACGCTGCAATCGACAATTTGTTTACTTACCAAAAACACGTAATGTGCTTTCCTACATCCTAATAATATTCATGCAACAGATGAATCAGTACAAAATACAAACTATGTCATGGATTATACTTACTGACTGGATTTTGTGACAGCTGTCCCTTTCTGATGTTCATTTTGGTCGCCCGGGATGAGAATTATGACCTTGACCTTTCAAGGAAGGTGTGACTTCTTGCTCGATAAATGAACAACAAAGCACTCGATTTCCCCATACCTAGTAGCATAAGAGAGGAGTGTTATTTAAATACCTCATAAATTCTAAAATAAAAAAAGAAATTTGGAAAAAAGTATGTACTTTTAGCGATTTAGGTCATGTTTTTATCACGTGACCGTATCATGTGATTGAATATAAAATGGCTGACTTTGGGTAAGTAACCAACAAACTTGTGGATCGAGATAAAAAGTGAGAGTAATTGTCATATTAATAATGATATATGATTTTAATATTTGTAAATAAATGCACAGTAATGTATTTCCAAATTACAACAGGAAATTTACCCAGTCTTTACACAGAAATGTTGTAACTTTGTCTTACCTGACACGATTGGTTCACTTGATTTCACTTTCAGGTATTTGTGAGATCTTCTACATCTATATGTTTACTCGGCAAAACCAGTTGGCATCCCGCCGAGAGTCTTAATCAAGTTAATGTGAATTTTTTTTCCTCAAGGTCTGGATAATTAAATGTCAAAGACTTTGTTTAGACTTGTAAGATATATTTTGCAAAGACAAGGTGGCCTTGAACATTTGTGAACATTGTGTCAACAGATCAGATATTGTGTATATCTTTATTATCATTCTTTCACCAATATGGCAATAAAATGAGCTATTCTCTGACGGGATTTGGCCAAATATTAAGCTTAAAATAATTGGGCAAATGAAGTGCAGTGAAATGCAGTGCATTAGCCCCTGGTCATGTTCAGCCATATTAATTCAATTAAATTTCATATTCAACCTGACAGATTCAATTAAATAACCTACTTGGCTTCAGAGGGGCCATGGCAAAACTGGCAGACAAAATTCTGCACCACTGTCAAATGAACCATGGTTGAATCAGCCATCAAGCAAACACCAGAGCAACCATCCATGGCATATCCCAAGATCTAAATCAATCAACTAATTAGTATTCATCAGTATTCAACAATGTCCTTCCTATCTGTTGGGGGTTTGAACATAATTAAGACACATCATATCACTGTAAATGGAAAAAAAACCAAATAAACCACACAAACATTAAAAGTGTGGATGCTGAAGGTTAGGGATTTGTTCAAGTCTTGCCCACTTCCCTTTAACCCCTAACAGACGGGAAGGACGGCAACGTCCACCACCATCTGTTGAACATTATTGACCAGTTTTAGAGGTCTGTTTAGGTTAATAATTGAATGTATTGTCCTATATTATTTGTTTAAGCCTATGTAAGGATATGGTTAAGCCTTATGTTGAAATCAGCCTTGACTTGTCAGCTGCATTTTCAAATAACTGACAAAATTGTCTTGAGCAACAAATCATCTTTTTTATGTACAAAAAAGCAATACAAAAACAAAAACAAACAAAAAACCACATAGATGATCAGATTTCATTCAGCACATCTCAAGCCATGTGCTACCTACCAGTGCAAGCACCATAATTCCACAGGACTTGTCATCAACATATCCATTTATTACTGAAAGTTAGGAAAATCACACATAAGCTGATATAAATTTTATATTAAGTTTATTTCAAGTGGTTTGCAAATATATTCAATAGACACATGAATTTGCAAGCTCAATATAAGGTATGCAATATTGTAATATTTATTTTACAGTAACATAAAATTTAGCTCATATTATAGTCTTCTGCATCTGAGAGTCCAGTTCTATCAATCCATTCATGGTCTCGTATATGGGCAGTCAAATAAGTGACCAAGTCCTGTGGGAGATCCAGCTCATTGACATTCATGGTCTAGATATCAGGCAGTCCAGTAAGATCCGGCCCATTCATGGTCTAGTATATCAGACAGTCTAGTAAGATCCAGCCCATTCATGGTCTAGTATATCAGGCAGTCCAGTAAGATCCAGCCCATTCATGGTCTAGATATCAGGCAGTCCAGTAAGATCCAGCCCATTCATGGTCTAGATATCAGGCAGTCCAGTAAGATCCAACCCATTCATGGTCTAGATATCATGCAGTCCAGTAAGATCCAACCCATTCATGGTCTAGTACATCAGGCAGTCCAGTAGGATCCGGCCCATTCATGGTCTAGATATCAGGCAGTCCAGTAAGATCCAGCCCATTCATGGTCTAGATATCAGGCAGTCCAGTAAGATCCAGCTCATTCATGGTCTAGATATCATGCAGTCCAGTAAGATCCAACCCATTCATGGTCTAGACATCAGGCAGTCCAGTAGGATCCGGCCCATTCATGGTCTAGATATCAGGCAGTCCAGTAAGATCCAGCCCATTCATGGTCTAGATATCATGCAGTCCAGTAAGATCCAACCCATTCATGGTCTAGATATCATGCAGTCCAGTAAGATCCAACCCATTCATGGTCTAGACATCAGGCAGTCCAGTAAGATCCAGCTCATTCATGGTCTAGATATCATGCAGTCCAGTAAGATCCAGCCCATTCATGGTCTAGATATCATGCAGTCCAGTAAGATCCAACCCATTCATGGTCTAGATATCAGGCAGTCCAGTAAGATCCAACCCATTCATGGTCTAGTACATCAGGCAGTCCAGTAAGATCCAACCCATTCATGGTCTAGACATCAGGCAGTCCAGTAAGATCCAGCTCATTCATGGTCTAGATATCATGCAGTCCAGTAAGATCCAACCCATTCATGGTCTAGATATCATGCAGTCCAGTAAGATCCAGCCATTTCATGGTCTATTACATCAGGCAGTCCAGTAAGATCCAGCTCATTCATGGTCTAGATATCAGGCAGTCCAGTAAGATCCAACCCATTCATGGTCTAGATATCAGGCAGTCCAGTAAGATCCAGCCCATTCATGGTCTAGATATCAGGCAGTCCAGTAAGATCCAACCCATTCATGGTCTAGATATCAGGCAGTCCAGTAAGATCCAACCCATTCATGGTCTAGATATCAGGCAGTCCAGTAAGATCCAGCCCATTCATGGTCTACAACATCAGGCAGTCCAGTAAGATCCAGCCCATTCATGGTCTAGTATATCAGACAGTCTTGTAAGATCCGGCCCATCCATGGTCTAGATATCAGGCAGTCCAGTAAGATCCAGCCCAATCATGGTCTAGATATCATGCAGTCCAGTAAGATCCAGCCCATTCATGGTCTAGATATGAGGCAGTCCAGTAAGATCCAACCCATTCATGGTCTAGTATATCAGGCAGTCCAGTAAGATCCAACCCATTCATGGTCTAGATATCAGGCAGTCCAGTAAGATCCAACCCATTCATGGTCTAGATATCAGGCAGTCCAGTAAGATCCAACCCATTCATGGTCTAGATATCAGGCAGTCCAGTAAGATCCAGCCCATTCATGGTCTAGTACATCAGTTTGTCCAGTAGGATCCAGGCCATTGTGGTCTATTATATCAGGTTGTCCAGTAGGATCCAGGCCATTGTGGTGTATTATATCAGGTTCTCCAGTAAGATTTAGGCCATTGTGGTGTATTATATCAGGTTGTCCAGTAAGATTTAGGCCATTGTGGTCTATTATATCAGGTTCTCCAGTAAGATCCAGATATCAACACTAGAAATAAGTTTCAGCAGTATAAACAGGAATTTGTGAATATGTGAAGTGGAAATTTATCAGCCTCCTATTATAATATAGAATATAAAATTAGCAATATGTAAGTGTCTGCTATTCATATGATCTATACACCCCCTACTTGACATCATATGATAACATGTTTTACTGAAGGATTGTAGATGTATAGAATATTATGAGTTCCCCTAATCACATGCTAGCAGGATGGACATGCTACCTTTCTATTCCCGTTATTTCTCGCCTTCACTTTCTCCGCGGTGAGTACACATTGCTAACCTTTGATGCTTATCAATAAACTGATAGGCTAGCTCATTTCCAGGAAAACTATAATATATTCAAATGAATTCAAGAAGCAGGAAATACCTACTGTTATTTGGCCTTGAAAGGATCTCCTGTTCATTCTGATTAGTATAAGGTGTCTTGTGACCAGAAATTCACATGATCAAAATTTCATTGAAATGATTTTCAAAATGCTGTGAAATTTTCTGTTTCACTTTCATTATCAAGATGGTCAAACTGTAGTATGAAGTGTTTTTGTCCACCACTTATAACATGAATTTCAGTCATACCAGAGAACAAAAAACAAAAAAGGGAAATATATGATAAAGCAATCAATCTGCATAATACGTGCACATGGACCATGTCAATGAACATGTTAAATGGTAGGTTGTATGTACACAATACGATGTGGTCAAATAATGACTATATCATACAGAGATAAGCACATGCTATTTTCACACCATACACATGGATATTTACTGGTAAGAAACAGAATTACTCCATTATTTACATTTTAGACAAAACACGGCTTAAATTTTACACATTTCTTTAAATGGTAGAATATTAGGTGGTTGAAGTAACTGTTGTAATTTACAAAGAAGAGATAAAATCTGTCAAAATGTTACGTCGGAGAAATGCCACCCATTTTCTTTGTATTCAAGCCATATTCTGGATGTTGGTTACCATACATGACTAGTATTAGGCCAGAAAGAAAGTTGTTTTGTTTATTTTTTCTTTTAATGCATCAATATTAAACATAGTCAACATGTGGGTTTGACATAACCTTTTCTTCTGTAATAATTTTGAGGTGTCATGAATGCAATATTGTTTAGGCCAAAAATAGAGGATCAATGTGATGAGAAACAAAGTTCTTTCCCTGGCCTTACTTGCTATATTTTAGACATTACCAGGGATATACCTGATATTAACATTCATGTTATGGACATGAATGTCGATATTACTAGCCATAAAATAGATATTATTAGCCGTAAACATTATTTTATTAGCCACAAACTAGATAATAATGACATTAACAAAATATCACGTGCCATATCTTGTCTGTCGGCTGTCTTGTGGAAGTTATCAGCCTTATGTAAGATGTTGCATATCTTGCTATGCACCAGATATTACCAGCCATTATCTGGATGCTACCAGCCTTGACCTTGACATTATCAACCTTACACGAGATATTACCAGTAAAACAATAGATGTATTCATCAGACTTTGGAGGAAATAAAGAATAGATAGGCTTGATATATTTATATAGCTTTGGAACAACCTTTGTAAAGATAAGCATGATATACTTAGAGGATTTGAGAGCAGGTTCCGTCAGGATATGCTTTGTATCTTTGTAGATATTTGTAGGGCTTTGGAGCTCATTTTATATTGAATATGCCTTGTATATGTTTAAGACATTTGAGCAGATTTTGTTATATTTGTAATGCTGGGGAGTAGATATTATACAAATATATTTTATATATTTAAAATGGGGAGCAAATATAATATATAGATATTCTCGAGATGTGTGCAGGGCTGGGAATCAAGTATATAGATATTCTTGATGTAATTGAAAAACTGGGGATGCAGATATTATATAAATATTCTTGATATGATTTTAGGGCTCGGGATTGGATATTCTCAATATATTTGCAGAGCTGGGGATCAAATATTATTTAAATATTCTCAATATATTTGCAGGGCTGGGAATCAGATATTATTTTGATATTCTCAATATATTTGCAGGGCTGGGGAGCAGATATTATTTTGATATTCTCAATATATTTGCAGGGCTGGGGAGCAGATATTGTTTTGATATTCTCAATATATTTGCAAGGCTGGGGAGCAGATATTATTTTGATATTCTCAATATATTTGCAGGACTGGGGAGCAGATATTGTTTTGATATTCTCAATATATTTGCAGGGCTGGGGAGCAGATATTCTTTATCTATGATCACACAGTTCTACAGAAAGAAGAAGATGACATTAAAGATGCGATCATCTATTTCCACCCTTCTTCAGTGAGTATCACTCTTCCTATGTTTGTATCACCCTTCTTCGGTGAGTATCACTTTTCCTTTGTTTGTATCACCCTTCTTCAGTGAGTATCACTTTTCCTTTGTTTGTATCACCCTTCTTCAGTGAGTATCACTTTTCCTTTGTTTGTATCACCCTTCGGTGAGTCTCACTTTTCCTTTGTTTGTATCACCCTTTTTCAGTGAGTATCACTTTTCCTTTGTTTGTATCACCCTTCTTCAGTGAGTATCACTCTTCCTTTGTTTGTATCACCCTTCTTCAGTGAGTATCACTTTTCCTTTGTTTGTATCACCCTTTGGTGAGTCTCACTTTTCCTTTGTTTGTATCACCCTTCTTCGGTGAGTATCACTTTTCCTTTGTTTGTATCACCCTTCGGTGAGTATCACTTTTCCTTTGTTTGTATCAACCTTCTCTGGTTAGTATCACTCTTCCTTTGTTTGTATCACCCTTCTTCAGTGAGTATCACTTTTCCTTTGTTTGTATCACCCTTCTCTGGTTAGTATCACTCTTCCTTTGTTTGTATCACCCTTCTTCAGTGAGTATCACTTTTCCTTTGTTTGTATCACCCTTCTCTGGTTAGTATCACTCTTCCTTTGTTTGTATCACCCTTCTTCAGTGAGTATCACTTTTCCTTTGTTTGTATCACCCTTCTCTGGTTAGTATCACTCTTCCTTTGTTTGTATCACCCTTCTCTGGTTAGTATCACTCTTCCTCTTTATTTGTATCACCCTTCTTCAGTGAGTATCACTTTTCCTTTGTTTGTATCACCCTTCTCTGGTTAGTACCACTCTTCCTTTGTTTGTATCACCCTTCTCTGGTTAGTATCACTCTTCCTTTATTTGTATCACCCTTCTCTGGTTAGTACCACTCTTCCTTTATTTGTATCACCCTTCGGTGAGTATCACTTTTCCTTTGTTTGTATCACCCTTCTCTAGTTAGTATCACTCTTCCTTTGTTTGTATCACCCTTCTCTGGTTAGTATCACTCTTCCTTTATTTGTATCACCCTTCTCTGGTTAGTACCACTCTTCCTTTATTTGTATCACCCTTCTCTGGTTAGTATCACTCTTCCTTTGTTTGTATCACCCTTCTTCAGTGAGTATCACTTTTCCTTTGTTTGTATCACCCTTCTCTGGTTAGTACCACTCTTCCTTTGTTTGTATCACCCTTCTCTGGTTAGTATCACTCTTCCTTTGTTTGTATCACCCTTCTCTGGTTAGTACCACTCTTCCTTTGTTTGTATCACCCTTCTCTGGTTAGTATCACTCTTCCTTTATTTGTATCACCCTTCTCTGGTTAGTACCACTCTTCCTTTATTTGTATCACCCTTCTCTGGTTAGTACCACTCTTCCTTTATTTGTATCACCCTTCTCTGGTTAGTATCACTCTTCCTTTGTTTGTATCACCCTTCTTCAGTGAGTATCACTTTTCCTTTATTTGTATCACCCTTCTCTGGTTAGTATCACTCTTATGTATCACCCTTCCTCAGTATCACTCTCCCTCAGTCACTAGGCTCAGTATCACCTTTCCTCAAACTCTCATCAAGTACCACCGTTCCTCAATGAGGATCGCTTTTTCTCAATATCACCTCTCCTCACTGACTATCACAATTCTTTATCAAATAAAAGTATCCAAGACTCTGCTTGGTCAGATACAAAGACAATATACCAACATAGGTAGACATGTTTATAGGTTGATGTTTGAATGTTTCAGGTGCCAGAGAACCTGCAGTGCCACCTATGTGGACAGCTGATGGGAATGACCAATTTCTTCTCAGAGTTCAGTGGTTCTCCTCCATCCCATTTTCAACTCAAATACAATAAGTTTGCTGTCAGACACATTGACAAATATTCGTTTGTAAGTTAGGTCCTTTACCATTTCAATTTATATGACTAAAGTATGACCAAACCCAGCATATACATTGATCTAGGAGGAAAGTTTAACAACTCATTTATAGATCTATGCAACTTTTATCAATAAAAACATCCAAATGGGGTCATTGCAAAGCTTGAAGGTCATGCTTAGTAATTGTGTGGCTTACTGGTCATGCAAATGTTATGCTTGACCCACAGATAGGTCATACAATGGTAGACATCTCTTCCTTGACTAATCAAATTTGATGGTGTCAACATTTTGTACAAATATATATTGGTGAGTCTCTGTTTCAGGCTCTGGGTGGACAGAAGTGTGAACCTGACACGGTGCTGCACAGACAGTTAGATAATCTCTTCAGTCTCCTCACTTTCTACCACCACAACATCCAGAATGTCTTACAGGTAACCATGGTAACCACTCATAAATACCAATGCTACAATCCCCATCCCTAGTCGTGACATCTGGATAATCACATATAATTTACCATTTCTATCTTTATGAGCCTTTTTCATGCACTTTGGTTCCATTTGATGGAAGGGAGTAAAGCTCAGCCAATCACATTTATGTTAACAATGAGATAGCCTTTATTTCTCCCCCCAAAAATATGATTTATCAAAAAGATTTAATCATAAAAGAAAATAATTGCGTTAAACTCACCCCGGATGCATTATATAAATATAATTATGTGTAAATTATTTGTATAATTAGGTGTAAATTATTTGTAAACAATACATGTCATCTAATTTCATCTAAAAAATATTTATATATAATACACGTCATCTAGATATCGGTTAAACTTATACTGGTATAATTAATTATTATGTCTCTATTTGTCAGTAATATTTATTTGATTTTACTTCCAGGGATCTTACTCTGGAGACAAAACAGTAAATAAATCTGTCTCAACTCAAAATGTCTGGGATTTGTATTTATCTATAATACGTCACTATGGCGACATCCTGGCCACAGCCTTCCACTCTATGCCCTGGCAGGAAATACCCAAGGTATTATACTTATTGCCATAGTATTACTTATCAAATATTATACACGCTAAAGTAAGTAATGATACTCCATGCAGGCTCTGAAAACAATAACACAATTCAAATTGTTTTTATCTGTGACAAAGTAGATCACTTGTTGGAATAACTTTCATTAATGTATCATATTAGCATTCTCACCAAAATTTACATTTCCCTTAAAGAAAGTTCCCTTCACTTTGGCATGATTATGGGACACGGTGTCAGATGTAAAAATTTGTTATAATTTCTGTTGTTTACATTTACATGTCCATTTATCACACATTTCAGCCCAAAATCATGTAAGATATTACCTCACAGAGGTCATATGATATTGATTAAAATGTCTCCATACAAGCATTTAGACTTTTGTCATGGAATAATTACTGAAATGTACATTTTATTAATAATAATGACCATAATCCAAATGTAATTAACTCCTCATGTTCCTCATACTGGGGCAGTCGGCAGCCATGTGGAGTTTGTTTATATCCTGTATCTCTATTTGTAGTTCTGAAGCCTCAAGCAGAAATAAACCCTTCCCATATGCAAACATTACCACTTGTTGGTGTATTAACAGGATATGGGGCTTTAAGACTAAACTCTACATGTATGTGAAGCCCCCTTCTAGTTCTCATTAGATCTTGATTATCATATATGTAGGAATCTGCATAGACCTTGCCCTCCACTCCCTACCAAACACTCATGATCAAACACTCCAAATTAAACTGCAATCTCGTCCATATTAACTGTCAATAATCAAAAGGAATCTCTGAGATAGCCACCTTCAAGTCTCTACATTGATGAATGATTTTTTTTTCCAGTCGTCTCCAACTCTGTTCTTAAAGTCCTCATATTTGTTACAAAACTGCCAAAAAGTCTCAGGAGTGATAGCGGGATGCATATTCTTCAAAAACAGGTGAGCCATTTATGATCTGTGATATTATTAAAAAATACCAGATTTTTTCAAACGACTATGATGTTAGTTTTCAGAGATACCAGATTTGTTTTCATTCATATTAATCCTTTTTTTATTCTAGGATTATAGTAAGTCAACTTCCCATGAGTGTCACATCAAAATTACTGGTACTGAAGCCTCAGCAAACACATGTAAGTAGATTTGACTTGATTTACCATCTTTTCCGCCATGAGGCAACAAAAATATTTGCAAGTTAGAACTGTACTCAAGGCCACTCACTGCCTTTTGGTTGGAGCTCACCAGGGTATCAACCACTATGAATGTGAAATGTTTGCTTGAAGAAAGAAAATTGAAAATATCACCCTCTATGAATTTGAAATGTTTGTTTGTACATGGAAAATTGAAAATTTGGTAGAAAAATGATTGATTTAGACTCCTCCTGTGTTCATCAAATTATTGATTTGTTTATATACTTTTCATCAAAGCTTAAACTTCATAACTATCATCACAATCATAGAGAAACTATTTTTTCTCTATGTCACAAATAAGCGATTTCACAACTAAGCCCAACATTTTGGAGTGAGGATAAGATGATTTATATTGTTAAAATGAGCTCCCCCAATTAGCATCAAACTGATATCTGTAATTTTCTTAACATAAATCATTGCCATCCTGAAAAATATAAATATTTGATGTAGAGTTCCATGACCTCTTTGTGTCAATACTGGGCTGTTGTCATAAGTTAGTCAGGATATGTTAAAATATACTTACTGGCATGGAGATGAATTTGTGATGTAGTGAAATATTCCACGCAAAAAATGAAGTCCAAAGTGAATCTTTCTGTGCAGATTGTAGCATACAGGGCAACAGTGGTCTTTCCCAGTAATGTTTCCAGCTAAGTGTGGCTTTAGACAAAGCTATACCAGCTTCCTGTCCAAGTTAATCCTTTGTTTGAGTTGCATAACATCTGGAGTCAAATGACTATTCTGATACTATAGATTTTCTAAACATATACTGCTCCATTTATGAATTGGTTTGGATTTGAAAAAGATATATATCAGTTATGCTTTGGAATTTTTTTTTTTTTGGTTAATTTTCTTTAGCATAATAAGTATGACTGATTATAAAAATTATAATGTGAAAAGTTTTAAACTACTTTGAAATAAATGTAAAAATGCTAGAAGAATTTCAAATATGAAATGTCAACAATGATTTGAATGTTCCCCATTCTTTTCAGTTGCCATGTGAAACGATCAACACAGGTAAGGAAATAAAATTTGAAAAATAAAAATCAGCATTTTGATATTATGATCATAAGAATTCATTTTAATCTCAGATTGTTTTTTAAATTTCTAAACTAAAAGTTTTACATATTTCATATTGATCAGTAACTGTGTTAATGTTGCAGAGTTTCGAATGCCGGCAGGTGTACGCATCCTGCGTGTGTATGTCACCTATGAGGAGTATGTAGACCTGTCCCCAACCCGAGTGTCTCCCAAGACTGGTACCCACACCCAAACAGGTGGGGCTGAGGAGGAGTGTGAGGGTGGAGACCAGGAGGAAGAAGACCATCTGATCGAAACTGTTAAAACATCTATGGATATCATTGATAATTCTGTACACTCACAGGAATATAATGCATCTGAAAATTTGACCAACACACTATATGACTTTGAAAAGAGTGATATCTTACAAAAATCACAAATTAAGAAAGTTGGGTTAGAAACAGTAAAGGACGGTGGAGACGCAATTCCTAATATAGCAGAGAGAGATATTCATATGAGACCAGATACGATTGTCCTGACCAATCATAATGGTGTAGGTGAGAATGACAGTGAGGAGGAATTGGGCAGGTCTTCTGGCCAGCCCACACCCGAGTTAGAACCACTGCCACTGCTCAGAATAGAGTCTGAAAATCCCAACCCCCTGCCCACTAGCTCCGATTCTAGTCCCCTGGGTGACGAAAATCAAACACAGCAGGCATCAGTCAACATTCCAGAATGCAGGAAGTGTCAAACAAATGTGGAAAGAGTGGAGCATGTTTTAATTTCCAAAGAATCAGAATGCACATGTCAAAACTGTGAAAAAGGTCCAGATGTCAAAGAGTCTGATACAGGCGAACATAGTCAAAATATGTCACAGATGATACATAATGACCTTGGAGATTCAGTCAAAGAATTTCCAGGAAGGACTAATGAAGTGAGCACTCCACAAGTTATAAACAAGGAACATTTAAACAGCTCTTCAACTTCTAGTCAGCATAATTTAATAAATAGGCAACTACCAACTGACAATAAAAAAGATAATGGTGAGGAAACTCGGACATCAGCAGATATAAAGAGTGCAGACAATTCACAAAAACAACAGAGGAACAGTTTGAAAGCATCTGAATTTAACAGTGTGATGCATACAAACAATGCACATATCTCTGGTGCGGGGAGGATAGACACAGTTGATGGAGATACTCCGCCATCACAGAGTGGCCCCACAACATCTCCGCCACCTGCTAAAGAGGTGGAAAAAACATTAAAAACTGCAAAATTGTTTCAAAATTTGAAAGTAACCATATCTCAGACCGATGCAATAGAGAAGTACGATTCCATCATGAAAAGTGTCAGTCGTAGCAATTCTTGTGACCTTGATGATAGAAATGATAAAGTGATGTCAGCGCAACCTTTCCCATTGCCCTTTATCTCAAATGTGGAGAAGAATCAGAGCAGTGACTCCCAACAAATTTCCAAAGATGGCAGCATGCAATCAAATTATTATTCAACAGAGAAATCATTGAAGATTTTACCCGCTGCGGTATCTAGTCAGGATGTTGACATAGCTTACAGTACTCCACCCACCTCACCCCGATTACCTCAAACTCACACTCCCAAGAAGAAAAGATCTGTCAGTTTTCAGGATTCTGACACTAAAGATGGAAATGACTCCACATATTTCTCCAAAAAAAATTACAAAAGTAAAACAAAGAAGAAAGTGAGTCAAACCAAACAAGCTTTGAATGAAAAGCGCCATGTTATAAATAGTGACCGGGTAGTGGATGATAATGTTGTTGACCTTGACCTTTACACCCAGGCCAACTCGGACATGCTCCTGCTCCTTCTTATGGACCGAGACTCGGCAAACGACCCCAACACTGTCAAGGACCTGGTGAGTTGCTTCACACAACTTCAACAAAAATGATTTCTTGAAAAAATAAACAATACTGTGCTGTTCATGTTTTTCTTTACATACTCATGCACCGGAAGACAATTCATTAAAAAATTCTAAATTATTGTTCACAAAAAAAGAACTGATATCATTCATTTTTTTTAAATTTGGCACCAGAATTAGACTGCCATATGCACACAAATGTTTAAATGTCTGCAAGTTTTTTTGTTTGTTTTTTTTTAGCTTTTATTATTTTATCTTTTTTTTTTTTTTTGTTTTTTTTACATATGCTGCTGATTTCTTATAATGTGTTCTTATTTGTGGTATGTGTTGCTGACTGCTCAGTGGAGAAGTGCCTTACCTCAGCTAGGTGAGCTTGATGTTCTGGTCAAGGAACATGCTGATCCCACACAAATCAAAGTAAGTTACAACACTCACACCAGGGTGAGCCACTTGTCTATATTTTTCACATTTACATTTAATAGTCACCTAATAATATAAAAAGTCACACTTTGCAAAAATTCTCACAAACCCTACTCTAGATAATGTACAAGGCAACTTTGCTTGTATTGTTTTACTAATATATTACCTGTTCCAGCAGGTACTATCAGAATTACAAGTTACAAAGAGATCTGTTTGGGCGAAAGCCTTTTATAACTTTTTAACCCCCAGAAGAAATAATTGACATTTTCCAAATTAAACATAGCTCTTCATAACTTTTATAATTGAGGTAATCGTTGTAGCAATTATAAAAATAATCAATTTGACACTCTGCACTAAAGAAGGCAAGGGAAGAGGACTGTAATATTTGCAAACAGATCACAAGCAGATTCTAGCCGTGTTGTGTGATGTTCACAAATGGCTCACAAGCAGATGCTAGCCGTGTTGTGTGATGTTCACAAATGGGTCACAAGCAGATGCTAGCCGTGTTGTGTGATGTTCACAAATGGGTCACAAGCAGGTGCTAGCCGTGCTGTGTGATATTCATAAATGGGTCACAAACAGACGCAAGCCGTGTTGTGTGATGTTCACAAATGGGTCACAAGCAGATTCTAGCCATGTTGTGTGATGTTCACAAATGGGTCACAAGCAGATGCTAGCCGTGTTGTGTGATGTTCACAAATGGGTCACAAGCAGGTGCTAGCCCTGTTGTGTGATATTCACAAATGGGTCACAAGCAGATGCTAGCCGTGTTGTGTGATATTCATAAATGGGTCACAAACAGACGCAAGCCGTGTTGTGTGATGTTCACAAATGGGTCATAATCAGATTCTAGCCGTGTTGTGTGATGTTCACAAATGGGTCACAAGCAGATTCTAGCCGTGCTGTGTGATATTCATAAATGGGTCACAAACAGACGCAAGCCGTGTTGTGTGATGTTCACAAATGGGTCACAAGCAGGTGCTAGCCGTGTTGTGTGATGTTCACAAATGGGTCACAAGCAGGTGCTAGCCGTGTTGTGTGATGTTCACAAATGGGTCACAAGCAGGTGCTAGCCGTGTTGTGTGATATTCACAAATGGGTCACAAGCAGATTCTAGCCGTGTTGTGTGATATTCACAAATGGGTCACAAGCAGATGCTAGCTGTGTTGTGTGATACTCACAAATGGATCACAAGCAGATGCTAGCCGTGTTGTGTGATATTCACAAGATATTCTGGGTTTGCTATGGCAATTTCACAAACAGATTTTAGGACTAGGTGTATTGTCATTTTCACAAACTGAAATCAGGTGTTGTCATTTTCACAAGCAGATTCTAGGTGTGATGTAACTTTTATAAACAGGTATTATGTGTTGTACACGTCTGAAGCTTTATGTGGATTTTTAAAAAAATATTTGATATTTGCAGCAACAGGGAGAAAATAACTACTTTTATCTCAACTTTGATTCTACACAGAACCGGCTTACAGGTAGGACCATTAGATTTATCATAATATAACTGGCTCATTACAGTGGGTGTCAATGGATTTACTATGTCTATGTCTATTCAGTCACCGACTCTTGCTCCCTACAATAAGCACTCCTTTGACTGACTACATGTATACTCAAACAGTGCTTTAAGCTCCACCAGAGGGCGACGTGGTGAACTCTGGTGGACAGTGTGACAGTGCCTCAGCCCAGACCTGTGTGTTTTGCAATCATCCATGGATTAACTTAAGTCAATTAGTACCCCTGTCCACTTTGCAATGAGCAATACATGAATTGAGTACATACCATCGGCACTTTTTTACCCAATTTACATCTGATAAAATTGACAGAATATTCAATTTTGATAATTAATTTCAGAAATAACTTTAAAAAATCCATATCACAAGAGTAGGATTAATTTTCATTCTTTGAAATAGCTGTTTAAACAATTTCTCAGGATATTAATCTAACATTTGGCCTTTTTGACATTTGCTTATTCATACATTGTTAATCAATTGATGGCAAAGTTTTAATGTTTGTGTATTTCAGGTAATGCAATGTGGCCAATCACTTCTCCAGAGAATGAGTTCACTGAGAATGCTGTGTTCATCCATGAGACATTCAACCGACCTCACTCTAACATCTCTGAGATGTCACTCAGGTACACAAATTTCCAGTTAAGGATGATTTCATACAATAGGTCTTAGGATTGAAAATGTTACCAACTTGAACTCTTCTGTCAACAACAATTTTTTTTTATTTTTTTGGTTATAAATCTATTTCAATTACACCAAAAAATCATTTGCCTTGTTTATATTAATATCAGACACTTCTCTTGAATATAAATATAGAATTTTTCACCTGAGATAGCAATATTTATATCTTTTAAAGAGTAAAATAATGGAATGATAATCATTGTTAAGAAATTTATTTCTTTAAATAGGAAACAAGATGTTTAAAATCTGAAAATTGCCGAGATAGTGAATGTGTCTAGGTTTTCAGGAGCAGCTCGTCATGCATATATGGCCACCAGGGGGCAGACCATGAGGTGTATTACCAGAGCCAGGTGCCGGTGAGGTCGGCTGTTCTGGGGCGTGATACAAAGCCATTTCCTGATGCTGAAGCTAAA
Source organism: Amphiduros pacificus (assembly GCA_949316495.1). Taxonomy (NCBI): domain Eukaryota; kingdom Metazoa; phylum Annelida; class Polychaeta; order Phyllodocida; family Hesionidae; genus Amphiduros; species Amphiduros pacificus. The sequence goes on along the minus strand of OX439001.1, from coordinate 51,724,886 downwards.
CAAAATCTAGCTAAAGATCATAACATTACAATATTTTAACCTTTTGTTTGTATCATTCTTATGGTGAGAAATAATGTTAATAAGAAAAATGTTGAAATGATATACCCCAAAAAAGGTCCTAGGGTATCATAGAAATCATCTAGTACATGATGTTAAAGTAGAAATTAATACAGAAGTGGAGTTACAGATAAACTGAAAACATCCAATTTAGAAATTTCCTGTATGTGTGACCTAATAAATCAATCAAATATCCAATGGTGGTCGAGTGTATCTTTAATATTTTAGAAACAGTTTACTTGGAAATATAAGAGATAATCAGAACAGATTGAGCCAATATTTTAAAGATGGGTTTCCATAGATATATACAATTTTTTTATGTGATTGCATATTTCAGTTTCTAATTCAGATCATATGTATTTTGCAACATGTATATAGCCTCTCAAAATTGCCCAGTTTACTGTATTAATTAAAATTAATGAGATTTTAAAAGTATATTGCATCACTTTTTCCATGAAGCCATGTATTATAATACTCAGGAATATTTGCCACAAGTTTTTGCACATTGCAACTAATGTTTACACATTCCAAGCTGAATCTTGACTTTATTTATATCAATACGATGATTCATATACGTGATATTGTAGTGATAGATACAGACGCTTGCCTTCCAGTGAAATCCTTCATTTACATATACGGTAGTGCAAATCTATTTTGCTGGAACCAGAACAGCATTTCTCTTATCACTTGTATAATCTAATTGGAACTGGCTGCCAAGATCTCCATTTTGATGAAACTAGTACATCATTTTTCTAAATCTATTCCAACTTTGACACAAAAAATGTCACATTTGTGATGTGTTTATTTTAAGATGGCTTTGAGAATGTAGATTTCAAAACTTTTTGATGGTAGTAAACTATTTGACATTGGATTGATACTTTAAGCTGTGTTGACTTAATCAGCCAAGCTTATACTGGAAAAGGGGAAAACATCTCACATTTTCTGTCTGTCAAACTCAACTCCCTAAGACTGAGGGTGGAGCTCCTAGTTCTTACTTATACTTATGGATACTTATGGATGTTTCTGGATGCAGGCCTAGCTGGCCTCTATATCCAGATCTGAATTCTGGGACTTGGTATCCTTCATGTTTGGGGGGATTGCTCTTGGGTTAAAATCTGCTTTGTAGTTATAAATGATGGGTTGGCATCTCCACCATTTGTCTAGTCTGACTTCAAAGGTAAATATGGTTGGACTATTCAAGGACCAAAAGGTTCTTTTGTCAGGGGATAAATCCTATCATTTTTTCCATGTGGCTCAAAGATTTTGTAAAAATATTAAAACATGAAAATATATTCACAAAAACACAATTATGCAGTTTTATTTTACAAGATCAATAATTAGTTATATTATTATTTTGCAAATAACTACGTTTATTTTACAAATTACATCATTTTTGCAATTTTGAACAGTTTAATTTTCAAGACACCTTGAAATTGGAGGCAAATTTATTCTGTGCATTTTATCGCTGGTGAATGTTACATGTTACTGGTACACCTTACATGTTATTCATTTTGATTGCTTTTTGCATGTGGCTCCAGACATTAATGGCCAGTCTTCTGGTGCTGCCATCTTCTGGTTTCTTTGTGACTGTTTACCCACGCAGAGGGCAACACATGTCTCCTGTCTGCTCCTTCAGCTGTTAATCTAAAAAAAACAAGCTCTTTGTCATTAAGTTCTGACATAAACTGCCACCTGATATTACAATAAAGCAAGTGAAAGGATTTTTTCTTAAATATATCGATAAAAAAAGTTTTGAACCTCAATAGAATGTGAGCAATGGTGTTTATAGTTATTACCATGCTTTTAGTTATTGAACTAAGGAATTATTTTATCATTGGCCCAATTGATTGTAATTTTTAAAAAAATGTTAATACAACAAAAGACTCCATGTTTTTTATTGATCTATATATACATATGTCATTGTCAAACATCTTGGGAAATAACATATTTGAAAATGATCAGGTTGTTGAGGATTTCTACATTTCTGACAAATATGTATGTGCATGAATGAGATTTTTCTCAAAACATTTGATCAAAATTGTCAGATCTGTCAGTCTCTTTCATATATATTTTTTTCAAGTTATTTTTAGTGATGAGATTACATTCAACAATATTGCAAAAATACATACAGCCTTCGTATTTGGGTGTTTGGGCTTTGTGTGATATAAGACATTGCTTATGTGCGTGGGTCAGAGGTTTACTTTCACGTGCAGAAAGTACTGCAAATCTAATTAATAATATATTTGCCTAAAATGAAAATGGAGATGGCACACACTCAGGTATTTGAGGAATTTTTTTCAAATGCTTTGATGGTTTGCTCATTCTGGAGGATTTGGTGGTTCTGAGAAGAACCTGTTTGTTGGCTGGAGAATGCCACTAGAGGTCACTGTCGCAGTCTTCCTCCATGTCACTCTCTGCTTCACTCTCCTCATCTTCAGATTCTTCCATCTCCATCCCAGGATGCATCATCAGCCGATCTTGGAGATCTTCCAGCTCCTCACATTTGATTCTGGCATATTCATAAAACATGTTGCGTACTCCCTCCACTGTTGCCAGGCGCAGTCGGATTGCACAACGGAACTTGCGAGAGTTCTGTTTGCCAGCTCGACTATATCGCACTTTCAGATCTGAGATCCTGGTGTTGAGGATCACAACTTCTTGACAGGCTCTGCGGAACTTCTTGTCCACTGTGCGGATCTGAAGAATAAGTTCTCTTGCTGGGTGGTCAGCTACATTTGCCATTTCTAATGTTTGAGGGAATCAAGTACAACTCAATATATTCTCTACTGTCAGTGAGATACTGGAAGTAAGTGAAGATGATGGCAGGGTGGGCAGTATTTATACACAGATCCAGGGTTCATATCTGTCTTGTACATCATCACCTGTCACAGGATGAGACAGTGCTGTCATAACTTGACACCTCAGAGGTGTCACCTGACAGAGCATTGTGTATAATGAGTGTGCTGATTGGTGACATGTGGCTTCCAATCACAAAGCAATTAAGGTGCTTCAAGGTGTGAATTACTCTCACCACACACAGGTACAAACAATCACACAGGTATTGCTATTAGCAAATAAAAAAATCTATGTCCATTTAGCAGACATGAAAAGTTAAAAGATAAGCCTAGTTAACAAAACTCAATATAATGATTAATGTTAATTATTATATTAGTGTTGTATCAACATTGGCCCAATTGATACAAATGCAATGACCGTGTATTTTACCTTATAAACATCACATAAATGGTGGCCCCAAATAACAACAAATTAAGCAGTTATTATGTACAGTCAGTTATAATTTTGTGTCTGTATAAACCACCTCAGAGATAAATACAAAGTGAGAATCAAACATTTAAATAAAATAATAACTGCATACTCGTTCACAATATGTGTTACTTGTGATATATATTTGTGGCACTAAGACTCAACACCAAATTATAAGGAAATATACACTTATTTTGACAAAAATATTAATGAATTGGTGATGAATATAATTCCCTTTCATGATTTACTTTTGATTGATTCATCCAAACAAGTCTATTAAACCTATTTGAAAAAAGTCCTAATTAATAGCACCCTCATGAAAGCGCTCTCCATGTTTGGCTCCATCCTCTGGTGAAGTGTCCTCATAGAGGCACTGAAAGGCAAATGACTTAACAGCTGTATTACATTTCCTTATGACATCTTCAAAGGAATCATCTTTTGAATAATGCTAGAATTATGTCAAACAGAACTAACCTACTTTGAGCCTCTTCTGGGGTAACAAAGATGCTACCCCTGTTTATGCCATCATGTGAAGCTCAGGGTTGATACAGATCTCTCCAGATAATGCAACTGTCTGATCATTATCCCTCTCCTTCACTGCGATAGGAATATTAAATATGCCATGATTTTCATTTGTGCATTTTCTTTCTCTAAATCAAATTTTTAAAAATCAAATGCGTTCTGATATGCATATCACTAAAATAAAACCCCAATATAAAGATTTCATCATCAATATGAAAAAAGTACTTGCCCGAACCAGGATTTGAATCCTGTACCTTTGGCATGTGAGACATAAGTCTTAACAAATGAGCCACTTTGTTATATTTTCTACATCTCGTAAAAAAAATAAATATAAATTAATAACAAAAAATAAAACATATTAATAATAATATTGTTTATGTTTTGATATGTATATTGCTCAAATAGAACCCCAATATGAAGATAAACTTTAAAAATAGGAATATCAAGTTTTATTTTATTTTCGGCCTGCATTATTTTAGACTTAGAGAATATCATAAGCTAATAGAGATCCCAATATGAGAATCATACTGATGCAATTTTTTACTTTTTCCCCTGACCTTGATATTATATATCAACATAAAGTGGTACAGGTTCAAGTAGCTGAACAACCTGTTTGACCAAACTGCATTGTAAAGTAAATCATGCCAATATTTGTTGTTTTCAGAATATTTATATACCATAAAGTGCTTTGACATTGGACCCTTTTGAATATTCTAATTTACTGAAAAAAAAATATCCTCTTGATAAGTCATAATATAATGATGTTAAAATAAGAATAAATTAGCAAGAAATGCAAGACCTGTACACCTGTCAGCTACAGATATATATGAAGGTTGAATCTCTAACATATTTATTTGTAAAAAGCCTAACTCCTCAGGGTTAAAAGAGGTCAAGAGGTAATGATAAATAAAATTGAAAGCTCTAAAAAGATATCATTTATGATTTCAATAAAACCAAGGCACTTTGATTTACAACTTTCATTAAACTTTGTTGCTGAAACTGTTGGAGATGTGTTTTGTGGGGAAGTAGTCTATTCTCAATTCACCTGGTTGGGTCATAGTCTGTCTATATGATAAATTGCAAAAAATATAAGTAATTGAAGATAGAAAACAAAAAAATGGAACAATGAAACAACTCATTTTGTAACAAGACTTTTGTGATTGAAAAAAAAAACAAAAAAAAAACAAACATGAAAATGTGTCATTAAAATTGATTTGAACAGATGAGGTCCAGTATAACACCGAGAGGTGCCATCTGTAATGCAACGTGCAATGCAGAATACAACACCCAGAGGTGCCATCTGTAATACAATGTGCAATGCAGAATACAACACCCAGAGGTGCCATCTGTAATGCAATGTGCAATGCAGAATACAACACCCAGAGGTGCCATCTGTAATGCAATGTGAAATGCAGGATACAACACCCAGAGGTGCCATCTGTAATGCAATGTGCAATGCAGAATACAACACCCAGAGGTGCCATCTGTAATGCAATGTGCAATGCAAGATACAACACCCAGAGGTGCCATCTGTAATGCAATGTGCAATGCAGAATACACCACCGAGATGTGCCATCTGTAATGCAATGTGCAATGCAGAATACAACACCCAGAGGTGCCATCTGTAATGCAATGTGCAATGCAGGATACAACACCCAGAGGTGCCATCTGTAATGCATTGTGCAATGCAGGATACAACACCCAGAGGTGCCATCTGTAATGCAATGTGCAATGCAGGATACAACACCCAGAGGTGCCATCTGTAATGCAATGTGCAATGCAGAATACAACACCAAGATGTGCCATCTGTAATGCAATGTGCAATGCAGGATACAACACCCAGAGGTGCCATCTGTAATGCATTGTGCAATGCAGAATACAACACCCAGAGGTGCCATCTGTAATGCAATGTGCAATGCCGAATACAACACCCAGAGGTGCCATCTGTAATGCAATGTGCAATGCAAGATACAACACCCAGAGGTGCCATCTGTAATGCATTGTGCAATGCAGAATACAACACTGCATTTTCATGTCAATTATGAGATGTTCACAGTAAAACTGCAGGAAATTGGAATTTGGTGCAAAAAATAATAATTTACTAGAAACTAGTTTCTAGAACTTGGAACTTTTCCATCCCTGTGTCCATCAAATTTTTTCCACATGCAAAAAGTCGTCAAATAATATTATGGATGTAAAATGGAAGACAGAATATGGAAGACACAAAATGGAAGACACAAAATGGAAGACACAAAATGAAAAACACAAAATGAAAAACACAAAATGAAAAACACAAAATGAAAAACACAAAATGAAAAACACAAAATGAAAAACACAAAATGAAAAACACAAAATGAAAAACACAAAATGAAAAACACAAAATGAAAATGAGATGTTCACAGTAAAACTGCAGGAAATTGGAATTTGGTGCAAAAAATAATAATTTACTAGAAACTAGTTTCTAGAACTTGGAACTTTTCCATCCCTGTGTCCATCAAATTTTTTCCACATGCAAAAAGTCGTCAAATAATATTATGGATGTAAAATGGAAGACAGAATATGGAAGACACAAAATGGAAGACACAAAATGGAAGACACAAAATGGAAGACATAAAATGGAAGACACAAAATGGAAGACACAAAATGAAAAACACAAAATGAAAAACACAAAATGAAAAACACAAAATGAAAAACACAAAATGAAAAACACAAAATGAAAAACACAAAATGAAAAACACAAAATGAAAAACACAAAATGAAAAACACAAAAAACACAAAATGAAAAACACAAAATGAAAAACACAAAATGAAAAACACAAAATGAAAAACACAAAATGAAAATCACAAAATGAAAATCACAAAATGAAAATCACAAAATGAAAATCACAAAATGAAAATCACAAAATGAAAATCACAAAATGAAAATCACAAAATGAAAATCACAAAATGAAAAACACAAAATGAACTTCTTTGGAAAAGGTGCACTTCCAGGTGAGTGCAACTGATAACCATAATATATTGTGTCTTTTCAAGATTGAATGCTTCTCTCTTCTTCATTCAAATTTCTGGATAGAAATATTTTTTTGTAAATTATCATTTTTGATCTCCAAAATAATATTTAATCTTGATATAAAAGAGGGAAATAAGAAAAGGAAAAAAACTATGGAGGATTTGATGCTACTAAGAACATAAGAGGCAGAAAATTTACAGTAAGGTGTGATATTTCAATGACAGTTTTAATTTGTTGTATTTTTCTTTAGTTTGGGAGAGGGCCTTTTATGTTTCCTTTATAAACAAGGTAAATTACACAGACATATTTTATCAATTGAGCCCAGAGTTGATTCAACACTAATATTTCACTTTTTGATTTTTTCACTTGTATAATAATTCTGATGTTTGGAGGCTAATATTTGAACTTGCAATCTTAGATCTTTGAGATTTAATTGCAATATTTGTGTGATTGTTTGTACCTGTGTGTGGTGAGAGTGATTCACACCTTGAAGCACCTTAATTGCTTGGTGATTGGAAGCCACATGTCACCAATCATCGCACTCATTATACAATGCTCTGTCAGGTGACACCTCTGAGGTGTCAAGTTATGACAGCACTGTCTTATCCTGTGACAGGTGATGATGTACAAGACAGATATGAACCCTGGATCTGTGTATAAATACTGCCCACCCTGCCATCATCTTCACTTACTTCCAGTATTTCACTGACAGTAGAGAATACATTGAGTTGTACTTGATTCCCTTAAACATTAGAAATGGCAGATGTCGCTGACCACCCAGCAAGAGAACTTATTCTTCAGATCCGCACAGTGGACAAGAAGTTCCGCAGAGCCTGTCAAGAAGTTGTGATCCTCAACACCAGGATCTCAGATATGAAAGTACGATATGGTCGAGCTGGCAAGCAGAACTCTCGCAAGTTCCGTTGTGCAATCCGACTGCGCCTGGCAACAGTGGAGGGAGTACGCAACATGTTCTATGAGTATGCCAGAATCAAATGTGAGGAGCTGGAAGATCTCCAAGATCGGCTGATGATGCATCCTGGGATGGAGATGGAAGAATCTGAAGATGAGGAGAGTGAAGCAGAGAGTGACATGGAGGAAGACTGCGACAGTGACCTCTAGTGGCATTCTCCAGCCAACAAACAGGTTCTTCTCAGAGCCACCCAGGCCCTTCTCAGAGCCACCCAGGCCCTTCTCAGAGCTACCCAGGCCCTTCTCAGAGCCACCCAGGCCCTTCTCAGAGCCACCCAGGTTCTTCCCAGAGCCACCCAGGCCCTTCTCAGAGCCACCCAGGCCCTTCTCAGAGCCACCCAGGTTCTTCTCAGAACCACCAAATCCTCCAGAATGAGCAAACCATCAAAGCTTATCACATATTGTTGATGCTGTATACATTCTCTTTATGGACTCAAATTATTCTAACATGAATAGAATATAAAACATTGGTCAATGACTGATGCTGATCATTGCTTTTTGTAATATCTGTGAACATTTTCTCGAGTTGCCTGCAAATTACTTCAAAAATAACCTTTTAAATGCTTTCCAAGAGCAGACTTGAGCAGACTACAATTTATGCCAAACAAAATGCTAGTTCAGACACAACTTTTGTTCTAATTTTGATTCTCATGTTATCGAAAATGGCAGCCTTTTGACAATTCAGTGATCCCTATAAGATTTTTTCAAAAATAAAAGAATGGTAACAAATCTTAGCTTCATGGAATATAGAATTGGTCTCCTCAAAATAAGCTTACCTACTTATAGTAAAGAACTCTGATTAGTAGGTTAAGAGGAGAAGATTGGAGTTGAAGCTAAAGATTAATCATGAGAACAAGAGAAATATTGTCATATATTTCATAAAAAAAATTTCAGCAGAAGTGTCAACATAGTGATTTGTTGAGATGTGAACTCTGTGGTGCAAATAATTCAATTTTTTCTTGGAAATGTAGAAATAAAATGGATATTTTATTGGAAGAAAAAATTTGCTGAATTTTTTTTTTAATTTTGGCACTTGGCCATTCTCATTTTCTTTTATCTCCATTTTTCTTTCATCTTAATTTTTATACTTATGTCTATGTAAATGGATGTATGATTTATTCGAAAATTATATAATGCTTTATTTAAATTTCAAAGTTTTGTCCTATTTGTCATGAGTGTGGCCACATTAGATATGGGCACTGCATGAACACCTGAGTGCCGACCACATATCACCTGGACACCACACATTTTTTCAGACATCAGACATCAGGCAGGTTCCTTTGGTTGACAGTTGATTTTTTTAAAAATCCATTGCCTAAGCACCTGTTGTGAAATTGGAGTAAATGTTTGAAATTAGAATAAATGTTATTGGGGTATAAGACCTGATATATGCATGATAAGAGGCACACAAAAGATATAGCAAGTTATTGCAAAATGTCAAATATTTTGGATGTACAATATAAGATTTTGGTTACAATTTAAAGCCTATGACCCGGTCAAGGCTTTAGCTGAGGTCATCACCGATTGGTAATTGGAGAACACTACTACCCCCCACCCCCACCCCACGAATGAATAATGGTTCGCCCCGAAGAAGTGCGGTTGGCCGGCCCAGTGTTTCTCATTAGGGCAATAGATTGACCAAACACTGGTCTGACCATAAACATATATTCATAATCTATATAAACTTCAATACATCTTATTGCCCTTTTAATTGCACTTGGAGTACTCATTATTGAAATATTGAATGGGGCAATGATAATAAAATATTCAAATTTCACATCAGAGGATTTCTCACCATATTCAGAACAGCTTTTTTCCCGGGTGTGTTTACTTCAAAAGACTGGTACCGCCCTTTGTCCACACATCACACACTTCCAGTGGTGTCCAAAGATGACAAGACACTTTGATGAGCAGAGACTAGTCACACTGTCCACCAGAGGCACACGCAAACTATTGCTGTGATAGGTTCACCAGGTCGCCCTCTGGTGGAGTTTGGAGACCAGTCTGTAACTGAGCCGCAGACCATAAGGGGCGGACCATTATTCATTCGGTGGGATGGAGGAAAGTAAAATACAAAAAAAAAAAAAAAAAAAAAAAGCAATACATATATTGCTGAGTCCACTTGATGGGAACAAGACAGTTACCTTGAGGGAAGAAAGAGGAACTGAGACTCAGGAAAAAATGTTCGAATGGTAGAATTTCGGAGAGAACAAATGTTTCGAGCTTGTAGAAGTCAATTTAGAGGGTAAAAGGAAACAGGAAAAAAAATTGGCCTCACTTCCCACAACATTACAATGGAAAGCAGAAAGCCAGTTTTGAGGCATCAGCAATAAATGCTGAAGGTTTTAAGCAAAAACAAAATATGACCAGTGACAGTTGATCATTTACATTTGTAATTATATTTAGTAAATTTAGATAAATTCGGCCAATTCTTGCTAATTGCTCCCATCGGTCTGACGTCACGTGTGGCTACTGCGCATGCTCAGAAGACAGCGTGGCTATTGAGTGGAAAGAAATTTGTGAACCTGTGTTAACCATTGTTTATCATTAATGTGAAATCTTTAAAACTATAATTAATATCTTTTTGTATAGTTCACAATTACGGCAGTCATTTTCGGGGCCAAAACGTAGTACAATCTACAAAATGCATATATAACTGTCTTCCTCTTGTTCCCACGATTTCATACATATATAAATCATTTCTGTACATATATTATGAGCCGAGATATGAATATGAAATATTTAAAACTACCATTAACTTCTTGATTTAATGTTTGCAATTACGACCGTCGAAAAGATATTAAAATCTACAAATACATATATAACTGTCTTCCTCTTGTTCTTACAAATTCACACATATATAAATCATTTCTGTATATATATTATGAGCCGAGATATGAATATGAAATATTTAAAACTACCATTATTATGGCATTAACTTCTGGTTTTATTGTTCACAATTACGGCATTCATTTTCGAAAAAAAATATTAATCATATGTGAAAATTATTTTACTTATGGGAAAAATATCTTATGTTTAAAAAAGTTAAAGACTTGTATGCTAATGCATGCATTTGTTACCTCAAGCTTTGTAACCTCAAGCTTAGATTAACTCCCTATTGATTGGTCTTCCTTCTAGTGAGATCAAGAGGTTGCAAAAATTGCAGAACATTGCAGCACGTATAGTTATGCGCATTAAGAAATTTGAACACATTACACCTAGTTAATTTGATAGTCACTAGATCCAATAATAGAAATCTAAGATCTAACTATAAGCATGAGCTAATGATTCCTAGTAGTTGCACTAAAAGTTATGGTGACCGATTACTTCAATATGTGGCTCCTAAGCTTTGGATGAGATTTATTTATTTATTAAAAGCGCTATGAGCAAAAATATTAAACTTATCTGTCAATAAAAGATTTTTTTGCAGAATATTATTGTCAAATGGGAAGACATCAAAGGCTGCATGGGCAGATTTGGCCTTACATCACAAGGACTTTGAAGGTGGCTTTAGGGGTGGCTTCACCAGATTATATCTTAGGGGTGGCTTCACCAATTTTAGCACATGTTTGAGATTTGTCTTAGGGTTGGCTTCTGGAACTATCCAAACATGCAAGGTATCTTATGGGGCTTCAATGCTGAACACAAAGGGCATTTTGTGCCCTTTGATCTTAACCATGGAACAAATAAAAAATAAACGATTAAGAATTTCTTTTTATTGAAAAGGTTACACATTTCAAAGATGTTTGATGACCATGGAACAAACTCTTGTTTTTGCAATTTTCTTGTACCTGCAACAAATGGAAAAAAAAACAATGCAAGAGAAGAGTATATATATCTGTATCTATATATCTATACAGTTTTGAAGATTTCACATTAATATCTCAGCTAATAGTACACTTACAGAAATGATTTAAATATTTTTGACATTATAAGAAAAAGAGGATTACAATAGTGTGTATTACAAACACGCAGCGATTATTGCGAACATCAAAACCAGAAGTTAATGATAGTTTTACATATATCAGTTCATAAGTTCATTGCTTGACAGCTTGTGTGGTTTCCACTCACTGCTGGTGGCTCCGCCAAGTGGCAGGCATAATGAGCGATATTAGGTGAGTTACCGATGGGGAGAATACTACAACGTGCCAGCTCATTTGACAAGTCCTTCTTTCCACTCAATTTTGGTGGAGTGAGCGAGAGGATCAGGTAGAGAGCAAGTATGACTCATGCTGAACGCAAGAATAGATTGAACAAAATGGCCACTGACCTCAACCAGTCCTACTTTCTTAGTGTTCTCCAATCACCAATTAGCAAAGCCCAGATAGGTGATCTGGAGGGGTTTGTGGAATGTGCAGGGTCTATTTTTTCTAACCAAAGAAAAGTTTGGTGGAGATGATAGAGCTCTAGTTGAGTTGATAGTCACCAGTTGTGGGACACATCCACAAATGATACATGACTGAATGTGGACCTTTGTAGGTAGGCTATTTATAAAATATTGCCGGTGACCTTGAAGTGACCTTTAAATGACTTTGAAAATGAAACTCCTATTTCCGTGGATTTTACTATAAATTTCAATATTCAATCATCTGCATCTTTCAAAAACATGCTCATAGAGTCCATTCAGAATTAACAATATGAGAGCAATTTTTAATTTTAGACCAATCTGCAAAGGAAATAAGAGGAAATTTTGATATGCTGAGCTATTTTATAATAATATCTATAATAACGACTTATTGATGGTTAAATTATGAAAGTACATATCATACCGCATAGTAAAAAACTTTAATGTTGAAAATAAAATGAAAATAAAGTCTGTCAATTTCGAGAATTATTAACAAGCTATATTTGGTTAGAAAAAGCTTGAATGTGGTAGGTGTACGAAAGATAAAAATTGATCCAATGCAATCTTTTAAAGTTTCTTACATATCAAATATAAGTGTATTTTCAGAAAATAACCCCCAATAAGCTGCTCTAATCATAATGGTACATAAAAAAAATGATATTAAACTATCAAAGTATGTGAAAATGTGCTAAATTTGCGATAGAAAAAATCAGGTGACAAGGAATGTATAATATGTAGACACAAATGGATTACCTCATTGAATACTTGATATCTTTCTCCAAATTTTTATATATTTTATCTTTTTCTTCAATAAGAGGAAGGTAATATAAATTTTAAAATATTTCTTGAATATGTATATAAATTGGAGAATGTGTTCTATTTTTGGCGCCATTTATGCTGGTTAAAGTGACACCATGTACCCACTGCACCCTACCCTTGACCTTCTAGGTATCATGGCAATGAAAAGACTTATCTAGTGTATATTTCTGTTACGGTCCCAGGAACATAAGTACATTGTAGGTGTCGCATACACAGGTACCGTCATGCACCCAAACTGTCAAAAGCTTTGGATGTTGACAACTTTCAGGCCATGATGCAATTCAGCACAGAAATGGTCAACGATGAACCCGTGCTACATTTTGCAAGTTCTTCCATTTTAAGTTTTTATTTTTTTATTTTTTATTTTATTTTAATTCAATTTTTTATCATTATTTTTTGTCAGGTAGTGCCTCATTTTAAGGAGACGGGGAAAGTATAACAGGGGAAGGAGTAAAGCCTTTTAAAAACATATCTTGGCCATCTAACTCCTTGAGCTCCGCGAATATAGATCGATTGAACCTGAGAGCAATATTATTGCTCTTAGATTGAACACATGCTAATATATATGTGTCACTTTCTTATACAAATGCATAAAACAATGCAACAGCATGAATATAAGGGCTACGCTATATTTGCATCTGGAATCGGAAAGTTTGATACAAATGATTCTGATATTACACATTTTTGAATTGATAATTAATAGTGTGTATATGCATGAGGTGAGCTCTGGGTTTGTTTGTAAACAATAAGCACATGGCATGGGTGCATGTATCCATTGTGTTTGCAGACCTCAATCCAGTATACCCTATAACTTACTCATCATGTAATTTATAACATCCTGTTTCATTTATATGATATTGTGGTTAAAGCAACAATATACTAAATCAATTTATTACTTGCATTTCGGTACTTTTATATTTGACTTTACACTTGTTTTAAAATCCATCTATCATGCGTATCCATAACTAGTTTCCTTAAATGAGCTTATTATTTAGCTGCATGTGTCAAAACAACAAGTATCCTGTCAGCAAACACTCATATGTGATATTGTTTATTGTTGCTAGGCTACAGGCCTAGGGTGTTACCCAATGACATTAGCTGATCACCCTAAAACTTGCCCAATGGTGAGTAGCACCTGACCCTGATGTTTGTCACTCAGGCAGCCAATTAGCAACCGTGTGGTCATAAGTAGGCTGGTTCATCACTAATTACCAAACACCTGTTTTACCCTCATCTCTCCCTCTCCTCTAATTGTCTTATCAAGCTGATATCCAGTGAACATGTCTTGGTGTTGGTCATGGCTAAGATATAAAATTACCGTGTGACTGGAACTCTTCTGAATAACCCAGCAGCTCCTCTCTGTTACTTTATGCAAGTCGCAACCTGTGACAAGTGCTTGTGCACCTATGAAATGGGTCAAATCTTTCACAACACTACACAGAGTGAAATAATATAACCCAAAGTAACACTTTATAGTGACGCTGAAACTTGCACCTTAAAGGACAATTTCTTCTCAGGACAATTTTGTAATGATCTTGCAAATTCGAATTTAATAAAGGAAGGATTAAGAAATCCACATCTAAATCTGGAAGTACTTAAGAGGAGAAGGAGATGAGTGCAGACCTTGTTGACAACCTGACCCCCAAGCAGACAGCCTCCTTACAACAGGTTAGACTCACAACTATCAAAAGAATATTGCACCAGGCCACACTTGCTTCTGACGTGATATTGTGTGTGTTGCTTGATCTATCTGACATGTTGTCTGACATGTTGATCTCAGTTAATACCATCAGTGCAAACAGCATCATCAAATCAAATCAAAATGTTAATCATATTAGATGTTCATGTATAACCACATTAAATGTCAATGGTGATAAAAAAGATGAATTTTCATTGATAGTTATTGGTAGAATTATACAGTTAAGTTAATGATTAAGTTAAGTTAATGAAGTTAAATCTTTTGATTGAAGATTTTAATGTGTAATAGAGGCTCTGGATACAATAAGAAATACAATAATATAAAGTAATTCAGTCCACTTGTTAGCGTTATATTTTAACTAGGGAGCATGATAAATCGCCTCATTGTCAGGTATGGTGCTCAAGCAATTAGTAGAGTTATTGATCTCCCTTTCATCGTCCTTTGTCCATAAAAATATGGATGAAATCTAATTGTGAACTCCAGGAATCAGATATCTGGAATTGAATATGAAAATTTAAATTTATCCCATCTCATTCCAGGATGGCATATATCTAATTAGGAGGATTAAGGTCCCATGTAAATATACACCCACACCATTGTCGACATCCTTTAATGATATTAATTATTGCAATATGTGTTCAAAATAGACCATTTTAGATTTCCCAACTGTGATTTGAATAATACCCAACTTACTCTATCTGACGATGCACAACATGATATATTCCAGGAATTCCTTTCTCACTATTTGTGTCCAGCATAATGTATTCCATGAATTCATTTCCTATTAATTGTGTCCAATATGATGCATTCTATTAATTAATTTCTTACTAATAATTTTGTGACAATGTTTTATGAGTTTATTATCAACTAACTGTGCCCATCAAATTTATAATTCACGTTATGATTATTACAGTTTCGAGAAGCAGTCACAGATATATTAAAACCCTATCATGATGATTCCTTCCTACTACGATGGATATCAGGTATGAAAGGCATATCAAGGTTATGTAGAGAATATAAATATCTTTATTGCAAATTTACTACTGTTATATATACAGCAGTGCTACAGCACGTAAGGAACCTTAAGGCACCTTAAGTATCGTTGTTACTATAACTAATGGGACCATGAGGCAGACAACCTCTTTAAGGCGCAGATAACTGTGAATATTAAATATGAACATTCTGAAAGCTTTGGTGAATTCTAGCTGGTGTTAAGCAGAAAGAAGCAACATTTGTAGAGAAAAGTTGATGTTGCCAGAGACAGATCTTTAATGTCTGAACAAAACAGATGCTTAATGACGAAATATGACAACGTAAGGTATATTTTCAATTACAGCACGACAATGGAATCTGAAGAAAGCAGAAACGATGCTTAGAGATGTAAGTTATCCTGGCTGCAGTTGTCGCCTTCATTTATACAGTTCACATGTTAACATGTGCATGATTTTCATAAGATATGCTACTCTTTTATGTGAGATAAATGCAAATATGATGTTGAATTTGCAAGGGATACCTAAGTCCATTGAAGACTTGGCAAACTGACATTTAGGTTCAGTCATTGTTTTCCGTTCTGTACATTAACATATTTAACTTATTAAACTAACCAATTCTGTTTGTGGAACATTACCATTTTTTGTGTGGTGCATAGTTTTGAACCTTAGTGGAGGGAAGGGGAATAGAAATAAAATGAAAAATATTTGAAAAGCTCAGGAAATATCATAATTTAGGATCGGGTAATTTATTTTATATTGCATAAATAGCTTAGTAAAATATATTTTTATATTTTTGGAATAAGATATATGAGTAATATATTTCGTGTCATGCACAGTTACTGATGCATTTCGGGGTGATGATATAGACATATACACCTAAAAGCAATTAGAATTTTATCAACAACGGAAATGATGTACTTTGATTTTCTGAGCTATAAAAAAATGTGATGCTGAAAGAGCAGATCATTCTAATGTGCATGAGTTACATATCAGAGTATGATTTGGCGGGAAAAAGAGGGCGCAGATAGTATCCTGGAAACGTATGAACCCCCTGAGGTGCTAGTGAAGTACTTCCCTGGAGGACTATGTGGCCAGGATAAAGAGGGATCTCCAATATGGCTAGACTACATCGGAAACTGTGATAGCAAAGGTAGGTAGGTGACTCCATCAAGGTTGGGATGTAATGTCACCATAAAGGTTATTGTTCCAGTATCTCTCATTTTAAAGGTCCTTGTATTTGCATGTTTCACTGAGGGTTTGTCAGGGTTGAAATAAGTCGCGCATATAACTGATGGCAAGGGCACTGATCCGGCTAAGATGGGTACAGATAAGGGGCGATCCATTTGATTTTTGTGGGGTGGGGTGGGACAGCAGTACTGGATGAATATTTTTTTTTTCTTTGGTAGGGTGGATGAATAATTTTGTTTTCTGGTGTGGGGTGGGTGAATAAATTTTTTTTCTGGTGTGGGGTGGGTGAATAATTTTTTTTTCTTGTTAACAATCCGTCATTAATTACTGGGCGGGGCAGGACAAAACTACAAAATATAGACTCTGATCCCAAACTCCACCAGAGGGCGACTTGGTGAACCTATCACCTCTGTACAAGGTGCCTTTTTGTGCTGGTTCAGCACATCCACCAATTTTCATGAGACTGTCCGTCTTACTTATTTTTTTTCTTAAATTGTACTCAGATTGGTAAAGTATGATATATTTCACCCTAAATACAAAAGTTTGTGCATATAGAAACAACTATTAAGTGAAATAAAACTTGGAACTACTTTCTCAATCGGAGGAGCCATTTTCTGGGGTAGTATTAAGGCAGAACCACAACAAAGATGGCCGCTTTGTTTATAATTTGAATTCTTTTAATCTGTTATACTTTTGGTTAAACTAACCCACACAAAATGTTCAAATGTTAAGAAATGAACTCTAATGCATCTCAAGGCAACTTCATATTTGATATTAAGAGATGTTAACATGCCAATTAAATTTACAACACAATGACAGTTCTTGAGCACATGGCCAGTAAAAGTAGGACCGGATGAATACTAATCTGGGTTGGCCAGAGGTAATAGTTTGCGTGTGCCTCTGGTGGACAGTGTGCTCTGATCCTTCATTTCAAGCAATCCATATAGAAGATAGAAAAACTGGAAGGAGGTGGATGAATAATTTTTTTTTCTTTGGTAGGGTGGATGAATAAATTTTTTTTCTTTGGTAGGGTGAATGAATAAATTTTTTTTCTGGGATGGGGTGGGTGAATAAATTTTTTTTCCAAAATCTCCCACCCCACCCCACAAAAATCAAATGGATCGCCCCTAAGTCAAGAGGACACAATTTAAAAAGTGTTTTATTATCTTTTCAGGTATTATGTATTCATGTAGTAAGAAGGATATCATGAGATTTAAAATCCACACAATGGAACAAATATATAAAGAGTTAAGAGACAGGTCAAAACAGGTAAATGTCTTTTGAATATAAGATAAATTTATAATATCACTTTAGTTTATACAGAAACAGCTCTGGTATTATGTGCCACAGGCCGTGGTAAAGTTGGGAAGAGTGCAAACCTTTTTGTATCAGTTGCTCCGTGGCAACGTTATTCATGCACATACAGCCGATAAAGACATTGGTCAAATGGAGTTGTTCAGGCATATGCTGCATAAAATGAAGGAATGCTTATGTCTAAATGGGACGATTACACGTATCTAGTGGAATGATCGTGATTTTGATCAAATAGAGGGCACCACATACACGAAGCCTTACTATTGACGTGAAAATAAATACCTCAACACTTGTTTCAAACATATCACATAGATCTACAGACAATACCAACAATTATGTTTCAAGGTATGATTATCATTCATTTATGATTTGACAGACAGACACCAAAACTCAACTCACGTTAGCTTATTAAGGAATATAGCCTCACCTAACGTTGTTAATTTTGGTCTGATATATGTCACAATAAGCCCAACCTCTATTACTATAAGTTAGGTATGACTTGGAGTAATTACTCCAAGGGTATGATAAGCTGTAGTAAAAGAAAGTGACCAAATTAAAATTAGAATGGGCCTAGTTGGATGAGAGAATGCACTTTCTGTGGTAATCTGAATGTCATAGGGTTCCCCCATTCATGACGATATTGCATTTATATTACGATTTCTAAGCTAAGGCACAGTTCTGAAAGGTTACCTGTTGTTCTTATATATCGGTGCCTGAGTGGTTTGTCATGTCAAGCACCAACGACATGACAATTCAGTGAGATAGCAGCACCATATCTTTCACAAGCAGGTCTGGTCAATGAATAAATGAAATAATGTTTAAAGTGATTAAAAACTCCAAGCTAACAAACAAACAAACAATATATATATAGACTCTGATAGGTGGATGGTGTTACAGTAAATATCAAGGAATAGTCTTTTACTTTGTAAGCAGATATAATAATTATCTTTGGTGTAGAGTTCTTGAAAAGATGTTATAATGGATGTCATGTGCACACAGAAGTTAAGGGATAATATCAAAAGGATGTTTTCATTGGCAAGAAATGTCTGTGGTTGATTAAAACACCAATAATTTTAAAAATTAAATTTGTTATCTTGCTTTTGCGAACTTTCCACGTTTTTCTTTTTAATCTATTTTACTTATTATTTTTTTTATTAATATTTTATTCAGAGTTTCATAAGGCATGTAAGAAAAATATAAACAAATGTACTGGATGAAATGATAGCAAATGTTATACGTACAGCCATACTTGTGTATAAATAAGACCTTTATTTATAAGAACCTTGTACATAAGAGTCTTGTATATAAGAGCATTGTATATAAGAACTTTGTATGTACAAGCCTTGAATATAAGAACCTTATAAGAACCTTGTATATAAGAACCTTGTATATAGGAACCTTGTATATAAGAGCTTTGTATATATAAGAACCCTGTATATAAGAGCTTTGTATATATAAGAACCCTGTATATAAGAGCTTTGTATATAAGAACCTTGTATATAAGAACCTTGTATGTAAGAACCTTGTATATAAGAACCTTGTATGTAAGAACCTTGTATATAAGAGCTTTGTATATAAGAACCTTGTATATAAGAACCTTGTATGTAAGAACCTTGTATATTTCACAATAGCTCTACCTCAAACAGTTCTGGCCCAAGTGAGCAAATTAACAGTGGCACTAAGAACCCCTATAGTTGGTGGCAACTTAATCACAAAATTATAGAAGCTAATATATATAAGATAGAACTCTAAATTGGTATTTCTCGTGCGGGGAATACTATCTATCTTATTTTTTGAAGACACACAATTGTTGAGAACATATCTTGAATTTATTCTAAGGCTAATATTATTTGTATAAGACGGAGCTCTAAATTAGTATTTCTCGTGCGGGAGGTACTATCTGTCTTACTACACTGATAATTTTGTTCTTGATACATATATAAGATAGAACTCTAAATTGGTATTTCTCGTGCGGGGAATACTATCTATCTTATTTTTTCAAAGACACACAATTCTAAGGCTAATATTATTTGTATAAGACGGAGCTCTAAATTAGTATTTCTCGTGCGGGAGGTACTATCTGTCTCACTACACTGATAATTTTGTTCTTGATACATATATAAGATAGAACTCTAAATTGGTATTTCTCGTGCGGGGAATACTATCTATCTTATTTTTTTGAAGACACACAATTCTAAGGCTAATATTATTTGTATAAGACGGAGCTCTAAATTAGTATTTCTCGTGCGGGAGGTACTATCTGTCTTACTACACTGATAATTTTGTTCTTGATACATATATAAGATAGAACTCTAAATTGGTATTTCTCGTGCGGGGAATACTATCTATCTTATTTTTGTGAAGACACACAATTGTAGAGAACATATCTTGAATTTATTCTAAGGCTAGTATTATTTGTATAAGACGGAGCTCTAAATTAGTATTTCTCGTGCGGGAGGTACTATCTGTCTTACTACACTAATACTGGACTCAGACAGAAATCTCCTGTTTGAAAACAGATTACAAGGTTAAATATAGAACTTTATAGAAAGTACAGAATTCTTTCCATTGTATACTTCTTACAGACTTTTGATGGCATCAAATGAATTTATTGAATCGCTTCATGAAAAATAAATTTTCGGAAGAAATTCTAACATAAAGTACAAAAATATGCAACAATTAGATAGTAAAGCAATTCCCTGTCAAAACTATGAGAAGAATGGGGAGTGCAGGTTTGGGGATAGATGCAAATTTTTGCATTCATTGAAGAGGCAAAAATTTAACAAATGACGGGGTCGGGGGGACATAAGGTTTCAGAAGAGAAATATGTATAATGAAAGAATCTTGTATAACCAAAATTTAAATCATGTAGATAATGATAATGCTTATAGGTATGAATATGGTAGTGTGAATTACTGGACCACGATTGGCAGCTCTAAAAATATCTCTGTGCCATTAAAAAATATAATACCTAGCGATAATGTGAAACTTTTAAAAAATGATTGCATCTTAGATTACAGCATGAATGAAAATGTTTTTATAAATGAGAAAAACTCTATGAATGGAGATGTTTTTATGATGCAGGACGATTTTAAAGAAAATTGCATGAAAATAAATTTAAACAAACGTGAAAAAGATTTTAATAATGTCATTTTTTCACATGAAAAGATAAATACCTTATGTCCCCATAGTCAATGCATAAATCAATGTCAAAACAAAGTTTTTTATCTTTTCAGTAATAATAATACCTTATGTCCTTGTAGCCAATGCAAAAATCAATGTCAAAACAAAGTTTTTTATCTTTTAAGTAATAAAGATAGCCAAGAATATGAAACAGCAAATAAACATGTAGAATTTTTAAAGCCCACATATGCTGAGGTATTGAAGATTCCAAACAATCAAGAAGTCAATCTATACAATAATATCCGAAAACGCAAGTGTAAAGAATTTAATGGAAGCACATCATCTTTAAATGAAATGGTGAGAATCAATGATCATATTAAATACATGGCCAGGGGTGAAGGGCTTCCCCAACTGGACACTCTTAATGATAAGCATCTTAATGGTAACTCTAACATACGAAACATAAGAAAAAACTTGAACCAATCAAATGCCTTATCTGGGTCACGTGGTCTTAATAACCACACCCACCACAGGATGGTCCGTAAGAGTAGAACAGGTTTTACTACGCCATTAAACGAAATATCGCTCTCAAATCGATTTGAATATCTTTCTGACAGTAACAAAATTGCAACCCATAATTTTAGGCAAAAGGAACATAGTCCTTATATTATTAATCACCGCACTAAGTCTCGAAGCGATCGGACGTTAGCTCCGCCCTCCGTTAATCTGATTGGCCGTCATGGGGGGCAATCTGCTGGGGGTGAAAGAGGTTCCCTCCATAATGACGTCATAGGGTCAATGGCCGGTTTCCCGGTTGAAAGTTGCCTTAATGCTCAGGAGAATACAAATAAAATTAACTTTAATAGAAACTTAACTAATAACAAAATGAATAGACATGTAAAACATAACCTTAAAAAAAATACACACA
The DNA here is from genome assembly GCA_949316495.1 of Amphiduros pacificus. Lineage (NCBI taxonomy): Eukaryota > Metazoa > Annelida > Polychaeta > Phyllodocida > Hesionidae > Amphiduros > Amphiduros pacificus. Next base: position 51,702,653 of record OX439001.1, on the reverse strand, counting down.
TTATAATGAACAAAGATCTAACTATTGCAACAGCCAATGTTCAAAGTCTTGGAAATAAGACAGAACTGATAAATTTATATATTAATGAAAATAATGTTGACTTATTCTTTATAACTGAAACTTGGATTAATGAAATGAATGAACAAATCATAAGAGGTGAAATTAAAGGGAACAACTATGATATTGAACATGTACCACGTGTCCTAAGGTCTGGCGGGGGTCTGGCGATTATCTATAGACCTGAAATAGACATAAAGAAAATTGATCACACACATAAATTATCGACAATGGAAATGATGGAAATAAATATTAAAACTAAAAATAAGATATGCACTATTATTACAATATACAGACCTGAGCCTTCTGATAAGAACAAATATACTTACACAGAATTTTTCGAAGAATTCAGTGAACTACTGTCTTATTATAGCACATATACACATGAAGTTATATTGGTGGGCGACTATAACTTTCACATGAATAGACCCGAGAGGCCTAATGTAATAAAATTCAATGAAGTCCTAGATCTATATAATTTACATAATCATGTGACAGAACCAACGCATATTATGGGAAATACGCTCGACCTATTAATAACAGGCATACATAGTAATGTAATTAAGGAACATATAGTTGATGAAAAAATATCAGATCACAATATCCTAAGACTTACCTTAAATCTGCAGACTAAAGTCAATAACAAAAAAACTGTATCATATAGAAATTACAAAAAAATGAATATCAATGAATTTAAAAGAGACATTGAGGAAATGTTCAACGATAGTCAATCATATCAAGATGCAGATCTAAATAAATTACTTGATAAATATAACAAATTGACAATGGTACTTGACAAACATGCTCCTAATGTGGAGAAAACCATAAATATTAGGAAACCGGCACCATGGTTATCTGATGATGTAAGGATTGAAAAAAGAAAGAAAAGAAGACTTGAAAGGAAACATGATAAAACTGGCCTCTCCTCAGATAAGATACAATTTAAAATACAGAGGAACAAATATAATAATATCATTAAGAATTCGAAAAACGATTATTATTCGGGAATAATAAATTCAAATAAATCAGATCCGAAAAAATTATTTAAAATATTAAATAAATTACTACATACTAAAGAGGACACCCCTTTCCCTAGTCATAATGACAAAAAAGAGTTAGCCTCAGAATTTAATAATTTTTTTCTTGAAAAAATTTCGAATCTTAGAGAGTCCATGGACCAAATTGATAAAAATAATCAACAAATAAATGAGGAAGTCAGATTTGATACACAATTGATAAAATTCACATTGTTAAGTGATTCTGAAGTCAAAACAATAATTAAAGAATCTGCAAAGAAGTCATGTGACCTGGATCCAATCCCTACATGGCTTCTAAATGAATGCATGGGGAATTTACTGCCATTAATAAAGGCCATCATAAATAAGTCAATCTCATTAGGAGACATGCCTGATGACCTGAAGATGGCCATCATTAGACCCTTAATTAAGAAATTGGGCCTGGAATTGATAAAGAAGAATTATAGACCAGTCTCGAACCTGGCCTACTTATCAAAATTAATAGAAAGAGCAGTAGCTAAACAGTTTGTGGGACATCTAGTTAGAAATGATATTCAAGGCCTATTTCAATCAGCCTATAAGGAGTTCCATAGTACTGAAACTGCATTACTCAAAGTGCAGAATGACATCTTAATGGATATTGATGATGGTAAAATGGTAATGCTGGTACTACTTGATCTATCAGCGGCTTTTGACACTATTGATCATGAAATATTGCTTAATAGACTGGAAAAAAGATGTGGTATCACAGGGACTGCCCTTAAATGGTTTAGATCATACTTGTCTAATAGAAAACAATGTGTTGTAATAGATGGTGAAAGATCTGATAATATTAAGATTAAATATGGTGTCCCACAAGGCTCAGTTTTGGGACCTTTATTATTTACGGCATATATGGAGCCTTTATCAGATATAATTGGTAACTATGGTCTCAAGCATCACATCTATGCTGACGATACACAACTCTACATCACCATTGATCCTAAGTCTAAAGAAACTAGAGTTAAGTCCTGCAAGGAGATGGAAAATTGTATTATAGAGGTTAAAAAATTCTTAATAGAGAATAAAATGAAGATAAATGATGGAAAGACAGAAATGCTTTTATGTGGTAAAAGCTGTGAATTCAGAAAGAAAAATGTACCTGAAGATATTCTAGTAGGGGAAACTAGAATCCCTAGATCAAATTCTGTTAAGGATCTAGGGGTTATTCTAGATCAAGAACTATCTATGAAATCACAAATCAGAAAAATGTGTAAAAACGGTTTCTTCCATGTAAAAAATTTATCAAGAGTAAGAAATTGTTTAGATGAGGGAACAGCCAACACCCTTGCTCATGCATTTGTCACTTCTACCCTTGACTATGGAAATGCCCTTCTAGCGGGTCTTCCTGAGTGTGAATTAGCCAAATTACAAAAATTACAGAACGCTGCGGCGAGGGTAGTTGGGAAGCTCAAAAAGAGAGATCATATCACGCAAAAACTTAAGGAACTTCACTGGTTACCAGTAAAAGCTAGGATTGATTTCAAAATATCTCTATTAACATGGAAGGTGCAAAATGGCTTTGCCCCAAAATATTTGTCTGATTTATTAGAATATAAACAGTTGGGTATGGGACTGCGATCTAATGATAAAAATGAATACGTAGTACCTAAGACTAATATGAAATCTTATGGAGATAGGGCTTTCATGGCGTATGCGCCAAGGAACTGGAATGCGCTGCCCCTTGAAGTGAAAAAGTGTAAAACTGTTGAAACTTTCAAGAAGAAACTTAAAACATTTCTATTTAGAAAACACTATCTTAATGAAGCGTTTCGAGCAGACTTGGTCTGATATAGCGCTATATAAATCGTTATTATTATTATTATTATTATTATTATATAAAAGGCTGGTTTGGAAGAGTTTGCGAGAGTAGGAGTATTCATGGCATCTTTTCAAATATTCTATGAATTCTATAAATTACCAGTGTTTTTAGTTTTCTAAATTACTTGTTTGAAGAGGTTTGGAGTATGCTTAATTCATATTATATAAAACGCCTTTTGATAACTGGATATTGTGAGATGATGACCCACTCAATTAAGGTCGATATTCAATAGATGGAAGATAGTCATAATTGAGTAAAGAGTAATTTGTATTATAAATCTTTGTAATATGAATAATATTTTCACATTATTTGCAGGAAAAAAAGAGAATAGATCAAATTCTTTGTATTTATGATTTCAAAGGATTTGGATTGAAGCATCTATGGAAGCCAAGTAAGTGGTAAAATGAAGACAACTTGCCATTATATTATGGCAAAATTTGTCCGTAAACTGTTAATAGCAAAATAAGATTCATGCTAAAGTGAGTGTCATATGTTTTACAAAATGGTAAATTTTCAAAATCTGAAAATTCTTCTAATTTAAGGTATGGATATGATTAACGAAGTGTTTATTATGATAGAGGTCAATTACCCGGGGACTCTGAAGCTTTGTCTGATCATAAATGGTATGTAGCAATGTAATTATCCCTTTAAGTCATAGAATTATAAACATCTATAGAAATTGGTACTAAAATTGAATATATATGCCTAAAATCCCATATGCTAATTGGCAAAATCTGACGCGACTGCATCTAATATGTTGAATTCAAATCTTGTATAGATGGTGTATATGCAACGAAACATCTCTATGTAATTATTTTGTTCAAATTATAAAATATATATATAATATATATGTATATATGTAATTATTATTACCAGACTATTACTTGCGTTGCAGCTCCTATGATATTTCCCATAGCATTTAACCTGGTGAAGCCATTCCTACAAGAAGAGACAAAGAAGAAAATTGTGATTCTTAGGAGTAACTGGCAGGAACATTTGCTCAGCTTGGTAGATGCTGATAACCTTCCACAATACTGGGGAGGAACACTTTGTGACCCTGATCCATACTGCTCATCTAAGGTTAATCTATATACTATACTTCATATTTCAGATTCCCTACACTTCATACTGCATATCTTAGGCTACTTAATAAGTATACGGTATAACCAAGGTGATTACTTTAATCTGTGTTGCTTATTAAAGGTTATCCTACACTTTATACTGTACATCAATGGTCATACCTGTGCACATGACACTGCAAAGCTATTTATAAGGCTCCCCTATTTGATTAACATATCCATGTTAATCATATTTTCATTGTACAGCTAAATACTAAATACTTTTTACTGGCTTCATGTCTGAGGTGTCTTGACTCTGTAACCTCAAAAGGTCACTTTTCTGCATATCTATATTACTCAATGCTGCAGATTTTAAGTTATTCTGCGTTGCACTTCTAAATAAATTATTGCCTATTAGATATTAGATATTTTATCAATCACACTGAGATAGAGGATTGTTTTATTCTAGTTTCATGGCTTTTCTCATCTAACTTTACATGGTGCAGAGACACAGCGATCAAGTTAAAACCATTGGTTTTTCACTACTAATCTATATTGCAAGGTGAAGACCTCCTTGAGACCATAACCTCTTTATCTAATGTTCAGGTTTGCATAGGAGGTGAAGTACCCAAGTCCTATTACTCAAAAGATGCTAATCCAATAGACCTGGACAGTATGGCACAGGCCACGGTGGGACGTGGGTCATCTGTGCAGCTAGATTGTGAGGTGACGGTCCCTGGCAGTGTCATAAGGTATGTGTTTGTGGCATGACTGAGGCCCAAGCCCGTCTTTGCGTCATGTGCGTAGTATTCTAAAGATCCCCATAGACTGTATGTACGTTTGTGGCGCTGAAAGGCAAAATCGGGAATATGATCATGGTCCATTAAAGTGGTTGGTTTTGATAGTATCATTCGCATGCCCCAGAACAGCATCGTGACACCTAATGTCATCATTCACATGCCTTTGTGTTTGATATCTTAATGTCATCATTCACAAATCTTTGTGTTTGATATCTTATTAATGTCATCATTCACATATCTTTGTGTGTGATATCTTATTAATGTCATCATTCACATATCTTTGTGTGTGATATCTTATTAATGTCATCATTCACATATCTTTGTGTGTGATATTTAAATGTCATCATTCACATACCTTTATGAATGATATGAAGCTTTTGTATTAATCAGAAACTAATTGGTTTAAGACAATCTTGCATCATTTTCTTAGAATACATATAACCTAAAATTGCTTGTAAAATTGCTAATAACTTTTTTTTGTAAATGTCATGCTAAATTATCTTCTTATTTCCTAGATGGCAGTTTCAAACTGTTGAGAATGATGTAGGATTTGGAATATTTCGCAAAACAACAGCGTCCCGACAGAAAGCTGGTGAGATGGAGGTGTTGGTAGAGTCACAGCGATACAACTCCCATATGGTACCGGAAGACGGCTCTGTCACTGTCCAACTTCCTGGTTCCTGTAAGTCATCACTAGTAGTAGCTATACCATATATACCATGTATACTGGGCTGGTACATACCCATCCGTGTCATCACTAGTAGCTATACTGGGCGGATACAAACCCATCCATGTCATCATTAATAGTAGCTATACTGGGTGGGTACATACCCATCCATGTATATCACTAGCAGCTATACTGGGCGGATACATACCCATCCATGTCATCACTAGTAGCTATACTGGGCGGGTACATACCCATCCATGTCATCACTAGTAGCTATACTGGGCTGGTACATACCCATCCATGTCATCACTAGTAGCTATACTGGGCGGGTACATACCCATCCATGTTATCACTAGTAGCTATACTAGGCGGATACATACCCATCCATGTCATCACTAGTAGCTATACTGGGCGGATACAAACCCATCCATGTCATCATTAATAGTAGCTATACTGGGTGGGTACATACCCATCCATGTCATGGCTAGTAGCTATACTAGGCAGATACATACCCATCCATGTCATCACTAGTAGCTATACTGGGCGGGTACATACCTATCCATGTCATCACTAGTAGCTATACTAGGCGGATACATACCCATCTATGTCATGGTTAATAGCTATACTGGGCGGATACATACCCATCTAGTTATTCATTTAATGCTCAAAATGTGGGGATATTGATTTCATGGCCCCAAAATATGTACCGACCCCCCAAACATTAACAGTTGATTAATGCAATGATAAAAATAGAATTGAGGAGACCATGTTGAAGAAGATTGTGTTTGTGGCCCCAAAATAAGTCTTCTTCTCTTACTTCAAACATTTGATCAAATCTATATTTGAAATGTTCCATATGCTGTTTTTATTTTCAGATGTGGTGCGATTTGATAACACATACAGCTGGGTGGTGAGCAAAAAGGTATACTACCTAATAGAGGTACTACCCCCGGACAGTTCTCCCCCAGAGTCACCATCCAAGAGACAACTCTCAAATCCACTCAAAGCAACCAACTCATGAATATATATAATGCATTGAAGATGGCTGAACCATTTTTTTTATCTCGGTTTGAATTATGATTTGAAGCACATGATAAGCTCTCTTTGCTTTCTTCGCCCACACCCCTATTCAGTCCTGGCATGTCAATCATATATTACCACCACTGACCGGGCCACACCCTGTTTCCAGGTGTGGATCACATGCAAGTTACAGTGCCCCCGTAGTGAATCAGATCAAATTGATACAGAGACACATGAAGGCGACATCATAGTATCTCCTATTTTCCTTCCTGTCGTGTTGCTCTCTTGTTGGGCATAATTGAGGAAAGCATGCAAAGCAAGCCGCAACTGAATCCTCGCTGTGATGTCACCCTCTTACAATATTTAATAACCAACTCCCTCGTGGACATCAATACGCTGGAAAGTCATGATATGCTGACTCTTATTTTTACTAAATCTAGTTTAGATGTATTGTAGGTCATGTGCATAAAATATCTCAGATTGACAAAAAAATCACCTTTTAGTGGAAAGGTCACAGTCTGATTGCTGCTTCCAAGATGAGCAAACCTTTGCATGGAGGACATATTAATTCAAAGCTGTGGTTTGCTTTTGATTAGCTTGCAAAAGACAATGGTTGGCAAGATTTGTGACTCTAATGTTATTTCCTTGTTGGACAAAGGAATTTGGTTATATTACATGCTTGAGTTAGGTAGTTATCTGAAAACATTGTTCCTGGCACAATGTAAAGACCCTAAAATGATTATTAGTTTAAAGAGTCAATGAAAACATTTCAGTAGCAAAAGGGTATTTAACCCCAGTGACACGTTTTACTACTATATACCCTTATTAATTGATATATTGTGCACAGTTATATTTGGATTATATGTTTTTATTATTTGAGTCAAAAACTAACATTTAATAAACCATATATTGATATTAGAGATCAAATGTTAGATATTGTAAAATAAATATATAGGATATAGGATATATATAGAATATGTACAATTTTGTGCTGAAATGTGTAGTCGTCCAATCGTCTCCTGATCTAAATCACTTTGGAATTCCCCGAGTGATAAATCCCTGTCCTGCCTACATCAGAGTTGACCAAAATCAAGTCATAGTCTGTGATTAATCCATCGATGGCCAAAGGCCCAAGCAATTTACCACCAATCCCATCTTTCCAACAATATGAATATTTATCCCATCAATGGAATGTGGAATGCTTCACATTCTACAGATCACGTGTGATTATATAAATGGGACAATTAAGTCATTGGTTATGTGAAATTATGTAATGCATGTAACTATTTTAGACATTTTTATTTTACCCAGGATTCTCATTTTGAGCATGCTCAGTATGAGTTCAAAGCACATGGCTCCTGTCAAAAGTAAACAATCTCATTGTGATGTCATAACACTTATTCTGTGCATGTCCATTAGCGGGTTAAGCACATACTTCCTGTTCAAAAAATAAACAAGCCTACCGTATTTACTCATGTATAAGTCGACTCGTGTATAAGACGACCCCCCAAAATCGAGGTTATTTTGCTTGAAAAAAAACAATTTCCGAATATAAGACGAGTTGTGTATAAGACGATGGTCTTATACTCGAGTTATTACGGTAAAACATAAATACGATGTTCATATTTTTGAAATAACGAATATCGGACGGATCGATTTTAATTGTGTTTTAAATGATAAATAAAGGTATTTACCCAATATTATCACAACTTATGCTTCGCAGGTCGAGAATTTCTCCACAAATTAAAACGTAATACGATGTACGTGACGTCCTTGATCTTAGCGTCTGGGTGCCCACGAGACAAAAGTGGAGCGGCCAACATGTCAAATTGAACTTTCATATCCGTAGCTGATCGATTTTAATTGCGTTTTAAATGATAAATAAAGGTATGTACTTAATATTATCACAATTACGTCAAGAATTTCTCCACATCATTGATTTTAGCCTCAAAACAAAGCGTTTTCATTATTTATCATTTGAAATGCAATTAAAATCGATCCGCGTGTGAAAGCATTTCTGTCAACAAGGAAGACACGACTCAACGCAACACGTGGTCGCAATTTTGAAAGACGGAAGTGACGGGAAGAGGCTCTTGTTTTTAGCGCGAAAACGATTGTTAATATATTGCGCAATAATGGATGGTTTTGTTCTGTTCTCGACCTGCAAAACGTAATTTGTGAAAATATTATGTATATACCTTTATTTATCATTTAAAACGCAATTAAAATCGATCCACGTGTGAAAGCATTTCTGTCAACAGGGAAGACACGACTCAAAGCAGTGGAAACAAAGACGAAACGCAAAACTGAACGCTGATAATTGGAATCAGTGAGAACAAAGTCAAAACAAAGCATTTCGAAATAATATGTTTTAAATGATATATAAAGGTATTTACCCAATATTATCACAAATTAAATTGCAACACGTGGTCGCAATTTTGAAAGGCGGAAGTGACGGGAAGAGGCTCTTGTTTTTAGCGCGAAAACGAGTTTGATATTTTAATTGCATTTTAAATGATAAATAAAGGTATTTACCCAATATTATCACAAATTCGCTTTGCAGGTCAAGAACAGAACAAAACCATCCATTCATTTAACATGCATTACGCAATACTAGCGTGAAAGCAAATATCGGACAGGCGGACTACTGTCTACACGTGGTTGAATATTTCTTTGTGTATTAACACGCTTTGTTTTGATGCTAAGATCGATATAAACAATAATAATTAAAAGCGATATAATGAATATCATTGGCTTTATAATACACAAAGAAATATTCTCCCACGTGTTGGTTTTGACGCTAAGATTAAGGACGTCACGTACATCGTATTACGTTCTACATCGTGGAGAAATTCTTGCGAAAAATAATTTGTGATAATATTGGGTAAATACCTTTATATATCATTTAAAACATATTATTTCAAAATGCTTTGTTTTGACTTTGTTTTCACTGATTTCAATTATCAGCGTTCACAGTTTTGCATCTCGTCATTGTTTCCACTTGTTGACAGAAATGCTTTCACACGTGGAGCGATTTTAATTGCGTTTTAAATGGATTGATGGTTTTGTTCTGTTCTCGAACAATTTGTGATAATATTGGGGAAATACCTTTATTTATCATTTAAAACGCAATCAAAAAGGGAAGACACGACTCAAAGCGTTTTGAAATAATAGACCAATAATATTGGGTAAATACCTTTATTTATCATTTAAAACGCAATTAAAATCAATCTGCTACGTCTGATATTCGTTATTTCGAAAATATGAACATCGTATTTACGTTTTACCGTATTTACGTTTTACCGTAAATACTCGAGTATAAGACTGCTCTCGTGTATAAGACGACCCCCTAAACATTAACTAAGAGTTTTTGGAAAAAAACCTCGTCTTATACACGAGTATATACGGTAATTATGATGTCATTGAGATTCAGCCATATTGGAAAATGGTGTCAAAATTTGTTATGGAGCTTTTCATCACAGGAAGTCCCTCTTCCATTGGGCAATTTTTTGTACTCATAAGTTATGATGTAGATGGACTGCAAGGGAATTTTCCCTTTTCCTAAGTTTCTGAATTGGCAAAAAGGGATATTTAGGGATCATTCTCAGTGGGCAATCATATGCCAAAATACTTAATGACATCCTTGCCATATCTTATTGTAAACGTCCCACGGTGCGAAAGTTATGGGGGGATAGGCTGCTGAAAGGGAGAAAAGTAGTTTAGATTCAATCTCGGCATGGCCGAGGATCGAACCCACGACCTTTGGATCACCACAGAGGAACTGGTGCTAATTAGCTGGCGCTGTAACCAACTGCGCCACGTCCCATGGCCCAGGAGAGACAATTTGCTTTTCTATGGATTTCAGGAGAAAAAAAGCAGACAGACGCTGAATGTAAAAGGAAGACACATGCCCTTGTGACAGGTAAAATGGGCTATGCAACATCAGATATGGATAATATGAGAGTAGTTAGGTACCACAGGAAGGGCCCTTATGTACCTTATTATTATTATCAAAATGCACTGGTTTAGGGACAGGGAGGAGATATGGGCCAGGAAAACCAGACATGTTTGTTTGTTTGGGGTTTTACATCACTTTCAACATTATTTCAGTCATTTTGTGATGAGATCTACATGTAGCAGATATAGTGTTGCCTCACTGAATTGTCATGTCGCAGGTCCTTGACATGACAACCCACCCGGTCACAGATTTACAAGAACAATGGGTTAACCCTTTGGCACGGGCCTCAGCTTGTATGTGAAATTGTATTACGAATTCAATCTCGGCATGGCCAGGGATTGAACCCACGACCTGTGGATCACCATAATTATCTCAAATATATTGTCATCTGGGTCATTCCATGGATATACCAGTATCTGAATAAGCATGAATTGAAGCTCTCCTATTACACAGTTACTCTTTATTTGAATTTAAAACAGGAATTCCATTTTCTGCATTTCACTTTTCTCCAACTGACACACCTCATGTACAAGTCCATGCCAACAGTATTATATACCTTTTCTTCACCACACCAACCATTCTTCCACACATGGAGATGGTCCTCCACTTAGGAGACTCCTCTAATTCCTTTGATTTAGCCTGAAAGGATTTTGCCTAGATTTTTTGACACCACTAGAAATGGGAGACATTGAACATGAAGTGGGTCGTACAAAATTACCTATTGCAGTGGGTACATGGTGTCACTTTCACCCAGCATGAATGGCGACAGAAGCAAAGCACATTATCCAATTATATACACATTCAAGATACAATTTTAGCACCTTCCTCTAACTGAAGAAAAAGATAAAATATATAATAATTTGAAGAAAGATATCAGCTATTCAATGAGGTAATCCATTTGTGTCGACATGCATTTCTTGTCACCTGATTTTTTCCTATTGCAAATTTGGCACATTTTCACACACTTTGAGAGTTTATTATCATTCATTTTTTATGAACCGTTATGATTAGAGCTTATTGGGGTTATTTTCTGAAATTACACCTACATTTGATATGTATGAAACTTTAAAAGATTGCATTGGATGAATTTAAAGTCCGTCAATTTTCATCTTTTTGTACACCTACCATGTTCAAACTATTTCTTACAAAATTTAGCTTGTTAATAAATCTCAAAATTGACGGACTTTATTTTCAATTGATTTTCAGAATCAAAGTTTTTTTCTAAACAGTATGATATGTACTTTCATAAATTAACCACCAATAAGTTGTGGTTAATTCCCCTTGCAGATTGGTCCAAAATTAAAAATTGCTCTAATATTGTTAATTTTGAACAGATTTTGAAGAATAAATACTCTATGAGTATAGAAGATGCAGATATTGGGATATTGAAATGTATAGTATAATCCACGGAAATATGAGTTTCATTTTCAAAGTCATTCAAACGTCACTTCAAGGTCACTGGCCATATTTTATAATAATAGCCTACAAAGGTCTACATTCAATCACGTATCATTTTTAGATGTGTCCGACACAGTAAAAACGTATATATGCCATATCTGTCATTTCTACTGATGAACACGATACATGAATACAATACTGGGGAAATCAAAATAGGACAATGATGGCAGAAGTAGTGAGAAGATTGAACACTTACAATATTGTCAAGACGGTGATGTTGAGGTCTCAACTTTTATTCATCATCATCATTATAATCATCATAATCATACAGTCTCGTTCCAAGCTGGCCTACCGGTCAACCAGGGAGGACCTCTTATATATCCCAGGCCCTAGATGGTTGGTCGGCAGACTTACATAAAAAGTACACAAAGACTTAATCATATTGCACAAAAACATAAGTAAATACACCCTGGAGAACTGGTTGAGCCTCATTATTTTAACTATTTTCTTGGAATGCTCATTCGTGATTGGTCGGGAAAGGGGTTGCACTTGGTGATCAAAACTTTATCCTGGGCGTCTTAATCTCAGAATGTTGCTTATCACGACGGCCTGTGTGTGCACTGAGTTCAACCATTCTCCCAGGACAAAACTTGGCACTTGTATTTAAGCCTGTAGCTTAAACAAGTAAACTTAAGATCTGTAAATAAGATTTTTCAGTTTGAATGTTGAATTGACATTAGTTGATAGGACGTGTCATTCATTTATTATTGTAGATTAGCCATGGTGAACCCTGATGAAGTCACACTAAACTCAATTAACTTCAGACATCTTTGTCGCCGTAGTAGCTACTTTGCCAACCCCCGAAAACACGATGGAGTTGGCCACACTTCAAAATCTGCAAGAAGTGACATTCTCATTCACTATCCATTCTTCAAGGCACCACATGATTTGTATTTTAGTCTCCATTCATTTTACGTAGCCATTTCATTCTTAGCTAACTACTCATTTGCTTAATAAGAGGTGTGGTCCTATTGTTGTGATTAGAAAGTGAGTACAACAACAAATGAATCAAGATGTCAACAGACTCTTCCCAAGATAAAGGAAATAAAGGAGAATTAGTCCACGTAGCCAATTATCTCGGGTCAGATTATATTTGTGGACTACATTTTAATGCATATGTTAGACCTGAAATCTTGAGCAGGGTTGTTAGTGGCCTTTACCAACAACTTTAGCTTCACTCATTCCTCTGTCAACTTTGATTTAGTATTTGTCACTAAATCTTTTAATTACCATTAATCATCTATACACTAGATTTAATATTTGTTGGGTTACAATATTACCGATGCAAGGCAAGAATACTCAAGGAAAAGCTCTGGGCAGACTCGATCTGGCACTATATAACATTGTATAATAAATATAACTTGTATGACTCCAGCTCCTGGTATTATATAATAAGTGATGACAGATAGGCCAGGTGACCAGAAACCATATGACAAGAGGCTTCATCAGATCGGAAATGCTAAATCAGAACGTCAATTGCAATTGAAGCAATACGTCAGTTCAATACAGGCTTTAGAGTACAGTGACATCACCACATAATCTTAGATACGTAATTTAGTCAAGATGTGTCTCATCTCTTCGAGACACAATTTCCGACATAATGAATGAATTAATTAACACAATAAGTGCTTCATGTGCCTTATTAATTAGTTACACATGTGGTCTTCATTATTAAGCCTTTCGGGTCATGCTGAGAATTCCTCATTATTACCCGAATTCCTCTTTTGCAAATTGTCTAGTGCCTAGTGCAATCTTCTTTTTACTAGCCGATGGGTACTGAGTCAAATATTTTGCACATTTTGTAACATGGCCGATTGGTACTATTGTTATGATTAGAAAGTGAATACCACAACAAATGAATCAAGATGTCAGTGAATTGTATGCCAAAATAGTCAGATGGACCTTTAATCTTCAAGGGGAGCGAAAAACATCCTGGTTTGTTTTCTTTTTGGGTAAGGCTGCTATATCAGGTCTCATCATCAAATGACTGAAATAATGTTGAAAATGATGTAAAAGCTCCAAACAAATTGATTTATCAATGAAAGACTTTTTGACCAGATATTTCCAATATTCTACCCATTGCCCCCCCCCCCCCCCCCCCCCCCAAAAAAAAGATATCTAAAACATAATGATTCATTCTAAATTACTTTGCACATGGGCATGTGCACGCTTATGTTTGTGTCATTGTGCATGATGATGTGCATGAGTTCAATGTGCTGTTGGGTGACTTGTGACTTATTTTCATTAAATTGACTGTAGTCTGGAGGGTGGGATATGGCTCAGGGGGAACAACTTCTGTCTACCATGCTAAAGGGCTGGGGTTCGAATCCCAGCTGGGAAAAGTGCTTCAGTCATACTGCATGGTCGAGAAAGATAGATATCTGCTATTGAGTTGTTTCTCATTTCAGCCAGTGCCCCATGACTGGTTATAAAAGGCTATGGTTTGTGTTGTCATGTGTATGTGATGATGCAAAAGATCTCCATCCACTCTTCGAAAAGAGTAGGGCATTTAATCCCGGTGACAGGCTTCTACCTGAACTAATATAGCCTGAACAGTACTGTGAAAGTCGTAAATATAATCTCACACAAATCATTTATGAATATCAAAAATAGTCCATTTCATGGGAAAATCATCTGACAATGCTCAGGTTTCAAATGAACAAGTGAGTAAGTAATTAAAAGTAGTTTTGATAACATACAACAGCCTTATCAGCCTGCCACCTGGTGGATTAAGACAACATTGATATATACAGTTTACAACTTCAAATTTTGAAACAGGTCAGATAAATTTAAATAGTGCAGAATCTACAATATACTAAACAATTTGGTAAATAAAGTTGCATCCATAAACTCAGGTGCCAGCTCGGAGGTACATGACCTCCTTGTACATTCATTTTTCATCTTCTTCAGTCATATTACACAAATGCCCCCACTCAGCAGAAAGGTGGTAAAACACTGCTCATTATCGTGTAACATTTTGCATATTTACACATATATTATGTTAGCACCTGTACATCGTGACTTATTGTTACAAAGTATAAAGACATCATTACGGGAAATCCGATTGTCCGACGCAACTAGTAAGGATTACAGCCAGCAGGGCACGAGATTGCATAATGTATCTGGGCACTGACAATGCTGTGAAGACCAACAGGTAAGGGATAAAGAAAACATGAAATGAGGCTGCTGAAGTCTGTGACTGCCCCGCCACATATATTGTGTTAATACGCACACACGCGGGCACAGGCACTTCCAACAGAGGTCCTCATCATTTACCACTGCCAACAGCTTCAACCAAAGTGCTACGTCTTCAATCATGTTTAAGTTCAATATGTTATGGTTAATAGCGTTTATCTATAACAGCAATTTGGCGTCAGGGGGAAATATTCAGGGTGTTGCGCTAAACGGAACTCTGACCCTGGCCTATGCTATCCCGTGGTCTCACGACTGGGAGGTGGGTCCTTACATGGGGTCGGCCATCGTGACGGGTCTCCGGGAGGTGGAGAAGCGACAACTCCTCCCGGGCTACACCATAGACTGGGTGTGGAAAGACTCCTGGTGCAAGCCGCTCAGGGGCACCAAGGTGGTAGTGGAGATGTGGGAGTCAGTGGAGGACCTGGATGGAATCATAGGAGCGGGATGCAGTGTAGCTTGCCAACCTGTCAGCCTCCTTGCGGCCTCTTGGAACATTCCCGTGGTGTCCTATAGCTGTGAAAGTTCCCTCCTCTCGGACACTCAGGTTTATCCGACTTTCAGCAGGACCGTTGGGGTACCAGCCGGGCGGGCTATCCTCTACAACTCTGTCATGGACCAGTTTGGTTGGAAACGCATTGGTATTATCACCACAAATGAAGCGGTCATGAAGGAGATAGCTGTGGCAAGTAAGAACTACATGGAACAACAAGGCAAGACTATCTTCCTGAATGTCATAGAAACCACCGTAGACGGCAATGACATCAACGAAGAAAATCTCCTAAAACAAAGAGCTGTCTTGAAGACCATGAAAGAAAAAGTCAGAATAATTCTTTTACCTATGTATCCTAATGATGTAAGAAATCTGCTCATTTCTGCTCTGGACGAAGGGATGCTGAACGGTGAGTATGCCTTCATAAGCCAGGACCTCAGGTACCTAATAGGCATCAAACAGACATACAGACCAGAGGCGGACCAGTTCATCTATAACGGGATAATCTACAAGGAAAACAAGAAGCCTTCTGGGCCGGAATACGAGGCTTTTGCACAGCAGGTCATTGAAGATTTCCAGCATCCTCACTTCATCTCTGTTCCACATCTACACTTAAATGCTAGTATTAGAACCGTCAACGATTATGCAGGTTTGTAGAGTGTTTGACAATATTGTTTTTTATATTTGGATATCTAGTGTATATATATATATATATATATATATATATATATATATATATATATATATATATATATATATATATATATATATATTACAAGACATATCCCTAACTGCTCCAAATGACCCTGTTGTTAATTGACATTTTTTCTCAGTTGTTTAATTATTTGTCTATATCATTTATTCTGAGAAAGCCATCAGTACAGACGTTTACAAGAAGTGTCCATAGTATGTAACAAGCCTCGGCTCGTGTGAAAATGTATCATGAATTCAATCTCGGCACGGCCAGGGATCAAACCCACGGTATAATCGCCACGTGTCTACATTTCAACATCGCACAGATTTCTGTCTCAGTTAAATAACTGAGATAAAAATATAAGCAAAAAATAACAAAGCAAAAAGATAATTAATCTTTCACCTGAGAATTATCAATCTTTCAATGCTTAATTTTTCATTTGGGAATTACAAAGCCGTCCCCCTGGAATATAGGTCCAGTGATGTACATACTTTATTATATAAATGTTTAACTAAAGCGGTTGGCAAGGTCTAAAATGCATGGATTTGACAGGGAATAAACAGAAAATGGAGCTCCTGGTCTAGCATGGGTTAGCTGATTTAATATACATTTCTTTTATTCATTAACGAAGCTTTCAGTGCTTGTCATGCTGATCTGCTCATCGTGACTCTATCAGAATTTATATTTCCTATTATTACATCGATCACGGTCCTGATAACTTGTCAGGCAACACTGATTGGAGGGAGAAATTTTTCATAATTCAATATTAGAAACAACCTTGCTCAATCATACAGGATTTAATTGAATTAAGGAAAATATATATTTCTATAAAGGTCAGATATTACACGACGACTCCAGCCATATCAACAGAATCTATATGAACACTAAGCATCAGGTACATCGGTTATGTATGAAAAGTTATTTGGATCTGCTCACATTTGGATCTATTTGGATCTTATTCACAAGTAGATAAAGCAGAAACCGGAAGCATCGGCAGGTGATAGGTTAGATATAAACTAAGCTGATGTGAAGATGACATATTATCACTTAACGAAGATACAAATAATCATTTCTTGATCAATGTTTCATCATCACAATGTATTCTTAATCAATAATGCTGGGTTATATTTCGCGGGCATCACCTGGTGCATAGCCATGAAGATGATGGTGGTGATGATAATGATGATGATGATGATGATGGTGGTGGTGATGATGATGGTGGTGATGATGATGATGATGATGATGATGATGATGATGATGATGATGATGATCCGCCCATTCCAGGAAGTATATGAGGCGTGAGAAAGCCTCATTAATGTAATGAGCCTTTACTTTTGCTTTATATGGCTGACAACTATCCTCCATTCTAATATTGCATGATAATAAATTCCATGTTTTTGGAGCCACAACAAAGAAGGCGCTGTCATATTTGCTTATTTGATTAGTCATGTGCACTAATACATTATTAGTACTGCCTGATTTCAGCTGTCTTCTGACCTTCTGACTTTGTCAATATGAGGAATAGTGCTGCATAACTTTGTGCCGTCAGCAAAGCAATTGTACCTTAGTCCATATTTTGCAATGACCCTTTTTAAGGGTTCCATCAATGCCGTGAATGATCGGGGACCTAAAACGGACCCTTGTGGTACACCATACTTAAGGCGACTGGACTCTTCATCATCAATCATGACTGTGTCTTACCTCTAAGATAATATCTAATCCATTGAAATGGGTTTCCTTTTATACCATACTTTCATGCAACTAATTTGAGAATAATTAATGGTCTATGGTATTATATGCAGCTGATATATAACTTATTGCCACCAATGTCTAGGGCGATCGTGCAAAATGGACCAGGGTTTAATGAACGGGACCCCAATTCCTAAGATATTTCAATAAAGATAAAAGCCGTTCATCCTATCATTTTTTTGAGTTGTAATTTCCATTGGCATCATCACATTATAATGGTAACATAAAATCTTGGCCTTTGATAACAAGTCTTTGGGCCTTCGCTGGAAAATGAAAAAATACCTCTGAGTAAATGAGAAATAAATCTTACTTGATGTCTGTTTACTCAATATGGATATCGAGCCAGGGGGCAGAATTATATTGAGCTCTGCATGCCTCAACTTCTTAAATTGCCAGGTTTATTTTGAATGGATTAACACAAGGACATAAACTATTTATGAGAACATTATGTTGTGCAAATACATTTTAATCAACATTTTCTATTTGCTACAGTGACGCGCACGTAAAGTGTCAATCACTGATACACCATTCGTGCACTTGACAGTTAAACAATAAACAATATCATGTTCAAAATCAAACATAACCAAAATCGACTACAAATACCATTTAAAAAGACCTCTCTTTTACTTATTACAGGAATGGTACACGATGCAGTGCTTCAGTGGGCGTATGGTGTGAACAGAACCTTGGAGCAGGGCTTTGCTCCCGATGATGGCGCGAGGGTGGCGAGGAACATGCACAGCATCCACTTCCAAGGCATCACGGGAAAAATAGCCATGGATCAGTTTGGTGGAAGGGATCCCAATGTCAGGTTATAATCACTAACACTTCTCATTCTTGCTTCTTTAACTTCAAATATCATGTACTATATATAAGTCAGTTGTTTGGGTATAGACACTACAGAATCAGATTGTGAGATTTCTGGTATGGCTCCTCTGGCACTGGTGTATTACTGGACTGGTTTTGAATTGGAATATTAAAGAACTAATAATATGTATATATCAAATATAATTATTATTTGAAATTATGTCCCAGCATGATTTGCATTCGAAGCCAGGGATCGTGTCATTAAATGTGGACTTTCTGTATTCTTCTTAAGCACCTTTCTGTACTTCACTTGAACACTTGCACCGAAACAATTCGCATGCTATGTCAGACTTTATGTACAAATGATTAACAGGCTTGTTCTTTGATGAACTTTTTATCAATTCGTATTTCTAGGAAATTTATTAGTCATCTTTTTTTAAAAATTTACTTCTGAAACCTTTGACCATCATGTTGTGATAAATATAAAATAATACTCTCCTTAACAGATCCTGGGTTTATACCAAGCTCTGCAAGTAAAGGCCAGAATAAACTCAGTACAAACTTCTTTTTAGCAGCCAATTGGCACTGAGTCAAGTATTGATTGTGTCACATGTAATAACATGGCCAATTTGTGTCATTGCTATGATTAGTGACATGTACATGCCTATAAAAAATCCACACCAGAAATCTGAAAAGAGGAATTATTTGTGAGTTATTTAACTTTGTAAGATGTCATGCCGATATATTCCACGCCTGACCATTGGAAGTTTAGTACTTCAGAAAGACACATGGTGAATCCATAGTTCTATTGTTCTATTTCATGAAAACAGACAATGTAGGAAGCACAAAATATTAAAATGTTCAGTATAATACGGATTCCTAAATTTAAATGAATAAATACACAAACGATGCATTTTTCTCAAGATGTGTTTTTTCCATAAGAGAAAATACCTGACTTTGGAGGTGAAACACTGGAGTAAAGAAAAGTCATGGGGGATTAAAGTGAAACAGGCATAACGGCTATAATGTATGCATTAGCACGTATAGTGTTAGCGTCAAAATCATCGGTAATACGTGCAGGAAGGTTGTAAAAGTAACCCAAACACTTCATTGTCTACTTGCACTAGATCACTGGGCAGCTAAAGAAAGTTTGTTGACAAAGTGTCCAATGGATGTAGGGGAAAAGGGGTTATGACATTATGAAAATGATGGGTTATGACATTTGATCGCAAGCGATGTACATGTAGATCTCTATAGATGACATTCATGACATTATTCATTTCCAGAATAAATTTGTTCAAGAAATGTTATACTTTGAGCTTGTTTAGTGGTGATTTCTGAATCTACTCACCTTGCAGCCAAATCCCCCTTTAATCATTTTTCTTCGTTACGTGTATCGTTGTCAGGAGGTAGATATTTTGTTTGACTTGTAAAATACATGAGAATGGAGTAAACACTTTTTAAAATATCAAAGAAAATGGAAGTGAAAGTTGGACATAAAGTTGACATATAAAAAGAGACACGGACTTTTTGTACTGGCAAAAGAAGGACACCATGCAAAGCTCTAGTAAATTCCAAACGTAAAAACATAAAGTAGCGTGTGCCATCGTGTATAAGCATAATAACACCCATTTATTCTTTACATGGGGACTTGCGATTTTGATTTTGTATTCATGAGGATATAAAAATAATCTATAAACCCAAGATATCAAGATATAAAAACAGCAGTGCAGATTTAACATGAAATACATATATAAAAGATACTTTTGTTATTTTTCTAACGTGTTTTAACGTGAAATTCAAATATAAAAAACAGCACATTGTTTAACATAAATAAATAAATTAATTAAATAAATTGAACAGGAGTTAAATAAAATATGATGCACATATTATCAAGCTATCTCTTCCAATAATATTTGTGTTAGAAATCATATATTTTCACGTGAATACTGCACAAATATATTTTACCTTATAAACAATGCTGCGGTTGTGTATTTTGTATTAACAACATTATACAGGAACAAACAGGAAGAGAAAAACTGGCAGGCTTTTTGGTTTACAAATATGACAGCTTGTTTGCTCATACCCCAGTCACATTTGCACAGATTTCAGTAAAGATGCCCGGCCGATGGACATTTCTTTTCAAAATCAGCCAGCAAGCCAGGGTCCCGTCAGGACAACGGGAAATCATCAGCCACATTAGTCCAGGAGCCAGCCCCCAATTCTTACAATTAATACACCCAAAGACTTATTCTTTAATTTGAGAAGGCTTCATTATTTTGGGATATATTTTTTTGGCACACTTTCACACTGACAGTATTAATAAAAAAATAAACTGTCAAAAAATTGCAAATCCTTTTTGGCAAGTTCATACAGGTCAAGATGATAGAGAAATGTCAGCTTGACCCAATCTCCACCTGGCTACGACATGACCTGTTAGATGACCTTCTGCCTATCATTACTGCCACCATCAATAAATCATTGTCTGATGCACCAGTACCAGTTAATATGAAAATTGATATTATTACACCTCTCTTGAAGAAACTTGGTGTAGAACTTGTTGAGAAGAATTACAGACCTATCTCAAACTTGACCTACATTTCCATACTTACTGAGAGGGCAGTCGCTGATCAATTGGTTTCTCATCTTGTAAGAAATGGACTTACTGATGAATTCCAATCAGCCTACAAAGAGCATCATAGCACTGAAATTGCCTTACTAAGGATGCAAAATGATATTCTGTGTGATCTTGACAATAAAAATTCTGTTACTGCTGTAATTCTGTTACTGCTAGACCTCTCAGCTGCTTTTGATGCCGTTGATCATCAAATACTGTTTGATAGACTGAAATCAAAATGCAAGGTCAGTGGTCATGCTCTTGCCTGGATACAGTCATACCTAATGGACAGGAAGCAATGTGTCAAGGTGGGATCCCATAGATGCTAACTAAAATCCATTAAGTATGGAGTCCCACAGGGATCTGTCCCCATTCTCTTCACTATATACATGTCCCCCCTGGCTGTTATTCTGGCCAAGTATGGGCTCAATTATCATATTTATGCAGATGACACTCAGATCTACATCCCTGTTGGACACACCTCAAGCCAACAAGTGGATATCAGTAGACACAAATTAGAAAAATGTGTCATTGAAGTTGGCAGATGGCAGATATGGTACTGCTGCTAACCAGGCTATTAGCACTATCAGGGTAGGGAAGGTCATACTGATAAAACACCTAGTGAGTCAGTGGTTGACCTTGGTATCAAATTTGACACCAAAATAGACATGACCGCTCAAGGGAAACATGTTTTTTTTTTAGAAAAGTAGCTCTTTTAAATGCACATGCTGAAAAAAATGAATGACATTATCATGGGGGAATTACCTACTTACATATTTAATTAGTAAACAATGAAGGAAGCAGCTGAAATAGCGATGCTACGATTTCTGGTCTTAACCAACATATCCATTGCAGAATGGTTATGTGCGTCAGAAAGAACATGGAAAATGTGTTATTTCGGTGAAAAAACATGTCAATCGGACTAGTATTAACAAAGTTATGACTATTTTTATGAAAGTTTAAGATCATTGCAGCTTCAGTTGCATGTGCATGAATTCCCCCGGGCCCATGATGACGTCATAGGCACAAATTGCAATAAATGATCATAATTTATGGGGGTTGCAAGATTAGTTTTAAATGTTGGTTTGTGTTGCGATGGTTACTGATATAATTATTTTGTCTGGATTTCAATGTATTGACACATATATGATCATTTAATCATATAATTTATGTAATTTTTTTTACTAGAAAGTATAACTTTAATAAGGTTGCTTTGAAAAAAAGAAAGTATAGAAATTTGATTAAATTGGTTTCCAATGGCAACCAATTTTCTTTGAGAATAGCCATTTTGAAATATATTGGTGTATGTTGATGACCAACACATTCATGCCAAATATAAAATTAATTCACAAATAATCTATAAACATGGACACAAAAATATGTAATTGTGAGATTATACTTGATATGTTATTAATAGTTGCCATGGCAATATACACCTTTGGAATTTATATCATGGTCTCAATTTGTTTAAAGCAAGAGTATAGTATTATGTGACAGGACAAAAATTGTCAAAATCTATGTATTTGTTTCACCCTCAAACAACTTCGGAAAGTCATATTTTGAAAAATGGCTAAAAATGCCCATATAACTGTTACCATGGCAACCAAAAATATCTTAATGGCTAATTTTATCTCTGACAAAAAGTATGTATGGATTTCATGTATATTCGGAATTTTAATACATAGAAAATCAGAGTTATTTTTATGTTATATTTTTTTATATAAAAATGATTTGGTTAGCTTGGCAACAGTGATATTATGTTATATTTTTTATATAAAAATGATTTGGTTACCATAGCAACAGTGATATCTCAAAATCTAAATGAACATATATTTTCTTTCATGAGAAACCGACTTAAAATGTTACTCACTGGCTCCCCTACGAGAATAACACATCATGCCATTGTCTTATGGATCTATGTATCTATTGTTAACACTTAAGAAATCCATCTCAGTTGGAGGCTATCATATGAATGCTGCTGAGGAAATGCTTCACATTACTAATAACTCATTTTATTGTGTCACTTTGGATGCAAGTTATCAGGGATGCAACATCTATTCAGCATGTTTGAGTATCCACTGACCTCACTAAGAGCGCCAAACAACGTTCATATTTCCTGATTTGTGTGCTTGATGCATGTATTGTATTCACTATATACTCCAGAACAATATTACCCAGTAGGACCACTTGCGACTTTCAATAAACTCAACGATGAGAACCACTTTTTAGAATCACAAAACGTCAACACCACCTGACACTAACACAACCCCCATTTCAAACTTTAGTCATTTAATCCTTGTCAGTAGCCCTTTTCAAATCAAACTTGTTGACCTAACACCCTGTTGTATTTTTGAGTACTTTACTCCAAAAACTTGACATTTCCCTATAACTGCTCACAAGGCTCATGTACAATTCAGAATCCGGCCTTCTAAATTTTCATTGTAAATTTTTACATCATTGTTGAAACAAGTTTCAAAATGACTGCAATTGAAGCAGTCTGCACTTTGAAGAAAAAATATATGAACTTTTCCTAATACTTCCTGTAATCAACAGAAGGGATGAAGTCATGGCTGCCATAAAAGCATGTTTAAATTATTTGTAATTGTCAAAAGCTTCTGACTCTGGATTTAAATAACTCTTTATGGCATGTTATATTTTTCCAAAAAACAATCAATAAATTTAACATTTTATAAGCCTCAAACCTGTACCATATAAAAGATTGTGTGATTAATTTTCTACCTGTTAAAATGGCCGGCTTTTGTAACAGGGGTGAAGGCACAACGCCTTACTTAACCACAGTTTAAAATGCTCAGATGACCTAGATAAAAATTTGTACTGTGTTTGTGGTAAACAATTATACTGATACAACTGATACATATATTTTTGGATTTTTTTCACATCATTTTTATTTTAATTTGCAATTAATTTATGACTTGTTTCTGATTGACTGGTACTACTATTATCCCCTTGACAAGATGGCTGCCTCCAGCAAAAGATGATTAGAAGTTCAGAAAATTTGACCAGAGTAAAAGTACTAAAATTATATCTCAGTCTCCTTTTCATGTTATATATGTTTTTATATTTATGCAATTTAAATTGTTAATCCACAATTTGTGAAGGTTTCCTTCCCCTTTAAGGAGATTGAATAAAAATTCATTTTCTAACACAAGGGTTGCATTCGTATGTTTGCACAATGGCATGTGGTTATGTCTTTTTTACTACTCTTTAATTACACATAACTCGTTGAATTTCTTTTGCAGGATGGAGATGACTCAAAATGGCACGATGATGCCAGTGCTAGACTGGTATGCAGCAGACCAGATGATGCAGAAGCTCTATAACCCAGATAGACCACAGGACTGGTCAGGTCTGTCATGGTATGGCAACCCGGAAGTTCCATCAGATACACCACCTTGTGGCTGGGAGGACCAATTCTGTTCCTCAAAGTCTCAAGATAAAACCACGATAATTTCAGTTTTTATCACATGTATTCTTATGGTAGCACTCGTTGTCGTTATCTGTGTTGTTAAATACAATAGGAATTATAGGCTTAAATATGTTGATGAAATAATAATTGACCAGGCAGAAATTGACTTGTATGATATTAGACAGGGTACTAAGAGGTACAAGAGTGGCACAAGTTTCATGGTGTCACAGACAGACGAAATCAAAGAAGCAAAATTAAAGATAGGATCATGGCATGGTATCGATGTAGCCTTGACTACATTCCATAATACTCAGTTGGATTTTACAGATAAAAAAATAATGACTGAATTGACATACATGCGAAGTCTCGTTCATGATAACATTTCTAACTTTATTGGGGTTAGTTCAGAGAACAACCATATTGCCATAATTATGTCTTGTGCGACAAAGGGGAGCTTACAGAACATTCTAGAAAACAGCAGTATGAAAATGTCATGGGAAATGAAAACGTCAATCGCTGCAGATATTGCATTTGGTATGAAGTATCTTCATGCAAGTAAAGTAGGATCTCATGGACATTTGACAAGTTCACAGTGTGTAGTAGACAGCAGGTGGACGTGCAAGGTAACTGGCTTTGCTGAGAAGGTGGTGCAGAAGTACAGCTTAAATTCAAAGAATGAGCTCAATCCCACAAACCTTTTGTGGACTGCTCCAGAGAGATTGACAAAACATATGACCGTGCATGACAATGAGTCCAAGAAGGCTGATGTATACAGTTATGGAATCATACTCCAGGAGATCATTTTGAGGTGCCCACCGTATGGAGAAGATCACAATTTGCTGAGCGCAGATGAGATAGTGGAAAAGGTGGCGAAGCGCACGCATCCCCCCTTCCGGCCACTGGTTTCCGCTTCCACATGCCCTCCAAAGTGGCGGAACTTGATGGATAGATGTTGGCAAGAAGATGCCAACAACAGGCCAGATTTCAAAGGCATTCTGCTTGCGCTGACGGATATAAATAATGGTCAGCTGCCCAAACTTGTTGATAACATCCTCGCCCGCCTGGAGGAACATACAGACAAACTGGAAGAGCAGGTACAACTCAGAAATAGAGATCTCTTGGAAGAGAAAGGCAAAGTACTAACCATCCTAAGAGATCTCCTACCCAAGATTATTGTGGACCAGTTGCAAAGTGGCATGACAATTCAGCCAGAATATTTTGATGAAACCACATTATTCTTCTCTGACATTGTTGGGTTCACCAATATTTCCAGAAGAGCTACGCCGATGGACATAACTTTGATGCTGAATAGTATGTACACCATATTTGATGAGGTGATCCACAGATTTGATGTCTACAAAGTGGCCACAATTGGGGACGCCTACATGGCAGCCAGCGGGGTTCCCGTTAGGAATGGTCACCGGCATGCCCAGGAAATCTGCAACATGGCTTTGAACCTTCTAGGAGCGGCTGAATCTCTATCCATTCCTCACATGAAACAAAAGAAGTTAAAACTGCGGATTGGCATCCACTCTGGGCCGTGTGTTGGGGGAGTGATAGGCTTAAAGATGCCCAAGTATCTCTTATTTGGAGATACTGTGAGCATAGCAGAAAAGATGGAGGCTGGAGGAGAGCCTATGAAAATCCACATCAGTGAAGCTACCTATCAACTACTTAATGGAAACTCTTCTTTTGTTTTAAAGCAGAGAGATCCAGTCTGGTTTATGGGAATGGAGCAAATTATCACATACTGGCTTTTTGCAGCCCAGAATTCCAAATCGTTGGAGAACGTTTGACAATATTATCTAAATTTTAATCAATCTTTCATTGTTATCTAATATAATCAGCGATACTATCATAAATTATTTTTAAAAAATCCCGTATAATCAAATGGTTAGATTAAAAACAATCTTTCATTTACTAGGGTTTAACTTTGATAAATAAACATTAACAAGAAATGAGGAATTTATTATTTCCTGAGAAGGTGGCCACAACTTTGACTGGGTCCCGTTTCTATCCTCCAAGCAGGAATAGAGATCCGTACGGGCCACTATATATATATATATATATATATATATATATATATATATATATATATATATATATATATATATAAACTAAGGGCATGAAAGCTCTTGCACTACATTTATGTCAATCTGATGTTCAAAATCAGATTAAAAATACTTATGTACATCCTAAAATTTAAAGGATATTATCCATTCAATGATAAGATAGCAAAGCATTTTTAAAAAGTGAAAACTTTACCTTATGGCTTTCAAAAATATTTGTTTGATGGAGTTGAAAATTGTGTTCCAAGAGAAACAAGAAAAAACCGGTGGTTGGGTGGTGGAACATCCAGTAAATAATATTCCCTTACTCTGCATGGCGAGGTAGAATCATACTACCTCTGCCACATTACGTTGTTCCTTGCACAGAATTAGTCCGCATATTTGCATGCAATTACCATACAGTTGGCCAATTGGCTGGCTCATGGTACATTCTCATGCACAACATCACAACTGTACACGTGCACATGCTTATTTCATATGTTCAAAAGTAATTTAGAATGGATCATTCGTAATTTGGGAGGGGAGTGTATTTGAAATATCTGGTTGAAAGATTATACCATTTATATAATTTTATCCAGGATTTTACATCACTTACAATGCTATTCAGTCAGCTCATGACATATAAGCTTTGCCCAAGAAGAAAAAGATTTTTGTTCCTCCTCCTCCCTTGGGGATTAATGATCCATCCCCTGCTGACTACTTTTGTCTGACTATTTTGGTATACATGTCACTGAAATCTCAATCCTTATTGTACTCACTTTCTTATAATAACAATGACACCAATTGGCCATGTTACCCCATGTGATGAAATATTTTACTCATTGTGCCCTGGTTGCTTGCACTGGGTGTGTCCTCTGTGCACTCAACCAAAGAGTTGAATATGCCATTTACTTGCAGAGCCACGTATAAATCCTGGATCTGCTGTGGAGAGTAAATATTCCCTAGGAAACCTACAAATTTTGTGCCCCTATTGTCTAATTGCTCATAATATTTGCAAAGAACTACAAGGCATTATCACACCCCACTGAGCACAGGATTATAATATTGTATGGGACACTATTGATTTCCACCATTCCCTCTATTGGATCACAGGCTTTTTGGATTTTTGTACAAGTGATCTCAGATTTGGGCAGAAATAATATTTAAGGTAAGATTAGGTTAAGATTTGAAACCCTGAATTTAAGGAATGGGTGGTACAGATTAGAAATATCCACACCTCAAGGTCATAAATGTAAAATTGATAACTTTATACATGTATTAAAAATGATCTCATCCAAGGTTGTGATTTAAGCTTTCATCCCTTGAGTTGTATATGAGTAAATACAGAATTGACATTGATCATACAATTTCAACACTATCATAGCTTTTCAGATTCCCTATGACCATGATTTGGGTCGAGTACGAGACAAGCCACAACTTGGCACGTGATTAAAATCAGCTGCTTCCGATTAGCTTCAAGATGTCACAATTGAAGTTGCTTTTATTTAACATATTTACCAGTAAATCACTTCATTCTTCTTTAAATAGTGGATAAACATGATCATAATAATAATTAGACTCTAATGCCTCTAATGCGCGGGTAATGACATTCTCTGCATTAATGCCTCAAGGGCAACATGGGTATTTTCAAATATTTTATTACCATGGTAACATATAGTGATATTATTTCTGATTAATGTTAAATCCATCTTTGAATCATTTGAGGACATGAAAACAGATTTATTATTGGAACTACCTGAACACCATTTAATAACCCAATGATAAATATTTGAGCCAATGATTAACAAATGAATACATCTTGAACAATTAAGCTTGTAACAATGTAAAGTAGAAATATATTCAACGTAAAATGTGTTAATTTAAAAGCTAATGATAGATATCTGAATGAAAGTCTATTTATCAATGAATCTAAAAGTAATTATTCAAACGATGAAATTATCATGATTTGAGCCGGTTATCAACATTTTAGCCAATAATAAACATTTATACCAATGATTAAAACAAAAAAGAAGACATTTTAGCTGATGTTTTAAATCTATGCCAATGACCATTAACCAAAATTTACCCAAGATCAGATTTTAAAATCACTTGATGACGTGTTTTAAAGTAAAGGGGAATCTCAATGAATTTGGTAAAAACCTGACTGAAAACACTATCCTACTGCATTAAACTAGATTAAATATACTAAATTATATTCAGTATAAATATTACTCCCTTTATTATCAATATATATATATATATATATATATATATATATATATATATATATATATATTTTAATATGTATTATATATATATATATATATATTTAAATATATATATATATATATATATATATATATATATATATATATATATATATATATATATATATATATATATATATATATATATATATATATATATATATATATATATATTTAAATATATTTAAATATATATATATATATATATTTTTATAAATGAAGTTGAAACTCGAGACGAAAATGCAAATGGCAATATTTTATCTTAAACCTGCTCCCAGGCACAGAGTGAGTGAAATCAATACTCATTAAAATTATTCCTTTGTTCCTTTTCTGCATGATTGATTTTAAAAGAAAAGATTTTGAAATCTGATTAACGTGTCGTAAGTTATTTCAATATTTTATAGAAAGTTTGTGTGCAATCCTCTTTACCTTAGTAACAATACCCTAAATTGCTAATGATAATATCATACAATACATAAAATAGACAAATCTTTTCAAGACATAGACAAAAGATATGGAATGAAGACTTCATGCAAACTTGGAGTGCAGTGACATCACCACATCAACCTTGATGTGTAATTAAGTAAAGTTGTGTCTCATCTCTTTGCCCTTTGCCACATATTGAGTGAAGTCACAAGCACAGTCTGTGATTCACATGTCTCATTGCTCATTTGCACAATAACACATGAAGTCAGTGAGAGGCTCATGGAGGGGTCTTTGGGTAATTGATTATTATGCCTCTCAAATCATGCTGTTCCAAAAAATTTTCATATGGAATTTTCTGTCAGTTCCTCTTGCAAAATCCCTTTTGAAATTTTTATGTGACAAAATACTTCATATTACTTGATTCCAATGAAATGTTACACTAATTCATGGATCCACATGTGAGTTATTTACATGAACGTGCATCATCTGACCCCAGTCCATTCATTCATAAATAGCAAAAATAGTCCATTTCATGGAAACATCCTTTGACATTGCTCAGGTCGCAAATTACCAAATCAGTACTTGATTTTGTCTACATACAATAGACTAATCAGCCTGCCACCTGGGTTGGATTGCATCATCAGGTTCCAAATAGGGGGTCCAAATCGGTATTTAAACCCGAGAAATCAGTGTTGGGTCACAAACTCCGAAAGAACGATTTCAGGGTTGGGGTTCTTGAACACCAATTTGGACCCCCACAATGTCCATCAATTCACTTTTATTTTTATGATAATTGCCATATTGACATACCTAAAAATACAGTTCTTGAGTTTTATGTCAGTCTTTTTATGAAAAACTAGCTGATTTTGATCCGATTAACACCAGTGTGTTGTTCAAATCGTTAAACCGCCATCCTTGTTGACACTGTCTCAACGTTGTTGTGACCTATAATTACTGTGGGTCCCAGACAGGCATTTTTATAACATCATGAGGCCACATGGGAGCATTTGTAATGTTATTGTCAATGTTTGAATCCTAATTTTGTCACAACTTTGGAGCTGTCAAATATATGGAAGGTTTGCATCCATTCTTTGTTTGGGGTTTTACATCACATTATCTCAGTTATTTCGTGATGAGACCTACTTGTAACAGATATATTGCTCCCTCACTGAATTGTCATGTCGCAGGTCCATGACATGACAACCCACTGGTCACAGATTTACAAGGACAACGGGTTAACCCTTTAGGTACGGGCCTCAGCTCATATAGGAAATTGTATCGTGAGTTAATTCCCCGCATGCCAGGGTTTGAACCCATGACCTTTGGATCGCCATAGGAACTGGTGCTATTAAGCTGGCGCTCTGACCAACTGTGCCACGGCCCATGGCCTTGATTCTTTTGAATTTGCACACAATATCCATAAGCGTTGTATCCTAATACATGCTTATTTTATATTGATTGGGTAAATATAAAATATATTTATTATTTTGTAAATTTGGTCTATTTTTACGGCTGATTTGAACCCCTTAAATTTTGGTGTTGCATTTCAGGATCCAATCCCAAAATCTGTTTTAATTTTGGTGTTGCTAATGGCGTTTACCCATAAAAATTTATGTACATAATTAACAGGGTTTCAATGCTGTTGGGAATTGGATTAGGTCGGGTACCCGACCCAAAAAAGTTGTGAATTTGGGCACAAAGTCAGGATTTTAAGAAAATGTTCATCTCAGAATGAAACTTTCAGTAACAATATCAGTCTTATCCAGGCACCACCTGGCAGCTATGCAAGCACAGCTCCATCTTTCCACCCTTCCCATAGCAACCAATAAGAATTTTGCCCTCTGCATTCCACCTATTCGATTGGGTAGAGAATAACCAGAATGTTCAACCCTCTAGGCTTCCTCTATCGACTATTGTTCTGGCTATCTAACCTTAAACCCCTGGCACATCCTGTGCATACAGGGGGGAAGCCCTCCCTGGATTTCCCTAACCAGGCATATGGCCTTTCCCTCAAGTAAAGCTAATCCCGTGGATGAATGGGAATCTGTATTGCCACTACTTTACACAGGCCAACTAAAAATTATTGTGTCCTTGAATGATGTGAGCATATGAACGTACATAGTTTTCCAATGATTCCTATTGATTTTTCCAGGTTTCCTTCCTTGGCTCTGGACATCCGTTTCCTGGGTGATTAATAAATCCTATGTTCTACCGTTCCAAAGGAAGCCATTTAATAATTATCCTGTGATCCACAAGCTTAGGGGTATTCCATAACAACATATATAACACTGTATATATACAAATATACCATAGAACCATACTTTATAAACATAATTACACTAAAATACACCCAGGACAAAAACAACCTCCCATCCATTATATTTACCTCTCATGATGTTAAACCTGAGGGAAAGACACACAGGAAAATTGCCCATGTGTTGAACCCAGGCTGGTCCAGACAGATTTTTCCTTCCACTTCCCCATCTGCATAGATGATCTTTCCGTCAAACGATGATATGGTCCAATGCTGATGGTATTCAGACCTGTATTCAGATTATGGCTCATCCACTAGGGTTGTACTCTCCCAGTCATTCTTTCCGTCAAACGATGATGTGGTCCAATGCTGATCCGTATTCAGATTACGGCTCATCTACTGGGGTTATACTCTCCCAGTCATTCTCCTTCTCTTGTCCTTCACGTATTTGTATTCCCACTCCTCTTCTAATACACCTCTTGTCCCACATTTTCGTCAGCATCTTTTTAACAATTCTCCATTGAGGTTCTGGCTGGTGAGTTTGCTCTGATTTCCTAAACCAATTGGTTAGCCTTCTTCAGCATATCACTCTTGTGCTCCACAAATGTGGCCTTGTCCCCTTGAACCATTATCCCTAAGGACTTATAGGAGTCTACTTCCCTTATTATGACATCTCTGTTCCCTCCTTAAGGCAGGACAACCTTACCCAGTTTCCACTGGCTGCTGTCTGTGTCCTTCCAATTAAGGATAATTTGGCTCTATCACTAAAGGCCATCATCTTCCTTTCTCCATATTCCGCCACTTTGTCTAAAAGGAGCCGGAGCTCCTCTTTTCATTCTCCCAGAACTACCATGTCATCCACAAAGAACATCACTGCCACTCCTTCTTCCCCATCCTGTTTCCTGTATCCCTTCCCCCAGCTCCTTCAGATAAAGTGTGAAAATAGGGGACAAACAGCATCCTTGTTTTAGAACTTCCCTCATGTCTACTTTCCCCGTTCTGACCTCTTCGAACTTAACCGTAGCTGGCAAATCTTGTATCTCAGTACTGCCAATGTATTCTACAGCTTTTCCCGTTACACCCGGTCATATGCCTTTTTTATGTCCAGAAAGGCCATTGCTTGTTTGTTCTTTTTCCTCCTATAGCACTCGATGATGTGAGTCAAAGTACATGTTACATCTGTACTCCTTTGCAGAAACCGTGCTGTATTTTCCCCAACAAATTCCTCATATCAACATCCTC
This sequence comes from Amphiduros pacificus, assembly GCA_949316495.1. Taxonomy (NCBI): domain Eukaryota; kingdom Metazoa; phylum Annelida; class Polychaeta; order Phyllodocida; family Hesionidae; genus Amphiduros; species Amphiduros pacificus. Next base: position 51,669,542 of record OX439001.1, on the reverse strand, counting down.
CTCCAACCTTTAAGTGAGGATTTTAGTGAAGAGCTTCCCACATTGCTGTTAACTGTGATGCCTCTGTAATTTGTCAATAATCCTGGATCTCCTCCCTTCTGCAGCATAGTTACTGATGCATCCCTCCATGACCTAGGAAAGTACTCTATTTGTCTGACCTTCTCAAATACTTCCCTGAGCTTCCTTTCTCGTGTCCTCTTCCTTGTTCCTCCTCTTCTCGTCTGTCACCTCTCCATCCTCTTGCTCATGTCCACTACTTCCATCCCATTCATCCTGGATGATCCATGATTAGGATGTTGCTCCCTCAAACTCCTTCAGAGCATTCTCCCCCTCTTGTACATCCTCCGACCACTCATCCAGAACTCCTCCCTCCTCCCCAGTGACTCTCTGGCCTTACTATAAACCAAAAATTGTGCAAGGCTAGTAAAAACCATTCCCTCCACCCTCAAATGCTACTTATGGATCACTGCCAATGGCTCCTGGGGGTCCTATAGATCCATCCATTGTCGCTCCGGATCCTCCGTACTTTGACCTCCGTCCTTGTTCCCGGCCTCTCCCCACTGGTCTTGTTCCATGACTGCACCTACTTTTTCAGAAACGCTTTGACTGGTTGACTGCTTGCCCCTGTGGGTGTCCCTATCATGCATACTCTGTCTTTCTCTCCTCTGTCTGTCTCTCCTCTGTCTGTCTCTCCTCTGTCTGTCTCTCCTCTGTCTGTCTCTCCTCTGTCTGTCTCTCCTCTGTCTGCCTCTCCTCTGTCTGCCTCTCCTCTGTCTGCCTCTCCTGTCTGTCTCTCCTGTCTGTCTCTCCTCTGTCTGTCTCTCCTGTCTGTCTTCCTTGACTTCCCATACTGGTATTTGGCCTGTCTTGTACAAAGCACCCTCTACTAAGGCTTTCTTCAAATCCATGAATGGCCTATAAATAGGTCAATGTGACCTAATGGGTGGCAATAAATGTTGTGTTGTGTTTTGTCAAATATATTTAGTTGATTTTGAACATTATCTTCTGTGACCTTGAAAATTGCTCAAGTTCATCCAATATACATCTGCCGAATCATATTGATGTTGCTGCAATCTTAAGGAAAATAGAGCATTCAAAAGTCAAGTTGCTCTTGTGATAGTCATAACCCTCACCCAAGGTCATAAAAAGTGCACCGAAATAATTTATCATGGATATTTACCAATATTTACATAGTATCAAGATCTTATTTTCCCTTTTTGTAAAGGATTAGATTCACAATATATTGGAAGTTGTCACCAATAAATTAAGTAGGTTATTGTGTCCTATTTTAGATATTGTGAAAGATAAATGTAGTGGAAATAAATGCTATTTGTAGTGTTTTGCAAAATATCACAAATAGCTGATTTTGAAAATCGGCTCCTGTGACCTTGACAATTGCCGAAGGTCACCCAACATTCAACTTATCCAATCCTCTCAAAAATAGATCACATCTACCAAGTTATATCAATATTACTGTATTTTATTGCAAAATAGAGCAATCACAGGCAAAGTTCCTGTGCTAGTTGTGATCTTGACCTTGATCCAAGGTCATAAAAGGTTCAGACTAAAATATTTTCCAGGTACACATATTATGTTATAGTATCTAGTTCCTATGTGCAAGTATAACTGAATGATGAAGAAAACAAAGTGCGGCAGCAGGGGACGCTGAGGAAACAGAGCAAGTACATTAAGGTCTATAATCCACAATCAGTTTGAAGCATCGGGAGAGAACTTCGGGTGGTCTCGTATATTTACGTAACTGCCTTCGGCACACATGGTGGACAAACTTGTTTGCATGAGATTTTTAAATACTCAACTCTTTTAGTGATAATTCATATTTTATGCCATGATTATATCTAAAATGTTCCAAAAAAGTTTGATTATTCTTTGGATGGCATTAAATAAAGAAAATATAAATACTAAGTCACCAGCTGCAAAAACTGAGTCAATTTAACTAATGAAAAATTAAGACTAGCTGGTTAAGTTTACTTTTTCTGTGCTAAATTAACAAATAACATTACTTTGAACACATTTAAGCCAAAAAAAACATAAGTCTGTCCCAGTTTTTCATTGTGGATTATAGACCTTAAGTCATCAAATAAACTCCATCTGAGACAGGACCCCAAAATTTCATTGGCACAACTCATAAATCTTATTTCTAAATAAAATAATTATATATCATGTATATAGATCATTTGTTTGATGTGTGGGGACATGTATTTACTATTTCCAATATTCAATATTTTACTGTTTCTGAAGAACATTATTCTTGAAGTTCTCACTGGCTTGTTAAAACCCTGTGGCAATTGCCTCTGAGCTTTGCTGATCATTGTTTTTTTGTAATGTTTGTGAACATTTTCTGGAAATTGCTTCACAAATGATCATTTAAATCCTTTCGAAGTGCAGACATGAGCAAATGATAATTTTAACCAATCAAAAATGAGTGTTATCTGTCAAATTGGTCCCAACTTGTAATCTCGATTCTCATTAGATAATATTTGTAATGCTATTGCAAACTGGTAGCTTCCTTGACAACTCAGTGATAACTTTAAGTGTTTTTTTTTTGTATTTTGTTTAAATCATCAAGAAATGGAAAAAGACTGGATCTTAAAGGAAAATAGAAAGAATTGGTCCCCACCCAGTAGATCGAAGTTGACGGACAGAATGACAGGAAATTTCCCCATTTCAAAAAAGAAATATAGCCTTCCAAATTAATAGAGATTGGCCCCATTACCAGAGTTAGTAGGATCTGTTTCTTAATTGGTTATATAAGTGGAGTATGGGAGCTGGTGGATTTGACTCCCACTGACGAGAATATTACTTTCACAGAGATTAAAGGCTTGAAAGTCACCATTGTTGTGGAAAGAGAGGTAAAAACACCATTTCACACACCAAAAAAATTACATTGATATTTGAAAAAAGATGTTTTCATTTCGTGATTTATTCAGTACCATACCTTGCTGCAGTACAATGGCTGCATAACTTACAACTATTATCATTCTTACTAGTTGGGGTTGTAGGAAGCACAACAGGTTAATAATCTGTAAATTTTAACTTCACAGTATTGTGAACAAGAAATACTGAATATTTGGCTAGTGTTTACCGGTATATGTTTTACCATTATGACATCACAATTTATCAGATCCAACAAAAAGATTAAGCAATACATTTCTTCAGATCTATTGGCTATCAACATAATGCTATCCATATTTCGTGACGGGAGAAACTAACAAAATAGCCTCCAGTAGAATTTATACTGTGTCCCATCCATTTAATGCAGAGTGTCAGATAAAGGTTCATCAGTCAAAATAGCCACCTGAGCCAATGGCGAGGGTTTCTGGCGAGCCCAGCGGCATGTAATCTAGTAGCCACATCATGTCGGTGAACACCACTGAAAATATACAAATACATCATATTAAATACATCAAATTTAAGATTCTAAATAAACACAATCTCCTGACAAGAATATTCTGCAAGACTTTCTTCTATCACCTGATAAAGGATAACAATGGCTTGGTTATGGTACGAAACCAAAGTGCGATTTAATATTTTTGATCAAAATGATGCAAAGAAAATGATATGCCTATAATGGCAGATGTGAGCCAAGCTACACAATTCACCAATTTGTTAACATCTACTCAAAGTGTGGCAGTCACTAACACATATACACACTTCTCATTAAATGTAGTTTCAAAATATCTTTCTCAAGTGTTATTTTTTGTAAAATGCTTAGTTTAGAATGAATTGCTCAGTAAGCAGTAAAAAAAACTACTCTGAATGAAGATTTGTAATGTCCAACTTTTTATGTTTGAATTGCATTTGACATTGTATTTCTAATACAGAAAAGGAGAGTTATCTATTCAATGTGGGGCACTCTGTTAAGCAGTGGTGGTACTGTGTTAGGCAGTGGTGGTACTGTGTTAGGCAGTGGTGATACTGTGTTAGGCAGTGGTGATACTGTGTTAGGCAGTGGTGGTACTGTGTTAGGCAGTGGTGGTACTGTGTTAGGCAGTGGTGGTACTGTGTTAGGCAGTGGTGGTACTGTGTTAGGCAATGGTGGAGCTGTGTTAGGCAGTGATGGTACTGTGTTAGGCAGTGGTGGTACTGTGTTAGGCAGTGGTGGTACTGTGTTAGGCAGTGGTGGTACTGTGTTAGGCAGTGGTGGTACTGTGTTAGGCAGTGGTGGTACTGTGTTAGGCAGTGGTGGTACTGTGTTAGGCAGTGGTGGTACTGTGTTAGGCAGTGGTGGTACTGTGTTAGGCAGTGGTGGTACTGTGTTAGGTAGTGGTGGTACTGTGTTAGGCAGTGGTGGTACTGTGTTAGGTAGTGGTGGTACTGTGTTAGGCAGTGGTGGTACTGTGTGGTGGTACTGTGTTAGGTAGTGGTGGTACTGTGTTAGGCAGTGGTGGTACTGTGTTAGGCAGTGGTGGTACTGTGTTAGGTAGTGGTGGTACTGTGTTAGGTAGTGGTGGTACTGTGTTAGGCAGTGGTGGTACTGTGTTAGGCAGTGATGGTACTGTGTTAGGCAGTGGTGGTACTGTGTTAGGTAGTGGTGGTACTGTGTTAGGCAGTGGTGGTACTGTGTGGTGGCACTGTGTTAGGTAGTGGTGGTACTGTGTTAGGCAGTGGTGGTACTGTGTTAGGCAGTGGTGGTACTGTGTTAGGTAGTGGTGGTACTGTGTTAGGTAGTGGTGGTACTGTGTTAGGTAGTGGTGGTACTGTGTTAGGTAGTGGTGGTACTGTGTTAGGTAGTGGTGGTACTGTGTTAGGTAGTGGTGGTACTGTGTTAGGTAGTGGTGGTACTGTGTTAGGCAGTGGTGGTACTGTGTTAGGCAGTGGTGGTACTGTGTTAGGCAGTGGTGGTACTGTGTTAGGTAGTGGTGGTACTGTGTTAGGCAGTGGTGGTACTGTGTTAGGCAGTGGTGGTACTGTGTTAGGCAGTGGTGGTACTGTGTTAGGCAGTGGTGGTACTGTGGTGGTACTGTGTTAGGCAGTGGTGGTACTGTGTTAGGCAGTGGTGGTACTGTGTTAGGCAGTGGTGGTACTGTGTTAGGCAGTGGTGGTACTGTGTTAGGCAGTGGTGGTACTGTGTTAGGCAGTGGTGGTACTGTGTTAGGCAGTGGTGGTACTGTGTTAGGCAGTGGTGGTACTGTGTTAGGCAGTGGTGGTACTGTGTTAGGCAGTGGTGGTACTGTGTTAGGCAGTGGTGGTACTGTGTTAGGCAGTGGTGGTACTGTGTTAGGTAGTGGTGGTACTGTGTTAGGTAGTGGTGGTACTGTGTTAGGCAGTGGTGGTACTGTGTTAGGTAGTGGTGGTACTGTGTTAGGCAGTGGTGGTACTGTGTTAGGCAGTGGTGGTACTGTGTTAGGCAGTGGTGGTACTGTGTTAGGCAGTGGTGGTACTGTGTTAGGCAGTGGTGGTACTGTGTTAGGCAGTGGTGGTACTGTGTTAGGTAGTGGTGGTACTGTGTTAGGCAGTGGTGGTACTGTGTTAGGCAGTGGTGGTACTGTGTTAGGCAATGGTGGTACTGTGTTAGGTAGTGGAGGTACTGTGTTAGGCAGTGGTGGTACTGTGTTAGGTAGTGGTGGTACTGTGTTAGGCAGTGGTGGTACTGTGTTAGGCAGTGGTGGTACTGTGTTAGGCAGTGGTGGTACTGTGTTAGGTAGTGGTGGTACTGTGTTAGGCAGTGGTGGTACTGTGTTAGGCAGTGGTGGTACTGTGTTAGGCAGTGGTGGTACTGTGTTAGGCAGTGGTGGTACTGTGTTAGGTAGTGGTGGTACTGTGTTAGGTAGTGGTGGTACTGTGTTAGGCAGTGGTGGTACTGTGTTAGGCAGTGGTGGTACTGTGTTAGGCAGTGGTGGTACTGTGTTAGGCAATGGTGGTACTGTGATAGGTAGTGGTGGTACTGTGTTAGGCAGTGGTGGTACTGTGTTAGGTAGTGGTGGTACTGTGTTAGGCAGTGGTGGTACTGTGTTAGGCAGTGGTGGTACTGTGTTAGGCAGTGGTGGTACTGTGTGGTGGTACTGTGTTAGGCAGTGGTGGTACTGTGTTAGGCAGTGGTGGTACTGTGTTAGGCAGTGGTGGTACTGTGTTAGGCAGTGGTGGTACTGTGTTAGGTAGTGGTGGTACTGTGTTAGGCAGTGGTGGTACTGTGTTAGGCAGTGGTGGTACTGTGTTAGGCAGTGGTGGTACTGTGTTAGGCAATGGTGGAGCTGTGTTAGGCAGTGGTGGTACTGTGTTAGGCAGTGGTGGTACTGTGTTAGGCAGTGGTGGTACTGTGTTAGGCAGTGGTGGTACTGTGTTAGGCAGTGGTGGTACTGTGTTAGGTAGTGGTGGTACTGTGTTAGGCAGTGGTGGCACTGTGTTAGGCAGTGGTGGTACTCTGTTAGGCAGTGGTGGCACTGTGTTAGGTAGTGGTGGTACTGTGTTAGGTAGTGGTGACTGTGTTAGGTAGTGGTGGCACTGTGATAGGTAGTGGTGGTACTGTGTTAGGTAGTGGTGGTACTGTGTTAGGTAGTGGTGGTACTGTGTTAGGCAGTGATGGTACTGTGTTAGGCAGTGGTGGTACTGTGTGGTGGTACTGTGTTAGGCAGTGGTGGTACTGTGTTAGGCAGTGGTGGTACTGTGTGGTGGTACTGTGTTAGGCAGTGGTGGTACTGTGTTAGGCAGTGGTGGTACTGTGTTAGGCAGTGGTGGTACTGTGTGGTGGTACTGTGTTAGGCAGTGGTGGCACTGTGTTAGGCAGTGGTGGTACTCTGTTAGGCAGTGGTGGCACTGTGTTAGGTAGTGGTGGTACTGTGTTAGGTAGTGGTGACTGTGTTAGGTAGTGGTGGCACTGTGATAGGTAGTGGTGGTACTGTGTTAGGTAGTGGTGGTACTGTGTTAGGTAGTGGTGGTACTGTGTTAGGCAGTGATGGTACTGTGTTAGGCAGTGGTGGTACTGTGTGGTGGTACTGTGTTAGGCAGTGGTGGTACTGTGTTAGGCAGTGGTGGTACTGTGTGGTGGTACTGTGCTAGGCATTGGTGGTACTGTGTTAGGCAGTGGTGGTACTGTGTTAGGCAGTGGTGGTACTGTGTTAGGCAGTGGTGGTACTGTGTTAGGCAGTGGTGGTACTGTGTTAGGCAGTGGTGGTACTGTGTTGGGTAGTGGTGGTACTGTGTTAGGCAGTGGTGGTACTGTGTTAGGCAGTGGTGGTACTGTGTTAGGCAGTGGTGGTACTGTGTTAGGTAGTGGTGGTACTGTGTTAGGCAGTGGTGGTACTGTGTTAGGCAGTGGTGGTACTGTGTTAGGCAGTGGTGGTACTGTGTTAGGCAGTGGTGGTACTGTGTTAGGCAGTGGTGGTACTGTGTAAGGCAGTGGTGATACTGTGTTAGGCAGTGGTGATACTGTGTTAGGCAGTGGTGGTACTGTGTTAGGCAGTGGTGGTACTGTGTTAGGCAGTGGTGGTACTGTGTTAGGCAGTGGTGGTACTGTGTTAGGCAATGGTGGAGCTGTGTTAGGCAGTGGTGGTACTGTGTTAGGCAGTGGTGGTACTGTGTAAGGCAGTGGTGGTACTGTGTTAGGCAGTGGTGGTACTGTGTTAGGCAGTGGTGGTACTGTGTCGGGTAGTGTTGGCAGTGGTGGTACTGTGGTGGTACTGTGCTAGGCAGTGGTGGTACCGTGTTAGGCAGTGGTGGTACTGTGTTAGGTAGTGGTGTTAGGCAGTGGTGGTACTGTGTTAGGCAGTGGTGGTACTGTGTTAGGCAGTGGTGGTATTGTGTTAAGTAGTGGTGGTACTGTGTTAGGTAGTGGTGGTACTGTGTTAGGCAGTGGTGGTACTGTGTGGTGGTACTGTGTTAGGCAGTGGTGGTACTGTGTTAGGCAGTGGTGGTACTGTGTGGTGGTACTGTGTTAGGCAGTGGTGGTACTGTGTTAGGCAGTGGTGGTACTGTGTTAGGCAGTGGTGGTACTGTGTGGTGGTACTGTGTTAGGCAGTGGTGGTACTGTGTGGTGGTACTGTGTTAGGCAGTGGTGGTACTGTGTGGTGGTACTGTGTTAGGCAGTGGTGGTACTGTGTGGTGGTACTGTGTTAGGCAGTGGTGGTACTGTGTGGTGGTACTGTGTTAGGTAGTGGTGGCACTGTGATAGGTAGTGGTGGCACTGTGATAGGTAGTGGTGGTACTGTGTTAGGCAGTGGTGGTACTGTGTTAGGCAGTGGTGGTACTGTGTTAGGCAGTGGTGGTACTGTGTGGTGGTACTGTGTTAGGCAGTGGTGGTACTGTGTGGTGGTACTGTGTTAGGCAGTGGTGGTACTGTGTGGTGGTACTGTGTTAGGCAGTGGTGGTACTGTGTGGTGGTACTGTGTTAGGCAGTGGTGGTACTGTGTGGTGGTACTGTGTTAGGTAGTGGTGGCACTGTGATAGGTAGTGGTGGTACTGTGTTAGGCAGTGGTGGTACTGTGTTAGGTAGTGGTGGTACTGTGTTAGGCAGTGGTGGTACTGTGTTAGGCAGTGGTGGTACTGTGTTAGGCAGTGGTGGTACTGTGTTAGGCAGTGGTGGTACTGTGTTAGGTAGTGGTGGTACTGTGTTAGGCAGTGGTGGTACTGTGTGGTGGTACTGTGTTAGGCAGTGGTGGTACTGTGTTAGGCAGTGGTGGTACTGTGTTAGGTAGTGGTGGTACTGTGTTAGGCAGTGGTGGTACTGTGTTAGCCAGTGGTGGTACTGTGTTAGGCAGTGGTGGTACTGTGTTAGGCAATAGTGGAGCTGTGTTAGGTAGTGGTGGTACTGTGTTAGGCAGTGGTAGTACTGTGTTAGGCAATGGTGGCACTGTGTTAGGCAGTGGTGGTACTGTGTTAGGTAGTGGTGTTAGGCATTGGTGGTACTGTGTTAGCCAGTGGTGGTACTGTGTTAGGCAGTGGTGGTACTGTGTTAGGCAGTGGTGGTACTGTGTTAGGTAGTGGTGGTACTGTGTTAGGCAGTGGTGATACTGTGTTAGGTAGTGGTGGTACTGTGTTAGGCAGTGGTGGTACTGTGTTAGGCAGTGGTGGTACTGTGTTAGGCAGTGGTAGTACTGTGTTAGGCAGTGGTGGTACTGTGTTAGGTAGTGGTGGTACTGTGTTAGGTAGTGGTGGTACTGTGTTAGGCAGTGGTGGTACTGTGTTAGGTAGTGGTGGTACTGTGTTAGGTAGTGGTGGTACTGTGTTAGGTAGTGGTGGTACTGTGTTAGGCAGTGGTGGTACTGTGTTAGGCAGTGGTGGTACTGTGTTAGGCAGTGGTGGTACTGTGTTAGGCAGTGGTGGTACTGTGTGGTGGTACTGTGTTAGGCAGTGGTGGTACTGTGTTAGGCAGTGGTGGTACTGTGTTAGGTAGTGGTGGTACTGTGTTAGGCAGTGGTGGTACTGTGTTAGGTAGTGGTGGTACTGTGTTAGGTAGTGGTGGTACTGTGTTAGGCAGTGGTGGTACTGTGTGGTGGTACTGTGTTAGGCAGTGGTGGTACTGTGTTAGGCAGTGGTGGTACTGTGTTAGGCAGTGGTGGTACTGTGTTAGGCAGTGGTGGTACTGTGTTAGGCAGTGGTGGTACTGTGTTAGGTAGTGGTGGTACTGTGTTAGGCAGTGGTGGTACTGTGTGGTGGCACTGTGTTAGGCAGTGGTGGTACTGTGTTAGGTAGTGGTGTTAGGCAGTGGTGGTACTGTGTTAGGCAGTGGTGGTACTGTGTTAGGCAGTGGTGGTACTGTGTTAAGTAGTGGTGGTACTGTGTTAGGTAGTGGTGGTACTGTGTTAGGTAGTGGTGGTACTGTGTTAGGCAGTGGTGGTACTGTGTTAGGCAGTGGTGGTACTGTGTTAGGCAGTGGTGGTACTGTGTTAGGCAGTGGTGGTACTGTGTTAGGTAGTGGTGGTACTGTGTTAGGCAGTGGTGGTACTGTGTGGTGGTACTGTGTTAGGCAGTGGTGGTACTGTGTTAGGCAGTGGTGGTACTGTGTTAGGCAGTGGTGGTACTGTGTTAGGCAGTGGTGGTACTGTGTTAGGCAGTGGTGGTACTGTGTTAGGTAGTGGTGGTACTGTGTTAGGTAGTGGTGGTACTGTGTTAGGCAGTGGTGGTACTGTGTGGTGGTACTGTGTTAGGCAGTGGTGGTACTGTGTTAGGCAGTGGTGGTACTGTGTTAGGTAGTGGTGGTACTGTGTTAGGCAGTGGTGGTACTGTGTTAGGTAGTGGTGGTACTGTGTTAGGCAGTGGTAGTACTGTGTTAGGCAATGGTGGCACTGTGTTAGGCAGTGGTGATACTGTGTTAGGCAGTGGTGGTACTGTGTTAGGCAGTGGTGGTACTGTGTTAGGCAGTGGTGGTACTGTGTTAGGCAGTGGTGGTACTGTGTTAGGCAGTGGTGGCACTGTGTTACGCAGTGGTGGCACTGTGTTAGGCAGTGGTGGTACTGTGTTAGGCAGTGGTGGTACTGTGTTAGGCAGTGGTGGTACTGTGTTAGGCAGTGGTGGCACTGTGCTAGGCATTGGTGGTACTGTGTTAGGCAGTGGTGGTACTGTGTTAGGTAGTGGTGGTACTGTGTTAGGCAGTGGTGGTACTGTGTTAGGCAATGGTGGTACTGTGTTAGGCAGTGGTGGTACTGTGCTAGGCATTGGTGGTACTGTGTTAGGCAGTGGTGGTACTGTGTTAGGCAGTGGTGGTACTGTGTTAGGCAGTGGTGGTACTGTGTTAGGCAGTGGTGGTACTGTGTTAGGCAGTGGTGGTACTGTGTTAGGCAGTGGTGGTACTGTGTTAGGCAGTGGTGGTACTGTGTTAGGCAGTGGTGGTACTGTGTTAGGCAGTGGTGGTACTGTGTTAGGCAGTGGTGGTACTGTGTTAGGTAGCGGTGGTACTGTGTTAGGCAGTGGTGGTACTGTGTTAGGCAGTGGTGGTACTGTGTTAGGTAGTGGTGGTACTGTGTTAGGTAGTGGTGGCACTGTGATAGGTAGTGGTGGTACTGTGTTAGGCAGTGGTGGTACTGTGTTAGGTAGTGGTGGTACTGTGTTAGGTAGTGATGGCACTGTGATAGGTAGTGGTGGTACTGTGTTAGGTAGTGGTGGTACTGTGTTAGGTAGTGGTGGTACTGTGTTAGGCAGTGGTGGTACTGTGTTAGGCAGTGGTGGTACTGTGTTAGGTAGTGGTGGTACTGTGTTAGGCAGTGGTGGTACTGTGTTAGGCAGTGGTGGTACTGTGTTAGGTAGTGGTGGTACTGTGTTAGGTAGTGGTGGTACTGTGTTAGGTAGTGGTGGTACTGTGTTAGGCAGTGGTGGTACTGTGTTAGGCAGTGGTGGTACTGTGTTAGGTAGTGGTGGTACTGTGTTAGGCAGTGGTGGTACTGTGTTAGGCAGTGGTGGTACTGTGTTAGGCAGTGGTGGTACTGTGTTAGGCAGTGGCGGTACTGTGTTAGGCAGTGGTGGTACTGTGTGGTGGTACTGTGTTAGGCAGTGGTGGTACTGTGTTAGGCAGTGGTGGTACTGTGTTAGGCAGTGGTGGTACTGTGTTAGGCAGTGGTGGTACTGTGTTAGGCAGTGGCGGTACTGTGTTAGGCAGTGGTGGTACTGTGTTAGGCAGGGGTGATACTGTGTTAGGCAGTGGTGGTACTGTGTTAGGCATTGGTAGTACTGTGTTAGGCAGTGGTGGTACTCACATGTTTCTCCCTCATGCAGTGTGGTATACAGTGTTGGGCATGTAGAGTTGCAGGGCGTTCTCGGAGTGAGTTGCATTTTTACCTCTCCTCGTAGCTGTGAGTAAAATACCATGGGGAGCACTATATCAGCCTGAAATGGAAAAAAAATCATCATTGTCATATTAATTCCTCAGGAATAATCACCTTTTTAGAATTATTTAAAACTTCAGATAGGTACAGGACTGCATGTTAGTAAGCTCTATTCATCACAATACCTCCACATTACCCTGATCAAAGAGTGAGACAAATCCCATGACCCCGCATTTTTCTGAACTACTTTCACAGATCACCCCTTTCCCGAAATACTTCCTTATATCTTTTTTAAAGATTCTTATCATATTTACATTATTTTGAAATGAATAAAATATATTTGTGTACAAATGTCATAAAATTTGTCAATTATATAATAAATGTTATTAGTCTAAGGCCAATTCTTTAAAAGATCATGTGTTAATTTCTCTGAAATGAATATGATGAATGTTTGGGTTTGATTTGACCTGGAGCAGATGACATTTTAGATTTGAGTCATGAGGACCTCAAATCATAAGGTGCACACAATTGAAGCCGGCGGTTTCCGCCCAAATCTGCCATGAAACCACCAGATCTGCCGGTTACACATGATTGGGCAGCAGATTTTTGCCCGCAGGTCGGTGAACTAGGCGGTGGATGGATTCACCGCTTACACACCCAGCTGAGACAGAATTACACGATTTCATATAGTGCTTTATAGGTGGCTTAGTTTCACTGCATGTATTAATATAAAATTGAAGATAATGTTGATTGCAAACCCCATCTTCCTGCAGTGGATAAATATGAGATAAAGACAAGAACACGAGTTCGTGCAGTGTTCAGGCTGACAGATCTCTCTCGTTGGTTCTGGTGGAAGGATCTCACTTGTCCTTCAGACTCTTGAGATCCTTCCACAAGAACCAACTTGAGAGATGTGTGTCCCTGGACAATGCACTCACATGTTCTTGCCTTATGACCACATCATCATGAACAAAAGAGTCAGACAGAACCCATGCTCCTATATGTGAAAGTCACATGAGACTTCAAGAACAAATGGAAGTAGAAAATAGTGACTTACTGGTTTGGGTCGTTTAGCTCTGTAGTACGAGGCTATAAACACCCAGTTTGTCTCTGCTATCTCCACCATCGGCGGCACAAAGTAGGGTCTGCCGTAAAACTGACGCATAAACTTTGCTGCATGCTTCTCACAGTTTTCCCTGTAATAATAACAAAATGTTATATGGTGGGTTGCTATCATTTTAAATAAAAATAAATATATTTTTAAAAGATTTTATAAAAAGCAAATTGAATGTATCTGGCTTGATATTTCCTTTTTGGTTCATCTTTCAACATGTCTTATATTTTGTATTTAATGTGTACGTAGTGAGGCTACAGTATTTTTGTAAGCATAATCAATAATTCCAAAAATCTAGGAACTGATTCCTTCTGTGAGGTACAATGGGATTACGCTGTTACCTGTCCTTCCTTTATGATGAACATGACAGTGAGCAAATTAAACCTGACTTTCCTAACCCTATCAATAACTGTGATTGATGGACAGATCAACCAATAGAATCCACAGCAAATTATGATAGTGGTATAATCTATAGGTCCTGCACTCTACCAGCACATTAACATTTCTACAAAAATGACATACAATATTAAATGTTTCCCTGGAGAAGTCACATGGGCAATCTGAGGTAAGACTTACCAGTGTGCATACCAGTTGGATATCTCTCCCTTCGCACCTTTGCGTAGAATATTTTTAGCATTCCCATACTTGGTACGTACATTGCTGGCAAACATACACGGCATGATGTCCTTAAGTGAGTCCTCTTGGTGGTACAACTGCAAGATTAAGCAGAAATTCTAATGAAACACGCAACTTTTAACACTTTTCTTTTCATCTGTAACTAATAGTATCATATCATAAAAAGACTTTTTTTTAAACTAATCCATTGGGTATTAACACGAGTACAAGGTTTCATTCTTCTACAGATTCCTCTATTTCTTCCACCCATTCTTCGATTTCTTCCACATTATTCTATTTTTTCTTCCCATTCTTCTATTTCTTCTTCCCATTATTCTATTTTTTCTTCCCATTCTTCTATTTCCTCTTCCCATTCTTCTATTTCTTCTTCCCATTCTTCTATTTCTTCTTCCCATTCTTCTATTTCTTCTTCCCATTATTCTATTTTTTCTTCCCATTCTTCTATTTCTTCTTCCCATTCTTCTATTACTTCTTCCCATTCTTCTATTTCTTCTTCCCATTATTCTATTTTTTCTTCCCATTCTTCTATTTCTTCTTCCCATTCTTCTATTTCTTCTTCCCATTATTCTATTTCTTCTTCCCATTCTTCTATTTCTTCTTCCCATTCTTCTATTTCTTCTTCCCATTATTCTATTTTTTCTTCCCATTCTTCTATTTTTTCTTCCCATTCTTCTATTTCTTCTTCCCATTCTTCTATTTCTTCTTCCCATTCTTCTATTTCTTCTTCTAATTCTTCTATTTCTTCTTCCCATTCTTCTATTTCTTCTTCCCATTATTCTATTTCTTCTTCCCATTCTTCTATTTCTTCTTCCCATTCTTCTATTTTTTCTTCCCATTCTTCTATTTTTTCTTCCCATTCTTCTATTTCTTCTTCCCATTATTCTATTTCTTCTTCCCATTCTTCTATTTCTTCTTCCCATTCTTCTATTTCTTCTTCCCATTATTCTATTTTTTCTTCCCATTCTTCTATTTCTTCTTCCCATTATTCTATTTCTTCTTCCCATTCTTCTATTTTTTCTTCCCATTATTCTATTTCTTCTTCCCATTCTTCTATTTCTTCTTCCCATTATTCTATTTCTTCTTCCCATTATTCTATTTCTTCTTCCCATTCTTCTATTTCTTCTTCCCATTTTTCTATTTCTTCTTCCCATTCTTCTATTTCTTCTTCCCATTCTTCTATTTCTTCTTCCCATTCTTCTATTTCTTCTTCTAATTCTTCTATTTCTTCTTCCCATTCTTCTATTTCTTCTTCCCATTATTCTATTTCTTCTTCCCATTCTTCTATTTCTTCTTCCCATTCTTCTATTTCTTCTTCCCATTATTCTATTTTTTCTTCCCATTCTTCTATTTTTTCTTCCCATTCTTCTATTTCTTCTTCCCATTCTTCTATTTCTTCTTCCCATTATTCTTTTTTTCTTCCCATTATTCTATTTCTTCTTCCCATTCTTCTATTTCTTCTTCCCATTATTCTTTTTTTCTTCCCATTCTTCTATTTTTTCTTCCCATTCTTCTATTTTTTCTTCCCATTCTTCTATTTCTTCTTCCCATTCTTATATTTCTTCTTCCCATTCTTCTATTTCTTCTTCCCATTCTTCTATTTCATTTACCCCATCTTTTATGTTAGTATCAAATCTATGTTCTTCTATCAAATCTACGTGAGCTATTTTCCTATTTTTTCCTATTGATTCTATTATCCATTCTTCTAACTCATTATTCCTATCCTCCTCCTCATTTTTTTCTCATTTAACATCTTCATTAAAAACCTACACCCATTTACACCTAAATTATGTATGTCTTCATGTAACAATTATCTCTGGCCCAAGAAGTAGATTACTCTGGCAGTTGTAGCTGCAGCCATCACAGTCAAATATGATCCTCCAGTAATAAAAGGGTTTTTCTTATTGTATTCCAGCTGCCCTAGAATCCTAATTTAACAGACTGTCTGAAAATCCAGTCCTGAATAACAGAGATGAATACCTGATCCAGGAAGTGGAGGTTGAACTTTTCCTTGGCTTCCCAATGTTCAATGCCATCCGTGACGATGACGGGAATGTCTCTCTTGAGGAAGTCCTCCGCCATCACAGTGTGACTCACATTGGATATCCGACGGATTTCCTCCAGGGTTTCACACACCTGTCAAATATCAACGGCAAGTGTGAATCACAAACCTGTTATGCAAGACAATCATGTGGAAATCATATGATTATTTGTTCTGTGCCATTGAGATCTTTCAAAACAATTAATTTATGAAAATTGAGGCAATCATGGCAATCATGGCAATCTCATTTTTAGTGCTTAATTCTAATATTTTGTAGATTTATCATGAAATAATCTCAAAAAGTTCCAGAAAGAAAAAAGTTAAATTGTAAAAAATATGCAAATGCTAGAATACATGATTTCAATAACTTTGCAGTTATCCCAATATAAACAATAGGGATCTGCTTGTCCCCACATAAGAGTTTTGCCACATGAGAAGTTTGTAGCAATGTTGGAAGACAAATCCCTATACATGAAATAGAGTATTAGAGATCTGCTTGTCCCAAAGCAGAAGTAATGCTGAAGTTTGTAGCAATGTTTTTAGGATTCTCACCTCGCAGTCCTCCTCCATCAGCTCATTTCCCTTGAAGTAAGGATTGTTCACCAAGCACTCCTCATCATACATGCGAGTCCAGTCCCAGTACGGCAGCACCTCATAACACAAAACATACCATCATGTACCTCATAACAGCACCTCATAACACAAAATATACCATCACACACCTCATAACAGTACCTCATGACAGCACCTTATAACACAAAACATACCATCACGCACCTCATAACAGCACCTCATAACACAAAATATACCATCACGCACCTCATAACACACCTCATAACAGTACCTCATAACAGCACCTCATAACACAAAACATACCATCACGCACCTCATAACAGCACCTCATAACAGCACCTCATAACACAAAATATACCATCACGCACCTCATAACAGCACCTCATAACACAAAACATACCATCACGTACCTCATAACACAAAACATACCATAACGTATCTCAAAACACAAAACATACCATCATGCCCTCATGTACCTCATAACACAAAACATAACATAATAGGACATAGGTAAACTAGAGATACCTTGTGACAATATACAACACACCCTTTTCACTAGCAAAATTTACCTTTCGGTACCTCAATTATTCCCAAATGAACACAAACACAGATCTGAGGCCCCACCTTTAGATATACTGTAGTACAATTTGGACAATGTGGTCTATGGTCCCTAAAATGACTGTCATATCTTTATAAACTATCATCAGTTCATTTCATGAAATGAATGGATATCCAAATTATTACAGGACAATCTTATAAACAAGGCCATGGATTACTGCTTATTTTACTGAAGATAAGATTTACATATCTGACACAAATACTCTAAGAACAAAACCATTGTTCAGCTTGTGATATGAATCATGAAATTAAGTCATTAAGGGATCTTTGGACCAGGATAAAGTCATATTGATTTTCTCACAGAACAATAATACACCGTGCCACCAGAATCTGATACTCTCTTATCATTGCTTATCAGATATGGAGAAATGTATCAGCATCACATCCTGGTTCAGCTGATGCAGCGACACCAACACATTGTGATAAGGTTTGATACCATACCAGGGCAATGATGCAGGATGCTGATTAACACCACACATCAGACACTATTATCATTTTAACAATTAATAACACTTTATTCAGATGAAATACTTCTTGGATACCATACATCAAATGTATAATAATTAGTTTAAATCATAAAAGACATTTATTTGAGATTGAAATTTTTATATTTCCACATGAAAACTACTTGTTTCTGCATAAAATTATTATGACATGTATATTTCTGTTTTGTTCATTAAAAAAATTGTGAGACATCAATATTTCCCGAAAAACTGCGGATGGATGGAAAGAACATGCTTTGAATCAAGACATCAACAAGAACTCTATGGTGTGTTTTTTAGATCCACTACCAAGAGGAACATCACATTTACCAAGAGGAGCATCACGTTTTATCATTTATGAAACTGAGAAGCCCTGTAAATTAGGCTAAACCTTTTGATAAAATCAATTCAAAATGGTTTTAAATACAGTTTGATACCTGTGATGAAGAACAAGAGGGAGTGTGTAAGAGACAGCAGCACAGCATTAATGCTGTCCTTTAACAAGCTGATGTAATTATGCACTTGTCACTGGACGGCTGATCTCATTTCACAGCTCGTGAGCATCTTAAGAATGAGGGAAATTTGGCTACTTTCATGCTGCTCATCTCCATGACAACCGGGATGGTCTGACTTAGCAAGATATTGAAAAAATAATGATTCACCATCCCCACCAAAACTTCTTCTGGCCATAAAGCTATATATATCACCCATGATACAAAAAAGTACACATGTATACCAATCATCGGAACAAAAAAAATCTAAAACAGCTTTAGTTCAAACAAAATGCTTTAAAAATTCTAAAAATGTCTTTACTCTGTCTGGATCAAAGTATTTGTGTGAGTATCTATTGATATTGAGAAATGAAAAAAAAAGTAAATACAGTAAATAAAGCTTCAAATACAGCAAATTAGATGTTGCCAGAATATTGTCAAAGCCTCATGGAAAATGGATAGGATTCATCACCTGACAATACTTCATCTTACCTACCAATGTGCTAAGAAATCTAACCTGTAGTTTCACAGGAAGAGATCAAATCTGAGAGACAGAAAGACAGAATGACACGAAATTTCCCCCACCACTGTGTAAGCTATGGCAAAGTCAGTATGGATAAAAAGCTGGCCCATGTTTTTCTGTAACTAGCTTGAAGTTCTGGGCACTCATGTCATCATAGTGCAATCATAATGTTGCACATATTTCTTGCTTGAAATCATTTGAGCAAAAACTGTACTTCCATCTACTTTCCAAGAACATATCAGGACAGGAATAATCCTCCTTCCCATTGGCCAACAGAGATTATTTACTTCTCATATGATGCACACTGGCTATTTCTGAGTAGGATTCTTATTGGCATTGTTGTGAAGTAATGAGTCAGCATATAGATGTAGATTAACATCAAACTTGTGCTCTCCAGCCTTTCAAATGTCAACCCAAAATAACTGAGGTTATAATTTGTGTCATTGTTAAAGTAGTGAGTGCCTTTGTTACAGATGTTTACAGATATGGACAAATTACAAAATATGAACCCAAATTGGAGGTGATACATTTGCAGTGCTAAAATAGTCTTGGGTATAAACCATGTCATATGAGTACCCATTATGGGGAACAGAAATGACCTTTATTATGAGTAGCTTACATGACTTCCAGGACTATTCATTGATGAATACAATGCACAATATACATGTATGAAGTCAGTGCTCCCTACAGTACATGAAATGGTAGCCAGTAATGTTAGTAATAACTAAATAGATATTAGCAGACTAAATAGGGTGATCAGTATTTTCATTTCCTCTAATAGAGACACTGCACTGGTTCTGATCACCACCTAATATTAGGATTAGGTGGCATTAAAACAAATCAATTGTTCTCAAGATTTCCAGCGATAAACATAACATATTTCAGAATGTTTGCTTATATTTTACTGCAAATGTTGTGTAATTTATTTTAATTTAAGGTTTTGAATTTCACCTCGTCTCAATCATGGCAAGATTTTAATATAAGTCAAATGTTTCAATTAAAACTTGGCATCAGGCTCTGCTCAAGTTACAGACATGAAAGCAGTTTCCAACAGGCAGCAGTTTCCAAAAAGGATCTGTTAACAGGTTAAAAAATGTACATGCATTTCTGTGACTACTTGCATGTTAACCTGAGCTATTGCATCATTTAATCATGAAATTCCTTAAATATTTAATCAATTCTCTTCAATTTAGATTTTTCAAAACATGAATCATCACAGTTGTAATTTTGACGTTTTTGGGGGTTTGCTTTACCTTTGCACTCTCAGGAATAGAATGCTGAATATGACTTAAATCTAAATAGAATAGGAAGCTGAAGTGTTATCATAATAATCTAATAAATCTATTTTGGTCTTTGTCAGTCATAATATTATCCATCAAAACATGAACAGTTGATTACTGCATGTAGTGGTATAGTGGGGAACATTTATCAACAACACTTAACATCATTTAATCTGATAAAGTGATTATAGTTTGTTATATTCTTATTATCTATAGGTTATAGATTGACAAGTCAGGGTCACCTCTTTGCATACATGATCAAAAACCTAAAAATTGAACTCCACATTTCAAAAAAAGGTAAAAAGGGACAAGGAGCTAAATTGTGAGTTGTCAATGATATCAATTGGCCAAAAACTAATAGAGCATCATAAATTTTTATGTTTTTGTAACAAGCTGCTGCTTTCGCATGTACACTTTGTGATGTAGGCCAGATCACGGGGTGTGTTTTTCACAACATTTCATTTTTAATATTCATACCAACTTTTCTGTGCAAGAAAATCCAATGTTCTATAGGTTGTGCATTCCAGACAATTTGCTTATTAGCAGCCAATGTTTTGAATGTGCGAATCCAATGTGTTAGCCCTACTTCTCACACTTAATTTACACCACCTGAACATACTGAAGACATCACTTGCAAAACTTTAGTTCCTGTCTCTGCAACCCTGCATAAATGTGAAGGCAAAATCATGATTTTCATGATTTTCATCGCTTGACTAGTCATGGAATCTCCTCCCTACAAAACTAGTCCTTTCCAAAGGTTTTTGTTTCTACTATCCCTTATTTACATTTTATACATTTTAGAGCAGTTAGCGGCAGTTTCAGAAATGATCAAACAAGGAGGATACCAACCCGGGGGATACCAGTAAATTTGACCTTTTTATTCATTTTAAGCAAATTCACTACAGCTGACGACAACAGAGCTGCAGACGACAACAAAGCTGCATTTCAGTTTATCAGTTGATTACCGATGTTTATCATACCATTTGACCTTGTTTGCATACGCAGGTGTCAGAGAATGACCTAATGTGAATTTTTTTTGAGAGTACAGATGTACTTTAAAGGCTTTGAAAATGGAACCGCAGCTTTGTTGTCGTCCGCAGGTCAGTTGTCATCGGCTGTACAAGAGGCTTATACAGCTGACGACAACAGAGCTGCGGTTCAGTTTTCAATTGATTACCGATGATTATCACAATTTGACTTTGTTTGCACATGATAGTGTCAGACAGCAACTTGGTGTGAATATTTTCGAGAGTGCAGACCATAGAGAAAATATAGACTTTCTCTATGCACTTATAAGGCTTTGAAAATGAAACTGCAGCTCTGTTGTCGTCCGCTGTACTATGAGACTAACTACTATGTAGAGCTACCTGGACAGATGCTCGCTTGCCGTAGGCACACATGAGGCGATAAGCTGGGTCGAAGTGGACAAGCAGGACCCCCAGCACCACCATGATGGCCACTTTGACCAGCCTCCGCAACCATCGCTTCCTTCTGTTCTGCGACACCACCTCAAACAGGGGCTGGGCACACTTCTCGATTTGCCACGGATCGTATCCCCTGTTCTTGCAAAACTCCTGTATCATTCGGATTTCCTGGTCCAGCAATTGGAGTTTGCTTTCTAGACCCATCTCTGCTGACATTTCTTCGCCTTTACTGGCGTCGTCACTGGTGTTCTCTGCCGTTTTCTCGGTAGAGGTTGTCTGCTTTGACACCCTGCTAGTCGCCATGTTTTACTTCCTTGCAAACTCCACCAGAGGGCGACTTGGTGAACCTATCACATAATAGTTTGCGTGTGCCTCTGGTGGACAGTGTGACTTCCTTGTAAACATTGACGTCTGCTGAAGCGTGTCCCACAGGATGGTTGCTACCACTGGCGACACCTATAGTTTTAATAAAATCAGGCTGAGACTGATTTTCATCCAGACCGTATAAATTTACTGGTTGTAAAATAACAATTTAGCTAATAACATTTGGCGATAACATCATATTCATATAACCTTTTGAAGGTCAGGACTGTTGGTGTCAAAAACGTTTTATTTTTCAATTCAGTATATATATTTTACCCCGTGTCATACAAAGCCGGAGTAGTAGTGATATGGTGATAGGAATCTACCCCTTTTTTGCGTTGATATGTATTTATAGGGCTATTGAGGCCTAGGCCTACCCTATTTTGCGTTGAAGGAGATATGGATTTAAATGCGGTTCAACTCTTCATGATCCTATGTATACACATGACTTAATTATCTCAACGCCTGTGTCAATGCAAAAAGGGTAGACTACCCTCAATAATCCCATAAACACACATCAACACACGTATCAACGCAAAAAGGGGTAGAATCCTATTGTCATGCACAAAGTAGGAATCTTGCACAATGTAGGAATAATTCCTACATTGTGCAGGACAAAGTAGGAATTCCTACATTGTGCAAATAAGTAGGAATATCAGAGTCAAGAATCCAAATGTCAGGAACAAGAATGAGGAGGTTTAGGCAATATGAAAATAGGACTGTTATAATAGGGCTCGGCCAAGCGGTAACAGAGGGACAGCATCACTGAACAGCATAACATAAATGCATTTATTCCAGAAATACAAAATTATTAGAAATACTTAATTATTGTTTTTGACAAAGCCCACTGAACATTACAATATGCCAAAGTATTGAGGATCATACTGTAACAGTTTATGTATGGTATCAAAATATGTTTTCTGTAACGGAGGGACACTTTTGAACAGCAGCTTTGGAGTCATGTAGCAAAATGGGCTTAACATAAAGTTCTTATGAATATTCTTAAAAATCACTATATCATATATCATCTACACATACCTAACTAGTAAATACCAAAATATCAAGTTTATAACCTTAACACTGTTTTATTTATTAAAGAAATATTGTCGTAACGGAGGGACAACAGAAAATAGTAACGGAGGGACACAAATGTTCAGCTGTAATCTTGTCAACAAGTAACTTCTGTAATAAACTGTACATGTACTGTTTAGGTGCTAAATCTTTATGAACTTGACAGAATAAATTTACAGAATAAATTGAATGAAATAACATAAGTAACAAAGACCAAATACACACCACAAATGACAACTGGGTACTAAGGATGGATTATGGTCAAAATAACCATGTGACAATGGTGACCGTGGTACTGAACTGCCACAATAGACAGAATTAGGACATTTTATGAATCTAAATTATCCACAAGTGTAAATTATCTACAAGTTGGAGAAAATATGAGTTTAACAATGCTTAGAAATGCATACTATTTAAGTTTTTGAAGACTAAGACTTAAAATGGACGCCAAGCTTTAAAGGCTATGCTAATGTCCAGGCCTGAGTGAAAAGTGAAAATATTAACAGAAAGATTTGACGGACATGAGGTATAATGACGGCAGAAAGTAGCTGAATAAGCTTAAGATTAAGATTGGCAGCTATGATCAGGTTTTAGATAAGAGGAGGGAATATATAGCTATCAAATGAAATGCACATGCACTTGGTCCAGCAGTCCACTTCGTATCATGGTCATTTTGACCATGGTCATTTTGGTCATCATTAGGATGACACACACAACTCATTCCATTACATCATCATGTTCCTAGCCTTGTGTTATCCTAACTGTAAGCCAGGAACACTGCATTATCCCTAAGAATGGATTTGTCAGGTAAATTAGACACTTTGACAAGATCAAACGGTTACATAGTGTCACAAGGAATCACACCTATCAAACAGTGTTGTCTCTGATGGGACAGCTTGTGTACCCAGTGCAGGTCAGCTGGTGGCTTTCTTCCTCTGACTAAAGTACCAATGCAAACAAATATGATTTTTTTTGCCATAAACTCAGACCATATTGAAAACCAGTGTTTATAATATAATATGTAGACAGGGAAATAGAATTATGTATCACTGACCATGTTGATTGATGCATGAGTATAAACATGAAGTGTCTATTGTCTCTCAGGTGACAGACCACATATAAGCCAACCAATACATGTTTAACCAAATAAATTGTTTTTGTCCATTTCCACTTGACATAAACCACTTTAAGAAATAAAAATTTCTGGCAAATAACTGAAATAATAACAACTTGCATGAACCTGAACATTTGTCCCTCCGTTACTAGTAACGGAGGGACAGGTTTTCTTCATATAAAATCAACCAAAAATTAAATGAGTTTCACAAAGCATACAGAAGGTTATGATACTTCACTATAAGCACCTTACTTCTAGAAAGTTTCACATTCCTTGTGATATGCATTATAGCATGAGGTAAAAATTTCAATATTTTTTGTAACGGAGGGACATGTAACGGAGGGACAAATTCATATTTTAAAGTTTTTCCCCAAAAACATCTTTAGACTTGTGTGCCAAAAATTTAACTTTATATCATGATAGCATAGCATCTCAACTTTATTAAAGTCCCATTTCCACTACTTTGCATGTGATTTCTAATAAAATACACCATATTTTCTAAATTGATAGAAAAACGACGACAGACAGCAAAATGAACCAACAAAATAGGGTCTTAAACAAATTGTGATTATTTCGCAACCAATAAGGGTAGAGAAAAAAATTAACCAGCTTCAGAAACTGCAGTTTTTAGTTTATAAGGTACAATTTACAAGAAGCACATATTTTGAGTTTCACTTTTTCATGTTAATGTTCACTTCCCCATGGCTGAGCCCAATAATAATGATGATATGAGCATGCACTGATATTAGTTATGTGCATAAAAAAAATATGATTTTATCAGTGATATGTACATTTCTTATTGGCAAATAGGGAGATATCTGGGTGTGGGCTTGTATATGTATCTCTACAATTACAATACAAATATTCCAAACCAAAAAAAATGTTTGTACATTTTTTGTCAAAGTAAAATGACAATCAACATTTCTATTTCCAAAAATGTCATATCTCTATTATAATGTACTAGTCAATCAAAATTTGTAACCATATTCTTTAATGCCAACAATGTCCAAATAAGCCAGAGGAAGTGTCTGTTATTTTTCTAAATACAAAATTTAATAGAAAACTAATAAACATTGTAATTATATTAGCCACACCCAGTCATATCAATTATTGATATATCTTAAAATTCCTACTTATTTGCACAATGTAGGAATTCCTACTGGGCCCTGATTCCTACTGGGTGCAAGACACTATCACCATATCACTACTGCTATTTTGACCTTAAATATCACTTACCTAAATTATATATTTGAGTGCACGTGGGAAAAAAACCCATCCTTATTGTTTTATCAAGGTATCATTTTACTTTTATTTAGAAATTAATTAATTCACATATCTAATATGTGGTCAGTTCCAAGTCCAAATGTGGCAATTAGGGCAATACCTGCCTATGGCACCCATGTGATAATTGGTTTTGAAGATGATTTATAATATTAACAAATTGTTTTCTGAGAAAGGAGTAAAACTTAATACTATGAATATATCTAGTTCTACAAAAAAAAAAAAAAAAAAAAAAAAAAAAAAAAAAAAAAAAACATTATGAACCCCAAAATAAGGCAATTTCTGTTCCGGAGAAGGCGATGGTCTCGGGATTTATTCTTAACTCCATTTTGTACATAATTGCTACACTCCTTTGCATCGGACTGTATTGAAGAGGCCTAGTAAAGCTGGGTATATAATTGCAAGTATATGACATCAATTGATGACTAAATATTCCTGGATGGTATTGCACTGAATCATTATGTTTCATTGCAGTTAGAAGTTGCCTTTGAAGATATTGTACTTGTGGCATCCTCGAAATGGGTTTATGAATTAATAGAAAAACGTGGAGAAACTCAAGCTGAATCATATAAAATTTATTACTTCTCAATCTTTTTGAATTGATCAAACCGATGTTATTAATATTCCATTTCGACCAATCATTTTATTTTCAAGTTTAATATAATCGATAATTGATGTAAACATTAATATAAAAACAATGCTTGCTTATTTAAAAAGTATAGTGACAATTAGTAATAGTGTACATAAAATCACAGACATTGCTCATTAAAAAGAGTATCACAATTGCTGGAGTAATGTTTGGTATTCTTTCAAGATGAAAAAATCTTGTGGAGTTATGTCTTATTTTTCATATTTCATAAGCATCTTTACGATGTCCACTTTATTGTTACGGCGTGCTTCGTCGAGGGGGGTCTTACCGTTGGCGCTCTTGGCCGCGGGGCGTGCCCCTCTTTCCAGGAGATATTTAGCCGCCAATGTATTGCCATACCTGGCTGCGTCATGGAGGGGCGTCCTCCCGTCTACGTCACACAAGTGTACGTCATCGGGCTGCCCTACTTCCTCCAACACATATTTCAGGGCATCAACGTGTGTTTTATTTCTGAACAGGAACATGGATGCAGAATGAATGGCCCGCCTGCCATCTCTGTCCTCGGCGCTCAAGTCAGCGCCGTACTCCACAGCAAGTCTGCACAGGTGGACATTGTTCATTTTGGCCGCAATGTGTAGCCCTGTTTGACCCCACAAACCGGGTTGGTTTATATCAGCTCCATATCTTAACAGAAGTTCTACGATTTCATCTTTCCCTCTTCCGATAGCAGAATGTAGAGGGCTTTGGATATTCCTCTCCCTGCTGCAGCAGCAATCTGAGGTGAAGTCTTCATTGATGAGATCTGGAGCCCCATCCCCGGCTTCATCAAGGATGATCTTAACGCTCGCAGCATCGTCCTTTAACATTGCGCTCCGCAGAGAAGAGGTGTTACCCATCACTTAAGTCTGCAAATTAAATAAATGTGAATTGAAAAAGATGAACGTGATTTCTGAAAGTGCAAAAAATATTGTAAAAGAATACAGTATAATATATAAAACAATAATCAATCGTTAGATTTGTTTGTTTGTTTGTTTGGGGCTTTACATCACTTTCAACATTATTTCAGTCATTTCGTGATGAGACCTACTTGTAGCAGATATAGTGCTGCCTCACTGAATTGTCATGTCGCAGGTCCTTGACATGGCAACCCACCCGGTCACAGATTTACAAGGACAACGGGTTAACCCTTTAGGCATGGGCCTCAGCTCATGTGGGAAATTGTATCATGAGTTCAATCCCGGCACGGTCGGGGTTCGAACCCAGGACCTTTGGATCACCACAGAGGAACTGGTGCTAATAAGCTGGCGCTCTAACCAACTGCAGAATGGAATCGAAAATAAAATGGATTCTTAAACAAAGTAAAACTTTGATTTGATATAAATCACCATTTAGATTTCCTAAGTTAGAAGGAATTTGCTTTTTCTATATTTTAAATGATATTTCCTTTATAAGTTTTAAAAACATGTTTTTGTGTGCCGTGTGAACTACCCACTTAATTTTAACGATATTTTTATGCACACTTAATATCTGGTATATTGGAGGTTAAGTTTTAAGAAGCAGAATTCTACTCTTAAAGAGCTTTGATATGATTTAAGTATAAAGATTCTTTAAAATCAAATGATCAAGGCATAGTCTGTGAATTTAACACATTATAATGTAAAAAAGGGAAACCGGTTAAAACTGATGCTGAACCCCTTAGCCATCCACGCATCTCACCAGTATCAGGGAAGAAATATCAACTATGTTAAAGTTACAAAGCATCAATATAAATAAGGAAATATCAACTATAATGATTAAATATTAAGTTTAGCAAACATACAACATAAAGAGTGAATTGAATTAAGACTTTTGAGACAATATGGACCTTTAACACCAATACATGTATATCTGATCATTACCCGAACATATGAGTTAAGGTCAAAGGTCACGGGGACATTTACCCTTCATTTTCCATAACTATGTCATATCTATGGGATGTATCTATATATTGTGCTCCCTGTGTCCAATTTCTATATCACAGTTTAAACCTAATAGTGTCGTAAATCTTCATTTTTATTTTTCAAGATATCTGGCCCAATAAAGTGTTGAGAAACACTGACTGTAGGCAAAGAGAAGTAAGTTTTCTCCAAAATCAATCCACCTTCAAGGGATTTCCTGTGAGATAGGCTATAACTTTATCATGTCTTTTGAACATTTGGGCTTCATCCAGTGGTGTTGCCCCATTATTATTTGCCGCAGTCTTGTCTGCACCAACAGATAAGAGATATTCCACGGCCGGATAGTTGCCCAGTCTGGCGGCGTCATGAAGAGGACTCCTCCCCATATTATCTCCAGCATTAATGTCTAAATCAACTCCATAAATCTCAACAATGTATTTCAGACATTGTGTGCTATCTTCTCCTTTTCTGATGGGAGATATGGAAGCTGCATGTAAGATGCTCTTTCCATCTGCATCTTTTGATTTCACATCTGCTCCATGTTCCACAAGTAACTGGAATCCTTCAAGGTTATTCCATTTAGCGGCCTGGTGGAGGGGGGTTTGTCCCCAAAGTCCAAAGTCATTCACGTCTGCTCCATATTGAATGAAAACGTGAGCTATCTTATTCTTTCCCCTTGATATCGCAGTGTGCAAGGGGCTTTGTGAATTTGGAAAACAGTTCCACAAGCAATCTGAGGTTTGGTCCTCGTTGATAAGGTCAGACGCTCCATCTCCGGCTTCCTCCAGGATAGCTGTCACCATGGCAACGTCATCCCGGAGCATTGCCTTTCTGAGAGAGGACGTGTTTCCCATGACAACCTGAACAAAGGTAGATATTTTACAAGCTATGTTTTTATGACATATTATAAAACAATTTATATGCATAGGATATTTAATCTTAGACACCAAATATTGAAAGTGTATAATTTTAATTGAAGACATTGCATTTCGAAAATATAAATCAAACATAACAAGAAAACTTTACACTAATATAACCTACATAGAACCTTGGAGTAATTATAATTAATTACTCCAAGACAGAACTATGATGTCCTGAAAACAATTTTAGTTTTCAATGAAATCAATTATTTATCTGAGTAATCCAACATCATTCCTTAGTTCAAAAGATAGATTTAGGGCCAATATTGATTGGTGATATTAAAATATATATAGCATTTACATACGATCATTGCAGGTCTCCTATAAAAAATGAACTAATTACCCACCAGAGGTCAGTGAAAACAGGTCTTCCAATGATACGATTACAAGTGCATGATGTGTAATATTTATCGCTTATCGATACCATTAAAACTATTCAGGGAAGAGCTGACGGACTGTCCGTTATTTCATTAATTGGTGTTTCTTGTGGTGTTTCTTGCAAAGGTTTTAAACATTTGAAAAGTATTTCAAAGTTTCAGAGCAATTGTTTTTCCATTATTTGATCAATTAATTAGCCACAAACACACACCAGGGTTATTAGTATGTTACAGAGTAAATAATTACGTACTCTCCATTTGTGATTAGTACAGCCAATATGTTTTTTATGTTTAAACTATTATGGTTTATATATATATACTAATCACAAATGGTCTATTTGTATATATATATATATATATATATATATATATATATATATATATATATATATATATATATATATATATATATATATATATATATATATATATATATATATATATATATATATATATATATATATATATATATATATATATATATATATATATATATATATATATATATATATATATATATATATATATATATATATATATATATATATATATATATATATATATATATATATATATATATATATATATATATATATATATATATATATATATATATATATATATATATATATATATATATATATATATATATATATATATATATATATATATATATATATATATATATATATATATATATATATATATATATATATATATATATATATATACAAATAGACCATTTGTGATTAGTATATATATATAAACCATAATAGTTTAAACATAAAAAACATATTGGCTGTACTAATCACAAATGGAGAGTACGTAATTATTTACTCTGTAACATACTAATAACCCTGGTGTGTGTTTGTGGCTAATTAATTGATCAAATAATGGAAAAACAATTGCTCTGAAACTTTGAAATACTTTTCAAATGTTTGAAATACTTTTCAAATATATATATATATATATATATATATATATATATATATATATATATATATATATATATATATATATATATATATATATATATATATATATATATAATATATATATATATATATATATATATATATATATATATATATATATATATATATATAGACCGCATTAATAGGGAAACGCAACCCAGATCAACCTGTACCAGAGTGGCCCAAGTACTGTATAAAACCATCACCCAACCCCACCCATCACCCACCGCTTCATACCTACATAGCTTATCAGCAGGAACGTATAATTACAAATCACATCGCCTCAAAACACATCGCCTCAAAACACTGGAAACTTTGTTATACTTGGTCCAGGCACTGTAAAAAGTTGCCATCCAGCCGCGACCTACTTCCAGAATATTTGTTGTTGTGCCTGAGCTGTGTGTATTCGCAATTCTATGGGATCAACGATTTGCAGACTAGGGTCCCTCTGGTGTATTTTGACTGCATAATGTACTCACCAAAGCCCAAAGCAATCACTTGACAAACAATGATACAAACAGATGATCGGTGGTCCATAATGCAATCCAAGATGGCAGCGATTCACTATGACAATTGTCATGGCAACGAATCAACAAATATTTCACATATTGATCACCGGGTCTATTATACGTATATTGTACATCCTTGTCGTATATATGGGACACGGTAGGTTGAAGGCTTTTTGACTCATCACAATATTATTTTAAACGTCATTAGTATATTTGGTATATTTTGTTATTATAATTTGGAGGAAGTCTTGTATGCTGCATTCTGCATGGGTTACACAGTGCAAGTGGATAGCATTTATAATATTGTAAAGAGTGGGAGGGTTTATTCATATATAAATCCTCAAAATTTGAAATAAAAATACATGAAATAATATATGCTCTTACTGGATCACATAACGATACTATTTATAAAGGCATTCTATTTTTCAAATAATAGCATGCTTATTCAGCAAATATTTGATATTCCATGATGATAGCTTATTATATTGCAATAGTTTATGATGAGATATCCTGCACATATCGAGGTAGAGTCACATATATATATATATATATATATCAAGTCATGATCAACATAACATGCCTTGCTAATCATTGACTGTTACGATCCCTTATGAATCTTTTTTTATTTTGTGAGGGTCCATACACCTTCCTTGAGGGAGGGGGCTGAAGCTAACATTTTCACAATGGTCAGGGAAATAATAATATATTTTGATTATTTCTTGTAGAAAGTTGGACACATTATTACAGTGAGCTTGAGAATGCTCTGATTTCAGACTTGGCCTAAGATCTCCAATTTGATATATAAATTTGTATTTTCATACAATGGGATGTGCCAACCAGGTAACCGTGGCAACCACATCAATAAAATCACCATATGGCCAGTGACAAAACCAATAAGTATGCCTATTATCAATATAGTGATCTTCCATCACTAGGCGAAGCATAGCATTTTGACAGCTTGTGGTTCATAGAAAGTACTATGATACTCAGAGATGTACTTATCAAGTTGACACACTCCAATATAGGCCTTCTCATAGGTGCATTTGTTTCATTTCAGGATATATATATATATATATATATATATATATATATATATATATATATATATATATATATATATATATATATATATATATATATATATAGGCCTTCTCATAGGTGCAATATAGGCCTTCTCATAGGTGCATTTGTTTCATTTCAGGATATATATATATATATATATATATATATATATATATATATATATATATATATATATATATATATATATATAGAAAGAGATTGTATCAGATATGGGGTTTTTACCAATCTCAGACCTGTCTTGTGGGGCATTGACGTACTGTGAGGCATATAAAATACCCCACTCTTCATAGTGCAGCTGCTTAATCACAGTTACATAAGTAACCTGTACAAGGCCTTTTTGTACAAACATGTCTGAGAAGCATATTTATACAACCAGGCAATAACTATATAAATCACTGCCATCTAGTGTCACATGTAGTAATAAGTGCCCTAGTGGTGGATAATGGCATTAACGCCATTGATATGAATGTTAGATTTGTGAGGTATGTAAAACAATTTCATTATTAACACCAGATGGCACTCTCCTGTCACACACAATAAGGTATGAGATGGTACCCCATAATGAGGTCTGACAAAAATACCTCCAGTACCTCATATCTGTAACAGCTTCTAAATATATATATATATATATATATATATATATATATATATATATATATATATATATATATATATAGGTTAATTCAGGTTAATTCAGGTAAAACTGCGACAATGGTCAGTCTCTTAACAAATGTATGGCTCTTTGTTCTCTATCGACTCTTGCTTGATGCTCCATGAAGCGTGAAACAGGCAGAGACAATTTCACATCAGCATGCATGTGGTCAGTCCCGGAAACGGATTCATTATATCATGCACTTTCTCAAACGATGTCCTTGGAAAAAGTTGGAATGTTAATACGATCAGGAACACTTTACATTGAGCCAACAAGAGAAGTTGTGTAACCTTATTTTCTACACAAGAGATCTGGTTCACAAAAACGGTGGTTTCCAGCCCGGACTTGCAAGCGAGACAGCTGTGTGCACTCGGTGTTTTAATGCCGTGGCTGGGCTGATGTCATATGTCGGGTGTCCAGAAGAAAAAAGGGGTACAGTCTGTCGGATCTTTATCTCTGCGACACCTGTGTAACCAACAGTACATTCATGATCCAGGGTTCCAGGAAGAACAGGGTAAAGTCCATAGCAGAAAACAGGAATAAGTGCGTCTTTTTATCAAATAATTCTAGATGACGTGGGTAGAGCATAGGAATGATTTATGGTTCATAATTCTACCAGGTATTGTCTCAGCATAGTTACTTAAAATAAGGCATCGTAGAATAACATCAGAACAAAGTTTAATTTAATTTCTCTGAAATATAGTTAAATTCCATATCTTGCAAAGATGAGTAATTAAACTAATACACACAGATTCAATATATATTCAGTGTTGAGACATTTGACTGAAGAAATTATGCCATGAAAAATATCCATGACCTGTTATAAGTGTGTGTGATGAAGCTTAATCATTAATTATATCAGGAAACAAGATCAGCTGGCCCAATATCAATATATGATATGGTGTCCAGTGACCACTTGTAAAATAGTTTATGAGAGT
Organism: Amphiduros pacificus; assembly: GCA_949316495.1. Taxonomy (NCBI): domain Eukaryota; kingdom Metazoa; phylum Annelida; class Polychaeta; order Phyllodocida; family Hesionidae; genus Amphiduros; species Amphiduros pacificus. Next base: position 51,636,841 of record OX439001.1, on the reverse strand, counting down.
AACTTTTTGATATGATTCTGTTCTGTACTCTGTAATGGTAACTCTAGGTTCATTGGAGCAATCGGCTTGCGTTCTAAAAAACGACACCGGGTCTCGATGTATTCTGCACTTGCAGATCAAACCCCGGGTAAAAGCGTGCTAATGCTTCATGTTTTACAAACAAAACACACATAAGACAAAGTCTAATTTACTTTGGAAGTAAACCAATGCCAATATAAAATGTAAACACATCGTATATCCTATAGAGTTGACTCTGGGGATTTGACCAGAGGTTCGCCCAATTATTGACACCCCAGGGTATAATGATAATTGACCTGGGCGAGAACCACTTCAGTCCAGATCTGTTAAAGGCTCAGAATAAGTCACTGAGAGGGATGTCCTTCAAGCTAAACTCTTTCATCCCGTGGTGCAATCAGTTACGATTGTTTGAACCAAGTTTCAAGGGGGTTCAGGTCCAGCCAGATTTCCCAAAATAAAATTTATATTTAACAAATGTTGCGTCTCAAGCTGCTGTGTGGAGCCGGTCACTGGTCGTTTCGCACGGTTCCTATACGAGCGTTCGCCGCTTCGACCGTGGATGTTTGACCGTATAATATCAATTAAATTAAATTAACTACCGGTACTTTCTACGCTTTCTTGGCCTCAAGGTCAATATACTTCTCGAAGGTCATTTCGTGACTTAAGCAGTTACAGAGTGATACGGGCCAATGCACTTCGGCATCGACCACGGTCAAACGGGGGACAGAATTCTTTGCCACGGTCGAAAAGACCGCCACACTTGAATGCTAAGTAAGCAGGATTTAGTCTATGTTGCTGCTTTCCATCAAAGCAACCTTTAAATAGCAGATACTAGAAAAATATTTAAATAAGACTTTTTTTGCAAGTTGTAGTAGGCTATTGCAAATGAAAATGTGAAATGAAATGGTATTTTTACGACCCTTTCAGCAACTATGGCCATATTAGGTTGACTTTCGAGCCTTTTAACCAGTGTGTGTGAAAGAAACACTGCCGGCAGTGGGAGTCGAACTCACCACCTCCCCTCCCCCACTTATATAACCATTAAAGGCTCAGATCTACACTCTCCCAACTGTACTAAAGGGGTCGGTGTGTAGGCGAATGCTGAAATATGTACACTATATTGACCTGAACTGCGAGACATTTCCACGCATACTTCACCAGTGCCTCTGATGGACAGTGTGAGACATTTCATCGGTTTTGATCTGTCAAATAAATGCCTTCGAATTATTGTCACACCGTTTTAGTTTGGGGCTTGATGTCACTTTCAACATTTTCTCAGTCTTCTCATGACGAGACCTACTTGTAGCAGATAGAGTACTGCCTCACTATTGTCATGTCGCAGCCAATCACCGATTTACAAATACGGACAAGAGCCTCAGCTCATTTGATAAATTTACACTCAGATAGGGTAGGTGTAAAGAAGACTGAATAAATCCACACTAAAATAGTCAATCTGTTAATTCAGATAAAAAAATCTAGACACGATTACTCAGGTACTTTCATATGTAAAAGGATGTTGGTGTATCTTATTTTGTGCACAGCAATCTAGTTCATAATATTGTGAAAATGCAAACATCAAAAGTAAACATCATAACATCCATACGGTTGCAAGTAAATATTTGATGTATCTATACACTAAGATTAAAAAATCGAGGCCTGATTATTTGTTTTGCATTTTTTCTTTATGATAGATAAATGTGATATTCTGTTTCACCCAAGTTGGTACATATTGAAGATGTGAAAAAGGCATTCACCGAATAGCACGGGAAATGATGTCATTATCTTTTTAAATAAAGCAAATAGATAACCATCGCTCATCTTAGTGAACAATATCTCTCCAAAAGTTAAAGATACAAAAATGCTTTTTAGGTATGTAGTTATATCATTCTAGGTATCTGAATAAATGAAAGCTTTGATGTTTTCCGACACCTTCATAATAATAGGAGATATGTACACATGTTCGTCAATGACATTTGGGTATATCTGTGCAATAATACGGGCGCATGTTTAATTGGTCAACAAAGGATTTCTTATGAGGATAAAGACGTATATCTGAGTTCAAGATTTGCATTAGCATAGATTCCTATGTTAACAAGGGATTTACATCTTATCAAACTTATAATTAGTAGTATTGGTATTTGATTCTGGTTAAGTACTTGGATAAAGGTGTTGGCAGTAAATGTATCCTGTCATTATATGGCTGACTGACTGGTTTAATTGCTAGCTTAATAAATGTAAACTTGAATTTTACTACCATGATCCACTACATCCCAATCAAATGTCAACAGGATCCAGCCAATCGGATTCAAGCAATCTGCGCCGTTATTTGCAGCTTTCCAGAAGTCCATAAGACATTAAATAGTGATTAAATTAGTTAAACTTCTTCTGTGGATGTATGATCTTGCTAAATTGTAAATATGTGAACACATCAAACATTTAACCCGCCTTTGTGCCCAGAATTGGTGGCTCTTCACTCTTCGATATCAGATGAAATGAGAGCAAGCTCGAGTATCATTCACTGATAAAAAACATATATTTATTTAACAATTTACATGCAGTACATATTTTAGATATATTTTTTTAATATTAGGTTTTTGAATTTGAATTCAGTTTTTAATGCTTAAGGATAAAAGCCGAGTACAGACCTTTAAACATGTGACAACTATAGTCCTTGTATGTAAATACAAATGTAAGGACCAGCGATCCATGCCAAAGTGTGCCTGAGTCAAATGGAGTCTTGCTATTGTGGCCAAAACAAATGGGTTCAGGAAAGACCCGCCTTGGTGCAAGTACAACCTCTTTGCCCAAAGTTCAGCATTTATTGATGTCATAATCTTGCACTAAAACTTTACTGGCAACACTAAAACTTCTTATCAATAAAGTTTTGTACAACATATTCTTTACCATTTGGTAATAAAGTAAGCTTTATCGTATGACATGTCCAGTTACAAGTAAAGAGCGAGATCAAGTTCACATTTGTAGTGTACAAAAACGATATTTAATACATTTTTAACGTCGTAGATACATACAATTAAATCACCTTTCCCATTTGTTGTCGCACTGACCAACCCTAGCTGGCTTTGGTATTTATATGTTGATATTAGTGAGAATTGGAGAGGTCAAATTCTGCCTTTTCAGCGAATCTGTATTTATATTCATCTCAAAACCATACTATTTTCCATATGCTGCTTATGCTTAGCATATTGACACAGCAAACAACTTGAGAAACCATATCATTGCTATGGGCACTTTATACCTGGTCTCAGCATAAAATCATTGTTCTCAGCATTAAATCATTTTCGTATCTGACTGATAAGCAATTTTTTTCCCAGAGAAATATATAAAGCCAGTGAAGAAATAAATATTACTTAAAAGTTAAAGTATTGGTGCATTGGAAAGAACACGGGATAAAAGTACAAATATGGTTATAGCAGTATTCATACGGTGAGTCTATAGGGGTAAAGAGGTTTACCTTAAAGGTGAACAACCTTGTTTCGGTATCTGACAAATATCTTTTGTAACTGTCATTACCAATGAGTTGATATAATATAATATGATAATGCTGGTAACATACAAGGACATGAGTTGTCATTCTTCTCATGTTATGTTTCTTGCTTTTAGATAAGTTTTATTGGTCACTTTCATCAATGGAACTGTGAATATAGATTTAGGATATTAATTTGCAATTTACAGAGAGAAAATCCACCTCGCAATAAATGGAATAGAAGCTTTAAATGATGAAAATAAGTAGAGGTACTGAACAGCGAAATTGTGACATTTTAATGCATTTTCTGGATTGCACCACTGTCTCCATTGGTAATTTTCCTATATGTTGTTTAGATATTTGTAATGCAACTGCATAATTTCATTTATCAAATTAATAAGTACACGAGGGAATGCATGAATCTAAAATACACAAGGTAACAAAACAACAGTAGCACAGAGGAGAGTTGCCAGTTCCTGTGAAAAAGATGACCAAGTAAAGTTTGGATAAGATGTCATTTAACTTTAGCTCCATGTCATGATTCAGCATTGTATTTTGGAAGCCATTGTCTGAAGCACATAAATTACCATCGGGAACATTTCGCACCTGCCTTTTACAAATCCAGAGAATATGGCAAGATATATAAAAATGTATTTTGAGACCAAAAGCTGGAAAACTTCATTGTTCGTTCAAATGCATGAGCAAGTTGTACATTACAATAAAGCCTTATTCACTAGTTACAAATGGCATGTCAAATACACCAGTATGAATGAATATATTAGGGTGTCATAACACCGCCCCAACACCGAACAAGATATATAGCGCAAAGCTTTAAAAATATCAGTTTCTGACCATAATATGCTATCAACTAGCAGGTTTTATCGTAGGAGGGTCTTCATTGTATTGACATAACGTTTTAAGATATTTAGTGTTTTTCTTAATAAGGACCTGGTTAATTCTATGTATCATTCATCGCATAAATGCGGTCTACTATTTCCTGTATTTATCAAAACATTTGCCATGTGGTTAATGTGCAGTGAGTACCTTTAAAGGGGAATTCCCGGTTTCTTGCACACTTTGTGATTGTTGTTTAACAATCACTCCCCAAGAATGCGCGAGATATGCCTCCAATGGCAGAGTGACTATCACCTGAGAGGTATGCTAGTAAAATTTCTCCACTAGACAAATGGCAGCAATTCTAAACCACCTGTGATAAGTACTCTCTGACATGTATGCATGTTTAGGTCATGACTTAGTAGAAATGATCACATCCTGTTGGTGCATATTATGGCCGCGGCGATGTACTCCAATGACCACCATTATACCTGCTTAGCCCCAACTGAGGGCCTGACACATAAAAACGCTTTGCTATATAAGATGTTATCACGCAGTATTAGTGAGTGCGGATGAGAGGCAGGGGCCTGGGTGTACAGGGGATAGACTACAGCAGACAAGGGCAATATTTCAGGTGAATATGAGCAAAGCGCATTGTATAATGAGACGATTATCATTTAGGTAGGTAAATAGCGCGATATTAATATACAGAACGTGGCTTGAGTTGTAATCATATCCATGATTCGAGACTAATTTTGATTAGTTCAGGTTATGTTTCACAAAATGAAGTAGTTTAAATGCATTAAGGCATTTCCCTGTAAGTTCAGACTTACACTAAAGTGTCACTGAAGATCTACAAATGGTTTAATGAGTAAATTTGATGGGAGCCGCTGATTTCTTATGAGGGTTTCTAATGTGTTTTCCCTAAATAATTGCACAGGGATTAATTTATACTGATTTTGATTGTCCTTCTTAGCTTATTCAATATATTTATAAATATATATTGAAATCCATGGCCGAATACTCACAGAAACGATTTGTGAAGAAGGGAAACGAAAACAAGTACAGAGTAAATGTCTCTGACAAGTATTAATCCCTGAGTTATAAATGCTACAATGTTGCTGCCTGTGTCTCAGTAATAATGTCCTAGCCGACATTAAATGTACCACATTTGTGATGTGATGAGATTCCCTCTGGGTACGTTGCAAGGAAATGTCAAATTATAGATAAGCATGAGAAATGGGGGAAACAAGACATAGGGAAACAACTTTATATTCTCATTTGAACCATAAGGTTCCCAGGATGAGAGTAATACTCAGAGCATGCTTGATGAAAATGAAATTATAAATGTATTATCTTTTTAACCAAAATATTGGATTGCCCCCCCCAGAAGTGTGTTATTCAAGTTTCCCATGCATGAATAAGATTTGACATGACTCAACATTTATTATGAATCGGTTATATATGATATGCTTGTGACCTATATATATATATATATATATATATATATATATATATATATATATATATATATATATATATATATATATATATATATATATATATATATATATATATATATATATATATATATATATATATATATATTAAAATAATTTAATTGTTGCATGACCAAAAATAGATAAAATCAGTAAAGTGTACACATATTTTAAATCATAACATAATACAATATTGAACATAGAACAAAAGCTTAGTTAACCGTGGCGAAATTTTGTTTCACATGTATGTAATATTTGGATTTTAACAGAAATTGATTCTGATTTCAGAAAAGCACAATATTTGGAGAAGTGATTGGTATATACACAATGGGTAACTGTCCTACCCGACTTGGAAGGGCCATCAAGAATGACCAACCTGAGAAGGTGGAGCAAATATTGAAGGAGGCAGGAAAGAAGGCTCCCTCCATGATAAACAATGACCACTCCCCGGACTGCATTATGGACTCGTGTAATCCCACCATTGGAAATGCCTTCTATAATTCTGTCTTCAAGAACAGAACACAAATCGTCAAGATTATGCTCAAGTATGGGGCGGATATATATTCCCTGGGATATAATGACGAGACCAGTTTGCACTGTGCAGCCAGACTTAACAATTTGGAAGTAGTGCGCATGCTCATTGACGCCGGATGTGACGTGTATTGCACAGACGACATGGGACATTTTACCATCCACAGCGCTGCCCGCAGCGTCTTTAACACAAAGCAGACGATCATGTATCTCATCTCTATTGGCAACAAAGATGACGTGAATTTACGAGATTATACTGGTCGAACTCCACTCCATGATGCCATATGCATGGGAACAATACATGTAGTAAAACTGTTGATAGAGTACGGTGCAGATGTTAATGCAAGGACTAAACTTGGCAATACTCCACTGTACTTTGCGAAGTCCAATAATAAAACCGAAATATATGACCTCCTCATTGCCAATGGTGCTGAGCCAACAGTACCAAGAACACCAACCAGAAAATGAAAATATTCAACAACAAAAAGCAATCACATTTTGGAGACTAGCATGAGACTAGCAACTAACCGCTAACTGTTTCAACTAAATTGTTAACTTTTCCAGTCAAATCTCCGGAAGTTTACATGGCAAAATCAGTTGGTATCCCGTCAAGAGTGCAATATTGCACTGGTTGAACAGCTTTAAGCACCATGGCATGGTATCTTTCTGAAAGACTAATGCATATCATTTCAGTCATCTCTGCATGAAGGTTTCACATATATTGCTTACATGAATGAATCAAATACACGATACCACTACCCTATTGGCCCACATATATCTGAATATGCATTTATGTATATTAGGTGCAGGCCACACCAACATCATGCAGATCGAGGAAATTCACAAAATAAATTGTATTCGGGTCACATAGAGCACCAAGCATATATATATATATATATATATATATATATATATATATATCTACCAAAACATGACCAAGACAGGTCACATATATAACAAATGTGATAACGCACAAATAACAACCATATACAAGTACATATAAGTGTATATAAATTGAGATCACACATCAAGAAATATAGGTCAAAGCGTTATTGTCTTAATACTGCCATATCATTTATATTCTGACCACATATAAAAGAGTTAAACCTCAAGCAAAGAGCTACAATAGCCTTTAGTGTAGATGATGTATAATAATTCACCCAGAAGTAAATTGTGTTCAATATTCCCAGTTTAGGACAACTAATGCCGCACTACACTAACCCGTTAAATTCCTGTTATGTGATTGTCTATCTTGTCAACAAAGCGATTACCCCGTAATGTTTTGTCAGATTAGTGAAATATTCACCCTTTAGCCATGATAATTTTATCAGCGTATTTAAATCATGATATTTCACACTAAATAAATGTCCATCTCACTATTAAAAATCGTCCATCTCACTAAGATACAATGAAATTGCATCCGATTGCCAGCACAATATTATTTATGATATTTGTATTATTTCACTGCTGTTCTCGAATAATATCTGTCAGGTATGATGGATTATTAAAAGATAAGGACAATAAGTTATATTTTATTATGATGTATCAGAAAGAAGCAAATTGTGATCCTAATTATTTACGTACGCTGCATGATGTATATGATGCATTTGTAGTTTGATCTCGTACTGAGTTGTTAATACGAAGGCTTCTTTACAATAAAACTGCTATTCTTATCAACATATGCAACATATCATTTACATTGAGAAATATCTATAGAGTTCGGAACACATCGTTTTTGTGTAAATTGCTTTTTGCTTATATGAGATACGTTGTTGTATTGTGTAAATTTCATATATGAATAAACTATAGTTTAAACTGTATGGCAGTGTTAGCATAGTTATTAGTCCACATTCATTTAATTTACAAGGTACAATATATTATTATTATTATTATTATTATTATTATTATTATTATTATTATTATTATTATTATTATTATTATTATTATTATTATTATTATTATTATTATTATTATTATTATTATTACTATTATTATTATTATTATTATTATTATTATCATTATTATTATTATCATTATTATTATTATTATTATTATTATTATTATTATTATTATTATTATTACAAGTGAACCGACAATAATATTAAATGGCAAAGGTGCAAAATTAATATAAACCATAGTTTTGTCAATAATTGGAGTAAAAAGATTTAACTTGCAATGGTGAAAGAAGTCTTGACGTTGCAAGCAAGGTAAACACAGTTGCGTGAGGCTACGAGATGTACAATTCTTTCAACTATATATTACACAAACAAAAGACCACAGTTTGGTCAATAATTGGAATAGAAAGATGATTTAACCTGCAATGAAGACGTTTTGACGCTGAGAGCTAGGTAAACACCATTGTGTGAGGCTACGAGATGCACACTTCTTTCAACTGAATATTTTAAATATAGAAGACCATACCTTTGTCAATAATTGGAGTAGAAAGATCATATTGACATTGCAAGCAAGATAAACATGATGACATCATACAGGAAAGTGTCATCATAATGACATCAGACAGGAAAGTGTTGTCATAGTGATGTCGGACATAATTACATCATGGAAACATAAATTATGTTAATATGATCTATTGTAACAAAGGTACTGCTGTTACCTTTTCAGAAGCTCCTCCCTCTCTACTGCTTGAAATACCAGTTTTTGGCTATTTTGACTAATAATAAAAGAAATGTATGCTATGTCCCTTTCACCTTTCTCAACAGTGAGCCCAAGATCGAGCCAATTGGTGCAGTGGATGCCGCGTATGAATTAATTAATGATTTATCATTCCTATTCTACCCAGCTTTACTAGGCCTCTTCAATATAGGCCTAGCGATAACGCGACCAATTTTCCCTATCTGCTCTACCAATATACGCTGCATGTTTAGAGCGCTGTGATCATATTTGACACACTGTCCACCAGAGGCACACGCAAACTATTACCTCTGGCCAACCCAGATTAGTATTCATCCGGTCCTACTTTTACTGGCCATGTGCTTATGAACTGTCAAACTTAAATAAATATGATTAACATGCTAACATCTTTTAATATCAAATATAAAGTTGTCCCGAGTTGTATTAGAGTTCATCTGTTAACATTTGAACATTTTCCGTTGGTTTGTTTTAACCAAAAGAATAAAGAAAAATAGAATTCAAATTATAAACAAAGCGGCCATCTTTGTTGTGTATGCGCCTCATTACTACCCCAGGAAATGGCTCCTCCATTTGAGAAAGTAGTTCCATGTTTTATTTCTCTAAATAGTTGTTTATGTATGCACAAACTTTTGTATTAAGGGTGAAATATATCACATTTTGCCAATCTGAGTACAACTTAAGCAAAAATATAAGTTAGAAAGACAGTTGCACTAAAATTGGTGGATGTGCTGAGCCAGCACCAAAAGGCACCTTGTACAGAGGTGATAGGTTCACCAGGTCGCCCTCTGGTGGAGTTTGCATATTTGACCCAATTTTTTGCACACGGCACATCCGGGAACAGCGGCAACAGTCTGTTTGGGGCATTGTCGCCTCTGCCTTTCATCTTTCCATTGTTCTTTTTCTCAGTTTTGCCTTCATAATGTTGACATAAATTACGTAAATTTCAGTATACTTATATAAAGATTACACAACAAACACGCTTTAGAGCTGACATTGGCGTGTCAATGTACGATGTCAGTCTGAAATTTCCCTCCCATCTTGAAGTAAGGTGGGCGGAAGTTTACAACGCAACATCTTTCCCGTCATGCACTGCTCTCTCGCGCCAATTTCTTCATTTTTTCACGGACCAGCTAAAAATCCGGGAGAGCAGATTGCGAGAATAGTCGTACCTTGGAGTATAATGAATGGAGTTGTGATGCCATAAGATCAAAAGTGCTATGTGCGTTACCGATAATCCACTGTGTCTTATGACGCCATATGAGCCGAAGACCTGAAGAATGTGACTTATTCAAATTTATGGCAATTTTGACTCATCATAGACAATAGATAGGCTAAAACATATCGTGAGTGAAATATTCTACCTTCTCCACTGATTATGAAGATATAAATTCTCTGCTCCAAATGTAGTTCATTCTATAACGTTTAAGAAACATCCATGTATGTGATATCCACATCATACACCCAATTTATGAAGAGCTCAATATAAATGCATTGATTTACCTGAAATATTACACAATTCTGTCAATTAGCACAACGTTCACATTTAATTTATACCATCAACGCATCCATTGGCAGGCCTGTACAATGTATTATTTTTTTAATTAGGAAAATCTGCCAATATATGCGTCCATTCCATGTACATAGATAGCATTTGCCCAGCAAGGTGATTTCACACTGAAGCAACACTTTTACCCCCAAAAATCTGATATGCTCACAAAAAAAAAACTTGTGGTTTTTAAAGAGAACAATTCTTTTTTTTACAAAAATTGTATATTGGTTTAAAAAATATTGATAAACAATTATGGCATTTTTTTAATAAACATACTATTCAAATTGTGAAAATCTCATCCTTCTATATCTGTAGTGCGGGAAATAGCATACGACATTGGACACCTTAGTTTTTCTGACATTTGGGCATATCATGAGTGGAGATAAGGTAGTACTGTATTGTTCTTATGGTTTGGTCATAAAGAAGAAATTTAAGGTAAGTGGGGTGCTAAAATCTTTATTTTGTCAGGAGATGAAGATAGTTATATTTTGTTCCAGTTATTAGCAGCCACTTACTGTTATTGTGTTTTGTAGGTTTTGCAGGTCTGGAACAGGATGAAGAGAAAAATGTTGGTCATAGTTAGTGGGGATGTTGGTTACCTAGGATGTAGTCTCGGTGGGATTAGAAAAGTTGGCAAGGAGGCAGCTGGTAGATATGAAGGTGCTGAAGATCACTAGGTACTCACGTGGAGGACATCTTTAGCCTCTAGTTGTGATTGGTAGGGCATACGAGGATATTGGACGCCTCAGGCTGTATAGGGATATTGGACACCCTGGAGTGCACTGGGGATTGTAGGCCCCAAGGGAAGGAGTGAGTGTTTAGGTGAAAGTTGACAGTGCAGAAGGTGATAATTAGATAGGGTAGTTTTTCATCAGTGTAGGGGCCTGCATCGGGCGGTCAGCACGAGTGCTACTCACAGATTGGAGGTAGTGCGTATTGGATCTCCTATCTAGCTGGGTAGCCACGCTGCATAGGCTCTGAGTGCCCACGAGACAAAAGTGGAGCAGCCAACATATCAATCAAATCAAATCAAATCAAATCTCATTGCATAATCAGAGAGGGTGTTACTTAGTGGGATGCAAAAGATAGTCTTCCTATTCATATTATTGATAATTATTATTATTATATTTATGTTTTTGTCTGAAGGGCCAGGTAAAGCAATGCATTGTTAATAGTTATTTTCAAACCAGCGAGCTATTTATGAGATTATATTCCATGAATCATCCAACGCTAATGTGTTATATTTCAGTAAATTGAATATTGTTAAGAATAGATGATTTGTCTCCGGTTTTATGTTTCATAACTATTACAGGGAATATGTAAAGCTATAATTCTCACTGCTCGCATAGACTATGCTGGCGTGTTAAAATCAATCACGTATGGGAGAACTTTGTAGACATGCAAGCTTGGAGTAAAACATGATAACATTGGCATATTGTCTTTGTTACGTACAGAACAAAATCATCAGTGGATATAATTATTGCATTCTTTGTCCACAAGTAGAATCATCACCACAGATAATGATATGCTCATGAAAATACATGCAGACACGTACCTAAATAATAGGTGTTTATTGCCTTGACATGAAATATAAAAAACGAATGAACAAAGAACAATATTTACTTTCATAATACTTAGTATTGTACAGATTCCCACAAAGCTCTGTGCTTTGTGTTCATGATATACAATGGGAAGTTGATATTCACACTAAACTGTAAATAAAATTGTAACCAGGAATTCAGGATACAGGATACTTTTCTATTATTTATTTACATTATATATATTACAGTCATCAGTGGTCAACCCTGAGGAGCGTGGCTCTCTCCATGGCCATGTATGAAATGCACCACACCATCTCCCAGGGCAAATTGGCCTAGGAATTAAAGCAAAATTTCTCAAAAACTCTCTTAGATTGTTTGTCCATCTTGGATCAAATCTGCAATAGCTGATGTCAGCTCTCATTGGTCCAACCCTTTTCCCTATGCAGGATTATGATTGGTCAAATTTTGTTTATTACCATGGTTTCCATGTGAGGGCAGCTAGCCTGGCTGTACTTGATTTCAGCACAGTTGAATAAGATTGCTAAGTCCTGAAACATACAGTTCCACGCGATTGCACGCAATACCGATATTCACGAATGATAAACACATATAAAAACATTCTTTCAAAATGATGCTTATCATTCTTTATCATTTCAAAATTAAGCAAAACAATGTAGGAAACCCTCCACTTGTTGAAATCTTTATCATGCTGACATTGGCAGAAAATGGTCTTGTAGTTAATATAATATACAATATGTGCAGTTCTCTATACAGACTTATTAACTTCGTGTCACAGTATGGTACATCTCGTGGTCCGGTCCTCTGAGTCAGTAGCTCCCGCTTTGAGTAACAACTGAATACAATCAGTGGCTCTCCTCTTGTGAGCTACAGTATGGTACATCTCGTGGTCCGGTCCTCTGTGTCAGTAGCTCCCGCTTTGAGTAACAACTGAATACAATCAGTGGCTCTCCTCTTGTGAGCTACAGTATGGTACATCTCGTGGTCCGGTCCTCTGAGTCAGTAGCTCCAGCTTTGAGTAACAACTGAATACAATCAGTGGCTCTTCTCTTGCGAGCAATCTGCAGGGGCGTGAGGCCATGCTCGTTCGCAGCATTCACTCTTGATGGCATCTGTTCCAGCATTATCTTCAACGTTTTCTGATCATTCCTCTCAGCGGCCATGTGCAGCAAATTCACTTCATGTGACCTATTCAGGTTTATTCTCGCTCCAAACTCCAGCAGTACTTTACACATTGAGTAGTCTTTACTTTTGACCCACGCTGAGAGAGGAGTACACAACTTTGGGTCCACCGCTGCACCTTGTCGCAGCATGTAGTCTGTGAATATCTTGCATTTTTTCTTGGTGTTTATACCCATTGTCTTACACATTTTATAATCAACCTGACCAGAGAAAAGGAACAGCAGACCAATGATTTGGTAGTAGCCGTTTTCCAGAGTTTGTTTAACTATATGACTCTTGAGATTCAGCCTTGCACGATGCTCAAGAAGAAGCTTCGTGATATCAAAATGTCCATGTGTACAGGCGATGGTTAACATGGAGGAATCTACAAGTGCGCCATGTTCTAACAATACCTTCACAATGGGCGTGTAGCAGAACTTCACCGCAAGAGAAAGGGGTGTGACCCCGTCCTTGTCTGCACTGTTAACGTCAGGGTGATGCTGGAGCAACGTGTTCAGCAATCTGACATTGCCCTTAGAAACAGCAACGTGCACTGTGGATTCACCATGCGCATTAAAAGAGTTAATACTGGCGCTGTGCTTGATAAGAGAACGCACCAGGGGAATGTCTTCTTGATCAGTGGCTTTCCAGAGGCAGTTCACACCGTTGATATCTCTAACATTAGTACTGGCACCGTGTTCTAGCAAAACCTGAATCATCTTATTGTTGCCTTGCTCTACAGCCCTCCAGAGTGGAGTGGTGCCGTCCATATCCTTGGGATTGATCTCTGCTCCATATTTCAGCAGTGTTTTCACAATCCCTACATTTCCCTTGGCAGCAGTTTTCCACAGCGCACTCTGCCCAAAGCTGTTCTTAGTGTTGACGCTGGCGCCATTTGCAATAAGCACTTGAAGTATTTCTCTATGGTTGTTGCAGGACGCAATCCAGAGAGGGGTCCTCTCACCCCATTCCCCGTGGTCCTTCGCATCCACGTTTGCACCATATTCTATGAGCAGTTGCAGGATTTGCAACCGGTTGTAGCAGCAGGCCAGCCATAAAGGGGTCTGGCCTTTGACATCCGCCAGGTGGACATCAGCCCCGCACAGCAGGAGATGCTCAACTATCCCACAGTTCCCCACGCACACGCCATGCATGATGGGAGTTTTCCCCTCGTCATCCTGGATATTAACATTGGCTCCTTTCTCTATTAGCAATTTGACAATGTGGAGATTGCTGGAGTCCACAGCCTCCGACAACGGGGATATGCCCCCGATGTCTTGAGTGTTAATGAATTTTGAATTGTCCGCCAAAATGTATTGTATTTTGATTATCTCCGAATCATGGATGCTTCCACCCAAAGTCTTTTGCCACCCGAACTCTGAGCGGGATGCCATATTTGCCTCATAACTATCTTCGACGTTAATATAAATATGACTAACTCAATATTGCATAAATAACATACCAACACACCTGCAGGTTTCCCATTAAATCGTAATCCTTTTTTGGAAAAATGTGCACTCCATCATAACCTATGGGAAATCATATTGAAAACTAACATCATGAAATATCAAGAGTGATACTAATTGCACGTCCAAATGGTTCTTGCCGAGACAAAAATAATCCAACACTGCTGTGTTGTGCACAGGACAGTTTTGTATTTAGCTAGACATCTGCATAAACTGTAATATTGTTCTGCTGTCGTCACTAAAGACACAAGATCTTTCAGCAATATTGAAACATGATACAGTACTGAGTAGCTGTAAACACAACACACATGAGGCTTATGCTCTCAGAAATGAATTCTGGATAAATTGCTCACATAATATTAATTTCAAAGAACAAATGATTAGATACCAGGAACATGTGGTAATATTTTATGAAAACCATACTGACGTGAGGTTAATTCCCAATTTAGATGCTTGGATACACTGACCCTGTTGTGCAGTGAGCCCCTGAGTTCTCATATCAGGAAGTTGACATTGACAGGTTATGTGAAACATATATGTTTGTTTTGTTTTTGCCTCTAGAACTTCGATTTTATCTTTTTTCACAACAATAGCAGAATAAACCTTTATTCATATATGGTTAAGTATATTTTAACCTCCATTAGATGTTTTTTTTTCTATTTTACCAGTCTCTGTCGTCATTGATGAAAACAATCCAATTTTTATATCAAATATAAGGCAATGGCTGGAAATATAGTGAAAATATACCGATGTAATGCGTAATGAGTATCAATTATTTCTCAATCTCCCCCCCCCCCTCCCGTTAAGTTGATGGAAAGGTGGACTCCCTGGGATTTGAGGCTCTCTAGAATTAAAATCTCTCGGAATTGAATTCACATAGTCCAAGTATATGAAATCAGTTTCATATGTTGTGAGATAATGCTGTACCATTGAGAGATCATGTGTGTTTTGTTTGGGCTTCTCTGCTCCAACTGTTAGTAATAACAGAACTCAAGTCTTTTTGGTGCCCATTTCAAGACTGGACTTTGAACAATTATGATAACAGGGACCAGGCCACTGGAATAAAGTTTTCATCATGGTTGCCATATAAGGTTTGGGAATGTCGGTTCAGTATTTTGACCACCAGGTGACGCTGTAGTTGAGAAGCTTCATATCATCATGCAGATGCTTAGGGGGAAATGTACAAGAGATACAGTATGATTCATGTGAATGGAGATGGTGTTGAATTAAGAGGATAGACTTGAATATAGATGGATTCCATAGTATCTAGATTGCAGATAATCCCGGGAACAAAAATAGAGTCATGTTCCTCTCATTACTCTTTTTCAAATCAGCAGAGAGGGACGTAATCATTTTAAATTGAGTTAGTTTAAGGTCAAACATTTTTTTAATTAAAATAAGGAGACATACTTAAAGCATTATTAGAGATAACTAAGTAAGGCTTTTAAGTGGGAAGGAAAATAATTTTTAAAAGTTAAACAAAAGAAATATTGGCCGAAATATTGTTAACTGGGTTTATTAGATTTATTTACATTCTAGTTTAGTTGTATATACACATACCAGTCTAGTTATCGTGAAAAATGACGGTTTAACTTAATTATTTTTATAACATTATCTTAATTATGAAGAGAACATAGTGCAGTGAAGCTAAGATTTGAAGAACCTCTAATTTGATTATTTTAACATTAAAACAATGGATGTTTAAAGGTTATAGAATATCTGACTGGCGAATTTCAACATTAAGCAAGCTGTGATTGTCGTCACTATGGATGCTGTGTTACAAGTACTGCTGTTGTCATATGAAGGATCTATCAAAATAACAGCAAGGTATAATTAGCATTTTCAATATATGTTCATTATATGTTTCAATACATAACAGTTAATATCCTTTTAAACATCTAATCAGATAAAATATAGTCCTATATTCAACAAAATCTTGAAGTTGTAGTTTATCTAATTCTAGACCATTGAGATTTATGATCCAATACACAAATGTAGTATGAAGAGGATGTACAATCCTTTCCAGGATTATTTCAAGAGAAGGTTCCCAGATATTGTACTCAATACTTAGTAAGAAGAATTGACATATTTTCTGGGGGATATAAGGAAATTAATTATGTACTCTGAATAAGTATATGATAAAATATGTCTATCCAAATTAACTTGTTGGGAAATAATTAAAAAAATAATTATGATAGAGTTTCATTTTCTGATCATTTAAATGAGAATAGGAACAGATGATAATATCAAAGACTAAAATTATAGTATGATCCCTGTAGATCTTTGATGCATTAAATGCATGAAAAATATATTTTATAACAAATACGGCATTTGTTCACATAAAAAACAAAATGGAACCCCTTAATCTCAGACTATATTTTATATTTCGTTTATTCTAAAATATTTTTAAAAATTGCTTACCCCTTTTCATCTCAAATGTGCGCCAAGATTTCCCAATGGTATTCTCCAACACAACTTGATATTCACCGAACATCTGCATGGTCACACGCATAAACACAAATTCTATTTGTGTCTTTCCAGAATCCTTTGAACAGACATTTGAATTTTACCATCTTATATCAAATAAGACATCTCTTCAACATGACATTTATTTTCAGTCATTTAGAACTCAATATCGTTGTAAGAAAAACTCAAATGAGATGTTCGAGCTGTACTGCTCGATACGTATGAAAAGGCCACATTTCTGACTGTAACATTCTATCATGATGCATGATCTATTCATTTCTTTGTATTAACGACCTTTTCAGAACTGTTTATGTTTGATTGGGTCAGATAAACGCCTGTCACCGGGACTCTATGCACTACTCTTTTCGAAGAGTGATTTGGATCTTTCTTTTGCATTATCGCATAGACATGATAACAAACACCACGGCCTTTGATAACCAGTCCTGTAGCACTGGCTTGAATGGGAAACAACTTAGTAGCATTTAACAATAAAACATTTAATATTTCAAGTGATAATCTTTTTCTAATAAAACTTACTGATGATAACCTGGCGAAGTATTTTCCATCTACATTGTTTCCAGACTGAGTCAACTCCACCCTATGTGGTATTGTATTATTTTGAGAATATTTAGCAGACCATTCCACATAGGCTTTATTCACAGGAGGGTCTGCTGTGTACGTGCATACATATGCCACCTCCTTTTGGCCATAGTATGCCAGCAGTTCCTCCTCACAGTCAGAAAACCTCGGCCGGAATGACTCTAGTTTTAAAGAAAAAATATATAATTAGAGATGAAACGCTGACTGAAGCCAACCGCATATTGTGCATATTGTTAAGACAGAGACATTAAGCCATGTTTAAATATCCCTGGTTAAGAGTACAATTGCAACGTATAATATCGTGTTTTAATATTTAAGGAGCATAAATAAGATACATAAGAAAAATAAGAATCATATGCCCGTCTTGTATCTAATCAAGCTATTTTGTATATTGTACTGATGATAGCGAAACATACGTTATTATTTAGGCCAGAATAATGTGTCCAGCATCCCATCAATTTATTCGGAAAAAGGGATGAGAAGGAAATGTGTTTTTCAACGTATATCTATAATGCACATGCATTCTACTTTTTGTAGTTATTATCTGCGAGATGAAATTATTTTCTTGAGCAATATAATTATTGGAGAGGGAGTCAAATGACACCAATATTTTGTTCATGGCCTTAGGGTAATAATATACATGTATACCACGAAAGTTGGAGACTTTCCCAAAATTACCTTCTCTCCTTTTAAATCAAAATGAGATTCTTATCTATTCATTCTAATAGCATATATAAACTGGACTTACCTGTGTCAAGATCAACTATGAACTCAGTCTTGACATGTTTGTCAACCAACTGCTCAATCGATGACAAACAGGATATCTTCTTTTTCAGATGGTCATGGCTAATGTTCAACTTGACCTCTTTAGTGACGGTGTATGTCAGCTCTGTTCCCCTTATATCACCGACATTCTCTACAATCTCATAATTTCTGGAGACATTTTCGACGCGATTGTTTGCAGACGTGGCTGCCCAGAGGTCGTCTTCTCCTAAGCGGATGTTGAGAACCGGAACTGGATTGCCTCCGCTTGCCTCACACCGGATGCTAGCCTCACTGTTCTCGCTAAACTCAAAGCTAGGCACGGTTCTGTCTAGATTGCTTACTCTTTCCTCTACGCCATTTTTTACAGCTGTTATGTTGACAGTTTTAACGGGTGCTGTAACACAAACAAGGAAATCTTAATATGCAAAAATAAACGTAAATACTTTACTGCAAAATGTCCAGTAAGGTGTCAATATATTGTATCTCTGTAAACATTGTAAATATACATTATACATATACACATTATATATATATATATATATATATATATATATATATATATATATATATATATATATATATATATAATGTATATTTCCAATGTTTCAATATATAAAGATTCATAGGGATATTTATACCTACTTAAAACAGTGAGCTTTCCAACGGTAAGTGGGTTGGAGGCAGATCCCTGAGTTAATTCACATGCATAGAATCCATTATCCGATGGCCTCACATCTATAATACAATAATCAAATGAACGTTCAATCTTTAGACGAAATCATAACCAATCATATTCTGACCTATTTGTAATATGATGTAAATAAATGTATATAACCCAGCCCAATTTATATATTTATGCATTAGACTATATTAGATCAAACGAGTTTTTATGACAATATCAATATATTTACAGAGTAAAGTGAATGTAGTATATGAGTTATGATCTATACAGATTTCGAGGTATTTGGCCTGAATATATATACAGCTGTAAAATAGCTGCTAAAATATATTTTATGCAAGGGATATATACTTATACAATCTTGTGATTCCCAACCCTTAGGAGCACTCCACCTCCATTCCATTTAAGTACCCAGAATGCCGAAACAGTGAAGGGCACATATATTGATAGCATATACATTAACTATACCTGATATGTTTAACCTAAATATATAAGAAGTGACATTGATAGCATATACATTAACTATACCTGATATGTTTAACCTAAATATATAAGAAGTGACATTGATAGCATCTACATTAACAATACCTGATATGTTCAGCCTGAATATATAAGAAGTGACATTGATAGCATTTATATTAACTATACCTGATATGTTCAGCCTGAATATATAAGAAGTGACATTGATAGCATATATATTAACTATACCTGATATGTTCAGCCTGAATATATAAGAAGTGACATTGATAGTCTGGATATCTGCTTTCACTCTGTGGCTGATTGTCACGTGATTATTTA
Source organism: Amphiduros pacificus (assembly GCA_949316495.1). Lineage (NCBI taxonomy): Eukaryota > Metazoa > Annelida > Polychaeta > Phyllodocida > Hesionidae > Amphiduros > Amphiduros pacificus. Next base: position 51,616,780 of record OX439001.1, on the reverse strand, counting down.
TCGCCAGAGACACACTTTCCCAGTCTTTGTCCAGAGCGTCTGGCTGCACACCAGGCGTGTTTCCAGAGGGGTGGAGATACTTCTTCCAGTGCAGGAGAGCACCCACGTGGAAGTTGGTTTCTGTGCAGCTGAGGGTCACTTTTCCACCCTCCTCCACGACCTCAGGCTCTACCCGCATAGACAGAGAGTCTACCCCACACAGTGTGACTGAAATAAATTTTAAAAAAACTGTATATTATATTACATAGATTGTTCCACTTCGTCTGATTTCAAGGCCACGGGCCGTGGCGCAGTTGGTTTGAGTACCAGCTTATTAGCACCAGTTCCCCTGTGGTGATCCAAAGGTCGCGGGGTTGATCCCTGGCCATGCCAAGATTGAATTCATGATACAATTTCCCATATGAGCTGAGGCCCGTGCCTAGAGGGTTAACCCGTTGTCCTAGTAAATCTGTGACCTGGTGGGTTGTCATGTCAAGGACTTGCGACATGCCAATTCAGTGAGGCAGCACTATATCTGCTACAAGTAGGTCTCATCATGAAATGACTGAAATAATGTTCAAAGTGACGTAAAGCCCCAAACAAACAAACAAACAAACAAATCGTCTGGTTTCTGCATATGATTACAATACTCTTTTTGCTTTATAACATTTGAAGTAAATGATGGGACAAGGTTCAGTGGTATAATTTTGTAGGATTCGATTCCTGGTTAGGCACAATGTGTATGAGGCAGGGCATTCTGTCCAGGTTGCGGGCTTCTACCTGATATGATAAGCTTTAAATGTGATGAGGACTCTTGTTACGCATAAACATAGTCCATAACCGGAATACATATCATAAATATCCAATTATTGTTGTGGTCTAAAATTGTAATTGGGAAATGTATTCTGCAGGAACCATTATAACCCTTTGTTAGAGGACAAATTCGTTTCAAATATCAATTTAACTGTAAACAAGGTCATTAAAACTTAACATAGACACGGACGAGCTCAATATCACAGTTATATTCACTGACCGTAGGATTCTGCCTCTGCTAATAATGTAGTCCCGGTATTTTATATCAGCAATTAATAATTTGTTTTCACTCCCAAAATCATAATCATGAGTGTCTGAAATAGGTTAAACATGTCTTTGTCCAAAATGAAATGAAAAGACCATGTCATGTGATAATTGTATGTTTACATGTCCTTTTTGTCCTTTCATATGGAACAAAATATAGAATACAATTTTAGAATGCAAACAATGGATGTTCATAATTTAGGTATTTACCCATGGAGAGGTTTTCGGAGGTTTAATTCAGAGAACCATCAAGGTAGACTTCAGAATAATTATTTCATCTGTTTGATTTTAGATATCTAGATTGTTGCGTTGAACCTTATTAGCCAGTAGAACAAGTTAACCTTTAGAACATCATCACGGGCAAGGATTTGCCATTAATCGCAACCTTGCCATTTTTTCTTTTCTATTAAAAGTGAAAATAAGATAATATTCTTTTTCTTTATATTCCCCAACATTGTCATGACGTGCTGTATCCTATTGAGAAATCAACCATACGAGAATATTAATTCAAGTATTGTGGCATTTTGAGGACTGAGTTGAAAATGTTGATCCATCATATGACACATGAATAGATCTCCCAAATCTCAGAGTCAGATTTCTGCCTTAAACACGGAGTGGTATCGTTCCAATAAAAAAGTGATCATAGGAACAAAGCGTTCAATTATTTTATTTTTTTCAGGTCAGGGGTAAGTTTTGAGAGCTCATGGAGGAATGAGATTTGCATTGGTCACTGGAGATTTGCATTGGTATCATCCATGCTTGAAGCATTATTTTACTCAAGGGTTAATATTTTCCCACTGCCTTCCCTCTTGTCTGTTTGAGAGCAGCTTTCATTTAGCAGTCTTTCCCACACAGGAGCCAGAACCTTTTTATCAATAGGTACAAATAAATAAACAAATATAAATATATAAACTACAGTATATAATTTTGTCATATATTCAAATATCGTGCCCAATTATACCCCTGTCCAGGATGTTTCAAACTCAAGCGGAACACAGGCAAGAGGCAGATTCTGATATTCACAAATCAACATCTTAAAATAGTCTGACAGAAATACTCACCAACTGCTAAAGTCAAACTTAAGTATGGTAGTTTTATGGAAACCCTCTTCGTCATTCCTCCAGACCTGTCCATGTTGTTCAACATATCCAACGGCAAATATATTCAATGACAAGTTTCCCAGTTGTTTGGAGTCTGTCTAAATCACTACATGCATATGTTAAAAGTCAGGATATATATAATGATTACTGATGCCAACTCTTGTGACTAGATGACGATATGACATATCAAATGATAAAGCAGGACATAATTAATTTGTCACACTCACTATAATAAAATCTATGCTTACGTTTTAAATTTCCCGATGACAACATAGTTTGAAGAATTCATTAGAAATATTTTAAATGAAAGTGAAAGGATATAAATAGCGATTAAGGTATAATTTGCATGTAATATGTTTAGAATCGGAAGAACGATGGTATATCTCATGCAAAATAATTAGAACAGTCAGCTTTAGCTATATATCATATCCAAGATAAGATCTTCTTTGATCTCAGTGTTAATTATATTATTTGAAACATTGTGTAAAAAATCAATGAGCAAGGAATCATGTGATAAAGCGCAAAAAAAACCAAAGGAAAAAAAACAAAAAACAAAAAAAAAAACTCAAAAAGAACAAGGATCTCTTTTTTACAGTGAAATTCCCTTGCCTATCTAAGCCTCTACCACATGCCCTATGCTACTTTTGCCCTCATATACGTGTTTTCGCATTATATAATAAACCTGATTTGGAGGTAAAACAACAGGTCGTTGGGGATTAAAATGTTGAACTGTGCTGGCGGCAAATGCACACACACCTATTGCGACATGGTCAAAATAATTTGTGGTAGATGTGGTCAAGGTGTGAAAGCACTAACATGATATTTATGGGATGTATTTGTACAGGTAATACTGCAGAAGAGACGTCTATTAATTTGGGAGTGCTGGTTATAGGCATCAAAACAAAGATTTGGGGTGTACATAAAGGATATGTGGTATAGGCAATACTGCAGAAGACGAGGCCATTAATTTGGGAGTACTGGTCATGTGCTAAAGGTGCTGCAGCAGATATGGCCACCAATTTGGGAGTACTGGTCATGTGTTAAAGATATAGTAATGCTGCCACAGATATGGCCATCAATTTGGGAATACTGGTCTTGTGTTAAAGGTATTGCTGCAGCAGATATGGCCATCAATTTGGGAATACTGGTCTTGTGTTAAAGGTATTGCTGCAGCAGATATGGCCACCAATTTGGGAATACTGGTCTTGTGTTAAAGGTATTGCTGCAGCAGATATGGCCATCAATTTGGGAGTACTGGTCTTGTGTTAAAGGTATTGCTGCAGCAGATATGGCCATCAATTTGGGAGTACTGGTCTTGTGTTAAAGGTATTGCTGCAGCAGATATGGCCATCAATTTGGGAGTACTGGTCTTGTGTTAAAGGTATTGCTGCAGCAGATATGGCCGTCAATTTGGGAGTACTGGTCTTGTGTTAAAGGTATTGCTGCAGCAGATATGGCCATCAATTTGGGAGTACTGGTCATGTGTTAAAGGTATTGCTGCAGCAGATATGGCCACCAATTTGGGAGTACTGGTCTTGTGTTAAAGGTATTGCTGCAGCAGATATGGTCATCAATTTGGGAGTACTGGTCTTGTGTTAAAGGTATTGCTGCAGCAGATATGGCCATCAATTTGGGAGTACTGGTCTTGTGTTAAAGGTATTGCTGCAGCAGATATGGCTATCAATTTGGGAATACTGGTCATGTGTTAACGGTATTGCTGCAGCAGATATGGCCATCAATTTGGGAGTACTGGTCATGTGTTAACGGTATTGCTGCAGCAGATATGGCCGTCAATTTGGGAGTACTGGTCTTGTGTTAAAGGTATTGCTGCAGCAGATATGGCCATCAATTTGGGAGTACTGGTCATGTGTTATAGCTGATGCTGCAGCAGATATGGCCATCAATTTGGGAGTACTGATCATGTGTTATAGCTGATGCGGCAGAAGACATTGTCATCAATTTTGGAGTATTGATCATGTGTTACTAGCAATACAGCACCAGGGATTGTCATTAATTTGGGAGTGTCGGTCATATGTCGCATCATGAGGCCAACACTTTACTCGTTCCATTATTTTTGTTCCAATGTAAGTTTATTCATTCAATTTGTACATCACACTTTTGCTGTTTCTCAATTATATTCATCCCCATGTCATACGTTTTATTAATTATGGCCCCTTTGTCAAACAAACAAAACATTTGCACTGTGATGGAGATCGTGCCAACTGAAACATTTTATAATGTGATTGGGTCATGTATCTCTGTAATACAGTGTATTTGAGAAGTATATGCAATATCATATTTACACCAAAACACGTAAGTGTAATGTATATCAAATGCATAAGACATAACCATCTGGTATATATGAGATATTGTATACTGATCGATTTATTTATATACTCTTTTATTCGTTTATAACGATACATTTAACAAAGCTACAAATTAAATTTGGGCTCTACACCAGACTATTTTCTATTTTCTAAAAAGAAAATAGTTGTGTGGATTGAAAAGAATATTGTAAATTTATTGATTTGAATAATTTCTGGCCTAAATCCAGTGTTGTCCAGACATGTCATAACGTCTTGTAGGTGAGCATCAGCTAGGTGGTCTGAATTATCTACCCAATAATTATCCATTCATCTCTTCCTGTAAAAGAAAAGGGATATGGTGAATTTAAAAAAAGGATGGATTACAAATTATATTCAAACATTCAATCTATATTGCAAAGACAGCATCGAAGTTCACTTAATATATATGTTTAATGTTTATCTTTCCCCAAGACACATATCATAGATAGAGCACTTATTCCCTTTCATTTATTTATTAAAACCATTCATATGTTGCAAATCGAATTAAAAAAAAAACATTGACTCCTCTTATGGCGTCATGGATTAATAACTTTATGTATCATACACTAATATTTCATTCTCATTTTTGTCATATATTGGTCATTTTCTGTTAAAGCTATCATAAATTGGTTGTTTTCTGACAAAACCTTTTTGAAATCACGGATCTCACAAGCAATTGAGATATTATGTCATCACGGTCTGCATCAAAACAGAGATTTTGGGTGTACTTGGGTGTGGTCATGAAATAGTGATACAAAGAAGCTATTTCCCTGAAATCAACCAATATGCGCATGCCAGGATTATTATGTTTTATTGAAAGTTCCAAGTATTCATGTGACCACTGTTGTGGTATGTAAGGGTGTAAGGTGCCCATTGTTACTAAAACCTTACTCCGTAGGTGTTTGCATCTACTTTCAAATTGCATAGACATTTATTTTGATTTGGTTTTATTAGAGACCTTTTCAGCAGTGTCTAGGCTATATCAGGTGAGACAGAAGCCTGTCACCGGGACTCAATGCCCTAATTTTTCGAAGATTGCCTGGGGTCTTTCTTTTGTATTATCACATTGACATGATAACACAAACCACGGCCTTTGAAGCAGTCATGAAGCACTGGTTGGAATGGGAGGAAACAACTCGGTAGCCTATATTCACCCTTTTCACCCTTTTCGACCATCCAGTATGAGTATTTCTCCCAACAGGGCTGTGTGCCCCCGATCTTTAGCATGAGAGACAGATGTCTTACCTAGTGAGCCACGTCCTACCCCCAGACAATAATGTAGGGGTGATATGAAAACATTTAATCACGGAGTTCAGGATATAAAAATTCATATTATGTGATGAAAAGAATTCTGAAAATAATCTGATTTCATGTAAGCTTATAACCACAGCAAGTTACATTCGTAAAATGATTATCCATTCAGATATTTAGATGAATATTATGAAATATCGAACCGCTGAATACTCAATACTAAAACATTTAACTTTGAAGTTGATCTGAAGTAAAGTATATAAACTTCACATTGAAGGTGATTGATTTCTTACGTTTGAATAACCAGTGTCTCAAAAACTTCTGGGCCAGAAGGTAGGGCCCTGCAGCCAATTTCTCCCGTGTCTGTCGCCTGTACATCTGAATATGGAATATAAATATACATTTAGTTATATATTCTACAAAAGCAGAAACAGTGCAATAAGTTTAAATATATAAATTTAGGCAAGTGAGCTAATGATGATACTAATGGCAACCCAGTAATGTGAGGATGAATATGTAAAATCTCATTTAGGTCTGATATCACCAAACAATCCAGTATAAATGATTTGGCTGGGATATTGATTTAGGATGTGTCTGTTTAAATTGGTCTCATATGATAATGGACATAACCCAGAAAAATACCATAAAACGTTTCACATCACACTACAGATATATTAGCTAACAGATTCATAAAAAAATGATAAACAAGAAAAACAAGAAAAAAACAAAAAACAGGTAGATGTACCTTGGATCTCCAGTGTAAAGGTCAATTGAGTTTGTGCATTATAATCCACCCCAGCATGGTATCTCTCTCTGTAAGGACCATTTACATAGGTATTGATTGCAATCTCTGTCTCCTGGTCATCAACTTTCTTTATCCATCGTAACATTGAAATTTCGTCTGAACTGCTGGCCTGGCAAGTGAATGTCACTGTTTCACCTTGGGTCACTGGTCCAGTCCTTTCAAGGTCAAGGCTCAATGACTGGGCCCCTCCAACCACAACTGTAAGTCATATCATATAGCTGTGACATCTACTGGCTCAAGCCTTACAAAAAGGTTCGATACATGTATACATCTATTGTAAGTTAATATATCACATGACAAGTTCAATAAATTGATTAAGCGGGTTTATACATAACATATATATTGAAAGCGAGAGAAAAGAGTGCACATGTTATATTTATATTAAACATTGAGAGGAAGCTGGTATTATCTAGCTGGGAGGAGAGAGACCTGGTATTATCTAGCTGGGAGGAGAGGGACCTGGTATTATCTAGCTGGGAGGAGAGGGACCTGGTATTATCTAGCTGGGAGGAGAGGGACCTGGTATTATCTAGCTGGGAGGAGAGAGACCTGGTATTATCTAGCTGGGAGGAGAGGGACCTGGTATTATCTAGCTGGGAGGAGAGATACCTGGTATTATCTAGCTGGGAGGAGAGGGACCTGGTATTATCTAGCTTGGAGGAGAGAGACCTGGTATTATCTAGCTGGGAGGAGAGGGACCTGGTATTATCTAGCTGGGAGGAGAGGGACCTGGTATTATCTAGCTGGGAGGAGAGGGACCTGGTATTATCTAGCTGGGAGGAGAGGGACCTGGTATTATCTAGCTGGGAGGAGAGAGACCTGGTATTATCTAGCTGGGAGGAGAGAGACCTGGTATTATCTAGCTGGGAGGAGAGGGACCTGGTATTATCTAGCTGGGAGGAGAGGGACCTGGTATTATCTAGCTGGGAGGAGAGGGACCTGGTATTATCTAGCTGGGAGGAGAGAGACCTGGTATTATCTAGCTGGGAGGAGAGGGACCTGGTATTATCTAGCTGGGAGGAGAGAGACCTGGTATTATCTAGCTGGGAGGAGAGGGACCTGGTATTATCTAGCTGGGAGGAGAGGGACCGGGTATTATTTATCTGGGAGGAGAGGGACTTGGTATTATCTAGCTGGGAGGAGAGAGACCTGGTATTATCTAGCTGGGAGGAGAGGGACCTGGTATTATCTAGCTTGGAGGAGAGAGACCTGGTATTATCTAGCTGGGAGGAGAGGGACCTGGTATTATCTAGCTGGGAGGAGAGGGACCTGGTATTATCTAGCTGGGAGGAGAGGGACATGGTATTATCTAGCTGGGAGGAGAGGGACATGGTATTATCTAGCTGGGAGGAGAGGGACATGGTATTATCTAGCTGGGAGGAGAGGGACCTGGTATTATCTAGCTGGGAGGAGAGGGACCTGGTATTATCTAGCTGGGAGGAGAGAGACCTGGTATTATCTAGCTGGGAGGAGAGGGACCTGGTATTATCTAGCTGGGAGGAGAGGGACCTGGTATTATCTAGCTGGGAGGAGAGGGACCTGGTATTATCTAGCTGGGAGGAGAGGGACCTGGTATTATCTAGCTGGGAGGAGAGGGACCTGGTATTATCTAGCTGGGAGGAGAGGGACCTGGTATTATCTAGCTGGGAGGAGAGGGACCTGGTATTATCTAGCTGGGAGGAGAGGGACCGGGTATTATTTATATGCGAGGAGAGGGACCTGGTATTATCTAGCTGGGAGGAGAGGGACCTGGTATTATCAAGCTGGGAGGAGAGAGACCTGGTATTATCTAGCTGGGAGGAGAGAGACCTGGTATTATCTAGCTTGGAGGAGAGGGACATGGTATTATCTAGCTGGGAGGAGAGAGACCTGGTATTATCTAGCTGGGAGGAGAGAGACCTGGTATTATCTAGCTGGGAGGAGAGGGACCTGGTATTATCTAGCTGGGAGGAGAGAGACCTGGTATTATCTAGCTTGGAGGAGAGGGACATGGTATTATCTAGCTGGGAGGAGAGAGACCTGGTATTATCTAGCTGGGAGGAGAGGGACCTGGTATTATCTAGCTGGGAGGAGAGAGACCTGGTATTATCTAGTTGGGAGGAGAGGGACCGGGTATTATTTATATGCGAGGAGAGGGACCTGGTATTATCTAACTGGGAGGAGAGGGACCTGGTATTATCTAGCTTGGAGGAGAGGGACATGGTATTATCTAGCTGGGAGGAGAGGGACCTGGTATTATCTAGCTGGGAGGAGAGGGACCTGGTATTATCTAGCTGGGAGGAGAGGGACCTGGTATTATCTAGCTGGGAGGAGAGGGACCTGGTATTATCTAGCTGGGAGGAGAGGGACCTGGTATTATCTAGTGGGGGAAAGAGGTTCCTTGAATTTATCCAGCTGGGAGGAGAGAGACCTGGTATTATCTAGCTGGGAGGAGAGTAAGCTGGTAATATCTAGCTGGGAGGAGAGGGACCTGGTATTATCTAGCTGGGAGTAGAGGGACTTGGTATTATCTAGCTGGGAGGAGAGAGACCTGGTATTATCTAGCTGGGAGGAGAGAGACCTGGTATTATCTAGCTGGGAGTAGAGGGACCTGGTATTATCTAGCTGGGAGGAGAGGGACCTGGTATTATCTAGCTGGGAGTAGAGGGACCTGGTATTATCTAGCTGGGAGGAGAGTAAGCTGGTAATATCTAGCTGGGAGGAGAGGGACCTGGTATTATCTAGTGGGGGAAAGAGGTTCCTTGAATTTATCCAGCTGGGAGGAGAGAGACCTGGTATTATCTAGCTGGGAGGAGAGGGACCTGGTAATATCTAGCTGGGAGGAGAGGGACCTGGTATTATCTAGCTGGGAGGAGAGAGACCTGGTATTATCTAGCTGGGAGGAGAGGGACCTGGTATTATCTAGCTGGGAGTAGAGGGACCTGGTATTATCTAGCTGGGAGGAGAGGGACCTGGTATTATCTAGCTGGGAGTAGAGGGACCTGGTATTATCTAGCTGGGAGGAGAGAGACCTGGTATTATCTAGCTGGGAGGAGAGTAAGCTGGTAATATCTAGCTGGGAGGAGAGGGACCTGGTATTATCTAGTGGGGGAAAGAGGTTCCTTGAATTTATCCAGCTGGGAGGAGAGAGACCTGGTATTATCTAGCTGGGAGGAGAGTAAGCTGGTAATATCTAGCTGGGAGGAGAGGGACCTGGTATTATCTAGTGGGGGAAAGAGGTTCCTTGAATTTATCCAGCTGGGAGGAGAGAGACCTGGTATTATCTAGCTGGGAGGAGAGGGACCTGGTAATATCTAGCTGGGAGGAGAGGGACCTGGTATTATCTAGCTGGGAGGAGAGAGACCTGGTATTATCTAGCTGGGAGGAGAGGGACCTGGTATTATCTAGCTGGGAGTAGAGGGACCTGGTATTATCTAGCTGGGAGGAGAGGGACCTGGTATTATCTAGCTGGGAGTAGAGGGACCTGGTATTATCTAGCTGGGAGGAGAGGGACCTGGTATTATCTAGCTGGGAGGAGAGTTAGCTGGTAATATCTAGCTGGGAGGAGAGGGACCTGGTATTATCTAGTGGGGGAAAGAGGTTCCTTGAATTTATCCAGCTGGGAGGAGAGAGACCTGGTATTATCTAGCTGGGAGGAGAGTTAGCTGGTAATATCTAGCTGGGAGGAGAGGGACCTGGTATTATCTAGTGGGGGAAAGAGGTTCCTTGAATTTATCCAGCTGGGAGGAAGGATAATACTAGGATAACAAAAAGTATACATACCCAAAATCATGGCGAGATATATGATGAGTTGATTCATAATAACTTTTTTAATATTTCAAACAAACATCAAGACTACCAACATAAATATTAAGACATATAGTCCTGGATTACTGTTAACTGTGTTCAATACGATAAATGCAGCACGAAGTATAGGCCATATCATTTACCCAGCCAATATGTGGGACACTGTGAGCATGGAAATTAATATCATATATAATGAAATAACATCAGTGTAACAATTTGTATAGGGTTAGGGCAATTGGAATGATATATAGATACAACACAATAATCTGTATGAATGTGCCATATGCGGTAATAGTTGGGTTTTATATGAAGCAGCTTTAACAAATAATCTGCTACAGACATAACATTGTTCAATTGTATAACTTTTTCCAGGTGTTACTTTTGAGGCTTCAACCTTTTATGTATTGAGAGAAGTCTTGTGTGTTATGAATTTATTGTAGTGTATTATAATTATTATTTATTTTAATCCCCATCTTTCTATTGGTGGTCTATGAGGGTGTTAGACATGTACCAAAAAAGAAATAATTTGTTTGTTTGTTTGGGGTTTTACATGACTTTCAACATTATTTGAGTCATTTCGTGATGAGACCTATTTGTAACAGATATAGTGCTGCCTCACTGAATTGGCATGTCGCAAGTCCTTGACATGACAACCCACCCGGTCTCATGAATTCAATCTCGGCATGGACAAGGATCGAACCCACGACCTTTGGATCACCATAGAGGAACTGGTGCTAATAAGCTGGCGCTCTAACCAATTTCGCCAAGGCCCGTCGCCCAAGAGAAATAGTCAAACAGACCTCTTTAAGATACTTCACATCAGTGTCTTAATTCAAAGGTGCTCTATCAGCCAAAATGAGTAATGATAACTCAAAATCCGTGGGCGATCCAGTTGTCAACAAAGGTAATAGTAATGCTAACCACACATTCTACTGAAAAATCTTAAATGGATAGTTTTAGCAGATAACCCATCTACTATCAAATCTCATGAAATATTGTGTGAGAGCATCATGATCAGTTCAACCTTTTGATTTCAAAATTAAGGTTTAAAAACATTTGTATTGTGTATGGAAAAAGAGCCTAAAATCTGATTTCATGAAAGCTTCAAAAGTAACACCTGAGAAATGTTCCACTCAATTACTACACCTGCTATATTTTGGTTCTTCAATATTAAACACATTTAGTGACAATTTGTATCCAAAACATATATTAACAATTATGACCTGATGATTAAACATGAATATGCTTCATGGACCTGTTCACAATCCGCAAATTATAAACCAGTCAAAATAGCTATGTCTCCTGAATAATGAGATCAAATCTCATTTCCTTTATTTCTCAACATTTTGGGAATATTTTCTCAATATTGAAGATAGTTTATATCATAATCATAATATGGTAAATGTTTCATAATATCAGGTTACCGTCTTCCAAACTGATATCTGCTACTCTCTCCAGAGTATTTATAAAGAGAATTATTGTCTTCCATTCCATGGTATTTTAGGGTGTCATCATCTGGAGATATAAAATATGCACCTCGTGTCCAATTAAGATATATCCATTGCATTTCACACTTCAACAATTATTACGTGTGGTACACATTTTATATACATTTGTGGACAGATTTACAGCATGTATAGACTTATACAAAACATTGAAATCGTGGTAAACAAAAGGCACATATAAAGGTGTATTGCATCACTAGGTATATGTTAAGCTTATAGACTGTGGCAAATTAACATAATATGATATATAATATAATTGTGATATTACATCGCAGTATGCACCAATGGGGTATTGACCTTCATGATTATGGAAACAGTGATATCATCATGGCGGTCTAAGGCCTTCTATAGTTAATACAACTGTTCTGTTGAATAATTTACAGTAATATATTTATGACAGGAATCTATTGTTAAATAATCTTTAAATTAACAAAATATAATTACTATTGCATGCAAACTGGTTGAGTAGACTAAATGCTTATTTCTACTCATTTCTAAATGTTCTTGAACTCTTGAAAATATTTTTTTTATAAATTAGACTTGACATTAAAATCATATTTTAAAAATCAATAACAAAATAAATTTCTACAGGTTCTATTTTTATTATAGTTTTGGTATATGAGTTATTTCTCAGACGTATATAACCATATCTCTTCATACAATTACCAATAGAATTGTCACAGCAAGGAGCAACTCGGATCTAGTTATCCGGTGGCCAGAAGCGCGAACTCGCTCGATTTCTGAAAAGTAAATAAAAAGAAATATCCACAGGTCATTTCAACACACCAGTCAAGAAGAATCCTACCAATATAATATTATAACACAGTGACATTGCAAATAATGTCTATTTGATGAATTCAATACAAATAGGCTTGTGATGATGTACACTTGCTTGGTATCATTATCAAGAAATCAGCTCAATGATAAAAGGTCATACTGACAACAAGGTGAATGAGCGAGTGATGGACCTTGGTATTATTATTGACTCTGAAATGAACTTGATGGCACAAATTTGGAAGATATGCCACATAAAAACATATTTGCGAATAGGTGGCCAAAACCTTGAGACGTGCCTTTGAGACATTAAGCCTATATTATGAACAGCCTTATTGTTGCAAAAAACGACATTAAAAACTGCATAGATTGTCATAGATCAGTGAACTCTGCAGCACATGTAGTAGGGGAGGTCAAGATCAGGATTTCCAATATACCCAGGGAATTGCATTGTCTCCCGTTCTGTTCCTTACTAAGTCCCATAACGGTTAGGCACCCTCTTAGGTGAGCACCAAGCGGACCAGAGGACTTTTATTCCGTCATGTGTAATTCACGTCATTTACTTTTTATGATATGAAAAGAAGACCAAGGTATTAGCTAGGAGAATTCTATTGCGCTCACCCCGAGCTAAATTTGGTGAATTATACAGAACATTGTCATATTGCAAAAAAAAAACCAAGAACTTTACACATTTAATTTACGCTTTGGTTAAAATTGAGTTTTTTCAACTACCTGTACAGGCCCCCTTTAATATTTGTGGTGTCCAATATAGGTCCTTTGATGAATTTTAATCACAATAAGGAATCTGTGGTGGCAGTTTGGATACTTCTAGCAAAGGTCTGTGTAATTCATGATGTGTATACGTCATCACTTACAATGTACTTTAGAGGTTTACTTTATTGTAATATCGAAAAAAAGTATTTATATTTTTCATCCTATGGTTCCCAAACAAATTATTCAGGAGATACTTTCCAAACGGTTCAGGTGCCCAGTGGTATATACCTAATAGAAGATTGAGGATATCACTATATTCTTGGTTTCTGGCATCGATCTTTCATATTGCAGACTATTCATGATTATTTTAATCTTTTTAATTTAGTAAAAAAAGGAACCAAACCTTCTACAAGGGTTATTTCTTGTTTTGTTTTTCCAAGGGCATTGGATGCTTCAAAGAAGTATTTTTGAAAGTGTTGTCTGAACACACGATCTATCTGTAGAACCATCTTGGCTTCATTATCAGCATCCTGTTGATCAATTAAAAAATCAGTGTTATTTGAGATATAAACATTTCATCAAATTCTAAACAGAGCTGCACTTATCAATAACACCACAAATGTCCTCTCAATGAGTTTCGTGCTTTTATGCTTCAGGATTGATGCATTTTCATGATATCTGGGTTAAATACAGTCCTTGTTTATATGAAAACGTGGATCCAGGCAAAATGTTGAGTGAACAATCTTGTCATGAGTAAAGATAAATACAATTAATCAGACACAAGTTTCAGCCTCATCCTAATACTGAGAAATTTACATTATATCAATTGAGCGAAAGGGAAGTTCGTATTTAGTGGTTTCTTTTTTGCCCATCTTTGTGTATGCTACATCTATCTGCTTCAATATGAAATGCATATATATGTTTGTTGTGATTTATGTAAGGCGCACTGTGATGTCAAGCTTAGTCTATTGCTTCCTTGTATATGGAATCACTGTATATTGTAAAATAAAATATTCTGCTGTGCAATGAACACTCTATCCATATTATTTTCTCCACATGGGAATCTCTATAATGTTGTTACATAACAGGGTCAACTGAATTGAATAACTATTGTCAACTAACTGTGTATGTTGAGTATTATCTGATATGTAATTATGTCAAGTTTGTTTTAATTGCATTATTGTTCTAGTTTTATGGTATTGCAGAGACATATATACTGGCTGAATTGAGTTTTGAATGTCAATAAATACAGTGTATCTTGCTTATTTCCTGTCTCTTTTTTTATTATTAACCAGTCACATGCTTACCCCATTAAAAACCTGTGCTGAATAATGGCCTTTGTTTTCATTGGCTTGAATGGGTTCCATTGCCATAGTCTGTGCATCATAGAATAAAATATCTAATCGGTCTACTGGGGGGTGGGCTAGCACTATGCACTCAATCACTACAGACGTTTGATGTAGCCGAGCTGTCGGATACTTATCACAATTAAACCTGGGTTTATCTGTTTAAAAGATATTGAAGAACAAATTCTTTTTAAGGAAATAGATGGCAAGTGGAAATAGTTAAGTCTCTACATGTGTTTTTTTTAAATAATCACTAAACATAAAAACTCTTAAAAACTTGGCTTGGTGAAGATGTTCCTTTGTATGCACAAAATATATATATAATTATTTCTCCGAGAAACACTTTTCTATGGGAAATTGATCACGTTTGTCTGTAACTGAAAGCAATGCTTACATCCTGAGAGCTCGATGTAGATTCCTTGGCTTTCCTTCTCCAGCTCGGACCCAGGCACCACACCTTCACAGCGCAGCTTGTTGCCAGACATGCTGTAGTCGATTTCCAGAGACTCGTTAGCCATTGTGACATTGTAGGTAAGCTCCTGAAGTCCACGTTTGCCCTCACCCTGTCAAATACACCTTCAATTCTTACCTCAATAGGTTCATCCGTCTTGAGAAAGTTGCTGGTTATAACATTGATTTTTATTAACAAAACCACAAATGATTTCTTCAAAATATCAGTATTGATTACTGGTGAGTGTTTATATCATTGTGTAGGACTACCTTAATGAGTTCATCTGTCCTGACAAAGCTGCTGGTAATGTCTTTCTCATCGTCACCAGATCCAACCAGTATCTTGACCTCAGGTTTGGGGTAGCCACCGTTGACCATACATTTAACATTGCGCCTCTCACCCTCGTGAAATGTCACAGTTTGGTTCTCATCGTAGATCATGTGGTGAGATCCATCCATATCCCCTGACGTGAGCTGCACCACCTTAATTGGTGCTGTTGAATATAATGTAATAGATATATAACAATTGATATAAAATACTATTAGGCCATTCCTTTTATAGACAAAATTTGTATTTACCATATGTCTGTATATGTGTCGAAATATTTAAATCTGTCAGAATCATTGTAACTTTGGTTTTAACATGATATGCACAGATTATAATTCATTTATAATATGCATCCCTTGTGATCTGTGATCTACTTTCTGTCTTTGGAAATATTCTTACACTCACACAAAACTGTCAACTTCTTGAAAACAACATCAACATCGTGTGACGGGATTTTACAACCAATTTCACCTGAGTCAGTTGTCTGAACATCTGCAATGATTGAAGTCATATTTTTGATTGAACTGTCCAAAAATCCTAAATTGTATTAAGGTTCAAATCTCCATGCAAACAATTTCTGGAGAAGATATCTAAAATAGATATTCATATAAAAATATCATGACAACAGTTAATATATTTATTGTGTGTGAATTTAAGATATATTAATGCTAAACCACATTAGAATCTTACATCTCATAGCAACAAGCAACAAGCTCAGTAAGCAAGGATCTGGCTATCTATCCAAAAACAATTATCTGAATCATCACATTTTTAAATTTGACTTCCTAATTTACAAATATATCTGGAGGTTTAACATTTAAACAAGACTTGAACTATCAGTAGGTACAAATGTCTGAAATATTCTCAAAGAACATGCTTCATTCTCTTACAGTCACACAGTATTCTGTATTTTGAGTGCCCTACTTCTTACCTCTGATTTCCAGATTGTTTACCACTCTTTGTGTTGTTCCATCATATTTCAGTTTGGCAAAGTATCTTTCTGTCTCCCCGAACGGGTTATTGATGAAGTCATTGGTTGCAATTTCTGTCTCTTGCTCCTCGACTTTCTTTATCCAATTCATGAGTATGAAGGGTTGTGCTGAAAAGACTGTGCATGTCACAGTCACTGTATCACCAATGTTCACTGGCCCTTCTTTGCTGATCTCCATGTTAATTGTTACCTGTCCCTCAACCACAGCTGAAAAAAGTGGGTAGGTGTTATGGACCTTGATGTGAATATGTTCTGGCATCTCAGTCAAGGGTGTGCTGCTAACATGGCCAGTGTTTCAAGTATATTTACATCCCAGAAAAAGTTCAATGCAGGCATGCCCCAGACAGTAAGAAATTGTATTAAATATAATATATATATGACCATCCATTATCACGCTCTGAAACACGAGTGTTCCCGAAGTGCTTGTTAACCATTATACACAGACATCACCAAATGAATATAGGGGCCACTTCGAACAATGGTAAAAGAATAAAATAACGTAATTATTGGTTCGCCGAGTGAACTGGAAAGGTGGAGAGATTGGGTTTTTACATCATGGAAACTCTCTTTCATTGCAAGCAGAACTTTCTAACTCAAACCCTCATCCATGGACCTCATGGAGGCTTCACTCAATATTACGGAAAAAGGGTACTGAGCGACCATTTTGATCATTTTATGATCTGATTTGGGTTCATCCTCCACATGGCTCTCGAGCAAACTATTTCCTCTATAGGTCAACACTGGGTCGTGGCTATTCCATGTTTGAGATAGAAAAAAAAGAAACAGTTCCATATCAGAAACGTATTTACTATAAGACAGTGTCTTGACGACAAAACAGTTGAAACCCTAATATATACCTTTGTCACAACAGCCCATGATTATGGCAATGGTCTTCATGCTGAACTTCCTACAGCTGACATTACCAAAACTAAAATATCTGCAAAACTGTATATCGTAGTTGGGAAAATTAGGAACTGAAAAAATAAAGAACTGCATTGGCCTTTTAATCAATAATATTTCATCTCTATTAAGTATGCTGCTATTGCAATCAATTGTTCCAAAGCAACCAATATTTCCATAACAACCAATTATTCCATAGCAACAGCATCTTTGTCTTATTTGTCGATCAATTGACGCCTTTTAAACCGTGTCTTCCACATAAATAACTGTTTGTAGATTTCATTGTATCCCAGCAGACACGCATGGATTTCAGAAACTCATCTGCAATCAGATATCCACGTGGTTAAGACATGATTTTCAAGACGTGAATTTCTGGTCCAGTTTATGACTTTGTTAAGGCACGATTTTTAAGACACGGTGTTCTGGTCCAGTTAATGACGTGGCTAACTGATGGAATATACAAACCAAAATGTCGTGAATTGTCCAGATCAATGAGACATGATTTTTTCACATGGATAAGACGTGACCTTTTCACGTGGATAAGACGTGAATGTCTTGTCCCGTTTTTAATGTGATTAAGATATAATTTTCAAGATATTAAAGATTATTTGATACAAGACATGTTTAAGATATCACATTTGTTTTATAAAAATGATCAAATCTTCAGATTATGATATTTCATCATGCACTAGTCAAGCTCAACATTTTTAGACAGGCCAATTATTAGCAGAATTGTAAATGACATATTATATCATTATTTATTTTATTTTATTTTAATTTTCAATATTGATATGAATAATTTTACAAATTATGTCATCTAGAAAAATGATAGACCTCACATTAACAAAGTTCAGTTATCGTGTTTGGATTCGAATGACTTCAATGTTATGTATACCTGATAAAAAATCAAAGTTATATAAATCTATAAAAAGTCTACTGTAACGAATAGTCTACTTTAAGGGTGTAAATAATGTCGTTTAAAACAAAACAGTATTACAGTATAGAAAAAGACATATCCAATATTGTGTATGACTGATTCACGCCACGTCTATTTTCTCCAGGATTTTCAAACCCAAGCTATTTGAAATTACCAGGGGTCAAGGCGGCGTGTGAGAGATATCGACAATTCATCGTATTTGTTTTTAATCATTTAAAATGTGAAGCTCTCGGAATATAAATATGATACAGCTCTTGATAATACTGCGCCTTAACAGGCTTAAAATACACTGAGAACATTTTTAGTACAGATATAGAATCTGAAATAAAAATATAAAATTCGGTCTATCTTTTGAAGCATAATTTAAGCATACATGTAGTAGTAATACGTACCCAAGGTGATGGCAAGGTATGTGAGCAGAATAATCATGATTACTTCAATAAGTATGTATAGATAGAATGGATGTGAGGGCATATGATCTAGATCACGATAAAAGCAGCATCAATTTACACAAGCAAAATGTAGAACAGGGCTGATATTATGCCTAGAAAGTTGGTAATGTAGGTCTAGCCATTATATAAATTACATATTAAATTTGAAATTTACCAGATCCTTTGTGCCCAATTAGATATTTTGTTTACCCTACAATCCATAGCATGAAGTAAAACCCGCATCATAAAGGACATATTTCATTTTCTGACAATTGATTTGTGACATTTCAAGCAGCATGGGGTCAGTTGAGTAAAAGTGAACGCTGGAAGACTAACATTGGACACATACCTTAAGAAACAATATCTGCAGTAAAGAAAAGTTGTTCGTGGAATATACCATTAGAATAGGTCAGGATCCTCAAGATAGAAATAAGACAGAAAAAGGCAACCCTTGGCCAATATTAACAACAGTTTTTTTTCGGTTGGATGGGGACTGACTAACTTGCTTTTATTGTTCAAAGAATAAATTTGCACAAACTATTAGGAAAAAGATATTGAAATCTTTTAAATGCATTGAGGATAATCATAACTGATCTATTCTATCTAACATTTTGAAAAATATGAAAGGTGTGTAAATTTATACTCATGACTAGGAGCTGGTCAGGGATCAGGGAAATATATTTTACACTTGACCACTGGATATTATGTCATGTAAGAGAAATGCGTCCATGCTGAAATACTGAAACATTGCTGGATGCAGTGGAAGACTGTCACGTGTTACGGAACAAGTAACTCATGATAAATCATATAAATATAGGTATTCACCTAATGGTAACTGTCATTATTAAAAGGAATAAGTAGAATCTCTGTTATAAAGGAACTTTTATTGTGTTCTCATCTTTTGCAATGTGTATGCATTGAGGTAAATGTTAATAAATATATTACACATATATATATTATACATATATACTATCGGTTTCATAAGTTACATAAGACATTAAAGGTATATATTTTATCAATATAAGAACAACAAAATATGTTTAAAGGTCCTCTTTGTACAAAGATATAGTCATTGTCAAAGGTTCATCCATACAAGATGTACAAAGGGTGACAATTTACATCTAAACTAAATAAAGGCACAGATAGTAATTTTTTCACATAGAACTTATATCACAAACCATGATCTCTGATAACCAGTCATCGAGCATTGGTTAGATGTCCACCTTTCTCAGACATTCAGAATGACCAGAAGTACCGAATGCCTTGTCCCATCATTAATTACACATACTTATTTAGAGTATGAGCTACAATAGATAAGTGGCCAACTGGTTTAAGTACAATCCGAGACATGACTTGCCTATCAGTTGCATACCTGCATTTTACAACATTGAAAAAAAGGAATTCTGTCTCAATCTTCCCCTAATACATAAGTTGCATTTATATTATCACTGCTTAAAGGAGACACCCAATAGTATGTCTCTAACCCATAGACTGTTTCTACAATATCTATCTTATTTTTTTTTTTAATTTGCCTATTAATGAAGACTTTTCATTGGCCATATAACATATCACGCCGTCTTTGCACTTCATACGTGAGCGGCAAAATGAGGCAGTTGCGGGAGTCCTGAGACATGTATAGGAATCCTGAGACAGTTGTGGGAGTCCTGAGACATGTATAGGAATCCTGAGACAGTTGTGGGAGTCCTGAGACATGTATAGGAATCCTGAGATGTTGTGGGAGTCCTGAGACATGTATAGGAATCCTGAGATGTTGTGGGAGTCCTGAGACATGTATAGGAATCCTGAGATGTTGTGGGAGTCCTGAGACATGTATAGGAATCCTGAGATGTTGTGGGAGTCCTGAGACATGTATAGGAATCCTGAGATGTTGTGGGAGTCCTGAGACATGTATAGGAATCCTGAGATGTTGTGGGAGTCCTGAGACATGTATAGGAATCCTGAGATGTTGTGGGAGTCCTGAGACATTTATAGGAATCCTGAGACATGTATAGGAATCCTGAGACATTTATAGGAATCCTGAGACAGTTGCGAGAAATCCAACCTCACTTTGGAATGTCTGTTTTATAATTTTCAATCAAGCAACGAAGTTACACTTAAAGTGAGCTTATTACAACTCTTATATCCTGATTACTTTTAAATGGACATGCGTTTTTTCAGTAGTCCTGCAGGTGTAGTAGCCTCTGTAGCAAACAGTAAGAAGAACAACGGTGAAGAACCAGTAGCCCCATCTAGTGAGGCAGCAAGAGTCCACGCCAGGTCTGCCATAGTACACCGTGTGATTCTTCTTTGCCTCAGGCATTTCCCACTCCTGAAATTATAATGATTATGTAATCTGATGGGAAAAAATAGAATCTCAATTTGTCAATCTATTATTGAAATATGATTACACCAAATGCCAATCTTGAGCCAAAAGGTAGAACAGTTTGAAGGTAAATTCGATATTTTAATTATATTTTCAATGATCGATATTGACAATATTATATTACTTTTTGCATGATCACATTTATCAGACTATTTATGTGTTATACTTATGACTGACATGTTTGATAACTTACCAAATGTGATCTGACCAGTTTGTCTCTTTTGCTCTCATTTTCAAATGCAGCAGCAGTATCCGTGTACGTCTTTTGGCTGATTTCATCAAGGAAAGCCAATATTGTTAATTGCGCAAACTGAAAGAATAAAACGAGATATATACGATATATACGATACTCAAGAGTGGTAGAAACTGTTCCCATATAATATATATATATATATATATATATATATATATATATATATATATATATATATATATATATAACAACATGACGTGTACTCCCCTTAGGAGAAATCAAGCACTTTCCCAACCAACATTCGGCCATCTTGATTTCTGTTATGAGTGAACTCATTGAGTACATATCAACACATTAACTCCCTATGAAACTAACATCCCACCGGACTACTTTCCATATGACTTCTCCAGAAAAATGTGCACCACTCCAGTAACTGATTTTCTTTGGCTTATTACAATTCTCTGTTTTATGAGTATGAGTTAAATATATAAAATATGTATGGACATCATATGACACACCTCATATTCAATATTAATAACTACATGCTAACCTTATATACCTACCTACAGAGAATCAACTAGAAAATGGTTAGATTTAAATGAGAGATGAGTTATGAATATCTGTTTCTTTAGATCTATTTGCATTACTATTGATATCATCTTAGACAAACATATTTTTGGAAAATTTTACTCAACAAATTTAACTTTGGCTGTTGTGTGAAATAACTGAATATCCCTTTATAAAATAACTTGACAAAGTGATAAGGATGTTGACTATTTGTCTGATGTATCAGTGAGAAGGTCAAATCATACTATTCAAAATGGCTCAGTGGGTAAGACATCTGTCTCCCATGCTAAAGGTCTGGGGTTCGATTCCCGCCAGGAATAAGCATATTTTTTTATTTTTTTTAATTCATGCTGAAATGAAATCTTCATTTTGAAGTTTTATTTTTGCAACATGCATATCAGAACATGTATAATTGAAACATTTTTTTATAGACATTATAAAAAAATAGTGACTTTATACAATAAACAAAGATGAAATCTTCATGTTGGGATCTTTTTAGGGCAAAATGAAAGTCAGAACACTTAAAATGTGTTTTTGTTTTCTTTTTTCTTTTCCTTTTTTCTGCAAATGTAGAAAATACAAAAAAAATGTCTATATTAGCAAAGAAATGGAACAATTTCAATTTTCATACAATGCTGTGACTCCAAGTTTTCTATAGTACTGACACAGCGTGATACATGGCTCACTGGTTAAGATGTCTGTCTTCTATGCTAAAGGTCCAGGGTTCGAATCCTGGCTGGGAAAAGTATTATTTTCATGCTGAAGGTGAAATCTTAATATTGGGATTCTGTCTTAGTGATATTTACTTCAGAAAACATAAATTGATTTGTCTATTGCAAATGCAGAAGAATATAAAATAATAAAAATGACTTGATACCCCCCCCCCCCCCAAAAAAAAAAAAAGATGAAATCTTGAGTTCTTATTAAGTAATTTGCATATCAGAAGAATATACTTTTAATTATTTTATTTTGTAAACATAGACAATATGAATAATACTGACTTTATATAGTAAACAAATATAAAATCTTCATACTGGGGTAATATTTGAGCAATATGCATGTCAGAACATATGGAATTGAATATGTTTTTAGCCAACATAGAAATATGATAAATAGTAACTTAATGCAGAAAACAAATAAGAAATCTTCATATTCCAATTTTATTTTAGTTTAGATAAAAAAAGAATTATAACATGGATCCAATTTCAAGATTTTATCATAGACTTTAAACTTCGAGTAAGTTGACCATGAGGCCAACCTTGAGCATCTGTGGATATATCTAGTGCAATGCAATAGTTCCAAGTGTTTCAGCACTATCATGTGTCTCACAGGTCACTGGTGATATGCTTTAACCTTTTCTCATGGCATGATTGCTCACTCAACATTTAGCCTGGATCCACATTTAAAAATAAACATGGACTGTACCTATCCAAGGTGTTGTTACAATTCATCAACCCTTTAAATATACCTGCACACAATGCTCATTCTCAACCCTTTATACCTGCAAACAATGCACATTCTTAAATACATACCATCAGATTGGTATGTTTTTCCTCTTGGAAATGGTGTCAATGCCTCTAAAATAATTCTCTAGTTTCACAGTTGTTTAAACACTATTAACAATACATAATTAGAATTTCTATATTTGAAATAAGTTCAAATATTGCAATCATTATTTTGATTGTCAAATAAAACCACAATTTGATTAAAGAAACATGTGTAGTAATAATGCCAGATATGTGTTCAGTGATTTGCCCACTATTTTTGACATGTGAAAGTGACCACAAACCCCACTAATCTGAGTACTAATCTCAGCAAGCAAGTGTTCCCAGCAGGATGTCAGCTCATATTTTTAATCTCTACCGCTGGTACCCTTACCTGAGACTTTCCTGTTTTTGTCAGGTATGTTGGCTTAAGGGAAAAACACGTAATGATGTTCAAAGTATGGTAAGGACCAATGTAAGGACCAAAGAAAAATGCGTTAATACTACGTTTTCTGTAATGTTCCTTTTGTAGTATTTATATAATTTGTGAAATTTGCATTTTGTATCATAATCGATTATTAGCTTTGAGCTATTGTACATATTTTATCGATTAAAAATAATATTAACTTATCCTGTTTTATGTTGTGTGCTTTAATTCAGAATACACAAACACACACTTACCCTTGTGTTGGTGCCTCTCTTGAAGTCCTCAGTCCTAACGATATCTGACCCATCTATTACTGTGCTATAATTCAAGTCCTTCCTCTCAGTATGTGTTACCTCTGTCCTGGTAGTGCCCTTACGTGTGTACTCATGATAACTTTCTGAAACAATCTGTAGTTTAGGTCTTTCTCTTTTAATTCGTTCCAGAACCTCTACCATATTTTCAGCTGAGACAGGTGCCTCTTTTGTGAACTCATGAGTGGTAGAAACTGTTCCCATTTTTAAATAAATGGCATAAAATAAAGCCACAGATAATCCTAAGAACAGGATGGGACGGGTGAATCGTTCCCATCTGCAATCCTTTTGGTTGTCCTTGCAGAATTCTCTCCAGAATTCCCAATCGTAGACTGTATATATTAACCCTCCAACACACAGGAAGAGACAGGTGTAAGAAATGTAAAGAAGGACATAACGGTATCCACACGCACTTCTCTGCTCTTTCTGAAATAGAAAGAGTCAATTTATTTTACATTGGATACTTTATTTATATATATATATATATATATATATATATATATATATATATATATATATATATATATATATATATATATATATATATATATATATATATATATATATATATATATATATATATATATATATATCCAATGTCAAATAAGTATCCAATGTCAAATTTTTGGAAACAAATGCAGATACTGAAAAAGAAAATTAAATCAGTTTGAAATCTTGAAAAATAAAACTGACATGCACACAAATGATGGAAAGGTGAAAATTGCATAATACCGTGTACATAACAAATGTCAGAGACACAAGCTGTTATTTGGATCCGATTAAGGATTAGACATAGATGATGTTATTCTACTGCATATTATTTTCTCTTGAAAGCCCACTTCTTATCAAAATAGCACGGGAAATGTTATTACTACTGCACCATTCTAAATTCATTGACAGAGGAAATAGAGCTATTACGTGTTCTTTGGCCACTGACAAACTGAGCTGTGTTCCATCTGGGCGATATAGGATCTCTGGCAAAGCCTCGGTCCCAAGAATAGGATCCCTTGTTAAAAACCTAGACTCCTCATCGTTATCATCTGAAGCAACAAAAATATCAACATTGAATGCTTACGTCATCTCATCTTACACAATATTATATAGGAGAATAACTATAGTTCACAATGTGATTGCTTGTTTGGGGTTTTAAGCTACTTTCAACGTTATTTCATGACGAGACCTACTTGTGACGGATATATTGCTCCCCACGGAATTGTCATAACCAACTGCGCCATGGCCCATGACTTCACAATGTGATATCAGATATCTGACAAATTACAATTCTTAGAAATAAGATATAGAATGAAGCCCTAATAATATAATTTTCATTTCTTTCTTTTTAGATATACACAGTAATGATATTTACTGTTCATGTCTATCTTGAATGAAGTGCCTGACCCATCCATAGCAAGAGCCTCGGTGTATGAAGGGGGAGGAGCTGCCATCTCCAGTGGATATGATAGCACTTTCTTCTGCAGTAGATCAGTACATCAAATGCACTAGGATAAAACATTGATATATGTATATATAAGTTAACGTAGATAACAAAAATAGCAGTGGTTTCAAAGAGAGCTTCATATTTGGAGCAGGCGACACTGCCTCACAGGTGGAACGTGTTGCCATTCCTTTGGGGTTTATTCTTATTCTGAAGTCATTTTATGTTCCAATTTACCAAAATGATATTTTCTTTCAGCAATTTAAAAACAAATCTTAATAACACATTTCTGACCTTGTATTCACAAAATATTTTTCACATAAACATTCTCAGAGATGCATATCATCAAATTGTTGGACCAGATACAAGAAGCTCTAATCAGTAATATCACATGATGAAAGTGTACACTCATCGTAAAACATGATGCACGAAAAAGGCAAACCTACACATGACTGTCAACGCTTTGAGTTGACGCTTTGGAGAACAATGACGCTTGAACTATTATTTTCAAAACTGAACACTGGTCATCACTGCCATAAGCACGATAAGTATAGAAAACCTCTCCTGCTTACCCTAAAAAGGATATATTATGGAGAATAAGTCCGCTTATGTATTGTTCTTAAGAGATCCTAAAAGTATGAATTGCTGGAGGTTTGCATATGAAATACCGCTGAAATGTCTACTGCTACGATGCCAATGTGATAATTTGAATCATTCCTGGTTCACACCTGATATTATTGATTTAATAGAACTACAAAGACAAAGGCAATGGTGAGAGTAGTGAACACAAGCCTTAGATCAAACATTGCATTAATATGCATGGTCTGAAAAGATAACAGCCAGCGTGTCGCAGAAATGCACCCCTTCCCCAGCAGTAGGCCACCTGAGGTCAAGGCATGCCAGCTGACCAGGTTAATTTATGCAGCTAGCTATCGCCACAAGAAGTGGACTGCACTACTTTCATTTTGTAAACATACACACACACTTAAACACACACACACACACGCACAAAAAACAACTGGTCACAATTGTTCCATTTTCTCAAACTTTTAGTTATATATGATATTATTATTTATAAGAACTGGAGTGTCTACTGTATGCAGGTTGCCCAAAATCTACAAAATCTCTCTTACAAAATAATATGATTAATGGACATGATCTGGCCATCAGAATAAAAAAGTTTACAAAATAGAATGGCATAATATTTCACTAATGTCCTAATGTTTAACTTTTAAAGAAATGTATCAGCAATAAAATTCTGTACTTTAATTGTGCATTTGGAGGCAAAGCACAAACTATTCACGTTTAGCATTTAACGGTTTGTATTTTGATGAAATGAGATATGAAGGAGATAATTTCAATATAATGAACTATATTTTTCATATCTGGGATAGAAAACGTCAAGGGAATATCAAATATTCTATTGACGTGTTCAAAGCCCCTGTCTATGCATGCAGCCCCTGTCTATATATACAGCCCCTGTCTCTGCATACAGCCCCTGTCTATGCATACAGCCCCTGTCTGTGAATACAGCCCCTGTCTATATATACAGCCCATGTCTGTGCATACAGCCCCTGTCTATGTATACAGCCCCTGTCTCTGCATACAGCCCCTGTCTATGTATACAGCCCCTGTCTATGTATACAGCCCCTGTCTATATATACAGCCCCTGTCTCTGCATACAGCCCCTGTCTCTGCATACAGCCCCTGTCTATATATACAGCCCCTGTCTCTGCATACAGCCCCTGTCTATGCATACAGCCCCTGTCTATATATACAGCCCCTGTCTGTGTATACAGCCCCTGTCTATGCATACAGCCCCTGTCTATATATACAGCCCCTGTCTGTGCATACAGCCCCTGTCTATGTATACAGCCCCTGTCTCTGCATACAGCCCCTGTCTATGTATACAGCCCCTGTCTATGTATACAGCCCCTGTCTATGCATACAGCCCCTGTCTGTGTATACAGCCCCTGTCTGTGAATACAGCCCCTGTCTATGTATACAGCCCCTGTCTCTGCACACAGCCCCTGTCTATGTATACAGCCCCTGTCTCTGCATACAGCCCCTGTCTCTGCACACAGTCCCTGTCTATGCATACAGCCCCTGTCTGTGCACACAGCCCCTGTCTATGTATACAGCCCCTGTCTATGCATACAGCCCCTGTCTATGTATACAGCCCCTGTCTGTGCATACAGCCCCTGTCTATGCATACAGCCCCTGTCTATGTATACAGCCCCTGTCTGTGCATACAGCCCCTGTCTATGCATAGATCCCCTGTCTATGCATAGATCCCCTGTCTATGTATACAGCCCCTGTCTATGCATACAGCCCCTGTCTATGTATACAGCCCCTGTCTATGCATAGATCCCCTGTCTATGCATACAGCCCCTGTCTATATATACAGCCCCTGTCTGTGCATACAGCCCCTGTCTATGCATACAGCCCCTGTCTCTGCATACAGCCCCTGTCTCTGCATACAGCCCCTGTCTATGTATACAGCCCCTGTCTATGCATAGATCCCCTGTCTATGCATACAGCCCCTGTCTATGCATACAGCCCCTGTCTATATATACAGCCCCTGTCTGTGCATACAGCCCCTGTCTATGCATACAGCCCCTGTCTCTGCATACAGCCCCTGTCTATGCATACAGCCCCTGTCTCTGCATAGATCCCCTGTCTATGCATACAGCCCCTGTCTCTGCATACAGCCCCTGTCTCTGCATACAGCCCCTGTCTATGTATACAGCCCCTGTCTGTGCATACAGCCCCTGTCTATGTATACAGCCCCTGTCTCTGCATACAGCCCCTGTCTATGTATACAGCCCCTGTCTCTGCATACAGCCCCTGTCTATGTATACAGCCCCTGTCTCTGCATACAGCCCCTGTCTATGTATACAGCCCCTGTCTGTGCATACAGCCCCTGTCTATGTATACAGCCCCTGTCTCTGCATACAGCCCCTGTCTATGTATACAGCCCCTGTCTATGCATACAGCCCCTGTCTATGTATACAGCCCCTGTCTATGCATACAGCCCCTGTCTATGTATACAGCCCCTGTCTATGCATACAGCCCCTGTCTCTGCATACAGCCCCTGTCTCTGCATAGATCCCCTGTCTATGCATACAGCCCCTGTCTCTGCATACAGCCCCTGTCTCTGCATACAGCCCCTGTCTATGCATACAGCCCCTGTCTCTGCATACAGCCCCTGTCTCTGTATACAGCCCCTGTCTCTGCATACAGCCCCTGTCTATGCATACAGCCCCTGTCTCTGCATAGATCCCCTGTCTATGCATACAGCCCCTGTCTCTGCATACAGCCCATGTCTGTGCATACAGCCCCTGTCTATGTATACAGCCCCTGTCTGTGCATACAGCCCCTGTCTGTGCATAGATCCCCTGTCTGTGCATGTAACCCTTGTCTATGCATACAGCCCCTGTCTATGTATACAGCCCCTGTCTATGTATACAGCCCCTGTCTATGTATACAGCCCCTGTCTATGTATACAGCCCCTGTCTGTGCATACAGCCCCTGTCTATGCATACAGCCCCTGTCTCTGCATACAGCCCCTGTCTCTGCATACAGCCCCTGTCTATGCATACAGCCCCTGTCTATGCATAGATCCCCTGTCTATGCATACAGCCCCTGTCTCTGCATACAGCCCCTGTCTCTGCATACAGCCCCTGTCTCTGCATACAGCCCCTGTCTATATATACAGCCCCTGTCTCTGCATACAGCCCCTGTCTCTGCATACAGCCCCTGTCTATGCATACAGCCCCTGTCTATGCATACAGCCCCTGTCTATGCATACAGCCCCTGTCTATATATACAGCCCCTGTCTATATATACAGCCCCTGTCTCTGTATACAGCCCCTGTCTGTGTATACAGCCCCTGTCTATGTATACAGCCCCTGTCTGTGCATACAGCCCCTGTCTGTGCATACAGCCCCTGTCTATGCATACAGCCCCTGTCTGTGCATACAGCCCCTGTCTATGTATACAGCCCCTGTCTGTGCATACAGCCCCTGTCTATGCATACAGCCCCTGTCTGTGCATAGATCCCCTGTCTGTGCATGTAACCCCTGTCTGTGCATACAGCCCCTGTCTATGTATACAGCCCCTGTCTCTGCATACAGCCCCTGTCTATGCATACAGCCCCTGTCTATATATACAGCCCCTGTCTCTGTATACAGCCCCTGTCTGTGTATACAGCCCCTGTCTATGTATACAGCCCCTGTCTGTGCATACAGCCCCTGTCTATGCATACAGCCCCTGTCTGTGCATACAGCCCCTGTCTATGTATACAGCCCCTGTCTGTGCATACAGCCCCTGTCTATGCATACAGCCCCTGTCTGTGCATAGATCCCCTGTCTGTGCATGTAACCCCTGTCTATGCATACAGCCCCTGTCTCTGTATACAGCCCCTGTCTGTGTATACAGCCCCTGTCTGTGCATACAGTCCCTGTCTGTGCATAACAGGATAATGAATTGATGCTTTCGTGGAAAGGTTTTTACTCCTTTATTCTGATACTTGGTTTTTATCAAAGCCAAGTATCAGAGCGATAATTTTTTTTCCATCAAAATTAGCCAACTGTACTCTCTCGTAATAATTATGGAATTCAAATATTTATGGAATTCAAAATAGAATTCATAAAGATCACATCTGAATCCATCCATATTATCACTGAAGAACCCCCTCCCCACTAAAGAGGACATCAAAACACACCAATGTGGGAGCTCTGCAGCTCATTAATTTTTAATGCTACAACCTTGGAATAATATTATGATTATTATAATTACTCCAAGCTGTAACATACAACATACTTTAGTTTTATTTTAACATTATTTATCTTAATCTGCAATCTAACATTCGTGGACAATACTAAGGAATAAGGTAAGCAAACCATTTAGTATAAGAAATAAACTTGATGAAGACAGACTGCAAAGATTTTCCGAGGAAGTTTAGTCTGCATATGATAGAATGAGAACGCACCACATGGAGCACATTATTTGGATTCTGGCAGGCTTATCAGAATTTTTATGGGAACAAGACCATTGTATGGGATAATCTTTCGGGGGCATTTTGAGAATGGGAAAAGGAAATTACTGAAATCCCTTTTCTGAGAAATATAATGAGCTTGAACGTCGAAGGGCAAAGAAATGGAGATGCTATGATAGGGTTATCGCTTGAATTGAAATTGCTCTCTAAAAAAAAACAAATTTGTGACTTTTCTTTTCCTTCAATCTCTTCGAACGATTAATGGCCAATTCCTTATAATTGTTGCTTACTTAAATGAAGATATTTAAGAATATATATAATGCGGAGACATTGTCCAGATGTTTGGGCAAACATAGCAATCAGTATTAATAGCACAGAGGATCAATATACATTTATATTAATTCAATTAAACATTCGATTATTCAGTTCCCAAAGCCCTCAAATCACAATATCGCCTGCTCTTGTGGAAAACAATATTCTTATTCACATATCAAAATCAAAAATATTTTTGGAATGGTTTAACGTTTTCAACTATATTCTAGTGGCGTTCTCATCCACCAAATACTTCCTATCCTCTTGAATACTTTATACTATTTAAATATTTAACTCTGCATATTAATATCTCAGTTATTATGTTTCCAGCATAAAACCTCACACTTCGACATAATTATAACTTGGTCAATGAAACGTTCAACCTTCTACGTCTTTATTTTTTTTCCTGGATCATCATCTTTGCTCCAACTTGATTTATCTTGTATCAAATCTCCAATTCTAACTCTTGAATTTCATATTTCATACATTCAGCTTTTTACCTTCCACTTCAAAACCTCGGACCTCCCAAGTTTCAATTACTAAACTCCATCTCTCATATCTTAACCACAGCGCAGTCCAGCCTGACATGAACACTACTCTGTATACTGTTGTGGGAGTGCCATCTGGTCAGCAAAATAGAGAATATACTTTTATATCTTAACTGAAATCAGACAAACCTGGTCATATCTGGGATAGTTATGATTGTCTAAACTGAAAAGGTTACATGTCTGATTATCAAGTGTGAAAGTTTCTTATAAAGTGAAAGTGAAACTTGTGTTGTTATGCCAATAGGAGAATGTCAAGTCACTCTTTGAAATGTGCAGGGCATTGAATCCCGGTTACAGGTTTCTCTGTGACATTATGTGAGCCATATTATGCAGAAAAGGTCATTCATCCAGAATGTTGGGGGGGAATATGGGATTGCTGTTCAAGAAATATATTTCATAAATTGGCTTAACTGGCAATGTAATTGATAAATGTGAATATGACGTGTTGTTTAACCTGGTTTGCTACTGCAACAATAATGAAAAACAGGAGACATAATTACCAAATTTTCATTCGAATTATTTATTAGAATTGCTGACACGCATACATACAACAACCAGATAAAGAGTCAGTCATACCAAGAAGTGAGAGGGGTACAATAAGAGCTTGCCTATCTGCCACTGAGAAAACCACCCCAAAATCTAACAAAACCTTGCAATTCTGCGGATCACTGAATATAAAGTTTCAGATGAATACCTTAATTAAATTTCTTTCCCTTGAAACACAATCTATTTGTTTATTTTTATTCTTTTGATCATGATATGGAAGTAATAATTTTCAGAAAAAAATAAGATAATGAAACCAATCATTCACATATTTCAATTATTTTTCATTTTACAGTGATTATGGTGGTTTTCCTTTTCAACAAAGAGATATATCATTGAAAGGAAGATATTGAATGGTGCATTTCCAATAATTATCTAGATTATATCTTGAAATATTATATGTATGCAATATTATTGAATAATTTGAGAATCATTACTGACACTAATGAGTTCAAAAATGTTTATTCATATGAGTTTTCAAAATTTGTTGAATTTTTAATTTTTTTTGTTCTTTACAAACAATGACATTCTGGAATGTTGAAATATGTGTGAATTTACATCTTCCAATACATGTGATACATCTCAATAGTTTCCAGTGATAGACATGGCTTTAAGAAAAACATGTGGTTGTAACAGTGTGTATACGATTGACATTTGGTGGGTAGTATGTCCTGGATTAGCTGTGAATTTTTTTAAAGTTCAAATTTTCAATTTAATTATTTCCAAGCTGTGGAGTGGTTTTCAAAAGTGAATGAGTATTAAACATCAATACACTTCTACATAACTGATTTGATTTTATTACAAGTACATAATTTCTAACCCATCCAGTATCATTTTCTCTCAAAGTATTCACAGATCCAGAACATGCTACCATTTTCTATAGAAGTGTTCCTTAACATTTGGACATATGGCAGAACTGGAGCCTTCCAGAATCTCTTCATTGAAGCTGACTTTTTTCTATAAATTGGTCATTAAATGAAAACAAGAAATAATAGTAATTTAATGAATATCCTTACACATAGTCTAAACATGTAAAATTACATTATCATAAAACACTTTTTTTCATACAAATGGCTCTAGACTACAGCATGACTTGTTTGATGGCATAAACTGTGCACAGTGCTCTCTGTGGGTTAATAAACATCATGGGACCAGTCTAATAGAAATAGGCACTGAAAATAAATAGCTCTATTAACATACAGATTTTACTATATTGTAATAAATAATGCTATACAGGTGGGCAACATCTTAACAATAATAAAATTATTTGCAATCATCCAGATGGGCTTTCATTATTTATGTTAGAAGATAGAATGGTTTTTTATCGTAATATTACAGATATAAACACAAGAACGCTGAATGGTGATGGAAAAAAAGAGGGTAAAAGATTCGCGAGGTCTTCATTTGCAAGAATTGGATCTCAAGCCTGACATTCCCCTGCTGTAGGATTATATAATATGCCATTAATCTTCTCTGTATGCCATAGATATCACACAAACACAGAGGAAAAATCTCATCCTCTTTTCCAAATTTTACATCGATAAAATGCCCATCTGGAAGAGGCAATTGGGATTGAATGCACATTTACAATAGTTGTTTCTCAAAAGAGACACTCTGGAATATATTAATTTGTGTGCTCAGTTACACCCTCACACTACCCAACAGCAAAATCAAATGTACTGTTTACCCTTTTTTAAATCTAATTTCACCCATTAGTTGAAATGTTATGGTATAATATCTCTTGAAAAAGCTGCATTTGATTTTGCAACCAGGTGGAGCAGTTTCTTTCCCAGGGGTGAGGTAATTGCAAAGTCTGGACTGTACAGCCAATCAGTGCTGACACCTACATTGCAAACAAATGTTTTACATCTGAATCATGGTACACTACTCATGAACACAATGATATGATTTAATGATTATCATGTTTAAAATCACCTCAAATGACTAGTGGGGGATTCTAGCAATTTGACGATGAGCATGCTGCACCACCACATATGAATGGCAGTTGTTGTTTTCTTTAACTGCCTCACACCCTCTTATCAGCACTGATTAACCACTCCAGTTCTCTCGACAATTCAGAATTATGCAATGCTGCCGTGGGACCGGCTCACCGAGAGGAGTCAATAAGAAATCAACCCTCACCATACACAAGTCAATGTCTGACGTCATTCTAACAGTTGCATATATACAGGAAATGTAAGGTGTATAATAATATATATGTATATATATATATTTAAACAGATAATTTTGTACACTGATAATTATCATCCAGTTGTGAAGCTGCTGCTGGGGTGTATTTCATACACCAGTTAAAATGCATTTTTTCTTACATGATGGCAGCTACTCAACTGGTAGCACTGGTACCATAAAACTGACATCTAACAACTAGCAAATGTTTGTCAGGAATATGTACAATAGCATTTAAATATAGGAAAAGTGGCTAATAAGAAATCTGACTGAAAGTTGATGTTTAAACAATGTCTTTTTGTGACCGTTATTACCTAGTACATTTCTTTTCAAAACAAACAATCTCTATATGCAGACTGACAATATGTCATCTTGTATTTTTAGGAGGCATCATAGATCTACAATAACAATGTCTTCAAAATTTACATACATCACCTTGTGTGAACACTAACCAATAGGAGAGATCCTAACAAACACACAATCTCATCATTTGTGCTAAACCCTTTTGTCACCTATCATCCCATTGGTTAATGTGTACCGAATACATCATCCACTAGCGCCACCTAGCAATATAGACAGCAATGAGACATGGTCTAACTACAAAAGTTCCTTTAGAAGCCTACAAAAGCTGATGTCATTTTCTCTATGACTTTTTGGACAATAAGCTATATTCATGTGTGTAGTAAAGAGTACATACCGATGGCAATATTATGAGATTTGATAACAGTCTCTATAGTGATGCGATTAAACCAGATCACATTTAAAACACAAAGAGCTTGAAACACCAACTATGACCTCCCACCAAAGACAAGGTCACGTACACTTACCATAAGTAGAATGGCACCAAAATGGAGAATATCATCACATGCCACTTATAGTATTACTGAAATGTGCCAGAATGTGAAAAATTGCCCTTAAGAAGTGTTCCTACCATGAGTAATCTTGTCGTTTTATCTTTCACTTTTTTTTTCAATTTCGTGTTGTCTTCCATTCACTGACATTATTACAGCATATTTGGTGTAGACTACATCTGTTTTTACTGATTCACCAAATTACAAAAAATGTATGTACACTTGTATACTCTATCTTCTGACCTGATTCATGTGTAGTCCTTTTCAATACCTGATTATTTTGTTCTTAATGGTCAACCTATATGTATATAGATATATGTATGTGTGTATGTATATCTGTATGCCTGTTACAATATATTTTCTCTTTGAAAAACTATTCTGATTTTGTCCCTCATGTTTTTTCATTTTCATTTATAGCCCAGGCAGTTGACAATGTGATGTTATACAAAGTATATTTTTCTCTTACAGCAAATGTCATTGAAACTCTTATTCTATGTTATTAAGTTAATAAAAATCTATAGATGAGGTTTTATTTTTGGATAACTTTATAAACTTCAAATCACAAAATATGGTCACAATAATTGCAATTCTTGTCAAACTCTGTGGGAAAAAATCAATGAAAAAATATAATTGGCATAGAATTTAGGATGAAACTGAAATCATTTATTCTTGGAGGGTTTCTATGACACTGCTGGGTGATGAAGATGATTTCTTTCTCGGTTTTAGCTCATCACATCTCTTCATACGAATGCCAAGAGGGTTGCCATGGCAATGAGCAGTATGGATACTGTCACGTGGTGGGCAGCAGACAGATCTTCATCAGTTTCTAAAAAATGAATATATTATGTTATATTATACAGGTAATATATGCAATGTTATATTATACAGGTGAAATTCAGTCTGGTGACATAAACTGCCATTCAACAATTCTTATTTCTATCATCATGAAAAAAATATGATCAAAACCTTAATGAAATTATTAGTAATTTGATCTGTGATCAAATGAAAGTTATTTAGAATGCCTAGTGGATATTATGTTTAAGTCAAGAATAATGTGAGAATGGAATACAAATTGTCAAATATAAGGGCTTTAGAAAAATATTGCTATTTTCTCAATAATCAAAGCAGCACAATAAAAAGCACAAAGACCCATAGCTCATAAGAAATGCTTTAGGACAGAAAAATACAATAAACCTTCATACAACACTTCTCAGACCATTCTCACATAAGAATATGTTTTGTTTTGTTTTCATAAGATTTTTCTCTGGATCTGAATGGTTCATGTTATGATTCAGGCCAAAGTTACTTGATTGCTTGTTTCACAGGATCCCCTGAGCAATTCAATGATTTTCATTAATTTTTATACACATTTAATGTGAACATCATAAATCTGCTTCTGCCTTTGAGATAAAGTGCAAATTTGCTGTTCAATTAAATAAGATGATTATATTCAGGTAAACTTTGGGCATATATCAAGTGTTTATAACAATTATTATTTGGTTTTATCTGGCTGTGTTTAGGGTTGAAATTATTATTTTCATTTCCCATATTTCTTTCCCAACCAGTTTATAAAAGATAAATAACTATGGCCTCAGAGAGAATATTCCATGCCATGCTTTGATACATTTATGTAAGGCATAGGAAAATTATAGTTTGCAATTTGTTCAATCACTTGAAATAGATTGTTAATAATAATTGTGTTTTGATAAAAAATATTTAAAGAACTGCGGTGAAGAATAAATGGATTGTGACTTTGAAATATTAAGTGTAAATTGTTTGGAAGAAACAGTTAAAATTGTATAAAATGAGACGAATTTCTTGCAGTAATATAATGTGATCTATACTGAACGTGGCAAGACTTTCGCACGTTTTTCATGTGATTTGTTTTATTGCTATATTAACAGTTTTAAATATAGGGGTATGTTTTAATTTCTCATGTTTTTATGTTCTTTTTTCATTTACAACAAATAGATTTGAGAGTTATCTTCAATCCATAAACTGATATTGGCAGTTACGATAAAATTCAAGTCAAGAAAAATTTAGAGAAAATAATAAATCGTAAAATTTCAGAATGATGATGCAAAAATACTGTATTTATAATATCCAACAATAATCTTTGAATGACATCTCATATAATGGAACAGTTTACGTAGCTTTGATAATGCCAAGTGCCATCATTATGCAACTCTATCCTTGCACATTACGTTAAGGCATCAGTGATCATGACAACTGTAAAACTGTTCTGCAGGATTGGTTGTCAATGAAAGATTACTGCTGTACAGCATGAATAATACTGACTGAAGATAAAACGCAAAGATTCTTGCATGACTTGAATGCCGCTGTAGGTTCTGATACTTTTTTCACGTGTGCTGGATGTTGATTTTCCATTAAGTGTACAATTTATAAATGAAGACAACAAATATGAAATGTCCCCAATAGTAAGTTCCATACAATCCCTTTCACAAACCTCACATATAACTTACCACGGGGTTCTATAAAAAGACACAAGGTTGAGATATAAAAGAGATTACAAAGAAAAGATATGACAAAACACACATAGGCTGCTGCACATGAGATTTAAACAAAATTATATCTTCCTCAAAATTTGTGTGGCAACAAATGTGTTAGATTACTAAATCTAAAGCAGCAAAATAACAGAATGATTAATCATATCTTAATGCTGCATGGAGATCAATGGATGGTTAAAACATAGCTGTACGGTAACTAAATAAACATCTACCAATTCTTTAAATCTTCACCGTTAATGTTTATTCATCAATCTTTTTTTCTACAAAAAAATATATTTAAAAAAAGAAAAAAGAAAAAGAAAAAAAACTGAGAGAGAACAAACCTTGTACAAGGGTGATTTCATGAGTAGTTCTGCCGAGCGAATTGGATGCCTCGAAGATGTACTTGCGAAAGTGTTGAATGTAGACGCGGTCTATCTGTAGGATCATCTTGTCTTCATTGTCAGCTTCCTGCAGATAACAGACAGATCACAGCACTCTTAATATCAGTGTAATTCTAGATGGATATTATGTGTCCGCCACATGAATACAGAGCTGTCACTGATCCTCAAACATTGATTTATTTCATGAGAAATGCAACACCAAATCTTTTCAAAGCCTATTTTATGTATTGAAAAATTTCTCAAATCAAAGTCAGATGTAATTATCAAAATAGACATGACCCTCACCTGTTCAGGCATATTTTCAATGACAATTTTCAATGACATTTTCAATGACATTTTCAATGACATTTTCAATGACATTTTCAATGACATTTTCAATGACATTTTCAATGACATTTTCAATGACATTTTCAATGACATTTTCAATGACATTTTCAATGACAAATTTCAATGATAATTAATATTTCTATATGCATTTTTTAAAGGTTTTTTTTGTTTAGGTGTTCATCTTTGAACATATCATATGCTTACCCCGCTGACAATCTTGGGCATGTAGAGACCCTCGGGGGACTTTGCCGGAATGGAGCGGTTTCCCTTGGTGTCGGCATCATAGAAATAAAATTCCAAGTGTTCTGCTGGGGGATCAGCGCGCACTATGCACTCAATTGCCACAGACGTCTGGTGCAACCGGGCAGTCTGACGCTTATCACAGTCGAACTTAGGGCTGTCTGTTAAAAAAATGGAGAACTAATATTAAAGTATGAAGTGTAACATATCTGATTATTACGTCTCAATCTTTTGGGTCAGAATAAATGTTACAATAAAATGGCTTGGGCCAAGTATTTGTTGTTGTTTGGTATTAATTCGGACAGCAGTTAAATGGAAAAAAATTCTAAACAATATCTATTATACTTGGCTTGGCGAAGATGTTCCTCTGTTTGCATAAAATATATATATAATTATTTCTCCGATAAACATTATTCTATGGGACCCGTATTGATCACGTTTGCCTGAAACTGAAAGCCATGCTTACATCCCGAAAGCTCGATGTAGATTCCTTGGCTTTCCTTCTCCAGCTCGGACCCAGGCACCACACCTTCACAACGCAGCTTGTTGCCAGACATGCTGTAGTCGATTTCCAGAGACTCGTTAGCCATTGTGACATTGTAGGTAAGCTCCTGAAGTCCACGTTTTCCCTCACCCTGTCAAATAAAATCACATTCAATACTTTGCCTGTCTTTTCTTTTTTAAAGTATGGCAGCTAATTTTAATACACAAATCATAGTTTTTAATGAAATAAAATAATAAATAAAAAAATGAAACTAATATAAATTTATTCGTATTATTTCTTAGCCTTTTTAGCTTTAGTTTCGTATTATTTTATAGCATTACCTTAATAAGTTCATCTGTCCTGACAAAGCTGCTGGTAATGTCTTTCTCATCGTCACCAGTTCCAACCAGTATCTTGACCTCAGGTTTGGGGTAGCCACCGTTGACCATACATTTAACATTGCGCCTCTCACCCTCGTCAAATGTCACAGTTTGGTTCTCGGCGTGGATCATATGGTGAGACCCATCAAGATCCCTTGACGTCAGCTGCACCACCTTAATTGGTGCTGTGGAAAACAAACAGAAATATGACAACTGATATCAAATACTATTAAGTCATTCTTTTCATAGATGAATCCAACTTAGCTTTGTTTCTCATTATACATGTGAAAACATTTATCCTTATTCCAAAGGTCAAAATAAATTCTAAATTGGGTTTTCAAAATGGAGATCTTCCTCATTTTTAACTTTTTTATATTTGGTAATAAGATATAGGTCTTCATCAACAGAAATGTAGCATTGCTATAACATGATAATTAATAGCGATAAGTAATTTTGAATGTTTAATTCTAACGCAAATGCTATCTCTTTTATACTCACATAGAACTGTCAACTTCTTGAAGACGTCAACTTTGTGTGATGGAATTTTACAACCAATTTCACCTGAGTCAGTTGTCTGAACATCTGCAATGATTGAAGTCATATTTTTGATTGAAATGTCAGAAAATTGAAAAGAAAATCCTACATTACTATAAGATTCATATCTTTCTCCCGGGCAGCAAATTTATGTCTGGGGCCAGGGAAGATGTCAGAAATAAAAATCCACTTTACAAATCCATATTAAATATCAATAGAACAGTCCAGATATTTATTGTAAATGGTTATGCCCAGATTTAAAAGACCAATACTTAAATCTGTTTGCAGTTATCTGCCATCTTGAAGCTAGCAATGAGTTTAGCAAACAAGGTAAGACGTGCACAATATCCTGTATATTTAGTGTTTCGCTTCATACCTTTGATCTCCAACTGGTTCACTACTGTTTGTGTACCCTCATCATATTGCAGATTGGCAAAGTATCTCTCCGTCTCCTTGAATGGATTGTTGATGAAGTCATTGGTCCCAATTTCTGTCTCCTGTTCTCCAACTTTCTTGACCCACTTCATGAGTGTGACGGGTCCATCAGAGTTGGTATCTTTGGCTTTGCATGTTACCGTCACAGTTTCGCCAATGTCGACTGGTTCTTCTTTGCTGATCTCCACGTTTATCGTGAGTTGAGCCTCTACCACAGCTAAAAATAAATGGGGTTAGTGGTTAGTGTTAAGCTGTTAGTGCTATTAAGCCAGTATTAAAGCTAAGGATA
Organism: Amphiduros pacificus; assembly: GCA_949316495.1. Lineage (NCBI taxonomy): Eukaryota > Metazoa > Annelida > Polychaeta > Phyllodocida > Hesionidae > Amphiduros > Amphiduros pacificus. The sequence continues at coordinate 51,576,221 of OX439001.1, read as the reverse complement.
GAATACTTCAAGAATCATCATAAAAAGCTTGTTAATAAACAATGTCTCAGATGAAATTGTTGATAGCCAAATCAGACTATAAAATATAGGATGAGAAATTGTTGATAGGCATTCAATGTTAATTAATGCTGAATACCTTAATTGCTAATTAAAAGATGCTAATTTATCAATCAATATAATGTGTTATGCCTTATTAAAGCTATTAGAGGATGCATGTTAAGCGATTGATAAAATACACCCATTGACCAATGAATTATTTGCTTATCATGTGTGGAGCATTCCTTCAAAGTTAAAGGACAACAGTTGGACAGTTAATAAAATACACCCAGAAACCAGTAAATTCTTTGCTCATCAATGGTAGGGCATTCCTTTGAACCACTCGACAAAATACCTTTCATCAATTATCAAATGTCTATCTTTGATTGAAACATTCTGCTTCACAATGGTAGGACAATTTGCACAGATAATAACTATTATGTGCAAATACTGTTTTAATAAAAAAAATCACAAATGTTGACAATCGTTTTACCTGAATCCAATTATTTTGCCCCATTCAAATGGCACTATTGTGCAGCATGGAAAAAATGTCTAATATTGGACTTGATATATTCATAAATAGATATCTAGATCTATAAATATGCATATCTAAGAACCAAATATCTTGGAACAGAAAAATAAGTCAAAAATGTTTTTAAGAGAATTTTTTTTTATTTTCAATATTTGTGGAATGTTCATTTTTTTTATAATATCTATGGAGATGTTTTTAACAGTAGATCTTTATAAATTCAATAATCAATGTATATCACATAAAGAAAAAAATTAAAATTAGATGTTCAAATTCCATATCAAATCTATTCTTCATTCATACCAGTGACCAAACAGTTTTCCCTCAATACAAATTACTTCATCGGTGGAAACTGGTCAAGGATAAGTTGAGACTTGTTCACAAATATATAAAGTACACATACATCTTGGTGTTAATGTGATATTGCAACTCTCCACATGCAAAACATTCGCTACACAAATGTACTTCTTACAAAAAAATAATGTACAATAAAATGGCTTTTAATATACAAATATATTTTGTTAGCAAGTAAAACACACATGGCATTGCAAAATTCGTATCAATGACCTAGTTGAAAAAGAGCTTTTGGCCGAATTAAGATTAGAAATAGTCTAACATTGGAAGACATGTTGACCACACATAAATCAATTCAAAAATGTCTGAATCATTGTAAAATATGACCGCAATAAGCCATCAATTTATCTGATATTCAAAACTTGAAAGCATAAAATGTGTTCAAGCTGTACTTTAAAGTGGAAAAAATATTTCTATTATCACAAGTAATGGCACCAGACTCCCGAGATTCAGAAGATTAATCCAAAAGTTAAATATTAGAATTAATAAATTTAAACTTAAAAAAGATGTTTACTCAGATATTATATTAACTCAAGCCTTAGTCTATTTCCACTCAGGAAAATTAGGCTGGGGAAAAATGTCTGCCAGGGATTGTCAGGTTTGAGGCTATGGATAAAGATTCTCTTTGTTCAGACATGAGTAAAACTGAAAAAAATAAGCTACCTGGCTGCTTGACTGCTTTTAAATTTGCCAGAAACAAGACATTTTTTCCCCCTGGCCTAACAAAGGAGGATGTTGTAATGCATATATAGGATTGGCAGGTATCATGATGTCTTACATGCACGAAGTCCCCATTTATGCAGTCCAAAAATATACAGGCAAAGCAACTATACATGTACACGCCCAAATGGTTATCAATCTGCTAAAACCTACATTCGCTATTATATATATATACATTTGGGGAGCTTCATTTTTATGGCTAAAATTTCTATGTTCTTGAATGTCATAAATATGTACATGATCAGATCTTTACTACTAGTTTCATTCAGATGCCATTCTCTTGGCTAAATAACTAAAATATTCACCTCATACAATGGAGCAATTGTGAAAAAACATATTGTGGTCTATTATAATATATGGTTCATCTATGAAACGTTTAATGTCAATTTGACCACAGTACGCTTTTTATGGAAAAGTTATTGAAAGATGATAATTTCTGATTGCTTCTTTCTAATTGTTATAAGCAAATAAATCAAATGAAGCTGAATTATACAACAGACACTCTACTGGTACGAAATATTCGGCAATGGTCTGTAAGTATTTTGTGTCCATGGATTTTACAGTATGTGACTTCAGTGCACACAAAACATTTCTGTGACTTGACCACATTTTTAATCTTTGGCATGTATTGGTCAAATACTATTGCCTTGTATCAACTTTGATTTTCACATCCACAGGATATATTATTATTGACGGTTACCATCCCTTTTGAACCTTTTTATTCTGTGATGGTCCATACAGGATGTATGAGGGCCCTAAAACTCAGTCAAAATATATTCCATTTTCTCAAACAAATGGAGTGGAGTCCATAAAGAATTGATGGGTCCTTTTAATTGTAAAGGCATCTAATATCCAAAAAGTTGAAAGCATTTTTAGATTTTTCAGTGCTAGAATATGTGATGTTGACTTGAATCAATAGGCCCTGAGATGATGATGATGATGATGATGATGGTGGTGGTGGTGATGATGATGATGATGATGATGATGATGGTGATGGTGATGTGATGTGATGATATGGGGATTTGGATTGGGATTACAAGATTGATGGGGATTATGAGAGTGATGGGGATTATGAGAGTGATGGGGATTACGAGAGTGATAGGGATTATGGGGATTTTGCAGATGGGTGTGTTGATAATGATAATGCACCATTAATTTTGGGAGAGAGAATGTGCAACAATAATGCCAATTTAAATATTTGACCAATCCTAATTTCAACAATCATTTGCTGCTGAAATAAAAAAAACTTATTTTCTCCAGAGCTGAATATGTCTTTCAAAAAACATGAGTATATAAGTTGAGTAACTATTAATCTTAATTTTTCTGCTGTCTACATTCGTCAAACCTTTCAATAAAATCATATCTGTTCAGCCTATCTTGAGTTCGCATCAATTACAGCATTTCCTGTCTCATCTCTAATGTTCCATACAACAGAGCTCACACAGATCTTGACTGTATGTGTGCATAATGAAAACTGCCACCTGGCTAATTGCATGTATCTGTTTACATATCATTCTTTTGCCTATCATTCTTATATGTCATTTAAATGCCAGCCAAACTTCTCAGTACCGGTAATATATACACACACAAACATTATATATATATATATATATATATATATATATATATATATTACACTCTCCCTCTCATTTTGACTTGACAGAAATACTTCTTTAATTCCGTTTCATTCTATTTTCCCACTTGAATACAATGTGTTGTTTATCTCCCCAGGAAACAAAATGAAACGTTGGCATATGCAAAAATGCATATTGTACTTAAGTTGGCAAAGAGATGGCAATAATCTAAGCCTCCTCTGGCAGTGTTATTGCTATGGTTACCATAGCCATGTTGACGCCATCATCATGATCACCGTGGCAACAAGTGATGCACCCATGTAGTTGCTACTGTTAGAATAAACGTCATCTGAAAGACAAAATGTTTTCTTTCCATTTTTCTCTCCATAGTCACACCATGTGTACAACGTTTGTAAATTACATTCTCAGAAATGACAGTTGTAAGTGAAAATACTAAATAAACTTTTTCATGTTAATAACCAAATCGAACCCAGGTCATGAGTACTATATCAGACAACTCACCTGTGACAATTGCAAATGTGTGCTTTGCAGTTCCTAGATCATTTTCTATAATAAATGTGTAATTGCGGAACATTTGATATGCCATTCTTTCAAAAGTAAAAGTGATGCTTTTTTCACCATCCTCCTACAAGGAAAAAAAATATCATTTTCACATAGCAATTTGAGAATATACATTTGTTGAACCCATATTTGGACCTTTATAAGCAAGTCTGACACTCATAGTCAATGATTATATCAGGTCTTAGATTAGTTTAATGTTTTGGGAGAGACCATTAGGTGTTTAAGTACAGACCTCTACATATGTACAAATATGTACGATGGGAACATTTCTTCTTCTGAAAGTTTAATCTTGACAAGGACAATAAAACTTTAGCCTTGTTATCTACATGTAAGTTCTGTGCCTAATACATCATAAGGCAGTAGAATATATTCTGAATTGATAAATAATAAAGGTCAATTTTCAATCACACAAAAGAATGCACACTTACAGAATCTGAGAGTTCTGCATAGTATTTGCCGCCATCTATTGGCATGCCATGATAGGTAGCCTCCGCTACTTCATGGAACATTTCTTCATGGGTTTCATCTGTATACCACTCCACTAAAGCCTTTTTCAAAGGTGAGTCAGAGGTGTAAACACATGAAAACTTGACATTAGCTACTCCCCACTTGGTGTTGAGCTCTGTTGGGCAGACTATGAACATAGGTGGCACTGTAAAATAAAGGAACATAAATTTCAGAACGCACATAACATTAATTACTTCATCAAATTATTCATCAAATTCAGTGGTGTATATTCAACAAACTATAAAGTAATAAATCTGTGGATGAAATATATTGAACTCACTTCCTTCCATTTTAACTTCAAAGCCCACGGATTTGCTCTCATCCGAAGCTGGACTGGATGCTTTGCAGGTTATTTCTTTTCCAGCAAAGTTGAAGTCTATGGTGGCGGTGACCTCCAGGATCTTGGTGTAGGTCAACTTTGTGCCTTCAATGTCATCTGGGTTCTTGACGTCCTCATAGTTTCTGAGCACAGATTCCTGGCGGAGGTCCTCGGCTGTGGCTTCCCAGAGGTCCTGGTCTCCCAGCATGATACTCAGCTGGGGAACCGGACTGCCACCTGTAGCTTCACATCGGACGGTGACCTCGTGGTCCAATCCAAACACCACTGCTGGCTTCTCCTGCTGGTCACTGCTGAATGCCTGGTCGTCCTCAGCATGTGTCAAGGTCATATCTAAAGTCTCCAATGGGGCTGTGTATGAAAAACAATATCGTAGGTTAAACAAATGGAACAGTAATGCTAGTAATAGATAGTTTATTAATTATTAGTTTTTATCATCAGAATGTATAAGGGATATAAGTCTCCAATGGGGCTGAGTGTGAAGGACAATAATGAAGGATAAATTAAAGCAATAAACAGTACTGCTAGTTATTGAAAAGAACATTGTCACAAGTTTATGTAATATCTAAATTTATTGCGAGTGTTTTATTTTAAAGTTGAATATTTTCAGATCTACTTTAAAAAGCACAACGGAAATGCAGCTGACATGTGGGCGGGAGCAGATGAAGATTTAAGACACTCTTCATGGAAGTGATGAAATATAATAACTTACAGAAAACAACAAGCTTTCCAACTTTGAGTTCGCTGACAAAAGGGCTTTGTTTAAGCTGACAAGTGTAATATCCTGCATCGGATACCCGAACATCTACAATAACAAACAAATAAAAATACTTAACACATGAAAATATCCCTTGGAGGGATGCTAACTTAAATTATTCTGAACTTTTCATCCATTTATTTCATTTTGTGTATGTTTCACCTATTCAGAAATTTTTGACATAAATTCAATAGTGTTCTCCAATCAGCATTCGGCAAGCCCAGATAGGTGTTCTGGAGGTCTGATTTGGTACTTTTTATGCCAAATCCTGTTTGCATGAGATATTCATCAATACCCAACTCTTTCAGTGGTAATTCATAATTTATGTATGATTATATATAAAGTCTCCCCCAAAAAGCTTGATTGTTCTTTGGATGACATTAAATAAAGAAAATATATTCATTTCATATCAGTTGCCAGCTGTAAAAACGTAGTCAAATCTGTTTAAATGACCGCGTTAAACCCATTTAAACAAAAGCTCTATCAACTCCACCACACTTTTGTTTCGGTTGAAAAAGAAGTGACCCTGCACGTTCCACAAACCTCTCCAGATCACCTATCAAAGCTTGCTGATGGGTGATTGGAGAACATTATAACTTCCATGATCTATATTTATTTATGCATAAATATCTAACCATAATTATTTAAACATAATATGTGTGTATATAAAAAAATAGACATGATGAAAAATACCTGAAATGTTGAGATGGAAGTTATATTTTCCGTCGACATCAGGGTGGGGGATGGCGTCGGCGACCAGTCTGGACAGGTTGACATCATCTATATCCAGATTAAGACCCAGATCCAGGGAGGACCAGGTCTCCACAAGGTCCTCTTCCTTCTCATCCATGAACTCTCCCTCCGGATGCAGATACTTCTTCCAGTATAGGAGGGGCCCCAGTCCCAACTCACTTATTGGGCATATCAGCTGCACGTTGTCACCCACGTTGACCTCACTGGGAATAACTTGCATTTCCTCAATCACCTGACCTCCACACACTGTAAACAACAAAATATACATTCTTCATTTTCAAACTAATTAGGCTAAAACTAAGCAAAAGAAGGACTCATTGAATAAAATATTTCAAAATATAAATTTTCTTTTAAAAAACGAATCCGTTATTTATAACATGCCTTATATTATAACAGTAACATAAAGATCTACAGAGACTGAAATCTACAGACAATAATAAAAATCTGCTTATAATAAAAATCTGCTTATAATAAAATGTGAACAAGACACGTAATGCACACTTAGTCAACCAATTATTGTTTTGGGGCAAAACACTTGAAGGAAAAAAACACAAAATCAACATGCTCAATAGTTTTATACAACAACACTTTTGGGCATATTAAAGGAACTGAAGACAACAAAAAGATTTATAAAATAACACTTAACATAACTTGCACAAACAAATTTATTTGCATTCAATAGCTAGAGTGCAATTCAAAACATTTTTTTTGCACATTTTAATATGAAAAGGTCTTATTTTATCTAGAAGTACAAAAAGGTGAACAAAAATCATGTAGTTCTATTCAAAATACATTCATCAAATATCAAAACTATAGAGCCAACTAATAAATGAATATATAATAATGGACAACATTAAAGGGAAAATTTACAAATTTACACAGACAGTAAAATTGCAAAAAGACTAAAACATTTTCAGTATATTCTTTACAAAAAACTACAAAATGTCTGAGCAACTAAACATTAAGATGCAAAACTAAATTAATCATTTATAACTTAAACAGTTTGATGAAATAAAATTCTCTTTCATTTCTAAATTAAGTACAATGCATTTTTTAATGAGTTTGCTATGTGATCTTAAAATAAGGAAAGTAGTTCTGTGCCCAATTTAGAAATGAGAGAGAAGTACATAATATATTGATATATAAACATATGAATGATTCAGAAAGTTGCTTCATTCAATAACGCCACCTAGTGACTCAACTGAGGCATGCAACGTGTGGGGGCGGTCAGCCATCGCACAGAGCTCCATCTGGTGGAGGAAGAAAATCAAAGGAAAAAATGTAAACAACAAATAAGCTACTTTAACACAAAATACAGCTCTAATACACAACATTCAAAAATAAGTGGAAATAAATTAGTGCTACTAACTAATGAAGAACAAATAACTTTTAAACTTGCTTAACGTTTGATGTGTTTTTGAATATATAAAATTGTATGGAGGCAAATTTACCAAAATCATGATTAAAGGCAAAAAATATATGTCCAAATGTCTTGCCTTGGAGATTCTTAAAATTTTCCAATTTTAAGTGTTTTTAAAAAGTCAATATCATCTTGAAATCATTTAATTTTATGCAGGTTTTTCATAGAAAATACTTTGAATAAGACAATGACAAGCATATGGATTATTTCTTTTTCTACAACCATAAATCTTGATTCTTTATAAACATATAAATTTTGTATCATTTGCATATCTATTAATGCTATGTATTTGTATATCTAATTAATTGGCTTTGATATATCTGTGTGTCAAACAGAGTGTCGGGTGAATTGGAGAAAATAAGAACAAATGTATATTTATAATGAACATGTACCAATTTATGGAATTCAAAATTAGCTCATTATTTGGTGTTATCTTTTTTATATTATCATATATATCAGAATTATGGCATATTTTTCACAATGCCCTTGATACAAAATGTAATTTACTTTTACTGGTTCCATTACTGGCATGGGCCTTTCCCTATAATTTGGCAGGCATACAATTTAAAAATCATGGTCATATAATCCAAAAATAGTTGTCATTATACATTTCTGTTCCTAATCCAATCTGTATTTTTCTCTGATGTCAATTATTGTGCATAAAAAACAGATCAACAACAACATCAAACTATTGATAACAAACATATAGACATCTCTAATATTCCACATACCTGTTCCTTTTATTTGTGGAGTGACCTCCCTGCCAGAGTAAGACGTTGGTTGTCATGGTAATCCCATGGATACGCAGACTACGATGCTGAGTCCATTTCATTTTGTGGCATTGTCCTTCTTTTATCCAACCCTACTATGGGTTATGGGTCAATTTTGCTTTTCCATAAATCGCACGCGGAATAATAGTTTCTACTTGTCTATTCAAGTGAAATTCTTCAGTGATAACCTCCATTTAGGGTTACCAATAAATTCCTCTATAATTTGCAGCTTTGAATTATATTGTTTGTTCTAGACTTTAGTGCAACAGTAATTTTAAAGTAAATTTCGCACTCCTGAAAAAAATACTTATTTCCCTGTAACTGTTAAATGTTTTTTTCGAAAAATAAACATCATTTTCAGTCCACATTTGAAATTCACATTGATTGCAAGCAAGAGTATACTAGCTAATTTCTTGTTGCTAATTATTTCTAATGACATTTTAACACAAGGAAATAACTTGAATGAGTGCTGCCTGATTATTAACCATCCCATCAAATCAAACTGAACTCTCGGCACAATAACTTCAATTAAAAGACTGATTTTAGGGAAAGTAATTGCACGAGGCTGTCCTTTGAGACATATTTTACATTATTGAAAATTTTCATGTTTGAATGTAATTTTTGCAGTCTTTGCATAACCATTTTATTAAATTCTAACAAGCAATACCTTTACTTTGCTTTCCAAAGATCAAAGAGCACATCTTCATTCTTCAAAACATCACTCATAATTGTAATTTAATCTCCATTAGCTCTTATAATTAATGTAAAATACACAGAATCAAGAATAAATCTTATTCCGAGTTTAACCTTTTTCATGCTTGTGTTATCATATTTTCTTATTATGAAATTTGATTCATTTTCATTTCATATCAAAGCTGAATGTCAAAAAGATGAAAAATAGTTTAATTACCTAATCATACAAACATCAAGATCTTATGTCTGATCTTTACTTTCCACATGAAAATATCTAACTTTTTTTTCAATGCTCAATGGCTTTCCATCTTTCAAGATTCTCTTTTCTTCAGCTTGCTCAATTCAAAAATACATTGAAACAGATCTATCTATATTCCAATTCATATCATTAGACTAAGCAGGTCAGATAGCCAGGTTTGCTGGATGATTGCTTCCGGACCCACTCTGCTTAGGACCTGGACAATATACTTTTCATCAGGCAGAGCATTAAATATTAAGCGCTGTGGGCATATCACAATTCTGGGGGAACATAGGGGGGAGAGTTTCCTGTCAGGACTCTCCTTATCTGACGGAGTACGGCTAAGCCACTGGCCATCAGAATCACATACATCTCATCCCAGCCCTGACAGCAGCCCGCTCAATCTTCCATGATGAATATATTTCTCAAATATCAATTTCACCGACACTCAGAAAAAAATTGCTGCATTCCACACGTTAACTTTCAAAAATACAATGATGCCTGGGATACCAGAGGAGACGGACCATTTGGGTCTCATCTGTAATGGGGGAATTCTGCTGCTGATGCTGCTGACAGTTTGATAAGCAACACTGAGGATGAATGAATGCTGGTCAGCTGACACCTGCATCATCAGTCACATCACTGCCGATAACGGGACCGACAGGCAAATACGAACAGACGTGTGGTGATCAGGCAAGGCCCGGTGGTCAGATGAGAGGTGGACAGGCAAGTGGTCAGACAAGTGGAGATCAGACAAGAGGTGATCAGGCAAGGGTGGTCAGATGAGGTGGACAAGCAAGTGATCAGACAAGTGGAGATCAGGCAAGTGGTGATCAGGCAAGTGGTGATCAGGCAAGTGATGACCAGTCAATGATGATCAGACAAGTGGAGACCAGTCAATGATGATCAGACAAGAGGTGGACAGACAAATTATGATCAGACAAACAGATGATCAGACAAATGGGTCAGCCAACAACTGGTGATGACACTTGACAATTGAGTCCATGTCTATGACCTTATAAACAAAATATAGATAACAGGAACAATAAAACCTGTCTCAAAAAACCTTTCTTAAAATATCTATAATACATGTATCATATAAATACTTTACTTGACCTTCTGTTAGTCAAAAGGTAATCAGAAACTTAAGCAATTCTTGTAAATCATTCTGAATTCACACATAAAAAGATATCTATACACGAGGCATATTTATAGGAATTTAAAGTCAAAGTTGACCTTATCAGCTATGAACAAGTTGGCAAAATTTCAAGTGATTTGTCAGGTAATGCCTGTTATGCTGGAGAATGATGATGACATATGATTGTTAGATTCATGATATATATTTCATAAATATGTTGAAACAAAGAGCATATGATCTAAGCTATGCACAGGGAGTGTCTCTTGTGCACACCAGATATGAATAAATCTCAATTTAAACATGTAAAATTTATATAATTCTCAAGAATAATATAATATCTCAGTACTCCGGATGTTGGAGTGTGCAGTTTTTTTGTTAGACTCGTTCAAAATTTCTCCATCTTTTTTATAACAGTAGTAACTACCTCACAGATGCATATTTGTGAGACATTTATATGAAAATAAACAGCCATGGTTTAGACAGTGTATTGTCTCATATAGAGTAAATCATAATCCAGTATTAGTCAAATGCTATACACTGTGCATGTATATTGATTACTAATGTCCTGTTGTGGGTTTATCTCTGGCCTTTGTTGCATACACAGTCTGCCACTCATTTCTCTATCATAATATTTATCCACCACCACCACCTACATGCCCGGTGGTCAAGGACCTGGGTCTGATTCACACCGCCATCTGGTGCACAATAGCCACTCGACACTCCAGATAACTCCTAATTGTATGATTTATCACCTTTCACCACAACACAAAACAATTCTATTAATTACCTATATTAACAATTTCTGTAATTAAACCGCAATCAAAAGAATCATCGTGGATGATTTAGCGGCTTGGTAGAAGAATTTGGATTGGCGATGTTTAGATTCTAACAAGCACTAACATGGCATGGATTTCAAACTCTCATCGAGATGGCAATTATCTGGCAGAATTATGGCAATGTACATTTGATTAAGTGGCATTCTTGGAAATTTGGTACAGGCAATCCGGGACAGTTGTAACCCATGCCCTGTCATTAGTGCAACGGTCCCTAAGACAATAACTGGGTCTCAATCATTATAATTCAAGCAAGTTCCCCAACTGACTTGCCCATTTACTTAACTTACTTAATGCTACTATGAATTCCAGCGGACACAATCATCACCTGATCATGCAAGGCCCTTTCAGTCAATCATGGGATTCATAAAAGTACTAAACAGATTTCAATCCAATCAATGGCTATTTTAACTGCAAGCTTCCGTGCACTGTAATCACTGCAGATGCATGACCACAGAGCAAATGCCTAAGTAATTGCAAATCATTACAATTTCAGTCAGCATTCAATTTAATCATTCATTAACTCAATCATGACATCTAATGAAAAAAAAAAACAGTATTTTTTTTCTTTTTCTAGAAATGTGTGTTCACTTTGATCATATTTGATAATATGATCTAAAATCTGGAAAACACATTTTACAGATAGCAACAATATATTATAAACAATAGTTCCTTGGGGTCCTGCATTATTCAAACAGTCCCAAGAACCGGTAGTTGATACATTTGGTGTTTACTGCAGATTGCCTGGCAACAGATGCTGCATTTGCAAGCTCTGCTAAGAGGCAACATTTAATTGAAGTCAAATGTCAATATCTGGTTTATATATTTCTAAAATTGGCCACAACAGAAACATAAATAACACAAAATTGTGCTATGCATCAATTGAATTCTAGCATGAGTTGGATTGTGTGTGTTTGAGCTGCAGAGTGTAATAATCCTGCCTCAATAACTTGTTGAATTGGGGTGTCCCTCCACATTTGAACCTGGTAAGCTGTGCCACACAATGAATATTGGAAAAATCGTGAGCAACTGCAGGCTTATGCATATGACAGCCATGATTTTTTTTTAGCACAGCCATTCTAGAAAGATTGATGCCCATAATAATCTGCCTAAAACAACATGAATCATTAGCCCTGTAAAATATTGATGCCAAAAATTAACCCTCCTGCCTATTAAACACCCCGGGCCAACGTTCCCCTATTTCAAGAACCAACAAATAAAACGCAATTAGGTGATGTATGAGTAAAGTATTTAGAAGAATTAAGTTTGGGCGCTTTGTGTCTCACAGGGTTGTGTTATGGCTTTCTGGTAAGTGGGTGGATGTAGATTATCATGATACACCACGATCATCAATCTGACGGTGCTTGGTCGTGAGATGAATCAAGCATCATACATCATTTTATAAAACCATCCTTCCCATCTTAGCTTAACAAGAACATCAACGTCAATCTCAATCACACCATAAACTCTATATTAATTGTATTCATCACAAATTTATGCAAATTGTTTATATTTTTTTCAAATATTATTTATGTGCAGTATAAATTAATTAATTTTAATACTCCCCATCTGCTGTCATTATCTAAGTCGGAAAAAATTCTGTGAACAAATTTAAAAGGAAAAATGGCAGTATAAATTTTGTCTACCACAGGGGGTGATGAACGGAGATGAACGTTTCTGATTCGGCCGCACCAGGTTTCATTTTCAGCGGCTACTATGTGCCAAGAATTGCCTGTTGTCGTTGTGAATCGGATTTATAGAGGAATGATGCATGCTATTACGTCTTGCATCTCGTCCAGCATTTGTGATCGTAAACGAGTTTCTGGGGCTGAGGTAATATCGAGAGTGAGTGGCGTTTCTGTGGTGCAATGTCCTTTGGGTGTGTATCCCTAACTACATCAGCCAGGCCCTGCGAATGGAGGCCGGGACAGCACTCAATTGTCCTAGGAGGCCCTAGGAATGGAGGCCGGGACGGCACTCAATTGTCCTAGGAGGCCCTGCTCTGTGCCTGTCAATCTTGCCCTCCGAGGTGACAAGCCATCGCCATTATCAGCAGGAAGAACTCAGGAAATCTAAACAGTACAATTACTCCTATTTTAGACTAAGAGCTTATTTACAGTTGGCAAGTTTGCTCCTAAATGTAATGCATTTTACAGTAAAAAGCTTTCTTTTTGGACAACAGAGGGCCACATGTGTCACATTTCTGCTGATCTAATTGTCGCCAAATGTCTACCCATCCGATGGAAAATGGGAAAAAAATTAGAATTCAAAACTGCAAAAAACAGAATGTTTAATATTAATCAGTAATACAAAGTCATTATAATGGCAGGAATAACGATTTTTCAGCATTTATGTTGACAAACAAAAAATGTCACGTTTTATGACACAAATATACACATCAGGATATTGTAATTTTTAACTGCAGATTTAGGATGCCCAAAATGACCTCGCAGAGTGAACAATGTCATAGGTCAAGGTCAAGGTCAAAGATGGCCCTTATATTGCCTTACCATCCTCTCCATAAGCCAATCTATCTCCGGATAAATAATGCTCTCCTACTCATATCCCATAATAACCATTCTCTCATTTCTGCTCTGCTATTAGTCAGAATTAAACTACAAACATCCTTACGAACTTCTCATTTCAAGTGGATAACAACAATTCATGCCATTGAGTTTGATTTGAAAAATCTTCAATTAAGATGGTAGAATCTTAATATAAAGATAATGAAAGTAGCAGTTTTTGTCTACATTACAATATGCAGAATAAAGGCACTTAGACGGCTTGCACAAAGTCTCATTTTCACTGACAGTGTTTCCAATTCAATTTGATTCCTAGGGGCTTGCGTTGTGAAAATGATGTATGACAGAACTGCAAAGCAATAACAGATACAGGTATATCTGCAATAAAGCTGAGGTTTAATGCAGGCCATATGTTTCATATTCCAATATGGCCGACATGCACGATTCATCACAAGTTACAGCTGATCCCACAAAACGTGACAAATCAGCCTCAACTCGCTGTCTTGGACTCAAATTCTAATCAGCTTCCTATTCTAGTGCAGGTGATTTAAATCTACATCTGTCAAAGATATGCCTCACATACTTAAAAAAAGATGATGTATTGGAGACAAAAGATTTTTAAAATTCCCAAAATAGAAATCTATCTGAAAGCGAGAATGTAGTTTGTTTGAAAAATATATTTTTCAATTCTTGCAGTTAATGTATCAGTATCAAAAGAGATCAGTTGTTGTGGTTCCCTTACAAATGGATTAAAACAACAAAGACCTTTCTATTTGAAAGCAATGTGATTATTTGCTATGTTTTTATGTGATGGTTTTGGTGTGGGAGGTTGAGAGCGAGGCATTGGCAGCGGCAGGGTTCTCACCAGAAACATTGGTGGCCCATAATGACACCATTAGCCCATCAATACGCTTACAGAGACGGGGGCCCAGTCAACACAAGGGGAATGAGACAGGGGCCCAGTCAACATGAGGGGAATGAGACAGGGTGCTCCTCTGCCCTGGCTAAAACTGCAATTACAGTGGCTATATGAGCTACACAACATCTATCCTGCTTGTACCTACTTCAATATATCACAGCCGGTTGGCTCTCAGAATCATACACAAACAAACCAAACAAGGTTTCTTGCCAAATGATCTTGATGATGCTGAAATAGGTGAAAACAAAACTATGTTTTCTGGTAAATTTCTGAACCAAGCAGATTGTTTTTGAGGTGAATATTCTGTATGATAATAATCTCCTCCAGATATGAGCATCTCATTACATCCAAATTGACAAAGATCCAAGTTCTCCGATTATCAATAAAATTGACCGAAATCCAATAAATGAGACTTTGTGTACATCTCTGGTCTGGAAGAGGTAAAGGGGATTCCCATGAAAATAATCATGTTTGTAATATGACGTACATTCCTTGTCACAGGAGGCCGCCCCATAATTTCATCATTGCTAAGCCAGGCTTTAATATAAAGATCCTTGAGGGACTGGTTTATGCTATAACTCTGCACTCACCTTGTTATCATAGCTATCTGGCCCATATTACAGATGGCTGCCAATGTTGGAATATTTTAGCACCGCATTGTGTGTATTGTACACAGACAGGGATGATATGAAGGAAAAGGTCTTCCCCCCTGACAGGACCTTTCGGGGCAAGAGGTCCTTGGAGACCCTGCATGCAAAGCACTAGGGTCCGGCTATATTAATCACACTCATAAAGCTCTGATCAAAGAGCTTCTGACCTTGGGCCAATGGTGTAATTCTGATCCTTTTTGCTCGACACGACCATCTGTCATTTAATGTCTGGGAGGAAGACATGTCATCTCGGCCAAAAACTCAGATTGACCTCTTCCAAAGTGGGAGTTACTCTCAGCCCAGTTTCTTGGTCAATCTCTTTCTCATCCTTTATCCGGAGCTCAGCTTCAAAGGACTGTCTGAAGTGACTCTGACGCCTTTGTGCCTTTCAAAGACATCTGTCGGTACCATGGTATTAATACTTAAGAATTACTTTCCTTGCCATGGATGCAAAAGGAAACATTATATTACTGACCATTCCATACATTTGTGTGTTAAGTATGTAATGGAGACATTACTTTTGTCACAGATATGGGCCCAAATGGATATTTTTCTGTAGATGACAAACAATGGACAGTTATAGACTTTATATTCCATCATAAAAACACAATACACAGTGGCAAATGTTACATGCATCACAGATTTCGAGACTGCACAGCAATATTATACAATATTCTGGAGGGACAATAAATCTGATGGAGGAATGACACTCCACTTACTTTACGTGAATATGAATATCTGTAACAATGGCCCATAGCAACAACAACCTCACAAGTGAGCAATCTCCACACAAGTTGCTGGAGTGGAGAACAATGGGAGTGCCAAGAATTCCCAAGTCCTCGCCCCGACAATGGGATCGTTTTCATGGCACTTTAATTGTGCCTCCGTGTTAATGAACTCGTGATTTATGCTGGTAGAGAAGGCCTGTATTATACCCAAATTGTCACTCATTGCCGCTTATCACAGGGTCGTGTATGGGCCTGCAGTTAATCATGCATATTTAACGTCCGTCGGGCACCCGCGACTGGTGTTTGCCTTTCGCCTGAGAATGATATGGAAGCTGCGAGG
Source organism: Amphiduros pacificus (assembly GCA_949316495.1). Taxonomy (NCBI): domain Eukaryota; kingdom Metazoa; phylum Annelida; class Polychaeta; order Phyllodocida; family Hesionidae; genus Amphiduros; species Amphiduros pacificus. Next base: position 51,559,821 of record OX439001.1, on the reverse strand, counting down.
ATATGGCATGTTTATATTATAATGCGCAGAATAGATGGACACAGGGACGTCGTGGTGGAGGCTGCCAACTTGTGTCCACAGCTTGAGGCCACACATGTATCATAACTCCCACAGGGGGCGCCACAGGCTGTCCTCATACCGTCCATTCATACCTTTATTTATTCACCACCCTGCACTTTTATCACACTTTAGCAAGATTTTTTTTAAAAAAAAATTGTCGCCCATCTTTGTTGTCAACCTCAAGCCATAAAACACTAACCACAAATTTCTCGGCCTAAATATGCAATGACCAGACCAAACTGAGGTATTTCCCATCACTAACAATACATCATCATACTGGCGTAATTCTATTTAGGACAGTAAACACTTTACAGTCAGTAATCATGGGAACACGTCTCTCTGTAGTCGTAATCAATACTAGTCCGCAATCTCTGCACATGATTCAATATCATGGTATCTTTTTGGCCTGGGCATCTATGAGCATGTACGATGGTTGATAAGGAGTAGGCGAGCCGGGCAGGGTGAGCAGAGAGTGGAGCGGAGAGTAGAGTAGAGCTGATGGTATACTAACATTAACAATGGCATGGCCCCAGGCCTCCCTGGTTACACATGTAGCTCTTACTAACCCGTCTCAATCAGCCTACTCAAACATACCCATCACCAAATCAGGTCATCACGGGTCGTCAACACCCGGCTCCATCTACAGGACATCCCCAATATCAACAATCAGCCGTGTTTAAGGTCCACATAAGATGGAGACCTTTCATGGATATTATGTTTGTAAATCAAATCTCTGCTTTTTATTATCTTCTATCGATGTCATCATAAATTTTATTCTCCTTTTTATGCATTTCCCCCTTCACCTCTCTATTTCCCACTTGACATCTGTGCATGCTGTAAAAATGGCTGAAATATTACACTGAATAAAACAATAAAACCAACTTGATGTGTGGAAGTTTTACTTATATGCTGCAATAATTATACACCTGGGGGAGGTTAAGCTATAAATTATAAATGTTTTATTTTTCCCTATAGAGTTGCACCATCTTTATGCTGTTTTCAATCGCTGGTTTATCTCATAATAAATAACAATTTGCATCAAGGATCTATCTTCCTGTCTAAAATAACATTTGCAATTGTAATGGGCTATTCTGTAATTCCTATTCTGTACTTGCTGTATTTCTGATTAAGCCTAATGGAAGCTGGGAGCTACAGCTGTGCGACCTGTTGAAGTCATTTGTAGCACAGGCGTGGTTCTATGTTAACACCACCCCTGTATTCCCATCCCTTCCCTTGCTTCCTCCAACGTCCATCAAGCGATCCATCTAATTCTGGCATTTCTAGTATGATAGACAACTCGAAAATCAGCTTGGAGGGGACCGGAGAGTTGGCTGGATGCCTCGCCTGGCTGTCATGCAATGTAGGTGGCAGCACCACGGGGCATCTATGGCACCAGAGGCTGATATTAAGCCAGCATCGCCACAGATTTGACAGCAAGTTTCATACCTGTGGGTCTGATCATATTTCCACTATGTCACAATACAATCAGCCTTAATACTGTGCCCGGGTAGTGCGCCTATCTCTCCATATCAAGGGTTGGCTTCTAAGTGTTATTCCAACGCAAACATTTCCAAGTGGCAGCTATTGACATGATGATAGCGTGGGATGAATGTGCTATAAATAACATTAACCTTTTCGAATTCCGCGCAAAAAAAGGTATTTTTGAGGAAGTGGAGTGCCTTGACTGTGGGTCATTCTGAGCGTATTTATGTGCGGTGCGGGCTTTAGGGACGCTACTTGATATCGCCATGCTAAAGCTTATCAAGGCATTTGAGCTCGTCTTCCGCACGTCTCAGGAGGACATCATACTCACTTCCCATCTACCTCAATTGCATGTTTTTGTGATAGTGGATCCATCGATTCTTGCTGTCGGGGCCTCGCGAGGCACTAAATTGTAATCTACTCCCGTACACCAGCCTCCTAGCTGATTAGTGGTGGGGAGAATCACAGAAAATTATATATTGTACTGCTGTCTACTCCTGCGCAAAATTTAATTTAAAAAGAAAAAAATCATCTTTATTGAAGATAATTCATCATTGACAATTAGACAATCCCCTTCCATAGTCTTGTTAGGATGGGAAGCAAAGCTTAATTTTCCATCAGAATGTGGATTGAAAGCCATGGTCGGGTCCTGCGTCATTAATGTGACCACAATTAACCAGCAATTTTAACAGCTTTGCCTCCCTCAACACAAGTTCTACAGTTCCACCCTACACCAGTAGTGTGCACACAATCAAAAAAAAGAAAAAAGAAAAGATCTTGTGGATTTCGTCTCCCAAATGACCCATTATACCATATACACTTAGTCAATAATATTGATTCTGTATTACCCTTTCAACGTTACGTTCTTCCCGGCTAAAACTCATTATCTTGACCCCATCAGAACCTCATGGGAGGAATCGACTGATGGCAATTTTGCAGAAATCCTGTTAAAGCCTCAACCAGTGTGGATGCAACATATACATGTATACCCACATTTCCCACGGGAGCGAGTTATGGCAAGGCCTTGTGTTATCAAATCTCCCATATCTCAAAGTGGACCTACTTCTGATGCAAGAGTGGCTGACCAGGGCCCTGTGCCATGCTGATGTCCCACGGTGTGTATGTCTAATAATCCCTCCTCTTGTTGATGCCAGATCAGCCGCAGAGAGGTCCCATGCCAAGCCCACCAAGCCCCATTGAAAATCACTCCATCTTGTTGTGTCTCAGACCTTCATCCCTTTTTCCGACCAAATCTTGCTTTTTTTCCCACAAAAAGCAGGAAAATGTCACAGGGGTTTTCTGCACACTTTGATTAATGAGTTTAAAGAAATTTTTATGTGGCTTCATTCATAATGTAGCTTTCTCTTTTTCAGGAACGCCCGCCTGTAAATTACACAGCCGATATGATTGTGTTGTTCTCAAAGTTTGGCAGAAGTGACATGAGTTATCTACCCAGGCTTTTGCAATAAGTGCGTGAGCACCACAAATTACTTGGCTATTTTGTGTGCATATTTTCGAGGTGACTGAACCGAAGTGAGTTCTTGGTGGCAATCATTTCCTCTTCACGTGTAGCTCACGTCAGAAGGAGCTTGATGTCTCAAGTTTGTGCAGCGTGGTCATGACCGGATTCAAACTGCTCCTCAATTCTGACGACGTTCATCAGATAGCGAATAGAAGCTTTCACGCAGCTGGACAAATCATAAGATCATGAATGAGGACAGGGTGCCCGACTGGAAGGAAGACCCAAGCACTTTATGCTATGGTTTTTTAATATCGGTAGCAACGCAGCATCATGCAATAAAATAGGCTATCATAGGCACTCAACTCTTTTGGCCTATTTTGTTATTCCAGTGCTACTTACAACATTAGACCTGTCTGCAGTCTGTACTGCAGATGTGAAAATTACATCATCCATATATTACCATAAGGCCTGCCCGGTGACGGAATAGAGCATGCTGAACTGACTCCCATGTCTGGGTGACCTTGCTTAACATGCGTCCTCTGGAGGCTGTTTGCATAACTACACCTCACTGGCCATTCATTTCATTGCTGTCAGCTTTTCCTGTCCATGGTAGCAAGCTATTTACACCTCACAACCAACTCATAACCTCCCAATTTCCACCCTATAAGCGTGATGAGAACATCTCCACTAGGGGGCACTGTCAGGTGACCTCCCGGCAACATCTAGGGTCTGATTTACCGTCGAACCACTCTGTTATTCGCATATATCCCAGCTGCAGTCGGTAGCCACTATGGGCTCAGTGGCTGGATTGCACCGCCTCCTGGCAAGATAGCGCACAAAAAACCTGTGTATCTTCTGATGGGTGGACATCGCCAGGCAACTTCCAAGCAGAACCAACCTAGCCCAAATATTGTCACCCTCCCATCACCGCTTGCTCATTTGACACCGCACTCCAGCCGATATTTCCTGCTTCAACATTTTCTCTGGCTTTTCCTTAATGTTCTTATGCCTGCTGACCAGATTTACCAGTAGCGGGCTCCACGCCAGAACTGCTTAGCATGATTGCATTGGGGAGTCGCTGACCTTGAAAAGCCAATCACAGGGTAGAATTGTCTTCCAATTCCCACCAGGCCAGGCACTATTCTATGAATAGCGAAAACTTTATGCTCCCTTTTCAATGCCTGTCATTTTCCAATTATGTCCATGTTATATCCATCTATAGTTCCTCCGCTAATCATTGGCAACTGTCCTCATTTTAAGCTGACAGTTACAGATTATGCTGTATTCCAAGCAGTCTGCAGTAAGAACATCCTTTTTGACAAATATCTGAGATATATTCTTACTTCTTTAAACATATATTTTGAAATACAGTTAGATCAGAAATATTCAAAATTTGTTTTAAAAAATGGGTTTTCTATGCCCACTCTCAGTCTTCCCGATAGTCACCAGACCTTCAACGGACATTCGGTCCGACAAAATTAACATTTTCGCCGGACCGAAAGCATTTTTACCGGACCGTAAAAAAAAGAAAGAATATCATCGTGAAAAGTAAACAAGCCAGGTACAAGCTTCCCAAACGGCGATATAATTAAAATCTTTGTTTTATTTTGCACATAGAAATATTCTGACACGTGTCGGTAATAGTCCGCCTTCATTTAATAAGTTTAAAGTATGCACAAGTCAGAGAAAATGCGCGTTTAACAATGCTTAAATACGCATGTAAGACACGAGGTCGTCATTATGAAAACCGGAAGTGACGGGGACAGGCTCGTATTTTTGGAGCGAAAATGATCGGACGCTATTCATTCGCATTGAAAATATTAATGTATTGCGCAATGATGGATCCCTGACACTTCGTATTTACGTTTTCGCTCGCGTTTGTTTTGACTTTAGGTCTGAATGTTTGAGGTTTTGATATGATTAAGCTGGATTGTTACTTTTAAAATGACTGCCGAACATCTCAAGGGATAAATTTTGAGAAAAGTTAGAATTTTCACAAAAATACATGTCGGACATGAGGTCCGACTACGACAGAAAATATGCCGGACCGTGGCAAAAAATATCGGTCTGGACCGGCGGTCCGGCGGTTATCAGGAAGACTGCACTCTGTATAAAGTAAAGTTTATATTATATGCTCATCAGTATGGAGAATCTAATAGTGCTGGACACTGCCAGCTGACTGCAGAGATCATGACCTTGTTGGGTGATTGTCATTTCATTTGTCATCACCTTCTGTCGTCCAGCGCCCCTCTGCATCACAATCTTGGTCTGCGTGGCATGTTATTAGGATAAAGTTGGTTTATCAGAGAGCAGGTCACAGCCATGAAGGTGACATGTTGACACTGACCACCGTTCCAATGCTAAGTTGGACATTCTCGCCAAGTATAACCCAAGGTCACAAAAAAACCTGATCAATTGGTATGTAGGTGAATAAATACTGCCATGTTTCTGTGCCGATACACGCACCCAGTCCTTGCCTTTACACAACTGGCTCCCTAATCAATATGTTACTAGGGACAGGAAACTGTTGCTACGTCGCATCATGACCATATCCCTAATTTAGAGTTCTGCCAATTCCAAAGACGTGCTTTGTAACATTAATCTTTTGGCAGCGGCCGTTCCATCCGTCACTGAAATCAATAGCAGTGCAATGTAAATCTAAGCTCTGGGCAGGCCATTAATACAGAGAGTTAGTTGTCTTTTGGGTTTGTCATCTTTAAGTCTGGGCTGCTTTTTTGTGGTTTTCTCCCATCCTGATCCTCCCAATATGGGCTCCACAAAAACAAACAAATCTTGAGGATAAAATACTATTTTTATTCTCCGCCACCCAGACTCCTACACTTCTCTAATTACAGCCATTATGCCTCACCACAACAACTCTCAAACTGGCATCAGCGCAAATTATACTCGGATAATGATTCATGGGAATTAAATTTTAATCCTCTTCTATAAATACTGCCCTGCTCGAGTGCGGGGCACTGCCAGACTCGCATATTTATTTGATACAACACAATATACCAATCATATAGGGGTGGCTCTATCGATCAAACACAACCCCGGTCTCTCACGAGGATTAATCATATCAGATCATGCAGATTAAAATACAGATCCCTCATATGATAATCTGGTTAGAACAAGCAGATCTCCCTACCATGCCTATGGATTATTGTTAATTTGACCTAATTCTTTGACATGACCACTTAATGCCCATTTCCTGTTGCCTCCAATTATTTCTTTTGGTCGCGAAAAAAAGAAGGAAATATCTTATTCTAAACCTAATAGGAGACCGGCATATCTTGTAACTCATTCAAATCAAAATCTCATCATCTCCCATTTCCTGCAAGTGTGATTTGAAATCAAATCTCTTGCCGACTCTTCATCCCTCAAAAGAGGCGTTTCTGTCCGTAGAGTTTTGGTTTTTATGTTTTTGTAACCGGTTGAAGTAGTTTAGCAGGATGAAGCCTACAAGGGGAGGCAGTGCATAATTGAGAGCTCGTAGCCTTATCCATCATATGACTGATGTGTTTGGTGATACAAGTTGGCACGGAGACATGACCAATGGATACCTATGTCCACAACATTCATCTACAACACATCCGATCAACACCGCGTAACGTGTCACAAACATATCTCTGCAAGCAACTAGAGTGAAGATAAACCCTGGCTTGACGTGTACATATATAGTTCTGTCAGCCATCTTGATTCTAACTTTACTAAGCATGGTGTCCATTCCTTGATGTATATTGATCATATTTTGATGCATACAGGACAAATATAAGTGGCAATATTCCATAAATATGAAAATGGCCCACTCAGTATAACATAATAGGTGCAGGTTTATACAGATATGGAACAGACCAGAGATTCTATTATTGGTACTATGGTGCAGCGGTCACAGCACCAAAGTGATGCCCCTAAAAGCTTGGTATCCAGCAGGCTGGACGTTTCAGACACATAGATGAAGTGCCACAGGATATAACAATGGACATGGAGAGAAATGAGGCAAGATGATAGGTGACCAGTATCACATCAACACCACACAATATAAATGGCTGGCCCTTTCTGCCGACCTCTATGTTGCTTGGCGTGGTCTCCAATATAATCTTTAAGGCCAACATGATCTTTATGATCTGAGTTTCCCGGGCTTCTTCGACAGAAAATTACTGCTAGAATATGAACATTTTAAAACAAATCTTGTCTACAAAATAAGATTTTTTGTTTGCATGGCGAATAAGCCATTTTATAAATCAATATATTTTAAATAATCATAAATATTTTAAAGGGTTTCATATTTCTTGGATACACTGATATCAATTAAATTAATATTTCTTCGAAAAATTAATAACTATCATCTGATTATTAATTATACATATTTTGACATTATCATCTTTCAGATCCAATTCTGTGTATCTTTAAAATCAATATGAATTAGAGACAATGGAAGAATTCTGTAATTTAATCTTAATAAAACTGTTTAGTGTTAAATTGCACATTTCCTGCAGAAATGATAAACTAGAACAAAGCCAATTAAAGGAATTTAGCCACAATAGAAAGAAGCTTACTAAGTTAAGGCAATTGAGAGAATATCTGATGATTTATTTATTCCCATTAATTTATTTGATATCATACACAATATTTAATAAACTCTCAACAAAATTTATGATATTCAAGATAATTAGATTTCAAAATAAGTATAAGGACGGTCTAAAATAATGTTGCAAGAAATGGTCAATTTTGGAATCAACATTGCAAAAGGTCAATTTTCATCACAGAGAAAAGGTCTACTTCTCCATTCATTTTTTTGTTATGTCTGTTCGTTGGCATTTTATATATCAAATGAATTCTCCTCTCTCTGGAAAAACAAAAATCCTTTTGTTACAAGCTTAAAAATAATATGCATCAAACAAGAGCAGACTTTGTTGAAACAGTTGCCACCCACAACCGAACCTAAATGCCAGACACGGCAACAAGCCTAAGATGGGAGGAATAAATATAGCTGGCATATCAGTGTTAAGGTGTTTAGCTCAACATAGATCACACGAGCCACACAGTGTCACCATAGATTCCTGTGTGTAGGGCCCTGGTAGGCAGCCATATATTGCGGATGGAAGGGCCAATATCTGACACCACATCCTGCCATCCGGCCTGGTGCCCTATCCTCGGCCCTTCTGATCCCTACATAACATTACTGTCTTTTGTCTGTGCTGACTTATGGTCCTGCCCATCTTTCCTCATCCTTCATGCACAAGTTATGTTTCATTTATGCCTTTTCTCTGCTTGATTCCTGGTCAGACAGGCTCCTGTAATTGCAAATGAGCCAACAGAAAACCCTTCCAGAATGCAGTTTTTATGCCACTCTGAAATTCTCAAGAGCGAAAAAAGGTATAGTGCCAAAGCATAATGCAGGTTGCTGGAGTGTTGCATTAGAATTACACCTACTTAGCACTAAAATCTCATTTATTTTCTTATGCTGATCAATAAATAATGGAGCTAAGGGATAATGCGATATTCACTCAGCTGAAAAATACACACTGGAAACATAACAATTTTTTGAAGTTTTCCACTGGAGGAGAAACAGTCTGAATTTTAATAAGGGTTACCTGATAGCGCAGTTTACAGTCTTTTCCAAAATTGTTTTCAAGATTTTTTATTTTTCAAAATGAAATCCTAGAATTTTAGAATTTATACTATCTTATTATTTTAGAATTTATACTATCTTGCAAAATAGGATGTTTAACAACAATAATTTGTTGCCTAACATTAGATCTTGATTGCAATTACATGCTCTCTCAGATAGTGCCTAAGTTTTTTACATGCATTGGAAGGAATTTAGTCACTGTTTGAAACTATGACTACATTTGCGTCAGATACTCCGTGATTACGCCCATTGAATAAAACATCTGACTCTTAAAAATGCAGTGATAATCTGCAGGTTTAGTTTGCTTCTGTGTTGGTATTTATACCGAGATATTGATTGACTATTCACATTGGATGGTCGCGTTATATCGTGAATTTAGCCAAAATGACAGCTTTGCATAAACTCCATCAGTTTCAGTTACGCCACTGATAGCTTATATTGAGGTCTGACATTTCGGTCAATGTTATTGCACTACACGTCAGATTTCTAAAGCTACATAAAATTGTGCTTTTATCTCTACTGGTTCTTCGATGGTAACATTTTCCTGTTCCCCAAACAGCTTTATATAAAAGTTCATTGATCTCTTTACACAACAGGAAAAACATCCAAATCAACATAAAACTTACAAGGGAACATTTTTTTCCACAACACAGGGTACAGATGGATATGACTGTTACAAAGAAAAGTATAGATTAGCATTGTGTGAGAAGTGCTGGTCGTAACCACAAACTGGCGTCTCAAGTGCTGACAGGCTGCTCAGATCAATACCTCAATATCTCTCCCCTCCACCCGCACACCAAAGTCTGGCCTTCCTTGCTGTTCCCATTACAAGAATAAAACACACTCTGCTGATTCTTGGAGAAAATATATATTTTAATAAAAAATGTGCTTTGATAAGATTAGCATAAAATATACAATCCAAAATGTAAATTAAAATACAATAGAATTTCCAAAAGTAAAATATATTTTTTAACACATTTCCTGAGAATTGAGCATTTTATGACAAGAAATAAAATAAAATTTTATTTATTTCAAAGCATTGTCAGTCATGGAGTATTATTTTATGCAAAGAAAGCTGACATTGAACAAGTGTTGGCAGCAGACCAATATAACCTTGTGTGATATCAGTTTGCCCCTGAGGTCCAAGCCTAACACTGGCGAGCACACATCTTACACAGCCAGACCTCCTGCACAATTCCTTGCCATTCACCGAGACACTCCCCCAGACTCACGGGGCTGTCTCCCCTTCCTGCTCGTGAGGACCGCTTACACTGGAGAAATGGGTGCATAATGGCTGGGTGCAACGGTCGCAGAGAAGTATGCGTGGGGGTCCATCATTGTCTGAGCAGCTCACGACATTCACCCTGGCACTGCTCCCCGCCGTACTATCAATGCTAACTGACAATGCCACTACATTCCCGGCCCATGCTGCCAAACACTGCCAGGCCTGATAGCAAGCAACCTCCATTGCAGGAAGAAGGAAAAAACCTGTCTATAGAGTCAATAAATGAACAAGTGACATTTAAAGTAACTTTCAAGGAATGTTACATTTTTTCTAATGATCAGGAATTGCGTGGAAACTTCTGAGCATGATAAGAACAGTCAGTTGCATAACCAGTTTCCAGACAAATCTGACCGTCATCTTGGACATGTGAAATAACTCAATCTTGGATAGTCCAATATTCAATTACCTTAAGAAATAAAGAAAACAGAAATGGTAAACCTGAAAAATATACCTGTCATTATAGCCACAACAAGCCAACCAAATATTTTCTGAGGGATTCCTACAAATGTCAAACAAGAATTTCGTAATGCAAATTCCTTGAGTAATTCATCATGCAATGCAACAAAAACCAGCAGAATCATTGTATTACCAAAGAAACAATACATCAGCTTTCTGCACCAAATGGAAACAAAAGAATAACACTGTACTGAATCCCCCAGTGGGAACGATTTATCAATCACGCCAGGCCCAAGCTATGTGGTATTATTTTTATGGATTCACTCAATTTCTTTGACTTTGGGGGCAATTGGAGCTCCCTAATTCAGCTCTCCTGGGTTTTGTGCAGTTTTAATAGAAATCTTTGACAAATATTCAATCAAAGATGTCAGGATTGCAGAGGGAAATATAGTCTCATCAGTGCAATAGGGGACGATATGTACTGAACTTGGCAGCAAGCTGGATCACGTGAGCTGAATGCCGATAGCTAGACTAATTACAGATACGCCGGATTATTTTGATCAAACCGATCAAGTGAAACGATGAACTGTTGGTGTTTCAAAAAACAAATATCTGGTTGAGTGATTCCTGTCAGATGTGGCACCGAGACTTGTCTGCAGTATTTGCCAAACACGCTGTTTGATCCGCTCTCACCAAGCTAAGCCGCACTGCCAACGATAGCAGCCCACTCCCAGACTTGGCTATATATATTTCATGCCACTTAAAAGGATTTGTTCTGTCAAGGTAGTAATCTGTTATTTGAGCTGTGTTGGCGGTCTCCCCCCGCCCCTCTCTTGCTCAGTCGCTTTCTCCCTGGACACGGCATGCTTGCGTCCACTACGATCGTCAACCTTTATAAAACACATCTGAGCTTGTCTTCAGCTTTGCTCAACTACTTCTTTATTGTCTCTTAAGGCAGTGATTGTTCCTCAAGGTAGTGGCGTCTGAGGTCCTATTCTCGTGTATATATTTACCTTGGCTACTTCCAGAGAACTGCATTGTTCACAAGTCTCAAAATTTGGGCGACAAGGAAGACAACATACTGTATCCATCATGCACCTTTTGCCAAATGTTGATAAACCATAACAAGCACATCTGGTGATATAAAAAACAGAATCCTTCTTCAATAAAAGAAGAATAAAAAACATGATACCGCATTGAATACTTGAATGTGGAGCTAAGGGTGCTAAGGGAACAGTAGACGTAACTGTGGATGTTGAGAACTCTAATACATTTTTTTGTGCGGTTCTTCATATAGATGCTAGTGTTGCTTTGCTGGGCTGTTCAGAGAGGCCCATTTGAAAGGTTCTCTTCTTCTCATTGGTGGAAAAACTGTGTTTGTGGATGTGAGTACTTCCTGTTGGGGAGACCCCATTCAGAGTGTCTTAAAGTGGACAGGACGAGCACAGTTATTGGGGCCTGATGATGGCAAGAATATTGGTGCTTCTCTTTCCAGACACTGCTAAGCCTTATCACATGGAGGTTTGATTTTGTAGCGCCATTAAGCCCGCCAATCCGCTGACCACCCAATTTGGTAGGCAAGGCCTGAGTCAAGCACATTGATTGCACAACATAACTAGGTGTTCAGAATCCACATGGGCCACTGTGTCCACCCAAATGGCTTGTGAACCTCAAGATGCAGGACCTCCCAAGCCACCAGTATGACAAACTATAATAATCATCAACTGTTGCTGCTGCCTCCAATCCCCCGAATTATTATCGCCTCTTGGAACAGGTCAAGGTTGAGAAAGCAACATCCGCTACACTGCTTTAGTGGCTGCCGCCTTTGGACAATATTACAGACCTTCCACCTTCTGCTCTCGGCCCGCCCTCCCCATATAAAAGCTATTTATGTCAGCTTATTCTCCCAAGACCAAAGTCCCAGTCTAATGCACGTCATTTGGTACTAGGTCTGTAGGGCTATGAGTGTCTTATGTGGTGAGTTTTTTTATCTTGCGTCAGTTCTATCTGGCGGCAACATCACAGGTCATAAACTTACTCGTTTCCCTATATCCAGATTGAAACTCACACCAGTTGCATAGGTGTAAAATCCAGCTTGCACGTTCAGTGTCTGTCTAAATGTGTTTATCCCTTGGCTACAATTACTTAAGCAAACTACTATTAAAATGCTCTGTAGTAGAATGTGACTTAATGCAAGGTTTCCTCCCACCTTGAAATCAATATCTTGGGAAACTTGTCTGTTTGTGGGTCATCACTTCTGTCTTGTAAGTGAAGCAAAAAGAAAAACCAATAATTTTAGGACGACAAATATATTATGTCCTCCTTCATGATTTCCTGGGGAGAAGATATTCAACTACAATTGGCAGTCTAAAGAAGCTTTTTGAGCACATTGGATGATGTCCTTGACCTTAAATCATTGCAGTGGAAGCCCTGCCAGTAGGCAGCATGGAGGTTCCTCACAGAAATGCCGGCAAGACACGAGGGGCACGGGGCAGGGCCCACGGCACGATTCTGCCTTGTATACATCACAGGGAGAAATCAATGGACACAGATCCTCTGTAGACACCATATGTTGGTCTGCCAACAAACCCAGCCCACCTCAGCCTAATTCGGACACGGTGTTCCCCTTCATTTGGGCCACGCTGATATAGCCAATCGGGGTGGGAATGGCAAACGTTTCAACAGATGAGGCCGTAAAGCAAGTTGACGGCCTGGCTATAACATTGCGTGTCTCTATTGAGCATATTTTGATGGGTTCCCAGAAGCCCAAGGATAGCCAGTCCATTTCTGTGGGCCTTTAAGGTTTGATTTCTCGTGCACTGGCTGTTCTGTGCACAGGCAAGGTGAGAGGTCAGTTTGTCTATGAGCAGGCTGAGGAAATGTCAGGCCACTGCAATTTGTAACTATTTTATTAACACACTGCTCAATATGACAGAAATAACACCCAAATGACAAAGATCACACATCCCCAATGACAAATGTAGAAATAGATATATCAGTTTTGCCGAAACCAAAAAGGTTGTTCAGCTATAAAATCAAATACACATGGAATATTGAGTAATATATGAACATATATACACTGTCACTTACACACACACACAGATATATATAATCATAGGTTGGGTGTATGTTCCAAAATGATATACATGTCGAGTCAGGTCAGGTTCACTGCATTTATGTGAAGATTGATATCAGAAAAGCTTGATGCCATCAAAACGAAGACAATGGTACAAAACAGTGCTGCAGACTCCAAGAGGCTCTGATGGCATCGCATGGTTACAACCAGGAATTAGATGAATTGATGTAATAAATGCAGAAGAGTTTGAAACATCTGTATGTTTTCCCGGGGAGATTAACAACTTGTTTCCCATGACAATTGCCAGGCAAAGCTTTCCCTGTGAGGTTTGTGTCTTGCTGTGGATCCCGACTCTCCAGACGTCGCATGAACAGGATGTCATGAATTTAGTGACAATGAACAGACTATCAAGCACCAAACCCCACCAGATTATGCCTTGCTTGCATTTTCATATATCCCTCTTTTTTTTTAACTTATTGCTTTTGAGGGAGCCGTAAAACAGGCCCCGTTTCCCCAGGCGACTCCTGGTGGCCCAGCAAGTGTCAATCGGGATGGCTTACAACATGCAAACTCCCGCATCAGGGAACACCCAAAGTCAGAATTAGATGAAGCTATAATGACTGTATATTTATCATTTTAGAACATACAGCCAACCTATGATTCGGATACATTGTATCATGTGAAGTTATGCTCCCAGTGCTGAGGGGAATGATGTTCATATTGTTTCTTGCATGAAATTCAGACTCAAAGCTTGTTGAACCCTCCCTCATAAAATAATAAGAGGATTTCATATGTTTGTCTGGAAAAAATCTGATTGCAATGATTGATGTTACATGGGAGAATATATTTGGTTTTTTGTTTCATTTGTTTGCAATCCCATCTTAATGTTGTAATCCTGTCACAGAAAAATTGTCGCAAATGAAATTCTAGTATTAAAGCTCTGAATTCAAATGGGTTGCGAGATGGTGTATGGTTTGGCATTGAATGAAACTTTCTGTAGCCGAGTTTCAATTAGGTATACATTCTCAGATGAAAGCCCTCGGATAAGCCCCTGCTATGACTAGCATGTGAAAGTCTTTAAGAAGAATGCTCCTTTTCAGTGCCGATGTGTCACTTTGATCAGTCTTATCTGTAAAGTTAAGTTTTTAAGCCAAGATAAAGATTATAAAGGCAAAATGAATGAAGACGGTTTCTTTCAGCCATGTAATCTGCTTCTATGGATTGCCTTTTGCCGAATACGAGCACAACGCTTGAATAAGACACTGGTGTTACAATGGGCTTCCAGAATTAGGCCAATTGACTGCTTAATCTGGTTTTGGGTCATATCCCTCGTCAGATTTACTCCGAGGACAAAACAGAATAACTGTATCTGCCTGTGGCTAAGCCAAGTGATGGTTAATGCTCGGTTAGTCACTTCGCATCGCAGCTACAAATATGGCTGAAACCAAAATGGCCTGTTTAAGCTTGAGGCCGAAAGATTTTTTCCTCCTCTTTATTTATTACATGCCTGACTAGCTAATGCAGAATTTCTTTCCCTGAGCGAAAAATCTTGCAACTCAACATTAAATCTGAAGTTTATGTGGGCACCTCAATATAGATGGAAGGGAAATCATTTCTCTCAAACTGCCAGTGTCTCTAATCCAGTACCAAGTCTATTTATATGTAGCAAGCATTCCCCCTCATGCTGATGCAGATAATTATCGCAATATCCATTTTCTTTTTTCTCCCGTAATTTTTTTACACAAAGCTTTAAACTAATTCCAAGTCATGCAGCAGTCTGACCATGATCAAAGTTGGTCAGGCAATCTTGCTCTGCAAAAGCAATTCAAGATATCATACCTCGGACTGTTCAGCCAAGCCATGTGAAATCTATCAAGTCTTTTCTAATCTAATGAATTTTGGGTTGTCACCATGAATATGTAAAATGACATTTGGGAAATGAAGTAAAACAATACCTATATTTCTGTTCTAGACCATAGGGTATATATTTACAATTGCTTTCAACTTTTTTTGCCACTTCTTAGGGGAGTCTGCAGCAGTTCTGAAGGCCAGGGTTTTGTAAATAGATGAAGCCGTCGGTGGGCCACCGCGGGCCAGTAGTAAGTGCGTTTTGTTGTCAGATGCAGGCGAGGCCTTGTAGGGCTGTTTTTGTTTTTTTTTGCAACTTGGCTATGCAGGGCATGTGGAAAGGGCTTGGCTCAGTGGAGGATATATGCTATCAATTAGTCAACACTTCCCCTGCAAAGATTGCTGCCCCTTCTCAAGGTAACAAATCTCACACCAACACCTGAACAGGATTCATCATCAACCTCGCGTACCTCTGAGGCAAACCGCCCACTACCTGTGTTCCTTCTATGATCATTTTGTTCCTTGTTTCTGTGCCCATCACCTATAGAAAGACCATCCATGTTGAAACACTCTCAGGAGTTGGTTTCCATGGAAACGGTAAAAAAGATGACATCACCATGGCCCAAAGGACTGACCTTGGATCATTGGAGGCAGTCTTAACATGTTGAAGGTCACATCAAGGCCAGCGTGAGTAGAGAGAGTGATCTGTGTCAAATGGATCTGACACGCCAAACTAATTATTAGTCTCACGCTGACAAGCTCATCCTGTTGTAGCCACATCGGCATCAAGGCAAACACAGATGCCAGCGTATGATTACAGCCAAGTATGGCATGTTCTCTGTATGCTTGTATGCCTCTCACTCTATCTCTTGCTGGCTGGGCGAGGCAGCCGACAATGCTCTGCCCGCCATAGTACAACAACACTACCAGCTACCAAAGCCTCCCCCCAACAACCCACCACCCCCACCCCCACCACTCCCAACCATCGTCCCCTGATAATGATGGCCTCACCAAGATTCCATTGTACATCACATCTAAGGCCCTATCAAGCCAGCACCAGAGGTCTGATCAATGACCACACAAAGATTGCCACGTCAATCCTGCTGTCCACGGCAACGACCCACTGACGATATATTATATGATAACACTGTCACTGTGACCACTAAATGTCCTTGCAGTGACCTGGTCATACTGCTATGTAAACAGAGGTACCATTGCAACGTGTGCAAATAATCATGTCAAAAAGGTCATTATTGCATGAGTCTCGGGTCCCGTGTCAGGAAAGACGACCTACATGACCTTGGAGGTTTGCCCGCGAGGGTACAAGTGTCTACTGACTTATCATATTGCCAGGGGGCTCTGTCAACACTTACTAATGCAATTTACAAGCGTCATGTCCACAACAGTCTCGCGTGCGTCTCACGCAGTCTCAGCCATTTGATTGTTTTGAAACACAAAGACACTAATTTCTCTCCTGAGCATATTATTCTTCTGTCTAGTGTCTGTTTTCTTCTATCATTTCCATTTCAGGCAGAAAAAAATCATATCTTTAGAATTATCTTCTTAAATATCATTATCTAATGTTTTCAATTTAGTATTTGAGACATCTTCTAAATTTCACCAATTTTTAATCATCTGGACCACTCAAGATAATCATTGTATCCCAGAAGTGATCCAATACATTCTATTAAATTCAAAGTCTGAATTTTAAGCATGATATGAACACTTATTAATAGTTTTATGTCTTGAAATCATGCCATTACCTCACATTTGCTTTATTACAATCTCCATTATATCAAGGATATTCTGCATGCTTGCTTTAATTAATTAAAATCTTCTTTAGTTTCTCCTGCTTTACAATATCTACAGTGCAACCTCAATATTTGCCTCCTTTTAGCTTGGAACTTTCCAATGTAAAATAATTACAATCAAAATAAAAATGACAACATCTAACACCAAGCTTTAATTCCACCTTTTATAATAATGAGATGTTCCAACTTTTTGTAATCTACTTGATAGTTTTATGTAATGAGAATTTCAAAGCCTATTGTCAATAACTATATTCCTTAAAATTGGTTGTAAATATTTCTAAAGATATCAAATTACATTGTGATCAACTTAATTGTCTTTCTTCAAAATAAAATCTGTAATAAATGGAATATTTTCTTCTCCTTTAATCTCTCAATTTATATTTGGCTTGACACAAAAATAAGAGAGTATAAATATGTCATGTAGATCAAAGGTAAAGCAATTACGCGATCGCGACGTGAGCAGGTGGCAAAGGAGAGAATCTACGACAGTGGAATCTCTCAAGGATCAAATCTGGTCCGGCCCTTGGCCTTACATCAGGTCTCTGGGGGGGTTGGAGGGGGGGTGGGGGGTGGGGGACTCATTACCTTGGCAGCGTCTCCCTACTACCTTTACTACCCTCAGAGGACACTTGCCAAGTCACCACCTCTGTCACTGTGACCATAAATCATAGCTTTATCCAGACACCGTAATAGAGGGCTATCCGGATGAGCCTCTTTATAGTGTGCAAGAAATCCTTTTATGCGAACATCTGCATTATTCTTGTTTAGTCTTGTTCCTTCCATTCTGCAGTGACATTTATAGACCAGCTATGCCACAATAAACAATATTTGTTTTTCAATATTCTCCACACCTCAATGCCAGTACAACCCTTTTTCATGAAATGGCAAGATGAACCGAATGAATGATGAGGTATGAACAATTCTTAAACTGCAATTTAATATTGCATCAATCTCTTGGGTGTTTATTCGTATTATATACTTGGGGATGACTGATAATGAACGAGAAACCATTCACAAAGACAGATCTCCTATTCATTATCCTTTTGCAATATTAAATTCCCTGTTACGTACGGTATATATTTCCTTTTGCATGAAGCTGAGCATCAATTTCTCCCCGACACGTTATTACTTCAAAAGTTATTTCAAGAGTCTCTAAAGGTGATCGCATTTCAATTTATATTTCTTTCTGTCATGAATAGATGATATCTTGAAACTGCAAACATGTTATTATTACTATTTTTACTGCACTCTTCTGTTACTAATTCCGCTTAGGACCCCCCCTTTACACCCACATTTTGTTGCTACAATGTTTTGATATGAGATGAGTTTGCAGTGTTGACAAGGTATAAAATGGCAGTCCTGGCATCTCTTCATCACCATTCTGTGAGGTATGCACTCCACTCTCGCAGACAAGATGTCTACAGACAAACGACCTCCTACAAACTTCCAACTCTGCTTCCCTTGTTGCCCACCGACTTAATTATTTATTCTGCTATTTCCTGCAAATACCTTTTGCAGCAACATTGACGAACATCAAACCAAAATTACCATACATAAATAGCATTGGTATTTTAGGTGTTTTGTGTCCTTGGGTGCAGCCTGAAAGAAGGACCTTTAACGTGTACCCACAGGCAAATAAAAACCAGCTTGATATAAACACATGTAAGTATACCATACACATCATTGCTATATCAAAGATGGTAACCTGAAGCAATATTGTCTAAGATGTTATATCTTAGGGATATATCTGGAAGCACCTTAAGGACAGAAAGAGGATGATGCAGCCCCACGGCAAGAGGGAGGTCTCATTATCCAAGTCCCAGCATGTGCCAAGGTCTTCTCTGGCAAACATCTCCTAATTGAATATCATCGTGGGCAGCTGTGTCCAAGGTGATCAACCCTGGGTGCTGTTATATGTGGGTTGGTCAGGCCCGGCATCCAGATGACCCCCTCTCGTGTCCATGGCCAGTTGAACATAGGTCAAGCAGCCTGTCAAGCCCAGACAATATCCGTCTAGCTCTGCCCACTCTCGTCTTGAAAATATCTCTCCCAACAAGCTAATAAATGGAGCTACAATCTGACCTAGATTATTTTAGTATTTATATGTTTGAATATATACCTTTTTGGAGACCAAAACCTGTGCATAAAAAATAGTTTATCAATATGAATATGCAGTCTTGATTTCAGCAAAAATTCCACCAGTAGTTATTATTATTATTATTATTATTATTATTATTATTATTATTATTATTCGTACTCATAGTACAATTATATGCATATAAATACGCGGCAAAGTAAATACATATTAACTAAGATAAATATAAATAAATAGATCCTGCTCAATTAGCAATTCAATTAATACTGTATAATCATTGCACACAGTGTATCACTGTTAGATCCTATACTGCTATATTGCTGCCACTAATGTGATGAAAACATTACACTCATTGACATTCTGAGTATCCTTCTATCATTTCTATCATTTCTACAATAACATTGGCATTTACCTTGTACTCATTTCTTACATTTACTAAGCATTAATCTTTCAAAGATTGTTTAATAACATACATGTACATTGACGTGGAATGCACGTCACTATGTGTGAGATCATGTTTGGCCATCATGTGCCTTACATTCATACCCATAGTGGATCTCAAATGTATCCATCTATGAAACTGATTAATTCTAAGAACCAAATAATTAGTTCAGAGACTTGTAAAATGAGATGAATCTCATGTATAGAGATATCTCAACTGGTAGTTTCAGCAACCATTGGAATGAGGTCTCTGTGTTTTAACACTTTGCACATAGTAATCAGCATTCTGCATTTAGTGGCACAAAACTAAGTCAAAAAAATCAAATAATTCTTTGAATGAAAGAAAGAAGGTATGTCAATAGGTCAGTCTGTCAGGATATCATTCCATATATTTTTCACCTGCTTTTCACTTGATCAAGGCACAAAAATATCACTTTCGTTTTCCAAAAAAATAAAAAATGGACTAAAACAAACAGGCTAATATCTTGTACTTAGGGCCATCCAGCTGATACGAGGTTATCTGATGAATGTGGTTTGTTTGTCAAAGTGGAAAGATGCCTGAGGAATAATCATGATAATGGACACATTGTGTCTATTCAGACAAATATCCTGATTAATATGGAGCTTTCCATAGCAATATGTGACACTGTGCAAACTTGTTTAGCTTCCCATAATGAAACAAGACATAATGATTCAATCTACAAGCTGGCTGTTGTTAGCTTCTTGTCTTGGCGTAACAACAATCTGATCAGGACGGATTGTTACAGGGCACATAAAACGCCACCATTTGGCCCAGAGTCTGTGTTAAATGATGGCGCCATTCCCCCCATTGCGATGGACGGTCAATGCCTCCCCAAACTGCCAAAAGACATGTCCAATGTGGAGGTAGCAACACGGCCCTCACTGCCATGGACAAGCTTATAACATCTGATGGGAGATTCTTCCCCATCCAGACAGTAATTCCCACAGCTTATCTACATAGATTACACAAACATCCACTTGTAACTGAAACCAGGGGGGAGGCAGGACTAAGCAAAAAATCACTTTCTGTCCATATTTTGGTTGATTTTTTGCGGGTGGATATATTTTGTGCATTACCGTGAGTGGGTGCTATGTTATGTGAAGGCAAGTGGTGGCTCATTACATATTGATGGAGGGTTGCTGTGGAGTACAGCCTGCCTCATCATCCACCTCCCAACAAGCTCCGTCTCTGCCTGCAAATGGCCTCATCAGGAGCCGACCATGTCCTCAGCCCAAACTACCACCAATCATACCTGACAGTGTACACACATCATATGCCACAGTGCTGGACACACCGACAACTCTACCGCATCCAGCGTCCCCCACGACAGAAATGAAGCCGGTCCGGGTTATGGGAGGAGTGCAAAGGGAGGGGAACGGGAGACAAAGATAATCTGCAGCACTCAGAGAATCTACACCAGAGCACTGCCTTCCTTGGGAATTTACAATTGAGAGGTTAGCACCTGAGAAATCAAATCAAAGAAAAGCTGGAAAGGTTACCTACATTATTCCACAATATACATCTGTCACACTTTTTTGACCACTGACCACCCAGGGGAAATTTAGAAGGAGACAACTGTTTGCTGGTTCTGTCTTTCGCCTCACAATATCTATGTCAAACATACTATGAAGTGAAATTGTAGCTCAAAGGGGTAATTTTATGATAGTTTCATAAATATTTAATATCAAGTCAATGTTTCTTAAACAGTTCAAATCCATCATTCAGAAAGGTAAACGTTATCCTTATACTTCTCATTTATACAGATGGGCCAAGAGAGATTCAATTATTTTTTTGTCCTCGTCTCAAAAAATCTCATTTCATAATCAAAATGGTCAAAATGTGCCGAATAAATAGCAAGATAACACACAGAATTATTCATCGAATCTGGATGCAGCTGTTTCTAAAACTGCTGTAGAAATAAACAGAATGTATAAATATCAGGAACATAAAAGCAGTGCTGACAATTACCCCCAAATATGCACATTTTTATATAGAACACAGTACAATGAGGAGCACCATTTTATCTTAACCAGGGTCAGCTAAATTCTACCTACCTCCAACAATCACCAATTACTGGCCACTAAAGTGTTCATTCATATATAGGCAACAGCAAAATTACCATGTCCGAATAATAAGCCCACTTATGTGACATATTCTGTGAAACGCCGAGAGTTGCCAACATATTCCTACCTCTAATCAGTTGAATAATTCATAGTGGCTTTGCTAGAACACTAGAGAGGCTTGGTTGTAAAAAAAAATCAAGCATGCATAATTGGGGGGAGGCAACTGTTTACATGTAAATCGTGATAACCCCCAAAAAAAGAAGAACCTGCCAAGGAAATTGCTTTCATCTGCTTTTTGATGACCTGATAAAAGAAAGGAATTGGGAGTTTTCCATCTTTGATCTTCAAGGGATGGTCTATTATCTTTTACAAATGTGATAATTGCATAGCCAAGAGAAGGAAAACTTCAGAGCCGTAAAACAATAGCTTACACAAGGAAAGTGATCTCATTTTGAGACGCGGGCAAATCTCTCGGTCTCTTTTCCTATGACATGGCTGCCTGTTGCTTGTCCCAAGTACAATATGAACTTTCAATTAAAACAGCAGTTGATGCTTCGCAAAAATCACTGAACATGAAATACCAGAATGAATCTTTAATTTTATTGTCAAAGTCAAAGGCGGGCTCATCATCTCATGATGACATTCCTTAATCATAAACTCAAATATTTATATTTCAGAAGTGGGATTTTAAAGTGATATTGGATAATGTGAGTTGTAGCTCGTGTCACGTGGTATCCTTCATGTGTCATGTGGAGACACATTATCGGGTGTGCATCCTCCCAGCTTCCTATAATCAGCACCGTGTGGAATAGATCGCTTCTTGTCATCATTAGATCTGCCCTTGGAGAATCTGATTATTACCTCTGTGAGGGAGGGAGGGGGGCTGCTCCGAGACAAGTGAGCGCCAAGCATCGCTAATCTCCTGATCCACACTAAATCAATATATAGATTAACTCTTTGAGACTTTTCTAACTTGCAACTATATCAAATAAAGGATACATATATATATATATATGTGTGTGTGTGTGAATTGGATAATTTTGTGTTAAACTTGAAGCTCCACACAGAATTTGCTTTATTTCTTCTTGTTGTAAGCGACACTATCGATTAAAACAGGTGCTTGTATTGATATATTTATGCCTGTTCTTGTCTTTGATATCCAGAAAGATATCAACATAATGCCAGTACAATAGACAGAAGCCAGAGTTTTGTAATCTCTTGCCAAATAAGACACAGGTCCAGATCAATAATTGCCAGTGATAGGTCATAATGCATGGCCCTTGTGCTGAGAGATATAAGGGCCATTATGGCATACCTATAGGGTAAGAGACCTCAAATATGATGTATGGCAGGCTGACATATGCTGGAGACGCTTTATTTAGTGAGATCACCCATGATAGGCCCTTTTTTTCTTGCACAAAAACCCGGGAGGAGGTCAAGGTCATATTTAGCAGGATATATATGTGAAGACCTTTCAGCCCATGCACTACATGGCATATCAGCTAAAAAGCATTTCCTTTTCTCGTATGGACACACTTAGATGGATATAATACATGCCAAAAAGGTTCTTGTGTATGAGGGAAAACGTAGATGGCTGAGTAGGCCTAATGTGGCATTTTTCAAGCACATCAAGTTGTGGTTGGTATTCAAGTGGCTTCACGTAGGAATTCAGCCTGTCTGCCAGTCCATCCTTGCCAGTACAATGGCCAATGCATTCAATGACCGGTTGCTTTAACTTCACCTGTCAAACTGTTTTCTTCAGAAATGGCTCTGCAGACAATACCACGTCACTACCAGTTCAGTGTTTTGCTTTGCTCCACGGTTTTAATTAAGGCACGTGTTGGCACAGCCCATTTGTGGCTCCCCCTTTTGGGAACGGGCCAACAGGTGCGGAATCACAATTTTCCAAGTTTATAGTCGCATTTGATTGGCCGACACAGGATATCCCCCATACTTTATGGCAATTTCTACCCCAAGTCATGTGACCCATAGTTGCTTGACTCTCATTTCATAAATATGTAAGTAAAATTTGATAAAGTGTTTCAAACTCAGCTTAAAACAGGACAAGTGAAATAAAAACCCATCCAGAGAAATCAAGGAAATGAGAACATTTCTGAAGTGATCTGCTTCAAATGAAATCATCTTTTCATCTTTCTCAAATGAGGTGATTTCATATTTATTGAATATCATTAATAGTAAGGTGCATTTGATAAAGATATTTTGGGATGTTGATCTATTTGTCACTCATTAAGCTGGTTTTGTAATGGCTGGATAATTTTAAGATGTTGGCCTATAATTCCTTCCATGTGATTTGCATTCCCTCGGGGAGTATCTTTTACTTGAGATATTTAATTAAACAAAAAAAGCCTAGACAATTAATTAGGTTGCCTCTAAGCCTTCGACGTTGCTCTGCCAGACGTAATGTACTGCCGCCTTTAAGCCATTCATTACCACTCTCCAGCTCAGAGTCCTTATTAAGGTGTCACCAAATCCTGAGCGTGCGACTTGGCAAGAAATGAGACGGGGTAGAAAGCTGTCAACCACCCTCACCTTTCACCCTTATTATGATCAAGACTTGACATTGTTTCTTAATGGACAAAAGTAGGGTCCTTGTTATTTTCAAACTGGCAGTTCACCATAAATGTAACCTTTGAGCCCTTTTTTCTATTTCTATAAGTTAAAACCCTTGTAGATAGTGTGCCTTAATAGGCTATTCCAGTAAAGTATAATCTGCAAAAGATAGATTGGAACTGCTGATTTTTTATGCAATATATACAATGATAAAAGACAAAACCAATTACAGAGGCCTGTTTATCATGTTTATGTAATTTGTTTCCTTGGAAGTAGAAATAGATAGGCTACTTACATGATTAAGCACAACAACTTGTATTGTATTTTAGCAATAGGGTTTCTTTGGTGTTCTTTGATGTTCTTTGATGTTCTTTATTTTTTGCTTTGGTCAAAAGTGGAGTAGTGTTTTGGTAAAATAAAAAATGGTCTGGCGTGTTTCCATTCCCAATCGGCTTTCTTCTCTTAAGATGGTCAGCTACTTATTGCATTATCGTACATACTACTAATTTCTTTACTGTAATATAATTAAAGTCTTATATGAAAATTGAGGTATGGCAGAGATCTTTTCTACTACTTCTTATGAACAGATTTTGTACACTTAATAGAGTAAGAAACATCTAAAATATAAAATGATAAGTAGAGTTTGGTTAGCTATTTTATTCTCTTTTATCTATATATTTTGTCCAAGCTTTAATTATAAATAACCATCATATATCAAAACCATTTAGATGGCCATTCAACTTAACCTTTTTGTGTGATGTCAAAAATGTCCTTTTTGAACAACAAACCCTTTAAATCTACTTTCACTGCAATATACTTGTCTCTGCACCTCTGGTGCTAATTCTAATCATCATTAGCATAATTATCATTGAGACCTGATGAATAGTATCAATTACTGTATCTATGTATGTAGTTATTATCACAAATAAACCATTAAGCATTAAATCCAGCAGGTACTGAATTCATGTTTCCACCTGTTTAACTCACATGTAATAATCTCTTGTGTTTCTTGTCAATATACCCCCACCTGTCTGCATTCAATATGCTCCCCGGGTCAATGGCATTTCACATAATGAACCACCAAACAACTGTCACTGAGTCTACTTTTGCATTGACCATTGTGCCACCAAGTTGACTGCCTGATGCAATAACAAAATAATTGCAAATCTCTGTACCTGTCAGAATTGGGGCAGTAAATCTCATTTCAATTATATAATTCTACCTGATGTTATCAGTGAAAACTGCCAGTCCATTATGGTCTGCAACCCATCAACTCACTAGCCTCTAACAATGTTAATTGCACTATATCATTAACATGATTAACTAGCCACTTTTTATGTATTTATATGCAGAGCTGAACATGATAGATTCATATTATGTGTTGTTCTCATATTTTGTTTAGAGCAACTGATAAAGCCAGACTTCAGGTTTCAATACTTTAACAAATGCATTCCAAATTTAAAAGTTACTTTGGCTTGAGAAATAACCAGCTCATTTTTGTACATAATCTCATAAAGAATTTAAAGACTTGGTTACGACAAACCCCAGATTACCTTGCACACAGAATTTGCATATCAACGGATTGCCATAAGATTATGACAGATTTGCCAGCCCCTTCATACCCCATAGAAGCTCAGTATACTTTGCATCCTTTTTTGACACACAACTAAGTTGTGAAAGGTGAAAAGATAAACAGGATAGCTGTAATCATCAGTGACAACTGTGCCGTTACACAAAAGAGAAAAATCAACTAAGCCTCAGTTTAGCCAGTGCACCAGACATTGAGGTACACATGATGACATAAGAGGTTGTGCGGATGTCATAACTGTACCGCTCTGAGCCCATTATACTACACTTTGCTACATTCACGGAGACCGGCATGTGGTACGGGCCATTCAATCTGGTATTGACCACCCGAGGATTTGGCCATTCTTTGAACCAAGCCAGTGTGAAATGCCCATAACCAATACCATAACTTGTGGGATGTGGTGTGGATTTTGAATGGCAGCCATGGTTTGGTAAGCTGATGTCAACATACTCCACGGTGGCAGTCACCTTTTAAAGCACACTGTCTCTCCATTTTATTTTATTCAAATGCGACTTGTTTGTCACAACCAAGAGGCTTTTAAGACAATCAACATAAGCCACCAAAAAAACCACTACACATCAAACAATGCAAATTCTACCAGGCCAAATGTAAGCAATGTTATGTCACTCTTCTGCAGATTACTAAATATTATGACATGAGACTAAAACTCCACAAGGACCAACATCCGGCTGAGAGGGTTACATTTCCTTGCACTATAGAAAATCAACACAATGAACACTTGACAGCAACGGCATGGAATACAGAATGCCTGAAGTGCCACATGGCACACTCCCCCTTATAAATCACTTGAATTTCTTTGAATATTTTGAAATCACATTCATAAGCAAAACAACCGATACTGGCAATTAACAATTGGTATTCTGCTCAAAACACCTGTTAGGGTAATGCTGAAGGAGCTCCAATGAAAAATACAATATTCAAGAATCAACTGATCCCAAGAAAGACCTTTTTGAGAAGTGTCAGAAAACATATACCAGTCTTCTTGTTCCAAAGTCAAATTTATGTGGACAGCTAGGATATAAATACAACAGTTAATTGCTATAGAACTGAAATCCATGAAATCACAGAACCTTAAATCAGAATTCACATTTATTCCTCTTTATCACCAAATTACAGAATAACTGCTTTGGTTTATCTTATTCCAAGGTAGATTCGATTCACTGATATATGCCACTCATCAGCAGACACTTTTGTGATCAGTAATTTGCCTGCGATTCCCTGCAGTAATGTCTGTCAAAGCAACAAAAGCTGGGGAAGTGACTGGTCTGTCCACACCACACCAGCCTGATGGACAAATAAAAGGCTCTGTGCATTTGCCATTGTTTGTTCCACGGAGACCTGGCACACATTTAGAGAGAATGCAAACACAGACCACCGCCATCGACACCCCCTGACAACTCGGTGTTTCTGTTGCGGCTTCTTTTTGGCTTGCTTGACATAAACCATGAGCTCTATTTAGGGTACCACTCTTCAATACTGGAGTCTGAGAACACATAGAAGTGTCTTTGATGTCCCTGGTCTACCTCATTTATCAGCAGTCTTGAGAGGTGTCACATTGCATATCATCCACATGAAAATAACCCGCAAAAAATATTTCAACCACCACTAAGGTAGCTATTTTTGGCTTATGTGATTGGGGGGGGGGGGGGGGGGGCAGGGGGGGAATATTGAATTGGGACCACATATAGCTGATTCAGTTTGTTGAAAAAATACTTTTTAATCCATTAATTGTCATAAATTTAAAAAATTATGATGAATAAATATTTCCATTTATGTTGATTCTTTGTGAAATTAGAAAAAAAAACACACGATATAGGAAGGCAAAAATAATGAGCAAGTATCAGAGTAAGTTGATATATGCAGTAACATCCCGAGCCACATTACTGTCCTATTCACATGCAACTCAAGCTCTGCCACATCTCTCAATAATACTGTGATCTATATATCTGTTACCACATTCACATTAATATTCACAGATTTTCATCTGCATTGGAATAATTGCCAAGCTTTTGTTTCCATAATCTGACTGATGAGCATGATGAGAAGCAACTGACAAGACTTTCACTTCTCAACCATTTCCTCCGCCCAGGGCTTTCATTGCTTCCCAGATAAGACATACATTTTAAACAAATGACTTCCAAATAACACCTTGAGGCTATACAACCTAGTGCACACTCACTTGAGCCCCGAGGTGTTCTTTTCACTAGATTTGCTTTCACCACATTAAGCAGTATGGTATTATATAGTGTAGCGAAAATATCACATTTCCAAGTGGATGCTTGGTTCGGATTCATCCCAGAAATGTTTCATTTGAAGTGTTGGCATACCTCTATGGCTGTAATACTCTTTCACGTTATCATTATAGGTAAATCAGAATGTCCTTCTATGCCACTGTTTAGCGGTAAATGAATTGACACAGGAAATTATTTCACAACCCATATCCTGGAAATTGATTGCAATCTCATCGTGCCCCATAGTCATGAAGCCAAACCGGGTTGCTAAGTCAATCAAACATTCACCTGTGGTTGGTATTGTCACTGTCTTTGGCACCACTTCCTTTCAGTTTTTACAAACTGCCACTTCTTTTGCATTGAGGGGGTTGGCCATTTTAATATCATTAGTGTAAATGGCAAAGTAAAGGCAACCTGGGGCTCTGTGGCAGGCTACGAGGCTAGTCGCGGCCAATGAATGTGTGGCAATGTGAATTTCATGACTGCAATAGTGAACGCTGCAGGAAGAATCCCATTTGAGCGTACATGTGCCGGTGTCAGCTTGGAAGATGGAATGCCGTTCCAAGTTTATTGCCAGGGCAGCTTCTAGATGCCCTCTAGAAAATAGCAGAGGATGCTGCCTGGAGTGTGCCGGTTGTGCTGGCTGCAGGCAGCATGTTGTTATTATGATATGGCCGAGCCTTGGAGATGATTCCTCGCAAAGTCTCTTCTTCCATGAGACGCTGCTCTGGGGTCTTGCCAACAGAAAAAAAGGTCATTATTCTTGTGATATCTCCAAGGACAGGGAATCCCTGCTCGGGGATGGTGGAGAGGAGGGGGGGATGGTTTCAGTCAGATGCATTAGTCAGAGAGGGAGAGCTGGCGCTGTCAGCTACACACAAGTCTGCACCGCCTCGTATTTTACCGCGGTCAAAAGATGATATCGTCACAGGTGTTTGTCAATGCCCGTGTTGCCACGATGTTCTGATGCTCAAACACAGCTGCCCTCAAAAAGCAAATATTTGTGCAGACTGTTGGGAGTATTGCTCACTCATTTTCAAGGTGGTTTTAAGGCCCTAAGAGGAAGGTCAACAAGTCAACCTGGCGTGGCCACCACTTGCCATGAGCGTCCTATGTGGGTCACTATGGCATTGTTTTGCAGCCACGGATCCTCACCAAATTATCGGCGACACCATTATGACGCACTGACCTAGTTTATGGTGCCATCAGTGATTATAGGTCACGGCATCCTGACACCATTGTGGCTCGGCCACTTGACATACAAGGCAAGCTCTGAACAAAGCTTGCAAGCCCTAAATGGATGCAATAGTACCCCATTAATCATTATGACAAGCTTCAGGGCCTTTCATATCATTTAAACTCCGAACCATATCAGGATTCATCTGCATTTAAAGACTGATACATAAAGCATACAACAATCCATGTATAAAGCCTTTGATGCAGCCCTTTGAAAATATTGGCATCACGTAGCCTCCATGTTCTCCGTGACCATCATTTATTCTGTTCAGTCATTTGCTCAAGAAGCATGAGATACTCTGCCTGCTTTACTAATCAGCTTACAACAGACATCTATAGGGTCACGCAAGCATGATCAACAAAGAAACCTGGCTCTTGCATGACTGTATTCTCACATAGTCTCCTACTGAATAATAACAAACTAACAGTGCATGGCATAAAGCGTGACTCAATATGATCACAGAAATTCCAGTAGTTGATCGTGATGATACGTGACTGCATTGGATCATGTCTTGAGAGCGGATTTGCTGAATGCCTGGATGGAGTCCGGGAGCCTGGTGGTGACCGGATTATCAGATAGCTTGTACCTCCATAACCACTGATGAGCCTCACAAATCCCTGCTCACTTTGACGCACACATTCCCACAGAGTCAAGGTGTTTATATGCCAAGAATATTCATCAATAATGTCAATAAAAAACAAAAGTGCCATTAAGATATATGTAATTTCCTTTGCATTACAGATTGGACCAATTGAGGCTTATCCCAGTGGTATAGATTAGTTGACCATTATCCTAATTATATCATTATCATAATTGCATGTTTCAATGCTTTGATTAAATGTACAACAGTATTTGATCATGAATTCAGGGCATGTCACATTTAACATTGAAAATATGACTGACAACCCTTATTGACTTTTGAATTTTCTATTTATAAGCATAATTTTCTAGTCAATGTCAAAATGAGTTCTCCCAAGTTGAACCATTCATAATATATGGTACACCTTTTTATTAAAAGCACATATATAATTCATATCTATTCAAAGCTTGAAAAATAAAATCATTTTATCATTATTTTAGGTCAGATTGCATCTCAGATAAAATCAAAACTAATCTTTTTTTTATATCACACTTTTACAAGTGCAAATATCATAATGACTGCATCATATTCATCTAAGATATATCAAGCACTATATCTTTTAACAGTCCAATACCTATTCATTTTAATGACCATTTTTGATATTGCTCTGATTTTAATAACCTGGTTTCTTTTGTAAATGTGTGTAATGCAACTATAAAAAGAAATATTAAATTATTGGTAAATATTAATTAAACTTCAAATACTAAGCCTATTTTTACCAGCAGAGAATTAAGAATTATCTTAATTACCTCAAACTTGTAGCAAAATGACATTCGTTCTATCAATAAGAATCATCCCATTCTGCCATGTGTAATACACAGAGTAAGAAACTGCACTATTTATTTTCCACACAGAAAAGCTTGTTATTTGGAGCAGCTTACAATTTCATCAATTCAATTAGATTTCAAATTTAATTACAGCCATAATTTTGAAACAAATAATCTGTATAAATCTTCTCCAATCATCATTCAAGTTGTCATGATTTGAAATGTATATATCTTTATGAAACCTCAGATGCAAATATTGACTTTGAAATTTTATGTCTCATACACATATCAATTTATCAAATATGTCAAATATCAATTAAAATTAATGAAAAACGATTACTCTATTCTTGCAATAATGTTCACCATTAGAGGGCACTGATAGCAATATAACATGAACAATTATCATTATTCAGAAATAAATACCCAGATAAATTTCTGAGGTCAACCATGGTTTTCACATATTAATAAATGATGACACATTTTCGTGCAGGTTTGTGGTTGACCTGAAAATTGCTCTTTAATTTTGCAACAAAGTTTGCTCACATGTTAATTTGTGCATAATGCTCTAATTTTCATTTCATGTCTATTGCGCCCACCCTGCTGTGACCTAGTTTTCTTAATGCTCAATTTTTGTAGCCATTTTTTTACTGCCATTCATAATTACATGATGATAATGGTTGAATTGCCATGTCAGTTGTATTCTAATGGCTTAGGGCATTGCATTATAATCGCCTTTGTTTGTTTTTCTCTTTCCAATTTTTTCAGTCACTAAGGTAAACAATACACTATTGTCAGATTTCCAACATCCATAAATATAATCCTCCTTTTTATGTAAGCACACATAATTTTATACACCAAACACATGAAATGGGACAATCACAACAGATTTCAGCCTAAAATATGTGGGGGAAAAAACAATCCATAAAAGGTTGATTATAATTGTATCATTGCAGAGATTCAGTGGTTATCATATTACAGTGCACACACATAAAAGGCACATTTATACAGAATCAATATTTTAACACAGGATTAGATGTGGACAGCAAAATACAATTTTGGACAAGACGTTATCAAGTGGTGAAGTGAGCCAGAAGTCATATTTACATTGCAAACTGGCATGCTGACCCTCTATTCACTGAGAAGCTCCCAATATGATCTTCATGTTTGCAGGCTAAGGCTTAGCATGTCAAATCGGTGAGTGGTGCTCTGGCCAAAAACAGACTTGTATTCTGCATTAGACTTTCACTATCACAGAAGT
Organism: Amphiduros pacificus; assembly: GCA_949316495.1. Classification (NCBI taxonomy): domain Eukaryota; kingdom Metazoa; phylum Annelida; class Polychaeta; order Phyllodocida; family Hesionidae; genus Amphiduros; species Amphiduros pacificus. The sequence continues at coordinate 51,527,829 of OX439001.1, read as the reverse complement.
GCCTGCAGACAAACTGGCACTGCTTTCAATGTCTGCGGAAGTGGCTGTAGTTTGCTATTTGCCCCAAGTCACCTCGAGTGTCAATATGGTCACCTCTGATGTGACCGCTGTGCCTCGGCTTGGTAGGCTTGTGTTAATGAGATGGTCAGTGACCAGGAAAATACCCTCAAAGTCATTGGGAGGAATGCCACACAGTGACCAGGAAAATACCCTCAAAGCCATTTTGGCCAGATTGCCACAGAGAGGATAAGTCAAGGCAATAATCTCGATCAGAAGACTGCTGCTATATATGACAATGTGACCTTGAGCGTTCACCTTTATCTGGTCTAACCATGCTCTCTGTACAACCGTAGTGAGGCAGACATATTTGTTGTTCAGCCAAGCTCCAGCAGCAGGCAACATGCAAAGATGAGTCTGTTTATTCATTCATCACATGGAGGGTTACGCAGGCTTGTGTAGAGGGGGGCTGGCATTATTGCCCACCGTGAACCTACTCTCAAACAGGGTGTGTGTCACGTCCTCCAAATGTCAGCTTGGAGCCAGCGAGTCCTGCTGACATTTATCCATCCCCATGGAGGGTCTAGGAGCAGTCATATATTATGCTGATGAGACCGGCACCACACCACTACTGCGCTTAGGCCTCAGCCTTACACATACACGAATACGCTACTCTCAATCGATCAAACTGCTTCCATTTCTGGCTGGCTTACACAACATATGCACTGAGCGATGCTCTATATAGTTCACAGTGTTCACAAGCATCTGGTCACCTCGCTTCACATAAGTATCAGGCAATTTCTCTGATGGTGCTCATGTTCTAACAAGCCTACAATAAAAAGTCACAAACAGTGCCGCGTTCGGGCAAGCGGGGGTGCGATATTTCATCCAGACTCCCTTGCCCTCATAAACTGCCCACCGTTCGGGTTTCCTTGGTGGCCCCCTCCCATCACTGTTTGTATTCATTTGCTTGTGAAGCTTCACAAATGTCCCCAGGGTTGTTGGACCAGCAATCTGGAAGGTGAACATCGCCACAGACACTTGAATCATAGTTAAACCTCGTTAAGAGTAAACTGTGAGGTATCTTCGCCCCACTGCCTTCTCGCTCTCAAGAAGCATGCTCCTCTCTGCGGAACATGTGCCTACGTGTTCCTTCAAGCATGCAGTGCATATCAATGTCTTGTTTTGAAAAAGACAAAAAGACTTCAAATTTAAACTCTCCACATCTTGGCACAATGTGAAATCCAGTATGTTTGAGAACGAAAAGGCAATAACTCATTTAACAAAATAACCGCATTTGGCCTGGTCTTAATGGTGTTATTTTTTAGGGGTTGCAATCACAAAGTGAAACAGATCATGGTACTTCAGGGAGGACGGTACAAGACCCATGGCGCCCGTTCTGCCTAATGATCTGTCGCATGTTTTCTACAGGCACGAAGAAACCAGGACGAGCAGGACTTCAAGAAAAGCCAATATTTTACCCAATCCACGCACATATAACTCCCACCCAGATATTCACAGTCTCAATTATTGATCGCAACAATCAACATTCAATTTATTTACAACAAGTGCTGATAGTTTGGTGGGAGGGCCTCTATTACATTTCACTATCAAATATTCCTATCTCCAGCCAATCTTTTCTGCCTCTTTCCAGGCATGACCTGGGTTGAAACCTGTAATCTGTCTTGTGTTTTAGAGCTAAACTGCCACCTGTGAGACAAAAATTTGGGCCCTGTCATTTAATTTGGGTTAGAATGTCATCGTGCCTGATATAAACAAGATAGATGGGGTAGAGACACTCTCCTTAGCATACTTGCATGTTGGGATGTTGACAGACAATTCCACAGACAGCCTACTCTCTAAACTCGCATTCCCTAACCCAACAATAATAGGCCCCAAAAACCATGAAAAGTTAATTTGATAATCACCAAACAAAGCAACAGTTGTGTAGTTATTAGCATGATTATCAATTATTTCTTCTTTCCATGAAAGATTCACATTTGATAAAAGATAACAAGGTGTGTCAGCTCCATGACAAAGATGGAGAAGCAGATTTTCTTGCCTTTCCTTGCCTTGTCATTTACCCGGGCATCCCCCAGCAGAGCTTCATAATGAGGAGATTCTCTCATCTCTCAAAAGTTAATCAGTGAGGACCAAGGATGTTACAGAGCGATGAATGCTGTCTTGTCTCCATCAACATGGCATTTCTAAACTAACTCTGAAAAATGACGAGAACCCGCATCTGCTCGCATATGCATCCGAATATTTTGATACATATTTATACGGTATATCATATAGAAACTGATTGATGGATCAGGCAGGCTGGTAAACGTCTGATTATGGTTGTCATTTTGTACTTGTATCAAAACCGCATCATGCCTTGCAATGCAATCTGATCGTAGTTATGAGAAAAATATGATGCGATCAGTTATAACTGATGAAATGCTGATAAAGTGTCTGCCCACTGAAACTGCACATAACAATCTTTTCCTATTCTCTTGAATAAAATAAGGGCAATATTTTCAGCAAGTTTAGATGGTATCATGTGAATATTAAAATCAAAACTGTCTTGATTTATGGGTCTACTTGTCCACCAGTCTGACTATATTTTGAGAGGAATTGGGCAAAGTGCAGGGGGGATATGCTCATCCATTCTAAGAAGCTAATTTTCACCTCCAAGTATGATCTGATGCAAAATAAAGCTACCAGTTTGTGACATGTCCATCTGACCATGCTTGTCTCTACCCTCCGACCAGTCCCTCCTCATCCAGCCTACTCTCAAACCCACTACGACATCTAAACTGCAATTGGGACTGTAAACCAATGGCAACTCCGCCTAAATATATGCTCTGCAGGATTCTATTTCCAGATAATTTCATCTTGTGGAATTAGCAGATGGCAAATTCAATTTTACCCGGGCGGCCCAATGCCGCCGTTTTTTTGGCTGGATGTGGTTGGATGTCAATTCCTCAACAGGACAGGTCTTTCGGTCTCCTCACCTTCCTTAGTCGGACCTCGACTTTTGGGGGGGGGGGGTTTCTTGAATATGCCACCATCTCAGTGTTATTTATTTTGCCACAACTCAGCAATATTTCTGCTTGCTATAACAACTTGAGAACTTTGTAGTATTTTCTGCACAAGTTACAACAAGGCATTGACACATTGCTTGAGTTGCAACCCTGTGAAGTTGGTTCAACCCATATGGACAGGGCCTCTGGAAATAACACTGCAAAGGCTGTATCATAATAGGCAACTATTGGACCCTAAAATTCAATTGCAAGTCTTTTTGGGAACATCCTTTGAGGGCAAAGCCAGGTCACCTGCTCCAGGCTCTTGAAGCAAAACAGAAACAGGTCAGTTGCTGTGGGCTATTCAATCCTTGATGGAGAAAGAGGTCAGAATGTCTTGACTTCGAACCCTTCAGGTTGAAGCCAAAGTAAAACTTATAAACAGCTAAATTTAGAACTGCAATTTTGTTTTCCCTCCAGACCATCCATTGCCATTTACAAATTATTTATCTGCTTTTAAAGATCTTAAAAGTTACTTTGCACAATGAAGATCCTGTTAATGAAAAACAAATGGATACCCATGCACAAGGTTCCTGTGTTTACCACAAGATTACACAATTTGCTGCTCTGTGCCGAAATTGTGGATGAGGCGTCAGACACTGTGGTTCGATATTCCAGCGTTGTGGGGGCCCTACAGTACTGTCACACTGTGTGTGAGTTTGTACATATAGATTATTAGTACTCACACACTGCTCCGAATCATTTGTCAATGTCTACTTCTGTTGCATATTGACATTAAACACATGTAAATATGACAAACAGGCCATGCAACAATAAGCAAAGATGTACACATGTGTATGCCATAAACCGCTCAAGGGAGTCTCAAGATCGATAAAAACTGGCGTGACAATGCAACAATTTTCTTGTAAGATTCTTATGTTGAAATATTTCTTGACACCCACGCTATGATGTCTAACTTATAAAGGTCCTTATCTCATATCAACCTGATGTTTGTGCCTGAACTATCCCTATTTCTTTTACCACCCAAGTGAAGAACATTGCATGCAAATTGTAAATAGACAGTTATGTAGAGATTTTCACAACAATGTTATAAACCTGTCTTATTTGGTCAGTCTTAGGGGAATGTTTACTGCCACCTGGAGGTCATTTTGGGATGAACTTCAAATGTGTGAGGAACGTGCAAAGTTCATCAACTGCCACAAACTGCATCAAAGCATCATTATGTAGTTATAATTCTTTTAATATCATAACATGCACTGGTAGGTTTCTCTCCATTACAGAGAGACCTGTTTTTTCTGCAGCATTTATCATGGTCCACCTGCACACAGTTTGCGGGAATTCTGGCAAAATATCATGCCAACATTTATCTTATTCATTTGAGTGAACACAGAGAAATACAGCACCACTAAACTAGTTTATACCACTGCTATAACCACGATCATATATGTGTATATATATATATATACATATGAATACTTAATTCTCAACATGTTTGAGCCATATTGCTTCCAACCATTCTCCATTTATCTTCTGTTTATAGTTATTTTGTATTAAACTTCAGATTATTTTTTTTCTGTAGCAAATATTTTCAGAACAATGAGGTACAAAAAAGAGGTACAATTTTATATTTCTCTGAAATGACATACCGGTAATGCATACAATGAGTTTTTCTTTTCAGAAAAGACAGTTGCTTCATCCTCATGTGAGTTACGATAAGAATCTATCAGCCCCAAAGTTTCCCCCAACAATGCCGGTCACATGAGAACAAATCTCACATTGCCAGAAAAATAGGAGCAGTGCTCAAGTTGGGAACGTATTCTATCACCGCGATGTCCACGGGCCATGACCCTATGCCACACATGGGCGACACACGAAGACTTCCTGCGACCCCACTTTCTGTGTTATCTGCATGCTCCAGTTACTCTACCTCATGAAATACTACCACTGAATCGGACGGCAAATATCCATCACCAAACATGGCTGGGGGTTTGGGGCAATCGATTGCCTTCATTACATTTCAAGAATTGTAGGATACATAAAATTTCTTTGGAATAGGTTTGATTCCAATCTGGCTTATGAAGTGTCATAACACTCATCTCTTGCCACCAGGGGGAGCATAACTTAAAACTGATCTTTTTTCCAACCCCCAGAGTATAAAGAATAGCTGGCTCTGAGAACGAGGGGATTTTACACTGCAATAGAAACTCAATATGAACTGTTACGATATATAAGATATATATATGGACAGTGCTGCAATTGTTATTTTATTGTGTATGCATGAGCAATATAATACTGAAGAAACATAAAAGAGCAAATAATAAACTTTACTTTGAAACTCAAAAACATCTCCTCTGTGTAAAATATGCCTGTAGGCCAATCAAAAATAATTAATAAATGGCTTCTTGACATGAACTTAATAAGAAATCATTTCATTTGACAGTTTGTTAACCTAATTTACTACCATATGTTTAAATATGTTCTGTGAGCATAGGAGGAATCAGTTTATGATATTGCCAGCTCTGGGGCCTGAGCACTATTACTTCTGACAGAATGCCATAATTTATGGATGCAAGTGGCAATTTTCTTTCCATTAGAGAGGTGGCAAGGTCCACAGGAATCAGTATTATTTTCTGCTGGTCAAATTAGTGAAGGTCCTCAGACATCTGACCCAGACCATCATGCAGGTTACTCACAAAATCAAATTCTTATCAAATTCTGACTCGTATACAGTGTGACTACAGTAGTATAGAAAATCTTGATATCAAAACAGAATTTGAATTTAACAACAAAAATAGCAGCATTTTTTTCATGTGATTTATTTTTGTACAGAATAGCACGGTGTTTATTCAATGGGTTTCAAATCATACCAAGAGTCATCTACAGTAAAATGCCAGTAGGTTAAGTGGTCAGAAATAGATCACGTGAGAATTGCTGGTGCTGATGTTGAGGGAAGATGTCACGAACATCTCACTAATGGGAAATTAGTTCATATGCACCAACAAGAAATTAACTTTAATCAACATTCTATTTGCCTGATTAAAATCTCGACTCCAAGGTCACCCAGAATTACCTGACCTTTAATTGGTCGGAATGCACGTAACCAAATATGTATTACACGTGATTGATAAGGCTACATTTTTATTTCAATTTGTGATAAATACACATCAGTTCTCTATAGAAATGATATGATCTCATTAAAATAAACTGGCCAAAATGATAGTATTCAAATCACAAAGCCCATTATATGTGACAATGTGGGAGGTTAAAACAGGTTAACTGTGGTCATCTGGGCCAGTGTTAAGGGTCACCTGGGTCACTGTGGCAGGGACAAATGGTTCAATGAGAGGCATGTGATTGGTAGTAATAATAACATCATGTGACCATCATGTGACCATGATTACTGCTTTGATTGACAAAAAATGGCTGCACCACAAAAGAGCAGATCTTAATCTTCCCCTCAAATGTCTTTGTTCAACAACATGTTTATAATTTAAATTCTCTTCTGAATAAGATCTGAGGACAAAATTACAAAATTACTTTTCACATTGATCTTTTTTATCAATATGGTGCCAAATATCTGAATTCATATGAAGCTTATAAAGAATATCTGAGATTTGTTTACATAAGGGATATATGAACAGTTATATCAAAAGTGTTTGTCACATGGCTATCTTTGACTGGTTTCACCTGGCTACACCAACAGATGGCTTGGATAGGTGGCCTGTCAAAACCACTGAGGTAATCCATGGGTAAACCAGGATAACGGGTTCACCAATTACACTCCACACCTGGCTATTCAATGACGAACTTCAACACAAAGAATAAAACTTTCATCCCCGATACAATGAAGAGTGTGGCTGCATTTTCTGGTGCCCCTTACACTGGGAACACCATAGATACTCCCCATTATAACATCATCTGCCACCTGTTGAACACTATCTCCATATCTAGGAAACACCTCTGCAAGGCACATAATAAAACAATGAAACGTAAACCCCTAATCAAGCCAAGGAGACAGTTTATAGCATCAAGTGGCCATTTGACTTTCAAATAGACTTTGAAATCTCTTCTTTTAATCGCCAGACCCCATAGATGTAAGGATGACAGCATCACTTAGAATGCTTAAGTAAATTTATACACCACATTGATTACATCCATATTTTTTCATTCCTCATAATACCTTGTTTTTTTCTTCAGAGAATCTGAGGCTTTTCACGGAGCTCACCATAAATAAATCTTAATTTGTGGATGACATGCATGCAGTGCATTACAACTGCAAAGAAGATCTGAAGATTCCTCAAGTCTTATTTGTGCACTTATACATTCTCTGCACCTGTCTTTCCATCAAATTATCATAGCTTCCTCTCGTGCCTTCAACAAGATCTCCTAAATTATTGGGGTAATAAAAACATTTGCTTCATCCTTCCTAATGCTTTTTTGGATGAAAAAAAGAGATAAATTAGAAAATGGATGCATTGTGTTTGAGAGATTTGCCATTACATGTTGGCAACTACAGGAATCATGTGTATGGCACGAGTCAATGGGGAGTCTATTTCAAAAGGAAGACAGGTTGCAGACGAAATAAGATTTAAAATTCAACCATGCAAACTAAGTGATATTTGATCCAATGTGAATGACAGATCTCGACAAACTTGCTGAAATTAAATGCAAATGAAGCCAGAAAAAAGTGGGTTCTCACTTTGCAGTAAATCTTGTGCCATTTATCACAGGGACCATGATGGCCTAGTTAGGATTTCTCACTCAGATCTTCTTCCTGCACGTAGCTAACGAGTGTCGTATTGAGAACGTCACACCACATAACATACTTGGCCCAAAACAACTTAAGTTTTAATCACTGTCAAATTGAGAATCTCGGCAAAAATAATTGGTTCCACAGGCTTATCAAGTGTGCTGCATGTCAGAATCAGTCCAGAAATGGCCGATCGTAATGATTCCAGATGCATCCTTAGTGACAGACCAAATTATCCTATCTCGGCATTTCTGTGCTGCACCTGAATTGATCTGGCAAAATGGAAAATAATTCCATGGGAACACTGCATCAGATTGCTTTCATAAATAATGTCATGATACCTTAAGCCATTGTTTCATCATATGATTTGATTAAGCAAATTTACAAGGAATCAAGCACTATTGTTAAGCACTGTGTAGAATTGATTAAGTGTTATTCAGAATTTCCTTTCTTTTGATTGATAATAATATTTACACAAGGTTTGTTTGCAATAAAATCATTGAAAAGATAACATAAACTCATGTTGGAACTAAAAACACATCACATGCTCTTTTATTTAGAGTGTGTGCTTTTCTTTTCTTGCATATATGACTTGACCTTTTGCTACAAAATTCCACACGCCTTTCTTCTCTGGTATACAACTTGCCTATTTCCCCTGGTTCACAGCCTGTCCTTTTACTGTGACACGGCATGCACTATGTCATGCTGGTAAATGTCAGGACAATCCCGAGCACCAGAAGTGGGAGAGACAATGATGAATAGCACATCTATATTGCATTGTTTGTTAATATTTCATGCAAGCAGGCAATCTTCCCCCGTGACATCATCAAGCGAGCTAGAATCTAGCCTCCTGCATGCACCCTGAGCAATATTAATTGTGTTATTCCTTGCCTCCCCTCAAAATGTACAAGTGTTGCTTTGTAAGTGGCGGACCTAATAAAGCCAGGCTTGCTCACCTCAAATCAGCTTATAGGTCCTTGAGGACTTTCTGTCACCAAGGTTTACAAGACAGCGAGCATATTACCAGGTCCGAGCCACAGGGTATATGTATATATATCATAGCTTCTCTTCCTCACCTCTCTCCACTGACCTTAAGCTCTAACTTAGAAATAAAAAATGTATGGGACAACACCTTAACTAAATGATAGAGTGTACTTGCAATAGTCAATGAGTTCTCAATATATCTCTCACAGGAATAATTTACACTTCTTCTATATAAATACTGATGCATGCATACCCATGATTAATGGGTATCATGCACATGGCCCATTTTTTTTCTCCTGATGGGTTTCATGTGAGATGAATTCCCAAAAGACCAATAGCTTTTGTGATGAATTGATTTTTGTGCTCATTACGATCGTCCAGTCACCAGAGATATTGCCTCCGAGCCAATCATTTCTATATTCAAGGTATTCAGATCTTGACAACTTAATATACCATTCTCCGGGGCTCAAAACGAAAAATGTGCCAGCCAGGTAGAAAATCTGCTTGTTTATGGGGCTTCAATGTTGGCCTCAATTGAAAATGTCCAAGATGAAATTAGACCAGACAGTCTCCTTCACGACCATAATCATGCAATCTTGTGGCGAATTTAGCGCATGACTGAATTAATTCAACGTGCGATTCCCAGCAACAAGACTAACAGAAATCTAAAGACTGTGTATCAAGCAGCTTGCTCTCACAATTTTTTTTCTCTTAGGCCAACAAACTTACTGGCCACAAAATAACTTTCTCAAAAATAATACAAACTTTTGAAATCTGTTGAATATATATTTATATATATTTTACAGAAGATGACTTGAGAATGTCATTAGAAAGTCCCAGCTATATATCATGCTCACTGGAACCTCTCCTTGCTCATTCTGAGACATCAAAAAACCTCTTTTTCTTACATATACATTCTCCAAAGAATATTAATCTTGCTTTAGTGGCGAACATTTTCTGCACAATTTTTCCCTCCACAAGATGAGCCTTGTTTAGGTAATGCAGTGATTATGTCGCGTGGTGCGGGTAATTTATTGCCAATAATTTGTCAGTCAACGACTTGAGATGAACACGCCAAGATATATTGGAAAGCCGTGTGGATGATATTAGCGAAACAGTCCGACTTCTGTAACATCCACCTGATCTAATACTCTGAAACATGCCGCACAAATTAATGGGATTTCACAAATTAAAATCACTTCTATCAAGTCTGAGGATTTCCAGTTTACCATGACCATGACAGGAAATTTCTTGTTCCTTCTCAGATCACTCATGCAAAATATCAGAATAACAGATGAAACTTTTTAAATGCTTCTGGACATTATCTTTGTGGCAAAATCATAACATTTCTGTCTACATATCAATAGGATATATACTGCCCACATATTAATGGGATATTTTGACCAGTAAATAAGTACCGATGGAGCAATAGCTTTTATCTGACAGAACAATAAAGCATTTGATACAGGGAAGTTTTTGGTCCATCAGAGATGGATCGGTGGGGTAGAGCCATGGCTGCAGAGACTGACAGATTCCATCAGTCAGTTGTGTGTGTGAGCTGAGGCTGGGGAAGCCAGGATGGATGGTGGCAAGGGCCTCATCATCCCCCTCATTACTACCAACTCTTCTTACCTCATTAAAGAACAAGTGAACATTACTAAGAACAGCACCAATCATTACTGACAAAATATCACACCCTATTAGAAGAACCATCTGGATGCTTTTAAAAACACACCAAAAAAAAGTTTTGTTTGTTCGTTCCTTATTTTTGCCCATGCGTACAAGAGGGCATAAAGAGCAACTTATGTAAATCTATAAGATCCCCTAAAGTCATACTATATTATTCATATTTCTCGGAATGGGGGCTTGTCTGTGATCCATGTATATGTCATCTTAGGTTGCAGATTGGTGTTGTTTTACTTTTCCCAGAATGCAATTCAATGCTACGACAGGAAGCAGAGGACAGTCATGCTGTGGCTTTGGTTGTGAAGGTCAGGGGGAATATATACACAGGCCTTGCCTCATGCTGAAGTAATGGACTATGCCAGACCTCCCGGGATGAGTGATGGAGCCGTCCCATGCCATGCCAGACTCCCTCTGCCCACTAGCCTCCTACTACCAAGTGGCCATCTCAATTTTTTTCTTGGGGGAGACTTTGGCCCAAAAGTAGTGTCTAGTTTTACCTGGAGGCCATGTTTGGCATGACCAAAACTCTCCATCATGACAGTCACCAATCAACAAATATTCATAAAAAATTTGCCTTATTATTTTGTGCCACAAAACACATGCCATTATTCTGATTACTTTACATTTTTACAAGTGGAGGAACCAAATGCAATTTCCATGTATGTGATTGTTTGACATAATGGAATATCATAATGTCACACAAACCAATCATGGTTGTGGGTTTTTTTACACACAGGCCAATGTTACAATATATGTTGCATATATATATATATATATATATATTACGTGCAGTACTTACTGCAGTCTATATGATGTGGTTTGTACTGCTATCATGAGATTAAATGATGGTCAAAAAACCTCTTGACAATCTATTGCACCAATACACGACCATCTTATAGACATTTTTTTGCAAGATCAGCAATATTGCTTGAGGAATTATGTGGCATGCTGTCATGCTAGCAAGTGTTTCTTCTACAAGATATCTGAGACAACTTGCACCAACACAAAAAGCAAACATATGCAGCTTTGTTAAAGGATTAACTTGGCATGTTTATATATGACTACATTGGCAATGACTAACTTGAAGAAAATATCACAAATGCATGTGATTTACGTCACAGAATAGCAAATACTTCTTCAATATAAAATCATTTAATTCAATGTAAGCCTCTATGCTGAGTTTCACAATAAACATGACTGTATTGCGATACTAATTTATGGGTTATACCAAAATAAGTTATTTCTTGACAGATATGGATTTACAACACCTGATCATTCTAATAAGGTCATTATTTCGATGACCAAATGGATATATGGTATTAACTGTACATTACCATTAAGACCAGACATTCTGACAATTTAGAATCTGAGAATAGGCTATGGAATAACCACCAAGGGTTTGACTTTGGTTAGTTGTGGGGGGACACTGTTTCATCAAGAGGACAAAAGCAAAATCCTGCGGGCCGATGCGAGTGGTCAATGGGAGACCATTCCCATGTATCAGCTTCAAAACCTTCCAATTATTTAGACAGACTCCAGACTATGTGGCTGGGCCTCTCTAAAGGATGTGTTCTGCTATTAACTGCCAGAGAAAGGCCTGCTCAATAGATGGAATGTTTTAATAATTCAAAGAATCTTCAACAAATATCGCTGATACTCATAGCCCGATATTTAAGTTGCCTTGGTGAAGTTGTTGTTTTGTTAATCATCAAAACCAAAAAAAAAACCACCAAGGTCTTTCAGCAATTATATTGAACACAGCCCAGGTCCTGAGGGTTAACAATGGTTGAGGGAAATAGCTATCAAGACAACATACATCCATCATGGTGGCTGCAACATAGGTCAACATGCGAGAACCGGAGATGGCTGACAGACAACCATGCCCACCTGATAACCCTGCAGCTGTAGCCAGCCCCAGTCATGCAGCCTCTGTGGACATACTCCTCACGTGGCAGGCTTGGACACACCAAAGTCAATGCAAGGATTGTCTGGGATTTGGAGAATAATGCCCAGACAGACAATTCAATTATGCCGGCGAGATTCTACAACAGTTCTACCATGCACCATATAGAATATATAGTGGTCATCCCTTTGCACAATCCACTTGAATTATGGGCTGCCAATGGCAGACTTTTAAGTTTCTATGCAAGACATCAGATGTATATCGAGCCAATTCTGAAATATCTTCAGAAGTGGTCAGGCAAGGACTGTAAGTATAATTACAAGGGCTGTCAATAAAAAACCTCCTATTTTTATTATCAAAGCAACTATTTGACCTCATATACGTAACCTCTTGTAACTTTGACACGACTCTAAAAGCACAGCTATAGTTGCCTACCCTACACTTCACAGACTCTCAAATATGCAGCCAGATGTGGGCTGATTGCACTTTTGTTGAAATGTCTGCATAAGGAATGGGTCTATGACACAATGGCCAAAAGCAGACAGCAACCTGAGAACTTTACTAATAAACTATGCAAACAAATGATCTACTTGTACGATAGAACTGACTATTCAAGAAACTTGTTCAGTTTTCCATTTTATTGTAAAATCTATCAATGATATAAATACTTAAATAAAATATTTTCATTCTCAAGATAACATCATATTTTATTTGTCTGCAAATCTACCTGAAACTAGATTAACCAGAACAATATAAAATCAGACAGGTCTACATGTAAATGGTTTCCTAATGTATATTTACATTAAGAGCAAACAAATCAGAGATTTGCTGTAATGGCTGAGAGAACCACTCCTTAAATGGCAAAATAGATTTGACAGAAGGATAAATGTCAATCTTCCAGTAAATACCAGTATTAATAGTTAATGCCACCAGTTTTCTAGTCTCCAATTTCAGCCTTAAGAGATGGCATTTCTCATATATCATTATAATCTGTGCAAGGTAATCTAGAAGCCAGCCCACGTGAAAAACTGTGAAAATGGAGACTTCAAGCTCCAAACCTTCCCAGATTATCTATACCAATCACCTGATATAATACATTATAATTAGAGTATCTTTCATTTATACTGATCTGAATATCTATTTTATTGCTATCAGTCATTATCATAATGAGGAAACATTAACAGAATGTGATACTGGATATTCTATTATGCCACCTTGATGGATATGAAACTCGACAATGACACATATTATATTTATAAATGACCTTGTTCCATGTTACAATATTAATCCTGAATTGAAGTCACTATTCGCTGAGATAAATTCATGTAAGTAATGCACTTTTTCAAAAACAAAAAACCTCAAATTTATATTCTCTTTTGATGCAGCAAATGTTATATCTCACCAGTCATTTTTAAACAACTCTCCAAGATAAAAATATAAAGAATGTAGCTTATGCAAGGGCATGCAACAAATATTTTACTTCGCAAAAAATGAATGCACTTTTTAAGCCATGAAAAAAGCAAGTTAATGTATATTGGACTGTAGTAAAATGGCAGAGAACACTGTGTCTGGGAAGTCTAGTGTAGCCTGGGAGAGCAGGTGGGAGGGCTGTTAGGTCAGTCAGCTATGAATGTTTAATGCCAAGAGAGAGAAAGCTTCATGTCAGGAACAGCTTATTTCTACAGGAAGCAGATATAAGGTTTTTTTTGGAGAAGACAAAAAAAGCCATCCCATTAAACGTATCCGAATCTTATTCTTTTTATGCATGTGTATCTCATTTTGCACATCTTTCTCCCTCTCACGACTGGTAATAATGATGATTGCTACTTGCCATATATATATCTGGTGGTGGTCTCCAGGGAAGCACAAAGCTCTTGTGGGACTGTGGAACTCATGCAGAGAGCCGGAGAGCTCAGATGCCCGACTCCCACTCAGTCCTATACAAACACACACCCATATATGGTTTCAACCCTCCGGTGTTCAAAGCCTGTCTTTGAAATTGTATTTTGTCATAACCATTGCATGCACAGAATGCCAGATACCTTAATTCTCTCTCTAAATGACTTTCAGAGTCATATGTCTGCTACTTATTTTAAGTAAGACTTTCAATGCTGAACAAACTTGTTATATTTCTGCCAGGCACCATGAAATATTTGACACTAATTTCTGTTCGTCTTCCATAACCTTGGTCCTAACTGTGGCGATTGATGTTATATTTTAATGTAATTTTCTTCCTGTCTTCTGATTATCCTTTGAGTTGCTCATTGGGCAAGAGAGTGCATACTTAGGTGGCTTCTTCACTTAGTCACCAATCAATATGCATCTCCTTTACTCAGTCTCTGCCCCTTACAAATGCTTGTGTTTTCTGACCTGGGCCACTTTTGTCTGAACTTTCTCTGCATCCAGATATTGAACCAATCAGATGCTAAAAATAACTTTTCTGTGCATCTATCCATTGTTGTTTGCTGCGGGACTGTTACAGAAGCAGCCTAGCTCCAACAATGGAGATTCAATGTAAATGGACCACACTTATACAGACTGACTCATTTAGCCATTTATTATTGCATGTGTGCTTTTCTGACAAAATCATGCAATTCCTTTCATGTTTTTCACACTCACCAACAAACACACGTCATGTCATGTTTAACAAGTCACTTAGCGTTGCCTCTGCATTCAAATGCTCTTCATGAAAATATGCCACTCACAATATCTAACAGGATGACAATTTGATTTATTTTCTGTCAGTAACATTCTCCATACATGAAATCATATGATCTGGACTCATTCCAGCTATTGTCCAAGATGTTATATATATAATAAATACAATATATTATATATACAAATAAACGAAGTGAAACTGATATACATGTGCATCAAAATAGATAAAGATATATGTATGTTTGGTAGAATTGCTAACTTATAATTAAAATGTGGAACATTATTGAATGCTAAATATACTGAATCATCAGTAATATTGATATATATATATATACAAGTTTAACTGATCATACTAATTGTGACACAGTTTCCTATTTAATCAAGTCTTCCATGTGCCAGTGACATAATATTATAAATAAATGAGAGGACACTCCAGTACACATTGGTCTCGCATGAGGCCAAGGATTATGTGAACTTTGCATAATAGCATCACTCTCTATAATTAATTAAGTGAGATAACTGCTATTCTGTCACTCGTATTCAAATCTCTTGTATTTGCAATTCAAATTCCCCATATCTGCTCTGACTTGCTCTTCATTTAGTGGAAGTTTCGCAAAATCAAAGAATTATAAATTTCACAGACCAGCAGGACAGGGCTTTTGATATTGGTATTACATTGACTGGTGATGAATAAGCAGGTGATAATTTATGATAATCAAACCCACGACTGGTATAGCGAGTGAGACTGGTAGGCTGGGATCTTGTGGCAGTCTTTGTCTCTGGAGGGTTAAAGCCGTCCAGCAGGGACAGCAATAAACCCCATGGGTTGACCATTTGTCAAGAGAGTTAACAAGCCTAACTCAATCAGGGCCTGGTCCTGCTGTCCTGCACAGCTGTGTATAATACACCCTGAACTCGCCCCTTTGTTTCCAAATCAACGGTAAATGATACTATAGGTCATAATTACTGCCGACTTGTGTCCAAGGGCAGGTGAAGGTTTTTATAATGAAAGGGCCGAAGTCAGCATCCACCCTCTGCTCCCCGTCACTGGGATGAAGCCCCTCATGGGGGACTGGCTTTATGGGATGCGGCATTCATTGTGCCCCTGAGACCTGTCAATCAGCCTGATGCACTATAATATCAGTCCAAACAACAATTCCTATGACACCAGTGATGTCAAACTACCTTCCCCTGACCCTTATTTTCAACATAAATACACTAGTCCAAATTGCAAAAAAAAAAAAATAAAAAAAAAAGTCAAAGTGTTGAGTGCTGGACAAGCTATTTAATGTTGATTAGAAGTGTTGTTTTTACAGCAGGCAAGTTTGGCTTTCAATCACTATCCCATCTGTTCATTGTATATTCCTTCAGCTGCCTCTATTGAGAACATAATCCTATTGACTCCCTGACTTAGATGCGTGTCTATATGCAGATATGTGATCGCCTTTTTCAGCATTATCGTGTTAAGTCTCGTTGGTTTTATGCTTGGCATGTTCCCCCTCGACTAAGCTGTGCATCTGTGTCAGCATTTTACTGAAATTTTCAATCTGTATCTGACAGCACTCGTAGCCAAATGTACACTTGATGCTTATCACTTATTCACCCCTCAAACTTAAAATCCATTAAATCAAGTAAAACATGTTTAAACATCTCTGCCTGTCTTCTCCAAAATCATTATCTTTTGATTACTGGTGGAATTATCCTGAATGTTTAATCAAAGAGAAAATAAGTGTGTTTTCCATGTTCTGTTAAACCTTCACAAAATGAATAAAATGTTTATAAAATACAAGATATGTTAACTGCATGAAGTATTTATTAACTGATAAGATTATAGGTTATATTTTTTTCAAATCTAGAAAAACTGCAGAAGTCATCTCTTTTTTATATTTAATTATGTGGAATTAATGTTTGAAGTATCAATTTCCCACTTATTGCAACTTGAGTCCAGGTTAACAGCACCCTTCAGAACCCCTGCATTCATCACATGACCGAGACTTCCCCATTTCCAATTTATTATGACCCAATCAAAAAGGTGATTATGTCCACTTTACATGGTGAGCATTCTCTGCAACCCTGACACTTCACCAGATGTTGTCCACTTAATGGTCAGTTCACCTTTGTGGCCTTACCTACTCTCTTGTCACCCCCTTATGACCTCACCCCTCACCCCTTTGTTGTCACCCTGACACCCCGGGTGGTCAGTGGCATCCTGATGATGGCATAACAATATATCAGCCCTCTGCTGGTATCACAACAGAAGGTCATCTCCCTCATCAACAAAGACCTTTAATCTACTTTATATGCATCAAGAACTATCAATTTGAGATAAGAGGTAATGTCTAACATTGCTCAGGTCTATGGTGGCCAATCCATGGTATCAAGGTGAGTTGAGCAATTTTTTGCCAATTTTGCCTAATGACCTGGATCTTACCAGTTGCTTTGGACAAGTTTTTTTTCTCTCTATTTCCATGAAGCTGATCTGGACCTGGCAGAAGGTCATGCAGGTCATGTCACCCATCAGCTCTGCACCATTGACCAGGTCTGCAGACAGTCATGCTTGGCTGACTGCTGATGTGACATAAAAGGCTTGGGCAAATTTACACCTTTCAGCTTGAGTCCTTGCCCATCAGGTAAATAGTGACAGATTCTACCTGGTGTCAGAGGAAAGGGCCATAAAGTGTGCCACTCACAAATTGCACAATCAACAGCGTGCAGCAAAGTCGTAAACACACCAAAAACTAAATCTCCAATTTTGTCCCTGTCTATAACTCTGTCTACCATATCACAACTATCCATAAACAAACATGTGCTACATACTTAGATAGATTTTATATTTAAACCTTCTCATAGATGGAGAGTTCTGAAAGTTATCATGGAGTGCTTTTTATTAACCAATTAAATTCTAACAAATGTATTTTCTATCCTACTTCTAATTACAGGAAAATTTGCCATTGTATGCTATAATGACATGGAGATAGATGATTTTGCTATCATTTTTTTTCTTACCACCTCAGTATAAATTACTGTGTATTCAATTTAAGCTTACAAGCTTAAATAAGCATGTAGGTTGACTGGCATGGCGCCAAACCACTCAATAAGCTGACTGCATAACCAGCAAAAATGACAGAAGGGGCTAAACAGGGGCATCATAATTCATGATAACGTAGACATTTTCCCGATATACACATTTCTAGTGAGTAACATGCACTGCATCCTCGTGTTCTCGCGACATAATAGCAATGGATGCTTTAGTACTGCCTGCTAGCTCAATATAATTCATTATTTCCCAGTTTCATATATTGCAAATTGGGTTGGCCCAATTCCCACAACCAGCAATACAGATGATTATGTATTCAGCCATGTGCACATTGGCACACCAACATTGCCTCAAAATCCAATTCTGTGCAACAAACTATCATCTTGATTATTTAATCATAAGCTCATAGGTTGTGAAACCATACCACTTAGCACAATTCATTGCAGGTTTAATAAAAACAGATTTACGATCAGATTACCAAAGACACTATCATTTTGATTATTTAATCAAAAGCTCATAGGTTGTAAACCATACCACTTGGTGCAATACACTGCACATAAAAAAATCAGATTTAAAATCAGATTAAAGAAAAAGAAAAGTGCAATCATATTTCTTACATGATTGGAATATACTGCATATATATTCTCAAGTTATGATTAAGGGTGCACTTTAAATTCAATAAGTTTGTGAGGACATCAAAGCACATGATAATTTTGTGTAAAAATTACAATTACATTTTTTATAACAAGAAAAAATTCAAGAATGATTTCCCTGCATTCATTAAATAAGCTGGTATATATTTCATTATGGTCACTTTTTAATCATACATTCATCCTATATTTCTGTAAGAGTGCTGGAAAAAATTGTAGACTCAAACAGCAGACAACAATGTCACTTTGCCGGGATGAAACCTGTCTGTGGTGTCATTTGCACACATTTGCAACTTGAACAGCAGGTAAATTCTAACAACAACATCTTTTAATGGGAGATTTTCATGTTTAGGTAGGGATTTTTTTCACCTATATAATCAATTCAATGCGGGTGGGTAATCCTGCCAAATTGCAACAAGCTTAACCGTTTAAGAGCTTAGGCAAACAGGTAATATACAATCTCCGTTCTTACCTGTAAAATAAAAATACTTGCCAGAGATGAGCAAGACATACCTGTGTCAATAAGTATATTCAGTTTTTTTCTATCACTGTTAAACATGAAACACGAAATGACAAAAATGCCAAAGTCTCATCTTTTAAACAGAAGTACTGAACTATAGGAACCTAAATCTGATAAATTTTCCCATATTTGAATGCACTGAACACAGGGAATAGTGTAGAGGCACATGCAATGATGTCTTATATGCATGTTGTCTTTGATCTCAGGTATTGCACACCTCACAAAGAAAATTGCCTTGCGGATCTCAAGGCACAGATTCCATATCTTGATATAAAAATGAAATACGAGTTCTATCAGTACTTCTTTAGTAACATAATAGTGTTATTGTCTTTCAAATTGAAGGTCTTTATGTCACAGACTTTGTTGCACTAATGGAAATTGCTAACTTCCTCTTATCATTTTACTTTTGAAATAAACCTGTTTCTTTGCTATTACTTTCTACAACTTTTAACTATTTATTTATCCAGGTCTGCCTATCTGCCTTTTCATTTTCAAGTCTTGTGAAACAAGAGCTCTCAAAAGCTGCAAAACTTTCTGGAGTACATTGTACTTGTTACACGTCAGATAGTATTTAGCATTTAACCTGAACCTGCTGGAAACATGTCCATGCAGAGAATTGATAAGCATCTGCCTGCAGCTAAATCTCAACTTTACTGCAGATTATCTTGAGAAAAAACAAAGGAAAAACTCAGATTATCTCAAGAATTATAGCTTATTTCACGTGCACCATACAATTAATGAAAGAGAAAATCTTACACAAGTGTTTGCTATTTTACAGAAATAGATCCCCAGCATAACATTTAAACTGAGTCATATAACAGGAATGCCTTATCCTTTTCAAGGAGAAAATGGAAATGTTAAAATGGAAATCAAAAGTTGACATTAGCATAAACCAAACTGTGAACTGGAATGTTAAATTAAGTCAGTATTTTTGCAAAATTCAAATGCTGCAATCACTTTGGCTGCAAAAAATGTCCCTTGGCTCCACAGAAGTGAGAAGTGGCTTTGTGCATTGTTGTGGTATTGGATAATTTAGGCAGAAGTGGCTGTGTGGTATTGGTTAATTCAGGCAGATATGCAGGTCACAATTCCTCCCTCCCAGGTTAGGACCTCAATCCCCAAACCTGAAGTTTATCCCAGCAGGCCTGGTGATCGCATTCCCCTCTGTCTTCACAGCAATTATCATGATTATCATTAGCAGTTCTGCTGGTTTACTGGTCTGAGTGATGCCACCCCCTACCTCCTAATTAATCACTTGTTACTTGACCCCAACACCCTTTAAACATTCCATCATTTAAAAAAAAAACTGGAAAATATTCCTCTTTGAACAGTTTGTAGTAAGCATGAGTTTTCATTTGATTGTAAACCTTTCATATCCACTACATACAATTTATCTGTATGATTTTTTTTTCAATCAGAATTTTGTTAACAAGAAATCCTCTTGCAATGTAGAACATGTTGAAACCTATTTGCATGTAATAAATATCTGTAATTAACCTTGCAGTTTATGCTTTTGCCAATCTTGATGATATCACTGTGTGATCAATCTCATATAAATATATTACTCAGGTTATCTACCTATGTTATCAAAATTACATGCTTACTTAGTGTCGATTAATGACTGGATCTAAGGTTTACATTTCTCCTCTTCCCTCTTCTTCATTAATGAATGATGCATATTAAACTTTCTAATGAATAAATGTATACAGCACAAACAAAAACAAAATCTGCTCAAATTTCTCTGAATGCCATGTTTATATAACACAACATTTGCAGAACCTGAAGAAGTCATGCCAGTTGGAGGGCTGTATGATGTATTGAGAAAAAAAGACATGCATTTCCAACATATATCTAGAAATTAAGCAGAATGAAATGGATAAATTAAAATGAATAGACTGCTATCATAATTATGTAGACTGCTATCATAATTATGTGTAAATGCATAATAAATACACAACAAACAATTACTCTAAGGTTGGACATTCTTTGGAGGGGATATGTATCTGCCAAGCTGGTTCAGACAATGGGATGGTGTTTATATCTATAAACAATGATATATGTCAAAGAGCAGACAACAACCTACCACCCCACGTCCTCCAATGAGCCTCTGAATATTCATTGTTTTGATGAGCATGCCAGTCTTTTGATGAATTCCAGATAAGAAAGTGTAGCACACTCCATATGTGGGGCGATAAAACATGAGCTAATCATTAGCATCAATCACACTCCACATTAAAAATTACTCTTATCGGCTAGAGGTTACCCATAAAACAACATTTTGATTATGATTAGGCTGATGTTAATGTAAGCTCTATGTAAATATCATAAATGATTTGTGTGCCTGCATCATACATCTTGATGTGTTAAATACGAGCCTTATTACTATCATGTTTACTTGCGCATATACTTCAATGTTTTCCGGCGTATCACTTGAATAAAGGTTTTATATTCACAGTGTGCACTTTGTATTTGCTTTACAACAATATCAGCAAACTTCACGGGGTTATTTATTGACAAACATTTCATTCTGTCAGTTGCTGTCCCTGGGTTGCAAACATTTGTATTACCGCGTCCTTTGGGAAATTTTCTAAAAACATTTCAAACAAGACTGCCATAATTCAACCAGGTTTTTTTGTGGCTAAAAAATAAGTATGACACATGAACTCCATAAACATTTACACAATGTATATTCTGGCTTAGTCCACAACTGAAATAATACTGATTTTAAACAGCTATCTTTTATTCTTTGATATGCATGACCTTTCGAGTTAAGTAAAGAAGTAAAGCAAATATCAAAGATATTTTATTTGTATTTTTTTGGCCTTCTTTTTTTCAGAACACCTTGTAGATTCGGAGTATGTTTTCCCCGAGCTATTTAACACGTGATGGATGGCATACATAGGTGTTCACTGCGGCCTGCCACACCAAAACCAGTTTATTCTCTCACTCCTGGGTAATCACAATTTCACTAATTACCTACCATATGACTTAATTAACACACAATAGCTAATTAGCAATTTCCCATGGGGTAAGGGACATCTGAGGATTTTGCATCCCAGGCCAGGAGGCACAAATCTCATACCTGTTCAGCAGACACAATACCACCCCTGATGGTTGTGTTTGTCTATCACTTAAGCTTATTGTCTCTACACGTGGATACTTATAAAGCCACAAAAGACTCCAGTAATGCTCACCTAGCATTCTCTTTTCATAGCTCTAAAACTATCAATATACTTTGATTGAAATCAATCAAAACCTGGCTTCCTTTGAGCATTAGTCTGGAGTGGCCCAGTTGGGGGGAGATTCTCAAGGTCAATACAAACAGGTCACTTTCACTGTGATGTAAGGTCATTTCCCTTTGTTTAACACAGCCAATGAGTGGCCTATGTAATTTATCAGCAATCTGCAATGTATTCGTCATGGAAGTTGTTTAAATGTGAAAATCGTGTTGTTTTACTCAAATTAGCAATAATGGTACCCAATAAATATATGCTTAAACTTCAACGTGGTATTGCATAACCAAATGAAAAGCTTGGAATGTGTTCTGGGTGACATATTCCAAATGGGAGGTCTGGGAGGCAAGTTTTTGTCCCACCAAATGGAAATGGAAATTGAACAGATTTTGAATAACAAGCAGCATCAAGTGATCGCTTAAATCCCATTAGAAGCGACTGAAGACCACGGCAAACCTCAAAGTCTCATCACTGAGATGCCAATATGTTGTAAACCACCTGAGCCATTGCAGAAACTTTTTAGAGTGTTTTGTACTTTAATCTACTTGTTATTCGTGGACTTAATTGTTGTCTTTTGTTGAGGTATTTAGAGAATTCCTTTCTTTTTTAAAATAACTTGTCATGTTGTTTTTGTACCTTTTGTCATTTATGTTCACTTTTTTACTTCAATATAATTTCATTTGTTTCCAGAAAAAAATATAGCAAAACAATAAAAATAATAATGATGATATAAAAGGGAAAGGAATTGGCAGGGATAATAATGTGTACAAAAACCTCTTTTTTCTGTAAAATACATAAACCTTTGTCTGTCTTGTTCATTCCCATGATTCCCTCATTAACCCTTTTATCATGTGTGGATGAGTAATTTGATTGCATACTGGATGCATTCCAAATTATGGCACATAGCAATACACACTCCGTGCTAAAATTGCTTGGTACATTTAATCACACCAAAGTGGGACAATTTGATATTTATGCCCATAGCTATAAAGTTTACTGCCAAAAATTCATGCATGTTTCTGTGTGACCCTGATGAACCATTTGGAGTGCTTCAGACAGTTTAACTATGACCTACACAGGTTTGTAGCCCAGGGAATGTTTTGCATTTTTACGATTATGCAAGCCTTTGTGTATTGTGTCTGGAGAACTATTTAATGATAGCCACCTCAGATATCTCAGACCTATTCTTCCTTTCTGACCTCAATAAAGAAATCACTCTCTTTAAAAGGCCCTACTTGACACCAAGAATCTTACTGATCTTGACCTTGTCTGACCTTGACACGAATCTTAACAAATTTGTGCGGCATGAAAGGCGGTATGTCATGTATACCTTGCACTTGTTTTTACAACCTTTTATCAGTTGTGAGCTGTGCCTTTGTTTATGCAGGGCATTTGACAATGATGGGTCTCTGTCAACACTGATCATAGGTATTGTATGTATGACCTATGACCTCCCATCCCACTGCCCTCAGCCTTGGCTGTATGTCTCGTGTGAGACATTTACCTCCGAGCTATCATTCATATTAATCCTGCCATAGCCAGCCTCTATCCATCTCACAACTTGCCTCACGCTGTGCAGCAAAATACAGAAAAACATTATAAAAGCAAAATGCTAAAAATATTTGATATTCATCACTGAATGTCTGGATGCATTTCTGAAAAAGCAAAGGCGAATTATTGTAAATCCATAAAACTGATTTTGTCGAATGTGGTAAGTATATAACCCAATTTCCTGAGCGGCCAACATCATCTGGCATGGTATTTTGCCAAGTTGGCATCCGTTATTACCCGACCATATCATATCACTCCAATTGAGTAGCAAATATAAGTGTATGTAGGTGACAAAATGACATGTCGTATAAATCAAGGGTAATGTCCAAATCTGACTTATATACCATAATTCGTGTTATGTATGGAGTGAAATTATCACTCTTTCCTGTAAAAAAACATTACATGATACGGGCTCTGTGATATACATATTTTTGCGCCAATTAAGTTGCAGTGGCTAGGCTACTTTTACAACAAAAGAACTTGAGACAAAAATACAGGAGTGAATGCAACATTTGCATGATGCAAAAGCTATTTGATTACCTGTGCTTTTTTAGAGGAATAAACAGGTGTATCATTACACCACTCATTGTTTTCAAACATGCACTGATGTAAATGGCTGTATAATGATCCAACTTTTTCACAATCTCCACAGAATGCTGTTTTTCCTGTCTCAATGTAGATACAATTTCAAAATATATCACCCCAGGCACATGTATGTCACTGATATATCTAAACAAAGGGGAGTGTTTGGGACTTGTTTTCAAAAGGTTTGTGAGCATCAAATCTCATGCTCGGGTGAGTATTAAGCATTTGTGTACACTGTATATAAGCCACAGTGCACTGCACTGCACCTGCCATGAAAAGTGGTTTTAAAGTCGCCCATAATGATTATAGCACAGGGCAGTTCCCAGCCTCTGTATCAGCCACAGAGTCTGCTCTGCCTTGTATTAAGCCTCGCACCCCTCAGGCTTGCCACATTGACTCACAAAGACCTGGCCGTCCTTCATATTTCCCATTGTCAAATTAGCAAACAGTAAAACACTGCCGGACTAATAATAGCTCTCGCTTCGCATCACAAATGCTAAAATTATTTTTCTTCCCTCAATGGCCAGTTATCATGCTACATTTTTGTGTTTTTATCACAGTATATGCCACATTTTCAATTTATGTACATTTTTTGTTTTTATGAGCCGGCATATAAATCAAATGTCTCAAAAGAGATGCTAAACTGCCTATGTGCATTTTCTATCAAAATGGCCACCATTTCCATGATCGCCCCAAACAATTGGCCAACCCAGGCCACCTCACCTGTTCCATCTGGGCATTTAGCTGCCACCCAAAATCATAGATGAGCATTACAGTGACCCTTTCCCCTCATCTGAGTGCCATTGTGCAGTCATCTATTCTGCCTGCCGCGGTCCCTAAATTCACCATTTTGTACCTCATATCTGACCAATTTGGGCCCACACAGCTGTTCTCCCGTTATCACAAAGCATTTCATACATCATTTATTTCTCATGCAAAAAGTTGACAAATTTTGAGGCTGAACATTTACACAAGGCAATTTTTTTTATAATTAATTTAAATGTTCTTTCTGCCACACTGATCATTTTCTTTGACTTTATAACCCAAAAATGGAAAAAATTAGGAGTTTTTAAACACATTTATCAAGGCCACTATCTATAATTCCTATGAACACCTGAATGCATGACATTAAAGCTAAACATATATCAATTTTAAGGCACAATGGCATGACAAAATGTTTCCCCAAAGTTAGAAGTTTAAATAATAAAGGACAGAGATTCACATCAGAGCCTAGTAATGATTCTCTACAGATTCCTCATACTGATAATTGGTGCTAATATATTTGTGTATGTCCTATTAAAATGAAGGTAATTACTGATATGCTTAGTAATCAAAATCATGCATATTTCATTGCATTCATATTAGATTTGTTTGTAGATTTGATCATTTTTGTAATTGACAATTTTTTTGTTGTATAAAAGATGTATAAAAATGTTTAAATATTAAGTCAAAACAACATCAAAGGGATTGAGCTTTGTTTTCTCAGTTTATATCTTTATTCAACTTTGGTGTCATTCTATGCAATGTCAAATTTCCATTTTGAAATTCATTGAAACTGTAACCAGTCATGATATACAAAGCCAGCCAACAAACCAGTCATTGTGTACATCACATTTTAAAGCATCAATCAATAGTTGGCCAGAAATAGCTTTCTCTGTGATGCTTTGGTATTTTAGCATACCGTTTAATCCTTGGCCAAACAAAAAATAATAACTTTTAATATAAATTCAATATTATGCTATGAGCAATACAAATCGAAACGTTTCTGAAATGAGAACGTTCATAATTTTACCTGTTATCAAATATGTTAAGAATGTGATTTCAATAATATTGATGAAATCTGAGAGTTTGAATAAATGTAGGAGATTTGATGTAAATTGTGTTATATACGCGAGTAAGGAGTGAAGATTCGCGGTTTGACAGTTTTGTTATTAAGGCAAAGAGCCGGCTCCCACTAGTTCCAGCTCTTGAAATATCTCGATCTTACCATCATCCAAAACAGCGCAAACCTGCTTGTTAGCACGTCTTTAATTGCTCATTTAACATGTTTATCATAATACACACTTGAAACACACATGTTTGATGCTAACATGTTGTGAAATCGTATGAGAAGTGAACGTTACAAAGTGGCTTGGCAGTAACTCGGTGCCAGTGCCGAGTTCTGCCAGTATGGCCGCTACCGTATAAGGATTGAGTGACCCGTTTGTCCTCTAAAACAATGTGATTTTCACAGGCCCAAAACGCCTGATCGTCCCATTTCTTTCCACAACCGACACATGTATTCTATGATTAACAAAATGCATGTACTTACAGGCAATGAAGAAGGCGAGAAGGACGATATATTTAGCCATGATTTGGGAATCCATATAGTACTGCAGCTCCACAGTAAGTGACCGGTAAAGCAAGGCACAGGTCGAGTCTCGCTTTCAAAACGAGGTCGGGGCGAGCTTGTGTGCTACCAGGTGCGAACAATAGCAAAATCCCTCATGCATGAAAGCTCTCTGAATTTGAATTTTCAATAGCTGGGACAAAATGACAGATAGGAAGGTTGACAGGGGGTTTTCAGAATGCATGGTGTGGTAGAAAATGGGCATTTTGAGGGTTAAAAGATTCACCGCTTAAAAGCGGCGCCATCAAAGAGCCTGCATCAGCAACATATTAAATGAACGCATCTCCGTTAACATGCGCTGTAAGACGCGATAAAAAAACAAAACAAAAAAACAAACACAGATCGTGACATTTCCATAGCTGGACAGCATTTGTTTTTTTTTATTTGGACTGGTCGTTGCATGGTTTTAATATATATGTCTTTGAGGCGTCTTGGCACGTGCGTCTTATTTAAAACGAGGCCACATTAATTAAGATGAGCAGCACGCGGCGAGATGAATGCCATTAATAAATTGTAATACTCTATGAGGGTCGATTTTTGCATATTCTGTTTCGATAGTTATACACATGTCATATCTCATTACAAAGAAATATCGCATTGGCAGAGGTGAGGAAAAGGGCATTTCTTCTGGGAGCACTTTTACTTTTTCCTCAACCTAAAAATGCGTTGCATTGTTACGCTTTTTAAATAAAAAAATGAAAATGATTGCATGGTTTCTTTTCGTGTGATTTTGTAATGTTTGAAAGATTGTAAGGCATATTCAGTAAACATTTGGTTGTGCATGGCACAACGCAATCGGCCATGTGGCACACAGAGCATTTTCCCGCTCTCATTGTACCACGTGATTAAGCGATTCCTGCACTAGGCGGCACTACTAGCAATGTTGTTTCCACTAGGGGGCGTCTCTGTCCCGACAGTCTGAAATGATTGATGTATATCAAGATGGTTCTTATGTACATAATATAATGACATTTATTCTAAACTAACAATTATTATGATATTTCTTTCAAACTATCAATTAAAGACTCTTTCATGCCAATACACTCTTTGGGCGATAAAGACATTCCTATTTCATTCTTCATACTTTTTGATAGAAGGAATCCAATCAAGGCTAATTCTACTACAAACAGGTTTTTTTTATTTGCAATGAAAACTAATCAGCCGATGATCGACATGAAACCTCAGGGATTCTAAAATCAACTGGAAGAATCTTAAATGTGTTTTCTGTTCTTTTTAATTTATCCTAGCTTCCAACAACAACATTTTTTCATGGAATCTTTTTGATAACCTCGAAATCATAAAAAAAAACTGAAACAAGAAGATAATAAGATAACATAAAAACCTATTGAAGATTTGCCTTTTAAAATAACAAATATTCCTTTAATTTATTGAAAAATATCTCTGACTCCGGATAATTGAGATTGCGTCGATCTGGGACAGTCAAAGATCGCTTTGGAAGATTCTTTTTTTGGAAGCGTAATTTACCATTTGTCAAAAGTTTTATCATTTTCATTTGGGATGAGGATTATTGTCTCGGTTTTTGTAAAGAAATAATAAGAAAGGGAATAAAGATGCTCCCTGATCCAAACGATGACAATTTTGTGATAATTAATTAATTTGATACCAAGTTAAGATAGTGCAGACTTTTCATGTCAAGGTTTTTGTATTGGCACAATCATGTCACTGGAGATAAAGTGTCAGAGCATATAGCACGTACAATTGACCTCAGAGATGATCTCCTTCCCATCATTACTGCCATCATAAACAAATCATTGACTTGGCATCAGAAAATATGAAAATTGCTATCAGTGCACCCCTTTTGAAGAAATTAGGTCTAGAACTCATTGAGAGGAATTACAGACCTGTCTCAAACCAAACCTATATTTCTAAACTTACTGAGAGGGCAGTTGCTGACCAATTGATCCCTCACTTAGTAAGAAACGGCCTTACTGACAAATTCCAATCAACTTACAAGGAATATCATAGTACAAAAACTACCTTACTGATGTGCAAAATGATATCCTGCATGATCTTGACAAAAAAGGTCAGTAATCCTACTATTGATTGATCTCTCTGCAGCCTCCGATACCATTGACCATCAAATATTATTTGATAGATTAACTGGAATCAAGATGCAATGTCAGAGATCATGCTCTTGCCTGGACCCAGTCATATCTAAGTGGTAGAAAACAATGTGTCAAGGTGGGGTGCCATAGGTCCTCTCTCAATCCATAAAGCATGGGGTCCCACAAGGATCGGTCCTAGGGCCCATACTTTTTACCATTTACATGTTCCCATTGGCTGAAATACTGGCTAAATATGTCCTCAATTACAATATCTATGCAGATGATACCCAGATCTACATCCCTGTTGACCACACCTCCAGTCAACAAGTAGACATCAGTAGACACAAATTAGAAGAATGTGTCAGCGAGGTCAGAACATTCTTTATCTCAAACAAGATGAAAATAAATGATGGTAAAACTGATATGCTCATCCGTACTGACAGGTAGGGTACTGTTGTTAACAATATTTCTAATGCTGTCAGAGTAGGTGACTCTGATATCACACCTAGTGAGTCAGGACGTGAAAGCACAGATCAAGAAAATGTGCAAAACTGACACTACCACATCAGGAACTTGGCAGCCATTTGACATTGTCTGGAGGAGAAGACTGCTGTAACATCGACTCATTTTTTTGTTACATCTACTTTAGATTATCGAAATGGCCTTCTTGCTGGTCTTCCAAGATCAGATATTAAAAAGCTGCAATATTCTGCAGCCCGTGTGGTAGGAAAAATCAGGAAATTTGATCAAATATCAGGAAAAGAAGAGTGATGACAGTCAGATATTTTTCTCTTTTGAATAAAAATAACAACCTGATTTGGTCTGATGATTAATTTATAGGGAAAGGATTTTTGAAAACTGGATCGAGTATATTTTTTTTTACAACACGTTTTAGGGCATTCCTTCCAAAAAAAGACTGCAACAAAAACTAAATTTTGTCAGGAAATATATAGTATTTATATACATCCTGTGATCATCTGTCTATGGTGATGGCGCAGAGGTACAATTTGTTTGGTTTTTTAGATCGAAAAAGAGATAATTCTATTTGCTATATACATATGGGGCCATTGGCTGTGGTGCAGGTGGTTAGAGCACCAACTTATTAGTACAAAGTTAAAATTACAAAGCTGGTGATCTAAAAGTTATGGGTTTGATCAACGGCCATGCCGAGATTGAACTCATGGTTCAATTTCCCATATGAGCTGAGGCCCGTGCATAAAGGGTTAACCTGTTGTCCTTGTAAATCTGTGACCGGGTGGGTTGTCATGTCAAGGACCTGCGACATGACAATTTGTTGAGGCGGCACTATATCTGCTCATCACAAAATGACTGAAACTATGTTGAAAATGGTGTTAAACCTGAAACAAACAAATATAAACAGGCAGGTCACTTCAAGTAGTTTAAATATTCATGACGTGTAGACAACCCACCACACTTTTATCAACAGGAAATTATCAATAGGAAATTTTATCAACAGAAAATGGCAAAGTATGTTGTCCTCTCTCAGTCCAGATAATTAAACAAAAATATGTTAAGTCTCCACAGAAGTTATATTATTATCACGATATTGTCCTTTATTTAGAATGGTGGTGAAGGTCTAACAATTTTAAAATGACCGATGTACTCGCACTACATTGTATCACCACTCATAGTATTGTTTAAGTTTGAAAACTAATGATGCATTTTCTAAAGAGACATCACCATACTTGGAAATTTATTAAGCCCCAATCAGCTTCCCAGCCAGTCTGGAGAATCAACCTGTTACACTATATTTTATTGGTCTCCCTTCACTGAAATGAATGGCTGGATGGAGGTTTAAACAAATAGGGGAATGACCCTGATCTCCAATTAAACAAAAACTACTCATTTCCTTGGTATATAAAACAGTGAGAAATCCCAGACGAGAATAAGCTTCCTGCTGCGTGGAAACATCGTGTACTGCAAGTCAAATCATTTATTTTGCAAGTGCTTCATTGCAAAGATATAGTTCACAATGGCAGATAGAAATGTTAATGCTGTATCTTTCCAACCTGAGGAAAAAGTGAAGATAGAAAAACACCAAGATTTTACTGACCATGAGAACATATATAAAAACATAATTTTTGAGGATATTAAAAGTGGAGGTGGAATTCCAATCACAAAAACAGGATATGAAAAGAAATCCAAATATTTGAAATACCCATCAGCTGTTGTAAAGACGATGGTTACTATTGGTGTTATAGTAATGTTGGTTGTCATCACTCTGAATCTTAAGGGAAACAGAGACGTACTTGTTGATGAGATGGGGATGCTGGATATGCGGGGTGTGCTTAATGCAACTAAAGATGAAATGCTGGAACGCTTGGAAAAAACTGAAGGAGATATTGCCAGGCTGATGGACTCATACTTTGGTAATGTGAGTGAACAGATCAAGGGTTTAACCTGCAGGTATCCATACACATTGTCTGGTGCATATTGCTATCATGTCAAGATTGATAAGGGATACAGCTATGATGCAGCAGTTTCATATTGCTCCAGCCAACATGGACATCTCGCAAATGTAGCCTCACCACAAAAACAGGCAGCCGTGGTTAACTATTTAGGACAAGAACAATTCCATGTCTGGATAGGTCTGAAATACAATGCAAACAAACTGGAGTGGAGCGACACTAGGGAGGAGGTGACCTGGGCTAACTGGGCGCCAGGAAATCCAACCGCCACGGAGAGATGCGTCTGCCTAAGAGGTCGCCTTGGAGAATTGCAATTTGTTTGGCTCAACTATATTCCTTGTAGCTATGACTATTGGCCTCTCTGTGAAATATCACCTTATAAAAATAACGCTGTTTAAATAAGATGAAGCTTTTAGTATTGAGAATAGATTTTATCATGAAAATACGACAGTGATCAAATCTTTCCTTTCCTTTTTTCGTTATTTTAGAGTAATCTTATTGTTCATTGTTGTTATGTTTAGTACCAATGGAAGGAGGAATCTAATATATTAAATGAATCTAATAAATAAAAGATCAATTTAATTATTAAACTTAAGTTCTAAGAGTTGTGTTATGGACTTGTGGATAGAATGGTCGGTATCAATGTGGTGCCCTCATGATCTTCACAGTCTAAAATAATTCAAAGCCTGAACTTAATAAATGGAAGATCCGTCAGGGCTTTCAAGATTCTGACTGTAGATTAAACATTAAAGACACATACTTGTTAATGATGTGCATAAACATTTCTCAGGAATTAGTTTGATCTTGGAGTAATTACTCCAAGGTTTGATGTATTGTCATTCCTATATCAGAAAGAATGTTACTTTTTCAGACCATATAAAGTAAGAACCACCTTTTGACCGCTGACTTTGTTATCAATTACAATTTCTTCGACTCCTACTTCTCATTTACCATTAAAATGGAAAAATCAACAAAACAAATCTGCTCCACAGTTAAAAGGTCTCTGTGAAGCTGGATATATATTAGAGGTAGCCAAGTAAAATCCCATTGGAAATTGTTATCAAATTGTAAGAAAAAATCTTCCTGACAGGTTTTCAAGTAGGAAATATTTAATCTATGTAGGGGTTAACTTTAATGTTTCAAAGGATTTAAACAGAGATTATTCTGTGGTTATATTTTTAAAAATGTCAAACTGTGATTATATTTTTATGATGTCATAATCAGAATCGGCAAGTCCAAACATGTTGCTAAATGTCAGCATTGTTTTATTTTTGTAACATGCACTTTGATCTACATACTTATAAGGGGCGATCCATTTGATTTTTGTGGGGTGGGGTGGGAGATTTTGGAGAAAAAAAATTATTCACCCACCCCATCCCAGAAAAAAAATTTATTCATCCACCCTACCAAAGAAAAAAAATTTATTCATCCACCCTAGCAAAGAAAAAAAATATATTCATCCACCCTACCAAAGAAAAAAAAATTGTAGTTTTGTCCTGCCCCGCCCAGTAATTAATGACGGATTGTTAACAAGAAAAAAAATGTATTCACCCACCCCACACCAGAAAAAAAATTTATTCACCCACCCCACACCAGAAAAAAAATTATTCATCCACCCTACCAAAGAAAAAAAAATTATTCATCCAGTACTGCTGTCCCACCCCACCCCACAAAAATCAAATGGATCGCCCCTAATCTTTAGCGATATGTTTGAAAATAAAATAAAAAGTGAGACTCCTCTATACAAAATCCCCCAAACTGTACAAGTTGTAGATATCATATCAGAGAATTTCTGGCAAAGAATATATTTTAATTTCTTGAAGTAAACTAATCATATCAAAAATAAAACAGAAACTGAGTATTATTGACATATTTGATTATGTTTTATTGCCAATATATTTGAAAAAGTTTTTCACATTGGGCAGTAACAGTCATGAGACCCCGGGGGGGGGGGGGGGTACTCTCATGATTTTAACCCGCGGAGGCTGGGATGGAACTGAAAACCCCAGAGCCTGAATTAGGGAAATATTCTATCATTATTGGTACCCTGATTTAGGACTAGCTGAAATTTGGTACCCTGATTTAGGACTAGTTGAATTTTTGATACCCTCATTTAGGGATGATGCAGAAGGAGGAGATTTGGAAAAGGGGATTGTGATCCCTGTTTTAGGGAGAAATTTGAAAAAATAGTACCCTGTTTTAGGGAAAATGATGAAATATCTTAACCTGTTTTAGGGAAAATATCAGCGAAAAGGACCCTATTTAGCCCAGCTTCCCCGGTAACGCTGACTATGAGAGTACCCCCCCGGGCATGAGACCTTCACATTCACATCAGATAAAGCTTCATATAAGTGGAGGACGGGAGGTGGTGGGTTCGACTCCTACTGCCGGCAGTGTTACTTTCACACTGGTTAAAAGGCAGGAAAGTCGACCTGATATGGCCATAGTTGCTGAAAGGGTCGTAAAAACACCATTTAACAATTTCAGATAAAGCTTCTATCATTGAAGCTACTATTTGATGCTTATTGACTCATAAACATGGTGCTTGTTGATTTCTATATTCTGCTAGTTTCCTTGGTATATAGAAGAACTGAGAAATCGTAGACCAGAACAACCTTCCTGCTGTGGGGAAACATTGTGTATTGCAAGTCAAATGATTTATTTTTCAACTGTTTTATAGCAATGAGACAGTTCACAATGGCGGAAATATAAATATATGCAAGTTCAAAATACAGATAGAGAAACAATTGATATGTGATAAAAAACCTGAATTCGGGTTATATCCTGAGACTTTCATCACTGGTTTAAGAATTTTGTTATCCCTTGAACATGTTCACAGGATTCAGTGTAGAGCACATGACGCACACTCATATCAATCATTTTTGAGTTATTGCTTCGGGAATTCAGAATGATAAACAAATAGGATCTCTCAAACCATGGATTATGACAAATAATCAAAATCTGGGCACTTCTTTATCAGGACGCTTCTTAAAAACTATTCAAATAGATGAGATTGTTTTGAATAGAGCCTATAGTATTGTATTTTATATGAATCACATTTATACTTATGCTTAGTTTTATGAGGAAGAATGATTTGACTTGCAGTACACAATGTTTCCTCACAGCAGGAAGCTTCTCGTCTGGGCTTTCTCACTATTCAATATTCGTTTCCTTCTCTGGCATTTTCTGTGGACGACATCAGTAGAAATGACAGACAAAGGCAAATAACGTTTTTACATGTGTAGGACACATCTATAAATGATACATGATTGGATGAGGACCTTTGTAGGCTATTTTCATAAAATATTGCCAGTCACCTTGAACTGTCCTTTAAAGGACTTTGAAAATGAAACTCCTATTTCTGTGGATTATACTATACATTTCAAAATTATTTCTTGAATATGTATATGAATTGGAAAATGTGTTCTTTTTGGTGCCATTTATGCTGGATGAAAGTGACACCTAGTACCCACTGCAATAGGAGGTTTTGTACTCCCCGTTTCACGTTCAATGTGTCCCGTTTCTACTGATGATAAACTTTCCTTGAAGTGTGGTGGGTTGTCATGAGTATTCAAACTACTTGAAGTGACCTGCCTGTATATATTTGTTTATTTGTTTGGGGTTTTACATCACTTTCAACATTATTTCAGTCATTTTGTGATGAGACCTACTTGTAGCGAATATAGTGCTGCCTTACTGAATTGTCATATTGCAGATCCAGAGCCAATTGGTTTTGCCGAGTTATAGACGTAGATGTAAACATGACAACCCACCCGGTTACAGATTTACAAGGACAATGGGTTAACCCTTTAGTCAAGGGTCTCAGCTCGTATGGGGAATTGTATTGCGAGTTCAATCTCGCCATGGCCAGGGATCGAACCCATGAACTACACTCTGCTCTTTCATCTAATTCATAGACCCTGTTAAATATCAATACCCCTGCCCCATCATCATGCCAGTAGCATGAATGCAGATAACAACATGATCTACTGTTTTCCTTGCATAACACCACACATTGCCATTTCTTCTTAGATTATTTTGGCTTAATTGTCCATTAATATTCCATGGAGGGGGACACACTGTGTGAGCTGCTGATTAAATGCCTTTACTTTATACAACACTCAATACCACCAGCAGCTAAGTCAGAGGTAACACTGGTTCAAATGTTGGTCAGTAGCAACTAGACTATAGAGTACTGTGTATGTGTTAATAACGTAAGAACATGGGTTCATGCAGTGTTCAGGGAGACAGGTCTCTCAAGTTGGTTCTGGTGAAAGGATCCTTCAACTAGAACCAACTTGAGAGATCTGTCTCCCTGAACACTGCACAAATCCATGTTCTTGTCTCTATCTCATACTTATCCACTGCAGATAGATGGGGCTTGCAATCAACTTTATCTTCAAAGCAAAGCAGTGAAAACATGTTAAAAAGTGCAGAACTATGCTGTGTGTGGGCCATTTAAGTCCTCTCCTCTTTTACATAAGGTTATCAATTTTATATTACTACATGCAGTGAAACTAAGCCACGTATAAGAAATGGGTGTAATTTTGTCTCAACTGGGTGAAGTCATCAGTTTCGAGATTCCCACAAAAGGTTGCAGTCTCTGTCAACAGGGACCCCACCTGTCTGTGTTTCAAGGTCCCCATGACCCAAATCTAAAATGTCGTCTGCTCCAGGTAAAAAGAAACCCAGACATTCATCACGTTCATTTCAGAGAAATTAACACATGATTTACAAATAATGTAAATGTGAAAAGAATCTTTGAAAAAGATAAAAGGAAAGTAGTTTGGCAGAGGGGTGATCTACGAAAGTAGTTCAGCACAGGGGTGATCTGCAAAAAATATCTTATAGGTGCAGAACACTCTCTTGAGGCACCAAATAATAGATTCTTTGATCTGATTGCCCTACATATTCACAGTTGGCAGCAAACCAAAATGATGACCTCCCATCCACCCAAGCCAAAACAGACTGTGGCACGGTTGGTTTGAGCACAAACTTATAAGCACCAGTTCCTCATAATCAAAAGGTCGTGGGTTTGATTCCCAGCCCGGCCAAGATTGAAGTTTTGTTACGATTCTCATGTGAGCCGAGGCTTATATCGAAAGGGTTTACCTGTTGTCAATGACGATTCAGCGAGGAATCACTATACTTTATTTTACATCACTTTCAACACTATTCAGTCATTTCATTTTGATCAGACAAATGACAAAGCTTAAATAACAGTTTACCAATTTTTATTTCACTTACAATTTACATGCAACATAGTGACCATATATATTCATAACATCTGGTCTCACTTCAGTTATTACATATACCTGTGCATAGAAGCAGAGAAGTAGTACATAGCAAAATTGCATTTCTGTCTTTGTGTGATCATTATTCAATTTTAAATTATGCATTATGCTTGGTACAGTTAGACTGTTCATGATGAGGGCTTTCTGAAATTATGAAAAAAATTGAAGTTTGAAAAGAAACTGCTTTTATGGAGCTAGATAGTGCTGTGTAATGATTTTGTATCAGATTGTTTTGTGAGAGACAAGAAGACATTTACATAACAAAATATCCTGTTAATGCATTTAACTTGAGATTTCCATGCTTGACATGCCTCTTTTATGGTTTTAGATGAAAAGTGGCGAAATTTATAATATTTTTTCAATATTTTAGAGCCTAAGATTAAGCTCATGACATTTTTATTGAAGAAGTTGTAATAATTCTAAATCTGCAAGTCTAATCTTTTCCCTGCATTATGGGGCCTCAATTACTGGCATGAGACCATAGTAGAGCAAATGAATAAAGCTAAATTTAGCATTTTATTACTATTTTGAGGCAAAATTGACCAAAAGTTTAATTATTTGGGAAAATTAATGAGAATTCTGGGGGATTTTCATGAAATATGACATGACATTTTGTCTCCTTAGTTTAGTTGTAATGAATAATTCAATATTTTTTGTAGTTTCTTTATACATTAATAATTCATTGATCTTGATTTAGAACATAAAAAATCTGCTATATTATCATGATTTTAATTTGAGTATTCCAAAGTGAAAAATAATCTTTTCTCCATTTTTAACCCTAATGTAAAAAAGTGTAGTCTGTTCACTCCTTAATATATAATGTAACTTGTGAAATATTGGTAGACCTACGAAATACTTTAATGCATTCTGAATTGCATGTAGATTAAAAATTTATCATAAAATATGGGGGTCAAGCATGAAAAAAAAAATCCAAAATGTGGCCAATTGTTCCCCCCCCCCCAATTCCTACTTTTCACCCATTTTTCAGACATTCGCTCTGAGTTTAAACAAGCATAACCTTTTTCCGTTTTAAGTGAAATTGCTCAAATTACACAAATATATCACTTATCTTAAAATAATTCAACAGGACTTTTTGTGTATCTATGTATGATCTCTATCATTTACAAGTATCCAAAATAAAGAATGTTCTCCCTTGTTTGATGCGAATTGTCTTGAATCATTTCTCATGTTTTGTTTTGTGACGTTTTGAATACAAATATCCCAGTCTACTCCACAAGCCTTGGCACATTGCCAACAATCTGCTGTCCCTCACTGGCAAGCTGCATGCTTCACGGTAACGGTTCCTGCAAAAAACATAAACCCATGGGTTGATAGCTCTGCTGACTTGAATGAAGACACATGAACTGAAATAAAGGGTATCTAGCAAACAGTATATGGTTTTCCATACAAGATACCAACTCAGTTTTGATGAGATATTCATTGATATCTTGTGAATCATTATCTTGTCACCAATGCAATCTATCATGCACAAAAATTGTGACCTTAAAAATTAATGAAAGACAAGAAAAAGCATGATGAGCACAAAAAATGTTTATTTACTTTGACAGAATGTCACTAACCTGATAATATGTTTGGCTATTCTGAGGTGACCCTGTTGCATTAGGCTGAGGCCAAAATATAACTTGCATCGTATCACAGTAGGTGGATCACCTATCTCCATAGCAACGCACAATTGCTTCAATGAAGTTTTCCCTGCTTCTTTTGCCTGCAGCACAAATAGCAAACAAATTATGATGAAAATGAAACAAAACTCTAACACTTAACATGTTGTGGCTAACAAGTGCACAGGGTTGAATTCTAGACAGATCTTATTCACCATATTCCCATCAGTGTTACTGTGGATAATTCTTGTAACCATTTGTTTGCTGGTCTCTGACTGGCTGGAAAATTCAATCTTCAACTCTTCCATTGTTTCATCATCCCTGATTGGTCAGTTAATAATATGTGTGTATGATAGTCATAGTAATGTTATTAGGATAGCAAAATCTCTCAGTCTTGTGGAATAAGACTGGCCTCTTCACATCTTTATAATTTTACAGAGTATGCAATAAAGATATAATTTCATGTGTTTAATAACAAATGTTGTGTTTGTGGTTTGAATCTATATTGGGGTAGGACAGCGCACGTTGTGACAGTAGAACTTACATGGTGTGTATAATAGTCGCCGAGGGCTGAGTAACCGCCTCCAAGAGTATTCAACCAGTTCATGACATCATCCAACTGTATACACTTCACCACTAAAGTCTGCACTCTATAATTCCTACATTATAAGAAAACATTGTTACAGTTACGTTTATATTATGTCAATGAACATAGATTTTCAGAGTCAATTATGGAGGATACATCTATGATATAAACCCTCAAAATTCAATATTATTTAGTCAAATGAATTATTTACTGCTACATACCATTTATAGTCTATCCTATTCCTCTTTGGTTCTTGCAGAATGATCTGAACATGATGCCTCACTTTTAAGACAGATATTTTCTCATGGGCTATTTTATTTAATTTCACCGGTCTTGTGTTGCCATTTGCTTTACCATAGGCAAGAAAACTTGAGCAGAATTTGGGAGAATTCCTACACATCACAGATATACAACCTGATAATTCTGAGTCCAGACTCATCTGTGTTTGTTGTTTGAATTGAATGACAACATTCCCTGTGTGATCATGTTCTGGAGTAGATATGCTTTTTCTCTCACACATTGACAAATTTGAGCATTTTAACTTAGGCGAACCAGGTGGACTATGTCCATTTGTATACAGAAGTGTCTGTTTGTGTCTGATATCCAATAAAGTGTCATTCCACCATGACAAGAAACTAGTTTCTGTCGGTTGACATTTTAGATCAAACAGCTTTTCTTCATGTTTATGATTATATATCAAACTACATTGGTGGTCAAAAATACTGATATCCTCCACAGATCCTCTCTGGTTAGGCAAAGATATGGTGACTAGAAGTGTCTGTTTATTGTGTGTCTGCTGTGTTAGTCCTGCAGAGTAGGAGTGAAATACTAAAGGATGTGTTGGTGGAGAACCTCTATGTAAAGGACTCTCCAAATGTCCTCTTTCTTTAACTTCACCCTCATCCATCATTATATCTTCATCTGACAACCTGTCAAAAAAGTATACAACACATAACAATTAAAATGGAGTAGCTCATAAATGTCAGTAGTGACATATGGCACTATAATGAGAGAGGGATAGGCAACTAAGATACACATGGCAGAAGTCAGATTTATATGATCATGCATTTTCTATACATATGAAAATTAATTGTAGACTGGCACATAAAATTCTGGAGGCAGGAGCAAACCAATATCTGACACCAAAGTTAGTCCTGGTATGACATACCGGTACTTTCAAAATTCTTCTAAATTTTTTTGCTCATGCTTTTATTGCCCTTAGGGCTGTCATGAACCAAGCATTAATGAACCAAGTAATTTCAGGCTATGCTCTGCAGATTTTCTTTAATTGTGAAATCATTTCAAACTCTGCTTTTGACTTCCGATTATATCAATTTGCCATTCTTAGATGAGCTTGATTTTTCTCAATTCACCTATTTTTATGGTGGGTGCTATAACACGGATGTATGCGGACACGGATCACGGACCTGGATTGCACCGGATCGCTACAAAAACATGCATCTGACTGCAAACTCACCTTTTAATAATCTTTTATCAAATAATCATGGAAGAAAGACGAGTTAATTTAGTTTTTATCGTCCATCGCAACTTTGTTTGCATTTTCGTTTCACGGATTTCAAGCCACTTTTTCTGTCAACCGGACCAGGCAACATTTGCGGAGTTATTACACAAAATCATCCATTTTCATGTCAGTGATGCATGTTTAACACAGAAATGTGTGAAGTAAGTAATTTCTCTTCAATATTTCTCCCAAAAAGTACATATTTATTAAGGTCCGTGAGTCCGTGAATCCGGATCCGGGTCCGTATTATAGTATTTACCTATTTTTATGATTCCTGGGTGTAAGATTAAATAATACCTACGAGTGTGGATGAAAACAAGCATTGTGACATTTGTAGAATTAACAATTCCTTTCTACCTTCATGTTTTACCGTCTCCCCCAAACAAGATCCCTGAAGTTAAAGAATAAAAGTAAATCTTTAATGAAACTTTGACAGTCTAATTTTGAAACAGGCCTTGACAGAGGCACTGGTCCAGTTGGACAACCAAATCTTTGGTCTTTTAGTGGCCCAAACTATCTTGGTTTTTATTCTAATCCTTGATAGATATTTGTCTCATATCACGATCAATGGACATGTAAATTTTGATAGGGTCAAGTAACCCCCACTCGAATACTAATAACTATACAGCCTTATGTACAATGCTCTTTATTATATCACACATCCTAAATATTATCTTTTGAAACTTTGGGCCACCACTTCTCATGCTCTGGTGTCCCAACTGGGCAACCAATATTTTTCTCTTTATGTCAAGGCATGTGAAATCAAGATAGAATTACCATAGCCTACTGGATAAAGATAGAATTTCTGAATTGTAGTCTTCATAAGTTAAAATATTATTCACACATAAGTGGAGTGGCAAACATCTCAAATCAAATCGAATCAAATCAAATGTCAAACTCTCAATTTCGACTGAAGTGTCACAAATCTGGATTGAATGATAATAAAGTTTAACCTCTAACGAACTAGCCTATCTAAATTGTGTTGATTGGCAGGACTAACCAATTATTTCTGAACTAGTGTATCTATATACTAAATTGATAAAATTAATAATTAAACTGTGTTTCCATATCTGCAGTCCGTCATGTAATGCATCATGCAGAGCGTCATGCAGCACGTCAATTTTTTTGCACCATACTGAACAATGCAGGTGTTTCCATGTATGTGTATTGCTGTCCGTAATAACGTCTGAGGCAAATTGACGTATAGCCTTTCGCATAGGGTAGCGAATGAAAATCTGATGCATAGAGTGATGCATAGGTTTCCCATAGGTTGCAAGCCTAATTTTGCCGCCAAATTAGAAGTTTGACCGTGAAAACTTCACAAAACTGATACATACATGTGAACACCACATGACGCTCTGCATAATGCACTGCATTGCACACTGTATTACGGACTGCACACATGGAAACAAAGCCTTATGGTTACTTGATATGCTCAATGAAGCACTGGGGTCAAAAGTTCATGATCCAAGCTGTCTGATGTCATTATCGTGATTACATTGTAACAAATTGCAGCCCAAGAGAATGTTAAAAAATTATGTCATCAAGCCAGAACAATGGGGACGTTAATGTCCCTTCTGTCCATTGCTGGTGGTGGATGTTGCCATCCTTCCCGTCTGTTAGGAGTTAAAGGTATTAAGCACCAATTTTGCCCAAAAAAAAGTTTAAAATTCACATATTGATGATAATTGTGTTAGTCTTTCGTGTCTATTAACTTTTTGATTGATGCATCCCCATTACTCTCTAACTCTATTTGAACAAGAGCCTAATTTATAGCCTACTTATGAAAGCACATTTCTTTCTTGGCACCATTTTTATGTGGAATGTTATAATGGATTCGGACTTTTTTTCAGATCAAGCTGCTCATTATAAGAAATGATCTCTGATATGTAGTAAACCCACAGAAAAAATTTAAGACCAATCGATCAACTTTTAGACCCCCCCCTACCACCTTGTATGTATGACCTCGGAAATCAGTGTGCGGTGGCCATTTTCTGGTTAAAATTCAAGTCTCATTGCCTCATAATTTCATTTTATTCAACTCAGGTAGTGTCTGTGTCACACAAATGTAGTTTTTAAGGTTACTTAATATTTCCAGATCATTCCCATTTAATTTGGGTCAAAATCATTCAAATTCGAGACATTAATTCTGAAAAATATACATTTTCAAATTAATTTCACACTCATATCGGATAAATTTTTCACATTATTTCCACATTAACTTCAAATTGAGAATTATATTATAGTATGAAAGTTCAGATTTGTCTCCATTTCATTTTTAGCTCTGCTGAGACACAGAGCTTTAGGAGTGGGGAAAATGTCTGTCTGTCCGTCCGTCTGTCAAAAATTCTTTGAAATTTTCTCCAAAACTACCAGTAACATATGTTTCAGATTTTATACAGAGGTAGACATTGAGGCAAAGATTCAGATTCCTTCAAATCTTAGTGATGTCACCATTGACCTTAGTGCAGTGACCTCCAGGTTAGAAATTTTGTACTGAGCATATTTCAGCAACCACTTAAAAGTGAATAAACATATGTCGATGGCCTTAGGGCTATGATTATCATTGTTTTTGTAATGTTTGTGAACATTTCTTCCTAACAGATCATTTAAAACCAATTCAAGAGCAGAAAATGATATTGACCAATCAAAATGCATGTTACATATCAAATTTGGCCCCAACTTGTTATGTCAATTCTCATTGGCTAGTATTTCTCCTTGACAACATTTTGGGCTAAGATTATAGAAATTCAAGACATTAATTCGGAAAAATATACATTTTCAAATCAATTTCACACTCATATCGGATACATATGTTCACATTATGTCCACAATAACTTCAAATTGAGAATTATATTTAAGTGTGAAAGTTCACAGATTTGTCTCCATCTCATTTTTAAGGAATTATGGAATTTTAAGTCTGTGTGAAGAGGAGACATGGACAGCTTAATCCTGGATGTCCTTCACTCCCATTTCTGCTGCATCTTTGACAAATGCCACTACTTTTACAATAGCTGCCATTTGTCTGTATTCCTCATCATCTTGCCAGTGCTCTGGTAGTAAATGGAGCCATCTTCCATCCATTCCTAGGAGTTCAAACAGGAGCCATGACTATGACCCAATTGGGGAGTAGTGAGACATTTCCTTGAGAAGACTG
Source organism: Amphiduros pacificus (assembly GCA_949316495.1). Taxonomy (NCBI): domain Eukaryota; kingdom Metazoa; phylum Annelida; class Polychaeta; order Phyllodocida; family Hesionidae; genus Amphiduros; species Amphiduros pacificus. The sequence goes on along the minus strand of OX439001.1, from coordinate 51,484,181 downwards.
GTTTTTCTGGAATGAATAGAGCAGGACTAGGCATAGCTTGAAGTTGTGTGGCAATGACAGTCTTCATCCCATCATTCAATGATCTGTCAAACAAGAGAAATACCACCAGAGATACCAAAAATGACAGATACCACAAATGACTTAGCATAGAGTTCTTGACCACGACAGCTATGGATGATGCATCAACTGCCTAAAATGTATGACATAATGTGGTGTAAGAGAAATTGGGAGAAACATTCATATCTAATGTTAAAATGGATATGCAAAAGATAAATTTCAAACTGTGAATTAATAGCCTCAGAAATATATCACATCTCATAGTCACACATATCCACCCACAGCTGGAGATCTAAATTCGGAGCTGGAGCAACCAAGTGTAACCTGAAGAAACTAAGGCCCATGAAACAGGGCAATGTGCTGGTCTAAACTATTATTGCCAACCAGTATTTCAGGTGTGATGAGATCTGGTCATGTTTCATCAGACAGTTTTGCCATATTCATGATATACAATGCTGAGGCAAGAAATCAGGCATGATGAAGAGAATGTGGAGCTCACATGGCAAATTTGTCTATGCCTTGATCTTATTCAACAAAAGGTCTCATTACACCTGCAATACTGGCTGACTTTGATAGGATGGGCCAGTACATGCCCCTGTTCCATGGATCTTGGTTTCTTTAGGCATGCTGGGCTGCTCCAGGTCCACATTTTAATCTGTGGCTGTGGGATATGTGTGACTATCAGATGTGATATGATTCTGAGGCTATTAATTCACAGTTTGAAATTTATCTTTCACATATCCATTTTAACATTTAGCATAAATTGTTCTCCCAAATTCTCTTACACCATGTTATGTCATATATTTTAGGCAGTTGATGCATCATCCATAGCTATAGTGGTCAAGAACTCTATGCTTAGTCATTTGGATGGAATGGATGGAAGATGGCTCCATTTACCAACAGAGCACTGGCAAGATGATGAGGAATACAGACAAATGGCAGCTATTGTTAAAGTAGTGGCATTTGTCAAAGATGTAGCAGAAATGGGAGTGAAGGACAAATTTGAAACATATATTACTGGTAGTTTTGAAAACTTTCAAAGAAATTTTGACAGACGGACGGACAGACAAACATTTTCCCCACTCCTAAAGCTCTGTGTCTCAGCAGAGCTAAAAATGAAATGGAGACAAATCTGTGAACTTTCATACTATAATATAATTCTCAATTTGAAGTTAATGTGGAAATAATGTGAAAAATGTATCTGATATGAGTGTGAAATTAATTTGAAAATGTATATTTTTCAGAATTAATGTCTTGAATATGAATGATTTTGACCCAAATTAAATGGGAATGATCTAGAAATATTAAGTAACCTTAAAAACTACATTTGTGTGACACAGACACTACCTGAGTTGAATAAAATGAAATTATGAGGCAATGAGACTTGAATTTTAACCAGAAAATGGCCACCGCGCACTGATTTCCGAGGTCATACATACAAGGTGGTAGGGGGGGGTCTAAAAGTTGATCGATTGGTCTCAAATTTTTTCTGTGGGTTTACTACATATCAGAGATCATTTCTTTTAATGAGCAGCTTGATCTGAAAAAAAGTCCGAAAAATGAAACACCCTAAGGCACTCACAGGTAAAATGACGTCATGAAAGTATGGCAATATACTTCCTCATGAAATGTACGGGTTGCCGAGTACTTTGCGCTCGCTAGTACTTTGCGCTCAGGGCCTTGCACATCCTGTCGGTGAAGTTTTGTATCCACGATTAAAAGTCTTTGATTTGTTTACAAATCCGGGCATCCATTGTTGCAAGACAATCCCAAGATCCATAGCGCGTCCAAGAATAAGGGATCATTATTTTTTTTCTCCAAAAGTTATTGACTCTTTCATTGATTAAATCTGTGCAAATAATACGAAGAATGTACGTATATTTCAAGTATTACAGGCAGATTTTTTTTCTCTGAAACTTGCCGTGTACCTTCCCAAATACATCATTGTAATTTGATAACAATTTTAAATTGTCTACATACTTTTAATTTGGCAGGATTCAGAGGCAAAAAGACGAGCGCAAAGTGCTCCACCTGCTTAAGTTTGTGACCTCAAAAAGGCCTAACAAATGAGTGATGCTCCCTCTTCATCAGCGGGGCATGGCAGACACTCGATATGGCCAACTTCTGCAGCTCGAACCCAAGATGAAATGGTTAAAAATTTGAATGTTTATTTAGCTTTGTTGTTGATATATTGTCCATTAGGTTACTATTTTGAGCGCAAAGTGCTCGGCAGCCCGTATTGTCCTTTGAATAGTGCCAGAATGACGTCAAACAGTGCTAACCTGCTTTGAGCCTCAATTGATGTCAAACAACGTTCACACTACACGTGTTTACCCGTCACATACTCAGACAGACCTCTGCTGGGAGTGTAACTTCTATGACATTTAGCTACTGATCTTATTACTCTATCATGTTTAACTTCAATTTCAAATGTGGACAAGATTTCAGAAATTGAGGGATTAATGCTTAATATACCTTTAAATTTAACTTAACATTCAACTTAAACATTTTAAAAGTGTAAGAAAATGTCTAGTCATTATCTCTGGTAGTTTCTGTATTCAATGACATGAGCATTTAAAGAAATTTACCTTGATTTGTTACCAATCTGTTCCTTGATGACAATTTCTCGAAACGAAGGGACTGTACAAATAGCCCATTGCCAAAAGATACCAAACGATAAGGGTTGAATCGAGGAGCCATCTATCGTTGAACAGTGAATGTTTCAGAATCTATATGGAGGCTGCCATCATACATTTTTCGGTAATTAAATCTAATTTAATGACTGTTTGTAAAGAATTACAAAACAATTTCAAAGAAATAGTTTTTGGTAATTTTGAAGTTTTTATATTGCCCCTAACTTTATTTAAACAAATTCTCGTTTTCAAAAGTAGGTCAATGAGAATTTACAAATGGCGGTCAACGCAGTTTGTTTACGAATGATGGTATGTAATATATACTTTAAAACTTACTTCTTTAAAGATGAATTGTGTTTAAAACTTCACAGGATCCGCCTATATCACCAAGTGTTTAATATTACTGATACGTTCTGAACACGAGTTTTTTCTTTGATCTGTTGCGATGGAAAATATATCGACATGTTTTGACTTGCTCCCACCACTGCAGCAGGCTCTTGGCAGTCTTTCCTCATTCTCAAACTCCACCAGAGGGCGACTTGGTGAACCTATCACCTCTGTACAAGGTGCCTTTTGGTGCTGGCTCAGCACATCCACCAATTTTCATGCAACTGTCCGTCTTACTTATTTTTATTTCTTAGATTGTACTCAGATTGGTAAAATATGATATATTTCACCCTTGATACAAAAGTTTGTGCATATAGAAACAACTATTAAGTGAAATAAAACTTGGAACTACTTTCTCAATCGGAGGAACCATTTTCTTGGGGTGTGATAAGGCGGAACCACAACAAAGATGGCCGCTTTGTTTATAATTTGAATTCTTTTAATCTGTTATACTTTTGGTTAAACTAACCAACACAAAATGTTCAAATGTTAAGAAATGAACTCTAATGCATCTCAAGGCAACTTCATATTTGATATTAAGAGATGTTAACATGCCAATCACATTTACAACACAATGACAGTTCTTGAGCACATGGCCAGTAAAAGTAGTACCGGAGGAATATTAATCTGGGTTGGCCAGAGGTAATAGTTTGCGTGTGCCTCTGGTGGACAGTGTGTCCTCATTCTGTGCCCCTGACAGGTGACATTGACGAATACCCACATTGACAAGTAAGAAATGGATAATTTCCACTCAGATAATCGAGTAAAATGACATTTCAATTACTCATTGCTCAGACTAAGGAGAGAGAAAAAGATTTCACTTTCTGTCTCAAGGTTGAGTGATTCACATTTTTGTTTATAAATGTTCCTTAATCTTATCATATCCTGTTAACACTGGACTAGATAACTTAAATTATTGGTGTCACGAACAGTATTTATACAATAATGATATCTTAAAGTATTTCTCTGGCATGCCATAATTCAGTAGTTACTTGTTCAAGTTAATAGCTCTACTATAATAATGAATTTATGATAGTTTGTTTTCTCCCGGGAAACAGAAGTACAAGGGGACCAAGAACACTTTCTGGATACTGGAGCTGATTTGAAGGTTTTAATATGAAAGAATACCATATGAAACAGGGGTTGACATACGCACTGGCCCGGTGGCCCGGGACCACCAGATCCTCTATTTGGGCCAGTGATCGCTCTGTTTCAGTTGCCCAGTTGGGCAACCATATTTTGGTCTTTTAGTGCCCAAACTATCTTGACTTTATTTTAGTCCTTGATAGATAGTAAAAATAAATTAGTAAAAATAATTTAAACCTGTTGAAATGTCAGGGATATCTTTTTGACTATATAAGGGTTAGGAATTTTTCAATTTTAGGAAATCCATTTTGCCAGCAAATTTAATAAATATAGTACAGAGCGTATATATGGAGCGTATATATGGATCCTGCAGTGGTTGTCACTCTTGACTGAAATGCAAGATTTTAGCAAAAGCTAGCAATCTAATCAATCTAAACCCCATCGTACAACACTACTTAAGAGTATTTAGCTGTACACTGCTAATAGCAAATGGTCACACACATATTTTCTGTGCTTGGTCTATCTTCTAAAATGCAATTTTCTGAATTCTTGATCATACATGGATCTCAAGTTAATTTTAAAGAATGTTGATAATATTTCATTTAAGAATCAGATCTTAGTTTGGACATCACACAATTATTTTTAGAGTTTTGTGAGGTTGAAAAGCAGAGCAACCCGATCTTGTTTGCCATCTCCCCCCAAAATTACTATGGACACTTCTTGTGACTATTTGTTAGCTGGTCTCTAATCGGTAAAAAAATATTGCTCTTCAACCCTACCATTATTTCAGCTACTGTGATTGGTCAACAAATCAGATGTATAACAGCAGTTGTATGTTATTATTAGGATTCTAGTTATTACTATTATTGTCCTTAAATTGTTTCAAAGTTATGCATAAAACTCTGACCTATATTGGAGAAGGTTGGAGAATTTTTTGACTTTTAACATTGTCAGGATTCAATTTTTTATTATTAGGATTCTAGTTATTAAGTACTATTATTGTCCTTAAATTGTTTCAAAGTTATGCATAAAACTCTGACCTATATTGGAGAAGGTCGGAGAATTCTTTTGACTTTTAACATTGTCAGGATTCAATTTATTTTCTTGGCCCTATGTAGTTTTGTTTCAATGTAATGATGTCAGACCACTTGGATCATGAAATGTTCACCCCAATATCTTGTTGAGCATATAAAGTTACCATGATTATGTATTATAGCAATTTAGTTTGCAGGAAAACAGTTGGTTAGTCCTGACAGACTTCTAAATGACAGTCATTCATCCATCATTTTGGGTTAGATTGTTTATAGTGCTATTCTTTGCTCCAAAAATATACATGTATCCATGTGTGACAAACAGGGATATTGGTACATTTGTATCACAACAAAATGTGTTGCTTGTTCTCTTTCTTTCAAAGGCTCATTATTGATATCTAATTTCTATTTCCATAAATCAGTTTATCATGTTAAAATAGTACATATTTCATATGAAACTATGACTTTGGTACAGAATATTTTGGACTAGCACTACTTTGATAAGGTGTATGCAATCAGCTTGTTCCAATTGAAAATGTTAATGTTAAAATGTTAGAGTTTACTTGAGATTGCTGCAGGCCAGGATGGAACAAAGTTCACCTCATGTTGCTCCACTAACAAGCCAGTGCCATCCATGTTATGTTGTTCATTTGTGTTGCACTCTTTTTGTATTGATACCATGACATCTGTATCACAGTGCATGCATCCATACAAAAAGGAGAAATAATATCAACAAATTTATGACTACCTACTCATCCCTTGCTACAAAAAGTTAAGTAGATATAACATTTTATTTTTTGATTAATTTTTTTTAGATTCTTTGAAGAGAGTGAAACAAACCAAAAAGGATGTGAATAATATTGAGGTAACATGCTAAGTGACATGAGGAGAATTTGAGGATGAACATGGAGGGATCAGAAGCTCCCCCTGGTGGAGGGGGAGGAGCAGCAAATTTCATACAGTGGCCTCCAAAATCAGCAGTCCTACTTGATCCAAACTCAGTCTTGACTCAAAATGGCAAAATACCATTCAAAGGCATGCAGCCACCAAAATCAGTGCCAAGACCAGGTATGAATGGGCAGATGATGAGTGGAGAGATTCCAAATGGTATGCTTGCCCAGCAGATCAGCAACTTTGAAGAGAACGGATCCATATCAAGCGAGGACATGATGAGAAATGCATTGATGGCCAACCCTATGTTGATGAACATGAACATACCATCAGCAAACTTTTCCAGGGTCATAAACTTTGAGACAATGCCAAATGGTGGTGCAGAAGGTTTAAGGCGGATGAATGGAATAGAAGCTCACAGTTATGATGATGATGCATACAGTTCACAACTGGATGAACAGGAAAATGTAGCTGATCTAAGCATTGGTAAGATTTGTTCATTTGGACCTGGAAATCAAACCATACTAAAAATCTAAAAACCATACTAAAAATGTATCCCTATGAAAATGTATCCCTCTGATTAGATCAATCAAATGGTATTGCTTTTAACAAATTGGATCATGCTTTTTATGAATGCAGGCAGAATAAATGTGTATTCATTTATAAATCAATTTAAACTACAGAGAGAAAATATTTTTTTAATTCTGGGAGCCTGCTGGGTGGCCAAATGAACATAACAATTGTTTGGGTGGACATTTGTTTGCATTAAGATTGTGCTTTAATACCATAAAAATGCTCTCTTGTTTACTTGCATATATTTTATCATTTTTTGCTACACATAGTAATATTCTTACATTGTCTGGATGATTTTGAATGTACATAAGTATTTAAGATTTATAATGTTTAGTTTTATAATTTTAAGTTTGTTTATGTATTCAGCATCTGAGATGAGTGCAGACCTGCTTGAGCAGCAGCAGGCCAGAGAACAGTCTCAGCTGCTGGCCAGATTCAAGCAGCTGAGAGATTGGCAGCTGCAGCAGCAGGGCCTTCTGATGGCACAGCAACAGCAGCAGCTGGAGAAACTGCAGGAGGAGCAGCAGAAGATGCAGATGATCATTGCTAAACAGAGACAGATGCAGTGGGGGGCCAACACACAAAATGGTCAGTCAGTCAATGTCACTTTTATTGCTCGATATCATGCCTGAAGAACAATGACAATGATATTTTAACACACCTGAATTTATTGAGGTCAACCTCCCCAAAAATATGTAAATTTGGGGTGAAAATTAAACTTCATCATAATTTAAGAAATTTAATGTGGACATGATAGACTTATAAAAATATAAAAAATATGGTCACCATCGCAATTAAATATTTCCATTAGATATTCCTACTCAATTCACCTATTGGATAGCTGGGTTAAAATATTATTTCTGCAGAACATATCTTGATAGAATTACATGTCTTATCCAAAATGGACCAAACATTTATACAATTATGTAACTTGTTGACCATGTTGAAACCTTCTCAGGCATATCATGTACACCTGAGCTTGTAAATATTTAACCTTGTTTTCAAGTTGGTCATTGCAATAAAGTTAGCTGTAGGGTAGACTATTGACATTCTCTGTGTACACAACACAACAAATGTAATCATTAAAACCCCATTGAAATGTTTACATTGCTGTGTGTTGCCGCTGTCCCATTTCCTGTAGAGGCATGTAATGCGAAACTTAATAAAACCCAAGCCCATATTAAATGTGACATCTTTCATGCTCATGACCACAGCATTAATAATACTAGCATACGCTTAATGCTTACAAGCCAGTAATGGAAACCTTTAAATAACCTGAGGAGCCTTTATTACCTTAAATGGACTTTTTGGCCAATGATATCTTTCTGACCTGTTTTTTTAAGAACCTCTGATTTTACAACTGATCTGTGTCCTCCTTTAATATCTCCTTTTCTTTTCATCAAAGAGGATCTGGTGGTCATTCATAATCACAGTCTGAGATTTTTTCACCAGCCTTCAACCCAGACTTGTAGAAACACTGATGGGCCACCTCTCCCTGATACTAGTACTAGCCTGACTGTCTAATAGCTTATCATGATTTTTCAAGCATCGGTAAAAATGTTCTCAAAAAGTTCATATGTGTATTTGACTAGTGCAAATCTCCACTTACTAGCCCAACTGTCTCGTAGACTGAAAAGTATTTGGCCCAGACTGTAATCATAAATAACTTTTCAAAAAATGTGTTAGATGAAATATAGTTTTTTCCCTATATTTGCATAGAATTTCTTTCTTTTTTTTCAGGGAATCCACAAATATCCCAGATGGGCAACCCACCATTGCCAAGGAAACAAGAGATCGGTCCTCCAGTAAGCTCGCTGCCAGCAGCACTAGCTCAGGGGGCATTATCTATGGCCAAGATGAACCAGATGGTTACCATGGCAAACATGATGCCACATAAAGGTGCTGTTACCATGGCAACACAGAATGGCTTTGGTTTTCCACCTCAGCTAGATGTCTCGCAACATCAGATGAAGGTAACTAATCCAAACCATGTGAACATTAATGGTTTTGAAAAAAATGAGATTATTGAACAGCAGGACAATCCCGACTGATTGGCAAGACTAATCTATCACTTTCTGTCAGTCGGTCTGCATATATTCATTGGTAAATATTATCAATAGAGCTATCATTATTGATGAAGATGTATCATCTTGAAAGGTAGCATTAACGTTAGGGGGAACAGGGACACTTCATGCAGAGGATCACAGGTGTATGAAATGTGTTGTTGACTGTTGCTAAGATACCAACAAGTAAGACGTCACTATTTCATTGATAAATAACCAAAGCACCATTATGACGTCATTGCTCCTTCAACTACATGCATCATTATAACCCACCAAAGCTAACTAAATAGATAACATTTCTGTTGAAAAAGGATCAATGTTTTTATATACATATGGAAACATCATTTAGTAATCTTTTATGACTAATCCAATAGCCAGTAGCTGCTGCATTCGACCTCATCACTGCCCAGTGATACAAAAAAGAAAGTTTACAAAATATCATATTTCTCAAAATTTCCCACGCTTTTTATGACAAAATTGAGAAGTTTTGCAATTTTAATTACCAAATTTTAAGAACAGGTTTTAAGAACATTAATGGTCTTTATTTTGAGATATCTAACTTTCTTCAAATTCAAATCAAAAATTACCAAATGGTGTCAAAAATTTAAATTTATTTGAATAATTTTATTTATAAAAACACAAATTACTTGAATTATAAGATGTCTTTTAAAATTCTGTCTATTGAAACAAAATAACATCATTTTAGCTAAAGATCAATGTCTTAGTTCTGCAGTTTGTTAGTTTAGTTATTCCCAAAAATGTTTTTCAAGTAAGCTCTATCCCTTCTTTAATTGTTACAAAAAAAATATCTTTTTCTTTTTTGCTTCAACTTTAAATCTAAAATGATTAAAAATGATAAAATTTTAAAAACAAATTAAAAATCAAATCAAAAGAAAAATCAATCCCGAAGCATTTGATACATTAAAGGCTGAAATCCGTTTTGTAGTTATTTTCATACAAAGCAATTATCTTGCACCATGTCATTTTTTGTGGTTCAAATGACTTTTTTTTGGCGGGAAAAAAGAACTTTAGAAGACACTGTACCCCCTAACGTTAATGGCACAGATGAAAGTCATGCTTCAGTGAAGTCACACTTCAGTGAGCAATTCAACATTTTACAGAAAAAAGCATGCCTTTCATCTTGGTCATTGTACAACACCCAGGCTTGAAATTTGATGGAAATATGTAATACCATGTTAGAGTTCTCCATGGGGGCTTTATGAAAACATCATGCTTGAATGAAGAGTCACGCCTCAATGAACATTGTAAAAACTTGATTTTGGCATAAAGTGATTGAGCTCTCATTTTAGAAGAAATGCATTTAAGAATTTTGATCATTTCTTTGTTGAATACAAGGAACAAGCAAAATTGCATAAAGTGATTGAGCTCTCATTTTAGAAGAAATGCATTTAAGAATTTTGATCATTTCTTTGTTGAATACAAGGAACAAGCAAAATTGCATAAAGTGATTGAGCTCTCATTTTAGAAGAAATGCATTTAAGAATTTTGATCATTTCTTTGTTGAATACAAGGAACAAGCAAAATTAGGAGACAGACAAGACCATACTCTTTATCTTGTCTTAGTTTTTTCCCATTCAAATTCATTTTGATTTTATATTGTTTAAGGGCAAGGAGATCTGGAGATGGTCTGACAAGGAAATTAAATTCAAATTTCCATTTCATGATTTTGGTTTTAATGATGAAAAAAAATTATTAATTTAAATTTGCCTAAATTTATTTTTGACCTTGCATAGTTGTTGGATGTCTGCCCCTCCACGGATATATTGCAAGCATAGGCCCATCTTGAGGTGAAATAATCATATTCACCATGGCGGCTACCACAGCATGTTGTCATATTTAGATATATATATATATTTTTTTTAAGGTGTTGTCATTGTTCTGTTTGACTATAAACACTTGTGGCATCGCACAAATTGCTGTTTACCTGTGTGACCACATTTCGCAATACTTCTATATATGACCAAATTATAAAATAGATATTTGATGATATGCTAAAGATGAAATATATCACGTTGTTCGCTTTTTATACAAATTATCATAATTTTTCATTTTTTTCTTCAATGCATTTATGGAATTTTAATTGTAAAGATGTGTTTTTGTACTTTTTAGGGTGGACGTCCAGTCCCCAAATTGCCACCAAGAGTGAGCACTCCAGATGAGTTACGAGAGAATGGCAATCCCCAGCTGGATAGCGACTCCAACACGATAGAGACCCTCTCCAATATTACAGATGAAGGTGTCCATCCACTTCCTCAGTATGAGATGGGTAGCGACAGAGTCTCATCAAAAACGAACTCGGAGAACAAAGGAAAATCTCAAACATTTGTTCCTCATTATACTGCGGATAGTGAGGTTGGAAATGGGTATCATAGACAAAATGGAATGATCTTACACAATGGCTCTACCAGTCACGGGGTACATCCCACAGAGAGTAGTGGTAAATCTGGGAATGGGATGCCATTCCTCCATGGCCAGTTGCCAAATGGTGCTATTTTGAACTCTCATAAACATGATAGTTTAGATTTCCGGGAAGGTAACTTAATGAGAAAAGGAATTGACTTTGATCATTTGAGAGATAATGAGGAGTTAGAGACTGAAGGTGCTTTTGAGGAAGAACATGAACATTATCAGGAAGAGGAGGAGCTGATGGGAGAAGATGCAGAAGAGGAATATTATGAAACTGAGGAGGTTAAAACATTTCTGAAAAACATATAATTCATTTTGAATGGTTGCTTCTATACCTAAATTTGCACGTCTAAGCTGTTTGTCATTTATGAATGTTTGTGACCAGATGTGTTTATTTTGCAGGGCGAAGAGGACGAGGGAGAGGAGGAGGATCGGCCAGCCACTTTTGATGAATTGCCCATCAGTGGAATTGGAGGTAGTCTTCCATTAATATCATTTTGATATATTTGACATTTAATATTTCCTGTCTTTTCATATATTTTCAATAAATTGGAATAAAAATTGATAATAAGATGAATGACTCTCAGATAACTGGATTGTATTTAGTTATAACTTTTTCATGTTTCTTAATTTAGCACAAAAGAAAACTTTTGAGGAATTACTTGAAGAAGAGTTAAGAAAAGAAGAAGAAAGGGTAAGTTTTGTAATTATAATCTCTGTAAAGTTTTAGGAATTGCTCAGGTCACCTTCATGTTCAATTAAGAACTGAATATCATTGATGCATAGTTTCTGCAGTTAGGAGGAGAAATTCTGTCTGTCCATCAACCTTGATCTTCTCTTCAGGAACTTACCGGTAGCTATTAGTAGGCAAGATATTGTATTTTCAGGGTACCAATTCTATCTATTTTCCTGTAGGCTCAGAATTGTTTCCATATTTTCATAACTTTTTGCAAAAATCTAATAGCTATCACTGAGGTCTCAAGGAAGCTGCCATTTTGATACCAGCCAATGAGAATTGAAATAACAAATTCCAAATGTAATGTGCATTTTAATTTATTTTTATCCAGAAAGTGAGGGTTTTTTTTAGATCAAATATATTTTTACCGTATTTGTTTCAGTTAAAAAATGCAAATTCTACCTCTGGGGGTGTACCTTCCAAGGGAAGTGGAAGGAAATCTTTCCTTAAAAAAGGTCAAGGTCTCACAAGGTATGACTCAGCTTCAAAAGACTCCCCCCGGGAAGGTGTACAAAAACCAAATATAAAACCAGCCAATAAGAAAAGTGCTCCAGAGAAGACATCAAATAGGATAACAAGTACTCCAGTCAAGGCCCCAGCACCTCAGGTACTTTTAATGTTTCTTAACTCACAATTACATAAAATTCTGCAATACAGATGTGGAATTTTACGTGTTGATTGATCATGAATGGATAATTAATTAATACATACTATAATCCTATGATCAAAATTAATAAGCATTCTCATTTTTATTAATAGCTAAAGTAGAGTATTAATTTTACCAGCACACTGGGTTTCAATCAAATGTTTTTTTTCTTTTTAGGGCTTGAGACATAAAAAGATCTGTAACATGATTTTAAGTTATTTTCTTTAGAAAAATATAAAATAATGATCATTTATTTCAGAGCACATCTATAAATAATAAGCCTAAGACACAAAAGAAAAGTCCTCCAGAAAAGCAGCCAGTTAAGACAAACTTGAAGTTGGTATCAACCAAACCAACAAAGCCTTCAACAAGCAGTGCTAAAACAAAGCAGGGAGCTCAAACATCTGAGCATCTGCCGCCGCAGCCAGGGGGCGCCACACTGCAGAAAACTACACTGAGATCACTAGATGGCAGCACCAAAAGTTTGAAATTACCGCCACCTCCACCTCTGACATTACACAAGACGATTCTGAGGAAGAAAGGAGCAGATAATGTCCATGATGGGGATAACAGTGTCGGAGATATTTCTTTCCAGAAGAGGATGAAAGATAAGGAAACGGATGAACTGGTATGCAATGCAGAACATGTTAAATATGCAACTTTATATTTCCTGTGAATAAGATGTCTCTTGAATATCTCAAATATAATAATATAAAAATGTCTTGATAATAATTTAAGAATGTATTGTTCTCATGTGTAAATTTTAAAGTCATTAGACACCAATTAGTAAAGAAAAACAAGATCCTGTCAAAATGTGAAATGTAGACTAATATTGCTTAAACCACATGATGTTGATATTGCGAGACAATATATATCAGACCATGTGTGCTCTAATGACACCAATCTTTGCAAGTTCTACAATTCAAAGCATTGCTAAATCCAAACTATTGGTGGATATAACCAGAAAAGGGCTTCCATGTTTCTTATATTTACAAAAAATGATAAGAAAAATGCCTAAAGGTATAAGATGAGAGTGATTCATGTGATGTGTATGGCAGGTTGAGGCTGACGAGCTGGAGGAGTTTGAATTGTTGGAGCAGTATGCTGATGATAATGCATCATTCCTTAGCAATGTATCTGCAGTAAACAAAGTCCTTCAGAATGACAAAAAGGTATTTTATTAAGTTTTAATTTCTTAACTGATTTAGGTGAACACAATTATTGTTTAGTGTGCTGAGACTGTCAAGTATTATTGTTTAGTGTACTGAGACTGTCAAGTATTATTGTTTAGTGTGCTTAGACTGTCAAGTATTATTGTTTAATATGCTGAGACTGTCAAGTATTATTGTTTAGTGTGCTGAGACTCAAGTATTATTGTTTAGTGTGCTGAGACTCAAGTATTATTGTTTAGTGTGCTGAGACTGTCAAGTATTATTGTTTAGTGTGCTGAGACTGTCAAGTATTATTGTTTAGTATGCTGAGACTGTCAAGTATTATTGTTTAGTGAACTGAGACTGTCGAGTATTATTGTTTAGTGTGCTGAGACTGTCAAGTATTATTGTTTAGTGTGCTAAGACTCAAGTATTATTGTTTAGTGTGCTGAGACTGTCAAGTATTATTGTCTAATGAGTCTGGTTGATCCCACAGGGTGTGTATCAGAGAACTGGCGTGGTGGAGAGGACATTGGCACCCAAAGCTTATAAACAGGCAGCATCCAACAAGAAGTGAGAGCATTACACATTATCATATATACCATGCTTTAAGGATGCTCAGCCTTACCACTGAAAAATGAGTGCATATTCTATTTTAAAGTCTTTTATCATTTTAAAGTCGATCAGTTAACTGCACAATAATATTTTATGCAAAATTTATGAAAAAGATTTTTGGTTCTAATTCTTGTGCTTTTAATACATGATAATATAATAAATAATAGAGGATTATGAATGGTGAAGATTGAAGGAAAAGTTATTCATAAAAATACTTGGAGTGGAGCAGGAAACATTTCTTAATGTAATCTTTGTGTATCTGTAGACCTGCAGAAAATTCAGCACAATTCCAAAAGGTCAAGTCAGATTGCATTGAAGAGCAAGAAAGTGAGGACAATGCAAAAGAAGAGAGTGAAAAGAAATCATCTGCAAGACATATCGACGAAAGGAGCCAAGAAACAAAAGAACAACCTACACAACAAGATACAAAGCTCATGCAGAGAAAGCTAGTGACTTTAGAATCACGATCCCCAAGGAAGTCAGAAAAATCACCAAGAAAGAGTGACCCCTCACTCCAGCATGCTAACTCATCCCTTGCTCATTTGAGTAAGGTTTTGCAGTTTAGTGATTCAGAAGATTCTGATTGTCAGGTGCAGCCAGAGACTGGTACAATGTCAGGCCAATCTGAATCTAGAACAATGTCAGGCCAATCTGAATCTAGATTACACAATAACCAATTAGAATCTAGAGAGCAAAGTATCAAGGTAGTCTCAGAGGTAAAACTACACACCAAGAATGATGGTGTTACTGAAGAGGAAGATTCTGAAACAGAAGAAAGTGAAGAAAGTTCTAAGGAGGAGTCAGAATCAGAGGAGGATGATCAGGAAAAGGAAGAGGAGGAATTTGAGTTTGGAGATGAAGATGCTTGGGATGAGTCTGCTAAACATTCAGAGGATGAAGAGGTCAAACCCAAGCCAATAATAATCAAGAAACCTGCTCTTTTCAAAACTAAAGGTTTGATAATCATCTGTTTACATTTATGATTTTTGTTTAAAAAGCAAACAAACACTTAAGCTTTACATTTACTTGTATTCATTTTTGGTTACCATTTTATAGGACTGAAAAATTTGCCTCTCTTTCAGTCTCATCAAGAAGAAAATATATTTTTGAAAACATTGATGACTTTGAGTTATATGATAACATGGAAATGTTTTAGTGAGTCCAGAAGCTGTATCTGGTGTTAATGCTAAAACAGTCATTGACTCGGCGCCAGTAGAAGTCACGCCTCCCCCCACCTCTCATCTCGTAGGAAAACTTTTCCCAAAACTAAAACAAGAACAGATCCAAAAACAGCAGCAGGTAAGTTACAAGAAATGAGTTATTTTACATGAAAAAAACTGTAGGGTCAATAAGTGCCATAAGTGAAAAAAACAAAATTTATTTACATTTTTTTCGATAATTGCCAAAAATAATGCAAAATGTTGTGATATCCGATAAATTAAAAAAAAATCCCTTTAAAGATTGCATTAGATGTAACACCAAACTGCATTGTAGAGGCAGCAGCAGCAGTTAGAGCAGATTACGGCAGCAGCTCAGCCTCCGCCAGCAGATGGCGCTCAGTCCAAGATGCTGAGAGATAAACTGGTAGAACTCGAGTCAGAAATTGAGAGATTTCGGACAGAAAATGCCAATTTGGGCAAACTGAGGAAGGAACGAGATGAAGTAAGTTTACTCAAGAAATAGGGAAAATGTTGTCATTTCACTAAAAAAAAAGTAGCTAGTCAAGATTATTTTCAAATGGTAGATGATTTTCGAATGGTAGAAAAAAAAATTAACAGTCCGATCGTGTGATATTTTTTTTATATAAAAATATTTTAGGGTCTGGAACAGATGAAAAAAGAAATGGCAGAATTTGAAACACAGAAGAATGAGGAACTGAAACGTCTCCAAGAGTTCAAAGCAGAAGAGATGAAGAAATTAAAGTAAGAATTAAATCTGATTTCTCCAGCCACAGTTCAGATGAGATTAGGGACATTATTGTAGCCATACTATGTCAGTGTTAAGTTGTGAATATGTATTTTTAAGTCTAGTAAATATGGACTAAAACAAAGTAATAATTCCTAATTATATTGTTCTTAACAAAGTAATAATTCCAACTAAAAGCAAGTTCTTAGCCATGTATGCTTATGACAAAGATTTATTTGTATAAGTATCACATTGTAAAAAGGAATACAATTACCTGTTAAACACTGTATTGCAATAAAATAAAAAATAAATTTAGAAATTGCCTGTATTGCAGTCATTTTCAGTTAATTTATGGCTGGTATTTATTTTGCATTTGTGGTTCTTATTTACTTATATCTGATAGAGTGAACAATTTTGATATGAATCAATTATCTTATTATTTTAAATTTCTAGAAAAGAAAAGAAATTATTTGAACAGTATCAAAAAACTATGCGCACGATGCCAGACAAGAAAGAGAGGGAAGAAATACAGACCTTGAAACAACAGGTAAATATAACCTGCAAAATCATATTTTGCACTTATTTTTCCTTTTATTGTGATGATGAGGATAAGAAAAAAAGTTAAAGCATTGGTGAAACCTGACTTTCAGACACATTTTCTTTACATAACATGAATGTTTATACCCTAAACAGTGCTTTTATGTAGTAGTACCCAAAATATTCTCTGTTAACAAATTTCTGTGGCACTTGAAAGTTGATCAGTTGTCTGCTAAAACCTACACCAGCAATTGAACACTTTGTCAACAAGCTTTGTTTAGCTGGTATGTGATCTTGTGTAAACACCTAATGAGTTACCAGTTGTGCACCTGTCCAGCTTGGGAAACAGGGTGAAGATGTTTTGTACAATTTATCAATTTATTGCCAGGAGTATACTTCAGAACAACATAAGATTATTTTAATATTATTTGAATCAATGAAATAACTCATGGCCGTGAAAAATATTTTATGGTTGTGACAAATATCTTATGGTTGTGAAAGATATATCATTTATGGGAAAAGTATACTATTTATTTGAAAAGTATCTTATGCATGTGAAAACCTTTCTGTCAAAAAGGGAAGACATGACTCAAAGGTTGCATGGAATCCCCCTTAACTTGAAGGCCGTGATATTGAAAAAGTGACATTAAACCCTTTGATCACTGGTTTGGCCTTAAATCACAAGGACTTTGAATGGCAAAACTGTGAATGCTGATAATTGGTATCAGTAACATTTATGATATGACCCTCTTTGATGAAATTTGGGGTTTTTCACACCATTGAATGGGAAGACATCAAAGGCTGCATGGATTCCACCTTAAAAGCTGGGCTGTATAGAATTTTTTTAAACTTTTTTTTGCAAACATATATAATATAAAAAATAATGATTTCTTCATTTATAACTTCATAAATATTCATCCGTATTTAATAAATTTACCACCAAAAGAAAGCCAAGAAAAGGCACTATCATCATGATAAGTATTATCTTCCAATTCATTCTCTAAATAGTGGAAAAAAATGGCCAAAAATGTGTTGCTCCAATTTTGACAATTGGTAAACAACACCTCCTGTGACTTACGGAGCCCCCTGACAGTTCAAAGGTCAAGGTCACACAACACACTTCCTGTTTAGTCCTGGCAGTACTTGGTGGTCACAAAAAAATCATAATTCTCAGGGCAGATGTTCTTTAGTGGATTTCAGATAGATAGCCTGTATGTATGTCAATTTTAAGATCATATACTGTTTTCAGATACCTTAAACCACTGTAAAATTGCCTGTAACTTTCCAGGTTTCACCAATGCTTTAAGCTCTTGCTCAGAGATATTGGAATCTAATAGAAATGAAGTATTCACAGATTATTTTATTGTAATGTAGGTATCAGATTTACAAGAAGAGATGAAAAGAAAGGAATCTCGATGGACAGCCAGTTCTGGTCGTCTGAGGGATCGCATAGAACAGCTGGAGACCGAGAACTCGGAACTGAAAGAAGAGGTGCGTCTGCTAGAGAAGAGGAGACTTGATGCCTGGCAGAAAAAAGAATCTGATCCTCTTCCAAATATTGTCACTTCTCAGGTGAGAACATGGGTTTTATATTTATCAGGCATCATATTTTTAAAGCAAGTCAGCAGGGTAGATTCGGAGCAGGATGGTCTTAAGGATCCCCTTTTCTTTCCATCACTTTTCAAAAGGGGTCAAAATATTTAGCAACAATTATTGATAAAACACAAACAGCACATAATATCTCCATTTTGTGTCAAAAACTGTATACAGTCATATTAAAGTGTAAATTGGTGGGTGAAGATTTAGGGGGTTCTCATAGCCAGATCAGACCCCAACCCTGATTTGAGTCAGGGATGAGACATATGAAATTTTACAATCCATCCCTCAACTGCATCATATCATAAAAAATCGCTACAAAATAAATAAAAAAATTATTTTTTTAAAAGATAATATTCACAAATAAAATGGGTCTTTTTGTAATGTAGACCCATATTTTCCCTTTTTGCTTGAATATAACTTTGCTATTTCGTTGGCAGAAGGATGATGGTGGACATCAGGGACACCAGCTGAAGTCACCCAAGCCTGAGTCGCGTCCTCCCAAAATGGGTCTGAGAGATAATAATCTCAGACTATCTACCAACTTTGAGTTTGATCGGGACAGTGTCCAGAGTAAAGAAACCGGTAAATATGTCAAATTATTTGGTAATTTTACAATACAGTTTTCGTATTTATTTTATCTTATAGTTTTGCTAAATGAGCTTTTTTGTTCTATATGTATATTATGTTTTTCATAAGTTTTAATTTCTACTTTTCTTATTTCATAAAGATGAGACTCTGAGTCAGATTTCGGAGACTGAGGAGGAGGCGAGAGGAGGGTTTGGGGAGGCAAGTAGACGAGCGCCAGTCCCTGCCGCTAGACCTGGTAGACCCCCATGTCTAGCCACATCAGAGGTGCATAGACCTAAAGCTCCCTCACCAAGGTACGACTCAAACAGATGTCTTTGAACTACTGAAATTTAATGGAGTATCATATATCACAATTAATTTTAGAAAAAAGAAATACAAATTTAGGGAATAATTTCACAATTTTGATCAAATTTTGAAAGCCAAACCTGAGATTTCCCAATATTTGGCCCACTACAAGCTTGGGGACCTGCTACTAATCACTTTTCACTCATTCAAATTGTAATGCAAAGTGTCATCAAGTGGCAAAACATTTCAAAAATGGCTACCAAACCAATGACACGAGAGATAATACAAAGATACTCCATTGATATACAGTCACCCGATCCAGCTGAAATATCAAACATCAAGTCACAATTCAAAAGAACCATGAGGCAAAAAGTGTATGTTTGAAAACATATGTTTGTAGATCTGGAGAAGAGGAGGGAGTGAATCGTAATGTGCCTCGGAAGAGAGCCATTCCAGCCAGTATCACTGACACTGTAGACAAAGGCAATGAGAAGTATGAGGAACTACAACATTCAGATGGAAAGGTCAGTATTTCCATGTTACAAAATTGTTGGAAAATATTTCTGCCCCCCCCCCCCCAAAGAGTTTTTACCACCAGATTAGTAGATGTCATGAAAAATGTCAATAAAAAAAATTCAAAAAAATTGAAAATTCAGAGCATGAATATTATAGACCTGATCTGACCTATGAAAACTCCATTTATCTCCAGATAGATTAATGTTTTTACCAAGGGTATTTTGTTTGGTCCTCGGTCTTTTAAAAGGTAAATTTATTTTAGGTTGAGAAAATCTACACCAATGGAGCTAGAGAAATACTTTTCGCTAATGGGACACGCAAGCAGATTTCGAATGATGGTCAATCAATAATTGTATCGTTCTTCAATGGTGACATGAAGCAGATCATGCCGGACCAGAGAGTGGTGGGTGTTTACTTGTGAAAGGATATTCTTCTCTTCTCTTCTCTTCTATTCTACTCTTTCTGTATCAATGGTCATATCAGTAATACCGGTGGTAGTGGGAGTGGAACCCAATCCACCACCTCATGTCCTTCACTTTCACTTATATAACTAACTGAGGCACAGACCCATATTTTGTCAGGCCACAAAATGTAGGTTATTTGTACATCTGTATTATTTTTGGCTACAAATAATTGACAAGCATTCATATCCTTGTAGTTACATCTCTCCCACAGTCATCAATTTTTTAAAAATACATGAAAATTTATTTGGTCATGTGTAGAGAATAAAGACTGTCTATGGTAACAAACTGTATCTATCAAAAAAGCCAAATAATGAATTTATATGATTATTTTTCCTAAGCCATCCTCATATTTTAGAATAACATCATAGATCATAATATCATACATCATGATACAGCAGACAATTTTAACTTTCTCACTCGACAAATCAAACATCAGTTTGTTCACAAAGAAGTCTAAATTTGTCACAAAATTTGAATTATCAAACTCTACAAATGATTGAACACTGTTATATCCATATACCTAATATGATTTTGATAATTTCATTGTGAAATGTACTTTTGGTACTTTTATGAAAAAAAATGGACTTCATGAGTGTGTAGATAATATTATTTTCAATAGCACTGCTTTCTTGCTAAAACAATGATGTGTTTTGCAGATCTATTACTATGCTGATGCTCAGACAACACACACAACTTATCCAGATGGCTTAGAAATTCTACAATTTCCAAAGTAAGTTGGTATCTTTATTCTATTGTCTAAAGAATGGACTTAGAAATGAAAAAAAATATTTAAAAAAATAAAAATATTATTTTTATAATGTCTTTGTGAATAAATTTATGAATATTTATAAACTTTTTATCACATTGATTTAGATTTATTGGTCGTATCTTTACTTTGAGATCTAAGCATATCAATATTTGCAACAATGTGTTTTTTTATAACAAAGTATTTGATGGTATTTCAGTCAACAGACAGAGAAGCACTACCCTGATGGCACCAAGGAAATCACATTCCCAGATCAGACCATTAAGTATCTGTTCCCCAGCGGCATAGAGGAGAGCATCTTCCACGATGGCACTGTCATTCGGGTAGAGAAGAACGGAGACAAAGTGATGGAGTTTGCTAATGGACAGCGCGAGATTCATACTCAGCAATACAAGGTAGGTCTCACTCAGGGATCTGCATGTCTTCCTTTTGTCCACATGAATTTTTCATGGAGATACTTCTCTACACAATCAGGCCAAGGTAAAAAAAAATCATACATAATCAGGCCAAGGTAAAAAAAATCATACACAATCAGTCCAAGGTAAAATAAAAAAAATTATGAATTTTGTTACAAATATATCTTGTGATATTCATATATCTTAAGAGATGAAAAGTTGTTACAATTTTTTTCTAGTTCTATTAAATTTTGACTTTGATCATCAACACTTGACAAATAAAAAAAATTGTTTTATATTAGGTATACATTTTCCCTCTGTCAGCTAAAGTATGGAATTGTCATTTCTTTGCAGAGGCGTGAGTACCCAGATGGTACCGTAAAGACTGTGTATCCAGATGGCAGGCAGGAGACCAGGTACTCATCAGGCCGCATCAGAGTCAAGGACAAACAAGGTCAAATTATAGTGGACAAACGGGTCTGATTCTCCCACCAATATTTGTAACCTTACCACTATGTAAAACTAATCCAGTCATGGTAGGTTGTGTAATATTTGCAAAGAAATGGTGAGATAATTGGTAAAGATGAGAAGTATTATGGGACAAGCATTTGTGCCTATTTTAAGGTATTTGAAGGGTTTTATATTAACCAGTATTTTTAAAGAGGTAGCTGGCTCATGTTTCTACATCTAATTGCAACAAAGTTGTAAAGATATGGAGGATTCTTTGCATACAGTTGTGAAAATAAACTTTCAAATACTCATTCAGTTTAATTATAAAGTGAAGATTTCCTCCTCTTTCAATACCTCCCCACCGAAATTCCTTGTTATTTATATATAAATAGGTATTACTGTTATCATACAAATGCAATTTACAAGGAAGTATGATCCAATTTAAATACTACTGGTACTTGCAGGTGCTCAAATTGGTTTGTAGTTTTTGATTAAATATTTTTGAAAGCAATTTGGTGCCAAACATTATCACTAGACCAAATAAGATTTTGTATTGAAGCATTTAAATGGATGCAGATCTGATTAGAGTGTATTATTTACTGAACTATGCCATAATCACATAACAATGAAACAAGTCAGAATTAGACTATTCAGATGTAATATATATATATATATATATACAAATTGGTATAAAACAATGATATGCCTCATAATATTTTACTTTTAATTAAGTCATGAATGCTCTGTATTTTTAAAACTTATTTATATTTTAGTTCTCAAAGAATTCTATATATACATTGGGTACTTAGTACATCAGAGATGGGTAAACAGACAGTTTCTTTCTTAGAGAAGTGATTTTCATTCTCATACCAAATAGCATGCAGGTCTCATTGTTTCCCTTGTAAGGCTTTTAAATGTTAAAAGAAACTTAGTTAATGAAAGTCATAATTTTACATCATAGAATTTTTCTCTTTAAATAATTATTAAGCAATATTAATGTAGAGCAAAATCAAACAATTTTCATTACTAAAATACTTTAAAATTACACAGGTGATGATTCGTGGATGTCTATAGTACCCTTGAAATTCAATTATATTATATTTTGTACATTAAAACTTGTTATTATAAGCCACAAAAGAAATATCCTGTAGATATCATCAGTGTAAATTTGTAAATATTTATATGTAAATTTGTGAATACATTTAAACACTTGATCAAAGTTTATTGTTGCTCAAAGTTGATCATTGTGTTATCAGTTATCAACATTTACAGGTCAGTGGTTTGTGATAGCCAAGATATATGAATATCATGAGAATCTACTTGATGTAAACCTGTATTTTTTTTATGAGTCATTTTCCATTTATATTTAAAAATCAGCCAAAATTATCTAGTTTACAGTCAGAAAGATACTTTTTCACTAATTACCCATAGTTTTTTTTAAAATAACCCGAGATTTAAGAATTATTTATAACAGCCCACCTGTTTTTAATACATTTTTTATATTGCTTTATAAAATAACTGGTGAGCTCAATTTCTCATGAAAGAGCTTTTCATGAATGATAATTACTATGTTTCATAACACAAAATTTTATGCTCCATCTCACCATTTTTATTGGGCCTTGAAACCACATGCCAAATTCAAGTTGTGAAGTGGTTATGATCATTGTCATTGATGTAAATAAATTGTATTTTATACCTCATATGTTGTTACTTTATTTTGCCCAAGGTTGATATATTAGATTTTTCTTTAGTTTACAAGTTTATCCCCCACCCAAACACTGGGCACAATTTTTTGATGAGATACTTTCTTGTAAAATGAATTCTATAAATTACATGATTAAATGATCATAGATGTGAAAATACATTGAAATTCAGTATCCATAGCAAATCAACATTTAAAACTCATCTTGCAACCCCCATAAAATATCATTTATTGCCGTCTGTGTTGACATCGTGGGGGATTTAATTTGCATGCAACTAAAGCTGCAACAATCTTCCATTTTTTTCAAACAAGTTATAAGTTTGCTTAAACTGGTCTGAATGACATGCTTTTTACCCCATATACCCCTTATCACAACGCACATAACCATTCACTGGATGTACCACTTGAAAACTTGATCCCCTGGGCATCAATTCCATGGAAAATGTTAGGGTGCCACAAGCCTGTGTATAAATTTTTGTATCTTAAAGTCCCCTTCAATTTCCCATATGAGACTCGTGCTGGCACCATGAGACCATATATAACTACCTGAGCCCTGAGGTAAATGCACCTCTTTTACTTAAAGTGAACCACCCAGGCACAGAAACTACAAAAAGACAACTTGTTGTCTTTTGAGGTTTTCCCCCCACAAAACAACCAGACATATTTGTGGGACGGTCCCTTGGTTCCACCGGCACATTGGAATATCTCTTAACTGACAGATATTCAATAGTTATCTACTCGTGTCATGTAGAATAAAAGCCTTGACAACTGTACCAGACAAGTTGCCGTTAGCAACCGTTTTCCTACGTCACAGTACGTTGTTGACGGAACATTGACATTCTACCTCATTCGGGTCAGTTTTGATTCTACCTACTTTAGGTGTGCAACAAAAATTTTCTTGTATAGCCTCTGAAGAGTTGCCCTGAGTGACAAAAGGCATCAGGCATCTATTTTTGACAAACTTTTATTAACCATTGTTGTTCTGATCACACCAATAGTCTGCAATACATCACATAACCATTCTATAGTGGTTATGTAAGTAGGTAATTTCCTTAAGATGTTATTCTTTTTTATCACCATGTGTATTTGAAAGAGCTACTTTTCTCCCAAAAAATGTTTCCCTTGTGCAGCCAAACTAACAGTCTACAGATTAATGTGAGTTATAGTTCTCTTTCATACCACAAAAAGGTATCAGAGAAGTGAAAGTTCCCCTTTAAAAATGTAGAATTATATATCCTGAGTCTTCAAAAAATCTTTTTCAAATTGAAATTTTCCCCTAGGAGATAAAAATAGATTGTTCTTAAATCAAAGATCCTTTACATTAATCTTCAAAATATCTGATACCTTTTATAAGCTATAATTTCTTAAGGAAAATTATTTTTATACCAGTTAAAAAATCAACTGACATAATATCAAAAAACAAAATATAATCATCGAGGCATGGCAGATTGACACTTCATAAAATTGACAATTTTAGTGGCCTGACAAACCCTTCTGCATTGAACTGTCTGAAGTACACATGATTGGTTTTCTAAATTTAGTGTGATGGGAGATCAAATCCCTTTAAAAGCACCAAACATTAAGGTAAAGCAACACAATAAAACATAACCCCATGGGTTGATAGCTCTGCTGACTTGAATGAAAACACATGAACTGAGATAAAGTGCAATAAGCAACCAGGTTATGATATTCCATACAAGATCCCAATTCAGTTTTGATGAGATATTCATTAATATTTTGTAAATCATTATCATGTTACCAATGCAACATGTCATGCACAAAATTTGTGATTTTTTCAAAAATGTAACAGCTATGATTATCACTAAGTTGTCAAGGAGGTTGCCATTTTGAATAACATAGCCAATGAGAATCAAGATAACAAGTTGGGGCCAAATGTTATATGTAACATGCATTTTGATTGGTCAAAATCACTATCTGCTCAATTCTGCTCTTGAAAAGGATTTAAATGATCATTTAGGAAGAAATGTTCAAAAACATTACAAAAAAGCAATGATATGCATAGCTCAATGGCCATTAATATATGTTTATTCACTTTTGATGGTTGTGAGATTTTTCATGTATACAAATTTTGAATTGAATGTCAATGTGTCAAGGTCAAAGGTCACATGACTAAGAAAGTATGATGAGGCACGGCTCTGACCTAAGACATTTCTGTATACCAAGATTTAATTTCTTCTTATAAGTGGTTGCTGAGATATGCTTACAAAATTTGTGGCATCAAGGTCACTGCACTAAGGTCAATGGTGACATCACTGAGAATTGAAGGAATCTAAATCTTCAACTCTCTATCTAGCTCTATATAAATTAGTGTTGGTATATAACAGGTATGAAGTGCATTTAATTCACTTCTAATGGTTATGCTGTGGCATGTTCACAAATTTTGAATTTAAGGTCAATGTGTCAAGGTCAAAGGTCACATGACTAAGAAAGTATGATGAGGCACGGCTATGACCTAAGACATTTCTGTATACCAAGATTTAATTTCTTCTTATAAGTCGTTGCTGAGATATACTCCTTACAAAATTTGTGACATCAAGGTCACTGCATTAAGGTCTATAATCCACAATCAGTTTGAAGCATCTGGAGAGAACTTCGGGTGGTCTCGTATATTTTCGTAACTGCCTTCGGCTCTGGGGGATTCCAGGATGAGAGTGAGGCTATGACGCCAGTGGGGGGTATTTCCCATTCAGCACACATGGCGGACAAACCAAACGATAACAGAGGCAGGTGGTCTTCTCTGTCATATGTTGTTAAAATGTTAATATAATGTCATAATTATGCAATATCCTGCTAGCACAGTATATAAACTCTAACTCTAACTGAATTCAGACTGGATATTATGCAACTTTCTTCAATTGATAAGTAGTGTTCTCCAGTCACCCATCGCCGCATCGGCAAAGCTCAGATAGGTGATATAAGTCGCCACCTGCAAAAACTGAGTCGAGACTAATAATAACAAATTAAGACTAGCTGGTAAAGTTTACTTTTTCTGTGCTAAATTAACAAATAACATTACTTTGAACACACTTAAGCCAAAAAAACATAAGTCTGTCCCAGTTTTTCATTGTGGATTATAGACCTTAAGGTCAATGGTGACATCACTACGGACGGACAGACGGACAGACAGACATTTTCCCCCCTCCTATAGCTCTGCGAGCTAAAGTCTCAGCAGAGCTAAAAACAAGATTCTTATTTTTTCTGATCTGTTCTATTGAGACAGAAGAGTAGAAGAATGTACAATTGTAATTTAAAATGTCAAATTGTTAGTTTTTCAATCATTTATTCCATGTTCTAGTGTTATTAGATTCAAAACTGCAATAAATTTAAAAATAAAAACAACACAGAACACTTGTTACTCAGATCTTTATTCCTGAGACTGGTAGAACATAACAGGAATGTTTCTGATCATAAATATTTATGAAATCATTTACATTATGATAGTATGCCACAGCTAAAATGAGATTTAGTTATATTATATTATATAATCTCTTCCCTCTATAATTCAAAAAAACAAACATTGTATAAATAATGGTAATAAAATTAACACATTTTATATTTCTTTCTGAAGGGTGGGAATCACAATTTAAAATTTATATTAATTACATTGCTCCAAAACAAGAATTTTTGTTGATGCATTAAAATGCCTTTTCATCTTTAATTTTTAAGCGGCAATTTATTTCAAATAAAAAAATCCAAAATACTTATACGAACGACAGATATAAACACCACTGACAGGTGAATATTTTTGACAATTCTTTACCAATTTGCATTGAATATATTGTCTATTCAAAAAAGTTTTAATGACACTGAGTCCATGTACAATTCAATTTTAAACTTATCTACAATATAAAATGTAATTAGCTGGCAGAAAGCCTAATGTATGCTAAGTATGCTAAAAACCTTTTTTTCAAAACTTTTGGGCAATTTTTTAGGCTCAGGTTCATAATCGCAAAATCAAATTTGAAAAGGTCAAATATACATTAATTTGGACACCTACCCCTAAAGAAAATTCTTTGTACCAAATATGAAGTAACGGTACCTCCTATTCACAGTTGCAAGTTACTGCCTTGGCAAATTTTTGTGGCTAGGTTTCAAAAAGAACAGAAAAATAATTCATTAAAAATTTAAGGTACAGGATTTTAACTCCACGTGCATTTGAAATAACCATTATTTTGGTAAATAATAATTTAAAGGAAGTCCTTGGTGTGTTGAATACATAATTTTTTACATTAATATTGGACTTAATACAAATCAATAAAATGTGTATTCACGTCTAAAAGTGCTAAAATGATATAAATGAAGATAAATATGGCATTTATTGTAAAATCTAATATTCAACATGTATACTAGGTTTGAAAGCTAACCCTACCATTAATGTTTTTCAATACATCGATCATTTACTGAAACATTAATTTCTTGTAATCTACAAATAAATAAGTGCACAGTGCATTAAATAAAATAAAGTTCAAGTATAATTTAATTAAAAAATATAACTTTGTTCAAATATATATATTGTGATAAATTTAGATTTGAATGATTTGTGCTTTATAAATATAATTCACAGAAAATCTTAATAGTTTTTTTTCCAGGCAAATCATTCAAACATCAATTTAAAAACAATGGAAAAAGACAATGTATATCCTTTTTCAGAGGTTGTAGGAAAGTTGGTCACACATATTATAAGTCAATGCTACTATTACATTTATTATTGTTGCTTTGTTCTAATCATTCATCTGGATATGTCATGAACATATCCTTTGCCAAAACCAAAATGCAAGAATTGACTCACATTTTTTTTTTGTAATTGGAATGAAAGTAGGGGTTTTTGTTGGTCTTTTTATTTAAACTCAAAAGTCAAATAAATCAACATGTTTCTGTACTGATTTTCCAGCCTTCTAAGTCCAAAATAGGTTTCCTTATGTTTTTTTTTAACAAAAAATAAAGAAGAGGGCAACAATTTTATTTTAAATTTAATTGTTTTAAATTGATCAGAAATGTCACTGATCACTATGATCTGATGATGATATGGATATCTTAAAATTTCAGTTGTTAGTTAAAACATCAATTTTTTGTAAAATTATAAATGATCAAGAAAAATCTGATGATAAGATTTACACTTGATTGAACACATAAATAATTTGTGCCTTGAACTTTAGCGACATCGCAGTTGTTGTTGTGCCTAGCTCTGGGTACATCTATGAGCATTTGCTCCATCCTCCTCATCCTCCTCTTCCGAATCATTCTCATCCATGTCTTCCTCCTCCTCCCCTTCTGCGTCTCCAGAGTCATCCATCTCTGGTATGTCAGACTCGTCTTCTGTCGTATCACTGATGGTGTCCGACAAGATTTCCTCTTCATCTGCATCCTCGTCACTCTCTGCGCACTCACCTCCGTATTCTTCTTCGTAAACATCAGCTTCGGGAATGTTGATGTACTCCTGGATAGTTTCTGGCAGTCCCAGATGCTGCACTTTGCTTTCAATGTCGCTTTGCAGTCGCTGCCTAAGTGTAAGGCGACAAAGGCTTGCCAAGCCTCTTGGTTGATGCACACAGTTTTTAAGGAAAGAAAAGATACGCGATTTTGTCGAGTCTTTGATAGTGAGCTCGTATTCAGGTTTGGTGAACCATGGCACGTTCCCAGAGCACCACTGCATTGTCTCACCCTGTATGCTTCCTGCTTCCCACAGCATCTGTGCGATCGCCAGCGCCCCCACTCGTATCGCAACCTCCAGCGGCAGGTCTAAGTTGTTAGGCACATACTGGTGGCTCCTGTCACGGCAGATCACAGAGTTATCAAAGCGCCCTCTAGTGTTCACATCACAACCGTAGCGAATCAGTAGCTTGGCCACTTTTATTGCACTGGACGGGAATATGGTGAATGAGCGGAGAAGACAGGATAACGGTGTCCTGCCGTGACAGTCTCTGGCGTCTGCCTTGGCTCGGTGCCGTAGCAGGATAAGCACATTTGGTGCGAATACTCTCTCACAACATAAAGTCAATGGCGTTTTTCCCTTTTCGTCGACATCCTCCACTGAACAGTGTTGGCTCATCTCAGGTGTTTCCAATAAGTGGGCAAGGCACTGTTCACTATTACTAATGCAGGCCATGTGAACGGATGTACCATCTCCCATGTACTTCTGCTTAACATCTGCTCCGAGGAAAGCCAGCTTCTTCATCAGAGTGAGATCATCTCGTTTTATGGCCATCAGAAAGGCTGACATTCCTATGCAGTTTGTGGTGTTAATGCTGGCTCCTGATGCCAGGAGATAGTTTATAGCTTCAGTATGCTGGAAGCCTACAGCCAGAAAGAGAGCTGTGCGTCCAGTGCTGTCCAGCTGGTTAAGATTAGCTTTATATTCTACGAGGATTTCCAAACAGTTGACATGGCCACCTTCAGCTGCCCTCATCAGAGGTGTGTAACCAGAGAAATCAGAAGCATTGACGTCACTACTGGCCTCGAGTATCGCCCTAACACAATCTCCCTTGCCCCTCTGGGCCGCCATGGCCAGTGCTGTGTACCAGAAGAAGCTTCTCTTGTTCACATCACACCCTGCAGATATCAAGGTCTTAACAGCCTCTATGTGACCCTTACTTGACGCAGTCATCAACGGCGTGTCACGATCGTATGAAGTTGCCTTATCTAAGTTTGCTCTTGCCTTTATCAACTCCTTTATACACTCCACATAACCCTTCTCTGAGGCATAGTGCAAAGCGGTGAAGCCTTTTCTGTCTTTATTGTCGATGAACATACACGTTCCTTTGTGTAAATTACTGGCTATGGCCATGGTGACAATATCTCTATTTCCACCGCCATAGCGCAGCACGAGGTGCAGGGAGTTTCGATCCAGGCTGTCTTTGCAGGAAGGTGAGGCGCCATGTTTGAGGAGGCACCTGAAGCACTCGGCACTCCCTTGGCGTGCGGCTTGGTGGAGAGCGCCATTTATGTCCTTTTTTAGCCACCGTCTTGACTGTAGCTCTTGCTGCAATCCAGTCACATCCCCACTACTCGCCAGATCTGCCAACCTGTAACATGAAATATCATCCAATACAAATCAATTATTAGCTCTCTTTTCAGCTCAAATCAAAGAGAAACTTCTTAATTAAAGGCCTTTCTTTAACCATTTTACAGTGTGTTCCACATCGATTTTGTAAATATCAATATTTTAATCAAATTTTACAATAACATAACATTAAAATTAAAAAATATCATGCATACTAAATAATACCATGTAGTCAACTTTAATCATAAATGTTAATGTGGTTACTTTGGGTAAATCTTAAATCTAGAACTGAGGCCATGATCACTGACCTATTATTCAGATTGGAAGCCATTTTGATCAGCGATACTGCAACTTCTAACTATGAAAACGTGGGGATATCAGTCCATCCTTAAATCTGTAACACAAAAAAAGAAATAAATATTATGGGTTGGGGTAAGTTCAAATAATTTCGAAATGAGGCAAACATCAGAGGCAAGCATGACAGACGATAAGTTCTCTTTTAAATTAGATAACTTATCGATATTGGTAAAGAACTGATGCAAACTATCTTCATTGACTCTTTGACACCTCTCATTCTTACTAACTTTGGCCCCCAAGTGAAGTCGGCCCAGGTGTGGGTAGGTGGACTTGGCCCCCACTTAGGGGCTGACTTCACTTCACTACCCATGCAACAAATCCCCCATGCAACTCCTATAGATTGTATGGATTGCGGAGCACTTTGCGCTCAAAATAATGACATGATGAACAATATATCAACAGCAAAGCAAAATAAAACATTCAAATTTGTACCAATTCATCTTGGGTTCAAGCTGCAAAAGTCGGCCATATGATGCATCTGCCATGTCCAATTGATGAAGAGGCAGCACCAGTAAATTATTAAGCCTTTTTGAGGCCACAAGTTTAAGCAGGTGAGAGATTTGCCAGATGGCAGATGTGTTGATGAAATTCGACTTGAAACAGACGTGAAGAACAGTTTTCATTTCACGAATATATATATTTTAAAGTACTTGTAATCAATTAGAATAAAAATTAATAAAATTTATTTTAAATCAACATTTACCATATTTTTTCCTGAACTTTGCTGTTTTTTTCTCACTTTCCCACCAAACGCGAAAAACAAACTTTTCCGGAAGTACACTTTTCGGAAAGATGAATAAAGTCCTCTCGAATTTTGTTTTTGAATTGATTAAATATTGATCGAAAATATTGTTGTGAATTTGAAATTCTATTATTTTTTTACTCAATTAACAACTCACCGAATTGATATGGTAGTGTAACTGCAGTTATTGGCTGTTATTGCACTTGGGATTATAAAACAAAATTAACAGTTGAAAAAAATCGTGTTATTGAGACACAATTTCCTAAAAATGGCAGACAAATTTGAGGCATTGGAACAAAATTTGGAGATGTTTATCGAAAATACCCGTCACATGGGTATAATAGTCAGTGATTTTCAACCCCAAGGACAAGGGGTGCTGAACCAAAAATTGTAAGTGGAAACATTATGTGAAATAGCCCTGGCCACCTTCTGAAATTTATATTCAATAGCGAAGTACTTCCAAATAGTTAGTCAAATTGCATTGTTTGTCCCCCATTATAATCACAGTAACTGGGGCCTGGCTCGTTTTTGCACCAAAACGGGAATACTACTGGGCATACTATCACATGACATTGCATGACCAGGGACAGTTAAGTCACGTGATGGGGATCTCGATCCAACCACCCAGCTTGGTACAGGGACGATGGGGTCGCCTGGGACAATATTGGATGTGCACGCAATGGCCCGATAACAAAATGATTGCCAACAATTCTCCTTATATTCCGGAACCAGAATTATCGGGCGTACTGCATGCGCAAAACGAGCCAGGCCTGGAGGACAGCCAAGAAATAGGAATATCCCTAAATTTAGTTAACAACCTTAAAATAGGCATTGCATAAATTTGTCTTATCGAGAGTCACTTTCATTTATGTTGAGAAAAGGTTTTAATGTTAGGCAATGTCTCAATCCCTATCTGTTCACCCTCTACGATTTGGCGTTAAAGTTATTTATTTGACAAAGGAGACTCTGTTTATCTGTCACTATCACAGGGCAAACCTTGATACAGCCTCATGGAAATATACAATAACACACATAATGCTTTCCCCAACCAGATAAATTCTGACTCTTGCTCCCTTGTCAGTCCAATAAACTTGACAACACAGGCATTTATCACTGGGTAACAACATACCACTGACCACTGATTGGGCCCCATATAGTGTCTGCCACATGAATTATAATCATAATTAAGAAAACTGTGATGCATTAATTTTCATCACTTGAACGACTATTGTCCACATACAATTAATGTTAATTTATTTTTGTGTTACAGACAGACAATGGTGACTGGCATGCAAGACATTGACAAATTAAAATCTTTGGTCTCTGATGTCCAGGTTCCTCTTGAAGTGTTTGAGTAAGTAGAGTACAAAATAAAGTTAATAAACTGACAATAAAATGCAAGTTCAACAAAAAAACTAAATATTTTTTACAGGAGATAAATATTGTTATTACCTGTTATTACATTTAAGATTATTAATGAACAAATAATTATTTATGAAATGCTACAAGAAACACATAAATAACATATTTATTTCATTTGTTTCCATTTTAGTTACATTGACCAAGGCAAGAACCCCCAACTTTATACAAAGGATTGTATGGAAAAAGCCCTCACCAAAAATGAAGCTATCAAAGGGAAAATAGATGCATTTGCTGTAAGTGTTGAATGGGGGGAAAAACTAAGATGGTGTTTTTCCATTCTTTTCTCATGTTAAGCTAACCTAATTCTTTTAAAACAGTTTTACACTTTGAAATGAGCAAGAGTATTATAGTCACCTGAAGCATCTAACCATTATTAACCTCTGTAGCCTGAGCAGCAAGAAAGAGCTCTATGGCATCTGGTTCCATCTGCGTGTCTGTGTGTGTCTGTTGACATAAACTTAGACATTTTGCTCTATCTTTTAAACTGTTAAACATACATGCACATTTTTCCATTAAAGGGATTAAGCATTTATTTCGAAAAATATGCCAAAGTATATAAATTAACGATAAAGATATTTGCCTTTTATATCTAAATATTGTTTTGGTTGATGTACTCCAGTAAATGTCTGTAAAACCTATTTGAACATGAACCTAATTTATAACCCCTTTTGAAAGCACACTTCTTTCTTGGCATCATTTTAATGTCGAGTGTGATCATAGAAGCACTGAAAGGTAAAATGACATCATATGAGTATGGCAAGATGCTTATGACGTCATGAAAGGTATTTTCCTTTGAATAGTGCCAGAATGACGTCAAACAGTGCTACCCTGCTTTGAGCCTCGTCTGAGATCAAAGAAAGTTAATGCTACCTGTTTTTACCCATCATGTGCAACGTATGGCTCAGACAGACCTCTGCAAGGAGTGCAACTTGTATGTCACATAGCAACATATCTTATTACTCTATGTTAAATTTCAACATGTCATGAAGTTTGTATGTAGATATGCTTTTTATACACGAAATTACAGATCTAGTGCTTAATACCTTTATAGTCCTATAATAGGATGATGTAAAGCATGACCATGACCTATTATTCAAGATCACAGGCATCAAAATATTACCAAATACTTTGACATTTTGCTTTGTGTTAACACACATTTTAGTTACAAACTCAAGATTTCTACCACACATTCACCCCATGAAGACTCACAATTGATATTTTTAAAAATGACACTAAACTATTTTTTCAGGGTCACAAACTTCAAAAGGTTACCAAATACATTTGCTATATCTTAACAATTGTATTAGTTAGACATATACTGTAAAATGCCAAAAACCAGATGACTGACCTACTTGTGTGCTAAAAATAGCCACTCTCTACACAAACTTACTGCCACCATTTTGACAAGCAACAGGCAAAAGAGTATGGGGCTTATTAGTTGCGTTGTATTATATTGCAAATTGTCCAGTACCTCTAATTAGATACCCATTCGACAATGCCCATCTTTTTAATATTGCTGACATGGTCACAAACCTGTTTTGAACAAGACACTAGGCTAAGCAAGTTGGAATTTTTTGGCAGGATTTTTCCAGTAAATATAGTCAAACCCAATGTCCATACATACATGGTCAACATATTTTTTAAGTTCAATAGAAATTGTAGAATTAAATAATTTGTAATTTGATTGATAATTTTAATTATGAATATAAATCTATAATTTCCCTCAAATAAATATTAATTGTTTTTCTGTATCAAAAAGTAAAATGTGTATTTTCAGAAATTCAAGGCGTTGTTGATAATTGAGTTGAGCAAGGTGTTCC
This sequence comes from Amphiduros pacificus, assembly GCA_949316495.1. Lineage (NCBI taxonomy): Eukaryota > Metazoa > Annelida > Polychaeta > Phyllodocida > Hesionidae > Amphiduros > Amphiduros pacificus. The sequence continues at coordinate 51,449,316 of OX439001.1, read as the reverse complement.
CACAGGAAATGGCCATGTACAGACACATAAGAGGAGATCCTGAAAGGCCAACGTGACACAGCCAGGAATGCCTTCCGACTGTGAAAGAATAACTGCTACTTATGTCAAGTGCCTTAATGGCATAACAGGCATCATTACATGCCCAAGTTATGACCAAGGTGAAATGATCTATGTACAGCCATGCTGTTCAAACATATGGCAGATAAAAACAATATTGAGATCAGCACCCTTAAAAAAAACCTTAAAGGAAAAAGATCTTATACTTTTGAAATCAAACTCGATGTATTTTATATTTATGATAATTGATACTTTAGGCTTGACAATTTTGTGAAGCAGTACACATTAACAATATGTTAAGAACAGATTTTCAGCAAATTTCAGGAAAAAATCAAATAAATTGAGTTATTTAGAAAATGCATACTGGTAATCATGCATGATAAGTTTTCCCAGATTCTCATGAGGATTTCCTTTTCAGGCCAGTGGATTGAAATGTCTGAATTAGATATGTTTTGTTTTTGAAATTTCATTTTTATATTCAAATTAAATTTAGATAGCAGGTATATAGGGTATGAACTACTTACTGTATTTTGTTCCTGGGCTAAATTAAATATTTGAAAATATAAATGGATAAAAATAATGTCTGCATTGCTATTTGCAAAACAGTTCATGATGTTTTTCCATGTTTTTATCATTGGATTGGAAATCAAGCATTACAGACACAGTGAAAGATTAGTGTATTTTGTTTGTAATAAAATGATACATTCAGGAAAAATGAAAGAATGTCTTGAAGTGAAGTGTTTTTTTTGGTTGTAAACATTAATGTTTTAAGCTGAACAAATATTACTTCAATCTGATATGAAAATTTACACCTCCCACATAATTGTCCATGACCCTCGGATGTATTGTCCATTTGTAATGTGTGTTAATTTCTTGAAGAGTGTAGTTTGTTTTATAAAACAAGCAAGATAAAATTGACAATTTTTACATGCCTGACAAAATTTATGATTCTCTTGGTTGAAACAAAGTGAAATAATTGTCACATTTTTTACTTAAATATCAAATTGGAAAAAAAATGTCATAGAAATTTTAACATCAGCTTAGAATTATTTGAAAATTGGATATTATTCATTAAAAATTGGACTTTCAATAAACATTAGACTTTCATTAAAAATTGGACATAATTCATAAATAGTTATCTAATTTAATACTATCCCATTGAAAACAACACACCAGAACTGCACAATTAAAATCGGAAGTGCACAAAAAAATCTGATTTAAAAAAAAACAAGATGGAAACCCACACTCGCACTATGTGTCTGTTTGTCCATTGTGTGAGTCACTGTCCCTCTTCTTCTCATGAGTTCAGAACTGTTTAAATTATTTCTTTAAGTGTAATCATTGTCGAGATATCACTAAAAACATTTACCAGTCTCTTTGGGAGGTTTCACTCTGAGGAAATACTGTATTTTGATACTACTAAAAAGTGGGATGTGCATCATCAGAATAGCAACAGAACCAAGACAAAGGGAATTTCTACTTTTTCTTAAATAGTCAAGATATCCCATGACAAGCAAGGCAGGCACTGGAATCCAGGTAAGGTAGTTAGTTAATGTTTTAAGCCTTCAATGACACTAACGGTAAAGCTCAAACATTCATCATCTGAGAGGTATGTTAAAACAAAACGAGCAGTTCTATTTCGTAATGTATTGTGACCTAGTTTTGAGAAAAATGGCGCTCGGGGGAAAGTTTGCTCAGGCTCAGACACGTTTGTGATGGATTTGTTGGCGTTCCAGGAAAATACTGTCATCAGGATCTGCGGGAGCAAAGCTGATAACTCAAGGAAGAAAGAGATACATGCAAAGTAGTATTAAAACCTGCTGTCATGTCTTGCGATGAGTATGATTGTGGTTGCCAGTGACGCTCGGTCAAAACTTCTCATCAATCTGTCAAATCAGAGAATTTACTCTCAGGTCAAATTCAGAACCACACAATCTTGAAAGTCTGTGGGTTGAGTTTGGTTTTCATGAAGAACTGTAATCTGAGTGGACTATAGCTTTGTGGAGTGGATGAAATGACATTGACATTCAAAGGAACCCAACTAAAACGTAAAAATACATGTGAAGTCTTGCATTTTAATTGTCTGGAAGATAAATTTCTTGCGGAAGAATTGACATATAAGATATAAATAATCGCTTCGAAACAATCTATTCTGTGGACAGGAAAAAATGGCTCGTGTAGCAGGGATCGGTGTTGGACTCTTTATCTTGGCCTTCATTTGGGTCATCAGCCTTTTTGTATGTGTAGCATTCTCAAGAGCTCAGGGAGGCATTGCCAACGCTGGAGCGGGTGCCATATTTCTAGCGATTATAGTGACTCTAGTGCTGTGGTTCTTTCCCCGTGGTGATGATTCAAGTTTGGAGGACTATGTCATCTATGATGAATTTTACAACGGCAGGACTGCGCTGGTTTCAATAGCAGGCATCATGCTGTTAGTCGGACTGGTACTTGTTCTTGTAAATCATATTTTTGAACCACAAAAGGCAGTGCCGTTAAAGAGACAAAAAGTATATTAAGGATTAATCTCATGTGAAAATGTGTGTAAATATAGTTTGGTAAGATTTTATTTCAAAAATGGACAATTACATTATGGTGCCCATTGTGATATATTTTTGTAATAATGAAAATAACTATTTGGAAATGTGCACTGATAAAGCAATCTTTTTTGTATGAATGTTTCTGAGAACAAAACTGATGATTTCTCAGGTGCTGCACTATTTTTTTTTACTTATGTAATTCTTTAATTTGAATATCATGCATACTGGTAAATAAAATCATTTTACAAAAAGAGAAGTCTAGAGTTATCAAAATGATATGAATGTATTGAACGTGATAGATTTATGTATCTGCAATGTATGAACTTCTTTACAATCTACATAAAATGCCAAAATTCTACTGTGCAAATTGCACACTTTGCACGGTTAGAGTGATATTTCTAAGAAAATAATATTCACTGTTTTTTGCATATTTTTTTTATTTTTAATTCTGTACAAAAAAAATCTTCCCAAAAGCATACAGTATCATTTGAGATTCTTGGGAATTAAGCTATTCACATTGATAATCTTAATGTAAATATATAATGGCAGTATTTTTATCTTACAAAGCAAGTACAAATCATATTTTGACATCCATATCTAATAATGCATTATGGTTTGAATTGTATCAACATGTATTTACCAAATGCCAGTCACTATCTAGTTTTTCTTCCCATTGAATCCACATCAAAAATGTTAAACAGGAAGTGTACAACTACCTTGAAACCAATGAACAAAGTAGTGACTGGCAATTCACCTGTAGCAATTAAACTGCAATATCCTTTTACACATAATATGAACCGGGAATGCAGTATACAAACAATGAATATGCATTTTCATAATATAACAATGTCCATTCCTCAAGTGTTCTTGTTTGCCTTTTGGTCTAAATGCTATGCAAGTACTGCAAGGCTAATATTTACAAAATATATATTTGAAATAAAGTAATAAGTCATGCACATATATATGGGAAATGCATCAAATTTAAGGATTATTTAAGATGTGTTTAGAATAGAGCACTGATCTTGTAAAATGATAAAACTAAATCTGTTTTTACTAAAACTTTGGTATGACCTTGGTGTTCATTGCCAGACTAGTTTTATATTACACATATCTTGGCTTTTCAAAATTCTAGGTGTATATATTATTATTACTGCATAAAAAGGTATGCTTGAACCCAGATAATACCAGTGTAAAATCCCAACATTTACATTTTGAAATAAAGTGATCTCCTTGCCTATCATTTTTCCATAAAACACGATGGGACACAATACTGTCTCCCCTTGATCTTACAGTATGAAAAGTACTTTCAGGTTATTGAAATAGCCAGTTATACCAGGGCATCTGAATACTTGTCTCCAATGTGATGAGAGTGTTTCTTGCATGTTTAATGTAATATTAGGAAAGCTATTCTAAAACTGAACAGGTACTTTTCATATTTATTTGATCTAATCTGATAATCATGTCATGTGAACTATCAAATCTCTAGAAATCATTAATCATATCATTGGCTATAAATGCTTACAAGAATATATTCTGTTAAAAATGTTTGTTAAATTCTCACCTTTACATTGATAAAACATTACTCAAGTACATTTTTTTTATCTGATCTATTAATTCTATTCCAGTCATTGTTTCCCACTATGTGGTTTCCAATATTAAATACATCTCGTCCTGTTCTTTCCTTTCAAATGTCCTCTGATTTCAATACATCTGACCATGTAATTTGTGGTTGGTTTTATTTGATTACATTATAACTTATGACCATATTTTTCGAGATGATATCTCAGATTACATCGATAAGTCGAGAATGTTGTATGATTATAACAGAGAAAAGAAATGTCAGATATTGTCTCCTGTTTTGATGACTTTTTCAGATGACATCAATATCTGACCATGCACTTTCCAAGTCACTCCCCTCCAGGTCAGCCTGAAAAAAAAATATATTCAAAATTAAGCATTATACATTTTCCAATCAAAAGGAACCCTTAGCTATTAACTCTGAAAATATTATATAACTGTAATGATATTGACAGAAGCTGCCAGTTTGTCATTTAAAGGACAAACTCCTTATTTGATGAATTCAACAAACATTAAAATATGTAGATCAAAACAAAAATCATGGATGCCTTACAACAGATTTATTATTGTAGTGTAATTGTGTGCATCGCAAGTATATAGCAAAGCAATGCAAGTAAATGAGTGTTTGAGTAAAGAATGCAAGAATTTGCAATAACTTAACTTCACTTATTAAGTTGTGCAGCCTGGAAAGAGGAATATATCCTGATTATAATAATCTCAATTTACCTCATTTTCACTGCCGTCCATATCCTCCACTTCAACATCATATGTTGTGTCCATACCAAGGTCACTCTGTTTCTCTACCCTCTCCATTCCCTGCCGAGCTTGCTCATTTGATGGGTCCATACTGCAGCAATAAAACATACTTATATTCCCTAAATTTTTGATATTTTTGTTTTGACAATTACAAGAAAGCATTGGAATATCTTCAATAAAGAGAATATTCTAATGGGATTATAAATAATATATTATATATTATTCTTTTCTTACCTTAATGCAATATTGTACTGATGAAGTGCCTCCTGGTGGTCATTTACATGAGCGAGAAATTCGCCCAACATCTGATGTAAGCGACAAGTGCTTTGTTCTCTTAAGGTACGACGCAATCTATGAAAAAAAAAATCAAGGAAGAATACATACTTTGCTGAAGCTTAAGGATTCAGTTTTATTTTTTTACGTACCAAATATTGCTAAACATTTTGTTTTGCAGTATAATAAATATAATTTCTCAGTAAATACTCATTTAATATTTAATTATTTGGATGCTGCCACCTGGAGGAGGATTAGTAGCTAAATAGTAATTTATAAGATGATTCATTAAAGTTCCTATGTATATTTTACAATTTGATATGCCTCATGGCTTTTCCTTCACATCTATTTCACTTGGTATCTTTCCATAAAAAAACAAATTATATTGGAAAATTGCCACAGCCAAATCTTTGTGAAGTAAATCCACCTGGTGGACTTGAATATCAGAATTTTCTCTGTAAACACATATTTGTGCCCCAAATCAGTCTCAATCTAGTTAAACCAAACCTCTGGTGATTAACTGTTACATAATTACATGTCACCATCTTAAATATTCATGTCTCTCACTATAAACCTGTGTTACTTTGGCTTTCTTCAGTTTTTCTGCTGATATTCTTAAGGACTCAAAATTGCATATAGAAGAGTCCAAGTGATGATTTCATGATAACACAATGGGGGAATGTCATACGGTGTCAAAAGTACCCCAGTGTTGTGGTGTTTCTAGTCAAATTTTCTGATGCATTTGGGTGTACCCAGTAAATGCATCCTACATCACAGGATGATTTAAGTTCAAATAACCAATAATGGCAATAATGGAATTTAAGAAATCCTATTTTAATAGAATTATAAATAGAAACTCTATATAACATGGCCCGGAATCTTTGTGAAACCATGACGACACGTTTGAAAAAGGATTATACATTTCAATTGAATTTAATAAGGACAACTGAACTCACAGTTCTATTCCCTTGTCATAGTGCTGCTGCTGGTCATGGATATCTGCCATAATGTACACAGCTTCCAGGTACGTCGGGTCCAATTTCATAGCTTTTTCTAGATATGTCTTGGCCTGAAATTAATTTTCCCATCAAAATGAGAAATTTGTTTATTGGAATGTATTGGCAAGATCCTGTCATATATATTGTGAAATTAAATGTTATGTTTGAAACTATTATAAATTTTAAAAATAAAAGGAAAAGTACAAATTTAAAAGATGACAAAAAGGGGACTATTACCTTTTCTAATGTCAGAGGTTCCTTTGCCATCACACTTGCATAAAGCTGAAAAGAAAAATGGTTCAGAGAGTATAACATTTATATTTTGTTAAGAATATATGGCATGAAGCATAAGTTATGTGGTGGAATGCATCAGATATTCACATAAATTTTGAATATAAATACTTTTTCATAGCTTCCAACTATAAAGCTAATTCAGAACTGGGATTCAGACAGTCTGATGTGTTGGGTTTTGAGTTATATAATTTAAAAGTAACTAAGAAATGTGTCCCAAATCCCCAGAAGTTTTAAAATATTTACCATTAATTTTCTGGATATTCTTTATTTGTTGACTGCATTTAATACATTATTTCAATAATGCAATATGTCTAAATATTAGGGATGAATGTTTTTTTACTGTTCATGATCCAGGGGAATAGATTTAAGATTTCTGCTTGTCCTTTATAGAATCTGGAAAACTGTATTACTTACTGTTAAGGATCTTGCGTTGGGCCCTAACTGTTTATAAGCCTGTCCTGCAAATGAAAGAGCCTCCCTCATACGTCGACTTGCAAAATAGCAATCAACTAAACCTGAAAGAAACGAAAAATTCTTTTGAGAATTTACATTTCCACATGTGAGTACAGTGGTGGTTCTTCAATGCAAAAGTCAAACATTCAAATATCAATACAAATGATCAAAATCCACAATTTCTAAATAAATATGAAAAATAAAAACGTAAAATGAAAAGAATCTGTTCTTTCTGATAATTTACATCCAATGCTTTATGTGTGGTGGGATTTGATACCTTTGTGAGCTTCATATCTGTGTGGAGCTATTCTGAGAGCCTCTCTGAAATGCTGCAGTGACTCCTGGTGGCGCTTTCCCTCAAGTAATGCACTTCCTTTCAGTAATAACGCCTCTAAACTTCTGTTGTCTATTGTGTATGCCTGAAAATATACCATAAATCTTCAAGCTATGAGCAAAGCCTAACTCATTATAATATAAAGTGTTTTTTTCTAAGATAACAGAGGCAGGGAAAAGGGACAAGGAAGAATTAATCTTCCTAATTATATAATGCAGTATCAAACACATGTTGCCATTTCCTGGCGTTCATCTTGGACAAAGTTATAAATCTACAGTTACCAAACTAGGAAAATTCATGAAATTAGATAATTTTTTAAGCTCATTTTGCTTATTTAGACTAGATAAGGTTGGTGCTACCTTTTGGGCAAAGTACACAGCTCTGGCTCCCTTCTTAGTGATCATACAGTAGTAGCCCATAGCCACCCACGGCTCAGGAGCTTGTTCTGATACCGAGATCAAACGTTCTGCAAGGCTAAATTCACACAAATAATATATAAAATGCATTGGATTCAAATAGCAAATTGCAAATCATCTAAAAAGTGTTAATATTAAAGTCAATATAAAAAAGGTAGGGATTCACTCTTCTCTAACAAAATTTACTTGTTACAATTTGGAAAAACCTTTAAAAAACTGTTAAAATATGTAATTTTTCTATTAATATTAAATTTTGTGATATATGGTGTTAAAACCTCACCTTTCTAGATCTTTCAGTTTCTTTTCTTTGGCAAATAGATAGGCTAGTATATCCATATGATGTAAAGATAATGGGTCCAACTTGTGTGCCTATAACACAGAAAATTTGTTATCATACCTGACACAATAAACGATAGATCAATTAAAATGTTTTGATTTATGATTTCATTCAACAAATTATCGGACTTTTATTTTAACACTTAAAAACATACATATATTGCCAGTTCATTCCCCTAGAGATAATTTTGGTGCGTTTATATATGAAAAACTCACCCTCTGCAGTGTAATAAGAGCATTATTATAATCTCCATTAAGGAACTGAGATTCACCAAGACTGCACAGGAGATCCACATTGTCTCGTAACAGTGGCTGAAATAAAATTTTAATATTAGAGGCCAGGAAAATAAAACTCTATCATTCATTGAAGTTTGGAGAACATGCTCATATATACAAAAAGTCTCTCTCTTTCAGATTCAATGCGAAAGATATAAAATTCATAAAATTAATTTTTTTAATACCTTCAAATGCCATGAAGATTTCTTGCCAATCTTACATATAGTTCCATGTTGGACTTACCTTGTTATCTAGCATCTTCATTGTCTGGATAGAATTGTTATATTCCCTGCCTGCCAACTGGGCATGCCCCTTAACCCAGGTTGATAACCTTTAAAAAAATGATATTCCTCAATGTTTTTGTTTAGGTATTTTACAAAATTAATATTACAAAATATAGGTTAATATCCTCAAGTTAATATTCTTATCTATTTAAGAAGTCAATTTAGTATTAAGAACTTTGCCACTAACCATTCTGTGTTTGTAGCAGCTGTCAGACCATTCATCATGAGGGCAGCGACCTCCGCACCCTTGATACCCAGTGACAGCAAACCCTGGGCTGCCTCCAGGGACATTGGGCACTCTCTGAAAAACACATTAATCATCATTATGGCTTCAACTCATTTACCCAAGCCCATTTTATGTGTTTTATCAATGTTATTTTGGGTGGCAGTGCTTCTTTTTTCCTGTTGATAAAAGTGTGTACTTCAGTCAGAATTTAGCAATTAACCAATTCAAGAATAAACAAATAGGTTGATGTTAAAAATGACTTCTCAGTGTAGTGATGTCACTGGACATGATATACAACTCAATTCTGAAGTCATTACTGGCATAGATGAAGCACGATAGGCACTGACCTGAGAACCTCCTTGTAGTTTGTGATTGCTGACCGATCCATACCAGTCCGCTGGTAGAGTTTGGCCAGAGCCATGTTGATCTTTGCATTCCTTTGTTTTGTGCTGATTCCTTCAAGCTACATGAAACAAAAGATATTTTTGAATGCAAATTTAGTGCTAGTTATTATTTACCTAACTTAATCATCTGCATGGATTAGGAGGAACCCTAGGGCTCATTTATCCAAAAGGGCTCATTTATCCAAAATACATCATTAATCATTAAATTAGGATAAATTTGACACAATGTTGATGTGCACCTCTCAGACAAATCACTCCATACAAATATTATTCTTTCAACATAAATATTGTGGATTTTTCTGTCTGACACTACAATTTGATTTGTGCATATGCATGGTATACTTACCACTGAGATTGCATCGCGGAACTGTTTCTGATGACAGTAGCACATGTGAAGTTTGAACTTTACCTCTACTTCTCCTGTCACATCCTGTAAGCATTATCCACACAATATCTATTTCATTGTGATGAATTTTCAATTAAAGTTACAATAATTTGTCATATGATTATTAAACAGTCTATAAATTACCAAAAAAAAAATAACTGCATAAAATTATGTGCAAAGTTATAATTACCAAATTCTGTCCTTTTCCTTTTGTTTTATTCAGCATTTTCTTAACCTGTAAGGCTTTATGATACACAATCTGAAAAGCATAAAAAAGAAATCTAAACATTGTCAAACAGCTGAGATGTTTTTGGGGCCGCCCAGCACGCGATTCCCCCATCGTTTTAGCCTGTTCCTGCAATCAAATGTCGACCAACGCGTCCATAATGCCAGTGTTCGCCAAAAGTCGTCGGCCCGTCGAACAAAGCCGGCCGTTATATCACATTGTCCGCCGATAATGACTGAAAACGGCGGCCAAATTGTCCGCCATTCTTTACCTGCGCAGTTTTTCTCATTGTAGTCATCACAATTACGTTTTATTGGTTCGTTTTGGGAGATTTTTGATTGCCGCCATTTTGTAAAGTTTGAGCTATATCCGGGTCATTACGTTTGTCCCCGCCTGATTATTTCCGCCGTGTTCACTCCTGTTCAAAAGTCGAGCACGTTTTCGGGATTCGTACACAGTTAACAATTAAAACATAACCCCATGGGTTGATAGCTCTGCTGACTTGAATGAAAACACATGAACTGAGATAAAGTGCAATAAGCAACCAGGTTATGATTTTCCATACAAGATCCCAATTCAGTTTTGATGAGATATTCATTAATATTTTGTAAATCATTATCATGTTACCAATGCAGATGACAATTTTACAACTTGGGGTATTCTTAGCTTTCTGTAAATGAATATTTGATTCATTTTCGATTGAGAAATGATCAGAAATATGTGTGTATGTAGGTATATATGTAGGTAGGTAGGTATGTAAGTTGGTATGTAGGTAGACATGTAGGTTGGTATGTAGGTAGATATGTAGGTAGATATGTTGATTGGTATGTAGGTAGATATGTAGGTAGATATATAGGTAGATATGTAGATTGGTATGTAGGTAGGTAGATATGTAGGTTGGTATGTAGGTAGGTAGATATGTAGGTTGGTATATAAGTTGGTATGTGGGTTTGACCAATTCCTTGCCCAAATAGGCATTCTAACAAGTTAAATATTTAGAGAAAATGCTCCAGAATGCACCACAGGCCACCATTTAAAAAAAAATGGTGGCCTGTGACCCTCCGAGATATACTTCGCACCTTCGACGCTCGCGCTCGCCACTGCCCCCATTGGATTCTCAAAATCCCCCATTGTTTTCTACCTGGTGGGGGGATTCCCCCATTCACTCACTTTACCAGAATCATCACTGAAACAGTCTTGAAATTTTATAAAGTCACCTATCAGTAACATATTCTAAACAATCTAACCCTTTTTTCCAGCACCCCAAAATAATTTATGTGTCCCAATTTTATTTCTTTATGAAAAAAATCTTTTTGTTGATGACTAATTTGCATCCTTGTCCCCCAAGGGGTATATTATTTAACATTTTGAAGAAAAATGGAGAAAAGAAAATGACCAGACACAAAATAAATAATCAAACAACATAGTCTGCACATTACATTATTCATTATTTGCAATAAATTTAGTATTGCTATGTATCAAATGTATATATATATCTATGCATTGAAGTTTTAAAAATGTTTACATTTTTCTATTATATTGATAATTACCTCAGCTTTTTTGTAGTCTGCAGTCTCATAGAAAGAATCAGCCTGGTATACCAATGTCTGGTATTTTGTTGACATTGTTATCATATCTGGATTATGGTCCCCCAGAGTCAACAAAATGTTTGTCTGAAATAAATAAAAAAGAAATATTTAGTCTTGTGATTTCTCTTCTTAATTGATCTTAATTGCTGGAATTTATATCAATGTAAACAAGTGCTCTCCTTTGCATTGGGATCACTATTAATCTCTCCAATTATACAATTATTTTGGTTTGAATACCGTATTTACTTGAATATAAGATGACTCAAATATAAAGACGACCCCTCCCCCAAATTGAGGTGATTTTCCTTAATAAGCCCAAATTTTGATTATGAGACGAGTCGGTTCTTGAGATATCAGCACTGCTACCGGTTTCCCTCACTGGACAGGGTGTGAAATACAAAGACATCAGCATTAAAATGTTGGCCACATAATGAGACACAAACGACTTGAAGTGACTCTTAATGAGCATATAAAAAGACAGGGCATGGGCGATTCTGATGATTTCACTTATATTGGTTGCATAGATTTAACCAACACACAACAGTAACCAGAGATTTGATATGACCTGGCCTGAAAGGCAGAAGTGTGAAGGAAAACTCTATGCCTGGGTTATGACTTTATGACTGGTGAATGGATGTGAAACTGTCTTGCTGAAACTTAACTGTTAAAGTTAGTGTGACATTGTTACTAAATCCCACTAATTAAAGCTAGTCAAATTGAGAGGCCCTTCTTTTACCTGCTGTCATTCACAGTTTATTTCATCAAGGGAAACTGATCACTTGAGACGACCAAATAGCTTTGAAATAGAGTTGTGACTAGATAGTAACAGTTATGAGCCATACGTTTATCTAGAAATTTTACATGACATATTGTCAAAGAAATCAAGTTTGTTTAGAAATCCTGTATCATAGAATTAATATTTTTATAATTTTGTGGTGAATACAGAGAAGAGCGAGCACATCAAGCTATAGGGCGTATTATCACATGATGGGGTGTACTGTTACATGACCGGGGAAAGCTAGGTCACGTGATCCGGATCCCGCTCCGCCCGCCCAGCTTGGCATAGGGACAATATTTTAGCCTTTGAATAGGGTTACCTGGCGGGACAATATTGGATGAGGAAAGGCCTGACAACCAAACGAATGCCAATAGTTCTCCCTATTCTGGTAGCAAAATTATTGGGCGTACGGTATGCACAAAACGAGCCAGGCCAGTGATAGTACCTGACTCATAATATGGACTGAGTAACTGAACTTGAGAAAGATGAAGTGAGAAGTGGGAACCTGGTGGTATAAATAAATTGTCTTACCAATAATTTGACATCTCCCCAAAGCTGAGAATCATACAGAAGTTTAACTTGCTCAAACACACTCATCTTGATTCCTTTATGGGCTAATTTTAGCTTAATTTTGCATAAAACTGTACAAGAACAAATCAAATTTTCAATGTATACTTTATGTCTCGTAAATAATGACCGATATAATTGTTCAATAAAATATTTATATCAAATCTCCAGTATTTGATATTCATATCATATTCTTATCCTTATTATAAAAATATAAATTTAATTGATTTTTATGATCATTTTTTATCTATTTACTTAAATATTATCTTTCTCTCAAAATATTTACAAGGGTATACATTTCTTGATACACTGGTACGAAAATGATTGAAAATAGCACGCTTGTCGGCTTTGCAGTTGGATTAGGATGTGGTGTGTTAATTTCTGTCCTATTTAAGAAACGATTGGGTGGATTAAGTAAAATAGGCAAAGCTCTCCCCGAAGATGCGGTAAGTTTTGAATTTATACGCCTGACATCCGTTATTTCTCAGTGGAAAATATATAAGCGATAATAAGTTATACTGCGCAAATCCGCGGGAATTTTATTTCGCTTACAAGGGGTGCACAAGATTGAAACTGGCGGTTTCCGCCAATATCCGCCGTAATCCGCCAGATCTGCCAGTTACACACGATTGGGCGGCGCTTTTGCCAAATCCGCCGAGCTTTACCTCCCGGCCCTTACCCCTCGCCCCTTAGGCTTACACACGATTGGTCTGCCGGAAAGTGCTACTTTGCACACGATTGTGTACAGGCGGGTGGGTCGGCGTGGGTCGCCGCCATCTGCTGGTGGAATCCAATCGGGTGTACTTCACGTCTCGTGATTGACAGGCGGTTAAAAGACGCTGTTATCCCATTTCATCCCCAGATATTGTTTTATTAGCTGATCCTTTGACCTGTTGTAGCCTTGTTGCCAATCTGAACTAATTATGTCTGTATTCATCGTCAAATGGCCCATGACATGTCATCGGCATCATTCCAGATTCCCAGTGGCTAAATACAGATCTGTGGGTTATCTGTAATGCCCTTTCTTCAGTTTTTCACTCGATATCAAACATGACGACGTTAAATGGCATTCAGAAGAATCCAAGTGATGACGTCATGGAAACACAAAGGGAGAAATATATGACGTTACAAACACTACAAACTCGTAAACAATGGCAAAACAATCCTGAAATCAAGAAAAAAACAAAGAAATATTTTCTAATAAGCCTCGTGTTTGATGTTGAAAAGAGAAGTACATGGTTTATTAAAATCCTGTTGCCAGAGAACAAGTTCAACCTTAGTCATGAGTTAATTATGATGGGCAGTGCGTGGTGTTTCTAGAAACAGTGGAATTCAAGTTTATTTTAACAATGAATATGGGTAGAGTAAAACTAACAGTCTGACAAAGTAGCCCAGCACGTTTTGCATAGGGTCTATGTATGCCCAATAATTCTGGTTCCAGAAGAATTGTTGGCATCCTTTTTGCAATCGGGCTGTAGCGTGCACATCCAAGTTCTACTGCCAGGCGACCCTATTGTCTCCTATGCCTAGCGGGTTTCCAGACAACTCGTATCTGCTACACGCTCGCACCTGATCAATCTTGCACCCAATACAACTCGTACCTATAACATATGGATAGAATCGTTTGTTTCATGGTCATTCCTGTGTAATATAACAAGGTTTTGGACAATTTATTAATGTTTGCAATATATTTGATACATTAACACCAACTTGTCTTAATATTTGATAGATTTGCCTATCAACTTTTAAGGTGAGCTGTCAATCAGTTCCACTTCGAGGTTCTTCCAGGTAATTTTGAAATTTCATAAACTAAGTCAAATATGTTCTACTTGAAGTCAAAATTTTTCTATTTAATTTTACATATTTGAAATGTTTCATAAGTTTAATAGAAAGATTCACAAGACTGAATGAAGATACTTGGGTGCATCTTGTCTAAGGTGCGAGCCAGATGGGTACGAGTTGTCAAGGGTGCGAGTGTGTAACAGGTACAAAATGACCTATCACTGGCTGGTGTATGAGGATGCCGATCATGTGACTCAGCCATCCCTAATCACATGATAGTATGCCCAGTTTTGGTGCAAAACAATCCAGTCTATACAATCCAAGTCTATACAAGTTTATAAATGGTGACAGTGAAAATGTGACTGAGTTGTTTGGTGTCAAATTGGTGAGCAGTTGTTTAAAATCAATTGCCAGTCTCTGTCTAACTGTTTCCGACAGGCAGTAGTTTCTAATAAGGGTTTGTCCACAGATCTTAAATAGCTGTAAATAAAGTTCTTTGATTGTGACCAACTACTTGTTAGTAATGTGATAGCATTAGTTTAATCATGAAATTCCTCAAAGATTTGAATTATTTTCTTCAATTTAGATTTTTTTAAATATATATGAATGATCACAGAACACTGATAGTCCTTCTTTTGAGATCCATGGCCCGTCATAAGTGGATCTCAAAAGATGGACCATCCGTGTTCCAAAAAATGTGATCAATAATGAAATAAATATCATAATAGCATATAGTTAGGAAGAATGGGCAAACACATTTTCAAATAACATAAATGTAAGGAAGCAAGCTGTGGATGCCAAATTGCTAATATTGGCAAAGAATGAGGTAATCAACAGAAATTGGTTGCAATTAATGAATGGTCAAGATCATAATGACCTCATTTGGTTAAATTTACGCATCATTATGTTTTCTCCGTATTCCTTTTTCAGGTGGGCACAGCAGGTGACAGTGGAGAGTACAAACTTATCCTCATCGTCAGACAGGATCTCAAAATGGGCAAAGGGAAAGCTGCTGCTCAGGTATGTGTAGACTTTACTCTTGTTTCTACATTCTCAGAAGCAGTTTTCTACATTTTAACAGGGTTTTGTCAATGCCTTATATGTGTTTATCGTTTCGAAATATTTAAGACTTGATCAGGCATTTCCATGGAAGCTCTTATTATAAATTGCTTTTCAATATAAGAGTAATTTTAAGTCTTTTTCCTATCTCATGACCATTTATCACCTGTTAAGAAATCAACCTATTTTAACTGATTTTAAAACCATTTAATATGATTGAAAAATGATAAAATCTTAGCTTAAAATATAACTAAATATAATGTTATTCCAGTTGATACTTATGAATATGCAAAAAATGTTGTTTTGTTAGTGCTCGCATGCAACCCTGATGGCATATAAGCAGGTGAGCAGGAGACATCCAGAGATCTGCAAGGAATGGGAATACAGTGGCCAGCCCAAGGTGGTCGTCAAAACCGAGGACGAACAGTCACTGTAAGAACTTTACCTTTGTCACATTTCATGCCTTAAAAACTGAAGATTTCAAGCAAAAGTTAAATTAAAAGAACAATGTTGTTTTACTTTATTTGTTTCTATTGCAATTTCAAGTTTTGCATTTGTTGAACAATTTTTTTCCATTTTTGATGCCACAATGTTATCTAATCACATATATATTTGATAAACAAGGAGCTGGCAAGGAAATTTCATGATTGAAATGCAGATTTTGTGAATCTGGATAAGGTCTATTTTGTCGTCTCAGGTTTTACACAGTATGGGACATCTAGCAATCTCTAATTGTGTTGATTTGTCTTTGTGTGGCACCAGTTACTGAAGAAAGATCAGAACATTAATTAAGAAGTCATATATGAGAGATACCTAAGAGATCTTTTATTAGGTTAAATTAATTCTAGAGAACAAGGAATTGGTAAACAGGGATGTTGGTTGGCTTCTTTATTGTAACGATTCGGGTAAAAGACTGATATTTTGCATGTGCCTACACTACCATGTTAAGTGGCCTTGACATGCTTGGCTGGCTTACTCTGGTTCTATCATCAATCAAGTCCATTCTTCTACAGGTGGCTCATATATTGAGACACAAAATCTGTAAACTACATCAATTATTACACTCAGCAAGTATCAAAAGTACTTTATATATTCTGTATCATGGCTGCAACCAATATCATGATTAATGACATGTTGCCAGCTTAAGCCCACAAAATATACAAATAGAGAAAGTTTTTGCAAACAAATTCATAGCATTGCTCATTGATATTTCAGTCTGCAGTTGGCAACACATGCAAGGTCTGTAGGTCTTACAGTGAGTGTAATCCAGGATGCCGGCAGGACACAGATTGCTCCTGGCTCCAAAACTGTGCTGGGTGTGGGACCAGGTATGTTTATCCAACCAGGAATTTGATATCTTATCAAACAATTGTTTAGGATAGTTTTAACTCTTTATTAGGCTGTGTGAAAACATTGTTTTCTATGCATACCAATTATCATTCTTGTGGTGAAGCTTTTTATGCTGCTGATGACTTGTTAGATATAAATATGTCATTTTTATTTTTTTTTCAGGGCCAATTGAATTGGTTGACAAGGTTACAGGGCATTTGAAACTGTTTTAAAATCTGAAACCCCCAAAAATAGGATCAAATATAAAATGGCATTCCCAATGAAGTAATCCATTCCCATGAAAGTAATCTGAGAAAGGAAATGGATGGCAGTTATTTAATATTGGAACATGTGGAAGACACATTGACATACTTATGCAAAATTTAACTTTACAATGCCTTCAAATAGGAGCCATGAAAGATATTTAATAGAAATCTTATCAGGACAGATTGATACTTGTGGATTTAATTTATTTCACTGTGCTTCTTAAGTTATTTCATCCCTAATATTATTTTAAGAAAATATACATGTATTTATTTTTATGCACAAGCTATGATGTACAAAGATTTTGTAATAAAAGTTGTGTAATTAATAGTTTGGATGACTAGTCTCATTTATCTCATGTGCTTAAATGCATACTGAAAGCACATAAAGGTTGAGCCCCAAATCTAAAAATAACTTGATTGGAGCTAGCATAGCCGTAGGCACAGTGGTTTCTGTCTTCACTTACAAATCTAGTGCACTGTTTGGTCCCTGGAGGGGGTAATCCAGAAATGTATGGGATGATGTTGAGATGCAGAGAAGTCTTTGTATATGGCATGGAGTGTGTGAGTAAGTATGGTTCATATATATTGAATATACATCTTCACCCAAAAACATGACAGCTGCTTTGTATATAGCATGGAGCATGTGGGTAATTATGGCAGGGGATATATCTTTACCCCAAAACATAACAGCTGTTTGTCAAAAAAAATGTAAAAAATAATATAAAAAAATAAGTAATGGGAAAATGAAGATTCAAAACCTGACAGTGACTATACCACATCTTTCGTATGATACCTATGCAACCCACACAGTAGTTTGTTGACATCATGACAGAAAACGTCCCCCTCTTGCTGCAGTAGGCTTGCAGGTTACTATCTCATTTTTTTAATGATAGGATTTTAGCGAGCTTTTTGTGCAGTTCTGATTTTGGATGCAGTTTGGGCATGTATTGTTTTAGGACAAAATGGCATCCCGCAATCAGCTTATAAGCTTTGCTGACAAAGCCAGGCTTAAAATTGGTGGAGTCTGTCCCCTACATGAGGAATTGATTTCCAGCTACCGTATTTACTCGTGTATAAGAAGACTCGTGTATAAGACGACCCCCCAAAATTGAGCTTATTTTGCTCTAAAAAAAACAATTTCCGAATATAAGACGAGTTGGTTTTTCTTGAGATATCGGCTCTGCTACCATTCAAGCTTCAGCTGACGCATGGCGGTCATATTAAAAGTGAAATGTAAATATGCTTACAAAACAAGATCTTAACGGTCTTATACACGAGTAAATACGGTAAAACGTAAATACGATGTTCATATTTTCGAAATAACGAATATTGGAGGTAGCAGATTGATTTTAATTGCGTTTTAAATGATAAATAAAGGTATTTACCCAATATTATCACAAATTGTTCGAGAACAGAAAAAAAACATCAATCCATTTAAAATGCAATTAAAATCGAAACACGTGTGAAAGCATTTCTGTCTAAAAGGGAAGACACGACTCAAAGCAGTGGAAACAATGACGAAATGCAAAACTGTGAACGCTGATAATTGGAATCAGCGAGAACAAAGTCAAAACAAAGTGTTTCGAAATAATAGACATCAGACGTAGCAGATTGATTTTAATTGCGTTTTAAATGATAAATAAAGGTATTTACCCAATATTATCACAAATTATGCTTTGCAGGTCGAGAATTTCTCCACAAAGTAAAACGTAATACGATGTACGTGACGTCCTTGATCTTAGCGTCTGGGTGCCCACGAGACAAAAGTGGAGCGGCCAACATGTCAAATTGAACTTTCATATCCGTAGCTGATCGATTTTAATTGCGTTTTAAATGATAAATAAAGGTATGTACTTAATATTATCACAATTACGTCGAGAATTTCTCCACATCATTGATTTTAGCCTCAAAACAAAGCGTTTTCATTATTTATCATTTGAAATGCAATTAAAATCGATCCGCGTGTGAAAGCATTTCTGTCAACAAGGAAGACACGACTCAACGCAACACGTGGTCGCAATTTTGAAAGACGGAAGTGACGGGAAGAGGCTCTTGTTTTTAGCGCGAAAACGATTGTTAATATATTGCGCAATAATGGATGGTTTTGTTCTGTTCTCGACCTGCAAAACGTAATTTGTGATAATATTATGTATATACCTTTATTTATCTGAAATACGCTTTGCAGGTCGAGAACAGAACAAAACCATTCATCCATTTAACATGCATTACGCAATACGAGGTCGTCATTTTAAAAAACGGGAGTGACGGGGACAAGCTCTTATTTTTGGCGCAAAAACGATCAGAGCCTACTTAACACGCATTGAAATATTAATATATTGTGCAATGATGGATCCCTGGCTTCTCCTCGTGTTGCGGACGTGAATTAACGTGACGTCACGTACATGATATTTACGTTTTACTTCAAGGATAAATTCTCGACCTGCGAAGCATAATTTGTGATAATATTGGGTGAATACCTTTATTTATCATTTAAAACGCAATTAAAATCGATCCACGTGTGAAGGCATTTCTGTCAAGAAGGGAAGACACGACTCAACGCAACACGTGGTCGCAATTTTGAAAGGAGGAAGTGACGGGAAGAGGCTCTTGTTTTTAGCGCGAAAACGATTGTTAATATATTGCGCAATAATGGATGGTTTTGTTCTGTTCTTGACCTGCAAAGTGAATTTGTGATAATATTGAGTAAATACCTTTATATATCATTTAAAACATATTATTTCGAAATGCTTTGTTTTGACTTTGTTCTCACTGATTTCAATTATCAGCGTTCACAGTTTTGCATTTCGTCTTTGTTTCCACTGCTTTACAGTAAATACCTGTATTTATCATTTAAAACGCAATTAAAATCAATCTGCTACGTCTGATATTCGTTTTTTCGAAAATATTTACGTTTTACCGTATTTACGTTTTACCGTAAATACTCGAGTATAAGACTGCTCTCGTGTATAAGACGACCCCCTAAACATTAACTAAGAGTTTTTGGAAAAAAACCTCGTCTTATATACGAGTAAATACGGTATATTGCAGCATGTAAAAATAATGTTGAAACATTTTATTTCTGAACTAATTTTAGAGAACTCTCTTCATAATTGTGATAAAACAGTATTGTTACTGGCATGAATATAAAGTATCAAGCATGGTGACCCCCAATTTTTGTTTTAAATACTTTGTCTAGTTACCCCACAAAAGTTTGGTGAAAATTTATTTGTTCAGAATGAGATCCATCCCCAAGTTTCATAAAATAACACTGAACACAATTTTATGTTTTGAAATTTAACAACAACAAATGATTTTTTAAAAGTTTGTACATGTTATATTATATACATTTTACAGAAAAATATAAAGACAATATGATATCACAGATCTATTCCAATAACATTAAGGAATTTATCCCTGTATTGACTTTAAACAAATTAATAAAACGAGTGAAATATTTGCTATTCTTGTGTTTAAGGGACCAGACTAAAACAGATTTTTTAGAGGAATATTTTTTCAAGAAAAGTTATTGAAATAAGCAAAGAAAACCAGTATGAAGCTTAGATTCCTGATTATATCTGATCCATATTTAAATTCATATTTTGCAACTACTAGTATTTGATTTCAAATTCACTTATATTCAAAAACTCTACATATCGGTACCTGTTAAATATAATGAAATTGGTGTTATGTGCATTCATGACTTCCCTGCAGTGCAAAACTGAACTCAGTTTCACAATCCCATTATACATGTTTGTGTTTTATATAAATGTACAGGTAACAGAATTAAAAGTTGCATTCAAATTCTGTATATAATGGAGAAAAATGAGCTGATTTTGGACCTTTTTGTAGATTATATTTGTCAAAAGTTACATTGGCTTTACCCAGGTGCAAGTAAATTCATTGCAGAGCTCAGTATATTTTTCTTTAGTCAACATCTTTTTTTTTTATTTATCAAATTTAAGAGCAATATTCCTTTCAGAGAGATCCAAAATACTTCTTATGTTCTTTACAATCTTTCATTCTTCTGATTTTATAAATAATTAAATGTATAGACAATTTTAAATCTTGAAAAGATTTCTTTTTTATATTCATAACTTATTTCTAAAGATCATTTTTGAAAGCACCACATGGTTGTCATCGTTGACAAATGATGGACCAGAATGGTTAAAATACAGGTATGTAAGTAACTTTTGTCTGTCTCTAATCTTCCCTACTATCTGGCCGAAATAGCTCAATTGGTAGAGTATTCGCCTTGAGAAATAGCTCAATTGGTAGAGTATTCGCCTTGAGAAATAGCTCAATTGGTAGAGTATTCGCCTTGAGATCCAGGGGTTCTGGGTTCGAATCCTGGCCAGTTACTATCAACCGCTATGAGCAGACATTGTCTGGTATCAGGGGTATATAAATGTCAGCTTTACTTTTTTTTTTTTTATCACAATTATATTGCAAGTCCTGCAGCAGGTTTCCAGTTCTGTCTGCCACCAGAGGGGTCTGATGGTGTTACACCCTCCACATTCAACCCTTTCAGAGATATTGTCATTTTCCTATCCAACGCGATTTCAACAAGAGTTTGACGGCCAGATTCTGAAATATTTCTGTTGTCAAAAATATCCAAATGTTTCAGATTTGTACAGGAGAGTACAAGATGTAAGACGGCTGCTTCTGATAGGTCCATGTTGTGTGTACAATGCAGGTAGCATAAAGACTTCCTCTGGTTGCGAACTAAAGCCCGGAGAGTCCGGTCTGTCAAGTGGTGACACCCGCATATGTTGAGAGATTCTAAGGTTTTTAATTTCTGTAACACAAACAAAAGAAATCCATTAAAATATTTAAATTATTAAACAATATGTTTCCAAAAATAAAAACATCATCATTGGTGAATTATCCAATCACTGTTTATGTGAACTTTTTTTTTGTCAATACAAATTCAGTATAATTCTGTTAATTTGTATTTGCTGAGCTGTAAAGTATAAATTTGGAAATAAAAGTATGGGAACTTACTTTGAGTAATATTTCCATGAAGTGGTCTGTCATGATGTAACCACAGCCATAGAGACTAAGCACCTTGAGGTTTGGACACTTCTGTCCCACCAGCTTTATGGAGCCCTCTGTCAGATAGCAGCCCTCCAGATCCAGGTGCTCTATAGTCGGCACCAGGATGGTACGCAGAGCCTTATTGGTCAGCCTCTTCTCCCGCTTTAACCGGTGAATCATGGAACTGAAATAGGTAAAATATCTATCATAAGCAAAAAACCTTTCATTTGATCTTATATTTTGACCACAGTGAACCTGTCACTATTTTTATTTCAAATTAAACAATATGCATGATCACAAGAGAAAAGATTGTTAAGCAAGAGCCCATATCTCCATGTACAAGGCAGATTTAGCAAAGTTTAGAAATTACTTTTTATTCATTTGATTTGTAAGATCAATATCATTTATAAAAACATACTTGAGTATAAATTCATCTGGGAATCCATCCAGGTCGTAATCATCCAAGTTGTTGCATACATGCTTCATGCACATCTCCAGTAACCTTGTCACTTTAGTGCCTTCGTGATTTGGGTTCTGAAAGTAAGAAAAAAACTGTTTTAATCATAGTTGATTGAAAAAAATGATTACCGAATACAATGAATATTAATGGGTTCTTTTTACTTTCTTGCAAAGATTTGTATAGAAATAAAATATATTTATTTTTTATATATTATTTGATTCTATATATATGAAGAAAATCAGGTTAAATTACAAATCTAAAACAAAACCATTTCAATTACTTAATTGGCACAAAGTAGCAAATCCTGGTTTTTAAAAATAATATTTTAATCACCACTTAAGAAAATATCTGTTTTTGACACATTTTTGAATATTTCTCACCCTTTCCATCCTGCGGCCATACACAGCCCGCACATATATTGTGCTGTTGAGATTTTTCCTCTCAAATCTTTTGGTTCCTCTGTAGGACATAGAATTTGTGATCTCTTGCATGATCTCATCTGGAGAGTCATGACTTAACATGGGCACCCTTAAAAGCTCCATTATCTCCACATATCCTGCAAAAAATACAAACCTCAATCACACAAATTATTATCATTTGCAGTAATGCTTCAAATTAAACAATTTTATGAATAACAACTGTGCTGTGAAATCATTGAAAGAAAATAATTTTGTCAAGCTTTTTCATATATACTATTATGTTAGGTTTAGTTATAGTGTCACATTAGGAGAATTATTCTAAGAAGCAACTATCAGAAGAACAGACAGATTGATAACAGGAAGGCACAGGCCTTCAAAGTGGGAAGAGTTGATGATCAGTCATCTTGAAAAGTTGATTAAATTTTTCTGCTACCTTCACAACTCAAATTATCAGTTACGTGTATTTTCAATAACCCTCTGGTTACCAAATATGGGAAAATGGTAGAACTTGGAAAGAGAGATAATAAACCTCTAGTTTACATGTATCGAGTATTTTTTCAATTTGTGACTTTCTGACTTTGACATTGCTTAAAATCAATACCTCATAAGAATGGTATTCTTAAAACTAAATCCACCTTAATTGGGGGTTTCTCTGGCCTTGTTTAAACTTAAATTATGGTTATTACATTTATGAAGCTGATCATGTTTCAATTTGTGAAGCCAATAATGTTTCAATTTGTAAAGCCAATCATGTTTCAACTTGTGAAGCTGATCATGCTTCAATTCGTGAAGTCGATCATGTTTCAATTTGTGATGCCGATCAATCATCGGATTAGCAGAATTATCAGTCTAGAAGTTCCGGCCACTGCTTTCTGTGGTAATGTGTAATAACTGGCTTGTGGTGACGCTGACAATTAAGATCATGATGAGAACCACGTACCTCCTTCATGGACCTCCAGACCTTCCTTCTCTGCTCCATATCTCAGCAGGTAGGCAAGGCGTTTTCCAAGCCTTACCAGCCGACCCTTTTTGGCACTTTCTACCTCATCTATTTCCATGCTGCCCATCTCGGAATCTCTAACAGTAATTTTACAAAAAAAACTTTTATATCATATGACTGCCACTGCAATGCTGTCGGACTGATCACTGAATGACAATTAACAAGTTGAAGTACATGCAAGTTCCAGCTTAATAATTTTATATCTCAGTTATGTCATGTCATCTCCCTCTACAAGTTATATTTTGAAATTTGTAATTTTCCACATAACATGTGTTTTATACACAGGCTTACCTATTTCTAGTTGTTTGCATCATCGACTGTACTTTCGCTCAGTTGTGCAAGGCCAAGTCAAAACATTTAAGCTCAAGGTGCATTCGAGAAATGCTAATTAATGGCAACAAGCGTGTATTTCCGAGAGCGGCAAATAAAATTATCCCAGAAACTTAATAAAATGTTTAAGCGTATAAATCTCGTATTGTATCAATTAGACATAAGCTTATTCGTGTAGATCTCAAGACTACCAATAAATCAAATCATTTACTCAAGATTTTATTGGAAATCGAGTGCGACTTAGTAAGGTCAAGGACATTTAAGATAGGGATTTCATGCGATCTTCCAAGGTTTCCAACATTGCAAGTAGAGACGTTGAATTATATTGTCATTTTTTATCACACTTGAAGCTACAAACTCTTTCAACTGGAAGTTACATTATTTAATATTGGTCGAACATATTTAGACAAACTAAATAAAGAGTGCTAGGGAGTCTCCTATTAAGATGATAATTATGTTATCATTGGAAGCAAAGATATATGTATTATTAGGTTTTATGTGACCTTCTATTGTCAATAAAATTCAATCAATCAATCAATGTATCAAATGTCTCTGGAACCCACTGCGGTTATTTCCAAAGAAATTCAACATTTTGATCTTCACATGCAGACTGAAATTTTATATAGAATAAATAAATGATATCAGTTTGATAGATATATTGTTTCTAACACATGAATAGCTGACCACTAAAATGTTTGAAATAGAATATTAGTTACAGATATGTATATGGAGTGATAGAAAGGTAGTTTAATCTGGCAAGAAAAATATTTATTTATTTTTCGTTCTTCTTTCTGGTACTATGGTTATCAATGAATTTTTGGGTCATTTATTGTAAATAATAGGGTAGCAATTATTTTTAAATTAAAGATAGAATTCTTGCAGAGTAAATAGTTCATTATTAATAGTTCAGTATGTGAATTGTATTTTACAAGACTTATTATTCTCATGACTTTCTTTAAATAATGTATAACATTAACCGACACAAATACACAAGATGGGTTAATTATAAATTCAAATTTTGAAGCTTATTTTAAATTATAATAAATAATTTATTTTTACCCGAAAAGTTCAAGGCTCAAATCTGTTATTTATAGAAATTAGAGATTAAAAATTCGGAATACCAGGTGATTATTGTATGTGGGACAAAATCTAGATAATAAGTACGTGCCAAGCGTGGAAGGAAATATTGGTGACTTGAGAATAGGACCTATTGAAGGAGTGTGACGTGTCTTGAAATCGATAAACTGATAATTCATAAAATTGTCGGCATTTGGGGGATCGTGATTACGGATATTTAAGTGCTTCAAACGGTGACCAGAAGGTAGGAATTTGTGTTGAACCCCGCTAGAATATGTCTGTGGGTACCAGGTCACAGTCACAGGCCGAACGGCTGAACGGTGGAGGGGCGGTTCTCAGAAAGGAAAATGGAAGCTCTCTCGACTATTCGGCTTTGACAGTTGCCAGATTGAAAGACGAATTAAGACTTAGGGGACTTTCTCTAAAAGGAAGGAAGGCAGAATTGGTACGCTACAGCTATGTTCATAGTTTTTAGATCTTATTTTGCATTTTTGTCGTCGTTTTATTCAGTTTTGCCAACAAATAAACCAGTCTGTTTGGAAGCCACAATTCTACCTACTAAAACATGCTTCATCGGGGTTGTGCGTCTATTATCGTTCATGAATGAGATTTGACAGATAGCAGTGATCAGTATCAGTCTTTAGAGATTTATGGGACGGGTGAAAAATTAGCACATTTCAATGTCAGCATAAAATGGAAAGCAGAATAGGGCGACCGAGAGCTGCTGAGGCAACTTGTATTGTTCAAGTATGGTTTGAATTAAGAGTGACTTTTTATATCTTTTGGTGGTCATTTGAGGACAGATTTTATTGATGTGGAGAATTGGGTGTTGGGAACTTGTGGATCCTGTTTTGTTAGTGTTCTTATGTTCAGCTGTAAATGTTTTGTCTTTGGTGTTATGAATCAATATAACAAAAAAAGAAAAGAAAAAAAAAACATAACAAAAAAGATATGCATGTAACATTCAATTTGCTCTTTATCACAATTCATCTGCTGTTATTTAAGATATTCTTCATCAGTACATAATCAAGGTTAATATCAAACTTCTACTAAAACTAATTGTCACACAGAAACCTCATTTTTTTATTCCAATTGCCATATTGAGACAAAATATTTAAATCTTCACTTTGAAGTTTGAAACGAAATAAAGCATGATGTAAGGATGAAAACATGACATAATCTCATTCTACTTTGCCAGAAACTTTAATCCTTTTTGTACATTGTTGACACTGATGTACTGTAGATCACATCACATTGATGAGTCAAAGTCTCTTGCACCCAGCTAAAAGATAAACAACAGTTTGACCCTTTGTTCTGAATTATTGTTTATACTCTTCTATTGTAAATATTACATTGTGAGTTCAAATAGGCCTCATGATAGAATGATAAAGGAAACAAGATCGAATTATACAATTGGATTTCATTAATATACAATCAGAATTCATTATCAGCAGCAATGAAATATAATCGTTTGCACATTTTAAGTATTTAAGTATGCTGAGGATAAGTTATTTTAGAGCATTTATCACATAGTAACACCATTGGGCTGCATCTCCCTATCTGGCCTGTGATGGTTTATGAATATTCAACCTAAAAGAGGCATAGAATTGTGAAACACAACATGATACTTGTCAAACAATATTTTGAAAGAACATGTTCATCTCTGGTAAAGTGGTAATAACTGAAAGGTTGGCATTTTATTTGTGTTTATATTTTGATTTACACTTTATTTTAAGTAATAATAAAATTTCTTTGTAAAAAAACATATATTTACACATCTTTAATAGATTTTACTGCATGTATTTTAAATTATATTCCAAGTATTTGCAAAATGCATGTCAAGTTTGATATTTTATGAGTTTTGCTTGATTTGCAAGGCAGTAATCAGGTTTGTGATTGTATTTACTAACAATTTATAACCAATTTTATAATGTGTTTGTAAGAAATATATATATATATACTTGTCTGTTTAGAATCTGAATCAATTTGTATATGTTAAATCATTCCACAAAACCATACATTCATTTCAAACGTACATCCTGTTTTATGCCATAATGCAAAAGAGGGGTCCCTGCCTTTCTTTAAGATGACAAGTAGGGCATCACACCGGTACGCGATAATATCGAAACACCGGTATACAGACATCGATACGATAACCGGTATTGGCATGCTGGTGCCTCGATATATTCGATATATATCGAAATTGTCCCTCAAATCATCATAATAACGCTTTAAAATGAACAAATACCTTCGTGGAGTTTCGTTTGAGTGCTGCATGACCTGGATGTTCAGGTCGATTCTGATTGGTCGAGAGCGTTATACAACCGATCAGATGACTATTCGAGCATATTGTACTACAGCTTATGATAGAAAAGTGCTCGAAATGTCTCTTTTCTGATCGGTTGGATAAAAAATAAAAAATGGAATAGAAGAGGTCATAAGTTTAGCTCTTCCATTTTTTTTTTCAATTTGACCGATAATTTTTTAGGCATTTCAGGAAATGGAGGAAAGAGAACTTTTTGAGATTTAAGATTTTTCAAAATATATTCCCTTCAAAATATATTCTCTTCAAAAATTGTTAACTGTTGGGAGGTTTACAATGCACTCATCCTGCTGCTAGTTATGATGACTGCCTAATCACATGGTGGCTTAAGCGTGACCATAGTGTATCGCTCTAAGGCGTGACCAAATAGATGTTTGCTACAACTGCTCAGAGATCTTGGCTTTGGATCTAACCAATCATTGTTAGCTTGGAACATAAGTTTCATAAAATACAGTTCTTTACCACAGATTGTACCACAGCCCAGTCCTCCTCCTCAGTGGACGCCCTGATTTTTTTGAAGAAGAACTTAGAAGGTCCACTAACTTAATGTTGCAGCACAAATGTAAATATGTACATAAATAAAAGCGCAGAGAGAGAAAATGTTAAATGTGATACTGGTTTGTGTTATTTATTAAAAATGGCAAACGCGACGCGAATCGTGTGGAATGATAATTTATTGATACGTATCGATACATATCGATACGTATTGAATATCGATAAATCATCGATACGTATCGTATCGTATCGATGAAATCCAACGATATGATGCCCTAATGACAAGGGCATTGGACATCCTGTTTTTAGGTTCTAAATTTATTAATCCACTCAAAATTATAGGATCATTTATGGTTTGGAATTTGTCATTACTGATTGTCTAATATAAACTGTCATTATAGAAATAGGGCAAGCATATGCTTTCAAAATGGGTAAACTCACTATCACCTAATTTATCTAATATAGTATACAAATACTCCTGTGACACTGTTCATTATAAACTTTAGCTGAGTTTGAATAAGTAGGCAGAAAAACGTAGGAAGGTCAGAGAATTATAATGAAGACTATATGTGCAGACCTTTATAGCAATAAACAGGGGCTATACTGATATGACCCCCTATTTTTGGAGTGAATAAGAAAAAGGTATGAATGGTTTTGAATACTTTGTCTTTAGAAAGAAGGAAAGGCTCCTTGAGAGGTAAGTCTCACTTCATGCCCATAGTATTAGAGATAGACAGTATACAGGAAAAGTTTCATTTTTCTAAATATTTTTCCAAACTTTATCTTAATGGGAGATAAATGTATCCAGGTTTCCTTGTAATGATGAGAAATATTATTTGGATTTTTAAAAGTGTATTGTGAAGAGATTTAAAATTGGATGACAAGGTATTATATTCATGAAATTAAAGAGGCCTAACCTGGTATCAAGGCAGTCCAGGATTTAGTTATATATGTAGAATAGAACCTTATTATATTAAAAACAAATTAGCCATAAACATTTATTATAATGCTTGATGTCAGAGATAGAATTTAAAAAGAAAAATAGGATATGCATATAAAAAACTTAATGAGAGTCCAATTTGCTAAAAGCTAATCAAATTTTGATATATTATGTAATAGAATTGTTTCAAGGTGGGACTTTCCATTTCAGATCTCCCGCCTTCATGAATCAGATGCAATCGTCATGAATAATCAGTCCGATACAGAATTTAGAGAACGGCCAAAATCAAGCCGGGATGCAAACGGAGAAAGCCGATCTCAACCCACCAACCCCTCATCCTCAAAGAAGATGTCCTCTCATCGCGAACGCCAGTCCATTGTGTTATGGAAAAGACCATTCACTACCATATATTATTTCTTCTTAGAACTTATTCAACTCATCAAGGAATATAGCATCAAGTAAGGAAACTTTTGATTAACCATTGCCAGCAATATATTGTTGAGCTTGACTTGGACAGTTTGATAAGTTTGAATAGAAAAGTTAAAAGGTAAACATTTCAGATGCTGTAGTTGTTTGGATGTTAGTTTTAGATGAGTATTACAGCAGTGCATAGAAGACTGATTTCCAATTATTTAGTCTAATTTTTAACCTGAGTTCCTTCAGATTTACACCTGCAAATTTTATTTTTTGTGGAAATATGGCATGGAACACTATGCAGAGATAAGCTGAATCTTGTGAAACAAATAGGACTTTTAATAGAAATATACTAGATTTTGATATAACCCGTATCCGCTCGGGTTAGCGACCATGCTTGGCTTAACGCCCACCCCCCTTTTTAGGAAGAAATCATTAAACGCCCACCTTCCCTGGATGTCCGCCATCATGTCATATTGGTCTCTACAGATCTGACTTTTAACATCTTCCTACAGTATGAACAAGTGAAATCTTTAAAGCTTACCCCAATATTCTGTTAAATCATGTCTTATCACAGTGTTCACGTGTATTTATTTGTGAAAGTTGTGTAGAGTTTCGTGAAAATTGACAGAAATGTGCTTGCAAAGCTGCAAAGTTTGCATCTTCTCCAGCATTGTGTTGTGTACTCGTCATCACTTTATGCGCTCTTATTCAAATTTCCGCACTGAAACTGATGACGTCACAGGCAAGTGTCACTGTATTATCGCTCACAACGGCACCCCATGTTATCGATGAAAGAGGCAAGTTTGTGTACATTTTACAAAGATTTATGATTGTGTAAGAGCCCACCCATCTTTATAAACGCCCATGCTTGGGTAAACGCCCACCCCCCTCTTTTACTTTGACCCCAATTAGCCGCCCATGGGCGCTAACCCGAGCGGATACGGTATCGGTAAAAAGTGTATATTTTAGAAATATATATTACCCAGTCTCTGCAAATAATAGGATCTTACATTTTTATAAACATTCAGCTTTGTTTCATACAAAATGCATACTTTAAATACTTTATTAGAAAAAGGGGCTATGAAATTAAAAAACACTTAGGTTTAGTTGAGTCTTGATTTTCAGGGTAATCTATAGATGATATAAAAGATTTGAGAGAGGAAGATCATATCATTTTGTCCATGTTTTATTCATGTCTGATACATTTTTACAGAAAATCCAGGAAATTCAGGTATATTGTCTTGTTGTGGCCAAGAAACTAATTTTCGATCAATGGAGAGAAATTTTAACTAAAATGCCACGTTTTTATATATTTATTCATATGAATGAGGAACCAGTTCCCACAAAATACCAAGAATGCTAAGATATATATATCTGCCATTATAAATGTCAATGCATAAGGATAGAAATTGCTTTTCATATGTACCCACTAATGAAAACCTTTTATTGGACATGGGTGTGCATTTTGAGATTGCATCCTCCTTAATATGATTCCTCACTTTAAACATTTTGAGGTGAAATGATTTTATCAAACCCCAAGGATTTATCCTCACAAGAAAGTTTCTGTGTTATCCTGTGTGACCACACTAAGTTATGTTAATATCCATTATCCTGTGTGACCACATCATTTTGAATGACACTTAGATCTGTGAAGAAGCCAAGTTACACGTTTAATATAGTTCATAATGTCAGTCATCAATGAGCATATCTGAATATGGCAATGCGGACACACTTCCCTGTATTGATTTAGCCATACTTAACAATACTGTGACCCATCGTACATGAGGCATACACTGCACACATATGATGCGTCTGAATAACCAGATCTGATGATGTTTATGATTACTGACTTTAGTCACATGTTTTATTAGAGATGAGGGCAACTTTCACTGCTATCAGCATGATTAACAAGAATTATGAATCCTATTGAGAACAGTAGGAATATTGTTATCTCTGACACATAACAAGTAACTATTATCACCTCAGTTGTCAGTGCATTTGTTGAGGGTTATGATTATCACAGGCCAGAAGATGCTGACCCTGTGTATGATATCAACATACATTACATACCAGTTTCTAACATTGTGTAGTATATAATTTGTGGTGCTGATTTTTGAACTTTTTTTTTGGAAACCATATGAGTGCAGACTAAAAAACAGTGACCTCATTTGTGTCAGATGAAGTGAATCCTTGGTGCATGACCCATACATGAATGATGTTACCTGAGTGCAACTACTCAAATTGATCCTTTTGGATTGTGACAAAATGTTTAGAATACTAAAGGTATTATTAGAAACTATACAATGAAATTAACAACCACATGACTTTTATAATCATAATATAAAGTTCTTGAGCTGCAAAGCAAGGTAAATTCTTAAAATGACCATTTATGAAGCAATTTGCAGGTATTTCCAGGAATGTTTAACAAATATTACAAAAAAGTGTTAGCCATTACAGTTGTTAGGCCATGTTTAGGATATAACCATGGATTAAAGTGTAGACTATTCACATGAAGTAATCCCTAGCTTATATGGTGTATATATTACTTGTACAAAGTACAGGAGCTGTTTGTTCATTACTAATACTTGACTGAAGACTGCTTCTGTAATAAACATAGCACAGTTTTTCTTATTGAACACAGCTTGTTAAGAATAATAGGAAAAAAATGGATAAGTAATTTTTGAGGTTAATGTACTGAATGTTAGCATTTTGCAGTGTTAAGATCCAAAGATAACAGTGAAGTTGCAGTAGGGACAAACCTGAGGAGTATAAGTGAAGTGTATTGTGTGTGTATGTCAGGGATCAGCAGGTGATAACCCAGACCTTATGATCTACACATCTCCTCTGGCTCTCCTCAGCTGAGGCAGATCATCACTCACATATATACAACATCGGAACACCTGTTATCAATACCTCTTATGAGGTATTGCTGTTATGTAATCAACCTCAGCAATTTACACACTGCTCTTAAATATAGACTTTTTTTCTTTTAAAAAGATCCTGTGGCAAGTGGTAGGAATATTAAATGATTGTGATATGTATAGGGAGAAATTTTGCACAATGTTCTATTAATATGGATGTTAGACACCTCACCAATAATATTGATCTATTGCCAAGATAAATAGAGACACCACTTTGTGTTTCTGATGGAAAATAGCTGCTGTTAATCTCAGAGATATATGTATGAGCTGTGGGGGGCTGACATGAAGGGTGAAAGGTGCTAGAAGTTATACACAACGCTACAAAACAAAATAACAGTTCGATGAGAGCAAAATCTTATCACTTCACCAAGTTTAGTTTATTCTCCTTTATTAAGAAGTTAGAGACTTTTATTCATTATCTGTAAGTAGTGTAGGTGAAATTTGCAGATTGCACCAGATAAATATGGTAGGGTAATATTTAACATGTGACTGTAAGAGTGCAATTCTTACAATTTTTATATAGAAATATTGCTCACTTTTCCATGTATCCTCTTCAAAGCTTCAAACTTATAGTAAAAGAGGCCAAATATCTGTTTTATTTGTGTGGAAAGCCACTCTATAAGAATATACAATTATTATGCTAAAGAACAATGGTAGGTTTGGGCCCAAATGATCAATGAATTATAAAAGTTTTTATTTTCATAATTTGTTTTAATCATTTAAGACATCAGGATCATTTTCTCCATCCTAGCCCATATTTTAATGATCTCAGACACACAAGAAACATTGTGGAGTTGGCAACGGCTTGGATGTGAGAGAGATATTGATAGATAGAAACACATAACTGTGTCAGGTCTCACCAGAATATAAGAGTTGAATATCAGCCAAAAGATGTCTCCCTCATGAATTACCGGTACTCATAAAAATGTAATGTATAAACACTAAAGCAAGAACTGTTATTGGCAAAGAATCTATGTCGTAAAAAAGAGATTTTGTTGAAGTACATAGTTTATCTGTTTCCTAATAGTAGCATTTAAACTGTGATTTGACTGCACATTGATCAACATATATGAAGTATTATAATATAGACTCGTTATTGAGAAGAAATTATCATCAAATATGAGTGCATTGAGACATGTAAGAAAATAAAGGTTAATATCAAATGAGGGTGTTTATAATAAAATGACCTTTTCATGGAACACTAAGAGAGGCTGACAAAAATATTTGATGAATAAGGTTTCGTGATATTGTTTCAGGTTATGGCATCAGAAGTTAGTTGTGTTACTCCTCATCATCACATTCCTTGCCTTCTATGCCGTTTATCTAGTAGATGGACCTCACCAGAAGGTAAAATCACAAATATCTTGAATTAATCCTTTTTATGAGTTAATGTGTGGTTGTTTGAAATGGCTTTGAGAGCTCTGTTTGATATGTGTCATTTGAATAACTGTTATTTGTCATTTAGGAAAATTGTAAGTTTACAACTATGGGATTAAAACATTAAAATGTCAAAAAATTCTATCAATCTAAGAATATAATTTTAAAAATTGGTTTTAATTTTGAAATTTTTATATTTTTCTGTATCAACCACCAAACATAAATTCTCTTAATATGGTGGATTGGTACTGTTGTAACCAGATGTGTATGGCATGTTGTAGTTTGTGAAAGCGTTCCAGAAGGAGTTCCTATGGTGTGCCTACTGGGTGGGGCTAGGCGTGCTCTCATCAGTCGGCCTGGGCACAGGGCTTCATACTTTTCTACTCTATTTGGTAAGTGTCTCTCAAATATAATAATATATATAAATATAATGGCTATAAAATCAAGAATGTTGTCAGCATATCTTTTGGTGTAACACATGTTTCAATATGAAAATATCATCGGAAATGAGCTTTTTTTTTAGATGTTAACAATTATTAAAATTACAAGTTCTTTTTTTATGAAAATGTGTCAGGGAAACACATGTTAGTAATATTTGCTTCTTTTTAAACATAATTAAAAGGAGAGCCTGATCATAATATTTAAATTAGATTAAACTATTCTTACATATTCTCCATCGTCAGATAAATATATAAGAATGCCATATATAAAAATGAGCACCATTGATAAGTTAGTTGCCCTTCCCCATAACTCACAGCTTATGATATTGATCAGATTATATACTCTCATATAAAGCGTATTTGTTATCGTCAATCAATAGAGATTTTACTGGCACAGGTGGCAACAGGTGTGAATGATGCGTCATTGTTGTTTTTGCAGGGTCCTCATATAGCAGGAGTTACACTAGCAGCATTTGAGTGTATGTCTGTTGATTTCCCCTCTCCCCCATATCCAGATGAGTAAGTACCATGGAAATATATTTAAAGCAAAATAATTCTCCCAGCTTTGGGGAAAACCATGAACACAATAGGATTAGATTTTTTATATGGTGTACGTAATATTTTTAATGTGCTTGTTGTTAATTCAGTATATCTGTGTGTTTTTACCCTCAGCCCCTGATGTAATCAGGCTGAGGGTATTGCAGTACTCCTGGCGTGGGTATGTATGTATGTATGTATGTCTGTATGTATGTATGTCTGTAGCGAACATCCTTGTCATCGCGATAACTCAAGAACAAATGATGGCAGCTTCATGAAACTTGACACACATATGTATCTGGTGAAAACCTCGGACGAGTTCGATGGACGGCGACCTTGACCTATTTTTCAAGGTCACACGGACAATTATGTGAAATCCCAAGAATCACAATAACTCAAGAACGAATGATGGTAGCTTTATGAGATTTGACACACATAAGTATCTGGTAAAGACCTCAGAATTTTTTCTATGAAACATGACCTTCACCTACTTTTCAAGGTCACAGGGACAATTATGTGAAATCATCTTGTCATCGCGATAACTCGAGAACAAATGATGGCAGCTTCATGAAACTTCACACACATAAGCATCTGGTGAAAACCTCGGACGAGTTTGATGGACGGTGACCTTGACCTATTTTTCAAGGTCACAGGGACAATTATGTGAAATCCCAAGAATCGCAATAACTCAAGAACGAATGATGGCAGCTTTATGAGATTTGACACACACAAGCATCTGGTGAATACCTCAGAATTTTTTCTATGAAACATGACCTTCACCTACTTTTCAAGGTCACAGGGACAATTATGTGAAATCATCCTTGTCATCGTGATAACTCAAGAACAAATGATGGCAGCTTCATGAAAATTGACACACATAAGCATCTGGGATGACTCCAGATGAGTTTGATGGACGGTGACCTTAACCTGCTTTTCAAGGTCACCGGCCCATATCAATAATTCTAGAGTAAATGATGACAGTTTCATGATACTTGACACATCTAAGCTATCAAAGGAATTAGGTGTTATGGGTTTTTTTACCCCTGCATCAATTTGCCTTGGTGCAGTGATGTTTTGTTTACAAATATTGTGTGGAGCGAATGTTGTGCAATGAGTTACCAGGGCTGAGGGTTGATGCATCTCTGATGCCTATGTTTATGAGCTGTTTTTGTCCCTTTCATTATTGATTTGGAGCATGGATGTGCTACATGTATTATTTATATAGATATATATATATATATATACATATAAACATTGACATATTCTCAAAATTAATACATTGATACTCCAAGTGCGCCTGATGAAGAACTAGGTCAGGTGACCTATATTTGATCTGAATCATTTACATTTTGTTACAACAATAAATAGCTACTTGTGCCATAATTATATATTAATGATATTGAGGGTGAAGTGTATAAGTTTGTAAGTCTGATGGTTGTAATATTATCTTGCAGTATTATATGCCCAGAACATGAAGGCACATCAATGTCTTTATGGACAATTATTAGCAAAGTACGAGTAGAAGCATTTATGTGGGTGAGTCACTTGTCTACTAAATTCACTCATTTAACAATATAATATTTCATACAAAATATACTTATTGCCAAGGTAAACATGTGTGTGATAAAGGAGAGAAATCTCTTCGTCAGAAATCTCTTCTCACTAATTACTCTTCAATTGTTTTACAAAGACTGAGGCCTATTATATTTTAAGGTGTTAGCAAAACCACATCTTTTCCAGAAATCTCTTCTCACCAGTACACTTTGCAAGTTGTTTACATAGTCTGATGCCTGTGCTTTATGTTGTTGTATAGGGGGCAGGCACTGCTATAGGAGAATTGCCACCCTACTTTATGGCTCGAGCCTCGCGCCTGTCTGGTCAGATCGAGGAAGAGGAGCAAGAGATCGAGGAATTAATAGCTGAGAAGCAGGCACACCCATCAGAACTGGTCAGTATAATAGGAGGTCATAATCTGTGTGAAAATAAAGCGTTTTATATGGAGTAGTATCTTTTAGTATGATTTGAATTCCAGCCCCACGAAACCATTTAACCAGTGCTGGCAAAGGCTTGAATGTTGACCTGATCACATTATTTCACTATAGAAAGATAATCTTAAACCACATTAACTGTTTAACATGCTAATTTGATGTGTATATGTTTTCTTGCAGAGTTTTCTTGACAAAGCCAAGGTGGCTGTACATAACTTGGTTCAGAGAGTGGGCTTCATGGGGATCTTGCTCTGTGCATCTGTAAGTATATAAATAACATGCAGATCTTACAATTCTCACTGCTTGAGTTTTAACATTTGTAATCTAGGTGTTGCTTGTGTCATGTACAATGAATGCTGGGATAGGTTTTAAGATGTGACATGATATTGTCACTGCCAGTCTATATACTGTGAAGAGAATGTATTGATATTTTGGCAACTTATGCTCATGCAGAATTGTAATTTTATATTTTGATTCAGAATTTTTCAGAATTATGAAAATGACCATATTTACTTATTGCTGAATGATGTTTTGTGTGTTACAGATTCCCAACCCATTATTTGATCTGGCTGGTATTACCTGTGGCCATTTCCTTGTGCCATTCTGGACATTCTTTGGTGCCACACTTATTGGCAAGGCTGTCATTAAGATGCATATACAGGTAAAATTTGACAGATACCTTCACATATATGTCCATCATTCTCAGCCATTGCCTGCAAAGGTCAAGCTGATATTCACATTAAATGTTTTAATTATGTTAATGAAGATCTTGAACAAAACAAATTGGATTATGTAGGAGTACATGTGTAAATTTACAAATTTTGATATGTTGTCAGTGATATTGCGGTATTTTGATCCAATTTTTTTTTTTGTCTTTTCAGAAATTATTTGTGATATTTGTATTCAGCGAGAAACATGTGGAGAATGTTGTCAAATTAATAAAGTAAGTGTAAACCAAATTAAAAGAACAAATTATTGTATCCCAAATTAAACTGATTGAATAGGTGTTGCCCAAGTAATTTTTTAATCTAACCTGCTTTTCAGTATGAAAAGTCTGATTCCTTGATTTTTACGGGAGTATTTCATAACTGATAATTTAAGGAGAGGATTTGTTCAATGTCATAATTTATTGTCTTTAGAAAGATATTTTAATATGCGACAATTTTGTTTATTCATTGCAGATACATACCTCATTTTGGACCATCATTGCAGTCTCCATTTAAAGAATATCTGCAAAAACAAAAAAAGAAACTTCATGTCAAACCTGGCACAGCTACACCACAGGTAATTTATTACAGTTTAACTCATGTATTCATTCATTTGATGGAGGGTGATTTACATACATTAGCAGATGTTCACAACTTTGTGATGCGAAAGAATGAAAAGGGTGTGTATTTAGCCAATATTGATTTAGTCAATATATTGTAAGGGTGAATAGACAGCCAGAAGTGATCACGTGCAAGAAGGGTGCGTAGGTAGCCAGAAGTGATCACATGCAAGAAGGGTGCGTAGGTAGCCAAAAGTGATCACATGTGAGAAGGGTGCGTAGGTAGCCAAAAGTGATCACATGTGAGAAGGGTGCTTAGGTCACCAAAAGTCATCACAAGTAAGAAGGGTGCGTAGGTAGCCAGAAGTAATCACAAGTAAGAAGGGTGCTTAGGTCACCAAAAGTCATCACAAGTAAGAAGGGTGCGTAGGTAGCCAGAAGTAATCACATGTGAGAAGGGTGCATAGGTCATCAAAAGTCATCACAAGTAAGAAGGGTGCTTAGGTAGCCAGAAGTAATCACATGTGAGAAGGGTGCGTAGGTCATCAAAAGTCATCACAAGTAAGAAGGGTGCGTAGGTAGCCAGAAGTAATCACATGTGAGAAGGGTGCGTAGGTCATCAAAAGTCATCACAAGTAAGAAGGGTGCTTAGGTAGCCAGAAGTAATCACATGTGAGAAGGGTGCTTAGGTCATCAAAAGTCATCACAAGTAAGAAGGGTGCGTAGGTAGCCAGAAGTAATCACATGTGAGAAGGGTGCTTAGGTCATCAAAAGTCATCACAAGTAAGAAGGGTGCTTAGGTAGCCAGAAGTAATCACATGTGAGAAGGGTGCTTAGGTCATCAAAAGTCATCACAAGTAAGAAGGGTGCGTAGGTAGCCAGAAGTAATCACATGTGAGAAGGGTGCGTAGGTCATCAAAAGTGATCACAAGTAAGAAGGGTGCTTAGGTAGCCAGAAGTAATCACATGTGAGAAGGGTGCTTAGGTCATCAAAAGTCATCACATGTAAGAAGGGTGCATATGTAGCCAAAAGTGATCACATGTGAGAAGGGTGCTTAGGTCATCAAAAGTCATCACAAGTAAGAAGGGTGCGTAGGTAGCCAGAAGTAATCACATGTGAGAAGGGTGCTTAGGTCATCAAAAGTCATCACAAGTAAGAAGGGTGCTTAGGTAGCCAGAAGTAATCACATGTGAGAAGGGTGCTTAGGTCATCAAAAGTCATCACAAGTAAGAAGGGTGCTTAGGTAGCCAGAAGTAATCACATGTGAGAAGGGTGCTTAGGTCATCAAAAGTCATCACAAGTAAGAAGGGTGCGTAGGTAGCCAGAAGTAATCACATGTGAGAAGGGTGCTTAGGTCATCAAAAGTCATCACAAGTAAGAAGGGTGCTTAGGTAGCCAGAAGTAATCACATGTGAGAAGGGTGCGTAGGTCATCAAAAGTCATCACAAGTAAGAAGGGTGCTTAGGTAGCCAGAAGTAATCACATGTGAGAAGGGTGCTTAGGTCATCAAAAGTCATCACATGCATGGGTGCTGAGGCTCCGTCTTGAGACGGAATTCCGTCTTTGGGCAAAAATCTTCCGTCTTTTGAGTTCGGGCAAAAATCTTCCGTCTTTTGACGTATTTTTACGCAAATTATCAACAAAACATCGTAGCGAAGAACGCGCGCCATCTTGAATTTCCAAAGCGTCCATCGCGA
The DNA here is from genome assembly GCA_949316495.1 of Amphiduros pacificus. Taxonomy (NCBI): domain Eukaryota; kingdom Metazoa; phylum Annelida; class Polychaeta; order Phyllodocida; family Hesionidae; genus Amphiduros; species Amphiduros pacificus. The sequence goes on along the minus strand of OX439001.1, from coordinate 51,409,390 downwards.
CGTAACGCTAAAACATTTATTTAAAACCAAAATCTAATGCACAGTACACATTTTACCTTTGCAGGCCATCGCTAAAACATCGTAGCGATTGATAACAATCGCACGCCATCTTGAAATTCCAAAGCGTCTAAGACGGAATCTGATTGGCCGAGACAAATGAAGCCGAACACGGCATAATACGAGAATTCTTATTGGTCGAAAAATATTGCGACTCTACATTTCTATCTTTCGCTTTTTAATGGATACCACAAATAATGAAATAACATTTAGCGCGAATTTTAAACACTGGATGTTCGAGAAATCTCAGCATCCTTCTTCAAGATCATCTGTGAAAATTGTCAACGTTCTGCAGTTATCAGATTGGAATCAAGAATTTTCAAGCCATATTGAATAGATTACACATTTGGTAAGTTAAACACAGGTTTGTACTGAAGACTGGAACTACTGAAAAACTTATTTGTTTTGAATTGGTTTAAGGTTAATCTCTGATCATACATTCTTTTGTTAGATAATCCATGGATTATCTCAAAGCACATGGCCATGGATGCAAAGCATGTGCATGGGTAGCAATGCTTGCTCTGCTGCCCATAATCCGTCATTCAATTAAATTGATCGCTATATTTTACAAAAGAAGGACTTAAAGATAAATTATTTTGTTAGAATTAAATATTATATGGCACAGCCATGCATGCCATTAACAATTTGAATGCAAAATAAACACAAAATAATCACACACTCCAAAGTTTTTAAAAACAGTGTTATTATTTATTGATCATGTTGCACACCACTGGATGAGCATTGGTAAAAACTTGACTTGTTTATGTTCATGCTGTGTCATGTTCCAAGGAGGCCACTAGGAGCATCTTTGATTTTAAAAAATCAATATCTTCTCTGATCTGTCATGTTGATACCCAGCGGTGTTAACGAAGCATGGCATTTTTGGAGAAGAAAATCAGATATGCTTCTTAGTTTCTGAGCCTGTGCACCCTTGGCAAGTCCAGAAACAATAAAAATGAATGTACACCATTGTTCAACCATTGTTTTGTAATGTGCATCTACTCCTGCTTGGTTTGATTCGTTTACCAAAAATAATAGCCATAGAAAATTAATTTCAGGAACTAGGGAATTAGCTTCGCCAAATCTGTTTTTGCACTCATATGCTCATTGAACAGTTCAAATCACACATGAAAAAAATTGTTTGTTTTTCAGGGTTATATAAATTTATTGCTGTTACAGGATTATATGATGGCCATGGCACCACCTCCACCTCCACATCCAACCATGAATTCATATTGGACATGGCAGCATTTAACTATGCTCTATATTCAGGACTTATCATGCTGGTGTAATACACCTACAGAAATACAAAATAAATAAATAAAAATATATAAATTTTTTTAGAGATCACTTTTGCTTATTACTTTAAAATACTTAATAATTTTGCTTTCAGCTATGCATTTTTTTGCTCAGAATGCACCAAAATGCACCAAAATACATGAAAATGACAAAAATTTTCGGGGGGGCATGCCCCCGTACCCCCCTAGTTTAATTGCGCCTTCGGCGCAATGGTACGCACCGTTGGTGCGTATCCTCAGTCTCCAAAATTGTGACTCGCACAATTCTCAGTCTTCTGAGAAAAATTTCTCAGCACCCATGCACATGTAAGAAGGGTGCATATGTAGCCAAAAGTGATCACATGTGAGAAGGGTGCTTAGGTCATCAAAAGTCATCACAAGTAAGAAGGGTGCTTAGGTAGCCAGAAGTAATCACATGTGAGAAGGGTGCTTAGGTCATCAAAAGTCATCACAAGTAAGAAGGGTGCTTAGGTAGCCAGAAGTAATCACATGTGAGAAGGGTGCTTAGGTCATCAAAAGTCATCACAAGTAAGAAGGGTGCTTAGGTAGCCAGAAGTAATCACATGTGAGAAGGGTGCTTAGGTCATCAAAAGTCATCAAATGTAAGAAGGGTGCATATGTAGCCAAAAGTGATCACATGTGAGAAGGGTGCTTAGGTCATCAAAAGTCATCACAAGTAAGAAGGGTGCGTAGGTAGCCAGAAGTAACCACATGTGAGAAGGGTGCTTAGGTCATCAAAAGTCATCACAAGTAAGAAGGGTGCTTAGGTAGCCAGAAGTAATCACATGTGAGAAGGGTGCTTAGGTCATCAAAAGTCATCACAAGTAAGAAGGGTGCTTAGGTAGCCAGAAGTAATCACATGTGAGAAGGGTGCTTAGGTCATCAAAAGTCATCACAAGTAAGAAGGGTGCGTAGGTAGCCAGAAGTAATCACATGTGAGAAGGGTGCTTAGGTCATCAAAAGTCATCACAAGTAAGAAGGGTGCTTAGGTAGCCAGAAGTAATCACATGTGAGAAGGGTGCGTAGGTCATCAAAAGTCATCACAAGTAAGAAGGGTGCTTATGTAGCCAAAAGTGATCACAAGTAAGAAGGGTGCTTAGGTAGCCAGAAGTAATCACATGTGAGAAGGGTGCATAGGTCATCAAAAGTCATCACAAGTAAGAAGGGTGCTTAGGTCATCAAAAGTCATCGCAAGTAAGAAGGGTGCGTAGGTAGCCAGAAGTAATCACATGTGAGAAGGGTGCGTAGGTCATCAAAAGTCATCACAAGTAAGAAGGGTGCTTAGGTAGCCAGAAGTAATCACATGTGAGAAGGGTGCTTAGGTCATCAAAAGTCATCACATGTAAGAAGGGTGCATATGTAGCCAAAAGTGATCACAAGTAAGAAGGGTGCTTAGGTAGCCAGAAGTAATCACATGTGAGAAGGGTGCATAGGTCATCAAAAGTCATCACAAGTAAGAAGGGTGCTTAGGTCATCAAAAGTCATCACATGTAAGAAGGGTGCTTAGGTAGCCAGAAGTAATCACATGTGAGAAGGGTGCATAGGTCATCAAAAGTGATCACAAGTAAGAAGGGTGCTTAGGTCATCAAAAGTCATCACAAGTAAGAAGGGTGCTTAGGTAGCCAGAAGTAATCACATGTGAGAAGGGTGCATAGGTCATCAAAAGTAATCACATGTGAGAAGGGTGCTTAGGTCATCAAAAGTGATCACAAGTAAGAAGGGTGCTTAGGTAGCCAGAAGTAATCACATGTGAGAAGGGTGCTTAGGTCATCAAAAGTCATCACATGTAAGAAGGGTGCATATGTAGCCAAAAGTGATCACAAGTAAGAAGGGTGCTTAGGTCATCAAAAGTAATCACATGTGAGAAGGGTGCTTAGGTCATCAAAAGTAATCACAAGTAAGAAGGGTGCGTAGGTAGCCAGAAGTAATCACATGTGAGAAGGGTGCTTAGGTCATCAAAAGTCATCACAAGTAAGAAGGGTGCGTAGGTAGCCAGAAGTAATCACATGTGAGAAGGGTGCGTAGGTCATCAAAAGTCATCACAAGTAAGAAGGGTGCGTAGGTAGCCAGAAGTAATCACATGTGAGAAGGGTGCTTAGGTCATCAAAAGTCATCACAAGTAAGAAGGGTGCTTAGGTAGCCAGAAGTAATCACATGTGAGAAGGGTGCTTAGGTCATCAAAAGTCATCACAAGTAAGAAGGGTGCGTAGGTAGCCAGAAGTAATCACATGTGAGAAGGGTGCTTAGGTCATCAAAAGTCATCACAAGTAAGAAGGGTGCTTAGGTAGCCAGAAGTAATCACATGTGAGAAGGGTGCTTAGGTCATCAAAAGTCATCACAAGTAAGAAGGGTGCTTAGGTTGCCAGAAGTAATCACATGTGAGAAGGGTGCTTAGGTCATCAAAAGTCATCACAAGTAAGAAGGGTGCTTAGGTAGCCAGAAGTAATCACATGTGAGAAGGGTGCATAGGTCATCAAAAGTAATCACATGTGAGAAGGGTGCTTAGGTCATCAAAAGTGATCACAAGTAAGAAGGGTGCGTAGGTAGCCAGAAGTAATCACATGTGAGAAGGGTGCTTAGGTCATCAAAAGTCATCACAAGTAGGAAGGGTGCTTAGGTAGCCAGAAGTAATCACATGTGAGAAGGGTGCTTAGGTCATCAAAAGTCATCACAAGTAAGAAGGGTGCGTAGGTAGCCAGAAGTAATCACATGTGAGAAGGGTGCATAGGTCATCAAAAGTAATCACATGTGAGAAGGGTGCTTAGGTCATCAAAAGTGATCACAAGTAAGAAGGGTGCGTAGGTAGCCAGAAGTAATCACATGTGAGAAGGGTGCTTAGGTCATCAAAAGTCATCACAAGTAAGAAGGGTGCTTAGGTAGCCAGAAGTAATCACATGTGAGAAGGGTGCTTAGGTCATCAAAAGTCATCACAAGTAAGAAGGGTGCTTAGGTCATCAAAAGTCATCACATGTAAGAAGGGTGCTTAGGTAGCCAGAAGTAATCACATGTGAGAAGGGTGTGTAGGTAGCCAGAAGTAATCACATGTAAGAAGGGTGCTTAGGTCATCAAAAGTCATCACAAGTAAGAAGGGTGCGTAGGTAGCCAGAAGTAATCACATGTGAGAAGGGTGCTTAGGTCATCAAAAGTCATCACAAGTAAGAAGGGTGCGTAGGTAGCCAGAAGTAATCACATGTGAGAAGGGTGCTTAGGTCATCAAAAGTCATCACAAGTAAGAAGGGTGCTTAGGTAGCCAGAAGTAATCACATGTGAGAAGGGTGCTTAGGTCATCAAAAGTCATCACAAGTAAGAAGGGTGCTAAGTTAGCCAGAAGTAATCACATGTGAGAAGGGTGCTTAGGTCATCAAAAGTCATCACAAGTAAGAAGGGTGCGTAGGTAGCCAGAAGTAATCAAAAGTCATCATATGCAAGAAGGGGGCGGGGCGTAGGTCATCAAAAGTGATCACATGTAAGAAGGGTGCGTAGGTTGCCAAAAGTGATCACATGCAAGAAGGGTGCGTAGGTAGCCAAAAGTGATCACATGCAAGAAGGGTGCGTAGGTAGCCAAAAGTGATCACATGTAAGAAGGGTGCGTAGGTAGCCAGAAGTGATCACATGTAAGAAGGGTGCGTAGGTAGCCAAAAGTGATCACATGTAAGAAGGGTGCGTAGGTAGCCAAAAGTGATCACATGTAAGAAGGGTGCGTAGGTAGCCAGAAGTGATCACATGTAAGAAGGGTGTAGGTAGCCAAAAGTGATCACATGTAAGAAGGGTGTAGGTAGCCAAAAGTGATCACATGTGAGAAGGGTGTAGGTAGCCAAAAGTGATCACATGTAAGAAGGGTGCGTAGGTAGCCAGAAGTGATCACATGTAAGAAGGGTGCGTAGGTAGCCAGAAGTGATCACATGTGAGAAGGGTGTAGGTAGCCAAAAGTGATCACATGTAAGAAGGGTGTAGGTAGCCAAAAGTGATCACATGTAAGAAGGGTGCGTAGGTAGCCAAAAGTGATCACATGTGAGAAGGGTGCTTAGATCATCAAAAATCTTATTAGTTATTTAACATTACTTATGAGCTGAAATCACATTTTTGAAATGCTGAAATGGAACAAACATTATGTTGAGTCTCAGTATTGTTCATGCTATATGACAGTTATTAAAACCCCTCTAGCATGGCCTGACCAGATTATCATTATTCTCATTATTATATAGTTATGCTGGGTGTAGTTATATTGTTGTGATGCTTGGTTTCTTGCAGAATCCCAGCTGGTTGTCGTGGGTGTTTGAGAAGGTGGTGCTTGTTATGGTGGTCTACTTTGTCCTCTCCATCGTCAACTCTATGGCACAGAGCTACCACAACAGACTCACCCGCGCTGAAAGGAAAAAGAATGGAAAACTCGTCGATTAGGATGCATATGCTGATCTTGATAGATTTCATATAAATATAATACTGATTGATATCTTATATTATGGAGTTACTTATATTAATAGGATCTTTAAGACCTAAAAGAAATCATGAACTCCTTTTAAAGGTGAAAAGAGAAAACAAAATCTCTATTTAGGATAATTAATATTAAAATAAGATTCTTTTACATATTAAAATTTCTCTTTACAGATAGAATAATTTCTTCTTTTTTTTAAATAATTTTGAATTGATTGTAAATAAGTTTTAAAAAGTTTTTGGTTATGAATATAATTGAAACCCGGTCATTTTGGAAAGGATAGGCTGTGCAAGGCAAGTGTGAGATGTTCAATATGATAATCTGCTACAAGTCAGTCAGGAAACATTTGGTTCAAAGTATTGTAGTATTTACTTCTAAATTACATAGAAGTCATTAGGAAATATAGAAATATTGTAATGATAGAATAACATATATTGCATTATGTGCCAATGCACAGTTAGATGGAGACTGTAAGTTAGGATTAGGATGTTGCTGCCTTGTTATGTCCCACCGGAAGGTGAGATATGTTATTTTCTACCAACCTACAACCGGCATCGTGTGGATGTTCTCATTTGGGACTATATTAATACATTTCTTCATATTTTCTTTGCACCATATCATATCTTTTCTTATAAAATTTGATGCCATTCTTACCTTTTCTGTATACTATGCAGTATTTAGATGTGTTTAATATTACTTTCAATTATTAAACAAATAGTATTGTCAAAATTCATTTGACAATACATGGCCATTTCGAAATTCCCTCTCATTTATTCTCCACCACTTCCAGTTCTCCACCACTTCGGTTTTCCAAATCTTCCGGTTCTCCACAACATTCGGATCTCTGTCACTTAAGGTTCTCTACCACTTTCCGTTCTCCGTCACTTCTGCCACTTGCAGTTCTCTGTCACTTCACACCAGGTGGGACATTGGTATCTCTGATTGCCATTTAATGACAAATGCAAAATAGTAAATCTGCACATTAGGAGAGTCGTGAATCATGTTACATAGTCATTTATCATGCTAAATGTGCCTATATGAATTACACTTGCAAATGTGGAAGGGTAAGAAGCTGACAGTTACTCAAGCAGTATATATTCTAGAGGTATGTCGTCGTAATTAATTAAATGGTGCAAGTAGTTGGTATCACCAGAAGTGGGTAGATTGTATATGTCATATAGCAAGACAACACACATTCATATTAAAGTAAATGATTGTCCAGGTAATAGAGCAAGACAACACTCATTCATATTAAAGTAAATGATCTTCTATGTAATATAACAAGACAACGCACATTCATATTAAACTAAACAATCAGATATGTAATATATAGCAAGATATAACTAACTCAGATCAAAAATAAAAGCACATAATGGATTAAACAGCATATACTTTCACTGTGCCATTTCAAAGAAGTAACAGTTTGTTTAGTCAAAGGGATTTAGAATATGCCATGTATTGGCAGTAGGGATATCATATTTGCAGATTAAACAAGTATGTGAAGTTGAATAACAAATTGAATATCATTTATTGAATAAGACCTTTTTAGGTATGATGAGAAAACAATTTTTTTAAAGAATATTGTTAAAAGTTTTCATTTATCTTATAATCAAAGGTCCACGATAAGAGTATTTTACCATCATTTTTCACTTAGATTTTTCAAATATTTGCTCCATGCTTTTTAGATGTGGTCTTGAAAATTGAAGTGGACATGAACCAGTTCGCTCACAATGATGCCAAAGTTGGCTATCTCAAACTTGCCATTGTGTATTTGTAACAGGGTTTCCTATTTGTCAGACAACAAACTGCTCCATTCCTCTAGATGTGGAGATTTCATACCACATTATTACACATAATTCCATTTTTTTTGGTTTAACAAAAATAGATTTTTATTTGTCAGATAAGATATTTATTAATAAATATCAGATATATTATGGTTTTAAAATATTATCTATGGTGGTGAAATTTAATACCTATGACACCAATAATTATTTAGGGACTTTGATTTGTGGATTCCAGTTTGTATATTATAACCACTTAGAAAACAAGGATAGTTAAAATGGGAAAGAACAATTATTACTGGTACCATTTTCTAGGTCATTTATATTGTGATGTATATATATATATATATAGATGAAGTATTATATAAGATATTTATATTGTAGATATTTGTGAAACCATGTGACCATGTATGACTGCTGTTCTATCTGTAATCCTGCCTATGTTGTACATAGCATTTGGTGGGTACCACCTGGCTGTGATACAGTTTCTCATCTTATAGAAGTGTCTAATTTCAACAACAAACAAAAAAAAGAAAAGGAAAAAAAAAACCAAACATTTTCTCTGTGACTGTCAATTTCTTTATTTTTCCTCAGATTCATTTTAGAGATATTGCCCAGTCAATGTGATTATTCATTTAAGTAACTGAAATCACACTTTCTGATTCATCACAGTTGTTTCAAATGGTACCCTAAAGTGGTAGATGTAGCAGATTGTCTTGTCTTGCTGATAATTGTGCAAGACATTGATGAAATAGTGCCAAATATATTTCTAAAGGGATTGGGGGATATCTTTTTTATAAAAATGTCATCTTATGCAAAGATAATTAGCAGAATTACCCTTTCTTCCCTTCATGATATTGCCAAATACAAAGCCAGCAAGTAAGCAAATGTTTTTTGTTGTCTTTTTCCTACCCTTTTCTCAATCTTTCAGAATTACTTGGGATGGATACATTTTGAATGGTTTCCTGAATACATATGAATATTTAGCATGTACTCCCAACAAAAATATTAATTCATGAGTGATATCTTGTGTTATGAAGAGATTGTACATTTTTAATTCATCTTTAACCCTTAGGCTGAATGGACAAACTGGCAGAGAGGGAGTGGGGGGGGGGGGGGGGGGGTTGGGAGCTGAAGGTAGCAGCCTGAGATTTCTAGGCTATTTCTCAGCAACTATTTGATATATCAAATATTTGATATAGAGAATGACCTTTGGGATAGGTGTGCAATGTTATGTTAGTTTGACGATTTAGCCTTAAACCTTGCTGCAGTGACCTTGACTAAAACAAAATTGGATAAAACAGCTTTGCTATACCATTTTTGTCTCTATCATCTTAATATTTGGTATGGTGATCTTGCATTTTATAGTTCAATTTGTGAATGAAAACGATAAAAGCAAAATATTATATTGCATTCAATTTGCTCTCAGATGTGTAGGAAACCTTTTATAGGCGGTTGTGTGGAAACGAATCATTTGTAAATTTATTTCAAATATTTATTGCTCAAAATCTATTTGTTGCCTATTTTTATGACATATACTTTTTTTCGTTATAATTTTAAATTAGGGAATCAACTATCTTGTCTGCAATTAAATATCAAATGAACCACACCTGTACCTATATTGTTACACAAATTATTTATATTGTTACACAAAAAACAATTGTCAATAGTAGAAAACAAACATTAACTATTTTATTTTTTTTTAAAACTGAATTACAAACAGAAAGGCATATCCCAGATTTCTTAATAAGCTCATTTTAAATAGCTAAGCCCTTATTTAGATTTAAAAAATAACACATTTTTGTCACATTTATCATAAATATGGAACAGAAAAAGTGAGATTGGACTTGTGATGTTGTAAATACGGTTCAGTGGTAAGGCTTAGTTAAGCGATGTGTGGTCTGCTTGGATGGAAGTGGTGAAGCAATGTTAGGAAAATTAATGTCTTTCTATCATCATGTTCAGATTCATCAGCAAATTTGTATTGATGCCTTACAAACCTGCAAATTGCTATGAAATGTTTCCCTGTGTATGATTTCAACAGTATATCCAGGATTATTAGAATAGGAATAGACATGTTTTCATGAACTACTGTACTCTGTTGAGAAAATTTTAAAAATATTAGTGAAAGTAAACCAATTTTAAATTCCGTATTAGACCTCATAGTCTGAAAAGGGAAATGTTGATATTTCATTCAAATATAGGATTTCGGTTTCAAAAGATTTGAATTATATCAGCAAGTCATATTTTTATATGGAATACCTCAGGATATGTTATCTATTTCCAGCCTGTTTTGTAATGCACATACCATAGCCTGTAAATAATTTGCATTATTATTTATATATTTTGCAAAAAAAACGAGAAAAAAAACAAGTTGTCAATCTGAATGAAATATGTTCTAAAATTCAGTACATGTTCTATACATTCAAGACCATGTGATGTCATGTAGGTATTTGAATATAAGAGATTTTAAACAGAAGTATACAATTGGCAATCCGTGAGAGAGGAACTTGCTGGATATCCTGTACCTTGTGATGTGTATTGGGTATTGGTTTATGTCGTGTGCTGTAGCAGATATGTTCTGGGACAGATAATCTGGTATTAATGCCAAAGTATCGACATCATCATCATTATCATCATCATCAGAATTGAAGATTAATTCTATCGTTGGTCTAAGCACATTTGTTGCTTGGTAAACCATATTTGGGCAAATTGTAGACTCCAGATCAAAAAAATGACATCCGACATGACAGAAAAAATTGATAACATTGTATTTGTTTTAATTTTACAGTTACTGTAGGTTTAATACACAGATAGGAAATAACCAGAGAAATGAGATTGTATCAAATAGTTGATGAACAAAAATCATGTGAACATTTCATAATTTTTTTTCTATAATAAAGATCAATTGAATTCTATATTGATTGATATCCTGGCTGGGATATAAAAGCTGTAAAACAGTTTAATTTTGTATGATGTAATACATGTATTGTTGTCATGTAAAAAATGAATGGAATAATGTACAAAGTTGTTCAAGAATTTTATGTCCAGGGAGTGCATTATATAAAAATGGGAATGATTTGTAATATTTGTTTGGGCCTTGTACATATCACCTGCTAATATGCAAATTGGGTAGCTCAACTTGTTTTTGCATCATTGTATGTTTCAATTTATTTCCATCTTTGAAATATGGATAAAAAATCAAAATAAATATTTCCAAGCAAACTAGTTTCAAGTGTTTTTTAAAATATTTTTTCAAAATAAATAGATTTAACCCCTCCCAGCTGTTCCAGTAGCTTATTGTAATTGGACTTTTTCCACATCAAAGTTTTCATTACATCATGAATGATGGGTTGTGACATTTCATCGCAAAGTTTAGGGTATAAACACTTATATTGTGTAAGGAAAAGGTGCTTGAAAATCTGATTTCATGAAAGCTTAATGGTTAATTTGAATATGAGAAATTAAAGTTGGGACCATTTTGTTGACACTTTGATATAAAATACCATAAAAGCTATGGTGATGATAGAGTTAAGTTCTTTGAAATCCAAAATGATAGCCAAGCAACACCCTCCTTTTTTTCTGAAAGTCTCAAATGGCTAAAATAGACGCTAATAACATGTCCAAATATGGACTGTAATCCACCTTGCAGGTGCCCGTATGCCGTGCCCGGAATTCCGGTCATACGTCCCTGGAAATATGGGTTGTTGTTTAGGGTTTCCCTGTTCTATATTTATGTCAATCAATCAGAGCAATTCCCTCCAAATTAGTGACATTATTCGCCCGCTGCACAACGAGAGGTCCTTGATAGTCCTAATATAGATTTGGACTGCATAGTCTAAGGCTAAAACAAGAATGAGACACTGGATGTTCCAGTAGTTTGATCTGTTCAATGCCCAGGTGGCGCCACTGTATTGCGGACTTGACAACTACATGTAAGTGACGGATAACCATTAGATTTTTCTAAAATTCTTTTTTTTTTTAATGAGAAAAAATCTGAATCTCAGAGAAAATAGATGAATTGGGCCCCTGAAAACACATCTATGAAGACACATCTTCTATGAATAGCTAAGCATGCCACCCATTAATTTCATAGGAGATCAATTTTCCCTCAGCAAAGGAAAATGACGAGATAATTATGACAGATCCATGAGGTAAATTATACATAATATATAGTTTATTTGTTTATACTTCACACAGGATGAAGACTAACAGGGCAGACACTGTACAAGTTCAGGAGTTTTTTTTCCATCTTCACATAGCAACACTTATCTACTAATATATTTATACATATTATATACATCAAAGACAGAATAAATGTAATACTGAATACTTTAGCACATCAAATTCTATGAATTTCCCCTTCTGAACATTTCACCACGTGCATTTTACACGAGAAGTTTTGCAATACCACCAATTGCCAAAACACTGATGTAGCTATAAATATTTATGTAAGTATTAACATTACAATATTTTTTTTTGAATATTAAAAAATAATACCATATACCACCACTTTATAATTTATCTTATACAATGTGAATTCTCAATACAGCTGTATAAATGCAATAATCATTTTACAATAAATTACCGGGCAATGTACCACATCAATATTCCTGGAGTCCTTTCTCAGCTCTATGAGAGAACTGTACCACATATGGAGACAAGTCAAAATGCTCAGACGTCTCGCCTTTAATATATATCCATGAAGTTGCATAATAAATGTAGAGACATGGTACCAGTAATAAAATGGGACCTGATCACACCCCATACTCGAGGGCAAGAAGTCAATGAAAGCATGATACCATTGGTTTAACTGTATACAATCTTCTTAGCCCTTGAAAAAATGTAAACATTTTTTTAACCCTTGTATTTTGCCACAGGTCCTATTGTTTGACTGTTACCATACCTCTACCAAATAAATGAATTTGGTGCTTGCTATTATATTATTATGTGGTGTTCATATTGTTCTGCAGGAACTCCCGTACAATTTGCATAATGAACTCTTCTTACAGATTTTATTGGAATTGTATAGAACAGTTCTGTTATAAATATTAACAGGCAAACATTCTTTAAAATGAAAATGTATATTTTCATCACAAAAACGTGAAACCTGGTTTGAAAGAGAAAAACATAAATATTTATCAAAATTTGCATAAATATAATATAAATATACAGACTCAAAGCCCCTTTAACAGCTGTTTATAGGGGTAGTCGGACTGCATAAAGTATATATGGAAGAAATATTAACAAATATATGTTGCTGTTCAAGTTTAAGACAAGGAAATGTTTATGTTAAACAAAAAACACTTACTCTTGCAAAAGTGCATATCATATTTATGCAGAAAAATGCATTTTCAATTATACTTATTATTCATGATAACTCAAACCAGTAAAACCACCATTTTCCCTTGATGTCCATAAATATCTTCTTAATGTGATTATATTGTCTGAACTATTTAAAGTAGGAGGCATCGTTTATGTGGAACACATAAAGAAATAATCCAATATGAAAGAAACAAACAAATTGTGGTTGGAAAGGAAATTCAATACACATATTTGACACGACAATGCTTTGGTGATTAACAAATTCACATAATACCCTTTGTCAAAATAAATATCAGCAACTGGTCCGACATTGTATATATGCTTGTCCATGTTACTTTGTGAAGATGAAAGAGATATTTAACATATTCTACTTGATATTTTATAGAATGACTAATAATTCAAGAACACTCCTCAGTCTTCTCATAAACAATTCTGTATTTACAAAGCTATGCTTTTCATTATTGAACCATAAAACGAAGACTTTCATTCCTGATTGAGAAACATATCTCTGTTGCCTAAATACACTGCTATTTTACATCCCAGAATATTCTACTCACCACATAATACATTACATGCACCCTAAAAGGAAATTTAAGGTTTAATGATTATCTATTCAGAGTTTGACTTGAAATTCAAAAGTTCATTAAAAATGTCTGGTATCACAAAGCCTGTCTGTCAATGGTTTTAAACTCGAGGACCTCCAAATGTTCACCAGGATGATCTCATCAGCAATGTATCATACCAGTAATTCAGCTTCAGACCAGTGATACTGGTTTTACCAATATCACTGGCAATCCGGTTTTTCCAGTGCACAATTGATGCCTGTGTCTTAACTACCTGTTACCACCAGTACAGGATTCTACCAGTTTTACAAGCATAGTAACTTCCCTTTTTAGTTTACAAAAGTATCAGTTTTCACCAGCATTAATGACTGTCAGTTTTCACCAGTGTCAGTTTTCACCAGCACCAATGACTGCCAGTTTTCACCAGCATCAATGTCTGCCAGTTTTCACCAGCATCAATGACTGCCAGTTTTCATCAGTGTCAGTTTTCACCAGCATCAATGACTGCCAGTTTTCACCAGTGTCAGTTTTCACCAGCATCAATGACTGCCAGTTTTCATCAGTGTCAGTTTTCACCAGCATCAATGTTTGCCAGTTTTCACCAGTGTCAGTTTTCACCAGCATCAATGACTGTCAGTTTTCACCAGTGTCAGTTTTCACCAGCATCAATGACTGCCAGTTTTCACCAGCATCAATGTCTGCCAGTTTTCACCAGCATCAATGACTGCCAGTTTTCATCAGTGTCAGTTTTCACCAGCATCAATGACTGCCAGTTTTCACCAGTGTCAGTTTTCACCAGCATCAATGTTTGCCAGTTTTCACCAGTGTCAGTTTTCACCAGCATCAATGTCTGCCAGTTTTCACCAGCATCAATGACTGCCAGTTTTCATCAGTGTCAGTTTTCACCAGCATCAATGACTGCCAGTTTTCACCAGTGTCAGTTTTCACCAGCATCAATGACTGCCAGTTTTCATCAGTGTCAGTTTTCACCAGCATCAATGTTTGCCAGTTTTCACCAGTGTCAGTTTTCACCAGCATCAATGACTGCCAGTTTTCATCAGTGTCAGTTTTCACCAGCATCAATGTCTGCCAGTTTTCACCAGCATCAATGACTGCCAGTTTTCACCAGCATCAATGTCTGCCAGTTTTCATCAGTGTCAGTTTTCACCAGCATCAATGACTGCCAGTTTTCATCAGTGTCAGTTTTCACCAGCATCAATGTCTGCCAGTTTTCACCAGCATCAATGACTGCCAGTTTTCACCAGCATCAATGTCTGCCAGTTTTCACCAGTGTCAGTTTTCACCAGCATCAATGTCTGTCAGTTTTCACCAGTGTCAGTTTTCACCAGCATCAATGTCTGCCAGTTTTCACCAGCATCAATGACTGCCAGTTTTCACCAGCATCAATGTCTGCCAGTTTTCACCAGTGTCAGTTTTCACCAGCATCAATGACTGCCAGTTTTCACCAGCATCAATGACTGCCAGTTTTCACCAGTGTCAGTTTTCACCAGCATCAATGACTGCCAGTTTTCACATTTTGCCTTCAGTTGACACCAGTACAGTAACTACAAGTAACTCTCAGTTAAATGTCCTCATTGAGAATATACTTTCCAACTGATACATTCAGACTGCTGAGTCTCACAAGTTGATCTTACAAGATCTTGTACAACATGAAATATTCATTCTACTTTTTGAACTCAAATAATTTATCACAAAGGTCTCTCAACAGAAACATTTCAAACTCAAAATTGATAAAGTTTTACAATTAAGTCAAATTTAATATTAGAAATATTCCAAACTACCAATTTCAATTTAATTCAAGATAAAAAAGCTTCATGCAGTATACATAAAAGGTACATATAGAGAAATACTTTTGATATAAAATCCTGGTTTCTTATATCGTGAAGGAAACATTAAAATCTGTTATGTCTAACCTGGTTATCCAGGAACTGAAGTAAGTCTATTACCCTACAGAAGCAGTGAACACACAACAGTAATATCCAAAGCTGCCTTCACATTCCACAAGACTTGGCAAAACACGATGAACATCTAAATTTTAAGCATATCTTGGCACCTGTGGTAGAAAATGACAACAATTCCAACACATCTCTCTTCACAGAAACTTTGATGATTATTATTGTGGAAGATTCTGTATAAAATCTTTCCTCCACTATTTGATTATTTCTCCTTGCACAACAATTAATAAACCACCTTTAAAATCAGCTTTACCCAGGTGAATGTTGATATTCTGTTTCATAAATTTGTTAGTGTCAATAAAGTTGGCTCTTTGATTTTTATCATTGTGAATTATATTCCCCTATGACAGAAATCAGGTCAAATAGTTAATTTATTTTTCCATAGTATCACATATTCTTATGTACTTAATTGATAATGACATTTTTATAACACACAGAAAGCAGACACTATACATCTGTGTACATTAGTCATGCTAAAATAAATGCTCTAAAGTCTCACACAAATTCCACAAATTTTATTAATTAGTGTGTTTCTTATTAAACATGAATACAAACCCAGGTGGACATTAGGACTATGCGATAGCCAGTTCTATATAACGTCAATAAAAAATAAACATTTTGGACTCGCCCTCCGACCACCAACGGTGGCGCCACCATCGCCTGCTCAGTTTCCCGCTCAACCTCGCTTGAGAACCACTTTGATCAAAAATAAATTTGACGCCTAAGCGGGGAGGTCGGGTGGGAAAGCACACTCCACCTGGGTTTGTATTCATGTTTAATAAGAAACACACTAATTAATAAAATTTGTGGAGTTTCTATTAAAATGAGAATACAAACCCAGGTGGACATTAGGACAGAATCACTGATTAGGAGGAGGGTCCCAACCAACAATTTCAACTGAAACTCAGGGCGATCGGCGGCGATAGCAGTCCAAAACCTCTTCATAGTTAATACCATGTTAGGTCTGACCACTTGTATGTCTGATACTAGAGAATTAGGACTATCGTTGAGGCTCCCCTCTCTTATATCCTGATCATACTTTATAGAGCCATGCATCATTGGAGGGCCAATTTCTCTATAGTGTAGCAACTAGGCTCCCTCTGGTAGGTACTACTAGCTCACACTAAGCACCAATCTTTAACGAGTCCACTCTTTTCACTTACCATCTAGTATAGCAAAACTACCCCGTGGGAGGTATTGTTTGCTTTACTAGTGCACCCTCAGAGGTCTTTATTATGTGTGCATTTTTCTGAGTATACTCTGCCAACCTGTTGATGGATTCCCAGAGTTGATACTACTGCACTACAAGATTTGGTTTCTATTAGTAGCGCTACTAAGTCCAATTGCCTAGTAACTTCACTACTAGGGTGCAAGGTGCTATGATGCATACTAATCAGTCTAGTCCTACTCTCATGGGCTTGAGGAGTTTCACTGACTAATTAAGGCTCTTGTAACTGACTCTGACCTCTAATTTATGCACAAACTCACAAGGACCATCCTGTTGAGATCCTCTTCTAAGACTCTCAAACCCCTTGAAATCAATCCATTGTAACTACAGAAGAACCAACATTTCATCCAAATTCCATTAGCTCATCCCTGCTACATCCTTGGAGACATCCTCCTCTTCTTCCAGCACTTGTGAGTTATGTGTACATTTTAGTCAGTTACCTTCTGTTGTGACTGGGCAACTGACTGAATGGCACCCATCAGAACTTGAGAGTTATGACCCGTACCACCAGTCAGCCAGCTACCTTCCATCATGTCATACCACAACAGGACCGAGTCTTTTCCAACTGTCCAGACCTTGACTGCCAACTCTGATGAATAACTTGAAGGTGGACAGTTAGGCCCATCAGCATATGAGTAGCTACCTGGGTCAGTACTCGGAATTCCATTCATCCTCATGACCATTCTTCCAGATCTGACTATGAGTAACAGCCATGAAGATATCTTCTTCCACCCAGCTTTCTGTTTCTATTGTATATATATAACATCCAGCTGTGCGAGGTTTCCTCTGATACCGTTGTTTGTCTAGATATCTGAGGATCTGCCCAATTAGGTCCTAGCCTTTACTTCCGTCCCAACCTCAATTGTATATCTGGGATATTACTTGAAGTTGGACTGTTTTGACCCATCTTACATCCAGCTGTGTGAGGTCTCCTCTGATACCGCTGTTTGTCAAGATATCTGAGGGTCTACCAAATAAGTTCTAGTCTTTACTTTTGTCCCAACCTTACCTTGTAATCTGGGATATTACTTGAAGGTGGACTGTTATGACCCATATTGCAGTTAACCATACACCATCCATGTCCCCTTTAGCCAAATTAGCCTTATGGACCATTGTATGGACTTCTTGGTATTCAGTGGAATTGACTTCCTTCAGCTTAAATGGGTTGACGGAATCTCTGAGTCCTGATGAAAACCCACAGCTTTCTCTTTGGACACGGACAGAAATCTGTGTAGTTTCTTTAACGAGATCTATATCTGGACCAGAGCTTAGACTTTAAGGAATTTCCCCTGATGAGATTCCCCATCTTCTTATCAAGCATCATGGTCTTCTTACTGAGAGCTTTATTTAGCCATACTGATGTTGTGCTCTGCCACACATCTTTTTGTTTCTTGTTTGGAACTAAGGAATCTGTTTTATCCCTACTGATATCTTTGTTCCTTCCAATTAGTATCTAAGCTCTACACAGTATATATACATATATCTATATATATAGCAGCTTGGCCTCTTTATTTATGTTTGGCCCAAACTGGAGCTTTGGTGCTTCAACTTTGAGTCCCATATATTTCCAATATTCTCTCCTTTAGATTAAGAACTTAGCCAAGAATATGGATCTTGAGGCCAGTATAAAGAAATTGTCCAGTCCGTGAGCATGTTGGGAAATTTTCCGTCCCAAAGTCATATACTGGGAGACACTGATATAATAACACAGGATATTTACATTTCCTTAAGTTATCATTAGATGCGCCAACTAATGATTGCATATTGTTTGCAATACAACTTCTCTCCAGACCTTCAAAATCCAACAAGATTCCACCGTTCACTGCTAGAAACGTGGTGCTTTACAGTAACAGTGTCCCTATCTCAGGTACCAATGACCATATCCTTTTGAAGCATGATTTGTACTCTTGGTCTGGAATGTTCCAACCGTTCCAAATCCTAACACACTGTAACTGAAGATACCTCCAGTTTCTCTTTCAGCACTTGCTCTCTGGTAGAAGTCATTCAATGTCCTATTAAGGCATATCTATAATCTCTGTATAACTATGTCCGATGGAGCCTCTCTGTATAATAAAGGAGTTCCCATACTTCCTTAAGTCTCTCTTGATTCTTAGCCTTCTGGAGTCCTCTGTCACTACTCCCATATCACAGAAACCTCCTTTGAGAATCCTTCCATCACAACTACCGTCCTATAAAACTGCCAGAATAGAAGAATCACTATTCTCATATGAAACACTGACCTGAGTAATTGTTTCAGTAGTCTTTTTCCTCTTAGGTAACTGTATTGGGAGATTCATGTATAAACTGAACAATTCTGGATACAACCCTTCTCAATCTAATGCTATCTGGACTGTCCCAAAAGTATGTACATCTAATCCTGCCCATACCATGCTCACTGCATCCATTATCCACTCGCATCTATCCAGAACCAATGAACACGAAAGATGTGAGTTTAGAATAATTCCTTTTGTCAATCCACTTCAAGAATGGTTATTTCCACTTCAGTCACAGGTCCTTCGACCCCCTTCCAAGTGTATACGCCACATTGCTGCAAGTAGTCGATCTTTTTCCTCAATCCCTCACTATGCTGGCACATAGAAATTGCCAAGGATGTCGGGTCATTTTCACACATCTGGGATTGAATACAACTTTGGAAAACACTAGAGTCTCTTTCCAAAAACTTCTGGCCTGGTCTCTCCTAGGAGCTTGACATACGCCAGAACACTTAAGTTGATCAATGCTGCCATTATGAACTTGTTCAGTAATTCATCTGATAGCTGGATCATTGTGCTAGTTCTCTACTCTCCAGATCTATTCCTTCCAGATCCAACACACACATGCCCCCAACCCTCCTTGGAGGCACCTATGAAGGTCTGAAGATCTGTTAGAGAATCCACTAGTGGTAATTCCACTATGGTACTCTCTGGTTGAAGCCATCACTGCAGTCTAGTCTAAGGCAGATAGGACTTATCACTGCAGTCTTGTCTCTGGCTCCTGAGAATTATCTGGCTCCTACTTCTGGTCTCTTGGGACCTTGAGCATCCAGCATATTCACTCGATCCCTCCTCAGATCCTTTGATCCGCTGGTAACCAAAACTGAACTGAACTGGGATCTCAACCTCAATCTCAAAGTGAGCCTTGCAACCACTGAGTTGTTAAGGACCAACTTGAAACTCCTACATCTCAGCATTGACTCATGTTGTTTTGATCCTCTTGTATACACAACATATTATTCAGCAGAGTTTCATATCACATGAGCAACCCCATTCTACAGACTTTCCTGCATTCCTGCTATGTATGCTCATTGCACCAGCACAGTTCTCCCTATGCCAGCCTACCAAAAACTGCTGATTACTTAACAGAAGAACTTCAACTGAACTGAGTTGTTTTTCCTCCTGTTTTCATAGCATAGTATCCAGCAAACCTTGTCTGCTCATTATGCATATACTGGACCGAGAACCTTCCTCTGAGCTGACATGCACTCTACGGAATCCGAACTGTTCTCGTTTCCGTTGATGTTCACTTTCAAGAAGCTCAATTTTGGATTAGGTTATCATACTCTATTTGTCTTAGTACAACAATCCATTAATATCTCATTCTATTTCAAAGTGAGGAAAAAACCAATTACTTACTGGTTCACCACACTTATTACTTCATTGCTTCTACATCATAACATTTTGGATAAAATATTTAACCCAATGTTACCAATCTTAACCTGCAGGTTTGCATTGCTTCAACTAACGATAAATTAATACCATTTATTCATTTCATGTACTCTTCACAGTACCATATGAATCTTGGCAACGCATGTACCATCTGACAGAAAACTCTGATGCACTTCTGAAACTTGACCCCAAGTATCAGGCCAGAATTGTTACTACTTATGATTGAAAAACTCATTAATGAGTCATTTGAACCATATTTCATATCAGCAATGGCTTTTCATCTTCTGATGATCACTTGTGGATCACACACACTTTATTCAATTTCATACCCAGTCCTTTCCAGTTACAGAAGTTAAATTCAATCTGTATGAATTGAACTTCATGCCTCTATCCTTTACTCTTGAAGGAGCAACATTTAATCAATCAACTGGAATTCAGTTTTGTATCAGCAGAAAACCTAGCGTGACACACCTGCGTGGTAGGCTAGTATTCTGCCACTGAGCAACCGATGCTTCCAATTAAGTTTCTCAGTGCACCTTTTCCTTCCTCAGAGCAAACATAAATACATCCAATCTAGACTATTCCATGGAATATAGAAAAGAATACCAACATTCTGGACTGTTCCCTTACCTACAATTCCGACTACTTTAATGATTCTTTGAATCATTCACTTGTAATCTCAAATATGGCCAATACCAACTCTATTCCCATGTAGTCTTGTAATTTACATTGGATTCTAACTCTGAGATAATTTTCTCCAATAATGTTGTCTTATACTCTGTGTTAAACAAAGCACCGTATTAAGTTACAACATTGAAATCAATCCTCTGAATAATTCATTGCAGTTGACTGAATTGCATGTCATTCTCAAGTTATCTTGAAGTGAATATCTAGTCGATAAATCACATTCATCAATTTAACCTGAAGAGTTATTTCCTATAAAGAAACCCTTCAAGTAACAATACAATAATTCATATGAATTTTGTCTTACCAAGAATTCTCCCCAGTTGGTTAAATTCAACAGTTGACTGAATTTTATTATAAAAAATTCAATTTTGAAATGTTTCACATCAAACACATAAATCACATGTATTTGACACATTGTCTACACATGAATTCTCCAGTTAACTGAATTCCCCAGTTGACTGAATTCTATTTAATCTTCCAATTATTTGTAGAATTATCTCACAAAACTACAAACAATTCACATGTTTAAGACCTTTTGTCTAACAATGGATTTTCAACCGTTTCTACAGTTGATTGAATTCTGTTTAATTTTCCATTTATCTTGGAAACCTAAATCAACAGTTGACTGAATTCCCACTGAATTCTGTTTAAATTAAAATAGAAAATTTATTTTCTCCATATGAGAACTCAATCAACTACAAGCCAGCGGTCACCCATCCCGGTATTAACCTGGCTCGATGTTGCTTAACCTCAGTGATCAAAAGAAATTTGGAGCGTACACAGCAAGTGGCTACAAACTCATAATTCTTTAATTCTTTTGATTTTCATTATATCTTCCTTTAAATTATCAAATTATTTGTCAGATCATGTTTTCGAGCAAAACTATAATCAAAAGACTCATTTGTAAATTATTTCTTTTGATTTTGAACTTTACCCACAATTCCTCGCTCACTTCCGGTTTCGTATTTCTACTTCCGGTGAACGATCTTCTCACCATTAACATGTTTTCGACTCCAAAACCATATAAATTTTAACAAAGCTGAATCTAATACGACCGATTCTTATCATTTCACCATGTTTTCAACACAGAAAACAAGAAATTTTACCTCCGAGATCGTGTCGACCTCAATACTTTATCGCTTGTCATTTTGTGAGCGATAATACATTAAGATAAAATTACGCAGTAAATTTCTTTCTTTTGCTTCTTAAACCCACCAAAAACATGGCGGACTGTTAATAGAAGCCATTTAAGTAATAAAATTCTTATTTATCTACAAAAACCAGAAAACTTTTGTTATTCTCGTTCCACCGAGAGCCGGCCACGAGATCTCCACTCACGCTGCTCTGTTAATTAGGGGATAGACTTATGTGCTCCAATACTGGGGCCCAGATTGGGGGGATATATATTCCGGCATTATTTTTCGCAGATGACATAGTGTTGATAGGAGGTAATGAACAGGAATTAAATTTTCAGTTGAGTATAGTAAGTAGTTTTGCTGATGAAAATGATTTAGTTCTGAGTAGTACTAAGAGTAGGGTGATGGTAAGGAACAGGGCAGTCTCAGAGAAGAAATGGACCCTTCAGGGAAATGAGATCGTAGAGGGTGATGTATCGGTGATAACCGGAATTGCCTTAGATTTAGAGGTTTTTGGGGCAGATCTAAATAGAAATGTTGAGTTGGAGGAAGTGCAGAGTTACAAATATCTAGGGATTACTATTAGTAATAATAGAGGCATTTTTAGTGTGCATATAAAAAATATTATTAAAGTTGGAGAAAAATTAGCTAATTTAACTCTTAGCCAGGCAGGAAATTCGGTGAATAGACCTTTCGCGTGTCGAGTTATTTGGGAATGTGTGGCTAAGCCTAGATTACTGTATGGGTCAGAATTATTTACGGTTACGAAGTCAGTGCTTGGGGACCTGGAAAAGATACAGAATAGACTGGGTAGGAGGGCACTAGGAGTTTCAGACAGGACACCACAGGAGGCAGTACAAGGGGAAATGGGATGGAGGTCGTTTGAGTGGGATATAAGGAGAAACAGATTGAAGTTTTTTGGGTTTGTTAATAGTCTGGAGGAACATAGGTGGAGTAGAAAGGTTCTGGAATGGATTAGGGAAGCCAACCAAAGTAGATGGTGGAAGGCCATCAGTAAGGATATGGAAAGTTTAGATATTGAGTACCCAGAGTCAGGTCACAATTATAAAAGTTTTGGAGAGTTAGTGAATAAGGCAGCGGAGAAAGGTTGGATGACTCAGTGGAAGGGGGCCGTATTGAGTAAGAGTTCACTACAGGTATATGGTCTAAGAGAAAAGTGGGGATGTAAAGGAATGGCTGAATAGTGATTGTGGGGGAAGGCTGTTGATAAAAGCCAGAGTGGGGGATCTTGGTCTGCATAGTAGGAATTATCATTGGGAAACAGGGGGACCAGGATGTAGGGTGTGTGGAGACGATAGGGAATCCATAAATCATGTATTTAGGGAATGTGAGGGATATAGATCGGAGAGGAAAGAATTACTTAGGGAAGTCAAGAGAGTCATGAGACCAGATGAGTATGAAACATGGTTAGGGGAAATGACAGAGGACCAGCAAATAGGGAGGTTATTAGGGTTAGGGGAGTCGTGTCAATGGGGAATAATTAGGGCAGTAATGGCTTTCTTAGAATCGAGCTGGAAGAAGAGGGGGATATATGAAGAAAATAGCGTCACTTTAGACTGTTTAGATGACTAGGGCTGGGGGGCCGGGGGATGGGACAGGGAAGGGGGAGTAGGGGGGTAGGTAGTGGGTGAGGTGAGTTATTCTGGATGGGGGAACTAGAGATTAGATAGGTGAGTCGGGCTCCCGATCACTAGTTTATTTACCTATTATTTGAACCAGTGATAATAGGTGCTGGTAGTGATGGGTAGATTAAGGTTTGGTGCAGCTATTAGTACATATTGGCAGATGATATATGTACTTTTGGACATGGTGGGCCGGTACCTACATGGGACCAATAATAATAATAATACTATTTACAATATGGAATATTGAAATAGTTGCTGGTTGGTTGGCCAAGAGTTTTCGTCGCTTTAATTTTTATTTCAGGAATAGGGGGTGGTTTGAGGGTCCAGGAGAACGGTTCTGGGTAAGTTCATTAATCTGTGTTTTATTATAAGGCGGATGGGTGGTGTTTGGACACTGGAAAAGGAAGTCGTCAGACGGCAGTGACTGGTTGGCGGGAAGGTTGGTTTGTCGGTTACAGTGCTTGAAAGGTAAGGTATTTTTCGATATTGTTTATCTTTAGTTATCGCAGGTATGTTGTAGGTGTCAGTCCAGCGGCTGGAGGCAGATGGTTTGGAGAGTTAACAGGATGTTGGTACTAATGATTTTATTTCTTGTAGGTACTTTTCAGGCGGAGAAAGAAAAGGAGTGGTAGTCATAGTTTAGTGGGGGATGTCGGTTACTTAGGATGTAGTCTCGGTGGGATTAGAAAAGTTGGTAAGGAGGCAGCTGGTAGATATGAAGGTGCTGAAGATCACTAGGTACTCACGTGGAGGACATCTTTAGCCTCTAGTTGTGATTGGTAGGGCTTACGAGGATATTGGACGCCTCAGGCTGTATAGGGATATTGGACGCCCTTTAGTGCGCTGGGGATTGTAGGCCCCAAGGGAAGGAGTGAGTGTTGGGGTGAAAGTTGTCAGTGCAGAAGGTGATAATTAGATAGGGTAGTTTTGCATCAGTGTAGGGGCCTGCACCGGGCGGTCAGCACGAGTGCTATTCACAGATTGGGGATAGTGCGTATTGGGTCTCCTCTCTAGCTGGATAGCCATGCTGCGTAAGCTCTGAGTGCCCACGAGACAAAAGTGGAGCGGCCAACATATCAAATCAAATCAAATCAAATCAAATCTGTGAGCGACAATGCAACAACTTACTTCTGCGTATTTAATTTCTTCTCTTTTGGTGTAAATACGAGCCAAATATTATGGCGGAGTGCTCTCTGACGTCTATAAAGCAGAAATAAAGGAGGAATTTACCTTTATCACGGACCAATTTGTCAACAAACCCAACAACTACGTCTTTCCGATTGATTGACAGCCAAGTTTTGGTTGTAAGCTCACTCCTTTCTTCACGTAAGCGTCTTTCTTTCACTGCAAAGAAAAACAGCTTAATCTTCATAAATAACCAGCTTATTCTAGAAATATCTCGCATAAAAATCGCCAACCGTCCTGTTGGTTGGCGTCAAATTTTAAAAGTGGTTCTCAAGCGAGGTTGAGCGGGAAACTGAGCAGGCGATGGTGGCGCCACCGTTGGTGGTCGGAGGGCGAGTCCAAAATGTTTATTTTTTATTGACGTTATATAGAACTGGCTATCGCATAGTCCTAATGTCCACCTGGGTTTGTATTCTCATTTTAATAGAAACTTGATGGACCTATTAAGTTGCAATATTATATGAAAAACCCTACAATAATGGTGTGTTTTAATATTAAATTATGTTATTTTATGTATCATATAATTGTGCATTTATAAATTCTCCTGTCACCTTTATGTCAATATAAAGAATAAATATCCCAACCCTTGTTAATTTCAAGGTATCTTCTTTCTTTAAAAGTAAATATTTCCAAGAGAAAACTGATGCCATATTTTGAAATAACTTTGGGACTTTGGGTCATCAATATACAATAAGTGGACCACAGACTTACAGCACAGCTAACTTCCCTTATATTATCATCATAAATTGTACAATTTAGTGAATATATATTTTCTCTTATCTCCATATACACAAAGATTATCATCTGCAATTAATTTGTAAAATAAAAATGGATAAAAGTGATTCAATTAGTCTCAATAAAAATTGAAACCATCCACTATTTAGTGATTTATAAGAGATACACACAAATAGAGCTAGGTTTAACTTAGAAGTCATATAACTATTACTTACTCTAAACCTGACTTATGTCTATATACAGTTTCTTAAAAGATGGAGTTTAGAACTCATGTTTATCCTCTGTGAACATAAACTTACAAAGATAACATAACCACTTTCTTTGTTGTGGAGAAAAACTGGATATACTCTTAACCTCCATTCTATGAAGGCATTTTTTTCTGTCTGTGCTGGAAAATGTTACAGTGCCAATTTAACAATATCCATTGCCATGTAAAAGTTTTTGCAACAATATGAATTATCATGCAAAAAATCAATGGTAGGCATGGATATGATGACAAGCTCTAAGTCTGCAAGATGAAGCTGGCTTGACCAGGGCACTATTAGCCGTCATCCACCTTGCTACTTTGGGTATTCAAATCTTTGGCAATCAGAGTGGATCAGTGAAGCAATGCCAGATTTCACCAATTACCGGTTGTATATATTATGAGGTGTGCCAAATCAATCATGTGGTTCCTGAAAAATAACGAGGAAAATAATAAATAATACATCATAAATAGATTAAAGAACTTGTTAAATATATTTCATCATGTTAAAGTAATGTGACATTTTCAGTACACTTTGCAAGCTTTCCCCAGGACTAATCCACAAACTGATGTTAAAAAAATGGTATCAAGCAGATATTCTTCATCACATAACATCAATTCATGTCAAATAATAAGTTTCTTTCTGTTTTAAAATTATAAATTTTTTATTGTGTCACTCTTGCAAAACTGATGTTCCCTCCCTCCTTAACTGATTGACATTATTTTTTCTTCAGAAAAATCAATTTGAAAATCATTTAAATCACCTCAACAGATGTTTTGGCTAATATATGCTACTGGAGTGAGATTTATTTTAAAGGATAGAAAATTAACTATTGAACATATTATAAAATATATCATAATGATAGTATTTGTCAACAAAACAAGAATATCTATCATTCGCTGTTTTGCATTTTGCAATAGAACATGCCTGCAGCAGATAGTTAAGTTTAGAGACATATATGCTATACTGGAAAACTATTCTTGGGCACTTCAGTCATTCCAACATGGACCATAACTTTGTCAAACGAGAGCATTAACTCTAAGTCCCGCCACTGAATGTGGTAGTCTCTCCACTGAATGTGGTAGAATCAGATGATTTAAGAAAGTGTTGAAATGTTAGCTGTCTTATAATTGCAGAATGAAGAATACAAAGTCAGACACACATTAAGAGTCTATCACAAACGATCTGAGCAATCCCTGGCACTTTATCGCGCAAACAAGATTTTCACAAAAGTGGTTACCATGGAAACAGAAATTGATCCAATCACAGCCGTTATCAAACTGATATATACAATGTGTCTGTGTAATATGAAAACAATCTGAGCAATCCCCAGGACTTTATCTCGCTAACAACACTATCTGTGGACAAACTAACGAACAGACGGACATCACCCAAAAATACCAACAGAGCATATTAGTATCACCCCAGAGCTCTGACGAAATCTGGATTGCATCATTCTCCCCCCGCCTTGACTTTGTCGAAGAGGGGGACTTAAATTTGGGTGTGGTTGGATGATTTCTATTGCCATGGTAACCACTTTACCAAATGGCGGGGGACTTATATACTCAATACTCTTTTTTTTAAAAATTATTTGGAACAGGGTTCATGTCAAAATGGCTGAAGGTGCTGGGGTTTCAGAACCTTGATTCTCTGCAGATTTAATGTAAAATTGTTCGCGGAGTCAGGAATATAAGAGGTCATATCAAATATATGTGTCACTTGCAATAATAATCCATCACCATCCCTACAAAACAAACATCCTACTTTTATGCAATATGCTTACAGCTAAGTAAATCTTATAGATCATTAAAAAAATTATAATTAATTTTTCGGTACACTTTTGAAAATTCTCCTATGAAAAATTAACATTTCTGTACTAGTAACTACTACACTATGTAAAGAATATCTTCATCTAAAAATGTATTTAAGTTTTATGAAAATATATGATAAATACTTTATTAAGAGTATGAAATATACATCTTCAGGAGACATTTTCTGTAACTGAAATAAGATTATTACTTATCTCAAAATATCTTTTTGACAGACATATGTACACACAATTACACACATACAGAGCCAAATCAATACTTCGTTTTTTTGCATGCTTAAATTATACCTTCACAACTGCTGACTTTCCTTAACCGCAATTTGTCATGTAATCTTGCTTAGTCAGTGGCTATTTATAGCACTCATGATCCAAAAGTACATCAGTAAGCCACTGCCTTTCCAAATTACACATTGGCCATAACCAGCAGAAGATAATCACATAGGGTACACACGATTGAAATCCGTCCATCTGCCGCCATGGTCGCCGGCCCGCCGGCAGGTATGGCCCGGCGGATTTTGGCGGAACCACCGGCTTCAATCGTGTGCACCCATAATGTTGCCTAGTCAGTGACTATTTTCAGGACTCATGATTCATAAGTAGGTCACACATAAGTTGTTTGGCTGCTTACAGTATATCTATAACTCAAACAAGTGTTAAGGAATAGCAAAATTATGCATTTGGTGACATTTTGAAGTAGGTGACCTTGAAAAGGTCAAGGTCATATTTAAGGTCATCCTATTTTAGGCCTTCACAGGATGGATCAGTGGTAATAATTTGGAGCTTGTAACTGAAATTAGCTGACAAAATAAAGCAAAATTAAGTTTTTGTGACAGACACACAAATGCATTCCAATACCATAGGTCCTGTGCTACTAGGTGCTAACTATACCATTCCTTGAACTATATCCTGTGTAACCAATTATTCCCCCAGTCTGAGTGACCAGGGACCATCTACAAATTCATCTTACCCAAAAGTCTTTCAAAAACATTGATCTGCGATTCTGGAGATTTTTCTTCTGTGTGCTTTCTTTTGATTCATTCCCATTTGTTTTTTCATTCATGCACTTGAGTGGTAGAAACAGTGGACTATTTTCAGTTAAAGCAATAGCAAAATGCGTTGTTTATAACACAAGAGGGAATCACCACAAACAAAGAAAAGAACAATGTGACCTTGGAAACACCTCAAAACAACAAAATGTGTCAAACTATGTCAAAATAACTTTTTAAAAACCCTTAGCTTACAGCAACAGTGAAAAGAATAGAAATTTAGAACTAATGCATGAATAGTTTAGGTTTGATAATGCCTACCTTAATTTGTGGTTAACTTATCACATTCACAAGATTTTCAGATATCAAGTCACATAACCTTAAATTGGGTCAAGGTCACTGACAAGCACACCACTTTGAGACATGGTTAAGATGCATCTATGATTTACATTTGGTAATGCCATTGTTATTTGTTGTTAACTTATTGTATTCACAAAATGTATAGAGATAGTGTCACATGACCTTAAAATAAAGGCCAAGGTCATCATCTAGTGCATTATATTGAGACAATGATAAGATGTATTCATGATTAAAGTTTAGTAATAATATGACCTTAAAATGTAAGTCAAGGTCACCACAAGGCATCACGATTAGGAATATTGACAAGGAGCTTCCATGGTATAAGTTTAGTAATGGTATCATTATTTGTTTTAAAATTTTACAAATATAATAATAAATCCTTCCTCAAATTCAGGGAGGTTTTCCCGCTGGGATCTGCAACCTTATTTGAGTAAAAATAAATAAATCCATGTGTTCAATATTGTGTGAAAATGCAAAGAGGTGAACAGTATCATACATCTCGTCACAACACTTATCTAGAATAAATACTAAGAAATATATGGATGTGAATGCATCACACTACAACAGTCCTCTCGTGGCTTGGAGAGTTATCTTTACCTTTATTTTCTCTTCTATTGTGCAGAAAAAAGGTACAGATAATAATAAAAAAATCAAAAAGACTCAAATTCAAAATTCACCATATTAAAATGCTTGTCGTTTATTAGTCCTAAGGTTATAAGACAAAAAAGTTCTATGTTCAAAATAATAATCAATTTTATTGCAGGTAATATTCTAAATATTAAAATTGTTAAAAACCCAAATTAAAGATGAAGCATAGAATTTTGTTTTAACTGATCTAGGATGTATAATTACGATTCAACATTCAGGACTGAGTTTTAGTAGACGGATTCAGGCAAGGACCATACCTCATTGTCGACCTCCCATCCCTCTGACTCTCCGGCTAACTGGTAGTGCTTCTTCCTCAGCTCGGCCAGCTTGACTCGCTCCTTCTCCAGCTCACTCTCCAACTCTAACACCTTCACCTGAATCACAACACCACGCCTCAAATATATATATAACAATGCCTTATGGATTGATTGAAGGTCCTAACCTACATCATATTATCAAAGAGGATGCTGGGGCTATCCTACTCTCCTAAAATATTCTATTTTTTTTCATGTTGCTTTTGTTGTTGATAAACTGAGAAAAGTAATACAAACCTGGGAATCCATTTCGTGTCGTTTGGCTTGATGCAATGTCAACTTTGAGAAATCCATTGTGTCTGGAATTTCCAACAAGATTAATTTTCATCAAATGTTAATTGTGACTTCAACATCTACAATACATTTATATATTAATATATATCTTTGTTCTTACAAAAATATTTTTTTTTTTAAACTGCTGTGAAAAACATAATTAAGGATCACATAGACAAACAGGGTCTGTTTTTTTTGTGCCCTTCTAACTTAGTTGTTCGAGGGACATAAAAGGGAGGTGAGAAAGGTAAGCTGACAGACTGACCCATGTCATCAATCATCTGGGAGGCGGCCTTGGCAGAGGCCATGACAGCCGCCGTGGCTTGGGTGACACCTTTGGAAGCGTCGGACAGCTGCTGCAGGTTGGGACTCTTGCGGTCGGCTTTCACCTTGGAGGCGACCACCAGCTGGGTCGTGCTGGCTGCTATCTCCTGCGAGCACACCACCAACTCTTCAAACTTGCCGTCACCCTTCACAACTTTGTCTGCTCCCTCCCTGTGGTAAAATAATACCTTGTTAGGTCATACATTTGTTTCTGATCCCTCCCTGTGGCATAATAATACCTTGTTAGGCTTTACATTTGTTTCTGATCCCTCCTTGTGGCATAATAATACCTTGTTAGGTCATACATTTGTTTCTGATCCCTCCCTGTGGCATAATAATACCTTGTTAGGTCATACACTTGTTTCTGATCCCTCCCTGTGGAACAATAATACCTTGTTAGGTCATACATTTGTTTCTGATCCCTCCCTGTGGAACAATAATACCTTGTTAGGTCATACATTTGTTTCTGATACCTCCCTGTGGCATAATAATACCTTGTTAGGCTATACTTTTGTTTCTGATCCCTCCCTGTGGCATAATAATACCTTGTTTGGCTATACATTTGTTTTTTCTGATTTGTTAGCATCTTTATTTTGTATGACCTTTAGACAGAATTTATATAACTTTGAAGCTTACACAAGAACATTAGCACCCCATCCGACGGCCTTAGCTGCTGATATCAGACCCTCTGTCCACCGATGATGGCGCTTATAAAATTCTT
Source organism: Amphiduros pacificus (assembly GCA_949316495.1). Classification (NCBI taxonomy): domain Eukaryota; kingdom Metazoa; phylum Annelida; class Polychaeta; order Phyllodocida; family Hesionidae; genus Amphiduros; species Amphiduros pacificus. The sequence continues at coordinate 51,377,974 of OX439001.1, read as the reverse complement.
TAGATGATCCTGTGCCCTGAATATAGATATATAGTGTATGAAAATACAAGTAAAAATAATGACGTATATGAAACCGACAAAAAGCGGAGACAAGAGAGCAGAAGGTAAGTATAGATAGCGTGTCCGACGCGTAATGACTTGCCTAATTTCTACTGTGTATTACCTAATCACAGGAATGTCCATTTTACAGTATATTTCATTCATTTGTCTATAAGAGGCAATTTTGTCTAATCATATTATCTGGCTTGAATTTTTTTTTGCAAAATTTTTTCTAAAATCTGTATAATGAAATAATATAAAAGATCTTATAAATTCTTTTGCAGAATATTTCTGAAGTGTTATCCTACAATTCAGGTATTAATTTACCTCATGGAACAATTTAAAGCATATTTTTCCATACAACTCACCCTTCCTTGTGATGCTGCGATTTCTCTCTGCAAATGCTTTGATTTCTCCACGAGGACTTTGATGGCAGCCATAAGGCTATTACAGGAGTCCAGAATCTTCTCATTGACCTCCAGCTGTATGCCAGTATGTGCCTGCCGCGACTCTGCTAACATGTCCTGTCAAACCAAGTCAATAGACTCTAAAGTCTCCATCTTAACTTTGCATACTCAGTTATACTTGTAACCATGCTGGTAAAGCCAAATATCAAATTATCAATATATATATATCTATATCAGTTAGTCACAAAAGTGTTATGCTTGTTGACTTCTCAGAAAACAGGTTACTTGCTTCATTCAAATTTCAAATATACTGACACAATAATAAACTACACTTTATTAAAGCAATCTATCCCATGTTCTATGCAGTGGGATCCTAGAGTGTGCTACAGCTACCTACCTATCCCATGTTCTACACAGTCAGGTGTGAATACTCACTGCGATCCTAGCGTCAGCCTGCTCTATGGCTACCTACCTATCCCATGTTCTACACAGTCAGGTGTGAATACTCACAGCGATCCTGGCTGCAGCCTGCTCTATGGCTACCTAACTATCCCATGTTCTACACAGTCAGGTGTGAATACTCACTGCAATCCTAGCGTCAGCCTGCTCTATGGCAACCTACCTATCCCATGTTCTACACAGTCAGGTGTGAATACTCACAGCGATCCTGGCTGTAGCCTGCTCTATGGCAACCTACCTATCCCATGTTCTACACAGTCAGGTGTGAATACTCACAGCGATCCTGGCTGCAGCCTGCTCTATGGCAACCTACCTATCCCATGTTCTACACAGTCAGGTGTGAATACTCACAGCGATCCTGGCTGCAGCCTGCTCTATGGCAACCTACCTATCCCATGTTCTACACAGTCAGGTGTGAATACTCACAGCGATCCTGGGTGCAGCCTGCTCTATGGCTACCTACCTATCCCATGTTCTACACAGTCAGGTGTGAATACTCACTGCGATCCTGGCTGCAGCCTGCTCTATGGCAACCTACCTATACCATGTTCTACACAATCAGGTGTGAATACTCACAGCGATCCTGGCTGCAGCCTGTTCTATGGCTACCTACCTATCCCATGTTCTACACAGTCAGGTGTGAATACTCACTGCGATCCTGGCTGCAGCCTGCTCTATGGCTACCTATCTATCCCATGTTCTACATGTGAATACTCACAGCGATCCTGGCTGCGGCCTGTTCTATGGCTACCTACCTATCCCATGTTCTACACAGTCAGGTGTGAATACTCACTGCGATCCTGGCTGCAGCCTGCTCTATGGCTACCTATCTATCCCATGTTCTACATGTGAATACTCACAGCGATCCTGGCTGCGGCCTGTTCTATGGCTACCTACCTATCCCATGTTCTACACAGTCAGGTGTGAATACTCACAGCGATCCTGGCTGCAGCCTGCTCTATGGCTACCTATCTATCCCATGTTATACGCAGTCAGGTGTGAATACTCACAGCGATCCTGGCTGCAGCCTGCTCTATGGCATTGCTGGTTTGCTGCATCTCCTGGTCTATGAGGTCTCCCATCTGTTCTGCCTGTACGTCCTCCACCTTGGGCACGAGCTCCTCTGCTTGCACCATCATGCTGCGTATAAACTCTACCACCTTGTCTGCCTGACCAGGAATATCTCCCAGTGTTCCTTCAACATTAGATACACTATCTCAATGTCAAATCATAAAAAAGTCAACAACACCTCAAATTATATTTCAATAAGAAAAAAATAATTATGTTCTTGTTGCACTAATGGTTTATTTTCCTTTTCTCTTCCATAATATTTATTATAGAATTTCTGATGTTGCAAAAAAGAATATGTTAGAAAATATAATTTTACAAAAAATCTGATTGAAGTCACTTAGGCTGATATTAGAAGCATTCTTACCATCTTTGATGAGTTCTAGTAATGATAAGCTTTCATCTCCAGCTGATTTACATTTGGCTGTTAATTCTAAAAGAAAACAGGCAATTGTTTATAATTATCCACATTTTTGAACACTTGGTTACCAAAAATCGCTTAATTTTTACGATTCCAAAATTTACATCTTGGTTATCTTTAGCTTTCAAGAATATAATATTTTAATTTATAATATTTATCATTCACAAAATATGTTAAAACACATAAGTACTTGCATATTGCAAAACAAAATTTTTTAAAAGCCTAACAGATTTGTTTTCCTATTTCATTGATATATTTGTGTGATAAGTGTAGCATAGATGGCACTCACCGTCTCCCTGCTCAATGGGGGCAGCATTGGCAGTCGCCTTGCCATTCAGTATGAGGTCTGCCAGGTGATGAGAAAAGTCACACACGTCCTTCACCACATCACCAACAGCTGAATACACCAACAGCAATCAACAGCAATCAAACATATTTATCTCTCTTTGTGCAAACAACATTAACTTCAATTTAAAAAAGATATGTAACATAAATCAATTACACCTTAACATCTCTTTCCTAGAGAGAAAGAGATGTTTGCATTTTTCTTGAAACAAAAACAAATATTATATTCCATATATCATGTTCCATGTAATAATTCTTTATTTGATTCTCACTGAGATAAAATTATTTTCTCTATTAAAAGTGGTGGGTTGTTTTGTTCATTTTTCCCCATTCTTATTGTTTTGATTTTATTTTAAATATTTATGAATCATTATGTGATCAACAACATAAAAATAAATCTTGTTATGATTTCATGCTTACCTGCACTATCAGTAGAATATTGATTACAAGATTCTTTTAATCTTGTAATAGACTTAAGAACTGGTTCTGACCGATGCAACATGTATTCTGAAAGAAACAATTAAATTTGATCTCTGAAACTTAAAAAGAAAACATGCTTTTGCAAACCTTGATACAGATTCAAAGTATTAAAATAATTAAGGATCCTAATATGTTTATTTACATTCCCAGAGAATTAATGTAACAGAACAACAGTCTGTGGAAATGTAATTATATGAAAACTATCAATTTTTTTTCATATTTGTCCTAGTTGTCAAAACTGTCACATAAATCTTAAATCCTGCATCTCTGAATTTGGTTGCCTTGTATATAAACTTGTTTGGAAGAAGGTGCTTACCTGCGGTACATGACACCGTGTTGTGATGTGGATCATCAAAGAGACTCATAGAGTCCCGAATAATAGTCTGCCCTTCCTCTACAGCCTTCACTGTAAACATGGCATGGGTCATGCAGGTTAGAAAGCAACATAAACAGCCCAGCAGCCAGACACATCATACAATCAATATACTTGTCAGGCTTGCTAAATCGCTTCCCATTTCTAAACAAGGTGTTCATAAAAAATACAACCGAAATAATTCTCATGCAATACTTGATCAAATATTCTAGTGGTGAGCAACTATAATTCACAAATTTCTCTTTGAAATATAGTTTGTTGTAAATTAATTTTTCTTTTGGATGGGTAGGAAGGGAGCAAAGTTATTGTGGTAGATGGGGACTTTGTTCAATGCTAGGCTTTATGCGAGTAATCATATTTACAATACTTGCTTTTGCCATTTTAAAATATCATGTATTATGACATGTATATATGTTCTCAATTATCAAACTACATAATGTATATAGTTGCTTATATTTTGAATTTCTAATGGAATTCAAAATTCACTCTAAGTAGTGCAAAGAATTAGAAGAGAGCACAAATTTGGGTTTGATGGCAATGCTTCTTAAGTCCATGCTGACCAGATACAAGAAAAAGGGAAAAAAAGAAAAAAAAAGAAGAAATCTTACCAAGGAATTCTTTGGTGTGATCTGCCATTTGTTGATGTAATCGAGATTCTGTGGTTTCACGGTCGCGAGCAGAATTGTCAAGGTCACGTTGTAATGAAGCAATATCTTGCTGGCATTTGGTTAAGGAGTCTTCTAAAGCTGACTTGGCAGACTCTAGTGATGTTAACTGCTCATCCATTTTCTGCAGGACACATACCATAGATAGAACCATCAATTAATGCACGCTGCTCAATTATAATTAATCTTCCCAATAACAAAAGCTAGCTAACTTGTTATATAATATTCATTCCACCTTCTTTGAGGTACTGTATACAGACAAATTTTCGCGACCTTTTTATTTTCGCATTAATTCGCGCCAGGACGTCATTCACAAAATTAAATGGACGCAAAATTGAAGAGGGGACTCTCCCGGTCATTTTGATACCAAGCATGACCATATTGACCCAGTGACAGCTGAGATAATCGATGTTTTAGGAGCCCAAAATTTGTACCAGATGCATGAATTGCCGGTCCTGATTAACAAAAATAAAATGTTTCTTCATGTCAGTTATGATTCAAACAGAATTACCTTGTATATGAAGCACAAAACAACATTGTTTTCCAAAAATTCAAAATGTTTAAGTGATAAACACCTGTTCACAGTTGACAGCTCAAACGGCTGATCGCACATTTCACTGTAATTCAAAAATTTTAGCAGATTTCAAACTCGATTTTCTCTGCTTCTAAACAAGATATCAACAAGCGGATTTCGCGTGCAGATTCTGTGAAATCCAGAGATTTTAGAAATCCAAAATTCGTGAAAATAAAACGGCGCGAACCTGTCAAAAACAGCGATGGCGCGAAAATAACTAGGCGCGAATTTTTCTCTGTATACAGTATCAATCTATTATTCATTTATTCCAGTTTAATTAAGATGTCAGTTTTAATATAAATAGATTTGGTTCCAAATAATTTCGAATATTTTCACTGCCTTTATTTACTCCCAAGAGCTTCATAAAATTTGTATTTTCTTCATCAACTATTAATCAAATCATATTGTGCTTTGTTGTTGGTACCTCTCTCTCCTTTTCAAGGATCTCTTTATGTTTCTCCACGGTGGCGAGCTGTGCGGCCGTGGAGGCCTCTGTCTGCACCAGGTTACACTCCATGTGAGACTTCTCCTGCTTCAATACATTCAACTCCTGCTCCACTGTCTGCAAACACAATGGAAAATATACCTCTCTGTAAAGGCTTTACAGAATGGATGCCATAAAATTTCAATATTTACATCAAATATCAGAGGCATCAACATGCATTCAGTCAATCTGATGTTTCTATTTATCTGTCTAATATTTGTGTCTTACCTTCTGCTTTTGTTCCATTTCCACCCGGGACCTTTTTTCTTGTTCCATGATTTTCTTCACTTCTGCATTCTGAAGGACATTTTTAAATCATTATAAACTTTTGACAAACATCATACCATTGCAAAATATTTCAAACATGAATATTTACTGAAAGCAATAACAAGAATATTATTTCTTCATTTTGTCATATTTTCTTTTAGAACGAGAAGAAACACACTTACCTTTCTTAACAAAGCCACATGTTCCCCTCTCAATTGCGTATAAATGTCTTTCATTTTCTTGAATTTATCCTCATTTGCTCTGGCCATTTCTAGAAAAGACAACAGTCAACTTATAAAATTTATCCTGAATTACATTTCCAATATTCTGCTACCACAGATTTTGATTAACATTTCTTGTATTTTCATTCTTTCATGTTATAGGTTATTTGATTTGACAGATGATCTGAGAATAATAATTAAGCCTTTCAAGGGCAGTGATGAGAATCCTTAATGTCAAGTCGTTTGAAGTGACCTACTTTCTACGGATGCCACCTGTGCCGACACATCAGCGTTTTGCTCCTGTTCCTTCAGACAATTGCGTAATGACTCATTCTCCTGAAACAACAGTAGGTTCTTGTTAATATACAAATATAATCATCCTATATATGCCAACAATAAAGCCATCAATAAATCTTTAAATTTGAAATTAATTCCTTGTAATATTTCCCCCGATTTCATTTTTTTCTTCTTTACTCAACTTCACAAAATATACCTCTTGTGTTGACTCTGCAATCTGCTTCATTTCTGACAACTCAGACTCTAATTCTCGGATCCTGTTCTGGAGTGACTCTATCATCGCAAAATCCTAAAGTATCAAAATTCCATCAATTAGTTGGGCAAAAACATTACATCATTATATACAAGAATGAGACAATGATTGGACAAACCTTCAGAGAACTCACCTCAGCGCGCACTCTCGCTAACTGCTCTTTGAGTTCATTAATTTCCCTCATCAACTGTTCTATTAAGCGGTCCCTATTGAATAAATTCATCAAATAAATAAATACCAACTTGATTATTGCCTCAAGAAATTAGACAACACTTATTACATGAAATATTCAAGGGTGTTTTATTCCCAGTTGCATGATTATTTTATGGATATATGACGGTAGTTTGGCAAGCTTACCTGTCATCAGGCACGGGAGGTGATGGGGCGCCATTCTGCCCAAACATGTCTGTAAACTGTGGTAAATCTTCCTGAAATTTTCCACAAAAAGAAACTTGATCAACCTCACAACTAAAACATTACAAATCCATTCTAACAAATAAATAAAGCAATTCAGCAATGAGGAAATGTTAAAAAATTTAGTTTATTTTTAAAACTAGTTCTAACCTTATTAAAATTTTAAATTTTTTTCACAGCACAGACTAAGGAATTCTAACCTTATTTCAACTATAAAAAAAATGATTGCAAAATTGGAGTATACAGATTTTTGTATGGACTCACAGCACAGACTGAGCTGGTGTCAATGAGGAGGTCAGCAGAGTCATCCGGTGTCTGGGCGAGGGGCTCCGGCTCTGGGTCCGGTATGATGGCCACCGGAGCCACATGACTGTTCAGATCAGATGCCCGTAAAAAGTTGGGAGGATTCTGCAAAAATTAATGACAGTTTATCCTATCATAACCGGAAATGAAGCTATCATTTTGATATATTGTGCATTCAAATTCATTTACATGTCTAAAATCAATGGCCATAATAAGCAAAATAAGATGTTTCACCAGAACTATGCTTTTTTATTGATTATTTGATAAAATAATATGAATAATTGAATTTTTTTCTGAAAAATTATCCCCAAAATAAGATTTGTGATTGGTAAGAAGATTTATCACTACCCTGATACCCTCCTTCCATTTACCCTCCTTCCATTTACCCTCCTTCCATTTACCCTCCTTCCATTTCCCTTTGTTTGGTAATACTTACATCTGGTAGAGAAGGCACTTTAATAAGGTTTTTGAAGTATTGCAGATTTCCACTGCTGTAGTAAAACTGCTTCAAACTGCAATAAGATAGTAATAACAGAGGTGTCACTAATGATGGAGTAGGGGATTTCTAAATCTTGGTGAAACTCAATACATCTGTTTACAAATACTATGGATCCTGTTTCTGGAACAATTTTGAAAATTTAACAGAAATTCTTTCCATTTGGCATTGACTTTTTTTTAATCTAAAAGTTATGTTTGTATTGCCAGTTTTCTGTCATGATAAAATTGTAATGTAGATTTTCAATATGGATTTTTGCTCAGGACAAAATTAAATTATGATATTGATGATAATGATAACGATGATAATGATTTAATTCATTTGAAACAAAGAAAATATTAATCAAATGTTGGATGGTGGTGAGTTCCAATATGCTGTCTATGTGACAAGAAATAAAATGGCACAACCAATTTAAGAGTCAATGTCACTGCAGAAAGGTTAAAGGTCAAAAGGTCAAAATCTGAAATCATACATTTTACTTTGAACAAAAAAATATATGGTTTAAGGGTGCTTCTTGACTAGGAAAGTTGCATACATTGCACAGATCTGCCATTTGTTGTTCTGACTTTAGCTTTGGAGCTGAGGCTAAGAGATTTTGTGTGTGTACCTTTTATACTGCTTGTTAAATCTGTCTCTGTGTCCCCCAAGGGTGTCCGCGGGCAAGCCTGAAAACACAGAATACTCTTTAACACAAACTGGTAGATTTATTATTTCCAATTGCCGAATAAACAAGATTAAATAATTCTAATAATTACAAACGTTAACTGTCATTATTCTATTTAGCTATTCATCTTACCTTTTAAACAATATTAGTACAAACCACACAGATAAAAATGTTTAAATTTGGCACAACACACAAGTTAATAAACTGAAAATAACCAAAGAATAAATGTTAAGGTGGACACCTAGGATGGATGAATGGTTATTCTGATAGGAAAACCAAAGATTGAGGCAAATAATTCATCAAAATCATATGGATTCAGTCTCAACCAGCCCTCTTCCCAATAAACCAACACATCTTTTTCAAGTGATCTGTGTGTATACCATACCTCTTAGTCTAGTATACCTACCAGTATATATAAATCATCAGAACCATATAGGGTCTCTATAAACCCAGTCCCTCAGGTAGAATATATCCTTACATGTGTATGTAAATATCATAGGAACTAATTATAATCTACCAATACCAGTCTCCAAGACCAATCAACAATCAGAAGCATATTATATCAATCCATCCAATTCCCCTAGCCCCAATATACCAATATAAATATCATTAGATCTGTATAAGGCCTCTTCGGACCAGTCCCCAATGCCCAATATGCAAATAGTGATTATCAGAACGATATAAGATCTAAGATTTCAATTCCCAATGCCCTCCTCCCCCCAAAGAAAAAGGTCATAAGAACTATTCTCTGTCTATTTACATTAGGTTCACACATCGCATGCAATATCACTGATATATTACAAGTGTCTCCTCATTTAAATCTTAGTGCGGGAGCTGTTCCTCATAAATATTCATCAGTTATTCATGACTCACAGGCTACAGCGCACTGATTGGTCAGGCATGTCAGGCATGATTTTAATAACAGTAAATATTAATTAAACTTATTTGTTTGTGATAATTGGAAACTCTAGAAATGTATTCTGAAATTTCTATTGTAAATTCAGATGGTAATAAAAACAGAGAGAGAATACAACCAGCTAGAAAAGGTTTGCACACAGCTTTTGATGGAGTATTAATGGTCATGTTGCATTCAATTATACTCATTTGATAACCCTCCAAATGAATGATGTGTTTCATTGATTTACAATTAACAATGATCAACTGTTCAAAAATAAAGATTCAAATTATGTTTTGGAACCCTGCAGGAATAATGATGCGAAAATGGTCTTAAATGCTAAGATTAAAACACAGCCAATGCCAACATACAAGTAAGTGCCATTTCTTATCTATCGGTCAGGACTCAAATGTAATTGTTCAAAATCAGTTCACTGACTCCCAATTTACAAAATTCATTGGACATTGATTTTTGCTGCATGTTCCTCTCATGGTTCACACAATCTAATTCTAAAATACCATAATGACCATCCAGAAATAGAGCAAATCAATATCAAACATTATAAAAAAAATAACAATCCCACGTACCAGGAAAGAAATACGATAGTACCATATAGTTCCTACTGTATGTGACACACTTTCTAAAAACACTGAATCAGTTTCAATTGATATTTGAGTTCTGAACTAGTCCTGGTTCTATCATCATTAGTTGAGAAGGATTTGATGATGCAATGAGATATTGATGTCAGAAAACCAAGATTTGTTGTTATTAGTAACTATATGGTAATAATTGCAAACATTGTATGGGTCAGCCCTATTTTAGGAGACTGTAAACTTTTTAAGGTCATATTCTACAACACCTACCACTCCATGGCCCAATCTCTTCAAAATATCAAAGGTCAAATCAAGGTTTTAAAGGTTCGTGTCACATGATCATTGTTGTATGTATGTATATATAAAAAACTTTGGTATGTTAGACCATTAAAATATTAAAGCAAATTGATGGAAAAACCTCCATGCATTTTGTAAAACTACAAATTAGTTCTAAGCTTAGATAATCATTAACAAGGAATAAAATATAAAATTTACTGCAACATTTCCTATTCTATGCATAATCCCTACAATTTAGTATAAAATATAAGGACTATGACACATATAAACATATATATTTATATATTTGTTATGCATGCAATTGAAATCTAATAAAAAAGCAAAGCAAAGCATGTGATATTCTGCAAAAAAAAATAAAAAACAAAAAGAAAGAACACTTTACTCACTTGAATGCAGTCTAAATAGTATTTTGACGATCTGGTCATAGAGCTGACAGGAGTCTTGTATACACTGTATGAGGGGAGCTAGCCGACACTGGCCTGTGCTTGTCATGGAGTTGGAACGAGACATGTCTAATGATCCAAACACTGCAAATAGGGAAAAAACAAACTTTTGCAATCAATATGAAATTAAATAGGTTTGAAAGAAAATATAATTCTTACTTCAAATATGCTTGAAATCCTTCGTTGTTTTTCAATCTATGGCAAAAAACATTTGAGAAAAAATAATTTCACATTGTCCTATTAAAAATCATATGAATATGTAGTCAGGGTAAATGCTTTACGGCATTGTTCTCATTGCAATATAGTTTAGGATTATGAACATTCATTTACTATGATGTTTCCTCCATTGCATGGTGTATCACTCGTATATTATCTTATCACTCTGACTGACACTTAAGTACTTGCACATTCAAGATTCAAGTACACTCCTTACATTGATTTAGAGAGAAGTTGAACCAACAAAAATTAGGTGATTTTTTTCAGTGTTGATACATATTTCTGTGTCATAATATCACAGTAATAAGACATACACACAAGAATGCTCAAGTAACAAAATCAAATTTGTACATTTAAAGTTTCACTGGTGTCTATTTGGTCTTTACTGAATTACCTCATTATGGCCATGTGCTAAATCAATCTGAATATATGAGAAAAATAAAAAAAATAAAAACTTGAAATTTTCTTCAAAGTCTAAATTCCTATTCTCTATATTTATTATCTCTCAGGAACCTTCAGGTGCCCCCAGGGCTCATGCAGTGTAACCCCAGAACAGTACTGACCTTGTGTTTGTAAGGAGAGAATATCGTCCATGTAGTCTAGCATGTCCACGCATAACTCAAAGCTGAAATATCACACCAACACACTCCATTATTCCATTGTATTCAGGGGCAGTGATCAAAATAATGGGAAACAATTGTCCGTGCAATTGCGAGAGTTTAACGTTTACACAATATCTTAAAAAATTTTCGATGTCTGGGAGAGTTTGCCTAGATACAGATGACATGTTGATAGAGACTCATTTAAAAATATATGTCAATTTGTCATACTGACATAGTTTGTCTTGGTATCTATGCCATGTTGATATAGTTTGTCTTGGTATCTATGCCATGTTGATATAGTTTGTCTTGGTATCTATGCCATGTTGATATAGTTTGTCTTGGTATCTATGCCATGTTTACATAGTTTGTCTTGGTATCTATGCCATGTTGATATAGTTTGTCAATATCTATGCCATTTTTATATAGTTTGTCTAGGCATTTATGTTATGTTCACATAGTTTGTCTTGATATTTATGTCATTTTAACATAGTTTATCTAGGTATAGGTAGAGTATACTCACTAGTTATTGACGTCATGTTCACAGAGTTTGTCTAGTTCCTCATCGTCCATCATCATGTTGCCTCCTATTTGTGGATACTGCAACATTGCATTATAACATATTTATCTACTTCAAAAACAACCAGTGACTGAGATAGTGTATAAAATGTTTTTTTGTCTTAAACCTGTTTTAATTCATCAAATAATGGAAATTAGTGGAAAGAGACCACAAAGGTTGCTGGTCTTTGCCAAGAGTTCCTTGCTAACACCAAATAGCCATGCTCAAAGTTAGAACACTGCGAACAACATAAAGTTATGAAAACCCCTTTTCTGAGAAGAAACTGTAATTTACTGTAACATGAATCATATGTTTGGATTAAACTTGTTTAATCAAAGCCAGTCAGTGTTCATTTAACTATTCACTTTCTTTAAATGTTTGCATTTTTCAGAAGCTGGGTGAAGTTAACAGAATTACACCGCTAATTCTTGGACAACTCTTCTGAGGTATAAAAATCAGAGGTATTGAGCATAGAAATACAATATTGTCACGACTCACATCACTGGTATGTACCAGATTGTGACCTCATGCATCATGCAACTTCACATTTTATATAATGCATAATAGCACCTATCTTCATGAGTCATTTTCAAAACTGACAATTTTTATCTATTATCTAAAATCCATTAACAAATACAGCTCTTCTCATATTATGCCCATAATATACCAAACAAAGTATTTTCAACTTTTTACAAAGTTCTTCAGAAATACATACCTTTTTGTGAAATGAGAGCTTCTGTAATAACAGCTTTGTGTAAAATGCTATTAGTCTTCCATAACCATCTTTTAAATGCCCCTATTGAAAGAAAATACAGGTATTATTCCATCCAGCAGAATATTGCCAAATCTTTATTGTTAGAAAATGTTATTTATCTGTGGAGAATCTGTGGAATGGATGGTTAAATTATTGTGATTATGATATATAAAGGGTTAAGAAAGTCAACTTACCCAGAGCTTGCCCAAATCTTTTATATAACCACAAAATCTCTGAGAATCTTGAAGAACCTAAAGATAAAAGACAATTTAATCGAATTAAGTGTAAATAAAAAGTGTAAATAAAAACCCATCATATTAATCTAATAAAGGCTTGACAGCTTTTTGGGGGTTCTGATGACAATGACAAAGAATAGTTTAGTTCCAAGGGTGAAACTTGATCAGATAGTAGCATCAAATTTCCCTTTTTTCAACATATGAGTCTTATAGAGACCAACGAAAAATATAGATCATTTTTAATGTTTCCAAAATAAATTCCTCAAAGAAATAGACTATGACAATGTCTACTCAATGATGAATACTGATATGATGAAATCTACAAAAATATCTCGACAATTTCAATTATCTGTCCATTGAGTGACATGTGTTTTACTATAAAGCAGTGGAGAAGATTATTTCATTGCAGTTCATTAACCTTTTCCTCTGGATGCCTGCAAAATTCCTCTCACTGAATATATGATCACCATGTCTATGGCTAAAAAAAAAAAATAAATCTGTGATTCAGTTCACCCGGGCAGGGGACTGTCCATACTGCCCAGTGCATCCGATGGCAGCGTTATGGTCCCTGATATGGCCCGGTATGACCCGATATGGCCCAATATGGCCCTATTGTCACCCTGATCAGGCTTGATTTGGGCCTCTCTAATCCCCCTACACCTCACACAATTACACCGGCCACTCACAACATTGCTTGGTCATTTGTCCACTGACAACTTTCCAAAGGCGGCCAGACAGGAGAAACTGGCTACAAACCTGCAGTCACAGAGGTGGAATACTGATGGAAAACCTTCCTACTAAGGCCCCCAAAATTAACAACCTTGTTTCTGATAACGTGCCCCGAATAAAATAGAATAGGGGGGTGGGGGTGGGAGGTTTTTTTTATTTGATTTTTTGTTTAATCTTATAAATTTCTTAAACATTTTTTTGTTTTGATAAATTATGTCTTTTCACCATGCATTATGTCTTTTCACCGTGCAAATCCAAAAAACTTGGTTGGAAATTTGATTTTTTTTTTAGACTTATACTAAGTTATAGTGAGACTGCCTTGTTATTGCAGGTTATATTGACTACTAATAATCTTCTGACCATGACCTTCTCCAATAACTACATTCCTATATGTTAATAGCAATCCTATCTGGTGACAATGGACTCATCCACTTATCTAGTTAGGACCTGATGTAAGTGAAACTCTATCTACTAATGGTGACCCATACATTGATCATCTTGGCATTCCGACCTACTAATAGCAATCCTATCTGGTGACAATGGTCTCATCCACTTATCTAGTTAGGACCTGATGTAAATGAAACTCTATCTACTAATGGTGACCCATACATTGATCATCTTGGCATTCCGACCTACTAATAGCAATCCTATCTGGTGACAATGGTCTCATCTACTGAATGGTAACCTGTCTAGATATGGTCTTATCTAGTACATGAAACCCTATCTACTGATGGTTACCCCATATAGTGATTATCTTGACATCATATTGTGGTTTATCCATAATATCCCTATATTCTAAAAGAATTATCTCAGTTAAAAAAGAGAACTTGCCGAACAAATCACAGTCAGTGTTAATCAAACATTTTAGAGATCTGAGATTCATCTACAAAGATATTTTCTTTTGTACAAATAACAAAAAGGAATAAAAGAGCTCCCCAATCCCCAAGTGCATGTTCTTTTATGAAACATTTTGCTGTGATATTAATTTATTTCAATATTCACCATTAAGAAAGACACTTTTAGTTCTATTCGGCAGCAATAAATCAATAAGCATTGTTCTGTGCTGCCATGACTTGTCCTACATTCAGGACTCAATACACTTGGAATAAAATGGTTTCATAATAAACCTGCCCTGTTTACTACTGCTCAAAATCCCAGTTTTTCATAATAAATCAATAAAAGCCTTTATCTATCACCATATATATATATATATATATATATATATATATATATATATATATTAAAGGTGTCACATTAACAATATGCAAGATAAATATATTTTGAACTTCTGAACATTTGGAAAGAATACCTCCAAGTATTTTATCTGAATAATGAGGAAAATATTCAGACCCTTTCTGTTCATCAAATTATCACTCACTTCACCAATCGGCTTTCCCAAGCAGTGGTGCCTTGTCAATGAAAGGCTAATACAATATGGCCGCTCTTCTGCCACCATGATAAGCCCCGAGGTTTAACACTTGCGTCAGCAATATTACACACCATAGTGTTATTATTTACACAAGATGAGAGAGAGAGGGAGGGAGGGAGGAGGACAAAGTGGAGTGACAAAGTCCAGTCCAGCCATCAGACCTCATCTACAGCCTCCATCTACATCTTAATGCAATGAGGGCATAACATCCTTACATTAATTTCAGTTGAATATTTTCACATTGTGTTTCGTTGGAAGCAAGCACTGATCGTGCTAACTGTGTTATGTTCCGTTTATCATCAATTAATCTCTTGATAGGAATTTATCCTGCTTTAATGTGGAAATAATTCAGATTAATAACTTAAATATAGTTCCAACCCTGCCATTTATAGGGATAATCATCTTTACTCATTCATATCAAACAAGAACTTGCACCATCAAAACTTGTATTCAGAGCAATTTGTATTCAGTAAACATCCTCACTTTGGTTTTTCAGATATTTTAAAAGATCTATAATAAATTAAAATTTGAGGAAAAATAGGTGAACATTGACTAATGTCCTCAGAGCTATGCTGCTTATCACATTTTTTTCTGAAATTACTTCATAAATGAACATCTAAATTCTTTCCAAGGGCAGACTTACACAGATGATATCTTTGACCAATTGAAATGCATATTTAATATTGGATTTGGCTCCAACTTGTTATCTCGATAGGCTAATATTTGTAATTTTAATCAAAATGGCGGCCCCCTTGACAACTCAGATATAGCTGTTAGACTTTTAAAATAATAACAAAATGGAATAAAATCTGAGTTTCATTGAGAATAGATACAATTGGTCCCAAGAAAATACAACATCTTTCCTACTAATTGCTTAGAACTCCGACTAGTAGTTTCAAGGAGAAGATCAAAGTTGGCAGACAGAATGACAGAAAATTTCTCCCCATCACTGCAGAAGCTATATGAATGGCTAAAAATCAATCAATTTTAGAGAAAATATTCACAAACATGTAACTTATCACTGCATAATCATATAACTAGAACCTCTTTCTACACATTGCAGATTTTACTATTATTTTAAAACTCCTTTTTTCAATCTCCAGATTTCCAGAAAAAAATCAGTCATAATCATTACAATCTCTTGAATCTCTTGAGCATAGTTTAAGAGGCAAAGACAAATCCTCCTGAACACGGAAGCTTACCATCCACAAAACAAAGAAACTGACCAACAATCTTGTGTCACGCCCTCTGTCAATTACACATGAGCAAAACCTAATTCCAGTCACATTCTAGATTTAGACTCTAATCCAATGGAGACAGCAAACTCTTATTCTTTCTCATTTTTTCCCTTAAAAAAAATAGATTTTTCCATTTTAATTTTACAAAACATTTCTTCATTTAGTGCTTACAACCAGTTGACAGCTCCTACCTAATCTGTACTGGATTATTTCCATCAAGATTTTGTCCTTCACGCCTAGTTCTAAATATGATTATGACTTTGCTTTGATGCAGAGAATCAGAGAACTGAGCTTCTGCCTCCTGTCATCTGCTGTGTTATACAAAGAGGTTCACTTGTTCATCACACAAAAGCGGCAAAATTGGCAAGAACACTCTCTGGAAACCAGTTAAAAACAAACATAGCCAGCCATTAATTGGACTCAGTCCCTCAATCAATGAGGTCCGACCTGAGTTTAACAGGAAACTCAGATACAGGGCAGTCAATTACCATAATTGAGCGGTGCGTTATTCTGACTTGGGAGATGTAGACCCCATTAGCGATGCTTGCCTGCCGCGGAATGAGAATTTTATAGGTGTCACATTAAATAATGGTGTTACTTTAAAACAACTACCACTGCGGAGAGATATTATAGCTTTATAATCAATTCTTTATCAACAATCCAATAAATATACAAAAATTATTTTTAAAACACTTTGGACGGCAGCTGACCTGAGTAAGGTAATGAAATGTGCAAAAGATATAAATATGAGAATGAAGGTATTGTTTAATCTAAGAGAGGGTGCCTGTCCTGCATGGCCGACCTGTCCGCCCCCTGAAGCTTGTGTGCCGGCATGATCACTGTCTGTTGTATAAATGACTATAAAGCTTCCCGTGCTCTGCTTTATATTAGTCTGGTGGCCGAGGTGCCGCATTCCCAGGTGTGCTAGTGTTTCCCCTCACTACATGCAGCCTCCAGCACTTGACATCACCAGTCCATTCACCAGATCATAAACATCCTCGCGCCGAGCAGTTTACGTGTGTGCTTACTGTGCCACTGGGAAATATTTATTGTCTTCGACTTCTGTTTCAGCTTGATTTTTAGAAGCATTGGTGCCCCATGAGCTGAGATGGAGAGACTTGTTGAGAAAGCATTACACAGCAGGGAGCCACAGACACGAGCCATCCACAGTGTGCACTCAGTAACACTGCATTAAGATTTCTCAGGTGCTGACTCATATCAATCTTCTTTCCTCAAAATACAGCGGGGGAAATTGAGGAATTTGATGTCCTAAGCTTTTGGCAAACTGATGTAAAATATCTGTCTTCTCTAACTACCTGAAGATTTTTTTTACATGACCTTCCATTCATTACTATTGTTTTCATCAACATGATTTGAAATAGAATCAAATAAATTCAATAAAAAAGTGTGTAATGTTAAAAAATACCATCCTCAAATCTTTTATTTCTATTCTGAATGAAATAAGGAGCTTAACAAATTATATAATTAATTCTGAGAGTGGTAGTCCATGCTTCTTCATAGAAATAGACTTTGAAAGGTTTTTACGAACTATAGGATGGTAAGCGTTCATAGAATGAGACCATTAATCAGATGTCTGGCCCGTCCATGCCGGCTGCCAGACTCATCTCATCTTACAACCAACCAAATGCAACTGAATTAATTGCTTATTTTAGGCCAAAAAAATAATAACCTTGTTTCCGACAATTGAAAAAAAATAATAAATAAACTTTTTTCTTTCTTTTTTTTTTTTTTGTTGAATGTGATAAAGTGTATTGAGTACTGAGATATACATGGAATTATTACTGAAACCCTGCCTTTTCTCCTAGAAAGTCCAAAAAGGGGTAGGTTGGGAAATTTGAAACAAGTTTCTTTTTTAGGCCTTACTTCCTGTTAAATCATTGTGGATCATGCAGGAATAGGATAGATTTACACTTTTGTGATCACTTGGATGTACATTCCATGATCTTATTCATAAGTCCATGTGGCTGACAATCAAAAGTACTAAAGTCCTCAAATCTTCTTCATCATAAAATATGGAAGATCACTCTCCTGCAAATATCAGTTACAGACTGCAGGAGTCAATTTTTTTTCTCTTGAAAAAAAAAATATTCTGGTCACACATTCTTTCTTTCAATTTCCCCAGAGGCTAATTCTGTAAGTCTCATTATTGCCTCTGTGGTAGGAGACAATTCTTGCTGCCTCCCGACAGATGACCCAGAACAAATAGAAATGTTTTTTTAAACAAGACTGAGTACATCCCATATTGGCGGGCATATGGCAAGAAGGGGGCGATACAATGCGCATAGAGGACCGAGAACAAAGTCTGAGAGTAGGACAAGAAATGGCCTTTACCTAATTAAGTGCGTTCTGTGATGAAATGTCTGACAATAGCTGATCCTATTGGAGACGAAACCTTGAAAAGGTGTCTTTATTGGTTCCTGTAAACACGTCGAGTGGGTAAAGAGGAAACTTTTCAAAGTTTGGAAAAACAAGTTAAGAGATGTCTTTTGTCGAGTACAAACATAAACGTATTTCTGGATTAGATGGATGGTGAGACTTCATTGATTCAGGTCACTATTCTTCAAAAGTCTTTGGACAAGGTCAACCAGAAGTGGTTGGTTTTTTTTCTTTTTTATACCAAATATATATTTCAATAATATAAATCTGCTTTTTTAAAAATTTGTTTTCAGATTTGTACATAATATTTTTAAAAACAAAAATTAAATTCTTCAAATCCATGAAATAGTCAAAACCATATATATCTGACAAGGTTCTAGCCTCACTTCTGAGAGTAGAACTATATAAGTGGTATTTTAAAATCAAAGAGTTGTATAGACTTTGTTGGTTGAACAGGAAGTTGGATGATCTACCGCCTATTCCCGGAGTAACAGGAAGTAAGGAAGACGTAACCGTGACATATCCTCCCTGCTGATGAGAAGCAAGCTTAACTGGCCAGCCACTCGTAATTATGGCAAATGGAAGTTCCCGTCTCCCTTTAACAAGCTCTATACTTCACTCAGTGAAATGAAAAGTCTCGCGGGAGAAATCCCCAAAGTCACTCTTGTACCAGACACTCTATCAAGTTTTAAAAGGTATTTTGACTGATATTGAAGCTGCAGGGTGCCAAGTCAAATCAACAATAATAAATAAGATAATAGGGATTTTTGGAAACTGCCATGAAACTGCCATGAAAACAGGCCAAAACCACAATTTTAATGGTTTCCATTGTCCATGGTAACCAATCTGCCATGAGAAATCTTTGAACAGATCACAATTAAAACTTCAGTCATGAGAAAAAAATTCAAAATTATGGACAAAATATTCAAGAAAAAGAAACTCAAGAGGTTTAAACAAAACAGAGGGTTATGGAATTTTATAAAAAATATAGTCCTTTGCCCAAACACACAGGAAAATAATTTGCAGCTTCAATTGTAAATATCTAGAATTTTATCATTTAGTAGTGGAGCTAAGAGGACTTAGTATCTGGGAAAGGAGACTGTATTCCATCCCCTCAAAGACGACCATAGCATCTCAAGTGCTGTGCAGGAGTACGAATAGTAGGGATTGAGTAGACAACAACCGAGATGATCTAACACTGTGATAAATGCAACTCCTTTTCATGATCTCAAGGTCTGTGGTGATGGCACTGTGGCAAAATAGTTACTTAGCCAACTCCATATCTGATCCTACTCACAGACTTTGGTGGGTTCATCCCGCCAAAAGCTACCTCAGGTGCAATTCACACCTGTCAGAGGTCAAAGAAGCCAATATTTGTTGGGTGAAAATGAGGCTGCCAGACCTCTATCACCTGCAGTTAATATCTCCTTTCTGCTCTCCAAGAAACCAATAAATCACTGCTTTCTCTTTTGTGGTACTAAATATGTTCAAACTTGATAAGTTGGTAATATTCAGGTATTCATATTAATAATATACTATAATAATTATGAATGTAAAATAAATATATTGTGAATATTTGGCAATTTATGGCATGCAAAGATGCCAAGAAAATCAAATAAAACAAATATGCATATCATTCAATACCAGAATATTTATCTTAAATCACAGCTGATTTTTGGGAATTTCCTGATAGAGCCAAAGCCATAATGCCCTTAAGTAAATATCAAGGGTGGTCCCCCTTTGAACTAATCAGTTTTCACCTGCAAAATCAAAGTTTGTGAAAATGGTTTGAAATTGAATAAATCTGGGTCAGAGCTTAGAGTAATATAGCAAAGGTCAGAGGAAATGGTAGGAGATATGTTACTGCTTTGGGTAGTGTCTGCCACCAGGGGGAGATCTGCTACTTTTCTCCCAAATCCCTAATGACCCACTAAACTCTCTGTCCAACTCCACTTCTTAGTGGTGGCAGAATTTCATCTCTTTACATTTCAATATTATAACAAAGCATACTTTGTTTTCTTGTCGCTAACATTTGGCTATCAAAATGTGATGTTCAGATGTTCCTTTTATATACACATGTGTGTATATTCCATCCAAGCTGCATAAATCTGCTTCACAGCATTAATTCTCCCAACACATTACTATATAACAAAGCCCACATAACAGCTGAGACCAGAGATCAAGCTGAAGTAACACTACCACTCCTTGTCGTCAGTTGTCAATAAGCCAAATTAATGATTATCTGCACTGTCAATGACCTTCATTGGTGGCCGTCATTGATATCTGATTGGTTGGCAAGGATATATATATTTATATATATATATATTGAAAAGTAACTAAGAATTGGAGATAACTGGACTGTTACTCAATGTTGGCATAATGTACATTGGATTTTATGATATTAATAATAATAGATATTTGCATTCCACTCTATCATTCCTGAAAAGACTAATTATTGACTATTCTTACCATATACAACACTAATAAAGACTGTTCTAAGAATCATCAATACCAGTAACATGTGTACACATTATGTGGAGTACAAGTATGGTCATCTAACATTCAGGCCAAATTGTACGGGGGAACACATATGTAAATTATATAAGGTACACAGTTTTAGAGACGAGTTGATATATAGAGTTGATACATAGACATTCACGTAATATGCATGTATTCAACTGACAATCTGCTAAAATGTTCAGAATAACACATATATGTGTGTCTATCTGGTAGACTGGTGATAAAAAATATGCAGATCAGTTCAACAAGCCAAAATGGGACGAGATTGATCTTTTTTTTTGAGTTCTTGAGGCCATATATTATAATCTATTAGCTTCATTGATATTGAACATGAAGTTTTTTGTTGGCTGGTAGCTGAGATAAATAAAAATACATTTGTCCCAATATTAAAATTTCTGCCATGAAATGATGATCATCACATACCTACCGTATTTACTCGTGTATAAGTCGACTCGTGTATAAGACGACCCCCCAAAATTGAGGTTATTTTACTTGAAAAAAACCATTTCCGAATATAAGACGAGTTGGTTTTTCAAGAGATATCGGCTCTGCTACCATTCAAGCTTAAGCTGAAGCTTGGCGGTCATTTTAAAAGTGAAACGTAAATATGCTTAAAATATAAGATATTAGACGTCTTATACACGAGTAAATACGGTAAAATGTAAATACGATGTTCATATTTTCGAAATAACGGATATCAGGGCTGATCGATTTTGATTGCGTTATAAATGATAAATAAAGGTATTTACCCAATATTATCACAAATTGTTCGAGAACAGAACAAAACCATCAATCCATTTAAAACGCAATTAAAATCGATCCACGTGTGAAAGCATTTCTGTCAACAAGGAAGACACGACCAAAGCAGTGGAAACAAAGACGAAATGCAAAACTGTGAACGCTGATAATTGGAATCAGTGAGAACAAAGTCAAAACAAAGCGTTTCGAAATAATATTGGGTAAATAACTTTAAATGATAAATAATTTTAATAGACATAGAAGTAAAACGTAAATACGATGTCCGTGAAGTAGCGGATCGATTGACCACGTGACTCACAAGTCATGTGATCATTGACTTTGCAGATTTGGCAGAATTGCATTTTAAATGATAAATAAAAGTATATACCCAATATAAACACAAAATACGCTTTGCAGGTCGAGAACAGAACAAAACCATTCATCCATTTAACATGCATTACGCAATACGAGGTCGTCATTTTAAAAAGCGGGAGTGACGGGGACAAGCTCTTATTTTTGGCGTGAAAACGATCAGAGCCTACATAACACGCATTGAAATATTAATATATTGTGCAATAATGGATCCCTGGCTTCTCCTCGTGTTGCGGACGGAATTAACGTGACGTCACGTACATGATATTTACGAAATTTTGAAAGGCGGAAGTGACAGGAAGAGGCTCTTGTTTTTACCTTTATATATCATTTAAAACATATTATTTCAAAATGCTTTGTTTTAACTTTGTTTTCACTGATTTCAATTGTCAGCGTTCACAGTTTTGCATCTCGTCATTGTTTCCACTGCTTTGAGTCGTGTCTTCCCTTGTTGACAGAAATGCTTTCACACGTGGATCGATTTTAATTGCGTTTTAAATGGATTGATGGTTTTGTTCTGTTCTCGAACAATTTGTGATAATATTGGGTAAATACCTTTATTTATCATTTAAAACGCTTTGTTTTGACTTTGTTCTCACTGATTCCAATTATCAGCGTTCACAGTTTTGCAATTCGTCTTTGTTTCCACTGCTTTGAGTCGTGTCTTCCATGTTGACAGAAGTGCTTGCACACGTGGATCGATTTTAATTGCGTTTTAAATGATAAATAAAGGTATATACATAATATTATCACAAATTACGTTTTGCAGGTCGAGAACAGAACAAAACCATCCATTATTGCGCAATATATTAACAATCGTTTTCGCGCTAAAAACAAGAGCCTCTTCCCGTCACTTCCGCCTTTCAAAATTGCGACCACGTGTTGCGTTGAGTCGTGTCTTCTTTGTTGACAGAAATGCTTTCACACGCTGATCGATTTTAATTGCATTTCAAATGATAAATAATGAAAACGCTTTGTTTTGAGGCTAAAATCAATGATGTGGAGAAATTCTCGACGTAATTGTGATAATATTAAGTACATACCTTTATTTACCATTTAAAACGCAATTAAAATCGATCAGCTACGGATATGAAAGTTCAATTTGACATGTTGGCCGCTCCACTTTTGTCTCGTGGGCACCCAGACGCTAAGATAAAGGACGTCACGTACATCGTATTACGTTTTGTGATAATATTGGGTAAATACCTTTATTTATCATTTAAAACGCAATTAAAATCAATCTGCTACGTCTGATATTCGTTATTTCGAAAATATGAACATCGTATTTACGTTTTACCGTATTTACGTTTTACCGTAAATACTCGAGTATAAGACTGCTCTCGTGTATAAGACGACCCCCTAAACTTTAACTAAGAGTTTTTGGAAAAAAACCTCGTCTTATATACGAGTAAATACGGTATATTGCTGCCCCAAAATCTTTGCATTGAAAATGAATTGCAGCCTCGCTCCAAAACCCAGGTGATAACAGTAACTATTATTGTCCGGGCGTTGTGCCTTGACTTCTATACTGTGTGACAGCATATCTACATGTACACTGTCCAGACTATGCTCTGACTTTGTTATCTCCATTATCAGGATATTTTTTATTTCTGACCATTCAGAGTTATTTTGAAAATTATTTTGAAAATTATTAACATTTTGAGACCAACAGGAGATTCAATGAATCTACTATTGACATATATTTTGTGTGAGCAGTAAATCCATATGTTTTATAGCACTGACCTGTAAGTGCCCTTCTCTGAGCACCTTGTGCAGCACGTGGCAGAACTTCCAGGACACGATGGGATGATCCTGAAGTGGCAAGCGAGAGATGATGTGCCAGAACAACATTCCACTCTTCTCCCGGTGCGTGCCAATGATTGCAACTGTTTCTCATCAAGGAAAACAACTCTTATCATTGGATGTTTAATATTTCAATTTAGTGGGATGTAAAATATGATTAAATCAATTCAATTAATATATAAAAGGTCTTCATTCCATTTACATTTGTTTCTCAGTTATGCGATAACATAAAACTTTATCATTATGATTATATCACATCTTGCTCTGTAAAGAGAGCTTAAATATACAGGCCAAATGATTTCGTATTATTTCAATGATTTTCTTGGACTGAGAATATAATATTTATATTAAAATTCATCTTTGAGATGCACTTCCATAAATGAATCAAACAATTGTGAAATTGGGAGGAAAAATCAGAAAAATCTTGAATTTGTAGGGCTAGGGCAAATGAAAAGATACAACATCTTGAACCATTTAGACTAATTTCTATTAAGATTGTCCAAAAATATCCCAGCCGTTCTCTTGACCATTAACTTGTCCAAATATACCCACGGCAGTGCACTGTAGGACCAAATTAGTATGAAATTGGCTTGAGCATACAGATGACAAAATGCTGTTACCAAAAATTACAGTTCTTGTGAAAATGTCTCATTTGATCAATCATTTGTCATGTTTCCTTTAAAAAAAATACAGCAGCTTTTATCACTTTCACTTCATCATATGCATTATCAAAATCAGTTTTAATGGATGGCTGCCAGGTTAATAGACATTATCTCATTTGCTCTTCTCTCTCATCCTTTTGATGCTTTTTAAATTGCATTAATTTGTTCAATCTTATTAATAAAGGGGGAAACATATAGGACATTCTTAATACCAAAGATATTCCTCATTGTCTCATAGAATTGTGATCATTAAGTGCAAATTCTGAAATTCAAATATCTTTCAATGGCAGAGATCCAGGTCATGAAAATGTTTTTCTTTTGAAATTTGAGAATGCTTATCATTCATTTTCACATTGACGTAAAACATGACAAATGTTCATACTGCAATTTCCAATTGTTTGCAACAGACATAATGTTTAGGAAAGACATCTTCCACTAATTAATTATAACTGAAAGTGCATTATTAATCCTTCCCATTGTTCCTTTGTTAATTTACTTTTGAAATAAATGTCAAAACATCTAACACTCTGATCATCCAACTTACATTCTATTTGAACCTTTGAAGATTTCATAGTATCAAAGTTATGGACCATTTCAATCTGGATTTCAAACAGGATTATAAAAAAGATTTAAAAATTCACTACCATCAACAAGGCTTCTTACATTCCTTCAAATCTGGTTATTTCCTGTGTAAAATTATCGTGAGAACAATTCCATGCCACACCGGCTGAAACCAAATCTGGAATTATCACAGCTTCTCATATAGAGCATTGAGCAAGTGTCACATGATTATGCTCTGACAAACTGCATTCTCACAAATAACACAATGGGCTGGTTCAGAAATATGTCATGGAAATCAAATCTACTTTGATGGCATTAAATATATAAAGTTAAATGCAAAATTAATCAATTCCCATTAAACAGTTAACCTTTAATTTAGTTGATATTGCTGGTTTGTCAAGGATACTTCTGACATGTTTTTCTTTGACGGGACATTCTTGTGAGTTGACTGCTTTCTGTATACTTGCCGCCTGGAAAAGAAGAACAAAAAATATCTTATTATAGAAATGATTGATCAATCTATTATATCCTGCAGACTCCAAATTATATCTCTATATAAAGAAATGGGAAAACAGATGTGTAAGAGTCCTTAGCAACGCCAGCACTAATAACATGCTGCTGCTGGCCGATGCTGGGCCTTACATTTGACTGGGACAAACATGGACATTTGAGAGGGTCAACTTCCATCCCACACTGGCCCAAGTACTGAACAAGTAAATTGCATGAAACGTCTGAAACTGAATTCTTATACTGGTAACCAGCCCAGTGAAATCAGTAAAAAGTACTGGACCATACCGGCACAAAGGTTAAAAAAGAGTTCTGGGCCATTGCGCAAGTGTTAATAAAGAGGCTTGCCAACAGGACAAACAATCGGTATTGAAATGATGTGATGAATATCAAAAATACAAAATTTTGTTAATATCATGATATGAAATGGGCATGGCATAGTATTTATTATTGCCGAGCTCTGCTACTCATTCCCACTCATAATTACACAAGGTATCATCTTCCCTCTGATGCTTCATCCGGGTTAACAATGCAAAACATTATCCATACACATTCTGCTATATATATACTGGTAAGTATATATGGAAATCAATATATCATACACTCTGTTCACCTCTAGGTGAACATCTCTTGGAACCACAGCACAAGTTCTTAGAATCAATCCAGTCTGCCATTAATCAAATATCAGAAAAATTCTATCATTCTTTGAAGCTGTATTACAGGAAAAGGTCTCATGGACATATAAGTTGATGGATGGTGTATTCTAGAATTCACTACTATATGTGAGATATCAAATAAAAATGTCACACTGACATTTTTGTCCTGATTATTACATCTAATTAGCTAAAATAAAATGGGAGCCAAAAAATTGCTTTATTAAATCTGGTCATGTTCATACCCAATTATATCACTAAATACTTAATTTGGTAATGTTTATACTTCATGTGTCACCCAATATGGTGTGTTCAGACCCTGCATGTTCTAAATGAGTGATGGTTATATGTGACCATATAGAGATCTGACTCTGACTGATTAGCATGATCGCTGGTCAATGTTCATGTAACAACTGGCCGTGGGCAATCATTCCATTAATAGTCACCTTGGTCATCATGATACAGAAAGGTAATCAATGGGATTAGATCGGTGCATTATGTTATTGCTTACACTCAATGGTATTGTGAAAATGCTTTAAAATATCTGCATCTCCTGAAGATTAACCTTGTGACAACTGCCTCGTCCCATAAAACTCAGTGTCATACTATATAATTGAATATTTTTTTAAATACCATAAAAAAATGCTTATTTAAACACTTTTTATGTACCTCAAATAATATGCATTTTTTGATAACATTTTTGAGATAAAAAAATTCTAGATTTTGAATTTCTGGACTACATTTTAGAAACTATTGTCACATATGATCAACTAACTGTATAATCAAATCTAAAGTTGATTATCACAATAGTAATGAATTATTCAATGGTATTTTACTATTTTGCATTTAAATGGGAAACAATCCCAAATGTTATAACAATTGCAGCCATGAGCAAATACACACATTAAAGGTCGGCTGGAGAAACTGCAGACTTATTTTGCACCTATCACATGACAATGACCTCAAAAGACTATCATGAACTTTAGTATGACTAATCGTGTCAAATCTGTGAAACTTCCAGCCTTGCTCAGAAATATTTTTCTGCCTTCAAGGCCTAGTTTGGGTCCACATTTCGTCACGACTAAGGTGGTTCATACCTGTGTCTCCAACTGTGAAACTGACTGTCTCTGACATGGTCCTACTGGACACGCTCCACCAGGACACGCTCCACCAGAACATGCTCCAAAGCATCACACACCCCTCGGCATTTAATATTGAGCCTTTTCCACAGGGCAGGTAACTTTACAAAATCTACCAGTCCTGGCCATGTTTCACTTGCCCTGGCTCAAGTATCAGTGCTGCCCATATTATGGGCTTGTTTGTCGAGGAGATGACAAAAAGTGCAGGGAAAGTGTTTAATATTCAGCACATTTACTGAGTCTGCTTTCTATCATGGACATTGTTTATCATAAGAATGGATTCATTCTGCTCTGAATTGTTTAGTTACATCGGAGAAGGATCATGATAAGGAAAATGAGAAACCATACATATACATTGTTCACTGCAATGTTTATACTTTTAATCATCCAGATAAACTAAATAGATAGCAACATCAAAGATATCTTAATGAAATCCTTTGGGTGAAATTAACTTTACATAAAATCTTCACATCTGTGTCACGAGGACAATTTGATTTATCTATTTGAACTTTGCAGTGAATCATTTAAAATGAAACAAT
This sequence comes from Amphiduros pacificus, assembly GCA_949316495.1. Taxonomy (NCBI): domain Eukaryota; kingdom Metazoa; phylum Annelida; class Polychaeta; order Phyllodocida; family Hesionidae; genus Amphiduros; species Amphiduros pacificus. The sequence continues at coordinate 51,349,865 of OX439001.1, read as the reverse complement.
AAATTTTCATAATAGCTTGGTGTAAAATGGTGTTATTGTGTGTTAATGGTCTGTGAGGCATGAGCCAGTACACCTGACAGACCTGCAAATATTGCAAAGATTTATTTACATTTCCCAGCCATTCCAGACAGGTAGCACCAGTGCAGGATCCAGGTATTAGGTTCCTGTTAATCCTACAGCCAGGGATAATCCCCCATGACCTACATACCCTAGGATAAGTCCCAGCTGGGAAGGACTGTGAAGTATGTGCACAGGGAACCAATACTGGTTGATAGGCAATAGCTACTCAGGTAGGCAACAAACAGGATGCCAATATGATCTGTGCTACATCAGCATTTATCATATCCATTTACTTTTGTTCCCTTTCTACTCTTATCACATGCCTGTGTGGCTGCCCAGAAATATTAACTGGGGCCTAGTGTTGAAGCCAGGCTGATAACAGTGTTTTTTCCTGAATGTGTACTTATTTTGATTCTGTGGGGTCATATCCTAAAGCTAAATACTTTTTGGTGTTTTGCATAACATTTCTTAAGATCCAAAATATTCAACACTGTTGAAGGGTACATGATAAACTATATAATATCCAAAATGGCACATTTTGGCCCTTGGTCAAGGGACTACAGGCAAAAAGGCAGCTTTATCCCTCCCCAATAAATATTACATTTAATATATCACCATAACATAAAAATTAATTAGTACCCATTCTCATATTGAATATATATACACATGTGAATATAGATGCCAGATTGATATGACCAAAGATTTGGGTTTGTCACCTCTCAAGTGAAATGACCAACTTCTGATCCTGATTTTGATTTTGATGTCTGATGATTTTCTATAACATTGTGTGCAAAGAACAGTCACAACAATGAAGAAACCAATTTATTTCTGGACTCAAAAATCAATACACAACCAAATTACAATCAGGAATTCTTTACGGCTGGCATACAGTGGTGAGCGCAGAGCTAACTTCACTGAGAACGAGGCAGTTAAAAATGACAGATTCTGCTGATGGCTATCATGATTTCAAAAAACTCAAATACCAGTTTCTGTTTTATAAGTACATTCTAAATCACTAAGATTCAAATTCATTTCTTTAAATATCAATGCATTCAAGGAAAAGAGAAAGAATTAATTTATTGAATCTGAATTAAAGTAAATTCCTGTCAGTTGAGTTTTTGTTTTATGACTGCTCATTCCATATATTTGTTTTTTGTCATATTTTCAAACACTAAAACACTAATAGTGCATGACAGTTTATTTTTTATAACTTTAGGAGGACAACTATAAATATTGCAATAGTTATAGTATCACGCTGTCTTATAACATGGGTTTTCCAATATATTTTCAACTGGAGTAAGAAGACAGCTTTCATTTAGCAGACATAACAAAGCTCAATGACTTCCTATAACTAGAAATCAATATGAGCAGCTTAACCAACTGATATATATATATATATATATATATATATATATATATATATATATATATATATATATATATATATATATATATATATATATATATATAACAAGATATTACTTTTCACTGTATATACATGTATATAATGCAAATCATTCAAGATGACGAAATAAAAGCAATTCATCCAGAGCGGCTTGGAAACCTCAATTCAGCATTTTGCTTGGTATTGATCTGCATGAACACGGGACTGAATACAGCAACTGTTGTGACTCAGTGTAAAGTCAGCATCTCCATAACTTGCTGACCAGTATTAAAAATGGCACTTCTGAATTTCAATTCAGGTACAATCAAAATAAAGAACTGCACTTAAAATCTCTCATTCCTATTTCACCAGTTCTGAGGACTGCCATACCAACATTAGTGGAAAGAATAGGTTTTCTGTAATAATATTTCATTTTGTTATGCTACTGAGCACTATGGTGAACTCCCATTAGCAATTATAAAGAAATCTGATGAATGTTGGTTGCCTGCTAGCTATATTAGTATGTTAGCTTTACGTTCTCCTTATATATATATTTATATATGTATATATATATATATACATATATATATAAGTTTGTTTCGTCCCACAAATTAGCCCCTAGCTCCAAACACATTAAAATGGAAATGCTGTATACACTCAGGCTTAATGATTAAGTCTTCTGATATTTGCAATAAAAATTACTACACAGCTTTTGGTCAGAGCCAGGAACTTTTTCCATTTTTTTATTTTTTTCCCATTATTTCCTATTATCTGACTGATCATACCTTGCTAATGGCAAGCAACATTTTAAACCATTTTAAGACACTTTTAAGACACTTGTGTATAATCATGATAAGGGTTTAAAATAATGATCTACATAATCATAAAAATATATACAGAATATATATAGAGCATGTAGTGATTGATAAAGTCACATCCCCATCAAACTAGCCATAACATGATCACTAGGAATAACATTATTAATATCATTGACTTGTTCAATCACACACATATTTATAAATCCTATACCTACAATGATAAAATCACATGATAAATATCATGAATAATTTATGATGCTAATATACTTTAGTCCTCTAAGTTTTGAGGGAATTCTGGGAAGGATTTCATCTCAGTTAAAAGAAACATGTTTCCATAGGAAATAAAATGAGATTGTTTTCTGGAGTGATATTGGATGATTCATATTGCACCTTGACATGAGCAGAACTACTTAGGATTTTATGTTTTACTTCTGTGAGTCATGGTAAGCTACACATCTGGATGCTCTGCTTTCATTTTGTATCTGTACAATTTCTTCAATTATGTTGTTCAAGACAATGCGAGAGACTATTAAGTGAAATCTTTCATAGGTTTAGTATTTCACATTTAAACTATCCTTTTATCTTTTACCACCCTTGACTATGGTAATGGTCTTCTGGCGGGTCTTCCTAAAACTGACATCAGGAAACTGCAATACCTCCAAAACTCTGCAGCACGGGTAGTTGGAAAAATCAGGAAATTTGATCACATTTCAGGAAAACTACGGGAACTGCACTGGCTTCCTGTTCACGCGAGAATTGATTTTAAAATTCTTCTATTAACCTGGAAAGCCCTTAATGGTAAGGCTCCGCCTTACTTACGGGATCTACTCCTGACTAAAGAAGGTGAACGCTGTCTAAGATCCAATGATGGCACCCACCTACAGATACCTAATACTAGGCTAAGAACAATAGGTGACAGGGCCTTCTCATCTGTAGGTCCACGACTATGGAATTCCTTGCCTACTAATATTAGGACAAGTACTTCAGTCTCCTCGTTTAAGAATAGGCTGAAAACTCATCTCTTCAGGATGCATGTCCTGAGCTCAGCGCTATGAACAGACTTGTCTGGTATCAGCGCTATACAAATTTTATTATTATTATTATTATTATTATCATAAAACCAGCGAGATGAAATATACTGATATATTAAAAAAAAAAATCATGACAAAAGATAAATTCATGATGGCCTCATAATCACTTATCTTGATCACAATATCAAATTTAATTTCACCGAAATTTCTCACAAATAAAAGAGCAACAGTAAGAAGTTAAACCAAAGCTATTCCCTTATTCCACCTATCCGCTGGAATCCAAATTAGTTGTTGCGATGGGCAGCAAACCTTTGCCGACTTTACATGGGCATAACAAATCTGAATAAAGTGCCAATTCTGTTGGACCTGCCAATCACCGTGACCCAGATAAGCAGTGCACAGCTTGAAGCTCAGCAGACAATTTTCCATCACCCACAACACTATGAACCAACATGCCTGTTTTCCACAGTTGCATGTAAACAAACACAACATCCTCTTCATCTACTGTTAACAGTTTCTGCTAAGGGGCAATTTTCAACAAACACAAGTTCTTGCATATTACTTTTTGGTTCATAGAAACAAGCCAGAAAATAAATCTCAGCACAGAAGGAAATAAGATTACTTGTGCGTCATATATAAACTATGCCACTGGTGTTAATTTTTTTTTTCAAATATATTACTTTCTTACCAGGTTTCCCATAGAAACCATACAGTTTAATAAACTTTCCACAACTTTTCTTAAAATGTGAATTAAAGGTCAGCATTTTATTCAATCTACACCCATCATGAGCATGGAAATAATAACAAGATGAACCTATACACCTAAAAGTATGATAATAATCATCATGGTACATTAAAAGGGGATCATCACAATCCACTATTTAAGTCACAAAATGCTGGTCATGGAGGTGACCATCACATGTGGGCCGACATGTCAGTCACCAGGAAGTAACGGTGTCTGACCTCACAGTCTGACCTCGCAGTCTGACCTCACAGCCATCCCATTCTGCTGCTGACAACCACTCCTGTCCACTCACTCTCCAGACAGCAATTATAGGCATAATCAGACTCCCACCAGTCTTTATCATAATAATAAAAATGACAAAATTTGTAAACTACAATGTCTGATCAATGAGCTTATTCAGAGGGTAAAGCATTTCATGAAGGTATAAATTGATTACAATATCATCAGGTTACTCATGCCAGAGTTTGGGGCGGCAGAAAAAAATTAAAGCTCTATCCCCCAGTCTGTGTTATCTAGTGCAGGGTATGACCTGGTCAACCCTCCCACTGGACCTGAGGTTTCTGCTTCCTGTTGTACTGGTCAATAGATCTGATAAGTAAGCTGGATTATCACCATTCTAGGCCTATCAAGTAGTAAGAGGAATTTTGAAGTCCATTCTTGTCAGAACTAGAAGCCAGTAGAGTTCCTTGGGTCAATAGATCTGATAAGTAAGCCCATAGAGAAAATATAGATTTTCACCATTTTGGTCCTACCAAGTTGGAAGGAGAATTTTGATGTCAATTCTTGCATGAACAGGAAGCCAACTTGCAGTTCTTTAAGTTTATTAGAAATGTGCGACCATATTTTTGGATTTTCCTGAAAGTTCTATAAGACTAGCTTTTTTTGTTTAATATCAGGGTTAGCAAAGAGACTAGAAGTGAGAAGATTCTTGTCTCATAAGTGGCATGCAGTCCGACATGGTGACCATGTCAATAACTGTTTTAGCTCTATCTATTTCAGTGTATCCAATAGTACTGTAATATCTTCAACAATTTCATCACATATCAGTGAGTAATATAAATCTAGACGTAAATTTTATTCTCATTTCATCTGATGAAAAAGTATTATTTGTTGATACTTATTCTCTCAATGAGACGTAATTTTATAATCTCAATAAAACATGACTATATTTATGCTGACATTATGATTCTCTGTGCTCACCCAAACATGACACGATTGTGACGATTTCATCATATATGTTCACCCAAACATAAACCAATGTCTTCACCCAGTGCATGATTCTAAATTCTCTGCCAAATATGCATTTTTACCTAAACCCAAAGCAGGAATCTATGTTTTCCAATGCATGAATCTATATGCTCACCAAAACTTGATCCTGTTTTTTTTTAAAGTTTCCTATTGGGAACTTTAAATGACCACTTCTGTTACAAAATATGTGTTCCTCGATTCATGAATCTATATGCTCACCCAAAGATGATTCTAATTAAAAAATAATTAAAAATTTACATTAGAGACCTTGAAATGATCAATTGTCACAAAATAATCATTCTCATAATAAGTGATAGTAATAAAACCAGCAGCTGTGCATGATATATATTTGTGCAGAGATTACATTTAACACATTATGCAATATTGATTGAAAACAATATTCTGACAAATAAACAGCCATTTGCATTTCAGTTTTTCAATAAAATGATTTAATAAAAGAAATTTCAATGAATTCAATATCTCAAAATCTATCTTTTAATTTTATATTTATTATAGGGTTAAAACAAATTATTCCAGAATCATAATATACATGATCATTCACTCACACATAATCTAAAATATTATATCCCCACAGAAACTTTTAATGTTGGTCCCTATTGAACTATTTCACCCTGACATTTCAGTAAAACAGCTGAAAATGATATTTACTAGACATGACAGATGCATACATGTAAAAAAAATAGCACAAAAATTTCTGTGGGATATTTTTTTTCCAGAAATAGATAATTCCTTTTGAAATGAGTGACTCCTTAGCGAGAAATGTTAGAATTTTGTCATATTTCCTTCTTCATGATATTTCCAAATTTTCAACAAACAACCTTTTTCTTTGCACACAATATCATCTTTTAAATACTGTATTTTCATCCAACTCATCGGTTTGATATTCCCCCATTTTAAGGACTTTTACATGATATCTCAACAGAAAATACAGAGCTTTAACCTTGTAACCAAGGCAAAGTGGGTACATAATTTGTTTATCATTTTCAAGATAACTTTAGAAGATGGGTCATCCAAAACTTTGACAATTCCTTTCTTTATTTGATTTCCTTTGTTTCCTGCATCACGAGTGCTAATGGTTAATCGTGTTAGCCTAATTTATGTATAATACAATTATTGAAAGTGACATCGCTTTCATAATCACTTAATGAATGTTTATTTGATAAACTCATACAAATGAAACAATATGTCAACCATTTGTTTGCATGTATTTGGATTATTCTGAGATGGAGATATAAACAACTCAAGGTTCATGTTGATGAGAGTGCTTGTCCTGACTCTTGAGTTATGTCCTGAGTGGTTTCTGTTTTGTGGTAGAAGTACATTGCAAAGCATTACACCAATGTTGAACTTGCCCTGTTGTCTTAGGCAAGCATTTTTTTGTATGTTATCACATGACATGTATTGTGCATTTTTACTCTGAATTTTCATGAGATACATAAAAACCAAGTATATACTAGTTACTTACATCGATAGTATATCTCCCACTTTGGATGTCCGTAAAGTGAAATTGAATCATAAACCCTATTTGCAACTTTAATGTGAAATTAACATTGGTCATGTATTCAGGCAACCTTCAGGTTGTCCCAGTTTTATGATGAGTAATACATTTTATGCTGAAAAAGCATTGGCTTTAAAAGAGCACTGTTTAAGAATTCCAAAAAAATAAATGAACCCAACCTGCTCTATTGCCTACTCATTAGTATGGTGGCTGGATTGTGACATTATTACTGACATATTCTTATAATAATACTATGACTGTCATAGACACACATCTGGTTTTGCTGACCAATTACATGAGCCAAAACAAATGTAGAGTTGAAGAGTAATTTTTTTTTAACATATCAGAGACCAGTTAACAAACAGTTAAAATAGGTGTCCATAGTTACGATGGCAGGAAATGGCATACAAGATTTGTCTGCATTTCATTTATGCAAAACACCAGAAATAGTCTTAAATTAATTTGATCTACGATTTGATTCTTGACTGCACAACATATTGAATATTGTCATATTGATCAAGTCTACTATAATGTAGGATTGTTACAAACTTTTGACATCAACACGCTTGTGTAAAAAGGTGGTGGAGTACAGAAGTCAACTCCGGAAATGGTCTTGATTAAGGATTAAATGTGTAATCATCTTAAATGTCAAAAAGAAAAAGGAAAACATAAAACTAAATTCTCTTCTTTTTTTTTACTCAATACTTGACAATAGCACAATGAATACCAGACAATATGAAATTTCCAAAAATGTGAGTTATCCCAGCATTTCCAGGGTGGCTCCCATCGCAGTGACAAAATATTGTAACATTGAGAATCTCCCTGACTAAACATAAGATTGACGATGGTAAAAATTGTAGTAATTCATCTTTAAAAAATGCGTATTATAAATTCTCAAGTTTGAGAACAACAAGAGGTGTCAGTTTCAAGAATCCACAACCGGTCACTAACCTGCTCCTTCTCAAAATGTTCCCGTTCAATCTCCAACTGTGTTTTGCCTCTCTGGGACAAAACGCGTGGCATTTGGATAGAAGACATCTTTATCTTTGTGACGCCACTAATGGATGTCAATATCGGTCTGCTATTTCTCCGTATGCAGTGGAAATGTTTGGTGGATCACATCTAGTAATCCTCCCACCTTCGACTTGTTGTGGAAAATTATGGGATGTCAAATACAGCGCCACCAAGTGGTAACAGGTGCGAGGGCTCCCTAAATCAATATCTATCAATAATATTGTTTGTGATTTTTTCCCATTTTTACAGCAATAATTTTTATTTAATCATTAATAGCTATTTCAAATTACCAAATCATACTAGTGATATTTTTTTCATAATTAAACCGATACAGTTAACGTAATAATTTAACGGAAATAGTTTCATTGTTGTAAGAGGCCTTATAGCAGAAGAAACATGTGTTTGCCGTGTTGACAATTTTATGCAAAGGTAAAATTTTAAATTTCGCTTCATACCCTCTCCTTTACAGATTGTCAACTTATTATATGGTGAGTCCATACAATGAGGTTTGTGAACATGGAAATTTGAGCTTGAAAAAAATCATTTTTGATAACAGTAAACAACCTTTATAAGTGACATTGTAAGTTGTAGGATTTGTGACAGGCATCATTGAATCATGGGAATGACAGTTGATACATATGATATATTACATACATCTTGCTTCTTATGTCACACTCAGGGAAAACCATTACATTTAACCCAAGGTATTGGCTAACCAGTAACTGGGTGAGGCTAGCTTTCATAAAATTATTCTCTTGTCACTGCACAGAGGTCTAAACTGCTCTAAACCTGTTATAGTTTCCTTTGGCCATTTGACAATGACAGACAATGCCTTTATTATTCTCATATTCATTGTCAAAATAGACTTGAAATCTACTGTTTCCAGAATCGCCATGCACTGTCCATCATTTCGAAGTTTCACTACTGAAGGAACTCGACCTCTTGAGATTTATCGCAGTATTGACCCATGTCACCATCATAACTTGATATCTCTAAATACAGACCCGTGTATTATCTGTATTATTTAATTTTTCACTTGATAACACACGTGACTATGTGAAATGGCATTCAGAAGAGTCCAAGTGATGACATGGAAACACAAAGAGAGAAACATCATATCATATGATGTCAGAAGCGCCAATGGCAAAACATTGGCGGCAAAAGGGTGCTGAAATCAAGAAAAAAACAAAGAAATTTTTTCTAACAAGCCTTGCATTTGATGTTGGATGAGTAAATGGCTTGTTGAAAATCTGTTCAGGACTTGTGGGAGGGGCAGACTTCAGTGGTTAGCCTGTCAGACTTTCAATTTCTACCAGTGAGACTATTACTAGCAAAGCGTAGACACAGAATCCACTTCCTAAATTAATACACTTTTTGAAAGGATTTTTTTGCTATCTTTTATTTGCATTTTACACATTTTATTGAAATGGCTGTTGGGCCCCAAATAAACAAAAGGCAAATTCGCTGCTAGAGAGCATCTGGTGATTAGGAATAGGATAGGTGCTGATGGTTAACTCGTCTGTCTTAAGTCCTCCTGGATGACCAGTATCAAATAGTGAAACAGATATTGAGCTGTGATTAGCAGTTGGGATGAGGTGCCACTGTAATCCACAGTAGTTGGTTGTGATGTTTAACAGAAAGCTATTGCCAGTGAAGTAGACCATGAGTTTTGACTTATAGTGGTCTCTATGGCATAGCTACTGGAAATCTTGAACAAAAACTTTTTTGATATCAAGTATATATACCGGTAGGTATATTAGATTTTGGCTTTTTAGGTCAGAGTTGATGTTGCTGATTGTTGAGGAGAAAAGCAAGACTCAGATACAAGATCATGATTTTGCTAAATATTAGTTGTCTTAGCAACTAATACTGCAAGTGCTTAAAAATAGATTGTGGGATTCAGACAAGAACAGTTGAAGAACAAACACTTTAAAACATTCAAAATTAAAATGATCACACCATTCTAAGTCAAATTACTTTTCTGAATATAATTAAGCTTACTCACATTTCAATCTAATCAGTACTGTTTGTTCACTTGTTTTATTCATATTTTGGCATACTACTTGTAAATAAGCATTTTCCAATATCTTTTGCAGAAAAAAAAACCTGCCTGAAATGAAATAAGGCCAAGCATCAGGATGTTGAGAAAATTGTCAGTGCAGGGATGTCCCCATGTCAGGACTTGCCACAGTCAGACACCCGGGAAGAAGCGTGTAGTGGTAACTGGCATGGGGCTGGTTTCCTGTCTTGGAATCGGATGTGATCTTATCTGGCAACGTCTTATTCAGGGGGACTCAGGAATAGGAAAATTGCATGAACCAGGTCAGTTATTTTTATTAAATATGCTGGTAATTTTGAACCAGGTATTCCAAGAGAAAGCAATTCTTCTCTGAAAAGAAGTCATACTTTAAAAAATTAAAGAACAAATATCAAACTTCACAAAAATGTTGGTGAAATTTAGGTAGAAAACATTTGTTGATATAGACCAAGAAAACAGTCAAGGAATATTAAATCATGAGAATCATGATTCTTTCGAACATATATTTAGTTATTTTCTTAAATTGAGGAGGCTTTTGACATCTTATGAGAAAGTTATAAAAGAAGCATATACACATGAAGCATAAATGAGCATATACACATTTTTTTTCAATTTTGTTATGATTAAAGAAATAAAATCCATTGTAAACAATGCATCTGACATGCATAGAGATCGGGAACATCCAATGTGTCATTCTACTAATCTTTGCTTGGTGTATGCACTATAGAAATATTTTATTATTATTATTGTTATTATTATTATTATTATCTGAATATAGCCTCAGTTTGAGACTTCTGAAGTAAAGCAATGCGAGGGTGATGAAATCGGATCAAAATATTATGTCCACTATTCAACATAAATACTAAAAATTATCATACCGTATATACTCGTGTATAAGACGAGGTTTTTTTCCAAAAATTCTTTAGTTAATGTTTAGGGGGTCGTCTTATACACGAGAGCAGTCTTATACTCGAGTATTTACGGTAAAACGTAAATACGGTAAAACGTAAATACGATGTTCATATTTTCGAAATAACGAATATCAGACGTAGCAAATTGATTTTAATTGCGTTTTAAATGATAAATAAAGGTATTTACCCAATATTATTGGTCTATTATTTCAAAACGCTTTGTTTTGACTTTGTTCTCACTGATTCCAATTATCAGCGTTCAGTTTTGCGTTTCGTTATTGTCTCAATTGCTTTGAGTCGTGTCTTCCCTTTTTGATTGCGTTTTAAATGATAAATAAAGGTATTTACCCAATATTATCACATATCGTTCGAGAACAGAACAAAACCATCAATCCATTTAAAACGCAATTAAAATCGATCCACGTGTGAAAGCATTTCTGTCCAAGCGGGAAGACACGACTCAAAGCAGTGGAAACCAACTGTGAACGCTGATAATTGGTATCAGTGAAAATTTACTAATTTTCACACCACATCAAAGGCAGAATTGAATTGTGCGATATATTTAAATAATAATTATTTTGCTTACAATACAATTTCGTTTTCGTGCTAAAAACAAGAGCCTCGTGTCTTGTCTTCCCTTCTTGACAGAAATGCCTTCACACGTGGATCGATTTTAATTGCGTTTTAAATGATAAATAAAGGTATATACCCAATATTATCACAAATTATGCTTCGCAGGTCAAGAATTTATCCATGAAGTAAAAGGTATTTACCCAATATTATCACAAATTCGCTTTGCAGGTCAAGAACAGAAGCATTACGCAATACATTGTCGCAAATATCGGACAGGCGGACTACTGTCTACACGTGGTTGAATATTTCTTTGTGTATTAACACGCTTTGTTTTGATGCTAAAATCGATATAAACAATAATAATTAAAAGCGATATAATGAATATCATTGGCTTTATAATACACAAAGAAATATTCTCCCACGTGTTGGTTTTGATGCTAAGATTAAGAACGTCACGTACATCGTATTACGTTCTACATCGTGGAGAAATTCTTGCGAAAAATAATTTGTCATAATATTGGGTAAATACCTTTATATATCATTTAAAACATATTATTTCAAAATGCTTTGTTTTGACTTTGTTTTCACTGATTTCAATTATCAGCGTTCACAGTTTTGCATCTCATCATTGTTTCCACTGCTTTGAGTCGTGTCTTCCCTTGTTGACAGAAATGCTTTCACACATGGATCGATTTTAATTGCGTTTTAAATGGATTGATGGTTTTGTTCTGTTCTCGAACAATTTGTGATAATATTGGGTAAATACCTTTATTTATCATTTAAAACGCAATCAAAACCGATCTGCTTCGTCTGATATCCGTTATTTCGAAAATACGAACATCGTATTTACGTTTTACCGTAATTACCTGTGTATAAGACGGCTAATATCTTATATTTTAAGCATATTTACGTTTCACTTTTAAAATGACCACCAAGCTTCAGCTTAAGCTTGAATGGTACCAGCGCCGATATCTCTTGAAAAACCAACTCGTCTTATATTCGGAAATCGTTTTTTTCAAGAAAAATAACCTCAATTTTGGGGGGTCGTCTTATACACGAGTCGTCTTATACACGAGTAAATACGGTATATAGAACAATTTGAAGGCATTAACAGGTTAGAATCACAAACATCACAAAAAACATGGATTACATAGCTCTTAATGTTTATTCATAATATTAAAGACTAACTGAAAATCCAATGGGTTATGACAAAGTATATCTATCTAAAATAGTGGGGGAAATATAGATGAAAAACTGAATATGCTTTCAGAATATGAAGGCATTCCATGTCGGATAGCTGGCCGGGTTCCAAGAGGTTCAGAACCTGGAGAGTTGGAACTGGAGAAGTTTGTATCCAAGGCAGAGCAGCGTAGTATGTCCCTGGCCTCGTGCTATGCCATGGTCGCTGCCCATGAGGCTCTCACACAAGCTCAGTGGCGCCCTCAGGAGGAAACCAGCAAATGCAGAACTGGTACACAACATTTCAAATGTTTTAGATACAACTGCACACGATTTTTCGTTTATAGAATATTAGGACATAGAAAAGAAAAGAACTGTTATGCATATGAAATCTCATACTATATGAGTCAACTGAAGAACAATTATAATGAATAAAAACGTTATTGAGAATGACCGGGAATATAACGATAGAAAACTGCTATTGCTACATTTTTTATCTTTACAATTTATGGATAATTATACACTAGACGCTTCAAGAACATGTAAAACAAGAGTCCACTATAGTTTTTTTATTTTTAGATTGCTCTGTATTTTATAAAACATAATCATGTCTTTTTTCAGGTGTGGCAGTGGGGATGGGAATGCCAGGTTTGGAAGATATTGTAGACACAGGGCGAACTTTAGCAGAAAAGGGGTACAAGCGTGTCAACCCATTCTTCATACCTCGCATCCTGATCAATTTAGGGGCAGGACACATCAGCATGAAATATGGATTTAAGGTAAAGTTACTTCCATAACAACAAGATTTGAGATTTGCCACCAGGTGACACCTCTACAAATTTATTTAAGTTGTCAAAGCCTTGGTAAAACAACAGAAATGAGCACCAGGTGGCATTGCTTTGTGTTGTACAATAGCATCCCCTGGTGGCAATTTCAATCAGTTGAACCCTCAGGTCATTCACATGCTAATAATTATACAATGATTCATATAACATTCTGCTCAGTTGATATTGAGGACTATTTAATATTGAGGGTATCATTCTGATGCAGGGTGTGAACCATGCAGTATCAACAGCATGCACTACAGGGGTGCATGCAATAGGTGATGGTGTTCGTTTTATACGGGATGACTACGCAGACGTAATGGTGTGTGGTGGTGCTGAAGCCAGCGTACTACCTGTCGGAATGGCTGGTTTTGCTCGCATGAGGGCGCTGGCCACCAGCTACAATGACCGTCCTGCTGAAGCATCCCGTCCATTCGATGCCAAGCGGGAGGGATTTGTGATGTCAGAGGGTGCAGGCATTGTGGTTTTAGAATCCCTGGAACATGCACAGACACGTGGCGCCACCATCCTGGGAGAGGTCCTCGGATACGGTTTATCAGGTGATGCTAATCACATCACAGCCCCTAGTGAGGATGGAGATGGGGCTTACAGGTAAGCATGGAACTAAAACTAGAATTACAGGTGGATTTTTCTGTATTGTGATATGTTTTACTCTGAACTTGATGACCTTGGATTTGACACAAGGAGTAATCTTTGGAAATGCGGTATGTTGCATGGAAAATGAGACATCTATATGTGCAGAAGCATATTTGTAATGACCCTCTGACCTTGACTTGATTAAATTGACGCACAGAAACTGCATGGGTGCAATCAATTTGTTTGACTCATTATCTTCATCACACTTTCACATGCACTGTTAGTTGTTCTGTATGCTTTTTACCCTCAGCCCCTGATGTAATCAGGCTGAGGGTATTGCAGTACTCCTGGTGTGGGTATGTATGTATGTATGTATGTATGTATGTCTGTATGTATGTATGTCTGTAGCGAACATCCTTGTCATCGCGATAACTCAAGAACAAATGATGGCAGCTTCATGAAACTTTACACACATATGCATCTGGTGAAAACCTCGGACGAGTTTGATGGATGACGACCTTGACCTATTTTTCAAGGTCACAGGGACAATTATGTGAAATCCCAAGAATCACAATAACTCAAGAACGAATGATGGCAGCTTTATGAGATTTGACACACATAAGCATCTGGTGAAGCCCTCAGAATTTTTCTTATGAAACATGACCTTCACCTACTTTTCAAGGTCACAGGGACAATTATGTGAAATCATCTTGTCATCGCGATAACTCGAGAACAAATGATGGCAGCTTCGTGAAACTTGACACATATAAGCATCTGGTGAAAACCTCGGACGAGTTTGATGGACAGTGACCTTGACCTATTTTTCAAGGTCACAGGGACAATTATGTGAAATCCCAAGAATCACAATAACTCAAGAACGAATGATGGCAGCTTTATGAGATTTGACACACATAAGCATCTGGTGAAGCCCTCAGAATTTTTCCTATGAAACATGACCTTCACCTACTTTTCAAGGTCACAGGGACAATTATGTGAAATCATCTTGTCATCGCGATAACTCGAGAACAAATGATGGCAGCTTCGTGAAACTTGACACATATAAGCATCTGGTGAAAACCTCGGACGAGTTCGATGGACGGTGACCTTGACCTATTTTTCAAGGTCACAGGGACAATTATGTGAAATCCCAAGAATCGCATAACTCAAGAACAAATGATGGCAGCTTTATGAGATTTGACACCCATAAGCATCTAGTGAAGACCTCAGAATTGTTTCTATAAAACATGACCTTCACCTACTTTTCAAGGTCACATGGACAATTATGTGAAATCATCCTTGTCATCGCGATAATACGAGAACAAATGATGGTAGCTTCATGAAACTTGACACACAAAAGCATCTGGTGAAAACCTCGGATGAGTTTGATGGACGGCGACCTTGACCTATTTTTCAAGGTCACAGGGACAATTATGTGAAATCCCAAGAATCGCAATAACTCAAGAACGAATCATGGCAGCTTTATGAGATTTGACACACACAAGCATCTGGTGAAGACCTCAAGACTTCTCATGATGGAACATGACCTTCACCTACTTTTCAAGGTCACAGGGACAATTATGTGAAATCATCCTTGTCATCGCGATAACTCGAGAACAAATGATGGCAGCTTCATGAAACTTGACACACATAAGCATCTGATGAAAACCTCAGACATTTTTGTATGGAACATGACCTTCACCTACTTTTCAAGGTCACAGGTACAATTATGCGAAATCCCTATCATTGCTATAACTCGAGAACGAATGATGGCAGCTTTATGAGATTTGACACACATAAGCATCTGGTGAAGACCTCAGACTTCTCTTGATGGAACATGACCTTTACTTACTTTTCAAGGTCACAGGGACAATCATGTCAAATCCACGTCATTGCAATAACTTAAGAACAAATAATGGCAGCTTCATGAAAATTGACACACATAAGCATCTGGGAAGACTTCAGATGAGTTTGATGGACGGTGACCTTAACCTGCTTTTCAAGGTCACCGGCCCATCTCAATAATTCTAGAGTAAATGATGACAGTTTCATGATACTTGACACACCTAAGCTATCAAAGGAAGTAGATTTTATGGGTTTTTTTAACCCCTGCATCAATTTGCCTTGGTGCAGTGACGTTTTGTTCACAAATATTGTGTGGAGCGAATGTTGTGCAATGAGTTACCAGGGCTGAGGGATGATGCATCTCTGATGCCTATGTTTTTTACTTCTTTTCATAACTAATGATGAAGGGTTCAACATTTCTGGGACTTGACACTTATTAGTTTAATAATTAATGGATATTACTGTCCCAAAAAGAGACAGCGACTTAATAAAAGATGAATTCATCTAATCAAAACTTTCAGCCTCATCCTTATTTGCATGATTAAACCACAATGATTCACTGATTTCAGATGTATGGCAGGTGCCCTATCAGACGCAGGTATTACCCCAGAGCAGGTCAGCTACATTAATGCTCATGCCACCTCCACTCCCCTGGGAGATGCGGCCGAGAGCCGCGCCATCACACGTCTGTTTGCAGGACATTCCCACCAGGTGGCAGTCTCATCTACCAAGGGTTCTGTAGGCCATCTACTGGGAGCAGCAGGAAGTGTTGAGGCCATATTCACTCTCCTGGCATGCAGGACTGGGGTCTTACCACCCACTCTCAACTGTCACCAGCCTGACGGCGAGTTTGACTTGAATTATGTGCCACTAAAAGCTCAGGCATGGCCCACTGACTCACATAGGAGGATAGCTCTCACAAACTCTTTTGGGTTTGGAGGCACAAATGCGTCTTTATGTCTTGCAGCTGATTCATCATCCTGAAAGTGCCGTAGATTATCTTAATATTAAAAAGTCAATTGTCTGGTGTGAGAGCAGACAGCTTACATTGTCCCTCAGGATGAATAATGACTTGCCTCAGACAATTGTGGATTCAGAACATATAATAACATGATATGTTATACCTGTTGATGGTCAAGTAAAAAAAAAAGATAGATTAATATCAAGAAGCTTTTGTTATATTTATAATATGAATAGATTCATGAAGCAGTACATGCCATAATAAGATTTAACAAATTCTTTAACAATTTCAGCTCTTATAATAATGTCAGAATTTAAATTCAGCCATCACTTCCCAGTGTCACAAAAAAACAAGAAGTATGGATTCATGTATCATAATTAATAAATTATTGGCTTCTTGCTGTCAGTACTTTAATTAGTTACAAGACTGTTTTGGGAGTCACTTAATTTAAATGGTCAGGATTGATGGGGGGTTGCAGAGGAAAGGTACAGTCATACAATGCTGAATTTAACTGGATGTGCACACTGCACTCATCTGGTCAGGATTGGTGATGCAGTCATACAATGCTGCATTCACTGGTAATTAAGGCACACTACAATAATCTGGTCAGGATTGATGATACACTCATACAATGCTGAATTTAACTGGTAGTGCACACTACTTTCATCTGGTGAGGATTGATGATGCAGTAATACAATGCTGAATTTAACTGACTGCACTCATCTGGTCAGGATTGGTGATGCAGTCATACAATGCTGAATTCACTGGTAATTAATGCACACTACAATAATCTGGTCAGGATTGTTGATGCAGTAATACAATGCTGAATTTAACTGGTGATTAATGCACACTACACTCATCTGGTCTGGATTGGTGATGCAGTCTTACAATGCTTAATTTAACTGGTAATTAATGCACACTACAATCATCTGGTCAGGATTGATGATGCAGTAATACAATGCTGAATTTAACTGACTACATTCATCTGGTCAGGATTGGTGATGCAGTCATACAATGCTGAATTTATCTGGTAGTGCACACTACACTCATCTGGTCAGGATTGGTGATGCAGTAATACAATGCTGAATTTATCTGGTAGTGCACACTACACTCATCTGGTCAGGATTGGTGATGCAGTCTTACAATGCTGAATTTAACTGGTAATTAATGCACACTAAAATCATTTGGTCAGGATTGATGATGCAGTCATACAATGCTGAATTTAATTGGTAATTAATGCACACTACAATCATCTGGTGAGGATTGATGATGCAGTAATACAATGCTGAATTTAACTGACTGCATTCATCTGGTCAGGATTGATGATACAGTCATACAATGCTGAATTTATCTGGTAGTGCACACTACACTCATCTGGTCAGGATTGGTGATGCAGTCTTACAATGCTGAATTTAACTGGTAATTAATGCACACTAAAATCATTTGGTCAGGATTGATGATGCAGTCATACAATGCTGAATTTAACTGGTAATTAATGCACACTACAATCATCTGGTCAGGATTGGTGATGCAGTCTTACAATGCTGAATTTAATTGGTAATTAATGCACACTACAATCATCTGGTGAGGATTGATGATGCAGTAATACAATGCTGAATTTAACTGACTACATTCATCTGGTCAGGATTGATGATACAGTCATACAATGCTGAATTTAACTGGTAATTAATGCACACTACACTCATCTGGTCAGGATTGGTGATGCAGACTTACAATGCTGAATTTAACTGGTAATTAATGCACACTACACTCATCTGGTCAGGATTGGTGATGCAGTCTTACAATGCTGAATTTAACTGGTAATTAATGCACACTACACTCATCTGGTCAGGATTGGTGATGCAGTCTTACAATGCTGATTTTAACTGGTAATTAATGCACACTACACTCATCTGGTCAGGATTGGTGATGCAGTCTTACAATGCTGAATTTAATTGGTAATTAATGCACACTACAATCATCTGGTCAGGATTGGTGATGCAGTCTTACAATGCTGAATTTAACTGGTAATTAATGCACACTACACTCATCTGGTCAGGATTGGTGATGCAGTCTTACAATGCTGAATTTAACTGGTAATTAATGCACACTACAATCATCTGGTCAGGATTGATGATGTAGTAATACAATGCTGAATTTAACTGAATACATTCATCTGGTCAGGATTGGTGATGCAGTCATACAATGCTGAATTTATCTGGTAGTGCACACTACACTCATCTGGTCAGGATTGGTGATGCAGTCTTACAATGCTGAATTTATCTGGTAGTGCACACTACACTCATCTGGTCAGGATTGGTGATGCAGTCTTACAATGCTGAATTTAACTGGTAATTAATGCACACTACAATCATCTGGTCATGATTGGTGATGCAGTCTTACAATGCTGAATTTAACTGGTAATTAATGCACACTACACTCATCTGGTCAGGATTGGTGATGCAGTCTTACAATGCTGAATTTAATTGGTAATTAATGCACACTACAATCATCTGGTCAGGATTGATGATGCAGTCTTACAATGCTGAATTTAACTGGTATTTAATGCACACTACACTCATCTGGTCATGATTGGTGATGCAGTCTTACAATGCTGAATTTAACTGGTAATTAATGCACACTACACTCATCTGGTCATGATTGGTGATGCAGTCTTACAATGCTGAATTTAACTGGTAATTAATGCACACTACACTCATCTGGTCATGATTGGTGATGCAGTCTTACAATGCTGAATTTAACTGGTAATTAATGCACACTACACTCATCTGGTCAGGATTGGTGATGCAGTCTTACAATGCTGAATTTAACTGGTAATTAATGCACACTACACTCATCTGGTCAGGATTGGTGATGCAGTCTTACAATGCTGAATTTAACTGGTAATTAATGCACACTACATTCATCTGGTCAGGATTGGTGATGCAGTCTTACAATGCTGAATTTAATTGGTAATTAATGCACACTACAATCATCTGGTCAGGATTGGTGACGCAGTCTTACAATGCTGAATTTAACTGGTATTTAATGCACACTACACTCATCTGGTCATGATTGGTGATGCAGTCTTACAATGCTGAATTTAACTGGTAATTAATGCACACTACACTCATCTGGTCAGGATTGGTGATGCAGTCTTACAATGCTGAATTTAACTGGTAATTAATGCACACTACACTCATCTGGTCAGGATTGGTGATGCAGTCATACAATGCTGAATTTAACTGGTAATTAATGCACACTACAATCATCTGGTCAGGATTGGTGATGCAGTCTTACAATGCTGAATTTAACTGGTAATTAATGCACACTACACTCATCTGGTCAGGATTGGTGATGCAGTCTTACAATGCTGAATTTAACTGGTAATTAATGCACACTACACTCATCTGGTCAGGATTGATGATACAGTCATACAATGCTGAATTTAACTGGTAGTGCACTCTGCAATCATCTGGTCAGGATTGATGATACAGTCATACAATGCTGAAGTTAACTGGTAGTGCACTCTGCAATCATCTGGTCAGGATTGATGATACAGTCATACAATGCTGAATTTAACTGGTAGCGCACTCTGCAATCATCTGGTCAGGATTGATGATACAGTCATACAATGCTGAATTTAACTGGTAGTGCACTCTGCAATCATCTGGTCAGGATTGGTGATACAATCATAAAATGCTGATTTTAACTGGTAATTAATGCACACTACACTCATCTGGTCAGGATTGGTGATGCAGTCATACAATGCTGAATTTAACTGGTAATTAATGCACACTACACTCATCTGGTCAGGATTGGTGATGCAGTCTTACAATGCTGAATTTAACTGGTAATTAATGCACACTACACTCATCTGGTCAGGATTGGTGATGCAGTCTTACAATGCTGAATTTAACTGGTAATTAATGCACACTACACTCATCTGGTCAGGATTGGTGATGCAGTCATACAATGCTGAATTTAACTGGTAATTAATGCACACTACACTCATCTGGTCAGGATTGGTGATGCAGTCATACAATGCTGAATTTAACTGGTAATTAATGCACACTACACTCATCTGGTCAGGATTGATGATACAGTCATACAATGCTGAATTTAACTGGTAATTAATGCACACTACACTCATCTGGTCAGGATTGGTGATGCAGTCATACAATGCTGAATTTAACTGGTAATTAATGCACACTACACTCATCTGGTCAGGATTGGTGATGCAGTCTTACAATGCTGAATTTATCTGGTAATTAATGCACACTACAATCATCTGGTCAGGATTGGTGATACAGTCATACAATGCTGAATTTAACTGGTAGCGCACTCTGCAATCATCTGGTCAGGATTGATGATACAGTCATACAATGCTGAATTTAACTGGTAGCGCACTCTGCAATCATCTGG
Source organism: Amphiduros pacificus (assembly GCA_949316495.1). Lineage (NCBI taxonomy): Eukaryota > Metazoa > Annelida > Polychaeta > Phyllodocida > Hesionidae > Amphiduros > Amphiduros pacificus. The sequence goes on along the minus strand of OX439001.1, from coordinate 51,328,696 downwards.
TCAGGATTGATGATACAGTCATACAATGCTGAATTTAACTGGTAGCGCACTCTGCAATCATCTGGTCAGGATTGATGATACAGTCATACAATGCTGAATTTAATTGGTAGCGCACTCTGCAATCATCTGGTCAGGATTGGTGGCATGGAATGATGCAGTCAGTGGTAGGAACACAACACCATATTCAGGATATATGAAGGTTTTGAGCAGATTTATGAGAGCTAAGAGAGCTTTTTGCACACTTCCGTTTTTTTGTGCAGAACGGTATGTGTTGTTTTCAATGGGGCAAGACGGCAACTGGCAATCAGCCTTTGTATTCAAAGGAACATGAATTGGCAGTCCAAAGGATTAACATTAATGTGACAGACAGACAGTTTTTTTTCTGAAATTGAAAGTAAAATAAGATAAGGCATCACAATGAGTGCAAGTGAGCATATCACCATTTGTAATTTCAACATTTTGTCAAGGAAGAAATTTCTTGTTATTGCAAAATGAGAGTTATTTTCACACAGCCAATAAAATATTTCCCTGTTCACCAACATTCAACTGTCCACCAGGAACGTGATATTAATTCCTTGGTCTAGTTTTGTATTCAGAAAACAAAAATCAGTAAGTCACTTGGTAAATGTGACTTATCACACTAACAATTGATAGATAACTATTTTATTATTATAGGGATGTTGGTTGCTGTCATTCAGTCAAGTCAGTTGCTGTCCATTATTTAACTGAATCAACATAAAATAAGATGGTTAGGAATATAACAAGCCTGTTTCTTTGATATTTGATATTTAATATTTGACGGCTACTTTTACCCTCAGCCCCTAATGTAATCAGGCTGAGGATATTGCAGTACTCCTGGCATGGATATGCATGTGTGTATTTGTTTTGTTTGTTTGGGGTTTTACATCACTTTCAACATTATTTCAGTCATTTCGTGATGAGACCTACTTGTAGCAGATATAGTGCTGCCTCACTGAATTGTCATGTCGCAGGTCCTTGACATGACAACCCACCCGGTCACAGATTTACAAGGACAACGGGTTAACCCTTTCGGCACGGGCCTCAGCTCATATGGGAAATTGTATTGTGAGTTCAATCTCGGCACGGCCGGGGATCGAACCCACAACCTTTGGATCACCACAGAGGAACTGGTGCTAGTAAGCTGGCGCTCTAACCAACTGCGCCACGGCCCGTGGCCCAGCATGTGTGTATGTGTATGTATGTACCAGTATGTATGTAGCAAACATCCTTGTCATCGCGATAACTCAAGAGGTAATGATGGCAGCTTCATGAAAACCTCGGACGAGTTAGATGGACGGTGACCTTCACCTATTTTTCAAGGTCACAGGCACAATTATGTGAAATCCCAAGAATTGCTATAAACTCAAGAACAAATGATGGCAGCTTTATGAGATTTGACACACATAAGCATCTGTTGAAGTCCTCAGACTTTTCATTATGAAACATGACCTTCACCTACTTTTCAAGGTCACAGGTACAATTATGTGGTAATAACTCGAGAAAAAATGATGGCATCTTTATGAGACTTGACACACATAACCATCTGGTGAAGACCTCAGACTTTTTTATGGAACATGACCTTCACCTACTTTTCAAGGTCACAGGGACAATTATGTCCCTGTGACCTCATCATTGCGATTAATCGAGAACAAATCATGGCAGCTTTATGAGATTTGACACATAAGCATCTGGTAAAGACCCCAAAAGAGTTTGATGGGTGGTGACCTTCACCTACTTTCCAAGGTCACAGGCCCATTAACTCATTCATTCTAGAGTAAATGATGACAGTTTCATGATACTTGACGCACATAAGTTATCAAAGGAAGGAAGGAGAAATGCAATATTATGTTATTTTTACCCCTGCAATCAATTTTCCTTGGTGCAGTGACATTTTGTTCACAAATATTGTGCAGAGCGAATCTTGTACAGTAATTTACCAGGGCTGAGGGTTGATGCATCTCTGATGCTTATGTTTTCAAAATATGCCTCCAAGTAAAGATGAACTTCATGCTCGTAGGAATAAAGGGGCCAGAAACAAAAATACCTATTGGGGAACATAAATATAAGTTTGAATAAGGGGATGTAGGCAACAAAAGATATCATTTTTATAGTGTCAATACATGTATCAGAATGACTGATATGTTCTTACACTTAAGTCTTTCAGGTCCGTGTTATGTAAGATGGTTTGTTTTAAACGAATAAGGTGTGAAAGCCACTTTTGGAGTTCAGGATAGGCATCACTGATTAAGCCAGCAAAATTATTAAGGGAATAATAGGGATGGGAACAATTAACCCAGTATTTATGTGTGTGAGTGTGCAACCCAAACTGCTATTATCGGTCAGTTAATTAGCACCATGACCTCTATCACTGGTAATGTGTTGAATTATTTTATGACAGGTGACTGATCACTTTTAATATAAATATTTTATAAAAGGCATCAGGAAATTTGGGTGAATGACTGCAAACTAAACATTTAAAATCATTTTTCTTCAGTTACCATTTTTTGGGTGTAATTTATCAAATAAAACGTCACTGTAACCTTTTCATTGAAAACAACCCAATCAGTAATTGTCCAAACAGACTTTGGTAATTAAACCACAAATTTTAATTGACACAGATAATTTTGAGAAAATTGTTCACAATCCTTTTAAAGTTTCAAATGTCAGGCATAAAATAACTTCTTTGGTAATTTTCTATTGATTCTGAGCCATGATGTGCAGCTTGCCTGTATTTACACCTGAATGTTCTTGCCACAAGTCACTCCCCTCATTTCAGTAACATCATATTTGCATTAATGCATCTGACGTTTTGGATGTTTGATGTTTATTATCAAAAGTTCACAAGTGTTTTCATAACTAAAAGTTAAAGCTGCATATTTATGCCATTAGACTGGTCTTTCAAGGCTTTCACTATGACTTTGTGTTTTTATTCTAAGTTATAATTGTGTAAACGCTTTATCTTAACAGAATATTGATTTGCCATTCTATGCTATTACACCACACTATTTTATCCTTATAATATTGTACGACACCACTAAGTCATGCTTAGAATATTGTGCTTTACTATTAAGTCATGCATAGGATATTGTGCTTCACTATTAGGTCATACTTAGGATATTGTGCTTCACTGTTAGGTCATGCTTAGAATATTGTGTTTTACTATTAGGTCATGCTTAGGATATTGTGCTTCACTATTAGGTCATGCTTAGACTATTTTGCTACACTATAAGGTCATGCTTAGAATATTGTGCTTCACTATTAGGTCATGCTTAGACGTTTTTGCTACACTGTAAGGTCATGCTTAGAATATTGTGCTACACTATTAGGTCATGCTTAGGATATTGTGCTTCACTATAAGGTCATGCTTAGAATATTGTGTTTTACTATTAGGTCATGCTTAGGATATTGTGCTTCACTATTAGGTCATGCTTAGACTATTTTGCTTCACTATTAGGTCATGCTTAGACTATTTTGCTTCACTATAATGTCTTGCTTAGGATATTGTGCTTCACTATTAGGTCATGCTTAGACTATTTTGCTTCACTATTAGGTCATGCTTAGACTATTTTGCTTCACTATAATGTCTTGCTTAGAATATTGTGCTTCACTATTAGGTCATGCTTAGGATATTGTGCTTCACTATTAGGTCATGTTTAGGATATTGTGCTTCACTATTAGGTCATGCTTAGACTATTTCGCTTCACTATAATGTCATGCTTAGGATATTTTGCTACACTCTAAGGTCATGCTTAGGATATTGTGCTACACTATTAGGTCATGCTTAGGATATTGTGCTTCACTATTAGGTCATGCTTAGAATATTGTGCTTCACTATTAGGTCATGCTTAGACTATTTTGCTACACTATAAGGTCATGCTTAGAATATTTTGCTACACTATAATGTCTTGCTTAGGATATTGTGCTTCACTATTAGGTCATGCTTAGGATATTGTGCTTCACTATTAGGTCATGCTTGGAATATTGTGCTTCACTATTAGGTCATGCTTAGAATATTGTGCTTCACTATTAGGTCATGCTAAGGATATTGTGCTTCACTATTATGTCATGTTGTTCTTCACTATTAGGTCATGCTTAGACTATTTTGCTACACTATAAGGTCATGCTTAGGATATTGTGCTTCACTATTAGGTCATGCTTAGGATATTGTGCTTCACTATTAGGTCATGCTTAGGATATTGTGCTTCACTATTAGGTCATGCTTAGGATATTGTGCTTCACTATTAGGTCATGCTTAGAATATTGTGCTTCACTATTATGTCATGTTGTTCTTCACTATTAGGTCATGCTTAGACTATTTTGCTACACTATTAGGTCATTCTTAAACTATTTTGCTACACCATAAGGTCATGTTAGGATATTGTGCTTCATGAATAGGTCATGATTAGGATATTGTGCTTCACTATTAGGTCATGCTTAGGGTATTGTGCTTCACCATTAGGTCATGCTTAGGATATTGTGCTTCACTATTAGGTCATACTTAGGCTCTTGCACCATATAATTAGGCCATGCTTAGGGTCTTTTGCCACATTATTAGGTCACACTCTTGATCATCTTTGTCACAAAACTAAGTACATGAATATTAATTGCAAAAGTAAATTGTATCTTATTAAGAATAACTCACAAAATCATTGTGCGTTAAAAGAGAACAAATAAAGTGCATATGAATGATAAATTAACATTATGTGATTCATAAGCTTTTGAGCTTTTTAAGTTGTTTTGATTCTTGATTAAGTATCTATTACAGAAGTGTAATAACACATTGTCTATGTTTGTTTATCAATAAAACATTAGCACTGAAACTCAGTTGGACATTGAAAACCCCTTTACAGCAATAAACTTAATTTAATGCATTTGGTCAAGACCAATTCACAGCGATATTTAATTTATTTAATTGAGTGACTTTTAGACTGCTCACAGGAAGCATTAGGCTGAAAACAATAAGGCCTCCATAAAGCTATTAAAACCCTAAAAGTTCATCGCATATGCTTTAAGTGATCCATTAGAATAGATGCCCTTGGGTATCTATCTTTATTGCTAGTTAATAAAGATACATGCAACACTGAACATTCTGAGCTGTTGTTAGTGTTTGACCATTGACATTTAATTTAGTGCTTTACAAGGTTAATAGATATTAATAGACATATTGTGACTTCCAAGCCACCAGATGGTGCATAGGTAATTGAGTAATAACCATGTTGTTCAAGGAAGCCCTTTGGGGCCAGAAAACATAGGTGTTAACATTCACTCTCCTGACCCAGAAGTCCAGGAACACTTCTCTTTAACTTGGATGTTCTACCCCCGGTCTTATCTTTTGTGAGAATATGATGCAGGTCTTATCTTTTGTGAGAATATGATGCAGAGTAAGGGTGTAGATTAAGTATATAAATGTATGTAAAATATATTTTAGGTGATTCAGGTCTTCAGTGGGGGAATCATTAATTAATGCTTTTGTAGGATGGCCATTTGAAAGGGGTAATTTGTGTATGAGAGCTAGTTATAATGAACAAGTATGAATGTCGATAACATGTTTTGGTTTAATTTGTAAATCAAGTGCAAGATTTAATTGTTAATTGAACGGAATTTACACAGGGAAAATACCACTGTTTACTTTAATTAGTGCTCATAATGAAAAAAAGTAAAAATTGATATTTGTCCATCAACTGCAAATGAATGAGTTTCAGAAATTCAATAGATTTTTTATCATATCAGTGAACAACAGACATTTTGGAAAAAGACATGAAATTGTTGGATGAACATTGATTGAATTATCTTTATCGTAAAATATATAAACTACAGTCACGTGTGTGTCCTGTGCACGTGCTGATGGCTCTCTGAATATTGCCATTCACCAACGCCTTTCACAATGCACAATTCTCCCAAATATAATAAGAAATTTGTGACTTTATTTAGATAGACCTAATGGTGATGCACCACAATCGTTCTGTAGATATTAGCTGGATTTGAGAGCCTTGTTAGTTAAGACATGTTTGATGAAGCTAATATGTTATAAGATGATATTGGCTTTTATCCCGCTGTATATGATCAATGCTCATTATGACTTGTAAATAAAAAATAAAAAACACCCAGGACTTTTGATATACAACTGATGACAATTGTCACTCTATCATCAAATAGTTCTTGTGATATTGCACTCATTTACCAAGAGAAATGAAACACCAAAATAATCATAGCTCATGCAATGAGGAAAATATGCAGACATGAAAACCCAAAATTAGCAGATGATATCTCTTCAAACAAGATTTAAATTATATTATGTTTGGTTTGCTAAATCTGAATTTCTTCATTCCTTTGATTTCAAATATATAATATTTTGCAAATTTATTTGAAATAAATACTGGCGTGGTCTAGCTTTGGGTACAGCAATCCAGAAATTATATATGGAAACTAAAATTGTTCCAAGACTAATGATATTTGAAAACATTTTCTGCATTATATTAACAACTTAGGAATAATCTTAGCATTTGGCAAAAAATATCAAGTATTCAACAAAGAATTCACCCAAAATATTGATTAAGAATAAATAAAATTCCAAAATTTAAGTCTTTGGTAAGAATCTGGCCTCTCTGGCCTCTTGAATAATGCCACACCCGATGAGAAAAACAAGTGTTCCTTATAGTCTTGTAAACCTTCCTCTCACATATGTGATAATATCAGTGATATTGATCATCAGCAAGCACATAAACAGTAATATATATATATATATATATATATATATATATATATATATATATATATATATATATATATATATATATATATATATATAAATATATATATATATATATATATATATATATACACGCACATACACTGACATTTACTCACACGCACATATATGTGCACGTACATTAAACGCACAAGCCACAAAATCGCTCTCTTAAGAATAAATCCACTCCAAAAATTCAAAAATTCTAATTATCTCATATGACCGTCATTTTTCCAACCCAGATGTCCGTTTAAAATGTTTATAGCACAGTGCAGTTATAGTTTTAGAATTATATTATATTTTAGGAGTGTTGAGAAATAGTTGATTTCTCTCTCACCAATAACTTCAGCAAATACGTAAAAAACACCCCTGATTCATAAAAAAATCTTACCAATGAATAACTAAGCAAGCCACCCAGTCGTTTTGGAAAAGATCGATTTTGACAGAACAGAAAGAATGACATAAAAATCCCCCTCTCACTGCACAAGCTGTTCCGACAAAGTCAGAAATATCATTAAGGCAGATAAAAGGGTGCATTTTACACAGATAGTGTTAATGTGATGTGAGGAATGGGTGGTGAAATTTGTATACAACTATTTCATCAAAGTGAATTGAAATTTGTGTAATATAACATCAAAGTTAACAGACATAGCTTTAGCAATACAGATGGGAAGGCGAGTTTGCTATTCTTTGTGATGAACCATTTGTGATGAACCATTAATACAATCGGGGGTGGGGGCATGATGAAAACAAAAACTAGGAGAGGTCATGTAGATCCCGATATTTATTTCCTGCCACACAATGATAAGCCAGTCATTCTTTTCTCTAATAATAGTAGCATCTTCATTTTAAGAAGTAATTAAAGCAGGACTTAGCACACAGAGTTGTAAGCTCTCAGTTTAATTTAGTTTTTTAAGACGGTAAGATTTGAATTATATCTGATCTATTGCTCTTGACACCGGTCTGGGAATTTGATGAAAGCTATCAATATTTAAAGCAATTTTATCAGAAATAAGACGATTAGATTTTACATGAAAGAAACGTGCTAACAACAAGAGTTTTATCTCAATAAGGTTTTTATTATGGGTGTGTAGAACAAACAACCGTGTAAATTCCTCACCTTTATGTCCATATATATCGCGATGGAAACACCATTTTATGCATAATCATATACATGTTTTCGGTGTATTTAACCACATAACCAATTTTTTGCACAGTTCTGATTTTTTATAGTTCCTAAAAAATAAGCCATTGACTGCAATCATATTATTCATAGAATTTTATGATAATCAACACAACCAAAGATTACATATGTTATCACGACGTTCATGGATATGCATTTATGAATTCATTGATAATTCTAAAAGCATAACAAATTTTCCCTTTTTTGCATTATAAAAAGATTTGAGTTTTTACGATGATGTCACTGATGTCAGCAATTTGTTTCCCGTGAGAGTTGTGTATTCAGAGCGGCTTACAACCATAACGAGACAGTGTCTACGCGGTTGGATTTCTTGACGAAGGCAATAAATGTATAACTGGATATGACAAACCGGAACAAACAGGTGAAGGCAGTCATGTACTGTGTACCAATAATCAGGCTTCAAATTTTCACATTTAAATATGTTTTCTGATATTTATGCATGCCCTGGTTAACTTGACTTATCATCGATCAAAACATTTCGTCCATTTGAAGATAAAAATGCTGCTTGGATGGCTTTTTGTTGATTGGGTAAATTAATGTCAACTTTTACTTTTGCTCGCCGTGATTTCATGGTATAATACACATAAATAAAACATAAAAAGTAAATAGACCCTGGTTCATCCATGCCGACCTTTTGCTGCTTTCTGACCATTTTCAATGCATCTTTGACATTAAAACTTTTTTTATTATTTTAATTTGCTTAAAGAAAATATCAATTTGATAAGTCAGAACAGAAAATTACTTAAAGATAAGAATGCACCTAACAGGAGCTGCGAGACCTCCGCCTTCATTTCTCTGAATCCACTTGTCAACTTGAAGAAAGTTCATCTAATGCATATTATCCTAGAGGGTTGATTAAATATGGGCGTTTTTGTGAAATATTGATATTCTTGGCTCCTTTTATCCCATTTTCTTCTATCTACTTGAAACGAAGACAGAATATTATTCCTCTGGTACTTTGAAACTCCAAGGTAAGTTATAAGCAGGTTATGAAATCACTTTACCTATAACACACGTTTTTTTCTGTTATATTTATATCATGCTGTGTACGAATATCATATCACTATCATGCGTCAATCAAATATATCTGCCAAAGACCGGAGACCGCCAGACTTCAGTTTCTCCCATTGATCTTAAGATATGATTTGAGTTGCATACATATGCACAGAGGAAGCCCTTTAGACAATGTTCCTGACATTATTCTTATTTAGGTGTAATATAAGTAGAGTTACTTTACCAGTCTTCATGGGATTCCCAACTGCTTTTCACTTGCATTATGCACCAGAGGAGACATATTTGACACATTTACATTTTCATGTATGTCTCTGCAGCCATTTTAGCCAGCAGAAATTAGGTTCTCCGGTTATATTTTAAGACAAACCATAACTTTCACCATGCAGACACCTGAGTAAAATATTTATGCGATTTGTTTACTGATAGTGCATTCTTTCAACTCTGCAATACATTTTAATGTATATTTCAGTTTTGTTATTGTAAGTATCTTGGCATGGTCGGGAATAGAACCCAATACCTTTGGGTCATGACAGAGGATCTGGTGCTAATAAGCTTGCGCACAAACCGACTGCACCACGGCCCGTGACTCTTCCCATATTAAAGTGGAGTTTGCAGATTGACTTATTTATGTTATATAACAATGTTACATTTCACATTAAAGCTAAAGTAACAGATACCGATCTAAAGCATAATTTACACCTGTCGTCATTCCATACATGTCATCTCAATATAGAGAATAGAATCTTGTCGAAAGGATGCTACAACATATTTTGTGCAATATTATCACATGGAGAGACCAGTTAAGTTTTATATGAAATTGTATAAATCGACAAAAACAGTAATTATGCTGAAATATAGAATATTCATTGAAAACGCAATAGAACTTAAATTCAACCTTGACCATATTATTGGGTCTCAAAGGAAAGATGGGACAAAAGGATGATGCCCAACTTTCAGACATGACATTGTCCGGTTTTTGTATGATGACCACAGTGTCCGCCTGTGTCCACAGACACTGTTAGCCAATCTGTCTCTATCCCCCAAGGTTACCTTAATTGTAACCCAGTTCCAAATCAGTCAATGTTGACTCCCCAGAGTCACGCGGACACGACCGGCCACACCGCAAATGGTTTCGTAGCCAGAATGTCTACATGAGAGAAACTGGTTTCACATCCATTCTGAACAACACAATGATAATTTGTTGATATTGAAAACAAAGTAGGCCACTGAGGTAGCAGTACTTGTCATTTACCATCAGATGATGATCAAGTTACCTGAAAAGAAAAACAACATAAAACATATATTTCCAAATTGTCTTCATTGTCAAATTTTAGAAATAAAAGGTACTGCCTTTTCAAACGTCATAAGAAACTCCTTAGACATGATATATTAGGCTGTTGAAACGCTTTATAAGCTTTCATCATTTCCCATAGTAGGTGAATGACCCGGCTTTTCAGTTTATGACTATTATCAGTTTATGACTATTGTCAGTTTATGACTATTGTCAGTTTATGACTATTGTCAGTTTATGACCTTTGTCAGTGAATCACCTTTTCAGTGAATGACCGTTGTCAGTGTATGACCTTTGTCAGTGAATCACCTTTCCGGTGAATGACCCTTTCTGGTGAATGACCTTTTCCGGTGAATGACCCTTTCCGGTGAATGACCCTTTCCGGTGAACGGCCCTTTCCGGTGAATGACCATTACGTTTTGGACATCCTCTTTTAGAGCTTTATTTGCTTTCTACATATCCTTGTGATTAACTACAGAGACAAAAGAGGTTGCTATTTTACAGAAATTCAATGATGTTTTATTCCATATGATATTATACTCTAACTATTTAGTGTAAAGTTAGCATGTGATGCATGTATAAGGCGGACCAGGTGGTCTTGTCCAGCAGGTCACCATACAACCAACAAAAACCATCCATCATGCACATAACAGCCACACAGGCTACATACAAAGGGGTTGGTTTGTTAAGGCTGACAGTTCTAATCTATTTATTTCACTGATTCAGTTTCACATTTCATTCATTATTAATTTATGTAACTGATGCTTTATATAGAAACAAAATATATAGTATTTTTAATCCTTGAATTGTCCTCCATAGTCGTCTCCATATCCTTGAAGTCTCCTGTGTGGAAGAGACACCTGAGATTCTTGCCTTGCCAAAGCCAAAACTGTATCAAATAAAATCCGGTTGAGAATGCCAAACGCAGCCATTTATATATGGCCAGCTGCTACTTTGAAGTGACAACTGACTTTGATCTCTTCCGGTTTGTCAATGCGTGTAAGATTAATGTACGCGATCACGATTACCTATATCTGGCACCAATAAAGAATCACAATGTAACCCCGTGCCGCGAGAGTATGAGGTCGACTGGCCTCGCGCGCCGCGTGATCAAACGGGTCAACTCATGGGATTTTACTATCTTGGCCAAGTCTGATGGTAGAAGCAAGCATTTCTGAGTATACATACAAATGAGAAACGTTTTTTAGAGCCTCTAATGATCATTTCCCATAATCTCTGTTCCTTTTCTCACATTACGAGATTGACAAACAACTCTACTGTTTGTTGGAAGCAAGAATTGTCAGACTCTTAGACAAAAGTATTTGCTCTAAAATTGTTAGAAATAATCAAATTGAACGCCTGTTTTTAAAAGCTTGACATCTATATTTCTTATGGAATATGAATAGTGTACTGGTTTGTCTGTTTACTTAAAGAATACATTGTAGTCAATCAATAAATATATGAGGAGTGCAGATATCTACCTGTCCACGCCTGACTCAAAGCAGCTGATATGTATATACACGTCCAAATAAAGTGACAATACCAATGGATATGCATGACTGTTGTTTATATGTCCTTCCCCACAAATACTCAAAATGTGCCAGATTGTAGGACAATGGATGTCATAATCAAATATTATCTACTTCTGAACAACAACCTCATAATTAGTGCATATATTGACGAATTAGGAGGAACGAGAACAAAACATAATATGGTCCTGTCGGCTGATTTATCTAAAGCCCTGAGATCATCACAAGATTAACAAAAGATTTAACATTAATCCGTCAGGACTATTCTATATTTTTATTGACATTCAATAGTTAATATGTATACACTGTCCAAAAATGACAATGACATGAGAATTGAAAATACTTCTTGGATCATCAAGGTTACTGGCCTCAACATTGCTTCACAGTGTTTGTTTTTCCCACCTTCTTGGTGGAAGAAGTTTCATTAAGCCTGCAATAAGGGCTACACACAGGCATCAGAAGAGTGACATCGTCCTCTACATTCTGATCATTTGTTTGGGGGTTTTCTTTGACTGGACATCAAAGACAATTAGAATATTCAGCGTGGATTGTTAGGACATCATACTCAGTATATATGCATTTGAATGCTACCATTAAGCATGCAGAGTTTATTTAATTCATGAGAATAAAACACGAATTCTGTCATACCTTTGGTGTCAGAATATTGGTAATGGGTATAACAATAATCCTATAAGGATATGCGTATTGACGCAAGTTTGGGACACAAATGCCAAGCTTGTTTGACAAAGTGAAATATTTTTTTCTCTTTTTAAGTGCTGGACAGGTGGCCAGTTCTGATTTCTACATGCCACAACATTTCAAACAACCTTTCTCACTTTGGCTGGTCAAAAAAGTACCAATAGCTTTCAGGCATCCAATCACACAATGTATCTCTGGTACTTTTTACAAGGCGCATCTTAAAGTGAGCACCTTAAAGCGAGATGCAAGCAATGCTTTTAATGCAACATGTATACACTGCATGAGGAATCTCGCTGAGAAAACACCCACTGACATATTGGCCAGACATATTAGGTGCCCTATTATATGTTGGACTCCTTCCTGTAGTTTGAGGGGTCCAATCTAATACTGGACGCCTAGTTTCACCACTCAATGTACAGTGCTTCACTTGTCATACTTCCAACTGTCACCAATAAACATTTCTTCACAATCTACTAAGCATCTACCATTTCTTTTATTTTTCAAACATTTTCCCCGGGACATTTTCTTCCACCCAACCCAACCATTTTCTAGAATCTGCCTCCTGGTCACACCATGCTTGGCCAAAGGGCTACAATTTTGTTATTTTGGCTTCATTTCCAGTGCCTTTTTGCCTCTCTTTCCTCTTTACCTTTGCAAGCAGGTAGATAAGGCACATGATTATATATGCCGGAATTTCGTATCCACTCATTTTATGTTTGTATGAAAAATGCATGATATAAATTAGATTTCTGAATTATGCAACTTTATTGCATATCCCCCTTGTATGTTAGTTTGACTTTTAACATAGATTGGTGGCTTTACATCCATTGACATGACACAGCATCCTGAACCATACCTAAATCGCACAAAGCCAACATATATCTCCTCGGGTATTGTTTGCCAGACATGTTTAATATCAGAGGATTCACAATTTGCATATGTATAACAGTCATCTGAACCCACTTTGTGTGTAACCAAACATTGATAAAGGCGTTTTTTGAAAAAAACAATATGTTATTCAAACATTGAAACCGTGGTTCAACTCGCACGGTATTAATTTTCGGAGTTGGAAATATTCTCACATTGCATTTATCAAAAATGAAATATTCATTATATTCTACGAAGAGGAACTTAATTGTTTTGCTGAGACATATTCCAAAAGCAATTAAATCATTCTTATTGAAATAGCAATTGCAGTCACTTTAGTTCATTTCTCAAAGGAAAATTTTAAAGGAAAAATTTATTTATATAAGTACATATCATACTACATAGAAAAATATTTGATACTGAAAAGAAATGTACGCGATGAAATGTACAAGATTGCTTATAAAGGTTGGTCTAGAAATGACAAAAAATGAAAGACTTTAAATTGATCCCATACAATCTTTTGAAATGTCATACATATTAAATATAAGATATATGAACATACAAGGACTGAATTTGCAATGTAAAAAAATAACAAATATAATAATCCCTCTTAATATAGCTGGTGTCCTGCCACAAATTTTCATATATTTATCATTTTCTATAATATGAGGAAGGTGGCTAGATATCGTTTCATGAATATGAGTAGAAAATGGCTCTTTTCACGCCATTTATGCTGGGTAAACGTGACGCTACCCATTTCAGGTTCAATGTGTTCGATTTCTCTTAATGACAGAAGAAACTTCCATATTATGCCCTTGTGACATTTCTCCTGACAATGGCATTCAGCCTGACCTTCGACAGCTGATATGAACAATACAATATTGATGCGAATCTCTGCAGCAGAAGTAGAGGAGACGATCAGGAAATCTTGTCACATCTCTGGAAACTGAACGAATCGCAACGCCAACAGTCTCTGCCAAAATTAACTACATAATCTATCTGAACACTGAAAATCTCTGAACGGAAAAGCGCCCTCATATCTTTACACAATCGCAGTAGTATTGTTATTATGAATTTGTAGAGAAGAGGTTGTGCGACTGAAGTGTGCAATAATAAAATGTGAAATGTGCAGCTATCGAATGTGAAAAAAAACAGGTATGAAATGTGAAATGTTCAGGTATAAAATGTGAAATGTGCAGCTATGGAATGTGAACTGTACGTGTATGGAATGTGAAATGTACAGGTATGGAATGTGAAATCTACAAACAGGCGTGAATCGGAGTAAAATGTAAAATAGGATATTAACATCACTAGGATATTAACATCACTTTGCCGTCCTGAGATGGTAATACCAAATATTTCTATGGGCACCGCATAACCGCATCTTAACAAAAAACCTTTATTTGGGATTGTGGCCAGCAAAATATATTTAAATAATATAGTAGTGTAGGACATCATGTGTCTCGCGGTCGTTTTTTGAAAGATTTCATTATGTGCCTGTAAACACATGCCTAAACTACACAGTCGATTTTTTAAGAATTACATAATTTGATGCAAATGTACTTTTTCATTAAATGGGGAAAGACGTGTGCAGTAACAAACACCATAATCAATATTAAAAATAAGAGTTATTTGGAAAAGAGAAATCGTTTGCCAAGCACATACATACATGTGCTAAATACCTTGGTCTGTTAAAAAGAAGCATTTCTGATAGATCGAGATAACACATAATAAAGCGGTAAATATAACTGACACGAATATACATATTGGTATTATCCTATGCTGGGTATTAAGTGCTATATATCCTCTTTAATTTCTCTGAGTTCCACATTGAGACATCTGTTCTCAGCATAGCCTTCTGGCCACTCACATGGAGAGAAAAAAAATACCTCTGGCTATCATTTATCCGTCATCATTTGTCTTGAGATACCTCCAGCCAATTCTACATGTGACATTGGTGAAGAATCATCTCTTTAAAATGTCTGACTCAGGGGTAAAATCACATATTACCTCCAATGATCCAGCGATCAGCTTAGTTGTCCTTCCATTCTCGATTGAGATGTCAAAAAAGATTCCCCGCCGGGGGTGCCTCAAGGCAGATGATTACAGATAATTGAGGTATATTCTTTGGTACCGTTCTTAAACGTATTAACTCCTGTTCCCTTTGCAAAAAAACGTCTAGCAGTTCTAATTTACATTGAAACATACAATGCACAGTTAAATGAATATGGGCAGAAATCATCAATGTGATAAAGAACATGATCATCTGAGCCATCTCTCACAATAATTATATTTACATACAAATATTCACATTCGTGAGCTTTGACTTGGCATAAATTTAAATCGACACTGGAATGCATGCTCGAGGTTGGCTTCTTGGTCAACTTACTCGAAGTTTAGAATCCATGATTCAATATGGAAAGTGCCAGCTTTGTATTGATGAAAACTAGTTGATTATAAATATGACTTCAAAATTTCAAACCGACAATGACAAATCGAAAATGACAAAACGATAATAACAGCAGTGAAAAAATGACAATGAGAAAATGACTGTGAAAAATCCCAATGTTTTGTGAAGTTTCATCCTGAGAAAATATTGGCTTCTCATAAGAATAGCAACATGGCCTCGCATGATGAAGAACCCGTACTCTGAAACGTCCCTTTTCACGTGGGAGAAACGATTGAATTTGTGATTTTCTACCTATATTATCTAACACTAATTCAAGATAAACCTCCGCTTATATCTGCCTTTGATGGTGCAAGGACCAGTCTTGGGGGATATAAAGTTTACTGGAGCATGGCGCGAATCCATTCACACATATTATGCAACTTGGAAATAATTTGAGATAGCTGTAGCCATGCTGTGAAAATGCTAGGTGGCTGTACATTGGTCGAATATTGCATTAATATTTGTTAAAAGCCTAACATGTTAATGTCATGTTAATTCTATTAATCAAACTTCTCGACTATGTCGTGTCTCATGTCAAACAGTATAGCTAGATACATATTGAATAGAGAACAGTTGCTCCGTGGGTAAAATAAATCTTCTGTATTTACAATATGTATTTGAACTGGTCTATGATCCTGTGGCTGAGAGTAGATTAGATTAGAATAGGATGGATTAGAATAGAATCTTGATGATTATACAAACTATTGACATTTGTTCGATATCATTGCATAGGAGACCGAGTTCATTTTACCATTCCACCTGGACATTTGCCATGCCATGATAATCCATGGAGAGACTGGATGATCCTCAGGAGACGGCGAAATGGCAAGAGTCCATACCACAGAAGGGATTGGCCACAAATGATATATCTTAAGATAATATCTGGATCAATGAAACTTCTTGAAGCAGATATTTATTAGGCTGTAATGCGTGTATGCAGAAACTTACAACATTAAAGATATGGCACAAAAGTTCATGTACAAGAGTTAGGCATATTAGAAAGAATACGTGGTAGAGACAGGGATCATCTTCACGGTATTTATTTGGAGGATTAGGACTACATGGGCCCTTATCCGCTTATTGTTTGAAGTCATAAAACACAAAATACTCAATAAACGTCAAAGCATGAATAGAAAGAAACGATAAGATTGACATCCAATGTATAAGGTGTAGCCAGTTCTTCCTTAATATAAGAATTTGGTGTTTTAACCTTTAGGTAAGTAGTTAAAACATACCTGGGACAGACATTCCATAAAACGTAAGACTAAAGTGAAACATCTGTCAATGCCTAAAACAAAACCTTTAGGGTGAGGGTGGAGGGATTAGTAATGGACCCTCAAATACAGTTCACATACCAGACGTAAAATTTACATCCTATGTAAATACATACAAATTCAGTGTAGACAGCCAACCATGTTTGGCGCCAAAATAATTTAAGATAAAGAGAGAATGCATAATATCAATATGACCTCTGCTCCGTTCATCTCAGCTGCCTATCCTTCTCCCATCATAGTCCCAGGATTAGCTGAGTCTCACTATTACAATGGCCAATTATATGTTAGAAATTAACACAGATCTGTATGAAAAATAACATCAATTCATATCTCAAAAACGGTAATGACCTTGCTTTCTAAAAGTATACTTTTTATTTTCAATGAATTGAGAATTCAAACTTAGTGTAACAAAATCTTCATGAACGAGAATGATTCAAAGAGAAATCAAATAAATCTGATAACAGTGGGACTGAAAAAATATCGTCTAGGTGCAATATACCTGGCCAAATGGCAATTTTACGAGATAGAAAGCTGAACACAAATGTTCATCTCAAACTGACACTCAGTGCCACGTGTCACTGACCGACAAATGCAACAATGCTGCAATTTTGACTGGGACATTCCACAATATCCGGATTGCAGAGAATATCATTCCATTCCTATTATTTCCAATGAATCTATCTTTGTCAATGTCCTCTAGAGCATCAGACCTCCCATGCATGTTTCCCGCCAAACGTGCAGGCGTGAAGAGACGCAGCCTTTGGTTGTAGTCTGCTCAATGGAATCTATATATCGTCTGCTTTCTGGAACGCTGGGCATGGGTATTAATCAATTATATTGCAATCATTATCCATCACCGCAATCAATCAAGCTGGCAAAATTATAAAAGGGACTTGGCCTATAAAAACACAATATCGCCGAATAGTCAGAAATTAGTTGTTTGGATCCTCCATTTTTTTAGTTAATGCGTTCATGAAACGTTCATGAAAATTCAAAAGACAATTTGGAACTTTTAAAACGTTTCATTCCACCGATAAGCAACCGGTTTCTCATAAAATGACCTCATAAAATGACCTCATAAAATGACCTCATAAAATGTTCATGTATTTCGGCCCCAATAACTACCAATGTTATTATTTATCTTTATAGCAAACTACTTTTAATTATAGAATAAAAAAAGTTGAACGGTTGAACATCCAGAAGTTAAGTTTGGAGGGTAAAATCAATTTCGATTGTGGCAACTAAGATTGTGAAAGCACCGAAAGCAAGATGGCTGAAAGTTAGTTGAAAATGGCAAAAATCTCTTCAGGGCCTAACACGTAATGCAGACTGATGGTCATGAGGTTAACCCATTGTCCTTGTAACTCTGTGACAGGGTGAGTTGTCATGTCAAGGACCTGCGACATGACAATTCAGTGGTGCAGCACTGTAACTGCCACAAGCTTCTCTCGTCATCATATGACTTTTTGTAGGGTAAGCAGCTATATTAAACAAACATAAAGGCACCAACTTCAAACATATAAAGCTTTGCTTAAATCGAGACCTTCCATCAAATTTCATATTGGATCAAATACATATGGCAACTATATCCATTCAATATTATTAATGTTAAAAGGCCAACTGATGAGATCATTCCTCATTTAAGTAATTATATATAAATTTATATTTGAAGAAAATAGCTTTGAAAATGTTTAAGTCTGCTATGCTTGACTTGAAAACATTACTCACGGGTTTTAACCTTGTTTTCTAAGAATAGTTTACAAATATAACAAACATGTCACTTTAAGAAGGTACATAAAACTATACATATTACACGCACACACATACACACACACACACACACACACACACATATAAACGTACTTTTTTTATTTTCAGAATGTCTTCACCACTTTTTCACAAAAAAGCAAACTATGCCGCTAATTATGTCAGTGCAGTTTATAAACATTTTTATGCTTTTTATGTTTGGGTTGGTATTAAAAGTTTTGAATTTTGCAATATACTTTGTACACCACAAAGGAATATATTAGTATTATATTAATCATTAATATGTATTGTATAACCTCCGGGCAACCCTGCAAACAACAGCTGAGACATAGAATCAAACAATCAAGAAATCTATTTTTTATGAATACTCAAACAATCAAAAAATTAATATTTTGTATGAATACACACAAATGATTTCATTCTTCTGATTGCACCATTTCCCCAAGAATATCAATTTTGCATCTATTATTATGAAATATCAGGGATTGACTTCCTATTCTTATTTTTCACATCGCATCTACATATAGTTGTAAATGGCACGCTATTGTGGGAACCCGACCTGCTGCTGCTCCGAGACAAAACGCAGTTTTGGGCCCTTCATAGTTACCATTGTCATATGCTATGACTTCCGTTTTGTTTCTACTATCTTCTAGAGTTCACTCAGTTGAATGTCATTGCATCTTTCAAGCAACTCCAGAAATACCTTGAGTCATATATGTCACCGTTGAATTAGTCCTTATAACATGTGTAATATTTTGAATTTCATGTTTTAATATTGTAGCGAATCACCACTATAAACGAATCACCACTATAAACGTTGAATAGGCATGCCTCCAACATGTCGACACCAATGCCTGAAATATCACCAAAATCGTTTGCAGAGCAAATCACGTACTTGATTTTGCATAGAATTTGCATTAAACAACTCCATGACGTGTTTCTTTCCTTGAAGTTCCTGGCTTGGGAGAAGCCGAACTGAAAACCAAATCCAAAGTGGGGATCAATTAGAGTTGAATAGTGGTGAATAGTGTTGTACAATTGTGCACTCACGGGCATTATTTGGGGAGAGAACAATCACAATCAATTGTGATTGTTTGAGCCAAACTGTAAAATGCAGTGAATTTAAGTTGGCTAAAAGAAATAGAAAAAAAAGAAATATATTGACAGCTGGCAACCCTGCAGACAATAAGTGAAGAGAAAATGGAAAAGCAACGAGACAAAAAGGTTAAGAGGCTATACCAGAAAAATACCAGAAAAGCGGAGAATGAAACCGGTACACAAGACACAACCCATGGTAACCGATACAGAAATGACATCAGACAGTGAAAACTACAAATATAATTATTTCCCAAGGACCGTGACTGAGTGTAATAAACTTCCTCCTGGTCAAACTACATTGGAAACTGAATGCGTGACATAAAGTGCAACCTGATCATCTAGGTTGGATGCAAATTGGACTAAACATACAATCACTATCTATTTATCTATCTATATTGCGCAGTGATTTACATTCGACAACAGTGTTTTATTTTCGGGTATAGTTCCGACTCCAGTGTTTTATTTTCGGGTATATTCTTTTATAAAAAAATATGTTATGTCAAATAAACAAGAAGAATAATATAATATACATGTAATGAGGAAGTTGTGGTCATTTTCTTAAATATATTCTTTATGTAGAATCAAAATATGTTTAAATTTCATATTTACAAAATCGATTTCATGTTTACAAGATATTGGAATTTAATAATAGGTGAGAAGAGGTAGTATCTTTATGTAAAGAATATTCATGATGGCGTTTGGAAAATTGACCTTTGGCACCATATTATACATGGACCTCATTTTTTATATGTTTTGCTAACCCTTGTTTTTAATAGCATGTTGATACATGGTGTTAGCCCTGATTCAATGTTGATAGGCACCATGGTCCCTATACCAAAGAATAAAAAACAATTATTGTGTATGTCTGATAATTTTAGGGCTATTACATTATCCAGTATTCTTGCTAAACTGTTTGATGTGATTATTTTATTCAAAGAATAGGATGCTCTGTCTACCTCTAATCTACAGTTTGGATTTAAGCCCAAAATGTCAACAACTCATTGTACATATGTTATGAATGAAACCATAAGCCATTATAATGCAAATGGTAGCAATGTGTATGTTTTAATGTTAGATGCTAGCAAGGCGTTTGACAGAGTAAATTACTGTAAGTTATTTAAAGTGCTGTTAAAACGTCAATTGCCACCTATGGTTCTAAGGCTATTGTTGTTTATGTATACCAATCAAAAGCTCCAAGTCAGGTGGGGAGCAAATACATCTGGCCAATTATGAGCTAGTATTGGTGTAAAACAGGGAGCTATTTTATCGCCAATTTTATTCTCTGTATATATGGATGGACTATTTGAAAGACTCGAAAATAGTGGTATTGGTTGTCACTTGGGGAACCATTATGTAGGGGGTCTTGGGTATGCTGATGATTTGTCCTTGTTGACACCAACACTCTCTTCTTTAATAAAGTTAACAAGAATATGTGAAAAATATGCTGATGAATACGTTTTATTTAATGGTGGAAAAAGCCAATTTCTTGTCTTTAGAGGTAAAGGATGTGTACCTGACAACAGGAAAATAATTGTTAATAACACAGTGCTAAAGAGTGTACAAAAAGCAGTTCATCTGGGTCATTGTTTATCTACAACTGACCAAGATAGTATGGTTAGAGATGCAATTGCCAAGTTTTGTAGAAGTTTCAATATGTTTATGGCTGATTTTAGTCATGTATATTCTGTGATAAAATGTAAACTTTTCAAACAATATTGTTGTTCATACTATGGTGCTCCTTTATGGCTGTTGAAGGGAAAACTTGTTGATAATTTATGTACTGCATGGCGTAAAGCACTAAGAATAATTTGGAGAGTATCTCCAGTCACTCACTGTGAAATTTTGGCACTTTTGTCTGACTGCCTACCACTAGAAATAAGCCTCAAACAGCGATTCATGAAATTAATGTGTAAATCATTAGAACATGAATCACCTGTTATTAAAAGTGTGGCTAATTTAGCACTAAATAATCCATGGTCTAATTCTGGTATAAATTATTGTCAAATATTGTATGACTATGACTTAAATGTTAACAAGTCTGTCTGTAAGATTGGTAATGATTGGAGAGCATCTGCGTCTGCAGAGACAATTTGTGATGTGAAGGTATTAATCAAGATGATTGAAGTACGGGATGGTTTAAAATCATGTGAACTCTTGTCTGAAAATGATATTAATGACATTATTTTAGATATAACCACAAATTGATTTTATATAACTTTTTTAATCACTCTTTGAAACAAATGATTGTAAAACTTACATTGCCATGTGTTATGTGTGAATAAAGATATTATTATAATGGTCACTATTAAGATAACAATAACTCAAAAGGTCAAAATAAGATTGCTTAAATATTCTCTGTCCAAAAAGAAAATGATTCAACGAGATAAACATAACATGCACTTCTGTAAGACATTCAAAAAATGGTAAACGACCTTGCCTGAAAACAAGCAGTCCTGAAACAAAATAAAATCAAGTTAGATTACAATATATTTATGGGAAGTGACCTTTTTAATCGGAGCCATTATTATAATAATATACAAATAAGCAAGTGCTAAAACAAGACTAGGTACATCATTGAATTGCGTGTGACATTTACAATGACCTTGTGAGAACAGTGCACAAAATCATAAAAGTTCATGGACCTTTGACGTCGAAACACACACTTTTGAAGCAAAATAATATGCAAGGTAGATGAAACTATTTACATGTTTGAAAACCAGCAATCCTAAGAAGAAACAAAACGTAGGGCACATCATAAAAAAATAAATTTCAATGTGTGATTATTTTCTGTACAATGTTAAATTGGATGTAAAACATGGAGCGAATGGATGCCCCTTGTCTCATATACCCAGATGACTCACAAACCCAAATAATTCTGAGACCTCAACATTGGTTTTCACTGATGACATATGAAAGGTAGCATACTTGTTGCCTTGGTTACATTTGAAAACTATTGGCTTGGATGTTGCCTTGGTTACATTTGAAAACCATTGGCTGGGATAATGTGTACGTGTCTCAGAGGCTGGCCACTATGTAAGACAGGTTACAAACAGAAATATGACCTGTATATTAAAATACTGTCAAACAGAATTCAACAAGAATACTTTCCCAAAATAGATCTCTTCTCAATTGTTTTTTTATTAACTTTATCAATATGCTATCATATGCTTAAATCCAAGATCTTGACTTGTACGGAACAACCTTTTAGTCTAAAAAATTCTATCAACATCTAAATAACATAAAGATTATGGTTATGGAGAAAGATCAAAGATCTGAATTTTAGATAGTACGATGGAAGTGTTAAAAGCGACTGGCGTCCAAATTTACTAATATCTTTGCTTGTAGTGAACTTTTTGCATCCTTTCATGTAAAGATTTGCTGATATCTTGATAATTAATAGATTTGAATGTCAAATAGTCTCATAACAGTGTTAAAACACGTCAGATGCGTGTATGAGGTTGTGTATCATGCAATCCAAGATTTGCTATTATCAGAGACATTTAAAACAGAGATTGGAAACAAGCTGAAGTTCTGCATTATCGCTCAGGTGAACCGATCTCGTGATGGCGCCACCATCGTCACTTCCTGTTGCCATTTGGCCAGCTTGTCAAGGGAATTTTCACTGTTTTTTTGTACAAATGGACCATGTTATCGTCTTTGGGTCATCATGTTGACATTAAGTGGATGCAGTAGATTATAAAGGTACTTTTATATAGCATTTTGATGGAGAACTGTATTGCAATTTGTGCAAAAATGATTGCACGAGACCATGTAAGAGTTGGATGGTGCACCACATTGACACCTAGTGGCAGACCTGCTCTTTCCAATGTTTAAATGTCTCTGCTGATATGTAGTGAACATATTTTCAGTGTGAAAAAATCTATTAATATCTTAACAACAAATGGATCATGGTGATTAAGATATGTTAGAGATGATGTTTTAAATAGTTCTTAAACAAGCATGCACAAATCAGACATTTTAAATTTTGATCCAATATTTTTCTTATATATTGGCTTATGCTTAATATCTGTTCACCCTAAAAAGTTCCACCAACGTCTGAATAACATAAAGTGTAGAAATTAAAAATATGAGTTGGCATCCTGCTGATAACATTTGCTTGCTGAGATTAGTAGTCAGATTAGTGGGGTGTGTGGTCACTTTCACATGTCTAAAATAGTGGGCAAATCACTGCACACAGCATTATAACTACACATATTGCTTCATAAATAACTTGTGTATTTATTTAACAATTAAAATAATGATTGCAATATGTGAATTTTATTTTCAATATAGAAATTATAATTCTATATTGTTAATGGTGTTTAAACAGTGAAACTAGAATACTATTTTGGAGGCATTGGCACCATTTCCTAGAGGTGATCTTTGCACGGGAGTTCACGCGTTGTTGGCTGATCTCACTTGAAAGCAGAGAAACATACACACAGGTGACATGTGACATGACTGACTTGGTCAAATATTGACAATTCCACATTTTGGAGATCTTGAATATTGTTTTGGAATAAATTTGATACCAATCTGTTGGAATGTATTTAAAACTGATCATTGTTTGCAGGTATGTGTTAAAGGTTGATGAATTGTTTTAACACCTTGGGGCCACGGGCCATGGCACAGTTGGTCAGAGTGCCAGCTTATTAGCACCAGTTCCTCTGTGGTGATCCAAAGGTCGTGGGTTCGATCCCCGGCCGTGCCGAGATTGAACTCATGATACAATTTCCCATATGAGCTGAGGCCCGTGCCTAAAGGGTGAACCCGTTGTCCTTGTAAATCTGTGACCGGGTGGGTTGTCATGTCAAGGACCTGTGACATGACAATTCAGTGAGGCAGCACTATATCTGCTACAAGTAGGTTTCATCAAGAAATGACTGAAATAATGTTGGAAGTGATGTAAAACCCCAAACAAACAAACAAACAAACAAAATATAACACCTTGGATAGGTACAGTCATGTCTGTATCCAGGCAAAATGTTGAGTGAGCATTCCAGCCATGAGTAATGGTCAAATCATATCATCAGACCTGTGAGACACATGCTTATACTGAAACACATACTGAAAAACATTCAATTCATTATGTTTTCACATGATTAGAGCTAAAGGATTACCCCAGTATAAAGGTTTCATATTTGTTTTCTGTTTGAAGTCATTATTATCCATATTTTCTGTGTTTGCAAAGACTTGCATATTGCTCAATAAGAACACCAATATAAAGATTTCATCTTTTGTTGGTATGAAATCATTTCTATTATTTTATATTCTTCTACATTTGCAATAAACAAGTCAATTTATGTTTCTGAAATGCATATTACTCATACAGAACCCCAATATGAAGATTTCACCTTCAGCATGAAAATAGTACTTTTCCCAACAGGGATTCGAACCCCAGACCTTGAGCATAGAAGACAGACATGTTAACCACTAAACCATGTATCATCCCATGGCAGCTTTGTATAAACTTTGGGGTCACAGCATTGTATAAAAACTGAAATTAGTTCAATTAAGCTACAGTTTCTTTGCTAATGTTTCATTGCTCAAAATAAACCCAAATATCTTTGGTTTTTGTTTAAAGACATTTTATCCAGACCTTTAGCATGGAAGACAGATGTCTGACCCACTGAGCCAAGTTGTTAAGAATGATTTAATCTTCTCACTGGTAAATCACACAAATCGGCAACATCTTTATGATTTATTAAATTATTTCACAAAGCAGCCTAAGTTAAATTCAAAGACAAATATTTTTCAAAAATATGTTTGTCGAAGATGATATCAAAGGTAATGCAACTAGATAAAAAAGGAGATATCTACAACTTATGTCTCATTTAAATCTAAGACACCATTTTCTAGTTGATTCTCTGCAGGTAGGTATATATGGTTGGAATCAGTTGGAATGTTATTACATTGAATATGAGGTGTGTCATACAATGTCCAGACACTTCTTATATAGTATAACTAGAACTCATAAACAGAAAAATTAATAAAACAAAGAAAGTCAGTGACTGGAGTGATGCATATTTTTTATGGAGAAGTCAGATTGAAAGTAGTCTGGTAAGATGTTAGTTTCATAGGGAGCTAATGTGTTGATATGTACTCAATGAGTTCACTCATAGCATAAATCAAGATGGCCGAATGCTGATTGAGAATGTGCTTGATTTCTCTTAAGGGAGGTACATGTCATGAATGGAATTTACAAAATTGTGTTTTTGCTTTTATTTCGTTATTGGCCTTACATTAAAAAAGATAACTGTTTTAGGTCTACACAGACTCTGAATTCATTCACACTTTTGGACAAATTCGCCTGAAAACGATTTCATCAGAGAATTCTCCCTAATTCTCTGATAAAATCGCCTGGAGCATACTTGAAAAATGTAAGGATCGCCCATTTGACATTTCTTGCCCGGGACCAAGCACTTCTTATACGTCCTCTTCATATAAATGTCATTTGGATGATCAAACTTGCAGAGGTATGTTGGACCTGAGGGTAAAGCCACCCGCCCAACTAAAGAATCATGAGAATCGCTACTATTAAACACCTGTAAATTTGTGTCCACCCCCTGGATAACATTTAGATCGCATCTTGGAATTCTACTCTAGGTGTTCAAAGATTAATTCTCAGTATCTCCAAGGTAGGTCTTGTCCTGATTTCTGTTTAAAACAAAATTTGTATCCTAATAGTGTGTACATGGATTATTGTGCTGTCTTAGGTAAGAATGAATTTTCATATTAATTTTTTTTCCAATGGCAGATTGGAAAATATAAAGTCATCAGTAAAGTTATCATTGTAACCTGATAGCAATTTTGGATTTTTATCCTATACACAATATATATATATAAGACAAAATGTCATGTAAAAGGTAGAAATATGAAAATATTTGTCTGAAGTTTTGGTTTTCAGATATTAATTAGATTTTGCAACGTTCTAAAGAACCGAGGTAAATACAGTGTTCTTTGGTCTATGAAGCCGACCGAACTTCTTTCAGAAAGAACACCTCATTTTCTGAAATTTTGAGAGGTTCACATTTTTTGTATTCTAACAAGTAATTTAGAAAGACTAATACTCAGGACCAACCACCACCATGATATTGGATTATCATGATTTGCACAAGTAAAAAGCATTTATTTCACTTCGACACCTCTAATACTACAATATAAAGTGAAAAGGGTGGTGGTAAAACATTTCATGAAAGCTCTTGAATCATGTAAGATCATTAATATCTCTGTGGTTAAAAATGCAGATTGTCAAGGATCTCTGCCCTGCCTGGAACTATTTTGATTCTTGGAACTTAATAATAGTACTCAACCACGTAGAAGGCTGATGATGTGAAACAAAACCTATTTATATTTCTCTAATCTATTCATCTAATCAGATAAACAAACTCTGTAGGACTATAAATTTCAAACCTTATGATAACGATTAAAATGGAGGCAGCTAAGAGGCGACTAAGGGCGACAGTGCAATATGATCTGTGCATCAAATTCATGTCATTCATATTGGAGTCTGACCTTCTCCAAAAAGTTGATATCGATCTCAAGGGGTGATGAATGACGAACTTGGACTGTTCCAAAGCTTTTCAGACACTTGTCGATTGTGTCTGGTAAATTACGATCGCCTCCCTGTACCGAGACAGGCCATCTATTGGCAAATATACACAACACATTTGATTGAAAAGAATTTGTATATATATCTGAAGAAGAACGCACTACAATTTAATTTGACCATTCATCAAGAGATGGATTTGAAGAAAAATGTTAGACTGTTGCCATGGAAACAATGTGATGGAAATGTGCTCTAAATTTTATGAAAAAATGACCAGCACATTTATATCAGAATATGGTGCGAGGCTTATTCTAATGGATTAAATACCATATATATCTTTACGCGCTATTTGCGAAATAAAAAATTTTCAACCAACGTTTCGTCATCTTAGTTTCAGTGCTTTTATATTTATGGGTGATTCTCTCCTAAACACAATACCTGTAACTGAACTCCCGACTTGGCACTATTCAACATTTTAATTCCCCACACCTGTTCCTTATGCCAGTGATTCACTTCCAGATATGCTTTTCTTTGGATAAAACACATAAAGTT
The DNA here is from genome assembly GCA_949316495.1 of Amphiduros pacificus. Classification (NCBI taxonomy): domain Eukaryota; kingdom Metazoa; phylum Annelida; class Polychaeta; order Phyllodocida; family Hesionidae; genus Amphiduros; species Amphiduros pacificus. Next base: position 51,300,634 of record OX439001.1, on the reverse strand, counting down.
AAGATATTTTACATGCTGAAATATAAGCCGTTGTCAATATTTAATTTGTATATTTTTACCCCTCAATCGTCCTATAAAGCAAATACAATCAGTTGCTTTAGACTTGTGAATCATTTATGAAACTTTTAGAAAGAATTTCGAACATTAAGGCCAGAACATGTGAGTGCATTGTGCATCTGTCGAGTTCGTTCTGGTGGAAGGCCTATTGAGAGATCTGTCAGCTTGAACACTACACTAATGTTCTTGTCTTTATTTCATGTTAATCTACTGTAGGTTGTTGGTGTCTGCTAAGTGTTGAGCTTTGTTGTGTGTGAGCCATTCAGGTCCTCAACTCATTTACATATTGTGATCAATTTGATAATAAACCGCACAGTGAAATTAGTTCACAAGGCACTACATGAGAAGGGTTTAAAATATAAAATATTAATACTTATAAAAGCATGTCAAAAAGTGGTTTAAAATATCTGTGATATCCTTTGATGGGAAAATATTATAAAAACCAGAATTGAGGAAAATATCATTTCGATCCTATCTTAGAAATCAACAACTGAAAAACTTCCTTGCCATAGATCGAATGTCTATGATTGTGCTTGCGAATGGTCACAGATATTTTATTGGGAGGTTGATATTTCTGTTATGTTAAAGTGATTGCTGTATAAGAACCCAATATGAACAATATAATCTAATTAAATAGTGCTCAGAACGTCTTGAGATTTCGTGTTTAGATCCTTTGTTCCGATAAGTTTTGACTTGCACAATGCACAAGATTTGCATATGTAGAGTTTCAGCAGTGATTTGATTTGCTTGTATTATCGACCTCTTCTGCACTGTTTAGGTCAGATAGAAAGAAGCCTTTCACCGAGACACAAGGAGTGACTATGAATCTTCCTTTTGCATTTTCGCATGGACCTGATAACACAAAACACGGTTTTTAATAACCAGTCATGGAGGACTGGCTGGAATGGGAAAAAAACTCAATAACACTGTGAAGCATTGGACGTACTAATTTGTTTGAAACATACCAAAAATAATCCGACCGGCATAATCAGGGGTGCAGCGCGAGATAGCACCAGTACGTCAAGGCGCCTATTGTTATAATGTCAGGATTGTGCAAATGACAGTATTGTGCATAAAAATCTACTGGTCAATAAAGGTGAATTTGTGTAAAACAACCTTTGTTGAAACAGTTCCACTTGTAAAATGGGTAATATTACTTCAGGTCTTTATGACAGTAACAGACTAATGCAACATGTTTGCAAACATATCTGTGAAAGCGAGGCTCGAAATGTCGGTCCTAAGTCACTCCACATAGACACACAAAACCTAGGAAGGGTGCTAAAAGAGATTCCCCACGAGATGGCCTTAATGGCGGCCTCAATTGCTGCGATATTTTCATCAACAATAAGGTGTTGTTTGTACTATTGATCCCCCTATGGCCCTGCAAATATTGTGGAAATGTAGAAAGGAAGCATACGAGAAATAATCGGCTGGGGCAATATATTGCAGCCAACATGAAGTCCAACTTTTTACATGCCTGTGGATAACAATTCTCTTCTTCTGCAACTTGTGTATATAATATAAACAAGTGTGTGTGTGTGTGTGTTTGTGAGTGTGTGTGTATTAAATCTCTCTTTTTATTCATTTCAATTCATTTAATGGGTTTTGGCAAAATATCATCTTATTGGATTATGAGTATTGAAGCATACTCAATTCAGGTTTGAAGTTAATATCTGCTTTCCAACAGACAATGTTATGTCTTTAATTACCAAGTCCCAGAACTCCAGAAACTGCTAAATTTAAAAGAAAACAAGTTAGCAATTTTGACTTTTCACTCTCGGGCACTTAAAGTGCCGTCATAATCCAAACGAGAATTTAAACGAGAAGAGCATTTTGGAATGTCCATGATCGCAATTTAAGATCGTATTTACAAAAATGCCAAATTTTCTATAAAAAAAACTATGATAGAACTATTGTCCTCTTAATAATATTATGAATATATCAAAAACTCTAGTAATAATATGGATAAACCTGGTTGCAGTTAATGTTTTTCTTATCGACAAATGTATTCAAATACTGTATTGAATAATGTTTTTGTCATGTATGGAGTACATGTAAATTTAGGAAGCATCTCACGATACAGAATATATCTATAAAGCTACTGTGAATGAATGTTTTTGAGAGGGAGAATGGTGAGGAGGGTGTCCTAGCGAAAGCCAAATATTTATATATATTATTTTGTTAGTTATTTGAACATGAGAATTCAAATATGATTTGCAACATACCTAAAAAGTTAGACCTTTTTGAGTTGTTTTTTTGCTCTGCCAACAATTTCTGGCAACAATGATTGTATCCGTAACATTTAATTAATTCTAATTGACATCAACCACTCACAATTCTAATGTAACCTTTGTAACATGCATTGGGATTGATTTAAAACCCACGGTACTGATGTCAATACCATTAAATTTTCAATGGAATATAATGCTGAACAATACGATACAATCTCATTGTTACAAAACGGTACAGATAAAATGTACATCAGCTGAGTGAGCACGATAAGAGTTAGTTTACAACTGTATTTGTTTGCATTCTGCATGCCATAGTCACTAGACTACCAATATACATTTTTTCATATCATGAATAAACGATGAAATAATGGTTTGTTTGCACGTTGTATGTAAGATTGCGTTAAATCAGAGGATCAATATGCATCAAGCATTTTTACCTTAAGAGAAATTAGCAAACTTTGAAGAGCCTAATTGAAGAGGCTAGAGCTAGAGCTAGAGCTAGATAAAAAAGATTGAATGGTGCCATTTCATTTTCATTTTTAGTGAAAAGTCAATTAGAAATGTCAATTCTTCTCAGGGAAATACAGCTTGTAGCTGTAGGTAAATCTCACTCCTCTCAGGAACAAAACAGTCTGCCTGGTCTCAATACAGCTTTAGAATTACCGAAAAGTGGACTTAATAAAATGGAGCTTCATTCCCAATGTACAATAAAAGTATTTTGTCAACATTCATTGATCAGGATGAAACCTATTATATAAATTGCAAACCTTGTTAATAAATCATGTATAAATAAGTGTGACAGCCTGTCTAATGTTACAAATACATGTACTCTCGTGTTCATGCTCCATGTAACAATCCACGAAAGGACAGCAACGGGATTTATCTTATTTTTTGTATAATAAGAAAGGAAGATTTGCCGTATGAAAATGTACCTATTTGTCTCGAGGAATTTCATTTTCATTTTCGCATTCTCGACGGATGGTTGAATATACCGGTAGTTTAGCAGTATTTAACTTGTATAAGCTGTATTTCCCTGCGAAGGGTTGAATATACAGGCAGATATAAGCTGTATTCACTGGGAAAGGTTGAATATACAGGCAGATATAAGCTGTATTTCTCTGGGAAGGGTTGAATATACAGGCAGATATGAGCTGTATTTCCCTGTGAAGGGTTGAATATACAGGCAGATATAAGCTGTATTTCTCTGGGAAGGGTTGAATATACAGGCAGATATAAGCTGTATTTCCCTGTGAAGGGTTGAATATACAGGCAGATATGAGCTGTATTTCACTGGGAAGGGTTGAATATACAGGCAGATATATGCTGTATTCCCCTAGGAAGGGTTGAATATACAGGCAGATATGAGCTGTATTTCCCTGTGAATGGTTGAATATACAGGCAGATATGAGCTGTATTTCTCTGTGAAGGGTTGAATATACAGGCAGATATAAGCTATATTTCTCTGCGAAGGGTTGAATATACAGGCAGATATGAGCTGTATTTCCCTGCGAAGGGTTGAATATACAGGCAGATGTAAGTTGTATTTCCCTGTGAAGGGTTGAATATACAGGCAGATATGAGCTGTAATTTCCTGGGAAGGGTTGAATACACAGGCAGACATAAGCTGTATTTCTTTGGGAAGGGTCGAATATACAAACAGATATAAGCTGTATTTCCCTAGGAAGGGTTGAATATACAAGCAGATATAAGCTGTATTTCCCTAGGAATGGTTGAATATACAAACAGATATAAGCTGTATTTCCCTAGGAAGGGTTGAATACACAGGCAGATATAAGCTGTATTTCTCTGTGAAGGGTTCAATACACAGGCAGATATAAGCTGTATTTCACTGCGAAGGGTTGAATACACAGGCAGATATAAGCTGTATTTCTCTACGAAGGGTTGAATATACAAGCAGATATAAGCTGTATTTCTCTGGGAAGGGTTGAATATACAGGCAGATATGAGCTGCATTTCTGATATAACCTGTATTTCCCTGCAAAGGGTTGAATATACAGGCAGATATAAGCTGTATTTCTCTGGGAAGGGTTGAATATACAGGCAGATATAAGCTGTATTTCTCTGTGAAGGGTTCAATACACACGCAGATATAAGCTGTATTTCTCTGCGAAGGGTTGAATACACAGGCAGATATAAGCTGTATTTCACTGCGAAGGGTTGAATACACAGGCAGATATAAGCTGTATTTCTCTGGGAAGGATTGACTATACAGGCAGATATAAAATTGAATTTACAGGCAGGCCCTGCACATAATGCTTGTAGGTGACTGCATTCTGAATATACAGGCATTCACTTAAACCAAACTATATAAACGTATTTGCTAAGCAGTTTACATGAGGAGAGGAATGCCTACATCAGGGTGAATGGTGGGTGTTTAGACTGGGGTGACTGTTTATAGTTGGGCGAATGTTTTCACTGAGGTGAATGCTTTCACCAAGATGAATGTATCATCATCTGAACAGGAAATACTCAACTGCTGATTCCGGATTCCATTAACACTTGTTGAAGAGAAATAAATACATTCATTGTAATAATTACATCCAAATAAATGAAATATGTTAAATAATGACTGCGTTGACGAAACCAAATATTTTATTTATCAACCTTAATATTATTATTCTATTCTTATATGATATTTTTATCACATTTTTGCAATATCATTTTCAAATGTTACAAAATCCCTCAAAAAGGATATTCAAGGTTTCTTTTTAGAATATGTGTGAAAAATAAATATCATTTGAGCACGACACATATGCATGTTGATTGCGCTTGCTGAACACTATTGTGTCTAATGGTTCTCCTTCTGAACGTAATTGTTTTGTTTTAAAAATTCTAACTGTACAGTTGCCTTTCTTCATTAGTTTCCAGCTCTGTTTAAGGTTGAACTGTGACTATCACTTCCACTTCTATATGTTAACTTTACAAGATTAATAAGAAACCCACTGTGAGCAATACATCACAATATCACTGAGTGGCAAGCTATCCGAGACAAGGAAACATTGAACCTCTCTAATAAAGTGTTTACAAAAGGTATGAGAAGTTGAGTAATAAGGTAAACGTTGGGTTTCATGGAAGAGAAATTTCAGAGTATCTGGCTGTATGTTTCAAGAGGGCAAATGTACATTAAATGCCCATACATTCTATTGTAAATCATTCATATTAAGTATCTGGCACCAATTACAAACGGGGAAGCCCCTAGATCATACTAATTGATCATAATGGATAATATTCACAAAGTATTAATAATAAATTAAGCTGTTATAATTATTTGGATTGGCCAGCGTACAGGTCGCCATTTCATGACAATATGCAAATTGATTGATACGTTATCTGTGAAACTTTTTCTGTTTCTGTCAGCTGTTTGTAGCTGTCTTCTCAATGGTATATATTGATATTGGAAATGTGTGTGCTTTAGAGTAAACACCTAGTGCGCACGTATGGATGATGCAAAGAGTAGATGACGGGCTGTATCAGAAAATATTGAACATTTATGGTGGATGGTGTTGTGGATTGCCCGCAAAGTAATGCACTTACGCTGCATCACGGGAATATTAGGTTAAATAGAGGAAGGACAGATCTTTGTTCCTGAGGGCAAATGACGATTTTACCTTTCAAAAGAAAAACAAATGATTGCAATATAAGTATGGAAAAGAAGAAGAAAAAGTTTTGTGGGTTGATGCCTATTGTCTCTTGCTCACTTGTATTTGATACCAAAGCGTAAGAGTGGGTCGAGGAAAGATCATTGACCGGTAAGTCTAAATAATTCAGTTAATTCAGAGATATGACCATGACATGTTATTTGCAATATAATATGACGTTATTTTCAATAATTTCTAACAAATCAGTCACACGTGCAACGTCCAAGCCAGGCATAGGGGCATGTTCATTTAAGTGTATGGTCACCATCAGAATATAATTCATATATTTATTCCCCAGACTGGCTGGTTACCTGATTAAGCATGTACGTGTTTTGATTTCTCTATTTAAAAAAAAACACGTCATGCTCGACGCGGTCTAAAGGCTTTGAGTCAAAAGTTCTCTTCCAAACATATTTAGTCAATCCCCTTCCTTTCTCTGTAAAGCAGAGTACAGCGAAAAACACTTATACATTATTTTTCAGAGCTTTAAACATAATCATATGCTATATTAGATTAAATTATACGAACTATATAAGTATTAAGGTTATCATATATCAGGAGAACTTTTATTATGTGACTCCAAATGACACCAATGGCCACACCCTACGATATACAACGTACATCTCTGTCTTATATAATATCCAGGTACACCTGTTCCCTCCTGATTAGGTTCTTCAAGTGCTTGTCAAAAAATTACTTTTCATCTATTACTTTTCATCTATTATCCTTATATTGGATCAAGAGATTCAAAATAAGAACTGAGTGATCCATTTTAGAGCATTAGTGAAGACATTTAATGTTGTTGTTCAGTATATGTGCTTTGATCACAATGGAAAACCACCACTTTTTCATTCATCTCATAGAATCACATTAATGTTGATGTCAATGTTGCATGTCCATTTACATGATCCATCCTGATGCAAACATGCATTAACTCTAACATTACATATCGCTTTAGATATATATTTATATTTTTTAAAACTATCAATACATATTAGATGATTCATAATGTTATCCGAAAACTAAGCAGCATCTGATATATTGCTTCATAATGACACTCACATGATAGTTTGAAAGCATCTAAATATTCACTTTGGATACTCCTTGAACAGTTGTTAGCTCTATACCACTAAGACATTTAGGTGCATCATCTTTGATATTTATTAACACAACAGTGCATATAGCTAGTTTCACCGTTCTCATGGTCTCCAATGATAGATGTGTGATTTTTGTTTCATTTGGGTATCGTTTTACTTTTTTTACTTGCATCCAGCCATATGAACAGTACCTTTGCCTTTACTCTCTTGTTTACTTCACTAATATTTGTTGAGATTAGTGAGCAACGACCAACGCTATTCAATACATGGTGTTGTATGTCCTGTATACATTCATTTGATAAGACCTCTGTTCATATAATCATTATTCTTCTGCATACACACCGGTATATATTTTGCTATTGCTACTACTTAATCTGTATGTCTATAGTGTCACACCTAGATACACTCTCATTCAATAACTGTCCACATGCTTTTAAATCTCCCCATTCCAGCTTTTGTTTTTTTCAAACTGGTACAAATGCTTACCAGTATAACCATTGTTTTTAAACATCTGATACGAGACTCACTTTTACTTTCCACATAACGTGTTTGTTTGTTTGGGGTTTTTCATCACTTTCAACGTTATTTCAGTCATTTCGTGATGAGACCTACTTGCAGCAGATATAGTACTGCCTCACTGAATTGTCATGTCGCAGGTTCTTGACATGACAACCCAACCGGTCACAGATTTACGAGGACAACGGGTTAACCCTTTGGCACAGGCCTCAGCTCATATGGGAAACTGTATCATGAGTTCAATCTCACCATGGCCGCGGATCGAACCCACGACCTTTGGATCACCACAGAGGAACTGGTGCTAATAAGCTGGCGCTCTAAACAACTGCGCAACTTTGTGATAGAATATTACTACCCATCACATGTATTAACTTATTAATTTTAATTTCATGACCATAAAGTGTGGTTATTTCTGATTTTTGCCATCCAATTCTAAAAGTCAATGTTTCAAAACCTTACTTAGTCTTATCTTAATTCATATATCTGCCCAAATCTGAGATCGCTTTTATAAAAATATAAGAGTCTGTGATCCAATTGAGGAAATTATGGAAATCAATAGTGTCCCATAGAATACTATAATCCTGTGCTCAGTAAGGTGTGACAATGCCTTTTAGTTCTTCGCTAAAAGTCTGAGCAATTAAACAACAGGGGGCACAAAAATTTGTAAATTTCCAAGAGAATGATATCATATATAGGGTGTTTCATCCATAGAGAATCTGAAAAACTAAGATAGTGTCAAAATTGTGTGATCAACGCAATGTCAATTCTCCCTTTACTCATATACAACTAAAGGAATGAAAGCTTAAATCACAACCTTGGATGAGATCATTTCTATTCCATATATAAAGTTATCAATTTTACTTTTATGAACTTGAGGTCTGGATATTGCTGATCTGTGCAATCCAATCCTTAGATTCAGTGTTTCAAAATTTATCCTAGCCTTACCTTAATTAATATTTCTGCCCAAATCTGAAATCACTTGTACAAAAATCCAAAAAGCTTGTGATCCAATAGAGCGAATGATGGAAATCAATAGTGTCCCATACAATAATATAACCCTGTACTCAGTTGGGTGTGACAATGCCTTGTAGTTCTTTGCAAATATTATGAGCAATTAGACAACGGGTTGTGCAAAATTTGTAGGTTTTCTAGGGAATGATATTTTTCACAGGGTGTCCCACCAATGAATCACCGTTTTTTTCTTATTTCTCTTGGAACACAATTTTCAACTCCCTCCATAAAAGAAATATTTTTAAAAGGCATATGGTAAAGTTATCAATTTTTAAAAATGCTTTGCTATCTTATCATTGAATGAATCATATCCTTTAAATGTTAGGATCATCAGTATTTTTAATCTGATTCTAAACATGCCCTTAGTTAGTAATATGGTAATGCTATATATAGATATATGGCTGAGATCAAACCTATTTTTATCATTTGGTTTGCAGACAGTTCAAGGTTCCACTACTCAATCACCGGGGTTTTTAAATATCTCTCTAGGGGCACAATTTATAACTCCATGAAAGAAATATTTAAAAAAAATATAAAATGAAGTCTACACTTACAAAATATGCTTAGCTATCTTAGCATTGTGTGGATCATATCCTTTTTATTTTACATAAGTATTAGTCTAATTTGACACATCAGATTAACAGAAATGTGGGACAAGAGCTTTCATGCCCTCTGTTTGTATATAATAATACTATATATAGGCACATGACTGAGATCAAACCTATTCTAGTCATTTGGTCAGTTTTTTTTTTTTTTTTTTTTTTTTTTTTACATCGCTTTCAACATTATTTCAGTCATTTCGTGATGAGACCTACTTGTAGCAGATATAGTGCTGCCTCACTGAATTGTTCTTGACATGACAACCCACCCGGTCACAGATTTACAAGGACAACGGGTTAACCCTTTAGGCACGGGCCTCAGCTCATGTGGGAAATTGTATCATGGGTTCAATCCCGGCCGTGCCGGCTTTTATTGCAATACATACGAATATATTTGCCATTATGCCCTCTTCAACATTTTAACTCCCCCGTGGCAGTTCCTTACTCCAGTGTTTAATTGTACAGGCAAATTCTCCATGGGAAAAATGCGTAAAAGGGGCACATATATGGGATTCACTAGCAGGGAGAAGAAGGATGCAGAGGCTGGTTTTATTGTATAAGGCTATACATGGTGAAATAGCTTTGAAACTTCCAGAACATGTCAAAATGAAATCAGCTCCTACACGGAAAAACCAGGGAAATCGCTATATCGAAGTGGCGACAAGCTGTGACCCTTATAAATACAGCTATTTTCCAAGGATAGTAACTGACTGGAACAACCTTCCCCCTCATTTAACTACATTGGAACCAGGTAGCTCGGCATCCTTCAGGAACTCCCTTGCCAGAGTATAAAGGTTAGCAACAAGTAGCTGGTGTGTACCAGCTGCACCCCTTAGTGCAACCTTGCACTCTCGGCTGGATGCCAATAGGTTTTGCCGAGTAAACTTAAAGATGTAGATAGATATATTTTCGAGGATCACAGATTGGGCAATTATTGTTTCAATTTAGGGACATGTTGATTTGGGAAGTTTACACTTTTGAGAAAAACGTATGAATAAGAATTCAAAACTCAGGCCGCTGTTCCCTCTTAACGGGTAGAGCTTAGAGGTCTTTCATTTTATACCTTTTATGAAAATTATGCTATTACTGTACATATTTAACAAGTACATTTTGAACTGGTTGCAAACAACAATGAAATCACGAATCTTTTGAATATTGCATAATACCAACAAAGATGTGAAAAAACATAAATCAGCCTATAAATTATAAATCAGATGTTACCAAATTCCAAGTACAGAAACTAGAAAAACAGTGATAGACAGCAATTTGTTAAAAATTTGCAGAAGTATTTAAAAGAGAAACCATCCATCCCTTATAAGTATGATTTCACTTCCGTTCTAGGACATAGTATCAGCGACTTTTCAATATGTGAGTCACTACAGTCTATGACAGATCTCATAATTTCCCATGAGAATTGTTGTGTTAAACCTTGCAATAAGTGCCCTCCCCCTCCATTTCTGTTATTTGCAGACCCTCAGTCCATCGCCATGTAATACGAACCAGCTTGATCTGAGATCATAATTCATTACTCAGCTTCCCTCAGTTTTTACACATCAGCTTTCTGGGCACAAGAGTATATTGCTGAACACAGTAGAATCTGTCGTCACCCACTGAAAACAATTGTCCCAGTCTACCCTCCTAAACAAAACTTCTCTATCATCAGTCCCTGCCACCAATGATAAAAAGGCGCACACAGGAAATGATATTATAATTCTCCATCCCCCCAAATATCAAATGGCTTGGCCGAAAATCCCACCAAATGTCGTCTGCTGAAGATACGTTTGATTATATGGACATGTAATGTGACTTTGGCGATCTTTGTATCCGAGCGGATTTGCGAACTGCTAAAAGAAGGAAATGTGCACAGTTTGCAGCACAACCATCCCAAACTTAATCAAATGCAGCTTAATTTACGTAAATCTTGCCTAATGTCGTCTGCTGATATATGTATGTGTATCAAAAAAGGAAATGTGCACAGTTCGGAGCGCCACCATCCCAAACTCGTTACGAATGGAATGCATCACAGAATGACATGTACACAAGTATAACTTATGTATACACACCAACCCTCGTTGTCTCTGATCGCTATATAGGCAATTTGTTACAATATAGTCTATATTATTGCATGTATTTAAGAGTTGCATGCAAAAATCTGGCTGAGAGGAATTTGGTGACAGAATAAATGACTATTCATACAGATTCTTATTGGTGGGCATTTCAGTCAGCCAACTGATTACAGGACAGGACCTGTGATTGGACGGCGCCGGGGATACAGGGTGCCGGGGATACAGGGTGCCGGGGATACAGGGCGCAGGGGATACAGAGTGCCGGGGATACAGGGTGCCAGGGATACAGGGTACCGGGGATACAGGGCTCCGGGGATACAGGGTACCGGGGATACAGGGCTCCGGGGATACAGGGATTTAAAAGGCCCAGCTACTGGAGATGTTTCTTTTCTTTTATTGTCATTTTTTTTTCATTCTCCTTCACATCAGATGTCTCATCCTCTTTCCTCTCCCTTATCCTCTCAGGTGTATATAGGTGCTATTTGAGACAATGAGCCCCAATAACTTGCTTGAATCATACATAAAACATTGACAGAAAAACTCATAATATCAAAAATGTTCTTATCAAAGAGATTAAATTTGTAATAGAAAAAATCCAATGGTAACAAATTGTCAAATGTAAACACAAATCGATTTTCGTTATTTGATAGCTAATATCTTTCTGCCAATTTTCATACAAATAAACTTTTCTACAACACGAGGAAGATGCTTTTATTGTTTCATAAATATGTGTATAAAATGGAGAATATCATCTCTTTTGGTGCCATTTTTATTTGGTAAAAGGCTGCAGGCTGCAATGTACCCAACTGCATTTCATGTTCAAGGTGTCCGATTTCTCGTGATGCCGTTACTTTACTTTAAGATCTGATATAATTAATTACCTCCTTTCAAACGCCCATTACCTCTGTCATACATCTCGACCTCCAGATATAAAGGATTTAGGTGTCAAAAGACAGATTTTATCAACTTGTATTATGAAAATAAAACAAAATCAATAGTAACACTCTTCCGTGTGTGGGATTGACAGTGTATTTAACAAATTTCCAAATTTTTAATGGTTAAGAAAGATAAAGATAAGATCGTTTCTGCCATCAAGTGCACCTTATTTTTGACGTGAAGAGGACCTTAAATTCAGGATATTTTTCATAGTTTCGAAAATAGCCAACAAAATCTTATATGATTTCTATTACATTAATATATTTGAAACTTTGCATCATTTCACATCATTTTGCACCACTTGAGATATAAAGTGTAATTATGCATGACTTTTTGTATAATTTGGCCGTGTATGGAAATTATTGCCAAAGAATCATCTGCAGTGGATTTCTGCTAGGAATATACTTAATCAGACAATGTACCTCTCAGATTGGGTCCCAGGAATCAAGGGTTTTAAAAGAATCTTTGGGATTTTGCGGTTTGCCTTAAGGATTTCCATCCTTGGATGTAAATGCAACCTTGTGATATGTCGAGTTATTCCCTTGAGAGAAAATACCAAACTTTGAAAGGAAAGTCTTTGGTTTAGAACCAGCTTCACAGGGAAGAGGTACAGATAGGCAGACATTTTTTTATCAAGCTGCGTTGTTGGATTTTTCTTATTTTTGCTTAATTGCTAGTTTGATAAAAAATCAGCATGTGCAAATCCAATGTAAACCCCTAAAGGGTGTATTTTCATCAATGATTTTGTGCTGTACTTTATTCGCGCAGGCCAGCACAAAACGCGTAAAGTGCACTTCCAACACAACACTTTTCATCTCCAGCATTGGATTTTGTTTCTAGCCAAGACTCTCCGGGGTTAAGAACTTTCTTGTAAGGTAAACATGTTTTGTAAGATATTTTAATTGAAATAAAACATCATTTGAGAGAAGTATAGGTTTCTATTGGGACAGGGTTGGATGAAAATTACCATTTCCCCCCATTTTTTCCAATCTTGAGCATTGGACATTGTTTCCGACGAAGACTATTCAGAGTTAGGAACCTCGTTTTAAGGAAGGGAAACAAATTTTGTAAAATAATTGATGGGAAATAAAACATCGCTTCACAGACATATAGCTTTTCTATTGCTATAGGGCTGGAGGGATATTACCACTATTTCCACTGATACCAATCAGAAGAGGTATCAATTTTCTCTGTATCTCTGCACATCAGCGTGGATGTTTAATGACATAATGCTGTGACATAAACATTCTTTGTTTGGAATTTTAGGAGGTGTCATCTTCCAGTTCTAATATTTAATTACTGATGCCAATCACAAGAAAATTTAAGATATATATCTCTCTGCACATTATCAGTCATGGCTTATAGTGTGTCATAAAAATAAATTATTAGAAACGTTAAATGTGTTCATGCATTTCCATCCTTGGATGTAAATGCAACCTTGTGATATGTCGAGTTATTCCCTTGAGAGAAAATACCAAACTTTGAAAGGAAAGTCTTTGGTTTAGAACCAGCTTCACAGGGAAGAGGTACAGATAGGCAAACATTTTTTTATCAAGCTGCGTTGTTGGATTTTTCTTATTTTTGCTTAATTGCTAGTTTGATAAAAAATCAGCATGTGCAAATCCAATGTAAACCCCTAAAGGGTGTATTTTCATCAATGATTTTGTGCTGTACTTTATTCGCGCAGGCCAGCACAAAACGTGTAAAGTGCACTTCCAACACAACACTTTTCATCTCCAGCATTGGATTTTGTTTCTAGCCAAGACTCTCCGGGGTTAAGAACTTTCTTGTAAGGTAAACATGTTTTGTAAGATATTTTAATTGAAATAAAACATCGTTTGAGAGAAGTATAGGTTTCTATTGGGACAGGGTTGGATGAAAATTACCATTTTCCCCCATTTTTTCCAATCTTGAGCATTGGACATTGTTTCCGACGAAGACTATTCAGAGTTAGGAACCTCGTTTTAAGGAAGGGAAACAAATTTTGTAAAATAATTGATGGGAAATAAAACATCGCTTCACAGACATATAGCTTTTCTATTGCTATAGGGCTGGAAGGATATTACCACTGTTTCCACTGATACCAATCAGAAGAGGTATCAATTTTCTCTGTATCTCTGCACATCAGCGTGGATGTTTAATGACATAATGCTGTGACATAAACATTCTTTGTTTGGAATTTTAGGAGGTGTCATCTTCCAGTTCTAATATTTAATTACTGATGCCAATCACAAGAAAATTTAAGATATATATCTCTCTGCACATCATCAGTCATGGCTTATAGTGTGTCATAAAAATAAATTATTAGAAACGTTAAATGTGTTCATGCATTTCCATCCTTGGATGTAAATGCAACCTTGTGATATGTCGAGTTATTCCCTTGAGAGAAAATACCAAACTTTGAAAGGAAAGTCTTTGGTTTAGAACCAGCTTCACAGGGAAGAGGTACAGATAGGCAGACATTTTTTTATCAAGCTGCGTTGTTGGATTTTTCTTATTTTTGCTTAATTGCTAGTTTGATAAAAAATCAGCATGTGCAAATCCAATGTAAACCCCTAAAGGGTGTATTTTCATCAATGATTTTGTGCTGTACTTTATTCGCGCAGGCCAGCACAAAACGTGTAAAGTGCACTTCCAACACAACACTTTTCATCTCCAGCATTGGATTTTGTTTCTAGCCAAGACTCTCCGGGGTTAAGAACTTTCTTGTAAGGTAAACATGTTTTGTAAGATATTTTAATTGAAATAAAACATCGTTTGAGAGAAGTATAGGTTTCTATTGGGACAGGGTTGGATGAAAATTACCATTTTCCCCCATTTTTTCCAATCTTGAGCATTGGACATTGTTTCCGACGAAGACTATTCAGAGTTAGGAACCTCGTTTTAAGGAAGGGAAACAAATTTTGTAAAATAATTGATGGGAAATAAAACATCGCTTCACAGACATATAGCTTTTCTATTGCTATAGGGCTGGAAGGATATTACCACTGTTTCCACTGATACCAATCAGAAGAGGTATCAATTTTCTCTGTATCTCTGCACATCAGCGTGGATGTTTAATGACATAATGCTGTGACATAAACATTCTTTGTTTGGAATTTTAGGAGGTGTCATCTTCCAGTTCTAATATTTAATTACTGATGCCAATCACAAGAAATTTAAAGATATATATCTCTCTGCACATCATCAGTTATGGCTTAGAGTGTGTCATAAAAACAAATTATTAGAAACGTTAAATGTGTTCATGCAGAGAGCAAGCCAATGAGTATATTTGTTGTTGAAAATCAGTATATTTTACAAGAATTCAGTGAAGCATTTTACCATTGGTTACTTCTTGAAGAACCCAGGTAAAGGTCAGATGTGTTTTGGTTGTTGTTAGAAAATATAAACAAAACTTTGTTTAACGTTATGGGGAATAGGGACACTAATTACAATGAGTCACAGCTGCACTAAATGGTTTTTTGACTGTTGGTAAGACACCAGAAAGTATGATGTCACTATTTCATTGATAAATAGTCACAGCACCATGATGACATTAATAATTCAACTACATGAAGTAGTACACCTGTATAACATGCCCTATCGTTAAAACGTTTATATCGTGAAGCAAATTGGTGAATTAAAGAAACTTGTGAATCTCAGGTGAAGAGTAGCCAATGGTCATTACTGATCCACGAGAGAAGGTAGAGATTACTGAGGAGACAAGTCTGTAAAGGATATACACAATATACACGTGATGCCAGACTTCGGCAACTGTGCGGAGGAGGGAATCGTGGATGTCTTTCAATGTTAACAAGGTGGTAATTTAGATACATGACGTTATTTTCATCTTGGTAGGAAAGAAGACATTTTCTGTGTTATACCTCTATGTTTTGTGTGCAGATATCGTCAGAGAGGTACGGTAAAAAATGTCCTCCTTTATGTGTTCAACATCACACGTGTATGTGTTTTGGGATAGAAAATTCTGGCATCATCCACAAACTAGTTGCCTGTGACAATTTGAAAAAATAAGCCTTTTATAAAACAGCTTGGGTTTTGATGTATTTGCTTACCCTAAAAAGTTATCTTTTTTTGCGTTCTGTCCAAACGCATGAAAAGAATCTGTTTCTTTATGAGAATGTTTTCATCTGTTGAAAGCACATTGAATTCGCATTTGATAGATTTGTTGTGACATTTTAGGCAATGTTGGCGATTCAACGTAGAGTAAAGTGATCTTTTTGTGTGATTCTGGTAGCCACCCCGAAAGCTATTTCTTTCTCCTCTGTGAACAAGGACACTGTTCAGAAACATGTTTGATATATAAATGGGCATGAACACAAAAATATTAATAATGAATCTTGAACGGCACATTAATTTCCGGGTGATTTTACCAAGTAATATCTATTTGTCAGTATTTTTGTTACAAACATATAAGGATAGGACCAAGTGTTGCCAAGTAACACAAAAACAAATCTTCAATCAATCACTAGTGTTTGTTAAATGCCCTTCTCCAAGTTTTACACTGTCATCTTAGAATGGACCAAGAAGTTTTTATTGACCTCCCAGTATTAGACGTCAACAAGTTACCCCCAATGAAGACTTATATTCTCATCATCAAAAGTATATCATATCTAATGTTTTGGCTTAACTGTGACCAATTATCCCGGCAAAATAACTCTAATAAAAAAACAGCCCCAATTAAATATACCAAATCCATTAAAACATGACAATCAAATCAATACCATAGCAATATCATACGATATTTAACAGGAACTTCTTGAAAGCTCAAAGCGCTTTTGCTAAAGACACCATTTTTTCCCATTTTTTCCAATCTTGAGCATTGGACATTGTTTCCGACGAAGACTATTCAGAGTTAGGAACCTCGTTTTAAGGAAGGGAAACAAATTTTGTAAAATAATTGATGGGAAATAAAACATCGCTTCACAGACATATAGCTTTTATATTGCTATAGGGCTGGAGGGATATTACCACTGTTTCCACTGATACCAATCAGAAGAGGTATCAATTTTCTCTGTATCTCTGCACATCAGCGTGGATGTTTAATGACATAATGCTGTGACATAAACATTCTTTGTTTGGAATTTTAGGAGGTGTCATCTTCCAGTTCTAATATTTAATTACTGATGCCAATCACAAGAAATTTAAAGATATATATCTCTCTGCACATTATCAGTCATGGCTTATAGTGTGTCATAAAAACAAATTATTAGAAACGTTAAATGTGTTCATGCAGAGAGCAAGCCAATGAGTATATTTGTTGTTGAAAATCAGTATGTTTTACAAGAATTCAGTGAAGCATTTTACCATTGGTTACTTCTTGAAGAACCCAGGTAAAGGTCAGATGTATTTTGGTTGTTGTTAGAAAATATAAACAAAACTTTGTTTAACGTTATGGGGAATAGGGACACTACTTACAATGAGTCACAGTTGCACTAAATGGTTTTTTGACTGTTGGTAAGACACCAGAAAGTATGATGTCACTATTTCATTGATAAATAGTCACAGCACCATGATGACATTAATAATTCAACTACATGAAGTAGTACACCTGTATAACATGCCCTATCGTTAAAACGTTTATATCGTGAAGCAAATTGGTGAATTAAAGAAACTTGTGAATCTCAGGTGAAGAGTAGCCAATGGTCATTAGAGAGGGTAGAGATTACTGAGGAGACAAGTCTGTAAAGGATATACACAATATACACGTGATGCCAGACTTCGGCAACTATGCGGAGGAGGGTATCGTGGATGTCTTTCAATGTTAACAAGGTGGTAATTAAGATACATGACGTTATTTTCATCTTGGCAGGAGAGAAGACATTTTCTGTGTTATACCACTATGTTTTGTGTGCAGATATCGTCAGAGAGGTACGGTAAAAAATGTCCTCCTTTATGTGTTCAACATCACACGTGTATGTGTTTTAGGATAGAAAATTCTGGCATCATCCACAAACTAGTTGCCTGTGACAATTTGAAAAAATAAGCCTTTTATAAAACAGCTTGGGTTTTGATGTATTTGCTTACCCTAAAAAGTTCTTTTTTTGCGTTCTGTCCAAACGCATGAAAAGAATCTGTTTCTTTATGAGAATGTTTTCATCTGTTGAAAGCACATTGAATTCGCATTTGATAGATTTGTTGTGACATTTTAGGCAATGTTGGCGATTCAACGTAGAGTAAAGTGATCTTTTTGTGTGATTCTGGTAGCCACCCCGAAAGCTATTTCTTTCTCCTCTGTGAACAAGGACACTGTTCAGAAACATGTTTGATATATAAATGGGCATGAACACAAAAATATTAATAATGAATCTTGAACGGCACATTAATTTCCGGGTGATTTTACCAAGTAATATCTATTTGTCAGTATTTTTGTTACAAACATATAAGGATAGGACCAAGTGTTGCCAAGTAACACAAAAACAAATCTTCAATCAATCACTAGTGTTTGTTAAATGCCCTTCTCCAAGTTTTACACTGTCATCTTAGAATGGACCAAGAAGTTTTTATTGACCTCCCAGTATTAGACGTCAACAAGTTACCCCCAATGAAGACTTATATTCTCATCATCAAAAGTATATCATATCTAATGTTTTGGCTTAACTGTGACCAATTATCCCGGCAAAATAACTCTAATAAAAAAACAGCCCCAATTAAATATACCAAATCCATTAAAACATGACAATCAAATCAATACCATAGCAATATCATACGATATTTAACAGGAACTTCTTGAAAGCTCAAAGCGCTTTTGCTAAAGACACTTCAATTATATATATATATATATATATATATATATATATATATATATATATATATATATATATATATATATATATATATATATATATATATATATGTCTCATAAGATTTGATTATAACGCTTTGAATTTAGATATATTCTACCCTATATATGCAGATTAATGAACTGTTTCCTGACAATCGTTGATATTTCATCAGATATCTGCTTTGCAATGAAATAAGGCTGAAAAATATAATTGCTAAGAAATATTACATGCCACACATTTGCTTAGATATGTATTTCAAGAAATATGAAACCCATAGTCAATGTCGCTGATCTTAAGATTGACACATATTCTGTGCCTGGGATCACTTATATCATGATCTTTCGATTAATTGTTATGAATTCTGTGTATTTATGCTTGCCTTATGGATATTATTCTGCTACCATCGTTTATTTCAGCCAACTCAGATGTTTTATATTATATATTTCTTTCAAATATGTGAAATTATAATCGTCTTTATTTCATGAAAATGTGATAATATGATGAAAATGAACACCAATCTTAAGTGTAATCATCATATCGCGTTACCAATTATTAATTGATATGTAAATAACAAGCCATATTATTGTGCATAGTAGTTTGATAATCATACAAATAATTATTTCAGACTGAATACTTTGTAGAGATCATTATTATTCCTGGATATAATTGTTTGTTTGTTGAAAATTGTCAGAGGCACATATGTGTTGTGTGTGTTAAGCGATATTTTACCTGATATATTTCTTACTTTTCGCTAAACACATTTGCAGATTATTAACTCATTTTTGAGTAAATGGACAGTTCAAATTTTGAAGAAACAGTCTATATATTCATAAAACAATCCTGGAGCATGAATCTTAATTTTAGTTCGATAGCATAGAACGTAGAAAATGTCTTGTCACAATTTTCCAACCCTTCACATTTATGAAGTAATTCATTGTGAACTTCTGAAGCGATTGCAGCAAGACAATAAAGCAATTGCGCCGTATTGCATATCTACTTTTTATTTTGCGTTAATTGCTCAAAGTTATTGTGGATGGATTCGATGCTAGGAATATGGCTTTGGCAGTTAAATAAAGTATCCACAAGATGTTAGAGGGTTCATTTTCCACTAGACAGACATAATGTGTCGATGGTGTGCACTAAACTATGTGATTAATGTTGGGTTATTTTCCTGAAAATGACTTCTCAAGTGAGAGATTGTCTCTGGAAATGTCATGTAAAAATAAACTTGTTGTTGCAGATATGTAGTTGTGTAATGCTTGAGTAAGCCTCAATGGTAAACAATCTCTGGTGTGGTATGATATAGGATAACCCTTATAGTATGATAGTAATATAGTAATATAGAACACTATTTCCTGCCCTTATTCATGACATTTGAACATTGTAGAATGCACATTCCTCCTCAGACAATTATTGATAAAAACAAAACATCACAATATTCATATTTATGTTTGGAACCATTTGGACTAAGAACAGCTCAGTACGAGAATCACGTGTCAGTTACATATTACAGTATGTGAACAGTGATTCTTTTGCCAGACCAGCGGACAATTAAACACTAGTAGCTATTCAAATAGACATCATAATGGCATTTTGATGTCATTATAAATAGATGAGCTCAGAGGATTGAAGTCTTCTTTTATGTCCGCATACATTAAGATTGAAAGATTAACACCCAGACTTAGTGACCAAATGGCATCACTCAAGATATAAAACTTTCCTGGTGGAACTGTTTTCATTGTATTCCGCGAAATTTTAATTGCTACCAGTAAGCGCCATAAATATAGACACATGAAATGAAATCGTTGATGACAGTTACTCATATATAATAAAATAAACATTTGATACAAAAAACACAAAAGACTGATGTTTCTTTCTCAGAATTGTTTCTAGTAAATATTTTGACCATATATAAAGGTTTTGGTGATTAACGTCCTGCTCTCGGCAACACCTGCCTAATTTCTATCACTCTATATCTTTCACATTTGCTTGTAGGGCTCATTGACCAGTGGGGCCATGTTTCAGAGACACATAGCTGTCAGAACCATACAAGAATGGCATGACAACATTCAATATGGCTGGGGAGTGTTACACAATTTCACGGTGACATTTGTACACCATGCGACAGACCTGCGTCCGCCATATCTGGAACACGTGACAATGACACTGCATGTCATGTTTTCGTCAGGCAAATTAGACGCTTTTTACATTTTCTCCGGCGAGAATTGTAGATATAAATCTCACAATGTAGTTATCGGTAATCTATATCCTATAAATTATCCTTAATGATATTTCATAAGGTTACATTTGTGAGAGGCCAACCGCCTCCCATAGACTCATAAACCCTGACTCATGGGACCCAATCTAAGAGGCACATTGTCTGACTGGTATATTCCTAGCAGAAACAAAGGCAGAATGAAAAGCGGGAAGTCAATATTGCAGATGAATCCTTGGCATTGATTTCCATACACGGGTGCTCTTGCCAAATTATAGAAAAGGTCCAGCGTAATGTCAATGTATATACATATTGTCTCATTGCTCTTGCCAAATTATACAAAAGGTCCAGCGTAATGTCACTGTATATACATATTTTCTCATTGCAGGGGTGTTTTCAACAATGAATTAGTCCCCTACCTGACGAGACTGAGAGAAGAAGGGGATATGTGCAAGAAGCATTTAAACATTATTCACGGGGACTGGACAGCATTGACGAAAGAGCAGTAACGCATGCAGATATATATATAACTGGGGGAGAGACACTATATAATGAAACCCGGGGTACGACACTGGCAACCCAGGCGGTGATCAGGCACCTGAGCCCAGTGGCGAGAAGTCCGAATCCGATTAGTAATATATATTACAGAGCGTGTGAGTGTGTGTGTGGGTGTGGCTGTGCGTCTCTGTTACGAATTATATGATAGCACGTGGATGCTTATAAAGTGTTCCTGGCAGACCTACAATATTATGAACATGGCAGGACAAACATGACACAGAAATGGTCATCTGAAGAAAACTGTATTATAAATATATAGCAATATATAGCCAGGCACTGCATATCTGACTCGGACACGGACATTGGCCAATTAATTCTGTGCTGCATTGGATGAAAACTAACCATACACGAATGCATTGATTGTACAGTTTTTTCAAAGAGAATTCTTCTGTGGAATGCAATTATAATCCAGTTCTATACGCCCAACTTCTACACACTTTGGTTTGAATGGCCAGCGTTTCATCAAATAGAAATCGCTACGAATTGTTAATACTTACAGAGATTTTTAAGTAACTTTTTACAAGAGACGTGTGTGTGTCTATACCATAGATGAAGTGGTGGATATAACCCCAGAAGGACACGATCCCGGTGTATGTATTTGTTGTAATAGAGAAGTACAACCCCTCGGCTGAGTCAGGTTTGAGCAGAGAGAATGGGAATTTCACAAGGATGCTGTGTGAATCAATAGCGGGCCATTGAGCGCACCGCTGGGGAGTTCGTAGTTGTGGCGGCGCAAACCTTTGCAAAGGTAGGGTGGTGATAGGCCATCAATCTGAAGGCGGTCGCTAAGCCCAACCAAGACACCGCCACTGTTGACTGATATACCGGCACAATATATATAGGAGTACCCACCCAGAGAGGGCGGCCGATGTAAGCGGTGGGAACCACGCGGCAAACGTGAACCACAATTCAAACGTCACCACGTGAAAGCATTGGCAGGAAATGCCGGCCAAGTCATAGAGGTTTAACATGCGATCTATCACATTAGTGCATCCATATGAAATGAAAAAGTTCTTCGGCATGTGGACATTTCTGCCTCTGGGACCCTCCAATCTGATGACTTTTATTACTTTATAGGATGGCAATAATTCTACCGGCCATAGAATGAGTAGCCTTGCTGCATTACTCTGAAGAACAGCTGTCGTCTGAGTTTGACCAAATTGTCGTCTGAGTGTTTCTAGCCATCTGGAAGCGGGGAAGAAAGATTAGGATTTGGAAATAACTGATTTGAAACACATTTCATTAGATAACAAGACTTTTATTGAGAAGAATAAAAACAATCATCTCAGCATAAGTTGAGATTTCCAGTAACTACTATATTCAAAAACTTACCTGGCGTCTTCTTGATACATGGAAGAAAATGCAATCAAAAAGTGGATACAACATAGTAAAGTGAAAAGGTTTAAAACACAATATTTTTTTTGTTTGGATATTCCATCTTCCCACAAAGGTATGCATTGTTTGAATTTTGACTTGATCTATAATTCATAATCTATAATTTATGATCGCATAATTGAAGTTTCTAATGTTTATCTGTTTAAAACAAAGTGGTATACAGACAGTTATTGATTATTATATCTCATATTGTCATCATTACATTTGAATGGTTATGGTGAAATTCATTTTATATCTGAAAAGGTAATGATCTCCACTTGTTGGTTTTCAGAGTTATTGTTTGGCGGAACACCCACAAGAGAAGGATCCATAACGTTGACATACACATGCCAATATATACAAGCACATATAGACTTTATGAATTTATTGGCATTTACTAGTGCGGGGAGCATTGCTGTTAGCTTCGAGACAACATCCTATACGGAATTGATGTTATTTGTCCACAGCAGAATGTAGCCGTGGGTTTGGTTGCTTAGTAGGAACCCGCCAGCCAATCTCAATCTATCGTCCACTGGTTTCCCAAAGCACCTCAAAGGCAAACGCCAAATTTTGAAGTCAAACTTACTCTTTTAAATACTGTATGAGACAAGCGATTTTAGGGACACCTGGTCACGCTTAAAGCCTTGCAGACAGTGATAAGGGAAATTGGGTTATTATTGTCACATTTTAGGATAGTTTGCTGATTCTTTGGGTGATTATAAACAAACAACTTATCAATATGATGACATATATAGCTGATCTGCAACATACTGGTATATCCAGGTATGTGGCGGAAATAGTTTTCTTTCTCTTCAAAATTGGAGAGTCGATGTTGGAACCGTCGGTGCGCCTCTTCATTTATCAGAGTGTGTGCTTAGAGAACTATCCCAACGATACTACCTGCGTCAAACTACACGACTTTCCGACAAGAGAGAACCACGTCCAGCATATAGCAGCCACGTATATCATGATATATAAAATACTGATTAATCTTCCAGCGATCCTTCTGGGACTATTTTGTGGCGCGTGGAGTGACAAGATAGGGCGTAAATTGCCGGTGATGTTGCCTTGTCTTGGCACTATATTTGCTGTGCTTTTCTACATGATGGGAATGTTAAACAATCTACCTTCTCTACCATTCGTCCTTTTTGGTGCTTGCATCAGAGGTGCATTTGGCAAATCGGCCATTGTTACCATGGCCCTTCACTCCTACATTACAGACCTTAGTACAAAAGAAGACAGAACATTGCGCCTGGGCCGACTGCTTGCCATGAACTTTTTTGGCTACTTCGCCGGTTCATTAATAGCTGGAGGCATATTAGAGATATCATCGTTTGATGTGATTTTCTGTACTGTGGTGTTTATTAACTCTATATGTGTACTAGTAGCAATGCTGTTTATGAAAGAGAGTCTGCCCGACCCCAACCTACAAGACCCCATTCACGAAGATCCCGCCCTTAAGAAAACTAAGAACCCATTTCAGGTGCACCACATCAAAGAGTCTCTGGAGGTGCTGACCAAACCACGCAAGGATAAGGCCAGGTTTCACATCCTAATCTTGTTCTTCACCATCATTCTTAACCAAGTGTGCAAATCTGGCGAAGTTGACACGACGCTGTTGTATGTAGAGCGCAGCCCTCTCAGTTGGAGTAAGTCCATGTATGACTACCTCTTGGCCACAGACTACGCCTGTCTCGGGCTCAGTGTCTTCTTTGTTTTGCCTGTTCTGTCCACGTGGTTTGGCGTGCACGACCTCACCCTGGTGTGCATTGGGCTGGCCTTCAGGGTGGTCCGCCTGGTCCTCTTGGCTTGGAGCAATTCCACGTGGATGGTGTACTTCTCGGTGGTGATTGGCTGTCCCTCTGCCTTTGCCATCTCCGGCACAAAGTCCCTCATCAGCAAAGTTGTAGGAGAGCATGAGATAGGCAAGGCGTTCTCTTTATTATCCTGTGGGGAGACCATATCTAACCTGCTGGGGTCTGTGATATTCAATAATGTCTATACTTCAACACTTCCCGCCCATCCAGGCCTGACATTTGGTCTGGACGCTGTAGCATTTGCCGTGTGGCTTGTTGCAATGTTACTGCTATCTCCAGGCATAAGGGAATCCACCAACTATAAACTCCTAGATGAGATGAACGAATCTCCTAATTATGGCACCTCCGATCAGGACCATAAAGACACTAAGGATTTTGCCAATGGCATTGTGGGCCATAAGGAAAGCCTAAGACAAGAGTCTCTCGACACCAGTGAAAATGACACAAGAAGAAGAATGAGCGATAACGAGGCTATCAACAAACAGACGGTCAGATTAGACTTCCGAAAACAGCCGGCCCCAGTGGACCTGAATACACCTCAAAACTGATCTTATGATAATCAAACAAAGTAGAGAAGCTGCCAAACAGAACACTACACAAATACCAATCTCCTATATTACCCTGCAATTGTGATCAGTTAAACTTGAATGTTATGAATGAAGGCAGAGTATATACGATAATAATAAGCTAGGGGATATGCTTGGTCAAGTTGACAAAACAATCACTTAAACAATCAAAACTGGCAAGATTGACTTTAAGAATAAATTAAAAATAAGGATGGGTTACAGGTAAATAATAGCTGGACGGTGATATTCGATTATAATTGTATCTTGAAGTCAACTTACAAATGTAACTAATCTCTGCGTGGGTCTAATAGTCCTTCCCAGCATAATTCCACATAGTGTTTTATCATCATTAATCGGTAATTATTCTGTCATATTCTGCTGCTAATTACCCTAATGACACTGCTTTATCATAATATGTTCCTGACCAATTATGCTATTAACACTGGTCTTCATGTCTGTGTTTTTACAATGGTGTGACACCTGTCATTTTGCATGGATACAGCATGTGCCAACATGGGTGGATAAATACACTTTATCACAAGAAAATTGTGATGACAACTATCTGAAAAGAACCCATCTTGACAAAAGGAAGGTCACCTGACACAGTATCATTTATATTTTATCCAATCACGTTGCAGTAACTACGCCTCTTCGTCTTCGGAATGGAACGCTTTTTTAGTTTTGTTAAGTACGGTATGGATCATCACCACGAAAAAGAATTTAGACACCAATCGTTTAACTGAAAGAAACAACCAGACAATACAGACAAATCAGACTGAAGCATACCACACAAAATGTTATTCAGGCAAGTTATTCATTCACCTCCAAAACATACAATAAACACTTTAAACGATGCATTTCTGATTCATAAAAACACTAATCAGATGTTCTTGAAAAGCAATTGTCTGAATTAGGTCATTCTGATAATACTGCCACGTGCATTCAAAAATCTGCATTATCATGTCCAATAGATATATACATATAAATGCCTGGCCTGAGATGAATCAGTATTCTTGAACAAAAGACACCACCTGGGTTCCATGGCCAGGGCTATTCTCATGGCTTTCCGGAGTTACCTGATTATAGGTGTATGACCCTTGTATCGCCTTATTGTGCTGAAAGACGACTTAAAGCCTTACACATATTAATTACCCCCATGGGTGGAAACTATTGATTTACCAGATAATTTTCAAAGGACTGTCTATCCGGTAAGATAATCAGTGAGAGTATGAGAACCCCTTTAAACACCACAAGAAGGTAATAACATTTTAAATTTGCATTCAATGAAATTATTCAATTATTTTAGCCAAACTTCATAGCGATGAGTGTACCCCTGGTCTTGTCATTCTAATAGTTTTTAAGACTAACTTATCCCTGCCAAAATCCAACGAGACAAAGAGCACCAAATTTTACCCAAATTCATAATGTGTTGCCACTACAACACAAATATTATGATACAAATAAGCATGTCCTATACAAGAAGATATCCCAGAATTGCCCACGTTTACGGCTGTACAAGTAGATATCCATCTGCTGTATTTTCTAATGCGTCAGTTTTCTTGTCTCTCGGATATCGTGTTAATGTAATTCTAGAACACTAAAATGACTATAAACAAACCAAAGCAATTCAAGTGCGCATAAATCTCCTGGCCGGTAATTGCTCATTTGCCAGTATGCCAAGATTTATAAATGTTTGTTATCATAGAGTCCTTCTGCTTTTTGTTCAGTTGTTTTTATTGGTACTAAAGAATGATAAAATTGATAATATCTTGAACTTTGACTTAAAGTTTTGTCTTAGAAATTAAGTTTTGTATTGATATTCAGTATCGGAGCTCTGCTGTATTGAAGCATATAGTGATCTCTATCAAAATATCTTGGCAATGTTTATGTGGAAAATGTTACCAATGTTATAATTCAAAGAAAAGGAGAAAAGATACTTTCATTTGTTCAAAATTGCCACAAGCTGATACTTGACAATCACGACTTAAGGCCAAGACTTATTTTTCCTTTTTCACTATTATGTTATTTATTGTTAGAGGATGTAAATTTGAAATGAGCTTCCAATGAAAGCTTTCAACTTTTACAATTCATAAATCATATTTGATTGACATTTTGCATCATTAAATGAAATGTGTCATTCATGGTAGATCAAAAATATCTTCACGTGTGAATTATAATTATAAGTGCGAATTATAAGTGCGAGCAGTAGCTAAGTTCATGTTTTTCTTTGTTTTTGCTTTTGGAAGATAACCAAGACCAGAGAAGATATTCATCAACTAAGTATCACATACTCAATATTACAAACTCAACATGCATGTTAGTTATTCTAAAAGGTATGAAAGGGTCTTAGAGGTGAACTTGCTCTCATGCTTAATTTGTTTTGATGCGGGGTGTACTAGAGGCAGTCAGACGAACCAAGTTCAATGTTCAGACAGTGCCAAATATAAAGAATGATTCTAAGGTCACAGTTGAGTAATCGAACTTTCTCTTCTTTCATCTGCAGATATGTCCATTGTATTAGCCACCATGCATCAATGGCAATAATCACTTACAGCATATTTAAGAATTGCTTTCGTGATCCCGGCAAATTGCACTTTGAGGGGAGTGACACTAATCATTTGTCTGATTATTTATTGCTCTACTGCCCTGTAGTGCATATATATCACGTGTTTTCCATAAGAAAATACAACTGGCTTTGGGGGATAAAACGGTGGTGTAAGAACAGTCGTGGGTGACTAAAAAGCTGTATGGAACACAGCGGCGAGGACATTCTCAAGTAATGTGTTAGAGCCAAAATCATTTGTGATAACTGTAACTAAGTTGTGAAAGCAGTAAATACATGGTGACTCTAAGTTGGTCGAATATTGCATCAAAGTCTCTAAAGGGCATAATACTTGATGTATTTTGTAATGGCATGGTCCATGACGATGAGACTGTACATAAAGAGTATTCATAACCAAAAGAATGAAAGTGTGAAGACAAGTCAGTGAGGTACTGTATCACACGTTGAAAAATCTTTGATATTTTCAGGTTGATATAAATATTTCAGTATTCGTTAGTTGTATAATTTAATATATATCTAGTAAGTTTCATGGTTCATGTGTTGACAATGTTAGAATGAGTTTCCAAGATTTAACGCAATGTTTCGATAATAAATGATATATTTTATTTGTTATTGATGTAAGAAAAGCATGTACAAAGACAAACAAATATATGTGAAATATATGCAAGTAGTCCGCAAAAATAAGCGTTGAATTTTTATTTCAAATCCGCTCATTTATATTAACCTCACATGGCTGCTCTTCACAAACCGTCCATACTTCCTAAAAAACATAATTGTCTAGCCACCTTCTTTGGAGAGAATACATCACATCAAGACGGACACAGTTGATGCATGTTGCACCACATATCTGTACTTGTTGGGGAGGCAACTTCTAGGATACATAGGCCATCAAATGTGTTATGTCGTTTCCCGTCCAAATTGGTTGTTTGTTAAGAATGAATCAGACAGAATCATCTGTCACTGTCTTTTCAGGTCTCGTTAGCTGCGGTCTCATCCAGGTCCAACTATCAGATATCAAGATGCTCATTGCTTCCTAATTGATTTAACACTTTAAATTGAGTTGATTGGCGTATTATACAATAAAATATAAAGGGCACTTTACTGACGTAAAGGTATCTTATTTAGATTGGAAGTTTAAAAAGTACATACTTTCAGGAGGAACCCCCCCCCCCAAAAAAAACCCCAAAAACAAACAAATAAGCATTTTTTGGGGGGTCGAAATTGTAAGACGTTTTTGAAAACTTAATATAAGCCATCATATTAGGCGTTAAATATAGATATATGTCCTATTCTACATGGCCAAATGTTCCCCGCCTGGCAACCGCATGGCAGGTAAATCATGTGTCTGCCATGTGGCTGCCAGGCGGTTTTCGCCTGGTTTTATGCCAGGCGGTTACCACCTGGCAAATATCACATGGATATTGCCTGGTTGGACAGGTGGTAACCGCATGGCAAAAAGTCAGGCGGTAACCACATGGAATTGAACCAGATGATTTCCATGTGGTTATCATGCGTAAACCAGACAAAAACCAGGAGGATGCAAGGAGAATTGACAACAGGTGATTTCCATGTGAATTAAACCAGGTGGTTTTCATATGAAAAGGACTTGTAAAAAATCAAAGCTGAAGGCCAACATTTTAGCATTGGTCTTTTTTTAAAAGGGTAATATGATTGAACTATGGCTAAATTATTCAGAAAAATACATGGGTTGTGACATGGTAAATGAGGAAAGAGGGCTGAGATGAGGGAAGAGGGCTGAACTGAGGAATGAGGGCTGAACTGAGGAATGAGGGCTGAACTGAGGAATGGGGGCTGAGATGAGGGAAGAGGGCTGAACTGAGGAATGAGGGCTGAGATGAGGGAAGAGGGCTGAACTGAGGAATGAGGGCTGAGATGAGGGAAGAGGGCTGTCTAATTGTATCTTCCACAGCTCTTACACCTCAGCTCCCTCACCTCAGCTTCCATACCCCAACTCCCACACCTCACCTCTCTCACCTCAGCTCCCTAACAGCTCCCTCACCTCCCCTCCCACACCTCAGCTCCCACACCTCACCTCTCTCACCTCAGCTCCCACACAGCTTCCTCACCTCATCTCCCTCACCCCAACTCCCACACCTCACCTCTCTCACCTCAGCTCCCTAACAGCTCCCTCACCTCAGCTCCCTCACCTCAGCTCCCTCACCTCAGCTCCCACACCTCCCCTCCCTCACCTCAGCTCCCATACAGCTCCCTCACCTCAGCTCCCACACAGCTCCCTCACCTCAACTCCTTTACCTCACCTCCTTCACCTCAGCTCCCTCATCTCGCCTCTCTCACCTTAGCTCCCTCGCCTTGCCTCTCTCATCTCAGCTCCCACACCTCACCTCCCTCATATCAGCTCCGTCACCTAAGCTCCCTCACCTCAGCTCCCTCACCTCACCTCCCACACCTCAGCTCTCTCACCTTTAACCCTTGGAAAATATCACATTTGGAAAATATTACACGTGGAAAATATTACCCTTGAAAAATATCACCTTTGGAAAACATCACTTAGCCCTTGGAAAATTATAGCCCTTAGAAAATTATAGCCCTTAGAAAATTATAGCCCTTAGAAAATTATAGCCCTTAGAAAATATCACCCTTGGAAAATTATAGCCCTAGGAAATGTAACCCTATGAAAAAATTACCCTTGGAAACTTTTAGCCCTTGGAAAATTTATCCCTTGGAAAATATCACCCTTGGAAAATTATAGCCCTAGGAAATGTTACCCTAGGAAAAAATTACCCTTGGAAAATGTTACCCTTGGAAAATTTTAGCCCTTGGAAAATTTTAGCCCTTGGAAAATTTTAGCCCTTGGAAAATTATAGCCCTAGGAAATGTTACCCTAGGAAAAAATTACCCTTGGAAAAAATTACCCTTGGAAAATTTTAGCCCTTGGAAAATTTTAGCCCTTGGAAAATTTTAGCCCTTGGAAAATTTTAGCCCTTGAAAAATATCACCCTTGGAAAATTATAGCCCTTGGAAATGTTCCCCTTGGAAAGTATCACCGTTGGAAAATTATCACCCTTGGAAAATTATTGCTCTCAGAAAAATTATTGAGATATCACCCTTGGAAAATTTAGCGTTTGGGAAAATTAACCCATGGAAAATATTACCCTTGGAAAATATCAACCTTGGAAAACTTATAACCCTGCGAAATGTTACCCTTGGAAAATTTTACCCTTAAAAAATGTTAGCCCCCAGAAAAATTATCCCTTGGGAAATGTTTGTCCTTGGAAAATTATAGCCCTGGGAAATATCACCCCTGGAAAATGTTTGCCCTTGGAAAATATAACCCTTGGAGAAATTATAGGCCTGGGAAATATCACCTTTGGAAAATTATAGCCCTTGGAAAGTATCGCCCTTAGAAAATTATCACCCTTGGAAAATTATTGCTCTCAGAAATTATATTCAGATATCATCCTTGGAAAATTTTAGCCCTTGGAAAAATTAACCCTTGGAAAATATTACACTTGGAAAATATCACCCTTGGAAAACTTATAACCCTGCAAAATGTTACCCTTGGAAAATTTAGCCCTTGGGAAAATTAACCCTTGGAAAATGTTTGCCCTTGGAAAATATAACCCTTGGAAAGTTGTAGTCCTTGGAAAATATATCCCTTGGAAAATTATTGCCCTAAAATATTATCACCCTTCGGAAATAATTGTGCTGTCAGAAAATTATTTGGTTTGTCATGATCTCCCTGTGTAAAGTTGACAGCTTTGGTTGTGTGTTCATTTCAAGCCTCTGACACATTGAGCAGACGACATTGAAGAGAAGGCAGCAATTTTCAGGTCTTGCTGTATGAGAAACGTCTCCATTGTTTTGAGTCTATTTATATACAGATTTATAACTTCAAATGGATCAAATTTCAAATGGAACAGAATGAAGAAAGACTACAATATGAAAGTTGGACAAATTGTGAGTAAAAGTTACAGGATATCATGCATGCATGGGAGAATCACTACCCTCTCCCATAATTTGTGATTGAGCATCACTTGTATTGTAGATGTTTTATGTGTTTGTATGTTACCCATATGGTTTGAACATCACTTGGGTGGTTACATCACTTATGTGCTTTTAACACCATTCATGTGGTTTGTACATCACATATGTCAAGTTTTGAGGTTCCCTATCACTTGTGAGGTTCCCCATCATTTGTGAGGTTCCCCATCACTTGTGAGGTTCCCTATCACTTGTGAGGTTCCCTATCACTTGTGAGGTTCCCTATCACTTGTGAGGTTCCCCATCACTTGTGAGGTTCCCCATCACTTGTGGGTTCTCCAACACTTGTGAGGTTCTCCATCACTTGTGAGGTTTCCCATCACTTGTGAGGTACCATATCACTTGTGAGGTTCCCTATCACTTGTGAGGTTCTCCATCACTTGTGAGGTTCTCCATCACTTTTGAGGTTCCCCATCACTTGTGAGGTTCCCCAACACTTGTGAGGTTCCCTATCACTTGTGAGGTACTCTATCACTTGTGAGTTACCCTATCACTTGTGAGGTTCTCCATCACTTTTGAGGTTTCCCATCACTTGTGAGGTTTCCCATCACTTGTGAGGTTCCCAACACTTGTGAGGTACTCTATCACTTGTGAGGCACCCTATCACTTGTGAGGTACCCTATCACTTGTGAGGTTCTCCATCACTTGTGAGGTTCTCCATCACTTGTGAGGTACTCCAACACTTGTGAGGTTCCCTATCACTTGTGAGGTTTCCCATCACTTATGAGGTACCCTATCACTTGTGAGGTTCCCCAACACTTGTGAGGTTCCCTATCACTTGTGAGGTACTCTATCACTTGTGAGTTACCCTATCACTTGTGAGGTTCTCCATCACTTTTGAGGTTTCCCATCACTTGTGAGGTTTCCCATCACTTGTGAGGTTCCCAACACTTGTGAGGTACTCTATCACTTGTGAGGCACCCTATCACTTGTGAGGTACCCTATCACTTGTGAGGTTCTCCATCACTTGTGAGGTTCTCCATCACTTGTGAGGTACTCCAACACTTGTGAGGTTCCCTATCACTTGTGAGGTTTCCCATCACTTATGAGGTACCCTATCACTTGTGAGGTTCCCAAACACTTGTGAGGTTCCCTATCACTTGTGAGGTACTCTATCACTTGTGAGGTTCTCCATCACTTGTGAGGTACTCCATCACTTGTGAGGTACCCTATCACTTGTGAGGTTCTCCATCACTTGTGAGGTATTCTATCACTTATGAGGTTCTCCATCACTTGTGAGGTTCTCCATCACTTGTGAGGTTCTCCATCACTTGTGAGGTACCCTATCACTTGTGAGGTTCCCTATCACTTGTGAGGGTCCCTATCACTTGTGAGGTAATCTATCACTTGTGAGGTTCTCCATCACTTGTGAGGTACCCTATCACTTGTGAGGTTCTCCAACACTTGTGAGGTACTCTATCACTTGTGAGGTACCCTATCACTTGTGAGGTTCTCCATCACTTGTGAGGTTCTCCATCACTTGTGAGGTAATCTATCACTTGTGAGGTTCTCCATCACTTGTAAGGTACCCTATCACTTGTGAGGTTCTCCAACACTTGTGAGGTACTCTATCACTTGTGAGGTACCCTATCACTTGTGAGGTTCTCCATCACTTGTGAGGTTCTCCATCACTTGTGAGGTACTCTATCACTTGTGAGGTTCTCCATCACTTGTGAGGTTCCCTATCACTTGTGAGGTTCCCTATCACTTGTGAGGTTCTCCATCACTTGTGAGGTGCTCTATCACTTGTGAGGTTCTCCATCACTTGTGAGGTTCCCTATCACTTGTGAGGTTCCCTATCACTTGTGAGGTTCTCCATCACTTGTGAGGTTCTCCATCACTTGTGAGGTTCTCCATCACTTGTGAGGTTCTCCATCACTTGTGAGGTTCTCCATCACTTGTGAGGTTCTCCATCACTTTTGAGGTTCCCTATAACTTGTGAGAGAGCAATTTCAAATTACCCTGACACATCCTTGTTTTGGGGATCTCATATATCAATAATTCATGAATGTAATGTCTTATTTCTGAATGAAGATAATGATACTGTTAGTCTTTTTTCACTAAATTTGATACAAATATTTAAGATATCTAGTAGGTTCAGATCCTCTTGAAGCACCAAGTATGATACTATATGACACAAATTTTTTACAGGACGAGCAGTCACAACCATCCATGCAGAATGAGCAGACACCCATCCATACAGGAAGGACTAGATGCAGAATGTGCTGTCACCCATCTATGCAGAATGAGCAGTCACAACCAACCATGCAGGAAGGATTCAGTACAGAATGAGCAGATACCCATCCATGTAGGAAGGATTCAGTGCAGAATGAGCAGACACACGTCCATGCAGGAAGGATTCAGCGCAAAATGAGCAGACACCCATCCATACAGGAAGGATTCAGTACAGAATGAGCAGACACACATCCATGCAGGACTTAAGGACTCACATGAGCACATTTTGATGTGTACCACTATCTTACATAAGATATCAGTAGGAAAGATTCAGTGCAGAATGAGCATAAATAAAGGGTCCTGTGAGGTCTGAGTATTCACATTACCATAAAAGGGACAAAGTACGTAATATAAGGTACTAAGTACAGAACAATTACCAAAAAAAAAAGAAAAAAAGAAATTCCATGCAAGAGTGACAATTCAGAATGGCATGTCACAAAATTGAAGTATTAGATGATAAGTCACGAATATGATGAATGGACCTTTAAATCTAGAAATACCTGAACTGTTAAGATATTGAAAGTTGAAATGTGATTCATTACTTGTGACCAGCAAGTGCTTATATTGTAATTCAAGATCACCAAGGAATGATGTCAAAATAGGCTGGTTACTATGCCAACTTTAATGTTAACCTCTAGGTTAACAAAAGCAGAAATGTGCCCCAAGAGCTGTTTTGAGCTCCCTGAAATAAATATTATGTCATGAAATTAAACATTCATTCATGCTGCATAATAATTTTCTTAAACATCAAGAACTGCTTAATCTATGTTCTAACAAAATGATTCGAATATTTTAATAACTGTATTTATCCAAATGTGTACTAAGATAAATTGTTATTTAAATATTTGTACATTGCTTAAGTTATAATATTGGTATTGTGATGTATCAAGATTAAAACATTTGAATACTATATTGTGATGAAGATTGTTCCAATAAAGATCTCTCTGTTGAAATAAAAATGATGCTTTTGTCATTAATAAAAAAATCAATCAGCAACTATAATAACTTTCATAAAACTAGTAATTTAGTAATTTAAATTGGTAATTTCAACCAATATCCCAGCGAGCATGAACCACCCTAATGCCATATCCTCAATAAACCATATGAAAACCACACAATAATCACCAGGAAATAATATAAGCCCAATAATAATCCAGCAATAGCCCACCTGAGCTAACCTAGGATATCTATGAAAATCGCATGAAAACCACCTGGTCCCTGCCATGCGGTATCCGCATGGTTAGTAAATCGTATGGAATTCACATGGCAGCCAGCTGGAAACCATGCGGCTGGCAAATCTAAAACCGCCTGGTTACCATGCGTCTTACTTTTTTGTGAAAACCAGCTGTTGGAAACCACCTGGTTACCGCCTGGTTTTCAGCTGGTAGCCATGCGGCGCACAATTTCTAGTGTAGTTGAACATTGCAGATGGACACCCGATACAAAAAGTGAAAAAAAATGTTTTGATTCCCAGATCTTTTGAAAAAAAATGCCGCTCCCAAGTTCAAATACAGATTAGTCACCCGTTACATACAGTTTAATTCAAAACATATTTAGTTCGAATAATCGATCCATTTTCACCCTTTCCGCTCCAATAAAAATACTCAGGACATCTTTCACACTGCAAAGGACTGGAACATTGTGTTGCCCTGGCCTAACGGAATCAAAGAAACAGTTGGCTATCTACCAACAAAAAACGTTTTCCCTCATATATTGTTTATCTGTGACCCAGTCTGAATTGTCTTCTGTTTCTCATGTCCCACAGCCAGACATTAAATTGCTCTCCAATATCTGTCTGTTTTTACCTCTTAATGCTTTGGCCACCCAATAGACATCACAGGTTTGATGTGCCCCGGAGTCCATTTAAGTGAAGTGTGCACAGGTGTACGTTTTATTCAAGTAAGGCTTTCTTTATATGAAAAGGGGAAATGGTGTTTTTATTTATGTGAACACGGATTTGCACTAAATGTATTCAGGGCGATACCCAGGCTAAAATACTGAGATTGCTATTGCATTGCGTGGTTATATAGTGTGTGTAAGTCTCGTGTATCATGCAGCTTTCCTACTCAATATCTACGTGTATCACTACATACATATTAGACCCTTTTTTATAATGTGGACACAGTTGATATATAGCAACTATGTTTCCTCTCTATATATGGACAAATATACAATGAAGTTCTGTGTGTATCTATTAGAGTTCTATTTGAATAAACGTGGTCAAGGACAAAGAAATATGTCAATATATACCGAAATATGCCATTATTTTCGACAACATGACAACTTTACATTTTCGCTAAGGTTTTTACCTCTAGCCAAATATTTATAAATAAAAATGAAATTAGGAAGTTAAGAATATGAAAATCTGGAGGCAGAAAATCATTAAGTTCATCACCTCTGCCAAGTGGAAAGGGGTGTTTCATTGATGGGTTCTTTAAGCTGTCAACAACCTTCACCTTGTTTTGAAAACCGGGTGTACTCTCTCGGGATTTGGTGAAATCTCGCAAGGAAAATATTTGAATAGATTAATTAGAATAGACTAGAATAGATTCGATTTAAATAGAAAAGAAAAGATGATTTTCTATTACTATCTTCGTAAATAATACACAATGACAATTATTTTGATGGGTCGGGAATCTTTGGAAAGACGATGATCCCCATTATACGATCAAAGAAAGCTTTAGGAGATTTCAAGATTTAATTATGGGTTTTAAACTTCGAGTAAGTTGGCCATGATACCAACTGTGAGCAGCATGGTTTATATAGTTATATGCAATATATTGTAAATAATGAATAGGAACCTATTGTATATAGACAATCATCACCAATTGCAAGAAACTGTCACAATTCAGTGTTTCATCACAAAGTTGACGCAATTCAAGGTATTATTTATAATGTCAATCATTATTTGATGCACCATTATAAAGCTGTCAAGATGCACGATACCATTACAAAGCTGTCACGATCTAGTATATTATCACATATAAAATTATCAACAACACTTATAACAGTAATCGTTGCAGATTTGTCACGATCTGCTGCGTCATTACCCACCGTTCACGATTCACCTATAAAGCTGATCCACTAGAATTGAACAGCATGCTTCCTGAATGTAACATATGTGGCTAAGCATTGGCACATCGAGCAGAAGGAAGGCATGCACTTTAATTTGTTTTAACGCAAGTATAATGATATAATTCTAATTTTAATTAAATTGCTCTTAATAACATTTGGATCGAATTAAAATAGTCCAGGAAAACAAATTTATGTGTGACCCTTCATAGAATGACCATTATCTATGAAAAAATGAAAACTATTTTAAAACTCATAACCTTAATTCATGGAACTATCTTCTTTCCAGAATATCATCACACCTCAGCCCACAAACAAAACTAATTGCTGAAGGAAAATAGAGGTTTATAAACATGATACAGATAAACAAAGATACGATCGCATTTTATTGTAATATCTTCCTGATTAACTTTACATTTATATGGAAATCATTAGAGATCAAGAAGTCCTATTTTCATCTTCAATCAATAATGTTTTACATTAAATTAAAAATAATGTCATTGGCTAGGAGAAGATGCTTGGACAGCTAAAGGTTCTGTTGTTTCCTTAAGAGAATTCGGCCTTGGGGATACATTATATTGAATATAAGAGAACCATTAGAATACATTAAATTTGAATCCCCTAAATGATTAGATCTCTCCCAATCAGGTAGTGTCTTATAAGACATGCTTGTGAATATGTATAACCTACATTTGAATCATATAAAACATTAATATCATTTGATCTTTCTTATCACAATATCCCACAATGACATGTTGATATCAATGTAGAGGTAAGCGGTTCTGTTTGTCGTGGTGCCTTGATGAAGGGAAAGGTGCCCTGGGCAAACAGAGGCGATAATGGGACATTTTGGTACCAGCTTAATATCACCCAGTCCACACCAGGGACTCACACCCCTGCCTTGGCACCTGGAAGTCCACTAATGGTCTTTTAATAGGACACACCGGAATGTTGTTATCCTCCCTGAGCTACTCAAAAGGTTAAACATGCGTAAACAATTTAAAACAATTTGGATCTGTCATGCTATGTTTATCATTGCAACATCATGACACATTTACATTTTCTGTAAGGCTTATTTATAACTTTTGACCAAATATCTATAAGTCAAAATGAAATATGGAAGTCAAGAATATGAAAGTCTTAAGGCTAATATTGTTCTCACCAAGCATCCGAAAGGGTAATTTACACCAAGGATTTTTTGGCAGTGCCATGATTTTGACATATATTCATTTGAAAAACCTTTCATGAAAATAATTTCCAAAATGATGCAAAGCAATTATATTTGGTGTCAAAAATCATTTTGTTCCAATTTCTGTTTAAATTACACACAAAAGACGTTGTGAACGTCCTGTAATATTTCAGAATTAAGCAAATGAACACCAAGGCAAAAATCCATTTCACTTAAGCTTACATTTCCTTTTAAAACACGATTCAATCCGTCTCTTAAAATAAAATGACTTGGATACCTTTACAATATAAAAATCCCTTTATGAAGTATCTTAATTCAATGCTATAAGACATGACCTTCACCTTATGACATGTTACTCTTCTGATTGAACTTATCTAAACATTTGGTTCACATTAGTAATAATTCAAGAAGTGCATTATCGAGTCTTATATCTGAACAGGATTATCATTATCTGGTGGGAGAGGCAATGATGATATGGTGTGTTTGCCATAATCCATCAGCATTAATATCTGCATCCTGGCTCAAGTTGACAAAGCTGATACCCGAGAAATATATTGTGAATTTGTCCATAGCAACGCTAATCATCAATGTGCATGGCTTGACTTCAACTGATATATACTTTATTTAAAGATGAAACTTAGTATGAAAAACTCTGTGGGGCACCAAATGCGGACATAGTGAATATCATCAAGTAAAGATACGTAAAGATACTTAATTGAAAAGACAATTTTGATCTGTTATATGTTTGACTCATCTGAATACTCGCGTTTGCAAGGGTCAAAACGTCCTGACGCCAGCATGTTCATGGTATGTTCCTGGACAAAAATAATTATTGATACATTACGTAATCTAAAAATATAGATTAATCTAGCTGAAATGCGAAACTATACTGAGAATTAATGATTTATTGCTCACTTATAGAGCATCTCCTTGTATCGACAGTGTGAGTTGAGGTTGTCACGTGCCGAATATGCCCCCAAGGATCATCAAAATTAGAATCATTTGATCTTTTGCATATGAGTATGAAACTTGAATTTCCTGCCTAGCATTTATAACTTTTGGGTGTATAAGGGCCATTCCACAAATATTATTTAGTCATTCTGTAATCCTGCAGGGAAAGGAGATCATACTGTAGATATTTTAACTGGCAAATGTCTAAATTCGAGTTGAAAAACAAAACAAAAACAAAACAAAAAACAAAACCAAACAAACAAGGAAACAAATAAGTGTCAAGTTACATAGTAGGTCATGCTATCAAATGTCATATGTAGGTGATTAACCCCCTTTTCATCAACAAAACAGAAAAATCTTTCATCACATGATACAAATGGAATGAGATATTATATAAGGTGCATGTAAATTTGCTGTTAAAAGTTTCACATCGTTCTAATGAAGTGTGTATAAAACATGGCATTGTCCTGACTGTCGTTGATAACAATAGGTCCTCACCAAATGATATGCATTCTGATCTTATGTCTTTCATAAATCTAAACTTAACCTACAAATCATCCCCCCCATTGAAATGTAACTGTAAATGTATATCGTATTGATGCTGATATTATCAAACAATATCTAGAAATGTAACGCTTTGAAATCATTATAAAGAATAAACTATAAGGTTTATTCATTTCACTATCATATTACAACTAAGTTTTATAAAGTCAAATATTATGGCTTGAAAGTTGCATAGAGCTTAATGCTTCCTTATATTAAGATAAGGTGGGTTAAACCTGGAACACTAGGTGTCGCCGCTAATCCGCCCAGCAGGGCATTGTTGCTCCCTAGCAACGGGACAACGGTCACGTGGGGGACGCCAGTCTTGGCGCCAAGGTGGTTAAGGACGCCATTCGGCTCCAGTGCAGCGCAGCTATTTTATTTGAGAAATGATGGTATAATTTATAGAATATTTTTTGTGGATCGTTTTATAATCGTATTGGTTTTGAATTAATCTCCATGTATTTGCCTGGTTGTATACTTTATTAATTAAATTTAATGAAAATAATAAATTGATTTCGAATACAGTTAATGAAATGATTTGTCATAATATGATTAAATGCAAATATAGATTTGATTTTTCCGATTTACACGAAAAGAATATTGAATTTTTAACCAAAGTTAAGGTTATTAACATGGACACTTACAGAACCGATTACCGAAAGTTCTTAGAATGTAAAAACAATTATGGATCTTATGAATATTGATATTGATATGAAGAAGAATATGAAATTTGAGGATAATTATCTTAATTTTTGAAAGTTAAACGAGAGAAAAACGTTACAAAAGGAAATTAGAAAGAAAAATGAAAAAAAAACGAGATTAATTGATTTAAAATTTTGTATTCGTCAAAGAAATAAATAAAATGCATCAATTAATCTGCTTGAGGAAAGTATTTCCGTAAAATAGTGGACGATAATGGTAAAGATCCAAAGAAATTGTATAATATCATGAATAAACATTTACATAGAAATGTACTTTTGTGTCTTTTGTACTTGGCGTCTGGTTACAACAATTTATAGAAGGACTTTATTAATTTCTCTATTAGAAAAAGCATGATATTAGATCAGAATTAGATCATACTGAACCCAGTATTTTAAGGGTATTTTTCAGGTCTCACATTAGATAAATGAAATAAAGAGATGACATGTAAAGAGTTCAAGTCATTGCATAAGACTGAAGTAAGTCATATAGTGAGACTGAATTCCGTATATTGACTATTGAAGCTACCAAATAATCTTATGAACTAGATCCTGTTCCTAGTTGGTTAATTAATGAATATAAATATGATTTTTTTACCGATCATGACAATTATCATAAATGAATATCTTAAATTATTAAAGATTTTATTAAAATTCATGCCTTGTTTTAGGGTTTGAAATACTGTAGGCATGTATATTTCTTAGAACAGCCCATAACAAATAACTGATAAAAAAATGTTTTCAGAAAATATTCTTGAAACCTGTATCATGTTTTTAAATTTTCAATTGAAAAATATACCATATTTCACTAAGAAACCTGGCACCGGGACACAATGTCCTAATCTTTTCCAACAGTGACTGGTGACCTTTATTTGGCATTATCACAAAGACATTACAACACAAACCACCGCCTTTGATAACCAGTCAATTGCAAGGAACCGGCATTTCATGATATATCATTATTCCAATTAATCATATTATTAGGAGAACGGCTCACTTCAACGAGTGAGTGATGATAGAATGAATCTATGATAATAGAACGCCATGATAAAATATGAATGAAGCGTTCCATTACATCCCCATATAACTATATATGGTCGTATCCTCAGGGACAAGTTAACAAGTGACATTCTACAAGCTGGATGTGCACTGTAACCAGATACAGGATAACAACCATATGAGTATGTAACACAACAACGATTCAATAAACATACATTGACCTGCTAATTCTATATTGCTCCTAACAGAATATGTAGACTAGAATGAACTAGTGTTGGTGAGTGTCTTCCCAATGTGCCCTGTGTTGCAAGCTTGAGTGATAAAACTGAGATCAGCAGGTCTGTAACAAGTGTCCTTAACTACTGCAGTCATTAGGTTTTGTCTCGGACAAATTGCATAACAGATATTGTTATTCAAAATCTATCAAATTGGAGGTTTGAAACTAGATTATGTTTATCAATGTGGCTACATTTTCCCCAAATATATCCAATTCGAGGTTTAAAACCAGACATATAAAATTCAGATGTTTAAAATCAGATACTTTTGTCCTGAATATATCAAATCTACAGTTAAATTTAGATTATAGCGTTCTAAGATATCCGAATCTGAGATTTAAAAAGAGATCATATTTTCCTGAATACACCAGATGTGAGACCAATATTCAATAGTTCACGTCACAGAAGAATGTTTTTGCATAAAATATTAAAAAGCCTGAATTTTCAACCTTAAGGACTCAAACATCGATTTGCATATTTCCTCTTTTGAAAGTTAAAGTAGCCAGTTTGGCACACATAACTGACACTCTGACAGAGGTTGTACTACTCAGATGATGTCAAATGAGTAGACATATGAAGAAAGTAAGGGGATATTCCATATGATGCAGCCAAATATCGGTATTAACCTCTGGTGTAAAAAGATCAAAGACCGCTAACATCTGTTCCCTGATATCATATGATTTACACATGATCCCTTCTTGTCATAAGCGAATATATCTGACTCACAGCAGTTCAGAACAGAGAAAATGTGGACATTTAGTTTTGAGCCTCCCTGCCTGCTGGACCGGCCACTTATCCCCTGCTATCAGATCCCCAATTCCCCTTTGGGACCAGGCAGCCATCTTGAATGGGCAACTCTTGCATTTCTTAAAAAGTGACTTTAGATGGCACTTTTATTTTAAAAACTTTAAAATAAGTTTTATTCAATATTATGAAATTTAACTTTTATAATGTTGGATAATACAATATTACCATGATTACTTATCAAATGTAAGTCTTTATAATATGATAGAGGTCATTCAATACATATATATTTGAATGCTGAAAATGTTCCTATTTCTAAAATTTATTCCAAAATTAAACACTTGATAACAATATTTCCATGCACTATAGCAATACAAACATTACATTTATGAAAAATATAAATCCTCATTATTATCATAAAGAAAAAATTGGTTGGTTCCTGGTAAAACAAATATGTACTTTTGATGATTTTATTCGAGCTATATTGAGGGTAAAGAGTCAATCAGTATATTTGATCACTTGAAAATTTATATCTAGATTTTTACAGAAGCCTTCTTGTTTATTGACAAATCTATCATGCACACATCTTTATTGTGTGTTGTTGTGATTAGTAAGAAGAAAACATCCTTAATTACTGCTTTATTCAATTAACTTCAAAGAACGCGGAATCAAAACTACAGGTGTTGTATTTGCGATTTGGGGACTTCCACTGTGCACACATGTATTCCCATTCAAAGGAAATTTGTTTTTTTCTGTGATATTTACATGTAAGGGTACAGTGTTACAGGGTCTGCCACTCAGCCAATTAGTAAAAGTAAACAACAGGTGTAGCTTTGAAGGGTTTAGGGAGTCTGGTATTGCTTTGTAAGTGAAGTCCAATATTGTGAAGGAAGTGATGAAGGTCACTTCTAGACATTATCACAACAAGTACAGACCTACTAGTATCATGGAAGGAATAGAATCAGATCATACAAAAACATATGAAATGTTTAGAAGATCTGTACATGGATTTCTATAGAAATCACTTCCCTAACAAGGTCATCCCAAAGCATCACTTTCTTGAGGAACATGTAGTTCCTTGGATCAGGGAATACCACTTTGGGATGGCCATGCATGGAGAACAAGGAGGAGAATCAGTACATGCTGAGTTCAATCAGCTAGGTGCGTCAGCAAGAGGGATCAGAAAGGATTCTGATAAACTTATGTGCATTATGTGCAAGCATCACACAAAGTTGGCCCCAAGGATCCAAAGTGATATTGTAACACCAAAATACAGGAAAAGGAAATATGAAGACTTAGTATAAAGCATGTGGAATAATAGCTGTATGGACCAGGTACAACAAACAGCTTAAACATGACATTCCCATTATCAAAGCTAGACAAGGACTATACATAATTATACCATCATTGCATGGACAATGTGTAAATATAGATGCTATATGTGAATACTAAGTTGAGACGAAATCTACATTACAGGTAAAACTATAATTAACTTGATAAATGCTTTAACATTAAGATGTAGAAATGTACTTTTCCATATATGATGTATGACAGTAGCAGAGAGAATGCACCATTGTAGGTTTCTGTTTTTGCTGTTACCTGGCACAGGCTGACAGAGACTGTTATTTACAAATAGTCGTAGATTTAAAACTATACATAAGAACCACAAATTTCAAACAGCTTTAGAAACTAGAATATTTAGTGATACTTTCTGTAAAAACATTGAATTGCCTGAGTGTATGATAAGGTTTGACTTTTTAATGCCAAATTTACAGAAAAAAATAAAAT
Source organism: Amphiduros pacificus (assembly GCA_949316495.1). NCBI lineage: Eukaryota > Metazoa > Annelida > Polychaeta > Phyllodocida > Hesionidae > Amphiduros > Amphiduros pacificus. Next base: position 51,256,067 of record OX439001.1, on the reverse strand, counting down.
TCTCAGTTACATGGCACTCAAATGGTCTTGTTGATAACTAAGCCCCCTGTGATGTGATTTCAATGCAAAACCCACCATTTGAATCCTTGGAATGTCAGTGAGACAGCTGTGTAACCTGTGTAAGATAATATCTACTGATAGTGCCACAGTTCTACAAACAAATACAATATCATGTGTGACTAAGTGTCAGCTTCAAAGGAGGGGTAGGGGGAGAGGCTGGATGCTGCAGACTCCTTATCAGGGATTACTCGGGTGACCGTCCGCTCCACCCAGCAGGAAGCTCAAAACTAAATGTCCACTCTGGAACTGCTGTGGACTTAAGAGGTGAAGCACAGGATTATGAAAGTTGAAAAGGGAGAGCGGCGAAAGCATTTGCATCTATTGTAATATATAACTGTGAACTTCGTGTGTGATACCTGTAACCAGGCTGTGAAATCATCGAAACCAAGATGGCTGAAAGTTGGTTGAATATTGCATCCAAACTTCTTTAAACGGCCTACCACGTAATGCTTGAAACATGATGCAGGAAGAAAAACCAGTAATATACCTATGCCAATGAGGACTGATGAACGAGGCTTCAAGTAACTTAGATTAACAAGCTTCCATTTTGGTTTGTCTAAGTGTATTTATTTCACAATGAAAGGTCTTCATCTATTATTCCATGCAAGGCTGTGTGTAAATCAACCCTGTGGCTATGTGATACAAACATCACAATATGTTGATTGCAGAGCTAAATGGACTACTCCGTTTTTTCAATACGACAATTTTTTTGTATTTTCATTAAAAAATGTTTAACCTCAGACGGAGTAAAGAACCTTTATGGTTAATCGCGAGTGCATTTTGAGGTGGCCGAAAACAAACATGAAAACCTATATTCTAGCAACATCATTCTGATAAGAAAAATGATGTATGATGACTATATTCAGGTTAAAAGTGTGACATTTCGTTCTGATACTGGTCAAACCAAAGTTGGGGGTCAAAGGCGACAGGTGATTGTCTGCCATTGTTTAATATCTAGCCCAATTTATATACTAGTATATTTTATCGAGGTAGGTATTAGAAATCACATGGACCATATGGTATGGTAATTTGATGTCTGGGACTGTATGGAAACAGTTACTCTTCACACACACACACACACACACACACACACACACACACACACACACACATACATACATACACACACACATACACACACACATATAAATCCTGCATATCTATCATTGCTTTAGTAACATGTGAATCAAAGAGCATAGAACAATCGAGTTAGCCTAAAAGCTACAAAATGCCCTCTAAATGAATAATTGTGTGTAATTGTGACGGATAATGTCCTTTTTGATATGCTTGACATGACGTAAACCCTCTTACAATGAAAAATATCATTGCGATGAATTTTTAATATTGAACACAAATAAAATGATTTTATTGCAAAGATTGGTATTTAGCAAATGCATATTTAATGTTTTGTCGGTTTGAAATGTTTGTGAGTATCATAAGCTCAGTGCGTCAATGTAGCGGGCTTGGTACCCTTCAATACACTGTGTGCACTGTCTTTGCACTTAATTATACAGTTTATACATATGTTACATGGTTTCATGGGCGTAACTTAGAAATATAGAAATATGTCTGTGCTAATGTTCTTGCTTGAGAATTTTCAAAGGCGGGCTATGATATGATTATCAGAGTTATGATGCACAGTGAATCAGAGAGACAAAAACTTTTGCTATCTGTAATGGTGCTGTATTACCCTTAAAGTAAAAAAACACACGTTATGCACCAAAATTGATTCAAAATGAAGAAAAAGAATTTATGGAAATCTATTAATTTGTTGATTTGATCACACATATGTGATCAAATCCATAGAGGTAAAAAAGAAAGCCACATATCACTTTAGAAAATGAAAACCTGAGCTTGTATGCTGATACACCAATATTTAAATCTATGAGTTCAATATCAATTGATTGTTAGCAGAAGAAGAGTTTCTCATTGATTTAATTTATTATGCCATGTGATAGAAATAGAGTAAATTGTGAGAATTTGATATATCTATCATGCTTGCCCAGTCAGACCTATTCCTTGACATTTGCAATCATGGGCATCACAGGAAGCTGTTCGGCCTCTCCTGTTCAGGTTATCAACGCAATGGAATGATATTATCCACGGAGCAGAGGCTTATACATCGTCCAATCAAAACAGCTAGAGGTAGCACTTTAAAAATGACCCTAGGATCTCGTGCATATTCCATGCGTATTTAACACCTTATACAGGGTTAATGAGACGTGTTTTGTAAACAAAATATCCAATTTTCTTCAGTTCTCTTCATACTATCAGCAAACTATATCAAAAGTGATTTTTTTCATTATTTCATAAATTTTGTAAATGGATATTAATTTGTGTATTTAAAAACTGTGAAGAAACTGGCCACATGAGATTTTTTGTGCTGACAGCAGTTACTATGAGTGATAGTTAAACGATTTATCATTAATCATTCAATGAATGGCATGAACCACAATAATTCTACATACATGGCATACAGATTAATAGGTATTCTTTTCTGAAAGTTATGTTCGCACGTTTTACTTAACCATGGAATTTTTAAGTGTTATATATTTCTATGAGAAGCATATCTTGATCTAAGACCAAAGTATATACATGTATGTACATGCATACAGGACGGTCTCATGATTAATGCGAATTTGGAGAAGAAAAACATCATCAGTTTATGTGTACCTACCACGTGCTTCTGCCAATCATGTAAACATATTATGCAATGTTCCATCTATCTAGTGCGGTTCGTTCGGATTATGATGAATCTTATCAACGCACTTTGATTTGAGTGCATTTTGATTTAGACCAAGGTGGTAATTAAGATTTATGCAGGTGAAACTGAGAAAAGCTAATATACACCATAAACCTTCTTTGTTGCAATACCTCTTTTTTACTGTTTATGATATGTCGTACCGTTCATGTTGGGACACAATCATATGATATTATCAGACAGAATTAGTGATACAAATGGTTATTGGTTTGCATGATAAAACTGTTAATGTTCTTGATAGACCCAAACAGACACTGGGAAACATGAGGTTGCAGGAAGACATTTATCTTGGGTTCTCGTTCCCAAATTACCACACCTGCCACCTGCTGATTTCACTTCAGCTGCACTCTACACCTTAATAGTTGACCAGTCTATTAAGATATATCACCGCATCAAAGTCCCGCCATTTATTTATTTACTTTCAAAGTAAGGGGACCCTAACTTTTTGCTTGATGACAAAAAATGAGGACCATAAAACGTCTGTATCTGCTGATATGACAAATAAATCGATTAGAATGTATTTTGAATAAGCTTGTAGTTCATTCATTAGCCAAATAAATATCATTCTCTAAAATATATAAGTAGTTATCATCGACCAGTGCAATACAAGCAATGGAATGTTCTCACCTGTAGAGTTATATTCACTTAAAAATCCCTAATAAAAAATATCTTGGTTTTATTTTTTTAATATCTTCGTTTTATTATAAAATACTAAAAACCCATGTGCTGCAGATGTATGTGAATCAGAGGAAGTATTTTTTCAATAATAAAATAAAATAACACCCAGAGGAGCGCTGTGGTTTTGACAAAGAAACATAATACAAAGGTACTTTGATAATCTTGATGTAAAGACTTGTGGCGTTGTTTGAGTAATTTATTAGGAAGCGATGGGAAACGTCATGAGCAATTTCCAGTCTGCAGAAATAGATGTGCAATATGGCATTTTTATCTAAAATGTATGTTATTATATAAGAGTCTTATATGAAGGAATTAAAACATGTTCTATTGTATTTAAGTGGTGCATTTTATTACAGAGCACGTATTTTATTCATCTGTCTTAGGTCAACGGATTTTTTAATTGATTTCATTTGATTTTGATTTGTCTAAGCAATGGGGGGTCCTTTATCTAAGTAGGAATAAAAGATGTTTAGCTGAGCTATCATTTTCGCGGGAAAAAACGCAAACAGCTCCGTTGAAAATTGCAATGTCTCCGATGATTCGGTTATGTAATTTGAATTTCATTTGCATAAAGTTCTAGATCTTGAATATATCTGTTGTCATGGAAGATTGCATTTCGGAACATAATTTTTTTATATCGTTAGCCGAATGCTATTGAAACTATTAAAAAATGTCATGCTAACATTAACACGAGATTTGATTTATTTTGATTCGTCTTATAAATATTGACCATACTTAGAAACAAAAAAAAGGAAACAACATTTAAAAATAAAAAATATATACTTGAAACATAGATAATATTAATATTGAGTAATTATTTCTTTAACAAATTACAGATATAAATATACAATTTGAAAAGAAAAAACAGCCTAAAATAAAACTCATTTCTTCAATTGTCTCAGAATTTGAAAATTATTATTTAGACTAAGATTAGATAAAATCTATGAACATGTACGTTTGCTTCATACCCTGAGGCAGACCACGCGATGATTCGTGTATATAAAATGTGCAATTTTCTCTTGCCTTCTCTTTCTTTCTGTCTCGCCTTCTCTTTCTGTCTCTTACATCTTCTCTTTTTTTCTCTATCTCTCTCACGCTCACTTTCTGTCTATCTCCCTCACATTCTATCTGTCTCACATTCTATCTCTCTCACTTTCTATCTCTCTCACTTTCTGTCTCTCTCACTTTCTATCTCTCTCACTTTCTGTCTCTCTCACTTTCTATCTCTCTCACTTTCTGTCTCTCGCACTTTCTATCTCTCTCACTTTCTGTCTCTCTCACTTTCTATCTCTCTCACTTTCTATCTCTCTAATTTTCTGTCTCTCTCACTTTCTGTCTATCTCCCTCACATTCTATCTGTCTCACATTCTATCTGTCTCACTTTCTATCTCTCGCACTTTCTGTCTCTCGCACTTTCTATCTCTCTCACTTTCTGTCTCTCTCACTTTATATCTCTCTCACTTTCTGTCTCTCTCACTTTCTATCTCTCTCACTTTCTATCTCTCTCACTTTCTATCTCTCTCACTTTCTATCTCTCTCACTTTCTATCTCTCTCACTTTCTGTCTCTCTCACTTTATATCTCTCTCACTTTCTAACTCTCGCACTTTATATCTCTATCTCTCTCACTGTATTTTTTATCTCTCATTTTCCCTTTCTCTCAACCCCTCTCACGTTAACTTTCTTTCTTTCTCTCTCATTTTCTTCACGTCTATTGTATACCCTACCTTTTACTGACATTACACACCTATGAAAGATTGCCCTTCAAGGAGAACACGAAATGCTGTATGTCATAGAATTGTTGTTTTAACATTGTTACTTTGGTGTGCTTAACATCACGTTCACTTCTCGCTGTCTCATTGGAGCTTACACGATAAGCTGATGGCAGCCCACTAACCAGTATTAGAGCCTTAACCCCAGTGGTACCATCACCGCCCATCAACGCTGTCCAAAGTCACTGCTGACGCACACACCTTCGATGTCAGTCATTGGCGCATGCACTAAGCATAAACTGGTGTAGCGCTTCCATCCTTTAATCCTTTTTTTCATTTGCTTTAATTCTTTTTATCTATTTTTTTGCATTGATTTTAGGGACATTTTTTATTGTCATAAAATTGTTGATAGACTCAGCCCTTGCAATATTGTTGGATATCTCCTCACGCAGCATAATATTCATGGCAGGCCGTCGCCATACAAATAAGCACAATAAGGATTAAAATGACACAAAGAATAATTCGATGTTGATTCAACATTCAACCAACTTTCGGCCATCTTCGACCATTCAGCTTGGATACCACTAACACAAGTAAATGTACTCCCGACTAAATGATTTAATTCCTCGCACTTGTTACTACTCCAATGTTTCAAATTAGGTATGTTCTCTTATGAGAAAAAAATCTCAAGAAAAATATCTTTTTAATGTATTCGCCGCTATTCCTTCTCTATATAACATTTTGACCCCGTGCTGGTTCCATACTCAATACTTCCCCTCAATATTTGCGTATTTTATCTGAAGGGAAATGCACTTCATGCGCGGTCAAGAATTCAGTTGTTGTTCAGATCATTTTACCAAGGTCATTTTGTAGTGACGCCAAAATTATTAGTTGTCAATGGCAACAATGGTTCGGCCATGTTCGTCTCAGAACACTGGGTGTGATTGCCGACACGGCCCATACTGACTCACACCCCAAGCAGGCGGCCTCTGTCATTATCAGATCTAACTTACCACATAACAGTCCAGTCAAAGACAAATATGAAGCTTATGTTTTTTTTCCTACAGTCCTTTTGAAAACATAAAAAAATCTTGTTATCAATAGATTTGGACATGAAACACATGCTGTTTAGTTTTTATCTGCTTTTTATCATCCATACAGAGAGCTCATGACAAATCTGAAACGACAAATCTGAAACGATAATATCTCTGAGAAGCTCATCCAGATACAGTTTGTTCAAGTAATGTATTCATAACAGGGAGCTTTTAATCAAAATGTGATTCCATCATTTGCAACACTCATTTTTTCAGTGCATAACATTTACCGCAATCAATGGGTCCTACCAGACATCTAACATTTTGTGTCGATTCATTTCCCCTTGGCCACTGGCTGTGGCCTTTGTTGGTTAGAGCGCAAGCTTATTAGCACCAGTTCCTCTGTAATGATTCGAAGGTCGTGGATTCCGGGCCTTGCCAAGATGGCATTCATATAAGAATTTCTCAAATTAGCTGAGGCTCGCCCCTGAAGGCTTTACTAGTTGTCCTTGCAAATCTATGACTGGGTGGGTGTCATATCAATTGACCTGCGACATGGCAATTCAGTTAGGCAACATAAAATCTGCTACAAGAAGGTCTCGTCATAAAATGACTGATATAAATAAATGACTGATATAATGTTGAAAATGAAGTAAAATCCCCCCAAAAATCATTTCCGTTTTCACATCATTTTATAACATCATTTGACTCAACTTTTGTACTTGAATTCCCCCGATTTCGCAGTGGTCATCCCCCAGACTGGCATATGACAGATAACCAAGTTCACCCTGATGAGAAAAAATAGACAAATGATGTTTTGATAGCAGGCCAATACAAGGCCCTCTGCTTTCTCATTCACTATCCCACAAACTCATCAAGGCACATCTTTATTCATAGTTTTATTGCAGAAAACGGAACCGAGGCTGACCTTAGCGTCCACTCTATACGAACAGACACAGTGACAGGCTCTGGAACACCCAGCCTCTCAGGCTTTCAATCTTGCATCTCTGGAGCAAAAGCCAAATTCTAAACTTTATCCATGTGGGCATGGAATGCAAGATAAATAGGGCCTTTTGTTATTTTTTGCATTTCCGAGATCTGAATCTACATGTGTCTGAACACCAATCCTCATTTTAAAAACATTGTTGTCTGGCTTTTCATACAGCTTTGTCGTAAATTACTTTGGTTTCAACATATTCATCGTTCACTATTGGCTTGGGCTTATCAGAATGGCACAAACAGCTATAAAAAGGGAAAACTTGTTTTGCCGGGGCTCTATTTTTGTTGTTTCGCCTAGCTACAGGTACAATTTTATTTACTCTTTTATCTTATGTTTAAAAAATAGAATGTGAATTGGGTGTCGAATGGCTGTTCTTGCAATATATTTGTGTATATATTTATACACATACATACATACATACATATATATATAATATATCTTTATAATATATAATATATAAATATATATATATATATAATATATATATATATATATATATATACATATATATATGAAACACGTTACATGAATAGCCATTTGCATGTTAAATTATTCCAGAAACTACAATAGCTTATGAAATGCCAATCAGTTCAAGAGACAGAAACTACAATAGCTTATGAAATGCCTATTAGTTTAAGAGACAGAAACTACCATAGCTTATGAAATGCATATTAGTTTAAGAGACAGAAACTACCATAGCTTATGAAATTCCAATAAGTTCAAGAGCAGAAACTACATGTACTATAGTTTATGAAATGCCCATTTGTTCAAAAGAATTTGGTCAAGGTTCATGTGAGTGGCCACCAGACTTCTCTGATAAACCTGTAATGTGGTATTTGGCAATGACACACGCTGCCCAACCAAGGAAGAGCAGTGACTCGGTTTTTGACTGAACTGTGAGTAATTACGCAGATTTGCCGTTATTTAGTGTGGTGATCTTGAGAGATCTAAATGAAGCTATTAAGACCTGATTGGGTTTGTTAGTGGCTCTACAGAGCGGCTCGGCTTGCTGTGACTCTTGACTGACTCGTGTCGCCCACATGTTGGGTAATGTGGAGATCTGGGTGAGCCGGATATGGACTACTATCCTAAGCCATTACTGCAGCTGAGACAGAATAGAGTTGATCGTGTGTAAAGGTAAGAAAGGCGAGCTTAATCACCGGGAAAATGACTAGAGGAGCCAAAGTTGAGTACCAGCAGACTATGGGACAGTGCACAAAGACTTATGCAGAGTGGAGGAAGGCCATGGTACAGAAATACTAGTGTATATTGCAGATAGGGAGGTGTATAGTGCATATAGGACAGTGTATATTGCAGATAGGACAGTGTAAAGTGAAGATAGGACAGTGTATAGTGCAGACAGGACAGTGTATAGTGCAGATAGGACAGTGTATAGTGTAGATAGGACAGTGTATAGTGCAGGTAATATTGGGTAGAGTGCGGGTAGGACTGGGTAGAGTGCACTGGTAGGACTGGGTAGAGTGCGGGTAGGAGTGGGTAGAGAGTAGATCAGACAGGGTAGAGTGCTAACCCATCAACACTTGTGCAAAATCAGTAAAATAAGGGTGATGGGCATGTTATATTCAGATTGAATATGTCAGATTGACAGTCCATTTGCTGTAATGAACAGCTAGAAGTATAATGATTGACAGAGTGTCAGAATATGAATGTTGTTTGTTCTTTATCACTTGTAATATTGTACAAAGATATCTCTAGACGATCTGTCAGCACCAAGATGGCGTCACCACGAGACTTAATTTAAGGCTAGAATTGAGTTACTCAAGCGTATACTCCGGTATCTAATGAAGACGATGAAAAGACGTCGAGTTTCATTGAATTATGGGAAAGGGCTCATTTTGGTAATTTGGTTTTTAATTGAGTCGCTCAGGTATAGCCTTGTCTATATTATGTCTCGGGGACGGGACAGGTGGGACCCCGCTGAGAATGTTGTCGCTAATTATCTTGCTATGTGACTTGTGTGATGTATATGAATAAAGTTTACAGTCATGAAACTCTCTCTTCCTCCATTTTAACATTTTCCAAAGTGCTTCCAGATTTAATAAGCCCTTCTATCTTTATGATATTTCTGCATGATCATTGTACAGAAAAAGACAATTGAAAAAACATCGATTTTTTGCATTTTAACTCATGGATCTATTACTCAGAATGTTTCTTTAAATTTAGCTTCACAGCTACCTGAGGCCGGATTGGTTGAGTAATAGCTTAAATGGATTAAAACAAGAAATCAACAGTATGATGATAACATTTACACCATTTATATCAGTCAAATCAAGCAAAGGAACGATTTACTTATAAATTATATTTTGGAGGAGGGAGGAGCTATATCATATAAAGTGAGTTGTTGGTTTTTGCCACCACATGCTGAGGTCCATGTTCTATGATGAAGTAGTACCATGTGCATTGTGTTCCTGCCTTGACCCATCTATTCTCTGACTTCTTCCAGGGCCCACTCAATCAACTAAGGGTCAAAGTTTTTGTCTCCTTCCTTCCTCACTGTATATGTCCAGATCTATCAGACCTATATTCGCCCTTCAGCACACAGCAGAGCTGGACACAATGGGATCTGTACTGATTGAGGCATTTGAAAACCTTTCCTGCTTCTCTCTAGAAGAATTCGTTTTCTTTTCTGTGAAATGACACCCAGTATTCTTTTACACTGACCTCTGCGAGACTTTTGAGGATAACTTTAGTTCAGGTTCCCAGCTGAACACTTTTCTCTGTTTGCAGAAAACTTTGATTGTACAAGCAAGGCTTCCTCTGTCTGAAATGAACTTGCCTCCGTAATCCATGTACGTTTTATTCAGTTTCAATTTGTGCTTAGATGCGGGTGTTTAAATGTAATTTTGTGTCCCAACTTTTAGCATCCCAACTATATATTTGCTTATCCAAATACATCACGTGTTAGGCCCTTTTCAGATTTTGGTGCAACATTCGACCAACTTTCGGCCATTTTGATTTTCGGTGCTTTAACCGGTTGGCTACAGCTCTCACAGATGATTTTGGTGCTGACACATACATCAATTACATAAAGTTCAGAGAAGGATAAAGAATACGTATAACACCTAAAACTTTCCAAACCGGAGGTAGTAGCATAAAACTTTAATTGTACAAACAGGCCGTGACCCGGCTCGTGAGCGGTAGATGAGAAGACTTCCTTTCTGCAGTGTTCCGATCACGTCAGGCTGGTTCTCTTATATAATGGAAAAATATATGTCATAAAATATTCATATTTGCCCATTAGCCTCACACTTATATCATAGAATACACAACAAAAAATGATATAACAAAATATTTTCATCAATATTCTCTCAAAAAGTTAAAGATCTTTTTAGAAAAGATATAATAAAAAATATTTGATTTCTATACATATAAAAGGTAGCAATAACAGTCCAATCTATATCTCAGCCCCACCACCTGTGTGTTTATTTAACTGTGATGTGTATCTGTGTTCATATACCATGTATAAATTGTCGTTATGTTTCAAGTTGTTGGCTTTGACAAAATGCTATAAAATGAAACCACGTCATCAGTAAGTTAAAAGCGTTCAGCTAAAGGTCAAAATTAATGAAAGAGACATAATTTGGTCTCAAAAGACTTCTAAGTAATCAACCTGTGAAATATATGTATATAAAACTGTTGATATCAGATACAGTTTCTGTCATTCTGCACAATACAGACATAATATAAACAACCCCTCCAAGATTCAATTATTTCCCGATGATTGGGTGCAGAAATATGTTGTCGTGCACTTCTAAATGTCCAGTGCGGTGTAAATGGCCGACTCCCTATTAAATATTGAGCGCGACTAAAAGGCGCAGGGGCCCTCTCGAGGCATGGTTGTGCGCTCGCCAAGAAAACGAAACGTGACAGAATATAAACCTTGGTTTCAATTATTCTGCAAGTATAAGGTCAATCTGATCAGCTTTCACGCTGGGGAACAAGGTCACTGTCATTATCTTGTCATAGCAAAAGGGTGCGATGTATTACGGCAATTTACACCGATCAAAATCATCTTCATTGAAAATTGCCATTTTTTTCACGCGGTCTGGATGTGACATTAGGCGACACTGAACCACGCCACAGTTTTGCCTCCGGGTCGCAGTTATTATTCTTGTCACGTTATTAATCCAAAATTATGAGAAAATTTATTGCAATTTATTGATGGCTTGAGATGAAAGGAAATTAGATATGATATTAATCTATTTTGTATAATAAGGATTAATTACTTAAATATCAAGAGCTTAGGTATCCAATATATTTCAGTATTTGAAAATCGTGCGCGATTTTCAATATATGATTTTCTTATCATGGTTTCCTCACATAACACAGAAAACAAATTACCAAAAGAGGCTTTACGTAAAATTAAAAAAAAAAAAAATATTTATCTAATTTGGTATCTAATGTCACATGAAAGAGTTAACTTCAGCAATACACGAAAAGGTCAGGTTTAAAAGTGTGTGCAAATGCCTGATGTTCGCAATATAAAAACTCTCATCATATGCAATACTCGTGAATATGAACAATGTTGACGGATGTATATTTCACATTTCAAAGTCAGGAGAATCAGTCAGATCACGATTCACAGATTCATGATTTGTGAATATTGACGTGTATTTTTTCCACCATCTGATATGTATCACCTAGACAGGTTTGCGCAAATGTATTATCGGGTATAGCATTTTTTTCACGTTTTCTTCGCTAAAATTGATAAATATCTAATACATGTACATACAAGAGATATGACCAGGATTCGATTCTGCGTGATTATTTGAGATCTATTCTCGTTTGGGATGATGACTGCCATCAGGCTGAGTCACGTAAGGTTAGCGCCTACTAATGATTTTATTCCCATTTCTTACGCAGTACCCAACAGAGACTAACTTCCGGTACAGGTTGTGTATCACTAAAGGTGGTATCATATTTAACCCTATCAGAAGAAAATAGTCTTATTTAGCCGTGGCTATTGGGAGCAAAGGAGAGTTGAACATCAGGTCAGCCTACCCGTATTTGTCTTGATCAGAAACGCAATCTGGACAATTAGAGGGTGGACTCTTCCATAGTTAGAGCTGCTTGGCGTCAATCATAACAAGATAGAATAAAGATAAACACATCAAAATAATCATTAACAAACGGAAGTGATGTTTCAGGTTGTGACTTCAACATGTAGCTACGAACTTGTGTTCTTTTGTGATGTGATTATTGCCTCGGTCCTACATTATATATTTCAAAGAGATGAAAATGTCCCGGTCCTTACATTAAAACAAATAAGCATGAGTGAGTATCGAATGTTAAAACATGAGTGATTACGAAATGTTAAAACATGAGTTATATTACTATCGCATGTTAAAACATAAACCAAAGAGGTTCGATCTTTTTTTTTTAATTTCATTTTTAGTATTTATTTAATACATTTATGTGTATTACTATTTTGGGTAGATTTGGTTATTACATAAAAACAAGCGAAGAGAGCGTGAGAAAATGGGTCTGACGTTGTGTCAGTGGTGTCAGTAGTGTTGCACTGGTTAAAAGGCTTGAAAGTCGACCTGATATGGCCATAGTTGCTGAAAGGGTCGTAAAAACACCATTTCATTTCAGTAGTGTTGATATTCTGAAGGGCAGACGACATTTTTTTACATGACGTTTGGGTAATACACGACGTCTTTCTTGTAATCAATGTCACCAGCGTCGTACATGCGTTGGTCACAAAGCAATGGTTGCTCTTTTCTAATTTAACAAGTTATCAACCTCAAATATGATAACTCACAATGGAATTATTTTCTCTAAATGTACAAAACCGCCCTTACAATTTGGGTGATCATCATTACGTGTCACTGCAAAAAGGAAATCGAAGATTTGCTTGAAATTTAATCATTCGCTTTGTAACAATAACGAACGAAACAATAAGCAGAGAAACCTTTTTGAAATTATCAGAATTTCTCTGAGACAATAGCGCAGTAATGGGATCTAAAGCAAATTGTGCATATCTTTTGTGCCTGATTTTTGAGTCTGTTGAAGCGTGCATATTGCATAAGACATGCATGTGGGTCTTTTATCATTATGTTGTGTATGATCACCGCGGGGACGGTCTGATATCGCCATGGTAAATTTACGCTGTGTTGAATGCCGTCAACCACAAGGCGACTGCCTGTGACCACAGCGCAATATGCTGAGCGAACTTTCTCGGCAATTTCCATTCATCGTTATAGTCTTTTTGCATGCGTTTGGAAATAAGATGTTTACAAGTCAAATTCGTCAGTGATTCCAAAGCAATGAACTATTTATTTAACATTTGAAATGAAAAGCATTAAAAGGAAACGCCGAGGGTTGTGAAACTACCAGCCACACATGTCTGTGGTTCCCGGTTAGTTCTTGAGGTATTTGATTTGATTAGATTTGATTTGTGAAGTATTTCCATAACAAATCCTATCATAAAACATCATACGTGTCATAAAATCACTTTATTGCTAATGTCCTAATGTGAACATTTATAAATATAAGAAAACATTAATCACGTTGCGTCAATTCGATGGCCAAAAAATGTTTTATTTCCCATGAAATTTCTCTTTATTACGCGGTCAAATTGGCATAAGAAAGTAGGGGCCTGCAATTATAGCACATAACGGCGTTTGCTGTTAAATATTAAACCACAGGTGGTTGTTAGATGACCTCCCAACAATTCCCTTGGAAGTTGCCAGAGATTGTGATCCACAGCACGCCCAAGCCTATTCAAGCTTACCCTTTTTTCTAATACCTGCATTACAGTGAGGGACATGACATAAATATGTCTATGAATATTGCCATCATTCAGCTGTTTGTCATTTCATTCAGGGAAGCATCGATGTTTCTCTCCATCAATCATCAGTCGTTTTTGTTAAGGTCATCTGAATATCTCTGTTTACATTGCTTGATTATTGAGTGTTTTTAGAGAAATCTACTTGAGGAATTATCCCTGACTGCTTTACATAAAACATTGTTCTGTCGTATTCTACTTTTGATTATTCAAACAATGAGAAATATTCGATAAAAAATAAAGACATTAATGGTAAATTAATCTATTACTATATTTTATTCATTGCGTTATACAAAGTAATATTGCTTTCAGTGTCTTAGAATGCCAATTAAAAGACTAAAAAGTAATATATCATTCATACATTATATATAAACAAAGTTTACTTCCGGTCTACAAAGTTAATTTCACAGGAAAAACCTTCAAATATATATTTTAAGTCTCACTGTAATTTTAGTGATGTTTTAATGATACTCACTAAACACGGTTTGACCAAAGCATTTGTTTTATTGTCACAGAGAATATTATAGTTCAGATTGAAATGTTTCCAATGAGTAATGAGTAAAGTATACTAATCAATTTAATATCCTGTTTTTCCTATTGATTAAATTCTGATCAATATTTATACAATTGTTAATTCCATGTGCCACCTACCTATATAAAAGCAATATCAACAGATGAATATGGAACAAGGCCCTTTGTGGGTTCTGCAGCAGGTAGATTGTTTGTTATCCCATTAAGGGATTAATCTGATTATGTATGGGGATCATGTCACTAAGCCATGGTTTTAATTAATGGTCAGTCACCTACCCAGACAACAACCACGTGCTGTTCAACATTTGTCTCAAACACTCGTGTTTATGGAACACCACAGGATGAGAAGCAAAGTACGATGGCATGTTTCAGTCAACCACTGAAAAATAAACCCAGATCTAAGTGAGGAATTGAATTGAACGCAATGAAAATATTTCAAAATAAAGGGATCTCGATAATATAATCCTTTGCTCATTTCAAGATCATATTATGGAGAATAGATAAAGATGGAAATCATTTAAGACATAATTTCCTTAAAGAACGTTAGACCAAATTAAAGGACAGCTGCATTAGCACTAAATTCCAATGCTCAATGTTCATGTGTCCCGTGATAAAGTACTACTTATATTTCAGATTCAAATCACGGTATTTTACATTCAAGATTAATTTCGAACAGATTGTATTTCAGAATATAACAAAAATGGGAAATTACATTCTCTATCCTATGAAGGTTTCACCTCACCTTTATTTTTTTATTTTAATAAAGACACGTGGCTAATGTTCCCACGGTGACGATTGTCAATAATATTTAGAAAAGTAAAAAAAGAAATATATCAAACAAAAACGCCAAACCTACAAAACGGACAATAAGGTTTGGATCTGTACATGCAATATAAATCCTTTACAAAGACTCACTAAAAGTTAAAACATGTTTTATCGACATCTTGGGATTGGCCACAGTTTAGAATCGATGTAAAATTCGTTGACCATTCTAGTTTGATTCTTTAAATGAGAAATCTGATCCAGCGTTTATAGCTCACCTGTGTCACGTGTCGATATCTGTTATTAGATAATAGGTGTGATTTATCGTGAAGACAATTAAAGGCCGATTAACACCCTACATATATACCTTGTTATTCATCACCAGTCCTTTAATTACCCAAAGACATTATATAACTGTGTTTGATAAATAAAAACATTGCATGATTCAATAAATAAAAAAATTATATAATACAAATAGAATGTCTGGATTCGCAGAAAGCAATTTCCCTGACCACCCCCGCTTCTCAATAGTGACAAGTTTTGTACATGTAGTCACCAATGCTATGGCTGTGACTGAAGCATTATGTTTAACTACATAATGTCTTTTGTTTATTATGTAAGCAATCCATGAACATTACAAGTGCCACTGTTTGCTAAACTATCAGACGACAAGTGCTTTATCGCAGAAACTCTTTTATGGCAGATGATAAACATGCTGATGGTGAGAGATTAACGATAATCTTATGTATGCAAAGAAAGACACATAAATAATATTCCACCAACGGTTAGAATACAGAGTATAGTTCCACATCTCTGATTGGTTATACATGTGACTTAAAAACAAAAGCCCTATTTAGATGTGTAAAATATCAGATTGTGTGTCTCTCAATTTCCTTCCGCTTTTACTCGGCGGAGGCTTACGCTTGCAGTGGGAACAAACAGTAGTTTGTCAATCTTAGCTTCAACCATTGCGAGAGGCGGTTGGTAAGCATATGTATAATTCTGGGCTTTTATTGTAATTCTCAGCCTTTCTAGTTTACATTCGTATGAATATATCTTTCTACTTGCCATTCGGGGAAACAAATCTTGTCTTGAGGTTAAACAAGTATGAAGCCATTTGTTTTGTTGCAATATGCTAACAACAATCTAAAATTATCACGTATATCCTCAGTTACTTAATATTTACATGTACTTACTGGATACCAATATGTGATACACGACTCATGCCAATATGACTAAATATTAGTGTTCCAATATTCTATAGGGGGTTCAGGATGTATTATCACCGGATGTTGTAGATAGTACATGGGTATGGTATGATTCTCTCTCAATGTGAACCTTATCTTTGTGGATATGAGGGTACAGGGTGAACCCATGATATGGCATGATATTACTATCAGGAAACCGAAAGGAAATTACACAGAAGATTTACACACTGGGTTTGGTGTCAACATTGTATGGGGCAGGGGCCCGCACAATCGAACTGATAAATGCTCCAATAGATATAATGAAGAATTGGGTGTAAAAAGTGAATCTTACTTCCAGATAGGTCATGTAAACACATTGTGTGGAGTGAGACCTAATTATAATTAATTAATCCGAGGTGAGACTTTCTGTTCAGTGAGGCACCATGAAGACACTTCCTACTCAATAAGGTACTGAGAGGACTCAGTGCAACGTTGTAAAGACACTTTCTGCTCAGTGCAACGTTGTAAAGACACTTTCTGCTCAGTGCAACGTTGTAAAAACACTTTCTGCTCAGTGCAACGTTGTAAAGACACTTTCTGCTCAGTGCAACGTTGTAAAGACACTTTCTGCTCAGTGCAACGTTGTAAAGACACTTTCTGCCCAGTGCAACGTTGTAAAGACACTTTCTGCTCAGTGCAACGTTGTAAAGACACTTTCTGCTCGGTGTAACATTGTGAAGACACTTTCTGCTCGTTGAGAACTTATGAAGGAACAATACTCTCATTAAGACCCTGTACAGATGTAAAGGTGATGTCTTATGTACGTGACCCTGTTAGGACAGTTCCCATTCAACGAGACACTGTGAAGACACCTCCATTCAATGAAGAGGCAATTACATCTACCATCCATTGTGGGCTCAATATATTTTATTCTATACTGCCTTCTTATTGGCTAATTTCGGGGTGAATGGGACATACTATACTGTGGCTGTTGGTGGCTATTGTGCAATATCATCAGCTAATTCTTAAATACCTTCCATTAATTATCCATTACTTGATGAATGTTTGCAATCCAAAGAGAGGCAATTCAAATTTATTCAAGGGCAAATCAATCCAATGTTTCAGACTGAGATGATCATTCCTAAATGATATTGTTTTTGTAATTAACAAATTAAATTGTTATCGTGAAAGGCCCGAGCAATGACAGAAAGCCTCATGAAAACTTAGTTCATCAGATTAATGATACACGGAGCTCTGGGTCATCGCCTTTCCACCCATGTATCAAAACTTGCCTTTCCACTTCTCAATTTGCGACCTTCGCTGTTCTAAACATTGATTTTTTTACTTCTAAACTTGGCATAATATACATGTTTGTTTCATTTACCTCTTACATTCGTTCTTCTCTTTATCTATTGGAAGGTTTGTATATTTTATTGTTTTTTGTTTTGTTTTAATTTGAGGAGGGATCTACATTTCTTTCCACATTATTTCCACCATTTCATAATGAAAACTACAGATATAGTGTTTCCTCATTATGGAATCGAACCCACGACCTTTGGATCATTACAGAGGAACTGATGCTAATAGGATTGCTCTCGAACCAACTGCGTCACAGCCTGTGGCCTTATCAGAAGGACGCACGCGCAGTTTTGAATAGAGAGGTGCAAAATGAGTAAGACAAAGACAAACTCAGGGTCAAAGGTGGGGGGGGGGATCTTCAAAAGTTTTACATTTCTTTAGATCTTTCTTTCATACATAATTTAGTAAACATGCACAAATATTGTCTTCTAATGGTATCTTGCCGTAAACACATACCCAAACAAATCTAGTTTGACATTCTTCGCTTTTACCAGAATTATAATAGAATATCGTTTTAGAATAATGGTATTTGTCAATTATATATAAAGTTATATAAATTGGCATTCTGAAGAAGACATACAAGATGTATGCGATAAACCAAGACGTTATTTACAATGATAAATAATGGTGTAAATGTTAAAGTTTAGACTTCCACTTCATAAACTGAAAAGGTCCCAAGATAATGTGAGTACTGAATTAATGCTTAATGGAGAATAATATAGCATATACAGACACAGCCGCACGCGACGATATCTAAGTACCTTTCACTCAAACCAATTAGTTTCAGGTGAATGTTACAACACAAGTACCATATATCAGTATTACAACAACAAGCAATCTGTTTAATTCATTTTTTCTGAAATGTCAGAGCTATTCACGCCGCAGCTGATGTGGCAGGCATTTGTTGTGGAGTGCAGTTCAATCTGCAGCAGGTTTAGATCCCACTTCCTCTCGCTAAATTTATATACACTTTTCAAAAGATACTCACTCTGCTGGAAGTGCAATTTGCCAATATATATGTCTGATTCACACATCGAGGACCGAAGCGTTCTTTTTTTAATCAAATCAATTTACCTACAACAAGAAAAAACGCCCAGAACTTAATTCTTTGTCCTGTGCTTATAGATTAAGCCCGATATAGCAATTGCCTGAAGATACCGTTCTTTTAGATACATAAAATCTGATAATTGGATATTAATATTGCAAAGAATTCAAATTGTAAATATAATAGTACAGGTCCCAAACAAACTATGAACCAAACAGAATGCACCAATATTAATTCAATAGGCAACATATGCTGATAGCTTTTGCTGTAATTATCTCGTCTCTGTTTACATACCCATCCGTAGATGCACGATATCTTTTGGACCCGGCCCAGACTTATCCCAGTGCAAACAACATGAAAAAGCTCAGTTACTTTGTTGATTGTATGATTCTGAAAATACAAAACCACTATATTTCAAAATCATGATGCCGTATGAGGGTTCTATCAACTTCTTGATATATCACTTTGAATCTGATCACAATAGCAGTAATCCCTTTAACATCATTTGTTTTTTGTTTGCATTGACAAGCTTTTCAGTACAATTAGGCTACATCGGGTCAAATAGGCCATCACTGGGACTTAATGCATTTCTCTTTTGAAAGAATGACATGGGGTGTTTCTTTTGCATTATCACGAAGAGAAAAATTACACAAACCACTACCATTTATATATAACCAGTCATAGAACACTAGTTGAGGAGAAACAATTCATTAGGAGATATCTACCTTTCTGCATCATGAAGTACTTGTACCCAAAAATCAAACCATATGTCATATCGAATGAGCCGCGACCCATTCCCTTCTTTTTACATCACCCTCATATCAATATCACTATAACAATCATGACGTGTCTTTATAAATATACACTCGTGACGTGTTTTTTTTTTTATAAATATACCTGACTTTGGAAGTAACAACCTGGAACAGTCGTGAGAGATTAAAAAATGTTGAATAGGGGCAGAGCCGGGATGCGTTCACACCTATTGTGTTACAGGGAAATCTTTTGTGATAGCTGTAGTCAAGCATTGGAAGCTTACAGATGGCAGCTGTAAGTTGGTTGAATTTTGCATCTTTCAATATATCTCAAGGATCTGACTCGTCATGATGGTTTTTGTACATCATTTAAATACGATGATTATGATAGTTTTCTCTATATATTAATAGGACTATGAAAGTCCTGTTAGTCATTCTTATATTACTTAAATTATATTGCCCATCAGGAGATGATAATGATCTTGGCTTCACAAGTAAGGATACAATTGGGAGACAAATTCTGAGACAACCGACGCTCTGGCATTTTATGCTTCAGTTTGAATTAACAAAATAAGATTAGACCATACAGAATCTCTAATGTTGAAATAATCAATCTCATTCCAGAGTCAATTATAAGCCTGACTTGGTGACGATCAGTTTAAACATTAAGAGCAAACAACTCTCATTTTCATTCATAGTGTAAATGGAAATTAAATGCGATTTCACGCGTGTATCATCATTCATTTAAGATGAGAGACTTGCCTATGATTGATAAATAATGATATTGCAATTTATTGAGTAATAAAGGAGCAGAAAGTAATGTCTTTTATGGTGTTGACATTATCAGGTTTAACCCCAAGCGTTATATTACAGAGGATCTCTCCCGATGAAGACCCGACCCTTGAGTAACTCCAGCCTCCAGATGTGAAGTACTTTCTTACTCTGCCAGTGTCTCAGTGGAGCGAGTCCTCAGCGGGAGAAAAGCCGCTTTCCTGTAAATTGATCATGGATTTGGTGGCCAATATCTGTCAGTGTTAGTGACAGATCTCAGAAGTGCTTCAGACTGGAGGTTTTGGTCGCACATGTGCTCACACTGCTGATGGGTTGAGCAACAGGTCTCTTTGTACCACACAAAGCAGTTCATCTGGCATCATATTTATCACAGAGATCCTCTAACTGTGTGATTATCAGTTGACAGAGCACTATCCAATTCCAGCGTTACCTCAAACCACTTAACTGCAACCTTAAGAAACCGAATAAAAAAGGCAACTGGCGGATTTAGTTGTTATGTTGTGTTTGTGGGGATATGGGGATTAAGAATCAAACAAAGCAGTACTGTCACGTAGTGTTGAAATTATGATGTCACAATTTCATTTTTGGATAAGATAAATATATCAGCAAAAAGAAACTATTCAAATAGAAGCATATTTGTTGATGTGATGTATCTGTCGCGGTCTGAAATTCTGAAAGCAACAGCGAGTTTCTTTTTAAGGGGACCAATGGCTTGTGGCAGTAATCGGTAATGCGTATTTCTTCAATTATGCCACAAATCATCAGGTATAAATGAGATTATTTCACTCCATCATAGGCAACACCTTGTCCTCCCCATACCAGAACAGCAAAACAAAAAATGTCTTGCACTCTCCGGAGGCAGCTGCACATTATCTTATGGTGCAGCTCAGATAAGTGAGCTTTAGGGAGCGGTATGTTGAATGAGCTTCAGTGTTGAGCTTGTTCACACCTTTGTACATGGTCGCCGTGTTGATATTGAGCTCGGAATTAAGGTGAATAACCCCTTCCCACCGACCCGAATAATTACCATGTTTCAGTTAGGCCATTCAAAGAAGAAATTTTAGTAAAAAAAAAATATTTTCAAAAAGTATGATTTGAAGGAATGTTTATCCTTAGGCTAACTCATTGTCAGAATGACATCCTTAAAAATATTTGATTTCAGAGTGTCATCAATCAAAGACGGACAATTTTCTTAGTAAAGTATTACAACGCAGTTGGCACAAGTCTCATTATGAATGAAATTCATGGCATCGTCTGCATTGCCTGCATTGCCTGTATGGTCTATATTGCCCGCATTGCCTGTATTGCCTGCATGGCCTGCATTGCCTGTATTGCCTGCATTGCCTGCATTGCCTGCATTGCCTGTATGGTCTATATTGCCTGCATTGTCTGCATTGCCTGCATTACCTGTATGGTCTATATTGTCTGCATTGTCTGCATTGTCTGCATTTCCTGCATTGCCTGCATTGCCTGCATTGCCTGCATTGTCTGCATTGCCTGCATTGCCTGCATTGCCTGTATTGTCTGCATTGCCTGTAGGGTCTGCATTACCTGCATTGCCTGCATTGCCTGCATTGCCTGTAGGGTCTGCATTACCTGCACTTTCTGCACGGTTTACATGGTCTGCACGGTAACAGCAATGCACCTTTCCTGTGACGTCTCAGTTAGGCCATTCAAAGAAGAAATGGTCTTATCAGCATAAAGGATTACAATGTCAATACTGCCAATCAAGCAGATTTGAATTATTAATGAAATTGTCAAACGGTTTTGATTTTTGATTCAAGTACCTCTATGTGGTATGAAAATAATTATCCATTAAACAGTAACTTAAATGGTATGCCACCACCAAATTATAGTAATAGATCAAGAAACATTTAGAAAGGGGAAAATATATAAATAATTATTCAAAATCTTCTTTCCAAATCTTATAATATCATATCAATAATTAAGGAAATGCTGATTCAGACACGGTTAAGGTTTCATTCCCTTTCAACAGAATTTAGATCTATCTAATCCAAACGTTTCCTTTTATAAAGACTACTCCATGCATGCAACAGAGAGCCTTTTAACTTCTTTCACCCAATATTTCTTTCACCCAATATAATATCTGAAATCTTCAAATTCCTTCCTTTCGTAAATAAAAAATAGAATTCACCAGCATGGTTTTATTCTTGATTTATAATATTTTGTTTCCAAAAACACATATCTCTTAATGATGGCCTTTCGGTATTGATGCTATAAAAATGGTGGGGTCTTTGTTAATCACAGTCTTATGGGAATAGACAGGAGAAATAAATTGTAATTATATCACAAGAAAAACAATCATTTTAGATTGCTGTTCAAACTCCGTTCAAATGAAAATGAATCATCACACTCATAATTGCAGAAATGAACCTTTATAATTTGAAACACCAATATGTTATGAAGAACAATGTTTATGGAAGAATTTTAGAAAAGCATGCTAATAAATGTTTGTAATTATTGTCACTTTTGTTTCTTTCACCCATTTGACATGAGAAGAGAACGTTCAGCTTTAATATTTTTACAGAGATGAAAGTTTACCCATCATCACAAATACACTTCACTTTAATTGGATCGTTGCTAAAATTGTCAATTCATCATATTTTGGATCCTCCACAGTGTGAGCAAGTGGCAGATATACAGATGGAAAAAGTCAGTTATGACTGAGGAACATAATACATGTGATAACGTGTTTCATACAATCAGCTTGGTTACATCTTAAATATCTGTACATTTTAAAAAGGCAATATAGAGATCTAAGAATGAGAACAAAATTTGTATGGTTCTTTGTAAAACAATACTTCAGGTCAGGTAAACCAGTACAGAGTCTCTGCCAATTGATCTGGAGATGGATTGCCTATCTTTTTGGTGCTGGAGGAGACATATGTTCAGACACAACAATTAAGCCTAGCGATCACAGCCTTCAGGTGTATTTGTTTAACAATAGGGCTCTGCTGAATATTTCATGAAAATTTTACAATCTATATCATGGTCTTAAGGCATTCTGTACATTGTTTGCACTACATATATATATATATATATATATATATATATATATATATATATATATATATATATATATATATATATATATATATATATATATATATATATATATATATATATATATATATATATATATATATATATATATATATGTGTGTGTGTGTGTGTGTGTGTGTGTGTGTGTGTGTGTATGTATATGGTACTTAACAAACAGGTTATAGTTGCTCTCATATGTTCCTACCAGATATAGTCTATACAATAACAATCTGTACATTTGTAAGACATGTCTTAATCTCTGCTTGATCTTGATTGATACTAATAATCTCTGCCTGGTCTGCGCGAACAACCCAAGCCGTCTCACCAGATGGGACAAGAAGGTAGGTTCTCATTGGAGCTGCAGAAAGGTGGGTGTCAAACAAACAACTGGCATGGCCGTGTAAATAGTTCACACAAAGCCCCTCCAGGCCCATCAATAAAGGGAATTAGTAGAAATATCAATAGGCGTCCCAATCAGTAATGTCCTGATAGCATGAGAGGTCCTTGTGGCAAACCCGGGTGTGCTGGATTTCCCAGTAAAATCCTCCAGGATAAGTACTTATTCATTTGATACAAATGACACATGTGCATACAAGCAATTGGCAAACTTGAAGCCAATCATTGATTAATCATTTTACACCATCCTTAAAATTAAAAGCCATATATGAAGTGAAGAAATTTGTATGTGATTATGTTCATTCAAGAAAGATAATATTCACATTAAATAGAGACAGGTGTGTCATTAATCGATGAAATAAATTAAAAATAAACGATTCTATCGAAATAAAATGAAATAACATGTCACGTTTCATTAATGTAATTTAATTTGTAATCAGTCAATTGTTATTAGTCATTTTCAATCTTATTGCTAATTAAAGCCATTATCTTCGTCGCCAACCCACGCAGTTTCTGGTTGTTTAGATCAATCTATATGTCGACAGACATTTAATCAGTTGCACTACTTATTCAATATAAACTGAAAAGCACGAGATACCTGACGCCGGCGGAATATGACATTTCAAATGTGTTAATTGTTGAACCCAGGGAAACGTCAATCGGCGTCAATCCCATTTCATTAATAATCAAAATAAACAATAACATACAAAAATATTAAATGATGAAAACCTAATTTCTAACATATACGCATGATGAATACATGCACATGAAAATAAGGGTATCTGTGTTAAGATGATATAAACTGTAAAACATAGTTGTCGTAATTTGTCTATTAAGGACCAGTGCTGTACAGGCTATATTAGGTTAGTTCGAAGCCTGTCATTGGGAATCAATGCCCTACTCTTTTTGAAGAATGACTGGGGATGTATATTTTATATTATTACATAGAAATGATCACATAAATCACGACCTTTGGAAACCAGTCATGGAGGACTGGCTTAAATGAGAAACACCAGAGTAACAGATATCTACCTTTCTTGAGAATGACAAAAGTACGTGTCCCAACCCAGCCCTTTAGCGTGGGAGCCAGCCGAACCACGAACAACTGAACCACGTCCTTGTTACCGTGAATGGCAAACTTCAAGCACTTGCCTTTATTTTTTTTAGAACCAGCCTACAAAACATATACGTCTCGCTTTTTGCCACCAAGCTTTTAACATTCTCTATTGTATCTGACACTATATCTGCAGTGACTGAGACAAAATGTGACAAGTGACAATTTTACACATACTATGAATAGAATATTCCATGTTTAATAACTCCATGAGCAGCTGTTCCAGCCCACCAATGCCTTTACACAGCAACTGCTCTGTAACATTGACTAATTGCATCCACATTTCCCATTGTATATCCACCACAGACACAATTAAGAATATTAACATTCATATCCAGCAATGTACGATACCACAGAGGTACCACAAAGGTATGTATTAACAGTTTTGAGAATTAGTTAACTTATAGATATATTTTTCAAAGCTTTTTGTCACAAGACACAGACACCATATCATAAAAGCTAGTTTAGATTAATCACATCTACCGACAGGTGGAGGTACATGTCAAAGTTGCCTTTGATCTTGCTTTATCGAATATGGAAGACTTTCTTGATATTGAATAACATTTGGAGCGGTACATCAATCAATGTTTTTTTTTCAAGAGTAGGGGGTTTTAATCATGTGCTTTGTTATGGGACAAACATAATTAGGTTAATGGAAAAGCAATTGAGAAGTTTTGATAAAATATCTAATAAATCATTTACGATATGTCCACATGACTATATGAAGGATTTATACGTGTATATCTTTTCATATGTTAAGCACCAATTAGCACTATTCAACTTTTGAACTGTGGACTCAATCACACAATGACTATCACTTAAAAAGAATGAAATTATGGGATTATACATAGTTGTGACACATTGATGATAATTGTATTTCTCAGGGGTTCAATTCACTTTTATGTGTTCAATATCTCAGGAAACAAGTATTTTCCTTCTCATTAAAAATAAATAGTGAACAATAATATGATGTTAACAGCATTATTATTCACCTGACCTTAATGTATCCACATACAGACTCAAATATTAATTTGATACTGATCACGAAAGGACAAGGACAAGTAGATAAATACTTGGCATCTGGTCATCAGGGACTTGTCTGTCTGAGCTTTATTGTGGATCACGCTGGGGATATTACTATTGTCACGATCATGTTGGTTGACTAATACCTATTGTCAAGGACATCAAGTGTTTATGTCATCAGAACGAATACTACCAACCCAGCAGACACACCACGCGAAAAGCACGTGGATATTTGGTTGAAAACTCGTGGAGAACCAGAAAACGACATGGTTGAATTGTAAGACACGAATTTCTGGTTCAGTTTATGACGTGGTTAACTGAATGAATATGCAAACCAAAATGTTGTGAATTAATCACGTTGGTAAGACATGAAATTTTCGCATGAAATTTCATTATAAAATATGAAATATGTTATGAGCGAATCATTTCAAAATGTGTTATGTTTGTCTATGATGCAAAAATGATGAAATGAAAACCAAATAGTTTTTCACCTTAATAATTCCTCTTGAAAAATTCATGTATATTCCATTAGTTGAACACGTCGTAACCACGTCTGAAATTTACATCAAAACAACGTCATTTCAGTCACTTTTGTCTGCTGGGCAAAATCACAAGATATGAGAAGTGGCCCGGAATGTTTTATCTTTTAAAGATTTCAATTGTTGAGCCAAGGAAAATATTGTAGTTAATAAATATTATTTATATCAACATCCACAACAATATGAAGACACCTTTTCCTCTCTTATATTAAGATTTTTCATGATTTCTTTTGCTCATCTATGATATACTTTATACCATATCTGTCTATAACACATTAAAAATGTTTATTTGATTATTTTACAGGATTATGCATGTCATTATGATACAGTACTACTGACCAGAACACTACATTATGTAACTATGGACATATGGACAATGAATCAGAGGTCGGCGGGTACATTGATGCAGCAAATTGCAATATAATGTCAGTCCGACTTCATTAATGATCAAAATAATATTAGATGTAAAGGTTATTTTAAACACAGATGCATGATGAATAAAGGTACCTGCAAATAAGAGTATTTGTGTAAAAAAAGATGCTATAAACTATAAAACACAGTTGTCGTGAATGGCAGGCATGAAGGACTCGCCTTGATCTGGACAGAACAGCCTATAAAACACACACTTCTAGCTTTTTGTCACCAAGCTTTTAACATTCTATACTGCATTTGACATAATTTGTTCCTACTTAATCTTCAGTGACTAAGCCTCAGTTATGACAAGTGACAATTTTACACATACTCTGCATATTCTATGTTTAATATCTCTATGAGCAGCTGAGAACACACTTCAGTCACATAACACATGTGTGGTGTTCCAGCCCACGACTGTCCATCCACTACCTTTGCAGTAGCAACTGCTCTTTGGCATCAATATTTACCACAGTATATCAACCACAGACATAAGAATAAAATGATATAAAATTTATTTGTAGAGGTACATGTCAAAGTTTCCTTTGATTTTGTTTTATCTGATACACAAGAGCTGCATGATATTGAATTTTGAGTGGTACATCAACTAATTATTTCTTTCATCATAGGATGTTTGAAACAAATGCTCTGATATGGGACAAACACACTTAGGTCAATGAAAAAGGAGGTTGTGATAAGATTTGTGAATCATGAATAAAATGTGAATCAGGAATTAAATGTGTGAATCAAAACTTCTCAATTGCTTTTCCATTAACCTAATTATGTTTGTCCCATAACAATGATGTATCCTTATTACTATCAAGGCTTTAAACATGTACATGTCTTTTGATCTTTTTATATGTTAACCGCCATGTAGCGTTAATCAACTTGGCAGTATTTATCATGACCAGTACTGTGGACTCAATCACGCAATGACTGTCACTTAAATCAAGAACAAAATCCGGGATAACAACACAATTATGACACATTGATAAGAATTGTATTACTCAAGGGTCCGATTCATTTTTAACGTTCAATCTCTCAACAACAAGGAATTCCTTTCTCGTCACAAATGGACAATGATATACACTTCACAGCATTATTGCTCATTTGTCCTTAATGTATCGACGGCAATATACATTTTGCCCTGCAGTACCCCTTTGGATAATTACATAGCAAACACACTACAAAGTGCCATATCTTCTAGTGTCAAGAATATTAAGTGTTTTTCATCACCATAACAAATACTGCCTGCCTTGCAGATAATACAAGTCATCTGTTCCACATTTACTAGATTGTTCACCTCACATCCTTAATAAGATTCAGATATCTGTCTTACAGGGAGTTGTTATGTATGGCTATTCTCATCGTATCGCAAATATTAAAAGCTGAGAACAGAAATTGTCTATAACAAAGAAGGAGTAATGTTCATGGGCCTCACAAAAATGTTGCTAACAACACAACAATACCTAGAAATGCACTCGCCACTGAGCATTAAACACTAACTTTTTAACCCCTCACCTATTCCTAACTTTAGGAATATTCCATGGGAACAAAAAGTCATGTATGTGTGAGAACACTTATTTGGAAACATATTTCTATGGTTTAACAAACTTTATGAAGAATTTCGTGTGTACATATAATTAAAAAAACAGGTGTAGAGCATTAATATTATTAATTGCATTGAAAAATTAAGGACAATTTCTTGAATTTTAACATTTACCAACAATGCCTTTTGAATGATTAAAACCGGAAATTGAAATGATCTGATATAAGTTCAACTAGATATGAACTAAACAGATATTGCGTGATACTGTGAATAGATCGTATAGGCGTCCACCAAACAACCAAGGACATTACATGATCATTGGACTATTTGTACACACTATAATCTTTATTACCTTTAAATTATTATTTGATTAATGTGCATTGTTAAAAGCGTTCGTGTAATTCTAACAGCATTGCGCAAACATGGGCGAACAGACTGTTGAATAATGTATTTAATGGTGTAACTATGTCATGTTCAAATGCAACCCATTGTATGGTTGAACATTCAAAGTGAGATGACCTTCCCAGCTGTTTTCAGTCATTAGTTTGGTCTATGATATGTAAATGGGCAATGATAGACAATGCTTTTATTTCTGAGTTATTAAGAGCATGTAAGTATTTATGACGATAATAAACCTTTATACGCCTACATAGAGTCTCTAGTGCTTATAATGTGCCAGAGTGTCGGTGGAATTCCAAACTTTGTCATGTAACTTTGTGAATTTTTGTAAAACAGGAAGTGGCTTTATCTGAAGACCGATTAATTGTTATGGAAATTGTCTGTTACGCAGGTCATAGGTCATTTACAGTAATTTACTGTATGTAAATATAGAATATATATATATATACATAATGTGGAAAGTAGTGCAAACTTATATTATAAAAGAAATGTCACCCTTCAGAGATGTTGATGTAAGATTTGACCAACTTGGAGCCATAATGTTACAGCTTGGACACAGCTATCGTAAATAATTTTCCCGGTAACACAATAGGTGCGAATGCGTTTGGCGCACTGCCCTGTATAACTGTTTAATCCCCCCACGCCTTCCCCTTACTCCAGGTTTATTCTCCAGGTTTGTTCTCCAGGTTTATTCTCCAGGTTTATTCTCCAGGTTTATTCTCCAGGTTTATTCTCCAGGTTTATTCCTCTATTGCAGCTCTGGAATAAACTATTAGTAAGCTACTAGAGCTAGCTCTTTCTGGTTTCAAATTAAATTTCACAAATCAAATACTTCAGAATAACCCTCACGGCCCACAATTGCGCAAAATAGGGATTGAAGCTGTGCGTTTTTTTTATCATAATTGCATATGACGATATAAAGTAACTTGACAGTCATCTGTGAATATTCCTCTCTTTTATGGTCAAATCGTTCAAATGTATCTCTGCTCAGGTGAGAGTGTCCCAGATTATCGCTCATGGCTGCAGCATGATGTGAACTCACTCTCCTGACCCCGCTATCGTTATTTTATGCCCTCATCTGACAGAAATGCTGATGAAGCCCGGTGTTCATGGGACTGCTCGAGAACTTGTTGACCTGGTCATCCATCATTGAGGAATAACCAGTTCTTCTAACATTTTTCTAGGGGATCACTATTTATTTTACAGATTTACTTATATATTCATAAGCTCTCTTGTAAACTGAACTGTATATCACTTTGTTTATAAAACAGTATAAATAGCTACAATTTATGCTATGCGTAGTATAGCTTCTGTAGTGAGGGGCTAGACATTTTCTTATCAACTTTGATCCTCGGAAACTACTGGTTGGAGTTCTCAGCTATTGGTTGACAAGTTCTTTTTATTTTATTTTCTGGAGACCAATTCTATTTATTTTCCATTTTTTAGGCTCATTAGGCTCAGAATTTTCCATTTTTGTTTTTTGAAAAAATCTAATAGCTATCACTGAGGTCCCAGATGATCGAACATTTATAAATGTATCTAATAAAGTTGTAGATTTCGAGAGGATTCGCATTTGACATAAAAAGATTAAATAGAACCTTATAGATCTTGACATTGTCCGGAATTGAGGTGATTATGCTCCGGCTTTGTAACGGTAAGTTCAGATTTCCAGCATTGTTCGAAGACTGAGATGACTCAGTATAAAAAATGTTCATATTTCTACGTTTTTTTGTACTTTTTTCTATCTCTTTTCTGTCACACCTCAAACCTATTATTATAAATTTGAGATTTGTATATTTTTATCTGACAGTCCCTGTGTCATGTCTTTTCACTGTCAGATATGATATTCAAGCTTCAAATAACATACTTGATTAATAGTTATCTCAGAACATCTTATTACTGATGTTGAATGACAAATTTGCATTTCAGGGGTTGTCAACAATGTGAAGAAATGTAACTCCATGATTCCTTTACCATAAATGTCAAGAAAAAACATCTGCCAAAAGTTAATCTGCAAGGAAATTAAAGACATTAATGGTTAATGAACGATAACCAGTGTAATGATAATAAAATGATAAAGAATAAACATTTGAATATGTGTCACTATCATCATGAATAACAATGTAAATGTTATGACATTTGCATCTTGTCTATAAGCGCAGGTTTCTGCAGCTTTGCATGAATGTGCCATATAAACAAGAAAGGTTTGTAGATGGGCGTGGGCCAATGTTTGTGTGTATGGGAGGACGCTGTGGGCGGTGACACAAGGTTACAAGGCCGAGTATAAGTGGTAGGCCAGTCACCTTACGCTACAGTGCTCCCATATCTGAGGAAGGATGGCACCTAGTGATGGTGCTTCCCACATCCAGACCACACCTGCCTTGTCTCTCACAGCTTCTCACAACAGGCCCCTAAAGGGTGCTTCTTTTGTAACATTAAACTAGTAATCAGCGCCTGTGAATTACTTTTTATATAGATTAAATTGCTGTTTTCTCAGTGACCTTGGGTTGAGGCGTCCCCTGAATATATAGATATTGCATGCACATTACGGTGATGTCCAATGCCCAAACAGAAATATGTTGTTGTGCAGTTTAAATTACATTTACTGGATTGTGCATAACGAAATATCACAGTGTCTAAACAGCCTGAGGTGATGCCAAACTATTACTGAAAGAGCTCTTATATGGTTTGAAGAAAAAACAATAAGAGGTGCACTTGTATGTATCAGCTGACGCCCTTGAAGAGCCCCACTTTTGCCAAATGTTTTCTTTACCCTTTATAATTAAAGCGTAGTAAACTTGGCTGGTCTATGTGTTGTTAGAGATTGCAGTTAGACCTCTTTCTTGTGGAGAACAGAAAGCACAGTCTGAGGCGCACTGATGTCTTTATATGTTGGATTTTGTGTATTTGGCCTGGCCGCCACTTGGTCAATGGTGGTTTTCTTGTTTGCAAAGAATCGATAAACCTCTCCAATATAATATCACTGGTCATGTACAGCTTTGTGTGAGTTTCATAGTTTCTGTCAGCTTCTATCAGAAATATTTCCTTTGGGTTTCAACGTTGAATAAATCACGAGGCAATGAGCCAATAAAAGCTTGTTCTTTATGTGACTCATTTTAATCTTGCAAAGTCTGATACTTTCAATTTACTATTGCAATTTGTTTCATTAAATGGATTCATAAAAATTGGGATGACCTTACCACCCCATAATGCAGTGGAATTAATAAAGAATGCATTAGACTTAACATTCATATATGATAAATAAATAATCATGTGGCTAATTTCTGAAATGTATAAACTCTATTTGCTTTATCTATGACCTTTTAATTGTGGCCTATTTTAACTATTTCAGATGTCACAGGAGTCATTTAGATGAACTATTTGTAGAATGGACATCTAGTCTGTATATCCATGAAAGCTTTGATTTTAGGAACATCTGCCCCAAAAGGAGAAATAATTACTTAACTCTGTTCTCTTGGTGCCCGCAGCCTTTGACGCCCCAGTATTGATCTTTACTCTTAAATATCCTCAAGGCGCATACAAAATTAACAAAGAAATGAATACGGGAACTTTAGAAACTTGTGTTCTTTGCCTAAAAACTTCTCATTTCAGCCAAAGTAAAATGTTTTATTTTTGTTTTCAAACGGAAAGTACATAGTTGGAACATACCCTTAAACTATAGAAATATCTCCAGAAGATCTTCATTTTGATATTGGTTTTGTAGTATGTCTGTTGTTGCACTATTTTAACATTGCTTTAGCTTGATTGAAACACAATGGTACCTAGAACTGCAAGGAGTCATGGGAATGGGAAATAAAATGGGAATATCTTGATCACAACACAAGACAACAACGTGCTGTGGGCATGTATATGGGAAGGGAGACAGTTTGCATGGCGTGTTCGGCTACAGGTTTAATGAATGGATATATAAGGTATTTATTGACAACCGCAACCCCTTTCCATATCGATCTTCATATCTTTTTCATCCAAACATTGTCTTCACATCCGTTACGATGGCCTTCAGGTATCCCACAATCCTACACCGACTGCCCATATGTAACTTTCCTCACTTCCCCTTCCGTTACAAGGAAGTCTTGGCTTGCGAGAATGGTGATCGCAAACTGAGGCCCACTGGTCTTCCCTACAATGTCTGCAAGGCGCAATATTACCACGCATGCTCTAGCCTTCCACAAAGCCATTGCACATGCGCCAGTCCTTTCAATATTTCAAAACGTTAAACAAAACAACCGTTGTGCAATTAGTACTTCCTAATGACTTCCTGCCATTTCAGTGTATCTACTGGTAAGTCGAGTGTCATGTAGGTGTCAATTTAGGTCGAACACACAATGAAGGTGCATAAATTGGCATATCAACGTAAACACTATCTTAAGTAATTTTATCTCACTGGTCAAATTTGTGTTGACATAAGGTTGCATCACATGATAATATCTGCTTTGGTGATCTATGATCATCCATCTTAATTGGCCTATTCTATCACATTTGAATTTGGCCACGCTTTTAAACTTTCGTCTAAGTGCTACTATAAAGACTTTAGCACATTACTAGATATAACAATATGCTGCCTCCTGTTGACCCCTTTCAAACTTAGAGTATTCTTTATGGCTCCATATTTCAGATCCAAATTATAAAAACACAATGCTAATGGGGTCTCGTAACTTATTGATATGTGATTACAAAGCTTTTGTTACTTTTAATCTACTGACCACTTTTTACAATGATTAAATTATGTACACGTCGTTCTCTTTTTTAATGGATGGTTTGTGTGTCCTTGAAACCATTGATTTTTTTCCTGGTGAGGAAGGACTTCAGTGTTATGCATGTGTATTACATTTGTAGAATGAACACAAATTGGGTTTTTTGAACTCTATGGGCTCCCTTCACCTCTCTAACATTGTGTTTTATTGTTTTGGGGATTTCTCTGGGCGCTCATATATCTGTTTTCTCCCATGCCTCTTCATTCCACCACAATGAAGTGTACAATTCAAGCCACTTGACTCCTGCCCTCCATATCCATCATCAGACTGTGACAATCCATGCTTCTCTCTGAGGAAACGTTTAGAACTCAGCTTGCAACATCTTCTCTCTTTTCTTACTGAAAATAGATGGGCTCTGGAGAAGAAAAATGTTCAACTGGTCGTGTTATTGGTAAGTCTGGGAAAAGATGGCGTTCAGCAATGAATGGCCAAAGAGAGAAAGATAGGGTCAGTTGATTAAACATTTAACAGGTTTGCGACTGTCACCATAGCCTAACATATTACGCTAACAGGTCATTTCCTTTCTGGAAAATTTCTTTTTTTTTTGTGCAAACGCTTCTAAAGAATGTATTTCTCAAGTGCATGTTGCATTATACATAAGAGGAATATTTCAATTTAGTAGCATGCTTACAGTTAATGTCTGTCTATTTCAAGACCGAATTACTAAAGCAGGGTAGTATTATGCCGTTAATAATAAGTACCATAATGCAAGATAATCGTCAACAACCTTAATTAAAATATATATGTCCATTTCTGGAAAATGGCATGAATTGTGCAAAGCTTAAAGCATTCATGAAACCTGACTTTCAGACACATTTTCTTTACATAACATGAATGTTTATACCCTAAACAGTGCTTTTATGTAGAAGTACCCAAAATATTCCCTGTTTACAACTTTCTGTGGCATTTTAAAGTTGATCAGTTGTCTGCTGAAACCTACACCAGCAATTGAACACTTTGTCAACAAGCTTTGTTTAGCTGGTCTGTGATCTCTTGTAAACACCTAATGAGTTACCAGTTGGGCACCTGTCCAGCTTGGTAAACAGGGTGGAGATGTTTTGTACAATTTATCAATTTATTGCCAGGAGTATACTTCAGAACAACATAAGATTATTTTAATATTATTTGAATCAATGAAATAACTCATGGTTGTGACAAATATCTTATGGTTGTGAAAGATATATCATTTATGGGAAAAGTACAGTATTTATTTGAAAATGATCTTATGCATGTGAAAACCTTTCTGTCTAAAAAGGGAAGACATGACTCAAAGGCTGCATGGAATCCCCCTTAACTTAAAGGCCGTGATATTGAAAAAGTGACATTAAACCCTTTGATCACTGGTTTGGCCTTAAATCACAAGGACTTTGAATGGCAAAACTGTGAATGCTGATAATTGGTATCAGTAAAATTTATGATTACCCTCTTTGATGAAATTTGGGGTTTTTCACACCACTGAATGGGAAGACATCAAAGGCTGCATGGATTCCACCTTAAAAGCTGGGCTGTATAGAATTTTTTAAAACTTTTTTTTGCAAACATATATAATATAAAAAATAATGATTTTTCTCCATTTATAACTTCATAAATATTCATCCGTTTTTAATCATTTTACCACCAAAAGAAAGCCAAGAAAAGGCACTATCATCATGATAAGTGTTGTCTTCCAATTCATTCTTCAAATAGTGGGAAAAAATGGCCGAAAATGTGTTGCTCCAATTTTGACAATTGGTAAACAACACCTCCTGTGACTTACGGAGCCCCCTGACAGTTCAAAGGTCAAGGTCACACAACACACTTCCTGTTTAGTACTGGCAGTACTTGGTGGTTACAAAAAATCATAATTCTCATGGCAGATGTTCTTTTGTGGATTTCAGACAGATAGCCTGTATGTATGTTAATTTTAAGATCATATATTGTTTTCAGATACCTTAAACCACTGTAAAATCGCCTGGAACCTTCCAGGTTTCATGAATGCTTTAAGGGTTGCTAAATATGTTAAATATTGAGAAGTATAGGAACACAACCATACAAATTGTTTTTTCATTGGAATAAATAGAAGTGATATGTTGGTTATTTGGAATCTTCTTGTATCTAATATATTGGTTTGATTTTGCTTTGAGCCACTGCAGTCATAATATGACCACAAGAAAGGATCTAATAAGTATGATTTCAAATTCTGATCTAAAATGACAATAGTTAAACAAAAAGCGCAAACCATGTACTTTTTAGCTCTCCATTTTTATGCACCGCCTCTGAGTTGGTTTTGGCGAGGAAAGTTGCACTGATATCGTGCTTCACATAAAACAATAAATTGAGAAGAAGAGAATACGAAAGAAGCAATCAATACAATCTGGCAGAAAGAGGGCGACGCCTTGGTACACATGTTCAACAATGCAATCGTGAGGGTCAAAGTGAAAACTATTCTTTTTGAAAATACTAGCACCTGGGACACATATCTTTTGTTGTTTCTTTTATTATGATATGAGGTATTTTTATACTTTGATATTACATCTGGTCTTTCTGTCTGTATGGTAATCCATGGCTTACACCATACATTAAAGCAGTGCACGCAACAAAAGCCGTCAAATAAATCGCTGAAAGTGAAGATGAAATAAGCGTGGAATAACGTTAAGATCGGTGTTGTGAGTGTTAAATGTTGCTAAGATCGGTGCTGTGACTGTTATATTTAATCACACCTGAGAAATTCAGGTATTTTCTCAGGTAACATTTCACAAATATGCGTCTCAAAAACAATTTTCACTGCTCAAGTTTCAACATTGTGATCCACCAGGTGAAGCTTGTGTACGTGCACAATGAGATGACTACCATTCTGTCAAGGGAATATATTCATATTTTGGCAACAAAAGCACGAACAGAAAAGAGAAGTCTTGAGAAGAATTGAAAGACTGTTTTATGTGTAGTTATCTGACTGAAATTAAATGACATGTTAATCAACATTTTTACGGCTGTAAGTCAACCTTGCATGTCTGCAAAGTTCCCCCATGCGTCACATATTTTAACATACCAGGTGGCAGCACGGCCCACTCGTACAGTGAGAATTTCCAATTTCCCTCAAATAAAGAGGTGACAAAGACAATTATATTCATTGACGTCATTCTCACATTTTGAGCAATTCGATATCTGTTAGTGTGTGATGATATTCACAGAATTTGTTGATGGTCCTTATCATGGCATAAATACATTATTCAGTCTTTCATAAAGAGATAACAACTTTATTGTTGAAACTGTCAAATGTGGAAAACAACTCATTTCAGATGAACTTTGCAAAATATTGTCATGATTCTGTGGGCTTTGGTTCGAATATTCCGAATTTGCATATCGAATTTGAAATGCATATCATTGTTTAATATAAAAAAAAATAATTATAAATAAGATTTAGAGACAGATAAATGAAGGTGAGTGCGTGCTACATGACAGAGATATCTCCTTTTTAGGTGTTTCTTACTCCAAACAGTGGCCCATGGCTAGTTATCGAAAGTTGTGTTATCATGTTTTTTGATAATGCAAAAGAAAAACCAAAGTCACTCTTCGGAAAATGTAGGGCATTGAGTCCAAGTCATAGGTTTCTATCAGACCTGAGAGCCTTCTTGTGCGATGTGTATATTTGGGTTTTACGTCAATTTTCACATTATTTCAGTCATATCATGACGAGACCTACAGCATATAAAGTGCTGCCTCGCTGAATGTTCACGTCGCAGGCCCTTGAGAAACAATCTATCCACTCACATATGTACAAGTACAGTGAGTTAACCATTCAGGTATGACGATCATCAGATATATTTAAGCTGATTCTTGAGTTCAGGATGAGTCATATTCGCTCTCTGCCAGGTCCTCGCACTCACACCCCCCCACACACACACACGCACGCACACACACACACACACACAAACATAAAACCATACTTATATAGCATTACGAATGTAAATGTAAAATTCTCATGTTTGTATCTATTAAATATCAGCAAATAAACAATGTACAATGTTTTTTGCAATTTTTCATTTGTATTTTTTTCTTTGGGCATATTTTTGCATTAGCCCTTGTCCATATGTGTCACCAAATTTCAGAGGATTTCGTGATTAACTTTCAATAAATTCAAGTTTGGCGCAAACAATAGATTGCCGCACAAATTGCAGCACGAAACACGTCGAGGGTGCATTGTTTCAATGTGTGATTATTTTGCAAGATCGAGATGGCACTGTTTGAATAAAATAAGACAAAACATTCTCTTTTATCTGTCCTATCGTGTAGTTTAAAAAATTCATAACATCACAAATGACATTACATTGGTGAATATCAAACGTATTGCAATTAGCAAACTGTGTACAACATAAGCCATATAAATTATTTATTATCTTCGAAAAAAAGTACAAAATAGACAGAAAGTAATATCCTTTTTATTGAATTAAAACATTACACAAACATGAAATGTGTTTTATGCATAAACAAAACTACAAGACTTGGAGAAGCTTATCTTTGATATCAGCATCAGCTGGTTTGGGGGAATATGATCTGGAATATATTCTTATGTGCCCTTTTATTTGTAGGTTTAAAATGTAGGTTTAAAATGTGGTTGATTTCTCTCAGAGAATAACCCGTAGCGTGCTCCTTTGAACAGATTTACTACATTGCAATACTTTTATATTAAGCTTAGGAAAAATTAACGCTTTGATATCTAAATATCTTCAGGTTATCATCATACTGATAATTTTCCCATTGAAAACAACCCTGTAAAGTATATACCAAAATGTTGTGCATCAAAGATGGTAAAAGCTGACTTCATTAACAGTGTGAAAACTACAGCCTGGTGATTAATAACATATTACATCATGACAATGAAACAGCCGAATAAATATTTGATTGACAGTCGGGTGAGTGCCTTGTTCTTAACATGGTTATAACCAGGTTGGTGCATAAGTGGTAAGTAAATGCCTACGTGGAATGCAACATAACTGCTCCAATTACACCAAACATTGTTTAAATAAAACATTTTCCTGTTGTCATTATCACGAGGAGACATCAATAGCGATCATTCTCCCAAAAACATTTGCTTATCTCTTCATTACCACGGCAACCAGAGATCAGCAAGTCATAGATGGGAAGGCGTCGTGAATTTTCGATCTGGAATTTCATGGAGATGCAAATAAGGGATTTTACCGGCAAATTATCGTCTTGCTGGTCTGTGTGTAAGATAGCTTTAACTCGCGTGATTCATTTCCCAAATCTAATAAAGGGTATTGCCTATCTGGTAGAGTATTGAATATCTGTAGGTTGAACCAAGAAAAGCGTTTTAAAATGTTTCCCTTCTTCAAGTTCTTGGTAAACAGTTGCATTGTGTTGAAAAAGGCACCAGTAATTATATCTTATTCTTTCAAACAAACGGGAATCGGAACAGGAAAAATACTAAGCATGATGTCATTAACATATTTTATAAACCTGATGTTAATTGCATTTTATAAACCTGAATCTAGACAATTGTGAATTCATTTTACAAGAATATTAAATTATGTCTGTTTAATTCACGAGAGGAATGTTTTCAAGATAAATGAAATAACAAATTCATAAATATGGGAAAAACTTAAGTTTTAGTTTTGATTGTGCATCAAATATATCTTAAGAAAAGGATGGGCTGATTTTAAAGATGGGCATCATTTGAATATTGGTGTCATATAGAAAAGTCCCTTCCAAAATCAGACTTAACTTATGTGTTTCAGCATGATACAGAATATAAGCATTAAATATCAAAGATAACTGTCAAGTTTTATGTTATAATAAAACTAAATGCTACTCGTGTGGTCATTATGATCGAATATCACTCAAAATGGTTCATTTGAATATCACGCAAAATGGTCCAATTAAATATCACGCAAAATGGCTCAATTAAATATCAAACAAAATGTGCAATTTGAAGATCAAATAAACGGAAAAGATTATTGGAAAGATGAAGTACTTCTGGCTTTTGGTCACTTTCGTCCCTTATGAAGCTTTCCCATACCCTGGAGCCCATACAAGTCTGGGATTTCTTTGTTTGTTTGTTTGTTTGTTTTGTTTGTTTGTTTGTTTGTTTGTTTGTTTGTTTGGGGTTTTACATCACTTTCAACATTATTTCAGTGATGCGACCTTCTTGTAGCAGATATAGTGCTGCCTCACTGCATTGTCATGTCGCAGGTCCTTGACGTGACAATCCATCCGGTCACAGATTTACAAGGACAACGGGTCAACCCTTAAGACACAGGGGATGATTCTTTCTCTCATGAAACATTCCATACTAATTTGGCATGTTCACGTCACTTATGAAACATTTCCATACCTTCGAGCCAATACTACTTTGAGATATCTTCGTCCCTTTTGAATCATTTCTATACCCTGGGGCCCTAACTAGTTTCAAGCATTTCCATCCTGTTCCCTCTGTTTATGATCCAATTCCTTTGGCCCATGCATACCAGATTTGGCTGTTTCCAACATAGTCCAAAAAAGCTTACGCTGATGAAGTAACATACCACAGAACAGTATGAGTCACCGAAGAAGTACTTCTATAAATGATTTCTATTAAATTTCAATCGTTTTCTTAATGTTTATCTCGATCTATCTGAACGTCATTATAAAAGACCGATGTATACAGCTTACTATGTATTGGGATTGGCTGGTTCAAAGATGTCACACCTGATGAGAAAAACGAATCAGTTTGTCTACAGCAAACACGTGTTTCATATTATCAAATCTTCCAAATTATGACCTGCACATGCACATATCCACCTACACACATAGTTAAGCACACGACGCATATATAGACTTGGTCTCATTATAGCGAACAGACCTAGCGTTTTTGTGCGTTTTTGTGGACTTTGAAGGAACGAATAAGATGCGCACAAGTCGAAAAAAAAGCAAGCTGACAAGACCAAAGCGAACAACGCGGATGAACAATGATATAGAACGAAAGTATTCAGGATAAACAAGACGAATGCATTGCGCAGACAGCACACGAATGAGAAGCTGACCGATATATATGGACGTTCGTCTTCTGTTCGTATCTTATTATGACCAACTTCATTCCTTGTTCCTTG
Source organism: Amphiduros pacificus (assembly GCA_949316495.1). Classification (NCBI taxonomy): domain Eukaryota; kingdom Metazoa; phylum Annelida; class Polychaeta; order Phyllodocida; family Hesionidae; genus Amphiduros; species Amphiduros pacificus. The sequence continues at coordinate 51,215,231 of OX439001.1, read as the reverse complement.
TTGGTATCACCTCCAAACTCATTCCGAACACCCAAATTATCAGCTTTGTCTGCTTTCATCTGCTTGGCCTGTTCGCTAGACTGCCACTTAAGCATATGCACATATACACACAAAATCTATATGAAATAAAAACACCATTGCTTCAGTATTGCTACAGCACATTATAGTTTCCTTTTTGAAGAAATCTTTGTTAAGTATATTGCATATATTTTAAATGATATGATTGTATATAATCGGACCCATTAACGGTACATAATATATAGATAGTTTTTAACTTTCAACAAATCCTCATCATATATATATATATATATATATATATATATATATATATATATATATATATATGATGATGAGGATACATGGGAAGAGGCATAAGACCTTTGATAGAGGTTGTGTCTGGCTTGTGGTCAGGTGGCTCCCCCTACTGGAAAGCGTCATGTAAATAGTTCCGCATTGGCCTTGAGGTGTCCATCAATACCGTATACTGTTGCATCACTAGAAATGGGAAACATGAGATGTGGCTACATGGTGTCACTTTCACCCAGCATAAATGGCGCCAAAAATAGAACACATTCTACAATTTATATACATATTTAAGAACTAATTTTAGCACCTTCCTTTTAGTGAAAAAAAAAATTATGAAAATTTGTGGAAAGAAATCGGCTTTTCAATGAGGTAATCCATTTATCTCTACACTTAATACATTTATCGTCAGCTAATGTTTTTTTCTTTTGCAAATTTAGCACATTTACTGCACACTACTGCAATATATAGCAATACAATTTCAGACAATGTCAAAAAATCAGCATAACATGCCAGCTGATATGCTAGAAGAGGTTGCTGATGAAACAATCCCAACTGATTAACTAGATTTGGCCAAAGATAGTGCCAAGTGCTTGCAACATGCTGAGCACCATGGGCTTGCAACATGCTGAGCACCATGGGCTTGCAACATACTGAGCACCATGGGCTTGCAACATGCTGAGCATATGCTTACATTGTCTTATCACAACATGTTCAAAACATAATATCAGTTTACAACGTCCTCACAACGTGCTGAGCACGTGCTCACAACATAAAAAAATACATTTCTCGTCACCTTATGTTTTTTCTATTACAAATTAAGCACATTTTCACATACTTTGATAGTTTAATATCATTTATGATTAGAGCAGCTTATTGTGAGTTATTTTATGAAAATACACTTATATTCTATGTGTATGGAACTTTAAAAGATTGCATTGGGTCAATTTAAAGTCAGTCAATTTTCATCTTTTGTACATCTACCACATTCAAGCTATTTCTCACCAAATTTAGCTTGTTAATAAATCTCAAAATTGATGGACTTCATTTTCATTCTATTTTCAGCATTAAAGTTTTTTTTACTATGCTGTATAATTTGTACTAAATATTATTCCAAAATATGAGCTAGTTTTGAAAGATGCAGATGATTGAATATTGAAATTTATAGTAAAATCCGCGGAAATAGTTTCATTTTCAAAGTCATTCAAAGGTCACTTCAAGGTCACCGACCATATTTGATAAAAATAGCCTACAAAGGTCCACATTCAGTCATGTATCATTTGTGGATGTGTCCCACACAGTAAAAACGTTAAATGCCTATGTCTCTCATATCTACTGGTGGCATATCTACACTGTTACAGAAGTTATTATTGTTTGCTGCCTGCCAGAATTCTATCTCAACTCTGAAAAATTCAAAGAGTTCATAACAAAAACTGTTGAATGGATGTGCTTGTTATCAGAGAATTAAATATGTTATGGAAAATGGTGTCCACCTGCCCGCTCACAAATCATTCCAATATGTAGTAGATATTTTACCCAGTATAAACTCATATACAGCACACAGGGTTAAGATAAACACAAGTACACAATATTTTTGTCAATGATTCACAAACAAATGTATCTCCAATGGGATAGAAATATATACTTTCATATGTATTTATTTAATCTGCATTGATGTAATTATGCACATTAGTTTGAGTTTGCAATATCTCTAATGGACTATTCATTTGTATTTTATGATAAATTACTAACATGTTTCCATAAACTTCCCGACTGATTAACATTTTCTGACACCAGATGTCAGATATATTTGCAAGTGGCAGGTGGCGCTGATATTATTTTAATGTCGATTGCCTCAGGGACTGTTCTGCCTGTGCCTTCTTGTGACATGCTCATATCACTGCCAGATGTTTTGGGACAAATTTCAAGATGTTATAGATGTTTGTATTTTTATACTTTAAGTAAAAATGTGTATGAACAACGATTTCATTTGGTGACCAACACTGTTTTTATATTCAATTAAATTTAATTCATCAAGTATCTATTCTGTTAATGACGTGTGAACAAAAAAGGTGCACTACCCTTCTTGGATATTAAATCCGGTTCAAATTATTATTCTGTGACATGTTAATGGAATGTCGTGGATAAAAATTAAATGACCAAGTAGCTAACATGATAAGTCATAAATTAACATGATAAAAACATAAGCTTTTGTGTTCATCATCCACCAGGATTATTATTATTTATTATAATAGTCTGGCAAACATTGAAATAAAGGGTATGCTTGTTGAGCCTTAGTTACTATATGTCTCGAATGGTGACATCTGTAATAGATTGTAATGTAAAAAAAAAATGAGATTTTATTTAATCTTATGATAAAAAAAATCCACCAGGTATATTTGGTTGAAATATTTTGCTATCGCCATATTTCAATGCTTAAAGAGGTAGAATACCACATTTAAATGGGGCGAAAATGGATCTTTCTTGCCTGCCATGAATATGTTGAACATTGTCTAATCTATCGTTGAACAGACAATTGGTTCTTATAGTTTGGATACCAAACAAATCATAGTCTGTCCTTTCCAATTCAAATTACATGTAAACTGTCTCTGCAATGTGTTTAATTTGTAATTGTGTTATTTGTATTGAATTTATTCTTTCACTATATATTGTAAATTATTTGTTCCATAATCTTAACATTTCTATTTTCTCAGGCTATTTGTGTGTAATGTTTTAATATTGATACTTCCCAAAAGAAATAATTCTGGTCAGATTCCTTTGAGAGTATCAAATATTTCCAAAATGTTCCACTGGCCAAAGTTAATAAGCCCAAGAAATAATCTGTCATACCTGCATTCTCTGTGCCACAAAAGGTGTATTAAGATGCGACTTCAGCACCATGTGGCTTTGTTTGTTTTTGTGGATCACAGTTTGTCTACCCAATCAGAATTGTTCAAAAGGAGACACACCTTCTCTGGATGTTTACAAGTTGAGACAAAATACGAACTTTGCTTTTGTTAACATTGATTTCTTCCCAGATTACACGCTTAAAATGTCAGATTGATATTCAAGCTAAGGGAATTTTCCCTAGGAATGGAATATTATAATATTGATGAAACACTGAGCATCAAGACCACCAAAGATTTATTTCTGTGAATTATTGTCATTCCGTTTATGCATAACCGATTCGTGTTTGGGTACATCTGCGATTTGGCAAATTGCCAACCGCGCTGAGCTTCACACATCATACTGTGCTGTCTCGGATTTTGCCAGGAAGACATATTGTGTACATCTTACTTCTTTTAACATCCAGCGTTTTGAAGCAAGAAACTGTGGAATGGGCCCCGGTCATCCTTTTCCAGACTATGTGAACGAAGAAGATATCCGTGAGTATGCCTGACGTTAATCGTGTTTCCAGGAAAGATGAGTTATTGAAAATGAGAGTATGGCCGTCTTGGAATCTTTTGACTTTTTGCTACTGAGGTATTGCTCAACAGACTGTGAAATACTCTTTAAAAATATTGATTTCTCACTCAGTCTCAAGAGTAATTTGCAAATCAGACTTCACTCTCTCTGATCTGGCTTTGTGAACTCTGTCATTACTTTGTCCACTAACATCAACTTTTTGGATGATGAAACCATAGAAAATATCTGGAACATAGACCTACTTGTGCAGTGAAAGCAAAAGTAAAACATATGAGTGATGCTGAACAAGTCATTATTTGACTGCTTGCTTGTGAAAACTGATGTAGAGCAGAACATCAGAAGAAACAAGAAAAAGTGGTGCTCCACATGTAACACGGATGGGGAAAAAATAACGAACAAAACATAAATTACAATAAACAAAACAAAAATTACAATAAACAAAACAAAAATTACAACAAACAAAACAAAAATTTAAATAAACAACAAAATACATTTAAACACAAACAAGCATTGCAAACTGATGGGGTAGTTGAAATTATTTTCATTCATCTTTTAAAAACATTTAATTTGGTATATGAACGATTTTTTTAGCACAACTGTATGCAAAGATTACAACAAAACATACCGAGTCAGGAAGCTGGGTGAGTGGATTCAGTGAGTTGGTGATTGCGGACGGATACCCTGAGCCGAAGGCGAAGGGTATCCGTCCGCCATCACCAACGAACTGAATCCGCTCACACAGCTGACCGACGAGGCATGTTTTGTTTTTATACCTCAGACAACTACTGTATTTTTAAAAAATGATACACGAAACAAGATATTTATCGTTACAAACATTTGTAAACAAAGCGCACCTCATTTGACCCCGTCACGTGACCAGAAAATGGCGCGTACAGCCATAGACTGGTTGCCACCATCTGTGTATATACACGATGTTCTTGACACTCGATGGGGAACCAGTCTAAAGATGGCTAATCAATACTTTACAAATAATCGGCATGCTCGTATTCATTCGAAATCGCATCAATACGCGCATCACTGAGGTATAAGTGACTTTTCAGGCCCGATTACGTAAGTTGCTCTATTATCGCTCAGGCGCTATCGCAAATCATCGATCAGACTTTTGCATGTCATTTCTGTTCTTATTGTCCGATTTACACCAAATTTGAACTAAACTTACTGAAAATTGTTCTAGTGATTGGGAAGCATTTCCAAGCAATTTAAAGAGATAATTTTATGAAACGATGGGCAAACACGATGACATCGTTTTGAACGTTCTGCTTTGTTTACATGACGCACTTCTTTTCTTTTGTTCACTTCTTTTAGATATGTATTCATTCGCCGGACGCATGCGCGAATTGGAATCTTTCGCAAGCAGACGACGAACACTCCACACTGGCGTCAGTTGCTTTAACAATTATGACCACAGAAAAAAACGAATTACAACCCACAGGAAACGACTACCCATTTCCCATGATTGTACCGATCACAGAATAACACAGACAGTCCCTTTTTGATATCAAAAAAGGACCATCCGTGTTACAAAAAAAAAAGTAACTACAGTGGTCATTTTCAAAAAATCAATCAAAGCGAAAAAGGCAAAGAATAAAATATCGGAGTGTACAGTGACCGGCAGCCAAATCCGGACATTTTCATGTTTTTCACTCCCGATTTTCACAAAACCCTTCAAAACCTTGTAAAATCTGCTCACATCGATAGAAGATCGTCTACTTTAAAGGCATGTGAAGTAAAAATAATATCCTTTCAATATTTACAGAATTATCAGGAAATTCACGCATTCAGAAAACCTGCAGATTGTCCGAGTTTACATTGAGTTATATGGAGATCTTGGTCACGTCACCACTTCTGATGTCATTTGACAGTGACACACTCACTCATGCCGTGAAAACAAATAAACACTTTTAACGTTTTGAAAAGCAGTGGGAATACAAGAAAACATGTGAGAGACAATATTCAACTTAATTGAAATTACTACAGATCAGTTTTACTCGATATTTGACTGAGTTAAAAATGTCCGAGGTTAATCTGCTGGTTTCGGACAGTTGCCGGTGACTGTAGTTTAAAAAAAAATACTTCATTATTTTTCAAGATTTCCATTTTTAAAGGATGTAGGTTTCTGAGGTTTTCAATTGAACAAAGGTCAGATTCCCCTCCCTTTCTTGGCACCCTTTCTGATAATTTAGCAAATTCTGAAACTTCTAGTATTGCAATCCTGGATATGGTCCAGCATACAGAATTTTTGTCTTTCAACTTCACAACATGGGAAGATGTGGACTTAGCAAGGGTCTGTCTTGATAACATATCTCAGGTCTATTTTATCAAGTAATACCAATGCAAGCCCAACCATTTTTGGAGTTTATTTTGGAGCAGTGTTGCAGGGTTTTTGACACTTGACGTTAATAACATGTCATAAATAGGTTTATGACGCCCAAAGCATCATAAACCCTTTTTTGACAGTTTTTGACATCTTAAAGTGTTTAAAACCCAATAACTTTTTCTCTTTTTGTACAAAAAACCACAGAACCATCATGTCAGTTTGTTAAGTACCTGTGTAGATTAGGTAGGCATGGCACTGGATATGCTATGGGGGGTTAGGTAGAGGATCCCAAAGCCCTCCACCAGGTCACTGAGATTCTTGATTACAGAAAACATATTTTACACCTTGATCACGAGTCAGAATTGCAGAAACTTCTTTTCAGACCATTCAAAAATTAAAAAAATAGCCATATTGTAATACTGGAGGGATAAATACTATTTTTACCACTTTTTAACTACATGTATCTGAATCATGAAAAATAACTAGTATTGTGGCAATATGAATACAACTCTATATACATTACAAGTTATAACAAACTAAACATTTAACCTGATTATAGAAATACAATAATGAAAAAGTCCTTTTTAATCCAGAATATGAAAGGCTGTGTTTGTAGATTTGATATTGACGTTGCCAAAGTGTTAAATGAGAAGTTAAATTTAGTCAGGAAATATTCAGTAAAAGGTCAGACCGGAAAGTTCATTTTTTTCCAAGCTTGATAACAATTTGTTTTGAAAAAGTGACCTTAACTTTTATGATCAAGTTGGATTATTCTTTTACACCCTGGCCTTGACGAAGGGCCTATATGCTTGGGCCAGCAATATCAAAGTTTGGCATCGTCCTGCATATTCTGAAAATCCAAAAAGCAATGATCATGTGGCTTGCATAGAAACAAAATGTAGCTTGCATAGAAACAACATGTGGCTTTCATAAAAACAAAGCAAGGACCAGTTTATCGTTGAAAAAAGAAGACAGATCGTGCTATTATTTTAGCCAGAAATGATTTGCCTTTGATATTACATTCCCCCACTAACTTTCAGCAAATTAACTATCCAATGTCATCTTGATGTCTTGCACAATAAATTAAAGTGTAAAGCTATCTGCAGCCACATTTTGCTTTTGATTGATTGAGACATATGTTGATGGCATAATAAGAGCTAATTAGAAAGGTCATTAGGAAATGTTTGCAAGAAAGGTGTCAATTCAGTTTGTTTTCAGACAATTATGTTTGTGGGCATCAAAATATATTTTTTGGGGTAAGAATTATGTTTTAAGCAATATTGGTCAATATTTTTCAATATATTAATATATATTTTCCATAATTGTGTAATAACATGATACAGTGAATCTCTTAAGGAATATTTACCATTTTTAGGGTCAACACCGACCAAAAATCACAATCCCATATTTACAAAAACATAATGGTAATGTGGACCACGGCCCAGTGCACACTTTGAATCCTGCACATAGTGGTACATTTGCACTTTGGAGTTTGGGATGTGGCACTGAAAGGATATATGTTATTAAAGGATGTAGCATGTGATCAATGTGAGTGTCAGATCCCACCAACGTCAGCTGCTATCACATCATACACAACCACAGCATACTGAACTCCGAGCTTCCATTGTCTCAGTCACACACTCAGACAGGCAAACTGTCAGGGCTAACTGCGAAACATTCTTCCTCAAAACTTACTGTCAAAGGCACCAACAACTGCCCACCATATAAATGACTTTAGGTAAGTGAATACAACCAGTCTGGAGCCAGAAGTGAGGATTTGAATTTTTGTGGTTATAGTGATATTTAGGAGATAATTGATTATACTAATTTATCTCACATGCTTTCACACGTGATACTTATAATGTAGTATTGTTCTTCACACAAGTGGACCAACCTGTAGTGCTGTTTTTTTTTGTTTGGCAAAATGCCAGTTTAATGTTAATAGTAACATTTGACTTTAAATTGACCTGGGAATGTGTGCTTGCCAAACTATTATGTGAATATTGAGGTCAATTTGGAACCACCAGGCTTAATTACAGTACAGACATATTATGTAATTATAATATCATAAAAAGGTTTATCTTTATTCACCTCATTTCCATTTTATAAAAATCATGTTCACTGGCATGTTTTGTGAGTTGACGAAACAGCTTTTTTTTTCTTCTTTTATCAATAGCTTTTGTCATTTCTATATTGGACTAGCTCATATTGCAGAAGCACTCAATAATGGTTAATATATTTTAAAATTTGTGGTATTCATGTGTAAAGCTTAATGCATGAAGTGCAATATATGTTTGATGGAAGAAAAAAATTAAATTGAAATCAGTATACATTTTGTAGACTTTGAAATCAGTATACATTTTGTAGACTTTGAAATCAGTATACATTTTGTAGACTTTGAAATCAGTATACATTTTGTAGACTTAGAAATCAGTATACATTTTGTAGACTTTGTTGTAATGGAAACGGATGATGCAAGGTCATTGATTCTAAATGAATGTGCCATGTATATATCCAATATGCAGGGAAGTCATCTAAAGGTCAATGTCTAAAATAGAAATTTAAAGTATGTTGTTTAGTATCAAAAGATGCCCATCATAAACCAAATTGTACTCCATACAAGACAAAAACACTTGTCAATGTATATAACAACTTCCTCTCCCCCCTGTCCCAGGGGCATTAAAGGAGTTGAAGTTCTTTGTAGGACAGTGAACTTTAACCTGCTTCTCTCCCCAGATAAATCTATATAATTTGATATAAGTGAGTGGTTTAACCTATCACTTGTATTGTGAGTGATGTTATGATGGACCACACTTGTGTGCACTGACTTGCTTATTGATCTTTTATCGAGAGTGTGATTATACACTGTTATGCAAGAAAAGTTACTAATATATTATCAATAATTATAGATGTGCAATCAGAAATCTTATCTGCAATATGCATCAGATCCAGGTGTACCACATATATTACGTTTTAAAATAACCAGGAAAAAAATCAATTGTTATATACTGGCGATGACATTGTCAAAGATAAAACAATGTGTGTTACGGCGTGTTACATGTAACTTGATGGCCTTCTCGAATTTTTTGTGACAACTTATGCATGACTATTTCTTGAGTTTTGCAAGGATGAAATACAGACAGATCTTGTTCACCATCTCCTGCTATTATTACTATGGGTACTTTCTGTTAGTCTCATACCTAACCCAAATCATGATTAGGGTCTGGTAAGTATGGGCCATTGAGAACATGGCTATTATTAGTCTGAATGTCTCCAAATAAGATGTCTTTTCGATGGTTCCAAGTTCTAACCAACCAATCTTATCAGTGTTAGTGAGTGGGAAGTGTGAGTGCACTCTGTTTTGCATGCGTGTGGATAGATGAACCAATCACGCTAAGGGATATTAGTGTGAAATGTCATTGGCCCGTACTGGTTCTTTCCTACTTGGAGCATCGAGACAGAGCACAGTCTAGAATGGATTCCGTCTCAATCCTCGAAGTGGGAAAAGAGACCGGTACGGGCTGATTTTTCTGATTGGTTGGCTATTTTCACACCTTTATGCCAATTCCATTGGAGACACTGAGCTTCACAGCTAATATTTCTCCAACCTTACCATTGTTTCGGCTCCTGTGATTGGTCAGCAAACTGGATGTTTATTAGGATATACCAGAGACACCCAAACTATTAGTGATGTTACCATTTGTTAATTGTTCTCTGATTGATCAAAATAATGGCCCTTGTTTCACACTATTGTCTTGGCTGCCAAGATTTATTCATAAACCGGAATACTTGGATATATATATAAAATGTTATTCGGATATATGTATCCGTAAAATATTATTAGGACACATGTATCAGTGTTCCACAGCAGTTACAAGTTGCTCAATGTAGGTTATTCGGTGGTAACTCTACCTGAAATGGTCCAGGTAGTGTGGATTAACAGGTGAGATTTGGAGACCATGGAGGAAGCAAATACCATGATTAATGCCTCACAGTCTGATGACCTTATTTGATATTCATGAATCACTCTGGAGTCAATCCTCATCAGTGGCATGGTTCAGTTTCAGAAAATAAATTTTTAAAGTGAAATACAGTTTAAGGAGATGATATTCATAGTTTTTATACTGTGTCTTATGAATCTTTCAGAATCATTTCTTTATGTCAATTAACAGGTGCTGTATGTATATTCACCGCTTGTCCTTAATTTAACTCGTGCCACATGCTAAATGACAACTCATTCTGCAGAACAACTTATTCAGTCTTAGTCTGTGATTATATAATTCACAAAGATAATTGGGTTGTTTGCAGATGGCCCCTTGAACATGCAGGCTAGACAGGGCCTGGCACGTTTTGCGCATACCGTACGCCCGATAATTCTGGTTCCGGAATAGGGGAAACTATTCGCATTCGTTTTGTTTTAGGGCCATTGCGTGCGCATCCAAAATTCTCCCGCCGGGCCGCCCTATCCTCCCTATGCCAGTCTGGGCGGGCGGATCGGGATCCCGATCATGTGACTTAGCTTTCCCGATCATGTGACAGTACGCCCTGTCAGGTGACAGTACGCCCGGTCGTGTTCCCGTTTTGGTGCAAAACGAGCCAGGCCCAGGGTGATGACATTTCATACACACTAAATAATCAGCTGGTAAACACATCCTGAAGTCAAGGTTGGGTTCACATGTAAATGTCAATTGGTGTTGTTATGATCTATGCTCAGGGTTTTAATGTGTCACATTCTAACCATGACCTTATACATCTTTCACATCTTGTGGGAGGTAACAGGGCCGCTCAATATCTAATGTTTGTTTTGTAAAAATATGAACTTGATTATTAGTTTTTATCAGGTGATAATATATACAGCAATCTGTGTGTTACTGTAAAATAGTTTGGCTCATATTTCTCTGTCAAGATTAAGTTCAGTCAACATTATAAGTTTATTTGGCAAATCCAGATGAACTAGAATATCAGCAAATGAACTGGAATATTATATATCTGGTCATTTCTATAGAGATATTGTATTTGATTGAATTGAATAGTTATTTTACATGGTATATCCATATTTGGTTTTGTTTTGTTTTATGAACATGGGATGGTCTGTTAATGACAGTTGTATGACATGGGATGGTCCTTGTCAGCTATGTAAACATATAATACTACACATTTTATGCCCACAATAAATGGGTATAATGTGAACTAGTTTTGGTGTACATTTGGTGTACAAGTTATGCCTCTTATTGATTTGATTATTCTGTACCTATAAAAGTAGATTTTTATTTTGAATGTAAGATGAGTGCCAAAATAGATCTACAAAACATAGCTTACTCATGATGATGTTTGTGAATCGTATTGAACGTGAAACATATGTTGCCAAAGTTACAATGTCCTGTCAACATCTGGAAACATATCATCACATATCATGTTTTGAAAAAAAAACAAAAAAACAAATACTAAATAGAATAAAGTATGAGCTCAAAAATACATAATTTTGAAACTCAATGTGTACAGACGGTTGTGCATTAGTTTGTTTTTGCCGAAGTTGAGAACAGTATTCTAGACATTTGATGGTTAGAACTCTGCATTTGTTGAATGTAAATGTTATGTATTTCTATGCTGTGTCTATGTTTGATCATGGTGTTTGATGCAATGTATCATGCGTCACCTTGGCTACTGTCAAGGTTTTTTTAGCTGTGCTCACTATGCTTATGCATTGGGGCAGATTATTTGTCATACTGTCTGTTTGCCAAGCTTGATCTTTTCCTCTGAAGCTACTGCTCAGATTTCTTAGCAGGAAGGATGTAGTTTTGTCTGGAGATGAATCCTATCTATCGACTTTCAAACTCAGATTGTTTTTCAAATATTTCAAGTTTTTGACACAAATGTGAAAACAAAGAATGTTTGCTCACACTTTTAATGGACACCTGGAACATGATGTGCCTCATTCTGGTGATCTCAATATAACCCTAATTTGAGACTTCATTTGAAACCAATGTGGTTGATGGAATGCAAGAATACAATAGAGGTTTTATTGACTAAGATAAGTGTATACTCATGTCAGCACCAGGTTATGATATAATATAATAGGTAATATGGTAGTGAGTTCTTTATACATGTCCAGTTACAATTTACACATCTGATCATATTAAGGCACATAATTTGGGGTTAGAGTTTTTTTCTCATACAAAATAAATGGTACACACCAGATGTCGCTGTATTTGTTTCTACATATAAGTATGTTATGACACCTTCAAGTCAGATAATATAGTGTATGCAATTTTAATGTAGTTACATATGAGTTTTACCGCATTTGTATAGTCGTTCCATCTGTAAAAGTGTTTGAATATTTACTATGTCTTTCTTCAAATATCCTTCTGTTACTGCATACTGCTTTGGGTTTACAGTTAAATAATAAATGTTCAATATTTTGTATTTCATTACATGCTGGACAAAGATTGGAATTGATAACTTTATATCTAAAACTTCTGTTTTTACAGTTAAAGTATTATTGTTGTCAATTCTGAGTTTGGTAAAAGTACTTCTTATGTTTGGGGACTCAGTGTAGTACAGATTTTCTTTATGTTTATATTGGTATTTATTTTTGATACACTCTTTAATAATGTGGCATTTTTCGACATTTCTTTTAGTCTTTGTGGCAGTACTGACTCTGTTTTCATATCTTTAAAGTATAGATTTTTCTTATAGATTTTTCTCATAGATTTACAGCTCTTAAGCCACTTAAAAACAGAATAACAATTTTTTTTTTATAATGAGGTGAATTTTTTTGGAAAGGCAAAACCACTAATAACCTTGTTTCTGATAATTTCACATGACTCCAGAAAATAGGGTGTTTTAAGATTTTGTTTTATTTTATTTTTTGAACATGATCAAATATATGCAGAATTAAGATGCATAAGATTTACATGGAATTAATAATGACACTCAGTCTTTTCGGATAGAAAGTAAAACCTTTTTTTTTACGTTTTATAATACAAACTCAGGTTTATCATAAAACATTTTCCTATTTTATCATGTGGACCTTAGGTCTCTGAACTCAACTCTTACCTGCATATATCAAGCAGGATGCTATGATAACCAAGTCCTTGAATTGACTTACATTATCATTCTGGTCCTCAAAGCATATGCTAAATATTTACTATGTTATAAAGAAGAGTTACCTAGTATGTTAGGATTTAGAGTAATAGATTACTCTTAGGTTTTATATATGCATCAAACAAAAATGATAAAACTGATTTCAACAACAATGTATTTACCAACATATTAAACTTAAATCTTCTAATCATAACCATTCATCATTTATTTAAGAACACTGTTTAGTATAATTTTTTGGGGAAATACAGATGCTAAACACATGCATTTGGTTAGAATGCACACTGAATCCTGCAAACGTATGCCATTTTGATCTCGGGGATAATTTTATTTCATGATGCATTGTGGGATGAGCAGTTTATGATGCAGTTAGAACATAACACAGGATCTTGACATGCTTCATTGTTTTCCGACCTTGACAGAAAGTACTGAAATCCCCTTTTAAAGGTCTTTAAGCTCAAATAATTGTTCATATGACAAAAAATAGAACCATGACCAGTTATTAAATAAAACATGCTTCTGATCAACTTGACTTACCAATTTTTGGTCATTTTTAAGAATGATTAAATGAATGTTTCATTTTTCCTTCCATCCTCCAAAATAATTTGATTTCTTCAAGGAACTGATGGCTTAACTTTCTTTTTCACATTACTGATAGTAATGCAAGCAAGATAGTATGAGGTTTTAGTTCATAATTCAATTAATTTTGTTGGGGAGAAGGGCATAATGAAACAAATCATAAAATTATTGTGATAAATTGTATTACTTGGAGAAACTAGGTCAAGATTTATCAATATGCATGGGTGCTGGTCCTCTGTCTACAGACGGATTTCCGTCAAAATTTAAAATCCGTGAACGGAAAATCCGTCAAATCGAATCGATTCCTCCGTAAAAAAAATAATTTCGTGTCATCAAAATTGCACAAATCGACCCAAAACATCGAAAATTCAGTCGTTCGCTTACTGCTTGTGGCCGCCGCCTTGTTTTGGTGTTGCGGGCTGCTTCGGTAGAGTTTGACGGATTTTGATTGGCTAATATTTTGACGACTCGGCTACCCACACCAATCGCTTTTCGGTTAAGTTTGCGAGGCTCGCTTTTCGCCGAAAATGTTCCGTCAAAAAAAATTTTCTCACCAGCACCCATGAATATGTTAAATAGAAATATCCCAATTCAATATTTTTGAATGTTTGCCCCTTAAACCAGCCTGTCAACATCAGTGGCACAAAACCTCTAGTTTGTCATGCACAGAGCACATAAAGAAATGTAGTGCTAGATTCAGGGGATCCATGGTTCTGACAAACATGTTTTGTATAAGCTGCAACTTTTGAATTACACCAGACTTGGCAAGTATGTAGTACCTAAAGTTAATAGACATATTTATCGCCACAGTGCCAGAGTGGTGCCTTGAATTGCCTCATATTTTCAGATTAATTCCTGCTTACCAGCTGATTATGATGGAAGGCAGGACCAAAATATCTTATCATTTGTCTCTCAGGAAGTAGGAGGTATAACATTATCAGTAAATCAATAACGGGAGGATGATATGAGATAGTAATAATAATAATAAAATTTGTATAGCGCTGATACCAGACAAGTCTGTTCATAGCGCAGACTTTCTAGTATTAATAAGGATTATGTTTTTTTTTATTATGAAATTTATCTTGGAGTTATATTTGGTTTTTTTTTGGTTTTTTTAGTGGGGGGGGGGGGGGTTGTGCAAAATACGCATTATCATGATCATAAAATGACCAATACATGTACTGTATTTTGAACTTTTCAAGTTGGCAGACTTGTTATATGGTTATCGTGTGTAGAGCACAGCAGCATTGAATAGTGACCCATACAGATCAATGATAATGTGCATACCACTCTGACAGTCCAGAGTGAGATCTCGGGGACGGCTCGTTATAGTGTTATGTTAATGTGATCTAGGCAGCTCGGTGTGAGCACGATCGCAGCATGGCCGCATCCCGGCTCAGTACGGCAGGTGAGTGTGCCTCCATATTGAACACATGATTAGGCTGGCCAAATTAGGAGTTATGGCACACTGAACCAGTGCCTGGAGAGAGATGGGGTCAGAGGGTGGGTAGAAAGGCAGAGAGGGAGATGAGAGAGGGGTGATTGGAATACAGAGATGAATACAGTGCTTTATAGGTTTGGATCGATGCATCAGTGTGAGACCGTCAGCAGAACCAGCAGCAGATCCCAACCTGCTGGCTCCATTCATAACAACCACCACTCTCCGCTAATCAACTTCTCTGCACAATTATCTGGCAATGAGGGAGAAAAAAATAATGATGGAAAAAAGAAATGTGGTAATTCAGTGGGTTTAATTGGTATAACCTATAACCATGTTAAGACCAAAAATATGCAGACTCAGGATCTTTGGGCTGTAAACTAATATATCATGTGTACACAGTTGTGGACTTGAATACTTGTATAGTGCAGGTCCAGATAGTCATGTCATACAGGACTGACTGAGCTGATTTGCCTCAGGCACTTTTAAGGTCAGGTCTTGATCTTTGTGGCAGTGACAACACTAATGCCCAGCCAAAGTATGGGAACATCTCATTTGTTGTTTTGGTCCGATCTCCCTCTGGGATAATTAGAGCATTAAGCCCAACAATATAATGGGTATTTGACTAAAATGCACAATCATATGATTCAAATATCATATGAAATAAATTGATGTGTCTAAAATATTTTCAGTATATTCTGTTTGGTTCAGATTGAATCTATATGACAATTTTGCATTTTCTTCAAGATTTTACACATAAACGGAATACTAGAATGAACTCAGAATAATTCAAAAATTCATTTAGTAGGCCACAGGTATTGGCTATCTTGGAAAATGCTCATCTTATTTTGAATTTGTGGACTTTGTAATCAGAGGAGTATATTGTGTCCCAGTGAATTAGCAAGAGGTGACAGATGACCAAAAGATGGCAAATAGCTTGGAGGAGCAATAGAGATGTTTTTTACATTTTTTTTGGTATTTTGTAAGATTGTAATACAGAAGCACCTTATATTGGTAGTCATTGTAAAAGCTATTCAGCCAAAAATTATCTTTTAGAGGCAGATGGTAAAAAAAGACTTTTTGGAGTGGTACTTGATGTTACAGATATGGCCACTTGGCATAGAAGCACAGGTGATGGCTATACTAGGGTTACTCTCTCCAGAGCCTCGGTCTCACGTTTCCTATTATCTCAATCAAGTGAGGATCTCTTTAAAATTAGGGAAATTATTTAGAACTAGAAACTAGTCAGTTTATATTTTGAGCAGTACTTCCATGAAATGTGGGGATGCAAGATGCATCGCAAAATACTCAGCATCCAGTTTTTCAAATGTTAAAGTAAATACAGATATACCCCATTTTCTAACAAACGCTGTCTGTAAACTTATTGCTTCCTGTAAATCCTATAATTTCTGCTTTGATAGAAAAAGCTAAAAATAGTGAAAGAAAAAACATCACGTTCTTCCATAATATAGAAAATTTCTTTGCCAGCAATTTGTAGAATTGTGGTAATAACTATGATACACCAGATGCATCTGTAACATGCTAGGAAAGCTAAGAAAGCTAAGAAAGCTAAGAAAATGCAAAAAGTCATGCCAGAGAGGTGCTTTTGCCTTTTTACAAGAGGAATGGTTTTCTGTACATCCTTCAAGAGGGCATCTTACCAGCGCTGAATGACAGCCGACTGTTTTATCAGTTGTGTGTCAAATATCCAAGTGCGTGATAAGAATAAACAAGTTAACCATAGACTTTAGATTGTAACATTTGACAGCATACCATAGATATCATAGTGTGATAAACATCAAGATTACAAGTGCCCTAGTACAGTAATTCAGTTTTCAGGAGCATAAAAATAGTGTAGATAACCCAGATAATTCAGCTTTTATCTGTTTTCAGCAAACAAATAGCCATCAAATTACTTTTTAGTGCAGATGGCTAATCCCATATAAATAAGCATGTAAAGATCTCTTGTAATTTAGTCAAGTGATCTAGGAGCCTAAGAAAGTTTTGTTTCAGGGTCTACACAGTGCCATATAATCACATTATGATGTGCCGAATTCTATAATATCATATTGAAAAAGGTGTTTTAAAATAATTCTGTCAACCATAGCTTTACATACAGATTGTGTTCAATAAGAAATGAGGTCATATCAGATAAATACAATTGTTACAGTGGAGATGTGTACAAGAAATGTGTTCATATTAGGTTAATGCAATTGTTAAAGTGTAGATGTGTATAAGAAATGTGTTCATATCAGATAAATACAATTGTTGCAATGTAGATTTGTATGAGATACCATATTATCCCTAATTGCCGCCCTGTGGGGCAGAAGCATTGCCTCTGGGCCACTAATATGTGACTGACAGACATGCCAAGACCAGGGTTCAAAATTGACTGTTTTTCAGATTCACGATAGATGTTTAGTAACTAAATCTTGTTGTACTTGAAGAAAAGTTTGATGGTAAGAATAATTGTACAGTACAGTATTATTCAATATATTTTAGATGAACAGATAAAAATGAATATGTCAGTCCAGACACAAAACAATTAAGCATGTTTAGTATTGAAAATGATAATCTTTTATCATCAGTGTAGAGCCCTGTAGTTCCCCCACTTGACCACATGCCTGTAGGGTAATTAACCAATTAAGTCTGGGGTGTGCTACTGGGCACCATAATGTGACCCCATATGTGACCCTCACTCAGATCTTACACATTGATGCAACATGGGGAATTAATTACAGTGTGACATCATTTGAAATTAAGAAATATTAAACAGGTGTTTGTGGAAAACAGTACAAGGGGTGTGTTTTCTTTGATATGTTTGCATGAGTATTGCAAGGGAAGCTGTGAGTACTATTTACATAATTACTGAGATAGCAAACCCCTGTGGATTGTAAGTCTGCTGCTACACTACCCCAGCCACCAAGGCCTGGTTTGCGGAGGGGGGGGGGGGGGGGGGGGGGGCGTAATTCGGTAGAGGGCGGCTATTAGGGATAATACAGATACAGTTCTCAGAGTTCTCAAGAGTGTTGGTTTTGATGTGTTGTTGCAGAGCAAGCCGTGCTAGTGGACCGCCTGAGTCCCCCGCAGCTGAACCCCAGCACACAGAAGGCCGGCTGTGAGACGTGGTCCTGCGCCTGGTCTCCCGATGGCTCCTACTTTGCCTGGTCCTATGGAAACCGCATGGTGAAGCTCGTACCATGGAACAGATATCAGCATCATATGTAAGTACCACTATTTAAGATTTGCAAAAGCTTGCCGATATCTGTTAGCTTTGTGATCTGTTCTCTTGTGTGTTTGTTTGTGTTCTGTTCTGTCATCATACCAGCGGCTGGAAATATAGATATTATCCTTTGCTTCTCTCACACAGTTTTGATATAAGATTATATAAGCAGCAAGGATATACTTAATTTTGTGGATGTTAAAGTTAAGTCATAAAACAATTAACAATGGAATGAGATAGTGGCCTCAGGAATATTTACCAAAGAAAATCTTACTTTCTAACTACCCACAATCTCTGATTGCTGTTTAATTTCTTGTTCATTTTGTAAACAGCTAAATTACCCTCTTGTTCAACATAGATGTTATCAAACACAGAAGTGTTATTTTTTTTCTTGACTGAAGAATGTAATGCCCAAGATAGTTGAGTCTTGTCATAGTTGCTGGTGTGTTGGCAAGGGCCCTTGTTCAACCATGGCGTGTGACAACGAATTCTGTCCCCTAGTTGGACTGTGGCAAGAAGTAGGCCCCCACAGCCCAAGTCTCTCTGTAATGGCTTAAAATTCATTAAATCACCTTTGAGATTTGACCATGAACACCAAACAGGGAAGGGAGAAAGGAGACAATTAATTGAATAAGAAAAATTGAAATCACACAGTCAAATAAGTACAGTTGAACAGGCTACATTTGAACAGGGAAACACTCAAACAGGGGCTTCATGCAAAACATCCAGTCACCCTTGTAATGGACAAAGTTTTTTTCATATTTTTACATGATCATATAACTGTTTTTTAATATGAAGAGGGCATGAAAGAAAAGAAGGATTTTATCAGTTTGTTGTTTGTTTTATGCATACACACACATATTACCTGAATATATACTTGATACTAAGGAAACTGTGTATACTTTGTATGTTTGCCAATATAGGAACGTAGGGCACTGGTAAGAGAAATATTTGACATTTGCAGTGCACAGAAATGCCCAGAATATTCTTGGGTAAACGCTTAATCTAAAGTGTGATTTATTTGCTTTGCTTGACACACGCAAAAGCAGTGTTTTGTAATAATGTATAGTGTAATTAGAGGTGCACAACTAAAATTTCAAATGAAAGTGGCAGGCCTTAAAGAGATATTGAGGCAATTTTCAACTTACTCTTGGTCAGCTTGATTTTAAACAACATTAACAGCTTCATGCCCATAATCTCAATTGACTTTGTGCCCTAAACACAAAGTCAACTCAATACTTAAAAACTTAGTTATCCCTCACATTGCTTTCAATTTGGCCACTCCCAAATTCTCTTAAAGGAAAAAAAGTCACCAGTTCAGGGAATTTGATGGCAGGTAAAATACCTCAGTGGTTGTGCACTTCTATAAGAATTCTAACTTTAATTATATGCACATTATTCCAATTTTTACTCTGGTAAACATAGATAGTTGATCCTCCACCTCAAGTAGGTAGATAATTGACTGCCTCTGTTTAGCAGGGAAGCTTATTTGTTTTTTAACTAACAATTTAACAAACCACCATTGTATCACATGAAATACTATCACCCTCAGTTTGGAGTTGAGGCAGGCCAGATCCATAATAATCCTTTGCTATAGCTTTGCACATCAGGCAAATACTACTGTAACACCAAGTGTGGTTTATGTATTGAATTGCTTGTGATCAGCTTTACATTATTTAATTAGTTTACATTTTTGTGGTATTTTGCTTTTGCCTGAATCTCTGCGACTATGAAGATTTATTTATTATCCTCAGGTATATCTGACAAAAAAGGTTTCTCCAAATGTGCTGCTTCTTAAAAATGTAGCATCTAAGAGATAGACATCTCATTCAGTTCCCATGCGATCTGAGTGTAATCATTGATAACTTATATATGTCCAGTATTTAATTTGAGTTTGTTTATTGAGGAATATTGAGCATATCCTGTGATTTCAGTTTGCCGCCAGAGGAGCAGGAGGTACACCACCAGGTGGTGACCATCGACACCGGGGAGCTGGTGTGGGCTCTGGCATTCGGCACGTCCACCGCCGATACCAAGCCTCATTCCGTCAATCTGAACTGGTACCGCTACAAGGTGGCCCACGACCTCATCCTGGCCACAGGACTTAACTCAGGACGCATTCGAACCTGGGACTGTAAAACAGGTAATCATATTGCCATTATTTTCTGCACCTATTTCTTTCCCAGTAAATTCCATATTTTGATTATAGAATTTGGTTTTTTGCTGCATACATAATGCTGCTTTCTGGTAGTAAGATGGTGTGTGATCTATATATATTACTTAATTTATTTATTTAAGTTATTTGTTTCTAAGATTCTCACCTTTATTTGTTTATTGTTGCAAAAATTATTATTTTAAACCTGCTGTTAAACTTATTTCCACTGTGGGCATTTCAAAGACTTTATTTGAATGATAGACAGTTTTCTTTCAGCTTTAGTAGTGATATGAGATTAAAAACAATTCTGCAGTGCACATTAAAGTAGACAGCTTGACCAGTCTTCTCTTGAAGGCAGTCCAAACATTGACAGATATGATATTCACAGTGCTCTTTTCATCTAAAGAAACAGAAATTTCAAGCCTCAATAAAAAAATCACAGGTATAAAGAATAATAAAACCTTGTTATAACCATTTTATCTTTGACTGAATAAAAATGATCAATTTGATATCAAAATTGCCAATTTTTATATCATCTATTCACCACCCTAGAATGTGCTCATATCACAAGAGTAAGCTAAATAACTTTTGAGATGACAGATAAGATTCCAGTTGAGGGTTGACGTAGGTTTTTATCCTGCAGATGGTTGTCTTGCGGTTTACAATGCTCTCTATGGGGACTTTGCCTGTCAGTTGCTGCGGGCAGCATCCTCAGTGTGACTGACTGGCATGTACCAGGAGTCACGTCGGTGCTCGCCCCCTCCCTCAGGTGTCCCAGGGGTAAATGTCCTCATAAACATTCTCTCCATTCAACTCATTGCTTTGTAGTTTTATTTTTCAGGGAAATTCCCATTTTATTGTGTATGTTTTTTTTATCACTTTTACTGCACAAGCTTTTAGAAGATTATATTTAATTTTAAATAATTTTTGCACAGTTATGTTTGTGAATTGATTAGATCTTTCCTTTTCTTCTTAATATATATATATATATATATATATAAATATATATATATATATATATATATAAATATATATATATATATATATATATATATATATATATATATATATATATATATATATATATATATATATATATATATATATATATATATATATATATATATATATATATATATATATATATATTTATATATATATATATATATATATATACAGTGTACATATTGAACAGTAAAATAAGATTTTTATAGATGTGTAAAAAACAGTTTTCCCAATAAGATCTGTTTACACATTATTCAGCAAGTACTTTTGTTTAAAAAGAATAGAGATAAATATGCAGAGATGTTCACTTTCAGGTCAGTTGCTGCTGGAGTTGGTGGACCATCGGCAGGTGATCCGGGATCTACGCTTCGCACCAGATGGCAGCATGAGGCTGGCCTCGGCATCGCGGGACGGAACCATTAAGATGTGGGACCTGAAGGATGACGGCAACATGTACAAGACTCTGAAAGGAGATTCTAAATGGTTATATGCCTGCGCCTGGTCCCCTGATGCCACTCTCCTGGCCTCCGTTGGGGATATCAGATCTGTGAGTGCAGCACATAATATATATATATATATATTGTATTTATATTTTTC
This sequence comes from Amphiduros pacificus, assembly GCA_949316495.1. Lineage (NCBI taxonomy): Eukaryota > Metazoa > Annelida > Polychaeta > Phyllodocida > Hesionidae > Amphiduros > Amphiduros pacificus. The sequence goes on along the minus strand of OX439001.1, from coordinate 51,193,066 downwards.
ACTATTATATTTTGGGAGAAGCAGGTGCTATATTGTTCTGCAACTTTGTTGCTCAGAAAATCACATAGATACCGTATTTACTCGTGTATAAGTCGACTCGTGTATAAGTCGACCCCCCAAAATTGAGGTTATTTTTCTTGAAAAAAAACAATTTCCGAATATAAGTCGAGTTGGTTTTTCTTGACATATCGGCTCTGCTACCATTCAAGCTTCAGCTGAAGCTTGGCGGTCATTTTAAAAGTGAAACTTAAATATGCTTACGATATAAGATCTTAGCAGTCTTATACACGAGTAAATACGGTAAAACGTAAATACGATGTTCATATTTTCGAAATAACGGATATCAGACGTAGCGGGTCGATTTTAATTGCGTTTTAAATGATAAATAAAGGTATTTACCCAATATTATCACAAATTGTTCGAGAACAGAACAAAACCATCAATCCATTTAAAACGCAATTAAAATCGATCCACGTGTGAAAGCATTTCTGTCAACAAGGGAAGACACGACTCAAAGCAGTGGAGACAATGACGAGATGCAAAACTGTGAACGCTGATAATTGAAATCAGTGAAAACAAAGTCAAAACAAAGCATTTTGAAATAATATGTTTTAAATGATATATAAAGGTATTTACCCAATATTATCACAAATTATTTTTCGCAAGAATTTCTCCACGATGTAGAACGTAATACGATGTACATGACGTCCTTAATCTTAGCATCAAAACCAACACGTGGGAGAATATTTCTTTGTGTATTATAAAGCCAACGATATTCATTATATCGCTTTTAATTATTATTGTTTATATCGTTTTTAGCATCAAAATAAAGCGTGTTAATACACAAAGAAATATTCACTTCCGTCACTTCCGCCTTTCAAAATTGCGACCACGTGTTGAGTCGTGTCTTCCCTTCTTGACAGAAATGCCTTCACACGTGGATCGATTTTAATTGCGTTTTAAATGATAAATAAAAGTATATACCCAACATTAACACAAAATATGCCTTGCAGGTCGAGAACAGAACAAAACCATTCATCCATTTAAATGCATTACGCAATACGAGGTCGTCATTTTAAAAAGCGGGAGTGACGGGGACAAGCTCTTATTTTTGGCGCGAAAACAAATGGAGTGTATCAACTCGCATTGAAAAATTTAATATATTGCGCAACGATGGATCCCTGGCTTCTCTTCGTGTTGCCGCACATCAAATTTACCGTGTTCCGCACATCGAAAACGTAACACGATGTACGTGACGTCCTTGATAATTGGAATCAGTGAGAACAAAGTCAAAACAAAGTGTTTCGAAATAATATTGGGTAAATACCTTTATTTATCATTTAAAACGCAATTAAAATATCAAACTCGTTTTCGCGCTAAAAACAAGTGCCTCTTCCCGTCACTTCCGCCTTTCTAAATTGCAACCACGTGTTGCGTGAAATTGACAGAAATGCCTTCACCCGGGGATCGATTTTAATTGCGTTTTAAATGGATTGATGGTTTTGTTCTGTTCTCGAACAATTTGGGTTTATACCTTTATTTATCATTTAAAACGCAATTAAAATCGATCCACGTGTGAAAGCATTTCTTTCCAAGCGGGAAGACACGACTCAAAGCAGTGGAAACAAAGACGTATTGCAAAACTGTGAACGCTGATAATTGGAATCAGTGAGAACAAAGTCAAAACAAAGCGTTTCGAATAATAGACCAGTAATATTGGGTAAATACCTTTCTTTATCATTTAAAACGCAATTAAAATCAATCTGTTGCGACTGATATTCGTTATTTCGAAAATATGAAGATCGTATTTACGTTTTACCGTAATTACTCGAGTATAAGACTGTTAAACCGACCCGCTATGTCCGATATTCGTTATTTCGAAAATAAGAATGTTCGTAATGAAAACTCATAGTGTCGTAATTTTTTGGCGTAAATCCTCGTCCACAGGTTGCTCTCGTGTATAAGTCGACCCCCTAAACATTAACTGAGAGTTTTTGGAAAAAAACCTCGACTTATACTCGAGTAAATACGGTAAGCATGTATTCCAAGCCAGTGATTCATTGTCAGCCACTGTATTGACCTCATATCTGCAGCAACCCTGCTTGCAAAAAACAAGCCATTGAGGCTAAGGTCATACGAGAATCAACTACCTCCATGATGCAGAGTATTGCTATATTTATAAATATATTTCAGCCTTGGGTTTATCTAAGAATGGTTTCATCATATTTATTTCACTTTTTACCTGAAAGTGAATAGAGATTTGAATGAACATTATTATAAGGAATTTTCTCTTGTTGAACTTTATTTGTGCCATTCATCATGTTTATTAGAAGCCGGACATGCTGATTGTCCAAGGAGGTTGTCAGGATGATTCTGTTATCTCTTAATAAACCTTTTTCGTTTCCATTACCTCACAGTGATCAACTAAGATGACCCATTTTGGATGTTTATTTGCAAATGTAAACATTTATATACATGATTAGCTTCAGATATATACAAGTCAAAAGGTGTAAAATGGTCTGAGCTGTTGTATGCTATTGCAAATGACATCATTTGTGGAATGGGCATAGTAATGAATGATTGAATATCTCATGTTGCAGGTGATAATTTGGGATATGGCAGAAATGAAGAGATTACATAAATTGACGGGTCACCACCATGATGTGGTAAGCTGTGATTTCTCACCAGATGGAGCTATTCTGGCCACCTCCTCTTATGATACTCGGGTCATTCTATGGGACCCCTACACTGCAGAAAAACTATTAGAACTGGGGTGAGTATATGCATGCTCCATTGTGATTTAGACAAACCTAAAATGTAAATTTATATTTTCCCAAATTTGTTTAAAGATACTTTGAAATCCTGACACATTTCTTTGGAATATAAATTAAAGGCTAATTTTCTTTTAGTCTGTGCCCTATTTATATTTATTAATTATTTTATTTTAAAATGCAGACAAAAAGTGTAATTTGTTGGCAATGTACTTGCAGACATCTTTACCCAGCCCCATCCCCCATCTTTGCTGGTGGTGCCAATGGCTCATATGTACGAGGGGTGTCTGTCTGTCATAACGGGCGTCATGTTGCCTCGGTGGCAGATGACATGTATGCAAGGTTCTGGGACATCTTTGATCCCAGTGCTCCAGTTAAGGTTGCCATGGTCAATTACGCTTTATGCTGCAGCTACTCACCAGATGGCGCTGCACTTGCTGTGGGGTAGGTTTCTCTTTCTTAATATTGATGTTCTCAAGTGAGATATTTAAACCTATTTTTAGGAATGAAAATTAGACCTTGTATAGTCATTTCACTGGATTGTATCTGAAAATGTTGAATTGTTATAAAAAAAGTTATGTATGTTATTTTAGAAGGCTTAAAACAAAGTTGAGAAATAATTAAAATTATTTTTAAAAATATTGTTTTAAAAATGATATCCAATACTAAGAGAATACTATGATGATTTTTCCTGTTTCAGGACCAGGGATGGCACTGTCTCCTTCTACCTGTCCCCTATGAAGGTGCTGAGTCTGCAGCACATGTGCCGTATGGCCATCCGTCGTATCACACCCTCCACTAAGGTGCCCTCCTTACAGCTGCCCAAGAGACTCCACAACTTCCTGCTGTACAAGGAATGATATCCACCGCTCTGCAGGCCCGAGCCGATGCGACGCTAGCAGCACTGATTAAAGTACTGCCCAAGTGTGGCCACTCAGGAAAAACAGTGGCAAGACAGTTTCCCCCTCGCAGCTTATGTGATGCAGTATCAACAATAAATTTAAAACAGAATTTTTTTTTTTTTCTGACAGCTTTTTTTTTCGTAAAGAAAATCGGCCATATTGGATTACTGGCTGCCATGCCTACAGGATCTTCCGCTTGGTGTCAGCGATGTGGTGCTTTTTTGTTGTCACAGTAAATTGAGATACTGTTTCATCACCAGTGATGCTTCCCTACATGCTATTTACAAAGGGTAAACAGGAATGCCATTAATATGTTCTTTGTTCAATAATGTGCTCTTCTCATTTTTGGAATGAGAGAATGACAATTTCAATTAAACTTCACTTTAACTTCACTTTAACAGAACCTGTGCTTCACCCCATGTAATTGCTAATTTTATCAATCTTTGCGCAGTGATTTCTTGGTGCTTTGGTGAGAACAATTAACTTTTTGATACTTATTTGTTTTTCATATCAATACTGTACTTCAGTTATAATCACTCCAATCTTATACATGACAGATCTTAAAATGACACATTATTTTCTCATGTTTATTTATTGATTATTTTTGGGGGGATTCAGCAAACAGTCATTCCATTTTTGTTTAAAAGATGGCAGCAATGTCACCAAAAAAGAACTGGAATAAGTTATCTCTTGGTTTGTGAACGTTCATCAGTACAGGTCACAGCACAGGTACTTATCTTTGCAGAGCCCATCAAAATTGTCTACTTTGATCTTGGTACAATTGCATTTTGTCTTTTCCTCAGTACTTCATTTTAAAACAAAAAGAGAGATAAAAATGCCAAATGATAATTATTGATTAAAGATTTGCCAGAATGCCATGGGCAAAAAAAATTAAAAAGGCAAAAGGATTATTCACTGTCAAAAGAGTGAAGATAAGTAAATTGCCATTATGCATAACAAAATTGCATTGAGAAGAATTACTAATATATTTGTTTTCTAAATGTATGCGCCAAACATGAGATTTTGGCAACATATCATAATTACTACTACTCCGTGCATATTACTCTCATTGTGTTTGTGTATTATTTAATGGTAGCTAATGTTATATGGGACCCAGCCATACCCAGCTCGTATTAACTTGCAACTAGTCTTGTTCAATTATTATATCTATTAAAAAGAATATTTGTAAGATATTTCACAATTTTATACTTGATGAAGCCATATTAATTGATTACATGCCAATAAATATATCAAAAGATACTAAAATATAAGTATTAAGTTACAATGCAATATTCATATTTGCACATATTTGCACAGCATTATCAAATATTCAAGAGTTAATTCAATTTAACATATAAATGCAGGATAAGGTAAACAAGATACTTGCCAGAATTGATTACATTTGACTTATTGTATAGGCCACAATTATAAGGTTGTATTTACTTTATTCAAACAAAAAAATTGGTTGAGGGTTATTATTATTATTTTTTTTTGGCAGTGATTTTATACATTATGCTGTGTTAATAATGTATCAGATGAGAAATAAACTAATGTTGAGCCAGCATATAAAATTAACCTCACAAAACCACTTGTCAGTCTGTGTAAAAAGGTACATTTGCAATGCGTTTTAAGCATTTGATAGACAATATCAAAATTTATCTGTAGCAAATCAGCAAAGCTGATAATCAAATAACTATATTCTATACTCAATGATTAAAATATATACATAATAGCATCAAATTGGATGAATAGTTATTTGAAATGAAATTTTACTATGCACAATATTGTCTTTGAGAACACTTAACCAGAGGATTGTGCCAATCATGGAGAGTGCATTTTGTTGAATTGTTCATTTATTAAATGATAATCATTTTCAAATAGTGTTTTCAAGTGGTTACAAATAGCCAACAATGGGCTAAAAATAAAAGGGAAACATATTTATAATATTATTAACAGAAGTTTTTTTTTAGTTGATGCATAATTCCTTTAAGAATATTTGTTTGAATTGTTTCCCTCCTTGTCAGGATAGACTGTGTTCTTTTTTTTCGTTTATGATATGTTGTGCATACCTATCAAGTTGATACCTGTATTTTGTTTAAACAAGATCATTTTTAATCCAGATTTATAAAGCAATTAAGAGTTTGATTTAAGAGTTGACTGAGGCATTGTTCTTTCTATGGACAATATATTAATTTCGACACTGTCCCAGTGAACAATTGTTTTCTTCAAGAAAATATCAAGTATTGAGTTTGATTTCAATACTGGCCAAGTGAATGTGATTTTCTCTAAAATTGAAATGTCAACTATAGTAAATTAGTCGTTTTATTTTTATGGATGAATACTGGTAAATGTGTGCACTGTGAATCATCTCAGACATTGTTATAAGTTATTCTTGAGATGTAAAATTGTAAATATATCATTGTAAATATGACAAATAAAGATCTATTAAAGATACATAATATATTTTTGTGAAATGTTGCTCAGGGATATTTTTGGAGAACAAATTTATTCCTTGCTTTCTATTATAGGGGTTCCTTAGATGTGATATTTTGCATTTCTTTTTCACTATTGAGTTACCCCGACACTTGATAATGCTTGGACATAATAGAGTTGCATTGATCGCTATTGTAGTTCACACCCTTGTCGGCAATGTATTCATATTAGAATTTCTCATTCAATGATGCTCATATCTGAAGGGTTAACCTGTTGTCCTTGTAAATTTGTAACTGGGTGAGTGGTCATGTCGACCAACAACCTGAAAAATCTGTGATGCAGCCCAAAATTTGCTACAAGGTCTCTATATGATGACCGAGAAAATGTAAAAGTCATGTAAAACCGCCAACAAACATTCCTACTTGGGACAGAGTAAAAGATCTTGGTCAATGAGATCAGCAATTTTTTTATTATTGATAAGGGAGAATCTGCCAATTTTCCAGAAATACATTATTTTTCCTTGCTTTATCCTCGGAGCAATTAAACCCGGTCCGGGAAGAGCCTGGGAACTCTCCAACAGATATAATTGACTGTCCCTGGGGTCCTAAGAGGTATCCTATCCTAAACTGGTCATAATAGTTTACTATGAATTGATTATATTGTAGTTGTGAATGCAACTTAAAAGGAAAAAAATCTTTAATACCCATATAAATGATATGCACAAAAGTTGGTTCTTCTGCCACTTGAATTTATTGGCTATTGAAGTCATAAACAAGATTACTTTTAAAAATAATTTAAAAAAAATTAAATTATTTACATTGTGAGAAATGATAATAACAAAGAATACAATTGAAATTGTATTGTTTTATTCTTAATAATCATTTCTTCACACAATTTTTTACTTCAAAAAAACATGTTCAGGCCTAGTTACTAAACTCATTAATTATCATCTTAAATTACCTTAGTCATATACATATTTGAAGAAAAAGTAAATCTGGGGCGTAAGTTAGTTGGGAAACAGCGTTATTGTGATGGTGATAATGAATTTATAGCACCTCCTAAAACATGTATAAGGCTGTGGACCAGTTACTCCCAATACTCAAAATGTGAACTAAATAATCTCAACACTGAACATTATTTCTCTTAATTAATCCCAGAATACTCTGAACAATGACTGAATATTTCTGAAATAAAAAAATATATTCCTTTTTTTATCCATATATATTTATGCATCTTCCAAATGCATCAACCAAAGTGTTCGTAATTTTTGGGGAAGGAATTCATAACCTATTGACTCTGAACTTATCAAGGGTCTGTTACTACTGTGTGAGAGATTTCATTGCTATATCCTCATCAACAGCTACGAATCAATCACTGATAGCCTGGCACTCCTACGCCTGTTTTTATCAGCGTCTTCAGCTTTCACTACCTTCTTGGGACTCTTCCTTGGAGAGGGTAGCTCTTCCAGTTTCAACATGTCTACTCTGGTTTTGGGCTTAGGGCTGGAGGTGGTGCCATCCTGGATGACGAGCCTGGCTGGCATGCTCCGTCGCCGGTCACTCCGACTGCGGGACGTTTCCGCCTGAGGCTTAGGACTCCTCAGGGCTGTAAACTTGTCCTCAGCCTCTCCATCATCTGTGGCATTAGAGGCTTGAGATATAGTTCTCCGACGAGAAGACCTTCTGATACTTGGCCCACTCTGATCTAAGTCGATAGATATTTCAGAGGACTGTGAGTTTGACCTTGTTCTCAGTTGACGTTGAGGAGTGCAAACTTCTTTCTCAAGTCTGTTGTCTGGCACGACTACCTCATCTAACTTTGAGCCAACTGATGACTGGGATACTGTACGTGTCCTCAAGGTGCGACTGGGAATTACTTCTGTTAAATCATCTGTTTCTGTTTTCTTGGTTGTTATAACAGAACTATCCTCCTCTTCATCCAGAGCAATCTTCTTAACCGCAGCTTGGGGCTGAGTTGATTTTCTTCGACTTTGAAGTGAAAGAAGAGGAGAGTCCAAATCTGATGTAAAGTCATAGACTTCAATATCTTTTGTCAATGTCTTGGTTGCAAACTTCCTGGGGCTGTTCAATTTTCTTGGACTATTTACTTTCTTTCTTGCCACAGGGCTCTGAATTTCCCTTGATCTCAGACTTTTCTTTAAGGGTGATGGGGATTTCAATATTTCTTCTACTTCCATATCTTCTTCTGAATCACTGACCTGGACCACAGCCTCACTCTGACCTTCACTTCTCTTCTTGGGTGATGGAGATTTGGTTGTTTTTATCACCTCGACTTCCTGAGTTTCACTGACAGAGGACTCACTTTGACGCTGACTTCTCTTCTTGGGTGATGGAGATTTGGTTGTTTTTATCACCCCAACTTCCTGAGTTTCACTGACAGAAGACTCACTTTGACGCTGACTTCTCTTCTTGGGTGATGGAGATTTGGTTGTTTTTATCACCTCAACTTCTTGACTATCGTTGACAGAGGACTCATTTTGACTCTGACTTCTCTTCTTGGGTGATGGAGATTTGGTTGTTTTTATCACCTCGACTTCCTGAGTTTCACTGACAGAGGACTCACTTTGACGCTGACTTCTCTTCTTGGGTGTTGGAGATTTGATTGTTTTTATCACCCCAACTTCCTGAGTTTCACTGACAGAGGACTCACTTTGACGCTGACTTCTCTTCTTGGGTGATGGAGATTTGGTTGTTTTTATCACCTCGACTTCCTGAGTTTCACTGACAGAGGACTCACTTTGACTCTGACTTCTCTTCTTGGGTAATGGAGATTTGGTTGTTTTTATCACCTCGACTTCCCGAGTTTCACTGACAGAGGACTCACTTTGACGCTGACTTCTCTTCTTGGGTGATGGAGATTTGGTTGTTATCTTCTCTTCATCATCTTGAGTTTCACTGACAGAGGACTCACTTTGACGCTGACTCTGTTTCTGCGGTGATGGAGATTTGATTGTCTTTATCACTTCTATTTCCTCTTCTGTTGCGCTTGCAGAAGATAATGGAGATAACGATTTCACAATTTCCTCTTCTTCGCTTATAATAATTTCCTCTTCTTCACTTATAATAATTTCCTCTTGATCAATGACAGTAGTCTGCCTCTTTTTATCTTTGGTCAATGATAATCTCCTTTTCCTTTCACTTGGTGGTGTGAGAGGGTTTACATTGGAATTCTTTCCATCATTTGTTTTGTCATCTTCCATATCTTTCAGTTCTATTACATCATCCAGTGCCTTGGTGGTCTCTGCCAGAATATCTTTGGTTTTTGGCATTTCTTCTTCACTTTCATCCTCTTCAGAACTGCTAGATTCTTCATCCTAAAATAAGAATTTTAAATCAGATAAACAAAAGAATAATATAAGTAATTGAATTTTAGTATTTATCATAATAACTGAAGATGCACAAGGCCATAGAAGTTAACACCCTTTGCTAAAGATAAATCAATTGCAATGTGAGATTATATCCCCTTCAAAATGAGGTACGTCAAGGTTTTTCAGCAATATTTTAGAGCTTGAATGATGCACTCATGATATCCACAAGATAAAAATTTCCCCTGGTGGGAAATGGTGTTCTGACATGATTTGAGTTTAGCTCTTGTCGAAAAATCTTTTTCGTGCAATGTTGCTGCAATCGAAATTTGCCACCTGAGGGCAGCACAGCAAAGAAAAAAAGAATCCCACCAGGTTAAATTTATATCATATGTAGATATCGAATCAATCTTACTTCATGATATTCCACATTTTTTTTCGAAATAAATCACTAAATAATTAAATTTAGTCATAAATAGCTATTGCAAAATGCTCAGATGCATCATATATTAAGAACACAGTTACTATAGCATTATACCAGATGGGTATATGGAAGGACAGACATAGGACAGGAAAGGTGATTATTCAATTATTATCTGTAGGCAAGCAGAGATATTTAAAACAGAGATTGGAAACAAGCTGAAGTTCTGCATTATCGCTCAGGCGAACCAATCTCATGGCGGCACCATTGTCACCACGGTAAATACTATAAGTATAAATATAACACGGACCTGGATCCGGATTCAAGGCCAGCACACACATGGTGTTTTTTTTATCAATATTTGGGCTTGCTCGTGTTTTGTTTGTTGTTTTTCCAATCTATATATCTCCTTCAGCTGTTTTACAGCTTTTAAAATTTAGTTATTTACTCATAATGCCTGTGAATGTGTTATAAACACGACATTTCTCTCTCTCGTGAACTTTCATCCCACACATGAACATGTGAGAGTTGGATGGTGCAACGCACTGACACCTAGTGGCAGACTGCTCTTTCCAATCTCTGTTTAAATATCTCTGAGGCAAGTTATGCCAAATAGTGAACCTATAGCAGGAAGAGGTGATAAGATATTACAAAAGGACAGGCAGACAGAGCTCAACATCATGGCTGCCATGCCACTCAGGTGGCAGGAGCTAAAATATTTTCAAATATCTTTTTTATTGCATTTTGAATGTCACACTTTGAGTAATTAACCTTCATTGTTCACTAAACCAAAAGTCCTGTGACAAATTGTGTGTCAATATTCAAATAAACCATTATGGTAGTGAGGTTGCAGACATATATACACCAAGCAGTACCAACCTGTGACTCTGGTTCAGACTGGTCCATTTCTTCAATCTCACGATCCAGAGTTGCTTCATCTATCTCTATGTCACTCTCATCTCTTGTCTCCTCACTCACCCCTGCAAATTCCTAGTTGCAAAACACAAACACATTAATTGAGATCATTGGTTACCAAAGGTCAAGGAAGTTACTTTTTAATATTACAACCAAGTAATATGTCCAAAGTCGGTTCTGCATAATAAAGATAATAATCATTATATTCATGTAGTACCTATTAAATCTAAAAACAATCAAATCACCCACCCTACAGAAATAGGTTTATGGGAAACTAAATGAAATCAAATTCAATTTCACTCACTAAATGTCTGTGTTCTGTCCAGCTTAATTGAATGAATAATTTGCTATAAATTCTTTGTCAACAGAAATCTTCTTTTGCAACAGAGCAACTTAATCAAATTTATCGCAACATCTGAGATAAACAGCTATCAAAAATATGATGCCAAACTGCCATACTGGTTTGAGGCTAACCTGTAAATTCTTATCTGCAGATTTGTCTATGAAAAACATTGGAGGTGCTTCATCTTCAATCTTAGTCTCCTGATTGAGACCACCAACCACACCCGAGATATCTGGTTTGCTATGTCCATTATCGGCCATCTTTTGTCTTTTTGTTTTTGGTTCATCTTCCTCCTCTTCCTCAACTTGAAGATCTTCAGTTACAACCTTGAATAGGCAAAAATAATGAATCACATAAATAACAAAAGAGATAATCCTTGCAAAACTGTTCATGAATTCAATTCATTCAAAATCCAATTAACCTGTTGTGAAATTTGTTTTGCTATTTGAAATTTTTTAACATGCTAAACATGCTGACCTTTACTGGTAGATCTTTGCAAATGAAAATTGTCACTTTAATACTTACATTCAGTAGTGCTTCAATTAGATCAGAATCTGCCTCTTCCATCAAAAAGCGAGTTATCTGAGCCCCAACAAAGTGCCGAGTCTCCGGCATTTCATCCAGGAGGGTGGCATCTCTTTCCCTCAACCACTCCAAATAACCATTTGGGGCTGCCACTGACATGCTCTTCTGTAAAAGAACAGATATATAATCACTGCTTGAAAAATACATTTTAATTTACATATTTCATCTATCATTTGTGTATGGCCAAAATTAAAAACAAATGAAATTTTCCATGTTTTACTAAAGAATAATATTCTTAATTCAAAATGGTGATTATAAGAAAGGATATAGCACCTACCTTCACAACATCCTGGAGTTCTTCCTGTCCCAGAGCAGAAAAGGTCTGCCTCACAGTGCAAATGTACTTGGTGTATACCACGGCTCCCTCTATGGTCAAAGTACATAATATCCTTCTGAAAATAGTAAAAACAAAAACTGAGTTAACAAATTGCATTAGTGATCATCTGGAAAACCAAACACCTCAAACAAGTTTAATTATTTCTTTAAACACTTAATTAGTTATCGAACACATGATGAAGATGTTTACCTTAAAAGGGGTAGGAGTAGTTTAGTGTTGTTTTTATGCAGACTCCCTAGTTGTGCTATAACATCCAGCCCATATGTCAGTTTGTGATGAAGCAAGTACACGACAAGATTGGTTATTTGACGTGCTGCCTTCTGCTGCTGGGAATCATCTCCATCCCTATAATACAACATTTTAAACAGGCTTTCACACATTGGGGGCTTTTAAAACCTTTAAAATGAACATTTTTTGACTGCAAACTGAATTATTTGTTGATATTATAAATCTAAATTAAAAAAGGCCTGAATATAAGTTTTTGGAGCTTCTTTACTTAAGATGGAAGTATAGTCTCATTTGACAGGTTACGTTTGTCACATTTGAGAAGTTCTCAAACTAAAAATCCATCTACTAAAAGTTAAGTGACTTTATTCACATAAATGAAAATCTTACTTTAAATTTCACTGATACTAGCTTCTGAATCTGATGTTTTTTTCAAACAAAACAAACCTTTATATATGTAACTTACTGAGTGACAGCAACCTGCAGATCAACACACATAGAAAGCATGGCAGCCATCATATCCTCATACGAGGGTTGACCGAGAGCCTGAAACAGAAGTATATCTCATGATAGTTGAAAAAATTGTGATTTCACAAAACAGTCCTACTCACATCTAGCATTCAAATATTAAGTAAGTTAAGATTAGTAAAACATACCTGTTGAATGGCTGAGTACTGATGGTGGAAATATGTAAGAAATGAGATCAAATTGGTCTTCATTTGCCGAGCCCTAAATAAAGCAGCATCCATGACTTTAAATATAATTTGCATTCTATCTGTACAGTATGTACCATTAAAATTGGAAAATAAAGTGTCATTTTCATTTTTGTGTATTTGTTGAAAGTTGTAGAGTTGAATTTTGGAATTTTATTTGAAATGTGAAAATAGAAATTTGCAATGTATGAAATACATTATCAAGAATAGTTGGTTACAAAACTATAATATTAACACAATTTGCACTTACAATTTGCTATTTCCTTTCTCTGTCAGTTTTTCTACATATTCAACAAGACCACTGGAAAGAAATTATGAAAAAAATGTAAATTTTTCCACATAAACAAAATTAATTCCTTTCGGAGATAGGCAATGAGGGAAAAGTTACAGCATCAGGATTGAGGGTTGAATAATGATAATATCAGCTACCTTGAGGATTGAGTAATGCTAATATTGAGTTGTTTGGGGATTATGGAATGCTGATATTTATTTGTTTGGGATTGAGGGATGCTGATATTTGATTGGGAATTGAGGGATGCTGATATTTGTTTGGGATTTGAGGAATGTTGATATCTGTTTTTGGGGGGGATTGAGGGATGCTGATATTTGATTGAGTATTAAGGAATGCTGATATTATCTTGTTTAGGAACTTAGAAATAATCATATTAGTTTGTTTAGGGGTAAGAAATAACAATATTAGTTTGTTTAAGGATTAAGGTATGATTATATTAATTTGTTTATGGATTGAGGAATGGTAATATCAGTCTATTTTGGGATTAAGGAATGATGCAATTAGTTGTATGGGAATTGAGGAATGATGAAGGAATGCAGTAGTTTGAGGACTGAGAAATAATGGAATCACATAGATTGAAGATTAGATCATTCTCATCTTGGCTTGAAAATTCATAAAGGATTAATTTAATTATCATAAAATATTCTTGAACACATATTCCTGAAAAAGGCTGGACACAAACTGACTTATTTTTGGATAGTATCAAATATGATAAACCTTTCAGTTTTAATTAATATGTATACAAGTCTTACTTGAAACAGGAAAAAATTCCACTTAAAAGATTTCAAAGTTCCAAACAATCACCTGCTTGTGATCTTCATTAATTTGTGAAGGACTTGTGGGTGCTGGTTGCCTGTAAATACACTCAGGACATATCTCATTTTCTCTATCCACTCTCTGATACCTAACTCTTCCTGTTAAGAACACAATCAAATCCAACATTTATCATATAGTATTTACAAATTAATTGTTTCAACTTATTAGTCACAACAACTTATAAAAGATTACATTGAATATACTAAATATTTTATTTGTTATATTTTATAATATATGGTAATTTTTAAAACTCATATAGTTTGTCAATATATTACAGAGGGTGTACTTACATGATTTATTCCAAGCAATTTGATGATTTTTCTGTCAGATAATGTCAAGATCTTTTCCCTCAAAAACAAGTGGCCTGTATTGTAACAACAACTAATATTATATATACATGTCACAGAAAGTTTCCTGAGTAAACAGAGGGCACTAAAGGTTAAATATCGTCCAGCCTGTCTTTCTCTAGCTCAACTTTTTAACAGAAAAAAATCTTATTTTCCTGCCTATAATCAATCTAATTTTTCAGAAACTGCAGATATTTCCTATTCCATAAAAAAATTGCAGTTCATATTTCTTTCAGCTGGTTTTTTTAGACCTCCAATTCTATCTTTACATATCACTAACAACCTATTGATCTTATTAATGTGCAAGTTGAATCAATGTGCAAGTTGAATTTTTTTCAACTGTTTTATTAGTCACTCTACTTTCCCTGCACACAGATGTATAAATTTGATAAAAATGGACTGAGGGGTATAAAAATAATTTTAAAAAATGGAAATCTAATTTATATAAATATTTAGGATACTTACATATCTGTTGATTTGCATTATCAGAAATATTTTTGGTTGCATTTCTGTTAATTTTGTGACCTTTCTTCCAGTATAGATTGAATGGTAGCTCAGTTAACTGTAAAGAATCAGGGGCCTCTATGGCAGGAATTGTTGCTACTTGGTGGTGGCCATTTTCTTCTTCTACCCTTTGTTCGGGAACATTTCCCTTTTCCATGCATCTGAAAAGAAGAATCCTTATCATTTTTGTCCAGAATGCCATTGTATAATTCTTATTTGTCATTATCAATGCAAAATCTAATAAACTTAACGACTATTTAAATTTAAATAAACCTTAAACAGGCCACTTACATTTGTAGTTTTCGTAAATATATGGTCACTTTTCCTTTCAGTTCCTCTTTGAGGTCCCCATTTGGTAGGTTGTTTACAGATTCATTAAATGCTGCTAGCAATTTCTTCTTATTCAATTTAACTTTTCCTGAAACAAAAAAACAATATTGAGGGTTTGGGTGAGAGTGTAGTGTTCCAGATAGACTTAATTTGTAAAACTTCCCAAGACATTTTTTCAAGCCATCTTCCTAAATTCTACTGCAATATTTTTTCAACTGAAAAAACTTAACATTTCGAAACTGAATTATATCACTAATGTTCATTGCAGTTTTTTATGTTTCAACCAATTTGATTGGATCCATCCAATATTAGTAATATTGGTATTTTTGAGAAAAAAAACCCCATAAAAGGCTGTTTATTACAGAATAATGGAAATATTTTGTCTGAAAGTTCAAACCAATAAAGAAAGGTACTGTCAGAATTAATTCATATTCTATATGATACATGTAGACACAAAATGTCACTATTGTGTTCACAATAGACATTTTGCACTATCATAGATTATGTGAATGGATTAAGTATCACTATTGAAACAAGGTTTGTATTTTGTAAAATAGTCCAACCATATTATGCTTCTGATAGAACCAAACAAAATAGTTACACTTTGACCATGTAATATGATCAATATAAAAATAGAGCCATTTTTAACATTGACATTGACTTCAATTCAAAACTGAATGGTTTTCTTGGTTTGTGATTTTGTTTACAAAAAATATTTTACTTCGAAATTTTGGTGTAGATTAGTAGGTGAGATATCAAAGATTGAACTCTGAAATTTCAAAATATTATTAATAAAAATATATATTTATTTAGGAGTCAGAAATGGAAGGACGAGCTGAGGAGGCTCCACTTGTAAATAAACTATATATGAGGGTCTGTTGGCTTCTTAAAATCCTCCTTACATCCCAGTTATCAATGAAGTTTTCTGTACTTGACAATTGAATATCACATGCATGGAGATGACTGATGACAGTGATGTTCTGAAAGCTTACCAAAAGTCAAAACTTCTACACGAGTCACATGGTCAGGTTACCATTAATGGTAAGACTCTTGAAAATATTTACCTGATGATATCTGATTTGCCAGATATTTTACAAAAGTTTTAGCTTTCTTCTTCATGTTCATTTTGCCTTCTGAAGAATCCAATCCATGCACACTTTCGTTCCTGACCCACGTGAAAACTGGTCTCGTCTCAGTAATTAAGACTGCATGAAATATTATAATTGTACATTTCAAATTATTATTACTTCTATTAAAAAAAACATGTCAACAACGCAAGCTTGACCTCTAAAGTATAGTATTTTACCAATTTTCAAATGAAACCATATAAATGGGTACCAGCATGCAACAATATCAAGTTAAATTGATTTAACACAAGTTTTACACTTGCTGCAAAATCAATGCACGGTACTATTTTCTTCATAAATATTTCAAAATTCTATTTCTCTCATTATTTTAACAAGTTCTTGCCAACAACTGCCCAACTCTACCTTCCATAAGTATTTTGATCAATTTAAGTCTGAATAAAGATCATGCATTTTTGTTATTATGCACTACTTTATAGGTGTATATAATTACTGGAGTGAGACCATATCGTCCTTGACCTAAAAAATTAAGTCTCGGCTAAGCTCGTTTTCTTCCGTGAGATAAACGAGATTTGCGGCCATGTTCAACCCGACGGAGAAGGAGAGACAATTTTGGCAGCATTTTAGGAAATGTCACGCCTATGCTAAAGAGATCCACGAATGTAGCATTTCGCCAAGATGTAGAACAAATTTATCATCAAATTAAAACTAAAAATCAGTGCATAACCTTCTTGGAAAAAAATCAGTTTGCTGTGTATTTTGCAAGGTGTTTGTCTCGGACTGGAGTCTGGATTCTGATCACACAGGGATAGTGACACTTGGGGGTGGAATCTCTCCTGTCAAACACATCAGATGAGCTTGATGTGGTGAACATTAGCTAGATTGTAACACGGGATATACTGTACTCCACCATGAAGTCCATATTTATATTTTGTCTGCTGACTGGTGTATCACTTGGTGTTGAAGATGGAAAAGGTAGGTTGACAAATTATGACTGGATCAGTGGATGGCTTCAGTCCAGTTCAGAGTTTCATACTGTACAATTCTGTCGTTACAGCATTAGTTTAGCGTTCAAACATATATTTATCCAATCAGCTTTCTATTGGTACCAATAACCACCAAGCAGGAGAGGTCCTGTTGTACCTGCTTGTAGCCCTCAGTGAATCACAATCAATCAAAGAAAACAGGTTGTTATTTTCAATCTGTAAATTCTATGGACTGTCTTCGAAATCCAATCTACATCATTTACTATGCAAAGCCAATTGGCATCCAGCCTTCATCCACATTAATTTTATGTAGAGACAGCTGACAGTTCTTCTCTGCTATGCACATTTATGAACATATTTGATATATAGATATCTGATATGAACATAAATTGAGTTATGTGTAAAAGGTTAGTGAAGTCCTTTTGGGTCAAATTGCCTTCTCATCAGAGATTTTTTAAAGTTTTAAGCTGTAACAGGGTTATTTTCCTCTTGTGGATTGAGTACTGTACTACATGTTCTTTTAAAATCCTTCTAAATTAATGAGATATTGCCCAGGCCTCAATCATAGCTCAGTAGTGTGATTGCGGGTTTCCATCATAATTTTGTCTAATATTTGGATTTTAGAGAGTTTTTTGTGCACTTCTGATTTTAATTGTGCAGTTCCGCTGTGTTGTTTTCAATGGGGCAGTATGGCGACCCACTATTGGCCGATATAAGTTTTCAGAGACTTTGCCATGATTCTAATTATTGTAATCAGTGGCAAAATGCAAAGACCTGAGAGAAGGGTATTGCCGGCTTCCAGGCATAATATCTGAGGGTGCACCTTGTAAGAAACAATGTCACACAGGTCTGCAATTTTCACTCCAACTTCTGCAGAGTATATATTAAGGTACAGGCCCGCCAAAACTTTTTCAATACTACATTTATAATATACTGAATTTTCACTGCAAATTGACTTTTCACGGGCATGTCAGAGAAAGAGGATCCAATTATATCTGTAGACATTTTGTTAAACATCATTAACCAAGTTTTGAACATTGATCAATTGAGAGATTGCAGAGATGAAGACAGCATAGATAATAATAATATTATGATTTGAAGTTGAAAATATATCCTGTCTGAGAATGGGAGCTGAAATTCAGTCAAATAGAAAGCCAGACATGTTTGAATTTTTATTTTTATTGCATGCTGAAATTACATGTCTGTGATTGACATGTTGCATGACTGAATTTTGAGCAATTAGGTGACATCATTATGGTGTCCTAATTCTTGTTGAGCTTTGATTTATTGATTTAAATAGCTGCACTGATTACTTCAGGTACAAAATTACACAACTCATTATCATAAATAGGTAAATTCATTTCTTATATTTAGTTTTCAGAGTGATTACATTCATACAATTTAGCAAAGATAGAAGGAGATGTGTGTTATATTGTCTTTTTTTGTTCCCCAGTTTGTATAGATCTCTACTGTGGTCGGTTGACTTGCACATGATGTGTAATGTATGCCATGTCATGTACAACACAACTCAGGGAACCACAGATAGCAGATGTGTTAACTCCTGCTGAGATAAAACAAACATAGTTCCCCTCAAAACAAAACAATACACCAGAAAACTGTGTGGGTGAAAAAAATGGAGCAAAGGCACCCAGCTCTATTTCGTTGTGTTATTGTCAATGAGTTCAGTTGGCCAATTCTCCAGTGCCGATCTGTAATTTTGCTGCAGGATGTTTGCCAATGAACATTGTGTATTTGGCTGGAGCTGGTCTTTGATTGGTATTTGTCATGCAAATATCACACTAATTTATGGGATTTGGATGGAGTGTACTGTACCTAATTATCATTTCAACATCTTTTTTGCACACAATTTATAAAAAGAATGCCAAAGTGTTATCAATGAACCTTATCTTTCCAGATTCTTTCATTGGAAAACCTTGTGTCTGTGCAATTATTTAAATTGATATCCATTCAATTATTATGTCAAAGAAGCATGGTAGAATGAGGTGGTGCATTATTTTATCACAAGCAGAATGTTAAATCCTTCATATCTTGATGTTCTTCTTTTCCATGTAATGCATTTTACTACCACATTTTCACTTGATTTATTATCAATGGTTGATTAGAAAGAAACAATGATCTCTCACTGGTTTTTCGTCTCACCTGAAACAGCTGTTGGCTAGACTGAAATGTCATTTTTTGTCTGTCAGATTGTTAGTCTGTAGATGTCAACATTTGAACAAGAAAATATTGAATTTAATGATTATTATCAATGAACACTTTGTATGACATTAAGTGATTAAGCTGTCATTTTTTTAGGATGAATATGTGTACTATTATGGGTTCTATAGAGCTTGTTGATTTATTTATTCTTGAATTTGCAGTCATAAATCAGTGATTATTTCAAAAAAATTATTGACAAGGACATTACTGCATGACTGTGATGGATTGAGCTGTAATTTTTTGTTGGATGATGCATCCTTCTGAATAATACTGGTATCAGAGATGAACTTTATGCATAAGTGACAAATCTTGCCTCACTAAACAAGTAAAAAAATATGTTATCATATTATTTATTGACTATGATGATGTTGCAGACTATATTGGTTGGATTAAGTGAATTGAATGGTATTGACCAGTATCAGTGATGAACTTCAGCGACCAGTCATGCCTCAGTGAGCACTTAAAATATCAAGAGAATATTCAGTGACTATGATTGATGTAGCAGAAATTATTATGACTATGAATCTTGATGACTAGTTTAAATTTTTCATCTTGATGATTGATATAGTCATCAGGAACAAACTTCTTTTCAGTTGACAGTCATGACTTGATTTTAAAAAAAACCTTTTTTTTTTCAGAATTTATATACTCACATTTCTCCAACTGATAAGTGAAAGTTGTGGAAAACCGCATCTCAGAATTTTTATCATTACCCTGTTGAATACGGGGAGTAAGCAAAATAAGGTGACAGGCCCTAGACTCTGCTGTGTATCTGGTTTAAGTAAAGAATTACTTTGAAATCTGCACATCAAAACCCAATATTGTAGGGATAATTTCTTGTGAAAATTAGCCATATTTATAGTATTATATTAAGTATAAATACTTTTAAAGTTGGCATTATTTTATATTATGAGGTTCTCTATTTTAAATTATAAAATGCATTGAAGTTTATTTTTATTTTGCCCATCAGAATATTATCCATTTTTTGAGTGCAAACAGCTATACTCTAGTTTCAAAGATTAATAGGACTTTTAAAATGAAACTCTTAATCTTTCATATTGATTTCATAGGAGGTTTATCAAAACACTAAGTGGATATAAGAGAAATATTGTGAATACTGTCGGAGGAATGCATGTACAAGTAGGATTTTCAATACATATATAATTTAGGAAACAAGTCATCCCAGGCCATTTCTATTTGCTGTCCAAACTCTGGCAAAAGGTCAATGCTGCAGACCCTATTGCACTATTAGGTTGAGAATATTTCAGGAATAACTGCACCAGGGCTATGTGCAGCTGTCCTGTCATCATTATTGATGTATACTGTCTTGGGAGAATACCATCCACTGCTGACTTTTTATCATGGAACTCCATGTCAACATGATTGCAAAGTATATTTGTGGAACAAAATTTTGGAGGAGTAATTTGGCAAAATTATTAAGTATCCCAACTGATAGATGAATGAAATGATTATTTGGGCTTACCATTTAGTCATAAGTGATTGCACATGTGTCAAGTTTCATTCAAATTAAATATTTGCATCATATACAAGGACTGGTCTTGACAATAAGCTTTTTACAGCAGACTCAAGTCTAAGAGTTCAGAGAAATTATACTGATGGTGTCTGGTTTAATGATCAATGCAGTCAGCATACATTTTAACTTGTTAATAGGTTATGAATATTCTAACAATCTCTGATGCCATTTGATGATCTAAATTTAATTAGATATGATAATTGTTTGTATGGATATATAATTATAACCTTGTGCATTTTTCTCGGAGATGCTCTTTGAGAAAGTTTCTCTTTGGGATTTATATAAGCAGAATATTTGTGTACATTCATTTTTGTATGTAATTCACATGTTTTCTGGCTTTATGTTTTAAAGCCAGAAAACATGTGAATTTGAAAATTAGAAAATAGATTAAACTGCAAACTGTCACAATCACATTCTTTTCCAGGGCTTGAGGATGAAGAGTTTGCATTTATAGCCTGAAAAATTCACAATTATATTCTTATGGCCGACATTGTCAAATATATGGTGTTTGGGGGGGGGGGGGGGGGGGGGGGAACACTGTCTTTGTACACTATCTGAATTTATTCATATGATAAGGAAATAAACAAAAAACAAATATCAGTCACAAGTCATATTGATATAAAAAAGTTGCACTGTATTTGATTAAAGATAGCAAAGGTGCACTTCATTTGATCAAATATAGCAAAGATGCACTTCATTTGATTAAATATAGCAAACTTCATTTGATGGAACACATTTGATTGAACACATCAAAGGTGCACTTCATTTGATTAAATATTGCAAAGTTGCATTTCAGGTGCACTGTATTTGATTAAATATAGTAAAGGTGCACTTCATTTGATTAAATATAGCAAAGATGCACTTCATTTGATTAAAGATATCAAAGTTGCACTTCTTTCGTTTAAACATAGCAACGGTGCACTTAATTTGATTAAATATATCAAAGGTGCACTTCATTTGATGAAGTATACCTTGAAATAAAAAAAAATACTTTTTTCATTTTGCAGCAGAACCTGACTTAAACCCAGACTCTGTTCATCCAGATTCGAGTCTGTTCTGCACAGATTACCGGGGCGAGATAGTGCAAGGCGGGGAGCAGTTCAAATCTCGTTTGGATCCCTGTGAGCGGTGCGTGTGCGAGGGAGGACATGCCGTGCGGTGCATGGCTGTGCGCTGTGCACCACCCGAATGTGACCTGTTTGAGATCGAGGAGGGCGAGTGTTGTATATTTATTTGCCTGACACCAGGGGGCGGTCCTCATGATGGGAATAACAACACTGGCCTGGTACCAATGGACACAATTCCAGGTAAGATATATTCATGTCAGAAAATGAGATTTAATTTGCATTTTAAAAGAATATTAATATTAATATAATGTCACATTAGAATATATAGCTTTTATTCTTAGTCACTATTAATAATCAGCTAAATGATGCCCATGATTAAAATCCCACCATTCAATTCTTTAGAAAAGGGTCAAACAAGTTCAGAATATTTGTTGCAATGCACTCATCAGGAACAAGTGCTGGGCTTGAGATTCTTAGGGATTGACACAGTGTGCATGGTGTTCAGGTGTTGTGGTTTGTATAATGAATCATAACAAGGGCCTACCTCACAATGGGACGTCACACACAACAGGTGTGATCCTTTTGCTGAGAAGGTGCAAAGTCATTACTTTAATTGCACAGAAGGGTATCATTATTCAGTGGTCACATATGCATGCCTGATGGCCATTCTTTTTATTTGATAATTGTTTCTAGACAAGGTACGATTTTATTTAATGTGACGGTGTACTAACTGAACTGCTTGTCGGCCTTGTACACTGTCTTGTAATGTTAGCTGAGAGATCAATATGCTTCCACTTTGAGGCCTTTCAAGTATACTGCAATGTTACCAACTGGTGTTGGAAGACAAGCTGATGATTCGCACAGGAAGGTGCAGCAGTACCTCAATCACATACTTAGGAGTATAAGAAATCAAAGTAGCTGTCAGACACATACATACACACACATATATATTTAGTTTATCCAAGTATTAAGAATGCAAAGAAATGAAGTTTATGAAAAGTAGAATTGATAGGGTTTTGGATCTATTACATTTTGAAAATACAATATGAATACATTGACACATGAAGTTCAGGAGTTTTTGTTACTAGCATTATCTCCTTATACAATACTTCCAGTACAGAGATCAAAACACTCCCTGTTTGCTGCTGTAACAATGCCAAACTGTGACCACTGGATCATGGTGACAGGATCTGTGCAACACATGTTACATTTCCTGGTTCTCACTGGTCACAAAAAAGTGCTTTGTTAAGAACAAAGACAGGATTGTTTTCCCAATAAATAATAACTACAGTTTTCATATTCATGTGATAGAGTTTATTCAGATGATATGTAGATCTGTGTAGATTGTTTATACTAAGAATGGTGAACATTGCTTGATCTAGGGGATCTAAGAAAGAATAAAACAAATCATAATTATATGAATACGGAAAATGATATTTTTAATGCTAATTAGAAATTTTTAAAAAAATGACATTTAAAAAAAGTTTGAAGAGATTGAAAATCCCCAAAAACTTATTATAAAATAAATAAAATTATAACAATTATAAATAATTTTTATATTTTTGGCAAATCACTTCTATGTTCTGCCATTTTGTTACATGATATATGAGTAAATGAGAATTTGATATATGTATATATAGTACGAACCTGCTTATATATACAAATACATTTACGTTACATTCATATGAGTCTGCATAAATGTATACATGACATGAATGTTCAGAGGGAATCAGGGCAAATTTTCACATGCAGGATTATTATGACCTGAAGGTACACCAGGTTAGCTAGACCCCTTTTTCTATCACATTGGAGTTTCCTCCGTGTGAATTTCCTAAATGTTTATTGGTTGATAAATTTTAGAGGTACAGGCATTGAATAGCAGCAAAATAAAATCATAAATATTCACTTTTAAGCGATAAAAAAATTATTTATGAACACAGGCCAAATGACTGTTCTTCCATTAGATTATAGACAATAGGGAGAATACAAAGATGGACATTTACTATCTAATGGCAGAATAACCCTGGGTTCTTTTTTTCTCAGAAATTTGTGTCAGACAATGATTTGTCAGATGTAGCACAAATAAATGAACTAGATCAGTGAACTGGATCAGTGAACTAGATAATATAATTATTTTTAGTTGCTGCATAATATATGTTTGAACTTGAGTGCGGACTCCTCTTTTGAAAAGTTGAACTCGTGTACAATGATTTGGAGCAGTCATAAACGTAATTCTGCATTGACAGGGTATTTAAGCAGTGAAGTCTGGTGTGAAATATTGTATCTCAGACACCACCTTGCATATTTTAACTTTCAGAGAAATGAAATAGGGACACATCACTTATATAAAGGTCACAAATTACTTTTAAGGTAAATCACAATGACAACAATAATTACAAAAGTTGAATACTACAGCTTTGTTATTTTTTGTGTTGGACTTCATACTTCATAAGACACATTGCAAGTTTATAGAGCATATCCAGCTGATTATTTGAGTGGCTGACCGAGGTTTACCTCCAATATTTATGGCCAGTGTACATGGTCTTTAGAAGGACGTTATGGGACATGAGGTCTATTCATGACCTGGCACGCCCCTGTGTATATGGTCTACAGAGGTCTGTGTGGGGCCTGGCACACCCCTGTGTATATGGTCTACAGAGGTCTGTGTGGGGCCTGATACACCCCTGAGTACATGGTCTACAGAGGTCTGTGTGGGGCCTGGCACGCCCCTGTGTATATGGTCTACAGAGGTCTGTGTGGGGCCTGGCACGCCCCTGTGTATATGGTCTACAGAGGTCTGTTTGGGGCCTGGCACACCCCTGTGTATATGGTCTACAGAGGTCTGTGTGAGGCCTGATACACCCCTGAGTACATGGTCTACAGAGGTCTGTGTGGGGCCTGGCACGCCCCTGTGTATATGGTCTACAGAGGTCTGTGTGGGGCCTGGCACGCCCCTGTGTATATGGTCTACAGAGGTCGGTGTGGGGCCTGGCACGCCCCTGTGTATATGGTCTACAGAGGTCTGTGTGAGGCCTGGCACGCCCCTGTGTATATGGTCTACAGAGGTCTGTGTGGGGCCTGGCACACCCCTGAGTACATGGTCTACAGAGGTCTATGTGGGGCCTATTACACCCCTGAGTACATGGTCTACAGAGGTCTATGTGGGGCCTGGAACACCCCTGAGTACATGATCTACAGAGGTCTATGTGGGGCCTGGAACACCCCTGAGTACATGGTCTACAGAGGTCTATGTGGGGCCTGGAACACCCCTCTGTACATGGTCTACAGAGGTCTATGTGGGGCCTGGAACACCCCTCTGTACATGGTCTATTACACCCCTGTATATATATGGTCTACAGAGGTCTGTGTGGGGCCTGGCACACCCCTGTATATATGGTCTACAGAGGTCTATGTGGGGCCTGGAACACCCCTGAGTACATGGCCTACAGAGGTCTTTGTGGGGCATGGAACACCCCTCTGTATATGGTCTACAGAGGTCTGTGTGGGGCCTGGCACACCCCTGAGTACAGGGTCTACAGAGGTCTATGTGGGGCCTGGCACACCCCTGAGTACATGGTCTGCAACGAGGCCTCTCATACTTTTCCAGCAGCGAGTAGTAAACTAGATCTCAGGAGTATGTAAGTCAGGTGCATGTAAGGCAAGGCCAGAATATCCAATGGTCCCCAGTGGCTTGAGAGCAATTGACAGTCTATTTGCTAGTTGAGGCATCCTGCAGCACCCCAAGCAAGCCTATTTGTCAGTCGTGGCAGGTGCCACTTAGCCGGTAGTGTCAGGGGCACAGTCCCAGCTTCACGATATTGATGCCTCTACAGGTGTCACAGCAGCCAATACTGCCCCACGTCTTGATCCAATATCTAGTTTATTTCAAATTATCAGGCCAGTGGTTTGTTTTCTTTGGAATTTGAGTAGAGTCCGAACAGTACAGAGGTTTATTATGTCTCAATGGAAGGTGAGACATATTACTCCCAACTTACCAATGGCATGGACTCTATTATATGCAACTATGTTAACACATTTTGTACTACCTTGACTCTGTTTAAAGCACATCACACCGACTGTGCCTTCTATACAGTCCTTAAATATCTAGTATTACTTTCTTTAATGTTTCATTAAAAGCAATGAAGATATTCCAGCTAAAAAATCATGCTAACACAATTGCTCTCCATTTCAAAATTCTAATATGTTCTCTGCCACTTCAGTTTTTGTGGCTGATGACTAGTATGGTTCGGCTTTCTTAAAAGCTAATTTTCTCCAGTGTAAATCTTACTATTATTAAGTCATACATGAAATAGTTTATTTTTGAAATGCAAAATATCATATTATTTCACAGATTCAGTCACAAACAGAGAAGAATTATGTTCCTATCATCAGTGCATCAATGGAATTTTCTGTGTGTTTAGTTTCCGTAACTTGTTTAAACTCAGATAACTGGCTTTATGATTTGCTTACAGTCCTGCTTATAATCTACAGGAAATATTTATCAAGTCTTCAGACAGGATTAGACCAATGGACTGAGAATATGCAAGGCTTTGAAGCTGGATTATACTTATCCAGCATAAGAGGCTTTGATAGATAATACTAACTAAATGGCTAACATTTTATGGGAATTGTATATCTTGCCAGTAATGTCATTTATGCACTGCACAATAAAGGCTGCACATCTACAGTAATAACCATAAAAGACATTTTAAGTGGACATGTTCATACTCATGCATCATATATTTTTGATAAACACAAAATTGATTCCCCAAAGTCAATTTTCCTAATCTACCATCATCATTATGAGAGACCTTTCTATAAGGAAATGCTTTCATAGAGGCAGTAAGGAATATGTATGGTTCAAAATACAGCAAAAACTTTAAAAATATATAAATAAATGAATTTATATAAATTCTTTATGTAACACTTTTAATTGACAGTATGTACATATTTTCTCTCAGATTTGTGCATTATCTGATTTTAAAAGAAATAGATAGATTTAATTGTAAAAGAATTATCCCAAATTATTTGTGACAAAAATGTTTACACATTAAAAAGGTGATAAACACTCTTAGCCTTTAGGAAGGTGTAATTACTGGTCAAGAGGCTTGGATTTCAGTATCAACAAACCAGCTGATAAAGTCGCACATGCTTGAAACCACCATTCAGCTAACATAGAATATACTGTCTCCTATGTTTATAATATAATTGTATGCAATGGTGAGTTAAAGTTAAAAGTTTAGGCTTTATCAGGTCAGAAAGGTGCTTGCTACTGGGACTCAATGCCCTACTTTTTTTTAAGTGGCACAGGATTTCACATTTGCACTGTCAAATAGAAATGATACAAGAAACCATGGCTTTTAATAGTCAGTTATGGGTATACATGAGAGAAAAAACACAACTCAGTATTGACTATAGATTATACCCCTGCCACTAGCAAGAGCAACAGACATTCACTAATGACCCACATCACAACTGATCAGTAAACATTTAAATAGACAAAGATAGAAAAAAAGCATTGTATTATCATTCATATGTTCCATAGAGAAGTAAGAACTAGCACCACACTTCACTGTTACCATCCCTTATGACCCTTTTTTATGCTGTGAGGGTCCATACAGGGACTGGAAATAGGTTCAGAATTGTACCATTTTTGTACATCTCCCACTAAAGTTTTGTCCACTGACTTTTTTAGTCAGTAAAGCAAGTTTCATAGTAAAAAAAAGCCTATGTGTTGTCTGCTGGGACAGACAGGTCAGTGCTGTTGTTCTCAGCAAAGGTGTGATAAAAATAGGTGTCTGCTGTGGTATCAAGTGAAGTCAGCCGCAAGAGAAATCAGCCCCAAGGAGAAGTCAGCCACCAGATTTAGGTGCCTAAATTATCAAGTTACCAGAAGGAAATGAACAGCCACTGAGGTTCCCTGGGGTCATTCAATACCCTTAGAGTCAAATAGTCCTCTTGAAGGAGATTTCATCAGTTTTGAGCCATTACAGCATGACTGGACTCTTGGGGGCCGAGTTCACCTTACCAAGGCAGAGCTGATTTCACTTTGGGTCCGACTTCACTGGTATTCTCTGCTGTCCCACCACTTGTCTACGACACTGGACACACTTTTGTGAGGCTGTTATGCATAAATCCGATAATAATGTCATTATGCCTGACAGTTGCTTGACATGCCTGACCAACCATAGCATGGTAGCCTATCATGACTAACTTATAAATATCCATGACGAGCTGCATCTGCTCTCAAATTGAAACCCCATCTTCACTCTTCAGGCACTGATGTGAGGAAGGGGTGTAAAACTCAGTCAAGGACTGCAAACTACAAAAATAATCTCAAAGAAGAGAGCCTTAATCCATATATGCTTCAGAAACATAATACTAAGTATAGAAATTTGTGTGCCATAGAAAAATAAAAAGACCAAAGATCTTGTTTTATCCTGCTGTTGAGGAAAATGTAGATTACATTTGTTTGTTTGCTTGGAATTTTACATTACTTTCAACATTAATTTAATCATTTTGTGATGAGAATTACTTGAAACAGATTACAGATTTACAAGGACAACAACCCTTTAGGCCCTGGTCTCAGCTCATATGAGAAATTGTAACATGAACTCAATCCCGGCATGGCCAGGGATTGAACCCCAGACATTTGAATCACCACAGAACAATATGTGCTAATCAGCTTACACTCTAACCAACTGCACCTGTGGCTTCTAGATTAAATATTTTTCAGATTATATGTTTTTTAGATAAAAGTTATATGTTATTTGTTTCATGGAGGTAAACATTGGTGTTTTGCAGAAGAGATGGACAACCACAGTCTTGGTTTACGCTTGGTGGCGAGCACGGTGACCTCCTTCCTCATCCTGGCTCTTCTCCTCTTCATGGTTCATCGCCTTCGCCAGCGAAGAATTCTAATCATGATGAGACGTAAGATTTATCACCTTCCTCAATATTATTGTTTTATTATTAATAGGAGATATCTGCAAAACAAAAATATTCATGAAGGGATAGATTATAAAATCTAAAATTTATAAATATTTGTAATGTAGACAACAAACACCTATTCTTTGATCTATTATCTTACAATACTGATGATTAAAAAAAACCCACACAATTGTGGCCATACAAATTATTTTCTATAAAATGTGTTACTTTATTGCAGGTATGAATGAGGAGCATGGGCATGATGATGCTGTTGCATACATGTCCCAGTTTGACCAGATTGACATGGGCATAGAGTACCCACCCTATGAGGATCCACCACCCCCATACACCCCTCCTAAACCCCCCAGCATACCCATGGGCGATGCTCCACCCCCGTATGAGGCCGCCACAGGTAACAATAACATCGGGGAAGGAGGTGGTGTTGGGGGCGATAATGGACCTTTGTTGCCCAACGGAGGGTCACGTCCTTTGCAGGGTTCGGGTGAACGCACCAGACCTGATCTGATTCCCAACCATGTCGACATGCGCAGGTCCATACAACTCACAAACGCTAATCTTATCGGGGACTTTGGAGATAGCACCACAGATGAACCAGACGAAGCCATGTTTGCAGACATCGTTGATCATGGACGGAGACATTTCGATTCCAGTGGAAATGGTGAGAGTGAAGTAAGTAGCAGCAGTGTTAATTCTGCGGCAAGTCCCCAGGCAGAACAGTATGGTTTATCCGTTGCTGTGGCAACCGTGGCCAGCGACGTGTCTCCAAACAGCCCATCTCATGTGATCGTCAGACTCCACAGCAATGGACCACAATCTCAGGTCGTTAAGAAATCCGGCGATGTGTCCACATCCTCTGGTCAGTCCAAAGAGGACACTAATGTCTCAAAGAAAGTCAACAATCCTCGCACTCAGTTTCTCAAAAGATCTGACAGTATGGAAATAAAACACAGCAATAGCAGCCCCCGAAACTCATATTTCAATGGGGAAGCAACAGGCTCTGGAAATCAAGACACAAGTGCAAATAACCTACCTGAAAATGAACCAAATCCAGACCAAGATGGGAAGTCATATTGTAATCCTGCCTTTGATTCTAGTGCTCCGCGCAATAAATCATTAAAGACATTTAGAATATCAGAAGAAATAGAGCAGTCCTCATGTTGCCAGGGATCACCTTCTAGTCCAGAAACCACAGAGGCTGGGTTGCAATGTGTGTCATATCATAGTCATAGCAGTGAAGATTCTGCCACAGAGAAAGACGAGAGAGGAGATGAGGGTACAGCTCAAAGACCCCCTGGACTGGACCTTGATCTGATCAGCTCAACAGAGGCAAGTCAGGAGCATACTGTATCACCTTCTATGATATCCGACCATGTTCTTCATGCTGCAGATGGGGCAGTTGGTTTATCACCATGGCAACTCACAGTCAATGGCCAGTCACAAGCAGTCGGGGGTATCAGGGTCGGAAATTCCACTCCAAGTACTGGAAATTGCACGCCGCAGTCTCCGATGTCACCGGTGGTTCCTCTCATGGGCAGGTCTGGCTCCATTGGATCACATGTGTCACAATTCTCAGTGTGTTCAGAGACTGGAGAGAAAAAGAGGCCGAAACACAGCCTGCCAGTTGCTATTAGCAACGATTCTCAATACCCATTGTCTCCCTTGTCTTCTAAGTATGTGGCACCTCCTCTGCCTCCAATGGCAACCCCACAGAACAGGCCCTCCACAATCATGACAAGCAGTCAAAGTGGCAGCTCATTGGCTGCTTCCAATTTGGGGGCTACACATTCACCAACAGGGGCACATGGTTCAAGCCAATCCAGCTCTAGTAGAAGCACACTCGAAAGAGAATCTCATCCACCAAGAATAAGTTATGTAGATCAAAATTTTAATGATGTGGGTGTGACAGAATCAAGAACTGCTTTAGAGATTGACGACAATGAGGTAGAAAAACAAAAAAAGCCCTCAAGAATCAAAAGGTCAGACTCTGGTAATTCTCGGTCGGGAAGCCGTGAAGCTAAAGGGGAGGATCAAGCTCAGAGGAATACTGTTAGAAAACTCAAGCAGAAAAAAAGGCGCTCTCGAGGTAGTATTCAGAGTCCAGCAGATGGTGCTGCATTCAATGGAGATGTAAATGATGATGGTGATGTTCTTAATCAAAGCCCAGATACAAATAAAAAATCTACAAAGGCTAGAGATTCTCCTGGAACAACATATAAACAGTATGGATTTATAGATGATCCTGATGTGTTGGCATCTCGGGATGTTGATCTCGATGCAGAAATTTCTCCAAAGCTAGAGGGGCGTAGGGATAGCTCAAAGGAAAGGAAAAGGAGAGGCTCAAAAGACAGAAAAAGAGATGTGTCCAAGGAGAGGAGAGACAGGTCAAAAGAGAGAAGAAGAGATGGTTCCAAATCTAGGGAAAATTCAGGCGAGAGAGCAAAACGAGATGGTTCCAGAGAAAGGAGGAGAGACAGGTCTAGTTCTAGAGACAGAAATAAAAGATTGGTTTCCTCCCGTGAGCAAGGAAAAAGAGACAGTTTCAAAGACAGAGATAGGACTGTAAGGGATGGCTATATGGGTGATGTGTCTGAAGATAGCTCCAGGTATAATGAGCCATCGTGGAGACGAAAAAAATCGGCACAAGATCAAGATTTTATTGATGAGAACAGAAAAAATGGAATTGAGATGATTCCAACCAAAGAGAGTAGACCATTGGAAAGAGATATTGTCCATGGCTCAGCTAGTCTGGAACGTAAAAGAAAGCGTCGGTCCACTGGAGATCATTTTATTCCTGATTCACAGGTAGTAGCAGCCATTTTGGCCAATGGGCATATTGACAGACTTGATAATGCCAATCAAATGAACAGTCTACGAAATAATAAAATTGGACACCAAGGGGTAAAGTCATCAAAATCTCGCTCAAGTATGAGCAAAGATGGTAGAAATAGTATTCCTGTGATAAGTGACAAGCAGCCCCTGCCGGACAGGTAATCACTGGTTACAGATATAGGATCTAATATTGTCTTTATTCTTAGAATATTGGTCAGAAGTTGTACATTTAAATATAATATTATACTCAATGTGTCAACTGAATCATTGTAATATATAAATTATAAATTATTGAGAAAGGAAAGGATCATGTTGTAATCGATGAATGTTTATATTCATTATCACAATTATTGTACTTCATGTTCATGTTATATATCACTGAAATTGTGACAGAACAAATATATACAGTGAGACAAGGTCAGTGAGGAGTTATATAGACTTTGATAAAGGTCTTTATGTTATCTAAACATTTATATTGTAATGACTGTTCTTTAACCATTTTGCACATTTTAGTGTTTGGTGTAATAAGTTAACAGTATTTATCACATTTTATATTTGAATTTTAGTGAAAATATATATGAAAAATATGGTAAATATTAAGGAAGAAATCTGCTATACTCAAATGTCAACATGACCATCTTGTTGCTATATAGTATATTCCATATTCAATTTTATTTATTTTAAGGACCAAATCCTTATCTTGCCATAATGACACTCTCAACAGCTTAATATAGATATCAGATGCATATGTGAAATAATCAACTTGAGACATGGATTAAAACCTTTTATGCAGGAATATTTTGATTGAGCAGTCTTTAATTTTTAACGACTTTGAAATCATTGAAATTTACAACATATAATGGACACTCAGTCCAGAAAATGATACCGCACCTATTTAAGACATGCTAATTTTTGCAATAATGAATGCTCAAATCTAGTGGGAATAACGCATAATTTTCAGATGCATGACAGTTTAAACCAAACTTTTCCAATAATATACAGTCATCATTACATGGGAAGAGCATACAATCCTTGAAGGACTGTGCTGAATGATAGAGGTTTTAAAGTAGTGGAGTTTTCATTGCAAGTCTTGTCAATACATCAGACAAAACATATGTTTTAAATTGTCAAGGTTTAAACAGTGGAATAGCCAGAGTTTTCAATTTTATCTGTGCTGACTGTGTCAGCATAGCTTGTGCAGTGAGGGGGGATTTTCTGTCTGTCTGTCAACTTTGATCTTCTCTTCTGAAACTACTGGGTGGAGATGTGTTTTCAGGGG
This sequence comes from Amphiduros pacificus, assembly GCA_949316495.1. NCBI lineage: Eukaryota > Metazoa > Annelida > Polychaeta > Phyllodocida > Hesionidae > Amphiduros > Amphiduros pacificus. Next base: position 51,159,856 of record OX439001.1, on the reverse strand, counting down.
ACAAATTCTAGGTTGCCATTTTGAATAACATTATAGCCAGTGAGAATCAAGATAACAAGTTGGAGCCAAATTCAATACGAAACATGCATTTTGATTGGTCAAAATTGTCTGCTCAAGTCTGCTCTCGGAAATTTATGAAGCAATTTCCAGAAAATGTTGAAAAAACAATAATCAGCATAGCTCTAAGGCCATTGGACAATGTTTGAACAATTCAGTTGCTATCACGGAGTTGTCAGGTATTCAGTACTGTGGCTCCACCTCGACATTCAGTGCCGCTTTCTTGTATTCTAATTTTGTGTCAGGATATTATGTGAAAATGATGCATCTCCAATTACAATTGACTTTGCCATGGCCTCTGTTTCGTCTTCACCTGATGCTTATATTTGGAAATAGATGAATATGGGTTCAATAGCAATTGCCATAATCCATACAAAGCAAGATATACTCAAAAGCAAACACTATTTAACTGTACCCATAAACTGATAAATGCACATACAAACCTTTATATATTTCCATGAGCAGGAGATTTTTAAAAAAAAAATTCAATGATTTGAAAATGATTTAATACAATGACAGACAATGAATTGTCTTACATATGTTGCACCTGGAACATCCAGTGCCTCATTCTAAATATAGCCTCAGTTTGAGACTTGTGGAATATCGCAATATTGAAGTGATGGAGTCAGCCCCAATATTTGGTACATTATTTTTAACTGATTGACTGTTCTCAACCTGCAAAACTTAATATTTAAAATGTTAATTTAAGAAGCAGTTTGCAGGCAGTTCCAGGAAATGTGTGCAAAGATTACAAAAAAGCAATGTTCAGCACAGCTCTAAGGTCATTGGCCTTTCTTTTATTGTCTAATGATTTGCCTGTCTTTGTTTTCAAGTAAATCATTATTTATATATTTATCATAATGATAAAACAGTGTATTGACAAATGTTAAGATGTCAACAATGGGTGTTACTGGCTATGAAAGGGAAATCTTAATATCTTTTCAGTGGCAGTTTTAATGTGCGTCTGACACTTTTGAAATGCAACATTTTAGATTTATTCCTGTTTTATTTCTTTGACTACTTACTGATACCTTGAGGTGTTCTATATACATTTCCCTTTTTCTGAATCTGTTATTTTAATATTGCAACTGAGGTGCAATATTAAACAATATTTGAGTATCACATTTTGTCCTCCACATATAACAAATTTATTAGAAAACAGTGATTTTTTTTATTTGAGGAAACATACTTACCAAGGAGAATTTAGTATGACAGGCATTTATCTACTTTTATTGGGCATGCAAATTTGTTGAATGCATCCAGTGTTTTTTTTATTAATCACTGTCTGCCTGTGCATCCATTACACATTTTATATTTGAAGAAATATTTTATGAGTTACATGTTTATATTTAAACAAATGTAAAAATACTGCAGCTATTTATTTTAGCTTATACAGTTAGAGGGTGGAATCTTCTGTCATTCTGTCTGTCCATCAATCCACTGGGTGTATTTCTCAGCTATTCCTGGGAAAGATTTACTTATATCAGCAGAAGAAAAATATTTATTTTTCATTTTTTCTTTACTCGTGATTTTCATTTTCAAGGCATCTTAACCACAACTGGCTGCACCAAGGACTCAATCTCGCTCAATAGGTGCAGTACAACATACACCGTATATGGAATCAAGCTGCAACCAGTTAATGTTGCAATCATTATTTACAAATTTTACCAACCCAGAAAGTTATCAAACCACTTTGCAACAGTGTCTCAAGTGACAGTTGTCACAAGGTATATATTTTATATTTCAAGTACATTATTCTGTAACATACTTCAATACAGGCTATATAACATTGTTAACATCTGTTGATAACATGTCAAATATTGTGCAATCATGGAAAGAAATAATTGTTCTCCTTTTCAAAGGATTTATGATCATAAATTGTCATCAATTTAACCCAGATTGGCTGTCTCACAACTATTAGAGTTTTGATTATAGCCAGTTATGTTTTTCACAGAAGATGGCTAAAGACTACAAATACTGATTTTTGAAGATATCAGGAACTTTCTCAAATGATATTAGGCTCAATGTGAAATCCTCAGAAATCCTACAATCTTGAAATTGCCCCATGTCACTGGGTAAATAACTTCTCTTTATTAAAAGACTTGTTTGCAATAAAATGCCCCCAAAATAAGGTAAAATTACAAAAGTGAAAAAAATAATTGGGTCGTGAGGTGATTTGACTGAGGTTGGTAGGGAACTGGAACCAATCTTCTTTTTTCTAAGCCTGAGCACTTAACATTGATGTGAATGTAGAACATGATGTGGATTAGAAAGAGTTCAGAGATTTGATATTAATTATATTTATGTTGTAATGAAATCCAGGTGGCATGTCTGACTTTACCGGGCAAAATACAAATGTATTAATCATTAATATCACAGAGTACTTTCGTTTTTATTTATTAAACTACCGGTAGTTTCTCTGTACTGGTGTTAAGAACAAACTCTGAATGAATAAATATCAACATGTAGTTACGGAAATGACAGTAGATTTTAAATATCTGTGATGTGCCATGTTTTATCACAAGGGGGTGTCTATAGGCAATAGTTAGATATCATGGGTATTAAATGCACACCATAGCCATGCCCCCATCTTTCTATATTCCTTGATGTTCCTTTAATAATTTTAGAATTATTGACTATTTAAATTCCACTCCTGGGAGTAAATCTGTGTCTGTTTTGAATACATCACCAAAAGCTATTCAAACAGATTTTGATGGCACTTTCAAGGAAGATGATTAGTCAACAAAACAGTGTATTTGTCAGCCTAGATCTATTGTTGTCACATACCAAGGCCCAATCTTTTTTGGATTTTCATGATGATGAAAATCATAGGTCATTTTGAAGCAGTTGTATTGAAATTTGGTCAGATCATGCAAAATTCAAGGACAATCCAGCTTGCAGAGGTATGCACTCACAATGCACTCTACCATTCATCCTGGGGTTTTTAGCTATGTGTAGCATGGCTTCAGAAGTGATGAGGGGAACTTTTCTGTCATTCTGTCCATCAACTTTGATCTCTGAAACTACAGACTGGAGTTCTTTGCTATTAGCAAGATGCAAGATGTATTTTCATGGGACCAATTCTATATATTTTCTATTCGGGTCCGATTATTTTTCATATTGTTATGGTCGTTTTAAAAAATCTAGCAGCTTTCATTAAGTTGTTGGGGAGGCAGCCATTTTTAATAACATGACAAATATTAACCAATGAGAATTGAGATAACAAGTTGGGGCCAAATTAATGTTGCATGCATTTTGACCGGCCAAAATTATATGATCAAGTCTGCTGTGGGAAAGGATTTAAATAAACACTTAGGAAGCAATTTCCAGAAAATGTTCATTGCATAAAATTACCAAAAAAAACTGATCAGCATAGCTCTAAGGCCATTGGCCTATGTTTTTAAGCCCTCATTCAAGAATATATTTTTAACTTCTCTCTGTAAAAAGGTGAAACGATTATTTAAGTTTCAAAAAATGTTTATTTTTTTATTTTTTTTATTTTGGGGAACAATGGTTGCATTTTGATGCCGTGTGTTATAATATAACTGTAATATACATGATCATGGGTTTAAAGACGTGATAACAACAAAACTTGATCAAATATATGTTAAATATTGTTGATGTAAGCAGTGCCCTAGCTGCTAGTTTGCACACTGTCCAGGCTGGGCAGTCTATCAATGTCGAAGGCTTTATCACAAGTTCCTGTGTTCAAAATGTATGTAAATAATATATAATATGTATGATAGTATTTTATATTATTGCTATAATTATAAAGTTGTTGTGCATACAGTAAAAAAATGAGTCAATTTTCAATGCAAAAGTTAAATAAATCCATCTAGAGAATACCAATTTTGGTTGTTATTTTATCAGTCCAGTGTGGAATAAGCATTTTATAACAGTAACAAATATTCTCATAAGATCAACATCTCTAAAAGCAATCACAACTCAATAACACCTTAAATCAAAGGGTGGGGGATGTTGACCCTGGCAGTTCTCAGTCTAAAAAAAAACAACCTATGGGAGTTGTCTCAGCAAGTTGGTTTTATATTTCCTCTTTGCCCCAAATAATTGAGGTAGTCCGCCAGTGGTCAGTTACTTCCTTTGCCTCTAAATAATCACTGCTTATCCTTCATAATTAAAGAGATGATGAATATCAAGTAATATTTAGCAGTTTTGTGACTCCTACTAGTTATGTTGAACCAAATGTGTCAAAATCCATTTTCAACAATGTCTCTTGTGAGAGTGTCACAAGATCGTCAGTTTTATATAATTTTTAGTTTACACAACATTAATAACAACAAATACATTATTTTTTGTGTGCATCTAAGATTTTATTGCAATATAATATAATGGTCACATGTAGAAAGGATATGTCACTGAAAAACTCTCAAATAGGTCAAAACCACCAATTTTTTTACCATGTTTACAAGAATTCTCGCAATGGTGGAAAGACATTTTGCTTCTGACAACTGTTATGAATATAATATTATTAAAATTTATTGGCATTTCTTGTTGTGTTGCATTTCAAAACAGCCACAAATTAAGTGATCTAGGCCAAGCACATAATGTGCCATGTAACTCTGAGAAATTTGTGTTAAACGTCTATTACAGTGAGACCATACATCAACATCAATGTGCAGTCGGTGACTTGAATGTTTCGATGTATGCATTATTTCTGAGGTATTTCCATTGCGACCAAATAAATTGTTGGCCAATTTAAATGGAATGAATCCATTTAGGATCTGTTTGACAGTCTGTCAAATGCATATTTATTAATTTCATAATGAGAAGGGATATGTTTTATTGTGTAAACATCAATCTGCAAAAAAAAACCAATGTAATATGGCCAATGTCATTACACTGCATAATCCAATCCTTTACGGATACAATGTGCAAGCAAACAACTTGCATATGAAAGGCTACTTAACTTTTGTTTGACCACATTATGTGATTTTAGATCTTGTTTTTTCAAAAGGCCCCAATAATACCCATTTGCCACCATTTCAAACTGCAAAATTTAGTTGAGGGGTAAAAATTGAATTGCCTCACTTGAGTGGGATAAAACCCCATATGTAACAAATAAAATTGTTCAGAGTTTTGTAAAACAAAAGCCAATAGCCTTCATGCTATGCTGATCATTGTTTTTTTTCGTAATGTTTGGAAAACTTTTCTGGAAACTGCTTCAAAATGACCAATTAAATCCTTTCCCAAAACAATACCTATTAAATTTGGCCCTATATTGCTATATGGATTTTCATTGCCTAATATGTGTAATGCAATATGTTTCCTGCTAATATTTAAGAACTCCACCTGGTAGTTTCAGAGAAGATAAAACTTGATGGACAGAATGAGAGAAAATCCCCCCCACCCCCACCCCCATTACTGCAGAAGCTGTGCTGACATAAAATGTGAAAGTGGTATTGCCCTTTTTACCTCTCAAAACCATTGGCAAATGACTTGAACAATTTGGATCATTGCTCAATGTATGGCAAGAATTGCATTGAAGTTTATGGACAAGGAAATGTCAATTAAAAGTAACATATCTGCATAACATCCAACTTGCAGATTTGGATTGATTGCAGAATTGTAAATATTCTTGCCTATCCTTTTGGAAAGAAAGTTTTTGTAATTTTCAAACTGCCAAGTGGAGAATTATGTGAGATGTTTTCGTCCATGTCATGGACGTACATGATTGCCCATTACCTACAATATGACATCTAATAACAGTTCAGTTATTGATATATGTATGCTTGATATATGTATGCTTGATATATGTATGCTTGATATATGTATGCTTGATATATGTATGCTTGATATATGTATGCTTGATATATGTATGCTTGATATATGTATGCTTGATATATGTATGCTTGATATATGTATAACATGGCTCAGTAGAGATTCTCAAAGCATTTTTATAATCTATAATGGGTGTGTTTTATTGATTTTTTATATTTCTAAACTCTTTAGCTTCATCCAAAGCTTAAAGTACTAACGGCAACGGATACACTGGCATGAAGCTTGTCACATAACTAATTATTTTCTATTTAAAATAGACTAAATATGATTAAAATAATTACTGATATTTTCTTTCTTGTTTATGTATTAAATTTACAATTCTGTCCCTAATACAAAAAGTCATATATTCTATTTGAAGTAAATCTTTTCAATGTAAACATAATGATATTTGACAGTCATCAAAAGAGCAGTGGCTACATGATTTTTCAATAAATCGATGCCTGATGTGTTTCTTCAGGCAAGACAAGAAATTATTTATTTTTACCTGATGGGGTAAAAATTAAAACTGACCGAAGTCTGTTAGAAAGACAAATGTTCTGTAAAAATGTACTGTGATATAGCAAAAAGGTGGCAACGACAACTTGTGTGTTCCTGTTGTTCATGTCACAATTTCTTCTCACTCATGAATGGGAACAGACACGGATGCATATATGTACTAAAAATTCAATGTAAAGTTGAAGCAACTAATTATTCTGTACAAGCTGACAATCATTTAAGCACCTTATATCTCTGTACCTTCAAGTACAATACAAAAAATACTGCAAGCAGATATACAATTCAGGAACAGAGATAACATCTAGCAGCCAGCATTTTCCATTAACAATTTATTGTACATGTATATAAATTTGAACCAATGTAAAATCTGATTCATGCTTTGATTTGAATATCTTTGGCTAAATTTGCATCAATTATTTTATGACTGGTTTTTGCAGAGATTTTTCACAATATATTTCTCGTTGATAGTAGCATTGAAATAGATCATTAGTCAATTGATCACATTTTTCTAAGCATAATTATATAGTTAGCAAGTTAGTCTAGTTCATAGGTTCATAATTCCTATACATCTGTTCTTTATGAGTGATTATTAGTGTTCTGTCAAGGAACAAAACATTATGGATTGGGTCAAAAGGGTAATCTTATCTTTGCTAAAACTGTAGACATCATTATAAAGAACAATATCCTTGAAATTATTGAATATGAATGACTACTGTATACAAATTTTAAAGTGAACATTGCCTGATAAATTCAGTTAAGAATGCATACACACTCTCTCTTGGGATTGGTTACTGCATAGGAAATGGGCCATCCTTATTGCAAGTCATTTTAATTATCAGAAACAACTGAATTTTGAGTATACAATAATGTTATGTAAATGAGATATAAAATATAATCTGTACTGGAAATGCCTATGAAAATGGCAGTGTCATGAGTGATAGTGAGTGAATAAGAGAATGGGAAAAATATCTGATACAATATATCAAAATATCTATCTATCACAACTGAATTGTTTAACACTCTTCACTCACTCTCTGTTTGCTATCTACAGATTAATTTTTCAACTTTAACTTCAATCTTCACATTTTCTCACAGCATTTTAATTGCCCAAGCATTCCGTTATCAACATACAAACAATAATTGTGGTTGCAGGTAAATTAATAAAACAAAATTTTCCACAATGACTATTAGATTGGAAAATACACTGTTACCTCAAAATACCAAAAACAAGTTTGTGGGCATGTTTGTATTTTCTCTTTCAGTATGTGGCAAACCATAAAAATCGAGTAGCCAGTGATGACACATGGTTTTGTTACCCAGTGTAAAACATTCAGCCTCAATATGGATATGGTGAACACAGATGTATGATCTGCTTACACAGAGCATGAATCACTCATTATGCCCTATATCCCTAGGTCTTACTTTCCTCCACAGTTTCACCACTGTACCTGAAGGTTGTATTTAGTACTATGCATCCCTACAACTGTGATACCATTGTCAGTCATAAATGATTGTAAATCTTATAATTTGTCTGATTTGGATTCCTTTTTCAAACAATGTTTCGGCATAATCATCTGAGACAACAAAATGCCCAGTCATGCCAGAATATTTTTACAATGAAGGTCACTATGTCTGGATCAAACGTCAAAACAAATTATTGAGGCACACAGATTTGGCCAAATGTAATTTGTGTTGGTATTAGAAAACCACCCTTTTACTTTGTTTTGGAGATCTGGGCCATAAAAATTGTGTAACAACTAATCAACCCCCCTCCCCCTACCAAAACACACCACACTAGGATAGCCATAAGAAATGCTTGTCTTAATGTGGAGATTTGTGGCTGGTACACGTCAGGAAACAGTATGACATGGAATAGAATTTACATAACATTTCCTGTTACCTAATTGCTATAAGAATTTTTTCCACATAAAAATATTTATGTACTCAAAGGAGCACATCACATTTTTTATAAAAAGGTATACTTTACAGATATATTGATGTTTGTATCTTTAAGAGCTATAAATACTAGAAAATTTGATTTCAAAATATAAAATTACTAGATTTGTACACTGTATACTTGTAAATTGGAATGATTCATCGCACTTGTGGAATTAACGAATCACTGCTAATTGAGACTTGGTTTTGTTCTAGTCCCTGGTGTTTCTGTCCTGTAGAGCTTTAGGGAGTTGAGCACTACCTCCAAAAATATATGTAATAATACAATCCTGGACTGAAGTTGGAAGACAGTGACCAAATCGGAATAACCACTGTAAAAGAAACATATAATGCTTATGAGAATGGGATTATGTACATTTTGAAAAACAACATATCACAAGAAGTACAACACAAAATTGGTAGTTGTGACTGGAATATACATTGAAAATCAAAAAGAGTATTTGATAAATTTTCTAATATTCTCTGCACATCAAACATGTTTACAAAGAAATGGCTAATATTTCCTGAACGCCAAACAAGTTTTAAAAAACGAACCCTCCAAGGCTCCAACCAGCTGGTGCCCCCTGGTATATGATATCTAGTTTTAGGTTTGACTGCTAGGAGTGCATCTGTCATGGCTGCTATCACTGGGAAGAGGTTGAAGCTGGCTGTGGGGATGGAATCTTCTGCGGCCTTCACCTGACCATCCAAGTACTCCTGCCCATATGTTTCTCGAACCTCTTCATCCAATGAGGCCCAACTTTCCTTATAATCTTTTTTAATTCTATTCATCTGAAATGATAGCAATTTACACAATTGGCAATTTCATTAAAACGATTTGGAAAAGAGATAATCTGGTAATTTTTTGTTCAATTGTTTTGTTCAAATTTTACACTTGTATTTCTATACCAGGCTGTCACAATTAAGAGATATGCTATGATTAACATTTATTAATCTATAAACCATCTTGTGAGTATAATGTAGGCATAATCAGCTCAAATTGATTCAGTCACAGCAAAATAAGTTAAGTGTCTCCCTTTATCATTTAAGAACCGGACATGAACAACACCTTTTAATTACAATATCTATTCTATAAGTGATATCTATTCTTTTGTTTAATCAAGAAAAATGAGACAAACCTCTAAACACCCTGTGGCTCCTCCAAAGTTTCCTGGTTCTATAATGCTGACAGAAATGCCCCACTTTTTCACTTCTAGTCGCAGTGTATCAGAGAAGGTTTCCCCACCAAACTTTGAGATATTGTATGCTGCATTCAGTGGTGCGGAGACTTTGCCTCGAACACTTGTCACATTTACAACTCGCCCTGAAATATATATACTTTGTCATACAGATATGCACCTAATTAATGTTTTACTTACTAGAATTGTTTTTTATGTGTTTCCATGTAAATACAGTTTCTACAGGAATTTAAATTTTATCTATTAGAATCAATGTTTATTCAACAATTTCAAGAAATAGAAATGGAATATTTAACGTTAGGGGGAACAGGGACACTTCATGCAGAGGATCACAGGTGTATGAAATGTGTTGTTGATGGTTGCTAAGATACCAACAAGTAAGACGTCACTATTTCATTGATAAATAACCAAAGCACCATTATGACGTCATTGCTCCTTCAACTACACGAAATAGTGCACCATTATAACCCACCAAAGCTAACTAAATAGATAACATATTTCTGTTGAAATAGGATCAATGTTTTTATATACATATGGAAACATCATTTAGTAATCTTTTATGACTAATCCAATAGCCAGTAGCTGCTGCATTCGACCTCATCACTGCCCAGTGATACAAAAAAGAAAGTTTACAAAATATCATATTTCTCAAAATTTCCCACGCTTTTTATGACAAAATTGAGAAGTTTTGCAATTTTAATTACCAAATTTTAAGAACAGGTTTATTCCAAATATTATTCTATTTAGTTTAAATAGAGGGAATTTTGATTAATTGTCTTTATTTTGAGATATCTAACTTTCTTCAAATTCAAGTCAAAAATTACCAAATGGTGTCCAAAATTTACATTTATTTGAATAATTTTATTTACAAAAACACAAATTACTTGAATTATAAGACGTCTTTTAAAATTCTGTCTATTTAAACTAAATAACATCATTCTAGCTAAAGATCAATGTCTTAGTTCTGCAGATTGTTAGTGTAGTTATTCCCAAAAATGTTTTTCAAGTAAGCTCTATCCCTTCTTTAATTGTTACAAAAAAAACATCTTTTTCTGATTTTTGCTTCAACTTTAAATCTAAAATGATTAAAAATGATAAAATTTTAAAAACAAATTAAAAATCAAATCAAAAGAAAAATCAATCCCGAAGCATTTAATACATTAAAGGCTGAAATCCGTTTTGTAGTTATTTTCATACAAAGCAATTATCTTGCACCATGTCATTTTTTGTGGTTCAAATGACTTTTTTTGGCGGGAAAAAAGAACTTTAGAAGACACTGTTCCCCCTAACGTTAAGAACAATATGGTTAAGGTATATTCATGTTGTACAGCTTAACGGTTTATCTTAATAGTTGGGATAAGTTCAATATTTTATAGTGAATTGAAACAAAAGGAAGACAAGCCTTGATGATAGTTTACCATAATGGCTACATCTTTATATTGCTCACCTTGTGATATCCTGAGTAGAGGAAGGCAAGCCTTGGTGACAGTAACCATGGTTGTTTCTTTATAATGCTCACCTTGTGAGTAGAGGAAGGCAAGCCTTGGTGACAGTAACCATGGTTATATCTTTATATTGCTCACCTTGTGATATCCTGAGTAGAGGAAGGCAAGCCTTGGTGACAGTAACCATGGTTGTATTTTTATAATGCTCACCTTGTGAGTAGAGGAAGGCAAGCCTTGGTGACAGTAACCATGGTTATATCTTTATATTGCTCACCTTGTGATATCCTGAGTAGAGGAAGGCAAGTCTTGGTGACAGTAACCATGGTTGTATCTTTATATTGCTCACCTTGTGATATCCTGAGTAGAGGAAGGCAAGCCTTGGTGACAGTAACCATGGTTACATCTTTATATTTCTCACCTTGTGATATCCTGAGGAGTGGAAGGCAAGCCTTGGTGACAGTAACCATGGTTGTATCTTTATATTGCTCACCTTGTGATATCCTGAGTGGAAGAAGGTAAGCCTTGGTGACAGTAACCATGGTTATATCTTTATATTGCTCACCTTGTGATATCCTGAGTAGAGGAAGGCAAGCCTTGGTGACAGTAACCATGGTTGTATCTTTATATTGCTCACCTTGTGATATCCTGAGTAGAGGAAGGCAAGCCTTGGTGACAGTAACCATGTTTGTATCTTTATATTGCTCACCTTGTGATATCCTGAGTGGAAGAAGACAAGCCTTGGTGACAGTAACCATGGTTATATCTTTATATTGCTCACCTTGTGATATCCTGAGTAGAGGAAGGCAAGCCTTGGTGACAGTAACCATGGTTACATCTTTATATTGCTCACCTTGTGATATCCTGAGTAGAGGAAGGCAAGCCTTGGTGACAGTAACCATGTTTGTATCTTTATATTGCTCACCTTGTGATATCCTGAGTAGAGGAAGGCAAGCCTTGGTGACAGTAACCATGGTTGTATCTTTATATTGCTCACCTTGTGATATCCTGAGTAGAGGAAGGCAAGCCTTGGTGACACGGACCATGCCCATAATGTTGATGTCAACAACTCTCTCAAACTGCTCCATGGGCATCAACTCTACCTCTCCCATGATATTCAGACCAGCATTGTTTACGACACCCCACAACTCTAAAATACAATCATCCAAGATGTAACCAATACCAGTATACATTGAAATGTACAGCCAGAACTATAATGTGGAGTAGTAATATGGTACGTATTGATATACCTCCTGATGGAGCCTTGTCTTTGATGTACTGTACTACTGTTTGTATCTGCTGGGGTTTGGTGACATCCAGCTGCAGAACATGCATATTCTCACTACAGTTGTCTCGTAGATTCTGTGCACCAGTCCCATCCTTATCCAGGCATCCCGCAAATACCACCACTCCTATTGAGTCCAAGTGGTGAGCCAGCTCATGTCCAAAACCTGTATAATATTCTTGAAGTTTACTCAGAGTTTGAGGTAAAGAATTCAGGGCTTAATAATGTTTCACTTTAATATTTGAGTTTGTGCACAGACCAAATTAACCTATGACCTCATGGCTGGTGATTTGTCTGTATTTCTCTCCCATTGGATTTATACCTTTATCCATGTTTTTAATGGGATTCAATATTATGATTTTAAAGGTATTTTTTGTGCTAGAACTCATGTATTTTTAGCCCATATTTTATGTGAAACTGACATTATAATTTTGCCAGAACTATTCTCAATTTTCTACTTTTGTTGCTTTGTAAATCTGCATATGCTGATAATCAACCAATATTAAAATTTAGAATTAAAATATACTGTGATAAAAATATAATATATAAACTTTGAGTTACTTGGTCATGAAGAAATAGGAAATCATAAACAAACTTCTTTTTTTCAAGACATATTGATTTTTTCAACTTTTTCTCTTGATTTTGAAGATTTAACTGTGCAAAAACAAATTTCTCCAAACCTGTGTCACATCCTGTGATGAGAACCGCCTTATCTCGTACATGTAAAGTTGTGATTTCTGCTCTTTCAGCATACCACACTGCTGCCACCAACAAGACAAAGGCTGCGATGAGTGAGAATCCTGATGAGGTGTTAACCAGCATCATGAGAGCCAGGAATGCTGCCACGCCCACCAGGCACAGCTTCCACCAACTTGGACTGGCCATCACAGACGCTAATGACAACCAACACTGTTCCACTATTATGTTTGATCTGAAAGAAACAGCGTTCAGTGGTGGTATATTAACATGTATATGTATACAGATTGTCACTTTATTGGGAGGACCTGTTGCACACCCGATCATCTTGTTATGGTCGAGTAGGGGTCTTGTTTTGATCTTTCATGGTTATGTGGGTGTCTGGTTTTAAGTAAAAGCTTGTTAATAACAAAGCTGTGTCATGTATGCAAGACAGTCTTGATAAATCATTCTTCTTGTTTTATTCACTTAAAGAGCAGGTAATATGCTTGGTCGATATAATTTATAACCATGGTTATTCAATATACTGAACAAATTACTGGGGTATAAAATAAATTATAAGAGCAGGCTGGCATCATTACCATGATTATGTCGGAACAAATTGCAGCCCCAGAGAATGTCAAAAAATGACTTTTAAAAAGCTTTCATGAAAGCAGATTCTCGAGCAATTTTCCTTAAATAATATAAATGTTTCTACCCTAAACTTATCAATCAAATGTTATGACCCATATTTCCCCTGTATAAATTTCTGTACCATTTGAAAGTAGAGGAGTCTTCTGCTAAAATCCAAATCATCCATTGAATACTTTGTCAACAAACTTTGTTCAGCTGACCAGTGATCTGCTGCAAACACCTGTTTAGCAAAATTTTGTTAACAATCGAGCACTTTCAGATTGAGACACAAGTGTGATTTGGCTTTCAGAGGCCAGTTTGTTCATTAGTGTTTGTCTACTGGTACAGGCCTAACACCCCTACAGACCACAACAGAGGTCTCATACTTGTACACATGTGGCCAAATGGGGAGGTTTGCATCCTTCCTATCCGTTGCTGGTGGTAGATCAATGTTGATGTGCTTTCCATCCATTAGGTGTGAAAAAACATTTACCGGTAGTTCCTTCTATTAACTACTCTACACTCTATGAACCTTTGTCCCTTTGCAGATAAAATGAACCAGTAATTGCCAAGATAAAAGTCTTGAAAAGTTGAGCTTTTAAAGGCACATGTACAGGCACTCGCTAGTATATGTTCTCATTATCCTCCTAATTCACAACAAAATGACAGAAGTACCGGTACTTATTTTGTTGAATGGGACAAACACATTTGATATCGTCAATATTCAATATAAATTATTTTTTTCATCTATAGGAGAGAATTGAGTGCATTAACCTTTCAAGTGCAATTTAATGATAATTATTGGCTGAAAATTTTATTTTGTTTCCTGAAATTGTTACTATCAGAAGGTTGGCTGTGGACTTAATAAACAAATTTAATTGATTATGGAAGGTGATTTTAATTTTCATTTTGTGCTAACTTTTTATCAATATCATTGGTGACAGAATGACTATTCATGCAGATTCTTATTGGATAGTGTCTCAGTCAGCCAACAGATCACAGGTCATAACCTGAGATTGATCAATTCTGATTGTATGATATTTTGGTGAGATTCACATGCATGACTGGACAAGGTGGTCCAGATTTCAAACAACATCAAAACAGGGCAATGACGGGAGACATATTTAGAACTACCGATGTTAAGCAGAGTTAATATTAATTGAACAAATTGAATATTTGTAATAAAAACCTGTATTTACATACTAAATGACCAAAGAGGAAGTATGATGAGATTTAAAACAAAAAAGTTGCTGTGTGAGGTATTGGCTGCACTAAAATTTGCCAACGAACGAGTGTGTGACCTCACTATGTTGCCCTCTGGTGGGATTTGTTGACCCTAGACCAGAAGTTCTATTTTGCCAGTTTGTGTTGTAGCTATACATATCATTTATTTGTTGTCAGAATTAGTTTAGATATGAAATATTGCTTGCACTATCCTGTATTAGGGCCATCATTTTAAAACCATCATTAATTTGACCTAATTATTGTTCCAGTCTTTGAGGCAATAAGTTATATTGCTCTCAGATCCAGTAGAGGTCACATTAGGTTTTGTTCAAAGGAGCCTACATGTATGAAATGCAGACATAACTTGGACAGTTAGAAAAATGTGAGACAATTGCACAAGTGTGAGACAGTTGTGCAAGCGTGAGATAGCTGCACAAGTTGAGAACCAGTTAACAACAGTGAGTTAGTTGCACAAGTGAGAGACAGTTGCATTATAGTGAAAGATAGCTGCACAAGTGAAAGATAGTTACAACAGCGAGAGAAGGCTGCACAAGTGAGAGACAGCTGCATAAGATAATTTCAACAGTGAGAAACTGCTGCACAAGTGATCGAGATAGTTACAACAATGAGAGAGCTGCACAAGTGAGATATACTTCTGAGATAAATGCACGAGTAAGAGATGAGAGATACTAAGATAGCAACTACAGTGACACTGAGAGAATGGCACAACTGCCACAAGTGAGAGATAGCTGCATAACTCAAGTGAGAGATAGCCGCTTAAGTGAGAGATAACCGCTTAAGTGAGAGATAGCCGCTTAAGTGAGAGATGGCAGCTTCAGTGAGAGATAGCCGCTTAAGTGAGAGATGGCAGCTTAAGTGAGAGATAGCAGCCTAAGTGAGAGATGGCAGCTTAAGTGAGAGATGGCAGCTTCAGTGAGAGATAGCCGCTTAAGTGAGAGATAGCCGCTTAAGTGAGAGATGGCAGCTTCAGTGAGAGATGGCAGCTTAAGTGAGAGATGGCAGCTTAAGTGAGAGATGGCAGCTTAAGTGAGAGATGGCAGCTTCAGTGAGAGATAGCAGCTTAAGTGAGAGATGGCAGCTTCAGTGAGAGATAGCAGCCTAAGTGAGAGATGGCAGCTTAAGTGAGAGATGGCAGCTTCAGTGAGAGATAGCCGCTTAAGTGAGAGATGGCAGCTTAAGTGAGAGATGGCAGCTTAAGTGAGAGATGGCAGCTTAAGTGAGAGATGGCAAGTGAGAGATGGCAGCTTAAGTGAAAGATAGCCGCTTAAGTGAGAGATGGCAGCTTAAGTGAGAGATGGCAGCTTAAGTGAGAGATAGCCGCTTAAGTGAGAGATGGCAGCTTAAGTGAGAGATCGATGGCAGCTTAAGTTAAGTGAGAGACGGCAGCTTAAGTGAGAGATGGCATCCCTTCCCAGCTGAGCCTGAAGGCATATATATGTATAAATTCTAATCCTTTACTTTAATATAAATGTATAGTTGCTTGGATTGAGCAGAGAAGTGGCTCTGAGCTCCCGTCAGGTAAATTCTATCTCTACGAAGGCAGCCGCAACAAACCTTTGAAAGTCATTCATCTGACTTAATTATACTGCTAACACCTTCCCGAAACAAGAAAACGTTGTACTGGAGTAAATCTTTTAATGTGTGTCCTTACGCAATGCTATTTTACAGTTTGAATACTCACATTATCTGTAGGAATCCTTGGTATTCAAATATATCATTTAGTTCAATTGTCAGTTCCCTCCACGGGAAGCCATGTTGATTTTATTGACCCAGTTAGGAAGTTGTAACTTTGAACACAGGTGACAGCACTGAAGCAATTTGTGGGGCCTGTCCCAAAAGAGACATTTCCTATGATCTATATAATCATTGATCAACATACTTTTCTAACAAATCATATATATCTATCCTTTTGCATTTGACTTACATCTGACAATTCTCTTAACAAATGTGGCATTTTTACTGCCTGGACCATGGGATAGGTGCTATCTGGAATAGCCCCAGCCTGCTGATCATGCTGATACAGGAGTTGGAAGACATATGATTGCATATCTAGGAACTCAAAATTTTTATACTGTTTTCGTACTCCTGTCAGATTGACATACCCAGCTTTACTAGGCCTATTCAATCTAGGTGTTATATGGTGAGCCCGATGCAAAGGAGAGTAAGATTGACATCGTTGTTTGAACAATATAAGAATTGTGATTCGAGCCTCCACCCCTACTCCAAGCAAAATATAAAAAAAATACAAAGCAGAAAAAAAAAAAGAATAAAAAAAGAAAGAAAAAAAAGATAGTTTTACGAATTAGATAATTCAAATTAAATGTGGATTGATACAACAAAATTGAAAAATTGTATATCATTATATTTTGCTACACGGATCGATACTGAATGTTGAAAACCACAGGTCACAATGTGAGAGGTCTAGTGGAAGTTTATAATATGTTCATAGATATTCTTCCTTAATGATATTCTTATATTTTATCAAAATAAATCATTCAATATTTCAATTTGGGCACAAAATATTTTTTCTAAAATGTTAAAATAAATCTTTACACGACTCAAATTGGTTGAAAGTTGCCATTGCTCAAAAGCTTGAGGCCTAAAATAATATTTATGTTGCCAACCAGTAACAATGGTGGGAAGCAGCTATCACAACATTTCAACATCTCATAGATGGCTTTCTCAGAATAAATAATGTAAACAAATCATTGAACTCTTGAGAAAAAATTATTGAAAGGGATTAAGCACCAATTTTGCAAAAAAAAATTAAAATTCACACTTTGATGACAAATGTATTTGTCGTTCATGTATATTAACTTTTTGTTTGATGTATCCCCATCATTGTCTGTGAAATCTATTTGAACAAGACCCTATTTTATAACCTTCTTATGGATTCACACTTCTTTCTTGTCATTTTTATTTGGAGTGTTATCATAGAGGCACTGAACCATATCTTATTACTCTATGCATAACTTCAATTTGTCATATTGTTCATATCTGGATAAGCTTTCAATACACCAAATTGTAGGATTAATTCTTAATACCTTTAATATTAATAAGTATATAACTAAAACCGATGAAGTGGGATAGATTAAGGAGAATGAAGTGGGGGAGATTGTCAATGTGTAGTTTCTTGATATATCAAAAAAGGTTGGGATTGACTAGAGCCAACAAACAAAGCAAAATCAATAAAACATTGGTTTTTGAAGTTTATTATGTTTTTTGTTCTCCTTTTTACATTAACTGATTACATGTATAAGAAGACTTGAGTACTCTCTACACAGAAATATTTCTATATAAATAATGTTTATTTTTGTCAGGCATTATGAGGTAACTTCAAAAAGCAAGTAAAGATGAGTGTCAAAATACTAGTCATTAATCAATTTCAATGGAAGTTAATCTGCATTGAACAAACTTCATAAGCCGAAATGTAACCAAAATATCAAAAATGTTACTTTATCAAAGTTAATAGCTTGGTACACAACAATAACAAACACATAACATTTTGATTCACATGAATTTTAAAGTATATTTTGGTTAATTAGACAATTTATGTTCTACACCTTGCCACAGTATTGGAAACATTCCCATTCTCCCAGCAAAACATATCTATTACACAACACTGATGTTAATTACTTATTCATGATGTTACTTTCCAAAATCATAAAATTCAAAATCTGACATTTATCACATTACATTAAAATAACAAAGCAGATTTTTTTGTGAAAGATCATTTGGCAAGAAGAAAGAAAAAGAGATAACTAAATATGAGAAGGATATATCTAAACAATTAAACAATATATTATACAAATTTTCAGCAATTCCATTAATTTCTACATACTTAACATGGTACACAATACTTTCAACATATATCTTATCATGGTTGTACTGTAGTTGCTATACATATTTGTAAATGACTTGGATGATTATTGATCACTCAGATATTTATACTCTACCTGTATTAATAGTTTTCCGTGAAGTTTATATGAACATAGTCTCTTTAGAGTGTTACCTCGCATTTTAGTGTATTCTTTGAGAAGATATTTGTCTCAGAAGACAAATTATGGCACAAAGAAACCACTGTTCACAAGGGTTAAATCAATGGGAGATAACTAAAGGCCTCTAACAAAAATCACTCACCCATAAGAGACTATCATCATTATACTTCACTTGATTGATTCAATATTGGATTATATATCTATATAAGTTTACCTGCGGTCAAAAACTATCTACAAACCCATTTGAAGTAAAGAATCACCAAATTTCCATCAACTCTGCTTTAATTTTGTGCAACACCAGAAGTAGGATTACTCACATGGGTACATGCAGACTCACACACAGACTGACAGTGATTCCTCCTTTCCATTAAATGAAATTCTGACTTTCTGAATTTCTTTTGTTATCAAACATGCAGAGATAGTCTAAGTGTTCATATGTAACAAACGAGACTGCTTGTTTTCGCTGTTTTTAGACTGGTGGTAATCATGTGGAACAGTAAATTCCTGATCTTACATGCAAGGCACATTAATATCATTTGTCAACATTTAATACATACAAAATTTGGAGGGAGATACAAAAATCAAATGATTACTTCATAACATAGAAGCAGAAAATTTCTGACCATTTTGTTGTAAAATTTCATGTCCCTTCTTCGCATTTTATTTCCACTGACTCAAAATGGAATAAAGTCCAGAGGAAAAAGAATATTAGACTGATATAAATATATCTTCATAAATATATTTGAAACCAAGAATGTTGAAGGAACCTTGAAGGCTCCATTTAATGTGCATTAAAAAAAACATTTTGTGAGAAGAGGAAATTGGGTCCTATTTCAACCTGACTAGATTTTAGATCTTCACTTCTATTGTTCAATTTCCCTTTTTTACATCTATGAACTAAAAGAGGTTAATACATAAAATGTTCAATACTTCATCAATTAATTCGCAAACACTAAATAAGCAGCGATAACACCACATAACTGGTGGGTGTGAAGAGCAGTATAAAAGTCTATTGAGGTGGTTATGATAAAGTGACAAACAAACAAAAAAATGTTATGATATCTAAAGTATTGCACATAATTAAAAGGGTACAAGTCGTAACAGTAAATTGAAATCTATATTATGTTTAAAGACAGAGATACCGGGTGTTCATAAAACAAAAGTATTGTGTCTCCAAAGTTTTGTTTTGTTACACCCAGTATTTATTTTTACAGATATATGCCTGAGTATATTATAACATGCCTTGAAAAAATAAACAATTTATCATACATTTATCAAGATAGTATCAAACATATAAAACACTATATGGGCTAAATATATACTGTTGTGTGTTAGAATGGTTGGCTCTCAGACAGAGGTTTAACATATCATGTTTAAAAATCTGTCCTTTAACCCCATTTCTCAAAATTAGCTGTCAAAGAGTTCTTGGTGATAAATGTACACCTGAAGTGCCAATTATCCTCCAAAGTAAAGTCTATCTCCGATCAACAAATTAAATACATATAAGCTGCCGGATAAAAAGGTATAAAAGGGACTTTTCTATGACCTAAGTTAATTCAATTTGAGAAGTTACCGATAAAGTCACATGTGCAATTAATATAAACTTCTAAAAGCTGCATAGATTACTCCGGAGTTCTTGATCTAAATTCTCAGCTTCGTGGGATGAGTTGTGTTCTTTATATTTCTTTTGGCATTTCCTTGTTTACAACATGATACACAAGTTAACAAAAATCTCGAATAATAAAATATAGGGTGTCACTGTTATGGTTCTATATACAAACAGTCCTGGGCAGACTGCTATATTCTCACCCTGTAAATGACTTCATGTGACATGTGAATCCAGACAGTGCTTCTGCCAAGAAGCCTTTACTGCTTAAATCAGTGTGCTTAATCTTAGTGCTTTATGTCATTTGCATGGATAGAAAAAAATAAAGTTTTTATATAAGAGCAAATTTATGCTATATATCATTAACTCATGTGTGTAAAATGGCTTCAAAGCACAGACACTGAATGAAATGCTACATTCACAGTTTGTTGATACATTTTACAACTGCATTTCTAATAGATCTATAGTCATTCATGGTCACTATTTTTCTTCTAAAAACTTAAATTCTTTTTGGATTATGATACACTTATATATCCAGATCTTAACTTTGTGAAGGTTCACAAAGGTCAGCACAGCTCCTTTTACTGGGCTCCAGGTACCTTTTGCAAAACCTATAAATGAAAATAAAAATAAATGTATATTTATAAAGTTCAATCAATGTAGTTTTTAAATTTTATAAATAATATCCTATTTAATGCATATTATCATTCGTGATAATCATTTTTATCATTAAACAGACACTGTATGAAACGTTCACATAAAATTCTTTTTGAATGTCACTTGGAGCTTTTGTGTGGCACATGATAAATTAAACAGCAAATAGAGATTGCAACACTCTGATTGCAAAAAGGCCCACAGGATTTACAGCTCAAAATCAAATCATATTTATGTATTATTTTTAAAGATTGCGACCAAATATTTGAAACCATGGTTGCCTTTTACTTAAATAGATCAACTTTTCTTTCCAATTTATTAGCCAAAGATGACATCAATCTGTGAAAGTGGATGATGCATTTACACATAGACCAATGGCCTTAGAGCTATGTTGATCATTGCATTTGTGTAATTTAATGAACATTTTCTTGAAATTGCTACATAAATGATCATTTAAATCCTTTCCCAGAGCAGACTTGACCAGATGATAATTTTGACAAAAAAAATACATGTTACATATTGAATTTGGTCCCAACTTGTTTTCTCGATTCTAAGTGGCTAATATTTGTGATGTTACTAAAAATGGCAGCCTCAAAAACAACTCAGCCATAGTTATTAGATTATTGAAAAATTCATAATAAAATGGAAAAGATTCTAAGGTTAATGGAAAATAGATAGAATTGGTTCCCTAAAAATAGAGCAACTTTCCTGCTTGTGGTCAAGAACTCTGACCTGTAGTTTTGTGGTCGAGATCAAAGTTGACGGGCAGAAAGACAGAAAATCCCCCCCACCCCCTCTCCACCACATCATCGCAGAGGCTTAAAAAATCAAGGATTCAAATACATGAGAGTGTTAAACCATTACAGAGTGGGAAAGATACCCTCCATGTATCTGCACATGTCATACTCACAATATCATACTTGGACGGACAAACAGAAAACCTACTGCTACATATCCTCCCTCAAAGAAGAGTAAGGTATATAATAAAAGATCAACATTAAGTGTAACAATACGAGGTGCTTATGAAGACCTTACCTTTGAAAGATCTACCCCTGTGAGGGCCTGAACAGCAGGAGGCAGGTTGCTAACAAGACGGCTCATTTCAGCTGTGGTGCGATCATCACCCAGCATCACTATATTGTCCGTTTTGGCCAAGGGAGCTGATATTTCTGCTGCAATCTGTCAACAAAACATGAAACATGTGAAAATGGGGTCTAACATGAGCATATTGCTGGAGGATACATCTTGTCAATACTCTGTTATTATGTTGAACAAAATCTTACTGATTTTTCAAACTGAATATCTAGTATATAGATCTATCTCTTATATTTTCAATATAAACTGTTGTTTGCTACCAAGAAGGCATTATTTTGGGCGGGAGTGGGAGAAATGGGATGTTATATATAGGGTTACCTTGGGTAAAGTTTCCAGAACCAGGCTCAGCATGGCTGCATCTCCATACTGCTTGTAGGCTGTGGCCTTCAGTCTCATGCGCTCAGCCTCGGCATTACCAACAGCTTCAATGGCTCGTGCCTCGGAGCCTCCCAACAACTTGATCTTCTCTGAATCAGCCTGGGCAACTTCCACTGTTTGTGTCCTATTCATTAAAAATGAAACATTTTGTTTAGACCAATGAGAAACTCAAAAAGTATGAATTCATTACTCAATTTCCAGGTAGCATGAGGTTACTGTTTTCATTTCAAAAAAATATTTTGGAGATTCTGATGAGAGTTTCTGTGATTGAATATGAATCCTTCAAACATTTATTGAAATCACAGGAACAAATCAAGTAATAACTACTGATAAATTGCATCTGTGTCCTTCAGGGATGGCCATCTTTACCCTCAGCTATGGTCCAAATTTACACTCATCCATGACCCTCAGCGATGGTGGTACTGACCTGTGACCCTCAGCGATGGTAGTTATTTTTATTGACCTGTGACCCTCAGCGATGGCAGTTATTTTTATTGACCTGTGACCCTCAGTGATGGTAGCTATTTGTACTGACCTGTGACCCTCGGCGATGACTGTACTCACCTCAGTGATGGTGGTACTGACCTATGACCCTCAGCGATGGTGGTACTGACCTGTGACCCTCAGCAATGGTTGTACTGACCTGTGACCCTCAGCGATGGTTGTACTGACCTGTGACCCTCAGCGATGGTATCTATTTGTACTGACCTGTGACCCTCAGTGATGGTTGTACTGACCTATGACCCTCAGCGATGGTGGTACTGACCTGTGACCCTCAGCGATGGTTGTACTGACCTGTGACCCTCAGTGATGGTTGTACTGACCTATGACCCTCAGCAATGGTGGTACTGACTTGTGACCCTCAGCAATGGTTGTACTGACCTGTGACCCTCGGCGATGATTGTACTGACCTGTGACCCTCAGCGATGGTAGCTATTTGTACTGACCTGTGACCCTCAGCGATGGTTGTACTGACCTGTGACCCTCAGCAATGGTTGTACGGACCTGTGACCCTCAGCAATGGTGGTACTGACCTGTGACCCTCAGCGATGGTAGTTATTTGTACTGACCTGTGACCCTCAGTGATGGTGGTACTGACCTGTGACCCTCAGTGATGGTGGTACTGACCTGTGACCCTCAGCAATGGTAGCTATTTGTACTGACCTGTGACCCTCAGCAATGGTTGTACTGACCTGTGACCCTCAGCAATGGTAGCTATTTGTACTGACCTGTGACCCTCAGCAATGGTTGTACTGACCTGTGACCCTCAGCGATGGTAGCTATTTGTACTGACCTGTGACCCTCAGCGATGGTTGTACTGACCTATGACCCTCAGCGATGGTGGTACTGACCTGTGACCCTCAGCGATGGTTGTACTGACCTGTGACCCTCAGTGATGGTTGTACTGACCTATGACCCTCAGCGATGGTGGTACTGACTTGTGACCCTCAGCAATGGTTGTACTGACCTGTGACCCTCGGCGATGATTGTACTGACCTGTGACCCTCAGCGATGGTAGCTATTTGTACTGACCTGTGACCCTCAGCGATGGTTGTACTGACCTGTGACCCTCAGCAATGGTTGTACGGACCTGTGACCCTCAGCAATGGTGGTACTGACCTGTGACCCTCAGCGATGGTAGTTATTTGTACTGACCTGTGACCCTCAGTGATGGTGGTACTGACCTGTGACCCTCAGTGATGGTGGTACTGACCTGTGACCCTCAGCAATGGTAGCTATTTGTACTGACCTGTGATCCTTAGTGATGGTGGTACTGACCTGTGACCCTCAGCAATGGTAGCTATTTGTACTGACCTGTGACCCTCAGCAATGGTTGTACTGACCTGTGACCCTCAGCAATGGGAGCTATTTGTACTGACCTGTGACCCTCAGCAATGGTTGTACTGACCTGTGACCCTCAGCGATGGTAGCTATTTGTACTGACCTGTGACCCTCGGCGATGGTAGCTATTTATACTGACCTGTGATCCTTAGTGATGGTGGTACTGACCTGTGACCCTCAGCAATGGTTGTACTGACCTGTGACCCTCAGTGATGGTTGTACTGACCTGTGACCCTCAGTGATGGTGGTACTGACCTGTGACCCTCAGTGATGGTTGTACTGACCTGTGACCCTCAGCGATGGTTGTACTGACCTGTGACCCTCAGCGCTGGATGTACTGACCTGTGACCCTCAGCGCTGGTGGTACTGACCTGTGACCCTCAGTGATGGTGGTACTGACCTATGACCCTCAGCGATGGTGGTACTGACCTGTGACCCTCAGCGATAGTGGTACTGACCTGTGACCCTCAGTGATGGTGGTACTGACCTGTGACCCTCAGCAATGGTAGCTATTTGTACTGACCTATGACCCTCAGCGATGGTGGTACTGACTTGTGACCCTCAGTGATGGTGGTACTGACCTATGACCCTCAGCGATGGTGGTACTGACCTGTGACCCTCAGTGATGGTGGTACTGACCTGTGACCCTCAGTGATGGTGGTACTGACCTGTGACCCTCAGTGATGGTGGTACTGACCTGTGACCCTCAGCGACGGTGGTACTGACCTATGACCCTCAGCGATGGTTGTACTGACCTGTGACCCTCGGCGATGGTCTGCACCTTGAATGCCTCAGCCTCAGCAGGGAGCTTGATGGTGGCCATCAGCTCCTTTTCTTTACGCATGATTTCCTTCTCCTCAATGTCAATCTGCTTCCTCCTCTCTACAATATCAATCTCTATTTCCTCAGACCGGATCTTCTGCTTCTCCTTGGCACCCTGCAGCTCATAAGCCAACTCTGCTTCAGCTTTCTATCAAAGAAATGGCAACAACATATTTAGAGTTGCATCCTCTAGGTCCTTTGGCTGCAGCAAAATCCATGACAATTAAGATCAATATTTAATGACCTACATATCGTATTGCTAACAGTGATTGATAAACCACCAAATTAATGAATAATTTCGTTACCAACAATTGTTCTGAAAATTGAATGATTGCAATAGGAAAGTACTCACCCTAGCATTAACTTCCATGTCAAAGTTAGCTTTCTGCATTTGATAAAGTCTTGCAGAATCAGCTATTTTGGTATCAGCATCAAACTTAGCATCCATACGAGACTTCTCACATTCAGCTTCCTGCAATCAGGTTATCATTCAAATCAATGCACATATTGAAATACTGACGACATGGATTTAATTAGACTTTTAACAATATATAATGTTATTATGATCGGTGCTGAAGTGTGGCTCACCCTGATACCAGCATCTCTGTTGGCCTCCGCCACACCTATGTCGGCATCCCTCTTCACGTTGGCAGTCTGGGCACGACCCAGAGATGCCAGGTACTCCACATTGTCATACACATCCTTGATGGTAAAACTGAGGATCTCGATACCCATGCGGCCAACATCTGGCGAGGCTACCTCCCGGACGAGCTGAGCAAACTGGTCTCTGTCCTGGTAGATGGCCTCCACGCTCAAGGTTCCTGTACAACATCAAATGGCATGCCTTATCCTGTTCTAACAATGATCCAGATGGAGCTTTGGTGAGCAAATAATCTGGGAACAGATCTCCCGGGGAAATATTGATACGTGAGCTAGCAGAGAGATAGTGGGTTTGCTGTAAGATATCAATTTAAGCCATGAAATGGATTAGGTTCTGGGGATTAGTTCTTGCTGTGTAAGCTGTATTTGTTGAGTAAATAGTTTTAGGCAGGTCATACAATAAGTCCTGGGGATCAATTCTATCCTTATGAACTGTCTCAGTCAGAATTAAAGTACTGGGATTAATTTCTTGCTTTGAGAAAACTGGCTTTGTCATCTGTCTCAGCTGAGGAGTAGAAATTAAGTACCAGGAATAATGTCATGGTTTGTGAACACTTTCAGTCAGGCAGTTTCTCTCAGGGCAACACTTTGTCTGCAGACACCTCAGTTGGGCCACAGAATCTGTATTGAGACTCAGTTTTGGCTACGACTAATCTGATACAGAGCTACTTATTCCTGACTTAAAATTGTTGTCAAATGAAAACAGTGTTGGGGACCAGTCATCTGCAACAAAGTGACTATTCATTGACTATTCATTGTTGGGTGCGGGGGGGCAAATTCTAGGTGAAACATAGGCATCAGAGATGCATCAACCCTCAGCCCTGGTAACTCATTGCACAACATTCGCTCCACACAATATTTGTGAACAAAACGTCACTGCACCAAGGCAAATTGATGCAGGGGTAAAAAACCCATAAAATCTACTTCCTTTGATAGCTTAGGTGTGTCAAGTATCATGAAACTGTCATCATTTACTCTAGAATTATTGATATGGGCCTGTGACCTTGAAAAGCAGGTTAAGGTCACCGTCCATCAAACTCATCTGGAGTCTTCCCAGATTCTTATGTGTGTCAATTTTCATGAAGCTGCCATCATTTGTTCTTAAGTTATCACGATGACAAGGATGATTTCACATAATTGTCCCTGTGACCTTGAAATCAGGTGAAGGTCATGTTCCATTAAGAGAAGTCTGAGGTCTTCACCAGATGCTTGTGTATGTCAAATCTCATAAAGCTATCATCATTCGTTCTTGAGTTATTGCGATTCTTGGGATTTCACATAATTGTCCCTGTGACCTTGAAAAATAGGTCAAGGTCGCCGTCCACCGAACTAGTCCGAGGTTTTCACCAGATGCTTATGCGTGTAAAGTTTCATGAAGCTGCCATCATTTGTTCTTGAGTTATCACGATGACAAGGATGATTTCACATAATTATCCCTGTGACCTTGAAAAGTAGCTGAAGGTCATGTTTCAAAGAAAAAATTCTGAGGTCTTCACCAGATGCTTGTGTGTGTCAAATCTCATAAAGCTGCCATCATTCGTTCTTGAGTTATTGCGATTCTTGGGATTTCACGTAATTGTCCCTGTGACCTTGAAAAATAGGTCAAGGTCGCTGTCCACCGAACTAGTCCTAGGTTTTCACCAGATGCTTATACGTGTAAAGTTTCATGAAGCTGCCATCATTTGTTCTTGAGTTATCACGATGACAAGGATGATTTCACATAATTATCCCTGTGACCTTGAAAAGTAGGTAAAGGTCATGTTTCAAAGAAAAAATTCTGAGGTCTTCACCAGATGCTTGTGTGTGTCAAATCTCATAAAGCTGCCATCATTCGTTCTTGAGTTATTGCGATTCTTGGGATTTCACATAATTGTCCGTGACCTTGAAAAATAGGTCAAGGTCGCCATCCATCAAACTCATTCAAGGTTTTCACCACATGCTTTTGTGTGTCAAGTTTCATGAAGCTGCCATCATTTGTTCTCGAGTTATCGCAATGACAAGAAGATTTCACATAATTGTCCCTGTGACCTTGAAAAGTAGGTGAAGGTCATGTTTCATAGAAAAAATTCTGAGGTCTTCACCAGATACTTATGTGTGTCAAATCTAATAAAGCTACCATTATTCGTTCTTGAGTTATTGTGATTCTTGGGATTTCACATAATTGTCCCTGTGACCTTGAAAAATAGGTCAAGGTCGCCGTCCATCGAACTCGTCTGAGGTTTTCACCAGATGCATATGTGTGTCAATTTTCATGAAGCTGCCATCATTTGTTCTCGAGTTATCGCGATGACAAGATGATTTCACATAATTGTCCCTGTGACCTTGAAAAGTAGGTGAAGGTCATGTTTCATAGAAAAAATTCTGAGGTCTTCACCAGATACTTATGTGTGTCAAATCTCATAAAGCTACCATTATTCGTTCTTGAGTTATTGTGATTCTTGGGATTTCACATAATTGTCCCTGTGACCTTGAAAAATAGGTCAAGGTCGCCGTCCATCGAACTCGTCCGAGGTTTTTACCAGATGCATATGTGTGTCAAGTTTCATGAAGCTGCCATCATTTGTTCTTGAGTTATCGCGATGACAAGGATGTTCGCTACAGACATACATACATACATACATACAGACATACATACATACCCACGCCAGGAGTACTGCAATACCCTCAGCCTGATTACATCAGGGGCTGAGGGTAAAAAGCAAATGATTGGAAAGCCAAGTCACAGAACAGATAAGAATAGGAACTGGCAAAAAGGATGTCACTTGAATGACCAACAATACAGGGGTGAATGGGTAAAGCTATAATGGTGTCCAAATCACAGGAAAACAAAGAAGGTTCCTTTCTGATTATGGAATCATCTAGGTCATAATAAGAAAATGGATAAAACAGACATGTAAGTGAAAGCAAAAGTAAGCTTTCAGTTCTCAGCAGAATATCTTTGTATATCATTGTGTGTATATCTTTAACGCACGTGGGAACAGATACTGACTTGAGTTGTTGACCATGGGTAACATACCATTTTTGAGTTGTTGACCATGGGTAAGATACCAAAAAGTATAACATAACTATTACATTGATAAATAGCCACCTTTATGATGTCAGTGCTCCCTCCAGTGCATGAAATAGTGCACACATATAAATAACAAAGCAAGATAAGTACACTATATACATATCCTATCAATCTCATTGATGAGATTATCTGCTTTGGAAGATGGTAAAATGACATTTGTTCCAATATTTCCCACAATTTTTAAAACAAAACTGACAAAATTTTCAAGATCAATCAACAAATCTTAAATCCAATTTTACTACAATTATTATCATTATCATTGTAAAAACATAGGCATCAGAGATGCATCAACCCTCAGCCCTGGTAACTCATTGCACAACATTCGCTCCACACAATATTTGTGAACAAAACGTCACTGCACCAAGGCAAATTGATGCAGGGGTAAAAAAAACCCATAAAATCTACTTCCTTTGATAGCTTAGGTGTGTCAAGTATCATGAAACTGTCATCATTTACTCTAGAATTATTGAGATGGGCCGGTGACCTTGAAAAGCAGGTTAAGGTCACCGTCCATCAAACTCATCTGGAGTCTTCCCAGATGCTTATGTGTGTCAATTTTCATGAAGCTGCCATTATTTGCTCTTAAATTATTGCAATGACGTGGATTTGACATGATTGTCCCTGTGACCTTGAAAAGTAGGTGAAGGTCATGTTCCATCAAGAGAAGTCTGAGGTCTTCACCAGATGCTTATGTGTGTCAAGTCTCATAAAGCTGCCATCATTCGTTCTCGAGTTATAGCAATGATAGGGATTTCACATAATTGTACCTGTGACCTTGAAAAGTAGGTGAAGGTCATGTTCCATACAAAAATGTCTGAGGTTTTCATCAGATGCTTCTGCGTGTCAAGTTTCATGAAGCTGCCATCATTTGTTCTCGAGTTATCGCGATGACAAGGATGATTTCACATAATTGTCCCTGTGACCTTGAAAAGTAGGTGAAGGTCATGTTTCATAGAGAAAATCTGAGGTCTTCACCAGATGCTTATGTGTGTCAAATCTCATAAAGCTGCCATCATTTGTTCTTGAGTTATTGCGATTCTTGGGATTTCACATAACTGTCCCTGTGACCTTGAAAAATAGGTCAAGGTCGCCGTCCACCGAACTAGTCAGAGGTTTTCAACAGATGCTTATGCGTGTAAAGATTCATGAAGCTGCCATCATTTGTTCTTGAGTTATCAACTGTCCCTGTGACCTTGAAAAATTAGGTCAAGGTCGCCATCCATCGAACTAGTCTGAGGTTTTCACCAGATGCTTATGCGTGTCAAGTTTCATGAAGCTGCCATCATTTGTTCTTGAGTAATCACGATGACAAGGATGATTTCACATAATTGTCCCTGTGACCTTGAAAAGTAGGTGAAGGTCATGTTTCATAGAAACAATTCTGAGCTCTTCATCAGATGCTTGTGTGTGTCAAATCTCATAAAGCTGCCATCATTCGTTCCTGAGTTATTGCGATTCTTGGAATTTCACATAATTGTCCGTGACCTTGAAAAATAGGTCAAGGTCGCCGTCCATCAAACACATCCCAGGTTTTCACCAGATGCTTTTGTGTGCCAAGTTTCTTGAAGCTGCCATCATTTGTTCTCGTGTTATCGCGATGACAAGGATGATTTCACATAATTGTCCATGTGACCTTGAAAAGTAGGTGAAGGTCATGTTTTATAGAAACAATTCTGAAGTCTACACCAGATGCTTATGAGTGTCAAATCTCATAGAGCTGCCATTATTTGTTCTTGAGTTATGCGATTCTTGGGATTTCACATAATTGTCCTTGTGACCTTGAAAAATAGGTCAAGGTCACCGTCCATCGAACTCGTCCGAGGTTTTCACCAGATGCTTATATGTGTCAAGTTTCATGAAGCTGCCATCATTTGTTCTCGTGTTATCGCAATGACAAGGATGATTTCACATAATTGTCCATGTGACCTTGAAAAGTAGGTGAAGGTCATGTTTTATAGAAACAATTCTGAAGTCTACACCAGATGCTTATGGGTGTCAAATCTCATAAAGCTGCCATCATTCGTTCTTGAGTTATGCGATTCTTGGGATTTCACATAATTGTCCCTGTGACCTTGAAAAATAGGTCAAGGTCACCGTCCATCGAACTCGTCCGAGGTTTTCACCAGATGCTTATATGTGTCAAGTTTCATGAAGCTGCCATCATTTGTTCTCGAGTTATCGCGATGACAAGATGATTTCACATAATTGTCCCTGTGACCTTGAAAAGTAGGTGAAGGTCATGTTTCATAGGAAAAATTCTGAGGTCTTCACCAGATGCTTATGTGTGTCAAATCTCATAAAGCTGCCATCATTCGTTCTTGAGTTATTGTGATTCTTGGGATTTCACATAATTGTCCCTGTGACCTTGAAAAATAGGTCAAGGTCGCCGTCCATCGAACTCGTCCGAGGTTTTCACCAGATGCATATGTGTGTCAAGTTTCATGAAGCTGCCATCATTTGTTCTTGAGTTATCGCGATGACAAGGATGTTCGCTACAGACATACATACATACATACAGACATACATACATACCCACGCCAGGAGTACTGCAATACCCTCAGCCTGATTACATCAGGGGCTGAGGGTAAAAATAGAGTGAATTATGATTGATGGTTTACATTTTGAAATATTTAACTTTCTTAAAAGGAATTATGCACTGATTTTAAAAAATAAATCATGAAAAAAATCATTAATTGGTGATAAATTTATTTTCCTTTTATGTCTATTATCTGTTTGGGGAGAAGTGCTCCATTAAATGTCTGGAAAACCTATTTAAACGTGAACCTAAGTAAATGCCCCCTTTTGAAAGCACACTTCTTTCTTGGTGTAATTTTTTTATGTGGAGTGTTATCATAGAGGCACTGAAGGGTATAATGATGTCATCAGAGAATGGCAATATGCTTATGACATTTGAATAGTGCCAGAATGATGTCAAACAGTGCGAAATTACTCTGAGCCTCATTTGAGGTCATAGAAAGTTCATGCTACCCATGTTTACCCGTCACATGCAGCTGATGGCTGAGACAGATCTCTGCTTGGAGACAACTTCTTTGTTTTATAGTAAATCATCTTATCACATGTTAAAAATTTATGTTATAGGACCTCCTTTAAATTCTATTTATTAGGCTAAAAACTATCATTCCAAATGGACATACCTTGGTTATACAGATTGGTGGTATATAACTATATCCTTTCTTTGTTATAAAAAACCCATCTTTTTCTATTTTTTTAACTTCAACTTTCAATCTAATATTGGTCAAATGTTGAGGGCAAAGTAAAAACCACATCCAAACAAAATCCTTCCCGTGGCATATGGGATGTTAAAAACTAACTCATTTTCCTAGTTGTTCTAATACAAAGCAATTATCTAACAATAAGTAATTTTGGGTGGTTCAAATGTGGGATGTTGATTTTTTTTTTTAAACCAGCATTCCGAAATAATGCATTTCATAGATTAACAAATAATTTTATCCATTGATGTGGTATGAAAATCACAGGAAATAATACCACCTTGCAATTGTGATCTTGGCATTCTAGCAATGATTTTAAATACATTAATGCTATGGGTCAAGTCTGTTAATATATTCAACGAATGCTGGCAAATTGCTTTGGAAATAAATATAAATAATTATAAGTAATCCACCCAGAGGGGAAAAGTTTGGGAGATATACAGACACAAAGAATTACAGAAAATAAAATCCCCTTCTAAGAGCTAATGTTTTAACATTAGTATATATGTCTACAAGAGATCACAATCATAAAATATATCAAGGCTCTGAACTGTGTTTGATATTTCTCTTATATGTTATGTCAATATTTTACACATTATGGGTATCTTCACTGCCCAAAGGTTAACTTTGTTTGAAATAAGTAGATTCTGTTGTGTTTTAAGCCTTTTCAGACAAAAGGTGTATCTTAAATCCTAAGGCACAGCATTTCATCTTAGCAATAGTGCAGAGCCCTAATCTGATTTGAATGACAACAATAATTCATCTCAATATATCAATACATGTTACCATAATATGTACATAAACACTTACCTTAAACATTTGACAAATAAACAAGTTCTATTCTAACTTATCCGGTCAAAATGTCGAAACATTGAGACACATAGACGATGGATTTTACACACATCTTGACAGACATAGTGGTCTTTCTTATAACATAGAATTTAGATTTCTGAACAAGGAGCCATATGAATCTTTCCTTGTCCCATAGAACTTTTACACTACAGACAAGGTTGGTCATTTGTATTTGCATTTCATGACTTAAGCAGTGATGGTAAGCTGCTGTGTGATTTATGCAAATAATACTAGATGAATGCCAAAATATGTGTGCATTTATGATATAATAATGACATAATAGCATTAGCAATTTAAATTAAATAGCACACTCTATTATACTATGCAGAATTTATCATGGAATTCTATATCTATAAAAATTGCAGGATGAGGAAGAGTTGGGATCATGGGCTGTAGCAGTATCTGATTATGTGGACATATTTCATATACAGATATTTAAGAAAAAATGGCCTATTTTTTGCTTTTTTTAATACCATGGAAAATAAATATTTAATGACAGATCATCATGTTATTTGGTCTAATCATAGTCACCTATACTGAATGACAACATATCCTTGTATTTGGATACTATTGATGCATGTCTAACTAAAAAATAATTTGGTGATTTTTTATACCTCATGAGGAAATCTACCATTTCCATAATTGATGAGATGTGCCTTTCAAAATCATTTGGAACATTCTTGTTTACTGAAAGCTGGCTCGAACTACATATCCAATAATGGTCTAAATTCATATCACACTAAACGAAAGTCCAAGTTTAGGGTGTAAATAATTTTTCTCAGTGATAGGTCATATGCTCCAGCAAAACTTACATGGAAGTTTGGCTACAGAAACACATGGTTTATAGATTTGTGATATATTTATGGTCAACTCAACTAAACATGGAATATTTCTAATCTATGAAGAAAATTACATGTTAGAATATTCATCCAATAATGTATTTCCATGATTCATAAATGGAAAAAATAATAAATCATGGTCACATGATGGGCTTTAATTCAAGGATGTTCTCCTTATTTTCAATTCTTCTAAAATTCAATACATTGACATATGTATCTAAATATGAGTGAGAATTGTCATAATTCCTGCAGGAACCAGAAGAAAAATACCATTCACATAAATGACTCCTTCACACAATAATTTAGTGTATTAAATTCATCAAAATAACTTCTAACAAACCACCTGAACTTCTGAATGTTCATATCACAATTGTTTGAGTAGGTTGGAATTAGGTAGGAAATGAAGCATGCAGCTGTATAAAGCTTGTGGTGTGTGTGTGTAATATGGCACAGAACATGTGGAACATAAATTTTCTTATCATTCTGGACTCTTTCAAGGGTGAATTCTCAATATAGCTCAAAAGAAAAACATATGATAAAAACTGAATAACCTTACTATACACAGCATTAAATAAAGGAAAATAATGCGAAAAAAAAGTGACAACACAATGACCTTTGACCCCTTACCCAGAATGGCACGCAGATGACCCTCTAGTGTCTGTAAAATGACATTCTCTATGTGATCGACAGACTTGCCCAGGAATTGTTCGCAGGCTGTGCCCAGCAGTTCAGGTTCAGTCATTATTTTACACTGCGCGACTCCTGTGACAGTGAGGGGTACACCCTCCGATGTCTCCACGTGCTCACACACCGGGTTCAAGGTCATCACCTCCAGTGATATGCTATAAAATAAACACAGTCATAGCATTAAATACTTATTGCATTTTACATTGATTCTTTCACTTGAGAAAAAAAACTTCTGTGGATTTCTCTTTGATGTGTCAATGTAGAAGAAAAAATATGCAAATTCTTTCTATAAGAGAGTGAAAACTATATTGTCAAATAACCTAACATGAAAAAAGAATAGAAAGAATGGTAAAATTTAATTAGATCCCAAACTGTTTACAAGACCTGCTTTTATTAATGTATAACCCACTGGTGAGATAGAAAAGTATTATTAATGTTCAACATGTGGAAACAGATCACTGGAACATTGAAATCATTAAGAGGCAAACTATTGTCTCTCAAATTCAGTTTTAAAATAACAGGAAAAAAAAGATATCCAGGTCAAAAATAACAGATTAAAAGTACCCAGCAAACTACTCATAAAATACTTGGTAATCGACTTATTCAGTATGACTCTTTCAACAGTAACCCCTTCATTGTTACAGAAATGTAGGTTATTTTCCGAAAAATTGGTTTTATGCCATGAACTGTCAATAAACAAGGCATCCATATCCAACCATTGCATTTACCATTCTAATTATATCACTGACATAATTGCAACATTTGGCTTGTTGTAAAAATAGAACAAATATGTCATTTAACTGGGACAGATCCTTTTTTTCTCTGTGAGAATTGGGAATAAACAAATCCATTGGAGGGCAGTATCATGGGAGAGGTGTGGCACCTAAAAGACCAACAAAACCCCAATCAAACCTCGATCATTTAATCCTTGTAAGTAACTCTTTCAACCCATCCAGTTGTAAACCTAAGACGACACTAAAAGTATTGAAATAATATCTCAAAGTCTTCTTTTCATGTAATATTTATGTTCATACTGATGAAATTTAAAGCATTCATGAAATGAGGTTTTCAAGCACTTTTTCCTTGCATAATATAAATTCTTTTACCCCAAACTTTGCGATCAAAAGTTATTACCCATCATAATTCCCCTAAATAAATTTCTGTGCCACTTAAAAGTGGATGAGTCTTCTGCTAAATTCCAAATCATCCATTGGACTCTTTTTCATCCCCTTTAAATGTACATGCTGACTTCAAACTCAAACACTTTTGATATTACATTGTATCTGACCAGCAAATAATGCCAGACAGAGAATGATATAAATTTATACACTTATTATCATCATAGATACTTACGACTGGACATCAGTAACAAACCACCAGGCCCATCCCCAGCCTCCTATGATGGTTTTCTTCCCTCCGGCACAGCAACCACCTATAACCAGACAATAAAGCTTAAATATGTAATGTCAATATACAATTTCACAATGTGAGGTTTTGTTAGATTCCTTCATCATGCCTGAGACTTGTACCATGATATTTTAACATGTCTCTTGCCCTGTAATTGTGGTGCAAGTCAGATTACTGGTACCAGGTAAAGTTTATTCCCTTTGTATCATTCATTGGCATTTGAACATTTTCGTGCACATATCATTATTTGTGTAAGAGAAGGGGTTTATATTTGGTATGTCTGTGCTCATGAAGTTTAAATAAAAATGACACAGGCACATTATGTTTATTGTTTAAATCATGTCAAATGAAAATGTTAATCAATAGATTAAATAAAATTACACTTTTTTGTTTTTGAAAATAGCAAGATAATCAAATGTAAAAACAGCATTGGAGCTGTCAAATTCCTTCTTTTCTATCTTCCAAAATGAGGTACATCATGACTTTTTGGCAAAATTCAAGACTGTCACCAAGTTTGGAATGTTTGGAATTGTCAAATTTTCTTTCTCTATTTAAACTCTTCAAATTAACGTACATCATGACTTTTTGACAAAATTCAAGATTGTTGATAAATTTGGAATATGAAAAAAAAATCTGAATGACCAAATTCCAACGCCCCTGTCCAATCCCTTCAAAATGTGTTTCACGCGTTTCATTCTGACTTTTCATCAAATTTCAAGATGACTGCTAAATTTGGTATGTACAAAAATCTTGAATTGTAAAATTTCAGTTCTCCTGTAAAATTTCAAATCCTCTGTCTGACCCCTTCAAAATGACATACCAGTATATAGATATTTTTAATTTATGTCAAAATTCACGATGGCTACCACATTTGGAATGATCTGAAAAACAACTCTCCCTTCCAAAATCTTTATAATGAAGTACATCATAACTTTTGACCAAAATTCAAGATAGTAGTAAGTTTGGGAGGTTTCAAATTCCATCAAATTCCAACTCTCCCATCCACCCCCTTCAAAATAAGGTAAGCCATGATTTTTTGGCAAAGTTTTTGATCTTGAAATTTTGCACTCTTGATTTCCGCAAATGAAAATACCTGGAGACCCAGTTTAAGTTTGCTAACAATGGGGAACCTTCAGATTGGGACACTGGAGTAATTTAGCCTGGCCGTCCATTGGTTTTTATATATTGGTACTGGGTTAACACTCTCAAATAAGTACATGCATAGTACTGAACACGTTGCATAAAAGAAAATAATCCTGGCAGGTGTATTTTGGTTGATTTCTGGGAGATAGCTGGAATGTATCACTGTTTCATGGCTACATATCATTTATTCATACCCCAAAACTCTGCCTGTGACCTCGTGATTTCATGGAACCCCTCTCATCAAAGCTTTAGAACTGCATTTAAAGCAAGAAGAGCAATGATGTGCACAAAAATGGTCAGGTAATGTGGAAATTTTTACATTTATCAATGCTGTAAATATGCATGTTGTGGCCAGAGCAATCACATGCTACTTCCAGGGCCCGATTTTTCCATCGTACTTCAATTTGAAGTACATGCTCAGATCCTAATTTCATGCTCAGATTTTAAGTTTTGCTCAGATTCTGAGTATATACACAAATCCGATTTTTCCATTATGCTTGGAAAACACAGACTTGAAGTTTTTGCTCAGATTTGAAGTTCATGCTCACATTCTGAGTATTTACTCAGATCCAAGATTTTTGGATTTTTTCAATGTGCTCAGACATTTTTCATGCTCAGATTCTGAGTTTTCATGCTCAGATTCTGAGACAGCTCAGAGGCTGGCTTCAAGCTGAAGTCAATGCTCCAAAGTACGAATTTTTACGAAATATTGAGCAATTTATGTTAAATTAAAGGATTAGATATGGTTTAATTGAATAGAATCACATGCAGATGCATTCCCAGTCACTGGAAAAGTTGTTACGTTACATAGTGATCCCCCATAGTGATCCCCCATTCCGAGCCCCTTTTATCCCCTATTTTGAGCCTCTGTATTTTCTCATTTGAATATGACGTCATGGGAGTATTTACTCAATTAAACAATGGAAATATGACGTCATATGGCTCAAGTACGTACTTCAAGTCTGAGCAAATACTTCGTGAAGTAAGCACAATTGAAATTGTGAGCATGATGAAAAAATCCAAAATACTTCACTTTTGGAAGCAAACTTCGGTAAGTATGGCTTCAAATCTGAGTACATGCTCAGATTTAAGATTTGAAGTACGATGGAATAATCGGGCCCAGGCTTCCAAGAGATAATACTTGTTTGTTCACAATGTTTGGCTAATAACTGTTAGTACAGCCACACGTATGCTAACGAGAACCTCCATGTTATCATGAGGCGTATACAAAACAAAAGGTCAGTTAATTATCTGTTGGTTTCGTCAACGCATTCAAAAACTGCCTAGAAGAACATTTTGCTGCATCATATTTTTGAACTTGTCAGCAATATTGAATTTCAGTCATGATGAATCATGACATTCATGAGAAAACAATTCTGCATCAAGATAAACTAGTAGCATAATTTCATGTAACATTTCACAAATTTCCATTTTATTGGAGGAAAATTAGAAAGAAAAAACCCTCTGTCTTGCTTGCCTGTCTCCTGTGCAGGGGAGGTTAGATATTTCTGGTCAGAACAGTGATCAAGACAAGTCAATTATCATTGAGTCAATACCATTACCAATCCAGGACACCGGACAGGAGAATGTTGATTCAGCCTATTTTAGAATCTTGCTTAGCACGTTTATCCACACTCGTTTAAAAGATTTTCAAATTTGCGATTAAATATAAAAGATTTATTAATAAGAGATATATTTGGAAATCATGAATTTCCCCAGAGAACATAGGTTTTTCGTAGAATGTGGACGGGGGTGTGTTCCCTTGCCCAGATGGTCTTCACTGGTATTCTAATCTGGAGAGCCAAGTTTGTTTGAGATTTACTCCCAATGTTTGACTAAAATATTCACCATCGTTACTATAAATCAGCACTCTCAAATATTTTCCAAGACTATAAAGACTTACCGGATATAACTAATGCCTCATTTGGCCCAACAGTATGAATATTTCCCATTTTGCAGTCAAAATTCCGGCAGCTTGAAGACCTTGCCTGAAAATTGTTTCAAAATGGCGGACGTGTTTACATACATATTCATTACGGGAGTCAGAGCACACGTGATTTAATATCTATGCATCAGCAAAAAAATATTAGAACAGAGCATAATTTAGATAAAATATTTTCTATATGGTTCCAGCATCAATAGGAATTTATGTGTGTTGCAATTCACACGAAAAAAGGTGCTACTTTAGATAAAATTTCCCTTTTGAAATAGTGTCCCCGTGAATGTTATAAAGGACCAAATGTAATTTTCATATTAACATGACCATTCCCATTTCGCTGTGAAAAGCATTACTCAAATGTTACTACTCATCTCTTTATACATACACAAATGTGTGCCATTTACAAGCAGATCAGTCTTCTAAAATGTTAATCTTCCATTGAACATTTTATTGAAAAATTTGCTTAGCTTTCAAATGGTCCAGTGCATATAAAACATTTATATAAATGCTTAGGATAAGCATTTGATCATCTGAAACTGATGTTTACTGAGATTTTTGCCAAATTTTAAAACAGGAATGTGCCCCAGTTTAAAATTAGAACAAGGTGTAATTCCTGACTTGGGGTTAGTGCCATGGCCATCTCCTTTGTTTGATTCTGCTTTGCTCAAGAGATGCCCATACACCCCGTTCAGTTTATGATGACATTTCCTCATCAAACTGAGTATACAATCAATGAAATAAATGTTATTATTAAATATTGCCACAAACCATTGTTATATCAGCTGTTATATTGATGAATGACTTCCTGCACTTGAGT
The DNA here is from genome assembly GCA_949316495.1 of Amphiduros pacificus. Taxonomy (NCBI): domain Eukaryota; kingdom Metazoa; phylum Annelida; class Polychaeta; order Phyllodocida; family Hesionidae; genus Amphiduros; species Amphiduros pacificus. The sequence continues at coordinate 51,120,052 of OX439001.1, read as the reverse complement.
TATTAAGTATTGAATTTGTCTGTACAGAGAATGAATGTTTGTTTTGACCTCCATTTTTATTTACCAAGGATCCTCATTTTGAGAGTGCCCAGTATGAGTTCAAAAGCACATGGTTCCTGTCAAAAGTAAACAACCTCATTGTGATGTCATAACACGCATTCTCAGCATGCCCAGTAAAGGCTATAAAGCATATGGTTCCTGTTCAAAAAGTAAACAAACCTCATTATGTCATTGAAGTTTCATAAGAAGTCAATGAGATTCAGCCATATTAGAAAAACTAGTATCGAAATTGTTATAGAGCTTGTCATCCCAGAAAGTCCCACCCACATCATCACCATAAGTAGGTCCTTTATTATTTTTAAAGAGGCATATTACCACAAAAAATACTTCAACTTAAGCAAATGTTTGTACTGATAAATTATTATGCAGATGGGCTGTAAGGAATATTTCCCTTTTCCTAAGTTCAAGAATTGACAGAAAAGGTCTCAGCAAAAAGGGTGACAGAAAAGGTCTCAGCAAAAGGGTGAATTAAAGCAATAGTGTGTCTTACTTGGGTGCACACATATCTATGTAAAACCCTTTTAGATTTGCTATAAAATTTATACCATCATATTTAACACATTGATTTACACTAAATGAATTTGATAGGTTTTGATAGGTTTTTTTGCCATTTTTGAATAGTAAAGAAGTCATTATATGATTGATATGAATGAATGGAGTTATGACAGTGTAGCTTGTGTGAATAATGTCATTGCAACCCATTGTTTGGAACAATGGTTAGTTTCCCTTTGAACCAATATGTGTTACCAACAATTAGTTTTGAGTTTTAGATTTAAAAGAAGAAAAATATCATTTTGTATTGATTAGGTTTTGGGGTTTACATTGGTGAAAATTTGGATATGTTTATTAGAATTTGACTGACTTTATAGCCTGCTCATGTCAGGGGCTGACCGAGGGGATTGTGGTTTGAACTCAGTCTGAAACGTCCAAAAATGGCATTTCTGAAAGGGGGTAGGGGTATCTTCAGGTTAATTTTTAAGGGTTTCAGGTTTTTTGCTGAATGCTGACTTTCATCACTGCCTGATTGGTCAGGCACTTCAAAGTGATTGGGGAAGGCCTGATCTGAGCATGATAAGAGCCACAATGTAGACAAGTAGTGGAACAGCAGACAGCTTTATTATAACATCTCTTTGCTGAGAACACTAGGCACTGGCCTGTTCGTCCCAGCAGGTGACACCTTGGTTCCTTCTGAGAGCAATATAACTATATATATATATATATATATATATATATATATATATATATATATATATATATATATATATAGAGAGAGAGAGAGAGAGAGAGAGAGAGAGAGAGAGAGAGCGCTATATAACTATATATATATATATATATATATATATATATATATATATATATATATATATATATATATATATATATATATATATATATATATATATATATATATATATATATATATATATATTATTGCTCTCAGGTTCCTTTGACTAAACCGCTTGCTTTACTGTCGGACTGGGAAAGTCAGTGGATGGTGCTCACATAAATAACTTGGATTTTTTTAGGATTGGGAAGTGTGGAAAAATGGTTAAATGTTTAACGCTATTCTAGTCCCTGTATGGACCCTCACAACATAAAAAGGTTCATACAGGATGGTATCAGTCATTTTGAATAGGCTATTCCCTAAAAGCCCTTAAGGTTGCTATGTACATGAACGTTTTTCATTAACTACAAAGCTTATATAACTATTATCTGTAAATATAGAAGGATGATATTTTAGAATAAGAATTGTACATACTAAAAAAATGCTTTTGTTGCATTTTTGTGGAAAAAAATGGTTTTTTTTTCCCTAAAAAAATCACAAGCTTTTATTGTTAGAATATCAAAATATTTGGGGTACAAATGTTGCATCAATGTGACATCACCGTGTTGGGCAAATGCTATGTAAATGGAATGGAGTGTTTATAAATTGGGCATATGATGCGGAAATAACTGGCATGGACGTTGTGTGAGTAAAAAAGTAAAATTTATTGAGTGAATTAAAATATTCATAAAGCTGAATAACGTCATATTCTTTAAATTTTCGGCTCATATGGCTTCATAAATCACAATAGAGCTACAAACATAAATGCCTATATATATCTAACAGAGACATTTGAAATAAAATATTTTTTTTATAAATTCACATCTTGTAAAGATACATACGTGACAATACTTGAAATACCAACAAAATTTACTCTCCTTTGCATCGGGCTCAGTATATAACACCTATATTGAAGAGGCCTAGTAAAGCTGGGTAAACAAAGTTATGATTATATTTTTTATTATTATTGAATTTTATTGACAATAGAAGGTCACATAAAACCTATATGTCATGCTAATTAAAATTATACCAATACTACTTAGGAGTATCTTCTAAATATATACTTTTGATACTCACAGATTATTTCTAATTCAATTAACACGAACAAATGTAAATACAAAAAAGAAAATAGACAATAGATCACCACTTGATGGCATTCAATTCAATATACGTACATTTTTTAAAGTGCTTTGGCAGAATCATATACAAATCAGATGAGATTGTTTATTCATAATTTTGTGATTCAAGAAATGGATGGGTGTTAATTTTGATAGCTTTCAGAATGATGGGAATTTAGATCAGTCTTAACTGAAAGATTGGTTCTGGATTGTGATTAATGATTAATGAATAAACTCGTATGACTGGTCTATGTTTGTCAAAGTTGGCATTGTTATCAATAATCATGCTATTTGTAATAAACATAATGAAATACTTGGTCTATAGCACCAGAGAATTATTATAAATCTAAGCATCCTACATATTTTGATTTTAAGCATTACAATTACTTATACTGGACTAGAATCTTAATTGGACGTATTGTTTAGCACTGTTTCAGATCTCTTTTTTAGACATAAATATATATATTTTGCTAGAGATCTAATCACTCTCTTATTTTCACATTTCATAATGACAGTGAAATATTCCAAATTATTTACATTTGCCAAGTGATCCCATGGTAATTCATCTATGACTACAGACATGAGTTCTCTACGTTCTTTTTGATATAATGCATGTCATGATAAAGTGATTTTCATCTTCAACACCACCAGAGGAGCAATATAAACAAGTTCTAAATTCTGGCGGTGTTTTATTTGGTCTGTCATATCTGCCGGTTTCTATTCTTAAGTTATGGGAACTTATTATATCAAAATTTGAATAAATTTCCTTTTGTGGTTATAAGCATGTTTGTGCTATTGACAACTCTATTCAAAACAAATAGTGTCCCTAAAATAAGCAATAATAGACAATTTGCTAAATAATACCAGGTATTTTTGTTGAAATATAGCCTAGCCATTGAAGTATTCCAACTCGGCCTAGACTATGGGCTATAAAAATATGAAACGTGGTAATATTCTTACCAGGCATCATGATAAACTTTATAGGGGACAAATTCCATCAAAGATGTCAGATATGACGTCATCCGGCGACGCACAGACAGGATAGAAGCCAAGGCCAACCTGAACAGGAACAACGAGTACGGTTTGTGAAAAATTACTTCATACTTCAATGGTTTAAACTATTTTAGACCATTTAAGATAGTTATATGTAAAGTTTGAACTTAAGATTTGATTGATGTCAGAAAATTCTGTAATATCTTGTTGAATGAGTTTGAATTTCTTCAGTCAAAGGGCGACAGCATGGAAACTTGGACAACCAAACAATCAAGTTTGAATTCATTCAATTATTGGCAATCTTGTTGAGGCCCATTCATTCTTGGATTTATTTTCTTTCAAGAGAACCATGTCTGATACAATACTAATTTTGACCCATACTTAACAAAAGTCGTTCCTGAGGCCAATAGTGCCAATTAAATTGAAGTCCAGGGCCGACCAGGTAAACCCTTGGAAAATTATCTTTCAATTCCAGTGACAGATGTCATATTCATCCATACTCACAGCACAGTCACAGAATATCCCACCAGTACCAGAGTTCTCTCTAAATCTAAACTAATTTTAGAAAAATATAAACTTCCAGAGTGTGCATTTCGCATGTCAAATTTATATAAAACATGAAACTTTTGTGTGATTTGCTTAATATGAGAAATGAATTAATACAATCAGTTTGGTGAAAACATAGCAGTAATGACAATTGCAATTGCAATGTATAATCTTGAAATATTAATACTTGTTCAAACATGTATGTGTAAATCGTACAATACAATCTTCACATTATTGTTTGTAAAGTTCTACGCTCGATGGTGTTAAATATACTTTATCTAAATATTAATAATCTGGTTTTGGGACCAATCATGGCAGTCAAGACAACGGTGGGAAAAAAAAGCCATCTTTTCGACCAATCAGAGAGCAGCTATATAGACGATTACAAAAAGTGTCCATAACAACACTGGCGGGAAGCAGTGATCACCACATATCTCAGTCTTCCCGATAACCGCCGGTTATGACCGATAATTTTTGACAAGGTCTGGCATATTTTCCGCCGTAGTCGGACCTCATGTCCGACATGTATTTCTGTGAAAATTCTAACTTTTCTCAAAACTTTGGCTAATTTTGATTGCACCCTATCAGAATTTTCATATATAGAAACTCATATTGCAGATATTTCTTAAAAACACAATATTATCATTCAAGCATAGATGAAAACAGGGATCTTGCTCGGGGGAGACATGAGACAATGGTTCATCAAAGTCACAAATGTCTCGTTTTGATCTATGCCTGAGGAGACAATGGACCCACCTTAGAAATCTTAAAGCAATCATTAAATCACAGAGGTCACAGGCAATTTTACAGAGGTTTGGGGTATGCTTAAATAATATGTGGCCAAGAAAGTGATACAAGCAATTGATTATTTGGATTTTAGTACAAGACTCCCCTACTTTCAAATGGCACAGAATTTATGTCGGTGAAATATGATGGTTAAAACATTTGATCGCAAAGTTTTGGATATAAAAATTAATATTATGCAAGGAAAAAGTATTTGAAAACCTCATTTCATGAATGCTTTAAGCCTTTAACACATTTTGTTGTGTTCTTCAATTATTTCACAGTCACACTCACCAGTGCTTGGAAATTGCATATTGGTACAGCAAAGAACAGTGATCAATGGTTATAAATTGTTTGATCAAAATTCCTTTAAGAGCCTTACAATTTGAATTTTCTCATCACTTTTAGTATATAAGGAGACAAAAGACACATCAGCATTTTCTTCTATCAATATCAGATGACAATGCCACTAAATGAAAATGGGGTGCCAAAGTTTTTTGCACCTCTATATCTACGCAGGGTGGGACACAGCTGGTGGGACATCTATCAATCTCTCATTGCTGTTTAATTCTTATCCAATCAACATGCTTTTGGTCGGTTCCATTGTCTAATTTACATGCTTTTGGTCTCTTCCAGGACATTGCATGAACCTTCATATCATTCTATCCTTTTATTACAAATAAGAGCTTAGATAATTCAAGCCGTGATGATTACAAAGTATATTTAGAACAAATAGTAAACAATCTTAATCATAAATATTGACGTCATGACACCATGATATGAACCACAGGGATATATCAATGACCATAGTTGAGTCATAAAGATACTATCTGTACAGATAAAACAGGATATTTTTATACACATTGAAAGATAAGAATACAAGAACATGAACTACTTACATATATTCATGTATGTATATATATATGACAACTCACACTCATCTCAGTTCATACTATTCCACATCACCAGTCAGAGTACATCATTCAGAAGTTGTCCAGAGGAGGTATCCCAGTCTACAATATATCTTGTGTTCTTGTAGTTGTCTCAATTTAAATTGATGAAACTGGTCACTAAGCTTTACATCATACAGACAACATTAGAGCAATGATCACCAAATATATTTAAATCAAATGTAATTTTTCTGTGTTTTTTTCCAGATTATATGCGATCAAGATGACAGACTGCAGTGATTTAGACAGGTAAGTCATTGAATCAGCTGTTTTGATTTAAAATGATATTGTATTGTATTCCATCATGAAATGTTGAAAATGTGAAATTCCTTTTGTTAATATACATTTAACCATGGTGACCAAATACATTTCTTTCCCTTTGCAGACAAATAGAGCAGCTACGACGCTGTGAAATTATCAAAGAATCCGAAGTAAAAGCATTATGTGCAAAGGCACGGGAGATCTTAGTAGAAGAAAGCAATGTGCAGAGAGTAGACTCACCAGTAACAGTAAGTCTCAGTTCCCTTTTGAAGCACAGTTACAAGAATTAGCAAGCCAATTACAGGCAGGATTAAACTGCCTTAACCTTTGCAATTTGCCTCATTTTGATCCACATGGAAACCATTGATCAATTATTTTATTATATTATTATATATTTTTTTTTTACATAAATTCATAAATTATATTTGGTTGCTAATTGTGTGTAAATGTGCACATGTAGATACTGTAGAGAACAGTTTTGACTCGTCTGAATTGAAAGCAAGGCATTGATGTTGAGATTCTTGAGGCGTTTAAAAGTAAAACATTCCACATGGCAGGGAAATGGGTGGTTCGATTATGACTGATTAATAGTAATGGGTCTGGCCGAGCGGTAACAGAGTTACACTCCCACTACATAAATTGTCATAACTTTTGAACAGTACATACTAAAATCACAATTCTTACATGTAATTGTAGGTCTTACCATGTACTTTCATGATAGTTTTTGGAGATATTTCAAAAAATATTTTTTTATGCTGAAAATGGTTAATTAGTACTCGGTAACAGAGTTACAGAAAATTAACACCTGTTTCGGGGCCGTAAATGTAAAGTCATCTAACATGCGGTTCTTTTTTCAAAACATGTCATTTTTGAATTGCATGTCACTTTAAATATATCTAACCATATTATTTCCAAATATTAAAAGAATTGGTGCACTATTTCATATTGAAAATAAGGTTAATCATCACCAATATCCTTTTGATGCGCGTTTGAAAAAAAGTTAGAAAACTGGAGAAAAGTTCAATTGCTAAGTAATACCTCTTTGTGAGAGAAATTATGCTGTAAGATGGAGATTTATTTTCATTTGGGCAATGCAATTACAATAGCAATATTATATATTACGACTGATATATTTTCGTTTATTTGGATTGAATATTTTTTTTGAACATCTGAATGATCTCTTTTTTAGGTATGTGGAGATATACATGGTCAGTTTTATGACCTCAAAGAATTATTCAAAGTAGGTGGGGACGTACCAGATACAAATTATCTCTTTATGGGTGACTTTGTAGACAGAGGATTTTACAGTGTAGAAACATTCTTATTACTACTTGCTCTCAAGGTAAGCACTATTGACAAAAATAATTACAGTCACAGCTATATTTTGCAAGGTCTTTAATATCTGATTTTGGTTGAGCTCACACAGTTAAAACAAACGCAATATATAGTAGATGAATAGTTACCATCATGAGCAGGTACTGCCCGAAAATCATTTGAGGCAGTACCTATGTGCATAAAGTATTGTCAGCCCAAAAGGATGATCACATTGACCCATCATAGTGAGGAACTTTAATTTGTTGCCGTTTAAAAACTATTTGAATTCCAAATTGACAAATCAAGTCAGTGGTACTCGTATATGAACTGAATATTTTCCTCAAGCTTATTGAATAATATACATTTTTGACATGTGATGCAGGTTAGATATCCAGACAGAATAACATTAATCCGAGGAAATCATGAGAGCAGACAAATTACACAAGTATACGGGTTCTACGATGAGTGCCTAAGGAAATATGGATCAATCGTTGTGTGGAGATATTGTACAGAAATATTTGATTACCTCAGTCTCTCAGCCATCATTGATGGAAAGGTATGTGTGCTCAGCTGATTTTTTGGCAAAGGGGATATATATGTGTATACATATATTCAGCTCCATTTCTCTGGTAGCTGAAAGTATTGCCATAACATTTCAACCAAATTGATGAAATTGACTACTATTTATATTCTGAGACAAATTCTAATACAAATTCTTGTGTTCTTGTTTTATTGTCAGATATTTTGTGTGCATGGAGGCCTGTCACCGTCCATCCAGACTCTAGACCAGATCCGTAGTATAGACAGGAAACAGGAAGTGCCTCATGACGGTCCTATGTGTGACCTACTATGGTCAGATCCTGAAGGTGAATATTTTGAATTCCATACAAGACCAGAGCCAGTGACAATGTACATGTACAACATTAAAAGTAAACAAGAGTGCTGATTAAATCAGCGATTTAAAGAGATTGCTTGAAGTTAACCATGTTTTCATGTTACAGACACACAAGGCTGGGGAGTGAGTCCAAGAGGAGCTGGGTATCTATTTGGCAGTGATGTAGTAACACAGTTTAATGCAGCAAATGACATAGACCTGATCTGTCGAGCACATCAACTTGTTATGGAAGGATACAAATGGCACTTCAATGAAACTGTTCTCACTGTGTGGTCTGCACCTAATTATTGCTACAGGTAAGTAATGTACATGTTCAGGGTCAGATCAGGATATTGATTGCATTTGTGCTTGTGTCAGCATAGCTTGTGTGGCGAGGGGGTGATTTTTTAATACTTAAAATGATCATTTATGAAGCAATTCACAGGCAATTCCAGTAAAGGTTAAGCACAACTGAGGCCACTGGTCTATGATTTATATGTAATAAACATCATATATATTTAGAGAAATTGGGAATACTTTACCCCTAATGATTAGGAAGGACATCAACATCCACCACCGTGATGTCATTTTGAAACGTTCTGTTGGCCTCAACTTGTTACAATGTAATCATGATAATGAGGTCAGACAGTTTGGATCATATACTTTTGACCCCATAACTTTGTTCAGCACATTGAATAACCATCAAAATAGTATGCAGATATACTTGCCCAGAAAAGAAAATTATAATTAGTCCTGCTAATCACCAAAACTTAGATTGGTTAGTGTGTTTGAGGTTAATGGAGCTCCACATCTCAACCTTTCTTTGACATATTGTTTACCATATGAATATTTTTTTTCAGATGTGGGAATGTAGCTGCTATTTTAGAACTGGATGAGCACTTACAAAGAGATTTCACCATATTTGAGGCTGCACCCCAGGTTAGTGGAATAAAAATATTTTGTAATTATTCAGTTTGATTATATAGTGAGTCACCAATGAGGTAATGCAAAAAAAAAAAAAATTATCTTCGACTTCAGACAGTGCATAATTGACACAGAAAATGCATCTTAGAACCCACATGAATTTAAAGAGATACTTTCTGGTAAAATAAATTTGATAAATTACATGATTAAATAACCACATATGCATAAATACATTGAAATGCATAGACAATAAAATATATATGTTAATAGCCATGGAAATACAAACCAACATTTAAATCTCAACTTGCAACCTCTATAAAATATGACCATTTATTGCAATCACTGTCAATGACGTTATTGTGGGGGATTTTATTCATGCGCAAATAAAGCTCCAATGAGCTTCAATTTTCATTGCTTATACTGGTCTGATCTACATGCATTTTTCAACAAAATATCACATTTTTTATGTAATTCCCAACGCACCTGACCATTTTATAGTGCGTCTCGTCTCGCTATTTTAGTTTCATTCTTCTTTATTTACTAATTAGTTATGCAAGTAGGTAATTGCCCCATGATGACGTCATTCTTTTTTTTCTCCACCACATGCATTTCAAATAGCTACTTTTCACTCGTACCAATAGAGCCCACAGATCAATATAAGGAAGAAAAAAACAATTTCAGTTTGAAAAAAAATGAAGAAAAACAAGTTTTTTTTTTTGGCCAAGTTAAATATCTATTTGATGTGACAGCATTATATGAATTTAAAATTAAACCTTTATTTTGTAGGAGTCTCGTGGAATTCCATCCAAGAAGCCACAGGCAGACTACTTTTTGTGAGACTAAGTTAATATGTGGGAATAGCATTCCATGTCTGCAAGATAACTCTGCTGCCTTTAGATAATTTGCTTCCTGGAACATCTGGAGCATCTGGCCTGGAGCCAACATGAAATAAAAATAAAGGCATGGACAATGAGAGACAGAATATAAATGGATCTGCTTCATTTTATTGTGACCTGTGAATGCTGAATATATGAACTGTTACTGTTAAACAAAGAGATCAGTGGCAACTATTAACACTCTTCTGTTTCTAAAACCAGCATTGGGAGAGGACCCTGCCGAAATTCATTTTTGATCCCAAGTATTTCTGTTAGTCTGTTAATATCACCAAAGCTGGCCATAAGAAAAGGATAGTCATTAGTTGTGTGGACAATTCAAAATGCTTTGTAAAAAGAACTAAGTGGATTTTAAATTAAGAATGAAGGGCATCCCATTATTATTGGAATTTCTGAATGAGGAAGAGAGTGATGTGTCCATAGTTGTGAGTTGGTTTTATGCAAAATGTATAAGAGGAAAACCAACTGTGAGAAGATGGTATGGTATGATATGATTGTGATTTGTGGTGCTTTAATTTCAAATGAAAAACTTGGTCGGTTACCATTTTTGCATACTTAAAAGAAATCAGTAAATTTACTTTGTTTGGAATCTAAAGTTTGTCTTTAAGCTTATAAGAAAACCTGAAAGTCCTGAGGTAAGAATTCTTACAGTGTTAGCTTTTATTTTGCTCTCAATTTCACATTCACATGTGTAGAAGCATAGCTATGAAAGAAAAAAAATACATTTAAGCCAATCGTATTGATTTGTGTTTAATCAAATTCTGTTGTGTTTAATCAAATTCTGTTGTTGGAAAGCACGTGTATGGAAGAGGTGTGGGCTTTGACTGAGAAGTGATCAAATACAATTTAGAATACTAGATCCAGCTACACAATACTGCAAAATGTGCAATATATTTTGGAGCATGAAAGAACAGTATTTGTCAAAGTAATTGAAAATTTGAAAGGTAAAATGCATAATTTAATGAAAAGGTTAAACGTGTGGAAACAGTTTATTTTCAAGAAACATCACTATTATTATTAGATTACATTGAGATGAATCAGTTGTTTATAAAGAGTAACAATAAAGAATGACTGTTTTACCTGACCATATGTTCCATTTTGTTGAACTGAAGGATTCATTGTTTTGTTGTATATGCTGTGTTATTCTGTAGAACACATTTTAAGTAACTTTGAATTTGGATTTTATGAATTGAACATAATCTAATATCGTGGAAAGATTTTTATTTAAAAAAACATCAGTAAGTGTACATGTGGCAGTCAAATGATAAATTGTATGAACATATTTTATAATTGTTTCCTTTGTAAGTATCATCTGAAATATATATATATATATATCTATAATTATGTTTTTTGGATAATGATACAGAGGAAATGCATATCCGAAAGACCATTATGATAAATCTTTTTGTACATAATATGTATCATATTACAAAAAGCAACATATGTGTACATATATATTAGATTTCATTTTCAAATAGATATAGGTGATATTTAATGAACTTTTCAAAATGGGTAGCACAAAAGATTATGAGTGACTTTTGCTACAAAGAGAATATATTGTAAACAATTAAGCTTGCTTGGAGAAAAATGGCCCCAGCTGAACAATGTAATCTGGCCAGGTTCCATTGCTCAATTTACCAACAGTTAATCAGCCTATAAGCACTTCCATCACAACAGAACAGAAGTTATTTTCCTCCTGGTTTTGAATCAATAGAAAATGCATAAAGGATAGAGCCAAGAAAGCTTTCATTTCATGATGGTACAAATAGGCTCGAAGTGTTTGTGAAATGTAAAGATAGATAGCAAGATCATTAGTGGGTATTTCAGGAGTTCTGTGAATTATAACTATATTTTCTGTATTACATGTATGTACAAAAAAATAAACAAATTTTATTACAGATTTTCTTTTATGTAATTGCATATTTCCACTTCTATAACACGCTTGGTGATCAAGGGAAAGTCTGAAAATATAATTAAAATGGTGGAGAAATGGAAATGTTTTCTTGGAGGAAGTTTGGTATTTCCATACACGTGAAAGTTTAAAAAAAAAGAAGAAAGAAATGCCCTTTATTCACTTAACTGCAGTCATGTATGGATTTGATGATTTTTACCCTCAGCCCCTGATGTAATCAGGCTGAGGGTATTGCAGTACTCCTGGCGTGGGTATGTATGTATGTCTGTAGCGAACATCCTTGTCATCGCAATAACTCAAGAACAAATAATGGCAGCTTCGTGAAACTTGACACACATAAGCATCTGGTGAAAACCTCGGACGAGTTTGATGGACAGCGACCTTGGCCTATTTTTCAAGGTCACAGGGACAATTATGTGAAATCTCAATCACAATAACTCAAGAACAAATGATGGTAGCTCTATGAGATTTTACACACCGGCATCAGGTGAAGACCTCAAAATTTCTTCTATGAAACATGACCTTCACATACTTTTCAAGGTCACAGGGACGATTATGTGAAATCCCAAGAATCACAATAACTTTCTTGTCATCACGATAACTCAAGAACAAATAATGGCAGTTAGTGAAACTTGACACACATAAGCATCTGGTGAAAACCTCGGACGAGTTCGATGGATGGCGACCTTGGCCTATTTTTCAAGGTCACAGGGACAATTATGCGAAATCCCAAGAATCGCAATAACTCAAGAACAAATGATGGCAGCTTTATGAGAATTTACTCACATAGGCATCTGGTGAAGACCTCAAAATTTTTTCAATAATTGACGCACATGAGCATCTGGTGAAGACCTCAGTATTTTCTCTATGAAACATGACCTTCACCTACTTTTCAAGGTCACGGACAATTATGTGAAATCCCAAGAATCGCAATAACTCGAGAACAAATGATGGCAGCTTAAAGAGATTTGACAAACATAAGCATCTGGTGAATCTCTCAGACATTTTTGTATGGAACATGACCTTCACTTACTTTCAAGGTCACAGGGTCAATTGTATCATGAAATCGACATCATTGCAATAACTCAAGAACAAATGATGGCAGCTTTTTGATACTTGACACTCATATGTTTTTTTTACCCCTGCATCAATTTGCCTTAGTGTAGTGACGTTTTGTTCACAAATATTGTGTGGAGCGAATGTTGTGCAGTAAGTTACTAGGGCTGAAGGTTGATGCATCTCTGATGCCTATGTTTTTATATGATTTGGAAATATGTGGAAAAATGTGATATTTAGGCTTAATGATTTTACTTTTTGACATGACAATTCAGTAAGGCAGCACTATATTACTGCTGTCTGAGCCATAAGCTGCATGTGACGGGTAAACACGGGTAGTGTGAACTTTGTTTGACCCTAATTGAGGCTCAATGCAGGGTAGCACTGTTTGACGTCATTCTGGCACTATTCAGAGGTCAATATATTTCATGACATCATAAGTATGTTGCAATACTTTTATGACGTAATTTTACCTTTCAGTGTCTCTATGATAACACTCCACATAAAAGTGACACCAAGAAAGAAGTGTGCTTTCATAAGCAGGCTATAAAGTAGGGTCTCGTTCAAACAGATTTTACAGACAATAATGGGGATGCATTTTTCAAAAAGTTTATGTACATGAAAGACAAATACATTTATCACCAATTTGTGAATTTGAAACGATTTTTGCAAAAGTGGTGCTTAATCCCTTTCAGCTGGGTAGCCACGCTGCGTAGACTGAGTGCCCACGAGACAAAAGCGGAGCGGCCAACATATCAAATCAAAGCAAACTCAAATCATGCGTGTGTACGACTTTATGTAAGTTATATAAATTTCTGCTTAATACGTTATACAATCACTTGAACCCAGGACAGCAACAGGAGAACATCTCAGCGCGGACCACGGGATTGAACAAGACAACAACCAAGACACTGCCAGGGGAGCCAGGAGGCTACCCCCGCCGCAGCTCTAACCTCGCATCACTCCCGGCAAGTACAAAGTGCTTATTACACTTAGGCCTTCGGGCGGTCCCCAGTATAGGCGGGCCGGGGCTACATTAGCCCCCGAGTTATCACAAGCTCTTGTCGGACCACTTTTTTACCATTTATAATGTTTTAATACAATTACTGCACTAATATAGTATAGTCACAAGGAGACCTAGCTTATAAGTCAGTAATTTACAATAATTACTGGCTATAAGTTGGAGACATCCTTGTCCACACATACAGCACTTACGTTGTTTTAACAATTTCTCGCTTCACTTGCACTGTCTCAAAGTTAAACCATAGTGTTTCTCTTTAAGACAACAAATCACTACAGCACCTTAAAAAATCGTAATTTCTTTTTGATATCTATACACTGTATACACTGTATGTACTTCTCTGACTTGTTTTATGCAGAATGCAGAACACTCAGAGCACCCCCGAGGTACACCTTCCCTACACACGCCAAGGGAAGGACGGACTGCTGGACATCAGCCCAGCCAGACAGACCAGCATCGCCGCCAGACAGACAGCCGCCATCGCCAAGGCGGTGAATCGCATCAGACCTACTCTGCCACCGTCGATAAACAGCGGAGCCAGGCCCGTGACCGCGAAACCACCGAAGGCCGCGAGAAAAGCGACCCCACAGCCAAAGGGGTTCTGGTCACCGCCACCAGGGACCAGCCAGGACCCTCAACCTACCAACACAACACCGGCGAAGAAGAGGCTCTTCTCGGACGTCTCTCCAGACCTCAGCGCGGACTCATCCTCCGACAGTTTGATCATCGACATGCCACGAGCACTGTCACCGCTGGAGAGCACAGAGGAGTTTCCTCCACTCCCCATCCCAGGACCAGACCCCAGACTGCCGGCACCCCAGCAACCCAGCGGGACCAGCAGCCCAAGACCTGCGACCGAAGCACCCATCGCTACACTACCAGTGGTGCAGGACACCCCCCCGTCGACATCGCCAGCCAGCCCAGCGGGCCCAGCCGTAAGCCCTTCAAGGCAGCCTTCACCGCGTACCGCGCCCTCTACCGCCAGCAACAACGAGCCTCACGGAACCACCCAGCCGAAGTTTCGTATACCCAAAGACACCGCATTCCAGTCACCATATCACCTCGTCACCGCCCTCGATCGAGCCCACCCGGAGCTGAGCTACATTGCGAGACCAAACATCAACGGACAGTATGTGCTGCACCCGAGAAACAGCAAGACCACACTGGCCCTACGACGCATCACCCAGCTAGCAGGCCACGCCATCACACTACAAGAACTGGACCCACTGCAAAAGCCGTCGTCAGTCATCGCTATGAAGGTCCCCCACTTCATCCCAGAGGAGGCCTTCACCGATCTGCCAGGGGTGACGAGAGCCACACGGATGAAAGCCAGAGACGGTACTTATACTCGACAGGTAAATCTTATATTTCAGGGCCCTGCACCGATGGAGGTCGAAGTTCCACACTTCGGTACCTTCCCCACCAGACCGTACCGCCAGGAGGCGCCCCGCTGCCACAGATGCCACAAGTACGGGCATCTGGCTGTGACCTGCAGGACCACGAAGGAGATCTGCGGGATGTGCAGCGGAGGCCACCCAACAACAGACTGCCTCACCAAGTTCAAGGCCGGGGAGAAGATAGAAGCCAAGTGCCCGAACTGCCAAGGAAATCATCATGTGTGGAGCAACAGGTGTACCGCGAGGCCCCACCTGAGACATCGAACAGAGCCGACACCTGCCCAGCCAGCCCCCGAGCCTGTGATGGTCCCAGCACCACCACCGACCACCAACGCCTGGACACTGGTGCAACGCCGCACACCGAAGGCTGGACCAAGACAACGCCACCTAGTGAAGAACACAGGCCCAACACAGATGGACATCGACCCTCCCACCGAGCCAGAACCGACACCAGCACCAGCCCCGACCCCAGCCCCTGCGCCAGTCGCCGCTCCGCCGACCGCCCCCGTCACTGCTCCAGTCGTCGCCCCAGCCGTCGCCTCAGCAGCCCCAGTCGCAGCCCCACCGACCCCGCAGCCCCAACGCAGGACACCCCGGAAGCAGCGCACTCGACAGAGGAAGCCGACACCCACTCCACCCGCTCCAACTCCACAGAGCACCACCGACACCCCAACAGACAACACACCGCCACAACCAACCAGAACACCACCAAAGACCCAGACAGCCAAGCCCACAGAGCCCAACGCCACCGACAACGTCTTGAACGCGATGATGGCGCTTGTCAACCAAGTTCAAGGCATGCTGGAGACGTTCGCCCGCATGCAGGAGGAGCAGAACAGGGAAAATCGGGCACATCAACAGCAACTTATGACGATGATGACCATGCTGCTCCAGCACAAGTCAACATAGACCCGACATCAACCCACGTGCAGAGACCTTCCACCGTGCAACATGCAGCAAGCAACGTGCAATGTGCTACAGACTACGTGCAACACGCCGTCGACAGCGTGCAACACACCGTCGACAACGTGCAACACACCGACAACAACGTGCAACACACCGTCGACAACGTGCAACACGCCGTCGACAACGTGCAACACGCCGACGACAACGTGCAACACGCCGACGACAACGTGCAACACACCGACGACAACGTGCAACACGCCGACGACAACGTGCAACACGCCGACGACAACGTGCAACACACCGCCGACAACGTGCAATCAACACCGCTGCACACAACACCGCTGCACACAACACCGTTGCACACAGAAACGGAAACTCTGCACACAGAAACACGTCCAGATCGTCAACACGAAAAAACGTCAGATCGTGAAGGTTTTTCGCCATTTTTGTTAACGATCTCAGATCGTTCAAATTTGGCGTCAGATCGTTCAGATTTGGCGTCAGATCGTGAGGAAATGACGCCAGATCGTGAGGATTTTTCACCATTTTTGTTAACGATCTCAGATCGTTCAAATTTGGCGTCAGATCGTTCAAATTTGGCATCAGATCGTGAAGAAATGACGTCAGATCGTGAAGATTTTTCACCACTTTTGTTAACGACCCCAGATCGTTCAAATTTGGCGTCAGATCATCCACATTTGACGTCAGATCGGCAAGATATGGTACCAGACCGTGAAGAACATTCACCTCTTTTGTTAACGATCTCAGATTGTTCAAATTTGGCGTCAGATCCTCCAAACTTGGTACCAGATCGTGACGATCGGACGTGGATGCACGAGGATCAACCAGACCAGTCAACAGGACCAACATCAGACAGCCTACACATTCTAACATGGAACGCCAACTCCCTTCGCGACAAAGTGCACTACCTCATAGCAACGGTGGGTATAGAACAACCTGACATTATTTGTATACAAGAAACTTTATTAACATCCAATGTTTCTGTTCCAGGTTACCAACCGTTCTATCACTGGGCAAACACCACCCCCCACGACAGAGGCCTAGCCACCTTCGTCAAGAACCGTCACATGGTCACCCGCACTCCAGACCCCCCTTTCTGCGGAGAGGACACAGAGGTTCTTGGCGTCGTCATCCACCTCCAACAACGCCCCCTACAAGTCTACAACATCTATTCCAACGCTACAACCGGCGAACTCGAGCTCGCGGACCTCTTCACCAGAGCCGACACGCAGGACCTGGTCATCACCGGAGACTTCAACGCCATCCACAGCGAACTACAGTCCAACTCCCGGGATAACCAGAGAGGGCACCACCTGACACAACTTCTGAAGGAACACCCCTCTACCACGCTCCTCAACGACGGCAGCGCTACGCACATACGCGGAAACCCCCTGGACCTCACCATCGTCTCTACACAGATCGCCCAGGGAGCGACTTGGACAGTACATCAAGAGCTTGCCAGCGACCACTACGCCACCTCGACTGTACTCCAGATTGCCAACTTACCACCGCCAGCCCCTATGGCACCACCCAGATGGAACATGAAGAAGGCAGACTGGAAACAGTACGAGGACTTTCTAGCAACGTGGGCATGGGACTTCAAGCCTACTGGACTGGACCTTGACGCACACAACGCCGCCATCGTACAGGCCTTCCAAGCCGCAGCCGACCACGCCATCCCCCTCACCAAGCCAGGCGGACGACACCACAAGGACCACTGGTACTACTCTCCCTTGGTTGCAGAGCAGAAACACCGAGTGAACATGCAACGCAAGGTCTACCGGCGTCACCCCACCAGCGACAACAGACGACTCCTGGTAGTCGTCACTCGTCGCTGCCGAGATGTCTGCAGAGACATACGCCGAGAGAAGTGGTTCGAGTGGTGCCAGTCCTTCAATCAGCACACATCGCTCAGCGAATTATGGAGCAAACTACGGCAAGCCTCTGGGAAGAAGAAAGCCACCCCTGGTGTACATCCAGAGCCCACCAAGGAAGCAGAACGACTCGCCCAGATGTTTGCCGATCGAGCCTCCACCGCCAACCTACCCTCCGACGTCCAAGGCAGACTGCGAAGATTGGCTGACAACCGTAAGACGACACTACGGGATGCAACCCAGACCAGCGCCCCTTCAGACGCCCCCTTCACCTACACAGAACTGGAGAAGGCAAAGAAGCGCAGCAAGGACACAGCACCTGGGGCTGACCGCATCACCTACTCCATGATTACGAACTCTGGAGCAGCAGCCAAGCTTGCAGTTTGCCAGCTCATCAACGACTCGTTCAACCAAGGCAGACTTCCCGCCAGCTGGAAATCTGCCGACATACAACCGATCCCCAAGCCCAAGGAACCAACCAAGCCCAGACCCATCTCCCTCACCAGCTGCCTGAGCAAGACAGCCGAGAGGATGGTCCTCACTCGCCTCCAGCACCTACTTGGCCCCCTTCACCCCAACGTGTTCGGCTTCGTCAAGTCCACAGGTACCGCCGAGGCCATCTCGACCCTCCTCTCAACGGCCAGCGCCCAGAAGACCGCCCTCGCGGTCTTCTTGGACCTGGAGAAAGCCTTTGAACTCGCCAACCCCGCAGCAGTACTCGACTCCCTGGTATCAAAGGGAGTCACAGGTAAACTCCTGGCCTGGATAGAAGATTTTCTATCCGGCAGACAAGGTAGGGTTCGATTTCAAGGTTCAACTTCCAGGTACCACAGGCACCAGAACGGGACCCCACAAGGTAGTGTACTCAGCCCCACCCTCTTTAACCTACTAATGGAACAAATCGTCTCTCTTTCCTTCCCAACAGGTACACAGGTCCTCAGCTATGCAGACGACTTGGTACTTATAGTACATGGTGCGAAGAAGTCCTACTCCAGAGCACAGACGGCCTTGGACCTCATAACCGACCGATGTGCAAATCTGGGACTCAAGATCTCCACCACCAAGTCACAAGCCCTGCTCTTTCGCAGAACCAACCCGCCCATCGACCTTCACATCCAAGGCCACAACCTGGAGTGGGTCCCTGCCTACCAATACCTCGGTATCTGGATAGACAGCAGGCTCAACTTCTCCAAGGAAGTGGCCTATCTACGTGAGAGAGTGCGAAGCCGACTCAACGTTATGCGCATCATCTCCTCCCTGGACCTCGGCGCCAAAGCAGCAGTACTCCGCACCTACTATGTAGCCGCTGTACGGAGCCTCATCGACTATGCTGCGCCGGCCCTCCTCATCACAGACAACGCATCTCTACAGAAAGTCGAGACGTTACAGAACGAGGCCTGCCGACTAATGCTTGGAGCCCCGAGATGGACAAAGGTCACTGCCCTCCAGATGGAAAGCAACCTCCATGCCATCCCACTCCGTATCGAGCAAGTCGTCGGCGCCTTAGCAGCCAAGACCCTCCTCAGACCAACGAGCATCTCCCTTCAGAACACCCTCCGCACTGCAGCGGCAGACCCCCGGCATGCCAGCGAGGCCCCCCGGCGACAGTGGGCCCTCCATGCCAAGGATGTTCTGGAGAGATACGACTCCACCCATCTCAGCCTAGAGCCCGACACCATAGATCCAGACTACAAGCCTCTCCCCCCTTGGAGTGAGGACACCATTGCTGTCCACTACACCCCTCTACCGGAAAAGAAGGCTGACATGGACAAGTTCGAGCTCAAGATGGCAGCCCGAATGGCCATGGACATCCACACACCCAAGCCCACGACAGCCTATTACACAGACGGCAGTGTCCACCCAGACTCAGGTAGAGCAGGCGCAGGCTTCTTTACAGAGGGAGAGCAGTTCTGCTTCAGACTGAATGACAATTCATCCACTCTGCAAGCGGAACTGGTCGCCATCTACCACGCCCTGAACCATGCCTACCTGGCCAGTAAGTACCCACAAGATTCGATTTCTGTTCCATTAGCACCAACTGTAACTATTTATTCTGATTCCAGATCATCGCTCCAGACCCTCCAGAATGCAGAACCACGGGAGAATGTGCGACTTGTCACCGCCATTCTCAGACTGACCCAACAACTCTGCAAAGAATCCCGCCCTGTAACATTCCTATGGATCCCCAGCCACATCGACATAGCAGGGAACGAGATGGCGGACGAAGCAGCCAACCAGGGAGCCCAACGCAAAACAGTGGACTCCGGCCTTGCCCCGTCCCTCTCCCGTCTCAAGTCCTCCTTCACCACTATCAACAACACCCGTCATATTTCTCGCTTTCTAACCTCTGTTCCAGAATCCAGGTCCAGCCAGTGGTACCAGAAGGCAACCAACCTCAAGCCCCTAACAGTACCTGCCGACTGCAGTCGAGATATGGAGGTCACACTCTACCGCTTGAGGCTTGGCTACTTCTGCAACTGGATGCTACCCAAGGAACCGGACAGAGACTGGGAATGCAGCCACTGCAGCCGCCCCACTACCAGACCCTTGCTCCATTACCTACTGCAGTGTTATCACACCCAAGCCCTACGCACCAACG
This sequence comes from Amphiduros pacificus, assembly GCA_949316495.1. Lineage (NCBI taxonomy): Eukaryota > Metazoa > Annelida > Polychaeta > Phyllodocida > Hesionidae > Amphiduros > Amphiduros pacificus. Next base: position 51,099,226 of record OX439001.1, on the reverse strand, counting down.
CACCAGCTATAGACTTCGACATCGAGGAACTGGACAGAGACCAGTGCCCCGAGGCCGCAGCCATAGTCCTGGAAGCCATTCCACAGCCTGAGGCTCTGGAACTGCTCCAGCAGTACCACCCTCCCAGGTAAAGTAACCTCGGCATAGGATAACTGCCTGCCCGCTCGGATGGGGCATTAAACGCTCCTCGGAGTTCGGTGGTCCCGTGTATCTGGCTCCTATCCCAGAGCACGTTAAAAAACCTATTAACATCTATCGAAAAGAGCAGGGGGAACCCGGTGTTAATAGTCTCTCCTCCTTACAGTAAGTATCGCAATAGTTACAATTAAACCTTCCTCTCCTCCTTTGTAGCATTCAGAGAAGCTGGCTTCAACGCAACATCGCAACATTATGACGAACAACAACCATACACACGTACACACGGCCAGGGACAGACAACCTAGTCACAACATTCAGGTTTTTATTTTTATGCACAAACACAATATTACTGCCACACCAACTCGCACACACATATTATTTTTTCCAGGTAACATCCAAACGCATACAACGACAATTCCTATCACGACTTGTCTCACGTACACCTTTAGTTTCACGGCTTGATATTCATAACGGCTTTTATCACGGCTCACATACTCACGTGTACATACAAACCACGCTCCGAAACACTCCCCACGCCACACACACACTGCTACATTCACAACACACGAATCCTACACGATCTAGATCATATATCATATCCAAATGGCACAACACAATCCAATTCCACAAGATTTTAACCGCAACTTTCCAGGAAACTGATTACCGGTTAACGTTCTCTTCCAAATCAAACAGAACACAACGTGGAAACACGCCATCTACATTTACGGGCTGACACTACTCTATGTACAAAGTTACCACGTCACAAACCACGTGGTAACCAAACACGCCCACTTCTACCTCATTTGCATCAAGCATTCAAACGTGCTTCAGCGCCATCTGTATCCTATCACGTGATACACCTATACCACAAAGTTACCTCGTCATCGACCACGCGGTACTCAAACACGCCCACTCATCTCATTTACATATTGCTAACTTAGCCAAACAACGCCACCTCGTGTCAACACAACGCCATCTCGTGTTAACGAGACGCTTGACTTTACGAAATTGCAAACCGAACGTCACTACATCACGTGACCACTAAACACGCCCACTTATCTCATTAACATAGCACTGACACCGTGCATACACGCCATCTATCGTTTCAGACATGACTGAAATTACGAAATTCAGCATCACACGCCAACACTCGGTAAAATAACGCATTAACACATAGCAACACACAGCGAGGACATGATGGTACTTTTGTATTTATGTTCTGTTCAAATTCATCTTTATTTTTCCTATTACAGCCAAGTGCAGAGCACCCCATAGAACACCGCTTGTACAAAGAGTACCACTACGGAGGGCCGCCAGATCTGGCCACGGCCCTCGAGGGATCATCCCCTCGAATCTACATCATCATCATCATTATACAATCACTGGTGAAGGGCTTCTATAAACGCCATTGTCTTTGCTACAAATAATTGTGAGTACAATATTTCTTGACAGCGGTCAGCGGTTTAGAATTCATTTTTTTCACAGGCTCGGTCTGGTGGGTGGGGAGCTCGAGGATCTCTAGCAGTGAATTTGCCTTTTGTTTATTTTGGGTCCGGCGGCCATTTCACGCAAATAAAATATAGCAGAATATATCCTAAGGAAAGGGCTAGTTATTTAGGGAGTGGATGCCATGACTAGTGGGTGGGCGGACCTCCAAATACTGTCATGCTGTTGAACATCTGCACTGACTGCATTGACTGAGAACAAACATCTCGGCATCTTTCTTTTCAGGTGCCAGAGGTTGGTGTCACGTAGCTGGACCCCTCGTGCAATTCTGCCCTCTCGGCAGGGTCCTATTTGGTTTTGTCTAGAAAAATGTAGAATGCAGAAGTGCATTGTACTTCTCTGTCTTCAGTAGATATCTGTGTGTGAAAGTGACAGGTGCTGACCGACATAATACTCTGACCATGCTGACAGATTCTGGTTTACACTAAATGAAGTCATTGAAGATGTGGAGTTGCCTTTGGAATAACTGCTTAAAAGTTTTCCTCAACAACTATCAACTTGTAAATAATATTAACGGTCGTGGTGTTTGGCAGGATGAACCAATTTTGTTCTGGCCCAGTGTATCTGTATCATGTGGATGAGTGCCCTAAAATGGGATTCACCAGCAGGGAGTAGAAGGGCCCAGGGGTTGGTTTTATTGTACAAGGCTATAAATGGTGAAATAGCTTTGAAACTTCCAGATCATGTCAAAATGAAATCGGCTCCTACAAGGAAAAACCATAGGCCGATTGCCGATCTCCATGTTGTTTTTTTTCCCCCATTGAAAAGTACACACCGGAACTGTACAACTTTACCGGAACCAGATCTGTACAACTCCACTATATTTAATCATTGGTCGGAAAGATTGGCAGGGGGCCTATGGAAATCGCTGTATAGAAATGGCGACAAGCTTTGACCCTAATAAATACAGCTATTTTCCAAGGACAGTGACTGAATGGAATAACCTCCCCCCTCATTTAACTACATTGGAAACAAATAGCTCGGCATCCTTCAGAAACTCCCTTACCAGAGTATAAAGGTTGGCGATAAGTAGCTGGTGTGTACCAGCTGAACCCCTTAGTGCAATCTTGCCAAGTCTTGGCGGGATGCCAATTGGTTTTGCCGAGTAAACTTATAGATGTAGATCTGCAAACTAAATGAATAAAATTCATAATCATGGTTATTCAATATGATCAACTGAGCACTGGGGTCAAAAGTTCATGAATCAAACAGTCTAAGAATGTGATAAAATGATGTCATTAAACCAGAACAATGGGCATGTTAACTTCCTTCCCATCCATTGCCGGAGGTGGATGTTGATGTCCTTTCCATCCATTTGGATTAACCATATCTATGATATAATAACCATGGATATGATTTTTTATCAATATTGTTTGCAGATACATCTTTTCCAGAAAAAAAATTCAACAGGAAGTGGCGACGGTGGTGCCGCCACGAGATTGGTTCACCTGATCGATAATGCAGAACTTAAGCTAGTTTCCAATCTCTGTTTTAAATGTCCCAGTCTAACATCATTGCCATGATTATATTGTAATAAGTTGCAGCCCTTCAGAATGTCTCAAAATGACATCTTCAAGGCAGAACAACTGTCTTTCTATTCATCACAAGATTTCAAAATTGGGTAGATTTTGTCCACATGTGCAATTATTTTTCAAAATATTAATGTATTCCCTTCACTGCACAGAGAATAATAGTCATCATATTAGCTGAAATGTCTACAATCCTATCTCAGCATGCATTATACATGACATAAGAGACACCTGGTGGATCACAATTCAAGCAGTGAGCGCTATGAAACATATTATAAACCTGGGAAATTCACATGAAACATAACTGACTCTACAATTGTCATTTCAGAGTTTGGATGTTGCAGCGGACTGTTGCGCTTCTGGCCATGAACAGATTGTTTGGTGTATTTGGTGAGTTCAACAAAACACACATGCCTACAGCGAAGGAAGCTTTACCAGGTGAGTTACTTAACTCTGACAATTAAGGTTTTGTTAGTATTATTAAGGTGTCAATGATATATAGAGCTGATGATCATAGGAATCATGCAATCATAGGATTGGCTGATAATTAGCGAATTATCATTTATACATACAACATATACAAACACCAGTTTTTTTGGCATAGAAAAGTTTATATGGATGGTACAAGGGAGTACTTGTGAAAATTGTGCAGATTGACCCCCATTTCATCACAGTGTGCATGTGCGCAAGTACCAGCTTGTTACAAAAACATAAACTTGGGTGCTGCTATGAATTCTTGGCTGATTTTCATCATTGTCAACTCCAAATTTAGCTTTTTGGCTTTTTCTCTGTCAATATGTCAGTCTGATGATCATACGCACATCACTTTATAAGAATGACAAGTCTTACTGATGGATATACCCCCACTATAGCACACATATAGATAACTGTTAATGATATTTCAGGTTATTTATTTATTGACAAAGACTGAAATGTGCAAAATGGGCAATTGTTAGCCCTAAATAATACCACAATTTAGGTATATATGATTTTATGTCTGCAACATGGACCCTAACACAATCTTATTATCTTACGCAGAGACTGAACGTATTGAGCTGAATTTATTGAGAATATGATGGGATTTTGTTTTAGGGCGAGATGAGGTGATGAAGACATCTGAGCTACATGCAGTCAATAAGAACCGGATGCGAGCACCTTTCCCTGACAATGTCAACATGGCAATGTTTGGTAAGCAACACTCGGAGGTTTCTCAAATTAAAGTTATATATTCATAGATTAATCCATCTCCTCATATCTGAAAAAAATCTTAAAATAGTACATATTTATCTGATCATAAAATAATACTTTCATACTTTTACTTTCATCAGTGCAGAGAGATGTTTGTTTTCACCTCCATTTTCATATAAGAGCATGATCATTGTTTTGGGTTCAAATGTAAAAATGTTGAATGCAAAAATGTGAACAAGCCTCCTTGTTATGTCATCATGGACAAAGAAGCCGCACAGAATTTAATGAGACTTGGATCAGACATCTTGAATAATAATGTCAAAAAACTTTTGGGGTCTGTCATATAGGAAAACCCCACCCATGTCATCATTAAAGTAGGTCCTTTATAATATATAAAAGTGTGATTAAAATTTATCGGTAAAACATTTTAAAATCAAAGGTAAGTTTTTATATATAGTGGTCATTCCTTTATTTTGTCCTAATCTATACTTTCAGGAATGGGATGCTTTTGGGGAGCAGAGAGAAAGTTTTGGCAAGAAGAGGGAGTATATTCAACACAGGTATGAATTTGAATGAATGAATGAAATCTATTCAATATTAAATTGCAAGAGGGCCATAGCCTGGTAAGGCGGCCCTGCAGTGTGATTGCTGTGAATTTCAATCATGTTTTGTTAAATTTGGTCATTGATTATGGCTATTGAAAAATGGACTATTGTTGTTGTGAGTTGATTAACTGAAGGGCTTTTTGAGACCATTCACACCGTGTTCCCCCTACTCTTTTTGATCAGTGCAACTGGGTTCTTTAACATGCTCTGGGATAGGGTCAAATATACGGGATCACAACGTTTTACGCCCAATCCGAGCGGGCGAGCAATAATCTTGCAATTTAACCAGTCAAATCGGTACATTTTTGTTCACTATTCTGAGCCATGCCATATTCAATTTGTGTCCGTTCCATTTGTTTATAATCAAGTCCAGTCAAAACATTTCATATTTTTCAAAGATAATAGTGCAGTAAAAATACATTGCTTTTCACTAAATATTCTTATTTTTATCAAAGAAAGAAATGTTGAATATATTGACAATAATGTAAACACATTTTTGCTGTTCAAAATGGTCTTCAAAATGAATAATTAGTGTCAAAAATGGGGGAGCTTACTTTATGACATTTGTCACAAAGTATCTGGGTAGTTTACAGACAGAACTGCAATAATGTGTGACATCAACATTAATAATATGAATGGCTACAGCTAAATTCCTCAATACTATAAACATTGCACTGGTTGCTATCTGATCTAATGATGAAGGTGTTTTACTCAGTGCTGCAGGCTGCACTTGCACTCTGCTGTCTGATCTAATTCATAGACAGTTAAGTATGATGTGAGGTTTATTAGATTGGGTCCATGTGCTAATTGGATGCCAAGTTCAACCTGCTCATCTTCAAGTTGTTAGGTTCCCAACATTCTCAAAACAATTAATTAAAGCTAATGAATAAAATAAATTAAAATCATTATACAGGTTGGTTATGCAGCGGGTTTCACCAAGAATCCTACATACAAGGAGGTGTGCTCAGGGGGAACAGCACACAATGAGGTCGTCCGAGTTGTCTATGATCCTCAAACCATCACTTATGAAAATATCCTGAAAGTATTCTGGGAAAACCATAACCCTACACAGGGCCACAGACAAGGGAATGATGTTGGCTCACAGTATAGATCAGGTATGTACCATAACTCAAATATCACCTTAATTCAACACAGGCAGAGCAGAGATCAGTTCTGAACCAGAAGTAGAGATCACATATGAAAAAGAATCACAGGCAAAGTGGCATCAGAAATGGTGGCCTGAAATTTCTCAGTAAGATTTAATACTAAGTGTTTTGGTGGGGGTTACTTGTCCCAATCAAAATTTATGAGTCCATTGATCATGATATAAAACAAATATCTATCATGGACTAAAAAAAAATATTTGGGCCACTAAAAGGCCAAAAATATGATTGCCCAACTGGGCCACTACAACAAAGCATTCACTGGCCCAGACAGAGGATCTGGTGGCCCTGGGCTACCGGGCCAGTGCATATGTCAAGGCCTGTATCATGATAAATGGACTTGTAAATTTTGATTGGGACACTAGTCATTATACAGCCTTGTATACAATGCTTTTCATTGTATCACACATCCTATTATCCTGAAAAATTCATGCTCTGGTGGCCCAATCGGACAGCCAACACTTTTCTCTTTACGTCAAGGCCTGACTATAATTCGACAAATGTAGAGATTAAGCTATCACAGAACCAAATCCAAATCAGTTTGCTTACACACAACGATGGAGTGAGATGCCAATATATCTACATTTTATTCTTCAGGTATTTATTATTACGATGATGCACAGAAAGTGCTAGCAGAATCTACAAAGGCTGCATACCAAGGAGAACTAGACAAAAAAGGACTTGGCAAAATAACCACAGAAATCCTTCCAGCCCCAGAATTCTACTATGCAGAGGATTATCACCAACAATACCTGCATAAGAATCCGGACGGATATTGTGGCCTGGGTGGCACTGGTGTAGCCTGCCCCATAGGACTTGGTGCTAAATTAAAGAAACCAGCAAATGACGAATTATGATAAAATCTACATTGAATGAATGAAAAAAAAAAAAATAAAAATAAAAATAAAAATAAAAATGAAATAATGTAAATTCAAAATACCACAAAATAATTCAAAACACACTGTGTTAATCAGACAAAATATAGCACATGCAAGATGTAATAAGAATAGTAATTATATTATGATAAATATTTGCCCCTTAATGTGATAACATCAATATTACACACATAGTTAGTTGATCATTGATTAATATTTGATTTATAAAGGACATATCCTTATTTTGGATTATTTTTCATCAATCTGTTTCACAAGGAGTTTGGTTATTTTAGTTTGAGATTTCAGTTCATCTGATGATAGTAAATGTTAAATATGTAATATATCTGCAGATCAACAATTGTGTCAAAATAAATTGTTCATAAAAATATTAAGTTTTTATTTTGTTGGTATCAAAAGATCTCCACTTTGCTAAAATAAAAAATAGCATGTTTTCATAAGATACTGGGTGAAAACTAAATAGCACATCACAGGCCACACATACTATTTTTTTCTTTTCAGAAAGGAAAGTAGTCCTTGCAATTAAAATAATGGACTGGGTATTCTTATCCCTGCAGCACCTTTCCATCATTTTCTATGACAATTCAGCAGGAAACTTAACAAAGAGTGAATGGAACATTTTCATATTGAGCACACAGGCTATTACTTAGGTGATTTGTTGAGTTCTGTGATGGTGACCTTTACCAATTTTCGACATTGAACCCTGGCCACTTTGTGAATATGTATTACATGTAAAATAAAATATTTATAGAATTAAAAAAAAACTTATGTAATTCTCCTACACTGAGCATATGTTACTCTAGTTGGGTTTGGATGCATTCATAGATGGATGACTATCACCAATTTTCATAAACCCAAATTTCTATACCATGTTAAATATGTAGACAAGCATTTTTTTAGTCGGCAAAAAGTGGTCTTATTCAATGCAAATTTGATATTTTTTATTTAAAAAAACACTACAAGGAAAATGTTAGAGATTATTCAAAAATGTGACTGAAGTAGTCTGCTTTAGCTTGGTTGAGTCCTATTATTTCACATGCATAGTAACATTCAACAGCAGAAGTCCAGTTTCTTTCTCTAGGTCCTGGCCTTGATGGAAAACTTTCATATGATGGTTTGACCTTTGTTGATATAACTTGTATATCAGAACTTCTTTGTCATACAAAACAATTTAATTTTATTTATTGGACTAGATCAATAACATTTTGAGAACCAGATAATTTTTATCTGACACTAAAATCAAAAGAATCTATGGTGAAACGTGTTGTAAAATTTCACCATTATCCATTATGTTGTCCCATATTTTGTTCTGATACAGTGGTAATATTTGCAAATAGATGATTTTACTCCTAGCGAATGAAATATTTTTTTATGATGTATATAAATTTAATGATGAAAGCACCTGGGTTCTCATAACCCAAATGGCAAGGCAAGTGTGTAATGTACACATCCTTAGGTTTGTAATCAGTGCACATGCCCAAACAAGACCTCATCTTAGATACTAATGATCTGCTCAACATTTTTTGTCATCTTAACGTTAAAGACTTAATCAGTTAACATCACTCAAGTCGGCATCATACATTTTGTGCTTAAATCAACATTTGGCATCAATCGTCGGTTTGTTTTTTGGTGATTGCCTCTAATTCCTCATAGATTTCTGGCTTCCAAAGGTGCGATGCAAAGAGGCAGTAGTAGAGGTAGGAGAGGATGAGGATGAGTGACACTAAGGAGAAGAAGCCGATCACCGAGGCCGCCAGGGGCAGAAGCTGGTCATGTAGGTCCACTGCATCTCCGTATATCTGAACTGCTACTTGTACCGTCAACGTGCAGTAGCTAAAATTCAACCAGAAAAAAAGCACTTACTGTCAGTTTCATAACATATGCTTGATCGAGGACCAAGCTCGTCATATTTTTTAGATAACAATTATCTTGAAGTCTTAGCAATCTGGGTTATTTGTAATGAAATCATCAGTTACAGTGCATGACAGCCAGATCTGGGCCAGATTTTTTTTCACTGCACTTTAATTTGAATTACGTGCTATATTTCATGATCGAGTTTGAAGTTTTCCTCAGATTTTAAACACATACTCAGATCCATTATTTCCATCATGCCTAGAAAACTCAGATTCTGAGTTTTGACTAAGATTTGAAATAGTGCTCACATTCTGAGTATTTATGATTTTTGGATTTTTCCATTGTGTTCTGACTTTTTTATGCACAAATTCTGAGTTTTCATGCTTAGATTCATAGCAAGGAGTGCTTTTTACAAAATATTGAACAAATAATTCATGTTAAATCAAAAGTGTAAATAGGGTTCCAGTGAATAACATTACATGCAGATATATTCACTGTCATTTTGGGATATTTTGTTAAAAGTACAAAGTGACCCCTCCCTTTTTGAGCCCCTGTTATATCCTATTTTGGGCCTGTGTATTTTCTCATTTGAATACGTCTTAATATGAGGTTGTGACAGTATTTTATAGTATATTATTTCTCGGACATTGTGCCAAAGTTTAAGCAATGCAAATATGATGTCATGTAATGCCTCAGTCACATTTACGCCGATATCAGTAAAGATGCCCAGCCGATGGGTATTTTTTGCAAAATCGGCAGGCAGTTCAGATTGCCGTGCGGGCACCGGGAGATCATTTGCCACAATTGGGCATCTTTAAGACGTCGGGCGGGTCATCGCAAACTTTTATCTGGAACATAAAAGTTGCCGGCGTTTCCCCGATGTCTTATCAGCAAATATCTTAAAGTACACGGCAGGGTCCCGGCAGTGTCCCGCAGGGACATCGGCAGATTATCTTTGGGCTGCCGGTGGCATCGTGCGGTGAAAATAGGGTTATTTTTATTTGATGTGTTCACAGGCCATCGTCAGATGATCTGACGGCCTCCCTACGATGCCACATAGACGTCTTTAGGACGTCCTTCAGACGTCTGGCAAATGAGACAGACGTCTTTAGGATATCTCACAGACGTCTGTCAATGAGAAAGACGTCTTAAAGATGTCCTGCAGACGTCCGTGACATCTCATCTGGCAAGTGCCGCGCGGCACCCGTGTGTAATGTGACCACAGCTACTGCATGTCTCAGATTATTGCTGATAACTTCCCGGCGCCCGGCAGATTGTGATTGTTACTTCCCGGCCGGCGCCCGGTGCAAATGTGACTGAGGCATAACTCAAATACGTACTTTCATGAAGTACGGACCATTGCTTAAATTATATCCGGCCCAGTAACCACATTTTTTTATGCTTAATCTGCTTGTTTTAAAATATATTGAAGGGTATTGATCTTCATGAAGGTTAATTTTGTTTGGCTTTGCATGCAAGAATTTATTACTAGATCTGGTTACGTGTTCACTTTTGCAAAGGGGTCAAAGCCAATTAAATATATTTAATATATATTTACCTATTAGAACGCTGTTCATGACTGGCAGGTTTAATGGTAAAAGTCACAAAGACACTTGTGGAAAATCCCCTGTGCTGATAAATATGTTTAGTAAGGTCCAGATATAACATTTGACATTGGCCAAATGGGTTTCAGAAACAAAATATGTTCGGACCTTCCAATTAGCCCCACATATACCCCGTTACCATCTTGCCCATTCATAAATTCCTCTATTTTGAAATAAATACATAAATGAGTGCATTCCGTGATCAAATAGTCCATACAAATGTTCTGATTGTGAGGTCTGGTGCAATACATACATACCTCTCATTTGGATCAATAACTTTGAAATTGAGGATATAAATTCCCAAGTCATCGCCCATGAGACCATCAAATGTGAGTCCTGAGACTCCTGTCCCATTCAAGATTTGATACGGCTTGTACAGATCCTGGTCTTCTGTTGGCTCTCCAGAGAAGCAACTCACATAGTCCTGAAATATCACATCAGAATTCTCAGCGTCTTGAAAGAGTTTCATTCATAATTAGTTGAGTGAAAGGAGCACAGAAATAGGCATCAGAGACATTCCTTGTCTTTACAAACAATGGGCATGGTATTTTCCAATTTGACCTACTTCTCAAAGTCAAAAAGGTCATTGAGGGGCCATGGCTAACCTCATCAAAGACATTTCCCCAAAGAGTGCATATAAAAAATTCAAAGTTATTGCACTTACAAGCAAAGGGCATGATATTTTCCAAATTGACCTACATTTCAAGGTCATAAAGGTCACAGAGGGGTCAGGGTTGAGCTGGTCCAAGACATTTCCCCAAAGTGTTCACATAACAAGTTTGAAAGGAATCCAAGTTGTTTTGGCAAAGTAATTGCACTTCAAGGAATGACATAGACAATTACAGACATACAGTTGCAGCCCTGCAGTACAGCTGATTTATGAGTATAGAAAAGCACGGATAGGATAGGGATTTTAATTAGATTGCTTAGAAAGCTTTCACATGTGCAGTGCACTTAATACCATATACCACACTGCAATGCAGATTTTTGCATTTTCATGTATGCTTATTTCTGTTCATAATGATGTCTCAATGTACCGGTAAGTTGGCACATAACTTTTCACACAGAAAGGTGACTGAAACCAGACAAAAGAGTTTCAAGTCTAATTTTGGTAGTTAATTTTTTGCAATTTAACTGTGAAACATCTGAAAACACATGTACATATGAACACTGCATGACAGATTTCATTACACACAGAAAAGTGCACTTTACGTTGGAATGCAAAGGAAACAATTAACATTAATCCTGAATTTTATTGAAAGGTAAAGTGCAATGCAGTTGTGTCCATGATATAATTTCATGTTCAAGTCATTGTGATTGGAAGGAAATATCTGCAAGTGTTGCATTAACTGAAAGTTAAATTCTTGAAATCTGCTCTTCAGGATTTTAAGGTGGATCACATTGAATTAAGGAAAGATGAGGGTGAAACTGGTGCATTCTGGGAAACTATCTGCTTGGTCCACTACATGTCAATGTCTCTTCCGTACTTTAAAGGTGAAGAAAGATATGTTATATGCCTGAAAACAGTGATAATGATACTCACCCCCACTGCCCATGTCTTGTCTTTAGACCATCCAGGAGTCTGTGTCATGTTTTCCCAGGTCTGTGCTTCACGAATGCAACCAACCTCCACAAACAATTGCGCAACAGAATATCATAACACAGACATGCATATCAATATAACTAAAATTACGTAAAAGCATTGACTGCAATAGAATGATCTTATGATATTCATTTAATGAATTAAAAATAAAATATATTCAACCTATTTTCACAGAATTATTTGTCTATGTAAGGACGGTCATCAATTTAAAGAGTCTTCCAAAATTATTTGTGCATTTTTTTTATCTCTTACATATATTTTCATCCACAAAAAGAAAGAAAAGGGTAATATTGATACGTACATCCCTCATAGTTGCACTATAAGATAGGCCAGTGCGGCCATGCTCTTCCCACACCACAAAGTTACCCTGCACACTTCCCAGCAACTGTCCATATTTGTAACTAAAACAGACCATTTCAATACAAAAACATGTGGTTTTGGTAGTCATAGCAAGTGTAGCAATACAGAACACTTGCAACAAATTATATTTTTTTCAGATATTTTCTATCATGGAGAATTTTTAGTCTTGTTGTATTTCCTTTATCGCATGAAATTGTTTTTTTTTCTCAAATTATTGTCTCTTTAAAGCTTTACAAAATTATAGCTAATTCTACTTTTTGTTTTCACGAGTCGATATTTTCTTTAAAATGTTTTCAATATCCTCAGATTAAGTATATATTATATGAAATGCAGTTTATTTCCATTATTTCAAAACATACAGTTACAATGAGCATAAGTTAAATCGATATTATGAAATTGTGGAGGCTACCAGAAAGGTGGTGAGGCCTATCAAGGATGGCTGCCTTTATTTAATTAAACACAATCAAATTGGTTGTTACTTATTTAATGCAAGATAAAGTGCATCTTTTTGAAGAATTAATATGTACAATTTTTTATGCCAGCATATAGCATAACAAGGGTATAAATATTGGAATGAGACTTACACTTCAAGGATGGGTGTGAAGACCTTTTCATAGTGGAATGTGATTGGACATCCTAGCTTATCTTGATCATATTGCACAACCTAGATAAGATGAGACAAGATACAATGTTTAATGACACTAGGATATCACTAGGATATCCTATCCTAGATCGTATTGCACAACCTAGATAAGATGAGACAAGATATGATGTTTAATGGCTCTATTTACACTGAGATATCCTATCCTAGATCATATTGCACAACCTAGATGAGACAAGATACAGTGTTTAATGGCTCTACACTGGGATGTCTTGTCTTTGTAAGGATCCTATCCTAGATCATTTTGCACAACCAAGATAAAATAAGACAAGACATACAGTGTTTAATGGCTATACACTGGGATATCCTAGATCATATCGCACAACCTAGATAAAATAGAACAAGACATGCAGTGTTTAATGGCTCTATCTACATTGGGATATCCTATCCTAGATCATATTGCACAACCTACATGTAGATGAAATAAAAGACCTTAGTGTGTAATGGCTCTATATACACTGGGATATTCTATCCTAGATCATAATGCACAACCTAGATAAAATAGAACGAGACATGCAGTGTTTAATGGCTCTACACTGGGATTTCTTGTCTTTGTAAGGATCCTATCCTAGATCATATTGAACAACACAGATGAAGTAAAAGACATGCAGTGTGTAATGGCTCTATATACACTGGGATATCCTATCCTAATGATAATGGCACAAAAGCTGAGCACACATCATCATGATGCTGATCAATAACAGGAGATGAGACGGCTCCAAGTGTCTATATAAACAATGGCAAGGGATGGTGAACAAGATCTGTATGCATTTGCATTTCAAACTTGCAAAACTCCATAAAGAGTCAAAATGTCATAATACGTTCAAACATGGATTGCTATCTTATCTCAATTTACAGTTCAAATGCAATGATCATGATGAAATGAAAATATTGCTAAATTCCTGATTTTCTATCTTCGATATATTTTGTAATTTTTTTTATAATTCCCCTCTATATTTGTTACAAATATTGTTACTGATTTTGCTCGCTGCATCTCTGGATATTAAGTTTATAATACACATCTTATATACCGGTAGGTATTTCAATTGTCTTATATTTTAAGTAAGATTCTCTCTGTTGAAAAATGCTATTAAATCTGTAACAGCAATGAATACAACAGTGAATAAAATATTAGCATAAAATATCAAAATTCCAAACTCCTACGAAAATAATGCACAACACATTCAACTATTGATAACAGCACAAATAACCAGTATTTAACACTTTAACATATAACGGGATTAGAATACCTTTGAAGCAGTAGCAAGATTGCCCTCTTCATCCTGGTACTGCCCACTAGCAATTCATGTCATCATTTAAACTCAGCATTTTAACTTAGACCTCTTGGTGCATTAATTTATTAAATTCACTATTTATCAAACTTATTAAGTACCAAACTCCTTAAGTACCAAAAGTACCAAATGTGCTAAATGTCTGAAGTTGCTCTACTCACGCAAACAGGGTGTAAGCTGGAGGGACATTATCACATGAAGTATCATATCCTCTGAAATAATACACACACACACATATATGTATATATATATATAATATACTGCACATAATTGGTGTAGATTGTAAGTAAGGAAAGGCATGAAAGGGTGACTCATGTTTAGCCATGGAAGAAATGATATATGATAATTACTTACAACAGAGAATTGCTAGTATTCAGGTTTAGAACCATACTAAGCTAGTAAGCTAGCCAGGAGAAATCCTGCTACCTGCAGCTCAGTCATCCCAATCAACCTCCAGACTCAATTGCACCTTGATGCCAAACTTTAAATTACCGTACTTGTGTTTTGTTGATTGCTAGTGGCCGGGGCTGACTGATATGCAGAAGATGAGCATGCAGGCAAATCCCCAGATACATATTAGATTATAGTAAAACTTTTCTTGGGGGAGAGCAGGAATTTATTTTTTTATTTTGAAAGAGTGGCTACAGATTATTTGATTTACCTGATAAAAATTAGTTTGCCTTTCTGACATCCCACATAAACTTGTGCAATCTACAAATAAAAAAATAATGTTATATACAATTTCATCATTATTCTGGAAAAATAATTCCTGTATAACTCAGATCCTCATAGTAAATCTGGTTTAAAATAGATTATTTTCTGGACTAACCATTTCCAATTAAATCTAAAATTACTTGGCACAATTACATGTAGTAATAGTGGAAATAGTACAAACCAATTTTGTTGGTTTTGGACACGTGAGATCCTTGAATGTTGGTTCCATCTCTACTGTAAACATCGTTGTCTGCTCATCCCTAAACAAACATATACATGTATAATAACTAATTATGTTATTAATTCACTGAGAATATATATATATATATATATATATATATATATATATATATATATATATATATATATATATATATTCTCAGTGAATATATATATATTCTCAGTGAATATATATAAACAATACTTAACAATAAATATATAAGATATTATTGGGTAGAAATTAAAATCTTACTTGGCTGCCTCAAAATTAACTGTTGACATATCTACATTATGCTTCAGGGATATAGTCTGAAAAAAAAACAACTTTGCATATGATACTCAAAGAGCGTATCTAACGAAAACAATATTTATGCTGATTTGGTAGTCTGATTTGTATAAGCATGTCTCATTTCTATCTAATCCAAAGATAATCTTTTTTATGGCTCTAAATCCAGAAAATGTAGGCAAAAGGGCAATTCAACAGATTGCGAGAGCGAGACAATTTTATATAAATTACGTAAATACGTAGAGTCAGGGATCCATCATTGCGCAATATCAAAATTTCAATGCAAGTTAATACACTGTGGCGGCGCTCCGATCGTTTTCGCACCAAAAATAAGAGCCTCTTCTCGTCACTTCTGCTTTACAGAATGGCAACCTTGTGTTGCATAAGCATATTTAAGCATTGTTAAACTCACATTTTCTCTGGCTTTTGCATAATTTACACTTATTAAATCAAGACGGACTACTGTTGAGATGTGGTAAAATATTTATATATGTATTATAAGCCAAAGATATTAATCATAATGCCGTTGGGGGAGTTTGTATCTAGACAGTATGAGCAAAGCTTATTTAATTTTCATGCTGATAAAATCAATTATTCTTGCAGCAAATCATTGTCCACCAGTTGCCCTCGTGTATAAGACAGTCCCCCAAACATTAAATGAAGGTTTGGGTACAAAAACCTCATCTTATATTTGAGTAAATACGGTATCTTTTCAGAAATATTATCCCACAAATTCCCCAGTCAATAAATTGACAATAAGCTGAAAGAGTTCGCACATATCGATATGAAAAGTGAACAACAACAAAAATAAAATAATAGTGAGCATACCCTAGTTTCAGCTACCAATCCACTACCATACTCATACTTGATTTCCTCAGTCACATTAATGTAGTCTAAATCTGGTGCTGATACCTGAAATAAAAAGGTCTTAGTCTAGAGGGAAGGACAATGTTCAAAACTAAATCAGTTCATCTGGTTTTGATATGAACAAAGTGACAAAAAGAACTAATGCAAAAGTCAGCTGTAACTGAGTTTACCAGGATTGGGTTGGGAGTGTTTTGATGGTAGATGAGCTTCATCCAGAATGTGATTTCTTCTCCAACATCTATATTGTATATAGCTTTATCCACATTGTGGGAGAGGAATAAGAACTGCAAAGTAGCATTTATTATTAGTAATGATACAAACAAGCAGCCAAAAACTGCCAGTCACTACCAAGGCAATATACCGTATTATCCCTAATTGCCGCCCCGGGGGTGGAAGCATTGCCTCTGAGGGGGTCACTAATATGTGACTGGCAGACATGCCAAGACCAGGGTTCAAAATTGACTGTTTTTCAGATTCACAATAGATGTTTAGTAACTAAATGGCCACATCTTGTTGCACTTGAAGAATAGTTTGATGGTAAGAATAATTGTACAGTACAGTATTGTTCAATATATTTTAGATGAACTAATAAAAATGAACATGTCAGTCTAGACACAAAACAACTAAGGATGTTAAGTATTGAAAATAACAATCTTTTATCATCAGTGTTGAGCCCTGTAGTTTACCCACTATGGGGTGTGCTACTGGGCACCATACTGTGACCCTCACTCAGCATTCAGGTGTCAGATCTTACACATTGATGCAACATGGGGAGTTAATTACAGTGTAACATCACTTGAAATTGAGAAGTATTAAAAAAGTGTTTGTGGAAAACAGTACAAGGGGTGTGTTTTCTTTGATATGATTGCACGAGTATTGCACATGAAACTGTGAGTACTGTTTACATATTAATTAATGAGATAGCAAACCGCTGTGGATTGTAAGTCTGCTGCTCCACTACCCCAGCCACCAAAGCCTGGTCTGCAGACAGGAGGGTGGGGGGGCGGTAATTAGGTAAAGGGCAGCTATTAGGCATCAAACTCTTTTGAAATATTGACAATAAATGTGATAATAATATATAATATGTAGGTCTGTTCATGGCACTATAGCAGATATTTTTCTTTAAATAAGTGTCTCTTCACATGCTTTTTAAAACTGTCTGCAGAACACAGTGTTTAATATGTGGGGGCCGGGCATTGCATATTTGGAGCATTGCATATTTGGAGCATTGCATATTTGGAGCATATATTCATTGTTATTACTGGACTGCAAGGTACTTTGACTTCCCCTTGGTTTTAATTGATTTCATCTGTAAAGTTACTGCTTCAAATATTTGAATATTATTGGTGAATAATAATCAATATCATATATAATTTAATGTTTTCTGTTCAGTCTGTTCATCATATCAAACAATAAAATAACAAAAATATGAATATTTATCATTGTGAACTTACTTAATCATAGGAAACTCACCGGGCAAGATGAGTTTGAATGCATGGCAACCTCATGTTTTAATGGATAACGATGACGATTAATACTGGTACCATCTATTGTCAGAACATACAAGTTATCTATAGAATCCATGAAAATAGCACTTGGTAAATCACTTTCCTCCCATTGCTGTAACTGCATTGAAACATGATAAAAATCTATCATTATCACAATAATCAATACTTTAAATTGATTGTCACAAAATATGTAGCCATGGACAAAATTAACATTAAACATCTTGCATCATCTTGTTGATATTAGGTTCAGATCTCTAGTAACAGAAAAAAAATAGGCATAAGAGATGCTGGTATCCTCTTCTAAAGGGACATTATATGAGGTCTATATATGTTCTCGGGTTGGTCACAATCAAGGTCTCAATGTACATTTGACAGTGTTACAATGCAATAAAATATTTTTTGACATCACCAAACATTCAAGATGCCACTTATGATAACAAGCTGAATGATACCTTTTAAATAAAAAAAAGAAATCACGAATCGGTGCATTACTTCCAACTCAGTGAATATTTTAACGTTCGAAATTTATGAAAAATCAACTGTTACGAATGTGCATTATGTGTTGTACCTTTCTGTCAAGGTAAATTTCACAATTAATTTAAAGGTTACATTGCAAAAATGAGTCATATTTTGACTAATTATTTCTCTAGTCTTTTTTAGATTGTCTGGTGTATGGTATCACCGCAAATAGCATATTCCACGATACCTCTGGAAAATATGTTTTGTTACAGAATTTCTGGTTTAAAACCCTAATAATAAAACACTGTCTACATTTCTAATACTAATAACACAAATGGATTAATAAATACCTTCATTTGACAATATCATATGAAGGAATAAACAAATAAATATTTTAAGTTAGTCAAATCATTGTTATGTGAATATTATGCCATGTCATGTTTTGAGGAGAATTTCAACAAAAATGCGTAGAGTACGTACCAGTTTCCTCCCATCATAACAATTTATGAACTAAATAGAGCAAGGAATCCATCAAGTACAAAAGTTTGTGGACTTCTTATTCAAAGAACATAGCCAAAATGAGTAAATTAAAGAAGAATACAATTAAAAATATGGAGGCAATGTCATGTTTCATATCTTTAGAAATTTTGTGTTAAAAGGCAAAACATAATTATCAAACCTGGTTTTTTAACAGAGTTGTCCACTTGACATCTCATCACTTTACAAACAACATAAATGATTTAAAATTCTATCAAGACCAACACTAACATCTCTGTGTACAACGGGGTACGTATGCTATGATGGGGGTACGTACACTAAAAACAGACATGACATCTCATTTTCAACCAACATTTATTTCACTTACAATACTCAACATTGGTCAAATATATTTTTGTACCTATATTGTATGTGTATAAACAACAATAAAAATATAATCAATCAATCATTATTAGAAATGTAGAATTTTTTATTACAGGGGTTAAAACCAGAAATTCTTTTTAAAAAAACACACATTTTTTTCTGGTATTGTGGAATATCCAGGTTTGCCATGATGTCATACATGAGACAATCCTAAACAAACTAAATGAATAATAATTATTCAAAATATACCTTGTTTGTGCAATGTATCCTTTATATTAGTTGTTAACTTTAACTTGACAAAAAGGTACAGCACACAATGTACATTCATAACAGTTTATTTTTAATAAGTATAGGACATCAAAATATTTATTGTTTTGGAAATAGTACACTGATTCATGGTTTATTTTTTTTATCTAAAAGGTATTATTCAGTTTGTTATCATAAGCAACATCTTAAATGTTTGGTGACATCAAAAAATATTTTATTACATTGTAATACTGCCGAGTGTACATTCAGACCTTGATGAAGCCCATCCCAATACTGTAACAGAATTATTTGATGCTCAAGATATCTAAGTATTAAAAATGTATGGAATATCAATTGCAAGTCAATTCAAAATAAAAATCAGTTTTGTAAACATTTCAATTTCATTTTTGTTGTGAAAATCAGTGTTGTTTCTGTGTTAGTTTATGTGTAGAGTACGTACCCCAGGTAATGTATCAATTTTTTCAAAACAATAAGAAGTGAAATACTTAGGCAGTTGCATATTATATCTTTCAAAAATATTCTTTCTTTATCTGCAGTTGATAAGCATTATGAGTTAAGATTCATTTGAACTTAATTTGTTGTCATAATCTTTGCTTGGTGCAGTACTGAAAATATCAAAATGTTATTTCCCAGTCTCAACATTTTTTCTCTATATATTTAAAATTTTGGTTGTCCAAATTTAGTTTTAACTATGTTAGAACATTATATACAGTATAGTAAATTATTTGCCTTATATTTGTTTCATTAATATAACTAATTTGGATAAGATTTCTTAATTATCCAAAATCAGTGTATACAGTTTGTAGAGTATGCACTCCCTGCAACAGGTGTATGTTTAGCAGCCATAAAATTTTAATGGTATGTCCTTGTGCAAAAAGATTTTGGATTTAGGACAAGGAGACCTTGCATTTTAATAAAACATAAGTTAGAAATGCAGGTCACAAGTTTGATTTTTCATGTTAAGTGACTGCCTCTAGTGACCTTGATTGTGTCCAACCCGTCTCTACTTGAGAGTCCCATGTACTAGGTTTGATGATTCTGCCATAAATAGTTCTTGGAGGAAACTAGTCTATATGTATAAATGTATCTGAACTAAATGATAAAGAGATAAGGTCATCCATGCTGAATGATATAGATATGAAGTCATCCACATATAAGTCTACTGATATGTAGCTATTCAAACTAAATTCTGCAAATATATCAGGTTTTTCAACAATGCTACAAATATTGGCTTATCAAAATTAAGTGGTACATTTATCAGGTTATCCTTACTGAACGATATAGATATAAGGTATTCACAGATGTAGATATTCACACATAAGCTACAGATGTTAGGTTATGTACTATTACTGATTTCTGTAGATTGCAAGTTACCCAAACTATAAATGATACAGACATCAGGTAATTCAAACCACCATACATGTAGATGCTATTGATGCTTGGCAGTATTAATACCAACCTGTATGAGTGGAACGTTTGGTTGTCCATATAAAATAGCATTACTTGATGTTAGAATGACAATATCTCCATTCTGACCTGGAACCATGAAAATATTTATACACATATTCAAATTACACATTCAAAAAATCAATTTTAGGAAATCTTAAAACCTTAAACCAAATCTCTGAAATAAAAAGCAATTTTAAACCACATTTTATTATCAAATATTAAAGGCACATACTCATAATATGCTGCCTGATGTATTCACTGGGAGAAAGTAAACTGTCGCTGCCACTTTTGCTATAGTATCCTTTCACTGATCCTGAAAAAGACAACTAAATTTCTGTTAAACATAAACAAAAAAAATAAAACATAGACCAAAGGCCTAGGAGCTGTGCTGATCCTCACTATTTGGTCATGTTTGTGAACATTTCTTGTAAATGATTAAACATTGCTTCATAAATGATGACTTTCAGCATAACCCAAGACTGCATGATGAGACAATTCAATGTGATAACCAAGGATGCCATACAACACCTGACTCCATCATTTCACCTTGCTCATCTCCAGAAGTCTCAAATTAAGGCTATATTTACATTACCAAAAAGAGGCTATGTGAGCATAAGATGTCTATGCAGTCTGTGCAGTTGAGACACAATTCACTGGTTTCTATCATTTCTTTACAGAATCATAAAATCTTTTTAAAATTCTGATTCTCATGGAACTACTACATTATATCCTACCTATGGATTCCTAAGAAAGGTTCAGAGGAGATGATTTAGTTTGAAAATTCCTTTATCAATGCATAAGCTTTGCTGACAATCAGCACAGCTTAAAAATGACTATAGGCATGAACATATACAAGGTTAATTTTTTTGCCTAACGGTCCTTTTAAAGAGCATCAAAATCCCCATAATGCACCCCATTTTTCCATACTTGTTATTTGCACTTTCCAACCAAATTGTACACCTCAGACCTCATTCTTTCTTAATGTGTTGCCCTTATAACATAAGATATTGAGGGCAGTAAGTCTCTGTTCAGGTTTTATTTGACTGTTATCATCAAACTTTGAGCTTGTAAAATAACTTTAAGCGTGAAGTCAAGGTTTTTTACCAGATTCAGTAAACAACATGTTATGTTTTTTTTACATAAGAGAATACACCACACTTAAGAGACTCTTTATCAGGTCACCAGCCAGTATGAAAGATTAAGATTTTCAATTACGTTCTGATGGTGCCTCTACACTTGAATGAATGTGCCCCTTTGGATGACTGGAGATTGAAAATGTGGTTGATTTCTCCTCAGGAAATGACACGTCATGACGGTATTATGGCTCACCTTGTAGAAGGTTGTAGTATGCACCAGTGTCTGACCAAACTATGTAGCTTAGCGTATTTCTGCTTACAAAATCAACTTTAATACTGTCATAATCTGTAAACAAATAATATATATTCTGACTGATGGATGGAAAATACATTTTTAAAACATCAATATAAACTGAAATTTATTTTCAGTTTAATCCTCAAAACCTTTGAAGAAACTTCATTTGTCTTGTTTCAATAATCAAAAGAGAAATTTGCAATATGTGTTGTAAAACCATATTTACAGTGTTTCTATTTCATCAATCATACATACCATGAGGAAGAAATTTAATTTCTCTTATGTAATACATACCAAGACATGAGACTTTCACTTATTCAGGTGATACATACCAAGAGCAAGAGATCCCACCTCATCTGGGTGATACATACCAAGAGCAAGAGGACCCAGCTCATCTGGGTGATACATACCAAGAGCAAGAGATCCCAGCTCATCCGGGTGATACATACCAAGAGCAAGAGATCCCAGCTCATCCGGGTGATACATACCAAGAGCAAGAGATCCCAGCTCATCCGGGTGATACATACCAAGAGCAAGAGATCCCAGCTCATCCGGGTGATACATACCAAGAGCAAGAGATCCCAGCTCATCCGGGTGATACATACCAAGAGCGAGAGATCCCAGCTCATCAAGGTGATACATACCAAGAGCAAGAGATCCCAGCTCATCCGGGTGATACATACCAAGAGCAAGAGATCCCAGCTCATCTGGGTGATACATACCAAGAGCAAGAGATCCTAGCTCATCAAGGTGATACATACCAAGAGCAAGAGATCCCAGCTCATCCGGGTGATACATACCAAGAGCAAGAGATCCCAGCTCATCTGGGTGATACATACCAAGAGCGAGAGATCCCAGCTCATCAAGGTGATACATACCAAGAGCAAGAGATCCCAGCTCATCCGGGTGATACATACCAAGAGCAAGAGATCCCAGCTCATCCGGGTGATACATACCAAGAGCAAGAGATCCCAGCTCATCCGGGTGATACATACCAAGAGCAAGAGATCCCAGCTCATCCGGGTGATACATACCAAGAGCGAGAGATCCCAGCTCATCAAGGTGATACATACCAAGAGCAAGAGATCCCAGCTCATCTGGGTGATACATACTAAGAGCAAGAGATCCCAGCTCATCCGGGTGATACATCCAATAGCAAGAGATCCCAGCTCATCAAGTTGATACATACCAAGAGCAAGAGATCCCAGCTCATCCGGGTGATACATCCAATAGCAAGAGATCCCAGCTCATCAAGTTGATACATACCAAGAGCAAGAGATCCCACCTCATCTGGGTGATACATACCAAGAGCAAGAGATCCCAGCTCATCCGGGTGATACATACCAAGAGCAAGAGATCCCAGCTCATCAAGTTGATACATACCAAGAGCAAGAGATCCCAGCTCACCAAGGTGATACATACCAAGAGCAAGAGATCCCAGCTCACCAAGGTGATACATACCAAGAACAAGAGATCCCAGCTCATCCGGGTGATACATACCAAGAGCAAGAGATCCCAGCTCATCCGGGTGATACATACCAAGAGCAAGAGATCCCAGCTCACCAAGGTGATACATACCAAGAGCAAGAGATCCCAGCTCACCAAGGTGATACATACCAAGAGCAAGAGATCCCAGCTCATCTGGGTGATACATACCAAGAGCAAGAGATCCCAGCTCATCAAGTTGATACATACCAAGAGCAAGAGATCCCAGCTCACCAAGGTGATACATACCAAGAGCAAGAGATCCCAGCTCATCTGGGTGATACATACCAATAGCGAGAGATCCCAGCTCATCCGGGTGATACATACCAAGAGCAAGAGATCCCAGCTCATCAAGGTGATACATACCAAGAGCAAGAGATCCCAGCTCATCCGGGTGATACATACCAAGAGCGAGAGATCCCAGCTCATCTGGGTGATACATACCAAGAGCAAGAGATCCCAGCTCATCCAGGTGATACATACCAAGAGCAAGAGATCCCAGCTCATCTGGGTGATACATACCAAGAGCAAGAGATCCCAGCTCATCCAGGTGATATACATCATTTGTGGAGTCGATGTGCAGCATAATGATTCTATCTTGATCGTCTTGTGTTATCTTGACCACCACCCCAAGCTTCCCAACTATATGTTGAAACTTTGCATCCTGGATCTCCATCTAATATTGAGTGAATTATGGCAAATTACTGAGAATACATTCACTGCATCAACGAAAATACAAAGAAAATAATCTAGAAAAGAGCACAAGAGATAAGAAGACTCAAACCAATATTAGAACAATAGCTAGCATTGACAAATCACCTGGGTAAAGTTGATGGCCTTATTTGTCAAGATGTCAGTAATGTTCCAAGTGTGACCGACAATCCATACTCGGTCAATGGCAGGTGAAGACACAAGGAATAGTCTATCCTCCGACCACGTCAAACATATATCATACTCCGCCTGCACATATCAATTAAGATAGCTACACATACTTCTAAGCATGCTCCTTGCCTTAGATTAAAGGCATTCCTCATTAAAAAGATCATCTGTTGGAATGCTTTGTTATCATTCCCCATAACCCTCAAGATGTCATAACCCTGTCATAATTACCACTTATATCCCTGATAATAGATTTGGGCGCGAGGTCTGGGGCCTGACAGCATCACCCTGCAGGAGGAGGGCTGCTACCCCCGGACCGAGGGCCATAACCTAGTATCATGGATATAAGTAATTTATCATGTACCTTTTGCAGTTTTGAGCCATCAGTGATGTTGTTAATGGTAATAATCAAACATCATAATGACCTCACCATCATAATGACCTCAAGATAGCTCTGTGAGGTGCCTAAATATGACGTCACACAGCATCAAAATCAGGGCACAAAACTGTGGCAATAATGATAAGTGTTATCACCTGGGTTTTAAAACGAGGCTCCAATGCATTTTCAATGGGCCAATATTGGGGCAGCAATGTAGGTTTGTGATAAACACAATTTACATGTACATTATTCACTTATGGCAACTGTTATACATGTATATCTAGATATAAACTTCATTTTGTCTACAATCTTGATCACCCCTCCGCAGACAGTGATTTGTATTATAATCAACCTGATGGTAAAATATATAAAAATTCTTACATGGACAAGGAACTGAACTTACTCTTTCCATTACATGGACAAAAAGAGTTGTTCTCGAACTTACTCCATGTAATGTAGATGCATCTGGCAAACCTGTTAACATAAATGTTTGAAGTATTGAACTTGGGACATAGTTTAGAATAGGCATCAAGAATGCAGGTGTCCTAAGCCATGGGCACAGAAAACTTCACTAATACATGGAAATTTGGTAGAGGTCATTGATGAGTGAACTCCTCTTAAGATATTCCCAAAAAGACATCCCTTTAAAGAAAGAAAGACAGGATGGCCAGATTGAAGATCCTATGCCTGATGTCAATTAGGGCTGAGGGGTAAAAAATAGTTGACCAGGTGATAAACTTGGCATGGAAGCAAACAAATATTGAGGGGAATAACCAAAAACAAGGCACAAAACAAACAATTCATATGCAGATCTCTCAGGGAGGAGAAAAAACTTAACAGAGGTTGTCATTTCTCTCTACCTATCTCTGGCTCCAAAGCCCTATCATTGTTTTGACAGGAAATATGAAAAACCCGGAGTTATTAACAAATATGCAGATAGGCTCCTCCCCCTCCCCCCAATGCACATCATCAGACATATTGTGCACATATAATTACTCACATTTTGATGTGTCTGATGATGCACCTCTAAAGCACATATTTTCATAATATGTATATTTATGATCTGCGGCCGGTGGTGGCAACAAATTTGGGCAATGGAGGCAGAAGTGGGTTGAGGATCGACTAAACCGAGTATCATCTAACATTTTGCTTGAGATATTTCAACTTTTGAAGATTTGGTTTGAAAATAGTTCCATTCAGTAAAAATCACAAGGCCCATAGTTTTATACTGCTCAAAGGCCTTTCAAAAAAGATTTCTTTTAATTATTACCTACCAGGTACATATTGAAGATCTCCAGTAAATTTGTCCAGCACACAGAGTTTGTGTTGTGTAAGAATCACTAAGCCGCTAGCCGTAAAGCAAACATCTTGTAGCTATTATAATAACAAAAAAGGTAAAAATATTATCATTCTATTAAATTAACCATGCATAACATTATAATTTTAAAAAAAAATTCAATGTTTTGAGATCCAACTTTTCATATCTATGGTGTTGATCCTGGATAGTTTAAATAAGATGGACAAAATAGATCAGATAATTAAAAACAACATAATATTACTCCCTTGTGGCAAGGTCAGACATAAAGGTCTCAGGTCTCTGAGAGAATGTGGCCTAATCCTAATGTTTGCATACCTGGATGTCTGTTTGTAGATCTGTGTGAGAGAAGGTAAGGTTCATCAGGCTTGTCTCAGCAAATCCATCATTCGTGAACCACATCTTCTCTCTATAACACAAACCTTCATAGATACAGTCAGAGAACTGGGAGTTAAACAATGGTAAAGGTCATACAATATCTGCATGTATACTCAAACATTCATTGTTTATTAAGCCCACCCATGTAGGTTGTTAAGATACACCCATGCTTAATGCCTCAAGTCATATTTGTACCGTGCCCCAACTGGGAAGGAAAAATTGGTCCTGGACACCGGGGAGTTTATCAGCTAAAATCTGAGATAAGCTGTAGCTGTGGTCACACTATACATGGGACTGCATGGCATGTGCAAGATACAGATGTCTTTAGGATATTCTAAAGATGTCTGATAAATGACACAGATGTCTGTAGGACATCGTAGATAGCCCCGAGGATCATCTCATGATGGCTGGTGAACACATAAAAAAAAATCCTATTTTCACCATACAATGCCAACTGCAGGCCTTAGATAATCTAAAGATATGCCTGGGGAAAACTCATGGGAACCTGCAGTGTACTTTAAGATGACGTTTGGTGATAAGACATTGTGGAAACGCTGGCAACTTTTATGTTGCAACTAAAAATTCCTGATGAAGCATGTGACATCTTAAAATTGGCCAAATGTGGCTGATGATCTCCTGGTGCCCTTACCACACCCTGACTTGCTGGCTGATTTAAAAAAAACAAAAAACCATTGACTGGGCATCTTTAATGAAATTGGTGCAAATGTGACTGGGGTATTAAGCATAGATATGCATTTTACTTGACGTAAAAGACATCCCTAGGTTTTTCTTACAAAGAGGGAAATGAAACCTTTAACTTTATAACAACTGTCATGGTAAGAGAAAAATGTTAACACTTATAACTTAGTTAACACTAATAAAAATGATGAAGTAAAACAATTACCCAGAAAGTAAGATGGCAGAATTCTGTAAAGGGTCCTACAAAAGAAGACCTTATCATCTCTTAATCTAATAAATACAATGCACATATATATTTGCTGGTTGTTTCCGATTTCCCTACCTAACCCAGTTAAAACCAGCTACCCCAAATAGGCAAAAAGACATAGTCTCAGTTATAATGTAACTTTTTTTTTTGGTGTTTGGCCTTACTCATGATTAAAGAGATTGCATTCAACAAAACATAATAATGACAATACCTTAATGGCAAAATTTGACTAATGATAAACTTTTAGAAGTCTCAATGACTTCCAATTAGTTCCTCATTTGATGTCAAAGATTACAAAAAAGAATACTGACCTTAATTATGGTAGTATTAAAATTTTGGACCACAAATCTAGTACTGTAGGTTTGGTTTAGGGTGAGGTAAGGTGCAGGCATCAGCAATTCACTGTCACTGAAACAAAATTTAAACAATGATATTAAATAAAAGAATTACAATATTTACATTCAATTGGTCTAAAATGATTTGGATGAAATGCTACTTTTACTTGAGTGGGGTAAAAAAATTCTAACATTCATTGTAGTTGGAATATAACTGCACTCAATATTTTGTAAATAATAATCATATTCATTTAAGATATGTTGAACACTGTATGCAAGTTTGAAACCTTTTGTTTATCAAAAATATCTATTTACAAAGTACTTTTGGTATTTAGCGTGTGAACTTGTTCTGACACTGACCTGACCAAGCAGCTAAATAGGGCAATGGGTTTCCCGCTGATGAGGAAATGATGCCTGCTTGCCATGGACATTTGGATGGTGTACTTCCAGGCCCTGAAAATATTAAATTTTTTCCCTGATTTAACTACATTAGAAACTGGACACTTGGCGACTTTCAGGAACTCCCTTGCCAGAGTATAAAGCCTGGTGTCAAGCAGCTGGTATAGACCAGTTGCACCCCCTAGCAGCAATCTTCCACTCTCAGTGGGAGGCCAATTGGTTTTGCCAAGTAAACTTATAGATCTACCGGTAGACGTATCCAAAATTGGTACTTCTTTGAGTAGTGGTCAATATTTCTTGGTCTAGTAGAGAGTTATACAATCAATTACCACTTGCATAGATATAGTAAATGAGAGAAATGAGAGAAAATATTTTTCAATCTTTTCATATGCATTGATAACATGAGACAAGTATCAATAATTACATCCACAAATTATAAGAAGTCTCTCAAGCTTTAGCACTGTTCTGTACTATTCAGAGATCAAACGGATACCTACTTTTATCCAACCAGTTGCTGTTTAAGTGACAATTGTCAAATTTAAATTATTTACAGCACAAGAGAATAACATGAATTATTATATGAAGGCTTTATGCTATTGACCTGCAGTCAGTAGGCCACATTATTGCATTTGAAGAGGGTTAAAATGATAAATTCACTCAAGCAAAATCCCTCAGAGTAATGGATATGTATGTTCTTAAGCTGTTAATGGGTTAACCTAAAAAAATCAAAAATATTTTTTTCCCTTGAAGCTTAAAGGGCCCTATACTATTTGGAATTTTTTAAAGCAATCATTGATAGTCAGCACTCTAAAAAGTTATGTTGGACAGGATGATTATCTTACCCTATGTGTTCATCAAATGTGTCCCTCCTGATCAGAGGAAATACTTGGAGCATGTCATATGCAGGAAGAGTGATTCTTGGCTCCTGTCCGAGAATATGGAACTGACGCGTCAACAACTTTGAGCTCTGTAAAATATTTTTATTAATTGGTTTCAAGTCACCTGAGTGTATTGAACTAACTAAATGATGCTAAATAAATAATTTTCTTCATTGTCTTTCTGCTTTCAAGTTGTGATTTGCAAAATAAACAGATTTTAATAAAAAACGTTTGATATTGTCAACATAGCTAAAAACTCTCATATGGGCAATATTCTGATTTTAAAGAAACTGCTACACAAAGGCATATAGGACATATAAGTATCTATATTTAGGTGAGATTATGCTTTGTTTTTGCTCAGCGACATGATTTCTAACAAGCATACCTTAGAAGGTTGAGTTGCTGTTCCTTTGAGCTCTGCTTCACTTGCAGTGTTGGGGTCCATCACCCATACATATATATGCACCTGATAAAAAATAAAAAAAAGAAAAACAAAAAAAACAAACATAATTTGGAGCATAACATGACACTTACAAAGTGATATTAACTATTTAAAAAATTACTTTTGAAATGAGCTGTAAATTTGATGATTTATCTTAGATTTCTGGGTATCTAACTATCACTGCTCAAGTATTATAATTAATAATTCAAGTAAATTTATCACAATATGGAACATGTTAATGTATTGTACTTTATTGCCCTAGGCAGGATGCCTATTGGCTTTCCTGAATAAATCTATAGATATTTCACTTAGCATGGTTAGATTACTTGAATGTTATCATCCCTTATCCATTATCATTCGCATTTATTGTGCCTTCTGGGCTGCATGTTCAAGGTTTCAACTGATTAAGCTCTTTTGATGTGCACCATCAGATGGCGTTTTTGCATGAGTGACAAGAAATTTTTGCATGGAAGAGTACAAGGATTTCCTAATTTTGCAAGAGCCTGATTTTAAAAAAAAATCAGCACTTGTTATTTATAACGTGAGTGTTCATACCTGTCTTGAGAAGGGGCCCTGAAACTCAGTCAATGAGATTACATACAGATGTAGATATTGAATGGGGTGACATATTGAGCTCCACTAACCTGTTTGTGTTGCTCAAACATGTCATCTCTGATGCTATAGTCCAGAGCAGTGTGATCAGATCTCAGACTGCCATCCCCAGACACCCACTCTTCCTCCATGGGAACCTGGCAGACAAACTCACTGCCATCTGGCAAATCCTGCGCCTCTGAGTCATCTGATGCAACCCTGTCATCCCTGGTGATATATATTACATTATATATATATTATAGAATCACAAAACAACACATGGCACATAAGCCTATGCAGAGTAAACCATGATTATTTAATCCTAAAAATAGGTACACAAACCAATGACAAGGTACAATTTATGTAAGACTTGGGCTGATGATAATTCTCAAATAAACCTAGAATTTTTCTCGGTATCTTAATTAAAATGCTAAACTTAACACTTACTGGTTTTTAGCAAATGCCATTTGCCAGATGTAGCAGCCTGGTTTATGCAGAAAGTAAAGTAGTTTTTCAATACTATCCTAAAATCATATATATGTATATTACATATAAATATGAATTACAGGTTAATACCATTTTATTCTATTCATTTTGTACACATTGATTTTTTTTTAAAAGGTGGATTTGATCATTGATCTAAAAAGACATAACTTCTATTCTAGAGAGATTAAAAAATCAATCGGACCTGATGATCTGCTATGGTCAGTTTCACCATCCCAGGTTTTAAACATCTTAATGTCTTCCATTTTAATCCTTTCCTGTAAAAATAATAATTTATTTTATGTGTGTAAAACATTTTATGTGTGTAAAACAAATTCTATGTCAATGATACATATTAATAATAAAGCTATTCTATTCTCAAATGTTCATTTAGTTAGGGAAATTATCATCTTGATAAAAAAAATTGCCAGTGTGGCATATCAATGTCCTTGAAACGTGAATCTTCAAATATAAAATTTGTTAAAAAGTCGGATACTTACACATGATCTGAGAAGGAGCATTTATCAGCATCCACACTCCATGTTATGCTTGCTGAGACCCCCAAATATTCTAGTTCCAACTGTAAAAGAATTTATACCTTACACATCTTATTTATTCTTAAAAACATGGAATGTTTTGTGAGATGTTTTTCAACATCTCCAAATATAAGTTTGCTGGGCATAGCAAATAAGGAATCCCACCAAGGCTGCAATATTGCAATTTATTTGGACACAACTGTTCCATAATTGTTATCATCAAAGCTTATTACATCATGTCCATATTTCTTATATTATCTTTTGGCAATAATACCCGTTAAACCTGTTCTCAAGATACATGTTTTTCCTGAACAATATCAGTCTTCCCTGACCAAAATGCAAAATTTTAGTTTTCCCTTGCCAAAGTCACAACTCCATGACTTTTCCCTGACCTTCAAAAATATATAATATTCCTGACTTTTCCTTGACCTGTGGAAACCGTGATCACAGATACGACTAAAAAGTGATTGGACACAGACTAGTCTCTTGGCCAAAACATAGATAAAATTTATAAGATATTAGTTAAAGGGATTAAGCACCAATTTTGAAAAAAAAACGTTTAAAATTCACCTATTGGTAATAAATGTATTTGTCTTTCATGTCTATAAACATTTTGAAAAATGCATCCCCATCATTGTCTGTAAAACCTATTTGAACATATAGGCCCCTAATGAAAGCACACTCCTTTCTTGGCGTCATTTTTATGTGGAGTGTCATCATAGAGGCACTGAAAGGTAAAATGATGTCATAAGAGCATGGCAATATGCTTATGACGTCATAAAATGTATTGTCTTTTGAATAGTACCAAAATGACGTCAAACAGTGCTACCCCACTTTGAGCCTCAATTGAGGTCAAATAAAGTTCACGCTACCCGTGTTTACCCGTCACATGCAGCCATGGGCTGAGAAAATCTTATACAGACTGTGCAACTTCTATGTCTTGTAGCAACTTTTCTTGTTGCTTGATGTCAGACTTGATGTAATACATCATGGTGTTCATATGTATATATACTGTTGCAAAACCAAGAAAACAGGATTGGTGCTTAATACCTTTAAATGAATCACTCACTAAATTTTGTCACAGACATTGTTTGTTAAATTGAACTAGATGAAAACGTCATCATTATGAGGTTGCTTTTGTTGCCCTTTAGAGATTATTTTGATATACTTACATTTTCATTGACCTGAAGATAACCTCTGTCTCCAAAGTGAGTGTGGTACCTAGAAATAGAAAACAGCAAGCACTCTGTGTTGGGACAGCCCACTAATCAACTTGATATCTTATCTAACTGAGCACTTCTCTTTCATAGGATCAACCATCAGGCACAAATATTCATTCATTTCCATATTAAGTGATGTAATATATATATATATATATATATATATATATATATATATATATATATATATATATATATATATATATATATATATATATATATATATATATATATATATATATATATATATATATATATATATATATATTTATATATATTTATATATGTATTTATATATATATATATCTGGATGAAAAAAAGGAAAGTGACACAAGAATGATTTTAAGTATAATGAAAGCTATTAAAATCTGTGACAGAAAAAGTCATTTCTGAAAGATATTAAGACAATCTAAGCTGTCATTAGCTGTTATCAAACCTAATGTTTACTATTAATACAATAATTTGGTGCCACAAAATCAAGCCAAAAATATTTATATTTCCTTTCATAAGATATTTCACCAAGTTAAAGTACTTTTAAACCCGTAATAAAAATGTTTTAAGCAATGGTCTAGTAAAGTAGTTTTATAACTGGTCTATAACATATGATATTACAGGAAAAAAGATGCAGGCAATATTTGACACCATTTTTAGGATAATATGTCCTGTAGGAGTTTCTGGCAGAATATGCACAAATATATATCAACTGCCACACACAAATAAAGAAACTATACATTGTGAACCCAAACATGCCTCAAATAAAAATGACTGCTCATATTGTTAATTGACAGATTCTCATCAAATGTTTTGGAAATTTCAAATATTTCTCAATTTTTAACAGTTACCATCCATGTACAGATTGGTCTTGATCTTGAAATTTGTCACCTTACACAGCTTGTGAAATAAATGTCATAGACGACTGAATTTAGTATGGAATAACACACAAATACTTAATCTCAGGCAAGATGTGTTGTTGACATTGTTATGATATCATGATACGGTGACGTCACATACAAAAGTGATGAAATTCAAGATTAGTGCAAAATCACACTGCAGTCTTCTTTCTCTATACTTGAAACATATTTACTGTCAAATTTTCACTGTTTATTTATTGAAAGTTTTTCTGGCTACATTTTGACTCAAAATGGCATTCTGATGTCAGCATTCACAGTATATTAAGACGTCATGTCTACACAATGGGCGAAGAGTCCCATGATGCCAGAAGCACCACTGCATTGTGGAGCTTGAGACTTTGCTGTCACACCTATGAATAGGCTGGCCCAATTTTTACCTCATTTAAGTACACTTGCATTCTGCTGTCTTATAGATAGACACTTTTGAAGATTAGGGCATCTGTCACTCTGTGCATCAGATTTTTAATCTCTGCCCTATGCTAGAGGCTGCTCATCAATTTGCTTACAGATGCACTGCACGACAGCAGCACACCCTACATATCCTTGGAAACACCTTAATCAATCCCAAGCCAGCACCATATTGAAGGCAAGAAGACGATTGCTTGACTTGAAAATTTTAAGAACAAGAACCAAATCAATACTTGCTTTAGAAACTGAACAACATATCCTTGAGGAATGCCAATTACTATACTTAACAGAAGATACTAGAGCAAGAAAAGAAGACATATATGGAACCAGGGCTTAACAACAGGCTTCTTATCAAAATCATTCTTTATAATCACCTGATTAAGCTTTAACTCGATTTCTCTTCTCTTCCCATTCCCCTGACACTTTTTCAGCTGTTTTCTTTGTTTCATTGGATCCACCAATAAGTTTGATTGAACAAAACCAAAGATTGTGGATGCGGATGTCAGCTTAGGACAAATGCAGTCTATTCCCATATTCAACGTCAAAATAGACTTGAAATCCTCTGTTTTTGGAAATACCATTCACTGCTGATCCAATTTATGTTATGACTTCTGTACAACTCACTCTCCAGCAACAGGAGCCATTAATTCAGCATTAGATGTAAGACTTGCCAGAGAAATATTCTTTGTTAATTCTTGATCTCAGCATTCTTTTGGCATTGTTCATGAGGTGAAAGTGGGCCAGTTTATTCATGAATGGGAGTGACAGTGACAAACTGAAGCTCCACAACGCAGTCGTGCTTATCACATCATGCAACATTTCTCCCTCTGTGTTTCCATGATGTCATCACTTTTTTTCCATGATGTCATCACTGGATTCTTTTAAATGCCATTTCTCGTCGTCAAGCCATATGTCATGTAAAAACATAACCCCATGGGTTCATAGCTGTGCTGACTTGAATGAAAACATATAACTGAGTTAAAGTGTAATATAATGCAATATTTCATGCTCAAAATTTGTAACTGCATTAAGGTCAATGGATGCAGGGCCAAAATAAAACTGATATTGCACAACTGCAACTTGTGGTTGTCAGGCATGCCCAATATCTACTACCTTATTTAATCGTTCATGAAATCTTCTCCTTTAGGTATTAGTAGGCAAGATATCTACCGGTATATTGAGAAGTCTAATTCTATCTATTTTCCATTAGGCTCAGTTCTTTTTCCATTTTGTTATGATTTTTTTCAAAAATGTTATGCCTATCACTAAGTTGTCAGAGGCTGCCACTTTTAATAACATTGAAATACTAGGCAATGAGAATTGAGAAAACAAATTTGATATGCATTTTGATTGGTCGAAATCATCTTATGCTCAAGTCTGCTCTTGAATTGGTTTTAAATGGTCAGTTAGGAAGAAATGTTCATAAACATTACAAAAAAGCAATCATAATCATAGCCCTAAGGCCATTGAAATATGTTTATTCACTTTTAATGGTGGCGAGATTTTGCATGCGCACAAATTTTGAATTCAAGGTCAATGTGTCAAGATCAAAGGTCACATGACTAAATATATATGATGAGGCACAGCTATTACCTAAGACATTCTGTATACCAAGTTTTAATTTCTTCTTTTAAGTGGTTGCTGAGATATGCTCAGTACAATATTTGTGATCTCAAGGTCACTGCACTAAAGTCAATGGTGACATCACTAAGATTTGAAGGAATCTGATTCCTCACCTCTATATCTACCTCTATATAAAATATAAAACATATATTACTGGTAGTTTTGGAGAAGATTTTTTAAGAAATGTGTACAGACCTTGGAGTAATTATGAATGGAGACGCAATGTCGCAAGATCAAAAGGAACATGATAGTTGCCGCCATGGCCATTGTCATAATGACGCCATACAGGTGCAAGATATGAAAGTTTTGACGTTATTTTTTTTCAGAGCTATTTTAAGTCATCAAAACCATGATTTAGAGTTAAACATATCACGAATGAAATGATTGTTTTTTCATACAGATTATGGGGCTATAAATTTTATTTTTCTGCTCCAAGTTTGGACGATTTTATGATAAGATTTGTACATTCATATCAAAGTTATGAAAATGTATTAAAAATTGTTATTACGACCTCAGATACTGAAGAAACCACATGTTTTATCGTCATGTTTCCCTTCCAGTTTATTTTTAGTTATTGGCGCATAAATTGGCAGCTTAGAAAAATATACCACGTTGTTCAGTGGAAAAAATACTATCAGAGAATGTAATTTATAGCCCTGCCAATATATGCCCCGTTATAAATAAATTGACCTGATACAATAAAAAATTGCAACAAGAATTTTATAAATGCTATATCATTAACAATATTTTGTTTTAAAGGTTTTTAAAAAGTAATATGAATAGTGACACATTATTTTATAATCATGTATAAAAAATAAAAGGTTTGGAAGATGCATTTTTCTTTTTTTCATAATATCTATTATTGAAGAAATCAGAACAGAAATGAACGGATTTATATGAAGAAATTTTGAGTGGACGGTAATGTAAGCTTCAAAAGAGAAACTATTCTGAATTTTTCTTTAAAAAAAAAATCAAAATGTGGTATAATACTGCAATAAAACTTTTGCCAATTTATTTTTTAAAAATATGAATCTTCAATTTTTCACTGTTCTGAAGTCGGCAACTATGATAGGATCAAAGGATTTTGAATCCATTGTGTGAAACAATGCGTTGCTATGACGCCATATCTCAAATAACAGCCGTTGCGCCTCCATTCATAATTACTTCAAGTACAGATGGACGGACAGACATTTTCCCCACTCTTTAAGCTCTGCGAGCTTAAGTCTTAGCAGAGCTAAAAACTTAAGATTAGACGTTACAGATAAGACATGGGTCATTATTTAGACAGTGACACGAATCAGTGGAAAGCTCAACAGACGGGAAGGACTGGAAGTATCGTGCTTCACACTTCACCCTTAACCCCTAATGGACGGGAAGGATGGCAACATCCACCACCGGTAACGGACGGGAAGGACTGGAAGTATCGTGCTTCACACCTCACCCTTAACCCCTAACGGACGGGAAGAACGGCAACATCCACCATTGAGCCAGAACAATAGGGATGTCAACTTCCCTCCTGTCCGTTACCGGTGGTGGACGTTGCCATCCTTCCTGTCCGTTAGGGGTTAACTGTTGTACTTACTTGCCGGGTCATTATCTTTCCTGGTTATAATGTTTCCAAATACAGAAATGGATGCTATCAGTAGCAATTTTTTCCCTCAGTTTTTTACCCAACATTATGTTTGACAATGTAAAATTGCATTCAGAAGGGTCCAAATCATGACGTCATGGCTACAAACACTGAAACAAGGAGATCTAGAAATGTCATATGACGTCAGAAGCACCACTGCGTTGTTGAGCTTCTGATCGTTGCTGTCACTCCTATGATTTGACTGGCCCACTTAGCGAAGGTGAAGGATGAAGTGTGCTTCATACGTGTACGTCCGTTACGAGTAGGGCATTGAGGGGTTAAAATTGTCTTGCATCTGGACCCAGTGGACAAATGCAATTAATCCACAAACTCACCTCCACAACAGCCCATGCGTCGCCTGCATTAACAACATAATGTTGATCACCAGTGTATATTTTTCAAGACTTAACATTTTTCTTATTGCAATCTACATGTAGGTTATATAACTTAGAAATAGCTGTGATTCAAGAATTTCCTTCTTGGACTAGGGAACGATGACGATTTGATTTTGATTTTGATTTTGATTTGATATGTTGGCCGCTCCACTTTTGTCTCGTGGGCACTCAGAGCTTAAGCCCCAGTCACACTTACACGATCTATAACAAGACTGTTCGGGAATTGGCACGATTGTGATGATCGCACAAAAACAAAAGTCAGACGACCACATGCTGAGACATGACACGTTCAGACCCAGACCCCCATTCGACCATAACAGAGACCACCACGTGTTCAACACGTCCTTCTCTATCACGTGACTATCTGTGCAACATGGCCAGGTCTTCCTGTGGTCTTAACAAAGTCTTTACTAGTCCTCATAAGTCCTCAGATGTCCTCAAAAGTCGTATGTTATCTGCCGTGATCGCTAGTTGAGCGTACCAGATCGTCAAGCCATCCTACCATGGACGTATGACATGACGTACGGACATCGTAGACAAATACCTATACGACAGTCAGAAGATTATGCATGATCGCCACAAGTTCACACCAGAGGGCATGGCGACTGTGTGGGGACTGCCACAGGACTGCCTCCAGACCACCTTCACATCGTGGCTGTGACACGATTGTTTTGAACAGTTCAAAACAATCGTGGGCCTGTGCCGACATCAGCAGACCAAACAAGACATTGGCAGACCATTGCAGACCACCCCACGTGTGATTCCGTTCTGATAAACGATGTGAGACGATTTAACAGATCGTACCAAGTCCTGTGACAGATCGTGTAAGTGTGACTGGGGCTTTACGCAGCGTGGCTACCCAGCTAGAGGGGAGATCCAATACGCACTATCTCCAATCTGTGAGTAGCACTCGTGCTGACCGCCCGGTGCAGGCCCCTACACTGATGAAAAACTACCCTATCTAATTACCACCTTCTGCACGGACAACCGATCCTAATTTGATTTTTGATTTGATTTGATATGTTGGCCGCTCCACTTTTGTCTCGTGGGCACTTGGGGCCTATGCAGTATGGCCACCCAGCTAGAGAAGAGATCCTATAACAAAACATACCGAGTCGGGGAACCTGGGTGAGCAGATTAGGTGAGTTGGTGATTGCGGAAGGATACCCTGAGCTGAAGGCGAAGGGTATCCGTCTGCCATCACCAACGAACTGAATCCGCTCACCCAGCTGACCCGACGAGGCATGTTTTGTTTTTATACCTCAGACAACTACTGTATTTTTTTTTAAATGATACATGAAACAAAATATTTATCATTAAATACGTTTTGTAAACAAAGCACACCTCATTTGAACCCGTCCCGTGACCCGAAAATGGTGTGTACAGCCATAGACTGGTTGCCGCTCTCTGTGTATACACAATGTTTTTGACACTCGGTGGAAGACCAGTCTAAAGATGGCCGATGGAAATTAGTTCGCAGCTAATCAATACGTTACGAAATACTCGGCATGCTCGTATTCATTGGAAATCTCGTCGATACGCGCATCACTGAGGTATAAAATACGCACTAGCTCCAATCTGTGAGTAGCACTCGTGCTGACCGCCTGGTGCAGGCCCCTACACTGATGAAAAATCTACCCTATCTAATTACCACCTTCTGCACTATAAACTTGAAAAAACTCACATAAGACTCAAGAACTGTATTTGTAGGAATGTAAAGATGACAATTATCATTCTGTTCTGGACCTACAAAACCTACAACTCACAATAATAATTAGTAGCTGCTTATAAGTGGAACAAAGTAAACAAAATAAATCCTCATCTCCCAAAAAACGGGAAAAAACTAATGATTTTAACGCCCCACTCACCTTAAATTCCTTCCTTATGACCAAACTCTAAGAACAGTACATTACTACCTTATCTCCACTCATGATGCACCAAAATATCAGTCAAACAGAGGTGCCCAAATGTCGTCTGCTATTTCCCACACTTTTGTCTCCTTCACCTTATCTCATTTCTTCACAAATAACCTACACGTCCATTTTTATACATATATAACATACATCAGCTATATCTATGTATATTCCAAAAGATGTTGAAGCAAAAAATCCGAATTGAAAATGTTTTTATCACAACAATTGAAGCATTCATGAAATGAGGTTTTCAAGCAATTTTTCCTTGCATGATATAAATGTTTATACCCCAAACTTTGCAATCAAAAGTTAATACCCATCATATTTCCCCTACATAAAGTTCTGTGCCATTTTTTATTTGACTTACAGAGCCCTGTTTGTCCAGTAATGTTTGTCCAATGGTACAGGCCTAACACCCTGACAGACCACAATAGAGGTCACATGATTGTATACATGTGACCACCTGGTGGTCAAAAGAGTACGGGCAGTACTTGGCACTTTCATCAAAATATAATAACCATGGTTAGTGTATTTTGGTTGATTTTAGTGAGGTCGCTTGCTTGCATTACAGTTTCATGGCCACATATCATTTTAGCATACCCCAAAAATTGCATGTGACCTCTGGTTGGCCATGGGGGAATGCAAAAATGGTACTATTTTGAATATAAGGGAAAGTATCAGTCAACCTCAGAGATCTAATTGTGTACTTTGCATTGTGCCAAATAATGATGTATATGCTGGATTAACCCAGCTGCAGCATGGACCCCCATGGCATAAAAAGGCTCATAAGAGATGGAAACAGAAAAAAGTCTGCCCTATTCATTTTTGAACTAGAAATATACGGACATCGTAGGATTATTATTAAGATAAGCGGTACTACGCACAAACATGGTTACCCCTTATTGTAGAATTAGCTTGCAAATACCCTGTCTTGTTATTTATTCTTATTGTCAAACACGTGTTTACTTATCTTAGAATGGTTTTAGAGAAATATTTATTCGGTTTTACTTCAAAATTAGAAGAACAGTTATACATTTTAAATAATAGAAAAAATGCACCTCATTTTGATTCATTGAGAACTAAATGTTTCATTTCTAATGTTTGTTGAAATACTTGTTCTAAGGTTTTAATAAATTTCTCCTGGGAATAAAAAATCTACATATATTTATTCAAAAAAATAATATCTACAACCTTAAAAACACGGGAGGTTCTATGGAATTTATACATTTGTTTGATTTACTTTGCAGCATTTGTAAGACTTCCCTGGTACATATAGGAGCATAATGCCACCAGCAAACTGTAGTAACCCAGACATTATAAAAGAGGCTTCATATCCATTTGTAATGTCTGACAACCAACCTACAACATATATAAATTGATATCAAGACTATAATTTGTTAATTATTATTCTTTTAATATTAATCATAGCGACATGTCAGAGTTATTAAGATATATTATACGTCCAATAGTGGGATCGACCATGTTGCCTAGTTTTGTCAGTTACGAAACTGAAAAATATATGAAATTTATGAAACGTGCATTTTACATATTTACCCATAAGCGGAACAAATCCTAAAATTGTCATGCCTTGCAATGTGGATGAGAAACCAAAACCGATTGAAACCCTTGACACACCAACAAGATCCACAACAATCATTGGTAACAAAGCTGAGCAAAGTCCTGAAAAACAAATCAAAATCAAAGAACATGTTTATAATACTAAAAGATGCAATATAAGCATGTCTAGTTTAATAAAACAAATGTTATCCTCAAGCCTTATTTAAGAGGATTAACAAATTATTACACACAAGTAAGCATCATTACCAAATTGTGAGAATATGGCCTAATTTTCATGCGAGTTTAACTTGCTCTTTCTGGCTAAAATAAAGTATGGCCAAGAGTTTAATGTGGAACATCTCA
Organism: Amphiduros pacificus; assembly: GCA_949316495.1. NCBI lineage: Eukaryota > Metazoa > Annelida > Polychaeta > Phyllodocida > Hesionidae > Amphiduros > Amphiduros pacificus. Next base: position 51,057,763 of record OX439001.1, on the reverse strand, counting down.
ATCTCAATTTGTTTTGAAGGATATGTCTAAACTCAGATAAATAATACTGTTACGATGTCTTGTATGACGTGTTAGGCCCTTAACCATCTTACAGCCACTGTGTTTTTAATACTTCTCCAGCTTGGCTACCACTGATTTTGGCACCCGCAAATGCCATTGTCCCAATCTGAAGGTGCTCTACTGTAGGCAAGACTTTATTAAGCAGGTGTTTGCACATGATCGCTGGTCAAAGTGTCCAATGGATGATTCGGATTTTAGTAGAAGACCCATCCACTTTTAAAGTTTTAAAGGCACAGAAATTTATGTAGGGGAAATATGATGGGTAGTAACTTTTGATTGCAAAGCTTCGGGTATAATCATTGAAATCATGCAAGGAAATAGTGCATGCAAAACTCATTTCATGAATGCTTTAAATCTCTTTTACTGAAAATATTAAAGTAATGGTGGGGGGTTAAACAGGTGAAAAGTATTGATTCATATGTGTATTAACATGTGTTGTGTTTGGGGCAAAATCATATGTGATTGTGATAGTCAAGTTGTGAAAACACTTAAACCTAACAATGGCTTAATATTGGTTGAAAATTGTAAAAATTGTAATTGTAATTGGAAATGTAAGGATGACCTTGGTTTTTTGGGCCCTCTTTGGCATGCATGGTTGATATGGAAAAAAATACCTTAATAACACCATATTTCTCAATCAGCCATCAACAAAAATACAAAGTATCAGACAAGAAAAAGTGAAGAAAAAGTACACCAAGTCTCATAACTGGATTACCTGTAAGATATCCAACCACTACCGCATAGATAAAGGCCAGCCAAGGTTGCCCACCAAGAATATACAGGACAGACGCCGCTCCGTATATAACATTAGCCAGGGCAAACAGGAGTTGTCTTTTGACTGGTCCTCGTTCACCTATCCATCCAGTGGTGAATCTGGCTCCAAGGTTGCACGCTCCCAAAACAAGAATTAAATTAGCTCCATGTTGTTCATTCATACCTTTAGACAAAGATCTGTCTACAAGAAAGGTCAACGGGGCCAAAAACCCCTGTGCCATGGTACATGTTCCAATGAGAAATACTGCGAAGACTTTTATTTTTAACAATGAAATGTCTACCATTGATCCTAGTACTGACTTTGCTGTTGTCACAAAAGACATGTCATTGTCATCCTCAATTTTGGATTCGGAAACCTGACTTTGGGGACGTACCAACAAAGCTAAAACAGTTACATTCAGGATTATTCCAGAATTGATTATAAGCGTTCCTCTCCAGCCATAGGTGTCTATCATATATTGTCGAAGGGGCCCAAATACCATCATTCCAACTCCTCCACCACAGTATGAAATACATGTTGCGAAGGACCTTTTCTTTTCAAAGTAACACTGTACCATAACTACAGCAGGGATGAACATGAAACAATGACCTATACCTGAAAAAAGAAATATTGACATGAAAATATATATAAAGCACTTAACTTCCATATGCGAATAGTCTAAGTGAATCTTTCCCGTATCTGTAATTTCAAACACACACACACACACACACACACACACACACACATACACACACACACACACACACACACACACACACACACACACACACACACACAACCCACATGAAACTATGAGATGCACTTTGTACATTGGGTGTTCGGTCAGTAATTTATTCCATAATTTATACAGTAAAATATTTCTCAGTATGGTATATTATATCAAATGCAATATGGAATTGTGTTTTGTTTGTTTGTCTGAGGTTTTACATCACTTTACTTTCAACATTATTTCATTCATTTTGTGATGAGACTTGTAGTAGAAATAGTGCTGTCTCACTAAATTGCCATGTCATAGGTCCTTGACATGACAATCTACCCGGTCACAGATTTACAAGGACAACGGGTTAACAATTAGTCATGGGCCTCAGCTCATATGTGAAATTGTGGCATGGCCGGGGATCACATGACCTTTTGGATGACCTTTGGATCACAGAGGAACAGATGCTAATAAGCTGGCGCTCTTACCAACTGCGCCACGGCTCATGGCCCATGGAATTTGGTACACACATAAGTTTTTGTGAACTGGTAGCAACATGGACTATTATTTATCAAAAAAGACAAACACCAATACAAGAGTCAGTGAGACCAGTAAATTAAGTGTTATAGAAACCTCCAATCACAGCGAACAGCAGATAGAATGCAACTAGGGAATCCAGCCACGCTGAGATGAAGTAACCAGCTGAGCAGAACATGGAGCCTGCAAGGAGCACAGCTCTACATCCATAATGGTCTGTCAGGGCCCCAGCTAGTACTCCTAGTGACGATAACATTAATCATACAAGAAATTAAACCTTTATCATTCTTGAATCCACTCCTAACTTTAATAGAAATTACAGGTATCAAAGGTGTGAATATATGTTTTTGCATTTGCACATGATAAATTCATTTCCAGTTTGTTTTAATTCATATAAAAATTAATTGTGGCTTGCCACTTATTTTTCCTGTCTCTAGGGAAAAATTGACTTACGGTGAAAGCTTACATATAATAAACAACATTTTTTTAAACCTCAAAACAAATTTGGTAGGTAAATTATCATTTGAGAATATATTTGGTATTATCTACGTATTGACTAAAATGTACATCTTACCAAACAGTAAATAGCATGACATTTGAATAGATCCAATCCATGATGTGGTGAAATTTGAAATATCAAAGAATTTTTTTATCTCCGGATACATCACACCAAATGTTAAAGTAGACCCAGAATTGATAACATTTATCATAAATGAAACTACGAGAATGACATATGCCCATCCGCGATCAATATTATTTTGGCCATTTTGACTTGGCTTTGATTGAAATACTGAAATGTAAAAAGTGAAATTAAATAACCAATATGTATTTACCCAACTGTCTCCATACAAAGTCATCAATAGAGTATCTTAATATGTAAGATGGAGTTTTAAAGTTTAGCAACATAGTCCTATCAGGCCGTATTTGTACCAGTTTGAAAGTAATCAATTGTGGTAGAACCCACCATGAGCTGTCTGTAAACCAAATGATGAGAATATGTTTGATCTTGGCCATGGGTCTATGTATATTATTATATATAAACTCAGGGGATGAAAACTCAAGCACCACATTTCTGTCAATCTGATATTTCAAAGATAGTTATGTAAAATTTAAAGGATATGATCCATACAATGCTAAGATAGCAAAGCATTTTTAGAAAGTGTAACTTTACCTTATGTTTTTTTTAAATATTTATTTCATGGAGTTGAAAATTGTGTTCCAAGAGAAATAAAAAAAATCTGGAGATTAAATGGTGGAACACCCTGTAAATAATATAATTCTCTGGGAAAATTAAAATTTTTGCCCCCCCTGTTGTTTAATTGCTCATACTATTTGCAAAGAACTGCAAGGATCACAGACTTTTCTGATTTTTATAGAAGTAATCTCAGAGTTGTGCAAAAATATTAATCAAGGTAAGGATAGGTTAAGATTTGAAACATTGAATGGCACAGATCAGAAATATCCACATTTCACGGTCACAAAAGTAAAATTAATAACTTTATACATGAAATAAAAATAATCTCATCCAAGTTTTTTGATTTAAGCTTTCATCCCTTCAGTTTTATAGAAAGGAGAATTTATATTGCATCGATCACACAATTTCGCCACTATCTAAATTTTTCAGATTCCCTAAGGATCCCACCGGTCTTTGATATACAAAAAGCTGAGGCACATATATACCCATTGTGCTTGTGGGAACTGTCATGTACCATTTAAGATTTGGATTTTAACTATTTACAAACATATATCTCCCCACCAAGACCATTGCAGCAAGTTCAGAGGTCAGAGGATCAAATTTGCATGATGTGGCAATATAATTAAAGATCATTTTATATATCAAATATGAACTCTGCTTCCTCCTTTACGATCAAAACATTATAACACTGCACCTTTGTCATTAGTCAAATATTTATTAGACTTTCCTCATTATTTTATTGTCATGCAGGTGCTACCAATACTGCCTATGACATGGTAGGTGAGGTGACACTTTCTGGCCAATGAGAACTGAGATGTGAAATGCAAGATGGGCCAGCAAACACTCACTGGCCAATGGGAGCTAAGTTGTGACCTGCTCTACTGTGCACATCTGGGATAACAAAATGTTACCTATGTCATTCATGTCTTTAGGCATGTGATTTGCAAAATAAAATCTAACCATGCCTGTCAGCAAAGGACACAAAAGGGCATTTGTAGTCAGCGGTGTGAAAAACAATAAATCCCAACAAAACAACACTTTCACTTTCACTCCAATTTCACTTCAGCCAAATATGAGCGTTCACAGTATTACTTTCAAATGCTTGGTATGAGTATTCACAGTATTACTTTCAAATGCTTGGTATGAGTATTCACAGTATTACTTTCAAATGCTTGGTAATCTGAGACCAAACTTGATGAGAATAGCTTCATGAAACCTTGATTGTGATTAAAGGGTTTAAACAAATATTTTTCCATTCGGAGAGATTCTTTCTACCCATTTAGTCATGTCTACCCAATATGTGAAAAGCTCACAGTGTGAATAAGACAAGATTGTTTTGCTTTGTTATCAGTAGATTTGGGTTCTAAGGGTGCATACGACTGCACATCTGCAGACAATGCAAGGGCCCATATTGCCCTTTGAGACCTGCATTAAGCAGGGCCAGGGCAAGTGTGCAGCTGGTAGAGTCAGACACACTTCTCAAACCCGAATTCTGGCTCCACTGGGTGCAAGATCATCCTAACAAGAATTTGGCTGACGAGTTATATACACGAGCAAGTCGTGGTGTAACGATAGGATAGACAGGTAGCAAATCTAACATTATTTCTCCTAAATGGTTGATTTGTTTCCATGTCACCATAAGATAAATCATTAATTTTGAATGTAAATATTTTTCACAGAAAAACCAAATTCACTTATTTCACAGTTAACAATATGTTTCGTGGTATGTGCTTTCGAAAATAACAATCTTGATAAGGAAGTTGCATGTTGATGGGGTTGGTGCATGGAACCAAGAATCTGTCATTAACTTTCTGTCTGTGTTATCAAGGACCAATTGCAGTAATTTGCAAATAAATATTTTAAAAAAAATTTTTTTACATATTTATAGTACATTGTAAGACCTACAATTCGGCATTTTTAAGTGTCCATGTGTTATTGATGTACCTGGTCCAGTGGTCACATCATTTGAAGTATTTACATATAAACTCTAACCATTACTATACAAAGTATGTGCAGACAAATGAATGAAAAAGGAATTTCAAGCTTACCTTGATTATGTTGAGTACTGCTCAAATACTTTAGCCATAAAGTCACGAGCCATATATGAATCATATCGTATAATTATGTGAAGTACTCATGTCTTGTGTTACCTTATTTCCCAGCCAGGCCATGGAATGTAGGTTAAGAATATAAAAACATTCATAAAACCCAAACTAGTGGAACAGTTGTGTTGTGTTTAAATGATACGTGACCACGAAACTGTGATACAAGCAAGCTTTCTAAGATCAACCAAAATACGCCACCCATTGTTATTGTGTTTTGCTGAAAGTACTGGCTTTACTCTTTTGACCACCATGTGGTCACATGCATATACGAATGTGACCTCTGTCAGGATGTTAGGCCTGGACCAATGGACAAACATTAATGGACAAACAGACCAATGTAAGCCAAATCACTCTTAGACTATTGTCCCAATCTGAAGGTGTCCCATAGTTAGCAAAACTTAACTAAACATGTGTTTGCACGAGACCAGTGGATGTCCAATGGATGATTTGGATTTTAGCAGATGACTCATCCACTTTCAATAGATTTGTATGGTATAAGGACATTCCCCACCTGGACATTTCCCACCCACCATCATTCCCACCCCTCAGCCCCCTTACACCATTTGATACACCCCCTCCCACCACCATCACCTCCTTTCTATATTTGTATCTATTTGTATCAAACTGTGATTGCATTTGAATGTAAATTTCTTCTTTAATCATCTTACTTTTCGTATCAATTTCTTCAAGCTATTTCACCTAGAAATATTATTCTCATAGCCAAATGGACTATTCTATCATGTTAAGCAGGTCTTTTTACCCTATTTGTGTTATTCTCAAGTAGATGTGTGAAACAGAAATTAGTTTTTCGACTTGATCAAAACGCAAGTAGCGCTAAGGAATTCATAGACGCTCAATGCACAAGTGCAGTAGTTCTAAATGTTCACACTTATGAGGTGTAAGGGTAAACAGATACCTAGTGATTGCATCCAGGGAAATAGAGTCATACACTAAGTGGGTGGGGAATGTCCGGGTGGGGAATGTCCGGGTGGGGAATGTCCTAGGTGGGGAATGTCCAGGTGAGAGTTGTCCGGGTGGGAAATGTCCGGGTGGGGAATGTCCTAGAACCGATTTGTATCGCCAACAGAAATTTATGTAGGGGAAATATGATAATAACATTAATAATAACATTTGATCGCAAAGTGTGGGATATAAGCATGTTTATTATGCAAGGAAAAAGTGCTTGAAAACCTCATTTCATGAATGCTTTAACAGTCACCGAGCTGAAGGGTCAAATATTTGAGGCTCAATATGACATATATTCAAATTCAAATTCAAAGTCTTTATTTCAGGCTTCATTTTACAATGATCCCATATAATAATGATGGTGCACATAAAATATTTGAGTAAATTATATAACATAGCATGTGAAAAAAAAAAAAATATATATATATAAATACATTTATAGCATAAGGTACATGATATGGCATCAAATATATAATCTCATACACCAAGACGTATTCAGTCCAGATTCGTTCCAACACATTCCAGACAACACACTCATAACCAATTTGTTTTCACTATTTTCCATTCTTACTTTAAAATTATATACATTCTTTCTGATTAGCACTTCAAACGAATCTAAGCCATTTTCAACAAACATGCCTCTGGCACTATGGTACCTGTCATATGACATAAATTTTCTGAAGATATTATTGTAGGCGACAACAAGTTTCTTGTATTGGGCTTTTGTATAGTTACACCATAGTTGGCAGGTATACATACTGGTACAATATGTATTAAACAAATACAGTTTTACATTGTAAGAACAGTGGGAAAATTTTCTCAGCAACATGTTTCCCCTGGCATATACAGACATTAATTGCCTTTTAATATCAAAATTGTCAGACATATCACTAGACAATTTATGACCAAGATATTTAGCATTCTCAGCGTAATCAATATCTTTACCATTCATCTTAAGTTTAACAGGCTTAAATTTCCAACCTTTTGGCATATATAAAAGACAGACAGTTTTCCTCTCATTAAACAGTATGTCATACTTAACAGCAAAATCTGTACATATATTCATTAGTTTTTGCATTCCATGTACACTTGGAGCAATCAAACATAAATCATCAGCATAGTACAAGTGATTAATAACAGTCTCATTGATTATACAACCAATATTACAGGTTTTTAGCTTGGTGCTTAGTTGATGAACATAGACATTGAAAAGCTTTGGTGAAAGTAGACCACCTTGCTTTATGCCGTTTGAGACATTAAAACTTTGAGATGTTTCATTTCCCCATCTTACAACTATACACTGTGTCTGATACCAGTACATTAAAAACCTCACAAGGTACTTAGGACAATCCCTCTCTTTGAGACATCTGAACAGTTTCCAGTGATTCAACCTATCAAATGCCTTGCTGGCATCAAGCAAACATACAAAGACAGGCGTTTTGTGGTTTACATAGTAACTAATGGTTTCTTTTAACACAAAAATACACATATCAGTTGAGTGATTTCCCTTGTATGCAAACTGGTTGTCATTTGTGTACAAATAATCCTCAATTCTCACAATTATACAATGCTCTAATACTTTTGTACAAACTGCGGCAAGGGCAATAGGCCTGTAATTATTTTCATCACAGACATTAGCACATTTATTTTTAACAATAGGTACCAACATTGTAAGCATCATATCAGCAGGCATGTAGCCATGCTTTAACATACAAGTAAATAAACAAGATAACAAAATATTAAATCTAAACGAAGCATATTTCAGGTGCTCAGACATTAGTCCATCATGTCCAGGAGACTTATTACATGGCAAAGCAGAAATGCTCTCTGCTATCTCTGCTACATTAACATTCATGTCAGTAGAAAAAGGTACATTTTCTAAATAGTTTAAAACTTCATTCTTATCATCTAAGGTTTTAACAGAGTTAAACAAATGTTCATAACGCTGTTTGAAAGAGGTACAAATGTTTTTGCTACCTTGGGCATTTCCTACCCTATCTGGCAGAGGACAGGAACCAGAGGTTTCTTTCTTAACATTTTTCCAAAATGTTCTCACATTTTTGTCTGCTAGGTTCTTTGCCAAGGCGTCACTTCTGAGCTCTGCTTCATTACGCTTAACGAATCTCTGAGCATATTTAAATCTAGCACGAGACTGTTTCATTAATTCATGTACAGGTCCCTGCCTTGGTTTGCCATGCGTGCACCATAGGTTATGCATATGCTTAGCAAAATCATATTTGTCCTTAACATAATCATTCCACCCAGGTACAGGTTTCACATTATGCCTCAACCTGTTAGGTATAACCACATTTGAGGCTGATTTCAAACAATTAACAATATCATTATACAACTTGTCAATACACTGCATATGTGCAGAATCAGAACACATAGGATCATTACAATATAGCACACCAGAGGGCACAAACACATCAGCTCGTGTAGTGGGCAAACTCAGGAAATTTGATCACATATCGGAAAAACTAAAAGAACTACACTGGTTGCCCATTCACGCTAGAATTGAATTTAAGATCCTATTAATAACATGTGATCTTACTGATGCAGTTTAAAAGAAAGCAGAAACTTGTTTACTAATGATCGTGCACCAATCAATCTAAGTTGACTGAGGAACTGGTCCTGGTGTCACTAGGGAGGGCATTCCACAACTTGGGACTAGTAGAGGAGAAGGCTCTGTCTCCCACCGTATTAAAGCGCGTCCTAGGTACGCACAGGTAAGTACCGTCATATGATCTAAGGCTTTTGTCTACTTACTTCACCTGTAGTAAGTCTTGCAAGTAAGTTGGTGCCTTACCATTTAAAGATTTCCATGTTATTAATAGGATCTTAAATTCAATTCTAGCGTGAATGGGCAACCAGTGTAGTTCTTTTAGTTTTTCCGATATGTGATCAAATTTCCTGAGTTTGCCCACTACACGAGCTGCAGCGTTCTGCAGATATTGCAACTTCTTAATTTCTGATATTGGTAGACCATAAAGTAGACCATTTCCATAGTCTAAGGTTGACGTTACAAATGCATGTGTTAGGGTGATGGCAGTTTTCTCGTCTAGACAGCGTCTGATGGCGGACAGATTTCTTATATGATAATATCCATTTTTACACATTTTTTAAATCTGCGAATCAAATGTGATACCAAGATTTACCACTGTGTCAGAGGGTGATATAGATGAATCACCAACTCTGATGGAAGGTGATATTTTCGTAGGTGTATCTTGTGTGTCTGAGCATAATAGCATTTCGGTTTTACCATCATTTATTTTCATCTTATTAGATATGAGGAATGCTCTGACCTCGTCAACACATTTTTCCAGGTTTAATTTGCTAATATTCATATTTTCTGGAGACGAGTGATCTACAGGTATGTAAATATGCGTATCATCTGCATAGATATGGTAATTAAGACCATATTTGGTAAGGATATCCGACAGGGGGGACATGTATATGGTAAACAGGATCGGCCCTAGAACAGAGCCTTGTGGAACAAGTCTTTTATAGGTTTCAAGGTCGACCTATTTAGTCCAACCTTAACACACTGCTTCCTGATTTTATCCATGCAAGTGCATGACCTGTTACATTGCATCAAGATTCTAATCTCCTGAATAGCAATTGATGGTTGATGGTATCAAACGCCGCCGACAAGTCTAGTAAGAGCAAAATTACTGAGTTTCTACTGTTTAGATTCATTCTGTACTCTAAGCAGAGCAGTTTCTGTACTGTGACATTCCTTTTATGCTGATTGAAATTTGTAAGTTAGTCTATTTCTTACTAAATGAGCCTTTAGTTGGTCAGCGATAGCTCTCTCAGTTATAGTTTTGAAATGTACCTTAGGTCCGAAACAGGTCTATTATTCTTCTCTATGCGTTCAAGGCCTAGTATAAATGAGTTTTTTAAACTTAGACTTAACATTACATAATATCTTGCAATCCTTTACCTCCCGGGACAGGGAATACCAAAATCTAGTCTCCACCGGCAACCAGTGCAAGTCCATCAATTTTCCAGTTATGTGGTCGTGTTTCCACATTCTCTCCACTACTCTGCAATTTTGGCAGTTTGGCTATTTCACATTTTGACATCCCTGCTAGCAGGGAATTGCCATCGTCAAGCATTGATGTAATGAATGCATGTGTCAGAGTGTTTGCGGTGTTTTCATCAAAACAGCTCCACATTTGTGATAAATATTTTACATGAAAAAAAAATTTACATTTAAAAAAGATTTCATAGTAAGCTGCTGGTCAAAGATTACACCCATATCTTTGAAATTATTAGATCTAGAAATGTTTGACTCAACAACCCTAATCCCAGGTGGGATTTCACTATTTTAAAAATGGGATTTTATTCCACTGATTATCATTTCTGTCTTTCCATCATTTATATTCATTTCATTATTCAGTTAAAGTTTTTTAACATTCTTCCATTTCTTTGAATGTTATCTTTTTCTTTGCATGTTATCTGGGTCAAGAGTGATGCATAGCTGAGTATCATCTGCATATTTATGTCTCAGTCCATATGCATCCTGTGTCCTTTTTTATGACAATGCAGAGATGCATACTTTACATGCTGTAATAGCAGTGGTTTTATAAAGACAAAACCACTTATGAGAAGAAAATGCAATGACATCATTATTATTTATACATGAAGATTTCCCCCATTGGCCACCTTTCCACTCGGTGTCATTGATCTCCATTATACTATCATCGGAATTGGAATTTGAGGGGCTTTGACTGCAGAGGCATGGGTATGCCATCATATGAAATAACAGAGTTTTTGCCATTATCATTTTAAATTATTTTTGCATATGGAATTCTTTGCATATGAGATTTGAACATGTTGAATGGGTATATTTTACATGGGATAATGCTTGTTGAGCCCATGCCCCCCACAACAAGGTACCTCGTCCTGGGTGCAAGATTTGTTTGTGTCATGTTTTGTTTGTGTTTTTTTTGTAAAATGTAAAAAGAAAGCCAACTGTGATTTACTCTGCATTACACAGGTAGTATTCAGTTACTAACTCTGCAGCCATTGACCTTTTTTGATCTCATTCAAAGTTTGGAAATCCCCGAGTCATAAATACTTGCCTTGCTCACAAAAAAAATCATCAAATCTAAATTGACCAACAGGAGGTCTGGCACATATACTGACCAATCAGTCAACTGCCAGTACAAAACAAATCCATTTATATTCTTTGTGGCATGTGTATGTTAATATTTTCATCAGTATAGAAAATGTCTATGATTGGTGCTCTGAATTACATCATGTATTGTCTGACACAGATTTCACCCAAGCTTACATGACCCTCTAACAATGTGTTTAATTAACACGACCCTACCAACTTCAAAGGTTTATTTGCCCTTTTCTAGATCATCTTTTTTCTTATAAATTCAATGAGATTTAATTGTAAATTTGCACATTTTAGCTTCTCAAAGGGGCTGTTAGAATGAAGCGGGCAGAGGTATAGCAGATAAAGGGGGTTTATATATATATATATATATATATATATATATATATATATATATATATATATATATATATATATATATATATATATATATATATATATTTACAAGTATATCGTGCTATAATGAAGCGTATGTATATATATATATATATATATATATATATATATATATATATATATATATATATATATGTGTGTGTGTGTGTGTGTATGTATGTATATTTATATACCATCACATCTCTCATTAAAATGTTTTTTTTTCGGAAAACGGTAAAAAATAGAAATAATTCCATATATAAGATAGTACAAAAACGTTTGTTTCATAAAATATTGTTTTATTAATTCAAATATTTATACAATCTTTTATTTTACTTACAAAAGTACATGTTAAATCTTTGGTGAAATGGTTATTTGGTGAAACGGTTATTTGGTGAACCTGGGAACAATATATTATTATCGCTTTGATTATTGCTCTCAGGATGAACCAATAGCCAACAATCATGACCAACATGCATTTAATAGATGCTTATCCTTTGTTTACACATTGAGTGCATTTATATTCATTAAATAATTCTAATGAGTATTTTATGTATCAGTTTGTTTACTTCCAATTCACTTCCAAACGTCAGCTGTGCTAAATGACTGAAAAACAGTCGGTATAAATTTCCTCTGATGTGTTGAGATTCAATTCAGATCGTTAAAGATATTATCAGATGAATGCTATGGAATGAAATACTCAGAACTTGACACACTTTCACAGATATACATTGTTAGAACTGGACAAACTTTCACAGACATACATTGTCTGAAGAATGACTCCAGATTGTTCTACCGTGAATGCACCAGGTTCTCTGTGCTCTGGGCCCTGGAGGCTTGCTGGCTGCTGAGGTAGGCGTTGTTTTGGGCCGTCTCCGTGAGGGCCTTCCACCTTCTCTCCTCCACGCCCTCACACCCAGACACCACCACTGACCTCACATAGGACGAGAGGGCATTGGCCTGCATCGTGAACTCCTGCGGGTTGTTGTTGTAGCGGATGTTGCCGTACTGCTTCCAGTTCATGTAATCAAACCCGGGTGCCCTCAGTGTGTGTCCGTACGGGTTAGACTGCCTACTCACGCTCAACCTCTGCCGGAAGGTCTCCATGGCGATCTCTTCTTGTCTTTGCTCCTGGAACATCTCGGCGGTGATGATGACCGGAGGAGAGTAGGCTACGGGCGGCGGCTGTTCAATGTCGATTGGTTCAGGCTCAGGAGGGGGAGCCTCCAACACTGGGTTATCAGTCCCAACATTGCCGCTACTTTCACTGGTCAGCTCTCCGCGTTTCCTTCTAAAGTTTGGCATGTTGACCTTTGGGAACTTCATCGTGTTTGTGGCCTGCAGAATATTCCTTTAATAGGTCTGATCTGGTTGTATTTTATAAGAAATCTTCCCTTTCTTACTCCAGTTGAGCAACGTTGTGTTGTGTTTTCAAATATGGCCTCGTTTACAGCTGAATGCCTACCTTGCTGGGGTTTCCCCCAGCACACCTGCTGCGGCTATTTATAGATGAGACAGGTAAGGGACCATATAGTAATATCAACAGCTGCCATATACAGTACCATTCATGGTAAGATGAGGGTAAAAAGCGGGTGCTAAGCAATTGGTTATGAGCTTGTCCACTTCTGGCCACGGGATTGCTAACTGGCTTATAAACATAAGGTACTCGTTGGGCATGTTAAGGTGACCAGCAAATGACAGCGGAGAACATCATTTACAGCCCCCGGCCTTATTCATGATTTGTAACTATAAATTGTGTAAAAATATGAATAATGGAGTGATATGTACAAATTTATTTGGGTTGAAAATGTATGTTAGAGGGTTTGAGACAAAAATGTTTTAACGTTAGAATTTGCATTTTTTCATGTCTTCTTTTTACCAATCGTTTGGAATAATAAAATTAATAATACATTCTGGACATTTTATACACAATCATATGGTAACAGAACACGATTATGCAATAAACATATCAGAGAATTATGGAGACAGAAAACATATACACCTAATTCATTTGTCAAATTGTGATCAAAACGAATGTTATTCCCGGATGTTTTTGATCCATACAAAATATTTTGTTCAAAAAGTAATATGAATTATAGCCACTATAGCGGGTCGATGTATATAAAACGTATAACTTATTATGTTTATACAATATGTTTAGGCTTCTCGATTTCCTGCAAACTTTGCAGATTATCTTTATACTTTCCTCTCAGTATTAGTGCGTAATTTCAAAACAACAAATATCAACATTTTATAGGGGACACGCAAGTTACTCTTTGCAGGGGCTAAGATGTGTTTGGGCACCATTTTGGCCAGTACAATCTTACATATCGAACCAACAGCGCATACTTGAGTGCATACTTATTGTTTTTATTCATTCAGCTATTATGATATGGCTATATGCTATATGATATGGCTCTTTTTGGAAACCAGTAATGATGACATAACCAGCTGTGCCTAGCCTCATTATCCACTATCATATGAATTAACAAACAATAAACACTTTCCACTCCCCATGGTAAAGTGTTCCGTTGGGGGGGGGGGGGGGGGGGGGGGGGGGGATTAGTGTGTTTCTTCTTTTATAAAAACTGACGTGCGGGAGTTGATATTAAAGAAAATTACAAATGTTTATAGATTTTAATTTCATTTTAATTTCATTGAAAAAAAAAGAGTTTTGGAATAAATAATGTTGTTATTCTCATACCAATTTCATACTTTCAAAAATGTTATTTAATATATATATATATATATATATTCAAGAATTGTGTCTAAATTGTCTCCTCTTAGGGGTGACTGAGGAGAGACGGAAGCGACAGTAGATCTTAAATCTTTGTCATCTGTTGTCTCAGCTTTTCATTGCTAAGATAAACAATCTGGTTTTTTTTCAAAATTTAATCTAGTTAATTCTCAAAATTATTAAACTCATTTGCGATAAATGACATCATTTATTCAAACTTACATTTCACATATTAACACAACATTTATCTAACTACATGAAAATAGATATACTGAAGTATCTAGATTTCTACATTTTATGTAATTATCTTATGGTAATCAGTCCTACACAATAAGTCTGTTGTGATATCATGTTAGGTTGTGTCTTTTGCATTGAGCTAACATTTGTGGTCAATACCGCCTTCCAGTTGGAAATCTCTTTCCAGCCAAAAGCGTGTTAGACCCCAACAAGCATCAGGATGAAAATCTGTTTTAACTGGTCATTAAGAATTAATTTGGCTGTTTCCTTGGGCTGTGAATTTGTGGTCATTATACCAACTAGTGGTGATTGACAATCTCTAACAAATCCTCTTTTAAGAAACAAACTATAACGGATCTTGCCATGTAAGTCAAGGACCAGGAGCAGGAGCAGGAGCAGGAGCAGGAGCAGGAGCAGGTTCCACTCTGGTGCTGTGGGTGTGTGCCACGGATGTAGCCCAAGGACCGGTTGCTTTGCTTCCAACACATTTCATCTTACTTTCTTCCACAAAGTAAACAGCATATATCTTGGGGACATAGATGCACAAGATGGTGATGGCTGCATTCAGAACGAGGCACATGGCCAGAAGTGCCGCCTGGTGGCTTGTATAAATTGTAGTGAAATACGTTGGCAAGAAAACAACCCATACGAAGACAGTTGTAGAAACAGAAACAAATATATACCAGGACTCATTGAAGTTTTCTGGTAACTTTCTGGTTAGGAATCCATATACAGCACATATGAAAATGAGAAGAAGATTATAGGCCAAAGGAACCAAGAAGCCCTCTATTGGCTGACTACAGAACAACTCAACATGTCTTATAGTAGGAATTCTCATTCTGAGATCTGGGTGGGGTTGCTCCATAACAGCAAACCCTATTGATATAGCCACCTAAAAGTATACATTAATACATTTATATTATTATTATTATTTTTAATTCATAAATCTTAAATAAATAGATAGTCATCTAAATAGGTATTCATGCAAAATCAATTCAAGACCTGCTAGTAAGTAATGATTAGAAATTGTGTATATAAATATATAGAATTATGCTTTAATGATAAAAAATGATTATTTCTATTTGACAAAGTTAACCATTCACTTACTTGAATAAAAAACACAATTGCTGTAATTGCCAGCAGAAACTTTGAGCCAACCATTGTAAGTTTTTGGTTTCCACGCTTCCCGGAATCAAATATCCTGTAGATTCTGTTAGTTTTCACCAACATTGGACCATAAATAAGACACACAGAGAAGTTAAAACCAAGCATATTCAAAAGGCAGGATGTACTACTGGGCCTTGAAATGATGGAAAAAACCGTCAGAAACGCTAGAAATATGCCACAGATTATCAAAGAACTGAGTTCTCTACTAGTTGCCCTGATCAATTTAGTATTCCTGTGTTTGACAAAAATAATTGTCACAATTACAGCTGAGGTCACACCAAGAGTACCTAGGACCAGAAGAATAATAGTCAAAGTGTCAGACCAAAGAAGATAAGAAGCAGGGATCGGTAGACAGAGAGAAGCAGTCTCTTCATCAGGCCAAGTGTTCTCATCACACACTTCACAACCCGTCTTGTTTTCATTCAGTCTTTCATTTTCTCTACATACTTTACAGTCCCAGCAACAAAATACATCTCTTTGGTGGTAATATTCTTTAGCCCCACATGGTTTACTGCACACAGATTCTGGAATACCATCAGGCCCTCTACCCTGCTCACCCAAGTCATACAAAGACCAGTCAATCTTTTCCTTGAACAATGTTACACTCTGTGTGTCCTTGTTCCAAACAGCAACTGTGGTCTTTTTCATACCGAATTTAGGATCAAAGTGATATTGCTTAAATTCATAACTACCAAGCATATCACCGTTTTGGTCAAAGCTGATTTTGCCAGTTATGCCTTGGTAGGTGACATTTTTCATTGCTTCTAAAAGGTCAATACCATTTACACAGGATTTTAGCCTCACTTCTTGCTGTGACGCATCATGGGTGCCCATCAGGACATCCGGGCACTTCATTCGGAGCAGAGCATCTAGGGATTCGGCGTATATGTTAGTTCCATCAATTATGGAATTAATAACAGTGTTATAAGGAATACCTTCTAACGAAGTATTTTCAAATTGCTTACATGGTACGTGGGCATCTTGTTCCCATGAACAATCAAATAGGATTTCCCATGTGGGCTTGGACCAGGGATTTTCATCATAGTTATTGGCCGTGATTGAGTTTCTGAAGTCTTCAAATCCTGAACTTCTACCAGACGGAAAGTGTAAAACTAATGCTCCCTGGCGCTCGATTCCGAAGTCATAATAGCTCAAAGTGTCTGAAGAAATCCAAATATGGTGGTTTTGGATTCCAAGTTCAGTGACCAACTCAAATAAAGGAATAATGTGATGAACATTTAGAAAAAGTAGTACTGCTCTTGCATTGTTGTGTTTGATCAACAATTGCCCTAGACGTGTCAAGACATCTGTTGTCACTACAGATGGTATCTTAAAGTTCACTCCAAGACAAAGGCCTCTTTCTTTTATACCATTTTCTATGATTTTAGCCCCACTTTCTCCATGGTTTCCCTCAGAGTAAATCAAAGAAGAATAGGACCAGTTAAAGTGAATTAACATGTCTAACATCGACTCCGCCTGGAAACGGTCAGGGGGAACAGTTCGCATGAAAAACCCATACCTGAAAAATTCCATTACATCTCATATGAATATAATCCTATTCCAAAACAAATCTGTTTATAAATTTTAGATAAGATATATTTACTGAATATTTTCCAACAGCATTTCAAAGTTACAAATATTTCATTGATTCTTATAAATTGCCTTAGGTATAGGAAACACAAATGGGATCCCATTAATTTTACCCTGACGCAAACTCTGTTTGTAATTCTGCAGTCACACTATCGCGTTATGATAAAGATAAAGATGCGATAAAGATAGGATATTGAAGGGATACATTTCGCTTCACCTTCGTGTTCAAATGGCAATTACGTAAATTAGTACAATCACAAATCCAAGGCAAGGCGGTGAAAAGAGCCAAATGAAAACGATTATGTAAGATTCATTGGTTTGGTCTGGTTTGTTTGGGTTTTTAAGTCACTTAATTAACATTTTTTCAGTTATTTCATGTCGAGGCCAACTTCTAGCAGATATTGTGCTGCCTTACTGAATTTTCATGTTCCAGGGCCTTCTTGATATGACATACAGCTAAAAAATTAATGCAGCTCAAAAATGTCTGCGTCCCGAAGTTTTCCGAGTGACCCTTACACCATAAAATGTCACAAGATAACAAAAAAAAAAGACACATAAGATTCTAACAATATAAAAATCGTAACTCAAACGTGGTGTTATGAGCTCAACTATCAGCCATTGTATTGTAATAGTGTGACTGTGGCATACGGCTGCCTGTCTACCTAAGCCAGGGAGTCTCAGAAGCTTCTCATGGACACACACATCATGGAGGAATTTGCTTGTAATTTGCCTTGACCTGTGTACACCTGTACTTACCATTAACTTTATCAACCGATTTATCATTAAATGGTTTGTTCATAGCTCGTAGTTTGAGACTATCCGTTAAATCTTATGAATTAGATCTTTGTGCGAAGCATTATAATAAAATCACCTTTAGTGGGTTCAAGTTTACTGCGGAACTGTACTATATATGTACTCAGAGACCCCATTTGTATAAATGTTTTCCCTCGATGTGCAAATAATCGGATTACTCACCTGAGATAAAGGAAATTGTCAAGATCACAATCAAGTTTAAATTTATTTTTTAAAGATTTTCCTGGTTATCGTATGCAGTGGCAGCAAGCAAATATGGGTAAAGAATTCACAAGGCCCAGACAAATATATGTTGCTCGTGATGACAGCAGGGAGGTTGGTAATTTTTGATATTCCAGTAAATTCTAAAGCAAGTAAACACCAAAACCTTTTAAAGCCTTTTTCCCCTTCAACCTAACCCCCATCCCCACCAACCCAAGGGCAAATCCTAATATAAATTTAAAACAAGCAATCCTGGAGCTATGCGAGGCAGAGTTACCTTGATTTATCGCTGAGTTCATCACTGGTTGCAAATGTGGATAGGACAGGAATATGGAAGATGCTGAGTAGGCTGGAGACCATGACACATCTGCGGCTTCCCCCCGGACCCAGCACCCCCACCACTGAGAAGTCCCTCTCGCCATCACTGCAGTCCGTCACCCTCATAGCAGCATTCTCTGAGGTCTCATGCGTGGCCCTAAAAAATAGTTCTTACATTTATAAACTTCAACATGTTTGTATATCACACACACACGCACACACACACACAGATGTGCAATTATCAAAACATGTACTAAGCCATCGGGCAAATGCATTAAACAGCATGGTTAAATAAAATATGAAAACATATTTTGAGTCTTATATCTTTTCAATTATTCATTTATATCCTATCATTTTAAGAAAAATGGGATGGGTGGGAGGTGATTTTAAATATGTGCATTTCATGTTTCATATCACTTATGTTGGATCAAAGATACCTTTTCTGTTGTGAAATTACACTCGTCATGGGTAATATGTATTTGGGATGGAATTTGAAACTTTTTCATTGCCCAAAAATAGGCTAGGGCGGCGATGAGAAACAAGACTTTTTCCTCGCCTCATATAAGCTCAGGAAAACATAATAAAGTAAATTTAATATCTCTAAAGCAAAACTTTTTACCCGTAACAATAATAAATCAGAATTAACTCAATGGTCTTTTAAAAGGGTCAGTTAGGAATGATAAATTGATGACTTCGCTGTTCAATAGTTATTTAAAGGTATCAGGAAATGGTACTGCCAAATACATGATATCATGTTGAAAAGATTAAACAGAAATGTGCAACATTTTATGTGGTGTATATATATATATATATATAACTTTCATTTAGTGCATTGTTATGATACCTCTAATGTGCACGTTGAGCAGCTTTTAGGTAAAACCAATTTTATACAATTATGGAAATAACAGGCTTTGTATCCAAGTATTGTTCAGGATTAGACACTTAATCATCGCGTGCAAGCACAGACAAAATATTCAAATATCTCAATATTTAACTGAAATTATTCTTTTTTTCCTGGATTTCTATTATCCTCTGAGTTGTGTAATAGTTTTCTCTCTGACGTGCTGCGTCATTCACCTGATGCATGATTGTCTATCTCTTGTAATTATCTAACTTTGGTAGCTCCTCACTGCGAACTGATATACATTGACTCTACAAAGCTACGTGAAGTAGCCTAGAATGAGAGACAAAGAGATGTAACTTTGTTTCTACTGTGTCATTAAGTGGAGTTCCATTTTCTTTGATGTGAATACCAACTTCCATCTCATGTCGGTAATATATAAAATCATGCCATTTGGCAACAGTTTGAAGTTTCCACTATCCACGTAGTGCAGTTTCCATATTATCATGCTATACTTAGAGACCATCACACAGGGAATATTCAAGATTTTGATGTGAATTAAATCTCAAAGCGAATGACATTAGCATCTCTTTGGTTTTATCTGTAAAACAATATAAAAGATTGATATTCGGTGAGAATACTGTCTTAACATCAACAACATCTGGGAGGTCTCCGGACTCCTCATGGAGTGGTCCAGATTAATCAGGGATGGATCCAGATTAATCAGGGAGGGATCCAGATTAATCAGGGATGGATCCAGATTAATCAGGGAGGGATCAAGATTAATTAGTGGAGGGATCCACATTAATCAGAGAGGGATCCACATTAATCAGAGAGGGATCCAGAATAATTAGTGGAGAGATCCAAATTAATCAGGGATGGATCCAGATTAATCAGAGATGGATCGAGATTAATTAGTGGAGGGTTTCAAATGAATCAGGGAGGGATCCAAGTTAATCCTAGAGGGATCCATCAGGGAGGGATCCAGATTAACCAGGGAGGGATTCAGATTAATTAGTGGAGGGATCCAAATTAATCAGGGAGGGATCCGGATTAACCTGGGAGGGATTCAGATTAATTAGTGGAGGGATTCAGATTAATTAGGGAGGGATCCAGATTAATCAGGGAGGGATCCAGATTAATTAGTGGAGGGATCCAAATTAATCAGGGAGGGATTCAGATTAATCAGGGAGGGATTCAAATTAATCAGGGATGGATCCAGATTAATCAGGGATGGATCCAGATTAATCAGGGATGGATCCAGATTAATTAGTGGAGGGATCCAAATTAATCAGGGAGGGATTCAGATTAATCAGGGAGGGATCCAAGTTAATCCGAGAGGGATCCAGAATAATTAATCGAGGGATTCAGATTAATCGGGGAGGGATCCACATTAATCAGAGAGGGATCCAGATTAATTAGTGGAGGGATCCAAAATAATCAGAGAGGGATCCAGATTAATCATAGAGGGATCCAGATTAATTAGTGGAGGGATTCAGATTAATCAGAGAGGGATCCAGATTAATTAGTGGAGGGATCCAGATTAATCAGTGGACGGATCAAGATTTATAATTAGTGGAGGGATCCAGATTAATCAGAGAGGGATCCAGATTAATCAGGGATGGATCCAGATTAATTAGTGGAGGGATCAAAATTAATAAGGGAGGGATCCAGATTAACCAGGGAGGGATCCACATTAATCATTAATCAAATTAATAAAGGAGGGATCCTAATTATTCTGTGATGGATACAAGTTAATCAGGGAGGGATCCAAAATATTCTGTGAGGGATCCAAGTTAATCAGGGAGGGATCCAAATTAATCAAGGATGGATCAAGATTAATCAGTGGACCGATCAAGATTTATCCGGGAGGGATCCATATTAATCAGGGAGGGATCCAAGTTAATCAGGGATGGATCCAGATTAATCAGGGAGGGATCCGAGTTCATCCTAGAGGTATCCAGAATAATTAGTGGAGGGATCCAGATTAACCAGGGAGGGATCCAGATTAATCATTAATCAAATTAATAAAGGAGGGATCTTAATTATTCTGTGAGGGATCCTAGTTAATCAGGGAGGGATCCAAATTATTCAAGGATGGATCAAGATCAATCAGTAGACGGATCAAGATTTATCCGGGAGGGATCCATATTAATGAGGGAGGGATGCAAATTAATCAGGGAGGGATTCAGACCAATCAACTCTAAAAAAGGAACTTTTTGAGGATTTCTTTTGTCGATATGAAGACAGTCATGAAAATATTATTTTAGAAGGTAAGCTACTCTGATGATAGAGGATGATTCGAGGTTTGAAGTTTGAACGTTAGAGTGTGATTGAATAAGAATATATTTTTGTTATTTTTTCATCTGGTTAATAGAATTTTGTATGGGTGAAACAATCCCCCCACCCCCAAACATTTTAGTCCTTGACACTCTTGACACATTGACAACTCTCCTCAGTTTAAACCTGCCATTTTATATAACACAGATATTTTAGAAGATAATTTGAAAAGTCTAAGAAGATAATTCAAAACTTAAGAAATACTTGAATGATAATTTAAAAGTAAATTGACAAACAAAGATGTACGAATGTGTGGCCAAAGCTAATATTAGTTTCAAATAGAGCTTCAAATTGCATGTTTACTCAGCATAAGTGATACAACAGTTATTATTTGCCTGCAAATTAAATATTTTGACATAATGAATATTGTTTTACAAGATCGTCCTGTCAAATTAAAAAAATACATTTTCACAATAAATGAGGAAAAATGTCTCAAAACAAATGTACAATTTTGACTGTAGATATTATAATAAACAAAATACAGGTAGTCCCTGTATATATTTGCCAGGCAAATTGATATTCTGAGAAATATTTCATTTAATAACCTACATTATTTGTAATTCAATATTAAGTCTGTCATGTTGTCCGTCATGAGGTTATAGAATGCTGATATATTTCAGGACCTGAGATTCACAAATATGCGTCATACATGTCCATATAGAACATCAAATGTAACCAAAAGAACAAAAATCAAAAACAAAAATAGGAAAAACTATACTGTAGCAATGGAAACGATGCAATAATGGGTTAATTGTGTTATTAGAAATAACCAACTGAATGAAAGAAAACTTGTTCAAAATAAATTTAATCTAAGTTTAAATTGTCTTTACTGAATTAAGGTAAATTCTTCATTTTAAACTGCTAAAAAGCGTGCTACTTTACTACGAATGTGGTTTATAGCAACATTACCCGGGTTCCTCTGAAGACATGTTTGCAGTCAGCAAATGTTCATCATTTTTCTGATAGGAAGGAATAAACTGCAGTGCCCGGGCCAGCGACGCCAAGTCCCGCATACAATCGTCAAGAAGTACGAAACCAAACTTCACATTTGGGAGGATATCTTTTCTTGAATTGATCTGTCTCGTGGCGTACTCTATTGCCAGAGCAAAATTTATTCTGTTGTGGTCATAAAGTTCATCAGAGCAGAGATTTGTTTGATCACCTGCTTTGCTCATGGAGTTCAAATAGCCAATGTTAATGTCTCCCAGTCTTCCATAGCATTTATCAGATATTCTTGAGACAGACTTCACATTTGGCAATACACTCATTACACTCAGTATTACAGATACAAGATGGCTGGCCATGTTCTCTGACAATAGGCAGACTCACAATGAGTGAAAGCTCCTCCCTGTGCTGTGACTCTTATATATATCCCAGCCATTTCTGCAAGCAGCATACTTTATGTAAAGCAAATGTTAATGGAGATAATACAGATTATATTCTGCTCCTCCTATTCAACATGACTTTGTATTTCAGTGCAATCACTCTCAGACAGACTAGTTGAAAAAGAATACGGAAATAAAAAAAGTATGTTTTTTCAGGAAGGACACATCAAGAAGAGCGACATTATTTTATATAACGGAATAACTGAACTATTTTCCCATTAATGATTTAATACAGATTTAATATAAAGGAGACTCATACATGTATTATTAAGAAGATATCAGTTTAATTAATTCTGTTCGTAATGACTTGACCTTTTGACGATTTGAGGATAAGAATGAGCATACAACTAATGACTTTACGTAACGCATGTGTCTTTAATTACACATTTGCTTTTTTATTGAGTTTGCATGGATTTAGTGTGCTTTTTTACAAACAATTTATTTAGATATTTTAATTGCTATAAAAAAGCAGTATCTCAATATCATGACAATTAATCATAAAGATTGATCTTCCCCATACACCCCAAAACAATTGGTGTGATTCTTATTATCACCCAAAATTTGATTTACTTGTAAATAGTTTATTTGGTAGCAGGGGGGTCCAGAACTGGAAAGTACCAATACAATATAATTGGGGATATTTAACCAAGACTTTAAATGCAGGCACTTTTGCCTAAGTCTGGACTCTTTTTGCTTGCGAACACGACAAATTGTAGAAAATCTTGAAAATTGGTACTCAAAATATATCTTAAAATTCTTGACCAATGAGTAAGTTTGTTTGCAACATTAACCGGTGATAACTAATTCATAAACAGATTTAACCATTTTGAATCGCATATATAATAAATCTTAAGGTAAATTTTAAAAGAATGCTCATGACATATTCTGACTTCTAGATTTATTGTTATCTACATAATACTTTCACATTACTTGTTTTGATATAAAATGCTGAATACTGTTTTGGTCTATTATGCCAAGTTTTCAGTTTCTATATCTCATGAACATTGGTATACCTGATTAGTCTGGGAGCCATAGAGGCTCACCATACACACATGATTTACCTAAAGTTTACATCTATTATAGATTATAGATAATAGATTATAGATAATAAAGTTCTAAACATGTCTTCTAGAAATAAATAAGAAGGTCCCTAACTTGTTTTCTGGGCTAAATCAAAACTGGGTCTTACAAGGTAAATTTACTGCAAGACAGGGAAATAAATATCTTGGTACGCATGGTACGTTTTCTTTTTAAACATTACATCCATTATTATTCTGAATTAGTATGATCTTATAAAGGTTTTCCATCCTTTCTATTAAACGTCCAAGGCAATAAAGACCTTTTTTAATGTTTTACAAGAAAACTACATGTAAATATAATGTAGATTCTACACATAAGCGTGATTATATCGATTTGTTCTCGCAGATATCAAAAGGTTGGTGATGTATTTTAACATTTCAGTCCATAATAATGTTTTTGATGTCATTTTAAAAGTTTCATGACATAAATTATTTTCTTACAATTATTAGATTATATACTCAATGCAGTCTGAGAAGAAAAATGATATATAAATCATTTTCTTTTCTTTATATTAACCTGGTTAAAAGATGAGTACATGTGTCCAATGAATTATCCTTTTTACATCAATGTTATATCAATTTCATTTTTCAAGAGGCTTTGCCACAGCAGGGGTGATGCTTGCCTCTAACTCTTTCGAACATGATCAGTATTGGGGTCGAGTTTGGCATGAAAGAGAAAGGTGGGAATCCGCTAATGAGTTGCTTTCCACTCAAACCTTTGGTCAACAACATGCTATCAATGACAGAGTTTATGCTTTTATATATTTGTTTGATAGTGCAGATAGAGCCATGGTCAATCTTTGGTGTGCTGACAGGGTCAATGGCACAAACACACCCCCATTTTAACCCATGGCAGGTCACTGTTTGAAAGCCAACTATGTTTCTCTAATGGCATTGGAAACTTTGATATGGTCACCTTGCTGGAGTTTCAGAAAAGTGTTTTGTGAATTATGTGACTCAGAGAATGTTGAAAATGGACATCACTTTACCTGCGAATACTTATTTACCTAATCGAAAAAACATATTATGATGAGAGCCGCACATGCATATTTTTCCAAAGGACAAACTATTTTTTTAAAGTAATTCTATTAGAATGCAAACATATATAATTTTCAGGCAAACATATATAATTTTCAGGTAAACACACCAACTTGACATCCTTTTATGGGCATCTCTTATGAGGTATGACACACACACACACTGCAAGATGTATTTACCAAAAGACATGAATTATTCCAATCAAAAGTATTCAAAGCTCCAAAAATATCTGTCATTACTCTGTAATGTTCGGAGAAACATCATTTGCTTTTAATTGTGTATGGTATTTTCACAAATTTAGCTTGTTATTTTCTTATCAAATGTTCATTATTAGTTAAATAATACACCATTTACATGAGGCATATCTCATTAAATGATGAGGGATACAGTTGGACGCAGTTGGTAAGAGCACAGGCTCAGAAGCATCATTTCCTTTGTGATGATCCAAAGGTCGATGGTTCGATTCCCTGCGGTGCTGAGATTGAAATCATGATGCAATTTCTCATAGGAGAGGAATCCCATGCCTGAAGGGTTAAATTGTCATTGTAAATGACGGCGTGGGTTTTGATGTTAATGGCCTGCGACATGACAATTCAGTGAGGCACTTCTATACCTACTACAAAAATGTCTCGCCATGATATGACTGCAATAATGTTTAAGTGACGTAAAATCCTAAACAGACAGGCACACCCCTTCACCGTATATGATACAAATGCCCAGAACGAAATCATCAAAGCACAATACTTATATCTACAACATTTATTATTTATTTATTAGACTTTTTGGGCATCTGGAGACTTGATTTGCTATATAAAATAATATTCCAAGTGTTCTAAGTTGGGTATATGTATTTATCACCTTGTGACAGTTAAAAGTACACACCGCACAAATTTGATAATGAGAAATGGATCGTTTAATGTTAAGGGAGAGTGGAGGAAAACAAAAATATGGTTGCCATAGGAACACTCCTTCACTCAAACTTTATGACCATAGGTCTGAACTTTGATCATACATCCTTACAGAAATTCTAGAAAATGATCCGTTGAAGACAAAGAATGACAACTGGGGACAAGGTATTTTCTTCATCTGATAACCATAGCAATATCTCTTAACACACAAGTTTGGGCTAAATGTATCACTATCACATGCACTATATATTGACGAACTAGGAATATGACTCAATACAGTGAAGTTATTTGATTTTAGATTCAGTAAATCACATTTTAATAACAACACGTTCAATACTTCAAGATTTTCCCTCCACCATAATATATATATATATATATATCTATTAAGGTTTTTTTTTTACTCAATTGCACAAATCAAAGTGAGGTAAACATCAAAGCAAGGACCCAGGTAGTATCTCAAAGGTGCTAGACAACCAACGGTTTTGTTGGAAGTTCACTCTCGGCGGGATGCCAATTGGTTTTGCCGAGTAAACTTATAGATGAGTTGTGTTCTTCCCGTGGTTGCCAAATTACATATCAAACGCCATGAGTTCAAACCGCCTACAAAGAAGATCACTTCTATTAATTTCAGTCAGCAGTTTAAAACCTTAGCATCTACGAATTCCATCTGATAATCTTTAATATCATAATTTATGTTGCCAAATAGCATGCCAAATTGTTGTGAAATGGACAATACTTGATAAGAGTGAAAGTGTCCCTTGTTGCATGGATGGAAGCAATGTACCTTCATACTGAATGGTTTTATCATTTTAATGAGACATTCACTTGATCTTGATTTAGCTTATAATCCACATTGGGAAAATGGAAAAAGTGTGAAACACTCGTTATTAAAACTTACACAAATGGCAAATTCTAATTTGCAGTATGGACTCATTAGCATCCCTTTCTATTGGAAACAATACATTACATGTTTTTCTTTAAAGCCAAAACACCTGACAATAGGAGGAAAGTCTCAGATCAGGGTACCAGCAGTAGAGATTAAAATGTGAGTTGGAGTCCCGCTAAAACACTTCCTTGCTGAGATTAGTACTCAGATTAGTGGCATGTGTGGTCACTTTCACATGTCTAAAATAGTGGACAATTCACTGTACGCAGCATTATTACAACACATATTTTGTTATTTAAATTGTGCTTTTTTAAAATTGACAATGAAAAATATGATTGCAATATTTGATCATTTATTTTAAATATAGAAAGTTATATATTGTTAAGTGTTTAAACAACTATGAAACTGGAGAACTATTTTGGAGGCATTGATATCATTTCCAAAAATTGATCTTTGCACATGTGAGCACATCCATTTTTAGCTGACATGTGACATGTTGCTTTCCATCATGACTGATATGGTCAAATATTGACAACTCCGCATTTTAAAGATCTTAAATATTGTTTTGGAATAAATAATATATTGTTTGACACCTTGGATAGGTACAATCCATGTTTATTTAGAAATGTGGATCCAGGCATATCATCAGACCTGGGATACACATGCTGATCCTGAAACATTTGTACTGGATATGTTTGGGGATGCTCAAGGTAGACCTCATGACCAACTTACTCAAAGTCCTATGATAAAATATTGAACTTGGTTCCATGTTATGGTTTCATTGTAAATGTATCTGAGCTCAAATAAAATCAGAATATAAAAATTTCAAATTTGAAGATTTCATATTTGTTTTCTGTATGAAGTCATCATTGTCACATTATATGTGCCTCATTTGCAAAAAAAACAAAAAACAAAAACAAATAAATAAATTCGTCTGATATGCATATTGCTCAATTGGACCACCGATATAAAGGATTCATCTCTTTTTTTGGTATTATGTCATTTCTATTATATTATATTCTTTTTCATTTGAAAAAGACATATGTTTTCTGAAGTGCATATCACTCAAACAGTACACCAAATATTTTTTTTATATAAAGTTCATCTTTGGTTTTTTGTATAAATGTTTTCTTTATCTATTCTGCCTTTACAAAAACATTTAATTCTCTATGTTCTGATGTGTATATAGCTAAAATCAAATTTCGAAATGAAGATTTCATCTTCTGCATGACATTCCAGCTGGGAATTGAACCCTAAACCTTTGTCATGGGAGCCTTGCTGAAAAGTATGATTTGATCTTCTCACTGGTATTTTACACAGATAGTCAAGCTCTTCATCACTATATCAGGTTTTTCTGTACAAACCATTTAGGTCCATACCTGGTCTTTGTTTTATGCAGCATATGGGTCAGAAACATTAGACATTGGTCTGATATAAGTATTATGTGAATAATCTGGCCTTGGTTACCATGTGCATAGAAGCATTATTCATCCTTATGTAAAATGTAAAATCAATTTGATCAGAAATTCTGTTTTTTTTAATAAGTATCTTAATATTTATGCTATAATACCTTTGAACATCACAATTACCACGAGAGTCTTCACAAATTAATAAGCAAGTATATTATATTATTTTACATGCCTTCTAGCATTTAGTCTGAAATATTGGGCATTTTCATGCCATTGAAATTAGTTGAAATCGATATAGCTATTACCCACATCCCTTGTAAATTACCTGTGTTAATATGAAGGAAATCCGAGTAGATATTCATGTTATTCCATATAAATTTGTTACACAATATTCCCTTCAGGAGGATAAAAATCTGCAATCAAATGTTATTAATTATGGGACAGAGCCCACATCCAACGCCCACAAGGGACCCTATTACTCAGCTCACAGTAACCCCTCACAAGAAATTAACTATTACTGCAAACATTAGAGAACATAACACAATCATTGTATTTCAGCATATATTACAGTCTTGATCCAAAACAATTCAAAAAGTGTCATGTGAACATAAATGTC
The DNA here is from genome assembly GCA_949316495.1 of Amphiduros pacificus. NCBI lineage: Eukaryota > Metazoa > Annelida > Polychaeta > Phyllodocida > Hesionidae > Amphiduros > Amphiduros pacificus. The sequence continues at coordinate 51,028,357 of OX439001.1, read as the reverse complement.
TTCATGAAATGTATAATATACTTTGATAACTTGGATATGTATAAATAAATATAAAAATATGTACAAATGTATTGAGAGAATATGCCATAATGAACCATGAAATAGACACATTGCCTCCATATATATCAAGATCATGTGTAATAACAGAGGCCGTGGCACAGTTGCTTTCAGTGCAAGCTTATTAGCACCAACCCCCTGTCAGGATCCAAAAGACAGGGGTTCGGTACCGGTGACAATTCAGTGATACAACACTCTATTTGCTACAAGCACTGGTCGGCGACCAGTTTCCGCCGAAAAATGACTCGTTTTTTCGAATATCTCAGCAATAAAAGCAAATATTAAAGTCAAAACTCACCACAATAAACTTTAGTCAGCCTCTGATAAAATCTGATACCGCTCGAAGTTACTGCATTTAAAGATGCTGGGGGAGAAGCAATTATTTGGAAGGTGTTTTAAGGTCACTTACTCTGCAGGAGGCTACCAGTTATCCGCCGATTGTTAATTGCAGCCTGCTAGAGGTTAATACTTCCCAAATCACTAATTTTGAAGGTAAATATTTAATTTAAACATAATTTAGCACATTTAGAATAGTATTTATGATAATCAAGCACTAATTAAGATATAAATCATTTACATAAGTGTATTATTAGCCGAGATACAAAGGCTGCATGGAATCCCCCCTTAAGGCTGAGGTGTGGAAAAAATGACATCAAACCCTTTGATCAGAGGTTTGGCCTGTGACATCCTTTATTGAAATTTTGGGTTTTTCACACCACTGACAGAATACCCTTTGATCACAGATATCAAAAGATTAGTGTATTTATCAAAATATCACACATAATATACCAATATAATTTTTGTAAATATAGAAAATATTAAGAATAATTACTTTTTCCAGAAAACAAAGATGAAATCTTCATAATGGGGTTCTCTTTGGGCACGATACATGTCATAACATATAGAATTGAATTATTTTTTTCAAATGTAGAAAATATTAAGAATAATGACTTTATGCAGAAAACAAAGATGAAATCATCATATTGGGGTTCAATTTGAGCGATATGCTCATCAGAACATATATAATTGAATTATTTTTTGCCTTTATAGAATATATAAAAGATAATGACTTTAAAGATGAAATCTTGATATTGTGGTTCACTTCGACTGTATTATTTCAATGACTGACAGGGATTTATTTTCACTGGCAATTTGGGTTGCCAATTGCCAGTGAAAAAAAGAAATGTGTAGTTGATTAACAACAATTGTGATGACAAGATTTTATTGACAAATTTTACAAAAAAAATGACTTTTCCTTTGGTTGATGTCAAAATTCACACATCTTCACACATTTTCTTTTCTGGATATGTGGTTGTGGAAGATGGACAGCAGAACTGCAGGCAAGATATTTACATTTATTAAGAATGCTTATTATGATATGTGCTTATTTATTGTTACAATGTGGAATTAAATTTATATTTGAGACTGGTAGTAATGAAACAATACCAGTGATCAGGGCTCACATCAAGAATTTTGAAAAATTAAACTTTTAGATCTGTTTATGCTAATTGAGGTTTCATGTTAATTGTAAGATAGTCAGTTGGTATATTTTATTTTTTTATAAACTTTTCCATACTTTAAATCTTCAGGAGATGTGGATGGTACAGGATCATCTAATGTCCCATGTCCAGATTCCTGACTTAGTGTGACATCTGAGGCAGCAACTGTGACATCTGAGGCAGAAACTGTGACATCTGAGGCAGCAACTGTGACATCTGAGGCAGCAATTATGACATCTGGACCATTCACACTGTAAGAGACATACGATTTATCACAATTTAAGCAACCAAGTTGACACTTTAATTCTGGTAAAATGTATCCATTAAATTTTTCATCTGCATGAATAATCTTTTTCACTTGACAATGTAATTGATTTAAATGATGATATATACCTCAAGTTATTTCCAAAGTGTTTTTGCCTTTTCTTTTTTTTTTCTGCCAGATCTTTTCTTTTCTGTGCCACTTCTTGTCATTTCTTCTTGCATGCTTCTTTCTCTTCTTTTTCCTTGGCCTTCTGAAGCTTTTTTAACTCTTTCTCCTCCAACCTTTTCACTTTTGCAGCTGCTTCTGCCTGCTCTTTGGCTTCTCGTTCCTCCAGCTGCTGATGGAAAGAGTCACATGTCAAAACCCGACCTGTTAATACCATTTTTCTTTTTTTTCCAGGCTCCCCGCCCTGTTGTCCTTTTTTCAGGTCAGGCATTTTAAAAATGTCTTGTTTGGACCTTGGGAGTGCACGCACTGCGGTTACTGGGTGTTGTCCCTTTTGACATGGGACGCGCCATCTTGGACAAGCCAATACCTTGCAACCACAGTGTGTGCACACAGGATGCCCTGTTCCTGAACGGGTTTGGTGGCCAGCTCCATCCTGTGATGGCTCCAGCCCTCCTCCATCTGCTGCTCTCTCCAGCCCTCCTCCATCTGCTGCTGTCTGTGTCACCTGTGCTGTCTGTGTCTCCTGTGCTGTCTGTGTCTCTGGTGCTGTCTGTGTCTCTGGTGCTGTCTGTGTCTCCTGGGCTGTCTGTGTCTCTGGTGCTGTCTCTGTTGCCTGAGCTGTCTCCTGTGCCTGTCCTTCTGTGCTGTTGCCTCTCCTCATGTTTTCTGCCATTGTCTTTGCATTTTAACGACCTTCTTGTGAAACCTTGGCTTGATCCAGTTTGTCCAAAACAATGAGTGGATTGAAGGGCACTGATTGTTCAAAAGCGTCCTTCACCACCTGTCTGGTGACTGCCTGGTCCATGGCATAACCCCACATGGCAGGAAGTTTTGATCTTGGCATTGTGCCCTTGGCATTGTTCTTAGAATTAGTCATGCACAAACTGAGGAATTTGGCTTTAAGGACACCAAAAACGCCAACGTCCATGGACTGCAACAAATGAGTTGTGTGGCCTGGAAGTGGTGCATGACAAAACATTGATGGAAAACTATATTGAACATTAACATTGTTTTTGTACAGAACTGTCATAAAAATGGAAGGAGTGACTTTATCCTCAAACTGTATTCATTTGATTAAGCTTACTTGTTCCTGTCGTGTTAATCTAATAATTGGAAGGCTGATGTGACAATCAGCATTGTCCAACACTAGAAGCTGTGGACGATCTCTGCCACAGTGTGGAATGAATATATTCTTGAGCCATGATAAAAAAAGCTCTGCATCAGAGTAGCCTGAAAAAAGAGATTCACATATTCACAAGCATGTAAAAAGCAAAAGATCTTTATTGTCCACATATTTATATGGTTGATTTTCTTTCAGAAAATATAGTGTCAAGTACCTTGTTCAGTGGCTGCTAGGACCCCGCCCATTGGTTTTGCATCAGTGGTGCTGAATAATGGCATGAATTTCTCGAAAACCATCATTGTCGGTTGTACGTTTCCACAGGCGTTGGCACATACCATTGATGTGACATGGCTCGCTGTAAGTACCTGAATTATAGTTTAAGCATTTTAGATATATCCTGTATTTAATAAAAAATATATTACTTCTTTGTATAAATCCTCATCATTTTCCCTATGATTTTCTTGTGATTGAAAGTAACCAGTAATTAGCAGTTTAGATATTTCATTTACCTGTGTTTGAAAACAGTCTCTGCCTTTGATGCCAAACACTTTCTCCCCCGATGCTGCTTTGCCATTATAACCAATTTCATCGGCATTCCAGATGCACCAGGGTTTCATCCTCAACTCATCACGAAATGACCGAAATAATGTTGAAAGTGATGTAAAGCCCCAAACAAACAAATTCATCCTCAAATTGAGGTCCAAAATTGTTTGTTCTGTAAAAAAATTATATCCTTTTTTAAAAAGGTATTTTAAAGTTTATTGATATTTTTTGTATTATTGCTGAAGATATTGTGAAATTTCCAATAATGGAATGATTGAATAATTTTCTCTTTACCCAGGAGCTGAAACCACTGCATCATGACAGCTTCATTTGTTATCGCAATTCGCCCTCTGTCTCTGCATGATAGCTTCTTGACAGAAAATTGCGGGTATTCTTGCAGAAACTTCCTAAACCACTCATCACTTGGGCCATTGTCTGCAAATAACATTGGCTGATCCGCTGTCAGTTGTAGCATCACAACTCTGATGTCCTTCCTGGTGCATGGCCATCCACTACTTGCTCGATACTCGAGAAATTCCACGAGAGCAGCATACTCATCTGGCGTCAGCTGTTTAGATGGACCACGTTTCACACCCTTAGTCTTGGTTTTGAAATTGTCCTTCAGGTTGAAATCGGGACACCATATTCCCTGGATGCTGCAGCAAAGGATGATATTCTTCGTCTCTTTAGGGCAGATACTGCATTTCTCAGATCAGATTTGCTGTAAGCAGGTGGCATACTGAAAATAACATTTAAAAAATAGTAATTCAGAATGTGGTTTGAATCTTATAACTTTAAATACATATTACTAAAATATCTTAAATTAATTAAATGGCTGCTATTACATTGAGAAGTTCTCCTAACTTATTACAAAGATTAAAGTGATGCAGTTCTTTGATATTCTCAAAAGGAATTGTTTACAATTAATGTGCAAAATGTAAATGACAAATGTGATCTTTGTTAAGGAGTGAAATATTTTGTTATTATCATACTTCGACAAGAGTATATAACAAATTATCTTACCTTATCCATCAACATAATGGTAGTAGATTGTCTTAGCAGTATGGTTATTGTATTATAAAAATATACTGTATACAGACAAATTTTCGCGACCTTTTTATTTTCGCGTTAATTCGCGCCAGGACGTCGTTCGCGAAATTAAATGGACGCGAAATTGAAGAGGGGACTCTCCCGGTCATTTTGATACCAAATACGAGGTCGTCATGTTAAAAAGCGGGAGTGACGGGGACAAGCTCTTATTTTTGGCGCGAAAACAATTGGAGTCTATCAACACGCTTTGAAATATTAATATATTGCGCAATGATGGATCCCTGGCTTCTCCTCGTGTTGCGGACGTGAATTACCGCGACGTCACGTACATGATATTTACGTTTGATAACTAAAGGTATTTACCCAATATTATTATCACAAAATATGCTTTGCAGGTCGAGAACAGAACACCCATTTATAACATGCATTACGCAACACGTAGTCGCAATTTTGAAATGCGGAAGTGACGGGAAGAGGCTCTTGTTTTTAGCACGAAAACGATTGTTAACTCGCATTGAAATATTAATATATTGCGCAATAATGGATGGCTTTGTTCTGTTCTCGACCTGCAAAGCGTAATTTGTGATAATATTATGTATATACCTTTATCATTTAAAACGCAATTAAAATCGATCGACGTGTGAAGGCAATTCTGTCAAAAAGGGAAGACACAACTCAACACAACACGTGGTCGCAATTTTGAAAGGCGGAAGTGACGGGAAGAGGCTCTCGTTTTAGCGCGAAAACGATAGTTAATATATTGCGCAATAATTGATGGTTTTGTTCTGTTCTCGACCTGCAAAGCGTTATTTGTGATAATATTATGTATATACCTTTATTTATCATTTAAAACGCAATTAAGATCGATCCACGTGTGAAAGCATTTCTGCCAAAAAGGGAAGACACGACTCAAAGCAGTGGAAACAAAGACGAAATGCAAAACTGTGAACGCTGATAATTGGAATCAGTGAGAACAAAGTCAAAACAAAGTGTTTCGAAATTTTTTGTTTTGTTCTGTTCTCGACCTGCAAAGCGTAATTTGTGATAATATTATGTACTAGAAATCCAAAATTCGCGAAAATAAAACGGCGCGAACCTGTCTTAAACGGCGATGGCGCGAAAATAACTAGGCGCGAATTTTTCTTGGTATACAGTACTTAATGATGATATGAATAAATAATGCACATTGAAATGAACATAAGACATATACTTTACATTGTTATGAGTTTTAGTAAATAATATTTAATATGATATATAGTATATTTTAAATATAAAATGATGTCGGTGCAGAGAAATGTCTTTCAATGAGAGCTCCTTTTTATAATTAAAAAAAGACACAAAATAGATAGGCAATCATGAGAAATAAGTGTAATAATGGGTATACATTTGTAGATTGATTCCATATTGTGTAAAAAACAAATAATGTGTGTCACACTGATGGCAAGTTTTATAATCTGGTACTCCAACTGTCCCAGCCAGGACAAGGTTTTGTGAGGGATATTAGAAATGGCAGCATTTGTGTGTTCGTCCATGTACACATCAATCTGTTCAAACTCCTTGCTGACTTCAAAACGTACAAAAAATACATCAACAACATGTACAAGTCTTGATAAAATACATAGATAAGTTTGATATTGATCTGTACAGGACCTTTTGTAACTTTTATGATCCAATGATGACCTTTTTAAAAAGGTAAAAGTCAAAAGTTTTGTCTGTGCTCTAAGTTACCCAAAATGCATGAATTTTAATAAGGCTTTATGTTAACCTTTCTAATGAACTTTTTATGATGCATAACAAAGCTTTGGGAATGACGAGTGGGATACATTTTCTGTCATTCTTTCTGTCCATCAACATTGATCTTTGAAACTACTGGTCATAGTTCTTAACTATTTCAGGGACCAAGGGCCAAAAATGTTCATGTATTGAGTCAGACCTGAATTGTCATCAAGGACATATACTTTTCCAACCAGATATTTCCAATATACCCCCCCACCAATTATAAATTATAAATGATTCACTTTTGAAGATGGGCAGGCCTCGACATTAGCCAGTTGCCTGCTTGCCCGGAGGTATATTTCACACCTGTCTGGCAAGTCCGGGCAACTGGACACCTCTGTTCCAATTGCCCGGTGGTCAAGTGCTGTAATCTGTCCCCAATCAAAGTACCCCACAGAGAACAGAGAGAGCTGCTGACCACATCACAAAGATGATACCTGATTACAGATAACTTTGTGTCCAAGCACTGTTGCCCCTGGTATTACCCCTGCCTCCCAAATCCTGACCAAGATAAAATTATGGCATGCTGCTAAACATGTATATTCCTCAAGATGGTATTTCACACTAAGCACTGTATCAGGAGGTAGAGCTTATCAATTTCACATCATTATATTATCCAGGAAACATGCACAGTTGATTATAAATATGCTTAGTAACAGTGGGGTATATCCATCTGTAACACTTGACATTACTTGATCTTATAAAGTGATAATTGTAGGTTATATTCAAGATTGACAAGTCAGGGTGACAGGTGACAAGTCAGGGTGACATTTTTACTCACAAGCTCAAAGTCTTCATGTACTTCTGCTTTAAAAATGAACTCCTGAGATAGAAAAGGCCCTATTCCTATTGTTTTTATATCCATCAGTAGACAAGGAACTAAAATAAGAGTTATCAATGATATAAATTGGCCAAGAATTGACTGAGCATTGCCATTTTTTATGTTTTCATAAAAATTTGGTACTTATGCATATGCACAAAAAATTGTAACAAACTTGAGGTCACTGCATGCTATTTTTATAAAATCATGTACTATTCATTTCAACTTTTTCAAGCCAAATATTGTGTATTCTATGGATTATATGGGCACTTTTTTCTTATTATCAGCCAATGTTTGAATGTGCAAATCCTATAAGCTTTATTCCTATACTGTATTCAAATATTGGGGCAAAATTTCAGGGCAAGTGAATTGAAATTCAGGGCAAGTAGATTTTAAAATTTACTTGCCCGGTGGGCAAGTGGATCACAAATGTTAATGTCAAGGCCTGATGGGCATATACACTTGCACAGTTCAGTCATTATGCATGGCCATGTAAAAGAGCCAAGCAATTAGATTGGTATGGTAATTTTAGGCTGATGTGAGGAAAAGGTTCTGAGCCAATTGTGGCGTAGGTAGTATGTGACTCACCATGCAGAGTAATGAATGTGCATATTTATCAAGAATGTGTATATTTACCAAGAAAATATTGTGTCACATAACATTTTATATTAAAATTGTCAATGTGCTGTGAAATAAAGAACAAAACACTGATCAGATGTTATTATCTTTTTTTATTGTCCTGGCCTTAGGGTCATTGTGTTGTACAATGTTTTTGGGTCTGAATATTAACAAAATATGATAAAGATACAATGGAATAAGTTATACAATAAAGTCCATTTTTATTGCCCTATTTAGTCCATAAAAATTAGTTATCAGTTGCAATTATCCATGGCCTCTTCAACAATAATTTAGTTTATACTTCCAAATTTAAAATAGATATATTCATAGTGAAACTTTGATAAAAGAAATTATTTGGTATAAATAGTTAAGTTATCATAAAGGAATATATTCATGTTCACATTTTGAGGTACTGGAAGGAACCTCCTGGTAATTGCCTTGTCCATTTTGTGTCCGTTCTCTGTCCATTCACTCCATGGTAACTTCGGATTTCAAGTATTTCACCCTTCTTTTTATGCATTATTTTGTCTTTTTACCCCCTGATGTAACACAAAATTTCAATTCTGTACAACCCAGCTTGATTCCATGCAGCGTTTGATGTTGGAAAGAACATGAAAAATGTGACATTTCGGCGTCAAAAGCATGACAATCGGACCAATATTAGCAAAGTTATGACAAGGTTTGTGAAAATTGAAAATGATTGCAGCTCGAGTTGCACGTGCAATAAATCCCCCATGATGACATCATAGGCACAAATTGCAATAAATGATCATAATTTATGGCTGACAGCAATAATGATATTAGTTTTATTGTTCTCAGTTTATGGGGGTTGCTAGATTAGATTTAAATATTGGTTTGTGTTGCCATGGTTACTACCATATTTTTTTGGTCTGAATTTCAATGCATTTATGCATCAATGACCATTTAATCATATAATTTATGAAATGTATTTTACGAGAAAATATCTCTTTAAAGATTTCATATGCTTGTGTATGTGTGCACTGTTTTGTTTTCAAAGAGGTCACCATGTTAAAAAATGAATAATAAGATTGATCTTGGCTTGAGAAATTTTATTCTTCGTCAATTTTGAATACCACATTACCTGCAACAGTTACTCATCTAAACATCAATGGATGATCCCCTAAAAAATATTCTCAAAACTACACAATTTGGTAACTCATCTGTAAGAACGAGATGCCCTTGCATTTTATTTAATTGTAACTTTATAATTCATTATTTCATCCATAATAAATGATTTGTTTGGAAGAATGTAGGTCAATTATCCAACATGGCCGCCGCCAGACCACATGTGGATTTGGGCATTCAAATTTCATGCAAGTTCTCTTAAATTAAGGATGTTATCATCTTATTTTTATAATCAGAGAGTGATGTGAACCTTTATGCAAGTGTGTGGTATGTTGTGTGGTTATCCATTCTAAATTACCTCGCAAATTGACTATTTCTGCCTGCCCTGACAACTCGACTTTTTAGCTACTGTCAGTCACATGCAATGACGTTTACAGAGCAACTGACCAATGAGCCAAACAGGCCCTCGGCGGAAAACTGGTATCGACGGAAAACTGGTCGCTGACAAGTAGGTCTCGTCATCTTTGAAATAATGTTGAAAATGATGTAAAACTCCAAACAAACAAATCAATAATAGCCTTGAAGCACCCCGGAACACATAGATATAAACTAATTTTGTCTTTTTTAATCAACATTTTAAAAATCACAAGACTGTGATAGCTTAAGTTCTTGATACCATAAATTCGTTGTCAAGAGGTCTTTTGTTGATTTAAATTTGTTTGCATCAGGTAGAGTTTGGGCAAAATAAATAAATACATGAAACCCATTCAATTACTAATTGTTTCAGTTGTTTCTCTACGATTTATATTGCATAGATCATTTAAAAAAAACTTTTTCTATTGTTTTGCTAAAATATCACTAGCGACTTACATAATAAATACAATGCTATAAAACAAAATGCAAGTGAGATGTGTGTATGGGATAATGCAAACCTGAAGACAAGGTCGTGCACTTGTAAATGTCGGAGCTGTCAAAGAATTAAAACTACATCTGTTCCCTTAATATTCTTACAAAATATATTGAAGGAACATGCACTCCATTTACGATTAACGAGAAAGCCTCTGATAAATTAAGTTTGAAAAATATGTCAAAGCATTGCCAATGTCTCGATTTATTAATGACTAATGGTGTATATCCTTGATGTAATTATTGTTCTACTCTCCCAGTAACATTTGCATTTACTTAAGCAAGGAAATACTTGCTTGTAGGGAAGTGCCAAGCATGTAAATGAATTGTTTGAAAGATAAATATTGATTTACTCAAACTTTTCAAACATGAGTTTATCATCTCATCTGTCACAATATTTACATTAGAAACTCTATCCAACATCAGCTGGTTTAATATTAACATATTGGATATACACATATGCCTCCTGTTACTTAATGATTTCAATGTCTTTTGGCTTTGAGCTGGATACTAATTGATATATTACCCATCCATTATATCTTGGTCTCTCGAAATGCTTTATATTTAATCATATATATCAAGTTTATTATGTGTAGAGATTTTTCATAAACGAATATATACATAATTTTGGAAGTTAATCACCAGCGTGAGGAACCGTTGTGGGGATTAAAAGAATGAATAACAGAGAGCGACGATTGCATTCGCACTAACTGGGAAATTATTTGTGATAGTTGTAGCCAAGCTGTGAAAGCACGAAAAACACGGTGGCTCTTGGTTGGTCAGATATTGTAGCAAAATCTCTTGAGGGCCTAGTACGTAATGTAATAACATGAACAATCTATATAATAGACACTTTATTGCATGATCTTTCAACTTACTCGACTGTCATGGTGATGCTATGCTATAATCATCATCATATTTCACAACATTTCTTGGTCGTGTATGTTGGTTTTTGCCACATGTGGCATAGTGTACATGTGCTATATTGATATGATATTGACTTTCCAATTATGTCAGTGCATTTGAGGATAAAACATCTGCTGTGATAAAGTCATTAGAGTGTTCAGAGTCCCATTGTCATTGACTAAATACACTACAGAGTTGCCCACACACTTTTAATATCACTCATTTTGGAGAAGATAAAATGAAGTTGACAAATTACATCTAAGTCTTTTTGTGTCAATGTTTGAATTGACGTTTTATATATTCATTCATCTTGAGTGAATACTCTTTACTTTATTTTTAAAAATAACTTTACCTCTTCTGACACTGGAACATAAGAGGCAGCACACCGGAGGAAAAACAGAGATGGAGTTGAACAGACCAGGAGACACTCAAACAAAAGATAACAATGGAAAAGTACATGTAGATGGAGACAAAGTGAAGTTAAGGCGAGAGATTGGCTTGATCCACGCCATATCCGTGATGAGTGGTGTGATGATAGGATCAGGGATATTCATCAGCCCAGTGTCCATAACAAAGCATTGCGGATCAGTGGGATTATCCTTAATCGTGTGGGCTTTATCTGGCTTCGTGGTGCTCCTTAATGCCCTCAGTTACACGGAACTGGCCTCTGTGTTTCCGGCGGCGGGAGCAGAATATTCCTTCTATAAGCACATTCTTGGACGACTTCCTGCATTTATCTATGCCTGGTATATGTTTGTGTTGGGAGACCCTGTGTTTTTTGCCATTCTATCATTGACCACATCAAACTATCTGCTTCAACCTCTTTTTGGCCGATGTGAACCTCCATATATCGCCATTATTCTCGTCAGTATTTTAGTTATAAGTAAGTATTGGAAATTTGTCAATCATAAACCTATTGATAAGGAATAATTCAAGTGTATTACACTTTTTAACCAATGCTTTGAAAATCATTTCTGCCCACACCATCTTTAATTCTGAGCCCCATAAGGGGAATTATTTTGCTACTATCAAGCTATAAAATCCATGCAAGCTTCTTAATAGTAGGTCTGCTTGCTTTCAGTAACCATAGTATTCCTGAACAGTGTCTATGTGCGGTACGTGACCCGGGTACAGACAATCCTGGCGGCAACCAAGTTCCTGGCTCTCATGATCATTTGTGTCACAGGCATTGTGCAAATCATCAAAGGTAAAGACTTCTGTTTAATCTTTGATCTCATGTTTATGTCACTAAAGGGTTTCTGCTGCCATTATAAGTGCTTCTGCAGATTTCCCCTGTTTGAGCTAAACCTTTTCTATAAAATGCATCAATTTTTCTATTTCAGTATCCAAAATCATTGTTAATGGGATTATCGAAATCAGTTCAGTCATATACGTTTATTCCGGGTGATACAAATTTGAGAAATTAATTAATAGAAATTACCCCCACCCCCTTTACAATTCCTTGAATATAAAAGCATGCAAAAATATAATTGATGCTGACATGAATAAAACGTTCACAAACAGATGATATAAGTATGATATAATGAGTTGCCACCAGAAGCAATTTATAAGAAATGTTTTCCTGCATGCTTTTTCTATACGCACTCAAACAAACTCTCATAGTACGATTACTTGCATTTTTCTTAGATGGCCCTTTCCTAACTTGACCATAGGTATACACTGAATGACCTTAATGGTCAATATGCTCTCCAGTAATCATTTATTCTTTCTTTTAATCTTTCCCAGCAGAAGTAACTAAAGGGATGGGATTTGATAATCTCAGAAGTTTCCCTCTTAAGTCTGGATTTACAAAAAGCATTAATTCTAAAAATTTGACCCTATTTCCCGAAAGGACCCAAGCAAATAAATCTTCCATATTGTATGAAACAGCGATCTAAACCATCCAATTGAGAAAATAAAGGTTTATCATTCCATTTTACCAGAAATAGAATATAATAAACACAACAAGTCAGTACAAAAACAACAAATCAGTATAAAAAAATTAAGAAACAAAACAAAAAAAACCCAGTAAACCTTTATGCAGCAAGCATACAATAGAAAATATTTTCACGTTTTGTACCCAACCTGTTTTATTGTATATATTTGCCTAATGCAAAACTAGGTATAGACAAGTCCACAAGTTTCAGACAACATACATTTGAAGTGAATGACATTATCAATAATTTCATTAATCATTCTTATTGATGTATATTAATTTGTTCAATCTTGGATATACATGTATGTGTATGAGCTTTTGTTTTTTTTTCAAACTGTTTCCGTAAATAAGGATATATCATTAATATCATTAAACTAGTTGAGGTTGATATTGATGTTTACAGGACAGACAGAGGTGTTGAGATCTGGGTTTGAGGGAACCACATCCGACCCTGGAGCTGTGGCTGTTGCTATGTACTCAGGAGTATTCACCTATGGAGGATGGTAACCAAACCGCTGCTTTCTTATCATTCAAACAAGCTGTAAACAAAGTCAACATTTAAGCATGATGATTGATAAGGGCATAGCTATATCTGTACTTTCTGTTTATAGGCAATACTTGTTTTCCCTTCTGGAGGAAGTGAAGAATCCCATCAGGTAAGCTCACTGCACATGCGCCACCTTCATATTTCAGTTTATTCTGTGGTATATTTACGTTACCATTATTTAAAGCTATTATGAAATCAGATTTTCTTACAGTTTTAGCTGACCAGTGATCTAATGTAAACACCTACCATATTAAGGTTGGCTAATAATGGGGCACCTTCAGATTGGGCATCGTAGAAGTGGTTAGGCTCAAGAGGCCTGTTTGTTATTTAATGTTTTGCGAGCAGTAACAGTGGTCAAATGATTGTCTTGACCACATAGACCTAGGTACTTTCAACAAAATTAATTAATTATGGCAAGTGAATTTTGGTTGATTTCAGGGAGATAGCTTGTGTGCATCACAGTTTCTTGACCACATATCATTTAAACATTTCCCAAATATAGTTTGTGACTTCCGTGATATCATGTAAGCTTTAAGTTTTCAAAACTATGTTTTCTCTCTATTTTCATCCTATTCAGACATATGCACTTTGAATGAGTGTTGCTCGAACATATTTGTTCTGTTTGATATCGAGTATATTGCATGAAAGCAGTGCCACAAATCAAACCAGTTAAGAAATAATGATTTTTGAAAATGGCCATTTGACAGTTTTCATTGTCAATGGCGAAGTGAACTCAACTGCACCTTTTCGATATGTCAGCAAACAAGAAACTCAGATCACCACAAGCTTATCAAAGTTCCACGTCATTGTTGCATCCCTAGGCCCCATGCAAGCAAGGAACAATCGTGGGGGATTAACAAGTTGAAAAGGGAAGAAGGGTGCAAGCATTCATTCACCTGTTAGGCAGAAAGATCATTTGTGATTGATGTAGCCAAGCATCGAAGTCAAGATGGCCGAACGTTGGTCGAATGAATATTGGGTGAAAATCTCTCAAGGGCCTGACACGTAATGAGAGATCCCGGACATGGAAGAAGCCGAACTGGAATCGAAAATCCACTGTTGTGGTATTTGCTGGTGTTATGTCGGAAGAGCTTTAACAAGTTTTATGATGGAGACAAAATAGATTGTGACTGTTATCGGTCAAGCTGGAAAAAGTATTTAAACCAAGATGGCTGAGGAGATTGGCCGAAAATAGCTTTACAATCTCGTATGGGCTTAACATTTAATGTTCAGCAATATGCTATATTCAGTTTCTTCATCATTATAACAGCCAATTGTATGGTTTCCTTCAATAATAATGTCAAGATATCTTGTTCTTACATTCTTTATTGTGTTTTATATTACAGGCCATGATATAAAAATAGAATAATTAGTATTTATGTACAAATCTCATTTTGCTTCTATTGGTTGCAGTAATGTGCCGAGGACCACTTATATATCATTTCTTCTTATCATCGTAATCTATATTCTGACAAATGTGGCCTACTTTACAGTGATGACACCTCAAGATATGTTTGCATCAGATGCAGTTGCTATGGTAACGATCAATCATCTGCAATCACACTATCCTTATAATATCAATTTATATGCCAATTTGTAAGATAATTGTTGTTTCTGTTTGTTGATTACCCGAAGAAGGGAGTCTAAATAACTGTGTTTTTCAGACTTTTGCCTCGAGGACCCTGGGTGCTTTCAGCTTGGTTATCCCCTTCTTTGTCGCCTGCTCCACCATCGGGGCTCTCAATGGATCTATTCTCGGTGGCTCAAGGTAATATGGCTGCCTTACTTCCAATAAGTGTCATTATGAATTCAAGTCTTTTTCATACATAAAAGGGCAGTACCGATTCGTAATAAATCTCACTATCATTCATTAGGCAGCATATAAACAATGTACATTAGAAAAATTATGTTTATTTCAGCAATGAATAGCAAAAGATCTTTGATATTTTGAATTAAAACAGATAATTGATACATAATTTTGATTTCCCTCAAAGAATCTACTTTGCTGCGGCAAGAGATGGCCTGTTCCCTTCAGCTATGTCCATGATAAGTATTAAGTACAGAACTCCGATTACATCCATCGCCACAACGGTAAGGATTTAACCTGTATGAAAATGTACCTTTACTGCTTTCCGGAAAGCTGTCAAACAAAAATGTGAACAAAAGTGTTAAGGCCTACGAAAGCAGTCGCCACCTGGTGGACAATTTTTCTCAACATCAGGCAAAATCCAACTTGTTTCCTTGTATTTTTTCAATCTTGCATCATATTTAGGCTTCATACAGGCGTAGTGATACGCTTACAGTAAGTCACACCAAAACAATCCAATCAAGATACAATCTAAAAAAGTTTCAAGACGTACTCAAATAGTTACATCAATGATCACTGGCTTGGCCGCCATGTTCTCCTGATTTAAACTTCTATTCTTAAATACAAACAATTCAAAACCTTTGGACTTCTCCCTTTTTGCAATGACATTATCTGAAAAAATAATATTTGTGACTAAAGGGTATCATTTATTATGGTTTGATATAACATATATTCCTTGATCAATCCGATTAAGACGCAATCCTATTTTAATACCCTTTTATTTAGAGTCTGACGAATTCAAAAAAATAAAACATAAATAAAATCATATTTTCTCCCATTCCATAAACCAAAAATTACATATTAAAATTAAACAAAATATTGGAATACACAAAAGGAGAATATCCATCAGCCGATTATGTCAGAATGAGTCTATCTGACTCTGCCGTACATTAAAGCATTCATGAAACCTGCTGGAAGGTTCCAGGCGATTTTACAGTGGTTAAGGGTATCTGAAAACAATATATGATCTTAAAATTGACATACATACAGGCTATCTGTCTGAAATCCACAAAAGAACATCTGCCCTGAGAATTATGATTTTTTGTGACCACCAAGTACTGCCAGTACTAAACAGGAAGTGTGTTGTGTGACCTTGACCTTTGAACTGTCAGGGGGCTCCGTAAGTCACAGGAGGTGTTGTTTACCAATTGTCAAAATTGGAGCAACACATTTTCGGCCATTTTTCCCACTATTTAGAAAATTAATTGGAAGATAACACTCATCAAGATGATAGTGCCTTTTCTTGGCTTTCTTTTAGTGGTAAAATTATTAAAAACGGATGAATATTTATGAAGTTATAAATGAAGAAAAATCATTATTTTTTAAATTATATATGTTTGCAAAAAAAAGTTTAAAAAAATTCTATACAGCCCAGCTTTTAAGGTGGAATCCATGCAGCCTTTGATGTCTTCCCATTCAGTGGTGTGAAAAACCCAAATTTCATCAAAGAGGGT
Source organism: Amphiduros pacificus (assembly GCA_949316495.1). Classification (NCBI taxonomy): domain Eukaryota; kingdom Metazoa; phylum Annelida; class Polychaeta; order Phyllodocida; family Hesionidae; genus Amphiduros; species Amphiduros pacificus. The sequence continues at coordinate 51,011,736 of OX439001.1, read as the reverse complement.
CAAATCATAAATTTTACTGATACCAATTATCACTGAGCATTCACAGTTTTTCCATTCAAAGTCCTTGTGATTTAAGGCCAAACCAGTGATCAAAGGGTTTAATGTCACTTTTTCAATATCACGGCTTTTAAGTTAAGGGGGATTCCATGCAGCCTTTGAGTCATGTCTTCCCTTTTTGCCAGAAAGGTTTTCACATGCATAAGATACTTTTCAAATAAATAGTATACTTTTCCCATAAATGATATATCTTTCACAACCATAAGATATTTGTCACAACCATAAAGTATTTGTCACAACCTTGAGTTATTTCATTGATTCAAATAATATTAAAATAATCTTATGTTGTTCTGAAGTATACTCCTGACAATAAATTGATAAATTGTACAAAACATCTCCACCCTGTTTCCCAAGCTGGACAGGTGCCCAACTGGTAACTCATAAGGTGTTTACACGAGATCACAGACCAGCTAAATAAAGCTTGTTGACAAAGTGTTCAATTGCTGGTGTAGGTTCAAGCAGACAACTGATCAACTTTCAAGTGCCACAGAAAGTTGTTAACAAGGAATATTTCGGGTACTACTATATAAAAGCACTGTTTAGGGTATAAACATTCATGTTATGTAAAGAAAATGTGTCTGAAAGTCAGGTTTCATGAATGCTTTAAGGGAAATGTGCAAAAATGCCCAATAAATGGCATAATCTTTAACGCTATTCCAGTCCCAGTATGGACTCTCACAGCATAAAAAAAGGTTCATAAGGGATGGTAACAGTCTATATGTAAGGATGATTCTTTGCGTATTTTGACCATGTCTTACAAGTTACCAAAGTCGTATAGGTATGTTTTATTTTGTTATATAAATAACAAGAATGAAGGTGAAATGTGCTTCTTTGCATTCCCGGTAATGTTCAAAAAGAAACTCAGAAAACCCATAAATTTGATACAAACAATAATTACTCCAAGATTCCACCTTCATTAACAATCAATATTAGAGTCAGGTGTGCTGTTCCATTTCAATTTAAAATGTGAATAAAAGGGCATAAATAAGAATGTGCTGTTTGGGCATTATACAGTGTGTACTTTCGGTGCTATACGTATTGACGGGGAATGCAGTATATCTGGTAGAATATCTGGGATTTGCCTCAACATTCAATGCTTTAGTGGCTGTATCCTGTGTGCTAGTTATGAGGTATAAAGATCCAACGAGGCACACACCCATCAGAGTAAGTATAATCATCGTCATTTAACAATCTCCTTCATTTTAGGCTCCATTCATTGCTTCACCAACAGGAACTCAAATGGAATTTTGGGGGAAAGTATGGTCCGCCACTCACTGAAGTTATATCAAACTGGGATCCACCCAAAAGTGACATGACATTTCATATATCTAAGCCAAGAGGAGATTGCAATTATGACACAACAATGTATTGAGACTTCCTGCCAGGGGTTGCAGTATTGCTTTTGCTAAATAAAGTTATAAATGACGACTGTTTCAGAAAGTTTGTCTTGAGCAAAAATCATTTATTTTCAAAATATTTCTCTTTGTAATATATTTCAAATATTCAGGGTAAGAAGCAGGCAGACTATTTTGAAGAATGATAAGCAGCAACAGAGAGGGCCTTATAATATCAAAGAGACTATTCTATATTTTGTTGCGATCCTTCTTAACTCCTATCATTCAATGTGGATTGTTTTTTGCTGTTTTTCTTGGTCATAATCATTACGTTTTTAGCCCATAGGGGAATTTGAGTCATGTGTCGACTATGGCCGCCATATTTAAGACCTTTCACAGCTTGACTATACCTGTATCACAAATGAACACAATACGTGCGAATGCATTCGCCGCTATTCCAATTTCAACTTTATAACCTCACACGTTGATTCCATACCAAAATGTTATCTTTCTCAGTTTGGTTTTTCTCTAAAGGCCATGCCTCTAATAGAAATTTGTGTCACATATTGTCCCACCAACAATATGTGACGAGACGTATTCTTTTGTTTCATTATTGATATGATGCTGTTGATTTTCAGGTTGCATTGTGGATACCAGTTCTAGCTGTGACAGTGTTAACTATTCTAACACTGCTTGGTTTGTACAGGGAGCCCTTTAAGAATGGCATGGGGGTCTTAATGGTAGCTACTGGTATACCTGTATATCTACTTCTCATATCATGGAAAACTAAGCCTAGTTGTCTCTCACACCATTCCCGTAAGTCATGATTTATAACATCTGTGACAAATTATTTGATGATATTGATTAATGATGTCGATTGCGATTGACTAAATAGTATTATTCATTATTCAGTCATATGTCAACATTCAAGATCCTACCATGCAAACAGATTTAATTATATTTCATGACTTCAAATCAACCAAAAATATTCCAAATATAAGAAAAAGTTATATTTTTGTTGAATAGTATCATGAATAAAAAGGCATCTACTGCATAATAATGCAAACCTTGTACTCTGCTGACCGGTGTCCAACTGTCAATATTTAAATGTTTAAATCACATGACTATCCCTTGTGTAAATATACCAACTTCCTGTTTTCAAAGAGAGGCACACAACCACTTAATCCTTCAGAGACCTTGTCAATGGCAATTAACATATACGCTTTAATGTGTTTTGTTACAATTGTGATTTTAGAAAACACGTCACAATGATTTTGATCTCAATAATATTCTAAACATTACAAAAAAATCGTCTAAGTAAACAATATTATCAACTAAATGGCTATCCAGTATCACATATAAGCTCTTGATCAGTATCAGTCAGCGTGGGTCAGTCACAAAGATTGTGTTTCACAGAAATGTTATACATAAGATGTGTGTGAAGTGTTTTGTTAGCAATATGGTGTGTCACCGACACACAATATTCATGTAAAATATTCAGGCAGGTCTGACAGACTTACAGTAAATAAAGCTCTGTTCTTAAAATCGTTAAGATAAAGGCAGTTTCTTTGAACATTTATTCTCAGTTATTTCAATATTTACATTTTTAATATATTTGATCTGTTTGTAGGGCGTGTCGTGGAATGTCTACAGAAGATATTGTTTGTGGTGTCTCAAGAAGGGTATACCGATTGCAAAGACTGATATAAATATAAACATTTGCAAAATATTCTGTGCTCTTTTAAAGCCAATGCTTTTTCAGCATAAAATGTATTACCCATCATAAAACTGGGACAACCTGAAGGTTGCCTTAATACATGACCAATGTTAATTTCACATTAAAGTCACACTTCAGGAATTAGTACTTCAATATTCCAAACACCGGCAGAATATGAGTGTCATTAACATCCACGGTTGAGGCGACAGTTTGTTGGAGGTTCACTCACGTAATAGATAGATTTTACAGTACCTATTTAATGATCTTCATTCTATCCTTATAGAACCTGCAATGCCTGTACTGAACTCCAGTGTTTTACCTCCAAAGTCAGGTATATTCGCTTTATGATCCGAGGCACAAATTAAGTTTAATTTAGACATTGTCCAGATAGGTGATCTGGAGAGGTTTTAAGTTTATTGATTTTTCTGTATAATCTCTTTTGCATGAGATTTTTTAAATACCCAACTCTTTTAGTGATAATTCATATTTTATGTATGATTACATCTAAAATGGGCCACGGCCCGTGGCGCAGTTACTTAGAGCGCCAGCTTATTAGCACCAGTTCCTCTGTGGTGATCCAAAGGTCGTGGGTTCGAACCCCGGCCGTGCCGAGATTGAACTCATGATACGATTTCCCACATGAGCTGAGGCCCGTGCCTAAAGGGTTAACCCGTTGTCCTTGTAAATCTGTGACCGGGTGGGTTGTCATGTCAAGGACCTGCGACATGACAATTCATTGAGGCAGCACTATATCTGTTACAAGTAGGTCTCATCACGAAATGACTGAAATAATGTTGAAAGTGATGTAAAACCCCAAAAACAAACAAATACATCTAAAATCTCCCCAAAAAACCATGATTATTCTTTGGATGACAGAAAATATAAAGAAAATATAAATACTTGATAACCGTCGCCAGCTGCAAAAACCTGTTTAAACAGCAGCTAAAGTGTTCCAATTTGGACGTTTAAACGGGGTTACCTCAGTTTTTGCAGCTGGCGACTTTGGCGACTTTGAAATAGAAGAGACCTTGGACGTTCCACAAACCCTCCACAAACCTCACCTATCTGGGCTTTGCTGATTGGTGATTGGAGAACACTAAGTTTGTTGGAAAATGTACCACAAAAAGACGTTATCACTGGTTCAATGACTTGAGGTATGCTATCTGACATATATTTAGAATTATGTTAGCTTGTCCATAGAGAAAGTATATTTTCTCTATGGCTTGTCAGAATAACAGGAAATAGCATTTAACATGCATATTATCGCAGAATACTAATTTGAGATCAAAGAATCTGAACGGGAAAGTTTAAGCTTAAACGCATATTTACTTTTATCAGTATCTGTAAAAAGACCGATTTTCTCTCAACATTTAAGGATAAAATCCGGGCAAAAAGAATGAAATCCGGGCGCCTGGATATAACCCTTCGTAGATGATGACCCAGACCAATATTACTATCAATATATTAAACATATATCCATGTATGATGGCAGAAATAGTATGGTGAAACCTAAATATACAGGATAATATGGATATAGCATTCTGAAAATGAAACATAAAAAAGTAAACACATTTAAAAAAAGACTGAATCACCTCAGATGATCACTGGGGAAACAGATTATTCTTTTGCACCACAAATACCATCACTTTACAAACGCTTCACTATTCATGTCACAGTCGGAGTCTTCTGGTTTAACTACTAGGAACTCATTTGTGCATTAATAACATATCTATGAATAAAAGGCCATTCTCCAAGAACTTTGTATGTCGTAAATGATTTTAGAAGAATCAATTTCAATCACATTTATTTACAACTTTATTGTTTTGTGAGTGGAAAAGAAACTCATTATGTGCCGACATAAACATGGCTCACCTTGGGCTTGCTGGTAGTATTATAACATAATGAATAATAAATGTCACACTCGTGCCATGTAACAAAACTAATATGCCAGTTGTTTCTGTGTTTGATTTCTTTGATTTTACATTAGAGTGTTATAGCTCTATGGCTTTTACACAATAAAATGTGTGCACTTTCTCATCTCATTATATGTAAGGTATGTCCTTAAGAGATTTTGTTCCAATATTCGACCGACAGCCACCACGTTTAGTACTTTAACATCCTGGCAACAGCTATCACCAATGGTTTTGACAGTTAAAAATGTTGATAATGAATTAATTTTGGTGGACGGGAGCAGATTTTGCCAGTGATGGTAGAGTGGCCTCACTGGTAGAGGTAGTATATTTTTGTGACTAACTCACCATGCTGGTCATGGTTGGTGCTTGCCCATCGTGTGTGTCAATGATTCTCATTAATCATTTTGTGTGTGTGTGTATCTCGGTAATTTATAGACAGATATATCGCGCATGCGCCTCGGCTAATGAGAGCACCACAGTATTCCTCACTCTTAATACTTCTTCGCCAAGTGGAGCACCGCATCATAGAGCTGATCTTCCAAAATGTCAAAAAAGCATTTAAAAGCAGGTAGGCATTTCAGTTGAAAAAAATGATAGTTTGAATTGGGTTTAAACATATTTGAATCGGAGCATAACAGCAAGCAGAACATTATGTAATTGTGACTGCATTCCAGGTGAGCCATGTCCACCACTGGCCAAGGATTGCTATCGTATAATTAGCATGGAATACTGCCCCTTTGCACAAAGGCCTCGTCTCGTCGCTGTTCACAGACAGGTCAAGTATGTATGTCTATATCATAAAAGGCTGATGATTTGTTATTAGAAGTGTAAAGTTAAAATAATAGTACACATATGCTGTTCTAGATAATGTTTTGTATTGTTGTTTTGACACTTATTGTCACACTAAGATAGTGGCAGCTCAAGGTGCAAGGTTTCACAAGTATTTGGAGTTATATGTTCAATAGATAGCTCTTAATGCATTTGTCAATATCAGGGAATGTTAGGTATAGTTCTGGTCCCCACTCCAGCTTCATTCCAAACGACCTAACTACTTTCCAGACTGTGAGCAACCAAGCCCCATCTCTCACCTAACAAAAAAGGCAAGCATGAAAGCGTCTAATGAGACTTGGCCAGGTAACATGCAGTGGTTGACTTTATGATCCGAGGTCAAGGCATGTACATATTGATGAGGCCCAATCTCCACCAGTGTGGATGAGGCCAGAACCAGAGATATCCCAGTCACTCGGTAAATGGGGCAGGCTAATGAAGCTACATCATATAGAGTAAAACAAAGGGAATATTGCAAAATAATACTTGATGTGGGGGAGTCACAGTACCTGTATTAAGGCGAGTTCTGGGATGCATATTAAGCCAAAAATATATTTATTATATAGGTTATATGTATACAAGACATTTTTTATAATTGTCAGGGGAAGTATGAATGCTCTAATCCTACGAGTATTAGCTCAAGTAAATCACATTCCATTGTAGTTTTAAGTTAATGTTAATAAAAACACTACTACGTTAAACAAAAAGTGTCTTTCAAAATCTGATAAAAGTTAGTTCCTAGGTTAGATATTTCATGGATGCCTTGTATGAGGAAAATTGTATGTTGCTATGACGGGGCATACAAGTCTCTTGATATGCAGAGAAAAATGCTTTATTGAACACTATCTTTATTGAAAAAACATTTTATACTTTCAGCTTTGATGTTGTCAATGTATCTCTAATTGAAAAGCCAAAGTGGTTATTTGCTGCCAACCCATTCGGTACAGTGCCTGTTCTTCAGTTCAATGATCAGGTATAGGGTCAATGAATTATATACATTTTGTGTCATACAGTGCCATGGCAATTGGGCAATCACAAGTGATGAACAATGATGTTAAAAATGAACATATATATTTGCGGCATTAGAAGCATATCATAAAAATATATATTTGAAAAAAGAATATTGTCAAATGTTTATATACATAAATTTCTATATACATTAATTTATATGCAGAAAATTTGACTTTTTTATATTAATCAAATTTTATTTTAAAATATATGCTTTTCTTCATCTTTCGTAAAATGGGGAGGATGTGGGTAAATGAAGAGAAAATACAAATTTTGCATTTAGGACTAAATTGCAGCACTGGTCAAATTTCATTTTGATTATATTTGAGTGCTTTGTCTCTTGTGAGGTATGTGAACCTTGGCCTATTTTTATGAGTACTTTAACTTAAATATCACTGCATCTATAAAAGCTAGGTCTGCCAGTAGAGTGCGATTGATTGCCTTAGTAACAAAACCTTTTCTACTTTTATTCATTCTATTCTGACGCTACACCTTATTCAATTGATCATCCTGTGTTAAAGGGTTTCAGAGGTTTGGTTTAAATGAATTCCAAACAAAATAGAGCGATTAGATATTTTTTTGTAAGAAAGGTATACATTTATGAAATATTGATATGGAAGACAATAATTTGGCACAAACAATTTTTATTTTTTTTAATTGGGATTTGTTCAATTCATAATATGGAACGATCCTATTGTGGATGTCTTATTAGTGGCATACAGGTCCACATTGGGTGGTGTGCATAAAATTCCACCAAAAATGATAAACCGGCTATGAAAGTGGTACCACCATAAACAGTATTTGTCAACAGTTATGTTATTTTTCAGAATTTGTTTGAGTCATTGGTAGTGTCAGACTTTTTAGATGAGGTGACACCTGGTGACAAACTCCACCCAGGTGATCCTTATGAGAAGGCCAAACTTCAGGTTATCGTGGCTCAAGTGTCAAGGGTAGGTTTGGTAACCCACAAATATATCAAGGCATAACCTTTGGTTGTCAATTCTTAATTAAATCAATCTAAAAAATGTCATAATTTGTACTCAACAAGCTATTTTGAAACAATACATCAGCGTAATTTAAGCAATAATATTGGGAACGCAAAGATAATCTTCAGTAGTTTCATATACCCATCATGTGCAGTTAATTTAACATATACAAATCAACAATTCTATATTTTCAGATTAGAACTCCATATGATATATTAGTGTACACTACTGACACTGAGAAGCATGTAGAAGCCAAAGAAGCACTTTTTAAAGCATTCGATTTTTTTGAGGACAATCTCAAATGTCTTTACTATGGAGGTAAAACAATTCCATATACACTCATCCAGTAAAACCTACCAATAGAAATGATTGAATACTATTACTCTGTAAGACACTATGCTGTGTAAGGAAACATAGAATAATCTGCTCAGATACAGTGTTATTTAATGCTTCCAGGTCTTGCTGGTTTAACCATAAATGCCAAGAATCAGTTTCGTTGGTATACCTTTGTTTTAACTTTATTTCAGGGGATAAGGTTGGTATGACAGATTATATGGTCTGGCCGTGGATAGAACGTATGCCTGTGGTACAGGAAGTTGCAGGACTTGACCCCTTGCCAAAGGAAAGATTTCCGAAGTTAAATGCATGGATTGAGGCAATGAAAACAACACCTGGGGTCAAGGCAACCATCACACCATTAGAAACACATCTTAAGAATCGTACTAACGCACTGAAACGTACTGGTGTATATGATTATTAAATCCATCATTCCTATATTCACGCTTTCTTTAAATGATTTTAAAGTGATTAAAATGACGAAAGTGAGCTTAAAAGCGGTGTCCAAGAAATCCTTATTTTTTGTGGTTACATATTGTCTGTTTGTTAATAATGCCATGCACGATGCGACACAACATTATTTGTTAGTTCACCAGCTTACAATATCATTTATGGCATAATTCAGGCTATATGAAGTCCGATTGAAGCCTGCTTTCAGGACGCAATGACCTACTCTCTCCTAAGACTGACAGGAGAGTGATTTTTACATTATCACATTGGCAGATACTAATCAGTTTGGGTCACTAACAAATCATTTGTGTTTCCACCTTTCCCAACTGTGCAGTAATGGATGACCTTACACTGATATATACATTGTTGTCAGTACGTTGTATGATATTTACAAAATTGTTTAAACAAATAAATGTTAAAATAGTAGTTTGGGACAAGTAAATCAAATATGAGTATTTACAAAGTCTTAAATATAAACATATATCATTATTAGTCTTTACAATAGCAAAACATTAACTGTAAAGATGGTACATTGATACACTGTATTTTGACGGGAAGGCCAGTTCTCCAGGCATGAGTAGCAAAATAATATAATAGGTAATAACATACTTTTGAAGCCAACATATACCCTCTACCAAATATTCATTTGTAATATTTAATCTATTTCAATTGAGTGAATAAAGTTGAAAGTGATGTAAATCCCAAACAAATAAAACATAAAACTTACCATTTATGTAATGGAAAAATGACAAAGCTCCTAGAGATGATCTTAACAACCATCGCAGACCCTGCCATCTATGTAATGTCAGATTCTTTTTATTTTTGCTCATATATAAAATGATAAACTTTCACATATTAATATATATATTTACTATCAAGGTTGCCCATATGTCACCTGCTATGATAATGAATGATTACTTGAAATAGTTATATGACCTACAAATAGTGAAAATAGAGTTTGAGTTTTATTATAATAGGGATTTACTTCTCTCTGAACATCTTTTCAGTTATATTAGACACGACAACCAACTCGATCAAAGATGTTCAAGCACAATGGGTTACCCTTTAGGTTAACCTGTTCTACCTGCTTCTATGATATGGTTGATATAATGTTGAATGTGATATATAATCCCATACAAACACTTTGATGTTTCCAACATACAAGTAAAATCACAGAGGTCACAGGCAATATTACCGAGGTTTGGGGTATGCGCAGTAGATATGTGGCCACAAAACTTTGATACAAGCAAGCTATCTCTCTGAAATCAACCAAAATACATTGACCATGGTTATTGTGTTTTGTTGAAAATGCCAAGATCACTCCATTGTCCCAATCTGAAGATACCCTATAGTTAGCAAAACCTTACTTAGCATGTGTTTGCACTGGAACTCTGGTCAGCGAAACAAAGTATCCAATGGATGATTTGGATTTTAGCAAAGACCATCCACTCTCAAATGGCACAGAAATTTATGTAGAGGAAATATGATAGGTAATAACATTTGATCGCAAAGTTTGGGGTATAAACATTTATATTATGCTAGGAAAAAGTGCTTGAAAACCTCATTTTATGAAAGCTTTAATACATCCAAAATAATAAAAAGCAGACCGGATATATCACCAACATTATGCCATAATTCTATTTATCTTAATAGTTCAGTTTATGTGGCCATGGTATCCATAGCATTTAACCCAGTGTAGTGTACATTTTGCGTATGCCCTTTATGAAAAACGTGATCCTCATACTGGTGGCATTAGGAGTCGCCAGAATATCCCGGAAATGGCCAGGAAAATAAAAATCTCATATCTTAATCGCTGTTGATCGCTGAAGAAAAATGCCAATAACCTGGATAGGTGACACATTAGGCAACAATTTAACGCATAATTATATGTTTATGTTATTTACACTGGTAAAATCATACTTATATTGAAAATAACAGTGGGTAAGAAGAGTCTTAGAAGCTTCCCTGTAGTTTATTCTGATCTTTGTGATGATCATGATGGGTAATTTTCTTCAGCATGTTCACAGCATGTTGATTTGTTGCAGCTCTCAGGTACACATGAAAGTGTAATCAATGATTGAATGGTTGCTTGGAGACACATCAACCACTAAGGTCATTTTGTGCCTAAAATGGTAAAAACATAAAACCTTTGACTAGATAATGTGTGACAATATAATACTAAGGCAAGAACATGTGAGTGCAGTCTTCAGGGAGACAGATCTCTCAAGTTGGTTCTGGTGGAAGGATCTCAAGAGTCCAAAGGACGAATGAGATCCTTCCACCAGAACCAATGAGAGAGATCTGTCTCCCTGAAGACTGCACAAACTCATGTTCTTGCCTTTATCTCATACTTATCCACTGCAGATCAATGGGGTTTGCAATCAACTTTATCCTCAAAGTAAAGCAGTGAAAACATGGTAATAAGTACAGAACTATGTTGTGTGTGGCTCATTTAAGTTCTCAGCTCATTTACATAATGTAATCAATTTTATATTACTACATGTAGTGAACTAGGCCACCTATAAAGCACTATATGAAATGGGTGTAATTCTGTTTCAACTGCATGAGCAGTCATCAGTTTCGAGATTCCCACAAAAGGTTGCAGTCTCTGTCAACAGGGGTCCCACCTGTCTGTATTTCAAGGTCCCCATGACCCAAATCTGAAATGTCGTCTGCTCCAGGTCAAAACAAACCTGGACAGTCATCATGTTCATTTCAGAGAAATCAACACATGATTTGTTGAAGAACTGGCCTAAGACATGATTACATTTATTTTATAATTGACAAATAATATGACATTTGTGCACAAACATATTTGATTAAGCATTTTATTCATTTCAAAAGTATGCAAATATGAACAGAATCTTTAAAAAAGATAAAAGGAAAGTAGTTCGGCAGAGGGGTGATCTGTGAAAGTAGTTCGGCAGAGGGGTGATCTGCAAAAAAATATCTCATAGGTGCAGAACACTCTCTTGAGGCACCAAGTATGAGATAAATAAACAATCCTTACATCACAGAATTTTAAGATATCAGTTATGTATAAAATAAATATGTATACATTATTAAAAAGACTTAAATACCATTTGATGTTTTGCAGTTCTTGATAAATAGGTCAATGACCTAAGTAAAGAAGAGCTCCATCCTAAAAACCGGTTATAGAGTCCTATTTGGTTTAAAAACGATACTACCACAGAAGTATCTACAGTATCAAATAACGTATGTAAATCTTGCACATTAAAATATTGAGTTCATATATTATCAAAATCGATACACTCAATTAAAATATGTTTTACAGTCGTCGCTCTTTGACAACCAATACATTGAGGCTGATCTCCGCCTTTAATAAGATAGCAATGTGTCAAATGACTATGTTCTAAATGACTCTTCTCTTCGGTTAATTCTACAAGCACCTTCAGATTTACCTAGACACATGAAAATGCATTCAAATTATTATCAAGGTATTATTCAATCTCTAGATTTGCCACACTGTGTATTAACAGAAATGATATGCACTAACTGTCTCAAATACATGAGAGAAATAGGTCGACTGTAATCATATGTAACGAAAAGGTACCTTTGTGTTGAATGCAGCACAGCACCATCTGTTTTCATATATTTGGAGTAATACATGGTTTTGTTATACACTTAAGATATTTCTGTACTTGCCAAACTGTAACATAAGATTTAAGTTACAATATTTGATAAATAATCATTCAAAGCAGGATATTTTGTGATTTCAATATCAATGTAATGTAATAAAAACTAAAAGGTTTATTCAAATTTCTTCAGGGGTTATGTGCATTACAAAATGGATACACTGAATTAAGTGAAGTGGAGCTGGGGCTTAACTGAGTTTAGTCTTTATGTATGTATATATACCGCCCCCCTGCCCTATATCTTACATGCGCACGCGTCGAAGTGGACGGTTGAGTTTTTTTTCTGGGGGCTTGATTTCTTTCATAAAAAAACATCCCAAACGATTGATATACTGGTAAACTCGACTCGTTTCATTAACCCGACTCATGCGATTGCTATAAGACGATTTTTCTCCAGTAAGTGGATTCAATTTCAAACTTCTATGTACATACCAGTTTGGAATTGTCCGCATTTACAACTTGATTACAGTGGTCTTAATTTTACTATGTCTAACGGTCCTTTAAGATAGCACTGTGGGATTGAGTTTATTTACCTGGTAACAGTGCAGGCTATCTCTGGGAACGTGACTCAGGTTAATCTCAAATTAAACTCAGGCTTCCTCAAGCAAAATAGCTGAGAATTGTTCAGGCAAAAACTGAACACTGATACCAATACTTACCTCAATACAAGCCAATACTTGAGAACTTACATCAGACTAATTTCTGGATTTTTTCTGAAAAAGTTAAATATCAGACTTACCTCAAGCATTTCAATAATGTACAGAGTAAAGAAAATAACTGATGAATTCTGGAATAGGAAAGAGAAAAAAAGATATTACAAAATTTGGTGGCAAGGCTACTCAAAATCAGAAGGCACCCCCTAATGACCGATCAGGGTACAGCATCACCAAATCTCCAGGCAACGGGGGCACCACGCCTGTACCCAAGGTGCCCCCTTGGGATAATACACCACCAAGACCAGCTCAGTAAACGCCTGTTGCAGGGACATCTTCTGCTATGGATGAGCTATCCATAAGTATGGAAGAACTAATAAAATTAAATGTCAATGCTTACTGAGAAATCCGAGAATTTCTCCCTCTTACAGAAAGATGACGAGAGAAATAAGGCCCGGATTACTCAATTGGAGGCTGATCTAAAGAAGTTAAGGGAAGAAAATGCAAAATTAGAAGAGAAAAAGAAGTCAAAAACGATGGAATTAATGGAGGTATCTCTGCACTGCAAAACTAAAAAAAACCACTTATGTGGTCATCTATCCACCTGAACCTTCTAGACAAAAATAGATACACCTATTCACAGTTTTATGATGAATTTACACAATTAGCAGCTCATTACTGTGCCATGATCCATGAAGTACTCTAAATAATTTTCACATGAACAAACCAATGAGGCCAGTTGTAATCAGCTTTAATGATATCCTTTGAAATGACACCTTTGAAATGACACAGTGGGTGACAGAACCTATGCATAGACTGGGAAATACACTGGATCTTACAGTTAGCTATAATGGCAATAAAACTCTAATTAGTCATGTAGTAGATGAGCACATATCTGACCATAAGATAAATAATATATGCCTTAATATAATACAACCTAAACTACCTAAAAAACGGTAAGATATAGGAAGTACAAGGGCATAGATATACCACCACTGAGGACTGACATACAGTCCCTAATGAAACAGGTCTCTGACTGGGATAACCTTCCCCTGGATGATTTAGTAGACTACTATGACAATAAACTAACAGGACTAATGGATAAACATGCCCCACTAAGAAATGTAGAGGTCTCTCAGCGCAAACCAGTGCCATGGATGGATGACAGAATTAAGCATGAGAGGACTCTTAAGAGATGCCTAGAGAGGAAAATTAAAAAAAAACGGATCTACATATAGACAGAGAGATATATAATAATCAGAGAAATAAATATAATTCTCTACTGAAAACATCTTAATGGAACTGGATAATAGGAACTCAGCGATTTTATTGCTCTTAGATATCTCTGCGGCCTTTGACACAATCGACCATAATATACTGTTTAATAGATGCAGTGTAAATGGCCAAGCCCTATCATGGATAAAGTCATATCTACAAAACAGGATGCAATGCTTTAAGGTGGGAAATTACAGGTCCCAGCCCAAACTTATAAAATATGGTGTTCCCCAAGGTTCGGTCCTGGGACCGATCCTCTTCACCATATACATGTCCCCATTAGCTGATATCCTATCCAAATATGGGGTTAAAGTTAAATTGGTAGTAAACATATATGCTGACGACACCCAGTTCTCCATCCAAATAAATAAATCTTCAAAACAAGAAACTACTATTTGCATATTAAATAAACTTGAAAAACTGAAATGTTTGTATGTACTGACAAACAGAATGATGTAAGAAATGAAACCACTGATACTGTCAGAGTGAGTAACACTGATATTTCCCCACGGATTCTGTTGTAAACCTAGGAGTGACACTAGGCTCTAGGTTGAATATGAAAAAACAAGTTAAAAATATATGCAAGAAAGGATATTACCACATTAGAAACATAGCATCCATCAGAACATGTCTAGATGAAAAAACAGCTGTAGCACTTACCCATGCCTTTGTTACATCCACTCTTGATTATGGGAATGGGCTTCTTGCAGGCCTTCCGCAATCACTGATAACGAAACTGCAGTACTTGCAGAACTCGGCTGCCAGTGTAGTATGCCAATTAAGTTTTATCATATATCTGAAAAACTAAAAGAATTACATTGGCTCCCAGTACAAGCAAGAAATGAGTTAAACATTCTATTAACAACTTGGAAGGCACTAAATGGTAAGGCACCTCCTTACTTACGCGACCTGCGTATGTAAATCTTGCACATTAACGTATGTAAATCTTGCACATTAAAATATTGAGTTCATATATTATCAAAATCGATACACTCAATTAAAATATGTTTTACAGTCGTCGCTCTTTGACAACCAATACATTGAGGCTGATCTCCGCCTTTAATAAGATAGCAATGTGTCAAATGACTATGTTCTAAATGACTCTTCTCTTCGGTTAATTCTACAAGCACCTTCAGATTTACCTAGACACAT
This sequence comes from Amphiduros pacificus, assembly GCA_949316495.1. Taxonomy (NCBI): domain Eukaryota; kingdom Metazoa; phylum Annelida; class Polychaeta; order Phyllodocida; family Hesionidae; genus Amphiduros; species Amphiduros pacificus. The sequence continues at coordinate 50,996,371 of OX439001.1, read as the reverse complement.
GAAAATGCATTCAAATTATTATCAAGGTATTATTCAATCTCTAGATTTGCCACACTGTGTATTAACAGAAATGATATGCACTAACTGTCTCAAATACATGAGAGAAATAGGTCGACTGTAATCATATGTAACGAAAAGGTACCTTTGTGTTGAATGCAGCACAGCACCATCTGTTTTCATATATTTGGAGTAATACATGGTTTTGTTATACACTTAAGATATTTCTGTACTTGCCAAACTGTAACATAAGATTTAAGTTACAATATTTGATAAATAATCATTCAAAGCAGGATATTTTGTGATTTCAATATCAATGTAATGTAATAAAAACTAAAAGGTTTATTCAAATTTCTTCAGGGGTTATGTGCATTACAAAATGGATACACTGAATTAAGTGAAGTGGAGCTGGGGCTTAACTGAGTTTAGTCTTTATGTATGTATATATACCGCCCCCCTGCCCTATATCTTACATGCGCACGCGTCGAAGTGGACGGTTGAGTTTTTTTTCTGGGGGCTTGATTTCTTTCATAAAAAAACATCCCAAACGATTGATATACTGGTAAACTCGACTCGTTTCATTAACCCGACTCATGCGATTGCTATAAGACGATTTTTCTCCAGTAAGTGGATTCAATTTCAAACTTCTATGTACATACCAGTTTGGAATTGTCCGCATTTACAACTTGATTACAGTGGTCTTAATTTTACTATGTCTAACGGTCCTTTAAGATAGCACTGTGGGATTGAGTTTATTTACCTGGTAACAGTGCAGGCTATCTCTGGGAACGTGACTCAGGTTAATCTCAAATTAAACTCAGGCTTCCTCAAGCAAAATAGCTGAGAATTGTTCAGGCAAAAACTGAACACTGATACCAATACTTACCTCAATACAAGCCAATACTTGAGAACTTACATCAGACTAATTTCTGGATTTTTTCTGAAAAAGTTAAATATCAGACTTACCTCAAGCATTTCAATAATGTACAGAGTAAAGAAAATAACTGATGAATTCTGGAATAGGAAAGAGAAAAAAAGATATTACAAAATTTGGTGGCAAGGCTACTCAAAATCAGAAGGCACCCCCTAATGACCGATCAGGGTACAGCATCACCAAATCTCCAGGCAACGGGGGCACCACGCCTGTACCCAAGGTGCCCCCTTGGGATAATACACCACCAAGACCAGCTCAGTAAACGCCTGTTGCAGGGACATCTTCTGCTATGGATGAGCTATCCATAAGTATGGAAGAACTAATAAAATTAAATGTCAATGCTTACTGAGAAATCCGAGAATTTCTCCCTCTTACAGAAAGATGACGAGAGAAATAAGGCCCGGATTACTCAATTGGAGGCTGATCTAAAGAAGTTAAGGGAAGAAAATGCAAAATTAGAAGAGAAAAAGAAGTCAAAAACGATGGAATTAATGGAGGTATCTCTGCACTGCAAAACTAAAAAAAACCACTTATGTGGTCATCTATCCACCTGAACCTTCTAGACAAAAATAGATACACCGATTCACAGTTTTATGATGAATTTACACAATTAGCAGCTCATTACTGTGCCATGATCCATGAAGTACTCTAAATAATTTTCACATGAACAAACCAATGAGGCCAGTTGTAATCAGCTTTAATGATATCCTTTGAAATGACACCTTTGAAATGACACAGTGGGTGACAGAACCTATGCATAGACTGGGAAATACACTGGATCTTACAGTTAGCTATAATGGCAATAAAACTCTAATTAGTCATGTAGTAGATGAGCACATATCTGACCATAAGATAAATAATATATGCCTTAATATAATACAACCTAAACTACCTAAAAAACGGTAAGATATAGGAAGTACAAGGGCATAGATATACCACCACTGAGGACTGACATACAGTCCCTAATGAAACAGGTCTCTGACTGGGATAACCTTCCCCTGGATGATTTAGTAGACTACTATGACAATAAACTAACAGGACTAATGGATAAACATGCCCCACTAAGAAATGTAGAGGTCTCTCAGCGCAAACCAGTGCCATGGATGGATGACAGAATTAAGCATGAGAGGACTCTTAAGAGATGCCTAGAGAGGAAAATTAAAAAAAAACGGATCTACATATAGACAGAGAGATATATAATAATCAGAGAAATAAATATAATTCTCTACTGAAAACATCTTAATGGAACTGGATAATAGGAACTCAGCGATTTTATTGCTCTTAGATATCTCTGCGGCCTTTGACACAATCGACCATAATATACTGTTTAATAGATGCAGTGTAAATGGCCAAGCCCTATCATGGATAAAGTCATATCTACAAAACAGGATGCAATGCTTTAAGGTGGGAAATTACAGGTCCCAGCCCAAACTTATAAAATATGGTGTTCCCCAAGGTTCGGTCCTGGGACCGATCCTCTTCACCATATACATGTCCCCATTAGCTGATATCCTATCCAAATATGGGGTTAAAGTTAAATTGGTAGTAAACATATATGCTGACGACACCCAGTTCTCCATCCAAATAAATAAATCTTCAAAACAAGAAACTACTATTTGCATATTAAATAAACTTGAAAAACTGAAATGTTTGTATGTACTGACAAACAGAATGATGTAAGAAATGAAACCACTGATACTGTCAGAGTGAGTAACACTGATATTTCCCCACGGATTCTGTTGTAAACCTAGGAGTGACACTAGGCTCTAGGTTGAATATGAAAAAACAAGTTAAAAATATATGCAAGAAAGGATATTACCACATTAGAAACATAGCATCCATCAGAACATGTCTAGATGAAAAAACAGCTGTAGCACTTACCCATGCCTTTGTTACATCCACTCTTGATTATGGGAATGGGCTTCTTGCAGGCCTTCCGCAATCACTGATAACGAAACTGCAGTACTTGCAGAACTCGGCTGCCAGTGTAGTATGCCAATTAAGTTTTATCATATATCTGAAAAACTAAAAGAATTACATTGGCTCCCAGTACAAGCAAGAAATGAGTTAAACATTCTATTAACAACTTGGAAGGCACTAAATGGTAAGGCACCTCCTTACTTACGCGACCTGCTGCAGGTGAAACAGGGCAGCAGAGATTTGAGATCTAATGATTGGTCATATCTGTGTGTACCCCATACCCGCCTATCTACAGAAGATTACTGTGTCTTTGTTCATGCTTTCATGAAAATCGGTTTGCGTTTGAATAAGCCTCACATGTTGTTTGTCCAAAATTTAGCAATGAGCTTGCGCCATAACGAATTGTTTCATATCGAAATTTCAGTCATGGCATTTGCTAAACTATTGATAATTTAGTTTGTTCACATGGAAATTACAATTTCTCAAAAAGAAGATAAAAAATTATCTTAATAGACCAGTATAGGGCCTTACATAAGTGAAATCAAAATAAGATAGATTTCCTTTCGAAAAAGACTCTTTAAAACGATGTTATTAGTGCACATACTATTATATTAGTATTATTGTCAAAACATATCCAAAAATATTCCACACAAGAAAAGATGTATAAAGATTATCTATAAATCATGTTTTTAATTACCTTGCAGCAAACTCAAATTTGACATCAAAACAGACTGCCACACAATCTATGAACCAGGAAAATATACGCATGTAAAAATTGCTGATATAAATGAGACTCGCTCAGCACAAATTTACACTTTCAGAAGCAGCTGTGCAGAAACAGAAAATAATACTGAATATATACAGCACAATCTGATGCACCTGAAATAATTATATGAATTGCTGGTATTAAACAGATATTGTACTGTCTACCAGATAACATAATAGCACTCTAAAATATATGGCAATAATTACGGTCATATTATTACTATTATGCAAAAACCTTAATGCATTAGACTTGCAAAGTTCACCTTTCTTAAAATAAGAAATCATTTTGAAGGGCGAATAGCTTGTGGCTGTAACTCGTTGAATGTAACTAGTTTCTCTATAGGGTTAGTTTCATGATTCTAGCCTCTATGAATAGTAATAATTACAGCAAAAAAGAAATAATTTTAAAGTCTATGTATGTTACTCAGCTCACAATGCAAACCTCACCTCTGAACCCATCCCCCCTCTTTATAGGTTTATGCCTCTGACTATAGACGAGGTGCGTAAACTAGTCCTTGTCTGATGCTGGAGTACCCGCTGGTATGCAAATAGCAATCATTACGCCCCTTCTAAAGAAGTTGGGACTTGAACTGGTTGAGAGTAACTATAGGCCGTATGGAATCTAACATACATTTCTAAACGTACAGAAAGGGCAGTAGCCAATCAACTGGTTCCCATCTTGTAAGAAATGGCCTTACTGACAAATTCCAATCAGCCTACAAAGAGCATCACTGTACTAAAACGGCTCTACTTTAAGAGGATATCCTACGGGATATGGATGGGAAAAAGTCAGTGATCCTATTGCTTCTTGACCTCTCGGCTGCTTTTGACACCATTAACACCATTGACCACGAAATCATACTTGATAGGCTTGAAGTGAAATGTAAGGTCAGAGGTCAAGCTCTGGACTGGATCAGGTCATATCTAACAAACAGGAAGCAATGTGTCAAGGTTGGGCGAAATAGATCCTCACTCCGGTCCCCAAAGTCTCTAAATCTACATGTCCCCCTGGCAGATATACTAGTCAAATAAGGTCTTAGCTATCACATTTACGAAGATGATACACACCTCGGGTCAACATGCTGACATGTGTAAGCTAAAATTAGAAAAATGAGCTTTTCTGATCTCTGCATACTGAAATTCTGAGATAATAATTTCCAATTTCTTAATTATTTTTTAATCAAAACAAAAATGATGAGATAAATATAGTCAAAGTGGACAATTAAAAGCAAAGGGAATCTGAAAACCGAAGACAGTGCCAAAATTGTTTGATCTATGCATTATCAATTCTCCCCTCTGCAATATACAATTTTCAATCCGTGTATAAATGTGTTGACTTTCGCATCCTGGGTCCTTCCTTTCTCCAGCTGAAATATCAATATCTGAATAGGAAAAAGTACAAACTAAGAAAAGGAAAATAGGTGAAGCAACTATCAAATGAATGATTTAGATAAATCTGATATGTATATTTGATGTACATGTTCCTTTTAATCAGTTATCAGTTGAATTCTCTATATCCATGTTTGTATGATGATTTAATCTGGGCAGGAACAGCGGCTATATGACCCTTCATGATGTGCCTCTGACTGTAGTGTGAGCAGAATGAGATATATTATTGTGATAAGTGATGGCACATCATCAAGAGAGACAGAAGAACAAAGTGGCAACCAAAGTGGCAACCAAAACAGCCAAACACAAAGCATGAACATTGTTATCTTGTAGCACAACCTCACAGTATGAAAATAACCACCATTTTGCAAAATACTTAGCTGAAGTCTTGGTTGCGTATGAGACAGAGAAATGTTCTTAGGTAGGTAAGGAAAATACATATTCTTGTCAGAAAATAGTATCATAAATTTGAACTTGTAATTTTAGGAAAGGAAATTGATATATGAAATTGTATACATTATTGGTAATCTTATTTCAGTTTCACTCGTACTGTGATAATAGAGTATAAACCCAAAGATAACATTTCTTTTCAAGATATTTACCAAAAAATATGACGTGTGTTTCTGGTCAAATTACCAGTAGGGTACATTAAAAATATGAGATGGAGCTAGAGCCATGCCGAAAACACTTTTTTTGCTGGGATTAGTGGGGGTGTGGTCACTTTCACCTATCTTAAAAGAGTGGCCAAGTCACCACATATGTGTATACATGTGAGCATTATTACTACATATATTTCTTAATTTAAATCATGTATTTTAATTGACAATATAGGAACTTATAGGAAATGTTTTTTGAAATATGAAAAATCTAATTCTATATCATTAGTATTGATAAAACAGTGGAATAAACACAAAGCTAGGGAACTAATTACAGAGGTATTGACGCCATTTCCAAGAAGTCATTATGATATCTTAAGGTACAATATAGTTTTGTTTCATTACCACAATAAAGTGTCATGATTTCCAAGAATATAATTGACTGGTGCTTGTTTTGACACATGGTAATTGATCTGAATATCAACATGATGACACTTCATTTGTTCATTTTCTGTTGATGAAATGTATGACCAAAGTATTGAAATACATGTAGAAAAAAGCTTTACTTACTGTGTTGACAGACAGGTTTTTGGCTGGATAACTAAATATTTTGACAATGTTTATGTCATTTCCTGGCTCATCCCCACCTTGAACCTGAGCTATATTCTCCTTGAGCGACATATGTAGATCTACTCTGGGACATGAACATATTAAATCTCAGCTAAGAGCGTGTGACCACTGTATTACAAAGAAGGTAAAATGTGTGAAACGTCACACACGTTTCAGAATTGAAAATGTATTTATCCAACTTTAAATAGATATATTACTAAATTCCGCAAATTCAAAGAGAATAGAGAGATACAAGACAGAACTTGGAATGATTACTGATCAATATTGAGGAATCTGTTTTCTTACACTTATACAGCAGTTTTTAAGTTGAGTAATAAGAACCAACCATTCCATTTTAATGAACATCTTAACATTTCACCCTGTTCAATGCCCAAAATGTATAATAAAAAGATGCTTAATTTTTCATAACTGTAGAAATATGGTGGTCTCATAGTGCATCAAACTTTGTAATTCTGTAAAATAAATTGCCCAAAGCCCTTAAACTTAGTTAATTGAGTAATTGTAATGACAGCTTCAAAAGTGATTGACAATGACATAAAGAGCCTACTGAATCTAACATGAATGAGAGACAACTGTATAAATGCAGGTAACAAACATTGGACAGGTAAGGCACAAATGTATGAGTTAAACAAAAGAAACTACATCAGTGAGAGACAGGGACACACATAAATTATCATGGCATGTGGGCAACAACACTGCACAAGTGAAAAAGATACACCTTACAAAGGTGATAACAGACAGCAAGAGACAGTTACTTAATTGACACAGACAAAGCACATCCAAATTGTGAGTTATAATTTTGTCATGTTTTTTCTTTCTTTTTTTGGGGGGAGGGGGGGGAGGTGGCTTGGTGGGTTGAATGTTGTCAATAGAGGGTATGGCTATACTTTGGACAATCAACTTTAAAAGAAAATGAAACATCACTCAGTCTTGAATAGAATCAGGAAAAAGAATCTAAAACAATAACGTTCACGATACCAAAGCTACGTCCAATCAATAAATGTCTCAGTGTCAGCCATATTTTAAATGGTTAAAAGAAAATGAAAAGAAAAGATTGAACAGGTATAACTTTCGACGTTAAGCAGAGTACACTGTTTTTTGGATGCTCTAAGATTTGCTTATAAATTATGTTTCATTATGCTGACATAGGTTAAGAAGATGACATAATTGATAAAGTTAAGTTGAAAATATAAGTCAATTGGGGTCATTGTCTATGTATATGTCTGTCATTCAATTGACGTATGTCTTATGCATTTATACAATGATAATTTCAATTATTTCTAACAAAATTTGCTGATATAAAGAATTGCTGATATTCTTGGTAGCTGAATCGTTTATGTTATTGGCAGCTGAATCGTTAATGTTCTTGGCAGCTGAACCATAAGGGCTTGTGTTTAGCTGAGCAGGACACGCCAATATTTGATAAATAAGCATGTGATAATTTCATATCTGCCAGTTTCTCTTCATCTCATCTCAATCTCTCATTGACAGGTAAGAATCACTCATTTATTATATTGTATCCAGTGCAAAGTAATACAGAGGTATGATTTGATTATAGAAACCACAAATACAAACAATTTTGCATCAGATGAGAAAAAATGTGAATATTGCCAATAATGAAAAACAAAACAGCTTGTTTTGTTTGGGGTTTTACATCACTTTCAACATTATTTCAGTCATTTCGTGATGAGACCTATTTGTAGCAGATATAGTGCTGCCACACTGTATTGTCATGTCACAGGTCCTTGACATGACAATGAGAGGTAGGGATTCGTCTAAGGGTCCCTAGTTAGTTTCCTTCATGATGTTTTACGCTAAATGAGCAACTGTTACATATTTCAATTCCTGTTGTTTGGTCATGTACATTGCGTCTTTAATATGAGACTGAGATGTTTTCCTGATGTAGTTTTGTGGGACACGGAATGCCAACATACAATGAAGGCGAACATATATGATATTTCATAGACATTCATAGACATTATTAGAGACACTAGCATATCCACATAAGAGAGATGACGCAGAGCATATTGGTATGCATGCTCACCAGGCCGAAATGGATGATCACTGGCGTGAGGATCAAACATCAACCAGATATGAGGATAGTGGGTCAAGCTCAAAAAGGACTTGGGCGCGTACCTGTATAACATGCCTTGGCCGCCGCTACCCGGCGCACAGTGTCGACTTGCCTAGATGATCCACGACACTCAGCCACTTGATCAGCCACACTGTAGCCACTTATGTCTATAGTGCGGCTTTATGCCTGAGAACTCTATCACGGTTATCAGTACTTGGGTATTCTATATCCCACTCTTTCCATGCCTTACCTAGCCTGACTCAAGTGTATACCTATATCCCGAATAAAGACTACAATTGTATATGGTCTGTGCTGAGTCTGCAGTCGTTCTTATCTCTTACAGATAGGTATGTTAGGCAATTAGTTATTCGGCCCCAGCTTATTTAGCCAGCGAGTTATCCCCACATCCTATTAGGTCCACATCCCCTAGAAAACAGTTTTTCATAGGGATTCATGGGGATCAGCTTGATCAGTGGAAAACATACCAGTTCATTTTTTTATTATGTATTTTGTGATATTAAGAATTACTATGAGAGATAGGGATTCATCTATAGGGTCCCTAGTTAGTTACCTTCATGATGTTTTTGCAAAATGAGCAACTGTTACATATTTCAATTCCTGATGTTTGTTCATGTACATTAAGTCTTTAATATGAGAGATGTTTTCCTGATGTAGTTTTTTATAGGGATTCACCTGTAGGGTCCTATGTACCTTCATGATTTTTTCAATAATTCAGCAACATGTAGTTTTGAGACAAATTAATAGTTAGCCTTGTCTCTTTGCAGTAATAATAATTCTTCACAATAATGATAATAATAATAATAACGATAATAATTTATATAGCGCTGTTCCAAACTAAGTCTGCTCACGGCGCTTTGGCAGGTAATGTTCCCTGTATAGGCGGGTCTTTAGTTTGGTTTTGAAGATTGGTCCTTAAGTGTTTTCACTAGACCTAAGAGCTTTTTCCCCATTTTTGAGTATTAATAGTTTAGATAAGTAATCTGGAGCAAAGCCATTTTGTACCTTCCATGTTAGTAAGGCTATCTTAAAATCAATTCTAGCTTCCACTGGCAGCCAGTGCAGTTCCATCAATTTTTGGGTTATATGATCACTTTTCTTTAATTTTCCAACATTCCTGGCCATGGCGTTTTTCAATTTTTGAAGTTTTGCCAGTTCACATTTAGGCAGTCCTGCCAGTAGTGCATTTCCATAGTCCAGTGTAGAGGTAATAAAGGCATGTGCAAGAGTATTGGCTGTTTTCTCATCTAAACAGTTTCTGACCCGTGAGAGATTTTTTTATGTTAAAAAATACTTTCTTACACATTTTTTTGATTTGTTGCTTCATTGTTAATTCTTGGTCAAGGATTACTCCTAGGTCCTTTACTTTGTTGGCTCTAGAGACATTATATCATCTGGTATTTGTCCCTTTTTAAAATGTGAGTTTTTGCCACATATAATCATTTCAGTTTTTCCATCATTTATTTTCATTTTATTTTCCAATAAAAAATCTTGATTTTTTTATATAGTCTTCCATTTCTTTTGTGGATTTTATTGTGTCTACAGACGTAATGTAAAGTTGCGTGTCATCTGCATAAATGTGGTGTTTCAAACCATAATGCTCTGTAATGTCAGCCGGTGGTTCCATATATGTAGTGAATAGAAGAGGGCCCTGTACCGAGCCTTATGGAACGCCATAGTTAAAATTCAGATTTTTTCCCATAATTTCGAGAGGTAATCTAGATTTGATACTGGTCCATAGTTTTTCATAATTAGTTCTAATCCTAATTTTTCAATTAGTGGCCTTATTATTGCCATTTTTAGATCATCAGGCATATTACCCAACGTGATAGATGTAATAATTATTGCTGATAGATTTATTAAATATTGCTGCTAACAACGGCAGCAGATTCCCAATGCATTCGCGGAGAAGCCAGGTGAGTATGGGGTCTACTTCGCACGACTTTTTTGCAGCTTCTTTAATCCATTTTTAACCTCCCAATTATTTAGGGGTGTGAAGTTCTCTAGTGATGTATTGAATTTGACATCCTCATCTATTGGGTTAGAATTTATGTTATTCTCATCCATTTCTTTTCTTAGATTTGTAAGAAAAAGTTATTAAACTCTGTATATCTATTATTAATAAATCAAGCATATTTCCCATAATGTGAGTTAGTATTTTGATGTGGTTTTGTAGATTGTAAAGTTCTAGAATCTTATTGAACATTAGGTCTATCTGGTTTGTTTAGATGAAAAATATAATCACTAATATATATAACCTCATGTTTATAATGTGTTAGAATTTCAGAAAATTCTTAAAAAAACTGAGAATAGGTAAATTTGTTTTTATCTGAAGGCTCTACCCTATATATAGTAATGATAGTGCAGAATTTAGTGTTAGTTTTGATTTTAATTTTCATTAATTCCATAGTTATAAAATTATGATTATGATCAATTTTAGCAATATCTAATTCAGTCACGGCCAATCCACCGCCAGATCTCAGGGTTCGTGGGATATGCTTAATATCATAACTATTTTCTTTTAATTCTGTTAGAATTATTTTTCATTCATTTCAATTATCCAAGTTTCGGTAAAAAGAAGATATCAATTTTGTTCTCATTTATGTATCGTTTTATATATTCAATTTTATTACCGATACTTTGTGTATTAGCGGTAGGAATTATTAAATTATTGGGTCCATATGTGTATTTTGGACCATGTACTTTATTATTCTTTAATAATTCTTCTGTTTTACTTCTTATTGATATGTATTTCGATGCGTTACGTGCAGAAAATGTGGGAATCCCAGTCACCCCAGTCATTGACCTTTGGGTGTTCCCTTATACCATAATATATAAGTATATGCTTCGCGGAAGGCCAATCACAGGGGAGTTGGCGTTGGTGTAATAGTAATTTCCTTTGTTGACATTTTACAGCTATAATAATCAGTGGTTCACTTTTTAATTTTCCAAATAGTTTTTTTCTTTTAATGTACAAATGACTGTCTTTTTTAATTTCCCAACTATTTCTGCATAGCTAGGATTTGAACCTATTCTGCTGTCCTCAAAATTATTTACCGTGATCCTCATATTTTAATTTTTTAGAGCTTCAGGAGTTCCATTTGAGGTAAGTTTTAATTGTTCGCTAAAGTTATAAATTTTCAATCTATTGTTTTTATTTCAGTCTGCATGTTTGTTTTTTCACTACGATAAAGAGATATAACACAATATTCATTGTTTATGCATGTGGGAATTATGAAATAATTTGTTTTTTTTTAGGAATGGAGCAAAAGATAATGGAATCAGAAAATAACATGTATCACTTATATTGAAATTTTTCCATTGTTTCCAGAAACATCACACACTGCCCACCCAATTTAACTCACGACTCCAGTAGAACTCAACTTCCGGCAACTAACAATCAAACAATTATGTTCCCTTTAAGTAAACATATGATGTCAGTCCTGTCAGAAAATTTTTCTTTGTTATTTCTTATCTCGGCATCGTTTCGCCATTGTTTACGAGTTTGCCCAATCAGGTTTGCTATGGAAACTTCAATATGATGGGCAGTGCACCATGTTTCTAGAAACAGTGGATTTCATGTCTATTTTACCGATGGCTTTGGGTACAGTTTTTAAAAGGGCTCCTAGCGGCCCCAGCCCTCGGGTCTCACTGGTGCAGGTCCTGAGTGAACATCCTGGCATTTGTTTCCGATTTTACATTTGCCTTGGACGTAGTATACGTATGTTTCCCAATATGGGGTATTATCCTCACTCATGTCCCTTAGAACCCTCCTCATTTCCACAAGTGTTTTTACCTCATCTTTTCTATATTATCTGAGCATATGTTTACATCGTTTTATCACAATATGTTGAAAACATAATGTCAGTTTACACCAGTACTGATAGTAAATTAAACACCCACAATAATGAGGCCACGGGCCGTGGCGCAGTTGGTTATAGCGCCAACTTATTAGCACCAGTTCCTCTGTGGTGATCCAAAGGTTGTGGGTTCGAACCCCGGCCGTGCCGGTATTGAACTCATGATACAATTTCCCACATGAGCTGAGGCCCGTGCCTAAAGGGTTAACCCGTTGTCCTTGTAAATCTGTGACCGGGTGGGTTGTCATGTCAAGGACCTGCGACATGACAATTCAGTGAGGCAGCACTATATCTGCTACAAGTAGGTCTCATCACGAAATGACTGAAATAATGTCGAAAGTGATGTAAAGCCCCAAACAAACAAACAAACAAACCCACAATAATGGATACCTTTTTCTTTCAGTGGCCATGGACAGTGATGGGACAACAGGAGCACTGCTCCACGCCACTACCTCATTGGCTGATCTGGGCAATAGCAGCAACAACTCACTAAATCAAACATACCACTTTAATGATACTGGAACAAATGAAAGCTATAACTACTATTATTATTATTATGACTACTATGGCTTTTGGAGTGAGAAGGCCTCTAATGTTGTCATGAAACTCTATTTGACCCTCTTGCCCTTGTACTTCCTGTTTGGTACTGTAGGGAATGGCCTCAGTTTTGCAGTCATGACTAGAAAAAGCATGCGTAAAATTAGTTCTTGTTTTTATTTGGCTGTGTTGGCAGTGGTTGACACCATTCAATTGTGGGACTTTGGTATGTGGTATTTCGTCAATAGTGCAAGTGAACGGACCATAGATATAAGTGTATACACGGACTGCAAGCTGGATTTCTTTATTCATTATTTCTCCCATCATTACTCTGCATGGGTGCTTGTTGCCGTTACTGCAGAGCGCTTCATCTCTGTGTATTTTCCATACAAAGCGAAAGTCATCTGCACTGTGAAAAATGCTAAGATTGTAAGCTCTGTGTTATTTCTTGTATTGATGTTTGTCAATTTACAAGCATTCTTTGCTAAATTCAGTGTTCAGGCTGAGGGTCATCAATATTGTCAGTCCTACTCCAGGTGGGCTTACTTTGATCTCAACATTTGGCCAAAAGTAGATTTGGTCATATATTGCCTTTTACCAGTCTTCATGATGCTTGTATTAAATGGGCTTATTATATTCAAGATGAAGATGGCCAAGGATATGAATTCCTCAACAGCTAAAAATTCTTCTAAAATTACCTACATGTTGTTGACTGTGAGCTCAGCTTTCGTTGTTCTCACTATGCCAGTCAATATATTTACTATTGTTTATAAACAAAAATATGCAGTTGAATGGTTCTATTACACAAGTATCTGGTTTGCTTTATTCCAACTCATGAATTTTCTGAATCATTCCAGCAACTTCCTATTATATTGTATATCTGGGACTGCATTCAGGAATGAACTGAAAGTTATGTTATTTAATAATGCTGTACATCCGGAAAATATGACACGTAATCCCGGTTTTGCTACCGGAACCGGAAATATGACAGCCATATCTTCAGTATAGCTTTTGATCTTTGCTATTTTCTTGTTCTGGCATTCTTCCCTGATGTCCCTGTTTTGACATTCTTTAATCATATCCCTACTCTGACATTCTATCCTCATATCCTAGCTCTGACATTCAATCCTCATATCCCTGCTCTGACATTCCTTACATCCTTAGTTAGTCTGACAACCTTTTCTAATAACATTATTCTGACAATCTGTCTTTACATCTGTTTCGTCTTTCTTCCCTTATATCTTTATTCTGAGTCTTTCTCAGTTATGCCCCTCTCTGACTTTCTTTAAACTCTTGCTATGACATTCTATTTTCCCTGGTTTTATATTGTTCATTTATATCCTTGTTCTTGCTCTGAAATATTTCTTCTGTATGTCTAGTTCTGATGTTTATTTTTAATTTTTATTTTCCTAGCCCCGGGAAATTTTCCTCCTTTCTCCTTGTTCTGACATTTTTCTTCCATATCTTTATTCTGACAATGATTCATTTTTCCTTATCCTGATAATCTTTTAAATCCCTGTTCTAATATTCTTCCTTTATATTCATTTTCTGGCATTCTTTTACTCTCCACAGCAGATCCAGGATTTATACCTGGCTCTGCAAGTAAACAGCATATTCAAATCTTTGCTTGAGTGCTCAGAGGCCACACCCAGTGCAAACAGCCAGGACACAATGCGTAAAATATTTCGTCACATGGGGTAACATGGCCAATTGGTGTCATTGTTATAAGAAAGTGAGCACAACAAGGTTTGAGATTTTAGTGAAATATGTGCCAAAATAGTCAGACAAAAATAGTCAGCAGGGGATGGACCATCAATCCTCAAGGGAGGAGGAGGAAATAAATTCTTGACTTTTTCTTCTTGGGCAAAGTTTATATGTCAGGCCTCACCATGAACTGACACTAGTTTCATATAATGTGCTGATAATCTTATTTTTCAGGATTTTAATTAATATGAAGTGCCACAAAATACATCCCAGTGACAATTTAAAGACAATATTGCAGATATAACATGTTAACAACCTCATCTATTGATTTTGAAAAAATCTGAATAATGAACTGTGAAAAGTGAATAAGTAACAAACTTCACACACGTCCAAAACAATGACACCGATTGACTGAGTTATACTTGCACATGTATTTGTTGTTGTAGTCACTTTCTCACCAAAACAAGGACACTAATTGGCTGTCTTATTACATGTGACAAAATATTTTACTCAGTGTCAATTGGCTTCTAAAAGAAGCTTGTTATGGGCGTGACCTCTAAGTACTCATTGATTATGGTCAATACTTGCAGAGCCAGGTATAAATCCTGGATCTGCTATGGAGAGTAGAAATTGGCATTAGCACCTGTACAGTTGTGTTGTTGTGCATGAGCACATACATGAACCAACCAATTGGCCAACCGTATGATAATATGCGGAATAATTCTGTGCAAAGAACAAGGTATTGCGGCAGAGGTAGTATATGACTTTACCTCGCCATCCAGAGTAGCATTCTTTATATACCTGCTATGATATTCCTCTTCTATCTTCCTGTATTGAAATTCTTTCTATTTTTCCCTGTTCAGATATTCTTTTTTATATCCCTAATCTTTCATTCATTGTAACCAGTGCATATCGTTGGTTACAATTTATATACAAGGTATATAGACATTGATAATGGATCGTTAGAAGCTAGGAATCAACCCGGACTGCATTTTCTCACCATTGTCTAGTTTCCAACAATCACCTGATACAGTTACTGTAAACCCAAGACTTATTTCACAGGCAACGTATATATTGTGCACGTAGAAGATTGAATGTCTTGAATTCTTTGTGAAATATAAAATGCAGCTTGAAACAAATTACAATGGAAACTGAAACTCTGCTAGATTGAGGATTTGCTTCATAAAAATGATTATTTCAAAACTTTTATCCTAACGTTACTGAGGGTACATACTTTAATGTACTTGTGATATCATTTCTGATATGATATCAAATAGAATGATGACTATTGAATTTGGTAAACCCCACTGTTGTTATGCTTTACCAATAACGGGTAATTTTCACAAGTAATATCAAAGTTTGAAATGTCCTATCCACCTATTTTATTTTCTTAACTTTTTCTCTCAAATGAGATCAAAGTCAAGCCAATCTGTATTGTGGATATCATGTATGAATCGATGTTATATTATTACTATTTTACATTTTGTCAAGATTTTGTACCATATTACTATTGTTATATTATATTGTAATACATGATCATTTGGTGACGATGAACAAAAATTCTGCATCTTTTTGTATTTTGTTTACACGATCCTTGATTATTCTGTTTTTGCCATATTAATAGATATACAAATAAAACTTACATATAAATATGTATTAAATCTTATTCATAATAATAAGGTGTGATGTATATAAATGTACTTTCTCAGATGAATGAGAAGGTGAATGAACCCATCATGACTAATACTTTACGTGACTGATTGTTTTTTTCTGATTGATTAGCCACACAAAACACACGGCTTCAAGTAAATATTCGTTGGATGAAAACTTTGAGTCATGTTAGTATTCACTGACATGACAAATTCCTGTACATTGGCCATTTTGAATAAAAATATTCTTGAGAGTTCATTGGTCATTCATAAAGCCTAGGTCATGATTGGATCCTGATGGCATTCTGGGAAGCTTGCTTGTTTGTATCACAGTTTTGTGGCCAAATATCATTTAAACATACCCCAAATCTCTGTAAAACTGCCTGCGATTTCATGAATGCTTTAAGTCTCTGAGGTGTCAATTTGTAACCTTGGCACAAATTGTGAAATTGTTTGTATGTTTGGGGTTTTACATCACTTTCAACATTATTTCAGTCATTTCGTGATGAGACATACTTGTAGCAGATATAGTGCTGCCTCACTGAATTGTCATATCGCAGGTCCTTGACATGACAACCCACCCGGTCACAGATTTACAAGGACAACAGGTTAACCCTTTGGTACAGGCCTCAGCTCGTATGTGAAATTGT
Organism: Amphiduros pacificus; assembly: GCA_949316495.1. Taxonomy (NCBI): domain Eukaryota; kingdom Metazoa; phylum Annelida; class Polychaeta; order Phyllodocida; family Hesionidae; genus Amphiduros; species Amphiduros pacificus. The sequence continues at coordinate 50,979,648 of OX439001.1, read as the reverse complement.
ATCATGAGTTCAATCTAAGCACGGCCGGGGATCGAACTCACGACCTTTGGATCACCACAGAGGAACTGGTGCTAATAAGCTGGCGCTCAAACCAACTGCGCCACGGCCCATGGCCTTCCAATTCCTGAGATAAAAAAAAACACCTCATATTCAAAAAACCTCATATTCAAAAAACCTCATATTCAAAAAACCTCATATTAAAAAAACTAACCTTATATACCTACCTACAGAGAATCAACTCGGAATGGGATGTCTCAGATAACATATTTTGTATATTTAACTTGAACTCATAAACAGAAAATTGAATTAAAACAAAGTCAGTGACTGGAGTGGTGTATATTTTTCTGGAGAAGTCATATGGAAAGTAGTCTGGTTGGATGTTAGTTTCATAGGGAGCCATTGTGTTGATATGTATGTACTCATTGAGTTCCCTAATAACGGAAATCAAAATGGTTGAATGCTGGTCTAGAATGTCCTTGATTTCTCCTAAGGGAATTATACATCATGAGAGCAGAGGTAGAGACTAAAAATGTAGGTTGATATCATGCTGAGAACACTTCCTTGTTGAGATTAGTGCTCAGATTAGTGGGGTGTGTGGTCACTTTCACATCTAAAAGAGTTGGCAAATCCCTTCACACACATCTGAGCATTTTTTCTACACACATTTTTTCATTCAAATTCATTTTTCATTTATTTGACAATTAAAATATTAATTGCAATATTTGATTTTCTTTTAAATATAAATATTCAAATTTTATATTGTTAATATTTTGTTCCAGGCCCTGTAATTATATGCCATACCTGACAGTTTGAGGAGTCCACACTGAATAAAAGCTTATTTTTAGCAACAAATAGGCACTGAGTCAAAGATTTTGTCTCATATTAAAATGGCCATGATGTGCCATTTTTGATGTTAAAGTGCGAGTATAACATAATAAAAAATAGGCAGTCAACATGAGTTGCATAACATGTTTTTCCCTGAGCCAAAAGAAGAAAGTCTCAGGTCAGGGTACCAGTGGTAGAGATTAAAATATGAGTTGGCATCCTGCTGAGAACACTTGCTTGCTGAGATTAATACTCAGATAAGTGAGGTGTGTGGTCACTTTCGCATGACTAAAATAGTGGGCAAATCACTGCACACACACGCATTATTTCTTTATTCGAATTGTGGCTTTATTTGACAATTAAAATAATGATTGCAATATTTGATGATTTCCTCTAAATATAGAAAGTCTAATTCTATATTTAATTTGTTAATAATGTTTAAACAAATGTTAAACTAGAGAACTATTTTGGAGGCATGGACACCATTTCCAAGAGGTGATCTTTGCACATGTGAGCACATGTATTTTTGGCTAATCCCACTGGAAAACAGAGAATATTGACAACTCCACATTTTGAAGATCTTGAATATTGTTTTAGAATATATAATATACCAATCTGATGGAATGTATTTTAGAATGAGCACTGTTTGCAGGTATGTGTGAGAACACCTTGGATAGGTCCCTACTTGAGCAATCATGCAATGCGAAAACATCAAAGCATATCATCAGACCTGTGTTACACATGCTAATGCTGACAAATCTGAAACAATTGCATTTCACTGGATATATTCATACATGCCCAAGGTTGGCCTCATGACCAACTTGCTCTAAGGTTAGAATCTCAAATCTCTGAGCTTAAATAAAATCGGAATACAAACATTTCATGTTTGTATTCTGTATAAAGTTACTATTTTTTATATTTTCTATTTTAGCAAAAAAGATTTGCTCAAATATTACACCAATATTATGATTTCATATTTGTTTTCTGTATGAAGTTATTATTCATATTTTCTATATTTACAAAAAAATTATATGTAAAAAGAATAATTAAATTCATCTGATGTGGATATTGCTCAAACAGAACACCCCGATATAACAATTACCCCTTTAGCATTAAAATAAAGGTTTTCCCAACCGTGATTCAAACCCTGGATCTTTAGAATATAAGAACCATGTATCACCCTGTGGCAGCACTGTATAAACTTTGGGGTCACAACATTGTATGAAAATTGAAATTGGCTCTATGTTACGGTTTCTTTGCTAATGTGCCATTGTTTAAAATAAACCCAAATATGTTGGTTTCATCCTTATTTTCTGAATAAAGTCATTTTATTATTTTCTTCCATTTGCAAAAACAATCATATTTTTATATGTTCTGACTTTCATATCATTTAAAGAAGATCCCAACATGATTTCATCTTTGTTTTTTGTAAAAAGTAATTATTTTCTTTATATTTTCTGCCTTTACAAACCCATTACAATTTTATATGTTCTGATGTGCACATTGCTAAAATATTGGAATCAGTTATATTTTTTCATCCATTGGGCTGCAACTAAATATCTGATAGCAATGCCATCATTACATACCAGAGGAATATTATGAAGTAACATTTAGAAAACAGGAGTACATGAAGCTATGTTAAGGTAGACACTAATAACATGTCCATATATATGGACAGTAAACCAGCTCGCAGGTGCCCATATGCCTTTGCCCGGAATTCCGGTCATACGTCACTGGAACTTGTGGTTGTTGTTTAGGGTTTCCCTGTTCTATATTTATGTCAACCAATCAGAGCAAACCCTCCATAATAGTGACATTATTCGCCCGCTGCACAAACCCATTGCAACGAGATGTCCTTGATAGTCCTATATATTGGACTGCATAGTCTAATGTTAAGGTGAACAAGAGCTGACACCTAGTGTCGATTATAAATTCCGGAAGAGTGCTCTAAAATTCATGACTTCATAGACTGGTCCCCCGTCGAGTTTCAAGAACATCTGTGTGTGGATACACAGAGGGCGGCACCAGTCTAATGACTTCACACATCTTTAGTTTCTAAATAAAAACAATATTAGTGCAACTATTATAGCCAACAGTTCATGATCGGTCTGATTACACAAATGACACACATGTTCCAAATGGAGGAATTCTGACGAATTAAGTTGCAAAAATCACTAGCAAATGGAACAATCACGAGCTAATGATAACCACTTGCTAATGTAATCAAAAGCGGGAGCTATTCGATTCCACCTGCAGCTGTGTCCATTAAGGGGGCATATGGAGTTGAGCACAGGTTTGGTTGGTTTAGAAGTTATATTATTCCAGTTGCAACACAACTGCTTGTTACACTGAAGAACGATTGTGGCAATTCCTACAAGTTTAGTTAGATAGATGTACAAATATTTTGTCTGATAGAGCAAATTGTTTAAAGTTGCCAAGTCTTATTGGTGTGTTAAATGGCTCTGCCCTATCTGTAATTCTGTGTAATTAAAAATAGTAGTCATGGTCACGCTTAGGAGCAAAAGAGAAAAAAATACCACCAAAGGCTGATATGAATAATGACTTGAATAATGATTTGGGCATGATTAAGACGAGATAATGAAGACCAAGATATCTGAAAGTTGAGAGCATTGAAATCATGCATCAATGTTTCCTTTCTAATTCAAAAATGACTTCAATGAATGTGAGACAGGTTGTTCAAAGAGCTGAACACAAAGACTCATTCCAATAATTGATTGAATTGCTCTTTATTGTAGAATATCCCTGTCAACATAAATCCTCATAAAACCCTAAACAACAGAAATGTTATTAGGTGTCCAAAAGGTTCTTGTATATCAGGAAAAGATATTGTTGAGGTGATATTTATCAGAGATAGTCTGTGCATTGTCTTTGCATTGTCTTCGCATTGGCATCAATGAAAATGTCCACAAACTCCCACCAATACTTATATTACCACAATACCACAATATTACCACACTTGAAGCAATCCAGCTGCCTCAATCAGTCACGAGCATAGCTTGGTCTTGATATGTTATTGAAATAAGCCAAAGAAAGATGTTCTATATTAATAAATCGATTGAAATATTCTGGGATGTTCTGGGATAACCCCCCCCCCTCAATAGTCTGACAATTTATGAAGACAGTGCCACAACTAAGTGATAAATCCCAGATTTTTGTACATATTTCCCACTTTGTCTCAGAAGGTTCAAATCTCCTATTCACGGGTTATGCCCTGGATTTTGCCCTGAATATTAATATCTCGGGACCTAGAAATAAAGATAGGTAAAGCAAGCATATCTAGTCCCCTCCCCACATTAGATTCTCATAATTTGTTAAAATAGTATTGTGTTTCTTGGGAAGCCCTACATCTTCTATATCATTCAATTTGACAGGGTAAAATGGATATAACTATTTGACATTTTTTGACGTTTTTATCCTTATCCTAGAAGGGTTCATAGGAATAATTCTTTTGTTGATTTTGAAAAAAATGTCAAATATCTAATATCAAAAGAACTTCACGCTCGTATATATTTTTTTATATTTATGATTCCTTTTGTAAATGTTATGGTCGTCGCATGACAAGTCTTGTAAATAGTGCATAGAAATGATAATAAGAAACCAATATTTTTACATAAATGACAGTTTACTGAGGGCCAGACCTACACAATTGCCATGTAACCCTTATAGTCATCATTCTGTCATACATTGTAGCCATGAAACAGTTAACCAGAGATAAATGAATTACATGGCTAAAGCTCTGGGCGGTGAGAGACGACGCACATGTGTGGATTGTACGGGCGGTCAGGGACCTGTCTTATGTAATATCATCAATAGAGCACTTTGCAGGCTTAGGGTGGGTTGTTTGAGAGGATGGTCTGCCTCCTAGAGTGGCTGATTGTCAAACACTGCTTGTGTACAGGACTGTACTAAGTGTACAAAATTATACCATTCCATCGCACCGAGCAGCCAATGTAAAGTGGCCGGCCATCTATTTGAACAATGGTTATCCTGGCAGAGAACCTTGTCTGACTCCATCACTTCATGCCAATATATATTTCTGACCATTTATGTGTATCAGAGCTTTGAGATTGGAACTCATTAAACCGTTTGCTTTATGAAAGGACTACACAAATCACGTTTTCCACGTGTAATTATTGAAACAAAACATCAGAGGATATTTCATGTTTTCATGAATATATAACCCGTTGATAGTAACAAGATGACCCGTTTCACCCGTTTCACCCGTTCCTGTGTATTATGATCAGGTAAGTAATAGACTATTGTATATCATATTTTTTGACAAGCAAAAAAATATTTAACATGATTACATAATGCAATTGAATACAGAACAAAAGTTGAGCAGTCATATTACAGCAAGTAAATGCAAATAAATATACTGTCATTTCAGTTGCTCCATTTCCATTCTTCACTATTACATATTCTGTCATGTTGTTGTATTTAATATTTTACTCATCCATTAAAACTTTAGCAACAATCTTAAACTGGGGAAATAAGTAATTGATGGCACTAATGGTAGTTAATGGTTGTTTGAATATGTGACAGCGGTGCTGATGTTGCAACATGTCGGCCAAATAAAACCATGAAACCTCACAACATATGAAAGTAATTTTTGGGAAAAAAATATGTAATCTGTGATGGTGGTCAGAACAAAAATAATGCTGATCAATATGATGAAACTAAATTACATGAAATCATATAAACGCCAAACATAAAAATTCCTGTACGTGTGTTAATACTTATTCACAAGCTTAAACAATCTTAGGTGTCTGAACTAATGTGATCATTTTTATATTTACACCGATGTAAATATTTTGCCTCAAGTTTTAGATTTTACTTTGAGATAAGTTGGTATGTAGTTTATCTTCAGCCTCTGATTTCTTTGCCTTTAATATGAGTGGGGGCTAATAAGTGTTTTAGCAGTATTAGTGCGAATGTGATAATTTCAATTCAAGCCATATCTGGTTGTAAATTTGCGATAATTTAAAACAAAATCGTCTAACATTTACTTTAATCTTTCATTTAGTCTAACATTACAATTTACCCTTCTCTTTCTACTGGTCGTAGCCTTGGAATATATGCATCTCCAGAAAATATGTGATCCAAAGAAGATGCATGTATCCTGAAGTTACAACCAGAATATGTTTCTTATGATATGAAGGGCTAGAATCAATCTGTGCTTTTTATTGCAAAATTGACTCGCATGAAGCCCATTATATATGACACGGTATTTTACAATGCAATAAAGCTGTCACAGAAGAATTTTTGCATCATAATTTACAAGCATAAATCATAGGTAGAGCCACATAAATGCCAGTACAGGGAATATCCGATAACATGCGATATCCGGAAACGTCTCAAACTCCAGAGTTAAGCATCGTAATACTGTCAACTCCTTTATAGAAAGAACATTAATGATGATTATGTCTGGAAAAAAGATAGAAATATGATAAATGATCAGTGATTCAAAGAGTTACTAAGGTAAAAACTATTTTTAAAATCTTGAGACCCTCAAAGCTTGGGTGAGGATTATAACAAAATATTTGCATTATTTCCTCAGTCAGTATACCAGTCGGTTATATTAAGGTTAAGACCTCTTGAGCCATACTATGGAATATAGATCGAATCAGAAGTCTGCCACCTGTAGTGAAAGCCCTGCTCTATATAAATAGAAGCTTTTTGTGTGGTCCTCTATCTCGTTACATTGGTCTAGTGAAACAAGATATAGACAAGATACATACTCAACGTAATCTGAGAGGCCAACCTTTTTCCAGTCACTCGTGAAAAATGATGGATTGGTTACATGAGTGGGAGGTTCTGCCATGTGCATCGTATAGTAGATTGAATACAGTGTAGGGTGGGTGAGAATGTACAATAATTGCTTATATGCATATATGTAGACCCATATGATTCCATTAATAGACAACACATAATGCAATTGCCTAAAATGATTACTTTGCCCGTTTAGAGTACAGTATATTATGTATATAACCGTTCCTCACACATCATATTGAATAAAACTAGGTTACTGGATAGGACAAAGTTCCATGCAAAATTACTGTCTCATTGGACAAAAACTGATAGCGAAATAGTACTTTGCAATGTTATTTAAGCGCTCAAATGGTTCAAATAATTTACTTCGGTGAAGTAGGCGTGGCAGAAGTTCAACCCATAGATTACTGTCCCGAATGAAATCTTGCCATCAAATTACATATGTCTATCCTTACTCTGTAAAAAGGTGAAGGTTAAATACCAGTTTATAGGGTTTCCGAACATCATAACTCCTTGGTTTATGGTATAAACCGTCAGGTTGGCATGTGTCTTTATTAGTTAGGCATATCCTAAATGTTAAAGGATTATAATCCATACTGATTTGTGCTCCAAAAGAAATGAGAAAAAGTATGTGATTGAGTGGTGGAACACCCTATTGACAGGGTTATTCCCTAGAACGTTAACAAATTGTGTGCCCCCCGTAGTTCAATTGCTCACAATATTTGCAAAAAATGACAAGGCATTGACACATCCAAATGGGCACAGGATGAAGAAAGTATTCCGTGGGACAATATTCTTTTCCATGTTTCCCTCAACAGACTTTATACAAATAGATTTGCGCAGAAAGTTGAATCAATGTAAGGGTATGGTAAGTTTTGAAATACTCAATTTAAGAGCTGAAGTTTCTAGTTTTAGTTGTATTTGACAGAACATTTCTTTATGACATGGATGGTCCTTTTTAATATTCACTGCTATCATGCAAAAAGGGTCTATTTGTGTTGATACTCTGTGATCGGTATGGTCCTGAGGTGTCGGAGGTGACTTCCTGTGGTTTGTAAATCGGTTTTTTCTATGGTCAGTATGGTTTGAACTATTTCCCTGTTCTATATTTAGGTGAAAAATAACCAATCAGAGCCCCCCTCAATAATCAGTAATGTTAGTCATCTGCTGTACAAATCGGGTCGAACGCATTTAAACGCATTGTCAAACTTTGGCTGGATAAGGAGTAAAAGTGCAGTTTGGTGACGTCTTTTCTTGCAATCAGAAAGTTCAACATGACAACATCGTCTTCACTCATCGATGCGTAAAATATTAGGTTCACATTGCACGGAAATGCTTCCCAATCGATAGAAAAAGGAATTCTAAGCTGATAAGTTGTTAATTTTGATACAGATCGGACAATTAGTCTTAGAACAACAAGCAAACGTCCAATCGATGATTTGCGTCAGCGCCTGAGCGATATCAGAAGAATTTTTACATATTCAAGGCCACTTACAGACAACTTTACATTTAATTATGTGAGAACATTCATTCATATACCAAAGTGATTTAAAAAATAAAAAATAAAGATATTTTTAATTACTAAACTTGAATGCAATGATATGTTAATATTGCTTTGTTTGTTTTATTTTCTTATTTAAATTTTGCCTTTCTTCATTGTTTTTGGTTTTGTCATCCGTGTGATAAGTGGGTTACCTTTTTATCTTATAAACGTCTCTTATATTGTAAAAAAAAACAAACCTGTATTCTACATTTGTCAATATTGGTTACCATTTTTGTATGCAGCTCTTAAAGCAATGATAAATATATGTTATAATACAGACTATATTATAACATACTATCCACTCTTATTGCTCAGAGACGATGAGCGCAGTTATTTGTGTAGATGCATTCGATTCGAACTCTCGTGATCTTAGTTTCCGAAAAGGTTTACAAACTGCTGAAAGAAGGAAATGTGCACGGTTCTTAGCACCGTCATCCCAAACTCGCTGCATGTGCTAGTCAATGTCGCCTATGATTTAAGGCAACTTCAAAATGACAAAATATAAATATCCTTTTCAATAAGGAAATTGTATACAAATTCTCTTTTAAAAAAAAAAGACTTTCTTGTTATTTAGTATAGCATTTATTAGTGTAACATGCATTATATGCAAGATGATGTCATGGTCAAGTTGAATCTTACAGCAGTTATAATCTTGCAGGTTTAGGCAATACCTTTGATAGGGCTAGTTTCACCAGATATCAGATCTACAATAGAACTGTTGAATACAGAGAATATTGGCTTATTGAAAAGCCTATTAGATGAATGCAAAAAAAAGTATAATTCCATTGCAATATGTAATGCAGAACACATTTATGCTAAATAACACGAATCAATCATATACATGGACTAGCAGGACCCCCTAGCCATATTAGATTCACAGAGCTATCTAGAGCCTAAAATCCATAAATGTCTGTCAACTATACAGCGTTGATTAGGTACAGTTCCAGTGCATACAACTGTTTCTCTACTAATGACAACAACTCACATCAACCCACTTATTCTAAACCCATTTTACCCCATTGATATTCTACGCATACTTAATAATGAACACTAATATAGCATTTGTATGACCATTTATCTATACAAGTTACGAAAATTAACTCATATATTCAGGCCAAAGCCAACTTTGTTTCTGTTAGTAATTTCAATTACCATTATTTTTCAGATGATACATACACTTTATTCAATTTCTTAGTAGTTTTAAGTTGAAATTGCAGTTTCAACATTGTAATTTTAACTTGAAATTGTAATTTCCAGAATTTGCTGATCTAATATTGGTATTGTGGAGATGTACAAATCGATCTATTTTGTATAATTATGCAATCATGGCAATAACAGAGAGGCGTTTTGTAATATCATGAATACAAAAATATAGATTAAATCATTGTGTTTATTTTAGTGGGGATATCAATTGAATTCATGGTCACGACCCGCTGACGTTGATGTCGGTCACTGGGACAGCTAGTCCCATCTCTGCTGACATGGGTTTGAACACATTACAAACACTACAATAGAATTAAAACATGGCCAGAGATGCGTCAAGATATTCTTAAACAGTACAATAGCACAGCATGACCTGAGATACGTCAAGATATTCTTAAAACCTGGCTTATTCATGATAATTGTTTATTTGCTGATATATGTGTGTGAAGCGAAATATGCCAGTCAATGAGGTATATCAACATTGTTAGCATACACATGTTCTGGCTTGTAAAACGTCATTATCATTTGATTTACAGCATTGTTTTCACCTGATCTAAAAGGTGACGCTGGTTTATGCTATCAATATGGACAAGATTATTTTTATCGATCATGGGTATAATTGAATAAGTCGAGTTCATATGTTGGCTTGTATCAGCTGCGATAACCGTTCATCCCCAAATCTATATATCAGAAGTAAAACATAGAGTAAAGAGTTAGGAAAAAGTGCACTTAGCCAATCTAAATGAAAACTAAACAAGGACAGCAATCCTCTGTCATATGAAATTCAGCAAGAACAGCACCTATATGTTCTAGAATGACTGCAACAAAGTACAATTATAGTGTAGGTTTAAAAAGTTCCTTGTAATTTGTATATGAAATATTTAAGGGTGTCCACGATTCAGCAAATTACAGGAAATGATCTACACGCTGGACTGTGATATTTCGCCATGAAAACTGTCATGAATATAGTTCTCAATATTCTTGGTTTAGCATGATTCCACCCACCTTAGTCAGCAATCAATTCTGTGTATCTTTCAGGCATCTTTATTAGGATATTTTAGACACGGATAAAAAGTAGACATTTTGTTTTGTTTTTGTATTAGGTACAGTACAGTGACATCACAGTCCCAGATGAAGGATTAAATCAAGGAATTCCCTGTCAGTACCTGAGCTCTTCTGAAAAAGTCCTTTTCGAAAATTGACTTTATATAAGTTCCTGATATTGGTTGATTCTAATGTGATGCGGTTCAAATTCATTCTTTTCATTACTGCACAAAATGAGAAATAATCAGTGTAAATAAGTTGTATTTGGGTCCACATGTGAGTGGGTACATGATATGCCTAATGTCCTAACTGCAACCCATTCATTCATAAACAGATAAATAGTCCATTATGTGGACAAATCCATGGACATTGCTCAGGTTGCAAGTTACTGAATGTGTAATTGATTTTGTTTACATACAAAAGTCTAATCAGCCTGGCACCTGCAGTTTGCAAGTTAAAACTTGAAATTAGTCAAATGTATTGAAATGGGGTGAAAATTTGAATAATGTTTTCATAAAATCATTTTATGTAATCATTATCTAACATTTATGGTTGTTGATGGATAAAAAATAGCAAAATAATCTGAATCAATGAACACAGTTAAAAAAACCTACACATGACTCCAATATCATGATGCTGACAAGAGTAACCTCTTGGAAGTATATTCTTCTGTGAGATATACATTCTGTAATTAAATGAAGCAGCGTTAAAAATATATCAATCTGTTTGCTAGTTAGGAAGTTCCCATAACAATTAAGGTACATAATTAAGTAAAAGTGATGCATCTAACCAACATGTATTCAGTTCTGAATCAAGCCAGAGCTACCTTTAGCAGTAATTACAGATAAAAACTCTGAAATGAAGCTTACAAACTTAAAGTGTTTTAAATTGGCTTAAGTTTTTATAAATTGCCTAATGTTTAGATGTCGTTAATCTTGACGTTAATTTGATGCTAATGTCTGTCATGCCTCTAAGATCATTTATTTGTCTACGATAAAGAGGGTGGTCTTTCACCAATTAGGTTGTTGGAAATTGTTTTAACATTTCTGTGTTCATTGTGCAAATACCTGAACTAACTCCGTTCATTTTCTTGCTGTCTTTTAATTTAAGAAAACCATCTGAAATGTAAATGTTGATTATCCGTGAAAAAACAATATACAAATATTTAATTTTCATTGATTATTTCTGATGAATTCTTTGCTGCCTATTTCCAACACTGAATGGTACAAATAGCTTGCTGGCCGTGATTTGGTACAAGAGGCTAACTAGTTGGTTGCTTCCAAATTCTAGATGTTTGTATTTCACTCTAGACACCACCATTTTCTACTCAATACTCAACCAAGATACCAAGTCTTACAACACAACCATGAAGTTATGAATAGTATATTACAATGCATCCACATGTTTCAAAATGATTAAATGTTACCTTTCCACTTGTACCTTTTATTGGGTACTCATAGTTATGCATTTGTTTTATAAGTGTAAGATAGAAATGGACAAAAAAGAATCTATTCCCAAAAGAATCTAAGAGGTCAGAGATGCTATAAAGTATTGCCTTTAGCCCTTGATGCATCAATTCATGATGTGTTTTCTTTATTGGGCCTATTGGAGAATTCATCAAGGGCTAATTTTGAAGAATTTCCCGACCAACATACAGCCATCATGTTTTAGTGCTTTAACTCCTTGGCTATACCAACGGCACAAAGGTCATATTTTTGTGGGAAAGTATTTTTAGATAAAATTGTGTGAAATTTGATTTTTGATTTAAGTAATGTATTTGTGAATTGTACATGCACTAACCTGGGTATATATGTTGATGCTGATGACAATTCTTTTTCAAAAGCCATAAAATAACAGTATTCTGGCCACATCTGATTTCTTGTATTTGAGGTTTTCTTTACTGTTGAATCTTGGTTCAAGATGTGTCTTAATATCAATTGTTACATGCACAAATAATTTTAGACACAATTAAGCTATTAAGATATTTTCATGATTTTCAAAACTATTTTGAACCAAATCTGTATCAAATTCAAAAAGAAATTGTTCATGGTACATTTTATCTATCTCTTGCATCTCCTAAAGGTGTCCCAATCACTTATGAACCTGAGAGTCTCTATAATCCGCTGTAGCACTTAAAACTTTCAGCGAAAATAATGTTTCTAACTTATCCATGGCAGTCCCCAATTTCTGTCTAATACTTTCAGGAGATGTTGAACAAAGATAACAAAGGTCAATGTTGTGTTTTATCAGGCATTGGGGGGGGGGGATTTGTCAAATATAGTGCTGATATTAGAGTGTCTCCAGATATGGAATTTTCACCAGATATTGATATTCCACCCCAAACTGATTGAGGGAAGGACGTCAACATCCCCATTGTTCAAACTATATCATATCACTTATTTGGACATTCTCTAGAGTTGCAACATGTTACAATGGTAATGTCAGGCTGCATTATTCATTATTCAACTTTTGACCCCATTATTTCCTTGAGCATATTGAATAACCTTGATTATGAATTAACTTAACATGTACGTACACTTGTCCAAATAAAAACTGGTTTTCACAAACAACAAAATTCAAATAAGCTAATCCTTTAGGGGTTACATTGTTGGGCACAGGTGGTGGTATGGTGGAGATATTATTGAGAAATGACTTACCTGTGATGGGTTTATCATGATCTGATGCAGCTGTGGTTCACATTAACTCGAATAACTTGTGTGAGCCTGACATTGGTCCCCCAGAAATAATATATTCAAAGGGAAAAGAATAAAAACAAAGGAATTTACCGCGATCTTCTTGAAATGATTATGTTAATGGGTGAAGCAAGAGTGTATGATTTTTATCTTGTTATTATTATTTTATTTGGAAATTTGTTCATGCCCTTAAGAGCTCCTTATATTTTCATAATTATATAATATGCATATACAAGTATACTATTATTACTTTGTATATGACAGGGCATGACACAAATTATGTTTATTTTGGCATGTATGATATGCTCTTTCAGAATTAAAAATCTGTTCACAATATAAAAAATGCTGTTTAACATATGTAAGGCCAAGGTTATCTCATACTCAAATCATACAAACACAATACCTGTAATACCTGTGATAACTCATTTGATTTGGTCACTGAGGTAAAACAGTTCTATTATTGACTAGTGAAAGCAATGGTTAATTTTCATTACGTGTCAGAAGTGTCAAAGATGGTCCTCTATTCCCGGCGATCGGCAGGTCTGTATCCAAAGAAGACTTCAATAATAGATTAATACAATGTCTGGTAGAAAAGAATCTTCCAGTCTCAAACACAGTTCATAGCATTCACATGGGTGATGCAACAAATGCATCATCAATAGGCCTATCAGATTCCACCATTCGAATCCTTAGTAGATGAAAGTAACACAGCAGTTGGTTAGAGCTCCAGTTGGTTAGAGCGCCAGTTGGTTAGAGCTCCAGTTGGTTAGAGCGCCAGTTGGTTAGAGCGCCAGTTGGTTAGAGCGCCAGTTGGTTAGAGCTCCAGTTGGTTAGAGCGCCAGTTGGTTAGAGCGCCAGTTGGTTAGAGCGCCAGTTGGTTAGAGCGCCAGTTGGTTAGAGCGCCAGCTTATTAGCACCAGTTCCTCTGTGGTGATCCAAAGGTCGTAGATTCGATCCCCGGCCGTGCCAAGATTGAATTCATGATACAATTTCACACAGGAGCTGAGGCCCATGTCTAAAGGGTTAATTTGTCCTTGTAAATCTGTGGCCGGGTGGGTTGTCATGTCAAGGGCCTGCGACATGACAATTCAGTGAGGCAGCGCTATATCTGTTACAAGTAGGTCTCATCACGAGATGACTGAAATAATGTTCAAAAAAAAAAAAAAAGCAGCACTTAAATTCAGAACAAATGTTGTTTTTTTCTTTAATTTGAATATAAGGTGGTTAAAGCTTTCTTAAATAAAAAATTAGTTGATAGTTAAATGGTATGATATTTGACCTTTGAGAACAGTGTTGCCATGGAAACATTTATATAATAATATATATAACCAGCTCAAGATTGGCCTCGTGGCCAACTTATTCGGAGTTTAAAATCCATTTTTAGATATTGAATATATTAGCTTTGTAGCCTCCAATAGTCTGTCTGCAAACTTATCTGGATACCGAATATTGTTCAAATGAAACCCTGATATGAAAATTTCATCTTTTTTTTCTGAAAAACCTTTATTTTCTATATTTTCTAAGTTTGCAAAAACTATTCAATTCTAAATACTTTGACGTGCATATCACTCAAAATCTCAATAGGACGATTTCATCTTTGTTTTCTGTATTAAGTTATTATCTAATTTTTTTATCACATGTAAAGTTTAATTGTTTAAATCAACGATCTTTTCATCAAATGGACCCAATATTCTTGATGGAGTGTTAAACACGTTGCTATATTACAAATATGTATTTAATATGTTGCTATATTAAAAACATAAAGATACATGTTTATCATGAAGATTCTATGTACAGGGCGAATGACTTCCTGAACCCCATGTAGAAATTTTAAAACCCCACACAGATCTAAAGGACAATTTCCTGGTCAATTTTGCAACAAAAACCTTGACGAATTGCTCAATGGAGATTTTACACAAATCTGCTTCGATTTTCTGATTCCCAAGGTCTGGTCTCTCCAAAATCTGTGGTTCAATGAACTTTATCACGGCCAGCATTACCAATGTTAACAATCACAGCAAATATGTTGGATGATCATTAAAATGATCAATTGATATGTGGCAATAATGGTTTTTGTTATTTGGCTTCAGATTTAAGCCTTTGAAGTTGAAATGATGGTGTATAGACTTTGATGTGTTACCTAAGGCAGTCTGTGTGAGTCAGGTCAACCTTGGTACGTGGGGCAATACATTCATTCTATGTTCTCTGATGAGTCTCTGATGTCACTAACACCAGCTTATTCTGAATGGAATAAAAATATATTGCTGTTATGAACATGTGGTAAAATCATTGATAAAAGATTTGAACATTTTGAACATTTTGGTAAATAATATTTCTTTGGTCTTTTTGGTTCTGATTTAGATTCCATATTACCAGATAGATTCCGATAGAGAAAATATTCTATGAAATAAATCACATATGTGAGCATCATATGATCAACTATAGATAATCGTTAGTTTGATTTGGGTGAAGTCTTATGCAATGTGTTGAAGTATATTGAGCAGAGAGTAGAGAGATATGGATCACAGAGTTACACAAGGAGGGGGTGATTTTGCCCTGAATATCACACTATTGAAGTGGTTTGCATGGCTATGCTTCATTACCATTTACACCAAAATCTCGCGTGTGATCACGTGAACTCCAGCGCACAGCGTGATGGGAGAAGCTTCAATCTGCTATTTGATTGAGATGTTCTGTTCGCTAAATTGAACACAGATCGGAAATGCCTGACATGTAATCCAAGTTAAAAAGCTTTTGTTCTTTATCTAATCAAAAAGGTGTCTAGGGTGAGGACTTGTCAGAATGCAAGTTGAGAAAAGGAAAAAAAACAATCACCTCTCATCTTTTAAAGTGCTGACTATATTGGATAGCTATTCAAAAAAATCCTTTGGTTAAATCTTCAATATGGCTTTCCAGTGAATAAGATTTTTTGAATACATTTTTTTACATGTATGATCACAAGGGCAAATGTATAATAGTTTGCAGTGAGAGATGGGATCAGGTGTTTTGGTGTCATTAACATGTTTACATTCTCATATATTTGTATATCAAGATGCGTTTGAGTCAGTAGATTAAAGCTTTGCTTCCGTGACATGTGCTTGTGCACCAGGTCTGGGTTATATGGGTCAATGGAGATCATGTGATACAAGGTCATCACACACAAAACTGTTCTATAATAGACTATCTTTGATTTCCTCTATTCTTCTTGACTGCGTCCCCTTCAGAATGATTACACTTTGATATTTCTGCAGGTTGAGAATGCTTTGATCTTATATCACATCATTTAGGTGATTGCATATTGAGACCGCTTGGTTGTCATATTACTAGATGTCATCTTTATTGTCGCTGTTATCGTGTTAATGTTACCAACTTGCATTTGAGAGTGGCAGTCTGGGCATACATATGTGGTTTCCGCATGCAGACCGACCTTCCTTTTGCAATTAGTTTTGCCATTAATTTGTTCTCAAATAACTATTTATGCAGACTTTATGGAATGCAACTCTGAATTTTATATTAGATCCATGTATATTTAATCATGTTTGCCTGAGCTTCACTCCACTTCCTTAACGTCCAGTGCCTTTCATAACGGATGGAGATCCAGTCAAGGACATCCAGAATTATAAGGAGGTTTCTTTGTTGCTTCTTACTGCATATGCCTGCATGCATAACACAGAAGTTATGTAATTAATTCAGACTATAATAAAATTACCATCATGTCATTTTGGGTATCTTCTTTTTAAGATCAGTATTCTGCACAAAGAGGTGTGTTAAATGTCTACCTCTGATAGAAAATTGGGTTGCAAATATGAAAATTGACCGGACATAATATTTTTTCTCTCTGACAGCATTATGTGTGCGGCCATTGATATATTTTGATGCAGTATTCCACCTACTTACGGCCATCATGGTTTCGGTGCTTTCAAGGCTTGGTCATAGCTATTACAAATGATTTTAGCCGCTCCACCCTATTCGAATTTTCAATTCCCCACGCTGGATCCATACCAAAGAATTTCTTCTCGTTGTTTGGCATTTTCTCTGTAGCACGTACAGTGAATAATATGTCAGGGTGTATCAAATGTGTAATCTATTTTTTTTTTCAAATAATGTTATAAACCTTAAATGAATGGTGTTTCGTATGGAATTAAGATTGACTTAAATGATTCTCGTTATCCTTGTCTACTTAATCAATGTTTACATGATATCCAAAATATTAAATATTTTTAGTATGAACATCAAGTATTTTCTTTATAAGATCAGGCACAATGGCAAGCATATATCGCTAAAATTGTCCTGATTTCATACACTGAATATGATTAGATATCCCCGACGTTAATTAATTTCATGGGAATGTGTTTGTACATGTGGTATCGCGCATTATGCAAGACTGCGCGGTAGGACCAGAAGGCTGATGATGCTGCGGTGAGGTCTCTGGCCCGGGAGAAGAGTCAACAGAATGTCATCAATGTGCTCTCCTTCCAAGGTTTGAAATATCACAGCTGTTCAGCAAGAGATAAATATGGCGTTGATATCATTCAGATGCCAACTGCTTTTTCTCTCACCTACCTTGTTCTGACACTAATACACGTGACATTTCACTCAGGATAGCTGATGAGTTTGTTTTAACAGAGTTGATACTCCATTATAAGAGGGATACCCTGGATAGCCCGAGGTGAGGTGCTATCGATGATGGAAAAATGGAAAGGATTTGCAATCGCGGAATAGGCAATCACTTGGCCCTGGGACTCACACCGTTATCCAGCTATGCAAATGCCCGTGTGTCTCGGCACCATTTAACGCGAAATGCAGATGCCCGTGTGTAGTGCTTGTATGTTCCCAATGTGATTTACAGGAACTCGGTGAACTGCTTGTAGTGATTTGGTATCAATTAACCTTGTCTATCAGGAGGCAATTCCATAGCGAAATAGAAGCTCAAGTTAACCACGCCCGTCCATCTAGTTCTCATATTCCATACAAACTCAGAAGTTTAACTTGATTTATTTGTCATTTAGATATACGAACATGATGAATGGGGCAGCTACTTTTGTAATTGATAGCGATGGTTCAACATGCAGGCCAGTATACATGGTATAGTGTCCATATGTTCAGATGAACATGAAATTTAAGATGCGGATATAGCCAAGATAACCAAACACTATTTTGCAAATTCTGACTTGGCGTGTGGCAATCAGTGCATATGATAACTAACATAATAAACCAACAGTTCCGAGAATGTCGACAGACCTACATGTAAGTTGTTGGGAGAAAGGTTGATGTGAAAGATAGAAAAATAATCATAAATCCATTGACTTCTGTTGCTATCTTGGACAAATTATAGCGAGTGCAAATGTCAGAGAAACACGGATGACGCTATGCTCCCTTATCGCAGATTACATGAGGAAATACCAAACAAATACAGGTCTCAAAACATATAAATAGAGCCCAAACATCAGAAGGTGTGAAATCTATTTCTGCAAGAGGTTGGGAATGCCAAGTGATGGCACCCACAATACAAAGTGTTCACATGAAGGTGGCGATAATAAGCAGAAAATTGAACTAGCTGAGGCATAAACCAGCTGCCGCTTGAGGAGATGATAACGTCCCGAATACAGCGCCCCCCAGCGGGCAGTCTCTAAGACCAGAAGAGTCTTTCTGGGACCGTGCATTTGTTAACATCTGGGTGGCACCGTGTAACATAATTATAAACCCCACAAAGGTCGGACAAGCCACGTTCTACATCTACACAATGTTATCCCCACCTGCTAAATTAAGTGCCCCCTTCAAGGCATAAGGGCAAATCGAATTCAACTCCTTCACCTTTCTGGAAATGGATTTATTTCTTTCTCGCTCAACACACCCATAACTATTTCAAGATGGCAACAATTGTAATGAAGATTTGAGTGCCATTATGCGCTAAGCAGAGTGAGGAACAAACCTCACATTCAAAATAGCAGATATCTCATGAATTAGTAATATATTTGTTTTTTATTAACAAGACAACAAAGCAGTACGATTCCACATGGTTGAAATTATATTTTCATATTGCCAAGAAGTTGGTTGAAACATTAAGTAAAATGAGAGTGAGAGACGCCATCGTTGAGGTCAGAGTTGTGAATGCTTAACTTAATCGAAGTCAAGTATTTATTGTTTTATTCATAGTTCTGATCGCAATACGTTAACATCAGGATCTTCTTACCCGAAGTTATTTCTTAAAAACCTTTTGAAATATTCAGGGCATGCATTATGACATTAAGATAATGATTATAAAGGATCGTGTTATTATAGGAAGGATGACTTACATATGTATCTTATCATGCTTATGTCACACTGTATCTTGTATCACAATTTACTTAGGAAAGCCTAATGTTGGCACACAGCTGAAGATTGGCAGCTGGCCGTTGTGGCTAACAGATAGCCCTGGTGAGGAGATGCTAGACGAGCTTAAGGGAGGGTTAGACGAGCTTACAGGAGGGGTTAGACGAGCTTCAGGGAGGGTTAGACGAGCTTACAGGAGGGGCTAGACGAGCTTAAGGGAGGGGTTAGACGAGCTTACAGGAGGGGCTAGACGAGCTTAAGGGAGGGTTAGACGAGCTTACAGGAGGGGCTAGACGAGCTTCAGGGAGGGGTTAGACGAGCTTAAAGGAGGGGCTAGACGAGCTTAAGGGAGGGTTAGACGAGCTTACAGGAGGGGTTAGACGAGCTTCAGGGAGAGGTTAGACGAGCTTAAGGGAGGGTTAGACGAGCTTACAGGAGGGGCTAGACGAGCTTCAGGGAGAGGTTAGACGAGCTTACAAGAGGGACTAGACGAGCTTCAGGGAGAGGTTAGACGAGCTTACAGGAGGGACTAGACGAGCTTCAGGGAGAGGTTAGACGAGCTTACAGGAGGGGCTAGACGAGCTTAAGGGAGGGGTTAGACGAGCTTAAAGGAGGGGTTAGACGAGCTTACAGGAGGGGCTAGACGAGCTTAAGGGAGGGTTAGACGAGCTTACAGGAGGGGCTAGACGAGCTTCAGGGAGAGGTTAGACGAGCTTACAGGAGGGGCTAGACGAGCTTCAGGGAGAGGTTAGACGAGCTTACAGGAGGGACTAGACGAGCTTCAGGGAGAGGTTAGACGAGCTTAAAGGAGGGGTTAGACGAGCTTACAGGAGGGGCAAGACGAGCTTAAGGGAGGGTTAGACGAGCTTACAGGAGGGGCTAGACGAGCTTCAGGAAGAGGTTAGACGAGCTTACAGGAGGGGTTAGACGAGCTTCAGGGAGAGGTAAGACGAGCTTACAGGAGGGGTTAGACGAGCTTAAGGGAGGGTTAGACGAGCTTCAGGAAGAGGTTAGACGAGCTTACAGGAGGGGTTAGACGAGCTTCAGGGAGAGGTTAGACGAGCTTACAGGAGGGGTTACACGAGCTTAAGGGAGAGGTTAGACGAGCTTACAGGAGGGGCTAGACGAGCTTACTGGAGGGGTTAGACGAGCTTTAAGGAGAGGTTAGACGAGCTTACAGGAGGGGCTAGACGAGCTTCAGGGAGAGGTTAGACGAGCTTACAAGAGGGGCTAGACGAGCTTCAGGAAGAGGTTAGACGAGCTTACAGGAGTGGCTAGACGAGCATAAGGGAGGGTTAGACGGTTACTGGAGGGGTTAGACGAGCTTACTGGAGGGGTTAGACGAGCTTTAAGGAGAGGTTAGACGAGCTTTAAGGAGAGGTTAGACGAGCTTACAGGAGGGGCTAGACGAGCTTAAAGGAGAGGTTAGACGAGCTTAAAGGAGGGGTTAGACAAGCTTACAGGAGGGGTTAGACGAGCTTACAGGAGGGGCTAGACGAGCTTAAGAGAGGGTTAGACGAGCTTAAGGGAGGGGTTAGACGAGCTTACTGGAGGGGTTAGACGAGCTTACTAGAGGGGTTAGACGAGCTTTAAGGAGAGGTTAGACGAGCTTACAGGAGGGGCTAGACGAGCTTCAGGGAGAGGTTAGACGAGCTTACAAGAGGGGCTAGACGAGCTTCAGGAAGAGGTTAGACGAGCTTACAGGAGGGGCTAGACGAGCTTCAGGGAGAGGTTAGAAGAGCTTACAGGAGGGGCTAGACGAGCTTAAGGGAGGGGTTAGACGAGCTTAAAGGAGGGGTTAGACGAGCTTACAGGAGGGGCTAGACGAGCTTAAGGGAGGGTTAGACGAGCTTACAGGAGGGGTTAGACGAGCTTACAGGAGGGGTTAGACGAGCTTAGGGGAAAGGTTAGACGAGCTTTAAGGAGAGATTAGAGGAGCTTAAAGGAGGGTTAGACGAACTTAAAGGAGGGGTTAGACGAGCTTAAGGGAGAGGTTAGACGAGTTTACAGGAGGGGTTAGACGAGCTAACAGGAGGGGCTAGACGAGCTTAAGGGAGAGGGTTAGATACCAGGTGCCACCCCAGCAGGGCTAAGCTCACAAACTTGAAGGGCCCAGATGCCAGGCGCCACCCCAGAAGGGCTAAGCTCACAGACCCTGAAGGGGCCCAGATGCCAGGTGCCACCCCAGCAGGACTAAGCTCACAAACCTTGAAGGGCCCAGATGCCAGGCGCCACCACAGCAGGGCTCAGCTCACAGACCCTGAAGGGCACAGATGCCAGGTGCCACCCCAGAAGGGCTAAGCTCACAGACCCTGAAGGGGCTCAGATGCCAGGAGCCACCCCAGAAGGGCTAAGCTCACAGACCCTGAAGGGCACAGATGCCAGGTGCCACCCCAGAAGGGCTAAGCTCACAGACCCTGAAGGGGCCCAGATGCCAGGTGCCACCCCAGAAGGGCTAAGCTCACAGACCCTGAAGGGGCCCAGATGCCAGGTGCCACCCCAGCAGGGCTAAGCTCACAAACCTTGAAGGGCCCAGATGCCAGGCGCCACCACAGCAGGGCTCAGCTCACAGACCCTGAAGGGCACAGATGCCAGGTGCCACCCCAGAAGGGCTAAGCACACAGACCCTGAAGGGGCCCAGATGCCAGGAGCCACCCCAGAAGGGCTAAGCTCACAGACCCTGAAGGGGCCCAGATGCCAGGTGCTACCCCAGACGAGCTAAGTTCACAGACCCTGAAGGGGCCCAGATGCCAGGTGATACCCCAGACGGGCTAAGTTCACAGACCCTGAAGGGGCCCAGATGCCAGGTGCTACCCCAGACGGGCTAAGTTCACAGACCCTGAAGGGCCAAGATACCAGGCGTCACCCATGTCCGCTGGGGGAATCCTGGCTTCTTCATGCAGAATTATTTCTTGATGCCCTCTTCCCTCCCATCTGCCCAGGGATGAGTTGGAGCTTACCATCTCTATTATACATCCAGGTTACCTAATATTACAATTATGCTCCCACCACATGTAACATCAATTGATTATTTATGTACTAGAGTACTAGAGCTGTGAGTGTGATTTGTACCTGTGCTTTATACCCAATAAAGCTTAATTCCACTAAGTATGTATATGTGTAATGTTATCTCTCTAATTACCCTTATTACATTAAGCAAATACTGGCTGATACCCGTGTGGAATAGTAAATCAATGGAGCGTCGATGTATCACTATAGTGGGGGCAATAAATAAACCAACAAAAAATCAATATACAATGAAGTCAATGAGGATATCTTAGTTCTCATGTTTTGATGCAGAAAAACAAGGACATTTCCATAAAGGAGTATTTCAGAATATTCAGTGACCCAATATACAGTCCTCACTATCTTTTTCATCTATTCTCCCACGGTTTTACTTTTCTGTAGATCAGAAAAATCCAGGTTGCCAATTGCCGTTTTGGTAATTTCAAATTTATCCAATGCTCCTTCCACTTTTCTCAAACTAATCCAACTGTTGATGAAACGTCGACATGGACTTTGTTAAGAAAGTGGACGCGACATCAAACATCGCAAATTAAAGTACTAAAAATCATTGTTGGAATATTTAAAGGCGCACCCTACATTGTCAACATTAAAGAGACACTTGATGTTTGCATGTGGCGATTTGACCGAAGCCTTCCCAAGCATCATGGTGAGGAAAAAACAAGGTGTCCAGTGGCCATCCATCTCCAGTGGTCCACGAAGATCAACGTTAGCCTCAACATTGAAGAAGTATAACGGACCTAATGGTGGTCTGGAACCGCGTAGTGTAGTTGGAAAATCTCTGCGCATGGAACAGGCCAATGCCTACTTTTGTCTGGTATTTCTGGATCAGCTCAACATTCTCACACAGAGCAAGACCACATGCAAGTTAAAGAGCTGTCTCAGAGTTGTTTGTACACAGGTTGATATGATTATGAATGGGAGGAATGCCAAGATAATTGGTAGACAATAACTATGGTGTCAGGCTGCAGCAAGCTATAATAGTGTGGACTGAAAACATCTGTTTGGATGGTGGACTTCCGCCGCAGCAACAGATGCAGGTAGTCTGTTTATGATATCAAATGAGTCCAACCACAATGTACAAAGAAAGCAAGTATTATTGCCATATTTTGTGTACAATAAGTGTTAGTCATTTAAGATATTATAAGTTTCAACATACTCTCGGTCATCTTGGGTTAATTGATTTCACAGTTTGACTCCCACAATCACAGTTGATTTTGCCCAACTAAACTCTCATTTTGTAACCTTATTTCTAAGTCCAGAGCATTCCTATATTTTTATTTGACAAACCCCTCACTCTCTTGTACCCAAATATCAAAGCATATGTTCACAATTTATCAATGTTTACCTTGATATGTTGATAAGCTAATGAGATTAATATTTAATAGTACAGGATGTGTTGGTGTGGTTGTTAGGGTCAATAAATCATGATTCAGGGTGAATCGCTTAACGATAAAGTTGGAGGACCAGTAAGGTACATAGGTACTTCATGTATTGCTGAGTAAGTTGGTGATCGTGTAAGGTATAGGTGGCATTGTACAAAATTAGTTTGTGAGCCTGTAAAGTAATGTGTCATCATGTAGAATGATTTGGTGAACAAATAAGGTAATGTGTCATCATGTAGAGTGAGTTGGTGAATCAAATAAGTAATGTGTCATCATGTAGAAGTTGGTGAATCGGCGAGGTACATGATTACGTGTCAAAGTTCTGAAGGGGTTGTGAGTTTGGAGTTGGTGACCCAGTTAGGTAATGTGCAATAGTGCAGAATGGGTTGAACCACTATATATATATATATATATATATATATATATATATATATATATATATATATATATATATATATATATATATATATATATATATATATATATATATATATATATATATATATATATATATATATATATATATATATATATATATATTGTAGGAAATCAACTCGGTACAAAGTGTTTAGGATGAAGGTATCAAATATAAGTGATGAGGGCAATTCAAATCTAATATTTTTGAGGAGAAGGGTAATTCATATGTTTATACATAGTTATGTACGTATGACTGTGAAAAAGGAAAATCCATATTTCCACATTCACATCGTAGGCCTATCTTTTTCCAAACAATTATAAGATGTCAAGATTAATTTACACGAAATTAAAATTTGATGTAAAAATGACATGAGCACACAAACCGATGAGTGAAACTCAGGTATGTATTAATTAAAAATATACATTGTATAAAAATAATAAAATTCAAACTATTCTGAAATTTAAGATTTCATGTATTTGTTCATAACTCAAATCATGTTTCAAGTCAAGCATAAAGATACAAGGATGATTATTTTCTCTTTGTGTGAAATGCTTGTATATAATATGCATATATGTGGGCACATCATAATGTAATTACCTGGATAAAGATTTTAATTAAAATAAACAGAATCTTTAGAGTAATAGATATGTCAGTGGTCTTAGCAGAATTTAGACCTTGTATGAATAATCCTCATCATTTAAATGAATTAACCTAATCATATCATATAACCGTCATTTGAGGAACCCTCATTGTTTCTTATTTGAATCTTGACTTACAACATTCCTTTAACACAATGAACAGGCTTGATAGATTCTATTCAAATTCTTTTTTTTCAGACCTGGACAAACTGAGATATAATCAGTGTAAATATTTGCTGCTGGGTATACATGAGAGTTGTTTACATCAGCTTATGTCATCTGACTGCAGACCAATCATTTATGCCAGAACAAAAATGTTTTTTTTCATGGAAAAAAACCCTCTGACGTTGTTCAGGTCAAAAGTTATGAAAACAGAAATTGGTTATGTTTACAAAGTACAGTGTAGCATTTATATTTACAGTTTACAAGTTGAAAAATTGAAACATGCTATTATAAAATGTATCGAAATAGGGTGTTATAATAAAAATTGTACTTTATAATCATTTGGTGCACAACATATATGGTTGTTGATTGATGCAAACTAGCAAAATTATCTCAATCAATCAACATATTTGAGAAACGTACACACATACCTCACATGCCATTTTGCTGATGAAAGAAACATCTTGGAATTGTATACCACTGATCATGAGTTTCTGCTAAATATATATTATGTAATCACATGGAGCTAATTAGAAATATAATTTGGTAAATGAAATACTCCTCAAAAGTAATGAAAGTATTTCATTAAGAACATACTATGATTAGTTATGACATCATGGTAATCAATTCTTGATATATCTTGTCAGTCATCACTCTTCTCAAACGATTGAATTAATCATTAACCTCATCTAATATATAAAAGGTTTTCATGATTATCAGGGGTGATTTTATGAAAGAGGTTAAATCATGCATATATATACACACACACACACACACACACACAGATATATATATATATATATATATATATATATATATATATATATATATATATATATATATATATATATATATATATATATATATATTTAGAAGCTGGTACAGATATGAGGTACTGGAGGTATTTTTGTCAGACCTCATTATGGGGTACCATCTCATACCTTATTGTGTGTGACAGGAGAGTGCCATCTGGTGTTAATAATGAAAGTATTTTACATACCTCACAAATCTAACATTCATATCAATGGAGCTAATGCCATTATCCACCACCAGGGCACTTATTACTACCTGTGACACTAGATGGCAGTGATTTATATAGTTATAGCCTGGTTGTATAAATATGCTTCTCAGACATGTTTTTTCAAAAAGGACTTGTACAGGTTACTTATGTAACTGTGACTAAGCAGCTGCACTATGAAGAGTGGGGTATTTTATATGCCTCACAGTACGTCAATGTCCCACAAGACAGGTCTGAGATTGGTAAAAACCCCATATCTGATACAATCTCTTTCTATATATATATATATATATATATATATATATATATATATATATATTCATAGTCAGCTTTAGTATAATAAAATGCATGTGATATAATAAGTAATGTGATATTTTGAGTATTGAAGGAAACAGATGAAAGCGTGTGTGGTCAGGTGGGAATGTATTGGGTTGTGAGGTTGAGGGATTGATGGACCACTGCTGTTGGTGAGTATGTGGCACTCCTCAGCATAACGAACCCCTGCCTCTTATGTTTGCCGGCCATCCCAGGGAGAAATATTGCTTGTATAACACATTGGCTCTGCCTGTTTATACTATGAGTTTATGTACACTCATCAGCCGCACAGGATCGTGATTGAATTTAAGAGGTTGGTTATGACATCAGTATATACCATCTGAATATATACCTCATCCATAGGTAAGATCAGTACTTTTATCCACTTAAACAGAATACATAATGGACATACATTTTATTAAAAAAGAGCATGGTAATTCAAAAACACGTAGAAAAAACAAACGTGTGCAGTAAGGCAGGCTATAATACAATATTTGTGAAGGAAATGATAAAATTGGCACAGATAACACAGAATGAAGTACGTACTTCTAGGGTTTTAGCATGCTTATGTAACATCTTAAACTTGCATCACTATGTAAATTCATACATGTCAAGACTCTCAAGGCATGAAACTTGTCAGGTTACTCCACTCAGACTTTGGATAACAGATGATATATCCATCCTCTTGCTAGAAGCACATCTGGTATGATCTAAGTCTGTTTAAGTTTTCTTGTATTTCAATCTATTAACCTCCGGGTTAGACGCAAATACATTTATAACAAGATTTTTATTTATTTTCAATATATAAGATCATATTTTATAAATAGTTATCAACAGATATGGTAGAGATAATGAAATAATTGATTTGAAACACCCTCTCTGATGATTTGAAAGAGTCAAAATAGCAAGAATCGTAGAAGGAACATAACGTTTTTTTTTGTTCATGAGAATTCAGGTACATATCGAAGTGAAATTGATGTAAGATAAAAGGAATAGAGTTTTGCTCATTTCACCAAGTACATTAGGTGTGGCATTCTATTTAACATAATCAAGGTCAATGGCATCTCAATATTTCCCAGGTAGGAACTGCACAGAATCTTCCCCAAGTAAAAACATAACATACACACATTTTCAATAGGGTTTCAAACCAAAGTGATGTGTTTTTTTTAGCTCCTAAATGATCTTATAATGAGAAATGATATTACCTCACAGCTATTGTGAGACATGACATCAAATGCTTTACTGAAATATAAATTTATATATATATATATATATATATATATATATATATATATATATATATATATATATATATATATATATATATATATATATATATATATAGGCATGCTGTTGGTTATCGGCAGCGTCTTAGAGACCTTACTATAACATAGAGCACGTGTTAGTCGAAGCACGTGGGACGCCGGTTTGGTGTTGAGGAAGTAAGGTTGGGGGTTCTACTTCAGATGGGGGATTTGATGGTTGTGAGACAGGCTGACCTTCTAGGCACCTTGCTCCTGTCTTAACACAATCCACCAACTACCCCAAACACACAACACATGTTTTCAGACAGAAATTACTCTGAGCCCGACTTTCAGCTAGTTTTTCCAAAAAAAAAGGCGTGGGTTAAAAGTGGCTCAGAAAAAGAAATAACGAATAATGATAAAATGACTTATCATAGCAAAGATGGTGGGTAGAACTGTTCATTCCAACTAATGCTCAACAGGTTCTTGCGACAGAGAAGAAGACGTGGCACATCTGAATAAAATATATTAGTGTCATTCCATCAAGCGTTGTGAAAATCGTGCTTAATATTGATGTATTATAACCCTCGTGACATAGTCCTACTTTAAATGTGGCTGAAGCAGTCCAATGAAGCGAATCGGCGTGACAGCGGGTTGTAAATCGGCACCGTTGCGACCCGAGGTCGGCTTTGCACAGAACCGAGTGGCCCGGGAGAGCTGCAGCTTAAGGGTTATCTTGATAAATCTACATCAAAATGAGATGCTTCAAGCGCATTTTGCCAATCATTGGTGGGTACACAGTGTATATACATATGATGAATGCTCACGCCTAACTCAAGTGTCTGCTGTTAAAAGCGATCCATCTGGTCCTGGCATGAGATTTGCGACTTGATATGCTTACGGTTATGTTCTAAGCAAAACCATGCACAAACTAAAATTGGGGGTATAGGCCGCATAGCCACTCCATAATTGAAACACACGCTTGATTCCGTCGAAAGCTAACACACATGATATATTAAAGTGTCAATTCAGTATAAATGAGTGGACTTTAAATGGGTGATTTGAGTCACAAAGAGATCATTAAGATTTGGAGCTGACATGTCATACATATCTCAATGAACTCAGCGCAATAGGTGAGAGGGTAGACTTTCTTTTGTGAAGCAGGGTACTGGAATATATTGTTAATAAGCCATTTTTTTTCATTTTACTTTAAAAGAATGATGTCAAGCTCATGATAAAATAATCTCGAATATAATAAAACTGTGCTTCCGGTTCGTCAAATAGTGGCCTCTTGTGAATATGAATAAAACAACAGTTATTATCATAGCCTATGCGAATGATAAAAATTCCTGCCATTCAGAGGCACACATTTAAAAAAGTTCTAAATGCAAATGGTCCAATCTGGTTTGATTAAAAACACAAAAAATGACTCTGGTCTTTGCTTATGAACTCAACCAATCTGTTTTGTGTCAGACAGGAATAGGTGATATCATAATGATTTACAATGCAATGTTAATCACTGCTTCTCACATGGGGCTGCTGCAGTAATTAAACATATTATGTATGAATGACATGGGTCACACAGCTTGCGATATATAAAGCCAAGGCTGAAGTGTAGTATATCACTTATGTTATAAATAGGTATTGAAACAGAGCAAAAAAAGAGATAGAATCAGATCACTATCTGAGTAATTTTTAAAATAGATTATTTTTCATCAGTTCATACATTTCATGGCTTGTAAAGTCAGCGATATTTGATAGAATTTGTATTGTTGATATTGGAATTAATCGGTCTTCTTCCGGTTTTCTGTCTTCAGCTCATGTGAATAATGAATGGTATCATACCAAAGTGTCGGGTATATTTTACCACACGTGAAAGTCACAAAAATTCTGGTGATGAAAAATGGTCAAAATTGGAGTACAGTTAGGTAATGGCATCAAGTTAGGTAATGGCATCAAGTTAGGTAATGGCATCAAGTTAGGTAATTGGAGTATAGTTAGGTAAGGGCATCAAGTTAGGTAATTGGAGTATAGTTAGGTAAGGGCACCAGGTCCATGTAAGTGAAGCGGCACAGGCAAATGTACAGCCCAATCAACTGGTTGTGGACGTCAGCTTAAGATAATAATAATAATAATAATAATAATAGACTTTATTTTCTGAGGATAATACATATTGAGGCGAGCTCATCTTCCATATGGTCCTCTAAGGTGTTAGTACATATTATATACACAGTTACATTAAAAACTTTAAAAACATTAAAATCTCAGTTTCTAGATAAATGCCACTTCATGTATTCATGTTTAAAACTTTCGAGTGACTGTGCTTCCCTTACATAACTTGGCAGGGAATTCCAAATCAAAGCACCAGAGTATGCAAACGAGTCTGTATACACCTTGAGATGTTTGTTACATTTCTGAAGATACAAAAGTGTCTTATCACTAGAACTCCTTGTTGTTCTTGTATTCACCTCATGGACATATTTGAACATGTTTTTCATATACACAGGGGTGAGGCCATTAAGTGATTTGTATACCATTTGTGCTTTTCGATATTGAATTCTTTCCATTACTGACATCCATTTGAGTCTTTGTAGTAAAGGTTTTGTGGCTGTCTGGGTGGGCAAGTCGTATATCATGCGGGCAGCTCTTTTTTGTAGCTAAAACAATTTACCCACAGGAGCCGATCCCCATACAGTACTGCAATAATCAAAATGTGGAAGTATAAAGGCCTGACAGAATTTTATGCGAGCTGCAGTTGGAAGAAATGGTTTAATCTGGCGGAATCTTGCCAGGAGCATACTGACAGTTTTGTGAACTTTGTCAACATGCCCCTTCCAAGAGAGATGCTGGTCCACCATTACCATTACCATTACCATATCAGTCACTCGGCCCATTCATTCATATACAATTATTACTTCAGCAAAGCGAAAAAGATAAAGAAAGTTCACAGATCTGTAAATCACACACCGATAAGTGGGCGCAGCCGAATTCTACCGGAGCTCAGCAGATGTTGGAAATATGGAGGGGCTTTAAGCTTCTGACCTTAGCGACAGTGCAGTTTGCCTTCTTGCTGGATATACTCCACATGACCATTAAATCAACACCAAGAGATGAAGGTCGGCAGCAGATGTGTGGAGAAATCACAGATTGTGCATAACAATTTTCTATGGGCCCCCATGTTGTTTGCTGTGTGGGAGGTGATAAGGGAAAAGATCGAAACAGATGCAGGCAATCCAATCCTCCCCACCCGGCTGTACTTTATTCTTAAAGCTCTCTTTTTTTCATCTTCTCCTATTCAAATCACCTTCACTCTTCTTCATCATCAAAGACGTCAGTCTCTACTCAACCATCCCCTACTCATCCAGCCCCGACTCATCCACCCCCGACTCATCCATCTCCTACTCATCCACCCCCGACTCATCCACCCCCTACTCATCCATCCCCTACTCATCCACCCCCGACTCATCCACCCCCTACTCATCCATCTCCCACTCATCCACCCCCTACTCATCCATCCCCTACTCATCCATCCCCGACTCATCCACCCCCGACTCATCCACCCCCGACTCATCCATCTCCTACTCATCCACCCCCGACTCATCCATCTCCTACTCATCCATCTCCTACTCATCCACCCCCGACTCATCCACCCCCGACTCATCCATCTCCTACTCATCCACCCCCGACTCATCCATCTCCTACTCTTCCATCTCCTACTCATCCATCTCCCACTCATCCACCCCCGACTCATCCACCCCCGACTCATCCATCTCCTACTCATCCATCTCCCACTCATCCACCCCCGACTCATCCATCTCCTACTCTTCCATCTCCTACTCATCCACCCCCGACTCATCCATCTCCTACTCATCCATCTCCCACTCATCCATCCCCTTCTCAACTATTCCCTACTCAACCATCCCATATTCATCCATCCCCTACTCAACCTTCCCCTACTCCGAATTCCCCTACTCAACCTCCCTTTTCTCAACTGTCCCCTACTCAACCATCCCATATTCATCCATCCCCTACTCAACCTTCCCCTACTCCGAATTCCCCTACTCAACCTCCCTTTTCTCAACTGTCCCCTACTCAACCATCCCATATTCCACCGTCCCCTACTCAATCTTCCTCTCTTTGAAAACTATCCCCTACTCATCCATCCCCAACTCAACTATCCCCGACTCAATTATCCCCGACTCAATTATCCTTATTCACCCATCCCCTACTCAAACATCCCCGACCTAACCATCCCTTACTTACCAATCCCCTACTCATCCTTCCCCTACTCAACCCTCCCCTACCCAATCTTCCCCTACCCAACCTTCGGTAATGAACCCTAAACAACCTGCTTACCAATCTCCTACGCAATAGTTCTCTCATCAACCACCCCTACTAAATCATTCTTACCTCAATAATCCCTTACTTGACCATTTCTTATTCAATCATCCTCTACTCAACCATCCCCTACTTTATCATTCTCTATTTATCCAACCATTCCTTACCCGACCATTCCTTACCCAACCCTTCCTTACCCGACCATTCCTTACCCAACCATACCTTTCCAAACCATTCCTTACCCGACCATTCCTTACCCAACTATTCCTTACCCAACCATACCTTTCCAAACCATTCCTTACCCGACCATACCTTACCCAACTATACCTTACCCAACCATACCTTTCCAAACCATTCCTTACCCGACCATACCTTACCCAACTATACCTTACCCAACCATACCTTTCCAAACCATTCCTTACCCGTCCATTCCTTACCCAGCCATTCCTTTCCCGTCCATTCTAAATACAATCTTATCTTTTTCTAGAATGCATTATCCCAACTTCTCATAAACTTCTCACTGCTGCAAATATTTCCTGTACCCGTCACTCTCTTCTTACCTCAACCACCTTCTACTCCACTCTCATCTATGCTACTCTGTACTCCATCCTCTGAAACCTTCCAATTGTAAACATTTCCCTCCTCAACATAACCAGCTAATTTTGGAACCTCTTTTAATCTCAAACCTACATAATTCATTATCCTGCCATATCCTTAACACGCTTCTCTACGTCTACCTAATGCACAGATGTCGAATATATCATCGTGGGTTGGGAAGTATTACAAGAGGCCCTTTTCTCTGGCTGAATGGAAGCTGAATATTTGCCACATGTTCACGCCCTCTAGTATGGCAATGTTGTACATGACTAATGAAACATCCATTAGAATCACAAGTTTTCATCACTATTCTACGCATTTCCACGTTTTCATATTTACTTCCCATTATCGTCATCCAACAGCTGAGTATGCAGTCTTGATATAGGTTCCATATTTAATCAGACAAACAACTAAAACAAGCGTTCAATATTTGTTGAATCATTTTCTTTCTACAGAAACTTTCACGCTGATCCGTGCATGTTTAAAGGTCTTTTTTTATCTGTGTGCACGAGATAACCAAAATATAACATAAAAATGAGAGGCTTTTGTTCAAATAACAAAGGCATATATGGAACAAAGTTGCATAAGTTTTTATATGGCAAATTTTAGGAACAGTTCTTGGCTACGTTGAGAGGACCAATTACCCTCACATTATTAGCTTTCTTACACAGCCAAAGTAGATTGAAATATTTCAATGCCCCCTTGAGGATTACTCATAAGATGCCAATCAAAGTTTTTCAATTAATTTGAAAAATAAAGTTCATGCTAATTGCTTTGATATTGCTTTCACAGTGTTATGCCGATTTATTGATTAGTTATCTCAGGTTGTCTCCCATGCCAAGAAGCCATTAGGTTTTACTGCCAGTAGCTGCATTAGTGTTTGATAGGCATTCTCAGGTTGTCTAGCTGGAGTGATGCACCCAGCTGCCTGAGCAGTTATATACAATACAATACATCTCTACCATGTTACAAAGTCATCACCTTTGTACCATTGAGAAATTTATAGATTGATGCCAATGAACCTTGTTATTTAACTATCTGTCTTACTCATCAAACATCTGGATGTTTTTTATGTATGTAAATTTATAGTAATTTGATAACATATTTTGTCATGTTTAATTATGCCTCAGGTATTTTTACTCCCGTGTTTATCATCTATCTGCTCAACAAATTGCCCGATTATAAATCAGAGCACTATCCCATAACCCTCAGGTCACAGGTGTTGTAAAGTTGTAAAATAGAATATCGCAAACCTAGAGATATAGATACGATGAATATGCTGATTAATGTTAAGTAGGGTTTATACATGTATTTATTGATCTATTTGTACCCAACGACATGTCAACAGATATGGTCAAACGTTTATTGGTCATTTAGTGCAGAACAATATTGGTTCAAACTGTAGTGGTATTCCGCACACCTGCCAGAAGCAATTGATATATAGAGTACTATTTCCCTATCTGTTATGCCAGTTATGTATCTATCTGGAGCAATGAAGTTGGAGGCTTTGATTGCTTGAAATTTGGAAAAAGATATGGTATTCCTCAAGTTAAAATAGTTTTAAGTGGGAAGTGAAATGATTTACTTTAAAAAGTAGGTAATTATTAAAGGTTATACTGTCTGTAAGATTGAATAAATAATTGTAATACTTTTGTGAGATCGTATGTGAATCCAGTCTTTCAAGGTACATGTTAAGGAAAAATATTCTCAATGCTAATTCAGCAAAGTATTTTATTATTATTTTTTTCATTCCAAATCATATTATATGATTATGATTCAAACCAATGTTTACTTTTATGTATCTATAACCGCCAAGTTCAAATTTGAAACCTTCTATCTCTCGTTCTGAGGTAAATGTCATCAATCATTTCTGTCAGATAAAGAATGCCGTTTTCATAGCCGTAAGCGATATGATACAACCCTAATCTCAGGGTGAGAGAGAATGCAAGACCCTTGTTCTGTCATGGACCACCCCTGTCTTCTTTGCATGGGATAACCATTTTGTACATTCTTTTTAGAATTGGAAATAAGTTTAGTCTTCAAAACGGGACCATTACTGCCAATAGATATCTAAGGTAGAGGGGTAACTTGAAAGGAAAAACACTTTGTTTTGTACTCTACTCAAAGTGGTCAATTCTATCTTATTGTTCATTCGGTGAATATAGACCCTATTATCTCATGAATGTCACGATCAATATGGGTGACCCAGGACAGTCAGAATAGTATTATCTTGTGTCTCGTCTCAATTTGATGATAATTGATTTCCAATTGCTTACTCCCAGTGAAGTACAATATTATCCCAAATGAGCGACTGGAACATGATGTTCGTCTGCTTCGTTCTGGCGGAGACGCTGATGCATGATGGTATGTTTCGCGCGGTATGTCGGAGATAAAAGGTCAGCTAAAGATCTGCCGTGGGAATGTATACAACAGGAAAATTCGATCTCAGTTTCCTGAGGATAATTGTTATGTTAATCTACCAGTTAAGTTTACAAATACAACCAACCTGATAATATGAAAACATTCTTTTGAAATAAGTATTTTGAAGTCTAAAATTTCTACGATAAATAATGAATCATAATATGTGTTATGAAAAGGTTCAGTATAGTTTATATATCAATTATATTTCAATGAATAATATAAATATATCGCAACTGGGTTTACGATGTTCTTATTTAAAATATGCGGATAGATAAAGTAAACGCATTAGGTAGAGATTGGCTAGATGATCCCCTGATCTGACCTGCAACCAGGTCAAGCATGTTAAGATAGTGGATATTGCTTTTAGGTTTTGCCCTGTCTAGCTGACAGGAACACTTACACTTGAATGCATGTGTACATCCTGTTATGGCTATATATAGCCTCAGCCTCCTTGTTGTAATGGACATCATCTTCACAGTGGAGATCTCTGGGAATGAATGGAAACAAGACACGCACTCCGCCATTTTATATTACATTCAAGAACTACTTATGGACCTCTTAAATGCCTCTTCGAATATCTGTTCATTTCTAAAAAAAACTGTTATCGACTCTATGTTATTTTTTGACATTCTGTGGAAACTTGATGTTGTTCAAGGTAAAGAGCACATTCTGTAAAAGGATTCGCTGTCCTAAAGATTTCCAACTAATGAGGAAAACGTCATCAGTTTGTGTGCTCCACCCACGTGCTCTCTTTGTCACACGCCTTTGTACGTACATGCACGTGTATTCCAAATATAGAAAAATTGTGAGAACTAAATACAAGACGTGTTATTCCCTTTAGAGAAAATACCAAGCATTTTGAGTAAAGTCTTTGGTATGGAACCAGAATGGGAGATAAAAAGTTGAATGGGGCATCGTCGTGAAAGTATTGCGTTTCTGGCAAAATCATTTGCAATAGAATCACAAAGCTGGAAAGCTTTACAAACACTGCAGCTGTAAGTTGGTCGAGAAAGGGCTCAAAATACCTCAAGGATATCAAGAAAGGATTCCTTCAGCGTTTACATTATATCATGGTTTTTTTGTTTTCTTTTTTAAAAAACATTTTGTTTTCTTTTTTAAAAAACATATCTTGTTATTTTCTGTTCTGCCATTTCTGTTCTGATAGGTGTTAGATAACTGATGTATGACATGATACCAATCCTTTTTGATCTAATACTTCAGATAAGTAGCTGAATTGATTCTGTCACTTTCGATGGAGAAGGTTATAAGATGAGAGAAATCCATTAAAATACACAACACCTGAAACCAGCAAATGCGATATATTTATTTCTCTACCATCTGCGTTTTGTTGTAAATCCGTCCCAAAAGAAACTTCAGGAGGTCAGGCTAGACTTCCTCTGATGGGAAACAAGCTATGATGATATGTCTTAACTTGAATGCCCTTTTCTCCTAATTGTAAATGTAAATGGTACACCTGTTCTGGCAGATCATCCAATGTGAAGGTTCAACCAGGGCTTAGCAAATGTTAATTAGCGTCAAGGATGTACTGAGGAAGCATAAACAGGGGATTGTTACATTCATATAAAAGTGTCAAGCACTTATCTCTATTAGTATTAAAACAATACAGCGAAGAAACCTTTTTTCGTAATGACATTGTTTGCAATTTGTGGTCAGTCTTAACTAGGTCAAAAAGGTAAAACGGTGTTAGAATTGATTGTAAATATGTTAGAATAGTAATCCTGATTTGTACAAATGCAATCAGCAGGTCAGGATAGGTCCTTTACATGTTATACAGATGATTAGCATTTGTTGGATCTCAGAATGATAACTTGTCATCGTGGTTAAGAATTTGTGGACATAAACCTGGCTTGTATACAGGAAAGTGAAAGCAATAGGTCAATGTAAAGAGGTGAAGGTGAGAAGTATGCAATTTTAAGATCTCAGTAATGCTCATACAATGGCCAGACGATACTGGAATGCAATAAGAGACAAGGCACCAGATGGCACTGGTGGTGTCTCCTGGCAGCGCCATCTGGCGACTGCGTTCTTCTGTTTGCAAGAATCTGCTGTCTCTTCCTGAAGACAATATCAAGCTCCTTAAAAGGAGGCATATCTTATCAACACAGACACACTGGGGTAGGATTCACCAGAATAGAGTTGGCTATACAGCATCGGCAGCAACTCCATCCTTTAGATAGAATGATTGGCTTCCTTAGATTGATAAACAATGGTATCAAATATATTTTAGGAAAGGTTTTAAGTATATGAAAGAAGTAGCCATTCCCCATGTACGGCTTTCAAACGTATTTACATGAATCCAGTGAGTTAAGATGATTCCTACTAATGGCCTGCCATGATACCACAGTTTTTTATATGATCCCATCAATAGTTTCGTCCCTTTATTGTGTCACATGTCCCTGCCTTATACAACAATGACAATGACTTATAAACAGACGTCCGACATGCTATGGCATTCGCTAGTTATAAAAAGACCTGCCACAGGCCGAGGGATGCCCAAGCTATAATCATTGGGTTGTTTACACCGTGGGGACAGTGAAATGCTGCTCTGGCAAATCCAACAATACAGGCCAAGTGATACTTACACCAGATAAGCCTGGTTTATTGTGTATGATTATCCAGGTAGAGTAATAATATTAGGCATGTGGCTGTGAGACGTCATTATTATGTGTCCACGGCATGTCTAAATAGGCGTTGATGTGTATGATATGGGATTGATCGCTACATGAGGCTGGTAGGTCTAGGGTGAATCTCAACCGTCAATAATCTCATATCTGATGTGTCAAGCTATATCAAGTCACCTGCATTCCTGTCCTACCCATAATAGTCTTCTGGATTATTTTTCACCATTTTTTTTCCAAATGCAGTGATCACAAGGAAGACGGGAATTCCGATCATTGGTGAGCAGGATGGAATATTATTATCAATCTAATTTAGATGTTCAGACGGCGTGGTGTACATGGCGAATTTACATTGATCTATCTACTTATCTGTTCAAGGGTACACTAAATAAAACAAATGAGATTAGTGATAAAGAAAAATAATGGAGAAAGGGTTAAATGATTGGCTTGAAAACAAGGAAATCCAATAGTCTCATATCATGACACAATGCTTAAATGGCACTATAGTTTGCTCATAAACAATAAATATCTACAACGCCAAACACATTATATCATAGACATATTTCATAGAGGAATTCCATACAATCTTAAATCGATTCTGGCAATTTACAAATTCAAACCTATCTTCCAGTCTAAGATAGCATTACTATGCACTGGCGATATTTCTCTTCTTAACATTTAACTCACATTTAATATTCCCTGGAATGATCATGATGATAAGATCTGTTTTTTTCTCATCTCTTATTTCGGAGGGGAGTAAAAGTAAGGGCTGAGTGTGAGATAGTGAAATCGATATTGGAATGTGAGATTCTGCTTGTGTAGGTTTTTGCCTATGGTCAATACAAGCTTCACAGACAAGCAATGACATATGGGTGACGGTCCTGACACCCCAAACTTCCGCCAGTAAAGATGGCCATTTTCTGCATTCACAAAGCCCAAATATCGATCCTGCGATTGAACATTGAGATAAACATTTCAGAAGTAAAATGAGATTCCAGTTAAGATCATCTACATGTAGAGGAGAGAAGACAATTTTTATTTAATATTCATTGGTTTTTTTAAGCAGATATATTGTTACTGGTGCAAAAAGCTGTGTGATCACACAAGAGTAGTTGTTTACTTTGAATGTGCTAAAGCTACAGAAATGGTAACCTAATTCTAACACAAACAGATTTTAGGAGATTTAAGGCAACTGCTCTGCAGGATGCAATAACATCACACAAGACTCTTCCTGAACGACCCTTTGATCTTGATGAGAAAGATATAACAAGCCGCCATATCTGTAATAGATAGATAGGATACTCTCGACTCTTATGATGGTAACTTGACCAGACTAGATCTCTCATACGCGACCAGGTTATGCTAAGGGGATATTGTGGAGCGAACCCCGCCTTGGGCATGAAAACACAGTACTGGAAGATGTGGCGTGTATCTAGCGGCAAGGTAAGTAGGGTGAAGACAGGTATCGCTGTACTTGAGGGTATGACCTAGATGATTGGGATTAAGTGTTATGTATATGTATGCTACAGGGCACTTAAGTTCAGGGTTCAGGGTATATATATATATATATATATATATATATATATATATATATATATATATATATATACATATATATATATATATATATATATATATATATATATATATATATATATATATATATATATATATATATATATATATATATATATATATATATATATATATATATATATATATATATATGTGTGTGTGTGTGTGTGTGTGTGTGTGTGTGTGTGTGTGTGTGTGTGTGTGTGTAGGTATAGCTTACGTAGTTATATAGCTTACGTAGCTATATACAAAAAGCTGTAATTAATTACATGTTTATGCC
The DNA here is from genome assembly GCA_949316495.1 of Amphiduros pacificus. Taxonomy (NCBI): domain Eukaryota; kingdom Metazoa; phylum Annelida; class Polychaeta; order Phyllodocida; family Hesionidae; genus Amphiduros; species Amphiduros pacificus. The sequence goes on along the minus strand of OX439001.1, from coordinate 50,940,184 downwards.
TGTTAGAATTACATTAAGCAAAGAATTGTTTGGCTATAAACAATAGGCCAGACTTATCACAATATAAGATATAGAATAGCCGCCAAAATACAGAGAATGCATGTGTTTATGATTAGAGGTACACGTGACAATACATTTCATCATCTCATAAAGATACATGCGTCTGATCATGGCATTCATCCAACATGTTAGAGGGAGGCAGTTATCTTGACTCCTGTCAGAGACTTTTCATTCGCACCTTGTCTGCTGAGTTAACTATCTTTTGGGGTATAATCCTTTTTTTGTTGGATGGAAAGAAAGGACAAACATATGTTTTCGGTTCGCTTTCTTTACAGACTTTGTCCAGCATTCTGTGAAGGATAGAAGGTTTATGATGTTCGCTGGCATGTTTTACTATAATTGTTAACAAAGATTAACAGAAAAGCAATGTATTTCATGGAAATTATAGATTAGCTGATGAGTATATCAATATATTGCATAGATACTATGTTAAAGGCTTGTGAACCTTTATTGTTGTGCATTATTGATAAACATATAATGCTTAGGACAAGAATACATTGCAAAGATATGATAAAATAGTTGTTAAACTTTCAATATTATGCATAATTGATTAACATATAATTGCTTTGCCTGTTTTAGGGTGGGCTGGTGTAATGATGCGAGCCTGGAGCCGCCAATACAAAAAGCGGCTTGCGCGGTGGCGTCCTCACCAACGACAGAGCAGTATATATGAGAGAGAAGTGATAATAATGGCTAGTAACCGACCGCCCCAGCGCCCTTCTCGCCGCCTTCTACAACGCTCCTCGCGCATGCAGCATTCATAAAGAGGTGCCGCGGTCCAGCCGCCTTGCTGTAACACCACTTGAGACAGTTGAGGTTTATGTTGTGATCGCCAAGCTATGCCATCTATGATTGCTGCAGCCGACCAGAACCGCTTGGATTATTATTCTGAGCTGCTCACGGCAATCATAGTAGGGAGCCATGACATGGCGGTGGTGAGGACGCCTTAACCGTGCCCATATATACTCTGCTCAAATCTCTCTGCAATATACCTTGGAAGGAAACCTGTACCCTAAAAACAACAACATGTTTGCCTCGGCTTTACGCTGCTCTTTCTCCTGTGGGTTTATTACTCAGAAAAGTTTTGCTTTAGCATCTTAGCTAGGCACGAGCCTGTGTGCACTTGCCGGAGCAGGAGGGATCTGCCTCAGCAGTCCAGCAGTACCCGGGCGAGGCACACTTGTTGCCCGCCACTGAGAGGGGGTAGCCTCACCGCAAGGTGCTGCTCCGGGAGAAAAAAAAGGTGTTTGAAGATTCCACAATGCTACCCCATCAGGTGATATGGCTTGGAATGGTACTCGCTTCAATATGGACACAATTCTTAGTGTCCAACCTGGAGGCAACATTTGATAACAATGACATATATGAGGGATCTGGTGACATAGATGATCAAATTGGACACAGATTAGAGACTGAGGAAACTCTTGCAGAGAAAGAAGAAGAATTAGAAAAACAGGCCGCCAGGGACGTTGTGGATAGATTTTTATCAATTGTTGAACAATATGAGCAAAATAAGGATAACTGCACTCCAGGCACGGAGTTTAACTTGGGAGAAGGGGTGGTAGCGCAGTATGGAGTGCTGCGATATAAGGCCCAGGCTATGGTGGCCGTTAACAGGGCCAACTTCCTAACAAGGATATGGAAGGGTAGTCCTCAACAATTATTGGATTCAGAATATTTCTTTTTTTCTGCAGTGAGAGAAATGGTTGAGGGAGATGATGATTTGTTTGCGGCAGGGAATTGTTACGATTTTAAGGAGTACAAGAATTATACGTTGTTTTGCCCGTATGCGTATAGACTGCCTAATGATTCTAGTGAGGTGATGGTGAAAGATCTATCTGTGGAGTATAAATACTTGTCAAACCAATCAGAGTTCTTCTGGTCAGCCAGGCTGAAAGCGGAGAACAAATTGGAAGGAAATTACAATGAGACCAAAGGTGAGTTCGTAATGTTATCTAATATTTTCAAACCAATCGTCTATGATATGATTGTCTGCATTTTGAGAGCATCTATTATAAATTTCTCAATAATTGTCAATGATAAATGCAAACTTTCTGTTCTTGCATTATACATTGTGATGAGGTATCATTCATCAGAAAGGAAAACTATAAATATCTTTAATGCTCCCCTTATATGAACGCATGCATTTCAGACAAACACTCTCATATCTTTGTCTCCAATTAGATACACGTGTTAATAACATCTATAATTACATCCTATAATATGCGAGAAATTACGTATGATATTGGAACCACGTTGATGTGCTTTTGAATTTAACGAGCACCCTGATTGAACATTGTCGTGATTCTTCGTATTGACAGCTGGTGGCAAAGAACCATCCGTCAGAGGCGGAGTGAACACCATACACCGCTACATTTGTCAACTCTTATTCATATTGCTATTAAATCCTCCATATCATTTTGTTCTGCTCAACAAAATGCGGTGTTTTTAAAGCAGCAAAGCTGAGAGATAATCATACTTTGATGGGGACACATATAGGTATATATATATAGAGAGAGAGAGTGAGAGGGAGTGAGACTATAGTCATATCTACAAGTAGGACGAGGCTGACATTGCCTCCAGATTGAGCAGCTCAGATGAAGGGGTAGTCAGCTAACACACTGCTGCAGCCCTGATGCAAAAGCAAGCTTCGGGAAATGGCATGGTCATAGCCAAAATATTACAAATGAAGAGGGAAAAATTAGACCTAGGTTGGTGATTTTGTGCCGTTGTATTGGCGTCAATAAAGACTGACGAATACCAATAAATGGGGCGACAAAGGTGGTTATTCTGTGCATTGTTTACATACTCTGATAGTGTGTCTCAGTGAATGCAAATGCCAAAGAGCATGTGACCTTTCATCAGCACATTGATTAAATGCAATCAAGACTACTCCCTACTGGTTTCTCTCATTGATCAATAAGGATCAACACCATCATAAAATGATATACATTCACTGCTCCATGACTCTTTGACTCAGTCATCGTGTGCATATTGTGTAATAAGGAGGCTGTAGTATTGGGGGTGTTTATTTGCCCAATGTAATTAAGGCTTGTTGGAGGTGCTGAAACCGCCGGAACGTAAGGGTTTACAAACACAGGAGCTCAGTGGTGTTCAAAGATCAAAGTGAAGTTGTGGCATAAAAGTTGGACTAGAATTGCCCCCTGGCTTTATCTATGGCCATATCTCACCGACAGCCAGTCCTCCTACAACCCGATAGCCTTGCCAGACCGCTACCCGCTTTTTTTAACCCCATAAGCATTTCTGATTTTATCTTCTCTTTGCTATTTCTCTATCTCTCCCTCTTGATTGGCCACCCATCTGAGAATGTTTACGGGCCTGCATTCAAAGTAGTAAACTTTCACAAATTATGTGGTTTGCTTTTGATTCGTGGAACAATAAAAGTGTTAAGAAGAATGTCAAAACATCTAACATCTATCAGCCTCTAATCTGCTACCACAACAGCACCAACTAAAATGTTGAGGCCTATTGATCTATGATTACATATCCATATATACCCTGATGGGCTTTGATCTCTGTACATGGTATTATCGCCCCCAGCCACCTCTCAATTCGTGCTTTTTGCTGTTTGCTTAGAGCGCATAAGGGAGTTGGTACTTGCATAAAAACAAACTTTGATATGGTTAGATAACCTAAACTAATGACTACACATGTCGGCCTCCCACCCAACTTCAGACCATCAGCACTCTAAAGAAGGCTACAGGTGGTAATAACAGCAAATCTAATATAATATTATGTACATTACACGCTTTACTCTTTCTATGAACCTATTGGAGACGATGTTTTCCGAGCAGTTATCACTATATAAGTCTGCTCCAATCATTTAATTATTTAACACCATGATTGGCTTACTAAGTGAAAGGAAGAAAGATATATGTGGATGAAGAAGTATACTATTGAAAGCATGTTCAGATGTTTTTTATGAAAGGAGAGATAGCGTTATCAATCAATTATAATGCGAGGGCTGATCAGGTAGGGCAGGTAATTCGTCTGAGGAATGTGTTTATTGAAGTCTACCTGCGGAGAACCATTGCTGTAAGTTGTAAATCACAGGTTTTATTGCATGGCATTTGCTCAACTTCTCTCATAAATGCAACATGTATAATCCAGTAAGCCTTTTTACTATTGGCGGAAGTTGTATCAAGAGGTGCCAAATGTTGTTTCAAATAATGATGTGTCTTACATGTTTTATATCCTGGCATAGACTATGTGTAGGGTGACTTGACATGCAATGGCAATACCTTCTTATGTAATTGCGTATTAGCTTAAGCTACAAACACACTATTTTTCAATTTAGACCATCGCACATAGATTAACCACAGACAGTGTATTATCTTAATTTTCTCATCTCAACGATTTGTTGCTATGGATTTTATATACGCTCAAAAGCAGCTTGTCACTTAGATGTGGTTCGCCACAGTTTTTGTACAATAGCTCCAGGCAGTGACAATCAATGTTGCACTTAAGCGACTGAGAGCCTTCCACACAAGTTGCAAACAGTTTGTGCTGGATTGTCTGGATATTGTTGACTCAAGATATGTACACTAATGTTACCTATATATCTGAGGGACCCCATTCAAAATAATGATATTTTTATAGAAGTTAGTGTCTGATAGTGTGGTGGGAAACCAGTTTTATAGGTCTGGAAGGAGTGGCATTGCAGACGGCCAGTGATGTCCGGAATTTTGTGATACCCTGATATCCTGATTTATTATGGGGGAACACCATGCAGGACCTCTTTCCTCCATACTGCGTTATGCTATTATCGCTAGCATTCATTTTAAAACATGGCTTTACTTTTACAGCTTCATGTGAAATGAGACGTTGTGTTTTTTTTACTAAGATCCCTGTGCCTTTTTAAATTGAAAATAGACACTGTTGACAGAAGTTCACAAAAACAAAAAGAGAGGACACAAACATGTGGCCTGACAGGCACGTGCTCTATATAGTGTCACCTTGGACAATCTGGTGTCGAATGGTCGGGCAACTTCCAGAGGACACGGCATATTGTAAATAGAAGGGCATGTGAAAAATAGACCAAGGTCATGTAAAATATAGAACCTAGAGAAGCGTATCAAGTCATTGGATTAATCCCATGTTAAACAGTGACTTTAGAAGTGTAGGGCCATAAAGCCAGCCACTGAGACTATATGCGTAACTCTTCAAGATGACTTGGCACATTACATTTGCAATGTCATATAGGCATGATGATACAACAATATATGACATACCTATTCATTCTAATCCCCTCCTCCAGAGCCAAAATGTCAATATTGAAAAGAAAACATTAATTAGAAACGTAACAAGGCTCTACGTTGAGTGCAACATCAGAAACGTATTTAGGTACAAGTTAAATGAGAGAATCAATTTTGGGTAATGAGAAAACGTAACTTTGTTTGATCGCTTGTGCTAACCTTGGTTTCCTTTGCCTTTGAGAGTACAACAGACATACAGAAAAGTCAACTGCCTTGGTGTTGGTCTGGTGTTCTGAGCACTGTCTTGTAGAAAGCACCGCCTTAAAGATGGACTGGTGTACTGAACATTGCCTTCATGATGGCCTGGTGCAATGAGCACTACCTTAGTGACGGCCTGGTGTATTGAACACTGCCTTGATGACCGCCTGGTATAATGAGCACTGCCTTGATGACGGTCTGGTGCAATGAGCACTGCCTTGATGACGGTCTGGTGCAATGAGCACTGCCTTGATGACCGCCTGGTGTATTGAACACTGCCTTGATGACCGCCTGGTGTATTGAACACTGCCTTGATGACGATCTGGTGCAATGAGCACTGCCTTGATGACCGCCTGGTGTATTGAACACTGCCTTGATGACCGCCTGGTGTATTGAACACTGCCTTGATGACCGCCCGGTGTATTGAACACTGCCTTGATGACGATCTGGTGCAATGAGCACTGCCTTGATGACGGTCTGGTGCAATGAGCACTGCCTTGATGACCGCCTGGTGTATTGAACACTGCCTTGATGACCGCCTGGTGTATTGAACACTGCCTTGATAACCGCCTGGTGTATTGAACACTGCCTTGATGACCGCCTGGTATAATGAGCACTGCCTTGATGACGATCTGGTGCAATGAGCACTGCCTTGATGACGGTCTGGTGCAATGAGCACTGCCTTGATGACGATCTGGTGCAATGAGCACTGCCTTGATGACGGTCTGGTGCAATGAGCACTGCCTTGATGACGATCTGGTGCAATGAGCACTGCCTTGATGACGGTCTGGTGCAATGAGCACTGCCTTGATGACGGTCTGGTGCAATGAGCACTGCCTTAGTGATGGCCTGGTGTACTGAACATGGTGCAATGAGCACTGCCATAGTGACGGCCTGGTGCAGTGAACACCGCCTTAGTGTCGGTCGTGTGTACTGAGCACTGCCTTGACGAGGGAGCAATGCTCTGAGATTAGCCTCTGCGCTGAGCACTTTACGACTATGGGTTGTGTTGTTTCTGAGCACGGTTGTGTTTCATAAATCCTGGACACGCCTGTTTGGTGGCAGAAAGATGCAGATTTATGGGTGTTTGTAAGGCGCAACGGCTGCAAGTGACAAATCTATCTCTCTTGTTTTTTAACCTTTTGTCATCATTGACATAAGGATCCCTCTGGCCCAGTTTCATTCCTTCCGGAAATGGATTATTAATCTGCCAAAAATATAAAATGTGATCACATTTTCTTTAAATTTTAATTCATTGACTCCTTTGAGGAATTTTTTTCCTCAGATAATATGAAAATAATATGAAATACTTTGATGAAGCAGTTAAAACATATTTTTTGAATATCAATGTTTTTGAAGGTGAAACGTCTGTCATTTATTCACGACATATGATGTTACATACAAACAACTAGCATGCTCAGGTGAGATATTATAACACATACAAAGACCGGACCTGCTCAGGTTAGACATTATATCCCGGACACAGGTGTTAAAATAAAGTCCATACACACACCTGGCATACACAGGTGAGATATCATAACACATACAAAGACCGGACCTGCTCAGGTGAGACATTATATCCCGGACACAGGTGTAAAGTCCATACAAACACCTGGCATACACATGTGTTATATTCTATTATATACAAATACCTGGCATGCTCAGGTGAGATATTTTACCACATTTTACATAACATATGTGTCATACATTGAAATGCTAATATAGCTTTACTCACATTTTCCAAATTACTCACTTTGAGCAGAGGAAAGCTTTCAAGTCTGTTTTGAAGCACAGTGTAATGAAAGGATACCGCATCCACTACAATGTACTACATTATATGCATATATATATATATATATATATATATGTATATATATATATATATATATATATATATATATATATATATATATATATATATATATATATATATATATATATATATATATATATATATATATATATATATATATATATATATATATATATATATATATATATATATATATATATATATAGAATTAGAAATAAAATGTAGATAAGATTTTGCCCAATTGTTCTCCTAGGATCCCAAAAGAATATTTGTAACAAACTAATATAGCAGGCATAACAAATACATAGAGGTTGATACGTTTCTCATATTTTTGATGAGCCTTACTCGGGAGGAAATGAAATGATTTTCATGTGCGAGTATGGCGGAGAAGTCCAGTGAGTATTACTATTGACAGCATACAACGTTCTCAACAGCAATCCGGGCTGTCTCGCTATCTCAAGCACACTAACATACCAGCCACTAGGAAAATCCCGATACGCTCATTTTGGTAATGTCTACATTGTCACATCTTATTATCTCTTTTTGTTGGTGACTTACTTTATATCTTATATTGCATTTAGTTAATTGTTTCGGTGCTATTCAAGAGTTGAGTATGATAGGATTTTGTCGACACATTCTTCTCACTGCTTTAAACTATGAAGATCGATATCAGTCTCAGAATAACATGCACAATTCAACATTAATTCTGATCGACACTAAACATATGTGATGAACATTTTGTGTGATATTTAGATTGCGCCTTTCGTCCGTTATGATAATCACGTATTGTGTGATTTCAATTTAACAAATATGATATTTTATATGGTCTTATGTGATGAGAAAAATAGCAAAATGCAACCATTAGTTTGATTTTCAAGAGGATATCGATATTAGTCATCTATTTAATCACAAGACGTTCTAGCGTTTGTTGTACTGACCTATCCTTTCACTTTCAGGGTCATAGTCAAGATAAATCCATATCCATGCTTTTTGTCATTCCAAAAATCGGATAAAATGTTAATTATTCATTAATGACTGCGGAAGTGTAGAGTAAGGTTGGTCCAGGTAGCCTGCGCTAATGATTGACCTAATCTTGCCTTCGTATAGAGGCTCTCTGCAGCATAATACATACAGGTGTAAATTATACGAAGTACTTGATTAATGTTCGATGAGTCATCTCACTTTGTAACTTTTGCATTTCCCGACAACATTTATCAATTACCATTAATGATGTGTTCATCACATAAAATTTGATGTCCCGCCTTTTGGAGCTAAGATCTAACATCTTTCTTTTTACAAACTCTGGCTCAATGGGAAAACGTCTCAGCCTAAAGTACACATCATTTCAGACCACTAACTATGTGGAATCTATAAAAGCCCCCCAAAAAGTATTGAATATCTTTAAGAAATCCCCTTAGGAAGAATCAAAGTTCCCGGGGTTGGTTGGCAAAATTCTCCATTTGCATTCAGGTCACGTGATAAGGTGTGGTTAATTAGACCGAGGTAGACATTGGAGTCAAGAAGCCCTGAGGGTGTTTCTCTTTCCATCTTTGGGTTAATTTTTGGCTTAAATACTGCTCAGTCAGCTTACCGTAATACTCTACTTAGGTTCTATTCTCTCTGAGGAATATGTAAGTTTTCTCAACTTACCTACTTCCTCGTTGTTTGCATACGGATGCGTGAACAACGCTATAGAGGAAACTATATATAAATACATCATATTATTAATATGTAATATCACTAATAATAAAAACAGACCGATTGAGGTTTGTAGATACTTATAGTGAGTAGTGTGAAAGAGAGTAGTCGACTCAAGTATGTATCTACAGCGTGTACTCACATAAACAGGTGTCTGGACCATCTGTGGTGACAATTTATCCCGGTTCTAGAGGAAGGAAAGCCCTTATCTGTCTTACTAAAGCAACGGCGGAACCCAACTCAGTTAATGTCCGTCCGAATCTAGTAAACAATATCCCTATAACGAGCCAGTACCAACCGTGAATTATATGGAGAAAACACCTGTTTGACGTCCAATTATGTCCTATTTTATTTATGCAGCGTCCTTTCTTGATTCTGAGATTAGATATATGAAGCAATACTTTGCTTCTGAAAAAACGGCAAATTAGCCTTGATTACCCGAAATGCTGGTTTTTTACTTGAAGGGCTTTCTGAAATATAAGACAAATAGTCATTTCTTCAGTCTCTGTCTCGCAATAACTGAATTATTACAGATGTATCTGTGTTAGCAACTAAAGTGGCATTCAATTAGGAGTATGAATTGAATGATTAATATGTATGTTATAATTATTGAAATATTTGTTTTATTTGTGCTGATAGATAATGCTGCCGTTCCAGGAAAGTAACTCATATTCCTATTGACCTTGTTAAATAGCCATTAGAATCTGTAATCCAATAGTTGAATAGTGTCTTATATTGTTACAATGACTTGTAGCAATTCTTCGTCCACGTTGGGGCATTTCCTAGAGTTAACGCTATATTCAATGGCAGTAGTTGTTTAGAAAATCATTTTCTTGAAATTATGCCGTAAAACTTGATATTTGTTCAGTTGATATTTAATATGGGAAGTGCTCTAAAATTCATTTCATTGCAACAGTGCGCTCTGCACATTTATTTTATCCCACTGGTCTAGGCAATCATAGGAAAGGAAGCACACAATCAAAGCATCACACACCATATTTACCAACTCCACATCAGAGAGGAAATATTGTGTAATTCAGAAGTGAGAAAACATTGCATAATTGACATTGTCCTGGTCTGTCTTGTATAATCTCCATACAAATAATTTAACCATTGCTTTCCAGTCATTCCAGTCATTCCACATTCGGTGTTTAGGCGGTGCAGTGCGATTACCTGATTCGCCAGGTCTAAAATATAAGATAAAGATTAATTGTTACTTGTTCTCTTATCTGATCGCTGATAAATAACCATTGATATTACATAATGGTTATTTATTAAGACAGATTGAGATTATCAGAATAGATTAGGCTAGAAAGAGAAAAATGCACAATATTTGTTGCCAATTATATCTCCAATGCATTGCAATAATTAGGTCATCAAACATGGCATCATCAAATTGAGTTGTTCTAAAATTAGAACTACTTTGCTGAGATGAAATGAGAATCATAAGTGGCTGATGTTGTTAGGCATGATGAGTAGGTGTGAAATATCTGTAATACCCTCACAATATTTCCATCTGTTATGAAGGAGTCTAAGATAAGCTTGATTATTCGATATTCGACTAATCAAACCATATCAAAATTCCTCAAATATTGCATATTGGGTGGAATGAAAGATAACTTTACCCTCTCTAAGGTTCTATAGACTTTATAACTGACACACAACTGCACTACTGGGTCTTTAGATTTTCACTTTTTTGCAGTACACGATAACTTATGCTACTGATGAAAAAGAATATAATTGTTTCATTTTAATAAAGCTAATTACGAAAATAAAATTGTTTTTTAAACACTACTTACATTTGCGTCTTTGTCAATTCCATTGGTATGTATGACATCATTTGAAGTTTATTTCCAATTTGTAAAGGTAAAGGTTTGATGTTTGCCCCGCTGCAACATTGAATCACCTCACTTGACATTAATGTACATTTTGCTGTGATTAAGCGATTTAATGGTTTCATGTTATACCCTTTCTTAAGTTTTATATTATGTATACTCCTCTTTTGATAAAATGCATTTACGGACATTGGTTATACGATGAATAAACATCCAACATTGTTCAAAGTCTCATTAACTTCAGATGTTGATACAAATGTTCTATTCACATGTGTATATTTGAATTTAAAGGGTCTGATGCCATTGATGTTTATCACAGAGTATGTGCCATAAGACATGGGCTTATAAATATTCATTTTAAAATTCTATTCTCCCTTTCCCTCAAATATTTTCCCTTAAGAGACCGGATTTTTTTTACATCAGAGAGGAAATATTGTGTAATTCAGAAGTGAGAAAACATTGCATAATTGACATTGTCCTAGTCTGTCTTGTATAATCTCCATACAAATAATTTAACCATTGCTTTCCAGTCATTCCAGTCATTCCACATTCGGTGTTTTGGCGGTGCAGTGCGATTACCTGATTCGCCAGGTCTAAAATATAAGATAAAGATTAATTGTTACTTGTTCTCTTATCTGATCGCTGATAAATAACCATTGATATTACATAATGGTTATTTATTAAGACAGATTGAGATTATCAGAATAGATTAGGCCAGAAAGAGAAAAATGCACAATATTTGTTGCCAATTATATCTCCAATGCATTGCAATAATTAGGTCATCAAACATGGCATCATCAAATTGAGTTGTTCTAAAATTAGAACTACTTTGCTGAGATGAAATGAGAATCATAAGTGGCTGATGTTGTTAGGCATGATGAGTAGGTGTGAAATATCTGTAATACCCTCACAATATTTCCATCTGTTATGAAGGAGTCTAAGATAAGCTTGATTATTCGATATTCGACTAATCAAACCATATCAAAATTCCTCAAATATTGCATATTGGGTGGAATGAAAGATAACTTTACCCTCTCTAAGGTTCTATAGACTTTATAACTGACACACAACTGCACTACTGGGTCTTTAGATTTTCACTTTTTTGCAGTACACGATAACTTATGCTACTGATGAAAAAGAATATAATTGTTTCATTTTAATAAAGCTAATTACGAAAATAAAATTGTTTTTTAAACACTACTTACATTTGCGTCTTTGTCAATTCCATTGGTATGTATGACATCATTTGAAGTTTATTTCCAATTTGTAAAGGTAAAGGTTTGATGTTTGCCCCGCTGCAACATTGAATCACCTCACTTGACATTAATGTACATTTTGCTGTGATTAAGCGATTTAATGGTTTCATGTTATACCCTTTCTTAAGTTTTATATTATGTATACTCCTCTTTTGATAAAATGCATTTACGGACATTGGTTATACGATGAATAAACATCCAACATTGTTCAAAGTCTCATTAACTTCAGATGTTGATACAAATGTTCTATTCACATGTGTATATTTGAATTTAAAGGGTCTGATGCCATTGATGTTTATCACAGAGTATGTGCCATAAGACATGGGCTTATAAATATTCATTTTAAAATTCTATTCTCCCTTTCCCTCAAATATTTTCCCTTAAGAGACCGGATTTTTTTTATGAGAAATGATGAGAAATGAAACCCGTATCAAGCGAGTTCCTTTTTCTTATTTGATCTTATTTCTAAGTAACATCTTTATTCTGAACTCTGATAGAAGGTTGCGGACATGGCCTTTAAAGATGTGGCTATAAATTGTGACGACCATTCTCCTACTTGGTATAACATGTACAAATATAAAAAGAAATAACCTGTCACGCTGTCATATTATTTCTCTTTAATATCAGACAAGTGCTACCTAAAAAACCCACTTTAATATCTTTCTTGATTTGTTCAAGTTTGCTGGTTATAAAGTGAGTGACAGATGCACTATGTAAATACACATATATCTAACCCATGTTACAAATGGCATTTTTATGGTTCCATTTATGCATTCGTATCATGTAGTCTTTTATCCGGTGTTGCGAATACAGCACTTAAGTCTCAATACAAATTTCACCACGTTGTTTTTTAGAAGAAACACATTGCGTACATGTTTTCATGGCTTGGTATTATGGGTAACTGTCAACACTGTTGATCTGGCATGTGTTTCATGGGAGTGTACAAAAGAAAAGTGCCATATTCTCAAGATGTTAGACCTGTTGCTCCTCAGACCACTGTGAATCCTTGTCACACGGTCAGTAATGGCATGCTGAGGAGCTCATGTCATCAGGTCATAATGAGGCTGATGAACATATTTGTTTCACACTTAATTGTGACGTCCATGATCAGACATGAGTGTGGATTTTCCATGGATATCACTAAATTGATTTTGCTGCAGAACGAACATCCATCCATCAAATATTTGCCAGTGGCAAAATAGAATCAGTGCTCTCGCCACGGCATGTCAAATTTACCGTTTGGTGCTGATATCTAATTTGTGACTTTGTGTGAGCAATCAACACTCAGGTTGAAAGTTGCGTGCGCACCGGTAGGACCTGTCGACAATATGCCCCCCTGCGCATGCGCCGCGGAGCAATACAATGGTGTCAAATTTGTAGTGTGCCTCAATAGCGCCCAGGTGCCAAATCCCCGGGGAGGAAATGTAAGTTTCATGTCCTATAACACCTTAAATTTTCATTAGACCTCATTTGTGTTGGAATGAAGATTGGATGAATTTGTCAAGTCTGGCAAAAAACAGCCAGTACCAAATGGACGAGGTCTCCTCGGGCAATTCTCCTTTTTAAACACAAAATATATAGGCTAATACTTTATTGTGGAAAGCACTGGTAATTTCATTTTTCTAACACATTGATGGCTTTTCATCATACTAAAGTCGATCACAAATTAAAACGCCTGTAGCTTAACTGACAACTTTCTTGGTTTTCATCAGAATTAGGAAATTGTGAGGCCTTGAGTTAGCTGCAATATTTATAGAAGGCATTGAATAAAGCAGCTATAGGACGTCTGGAGTGTTCAAAATATGCACATATTGAAAAATGGGGAGATTCCCTCCGCGCATTTTAAGATACAGCAAAGATGACCAATAGTGCAAGAGATACATTTGAGTTCAGCATTTATTGAATGAATCTTTCCATATCATATCACCACCAACCCCACCCCACAGTAGCCAAATAAATCACTTCCGGTGTAAAACAGAATAATTGTCAGGTACTACATGATGTAACATTTAAATCCCGACATATCTCGATTTTTTTCTGCGGTAAAACAGTGACAAAAAACTTAACTTTACTTAGAAACTTCAACATATGTCGAGTAAGAAATTGCTTGACCCTGAATTTACATTGCACTTTGTAATACTTGAAACAGTCTTTTAGTTTCTCATCACTCCAAAGCTTTTGGTATTTTCTCGACATTCTTATACTGTAACACAAAGTCCTGTGAGTATGATGTATTGATGTTCTTCAGAAACCACCAGAACGTTGTGCCGGTTTGCACTGCAAGCCATTACTTCACATATCTTCTAAGGCTACTGATAGTTTCCCTTAGCTTTGCTTAGGGGAGGGGGGAGGGGGGTAGCCATGTTAGAGATTACTCGCTTTCTTCTGTGTATTCTCATGCGTCTTTGCAAGGCACGGTCATGTTATGAGAGGTTACTGTTAGCACAATACTTATCAATACTGGACTTTGAAGGCAGTCTCGCCAAGTGGGCATTTCTCCACCAATTATGCACAGTCGATAGTCTGCCATCATGGTTAGCTTCTGAAATGAGATACAACAGTGGTGAAGCCATAAATTTAGTCAAACATACACACCAAATCGCTTCAGAATCAAAGTTATAGCAGTTTCCAATTTCCATGTTGCTTTATTTTACCGTTTACAAAAACATCTTAAGTTTGTTATTCCCATTAACCAGACGTTTCACAAATCTGGAAACCACATGATGAGGAAGGTTACCAGCATTACAACAAATTACATACTTATATTTATTTCTTGGTGCGTAGTACTTGCATGGTATCAAGGGATAGAGTCACAATCTTAAACTGTGTAGCAGTGCTTATACTGCTCATAACAGATCCCCATGTTCAAAACGAGCTTTCTGCAGTCTGCTTCCCACTGACCAAGAAATTCATGCCCCGCTCCATGCCTCCTCTCGTCTATTATAATATAAATTGAAAAAGGTAAAGACTTGTGGCCACCTGTAAGGAGAAGGGACCAGAAATCCGACTATATCTAGCCACTATTAATGGCATAATGGGGTTCAAAGGTAAAGATTGGAATCAGCGTCTTTGTAGAATATTAAAAGTGAAAATATAATGTACTTGTGGAATTTCTCTTTAGCATTATACAACAGGAGCAATCTCTCTCTCATCTCATCTCTCATTTTGTTGGATTTTAACATGGTATAGTTTTGATATACACATATACGATGATTGCATACGTTACAGTGCAATGTATATGCTTAGCTACTTTAAGCGTAGATTTATATCCAAGATGAAGATTCTGGTTGATTAAATGGTTATTTATGATGCTGGCATAACCTTCAGTTAGTTGAAAGTGACAGTACTTCTCTAGGGTGATCTAAAAATAAGTCACATGCCATTTTAAGTTACATGGACAATCATTTTCAGATGGTTTGATATAGCGTATGTGGAGGTAAGGACAGCTCAGGACATTTTGGCGGGTTCATTTTGGCGGGTTCATTTCGCCGGCTACATATCCATCTGACATCAACGTCATACAAAGTAGGCATCTTGAAACGAGAATCTGAAGTGCCCATCTACCTGCACCCTTGACAAAGGCATATCTCAATGGATCTGGTAGGGCCATATCGGCGTATATTTCCTACTAATAGTATGAGTAGACCTCCAATGATGACACACAAGGTTACACTTATTACCCATGTGTATCCGCGACGCTGAAATCTGTCCCCAGGGCTGAACATTGGTCCATGGTTTGGCAACCATAATGAAGTGTTCAACAGAAAGAGTCTATAAGAGTCTCTTCTCTATTGTGAAGCATACTCGCCGGAGATAAGGGCCTCTCCTTGCCCCTGCCTATCAATTAGTACAGACCGGTTGTGATGTCATCACGTCAAAGCCTCGTTTCCAGTTTGATATCAAGGATCAGTTATTTATTCACTAAGGTCACTGCTCTATGAGGGCAATGCTGTGATGAAGTGTATATACATTAGCGTCATCTATTTTATACGCTTCTAAATGGGTGACTATTTCTTTGGACATAAATGAGTACATTTCAAGCTGCTCTATGAAATGGTTATGAAAAAGTAAGCCATTGCTATCGAATTTAATTAAGGAACATGTTGTGTACATATTTAATTTTGCGATCCATGTTAAATTCAATTTGTGGGTGTTTACAATCAGGTAACGTAATCCACATTATATTATCACAAACAAGACTTCATTATTTACTGAGCTTAGCAAATACAATTCTAACATCTTTTAATTCTTGTTCATAGCAGATGAAAAGGCACGCGTTGCATTTGATATATGCAATTCTTTTATTAAGAATTTAAAGTTAAAAGTAAATATCTGTTGAAATCGTATGATATAATTAATATAATTCATATAATTCATATGTTAACTACAAAGTCATCATCGTCCACTAACGCACATCGACATGCCTAGACCTTAGTAATCTCTCTCAATCGTTAACTTTCCGAGGGAACATCAATGATCTAAAGTCGGAAAAGCCATGTGTTGGAGCTTCTGTAATTATATGATATCTTATATCCAGTTTATAATTAATCAACCCACGGCGTATGAAAGCATTAATAGATCATCGGATGTCAGGGCCGTGTTCCCAGTTATGAGTCTACCTTCGGCGTGGCGAGGAGAAGCGCCGATCTGCTACGGAAAATTGAGCTCCGAGTTTGCAGTACGTTACACTTATCTCGCAGATATCGGGAGATCAAGAACTCATCCTCACTTCGCCTTTAATCAGTTGGGTTTGGCTTGCATTCAAACTACCTCATTGAGTCCCTGTTGAAATGTTAATGGATGTCTGTATCAGAGGGCAGATCATTTCATAAATGGTGCGAGATGAAGAAGAACACGATAAGATAGTGAGTTGTCCATCGCTTTTTAATTGGACATCACGAGTCACGTGAGAGGTCAGATCAGATAGTGAGTCTTGTCGATTTTGTGTTTGGTTTCTATACATGAACTGTGTTGTTTTGATCAGGATTTTGACATGTAATCACCTTCTTAGATATACGTATCTCATACATTATGCTGCACATTCTTTATATTACGTAAGCAATTGTCTAGGATTTCACACACATTTAGTTCTGGCTGAACATAATTAATATAGCAAATTGGATACTATTATAATGATCTGTCATATGGTGAATATGTTGTCATTAGCGAGTTCTTAGACATGTAACATTTGATTTTCAGATTTGTTAAATTAAGACTTATATTATCTTATTATCAGCTATATGTCACGTTAGAAACCTGATATACGCCAACACGTCAAACATTAATGATGGTTATGAAAAATAGCTTGGAGATGTACGGCGCAAATCCAAGGTACTGCGACAGGGCAGAAATAGAAAACTGATAAAGGTCAACATTTAGAGAATACTGTTTCTAACACAGTAGTTCTTATCTAGCTCTGACTCAAGCCACATTTTCACGGACTCCCCGCCAGGAAACAGAAAAACGACCTGCTCCCTTGTGCGTGGCTGTAGCGCATGTGTACTCAATCTCGGGGCAACCTGTAATACACGGAGAATTGCCAGTGAGCAAACAAAATATTTGTTTCTCTCAATGTTAGAGGCAGGAAAAAAGGCCGTGTCTGTACATAAGGAATGGTGAGCAAATGTCAGAGCAAGGCGTACTGTGACATATCTGTGTTTTGCATGGGTACATATAGGTTACATATATAGAGAGAGCTGCATGTGCGGTGACCTGCCCTTAATACCAACATAATAATGTATGACGCATTATCGCTACACTATCTGACTTCAAGGTAATAGATTCTCCTAAAAGACGACCTTCTGCCTGTTTTATCTGCACAAACTATTGCATGAACCACGAGACCCCCTGTGATTATTAACCACTATCAAATATGTGAGAGGGTTGTCATTATTGTTATTTGAACGTATCTCACAGAAGTGGAAAGGTGCCAGTAAAAATGTGCAAAGATTACCAAATGTCTTTGAAGGAGAACTCCCCGTTCTTCTTTATCTTTCAAGTGTGTCAGTGTAGTTATTTTATAAATGGAAAAAGTGATGCTTTGAAATATACCAACGATTCTCAACTATTCCACAGTTTATTTCATGTGTGTCTGGTGAATAACATACTCAATGACATGAACGCTTTTTAACATAAGCGTCACTTCTGCATCATGCACACGTTATAGCAATGATGAAAGAGCCAGTTTTTAAATGTTGTCCGTGAATATTACAGGTAACAGGGCAGAGTTAACACAAGTCGTTTATATGACCTATTCTTACAAAGCGGGAACAGGTGGAACGCAAAGATGGATGGTATAGACGGGGGGTTATATTGGTGAAGGATGGCGCTTGGGGAGACTGATAATTCAAGGGAACCCAAAAGGTGCACAGACGCATAGTCGGTATGGTCCGTCCCAGGTGGAAATGTACATCAACAACATTTTCTGTATCATCTGAGGACAAACCCGGGATTCTAAAATTGTCTGTCCATTTTGGTAGAGTATGTGGTCTTGACGAGTGTTTGGTACAAACGGTTCTAAAACATTTCCATGGTATGAGGAATATGAAACGGGTCATTTTTCATAGAGAACACAGATACACAATAAAGGGTCGCGTTTCATTTAATGACATGTCGCATCCTGCCACGCCACTACCATTTGTAGAGATAATACTTGGACCAGATGATAAAAAAGCAGAGCATTGAGCATTTTGTATATTGTGATTGTTATTTATAAGATCAGCAAGGTGTTTTCAGTTATGCAGTGTTCCATCACAGTTAGTGTGAGGAGTTGAAGAGGAAGCGGCGCAGAGAGCTTGTAGGGTGTGCTGAGTGAGTGACTGCAGATGTGACCCTCAAGGTGATAAGAGCAAGGAAAGGGTGGCAGGGCAGCGAGGGGGTGAGTCCCTGCCACCGGGGCTATCCCCTCAGATAATATATATGTGCTACAGATGAACTTGTCTCATTTTACCACCTGTCAGTTCGCTTAGTCATAAAGGTATGTGTACGGTAGCTGGTGGCATTACACGAAGCGCTGCAGAGCAACAAGTGGTCCCTACTGACCATCTTATAATAGTTGTTCATCTGGGCCATATATCTATGTAACACAAATGTTGACCATGATATACAGTCCTAAAGGCTTTCCTAATGTTCTATAACAATACAGCGACGCGTCGATTGAATATATCGACAATAACCTACTTATAGACGTTTATGTATTTTTGCAGTTTGTGTAATCATTACAGATTGGGGTGGTTTGAGTGGATGTCAATAAATTAGTTTACTTTGTGTATGTAATTATCGATAACAAAGGCAGTCCAGAGAAGCAACAATTTCTCAACTAACGCCTCGGCAAAGTTTGTCGCCGGAAGTAGCTCCATTTGACGCTTCCGGTCCACCTCAATGTGTCTTTATTGGTGGTGGGTTTGCAGTCAATATGGCAGCAGGGCAATGTCAGTCATTTTGTCCCCCTAAAATATTAGCAGCTGAGCTACCTGATCTCTGCAGTTGTCACCCCTGTCCACACGGACATTAGCTAACGACACTGAAAACTACTTTCTATAATCCGAGAGTTCAACACGCAGCGACAGTGATGAATCACGTGAAACGGGATGGCGAGGAAAATTTGTGTGAGCCTCCTTAGGAGAGCGTTGGGAGGAAGCCCTAGCACGCGTTTATTACTGAGGCAGGTGATTTTGGACAACGTTTTATGGCTGATGTATCACCTTGTTATAAATCTCAGGATTGGCCATTTATTTAATTTGAAATTAGGTCACAGTGCTCAATAAAGCCTTGTGAAGCCTCGTTCTCACTGCCAAAAATACAATTATTCATTAGGGTTTCAAATTTAATATTGCTTAAAGGAAAAAATATGATTAATTAAGATAAGCGTAACATGATATAAATTCATGTGTAAATTGAATACAGATTTGCTGTAAAAGCTGCTTGTCATACTGAAAGAGCAAGTACAGAAAAGAGAAAGTGGTTTTGTATTTTTTAACATTGAAATATATTTAAATATCACGACGAGTGTCGAACAAAAAGGTCAAATGCAATATTACCAGAAATTGGGAAGAAATGAACGAATACATAAAATAAATAACTTGACTTAAGATGTTTAGCGACCTTTGACGGATTTGGATTAACCGAGAAGGTCAAAAATTTAGTTCTATTAGATATTTTGTTTAAATGTTCATAATTAATTGGTTCTGCTGTGCTTCAAGTTAAATCAGATGGAAATCGCCAAACCGTAATGTGAAATGTGGCTGCAGGGGTGAAATTTAATTTCCTCTTATTTGAAAGGGATGAAATGACTACAACCTGTTAAGTTTCACTGTGTCACCTTGAACAATGTACACTTCGGTGTAGTAAACGGATGACGTCATCAGATGTGGCAAAGACAAATTACCCTGGAAACAAGTGGGACAGTTTAGAACCAATCTGTCATGGTAGGTAGTTGTTGCGCGATGGTTGAGTTTCATGGGTGAATACAACTCGCGACAAACCCGATATATCAGATGTCTAAAGGTGCGTCAAGATACGATGCCCTTGACCAGCAGACGACATTTTTATCCATTCATCAGAAACATTTTGGAGGGCACTTGATTCTGTCCCAAACTGCACAGTAAGCCACCTTGATGCAATATCCCCTGACCAATATTGCACAATAACGTCTGTCGCCATCTTGTCGGGAAGAGAGGTTATTCATCAAATCAATGATATCTAGAAAAATCTCTTTCACAGAACAAATTTACAGTTGTGAAATCAATTGAATCCTTGTGATTGGGTTTGTTGAATTGGCAAATACTGTACTCCAAAATCGCGGAGATACATTACTTGAGAATCACTCTTAGAAATATTGGTATGTGAAGAAAATAGTCCCAAAGGTGAACTGATGAAACTTGACGGACTACTCAGATCGCGGGGCAAAGCACACACACCATATATTCCATATGCATACACAATGTAACTTTACTCAAGGCATTCGGCATTGACATAGAACTGGGACAATCCCCTTGGCACACATTCAGTGAAGTTGATTCAAAGCCTACTAAAAATATAGAATGCATTCTCCTGCTATATAACCTTTCGCTGGTCATTTCCATCGACCAAGACACATTTGCTTTAGCTAAGTATCTGGAAGGGACCTATTTCTGATATGTCACCACAGTGTTTTATGCGATATTATCTTCTACATGAAGTTGGGTACTGATTGTGTAATAATGTATTTGTTGACATGGTTTCCCGTCATTTGAATATCGATACATACCAAAGCCAACTGTCGGATGGAAGTTGTACATGTCATATACGGTACTATGTCCAACTATGTCCACATCCACATAGGAATGCCTCTGAATAGAGCTAACAGACCATCTCCAACCTTGACCAATGTTTAATATGATTGACTCCCTGTGTTTGAACAATAATTAGACAAGGTGTTATGTAATGATGCAAGGGGAAGTACACCGTGCATCTAGGATTACTGTTGGTGGTTATGTCATAAATAGTAGTAGTAGTAGCATTGTAATCATGTAGTCTCCACCAGGGAGGGTGCCTGCGGCGACAGTGCAGCCTACACCACCAACACGTCCCCACTGGAGAGTGTGCCTGTGAGAGTGCTTGTAGTTACCATACAGCCCACACCACCAACAAGTCCCCACAGGGGAGCGTGCCTGTAGTTACTATACAGCCCACACCACCAACAAGTCCCCACCGGGGAGATTGCTTGTAGCTACCATACAGCCCACACCACCAATAGGTCCCCACCGGGGAGCGTGCCTGTAGTTACTATACAGCCCACACCACCAACAAGTCCCCACCGGGAAGTGTGCCTGTAGTTACTATACAGCCCACACCACCAACAAGTCCCCACCGGGGAGATTGCTTGTAGCTACCATACAGCCCACACCACCAACAAGTCCCCACCGGGGAGAGTGCTTGTAGTTATCATACAGCCCACACCACCAACAAGTCCCCACCGAGGAGATTGCTTGTAGCTACCATACAGCCCACACCACCAACAAGTCCCCACCGGGGAGCGTGCCCGTAGTTACTATACAGCCCACACCACCAACAAGTACCCACCAGGGAGAGTGCTTGTAGTTACCATACAGCCCACACCACCAACAAGTCCCCACCGGGGAGCGTGCCTGTAGTTACTATACAGCCCACACCACCAACAAGTCCCCACCGGGGAGCATGCCTGTTGTTACTATACAGCCCACACCACCAACAAGTCCCCACCAGGGAGAGTGCTTGTAGCTACCATACAGCCCACACCACCAACAAGTCCCCACCGGGGAGCGTGCTTGTAGTTACCATACAGCCCACACCACCAACACGTCCCCACCAGGGAGATTGCTTGTAGCTACCATACAGCCCACACCACCAACAAGTCCCCACCGGGGAGCGTGCTTGTAGTTACCATACAGCCCACACCACCAACACGTCCCCACCAGGGAGATTGCTTGTAGCTACCATACAGCCCACACCACCAACAAGTCCCCACCGGGGAGCGTGCGTGTAGTTACTATACAGCCAACACCACCAAGACGTCCCCACCAGGAAGAGTGCCTAGAGTAACCTTGTAGTCCGCATCACTTGTAGGTTCCCACCAATTAATTTGCATGTAGTTACCACGAAGCCCAAACCGCCCATATGTTCCCACTAGTTACTGTGCCTGCAGAAATGAAGCATCCCAAACTAACCCAACCAATACATGAGTGTGTGCCTGCAGTTAGTTAAGTCCACCCAACCTCTAAATAAGACGGGCAACTGTATTTAGGCAAGTTCAACATCAAGCCCCGGAAGCAAACATATACTTCAATTACTTGGACAATAAGAGAATGAGGGTGAAGTGTGTCTTAAGAGAGGAATGGTGAGCACACAGAGTAACAGGAAGTCTAGGCTCTATAGATCTTTACATAACACCACAGCACGGCCCATGTGACCTATTGAACATCACACTTGAACCAACTGAATATAAATACAGAAACTCAACTAGAACCGTGTTTTTGCATGTGACAGATTGCACATAATAAACATATTGGATATAGCCGCGAAAACAAATTGAAAAGAGTCACCTGGGATATTTCAGGGGGAAAATACGACCACTTCTTTGGAAGTGTGAATAAGGGTGTCTGTAGCTCTATTTAATCAAACTGAAGGTCTGCTCTTAAAAACTGCTGCTTGATCTGATTTATTGTTTGCAAAATTACCTTTTTATGTTATAGAGATTATTTAGAAGATATGGCAAGATCTTGAGGCCAGTCGTGACAATTAGTTTGGATAACTTTATTTTACAGAAACATTTTTGAAGGACATCACAGCCCAAACCTTCTTGCTATGCTTTGGATTAAAGCATAACAACAAAAAGGTGTACAAACAGTCTGGTATCTCGCAAAACACTACCTTTGAAACTATGTCTTATATACAGGTGTTTGATATGTTGCTGTAAGTGGATTAATTTAAAGCACAATAGGATGTGTGATCCATGTGAGCTGCTCAAAGCAAAGCTTTGGTCCTGATACAGAATTCTTTTAAGGTTTAAAATCACTTGAATCATATACTCACCCTGGATACTGGTACAACGCTGCAAGAGTGTGAAGCACTCACCATATATATATATATATATATATATATATATATATATATATATATATATATATATATATATATATATATATATGCGACAATCATATTGAACTAAAATGATAGTCCCCATTTAAAAAAACCGTTTTCGACAAATAAACAGAGAGACTGCTACATCCAAAATAGTGGCCATTGACCTACGCAGGTCTGAAAGAAGAGATAAGACCTTAAATGTGTGAGTGAGTGTTATCTTGAAAGGAGCAGGCAAGCAATACATATGTCTTCTAGGCATAAGCTGAGCTTCTCAGTTGTTAAGCAGTACTCTCTTAGCGTGGATGACCTTTGTAAATTCGGTTGAAAGACGTTTTTTGGGTATCAATGATTTTATTGATAGATTAATATAAATGGGTTATTTGGAACATTTTTACATGAAACGTGCTGAAAGTACCTCTTCGTATAAATTTATATTGATAAAATGAATTCTGATGGTTATCCTTGGTAAGAAGCCTTCTGCGCCATGATAAATTGCTTTTGTGATCTATCTTCCTCAAACCTCTGTTTGTGACATCAAATTAAGACCAGAATACCGCTAATCGACCATCTTGTGGAATAATCAATCTTTCAAAGCAAAATATTGTATGCTATATTTTCTTTCAAAAGGATATATGAACAAAACTGTGAATAATTGCACGTAGACTACAGGCTGTCATTCATTCATATCAATATCATCGCTATTTTTCACTTGTTTCATTGTGCAAGTAAATTTTGATTTTGCAGTTCTAATATTATTGGTGTTGTTTTGCAAAAAAGAATAGCGTTTCTTATCTTGAATACATATACATAGAATATAAATATTAAATTATGAAAAAAAATAATTTCAGAGTAGTTGATATGTCGAAAATGAGCCTAAAACTCTTGTAATGAAATGGCTGTTCATACGACCAAACAAACTCATTCCAACATTTGTCTCAGAGGCATGTGGGATGTTTGACTCAAAATCAACCATTGTGTGTGAAAGTGAGAACTTTTGGTGTTAGAATAGGCGGTCTTCGTGGGCGGTCTGCTTCAAATATTCATAGATTCTACTTGATTTGATGCAGCAGTGCAATCAGCCAGCAAATATAAAACACCATTCTGCTCCCCTTGTGTCTTGTTCTACATTCCATACTTCCGCTTAATGCTTTGTTATAGCCAGAAAACTTACCGAGAAAAACAATCATTGACTGTCGTGTTTCAGGGCAGAGTTCATTAAGATATATCCTGTATCACCCAAATGTGGTCCTGAATGTTTATGCACTTTGATCATCATCTCATTTATCTGTGCCTCCATATATCGTTGAGTTTGAATGTTGGATATAAATATTAATCCGCCTTTGTTCTAACAGAATTGATGTCATACGTACCGGTATATTCCCGGCGACATCTAAAATTATTGCCTATAACAAGATAATCAGCAGAAACGTTTTTCATCACAGAGAGTCTAGGCCTATATACGACAAACAGGGCCGGTGATTGATGCCAGGGTGAGAGATTATAGACCATACCCTTGTCATATCACTTCCACTAACTGTCCCTGTCGTGCGGTAATTCTGGGAGAAGGTTTTGTCCCTTCTTCCTTTCATTTTTTTGGTATCGTGTAAAAGAATACAGCTTTTGTAGATAATAATATGGCGCCAGGATATATTTAGGGCAATGCAATGTTTTGAATGTGGACAAAAGTTGCACGCAATATTCAGAGCTGTCATTGGCGAGGACAACTCAACTTGTGTGACATAATCCCTTCTGCAGTTTGGTCGTCTGCTTCCATCAAGACGTCATAGTCAATAGCACAAGCGTGTAACATTGTCCCTCGTATGCTGCACTTCACCATTCTTTTAGACTGAAAATGAAGAAAAAAAAGAAATTGTAAGCTTTTCCTTGTGGGGCATACCCGATTAAGAGAATTGTCAGAAACTCTATGTGAATCACGCATTCAGTACATCCCTGACAGAGGAATTTATATTAAGAAACTAAATATATAGATATTTTTGGATGTGTAGCATCAATGTTACATTGATGAGAAGCCTAATATCTCGATCTGTAGTTGACGTGAGTCCTTGTGTCTGCCCCTGAGGTCTCAACCAAGTAGGGCGGGCTGGACATGCCAAAATTCTCCCAGGGCGGCAGCGAATATGGCTAGCCGGACATGTCAAAACTACAAGACCATAACAGACAGCGTAAAGCACTTGTGACAGATGGAATGCACCAAGGTTTAATTGTCATCTATCACCTAGGGTAGAGAGCATTGTTCCATCTGTGGATGGAGAAAAACCGTGCTCAACACGCGTCGGCATTGTTGGTGACACTTGTCCGAGGCGTTTTGTTTGCTCATTTCATTTGATGTAAGCCCTTACCCTTTTTGCCTGATAAACAGGGGCCATTGTTTGACAAAACATGCGTGCTTATTACATGAGATACGACCTGGCTGTGTTAAATAACCGCTACATTTTACAATGGCCGATGTGTACACAAGCATAACGTATAAATATGATCTGTACATTTATTGATGTGATTGTGTTGGGGAAGATACATTAGGTTACCTAACACACATCTCAATTCAGACAGATGCAGTCATCCCATTGACACTTTGTTGGTACGCTAAAATCGGGGCCTGGATCATCTAGATCGGAGACTCAACAGTCCAGTCCACTTTGTGGGTTTTTCAACATCCGGTCCACTCGATGGACAGTCCTATATCTAGAGTATTGTTTGATATTCAGTGTTTTGATGGCTTTATCTTGTATTGATATTAAGTGATTAGAAAACATGACAAATTGGAATCAATTAAATAAAACTTCCGACGGATTCTGATGTTTTGGGGGAATCTAATAACCGTGTGAAATTGGGTAATACTTAAGAATGGATCATGAAACACAAAATACAAAGGCCCAATTTGACGAGAGATGGGCGGCACGTACTTTTATGTACTTTTCGCCCACGGACACACGCGGTAGGGCTCTTCGTTGATGCCTTAAAGCTCAGGATAAGATTCTGGTCTATATATAAAGTAATGGCGGATTTCACTTACAGTAGAGACCACAGCGAGTGGTCTAGCGGCCAGGAGCATAATAATGAGACAATTACTGTTACTGACAAGATAGCTGCATAATGAGTGGGATGGCCCCTCTGTCCATCCTCCTCACCACAGCGCCCCAAAGCGTACATCACCCAGCAGTGAACACGGCTTATGCACGGTCACTAAAGCATAGCCTAAGTACGTTTGTGCTCACAGCGATGTCGTCCTCAACATTAGAAGGTCCATGAGACCTAATGCCACCCGACACAGGATATGACCTTGTCTCACTCGCTTTGTACCACCACTCTGTTTGCCTCGATACATTCCTATTAATGTCTCTGGGTTTTCTTTGTTCTCAGGCGTTTATTCCTTTGTGGACTCATCGATTAATGGATGTGATTCTCCCCCGATATATATATATATATATATATATATATATATATATATATATATATATATATATATATATATATATATATACATATACATACCTTTGGGGAATGTGTGATGCTCTCATCATGATTAAAGACAGAAATTGGGACAAGATTATGCAAAACAAGCACCATCCGCTTTAGCATGTTATTAGGTGATGTTTGTACCTTAGAACTTTATCATATTGTCAATACAGCATGTGATGCATAGCAACATGATTTCGGCAAGTGCAGAAGTAAATTCACTATCAAAATAGCAAGGCATCTGTAATATTGAGATAATAACAGTAGATGTGTATTTCCGTCAATGCACCAGGGAACATATAATAATGTCAGTACAACAGGGAGGATCTCACATTGTCAGCACATTTTAGAGCGCACAATGTCCTTTGAGCAGAGGGGAATGTGTTATAATGTCACTATTGCATGGAATGTATTGATTGAATGAAATAACAGAAATAATGTGTAATATTTTGAATGATTGAATGAAATAACAGAAAGAATGTGTAATATTTTCAATCCAATTTAAAATGTCTTAATCTATTAGAACATTATGGAATATTTGATAATCTCCGCACTGCAGGGGACATGTAATAGACAGAGGGTGCACATAGGCCGTTGTGTCTTTGTGACAAATCAAGATTCGCAGTGGTTCTGTAAAAGAGAGTAGGGCATTAAGTCCGGACGGCAAGCGTCAATCTGATACTGACAGAGCGTAATTTTATTTTGGAAAAGGCCGCTTACACAAACAAAGCAAGAATCCATTGTAGCAGGAAAAGACGTCGTACACCTGTATTATTTAACGTGATTTTGACAATCAATACACATATGTCAATAGCGAGGTATTGTATTAATTCAGTTAGTTGCGTTTTTAGGTGTATCGTTGCATAGCATAGGTCTACTGTTGCAAATTGTGTTTTACTAATACAAATTGTGGTCTACTAATACAAAGTGTCGTCTACTTTTATAAATTGTACTACAAAGTGTGGTCTACTTATATAAAATGTGGTCTACTTAATATAAATGACGTGGTTTAATGATTATGGTCCAATAGTACAAAGTGTGGTCTAATGATATCAGGTGTGGTCTTTAGATGAAAAAGGGTGATTTCACTTAATCAGCTAAAGTTGAACAAAATTGACCAAAACTGTGCTCATCTAAATACCCATCTATGCAATACTAAGACTAACGATACGTTCTTAATTCGTTGAATAAACAATTCTCACGCTGTCGGTTACAATAATTATGATATTCTAAAGCTTATGCACATAACTCATAATATACATCAAATAGAAAAAGGCGAAAGAAAACAATATCTCCGGAAGTTTCATTCCGAGTGGGCGATAAGGGAGCATATCACGGAAATAGCGATGTCGTCGGGGTCGATTTATTATCCATGATTTGAGCAAAGACACCACAATCTTGATGTCCATATTGTCACAGAAGTCTCAGGCCTAATATCACAGATACAGAGGCATAATTCCATTATATTTGTACAGGCATTTTCATTTTGTTTTATATTTTGATATTGATGTACATACACACTGTTGCAAATGATTATCATATATAATTATCATAAATAACATAACTAGAAAAAACATGTTTTGATGAACGTATATAATTTACTACCGTAATAATAACTGGATTTCATAGTCTATAGACTTCTATTCGCCAAAGTCTTAAGATTATGGCTGTTTCTTCTTGATAAGTGATACCACAACAATGCATACGTCCATCAATTTATATTCATGCTGCTGTTTTACTATGTTGTTATGAGACTGTAGCACATATTTATATTGTCATTGTTTATTAGAATATGGAAAACACTATTCTATTGTTTAAATTATGTAAAGATATTAAAACTCCTATGTTGATTTGAAAATATATATCCATGTAAGCACATTGATTTGTCAGTATGTTTAGATATTTAAAATAGAGGTTGGCTGAGTATGACTGCCCTCGTAGTTCCATTGAATCCTAGAATAAGGTATTATATAGTATGCAGAAAAACTCAAATATATTTACTCAATAGCCCAGCTATCACAAAGGGGTTTGCTTTGTGATCAAAACCCTCAGCATGTATCCTTCATAATATTAGTATTATATTTAGAAGTGATATATGCTTGGTTGATTTTGTTCAAATATGTTATTCCGGCTTGCTTAAAATATAATCAAAGTGGAATATTTAGAATGAATAGATGTATGATTCAAATACGAATACCAGGTATGTAATAAACTACTAATACCAGGTATACGGTCCAAATAGGACTTGATGTCGTCCATTATAAGGACCAAAAGTAATTATTCACCACACCAAGGGTAGTACAGACAGGCTATCGGATTACATGCTCTCAAATTTCGTTTAAGTGAGTGCAACTGAAACTGTTGACATGAACTGGGAAAGGATCTGTGGAGTACTGGACCTCAGTACTCGTGCGACTATTGACCAGCCGGATGTGCCTTAGGGACCTACTTTTCTGGTGCTGTTATATATGCTCCGACACGCTCCACGCTATGTCGTGTTGAGGAACAAACTTTGCAAACAGTCGACAAGCACGAAATGCACACCAAATGAGAGGGAGCAGTGTCCGCCATTGCCTGTGTTGTTTGCGACAATAAATCAACGGCCACATTTTGCGACATGCCGTAGTTCCTGCATCGAGATGAACGGAAACATGGACTTCAAAATTTTGATTCCAAATCAAACATCATTGTTTGAATCCACATACAGATTTTCAATACCTCAAAGATAAAATCCAATATTTCTATCCGTAGTAGATCCATAATGCTTTATATCTGATGCGTTTTTCTAATTCAATGTCTATTTTACATATTGGAATCTCTATATATGAGTGAGTTTTAGATCTAGGTTTTGATAAACATTACTTGTTTGGCCCTTAAGGGATTTTTAGCAATTTTCGACCAACTTCCTGCCAACATGTTTTCAGCAGTTTCACAGTTTGGCTACCCTTATCAAAATTGATTTTGTTGCTAACATAGTACGTATTCGTGAGCATGCCCTATTCAACCCCTTAATCCCCCACAATTGTGCCTTAATCCAGTGTTTTTTCGCTGAAGCCAGGCATATTCTCTTATCTGAAAAATATCTCATGATATGAGGATTTGTTTCCAACCCTGAACCTTTAGTCAAAAACGACATTTGCAGCACAAATTGTTTATTTAATGCATGCAATTATTAGGCGCATTGCGTCTAAACAATAAGATTCTTCCGCAGTTATTTACATGATAAATTTACCAAACTGAGGATTGCTGTTATGATATTGCATTGCCATAATGAAGATCTGCATGTCATTTTCCCTAACAAAAGCACATTCATTAGTGAAATGTTAGAATCATAATTATCATATCAATAGCTTCTAGCGTATTTAATTTCTGTTTAAAAGTTTCACTCAGGGTTAATATTGACATTTGATTCCTTTATACCTTTATAAGATTGCAGTAAATCTGAAACAGTGAAAGAAGCCACCAAAAATATTGCATTGAGATTAATCACAGGTCATTAAGAACGGTGACATTTTAGATTAGAACTATTTGCGCACAGCCAGGTTTCAGGGGAAATAATACGAGGCTATGCCTATCTTTAAGAAGTTAGTCCCTGGTGTACGTGAAGGACAAGGTGTCCAGGAGAAACCTGATAGCAGCTTCTAGCTTAGTTCCAAACCTAAATCACCACAAGTCTATAGACATCAAAATTGTCATTCAGAATGAAAATAGGTTTTTGACTAAGGCCTAACTGGATTGTGAGCATGACCAGGCCCTAATGTGAACGGCGGATGAATGAGTTAACAAGATTGGACCGTTATACAAGATCCGTGCCTCTCTTCTAATAAGGTATCCAAAAAGCCATACTTTTCATTAATTAACAGTCAGAATTCTGTTCCTCACCTGAGTTAGTTAGTTATCAATAGAATAAGAAGTGTGTGACTTTATTGGGGAATTGTAAGAAGCAATATAGGCTCTGATTAAAATCAAATGACAAGTAGATAAAACATGGAATTGCGTTGAAGGTTTTGGTTTCCATCTCCGCAATATTCATTTTGACATGTTTCAGTCTTAGTACTAATAATGTATTTCTATTTGTAGCATGCAAGCATAAACAAGTTGATCATTTTATTTGCTAAGTACACATTTACACAGATGGCATTTTATAGTTTGATGTTTTAGACCGAAAATACCATATGTCAAGAACATTCTTGGATGTGTAGTTTTTATTGTAAGTCCAAAAAGAAACGTAATTCGATATGTAATTAGCTTTAATATATCTTTTTTCCACATGCATTATTATAATATGTTCACTATATATTAAAAAAGGAGTTTTCTGCTAAATACGTTTTTAAATATAGTGTGAACTGCATGTGGTGATTAGACACGGAATACTACGATATATCGAGACATTAAAAGAGTCCATCAGTGAATAAGGTCAACCATTGTTGGCAAACACCAGTATCCTTCATATCATTATTGTCAATATGTGTTTTCTTCCTGACAAAAATGTTTCTTGTTTACCTCAGCGCTGGTGTTTTGTATAGAGTTATTTACTAAGATTGAAATAGTGGAGTCGTGTCTCGTTTCTATTATCTGTGAATGTGTAACTGGCAAACCCAATTTCTACTGCATTAATGAGCTCGGTAACAAAGTGTCTGAAGGTAAATATCATGCATACATGTCACCAAACAATATAGCCCTCACTGGCAGCTGCATCACAACGAAACGCTAATTACCTGACCTGAAAAAAGTAACACCTTCCTTGTTTTTTGTGTCTTGGAAACACATCAGCTATAGCATGTCTCTAATAAGAAATGCATGTGCCAAGAGATAGATATATGAATGAGACAGGAAATGGTTTTCCTGGATAAAGTACTTAATGTTTTGAAAAAAATATATATTTCTATTTATATTTAGCTGAGTCATAATTCTTATCAACAATGCTTTGTCAAAGAGAGAAATATGAAACGAATTTGATGATATATCTCTTTTTTATTTCAAAAGTTGAAATAGTAAGCATTGCAACATTTCGCACATAGTAATTGAAAAACTGAAAACAGAAAGATTGATGAAATGAAATGAAATGAAAAGGAAGAAAGGAGAAAATGAAAATGTAATTTGGATTAAATGAAATCAATTATCATTGTTACTAGATTATAACGTATATAAAGTCATTCAAAACGAAAAGGAAATTAGAATGCTAGAATATAACATATACAATGTTATAAAACACATAAAGAAAGTGAAAATGGTAAGATAGAGATTAAAAGTTGATGTCAAGTGAAATATATGTTGATCCCATAGTTATTGCCTGCGACCACTGTCTATATGTTAATGGTGTACACAAGCGCTTGGTGCAGGTGTTGACCCTGTAGTGTAGCATAGTCAGCTATTTTGAGCTACTCATATGAGAACATAGCGGAGGTCACTTCCTCCAGTGTATGTCAGTGTCCCTTCTCATTGCCACAGTCCACCCTAACACAAGCGCATTGTTATATATGCATTGTACACAGTACTAGACTCAACTCCCAGCTTGCCCTTTCACTCTTTGGTCTTTGACTACACTGGAAAATGGGGCATATGTTTTGTAAACAGTAACTTAGAGCAGTCCATGCTGGTGCTGGATAAAATAAATATCAGAGTTGGACAAACAATGCTAGATGCCCAAAACGTGAAAGTTTAGCTCATACATCCTCAATATAATATCGTTTAATATTCCAAGATAAATCTTGATAATATACATTTCATACAAAAGAGAATGTAATGACGATGACGGTTTGGCAGACAGCGACGAAGGGGTTAACTCAAATAAATGAGTAATTTACAAACTGTGAGAAACGGATTGTAGTGAGAGGGTTAAGTTTGCCATTGCAATTTAGAAGGTTAATGAGTGCCATGACAGCGTAGGGGTCACCATGGCGACAATCCAAAATGGCCACCTCATTCATTCATAATGAAACACTACCAGAACCATCTATTCGGTATCTCATTCTTCTGTCCTGGAAATGACGATTTAAATATGCACACAGGACGACATGGCGGACTTTTTCTCATTGTAAATCCGTCTTTCTAACGTGGAATTACTTTGGCACAGTGAGATGAACTTTTGTATCAGTTTCAATTACGTTTCATGGTTCGTTAATTTCATATCAATATTTGAGGTTAATTCTATCATTCAAAGGCTAAAACTAGTAAAGATGTTCTCCACATAATACAGTGGAGAAATTGTTTTTTTTTTATTGTTATGCAAAGGGGAAACGTACTGTTGTGTTTTGCGCATAACAAAGCGCGCAAGCTATATTCCATGGAGTTCTATAAGGCTATTAAATTGGAGCCAAAATTAATTATATCTATTTACGCTTTTTGGACCCTCACACTTACCAATTATTTGCACATGGCAGCCTTTTCGTCTATTGGAAACGAGAAAAGTAAGAGCCAATCCATTGGAAAGTTTACCAGACCCTTCAGAATAAAGTGTCAAGAGTAGAAGCGGCACAGTGTTCTCTCAGACTGACTATTGCGCACTTAAGAAACAGGAAGTTGCTGAAATAACAGGTCTGAGTTGAAACAATTAAACTAGAGAAAGCTAAAACAGATTTCTAAGGTAGGTGTTATTCAGCACAAGATACATTCTTATGAATGAGATATGTCATATCTTCTGTATATGGATATCATTAGGCATCATGTGCTAGAGAAGCAAGTTATTTTGTGAGGTAAATCTAGAAGGACGACTAAAATACTGCTGAGATGTTTAATTTCACCAGCTTATGACATTTAGAAGGCCTGATGCGAGATGTGTATATATTATTGAAGGATAAAATCATGTGCCAGATGAGCTCAATACATTATGGGTTAACACTAATGTGATGTCTGATGCCTGATGTGAGATTAGAATGTTGATGAGATAAAATTATAGATGCCTGATACCATATCATTGCAAAGCATATACGTCTGGTACTCTTAATGATATTTCTGCCTCTCCTAAACAATAACAAAAATGAAAAACAACAATGAAAACACGATATCCCCGACTGGTCTATTTATACATGTTTCTAAAACATCTGTTCAAAGAGAAGAATGGGTAAATTCAATATTCTTTAAATTCTTGAGCATAATCGTTTATAATTTCGTTATTCTTTGCTGTGGCTTAATTCAAACAATAATCCAAGGTGCAAAAGACATTATTTATTTTGATACAATTTCCTCCCGAGTAAGCTCAACTGAAGGAAGTGTGTCATATAAAGTAGATTTGCTTCAGCTGCATGCAATTTTAACATGTCTCTCCGCCAGAGGGCGCCTTCTATTTTATGTCCTGGTCGTAAGCATTTCCCCGAGGATTGAGGTCTCGTAAACCCACGCCAAGATGACGAGGTTTCCGACGGTACTACTTGAGGTTGTCAACCACAGCACAGAACCAAATCGGCTTACTCCTCCGCGCGGACAAGAAGTGCACATATAATCGGCTGGCTTGTGATCTGCAACAGATCAACTAACCAGTACTTCTCACATACTGTGCTTGAATGGCAGAATATTCACTCATTTTGTCCAAATAATTCATATATTATCAATCAGCAAATTCAGTTATTACATTTTTATATCAATGAATGAAAATATTTAGTATTGAATTAAGTGAATGAAATTGAATAAATGTTTATTTTTCAAGGAAACCATAGATGTGAAATTGAACGACTGATAAAATGAATTTTAATTACAGGAAAGTGGAAATCATTGTTTACTTACAAAACAGAAATGATTTGTGTATTGTCGAGAACAATATTGAGAAATCCCTTTTAACCTTTCTAAAGATGAAAACTGTGCAAAATAATTTGTCTGTGTCAAGTGCAGGCATAATATTTCAAGAAAAAAATGAACTAGAAACAGAAGTAAAACAAATCTTTGCAAACTTCTTATATATATTCATATATAAATGTGTGTGTGATAGCAAACACACACACATATGTCGTGTAGAAGTGCCGTACTTACCTTAAATGCGCGAGTAGTATCTATATGTATTGATTAATACAGTTATATTGGATAATGCTCACAATACCAGGGTGCCTAAAGATATTGGTCTTGTATATCAAATACAGTAGTTACTCAAAACGCCTAGGGATACAGCTTAATGCCAACTTTGTACATAAATTCAGTGATGCAATTATTTTCACCGAAGCATACAAACTTGGCCAAATTCTGTAAATAGCTTAGGTGGAAATATTATTTGCTATGAAAATTGATCAACAATTTGATCAACAATTATTACATGTCTCTAATAAGGTAAATGGAGAAATGGAGAGTCTTGGAGTATATTCTTAAAAGGTGGAATATATATATATATATATATATAGATATATCTATGTGTGTGTGTGTGTGTGTGTGTGTGCCTGTGTATGTGTGTGAATATGTAGGTGAAAGCATGATTAATTTCACAAGACGTATATCATCGCTGTTTTTGTATTTAAAACCTTTTGTCATTTATACGTTTATCTCTAATTCCAGTTCCAAGACGTGAATAAGATGCTTTCTCTGTATATCTCACATGTTGAGTTCAACATTCAGTCCTTTATTTATGTATTTATCAATAAGTAATGCGGATATACATTTTTCAAAGTACATTATTAATCAGTTTTATCTTTTAGAAGAAGAAATATCACAGATTAGAAAAACGTATTGTGTACTTCTTTTTTTGTTTTTTGGTCTTGCTCAGAACACAAACAAAATCTTTGAAACTATTGATGGCGAAAACATAAAAAGGCAACTTCATTGTGTCTATATTTATACCAAGAATCCAATTAGATGAATCTTCATAACATTGGTTTACAAGATATAGAAAGACGTCTATCTCTTTATTTTCCATTGGTTTTATTTATGGGATGGTAAAGAGTGTTGTAAATAACAAAATGTGCTAAAGGCAAGAACTGGGTTTCGGCGAGAGGAGGGATACCCAGATTCAGTGACGAACGAGGCTTTGTCGGAAGTAGTTTTAACAAGGATCTCACCATTGTCTGTTTCTACTTGACTCCTTAATTTGATATAATGGGTGGATGAAAAGGCGAGGAGGAAAAGGACTGTTAAACACAGTGTCAATGAGATGAAAACTTCCTGTGTTTGTAGTAGTGGGTTAGTCATATAAAGTAGAAGTAGTACAGAGAGCTGCATTAATATTCCCAACTGTACCAAATCTACCTGGCTTTGTCTGAAGCGCCTACTCTTAATGTAAATGTTTTAGGTTTAGGGGAGAATCCATTTGAACAAAATGATGTGGCTTCAGCATAGGGAAGGAGTTTCTTCGTGGTATTTGATATTTCGAATTTGGGGTGAATATGAATAGGTTAAATGATTAAAGAAGTTAAGGCTAGTGCACATTATCAAATTATATTGTGGTTTATATAATATAATGTAATCATTGCTGACCAATCAAGACCTTCAAAACGGGAAGCTCACTTTCAAGATAGAGCTTA
Source organism: Amphiduros pacificus (assembly GCA_949316495.1). NCBI lineage: Eukaryota > Metazoa > Annelida > Polychaeta > Phyllodocida > Hesionidae > Amphiduros > Amphiduros pacificus. The sequence goes on along the minus strand of OX439001.1, from coordinate 50,903,530 downwards.
GACATTATAGATGAGATTCATATCCAAACTTTGCAGGTCCTCTTTTGATATTCTTGTATCCCTCACTATATAGCCCTTCACCACAATGACTTCAGAATTGATGTCGTCTTCTTCATCGATATATCTTTCAGCAAATAATAGAATGTTTGCAATTGTGTCCATAAAATATTTCAAGAGATACAAAAATATTCAGCAACAATATATGCACTCAGTTTGGGATAGTATGCATGCTCATATATTCATTATGGAAGGTAATGAGTCAAGAAAAAGGCTTTATTGTCGCCAGTCATGTGGAATACGCAGACAGAAATGATTTTATCCCATGAACAATGTAAGATGTGATCCATTGGGTAGTTATCAAAGGCGCCTCTGTTTTCCATAGGAAAGCATCGGATTGAGTAATCTGATTGTATTTGCTTGTATTACCTCATGCTGAATACATACACTAATCGCCGATTCCATAGAGGGTTTGTGGCACCTCAGGGTCGCAGAGACAATAATGCAACATATTTTACTTTAAAATGTATCCAGTAGATATATAATCCTCACAGCACATCACTGAAGACAGTAAAGAAATAATGACGCAAATTCAATGGGATATAAATCCCAACCTAACAATCTACTGCATGTTCCGCCAATAGTTATCATGGGAGAGGGCAAGATCAATACCCCCAGTGATTAATCTCACAGGTTAGATATGTGATGAGCTACCATCCAAACCACACCCCATCCACCCACCACACCAGAACAAATTCCGTTTAAGCTGCTTTCTGGGTAAGTCATTTTTGTTAAAGATGGCCTTTTAAGTGAAACATAAATAAACATATTCAGCATCATTTTGAGACATTGGTGTGGACAGTAGGAAGATGTCTGATTTTATTCCTGATGGGAGCCTAATTCAGGACCTCGATACTTAAATATTACAACTGCCTTACTACAAACAAGAAGGCACCATCTTGAAAGTAGTCTTGAAAAAGTAGTCTTGAAATATAGTCTTGAAAAAGTAGTCTTAAAAAGTAGTCTTGAAAACAGAAGTGTCTTAATGGACGTCACAAGTAGGCGAAGCTAGCTGTCTCTTTTAAAGAATATACTAGCATTCACATATTCCTCTGGAACCGAGAGATACGCCATTACGAAGGACAAACATGCACAGATTTCCTCCATATGGCAGAGTCGTGACCTATCTCTGAAGACCTGCTAGATAGACTATCAAACTTCCAAATTAGCTAACACACTTGCGCCCAAAAGATTGTTATTTTTATCAAACCATCTTTTAGAAAGAGAGAGAAAAAGGGGAACATGTTTCCCGAGTTGTGTTCGGATGGTTATGGTGCTATCCAATTTGCTTTTTTGGAAACTTGGCGAAAGGCGACATAATGTGGGCTTTTAAGGAGACCCAGGGTCGCGATAATCGCTGCAAACATAGATAAACCATCAAATTGCTTCTCTCGGAGAGAAGCTGAATACGCCCTACATCGCCAGCTCACCAAACTGTCCTTCACGTCAAGCGGCGATGTGGCACTCACCTAGGACGTATTGCAAGCCACGGAGGCAGGTCTTTTATCAAGGGAAGATTAATGTTCTGGATTATCATTTCAGCAAATAGCCGTGTACCACAGGAGATTCCTCTGGAGACATAAGCCATCTCAGCACCCATATCGTATAGCCCCAAGTTTTATACTGGATTGTATTACTATGTTGAGAGGTAACTGCTCATGACAAAGCAGATGGTAACCCCCATCCGTCATATCCGGCCATGAAGCCATTATTTTATAGACAAAAATGGATCAGTTTATGTCATTCAAACCAAATGCCCAATAGCGGCTAATGTGTGGTTTGCAAAAGCGGATCAGAAATAAATCTAAAGTTATGGGCACGCATTGTGAGGTAGATATCCAATTTAAAGTAACAAAAGAAATAGAATCATTTCAATTATGGGTTCCAGTTCTACTGAGAGCATCTGATTCTGACATTCACTCAGACTACTGAGGTTTCGTCGTGCTGTAATTGTGCCCAATAATAAATGTTCTAATTAATACCATGAAGTTCCTTCAAACATTACCTAATGAACATTTTAATTAATGTATCAGATGTTACAAACACATCTTAATGATATCAGACTTGTTGATAATACGGTATTGTAATAATTACTATAACGATTATTATTTGGCTGTTTGATTTACGTTAAGCTTTCCACTTGGCTTAGGTTGACTTCTAATTTTATATCCCATAGTATTCATGGTTATTGCAAGCATTTAATCTGTTAAACCTTTTAACCACAATGATACCTGTGAGGTCATTGAAAAACACTCATTAATTATTTGTGTACTTTACGAGAAAAGACTTTCGCTCAGTGAGATTGATCTTTGTGTATATGAGCACATGAGAAAATGGTAATTAATCGATTGTTGTGACTATAGAATCCCCTCACTTCCTGCAAACATGTGCCAAATGTTAGTACAATGGCACTTCATGACATCTCTATTGGCAATGACTAGTGTATTCTCAGTGGAAGTTTAAACTTCTTGGTGCCAATTTGAATCCTGCCAAATTTTACAATTATTTTATTGTGACAACTTTAAGTAACGATAAATAGTTTTGAATATTTGTGTAAAGGCCCAGTTGTAACCAACAACAAACCCCTAGAGAATAGTTGGCAGATAAAAATCAATATTAAGCCGAGAAAATGGGCAAGTATCTCATTGTAAGTGCAATACCAGGCAGTTTGATTATTTGTGGATTTGTGACTGTCTCATATTCTGTCGTGTCATATATTCAACATTTCTGCGTGGGTGCATTCTGAAGGATGCCAATTGGGCACATATTTCAGATAAAAAAGACAATTTGTGGAAAATGATATAGATCTTATGACATGCTTTTTACAATGCATTGCTTATATATATGAAACTGACTATTTTGTGAGCTTTCCTAGTGGACTGAGACTAGATTCGTGTAGATACCAATGAAAATGTGCGGTTCTCTCTCATTTGGGTGGAAACTATTGCCTGCCACACCTCCAACTATTTCCGGTTGGAGGCAGGATTTGAAGTTATATTCCCAGTAAAACTGCACCAAATGTAACATGCTAAAACATAAGTATTCACAAAATACTGGAGTAAGGAACGGTCGTAGGGAATTAAAAAACAAAAGCTGAGTTGCCGAAATAATATGTTGTGGTAACTCCAGCCAAGTTGTGAAAGCACCGAATCCAAGATGGCCGAAAGTAGTGGAATATTTTGTAAAAATCTCTTAAGCGCCTAAAACGTAATGCTACAATTTATGCGTTTCTAAGTTTGTTATCAAATATCAAACGCTTACCCGATCTGATTATATATATTTTGGCAAATGGCTTTTGAATGGAATAAATTTGTCCATTGCTGTTTCTGTGTGGGAGTATCTTATTTGTTTTTCGATATAGTTGCATAGATCACAATCCCATCATTTGTGCTACCTTTACATTAATGACAACAATTTTTCACTCTTTTTGGTGTTAACTGTCAGGGTGATATATCATTATTTTCGCTGCTATTTCCACTTTAAAAAATCCCAGGCTCCAAGTGTATTGTGGTCAATTCCCCCTTTAGACACAACACAATCTCGGACTTGATGGAGTAGGCTTGAGTTTTGATCTGTGCGATGCTGTCCTTAAAACATCTGTGAATATTTCAATGGATTCAGTCATGGAGTAGTGAACCATATGATAGATGACTCAATCTTCTCGAATGATGGAAAGCTCTGGATGATGAAATGTAGGTGACAGAAACCAAACTCACAAACGCAGTTTTTTTTGCAAACGCACGGCAAATAAGTAACACATTTGTTTACTGAACCGTTGTCATCGAAGGAAGCCAAAAGTATTTAACAATGAATACAAACTCTATCCTTGACATAGTCAGCGATATTACTGTCGTTTCTTTTAACCTACAAAAAAGACTGACATGTTTCGAAATGTATCACAATGTCGAAATTCATTTAAAGAAAATTTTATCTCAAATCTGTTGCAGAGCTGAGCTTGTAATCGTTCATATATTGCTGAAATAATATCTATTATTATAGTATTTATAAATCAAACTGTGACAATAAAAAAAAACATTTTGTACCACAATGCGGAGAAAGTCCTTCTGTTGTATCAATTATTTCATTATGAAGAAAATGTTTTACATAGGAACGAAGATAAGTTGGAGTGGGAAGTATTCTGAAATGATAATACCTCATTTCTCTCCTATCTGTGGTGAAAATCGTTTGGTGCACACTTGTCTGAAGTACCAAACATTAAGGGCACACTTGTTAGCACACTTATTGACACTTTCTCATGATCAATGGCAATCAAGAATCGAATACGTGGCCAATATGACGCTTATACCAATTTGTTTGCTGTTTGTTTGCGCTTTACATCACTTTCGACATTATTCCAGTCATTTTAGGATTTGACCTACTTGTTGCAGATGTAGTCCTGCCTCACTGAATTGTCGCATCGCAGGTCCTTTACATGACAACCCACCAGGTCACAGATTTCCAAGTACAACAAGCTCACATGAGAAATATGAGAAATTGTGACACGAATGCAATCTCGGCATGGCCGGAAATCGAACCCACGACCTTTGAATTATTATAGCTGAGCTGGTGCCAATATGCTTGCGCCCTAACCAACCGCGCCACCGCCCGTGACCTTTTTCAATTAGAAACCTCAAAGGACATGCTACTTTCTCACGACGATGTACTGTAAAGCTAGTTCAGAAACCAACGCCTTAATAGTCAATATGATACGAAAAAGTACATAACATGAAACATATATTATTTTACATTGTGAGAGTCTCAAATATGATTCAGTGTCACTTTACGGTAAGAAAGTTATTCAACACAATGTTAAATCAATTAGAGAAAAAACAACGTACGCTGAGGCCTGCGTGTGTGCTTTGCAATTTGAACCCCAAGGTTTTAATCCATCAGAGGCAACTCACATATCTGTTACATGACAACGCTATTTATTCAAGATTGGCCCAATACTTGTCTATTCCTACCCAACTCAACATTAATGAATCACTCCCAGGAGACTCGTGTCTGTGCTGAGACTAACAATAAGAAAATGTGCTAATTTATTTGATTTCAAATACAAAAGTGTTTAAGGAAAACTTACACTTGGATAGATAAGTGTTTTTTTTTGTTCTACATAAAATGTGTTTATATATTTAAGTGTGATTTCATCAAAAAGAAAATCATAATAGTTAATTGATCTCTAGTTGGGTTTTTGATCTAACAGAGAGAAATTATGATAAAAGAAAGGAAAAGAGTTAATTGCTCACATACTGGTTTCATTGACACCAAATGTAAAATATCTTTATGATAGTCATTTTCTGTGTTATGTATTGCACTTGAACGCAATAAGGCGAGTGATTTCAATCGATAGGATATTTTCACCAGGGGGCAGTCTTGACCATCTCCGGTCTCATTATGACATAGCCTGAACGCATTCCGATCCGCCTTTACCAATGGCACATCTGCCAATCAGTGCATATTTTAGTCCTTCTCCTGTAGTGACAATATTATAAGCTGGCAAATTCCATGTAGATTGGATCTGCTACTGATTGCCTCTGACCTTGCCTCTCTATGCATTGTGCTGTCTCGCACTGTGCAATTGTTATATGCATCAGGCTTCGGAAGTTGGAGGAAATCGGTCTTTGTTCAGGCAAAAATAAATAGTTGGTGTGGACACTATGTATGCCGACACCCTCCGACAAGGAGGCCTTCCTCTGCGGCCACGTGATCATCATACAAAGGGCCCGGATGTGAGAATCACTGTCATGGTTTGTAGGGCCGTGTGATTACATAGCAAAGGACGTCGATGACAAAAGCTATATTGTCAAATGAACTGTCAATGTCACATTGCTCAATGCACCCATTGACATTTTCCCCTCCCTTGTTAAAAGAGAACTCTATAATGGAAGCATAATGCCATATTTGGGAAATCCGTGTAAGTCTGATATTCATTGATGGCAATCAAATGTCTGAAATTTTGCCCAGAGGGTTTTATGTTAATTATCGTGAGCTTATAATACAATATGGTAAAATATACACATTATGTATTATATCAACCATCAATAGAATACAAACATTGGGAAAAAGCAGACATATGTATGCATGTTATTGAGCGTGATTTTGTCTCTATTGAATTACCAAAATAGAATTCAAATAATCAGTGCCTCACACTCGTGTAAGTTGGTAATAACAGACATTGTAATCTTTCTGTAAGTACGTCATTGACACAAATAACTCTTCCTTAAATCTATTCAGTCCTTTGTCAAAAAATACAAATTTAAAAAATTATAAATTTGTATTTTTCATTGAATTAATTATAGCTTTTCATTCTGTTTATCTGCAGGATTTTCCATGTACCGTTTGAATGGCACGGCGCACGGTGTGATAGTTGAGGAGGACAGCATTAAGATACTGTACGAGGACGGGCACTGGAGTAAGCCTTACTTTGACTGCGGCGGCGGAGATATATGGATGATGACATACACAGTCCCCTTCTATGGCTACCAGGACGGAAAATACCACTTCAAGTAAGCAGCTCTCTTAAGTTTAAAATAGCTCTTGTAGTTATGATTAATCCTCACCGTGAAGATATATTGTTATGATTTGCATTCTGTCTTTCATTTGGAACAATTTTGTACATTTTATCTGTTTACCGCTTTGTCATTTCACGTCCAATATAATTGGAATCAGATGGATTAACACGAGCACGGAAAAGTTGATAGATTTGGAATCGGGAAAACTGTGATAAAATTGAATAAATAGGTGATTTGTACATAAGGTGTACAATTTACATTTTCCTATGTACATACAAAACCTCTGAGCCACTTCCTGTTCACTGATCCTGTTCAATCATTATCTTTTACTGGATTAAGTTCCACATGTGTTGGTACCTGATCTACTGTCACGAAAAGCCTGAGAACGAATACATTTTAAAATTGATCCTAATTTGCTATCAATAGTTTAATATCAATTTGGTACGTGGAGCTGGAGTAAAGAAGAGTAAATCAACTATGAGTATATCTGTGGAACCATATAACATAGTAAATCAACCATGAATATATATGTGGAACCATATAACATAATAAATCAACCATGAGTATATCTGTGGAACCATATCAGATAGTAGATCAACTATGAGTTTATCTATGGAACCATACAAGATAGTAGATCAACTATGAGTTTATCTATGGAACCATACAAGATAGCAGATCAACTATTAGTATATCTGTGAACCATATCAGATAGTATATCAACTGTAAGTATATCTAGGGAACCAGATAATATAGTATATCAACTATGATTATTATTATTGGAACCATATAAGATAGTAGATCAATTATGAGTATATCTGTGGAACCATATAATATAGTTTATCAACTATTAGTATATCTGTGGAACCATATCAGATAGTAGATCAACTATGAGTATATATGTGGAACCATATAACATAGTAAATCAACTATGGGTATATCTAGGGAACCATATCAGATAGCAGATCAACTATGAGTATATATGTGGAACCATATCAGATAGTAAATCAACTATGGGTATATCTGTGGAACCATATAGCAGAGTAAATCAACTATGGGTATATCAGTGGAACCATATAACATGGGCACTACAGGTATAATACTTATAAATAAATACAAAAATGGAATGGTGATGCTATATACCAGAACAGGTGCAACATTTATACAGCCGACGACAAGCTGAAGACGACAACAAAGATGCGCTTCCATTTTCAAAAACCTTTAAAGTACTTTTGAAAACATTCACATAAGGTTGTTGTCTGACACTATCATGTGCGAACAAGGTAAATCGACATCGGCAAACAATTGATGAATTGAAATGTAACTCTTTTGTCGTCCGCAGCTCGTGGTTCAAATCGAATGCGCCCAGGAGATATATTTCTCACTTAGATTACAACATCTTTGACAAAAAACCAAGTAACTTAATATTTTGAGTTGATTTTCAAAAGGCTGTTTGTTGCATTTGCGGAAATGAACAAATAAGTTGAAAAAAATCTCAATCGTATTAAATATCTGGCGGCATCAGTATTTAATTTGTACGAGGGAAAAATATAGAGATTGCCTTAGTTTAATAGTGCAAGCCATTATGGGAGGACTGAAAGGCTGTTAGTCAGAACTAAAATGTTAAAGATATGCTGAGAGAATATATATCTGCTTAAGGGATTTAAGGCGGTGCAAAAGAGATCATGTACCTTCAGGATATGATGTATATGGAATATATGATGAAATAATCAGGTTACTATTGGATTATACACGAGTAAGTTTTGCAAAACCGGTCTCAAACATAGAAAATTAAATTAGTATGACAAAATCTTAGGGCCTCCTCTGAGCAATATAAATCCCCCTCCGAATTACACACAACTGTGATTTCTTTGATAAGTTCTCATTTGTCCTCATCTTAACATATTTGATGTGGCATTTATACACTTCACTTCAACTGATAATATATGACAGTTTTGACTTAATATATATATCCATGTATCTGCTTATTTGGGGTCGCATTAATATATATATATATATATATATATATATATATATATATATATATATATATATATATATATATATATATATATATATATATATATATATATATATATAGATATATATATATATATATATATATTAAACCTATTTCAACCATTATGAGGTGACATTTAAGCGAAGTATATTTCTCAACCACCTTAATATGATACGTTATCCTTTGACCTATCTAGTGTGCAATTATACAAGTGCACTTATTTCAATAACAACACAAGATGTTCTAAAAACTACTGAAATTACGATCAGTCATTTTAATAACTTTGTATGAACCCAATACATATCATGATGTTTTAAGAGCACACTAGAAGTGTACTTCAAAACAATAAAAGTTAACTTCAAAGCAATTAAAGGTAAAATGATAAACTCTCTCTCTCTCTCTTGCAGTTTAATACATACACACACATGTATATATTTATATTATATGTGTGTGTGTGTGTGTGTTTCTCTGAAGTCTTATTTAGAATCGGTTGCTTAACGAGGCTGTGTTGTGGCAGAATGGACACCATTTCTCCCAGCAGTCTGGTGGTCAAATCAGTTTACAGTTTGGCCGGGCAGGGTAATTTAAGCAAAGAGAAAGAGTGAGGCAGGGCGAGTTGAGAGAGTTGTATGAGTGATGAGCTAGTGGCCGCCCTGAGCATGGGGCTCTCTCCTTGGGAATAGCCCCATTTACACAACTGATGTATTGCTGATACAATACCTGTTCTTTAAAAGCCACCCTGCCAGAAACAGGTGAGCCAGTGGATCATAAGAGTGGTGGGTAGGTATAAAGAATAACGGCTCTCCTTTTTAGAAATTTCCCAAAGGGCCTTAAGAAATGAATGTAGCTGAAATGATGTCAAAAGCCTTTGAAATGCATATGATGGAAGGAAATCTAACTGCAGCAAGTAAATAGAAGATACGTCGGTCTCGTAGAAAGATAGTGAAAATTTACAGGCTTCCTCTCCACAGACGGTTCTGGTACAAACGTATATATTATAATTAATCTCATCATAGGTAGTGAAGGTTTTTTTCAGACCTGGAATTAAGAGATGAAAAACATGACATATAATAAGATGAGTTTTTTGTATTTTGTTTTCTAGCAGAATAAATAAGAACCAAGATTGTTTTATGCACACTTTGTACACATACGTAGTGGTAATGTGTCTGAATATTAAATACATTTACCATTACTTTTGGGTACATTCAGGAGAATTTTTCTAATCAATTAAGCAACCACACTCAAGACTACTGAAGTCGCCATTTATAATAAAAAGGTATGCCTTTTAATTTGTATGAATGAACGTTTTAAGGTGACCAGCTTTCATTAAACATTCCAGATGTGTTTAAACATTCCAGATGTGTTTAAACATTCCAGATGTGTTTAAACATTCCAGATGTGTTTAAACATTCCAGATATGTTTAAACATTCCAGATGTCCTAACACATTCCAGATGTCCTTAAACATTCCAAGTGTTCCCAGACGTTCCAGATTTCCTTAAACATTCCAGATTTCCTTAAACATCTCAGATGCCCTTTAACATCCCAGATGCCCTTAAACATTCCAGAAGTCCATGGCTGTGATTCTGAATGTGCTTCCCGTGGCTCTGATGTTAACCTGATTTTCGTGTTTTCTAATTGCGACAGATTCTTGTCATTTCGGCGTATGTACTATTCCATAGCATAATAATTACGGCAACTGTCGCACACGTTTATCTGGGATCGTGGCAAGACTGGCTAAAATTTGTTTAATCATCGGTAGGTGGCTTGCTCATTTGAAGCCTGGATAAGTCACTCAGCTTGTGGGCTATTTCTCCATTTCTGTCGCAGTCTATAGTTTTTCATCATTTAGCTTTGTCAATTGAGTTGTTGTTCATGGGAAACAGTTGCACAGGAGGACAAGTTGTAACATACTGGGAAGTAAAAAAGGCGCCTACTCTGACAATAAAGGGTGCATTTTTGTGGATTTAGGTAGTCTTGTCACGTTGACACGTCTTCTGAGTTCTCCTGCTCTTGATTTGATGCCTCATTTAACAAGAATTCTATGCACACATACCAACAGCCTGCCGACACCGTCGCCAGCCTTCGCACACTCGGTTAAAAAAGGTTACATTTATGTAGTGATGATTCCAGACAATGTCTGCTCATAGCGCTTGCTAGTAACTGGCTAGGATTTGAACCGGGAATCCCTGGGTTTCAAGGGGAATACCCTAACATTTGAACTATTTCTACAAGTGGACACACAGTTGCTAATTAAAAGATACTGCTACATGACATATAAGGATATAATATGAGGATAAAATATAGTAAAATAAACCTCTGATTTTGAAAGACATTTTCATTTGGTTGATTATCACTACAAAATGAAGATATCGAATCAGAAAACATTTTGTTCTAATTAGAAATTTGTTTTGTTGGCAACTTGAGGAAAAACTTGGATACTTGTCTTGAACATTTTATTGTGGTTTTTTTTTTATTTTTGCTTTTGCTCATGATTATTGACCTTTCATAGTTGGCGTCACAATGAGCAAATCCTTGAGGTTCCAATACAACTTTCAATCGCCTTCTTTCTGCGATGGCCCCACACTGGGAGAATGCTGGGAGGTCCCATTTCACTTCTGAAATGTCTTCTTTAGTGCTTAACTAATGATACATGTGGATACCATTCTTGCCTGGGTTTGCGTCTGCGGTTGTCAGAATTGACAGGTTTCTGAAATGTTAGGTAGGGTTAGTGATGTATACCTGACATTGACACGCTCAAGGTCATTGCGAGCGCCATAATTACAAACATATACAGGTCCTTGACCTTTAACCCTTGATTTCAAAGTAAAGCTCACGAACTCAGTATTACTGACAATCCAATTATCGTTTGGTAATTGTTTGATCCCTGACATCACGTGTTTGGGTTTATTGGGATTAACTATACGCACACCTACGCATTTATTTTCAATCTATATGAGCAAAGCAGATGCCTGAATGTTTGTTGAAATGCTGAGAGAATTTTACTGGGGTTGGAGGTATGTGATGTAAGGTACAAGATGCTGAGAGAGGGCTTGCTCCATGGACCATAAATACAAAACAAATCAATCAACCCATTTCTTCCTACCGGCATGGCGTTTATTTTCCTTTAGGGAAAATTCCCGACTGGAAGGAAGCCTGGTTGAAAGCAAAATACAATGTGAGGATGAAAAAGTAAAATATATTTGTCTGGGAGCGCATTCACATGTTTTGTTTTGGCGAATGAACTGCGATTGCCTGGATCAACCTGTGGATTCAGTAAAATGTTTGAATGTTGATTAAATGGTTGGTTTAATATCTCCTTATACGCCTGCCACATGAGGATTGTGACCAAACATAACGTCCAATGTTTTCAGACGCGCCGACATGCGCAGTAAGGACTCCAAGCACGCATTGACTCCAAGGTCATTGTTCGTCTCCAGCGAGAGTGCTCCATGCTAGAACGCAGTGGGGACGCCGTGGGAGGGCCAACTTTGTTATTCAATATTTGTAAACATTTTTTAGTCACATATCATGGAATTCCACTGCGTTTCATTCAAAATCCAACGCACAGCAGTCGTAATTCTGACGTAGGTCTTGTGTGACAGGGGCTTAACACGTCATTTGCCATTTTTTAAGAGGCAGTATCACATTGAGCTTTGATTGTTTAATATATCTACCTACTTTATACTGTTATCAACCATTTCTAATTGTTTACATATTTTGTGAAATATGGAAAAATGCTGATGTAATAGTTTCTTAGTACTTTCTATTATAACGTATAATTACAAAAGATATTACACTTTCAATTTATAATCATTCTATGAAATACAATTGATATCTCAACAACAACAGAGAAGAAATATATCTGACTATGTTATTATGTCTAAAATGATAAAGTTATATTAGTCAAGTAATTACTTTCCAACTTCTTCTAAACAGAGGCCCCCAAAGTAATAGGCAACCTGTTAAGGTGTGAAATGAAATTAATGGATAATAGACATCCATGATTCATTCTTGAATTTAGTGAAACTAAAAATATAAAAATAGGTTTCAATATAAATAATTGTATCCATGCCAAAGCGCTAAATATATCTTATAAATATATGTGAACCTTCATTCCTTTAAACCTTCAATGCATAAATTTGTGAATGGTTATGGTTCTTAGTGACCCGTTTTTGTTTAATTTATAACAAGTTTCATAGAACTGTTTCTCAGAAATGAGCAATTACCTCTTTGAAACGTTATCATATTTTGTGAATAAAATGTTATTTGGAATTTTAGAAAGAGTCACTAAACACAGAATACATTTTGTCTGCTTTTGTGCTTTGATATTATCTACGTTCAGACACCTGGGTGAATTAAGACTATATATAATGTAGCTGCCTTAAAGATGAATATTTCTCGTCTTATTCCTTTACCAATGCCACAGAAGGCCGTGGCGCAGTTGGGTAGAGCGCAAACTTATAAGCACCAGTCCCTCGGTCTTAAATGACTGAAATAATGTTGAAAGCGATGAAAAACTCAAACACACAAACACATACATACACTCTCTACTGATGTCTGCAGATTCTCTTTTCTCACAACATAACACAATACCATACTATATTTCGTTCCATATTGGATTCATTCCATTTTCCACAGCCTCTTTAGTGACGATGTGCAAAATAGAACTTATATTTCTGCTTGCCATTCTTAGTAGCATATCAGATTGTATGAGTGACATTACAGAATGGGTGTCATAACAGCCTCCAAGATATACTCTTAACAGGGGTTTGCCTAATTAACTAACAAATGCTATGGATATTGTGATGCCAGAAAATCTTTATTTTGTCTCAATCAAACTACTGCTGAAGATATCCTGTCTACTTTGAAACTCTAAATCATATTGTTTCTCCATAATATCTCATAACTATCTCCTCTATTTGATAGAGGAGATGACAATAACCAGACGACAAAGCACAAGAAACATTCTCAGTATTTTTTTCAAAATTGCAGATGAAGCATTTTAGGTTTGATAATGATAGAGTTAACACAAACTTACATTTCAAACACAAGACCATCTTTCACACTATATATCATATTAATATCAATCTGTCCATATAAAATGCTGTGAAATTCTGAACCTTTCTTTGTTTCTTGAATATTCATCACATTACTATTATGAATAGAAGATCTTTTTTCAAAAGTTAATAAGTATTGCAATATAATAGGTTTTTAAGTGTATAATTCTTCGCAATACCAGAACTACATAATATATCATATAACCGGAAATGTGAAAAAAGAGTACATCTCACTGTTCTCACTATTTTTATATGTTATAAATTAATGTTAACCTCCATATGATAGTCAAATGCATCTTAATATTTCATCCCTATCATCATAGCATGAGCTAATTTCTACTGCTGGTGTGCAATTGTTGATATGCTCAGCTTTTGGTGTTCTGTCAGTAATATAATTGAATTTCACTATGACCTCTGATATACTGTAGGAACAGATTAAAAGTTAAACAGGGCAGGCATATTCGAGAGTGCATTCGCGCTCATTGTGTTTGTGGCAAAATAATTTGTGATAGCGGTAGTCAAGCTGTGAAATCACAATAAACATGGTGGCTTTGAGTTTGTCGGAAAATGCCCCAAAATGCCCCAAAAGGGCCTGATTTGTAATGCTTATAAATAGCTCATTAACTCATTCTTTTATCATCCAGTAGACCAGAAGAGACTTGCAACGTACAATTTCTGTCTGTGATTTATCTTTATTAAATATGAATTTCCAAAATCTTGTGAAATAATCTTCTCCAAAATACATATGATTTATCAGGGATTTTTCCACATTACAACACCAAAGTGTAATCTTCAATTAATATTTCCGTTTGATATGTGTAAAAATGATGTGTAACATTTTTATAAAAAGATGTTGAAAAAAGAGAAAATTCGAGGGAATTATTTCTTTGATTTCTTTGACAATTTCTTTGATTCATGTTTTGTCTTCAGAAAATAAAACAGTGCCATTTCAAACAAAACCTGGGAGAATAACAGATATGTGCCTTAGTTGGTCACTCAGGTGGGAAGGAAGACAAGGGGGCAGGGTTCGAGTCCTTCTACTGTGGACGGCAATTTCAATACGCCTCATCATTCGCTATATTAAATATTATTGTGAAATAAGAAGCAAAAGTAGCGTGAACGGTTAGGAGGCTGTTATTTTGCAAGACGTTACGTTAGACAAGTGATACTTCGACCATATGGGATTACGCTATTTTTTATCCAATTAAAAAAACCGATTGAGGCGGTTATTTGTTTCCATTCACGAAACAATTGTTGCCCCGTGCTTGTTTGACTACAGGGCTGGGCATTCCTTGTCTGGTGATAGTCCTCAGCTCAGCCTCCGTGCCCACTAGATAAGGTCATCGATTTCCTCAAACTAATTTCACTGCCCAACAAGAAAATTTGATTTTGTCTTTTAGTTACACTCACCAGACGAGCGGGCATATTTCATAATATCCACTCACATATAAATTATGTCTTGTCCATTTAGATTCCTCCTTACTTTCTACCAATTGAAACCGATATACAAATATATTGGGCCATACTTGACCCCCTAAAATTCATGTCCATTTAGATTCCTCCTTACTTTCTACCAATTGAAACCGATATACAAAATATATTACTTGACCCCCTAAAATTCATTTAGGTCTGTTATTTGTATTTATCATCCATAATTAAATATGTGAATATCACATCTGTCAGAATACAAACATTTGCACACCTAGAATAATCAATTGCGCAACTAATCCAAATTGGACAATTTTTTGTGTATAGATATTTCATCTTTGATATGAATTTGGCAAAAAAATGGTATGGAATCTATATTCTGCACTAATCACCAAAGGGTTATTGAAGGCAGGCTGGATGTGAATCTATCTGTATGCGCTAGCTGTTCTCCTCTGAGGCGGTATCGGTCAGACGCACTGCTAATATGGGCGATGTCTTGCGGTCTGTACCATCAGAAGCCTGATTGCGGGAACAACAATCTGTATGCAGTTTCAGTTAGTGCTACTGACCAGGTTTATTACACTAATAGGTCATTTGTAGTGCAGATAAACACGTACACACCGTATGGTTTAAATCATCCCCAACACCATTTGAAACCGTTTAATTTGCCAGTTCATTCCAAGACTTAAGTATATCACTTTTCGGTAGATAGCAAGGGTTACAGTGCACGCCACTGCGAATTACAAAACCGTGGCCTTTATGCAACTTACAGATGAATTCTAACTTTGTGATTAGACAATGAGAAAAATATTTTGTTTCTCTGTCCTGTCGGGATATATTTTCAGTACCTACCAGACTAATATGTTCTTGTAATTGTATATACAGCGAACAGAAGATAAAACAGACATTTTCTTAATTCCTAAATTGCAGCCAAAACAGTAATATATTTGGGTTTTTAATTTAGATGATATCACACGATTTAGACAAATGAGACAAGTATTATTTTATATAGCGCCCTCAGTTTGCTCAAAATTAATACAATACTACAGGTCAGCTACAAACCTGTGACATCAATACTGCACATTTAAAATCAATCAACCAATCAACTTATCAATCAGCCTTTTAACCAGTGTGAAAGTTACACTGCCGGCAATGGGAGTCGAACCCACAACCTTCCATCCTCTGCGAGATGGAGGTCCCAATTATAAACTTCATGATCAACATCTTTTAAGAAAACAAAACTTGACAATATCCCTAAGAAAACAAAACTTGACAATATCCCTAAGAAAACAAAACTTGACAATATCCCTAATTATGTGACAACTTAGCTTTAAAAAAAATCAATGAATGTTACAAGGTTAATTCGCAGTTAGTCAGTACTAATGTGGCTGATTTGTAAGCACCCCTACTGTTATCTGATCAATGTAACTAATCGCTCCCAGCCTCTAATGGGCCCTAAACCCGTCTAAGCCATCGTTAACACTGATATACTTAGAGCGCGTTCTTAGCCATGCAGGCAGTCCATGATAAACAATATGGATCAACCAGTGATGTATTAATAAAAGGTTCACATCAGTATCATATTGTGCTACACTGTGCTAAAATACAAGTTTCATACTTATATCATTTCTATCAAGTCCAAACTATTATTAGTTTTTATGTCATTGTGATAATTTAAAGTCTAGTACGAGTTCTCGTGGTACATTTGTATTATCTTGGGTCTAATTATTGATATATTATTTTTGTTCACTGCATATCTACAATTTTGAAATTATTGTGCTGAAACAGAAAGATTGAGGACATTCTTTTGAGAACTGCTGATGTGTAGGCGGTATTTCCTGGCTTAAACGTCAAACCTTAATGTTCTTTTTTGTCACTGTTGTTGGCCGGATTAGTTTATTACATTATCTATAAAGCTGTTTTGCCTGATCCATTTAAAAAAGCGAAATAACTTTCAATTCAAAATTCACAGCATGAGACACAGACCAGGCCTCATAAACAAGAATCAACCTCGTTATTTTTTTTTATTTTTTTGAACACTCCATTCCGTTTATGAGCCCATAGAGATATTAGAAATGTAACAATCTCGACGACGCGTGCTTGTTGGTGAGTTTCGTTCCGTTTGTGTACCGTTCCTGCTGGCCTTGTATGCAATCTTACGCCTGGCTTGGGCTATTTGGGACCTGCTGCCTCAATCGTGTTTATCTATAATACTCTTCCTGATATCATAGTGCCATAGTAAATATTTGTCATCAATGGCCAAGAATAGGAGTAAAAAGCCACCCAGAAATGAGATTTGTGCAATCATTGCGGGACATATCCTCCCTAAAGCTCAACGTAAATACGACTATGCAAACAACATCCGTTCTCAGTTCGTATCTAGGTCATGTCTTAACATGTCTTTACACCATTTGTCACTTTCAGACCCAACATTATTTTTAAAAAAAGATCCAGATGTGGGTCACATACTAAAAGGGAGAGTCTTGGACAATGCTTTAATCTACCTCTATTGAGATCTGAAATGAGCTTGGATGTGGGGCTCACACAGTGTTAGGCCGACATCGTCAAGGCCTCTCACTGCCCGAGGCCAGGAAGGACAGGGTAATTTTCTGGTGCAAACAAGTCCGAGTGACAGCATTTCCTCTTGAAGCTGACTGCCCTCAAGCCTGTACAGAATAACATGTTTCATTTTTTGTGTCCTGTCCTGCAATAAAAAGCTTTTTTTTCTATAACTTCCCCCCCCTAAATATTTATTTGATGTCCTGAGGATAAGAAAGAATACACATTTCTACCATGGTGACACAAAATATCTCACCATGTATTCCCTACTGGTGATACAAGATATTGCATGGCCTCTTGCTGTCACAGAAGCTAATGTTGGTGACCTAATGTATGTATCTGCCAAACACTTGGGACACTTGAACGCTGGAACCCATCACAATATGTCTGGCCAAATATTCCCATAGCTAAATTTTGATTTCCTGTCATAAATATGTGACAGTGACTTTATGCTTGCCAAGGAGACATGTTGCCAGGACGTTTGCAGAAAGATTCCCAGTTTCACGTGTTGCCTGCTGAGACTATCAGATAAAGCTCACGAGTCTTACTTTAAAAAAACGTAATTTATTGTTTTTTATATGGCTTTAATTTCTGGAAATACATGCATTGCCAGGTAGCGAGGGTAGACATTGACATGGTTTCGCATGTTTATTCAAGCACATTATTGTTGATCATATCGCATATCTGCACTGCAAGAACATTAATCACATGAAAGTGCACTGTTATTTTCTGAATAAAATATGGAGTCACATGTGATGAACACTCACTATCTCATACTACATGCAAAGGGGAAATCCTAAATCACATGCCTGGGGCTCTTATATATTTTTGATGTGTGAGCGTGATTCATGTATTCGAGGGACACTCGTTTATGATATCCTGAATTACATTTCAAACTACACATAATTCATAATTCTGAATCATGTATCTGGGCACATATCATTCATAGGACCCTGAATCATGTATCTGGGCACATATCATTCTCAGGACCCTGAATCATGTATCTGGGCACATATCATTCATAGAACCCTGAATCATGTATCAGGGACACCATATCATTCATAGAACCCTGAATCATGTATTTGGGCACATATCATTCTTAGGACCCTGAATCATGTTTCTGAGCACCATATCATTCATAGAACCCTGAATCATGTATCTGAGCACCATATCATTCATAGAACCCTGAATCATGTATCAGGGACACCATATCATTCATAGAACCCTGAATCATGTATTTGGGCACATATCATTCTTAGGACCCTGAATCATGTTTCTGAGCACCATATCATTCTTAGGACCCTGAATCATGTTTATGAGCACCATATCAGTCATAGAACCCTGAATCATGTATCTGAGCACCATATCATTCATAGAACCCTGAATCATGTATCTGAGCACCATATCATTCATAGAACCCTGAATCATGTATTTGGGCACATATCATTCTTAGGACCCTGAATCATGTTTCTGGGCACATATCATTCTTAGGACCCTGAATCATGTTTCTGGGCACCACATCATTCTTAGGACCCTGAATCATGTTTCTGGGCACCACATCATTCTTAGGACCCTGAATCATGTTTCTGGGCACCATATCATTCAGGGACACCATATCATTCATAGAACCCTGAATCATGTATCAGGGCACCATATCATTCTTAGGACCCTGAATCATGTATCTGGGCACATATCATTCATAGAACCCTGAATCATGTATCTGGGCACCATATCATGCATAGAACCCTGAATCATATATCTGGGCACCATATCATTCTCATGACCCTGAATCATGTATCAGGGCACCATATCATTCTTAGGACCCTGAATCATGTATAGCACATATTATTTATAGAACCCTGAATCATGTATCTGGGCACATATCATTCATAGAACCCTGAATCATGTATCTGGGCACCATATCATTCTCAGGACCCTGAATCATGTTTCTGAGTACCATATCATTCATAGAACCCTGAATCATGTATGGCACATATTATTCATAGAACCCTGAATCATATATCAGGTGGCCATTTTGTCCTTCATATATTTTTGGACCATTTGTCTCATGTCATGAATCATTCTGTCCAATCAAATAGCTTATCTGTTCTTATACGGCATTATCATGAAATGAATATTCACGTCTTGTGTGTTCACTTTTTTCATTTGTCTGCATATGCTTGTAAAAAAACGTCTGTAATTATCGATGCGCCATTAAAGCAGTTCCTTGTAAACAGAATAAAAAGCCTCATTACAGTAAGGTTAAGTAAGTACTTTGTTGTTTTGCTACAGTTATGTCATTGGGCTGGCACTCCTTTTATGGCTTTTCGATTGTCTATATTTCTTTTGATTTCTTTTATATGATAATAAGGAGAGGACGGCGCCTACTCCCGGGAGTGCTCGACCAGATCCTGGCGCTTGCACGTGGCATCCTCATTCTGTAGAAATGGTTTGGTGATTTATGACAGATATAAAGCAGTTGTTTCTATCTGTGACCTTCCCAATCGCTTTTTTTGACCCCATCATTTTTCATCTCACTCAATCTTACATAATAGAGCAAATTTGTCCAGCAAGACTAACACCGATCCGAATTAAAAGTCTATACTTTGTCGGCTGTGGCCATTTTTCTTGTGCCTCGTTTTTCGCGGCGATGGACCTCGCTCGTACGTATTGGCCTTGCACATGTAACTCCACGACCCAGACATTCATCACTGCTCAGAGAGTAGCTAGGTGGGTAAAATGATGACCAGACACAGTCCTTCAAAACATCCACAGGCACTAAAACAGAACACAGAAAGGAAAATAGGTTAACAGACAGCTGAATATATATATATATATATATATAGACAAACAGACAGACAGACAGACATGTTAATGCAACAGATGGTTGTTATAGTATATGCCCTCTGCATGGTGGTGCGGCAAGGCCCTACAAAATGAAATGGTCACGAGGTACCAGTCGAAAGTCCCATTGACATTGTGATGCACATCCCCTGGTGGTGTGGTAAGGCCCTACTGGGCAGGAAGCACTGCTGGGAGTTATATCTTCCTGTTACTAGCAGCTGCCGTTCTCACACTGCTAATGATCTGCAATCCTTCATGCCATAACGCCATACCAACTACCCCACTTTGTTTTAATGCTGAACTGATATAAAGTTACTCTCTATTGGACATAAATCAACCCCACTTCGCACACCGGGCACACATACGACCAATTCAACTTCGCACTGACAAAGAAACGAACTCAAAGAATGCAAACTATCAGTTTGCTACATTTATTTATTATTTGAACATCGCTGTTGAGCCATTAAAGCGGGTCACAAACTGCAACTTTTTCAATTACAAGGGCAGTAAGTCTATTTAACGAGTGCCAATTAGTCTCAGCTTAAATTAGAACATATATTATCAGACGTTATTCGATCCAGACGCACCTTTATATGCCAATAAATAATGATTACTTGAACAAGAAGAATCCATCTTTATGACCAGCCATTCCTTATTTAAAATGAAAGGTTCTCTGCTGCATCAGCCAGTATTAGTCTCATTTTCTCTCTTTGATGCCATATTCGTTGATACCATATATTCGTTAGACTCATATTTTACAGTTGATACCATCTATAACATTTTCATCATTTACCGAGGATGTCATCGATCGTAACCAGGATTATCAATTCTCTATGATACTATCTACTTGAGGGTTATATTTTCCCCTTGACACTGTCTTCTTCAGGGGTATCATTATCCTATATACCACTGTCTTATCAATGTTGCTCACTTCTCTATGATGTCCTTTCCCCATGACTTTGTCCTCTTCAGGTTTGCCGTTTCTCTATGAAGCTATCATAAAGGCTTGTCGTTTCTCTATGAAGCTATCATAGAGGCTTGTCGTTTCTCTATGAAGCTATCATAGAGGCTTGCCATTTCTCTATGAAGCTATCATAGAGGCTTGCCGTTTCTCTATGAAGCTATCATAGAGGTTTGCCGTTTCTCTATGAAGCTATCATAGAGGCTTGTCGTTTCTCTATGAAGCTATCATAGAGGCTTGTCGTTTCTCTATGAAGCTATCATAGAGGCTTGCCGTTTCTCTATGAAGCTATCATAGAGGCTTGCCGTTTCTCTATGAAGCTATCATAGAGGCTTGCCGTTTCTCTATGAAGCTATCATAGAGGCTTGCCGTTTCTCTATGAAGCTATCATAGAGGCTTGTCGTTTCTCTATGAAGCTATCATAGAGGCTTGTCGTTTCTGTATGACGCTATCCTATCAAGGCGCATGGTTTCTCTATGGTACTATATTTTAAAGGTTTTTTCTTTTCTACAACATTATTTTCTTCGGGCACAGTATTTCTCTATGATACTATCTACTCAAAGCCGATCATTTCTCTGTGATACTATCATTGTCAGACTCATCATTTCTCTTTGATAATATCTAATTAAAGTTGAACATTTTTTCTACTTCTGGCTTATCATTCCTCTAGGATTATATCTTTTTAACGTTTATCTATTCTCAATGACACCATTTTCTTCAGACTCATCATTTTTCTGTGTTATTATCTTCTCATGGCTCATCATATCTTTATTTCATTCATTACAAGCCTATTCCCTTCTCTATGTTTCATGTCAACGGCAGTCTCACCCTTTCTCTTAATCCTAAGTCCATTCTATATCCGCCATTATTTTTGTGCCGCTTTTGGCCAAATAGACTCCCGATTTTTATGTCTATGTGGGCAAGTTTTGCCACTAAATTTAAAAAGCAATACCTCAGTAGCAAGTGACATTTGTGTTGCCTAAATGTGACATTCCGGTCGAGATGGACCGATTATAGGTTACAAGAGTGATGTGGAGATATATCACTAATGATTTGCCTGTCGGTATGACTGTCCAACGTTATGACAGAATCTCGATCAATTAGGTTACTCCTACGAAAACAATACGACGGTAATAAACTCTGAGCCCAGGCCCTAACACCCTGTGATCGATCAAGGGTTGATCTACCTTTCAGGGAAGTGTCTATGACGGCATTTCTTTGTTCTTTGACATCACAATAACTGAATGTAAGTTCAACCACTCACTCTTGTAAATCTCCCAGGCACTGAAGGAGTGGCGTAGATGTCAATGCTTTGTATTTTGGGCTTATTTTTTCACCATCGCCACTCAGGTTATTTATGGTTTCCAAAGGTGTGTGAATGGCCCATGTGACACATCGTGTGGGAATAGAGAAATAGAAAACATCAGGAATACCGTATATTGTCTTCAAATCTATCGATTTGCAATGGAAATGACCTCCCCATCGTTTAAGCGACAGAATTCGCTGTTAACGCTCACTTTGTGTGAGTGTGAATGGCGGCGTCATGGAAAGAGCTATTTGTTGATTTTTGCTACATTCTCTGGTCCAAATCCAAACCTCAGACGACAGAATATCTCTTGTACTATTGATATTTATGGAACGGTTTGTCATAGTATCTCTTTGTCCGCAGCTTTGCACTTCAAGGCGACCTTTTAGAAGTTTATTCATAGCTTTTTTTAGCCTAGCACTGGAATCCCTTTGGGACAGTAAAATATGTTCCACACAGAACCCAAATTAGCACTCCCAAACCAGAGAGACATTGAGGTCAAGGAGAGAAGAGAATGAAGTGAGATATGATTGTGTCACTCATGATTCATATCTATGCTCGGCCTGCCCTCTGGTGGCTTTTCTGACCTTGCCCCAACTTTGCCCCCCGCCGATGGATAGGCAAGTGTCAGAGCGGAATGCCGTCTTTTGAGGTCTATGGAGGCAGGATTAGCAGGGGCGGCTATTCTAAAGCGCACTTAATATCCACAAACGGGTTGCTAATGGGTCAGATGTCGAGATAACACAGAAAATGTGGAGCCTTGGAATCGTTTAAACGTTCACATTTGTAAGTAGATACAAAATAACTATCTGCTGAGACAAACCGAGGAAGTCTCACACCAAACATTCAAAATGTGTAAATAGCATCATATCGTTTCATGTATCTTGTAGAAAGCAGAAAGCAGAAAGTCATGAGTAATTATATAAAATGCCTAGTTTTCAATATGTAGCACATATTGGAAACGTTCATTAAGCAAAGCTCTGTCCATCCAATGACATTCTTTTATCATTTCCTCTGTGTTCATGCAGCCATAAAGATGGATACCATAGTGCTCCGCGAAGCAGAAGCCAACACCTCCCGACCGGAAATCCACTGGCGGCCATATTAAAAAAAAATAGAGGACCGCGCAGTAACCTACTTCCGGACACCCTAGAGAAATCAACATTTTGTTGTTTTATCTCAATGTCAAGAAAGCAATTAGATACATAGTTACATACAGGGAGAATTTTAAACATTCAGCGAAGTATAATTAATATGTACATATCTATGCCTTATATCTATGCATTATGTACATTGTTTACATTCTGTACATTGTTTACATATATATATATATATATATATATATATATATATATATATATATATATATATATATATATATATATATATATATATATATATATATATATATTAGCTTGACATTTGTAACGGCTTCAGTGTTTGTAGTATTATGAAATTTAGAGTTACTCAAAAGAGAGGTGCATATTTCGTTTAGTGCAGATCGAACTAGCAGAGTGTTTGAAATGTGAAATAGATGGAATTAGATCCAGACCCAGACACGATGATTATGGCAATTTTGTGGTTGGTGTTCATGTCTTCATCACATTACACTTTATACTGGCAAGCCTATGGGTGAATTGTTCTCACTTCGGATCGTGCACTTTAATTTTCTTCCATTTATCTTTCCATTAGGTGTCTTCTCATAGAACAGTAAACATGTGAGTTTGTATACTTAGATTTATCTATTTTAAACTTCTCCTGGGGCGATATCTTCTCAAGTTATCATTATATACGACAAACGTACGATAAACCATAGCATTCTATCTTGTCACGTATATAACTTGAACAGGTTGGTTAAGGGATATCATTGCGTATAGGGAGTAGAAAGAGCGCCAGAATATTCGACCAGTTTTTTGACGCAATGGAATTGTAATATCTGGTCGTAGTGTAGTAGCACGGTCTTTTGGTGCATTTAACCCCTGGTATATTAAGACCACACAGAGACTGTCACCGTCTCAACTGGGTTAGGATGGCATAGTGTGTCGCTGCGGGCCAATGTATACGCTAACCTTATCTGATTGCTTCCATAATATAAGAGGTAAAGAGGATCGGCTTCTCTTCCCATCACTCTTTTTCACCCATTTTTTTTCTTTGACACTTTGTCCATTTTGCTTGTACCGTTGTGTCAAACATTTATTTTTCACGATCGATCGAGGGTTTTACTGGCATCGGAGCCCCTATTGACGCAGGCCTTTTACATTAGGCCTTCTTTTGCTTCCCCGTCAATCTCCACCTTGTTCTTACCTCTTTTTCCCGCCCCGTCTTTCCATAGAGCCCACCCAACCCTTCCATTCCGTCGTAGTTATTGACTGACAAATTGGTGAAACTTGACCACTATTGGATAGCAGCGAAACCATACCTCAAGTCCACCTGCACTCTTCCGATTGTCCTTTCCATCTCTCTCTACACAACAAATGTGCATCTGCGATGTCAAAATGTAGAATATCTTTTGATTTGCTTTGTAAAGCTTTGTAAAGCTATTTAATAAGACCTAACGAAGGTAATTGTAGAATTGTCAATCTAAGTGATAAAACTCAACCCATATAATATTTATGAGTCTTCAATGAATGAAGTGCGGCCGTAGTAGGCAGGATCCACAAACATCACAACCTTTTATATCTTAAAATGAGCTTTTGCCTATGATTAGAAAATAAACAAATTCTGTAACGAAGGTTTAATGAATCGCTAATTATGTAAGACACAACCTGCAAAGTGCAGAGCGCTTACATAGAAGATGATAATCATAGTAGCTTTTGCAGAGCATCAGAGCTTCTGATGAAATGGAATACATGAAGATTTCTACATAAGCCCCAAGCATAATATTCTGACTTTCATCAGAGGCGAGTTCTTGTCGGATTGTATGCAATGTACAGTTATAACTTTTGCCATTTCTGTCTGGTTTGTTTTCTTTAACATGTCATGTATCTTCTCTTTCAAAGAAGTTATTGACAATGCTTGGGGTTAGGCATGACCCTTTGTGGTTGTATTTCTTTGTAGTCTCTCATAATTTATGTAAGCAGTATTAGTTTCCATATGATTTGCTATAAAGTTGCCATAAACATATACAATATTGCCAATTAGTAACAAGCCTTTATAATGTGCTTCTACAATGTACGAAATATACTCTTGAAATCAAATTTCCCAACTCAGCCTTAAATTTGGGAAGAACCAAATGCAGCATTGTGAAAATGGCGGTAGCCGCGCGAGAGTAGATATATATATATATATATATATATATATATATATATATATATATATATATATATATATATATATATATATATATATATATATATATATATATATATATATATATATATATATATATATATATATATATATATATCATAGGGGATCATAGGGTGAATAGAGGTTTGTGATTATTGAATGAGTCAGCAACTATGGTATGATGGAGTGAGTTTGGGACTGTGGTCATTGAATGGGTCAGCAACTATAGTATGATGGGGTGAGTTTGGGACTGTGGTCATTGAATGGGACAGCAACTATGGTATGATGGGGTGAGTTTGGGACTGTGGTCATTGAATGAGTCAGCAACTATGTTATGATGGGGTGGGTTTGGGACTGTGGTCATTGAATGAGTCAGCAACTATGGTATGATGGGGTGGGTTTGGGACTGTGGTCATTGAATGGGTCAGCAATTATGGTATGATTGAGTGGGTTTGGGACTGTGGTCATTGAATGAGTCAGCAACTATGTTATGATGGGGTGAGTTTTGGATTGTTGTCACAGAATCAGTTGTCATCTAGGGTGAGATTGGACGAGATGGGGGCTGTGGTCATTGAATGGGCCACCAACTGTGGTATGATTGGATCAATTTGGGACTAGGGTGAGATTGGGTGAGATGGGGACTGTGGTCATAGAGTGACATAGAATGAGTCTATGGTATGACCGGATGTGTTATGGAGAATGGCTGCATGTAGAGGACTCTTTGTGCAAGATACATTTGACATTTACATAACGGATTAGGAAGCAAACAGAAAGATATCAAGTCTTGAAAGATGTAATAAGATTAGACATGTTTGTCACTCACCGGCCACCCCCACACTGCTGCTTTGTCCAAACTTTGGGCGAGTGACTAGAATATATTTTGCAGGAGCAAGATACATGGCCGTTGTGCACTTATATTATGCTTTATCCACACTACATCTATATTTGGGACACTTTTCTGGGTGACACTTTAGGGTTTAAATCGCATAATGCCCCTTCTCCTCTGTTGTTAAACCCACAAGATAGCTTTATTCCTGGCAGATGAGCCAATGAAGCCATGCATTTTAAAAGTAGCTTCAATATATACTGTTCTCTTCCTGGATCAATGCCATCTGAAATGTTTACCGCAGCGCCCATTTCCACTCAATGTATTGAAATATTTTGGAGCACAGAGAGTAACGTGCTAAACAGAGGGAGGTGATTCTCAAACGACTGTTTAGCAGAGTAAGTCAGATAGAAAATCTGGTTAACATAATTCTTAATCGCTGAAAAACAGGCGATCATTTCTATCACGCATTTGAAATGAAGATGCAATCATAATGGTATGTAACTTGGAAAATATTGATTCTGTCTAATATTATTTTGAAGTAGGATACCTTTGAAAATTTAATGAATAAATCAAGGTCCAAAACATGGATATTGCAATCAGATTTAGATCATTTTGTAGAATAATGAAAGTTGGTTTTATCTACTGGAACACATGTGTATTATGCAGCCGTGTGGGGGCGCTTCTGTCTGCTAGTAAACTTGGCTCCTCGGATGTATTGACGATCGTCATGTCCGTAAAGGCACAGAGCCAAATTGTCTCCGGGAATATCTTGTAACCAATAGCCTATTCTGTATCTCGACTGAAGTATGTAATTTCTGTTTTGTATCCTTTGAAATTAATTCCAATATTTTATAAATGTCATAGTGTTTACTAAATGAGTAGTAAGCACAGAGAGTATTATCAAAATTGTTTGCCATATATTATTGAATATAATAGAATATTGACTGTACTTTACTACCGTCTTTGGGGCTTGGGGCATGCGATTTAATGTATAAGCTTAAATCCACTTCAGTCACAGTTTCGTATCTTATCATGCATTCATGTCATTTACATTGATTAGACTGCATTGTCCCATCGTACCGTCGGTTTCTAAACATACTTATTTTCCTTCTTAAGAGCGTGGAGTATTCCGTACAACTTGCAATATAAATGTCCTGTATTAAAGAATGTATTAAGATATAATATTTTCAAGAGATAGGCAAAAGAAGATGTCATTTCAGAAAAAAAACAAAGCCCCAAGCCACAACATATATCATTAGATAACGGACGAGAACGCTGAACCCATTCGAAGCTTTGATGAATTCATATGTGTGTCTTTTATGCAGTCGTTTGTAACAATGGAAACAAAAATGTGTAAATGGATATAGACTCTGGTCACGTGATATGAACGGAATTAAGCAACGTAAGACGTTTATATACTATACTGGGTGTTCCACAAAGGTGGCAAAGGTAGGCAGAAAAAACAATCTGTGATATACGCTGATTCTGAGTTACGTATGCGTATGCTTTGGTAATATTATATTTCATGCAAAACTGAAATAAAAGACCACCGGATGTTTAGGTTGTTGCTCTGACATTAAACCAAACAATATTGTGATGGGATGAATATCGGTTTGGGGTTACTTTGGGCTTACGTTACTTTTAACATTATTTTAGTCTATATAAATATATATATATATATATTTATATATCTTTATATATATATATATATATATATATATATATATATATATATATATATATATATATATATATATATATATATATATATATATATACATGTATATGAATATATGTATATGTAATAGATTTAACTATAATATAATAGATTACTAGTACAAAAAGGTTATTGGCCTCAGCTCAGTGGCCTTAGCTCATTGACCTCAGCTGATTGGCCTCAGCTCAGTGGCCTCAGCTCATGTGGTGAATTGTAAACTAAATAGTATTACATACTCGACACGACAGGGGATTTAACCCATCACAGAGGAACTGGTGCTAATTTTTAACCATCTGTTTTAGGGCCTGTGTCCGATGAAATGAATTAAATAGTCAGACGATATTTGATATCTCCCAGTTTCAATTATGATACTTTTATTTTTTATGTCAAAATGAGATCCAATATGATGGCTTTCTGCTCAATGAGACACATGTTTGGTGCCAGAAAGAGTTCATTTTTAGGAGAGAAAATTTAGGCGTCTCGACAGTATAACATGCGAATTCAAATCGGTTTATTTTTAAATGGTCTGCAAAGAAGTGAGAGAATATTCGAAAGTTTTCTGCATGTTAATAAATGCAACGAGGGCCAGAGAAACTTATCTAAGTATCAGAGCCAGAGAAACTTTATCTCAGTTCTTCAGTCAATTTCAAGAAGCTTAAATCTCCAAATTTAGAAATTTGGGCGATCACAGAGATAATAGATATGTCTTCAGTGGATATGTTTAAAAGAAGATTGGATATTTGTTGTGATAAGCTGAGGTCACGCTATACATAGAGGAATTGCCGATAAAATAAAGAACTGGGCGATAAAGAGTGACACCGGGCGATAAATGAGGACGTTGTAATGGGAAGGGATTTATTTGCATGTGTGTTTGGGCACATAAAGGTCGTGTGTAGATTACTATGAGGTGATGTTTATGGTAGAGTAGAGCGATGTCAGCATAAAGGACGCTTGATATGTGCAATTTACACCTATTTACACGCATTTTATATCTACCTGGGGGACACTCCAATATCAGGGCGGCCACTCAGAGAATGTCACTGACCTCGTCATTATCTCGTGGTCTTTCAGCATAAATGTTTTTATTTACGCTCTTACTCGACTTACATGAGACTGGGTGTTTACGGTTAAACCTGCCGAACTCGTCTGAAACAAGATTGATCTCGACTGTCACTTGTAAATCTCCAAACTTGAACACAAATTTAGATACAAAAACTTTCCTTTTTCCGCCCCGTTGAACAGTACCAAATTGCGGCAAGACACGATAGATATATGTTTAAGACATTGTTTTTCTGATCTATCATTTGATGCAGTTCTTTATAAAACCGGTGGAGGATAAATCGTATATCAAATCTTTACTAAAATCTAAATTACCTTCAGTTGTTTAGATGTGCACATACCATGCATACCGGCTAGCAAAGATTGATATATATTGAGGACATAAACAAATAAGATACCCTAAGATACCCACCCTATGTTTGTGAATTGTTTATCTGTATCAGACAGTTCTATACCACGCTAAAACTGGTGGATGATTAAACATATATACAATTCTTATTCCAAATTAAATTACTTTTATTTGTACATATTCAGGAAGGTTAAACACGTCTGTTTGGTAGGTTTTGCCAAGCATATTAGAGTTACGAGGCAAAATTGTTAAATGATTTATTCAGTATTGTAATATCATTATGCCGAAGGTACTTATTTTACGCGTAGTATATTTTGGAACTTTGATTGGTATGGACAGACCTACCAATTGAAGCTCACATTTGTATACATTTAAAACCGGAAAAGGGTCGACCTGTTAACTCTTTCATTGTCATGGAGATAAATGGCGGGATGGGATGGACAGTATCGTTTGCTTAATGCTACAGACACAATTTACTTGCCATAAATCTCACCTTTGACATTTAGAGCACAATCTCCGTGCGCCTAATCGTTCATTTATAGGCGGTAGGGGGCGAGCGCCACCTGGTGATAGCTGACCGCGGTCGCTGAAGTGCTGGCCTCCTGGTTATTTTATATAAGTATCAGGAAAAACCTGAATATCTTTTCTGGCATCAATGTGTCCTTCGTCAGATTTGAAAAATGATGGTCATCAAAATTGTTGTTGGTGATTCTTAGAGAAGTAGAATCGCGATGGGTTTTTTTGTGGGGGAGCAAAAGGATTTCCCCATTCATTTGTAATCCTACGTTTCTTCCAGAAGTTGATGTAAGTTCCCGTACATGCTTGGGGAATACAAAAGTTCCTTTAGGCCTTAAAAGGGGGGTGACAGTGCAGAAATAATTTACAGAGGTTTCTGTATGGAAATCAGAAGAAAACCACCAACTCATACCAATCTCGTAACAATTACATTAAATTGTAGTAACAAGTGCCTTGAGATAAAAATGAATCAGCATAAAAGCAGCTTGATGATATCTTGTTGGTCTAGGGAAATTCGATGTGAAATTTGTTCCTGATATTTTCCATTTTGGTAACTTAAGACAATCCACAAGTTTTAAAATTCAGTTATTTGGTTTTTAATACATTTACTTTATGACAATATACAATTTAGAAGTTTCTTTAGATAGTGACTCTTTATTTATAGATTTGCGATCTTTTAAAAAAAAAATTGCATGCAGACAAATTAGTTTAGGAGCATCATCTTTTTGCAGACTTGTACAATTCACATGTACAATGATCATGGAAATGATGGTTTTTGAGCATGACAAAATATTCGGTTTATTTGTCTCGCATCTTTGATCCTGAGGCTTCCATTAAGAGTTATATAACTGGTGCATACGTGGGATGGTAAGCACCGACATCACACATTTTATATGACTTCAGTACATGCATGCTCATTGTAATTTGAATATTAAGTACCCCAGAATGAGACATCTTCCTTGCCACCGGGCGAAAAGAAGCTTTGTTTTTTGTCTTGTCTAATGTTATTCAGTACAACTTGGGATATGGCATAAAAGGTATTGCAGATGTGAGGCAGTATAAAACTATAAAAAAGAGTTCCATAAAACAGTATATGCGCCTTCGATGACCTTCAGCAATATCCTCTAACTTTGCCTGTGGTGTACGATTTCGAGGCTCCCCACATAAATGTTTGTTCTACACTGCTTATTTTGTCTTATTGCAGGGGCACAAGTGGAATAGATATTGACCTACAAAAAGTGGATATCGACCAATGTGATATACCGGAGGGCAGTGTCGAGGTCAACGTCTTTGCGGGATCTGACAAGTGCAAACACCGCACTACAGAGGTAAGACTTCAAAACACACATTGAATTGGCGGCTAGGATACCAGAGCAAGAGTTTCCTGCGAGGTCGCCATTTTTTTTATCTTGCTGTTGCAAATGCAGGAGCCATGTTGAACCTTATATTTTACATCCGGCCAGTTTTGGTATTTAGCAGAAAGGTTGATCTGGAGAAAACATTTTCAAAAAGGATAATGTTGATGTCCGTCATGCACTGATCAACACACACACACATACACACACACACACACACACATACACACACACATTGGGTGATCTGCAGATAAATCTTGGGCTAGCCACGAGGCGATTGCCATCGTGGACCAATGCTGATTGGACCTCCTTTCTGTGTTCTCGTCATGTGACCTGCTGCGAGGTCAACATTCTTGTTTTGGCTCATGAGGATCGACCGGAAGTCATGTGTCTTTCATCTGTGACTATAAATGAAATGAGAGAGATGCAAGTAAGATCGCTTTGTCATGAAGGTGACCTTGATTGTAATCACACCATCATGATATGACTTCTTGGATATCAGCTTAATTCCTTCAATGCCAGAAATACTTAGAGTGCCATCTTAGTGCAATATACATGTGTATCATTTATTTATCACTTGCCTCCTGGAGGCCTTCCTCAGGTCTGTAAAAGGATTAGGGCCCTTCAGCCTGCATTAGAACCTAACCAAATGAACCGAAAAGAGCTGTACATATTTAAAGACTTGACAGTCCCCCGGAAACTGCACAACTTGACAGACCAGTGTATAGAAAACATTGTATTTTAAAGACTCTTCCCAATCTATCTACTCTGGAATGGCAAAGACCACAAACAACTATGGCTTCCCATCGCCCACATAACCAAAAAAAATGCCAACCATGCAGTTTGATACATTCTCTTTTCAGGTTGCGTGGACACACGCAATTGCATAAATTATGTTACCAAATTTATGTTTGGATTTCTCATATTTTAATAAAATCTTTTAGAGGTGATCGTCTTTCACATTTGAACTCATTTGCTAACATCAAGGTTTTTTTATAGACAGAACAAAGAAAACCACTGTCCATGCATATTTTTAATGTTGACAAAATGGAATTCGGTTTGTCATGATTGTGTATCGTCCTAATCAGTGAAGGACGAAAAACACACATTAGTGACATATATATGAACATTACGTCATTATTATATACAAAAGTTTTCGGTGTTTAAAGTAATATTCCTATCACACCAGGCCTGCCATAAAACTGCTTTGGTATTACACCCAACTTTGTTTCAGAAGCACCGACATGCAAGCACGCATGGGTGACTCAGTTGGCCCTCCTTGGCGACTCCAAGGTGGCTGGAGGGCCGCAGAGGACGGCGTCTCTTTTGAACACGCATACAATAATTCCGTGTCAGCATACTCATGGTTGCAGTTAGGACTTGATAGGGTCACTGGAACAGAGAGCATTGTTATCACACCAGCAAGGGCCGTCAGCTCCAAGCTATCGCCTTGCCGTCTCAGTGAGACCTCTGTCCTGTTCAATGCGTCTGTACTGGGTCTTCACTGCGTCCATTGCCCTTGAAGCACCGGGGAAAACATCTAACCAAACGATATTGCCGTGGATGTAGTGAGAGGAGCCAAGGGAACGCCGTGGATGCAGTGAGAGAGCCAAGGGAACGCCGTGGATGCAGTGAGAACGCTGTGGGAGGGCTGTGCTTGAGTCATACCAATTTTAATATTCATTTTTTAAAACAATTTTCAGTCAGGCATCATGCGATACCAGTGCGTTTTGTCAAAAAGTCAACGCACAACTGGCTCCGAGCAGACGCAGGTCTGGTGTGGACAGGGGTACAATGAGCCAATGTGAGAAAGTAAGAAAATTGGGGTTATTATCAGAAGAATAGGCATCACTGACGTATGAATAGGCTTCACTGGCATAAGAATAGGCATCACTGACGTATGAATAGGCTTCACTGGCATAAGAATAGGCGTCACTAGCATAAGAATAGGCATCACTGGCATAAGGAAAAGCATCATTGACATAGGAATAGGCACCATCGACATAGGAATATGCATCATCGACATAGGAATAGGCACCATCGACATAGGAATAGGCACAATCGACATAGGAATATGCATCATCGACATAGGAATATGCATCATCGACTTAGGAAATAGCACCATCGACATAGGAATAGGCACCATCGACATAGGAATATGCCTCATCGACATAGGAATATGCCTCATCGACATAGGAATAGCACCATCGACATAGGAATATGCATCATCAACATAGGAATATGCATCATCGACATAGGAATATGCATCATCGACATAGGAATAGGCGCCATCGACATAGGAATAGGCATCATCGACATAGGAATAGGCACCATCGACATAGGAATATGCATCATCGACATAGGAATAGGCATCATTGACATAGGAATAGGCACCATCGACATAGGAATAGGCACCATCGACATAGGAATATGCATCATCGACATAGGAATATGCATCATCGACATAGGAATAGGCGCCATCGACATAGGAATAGCCACCATCGACATAGGAATATGCCTCATCGACATAGGAATAGCACCATCGACATAGGAATAGGCACCATCGACATAGGAATAGCCACCATCGACATAGGAATAGGCACCATCGACATAGGAATATGCATCATCGACATAGGAATAGGCACCATCGACATAGGAATATGCATCATCGACATAGGAATATGCATCATCGACATAGGAATAGGCGCCATCGACATAGGAATAGGCATCATCGACATAGGAATAGGCACCATCGACATAGGAATATGCATCATCGACATAGGAATAGGCATCATTGACATAGGAATAGGCACCATCGACATAGGAATAGGCACCATCGACATAGGAATAGGCACCATTGACATAGGAATAGGCATCATTGACATAGGAATAGGCATCATTGACATAGGAATATGCATCATCGACATAGGAATATGCATCATCGACATAGGAATAGGCATCATTGACATAGGAATAGGCACCATCGACATAGGAATAGGCATTGTGACAACAACAGGCATCGCTATCAGAGGAATGGTGTTTATCTTAGCCTTTCTTTTATCAAATAGGTATGTTTCAGTCCCAACATTATATGGTAAGTTGGTCAACAGAGTACTTTAGTGTACAGATAGGTTGAAATCAATATTATGTCGTGTTGGGGATACAAATGGATAGCCAAAATCATTGGTTTAACTTGAAATTGACAGTGAGATTTTTCATATTGTCAGGATTTCCAAGGCTTTCAGTCATGCTCAGACACCACTTCCTGTTTTCACATATATTTCCCGCCGTTCTGACATAGATTCCGGTTCGAAACCATTCATATGGAAACACCCCTGACCCCCCCAGAATGGGGTTCCTGGTCGGTCTATTCTGTTTTTTTTAAAGAGCACAAAAGGTCGGAATAGGTATATCAGGGAACGTGGTGTCCTGAATAGAACCTCCGAGGCATGATGGGATATGTGAGGGGTTGGGACGCTGGTTGCTCGGGAACAGTCACGTGGCCGGCACCAACCACAGTGTGGGCTCTCTGATAAGCCATTCCAAACCGGATATAGCAAGCGCTTCCGGTTTGCAAAAGCCTTTGGGCGAGAAGATGGCTGGACATAAGGAAAGTCTCCTGGTACTGCTGGAAAAGGCGCATCGCAGGACCACCAGTATGAGACAGGTCTACCCCAAGTGTCATTGATTGTCCTTGACGCTGGAGAGGCGTGTGTATCAATATCTCACATGCTGATCATCTTTCTAGAAGGAGGTTCCAGACTGTCAAACCATCTGCCATAGCAAACATATGTCCAAGTGTAAACATTACAAAATGGATTTTAGCACTGGATAAGATCGAAGCAAGGAAGGAAAAATCATTATATCGTCAGCACCTTATTCCATTATTGCAAGCAACCTTTACAAACAGATATCACTGCAAAGAAGTATTACACCATTGATAAATCATAAAAATACCTCTTATCTTGCCCATTTAAATTTACATTTATAAACATTAATATTTACATTCAAACATTCACATTGATATGTTTTTGAATTCGGTACTTTCAGTTTTTAGAAATATTGGCATTCATGTCAAAATAATCATATATCTGTTTAACCTGACATAAGGAAATAAAATAGTCGCTACATAATTGAAGACCCCTTAAAGCCGTAAACACCTACAAGCCTAGAAACAAAAAAACAAGGTAGTGGGAGTATGATCCATCAGTGAGAAAGATAAGAGCATTGGAGATGCCCGCTGCTAAAACGTTCAATTATGCATGAATAGAGTTTACTGCCTGTGCTCTTATTGGCAGGCAGAAGTGAGCGGTTATTCTTTATGACTGTGGCACTCACTGCCCTATCTTCCGCCAGTCCACACTTAAAGGCCATATACCGCAACCTTGTTCTCTGACAAGGACAGACCACACTTAAAGGCAATATACCGCAACCTTGGTCTCTGACAAGAGGACAGTCCACACTTAAAGGCAATATGCGGTAGCCTTGTTCTCTGACAAGAGGACAGTCCACACTTAAAGGCAATATGCGGTAGCCTTGTTCTCTGACAAGAGGACAGTCCACACATTGACAATAGATTTATGACATACCATAATATCATTCATCTATATTGACAATAGTTTTAGTACCATAATGGCACTAAATGACCTGAATGTCGATGTCCGTTAAGAATTCATTCATTCATTCATTCACACAATGTTCCTCTGCCTTTGTGTTTAACCACCCACGAAGACAAGAATATTGTGTTCCTGGTCTAATCAGTAGTCTTTATTGAATAATAGAAAAGAAGGCAACGTGTCCTTATGAACATAGGATGGAGAGTTGCTTCACAGATGTCCACAGCCATGATAGTGCCCACGTGACCCTGAAGAAAGCTTTAGATTAGCTGAGTTTGTTAGCTATAACCAGTATCACAGATCTCAAACAGATCACCTATGACACTCGTGACAGCTCGCTTGCCAGTCGTTTTTACAAATATACAACTGAGTCGATATTTATATAAATAAGTAAAACCTTTTTTTTTCTTTCTAAAACCACATCCTGGGTTAGGTCACGTATTGTGGTTGCTATGAGATACTACATCACTGATAGGGCGTTGACCCTTCCACGCTGTAGTCAGCACAAACAGGGGTACATTATGTCTGTTTGACAGTATTGCTGGCTGGTATGTCCACTCCACATTCCTTTAACAGGCTTCTAGGATGTAAAGAATGCAGCCCCAGCCTGTGAAACCTTAGATGCTGTGAATTTAGGTCAGGAGTTCCAAACATATTTCTCTGAACATGACATTGTACTTATTGATGTAAGTACATTTATGTAATGTTCAAAAATATTCTCAGTAGTTTTGATATGCCGAAGTGTAATTCTTTAATATACCATACATACTACACGTAACAGATTACATACATAACTTATTAAATGGTAGGCAATGTTTAGGGCTACATACTCTGTGCTTTTATTTCACATAAAGAATTAAAATTTGCCTATCATGGCATTGAGTGTTAGAGAACAACATTTGTTAAATACACCTGATCATCCCTGGAGACTGCTCCTGCACGTAAATGTATACCACAGACCACATTTAACTGTCTCCCATTTCACCTTTTTTCCAATGACCTACAATGACAAAAAACCCACCTTACGATCCGGTCACCTAATCTACGGGTTTCAGTTGTGCCTAATAGGTAATTTAGCCAAAAGGGAAGAGATAAAGGTCCAGAATCGTAATTGTGTTTGGTACATGACTGCGTGTAATTGCTACAAAAATATATGCAGCACAGGGTTAAAGCTTCCCATGGGAGCCTGCTCGGCGTAGACAGCTCATCCGGTGAATGTTCACGTGAAGCTGTAAAGAGTTTTAAGAAAGTAATGCCTTTGATCTTCACTGGATCATGCCGTGATAGAATGCAAAACAAGAAGAAAATGAATGGATTGTTTAGAATGGAGTAATTTGCAGCGTAAGAAAGGGGGCATATCACGACTCTGTTTGGGCATGGTCATTTGATAACAAGACAAACATAATCTGATCAGAGTGATTCTCTGGTGAATGACAGTAGATGGGGAAGAGTGGTGTATGACCTTATGTAAACATCTCATGTCACCCATTATAGATAAGAAGGCGACCCCTGGGGACAGAAAATGGAATGAGGGCAGTTTGGTGTAACACACAGGGCGTAGGCTGTAGTGGTTCATAATATTTCTTGCCTTCAACCAGGCCTATTATTCCCAGTGGCAATCCACCTGCGCTTCACCGTCCTTAACAAAGGTCACCTTAAGAATATATGAAAGCATTGAACACGTCAATAGGTCGAGCGTTATGATACGTGAAGAAAATGCGCAGCGTCACATTAACGTTCTGAAAAGGTCATTGTTATATTCTAAAATATCTTCTCATATAATGTAAGCAATACACGTTACCTATAAGAGATTTTGATGTAATATTCAACCACCTTTTTTGGTCATCTTGGTTTAGGTGCTTTCACGTTAATATAATAGGTGCGAATTCATTCGCCGCTCTCCACTATAATTTTGTTTATCCCCCCACGACTGTTCCTAACTCCAGTGTTTCACATTCGGTATATTCGTTTATGGAAAAAGTCTCTGATTCTGTTGATAGCAAATTGCTATTTTTGACATATATTTTTGACAGATATATTGATGATGTTGAATTTAAATTCTAAAAGGTTGGCAAAAAATCATTTGTGTTCGCTAAATAACCAATTATACCCAGCACATACTTTTACATATGAAGGCACATATTTTTATATGAAGGTGTTTGGCTTCAGTGTGCATGTAATTGACCTTGACCTTGCCCTTTGACCTTGTGCCAAGAGGAAAGTACATCTTATATGGAACCAATCGATTGACTAGTAATGATTGATTTCAGTTCCTGCATCTCATATATCACTTTATAAACGTTGCCAAGTTGCATGTTGACTCATGATTGTACATCAAGGTCAGTGTCGTGGCATTGTCCGTGTTTCTAATATACAATTTTAGGTATATGTTTGACATTGATATTACTCATCTCTATATTGGAATTATTTATGACCAATTTCATTTGAGATTGCCATATCTGTCTAAAGAGTGCAATCTATCAAGCGTTATAACTGTTTGACAGTATGTATCATAAGCATGTACACAGTAGATACATACCACTTTTCCTTGTCAGCTGTGAGAGATGGCACTTCTTATGTGAATACTTGATGGGGCTTTTGCCTCAGCCACGTCCTTAGATGGGAGTGGTTGCCACAATGCAAGTTCATGTGATCATTTCAACTGATTGAGTAGTAACACAAATTATGGCTCCCCTGACAGTCCATAGCACATTACCTTACCTTGCACACCAGTCATAAAGTATCATAAACGTTGGCTTGGTACCGTATTTATGGCTATTTGTTGCTTGAAAAGTAAGCTACTCAGTAGTGCATCCCATTATATATAATTCATGAGATAAATAATGCAATTAGAGGTGTAAGATGGGCCATGACGGCTTACCATCATTGTCATCGAAATAGCCGTCCCCGCTGACTGGCCAGTATTTCTCAGACGTTTATATGCGAGAAAGCGCACCAAAAGGACATCAAATGTGGGTTCAGGGCCAGATCCATGGTGCATTTGACATATTCCAGGTCAATGGGCTAGCTTTAATGGGAAATCAAGGCACACTACAATCGCTGGAAGTAATATGCTTTTCTCCAAATTATTTTCTTGAAGTTGCTGTATAGAGTGTTACCCAATGAACCACAAACGTTAAGAAGCATTTTACAAGAAGTCACAAGCACGTTTTCGCACTCCTGAATTTGTTTGTGAACAGCTAAGTCGATCAACTTGTCTTTTGT
The DNA here is from genome assembly GCA_949316495.1 of Amphiduros pacificus. Lineage (NCBI taxonomy): Eukaryota > Metazoa > Annelida > Polychaeta > Phyllodocida > Hesionidae > Amphiduros > Amphiduros pacificus. Next base: position 50,863,833 of record OX439001.1, on the reverse strand, counting down.
TTCCGCTGTTTTGCATGTAAATCCAACCCACTTGCTCACTTGTGCCAGAAGGTCTTCAATCACACTTCTCCAGAGAGGTCATGGTGCAAAAGCCACAGATTGTGCACCATGGTTGTAAGCCCCACCACCGGCACAAGTGATTACACCCAACATCGGTGAATCCACTTTTAACACTTTCGTCATCACTCTATATTTCTGCTTTCTGCTTTTGCTTTGGGGTCATAAGACCTCTTCAGACGAGAAAAAAATCTTGTGGCGTGTGCCTGATAGACGAGAGTCGATCATGACGAGTGAGCAGCAAGGTTTGCCGAGTCATGACGAGTCGAACGAAGGTTTGCCTGCTGATTGTTCACTTTGGCGTGTAATTGCGGTGATCAACGAGGACCTTTCCAAGGTCACATTGAACCTACCGTATGTCGACTCGCGTCATCCATGTCGTAAATTTTCGCGACATCAGCATTATGGATAGCATACATCATCACCATGCCGAAGATTACATGAAATTGTGTCCTAACATTCCGTGCAATCAGGCTATGATCAATCACAGTAACGTTTTGGGAGCACTAATCTCTGACAAATACATCACAGGAGCCATTCCATTCTGAACTTAAATTAGTCACTGCTCAAACTCCAGATTAAAATCCTTGATTAACTGGAAAGGACACATTCACACGTTCATACCTCAAAGATGAATCAAGTTATATTAATCTCTTAACAATATTGGTTATAATTTCGGATTAATAACGTTCTGTTTATTGCAAAGAGACTGTGCAAATTGGAGCCATTTGTTTAATCCATGGCTGATGTAGGTAGATGTGAAGGGTTGCTTAAATATTGCCCAAAGCTCTCCCCAGACATGACCGCTGAAGCAGTGGCAACCTCACCACAACTGTAGTCTGTTTATAAATCACTTGTTTTTGCCCCCACATTAATGCATTACCACTGAGAACAAGACAGTAAATCTGTTTACCGCCGTCCCCTATGCCCTTAAGGTGCCATGTATTCATTTGAAACCTTATCCATCATCAGACATTAACCTCGGTGGAAGGCATGTCATCATTTATGCTTAATTACTCCCCCTGTTCATCAATTAGTCTCTAGAGAAAACAATATTTACCGAGAAAATAAAGGCCGCCACAATGCAGAGTTTAATATTTATCATGTGAAGGAATAGAAGGGATTCTGGGTAGAAATGGCAACAGGTATATAGAGGCAGGTAGTGGAGAGTTTCGGCGAGAGCCTCTTGCTTGTTGAGGTATTCTTTATGCTAGCTCACCTTCACTCTGAGGTCATGTCTTCTTTGCCTGATATACTGTTCTCATTTTCCTCGTGGTTCCCACTGTTATCTCTACATTAAAGCGCTCTGTAGAGAAGAAGGAACGTAGTCCCTCAGTGTAATGAGGCTTATAAACCTTATGTAATGGTCATGCCACAAATTAGACCAACAAAATAATATCATGACTGTTGTCTTATTCTGCAAGTCTAAGCAATGATGTATGCGGTTATGATGTGTGAAATAAGTAAATAAACATTTCCCAATACTTTGTATCACCTTAACTCAAAGGAAAAGAACAATGATAATAACATTTACGTTATTAGGCAAAAGTGCGCCACATGAAATCTGTACTGTACGGATCGTGGCAGATTGCTTGGTGTTCTCAGGTGCAGTGGGCCAGTAAGAAAATAATTGTATCTCGTGGTTTTCTTCTTCATTTGTTTGTATAGGGCGCTCACATTAACAAAGCAATTAAAACCATATTTTTTACAGACGTTTATCAGGTGGTTTACCGGCTCAAATCTGTCCATAATGAGCAATTTGTGAGCAAAATTGTGCATGGGCGCATTGTGTATCTTAGGTATCTAGATTGGTCACATACACACATACACACACACACACACATACACACACACACACACACACATATATATATATATATATATATATATATATATATATATATATATATATATATATATATATATATATATATATATATATATATATATATATATGTTTATATATATATATATATATATATATATATATATATATATATATATATATATATATATATATATATATATATATATATATATGTTTATATGTATATGAAAGATTCACCGCCCTAAGGTACACTTCAATATGTTACACATGAGCACATGTGTACATTGAGTGACCCAACTTATGTTATATATGGCTGAACCAAAGTTTGCAGATACACTGGATGAATATGGTGTATGTTATATACATTCATGTTTTCCCATTAATTGGTATAAATGGTTCATCATAGCACCTTTTTACAGCCCATGGTATATACACACGATAGAGTATACCTGCTTGAAGGAACATTCCAGCCCTGTGCAGCACCATATCGCACTGAAACTCTACATGGGTACATTGTACATACACATCCACTACAGTTTGCGCCAGAAGTGTTTTGTTCTGTTTTCTTTTGACAACAAACTGTTATTTGGGTTATTTTATATGACCGAGAAATGTATTTTTATGCTTGTATAAAGCATGTACTCACACCTGTTTTGTCTTAGAGATCGTAAACAAACACGTTTTTATCCATCTACAAATTATGAATTACGCCAAAGCTTTTAAAATGGACAAAAAAGGTGCCATACTAGTGACCCTTGTCAAATATGCATAATACGCATGACACTGGCTAATGAAGTTTTTTTAATACAAAATTCGCCATTTTGGCAGATGAATGCGTCATCTGTTGATTCTCTTTTTGCAAGTGCACATGCACTAACAATTCATTGAAAAACAAGGCATCGAGGCACTCATGTCGCCTGCAGGTTTCATGTCGGCCCCTGTATCACATGAAATTAATAGGAAGACACAGACTCATTTTGTAGCCTTTGGGCATCACGTAAACCTGGAATTATTGTAACAACACCAAACAGAAGAAATCAAAATAACATTTTAAATCCATCCGTCATATTCTCAAAGATTTTGACAATTTTCAATTTGATTATTTGCGGAAGTGAACTCAACAATACTTCCAATAATAAGAAATGTATGTTTTACCATAAACGTAAATGTAATATGCAAAATATACATAATATACAACTTACATAAATTAGATTGGTTTAGGCACCGGGTAGAATTTGCACACATACTTGTCATCCTATCTGATTTTGAGATACATTCTCGCGCATGTGTAAATCCTTTTTTATCACTTCCGATTGACTAACTGTAATTTAAAAGAACTGAAAATACTATCATTACATGAGGACTGCTACCCGCATGTATGGTTTACATATTTTGTAAGTAAATCAATATTAAAAGACGTAACTCAGAAAAACATTTGTTACAAGAAAGCTTGCTCAAAAACAAAGAAAACGTATGGCTCGATAGACTTAAAGCGCACAGTGCCATATATAAACCATGTGGATCCTCAGACAAACCATGTGGATCCTCAGACAAACCATGTGGATCCTCAGACAAACCATGTGGATCCTCAGACAAACCATGTGGATCCTCAGACAAACCATGTGGATCCTCAGACAAACCATGTGGATCCTCAGACAAACCATGTGGTTCCTTAGATAAACCATGTGGTATCCTACAGGTATCGCTCATTAAGACATTTCTTAAATCTCAATAACCAGATGGTTTAACAAAACAATATTTGATATCTAAATCTTTTATATAAATTAGTGTAGTGATACATGATTCATGGAAATTTACAATTGAAATTGGTCGATTCATAAATGATATGTCTTTGGATATTTGGACCGGTGATATGTTGGACTTTATTTGACCTTTAGATTTTCATCCAATTAATGCGATGTAAATCCTTGGCTGGTTCACCAATGCACTTAGATTCCTCAGTCTCCAGTTTGCCTGTGACATTGAACGCCGATTAGATTTGGACCATTAATCAATATAAAAAAAGCATTTCGTTGGAAGGGAACATTGTATTGAGAGAGATTGAGGATGAAATTGTTAAAGTATATATACATAATTATTTCAGCGCTATGAACAGTACTGTCTGGTATCAGCGCGATATAAATTTTATTATCAGCGCGATATAAATTTTATTATTATTATTATTATTATTATTATTATTATTATTATTATTATTATTATTATTATTATTATTATTATTATTATTATTATTATTATTATTATTATTATTATTATTATTATTAATTATTTACACACATACAATTAAATCCGTCTATATACACACAATTAAATCCAACATGCATCCTCTTCCCAATATTTTTGGAAATTTGGAAATATATCTCTGCAAAGATGTCCATTTAGATTTCTTGACTTATTACTTATGATTAAAAATGTCAGTAACAAACCTTATTTTCTGTATTATCATTCATTTTTCCATGTCATCACCAAATGTTCATTAATATCACTTGATCTTTTGTAAAATTCATTCACTTGTTGTTTAGTAAATCCATTCACACTAATGTTTTCACCAAGTAGCAAATATTAAAAGACCAAATATCAAATATCCAAATGATATGTTTCTTACTTTATTTAATCATAAAATATATATTTCCACATTCATGTATTCTGGTCACTTCATGGTTACATCTGGTTCTGAGATCTTGTGGATTCTACCAAACTGATTCTCTTCTATATGGGCTGCCATCTGCTCTATGCAGTGTTCACACTGCTTCCTATTTACCTATGCCTGTACAGTGCTGTGCCTGTACTCACATTCTGGTCACCTGATTATGACTCAGGTCATGTGACCCTCTCTGTATAGGTCATCTGATCACTCCACCTGTTTCTCCTTACTCAGAGTAAAAGTTGGATCAATTTCATGTAATGTTACAATCTTTATTGTAAATTTGAAACAAACTGATATTATTGTTTGTTTGTTTGTTTGGGGTTTTACATCACTTTCAACATTATTTCAGTCATTTCGTGATGAGACCTACTTGTAGCAGATATAGTGCTGCCTCACTGAATTGTCATGTCGCAGGTCCTTGACATGACAACCCACCCGGTCACAGATTTACAAGGACAACGGGTTAACCCTTTAGGCACGGGCCTCAGCTCATGTGGGAAATTGTATCATGAGTTCAATCTCGGCACAGCCGGGGTTCGAACCCACGACCTTTGGATCACCACAGAGGAACTGGTGCTAGTAAGCTGGCACTCTAACCAACTGCGCCACGGCCCGTGGCCAAACTGATATTATAAAATACATAATTGTTATTCATTCACAATGTACATGTTATTCAATATGACATTATACAAAGAAATATCATATAACCATTGCAACCTTTTCTCATTTTCTATTATTCAGTCACACAAGCTATATGGGACTAGAAATTATAAATAATAATACAATGGTTCAAATCAATCTCCGAGCCCTTCCCTAAACTTGAAAGTATTTCAGATGACTAAAAGAAAATATCATGTTATCAGGTCAGCGGTGATGTAATGTGCATTTGCTTTTTGGGGGATGGGGGGGTTTTGCATCACTTTCAACAATATTTGAGTAATTCCATGGCGAGACTACTCTGCATTACATAGCTGGTATTCATATTCACGTACAACCTCTTCCGTCATTGCCCTATATTTGATACCATTTGAAATTTGAAATTCTCCAAGTTATGAATATGTGCCATGCTCACCAAAATATCATCAAATCCGATTTGACCAAAATCAGGTTATAAACTGTATCAGGTGTCTGACTCAGAAACTGTCCAATCTGTAATAACTTCCAGTACAATACAAATCTGTTTATATTCAGGTGACAGCCAGATTGTTATGAATAATGATGCCTTGCAACCGATCCTATGTGCAGGTACTTGACATGATAACACACCCAGTCACAGATATACAAGATGGGTTAACCCTCCAGTTAGGGGCCTTAGCTCAGATATCATGACATCAATGGCAACACAACCAGGACCCGAATCCATGACTTTTGGATCACCACAGAAGAACTTGCGTCCCAACCAATTGAGGTACTCGTACTCAAAATGATAAAATAACTTAAAATGATAAGCACACCTCAAACCAATAGTTGTGGTGGCTTCAGCCTTGACGTTTCTAGCAGTCTTTATCCTCTTTATACTCATCACCACCATATCTTCACCCAAAACTCTGGCTCTCATACCACAGGCAAGACCATATCTTCACGTAGCCCCCTGACCCATAAATTAATTATTAATCATATAATATATCATATCAAATGACATTCGAAAATTTATATTGAACCAAAAACTGAAATTCGCAGTTTTGAGTCCAGAGTTCTAAATATTATATATAATATACTGCATACGATGCTGGAATCTCAATTAAGGACCAAAGATATTTTGAAATGTTAAGTAATATTGTGATACGGTGCTAATTTGGGTCATTTACATTATATGCTGCACATATTGATTATTAAGTGTTCAATGTATGTTGAGGAATACTACTATTAGACACAAGTACACAAAATGGTTCTGCGGTGTGAAGATAAAGAATGACCCAATATAGTACAAATCATAAATATTTATTTTGTTATAACTTTCATTAGACATGATATCCTGCAGGAATTGGAATGCCATCAGGAATATGTTGAATCGCATTAACAAAGCACTTTGAGGTGTTTGTCAATTTTCATCTTCAAATAAATCAGAACCCGAGATATGCTTCTGAGATTTTCTCTATTATTCCAATGCTCTACACACATTAAACCTAGTTCCTAATTTGGTATCCCATCCCTTAACACCTTATTGACATTTTAAATCCTGCAATGCTGGGGCAAAGGCCACAGCTGTGGAGAGCTCCAAGGATTAACTTTTGGTTGCAGACCTAGCTGGGGATCTCCTGCTGAATGTGGGCAAGACCTAACAAGCTGGTCTTAACCGAGGCCAATTGCAAAGCGAGTGATTGCAAGATTCCGTCTGATCTCATTTCTTTTCTCCCACACAAAAGAGTGGCCTAGTGGGAAATTGATAACCGTACATTGGGTGGGTGTATTGTTGCATTTTGCATAATATAAGTATCAGAGCTATAGAGGCCAAGAAATAAAAGACTGTACTGTTGCACTGGAAGTGAAGCATATGTTGGTATATTTTATACCCATATTTGTTCTACATTTCGGTAAAAAGTCATGTTGATATATATGTATATAATAGCATTATAGCTCAATCCCCGTCATTACTTCGAATATTCACTGAGAAATACACTGGTATGAATCTTTTATGTCAGAACAATACCAGCTTCCCTCATATTCGAAATCTATATACTTGTGTGGTAACAACCTTGAATTCTGGACCTTTGAGACTAAAAGCGAACTAAACGTTACATGCGTCTACCATAATATCGAACCTACCTACTCAAACCTTCCGTGCCATGTATGTACTTCAGTTCTGCATACCCAGGTATTTCTTAGCTTTCAGACGATTTGATCAGAAATCAAAGTCTCTCTGTGTCCACGTGTATAATGGACATAGGTCCTAATTACATAGCAGGTGGTCTTCCAACCATGTAATTATGCCATCACGAAACCGAAGACTTGACCGGTATCAGGCTACTCACCTTCGTGAAACAGCTTCATTACTCACCTGAAGTGAAAGGGGCATATCTGAGTACAGAAGGCATCAACTGAGCATTATGATTATATATATATATATATATATATATATATATATATATATATATATATATATATATATATATATATATATATATATATATATATATATATATATATATATCGGGCCTCACACACCTGTCACACAGAATAACCTTTTTATGGGTATTATCATCTGGTCTTATACAATTCATTTGGCAATTGCTGTTTTTTTCAAGACCACTACAACACTAAAAAATACACAGCTGCAGTTACTCAAGTTTCTTAACACATAATTTCCTGTTTCTATAGCATGGTTGTTATCAGAGTTCCTGCATGCGCACGGCCATGAAGAGCAAAAGTCAATACAATCAGGTTACACAATGTGAAAATTCTAGTTTTGACAAATATTTGCATTAGGTTCCTGTTCTGACTTGTTGAAATCTATATCCATAAGCAACATATTTCCAATGAAACCACTAAGAAAGAGTTGGAGTTTAAATTAACGTATCTTACTTGAAGAAGGTACCATAATAAATATCCTTCCAGCAAAGTACGATACCTAACCCTACTTCTGAGCCCAATAAAGCTCAATTACAGTTAATTTAGTTTGATGTTTTGTACTTTTCATCTAATGCAAGATGTATGTAAAAAACGATAAGATGATAACCAACACAAACAACTGGCTCTAATGGCATAATCAGAGATACTTAACTCCCTTTATATCAGAACAACTCTCTGAGTAACAAATTGCATGATTATGTATCATTGAAGAGCTCTCATTTCAGTCATTTATGTCGATATATGCTATCATAGGTTTCCTATTGCCTCCCGCTAATTTACGATATGTCATGCTTGATCCTAGTCTCATAATGCACTGAGTAACCTGATACCTGATGAACTGATTTGTTTGTCTCGATGGCATTTTCAGCACAAATTTCAGTTATATTAGTTTAAGATAGTCTCCTGCAATCAGATGATGGCAATATTCTATTTATCTAAATATTGAAAGTATCTTCCTTGTCACATAAATATGTAAAATACATTTGGTGCATAATATTTGTTTAACTGTACAAACATTATAGCTACAAGCCTTTATACAATGTACTGGTGAGAATTTTACAAGCCAATATGAGACAAACCTTAATGTTCCGGTTAATCATGAATTTTAAACACCTAAAAGAAAACATCTTAAACAGAGTCCTTTTCACAATTGAGGACAGTTTGCAGCACAGCATTTAATAGTGATAAATGGCAAGAGACAAAGCAACATTTCATTTAACCGTGACGTTTTATTGGATGTTATAACTGCATGTAAGCAGGCTCATGCCGAAAGACTTTGGGCTTGTTATTGCTGTTCTGAGCTGGGAAAATACATGGAACAGCACATAAAACGGCGATCCCCTCCCCCAGACAGACACACAGGAGGGACACAGTGCTTATGGTGTTGCAACAAGGACCATAAAAGTAAACCTAGCCCTCCCTATTTCCGGGGTCCACCAGGGAAATATCGCCGAGCAGCTGAACGTGCCTGTCTGTGCCTTCTCTCTATTTTGACTATTCTCCAGCTTATGTGGGAAATTGGATTGAAATAAAGAGCAGATTTAATTTTGGCAAAGAGGATGAAATGGATTGCCTGGGTATAGATGAAAGGGTACACAGACGGTGGGCATGCATGGCTTATAGTGCGCTGGAGAGGCGGACACTGTGTGTGGATCTTATCGGTTGCAAAGTGACAAGCCTAGCATTTATTGTGTTATAACCAAGTCCAGCCCCTTAGAGATTAGCTATTACGCGGTGTAAACATAGCAAAACAAGAATATCCCCTTCATATCAATTATTCTACTTGCAATCTTTTGCAGTTTTTTGTGTTCTCAAATCAGTGATGATTGATTTTTAAATATAATGGTCGTGAGACCCAATCAATCCTTTTTCATGTTCATATGCTTTTGTTAACAGAGTTTAAATTATTTACAGAAATTAATATATTTTGCTTGATCATATCTGGAACCATAATATAAATTTGTTTATGTTCATGTTCATATACTTTTGTTGAACAGGATCATATTTGAGAACAAGACATTGTTGGAAATAAATACATTTTGCTTTGTATATATCTGGGACTAGAATATATTAATGTTTATGTATCGTGTGAAATGAGCGATTTTTGACATGTGAATGACAGTAATGCTGTGATTACCCCAAGAATCAGGCGTGGAATTATAAAGTAGATATGTATATGTGTATGTATATGTGTATTTATATTCATATTATTTCTTAACATATATATATTTATATATCATATTTCTTGTGTCTTTTCAGTGTGTTCCGGTTCCGGGTCTGGGTTTCCGGCGTGGTTCTTACAAATGTGCTTGCAAAGATGGTTATTACTTTCCTAACGACTCCATCCCCATACAACAGAGATATTACAATGGATCGGAAATTGAAATTGAATATGAAAAAAGAGTTAAGGTAAATGATTTAGCCCCATTTAATATGGATTACATTCCTCAGACGAAGTGGATGTAGGATAATTTTAGATTGAGCAATCGAAATGGCTTCTGGCAAAGTAGAATGTTATCTCATAAACTGATAAAGCCCCGGGATGAAATGCGTCATTGAAGTATACATCATGATCAAGTTGTTTTGGAAATATTCCTTTAGAACCATTAGATAATCTCGATTGTATATACATACTGTTAGTGAAGTGAATCATTGTTTTTATGATATCTATTTAAGTGATAAACAAGTGATAAAGGTTCTGTTTTAGATATATAGTTTAAAGGGTAATGAAGAATATCTTCTGAATGCAATGACATTGTAAAGGTTTTGTGAACACGCCATAAATTGGTGATTAATCTAATGGTACTGAGATACATGTATCTGGAGACATGGTTTATATGAGCACATGGCTCACAGTATCAGACAAATGGCTGCCAGAAAACTGTGCTACATTCGTAATGCATGTCAAATATCCCAACTAATCTACTTATGGCTGGTGAACTTCTTATTCATTTTCATTGTTATAATTTGATCACACTCAATCCTTTAGAGTAAGTAGGTCTCTCAATACGAAAACAATTTTCTAAAATATCAGTACACTAAAGAAAGGTACAAAGACTACTCATATCATATTTTAACATTCTTTTTTGTCTTTTTTTCTGAAACCCGCAAATGTATTAATTGAATTCAGATCGTTAAGAAAATAGGTTACATTTACAGTCATACATTTATTTTAATTTTCAATTTCATTAAATTTTCTTTTTTTTTTAAATGGCAATTTGTGCAATCCCAACACATTTGAGATGATATTTGTTATACCGTTGCAGGGTTTACCGAGTCGGTATGACCACCGGGTGGCGTATCTGTGCTTGCCGTGTGCTCCCGGATGTGATACGTGCCTGGATGCCTCGCCCTGCATCCTAACCCTCAACTGGATCCAGAGGAGCATCGTGCTGGGCTTCTCCCTCCTCATCATGTGCTGCATCCCCCTCCTCATCTGGTTCACTATACGATATGCAGATGTCAAGGTAAATGACCTCACATCATGTGCTGCTACCCTCTCCTCATCTGGTTTCCTATTAAGATAAGCAGATGTCAAGGTAAATGACTTCACATCATGTGCTGCTTCCCTCTCCTCATCTGGTTTCCTATTAAGATAAGCAGGTTAATGACCTCACATCATGTGCTGCACCCCCCTCCTCATCTGGTTTCCTATTAAGATAAGCAGGTTAATGACCTCACATCATGTGCTGCATCCCCCTCCTCATCTGGTTTCCTATTAAGATAAGCAGGTTAATGACCTCACATCATGTGCTGCATCCATCCCCCTCCTCATCTTGTTCACTACTAGTAATAATCATCTTTGAGATTCAGCTCGAAACATGACCAAAGTGCCAAAGTTATGGTAACATATTTACCCCTTCTTATTAGTCTTTTGAGATGATCGGAATTTAAAGTATTTTGGACCTTCATCGCGAGGCACTATCTCAAGATGAAAGTAAGACGTCTTAAAAAGGAATTTTTGTGTGGAAGGGCTACATTTATTAGGCGTGTCTTTTACTGTGCACTATTTTTACATTTGTTCTGTGTTTGGCAGGTTTCAGGTTTAGTTTTAGCCCGCAATCATGAGAATGCATCTTAGAGTAAGATTCTCTTCTCAACAATGTATATGCAAAAATGTTCTTGTCTTTCAAAGTGGGGAGCACTCAAGACTTTCTTTCTTGCGTCCTTCTCTCCAGAGCGGAGGAAGTCACAAACAAGCAGATAGACTTTACATATGTAAGAAAAAAAACAAAAGCAGAAGTTGGAAGGTCATACATGAAATTGATGCCAACTGTAAAGTAGTGATGTACTTTGGGTGATGCATTTGAGGCAGGGCATTTAATATCAAGATTTATCTTTTTTTTCTTGAGAGAAGCCCCCTACATTACGCCTTGAGTCGATATAGCGTTTGTATGAGCAACCCCTGGTCAGAAGCAAAATGTTCAGTGGCAAGGCCACGGGCCATTTTCATTTGCGCAGATAGATGTCCTGCCCTGTGTGGTAGTATAAGTATTTTGCAAGCTGAATTGAGCACAATTGATAAGGTCAGAAAAACCCTTTTGTGGTTTGAAGGTTGGGTCAGACAGGGAAATTATGGCGTTGTCCCCAGGAGATAATTGTCAGTGCAGACATCCCGTTGCTGAGGCAACAGAGCATGATCATTCTCCCATTGTATTCACTTTCCTCATTATCCCAGGGCGACATATGAACACTTGGTCCTGAAGGGACCTGAGACCCAGGATGGAGGTTTGCACCTGTATTCTGGCTGAGTGTAGGTGTGAAGAGAAAGAGAGAGAGAGAGAGAGAGAGAGAGAGAGAGAGAGAGAGAGAGAGAGAGGGGGGGAGGGGGGAGGGGCAGGCCACAGCGAGCAAGCCACCCCCACATGGTATTGTCACATCAAGCACCGTGTTCCAGGCTGAGTTCTCTGAGGCACCACCAATCTCGGCACCCATCAAGACTCTCGTAGGACATGTCTTTGATGGGCGATAATTAGGCGAATTGAGTGTTCTTCAATGGCATTGATTGGGAGCGAGTCCACATGTCACTGACACATGCTACATCCTGTGTTATTATGTACGGTCCCCCCAGATCAGTGTTGTTCGCTTATTTAGTAGCAGGCATATAGTCATGGTATTCGTTACAAGTTGTAAGTCTGACACGGGATTACCTGATTATGCCCATCAACGATGTCATTTCGGGATCAATATGAATTAAGGACACCGAACCATTGCGGGTCAATGTCAGCTATGATACAATCAAATGCCAATATAAAACCCTATACCATGCCATATTTCACACCAAAAATGCTACAAAACCGTTTATAAAACAATATTAAAGCAATTATTTTGATGTTTCAAGAGCCTTATGAATATTTTGGAAGAATTTTCCCGTAATAGTTTGATTGTTGGTAACCATCTATTTTTTATGATTGAATTCTAGTGAGTTTTGTTGTGCACGTCTGATTTTGTTGTGCACTTCTGATTTTGTTGTGCACTTCTGATTTTGTTGTGCACTTCCGGTATGTTATTATCAATGTGGCAAGACGGCGACTCGCAGTTGGCCTTTATCTTTTGTTTTCATGTCAGTAATCAATAGCCCTGTATGTTTGTGATGTGCGGTTATTCGTGCACGGAAGCACATGCACGAGTGCATGCTGGGAGATTCTCACGGCCTCCATTTTCCTTTTCTGTCCAAGCTGTTTTTCTCGCCACGTATATGAGAGCTTTGAAACATTGTTTGTCTTGCAGAAAACGAGGAAGCGTAATATGTTCAAGAATGCCTTATGGTGAACCAATTTTGTGATAATAGTTATGATCATTTAAATATATAAATAAATAGGTGACCTCAAAAAGTCTTTGGAAATATTTCCTCTATATTTACTTATGTTCAACCGCTAAGGTGCTCATATCTTATCTTTAGACATGTATAGGTTTAAAAGAAGGTTATTCTTCTATCCTTCTTAATATGAAAAGAAAGCTACGCATATGAAATATAAGCACACATTCCCCAATAATCTGCCTTCCTTATATAACTCTATAAGCATTTACATTCTAGCATTGGTGTTTTCATAAATCCTATAATGTTACTTCAGGCATTACCTGTCTGTTAGCTTTGTGGTGCTTTGGAAGCCACAGTAATTTTAGACGGTAAATACGGAGAACAGTAAATCTCCACAGTTACACAGCAGAATGAGTCTCAGATTGAGGCTGCCATATTTGTGAGCAAATGACGGACAGATTAGGTCTGTCGTGTGGCACTGTATCACCTCCCATTATGTCATTGTGAATGTGTGGATTCTTTTATTGGAGGATGGGGCAGCAAATCGCTCAATTCATCAGTTGTCATTAGATGCAATCGGTGATGCTTAATTGATGCTACTGTTAAACAGTATACATCTGTTCCTTGCTTATCGTTATTAGAACTGGGCTTACCACAATGCCTTTGGGCATCAACAACCTAAGGCCTGACGCCCAATTTTTCATCACAGTCTACTAGCATTAACAGAGCCAATAAAAGAGTAATGAAATCATTTTTCAAATTAAGAACGGAAATTAACTAACTTTATATGGGAAATTTCAATCTAGCAAGGAAGATGGGGCGGGTAATACGATGGAGTGATAGAGAATGAATTTCCAAGAAGAACAGCCTGCCCAAACCATTCATCTCAATGACAAACAATAGTAATAGCGCCAGTATGCAATGCTTGTGATTTTGTTTTTTAAGGCCGCCTGGTGGTATTTTGAATTTATAAATGTTTGCTTCACTAAAACAGAAAGAGTGATAGGGGAAAACAAAGAAAGAGTGAGACAGAGGAATTAAATCCTGATTATGGTTTAAGTGGTTTGCAACTCTGAGCAATTTGCAACTTTGAGTGATTTGCAACATGATTGATATTTTGTTCTGCATTCTTGATTTTCTTGTTATCAGCAACAATCAAAGTCAAACAAATTGACCATCGCAGAGAAGGCTTCAGTGATTAATGTATATAATCACCTAGGGGTGTGGCAAATTACAGGCACTGATTAAAAAGGGTGTTATTAAACGTGCCAGGAGCTGGTTAGAAAAGTACACATTAATAGAGATTGCCATTTCATTAGTTTTGTTAATATACTCGCCACAAGGCCTTGTTACACTATCACTTGCCTGTCAAAATTGCTCTCCTCATTTCGGGAAGAGTTATGATTTTTTTAATAATGGTTTTAGCCCATACTGTAATGATGACTTGTTTCAAGTAGGAGGCCTCTGGAATTTAATGATTTGTCATAAACAAGCAAGAAATCTGTTCCGGCTGACACATTAGGGTGGCATGGTTTATTTTTGTGCTTTAAGGGGTAAGATAAAAAGAATCGTAATTACTTAGAGGCGTCAGCTGTGACTAATAGCAACACTTGCTTTTTATATCGTTATCATAACTCATATGACACATCCTGATTTTGATGAATTTTAATGTGTCTATGTTTAAATTTGTTTCTATAAAGCCCTTTAAGTCAAGGCGTGGAATATGTTTTCAAACAATGCTTAGATATATGAAAAACAAAGATTAATTTGTGAAAGAATATAGGAAAGATGTTTTAAGTAATAATAGATTTTAATTTCCGCATGTAAGCCTTAGATGTCTTTTCTTGATGAAAATGAAACAAATATTCACTCACTCTCTATCATATCTTCTATCATCTGCCTTTATTGAGGCTAGCATGTTTCTTTTTGGCCATAAACCAAGATGATATGTTTCCCCTCCCTTAGTTTTTAATAGAAACTTCTTAACATCTCTGATACATACCATCCAAGGGTTCGACGGTTTGGTTTTTGCACGCCATAATGTCCATTGTAATGTATAATTGGGTATCATCAGCATAAACAAGTCTGTGGTTGTTAATTATGTCAGCCAAAGGCGTCATAAAATTTGCAAAACGTATGTAATCCAACGCAGATCCCTGCCAAGCTTATTATAAGATCTTTTTTTATCGAGAAAAATGTGTTTCCTAATTCATTATAATGAATCAAACCCTTCATTTTTTCTCACCATGTCAGTAGTGAAGTTCTTGATTAATTCATGATATTTACTATTAGTTTTGGCAGAATACCTAAACATTAATAAAGTAATAAGAGCGCCGTGAGCAGGCTTAGTTTGATATGGCGCTATAAGTGGCTAATTATTGTTTTTGTATTTATGACGTTGATTGTTGTATGACCGATATCTACAATCAGACCTGTCTTGATATTTAAAAAACTAATTGCTTTTAGGAACTTTTTTCTTCTCCTAATCTTTGATCCATTGAGTATAATTCATATATTCATAATAGTGTATGGAACATATCTCAGTCTGACTTCATATTTATTATGTTGCACCAATTATTCAGTACGTACAATGGCTAACATGTTAGTGGAAGTTCTTATCTGCGACGTTTTGATGTTCTTATCTGCGACGTTTTGTTTGAACCAAATTGTACCTATATCTACATTTTAAAGTTTATTCAGCGAAGCCAATAAGCATCCATCCGAGAGTGCATTATTACAATAGGGATACAGCTGGACCATTCCAGCTGTTGACACCAGCCTTTACATTCTGGCAAGGCTGTTCCTGAAAGATGTCAAGTTTCCAATGTGTTTAACCAGGAGGAAGATTATTCCAGTCAGTTACAGTCTGTGGAAAATAACTGTACATATATGGGTCGCGGCTTGTCACCATTTCTAATTTGTTATGATATATCTGAATACATATGAAATTATTATTCATTATCAGCAAAGTTAACAGTGATATCAGCCAAAACCTCGTTCAATTTCATTCAGTTTCATTTGTTTAGCAAGTGTTCCAAGTTTCTCATTTCATTCAAACAACGTGCTATGTTCAGTCTGAGTATTCAGACAACAGAGTTTACCTCATAAGACGAACGCCTCCGTTATGATGATTGCGTTAGCCTCAACATTACACGGCATAGCAAAACCGGAAGTTCCCTCTCCCCCACGAAGGACATAAACTGCATTATGGGATGGACAAGGAATGGAACTCTCCATCGGAAACAGCATTTAATAAATATTCATACAAAGAATTCAGGAGCTTGTTCCCAATGTCACAATAATCGCACATGTTTATTTGCATTATCCCATATCCAATGACCATAAAGTAGTGTTAGTGGATTATTGCTCAGAAGACTCTTGTCTTGCAGGGATTAATAGCAGACCACTCCGCTCTTATTATACAGCTTCACATTGAATCAGCGCAGTTTCAGAGTGATTTTATTTTCAATTTTCTTTTTGTATCAAGAGATATTCTTTGTGTGATATATGACCCAAGCATTTACACTACACGTTTTGAAATCAAATATTGATTTTGCATCAGGTTTTTGATTATATTCAGCAAGTCAATAGCTCGTGAAAGGAATCTGTTTTTGCAAACATGTAAATAAACTAGAGAAAGTTGAGAAAAAGGCGTACTGAGGCGAGTTTCCCGTGAACGTGGCTGTACATCTCAGCTCCACCCATCTTCAATCCATTTGTGTCAGTTCCTGTTTATGTTACCTGCGTCAACACAGTAGTATACAATTTGTCATCCACATCACGACCCTGCTTTTAGTAGAAAAAAACTCACGGAAGAAAAGATTCTTCAAATCCGCGTGGAGTCTCTGGAAATGTATCAAAACACCCGGAACGTGTCGCTAGATGTGTTTAAATATTTGTGATATCTTGCAATCTCTTTCTCGTTATTGTTATGCCACTTCTTCGTGTATTGTATCACTGATTTCATGCAGGCATCGCCAATTATCAGCGTGAAAAATCTATAGAATAAATTTTATGTGATATTTTTATGGTGAGTGTGCACATTCAAATATGTATTTTGCTAAAAAAAACATTCAGGTAAAGACAATTTGCATTTTTTGCTGATCCTAGAAGTTAGTTGTCAATGAAAGCAGTTACATTATCGGCTGTGGTTATTTCTGTAAGACAGCATAGGGAAAGAAGCGGAGAATCGATTTGCTTAAGAAGTAAAATACCGCTAATCCGTCTACTAAAATAACACACCACTCGCTGTCACAAGCAATTTTTACACAAGAAATTGTGAATTCAGAAATTCGAGAAAGCAATTAGAAAGCGTGACAATTAACAATGAACTTGACGCATCTGTGGGTTTCTTCAAATATTAATGATTATACAGAAAATGGCAAAGCTATCTGCCTATTAAATTTTCAATGAAAATCACGTATTTTGTTTGCTTTGAATTCTTACTCAAAGATAAATATCAGGTTTTAGGCCTTGCGCATGCACGGGTTGATAAAGGAATTCACGTTTTGATGTTCATGTTGAAATAAAAGCGAAGACATGCACATTCATTATCGGTATGAACCCAGTTTGTAGCCGATAATACAACATGATTGTCCTTTATTTGAAAAAAATTCTATTATTCTATCATTAACAATGGATTTATTTTGTAACTGATAAAGCTCACATTTTGTACAATTTGTAAGATTTGGAGATGCATTAAAGGTGAATGTCTAAGATATTATCCAGGTTTATTTTGATTTGAATTCCTTGTTAATTTCATTTTCAGCGCAATTAAAGGGCAGTTTTGATTGGCTTTTACTATTTACGCCATATCAAACCAGATATTTCTTCATTTTCTGGAGCGCAGGCAAAATTCTATATTTTTTGGAAGAATTTACAAACGTGCTTCTTTCATTTCTTGATAAAATTCATTATTGTTTTACTGGTAAAATCTACATCAAAACATTCTGATAAAATCATATAAAACAGTAATCAGATCACGGTTATTTGATCATAATAGCCTTATCAACGATTACGTTCATTGTTTCCAATGAAGAATGGTGTACAATTGACAGGAATGTTGGCTATTTCAAGCTCTGAGCAGCGTGCATATTGTGGACAGATTTTGCCCACAAATATATACCTAACTTCTTTTTGTAAAACTTTCTGACAATGTTATTATTATAATTATTAAAAGAAAGTTTAAAAATACGTAAAATATGAATATGTTTTACTTACATATTGAAAATATGGTGCTTATTTTTTGTGAAGTTGGCTTGGGGGAAGATAGATTATGAGAATTTAAGATTGAAATATGTCTGATTGCACACTGATCTATATCTGTAAAAGGTCAATAAGGATTTTACATTACCTCGTGTCCATTGTGTATGTTCGGAACACGTAGAAAACAAAATAGTGCGCTTTGTGAGGAGGCAAATTCATCGAAACGAAAACAGTTCCAGAAAATGTGCTTCTCCGTGACGTGTTTTTTTATTTTTGTTTTTTCTTTTTTTTTCATAAGAGAATATACCAGACTTTGGAGGCTGAGACACTGGAACAAGGAACCGTCGTGAGAGATTGAAAAGTTGAATAGGGCATGGCGGCGAATGTATTCACACCTATTGCGTTGCTGTCAAAATCATTTGTGACAGCTATAGCCAATCTGTGAAATACTAAAACATAGAAACTATAAGCTGGTCGAATATTGCATTAAAATATCATAACGCCCTTACACGTAACGCATTAGGACTACCTATTCTAACTACAGGTATGTTGTGAATCCTCAAGGTTGACGCTCAGAGATAGGATGACTAGTACTATGGAGAGCCGACGCGCTGTTGATGAATGTGTACGGAAAGGCTTTCTTCATGCTTACACATTCGATATCATGGTATATGGAGAGAAATAATTTGTGCTCCTCGATGAATAAGCATACGGTACAGTTAATCTCAGCGATATTTTGAAGGTCTTTTATTTCTGTGATATTGTACCCCTTTCTCTATATCGTGCAATTTGTCTTGTAAATTAATCACAAGGAACACCTGTACCTAGGACTTGAAAGAAAAATCGTCCATTAAGTGATGAGGACTGCTTAGGTGTTAAAAGATAAAAGAGAAAAAATAATTTAAAATGTTCCATATTAAGGATATTGCTTCCAAATCTCGGCGGAAGTACGTGACCTAATGATCACTTAGAACTCGATTAATTCCTGAATAGAAGTCTTGAGATATCTCTAGGTGATTGTTAACGTTCCATAATTGTCATAATAATAGTAATGTAAAAATATGTTGGAGATGTCTCTCAATTAATAGTTAATGTACATCACCAAGAGGTTTTGTGAACGTTTGTTAGGTTCGTGTTCTGCCAATGTTATTCAGTGCACGTGATTCTGTGTCGTTTGGTTTGAAACCTTTTCTGAAGCGGAGGTCATTTATTGTTTTATAACATTTCCAAGGTCATTTCCTAAATATCAGAACAATGGCGATGGGAAAACACTCTTAACTACAGGAAGTGATATCGATGTAAATATAGACATTATGGGTTAGAACATGCATGACTCCCCAGTTACCCGGGTCTCAGCGTATAGTTTTATAGAAATTCAATTCCTACTTGAGAGATAGAAAGACAAATGTGCTCAAGACAATCTCTTTGTTAGTCTTTCAAGTAACATGCAGTTGGGAAAACGTTCAATTTCTTCCAGAACACAGTGATTTATACATCGGTGGCCTTTTAGGTCCCTGTTTTAGCTTGCAGATATCAAAAGATACCCGTCTTCCATTATTCTCACGTTTCCAACTCTTCGCACTCTAAAGGACAGCGGAGGTTAATTTTTTCATCAGGGCGTATCTGTTACTTCATTGTTCTGGGAATAAAGTTGTGATCTTTAACCTGGAGGTGGTAAAAGTTGCGGAAATATGATGAGAGATAGATAGAGGTCTGGGTGTCAGCTTGGGACATATGCCGTCTCTTGTGTCGGATACACTTGCTCCAACCTCTGATCAAAATACACACGCAAGTTATCTGCTTTCAGCACCAATCAATGCCACTGACTCCTTTCAACGTCCTCCTTATAAATTGCCAGAATACGTTCCTTCCTTTCTCCTTTGTCTATGCATAATTTACACCAAAAAGAGCAAATTCTAAAGAATATCATTTAGAAACATTATACATGCTTCATTTTCTGAAGAAATTCTGAAGTCATGTTTTACAAATGAGATCCACGAAAAAGAACTATGTGATATGATAAAAGTTATTAACTTATTTTCACTAGTATAAAAAACTAAGCAGGGAACTATATTATTATTATTATCATTGAGAAGAAATGTTTATGTTTTTTTTCTCTTATTTTCAGGTTTTGAAGGCAGCTAGTCCTGTATTGCTTCGTATAATTTTGTTGGGAGCTTTACTTTTATATAGCCCGGTAAGTTTGCTTTCTCTAACAGTTTTGTACCACAAACATTTGATGACATTACCTCTATGTCTGTGTTTTGTACCACAAACATTTGATGACATTACCTTTATGTATGTGTTTTGTAACACAGACGTTGCTCCTTTTAAGTGTAAGAACCCATTTCAGAACTATTCAGCATTTCACATTAACGTGGCCTGAATAGTTAATCATTCCGATATTATTTTGTTGAAAATCAAACTTATTGAAATCAAACTATACATATGAATTAAATATGTCTGATAAGACAGAACATATATTCAGTCTATTGATTGACAGGCGGAGGACAGATGACGATAATAAATGTTC
Organism: Amphiduros pacificus; assembly: GCA_949316495.1. Taxonomy (NCBI): domain Eukaryota; kingdom Metazoa; phylum Annelida; class Polychaeta; order Phyllodocida; family Hesionidae; genus Amphiduros; species Amphiduros pacificus. Next base: position 50,842,715 of record OX439001.1, on the reverse strand, counting down.
TGTTGACAGTTGGTGGTAAACTTTTTTGAGCCAACCGAGATGTTATGCTGTGTTCGAATGTGGTTCAGGGAGATAGGATTCTCTATATCATACGGTGCACTACTGCTGAAAACGTGGAGGTAGGTCAAATGTTAATTTGTATAGAATTTGGTGTATTAATGCTTTCAAAATTGTTAATCTCTATATATAATGTTGTATACCTGCTGTAAATCATGGAGGTAGGTCATATGTTAATCTCTATATAATATGATGTATAACTGCTGAAAACATGGATGAAGGTCACGTGTTAATCTCTATGTAATATGACGTTTAACTGCTGAAAATCATAGAGGTAGATTACGTGTTACCCCCAAATAATGTAAAAAAACCGGTCTCGTGCTAACCTCAATATCAAGAGTGTTTTGAAACAAATTTATCATTATTGCTTAAAAGCGTAATCCAATAAGAAATTATCCAAATAAACCAATGCGCAAAATAACACCTTATAAATGTCCCACAGAGACCCTTGAAGAGGATAAACTGTTTAAAATATGTATGAATAATTGCATTTGCGGTTATTTGGATTGGCATTATAATCTACTGAAAATAGCTTTGCTGATGTCACATGTATTCCCTGTAGCCCTTAGTCAGTGCAATGTCATTATGCCGATCTAATGTAGATAATTAATACGGTAGCCATGATATCCTAGTACCTGGGGATCATGCAAAGACCGAGTTACTACCCCGGACGTCTGGCAGATCGCAATAAGACACGGCCACAAGTCACTGACATGGCATTATGCACAATTTATAAGGATCATTTAGGACAGCTATCACGTGACACACAGCAGACCATCTGACCGAGAAAAAAAACTTTGTAATCTCGAGTAGTAATTATCTATGAATTCAATTATAAAGATAGTGGAAGCTCTTTTTTCGGATTGGATTATAGCGTTGAAATTGGAATGACCATTTAGTCAAAGATTACTGAGGGACCCGGATGGACAATATGGAGATGTTTGCATGACAAGCCATGGCAGACCCAGATGACATTACCAAGGTCACGTTGGACGTCACGTGGTACAGGGACGCAGGAAAATCGTGGTGTCTCAGCACGTATGGCTTCTGGTTGGGGGCTCACTTATATCCTCATAAAACTTAGTCAAATATGAAGCATTAGCCATGTCCTTCCTCTCAAGACTAAATATTATATACATTCTTCAAAAAGTAACTAATTTTACAACGAATACGTAGAATGCAAAATAGTCTAGTAAATAGGAGAATCATCATAGCATAATTGATATATTTAACGCATAACAGATTATGTTTGCCATCCCTCCATGGACCTGGAAGTTCTGGAACACCTCATAGTGATGTCACATAGCTTCACAGCTTCCTTTGACTTGTCCGTGCAGTCGCTACTCTGGATATAACATTGTCTAAAACATGAGGATATTACCTGCGGGTTGTGACATCTCTTGTGTCCATGGCTTATATTAACGCAATAAACGTTTTTTCAAGCTGCATTAATGATTTTTTCATTTCTTTTTTTTTTTTGGTTTGCAAAATACAATATACCAACTTTGCAAAATACAATATATCCAAAAAATAAATAAAAATGCAAAATGATAAATTATTTTCATTTGAGAAATCGATATTGTATGGAATGATGTTTTAAATGAGTATATCTCATATGAACACGTTCCTCCATATATATCATTGGAACTGGTGATATTAGCCGCGGTCATGAATTTGATCATCTCTTGAAATGCCAGAGTAGAGGATGAATGTACCCCAGCTACTAGTATATGTGGCAACCTGTTACCATGGTTCCCCTATTGTATCTGCCTGCAACGCATATAGACAGTGACATACGACTGGACCATACATATATTGTACATATAAAAATGGCTTGCAAATGAAAATCACATTAACGATATTGGCAATATCACAGATCAGATTTTTATTCTTAGAGAAGTGCCACTTCTCTATATTCTATGTTTAAAAAATATTCCAGCGCTGTTTGTCAAGATATGGTGTCAGTATTTTTGGGATTTCAGAGTAGAATAGTCTATAATATTGAGATAGTCTATGATATAGTCTATAATATTGAGATATTGTGATAAAAAGAGTTTTATAAAAAAAGTTTAACAAGAAGAGGCATTTTTGCAGCATTTGACACAATACTTGTCCACAAAACTAGTATGCTTTTGTTTGAAATATTCCAACCTTCACTGATGTGTTTGCCTCTGTAGGACTGCAAGATGTTCTGTGTACATTCTCTGACCAACCTCTCAGCTGAGAACCTCAAAGAATGTTCTTTTTTAGAATAAGAAGCAACATGTCTTTGTGGCATTAATCCATGTCTTTGGACACCGATCTTTGGCTACTCGAGCTCTCCTCTGTGGGAGATTCAAACACCATCATGAGCAGACGACCATCGATTTCTACCTCCTTTACCAAAGACAGCAACAGGTGTCTGGTAAAAACCACCCTCTCCCTCAATATCTTAGCCTGAAACTAGACTATCTTGGTCGATATTGTTTCACATAATGAAGCCATCTCGGGGGGATACATTTCCGACAGAATTACTTGACATGTCTCGTGTTTGTAGGGGTAGCCTATATTTGCTCCCAGCCCTCCTCTCTTCCCATATTGATGTTCATTAGTTACTCATCGCTCCATAGTCTGGCTTCTTGGCATTTTACAGAAGACGGATGGGATTTCTTTACTTGATAAAAAAAAATGGTAGATGAGCACATGTCAGACTTGGTACATCCGACAAGGTGTTCGACAGAAAAAATGTAGAAAATAATGAAATTCCTTTACCTGATTAGAATGCCTGATGGGAGGATCTCCGACTTGTTAATTTGACAAGGTGTTCACTGACAGACTAATTAAGCTGCCATGATATGACCAACAAGAGGCAAATCATCTGTGTCTGTAGGTGAATATGAATACTATGCCATCATATCATTTTGATTCAACATCACAATTCCAAACGACGAGACTGTTTTGCCATGACTGAACTTTTAGTGAAAATCCCATGAAAAAAATATCTCAGTTTTTGATTTACTTCCAAAAGTTTCAATCTCAAATTTTGCAATGAGCCTGGCCATGACCAACCGAGACAGTGATCTTAATAAAGCGTAAGCCTATTTTCAATATTACTATTTCATATTAAACCAGATCGATGGAATTTAAGGGTTGAGATAATAAAATTAGTGTAAATCACAACGTATAAAGACGCTAACATTTAAACATTAATGGGCATTGCCAAATTGCAACATGTTTACCTTTTCTGCTGTAAAGAGAAGGCCCTGCCCATAAATTCCATTGTGCAATATATTGTGGTAAAGGAACGCCGGTGATGCAGCGATTCCTAACCTCTGTAAGTCAGATGTGACCTATATATCAGGTGTGACCTACCTTTCAGATGTGGTTTATATATCAGATGTGACCTGCGTATATCATGTGTGACCTACATGTCAGGTGTGACCTACCTTCCAGATGTGGTTTACATATCAGATGTGACCTGCGTATATCATATGTGACCTACATATCAGATGTGGTTTAATTGTTGTAGAATATCAGTGGTGTTCCGGGTGAGGTCTGCTCAGCGTATCAAAATATCCGACGCAGATCTTATAAAGCGACTATTTCTTATAGTGATTATTTTTGCTGCCTACCTGTCAGTGCGCATGGTGGTTGGCAGACCTAGGGTAGTTAAAGGTGAGTGGTTTGTATTTAATAATCATTATTTTACTAATAGAAAACCCTGAAAAAGGACCATTCCATCCCGCACTTTGTTCTGCAGAGAGAAATCAAATTCTGAATACCAAATTGTTGACACGAGATTTATATTTTAAAATTAATCAGCTTTGACACTATGTGCCTTGATCAAATGAATTTAATGTTTGTAAAATTAGTGAATTTAGTGTTTGTAAAATTAGTGTTTGTAAAAATTAAAACATTATAAGGAAATAAATTAAAACATTAGAAGCGTTTGTATATTTGTGGGATAAATGGTCAGTCTCAATATACTAAAGCTTGATGTTCCTGACCCAATGAACATTTTCGACTCATGAGATATTGAGAACAATACCTACAAATACCTGCTTAACTTACATTCCTGGTTTTTTAAAGTTATTGGAATTGAAAGAAGTGTGCAGTCAAATCACACCATGATAAAAAATGGTTTTGTCCTTTTTGCACCATGTGATGGAGTTGTACACGTAATTGTGGTTTATTTAAAGAAACACATATCTATATATTTATTATCACCTTTAAACAGTTAAGCTGTACTTTTTAACGTACACAATTTAATATTTTGATGTTCACTTTTCATATAAACTTTTATGCAACAGTCACACAAGCACTATTGTGACATTTTTCATTTTTCTTTTTGTATTTATAGAATGATTTTCAGGTTAAAACATAACTTAATTATTAGGAAAAAGGAAAGCGTACAAAGCATTACATTTTGCTGACTGTGGTTTGGCAGACCTACCATTGCCTATATTAGCACAATATAAGCTCATCGCACCCTGCAGTATGTCTACCATTAAGTCTAAACATGAAGGTGGCGTGTGTTGCAGTGTTTAGATTACATTCTCTCACTCTACTTTCCCAAACAAAGACTTCCACAGACATTGTGCCACGCCATCTCATCTTATATACGTTGCCTTATCCTAATGTTCTATTTGAATATACTTATCCCCAGATATCTTGTCACACCGTCTCACCACAGCTACATCAGCTCATCTTATGTTACATTATGTCATCATGTCACAATGTCTCACCACAGCTACATCATCCCATCTTATGTTCCATCATAACATAGATATCACCAGACATCATGTCAAACCATCTCACCACATCTACATCGTCCCATCTTATGTTCCATTGTAACATAGATATCACCAGACATCATGTCAAACCATCTCACCACATCTACATCGTCCCATCTTATGTTCCATTGTAACATAGATATCACCAGACATCATGTCAAACCCTCTCACCACATCTACATCGTCCCACCTTGTGTTCCATTTTAACATAGATATCACCAGACATCATATCACATCATCTTACCACACCTACATCGTCCCACCTTATGTTCCATTGTAACATAGATATCACCAGACATCATGTCAAACCATCTCACCACATCTACATCGTCCCATCTTATGTTCCATTGTAACATAGATATCACCATACATCATGTCAAACAATCTCACCACATCTACATCGTCCCACCTTATGTTCCATTATAACATAGATATCACCATACATCATGTCAAACCATCTCACCACATCTACATCGTCCCACCTTATGTTCCATTATAACATAGATATCACCAGACATCATGTCAAACCATCTCACCACATCTACATCGTCCCACCTTATGTTCCATTATAACATAGATATCACCATACATCATGTCAAACCATCTCACCATATCTACATCGCCCCACCTTATGTTCCATTATAACATAGATATCACCAGACATCATGTGAAACCCTCTCACCACATCTACATCGTCCCATCTTATGTTCCATTATAACATAGATATCACCAGACATCATGTCAAACCATCTCACCACATCTACATCGTCCCATCTTATGTTCCATTGTAACATAGATATCACCAGACATCATGTCAAACCATCTCACCACATCTACATCGTCCCATCTTATGTTCCATTGTAACATAGATATCACCAGACATCATGTCAAACCATCTCACCACATCTACATCGTCCCATCTTATGTTCCATTGTAACATAGATATCACCAGACATCATGTCAAACCATCTCACCACATCTACATCGTCCCATCTTATGTTCCATTGTAACATAGATATCATCATGTCACACCATCACACAACATGTACATCATCCCCACCTAATGATAGCATATGTATGATAATAGACATCATCTATCTTACACATACATGTATATATTGCCATGAACATTTAACTCATTGCATCTGTCCATATTTCAAATGACTTTGCCTTTTTGAAATTATTTTTTTAACATATGCTCAAAAAACCATTTAACCGCAAATGTAAATGTTAGTTATAACGGTTTTATTCTTGTCGTTTTTATTTTACAAGATCTTTTTTATTTTACAATATTTTGTCGTTTTTATTTTACAAGATCTGGTCAAACAACCATGTGAACGCAAATGTAAATGTTAGTTATAACGGTTTTATTTTTGTCGTTTTTATTTTACAAGATCTGGTACTAAAAATATAATTGTGATTATTTGATACAGATTATATAAGTCATGCAGGTTGTTATTTTTATACACCCTAGAAGTGATGCTTGACCCTACAAATATATATATTAAGATTGTTTGATTTTGCATATATCTGTGTCTTCCAGGCTGTTATCATTGACAAATGTGTTAATTCAAGGTTATAAAAGTGTATGCCTACATAAGGATGTTTTGTGCCTCATAATATTTGTTGTTATGATGATCACATAAACAGAATTGAAACCCCCTGTCTTCCTAATTTGTATATAATGATAATAATGAATAAAATATCTTCCATGTAACATGTCCCCTATTGTCGCTCGTGGCTTCCACTGTCCTGGCTGCTATGCTGTAATATTTATTCTAGCATCAAATATCCAAATCTGTGATTGTAATAATGCTGTGCTTAGCATGCAAATCTATTTATCATTATTAATGAAGAAAACAATTTCATAAAGAACCGACATGGGCAATTATATCCATTGTTTGGTTTTATTACATCACCACATGAGATGCCGAAGTGAGGTAGTTTATCACATGATTCTATAGATCGCGTGAACTAACCAAGGCCCGAAGTGTCGAGGGTGATGCCTTCTGTAACCATGTTGTAAGCTACCTCAAAACATCAACGAGTGCCTGGTTAAGTGTGTATGCTATGGTACACTAAAACCATTTCATTTATACTGAAAATGTGTCTGTAAAAAATAAAAATAATAGAGTGATAGGAATGATGTCAGAACCATATGTGGTGGTGCAAATGAAAGCTCGTCTTCCATTTATTGTTCAAACTTATAAATATTCTAAACCCTGTGTAGTCATGGATACATGTGGGACCATGAAACTGTTCATGATCCCAGCTGCCTAATGCTATTTGAAACCAGGGCTTCTGAAGTGTCCATGTTTGATTATATTTACTGAAATATACACCATCAATAGGACTACGCCACTGTGCAATTTAGTATAAGTAATCTACTTATACCATGCATTGAAATCAACAAGTCCTTGGGATTGTCAATTTCAATTTGTTTCTGTTCTTGCTCCAGTATTATGCTGCAAGGTATTCTTTGATGTGGCGAAGTCTCAGCGTTTATTATTATAAATAGGTATATTTACAGGATTAACAGAACTCCCAAAATCATTTAATAATTGAATGAGACATAAATAAACTTTGAAAACATCATACGATTTGATACTGTTGTACGGCTGCCTCAAATAGGGAGTTTGTTGACAACAAAGAAGTACCTGTCAAATTGTGTCATCCGCCACAGTCACGTGATCTACTGGAGTAGATCAAACATATTTTATCAGATGAACATTGATGTGATAAATAAGCAACTATGGCAAAAATGTTGATATCTTTACCCTAAAAACTTCCTTTAAAGAAACAGTCTAAATATCTTTCAAATTCTAAATAAATAAGATCTTCCATTTAGTAATGGTGTCTTTATGATTGAGCTTGATGTTTTCTGTCTTGCAGGGACACATTCCAGTGGGCTCCACGCCTACCAGTGCTCCTGGGACACGTGGGATTACTGCGCTGCAATAGGTAAGTGCTGTAGGATACGGATTCACCATTAGATTCCCATGCCAACTTTGAGTAGACTTATCAGAGACATGGAATTACTGCGCTGCAATAGGTAAGTGCCACCATTAGATTCCCATGCCAACTTTGAGTAGACTTCTTAGACACATTGAATTACTGTGCTGCAATAGGTAAGTGCCACCATTAGATTCCCATGCCAACTTTGAGTAGACTTCTTAGACACATTGAATTACTGTGCTGCAATAGGTAAGTGCCAACATTAGATTCCCATGCCAACTTTGAGTAGACTTATCAGACACATGGAATTACTGCGCTGCTATAGGTAAGCGCCACAATTACCTTTTCATGTTACCTTGAGCAGACTTATCAGCAGGGGTATTCAGACCATTTATCTGAAGTTCCTTTATGCAAACCTTTATGATGTGCTTTGGGGCAGCAATTTTGAACTGCCTTGTGTGAATTGACTCGATGGTTCTTGTTTGAAGTGCATTTTTGCAGTTTTGCTTAAACCTTTAACAAAAGATGTTTCTGTGGAGCCTCTTTGTACCAAGGTATCTTATTGTATAAGTTATAGTAGTTGTTATATTCACCATCGTATAATACATCTTAGAAATCATTAATTTGTCAGAATAATCATAAATTGGTTGGCAGTGGAGTGCAGTTATGAAATAGCAATGTTAAAATACACGAAAAGATATGCACGCCACAATAATAGACTTGGACAGACTAACAGACCTGATTGCCAATATCATTGTGGGCCTGAGCAGTTCTTTTACAATTCCTTTATTTATAAATATATATTTTTACAAATTACTAAACACGCCTTTCTATCCACAACTCCATTTTGGATCTTGTTATTGTTCACACATAAAGAAATTGAAATTTAATTTCCTCTCACGGAATACAGTTTTACATTTTATCGATGCAAATATATATCTTAATAAACGTTTGTAAAGTGTAGTCTCCTAAGTTGACTATGTAGTCTACTATTCCTTATGCTGACAATGAATCCAATTTCTGGTCAAGTTAAATATGTGAAGTACAATTAGTAGATTCATAATTAAAAAATAAAGGCAATTTTGTCACAGATTCTTGGATTACCCTTTTTTGTGTATTATAACAATATATCAAATTAACTCAAATTTATGACATACTCGACACTCGACAACTATTAAATATACAATTTGTCAGCAGATTTTATTTTTACTATTTCCCATATCATACAATTTTGCTTTAGTTCACAAGGATTGTGCCATTTTGTCATGGATTGTATTTCATTTTACAAAGACATTACTGACACCAGACTTTGATATCAGTATCAGAAAAGCCTTTTATTAACTGCATCAGATCAATGACAATTCAAATTAATCAGCCACAATTGTAAACCTCTTTCATCAAAATATACTAAATTTACACATCTTTTCACATCATACATCATTGTTCCTGTCCTTCACACCACAATATTTTTGCACTTTTTAAACCATGATGATTTAGATAATAATACTGAACTATAGAAGGTCTTTGCTCTGTATATTTCAGCTGAATTGTGCCTTTTGTTATGGGGTATTCGTCTGTGTATTGTGGTGAGAAAGGCCCCCTCAGAGTTCAATGAGTGCCGCTTCATCAGCTGGGCCATATACAACGAAACTCTTCTATCTTTATTCCTTAATATTACAATGTAAGTTATATCACAAAATATATAATATTTATACTACATCTAAATGTATGACAGGTCATATTCCTCTAATCTGATAACATCAAATATACTATTTGTAACAAGTATATAACATTCAAACATATGCGAATCAGAAAGTCACAGAGGAGATAATAATTGAAGTCTATATTCGCCTATTCTTACAAACGTTTGTAGGTTTTTCCTGCAGTCTCCTGCCAACCCAGACCTTCTTTATCTTGTATTGTTCATACATTCCCAGCTCACAACCACAGTCACCCTAGCTTTTCTATTTGGCAGCAAGGTGAGTCATATTTTAATTTACGTTCATGTGGTCTGCATCCTTTATGTTTAAACTCTTGGTGATGAAAAGAGAGGAATGATGCGCCTTTACCACTGATAATGTTGCCATCCGGAAATTAGAACATCTAGACTTGAAATATTGTGTGTGTGAACATGTGAGTATGTGTATGGAAGTGTTAAAAATGTAGTGTGTGTATGAGTGTGTGTGATTGCTTCTGATTATGTGAGTATGTGTGTAAAAGTGTGTGTGACTGTGTGTGAAAGTGTGTATGATTGTGTGTGTGAAAGTGAAAGTGTGTGAGTGTGTGTGATTGTGTGAGTGTGTATGTGAGTGAGTGTGAATATAAGTGTGTGTATGAAAGTGTGTATATGAGTCTGTGTGTGAGTGTGTATATTTTGTGTGTGTGTCTGTGTGTGTGTATATTTTGTGTGTTTGTGTTTGTGTGTGTGTATGTGTAATCACCCTGTTAGGCACTACCAAATATTGCTGATCCGGTTCTGCACCATCTCAATTATGCTCATTGTGCTTTGTTCGAGTTCACCTATGATTTTGACATTTTATATTTTATTTTGTATCTGACGATATGTTGGTGTACACTTCTTAGGTCTCCATTGTTTACATTACACAATGGAAATAAATTGAAGCGTTTTTTGGAGGCAAATTCAAAAGAAATATGGAAACGACTGGACCACTATCATAAGTTTATCTCCTATTTCCCAGGAAAATCATCTCAAGCATCTCAATGCGACCAAAATGGGAGTTAAGGGACAAATACTATAAATAAATCTGAAATCTATTTGTATTAACATGCAGTTTTGCTGTTTTAAAATTCTAAAACGCTGATTATGTTTATAAATATACATTGTCATTGTTGACTAGATAAAATGGGAGCCCTTCTGTTGGAATTTTTAATTGTTGTCATGATTATGATGAAAGATTACAGGTCTGAGATAGAATAAGTGGTCTTGAAAAGAATCGCATATAACATTCGGTGAAGCCCAAAAGAACTGTGAGTCCCTGCCGAGACGATGTTGCTTAATTTGTGAATTTTATCTTAATCTGTTTTTGTCTGTGCACATGAATTACCTTGTTTCTTTCAATAACAAAATTTTATAGTTTAATTTAATGGACTCATTACCTTTCCAGGCGAATCCAAAATAAGCGTTTCAGATTTAAGTGTTATCAGTTCAGAACAGAATCTGCATATACAGCAGGATTAATATGGCTTTATGCATAGCAAAACAATTGTTCTGTTCATTTTACTATATTCCGGTAGATCCATTCTTTCAAAAACAATATTTTATAATTATTTTAAGTGAAACATAGCATAAAGTTATATATTATATCCTCATATAATGTCTGTTGCAAAGCAAAGCCGAGTCCCCCAAGGTGTATCACGATCACAAGCAATAATTTGCTTAACATTGTCAGCTTACCAATGACCTGTCCCTACCATCTAGAGACTTACCATAACAGTCACTCCTGATATAAAAAAACAGACTTACTTTTAGAAATCATAGCAGTCAAATGCCTGAATTTCGATAAATTACTATTTGAATAGACACAGCGCAGTGATGTTTGATGGGTAATTTTGAAGTTGTCTTTGTCAAAATGGCGTCAATGTCGTCCCACGATGCTGTGTTGAGAATACACCAATGCCGCAAAGTGATCTTTGCTCAGGGACCTCACAGATGGTTGTATATATGATCTGTATGCTACTCGGGTAGCAGCAAGGGTCTGGATACATATCGACCTGTTACTTCTCACCATCAGGTTCGATAGTCTCAGGTTCTCCTCTTCCGGTCACCTAAGATGATGGGTCAACTGCAGGGCTACAACGTGCTCACGATGTCATGGGTGTGATTGCACCTCCCTGTAGACCTCAAAGTAGTATCGTCGTATGGATGATGATGATGTGTGTGTCCGTGTGTATGTGTGTTTGAGTGCATGTGCGTGATATATGTGTAAGATATTTATCTGTTTCAAATCCCTGAATTTTATCAAGGCAACCCAATGATGTTTATTTTTAATCACTCTTCTCGCGCCACTTTACTGATCTATCAGATTTTCCATCGCTCTTATTCGACCAAATCCATCTGTTTGATCTCAATCCAGTATGTGACAAACATGAACAATAGGTCGTTGTACTATATATTTTCAGGCATATTTAGTGTTTAAATACAATGGCAAAGAGCAGCCGGCGACGACAGTGTCTCGGGGCTCCAAGTATGTCGCAGCGCCCAAGTCTTGTTCCACCGTGATGAGCACGGTGACCGCCAGCGGCAACACGTCGTCATTCGGGGATAAACTCAGCGACGATGGCAACGATTATGGCAGTCCTATGGAAAAGGACATCCAGGTAAGCTCATTCTGCTTGCAGGGCTTCTTATCAACTTTATTTTATTTTTTTTTAAATCCTGAAGCTGCTCCATTAAAAAGGTAATTTTCTTTATAATACCGAAGAATTAGCTGGCAATTTTAGGTCTAGGCATTTTTTTAAATAAAATCTTTTTAATAAACCTGTAAGTTCCACAATTTAGGCCCTCAATCATGATCATAAATAACAATGCACAATAACTCAAATTCATATAATGGACTTTGAAGTAAGTTTTTTCTCCTGTAATCCACTGAAGACTGGATGAAATATCCTCTGATGAATACGATAGGAGAGATAGAAGAAAGGTAACAAGGTGGAGGGCGTTAATTCCCATAGCACCGCAGTATTAATCAGCCAGAGCGCTCATGTCCCTAATCCCGCCCTAGCCCACACTTCCCTAATCCCGCCCTAGCCCACATGTCCCTAATCCTGCCCTAGCCCACACGTCCCTTAGCCTGCCCTAACCCACACGTCCCTAATCCTGCCCTAACCCACACGTCCCTAATCACACCTAGCCCACACGTCCCTTATCCTACCCTAACCCACACGTCCCTTATCCCGCCCTAACCCACACGTCCCTAATCCTGCCCTTCCCACACGTCCCTAATCCTGCCATAACCCACACGTCCCTAATCCTGCCCTTCCCACACGTCCCTAATCCTGCCATAACCCACACGTCCCTAATCCTGCCCTTCCCACACGTCCCTAATCCCGCCTTAACCCACACATCCCTAATCCTGCCCCAACCCATACGTCCCTAATCCTGCCCTAACCCACACATCCCTAATCCCGCCCCAACCCACACGTCCCTAATCCTGCCCCAACCCACACGTCCCTAATTCTGCCTAACCCACACGTCCCTAATCCTGTCCTAACCCACACGTCCCTGATCTTGCCCCAACCCACACGTCCCTAATCCCGCCTTAATCCACACGTCCCTAATCCTGCTCCAACCCACACGTCCCTAAATGTCATTGGTAAATGATACTAACATATATTTAGTTTACATACAAACATTTTAGTTTGCCAGTAATATCAATAGTTTCTGGGTGGGAAATTATAGTTTCTGTGGACTGCTGAAATGTTCTGTGTTCTCGTTAATGAGTATCGCGGAGTATCATTACATACATCGAGATGTCAACACATGAAGAACCATTACCTTAATGGGCAGACTACGTCTGTTGCGCAGCACATGCAATGACCCAATGCGTTACGTAAAGTTGCCTGCTACACTCTAGCCATACAGTGTGTATATAATGTATTAAGCACTTCTGGTAATGACTTTCTGATGAGTGCTGCTTATATCCCATAACACCCCTTCCTATTAGAATAAATAAGAGATCATCACTACACAGGGCGTGCCCTCAGACCCCTGCAAACCGAAGAGGCGTAGTTTATAAACAATAATATCACTAATAGCTAATGGTTCCTGACAACCTCCTCAGAATCTTTCACAGTGACAATTAGGACAAGTAGGCAATTATATTAGCAGGATAGGCTCTGAACTGTAGGCGATTTGAAGATTCAGCTTATTCGATACTTAGGGAGTCCTGGAGAGTTCTTAATTTGCATCTTGCCGATTTCCATAAAAAATCATAAAAATCATATCAAACTTCCATCAGATCTGCTTTTTGGCATTACAATATTTGCTGTATGACAACCATTTTCTAGTGCCATTCATAAGAGTTGGGATTTTATCAGAGTGGCATGACATCAATCGTGGACGGTAGTCGCCATTACCTATAAATGCAGAGTGCGCGTGTGGGGAACACCTTTGTGGCGACAATCACCTTGGTGTCTTACTGAGTGAATATACATATTTTTATGTATTCATTTGGTAAAAATACCTGTGCATAATTTCTAATAAAGATTTTGTATTTTTGTTTTGTATTCACGACATTCTAGACACAATTAATGATTGGAAGCCTGCCACCAGGACTCAATGCCCTATGCCTTTCTAAGTGTAACTGTGGATCTTGCCATTACGTTACGGCACAGACAGTTTTTTCTTGATGAACCTTATAAATACTTCCTATTTCTGATTATGGACATCGATACTCTTTCACATCAGCACAAATTCAATAATTTATATATGATGACAATTTACTTGGACAGTTTGCATGGCGAAATGCATTAAATGTTAGTGAGACATATGGACCCCACCTGTGTAGCGTATTAAATGAGGACATAAAATAAGAATGACACTACATTGTATATGGATTTTTAAAGACTTGAAGTAATAAGCACTTCATAGTATTTTTGTTCATTGAACTGGTGTCAGTTAAAAGTGATTTTATTAAATTAAATTCAGAGATTTGAAGAGATCCGGTTTAAAAGACATTTTCTTTAAAACTATTTCCCACATCTACTTCTTTTCATGATTGATATCAATGCACCGATCGCTCCGAATCCACTTGCAACCAACAGCAATATATTGATCACTGCTTCCTTCAGTATCGTGATACGTTGCTTAATAATTCATATAGTTATTATAAAACAATATGTGTAGAAATATATTTCTTTTACATGAAAATATTGACCAAGAATTTATCTAGTACATTTCTCAAGGAAATGTAGATTTCTGAATAGGTTCCTTCATACATCTTCCCGAAACAGTGTCATAGTCTTGTTTCAAAGATTTCTTAAGATATGCAAAATACAGCTTCGGTTCTCTGATACAGATGGTTTTTACATAAGGTATGAGGAGCAAATGTTTTGAAACTAATACTAGGAGAGGAAGATTAGTAAATCAGTAAATTAAAGCACTTCTTATTTCATTTGTTATCGTGTATTTAATGAATAAACAGAGGAGTTCATTACTTGCGGCAAGGGAAGTTTCTAAAGTCGGGTAAAGTTAGGCAAGTCTGAAAAGGAAGATTTGAGTTTTTGCTGAGTAGACGCTGACACGAACTGCTAGGCTATACCTTTAACAAGACCAAATCACCAACATCTCATTGGCATGCATACAACAGTGCATTACTCCCGGCCACAATTTAACCTTCTTCTAACTTCTAATTTGACAAGAATATCAATGGAACTTTTGCTTCAGACAGACTATTTAACATTCTATGTCTATTCATGCATGGATATATGTATATATATATATATATATATATATATATATATATATATATATATTCCACGTTAAGAACCAATATTACACGGGGTGTGTTGTACATTATCAATCACACCCAAATCACACATAGAATAAAGATCATCCTCTGTCTTCCTTCCATAGACAAAATGCCATGTAATAATAACAGTTACAATATCTTTACTTTGTCCTTAATTTACACAGCTGCACCAGTAGATTGCTGTTGGTTGAGAAGGTTATGTGGACACTATGTGTGATTTAGGATATAGTATGCTCCTCCTAGTCCCCACAGATTACAATATAAGGGTCTGGCTTGGTAAGGCACTCCACGCAAGTCCCAAAGGCACCATATGGCAAACACCTTTAGCCAATTTGTTCACTCTATATGGATTCTGATGGCTGCACAATTTATTTGGTTTGCGGCTTGATTTCTAGATTTTCATCTTTGATTTGATGTGGTACCACCTTGTGTGGTAAAATAAAACACATAACCTCCCATCCATATTTCCTTTATATATTAACTTACAGTTTCTACTATTTTTCTACAATTGTCATATTTGCTTGGCAAGTATACATATGATTTACATAATGGATGTTGTCACTAATATTTGGCAAGACACATGTATGACATTTGTGACAGGCCCGTGGAAGTATTAGGCGGAGGGTGCCTCCTTTAATTGTCAGAATTTACATGAAGTCCTGCTTAACGTAGAAAGGCTATTTATCTTATTCACCCCTCCCCCCACGTTACCACTCTAAAATTCACGTCTGTGTGCCTGAAGTTCAATAACTGAGATGTATACATATTTCTGACAGCAAATATATTAATGACTGTATTAGTAATATGTGTAGAGTAAATAAGGATGAAGACAATATGCCATTCATATGCAGGGCATATATTCATAACATGTGTGGCAATGAACCTACATGCATTTCATAGACACAAATATTTGCTAGATTTGAGTGAATGCCACAAATAATGTATTCTTCTCGACAACCGAGAAAGAACATTTGCTCTAAATGAATACCTGGGTCACCTGTCTGTAATTTATTTGTATTTCTATTGTGTACTTGCAGGAGGAGTTCAAGAGGTTATACATGCAGCTAGAAATGTTGAAACAGAAGAACATGAAACTGGGCAACCCACACCTGACATTTAAACTTTCTGCCATGACAGAAGCGGCAATGAAAGAAGAGCCGCCAGATTCCACTCCCAACTCTCCCAATATGAATGGCAAAAGGGTGGTTATAAATTTGGACGAATTTAAAGATGGGACCAGTTTATGAAACATTGCAAAATGTACAGATATGTCTCAGAAACAGTGCTGGTGTTTTGCCAAACATATACAGGGTATTACAAATAAGATATCTGCAACTGTGTCCTTGATATTGTTTTAGATGTCTTTTTGTACGCCACCCTGTCTTGCCATTGCGATGAGCCAATGGGTTCTCGTCTTCCATATGGCCAAAGTAGAAATCTCGCATCTGACGTTAGTTCCGGTTGTCATAAAGAAACTTCCGGTGGTGACTGCGAGATCTGATTAGAACCGTAGGCTGTGCCGAGGAATTAATCACAAGAGGTGAAGCACAGTTATGGTAAAGTTTGAGATCAAAACTTGAGATCGGAAGTGCCAGAATCAGTGTACAGGGAGCCATAGTAATCACGAGGAGATGATAACAAAAATCACTGTCGCAATCGAGCCAAGCATCAGGAACTCCTAATAGAATGAACATCTGCTCTAGGATGTGCACTATTGTCCAATATTCATTACATGGAGCTTTTCAGGGAGGATTAAGAATTTTTTAGCACTAGTGAAAATGGAAATGTACATGTATCAGGCAATCAGGCATTGCAGAAGGTCAGTATAAAGAACAGAAAAATAATGATAATTATGGAGGCTTCAATGACAGACGATTAACCAAATCCATCCTTATAAAACGACCAATCATAAACATGTTTTCATATGTGCACACTCCATGCAGCTGTGTTACGTTATAGCTATTGTCACAGTTATGTGGAGTGTGTACCTTCATATCAAATTCATCCAACTTGTGTAAAATAAAATACCTCTTGTGTAAAATAAGATACCTCTTACCGTTTGTAGCATACACTTCAGACTGTAAGATAAAAGTTATGAAGTGACTTTATCATTATACTAACGTTTGATGCATATGTGTGTTTTGTCTCTGAGATATTTATCATTTCTGCAATTTGTAAGTATTTGTCCAATTTTGTAAAATACATTATAACAGTGAGGTTCAAAGAATTAGTTCATTGTGATCTCCTTTTATTACAATCTTTATCTTATTTACGACCTGAAAATAGGCCATCAGACGATAACTATTTTTGTGTGTGGCTTATAAAATACGATAATTTTGCCTGTTTGTAAAAATGATGGAAAAAATGAAACTGAATCTCACATAGTCTTTCGCCCTTATGAGAATATATTGTTGGTGTATATTATCTGTATAATAGAAAGAAACAATATTCATAATAAAAATATATTGTAAAAACTGTGGTATTGTCTTCATTCTTTTTAGAAATATTCCCGATTAACAAAGAAAATAGTAACTGTAGAGTTAACATATATGTATCATTTACTCCTGGTTCAATGTATATTGAGGGATCCAGTTGTCTGGAACCGAGGGATGACTCAGGTGGTGAATTCAATTGTCTGTGCTTACTTCCCATGCCTCAGGGCAGCATTGATTATTATAAGCCCTCTCATATGTGGTTAACCAGTACCCAACGCTGTGCAATCCCATACTTGGCGGGGTGATGTGAAATCAAACCACAAATCAACACATATTTCTTGTGCTTTATTGTCATTTACCACATATCTTTTTCATAGTCACTGAACGACGCTCAGAATTTCAGATCAATCTCAACAAGATATTATATGCAGGATGCCAGATTTATACTCCCAACTAATCAACAAAATAGGAATCAAAAGTCAAATCGGCAAAACAGAATACCGGATTGGCAGTTGTTTGGTAATTGATAGAGTTCCTGCAATGCATGGTCTCAGAGAAGGTAAACGAGGCTATGCAACGAGAGGAATATACAAGACATTAGATGTATAGTTTGAGGCTTGGGGTTTGTCACTGTGTGGGTAGGAAACTTGATGTACAGTTTTAGGCTAGGAATTTGTCACTGTGTGGGTAGGGTACTTAATGTATGGCTTGAGACTGGAAGTTTGAAGCTGTGAGTGTATCGCTGTATGAGAGGATACTTGATGCACAGTTTGAGGCTGGGAGTGTATCGCTGTATGAGAGGATACTTGATGCACAGTTTGAGGCTGGGAGTGTATCGCTGTATGAGAGGATACTGGATGCACAGTTTGAGGCTGGGAGGTTATCGCTGTATGAGAGGATGCTTGATGCACAGTTTGAGGCTGGGGGTGTATCGCTGTATGAGAGGATACTGGATGCACAGTTTGAGGCTGGGAGTGTATCGCTGTATGAGAGGATACTTAATGCACAGTTTGAGGTTGGGAGTGTATAGCTGTATGAGAGGATACTGGATGCACAGTTTGAGGCTGGGAGTGTATCGCTGTATGAGAGGATACTTAATGCACAGTTTGAGGTTGGGAGTGTATAGCTGTATGAGAGGATACTTAATGCACAGTTTGAGGTTGGGAGTGTATAGCTGTATGAGAGGATACTTGATGTACAGTTTGAGGCTGGGAGTGTATCATTGTATGAGAGAATACTTGATGCACAGTTTGAGGCTGGGAGTGTATCATTGTATGTGAGAATACTTGATGCACAGTTTGAGGCTGGGAGCGCATCACTGTATGAGAGGATACTTGATGCACAGTTTGAGGCTGGGAGTGTATCATTGTATGAGAGAATACTTGATGCACAGTTTGAGGCTGGGAGTATATCATTGTATGAGAGAATACTTGATGCACAGTTTGAGGCTGGGAGCGTATCACTGTATGAGAGGATACTTGATGCACAGTTTGAGGCTGGGAGTATATCATTGTATGAGAGAATACTTGATGCACAGTTTGAGGCTGGGAGTGTATCGCTGTATGAGAGGATGCTTGATGCACAGTTTGAGGCTGGGAGTGTATCGCTGTATGAGAGGATGCTTGATGCACAGTTTGAGGCTGGGAGTGTATCGCTGTATGAGGGGATGCTTGATGCACAGTTTGAGGCTGGGAGTTTGCCACCTTGATAAAGGATGGTCGATGTGCAGTTTGTGTCTGTTTCGTCATAATCATTATTATATAAATTCATAAATGCCTCATAGACATTCATATATGTTTTATGGAACTCATGTATAAGATAAATGAATATAACATATCATGTCAATCTCCTTCAATGGATGTATCCTCAATAACCCTTTTTGGTTTCATGTTACTTTGAGTCGCTTTCATGCTGCATTGAGAATATGTAATACATGTTTTATGACGGTATGGAGTTTGTCCGTCCTGATTGCCATGTCTATATCACACATGTATCATATGTATTGTGGTTTTGAATTTGTCCTTATTGTCGTATGGAATTTGTCCTTATTGTGGTTTGGAATTTGCCTGTCCTTATTGTGGTTTGGAATTAGTCCTTATTGTGGTTTAGAATTTGTCCTTATTGTGGTATGGAATATGCCTGTCCTTATTGTGGTTTGGAATTTGTCCTTATTGTGGATCTCTATCACGTGAGTAAAGCACTTCACAAAGAGCAGTTCTTAATGTTGACATCAAAGCAAAACGTCGAATGATTAATTGGAGCATATTTTTATTGATGAAGTGGGAAATCCTTCATACGAATGGCATATCTGGTAAACCGGCATTTTATACGATCGCAGAAGAAGGGATGTTTGATGAAGAGTTCAACTTTACAGTATGCGCTGTATTTTTCTTATACAAAAGTATATATCCTTGTAATGCAAGATTTATTGAAGTAGGACAGAACAAAGCATTCATTGAAATCATATCTGAATTATAATTCAGAACGTCTTGCTCTTTCTTTCTTTGATTTTCAGTGAAGTCAATAAAAATGGGATTTAAGTGAATGTAGAAAGCTTTGTTCATATTATGGGATGAAACAGAACACCTTTTACATGCTTTCATATTCCTTTGATCTCTTGCAACACAAACAGCCTGTCGTGCATTCACTGGTCATTAGTACATGAAAATTGTTAAAATTTGGCAAGCACCAGTCCTGTTCTGTCCCAGCTATTGGTACTCATTCCATCATGACATCCCACCACTTCCGGTACCAAATCGGAAACGATCCTATTGGGCGAATTTGTAGTCTCTTTCATGTTTGACAACACAAAAGACAAAGACGCGCCAGAAAAGTTGGACAAGCACCCATCAAAAGCAAAATGAGGGATGAAAAGACGCTTATGTCGTCATGGAGAATTGTGGGCATCTTATTCAGATGTTTATCATCTAAGTTTATATGCATACATTCCCTCTTTGTGTACCTTTAAAGAATTCATTGGCTTTGACCTCGCTTGACGCGTTCTTATTGCCATGGCAACTGCAACAATGGTGCCAGGAACAATTGTTGAATCCATACAATGGATGACCCTCTGGTCACACTCATCCACAGGTATTCATTTCAATATCGGCTCTAACCCTTTAGTTCCATAATTCAAATTAAAGATGCAATCTGTTACCGCATATTTTTCATGTTACATCTTTTAGCTTCAAAGCCATCAAATTGGCAATCTATACAAAAGTAATATACTGTAAAAGCATTTCTCCTATTGAATAGATAACATTATATGTTGTTTACAAACTCATTTTTTAAAAATAAAATATATAACAATAAACTACCCTCAAGTGTGAAGTAGGCTATCCATGGTGTAAGAAAATGTAATAAGTATACGTTTCATATTTTGTCCTGATGTGCAATTGTTTTGTTTTTTTTTCCTACAATTTTATATTATTCTCCCCTAACATATTACAATTTCCCCTTACATATTACACATTGTTCTCTGTCTGAACAAAACGTGTTTACCACTTACTCAGAGCGCCCTTACACCCCCGTCCTGCCCACCGAATGATTAAGTGTCATTCATACAGCATGATCAATAGAATCCTTTGGCACAGACATAATAGGCTCCAAAGCACCCACACTGTACACGACATATATTGAAATAAACAGCGCCGATAAAATTCACAAAGCAATAAATCAAATGACGCTTTCTTTGGACTATGGTTGATATAACTACACATGAAGATATGTGTCTTTCTTTTTGTGGCTTCCTTTATGTCTGACATCAAGCTATCCTCGCTGATTGCAACATATCTCACTCTGAGAGAAAACTGTTATCAAAAAGTTATCCTCTCACATATGAAAGGCTTTTTATGCGCTACTTTGTGGACCATGACTTACAAACTCAGAAGAAACTCGCTTAAGGTAACAATGGCCCATCCTTTGACGGCAAATCATTATACCGGCACTTCCGCTTCTTATACACGTCGCACTTGAATTTTATCTGTAGTATGACTTGCAGGAAAATACGGTGTTTGCTGTCTGAAACCTCCTTGTATGGGCACTATGTTTACATGACAAACGTGTCAATAGGGCAAACTTTGACCCAAATAGAAGCACACATAACTTACAATTAAAGAATGCCAGAGGCTTAATGACACGTTTTAACGGACCAAAAGTATAATTTACAACTTAATAAAGGTACATTTGTAACGGTCTTAATATAAGTGCGGTTTAGAAATGAATAAAAGTTCTATTTCTACAAAACTGTTTAAATGGAATTGTTTTTTTTTCTTCTGATATTCTTTTGTGGGAAAAACTTCCAATAGAAAGTTATAGTGTACAGCTCCTGGTCACTTTCATCTTAGTTGACTTTGTACAGAGAGCTTTGTTGAAGTCCTTAAGTGTCGCTCCTATGTATATTGTTTCAGATAGTTTGTCATGTGTAATTATTTGTTTTGGTATTGATAGTTAACATGAGGTTCACATATTGTCGGGAAAAGTAGATGAAAGTTTGCACCAAAGGACAGAATAGTGTGTTGCAGTCTATTCTAACTTCTATGGGACTTTTTTTCCTCTGTTATGAGAATATCTTTCATTGCTGAAGTACTTCCCCTAAAATTGAAACACACATTATAATAAAAAGTGCTGCAAGACTTGCACTGGGTCTTCTTGTCATGAAAATCATCATACGTTTTCCCAAAATATTTTTTGTACATTAGATCCATAACAATATTCCTGTGAATTAACTTTAAATGTATTTTCACATCAGCATGATTTAAGTTCGTGCAAGGACAAAGAGGTTTCTATATCATAAATAACTATATTATATTTTCACATTAAAACATATCGCGGTGTGAAGGATGTATAACAGTAGTCGGTATAACATCATTTAAATCATTTAGGGGGTTGAAAGAGACCAGACAATAGTGATCTACCCCATGCTTGTGCAGCTAATGTCCGCAAAGGGTGACACGTATTCAATGACAATTGTCATAGCTGATAAATGGTCTCTTGGGAACAGCATCATAATTGATAATGTCACACACAGATGTTATTAGCATTTCTAGAGTAAGACTAGGTCTCTTGCGTGTTTTTGATAATTGCTAATATGATAATTTTCAATGCCAAAAGCGTGTCCACTATGTCGCCATGTCATCAAACGCTATACATAATTTGATTGATTTTATTTCTTTGGACCTATTTCGACGTAACATATTCTGTTTTTTACCTATTTATTTTGCGAACCTTTCAAACGACTCCTACATGCGTATTTTGGCATTCACAAGCATAACTGACTTGGATTCCCAGACAAAACGTGTGAATGCGCTTCCAATACAACACTATTCAACTAATCCCTTACAAAGGATAGTGTTTTCACTTAGGTTTCTCCCAAATAAGGAAGTTTCACTTTAAGGAAAAAAACAGGTAAGGAGATTTTTAATGTTGTAAGCAGGCACAATCTGGAATGGGCGCATTATACATTTTTTATCATCATCATTATCCCGGTATGACTTTCAAGGTCGTGGGCGGTTCTGTCTCAAATCAAAGTCATATTTTGTCAGCGAGATTTTTAATGCTTCTTGTGACAATGAAGAGTTTGTTGTATCTGATTTTTATTAAAAGGCAATCCTTGAATTAGAATTGGTGTTATATCATACGAAAGCCCTGACATACATTGTACTTGGTGGAGTTGGCATGAATGTCATCAGCCAGATGGTACACTGCCCTGAGGTATCAGGCCAGACAGCTTCAGTAGAACCAGTCCAAAACAGACTACAATACGTTCCTGCTTGATATGCATTCAGATCCAGTGCAGATAGACACGAAATGATTACCCAAACCCACTTTTCTTATATAGACATCTTGTGGCCATCTTTATATAAATATCACAAAATGATGAATTTATTCAATGAATTCTATCGAAATATTAAAGATTTTATCGGTTGAATATATAAGACGAATCCAGAAAGGAAACACAAGACCTCCCCATCCACTTTTGACTGTTATGACATCCTTAAGATCTCACATTAGGTTTCACAAGAAACCAGAGACTAGATTTGTATTGCAAACTTCTCGCAATTATAATTTCATCCATTTGTCATGAGTTCATGTTGTTACAACTATCAAGATATTAAATGTCAATTAAATGATTTCTTTGCTGATATATAGTGTATGTATTTATTGTGTAGGCTGTTTGACACGAACCTTTACATGCTCTATGTTTCAATGTAATTATCTAGAGTGTGATCAATCATTCGGGATGCGAGGTCATCTGAGTTGTGTGGCGAATAGGTCGCTTTTTCTAGAGTGGTGAGTGTACAGAGCGATTATGTATGTACCTAGTGTAGTACTACTTGTTTCTATTAATCCGGATTAGCGTGTGTTTTACACTATTCATCCTGTCCATCTGTTGTGTGATTATCGAGGTATTGTGACAGTGCTGTGAATCACTAGTCTTCCATAAGTAGATGCAGAGATTACCTGTAGCGACGCCTTCCATTGTTACAGCTTGTCCCCGTCGGTCCTTGTCCTATATCGCACCCAAGCTCGGCTTATGTACTTATTGCACCATAAAGTATATCCATGGACAGATACGATAGTGCAATATATCTGTCATGATAGAATGGCTGGACTCAGGTTTTAACTTCTATGCAGATGTATATTTGGAAAAATAAGCTCTATTGAAGTTGTTTATATAATATAGGCTGTGTATGACCTGGAAACAATCGGCCGAATCTGTTCTACAATATATAAACCCTATAAGTTTGTTTGCGCCCGAAATACTTGAATCTGATTCTTTACAAACCCTAACATTTCTCTTGATCTTATTATTCTATATATTTTAAAAATTTTCATTACACTCAAATATTCCTTCCTACATCACATCTAAATACCTCAAAATCATGTTTTCATTCCACATGTGAGATTATTCTGATCAGACAAGTAAAAATTTTTTTTTTAAATTTACCTAACTTCAATTACCAGTATAATATACGGCGTAATTATATGATACATGCTATGTGAACGATATATTTAACAATAAATACACAATGAAACGTTTAATTAAAACTATCCAGCATATTCCTCATGTGCCACTTAGTAAATATCAATAACAATTGTGTATATGGTTGTTATGTTGAACGTGAATTAAGAAATATAAAGGTCTGATGAAACAAGATCCGTCTGTATTGACACGTGTGATCCTCAATGAGAAAGTGATCAAGCAATGAACACAATTGTTTAGTCATCGACAATTGCATGTTAATTGCGTGTCAAAGGACAAGAAACGTGATGTCAATAGCTGTATATATATATATATATATATATATATATATATAATGGTTGAATATATTAAATCTATTTAACCTTTGGGTGTTGCCTATATGTTTTTTAAATTGATTATTTATTTGCAGGCGAATAAAAATAAATATGTTATTAATAAATCAAAGAGACATGGATCTTATCTGTGCTGTCCAGTATGGTGAGGTCATGTTTTCAGTGGCCCTGTGCTATTAATTATGTGTTCCGGGCCACCCATCTATGGTGCAGATGGTAATCTATAAAGGCAGCATGGTATATAGCGGTAGCTTTGATGTGGCCAGACATGTCTTAACAACATATCTGCCTCACTGATCAGTATCATCTATCTTGGTCATTTGTCTACTCTGGAAGATGGATCAAGATAGTAGGAGACAGAAAATGGTGGTAAGGGAAGAGGGGTGATGCTGCTCCACATCTAGCTGTAGGCTAGAGAGGCGGGGATTCAAGCTACAGCTTTGTCTGCCTGATGTAGGGTGCGTGCATGTAAGATAGGTAATGATTCAAGCTTTGTCTGCCTGATGTAGGGTGCGTGCATGTAAGATATGTGATGATTCAAGCTACAGCTTTGTCTACCTGATGTAGGGTACGTGCTTGTACGATAAGTTGTGGTTCAAGCTACAGCTTTGTCTGCCTGATGTAGGGTGCGTGCATGTAAGATAGGTGATGATTCAAGCTACAGCTTTGTCTACCTGATGTAGGGTACGTGCTTGTACGATAAGTTGTGGTTCAAGCTACAGCTTTGTCTGCCTGATGTAGGGTGCGTTCATGTAAGATAGGTGATGATTCAAGCTACAGCTTTGTCTGCCTGATGTAGGGTGCGTTCATGTAAGATAGGTGATGATTCAAGCTACAGCTTTGTCTACCTGATGTAGGGTGCGTGCATATAAGATAGGTGATGATTCAAGCTACAGCTTTGTCTGCCTGATGTAGGGTGCGTTCATGTAAGATAGGTGATGATTCAAGCTACAGCTTTGTCTACCTGATGTAGGGTGCGTGCATGTAAGATAGGTGATGATTCAAACTACAGCTTTGTCTGCCTGATGTAGGGTGTGTGCATGTAAGATATGTGATGATTCAAGCTTTGTCTACCTGATGTAGGGTGCGTGCATGTAAGATAAGTTGTGATTCAAGCTACAGCTTTTCTCCTTGATGTGGGGTGCGTGCATATAAGATAAGTTATGATTCAAGCTACAGCTTTTCTCCTTGATGAGGGGTCGGTGTATGTAAGATATCAGCTGTAGCTTGATATTGCTGTTCGGTTTATTTGTTGCCATGAACTTCGTGTCTTCTAGTCTAGTGTGGAAGAAGCCCTTTGAAAGAAGACAACATCTTCAAAATGACCATGGAAGACTATCACTTTTAAAAGAACCTTTTGGCCTTGAGTTTAGCCTTAAAGGTATCATGTTTCTGGACATCACATGGTTAATTTCCTATTAATTGTAATAATGTCACAAGGACATGAAGGTCACTTTGATGCCTGCTGATCACAACTATTTCTGGACATTAACAACTACTCCACTTTTCTTGCCTGCTTATTACTTTTAAGGGGCGTACTTTCCGGAAAAGCGATGTGGCTTCAAATCATTGACTTTATTCGCAACTCCTTTAAACTGCAAAACATTTTGAAATTGTTCAATTAAACAAGAATTTTTTAAAGAGTTTTGTGATTCATTACATTAAAGATTTCTAGTTGAAGCAATACTTTTTCGCCATTTACGCTTTACCCTTCCACATGGTACCCTATCACCTCATTCACACTTTACCCATCCACATGGTACCCTATCACCTCATTCACACTTTACCTATCCACATCATACCCTATCACCTCATTCACACTTTACCTATCCACATGGTACCCTATCACCTCATTCACACTTTCCCCATCCACATGGTACCCTATCACCTCATTCACACTTTACCCATTCACATGGTACCCTATCACCCCATTCACACTTTACCCATTCACATGGTACCCTATCACCTAATTCACACTTCACCCATCCACATGGTACCCCATCACCTCATTCACACTTCACCCATCCACATGGTACCCTATCACCTCATTCACACTTTAACCATCCACATGGTACCCCATCACCTCATTCACACTTCACCCGTCCACATGGTACCCTATCACCTCATTCACACTTTACCCATCCACATGGTACCCTATCACCTCATTCACACTTCACCCATCCACATGGTACCCTATCACCTCATTCACACTTCACCCATCCATATGGTACCCTATCACCTCATTCACACTTCACCCATCCACATGGTACCCTATCACCTCATTCACACTTCACCCATCCACATGGTACCCTATCACCCCATTCACACTTCACCCATCCACATGGTACCCTATCACCTCATTCACACTTTACCCTTCCACATGGTACCCTATCACCTCATTCACACTTTACCCATCCACATGGTACCCCATCACCTCATTCACACTTCACCCATCCACATGGTACCCTATCACCTCATTCACACTTTCCCCATCCACATGGTACCCTATCACCCCATTCACACTTCACCTATCCACATGGTACCCTATCACCCCATTCACACTTCACCCATCCACATGGTACCCTATCACCTCATTCACACTTTACCCATCCACATGGTACCCTATTACCTCATTCACACTTTCCCCATCCACCTGTATTCTATATATGACTATTTCCCTGGTACAAAATGATTTTATCGACGGTGAGTACAAAGTAAAAAGCCATACAGCAGAAGATGCATACAAGCTAGTAGATGTAAAAACACTGGAAGAGGCCACGATTATCCTAATAAAGAAAGAAAGGCGGATGAAATGACAAGTATGCAGCAGGGTGTATAAGGTCTCATGGGAAATGTGATGAAACGAGATGCTGTGATTATGAGCTTCATAACCGTCTAATGTCACCTCCTCCACCAACCCGTGAAACTAAGAGTATGGTGATGAGATTTATGAGACTGTGAGGTCATATTGTGGTGAAGTATTAATATCTTTTAACGTATATGGCATAAGAGGTTTTACATCTATTTCCTTTTCTGTGTTTTAGGAACATGCTTCATGACAACATCACAAAAAATGTCTTCTGATAGAAATCCCACATTGCTATTACAGGAAGGTGAATAAGTAGAATAAATAGTAGAATTTGCAGAATAAGAAAATTCAAACACTCTCTATCAAAACAATTCTTAACAGGTTTTGCAGTTAAAAATACATATAGTGTTACGGTTTTAAACGTATGCAGAAAAGTGCCCTGTCCACATTTACACACGTTAATATAAGGAGAAAAAAAGTCACAAAAATAGTCAATGAATTCAATCAATGATTATTCAATAAGAGTGCATAGAAGGTGTGACTTCTCTTTATGTGTGGTCACCTGTTGGAGGTAGGTGTGATAACCATCACCAGACTTCCACCTCCATATTGGCAGTAACACGTGGTATCCAGGAAGGTGTGAATCAATTTCCGGTTGGAAGATGCTGAAACACCCAATTAGTCTCTTCTGAAAAGAGCTCCTGAGTTGTATGTATCTCTTTATCCACGTTCATCTGTGTTGCTCTTAATGTAAAATAATTTGATAAGCACATATCATATCCTTGTCTCATCATGGTGATGGACAAAATAGTTTTTCAGTGTGGACATTTTTATCTTATAGCTATAGTAATAGATTAAACATATGTATGCCTTATATAAATATGATCATCCCTTCTTCTCGAATATATGTATATATTTATATATGATACTAAATGAAAATTCTATTTGCATTTCTTTGAACTCAATAAATTTTCTGTCTTAGATTTAGGCATTAGCATTGCACAAATGTTTGCCAGGTACTGTTTTTTTTCAATCTTAGAGGAATTGATTGCTTTGGCCAAAGATTTCGTTGAAAATTTGAGGGTATCTTTGAAGGCCGCACATATGATTTAAGAGAACAGGGAAATCTTATCAATTTCTGCTATTTGTCTGTGAACATGTGGAAGGGTTATAACAGAATGTCTCTGTAGTTCTGTGTATATAATGCGCCTCATGACAGAACTCATATCAAGAAGAAACAAGTGATATCTTCGCACTCAAACACCCAGTATATTGCATCTCAATCCCCCAGAACATTGTCAACAGTCTCTGCAAAATTGCAACTCAAACCCAGTGACGTCTGAACTCCCTTTCAGTCAAGTTCTATTGTTGTGGGATAGACTTTGGGTCTTTTGTGTGGACAAATAGCCAGAAATGTGAATTCAGATGCAGACATCCCAGCCAGACAAATCTCTCGTGGTCATTTATTTTCATTTCTGATATGTTCGCCTGATTTGACATCTATATCCCACAGTCAACATGGACTTTATTCTATATACTTCCAATGAGCTAAATACATTCCTTATAGTCCTTAAAGGGACAATGTATGATCTTTCATCTTGCTTAAACAGTCAATTGTGGATAAAAGCTCTGGGGACAATTTTGGCGATTACAGACCCTCATTCTTTTCATTGGTGGGAAAATGAATAAAACCATGAAGATAAATAAACCAGGGCCATACATTGTGTATAATGGAGAAAGTTGATTGTTGGCCTGTTGGCCGATAATACCGGTAATTCACAATTATCCTCAATGGATTATATGGCAGCTTTGAATTAAGGCCACTGTAATGTATGTGACATGATAATCAGTGTCAAATGAACGTGTGGTGTTTGGATGCTGAAAGACTGAGATTGTGATTTAAGGCTGTAATACACTACACATCCAACCTCATACAAAATAAAACTAATAGCAAGCTTGCTGAACCATGTCGATGTCACGATTTAAATGAATGCGCTTATCTGTCAATATATGTGTGCATCATGGTAAATGTGTTAGCATTATAGGCCTTATTGTAGGCAATTTGGGTAGCTCAAATGGTTTACATACCGACGTGTGCACATCACTTGTCTAATCGAGATCGTGCTTTGTGTCAAGGCAATTAACAATTTTTGTCATTCTTGACAATAGCACATCCATGTCGCTATGTTCAGAAGAGTTAACTTTTTCAACCACCGCATATGTAACAATAATTGACAGTTATCTGATACTCATGGAAGCAGTAGTAGTCGGCGATCTCTCCCGAGGTAAATACAAACTTTATAGAAACAGTGTAATGCTGTTTGCACGAAGCGGTCCGTCTCTCGCATTATTTAGTAGTTTATATATCTGTATCCGTGAGACTTGCATTTGCCAGTTCACTCACATCTCCAACCTTTTTATATATTTACTTATTTGGAGGGATGTAGATATTCTACCAATAATATGAAAAACGGCCGGTCAATGTGTATGGAAGTCGAGACACTGAGATGTATACCTAAACAGTTTTGTAAAATAAATAGGGGTAGAAATATTAATCAACTTGCAATGAAACCGTCTTAACGATACAAGCAAGATAGACATGGTTGCGTCAGGCTGGTCAACATTTATAACTCACTTTTTATTTTGTGAATCCAAAAATAAAGAATAAGAAATCAAAACAAAGTGGTCATTCAAAGTTTTCATGAAATCCGATTTTCACGTACAATTCCTTTCATGATATAAATGTCTGGTATTTTTATAATTATTCTACATATTTGATTTCATGATTACGAAATCATTTGATGTCAGCATTATGAAATCACGCGATTTCAAATCACGATTTCAAATCACGATTTCAAATCGCGATTTCAAATCACGATTATGAAATCACGCGATTTCATAATTGAAATCACTTATGCAATTCAGAATGAAGTAATACAACTGTGCAATGTTTTACGTGCGGGAAGTTATTTACTAGTTACCCGTTACCAGTTCATTTTTTAAATTTTTTTCCCGAAAATTTGACATTGCGTTACATTTCCACAGCACATAACATTTTATATCATGTTCAATATTAATTTATCATGAAATATTTCAAACTGTAATACTATAGCTGTAATATATCCGATGTAACTCCCTCGATTCTATGAGTATTAAATCTCAACTGAGTATCAAATAAACGATAAGAAATGAAAGTTTCAAAAATACATTTCGAACAATACTCAAGCGCAGAGATACACCTGAGAACTTTCCAACTGAAGACGATTACACAAATTATCCCATTACATTGAGGGCAAAATAGGCGAGAAGAAGAAAGGGCGAGGGGCCGCAGATGAGAAAGCCCTCTGCCCTATTGTCTTAAGTCTAGTGTTTGGTATTACCAGGCAGGTTCCATCATTGGACCTCAAGCCCCTTTCTCCTTGTTTCACTTGCAGTAGGTCACGTAAGTAAGACGGCGACTTACCATTTACAGCCTTCCAGGTTATGAGAAGGATTTTAAAGTCAATTCTAGTGTGCACAGGCAGCCAATATAATTGTTTTAGTTTTTCTGATATATGATCATTTTTTAATATTTTGTTGACCACTCGTGCCGCAGAGTTCTGAATGTATTGGGGTTTTCTTATGTCAGTTTGGGGCAGACCTGCAAGTAGACCATTTCCATAGTCCAGGGTTGATGTGACAAAAGCGTGGGTTAATGTTTCAGCCGTTTTTCATCCAGACATTGTCGGATGGCAGAAAGGTTTCTAATGTGGTAATATCCCTTTTTACCCATATTTTTAATTTGAGCTTTCATATCCATTTTTGAGTCAAAGATGATGCCCAGGTCTACCACAGACTTGCTTGGAGGGATGTTGGAGTCGCCAACTTTGATGTTTTGAGGTAAGTTTACGTTGACAGCAGTATTGAACCTGTCAATACATATCAGCATCTCAGTTTTACCATCATTTATTTTCATTTTGTTCCTAATGAGAATATATATATATAGCTGCAAAGTGTAGCTGGAACATGTCCTCTTAATTACCCTCGTGAAACTCTAGTAGGTAGTCTTGCTGATTTCAGAATTCATTATTATTCATATATTATTATTTTTTATTTAATTTGAAGTTCATGTTTGTGACTCACATGATATTTAGATACATATATAAATAGAATTAATGCATAACTTTAAATTTGCTAGTAATTAGTAGTTTGGTGACAGTATAACTGATGGGAGAATATTGTTGCTCAGGATAATTTTCCACCATTTTATCTGTTTCAGTAGGCCTAGTTTTGACAGTACATGAATGTATGTCTGGCTAGAGCAATCCAACAGTATTGCTCCCATGTCGTGTATGATAAAAGTATTGTGTGGATAGAGCAATTCAGCATTATTGCTCCCATGTCGTGTATGATAAAAGTATTGTCTGGATAGAGAAATTCAGCATTATCACTCCCATGTCATGTATGATAAAAGTATTGTGTGGATAGAGCAATTCAGCATTATTGCTCCCATGTCATGTATGATAAAAGTATTGTCTGGATAGAGCAATTCAGCATTATTGCTCCCATGTCATGTATGATAAAAGTATTGTCTGGATAGAGCAATTCAGCATTATCGCTCCCATGGCATGTATGATAAAAGTATTGTCTGGATAGAGCAATTCAGCATTATCGCTCCTATGGCATGTATGATAAAATATTGTGTGGATAGAGCAATTCAGCATTATTGCTCCCATGGCATGTATGATAAAATTTTGTCTGGATAGAGCAATTCAGCATTATTGCTCCCAAGTCGTGTAAAATAAAACTCATTGTGTGGTTCACAGATAACAAGATATGTAAAAATAATTTTTAAGGGTAAATTTTATAAAGCGCTGATTCCAAACAATGTCTGTTTGACAGTAACTGGCCGAGATTCGAACTGAAAAGCCATAGGTCTCAAGGCGAATGCTCTACCCATTGCGCTATTTCGGTCGCTTTATGATGTGCCTCATCAAGGTATCCCCTCTGTATGTTCTCTCCCAGCTTTGACCAAACACATATTAATCAAAGTGTTTTGTCCTGTTCACAAGCCTCCATTGCTGTTGATTCTACAAGGTTGTACTATGTAAGAGTACCGTGATAACGGACTGCCATATTTGTAGATGTCAGCATTTTGTAACACCCTGTATGTAGTCCACAATAACAGTTAGGTGTGGCAACTTTGTGGCCTCGCCATGTCATTGTTCATCACACAATACTCGAAGTAATTCACACCTTAATTCTCTACCATAGTACTGACTTGACGATGTGTAACCTGTTTTGCAGATAAGGTAAAGTTCAGGTTCAGTTTTTTTAAGTCTTTGCACAACCTCAGGGTTGGTGTTGGACAACATACTAGTAATACAACCAACAGACCATCAATATTAGATATAATATAGTCATATATAGTTTACTAGCTTGGCTACCTCACACGTCATAACCTTCAAAAGGCACTGAAATATGTATACCTCACAAAAAAGAAATCCTATTAAAACTCATGCTGTACCTGTATAATGGTTGCGCTGGCATATCTTGACCAGCCCTCCGTGCTTTGCATGACGATTGCTTTCTCAAGTCATAAAGGACCATCAAGGGCTGGCAGGAGACTAATGAGCAAGGGAGAGGGTAAGGCAGGAAACCTCTTGTTAAGCTTATTCGGATAGTATCATCATTGTGTATTAAGAATCTTAGCTGTGATATATCTTCAATACAAAGTAAAATAGTTCTTAACATTTAGTTTCTAAGATGACTAAATAATCGTTTCACACCTACAAGTTGATGAATCACGCTTGGTTTATTGTGAATTCATGAACACCGGATCATGTATATGTCTCAAACAAATATACATTGTGACAACTCATTGAACTAGGAATTGACCCAATCAACACAAGTCTACCCATGTTGTCCTGCAAAATAGGATTTTTACTTCAGTGGAGCACGACGGAAGTTAATATGTGTATGCTGTACACTTTGAACATCCAATTGCACAAATGATATATAAAAGGAAATAGATAATTTTGCCATCCTTTTTGTGCTTTGTCAAGGATTTAAAATTATCAAGGTTGATGCGTTTAATAGTGTTAGGTAAAGCATATATCTTCTCCAAAATATATTCACAAATAGACATCACCAACTGAAGGTTTCAATTTATCCCCATGTCAGCCAAATATATTACGAAGCAAAAATGAACTGAAAGGCATGAAAATACGACTTTTAACAGATAATAATATGGGCGTGTATGTTTGTGTGGATGCATATTCTCTGCCGTTCGTGTAATTTGCATAGATATTGCAAATGAATCATGACCTTTCATCAACATGATAAGGTCATGATGTCTGATACATACTTATGATGTGTTATGAATCACTATTAGTTCCAAGCTCCAAACTTGAATTGTTTCTCCATTGAAGGCCTTGAATCACTGTTAGCCTAAAGTTTCAATCCTGAATTATCTCCAGTGAGGGTCTTGAATTACTGTAGGCCTCAAGCTGCAAATCTGAATTATCTCCAGGGCCCTGAATCATTGCCAGTCCCAAGCTGCAATCCTAAATTGACTCCAGTGAGGGTCTTGAATCATTGCCAGTCCCAAGCTGCAATCCTAAATTGACTCCAGTGAGGGTCTTGAATCACTATGAGATGGTAAAAAAATAATAATGATTTTTAAAGTGTTGTGAGTTCATTGTCTGCAAACTGGGACAATAGCTAGCTTTATCTGATTCCAATATGACATATTTCAGTATAGGTTATTACCAAATGCAAGGTGACAAATATATTTATAACCCAACATTTGATAATAAGTTTGATAAGTTAAGATCATATTTTTGGGCTTTTAATCAACGCTTTAATGGGTGCAGTTTTCACAACAGCGCATATTTTTAGATCATGTAAGATTATCACAAACCAACAAATCGTTTGATTTAAATGTGGTAATTATGATGGAGTGATTAATGTTAATATGCTGGGTAATTGACGACAGAAGGAATAGGCCATTCCATATTAAGCTATCTGAAAGTTCAAATGTCACTATTGGCTTTGATAGACTATTTCAAGAGCTAATTATGGTCAGGTTATACAACTTGAAACTTTGTGAAATGATGTGTTTACAACCCTCTCAGCAACAAAGGCCGTATTAGGTCGACTTTGGACACTTTAAACCAGTGTAAAAGTAGCACTTTTACCGGCAGTTGGAGTCGAACCCACTACCTCCTCTCCTCCACTAATGCAACAAAGAATAGCACAGATCCATTGCTCTACCAACTGTGCCAGTGAGGCCACTTAATTCATCAAGCATCATTATCAATAACAAACCAAACATAAAAAAACAAAGATTTCTGCATAAACTATGTCTTATGGCATGAAACGGCAAAGAGACTACCACCCACCCGCGCTGATGGTTCACGGCAGGGGGCGTGATGAATGTGGCCTTAAGTGGCATGATTACGCCCCGAGCTCGCCCGTAATTGGGGGAGCATCTCGGGGGAGGGTAGTGTGACACACACCTGCCGCCGAGCAGACAAGCCACGGCTATATCTTCACATCATTTGTCTGCCAGACACCAACCACCGCTGTGCAGGATGGATTCAGGGACCAGCGGACGACCATGTCTCAGGACTACTTGCTATTTGTCACTGGGCTGTTAACCAAAAAAAAAAAAAAGATTAATAATATTTTTTTTTTGAGGCAGGAGATTTTGAGGTGAATTGACCAATGAGACACAAATAGGTAAGACTCAGAGAAAGGAAATACATGATTACAGAAAGGAACAAGATGGACGGCTTCTATGACTACTTAATTGTCCTTCCAACAGGCTTTCAAATAATAGAAAATGCCCTCACAGGCCCTAACACTGAACCCTTTGGATATACTTTCACTGGCTCTTTTGAGGTAGTAGACAGAAAGGTCACGAGAATGAATTTTTAATAGGTGCCAAAGGGTATGATGATGCAGGACCAATTGGAAACAGCTTTGCGAGGACATTTTATCTGACCAAGCATCGAAAGAACTTGATGCCCATTTGGTGCCCCCCTCCGTTCAATTGTTTGTTTGATTTTGTTTGTTTAGGGTTTGCGCATTACTTTCAATATTATTTTAGTCATTTCATGATGAGACCAACTTGAAGGAGAAGATGACATGACAACCTACCAAGTCACAGATTTGCTAGGACAACAGGTTATCTCAGAAATTGTAGTATGAATTCAACCTCGGCGGGCCTGGAATCGAACCGACGACCTCTAACTCCAGGCCCGTGGCCCACCCTCCTTGCATTGAAAACAATTATGACATTATAAAATCAAATGAAAGTGAAAGATATACAACCGGACAATTGCCAAAATAAATGTTGTGCAACACCAAAAAATCTAAATCCCTGACAAATTAAACCGCAAAAAATTGAGTTTTAATCTTAGGTTGGTTTCTCCACATGCGTTTTATTGTTTTGTTTCAATTATTGCTAGACCTATTAGATTTACCGGTGTCCCACTAACACAGTTAGGAAATGATTTATGATTGTGAACTGAAATAGGCTCACAAGATGTCTGTGAGGATGCTGGTGGCTGGTTCATAGATGATTCTAAGAATATCTAAACATGATAACAGTTTATAAAGCCGCTGAGCAAACTTGTTTGTAATAAACACAATATGTAGACACTTATAAGATTTGTCTCAAATTTGTTTATGTTTTATATGACAATGAGTCAGTAGTAGTTTATATTGACAGTGAGTCAGTAGGTGTATGATATTGACGGTGTCAGTATGTGGGCGACATGCATGGTGTCAGAATGCGGTTTATATGCATGGTGCCAGTGTCAGTTTATTTGCATGTTGTCAGTATAAGTTTATATGAACAGTGTCAATATGATTTATATGCATGGTGCCAGTATGGTTTATATGCATGGTGCCAGTATGGTTTATATGCATGGTGCCAGTATGATTATATGCATGGTGCCAGTATGGTTTATATGCATGGTGCCAGTATGGTTTATATGCATGGTGCCAGTATGGTTTATATGCATGGTGCCAGTATGGTTTATATGCATGGTGCCAGTATGGTTTATATGCATGGTGCCAGTATGATTTATATGCATGGTGCCAGTATGGTTTATATGCATGGTGCCAGTATTATTCACATGAATGGTACCAGTGTAGGTTTATATGCATGCTGTCAGAATACATGCTGTCAGTATGCATGCTTTCAGTATGCATGCTGTCAGTATGATATATATATGCATGCTGTCAGAATACATGGTGTCAGTATGCATGCTGTCAGTGTGCATGCTGTCTGTATAATATATATATGCATGCTGTCAGAATACATGCTGTCAGTATGCATGCTTTCAGTGTGCATCCTGTCAATATGCATGTTGTCAGTATGCATGGCGTCAGTAGATTCTGATATTTTGACAACTCATCCATGGATGCAGGGAGTAATCGTCTCTATCCCCAGACACTCTGTCTCTGCTATCCTTAATTGTTTACTGGCTATATCTCTAAGAAGGAGACATCATTTGTCAGTAGGATTATAAAACAGTCATTTATCATACTGGTTCTATTTGAATCTTGACATATTGTGTGCTGATTAATTACCATTGTTCATTGCATGTATGAAAAACAATATTCACCATTCAAGAATACTAAACAGTATTATGAGAACGAGTGGGAAGATCTTTTGATATTTGATATTGGATGGGGGCTTTTTCTTTTAAAATGCACCAAAATGTAATTTCACATGTATCCTCCTCCTATCTTAAATAAGGATGAAGACATCAATAAAAGGATATATATCTAGCTAAAAATGGATATATCGTACTTGTTTGGACATAATGAATGATATAAAATATGCATGTCACTCTCAGAGACGTAACACTGTCTTAACAAATCATGAGAATCTATTGATGGGCTAGACATGCTTGATAGACATGTCGAGAACAGGACACAAAACATCAATATAGGAAATATGACCATTCACCTCAGGAAAAGTTAAAACTATCTGCAAAAACCTGTGTTTTGCCCCTTTCTATGAGTATATGGCACTGTCTTGATTATGAGAGAGTAATGGGAGGTCAGACATGATTGCCAGTCATGACATGGCCAATCCCTCATACAAACTCAGATATATCCACAACTAATTATATTTTATCACTTTTCTGGAGTTGTGATATTAACCTAGCAAGTTATGAGAGGCTACTGAGGGCTTAGACATGCCTGGCGGACGTGTATAAGGCAGGCCCTGAGGTATCACGGGTTGTGATTAAGACTATAATCTTGAAATTAGGACAAGTACAACTCATCTCTTCAGGATGCACGTCCTGAACACAGCGCTATGAACAGACTTGTCTGGTATCAGCGCTATACAAATTTTATTATTATTATTATTATTATTATTATTATTATTATTATTATTATTATTATTATTATTATTATTATTATTATTATTATTATTATTATTATTATTATTATTATTATTATTATTATTATTATTATTATTATTATCATTATCATCAATATCCTGGGCAATATACATGTACATGAGTAGGAGGAGCACAAAGTTGGTTACACCGATGTCATCAACCGAGCACATACATTTACATTGAAAGCCACACATTTTATTTGTCATTCACTTTGTTAGGATAAAGGGACATATCCATTTGAAGGGCGCATAGGAAGATCTTTTGGTGCATTTTGAGCCAATGGCCTTAGAGCTATGCTGATCATTGTATTTTATTTTTTTTGAAGTGTTTATGAATATTTTCTGGAAATTGCTTCATAAATGATCATTTGAATTATTTCCCAGATCAGATTTGATCAGATTATAATTTTGACCAATCGAAGTGCATGTTACATATTGCATTTGGCCCCCAACTTGTTATCTAATGGAAAATTGATAGAATTGGTCCACTGAAAATACATCTTTCCTACTGATTGCTAAGAAGTAGTTTGAGAAGATCAAAGTTGATGTACAGAATGACAGAAGATCCACCCCATCACTGCAGAAGCTATCCTGACATATAAAACATAAAGGTTATATTCATGTAGTTTTGTCTTTGTCAAAACATTTTAAACTACATTCTGAATTAAGATGGCTATTATTTATAATAAGAATTTGATAGGGTTGTCATAATATGTATTCTTATTGATTATATTTACTATCCTATGATGTGAAGCCAATTTGGCTGTAATATGTGAAGTATATATTTTTTATTCAACAGATCATATCATATTCTGCATTCAGTATTCCTTTTTTTTATCATATTCAAGTTAAAACTGGAATTAACATGTATATTAAGCAAGTTATGTACATGATCATCTTGGTTTACTATATACCGGTAGCTTTGTGCATATTATATCATTGACCTCATGGAAGACATGATTGAATTGTACTGTAAGATTTAAAGTATTTTCCAACTTAATAAAACTTACTTTTATTATTTGTCTTATATATATGTTATTTTTTTGCAGAAGTTTAAATCTATGTTTGAAAGAAATGTGCAATAGTCTGTAATAAAACAATAAATAAGAACATGCAAGTTTTTACAAAACCTGTGCTTCTTGTTGCTCAGGCATTCATAATATTTGCAAAGAATCAAAAAGCAAACCTTAAAAATATTATTGTTTCACTTGGAATGGATATGTTTTGAACGGAAGGAGGGGATGGTCGACTGTTACTACATCTATTCATGAGGAATTTTTCATGCAGTGAGTGGTATAAGTTGGTAGAGGAGTCAAGAACAGTCCAAGGTACAACCATCAAATTCTTAACCACACTATTATAAAATGAAAGAAATCTTGAACTTTAAGCATAAAAATAATAGCCTTTATTTCACGGGTTGTGATTAAGACTATTATCTTGGAAAATTGCCATATTTTGCTCATTATTACCTTGTAGTTTGATTCCCTATTATCCAAACATCTGGTAAAATACACCAGAACATCGTTTTCAGCATGTTAAGTTAACTTGACATTCCGTGGAGAGATTTGCATGATTGTTTTAAAGTTAAAGTACCTTAAGTGGCTACATACTTGAGTTCACACAATACAACTGCTTCGACATAGACGCACGACTGTTTATGTTTGATTCTACTCATTTCTCCTAGCAAGCAGAGCACCTGATCCCTATTATCATGTTGGAAAACATTAATCCTCACCGGGTATTCTTAATGGTTGATAGTCAATTGGTCAGTAAAGCTTTTTCTGTATTATGTCAATCTTTGTTAATAATTCATTTCATAAAGATCAAGATCGGGACAGCGAAGTTTATGGCACTGGCCATTCAGTTATATTGTTTGTGTGCAAATAGCAGTCTAATTTATTTGCCAAATTTGAATTTCCTGCAATATCTTAAATTTACAAAAAATCTTCAAATCTCAGAATATGTATATTCATATATATTATTTATCAAAATGAATTATGTTTTACATGAAAAGTCTACTACGTGGGTGTGTAAATAAGTTTTTTTAAACAGCACAGTATCATTTCTTTTTAAAATAAGTCTTTTTTGGTTATATATACACTTCCTAGTTAATCTAAAAATTTGTGGCAATGAAGATGATGAATTATATTTCATTTCGGAGCAATTCTAAATTGACAATATCTATCCCACACAAAAAGGAAGTGAGTTTAATGGAAAGTGATGTGGGTACCCTCAAATATTTTGTTTATTTTTAATAGATTAGTTTATCATCTCTTTAATATAACATCTTGATCTTATATATTTGGATGGTTTTTCTGTTTATTATGTCCCAATTGAGATTTTTCAACATTATTTAGTTTCAACATCAAACTGCACATTGCTACAAGTTATTTATTTTCCCGTGTAGTATCTCATCCTTTCTTGAATTCTAAAAATAAATGTCAAATGATATATGGTTATATCTGCTGTGTTAGTAGGGCCAGTCCTAAAATTATTATATAAATTTGAATTGTTTATTTGCAGAGCATTTATCACATCCCCTAAAATAACTGTCACAATGCTGTCATCATCCTAGAACTCATGACCAAGGGAGGTATTTAACAAAAAATGTTTGATTTTTGTCAAGAAATAAAATTCAGAACCTAATAAGATATTAATATTGGGTCCAAGTTAACTATGTTAACAGGAATCACATCAACCTCGACAATTCTAACAACCTTTTATTGGAACTTCTCCGACAAGATTTAGTTTTACACAAATGTACTAGCAGATTCATAATGCGAATCTTTAAAACGACAGAATTATCCACTTAAATTGTGCAAGTACATTGGTGGATTAAGAGCGGTTCTTATAAGCATCTACTTTGCTGCGTCACTCTATGTCAACACTTGGAGGATTCCTTAGTGGATTATATGCCTGCATGAAG
The DNA here is from genome assembly GCA_949316495.1 of Amphiduros pacificus. Classification (NCBI taxonomy): domain Eukaryota; kingdom Metazoa; phylum Annelida; class Polychaeta; order Phyllodocida; family Hesionidae; genus Amphiduros; species Amphiduros pacificus. Next base: position 50,801,549 of record OX439001.1, on the reverse strand, counting down.
TTGTACAGATACCACTGATAGGCAGTATTAAAACAAACTAGCATATCAAAGTGAATTTGTTAAAAGTGTTTTTTCCTATATGAAGAGTAAGCCCCTGTTTAAAATTTCAATAAATTTTCTTCGCTCCTGCTTCTGCATATATCAAGCAGATGGGAAATTTCCATAACTCATATTAAAATAACATCAAATAGACTTCTTTCTTTCTGGCTTGGTTAGCAATATCAATGTCGACCACCAAGTCAGGCCAGTGGCGAGATGGGTAGGTGTGAAAGCTCTGACCACAATGGCACCGGCAGAGTGTGTTAGCAAAGGAAGAGATATGGCTTAAGGTCTGCAGATGGCACATCACAAAGGCGGCATAAGCTTGTGAACACAACATACCCACTGGCCATACTGACACACACACACACACATATATGCAAGGAAAGGGGATTTCTTAAGTTGTGAGGCAACAATTTGGTTAAAATTATTCTGCATTTTATTAAATAATTCATTTAATACATCACATTTCATCATTTATGTGCATTTTTATTGAATCAAATAGAAATATTTATAAAATCTAAAATATCTGTGCAGACTTCTAACCATAGAGACTATGGAGACAATATGGCTGACAGCCTTTACAATAAGTAATTGCCTCCTGACACCTGAAATTTATTACTGAATATTATATATCGTCTACAAAAGATGGAAGTTGTGAAGGTTAGACAATGGTTATCATAAGTTATGCAAAATACATCTTTGGAAACCTTCAAAAGTGCTTAGAAATCTTCAATAATCTCAAGATATGGAAGACATTCAAGATATAGAACTATGCAGTAATCACAGTGTGGTTGATATTGTTGGGTCAAAAACAGCAGAGTGCATTGACATAATTAACAAGTGACATTAAAACTAACAAAGTGACTTAAGCTATAAATACCCCTGATATATACCACCAGTGAACTAATTCTCTGCAACTAAAGTTGTGATAGAAACAATTCAAAATCAAATAATTGTTCACATTAACACAATTTAAATAAATAATAATTAACTAATATTATGAACACTCTCATCTGCAAATATAACATTTTACACTTTATAGTTTAAAAAAACTACTCAATGATTATGATAGATTCATGATATTTCACCTCCTATCAATACTGTTTCTATATAATTATTAGTTTATAGTAATACTCTTAACAGTCCTTTAGTATGGTTGATATTGGTAATTTGAAAGTATGATTTTCATGATAAAATAATCATAAATGAATCATCCTTTATCTTGAATAAAGTTAATGGGAATTAAAAAACGTCCATTATTTCACAACCAACAACAATCTAATGTATTTGCTTGACCTTGGGTTCATTTGAGAGAAAATGATTAGAAATATCTGGTATAATCTAACAAATCTCTCCTTGTTCTCAAATAATAGACAGGTTAAATGGTTGGAATGTGCTATTGCTTTATTTACAGGTCAAATAGGTTTCATGAACATTTACAACAGAACAAAGCATAAACATTCTTTAGAAACAGTCAGATCAACCAATCATTACACATGTATTTTTTTTATTATTCATTTTTTCATCAAATGCATTGTAATAATACTATTAATAAGAAAGGACTCCTTGTAAAATGAATTAATATTTCTGTTATATAACTATTCTTGGCACACTTTTGTTTATACCTGAAATGATTCCAATGATAACAAGGCAAACATACGACAAGTGATCAAAAGAGGGTCTTCCTGTAATTAAAGACATCTTCAATCTTCTGTTTGTTTACCAATAAAGAAAAACATTTCAGTGTCTCTCATATAACAGAGTACTCTCCACCATATCCCTTCTATAAACCTTTATATAAAGACTCGTTCAGGGAAATAGATTAATTCATGGGCTTGTACAGAATTAAAGCTTAATGTTGAGTAGTGTACATCAAAATGTGATGTCCCATTTTATTTTCATTATTGACCAAAAGTAAGGTTTTGCAAAATCATTTTTTCTGGAAAAGCTACTTGCCTCTTTGTGATTTAAACCACTTTCTATCTTTGTTCCTCTGGTTTCCTTTTTGATAGTTAACATTTAAATGTCACCTATATTTCCCAAAGCTTATGAGTAATACCAGACAAATCTCTTCCAGTATCCTCCATCTCAATGCTTTGATCAAATAAAACACAAGGAATTATTCAGCATAATCTGGCCTGACACATTGGCCAAACAGCACTTCTTCAAAGACATATAATTTCTCCACAAGCTACTTTTTGAAAGTGGCTAAAAAATTCAAGTGTATTGTGGCATAATGAGAGATTAGATCTATAAAAAAAACATGATATGGCATCTGGAAGACTTCCTGTGATTAGAATGTATTTGTTGATAGATGACAAGAAACTTTACATTTTTCATTAGCATATATCAGATTATATCAGAGCTTTGTAATGAGAACACGAACACCATCTACAGACTTAACTTTACCTTTATAAACTTAATGCTAAAATTATTTTTGCAAATGCAGCACCACACCACAAGTCTAAACATTCAAAAGGGGGCCATCTAAGTGAGAAATCTTACCCTTTCATAGAACCAACCATGAAATGAAATTCTATTATTGCCATCGCAGTACTGATGGTGCATTCCATAAAATATATGCTCTATCATATGTCTCATATGTTCATTAGAGTTCTGGCTTATTCTATACAAACTGCCACGAGAATTGTTCATATGTGTCATGTGGGACTGCGATGCCTTCACAAAGAACTGACCCGCCATATCTGTAATGGACAAGGAGTTTTCCTGACACTTGATACGTTGGTGAGGACATCAACAACTTAACTGCTATCTGAACTGGGCAGCTTTATGAGAACATATACCTCTAATGTCACTCCAGATTCATTGGCTGTATAGAATATGGGCAATATACAATATAACAATAACTTGCTTGATCAAGTACCAAAGTATAAACAAATATAATCATGATTTTTTTATACATACAGAACAAATTACATGACAAACTATTTCCGGTTTTTGCATGCATATGAGTATTCCATAATGCTTATAGAATTTTTTACTGGATAAAAAAATAAATGAGAGTGTGATTGGAAATTCAAGACGGTAGCTTATGTCCATTTGTAACATTAATATCCTAGCAAATCAATATTGGATTTACAATACCTATACTGCCAGTAGAAATCAAAAGGATAATTAAGAAATATATACAGAATATTCATATCAGATATGTGCATCACATTACTGATTAAATTGAAAAGCTTCGGATGAAAATCTATATATTGCTAAGTGCAGGAAGGCAGTGTTAAGGTGCTGCTTCTGGGTGTAATAGAGACACTTGTGATGGAATGGTAAAAAACTATACCTTGAAATATTTTGGGTTTTAATTTCCTAATTTTGTGTGTGTGTTTGTTTTCTTCTTGTAGAGCCCAATTTTCTTTTCCCCCCAAATCAAAAAATAAGATAAAATAAAATAAAAAAATAAAAAATAAATAAAAAGATTAAATCCAAACTTGCCTTTGTCCAGGGTTATATTCTATATTTGGCGTTAGCAAATACAACTAACACTAAAAATTACATATTTTATATGGTATTACAAAATATGGCCACACAAAAAAAACATTTGCCAACAAATAGTACATTGAATATTAAAAGGACAACATGGCATGGTGAACATATTAAATCATATTATATATATATATATATATATTATATATATATATATATATATATATATATATATATATATATATATATATATATATATATATATATATAATATATAATTAATAATTGAATTATATATATATATATATATATATATATAATTTACATATCAGATTGGTTATTCTATCTTATTTATCCTAATAAAGTTTTATTCATATAAATCACATATTGAAAGACTCTATCACAATTGAAGATGAATTCAAGTTTAAATAGTGCAATGTTCATGCCAGAAACCAAACATACCGGTTATATATACAGTGAAGACCTCTGCACCTTGAGCCATCATTGAGTCATCATGCCAAGGTCATAGATCAAACCTACAAAAACATTTTATGCTGCACACCTACCTACCAAATGTGCGAGGTAAGCCAAATATGCCAAAAATAAACACCATTCACAGTTGCTCATTTACAGTTTGGCAAAACCATACAGATGGATGGACAAACAGACAGATACTACATGTTCCACAGTAGCCCTTCAGCTGAAAATGTCTGAGGGTAAAAAAACAGTGATAGTCAGCTGTAAATTGCAATATATTCAGGGTAACATGCTCAATAATACAGCTTTTTAATATGTTGACCATGGTATGAAGTTTTGAGAAGATTGGTAACTACTAATCACTACATTACAAATGTAAGTACATTGTCACTGCTTTTATACACAATCATATTGCTCAGGATTTTTTGCATTGATTATCTTTTTGAATATGGGGGGAAGAGGTTGAGGGTTAATACTGCTCTTTATCAAATGGAAAGGGGCTTGACTATATACAAATGTACTGTGGCTTACAGTTCTGAAGTGTACCAAATATATAGACAGGAATACACATACAATTATCATGTATTGTCAAAGTGCTCCTCCAGAATCTACACTTATCATTAACATCTTAATTACCTATGGAAATATGTAATGTTAGGTTATTGTAACAGAAATGTTCACCTTCACCTCAAACTGATATACTTATAATATAATATAGCAAATGGTTAATAAAAATGCACCATCTCGATTAAGCTTTATATCTAACTTAAAATTGGTAAATAAAGTATAAATGCTTTAAAACTTCTGCAAGATAACTAATGCTGCTAATTGACAATTCTTAAATGGAAAAGGCCAATTTACAGAGATTAAAGAACACTAAAATCTTAATGAGAATGTTTTGAGGTAGTCGCAGCAAATTCTTCAAAGATGTCCCAGTCTGAGCCATCACTGTCAGTGGGCGTGTCCAGGGGAGGGGGCTGCTCACGTACAGGACTCATCCCTCCGCTTTCCTCGGTCATCTTCTCCGTGGACCTCTGATTGCCGACACTGACTCTAACTTCATTCACCTTATCCTCTTTCGTACCCCTGTAATTGTTTTCATGTGTTTCATCATCTAGAGTTCCAGCCTCGCTATCAGAGCCTGACCCACTGAGCTGAGCGCCACCTGTGGTGACCACGACACTAATCACATGGTCAGATTCCGAAAGAAGAGTGTCGAGTTGTACTCTCTTTTCATTGGTGGGGCTACAGTTTTTATCTGGGCTGAGATCTAGCATTTCCTCATACTTTTGTGTCGAAGTAGGGCCACTATCTGCCAGGTCGGTCCCTTGGCTGCTTTCCAGCTCGGTGGGACTCGCCGCGTTGTTGTCTCCTTTGTACGCAGCCTCCTGAGGGTCCATTAAATCTGTTTGCGGAGTCTGGCAGATCTCGTCAAAGACAACAGTGTCTGTTTGTACTGAGGTCTCAGTGGAACGCAGAGTCGCACTGTCAAAGTGTTGTATACTGAGCTGGAGTAAGAGTTGCTGGTCAAGCCGAGGGGCACTACGGTCATGTGTGATGGCGGGACGTAAGCTCTGCCTGCGATTGAAGGTCTTTATGCTGCTGGTCAGTCTCTGTAACTGCTGGAGGTTGTGTTCCTCTAAGGCAGCAAACAGCTCGGCAATGCTCACTTGCCCCGACGAGTCACCTATTCCCAAAGAAAAATACAATAATCATATACATATCTATGAACATCAACCATCTTCTGTGGGCTTTCATCTCCCAACTACAAGAATTATACATGGAGCATATAAGCCTGTTATATAGGGCCCATCAAGCACTTTTCACTGTGGCATAAAAAGAAGCAGTGTTGGTGTACCCCTATTTATAGGTGCCTTCTCTGGTGCTCTATCTGACAGCCATGCTCTCAACATGTGAAAGCTGACTGAAGGTTTGAAGGCTTCCCGTCATGTCCTAATGTGTGCAAAATCTTTTAACATCACAAAAACAACAGCAACTTTGTTTCTCAAAAATGTAACAAAGACATGTACATGCATTTTGAGCAGGCATGTTCAAGCTCAATATTCACTGCTTTACATGCCCACAAAGATCTCAATATTCACACCCTTACATACCCACAAGGGCCTCAATATTCATATTCTTAAATACCACAAGGGTCTCAATATTCATATCCTTACATACCCACAAGGGCCTCAATATTCACACCCTTACATACCCACAAGGGCCTCAATATTCATATTCTTAAATACCCACAAGGGTCTCAATATTCATATCCTTAAATACCCACAAGGGTCTCAATATTCATATCCTTAAATACCAACAAGGGCCTCAATATTCACTCCCCTACATACCCACAAGGGCCTCAATATTCACACCCTTACACATCTCCCCAAAGAGACTTGTCCATGACAATTATATAGTTTTCCTTTTCTTATTTCATTGTATCTCAGATCAAAAGCTCAAAGATAAAACACCCCAAAGATTTGATAAAACATGTCATACCAACTTGGGATCATTTAAAGGCACTGACACAGGCTAAATGCACATAATCATATCATGTCACCTTCTTATATAACTTCAATTTCAAAGCTTTGTTTACCATCAGACGCTTTTGTCAAAAATTCGTCTCAAGTCCATTATCCTTGAGTACACAGCATGTGTAATGCTATGACATATTCTGTCGGCTTTTTCCAATCAGTTTTGAAAATGACACTGCCTTTTTCACCACTGACGTCATTCTGTTTTCAGTTCGTGACATTTTGCTGATTTTAATAGCATGTCACTTTCCATCATATCTTAGATCTGATCTTAAATACGATTAAGCTGGGCTTTGCAGTTCTGAATAATTATGAGAACCTCCAAGATTCACTTTTAATTACAATCCAGTCTCTTATATCTATATCCTTCACACAAGATCAGAGCTTCATTATGCCAATATAAATATAAATATATCACATTTCACCATGAAAGTCTATAATAAATCTACATGAAGGACGCAGTTTTGAACTAGAGTATGAAGTAAATCAGAACTATGGTACCATGAAATCTAGACATTCCTAAAAGGAACAGCTGCAGATATATAGAAATGTATCAATGATAATGGTGAATGTCCAAACAAAACAACAGGCCATTCCCCACCCCCCCTCACACCTCATCTCCTTATATTTTTATTCTATTTTCTGAAATGCTGAACAAGAATCGTGTGTTGTTAATGGTGCTTGTAACTGTCTCTTTGGAGCGAGATGTATCTACAAGTATGACAAACACCACAGAGAAATAATAGACTTTCTAATATTATGCTTGGTAGCCCAAGAAGTCACCCATGGGAAAGTTCTCAGTAATTCTACAGCAATATGCTGTCAACTGGCCCAGCAATTGAAACCGGAGCAAATCACGCGCTAGCTGTCTTGTGCGTGGCAAATATGTTGTTATCTCCTAGTCAAAACCGAAAGATCGATTGCAGCAAAATGACAGAGCTAACAAGACCAAATGGATATTAGTACCAAATAGGAAGTGGTTTAAGGGACATTACAGCAAATAGCCAATATCAAACATCAAATTTGTTTGCAGTCCGTTGACAATATTCTATCTTTTACTCTATCTTCTGATGCTCCTTCTAAAAAACCCCAACATTTTCTGAACAATTAATTTCTTATAAAAACTTACTCAATTCTTTTTCAAGACAAAAGATATTTTTAGTTCACAATTTTTCCGATTGACGCAAAATCTCATTATCTATATTATCATATTAAACATTGTATTTTAGTGATCTTGGATTGTTGGAAAACATATATGCCAGAAAATTTATTATTTGTCCATATGATATTGGGAATGTGATGTAACATTGGGCAAAGCTAATGCCATTAAGTCCTGGAACATGTCTTTAATTGAATTAATACTAAACACGTTAAAATCAACTGGAAATTGTGCAAAACACTCGGTAAACAAACTGATGGAAAGAATAAGAGACCTACTGTCAACACAATAATGCACAGTTGAAATGGCGACCAGTAAACTGAAACAACAACATTGCATGATAACAACAACTCACAAAATGGCACAACAAAACAAACAAATCATTTGTTTAATTTGCAGCAAGCAATTTACAGCAGAGAGAGCCACAATATGCTACACAAGTAAAAAACAGTTTGCCTCTTGCAAAAAGAGATCAGAATGTGAGTTCTGTTGAAAATCATATTCTAGAAAGGATAACATCCTAAAACATCTGGAACGGAGGAAATCCACCTCCTAGATGTCCCAGAGAAACAAGACATGTGCTGGTACGTCATACATAAGTCCTGATGTATTCAAATCACACAGAGATGTACTTAATGTTCAAGAAATAGAAGCTTGAGATATTTCTAAAGCAGAGAGTAAAAGCGTCATACCAATACCATCTTACTCATAAAACCAATCAGCAAATAAGCCTCAGGAATCTTTGAAAAATAAAAACCATTTTACAAAAACCACCCAGTTTTAATGATTTTGTGGTCAACATCAATAATAACAGAACTCAATATATAGGACCGCAACCCAACAAAATATTGAGGAATTTATGGAAAAAATACACATTGAAAACAACAACAAAAGTGTGTTGCTCAAAAACGTACATTGAAGGCATCACACGATCCAGGAATTGTACACAAATTTGACTTTTAGTTGAAGAGCTGGAAAGAAAAGTAAGAAAAATGTTGGAATTAATTCTAACATGAACTATCAAATTTAATATAAACGACCAACTGATTGGTATCAAAATTTGAAAACCACATGCAAAATGTCATAAAATACATTATACATGGCTCATTGAAAGGACAAAAATAATGCTAAACCATAATTACAGACTTAACACCTCCAAATTGCAGGTGAATGAGAACAATAGCATCACCAATCTGGAAGCGCTCATGTGCTAGCACCTTCAGGGATTCATATAAAGGCCTAAGCAAAAATCTGATTTTTTTCTCAATCAGTCCCTATTCACCTGATGAGCTACAAACATAGCAAAAACATTGTTATTCTTTGTCAGGAACTGTGGATCATTGCTGCAATACATTTTTGCAGACACTTTTTTTCATTTATCCAGAAACTGTATTCAGTAAATATGGCCCTTGGATATTGATTTATAAAACTGTTGATGGTTCTAGACTACTGGAGAGTTCACTGAACCTTGGGAACGATGTCCTCAGCTGACCTTCCCATTGTCATACACAGGTCAATGGAAATATTACTGAATCAAAGGAAAGGTTAAAACTACTTCCTCACCAAGGAAATGGCAAGATGAAAGAAATAAATACATTAAGTCATCAAATGAGTAAACAATAATTTATTTGGGCATTTTCCATGATGTACCTAAAGGTGATGTTGGGGTGTTATTTTGAAGCATAGAAATACCCCTGTTTATTTCAGACTCAAATTGAATCAATTATTTCAGTACCAGACTGGAGTAATCCTCATAAGATGGTCCCTCATGCAGTGGTAAACACAAGAATTTCTGCCTCAAGGACAAGATTGTATCTTAATTCCAACTTGAAGGAAATATCATTATTATATCCATATAATAGACCGTTCCACAAACAGGTTTTAGAAACACCAGCAGATTCACAAATCTTGGATCAACAGATTCACAAATCTTGGCTCAGCAGATTTGAAAATCCTATTCTGCACTGAATCCTACTTTTGGAGAAAATGCCATTGTTATGAATTAAAAAGGAGGGCTATTCCATTTGTATGGAGAGCAAGTAACAAGTAAATAAAGGTAATTACCTATATATGGGCATTCTAACCCATCACAAAAGTACATATTTTGACAACATCATTGGCTGTCAATATGTGGCACATTCTATTAAACCAGATTCTGCACTGACATGACATGATTGCATCAGCGCATTATTTCTTATCATTATTATTACATGTTCATGATGTAATTGAGTTCCATCTAAAACTTTGATAAGATGTTCATCAAGGCCGACCAGACAATAATTGAAAATTACAAATTGCCTTGCTTTAAATTGATTTTAAATTAAGACAATACATCATAATGATGGCACTCTAATTTTAGTATTTACAAGGAGACTCGTTTTCTGGCTATGCGCTTTGTGAGAGCATTTATCATTTTCAGGTCCTGACCTTGTTGTATACCGGTATATTTTAATATATTTCTGAATAAAAACCTTTCTCCATGCCAATGAGTTGTGATATATTTGAAAAGGGCTGTCATTTATATTGCATAGTATAAGTAGAGAATAACACAGCATAAGCAATCTGATTCTGCAAGCTGTCTGGTCTAGGCCAATACTGGGTATAATAAGATTTCTGTATTAGTGATTGTCTTATCACTATTGCTTCAGAATATATAATGCAACCCTGTAAGTTAGTTTCAAAATAATTGACACAGTAAAAGCTGGCCAATATATAACAAATAATCACATTATACTGAGCAAAATGACTATAAGCTGAAAGCTAAACTTTAAACAGACTCTCTCAATGTCAATTAAATTCTACCAGGCTGAGAAAAAATAAGAACAGTCATGGAGTCTAATTGAAAAGTATCTGATCTATTAATGTCACACAAATGATTTACGTGAATGATCCTCAACAAATCACACCAGGAGAAAGCCACTCTGGGCCTACATAAAGATGATTTGTCTGGAGAAATGGAAGAGATTGTTACATACAAATTATGATCACTGTCCTTTTTCTAGTCTGACAGACTCACATATTCTCGTCAATAGTTTTGTCCAATAAAAGCAATCTGTATAGAAGTAGGGAGATGCAAAAGATCAAGGTTTAACTGTACATATTTGAAAGCAATCTATCGAGCCTCAGCAAGTCATTGCTTTGTGTTGATCAATTCCATCTGTGAAATCTGAGACTATGTTATAATTGCCTAATTGGAGAACACATTAAATGCACTGATATGTGATATGATTATTGTCATACAAATGAACTACACATTTCTTCTTTAGTTTCATTGTTATTGCTGTGTACTCTCGCACCCTCGCTCTCATGACAATAAAAATATATCATGTTTCAACAAAATGTAACTCACAGTTTGACAATAGGCACATTACGGTTTATACTCTGCTTTGAAATCCATCATTTGCTGGTATGAAAAAAGATCTCAAGCTAACTCAAAGAAACAAATGAGCTGATATTGCACACCAAAGTGCAGGCAACATCGTAAATATACCAATCAGATGAAATAAGACATGAATTTATGTGGTTTAATATATATATGACACTTTAACACAATATCATGTGTGCAGTGATCAATTTATATTTGAATGAAATCTAAGCTGCCCTATACTTTCCTCATTTGCAGAAGATGCAAAAAGGTTTTTCTGTCATTGGAGAGATTACATACAAGACAGGCAATAGTATGTGAAACATGCTGGCAGGCAAAAGTTAAGTTCTCATAAAAATATGATCACCTTTTATTATATGATATTCCTTCTATGAGATAACAGTTAGTACTCTTAAAAGGATACTATTTCCAATACAAAGTCAATAATGTTATTCGCTCTAGAAAATGCAAATATTTTGTAGGAAGTGTGCAAGATTTAAGGACAATGCAGTATCTGCTCCCAGACATGTATTGGTGCAAAATTTAGGCACAATATCTGCTCTTTGTGCCATTTATAAGTGCAAGATTTAGGCCTTATCTAATGTTGCTCATTAATATTAATAATAAAAATGTACGACAATATAATTATCATTATAGGAAAAAAACTAATGGAAATTATATATCATTATTAACAAACTTTAAGCATATCTACTAAAAATTTCACAGCAAGATATTTTTCTTGTAAGTATGTTAGTTTCTGAAGTTTATTAAGATTTGTTTTGAATAGTTATTGATAATGTTACCTGAAGATGTAGGGGACACTACGCCATCGCTCTGTGCAGCGACGTCTATGCCTTCTTCTATATAAGCTCCACTTGACCTTGACATAGATATTGACCTCTGTTTGATGTCAGCTTTCCTCAAAACTCTTAGTAATTTTTCATTCTGGAAGATAAAAATATATTTGTATAGAAAGATAGTTTTGGATTTTAATAATATTTAATAATTTCTTCACTGTGGCATTTATGGCTTAATGGATTTCATTAAGATTCACTCTACTGGTTTACTTTACAAGTTCTTGAGATGGGTCATTTAATACCAGATAAATTTAATAAATTTTTTTTCTTATTTTCACCATGGTAACAATCTGCCATGTAAGATAGGGGACCAGCATGACGTGTATATGAGAAGTGACCCAGACAATCAGCCAGGTAAGATAGGGGACCAGCATGACGCGTATATGAGAAGTGACCCAGACAATCTGATGATGACCTTTGGTGATACTGTGATTGCCGCTCAAGTTATCATTGTTCCCCAGACAATATTTCATCAGCCAGGTATCGTAGCAATCTGGTTATATGTATGCTTATACCCCACGCCTGACTGTTGTCCATCGACCCCCACGTCCAATAAGAGGCTTTACGATGAGGAGCCTCTGGTTGGTAATTGTACCATCTGAGCTTTGGGATATAGATATCATGGGTCACATAAATGACATTTAGGCAAAATCTATTGCAGTGATTAGAAGAGGATGTGACATTAAATCATTCTATCAATCTACTGCCCTTCCCTTTGGTAAAGACTGCTATCCGAACAAACAATAAGAATGATTTACATAAGCCCTAATGCATAGGCTCGGCAAGTACTTTATGTCCATACTGCAAAATAAGATTTTCAAAAATATTATGACTAATGCACGTACAATGTATAAATAAAATTGTTTTGCATGATGATTAAGATTTGTGGGCAGTCTGGGTGACAGTGGATCCCATGAGAGGCATTAACCTATAGATGGACCTCAGATCAAATATTGATGCACAGAAAAGACAGGAAAAAATCAAATAATTCTCAAATGAGAGAAAACTGTTTCTTGCCTCAGGAGGACTCCCCACAGATGTTTAAGCCAAGTCATTAGAATGTAAATAGTAAATATGATGAATGTGCTTGCATAGATTTATCATGGAAAAAACCCTGCAAAATTGGCTCAAGAATATATAATGTTAAGTACAGGTAAACACTTACATACTGACATTGATTTTGTCAATATTAAAAACAAATTACAGGATAACCAATCCTGTTTTCTGATCAGCTCTTTGTTTTCTGGTCAGGCTATTGTGTTTTGTCCCTTTCTTAATCAAATAATCTCCTGTATACTAATACACCATATGCTACACTATAATACAAAAGTTAATACAATGATGTGGACCAAATTATTAGTTAAGTTTCGATGTTATTTTCAAAGTTATATGATTTCTGTATCAAATGTGTTTCAGGTATATTGGTCAATATGGAGGAATCAATGACAGAGAAACGCACAATTTCTGTTTTCTTTCTGGCCTAAATACGGCATTCATTAAAATATCTGACATTAAATTTTCAAAGCATTTATGAAACGCAAACAGCAAGCAAAGCTCTTGTTCTTGCCAAGAAAAAAAATGCAAGACAAATGTCTCACATCAATTTAACATCTGTCCTGGGTTTTATTATCCCACTAATTGATTTAATAACAATGTTTTTGTGCCCACTGAAAAAAGGGAAGAAAAAGCTTAATTTTCTATTTAAAACATTTCAGAATACATCATGGGCTTCAGAGGAGGCAAACAAGACCAGGTTATAATTCTTGTCAGTCAGTTTGTTTTCTGCGATCTATGTGATATCACTGTTAAATTTGGGTGTCTGTCTCCTCATTTTTCATCAGGTCATTGAGTTACTTGGAGGTGTCATATAATTAATGGATTCTTTGTCTGGTGTTGAATTTGATGCCAAATATAGAAATACAAAATGCTAGCTTATTGTTATTTTATACTCTCACATTTTGTCAAGCTATCGCCATATCTCCATGGGGAAAATCTTGTAGTATTGGAACAACCCCCCGCCCCCACCTCAAAAGAAAGAGAAAAGAAAAACCTCATAAAAAAAGCTCCCAGACATACTTTGGTTCATATTCCTACACCCACACATACTAGAATTGAATTGAAAATATTTCAATAATAGAAATTCTGTAAATTGCAAATCAGAGTATTTTTTTTAAAAAGCAAGAAAAACTGCTATGTAATACTGCTGCATTTTAGCATCACCCAATGTTAATTGTATTGGCCTGGAAAAAGCCTGGAAATTATTCATAGTCATTGTCATTAGCGCAAGGTCCATAGGTCAAGTAAGTAAAGGTAACCTATGAGTATGTCAAACGGCGTGTGGCTGTCTCTCACCATTGATATATCTAAAACTATATTTCTGTCTCTCATCTTTGTGGCTGTCTTTCATCGTGTTTGTTTGTTTGGGTTTTTACATCACTTTCAACATTATTTCAGTCATTTCATGATGAGACCTACTTGTAACAGATATAGTGCTGCCTCACTGAATTGTCTTGTCACAGGTCCTTGACATGACAATCCACCCGGTCACAGATTTACAAGGACAATGGGTTAACCCTTTGGCACGGGCCTCAGCTCATATGTGAAATTGTACCATGAATTCAATCTCGGCATGGCTTGGGATCGAACCCACAACCTTTGGATCACCACAGAGGAACTGGTGCTAATAAGCTGGCACTCTAATCAACTGTGCCACGGCCCATGGCCTCTCTCATCATGAATATGTCGAACACTGTACTTCTGCCTCTCATCTTTGTGAATGTCTCTCATTATGAACATGTCTGACAATGTGTTTCTGTCTCATCTTTGTGGCTGTCTCTCATTATGAACATGTTTGACACTGTGTTTCTGTCTCTCATCTTTGTGGCTGTCTCTCATCATGAATATGTCTAACACTGTACTTCTGCCTTTCATCTTTGTGAATGTCTCTCATTATGAACATGTCTGACACTGTGTTTCTGTCTCTCATCTTTGTGGCTGTCTCTCATCATTAATATGTCTAACACTGTACTTCTGCCTCTCATCTTTGTGGCTGTCTCTCACCATTAATATGTCTAACACTGTTTTTCTCCCTCTCATCTGTGTGGCTATCTTAAATTTTTGTGGTTAGCTATAAGGGCTGGCTACATATTATGAAGGATTTGTAGTCTTTTCAAGTTTTCAGAACTGTTTAATATGTGATAATTTTCTCTTCAATGTGACTTCCTTGGCTTCTCTGTGTTCTTCTTAATAACTTGGACCTCAGGTAACGTCGCAAGCCTTACTATATTATATAATGACGTCATTGAGAAGTGGGCGTGGTACCTTTTATATTATGAGGTTTAGAAACATATCTGATGCCTGTGATATAACTATAACACTCTCAAAGATCATTACTGAGAGGTTTCTGCTTTTCAAGGTTTTTTTAATAAAGTATGTAATACATGCTGATTGTATTTTGTCTGATCTTCATGATCTGCTATTTTATACCGGGACTACTAATATCCTAAGCTTACACTGAATCAGAAGCACATCACAAATGAGAGGTTTTTTTAATCTACAATGTACAATCATTCCCATGGATTGAAATGAACCACCTGAGCTCTTGTAAAACTAACCAAGGAGATATTGCAATGCTTCATATCAAATAAACTGAAACTCATTATTTTATTTGATAAAAGGGTTTTAAAAGTCAGTTTTAGTTGTTCATATACATCTTGGAATATTTTTATGGCAAAATTTTCGGTGAAATTTTTATTTGTACATCTAAAGGCAGTCCAAGAAGGAATGGGTACCAAGTGGTGATATTTGCATATGAAAACATCTTCATGACATCAATATATGAATGCCATAACCAATATTAATATGAGAAATTTTCATCCTCAAAAAAGATATTAAACCCATCCACTATTAAGAGGTGGACAACTCACTTACAGGTGTACTCAAACTACCAATAGGTGTGCACAATACTGACTGGTGTACACACGTCACTGATAGGTGCAAACTTCTCATAGGCCCCACACAGACAGACAGTTAATTAGTATAAACCTATTCCGGCTAATGTGCATGCTTCATTGTGAGCACTCCAATGTGATAAAATTACAAGCAGTCCAATGTAGTAATCATATATTAGACTTTTTCAACCTTCATTTCTCACCTTTTATGATTTAAAAAAAAAATCAAAATAATAAGTAAAGAACTGATACCCATATTCTGGGATTTTAACTTTCACATTTTTCTGGTAATTGGCAATACATTTACCACTTGTTTCTGATTGGCTATTACTCCTGAAATCAAGATAGTTGCCATGAGCAAATGATTGCCATTAATTCTGAAAATTTGAGAACATTTAAATTATTTAAATACTATTTCTAAATCCTCTTTTCATGTCTTATTTTGTTCATTTTCAGTGTTATTAGAAATGCTGGGTCAAATTTAGTGAAGGTTTCTTTCTTTTAAAAATGATTCACAAAATGACAAATCCAAAATTGACAGAGCTAAAGGTGCTGAGAATATTAAAACAAATATGATAAAAGAAATAGCAATTTGATCGTGACAGGTTTCATTAATACCTTTGACATTTATCTAATAATAATAAAATGTTTGAGTTTCAGGACAATATTATTATGTGATTTAGCGGGAGGCAGATGTGCTTTGCAATGTCATGACTAAAAGGCGGCATATGACGGCATTGAGTTGATGGAAAGCATTCCTTGACATTAATACTGTGCTGTCGTGGCCTAATAGCATAATAAATTTTATCCAAATTCTATCTTTTTAAACATTGGCCAATGGCCTTTAAGCTATGCTGATCATGGCTTTTTTGTAATGTTTGTGAACATTTTCTGGAAATTCACAAATTATCATTTAGATCCTTTCCCAGAGAAGACTTAAGAAGATGATAATTTTGACCAATCATAATGCATGATACATATTGAATTTGGCTCTAACTTGTTATCTTGATTATTATTGGCTAATGTTTGTCATGTTATTCAAAATTGCAGCCTTCCTGACAAGTCAGTGATAGCTATTACTAATAGATTTTTGAAAAAAAATCTTAACAAAATGGAAAAGATCCTGAGCCTAAAGGCAAAATGATAGAATAGGTCCCCTGAATATACAACATCTTCACTGCATATACATGAAGCTAAGATCTCTGACCAGTAGTTTCAGAGAAGATCAAAGTTGATGGACAGAATGACAGAAAATATCCTCCCTATCACTGCAGAAACCATGCTAGACATAGTTAAAACTGGGAACAGGAGCTATGATGTAAATCTATAGAACTTTGGCTTCCCTGCACAAATTTATAGAACTTTGGCCTCCCTGGACAATGTACTTTGCAATATATCTAATTATAGACAGACATCCCTCTCTAATTGGCAAATAAAGTTTATCTGTTGTTCTCAATGCTTGGAATTGGCTAGAAATATCTGAGATTCAATCTGTCAGGTATGTGGCACAACATAGTGTGATAGTTTATTCAAGCCAATATGAAAGGCCCACAGTTGACATGAAGTGACTAGGTTGGTAAGACATCTCACTCTGATCATAGCCACCAGGGTTCCATTCCTTGTTGCAGGATGATAACTTTAATCCTGCATAATTGACAGTTAATTACTGCTCATGCATTGTTTCTCACTACATTCCATGCCAATGATTTGTGTTATACCTTTGTATTAATGCTAGAAAGATCACCAGTTATTCTAAAAAGAGAAGAGCATTATGACCCATTTTTCATCCTGAAAGGACATGATACTGTAATGAAAAACATATTAATATTGACCTGAAGAGAAATCTGTATATGTTGTGTCCGATTGAAATACTGTCACTGGAGTGATAAGGTAACAGTATTTATCTGTGTCAGATATGATGAGTTGGAATAATGTACTTACCTCAGTTTGAGCTCTGATAAATCGAAGGCAGTATTTACCTGTCTGAGCTGCGATGGAGTGAGGTAGTGACACTAGAGTGAGGCAGTATTTACCCGTGTGAGCTGTGATGGAGTGAGGTGGTGACACTAGAGTGAGGCAGTATTTACCTGTGTGAGCTGTGATGGAGTGAGGTAGTGACACTAGAGTGAGGCAGTATTTACCCGTGTGAGCTGTGATGGAGTGAGGTAGTGACACTAGAGTGAGGCAGTATTTACCTGTGTGAGCTGTGATGGAGTGAGGTAGTGACACTAGAGTGAGGCAGTATTTACCCGTATGAGCTGTGATGGAGCGAGGTGGTGACACTAGAGCGAGGCAGTATTTTAGCTGTGTGAGCTGTGATGGAGTGAGGTAGTGACACTAGAGTGAGGCAGTATTTACCCGTGTGAGCTGTGATGGAGTGAGGTGGTGACACTAGAGCGAGGCAGTATTTTACCTGTGTGAGCTGTGATGGAGTGAGGTGGTGACACTAGAGTGAGGCAGTATTTACCCGTGTGAGCTGTGATGGAGTGAGGTAGTGACACTAGAGTGAGGCAGTATTTACCTGTGTGAGCTGTGATGGAGTGAGGTGGTGACACTAGAGTGAGGCAGTATTTACCCGTGTGAGCTGTGATGGAGTGAGGTAATGACACTAGAGTGAGGCAGTATTTACCTGTGTGAGCTGTGATGGAGTGAGGTGGTGACACTAGAGTGAGGCAGTATTTACCCGTGTGAGCTGTGATGGAGCGAGGTGGTGACACTAGAGCGAGGCAGTATTTTAGCTGTGTGAGCTGTGATGGAGTGAGGTAGTGACACTAGAGTGAGGCAGTATTTACCCGTGTGAGCTGTGATGGAGTGAGGTGGTGACACTAGAGCGAGGCAGTATTTTACCTGTGTGAGCTGTGATGGAGTGAGGTGGTGACACTAGAGTGAGGCAGTATTTACCCGTGTGAGCTGTGATGGAGTGAGGTAGTGACACTAGAGTGAGGCAGTATTTTAGCTGTGTGAGCTGTGATGGAGTGAGGTAGTGACACTAGAGTGAGGCAGTATTTACCCGTGTGAGCTGTGATGGAGTGAGGTAGTGACACTAGAGTGAGGCAGTATTTACCTGTGTGAGCTGTGATGGAGTGAGGTGGTGACACTAGAGTGAGGCAGTATTTACCCGTGTGAGCTGTGATGGAGTGAGATAGTGACACTAGAGCGAGGCAGTATTTTACCTGTGTGAGCTGTGATGGAGTGAGGTGGTGACACTAGAGTGAGGCAGTATTTACCCGTGTGAGCTGTGATGGAGTGAGGTGGTGACACTAGAGCGAGGCAGTATTTTAGCTGTGTGAGCTGTGATGGAGTGAGGTAGTGACACTAGAGTGAGGCAGTATTTACCCGTGTGAGCTGTGATGGAGTGAGATAGTGACACTAGAGTGTGGCAGTATTTTAGCTGTGTGAGCTGTGATGGAGTGAGGTAGTGACACTAGAGTGAGGCAGTATTTACCTGTGTGAGCTGTGATGGAGTGAGGTGGTGACACTAGAGTGAGGCAGTATTTTAGCTGTGTGAGCTGTGATGGAGTGAGGTAGTGACACTAGAGTGAGGCAGTATTTACCCGTGTGAGCTGTGATGGAGTGAGGTAGTGACACTAGAGTGAGGCAGTATTTAGCTGTGTGAGCTGTGATGGAGTGAGGTGGTGACACTAGAGTGAGGCAGTATTTCAGCTGTGTGAGCTGTGATGGAGTGAGGTAGTGACACTAGAGTGAGGCAGTATTTACCCGTGTGAGCTGTGATGGAGTGAGGTAGTGACACTAGAGTGAGGCAGTATTTACCTGTGTGAGCTGTGATGGAGTGAGGTGGTGACACTAGAGTGAGGCAGTATTTACCCGTGTGAGCTGTGATGGAGTGAGATAGTGACACTAGAGCGAGGCAGTATTTTACCTGTGTGAGCTGTGATGGAGTGAGGTGGTGACACTAGAGTGAGGCAGTATTTACCCGTGTGAGCTGTGATGGAGTGAGGTGGTGACACTAGAGTGAGGCAGTATTTTAGCTGTGTGAGCTGTGATGGAGTGAGGTAGTGACACTAGAGTGAGGCAGTATTTACCCGTGTGAGCTGTGATGGAGTGAGATAGTGACACTAGAGTGTGGCAGTATTTTAGCTGTGTGAGCTGTGATGGAGTGAGGTAGTGACACTAGAGTGAGGCAGTATTTACCTGTGTGAGCTGTGATGGAGTGAGGTGGTGACACTAGAGCGAGGCAGTATTTTAGCTGTGTGAGCTGTGATGGAGTCAGGTAGTGACACTACAGTAGAGTGAGGCAGTATTTACCCGTGTGAGCTGTGATGGAGTGAGGTGGTGACACTAGAGTGAGGCAGTATTTACCCGTGTGAGCTGTGATGGAGTCAGGTAGTGACACTAGAGTGAGGCAGTATTTACCCGTGTGAGCTGTGATGGAGTGAGGTAGTGACACTAGAGCGAGGCAGTATTTTAGCTGTGTGAGCTGTGATGGAGTGAGGTGGTGACACTAGAGTGAGGCAGTATTTACCCATGTGAGCTGTGATGGAGTGAGATAGTGACACTAGAGTGAGGCAGTATTTATCTGTGTGAGCTGTGATGGAGTGAGGTAGTGACACTAGAGTGAGGCAGTATTTACCTGTGTGAGCTGTGATGGAGTGAGGTAGTGACACTAGAGTGAGGCAGTATTTACCCATGTGAGCTGTGATGGAGTGAGATAGTGACACTAGAGTGAGGCAGTATTTACCCATGTGAGCTGTGATGGAGTGAGGTAGTGACACTAGAGCGAGGCAGCATTTTAGCTGTGTGAGCTGTGATGGAGTGAGGTGGTGACACTAGAGTGAGGCAGTATTTACCTGTGTGAGCTGTGATGGAGTGAGGTAGTGACACTAGAGTGAGGCAGTATTTACCTGTGTGAGCTGTGATGGAGTGAGGTAGTGACACTAGAGTGAGGCAGTATTTACCCGTGTGAGCTGTGATGGAGTGAGGTGGTGACACTAGAGTGAGGCAGTATTTACCTGTGTGAGCTGTGATGGAGTGAGGTGGTGACACTAGAGTGAGGCAGTATTTTACCCATGTGAGCTGTGATGGAGTGAGGTGGTGACACTAGAGTGAGGCAGTATTTTACCCATGTGAGCTGTGATGGAGTGAGGTGGTGACACTAGAGTGAGGCAGTATTTTACCCATGTGAGCTGTGATGGAGTGAGGTGGTGACACTAGAGTGAGGCAGTATTTTAGCTGTGTGAGCTGTGATGGAGTGAGGTAGTGACACTAGAACGAGGCAGTATTTTAGCTGTGTGAGCTGTGATGGAGTGAGGTGGTGACACTAGAGTGAGGCAGTATTTTACCTGTGTGAGCTGTGATGGAGTGAGGTGGTGACACTAGAGCGAGGCAGTATTTTACCCATGTGAGCTGTGATGGAGTGAGGTGGTGACACTAGAGTGAGGCAGTATTTTACCCATGTGAGCTGTGATGGAGTGAGGTGGTGACACTAGAGTGAGGCAGTATTTACCTGTGTGAGCTGTGATGGAGTGAGGTAGTGACACTAGAACGAGGCAGTATTTTAGCTGTGTGAGCTGTGATGGAGTGAGGTGGTGACACTAGAGTGAGGCAGTATTTACCCATGTGAGCTGTGATGGAGTGAGGTAGTGACACTAGAGCGAGGCAGTATTTACCCGTGTGAGCTGTGATGGAGTGAGGTGGTGACACTAGAGTGAGGCAGTATTTACCGTGTGAGCTGTGATGGAGTGAGGTAGTGACACTAGAACGAGGCAGTATTTTAGCTGTGTGAGCTGTGATGGAGTGAGGTGGTGACACTAGAGTGAGGCAGTATTTACCCGTGTGAGCTGTGATGGAGTGAGGTAGTGACACTAGAGTGAGGCAGTATTTACCCGTGTGAGCTGTGATGGAGTGAGGTGGTGACACTAGAGTGAGGCAGTATTTACCCGTGTGAGCTGTGATGGAGTGAGGTGGTGACACTAGAGTGAGGCAGTATTTACCTGTGTGAGCTGTGATGGAGTGAGGTAGTGACACTAACGCGAGGCAGTATTTTAGCTGTGTGAGCTGTGATGGAGTGAGGTGGTGACACTAGAGCGAGGCAGTATTTTAGCTGTGTGAGCTGTGATGGAGTGAGGTGGTGACACTAGAGTGAGGCAGTATTTACCCGTGTGAGCTGTGATGGAGTGAGGTAGTGACACTAGAGTGAGGCAGTATTTACCCGTGTGAGCTGTGATGGAGTGAGGTAGTGACACTAGAGTGAGGCAGTATTTACCCGTATGAGCTGTGATGGAGTGAGGTAGTGACACTAGAGTGAGGCAGTATTTACCTGTGTGAGCTGTGATGGAGTGAGGTAGTGACACTAGAGTGAGGCAGTATTTACCCGTGTGAGCTGTGATGGAGTCAGGTAGTGACACTAGAGTGAGGCAGTATTTACCTGTGTGAGCTGTGATGGAGTGAGGTGGTGACACTAGAGTGAGGCAGTATTTACCCGTGTGAGCTGTGATGGAGTGAGATATTGACACTAGAGCGAGGCAGTATTTTAGCTGTGTGAGCTGTGATGGAGTGAGGTGGTGACACTAGAGTGAGGCAGTATTTACCTGTGTGAGCTGTGGAGTGAGGTGGTGACACTAGAGTGAGGCAGTATTTACCTGACAATGTGTGAGCTGTGGAGTGAGGTAGTGACACTAGAGTGAGGCAGTATTTACCCGTGTGAGCTGTGATGGAGTGAGGTAGTGACACTAGAGTGAGGCAGTATTTACCTGTGTGAGCTGTGATGGAGTGAGATAGTGACACTAGAGTGAGGCAGTATTTACCTGTGTGAGCTGTGATGGAGTGAGATAGTGACACTAGAGTGAGGCAGTATTTGCCTGTGTGAGCTGTGATGGAGTGAGATAGTGACACTAGAGTGAGGCAGTATTTACCTGTGTGAGCTGTGATGGAGTGAGATAGTGACACTAGAGTGAGGCAGTATTTACCCGTGTGAGCTGTGATGGAGTGAGGTGGTGACACTAGAGTGAGGCAGTATTTACCTGTGTGAGCTGTGATGGAGTGAGGTGGTGACACTAGAGTGAGGCAGTATTTACCTGTGTGAGCTGTGATGGAGTGAGATAGTGACACTAGAGTGAGGCAGTATTTACCTGTGTGAGCTGTGATGGAGTGAGATAGTGACACTAGAGTGAGGCAGTATTTACCCGTGTGAGCTGTGATGGAGTGAGGTGGTGACACTAGAGTGAGGCAGTATTTACCTGTGTGAGCTGTGATGGAGTGAGATAGTGACACTAGAGTGAGGCAGTATTTACCCGTGTGAGCTGTGATGGAGTGAGGTGGTGACACTAGAGTGAGGCAGTATTTACCCGTGTGAGCTGTGATTGAGTGAGGTAGTGACACTAGAGTGAGGCAGTATTTTACCTGTGTGAGCTGTGATGGAGTGAGGTAGTGACACTAGAGCGAGGCAGTATTTTACCTGTGTGAGCTGTGATGGAGTGAGGTGGTGACACTAGAGTGAGGCAGTATTTACCCGTGTGAGCTGTGATGGAGTGAGGTGGTGACACTAGAGTGAGGCAGTATTTACCTGTGTGAGCTGTGATGGAGTGAGGTTGTATTTGTTGCGGATGTTGACAGCGGCACTGTGGTCCAGCAGGAGTTGCACCATGGGTAGGAAGTTCCATCGGATGGCTTCATGGAGGGGGGTATTACCCTTATAATTGGTATAATTCACCCCTGCCTGGTGCTGGAATGGAAATAAAAACACACAATAACTACTAATTCTCTCTCCATCCATATCTTCTGAAGATGAGACATATTCCTTGAATTCATAAATACTGAAATAGTATCCGTTGTTATTTAATGAGAAACTATTATCATTATTTATTAATCCTATAGTTTGGTGTATTAAAATTTTATACATGACAAAGTTTAACTTGGAGAAATAAAATGAGATGAACAGAAATCTGTGTGACTCATCAGCTGAACATGATGGGTTACCAAGGAGAGTATGAACTATTTTTCTAAATTAGTCCATAATTTCTCACTAAAAATTGAATGAAAACACTCCTTTCATAATATCCAGACAATGCCCATATTACATGTCCATGAAATTTGTTTAAGTCTTTTATACTGCATTATATGAATACATGCTATGTAATATCTTCCTGTATTGTAAAATGGTATTTATATATGAACAAATATTTACTTTCATAAATCAATCATTCTGTATTGGATTATTTCAATTTAAAAAAAAAATATACTCTAAATATATATAAATGTTACAGCAACAATTGGTGCAAGCACCTTGTGAAACAAGATTTCCTCATTGAAAGTGGGATAAATGGACACGTCAGGGAGGGGTAATGCAATGTATAATATTAGCAATGTAGTTGCAGTAGGCAATTGACATTCACTTTCGTGCACTGCTGTTGGATTGGGTATCGCCAATCTTTTGTGATGATTTGTTATTTGAATCCTGATCACATGATAATTGAAACGTGACCTTTTCTTCCTTAAAGGAAAATCGTGCAAAATTGATGTGCCCTTCTCATTATATCACCATGTAAAATATTTCACAGTTGCAAATTGATTTGAATTCTGAGTCAATATTAGTTCCTCTTGAGCCACTCCAAGATAAGTCCATGGCAAATCACTTCAAACTCAGTCAACACAAAAAGCTAAAAAAAATTGATATTCATAATTAATTCTTGCTGATCAAATAAATCTAAGGGTTTAATTCCAAACAAATTCTGAACTTCAAAGATATGTTTCAATTTAGAATCCTTCGGTCCCTTTTAAATCTGCTGAATAATTTTGTTTGTTCCCCATACTTGCAAGTGATTAATTTATTTTCTGTGGTGTTTCTTAACTGCATTCAAATTTCACAATGAAATACCATTTAATCTTTCATTTCAGCTGCTGCATTTCCTATTGTACTTAACTTGCTTCAAAATTTCATTTCAGTCCAAATGGTTTTATCCTCATACTTAAAATATTCGATCAATAAAACTTTCAATGAGATAAATTTGGGCATTCAATTTCAAATCAAAACAGTTTGCCTTAAATGTGTACGATACTATAAGGCTTCTAAATATATACACCAACAATCATCCAGAGAGAAACGGCACTGTGATACATTAAAATTAAATGAATTTGCTTGTTTCTTGTTGAAGTCCTTCATTCTGAGAACAGCTTCCTGCTTCATTGCCTTTGTGACAGAAGACACATTTTTCAGTGCGAGATGATGAAAGAGCAGAACAAGCTGGCAAACATGATTTATCATCAATGCAGAATACCCACACTGTCAGTGCAATCACTCCCACAATCCATTTGCAGCAAAATGAGCCAATAGCAATTTTGTTTATTTTTCACTGATCAATTATGGTTTTCATCACGCCTCGACTGCTCCATTAGAAATGGTAGCTTATGGAGGTGTCCTACAGTGATATGTCTCGCCACTGTGATCACTCTCCCTTCTTATCTTCTAATCTGCTAAAATTACCACAATTCAATTCTATGATGGATTGCTCGGTGTTTAAGATGGCTAGAGCGGCATGCAGCTGCGAGTTGTGGGACAAACAATCCCTATATGTGGGTGTAAGGTCTATTATGGACTGCTGAGAATCCCTGCCTGACCTTGAGTCTTGAGAAAGTGAATTATCAGATGAGTCATGTGATGAACTGGTGAGAATCCCTGTGTGATTGCGGGTCATGAGAAAGTGAATCACCAGAGGAATCATGCGACACTGAATTGCCAGATGAGTCATATGATGAACTGGTGAGAATCTCTGTGTGATTGCGGGTCATGAGAAAGTGAATCACCAGAGGAATCATGCGACACTGAATTGCCAGATGAGTCATATGATGAACTGGTGAGAATCTCTGTGTGATTGCGAGTCATAAGAAAGTGAATCACCAGATGAGTCCTATGATGGTGAGAATTCCTAAATAGTCAAGAGTAATGAGACCATGATCATGACCATGATCGTGATTCATGGCACTATGAATCTTAATATAAACTTTTGATAATTCCTGTATGAATGTGAGTCATCAAAATTCGAGTAACGTTTTGGTGAGAATTTGGTAAGAATCCCTTTATGACTGTAAATCACTGGACTGAGGTCATGTTATGAACTAATAATAAACCCTACAAAATGGTGAGCCATGTAATAAACTAATGACTCTCACCTTTGGACTGTCATGTCATGTGAATAATATATGACAATTGTGATATTTTTTCAGTCATGAGAAGAAATAAGGACAATGGCAATGAGCCTCTGAGTCAGGTGTCAAAGACAATCACTGATAGAGACTGGACAAATATCACGGCTGTTAGCCATGATAGGACTTGCAAGTCCCATTACAGTGATAATTTGATGGGATGTGTTCAAATTAAGCCTATTAAATGATATATAGCCTCTAAAGAGCCAAACCACAAATGAACATCAGAAAACGTTTTACCCAAACGGGAATAACAAGCAAAATAGGATAAGAAGACTGACAAATATCAAAGAATCACACTTTTTTGATCTCATAAAGATATAAGAAAATAATTTTATGAGCCAATGAATAAGATGAAAATTTCTCAAAGATTTTAATTTAATGACAGGAGGATGACAAAGATTTATGTCCATACACTGGAGACATGTCATGACTAAATGTATCGTAGTGCCCTCTACTGGTTGCACCACCATCAAATTGTATCAGAAGGCCCTCTACTGGTGGCACCACCATCAAATTGTATCAGAAGGCCCTCTGCTGGTGGCACCTTCTTCTAATTGTATCAGAAGGCCCTCTGCTGGTGGTACCTTCTAATTGTATCAGAGGGCCCTCTGCTGGTAGTACCTTCTTCTAATTGTATCAGAAGGCCCTCTGCTGGTGGTACCTTCTAATTGTATCAGAGGGCCCTCTGCTGGTAGTACCTTCTTCTAATTGTATCAGAGGGCCCTCTGCTGGTGGCACCTTCTTCTAATTGTATCAGAGGGCCCTCTGCTGGTGACACCTTCTTCTAATTGGACTACACTGCCCTCTGCTGGTGGTACCTTCTTCCAATTGTATCAGAGGGCCCTCTGCTGGTGAAACCTTCTTCTAATTGTATCAGAGGGCCCTCTGCTGGTGACACCTTCTTCTAATTGGACTACACTGCCCTCTGCTGGTGGTACCTTCTTCCAATTGTATCAGAGGGCCCTCTGCTGGTGAAACCTTCTTCTAATTGTATCACAGGGCCCTAAGCTGGTGGCACCTTTAACTGCACTAGATATGTTGTAAGAAATATCATAAGATACTGTGATGATCTGTGATGCTAAACAATTATAGGAGACATCGCTGCAGCTAGATTCCTTAATACTCTATGCATTGCACTGTTTGATGTCTGACCTTATGACCCAGCTCTTTTACTCTGTGCTGCAGTTTGTTACGGGCACTTGCACTATGCTGTCTGATCTAATTCATAGAAACCGATAAATATCAAGACCCCTGCCCCACACCCATGCAAGTGGTCTAAATACAGATAAAAACAAACATAGTCCACTGTGTGCTTGTGTAACACCACATCCCACCTTCATAATGTAATAATACAGAAATCAAGAAGCCCAGATTCTGAATTGGACATTTGTAAGCATGTGAGCTTTTTGGGAATGGATTGAAAAGGGCCAGTGAGAAGGATTGAATGACTGGAATTTGATATGGGGGTTTTGTCTGTCTTTAAGGCAGTTAGCCACCAACCATCAATGACAGCAAAAGTTGGAGCTGGTTCTTTGTTAATGTTTAATTCCCTACGAGACCAAGATAATGGATTTATCAGATACTAATTAATAGTGAAACAATAGCAAGACAACTGAATATGTCTGAATTATTTCTCTGATGAATGAAATTTCCACAAAGAAACTTTAAAATATGAGTTAGGCTATCATAATTAGTTTTATAGAAAAAAGCACAAGTGTCTTAGCCAGAAAATATTTGAAAATAGGAATATAAAAAACCATCTTAGTGGAGTCAGATCAGAACAAATGATAAAACTCTCGTGAAATGGTTAATCAAAGCAACAGCTGATAAATCTCATGAACTAGATCTAATTTCAACATGGCTGTAAAGAGAATGTATGATTGAACTATTGTCTATGATGCTAAGGTTATCAATCTGTCTGTGATGTCTAAGGACATCGTGCCATACACTCAAAACTTGAAGCCTTCAAATTGATTAGTTCTGACAATGTCGCCAATTGAGGTGAAAGATTACGATACAGACAACGCTGATAAAGCAAATCATTTTGTAATGTGCCTGTGGTGAGAACATGAAGCCTGAGTATCATGCAATAAAGTGGCTCCTTTCATGCTGGCAACCTGTCTGCTGTCAGATGTACTTTCAGTTGCACTGGCTACCAGTGACACTGACAATGTATTTAAGATTATCTTGCATATATGGAAGCCAGTAAATTGCGTGTCTCTGGCACATATCATTTCTGATAACATATCAGGACAATCTGAGGTCTACTAATCACTTGAAGTCTTCTTTAATGCAAGGGTTAATGAGATACTCATGTGCCTTGGAAATATCGCTTTTGTGAATAAATGGAATTAAGGAACAGAAGATTACACTTAAATCTGTTTCATACAAAGAGCGTAAAGTTTGTGTGTACATGTGAAAATCTTGTATGTGACATGTTCAAAGTGAACAAGTATTTACAAAAGCACAATGAACGTAAACCTCATCATTGTTATCCATATCATAGAATGCAATAGTATTGCAGCAATACATTAATAGATATGTCAACATTTATTAATGAAGGAACTACCACTACCACAAAATGCTTGTGCCCTTTGCACATGGGACAAATGAGCACAGAGGTATTAAGTGATATCTCAATGTTTTTAAGAGCAGTAGGGAGCTGCACTAAAGTCAAAGGTGTATTCAGTTGGACACAAGCACTTTTATTCTGCACTGTATCTTGTCTGCTCTGGAATATTCGTCCTAATTGTTTTGATTTTCTGTTAAATTACAAACAAAATAACAAAATATTTTGCATGCTTATGACTGTCTAGAAGACATACTAATTTATTTGCTTGGTTTTTTTTATAAAAGAACTTCAATGTGGCGAAGACTGAATTACAATGCACATTGTTGTATTGGATGTCAATACGAACATTGATTTTTAGAGAACAAAAGGATGGCTAAAAATCAAACAAAACCTGCCAAATATGCATCTCCTTGACTATCTTGAACATAATATTCACATTTTCAAAAACATTTGAAATTTTTGAAAGAGCTAATTAATAAAATTAAATGTGGATCTTCTTTTTATATGTTCCATACTTAGAAATAAAAGCAGATTCTTTGCAGACTCACTGTATCAAAATAATGTACATGTACTTTTCTTAATATTTCACACCATCCCATATAAAATCCTCCTGGCCATTATTCTGTTATTCAATCAGATTGTCTTCTATTGGGTCAAATAATAATATAAAACAAATATGGGATGCCTAAAACCAATGGAACTAGCATGTACATAGCCTTGAGATCTGATAAGACAGCTGAATAAATCATACTAGCTTAGGCTTTGCTTCAATAAAAATTATTCTTCACAAATCAAACTTGCCATTTATCTCATGTAATAATGTTGAGCAATTTGGTCAAAGTTAAGATCAGAGGATAAGTATTTTTTTATTTAAGTTTATGGTAAATGCTTCTAACATAAAGCTTAACACTAACCTTCCCCGTGTGTATTTTTCTGTAAAGAGCCCCTAAACTTCATGATATATTGATATAACTATTATTTGTATGACAAGACGTGCATACCTTAGTAAATCTATATATGTTCTTGACAAGACAATTTCACAGACTTGTGAATTTCATCTGTCTGCAGACTCTCGGATTATTCCATATATTATCTGGAATACTGTCTGAGCTCTACTTTCAGTTATCAAAATAGACATGTCCCATATTCCAAGACAACATTCTTACTGTACTTAAATAAAATATTTGGATTTTCTCTCTAATTTGGAGCAATTATATTTTACTGGGCTGTCCATAAAACCCATCTGTACTGATGTTTTAAATGCGAGACAATAATTGACAAGATAATCCCAAATCTTCCTGCTGATTACGTCAACTGACATATCTCTGGTCCTAATTGGGGACGACTGCAACATACTTCATTCTCCTATTTTCATTCAAATATAAAAGGAAATGTATATATTTCACTGATATAAGAAGACAATAAATAAATGTAGCTTTAAGAAGAGCATGGTTACAAGCTTGTCATTAGACTTTGGTTTTTTCATGAATCATAAGGCAACCTGATTACAAACCTTAATATGAGACACTGCAAAGATGAAACTGTTGAAAGAATTACAAAATAACACACATATTGGGAAATCATGATGAAATCCTATCATATCAAACAAAGTCTATCTAATTTAGTGTATAATTTTTGTTACCACTAACAATACGATGTGTTGGGATTTCTAATTGCAATTTGTTTGATAAAGTGCCTTTATATCTATTAAACACTAAAAACTAAAATACTTTCCAATGGCACATTAGCTATAATCCATGAAAATCATATTTAATCCTTCCAATTAAATGGAATGTTTGGTTAATCTAATAACTTTGTCAAGACAGAAATATCTATTAAAATATCGGCTTTCATCCATTACGACTAACGACAATACAGCAATGAAAATTAGTGTGGAATTCGCAGTCTCCAATCAATCAAAACAACATATTAGAGTTTTAATCAAAATTTCTGTACTGTTACTTTATTAGATGTCTATAAAATCTCAAGCGTAATTTTATATACATTGTCAATTAAAAAACACCTTTTTATCATTAAAGTTCTCTTAGCTGATATTTAGAGATATTGCCAGACAGATTGCTTAAATATATTACCAATTTCTCAAAAAAAAGCTTGATTGATTTAATCATAGATTACTGTGTGATCATCAATCCTTATGGAAATGCTCACAAATATCATATGATATGCTGGCATGCCGGTAATCACGGAGCTGCCATCAGTAAAGCTTCTCATTTCTAATCTACAGGAAACTAGAATATTGTAATAGCAAACTGCAGAGATGGTCATTTCTTTCTCCTGAAATAAGGAAGTCTATACCTATGTCAAATACCTATGTCAAGGTGGAGATCATGGTCACATTATAAGACATCAGCAAACAAAAATGTTTCATATTGTTTATCATATATGATGATAGATAAAAACTTTAAAAAAATATGGAATGATTTCACAGCAAACATTTCATCACATTTGCAGAAAATTCCGACAAGATTCTTCATTGTTTATGAAGCACTACTTAGATGCAGATATTTAATTCATTGCTAAATGTTATCAAATGGATGAAATGAACTGCCCTGTGTCAAAATATGAATTAATTTCAAATGCAATACTTTCAGTCAATATCACTCAATATTACTAAACTTTCTTGATATCACCACACAAACTTGTCAATCATTAGCATTGATTGTATTAACAATCCTTTCAGCACTGTTTAGGCCATATCAGACCAGACTGAAACCTGTCACCAGGACTCAATGCTCTGCTCTTTTTGAACAGTGACTGAGTGTCTTTATTTTGCATTTCCACAAAGACATCACAATTATTGGCCTTTGATAACTAGACATGGAGCACTTGAGAAACAACTTTGTCTTGTTAAATAGATACATAGTCATATAGTCTGTCCACCTGTTCATCTTTCAACATTATCAGGAGGGAGTGCTGGGAGTGTATGTATATATATATATATATATATATATATATATATATATATATATATATATATATATATATATAGAAAGAGATTGTATCAGATATGGGGTTTTTACCAATCTCAGACCTGTGTTGTGGGGCATTGACGTACTGTGAGGCATATAAAATACCCCACTCTTCATAGTGCAGCTGCTTAGTCACAGTTACATAAGTAACCTGTACAAGGCCTTTTTGAACAAACATGTCTGAGAAGCATATTTATACAACCAGGCCATAACTATATAAATCACTGCCATCTAGTGTCACAGTTAGTAATAAGTGCCCTGGTGGTGGATAATGGCATTAGCGCCATTGATATGAACGTTAGATTTGTGGGGTATGTAAAAAAATTTCATTATTAACACCAGATGGCACTCCCCTGTTACACATATTAAGGTATGAGATGGCATCCCATAATGAGGTCTGACAAAGATACTTCCAGTACCTCATATCTGTACCAGCTTCTAAATATATATATATATATATATATATATATATATATATATATATAAGATGAGTACATATACTATAAGACAGGAGCTGTCATCTTCACTATGTTCTCACCTCACATCCTTTACTGTGACTCCTGTTACTTATCTACTCCCACATGCAGCAATACATCACCAAAGCTCGCCACTTTAATTAAACACATTTTTATCCCATCAAATTATGAGTAAAATCTTCTTGAACCAAAAAAAAAAACCCTCTACAGCACAGTTGCTCTGTTGATGTTGGTGTTGGCGATATATATATATATGTAAGATATATAGGTAAGAGGGCAAAGTTTTAGTGTTGATGCTGAGCTTTGGTATGGAGGAGGTAAAATGGATGAGTATGGACATATGCAGACTGGGCAACACTGACAACACCTCATGCACTTCCTATGACACTGTGTAGAAATACAATATGGTCTATGACAGTCCGTCTCTCACAACTCTCTCCCTCTCTTTATCTCTCATAGGGAGAAACTACAAATGTTTCTTGGCAAAACAATGGTGCCCCAGTGCAGGGGGTGTGTGTGTGGGGGGGGGGACTTAAGTCCATGTATGTGTGAAGCCACTTCAAACACAACACACTTATTGTAAAAAAAAAAAACCCACACAGCATGACCAATTTCAGTTTCAATTCAATATCTATTACCTGCATTGGAGAATTCAATTTCAAAATAACCTGCAAATATTCACCTGTTTCCTTCTACCTTTAACATTTCTTTGATGAGATAAACCAAAGGCCAGAAGATATGATCTGCAGAGAAGAATAAGCTTACAAAATCAAAATCTTCATATTGCAGACAAAAACCGCTAGTATTCAAGGAAATGAAAGAACCTTGACATTCTGAATATTCCCTAAACTGTGAAGTATTGGATGCTGATGACGAAGCCAGATAAGGCCAGGAAAAATGGTTTGTTTCTTGTTCAAAAAATAAAATTTGTCTCAACAACCAGGTGTCTAATTATGTTTCGTTTTTTTATGTTAGTTTTGTCCATTTGTAGAACAACAAAATATGCTCTATCAGCTATCAGGGTTAATCTTATTTTCTCTCAGACATCAGGATCACCTGCCCTCCATCAATAAATGCAACCTATATTTTTTCTGGCCTAAGCATTGTATATTCAGGGAGCATGATGCGTGGGGAATCCCATTAGAGCAATCAGTGGTCCCACAGTGGCCATTCCTCAACACCTCTTTGTACTGAGACTATGAGCAGTCCCAGCCATAACAATACTCACTAACTACTTTGACAGTATCCAAGCCGTCTCCTGCAACTACCTCTGTCATTGCTCCAGCAGCCCTCAATTATGGCATCGTACAGTGATATATACTGAGAAAATAGATACTAACCAAGTATACCGACAGACAAAATAGATACAAACCGAGTATACCGACAGACAAAATAGATACAAACCGAGTATACAGAGACAAAATAGATACAAACCGAGTATATAGAGAGACAAAATAGATACAAACCGAGTATACAGAGAGACAAAATAGATACAAACCGAGTATACAGAGTCAAAATGTATTACAACCCAAGTATACCAACAGTTAAAATAGATACAAACCAAGTATACAGACAGACAAAATAGATACAAACAATAAGAAAATATACAAAAAATCAGTATAGACCCAGGCAGTGAGAATAGATAGAGACATCTACATCTAGAGAGACACAATGAATATAAACATAGGCATCAGAGATGCATCAACCCTCAGCCCTGGTAACTCATTGCACAACATTCGCTCCACACAATATTTGTGAACAAAACATCACTGCACCAAGGCAAATTGATGCAGGGGTAAAAAAAACCCATAAAATCTACTTCCTTTGATAGCTTAGGTGTGTCAAGTATCATGAAACTGTCATCATTTACTCTAGAATTATTGAGATGGGCAGGTGACCTTGAAAAGCAGGTTAAGGTCACCGTCCATCAAACTCATGTGAAGACTTCCAAGATGCTTATGTGTGTCAATTTTCATGAAGCTGCCATTATTTGTTCTTAAGTTATTGCAATGACGTGGATTTGACATGATTGTCCCTGTGACCTTGAAAAGTAGGTAAAGGTCATGTTCCATCAAGAGAAGTCTGAGGTCTTCACCAGATGCTTATGTGTGTCAAGTCTCATAAAGCTGCCAACATTCGTTCTCGAGTTATGGCAATGATAGGGATTTCACATAATTGTAACTGTGACCTTGAAAAGTAGGTGAAGGTCATGTTCCATACAAAAATGTCTGAGGTTTTCATCAGATGCTTATGTGTGTCAAGTTTCATGAAGCTGCCATCATTTGTTCTCGAGTTATCGCGATGACAAGGATGATTTCACATAATTGTCCCTGTGACCTTGAAAAGTAGGTGAAGGTCATGGTCCACCATGAGAAGTCTGAGGTCTTCACCAGATGCTTGTGTGTGTCAAATCTCATAAAGCTGCCATCATTCGTTCTTGAGTTATTGCGATTCTTGGGATTTCACATATTTGTCCCTGTGACCTTGAAAAATAGGTCAAGGTCGCCGTCCACCGAACTAGTCTGAGGTTTTCAACAGATGCTTATGCGTGTGAAGTTTGATGAAGCTGCCATCATTTGTTCTTGAGTTATCATGATGACAAGGATGATTTCACATTATTGTCCCTGTGACCTTGAAAAGTAGGTGAAGGTCATGTTCCATCAAGAGAAGTCTGAGGTCTTCACCAGATGCTTGTGTGTGTCAAATCTCATAAAGCTGCCATCATTCGTTCTTGCGATTCTTGGGATTACACATAATTGTCCGTGACCTTGAAAAATAGGTCAAGGTCACCGTCCATCGAACTTGTCCGAGGTTTTCACCAGATGCTTATATGTGTCAAGTTTCACGAAGCTGCCATCATTTGTTCTCGTACTATCGCGATAAGGATGATTTCAAATAATTGTCCATGTGACCTTGAAAAGTAGGTGAAGGTTATGTTTTATAGAAACAATTCTGAGGTCTTCACTAGATGCTTATGGGTGTCAAATCTCATAAAGCTGCCATCATTTGTTCTTGAGTTATGCGATTCTTGGGATTTCACATAATTGTCCCTGTGACCTTGAAAAATAGGTCAAGGTCACCGTCCATCGAACTCGTCCGAGGTTTTTACCAGATGCTTATATGTGTCAAGTTTTACGAAGCTGCCATCATTTGTTCTCGAGTTATCGCGATGACAAGATGATTTCACATAATTGTCCCTGTGACCTTGAAAAGTAGGTGAAGGTCATGTTTCATAGGAAAAATTCTGAGGGCTTCACCAGATGCTTATGTGTGTCAAATCTCATAAAGCTGCCATCATTCGTTCTTGAGTTATTGTGATTCTTGGGATTTCACATAATTGTCCCTGTGACCTTGAAAAATAGGTCAAGGTCGCCGTCCATCGAACTCGTCCGAGGTTTTCACCAGATGCATATGTGTGTCAAGTTTCATGAAGCTGCCATCATTTGTTCTTGAGTTATCGCGATGACAAGGATGTTCGCTACAGACATACATACATACAGACATACATACATACATACATACATACCCACGCCAGGAGTACTGCAATACCCTCAGCCTGATTACATCAGGGGCTGAGGGTAAAAAACAGTGTGTATGAATACAGACAATGGGTATGCATACAGACAATGAGTTTGGATACAGACAGTGAGTATGGATACAGACAGTGACTATGGATACAGACAGTGACTATGGATACAGACAATGAGTGGCAGCTGTAAATTTTCAGATGAATGGAGTCTTGTGTACAGATTTTCAGGATAACACACTCTCGGAGTCTGGGAGATTTGATCACAATGACAGCAGATACCCTTGTGGTTCAAGGCTAAGTTGTACTTCAATCTCCTGAGCATAAGACTAAAAGACATATTGAGTAGTACACTCACTCTTGAAGACTGGTGCAGTTAGATGCCTAAAATAATGCAATGATTTTTTTCTTCTTGCTAACTTAAAACCCACACAATTTTTGGAGCTCTGCACAACTCATTTTGCAAGATTTAAGCGCCATATTTATATCGCCATATTAAAACTTGCACCACGGGTAGACAAAATTAGCTAAAAAGATTATTTAAAAAAAAAAACCAAAAAACAATGAAGGTGGAGTTAGATTCATTGAATAAAAAACACAGACCAATGGCCTACGAGCTGTATTGACGACTGGTATTTGTTATGTTTGTGAAGATATCCTGAAAATGCATGGAAATTGTTTTATAATTTCAAGTATCAACTCAGCTTTTACAGGTCATGTCAATGTGGCAGAAGTATAGTGTTGTGCCTTATTATGGCTGGGTGACTCCATTCCCCCTATATTACTTTTCGACAGAATTCTCAACCTGAGGCTATATTTAGATTAGCAGAATGAGGCACTGGATGTTTCAGGTCTCTATGCATTTGAAAAATGATTCACTATTTGTGATTGTAATCTTTGGATGATGATATGGTTGTTAAGCTGATCAGGAAGTTCCTATAATTTGTTTTGCTTTGTTATCATAAATCCATATGAGAGCCACTCAGTCACCACCACTTTTCTTTCTTTCTGAAAGTCTCAAAATGACTCAGAGGCTATAAGTAGATTACAAGAATGAGGAGACACTGGATGTTCCAGTTGTCTGATATTTCCAATGCCCAGGTAGACCAACTGTATTGCATTCATGAGAACATACAGAAAACAATTGAATCTCTTTTTTAAATCATAAAAAAATGGAAAAAATCTGAGCCTCATGAAAAAAAGACTCCCCTCTCCCCCCTCCAGAAAATACAACATTATGAATAGCTCAGAACCCAACCCCAGTAGTTTTAGGGGAGAAGATTGAAGTTGGTGGACAGAGAGAAGAATGACAGAGAATTTCTCCCTCTACTGCACAGGCTATACTGTGGGAGTCAGCACTACTAAAATGGCATTTATTCGCATCTGATTCTTGGCATGAAAAGTGTTTCATAACATAATGTTTTTAACTGAATTGTTATAAACAACTTAAAGTTTATTTTCAAATATTGCTCCGCCCAACATCCATGCTGATAAGTAACTTGAATCATCAAATAAAAGTCTGGTGTGCACTTCCATATTATTATGTAAAATAGACCAATATCAAATTTGTGAAACATCAATCCAGAAGGCAGCAAAAAGGTTCTCAAATAAGGAGTAGTCAACAACAGAAATGTAGATCCCCATGATAATTGCACTTTGCTGTAAAGTCTAACGTCCTATCTGTCTCCTCCGTCCCCCCTGACCTGACCTGATTCCTCAGGTCACATGGCAACATTAGAAGACTTTTTCATCACAAGGTTTGAAGGTCGCAGAGGTTAACTTTTGTCCTTTGTGCGTGGGATGGAGGAAACCCCAGATTCTCGAGTGAAGGCCAGTCTATAAATATCTGGCAAATGGTGTGAAGGCAGTTAGTACCCCTGGGCCCTCGACTGTCTACGCCTCACACATCACATTATATGTACTTCTGCCACCACTATTTCAATGACTTTGCCTAAAATGAAACACATTTTGCACTCATGTAAAAAAAATATATAGTTTTTCTCAATATACATGATGGTTAAATAAAAAATATCATTTTTCTCAATATACATGAGTAGGATGACTAAATAAAAATATTATTTTCCTCAATATTCATGAATGGGATGATTAAATAAAAATATTATTTTTCACCAATATACATGTACAGGAATAGAAGAATAAGCAGGAGTGGCAAGTGTTCTATGTAAATATATATCGCATATCTTTCCTGGCCATCAATAGTGACATACTTCATCAAATACAACATTGAACAATAGAAATCTGACAGAAGAATCAGAACTAAATCTAAGTAGTTGAGAACAAAAATGTGGGCGTGCCACTGCAGGGCTTGCTCATGTCTGCTTTGGAGCACCTGCTCTTTCACAAACATACTAACATTTACTTTAGTGAGGAGTAAATATTGATGCTTATGCTTAATCAAAAAAATCAAAAGCAAAAAATTAAAAGCAAATCAAAATTTGCAGAATGGTATCACCTGTATACTTAGTTTCTATGGCACTTTGTTTGTTTGTTCTGATTGCTTGAGGTTTAACAACACTTTCAACATTATTTCAGTCATTTCGTGATGAGACCTACTTGTAGTAAATATAGCACTGCCTCACTGAATTGCAATGTTGCAGGTCCTTGACATGACCCATTCACAGATTAACAAGGACAATGGATTGTATTGCAATTGAAGCTAGCAGAAGAGTCTATTGAGTGAGAAAATGGAGGTGCCAGCAAGGAATGTATGCACAGAACATGAGCATCAAATAGTTCTCATCAAAATGGCATTCAGTTTGGAGGCTTGACATCATTATTTCAAGTACACCTAATAAGCTTAGAAAACAAGTTCTACACATAATTATATCACTATAAAAACATGTAAATATCATCATGTTTTCTGAGTAAAAACTACAGTGTCAGGTTGATAGTTATGCGATATGGCGAGACAATGTCTATGATATCTGCCAGATACTTGTTTTTCAAGACCAACTTTTTTGAAATCTGAAATTAGCAATAAAACATCTGGAAAACAGTGCTGGAAAACTACAACAAATGGCACTGAAATATTAAACTTATAAATGGAAAAGTTCAACTTGGAAAATTAAATATAAAAAAAAACTTAAAATTGAAAAACCTACACAGCTATTTGAGTAGGAAGATAATTTAAAACTTTAATTTCCTAAATATCTCTTGCATCTCTTGTATTCATTATCAATCATTCACAGAAATTTGCTCTGCAGGCTAGCACACATTATCATTATTTCTAATGGCTACATATTAACCATTGCAACTTATTATTATTTGTACTAATGTTCCTATTATAACCCAAATATGTTGTTGCATGTTCTTACCACAGTTTAACTAATTATTCTGAGCTCACTCTATTCATATGGATTTTTAATGTAAGTGTAACACAGAAGTTTTTGTTCTGAAGTGATTTTTTGGGGGCATCTTTTTTTGGCAAAATGGGTGGTGCAAGCTTGTTATGTTTTCAGTTTGCTAATTATTTATCAGAACATGCCCAGTCTTGGGGTTTCTGTTTCCTATTTACTTTTACCTGTCTGGTTCCTTATCTTCATGTACAAGACATTGATTAATACAGAACAACATGTACAAAGGAGAGAATATTAATCAGGAAATCCTATGTTTTTTTGTTTTGACAAAGATGGCAAAAAAGTGCCTTACTGATACGAAATGATTCTACCATGATGGTAATACATGTTATGCTCTGTGAAAAAGTCCAAACCATTTTCAATATCATCTTAATTTATTAAAATACGGAGAACAATTGTCATTCTTTGTTCAAATTTTCATCTGTAAAAAATTTATATTTAATTATCTTAATTGGTTTTTCTTTGAATAAAGCTACATGTATTATCTGGACTTGTGACTGTTACATGTGAAAGATGCTTTAACTGTCAGGGATGCATTCATAACACAGGATTGCTCCCCTATAGAACTCCAAGGCTTAACCAATCCAACACACGGATACAATCACCCAGAACATATTTATAAATCTCTGTTTCATTGTCTAGCATTCATAATTTTAGTACTTACAATATCAAATGTCTAAGTGTTAGCTTCTGCTAATGAAACTCCAAAAGTGCTAAGAGAGCATAATAAGACTGATTAAGTTTTTTGGATATTGGTGGTGAGTGCCCTCTGGTAGCAGATTTTCTTCAGGAACTACTTTCTTTTTATGCCAAACATTGTTTTTAATGTACTAGACGAACTACTCAACTGCTTAAAATAGATTGTTTTCTTTTATACTTTCCAGTGATCACACTGCACTCAAACTGGTATTCAATTTATTATGATGTAACAAGATGGAATTCATATCAATGTACTTTAAAGCATTGTTTTTTTTCATGGAAATGCTTGCAAAGTGCTAATATATATGATTATTAAATTCTTAAGCAAAACAAAACTTCTGGACCAATCAAAATGTACGTCTCACACTGAATTCCATACTTATCTTAATTCCAAGTGGCTGATATTTGTTTATTCAAAATGGCAGCCTCCTTAATATATTTCCTGCTAGCAAAGCATGTCATAAAAGGGACCATCCATGTCACAGAGAAACAGGAAAAGGGCAATGATTCTATGTCAAATAGTCCTAAACGTAAATGAGATGCTTCCATCGCTCAAGTTTAGTGGCCAATACGTCAAAAACAGAGAAGGTATATATCCATAAGGTTAGGCAACGGCAACACAGAAAGATGCAGACAGAGTTACAAATTTACCAAAACACAGCAAATCGATCTAGTGGAGAAGACCACAATAATTCTACATCCTGGCTATTAGCTAGAATTCTCCATAACTGCTTCCTGCTTCCTCACATCACGCTTCCTTTAAATAAAAGATATAAAACAAAAAACCTTTATAACTTTACCTGTTGCATACAGATAAAGAGGAAAAGAATGGTAAGATTATCTACACGGAATTGATATTTCATTTACAAAAGAGTGCAAATCTATTGAATTATGCTATGTAATTCTTTTCCCATTCTCTCTACATATCCGGCGCTTAAAGACACATATGTAACCTAAACACACAGAAATCTATAAACAAAAACATCATACCCTTTTATCTGTCTCTTGTTTGTGTTGTTAACATGATATTCTTTCCATTAAGGTGTATTATTCTTGATAAAACTTAAATTTCAACTGATCATTATTATAAGATTTTTTGTGTCATCCTTGGCAAGCTTGAGAGTAGACCATTGATAATTATCAGCGTCTATCTATTATTCATTTCCTGTACATCCCATCTCATCAATGTCAATCTATGTGAACCTAAATAAAGATACCTAAACGTGACAAATGCCACATTCATGCAACACAGAGTACACCCTTTCCTTCACAAGTCACAATGAACTCTAAACCTGTTCACAAAAAGATTGAAATCTATATAATTTGCATAAATCCTGCCAAAATTTCTACATACAGAATATTGTTATCTTGAACTGAAACATTAAAACCAAACACACTTATGGGCAATGTTTGGAGGGTAATGTATATATATTTGGGTTTTAAATGATGTTCTAATCATTGCTTGTTTCCAGTTTGAGCAGTTGCAGACACAGGTGTGCTCCCTGAGGTAAGCCACTCAGCTCCACACAGGATGACCTACAAAATCACTATGACCTTTGTGTTCAGTCATAGAACTTTACATCTCATGTCCAAAGCCTGTAACAAGTCAACAACACTCAAAACTTGCTCTGAACATTTTAAATGGGAGTTGCAGTATGTTTATTTTTTATTTTCCTCATTACCTGTACATTTCTTTGTACCTGTTGTCCTTTTCCACAGTAATTGCTATGTCTAATAAAATATCGTCATGAAAGATATTAAGGGTATGTTACAATATATGGATCATGTGGTATGCTACAAACATCACAGGGATCTGGTTACACAGACAAGTCAGTCTAAAAGAACATTATGGCAGGAGGTCTAAGTACAGCAGTACTATATATCTACTAGAGCACCAGTAGTAGTGAAACCTTGATATGATTAGGTGTTCAGTGTGAGCTGTGGTGGTCAGTGTGAGCTGTGGTGGTCAGTGTGAGCTGTGGTGGTCAGTGTGAGCTGTGGTGGTCAGTGTGAACTGTGGTGGTCAGCATGACTTGTGGTGGTCAGTGTGAGCTGTGGTGGTCAGTGTAAACTGTTGTGGTCAGTGTGAGCTGTGGTGGTCAGTGTGAGCTGTGGTGGTCAGTGTGAGCTGTGGTGGTCAGTGTGAACTGTGGTGGTCAGCATGACTTGTGGTGGTCAGTGTGAGTTGTAGTGGTCAGTGTGAGCTGTGGTGGTCAGTGTGAACTGTGGTGGTCAGCATGACTTGTGGTGGTCAGTGTGAGTTGTAGTGGTCAGTGTGAGCTGTGGTGATCAGTGTGAGCTATGGCGGTCAGTGTGAGCTGTGGTGGCCAGTGATATCTAAGTAGGTCAGTGTGAACTGTGGTAGGCAGTGCTACTTAAGTAGGTCAGTGTGAGCTGTGGTGGCCAGTGATATCTAAGTAGGTCAGTGTGAACTGTGGTAGGCAGTGCTACTTAAGTAGGTCAGTGTGAACTGTGGTAGTCAGTGATATCTATGTAGGTCAGTGTGAACTGGTAGTCAGTGATACCTATGTAGGTCAGTGTGAACTGAGGTAGTCAGTGATACCTAAGTAGGTCAGTGTGAACTGAGGTAGTCAGTGATACTTAAGTAGGTCAGTGTGAGATGTGGTAGTCAGTGTTACTTAAGTAGGTCAGTGTGTACTGTGGTAGGCAGGATACCTAAGTAGGTCAATGTGAACTGTGGTAGTCAGTGATACCTATGTAGGTCAGTGTGAACTGTGGTAGGCAGTGTTACTTAAGTAGGTCAGTGTGAGCAGAGGTGTCAGTCGTCATATCTG
This sequence comes from Amphiduros pacificus, assembly GCA_949316495.1. Lineage (NCBI taxonomy): Eukaryota > Metazoa > Annelida > Polychaeta > Phyllodocida > Hesionidae > Amphiduros > Amphiduros pacificus. The sequence continues at coordinate 50,759,120 of OX439001.1, read as the reverse complement.
CCATACATCTTGAGAGTAGCTCTGCCACAATAGAAATGTTCTATTGCTGTCACTGTGCTTTTCTATGCAATGTGATGTTTGACCACAATTAAAGGTTGCCACAAGGTCAAGCTATGGAATGACCTATGATCTTGAGATGACTTTGTAAATGCAGGAAATTCACAGGATGTGAGAAGTGTAGTGTGGAATATTTTCTTTGTTTCAGCCATATCGGTTCACAAGTAGGTTCCCAGGAGACGCATGCTGAATTTTAATCAGGATGACATGTCACCTAACATCTACTTTTATGTCAAACTCTACACTATTTGCCAATTTACATTCTTCTCTTAATTCTTGAAAAGGTGATCATGCGAAAAAAGCATTTGCTATGAAATTGGATTTCTTAAGCAGAAAAAAAATCTACACCCAAGTTTCAACCGGAGTGCATCAATCCATCAGAAGCTCAAATGAATATCCTGTAATGGCCACCCCATGTGTTCCATCTTTCAATGTATTCGAGTTTCTTGCATTTCTCACGTTGCTGCTGCTCTACGTGGTCATGAAAGGTTGGAATCAACTCATCAGGTTGACAAGGATAGCATGGCGTGCAGACATAGTTGTTCTTGCCATATGTCACTGTGGCCTCACATACAGTGGATGGCTCTCACCGTGCTATCAGCTCACCCTCTGCTAGGCTTAATTCTACTACTACTACTGCAATGCTTTCCTTTGCGTATTCATAACATGTACACTTTTTTTGTCTCTCTTGTGTTTTCTTTGCTGTGTTATATTCTCTCAAACTGTTTCGGATGCAATCTCTGCTTGATCAACTACATCAATCATTGTGCACAAAATGTACAGATGTTTTTCTCTTTTTCTTGTGATGTTTTTTGCTGTTTTTGTTCACTTAATCTTTGTGCTACCTCTCAAGATGTTGGACAGAAACTAAATAAAAATATATTCATCAACAATGTTACAGGTGTGATAACTTGATTCCTCGACCACATTACCAGCTTCCAAGAATCAAAAACTTTGAGATGGTCATCCATACCAGAACAAATATGAGCGTTACTTAATACCTGGAATGTCACAAATTATAATAATCAGAGAGAATACAGAAGTAACATAGGGAGCAGAACAAAAATTCTAAAAATATGGAAAAAACCTCGACGAGGCCTCATTCAAAATCAAAACAAAAGCAGACGTAATCTGATTTCACGATCAACTTTCCTGCAATTTTTTCAGTTAAGATAAAAGTAAGTGCATCCACATGAATATCATCTGAAATATTTAAAATGCGATAATCACAGACAAAACCTGAGCCTTCCCTTTAAATATATGTGTGTGTATATGTGTGTATATGTGTGTGTGATGCATAGAAATGGATAATATCACACGCAAACTAATAGGTTCACCACGTCGCCTATCTCTAGATAATAAACACTGAATGATTTCATTCAACAAATATTGATTGCACTGAATGTTATATATGAGCTTAGTTACAGAATGTTCAGATTTGACTTTGGTAAATAAATCGACTCTCAAATGACTGCATCTTGCTCACAAGTTACACATCTAAATGAAAGCATAAGAACATTGACCTGTGATATTATGAGCATGAAATGTTTAGATGCAATGAAAATGAAAACCATCAAAACCATAATCAGAGGAACCCTACAAAGAAACAAGAGAAAACTGAAGTGTCCTATAAGTTGAGCTAATGATAACCCTCATGAGTAACAAAAGCACAAAACATTCAAATGCCATAAAAAATCCAAATCAAGAGGGTACATATGCATTTACTTAGTTCAGTTTTCATTTTTTTCCCCAGGGCTATTTGTGGTATTTAGTTTTTCTTTGGAGGACTTTGCAAGTTTCCCTGGCTGCGTGGGAATCCTGAATGAAAAGAAAGATGGAGAGAGGAGGGGAGCATGACAGGGAGGTATTACTCAGAGACAGTGGGGCTCGTGTCACTTATACTGCCTGACTGCAGGATGAAATCATTGCCTCTGTCTACACTCATCAGGCCAACAGGAAATAAACAACTGTCACTTTAAACACAAGTTAAATTGGCTCTATACATAAGACGGCCCCCTCAATGCATTTTTTTCATGACAACAAGCAAGCAAGTGGAATAAAAATGTAATCGTTATGTTAAGTTGACCATTGGAACATGGATAACACACGTCACATGTATATGTAAAGAAAATACAAGTGAGAGTAAGATTGTCATAAATATAACAATTTAATAATAAACAGTAAATTCATGATTGCATTCCTAACATTCAGTATGTGCTTTATCACGTAAATATGCAGCCAAATCTTATATATCACTGAACCCCAAATGACCTGTTTGATAGCATTATGCAGCACTTACTCTGAGCGAGTAGAGTGAGATGCAGGATAGGCAGGAAGTAGGAGCAGAAGCCCTTCCGACTCCACTCTGCTCAGCCTGCAGTCCTCCCCCTATATCACCGCCTCCAAGGTCAGTAGCAACCTCAGGAAGGTCGCTTAGTGGAGTCAACAATAATGAAGCTTTAAGCCGCATGTTTTTATACTTTGTCTCAAAACAATGTATGATAAAAGTCAATATATTAACTGTCATTTGTATTTGATTTTTAATTGAAATATCTAACACTGAAATATGTCCTTTGGAAGAGTACATATATGTACTTGGACACTCACTCTTTAATATCAGCCAAAGCGCTGTGCTGAAGATTGCACTTTTTAATGTTTGTGAACATTTCTTATAAATGCATACATATGAGCATGTGAGAAACAATTCACTGTTTGCTTTTGTATTTTAGATAGAAATCATTTTAAAATAGAAGAAAATCTGCCTCTCTTGAAAATTAAACTCTATCCATCTCCTAACAATACTTCATCTTAATTATGATTAGCTAAGAAATCCATGCAGTAATTTCAGAGGGTAAGATTGATTTTGATGAACAATTATGTCTTAAACCAACAACATACTGGCAAATTATCCCCTTCATAAGTTGCTGCATTTTGATATCCCATGTGAAGACAATTTTTGATGAACCTTAATCTTTTGTTTATATTTTAAAGATAAAAAAATGGTTAAAGCAGTACCACAACAGTGATAGTATTAATATAGATGCATGCATCTGGTATAAATTGGTCTGTTACCTTCTGTGCAAGAGTAATGCCCTGTATCTTTCATGATCTTTTACAATATATGCTAACACTTATCTATTCAACTTCACCACAATAAAACCAAGACCAATAAAATCTGAAATAAGGCCTACTTATAGAGGAGGCTGGCAGCACATGTTGGTACACCTGTCTCTGATCACAAATTGGCTGTAACCTGTTGAAGATGAGTCAAATTGTAGGTAGTCTTGTAATGGTTGCCTTGGCATATATGCCTGCTCTGTGCCCTCCCCCTGATGATGGCAATCCCAAGATGGTCACCAGATGTCACCACTCATACCATCAGACCACCACGTCTCAGGTAATGCCATTATGCCAGTCTGTAAGTGCATCCTGGGAAATGGAGCAATTTACATGACATGCTCTTCGTTTTGACACCATTACCTTCATAACCAACCACATACAGCTGTATCATATGAGCAATATATTGAAAATATCAACATGTGACTTTTATACCAAAAAAGTAATGAAAGAGCCATTTGTTCCATTATTTCAGTTATTTTTTTCCAAACCTGCCACAAAAGTGAAGTCCAACTACAGTAAATATGCCATTTTAAAGAAAATTATCTTGTGAAAAGCTTAATTTTTTTAATCCTGTCTAATTACGAATATGAGAGAGAGAGAGATGGAGAGAAAAGCTCTTTGCCTTGGTAATGTCTGGAGATGTTGGGTAAACATGTGTGATGAGAAGCTGAGTGGGAGCTTTCTGAAAAGTGGTTAGGGTTAGAGTGTGTGAGAACTAAAGGTCAAGCATGGAGGAATGACAGAGCAGCCAATAACGGCCCGCTGTGCTGCTCTAATTGCTACCTACTGCAACAATTATGACTCCGATGTCAACTCATTTAGAGAATCAGCAACAATCAGGCAGAAACAGCCTCCAGCAAAACAAAACTAACATGCTATAAGCCATCATTATTCATGTTGTACTGTCTCCTGTAACACGCTACAATTCTCATTATTCATACTATATTTTTAACTCTACTGCTGTGGACTACAGTCTCTAACATGGTACAGTCCCCATGGTTCATGTTGCACTCTACTGCTGTAGACTACCGTCTGTAACAGGATAGAGAGTCCCCATGGTTCATGTTGCACTCTACTGCTGTGGACTACAGTCTCTAACATGGTACAGTCCCCATGGTTCATGTTGCACTCTACTGCTGTGGACTACAGTCTCTAACATGGTACAGTCCCCATGGTTCATGTTGCACTCTACTGCTGTAGACTACCGTCTGTAACAGGATAGAGAGTCCCCATGGTTCATGTTGCACTCTACTGCTGTGGACTACAGTCTCTAACATGGTACAGTCCCCATGGTTCATGTTGCACTCTACTGCTGTGGACTACAGTCTCTAACATGATACAGTCCCCATGGTTCATGTTGCACTCTACTGCTGTGGACTACAGTCTCTAACATGGTACAGTCCCCATGGTTCATGTTGCACTCTACTGCTGTAGACTACCGTCTGTAACAGGATAGAGAGTCCCCATGGTTCATGTTGCACTCTACTGCTGTGGACTACAGTCTCTAACATGGTACAGTCCCCATGGTTCATGTTGCACTCTACTGCTGTGGACTACAGTCTCTAACATGGTACAGTCCCCATGGTTCATGTTGCACTCTACTGCTGTGGACTACAGTCTCTAACATGGTACAGTCCCCATGGTTCATGTTGCACTCTACTGCTGTGGACTACAGTCTATAACATGGTACAGTCCCCATGGTTCATGTTGCACTCTACTGCTGTGGACTACAGTCTATAACATGGTACAGTCCCCATGGTTCATGTTGCACTCTACTGCTATGGACTACAGTCTATAACATGGTACAGTCCCCATGGTTCATGTTGCACTCTACTGCTGTGGACTACAGTCTATAACATGGTACAGTCCCCATGGTTCATGTTGCACTCTACTGCTGTGGACTACAGTCTATAACATGGTACAGTCCCCATGGTTCATGTTGCACTCTACTGCTATGGACTACAGTCTATAACATGGTACAGTCCCCATGGTTCATGTTGCACTCTACTGCTGTGGACTACAGTCTATAACATGGTACAGTCCCCATGGTTCATGTTGCACTCTACTGCTGTGGACTACAGTCTCTAACATGGTACAGTCCCCATGGTTCATGTTGCACTCTACTGCTGTGGACTACAGTCTATAACATGGTACAGTCCCCATGGTTCATGTTGCACTCTACTGCTGTGGACTACTCTCTCTAACATGGTACAGTCCCCATGGTTCATGTTGCACTCTACTGCTGTGGACTACAGTCTATAACATGGTACAGTCCCTGTGGTTCATGTTGCACTCTACTGCTGTGGACTACAGTCTCTAACATGGTACAGTCCCCATGGTTCATGTTGCACTCTACTGCTGTGGACTACTCTCTCTAACATGGTACAGTCCCCATAATTCATGTTGCACTCTACTGCTGTGGACTACAGTCTCTAACATGGTACAGTCCCCATGGTTCATGTTGCAGTCTACTGCTGTGGACTACAGTCTATAACATGGTACAGTCCCCATGGTTCATGTTGCACTCTACTGCTATGGACTACAGTCTATAACATGGTACAGTCCCTGTGGTTCATGTTGCACTCTACTGCTGTGGACTACAGTCTCTAACATGGTACAGTCCCCATGGTTCATGTTGCACTCTACTGCTATGGACTACAGTCTATAACATGGTACAGTCCCCATGGTTCATGTTGCACTCTACTGCTGTGGACTACAGTCTCTAACATGGTACAGTCCCCATGGTTCATGTTGCACTCTACTGCTGTGGACTACAGTCTATAACATGGTACAGTCCTATTTGTCCATGTTGCACTCTACTGCTGTGGACTACAGTCTCTAACATGGTACAGTCCTCTTTGTTCATGTTGCACTCTACTGCTGTGGACTACAGTCTCTAACATGGTACAGTCCTCTTTGTTCATGTTGCACTCTACTGCTGTGGACTACAGTCTCTAACATGGTACAGTCCCCATGGTTCATGTTGCACTCTACTGCTGTGGACTACAGTCTCTAACATGGTACAGTCCTCTTTGTTCATGTTGCACTCTACTGCTGTGGACTACAGTCTCTAACATGGTACAGTCCTCTTTGTTCATGTTGCACTCTACTGCTGTGGACTACAGTCTCTAACATGGTACAGTCCTCTTTGTTCATGTTGCACTCTACTGCTGTGGACTACAGTCTCTAACATGGTACAGTCCTCTTTGTTCATGTTGCACTCTACTGCTGTGGACTACAGTCTCTAACATGGTACAGTCCTCTTTGTTCATGTTGCACTCTACTGCTGTGGACTACAGTCTCTAACATGGTACAGAGCTCTTTGTTCATGTTGCACTCTACTGCTGTGGACTACAGTCTCTAACATGGTACAGTCCTCTTTGTTCATGTTGCACTCTACTGCTGTGGACTACAGTCTCTAACATGGTACAGTCCTCATGGTTCATGTTGCACTCTACTGCTGTAGACTTCCGTCTGTAACAGGGTAGAGTCCTCTTTTCCTTGTTGCAATCTTAAATATGCATGCTTTTTCCCACTATTATGAATTATCTCTGTCTGCAATATGCTATGGCTTTCATCACTTTTGTGTTGAGTGAATACTAATTATTCTTTACAATTCTTATTCATTTTGTTTTTATTTGGGACAAATATCTTTTCTTTGTATTCTTCAAAAAGATTCATTTTGCTTTTATTATATTTTACCTGAATAAGATCTTTCTACTATAATTATCAAGATGTCAACTCTGTATTGCTATCTGCACAGTTTCATTTGGTTAAATCCTCTAAAATCTGGGTCATCTGTATTTTTTATAAGTTTACATCTTTGCCCAAATAGTCAAATGTCCCAGCACAGTGTGTTATGAAATGATGACCCACTTTCAGTTAATTTGATTAAGAAGATCAAAGATAAGATCTCTCATTTTAACAGTGACATCTTCTCGTCTCTGTAGCATCTAAATTCTAAATTCCTTATTAAATAAAGAGAATGTTCCTAAACCAAATGAGATCCAGAACCTTTGATCTATCATTAAAAGATAAGCCTTTACAACCTCATAACACCTTCATGCCTTTTCTGTGTTATATTCTTTTTTTTAAATGCAGCACACCATAACCTCTAGTCCACACTGTTTGCATATCACAGACTTTGTAACAAGTCCAAATATGTATTTTTCCTGGAGGAAATTTGTCTAATTTCCTGTCTGGAGAAGCTCAAGAGAAGAATACTAATATTTCTAACAAAGGTTAAAGTTTAGAGCCAAATGTTTAGACAAGCAAACAAAACCGGGTTTCATCTTCTGTAACTTTGAGAAAGAAAGTTTCAGAGTAATATGATTGAACCTATTACGCCTAGCTCTCTGGGCATTATGTTATTTGCTCGGCTATCCATTCTTTTGGGCATATTGTTATTCACACTGTTGCAAAGTCAGGCATAGATCTGTGTCTGCTTGGGAATCTTGCATGGTGCCTTCCTGCATATCTGACTTGTTTCTGCCTACTGAATGTTTTTCTCTCTTTATCAGTAACAGATTATATGGCTTGTTTTGGAATAAACTCTCCTTGATTAAGTAAAAGACCATTATTCTCACCCATTTATGTAAACAGTCCAAAGCTCTAAACTCGTTCTTTATTTTTTTGGGGTCAAAATATAGAAGAAAATCAATGACTGTCTTGATCTCAGGTGCATCAGAAAGTAAAAACATTTTGGATATTACAAGAGATTTGGGAATCACTTTTATGGGAATTCACTTCTTGTGTTCTAAAAGACTTTTGGTCCCATCACCATCAACAATGATTGAATAGATAACACAAATTATAAAACATCAAAAAGATATTGAAAAAAAATGCCTGCTCCTGGGCATCATCAAAACTGCTTTAGATGCAATAAATGCTCCCCAGTAACTTTTGAGTTGCCTATCACCTTGACGCATGAAGAGGGTTTGCTTCATCAGATATGATCAACTGACTTGTCAACCCTTGTGGCAAAGCTATTTATAATTGACACTCATAATTAAGAACATAAATTTTGATTTTATAAAGGATTGTATTTCATATAATTTGCTGGTGCTTTAGGTAAAATATTCAAATTATCACAATGCTTTTAACAATTCAGACAAGGTAATTTCAGAAACAGATTTTCCATATTGACTACATTTGATTCCATTATGTGAAGCAAGATTATGCCATATTATTTTTCCATTACTTCATGTGAATGACTGTATTTTCATAAGGGCCACACCAGTACCTAAAATTGCAATCTATCCTCATACATCAAAAGAGAGTGTGAAAATTGAAAAGCATAATCGAAACAATGGGAACTCTGAGGTCAATACATAGGTGTTCACAGGCACAACACTGCACCACGTACCACTGTTTCCACGGCTCTTCTCCCTCTTTGTGATGCCTTTTTATCATAACATGAAGGCGATATTCTCTGTTTTTCATCCACTCATCAATACTTGGTGGGATATTAAAGCTAATTTGAACTAAAATGATAAAGGGAAAAACATAAATGGGGCTGATGGTGAAGCAATATAAAGAGCGTTTGAGCAGCTTGAGCACACTGATAGACAGTGACAGGATCCACTCTTGACATCTCACAGGGTATTGTTCATGTCCATTTGCTGTGACCTAGAAACCTGATTAGCACCTTTGATGTATTTGCCACCTCATACATTATGTGTGCAGCTTGCAGGGTATGACAACGCTTCTCTTTGCTTTGTGTGTGAGACAGTACGTGTGTCAATCAAGGCACAAATAAAAGCTGTGCGGCATTATGAATCAGTTTTATGGCAATCAGCGCCACCTGTCAGGAATGTCTCTCATGGCCACGATGGTTTTATCTTCTCCTGGAGAACGTCATACTTTAGCTTGCGGCCATTGTGGCATCGCATAAGGTAGGGAGTGCCACTAAGTATGGAGTCATGTGAAAAGTGAAAACAAGTGAAATGTCATGTTACCATTTACGGTCATTGCCAGTGAGAAGTCATGCCCCCATTTAAGGTCATCACCAGCGAAAAGTCATGTTCCCATTTAAGGTCATCACCAGCGAGGAGTCATTTTACAATCTGAGGTCATTGCCAGTGAGCAGTCATGTGCTCATTTAAGGTCATCACCAGTGAAAAGCCATGCCCCTATTTAAGGTCATCACCAGTGAGTAGTCATTTTACAATCTGAGGTCATCGCCAATGAGGAGTCATTTTACAATCTGAGGTCATCGCCAATGAGGAGTCATTTTACAATCTGAGGTCTTCGCCAATGAGTAGTCATTTTACAATCTGAGGTCATCGCCAATGAGGAGTCATTTTACAATCTGAGGTCATCACCAATGAGGCGTCATGCTCCCACCTGAGGTCATCACCAGTGCTAATTCTACAAAGCATATGGTTTACTAATGTTCAGTTGGTCAATCACACCTCTTTTGGTCAATGTCAGCAAATGATCACATTCTCCTTTAAGGCCACTGCAAGCATGGGGTATGCAACTGCTTCAGATCATGGAGATCACTGCTAGTGTAGGGTGGTTCAGCCAATTAAGATAATATCCCGCATTAGGTATCTGCCAACATGAGTCCTGTCCCACATAAAGTTGAAACCAATAGGAAGGTTTCTACAGATGCTTCAAGATGAAATTCCCTGACTTTTCCCTGACTTTTTCCAAATTTTCAATTTTCCTTTATCATAATCAAAATTCCCTGACCTTTCCCTGACCTTTAAAAAAAACTTTTCCCTGACCCGTGGTAATCATGAATAGTCTGATATGTTCGTATGAGAATCAATTTATTTAATTATTTATCATAAATATATGAAACAGGGTAACAACTAATACATGTACTTGTCAATTCAAATATATTTGTGAAAGGTCTGCATATTTGTGAAATACTCTTCACAACAAACAATCAGGTTTGCTTTAATCTGAATGCCACTTCAATGACAGGTGTAATTTACAGGTCGTTAATCATCTGAGAGGCCATAGGAAGACTTGTACTCAGGAACCCTCAGGGTTGAGTGTTTGCTTCACCTGTAGTATCTCATTAACTTATTCATAAAACCTGACATGGTGTATCACAAGGTAACTCAGTTTCTCTGTCTGCATCATCATGATCATCATGATCATCAATATCATTAATATCCATCAATATCCAACAATATTATTACTAATATGATCATTATCCTGATTGATACTGTCATCATCATCCACGGTCTCATGCATGTCATCATCATTCTTGTCCTCACCAGGAGCATGTGCAAAGATGTATGAATTCACATTTTTGAAACAGATGCTGTAACTTGAACCCTTGGCATAGAGCAGTGAACAATTGACAATGGTTAGTTAATCTATGTCAAGCTTTGCTATTGATGACTCTTCTTTATAAATCTGCAGCTGTAAAATTGATAGGTTTTTCTAATTCTAAATTGAGAACTGAGGAATAGGCACTGAATATTTTGTAAATTTTAAAACAACATGTGGTGTGATCTTTTAATAGGCAAGGTATTCCTGTGAAGGAATATTTTCTATGAAATGCAATGTGACCTTGAAATAGGTTGAGGTAATCAGGTCAATATTCCACAAGTGGGTCCCACACAACTCATTTCTTATTCCTGTTGTATTCTCTTCTTGATATATCTCAGTCACAGGAAATGCGACTTTCAAGCATCTCCATTCCTGCCTATTCCCACTTACCCACAAAATCAATAATCTCAGTAAAGTGTATTCTCTATATCAATTTTTAAATTTCTTCAGTAAATTGTATCATTTATATTCGAATTTGAATAATATGGTTGTTTGAAATTTTCCTTTAGTTTTTTTGCCCTTAGGAAGCATGGTCAAAACTGTAAAGCGACAAATATTTAGATGAGATTCCAAATTCTATTACATATACATGTACATATGGCATAGAATATGTTAACTCCAGAACTGTCACGCTGAATACAGTTCTGACAATATTCCCAAACATAATCTGAAAAGATTATTTCCATATTTTAAGAGATAATCACAGACTAGTAACAAAGATGTCTAAACCCAACAGACCATCATTCCAAAAAGAATATCATGATCCAGTTCACATTTTCACGAGAAAGAGCATTGGCTAATATGTCCCATTACCCATTTGCTTGCTGGTTGGGCAATATGACTGAAGATCACCACCTTGCATGGAGACCTGACATACCTTATATGTGGGGTGGCTCTAGTTCAAACAGTTGCCAACTTATTCCTGGAAGGCATCATCAAAAGAAGATGTCATATGCATCTGCCAGATGTTGCTTCTGAGAAACAGTATGGACAAACATGTGAAGGTCAAGGTCATCGTGACCAAGAAAAATGTTCAAAATTCCATAATATTGCAGAAGCACCCCTTTATGTCATTTTAGTACCAAAACATGAATTAACCTCTATTTTAGAATGTTGAGACATATCCGTAATGGGTGAAATATTGACCAAAACACTGCAAAAAGCATTTTTATTTATCAAGAAGAAAATTTTCTTCAATGCAGTGTTTGGATTGGTTTTCATGATTAAAAATAATCCTCCAAAGTGAGCAAAGTGAGAGAATTGGAATTAGCTTTACCATTATGTTGCTAATTTCATGTTTAAATCAACTTACAAATCTAATAAAAACTACTTCCTATCTTTTGGACAAACTCGGTGACTGTCAACTGCTGGCTGCAACTGACAGAAAATCTCCATTTCACAATATGGACTGTGAGGTTAAAGAAACAGTATTAAACTTCCAATAACATTTTAAGCAAAAAATGTGGTACTTGTTTTAGATGTCATACAAAATCATTTTATGCATTACATTTCTGGTGTATTTGACTAATTCCTCACTGAAATTCAAATGACTGCTATCACTGTTATATCTTTTTTTATTTCTTCAGTAAAGCTTAATTTCGGATTTCTGGCTTAATTATGTTTCTTTTTAAATGATTTGAGAGATCTATTATTGTGTGACAATTAAATGTAATATTGTAATATTTTTCACTTCTTGTGGTCAATGCCCTGTGCTTAATGACACCTTATGCTCTGGTCTGGTTGAAGACTTTTAATGTTATTGAGTGGTAAATCCATTTAGTATTGCCATTAGTACCACTTAACACCTTCTTCTCAAAATCCATCATAACTCTTCCATTAAGTAAGCTTTTTCAACATAGCATTACCAGAAATAGATCCCATTTCAAAGTGGGCCATTGCCTGAACAATGCAAATTTGTGTGAATGTCTGTTGCATTAATGGCCAAACCATGAAAAAAATATTCGAATGAAAGCCTGAAGATACAATATTTCAAATGTCTATCTTAATACACGCTGTCAAAGTGAGGAAAAAAACACACACCTCAATACAGTACTCTGACAAGTGTGAGGATTTGTACCAGGCTATGAGCAAAAATACCACTTTTAGTTCGATTAGATACAAGTGGTTTACATTGTGACTCTTCCCCCGTGTATCTGGTGTAAGTTGTATATCATTCTCTGTGTGCTCGTGGTAGATGCAAAGCACTGTTGACAGAGGAAATTGCACACAGGAATATGCTGTAATCTAAAACCATCACTTTTGTCATCTTGAAATCAAGGACGGAGGCAAAAATACCGCAATTAAAGTTGACATGTTTCGCAGATAAAATACAGAGCTAGTGCACAGCGGGAAGTGTGCTGCTCAAAATCATTAAACAGTCTTTATTTGCCAGGCCCTGGATGATAGGTTGTCCTCAGAAATTGATATGCGTAGTCATGGGTCTAAATCCACCAAGATTTATTAGTAATCAGCAATGTATTTTTGAAGATTTGTTCCATTCTGATACATAACACACTTGAGTTATTTCTCTCCGGAGATATACATCAATGCCAAGATATAACCATTTATTTCTTAAAACGAAAACTTGTCCACTCTTGTTTCATCTTAAATCTACTTCCCAACCAATTTTATCAGAATAATTGTTTAATTAATCTTTTGTGGAATTTTCAGCTCACAGCTAACTTTTAAGATAAAAGACTCTTACGAGGTAATTACATTTGTGATATAACTACAGTCTGAAGTTAATTGTACGATATATTTGATTCAAATTCTGAAATGTTTTTACCCCAATCTTAATTAAAGTTATAAAGTTCCAAGTAAATTCTTTTCAGTCATATTACAATGCCCTTGTTAGCATTAATATTGAAACTTGTCTTTTAACAAATTTGTACTTTACCCACACACACACACATACATAACAACAAATATATATATATATTTATTGTTATAAATAAATCTTCTTTTCTTGTTATAAGTTAAATGAAACCAAAATGTAAGTACTTTTGTTCTTTTGCACTAAATCAATATTTTCATTAACACAATGGTCCCTCATTTGTCTAAAACATTTTCTGGGTGGACTAATACTTTTTTTTTAATACTTTTCTTGTGCAGTTATTTTCTGTACTAATCCAAACAAATCAAAAACAGTCTGCATATAAATATAGGCCAGGTAGTTCAATGTGTTTCAGTTTTATTTATTTCAGGGACAATACTAGAATAAAGTTGGCAATATTTACGGTGAGTAGGACTTGAGCGGCTGAGAGGTTTCCATTGAGGCAGCAGTAGTGGAGGGGAGTGTTACCACTGCTGTCTCGCTGGTTGACTTTGGCTCCTTGTTGCAACAGTACCAACGCTACCTGTAATATAAATCAAAACACATACAATTACTAATAACACTAATTTAAACATCTTAAACTTTTATCTTGAAAATAAATTTAATGCCCATAAAAATTAATTTATCAATAAATATTTTAAACTATCATCTCAAAAATGATTTTTTGTTCATGAAAATCTAATACTGTCTTACATAAATAAATATCTGTGAAACCTGGAAATTAATGGAAATAAATTTGTTGGTTTAAGCCTTCAATATTATTAATCAGCTTCAAAATGCTGCTGTGGAAATCATGGTTTTGAAGTTCACCATAGACACGAATAGAAATAATCTTGAGACTCAAAGGCCTTTTTTTCACTCAACACTTGTTGACACAATGCATAAACAACCATTTTCTATCACTTTATTATGTATGCAATTTAATTAAATTGAGAATGTGTATGAAATTTGAGTTGCTTTCTCCGCCTGCCGGCATTGAATGCAACAATAACAGACAGTTACATCTGTTTGCATTTTGGTTCTGAATGTTGAAAGAGGAAAAAATGCAAGGGTAAAAATGTTAAAAATAAATAAGCCATCAAGTTATGGCGACCTCCCACATGAACACATCTCAGGGACATTTTATTATGATCCCTCCCCCAGCCTTTGCTCTCAATTACAGCGTAAACCGCCGGCTACATCTCGCCCTGTTTGCCAATCTTGCAAATCGGCCTGTGACACAATAACCGCTTCCCCATTTGACACAAAAAGCTCAATCCTAATATCTATATCAATGGTGAGCTCAATCTTTTCCAGAAATGATTTGATCATAAGTTATGGCCTTACTATTGTTCCAATACCCTGAACAACTTTCAATCTTAGCACAAGATCTGCAAAAACTGTGGATCCAGTACAAAAGGTTAACAAGAAAGTCAATGAGATAGGGGTTAACTTGAGGTAGTACAAAGGAATTTGCTTTGACACTGCAGGGAGGAGACAATTTAGTAATGGCTTCAGGGGATCAAACAAATTGACAATACTCCCAGAATGAGACCAAGGAAACGGTCAATAGGTCATTTACTCCATCCATTTCCATAAAAATGATGCATAAATCAACTGATTTCATTATTTAACCTTGAATATATCATAAAGAATGGATTGTTTCATACAATTAATGGCAAAGTTGACAGGAAGAACTTGCACATATTCATCAGTGAAAAGAGATATCTCCATTCTCTCAGTATGTGTGAATCAACTTTGGAAATTAAACAATACAGTTTCGAAAATGATACCAAACATATGATACCAAATACTTAACAATACTGACACTGATACTTAATATAATATTTCTTGGGTAAAACATAATATAATTCTAAAAAACAAAAAGAAAATTCTTACATATGATTCGCTGTCAAACATTGATATCTAAATATTCTATGTCCATGCTACTCAGTGTAGAATAGCTTTTATGCCCTTTTCCCCCTGGTTTGATTGATGACCTTTTCTGCAGTCCAGCATAAATGTGACAAATCTGTTTTTTTCCAAAAGGACACTTTGATGTGATTCTGTTAAAACTAATATATGTGTTAAAAACACTATGTTATTGAAAACTGTCAGATAAGGACTATTTGTCCAGATTAAAATAAAGCTCGGACTCACTTGAAATTGTCTTTCATGTGCTAAGATATATATCAATACTCGTAAGATCTTGGAGATGGACATCAACATTATATTACTAGTGTTAAGCAAAAATTGTTTAGTGACCTGTACAAAATAGGTGATGATTGGACAAGTCACAATCTACATTCCAAATGTTTTGTGTGCTCCTTGTGACATCTCTCACATCATTGAGGGGCATTCCATGATAACATTGAGCTGTGTGGAGGCAGCATGTGATGTCTTAATGAAACCTTGTAATTGCCAAGTGTAACCTTCCATGGTCACAAATGTGTCTGACAAAATAGGTGTTTGAAACAGTCCAACAACATTACTACACCACCAGCTATATGAATGTACCACTGCTCATGGCAAGGTAGTGCCCTATTGACTATAGAAATGTAGCATTGCTCATAGCAAGATAGTGACCTACATTGACTATAGGAACAGTACCACTGCTCATAGCAAGGTGGCGATCTACACCAGCTTTAGGGATGGTACCACTGCTCATAGCAAGGTGGTGACCTACACCAGCTATAGGAACGGTACCACTGCTCATAGCAAGGTGGCGATCTCGACCAACTATAAAAACAGTACTACTGCTCATGGCAAGGTGGTGACCTACACCAGCTATAGGAACGGTACCACTGCTCATAGCAAGGTGGCGATCTCGACCAACTATAAAAACAGTACTACTGCTCATGGCAAGGTGGCGATCTACACCAGCTATAGGAATGGTACCACTGCTCATAGCAAGGTGGCGACCTATACCAGCTATAGGAACGGTACCACTGCTCATAGCAAGGTGGCGATCTACACCAGCTATAGGAACGGTACCACTGCTCATAGCAAGGTGGCGACCTATACCAGCTATAGGAACGGTACCACTGCTCATGGCAAGGTGGCGATCTAGACCAACTATAGAAACAGTACTACTGCTCATGGCAAGGTGGTGACTTACACCAGCTATAGGAACGGTACCACTGCTCATGGCGAGGTGGTGACCTAGACCAGCTATAGGAACGGTACCACTGCTCATGGCAAGGTGGTGACCTAGACCAGCTATAGGAATGGTACCACTGCTCATGGCAAGGTGGTGACCTAGACCAGCTATAGGAACGGTACCACTGCTCATGGCAAGGTGGCGATCTACACCAACTATAGGAATGGTACCACTGCTCATAGCAAGGTGGCGATCTACACCAACTATAGGAATGGTACCACTGCTCATAGCAAGGTGGCGATCTACACCAACTGTAAGAACGGTACCACTGCTCACGGCAAGGTGGCGATCTACACCAGCTATAGGAACGGTACCACTGCTCATGGCAAGGTGGCGATCTACACCAACTATAGGAACGGTACCACTGCTCACGGCAAGGTGGTGACCTAGACCAGCTATAAGAATGGTACCACTGCTCATGGCAAGGTGGCGACCTTCACCAGCTATAAGAATGGTACCACTGCTCATGGCAAGGTGGCGACCTTCACCAGCTATAGGAATGGTACCACTGCTCATGACAAGGTGGTGACCTAGACTAGCTGTAGGAACGGTACCACTGCTCATGGCAAGATGGTGACCTACACCAGCTATAGGAACGGTACCACTGCTCATGACAAGGTGGTGACCTAGGCCAGCTATAAGAATGGTACCACTGCTCATGGCAAGGTGGCGACCTTCACCAGCTATAGGAATGGTACCACTGCTCATGACAAGGTGGTGACCTAGACTAGCTGTAGGAACGGTACCACTGCTCATGGCAAGATGGTGACCTACACCAGCTATAGGAACGGTACCACTGTTCATAGCAAGGTGGTGACCTACACCAACTATAGGAACGGTACCACTGCTCATGGCAAGATGGTGACCTAGACTAGCTATAAGAATGGTACCACTGCTCATGGCAAGGTGGCGACCTAGACCAGCTATAGGAACGGTACCACTGTCCATGGCAAGGTGGTGACCTACACCAGCTGTAAGAACGGTACCACTGCTCATAGCAAGGTGGCGATCTAGACCAACTATAGAAACAGTACTACTGCTCATGGCAAGGTGGTGACCTAGACCAGCTATAAGAATGGTACCACTGCTCATGGCAAGGTGGCGACCTTCACCAGCTATAAGAATGGTACCACTGCTCATGGCAAGGTGGCGACCTTCACCAGCTATAGGAATGGTACCACTGCTCATGACAAGGTGGTGACCTAGACTAGCTGTAGGAACGGTACCACTGCTCATGGCAAGATGGTGACCTACACCAGCTATAGGAACGGTACCACTGCTCATGACAAGGTGGTGACCTAGACCAGCTATAAGAATGGTACCACTGCTCATGGCAAGGTGGCGACCTTCACCAGCTATAGGAATGGTACCACTGCTCATGACAAGGTGGTGACCTAGACTAGCTGTAGGAACGGTACCACTGCTCATGGCAAGATGGTGACCTACACCAGCTATAGGAACGGTACCACTGCTCATAGCAAGGTGGTGACCTACACCAACTATAGGAACGGTACCACTGCTCATGGCAAGGTGGTGACCTAGACCAGCAATAAGAATGGTACCACTGCTCATGGCAAGGTGGTGACCTACACCAGCTATAAGAATGGTACCACTGCTCATGGCAAGGTGGCGACCTTCACCAGCTATAAGAATGGTACCACTGCTCATGGCAAGGTGGCGACCTTCACCAGCTATAGGAATGGTACCACTGCTCATGACAAGGTGGTGACCTAGACTAGCTGTAGGAACGGTACCACTGCTCATGGCAAGATGGTGACCTACACCAGCTATAGGAACGGTACCACTGCTCATGACAAGGTGGTGACCTAGGCCAGCTATAAGAATGGTACCACTGCTCATGGCAAGGTGGCGACCTTCACCAGCTATAGGAATGGTACCACTGCTCATGACAAGGTGGTGACCTAGACTAGCTGTAGGAACGGTACCACTGCTCATGGCAAGATGGTGACCTACACCAGCTATAGGAACGGTACCACTGTTCATAGCAAGGTGGTGACCTACACCAACTATAGGAACGGTACCACTGCTCATGGCAAGATGGTGACCTAGACTAGCTATAAGAATGGTACCACTGCTCATGGCAAGGTGGCGACCTAGACCAGCTATAGGAACGGTACCACTGTCCATGGCAAGGTGGTGACCTACACCAGCTGTAAGAACGGTACCACTGCTCATAGCAAGGTGGCGATCTAGACCAACTATAGAAACAGTACTACTGCTCATGGCAAGGTGGTGACCTAGACCAGCTATAAGAATGGTACCACTGCTCATGGCAAGGTGGCGACCTTCACCAGCTATAAGAATGGTACCACTGCTCATGGCAAGGTGGCGACCTTCACCAGCTATAGGAATGGTACCACTGCTCATGACAAGGTGGTGACCTAGACTAGCTGTAGGAACGGTACCACTGCTCATGGCAAGATGGTGACCTACACCAGCTATAGGAACAGTACCACTGCTCATGACAAGGTGGTGACCTAGACCAGCTATAAGAATGGTACCACTGCTCATGGCAAGGTGGCGACCTTCACCAGCTATAGGAATGGTACCACTGCTCATGACAAGGTGGTGACCTAGACTAGCTGTAGACACGGTACCACTGCTCATGGCAAGATGGTGACCTACACCAGCTATAGGAACGGTACCACTGCTCATAGCAAGGTGGTGACCTACACCAACTATAGGAACGGTACCACTGCTCATGGCAAGGTGGTGACCTAGACCAGCAATAAGAATGGTACCACTGCTCATGGCAAGGTGGTGACCTACACCAGCTATAAGAATGGTACCACTGCTCATGGCAAGGTGGCGACCTTCACCAGCTATAAGAATGGTACCACTGCTCATGGCAAGGTGGCGACCTTCACCAGCTATAGGAATGGTACCACTGCTCATGACAAGGTGGTGACCTAGACTAGCTGTAGGAACGGTACCACTGCTCATGGCAAGATGGTGACCTACACCAGCTATAGGAACGGTACCACTGCTCATGACAAGGTGGTGACCTAGACCAGCTATAAGAATGGTACCACTGCTCATGGCAAGGTGGCGACCTTCACCAGCTATAGGAATGGTACCACTGCTCATGACAAGGTGGTGACCTAGACTAGCTGTAGGAACGGTACCACTGCTCATGACAAGATGGTGACCTACACCAGCTATAGGAACGGTACCACTGCTCATAGCAAGGTGGTGACCTACACCAACTATAGGAACGGTACCACTGCTCATGGCAAGGTGGTGACCTAGACCAGCAATAAGAATGGTACCACTGCTCATGGCAAGGTGGTGACCTAGACCAGCTATAAGAATGGTACCACTGCTCATGGCAAGGTGGTGACCTAGACCAGCTATAAGAATGGTACCACTGCTCATGGCAAGGTGGCGACCTAGACCAGCTATAGGAATGGTACCACTGCTCATAGCAAGGTGGTGACCTACACCAGCTATAGGAACGGTACCACTGCTCATAGCAAGGTGGTGACCTACACCAGCTATAGGAACGGTACCACTGCTCATAGCAAGGTGGCGATCTACACCAACTATAGGAACAGTACCACTGCTCCTTACAAGGTGGCGATCTACACCAACTATAGGAACAGTACCACTGCTCCTTACAAGGTGGCGATCTACACCAACTATAGGAACAGTACCACTGCTCATAGCAAGGTGGTGACCTACACCAGCTATAGGAACGGTACCACTGCCCCTTACAAGGTGGCGACCTATACCAACTATAGGAACGGTACCACTGCTCATAGCAAGGTGGCGATCTACACCAGCTATAGGAACGGTACCACTGCCTCTCACAAGGTGGCGACCTATACCAACTATAGGAACGGTACCACTGCTCATAGCAAGGTGGTGACCTACACCAGCTATAGGAACGGTACCACTGCTCATAGCAAGGTGGTGACCTACACCAGCTATAGGAACGGTACCACTGCTCATAGCAAGGTGGCGATCTACACCAACTATAGGAACGGTACCACTGCTCATGGCAAGATGGTGACCTACACCAGCTATAGGAACGGTACCACTGCTCATGGCAAGATGGTGACCTACACCAGCTATAGGAACGGTACCACTGCTCATAGCAAGGTGGTGACCTACACCAGCTATAGGAACGGTACCACTGCTCATAGCAAGGTGGCGATCTACACCAGCTATAGGAACGGTACCACTGCTCATAGCAAGGTGGCGATCTACACCAGCTATAGGAACGGTACCACTGCTCATAGCAAGGTGGCGATCTACACCAGCTATAGGAACGGTACCACTGCTCATGGCAAGATGGTGACCTAGACCAGCTATAGGAACGGTACCACTGCTCATAGCAAGGTGGTGACCTACACCAGCTATAGGAACGGTACCACTGCTCATAGCAAGGTGGTGACCTACACCAACTATAGGAACGGTACCACTGCTCATAGCAAGATGGTGACCTACACCAGCTATAGGAATGGTACCACTGCTCATAGCAAGATGGTGATCTACACCAACTATAGGAATGGTACCACTGCTCATAGCAAGGTGGTGACCTACACCAGCTATAGGAATGGTACCACTGCTCATGGCAAGGTGGTGACCTAGACTAGCTGTAGGAACGGTACCACTGCTCATGGCAAGGTGGTGACCTATACCAGCTATAGGAACTGTACCACTGCTCATAGCAAGGTGGCGATCTACACCAACTATAGGAACGGTACCACTGCCTCTTACAAGGTGGCGATCTACACCAACTATAGGAACGGTACCACTGCTCATAGCAAGGTGGCAATCTACACCAGCTATAGGAACGGTACCACTGCCTCTTACAAGGTGGCGACCTATACCAACTATAGGAACGGTACCACTGCTCATAGCAAGGTGGTGACCTAGACCAGCTATAGGAATGGTACCACAGCTCATGGCAAGGTGGCGACCTATACCAATTATAGGAACAGTACCACTGCTCATGGCAAGGTGGTGACCTACACCGACAATAGGAATGCACTACTAATCACGGCACTCTAACGTCAAAGTGGCTTGTTCTCTGACAAAATAGCCAAAATACTAAATGCTGGTGTTCTGAAGTTGGATAACAGATTCATTTTATCCTGACAATAAATATCTTGATCATTGTAACATAAAAGAGACTTGGCCACAAGGAAGGGCAACTTCTGATTAGATGGAAACTGAGCCATCAATACAATTCCAGGAATGACTTGTAATACTTATAGAGAAGAACAGCCATAGACGATTTCTCAGAAAGTCTGAATCTCTGTAAGTAGCCTCAGAAATCAAAGTGACTGACCTAAACGACCTACAGGCATAATTATATGATTAACGCAAGAATGGACACTGGTCAAGTGCTTCAAAGTAGTGCATATAAAATGTATAACACACTGTCATCTATCAAGACAGCTGCCAAACCAAAACCAGACAGGGAGTTAAAAATAATAATAATAAATATACTTGGACAGGAAGATCTGGTTGTTGGATATGGTAGTTCTATTTAATGCCTGGATAAGCTTGCTCCTAGCATCAGCACATCTTTTCCTGTTCACATTTGCCCTTTTCTCTTTTTTTCTTTTATTAATCACAGTGTAGGATGACACATCTGATTATATGGAATATTTTTGATAAAAGACTGACTCAGAGGCCATTGTCCGTAAATTAAACAGGAGTCCTCATTATGCATTTTTCCAAAATCATATTCATCTGGGAATAAATTTAAAAAGCCATTATATTCATCTGGGAATAAATTTAAAAAGCCGTGTAAAAAAAACCCACAAATTCAAAAGTTAACAATTGCGTGGGGAAATTAGGATTGTGACCAGTTTAATAAGCCATCAGCATGATGTCAACCTGCTCACAAAAAGATTTATTATTCGCCGTCATTGACTCTTTGTTGTAAACATTCCAAATTTTGAGATACAAGACATTTTAAATATTAAAAAAAATCTTTAAAATAATAAACAATTTACCACCAGTTAATTTTGTTCAGGATATAATGGACAAATCACTGATATCACTTTTAAAAATTGGTCACAACTAAAAAAACTTCCAGGATTTTTATTTATTTATTTTTTCCCCCATTCTTCTTTGTGGTTTCTTCACATCAGCAATCCAAATGTAATTTAAAAATGGAGTTGACTTGTTGATTTTTTCAAAGGAATAAGTGTATCAGAAGATTAAAACAATGAGAATTTCATTTATTAGGATAAAATGTTCAAGAGTTCCAAATTACAGGTCTCCGCTGCTCAGGTAATATCGTGTTTTTCAGAATGCACCTAAAATTCCTCACACATATGTTGTTTATCCATTTAAAGACTTATTTTGTGATCTGCCTACATAAATCTATATCTATTACAAAATGTTCTTAAATAGTAAGATCACTTTGATTCACAATAAAACATGCAAGGTTTAATTGATGTTGCCATCTGTGCATCTTTTCTCAGAAATGTTTTAGTCACATCATCAAGTTTAAAATAGCATCCTTCCTGTATCCACTTAATCGTTGTTAAATTATCCTTACAGCACCCTCCCT
Source organism: Amphiduros pacificus (assembly GCA_949316495.1). Taxonomy (NCBI): domain Eukaryota; kingdom Metazoa; phylum Annelida; class Polychaeta; order Phyllodocida; family Hesionidae; genus Amphiduros; species Amphiduros pacificus. The sequence continues at coordinate 50,736,128 of OX439001.1, read as the reverse complement.
ATATTCATTTAATTATTGTTCAATTGTCATGATAGCACCCCTTCTTGTATCCTTTCAATTATTGTTCAATTGTCACGATAGCAGCCTTCTTGCATCCTTTCAATTATTGTTTAATTGTCACGATAACAGCCTTCTTTTATCCTTTTAATTATTGTTCAATAGTCACAATAGTAGCATCCTTTTATCCCTTTAATTATTGTTCAATTGTCACAATAGTAGCATCCTTTTATCCTTTTAATTATTGTTCAATTGTCACAATAGTAGCATCCTTTTATCCCTTTAATCATTGTTCAATAGTCACAATAGTAGCATCCTTTTATCCCTTTAATAATTGTTCAATTGTCACAATAGTAGCATCCTTTTATCCCTTTAATTATTGTTCAATTGTCACAATAGTAGCATCCTTTTATCCTTTTAATCATTGTTCAATTGTCACATTAGCAGCATCCTTTTATCCTTTTAATTATTGTTCAATTGTCACAATAGTAGCATCCTTTTATCCCTTTAATCATTGTTCAACTGTCACCATTTAAGGTGCACTCAAATTCCCAATATATACTTTGTTTATTCAAATAAATTCTTGTATTACCTCACACAACCTGGCATTTTCATCATAGAATCCTTTAAGGGGAAGGAAACCTTCACAAAATATAGATAAGCAATTTAGATATATATATAACATCAACAAGAATAAGACATGTTATGAAGATTGTGAGATATTATTTTTATACTTTCACTGGTCTCAAACAGTCTAAATTTATAATCAGCATTTACTGGTGGCAGACATGTTATCAATTACATTAAGTTGATAAAATCAAAGTTCACAAGCTTTTGACTATTACAAATAATTAGAATATGCTGTTATGGCAGCCATGACACCATCATCTCTTGTGCTGATCACAGGAAATCTTCAGGAACTGATTGAGTTAGAAACGACTCATAACAAGGATGGAATGACTGGAGTTTAGAATGAGGGTTTTGTTGGTCTTTATGTCTTTGATTGAAAACAAGATGATACAGTCCCAACAAAAAATATTATCTCACAATGATTTGCGACGATTATGCGAGTAATATCTTCGACCACTATATGAGTAGTATTCAATTATTTTGTAACAAATTAGTCTGGGAATATCAAAACAGAGGGCTTGAGTAGACAATATTGTACATTCTGCAGGCTGCTTGAATGTGTATATCCAAGCAAGGAACTGGTTTGAACAGCTCACACAAAGGCTTGTAATGGTCATACAATATGAATGTCAAATCAACCACCTGAGAAAGAAACTTTATGCAAAATACAAAAGTTTTTATTTATGTTAGAATATTATGATACTTTGTGCACATAATTTGGGTGAATATTTTTACAATAAGAAATACACAGCAAAATAAATCAAACTTAATAACATGAGTGAAACAAATATCTTAAATACTGTGACATTTCATTAAAAAAACATAACCCCATGGGTTGATAGCTCTGCTGACTTGAATGAAAACACATGAACTGAGATAAAGTGCAATAAGCAACCAGGTTATAATTTTCCATACAAGATCCTAATTCAGTTTTGATGAGATATTCATTAATATTTTGTAAATCATTATCTTGTTACAAATGCAATATTTCATGCACGAAATTTGTGATTTTTTCAAAAATCTAATAGCTATCACTAAGTTGTCAAGGAGGCTGCCATTTTGAATAGCATAGCCAATGAGAATCAAGATAACAAGTTGGGGCCAAATTTGATATGTAACATGCATTTTGATTGGTCAAAATCATCATCTGCTCAAGTCTGCTCTTGAAAAGGATTTAAATGATCATTTAGGAAGAAATGTTCAAAAACATTACAAAAAAGAAATGATATGCAAAGCTCAAAGGCCATTGATATAGGTTTATTCACTTTTGATGGTTGTGAGATTTTTCATGCATACAAATTTTGAATTCAAGGTCAATGTGTCAAGGTCAAAGGTCACCTGACTAAGAAATTATAACGAGGCACAGCTATGACCTAAGACATTTCTGAATACCAAGTTTTAATTTCCTCTAATAAGTGGTTGCTGAGATATGCTCCGTACAAAATTTGTGATCATCACTAAGATTTGAAGGAATCTTTATCTTCACCTCAATATCTACCTCTGTATAAAACTTGAAACATATATTACTGGTAGTTTTGGAGAAGATATTTTTTAAACATAGTGTTGATACATAACAGATATTTAGTATCTCCAGTTCATCGTTTATGAGCTATGGCCTGCGCAATAATACAAAGGTCAAGGTCACAGTATCAAGGTCAAAGGTCAAATCTGTATAAAATGTATATGGTGTTCGAAAGAGTGTTGATATATAGTAGACATGAACTAGTTTTTATTAACTTTTAATGCTTGAGATGTTGCATGTTCACAAATTTGAATTCAAGGTCAATGTGTCAAGGTCAAAGGTCACATGACTAAGAAAGTGTGACGAGGCACAGCTATGACCTAAGACATTTCTGTATACCAAGTTTTAATTTCTTCTTATAAGTGGTTGCTGAGATATGCTCCTTACAAAATTTGTGACATCAAGGTCACTGCACTAAGGTCAATGGTGACATCACTAAGATTGGAAGGAATCTGAATCTTTACCTCTATCTAGCTCTGTGTAAAATATGAAACATATATTACTGGTAGTTTTGGAGGAGAAGATTTTTAAACATAGTGACATCACTAAGATTGGAAGGAATCTGAATCTTTACCTCTATCTAGCTCTGTGTAAAATATGAAACATATATTACTGGTAGTTTTGGAGGAGAAGATTTTTAAACATAGTGTTAGTATATAACAGATATGAAGTGTTTTTTATTCATTTCTGATGGTTGTGATGTAACATTTTCACAAATTTTGAATTCATGGTCAATGTGTCAAGGTCAAAGGTCACATGACTAAAACTGTATGACAAGGCACAGCTTTAACATAAGACATTTCTGCATACCAAGTTTTAATATCCTGTGATAAGTGGTTGCTGAGATATGCTCAGAACAAAATTTGTGACCTCAAGGTCACTGCACTAAGGTCAATGGTGACATCACTAACATTTGAAGGAATCTGAATCTTCAACTCTCTATCTAGCTCTGTATAAAATAGTGTTGGTATATAACAGATATGAAGTGCATTTAATTCACTTTTAATGGTTATGATGTGGCATGTTCACAAATTTTGAATTCAAGGTCAATGTGTCAAGGTCAAAGGTCACATGTTTAAGAAAATATGATGAGGCACAGCTATGACCTAAGACATTTCTGTATACCAAGTTTTAATTTCTTCTTATAAGTAGTTGCTGAGATATACTCCTTACAAAATTTGTGACATCAAGGTCACCGCATTCAGGTCAATGGTGACATCACTAAGATTGGAAGGAATCTGAATCTTCAACTCTCTATCTACCTCTGTATTGAATATGAAACAAATATTACTGGTAGTTTTGGAGGAGAAGATTGTTAAACATAGTGTTAGTATATAACAGATATGAAGTATTTTTTATTCACTTCTGATGGTTGTGATGTGGCATGTTCACAAATTTTGAATTCAAGGTCAATGTGTCAAGGTCAAAGGTCACATGACTAAAATTGTATGACAAGGTACAACTTTAACATAAGACATTTCTGCATACCAAGTTTTAATATCCTGTAATAAGTGCTTGCTGAGATATGCTCAGTACAAAATTTGTGACCTCAAGGTCACTGCACTAAGGTCAATGGTCACATCACTATGATTTGAAGGAATCTGAATCTTCACCTATATATCTACCTCTATATAAGATATGAAAGATGTAGTACTGGTAGTTTTGGAGAAGAAGATTTTTAAAGAAATGTTGACAGACGGACGGACAGACGGACGGACAGACATTTTCCCCCCTCCTAAAGCTTTGCGAGCTAAAGTCTCAGCAGAGCTAAAAATGGCAACAAAGTTTGAGTGCTGGAAGGACTGTGGCAACTTCAGAGATAATTTGGGTTATTCCTACATAATTTCCAAGGTAATAACATTGGAATAAAATTTGTAAGTTATCATCATTTCTGTAATTAATCTTGCATAATATACCTTGAAGTTGGCTTACTTCCATTATGCACTACAGAGCGATGTGCCATGGCACCACACAGAACTCTGGCACAAAATACAAGATTGTCAGGTAAAGGTCTTCAAGGTCGAATGGCCTTCATGGAGGAGATTTCATAAGCATAAACACGCATGTAAGTCTGATGTTTATGTTTTTGCCACCCTGCACGTCATATACTATAGTAGGTGGCGCTGTCTCACCTCCTCATGTGGCATAAACGGGAACAGGCCCTTGAGGTCCATTACAAATAACAAATCTTGACATCCATTTATCAAATTTTAAAGTAAATGAATCTTGCTGCATAAGGGTCAGGCTTTGGCTCGAGAACAAACGACAATGCAAATTATATCACGAAGCAACAAAATATACTCTGAGATATTTAGTTTCTAAACTGAGTTTTCAACTCTCGTGCTATTGAAATAAATTGAGGCAAGAAGCAGGTTGTAGTACTCTAACTCAGCGTGTAATCGTGAGCCATTCATTGCCATCCATTAGGGCTGACTTTTATCAGACCTGCATCCTTACATAGGCAATCTCCCACTGCATTTATTTCTACGATAAATAGAGGGAGCTGCCGGCAGGCACTATATTGGATTACATTTGTTTTCGTTGCAATGTGATTTGTATGAGCAGGCCTGAGCACAGTACTGAGGGGTAAAGTGGTTGTCCACACAATTGTCTGCAATCAAAGGTTACACACGGACAGCATAAATCCACGCTGGATTGTCCAAGCTCATGACTTAAATTGTCTTCAGATGAGCCTCATCCGCTGGAACCCCCCTAGTCAATCTGCGTGCAAAGATTGAGATTTGTCAGTTATAGGTCAGCTGCTGTAAGCCATTTGTTACCAGGATCATTACACAACAGGGATCAGTGCTAATTCCTTGCGCCAATCTGATGCTGCAAGGCCGCCATGCTTTAACTACTTGTGGCAAATTCCTATTCTTCCAAAATCAAAATTTATTTCACACAAATCATCATAAAGCACTCCTTCTTTGCACCTATGACAATTTCACTGCTGTTGCATTTGTTTAAATTTTATCAAACATCACTGCAGAACACAGTACACATGTACCCTGCACCTCTGATATTAGTTAACAGCGTCCGGATGATGCAAAACAAAACAGGTCTTCCTTTTCATTTAATTAGTATGTTGATCTTGAAAGCCATGATCCATATGACTCATACATATAAATCTAGCAATTCCTTATTATTACATAATGCCTACAGATTTGTGCATAGTGCATAATGTTTCCAAGCTGGCAAACAACATGTTTATGATGGTTGTGTACTCCGAGGACCAGTGCAATACAGGACATGATTATGAAGTAAATTGCCTGTGCTATCAGTGGCTTCTTGCCATGTGTCATGTTTACCAGAACACCACTCGTAGCAATACACTTACCATCACAGACCCCATCGGTCCAGCCCCATATCTTCTGCCATCTTTGTCAGGGGAATTATATGCAAATTTGAACCTTGATGGGCAACAACAGAATAATATAATAATGATGACTAAATCAATAGTTATATGCACAATGCTCACATCAGATGTGAAGACCATAACTGTTTGCCCGAAGCAACGTCATCCTTCAAAGTTCCCTCCAAGATTGAAGACCAGTCATTTTATTATCACATGCTTTACACATCCTATCATATGATCAACAATTTATTATTTTGTCCCAAAAATTTTCCAAAAGTTTCTACCAAAGAAAGTATTGAGAACGATGTATGCCGTAGCATCAACCATATAAATATCCAATATTTTTTCTCCTCACACCAACACCTTTTTTGTATGATAAATTTGAGAAAGTAACCCTAATTCCCATTTTGCAATGGGGTCTTGCTGTCTCACTATTCACTCTGGCTCATTCATATCCCAGATATCCTCCTCTGCAAATCCCTGACCTGGGAATACCCTCCCTACACATCTCCTGGCCACCTCTTCTATCTTGTATCTATGACCTCCAAAACCAAAATCATATCAATTTTGTCCTCTGCTTGCCCTCTACCAAATATCATAAATAACAGGAAACGCGACTGTTCTTCTAACTTAATATGAACTGTTATTGATGTTTCACATTTTGGATTCCAATATCGTCAAACTTTTGTGTCAAATCCTTCTCTTCTAACAGTATGTTTTCTAAAAGTTTACTTCAATTAATATTCAAAGCAAATATAACTTTGAACTCTGACTGTCTGTTTGATCTCAAACCCAAGTCCTACTCCCTTCCTAACAAGGAAAATCAAAGGTCATAGACAAAAACCCTGCAGCTCAATACCTCCACTGCATTATTTCTTGCAAATACTAAGAAACGGCGCAATCTTTTCTGATTTCAATTTCAGCCTTTAATCTCCTCTGATGAACATTTCAGTCCACCGCCTGCTTGGCCCGTGCTAAACGATCCTGTGGGCACATTATCAAAGTTTTCTCTACGCAACTGTAACCAGATCAAATGCATCTAACAGCTCCGGCTTTATATCATGATGGAGCAAAAAGATTTTCAATTTCACCACCAATCACGTTTTCCATTCCAGATGATTATTGAGAAGTTGAGATTGTCTTGATCAGATCTAACCCTGTCTGGCCTGGATTGGCATCCCTTTTTGGCTGAGAGAAAGGATTGGGGTTTCTTTGTTTATCCAGGATCTAGGCATTTTTCTTAAGTGGCAATAAGATAATGGCTTAGCATTATCAACTGATATTTCAAACTATGGGATTTTGCTATGTAATCACAATAGATCTAATTATATTCTTCACGGTTTGCTCCACAAATATGGGGAATATTACATATTAGCTGCAGATTGTGCCAGAGCTAAAACATGTGACTGTCAATATATTCTAATGGTGAGCAATGCTATAGTCCTGTGTATGAGTTGTGCCTGTCAATATCTCATGCAGTCCTGCCCAGCAGTCTTGCCTGTCAATATCTCATGGTGAATCATGCCGCAGTCCTATCTAACAGTCCTGCCTGTCAATATCTCATGGTGAGTCATGCCGCAGTCCTGCCCAGCAGTCTTGCCTGTCAATATCTCATGGTGAGTCATGCCGCAGTCCTATCTAACAGTCCTGCCTGTCAATATCTCATGGTGAGTCATGCCGCAGTCCTATCTAACAGTCCTGCCTGTCAATATCTCATGGTGAGTCATACTGCAGTCCTGTCTAACAGTCCTGCCTGTCAATATCTCATGGTGAGTCATGCTGCAGTCCTGCCCAACTGTCTTTCCTGTCAATATCTCATGGTGAGTCATGCTGCAGTCCTATCTAACAGTCCTGCCTGTCAATATCTCATGGTGAGTCATGCTGCAGTCCTGCCCAACTGTCTTTCCTGTCAATATCTCATGGTGAGTCATGCCGCAGTCCTATCTAACAGTCCTGCCTGTCAATATCTCATGGTGAGTGATACTGAAGTCCTGTCCATCAGTCTTGCTTGTCAATACCTCATGGTTATCCATGTGGCAGTCCTGTCCAGTATTAATGCTTGTCAATATCTCATGGTTATCCATGTGGCAGTCCTGTCCAGTATTAATGCCTGTCAATATCTCATGGTTATCCATGTGGCAGTCCTATCCAGTATTAATGCCTGTCAATATCTCATGGTTATCCATGTGGCAGTCCTGTCCAGTATTAATGCCTGTCAATATCTCATGGTTATCCATGTGGCAGTCCTGTCCAGTATTAATGCCTGTCAATATCTCATGGTTATCCATGTGGCAGTCCTGTCCAGTATTAATGCCTGTCAATATCTCATGGTTATCCATGTGGCAGTCCTGTCCAGTATTAATGCCTGTCAATATCTCATGGTTATCCATGTGGCAGTCCTGTCCAGTATTAATGCCTGTCAATATCTCATGGTGAGTGATACTGAAGTCCTGTCCATCAGTCTTGCTTGTCAATACCTCATGGTTATCCATGTGGCAGTCCTGTCCAGTATTAATGCTTGTCAATATCTCATGGTTATCCATGTGGCAGTCCTGTTCAGTATTAATGCCTGTCAATATCTCATGGTTATCCATCTGGCAGTCCTGTTCAGTATTAATGCCTGTCAATACCTCATGGTTATCCATGTGGCAGTCCTGTCCAGTATTAATGCCTGTCAATATCTCATGGCTATCCATGTGGCAGTCCTGTCCAGTATTAATGCCTGTCAATATCTCATGGTTATCCATGTGGCAGTCCTGTCCAGTATTAATGCCTGTCAATATCTCATGGTTATCCATGTGGCAGTCCTGTCCAGTATTAATGCTTGTCAATATCTCATGGTTATCCATGTGGCAGTCCTGTCCAGTATTAATGCCTGTCAATACCTCATGGTTATCCATGTGGCAGTCCTGTTCAGCAGTCCTGCCCGCCAATATCTCAAGTAATTTTGCCTGTCAATATCTAATGGCAATTCACGCTGCTGTCCTTTATTTAGATTTACATTTTCCTTAGTGTTTAAAAAACAAATAGCAATCCAGGTTACAAGAAAAGTTGTAGAACTTTGTAGAACTGTCCATAGCAGTTTACAGTACAAGACTAGCAGATTCTTCTGTTTTTTTTATGTGATATTTACACAAATCAAAATGATGCATTTACTCTTTGTTGCAAAGGTAAATTCTGACAAATTGAAGTCAGAATTCAACAGTTGGTAGATGCCTCCACAATTCACAGGCTCTAATGCAAGAACATCCTAAACTCAAAGAACACAAAGAATTTCATTAGGTTGAGCTCCACCTAATAAAGTGACCTTGAGCACCCGAGAATGTGATTCTCATGCGATTTGGAGTTGCTAAGCCAGAGCCACATTGATTTGTTGTCATATTGAAATTAAGTAAACATTATGTTTTAGATATACCCCAATGCATATTTCTTATGAGATGTCTATCTATATCCATTAAATAGTTATATCAGTATCCAATCCTATTCATGGATAGACATTTGAAAATAAAGACCCTATTTAAAATCACTCACTCACTCAAGTATTTTGAGCTTATGAAATGCAGAGGTGGGTCAACATCATTATTACACAAGGCTTCTGAGGTTTTTATATTGTTCTATGGAAAAACAGATGGACCAAGGCAACAGAAAATGGCCTTTTAGTCAGATTTGGCTTGGATGTGAAAAGTGAGCTTGGACATCCCATATTGTCAACTGATTAAAAGGTGCCTAGCTGCAACCATTCAATAGTTGGAGTGTTACTCTCATTGATCCATTCAATGACAAATGACCTTTCCCAGGTAAGGTCAATTTTATCCATTTTCAATTAGCAAGCTGATCATCTCAAATGGGTAAAAATGCTTTTGAGGTATCTACATTACAGTAACCTTTCAACAAAAACAGCAGTCATGCTATCACATCACAGGCATTGATTGGCAGCTGGACAGATGGATTGATAACATTACAATGACAGCCGCTGTCGGCACTTTCCATGGCTGAGGGGTAACGATGCTGCCTATTAACCTCCTTATCCTAACTCACCAAGACATATAATTGCTAGCATTGACTCACCTCACCCACCCGAAGTCTGTTATTCTGGCAAGCCAAATGTAGACTAGAGCACTCCTGGTGGAGGTTCCTTGCATTAACATTGGCCCCTCGTTTCAGGAAAACTTCGACTAGTTCAAGATGTCCATGGAGTGCAGCAACATGTAGGGGAGTGAACCCATCACCATTGCTACTGTTTATGCTGACCCCACTAGATGGCACTGTAGTTAGCTGAAAGAAAATATCACGTTAATGACAAATTAAATACATATAAATATCGCAGGCCTCCACTTGTTGATCTTTAAAGATTTCATGGAATGGGTTTTTTATTGCAAACTTTTTAATTTTTTTGTAGCATTTATTTGGTGACTGATGAAAAAGAAATAAAGATCTGCAATTCTATCACTGGTTGCTTAAAGTACAAAATTACTTTCATGTTCAGCACATCATCAAAATCCAATATCAGAACAATAATTGAGCCGGAAAGTCAGACAAATTAAACGTAGTAAATTAAATCAAAATGTTGTGAATCTCAAAATATAAGCTTTGTATTATTAAAGAGAAAGAGGTTCTCTATAAAAAAATAGGTAAGGCCAAATTCTGTCAACTTTCTAGCCCATAGAAAATGGTACTTTGCTGAGTACTTAGGAAGGTTGGCTGTTACCATCCCTTATGAACTTTCATATGCTGTGAGGGTTCATACAGGAGGGGGCCAGAAAATCAGCCAACTTGGAAGGTTTAAAATTCAATTTTTCATATTTCTAACATTCAAATGACATTTTGACCTCTGAATACATGGTTACTGAGCAAACACCTCACAGAAAATTCAAAGTTGTTTTGAGGATTCAAAAATAACTTTTTAAAAATTCTATGGATTCAATCAGATTACCTGACATTCAGAATTTCCCTCACATGTAAAGGACAATAATTTGAATATTAAGCAGAAATCATGTAATGACAAATATCATATATAACATTGATAACATTGTTTGTATACTGGCTAACTAAAATGAGCCTCTTTAAGTTTGTCCCTGTGCACTTTTATTTTGACATATTGTATGATTCAAACTCAACCTCACACATATCTCATACATATAATTCTTCATTAGAAGCAGTACTTAAAATTAGGTCAAAAAAGGCCAAATTACCCTTTTACTATAATTTGTGCAGAGCCAATTATACGAAAGAATCGCTGCCCCGAGGACCTTAAGCTGATGATGAAGATGAAGAGGAGGCAACCTTGACTAGGTTTTATCTATATAACGCTGAATATCCAATTATTTTGATGTTCTGTCCATTTCTTGTCATGTCAGCTGCTTGAGGGAATTAATATACTTTGCTGATATAGACTATGCCACTGACATATTAACCGAAAGAAGTGCCTGGGGATTCACTGTTTACAGATAATGACAAGATGCCCCTGACAAATTCACCATTAAGAGCCTGGGGTATATTTGTACTTAACCTAACTTGATCTCAGGATGTTGCGGAAGGATCTACCTGATGATACAACTGTGCATGCAATGTCCTCAAGTAATAGAGGTAAAGATGTTCACTCATTGTCTAATTAATCTGTTTGAACGCAATTCTGACAAATGTTTCCACCACCTGACCTACCTTTTGGAGAGGCTGGCACTTTTCACACTGACAGAGGGGGTGGCACAGGATTTTATCTTTCACATCATTTATGGACTGCTCTGTGTCATCCCAATCCTCGTCCTGCCAGCCTAAATGATAAAGCACCTGAAAATAAAAAAAGGTTAACAGAACATTACATCATTGCTCATTTGATTTACTGGAACTAATACTGGTATTATCAAACAGTTGATCACATCTAAACAAAAAAAGATCCACAACTTTATGAGGGATGGACTAACACTCCCTATATAAGGGGGCCCATTGTGGTGATTGTTTATATCCCAGGAGAAAAAAGTAATTAAAAAAAAAAAATTATGTGCAGTTCATTGCAGACTTCTTAGCAAATGCATAAGGTCAAAGGTCAAAAGTTTGATGATGTACACCTAATCCCTTTGGTGATGATTAACAACTAAGAAGTGCCTGTCATTCATCCCTGGGATAAACTCACTGGACAGACAGACAGATGCTACAGGCTCTGACAATACCCCTTCCATTGATGTTAGTCATGGGGTAAAAACTATAAGCTTAATGGGAAACCATTAATAATGATATGTACAGATACAAATATTTACAAATAACTATATGGCTGCACTCTGTGAAAAACAAGTCATGAACTCGAATCAATGTCTGTTATGCAATAATAAAATATAGAATGTCAGGCACCACCTTTGAAGCCCTAATGAGCTTGTATCATTTGATAGTATGGCCCTATGAATCACATGTGCACATGCAACATCATGGTAGATAACATGCTACTTAAGACTTTCATTCATTTCATAAAGCAAGCTATGATATAATTACATTAACTCTCCTGTACATGTACATATATACTGTATGCATGTAATTCCTTAATAAGGGGTGGGGGAGCTCTGAACCGTTCTGAGCAGTAAATTTGAACCAATCTGTACAATTCATGTCATTCTGAATGCTCACAACTGATCTGGACTCAAAATCTCATCATTCTAGGCACTCGCAACATAATTAGGCATTTAATCGCAGCCAATATGATTGGAAAATGAGCGGTGGCATATGGTGAACAATAGCCAGACTGACAAAGTTGTTTTCCTTTATTGTTATATATCGTCGACAATGATACACAAATTTTAAAGAAAATCACACTCTCATCAGTTACAGACAAAAGATATATGATCCTCTAGAATGACCTTTTAATGAGATATTGGCCAAATTTCAACACATATTTGCTGAAGTTTAAGGTTGCATAACAAGGAGTAATTCCTGACATGGGGGCGCAAATATTACCATAAAAACATTACACTGTAGACTATTACACTATAAATAACAAGACATTGTTACACATTCATCTGTAATGAAATTTGTACAATTTTGTGATGATTTTAATACAACTCTGATGCCTTTTGTGAGACAGAACCATCTAGATTGAACCATCAGAATTGGTTCAGAACAATGGTAAGACGTCATACCACCCAGATATGCTGCGATTTCAGCCCAGAACAGTTCAGAGCTCTCCCGCCCCTGTTAATAGAACTGGAACACATTTTCAAGGTCAATATCCTTTACCACAAAAAGAAAGGATGTCCTGTCCACTGAGCATACCACAGGCCAATTACTGGTTGTCATTTAGCATCAAGATAGTCAGTTGAACAAATCTGTACATTGTTTTACATGGGCCTAGATACCAACCCAGAACATATCTTAGAAACTAAATTTTGGAAATATTCATTCACTTTCCTGTAAATCTTATCATGCACTAGAGTACTCCAAGAGTAGTATTTAATCAGGAACTCATTGATTTATTATGAACCTTCTGTGCACCCCCTCCCCAGTCCATATGGGATGTTAACATTTCCTTTTTAATATATATTGTTCCTGCAGTCAGTTACTTTAAGATTTTACCATGTTATGTATCCTTTTAATGGATTTCTTTTTGTTTTGTTTAACCAGTTCTTGTAATCACATCTGAAACATATATTTTTTCTTTCCTCTACTTCACGCAGGGCCAATTAATCTGTCCTCAAGAAGCTTAGGAGGATAACTGCAGGTCACAACCAAACAAACTTCAAACTAGAAACTGAGAGCAATATCCATAGCAGCTAATATTTCTGGTGATTGTTTCTCTTACATTAGGAGGCCATGGGCTGCTGTGTCACAATTGGAAAGGTTGTTGGTTTGATTCCCAGCCATGCATGAAATGGCATGAAATTCATGTTACAATTTATCATATGAGTTGAGGCCCATGTTTTAAGTGTTAACCCATTATCCTTATAAATCTGTGACTGGATGTGTTATCATGTAAAGGGCCTGCGACATAACAATTCAGTGAGGCATATATGCTACAAGGGACAAAGAATTTAATGAGGCATATATGCTACTAGTAGGTCTTCTCATGATATAACATTATATAATATTGAAAGTGATGTAAAACCCTAAAAAATTGAAACTTAAACTTTCTTATCAATATAAATTATTTTCTCTGGCATAGTCATTGCCTCAATTTCAAACCAATGAAATAAGCTGCTACCTGGTAGGCCTAATGAGACCACTGGTTGGCAGGAAGATAGGTGCAAGCCATTGTGTTAAAAGAGTTACAAGAAAAACCTAGAGTTTCTCCATTAGATAGTTGATATTAAAAGAGATATGATCAAAAGGCAGGAGGGCTCATTTTAACTCTCATGTTCTCTTGTAAAACATTGGTACATTATCTCTACAGATCATCTCTATCCAGACTAGCTTCATATCATATTAGACAGACAAATATATCTATATAATGTATATTCTGATGAATTTTCACAGATTGTAAAAAGCTCAATTTTTCTCCATTTCTGAAGTAGCCAATAAAACATTGTTATGTCTACTAGCATCATTGTGTTTATTACAGGTTTCTGCTCACTGATCAAATTCCAATGGATCAAATTCAGCCCTCTGTTGCATCTCGCTTTACATGTACTTCCGAAGAAAACCTGCAGCACTACTGTACAAGATGCCCTCTAAGGAAATCATGGTCATTGAATCAATTATGAGCAAAAACACGATTTTTTTTGCCACCATTAATGGCAGGTTTCTGGCAAGGTTAATGGTGTATACCCACAAGTAGGAAATAGATATTTGCCGGATACACTAATGGTGTCACTGTGTAAGCCATGTCTCTACCAGAGTACTCGTCTCCAGATGACAAAGCCATTTTATAGACCTGATGACAGTGCAGTCAGACACAAGAAAGAAGCTAGACATGATACAACTCTGTCGTAAAAACACACAGAGAAATATTTCTGATATCAACCATATCAAATTCAGTCCTAAATTTATAAAGTGGAAGAGGAGAGCGGGATACCGAAAAAAAGCATTAAACAATTTAGTCAGGCTTAGCTGTTGGGTGACAACATCTGATGATGTTTACTTTGAGTGGTGTAAATAAATGTTTAAGCATTGGCTCTGTTTGACATATCTGGCTCATCTTAATGAGAGATAAGATAGAGGTTTTAACTGAATGTAAAAAGATTTGTTTCACATTCAGAATTACTTTGAGTTATACACTCCTCTCTCAACAAAGTCTAACAATAATTTTTTTTAAATATTCCATATTTCATATAACACACATAAAGATGTCATAAATATCTATGCACAAATACAGTTTCAAACTTTTTTTATATTTTCTCAATGTGATATCTTCAAGTCAGCTAGGTTGGAAAAAAAGAAGAAAAAAAAAACACTTGTTAAAAACTAAGAGCTTGGTTGCAGGATGTCTCTACTGCCTCATCCATTTACAATCAATGGAGGCGAGAATAGAGACTCGGTTAACCAGGCTGTCAGCATCTGTGGCAGGAGGTGTGAGATACAAGTGACCTAGCCAATCAGACTGCGGCGAGTGGGAGAGCAGAGGACGGGGGACATTTAGATCAGGGCTAACTACTGTGGATTAATTGAGAAGCCTGCATTATACCAGGTCTGTCTGCATCTGACAAGGCACCCACCTGTCGCCTTTTATAGCCTTCTTTTCCTCTTTCACACACATTCATTGTGTTGTGTCTGGGAATAATTTGAAGAGTGGAAAAAAGGGTCATAAAAAGGGGATTTCTCCCAGCAGAAAACAATAAAAGTTTACCCTGAAGGGGTTCTTTTCTATGCAGTCAGCAGTAAACCCCTGTGGCCATCACAGTGAAATTTAATTTATGACTTTGGTAAGCACTGCACAGGAAGATACTGACCTTGGTGACAATGATGGATTTGATTTGTACACTTCTATTAAGTACACTGCAGGAAACAGCCTCTTGCATGACTCCCCAGGAGTATAATGTTTTACACAAACCCTCACATAGCTCTCAACATTTGGTTATTTTATCTAAAGCATATTAATGGGCTTCTAATTCAAATATTATAAGAATTATTCTATGATCTGAGCTGATAAGTTAAAAGTTCACAACATACTTGTTAAAAAGCATGCATCCTGTCTAGACTTTTATACTGAGATCAAATGAATCTTTCAATAAATGACCTTCGTTTTATTTTCTCTGCCTATTCATGTATATATTCTCTGCTCTTTACAAAGCAATTTGAATATTCAACCCACACAGCTGTTCCCCTTTTAAACTCAATAAGTCTGGGGCAGTCAATTGCAACTTCTAGATTTGCAGTCTCAAGGGAATTTGGAACATATACACTGTCTGAAGGTCTTCTAGATTTTGTACATTCTGTTGATTCCTCAGCAATTATTAACTGATCAATTCAGGAATATTTTGGCTTATATGTCTCTTAGATATATGATAGAAGATATATTGAAAAAATATGGACGTTATCAATGGTAAAACTTGCCCACAAAAAAGTAATTTAGAAAATTAAATTAGGATTGGTGCATCTTGACATCAAAGCAATTCAAAAAGTCAAGACTGGTGCTGAGATGCTCCTTGACACCTTTAGCCACTGACTCTAAACATTAAAACTTCACTGATCTGTATGCCTTCCCCAATCCTTGTTCAATCTATGGTCTACCCCTATACTTTGCCTGCCATCCCTTTATCTGTTTACCTGTCAGATAGTATGGGTTTCCTACGAGAGACTATCAGCAAAGTGTTTCCTGTGCCCGCTCATCTCTGAGACACTACTAATCTACATGTATGTGTGTGAAATCAAACCATTATTTGTATACTATGCCATCTTGATCTTTTAGAATGAGTAATCTAGTGGAGACTGATGTCCAAATATGCACATATATGCAAAGTAATATAGGACTCAAACTCTGAACCTTAGCACACTTTAGGTTTTTAACATCAGCTGGAAATGTATGAAAGAACACCAAAATTCAAGAGGGCTTCCAATTTTAGAATTAACAAAATAGGAATTGTCACATATCAATTCTCCTGGCCAATCCCTTTAATTGAGGTACATCATGACCTTTCACCAAATTTTAATTGAATTCTTTAAACTTAGCTCAAGATCATTAACAAACAACACTCCATAAAATGCATTCCTGGTGTAAATTTGGCCTCACCTTTTCATAAAGTGATCACATTCATAAGATTTTCAGAGATCAGGAAATATGCCCTTAGAATGTAGGTCAAGGTTACCAACAAATGCACCATTTCAAGACATTGAAAAGACACAATTTTTGCCTGGAGGTAAAGAAGGAATTTTGAATTATGATAACCATTATCTTTCATTGTATAAGCCTCTTGCTATCCTGGTTTATGGGCCAAATGCTCAAACTCAAAACACAGAATCAAATATTGCGATTAAAAGACAGAGTTAGGCATAAAATGTCAAATTTGTCAACTATATATTCTCTGCAGCAAAATGTGTGCTGATGGAAGAAGGATTGGCCTAATTGGGGCTCTCTCTATTGCCTCACCCTAGAAAAATAAAACAATAAAAGTTTATGGCCCTTTCCCATGATCCATAAATCTGGAGACTTTTGTTCCCACGATTTATGTTCTAACATTTATGTCTTCACCCCCAGGATAATATATGCAACAACTTGTGAGAAATAAGGCAGCAAAAGCACACAAGTGCATCCGTCTATTTGCTGGCTGTGCGAGACGAGGTATTGCCCGCTAATCTGGGCTATATCCTGACAACAGGACACTGTATATATTAATTGTATTAGCGCCTGATTGCCTTGCTCCTGAATGGCAGACTTATTACACGACCAAATCGTATCCTCGACATCAATTTTGTGGAGATATTATTCCTTGCCACACATCTGAGCACTTCCTGCCCGTGTCACACTTGCCATGCAAGGTTTCCTGCCATAATCTTTGTGAATGGTATTCTGGGATAGCGAGCAAGCTGGCTTCATATTACTTAACTGTCACATCGCATTCTTCCAAAGATGCCACCTTATTCTCGCTCACACAGGACAAACACAAGCTTTCTCTGATTTAGATTTTTGCACCTGCTGTATGTACACACCTACTAGAATGCTTCTCTCATTTCCCAATGTTGCGCTTTTTATAATGCCTTTCATTGCTTTTTAAATATATATTTATATATTTCCATGATGTACTAAATGAGATTTTACAAAATATACATTAATGTTAATGTCATTTGTGTAGTCAATTGTGTAGGAGTTAATTATTTCATGCACTTTTTGCCAAACCAACTACTGCTGATATTTAATCATGCCATACAAAGTTTAAATATATATCACAAATATTTGATAAATATCTAAGTGTCCAAAAAAAACTAGCTGGTTGAAAACAGGAGAGAGAAATACCATACAAAGTTGTAGTGCGAGACAATAATGAGGGTTGGTGCCATCTTGTGACACTTTCATGGCCTCACTTATCTCCCGTCATCTTAATAACATGCCAAGGGTCCTGGATACCGCCGAAACAATGTAGTAATAAAAACGCTGCATTGTTATCGAGACTGCTCAACAATTTTCAGCATCATTCGAGGACAAGCTTTCATCATCAGACGCATTTAAGATGTCGACAACAATCATGATAATCTTACAGATTACCAAATACTTCAGTGACAAATGACAAGCTGCATCATGCATGCATCATAAGTGTAGCCATCAGCTGTGCCCAGAGACAAGTCATAAGCCTAAAATCAATGTAATATCACCTGCCATATTTCAGGATGGTAACCTTATAATGAATGCATTGCATGATGGTAACCTTAGAATGAATATCTTCTGGTGCATACAATGTGTCTGTTATGTCATGAGTCTCAACTCTGTCATGAAATCTTTTTTTTCTCTCAGAAAAACATATTTATCAAAAATCGCAATACAACAATAGCATATTACAGGTATACTGTCAGTACAATACTAATTGTTTAACACGCAACATTTTAAATGTCCCCAGTTTGTTCACACATGGCAGCCTAATTTGGCACTGATTTTGAATTATAAAAATTTATATAAATGTTAGAGTACATGTATATTAATATACATATTGTATATGATTCGATTAACTTCGTTGTGAAAAAAAATTTTGATACCTAAGAAAATTCATGATTGTAAAGATAACATTTTATACAGCAGAGTATTGTATCATGGGAAACATTCTTGAGTCACTTTCGTCATGATATAGAACTCCTGTGAGTTTCATTTGTATCATGTGCTACATTCTTGTGTGCCACTTGTGTCATGAGATAGAACTGTGAGTTTCAATTGTATCATGTGCTACATGGGCGACAGGGCCTTTTCCTCTGCCGGCCCCAGACTATGGAACTCTCTCCCTAGTGAGATTATGACTAGTACCTCAGTCACCTCGTTTAAGAGCAGACTGAAAACTCATCTTTTCAGGACGCATGTCCTGAACACAGCGCTATTCACTTGTATCGTGTGCTACATTCTTGTGTGCCACTTGTGTCATGAGATAGAACTGTGAGTTTCACTTGTATCATGTGCTACATTCTTGTGTGCCATTTATGTCATGAGATAGAGCATCTGAGTTTCACTTATTTCAATTCTAACATTTGGCAAATTTGCACATTCAAAATCACCACAGATGGCATGTATTGTTTAAAAGAATGTCTTAAATCAGCAGAATTAAAAACCATTTTCATGCAACAATAGCCTGTAAATGTGGCGATGAATACACTGATTAACCAAGAAAATTAACGCAATGTAATTTCATTGAAATAATTTGAAAACAAAAACAAAAACAAAAACATTCACTGGGCACATCCGCAGAATTTCAACGGATTACCAACACCTCACTTTAGAAACACACTTATATTTTATGGAATTGTTTGAGCATGTTCAGATTTTTATACATACCCCTTGGTGAGTCAATTTCAGAATTTGTATTATGAGAGCGTAAAAATGAATCTAAAAAGCTCAGCCCTGGAGATTGTCTGTCCCATTTACAACTGGGTGTTTGCCCCATACTGCATTTATATTGCCCATCAAATGTTAAGAGTCCTCTCGAGAGCTAGGCATTTGGGTGCCGCTGACCACATATTTAACGGGTAACAGGGCAGTCAATAGAACTGTGCGACTTTAAGGGGTCGTCTATCATAACACTGACAGATTTATGTCAATGACCCCTCGGTCGGGGGCTGAAACAATAACCAGACAAAGCCAGACTTTATGTCAAAGGCTTTTATTGGTAATCCACTTAGCATGGACCTTTATTGTGGGGTGAAGTCGGGACAGGACCGTCTTTACACTTAATGTTGCCCTCTTGCACTTGTTTCTGGCTTAGCAGATGTGACAGGCTCGGTGCTTGATTTGGTTGAGGGATTCATCCTGCATACAGAGTCTAATCACATCTGTATCCTTTCCTCATATACGATGCACAAATAATGCACACATAATGAACAAATAATGCACACATAATGAACAAACAATGCACATACAATGCACATGCAATGCACATACAATGCGCATGCAATACACATCCAATACATATACAATGCATATACAATGCACATACAATGCACATCCAATACATATACAATGCATATACAATGCACATACAATACATATACAATGCATATACAATGCACATACAATGCACATACAATACATATACAATGCACATACAATACATATACAATGCATATACAATGCACATACAATGCACATACAATGCAGACACAATACACTGTACAATGCACATACAATGCATATACAATTCATATACAATGCACATACAATGCATATACAATGCACATACAATGCACATACAATGCAGACACAATACACTGTACAATGCATATATAATGTACAAACTATGCATCCTATTCTATACTTTTTGCATAGAATAGGATTTCATCATTCATCACTTGTCTCATGATGTTATTATTATCATGGGGATGTAATAAATGTATAACATCCCATTATTCATACTGTACTCCTAAATCATTATTAATTGACAAGTTCAAGATCTACAAGGATTTCTTCAGAATAGCTCATAAAAGTCCGAGAGGATTTTAACTTGTACGTTGCCCAAGAATTTAACACCATATAAAGAAACCTGCTAAACGTTCTAAATGGATTAGCATATAAACACTTGACATATGTATGATGATTATGAGAATGATGATTATGAAATTATGAGAATGATGATTATGAAATTATGAGAATGATGATTATGAGTGATTTTCAGAAAGACTAAACCCATTATTTAGAAGCTAATATCTTTTGCATTTATGACCATCATAAAACCTAAACAAAAGAAGGTACACAAATGATAATTCAATAGGAAAGTTAACTGGGTTTCTTTACAACCTACAAATAGCCTAGCTTTAGGGCAAGAAAATATTGGCACCATGTTCCACATTACACCATTGTGCTTAACACAATCCAAGTCTTTAACTAAATTGTTGCTGACACACAAACCACGGAGGTTGGGACATGCAGGCAGTGGGGACAACAACCCAGACACTGCTTACACCACATACCATGCCACTGTCCACTCTCCTACTTTGTGCCTTATTTCAACATTACTTGGGGCAATGTGCAAACCAGCTTATGCTTTTCAGGCAGTATTTTTTGCCTTTTTTCACAATTTAATTTGAATATAGGAAAAGGTGCAGCCTTCCAATACCTGATATAATATTGTATTTTTACATTCCCTTTTTGAACCAAAACAAAGTGGCAGATATCAGATTTAAGTACATGTAGCAGAGACAATTTAATTCTGAGCAAACATATGTAAGTAATTTCTGCAAGTGTGCATTATATTGGATCAGATGTCTGAGGAAAAAATGTTCCGGAGAGCCATACAAGTGTTACAGACCGGTACTCTAGTCTGGCAGCCTGCCGGGGATCTGTTCCATTATTCTGTAAGCAGATTATCCTCTTAGATAGGCCACACCTCATCTACAACATGTCACACTGGATTCTCCCTGACACCACTCCCAATCTGAATCACTCACTACTAAATGGGACATAAATGTCTACTTGACCTCTGACTGACCTCCTCAAGTACTCACTAATAACTAGGACATGAATGTCAACTCAACATCTGTCTGACCTCAAGTACTCACTAATAACTAGGACATAAATGTCAACTCAACCTCTGCCTGACCTCAAGTACTCAATAATAACTAGGACATAAATGTCAACTCAACCTCTACCTGACCCCAGGTACTCAATAATAACTAGGACATAAATGTCAACTCAACCTCTGCCTGACCTCAAGTACTCAATAATAACTAGGACATAAATGTCAACTCAACCTCTGCCTGACCTCAAGTACTCAATAATAACTAGGACATAAATGTCAACTCAACTTCTGCCTGACCTCAAGTACTCACTAATATCTAGGACATTTTATTTTTCATAACTTGACACAAAATGCAAAAACAAATACTACCCAGCTTGCAAGGCCTTCTGTGATCGAAATATGTTTGATGCTTTATGATCAAATACACCAATAAAGATTTATGTTAATTCAAATGAACTGTTTGAACTCATCTGAAAAGACACTATTTGAAATTTCTTGATGCGTTACATACAATATGAATAATTTTTAAATGGCATTTTAGACCATCTTTCTTCTCAACATATAAAAAACTATTGTCCAACAAACATACCATATTTATATCACCATCTGCCACACTTTTAAATAGTTTCTCTACACGTTTCTCATGCTCGGACACAGGTTTGTCGACGGCACCCTTGCTGGCCCGTCTGACACTGGCTGCTGAGCTGGCCCAGGCGAGGTTGGGACATGACGCGGAAGTGATGTCATTGGAAGCAACAATCTTCACACCTGCAGGCTCTGTGCTGGGCGTAGGGGACACGGGGGTCGGAGGTACACTCCTTGTGGCCTAAAATACAAACACAGTGTCTCTTTACAGCAAGCATAATGATAAACAGGATATCACAATTAGTTCATTTTTGTTTATGTCAAGAATACCATTTTGGTAATTTAGTGATTAAAAATAAACCTAATATCTTTTATTTATGTGGGAAAGACATTTCCAAATTATGTTTAGAAATATGATATTAAGGCAAGAACATGTGAGTGCAGTGCTCAGGGAGACAGATCTCTCAAGTTGGTCCGGTGGAAGGATCTCATGAGTCCGAAGTCCACTGCAGATAGATGGGGTTAATTAATTTTATATTACCACATTCAGTGAAACTAGGCCACTTACAAAGCACTATAAGAAATGGGTGTAATTCTGTCTCAACTGAGTGAACAGTCATCGGACTCAGTTTCAAGATTCACACAAAAGGTTGCATAGGCTGTACACGATTGGGTCCGGCAAGTTAGCCCGGGTTATCCCGTTTCTCCGCGATTGAACCGGCGGGTTCCGGCGGCGGAAGGCGGCGGAAGCCGACCTCCGCCCTCTGAATACCCTCGGCGAATTCGGCGGGACAAAATGGAGGATCCGGCGATCTGCCGCTCTCGCCGCCGGCTAGACGGCGGGTGCCAATCGTGTACGGCCAGTCTCTGCTAACAGGGGCCCCACCTGTCTGTGTTTCAAGGTCCCCATGACACAAATCTAAAATGTCGTCTGCTCCAGGTCAAAATAAACCCAGGCAGTCATCATGTTCATTTCAGAGAAATTAACACATGATTTGTTGAAAAATTGGCTGATTACATTTATTTTATAAATGACAAATTTTATGACATTTGTACACAAATATATTCAAATAAACATTTTATTCAGTTCAAAATTATGTAAATATGAAAAGAATCTTTAAAAAAGATAGAGGGATAGTAGTTAGCAGAGGGGTGATCTATGAAAGTAGTTCGGCAGAGGGTGATCTGCGAAAAATATCTCATGGGTGCAGAACACTCTATTGAGGCACCAAGTATGAGATAAAACATAAATTTTAATTACCATGTTGAAAACAGACAACTAGTTAATTATTTGTTGAGGTTGGTGTGTAAGTGATGTAAGGGCCTTTATTCTAATGCCATGAGCAGACCTAGTCTTTTATTATCATTATCATTATTATCATTACTATTATCATTGTGAATGCCCTGTGAGGCCTACCTGAATGTGTCTTTGGCTATTTCTCCTTATAGATGATCTTCTCCTAGCCTTGGTGGCCTGCTGCAGTTGGAGGTTGTTCTCGTGGACTTCTCTCTGTAATCTCCTCGCCACCCTCATGTTGTGTGCATAGTGCAGTGGAGACTGTCGCCGTCTGTTTGTGATCTCCACCGAGGCGTTATTCTCCAGTAGAATGTCTACTATATTTACTGCAATATAATCAAATTTTCAAAATGGTAATTTCTTAACTGGAAAGAGTATTATGTAAATTGAAATTGAAATAGCTGAGTACTTAATGAACATATATTTTCATTTTCCATTTCTATTTTTGAAATCTCAGTCTGAAAAAATAGCTTAAAGTAGGATTTATTTCAGGATATCAGATACACTCATGACTAGATTAAATATGACTAAAATTACATGTCAAAATGTAACATCATGATTGGCATATATGACTGACATATGTCCCTGACGCATTTGAGAGAAACTTGGTACTTTTTCAGACACACTTCTGTATGCATTATGTTTTACTATATTTAAGACACATATATGGGATATTTATGTTTTAAATAACTTCTATATACTCTACCTGCCACATTTACTTTTAAAAAGTCAGAAGACACGCACAATTATACTTTTCTTTGCACATTTCTTTTGTCAAAATGAAAAATATTATTTAAAAATTCTTAAATTAATGGAATAATTTTCATATTTAACAAATATTCATTGTATCAAATTTGGGCTAAAGCATTAAAATTTGCATTATATTGACATCAATTGTGCAACCCTTCTGTCAAAAGGCAATTTGGTAAAAGGCAATTTGGAAAAAAATATAAATGAAAGTAAAATAATCATCTGGACTGATCGTAAGATGCAACATTCATGAAAGTTGAATTGACATAAGATATAACATATTTTAAAAATACCCCAAGGCATCTAGATACCAAGGCACGGGTGCAAAGAAAACACTCAAGATGAGATGATAATACTAAAACATTGCCTCCCCCCATGTCCCTTTAATTACATTAATATTTCAAATATTGGAAAAAAGTATAAAACTTTCGTCTAGAAAAAATCTCAGATGTGCATAAGTCTAAGGTGTCTTTTCAATTCTTTAAGAATAATGTTTGACACCTCAAAACCTATGAGCGACACCCACACCATCTCTGTGGAGACAAGCACACTCCCTACAGAGCCATTAATACATCTTAGCACCGGCTGAAGGTAACACATAAAATATGAATACAGTCTTTATTGGCAAGTCCTTTTGTCATTAATGCATCTGTTTTGTGGCGTCAGCACAAACTAAGGCATTTATTTCATTGTTCTCATGAAAACATATGAAAATCAGGTCATGTCACCTAAGAACAGATAATTCTCTTCTTCATATTATAGGAACTTTAATTTTTGAGAACATTTTATTTGAGTGTGAAAATGCTCTCAAATAGAAGAAAATAGTTCATTGTGCAATTGTTTCTCATATGTCAACATCAAAGTGACTTGAACGATGATAACGTGATCTGTCTGCATCCATCATATAGTATGTCTACCTTGAAGTCTCTGTGCGATTATTGAATGTCTATGTCTACCACCATGCAATGCCATATGGTACATTAAAAGGTTACTCTGGTATCTGTCTGCCAGTTTCATATTGTCTGCCCATCAGACAGGACCTGCTAATCATAAATATCATAATGACAGAATAAGAAGCTAAAAGGAATCCCATAGCAAACTTTGTTGCATATTCTTCATCTGACATACAGCACAAGCATAAAGATCGTTATCCTTGTTCTCAGACTCCTTGCATCCCCACATTGGCATTTACATCCATTGGCCTTTACATGGGAAGAATACAACTTGTTTGTGCCTAAGATATTGCATTAGTGCTTACCTCAAAGGAACGGTAAGAAATGCAAACAAATATAGGGTATTATGCATTGATGCAATTCCATTTGTCACTACCTCTGAACAAACCCAATCTGGGAGATAGATTTAGTACTGTGTCTCCAGGTCTGTCTGTCTGTCATCTTCTCTCAGGATCAATATGTTACGTGTTCTGGTGGGTTTTTTTTGTCCAGGTAGAATAAGTGCATCTAATAGAACATTCAAATGATTTAATATCCTCTTATCCTTGTTATCTTATATGGACAATTTGTCCGATTTCCTCCCCAACTTTGATCTGATGTCCAAAGACAAGCACAATATCTCATATACAGCAAATACCAAACTGCAAATGGATGTTGGTTTGAATAAGCATCAAAGATATAATAATAAATGACACAGGAGAAATAAAATTTTAAAACGTCCAGATCACAGAGAACATATATTTACCCTATAAGAAGAAACATTCAATTGTTGCAAATAACACAAAAATACCAATCGAAAAGAATGAGATATAAATCTTTTTTTTTTAATCTTTTAATTTTAGAAAAAAAAACCTGAAGGCAGTTCCTGTTAAAAAGATTTTATTGATCTAAAAACAATACCAGTTGGAGGGCACAAAACATTCTGCTCAAAGCAACAATGGAAGAGTAGACGTTTTGAAATTCTATGCATCAATGGTCAATGTTTGGTAGTGCTATCTTAATTGGTTATCAACTTAACAGTTTCATTAAGATTTTCAGAGATCAGGTTAAATGATTTCTGAGTGGAGGTCAAGGTTGTGAACAAAGGCACCAAGATATCTTTAATTGTTTTCAACTAATATTGTTCACAATGTTTGCAGAGATAGGGTCACATGATCTTGAAATGATGGTCACTGTCTAGTAAATCATTTCTAGATCTTAAAATCATGCATCCATGGTGAAAGTTTCAAGAACCAAACAATATTTGTTCTCAAGTTATCATGTCCATAAAAAGAGGACAGACACTCAGACAGAACAGGCTTTGATAATATCCCGCTGGCTAAATTAGCCATGGGGTAAAAATCTGTGAAAGCCATCCAGACATTTATAAATGAAATTTTGTGATGTAAGAATAACTCTGCCTTTGAATGCATTGCACATATTTCTGTGTGATATAAATAACAAAGTCTTTCAATTTCAAACAAATAATGACAAGTTACTTTGACTTTCAAGATATCTCAGATTCAAAAGGCAAAGGATTGATAGTTACATATTATAGGTATTACAGAGACCAGTCCTCTCACGTTATTTTGATTCTCAAGATATCATTAAATGGCTGAAAAATAATGGCATTTGATGTTAGAAAGTAAAGGGAATTCAAGACCTGAACCAATTCAGCTCAGATTCAAAACACAAAGGGGTGATAACATCATGTAGGAATTTCAGAGATCAGTCACTCCCATGTGGGCACACTCATTTACAAGAACAATCCTTGAAAAAAACTTGCTTTGCTTAATTGGCATTGCCGATTAGGTACAAGATTAATAAACAAAATTCTCAAGAAACATCTGCAGAGGTACAGATTCTACATATATTTTCAGCATGTTTGGTGTCAGCAATTTATACTGACTCACTGGGTGTATTCTGTTTGCCAACTGAAAGTGGCAATCAGCCCTTCATTTTGAGCATTTCAAATGCTAATACACATTGACTTCCACATAGAGGAACGTAGCCACACAAGAACTGTGTATTTTGATAAAGCTCTACATCTGATACAACTGTGTGGCAACATTACCCTGCCCAACAGTCAAATTATAGCAATCTTTACACTCTCAGAAGCACACAGCCAGAATCCACTGAGGGAAGCCAATGGTACTTAGCAAATACAACAGTTTTCTCTCCTTACTAACCCTCCACAAGCTCACAATATGAATGCAGGCTGCCTGAAATAGACCTGGTTGAGCAGTAAATGACATGTGTCAGTTTTCGTGTCTAACTGTAGAAACAACAATAAGGTTAATGCAGGGAATGTCTGACTGTCTCATGAAGGATACATCTCCTTCAGAACAAAAATAGCCAAAACAAAAAGTATCACATGTTCATTCACACATATAAATATATATATATATATATCTATATATCTATATATATATATATATATATCTATATATCTATATATATATATATATATATATATATATATATATATATATATATATATATATATATATATATATATATATATATATATATATATATATATATATTTGTGTGTAATCTAACCATAAACTCAAACTCAAACAATACAGCCTTTTGTAAAAACATGCAATGGGTCAACATTTGAATCAAACAAATTGACCAACTTCAAAATCAGACAAGTCAGTCAATTTAAAAATGGGGCAAAATAGTCAACTTTGATATTGAATGCAAAAGGTCTACTTTGATATCACTTTAAAAGGTCTACTTTGATATCATTGCAAATGGTCTACTTTGATATCATTGCAAAAGGTCTACTTTGATATCACTTTAAAAGGTCAAATATAAGATCATTGCAAAAGGCCTACTTTGATATCACTTCAAAAGGTCTACTTTGATATCATTGTAAAAGGTCTACTTTAAGATCATGGTAAGATCATGGTCCACTTCAATATCATTGTAAATGGCCTATTTTGCAATAGGATTGCACACATTAAATGTTTATTAAATATCTTCCAAATGGCAATTACTATATCCTTGATGAATAACTCTAAAGGGTCACTCTCTAAGCTTACAAAGAGGAATATGTCATGAGAGTTATCATCTCCTTTCATAATGTCAAATCAAAACAGACACACAAAATAAATCACTCAGATCACATTAATTTCCATACCATTTATCTATATTGTATGGACTTAAGACAATAAATATAATCTGCCATTCACTTTATAAAAGTCCAGCAATTCTGTTCATAACTACCAGAAGAACAGGAAGTATTGACAATTCTGCTTCCTGTCCACAATGCACAGCCCATTGTCTGTGTTCTTAGGCAGTGACAATGGGTAGAGCATGATGGATTGCCTGTATGACTAGTTCACTGTATAATTTCCCTTCTTATTTGACATAAGTCGACTCAATATTGGATTATTATAGGCTATGTGAATTAACATCCCATAATATGCACATTCCTCTCTTGTCTAACAGCCTCCCACATATAAGCAAACAGAACAACTTCAACTTTAGATAAAAATGGTTCCCCATGCGCAAACATCATATTATCTCCACTCAACTTCTTAAACTGTCAAATATGTTGATAACTTTAAAGAGATACTTTCTAATAAAATAAATTATATAAATTACATTATTAAATGATCATATATGTGTAAATACATTGAAATTCATATACAAAATAATTATATCAGTAACCAAGGAAACACAAATCGACATTTAAAACTAATCTTCCAACCCCCATAAATTATGATCATTTATTGCAATTAGTGGCAATGACGTCATCGTGCGGGATTTTACGCACGTGCAACTCAAGCTGCAATGATCTTCAATTTTCATAAATTTAGTCATAACTTTGTTAATACTAGTCCGATTGACATGCTTTTTACACCAAAATGTCACATTTTTCATGTTCTTTCCGTCGCACATAACCATTCTATAGTGCGTCATTTCTAAGGCCGAAAATCATGACGCCGCTATTTTGGTTGCATTGTTGTTTGTTTACTAATTATTTATGTAAGTAGGTAATTGCCGCACGATGACGTCATTCTTTTTTATCTAGCACATGCATTTAAAAAAGCTATTTTTCGCCCAAAAAACATGTTTCCCTTGTGCGGTCATACTAACAGAGCCACAGATCAATGTGTGTTATAATTCTCCATCATACTACAAACATGTTTCAGAGAAGTGAAAGTTCCCTTTAAGGTTAACAAACATTTAAATCAACACTTAAATCAATTCAAGAAAGATATACCTTTCCTTGAATTAAGTAGAAAGTAGATACTGGAGTGAAGTATGTAATTAAGTTCTAAATCTTTTCATAACAAAATGTTTAAAGTGTATTCCGTTTATGTATAATATTTCAACGTATACTTCTTATCGAACAAAAGAAACACATCCTTTTCATATATAAAAGACATGTCACTTAAACCATTAGGCATAAAAGGCAACTTAAAAGCTGCCTCAGAGATATTTCTTGTATCAAGGTTCAGACAAGCTGTGTTACGGAGATGGTGGTGAGGAAATGTCTGGTATGTCTCCATTACAAATGTCTCAGTCATAAAGAGGGTCCGTCTGACCACACAGCATATGTACCATTCCCATTCCATACTTCATCCACAACATAGCTCTTACTTGATCAATTTAATTCACAAAACTCTTGCCATGTTTGGATGAAAACATTATTTTCTGCAAAACCAATTATCGTTTCAAGCAGTTTTAAAAGCAAAGAGGGTCCTATGCTTTGCTGCAAAAATCAACTAATAATGGCCTTAAATGAAAGATTCCAGAATGTTAAGTGTTGATATTTTGCAGCTTTTTTTTAAAAGGAAGATTTGAGATGAACATTATATAGACTCAACATCCAAAGCTGAAGATAATGTGCATCTAAAAGCAATCATGAATTTTTCAAACAGTCCTGTAATCACCCTTTCAAGTGCTAATCTTAGAACTGGTATTCAGAAACACTGAATCATAAATTTCCACCAGACTCGCTTTCACAAATGGTTTTAGTTGTGATATATTACGACTGATGTCATCAATTATGCCGCCTCATCTATTCCGCAGCTATTAACCGTAAACAAGAGTGGTTCTAGACAAGGCGGGTCATTTGTTGTTAAGACAAGATTCCCCAAAGATTACAGCTACCGCCCATCCATACTCAAATACCTGTGTTATCATCTACATCTGCATGATGCATCACAATGGTATGCTGGCAGCCACAAAATGTTGCAGCCTAATTGCTCAGCTCTTGTGAGGGATGTGGCTTTCACCCTCTGAATGCACAACCCTTTATTGGCTATGTGGAATGAATTCATTCATGTGTGCCATGCTCAGAAACACAGCTCTCTGTATTGGTAAATGGGTTCCAAATGCTACTGAGCTAATGAAGCTCATAATATATACATTTTATTAGGCGCAAGAATTAGCTTTCCATT
Organism: Amphiduros pacificus; assembly: GCA_949316495.1. Taxonomy (NCBI): domain Eukaryota; kingdom Metazoa; phylum Annelida; class Polychaeta; order Phyllodocida; family Hesionidae; genus Amphiduros; species Amphiduros pacificus. The sequence continues at coordinate 50,705,579 of OX439001.1, read as the reverse complement.
TTAAATCTTAAAGGCTAGAAATGGTTATAATCAGATCAATTTAATATGTCAAAGCTATTTGACACAAGTATAGATCTATTTTTCATAAAAGAGGATTCATTAAACTCATCAAAATTCAAAAGATTTATGAAAGGAATCTAAATGTTCAAATCTAAGTACAAAATATGTGTCATTATTATCAATTCTTAAGCTGATTTAAGTTCAAAAACAGCTTATTTTCTGGTTAACAGGAAAATAAATCAATACTTAATATTGTAAAGTATTGTCAAAAGGCTTGAATATTATTATAACCAGTGACACAAACCATAACAGGCACAGCACACAGCCCCTATGTGACCCTCCGTTTTTTTGGAATCACTGTGGTCTATTGGCTTATCTTAAAGCAGGCCTTTTATGCTGTCCATGCTCAAAATAAGAATTCTTTATATTGTGTCTCTGAGGTATTTTACCAATGCAAGTATTCAAAAAAAAGAAGAAGAAAAGAATCAAGTGAAATATTTGACCACAAAAGTGCAACCAAATATTCCATCTGCAGACACACCCACATAAATCCCAACATTAGCACTGAATGCAAGCCAAATATTTGCGCTAACTTAAATAGACAGGGTGTCTGCCCCCTCGTTCAAGCCTGATAGCTGTGTATATAGATCACACACATGGGAAGGTGACCAAGGTTTTTTTGGTCCCTCAAAAGATTAATCTGTCTTTTGTCTTTGACAGGCGAATTATTTTAAATGTGAGGGTGGGTAAATCTAATAAAATGAAACAAATTGGGGAATTCAGCAAAAATGTAAAGATGCGCAGGCCCCATGACAGGAGACAAATGTTGCTCTCCCTTAGTAAATATACCTCATGACAGGAGGCTTCATAAAGCCATTCCCTTCTCAAAGAATAAATAAATCCTCTTCTCACTTTATAAGTAAATGCTCATACTTCTTACACATAATAAAAAAACTTCTTTTTTAAATTTTATTTGTATCTAATATAATTGTTTTGAATAAGTTAATGATTTAATACAAACTATTAAAAATACAATACAATCTGACTCCTAAATCTGAAAGGACTTAATCATGTTTTCTCAGAATTGACCTTCTGCAATCCATATGACTAACCTGATAGAGCTTCGGGCAGGTGTTAATATACTTTAGAATAAAGATAAAAATGCAGAAATATTAGTCTCATCTGAATATATGATATATTTTCCACACAATGATGAGGGATATTATGAAAAGCTGAGTGGATCAGCATCTCAGATGTCTCATAATGTTCATACTGTGCTATGGTCAGTCAAAGGAATCAGCTGTCTGGGAAAGTCTGCTAATTAATAGTAAACACATCAAAAGATCCATATGAGATATGTGATATGATGTTTTTGCAACCTTTTCATCAAAAATGCAGAGCATATCAGGTCAGAACATTCATAAAATCTGAACCCAACAGCTTTTGACCAATATCAACTGACTAATCAAACAAACTCTCTAATCATTGGACAGGTAAAAACATTGGACAAAGGCCTTAGAACTATGCTGATCATTGCGTTTTTGTAATGTTTGGGGACATTTTCTGAAATTGCAGACAAATTGCTTCACAAATGACCATTTAAATCTTGATTCTCATTGGCTGATATTGTCATGTTATTAAAAATGGCAACCTCAGTAATAGCTATGCGACTTTTAAAAGAAAATCATAATAAGTTCAAACAAATTCTGAGCCTATTGGGAAATAGGGAAATAGAAACAAATAAATATTGTATGAAAATACATCTTACTTACTAATAGCCAAGAACTCTGGCCAGTAGTTTCAGAGGAGAAGATCAAAGTTGACAAATAACTTGACAGGATGACAGAAAACTTCTCTCATTCACCGGATAAGTTATGCAATGCCTAATAGTCAGAAAATTAATGTCAAATGTCTGTTTGAAATGTTCATCAAAATTCTGTATTGGTTTATGCCTAACCTTTATTTAAATTCTTTTTACAAGTCATTTTTAAAGTCTTTTGAGCATAAACAGAACATTCTATAGAGATAATACTTAAACGTCTTCCATCACTAGAATAACAAAATTTTATGCCAAATTCTATTTGTTCAATGAATAATATTCTGTTGAAACCCACTTTTGTCACATACTCTTTCTATAACTCTGGAAATCATAGCATTACTTCAAGCATCTGCTGTCCCAATAACACTGCTGAGATTTGACAGCCACAGATTCAATTAAGATTTTAAGATAATTCTATTATGTCATGATTTTAATTGAATAACATATCACACTTCACTAAGAGGATTAAATTGTGACTGATCAAAGACTGTAAAATCATCATGTTATTATCTTGTGGTCATTGACATAACACATAAGCATCTATTAGTTTTTTTTATTTTTGGTTTATCTTATTTTACATTTTATAGCTGGTAATCACACAGTGATGGAACGAATGGAACAAATATCCATCAAGTCAGATATAATCTTTACTGGTATAGAAAGAGGCCAAATGACAACTCCTCTCCTCTACTTCTCATTTCAAAGTTACATGATTCTTCAAGATTCTATTGTTTCCATTTTTTTGAGAATTTTCCATCATGGTAGTTTTTGTCTGTCATAATAATTTTACATATAAGTTTCAGTTTTCTTAAACAATTTTTGGTTTAAAAATATGATTTTAATGGTATTAGGAGAGAGAGACTCAAATTCAATTATGAATGCCTTCAATTTCATCTTTTTTCAAATCTTCTTTGTCAAAGCTACATTTAAGATTTCCTTCCCAAACAAAAGACTAATTAACTGGCTTGATTAATATTTCAGCAATAAATATTCCCAATATTTGAAATAAGTAATTACTGGCCTTATCAACAAGTCAAAACTAGGTACCCTGTGACCACTGACACATACTACACTGTTTAATCTGGGTTTGGTAGATTTCACTGTGATCAAGTGATTTGTATTTTTATCAAAGACTTGTATGTCCAAACTTATCAGATTATGCAGGCTTTTATACATGTATGAAAGTGATAAAACCACAATAGAGTTCAAACACCAACCATTCCAAGATTTTTTTCTATAACATATTTATGAGTATATGGTACTAACCAATCCAGTATTTATTTATTTTCAACATACTTACAAATAGCAATACTTCAAGCTAAAGTCCTAACATGTTACAACTTCTCATACAAGACATTGAGTCTATGTGCAAAGTTGCTTGCCAAGCAACCACAGGCATAAAGGATCTATTAAAGCTTTCGTGAAATCACAGAGGTCAAAGGCAATTTTACACAGATTTTAAGTATGTTGAAATGATATGTGGCCATGAGACTGTGATATAAACAAGCTCTCACACTGAAATAAACCAGAATACACCTACCATCACTGACAGTGACAATTACTCTCGTGACCTCCAGTTGTGGTCTTGAAGGTACCCCATTGCTAACAAAACTTTACTAAGTAGGTGTTTGCACAAGATCACTGGTCAGCTAAACAAAGTTAATTTGATAATTGACAAACATTTAAAATATGCAAGGAAATTGTGCTTGAAAATATCAATTTGTGAATGCTTTAACCTCTCAACAGAGTGGATGGTAAAACTGATTACTTGACAGCACTGGAATCATTTCCATTGCCTTAATGTGCACATTGTTGGCTGGTTTTTTTCTTGACTCACACATAATTCATCTTTAAACTTTATATGGGAATAATTCTCTCATTATTATAACTTTAATCAAAATGTTTCTCGAGTTTCATGTTCTATCATACAATTTAAAATCTTGTCATATTCACCTGCCATCCTTTGTGATATTTGAAACTCCCCTTATATATACATAGAAAATAACCTAATAATCTGGAAATTTAAAATGTCATTGTCAACAACAATCAGTGTATTTTTGTTCATAAATGATTCTTTATTCGTATTTTAAATCGATTACTCTGACAAAGCAAAAGGGAAAATTAAAGTACCTAACTCAATGTATGTATTTCCAACATATACATGTAGAACAAGAAAGATATTCTTTTTTAAAAAAGAGAGACGTGTTATCTTCAACAAGTGAATGATAAAAAATGACACAAGAGATTTTGTAATATTGATAATGGCACAAATGCAGGTTATCCACATTTTTGTGCAAGTATCAAATAAGCATTTTAGCCCAAGTGTTGGGAGGATTGGTAATGCATGATTATCAGAAGCATTCAACAAAAAATGTTGACCTTTTATCTCGCCAGAAGTGTCTCTATTCAAACTGTCATTCAAATATGCATAATTTGCTGTGTGTCTTGGTCTTCTTACATCTGATAGAGCAAGAAAGAATATCATAAAATAAAATAATGAGTTGCCATCATAGAATTTTCCGAAATGAACCTCAAAATTATGGTAGGGATTTTAAAAATAAAATTTCCCCTTACATTCAAATATCTATTAAATTATCAAAAATATAGAATCAAATTCCATTTTCAATATTGAGATTTTTATGTTTTCTAAAATGTTTGGCAATTGTGTAATTATGGAGGACAAATCACTATCCTTATTTTTGACCTTGTGAAAGCACATTTCCAATAACGAACAATATAAATTATTTCTTGATTACCGGTAAATAATATATCAATGCTCGACTTTCAATATCTTCTCTATTGTTATATATCTTTATGGAAGCTATCAATACTAACAAAGTGGTATTAATGTTGACACATCTCATTCTGCAGGTCCTTAACTCAGGCTAGGCCGTGCTGGGCATGCTGGTTTCTGTGATTGATTATGTTCCGATTTTCTGTGATTCATCACTGTGGTAAATGCATAATCGTCTATCATTCTTGTGAAGATGGATCTTTGTATAAAAGAAAAATAACTCAATGCAAATCTACTTCTGCTGTATCCTATGCCTGCTTTATACGGTGCAATGGCCAGAAAAGCAAAATAAGGATAACAATATAAAGTATGCTCCTAATCTGTATAATCAACCAAGCTATTGTCATCTTGTTAGCAATAAAGCTTATAGCATTAGTCATCCGCAGGCATTATATAATCTCTGCTGCGGATGCAGAGTAGTCCCGCAGGTCAAGGTCAGGAGATGGCTTAAGAATACTACACTTCTCTCCAATAATTTAATGAGCAACCCTTATTGTAGCACACTGTAATCAACGCAGGTGATGCGATTAGCTTAATCTCTGAATCTCTGTTCTCTCGCCATGATGGCGAACCATTAGATTTTAAGTTTATTGTATGTATAATGAGTGTTAACTAATTGTGTTTGCTGCTCAAATCAATCATGGTGCATCCAATGCAAACATAATATGAACTTAATTCTGTACCAAAGCCCTCTCACACATATAAATAATAATGTGATTGTCTTGAATGGACAGCACACAATAAGCTGACTCTCAAAGATTGTTTTTAACCTGGGAATGATTTGCACTCAAATTCCCTGAACATATTTAAATTAGCTTTCATTGAAAAGAGTAATTTCTTAGAAGCTTGTCCCAAAGGAAAATAATAATGATTTTGTTACAAAATCATTATCTTTGACAAATACACAGAATAATCAGTGCTCCTCCATTTTTTCGTTTTGGTTATGAGAAAACCTTGAACTAAAAGATCTGTCTGTTGACACATATTACCAAGTACATCTTCTGCACTCTTTTTATTTAAAAATAAATAGCTCTCTTAGGTCAGCTTTATTTTAGAAAACAATATATAGTGCATGCTTGATAGCACTGAAGTCAACTTAAAATGACCCAAATCACCATAATAAACCAGTGTTCTGTGTTGCTATCAATACAGACCAACTCTACCCTTGTAAACACAGATTTCTACATTCGGTTCATAAAATGGTGAATTGATATACTCTTTCAGTCTTCTTTTGGGGATGAAGGAAAAATTACCTGCCCACTTTTATGGATAAATTCTTGAAAAGTTATCCTTGTCTGACTGTATCAACTATATATGGGACAAGTATGATGCTTTTTCTTTTTGTTTTGCACAGTTTACTGGTGCACAGGGGGCACAAAAATAAGAACATTAACAAATGAATGCATACCATATCAGTTCAGTATCTTATTTATCATCACAGTTTTGTGAATTTAAAATTCGACTTCAAGAGAATATCAATAGTTCTCGAGGAGTGACTTAAAGGTATCAAATTTAAGGTATCAAATTCATAATAAAATTGTGAGATTTCTTTTATTTGGTCATAGATAAAAACATGGTTTCCTTGTCTTTCATTGAGTCTTCAAATATATATTTATATCTCGAGATTGTGGGTGTATCAGGTGATTTTTTTCACCATCAAAACTGTGTAATACTTTGAGCAATGAGTAGATTTTTGTTTGATTAAATCTATTATTCATGTTATAGTAGGGCAAATAAGAGTGTCCACAAGGATATTGAGAAACTAAACTACATCAGAAGTCTCACCTGGTGTTTCAGAATTATCAATAATTATAAAATATACTATTCATTTCAATGTTTATGGCAACAACAAAACTTCAGTGTTATGTGAATAAAACATGATACATATAATCTAACAAAAAATCTCGAGATATCAATCCAGTAATTCTCCTCAGTCATATGCGTCATGTTTGAATATATCTTTTCTTTCATTTTTCTGTGCAAAATTTGTTCTAGAAACAAAATTGCATAATAGCAATCTCCAGTTTTCAATTTAATCCAGCAAACCTTTTGCCAGCAAAGTTTTCCGCCCCTGTGACATGCAGGGACATGAATCACAGGCATCTTGGAATGGAAGGTGTGTTTCGATCTCATAAAACAAACAAAAGGCACTCACTTGTTTTATTCTGGCCAAATACCAATCTGAAGGTTCTGGCATCAACTTTTACATTGGACTGTTCCAGCTTTGCTTTCTTATCTGCATTTAATAGTCTTTTTTTTCAGAAAGGCTCTGCACTTCAGTATTTGACTAAGCAAAACAGTTTCTCCACTTTTCTTGAAGACAGCGATTATTAAGTTTTATCCCCAAAAATTTTTTTAAAATAGAAAAAGTAAAAAAAAAATCATTAAAGCAGAATATTCTCAAGAATGATGATGGATATGAATCCCTGTTTGACTGCGGCCATGTTTTGCATTGCAGCCATATATATTGCAAGGGTCAATAGTAAATTCCTATCAAATTACCAGGCACATGTAGATGAGGAACGATTTGGAACACTCTCTTGTAAAGTAACGTATAATGATGTGTACAATACAGTGTAATCCTTCCTGTATCATATCCTGTTTAAAATTTTGTACAGAAAAAGTCTCTCAAGAAAGATGCAGGATCACATAGTTATCCGACAACCTGGCCAAAAAGAATATTCATAACAGGTCATAAACACAGGAACAGCACTGTTTTTTCCACAATCCTTTTACTTTCCCAAGAAAAGGCAAATTCATGTTTGTCATCATTGGTGTTAAACGCTGACAGAATTTAAAAGACAGAGAAATCTGACATGCTTGTTAACTGCCATATTTACCTTTCCGTGTTGATCAAATAAGAGTTTAATCTGACACATGCATAGCATCATTGTAGTGGTTGCAAGAGTTCACACCAGATATGCAAATCATAATAGAATAATGTGTCAAACGCAATTTGACTTTCAATTTTAAATCCTCTGTGACTGCGAATGCGTCTTAAAAATACTGAGGAATTTCATCGATCAAGAAATTGCACTTCTTTATGGTAAGATCTTTTTTTGGCCACTAGGTTGTTGTTTGTTTTGAGCTTTTGTTTTAACATTATATGCCTATGGAAACAATGATGGATTCTTCAATCTTAAATTACTTTAAAGCATCTTGTTTCCAGGTATTTAATGGCCTTTAATTGGTTTATCAAAATTAAGAAAGGATGAAAGATACAGAAGAAATTGATTACTGGCTAAAACCAGATTTATGCACTGACACATAAATGTGTGGAAAAAAATACTTCAATGTCATTGAGACAAATGGAAAATCATTCCATTGTAAAATGATAAGCACTCTTAAATGGTGTGCAGCAAAACATAAAACAATCGAATGAAGAAATGCTTTAGTTATGTCCATACATGTAAAATATTACCCTGTGAAGTATATTAATTTTTTAAACAAAAACATCTGTCATATCAAAATAAATTTAGTGATTTTAAATTCTACTGTCTCCTATGCTATAATTTGTCAAAAGTTGAAAAAAAATAGTTTGTCATAATCAATGACTTGCAAGTTGTTTTGTTAATGATTACATGAAAGCAGTCATTGTAAACTCTCTCACGTCACATAACAAGCTTCAGCCCCAGAAATCCCTCAAGTAAACAACCGTACATGAGCCCAATTCCTTTCTGATAATCCACATCTTTACCATAGGACAGTGAAAGGCAATGCACTTTGTAATTTGCAAATGCAATATTTATTTGGCTTCGAGTTATCGGCAGAATCATACATTTTTGAGGGCAATCATTAAACAATGGGACTTAAATCTAGAGTGTGTAATAAGAAGCGGTTAGCAATGTTTGACAGAGGCAGGGGTTTGGGTATTTGTCTGGGAGGTTAATCTCTGTCTTCAATCAAAGCATTTGTCAGGCAAGGCTAGTCAAGCAGAAGTTGAAAACTTGAGATAATCGCTATTGAGTTGGACAAAGGCATTCAAGTGTGCTTTTAAGGAATCATGGCAAATATTCCCAAGAATATTATTGTCTTCAACACAAGAAATCAAATATATTTATCTATCTCTCTCAGCTTAAGAAAGTAAAAATGTTTCATGAAACACAGCTGGAGTCTACTGTCATGGATTAAGCTGCAGTTTATTTATTTTTCTTCACTTTCTTTGCATAGCCTGCGACACAAATCATCATCCATTCTATTTTTTGCTTGAGATTTATCTATTGTTTAATTTTAATCAAATTTCTAGCAAAGAGTTTGTAGTTTATTGATGTAGAGGAATGTAAGTGAGACTGATGATGAATTATCTTCTTTCCATTCCCTAGTAGTAGACTCAAAGCAACGGTCCAGACCACATACTTAAAACAATATTTTTAAACCCATTGAATTTTTTTTAATTCCCCCAAAAAGTTATTTTAAAATAAGGAGTCAAGAAAGACGGTCTTGGTTAAGTGCAATATGCTAATTTGTCAAAACACCAAACAGACTTTATTTTAAAATTCTAACTGTAATTAAAGCATATCAAATCAACAAGGAGTGTCCCCCGTAATATACTCAAGCTTACTCACAGTATCCCTATTTGACAGCAAGATGGAGGGGAGTGTCCCCCGTAATATATTCAAGCTTACTCACAGTATCCCTATTTGGCAGCCAGATGGAGGGGAGTATCCCCCACAATATATTCAAGTTTACTCACAGTATCCCTATTTGGCAGCAAGATGGAGGGGAGTATCCCCCACAATATATTCAAGCTTACTTACAGTATCCCTATTTGGCAGCCAGATGGAGGGGAGTGTCCCCCGTAATATAGTCAAGCTTACTCACAGTATCCCTATTTGGCAGCAAGATGGAGGGGAGCATCCCCCACAATATATTCAAGCTTACTTACAGTATCCCTATTTGGCAGCCAGATGAAGGGGAGTGTCCCCCATAATATACTCAAGTTTACTCACAGTATCCCTATTTGGCAGCTATATGGAGGGGAGTGTTCCCCATAATATATTCAAGCTTACTCACAGTATCCCTATTTGGCAGCCAGATGGAGGGGAGTGTCCCCCGTAATATATTCAAGCTTACTCACAGTATCCCTATTTGGCAGCCAGATGGAGGGGAGTGTCCCCCATAATATATTCAAGCTTACTCAAAGTATCCCTATTTGGCAGCCACATGGAGGGGAGTGTCCCCTGTAATATAGTCAATTCTACTCACAGTATCCCTATTTGGCAGCAAGATGGAGAGGAGTGTTCCCCATAATATAGTCAATTCTACTCACGGTATCCCTATTTGGCAGCAAGATGGAGGGGAGTATCCCCCACAATATATTCAAGCTTACTCACAGTATCCCTATTTGGCAGCAAGATGGAGGGGAGTGTTCCCCATCATATAGTCATGCTTACTCACAGTATCCCTATTTGGCAGTAAGATGGAGCTTTCACAATAAAATAATCAAATATACACTAAATCTACTATTGAGTGTCCCCAGTAATATAGTCAATTCTATTTATATTGTCCCCATTTGGCACAAGATGCAGGGGAATGTCCCCAAATAATATCATTTTTTTATTTATTGACTAATACCATATCAATAATTAGGTCTCCTCACTGTATCCCCATTTCATAGCTATATTGAAGGAAGTGTCCCCGATAATATACTCAGATTTACTCACAGTATCCCCATTTGGCAGCCAGATGGAGGGGAGTGTCCCCCATATCATTTCCTTGGTTCATTTCTAGTTGTGTGCTACCCTGATCCATGTAAACCAAAGCCTTCACGCACTAAAAAAACAAAGAAATTTGTGTGTAAAATCTTTTAAAATGTAACCAGTGTGTACCAAACATCTAATAGTATCTGGTTTCACAAGACTAAGCATATTGTGTCATGCCTGAGGTATGCCTGACCAAATAAAGTCGCACAACTAACAGGAAGGAGCATGACCTGAAGATGCATGACCTTATCATGTCTGGTTTGTGCATGACCAAATAGCTCTTTGTTCCAACTTGTAACTGTGACTTTTTATGTTGTACAACTTAATCAGTTTGGCATATTTATTTTATCTGGGTGAGGAAATAGGACAAAATAATTAAATACACATGCTTGAAACATCTTGTTGTCATAATATCCATTTCCTGATAATTCATATTTCAGTCATTAAAGGAAATAAGAAGATTTTGGAATAAAGATGATATTTAAACTACCTCTTCATGCCCATTAGCAGTGGCAAGGTGCAGGGGGGTGTTGCCATCATTATCCTGAAGATTCACAGCTGCCCGGTAGTGCAGGAACATCAACTGAGAGGGAGCAGAGAAAAATATTCTGGAATTATTTATCACATTTATTTATTTTTTTTCGGGAAGCAGAATTTTACAATGGTTGTAGTTGTGAGCAGTATGATGGGTGGAGAGCTTACGGTGGCTGCTTGGTGTCCCTTGAGACAGGCAATATGTAGAGATGTATGGCCGTGGTAGTCTGCGGCATTCACCACCGCCCCTTTCCTGATCAGCACTTCTATCATCTCTGTATGGCCATTCAAGGCAGCAACATGCAGCACTGGCAAAAAAAAAAAACATTACTCATGATTCAGTGTTGGAAATATGCCTTAAAATGTGGCTTGCCCTTAGTCCATTTAAAGCAGTCCAAATAACAGAAAATAGAAATTTTAAACAGTTGTTGGCTTTGGCCAAAAGTTGCTTCCTTGAGGCATCAGGTTAAGCTCAGATTTTGATCACTGATGTTTAAGCAAAGTAATTGTGTAGCCCCCCCTGTCCCCTGGATATCAATGCATACCTGTCTAGCCTCCCCCCCTTGTCCCCTGGATATCAGAGCTTACCTGTCTAGCCCCCCCCATGTCCCCTGGATATCAGAGCTTACCTGTGTAGCCCCCCATGTTCCCTGGATATCAGTGCTTACCTGTGTAGCCCCCCATGTCCCCTGGATATCAGCGCTTACCTGTCTAGCCCCCCAATATTAGTGCTTACCTGTGTAGCCCCTGTCATCCCGCGAGTAGGCTGTCACTAGGGATGGGTCTCTCTGGGCCTTGGCTAGCAGGTCTTTACAGTTGTCACAGTCACACAAGGGGTGACACATCTCAGCTTGAACCGCAGCCATATCTATAGGTCGCACATTCAGCAGGGATTCCACCCCAGACACGTCATTCATCTCTGCACACTATATAAATAAAAAAAAACCAATTACTCTCATATCATTATCTAAAACATTATATTTGTTAAATGAACTGAAATCAGTTTATTATAGTACTTGTTTCAATCTAATTTCCCTACAAGCACTGAAAGTATTATTATGCATCCCTGTATACAGACCTTAAATAACTGCACCGTTTGTAGGTCTATGTAGTCTTGTCTTTGCCACAGGGATCCTGCCACTGGACTGCCAGATAACTAAAGTAGAAAATAATTTGCATCAGGGACCATTATAACAAATGCTGTAGACATTGTGATGATCTGGAGAATATCAAATCCCCAAAATGCCATAAAAATTATTCATTCCTATTTGGAGGTGGCATATGCATCCAATTTAAAGTAATTTTAGTGACAATGCCTAAAGCTTTTTCTTGTTTTTGATTTGAAATATTGCAGTGCTACTTAATAAGAAATAAACAATTTTCTATTGCCCTAAATTGTGGACCTTTTTTCGTATGTGTCACTACAAAGCATTTTAACATCAAATCTAATGCACACCAGGTGTCACTGCCTAAATTGTCTCCAGTAGAGGACAGCACTGACCTTGCTTGTGTCCAGTGATATGGTGGATATGTTCTGCTGGGTGACCTGACCACTGCTCACATGCTCCAGAGCTGCCTCAATAGATGCCAGATAAAAACTGCAAATATTCAAACATAGGTTGATGGTATTAGAGCTATGCTGATCAGTGCTTTTTAAAAGGTTTGTGAATTTTTTTGGGAAATTACTTCATAAATGATCATTTAAATCCTTACTCAGAGCAGACTTGCTTGAGTAGATGATAATTCTGACCCATCAAAATGCATGTGACATATTGAATTTGGTCTCAACTTGTTATTTTGATTCTCATTGGCCAATATTTATAATGTTATTCAAAATGACAGCCACCTTGCGACTTAGTGACAGCCGGTAGATTATTGCAAAATTATTGCAAAATAGACAAATATTTGACTCGATTTTGAGCTTAATGGAAAATATTTAGAATTGATCCCCTAAAGATACAACAAATTTTCTACTAATTGCTAAGAACTCAGTAGTTTCAAAGGAGAAGATCAAAGTTGATGGAGAGAATGACAGAAATTTTCCCCTTCACTGCTGAAGTTATGCTGACATAGCCAGCATAGGCAAAAAGTATGCAGATGAAATGATCCCTGTGAGTTTAAATTTTATACACACATACTATATTGTCTCGAAAAGTGCATTTTCAATAATTCTTGCAAATATTTATTTTGGGATTTTATACAATTACCGGTAATCACAATATGCTTTAGATTTGTGAGCTGGAATACAGGAATATGTTTGAGCTGGCTTAATAATATACTTAGTAGCACTTACCCATATTCACCATCATTACTGGATTTGGAAAATCTTAGTCTTGTCATGAAGGCAAAGTTTGCCCACCTACAATAAGAATAGGCTGCTTGAAAATTTGTGTCAATTTTTTCTTTTAATCAATTTTCAGGCACAAACAAAATGAAACCTGACATGCCTCTGTGCAAAATGTCGCATCTATTCAGATTTGGTAGACAATTCAATGGGAGGGTTATGTTATATTGCAGTCACTCACCAATTTGCCATCTCTGACTTGACGATGAGGAAGACAAGAATGGGAAGAAGATCATCCGTGGTCAGCGTCAGCGATTCCCCTTAACATGCAGGAAGGTGAAAAAAGATGTGTCGTCAGCATTTGTAAGTCAATAATCTCATATCATCTGTCATACAAGACCTTGAACTCCATTGTTTAATATTTAATATACAACACAACATAACAAACTTATCATCATAATTTGTCACATACGACCTTGAATTCAATTGTTTACTCTTCAATACATAATACAACATAACAAACTTATCATCATTTGTCACATACGACCTTGAATTCAATTGTTTACTCTTCAATACATAATACAACATAACAAACTTATCATCATTTGTCACATACGGCCTTGAATTCAATTGTTTACTCTTCAATACATAATACAACATAACAAACTTATCATCATTTGTCACATACGGCCTTGAATTCAATTGTTTACTCTTCAATACATAATACAACATAACAAACTTATCATCATTTGTCACATACGGCCTTGAATTCAATTGTTTACTATTCATTTAATAGAATGATTCAAACTAACCATTTGTGGCTACTGAGGATTTTCTCCTGGTCATGAGTCTTCGTATGGAACGTCTGATGCAATTCAGTTTGCCTAATGGGGTGCTGAACCTGTTCAGGTTGGATAACTCCCTCCTGGATCCCGGAATATTCTCACTGCAATAATGATGATCAGCAAACTAATGATATATATACTACAAAAAGACAATGTGCCACCATTCCACTCCAGGACAAAAATGGTTGTGTGACCAATTCACAATTTCAGTGAGGATCCATCTAGGCTTTTCTGTTTGAAAAGAAGTGTGATGCCATTTTGTCCATAAATGCAGCTCCATGTTTCAACAATTGACCCCACCCCAGCTATTCAAGGAAAGCAGACTGCTACCTGTCCAAGACAGGGTGCATCTGCGGATCTGTGTGACAGTATTTAAAGCTCTGAATAACTCAACACCTAGCTATATATGTGATATGTTTAAAAGAAAAACTAAACATGTCACGAGAAGCACCACTCGAGAGGACTTAAACATTCCTGATGCCAAACTGTGTGTGTCATGCAAAGCCCTTGCCTACAGTAGTGCCCTCATGAACAATGGGCTGCCAGAAAAAGTGAAAAAGGCCAAAACTTTGAGGCAATTTACCCCACAAGCGTACTAGCATCTTCTTAATTAGTGGCTTTTATCAAGGTTTTTGTCTATCAAGTCTCGAGATAATCTGAAAAATTTCATGGATGCAATTATTATAGTAACATTATGCCAATAAAGCAAATTGATTTAAGTTTGCACTTTTAAATATTAAAATGATGCCAGCATTTGACCCTTTAACTGTGTATTTGTTGTCCAATTCTATTTCAACAGCAAGATCATTTATATTTCTCACTGCTCAAACATGAGAGTTAATAACTCATAACATGATGTTTTTATAAATAAAGTACTTGACACAAATGTACTCAAGAGAATGATTTAAATTGAATAAAGACCTTTTGGGGTTAAAATAACAATGAAATATGGCTTTATTAAACATTAAAACACTTCAATTTTGACTTGTTTTCTTCAAAAGAAGAATGTAATTTGATTTGAGACATTGTGAGGCTAAAAGGTAATGAAATATGAGTTCATAAAACAGTAAAATGAGTTACCCAAATTCTATTCTGATGGCGAGGTCACGCAGCTGCAGCCCTGAGAGATTGCGGGTGATTTTATTGAGTCTGGCATCCTTGGCTGCCATGCATGTGCTGATGTTCTTGAACAACTTGCGGTACACACCATGCATCAAATATGTCTGCAATATATCATAATGTTTCAAAGGTATTTCATAATTAAACAACTGTCATCTCAATTATATCTGATACCTATCAAAGATAATATCATTATGAATTTTAGACTTCCCAAGGAATTTTTCAGCTTTAAAGAATTAAATCTTATAAAAGGTAAATTACAGATTCTGAAACTATTGTTATATTAAAATTGCTAATAAAATTTACTGAAAACATCAATTCTAAACTAGTCCAAAAAAGTCTTTAAAAAGTATTGAATAGACCATATTTTTCATGTTAGGTTTTTATGACTATTTTGGTTGTGCTGGGTTATAAATAACTATTATGGTCCTGCTGGGTTATAACATGACTATAATCATGCTGGGTTATAACATGACTATAATCATGCTGGGTTATAACATGACTATAATCATGCTGGGTTATAACATGACTATAATTATGCTGGGTTATAACATGACTATAATTATGCTGGGTTATATCATGACTATTTGGCCAGGCTCTGTTGCAGTTTCTGATAAAAAGGCAGGAGAATTTAGCCATTAGATAGTAAATATCTGTATTCTACTTTTTTGTGTATAATTTGATGTAATTTGGCCTACATTCATGAACTACTTTCAGTGAGCACTGCATTGTAATGTCTTTTATGGTCAAGCTGAGCTGTATTACCATTTTGTTATCTACGGTTGTTATAAGAATATTTAGTTCTGCTGGGTTGTTAAAAGAATATTTGGTCATGCTGGGTTGTTAAAGGAATATTTGGTTCTGCTGGGTTGTTAAAGGAATATTCGGTCCTGCTGGGTTGCTAATGGATATTTGGGCATATGCTGGGATGTTTGGGCATATGCTGGGTTGTTAAAGGAATATTTGGGTCTGCTGGGTTTTTAATGGAATATTTGGTCCTGCTGAGTTGTTACAAGGAATATTTGGTTCTACTGGATTGTTAAAGGAATATTTGGACATATGCCTGGTTGCTAAATGACTCTATTTGGTTAGCTGTAGCTCTGGTGAAGAAATAAGAACAAGGACTACATACTTTTATCATGAATGTTTTGAAATATACATACCTCTACAGCAACCTTGATGCTATCCATATAGTTACTGTCAGATTTGGCAGTCTCTTTCTGAAAATATTTCAAACAATCAATATCATTAATATATCATTATTTTCAGATGAAAATAATGGAAGTGACAGATATAATGATAGAAATCTCCTTGAAAAAGAAATTATACTGTTTGTTTGTTTGAAATTCTTTATTCGCACATTGAAATATGGCACACTGTGCTGTTGAAAATTATACTACCAGTATTCAAACACTTTTATAGAAGATTTTATCAGATTGTTTTGTTTACAATAACATTATTAAATTCATATATATGAATAAACATGTATTCTAACATGTGTAATTTTGTTATTTAATTTTTTTATTTTTTCTTGAGTCTTGAGTCATTAAAAGTAACATCCAGCTAGTTGGCATGTAAGTTATTCCGAGACATAGAGATAGGACAATACAAAAAAGTTCATCTTAGTCTGCTGGTGTATTTTTTTTCTTTTGCATTTTTGAGAAAGGAAGAATAAACAATGAAGAAAAGACACATATTAAATATCTGGCATAACTGAAGTTAAGACAAGTGCTTACCATTTTAGGATCCTTGAGAACTATTTGCATTGCTCTTGTAAACATTGCATTGGCAGCATCCTGCATAAAATAAATCCTTTGAATCATATTATTTTGAATTCTCGTACAGATCCTATATTCTTTAATTTTCATAAAAACCTTAACTGGGTGATAAATGGTATTCTGGGTTGTTTTGGTGCTGATATCAGGACAGTGACACACATATTGATGGGCCATTCCTGCTTTCCCTCCATTATC
Source organism: Amphiduros pacificus (assembly GCA_949316495.1). Classification (NCBI taxonomy): domain Eukaryota; kingdom Metazoa; phylum Annelida; class Polychaeta; order Phyllodocida; family Hesionidae; genus Amphiduros; species Amphiduros pacificus. The sequence goes on along the minus strand of OX439001.1, from coordinate 50,688,509 downwards.
TCATTTTTGTGAATGATATTAGTCACATAAGTCATTAATGAAATAACTTTGAAAAATTATTATCAGAATTTGTAAGAGAATTGAGCACTAGAGTTACCAACCACTGGATGAAATTCCAGCAATGGAAATTGAATTGGGCCATTAAGGATTTGTAAATAAGAGAGAGTACCCACCACTTGGTGTCTGAGTTTTTCCCTCTCAAGCCTAATACAAGTTTTGTGAAACAGTTCAACCACGTGTTGCAACTGTCGGTGAAGTTTCTCATTGCCTGTATAAATGTACATACATTGTTTTAGATATTTTTGGTTTAAGTACAGCATGGATTAGAACAATAAAAACTACAAGATATAGGCATAATCTAAATACAGTTCTCATGAAATAACGTTAAAACATCGTTATACAGCTTATTCTAATTCAGAAAGAGATAGTTAATATTTTGAGTGAAATGCATTAATATTAGGGTGATGTAACATGATGCTGACATAATACAATTTATTTTCTACTTATGTGCACTTCACCACATCATCATTTCTTCAAAGTGCTCAGGTACTGAGACATGACATTTTTTATACATTTTTCATCAAGATACTTTTTTTTTATCTAAGAATCAGACCGATATTACCAGTGCTTGATATACTCAAATTGAGTAATTATTTTCCAAGTGATCAAGTACTGAGAACATGACATTTTACGCATATTTTTCATCAATACTTTCTTCTAGAAGGATTAATATTAATCTAATATTACCAGTGTTTGCCCAGAGAAGCTGTCTGCAGTCGTCTAGACTCTGTATATTGATGACTGGTGTCTCTTCTTGTTTACCCTCCAACACTGAAACAAGTCATTTAAAAATCCTGACATCAAGACTCATGGAATTCATTCAGTGCTTCTCTTTATGCCCTTTTCATGACTGCTAGTATCTAATTGGTTTGGCAATCTTAAAGAAGGACTTTATTTCTGTCTCTAATAGATGCTATTTTACCCATATTTTCTATGTAATGTGGGCAGTTTCCTAAAACTTTTCCACAACCAAAGATTTGAACATAGTTGATTTTTCTCACACAACTTTTTTTAACCTTGCATAGATATTAATTTTCAACTTGAGAAAGGCTAAACATAGTTACCTGTGCCGCCCTCTAGAGGCTGATTCACACATAAAACCTTAAAGCTCTCGTCATTCTTATTGAAGAATGTTTCTTCGAATAATATTGGCACCTGAAAAGCACAATTAATTAAAAATGTAAATAATTAAAAACAATAGAAGGGAACATATTCTTTAGACTTAAAAAATATGTAGACTTCAAATAAATTCATATAAGGACTTTTTAGCTTATTAATAGCTTTCTTTCTATGAATTGTTGGTACTTACAGCTCTTGATTCGAGAAAGCCAAGACCAGTTGATATAATGTTATTTTCTATGCTTACTTCCTGCAATTAAATATTGAGATATGATGATTATTTTGTGAGATGAACATAACAATAAAAAAACATGTCTTGATTTTTTTTTATTCTTGCCTGAGAGTTATTCGTTTTTGTAATGTTGTCATAAATTATTAGTAATTCAAAGATTATTTTGAATGAATAACATACAAACACAACAATAAGTATTATTTTTTTACATTCTTGCCCAAGAGGTATTTGTTTTTGTGTTGTTTTCATAAATTGCTAGTAATTCAAAGATAAATTTGGTGTGTACACTAGACAAGACTACACAAGAAACTTTCATATTGTCAAACTCTTGATATAACCCCAGGTCCATACTCGGAAATATGAAATGGTTATCACAGTGGAAAAGGCTGTAGTCATATCAACAGACTGTATATACTTATTAAGTCAACTATTAGTCAGTAAGAACTGTATCATTGTGGTTGGCTTATGAGCATGATTATAATATAACACAGTGAGTTGTGTTTTGTCACCTTGTCACTGAGTGTTTTGTAAGCGTGAGGCTTGGTGTCCACCTGTTGCAGTACATGGTTGAGAAAGTCAGCCTCTGAGTAAGCCATTCCACCCAGAGATCCCACCCATGGCACACAGATCTGAAATACAAAAACATTCTCATGCAAAATTACTGAAGCATTTGCTTTATTTCAGACCTTATTGTACATTTTTTTTTGTAGAATGTTGTATATTCTTTAAACAGTGAATATTTAAATGTATGTGTTGCATCATGATCCTATTAAACGGTGATGAACATTTTCTCTAATGAACATTTTCTCTAATGATATTCCATCATTTGATGGGCCAATTGGTTTAAATATATGCCTAAACCAATATTCCTTTCTTCCAATTATATAATATTGATATTCACTTGTCAATTCGTTTCTTCTTTATGAAATCGAAATGGCCACTATTTACTGTGGGTGAACTCATTTATTTTTTCTGGTAATGCTACCACCTGGAGTAAAACAAGAAACTAAGAAATAATGAACACTGAAATAAGTCAACTTTTACTATGGCTTACCGTCCATCTGTTTGTTGTGGCAGTCTCATACAACAAAGGACATAGGGATTGTAGTTGTATAAAGAAGAAGTTTTCTCCCAAATCTTCATCATAGCATCTGTCCATTGTGCTGCCCTCTTTTGCAAATCATTGGTATCTGGATTTTATTTTCTGAAAATATTTATACTTTATATTATATACTGAATAATGCCTTCATAAGTGTATAATGTTTGTACCTTGACATAATAATAATAATAATAATAATAATAATAATAATAATAATAATAATAATAATAATAATAATAATAATAATAATAATAATAATAATAATAATAATAATAATAATAATAATAATAATAATACTAATACTAATACTAATAATAATAATAATAATAATAATAATAATAATAATAATAATAATAATAATAATAATAATAATAATAATAATAATAATAATAATAAAAAGCTTGTATAGCGCATATACCAGGCTAGGCCTGTTCATAGCGCTCCGCCCCGTAGTATCTCCTAAAAAGGAATACATACATGCATGTATGCTATTGCATGGTAGAAATAAGAATAATATCAGTTCTAAACAAAAGTAGGACTTTTATTTATCATATCTCTCTGAAAACTGAAGTGTACTATGTGTAGTTTTATGAGATACGTACGAAACCATAATGTATTTGCTATAACACAAAGGTAAGTATCTCCAAGACCAATAAATATTTATCTCGGAGAGCACATTGGTTCTATCAGTGTAAACTTTATTATCAAAGGAAAATTGTGACAACAAGATTAGGAGCGTCTCAGATTTATTGCTTCTCATGTACAACATTGAATTTCTCTGCTTCTCCCGACTTCAGACTTATTTAAATAGTTTCTGTAAGTGTATTATTCCCCGAGATATTAATGTGAAATCTTTTAAAGTTTTCGTAACATTTTGTTTTATCATTTGCAATGACTACATTATATATGTTTGATATTTGACTGCGAGCCACCTTGAGTGTAAGCATGAGCCAGTTCCATGCCAGTTTGCACGTTTTATGTGATAAATTATTGCTAGCTAAGGAGCCATGACACTGTAAATTTTCATTTGACAAAATCACATAAAACCAGTCTGATAAAACACTCGGAAATGTTTACCAACTGGATTGATATGCTCACTACATTCTCTCTGAATCTTTCATGAAAAGAGACCAAATGTACATCATGATGATAATAGTTGTGAATTGTACTCTAGCACTGAAGAAAACTTTGTACAGCAGCAGCTGCAGCTGTACAGTTGTAGAGATGTGAAAAAATTAAAAATACGTTTTTATGGTGGGGTCGAGTTGTACTTTTAAGTTTAAGTAAACAGCTACAAAACATGCTTGTACATATTACATATTTTAGCAAATATAACTGCGTACATGTGTCTATACACGACTAGTGTTTTAACAATCAATTAATATGCTGAATGGGGCCCAACATTTTGACAAGACTTTGGTGAGCGATGATATATGAATTTGAGGTTGTCACATGATGATCCAGGTGAGAATTATTTGTCTAACAAGCATTCTGAACTTAATTTTACACCAATATTTCATCGCTTGGTTCGCTGTGATTTAAATATTTCATTAAACGTAAAATGTTGTCCACTATATGAAAGAATAATCACAAAAATAGGCATTCACCTGTGAAGGGCGTGGAACTCCTGTTTATCTTTTTAGTTTTGTTTTCTATCGACAGGTGGCACTCGTACTTGATCCTTTCGCGCGAAATATGTGTAGCAAATCTTGGAGTAATGAGAATTATGTATCCATTCATAATTACTCCAAAATCATACTAAATAACTTTAAACTGCATTGCTCAACTTGAATTAAAGTTTATTTGAAAATAGACTAGTGTGGCAGATGGAATTATATTAATAAACTACATCTCTATACAGAGATATTTAAACTGTGTTAAATGTCTCTGTGGACACTGCAATATTTTTGATAAAGGACGATGATGATGAGAAAAATAACAATCAACTAAATGTACCTGAGCATGCTGAGAGCAATATAACATAAAATAATTTATTATTTCTCTCGGGAACTGCACAAGTGAGAAGATATACATGTGATGGATTTAAAAATTGAGTGACATTCAAAAGACTGCCACATAGATGAGGGACTGTTACATAAGTTACAAGTACACAGGTGAAAGACAATCATTGATATAGCAAGTGAGAGACAATCCCAAATCAGAGGCAATCACACAAATGAGAGACAATCACACAAGTGATAAACAATCACACAAATGAGACAGCTATACAAATGAGACAGCTGCACGAGTGAGACAGACTTAAAAAGACAAAAGCTGACCCTTGCGCATTTGACAGACAGTTTCATAATATGGAGACACAAGTTGGGGACTTCATTTTACACAAGTAAAATACAGCTATGTACGTAAGTGAGGGACAGTTACATAAGTGAGACATGCAGATAGAACTGCCCAGAATTTACATAGGAGAGACCGTAAGACAAGTGAGACATGCAGATAGAACTGTCCAAAATTTACATAGGAGAGACAGTAACACAAGTGAGACATGCAGATAGAACTGCCCAGAATTTACATAGGAGAGACAGTAACACAAGTGAGACATGCATATCATATAGAATGCCCACAATTTACATAGGAGAGACAGTAAGACAAGTGAGACATGCAGAAAGAACTGTCCAAAATTTACATAGGAGAGACAGTAACACAAGTGAGACATGCATATAGAATGCCCAAAATTTACATAGGAGAGACAGTTACACAAGTGAGACATGCAGATAGAACTGCCCAAACCGTTCATAGGAGAGATAGTTACACAAGTGAGACATGCATAAATAACTGACTATAGAAGTGAGAGACAGTTACATAACTGAGACAGACACATAGACGACAGACAGAAATGTAGGTGACAGACAGACACAGGCGACAGACAGAAATGTAGGTGACAGACAGAAATGCAGGTGACAGACAGACATATAGGTGACAGACAGACACATAGGCGACAGACAGAAATGCAGGTGACAGACAGACAATTTCGGCAGATATTGTGATAGTTTATGCTATTATCATGATTATTAAAAGAAAAGAAAACATTCAGCAGATGAGACACCACATTCCAGCCGAAGGCATGAGTATGAAGTGTTTTGTTTTTTGGGAGTTTTTTCTGTAAAAAATGAGAAACATATATGTGTTTGAGTTTGAATTAGTTTATTTTTTCTCTACTGTGCATACGTTTTAAAGTATTATCAATATCTCCAAATCAATATAATAAATTATACTTTTATAAAACAAATGTAATGGATATATTATTTCAAACCATACATTCATTTTATTCAGTGTAGGAAGGTTTTAAATGAATGCAGATTGTCCAGTATAGTATAAGATAATGAAAATATGTCTTTTTCTCTTTCAAGATTTTTGGACAAATGGAAACTTCATGGCATTTTTATGCAGAATAAAATGTACCATAATATCTGTTCATTGACTAGAATATGCATGATAAGTATTGGAGAATAGGTGACTTGCTTGGAGATTATGTGAACATTTAACAGAACTATATATTTTACATTTGAACATTGTTAAGGAAATCTGATAGATATATTCGATATTTAGATACAACCGAAGGAATTTCAAGGTACATCTTGAATAGAATAGAAACCAAACCCATTCTATTATTCATCCCTACATGTGATTCATTCAAAAAGCATCTGATATTACCAAATATGAAGTTTCGTGGCACTCTATAATAATCCACTCATTTAAGCCTACAATAAACCCAACATTAATACATTGTGCCAATTGTTTTATTGTATATTGTGAGCAATCAAGTTTTCACTGAGTCTGTGTTGGCTGCCATGTCATTTTCATTTATGTGTAAATATTTTCACATATCTAATAACACAGCAGCCATAATCTGCTAGAATTATGTGTGAATTTTGTTCAGTGCAAAATGCCAAAGAATTTCACCACAGCTGCCCTAAGGGACAATGACAGGGACGCCACAGTCTTCTACGTGAAAGCAAATTGGTAGCTGTCCACACAAAGATGGAAAACCACGCATTGTCTTCATTAATGGCAAACTGGAGCACCATTTCAGACAATTAACATGGCATTTATACCCAGCTTTACTAGGCCTGTTCTCTTTATACCCAGCTTTACTAGGCCTGTTCTCTTTATATCCAGCTTTACTAGGCCTGTTCTCTTTCTACCCAGCTTTACTAGGCCTGTTCTCTTTATACTCAGCCTTACTAGGCCTGTTCTCTTTATACCCAGCTTTACTAGGCCTGTTCTCTTTATACCCAGCTTTACTAGGCCTGTTCTCTTTATACACAGCTTTACTAGGCCTGTACTCTTTATACCCAGCTTTACTAGGCCTGTTCTCTTTATACACAGCTTTACTAGGCCTGTTCTCTTTATACACAGCTTTACTAGGCCTGTTCTCTTTATACCCAGCTTTACTAGGCCTGTTCTCTTTATACACAGCTTTACTAGGCCTGTTCTCTTTATACACAGCTTTACTAGGCCTGTTCTCTTTATACCCAGCTTTACTAGGCCTGTTACATTATGCTTTACTGGCTAATCTTTGCTGTCTGGGACTCGAAAATAAAGTCATGAATATGAAGCTGTTTCTCACACCAGTTATATCAGCTACTTCTGTATTTAGCGTGTATGTGTGTCCATAGGTCTCTGCCGAATGGTGCCACAACTGCATGTAGCTGTGGTATGCATGGCTATGAGGCCATGTCTATAACTGGAGTTCCCAGCTGTTGAGTGGTGTCACTACTTTGTATGCATGGCTATGAGGCCGTGTGTATAACTCATCGTATAACTAGAGATCCCAGGTGTTGAATGGTGTCACTACTTGGTATGCATGGCTATGAGGCCGTGTGTATAACTAGAGATCCCAGGTGTTGAATGGTGTCACTACTTGGTATGCATGGCAATGAGGCCGTGTGTATAACTTGAGATCCCAGATGTTGAATAGTGTCACTACTTGGTATGCATGGCTATGAGGCCGTGTGTATAACTTGAGTTCCCAGCTGTTGAGTGGTGTCACTACTTGGTATGCATGGCTATGAGTCCGTGTGTATAACTTCAGATCCCAGATGTTGAATGGTGTTACTACTTGGTATGCATGGCTATGAGGCCGTGTGTATAAATAGAGATCCCAGGTGTTGAATGGTGTCACTACTTGGTATGTATGGCTATGAGGCCGTGTGTATAACTAGAGTTCCCAGCTGTTGAATGGTGTCACTACTTGGTATGCATGGCTATGAGGCCGTGTGTATAACTAGAGTTCCCAGGTGTTGAATGGTGTCACTACTTGGTATGCATGGCAATGAGGCCGTGTGTATAACTAGAGTTCCCAGCTGTTGAATAGTGTCACTACTTGGTATGCATGGCAATGAGGCCGTGTGTATAACTAGAGTTCCCAGCTGTTGAATAGTGTCACTACTTGGTATGCATGGCAATGAGGCCGTGTGTATAACTTGACTTCCCAGCTGTTGAATGGTGTCACTACTTGGTATGCATGGCTATGAGGCTGTCCCTGACCAGAGTTCCCAGCTGCTGGACATCATTGCAGGCAGCAATGTCATTTTCCTCAATAGGCCTGCATTGCTCCACTCCAGATAGCATGATATGAACCCTCTGTAAAGAAGTTATATTGAATGAATAAACAGTGTTAGTATATGCCTTGACAAAAATGGCCAGCTCATCAGCAACACTGCATTCGGATCGGAAATATAGTGCATCACTCTCTACTCCACAGAACAACTAGTGCTTATATTATTTATTTCCCACTATATAAAGCCGGAAAGAGGACAGCATGTCGCCCACTTTGCAGTTTAAAGGCATAATTGACTCTTAACCTACATTTATTCATGTTGTATTCATGGTATTTGTGTTTTGAGACGTATAAAACATGTTGGTTAATTGAGGTAAAGTAGAGGCTATTTTAATTTTTAGCAAAACATTAACTTCCGGTGCAATTATGAGGTCATCTAAATGAACATAATGGAAACTGTCTTTACACGATGAGTACTCTTTACCATGAAGGGCCTCCACTGACCCGTCAAACTTACAGGATTGTTTGGCTTGAGAAATACAGAGTGCATAGTGACATTGCCGTGAGATAATCCCATGTCATGTAGGGTGGTCAGTGCCTCACTGATCTGGGCTGTAGCCTTCAACAAAATCACTGGGGTCATCTTCATCCTTTGGCTGAACGTCTTCAAAGAGACACTTTCAGATATATCCAGTTTAGAAAAGCAGGTGACAGGAAGTTTGCCTCTTTCTGCTTGCTTTACTGATTTTAATGTTGTTCCTCCTAAAAGTGATGAATATATATATATCTTTTAATCAACAGGAAACCAATGTGGGATTATATTAACATAATTCAGTATAGCTGGAACCAATATAATCTAATCTTGGTATGAGCTATGAGGCATATATATTAAGCTCATTGCAACTAGGGAGGTCAGGTGATTTATTAAGGTTATCCCAAATATCATTTTTAAATCTTTTCCAAACCGGTAAAATGTTAAGTTGTTAATTTGACCCATTTCCAACATTAAGTCTAAACACACTCGACGTTACCTTAAAATCAAAACTAAACTAAACCTCTGTAGCACTTGCCTTCTGAGTAAGCTGAGCCAGTTTCACTTCCCATTGAAGACATAATCTTTGATACCAATCTCTAAAAAATCAAAATAGATATCATCTTTTGAACTGAAGATAAAAATTGCGTATACTGGTGACCATGTATAAATTAATTCACCTTGATAGGGTTCTGCGAGGCAAACGTGTAGAGGATGGGATTGATTGCTGAGTTGACTGGCAGCACAAAGACAATAATCCAGGCATACACCTCTCCTGGGATGCTGGTTCCCTTCAGGGCTGCCAAACCTGTATATGTATAAACCTAGGATTACAATGTTGAAGGGCGTTGCGTTTCGAAAGCATTCACACATTTTATATGGAGGAAAAAAATAATTTTATTGTTATAGCCAATGTACTTTATCAAAATATCTTTAGGGTCTTACACGTTATGTGTGTACTCTGGAAGTACTTGTATATAAAAGGAAATAAGAATGGATTTCAAAATTGTCTTTGCTATATTAAGTCCCTCGGCTGACTGAAGCATAGACTGTTCGGGTTCAATGTCTACCTACCCATAACAATGAAGGGGAGCCATCAGACACATACACACACACACATTGCTCACCAAAGCATGGATTGTCAGGGTGCACTGTGTACCTACCCATAGCAATGATGTGGATCCATCAGACAGACACACACATTGCTCACCTGAGCATGGATTGTCAGGGTGCACGTTTTACCTACCCATAGCAATGATAGGGAGCCAGCAGACACATACAGACACATATTGCTCACCTGAGCATGGATTGTCAGGGTGCACGTTTTACCTACCCATAGCAATGATAGGGAGCCAGCAGACAAATACAGACACATATTGCTCACCTGAGCATGGATTGTCAGGGTGCACGTTTTACCTACCCATAGCAATGATGGGGAGCCAGCAGACAAAGTCGGTGAGGACAATGAGCATCATATTCTTGGCCAGTGTGATCTGTTGCCGTCTCTCTGTTCCTCTGGCTAGGGACATTGTTCTGTTAATGCTGCAGTACATGATAGAATATCCAATACCAATCACCAGAAACCCAACAAAGTTAAAACCCACAAACAGGGCCATGGAATATTCCCATCCTACAACATATATATTCAAAATGACCCTTCATGTTTTTCACAACCTTTCTAATTCGAAATCCTTGATGTCATGCAATTTTATAATTATAACATTATTTGGGAACCGCTTGCAAAATTATGTTTAAGCTATGGAATATTGTATTCAGTGGTTGATGTACTTATTTTATATTTGCATTTAAAAGATATAGAATTACTTGCCTTTCTGAGACATGGTCTTTGTACATGTACATAATCTATATAAATTCTATATCTTAGACAAAACTATTGTATGAGATACAGGGTTTATGAATATATAAATGAAAACTAGAAATCACCTGCGGGAGTTTCATTGGTGATTGGTAATGCCATACACACCCCAGAACGCCCATAGTAATTACCACCAAAATAATCAAGAGGAAAGAAGGGAATGACGCTAACAATGAACGATAGAATCCAAATTGCCAGCATAGATATCTTGATAGATCTCTCTGAAAATTTCATATCAGAAAATGGAAAAAGAATATTGATGAATCTATCAATAGTTAGAATACATAAGAACATGACTGAAGCCTCAGAGCTGAACGTTGCAAGAAAACCAGCAATTTGACAGAGCCAGCTTTCTCTCCATATGTCATTGTATTCAATGAACTTTCCTTTGTAATAATAATCTACACAGGCAATGATCATCAGATAGAGACCCATACAGAAATCGCTTATGGCGAGATTGGAAATGATAATATCCGGAATTCCAGAAGTTGGATATCTTAACCTCCAGATGACAACAAATATATTTCCAAGAAATGCTAGAGCCCCGAGTAACCAAATGAAGACTCTCAAAACTGCGTTCTGCATCAGATCATCACAGGAGGAGAATGGATCCTGAACAGGAAGGCAATTGTCACGTGTCACCTGTATTGCTAGGCAACACAATTTGAAATGATCACTTTTCAAGTAGGTTAGATCTGTTAAAGGTTGCAATGAAGCTTTCGATATGAACGTCACCGGGTTAGATGTCATATTCAATGTCTGTAGTGTGGGGATTCCTGAAAATGCTGCTTCGTCCACATTTTCAATCAAATTGTATGAGATGTCAATAGACAATATTTTGTGTAAGCCATAAAATGTGTCATCACGCAATTCACTCACTTCACCAAAAGAAAGATTCAGCACTGGCAATGAATTCAGACCAACAAAACTGTGAGATTCTACAAACCGTAGTTTGAAGTTACCATACAGATTCAAAGAAACTAATGATGTGAGCCCCTCAAATGTGTTTCTCTTTAATATTGTGAGCATATTGTGACTAAGATCAAGAACCAACAAGTTTTTCATGTACAAAAAAGTGCCAGGATGTAGAACATTAATTGCGTTATTATTTATCAACAATTTAGCAATGAAAGGTAAATAGATAGAAGTGTTGACCTGTACTAGAATAGTATCTAAGTTGTTTTTATTCAAATTCAGCATTCGAATGCTGGATGGAACGTTTATGGGGAATGTGTTCCTTCCTGATGCTGAGCAGTCTACATTGAAAGCTTGGCACGCGCATGCGCTAGGGCAAGCTATATCACAGTGTGTCTCATCATCCCCCAGGGGGCACTGACGTTCACTGTCACACAGCTGCTCCAGGGGCAAACATTGAGAGGCATCCTGACATCTGTAGAACCCAGGACAGCTATAATCATCTAAAACAGAGAGTGGATGGCCGTACAAGTAGACTGTTATTATGATATGGTGATAATACTACACTTCATTCACACAAATATAGTCAAAAATTAAAATGCGCTCAGAGAGCGCAGAACAATGCCCTCCTCCTGCATACCCCTGTGCCCAGTGCCGCCTAGTGGCCAGTTTGCCCCGCACCTCAAATTCACAGAATCAGCATCCATTATGTAGAATCAAACCCCAATGTCCTGCAGCATTGAAATGAGGGCCACTCTAAATACTAATGGGGATGTCGATTTTCACCTGAAAAGTAGGTCACACTGACCCAATTACATACATTAACATTTTTGCAGCTTATACCAATTGATAATAAGTAATTATATTTGATATATGTGTATTCTGCAAAGAATTCACAAAATCGGCATGTCGGCCATTTTGAAAAATGGCTGCTGTGGCTTCAAAATTTGGTCAGTATTATCCATCATCGAACATAGCCTAGCCCCTCATAAAATACACCTGTACACCAACTTGTGTCAAAATTGAAACATTTCTACAGAAGATAGAGCGCTCACGGCCAAAGTTGACCAGATGGTCACTGCGACCTTGACCTTTGACTTTGGTTGAAAAAATTCCATGGAATCTTTTTTTGGGGTCTTTAGTTTTACAAACATTATGTAGAATCAAACCCCAATGTCCTGCAGCATTGAAATGAGGGCCACTCTAAATACTAATGGGGATGTCGATTTTCACCTGAAAAGTAGGTCACACTGACCCAATTACATAAATTAACATTTTTGCAGCTTATACCAATTGATAATAAGTAATAATGTTTGATATAAGTGTATTCTCAAAAGAATTCACAAAATCGGCACGTCGGCCATTTTGAAAAATGGCCGCCATGACTTCAAATTTGGTCAGTATCGCCCATCATCAAACTTAGCTTAGCCCCTCATAAAATACACCTGTACACCAACTTGTGTCAAAATTGAAACATTTTTATAGAAGTTAGAGCGCTCACGGCCAAAGTTGACCCGATGGTCACTGCGACCTTGACCTTTGACCTAGGTCACCAAACTTTCATGGAAAATATTTACTTGGACTATATTGTTGTAGGCATATGTAGTATCATCCCTGTGGTCCAGCCACTTTCGAGTGTTGGCCATTCCAAATATTGTGACGGACGCACAGACACACGGACACACGTACACACGGATGCACGGACGGAAAAGTGATTACTATATGCCCTCCCTCGGAGGAGGAGGGCATAATGATATCCTATCAACCATTTTAGACAATTGGTAAGAATGCTATATCTACAGATAGTAGCTATAAAATGGGGACATAATATACTATACATCACCCTATAATATCCAACATTTACCACATTGTTGTTCATCTTCTCCATTTGGGCACTGCCACTGCCCATCACATAGATACTGGAGAGGGATGCAGTAGTTACCGGGACACTTGAAGTAATTATCTGGGCATACAAATGGGCTGTACTTTGGCGACTCTCCATCTAAAATTATGTCTATAATTTTAATTATATGTTTTCTTTATAAATTTTATTCGTGTCTACATTTATTTTACATTTGTCAATGATTTTGTAAACTGTAAGATTGACAACTGAGATGTAAACCTGAATTCCCCAATAGGTTACTGTTCAAGTACAAACCGCAGTCAGGTATATCACAGAAGTCAAATATAACATCAGGATCGGTGGTATAGCAATAGGGTGAATGCTCAAACACAGTTCCCACAATAGGGTTCCTGCAGTAGTTATGAATGTCAGACAGGAAAGTCACTCCAAATATGGTAGGCGTGTTGCGCACGTTGTTGTGGGGAACCTGCAAGTTAGGGAGAAGCGAGACGTCTTGTTATCTCCAGTAGACTTTATTTACAAGATAAAGAAGAGAAATAGATCAGATTAACACATAACTACCCACCTGCATGTCCCATCTCTGACATATAATCCCAGACTTTGTGACAGATTTTGTTCCTTTATAATCGGTTCCTTCTTTGGTGCGTTTGCATTCTTCTTGAAACTGTGGTTTATCGTGATCTGCATATTAGTAATAAATGAGACCTGTGAATCCAGGGCAATATTTTACCGTGAATACTAAACAAAATACACAAAAAATGAACACTCAGAATATTCATATTCGGGATTACTTTAATATTGTTATGTATATATACATTTGAATGGTTGAGATAAAGCATTGTGTACCACACTTAGAGAGATGAGACATATCTCTACATCCTCGCTGTATACCATATCCATCTAGTTCAAACAAACATTTATACTTGGAAGGAACAATCTGGCCATTATCACAGTACATGACGGTCCCAGGTTCAACTCCCAAGGCTGAAAGAAAAGACAGTGCCTTCGCATTACTACCAGATATTGATTACGCACTACGATGATATTAAATGACGTTTTCTCTCCCATGAGAGAATATACCTGACTTTTTGGATGTGAAATGGTCCAGTTAGGAACAGGTGTGGGGGATAAAAACGTTGAATAGCGTTGGGGCGCGAGTGCATTTACAGGTATTGTGTTGGAGGCAAAATCATTTGTGATAGCTGCAGCCAAACCGTGAAAAAGCACCAAAACATATAGACACATGGGGCTATATGTTGGTTGGAAATTGCTTCAAAATCACGATTTTGTTTTGTTTTTGTTTTGTTTGTTTGTTTGTTTGTTTGTTGGTTTTTTTTTCAGACAGAACTCTAAACGCAAATGTGTTTCAGACATACCAGATATGCAGACGAGTGGTCCGATGTGGATATCGTTGCCAAGCAGACACTGAGCGTCACTACCTTCAACGACCATCACAGGCAGGGCAAGTTTATCCCGAATAACAACATCGCAACTGTCACTGCCAATAGGAAAGTAAATTAAATAGCTTAGATTAAAGCGACAAACAGCAAATTAGAAATTAGATAAAAATTCAAAGCCACAATGTTTAAGTGGTATTAGAAATCTAAAAATTTAGATTAAAAATATAGATTTTTCAAAACATGTGTTACTCTGCTAAACAGAGTCAATCATCTACCGACATGGACTACCTCTGTTTAGCAGATTTAAATGTATGTATATTTACAACATATATGAATAAACGAAATTATTCCCTTACCCAACACACCCAAGCTTGAGGTGCGGCGTCCATTTGTCATTGTTCAAAGAGAGCCATGTCATTGACTGCAGACATCTGTCACTTCTGAAGGTGATCGTCTGCTCACAAGTTTCAGAGAGCAATAATATAGACTGAAGCTCATCCCTAGTTGATACACCAGTATATGTTAATGACAACGACAGACCTGTTCCTGTGGAACCTTCTGATGTGTTCTGAGGAGGCAAGTCATGTTTAATTATAATACTTCCTCTTCCAGATATGGCATCCACTGTACATTCTAACTCCTCATATACTGCAAATGAACATCAAATACATGTTATTTAAAAATCCTATTATTATTATTATTATTATTATTATTATTATTATTATTATTATTATTATTATTATTATTATTATTATTATTATTATTATTATTATTATTATTATTATTATTATTATTATTATTATTATTATTATTATTATTATTATTATTATTATTATTATTATTATTATTATTATTATTATTATTATTATTATTATTATTATTATTATTATTATTATTATTATTATTATTATTATTATTATTATTATTATTATTATTATTATTATTATTAATCTCATTAGATACTACTTTTGCTTTAAAATATCCAACCGTTCTATTTCCATCGATATGTACAATATTCATAGATGACACGTATCAAATATATTCAAGAATGTGATTGTTTAGTGTTTAACTGTCCACGCGTTATTATGAGTTGACACGTTATATGGTCAAATGTATTATCATTATCATATGCAATAAGAGGTTGTGTTATTTAGTCACCACATATTACGCATATAAGAACACAAGCTTAACAATAAACATGGTTAATAACAATCATAATGTACTTGGTTTCACTGTACAGATAGGACCACTTTAGGTCAAACATTAATATGTGATTTAAACCTACAGCTGCAGGGTGTGAAAGCCGTCCTGAAGCAGTTGATCTCATCTTCATCATTACAGCCTGAGCAATCCTTAACTCCGTCACATCTTGCCTTCATAGGCAGGCACTGACCATCAAAACACTGGAATGTGTCTGGTCGCCGGCACGTCTCTGGATATAACACCAAACTAATGTAATATTATTCTACAAACAAGACCACGTTTATGTGTGAGGGATGTGAAATGATATGTTATTGTTATTACTCACCACAGCGGGACTCATCTGATTTATCAGCACACTGTGTTATTAAGTCACAGATCTGATAAGCCGGGATACATTGACCATTGGAACATTCAAACTCATCATTCCGGCAGGTAGGGGGCACTAGAATGTATCATATTATATCAAGATAGGCAACAGGAATGTGATGTTAAGTGGTTCAACTTAAGTGCTTTAAATTGTACTTATTTCTTTATTGATTGATGGAAATGTAAATTTGTAGCTATTACATATACATATATATTGTTATGAAAACACATTTGTCTTTTTCCGTTCTCACCACACTTGTCTTCATCTGAGCCATCTGAACAATCCTTAGTGAAGTCACAGTACAAACTGATGTCAATACATTGGCCATTCCTGCAGCGGAAGCTGGACAGGGGACACTCTGTTGCTGTAAAAAAGATGATGCGAACTTATACTCATATATGTCCTTGACAACTTTATCCATAAAGCACCAAATGTATTTATCATGAAGTATTAGACCTCTCACCGCAACTAATCTCATCAGTTCCATCTCTGCAGTCGGTCTCCCCATCACAGACATAAAGACGGTTCACATACTCCATATTGTCGCATTGAAAGAGATTGACAGGCTTGATGGAGTGATCTGATAAGTCACTTATAAAATCCGATGGTGTCATATAACTATCCTCTGCACCTAAGATTGATATACATATATTTGTCATCATTGCAAGAAATTTAACCTTTAAATAGATTTGCAAGTCAACAAATCACTCGCATAGTATGTCAGTGCAGTTACCTGTGATGGTGGGCAGAGGTAGTTTACAGATGTACTGTTTGACATCATTAAGGGCACAGGGCACATCATGCCACTGGTTGATGGCAGACAGTTTGGTGAGGAGAATAACGGTACAGTCCTCCAGCTCTCCCCCATCCGGCTGGCTATTGTTGGCCGTGGACATGTTTGCCCTGAGAGGGATTATAAGTATGACACCATTATAATATGTATGTTAAAAATAATATATATAGTACCTGTATATATATATAGAAACCAACTACCCACCAGCCTGCATATATCATGGGTCGTCCGTCCGTCCATCGGAATAAGCCTTCTTGTTTGCTGTCTGTTAGGCCTGAAATGAACAAGCGTACAAATTGATGGTGGTTTATCCAATCCATGACTCGGACTACAGTCCATTTGGCTCTATGTTTAACACATATCAAGAGTACATTTCCGTTACTTTATTAAATATTTGTATTCTAGGCAAAACCACGAGCTCTTTGTACACTAATATTCAGAAAATGTTAAACTAAACCCTGGGTGTATTAGTTATATTAATAGAACTAATATAACAAGAATTGGGGACATTAAGAGCTTTACAACGAATATTTCACTTTACTTAATATACTATTTCCTCCTGTTGCCTATTTGCTAATAATATTAAGGAGGCAATAGTACTGAGCTGTAACTTGAGCATTATGGAACTTCCTCTGTATAATCATATCATACCTATGTATGTTCTAGTATTATCTGTTCTCCAAGTGGTTGTCAAGAGATAGTGAATAACGATGAGCTCATCTTCACTCATGATGCTCACCAGATGCCCTCCTCGTGCCTGGCAGGAAGATTCTGCCTGCGGCCAGGTCAAGGCATTTGTCATCGCAAAGAAGCCATAACAGGCGTTTTTGAAACGCCACCAGCCCGGAAAACATGCATCTGCAATGTCACATTCATACAGAGAGAATGATTAATAAAAAATAGAATGACACACACACATATATATATATCATACATATACACAAGTGCTGAAGAGCGTCATACCATCTTGAATAAGGTCCTGTTCAAGTCTGCTTGGTAGGGCGAACATTACAGATGTGTACTTGATCAAGAATCCTCTTCCTGAATCGTCTTTGTCGGTGACCAATGATAGTTGCATTCTGTGCCAACTTGAGACATATTCATCTGTCACAAGCTTAGCATTACAGTGCCTCCCCATTAACTTATGGCCTCCTTCATCATCCACATCATAGACCAGCAAATAATCTCTCATACAATTTGGAGTTGGTGACTCAACGCTGATCTCAATGAAGGCAAGTTTAATATAGTTTCCCGGGGATACAGTAATATGCCAGGTAATGGTAGAACCAGGAGCGTAGGGCAGTGGGTAGTTTGGTGAAGCGATATAACCGCACTTATAGCTACACTGATATTCTTGGGCCACAACCCCTACTGCACAACCCGCACACTCTAAAGGTAGAATAGAAAGGATACTTATTATATCAACAAAGATGCAAATCAGAATAATGATGCATTCAACTTAATGGAAGTGTCTTAATGTAAAGCTGAACTGATAAGGTGGCAAACAGTATATATACTGTACTGTTATGACTTATAACAAATAATGAATACAACATAGTGCACTGTTATTAACCAAATATCACTGATGACAAGTTATATTTGGTTTAAATGTACAAACAGCTGCTCTTAACTGTATGTTTCCATAGATCGGAATAGTTATTGAGAAGTTTTTATTTCTCAATTAAAATACAACTTCATGGAACTATGTATAATTCAGAAGGACAAACTGTATTTGCACACACCTAAACTATTTATTTCAATTGCAAACCCATCCCTCCAGGTTAGGACATCCTTTTTGCACGATGAGAACTCCAGAAAGACGTCTTCATTTTCCACCATAACTAGAGGCATATTACTGCCTGAGTAGGAAGCGAGGATCTCCGAGTTATTGTCAGTCATGTAGCCTAATGTTAAGGTGTCTGAACACGATGGGTCTCCAGATACGCCAGCAACCTGCACAGCAATAATATCATATCAGGACAGGCATTATATAGCCAGAAATCTAATTTGAGTCGGGTGGAAAGGTCTTATCGTGTAATAGATTACTAAAGGTCACTATATCTACATTCGGTTTAGTGATAAATTATGAGGCCTTTTTCTATGCATTGGGAAAGATGTAAGACAATTAAATATGGACCTAAAGTATAAAATATTTCCTCTTATTGTAGATTAACAGACATGTCCTTGAGTCATGTGAATATTCCCGAATAACACTTTGGTTCATGCTGCTAATATAAATAGGGTTTTTTTTATACATTTAAAATACATTCTAGTCATTGCTGTTATGTACCTTTCCTCCTAATGTGAAATAATGTGGTTTAATTGAGAAGAATTTGTTCTTGGAAAAGGTCCACCTACACCTATCCCCTGCATGGTACGGCAGGGGAAAGTTGGGGCTCGTGATATTAACATCACCACTTATCCTTCCCCCACATAATGATTCTAAAAAAGACATTATTTGACAACATCTCAAAGACATTTTGCTAATAATATTTGGAATGATTGTTTAAATGTGATAAGCGTTTTTTACCTGTTAAGATAGCATGGGTACTCAATTCAAGGGAAAAGGAAAAGCTCTTCCTGTCTGAAAGCCAAGTATCATCAAGAATAATATCATCGCCCTCTGAGAGACTGAGGTTTGTTTTATAGAACACAAGTTGAGCATCACTTCCTCTGTACTCAACGTCTTGATGAGTCATATACGTTAACGCTGCACCATCAATCAATACCATAAAATCATCCCTACTTAAAATCAATTTGTCTTTTTCCACCGAGATTGTGTGCTGTCCTCTTGAGGGAAAAGAAACACTCAATATGTGTTTGATTCTCGCGTATTTGATTGGCATCTGCCAGGAGGCTATGGCTAGTTTCATGGTGCCAGCGGTCCAGGCATGTAGCCTGATTGTCTTGAGTACTCCCTCACACTTAAAGCTTAAATGTGGCATCATATGAACACCATTCACAGCTGTGTGTGGTAAAGTTATAGACGGAAATCCGAGATGTGTTTTGCATCTGTCTGCAATATTAAAGTTTACGATTATATAAGGAGCATAAATCTATTTTTGACTGACGCATCATTTCATTACTCATAGAAATTTTAACAATCTCGGCAGACAGTAAGAACCAACTGCCTCTTACCTTCTTTATTATGAACACAGCCGTACAATTCAAATTTCATGCAAGGTAATATCATGAATTGGTTTGCAGTTATGCTCAGGTATCGAGTTGTAATGCCGCTTGGAATCTCAACAAAACCCATAATTCCTTTATCCCCACTCACAAACACCTTAAAAGAAAGGATCCAAAATGATGGTATTTCATGTGTATTTCACATGAAATACTAGCAGTATATAATATATATCAATAATGCAATGAATACATTGAGGTGCATTTCATTACCTTTGGTTCCCCAAGTCCAGAAACATACGTCATCAAAGAAGACTTGTTCATTCCATATTGTAAAGTAAATGATGTGACACTGCCAAGCATTTCATCCCCCTCAAATGTTATATATTCCACTTGATGAGGCCATAACAAATCCACCTAGAAGATAAAGATTTGCATGAAGCACCTTGTTGGGCAGAGACCGTGGTGATTACCTGCACAGATGATTCAAATATATTGCATGCATCAATTATATGCATTATATGTCGACTTGTAAATCGGTCTCAATATGTTCATTTGTCTTCTACATGATGAAAAACAAACATATATAACTATTTATTCATGTACTATTTGATCAGCACTAATTCAGAAATTGAGAAAAAAAACGTTGATCATTTGTAAATGATATACCAGGATGTATGGGTCCTTGTCTTGAGATGAAGCACACCAAATGCCTGGGCTGTTTAACCTCGCTCGGTGGGGCCAGTAGGGGGAGGTGAATGATGATGCTGTGATCTGTAGAGCCTCAATGGATCCTGTGGAAATACCCAGCGGAGCCCCGCATTCCGTTGCTATGGAACCAGAAAATGAAGTGGATTCTTGCTTATCATTATATCAACAAATCATAATATTCCGGCTGTTGTGACCTCTTTTTATATTTTTATTATTAATTTCTATTTTGACATGTAAGTCACCATACAGGACACAATCCTACCTTTTCCATATAACTGTATTTCACATATTTCCCAAAAATTAAGAGATTTCCTTTCTTCTGCTTGTGTTGACACAATTGTTAAGTATCTCCCTCTGTTGGCCGACTTGCACACTATGTACATATTCAAATACTGTAAAGTCATGTTGTCAGCACAGAGATAGTCATTTCCACTGAGGAAACCATTCTTTGAAGCAGATATTGATAGATGTATATCATTTATTGCCCCAAATCCTACAAAGTACAAATCCAATTTAAATATTTAATCCCATAAATATTCACTGAACATGTAAGAAAATGAGATAAGATTTAATATGCATTTGATACCCAAACCTCTGATAATTCTGACAGCATAAATGAGGTGGGTGTAATGGAGATCCACCTGAACCCAGTGGCGACTTGAATCATGTTTAGTCTCAGAGCATGTCCCTGAAAATGTATAAAATTACCAGTCAAAATTGTCACAGAATATTTACATCAGATTTTTTGACTCAATTATTTGATAAAAAGCTTGATATATTACCTGGTAGCATATCTACTATGTATTGTGACTGGTCTGGGATTTTGTAACTACTCTGAAAAACTGTCTTTGCCATCGCTATGTTCTCCACGTCTTCGAGAATGCTTTCTGCAATTAAAGGAACATTTTGGAAAAGCTGTAGAGAAGTAATTATTTTTTAATAGAATATCATCCTGTAAACATATAATGTCTAATAATTTTTTTTTCATTCATGAAATGATAAAAACGAGAATGTTTTTTTATCAAATGTGGCATAATGAGAATGTGTCCAGTATAGTGAAGTGTCATGGATTATCTTGTGTCATGGATTATCGTGTGTCATGGATTATCCTGTGTCATGGATTATCCTGGAGGAAAGCTATCAATAAACCATTGGTGAATATAAAAATGGGTAATAGTTTTTCGATAAATTAGGTATGAAAACATGTCACATCGGTCCACATTAATCTTCGAAAATATCAACTTTAAAAATACTCCACATGGCTATATTTTCTACATTTGTCCCTCAGTTAATCTACATAAATATATGAAAACTATTACTCTCTTATCTCATAGCCCTATTTGATATTCCATATATTTCAGCTAATTTTATTTTTCATGCTGTCTCACTTTTGCAAATATAAGGGAAGCTGTTAGGGCAGAGTTCATCATTCCACATCTTGGCGGCGGCTATAGAAGTAGACACAGCCAGAGCCCAGATCATTCCACAGTCCTCATTGCTGCGGAAATCATTAGGCTCTCCCGGACCCCAATTCCTGCAAATATATAATCAAAGGGATATGTGTGTATCTCTCAGACAAATCACACCAAATAAAGCAAATAAAGCTAATAGCTTACACCGTGCCATCTCAAACATTCAGAGTAACGTATTTATCAAAGATGGAGATATGGAGGGACAAAAGATCACTGTTTGTCCTAGCCTAGCCTTAGCACAACGGACAAGTTGAATGCTTATAGTTTGTGAGCATATATTTTGAAAATCTATAAAAAAAATCTTCAAATATTACGATATATGTATATCACAGTATTCTTTCTATTTCAAAGAAATCCTGCTTGTTATGAGTGATAATATATTATGATCATCATACAGGACTTTGGGGTCCACCCGGGTGTCATCCGCCCATCTCCAGTCGGCCTCCACTGCTCGGTCCTGGAATCCGATCCAGAAGCGCATGTCCGGATGCAGGTCCGGGAGGTTGACGGCGACGTCCTCCATGAAAACCTACAACACATAGGTTTTATACGGTACCATCTTCATCGGTCAGAAAGCGTAGCACATTTCCGAGAGATTCAGATATAAACGGCGCAGTAATATGGCACTGGTTGGTGCAGTAGTGTGACACTAGATGGTGCAGTAATAATATGCCACTGGATGGTGTAGTGCTGCCATATGATGGTGCATTAATATGTAGCTGGATGGTGCAGTAATATGCCACTGGATGGTGTAGTGCTGCCATATGATGGTGCATTAATATGTAGCTGGATGGTGCAGTAATATGACACTGGATGGTGTAGTGCTGCCATATGATGGTGCATTAATATGTAGCTGGATGGTGCAGTAATATGACACTGGATGGTGCAGTACTGTCATTGGATAGTGCAGTACTGTCATTGGATGGTGCAGTAATGTCACTGGGTGGTGCAGTACTGTCATTGGATGGTACAGTAATGTCATTGGATGGTGCAGTAATATGGCACTGGATGGTACAGTAATACGGTACTGGATGGTGCAGTAATCTGCCACTGGATGGTGCAGTAATCTGCCACTGGATGGTGCAGTAATATGGCAACTGGCTCAAGCATGAAAAATGTACAAATGTTAGAATACATTTACGTACTCGTATAATCATTGTAAACAATGGTATTTGTTATTAAAAATTTCTTTAATGAGGATGTAAAATCTATTTAATTAGGATGTAAATAACACCGTTTTGAAAGCACAGTATATTTTCTTTATAAATGTTTTTTTCTTGTTTTAAAATCTATTGAGGACAACATTTAAGAGGTTCTAAATTGCTTTCAATGTGTTTAAAAACTTGATTTCCTCTTCAAATATAGTGACTTCTTAAGTCAAATCTTATATAGACTTCTCATGAGCATATTTTAAACATCTACCTTTGTTGATCTATCTGCAATATCAACCTATTCAACTAGGGTATATATAGCATTGTCGGACATTATTATCTTAATCATGTGTCTTGACCAATGTTCGGATTATGCCTAATTCAACTATACCATTCCTTTGACAAACATTGGATAGATTGCATGTAAGAGATAAATAAACACGTCAAAAAAACTTGTTTAGATATTCCACACTCAAAACCAACCCTCTCTGCCACAGTATCCACTGAAATAAGATCTCCTCCCATCTGTTTGCACACGCGTTGTGCATCGGGCCATGGCAGACTTGGATCCTTATCATTGCTGAAGTAATAGCAGTGGTGGTGATAGTAATGCCATCCTTCTGCACAATTCACTGGCATAAACTCTGAAATATTAATAGTATTCACTGTTGTGCCATTTGCAGTGTGTCATATTTTAATCGTCGGTAAATTAACTTGTATTAATTGTGAAATGTGAATAGTATTCACCGTGTGCCATTTGCAGTGTGTCATATTTTAATCGTCGGTTCATTAACCTGTTTTAATTGTGAGTTGCAAGTTGAGTTCTCAACACCCCAACGTATAGAATTAATAAGGTAAAAAGTTTCTTTTCAGGTGTAAGTGTTATCAAGCATCTCCTTTGTCAAACAGTTTCATAATATCCATATCTTCTAAATTTCGATCTTCTGTTCAAACGTTTTAAGTATGAATATGAATTGTTCATTGCTTTATTCATGGTTCACTGTCACTCTTGAACATATAGAAAGGGTCATATAAAATCAAGATCAAAGGATGAAGATGATAATTACAACAAATATTACGGGAATGAGGAATAATTCAATAATAAATGCACTTATTATTCAGTCATAAAATACAGGATGACTAAAGCTAATTATGTTCAAATTTGTTTGGAGTTTACTCGCCAAATAATCTCTGTTGATTAAGGTCTTTTTTATAAATTTACATAACAATTTCTGTCAAGTGGTGTTCACACAATTAGTCAGATAGTATGGCTTTTACGCCTACTACAATAAAATTTACAAACCCACAACGTTAAATTGACTTTATTAACACAAAGATAATAGATATGAGAAGGAGTCTCAGAGAAAGGAAAAACGCAATAACTCATAGGGTGGTTATAGGGGCTCATATTACTGGGCGAATCTATAGGCTCTTGATAACTTACCAGGTGGTCCCATAGGATCGCAATAACTCATAGGGTGGTTATAGGGGCTCACAATAACTTACTGGGGATCCTATAGGCTCACATTAAACAATTTGATAATCCTATAGTTTCATAATAGCTTACTGGGTGGTCCTTTAGGCTCATGATAACTTACTGGGTGGTTACAATACAGGGTAATAATAACTGACTGGGTGGTCCTTTAGGCTCATAATAACTTACTGGGTGGTCCTTTAGGCTTATAATAACTTACTGGGTGGTTACATTACAGGGTAATAATAACTTACTGGGTAGTCCTTTAAGCTAATAATAACTTAATGGGTGGTTACATTACAGGGTAATAATAACTTACTGGGTGGTTACATTACAGGGTAATAATAACTTACTGGGTGGTCCTTTAGGCTTATAATAACTTACTGGGTAGTCCTTTAGGCTAATAATAACTTAATGGGTGGTTACATTACAGGGTAATAATAACTTACTGGGTGGTTACATTACAGGGTAATAATAACTTACTGGGTGGTCCTTTTGGCTTATAATAGCTTACTGGGTGGTCCTTTAGGCTCATAATAACTTACTGGGTAGTCCTTTAGGCTAATAATAACTTAATGGGTGGTTACATTACAGGGTAATAATAACTTACTGGGTGGTTACATTACAGGGTAATAATAACTTAATGGGTGGTTACATTACAGGGTAATAATAACTTAAAGGGTGGTTACATTACAGGGTAATAATAACTTAATGGGTGGTTACATTACAGGGTAATAATAACTTACTGGGTGGTTACATTACAGGGTAATAATAACTTACTGGGTGGTCCTTTTGGCTTATAATAGCTTACTGGGTGGTCCTTTAGGCTCATAATAGCTTACTGGGTGGTCCTTTAGGCTCATAATAGCTTACTGGGTGGTCCTTTTGGCTCATAATAGCTTACTGGGTGGTCCTTTAGGCTCATAATAGCTTACTGGGTGGTCCTTTAGGCTTATAATAACTTACTGGGTGGTCCTTTTGGCTCATAATAACTTCTTTGGTGGTTACAATACAGGGTAATAATAACTTACTGGGTGGTCCTTTAGGCTCATAATAGCTTACTGGGTGGTCCTTTAAGCTTATAATAACTTACTGGGTGGTCCTTTAGGCTCATAATAACTTACTGGGTGGTCCTTTAGGCTTATAATAACTTACTGGGTGGTCCTTTAGGCTCATAATAACTTCTTTGGTGGTTACAATACAGGGTAATAATAACTTACTGGGTGGTCCTTTAGGCTCATAATAACTTCTTTGGTGGTTACAATACAGGGTAATAATAACTTACTGGGTGGTCCTTTAGGCTCATAATAACTTACTGGGTGGTCCTTTAGGCTTATATTAACTTACTGGGTGGTCCTTTAGGTTTATAATAACTTACTGGGTGGTCCTTTAGGTTTATAATAACTTACTGGGTGGTCCTTTAGGCTTATATTAACTTACTTGGTGGTCCTTTAGGTTTATAATAACTTACTGGGTGGTCCTTTAGGCTTATAATAACTTACTGGGTGGTCCTTTAGGCTCATAATAACTTACTGGGTGGTTACATTACAGGGTAATAATAACTTACTGGGTGGTTACATTACAGGGTAATAATAACTTACTGGGTGGTCCTTTAGGTTCATAATAGCATACGCCAAGGCTGACACTGGAGTTGGATGACACTATCTGAGGTCCCAGTGATGTGTCCTGATCAGATACACCACTTACCACATCTACAGCAAATGATAGCAACTGATGCTCAACTGTCATGCCTGCATACGACGGGCATGACTCTGACTTGGTCTGAAATAGAGTGTAATATGTTCTAAAATGTTTTATTCATAGATTTTAAATTTATTATTATATTTCTTATGATAATGGCACATGCTAAATATCATAGGCTCTCATCCTCTTGTAATATTAAAATCAGGTTACTAAGAGCGGCGTGATGGTCTATGAAGCAAATAAACATTCTAAAACTTCCACCTGGAAGATATCCTTGTTTATTTCATTGATATATATATATATATATATATATATATATATATATATATATATATATATATATATATATATATATATATATATATATATATATATATATATATATATATATATATATATATATATATATATATATATATATATTGGAAATTATATATTTAATCTTATCACTTGTGATAAAAGATATCAGAGGAGTACCAGACAAGATCAATGAAATCACTTTTCACAATTCTCTCATTACTTTTGAATTATTAAAGCCTGGATAAATCTGAACTCAGTAATAAATCTTAATTTTATAAACCTCAAATAAATCTGAGTTAATTTGTTTATCGATATAACAAGATAGGACTCCCGTGGTTGTGAGAATTGAATTTCAAGTTCATTTAATTTTCTGTATTAAAGCAAAAATAAATGAACCTTTGAAATAGACTCACCTTTATAAGCAAGAAAGGAGAACCAAAATAAGCAGTGGCTCCACCTGGTGTATTCTGGCAGCAGAACATAAGGCTTCTTGTCCCATCAGAAGATGAATGACCAGCCGGCAAAGTTCCCCCCGATTCCAGTACAGACCATGTTTTCAGGACAATATAATCTCTAGCAGGATTAAACCCTTTAAACAAAATAAAATAAACCAACTCAATAATGAGGAGTTAATATTTAATCAAATATATAATGGTTCTAAAGACAATCAATTACAAACCTTCTGGGCAGCTTTCTCCCATTTTGAAGACACAGTACGATCCTGACCCTAATATCTGATTTTGGCCACCGCAGAATTTCAATACTGATTCGAGTCTTCTTTTGAAACTTGTATCAAACCTAGTTCCGGCGTCTGTATCATTTGACTGCGAACCAATATTAATGTATCCGTGAGACCACGAGTCTTTCTCAATATCATCCGGGCATCCATATTGGGAACTTAACAGACCGAAGTCGTCGGCTCCAAAGCAACCCGTACAGAGGGAAATCTGAAATTAATTAGAAACACAGTGAGGGTAAATCTATTTTTTGTAGGCAGTAAATATGTGTATTAATTTGTTTTGAGGAGCAGCATTATGTGGTATCTGCTCCAGATCATATTGTCCACCTCCATACAGCTTGAGGGGCATATTCAATAATGGCAATAATGTAATGATACACCATAAGGCTACAGTTGAAAATGCTGACCGCCGTGAATATCTGGTGATCTGTACCCGGGGACCTGTACAAGTCTTAATGTAGCGGTTTATCTTAAACACACATCATGAAATATATCTTATATCTTAAATAAACTACTGACCGCCAGGAGCACAGCAATTCTCCTCATACCGTGTTAATAATGATTCTATTAATAAAACTAAATCCCCAAGGAGAAGAACATTCAGTCCACAAAGTAATGCATGCTTCACGTGGTCCCCTTTGACTGCTTCTTTAGATGTAAACAATGTATTTTAATGATAAATTATAACTACAGATTATGCAAACATAATTTATGCTGGTTCTAATGTATAAAACATACATTATGCTTGTTGAAAGTCACTCATTCTTTAATTCTTTAGAAAATTTGAGAAAAACATATTTGAATGAATGACATCAAATTAAAATTATAATAATGCTTTTATGGTATTGATGAGAGTTTAACCACTAAACATTTTAACGAGAAGTAAAGATTGAACAAAGCCAGCAGTATCTTATTTCATAAGGAGCTGTTCGCCAAAGCGAATATCATATAGGCACAACCGCTAACTTGAACTTTCCAGAATGATAATTTTGATATTTTAGTGTTTGCAATACAGAGGAAACACAGCTTGGCAGTGAGAATCCCTTTACTTCTTTATCTACATACATTAATATTTTGATAATATATTAGTATTTTGATAATATATCAATATTTTGATAATATATTAAAAAAGTTCAATTGGTGTTCCTCATATTTTTTGTTTTTGTTTGGGGTGAGCGCCGCTACTCTATATTCTACATGTAGAAGGCTGCTTCAGAACTCAATTATTTGGCCAAAGGAATACAAAAATCTACATAAGATATATCGACAAAAGATATATAAGTAATACATTTCGGCAATTGCCCAGGGATATCCCCATTATGGCAAATTCTTGCTGCTGTGAACCGTTTGGATCAGCTGCTAGATCACCAAACTTGCCATCATTGCATTATATATCTTTATTATACTGACAGGATATCAAAATGCTATGTTAATATGTACAGTGAACATTAGTATCCCAGCCCCTGAGGAATTATATGTCAGTTTAAATCTTGTACAATTGTCATAGTATTAAGCTGCTGTGGTATAATGCAAATAGTAAACATATCTATTGCATATGATATCCTAATAAGAATTAGAATATTAAATAACATTGCTACATGTATATTATATTTATAAAATACTTGTTCTTCTAATCCAAGCTTTTTCACATCTTCAGTATCATAGTTTTCTTTATTATTGTAACATTATTGACAATAGTCTAATATAGGAACTACTCCAGTATGATAGAGCTTGTCAAATGTATTAAATCCTACATTTTTACATTTTGAAACTTAGAAATAATACCTTCTAGTGCTCTGCCTTCAGCACCAGCTAAAGTATTTGCGATAACATTAAAATTTAAGTTTTCATCAAAATAAAGATATTTATACTTATCAACAATATGAGTTTTCTCTTGCCCCATTTTAAATACAAAGTTTGTTTTATTTACACAGTTATATCAGAAATGTATAACTTTGGTCTTATCAATATTGACTTTTAACTCCCAGTTTCACACTATTTATGCACATAGTTTAGCAGTATCTGTAACTGCATCTCATCCTCTGCAAATATTACAATATCATCAGCAAACAATAAAGTACATTATATACCATCATGTATCTTAACACCAATATGACACTCTTTCAGTGTCATTACTAAATCATTTATGAAAGTGAAAACAATGTTGGTGACAATGTGTCCCACTTTCTGTTTTAAACCAGTCAATACAGTAAGCATTTACATTCACCCGTGATAAGGGATGACTATACAACGACTTAATACACTTATGATATTAAATGTTAAATGGCAACAGTATCTATAAAATACAAGATCTCTGTAAACGCAGTCAGGAGGAATAACTCAAGGTGGCCTGTGCAACAAAAGCAAAGTACAGTCCAGAAGTACAGCAATTCGCATTTAGTTCACACTATCAAAGCATCCAAATCATTAACTGGCCAATTACTTGATTCATTAATAATGCCTTCGATAACCATCAAATTATATCTGTCTGAGGGTAATAAGTGTCTCTGGTCCATGTTTGGTTTACCAAACATAAAAGATACATTTTCTCTTGTGAATATGAAGGTTTCTGTGAATTGATTTTGACAGGAAGAACACATTCTATGATTATAATATTTTGAGATTCTTATTGCACTTTTATAGAATGTGCAATATTTTTACCTTGCAAACCAAAAGATGAAACAAACTTTCTTCAAAATATTGGCTTATGTATTTATTTTTAAGGATGGAGTTAAGTTAGATTGGCAATATCACAGTTCTCTTTATAAGACAAGTTAAATGTTTACTTCATCATTTGTTTAAAGTATCATTTTGTACCAATTTCAATTTTATTCAGAGTGTTAGGTGATGTTAATATAAATTAATTATAATACACACCAGTCGTTCTATAATTCATTTTGAAACTATAGTTAAGTGTTCATACCAAACGTGGTACCAAATGCCCTTTTGTTATTCATTCGTTCTCTTTATAATATGGTTCAAATGTTTACTATCATTTGTCACAAAGAAATTAATATTCTCCCATATGCTTCTTTTCCCGTGTTAAATGAAGATAACGCCTGACATATCAACATTTACTCACCATGATTATGATATTACCGGGTGTCAAAAAAATGCCTAAACAGGGAATATTTATGAAAAGTGTCTGTGTAGTTTAGTCTGCAATAAGTAAAACAAACGTTAGAGTTTGACATATTTCAATGTGGGCGATGGCTTTAATTAAGCCAAGAAATATTCAGACCAACTTAAATAATCCTCACTTCAAAATACAAGAAATATATTAATGTTATTGGGGTACTCAAGACCAGCACGAGAAATCTATTCATCCAAGCTGAGCACTGTGAGAGTTTGGCTAAATATTAAAACTTGCTCCCCAGTCTCTTTGCAGATGCTAGGTTTGACTCTTTTTGGTATCATACGTAGATGTCAACAATTTGGGGACTGCTTTCAAATGTAAAATTTTATTTGGTACTCTGTGTTAATCTGGTTAAAAATGGTGGACAAATTCTTTTTGTCACTTTTTCCTCATCTGATTCTTACAGATATTTCAAATTTTTGACTACTTCTTTACAATGTAACTTCAGCAATGATTGAAAGACAACTGGTGTTACTAATGTGTGGTGAAGCGTTACTTACGGTCAGTAATTCATTCATGATGATTGATCAATACATGCCCGCAAAAGTCAGGTTAGTGGTGACTTATTTAGCCTTAATCACAGAAGATCATTGGTACGCTTTATATCAAGTTAACCCTGGATCCATCACAAAGCTTATGGATGAAAAAGCTTTTTGATTGAGCTTTTAATTTCTTTTATCATTTCATTTAACGGAAGAAATTAACATATAGCAATGAGCTTAACTGTGGTAGTGTTGTAAGATTGTATACATTTTCAAGCAGAAACCCAGTATAAACGGTCCAAGGTGTGGGGATTTTACGATATATACATTTCTATCTGTCATCTGTTCCTTATTTTTTGGTGGTTGATGGAACTTGCTCAGTCACGGTTGCAGTCTCGTCAGTCCAAGACACCTAATTTATTTCGCACCAACTCTTTACATCCCTTTCTTTACCAACTGACAATCTTTTCAGACACAATTAGGACAATTTTTAAAGTATACTATTCGTTATATAGCAATTTTAAGGACGTGCAGGGCAAGGAGATATTAAGAAAAGGTGTGCAAGCGTTTGTTCTGTCAATTTTTGCTCAACACGAATATGAAACACATATTCAGTGTTTCATTCTCACCAAAGATATGTTGTTTTTTTAATAAACAATAATTCATTACCTCTCACTTAAAATTCATTTATTTTAAAAGTTTATCACATAAATCAAATTATTAATATTATATCCAACACGGTAACATTGACTTTTTTAAAATCACAATCATCAGATAAACTGATAACATTGTTCCATATCATGTAAACAGGTACCTTTGTTCCCATGAAGTAATTTTATTAAATATACGATCCTTGTGGTTCAGATTTGAACAGGAAAATGAAAATGAAAATGAAAAATCTGTTCCCCAATCAAGCCATAAATTACATGCATAAACTTGGATGCTTTGGAAGTTTCAAGCCCTGTCACTTATAAAAAAGATATTACCATACCCGTACACACTATAGACCTCCTGACTGACACTGTGTCTGTAAGAGGGGATATATTCTTATTGACCACACTGTACATGTACATATTTATTTGTTATGTTATATGTAACATGTGCATATATGTTATAGATTCCTATTTGTTATAAGCATTTGTAACACTCATGGGAGATGGCGGTTCAAGCAAAGTATCTGCTTTGTTTCTTGACTGTTCTTGGTAGGTTAAATATTGTTTGGTTTCTCTTTATGTATATTCTATAATACCTTGGAGTAATCATGATTATAATTACTCCAAGATAATACAGTTCATGGTGGGTTAAAATAGTTTTTGTTTTCTCTTTCTGTACAATTCCATATGCCACTACTGCTCACCGCAGGTCTGCCTAAAAATTAGAGATTTTTGTCATATTCCGACTCACGATATCATGTGTGGATTTTTTTAAATGTCTTTTTAAAGATTATAATAACATCTTCCGTTGTTAAAGCCTATCACCAAGTACGTAAACAATGGTACTTGTCCAAAAACCAAAATACAAAACCATGAGGTCTCGGAATATGCTCTCCTCATAAGTAACAAAAGGTCATCACGCACTACTTGTAAGGGCCTGATGTTGATGCAATATTCCACTTTCTGACTTTCGGCCATTTCGGTTTCTTCCCAAAGTGTATTGTTATCCCTTCAGGGAATTTCACGTCACGATCTCATTGATATATTGTTTTACAGCTACGCTTGACAAGACAAATGGCGTCAAACCTCAAAATGTTGACAAGTCAAGATGGATGAGTGAACTTCGAGAATTTATCGGCGACAAGAGACTGGGTGACATCGTTATTCCCGGAAGCCATGATGCAGCCACCAGTGGCATTGATGAAAACAGCCACCTCATCGACAGAAACTTCCTGTATCAACTGGCACATTCTGTCGTTCCAGAGGTACTGGTCAACTGGTCCAAGACCCACGATGACGAGCTTGGCGCCCAGCTCAAAGCAGGCTTCCGGTGGTTTGATCTGAGAATCGCTGATGTTGAACTGTACGAGGACACCTTCCGCTGGTGGCATGGACTTTCTGGCCACGAGATATTTGCTGGTTTGCAGCAGGTCTATGATTTTGCGGTTCTAAACAAAGAGGAGGTGATTTGGGTTGAATTTAATCATTTTGCAGCCGCAGGAAATTTTGGCACAAAACCCATTCCTGATCACAGGAAAGATCTGATCGCAGATATATTCTTGCAATACTTAGAGCCTGTGCTTGTCCCGAAGTCAAACTTGAGTAATAACCCAACTATAAATGATATACTTGCCACTGGACGAAATGTGATTGCTGAAGTAAGAGACAATTATATTGCAGACAAGAGCGACCTCTTTTGGCCAGGATTGGTCCATAGCTCTTGGTCAGGAAGAACGAATCCGGAGGAACTTTTTGAAGAGCGTTCTGGCAAGATGGCGGATTTTTTAATCAATCATCGGGATGAAATGACCTTGATCAGCGGCTGCGCAACTCCAGATGAGAAGACCATCGCCGGAGCTATGATCCGGGTGTACGGGGATGACCCCATCATCAAACCTATTCTGGAGATTCTTCTTCCTGGAGTGGCTAATCTGGATGATGATTTCATGAGTTTTGAGGGTGTCTTTGTTGACCTGGTGAATCAGGCTAAACTTGGGACCAATACCCAAGGTATGTTTGCAAGACCAGCAGTCAACTACACCAATGGGGCTTCAGTGCAGTACATGGGCATGAACTCGCAGTGGCTCTACTGGTTGGCTAGACCTGATGTTTACAAGTTTAACATCATGTCTGTGGACGATTTTGTGTCCAGCACCGCTGTAGATGTGGCTATTCTGGCAAACATGGGTGAAATACCCCGGCAAACCAGCGTCAGCTTCCAGGGAAACACAAGAGATGGGTTTTATGAATGGGTAGACTACCAAGCCATCGGTGGGGCAGACGGGAACTTTTGTGGCGATATTCTGGTCAGATATTCTGTGAATTTGGAAAACCAGGTCCTATTACAACAAAGAGTACATGCTGCTGATAAATGGACTGTGTCCTTCGCGGAGGACGACTATCCTTCTCAAGCTATAGTTGTCGTAGATGTGGAGACCCCTAGCGGCGAGATGTTGAGTCTTTATGAAGGCAACATCCGGGAGATGATAGATGGTAACCTGGATATATACGTCAGAGGCAGCGATCAGGGAGGAAACCACGGCTTTGCTTACGTCAGCGAGGAGTACAACTTGTTTGGGGATGACTGTGTCACGCCACCTGCTGCCGGGTACCTGAAAATTGTGGTCTGGTAATTCACGGAAATTGGACATTCTTCATGGTTTGAAATATGCTTACTTGTATCAGAGATAGAGAGCATCAGAGAAATAAAAGAAACAGTGTATCTATCTCACTGGTTTTTGATATTTTATGTCTCGTTCATGCATTGATTGGAGGTCTATTTGAGAATGGTAGATTTCTTCACTTTATGAGAGAACAATATCAGTATAACATCTGGTATGCTGCTGTTTAAGAGCATGACATTTAACCATTACTCACATAATCCTATATCTCTGAGCTGTATCATCGTCATAAAAAGAACCTATATAGTTAATGATAAGCTAAAATGAATTCTAAATTAAAAGAGTAAAACATTACACTTCAGATATGACATAAAGTTTTATAAAAAGTAAAGTGCAGTTATATGCTTTGGAACCTTCTTGGGATCAAGATGATTATATGAAAGAAAAACGTAATTTTTGTCTGATATGAAAGAAAAATATAATTTTTGTACATCTTAGAAATTAGGTTTCATCATTCCTCGAATGCCAGCCTTCAAATAAAAAGATCAAGCCAATCAAAATGAACATTTTGTGAATGAATCACAATTTATAATATAAGATATGATTTTAGATCTTAGAAGTTTTTTAACCATTTGTGGGCACACACATACAAACGCCTTGTAAAGGCACCTATATATTTACGCATTAAAATGCATTAATTAATGATTTAAAATTTGGAATTCAAGACAATATATCCATCCATGCAGTGCCTTGCATGATATGAACTAAATACAATTTATACATATTTGAGATAAACAAGCGTGGTGGTATTAACAGATTTTGCACATCGATATTGATTCTTATACGAATTGTCAAAATAAATTGCATATCCCTCTGGTCTGATTGATTAGAACTAAATCACTTATCCTTATAAACCCCATAAAAACCCGAGATATATAATTAATATGAACAATATATGTCCCACAAGCCAGTCTTGGTGGGTGTTAATAGAATTGAGCTATATACTTGGAACTTGGCTTTGTACATTTTCAATTCATAAGAGTATCTCATCAAGAATGTCCTAAGTTTATTTAGATTTGTATTGAAGATATATACCCCACAATAATATGGGTCATATTTCATTATTAAGGCTTTATTAATAATACATATAATATATTGTTATCTCAGCGTTGTAGATAAGAAAAGATCTCCCGCTATTCTAATGTCTTCGGAAAGTTAAGTTTACACATTCATTCAGCTTACACTGCCATCTAGGAACTTTTCACACTAACTATTCTACTAGTAGTATAATAGTTAAGCATGACCGCATACCTTACATAGTAAGGTCACCCCGTTGTATGCCTGACTGAAACTGAATGTAACAACCAGAGCGCAACACCTTCTTAGCTGCTGGGGAGTTACCCTTCTGTGCACCCTTCATTACTTAGCTATTCCATACTCATTTGGGACCACGGCAGAAACAAGGTAAATATCTTATATCATTACTTATGTTTAGTATCATGGACTACTTGATGGGAAGTTTTGCTTTATCTCCGTTGATTGGACCAATTCCTTAAGGTGTTCATGTCTGAACACCAGTTGCACCTGATGTATAGAAAGATCGTGAACTCTGCTTGAAGTGTACGTATATAATAACTGCACAGAACTGACACAAAAGTATATATATATAATAGTTGCGGTTTATGTTTGGAAGTATTATGGAATGACATTAGACTTAGAGCCAGAAGATCAACGCCGGCACTGATTAGTCTCGGAAAATGTGCGAAAATAAATATAAACTTTCCCGTGATCAAGTGTAACATCATTGTTCTATAAATACGATAGAACTGGCAGTTTACCATTTTTATTTGTATACCTCATTAACAATCGTTGTTATCACACTCAAGATTTTGTGCAATTTGTTTATCTTTATGTGTTCTCGTTACTTAGTTTAGAATAGAGGAAGTGTGAATAGAATACCTACGAGATATAGGGGAGGTTTTACAAGGACACACTTTAAGGCAGTTACCAGACTGTAATATTAGACACACTTAATTTTAGCTGACTATCAACATGACTAAATCCAGGCGACTATCAGTCCATTGAAATCTCAGAATCTAAATTATTTACCTATCAAAAATTGTGGATAGTTCACTTGGCAAATATGTTGACATATGAAGTGTAACTTTGTAACTAGTAATGTGCCTCCTACACAATAAGTGCTGATTTGAGGTGCAGCACAGTACTGGGCTGTGGTAGGCTGGTCCCACCCATATATGACAGTGCAGAGTGTGAGTCACAGCCTGGCAATACCATAACACTTCTTTTCAGTCTTCATTTGTTTCCTACTTCGCAGTCTATTTTAAACTGAAAAAAAAACATCTTTCTTAGAAAAAATTATCTCCTGGGTTTTAAAATATAGTGCCATATGATATAGTTCCATTTTTATATCATTGGACAGATGTTATTGGACATATTCAAGAGTAGACAATGGAGTAAACGAGATTTACCTACATTTATATTGACCACAAGTAAATTTGGTATTAATTTGATTTTAAAAATGATTTGTACAGTGTTAGATATTATATCATACTCAATACTAAACGAGATATTTCAAGACATATTTTGGCCATAAGAAAATTTGGTTTTATTTGGATTTCAAACATATTTTGGTAAAGTATTAATCCAGATTTTATATTTCAAGATGATGAAGAAATTGATATGTTTTATGTGCTTTACTACTTATACCTTACTTTAGTCGAC
Source organism: Amphiduros pacificus (assembly GCA_949316495.1). NCBI lineage: Eukaryota > Metazoa > Annelida > Polychaeta > Phyllodocida > Hesionidae > Amphiduros > Amphiduros pacificus. Next base: position 50,651,217 of record OX439001.1, on the reverse strand, counting down.
GTCCAGTTACAATCACTTCTTTGAATCAACGACACAACAGTCCAGATTAACATTAAAGTGAAAATGTGCCCCTGAATATTCAAGTTATTTATTCTTATTTTATTTTTTAAGTGAATACAACTAACAAGATTGCGATTAGTTTTGTTAATTCAACTATATCTTATTTCATTTAAATGTTGACAAATTATGAAATATATAGACTGATGACAATTATCTTACATAATTATTTTACATAATTCATGACTAATATGGTGCTCATTTTTGTAATATTTAAGATGACCAGTACCTTAACAGTCATCAGTATTCTGTTGCTGATAGGGGTTCGTATAATTTATTTCTTTACAGTGTTATATATTTCGATAAGATCCATATATTGATGCATCATCATTACACAAAGTAATACTAAAACATGCTTTTCATTAATAAAAAAATAACTTTTGTTTTGACAGGCCCAACAATGTGTTTCCGGTGAGTATTTTTAGGAAACGTTCTAAGAGAATGCAAATGCTCCTAAAGTTCTGACCTTTAGGAGCATTTGCATTAATTATGTTAAAACATATTTACCCCTTATGGAATGTGTGTATTCAAACTAATGCCCATAAGTAGACAGTTTAATGCAGAACCAAGTATAAAGTTTCCATAAATTTAAGTTCTTGTAAACCTAATCTTTTGCAATTTTGATGGTTGTATAAATACAACAAAGCATATAAATGAACAAATGTTATAAAATATAGTATTTATAATTAACTATAGAAAAGGATATTTTAGTACGTTTACCCCTCATTTTCACATATTTAAAATAAGCTATGATCTGAAAGTGTGTAAAGTAGTTTCTCCATGTTACCTAGGTACTGTACGATAAATGTTTCTATTTAACGGTAAAGTCTGATCTGTGGAAAGAAAATTACAGTTGCTTTGTTTTGTTTCTCATTGTTCTACTTGTATTTGTAGAATGTCCAAACGAATATGCTTTAGGAGGCACCGATGCAGATTTTGATAGTAGGTATAATTTCTGGTATCCACACGCAATACATCACACTTGTATTTGCGATATTTTTAGTGACTCGCCACTTTTGATTTTCGTCAGTGTGAGATTGTTTAGATTCAGAAGTCAGGTGGTATCTCTGATGTAAAAAAACGTCATGAAATCTTCGCACAGTGAATAATGTTGAAAATCTCTATCATTATATCAAACAAATTCAATTACTTTTGATATTTTCAACTTTGCAACAATGCTTCAACACAACCCATGTATCTCTACCTCCTGATATTCTACCCATGTGTCTCTACCTCCTGATATTCTATCCACGTGTCTCTACCTCCTGATATTCTACCCATGTGTCTCTACCTCCTGATATTCTACCCATGTGTCTCTACCTCCTGATATTCTATCCACGTGTCTCTACCTCCTGATATTCTACCCATGTGTCTCTACCTCCTGATATTCTACCCATGTGTCTCTACCTCCTGATATTCTATCCACGTGTCTCTACCTCCTGATATTCTACCCATGTGTCTCTACCTCCTGATATTCTACCCACGTGTCTCTACCTCCTGATATTCTAACCATGTGTCTCTACCTCTTGATATTCTACCCACGTGTGTCTACCTCCTGATATTCTAACCATGTGTCTCTACCTCCTGATATTCTACCCACGTGTCTCTACCTCCTGATATTCTACCCATGTGTCTCTACCTCCTGATATTCTACCCACGTGTCTCTACCTCCTGATATACTACCCATGTGTCTCTACCTCCTGATATTCTAACTATGTATCTCTACCTCCTGATATTTTATCCATGTGTCTCTACCTCCTGATATTCTACCCATGTGTCTCTACCTCCTGATATTCTATCCACGTGTCTCTACCTCCTGATATTCTACCCATGTGTCTCTACCTCCTGATATTCTACCCACGTGTCTCTACCTCTTGATATTCTACCCACGTGTCTCTACCTCCTGATATTCTATCCACGTGTCTCTACCTCCTGATATTCTACCCACGTGTCTCTACCTCCTGATATTCTACCCACGTGTCTCTACCTCCTGATATTCTACCCATGTGTCTCTACCTCCTGATATTCTACCCACGTGTCTCTACCTCCTGATATACTACCCACGTGTCTCTACCTCCTGATATTCTACCCATGTGTCTCTACCTCCTGATATTCTACCCATGTGTCTCTACCTCCTGATATTCTAACTATGTATCTCTACCTCCTGATATTTTATCCATGTGTCTCTACCTCCTGATATTCTACCCATGTGTCTCTACCTCCTGATATTCTATCCACGTGTCTCTACCTCCTGATATTCTACCCATGTGTCTCTACCTCCTGATATTCTACCCATGTGTCTCTACCTCCTGATATTCTACCCACGCGTCTCTACCTCCTGATATTCTACCCACGCGTCTCTACCTCCTGATATTCTACCCATGTGTCTCTACCTCCTGATATTCTACCCATGTGTCTCTACCTCCTGATATTCTACCCATGTGTCTCTACCTACTGATATTCTACCCATGTGTCTCTACCTCCTGATATTTTATCCATGTGTCTCTACCTCTTGATATTCTATCAACGTGTCTCTACCTCCTGATATTCTACCCACGCGTCTCTACCTCCTGATATTCTACCCATGTGTCTCTACCTCCTGATATTCTACCCATGTGTCTCTACCTCCTGATATTCTACCCATGTGTCTCTACCTACTGATATTCTACCCATGTGTCTCTACCTCCTGATATTTTATCGATGTGTCTCTACCTCTTGATATTCTATCAACGTGTCTCTACCTCCTGATATTCTACCCATGTGTCTCTACCTCCTGATATTCTACCCATGCGTCTCTACCTCCTTATATTCTACCCACGTGTCTCTACCTACTGATATTCTACCCATGTGTCTCTACCTCCTGATATTTTATCCATGTGTCTCTACCTCTTGATATTCTATCAACGTGTCTCTACCTCCTGATATTCTACCCATGTGTCTCTACCTCCTGATATTTTACTCACACATTCTGATGTCCTATTCCATGTAACATTACCTACATTTTTCATTTTATTCTGTTCTGTTTTGCTATTAGATGCAACCATGGTAATAATGCGGATTGGCTACAACCTCCAATGGCAGTTAGCATGTAGCTCCGATCCCAACAACCCGACATTCACACAACGGCTGACTCAAAGCGTACGTGTATATTTTGATATTTTGAAACATGATTTTTAAAAAACATGATATACATTTCTCTTTTTTTATTCACAAATGGCCTTTTTATATTAGTCATAATAAAAACATTTCATAACAGAATTGCAATTTTTTATGAAAAATGCTGTGGAAGACAAAATATTTATGGCTTCTTGATCAGCATGCTTAGCTGACCAGTGATCTATAAGAAATACCTGATTTGTAAAGGTTTGCTAACAATGGGGCACCTTCAGACTGGAACACTGCAGTGATTTGTAAAGGTTTGCTAACAATGGGGCACCTTCAGATTGGGACTCTGCAGTGATTTGTAAAGGTTTGCTAAAAATGGGGCACCTTCAGACCGGGAAACTGGAGTGATTTGTAAAGGTTTGCTAAAAATGGGGCACCTTCAGACCGGGAAACTGGAGTGATTTGTAAAGGATTGCTAACAATAGGGCACCTTCAAAATGGGACACTGGAGTGATTTGTAAAGGTCTGCTAACAATGGGGCACCTTCAAAATGGGACACTGCAGTGATTTGTAAAGGTTTGCTAACAATAGGGCACCTTCAGACTGGGACACTGGAGTGATTTGTTAAGGTTTGCTAACAATGGGGCACCTTCAAAATGGGACACTGGAGTGATTTGTAAAGGTTTGCTAACAATGGGGCACCTTCAAAATGGGACACTGCAGTGATTTGTAAAGGTTTGCTAACAATGGGGCACCTTCAGACTGGGACACTGGAGTGATTTGGCTAACATCGGCTTGTTTGTCCATTAGCGTGTGTCTATTTGTACAGGCCTTACACCCTTACGGACCACAACAGTGCTGACCGGAGTACAGTACTTTGCACTTAAAACAAAACACAATAATCTTGGCAGGTGTATCTTGTTGAGTTTGGGGAGATTTAAACATGTCCCTCATCTCCGTGAAAATGCCTCCGTGATTTCATGACCGCCAGAGCAATGTTTGTAATGGGACCGATTTATATATTGTTGCCCTGTCCACATAAAATGTCATCCTATATGATACAAAAGCTTTTTGTCAAACCTTTTATCATTAATCTTCACCCTTTTAATCTTTTAATCTTTATCTTTATTACAGTTAGAGAATCAGTTGAACGGCCAAGTAGCATTTTCCGCGGTTGCTCTAAGAAAAATTTAGTAAGTGTGAATGATAATATAGATGCCAGAGTGATCTGAGTTATCTTCTGTAATTTGAGATGCATTTGCTGTATTTGTGATGCTGTAATATTTGATTTATATTTGTTATGATCAATTTTACAGTAATGATAACAACAAGCTTGGTTTGGAATTTGGATATGTTGCCAGTCGAGATCTGACGATATTAGAATCTACAAACATTGCCATGGCAGTGAAAACTGCAGTGGAAAAAGATGCACTTGACATTAGTGGTGTACCGGCTATTGACCAGCAAGGACCAGCAAAAGTTGGCTACAATCCAGGACAAACGTTTGGTGTGTTAACTAGTTAATTTATTCAAGAATTATAGAAGTTTGGTTGTTATATTGAATTAGCATTGAACATCATAAAAGGAAAGTTTTCTGAATAAAAGAAACAATACGCTGCTGTCATTACAAACTCAAAGAGAAGATTTTCATAAAAGGTACTAAAATTAGTTATTGTAATATTTGAAGTCGCGATTATCATTTTTTACCATTGATAATGTGTATTAGATCTTTAGGGACGAGCAAGGTATACCGCAAATTTCGCGTCACATAAGACTGCCACCCAAAGTAATGACGTTTATCACATCAAGTTTTCCTAGATTCATATATCTCGTCCCACAAAGTAATGACGTTTATCACATCAAGTTTTCCAAGATTCATATATCTCGTCCCACAAAGTAATGACGTTTATCACATCAAGTTTTCCAAGATTCATATATCTCGTCCCATATTGCTGAGCCACGATCTTTGATAAATACCTTGTTCTACAAAAATGGCACAGTATATGAAATAAGATATATGATGTTCGAGCTTATCTAAACAAATATTTTAGAGAACTAGAAATGCATTAATGTTATAAATATATTTGGAGATAATTCTGACATTTGACGTGATAATTCTGACTTTTACCATTCATTGCAGTCGAGGTGACAGATGCCTGTGTTTTATACAATGCAAAGTCCACCTGTTCTTCACCACAGGTGTGTGAAGTAAAAAACGATAGTCCTGTCTGCCAAGGTAAGTTTAAACTCAATTATATATCTATATTATTATAAGATATCCAAAACATTTTTAGTGCTCAGAATCAAATCAAATTGCTTTTATTTTTTTTACTTTTTTTTGGTGGGAATGCAATTCTCTGATATTCACTCTGAAGACATTTTTGCCTTTCTACTATCACATACGTGTTGTTATCCTTCCATCTTTGACGACTTTGTTCACATGAGTCATGGTAACCCTGATGTCAATTACCACTTGAGTCATGGATTACTCATATCATTTAACGATGCCTCAGCTTCCTTATAGCCATGTATTATCCTAATATATTATAAAAATTCCCATGGGTGAGTAATAATTAATTTTGGTTTGTTTTGCAGAACCAGTAGGATGTCCTACGGAAATCAGCCTGTCTCAAATAACAGACGTGGAAGGCAAGTTTATATACAAGTGGTGATCGTAACAATTCAAACACTTATATATAACAATTGATAACATATATTGTTAGAGACATTATCTATATCTATATCTAGACCATTCACCATTCACTGAATATAAAAAAAAGAAAACAAATGAAAAAGAAACAATAATGGTTAATGACCTCAAAGTTGTGCTGACCATTTTTATACTACATCTTGCCTATGAATTCTGGAATCTAAGAATTTCACTTAGTTAATTATATATATTTGTGCATTACTCTTTTAAATCCAATGTGGCAACCACTCAGTTACCATCATATTCCTTTCTTTGCAATGTCCCCAGTCCAGTATATACAAACATTACAAGAATGAGACACTGGATGGTCCAGTGGTCTTGCTTAAACCATTTTCCGAGTCCAAGTTCAAATCCAAGTATGCTATATACTGGTCTATATTTTAGGAAAGTGATCCATAGTTGCTAACGATAATTCCCTTTTGATGAACAACATCTTTGGATTTTATTTGTGTAGGTCCCCGCTTGGTGCTGCTGCGCGTGACGTTTGATGACGTCTACACAGAAGTGTGTGCTCTGGGGGCAGGTGCTGCTGTCCTCCTGAACACCGAACTCCTACCAATGGTGCGCTCCCTCTCCAACACCTCTCACAGCTAAAATATCACAATCCATTTATTTATTTATTCATTCTTCTCAATAATTTTGTTTAATTTGTGAGACAAAACTAATAAAGGGTGTGCTTCACTCTAGCTTACGAAACAAACCAAATCAGTTTTGCACAGTTTAATGAAACTTTGATAATAGATCAATGATAGTTCAATTGAAACAAAATTATATTTAAATGTTGTTTAATCAACAAAAATAACGTTTTTGTCTCCATTTGGTTTCAGTTAGAGAATTTATATGACCCAAGTACTGGAGAGTTTGTGTGGGGTGCAGGCATTATTGTGACTACAAGCATTAAGCGTGTATAGTAAGTATTCTGCAGTATTCTGCAGTGTCTCACAGCTGATCGGCCTCATATAGAGCTTTCATTACCCGTATATCCATTGTATATATAAGGAGGTATCCGCCCTTACAACTTATGTTAAGATGTTATATTCTCATTTAAGTGTGTCTTTTAATTAATTAATTAATTAATTGCAATGGGTCACATTATGAGTCCGATCGTTCTGAAAAATTAAGCAGATATGGCAACGTGGCAGTAGAACACCAAAAACTAAATGAAATGAGCTTTTTTGCACCAGGGTATATAAATAAATATATACAAAGTGAGACTATTTTTTCTTTTTTATCATTTTCCAATAGTAAAGCTCCCAATGATAAGGTAGGCGTGGAGTTCTACGTACAGCTGAGCCAGGATTTCACTGACGTGCAGAGGTCTATGATAGGGCTTCTTGGCCTGAGAGCATTTAATCTACAGGTGCTCGCCTATAATAGGGCAAACACTCCAAAAATAGCTCTCAGTGCCCCTCAGGTCGCATACCTCACGGCACAGAACACCACCTACTGGGGTAAGTGTCTTCATCTATGATTTCATTATATTGAATGATATCAAAAGGAAATTATACTTTAAACTCAGGTTACTAGGAGCACACAGCATAATGATGTTTAGCAGGAGTCGGATTTGCCCAGATTGAATTATGCCTCAGTCACATTTGCGCCGATTTCAGCAAAGATGCCCGGCCGATGAGTATTTTTTACACAATCGGCCGGCAGTTCAGATTGCCGTGCGGGCACCGGGAGATCATCGGCCACAATTAGACATCTTTAAGACGTCGGCCGGGTCATCGGGAACTTTTAGCTGCAAATTAAAAGTTGCCGGCGTTTCCCCGATGTCTTATCAGCAAATATCATCTTAAAGTGCACGGCAGGGTCCCGGCAGTGTCCCGCAGGGACATCGGCAGATTATCTTAAGGCTGCCGGTGGCATCGTGCGGTGAAAATAGGATTATTTTTATTTCATGTGTCCTGAGACCATCGTCAGATGATCTCACGGGCTCCTTGCGATATCACATAGACGTCTTTAGGATGTCCTTCAGACGTCTGTCAAATGAGACAGACGTCTATAGGATATCTGACAGACGTCTGTCAATGATCTAGACGTCTTTAAGATATCCTACAGACGTCTGTGCTATTCAGTCTTGCACGTGCCGTGCGGTGCCCTTTAATAATGTAACCACAGGTACGGCATCTTTCAGATTGTTGCTGATAAACTCCCCGGTGCAAATGTGACTGAGGCATTAGACCGTCGTCCAATGTTATATACTACATATTTCATCCATTCCCTTTGAAGCTTTCTTTTATACAGTTATCATTCATCTACATTTACAACAGTTTTTGATAAATACCATAATGAATCAGTTACTCAGTTAAATGAACTTTGATAAGAAAAGCTTTCCATCTTAGCCCAGTATTGGATGCAAACAGTTACTGTGTACTTAACTTTCGATGCACAGATTTGATATGTGTATATGTTGATCTTAAATTGCCTTTTGTACAGTTTCTGTGGTATAAAACAGGTAGGCTAAACCATAGTTAGGGAATCTGAAGATTGAAATTGTTTTTTCTGTGCCTTACCGGCTCCTTTCATTCATATACAAATAAAGGAATGAAAGCTAAACTCGCAACCTCGAGTGTGAATATTAGTTCTTAAATTGACCTTAATATATGGATATTTCTGTTCTGTACCAACGTATTATACATTCACAATTCAAAATTATACTTAAGCCTTATACTGATTAATATATCTACCCAACATAATTGCAACCACTTTAAAATCAGAAAGGTCTGTGTTTCTGTTGAAGGAATTATTATAAGGAGTCCCGTTGAATACTATTTTAATTCTGGACTTATTGTGACAATTGTTATTGTAGCTATTGAGTAACAAAGACTCAAGTTTTGTCAATTTTCTTGCGACTAACCTTATTTATAGCGTGTTCCACCACTCAATCACATATCATTTTTCTCATTTCTCCTGGAACACTATTTTCAACTTCATAAAGGGAATATTGTAACAAAGCGAAATGTAAAGTTTATATTTTCTAAGTATGATTTGTAGTCTTAGCATTGAGTGGCTTTGAAATATTAATATATATTTGATTCAATTTAAATAGATTGACAGAAATGTAGTGCAAGAGTTTCCATGCCCTTTGTGTGTATAAAGCAATACTATTCAAAGACAAATGACTGAGTTCAAACCTAATCTTATCATTTGGTTTGCAGAAATTGGGCAGACCCTTGTATGTTGTGTGCCTTCTAAATAATAACAAATCATGAAAATGTCCTTTATATCTTTAATAAAGAAATATATCTGTATTATATTAAACAAAGCCATATCTAAGTTGAGTAACTTTTGAAGCAGTCTCAGTAATTAGTAAATATGTTTGCATGTGTACCAGTGAGTGTCGATGACGGCTGCTTCCACTACAATTACAAGTCTCTGTGTTCTGAGAATCAAACCTGCTCCGCTGGCTCTTGGCCACCGACATGTGGCGGTATGTATATTTTTCACATATCTATTATTCAGATATCATTTTTTAAATGTAAATACTCTGTTTCTATATATCTATAAATGCTGTTATCGAATAAGTTATATTATTATATGTTTTATTTTTGTAGATGCGGTTCCATGTCCAACAGAAATATCTCTTTCTAATTCAAATTATGAAGGTAAGAATCGCCAGTGTATTCTTATAGCACCAGAATTGATATGTTGTCAATGGCCTGCCTGATCTCATTATATAATATGATGAGAATTAGCTGAACCGTTATCCATTCTTTTATAGGGGACGATTTTGTCTACCTTAAAGTAAACGTTGACACTCCATACGACTGTTCTCAAGGCATAAACGCCTTGTCCCTGGTCGTCAATGTGGTCACTCCCAAGGTAAGCTACATATTCCAAACCAACAAGCAACATTTGTGATTATTATGCTAATGTTGTATCATGTGGTTTTAAGAATCTCGCACCAAATTGTTCAATTCTGTTTTATTTTATTTTATTTTATTTTATTTTTCAATCAGCTTACAGCAATCTACAAGAATGGGCATAATTGGGGCACATCTTCCATCACCGCTAATGTTGTGAAAGTATAGTGAGTAAAACTTCATTTATATATATATATATATATATATATATATATATATATATATATATATATATATATATATATATATATATATATATATATATATATATATATATATATATATATATATATGGGTGTTTGTATTTTACCTTAAAGTTATTTGCTATTGGTTTTGTAATTATGAACCTTCATTTATGTATTTGCAGTAAACAAGACAATGGCAATGTGGGATACGAATATACAGTGAAGGCAAGCAGATTGCTAAGCTTAGAAGAAAAAATTAAAATAGCACTCATTGGGAAAACAGCATTTGATAAGCAGGAATACTTCTATGACATACCCAATTTCCAGAGAGTATCCGCAGTGTCTGCTCCACAGATGGCGTATCTGGATACAAGTAATAACCCGCAGTTTGGTATGTTCACTCTTTAACTCAATACTATCATTTAAAATACAGGATTATATTTAAAATTATATTTCAATTTACATTTAACCCCCCCCTCCCAAAAAAAAAATAAATAAAAACTACATTGACTTCCTTGGGAAGCTCTTAATGATTCCAGTGGAATAACCACTCCACCGGAAGGCTTTAGAATAACAACTTACTATTTCACAACAAAGAAACTGTGCAGTACGATTGAAAAAAAAACAAGAAACAAGCAAATATCTGAAAACAGAATTTTTTTTTATAAAGAAATGTTTCTTGTTTAAACTCAATCCATCCAAACTGGCTGCAAAGTCTGATATAGACAATACAAATAAGCAAATAAGAAGTGGCTGTGAAGACAGTCAAGAACCCAACAAAAATTGAGGTATCTATCCTAAATATACATTATTGGAAAGAATCCCGCAACTCACAAACGAAAGAATTTAAAAAAACTAGAGATTTCTACCCTGTGCAGGGGTGGTCCAAAAGGCAAAACAAACAAAATAGTCTGGTTGCTTTAAGGGAGAGGGTCCTTAAATTTAAGAATATTAAATCAACGAACCAAATGGATTCGAATTGACTAAAAAAGTCAGATAAACCTCCTAAAACACCGAGTGTAATGACCAAACACTGGCAGAAAACGTCATATCGCTCATATAATGGCCCACGCAGATCAAACAGGTTTCCCCATAGCACTTCCACGAGGATGACTGAAACTACAATCTCCAGAGGCTAGATGTGGAGGACTGGCACCTCCAGAGGTGCCTGTACCTCCACCTATTCCAACATAAACAAGACGTAGCCAGTCCCCATCCTACTGAAGAGATCACATAGACCAAAACCATTTGTTGGTATTGGCAGGGACTGCGATCACTGTCCAGTTCATCTTTAGGATCCTTGCCATTATTCCATTGTTATCGATTTATCCGAAGATGACGGAGCAGTCTACTACCTCATCTAGTATGAACCTCACCGATGAGATCGCCAAACTTACCACCTGTCAGCATGGTCAGACAAGTATCACCCAGCATCGGCCTCTATGCAGTCCTTGGTTACGGTCATCTCTAAAGATACTGGGTCCATTGAGGTTGTGCCTGAAAAATGATCAGCCTTCCAGGAATACCTCAAATATCAGGACGATCCCCTTGGGGAAGGGACTTCCTGACTGTCGTCTTCCAACACTCCACATAAACATTCAAACAACAATGCCCCACCAGGCCCAACATACCATCAGAATACAAGAGTATCTGCAAATGAGTCAGGAATGTGTTGGTCAGACACACACGTTACAACACAATACACACATCACTGCTGAAATATGCAGCCATGGAAGGCCATGCATGTCATCCCACGTCGCCTTAAGGTAATTAAAACATTACACCTACATATTCTCCCTCAAAAGATCACTCACAAGAATCATCTTATGAGGTACAGTTAACAATAGCACAAATTACCAATTACGAGCACCTAACTCAGAGAATTCAGATTCTCTTGTTCTTTGATAAAAGTGTCGATATCAACCTTGAAAACAAGGACGAAGGAACAGTCAGGATGAAGGCTCAGATCAGTCAAGCCATGACTTGACATCCGATGAGAGAAACGCCCGACAAAAAGGACTCAAGTTCTGCCCCACACCAGGTGAACGAAAAAAACATGATATAAAATCAGACTCAAGATCATTTTTCAGAAGGATGAGACTCAAATCCTTTGATTATATCAAAGAAGCAGAAAGACAACTGAACAACGGAAACGTCTATGTCAAACGACCTTGCAGAACACCACAAAATTTGTGTAAGGTACATACTAAACAAAATGTATGACAAGTGCAAAATAGGCAATGATGTATACATGGCATTGTGTTCACATGAGGTAAGGACCACCAAAGTATACTTCCTACCAAAAATACACAAGAAAATGGTCATAGGTAGACCCAAGAATATCTCAGACACACTAGTCAGAGCAGCTTGCAACAACACACACAAAACAGAAAAAACAACTGCACCACCCTGCAGAAGACTATGGAGGTGCCAACTTTGCCTAGCATGGAAAACACACAAAACTGTGAAGAGTACTCAAACTGGAAGAGAATATCCAGACAAATCTCCAGACAAATACACCTGTAACACAAGAAATCTAGTCTATCTCATAACATGCAAAACACGCAGAAAACAAAATGTGGGAGAAACCTACAGACCTTTCAAAGAAAGAATAAATGAACACTTAGGCTATATAAGGAGAAAAGAATATGACGAAGCTACAGGTCATCACTTCAACCTACCAGGTCATAGTATAAATGGCATGGAATGCCACTTAACTTACATTCGGTACAAAAAAAACCAATCCCACACGACCAAATGAGGATAACTAGAGAACCGGAATGGCAGGACATTCAAACCAAATGGGTTACATGAAAAGGGGAGATAAAAAGATTATTTTCATACCCCATGCAGTCACAATAATGAAAAATAGATTCCAATCTAGTCCAAATGTAACCCCTCATGGTTAATATCACACGATCAAACATTGAACCACACCATTGATTCTAATAGGTTCTAAACACCGGTAAACTGGAGAAAACAGTCATTTCCTTCAAGGAAATAATAGTAAACAACTCCAATTCACTATTTTGGGCGCATAGTTTGGAGTATTCCAACATAGCTTAAGGGGAACCAAGCAATCGATCCCTTTAAACGGCTTACCAAATTCGTTTTTTTCTCAAATTGAAACAGACTTGAGAGCCAAAATCAATGTACAGACCGAGTGACAACGCATAGTAACAATACTGCCGTCGCCCTAGCAACCAAGACAAGGGCATTGCTACACCACACATGCCCATACACTCAACCCAAAGAGGTACATGTGCAGCTACTGCCACACAAATTACACCAGGCAGGACAATCTTCAGTGCCACCTTAGGAAAGAACAAATGTGCTCCCTAATGGTTGAGTACAACATTAATTTAGCTTGGTCAGCTGAGTCCCAAAGGGACTCCAAGCACGTTTCATCAGTCAAAGACCTCAAAAGATAGGACAACACTGAACCTTCCTTATGTTTTCAACATATACTTGAACTTCACACTGTGACACTACTTCATATATTTATATACAACTTTGATGAAGAGGAAACGGAGGATGAGAGACATACCCTCTCACCCTCAAGAGCTTCCTGACCACCTCCTTCCTGATCACCCTCAAGAGCTTCCTGACCACCTCCTTCCTGATCACCCTCAAGAGCTTCATGACCACCTCCTTCCTGATCACCCTCAAGAGCTTCCTGACCACCTCCTTCCTGATCACCCTCAAGAGCTTCCTGACCACCTCCTTCCTGATCACCCTCAAGAGCTTCCTGACCACCTCCTTCCTAATCACCCTCAAGAGCTTCCTGACCACCCCCGGGACCCTACAAAGATTGAGGACATCCTGCAGTTGTATTGTGGGAGACACACAACCCCCCAAGCCTATATTGACATCCTTGATAAACTCCTAACGACTCCAGTGTAACCACTCCACAACAACTTACTATTTTAAAACAACAAAGAAACTGCAGTACAATTGAAAAAACAAAAAACAAGCAAAAATCTGGAAAAAAAACCTGGGCAGTCCGAAGCACAAAATATATTAAATAGTCCAGATGCCTTAAGGCAGAGGGTCCTCAATTTTTTTTAAAATATTAAATCAACGAATTCAAATGGATTCGAAGAAAAACCTCCCAAAACATCGCGTGTAATGACCAAACAGTGGTGGAAAACCAATCTTTGCCGTCGTTCCATTATATTTAAAATCATATTTTAAATTGTATTTTTAATTATGTTATAATTTGTATGTTAGATTAAACATGTCAAATTGGATTTTAAGTTATATTTTGAATTATATTCTAAATTTCATATTTAATTAATGGCACTATCAAAATCTTTTATCAAATGAGTATACTTTCAGTTACGGTGGATGGTCCATGTTTCTTTCACACTGCCAAGAAGTTGTGCACATCGCCGCAGATATGTATTATTCTCTCAGGGGAGGATCCTGTGTGCAAAACCCCTCCACCAGGTATCCACTCGTTCTCATTGTTATCATAATTACTCCAAGTTGTTATATAGCCATATAGTAAAGTGCATTGTGTAGGCGAAGCAGACATGCACATAATATCAGCATATACATGTAATATTAATCTATCAGTTAAGCAAGATTGAATTTATTGGTATACCTTAAACTTAGAGGTTATGAATGAATTATTGATAAAAGCGATTGTTTTTCTTATAGGGTCGTGTCCCAGCAGTCGGTACCCATTAACAACTGGAGATATGCCACAAACAGGTTAGTCCAGATAAGTATACAAAGAGAGAGTTGGATGTAAAGGGGCTGCATTAAGGCATACATTAATATGACATGACACATACTACTACACAGAGTATTCAAACTCAGTGGACCAGGGAATTGGGCCAATAAAGAGCACGTGGCATACATTGTCACTTTTTTCTCATTAAGGTTTTATTGTCTTTTCTAACTTATATCTAGGTGGCAAACATTGTCACTTGTGTTTATGTGAAATAGAATTTGGCGATGTAATTGTATCAACTAATAAGCATGTAGTGGCCTGCCAATTGATCTGGTCAATCAACTAGCCAGCAATGCGACGTCACTGTTTGTACCGCATGATAGCATATTTTTGTGTGCATCTAATGTCTTAATGAAAAGGGATATATCCAGTATATATGGTATAATGATGGCACTGTGATAACAATCCTGGAAGATTTTGATACACCAGCCGGTGAGAGAAAATAGAGCAGGTTTTATTGTGCATGGTCATAAAAGAATAGAACTTTAAATTTCCCAGATAATGTCAAAATGCAATCAGTATCTGCACAGACAAATCATGGTGGTATATAAATTGGCCAAAAGCTGTAATGATGCTTATACATTGGAGTAATTATCATAATTACTCCAAGCTTATACATACAGCATTTTTTCTCCAAGTACTGTGACTGAACGATTCTTCCAGGTGATCTAACCACATTTAAAACTAGAAACTCAGCATCACTCAGGATAAGTCTATGAATCTTAATGCTAGTGTTATACACCGATATGGTCTAGTTGCATCGATCCCAAGTTAAATCTCGCACTATCTGTGGGATGCTGGTTTTGCTACAGATCTATGTTGATTAATTATACAAATAACTGCATGTCATCTTTGGCAACCTGATTGATAGTGCTCATCTAATCGTTACTCAGGCTCAGTAGTTTCTTTTTGCTGTGAAAATTTTGCTGTCTGTATCTTGCTGTGTATATTTTGCTATGTATATCTTACTGTGTTGTGTATATTTTGCTGTGTGTTTCTTGAGTGTATATTTTGCTGTGTATAGCTTACTGTGCTGTGTATTTTTTAATGTGCATATTTTGCTGTGTATATCTTACTGTGTATTTCTTACTGTGTGTGTTTTACCGTCAATATTCTGCTTCCATGGCAGGAATTGAAAGTCATTCACAAATATATAATTACTGTTCCAGGAGATGACTTTGTTGCCATGAGATTGATGTACAATTATTTGTGGGACTGTGAGAAGATCATATCGGCTGGTTACAGCCTGGCAAATAACATCATAAAGCCCAAGGTAACTATGGCTACATTGCTGCATCAAGTCAAACTTTTCAAAGTATTCATTAAATACTATTTATATATTGCTAGTGATATCACTCATTGATGAATCGGAAGTAGCCTTTTCAGGACAAATTAGAATAGTATATGAAACATAGGGCAGGCGTTTTGGGATTTGTATATTGCTTTTATACCAACAAAGAGAAAAACACGATTTCATTGATAATTCTAAAAGTGTCACCACCATTTAGATATTAGGGGCTCTTCAGAAAAGCAATTATATCTTTATTATTTAAAGATGATAATTTTCGAATGTGTTGGGGGTTTATACGTTTTTATTGTGTTATTCAAATGTTTGATTACTGCTGCAGATAAACGCTGTATATAAAGACAAAGAGTGGTTCGACCAGGTGGAGATGAGAGCATTCTTGTAAGTCCACCATTCTTCTTAGATTATGTACGCCATCCAATAGTAGTATTAATATTACGCCCTCTTCAAAGAGACACAATTTTACGACACAATTTTACGCCCTCTTCAAAGTATGATCATGTTCCCAAAGATGGTTGAGTGGTGATTTCTGTATGATCATGTTCCAAAAGTAGGTTGATGTGATTTTGTGAACACTCTCTTCAAAGTATGATCATGTTCCATAAGTTGATAAAGCCTGAGATTTGCTTCTAAACTTTGATTTGACCAAATGCTTAGATTACAATGTTGTAGTTAGATTAAGAAAGCGTTGTTAAATAGACCTTCTGTTAATACCTGAACATCATTTATCATAGTTATCTCAATTATCTGATAATCCAATGTTTTTTGGTTTTTTTACTCAAATGGTCAAAACTTTCATACTAATAATTCCTCTACAACTACAACCTTAGGGCCAATGCCTTGTTACCCACTACCCACAATAGACTTCTGTAACTGACGTTTATATAAATATATATTCTAGTGATGGCAGTTTGGGTCTGGACCTCGCGATTAAGTCAAAACCTGGCTCAGAGTTGTCAGTAGAAGAGAAGTCTGCCATTGCCACCCTTCTTAAGATTGCAGCCGATGGAGGGCGGCTTGCGTTCACATTTGAAGGAGTAAACATTCAGCTTTCGGGACCTCCACAGTTCGCCATTGGAAAATATTTATTTGGTATATGATGCATTTAACCCTTATTCCGACACGATTTTATATGTATCATAACACATCATATCAATTTTGATAAGAACCCTTTTAATGTGACAAGAAATAAAATTGAGAAATTCTGAAATTCTTGAGAAATAAATAGTCTTGAGCCCTGGTGATAACTGTTTATTATGACCGAATTTTGCACCATAAAAGCTAATTTACATAAACATTTTATTGTGCTTTCAAAGGTCTTCAGAACAAAAATGTATTTCTCATTTCAGAACCTGTACTGAATGGTTGTTCGTTCTTTAAAGCCACCGATGTGTGCAAGAACGATGGTACATGCAGTCTCACAGATGATACTCCTACGTGCACGTGAGTACAACCCTGATCAATAATGTGTCAAAAATATTTGAATCGACTATATCTTCAGGTAAAAAACATGAAGAGTTCCAATGTGACAAATATATATATATATATATATATATATATATATATATATATATATATATATATATATATATATATAATATGCAAATAATTGAGTGTGTGTTTGTGCGTGTTCATATATATTTTATACACAAATAATTGAAACATTGTTTGAATATTTTAAATTTCACAATATTGGCATTTTTCAGGTGTCAAAAAGGCTTCAGTGCTCCATATTGTAAGGACCGAGACAGGAAGGTGCTTATGGTGGTGCTCATTTCTCTGAGTGTATTTGCTGCGATATTACTGGTTCTGTTGGTGGTGCTGTGCTGTCGGCGGATGATGAGCAACCCAGACGTAGAGCCGTACGCTTCTTCATTCTTAATGTTATGCTTGACAAACGTCAACCAATAGCTTGTACCAAATGTGCTAAGTAGTTAAACATTCTTCATTGTTAATTTTATTTTTCAAAAAGGTCTCACAAACCATAATTCAATTTTGTAGGCCGTATGATAACCCCAATGAAGTGAAGAAATCGCCACATGATCCTTATGGTCCTAAGTATGGACCTCACCCGTCTCCGGGTCGCCGCGTCCCGGAATCAACCAACACAACCATGGAGTCCAACACTAACACCAAAACCGTGAAAACCTTCCAGCCCCTCGTGCTACACTATAACCCTGGTGAGTGTACACCTTCTGAGAGCTATTTTCTAGTTATTATTAATTACCCCTTTCCTTAAGTTATAACAATATATATTGCATTACAACATATATGTTTGCTTGTTATATTCATTGCAACATATATGTTTGCTTGTTATATTCATTGCAACATATATGTTTGCTTGTTATATTCATTGCAACATATATGTTTGCTTGTTATATTCATTGCAACATATATGTTTGCTTGTTATATTCATTGCAACATATATGTTTGCTAGTTATATTCATTGCAACGTATATGTTTGCTTGTTATATTCATTGCAACATGTATGTTTGCTAGTTATATTCATTGCAACGTATATGTTTCTTGTTATATTCATTGCAACATATATGTTTGCTTGTTATATTCATTGCAACATGTATGTTTGCTAGTTATATTCATTGCAACATATATGTTTGCTTGTTATATTCATTGCAACATATATGTTTGCTTGTTATATTCATTGCAACATATATGTTTGCTTGTTATATTCATTGCAACATATATGTTTGCTAGTTATATTCATTGCAACGTATATGTTTCTTGTTATATTCATTGCAACATATATGTTTGCTTGTTATATTCATTGCAACATATATGTTTGCTTGTTATATTCATGAAGTATATCATCATTGTGATCGCCTGGTCTCCGACTGATTGTATTTCCTGTGTCGGGAAGATTGTAATATCATGCTTAACCACAATATCAGTATGTTTTTGATATTTTTTGTTTGTTTAAGGTTATGACCCTAACAGTGGACCGGGAACGATGAGTCCTCCCCTCTACAGAAACGTAGACCGAACTTCCGCCCCACAAAACATACCTCCGCCTGAAGTTGCTCCAAGCGCCTCTGCCTCGGTGATGGTCTCATCCCCGACTTCCGCCACTGCCTCCGTGACAGTCTCCTCTCCCGCGATTGCCTCCTCAGCTGCCCCGATAAATGGACCTGCAACTACTGCAGAAAACCAAAATGGTGCCCCGAAATATAAAGTTACTAAAATGGTAGAAAAGGGCAATTATTCTTGGGTCAAATTGTAGAAACCAGAACCTTTTTTATTTAGCAGAATGGGGTACTTAGCAATAAGGTTTGTAGGAAATTAAGTCAACAGTTATAGGCACGCATCTCCCTGCTTTTAGCAAGCCATTATTAAAGCATTCATGAAATAAGATTTCCAATCACTTTTCCTTGCATAATATACATGTTTATACCCTAAACTTTGCAATCAAATGTTTTTGCGCATCATATTTCCCTGACATAAATTTCTGTGCCGTTTGAAAGTAGATGAGCTTTCTACTAAAATCGACATCATTCATTGGGCACTTTGACAAAGTTGTCAATAAACTTTGTTTAGCTGAGCTGCGATCTAGTGCAACAGTTGCTTTGTAAAGTCTTGCTAACAATGGGGCCCCTTCTGCTTGGAACATGGATGATTTGGGGAATAGAGGCCTGTTTGTCCATTAATGTTTGTCGGGGCCAATCATTTTTACAGACCACCATAGAGGTTACATGCTTGTGCACATGTGACCACCTAGTGGTCACAAGAATACAGACAGGACTTGGCACTTTCAACAAAACACAATAACCATGTAGTTGTATTTTGGTTTATTTTAGTGAGATGGCTTGTTTGTAGAACACTTTTGTGGCTACATATCATTTATAATTGTAAAATTGCTTGTGGCCTCTGTGATGTCATGAAAGCTTTAAGCCCATACCTTGTGTTTGTGTGTTCACTTTATAGACTATTAAGGCAGATTCTCCGCACCTCATTTTGATATAACTATCTAAGTCAGAAATGCAAGCTACAAGGTTGGTACAGTAAGTGACACGATTTGCACACAGAAGGAATGTTTATAGATTAGTTAGGCATAAATTAACAACAATAATAAAATAGAGGGTGGCAAGAAAAGAGAAGACAGAATTAAGAGGTCACCAAATTCAGGATATGTTAGGTATCATAAATTGTTATAAGATATCTACTTTTAACTTTTCTTTAGAATGATTAATTAAAACTTAGTGTATTTGTCTCATGATTTAAACAAGATCGTGATGTATTTAAATGGTCGTGCAGCATAAAAGTGGTTATGCTGAATAGGAATAGGCACCAAAATTTTAATGGAGCATATCGATAGTAATTAAATAGTGATATAAATAGTGCACAAAATTGGTCAACTAATGTGCTTATTAATTTTTGTTCTTATATGTAAAAATAGCACCAATTAATTATATGTAAATATTTAATGCCTGTAGCATGTGCTTAAGAAGGAGATTCAAAAACGTTTTGCTCAAATTAATTCTTCCCTATTATACAGATCAGAAATGTTTAAATTCAATTGGTAAAATTCATTTACGTCTGAAAATAAGTTGTGATAGAGATAGCCAAGTTATGAAAACATTAAAAACTTGGCGGATGTAATTTGGTTTATAAATGCCTCATGATCTCTTAATGGCCTGACACGAAATGAGTTTCTGGATTTTTATTTAACTTGTGAACCACAATAGAGAGTTATTGGAAAGGTCATACTAAAAAGACCTTTACACCACACCAGCCATGCGTTCAGTCATGCGATGGTCCTAAATTGATTGTACCTGTTGAATATATGTATTGACTTCTTGTATTTCATTACTTTCTCTTAGGTTATTTAAGACCGTGCCATAGTAAACTATAAAATGCTGCATTGTGTATGTATTTGATATAATTGAGGAAAATGATTATAATATAATTATTTATATATACATATACTATAGATATTTGATAATAATATACTGTACAAAATAACATTTGATGAAATGTAAATAATAACGCTGTTTTGTAACACATAATGGGAATAAATTTAACATAACAATACGATCAATTTATCACTTTTTATTTTACAAACATGCATTCTCCTGCATTGTATGCGACTGAGATGTCCTCTCCTGTTTAGTATGTACCTGAGATGCCCTCTCCTGTTTAGTATGTACCTTGGATGCCCTCTCCTGTTTAGTATGTACCTGAGATGCCCTCTCCTGTTTAGTATGTACCTTGGATGCCCTCTCCTGTTTAGTATGTACCTTGGATGCCCTCTCCTGTTTAGTGTGTACCTTGGATGCCCTCTCCTGTTTAGTATGTACCTTGGATGCCCTCTCCTGTTTAGTATGTACCTGAGATGCCCTCTCCTGTTTAGTATGTACCTGTGATGCCCTCTCCTGTTTGGAATGCACCTGGGATGCCATCTCCTGTTTAGTATGTACCTTGGATGCCCTCTCCTGTTTATTATGCGACTGAGATTCCCTCTCCTGTTTAGTACGTACCTTGGATGCCCTCTCCTGTTTAGTACGTACCTTGGATGCCCTCTCCTGTTTAGTACGTACCTTGGATGCCCTCTCCTGTTTAGTATGTACCTTGGATGCCCTCTCCTGTTTAGTACGTACCTTGGATGCCCTCTCCTGTTTATTATGCGACTGAGATGTCCTCTCCTGTTTAGTACGTACCTTGGATGCCCTCTCCTGTTTAGTATGCGCCTGAGATGTCCTCTTCTGTTTAATACGTACCTTGGATGCCCTCTCCTGTTTAGTATGCGCCTGAGATGCCCTCTCCTGTTTAGTATGCGCCTGAGATGTCCTCTCCTGTTTAGTATGCGCCTGAGATGCCCTCTCCTGTTTAGTATGTACCTGGTATGCCCTCTCCTGTTTAGTATGTACCTGAGATGCCCTCTCCTGTTTATTATGCGACTGAGATACCCTCTCCTGTTTATTATGCGCATGGTATGTCCTCTCCTGTTTAGTATGTACCTGAGCTGTCCTCTCCTGTTTATTATGTGACTGAGATGCCCTCTCCTGTTTATTATGCGCCTGGTATGTCCTCTCCTGTTTAGTATGTACCTGAGCTGTCCTCTCCTGTTTATTATGCGACTGAGATGCCCTCTCCTGTTTATTATGCGACTGAGATGCCCTCTCCTGTTTAGTATGCGCCTGGTATGCCCTCTCCTGTTTAGTACGTACCTTGTATGCCCTCTCCTGTTTAGTATGTACCTGAGATGCCCTCTCCTGTGTAGTATGTACTTGAGATGCCCTCTCCTGTTTAGTGTGTACTTGAGATACCCTCTCTTGTTTAGTATGTACTTGAGATGCCCTCTCCTGTTTAGTGTGTACTTGAGATACCCTCTCTTGTTTAGTATGTACTTGAGATGCCCTCTCTTGTTTAGTATGCGCCCGGGATGCCCTCTCCTGTTAAGTATGTACCGGAGATGCCCTATCTTGTTTAGTATGCGCCTGGGATGCCCTCTCCTGTTAAGTATGTACCGGAGATGCCCTATCTTGTTTAGTATGCGCCTGGGATGCCCTCAATGTCAATGACTATAACTTTTATTGAGAATGTGTTTTACTACAGATAAAGACCATAAAAATGCCATTCTAATTCTTTATGATGGCATGGTCAAGCAAAAGGACTTTTAATAGTGTATGCATTTTGGCTTAAAGTGGGATCTGCTATAGAGGAATACACTGTGAAAATCTGACAATTTTTGAAATTTACAACTGGATATTTCCCTTTTTTACATACTGTATAAAAAAGCATGAACGTGATCAGAGAGTGAAATGGAGACATATTTAGCCAGCACGATTGTGAGAAACAATTAAGAGACAGCTGCACAAGTGAGAAATAGCTGCACAAATGAGAGATAGTGAGAGATAGCTGCATAAATAGGAGATAGCTGCATAAACAGGAGATAGCTGCATAAATAAGAGATAGCTGCATAAATAAGAGATAGCTGCATAAATAAGAGATAGCTGTATAAATAAGAGATAGTGCTGCATAAATAAGAGATAGCTGAATAAATAAGAAATAGCTGCATAAATAAGAGATAGTTGCAATAGTGAGAGACAGTTACAACAGGGACAGATAGATAAAATAATGAAACACAGTTACAACAGTGAGATATAGCTACACACAGACATTTGCATTGGTGAGAGATAGATACAACGGTGAGACAGTAATAACAAAGAGAGACAGCTGCATAAGTGAGATAAGTGCAAAAATAAGAGATAGTTACAGCAGTGAGAGATATTTACAGCAGTGAGAGATAGCTGCACAAATTAGAGACAGTTGCATAATTGAGGGGTAGTTACAGCAGAGATAGATAGCTGCACAAATGAGAGACAGTTGCATAAGTGAGGGGTAGTTACAGCAGAGATAGATAGCTGCACAAGTGAGAGATAGCTGCACAAGTGAGGGGTAGTTACAGCAGAGATAGATAGCTACACAAGTGAGAGACAGTTGCATAAGTGAGGGGTAGTAACAGCAGAGATAGATAGCTGCACAAGTGAGAGATAGCTGCACAAGTGAGGGGTAGTTACAGCAGAGATAGATAGCTGCACAAGTGAGAGATAGTTGCATAAGTGAGAGAGATGCACATGCAAGAGACAGCTGCATCAGTGAGAGATAATTACAACAGCGAGAGACAGTCATAACAGCACAAGTGAGAGACGGCTGCATAAGTTAGAGATAGCTGCACATGTAAGAGACAGTTGCAACAGTGAGAGATAATTACAACAGCGAGAGACAGTCATAGCAGTGATATATAGCAGCACGTGTGAGAGAATGCTGCATAAATGAGAGACAGTATCCTTTCCCAGCCGAAGGCACTTGTTTCACTTTAAAAATATTCGATGCCAAGTTCTGGATCCGTATATTGTGAGTGAGGCTTGGACTCTCTTTGAATATTATTAAATTGGTGTTATATGATTTTATGTAAAATTTATATTGTACAGATGAGTAGCTGACACTATATACTGAAGACTTGAATGTTTGCTACTAAGGTTGACTGTAGTCTTGATGCAAAAAATGTTAGATATTAATAAAATGGTTATTTCACATTTTAATCTGTATTTTTTTTTCATTTTAAATGTCTATGGAACAAGATAAGCATTTGTAATGGATAAGTAGATATAAAAATAACTTGAAAAAAAAATGCTTAAATTGTGA
Organism: Amphiduros pacificus; assembly: GCA_949316495.1. Lineage (NCBI taxonomy): Eukaryota > Metazoa > Annelida > Polychaeta > Phyllodocida > Hesionidae > Amphiduros > Amphiduros pacificus. Next base: position 50,627,087 of record OX439001.1, on the reverse strand, counting down.
TCATAATTTTTTTATTTTGTGCTAATTATTATTTTCAAATGCTTATTTAACAAATTAAATGTATGACGGAATTTTATTGTTTTTGACCTCCATATCGAAACATTTAAAATTGTTATTCGGAAATATAAAAAAAAACAACTTTTACATTGATTTGCGCAAGGTTTTTATTGTTTTTTAAATATTTTAATGAACAAAATGATTAAATAGAATCTTAATGTTTTGACCTGCAGATCAAAATCATGCCTGGACTGAGACAGTCCTTATAAGATAGTTTATGCCCAACGGGGAGAAAAGATTGCCAAGTGGCAAGTTCTATCAGCTGGTGAACCGATCCACCATAAAATATTTGCATTGAATGGATCCATGGATGAGGTCGCAGAGTTTTTACCATACCCTAGCGACACCTGGCGCTGAAAAACTTATCTTCCGGATGACGCTTTGCGCAGGTGTACAGGAAACAATCAAATGTCAACAGCTGGCAAAGAGAAGTGAGTATTTTCAGATGTATTGACAAAAAAACTACTTTTGGACAAGTATTTTTCACAAATCATATAAGGATTCCATGTGATTTTAAATAGTGAGCATTTCAGTAAGCGTAAAGTTAAGTAAAGATCATTTCCTATCACTTGAGACTACGTTTTCCCAGTCACGGTCACACGCCTACTCGCCAGCGGTTACCAGTCCCTCCACCTCACTGGCTGACTCATCGCAAGCCGCCAAGCGGACCGTCACTAAGTCTATAGATAGGGACCCTCGACAGGTGTACAGACCCAGGCAGGAACCTGTGATGTGGAGATACAAGATGTCTATAAAGCTAACTAACTGTCACTGACTGACTGTCACTGTCAGTGTCAACTTGTTTACATATAGGCCCCCTCCTCGTCTCAATTATCAATGATTAAATTCAGAGGATTTCCACAGTTCTGGTGCCAGTGAATTTCTACAGTTCCAATGTGTACTTTTCAATGGGAGAAAAAAAACAGCATGGAGATTGGCTTTCGGTGTAATAGATGTTCACAAGTAACAGCCAACAAGAAACAGCCAACGGCAACTGACCTGCAGATGACAACAGAGCTGCGTTTCAGTTTATCAAATGATTATCGATGTTTATCATACCATTCGACCTTATTGGCACATGCAGCAGTCAGAGATGACCTGATGTGAATATTTTCGAGAGTACAGGTGTACTTTAAAGGCTTTGAAAATAGAACTGCAGCTCTGTTGTCATCCTCAGGTCAGTTGTCATCGGCTATAGGTCTCTGTCTGAATGCTAGATCGTTTGAGCATGCACATGTTTGAGCATGCTCATTATTGACATATATAACAGTGATCGAAATAAACTCAGGATTGACATTAACAACAAATTACATAACTTTTAGAGCAAATCCTCTATTTTGAATTGAGAATGTCAGATTTCAGATTTAAAATGCCCTTAATATCTATATCAGAATTATTATTTAAACATTCTGATGTTGAAAATGATATTATTGTCATCAGGCCAATATTTGGAACACCTAGTCAGAGCCCAAATTTGAAAGTTTAAGTTGGCATAGGTACAGCCAGAATTTCAAAGTTGAAGTTGGCATAGTAATTTTGGGTCTTGTTCAGAAACAGACATAAAAAAAATGCATCCCTCAAAAAAGGAAAACAACATGATGGCAAATGTATCTCACACATCTATGATTTTTATACAATCTATGACGTTTTTCATAGAATTGGTTCCTGGATCAAGCTGGAGGCCCCTGCTAGTCACCACTGCCAGGCATTGTCCCATCTCACCCGCAGAAATCCACCCCCAGGAGCTATCACATAATTATGATATTGGCTGGAACGAATTAATTACAAATAAATTTATACATGGATCACCAGTCAGTGTTTAATGGTTAAATGGATGGTTATTATGTTACAATATGAAATGAATGAACTTATGCCTATGCCACATATTTTTTAGTTTTGTGAAGTTAAGATGCAGACAGATGTTGATCAGCATCTCCTGCCATTGTTACTATGGGCATTTCTTGAATTCATTTTTTAGCTGCTCTCTGACTGGTTGAAATAATTACTATTGTTTCCCACCATTGTCACCATTGCCATAATTGGTCCATAACCAGATGTGTGTATGGTGGTCACAGTATTATTATTAAGATGATTTCACTTTCTATAAGAAAGAAAACTCATTTCCATTTTATTTTGTGATTTGCAAAAAACTTAGAAGCATAAAGGTACCCGGTACCTACTTTGGTGGTAGACAGGGTAAAAACTTCAAAAAAGAAACATTAACATGGACTGGCATGGAATTCAGTGGCATTGATGAATAGAACTTTCATTCTATTTGAATTATGCATCTTGATCAAAAGGATGGAATGAGTGATGAAGTCAATGCTTCTGTCAGCAGTCACAAATCAGGAAAAAACAATGCCACTTTCTCTTCTTCATATTCAACTAGACCATTTGTAGCAACTAGACCATTTGTAGTTTAAATATTTGTCTCTATTTTCTATTTATTCTGAGAAGGCCATATATGCGATGTTGATATGTAGTGATTGCTGCTTCCCGCCATTGTTACTACATGTATGGACACTTGTAATCATCTGTAAGCTGCTCTCTGATTGGTCAAAATAATTGCCATTGTCGCCCACCATTATCTTAACTGCCGTAACTGGCCCATATACCAGATGTACATGCAGTGCTCATAGTATTATTATTAAGATGTAAATATTAGTACAGGGCTTTGAAATGGCCACAGTCTATGTCTACCATACAATAATAATGACCCAAACAAGTATAATTTGCACACTTAGAAGACAAAAAGGAAAATATTCTTAGCAAAATTCATTTGCATTTGAATACTGAGTAACAAATATTAACAAGCAAGATTATGCTGTTTATCTTATTTTATTGAACATTGTTATATTAAATTCTTTTATTTTTTTCAGAGATATAGCACGAGACAACAGAAATGACATCACGATGAGCTGATATCAGGAAGGGAACACATTAATCATTCCTCTTAAAACTTCCCACCACCAGGTGGCAGATGAACGTGATACTACATCTCTCAGGGTCATATAGTCTAATAATAAAAAGCTGATATCTACTGATGTATCTCCTCATACAACAGTTTTTGGAAGACTTTCAGTTTCCTGAAATGTCAGTTGCCAATATAGCAGCGTTGGTTGCAGGGACAGCCATGATATTTGGGGGAGTGGTGCCCTATATACCCCAATATCTAGAGATCAAAAGAACTAGCAATGCCGAGGGATTCTCCACATTTGTGTGCCTCACATTAATTATTGCAAATATTCTTAGGATATTATTCTGGTAAGATTTACTACACAGTTTTATGTCTGTATGCAGACGTGTACATATTTATGTGTGATTTTTCTTTGATTGTGAAACTCTAAATTTTGTTTCCTACTATGAAATATCAAAATATACATCACTATGTTTTTCAGGTTTGGTTATCATATATATGACTATGTTTTTCAGGTTTGGTCATCCTTTTGAGATGCCCCTTTTCATACAGAGTATTGTGATGATAATTACCATGTTTGCCATGGTCTATATATGCACTGTCACTAGAGCTAAAAATGAATTAATTGCTTCCAAACCCAGAGCTTTCACAGGTAAGTTGATCTATATGTAAAGCTTAAAATTAGGAACAAACAAAACATTCCAATTGCAGATATTTGCAAAATTCAATCATCTTTGTTGTTAAATTTGATGAGCTTGTTAATAATTTTGATACTAAATGCAGTTTTCTTCAAATTTTGAATCTTTTGTGGCCTTGGGTATTATTAGTAATAGAATGGTTTTATACTTTATTTATGTACATGTATATATGAGGGTTTTGGTGCTTAGAGGTGTTCTCTGACCCTAAAAATGAATACAGACATAATTCTGGTCAAAGCGGTGGCCACACAGGGTCGTTTAGAGTTACTTTTGTAAAGTAACAGATCACAGCCTAGCACTATCACATTTAATCACACCACAGCCTAACACTGCCACGTTTAATCACACCACAGCCTAACACTGCAACATTTAATCACACCACAGCCTAACACTGCCACATTCAATCACACCACAGCCTAGCACTGCCACATTCAATCATACCACAGCCCAACACTGTCACATTCAATCACACCACAGCCTATAGGACTGCCACATTCAATCACACCACAGCCTAGCACTGCCACATTCAATCACACCACAGCCCAGCACTGCCACATTCAATCACACCACAGCCTAGCACTGCCACATTCAATCACACCACAGCCTAGCACTGCCACATTCAATCACACCACAGCCTAGCACTGCCACATTCAATCACACTACACCCTAGGTACTAGGCACTGCCACATTCAATCACACCACAGCCTAGCACTGCCACATTCAATCACACTACACCCTAGGTACTAGGCACTGCCACATTCAATCACACTACACCCTAGGTACTAGGCACTGCCACATTCAATCACACCACAGCCCAGCACTGCCACATTCAATCACACCAAAGCCTAGCACTGCCACAATCAGTCACACCACAAGCAAGTATTGCCACATTCAATCTCACCACAACCTAGCACTGCCACATCCAATCACATCACAGCCTAGCACTGCCACATCCAATCACATCACAGCCTAGCACTGCCACATTCAATCACACCACAACCTAGCACTGCCACATTCAATCACACCACAGCCTAGCACTGCCACATTCAATCATACCACAACCTAGCACTGCCACATTCAATCACACCACAGCCTAACACTGTCACATTCAATCACACCACAGCCTTGCACTGCCACATTCAATCACACCACAGCCTAACACTGCCACATTCAATCACACCACAGCCTAGCACTGCCACATTCAATCACACCACAGCCTAGCACTTCCACATTCAATCACACCACAGCCTAGCACTGCCACATTCAATCACACCACAGCCTAGCACTTCCACATTCAATCACACCAAAGCCTAACACTGCTACATTCAATCACACCACAACCTAGCACTGCCACAATCAGTCACACCACAAGCAAGTATTGCCACATTCAATCACACCAAAGCCTAGCACTGCTACATTCAATCACACCACAACCTAGCACTGCCACAATCAGTCACACCACAAGCAAGTATTGTCACATTCAATCACTCAAAATTATTTTGCATGAATAAAAAAATGTTTGTATACTACTAATCTAAGTATTTGATATCAGTTATGGAAATGTTGTCAAAGGAAAATACTAGATACAATTAATTAATGATAAGGGGAATAGGCATGGCAAATATTTTTAGTTGTTTACTGTTGTTTACAAGTAATTAATACAGCATCATATGATGGGCACAATGTTTGATGTCCAGCCAACTGAAATATGTGGAATATTTCTGTTCAGAGGGGATTAATATATGTGTAAACCTGGTATAGCACCCATTGCCTTCCGAATCAGACAAAATGGTTTTTCTTCTTTTTTTTTTCAATATTTCACATCATATCTTCTTGTACAGAGTTGAGAAATTTATTACATGATATGGAAAAAAAAGATATGAAATATTCAGGATTCACAAAATCATACTTCAATGAAGTTGTACATCATTCCCGTAGATGATAAAGAGATTTAATCAAACAAATAATACACATGAGAATAGACACAAACTATTACAGCATGATGGGTCACCCAATATTTGCTTAACTACAAATGCTGCTTATCATTATAAAGATATGCTATTTAGATTTGTTTTTAATAAAAGGGTCAAAATTGTTTAAATTAAGAAATTTGAAAATCATAATGGCAAAATTCTTATTTATAGAGAAGAATTCTTGGGGTGATAGTTATAAAATATAAATATAAAGAGTCAAACATGAATATATCGTACAGAAGATAGGAGATGAGATAATGCTTTCAATATGAATTCCCATAGAATTTGAATGTTTTAGAAGGGTAATCAGACAAATATTACAAAATTTAGTCACTCATAAACGTTACACTTAGCCTTGGTTTTGATAATGTTTATATGTAATAAAATAAAAGTTTGCTCCTAATTGGTTATCACTATGATAATTACTAACCCATAGTTTAGTAAAAATAAGCTTCTCAAATCTTTGCCAATTTTTCCAATCGAACACACTGATAAAATTCAGTTCAACAAAATAAATTAATGATATTTGTTTGGATACATCCGATAAGTATAGAGAATTGTGTAATGATTGGATTCCTTGAGCAAAGATCTGGGGCTGTAACTTATAGAGTAAAGGACTTCTGTTGTACTTACACTCTTTGTTCTATTGTTGGTATTGTTTGTTCTTGGTCTAACAGAACCGTCTTTCCACAAATCTGAAGAAAACTTCATTTCTCAGTCTTCTTACGTTGACCCTCGTGTTCAATGTGACCCTGAGCCACGCCACGTCCGTAGGTTTCAGGGTACGTAACAAGTCCACAAATTTGCTCTGATTTGCCCTGAGACTTTGATTTGCTGAAATATTAACTCATTAATACATATTTTTTTGATTACCGTAGCTTTTACCCTCAGCCAAAATTTTGGCTGAAGGATATTGTTTTAATCTTGGCGTCTGTCCCTCCAAAAGTTCATACCACAACACAATGAAATATTTCATTGAGACACAAAAAAAAAAATACCCGGTAGTTGTGCTATCTGTGAAACCCAACTGAAAATTTGAGTATCGTGTTCTCTAAATATAATAATATGTATGTGGTTCTAAATATGTTTAAATGTATGTAGTGCTAAATATGTTAATATGTATATAGTGACATGTTTTGTTTTACCCCTCCGCTTCATACTTTAGTCAGACAAACCTGATCCTTGAGATGCAAGCACAAAATCACATTAACCTTTGACCTAGAATTGATTTCATGACAAATTTATGTAATTACCATAACAGGCTGAGGGATTCAATATCTGTGATGCCTAAGTTTTGATTTTCCACAATATGGACCCAGTTAAAATATGGTTTACACTGAGTAATCATTTTTCATTTGCTAACATGTTGATCTAAAAACTACTTTTTTTCTTACAGATGATATCTTAACGACCTTTCCTGTATTTTATTCCTTATGATTACAGATTTTGATCGGAAATATTTTTGGCGGTGGTCAGACTTTGATAGTTACATACAGAGCATGTGCGTGTTTTCGCTGCTGACAGGTGGTGCCACCTGGTTGCTGTTAGATTCCAAGGTGTATGTCGAGACACTGGGCTTCCTTGCTGTCTTCTTTGAGGCCATGCTTGGTGCACCACAGTACTACAGAAATTACCAAAATAAATCTACAAAAGGCATGAGGTAAATAAGAAATTAAAATGATTTGGCTTGACTTTTCATAGCCCTTTTGATATTTTGTGAAAAACTGTTTTAGTATTGAGCATTCTGTGACTCTGTCTTTTGTAAATTCATCCAAAACTCATATCATGTTTCCAACCTGATAACAAATCTAATAAAAATAAATCATTCAGAAAACTAAATTAGGAATGAGGTTCTATACAAAAAGGTTGATTGTAGTCGATTTTGAAAACCAATATTTTCAAGAGAAATTTTTTACATATGATTTCAGTGTACAAATGGTGCTGTGTTGGACAATGGGTGACATATTCAAGACGGCCTATTTCCTGGTGCGTCACGCTCCCACGCAGTTCTGGATGTGTGGCATGCTGCAGGTGTCACTGGACCTTCTCATCCTGCTTCAGGTGTTCTACTACAAAGGAACTTCTCCACTTTGCGTCAAGAAGGAGGCAGTCCAATGACATTATAATATGCCGGTCGCAGGACACATTAGGCAATCAGCAATCAAAGGAGGCCTTTGATTGATATGTAATATGCAAATCTTCTGGTTGTGAAATCGGTTGTATATAGAATTTGCACTCAATAGAATTTGCACTCATTAAAATATCAGAAAATGCAAATTTTCATATCATGCAGAATATTTTAAGTCCAGGATTAAGACCAGACATCTCAAAAAGAACATTGTTGCTCCATCTAAACCCTCTAAAAGAGTTCGGGTCAACAATCTGCAAAAATCTCTGGAAGAAATTTGTGAATGGATAATAAATCATGAAGTGATGTTATTTTTTTATACAAACTTAATAAAAAAATGATCAATATAAATTACTCTTTTGACAGGTTTGTTGAACTTGTATTACGGATTTGATACTCTTCAGTTTTTTATTTGATGTAGGAATAAAGGCAGGTCAGGTGTTATTGCTAAATATGTAAAGCTTTATGGAATATTTTTTATTGCAAAGCATATTGAATGTAATCATGTTATAATAATTTGAATATATAGTTTATTGTCATTCCTATGCACAATTTGAAACTTTGAACTTTTTAATGGTTTATTTTTTAGAATGATTTAATGTTAAAATGTAAGATAAGGAAAAATATATAACATGTGTATATAAAACAATCTTTTAAAGGCAGCCATTCAAATAATAATAATAATACATGTACATTAACATATAGTCAATGGATGGTCCCATATTTTTCTGAATTTCAATATTCTTTCTCAGCTGTTGTCATTTGTTCATGGAAAGTCCCAATGTGATGTGCCAGTCAGAACCCATGTATTCTGGGGTCTTCAACTGTTTTGATTCCAATTAAAAATTACATTGGTATATTTTCCACTTATCATATTGAGGTTTGACTGGGTTTCAGGCCACCTCCAGTACAGCCTACAGAAGGTTCATAAGGGATGGTAACAGTCAATATTGAGCTTGATAGTGTTGACATGAGAGTTTGGTCTGCACTCCAGCATATCAAACCAAGTAATGTAAAATTGATGAGCTGCATGTGAATTGACATAATTCTTCAAAAAATAATAAGGAAACATAAAATGTTGTGACAGCAACAAGTATCAGCTTTTGGCTTCAAATTGCATTGTTCCATCTCATGGGAAACATAATGATTTATGATGCAAACAAATATTCACAGGTTTTGGGAAGCTCTTATTCCAAAGATAAATTCATGAGTAGTGTCACTACAGGAGAAATCCTGGAGAGTTGGAAAGCTAAAAAGTCAGAATGAGAGATGTTTTTATGATTATATATAAGCTATTTCTGGTATCGCAGAATTATATAGAGCCTGTGTTTTATTCTGAGATGTCTAAATCTTTCAGAATAATGTATTTACCAAAGATTGTGACACAGCAGCCCATGGATTCTGTCAGCACCAATCCTAATATTTTCACACTTTAGTTTGTGTCCATATGGCAGTCTAATTTTGGAACTAAATTTGAATTTATCTTCAGAAATGTCAGAAATTCAAACACATGCAAATAATTTTAATATATTTGTGAAATAAAATGATACTTTTCATGATGTTCCAAGTACATGAGTGTGTAGATAACATTTTCAACAGCTCAGTATTATTTCTTTTTCAAAGGAATCTTTCTTATTATTAAATATGTTAATATGTTAAACTTCAAATCAACATTTGACAAATTAAAAAAATGATCATATATTCTATATTTTTGTACAGGTACGATGATGGTTATATAGTGTATCTTTTTTAATATGAGCAAATGTGATATGTTAGGGAAAAAACTTGATTTAATTTTGAGTTGCAATACAAAGAACCTAATTCTTTAGCTTTTCCTACTATTAAATAAGCATTCTTGAAAATTTTGAAGATTTGGTCTGTTAAATGAAAAGAAAAATGCTGATCAAAATGTTTTTTGATATTATAAACTTTTTTTTTCTCGCCAATTAGGGTCTTTTTATTTAGCAGCTTCCATTGTATTTTAGTATATCATTCTAAAAATGAAAAATGTTTTATTCATTAATAATAAATTAATAATAATAATTCTTTGTATAGCGCATACTTCAAGTATAACATATTCATGATAACCTTAGGGTTTTTTCTTTTACAATTTGGAAAATATTTGTATATAGTTTGCATGCCATTGATTTGTCAATGTGAACTCCTTCAGATTTATTGTTTGAATTATATTTGTAACATTTTTGTCTTAAGCAGCAGCAGGTAGAAAATTATAGCTTGGGTTTTATAAACAGAAAATCAAACAAAATATGGGCAGCAATTCATCCAACAGGGTATTGTTAATAAAGAATCATTCCAAGTTATGTTCCCAACATTGTCTCTTTGAAAATTAATTTTATATTACCATATAGAAAACCTTTCGTTTCTTTCTCTAGATACATATCAGACATTTACCGGTACATCTAAATGTAAATCATCATCAAATATCTAGGGGGTATAATATATACTTACTAAATGTAAATGCTTTTATCCAAATAAAAAGTGAGCGATACCAAAAACACTTATTATAGGAACATTGTAATGGTCTGAGTGATTGATTGGCAAAATATTCACATATTGTGTTAAGTTAATGTGGCTGAGAGGTAGTAAGAAGTTTTGAGGATTTGAAGATTGATTAATACAGACCAAAATTTGTGTTTAAAATATTAGGGATTTTCAGATAAAAAGTGTGTGATTTTCAACCACTTCGGTACTTATAATATATGCATTCAATTTAAATAAATTTATGCACTAATTTTAAATGTATAAAAATCATATGGTGAGAAATGTGTCTGATGTTTTTTTAATACTTTTTTATTGATGGATTCCAACAAGGGTCTTGGAAACAAATTTAAACAAGATCCTATTTAATAGCCCCTTTTCTGAAAGCACCCTCCGTTACTGGTCTAATATTCTGGTTGAGTGTTGTGATTGAGGCACTGAAAGGTATATTGACAGTATGGCCTTTGAATTGTGCAAGTATGACATAAAACAGTACTAACCTGCATTGAGCCTCATCTGGGCTCATGTTACCCATGTTTACCTGTCCGCAAAGCTAAGGGCTGACACAGAACTATGCAGATAGTGGCAGCTTTCGTCATGCCCTTCTAACAAAATCTTATGTAAATCTTAAAAGGCTCATAATATTATTATATACATATGCTTTTAGAAAATAAAACTATAGAATCAATGGGTAATTCCTTTGAAGATATTTGTCATGAAAAAACTGGGAAATGATAAACTCTTGAAAAATGCATTGAGGATATTCTCTTTGTAAGTTGTATCACAAGTTTGTATAAAAGGGATCCATTAAAATTAAAAGAAATCATGAGAGTCATTGAACTTTCAAAGATATTTAAATTGTTAATTTGTTATTTATTTTCTGCAGATGCAATATAGGGGCATAAAGATGAGTCATGCTGTGTACCAAGCAAAGTCAAATATTGAAAGTGACTGTGTATAAATATAAAATTCAGTTCAGTTGAAAAGGTTTTGAAAATAGATATGTAAGAAAATGTAGGTTCATAATTTGCCTCAGTCCACAAAATTTGTTGTCATTTTGTTTTCTTTCTATTTGAAAATAATATATTGTATTTTTTGTGTCAGATTTTATACCTAACTTGTGCCATGCTACATATCAAGAATATACCAAACCAAGCCCAGGCAGGGAGTGATTGGGCATTAGTGACTTTTCTGAATGATAGAGGAGATCCATTATAAATATCTGGGGATCACTATAAGTAATGGGAAATGAGTTCATTTATTTTAGGTTTCTAGGCAACTGTAATTAGGACAGTGAAATCTCATCTTTATCACTTGGTACACAATAAGTACTCAAAGTCTCTTTATTGTTGCTATCTTTATATCTGCCTGTATGCAAATATGCTGTAAAAACCATGCCATAGCTGGAAGACTTTTTGACTACTTATGAACCATCAGTGCCAAAAAAGCATCTGGTTTAGCTGGTGCTGGTACTGAAAAGTGTGCTCTATATTATGTGAAGGAATCATTTAAAAGCAGGAGCTTAATTTACTAGCTGTGTGTCCCCCTCCATTGAAACATGATGTGTAATAAAGACAATACAATCTGGGAAGAAATGACAATACATGTGGTGCCACACAAAGCACATAATAAACTATATATATGTTTGATAATCGGTAATATGAGTACACAGAGACTAAGCCGAGACATTTTAACATCGCACAGATGGCTTTCTCAGAATAAATAACTGAGAAAATTTTTTAATTGACAACAGGGTCTTTTGGGGCAGCAACGGATAGTCTATATAGTATTGAATAATACTGTGGTGTACAATTATTCTTACAATCTTACAAACTATTCTTAAATTACATGAGTACAAAGCTTGGATGATTTGGCTTTTAGCAGAGGACTCATCTCCTTTCAAATGGCACAGCATTTAGGGGAAATATGATAGGTAATAACATTTTGATTACAAAAAAAAATGTCCAGTGTCCCATAGCCAACCTGAAGGCACACCATTTTAAGCAAATATTTTCTTAGTACAACAATTGCAAGAAGGTCAGGTTAGCAAATTATTTTTGACAAAGTGATCGATCAATAAATGATTTGGAATTTAACATAAGACTCATCTAATTTCAACATGTTCAAATGGTAGGAGTTTATGCTGGAGTAATATGAACGATATTAACATTTGCTCACAAAGTCAAGGGTAAAAACATTTATAAAAATGCCTGAAAATCTTATTTCAAGAACAAGATGAAAGATATAAAAAATTGCATGCATCTAGCAATGCCTAATTTTTGCAGAATATATCTATACTTTTAGGTGTAGATAACACTTCACAAACTGCACAAATAAGTGCAGATCAACTCCTGGGTTGATGGAGCCGCGTAGTGTAATAATAGACGCTACAGCTCTCCATACTCCATACTTTGTGCAAATGATAAAGTTCAATGAGATGGGTGATGTTCGCCTCCATAGAAAGCTCTGATCATTTCAGACCTCATATCAGCTGTGTATGACCGACCACAACTACATCGTCAGGTGTGTAGAAATTATCTACAGTATTTAGTGTTAATCGAAAGAACCGATTAGCATACAGATAACTTTATAAATGCCTATAATTTAGTATAAAGTTGGTTCATGGCGCGGAGCTGTTATTTCAACTTATCCATCTTTGTCTAATCAAAGATGGATAAGGGATTAAATATGCTCACATGCAAGGGGAAATATAATTGCCGCTAGAGGGAGTTGTCTGGTAGACCTGGTTGAAAAAAAAATGAATAAAAAAAGTGCCATGTCTAACGCAAACGTATGGCAAGCCATTTAACATACAAATACCTGCCATAATAAACATGCTTGCAGAGGACCAGCAAGGTCATGAATTCATGTAGAAGAATTTTCTTTGTTACATTTCTGGTGTCTCATTAATAAAACATCGTTGATGTAAACCATGGTTTGTGTTAGTTTAAGATTGACGCAAACTCTTTCCTTGATCTCTATATCTTTTTCCATAAGTTATAAACTATTGCCTCCTCATCACAGTGGGAAATACCTTTCTCTCTCAGCATAAAAGAGAAAACTTCAATTAACCTACCGGTATGTCCCCCATCTTGACAAATTTGCAAAGTAACTTCCAGTACATCTTAGTAGTCACCATGTCGGTCCTGCGTCCTTCTTTCATTCTGATCTCCCTTCTGTCCATCTGCTGTAATGTTAACACTACAAGGAATGCTACTATATTTTATGACAAACTTTGTTTATTCAAATATGAGCCATCTTAGCATCCATGAGATTATAGAATATGGTTAGCAACATATCTAAGTTATTTTAGGTCACAACTTCTGACCAATAGGAGTCATTTAATGATTTATTTTAACACTTTGCATAACCTATTTTGATTTATTTTTTAAAAAACATGAGAGTACCAAAAAAGTAAGATTGACCTAATGGCCTTGCATGATATGAATTTATCCATAGTGGAATTCAGGTGGCATTGTCAGATTGGAGCAACACCGCATCTAAAAATATTTCCCACCAGGGGTACATTCATATAATGTGCATACATCAAGTCAATATTTTTAGAACATTCCAAACTGCAGTCTCAAACTTGTATATTTATTGTTTGTTTTAACACTTGCATATCTTGGAATGTTCCAGAATATAATGATTAAGACCTTATGCAGCCATCGACAGATCATATTATCTGTTAATTGTTTGTAAGTTATATAAGGTTATATACTCTCAGGGACATTGGGATGTGGAGGGGGAGGGGTGGTTGATCTGTAGTTGCTAGTTACTTAAGCTTACATATTATCAGGGATGGGAATGGGAATGATCCTTTGATCTTTTGAGTTGCTAGGTAACTATGAATAAAAAGGGATGTGATCCCATCCTTATCAGAGCACTTTAAAATCTCATCATTGTTGCTATCTTAATTGAATACAACTGCTTGTATGCAAAGATATACAATAAGTTATCATGTCCTATCTGGAAGACCTATTGACCTACATTTGAATCATCAGTGCTAAAAATAGCATCTGACTTTGCTGCTACTGATATTGAAAGATATATTATATAATAAGTATATGCATTATTTAAGCAGCTTACATGTTGTGTGTCCCCTCCATGGAAACTTGATGTATAATAATGCCAATAACAACCCAAGAAGAAATAATACTATGTGTGGTGTTATACAAGGCACACAGTAGTCTATGTTTGTTGTTACCTGTATTTAGGCCACTTGCACGAGGGTGACGCAGGGGCTTTAATAATAGGTCATACCAATCTTGTAATATAGCAATTGCAGCGCAATATATATTCATGTTGAGGGATCTGGCTGTAGGCATGTCTACTATTATTGTTGATACCACAGATTGTTACAGTAACTTTTCAGCTGACTATTGTGACATTTGTCACAAGGTATCTAGTAATGAATGTGAATACCAATTTATCTTCTCTTTTTTCAGGGACAAATCACCATGGAACAGCTTGGAGCATTTGCCATTCTGAGTATGGCAGTTGCTTATTATATGTACAGCCATAGTGACAACCAGCTCTCCCTGCCTGGAGCCGTGTTTGATATCAAAGAATCAACACTCACCATAAACCGCATGAACGAGGAGCACTCAGTGCTGACTGCACATTTAGGGGTCGACTTTAATCTGGATGCCTCGTGGATAAAATGTAGGGAAAGGTCATTCCCAGATGATAACAATTCAGTGTGTGTTGAATGGGAGAATATGGCACGGTTTGAGATGTCGTATAATGACCAGGATGAAGACGCCCAGTGTTATACCATAGTGTGGCAGGCACTCACCAGGGACCATGTGCCCTATGACTGTATCGACTATGGCGAGGGCCATTGGTATGGTGGAGCCCAGACAAGGAAGCAGAGATGGCCCATAGAGCAGTATCATATAGATATGCAACCTTACCTTGGTGAAGACATTGGATTTTTGGTTATGGATAAGAAACCAGATGGATACGGAGCAGTACTGGAAAGATACTGGGTGTCCTCCAGGGGTGTTGCGTTTTATGTGGAAGAAGATATACCACTGAATTTCGGAAACAATGAAAATAGATTCTGTCTTAAGGCTGATTATCAAGGTTTATTTTATCCAAACCCAGAAAATGCACTGCCTGAATTGAATTATACAATTTGTGTCAAGGATAGCATCAAATCTGTACATAAATATATGGCTAATCGACTTTGGGAGAAACCTCTTGCTATTCCAGATAAGAGAGTTTTGGGTCAACCCATTTGGTCAACTTGGGCTAGGTATAAGGTACATGTAAACCAGAGCAATGTGTTACAATATGCCAAGGAAATCTATGAACATGGTTTCACCGCTAGCCAAATTGAGATAGATGACATGTATACTCCCTTTTATGGTGATTTTGAGTTTGATAAAATTAAGTTTCCAAATGCAACAGACATGAACAGACAAATTCATGAACTCGGCTACAGAGTTACCTCCTGGATCATGCCCTTTGCTAACATTGATTCCAAGGCATTTCAAGAAGGAACTAATTTAGGATATTGGGTTCTGGATAGAACTGGCAAAGTACCAGGAATGGTTCGATGGTGGCAAGGTATTGGTGTTATGCTAGATGTAACAAATCCTGATGCCGTTGATTGGTTTTTTCGCAGATTGAAAAATCTCAAAGATGTTGGTGTTGACTCCTTCAAATTTGATGCTGGGGAAACCTCATTTCTTCCACCTTGCTTCAGAACACACAAGGCTCTGGCTAACGGCAATCCCAACCAATACTCGACAATGTATGCAGATGTCATTGCAGAAAACAGTGACAGACTGATTGAAGTCAGGGTAGGTTATCAGACCCAGCACTTACCCATAATGGTGAGAATGTTTGACAAGAATTCTGAGTGGGGTTACAATGTTGGTCTCAAGACGATGATTCCAACTGCACTACAGTTTGGTATTATTGGGTACCCATTCATTCTTCCGGATATGATTGGTGGTAATGCATATGATGCAGAACTCTTAATGAATGGGAAAGAGATTTTTCCGGACAAAGAACTCTTCATCCGCTGGCTTGAACTAACTGCCTTTTTACCAGCTATGCAATTTTCTATTGCACCCTGGCAATATGATGAAGAGACTACTGCAATCTCTCTTAAATATGTCAATCTTCATGAATCCTATGTGTCACCCTTAGTATTGAACCTTGCAGAGCAGAGCCAGATAACTGGGGATCCTATAATTAGGCCCTTGTGGTGGGTTGCTCCTCATGATGCTAACACATTTACTATAGACTCGCAATTCCTGGTTGGGAATGACTTGATGGTTGCCCCAATATTAGATGAAGGGGCTACCAGCCGTGATATTTATCTGCCCACTGGCACATGGAAAGATATTTTGAGAGGTGGAAAGGTTGAAGGTGAACGTTGGCTCAAAGATTATACAATCCAGTTAGATGAAATTGCCTACTTTGAAAGAACATGAGTCTTCTTCATTATATAGTTAAGAAATGATTTTCCCAAGATGTAAATAAATCCATGAAATAAAGAAAAAGATGTCCCTTGTTATTTTTTCTGAGAAAGCCATTTTCCACTGCATCTTATGCGATGCAGACATGTAGACACATGGTGATCGCCAGTTCCTGCCATTGTTACTATGGACACTTCTGCTCTCTGATTGGTCTAAATAATTGCCATTGTCTCTCACCATTGTCACGACTGTTGAGACCAGAATTTTCTATCTGTCCTAAAACTTGATCTTCTCTGAAACTATCTGATGGATAGTCAAGAGTAAGATGGAGTTTGTTAGTGGATCAATCTATTTTCCATGATGGTCAAATCTGTGATTTTAAAATATATTTTTGAAAAATACAATATTAACAGCAAATTGTTTCTTACATGCATACAACCTGGGACATCAAGTGCCTCATTCTACTTATCTATACAGCCTGATTTTGAGACTTCAGGCCTAAAGCACCGTCGGAATGATGGAGTCAGCCCTGCCTTTGGGTATATTATTTGTGTAACATTAACTGTTTTCACTCTGAAAGGCTGTGTAAATACTTAAATAGACATTAATATTTGCAGCCATTTCCATGTACGGTAATTTTCACAAATTCAACATGATATGAACAGAAACTCAATTATCAATTATATGTGAATAAATATTTATTATTATAATAGAAACTTTGTACATTTGTGATTTTTTTCTGTAACATGCCTATGTACAATGTATATAGTCATAATTATGTAGTTTCACCCATATTTAAACACAAAATAGTACTTGATATCATTGGGAACACTAAAGGACTTTGAAAGTCATTTTGTTTCCCCACAAAATATGACCATTTACTGCAAGATTTACCAGAATTAGTTCATCAATGGTATTTCATTTGTATGTAACTCAAACCTTATTTCTAAAAACCATATTTCTAAAATAAAACTAGCTACCTTTACATTGCACATTGTTACAGTAAAGGATTTCAATTTTAGTTCACACATCAGTGTCAGCAATGAGACTAGAAGAAAAGAGGTCCAGCTCTCCACACTGTCCACCACAGGCACACGCAAACTATTACCTCTGGCCAACCCAGATTAGTATTCATCCGGTCCTACTTTTACTGGCCATGTGCTCAAGAACTGTCAGTGTGTTGTAAATGTGATTGACATGTTAACATCTCTTAATATCAAATATGAAGTTGCCTTGAGATGTATTAAAATTCATTTGTTAACATTTGAACATGATTAACCAAAAGTATAAAAGATTAAAAGAATTCAAATTGTAAACAAAGCGGCCATCTTTGTTGTGGTTCCGCCTTATCACTACCCCAGGAAATGGCTCCTCTGGTTGAGAAAGTAGTTCCAAGTTTTATTTCTCTTAATATTTGTTTCTATATGCACAAACTTTTGTATTAAGGGTGAAATATATCATAATACACCAATCTGATTACAATTTAAGAAAAAAAATAAGTAAGACGGACAGTTACATAAAAATTGGTGGATGTGGTGAGCCAGCACCAAAAGGCACCTTGTACAGAGGTGATAGGTTCACCCTCTGGTGGAGTTTGCCAGCTCTCTACTTATGCCATTATCTTAATAATGAGTTGAGCCCACACAAACATCCAGTTCACTGACCAATCACAGTAATCAAGACAATGGTGAGAGACAATGGCAGTTATTTCAGCCAATCAGAGAGCAGCTACCAAATGTTTACAAGAAGTGACCATAGTCTTTAACCCTATATTGTTTTGGCGCTTGTGTTTGGTCAGCTAATCTGAGTATTATTATTTGGATAGAAGTTAACTGTTATCAAATATATGATCTTTTAACAATTTAGGAAGTTTATTTGATAGCCATTTATCAATTCAGTGGATTTATTTAACTGGTGACCACATTTTTCAAGTTCATGCTCATTAGGGTGTTCCATTTTTGGCAAAAGTTATCAGATCTTATGGGCCATCTGGATTGGGGTTACATATGCCTTAGATATGATGCTGATTTTTTTTGGGCTTGATCAGACCGATTTGAATTTGTCCCATATGACGCTTTTTGCAAAAATAGGCAAAAATTGCATTTTTCGGCCTTTTTTGTTACTTTATGACAATTCTCTTCATGAACATTATCTCAATTGTAGATTATGTTGTATGTCACTTACAAGTATCAACTCAGTTTAAGGTGTTGACCCGTTTGTAAGTGATATATCAGATTCTCTGGTTGAAAGTGAATAATAATGTAAAAAACAAATGACTTTCAACACAGATAGAGGTAGAATTTGCTAAATATAGACAACTTTTAATCATATATTCATCATACATATCAATGATATTATCAAATGATGGCAATGCAACAAATGAGACAACAACCTGGTAAACACAGTCTGGAGCAAATTTTACATGACTCTTAAATGCATAATACAAGGTAATTAACATCAAGTTATTTCCATGGTACTAGAATTATTCTTGACTTCATATTCTCAAGGATTCTCAGGGTTATCATTCATATTCTCAAGTTCCTCAGTGCATCACGTTTGAGACTATGGAATATTTCTCCATGACGGTTGGCAATAACAATGTATTCATCCTGCAGATTCCCATCATGTGTGATATCGGCATATTCTGTCACATCCTTGATGGCCCTCTCTGCTCCATCATTTACAACTTCTAGCTTCTTGACCATGTCATACATAGTGACATAATCCTGGTCAAGATGCGAATCTGCCACTGGGCTCTGAAGCCATTGGCTGTTTAGTCTAGTTAGATTAAACAACAACCATGAGCGTGGTCCAACATAGTCAGCCAGATTACCACCATTCAGCAGATTTCGGTTTGGAAAAAATGGCATTCTTGTATGAAAGTTGGCAGGCTGTGGATTCTATAGCAGTTGATCAGCTACCTGTTGCCTTTCACCTCTGGCAGAACTTCATCAAAGAGGCAGAAAATGACACATTCCTGTGTAAGATACCAGAGGTGGCGTTTCATACTTTGGAGAGCAGCTACAGTGAGTGTGCATTGTTTTGTTCCAGCTCCATGTACTGTTTCATACCTCTTCAGCTTTGTCCACAACTCTAGGTCTAATCTGGGAGCAGCACTTGCCAGAGTCTAATCTGGGAGCAGCACTTGCCAGACGAGCCTGTAGTTAGTGCTGTACAAAAACAGGCAGATATATTCGGCCATAGCTAGGACACACTGCTCTTCCCTCTGAGTAAGGTGAAATCTGTCTCTTGCTCGTCCATGAAGCATGGCGATCTTCAGGAGGTACAGACCTTGCTGCATGAATCTGGATGTACTTACAGCACCTGGTCTTCTCATCCTAAAGCCAGGCTGAAATGGAGCACCATGGCGACGAGGATGTACAACCTACAAGAGAGAAAGCAATAATGTAGAACTCAAATGATCAACATTCTTCTTCTCCTGATCTCTTCTTGATGCAGCACGTTTTTCTCTGGCAGGCAGTTTGAGGTCTACACCACCCATGGTATAGAGCTGTGGATGCTGCTTCTGGCCTCTAAAATATAAAGTCCTCCATCCAGTCATCACTACGCTCTGCCCACAATGCTTCCTCTATAGCTGCTTCATCTCCTAAGGAGATATCAAACAGACTGTTTAGCTGGTCTTGATAAACTTCTTGAATTCTCTGTTCAGGATTTCTGGAATAGGCATGGTAACCTTTGATCACAGTCACAATCTTGTCTATCCACTTCTTATCTGTTTTCTTGTCCACAGCATCTGCCTTTCTATACTCTTTCAGAGGTATTCTTGACTTAGCCCACAGAAACCGGATTTCTGACCATATTGTCTTGACATGGTCCCTTGTTGTGACCCGCTTATTGAAATCAGATTCAATCTGAAGCCCTCTCCATCTCTGCAAGATATGCTGCTTCTGTGGAAGGTGATTATTTGAGAAACTATCAAGGGGGGAGCGAATGGTATGTTTAAAATCCAAGGAGGAGACACAGGGACTTTTTGTAGTGCTTTTCTTTCCTTCAGTTTCTCTAGTTGGCTCACGAGGTGCATAAGTAAGTTTAGTACCCTGGCTTGTTTGCCCTGGTAAAGGCAAAGGATCAACCACCTTGGACTCCTTGGATGACCGTGTAGTAGGAGCTCTAATTTCTGGTAGGTCAACGTCAGGCACTGCTTTCCTTTTACGTCCACTATTCTTATTCCCAGGCATAATTGTTAAACTGTTACTACTCCATGCACATGCACATGCATTACATCATCTACTCAATTTTTTAATCATTGGAATTTATGAAACACCTGCAAGTGCAAGAATGACATAATAATTACCTTGTTTATACATGGGTTTGGTCATAAATGACATAATAGTCACTATACACATGCACCGTGCATTGCATATCAGCACAATTCCAAGCACTATCCAAGCACTATGCTACAAATTACTGTTTCTTTTGTTAAATATTTCACAAAATAACTGAAAAATATACTACAAATACCTTTTTGTAAATGTCCTCTTGTTGAAAGATTTATCACATTACTTTGTTGAATGATGTGCAGATGACACTTCTGCCCACCATGTTTGACCCAGATTTGCTAGCAACAGGATATAAACTTTGACCTACTTTTTGTACTTTTCTAATTTGCATAACAATACACATACCCACTTCTTTATCATCAATATTACTATATAAAGAACAAAATAAGCTGGGAATCCATTCATATTAGTTACAAAATCTAACCAAATCTTGTAAAACTGGGCAATGATATATTGTATCATGTATCTATGCATTAAGCGAGTGATATTCTGCAAAGCAAACCCCAATTTTCCTATATATAACCATAAATTGTGATACCTGTTTTACCATCTGGTCAATACTTATCATTGAAATGATATTCATGGAATAAATAACAGACAATCTGCAAATAAATTAATATTGAGGAACGATAATCCTGAAAAAAGCCATTTTTACCTATTTTGCAAAAAACGTCAAACGGGACAAATTCAAATTGGTCCGATCAAGCCCAAAAAAAATCAGCATCATATCTAAGGCATATGTAACCCCAATCCAGATGGCCCATAAGATCTGATAACTTTTGCCAAAAATGGAACACCCTAATGCTCATGGCATTTTCATTTCTTCATGGATTCATGAAGCATTGAGAGGTAATGGGAGAATATTTCCTCCAGATAAATTATCACACCACACTCCATAATGACACAGGATGATATTAAAAATTTCACAAAAAGAAAATTATTACTTTCATAGCATGTCCATTTTACCATCACGATAATGTCTTTCATTTCTAGTGACACACTCTTGCATTGTGCTTGCCAGAAAGTCCACTTTGTTGGCAAAAGCAATGGCCTCATCCCTTTTTCTGCTGCGGTAACCTTTGAGAACTGCACTGTGTGGGTTATCCTTGGATTCTGGGTTGGACGTTTTATATTTGAATTCCCTCCTAGTGATGACAGGGATAAGGACTCCACTAGGCAGAGGGATAAGGTCATTGCCTGTCCGTCTGTCCACCCAGTTCCTGCCATACCGTAGTCGTAGATCCACCACGTCCTGAAGAGACTGCTCTCGAGCTTTTTCTAGGTCAGTTATGATGCGATATGGGTAATTTACACCTGAAATTACACATTCACTTACTAATATAGCCATTTAAATGATTTAAAACATTTTTTTTCTTTCATTTACCAAAATTACTGATATTGACTTTCCATTCATCAAGAGCCAAGATCCAAAATAATAGCAAAATGGAATAGATTTTATATCAAGTAAACATTTTTTTTTCTCAAGTTTCTCAGTGAAGTATTTCTCAGTTTTCTCAGTGAAAAAACAACAACTGGAGTGATGATTTTTACCTAAATGTATTAGGGAGGAACAAACATATTTACTTTGTGAAATTGTCTAGATAGAATGCCTTACCCAGTTGTACCCCACACCTGCGAAGGATGGAGGGGGGACACTTCCAGGGTTTGTGGATGTGATCGTCAGGCAGCCCAGCCAGCTCTGGAACCCACTGTCTGATGTAGTCCCCCTTTGGATCACAAGTCATGGCTGCATCTACAGGGTGCATGACAAAGTTCCAATGATCCAGGCCACTCATGCCTCCATTCTGCCACATCATAGCATTGATCGCCACATCAGCATCCAGCAAAGTGTCCTGTCCAAATTAACATAATATGATGCACCAAATATTGAACTTATTTTTCATTTTTTTTAGCAATTTGCTTTGCTTATCAATCTTGTGGTTGAAGAGATGACAATCTGGTCCATATATAAGCAAAATAAAAAGGGTTCTCAAGTGATGTGATAATGCAGCATTCAAATTAAGCTGGTAATAATACATGCCATACATTAAATAGATTTTATCATAATGTTATTAAGCACTTACCTGGAACCACTTGTACCCCTCTATCCAGTGTATATGAAGGTATGAGATGAGAAAAGAGGCCACCACATGCCTCATGTAGTTATTTGTCCATCCTAACCTCCACAGTTGTCTCATGGCTCCATCCACGAGAGGGTATCCTGTGTTTCCCTTCTGCCACGCCTTCAGATGATCTTTATTATAGCTCCATCTCTGGTGCTGGAGGTGTACGGGAGTAAACAGCAATATTAAATTACTTCATGTTTTAAAAAAGACACTTCTTCAACTACTCGTCTTATTTAAGAAGATTTGAAAACAACATTGATATAAGGCCTCTTTAAATAATATTTACTGTATTCTGTAATTTGAACTGTGATGTACAGTAGATTTACCTTGTAAGGAGGTCTGATAGGATCAGAGTTCATATTTGGAAAAACTGTAAGCAGCCAGTAGGAGAGATCTCTCCATGCTAACTTCCGCAGAAATTTGGGGGATTTCCTCCGTCTGGCTTCTGTCAGAATGGTCCTTGGGGAGATCTGGCCAAAGTGGAGGTAGGGGGAAATCTGACAGGTATTCTTCTGATCAGCTCGACCTGATTCCTTCTCATAGTTCTTTATACCTAAAAAACACCAAGAAATGAAAAAATCTTCCTTATATAGATGTGTATATAATATGTTTTAAGTCATTTTTGGCTATATTTATTATGAAATGTGACAACTGGTATATATTAAATTCATAGCTATCGACCCACCCTCTGACTTTAAAGGTACCTGATAAAAAGTCATCCATTTGTGTGAAAATTTCCCCAAAACATTTATATGAGTAATGGAATGGGTACATTTGTACTAAATATCTTACCGTCTTCCAGGAATTGCTGCAGTGCATTATATGCCCCATCCTCACTGAAGTCCCAACTTGCTCGGATCTCAGACGACCAGTCTATCTATTAAATTAGAATGATTATTCATAAACAAAGATTTGATGAATAAATAAAATTATGGCATGAGAGTTAAAAAAATAAATGTAAATCATGTCAAAATTTTATTATCAAATTTAGGATATGCATTTATTACAATTTTTTAATACAATTTTGTTATTCATGTACTCACAATTGTACCATTTCTTCTCCTTGGCATTTTATTAAGTTCTAGTTGTTCAAGTGAATGTGACCATGGCCAGGTAATTGGTTTTTCAAGAGTAGAAGGTGCTTCAAGGCAGAAGCCAATGGGAGTAGCAGATGATTGCCGACAACATTCCATGAAGTGGGTCACTGAACCAACTCCTCTCATTCCTATGGACTCTGTGTTAATCGATCCAGGCTCATGTAGTAAATATGAATGAAATCTCTTGACTTCAACCCCAATATTTGTTAGCATTTTATGAATATTATCATCTCTTTCTTTGAGGAAGGGTTCATAGAGATTGTCCCAAATCACAGTCTTAGCTCCAGTTGACTTAACAATATCTCTGAGTTCCTGAAGACAAGATTCGGTTTTTCTCAAAATAATTTTACTTTCAAAGTTCTCCATGTATGATTTATTTAATTTGGCAATGGCATGATGTAGCCACACCTTTGTGGCGCCACCTGCTGCCAGAGGTCCTTCCTCTTCTTGGGACCACAGAATGACTGGAATAACAGGAGAACTACTGTTGGCTGCTTCAATAAGAGCTGGATTATCATAGAGTCTAAGATCTCTTCTGATCCAATATATCACTGGAGAAAGCTCAGACATTTTTTCTTTGTTAGACTTTTTTTTCTTTTTTCTCTTGTTTTTTGTGGTTTCAACTGTTCCTGAATGAGGTGAATCTGAGCTGTTCTGGTTCTTTGATCCAATAAATACAATTCCATTTCCAACGGATGCAATGTCCCTGTTTTCAGCTGGACTTGAGATATTTGTGTCAGATGCATTTATCACAGAAGAAAATGTTTTCTTCTGTTGCCATGGATTCCCTGAATAATGATTACCAGTGGAGGGTTTGTGGGGTGGTGGTCCACAGGCAGGTGGTGGTCCACAGG
The DNA here is from genome assembly GCA_949316495.1 of Amphiduros pacificus. Classification (NCBI taxonomy): domain Eukaryota; kingdom Metazoa; phylum Annelida; class Polychaeta; order Phyllodocida; family Hesionidae; genus Amphiduros; species Amphiduros pacificus. The sequence goes on along the minus strand of OX439001.1, from coordinate 50,602,003 downwards.
CATTGTCAAGAATCTGGTATTTCACAGCTGTGTCCTGAACTGAATCTGCATTCTTAGGCTCATATATATCGGATCCGCCATTGCACCCTCCTTCCTGATCCTCTAAAGATAATCTCAAGGCCAAAGCTAAGTCCATTTCTTCGTCTAATTGACATTTTGGACCAGGGACATCACTGATATTTTGGCTTATTCCTCCAAAATAGCCTTCATAAACACTTTTGAGTTGCTTATGCAACGTTGGTCTTGACGATTCTAGGCTTGCAATCAAGTCCGGTAGTAAAGCTTTCATTTCAAAATTTCCCAATATTGACAAAAGCATGCAAAAGAACTCATCGACGGCAATTTTACCATTCTGTAGGTCGAAGAAAAGCTGCATTTCTTCATCGTTTAGGCCAGGTCTGGACCGTGGCCTCCTTGACACCTCCATCTTTGTTTACTTACATAAATGCCACGTGAACATTCGTTCATCTTCGGTTATTTCCGTGATGAAAATAATGTGGCAAAAATGGAAATATTTATGCAAACCATATTTATTTCAAATGAATTTTACCAAGAAAGTCAAAACATTCATTTTATAATTCCTATATTATACTTATCCAGTGCAAAATTTCCTTCCGGTGATTTTCAACCAATCACATTTCGACAAACCAATGTTACGGTCACGTGCTCACAAACGTCAACCACACCAAGGAAGATCGGAGATAAAATACAGGATCATGGCTACATAACCCTCCTAAAACATCCTTTGGGGTCACCCGGTCTTCATCCCAACCCAACGAATGCATGGCCTCTCAGGGCAGTATCTTTTGCTCAACAGTTACAAGTCGATCGATAGAGTAGACTTCATATCTGACCAATACTACAACAACGGAAGTGACCAACACCACCACGAAACTTGTTTATCAACAAGTGAGAAGGAGTGGAAGAACACGTCATTATTCACACGCATTAATCTTTGCTAATTGTTCAAATATCTTTTATATACAGCGTTGATTTACAGTTTAGGAACCTGTAAACGGTCGTAAACATTAACACACTCCAGAAACGTGGGATTAATAGTGACTATCGTGGTTGACATCAGGTTTGATTCTGTGAGATTTTGAGTAAAAGGACAAGATGGATTTGTTCAACATGCCAGTGACATTGGTTGTCAAAGCACCAAACCAGAAAATAGAAGATCAAACTATAGAATGTGACTTTGCTTGGACTGTAAAGAAGGTTAAACAGCATATATCTTCTGTTTATCCCAGCAAACCAGTAAGTATATCTCGCTTTCAGAATGTGTTCTTCCTTGCAAAAGTTGCAGGTCACCAACCTGGGACTGTGAGAGAGAGAGAGAGTACAACACCGATGACTTAAATATATATGTAATGTGAATACTGGATAACATAAGTGTATGCCAGTATGAGCGTAGGATGTTATGGACGAGGGTTAATATGAGTGTCATATTACTTTGTCAGTGTCATGTAACAATATTTGTAATTTATAAATATGTATACATGTAATTTACCAGACCTTCTGTAGTTGTCCCAAATGACCCTTTCACCAGTTAATTCGAACATTTTTTTTCTCAGTTATTTTAATGATTTGTCTTATTTATTCTGAGAAAGCCATCTGTGCGATGTTGAAATGTAGACACATGGTGATCACCGCTTCCCGCCATTGTTACTATGGACTGTTCTTGTAATCTGTTAGCTGCTCTCTGATTGGTGAAAATGATTGCTATTGATTCCCATCATTGTCTTGACTGCCAATGGATTATTATTGAGGTATATATATATATATATATATATATATATAATTATATAATAATAATAATAATCCATTGGCAGTCAAGACAATGGTGGGAATCAATAGCAATCATATATATATATATATGGTCTACGGATGGTCTAGTCTACTCTGGTATCAACCAACACTAAAAAAACTCAACCAACACTCAAAAAAGATACATGTATTCATATAATCCTACGCTCATAACGTCCCACACTCATGAATACTGGCATACACTCATATTGTCCAAGTACCCATGATATCAGAGGTGAAGGCACAAATTTAAAACGTGAAAACAATCTCATGCCTGCATTTTTAAGTTAAACATTCCTCAGTACATCATTCCATATATTCACAGCTTGAAATATCATTTTACTCATTCCATAACTTTTTTTGTAAGTAAATACACATAATCTTTGGATACTCTTGGAACATTTTTTTTGTAAATAGATGGTGACAATCATTGTGACAATCATTGCAAAAAAGAACTTGATGCCACTGTGGAGTGTTCACCTGTGTGCATGTAATAGATTCATATATGCGCATGCACACATGTATCAATACATTCCCATAACATGTATTCAAAGAAAAAGAAGTGTGTGATGACAAAACAAAATTATTCATATACCAAATTAAATGTTAAATAAAAAATATTTGTTTTTGTAACTTTTGTTTTGTTTGTTGTAACTTGTTTTGTTTGTAGTAACTTTTATTTTGTTTGTTATTTTTTTCCCATTCATGTTACATGTGGGGCACCACTTTTTCTTGTTTATTCAAAAGAAAGTCAGAAGGGAGAAAATTGACAAAAATAAGAGTTTTTTACCATTGTGGAAAAATTAGTAAAATACTAAGAAGTGTTATGGTTATAGCAGTAATAGGTACAACATTGAAATAAAACGTGTTGTAATGGTGATCTGCCTAATTCAGTTACTGAAAGGAGTTGCATATAACAGGACCAAAATATTGGTCTTTCACCACTTCGAAATAGCACTTTGGCACATGAATGTAATTTGGTTTATAAGTGAAACTGCATGCTGCACAGTAAAGAAATATTGTTGCAAAAGGTCTGCTTTTTATCAGAACTTAAATATTTGGCCAGTCAAAAGTTTTAATAAGTGACATCACTTGATATATTGTTGGCTATTATATCAGGTTTACATAAGCAGCAACAATGACTAGTAGATTAAACTTCAAAGAGAGAATTTATGTTAAAGGAATATCTGAAATAACATGTTCTGTTTTTGTATTACAGGAAGAAAACCAACAGAAATTAATATATTCAGGACGCTTATTGCATGATCATCTAGTTTTAAAAGACGTCCTTAGACAAGTAAGTTCTAAGATATATATTCATTACCTACTGTACATTCTTTAAAATGTTGAATTAAAAAAATACAATCATTGGAGAATGAATTACTCTTCTTACACAAATTTCCTTTTGTAGTAGTATTGTGTAATTTATATGTAAAATTAAATTAACCAATTACGTGATTGTTTTTTTACACCCCAGCCTTGCATGTTTTCAGTGTCTGTAACAAAAAACTGTAAAATAATACAAAATGCTTATCATCATAATCTAGATGAGTCATTCAGGAGTATATTTTTGAGTAAACAAGACATGTGTTTTTTACTTTTATTTCAGTATGACACCAATCAGACAACGCACACAGTGCATCTAGTGTGTGCTTCTGGGATGAATGAACTCAGCCAAAACCTGTCACATGCACGCTCAGTAAGTGTTCAGATGCTGCTTTCCAAAAATTACCAGGATAATTTATCAAAAAATATAAGTACTGGTACCCTTTTAGTCTCCCACACCATCGTCTCCAAACAAAAATGTTTGCAGTGCTCCAATGCTGTAATTGTTGGTTTTCTGTATCATTTAATCAGGACAGGAGCATAAGCCCTAATACAAGCAGCCCAGCGGTCAGCGAATCCTCCTCAGTGCCTTCCACACCCTCCATGGATGGCCTACGACAACGACATGTACAGAATGATGCCGCTCCTGCCTCCGTGAGCAGCAGAGAGGCCACGCCCACCATGACGCCACCAGCCGGGACCCCTCCCACCCCTGCCATGCCCATGTCACCCCAGGATGCCTTCTTACAAATGTATGGGTAAGTATATATGGTAATGATAATCCCAACCAACACCAGGGAACATGTTTATTATCACATTCAAAAATCAGTACTGAATGAAAATTTTAATTAATGATTATGGAGTAAACAAATCTGTGTTCAGATTCTGAAAAGATTGTTGATGTTTTTATTTGGACACTAATTCCTATTTGAATTATGGAAATAAGTGAAAAGTTTTCTTAATGTCACATCAGGAATAATAAATTATCATTCATTGATTTATTTTATTTTTGTATTTCAGTGCCAACAACCCCATGATGTATGGTGGGTACTACCCAGGCATGATGGGCCTAAGTCCAGAGCAGATGGTTTGGATGCAGCAAATGTATGCCCAACAAATGGCTCAGTTTATGCAGATGTAAGTGCCAATTTTTACATATATTGTTGTGCAGTTTAAGAAAATAAATATAACGTAGCCTACATCTGAGAAAAACGTCTTCAATATCTTGTTTTGTTTCCAGTATATTATAAATGAATGGTTAATGTATGACCTGTATAAAACCTTAAGTCTCTTTGATTTCCAAATAATGTTGTGATTGATTTCCAAATAATGTTGTGATTGATTTCCAAATAATGTTGTTACCAAGTTATCTTTTTGATTTCAAAATCATGTTGATCATTAGAAGAAATGTTTCCTTTTGTTTTGATATAACCAAGTCATGTCATTTCAAATTTGAATATTGTTTTAAACACTAGATTATAAAGTATTCACATAATGTACATTATGTTTCGAATGATATCCTTTCAATAAAGTCAGATTGAAATTGGTAATCGATGATTTTTGCTCTGCCCTTCTCACCTAAATATGCTTGGGATGATTCAGACTCCGTCAAAAATATTTATTTTGTATCTTCATGAATATTTTTTTTCCTTCCCTAAAATTGTTATCTAAAATTTTATTATGTCTTCCAGATACCAGCCTGAGAATATGCCACTGACCACGCCCCCTTCCCCAGGAGTGACAGAAGAAGTAGCCAATCAGGCAGCAGCAGACAACCAGCCTGCAGCCAATCAGAGAGCAGGGGCGGACCAGCCAGTGAGGATGAATGCAGGAGGGGGTGCCATGTTTGATGATGAGGATGAGGACGGAGCTAACCGGGACTGGCTGGACTGGGTGTACACATTCAGCAGATTCTCGGTGCTCCTCAGCATTGTTTACTTCTACTCAACTCTTGGCAGATTCTTTGTCGTCTTTGGTTTCTTTTTCTTGGTTTACTTGTAAGTTTGATCATTATCGTCAAATGGGCAATTCAGAAGATTTAATTAAAAAATAATTCCAATTTAACAGCACGTGTTAATGAAGTTATAATGTGTTTGATTTAGATATCAAGGAGGATGGTTACGAGTACGTAGAAGAGTTATAGTGCCTAACAATAACAACAACAGACAACAAGCTCCACAACAACAACAACAACCACAGCAACAACAACCACAGCAGGAGGCAGCACCACCACCAGCAGCTCAAGATGTCCAACAACAACCACAAGACACACCACAGGTAAAGAATCAAATTAAAATCACCCAAAGACAATACCTTTTTTTGATTAATCAGAATTAAGCCTAGTAACCAGAGTTAAGATATTATTTTTACATGCCTTTATATAGGGGAAAATATGATTTCTAATATTTTAATATTTTTTAAAAAGAATATAATAGTGATATTGAAAAAGATCGTCTCTTGTTTCTATTTAGAATGAAGCAGAGGGTGGAGAGAGTGAAGGAGGGAATGTACCAGCAGAGGGCGCCTCTGAACCCCCAGCCCCGCCTCAGCCACGTCCCCTTGCCATCGCCTGGTCCTTTGTGTCAACCTTCTTCTCATCTCTCGTACCACAACAACCACCAGCTGTTAACGCCAACTGAATTCATTACATCTTTTAAGCAGAGTCATTAGTATCACTCATCAGGATTTATAGCTCACATGCCTGAGCATCATATGAGTAGAGATAAATTCATATATATTTTAATATTGACAGGCATATGTTAGATGTGGGACACAAAAGGTGTAAAAGATAGCATAATGTACCATTTAATATGTAAGATGCTGATAAACAGTTAACTCATGTCTGGTGGGCGCAAAAGAAATGTACTGGTTGTGGTGGCCTCATATCTGATACTAGTCACACAACAGCTTTGAACGTACTGTGGGCTATGGGTTTAACTTGTAACATATGTATCCTTGGTTCATTAACAGTATTGTTGACTAGCTGTGGGACAAGTAATGTAAGATTTTAACCCAATATTAGAATACTGGGTAGAACTTGAGAATATAATCAAGGCTTAAAAGTTTTAGTTATTATGCGACGAGTACCATATATGTGTACTTGTAAATCTGGCAAGGAGATTTTGCTTATAGCCTTAAATACAAATACATTTTCCAGGAAAAAAATTCATAACTTAAATATTACATACCTGTTGTTTTTTCTAATAATCGGACTGCTCGTGTGAAAACTATGGCAGACTTAGAATGACAAAGAAAGAAACACACCACAAGAAGAGGGAACGTGGGCTTGTTTTTATATTGCATGCATCTTCCAGACTTACAAGATATGTATAGATATATGTATAGTACTAAAATCAGAGATGATAGGAAAATCACCACTTGGACCATTTAAAGTAATTTTGATTGGTCTAAAAAGAGTAAACGGTAATGGGTCATTTCCTTTTATTTTGTATATACTCATCTCATCCATAATTGGTCACCTCCAAGGTGAATTTATAAGTGACCCACGGTTTTATCCAATGCTAATCTCCGAATTTTTTGTTGTGGAAGGAGTGTGTTATCTTGCTTCCCTTGTATGAAAGTGAAATTGCCAGCAAAGAAGAAATAATCTGTGGTGCATGGTTAACATTGATGTATATATGTATAGACTGTGTTCATAAGTTGATGATAGTTTTGTAAGATAGGAGTATATATTCATGAGGTTTCCTTACTTTAAATACATATATCTAGTTTGTGTACATATAAGGAACAGAAGGAATTAGTTGTCAGTCTGTATATCCTGGTACTCTATCACAGAAATTGAGTGCTATGAATCTTTGGATTAGACACACCCGAGTCCTGCAGATTTCATCCCATCAGAATTGCTATATTTTGTTTAGAAATTATAAAAAAAATATTATAATATCCAAAATATGGTTTCACAAGTTATCCTTTTTTGGCGAATTACCAAAGTTTCATAATATTTTGTGATATTTAAAAGATACCAGTGCTCGTCTCAAAAAAAAGTTAAATGGTATCAACAACCATATTTGCTTCACTATATAAATACCACAATATATATGCCCAGCCAATGGTCATACATGTTAAAAATATTTCATTGAAATACATATACAGAAATAAAAATAGGTTTAATTTAATTCTGATTCTTTTGTTGAGTTTGATGCATCGCTTTGTGAAAGTCCCTTGGCTTTTGTTATTTGACAGTTTGTTCTGACTCTTTCATTTTGAAAATATATGCATTGTGCCTGTTCCACTCTAGACCCTATAATGGATTTTACTTTGTACTGTCAATTTTTTTCATTATTGGTTACCAAGATAGGGAACAGCTTTTTAATAATAATCTTAAAACTAACTCCAATTTCTGCATTTTAATCAAGTAGTCATTTGAAAAATCCAACACTTTTCTTTATCTCATACTTACATTGTTTATTTATCCTCTATTCCCTTTTCCAGATCCCAAACTGTCCCAGTATATAGCATGTCCCTATTGAAATCACAAAAGTATTATTTTGGGATAGGACTATTCTTATTTTTTATGATTTTTTTCTTGAACACAGGTTATTTAATTGTAATTGTTGGTTTGAGGTTTGTGGAAGCTAAATATAATATTTCATTCACATGGAAAACATAATATAGGAGTGACATTATTTCTTTGCCCAACAGAAGTTATAAAAAAAATATTATAATATCCAAAATATGGTTTCACAAGTTATCATTTTTTGGCGAATTACCAAAGTTTCATAATATTTTGTGATATTTAAAAGATACCAGTGCTTGTCTCAAAAAAAAGTTAAATGGTATCAACAACCATATTTGCTTCACTACATAAATAAAATGTAACAGTTTATATATATATCTCATGTTACACAAAGATTTTAGATACAGATTCTTTTAAAATGATAAAACCTGGTGCTGGACAGTTTGTAGTTTTCAGAACCAACCAAGGCTTAATACATTTCTAACAAAGCTGAGATTTAGTCTTATGTCACAAATGCAGGAATCACCAAGAAAGCAGATGTGTGAGTAATGATAGTTGCTGACTCTGGTTTGTTCTGATTAGAGCACCCCATCCTAGAGATGTTTCAGCCATAGGGACACATTCATTCAGGTGTAGGGGTGCCATAAGAATATTGCTGGACAGATCTCTCCTAGTGCGGCAACTTTACCAATGCAAAATAAAAGCCTGTCATAATTTGGATTACTCGGTTTGTTCTGTGATCGTTTAACTTACATGTTTACAGATAATATAACAGTGTACATGCAAGTTGAATAATGAAAAGTTATTTGTATAACATTATAACATTTGTTGCACTATCTTAATTACAGTGAGTTTTTTTCATATAAAAGGATCATTGGTTTAAGTTAACCTTATGTTTCATCAATATTTATGGGGTTTAAGCTTGAAATTAAACAAAATGTATTATATTTTGATAGAAATGAAAATATATATCAAGCATTGAAAGATAAGTAAGCATATTTTAAGGGATTCTATCATTTGAATGTTCCATATTTAGGAATCTGTATTGAGTTGAAAATTGAATATATATATATTTATGGTGTCACATTCTGGGAATCCAAGGAAATAAAATTTAAATGCTATAGATAAGCAACCAACTCCTTTCAAATGCTTACAGATTTGGAGTGGGTCGTGATAAACCTATCACTGTATTAAAAAAAAAACAAGCAAATAAACTATTGAAAGCTAAATGTATTGATTTGATTGTTATGGGACCCAGGATATTCACTGGGCCACAAAAGTTGTTTCTGATTCCTGGCCTAGATCAAAACCAGCACCACTTAAAGCATTGGTGAAACCTGGAAAGTTGCAGGCAATTTTACAGTGGTTTAAAGTATCTAAAAACAATATATGATCTTAAAATTGACATACATACAGTCTATCTGTCTGAAATCAACAAAATAACATCTGCTCTGAGAATTATGATTTCTTGTGACCACTGGGCACTGGCCGTACTAAACCGGAAATGTGTTGTGTGACCTTGACCTTTGAACTGTCAGAGGGCCCCGTAAGTCACAGGAGGTCTCGTTTACCGAAATTGACAATTCTGTGTTCACATTGTACATGGACAAAATCGGAACAACACATTTTCGGCCATTTTTTAAAAATATTTAAACATAATATCGGAGGATGAAAATCATTATTTTTTATATTATATATGTTTGCAAAAAAAAAGTTTAAAAAAAAGTTTAAAAAAATCAATTCTACACAGCTCAGCCTTTAAGGGGAAATTCATGCAGCCTTTGATGTCTGCCCATTCAGTGGTGTGAAAAACCCCAAATTTCATCAAAGAGGGTCAAATCATAAATTTCACTGATACTAATTATCAGCATTCACAGTTTTGCCATTCAAATCCTTGTGATTTAAGGCCAAACCAGTGATCAAAGGGTTTAATGTCACTTTTTCCACACCTTGGCCTGTCTTCCCTTTTTGACAGAAAGGTTTTCACATGCATAAGATATTTTGAAATAAATAGTATACTTTTCCCACAAATGATTTTATATCTTTCACAACCATAAGATATTTGTCACAACCATAAAATATTTGTCACAACCATGAAAGTTATTTCATTGATTCAAATAATATTAAAATAATCTTTTGTTGTTCTGAAGTATACTCCTGGCAATAAATTTGTACAAAACATCACCCTGTTTCCCAAGCTGGACAGGTGCCCAACTGGTAACTCATTAGGTGTTTACACGAGTACACAGACCAGCTAAACAAAGCTTGTTGACAGAGTGTTCAATTGCTGTTGTAGGTTTCAGCAGACAACTGATCAACTTTCAAATGCCACAGAAAGTTGTTAACAGGGAATATTTTGGGTAATACTACATAAAAACACTGTTTAGGGTATAAACATTCATGTTATGTAAAGAAAATGTGTTTGAAAGTCAGGTTTCACCAATGCTTTAAGACAAAAAATATGGTCACTATTGTCAATATATTTGATAATTTAACAACAACAACAAAACATTAAATTTCCAGTAAATCTACCCCTATGCTATATTTGAGGCGTGCTATAAATAACTTCTGCTTAGCTGCTGTAGGTATTGACTGCAGCACAGAGTAAAATAACTGCCTCATCAGTTCAGATAACAACCAGGGCAATGTATATAGTGTCAAGGAATCTGGCTGTAGCCATCTTAATAAAAATACTATGAGCACTGCACGAATATCCAGTTTGCTGACCAATCACGGCAATCAAGACACTAATGTGAGACAATAGCAATTATTTCAACCAGCCGGAGAGCAGCTAACAGACTTACTGCCCACCAGTTTGGCTAACAGTTGATTATAAGAAGTGTCCAATGACGGGTAGTGGTGAACCATGTGTCTACATTTCAACGTCATATAGATGGCTTTAGAATAAATAATAGAGTGAGATCATTAAACGAGAATGAGAAAAAAATGTTCAAATTAACTGTCAACAGCAACTTGGACAGCTACAAATTTGTCTACAGATTATTACAGTATTGCCACGGGCCGTGGCGCAGTTGGTTAGAGCACTAGCTTATTAGCACCAGTTCCTCTGTGATCCAAAGGTCGTGGGTTCGAACCCCAACTGTGCTGAGATTGAACTCATGATACAATTTCCCATATGAGCTGAGGCCCATGCCTAAAGGGTTAACCCGTTGTCCTTGTGACCGGGCGGGTTGTCATGTCAAGGACCTGCGACATGACAATTCAGTGAGGCAGCATTATATCTGCCACAAGTAGGTCTCGTTACAAAATGACTGAAATAATGTTGAAAGTGATGTAAAACCCCATACAAACAAACAAATATTACAGTACTGATTGTAACATTTATCACAATGTATCTAATTATTTTTTAATTTTTATTTTTATTTTATTTTGTTTTATTTATTTATTTTTTGTTGTTGTTTTTTTTTTGGCGGGGGGGGGGGGGGGGGGGCTTTGAGGAAATATGGTCAGCCTATCCAACTTTCTCTGAGCTCAAATAGTGAGTACGTCCTGAGGAACTTTGGTCACATCAATTTCAAATTTTAGCTTGAAAGTTTGCAGTTTCTGTGATCTGCATGAATATTTTTACTCTGCATGGCGAGGTAGAGTCATATACTACCTCTGCCGTAATAGGCATGACACTGTTTCAATCTATTCTGCAAGGTCGATTGCATAATCCACAGATAGGTGGGCAATTGGTGGTCTTTGCACATGTGCACTCACAATGCCCGCCCAATTGGCTTATACTCGCACACACATCGGGTGCACTCACTTTCTGCCCAAACAAACATTTGTGAAGTTTGTTATTTGTTCACTTTTCAAAGTTCACTTTTCACTATGCCACAAAATACATCCCAATGACATTTTGAAAACAATATTGCAAATATAACATGTTTACAACCTCATCTATTGACTTTGAAAAAAATCTGAACTGTGAGAAGTGAATAAGTAACAAACTTCACACACATCAAAAACACTGACACCAGTTGACTGAGTTAAACTTGCACATGTATTTGTTGTTGTAGTCACTTTCTTACCAGAACAAGGATACTGATTGGCTGTGTTATTACATGTGACAACATTTTTTACTTGGTGTTGATTGGCTTCTAAAAGAAGCTTGTTATGGGCGTGACCTCTCAATACTCACTGATTATGGTCAATTATTGCAGAGCTAGGTATACATCCTGGCTCTGCTATGGAGAGTAGAATATTTTATGTCCACAGTTAATGTAGTGATTATATTCATTTGTCAGTTTAATTGTAAAGTTTAAAATCAAATGCTTTTGATTTCTCAATAATAGATTTTGATTTTTCAATATCAACTCTTGGCTACTCAATATCAAGTCTTGATTCCCCGACATCAGATTGTGATTTCTCAAAATAAGACCTTCAATATGAAGCAGTTATTAATTCCTGGATTTATTTGAGACATTTTTTACCTATCTTGACAATGTGAGGATAGCTTCTGCTGTGTGTTTAGGGGAGTATATTATACTGTCATTCTGTCAGTCAACTACAAATCTCCTCTGAAACTCAGTGTTCTTATTCATTTGGAGGTGAAATTATATTCTGGGGACTAATCCTCACTCTTTCCAATAGGCTCAGGATTATTTCCGTATTTTTATAACATTTAAAAAAAAATCTAATAGCTTTTACTGAGCAGTTAAAATGGCTGCCATCTTGAATATGTATTATGCATTTTGATTGGCCAGAATTATCTGCTAGTAGCCTATGTTTTTTTTTCGTTGTTTGTTGGAGTTATCAGAATTGAAAGACACATCAAATGTTTTGTAAAGAAAAGTGAAAGAGAGTCGTGTTTCTCATCAAGTTGTTTTGGAAAAATGTGTGAGGAAAGAGATTCACAGATCCTTATGTGGTACTGTATGTTTTCATTACATTAGTGCAAAGTTTCCTTTTTTATTTCTATTCTTGACCCAGATTAAAAGATACATTGAGCCTTATAAAAATGTCCTCAATGAATGAATAGATATAACTTTTACTGGTTTCACAATATTATGATAAATGCATTAATAAGTACTACGCTGACAACTTACTCCAAGCTCCTCTATTGTCATAATTATTACTGTCCCAGCTCCTCTCAAACAAATGGGGTTGCCGCTTGGTATAGGAGAAAGCGCAATCTCGCGAGGCTACGTAAGACTTGGACTGGGTATTGTCTCATTCCTCCAATATAACAATGTTGTTATCATCCCGATTCATTAAATTATTCCTTCTTTTATTTCATAGATATATTTACGATAATATATTTATCAATAAATATATCTATGGTTGCGTTCTCTTTTGAAAATTAAACTAAAAAGCCACATTTTAAAGAAGTGGTATTGTGTGCATAGAACAGAACAATAGGGCATGATGACTATTGTGCGAACGCGCATTGTTTTCCAAATTACCCAGCATCCCCAGTGCCTAGAGACAGCGTAGCAACACAAGAAGGTCGAGCAAGGAAGACACCCGTGAAAGATAAAAACAACATCATGCAATAACAAACAAATAATTCGTTCATTATGGCTTCTGAAAATCATAACCAAGAGGAGAGCGTGAGGAGAGCAAAAGATGATACAGCGAATCCGGATCAGCATAAATTTTCAATCCTTGAATTACACGGTTACCGCGTTGGGAGGTCCATAGGTAAAGGTTCATATGCCACCGTCAGAGAGGCATATTCACAGAGGCACCGCTCCAAGGTGGCAATAAAGGTGATATCAAAGAAGAAGGCGCCGGGGGATTACCTGCAGAAGTTTCTGCCCCGGGAGATTGAGGTGGTGAAGATTCTGCGTCACCCTCACCTCATCCTGTTCATGCAGTGTATTGAGACCACTAATCGAGTGTATCTGGTGATGGAGCACGCCTCTGGCGGTGACCTTCTCGACGTCGTCAGGAACAGGTCAGTGGCAAATGTTCTTACAGCATGTATCATTTTTAAATCAAACAAAATGGTAAAAAAGACCAGGAAACAAAACAAAACAAAACAAAAAAACATGGAGCCTTGAGAAATGGTTTATTAATATTGTAACATACCATGTTTCTCTGTCAAAGAAGCACATCATCTTTGGCATTTATTATGACAATAACCATAATATTCAGATAAATTACATTATTCTATTAAATTACATCATTAAGTAAGTGTATCGGTTTTTATAACGTTTTGCCTTATTTAAAATCACAACTTGAGATGGAAAAACTTATTTGTATATTGTAAAATGAATATAAATTTGACTCAATATGGGGAGAAATATTTGACAGAATATAAATCTTCCCATATTTTGAACGACACGGGATAACATCTTTTGTTACCAATAACGTTTTAATTCGTAATTTTATTTATGTAAATTGTTGATGCTAAAGTGAATCCCTGGCCAATGTGCTTTAAGACTCAATATTGGAAGAGAGAACTGATGCTCTTAATATCTCTGAGAAGGAAGCAAAACCAGTCATATCCCCTGAAGTTGGCTATACTATAGCATTGCAGTATGGTTGAAAGTGTTGAATGAGTTCCAGGTTTAGTATACTTACAGAGTTTGATAATGCTTACCATTGTCTCCTTACAGGAAGTACATCCAGGAACCTCAAGCCGCCACCTGGTTCTCACAGCTGCTGGCCGGGACAGAGTACACTCATAACCAGGGTGTAGTCCACAGGGACCTCAAATGTGAAAATGTACTTCTAGATAACCACGGAAACCTCAAGGTCAGTGATCTCATAGTTGGGTTGCTTGTGGCAAACTTGTAACAAAAGCGATGTTTCACTGCATGATCATATTCGATTTTTCCAAAATCCACTCTCAATATTCATCCGGTTTATTTTGTTCCCCTTCCGGGTTTTGATGATTTTTCGTGTTTAACTATCACTTAAATAAAACTAAAGACCATCCGTAGCTGTCCCAAATGACCCTGTTACCAGTTAATTTGAGCATTTTATTCTCAAAACATTTGTTCTCAAAACAGTTGTTTAGTGATTTGTCTCTCATATTTATTCTGTGAAATAATAGAGGCAAATCATTTAACACCCTTTTTGAAATTAAAAAAAATGAGCCAAATGACCTTGTTGGCAGTTAATTTGAAAGTTTCTTTTCTCAGTTGTTTAATGATTTGTCTCTATCATTTATTCTTAGAAAGACATCTATGCGCCGTTGAAATGTGGAAGCGTGATCGCCGCTTCCCTCCATTGTCACTATGGACACGTTTTGTAATCGTTCCTTAGCTGCTCTCTGATTGTTTTAAATAATTGCCATTGTCTCCCACCATTGTTCTCCACTGCCCTGATTGGTCCCTAAACCGGATGTGCGTGCGGTGCCCATAGTGCTATTATTACGATATGTTAATGTAAGAAAAAACGTCTAGGAAAACAAATTAATGTCTAGGATCTACATGTAATTTGGATTTTTTTTTAAATACACGTAGATACTGACAGGAAGAACTGTCACTGTATTCCCATCCACATAAAACACAATTTTGATCATATTTTACGGTTGGCTATATATGTATTATTTTCCACATTTTGGCTTCTAATAACACATTAGGGATTCAGTACCATCTTCAGATCGTTCAAATTGTAGTTGCTCGCGCCTTTAAATGGTTTCTACGAACCTCGGATATTTTGTCTTAAACAGGTACAAAATTCTTTATATGCCATTGGCTCATAACACATACAATACCAATGTAGTTGTCCTTTAAGTTATGCACATTTCTCTATTTGGGCGTGCTTCACCTATTTCTGGTTTAGGGGACTATTCCTTAGACTCCAGTATTTCACCTCCAAAGTCAGGTATATTCGCTTACGGAGAGTACGTCATGGTTTATTACTTAATACAATTCTGCCCTTAGTGTACAACTAAAGATAATCATTTAATCATTGTTGAAACGTTTATTTCCCAGATCACCGACTTTGGATTTGCTCGGGCTGGTATGAAGCCTGTAAATGGTAAAGTACCCTTGTCAGAGACCTACTGTGGCAGCTATGCCTACGCTCCCCCTGAGATTCTGACAGGAACCCCATACGTGGCTCAGATGGCAGATATTTGGAGTTTGGGAGTTATCCTTTATGTTATGGTGAGATTTATACAACTTATAAGACATTTAAAATTCAACCGTTTGCAACCATAGATTTTTTTGACAAATCATAATCATAATAAGAAAAACAAAGGTCATTTTTTAAGTTGAAAATAGACCCTAATCAGCGCTGACTCATGTTAGTTGTGACCATTGCAGGTTTTTGGGCGTCTGCCGTTTGATGATTCTAACCACCGCGAGCTGCTGCGGCAGGTGAGGCGAGGTCCGGTGTTCCCTGATAAGCGGCCAGTCTCACTGGACTGCAAGTCCTTACTCAACAAGATCCTCACCCGCAGAGAGGACAGGTATGAGTCTCCACCAACAGCACCAGATACTTTCATATTGCGGACAGTCTTTGTAACCTTGAGTTATTCGTCCACATTATAAAACTGGTCATCAGCAGAATTCCGCAAAACAAAATCCTTCAGTATTTATTTATTTATTTGTTTGTTTGTTTGTTTATTTATTTATTTATTTATTTATTTGTTTGTTTGTTTGTTTGTTTGTTTGTGTGTTTGTTTGTTTGTTTGTTTGTTTGTTTGTTTGTTTGTTTGTTTGTTTGTTTGTTTGTTTGTTTGTTTGTTTGTTTGTTTGTTTGTTTGTTTATTTATTTATTTATTTATTTATTTATTTATTTATTTATTTATTTATTTATTTATTTATTTATTTATTTATTTATTTATTTATTTATTTATTTATTTATTTATTTATTCATTCATTCATTTATTTATTTATTTATTTATTTATTTATTTATTTATTTATTTATTTATTTATTTATTTATTTATTTATTTATTTATTTATTATTTATTCATTCATTCATTCATTCATTCGTTCATTTATTTATTTATTTTTTATTTTTTGGGGGGTCTTGTCTTATGCTATATTGTCTTATGCTATCTCAATCTCTCAGAAATACGTCGTATAAAAGATCGATAAATGCAGCATATAAGGCATTTACATGAGTTGTCTTATAGATGTCCCACCTGATGAGAAAAAATCACCACCTGATGAGAAAAACTCATCAGTTTACATGCTGAAAACGCGCTGTTGATAATCATGTAAAAACATTTCAAATACAAATTTAAATCTGAATATATCCAAACATTTTCGCACACGCACAAACTTATACGCACAAGCTTCAAGTACTTGTTTCTTTATTTGTTTCTGAAATGCAGTCTTAATTAACCCTGTGGTGCCTTTGTAGTCTTCATAGTCTATTTAAAGTCTTACTTGCTCCTAAATTTTCATGAACGCTTACCGTGCTTAAATTAATATGACGGTACAATATTGCACTTTAAGGTGGAGCATCCCACAGATGCGACAGGGGCCTTGGTACAAACGGCTGGTCACCACCGAACCTAAGGGCATCAGTTCACGCAACCTTCTGGATAAGTTGAGTCATCATCGCTCCTCAAGTCACTCCTCAAAGGTGTCCACTAGTTCCGCTGACAGCAAAAAACGTGCATCTTCTGGACACGAATCCTCAGCATATTACACCGCCGTAGAGTCGGTGATCGAGTCGAACATGACAGTTGGGGAACAGTCCCTGATCACTGCTACACCTGTCATCCAAACGATACTTCCGTCCACTGCCGCCGTGGTGCCACCTAGTGACCAAGCTACTCAGCCAGATAACACCGTAATGAGAATTTTTAGTCAACACTGATCTTCGTGTGAATTATCTGCGTCAAATAGCATGCCAATATCTGGTGAATTATTTAATACAAAGGCTTATGGTGGTCACAAAGAATAAATTATATTTTTACACTATAATATTGACACCATATGTATACAATTTACCCAAAATAGTCTTTTTGAGATGGAAATATGTCAAATGAACTGTGATACTGAGAATTATCAATATATTTACTTTTAAGAATATATTGGAATATGTATTCGTCATATAAAAACCAGGAGAAATAAAAGTGTATTTCATTTTTACAAATGATGAATTTTTATGTGTTCAGTTATTCACAATATTCTATTTTTGTGTCATCAAACAATGTATATATATCAGTAAAATTCTCACTTAAAAGGTCAATGTCCCTAATACTATACTCACTTTATGTATCTATACCTCTTTTAGAGCCGTTATATCTGACACCACACCCACCAAATGTGTCAAGTTATGATGTGTTTCATGCACATAAATAACATATTTGGTATTATATTTTTGTGCCCTTGCCTTACAGAAGAGCATATATCCCAGGGACAGATATCTCAAACTTCCGGTTGTAATTTCTGGTGATCTGGTAGACGCCGGTTATAAGTGGCTTGCGCAGAAACAACAACAAATGTGTAACTACTTTCAATTTAGTTTAAGGTGAGAAAGACGCTATAGATTGTTACACCATTTTAGCCAGAAACGACTTCCTGTCCATATTATGTCCCAAAACTGCTATTCGGCAGAGATACTACCTTTGACGGTCTCCAACATTCTACAGAATCATTAATTTACATATAACTTCTCCAGAAAAAAAATGCACAACAAGTTGGTGATATTATTCCATTCACTGACTTTATTTTTTATCTTTCCAGCCATTTATTTTTCTAGCCAAAATCACGTTAAAGCTAAATATATAGTCATATATTCAATGGAAGGAATTAGCTTATTGCTAAAACAAATGGTGTCTTAGATTTACATGTGAAACATGAAGCGCCTCAGGTGAAACAGTTCAGCCCAATGAAGCAACTATGAATGAAACTTCAGGGAAAGAATGGAACTTGACCTTCTCAGGGTGATAATCACAAGACCAAATCTCATGCATAGATAGAGCATTGAGATCATTTGGTTAAAGTATAATCTTTTACTGTCAATGCCGTAAGGGTTAGAGATGGACTGAACATTGAATAAACCAATGATAAGGTGTGTATTTGGTAGTGCAGTGTATTTTCCACTGTTTTGAGCTCCTTCTTTCATGCAATAATTGAACGAATGTGTGCTATTGCTACCAGCGTTCAATACCTGAGATGTTTATGGAATGAGGTGATCAGTGATCGCTCCACGGTCAAAGCAGGTGCTTAGAAAGTTATGGTTCTCTGCTGATAACCTTGTAGAAATCTGTGACTGATGGCCGAGGAATAGACACCAGGAGTTGGATTGATACGACAATGGTCTTAACGTTGGCGTTCTTGGCGTTGCAACCACAAACATCGGATGACTCCAGCATTAATCTATCTCGAGAGTGTCGTCTTTGTCTTTGAATGGCCTGTGGTGCTGAGACCAACTGGTTTGACGTTGCCTGATCTTCAGTCTCAAGTTTTGCTTTCTCGGCTATCTGCTTTGCCCATGGATGTCTCTTTAACCCTCGATGACTTAAACAACACTCCGTGTTGCACCAGCCATTTTTACAGTTGTACAATTGTTATGAAGTGAAATCAATTAAATGCCCACCCGCAGCGTTGAGGCCGAATATATATTCATGGAAGAAGTGTCACAAATTAGCAGTTTGACCCGACCCCAAACTGTGTAATGTCAGTGCAGAACAGTGGAGTTGAGTATGTTTTGATTAATATTTTATTCAATAATCACAGGTTTAAGGCATTCATGAAACCTGGAAGGTTCCAGGCGATTGTACAGTGGTTTAAGGTATCTGAAAACAATATATGATCTTAAAATTGACATACATACAGGCTATCTGTCTGAAATCCACAAAAGAACATCTGCCCTGAGAATTATGATTTTTTGTGACCACCAAGTACTGCCAGTACTAAACAGGAAGTGTGTTGTGTGACCTTGACCTTTGAACTGTCAGGGGGCTCTGTAAGTTACAGGAGGTACGTGTTGTTTACCAATTGTCAAAATTGGAGCAACACATTTTCGGCCATTTTTTCTACTATTTTAAGAATGAATTGAAAGATAACACTTATCATGATGATAGTGCCTTTTCTTGGCTTTCTTTTGGTGGTAAAATGATTAAAAATGGATGAATAATTATGAAATTATAAATGAAGAAAAATCATTATTTTTTATATTATATATGTTTGCAAAAAAAAGTTTTAAAAAACTCTATACAGCCCAGCTTTTAAGGTGCAATCCATGCAGCCTTTGATGTCTTCCCATTCAGTGGTGTGAAAAATCCCAAATTTCATCAAAGAGGATCAAATCATAAATTTTACTGATACCAATTATCAGCATTCACAGTTTTGCCATTCAAAGTCCTTGTGATTTAAGGCCAAACCAGTGATCAAAGGGTTTAATGTCACTTTTTCAATATCACAGCCTTTAAGTTAAGGGGGATTCCATGCAGCCTTTGAGTCATTTCTTCTATTTTTGACAGAAAGGTTTTCACATGCATAAGATACTTTTCAAATAAATAGTACTTATACTATTCCCACAAATGATATATCTTTCACAACCATAAGATATTTGTCACAACCATAAGACATTTGTCACAACCATGAATTATTTCATTGATTCAAATGATATTAAAATAATATTATGTTGTTCTGAAGTATAGTCCTGGCAATAAATTGATAAATTGTACAAAACATCTCCACCCTGTTTCCCAAGCTGGACAGGTGCCCAACTGGTAACTCATTAGGTGTTTACATGGGATCACAAACCAGCTAAACAAAGCTTGTTGACAAAGTGTCCAATTGCTCGTGAAGGTTTCAGCAGACAACTGATCAACTTTCAAGTGCCACAGAAAGTTGTTAACAGGGAATATTTTGGGTAATACTACATAAAAGCACTGTTTAGGGTATAAACATTCATGTTATGTAAAGAAAATGTGTCTGAAAGTCAGGTTTCATGAATGCTTTAAATAGTTTTTTTTCAATTGAGGCCTCAGGTGATGTGAAATGCTTTACAGAAAATTGTCAATGGTAGATCAAATTATAAGTGAAATTATTTTGTTCCGTGGACTGTCCTTAGGAGGATTGAAATATTAAGTGGAATATAGAAATATTAATTCATATATAAAGTTTGTTGACAGATATTTGTGTGAGTAAAATTTCTAAATTCAATATATTTGTAGAGTCAATTCCAGCATTTCATCTGTGTAAATATACACATGTAAACAGTGCAAAGTTTCTCTACTATTTTTTTTCCTTCAAGGAAAATGTACCCTCGATAACAGGCTTTAAACTACAAAAAGCAAATTAAGGAAGTGACATCTGTTAAACACTCTGAAGATGTCTGGTCAACAAGTTTTTATCATGTATAAAGAGAGGGAGACATTGAAAGATACAGTACGCTGTAATGATTACCATTTAAAATGTGTTTTATTTAGATATAATTGTATAATAAGTACACCTGCAAGTGTCATCAGAAGAGTGCCAATAACCAACCGCTCAGGGGTATCACGATAAAACTTCTAACAAATAAAACCATAAAAAATGATTATATACATATATCCCCCCTGGCCAACAGGCTGATAAATAAATAGCACCACATTTGATAAATTCGCCAGCGATCCCTCTGTGTTTACGAATTCTAGTTTCTTGCAGAACAGGAAAATTATCTATTCATAGTCAAGGAAATTATGCCATTTCACCGATCTTGATATCTGTATAATTAAGTCAGTGTTATCTTGGAGTAATAATTACTCCAAGCTGTTATTAACATGAAACTGTTTTTAAGATTTTAATGCTGCCTGCACTGTTTTTGATTTCAATATGAAAAAAAAAACATTCACAAGATTTCATCATTCAGGCACCATTGTCTGATTTGCCAGTGTTTTCAAGAAGGTGGTCACTGTATTTGCCAGTGACTAAGAGTTCTTTATAAGCCGAGGACACCTCATTGGGGATCTTCTGGGGAGCCAGAAATCCAGGTATTATGTAATCTTTGATTCTCTGCAAAGTCCCAACCATCATGGAGATCACTTCATTGAGATTACCAACATCTGGAACGGGGTATTCTAGCATTGTGATGGGTGGCGATTTGACTATGACATCCATGTTTTTCACATGGAAGTATTCAGGCCATTGTTTCATGAAGGTGGCATGTGTTCTCCTCTCCATGAATGGCATGTGAATCAGAATGATACTTTCTGCTTTGATGCCGTTCATACGCAAAATTTCATGCGAAAATCGAATATTTTCACCCAGATTTGTGGCCCTTTGCTCCAACAGGACCTTCTGCTCAGGAATGCCATTCTTGACGGCAATGGTTCTGAAGAGTTCATGTTCCGGTATTTCCGATGATTCTGAAAACATCAATTATACAATACCATAGTCCATATTATCAATACAAAATAGATCAACTCTAATTATCTAATTATCTAATATTGAACTGACTAGAGGAACCTTTAATGATTTAATTGGTACCTATTAGACATATATGAAACTCTATATAAACTAACCATTTGAGAAGGATCCTTTATGTCCTGAGAAGAGAATATAGTCCGCCCAGCCCTCCAGCCACAGTGTGCAGGCATACTCTGCGGTCCTCACGTCGCCATTACCACAAACTACGATCACGTCACACTGAAAGCAAGCAAAAGAATGGGATCAACTCTAATTTATGTTTAATACTGAAATGTTAAAAATGATGAGATATACATAATTTTACAGTACACTTCAAAGTTTCATGGAAAAATTGTAGATTTTTACAATTCCGAAATGTAATAAATAGTCCAAAAATACAGATATAATTCTCTCTTGTAAACGCCTTTATAAGAAAATAAGAGTTGTTTGTGATTTACTTGCAGGAAATGTGAAATTGACGCAAAAAAAGACTGTCATGAGCACACAAACTGGTGACGTTTAACACGTCTCAGTAGTAAGATATGAACATACGAGTTACAAATTTGGGAATGTGAAACATTAAAGATGCCAAGAAAAAAACTATTCGTAATAATAAGAATAATTGGAGCATTTGGTCAATGTATCCGTAACATCAGCTTTCTTTGCTTTGAATAAAACATACTTTATGATCGATAATGACAAATGAAAAAAGATAAATTCTCACTTCGTTATGAACACAAAAATTTGAAATATAATATTGGGAACAGAAATTCTGGTTGAAGACACAGTGGTTGGTCATTGCAAATAAAATCTTAATATTCATTCTTGTATCACAAATATTTCTTCTGGTAATTTTATTTTCAAATGATTGATCTGTTTAAAACGCTTGAGATTTTGGTAATTATTTTATTTTACAGATGATGTTCATGATTTTGCAATATTTTCCAAGGCATCTGTTACGTAAACAAACTTGTAGGACATATTTATTCTTGTCAAATATTGTGCGGTATATTTTACGACAGTGTTTGGTTTGCGACAATGCGGTACAATAGGATCCTGGTACAAAGTATGTATAAGATGTTTTGCTGAAAAGTAGCCATATTCAACATTCTTGTTAACGTGCATGCGCAAGAATATCTCATTGTATACCATATGTTATTGTGAGGTGTAATGTGAATATCGCCACAGTGGGAGATTCATATGTATATTATGCTTTTAGATAAGCATCAATATGCATAGGAGAGGAAACCGAAACAATATTAAACAAGACGTTTTGAATTTCATCTGTCAATTTAAAAAAGTACAATCTTTTTATATGTCATTTCCAAGCAAATACTGACTGTACACCGACAGCACTGAGTCCAATGGCAGAACAAAGGATCGTGTGGAAATGTCCTAAAACTAGGGAGTTTTATACCTCTTTGTTCCTTGATCAGTGTTATGAGGACAACGTAAATGGAGCAAAGAAGATAACCATAAAGACCATTGACCGTAAATGCTCCCCTACTATATAAACAAGAAAAAGGCAACACAAATTTTAGCATGAAAATAAAGAATATTGACTAAATAAAGCATTTCTTTACCTTACACAGCTGATGATTAAGTAGCATGTAGTCCCATAGTTTCTGAGCTGCCTTCAGCTCTTTCTTTGAAACTTCTGACTTGTTCTCCAGAATGAAATCCTTAATGAGTGACCTCTCTTGGATCTCTTCATAAGTTTTACTAGATTTCCTCAAGCGTCTGACAATGTTGGCCATTATTGTGCTGCACAAGTCCCTCTGGTTTTGTTGAGATGTGTTGTTGCTAGTAAGAAGTGTTAATATAGTGTGGATCACGGCTGTGTGCATGGGTTTTTGTTATGGCATTTGATGCCCTCATGGTGTCCTGTGGGTCATGCTCCAATGAACAAAGAACATCCTTATGAGACACCACTTAAATTCTGTGTTTCTAACCTGCCGCATTATAAACTGTCAATGCATTTCTGTGATCATAGCAGTTTTACATATATACAAGCTACATATGAAATATAAATTATTAAATTTTTCAAATGTAACCATAAAGAGCTATTGTTCCAACTTCTATTAATATTACTCATTAGTAAAGGCATTAGTTATATTTATATTTTCTAATTAGCCATACATGAGTACTAATTGCCTTGTTCTTTAGTGCTTAAATATAGAGTGGAAACCAGGTTCTTCGGGTCGAGATAAGTTCAGTTTCAAGTGAGGACCTAGCAGGATTGAACCTGTGCCAGACCCTTATAAAAGTATGTGGTCATTCCTTACTTAATTTGGCCCGATCGGGGTGACATCTGGTAGGCCATGAAAAATGACTCAGCTACAACCACATTTAGCGCTTCTAGGAATACTGGAATGACATCTTTTAGATACAGGGCATGCATCTTCTCAATAAAATTATTGGAACAAACAAGAAACCTAAAGCATTCATGAAATCACAGAGGTCATAGGCAATTGAGATTTAGGGTATGCTTAACTGATATGTGGCCAAGAAACTGTGATACGAGCAAGCTATCTCATTAAAATCAACCAAAATACACCAACCACGGCTATTGTGTTTTGCTGGCATGTGAATTCTATTGTGGTCTATCAGGGTGTTAGGCCTGTCCCAATAGACTTTTGAATGGCACAGAAATTTATATAGGGGAAATATGATGGGTAATAACATTTGATCGCAGAGTGTGTGGTATGAACATTTATATTATGCAAGAAAAAAGTGCTTGGAAACGTCATGGTCTTCTATTTAGTATTCCATGGTATCAAAGTTGAGTGAAAAAGGACACCATAGAGAACATATGCCTCAACCTTGTTGATCAGTCCACATTTTTGCACTTTTTCAAAATGATTCTTGATTCACAAAAACACCCATATTTTCCTCGATATCTAGTTGATTTTTTTTTTAATAAACCGTAAAAGAATGGTTTGTTTGGGTCACTCGGTTGTTGAAGTTCTGTTCTAGTTCTTCTTAAGTATAATATGTTTCAATAAAATAATGTTTGCATTTAAGAAACCTCCATAAAGCATGTGTTTGAGTACATTGATTTCATCTTAATATCACCTCTGGTAATGTTACAGGCTAGTTTCTATACTGGTACAGACAATATATTCATTTGTTACCAATTGGTTGACCGCGAGAGTTTGAAAATGAAAAAGTAAAAAATGTTTACGCCCTATGTTTTGTCTTATTAAATTATGTGCTTTCTGGGTGATATGAAAGCCTGATGCTAGTTTTATTTGCTTATATACAAAATACTTAGTGCTTCAAGAAGCTAGTTTAATATATAAATAAATAGTCATTTCCCCTCGAAAAAGCTTATTTATAAATAACCTTTTCCACTTGAAAAAAGCGAGCTGGTGTTTTTATGAAACCTGCAACAATTGGATGCCTTTAGGTAAAACAGCAGATTGATGCCAAATTCTTTTTGAATGTTAGACCAAGAAGATAGAGTCTTGTTTCTCATCATAAAATTCCCCTGAAAGAAAAAAAACCAGGTGTACCCCCAGGGTAACCGCCAAAAATAGATATATAATGATTACAACAGAAAATTCATCATTGAGTCAAAGTAATAGAAACTATAACAAAATTAATTTGTCTTCCGTACTCACCTTTCAAATAAGCAGAAACAACTCGATTTTTCTGCCCATAACGTTCTGACAAAAGAAATCCAATGGCTGTTTTCAAGTCATGGAATGTGTAGTTAATATTGTACTCTCAATATTAATAACACATTCGACAAGAGTAATTTAGCTAAATTCAGGAGGTATTGTGGTTGGGCCTAACCAGCACAACATACCGTTGGCTCGATGGTTCTTTGCCTGGCTTTCTTGTGTATTATGTTTGTTTATTACTTATAGGTGAAATATGGTTGCAATGTTCACATCAGCTGAAGTATTTATCTGAATTAGGGCTTGTCATATCAAATGGGCTATTAAAAAAACAAACATACAAAAGTTAGAATAGTTTATATATATAGAGCAGCGTATATAAAGGTCATATCATATGTCACTAAAATGTGTATTCGCCAGAGATATTATTCAAATAGTTCTTCATCAGTCAAACCCTGATACATTTAATCTTGGTTTGTGTTTCTTGAGTTTGCGTAACTTGGCCCTGGATCTTAAGCAGTGGATGCAAGCTGCTATTGTCATGACGACCAGCATGATGATTAATGCCACCAGGAAAACTATGATAGCCTGAAACAGACAAGATGACAATATGTCATACTGACATCTAGAAAATATAGTCTGCATAGTTCCTAATTTCTAGTACCAATTAGCTTTGAGTAAAAGACAAATACATTTCTTGTGTGCACATAGTTATTTTCAATTTGATAAAATGTTTATCTTTTTGATAATCTTTTAAACAAGAGGGACAATTAATGCACATTATTGCATTTTAGGACTATTAATGAGTTTAAGCTTAAGATTTAAAAAACGAAAACGTACATTCAATAAAATGTACTTACTTTATAGCCATTTTTATCAAGGTCTAGAAAAGGAAGAATGCCTGAAATGAATAAATAATTAGCAATTATATTTTCCTATAAAGCATAACAAATCAAGAAGAATGTAGTAAAGAAGACCACCCACTTGAATGTCAGGTCAGATATTTTAATGTCACAAATATTATTCAAAAGGAATTTATCTTGGATATGGATCTAAATTTGTGTGGAAAGCAGAAAGAACATGTTGCAAGTTAACTGAATCCAAAGATCACCATCAAACCAAAGCACATGGTGGTCTATATTATACTTTAGACTTTGCTAGATTCATCCAATTCTGGTAGCTTTTTAGTTCGAAATTATTTATCTAATGGACCTTTGTCACTATGACTATTTTTTATATTTCATTAGAAACTAGCATATCAATGAGAGAAAAAATACTAGTATTTGAAACAAAAACAAATAAATGGGTATCTTTAAAAACTAATGTTGTACATAACTAATTGGATAAATCATTTTCATCCCATAATGAGGAGCTGGTCTCACCTTTATCAGGTTCCAGTCCGTTGGAACAGGGTTCATGTGTACTGGTTACGACATCTGCTAAAAGATATATAACATAATCTATGTACTTTATGTATAGGATAAGGTATGGTCACATGATCAGTACGCAGTAATGAACAAGTAATGAACGAGTGGCCATACCTTATCTGTTTTAAAATATGGACTCACAAAACACTGAAACTGATTCGAGTACATATTCTGAAGTTCAATATATTGATATCAGTGCATGAATGTATATTTCATGCCTATCACATGGTATAATCAATTTCAATTTCTCCAAATTTCAAAATCATTCTTTTCAACAGTGGATATACAAAGCCATTTACTTTATACCACACTTTGGATAAGAAATGAATGAGCCTTGATTTCAATTTTCACCATCATATACTGGTTGGATAAGAAAATAATCACCACAAGCAGTATCAAAACTGAAATATGTCATACTAATCAGTATTGTCAGGTAAGCTCAGATCTTTTTGTTAATGACTACATGTACTTTCAATTATCAAGTCTTCAAAAATTAGTTTTGGGTTTATTTGTTGTCTTTGATTTATTTCTTCAGGTAAGCTTCAGCTTCTTTGTTGATGACAACTGGCAATTCACAAGTTTTTAAAAGTTAGTTTTGAGTTTATTTATTTCCTTTGATTTGTAACCAAATCAAACAAGAATTACTATTATGTATCGCAGTCATGATATTTCTGTTGCAAAGCTGTAATATATTGTGTCACAGTCTTTCATTTAATATTATCATAGATTTTCTTAAGAAATTATAGAAATCTACATCTTGAATTCCTGGCCTACAGGTTGCATAATGGGCATGTCTCATTTCATGTCTGCAGTGACTTTATAGAGGCCACCTATAAACCATTGTGTTGTGCAAGCATTACGCGATATAAAGTACAGCAATACTGATCTGTGATTGGCTTGAGAAACTAGGCCATATTTTAATGTAAAGTAAAATGATAAAGGCTTGTGACAAGTCTAAGGTCATATTTGTGATTATCTATTCTCCATAATCTTAACATTTTGTTTCATCTGTTAAGATTGAGTGTGATAAAATACAAATAATAAACCTTTTTATGGTAAACAAACTGTTTTCTCCAATCAATCACCCACATGCATTGAATATATTGATACTTCTAGTGAACTGCATTATAGTGTATGACATAAATCAAGAACAAGACAAGTCAATGCTGATAATATGAAAAACAAAAGGTGTCTGGGACTTTTTTCAGTGTAATTAATACAGATCACAAACACAGAACTATCCATATCATTGTTCCTCTGCATCCTATTTCTAAAGAAAGCCTCTTGAGGAGGGTTATTTTAGATGCTAATTAACATTACTTCGGTCACGCTGCATGGTGGATATCTGCTACTGAGTTGTTTTCCATTCCAGCCAGTGCTTGCTTCATGACTGTTAATCAAAATGATTTGTGTTATCATGTCTATGTGATGGTACAAAAAAAGGATCCCCAGTCACTCTGTGAAAAGAGTAGGGCCTTGAATCCCCGTGACAGTGTTCTACCTTGATATTGCCTCAACAGTGCTGAAAAGGTCGTTAATACAAGCAAACCAATAAATAAAGCTTACATGGACATTCATCATTACACTGCTGGGCCACCAGGCTGGGGATCAACTCATTCCATAAGCTATGGGCACGTGGTTCTAAAGGCGATGCTACACTCTCATTGGTCATATGCAAATTCCACTTCAGGTACTTTCGCGCAGTTGATTCGAATGTTGGCCACTCATGAACTGCATTATTTTCATCTCTGAAGAATGGTTTTCTGAAAAGCAAGGAGGGAAAATCAAATTCCGATTTCTATACTGGTATCGGATGATGTAAAAAAAATCGGATGTAATTGATAGATATGTGAAGAAAAATCTCTTATGCTCTTTGTCATGGCTATCTATAACTGGTCACGAATGAAAACATCTTTGAGTTTATTTATGCAACTTACTCTCCCTTAGCGAACACTGTCCATGCTGTTATGATGCTGTCACTGAGCTCAGCAAGCTCTTCCTTGGTGGTTCCGTCCAGTGGCTCCACCTGGTCCGTCTTGCCAAAGACAAATATCAAGTCCTCTTGGTGAAGAGTTCCCATTGGGAAAGCAACATTGGAGACCGCCCATGTCTTAGTTCCCTGAGCAAACTCACATACAAAGACTGGGATATCCTGGGTAGACCAGTAGTCCGCAATCCAAGAGATCAGTGACCCATACAACATTTCCCTGCAAATTAAAAGAACAGAGGTGTAAGCCAAGATTGTCTTTGATAGGCCAATATTTCTGAGACAGTTCAATAGATTGCATTGCCGCACACAGCTCCAGTCTTCAATTGCCGACAATATTTATCAGGTCCAAGGATGTATTGATTCTGATAGAAATATTTATTTGACATGCTCACCCATTCCAGTCATACTAAAATATGATGTCCTTTCATATATTTTTCTTGTTTTGCTGATCGAGGAGTGTATTTGATTAAATTATCAAAGTATGTTTGACAGAATAGAAGTCTCAATGGGCGATTTACAATGACAATGAACAGTGACCGCAACATCCAAACAATAAAAGTTCATTTGAAAAAGTCCTCGATCTCCCACTGATAACGGCCTGTCATTTCACTATTCTTGGTATAAACTAGGAAAAAAGTAACAAGAGAAATGGACAAACGTTATCAATGCTCTTACCGCAGGAATTCCAGGAAAGCTTGTGCATATTCTAAAGGGCCAGACACAGATGCGAAATAGAATGGATTTACAACTTGTTGTGCCACAGTTTTGACACCAGAGGACAGTGTTCTGTCACCTTCTATGAGTGCTGCTGTAGCACTTTGTGTCATGTTTTCCATTATACCATTTCGATAAGCTTCCTCTCCAAAGATCCTGGTGAAATCTAAATGACCATCCCCTGAAATATAGGGAAAAACACAATTGATGCCTATAAGAATTTGAAAACAGACAACCTCTTTTATAATACAAGTAAATTTGGTTAGGTTGGTGTTATTCTATATGGCAGAGACAGTCACTCTTGTCCAAATGCCTCGTCTGTGAATTATTAACTGGTGAATTGAAAACCAAGGTAATATTTTAATAATATTTACCTGACGTAGAAGAAAGAATGAAGGGAATTCGTTGGAAGTTTCCACGAGACAACAGGGTCTTGGGATGATCAGTCAAAAAATGTCCATCCAAACTAGCATATGGTGAAAACTTGAACTCTAGAGCTTTTTGCAAAAGTACTTGCGCCGGCAATGCCCTGAGGCACTCCACGAGAAGGTCGGCGTCCTCCCAGGAACATCCTACACTTTGCGCGTAGGGTTGCATGACGGCCGCTTCTTGTTGCTGCTGGGTGGGAAGCTCGTGTCCGAAGACGCCGCTCTGTGAGATGGCACCGGAGAACAGGCCATCGCTCAGGGGACTCAACATATGGTAGGACACGCTCCTCCCACCGGCGCTCTCTCCAAATATGGTCACCTTGCTGGGATCTCCTCCAAAATATTCAATGTTGTCTTGTATCCATTGCAGGGCAAAGTTCTGATCCAGAAAAGCGACATTGGCCGGGGTAGAGTCTTGCTGAAGAGGGAGAAATCCAAAAATGCTCAGCCTGTAGTTCATGCCCACGTCTATGACATTGCCCTTTTTGGCCAGGTTCTCGCCTGTGGTGAGCCCGCCGTAGTTGGCAGACCCCAGGGAGAACCCTCCCCCGTGGATCCACGCCATCACGGCCAGGCTTGACGAGGTTGTGTCCGGTACGTAGACGTCCACAAACAGGCAATCCTCGCTGACCGCCTGGGCGGCGTGCACAGCGGCAGTAGCCGGCTCCACGATGGAGGCAAGACCTGCGGAATACTGCATGCAGTTGGCTCCAAACTCCGTGCTATTCCTGACCACCCCATGCCAGCCCGGGTGGCGCTGGGGCTTCTGGAACCTGAGTTCCCCGAGAGGCGAAGCTGCGTACGGCACCCCCAGGAACTTGGTGAGTCCATCCTCCCGGATGCCGCGGATATCGCCAGATGTCGTGGGCACCACCGGATTGTCCCCCTCCAGGGCCACCACTGTCGCCCACATCGTGATCCAGAGGGCCGCATTTGCTGTGAACATAATGCTTTGCTGCCAACTAGAATTATAATGGCCTCTGAATTTCTCCACATTCAATTCTATACAAATGTGTGCAAACATGTCTAATGTATGCTTAACATTTTCGAAAGACGTTTGCTGATATTACGTAATATAAATATTGGAATTATGTTATCCTGTAACATCTATTTCAGATTTAGATTTTTTTGGACAACACTGTCTTCAAACATGGACTCCTAATGTATGTTAATTAATTAAACCGGAAACGGTGCAGTAATAATTTCTTATAATCATAATATTGAAGAATTTTAAAGAACCGCACTTATCATTCTGTGAGGGATGCTAGTACTTACATATTTTGGTCTGGGTCGTTTAAAGCAATTTAGAATAATATTTAAATTGAGTACATATTTGTTAATTTGTTCATACATGCAAATGTACATAAAGTCTCGGTCTTGCCTTGGCCAGTTGACCAGTGGTGTCCTAGATATTGAAGTGGGAAATTATGGAATATTCCAGACACATAGAAAATGAACATTATTTTTTCCTACTCTAATATTGCAGAATTTGAAAGCTTATATTTCTTATAACTTTGTTTTTCATGCCTTAGATAAAAGAGAACTATTTCTGCGAGTAGCTTTATATCTTATTTTTTCAAAGAGATCTTACAATGTAAGGTTTAATAACCACTCTTAATTAAACCTCATAAGCAGTTCCTAATTATCACATATCACGTGCTTAGTTGCTAAAAGTTTGTGGAGAAATATTAGATATATACCTTTTGAATGAAACATTATATTTATGACATACGGTTTTATGTATTTTTTTTTCTTTATTTTATTTTTTTTTGTCTTTGTGATAAGAAAGGTAGCATTGCAAGATTAGGAAAAAATATATTTATTTTTTTAAGAAATACTTGTAACACTGTACAAAACCTTCCTTTATTTTATATTACAATTTCCTAAAATACATTTTGACTCGAATCTTATTAGCAGATAGTTGAGAATTCCTTTCATATAATGACATACATTTTTCACAATTGAGACAAACTACGAAATAAAAGTAATCTCCTATTTGGATCGATAACTGAAATTCAAACCATTCAAATATTCCATCTCTGTTTACAATATCCCAAGAGGGAGATATTTTTGCCCTAAACTTTCAGTGGTTCTATCCTTCAATGTCCATATAAGTTTATGTGACTGTTACACATCCTAACCTACACTGTATATATTATTTATTTTAACTTTACATGTCCGATGTTCAAGTGAGTAAAAGTAATATTGGCAAGACCTGTCTTTTTCTAACAGGTCGTTAACACCAAAAAACGTTCACCAAGTTTATCACAATAACAGCATTTAACGCATCATTCTTCGCAGGTTTGATTATATCTTTTCATAATTTACTATAAAAGTAAGTGGTTTCTTATGAGTGCAGCTTAAAATTGGTTGACGTTGGTGTTCAATGCACAGTGTGAATTGGGTTTAACATCTGGGACAGTGTATGATATATCGAGAGCTGCATGTCGATTTCGGTCATGTTTTAAACAAACATCAAACTGATTTTAGCACGTCTATAAGATTCGATTTGAAATATGTCAGCTATTTGAGTTTATAAAAATAAAACATTGTATATTGACAGACAGATTTATTGTATTTCCTTAATGATATATAATTTAAATATCATTTATACAGTGGAAATTTAAGCGGAAATTAGCCAAACAGTGTTTCTCTATTGATAATTGATAGATAACTATGACCGTTGTTACATACTCATTTTTGTCTTGCATATGCCAAGAAATCTTTAAAAGCTACACGAGATTCTTAAAAGAACATAAAGATATGCAATGTTGGAGGTAAAACACAAAATGATGTTTGAAAACTGTCTGCGACTGTTGTTACCACTGACGGAATTCATTTCTGAAATGTATTGTAACATTTTTTAAAGTTATTTTTAATTACAGATATAACAGTTTTCTAGTATATTATATAAAAGCCGTCATGCCCTTTTAATGGACTTTATAGTATAAATATTCTAAAGTATGAAAACATTAACGTTAAATAGGTTAAACATAGCCAAACATTTTGTCTTTCTAGTTGGTACACTTTCCAGTGACTATGTTTGATTAACGATACAAAATACACTGTAGAATCAACCTCTTTTTATTTTTCACTGTTTTCATGAAAATAAATGTCGAAAAAAATAAGAAAAACAATGCAAACTCCATCAAAATTATGACATTTTAATCCTTTTTTTGATAGATTTTTATCATTCTGTAAAAATCAAAATCAAATACTAGTATCATAAATTAATAGAATGATGGTGAATTTTCAAGAGAATTTTCAACCCATATTGACAACGTTTTCAGAGAATTGGTCATATTCTAATGGCCCGGCTGGGTTCAGTGTTAAATAAGATCCCTGATATTTGAAAATATGCATATTGTAAGAAGTATCTGCAGAAAATTAGCAACTTTTGCTGTTTTTTTCACAGATATTTTTACTTTCCTAAAATAAATGTATATGTTGCTGTCATGTAACATTAACAGGTATTTGTACAGTAAATGATGATAACATTCCCATACTGTAACATCTGCAGCAATAATAACTGACATATCGATATAATATTGCACAACGCCTGTCACATACTTAATAAATGCTGATTAAAGTAAACTATGATCTGTAATATTTTACAGCAAAAGTTACTGCAGACGCAAACTATTTTTTCTATCCTATAGGCGCACAAAATAGAAGTTGCTGTTAATCTACATCAAAGTTGCTGGTAACTGTACTGCCAGTTATAACGTTTGCTGGTAACTGTACTACTAGTTATAACGTTTGCCGGTAACTGTACTGCTAGTTATAACGTTTACTGGTATCTGTACTGCCAGTTAAAACGTTTGCTGGTAACTGTACTGCCATTTATAAAGTTTGCTGGTAACTGTACTGCCAGTTGTAACGTTTGTTGGTAACTGTACTGCCAGTTGTAACGTTTTCTGGTAACTGTACTGCCAGTTATAAAGTTTGCTGGTAACTGTACTGCCAGTTGTAACGTTTGCTGGTAGCTGTACTGCCAGTAACGTTTGCTAGTAACTGTACTGCCAGTTGTAGCGTTTGCTGGTAACTGTACTGCCAGTTGTAACGTCTGTTGGTAACTGTACTGCCAGTTGTAACGTTTTCTGGTAACTGTACTGCCAGTTATAAAGTTTGCTGGTAACTGTACTGCCAGTTGTAACGTTTGCTGGTAACTGTACTGCCAGTAACGTTTGCTAGTAACTGTACTGCCAGTTGTAGCGTTTGCTGGTAACTGTACTGTCAGTTGTAACGTTTGCTGGTAACTGTACTGCCAGTAACGTTTGCTAGTAACTGTACTGCTAGTTATAATGTTTGCTAGTAACTGTACTGCCAGTTATAACGTTTGCTGTAAATTAGAATCAAGTCTTCTGTTGCTAGATTCAATTTGTACATTATGAATCAATATTAGCTATGTAATTTCGAGAAGAGAATGTGAAGCATTGCACTATTGTGTCCAAAAATACTGACCAGAAAAAGATGAACCCCATTGTCTCAACAATGTAAAACTACCACTAGGGGGCATTGCGAAATTATGTTTCACAGGGATGCTTCGTGTGTGATTATATTTGCCAACAGGTGTCGCGAATCAATTGTGAGTCAGAAAAAGTTAATTGATGAATGAATTTATTGAATGAATTCACACATTTTATGTCAGATCAATGGTCAAATAGGATTTATGGTATTATTTGATATTTCGATTACCAGTCTTTATATTTTGACATAATTTGATTTCTTAATAAATGAACTTAAAACTTAAATTTTAATCAGAAATTGTGTAGTGTGACAGTTTAAAAAAGATAAATGACTTTCTCATAGATCTGTCCCAAATATCCAATAATAATTTCTGTTTATATATTTCTCAAAATTAAATAAATATTGAAACTATTGCTGTGTAGATAGTTTCGCTAACTTTATGGTACTGCCACTAAGAGCTAGGAAAGATAAATTATTTGTTCTGTCAATTCAATCATTGGGAATCTATATATTCATCTGCAAAAGGATGCATTTTAATCTAGATAGTACTTTAAAAATCGGTATGTTTGCGAACACATTGTAGATATGAACTTCAAGGGCAATGTTTTTATTTATATACATAATCCTGAAGACAAACCTTTTAATTATATGTAGTTTAATGATATGTACAACACAATTTTTTATTCCTTTATATTTTCCTTATTTTAAGTGTGTTTGTTTAGAAAAAAATAGTAACCATACTTCTGTTAGTGAGAAAGGAAAAAATTAAGATCGATTTATGCCGGCGAAGGAATAAAAGACTTGTGGAGATGCCGGGGATCGAACCCGGGGCCTTTCACATGCAAAGCGAACGCTCTACCGCTGAGCTACATCCCCGCTGATGGATACTAAGGTACCTTAGAAAATGCGTTAATTCTGCCCAACACCTTCCATCAGCTTGTTCTCTTTGGGCTGAGGTTATGCACATAATTTGACCAGACATATACCAACTTGTGAAAAGTATTTAATATACTTGAAGGTATTGTGCCGCATCTAGAATTTTCTTCAAATTTGCTCCAAGAAATACTGAAATATTGAAGTTTATACATTATGCAGGGCAACATAGCCTTAGTGAAATGCAGAGCAGAACTGATTTACTGATTGAATAAATCAAATTAAGTATATTCATTGCAAAGGGGCATTCCATGTTGACATCACTGTGACGACATTTGCTTTATAGATAGAATATGTTCTTCCTCATTTGCTTATAAATTCATTAGAACTTGTGACTTGAATATTTGTTATTTTATCATTGTGACAACCTTAATGGATTATTACACCCGAGCTTGATTTTTCTCTTCAAATTAACGCTGGTCTTATCGATTATGTTAAAAAGGGCATTAATAGATCCTAATATCTCTACTGGTCAGAGACATTCTCATGGCTAATGACCAAACAAATTGTCAAAATAATACCAGGAGACGCCCACAACAAAAGCATTTCAAAGGTATTTACTGATAAAAAAACTATTAAACAGTTCGAATTTTTCATATTTTCTTGAACCGACTGATTATGAAAAGGATACTTCCTTGTCCATGACCTCCGGCTTTTTTTAAACAAGCTTACAACAAGCCATGATAAATTATGATTTGGGATTATGTGAAAAAATGCAAATATATCTGTATATATCATTTATGTTGGTTGTTTTTTCTGTGGACGTGGTTGCACTTTCACACGCAGGCTCATATAATGAGGGGTCCTCTGAATTCGATGGATTTTCTTGTAATAGCTTCAAAGGAATTTTTATAATGTGATTTAGTCATGGATCTTCAAGCTTTTGAATAATATATATATTTATTAAAAACTAAAATTTGTTTGGTATGAGTATGCACTGCACTAGAAAAAATAATAAATGCATTTTGAAATATTGTTTCATTGCACAAATATTATTATTTTTAAAATGTCTTTTGTTCTAATATGTCCAACAAATGTTGTTCTTAACTAATATCATTTCATCAAGTTATTTTATTATATCACATTTTATTAATTTATAATTAAGCTTTGCAGAATTATATATTTGGAATAAATCTATATAATTTCATCATGAGAAAAGAGGAGTACCCTTGAAAAACACATACAAAACAACACATAAAGCCAGGAAGCATAACGTATCTTGTGATTATTATAGTCTTCTTACATATATGTATATATTCCCAAACATCTGTAATCAGTTGTATCTCAGTTTCATTTTTTCCCCCGAAAACGAGTTTATTCTATAAACAAAAGAAGTCCCCAAATGAGAGTATGGCGTCCAAGCTGGACAAAAGGTGAGACATTTTAGGGGGGGCAGGATTATCGTCTTGAGACACGCAGGAACATGACGGAGCTGGAGAACCCCGACAAGGTACAGTGGAGAATGATTGCACTGGATCCCTACAGACCCAACCAGACTCATTCCATGCCATTTTTCTCTTTGTCTGAGAATGTCTGGATCTCCCTTAAAATGCAAGTAAGTTTATTCATTCCAAATCTTTTTATCAGAATTTAGCTTCCCGCAAAACATAATTGGATACATACTTGACTGCAATAATTCACTCGCAAAAAAGTCTTCATTCCTATCCATGTTGCAGCCCAAACAATTATTACAAGTGGTAAAGAAAGAGCACAGTGCCCATTTTATCAGATACAGATTGTAGCCCATAGTTGTGTCATAATTTATATAGATAATCTGAAGAATACTGTAAAATAAACAATACTGTCGACTCATGTGACATTTTGTTCGAATGTGACTTCATGTTCGAATTCTGTTCCATTCAAATCTACACCTTGTCAAATAAATTGTGTAGAACAAAGATGGCCAAGGATGTCCATGATCTCATGTATAATATATAAAAAAAACAAAATTTAGGAACGAAATCATCTAATTGCAAAAATCTGTGAAAACAAGGAAGCCTGGACTTTCGTTGTTGTGTATGTATGAAGTTCTCAGCTTGCATTACAACACATCATAGTATTCTGCCAGGTACTTGAAACTAACATTGAGATTTGTTTCATAATGGCCTATATATAATACCAGGGACTATGGTGAAAATCCCAGATAATATGAACATAACCTGTATATTCATATTCACAATAAGTTACTATCAGGAAGGTATGGAGAAATCATGACTTGGACGATTTGTAGCAGCGATATAGTGACATTGAAGATTTGGCTCTGGGATACCTTATCTGACCTGCAAGAGTCTGAGTATTGAGAGGCGACAGGTAGCGACGTGTGACGGTGTCGCAGTACGCATGTCACTGCTCCATCCTCCAACACCAGCAAACTTACATCCGCACTTCAACATGTCTCGTCGAAAACAAGCCAACCCCAGGGCTATCAAATGTAAGTTTCAAACAAATTTTCTGCTCCTCTCTAGGTCGATAGTGTGAACTACGAGTTTGCAAAGTTTGGTTGCAGTTCGAACTATATAAGTAGGTAGTTCTGAAAATTCTTTTGGGGCGGGAAGTTGAGCTGAGATTGGAAGGTTGTCTTGAGTGATGTTGCTGGCGACACTCAAACTTCAAAGTCGCACGGCAAAGTTGCCAAGGACATGCTCTTTCCCGAAGTTGCATTTTCTGTGAATTG
The DNA here is from genome assembly GCA_949316495.1 of Amphiduros pacificus. Lineage (NCBI taxonomy): Eukaryota > Metazoa > Annelida > Polychaeta > Phyllodocida > Hesionidae > Amphiduros > Amphiduros pacificus. The sequence goes on along the minus strand of OX439001.1, from coordinate 50,563,872 downwards.
ATTCAAAGAAGGTCCTTTGGCAGACGAGAGGTAATAGTTCAGTCAAAATTGCAGCCTCAGTTATCACTTCTGACTTGTGTCAATCATTTTCATGATTGAAAAAAAGTTGGTGAAAAAATGGGACATTTCCATGTGTTTGGTATGGCTGCTGAGCCGGCAGGCAAAAAGGGGGCGGGGCACAAGTTGTCAAAACTCAAAAAGAGCAATTCCAGAAAAAAATCTGAAATCTTTATAAATTACTAAAGTATTTTCTCAGTAAAAGATTTGGGAAATTTATGTCAGAATGTTTTAATTATAATTATGACCTGCAAAGTATCTTAAATGTATCCAATATAAAGACTATTCCAACTATTGTCTAGAAATAATGTTACAGTCAATGACAGTAATAGGTTTTCAGTGAATCACCACTAGATGACTCTCTAATCCTCCCCTGTGTTCAGTTCGGAAATGGATAAAATGTTATGTGCACTGAGGACCAATTTAAAAGCCAAATAAATTAGGAATATATGCTCTTGCTCCACATCTACTTCACATTTTCTTATTAAATAATTATCTAAAACAAAATTTATTAAATGTCCATCCAAGGATTGTTATATATATATTGTTTTCTAGAACTGAAATCTCTGACAATCCCTTTTTCATGTATAACCCCCACAACTTCCCAAACTGAGAAAGGAAGGAATGAGATCATGTGTCATCTGAACTTTTTACTGCCAGATTAATGCGCCATTGCTCTTTATATGAGTGTCATGGATTTTTTTTATGTGTTTAATCAGATTTCTATACCTAATGATTTAAACCATCTATCTTAACAGAACCAAATGCATTAGTTAGATACTGTGTTATTGACCACGAACAACTGAAGATCTGTTTGATAACTGTGAAACTTTGGCCTATAAGAATCACATGTTTTTCAAGTAATTTCATCAGCACTTAAAATCAGGTAATATTAGAATTTGACAATTCTCAAAATGTTAGCATTTCATTGTAAAAGTTAAATCAACATGGATGTTTAAACCACCAAGATATAACACAGAACTAGTATTCCCTATGAAGTTATTTTTATTTATAGTTGCCATGTTTACTTCACTTTGAATACTCAACCTTTGCTCACTCATCATTAAAAACATAAAGTAAACTATAAAAGTGCACAAAAAGAAATTAAAGTGTTCATTCCCCTCCCCAAATGTCTGGACTAGCCCCTGTATGGACAGGTAGTTTGAGGCATTGACACAGATATATTGGGATGCGGGTATGGGGTGCAGCATCACCCCGGGGCAAATCTGATACCCCGTCTGTCCCCCCATCAGTCTCATCCTGTCCACGTACACACACCTCACAGAATATTTTACCTGTCTTTCCTGCTACCTCATCATCTGCCTCCCAAATAAACCTACATACATATATGCAACCAATTATAGTTCTCACACGGAACCTGAGAGCTTTCTGCCTATTGTGTAATGATTGTAGGATAAATATCTCATGCATAAATTCATAACTTTACGAGTAGTTACACAGAAATGAACACAGGAAAATATCAGGTTTAGCAGGGCAAATAGAGGGGGCTGAAACTAGACTGGATACTCATCTTGAAAGTATCACAGAAAGTTTTATGGAAATGGTGAGAATGAGAATAATGAGTTAATTGTGACCTTTTACCCTTGAGAACAATAGGCTCTCCACAGAGCACTTTGTTTAGGTTCAGGGTCTACTTTTCCCTAGGTGAGAACTGACTGAACGAAAGTAGCAGTTTGGGATCCAGTTATGTAATCATGTGTCCCAACAGAGCACGAGGGAAAATTGCTCCATAAATAGGAACCACAGTTGTCTAAATTGATCTTGGATTTGACAAGTCCATCCAATTTCATGCAGAATCCAAAATGGCTGCCATAGCTTTCCTGGGGTGATATTTAGGCAAGCCAGTTGGGCTTATTTCTTCTTACATCCTTTTGAACAAATCAAACCTAAAGGAAGCATGAACAAAAAAAGTTAAATTGAAATCTTTCTTTTTGGGAAGAAAAACAGTTTGAAAGAGCTGTTAATACAATTCTAAAAACGGTTTACCAAAATTTAATTATTTCTGAAGCACGACCCACCAACATCCTGATGAGCATATAGTAAGAAAAATAATTACAAATTAAAAGGTATTCTTGTTGGTCAATATAGGTGGATTATATATATATATATATTTATATGTAGGACACCGATTAGTCACAGATCACACAAGTTTGTCTGGGATAGAGTTCCCCAGCATCACATATGTGTGGGAATGTGTGCCGCACATTATTCACCTCTTCACACAGTCTGTATAGTGTTTGCAGTCTCCTTAAACTGTCATTCCCCAGCAGTGTTTTTTTATGACAAATCAGCCCACAAAGAGAAAGTTGGCAGGCTCACAGGCAAGTTTTTGAGTTGATGACACAAGAGTTGTTTGCCGTTCCTCGTCAGAGATGCTCTCCATGTGTGACATCACTGGGTTGCTATCAGCACTGTGTGTGTTTTATGTTCGTGTTTATCACCAACTTTGTTTGATCACTCCCCAGTCACCTTGACAATATTAATCTGCACTATTTACACAGCACTAAATTAGGATGATAAAGACAATATAGATGTGCATGCTGATACCTCCTCATGTTAAGAAACATGGAGCTCTCGGGAAGGTGGGAGATGAGAGCAGAAAGGGCAAACATTATAACGAGCATATAAAAGCCTGGTTACAGTCAATATATTTTATATAGGGTTTTCTAGTATGTGTTATGTTGCTGATGTAATAACCTTCTTTCATTTTTGCTCAATTTTCTTTGTTTTTATATGTTGGCGGCTGGTCTACATCACTAAATCAAATGGTTTGTTGAAGTCAATAAAGAATGTTTAGTGCACTGTGAGATACAGCTCTTGAGAACAAGAGTGTATCATGAGTGAGTGTGTGTGTGTGCTGGGATGTGGAGCCGTGGTATGACACTATATTAGTACACTAGTGTAGTCCAGATAACTGGCCTCTGAACCTCATCATCTTGTCTGAGCCAGTCAAGGACAAGCCCCCTCCACCAACCACCACCACCCCCCATGTCCACCCCTCCACCCCCCTGCATCTGACACAAAGCTACCCTCTAACTACTGGGTGGTGTGGTTCCTCATCATGTGCCCGGCCTGGGATGTTGCACGAAACCCCAACATACCATGCATAGATTATAACAAATGGCCCATTCAGACCCTTGTCTTTTTTAACCTGTTAATTCATAATGATTTGCTTACTCGCCATCTGACATTTCTTCCTGGTTTGGCCAGGGAAGCAGATTTGTGTTGCTGACAATGTGATAATGCTATATATAAGTATATAAAATGTACATAATGGTAAGAATAACCACCATCTTGTTGACCATCCCTGCTGTCCTATACCTGTATGTATGCACAAGTTGGGCGTGCTCTGCAACCAATGCAAGAGACAAAATGATCAGCCACCGTGACCGCTGCGCCTCCATCATCCACTCGCATCTATTTGATCCTGACATCTTCTTCATCTTTTTTTATGTTTATGAATCTAAATAAATGCACGGTGAATAAAAGAATTCTTGAGTTCCCCACCCCTTTTTGAGAAAATAGGATCTTGTGGAACAAGGAGCAAGTGTATTGTGCAGTCGTACATCAGCAAAGAATTCGCCTCCATCAGGGTATTTGTCTTTGCCTATCATCTTACTGACCCTGCATCAACCTGCCATTATTTTTCTCAAAGGAAGATCTGTTCCCCAGGGACTTTCATCTGAGCTTTTTGATTAGGTTTCTTCCATGGAACTTACAGGAATACAAGATATTTGTAGCTGTTTTGAACAGTCCCAACTTGTGGGTGATGCCATACCAAACTTGAGTTGGGGAGAACAGCTTTTATTCCGCTCCGCTGCCCACGAGGCATCTGGGCTATCCCTTTGGATGTTGGCATCCGCAACCATAGCTGAATGTGGATGAAGATGGCTGCGTGGACTGTTGACCTTGTTTTAAGATTCTTTACAAATATTACGTCATCTGCACCATTGACAATTGGTGGGCTGTAACAGTTAGCATAAATGCACTTAATAGAGAATTTGATATTTTCCCATGCCATCGATGTCATCTGCATCGCATGATTTGGATGATAAATGATGAATGTGTCACTTAAAATAAATGAGAGAAAAAAATAAAAGATGCAGCCAAATGTTTCACTGAAGTCAGTGAACATGTGCTGCCACAGTGATTGCGCATGTGATTCGTTTATCACTTATTTGGTAGGAGCCAAGAGATAATGATGAGGGTCACAGTTCAAATAGAAGGAACACACAGGGAGCGTGGGGAGAGAGAGGCCAGTGATGGCTATAGATAGTCATGTATGGTATATAGAGTGTGGTGCTTGCTACTGCCGAGCCCACCATCTCAGCTTGACCTGAGTTCGCAGTCTGCAGCCGTGACCCCAGTCAATCTGGGATGGGTTGGCTCTGTGTACATACACACAGCCAGCACAGCCAACTGTGACAACGTGGCACTCTCTCTCAGTCTCCTGGCGCTGCCTCTGTAGTCATCTCCATGCTCCACATAAGATTCTATACATATATGCATTATATACCGCCATTCCTCTGTGCACACTTCGTCAGCCACCTGTGTCAGCAGCAGGTAAAACGTGCAAGATAGCACACCACCCCCCCACCAAGCTAAGCAAACATCACCCACTGTGAAAATATTTTTTCATCATCTTAAGAAATGGGAATTCCATAAAAAGATAATGCGAACTTTTATAATAAGATAGTTGTGATGAAGGGGGCCAGGTTTTTTTGTTTTCATTTTCATTCACATTTGTGTGATGAGAAACTATTCTGTGTGACTGCAGCATGATTCAGCATGCTGGGTCTCATAGTGTACTTGGATGGAGAGTTCAGAGGGTGTACCTGTCGTAGACCGAGGATCCTGCTCTATGTTGACATGAAGGCTGTACGCACTAGGCTATGTATAATAAAACTGTTATCTCAGTGTTGACTGATTATGCTTGGGTTGATAGTGAAAACATTCAGGAATCAGTGCACATGTTGCAATTAGGATATATTTAATGCAAATAAGCTTGCTTTGTTGTGTGAACCCAACTTAGTCAAATGCTTTTTGGAAATCACTGAAAAAATGAATAAACTTGATCACTATGAAACAAAGATCGTGAACATGTTGACACTATTATGGGATTGTTTTTCCATATACTCAGTATCATAATGTTATCGCAATATTTAACTGCGTAGCTTATTTCTCACAAGTATGGAATGTTCCACAGGGCTATAAGGAATGAAACAGGAAAACCATAACTTCAGAATCCTCTTATAGTCTTTATAAAGAGAACATATGAGGGCCTTATTAGGCCTGGTGAAGGATGTATGGTGTTAGTATATAGGTGTGCTTTCTATGGCTGAGGTGAGGTCACTTGGACCACAAGGCCTGGTCATTATCTCCGTCCTTCATTGAACACCTGTTGAGATGAGACAGCGATAAGGAGGCAAATTGAGGAGAAATGGGGTCCTTGCTGCATGACATCATCAGACTCCAGTCTGTGGCCTACGCATGTGCACTCAGTAAGGAAATGACATGCTGGCACTACTCTCATTGTTCCTTGAATCAATTGACATAAGTAATACTCCAATTAATTTGTTGTTTTTTTTGTGAAGAACAGAAAAAGAAATTTAAGAAATAGAGTATAACATGTGCTTGGAATGTTAAGTCTTTGAATTGTCATGTTCTTGCTATCAAGTCTTTGTTTAAGACTAAACCTTTTTCATCAGTGAGTATATTGCTATGCAGGATGCAGTACAGGTAGAATAGGAGAGATGGTGCCCCAGTGAGATCCGACATTGTCACCAAGGCTTTATGACCAGGATCCCGCTATCTGCTCCCCTGACAGATTTATAGCCCATCCCAGTGAGAGCTACTCCTGGCACCATTATTAAATGTCTTTGTCTGGGGCAATACTCTTTGTTGCCCGGGACAATCAACTTTATATTCTTATCAAAAAGAATTTTTATTTTAGGTATTGAAAAGACATAACAAATAAATTTGGTTTCAGATATTATTAGTAATACCAGTTTACCAAAAGAAAGATTGATCATTTTTGTAAATCCTGGTTGACCTTGGTTTATAGTCACTTTATATGGGTAGAAGAAAGGCTAGTGTTTGGGAATTCTTTTATGATACCTTGATTGAGGCAAGGGGAGTGTTCATGATACCTTGGGACTGGAAAAGAAGAATGCTCATATCACCCAAGTTTAATGGTTCCTAGAACAGTAATTTTTTTTTAGGTATATCTTGATGAAATGAGAGTGATAGCATAGAAACTTCTACAATTTTAGGTTGGAACACTGTAGTTTATCCTATTAATATATTCAAGAATGTATTATAAGTTGGAGAGTTTAGAGATTATATGTAGGTATAGAATCTTAGAGGATTTGTGGGAAGTTGCTGCGAACAAAGATATGCTTGGCCATTAGTGTAGGAGGTGTTGGATTCTGGTGGTCGTGTCCTTGCATGTCTGTTTGGCAAAGATCCCAGACTCCCAACGTCTCCGTGTCATGTTTGCCTCCTATTAAGGAGCCCCGCTAGTTTACTCTGATCCTGGAATGGGTCCACTGCAGCGATTTGTGCCCAATTAACATCACAAAAGCTGGGTGCACGCGTTAGCCGAGGTCCCCATGGAGACGCTGAGCTTGAGAGAAAACAGTGGCAAGGATGAGGACCGTGGGGGCCCAGGAAGTGACCTCAGACCTCCACTCCTTAATAGCTGATCACAGGATAGAGAGAGACCTGTTGCAGCACATATCAACCCCTATTGTGGCATGCCCTCCCTGCCTACTTGGCAATTAGCGAATTATGAATTGTATGATATCTCTTTAAAATTTGATATGATCATACAATCTTATAATGTGATATAGTTTATTTGAGGGATTTTTGAAATGATAAATCAATGAGTAGAAATTATACTTCATCCTGTGTTGGAGGAAATTGGGGTCCTTTTTCTGCACAGATTTGACCTACGTCTGAACTTGCCTCAGTCCAAGGTGATGGTTGTGATTATAAGTATTGACACTTGTTTTTTGTATTTATTTTGGTGATTTTTTCCAAAGGTTAGAGTGCAAGAAGATATATTTGATGAAACATCTGTGATTTATTTCAAGTTAAATTATCAATGGAAACACTATTTAATGTTCAGCTAAATTATATGCATTTAAGATTATCATATTTGGAATATTTTTGTTTTGTATTTCTGATGATTCATTTAATCGTAGATGAGAGACTAAATGTGTTGTGTTTTTTTTAAATAAAGATCATTTTTATAATCTATACCATGAATCTTTTTCTAAGTTAAATTTCTGCTTATGTAACATTCACTCTAAAAGAAAATATTCAAAATTTTTATTCCTAGTAAATATAAAGTTTTATTATTGCAACAAATACAGACCACCTTGATACAGTAATGTTCAGCCTCACAGTAATGAATTTCCCCAAAAACCGAATGAATTTGGTTCCTGTGGAATTTTCCTGACTGTATATGATGGGGAGTATGAGAGATGCATGGTACGCAGTCTTGGATCTGGGGAGGTGTTGTGATTGCTCGGCGGAGCGTGGCAGAATATGTCATCCACTGCCTATCATTTAGGTCCAAGGGGATTGGCATCAATGCTTTATAGGGAAGTGGACCATGGCGTTGATAAGGACCTCTTCCAAATTCTACGCTTCACTGACTCTTTTGGAAATTTATTGGGAAATCACATACCATCAGTGTTGGTTGATTGTCACCTTGGTTAGTGGATCTGTCATTGTTAGCTGCATCTGGCTGTGGGTATCGGTTTATGTGTCAATGATCATGTCCTTATAAAGAACGTGAGATCCACGTTGTCTTGGCTTAGTTCAGATAAGCAAATGCTGATTTTGTCAAATGATGGCGAAATTCCCCAACACACTTTGGTCTTTCCAGAATGATATAATTTAGAGATTGGGTTTTTGAAGACATCCTATGTTGCTTTGTGCCTATCCCAGATTGTGATGTGGTAAATGTTTACTCGGCATATAGATAGCCATTGGACTATGATATATTAGTTTTTACTGTGGAACTTTATCTGTGGGTCATTCTTTCCATCCTTTTCTTCATAATTATATTTAACATTGAAGATTTCTTTGACAGTTATGTATGGAATAAATCATATTAATAAAATGTCTGAAAAATTTTTTTTAACAAGGATACAAGGGTAATACTCATACAAGATTTAGATCTCAGGTGAGGGCCATGTTTATCAAGCTTGTCCGCCAGGGCAATATCTGTTGACCAATCTCTGTCAATATTGATGGGGGATGAAGCTTGGTCAATATTGATGAAAGATGTACTTCATATATTATAGTGCGGTACGTTGTCTGCCGCTCGGCTGTATACTCATCTCATGTACATATATGTAACTAGTGATAACGTTGATAAGACACTCGTATAATTGGCATGCTGTCTTAATGTGGACCATTTATTTGCACCACAGATTATTTTTTGAAGTCTCCCACTATTGCCATGATCAGTGTTACTAACCCCCTCAGCAACCCTTATGTGATACTTGCCCCCATCAATACCCATAATGCCCATATTGTGTTATTAACCCCCGTCAGAAGCCCTGTATGGTACTAGCCCCCATCAGCACCCCAGCAGTGGTACCAGCGCCCACCAGCAACCCCAAGCAGTACTTACCCTAAACAGCAGCACAGTGTGTTATTAACCCCAGTTTGGTACTCCCCTCCCACCCCTTCCTTCACCACACAGTGTAGTAATGCCAGTCACACCAACATGTCTAGATAATATGCCAGTCACATCACACTGTCTTTCTAGATAATATGCCAGTCACATCACACTGTCTTTCTAGATAATATGCCAGTCACATCACACTGTCTTCCTAGATAATATGCCAGTCACACCACACTCTTTCTAGATAATATGCCAGTCACATCACTGTCTTTCTAGATCATGTGCCAATCACATCCCAATGTCTAGATAATGTGCCAGTCACATGATAACTTCACTAGATTGCATTTTTTTGTCATGTGGATCTACATGTAGACTCTTCATACCAATACACATTAATGCTTTGAACTAATGATGTTGCTGCTATCAGTAATGGTACAGGTACTGAACTGTTAATGTTTAAATGATAAGTTTATCCGCAGTCAGTCAGAGGTGATGGAGATAAGACAAGATTGTTTGTGCAGTTTATGGTGTATTGTCTTATTATCTTTGAGATATGACACACCTATACAAGCTGATAACAGGCTGCTTACCCGGGACTTCAAAAGAAATATACCTTCTATGTACCTGTGTAATCAATATTTACTTCACTATCTATTTTTTTCTATGTCTCTTTACTAAACATGTAGCAGACTCATGAATAGGGACTCTGGCAGGTGAAGAAAATTGGGTGAAGTTACATATCAAAAGAAGAACATGATGGATTGAAAACTTTTTAATATACTCTGGGAAGCTTGCTTTGTACAGAACAGTAAGGAGTAACCATTCAACGTTAGTGTAAGCTTCAATTATGAGATGACATTTTTTATGGAGTCATGTGGCCTGGTACCTGGGGACACCTGTGTTTCCAGCCACTGATAACAGGGATGTGACTGATAAGAGCCTGTCAAGCTCAGTATCTCTTAACACCATCACACCACATGGTATAGGTGAATTGCACCATATGATTGCACCAGCCACTGCACAGGCAGATTCGTACATGTCCCCATTAATGCACCATATATATATAAAATAGCTTTTGTGATTAATGAAAGGTTTACATTCCTAGATGCCATCCCTTATATAGATTATAGCAAAGTGTAATAATTGCAAAATATGATTAATAAGTAAACTTAGTTAAAAAATTATATTTGTTGTCTTGTCGGATGTATGCATTAGAGATAATAGCGAAAGTTTGTCTCAGTACAAGCTAATGACTCCTTGTTGACAGTGAATAATTAAGTTTCCCACCAAGCCTAAGAGCAGGTATTTTCCATGACCATCAACCCTGCTGACACAGTTTGACATTTTTGAGGTCGTTGAAATACCATTGATATAATCCTTTTGGTTATCAGTGAAGTGATAACACAGTGCCTAGCAACCATTGATAATGGAGGAATTCTTGCGTCTCTCCCATCATCCAGGTAATCAGAGATGAGATGTAAACCTGAACCCAGAGCAGACATTGCATTATATTCAAACTATTGTCTTTCCTGCAAACAGGCTCCATATTGGTCTGTGCTGACTCCTACAATTTGCAGTTTATTGTATTGAGCCTCACTCACCTTACATGCTATTAATATAATTACTATCATTCTTGTTATGTATTGATCATTAAATGTAAAACAAAAGCGATGAATTGATTGATGCACTACTTTTATTATAGCTGAAATATACCAATTCTGTGTGTTTTTATTTAGCTTTTAAAATGAATTAATGCAAAAGAAAGTGAACAGAGTGTGTGACAAATGACATGATCTGTATTCTCATTTCCCCATGGGGTTTTTTTATGGAATGATACAGCAGTTCTTAATGGGGTTGTTTTTGTGGGGGTGGTTTTCTTCAGGGCTTAAACAACTTACACAGAGCCGAGGGTCTGTTGTTTCAGGATGTTCACATGCTTCTGCTTACGCAACATTCGCTGGTTGGTCAGGAAAAAAGGGCACAAAAATCTGTGTAGATTATTGAGAAAAATATGATACATTTACTAATGTTTTATTGTCTCAGTTTTTAAAGAAAGTATCACTTTACTATAAATATGTTGGCAAAAAAATGTTAACTGTCAAAAGCTTTATGGCAATCTAGTAAATTGAGCACAATACTTTCTTGGGGCTAGCAAGGAGAATGTGCTCATGTGATGCGACACATGCCTCGTCATGCATTGTACCAACATTCCACTCATGTATCCCAAGATGCTCTGTTTTTTTACCCAGAATGCCCCTCAATTCTGTTTCCCACAATGCTTTACCACCAAGAAGCACCTGATCTCATTTGGGCGTCAATATTTTACACTGTCAAATATGTTATGTATAATTTTTTGCTTCCTCATCCCCAGGGCATCACCCCAGCTTTTTAGAAACTCTTGACAGGTTCCATGTTGGTGTATGCAGGTCACTGAGAAGTTGGTTCTTGAATTTGCTATTGGATGCATGTGACCCTATGCTGTTTCTTATCTTAAACCTGCTCTTAGTGTGGTTATGTTGGTTTTTCATTATTTATTTATTTATTGAAGTAATGTTTATTGCTTTCATTATCCTAAATAAATATGTATTGGTCATTCAGTAGTTTAAAATAGAATGAATATTTTCTGTTTGCATGCATTGTAATAAAAAGGTCATCTTTGAAGGAGTGATGTTTGTTGATATTAAAAGGGCATTAGACTTGTTTGATGCAGTGGGTTTCCTTTGCAATTTCTTTCCTATTTTGAGGATATTAATCTATGTTTGAAACAAAATTTTGCCTACTCCCAAAGGCGATGGAAGTTTTGGAGTGACTGGGACGTAGCCAAAACCCTGGAGGGTTGGGAGAAGGGAGACAGCAGCGTGATGTATTTTCTTAGTTAGACAAAGATCAGGAGGATGGGGCAGTGACTGGTATTTCTATGGCTTGCTGTCTGCCAAACCTGTGACATATCACCCACTCACTTACCTGAGATGTCCAAACATGCATTTACTTTGTTGTGAATCCGAATAACAAAGTAATGCTATCAGACCAAAAGAGATATTTAGAAATATTAAAAGATGTAATTAGATATGTTTAGCTCATTTAAGAGGACCACAGTGTTTAATGTACAGGATGACAATGAGTTTTTTAAAATGAAAATTGAAGTTGTACTCCATTTTTTTAAAGGTATTTACAGACATAAAGAAATAATGTTATCAGACAAAAGGATAGATTGAGAATTATGTAGAGATTATTTTAAATAATATATTTAGCTCATTGAAGAGGACCAAAACTTTATAAATGCATAGGAAAAAAGATTTGGTTATAGAAGTAAGCCCTTTCTGGTAATGTGTCGGGTAGTAGTGGTGCCCAGAGTGTGAGGCACATGGCCGTGATGGTGTACATTTTGGCATGCACAAACAAGCAATCGTGGGAACAGTACCATCTAAACAAAGAAGAAAACCTGTCCCAAATTTCTTTTAATGGTTGATGGGCTTTTAGGAGAAATAAAAAAATGATATTAAAGATGAATAGTGTTCTCCGTATTCTCACTTGTTAAAATGCTTGTTTGTTTTTTTTACTAATATATTTTTGATTTCCAAACAGATATTTGCATTGAAATGAAAATAAGACTGCAAAAATTTACTTTGAAAGTAAATCTTTACAACAAATAAGATAATCGTACCCTGAAAGCATAATTATGACATACCCAAAGAGGATTCATGGGAAAGCATTCAATAGCCAGAATTTGATATTTTGATACTTTTATTGTAAGATTACTTAATTGGGAATTTCCATAAGCAAGTAATTCCTCGTGCAGTAACCACAGGTATGTTGGTTGTGTTCATCTCCACAGTTTCCTACATCAGCTGCTATATAAAGATCTGCCCACGATTTCCCCTGCCTGAGCTCTTCTCCCTTTGGAAAATCTGTGTGTTAAAGCAATCTCTACACTTTACCACGACTAAAGTATTTTTGTGTTTTGGATGTTTTTTTTATGGATTTCTCATTTCATGATATTTGTTCTCTTTAATCTTGCTGCATTGTTTAACTGAAGAATACGGAACCTTTGCAGTAACGTTGCCCTCATGATTTAGTGTATGTAAATAGGGCATTTAAAACAACTTTGATGACTAATTTTGTTTGGCATGACAATGAGTTCTTTTATGGAAATTGTAGTCGTACTTCAATTTGTTTAGGAGTTTACAGACATTATAACTGTCACTCATTAATGCAGGGTTTTGCAGCTTCCTCGTCCTGGTTCAGAAGTTTAGGTTCACGATGTTTGGCTTACATAGAGTAACACTAGGAGGATAAATGAGTTTGTTGGGACCGTTGATTACTAGTTTCTCTACACATCATGGAAACAGAGCAATCATTTGTTCATTTGTTTGCACTGCAAATTGGCCTGATTATTTAAGTGGAGTGATTGGGTGATAATACCAGGAAGTTGTCATGTTCCTTGAGGCCGTGGTGGTGCGTCCCATTGACACTTGCTGAAGAGATCTTGACCTCATCCTGGACCTATTGTGCCAGGCACAAAGCTTGGAATGTTCAGCTGGGAAGACTGAGAGCGAGCTCAGCTCAATTGCTTCCTCAGTGCTGCTTTCTGGAACATTCTGACTCATCATAGACTTTTATGTCTGTCAGAAGTTGGTATATATAATCTTGTGATATATGATATAATATAGGGTGAACATTCTGTCATGCACAAAGATACTGCTATAAACCCAGGATCTGCTTCTTAAGGAGAGTAAGATAAATATGAATTTCCAAAAAAAAACCTGTGTTTATCTTCCTGCAAGAAGTAATGAATGGTATGTCCAGGGGGTCTCATCATCTCTAGATTTTGAGATGGGGGGGATGCAGTTATCATCATGATCATATCCCAAATAGTGCGTTTACCTGAGAAATGTCATACTTCAAGACATTTTAATGATATTGGTTGCAGTATTGAATGGGAAAAGTGGTTCTCCAAAGATTTCTTTATTATCACTTTGAATCTAATATGAACAGTTTCAGTGATGGAAAAAAATAAATGACGTACATTATGAATTATGGATGCTGTGAAAGATCAAACATCTGTGACTATATTAAATGTGTGCTGCAGCTATATTGAAAAGACAAGATTCCGAGTTTGATTAAAACTTGACATGACAAAGGTACTCTTTAAAAAAGATGAATGGCTCCATACATGGACTGACCTCTCAGCAACCTTTTTTTTGTTGATAGTTTCCACCCTCCCCACGGCACTAGTGACCACCAGAGGTCAGGGTGGAAGACGATCATATGAAAGCCCTCTCTACATGCTTCACATCCACCCGATACATTCCATGGTCTTTGTGCGGCGATGGTGAAAGGTGATGGGAGAAAAAATTACTTACCATTGACCTTGCTTCATCAAATGCTCCAATGAAATTGAGAACAAAAAAAGGAACTTGAGTACATTGACAAGATGGAGAATGGGTAGTGGGGGGTGGCTGGGTTTTGGGTGCTAGGGTGTGAAATTGTCCTCTCCTTGGATCTTTCTCCCAATATATTATCATATCCTTTGGAAAATATTTATGAAAGGTCCCAGGTTCAGTTTTACTCAGTGTATATATAAAACATATTTGTATCAAATGTATGAAGTGGAAATTGAAAAAGAAAATCACAACTTTCTTAATATTTTTATTTCTATTCAGATGAGATTATTGAAATTATATTATTTGCCTAGTCGCTTGATATATATCAAGAGACAAGGCAAGGAAGATGCTTGTTGCCTGAAGTGGAATGACCTGGGGGATTGTAGAAGATCACAAGTCTAAAGGAGGTGTGTCAGGTGTAGGTCTGTGGATCAGTGGTACTTACACCTGGCAGGGATATAATATGACAAGCTTCACAGAATCTAGCCTCACCATCTCTATGTCCACCGGCAGTGCTACTTAAAGAGAAAAGTTCATGCGCTTTATTATCAAAGACGTGTTGTGTGTTTCTCTGAGATGCTTTTGTTCTTCCCCGGTTGAGTGATACAGCAGGGAAACACACTCGGCTTGGTAAGAAAGCCTGTTTTGACGAGTCCAGTCAGAGATTACTTGCTCAATGTCTCCTTGATTCGCACCGCCGCTTGACCCTAGATGATCGAACGCTTTGTCTGTATCTAACAAGTGTCTCTATTGAGCATGCAGAAAAGTATACGGACATAAAAATATAGTCCACCTGTGTACATAATGTGTGCTTAGCATCTCTGTGTGCACGCATCATGTCCACAAAGAACTGCCCGAGAAAAATATGGCCTCTGCTTTCAACAAGAAATTGGGCTCAGTTACTTTAGTATTGAAAGTTTTTTGTTGAATCTGGGTGTGGGTTTTTACAGTGCACCAGCTGTTATCTTTTGTACATATATCATCTTTTCAAATATTCAAACACCATGTTTTCTTGATGATAGAAAGGAGTATATAAATATTTCAATACAACAGTTAGATGGATTTTATTAAGATTGTAGAATAAAGTTTTTATTATTTTCATTCCTATTTCTTTGAGAGAATTTCCATTTTGAAACTTTGACATTTTTTTTATATTCTAAAACAAAGTTTTCAGTTCTTAGACATATTACAAACAGATCAGTCTATAGTCTGCACTTATATATAAGTAATACAGACACATTGTTGGTAGTATCATCCTAGATCTGTGTTGTTTTATGGTGCTCTTATATAGAATGTATCAGCAACAATGGGCTAAGTGGTCTTTTTGTTAGGGATCTCATCAGGTTGGTCCTTTCTTCCTCATCAGGTTCACCCTGTACCAGTATACACCCACATCAAGGTCATGACAAGGGCAAATTCTGTGGATATTTGAACTTGGCCAAAAAGTTTTTAAGATGTGAATCAGCACTCGGGTAATGATCGCTGAGGGCACAAGGAGAAGATGTTCTTTGTTTGGTATCGGTGGAAACACGAGAGTGTGGAATCTAGATCTTCAGTGGCATGGCCCTAAAAACGGTCGCCGTCATCGTCGTCGTGACTCAGATGTGGCAAAGGATGGCTGGCAGCCTAAAAGCCCGGAAAGTGATGCGGTTTTGACACCGGAGAGTGGAGGAATGTTACGCATGACTCGGTCTCCCACAGCAAGCGGGCACAGCTCCGGGGATGTGGAGTGCAGGATGGTGGTGGTGGTGGTAGCAGAGTCAGGTAACAGGTGTGAGGCAGGTTGACAGCCATGTGTGCACTGAGGCGTGAAGCTCCCACCTCTACCTGCCTGGTACCTACCTCGGCAGGCAAGCATCCCACAGCACCACCACGTCTCACTGGCCCTGTCTGCCGGCTGCTGGTCTCATAAATCCAAATATAAGGAACAGGTATTCCTTGTGGCAGTGGCTTCAAGCCAGGGGGCACTGATGGAAAGTGGGATCAAAGTCTCACAACTCTTTAAGATCTTTTTTCAAAAATATTACTCTTAGATTTATAGTTTCGCATCCTCAAATGCTCCATGATGCTTAGATCTAATGGAGTACTCCAAGGCATTAGATGATGTATCGTGCGGGCCATTTTGCTTTCAAATGTCAAAATAAAAGTGTTTTGTGTTGCAATCTGATATCAAAGTAAGCTCATATCAGTGTCACTGTGCCATCAAATAGTGATTCATTCTCGTTTCACTTTATAAGTTTTAAAGATGTAGATATGAGGGAGAACCTGAGTCAGACATGTTTTATGCACCCTGGCTGTGTGCACTTGTTCTGACCTGCTGGACCAAACTCTGCCACTCCCTGTCCTCTCTTTGCAACCAATCTATATATGGAGGTAATTTAGCTTTTCACAGACAAACAAGACCTGTATTTATAGCATGTGACAGTGAGAGGGAGCTTGGGAGTGCTAGCCCTCGTTGGTAACCATGGCTCCCTGGTAACCATGGCTCCCTGGGGAGAGATGCCACTCATTGTCCAAATCCAGTAGCATCAACAAGCCGTCAATCCTATCCAAGGCTTTTGACACCATTCATTGAAAGATTTTCTTGTTGTTACAGTAATTACTAATTAGTTGCCATTATGGACAATTGTTCTCATCAAACAATTACCTGACATCTCCGGTAACCATGGAAATCACGTCAATTACATGGAAATAGTCTGTGCAATTTGAGCTAACAAATTCCAACATTACCTAATTGATTACAATCAATGTTGTGTTGTATAGATATACAATTCCTGTCTTGATTGATGTCATCTGGTGAAAATAAAGGAACCCATCTTATGTTAATTATATTTTTATATTGTTTTAGGTGGGGAGGAGGACAGTGATAAACCATTCATTAGTGAAACTAAAGGTATGTATTTTATTTAAGTATAACTATGTTTCTTTTTCATCAGCTGGTATTTTAGTTCACTAAGGTTGTTGATTATTATCAAGATGTCTGGCCTTTATCATGTTTAGCAACGAACAGGTTTGTGATATCTGAGTTTTCTCATGAAAGCCTGTTTCTTGGATGGAGAGGGAAAAAAGTGGATTCTGTTGTCAATTGAAAAGAACAAAAAGCCCCCATGGTCGACCTGGGTACAGTGATTGCGGGCTAATTGCCTCAATGCATGTGAACTTTCTCACGATCCTTGATGCTGGCTTGGCATGAGAGTGGATCCGAGGATGGAAGGCTTTGTCGCGATCCAAGAACAGATCCACTCCACACAAACCTGCTGGACATGGCCTTGTTGCCATGCTCATAGCTGCAAGCAATCACTGCTTATTTTGTTTCAGTAAAAGATGGGCTTCCAAATATGTTGTGTGGTTGGAAGCTGCAGGCAGTTGTCGTTTTAAGTAGGCTTCTATTTGCTAAAATGGATGTCCTCTCAAACACTAGAGATGTTTCAGTGATCACTTGAGGGGAAAATTTTCAGCCTCTGTTCACTGGTGCGAGTCGAAGCTGACAATGTCCAGAAAGGTCACAACACCTGAAGCACTCACAGGGGATGGACGAGAATAGCTCCTAAACACGGCACTTTGTGGGGTCAGGCAAGGGCGAAGCAGTCTGAGGGCTTTCTTGGCATCCACAATTCCCTGACCCTGCATCTTTGCGAGGGCAAATGAATGAAAACTAGAAAAGCTTGTTGTGAATGGAGTATCTTTTGTTGTCATTCAGCTAAGGCACTGGGGATGTCTTCATCAAAAGTTTGCACCGTTGCTGAGATCTAACTGTGCTATTTGTGGCTCGCAGCTTGTTTGATGGACATGCATGGCACATAGGGGTATCGAGTACATTCATTATCCCACTCCATTGCATATCTTAGGACAAAGCATTCTCAAAAGTTTATCAATAAACATATTTGTATGTGGACAAGATTTAGAACTTGGTGTGTTAGGTCCTAATAAGTTTTTATTTGAGATAAAAAAAAAGTGTTACTGATATGTGGTGTAAAGTATTCAGATTCACTTTTTAGGGAGCTTATTATTCAAAATAGTCATGAATATCAAAGAAACCAAACATTGGGAGTGTAGCCTGTTTTTTTGTTCAAGCATCGGGAGCATGACTTCCTGCAGTGAGCACACAGGGACTGTAAACTTTGCGGGAATCTTGGTACTCCATACAGGTGTCTCGCATAACAGCTTGATTATAGGTTTCTTAAAATTAAAATATATATTAGGTTAATGTGATTATGGCAGGCTTATTTTGTTGTTTATCAAATCTAGACTTTGTGGAGAACAGATCATAAGAGAAGTTGTGTTTTAATTACTTTACTTTTGTAAATGGTTTTGTAGACAAGTCTATATGTCCCAAATGTTAATGTGTATATATATCATCACATAAATAATGTTGATTTGATTATAAGTCACACCACAAATATGGAGGGGGAAATACATCTGATTGTGTAATATATTCAGAATTGTAAAGGACAATAGAGTGATTGTAAAATCAACTGAGGAAATAGGTATATTGAAGGGAAGTGGGCAGTTGATAGTTTGATTTTTTAAAAACCAAACAGTGAACAGTGCCATGTTTTGAGCAAATCTTTCCCAGACATGTATATAAAGTTATGTGCTTGTTATCTCCCAGAAATCCCATGTATATGGTTATCAGGCAGTAAGCCACAAAGAGTGGTACACATGATCAGTTACCTGATATGACATCATGTGTAAGCAGGTATATAGAATGTCTCGGCAGAATGCTAAGATGACAAAGTATCCCTTGCTATCGCCTAGTCCGGACAAGTTGATGGGTGATTGGGCCGATCAGCAATGACGCAAGCACAATCTCCGGACTAATGGGATGGGCTTTGTCATGAAGATAGATCACCGAGGCCATATATTTGATCAGTGGGAGGCATTTATGACCCATTGGAGCAGTTGAATGGGTATATCTCTGAAGATGAGATACGGTCTTAGATGTCCGTGTGCAGTCAAGCTTGGTTAGTCGATTGAACTCCGAGCTGCAGAAATATGGTAGCCTTCTACATGGCATAAAATCATATTGTCTGGCAATTAAATTATTGTTTAGATTTATTTATTCTTTCAATAAAATTACAAGATATTCTGTTTAAATAATTTTATTCTGTTTAAATAATTTTATTCTGTTTAAATAATTTTATTCTGTTTAAATAATTTTATTCTGTTTAAATAATTTTATTCTGTTGAGTTAAAAAAAAAACACATTTTTTTTAGCAAAGTTGACTCTCCCTGATGCATTTCAGGGTGATTTTAATCTTCCTCATAGAAGAGTCAGCAGGACACAATATATTATAAAGGCATCTTTGCTCTTGAGGCCGTCACTTTGTCCAACAGATGATCTTCTTTCTGTGTCATCATGACAAGGATTTAACATGAAAGGTTTATGAAAGGTCAAATTAGAGAAATTTGGGGTTAAATTAAAGTCTTTGTGAGGGTTTAGTGACTTCACATCATTTAGACATTCCTCACGTCTTATTCATGTTGGCTGTCCTGATCAAAAGATCAGAAATGTACAGGTTTGAACAGTTCTATTTTCCTAAATCCATCATATAGATGAAAGCCATTCAAGTGTTTTTGTAATGGTTGGAGGGGGGAGATTTTAGGGAGGGGGGTTGTCCACTTTGAACAGAATCTCTATTTCTATAGGAGTGCAAATATGGTGTTATTAAAATACTGGAGGCAGATTTGGTGTGGAGGAAAGCCAAATAGGCACACAAAGGAAGGTTGAGATTACATTGGGCCGCTATACATACACACAGGATAAATTGGCACTGTGACTTATGAGGCTGATAAAGAGAAAGAGAAACAGTTCTCAACATGTCTACATGCTTCACCAACACCAATTGCCGTAGCTGCACTCCACCAGTGAAATCACTGCCTTAAATGAAAGTCAACAAAAGCAGCCCCCCCCCCCCTTACTCACACTCCCATTGAATCAAATGCTCTCCAGCAATCATGGAAGAGGTGGGTGTAGGTAAGGGTGTGGGATGGGAGGGGGGGTGTTGTTGGAGTGTTTGGGGGAGGGGGGTTAAGGGGGGGTACTTTCATTGGCGAAAAATGACATCAGATTGGAGTCATCTTATATGTAATGTAGCTCTTTGTAATCTCTGACAGATATTAATTAAACAATTGGCAAAAGCTGAATTGTCAATAATGACCTGCCAGTGAGGCAGTGACCTCCTCCATTCTATGACAATGAGGATTTATTAGTGTGGTCACGCTGAAGGACACAATAAGATCACATTGAGAATACACTTAAACGGATGGACATATATGTCTTATGCCATGCGTGCCATTTTAGGGTTGAAACTTTGAATAATTGGAAAGTAGTCATTGAGAAATATTGGGTAATAAGAACATAAGAAAGAAGACGATGGGGAAGGGGAAGGGGACTTGACATCATTGACCCTGTGTAAGTCCACAATGTGTCAAGGAATGAATAGAGGAAATCAAGTTTGTGCGTGGATGTTGAACTGTGGAATGCCATGCAGCCATCTTGAAGGTTGGCAGGTCTGAGCAGGGAGCACCGTTTGTTCCCTAATCCTCCTCCACTGATCCTCATGCCTCACACCGAGATGAATACTCAATGGCAGCCACAAAAGCTGATCCACAAATAACCTTGGCTTGCTCTCGTTCTGCATGGATAAATGGGATTTTCTTCTGCATCACTTGTGTGAACATGTAATCAACCTACTTTTAACAAATTTGCAAACAAATTAGTTGTCATGATGAAAAGAATTGGCATCATCTGTCAAAAAATAATTTCACTTATCAATAAAAATCCCCCAGTGCCCATTAAGCCATAATTTGCACAATTTTAACAAATTGAAGCACACCACTTTTTTTACACATATATTTATAACAGCAGGTATTACCGTACACTCAATCTTTCAGCCAAGAATTGTTGACCACACAAAAATTTCCTATTTTCGCAGACACTGCTGTTTATTATATACATGTATAAATACATCTTTAAGTATTGGGCCATCATATCTAAACAGGATAAAAACATTTATGACGATTTCCTTTTGAAGAGCAAAACTACTTGGCCAATAGTGTACAGAGAGATGAGGTGCTTGAGACATAACCTATGGCTGATGCCCATCCCAGATGTGATGTTGTATTATGATACTGCCATCATCAAAACTTCCTCATTGAGGCAAGAAAAAGAGCAAAGTGTCATTTTACTGGCAGATCATTAACAAATCAAAGACACTCTCTGACAAAGCACCATTGATTAAAATATACATTTCTGACATATTTCCAAAAATCAGTTTCAAGGGCAGCTCACAAAGACTGAGATGAACAAAAAAATTGCCATCAAAGTATTTGAGATACATAACAGTTGTGAACAAGTGCATAAATACCAAGATAGCATTGATGTATGGACCAAGAGATAAATATATTGATTACATGGTGTGACTCTGCACCAGTCTCTCAACTTTTTTGGTCAGTTTATCAAGATATTTTTTCTGTGACACAACAGCATTCAATTTGAGGCAATATTATGTTTGATACATCTTTGTTTGTGCCATTATTTTGGACTCACACTGTACAAGGAATGTTGTTTCAGACATTTTTTGTTTTTATTATTTTTTTTATTATTGACCTCGACAGGGCATTTGATAATTTGATAACCATCAGATAGTAACTGTGCTGATGATGTCAGACTGAAGCTAAAGGATGATGCAAAAGTTGTTGTATTTTGAACTTTTTGATTAAACAATGAATCCAGGTATGTGAAGATGAGATCATACTATTACATTCACTCTGTTTAACAAAATGTTTAATGATGCTATAATTATTGATGCGAGGTAATGATTTGTAACTGATACTTTTCCTTAAACTGTTTCCTTTGCTAAAGAGAAAACATTTGTTCTATATCTATAGTCTTTTAAATTCAGAAAAATAAAGTTTGTTGCCAAACAGAAACAGATTTTAATAAAAGAATTTTTTTTTCTGTTAATGGAAAACCAATTCTCCTAATTAAAGTTCATTTGTTCATTTGCTTTGCCTAAGAGTGCAATAAGGCATGTATTTTTTTGCAGGATCTTGTGAAGCAAGTGTCATGCAACATGCAAACATTGTGTTTATGGCTGCTTTGGCTAGTTACACATCCTTGTAGGGTTCTGATACTTGCGCAATGTGGACAGAGGCACAGCAGTTTACCTTGGGGTCTTAGCTTTCAATCTCTTTGGTTAATGTAGGCTGCTTTGTGGGCTCAGTCAACATGCACCTGGAGATGTATGATGTCAATGCTCTGAGACTTAGGCAGCTTAAATATATGCCATCTAAAAACACTTTACACTACAACCATTCTTGGAATCAGTATAAATGTTCTTGTGAAAAAGTTTTTCTCAGAACCAGTGATAAAGTTTTGTGGAATATGAAATTCTACATTTTATATGATGATAAAGATAGATGTTGGATGGGTCATCAATCATTTTATATTCATTAAGTAAATATTTCCAATATCAATCCAAATAAGAAACATAGTTCATAGTCCAACCATTTACATTTGTGTCTATGGTGATGCAGTGTGTGTTGCTGGGAAAATAAACTTTGGAATAAAACATTCAAAAGTTATGTATTTTAACAAGTTTAAAACCACAGAAAGATATTGGAGGGGATGAAAAAACTTGTAGAAGGAAAAGATATATTTGCTTTTATTGAAGCACAAATGGGATTTTGTTTCAGTATATAACTCTTAGCATTGTGTTGAAAAGATGTGAGATTATTTGGACAATCCATGACCAGGCTTATTGCTGGTTTTGTAGCTTATTTTGTAAAGTGTGCTGCTTTATAACCCATGAAGCCCTACTAAGTGTGTTGCTGTGTGGTTTGGATTGCCATTAGTGTTGTGTGTGCTTGGTTTCCAGGTAAACATCATATATGTATATACAATGCCTTCTTAGCATCTCAATATGAGACACATCAAGATGCCACGTTGTGTTTCCAGATTACACACTCTAAAGTAGGCAAATATATAAAAACTAATGCCCGCATCTTAACATGTCAGCTATTATTACTTTTTAAAAGTGCAAAAGGATAAGTGCTGAGTTATATATTATTATTTACACATGAATATATGTGTCCTTCTATCACATGTGTTGATGCAAAAGATTGGCTGGGATAAGGACGGGTTTAGTACTAATCAGACGCCATGATGAATTGTGGCTGCAAAGGTCAGTTGTTGGTCGCAGTCATCACATGGTCACGGTTGATTGGATGTAAATGGTGCAATCAATGGGGGGTTGGTTTGCAGAGCTCTGCAGCAGTAGAAGTTGACAATGTTAATCCAGCATTGAGATCTCCTACATGTTGTAACCCATCTCAGATTGGGAGCCCATTGATCTCCTTGGATAACTTCTCCCTTGCTGAGACTGTTTTGTGTCCAAACTTGAGGATAAAATGTGGCAAGGGGCGGAGGACTCTATAACAGCAGCCATTCAAGCGCTGAACTGTGTGCACAGCTCAAATGATGCATGGGTGCAGCCAAAATCCAGGCTTGATTGGGTGCAGATCCGATGGTGCTCGGTGAGGCGCGTCAAATACCTCTTGGAGCTCTTGAGAAAAAAGATGCCTGATTGTATGGCGGGATTGTATGCTGGTGGTGGGAACTTGTCCTGATCTGCCTCAGGGACAAGCACCTATTGATACCTGAGCTGTGATTAGGGAGACTGATTTGCACAATACACAGATGACCCCCACCGACCTCATAGATCCTCCACAAGCATATGACAGCCCCATATATAATGACACTGCAGCCAAACTGGCTTGCCTGTATCAGGTCACCCCATACAGAATATAATATAAATTGATATTCAAGATCCCGGCACACACACACACACACACACACACACACACGTGAATTCATGGTTCAGAGGCTTATTGAAAGAGCTCCCAGATCAAAGAAGATTAAGTTTTGAAATGTGGATGGATTTTGCCAGAGGTCATTTGGTAATGTCACGCTTTATGTGTTTACTGAGGATATATAACATCTAATAGTGGATGACGGGCCATATGTAACTAAGTGTGTGTGTGCACACATCACATAGATGTAACTACGTTGCTAGGGAGCTAATGGAATGGTCTGCGCCTGGTCTTATGTATCTTATGTCTTTATCAGATAATGTGAAAAGAGATGATCATGTCTAATCATGATTTTCAATAGAAAAAATATCAACTTCTATTTTTGCTCATGAATATTGATCTGAAATATAATGCTGTTTGTGTTCATTTTTCAAACCCAGATAATATAAGAGTAAAGGAAAGTGATATAATTGCATGGGATGAAAACTTTGCGATCTTGTTTATTTGCTGCATAGTTGCAGGGGAAGTTGTATAATGTTATGTATGTATTTGTGAAGCATTTGATGGCGTGATTCAGAGCAGGCACAAAACATCAGCACTTGCCAAGTCATTGATGTCTTTACAAAGTCCAGCAGAGGCTTTGCTTAAATCTCTCAAGTCTGATTTACAGTACCAGTGAGTGTTCAAGAAATGCTCTGGAAATGGGCCAAGAGTAATCGTGATCCAGGGAGGGGCCTTGAGATGTTAAATAGCAGCATGGCTTGCCCTGCCTGATTAGTTGAATCTGATCATTGATTGGTAAATGATATTTCTTTGCAATATTGTTTGGTAGTCAAGACTTAAAATCCTAGAGTTATATAAAAAATTATTTGTGGGCAATGATAGACATGAAAATAATATGCTTCAGGTGAATGGAAAATCATGATATTTTTTAATCCTTTCAGCTGAATGAGTGAGCAGATGGTTTCTTAACAACACAGTAAAGTGTATTGATTTGGTGTACAATACCTGAACAGTGATGGCAATACAAATCAGTAATATAAAATCTTTGATTACATATTAATCAGATAACTCAAAAAAAATATCTCACCTGAATGAAAAAAAGAATATTATCCAAAATTATTACTTTTATGCTTTTATTTCCTGATTTTGATGAATTTGCTTCTCTGGTTCATGTGATTGGTGGAGTTTCTTGTTGGTGGTGATAAGACCCTTGTTGAGGTCACTGATCAAACAGAGGTCAGATCATGTCTTCCTACTCGCGACTCCTTATTGAATCATTCAACATTCTCAGAATCCAAACAGAAAAAAAACCTCCCGCAACACCCGTTATGGAGACTTCCTCATGCCCGCCTTGGTCATGATCCGAGATTGTGACTGTTGCCTTACCTACTGCACAGCTTCACATCCTGGGTTTGTTTTGGTTGCAAATAGATAGAACATCAAAACAGACGGCCCAGAAAGTTTTGGAACCGTTATCATTGTTATCGATCCATGACAGTTTTCAGTATGACGTTGGGAAAGTATTTCTGACTCAGTGTCATTTATATCACTTCATGATTAATCAGGTAGAAAAGAAATGTCATCTGCTATATAGAGAATTACAAAAAAATCATCACATCTTTTGCCTAATGTTGAAATTTTTTATCTTTTGTTTTGTCAAGATCTGCTTTTTTTTGGAGATATAAAAAAAAGTATGAGGACTGTTCAGTTGATTGAGACAAAAAGAATATCAGATTTTCTGTCCAGTCTGATTGGATCCTACAAAACAAACCAAATAAATAACTTCCCGAAGTTCAAACTCATTGGAAATAAATTTGGGCAAATTTAAGAAATAAATCTTTCAGTTTAAAAGAATGGTTTGGAATGGGCACCTAATATTCTGATATCTTGATACATACTTTGACAGATTTGCAAAATTCCAATTTTAATAATCACAACGTCTTTATTTGGAAAGATATTCAGTCAGTGTCATTCAATGTGAGTTGATATTTAAATGTAAACAAAATATGCTAAATTGGGACAAGTCATGACCTCAAAAGCACAATTTTTTTAAGACAAAATTTGTAAATAAAAATAGCTACTCAGCATGACACAGCCTTTGACAGTGTTTCATACATTGCAGTTATTCATTTGTGTCTGTGTTTTGCCCTTAAAAAAAACAAAACAACACATGGTGGGTCTTTAAGAAATATTGTTTCCGGAGTGCTCCAGGGAAGCGTGTCATTCCAAGAAGGTCAGTCAATTTTTTGGTGGCAGAGTATATGGCGCTACAATGAAACGTGCATTCCTGGTACGGCCCCTCTCTCCAGGACACGGTTCAATGTATGACAACCACCCTCATGATGTTACCAAGATAAAAATAGATGCCATCAACTCGACCGGGGTGAATATAAAGGGAAGAAGAAGGAAAGTCTGACGTCAGGTCATGGGCCAGTAAATGCTTGAGTTGACTAGCACACCTGATGCTGATGTGGTGTCGCTGGCAGTTTTAATCATCACAGGTTTGTTATCCACATCCTGTTGAACGTGAAGTCACCAGTGCTTCAGTTTGTGGACAAAGTTCAGTTGTAGATAGCGAGAGGAACTGAACACAAGGCCTGGAATGACATCAGATCACTTGTATGTTATCACTGAATTATACAGCACGTGTTCTCACTTCCTCGCCAGCCTGACTGGCCATACACTTTTATCAACACGGAGTCTATATTGACAAACTATCTGTCTTCACAATGGGAATTCATCATGGTAGGTTCATCTTTGATTCTCTCTTACATTTGTGAGCCCATTTCTGACATTCACGTCCTCGTCTTCAGAGAGGAAAGTTTTGATTCTGCAGATATGGAGATAGATTTAGTCGTGGTGGAAAAAAACTCCAGCAGTTCAATGGGTTTCACTGCCTGGAGGGTTGTCATGACTTGTTGGGCCTCGGCCAATTTCAGTTACAAAATCAACAAAAAGTGATTATCATAGTTTTTTAGTTAAACTTAATTGTGTTGAGTAGAATGAAACGTTGAGATGATATCCATCTTTATTAATGTACATATATATATATATTTCTGGCTTTTCATTATTTTTGCTTGTTTATGTTATGAATCACTTGGGATAGGTGTGGCTTGCTTGATGTAGAATTAGGAAGGACAAACATTTCTGCTTCAGCATACACAGCAAACGCCTTCAATGGTGTTCGCTATTATTTTTAAAAGATCCTTTTGAGTGGTTCATGAAAGACAGGATCCAAATATGGCTGAGATTAAACATGACTGGCGATCACGACGTGGAGAAGGTGGTCGTGAGTAAAGGATCCTGATGATAAGGAGTACCTCCCCGAGATGACACTCATTGTCAGACACTTTTAGGAAGACACTTCAGAGAAAAAAATAGTATTGACCTGAGATAAAATAAGATGTGGACACCTAAAAAAAAAATCTGGTTTCAGTTTAATACTCTGAAAATTACTTTTTGTTTCACTCAGCCTTAAAAATGTCCAAAAAAATGTGATATGACTTGATACAATATTTTATCTTTTTTATACTGGACACAGTTGCCATTTAGTTATTTACCATTTTGCATATGAATAATTTTAATAGGATTATGGTGTATTGCAATTTGCTTGTTTTGATTTACTACCCACTCTTAAGATGTGTTGCCTACTTGCATAAGCTGAGATAAGAGCCAATTGCTAAGATAAAATAAAAACATATCTATCTTTTGTTTTTGTTTTACACCTTGGAACAATAGAGAAGAGGCTCAAATAAAAATATAAGTGGTGAACTTTAGTGTTATGGTGACATGAGCAACTACAGGAAATCTACTGATGTCAGTATATTGGCTATTCTTTCTTTATTTATTTTTTAACGATCATAATATTTTGCAACATATCTCATTATTTTACATGGTTTAAAAAAATATGATTTGTAGCAATCTACTAGATTTGATCAAAGTCCATCAATTGATTATTTTGTAATACACATTATGCTCACTGGAAAAAAAAAACTTTTGAAAAAAAGAGTGTAAATCTTAATATTGAAATTACCTTGAACAAAATTTAGCATTTGCATTTCAATGTCTGTTACAAGTATATATTTATTTTTTATGATCAACCATTAATTTGTTTACATAAAGAAACTTTCTATCAGGAAATCCTGCTATTTTTTTCCATCAGTGAGTTTGTTTAACTATAAAGATATTCAGGAATATGAGTAATATTCTTATGTCTGAAATCAATGCATAATTTACACCTGCTGTGGATGGGAGTGACTTGTATATTTCTTGGCAGATCGGTATCTGTAGCATCAACTCCCAAGACTCCAAACTAAGTCAACATCAATAATATTTTCTGCATCCAAGCATGTTGTATTGAAAGCTGCTGTAGGGCTGACTGATGAAGTTCAATATCTTTCTTCTGTATCCGCAGTGAGACTGCAAGAATCGATGCAGGCGTTAAACAGTGATCAATTCTCCATAATTTGTGGTTTTGAAACAGACAATACCACCAATTTCAGCCCACGTTAAGTTAACATGTGTGAACCCCCAGTGTTGATGCATAAATCTGCATCTTTTCATCTCTCAGGTGATGATCGCTGTTTCTTCGTTTGTTTCCATGACAATCTGATTACCTGGATTGATTTCTTTGATGAGGTGAAATCAACATTGATAGAGCAACGTGACACCCAGGCGTCAGAATCAGCGAGAGAAACGTTGGTTAATTGTGATGGCAGCATTGATTTTGCCTCATCAGGGGAAAAGGGAGAAAAATGTGAGCAAGATCAGACACATTCCACATGCCAGCGAGACTGGCAGAAAGGATGGAATGTGTGCATCTGGGTGTCGGTATTGATGAAATCTGATGAGGCTGGGGAAACAAAAAAAAATAAAGTCAAGTGGTATTGAACTCGTATATGTTATTGATTGACAAATACTGCCAACTTCTGATTGGGAGACATCATGGCTCATCAAATATGACTCCTGACAAGTGATTGACAGATATTGTGGCTCATCAAATCTGACTCCTTTCAAGTGATGGACAGATATCTTGGCTCATCATTATTAAGGAAGATCAAATTATAATTTCCATATTTGGATAAAAGGATATTTTTTTATTATAAGTAGGAATCTCACTTGCTTTGGTTTCTTTGATAACCTAATGAGAGTACAGTTATGTGTTTGATGATACTGTGGAATGGAAGGTGGCAAACATGCAGTAATTATTTAAAGCATTCACAGATCACAGTACAGTCTAATGGGACAATGTGTGGAGAGAGTAAACGGTGCCGTACACTTGCTGAACATATTACATCAGGTGGATGCAGGTTTATGGACATCAAATAGATTATTTGCGGCCTTCTCTGATTAGGTAATGTTCATTTACATGGCTGTAATTGTAATTAAACAGGTCATTGTGTGGCTAGGTCAAGGGCTTTCCGGTTCGGAAGCGGTTCTTTAGGGACGCACCCTATGGGGAGGCCGCTGCGCATGCTGTGGAATGCAAATCATTTGCGATGCCCATTGAGGAGAAATAATATTTGTAAAATCATATAATCCCCTAAGATCAAAGTGGAACCCTGATTTGGTGGCTTTGAAGCGGTGGCTACATTGCGGTGTTGTGTTTCTCATGTGGTATGAGTTGTATTGTCTTTGGGAGTAATCTGTCCCATTATAAACATAGAGCATGCAGCTTTCTTACATTTAGAGAGGCTTGCAATTGTTAGTGCCCCAGGCTTAATGCTTCAGCCTCCCCATCTAATGACAATTAAGGCAGCCAGGTATGAGGTCTTAATGAGCAAGATGCAGCTCTAAGATTTACTGTCAATATGCCCATATATGGAACACTGGCAGCATCTCCTGTTATTTGTGGAGGTTCTTTTTAGAATTTGACTTTTTCTTATGTATCAGTTCTTTAAAATGACACTGAAAAGTACAAAATTATATGTACTTAATCAGATTTGGCTAAATTCAGTTGTGGCAAAAATTTAAAAAAAGAAGATTTTGTTTGGTTTCAAAAAACCAAGAATTTAGATATAAATATATCCTCCTTTCAAAAAAATAGAATTACAAAATGCTTTATTTTTAGATAGTGATATGTAGATGCAAGAAAATTACTCTTTTGTGTGAAATTGCTGTCTTCCGAAATTTGATATATTTTCTGACAAGAAATGCTATGTTGTGAATTTATCCATGGAAAGCACAAAATCAAAATAGCATATATTCATGTCTAAGATAATAGCTTGAGACAAGTGCCTGTCATGTTGGCCTCCCTGCAGTTTACTGCACGGTAACACCCAAGATCAAATGTTTCAGTTCTACAGCTTTTAGGTCAGAGGACATTGTTTAGGGAATACCAGGGGAGTCAGGCTTGTCCGTGATGGAGTACAAAAGATGAGGCAGTGCCCGTACACACAGGTGGAGGTATGCGGAGGGAGGCAGGTATTTGCTCCCTGCTGACCTGGGGGGCTATTGTGAGGGAGAGGCCAGCCATTGTATTTGCTCACCCAGGGGTGCAGCTTCTAAAGGGGCAGGCCCATACTCATTGCACCACAGGGTGTGACACTGCAAGAGGCTCAGGTGAGTGTGTTTGTGTTGAGCTGGGATGGTATTTGTGGATCACCTTGTGTGCATGTAGGGGCAGGGATGCTTGCCTGGCCATTTCAGTGGAGGGGGGAGACAGGGGATCACAACATAGATATGCTAATGAGGAGTGAGTGAGCTCCACCCCCACTCTGGTAGACCCACATATAGCTAGCTAGCAGGGCATCTCAGTGACTCAGTCACAACAAACGCCCAACGCCAGTCTACACCCACCTGCAATCTTACTTACCATACCTTCACATGGAACTTTTTTGAATCAGAATAACTTTGGATATACCACACACATGAGGAGTAAAAAGAAATTCACTCAAAGATTTGGAGGTTACCAGAAGTGTGTCATGGCTCCTCAAGGTAATTAAACATTTATTTGGTTTTCACAGGTCTGGAGTTCAAACAGCACAATACACAACTGTACATGGTACAGTAACAGTTCTCAGTTTCCAAATATGGATGTTGATATCCAAGGTTACAATCAAATTGTCATTGTCACTGAGGTATCCTGTAAGTTTTGATTCTCACTCAGGATGGTTGATACACAGCAAGCTTGCTAGGTGGTAATTGGCAGCTTTCTGGAGCAATCCGGAACAGTCACTTCACAGTTTTCAAGACGTGTGAAATCTACAAAGCTGTCTGGGATGCGAGACTTGGGTGTATTCTCAGCTTCAAGCTGGGATGGCTTTCTCAGTGGGTGAGAAACTCGGGGAAATAGCAAGTGTCATATACACCTCCACACCCTCATGATGTGATATAAATATAGGGATGGAACATGTCACCAGTACTCAGTATTCTGTAACATTGTGTACTTGCAGTATTAGACGGAGGAGAGCAATCCCAGACCAGAGAAGATCTCGTAGTAATACCACAGCATCAAATCAGCACAAGCTCAGTAGATCAGGTGTGTATTCTATCCTCCCATCTCTTGTGAATTGTGACATTTATTGTGACATAGAGTGGGAAAAAAAAATATTTTGTTTAATTGGAAATTTTAGTTTAATGAAATGCATTTACAAGTGAAGAGAAGTTCTCAGTTCAGAAAATATTGTTTTTTGATTGTATTCAACTTGTGAATAATATAAGTGTACATCTTAAAATTTTTAAATCAGAATTATATGTTTTTTTGAAACAGGATCTTGATGAAGATTTTGAAGATTTCCGTCCACTTGTGATAGACACACAGAGAAAGTCTTCCACCTCAGAACTGCCACTGGTGCTGCCATCTGGTAGTGAATCATTACACAACAGTCAGAGACATCTGGTGCCAGAGAGACTAAGTCGACAGAGCAGTGTCTCCTCAGACACAGCTAGCAGACCCAGATCATTGTCTCTGGACAGATTAGAATCTAAAACTTTTTTATCGAGCAATGAGTTTGCTCTAACCTCAGAATTCTCAACATCTCAACCTTCCATTATGGGCACACCCACCAGTGGTGAAGCATCATCTGCTAGCACGCCCTCTAGTAGCAGCTCACAGAAATCAACTCCAACTTCTGGACCTGGATCTGCTCCATACAAAGCCAGACGCAAAAATGATAAGGTATAAAAACCACAAAATATTTGTTTGGTGCAAATTAAAAAAAAAAGATTTATTTATTTATTTTAATTATTCACTTGAAAAAATATAAGCAGAAGAAGAAAAATGATTATGTTAAAAAGATCAAGATATTGAGATAAAACATTTGTTCTTTTCCCATTCCTCAGATCTTACCAGTAAGTGTGGAACATGGAGAGAAATTCATCTGTCCGATCTGTAAGGAGGAGATGTTTGACCAGCCAGAACTTACCAAACACATCCGATCTCACAACGCCTCAGCACCCATCTCAGCCAATACCTGCACCATCTGTGGCAAGGTAAGCTTATCTCAAGGTCTCATGCAAGTCTCAAGGTTTATCATTATGCACTTCAATTTATAGACATATTTTATGTTATCCTCAACAATATATCTAGCATTAATTTGATCTTTATTTTTTTTTAAATGACAATATAAATAAATGCCTCTTGTTTGAGAATAACCAACTCCAGCTGTCAATTGTAATTCAACTTCATTTATTTTAAAGACCATTTGTCTTTCTATTTTGTACATGAACAAATCATTGTTATAGGTTTTGAGCTCCCAGAGTTCCCTTGACCGTCACATGCTAGTCCATTCCGGCGAGCGCCCGTTTAAGTGCCGCATCTGTAAGATGGCCTTCACAACAAACGGCAACATGCATCGCCACATGCGCATCCATGAGAAGGAGCTGGAAAATGGTACAAGCACCACCCCAAGAGATATAGCCTCCAAATCTCGCCGCCGCCATCATGCCGATGACATGTCCTTTCTGCTCACTCCCGGATCATCCGTATCATCCAGAACTTCATCCGTGAGCACCGGAGCCAAGGCTGTCTCTTCCATAGATGTTGACATTCTGGCCGCAGCAAGTGCTTCAAAGAGAAAGTTGAGTTTTGGGGAACACTCGGATGAGTTGTCTGCATTCATGCCTGTGAAGCGCCGAGTGACTCTCTCGGAGGGAGATCACCAGGATCTTGCCACCAGGGAGACCATAGTCCCAAAGTTCCGCATTATGGAACACAAGCCCAACATGATGTCTTATACCTTCCCCAGCAGCGGATCTCACACATTCTCCATGCTGCCTAGAAAGGTGAGATTAATTTTTTAAGAAGTTAGAGATTAACATACTTTTATCACCAGGTGGTGACAGCACTCAAGGTATGCGTGTGTTCACAGAAAAGGAACAGAAATCTGTAATTTGATTTTGTGGGAATATTTACAATTGTCTATATTCTAAAAATTATTTTGCCAATCTATGTATGAAAAAGAGCCCTGTTTTATGATATGATGCCTTATTTATTTGCAGACAAGCAGCGTGGAGAATAAGACCAATAGCGCTGATCCTCTGCAGTGTCCGGTGTGTTCCAGAACCTTCCTGTGTAAATATGGACTAGACACCCACCTCGACACTCATCAGAATGAGAACGTCACCTGCAAGCTGTGCTTCATGACCTTGGGATCAGCCAAACACCTGTCAAAGCACATGTCCAAAATCCACTGTTCCCAGGAGAACCCACACGACGAGGAGAACCTGTCAGAATACCGCATGGCTTCTATCTCAAGGTCCATGGTTCCGGTCGGATTCCATGAGCTGGGATTCATGGATTTTTCTACAGAGAAATTCCCTCTGGTTGCCCGTGCATGGTGTGAGGGGAATCCGCGCCGTGCCAGTAGTAGCTACCACAACTTTGTGTGCCCTGACTGTGATAAGTCGTTCCCTTGCCAGAGCGCGCTGATGATGCACTGCAGTAGCCATACGCAGGACAACACCACCGTCTGTGATACATGTGACTCTGCCTTCCCCAGCCCCAATGCTCAGAAGATCCACGCCCTGCAGCACATCGGCACTAACATCGTCAACAACTTCACCAAAACCATCGAAAAAGATCCAGAAAATGAGCTCCATGAGAAAGTGTCCAAAGAAGAATTTCTGGCTGTCCTTGACCTTAAGACCTCCGGGAGCAAATTGAAGAAGGAGTGCGAGCGAGAGAAGCGCTCTCGTAGACACAAGGAAGATATGAAAATGAACCAAGATTACTTCATCAAACTGGGCCAGGCTAGTTATGCTAAGAATGCCTCCGCCTGGCTGAAACATGCAGCAGCCCGAGAATACTTGGACCACAACAGCACCAACGACTTTGCTGACATTCAGCAGATCATCAAGGTTGCTGGTCTGCCAAAGGTCATGACCTCTCAGCTCCCGTCACAGTCTCAGTCTGGCCAGTCCATGGCCATCTCAGACATGCCTAAGCTGCAGCGTATGCCGCCACCCCTCATGCCTCGGCCACACCAGACACTTCTCCCACAACCTCCTCCACTCAAAATGATGTCGACAGAACCCACCAAGATAAAGGTCGAGGTCCCAGACGAGGACGGAGGAGTCCCCATCAACAGCCAGTACAACGTTATCCACATCGCACCCAAAGATCAGGATGACCGCGACATGCAGAAGAACTCGGACATCTTTGTCTGTGGCTATTGCAATGAGACATTTAGCAATGCAAGGGCTTTCAAAAGTAAGTTGCATCTGTTATACATTTAGCTTAAAACAAAAAAATATTGTGGAGAAAAAAATATAAACAGTATTAGTGTTATTTGTCTGGTTAATAAAAAAAAAAATATTTGTTGAATATATTTCGCATTTAAAGAATTGTGAAAATGAGGAGCACTTTTTAATTACTGATTTACTGGTATTCAGGTCATGAGCGAGCACATCTTGGCCTTGCTCCATACAAGTGCCACCAGTGTAGCTATTCCAGCGCAGACAAAAGCACTCTGATTCGCCATCTCCGCACCCACAATGGCGAGCGCCCATTCCAGTGCAAGGTTTGCGACTTTGCATTCACCACCAAGGCCAACTGCGAAAGACATGTCAGGTGAGCAGATTTGATTGGATATCCTATATGCCTGTTCCATGTTTGCTTTGAGTCAGTACCAATTGTTGTTTTAAGTTTTAAAAATCTTTATTGGCATGTTTCCCCTTCCGTAACGAACTCACAGTCAAGCATGTCAAAACCTCATGATAAGCATGTTTGAACTGTATCTTGTGCATTGTGTTATTCATTTGCTACTCTAGAATCCACCAAAGGGAAAAAAAATCCCCAAACATATCTGTCATATCTTGCATTGAGTTGCTACATTTGATTTTGATGTTTTAAACTGTTTGTTTATTATTCGCTGTTTGTTAGATGTTGTTGTGTATTGTGGCATGTTGTGCATGGTGGCTGTTTGTGGTTGGTTGCAGGAAGAAGCATGCTAAGGAAAACAAGCAGGAAATTGAGGAAGCTATAGGCTACAATGAGTTCATGCAGGAAGGAGCAGTGGAGATAGATGCATTTGCTTCCCCTGATACCATCTGCAAGTATTGTGGCGAGGACTTTAAGTTCTTCCGGGCCCTCAAGCATCATCTCAGGTCCCACAGTAGCTGTAAAAACAAGCCGTTCTTGTGCAAATTGTGCAAGAATGGTTTCTCCACAAAGGCCAACTGTGTCCGTCACGTCCAGAAGCAGCATTTGGAGATTGAACAGAGCCATCTGGAAGAGAACATCTACGTTAATGAGGCCCTGGCTGAAAAAATGGCAGCAGAGATGTCAGGTTCCGAGTCGTATCCCAATTCCAGGGCATCCAGCCCAGGGTTTAGTGGAACTCCCCAGATGTCACCCAGGCCCATGTTGACGCCACCCTCTTCCCTGTCGCCGCATCCCTCCATGCGCCTGCCACTGATGGCGCCACCACGTCCGTCCGCAGCATCCAGCCCAGCATCCTCGGTTGCATCTTTCACCCTCAAGCAGGAACCCATGGATACCGAGCATGAGCAGCCGATTGACTTTTCCATGAAAGCAAGTCCATTGCCCAGGTCGGTGCCAGAAGCCCACAAGAATGCACAGTCTCTGCCATTTGGTACCTACAGTGGCCCTAACCAAACCAACAAGGTCGCTGATGAGCAGCCTATGGACTTGACAGTGCACAAAAGAACCCCAGAGAAAATTGAGTCTCCCGTCCCAAATGTGATAAAGAGCTCTTCTGGTCCCAGTTGTAATACTCTCCATAAAGTAAGTAGCCTGGCAAGTCATAATAGTGGTGGTGGTAGCATGTTGGTGGAAGGATCTGGTAGTCCCTACTCACTAGGTGGAACCACTGGTATATTCCAATATGGGGGCGCTGTAAACCTGTCTCCAGATGGCGCTGGTTTGGATTTGGTGTCTGCATCACTAGGTGGCAGCTCTCATCATCCCATGATGCCACCAGAGATGATGGACCTGAGCGCTTCCTATCCAGCGATGTATCCCTCAGCGGCTTCCTTCCTCTCTGGTCAGTTCACTACTCCTGACTATGGAATGCTCCGCTACAAGAAAGAGTACCAAAAATTCTACAACCCAGTGGTTGGTAGGCTTCAGTGCCCCTATTGCAAAATGCTTTTCAAGCATGGTTTGAAGGTATGCTTTTGAGTTACATTTTCTTTAGTTTGCCGACTGGCTTTTGTTTGCCTTTTATTTGTTTCTCCTCGGTGATGGTCCTTTACTATTAGTAATAAGAAACTAACTACACTTATATGTAATAAGTATAGAATTATCTAACATTAACAATGCAATATATAATACTAAACTATGTGCACAACTAATATCACTCTCATAGAACATCTTATTTTGCACAGTCACAATAACAATATTTAAAACCAAATACAAAACATGGTAATAAAACAACAGATATAGAATGTAATAAGATTGGTCAACAGTTGACTGAATCTGTTTGCCTTGAAAGTTGTGATTTTTTAATATATGTATTTTCTTTTGTTAATGAATTTATTGTGTGTGATTAATTTTAACACCCAGGTTTTACTTTAATGTTGATTCTATTCACAGATACTTGTGTTTGTTTTTTTTTGTTTGTTTGTTTGTTTTTTTTTGCTTTCTAATAAGACATGCTTCAGGGTGCATTTTGCAATAGAAACAGGTGTGAAGCTCATTCAGGAATTGCTACTCCCACATTTCTTGAAGTTATGCATAAAATTTGTCATTCTATATTCTAGAATGTCAGGATTTCCATTTGTACAATTCAGTAAATGACTTTTGTTAGATATCGTGAACTTCTCTTTTGAAGAGATGATTTAAGCAGAGAAGATGAAAAGACTAATGAGGAAATGTTATTGTTTGTGTGTTACAGCTGCAGGTGCATATCAGATCTCACACCAACGAGCGTCCATTCAAATGTCCGCACTGCGACGCAAGCTTTACCATCAAAACAAACCTCGAACGCCATCTCAAAACTAGACATTTACAGGTTAGTTGCATAGATCTAAATCTAAAATTGTTTTTGAAGTGGGTGAATTGGTTTGATATCGTGTACTTGTAAAGCACAAAGAATATCACACAGAAAAAAAAAGATGTTAATTTAGTATAATTTCAACATTGTCATCTGTGATATTTTTCAGAGATCCTCTGATGACATATGTGATGACCTCATGGATGAGACCTTGGATACAAAGACAACTGAAAATAACAACAATCTCCTCACCATGGATAACAATAACAATAAGAATGTCATGACAATGCGATATATCATCCCTCCAAGGTCACCAGCAAATGGCTATGGTGAGTTGGTTATATTTTAATTCAGATATTTTTGGGTAATATTGATTGAAACTTTAACCTTTTTTTCCTATCCTCACAATGTTTATTTTGCATAAGCATAGCATTTTTTCTTTCTAGATAATATCAAATGCACATAGAGAATATTTTATATGATATAACGATGAGGTCTAATATTTTTTTAATAATATATATTTTCAGGATCTACAAACTCTGACTCGAGCAATGATCTTGCCTCCATAACCAAGATGCTGGACGCCACTAATCCCACCAACTTCAGGGCCTTCTTCTCCGTCACCGACGACTCCAACCGCAACAATGCAGAGAACCACATGCTTCACAAGATTCCAGAACCTGCCAGTCTATCCAAAATACCAGAACCAGTGCTTCAGAAGGTGTCCGAACCATTACATCCCAGGGCACAAACTCCACCTGTAATGAAAAGTCGGGAAAAAGTCACAGTGTTTAAAAGTGAAAAACGTGATGAGAAACTTTTTGAAAAAATTGCAATCGTGAAAAAGATGCAGGAACGTTGCATCACTCCCGATCAGTCAACTCAGGACTCCGAGGTAATGAGGAGGACGGTGTCTCCCACCCCAACTAAGGCTCACGTCACCCCGACCAACAGCCCCTCCAAAGTGAACGCCTCCTCCGCTGCAGATGGGGAGCCCCCCAAGAAGAAGAGGAACTCGTACGCGGACTCCCCACACAAGCTGACGTGCCCCTACTGCCCCAGGGCCTTCCCCTGGATATCCTCCCTCAACAGGCACATCCTCACCCACACCGGTACGTAGCAACAACTCATCTTGGGCTCTATCAAAACACCCCCCCCCCCCCCCCCCCCAAAATGGACTTGAGACATCATTTATCAAGTATTTTGACAAATCAATATAACTTTTTAACATAGATATGAACTTATAAGCAAGGAATATTTCTATGTAAATATGAATGTATATATAGGTGCAAAATGCAATAAATACATATTTAAAATCCTTTTAAAAGTATTTATGGGATTATAAACGTGTGCAAAAGGATGTTTATTCATGGGAATATGAATATTGTTTGCAGGTCAGAAGCCATTCAAGTGTCCCAAATGTCCAGTCATGTTCTCGACGAAGTCCAACCGTGAACGCCATCTGGTGAGGAAGCATGGACTGAATGTGTTAGACCCAGCCACACGTCAGATGATGGACCGACCATTCAAGTGCCATCTTTGTGTCTTTAGCTCCTTTTCTACTGGAGGTAAATATTCCTTCACTTTTCACCAAAAAAATGTGGTGAACTATTTGTATTTTACATGTAACCTTGAAAGACCTGAAAATTTTGTTACACTTTGATGTTTGAATCATAAAGGGACATGTCTAAATTGCTTATATTATATTTCAGGTAATTTGCTGCGCCATTACCGTGAAAAGCACCCTGATGCTGATCTGCCAGAACACCTGCAGAGTATGGTGGCCTCTGGTGGCGACATGGGTAACTACCCAGAAAACATGGATGGGAACAGCTGCATGTCTGATGGTACATCAGACAAGAAAACAATGAATCTAGAGGTAAATTAACATTTCACAAAGGTCACCCTAGTTTATTGACTGTTACTCTCCCTTATGAACCTTTCTTGTGCTGTGAGGGTCCATACCCTTTCTTTAGGGAGAGGACTGTTACTCAGTCAACCAAGTTTATTGAATAACTTATTTTACAACATTGTTAATTCATTCAGTATGTGAGAATGCAATGAGCTTTTATTTCTATTTATTTTGTTTTGTTTGATGACATCCATTTACATATTGGAGTTAACAAGATTTCATTTCCTGTAGGATGATGGAGATTATGAGGATGAGGAGAAGTTGAATATGGAGCACCGTGAGGCTGGCTTTGGAAAGTTGGATGCTGGCGTGAATAGCAAGAAGCTGCTTGATCATCCTCCCATCGTGGTACGAGCATCTACACCCGCTCCCCGCACCATTGCTAACAGCACCCCTCAAACCACCCCGCCGGACACCCCAGAACGACACATCAACCCAGAGAGGGATAACTACAACGTGGACAAGATAACGTGTTGCTGGAAGTGTGGAGAGGAGTTCTCCTCACGAAAAGTGCTCCTCAAGCATCTTAAGGAGCATAATATTGATCTTCCCTTTAAGTGTTATCTCTGTGATGCCTCGTATGACGCTCGCATTCAGTGCCTGGAACACATGGTCAACAAGCACTCCACCGATTGGACGATGCTCAGAGACAAAAACCAGGTTACGGATGTGCAGGAGTTTGCCGAGTGCATGAATCGCATCGTGGAGCAGAACTTCCTTAACCAGGACACAGCAGGGGACAAGTCTAAGATTAATGAATCTGATCTAGCCAAGGTCAAGGTCACTCTCGGAGATGACCTCCGACCCGAATCTGACTACCTCCAGCGTAAGGTTTATTGTTCCCTGTGCCCGAAGCGTTTCTGGTCCCTGCAGGATCTCCGAAGACACATGAGATCCCACACAGGTAGGAAAAAATATATATTAAACAAGGAAGAAATTTAAATGTAATTTATCAGTTTTATTAAAAGTAACAGCAACTTGAATTTTGAAAATGAATTTTCTCATGCAAGCATCCAACAAAACCAGTAACAAACAGAACAAGACATTAAATTATCCAGGCTTGAACATACGACATGCAACAAGTAAAGCAGTATGCCAATATTCAGAGTTGCACATTTTACATGAATATTTCTATGTTCCAGGTGAGCGCCCATTTGAATGTGACATCTGTCAAAAGAGATTCACTTTGAAGCACAGCATGATGCGTCACCGCCGCAAACACACAGAAGCTGAGTACAGTGCTGCCCTCAGTGCCAGTGATGATGAAGTTCACCCACAAGAGGGCAGCAGTGCAGACGACCGCTTTGGATATGATCGCTTGCTTCCATTGTACCTGCAGAATGACATTGAAAAATCTGTTGGCCAGTCCAGCTCCACTATTTGGAGACAGAAACTTGAAGATAGCAGACCAGTTGCTATGGTGACAGGGGGCAACAATTCATCAGTTGGCTTTGGTAGTTTAGCATCTGATCTCCTTGGAAACCTGCTCGGTGTTCAGGGCTCTGATATAGATAATATGCTGGAATCTGCAGATGATGCTGCAAAGATGCTCGGAGTCAAATAGAAGTGCACTCGATAAAAAGAATAAATTCAAAACCATTCATCTCAATTGATTATAGAGTGTTGCTGAAACCTTGGTGCTAGGAAATAGTGAAAAACAATGAAGATGTTTTCAGTTTCAAGAGATTGTTGATTAATTTTGATGAACTATCTTTGGGTTATAACATTTGCCAAATGAGGATCTTCCAGAAAATATTGTTGTCTGATGACATTATTCAATATTTTATGTTATATACATCACCTATAAATGT
This sequence comes from Amphiduros pacificus, assembly GCA_949316495.1. Lineage (NCBI taxonomy): Eukaryota > Metazoa > Annelida > Polychaeta > Phyllodocida > Hesionidae > Amphiduros > Amphiduros pacificus. The sequence goes on along the minus strand of OX439001.1, from coordinate 50,522,830 downwards.
GTTGAACTTTTGAGCTTGCCTTCAAGATGTTGTGGATCTGAATACATAGCACATTATACTTAATATTTTGAAAGTATGAATGCATTAAGCATGGATGTTAAATATATATAGACAATGTGAATGATTTGGACAAATATCTATGCCGTAGTTATATGTGAATATATAAAAATGGTATCTGTATATTATCATATTAAATGATTTTTTGTGTATTTATTTGAAATGTAGGTAACTTAATTATTTGAAGAGTGTGAGGATAAATGAAAAATAAGATTTCCCATGGATTGAGTGAAGTTCAGCATCTTTTAATTACCTTCACATATTTAAGAGATACTAGTTGTATATTTGGCTATTTATAAGTGAATTAGAGACGAATTTGTTAGCTAAAACTCCAAATCTGATCATGTGATGAATCTGATTTAGAGTGGTTAGGTTAGTTTGTCGTTCTGATCTGACTTACACTGGTATCTTTGGCTGAACTGTGTAAATGTACTTTTTGAGTGGGGTTTTTTAGTTTTTTTCTGTTTTGTTTTTGTTTTTGTTTTTTTTCCCTTTGACATTACTTTGTGTTAATTTAAAAACTTGTACTTAAAAATGTTGTACATAAAATAAGGCAAACAATTCAATGTAGAAAGTCATGTGAACCAACAATATATTCACAAGGTCTCTGATAACTTTATATTTTGTTTATGTTCATTCTGTAAAGCTTGGAATTCCTACAGGATCAGGCTTGGTACATGTTTTTGGCCCACCAACTTGTCCCATTAAATAAGGGCTTCACCTAATCCTCAAAAGATTGTATTTATGTGTTGTATTTAGGTTAGTGTGTTCTGCATAAGAAATATTTTGAAAGAAATTTACTTTTTGAGTTACTTTTTGAGTTATAGGAAATTGTGATTACTGTGTGAAAATAGTGTGTGTATATATGAGGTATGAGCAATGTTATTTTTTATTAGAATTTAAAAAAAAAATATTTTATTTTTTTTTGCAAATGGGGAACTATAAGAGGACTTGCTGGAATGTTTGTCCTCCTACCATACTGAACTGTGATACCAAGATAATGTCTATGGTAGCTCTGTATTAATATATGTATGGAAACCAAACTTACAAACTGCATGGTCCATGCTCATGGCATGGTTGAAAGACGAGCAAAAATGATTATATATGTAAACCTCATTACAATATTGTGATCTAGATATTACATTCCAGATTTAATTCTTGCTCACTTGAATATTGCTGTTTGGCAGCACTCGTATATTTTATCAAATGATATTTTGCCTTTTTTTGCAAAGACAATGCCACTTTGTTGACACAATCAGGGTTTGTTTGTATCACATAGGTTGTCATTTATACAGATTGCTATAAATATTTGATATACTTTATACTGAGAGTTGACTTGCTTGTCTCATTGCAATAAATTGCTTTGTTCTATACAAAACACTTGTCAGATTATTTTTTGGTTGATTATCCCAAATCATGTTTTTCAATGATGTTGAATGTTCATGGTGAAAAGTTTAAAGTGAACTTTCAGTTAAAATACCATATGGACATAACACTTTACGAAGATATTTATAGTTTGTGAACAAAACACACATCTGAAATGTCACATTGTTCTGGTCAGTTGGTATTATTAAAATGTACAGATAAAATATGAATGGAATGATGATCCCAAAGATGTTTTCAAATTTGGATAATCCCTCAAATAATGTTAAAAAGTAAGAAAGATCATCTTAATTTTTACAAGGCATCAGCTAATGCTGACAGAACCCAACAGTCCTCAAGCAAAATCCAAATTACCGGATTATCCCTAATAGCTGCCCTTTACCTAATTACTGCCCCCCTGCTATCAGCAGACCAGATCTTGGTGGCTGGGGTAGTGGAGCTGCAGACTTGAAATCCCACAGGGGTTTGCTATCTCAGTAATTAATATGTAAACAGTACTCACAACTTCACTTGTAATACTCATACAAACAAATCAAAGAAAATGTATACCCCTTGTAATGTTTGCTGCAAACACCTGTTTAATAGTTCTCAATTTCACATGATGTTGCACTGTAAACAACCCCTCATGAATGTGCTTGCATCGATGTGTAAGATTTGACACCTGAATGCTGAATGGTTACATGGGTTGAAGGGTTACATGGGGGTCACAGTATGGTGCCCAGTAGCACACCCCAGCCTCTTGTATCGTAATGGGTTAATTACCCTCAAGGCATGTAGTCAAGAGGGGGAACTACAGGGCGCAACACTGAATATAACAGATTGTCATTTTCAATACTTACCGGTAACTTGCTTAGTTGTTTTGTGTCCGGGCTGAAATATTCATTTTTATCAGGTCATCTAAAATATATTGAATAACACTGTGCTGTACAATTATCAAACTATTCTTCAAGTGCAATAAAATATGACCATTTAGTGACTAAACATCTATTGTGAATCTGAAAAACAGTCAATTTTGAATCCTGGTCTTGGCATGTCATCCAGTCACATATTAGTGGGGGCCACGGGTCATGGCACAGTTGGTTAGCCCACTGTCCTTGTAAATCTGTGACTGGATGCATTGCCATGTCAAGGACATGTCTCAAGCAGTAAAAGACCATGCCTGGTGTGAATGGAACAATTGTTCCTTGTTTAGTAGACACATGTGCTAAGTGCAACATCATCTCAAGAGACACTTTGCTGAGATTGCAAGCACCAGCTCCAGAGCTGCAATGGGGTGCAACAAAACTGACACCAGTGATATTTAATGGCTCACAGAAGAATGTGTGATGATGGTGAAAATTGAGGTTATAAATGGTGTGCAGAATCTTTTCGGAGCCGAGGATTCTGAAGTTTTAGGGTTAGTGAAGAATGTGTTCACACTGTAGCAAGAAGCTTCATCTTCACCACAGGAAATGATCAGTCAATTTAAAGATATGTTTGAAGGTCTTGGATGTGTGGAACAGAAGTATGACATCCAACTGAAATATGGCACTCAGCCTTCTGTAACCAGCAAGGCCAGTACCTGTGGTGATGTGGCTGCAGGTCAAAGAGGAACTTGACAAGCCGGAATACTAGAGAAGGTCCCTTCTGGAGAACCAACTGACTGGGTCTCAAGTATGGTTTTGGTAACAAAACCAAACAAAGTGAGGATATGCATCAATCCCAATATGCTCAATAAAGCCATAAAGAGAGATCATCACTCACTAAGAACTGTAGAAAACGTGGCCACCTGGCTACACGGCGGCATATTTTACACAGTACAAGGCTGTAACAAAGGATCCTTCCTACTAAAGCTAACCGAAGCCTCATCTAAACTGGTGGTAATGAACACCACCCCGTTTTAAAGGCATGGAGATAATAATGGATGACATCTTAATCCATGCAGTGTGCCTGACAGAGATGGCATGCCGACTACACGCTGTATTGATGCTAGGAATAGGGTTTGCCTACAGTAAATTGTTATGATTTATCTATGTGAGGAACACAGTCATTCTAATATAGACATACAGCCCACAGGGAACAGACAATATCTTGCCTGGTCTCCATTATATCCCAGATGTTAAGCTGAAATCAAAAGACCCAAGTTTAAAGCATTCATGAAATGAGGTTTTCATGCACATTTTCCTTGCATAATATAATTATTTATACCCTAAACTTTGCGATCAAAAGTTATTACCCATCATATTTCCCCTACATATATTTCTGTGCTATTTGAAAGCGGATGAGCCTTCTGCTAATATCCAAATTATCCATTGGACACTTTGTCAACAAACTTTGTTTAGCTGACCAGTGATTTTGTTCAAACACCTGCTTAGCAAAGTTTCTAACAGTGGTGCACCCTAAATTGGGACAATGGAGTCATTTGGCTTACAGAGCCCTGTTTGTCCAATAATGTTTGTCCAATGGTACAGGCCTAACACTCTGAGGTCACATGATTGTATACATGTGGCCACCAGGTGGTCAGAAGAGTACAGGTAGTACTTGGCACTTTCATCAAAACACAATAACCATGGTCAGTGTTTTGGTTGATTTTTGTGAGATAGCTTGTTTGTATCACAGTTTCATGGCCACATGTAATTTAAGGGTATTTATGGGTGTTGGTAGTGAGTGTCCTCTGGTGGCAGATTTTCTGAGGGAACTACTTTCTTTTTACGCCAAAATGTAACATTTTCCAAAAAAGTATGTGAAAAATGATTAACTGTCAAAACATTTAAACATTTAATGGGGCAAAACTATAAAAGATACAGTGACCGGCAGGCAAATCCGGACACTTTCATGTTGCACTCCTGATTTTCACAAAACCTTTAAAAACTGTGTAAAAACTGCTCACATCGTAAGAAGATCTTCGACTTTAACGGTCTGTGGAGTTTTAATGATACCCGTTCAATATTAACAGAAATAGCGTGATTTTCACGCATTCAATAAACCTGCAGATTGTCAGAGTTTCCATTGACTTATACGGAGAAGTTGGCTACGTCACCACTTCTGACGTCATTTGACAGTGACACAAACATTCGTGCCGTGAAAACTTCTTACATCGTAAGAAGATCTTCGACTTTAACGGTCTGTGGAGTTTTAATGATACCCGTTCAATATTAACAGAAATAGCGTGATTTTCACGCATTCAATAAACCTGCAGATTGTCAGAGTTTCCATTGACTTATACGGAGAAGTTGGCTACGTCACCACTTCTGACGTCATTTGACAGTGACACAAACATTCGTGCCGTGAAAACTTCTTACATCGTAAGAAGATCTTCGACTTTAACGGTCTGTGGAGTTTTAATGATACCCGTTCAATATTAACAGAAATAGCGTGATTTTCACGCATTCAATAAACCTGCAGATTGTCAGAGTTTCCATTGACTTATACGGAGAAGTTGGCTACGTCACCACTTCTGACGTCATTTGACAGTGACACAAACATTCGTGCCGTGAAAACAAATAAACACTTTTAACGTTTTGAAAGGTACAGGAATTGCAAGGTGACGTGTGAGACCTGACATTCAGCTCAATTGCAATTAGTACAGCAAGGTATGCTAGATGTTTGACAGAGTTAAAAATGTCCGAGTTTAATCTGCCGGTTTCGGACAGTTGCCAGTCACTGTACAATATTCCTGTCATTTCTTCTGTAAGGCACACACTGTAAGTTTAAATCTTATTGATAATATGCCATGATTTTTCATGGCAAGCCTAAGTGGTCATTTCGTTAGCACTGGTACTGTGGTAGGGTCCAACTGTAGTTGCAGTGGGTAAATTTATAAATATTTCTGATTAATCAAATATTAGTTATAAAATCCTGTCTTATTTGTAAATAAGAATTGTTTTTTATGTGAAGTTTGATTCACATTATTATTACAGTCTACTATCCGAGTTGAATAAAGTACAATACTTTATGGGTACAAAGACGGGAGGCTATCAGTGTGGGGTTTAGCCTCTAAAAATGTAAAAAATCGCAGAAATAGCTATATATTGTATTAGAATATGCTTAAATTTCAAATATATGCATTAGGCCTGGTTTATCTCTCTTTGTACACATATTTTGCTAAAAAATAATGTCTTTTCCATAAGTCTGTGATGAAAAACTTTTTTGCCCGGAAGATTTTTCAAAGAATTACCATTTTTTTCAATGCCCAGTATAATCCAATGCGCAGAATTTCTCATTGATCCCTGTGAAAAAAGACCCTGGGCAAAAATTTGTTCATTGATATTACTGTATTTGATACTTGAAATCTACAGGAGAAGGGTGTACATTAATAAACAAACCAGACCTAATTGATAGTTAAAGTTCATTGCGAGTTATACTGACTTGAATGAGTTGGAATATTTTTTCCCATAGACTTTACATTATAACGGCCGTAGCCTTGAGGTCACAATCTTTAAATGCTTATAAAATCACTAGTATTTAATATTTTTTCATGCAGTTTGCATTGCTGAATTCATATTCACTCACAGATTCAAACAATATTGATTAAAGCTGAAGAACTGTTGATTTACTCAGTTTTCTTTGTTCAAGGTCATATCAAGGTCATTTCAAGGTCAAATATTATTTTCAAAATATTTTGTATTTTAGGCATATATGAGGGTGCTGACATTTCTTTTAGCCTATCCCATGTATTTTTAGAGCTATATGACAATTCAAGATTCAAGATTCAAGATTCAAAACATCTTTATTAAAGTGACAAGAAGTAGACATATTCAACAAGACATTTACAGTTTAAACATACTTCCCAGCCATAGAGGCTTATTTGTCACTATACACACTTAATAATATAATTCAGGGTACTACAAGAGCAGGCAACATTAATTGTATATTTTTTGTCTTCTGTGCATGAAGGCATTATATGCAAATTTTGATACCAGTATTTGACAGGACTCCATTAAGTACATAAACTTTTCTTTATCTTGTAAATCATTAAAACCAGGATATTTATCACAAACTTTAGTGTACAAATTTAGCCTAGCATCACTATATAATGGACATCTACAGATAAAGTGGAATTCATCTTCAATTTCATTGCTAGTACATAGTTCACAAATTCTATCTTCTAGTCTAATATTGTTATAACGGCCAGTCTCTACTTTCAAGGGAAGAATACCACATCTGAGTTTAGCTAAAACTGAGCGTTCACATTTTGGAAGATAGCTAATTATATATTTTTCCACCTCAGTATTTCTCTTAAAATTTACATATGTTCTCAGTTTAGGTTTATTGATACATTCATTATAACAACGATTAGCATCAATAAGAAAAATTTTACTTTTGGCTAAATTTAAATCACATGTACTCCTGTGATCGTATATATCACTCATATCAACTGAATGGAAAATAGCCCGGAGCTCAGATGACCAGTTATTATACAAACTTGCCTGAGAGTAGTCCCACTCAAATATTTTCTTAGTTAATCCAGAGTTAGACATATTAACAAGCCTATTCCAATATCTTAACATATTAATCCATCTCAAACTCTGCATATGACACCATCCAACCTCAGCCCTAAGTGCAGGTATAGGAATAAATCTATGAACTCCTAGATAAAAACGAATAGCTCTCTCTTGTATAGAATCAGGTATACGGAAATTCTTGTACCCCCAAATTTCAGAACTGTAGTCTAGTATGGGTAGGACACCAGAATTAAACATTTTTTCGTATGTAATAAAACCTATATCAGATAAATGTTTACTTTTCGCTATAACTGCACCCAGGGCTCTCCCAGCTGACTCAGCTAGAATCTTTGCTGTTATGTCAAATTCAAGATGTTCATTAAGTACAATTCCTAAATATTTATATTGTTCAACAGTATCAAGTACACTGTCTCCCAGTTTAAATTGTTGGTTAGTTACAGGTATACGCTTATTGCGAAAGTGTACGATATTTGTCTTCGTCTTGTTAACAGCCATTTTCCATGTACTACACCAAGCATACAAATTGTCAAGCATATACTGTAAATCATCTTCACAATCAGCGAGTAAAACAATATCGTCAGCATATAACAGTATTGAGACAAGAAAATCATTTATTTTAATACCCTTATCAAGGTTTTTTATATCAGATGCAAGATCATTGATAAACAAACTAAACAAAGTTGTAGACAAGACATCACCTTGTCTGACACCTGATTTACATAAAAAGGGTCAGTCTCAAAACCATTAATTCTTACACTAGCAGTTGTGTCAGTATACATCATCTTAATGGCATTGTAAATTTTACCATCAATACAATTTTGTAATAACTTAAGGAACAGCAGATCACGGTCAACCCAGTCAAATGCTTTCTTCATATCCACAAATGCTGCATAAGTGGGCAGATTTGAACTAAGTCTATTACGTATAATGGAGGTTAAACTATATATATGGTCTTGACATGATCTGCCCCTCCTAAACCCATTTTGTTCATCAACAAACCAATTTTTCTGTTCTAAATAATCAACAATTCTCACATTAATAATACTAGAATACACCTTGTATATACATGATAAAAGGCTTATTCCTCTATAATTAAGTGGTACAAGTGGGTCTTTACCGGAACCCTTTGGAACTGGGACAATAACGGCTTTCAGCCATATACTTGGAATCAGGCCCAAAGTAAAACACTTATTCAAGAATATGACGAGTACATTTTTCACATCATTATGCTTTAATATCTCATTGGGTATTCTGTCCACACCAACAGATTTGTTATTTTTAAGACGAGTTATGACTTTGTCAATATCCTGGAAAGTAATATCTCTATTTATAACTTCATTTTGTATATAGTCAGGACTATTCATCACAGTCTCTAAATACAATTTGTTGGCTATCAACTCACTGTAAGCAGTGTCGTCACATTCTGAGTCGTCAGACTTATTATAAAGTTGTGAAAATTCTGTTTTCCATTTATCAAGTACAATATTCCTATCTGTACAAATATCACTGTTAGTATTATTAGAATATACCTTCATAGGAATAGACATATTTTTCCTAGGTCCAAGTGACTTTAGAACTTTCCAGAATTCACGGGGGTTAGTAACATTAATCTCATCAATCTCAACAATCTTGCCTCTGTTATATACTCTTTCCTTCCTCCTTAATACTCTATCAAACTCTTTTTGGCATCTTACAAACTCAAAGTACTTATTATCTCTTACACGCTTAGACACATTCTTACTATGTAAAAACTCTATTTCACTGACACGATATCTATTCCATAGCTGTGTCAGTTCTTCACACCAATAGGGCTTATGGTACTTAAATTTCTTTCTAGTCTTGTGACTAACAGTAGGTAATGATAAGTAAGTGTCCATCTCCTTTGTCAGTATCCTCACCAACTCAGAATAGTTTTCATCTATATCTCTCTGATTATTAATTTGTAACTGAAATCTGTCAATTAACATTAATATACTTTCTCTCCATATCTCATTAGACATAAAATCATTAGGAAAATCTGATCTCTTATACCTAGGGTATATAGTAGGATGGACACATGTGTCATTTGATTCAGAGCAAGTAGGGGTATAGCTGAGGATCATATCAGCTACAACAATAGAATGGTCAGGCTTCCGACATGTATATGAAAGTAAATGATACAAGTCATATTTATGTAAACAGTCAGTCATAGTGATAACTTCCGTTTTATGACAAAATTTAATGGCATCATGGTTAATTACAATGTAATCCACTACTGACTTTCCCAAGGGGGAGATAAAGGTATAATTATTCAGTTCAGGGGTTACTCTGCCATTCAATATACATGTTTTACTGTCTTTAAGAAATTCAACAAAACTATCACCATGTGAGTTTTTAACATGGTCCAATGAAACACGTGGACTGATACCATCTACACCTGGAATTGCATCATTCAATTCACCAATACGGGCATTCACATCACCACATATAAAAAAAATGTCGCATTCTGCATGTATATACAGTTCAGCCAAAACACAGGCAAAAAATTCAACTGCGTCTCTTCCCCTTTGTGACTCTGCAGGGGGCAGATACAAACAAATAACAACAAATGAAAATTGTGATATCTTATCTATAAACTTAATGGACAATATTCCATCCAGAGGTTTGTTTATATGTGTAACATAATAGTCATTCAGTATCCAGTCTTTGACCAATACCCCACATCCCCCTGACCCTGTTTTTGCTCTAATATGTAAATCCCTTCTATTATGACCATAAAAGAAATAACCCTGTACAAAAATGGTGTCTTCATTCCTTAGATGAGTCTCTGTTAAACAAACAATATCTAAGTTTAACTGCTTAATAATCTCTGTCCTTAGACCTTTATTTCCCTCAGTCCAACTCTGGATATTCCAGGTTCCTACTCTCACTGAGCAAGGGCTGGCCTAGTAGTTTGTTACTGGTGCATCCCTCTCCTGCCTAAATGTTCTCAATGGTTCAGCTCCTCTCTGGAGAAAACCGGGCAAAGGATTAGGCTGTTCCATTCGTGCACCTGGTGGGGCTTCAAACATGCCCATGTTTCTACCATATCCTCTCCCCCTCCCTCTCTCATTCACATCTTTGGGAACAAGACGGCCAGATCCTGTGAATCTAAATACATCATTTATTTGCAAGTGATTCATGATTGTTTTTAAGTTCAGCTCTATGAGTCTTTCCTCATGTGATTTGGCAGCTCTTATATACAAGTTCTTGTAAGGTGGTTTGTCTTTCAATATTTTCTTATTCTTCAAAACGTCAACTTTTACTGTATCACTGATGAACTCCACCTTAACTGGGCCTGGATCTCCATAACAACGCCTAACACGTACAACCTCATAACCAGGTAGATTAAGGCCTTGGGCCACCACATCTTCAACTTTGTTCATAAGGGATCCCTCCGTTTCATCTGCAGCTTTAGGTAAATGGTATATCATGACACATTTTTCTGGCATGTAAATTTTATTAGATGACAGTTCTTCAACTTTCATTTCAACTCTTTGAATCCTTGATGACATCTGATTGATCTGGAGGGAGATTTCTTCTCTGATCTCCTGGGCTGATTTAGACAAGTCATGTTTAATTTCATTGTGATTTGATTCCATTCTTTTGGCTAAGTCACCTATCCTAGAGAGAATAGTGTTTATGACATGTCCATTAAAGCTCAGGATGTGCTGTTCTGAGTTTGCGCTAACCTGAGAAATATGATTATCAACGTATTTTGTCAAAATATATGTTGCCTCATTGATTTTGTTGATCAAGGTCAAACAAAGGTCATTTTAATTAATTTAATTAAATAAGAAATTTAATTTGAGCATGTATAGAATGTCCATAAAAGCTGCCACTGCATCAGTACTCGTAAGGCTCTAATTAAGGGAGCTGGCTTTTATTTTCAGTTATGAATCTGATGTATGTAATCATGCATTTTAAACTCATGTAAGTTGGCCGCAAGGCAAACCTTGAGCATTCATTTTAGGGGTATGGTCAGAAAAAAAAACATAGCAATTTTAATTTATTTTCATTCCTGATGAATAAAGGCATTACATGTGTTTTTTGGGGGGCCCGTAGTAAGCAACGTCGAGGACCCAGTCATAACCATGTCATATGACTATGAGCTGAGGCGAATTTAAACATTACTCACTGAAAGATGCCCCACATGACAAATTGGACTGTACGTCATGACAATATTTCAGCCAATGATGTCTCGGTCAACATTTTACTGCGGGCTGAATGTCATCACACGCCCATGCGCAGTAAGCACCATCCTGTATCAACACAAATTTCGAAGTTCATAAAGGGAAGAAGAAATAACTCCACTAAAACCATAATTTTAAGTAATTTTAAGTCCTTGAATAATTGAAATACAAAGATGAGTTTGTTTGGAAAGATATTCGGGAGTGGGAAGAAAGGGGAGAAGGCGCCTACACCGGCACAGGCCATCCAAAGACTGAGAGAAACGGAAGAAATGCTTCAGAAAAAGACAGACTTCCTGGAAAAGAAAATAGAAGATGAGTTAAATACTGCAAGGAAACACGGAACAAAAAATAAGAGAGGTAACTGTCGTGTCAATTACAGGGTAAATAGGGAAAAAGCATCAGGGTACTTTTGATATATGTGCCTGACAGAAAACAAACAAATCTTAAATAAAAAAAGCATCTGTTGACACAGTGTTGTCAACAACACTTGCGCTCGACCAGTTCCCACTGATGACATTTATCAGTGACCAGTTTCTGCCGATGAATTAGACTATGACTGTCATAGGCCGATTGCGGGTTACCATCTTGTTTTTTTTTAATGATTGGATTTTAGAGAGTTTTTTGTGCACTTCCGATTGTAATTGTGCAGTTCCGGCGTTGTTTTCAATGGGCAGTATGGCGACCCGCAATCGGCCTATTGGTTACAAGGGTCCTCTTCGGCTTAGCTGCTGTAATTGGTGGTAATTGGTTACGACGAAAAACTGGTTGGCCACATTTATTCTCCTTCCCGAAAGTCTCCAATTATCGCTCAAACATAGGTGGTGCTGTGAATTTCTTGTGAGTCAGTAACTGACAGCTGATAAGAATAAATCACTGTTTTGAAGATATCTTAAAAACTACACCACTTATCACAGATTTTATTTGGTAGCTATTTTTTCCCTCTTTTTATCTAAAACTGAGAATAGCTGCCAATATTAATATTAATCAGCTACTTTCTGGCTATCGCATAGTCCTAATGTCCCACATGGCTATCGCATAGTCCTAATGTCCCACATATATTTCTGTTAATATTCTCACTTTACACTCGGGCCTTGACACAACCATTCAAGTTTGGCAACCCTTTTAAATCTTCCAAAACATAAATAGTATGCATTTCTGAGCATTATTAAACTCATATTTTCTCCAACCTGTGGATAATTTAAATTAAGCTTTATAAAATACCCAAATTCAGCAGTTTGACGGCGGTCTAATGGCATTTCGGTAGCACAATCACCTTCGTCCACGGTTACTTTGACCATAATCCAATAGGCATAAGGATACTTTTGATATATTTGCCTGACAGAAAAACAAAAAATCTCAAAAGCAAAGTTGAATAACATTACATTCTTCAGGCCTTCAGCTCATATAGTGTCATTTATAAGACACAATGGATTGTTGGTAACACGCATTGTACCTTTGATCTTATGGCGATCTTGATCTTATGATCTTATGATATTAAATATAGTTGAAAAAACAGAAAGGTGTGGTAAGATTAGAGGTTGTCATGGTTTGTGGAGGGTGTGTTGGTGTGAAGGGGATGGAACAACTAGTAAGCTGACTGGTAGCAGTTACAAAGGGTCTCCTTTGTGCAGCTGCTGTAATTTACAACTTGTATAAAACTTGTCAGACAAGAATAGGGTCAGGAACAACTCACTGAGCAAAAGTGCTGACACAGAGGTTTTTCATGAGTTCTGAGTAGTAATATGACAAACTTTTTACAAAATTGCATATATGCACAATCACATTGATAAAGTCAACACTAATTTCTCATCCACATTGAGCTGAGATCAGGGTTCAGAATATGAGCCAGCTCTGTTGCCCTAAGAAACCAACTTTTGGCCAGTGCCAACAATTTTGAGGTCTTTTTCATTTATTTTCCATTACTTGACTTATTAAAGCATGCTTCAATATTTTAACCATATTTCAGACAATGGCTGAGATACAGATTAACTGAAATGATGAAAGTGCAAGAAAATAAATTATAAAACGATGAAAAATCTGCAGACCAGCCCAAATTATTTTGGGCATATCAGTGCAATTCCACAATTTTTCTCGGGCCAAGGTCAACATGATATATTGATATGATATTTTTGTATATTTAACATTTGTAAGATTTATAACAGGATTTATTCAGAAAAATTACAAGGCAAAAAATTAAATTGAAATTTTGATCTGTTGTCAAATATTTGCAGCCGCCCTCAGTGCATTGAAGAGGAAAAAGAGATATGAAAGTCAGCTGAAGCAAATAGATGGCACAATGTCTACAATCGAGTTCCAAAGAGAAGCACTAGAGAATGCCAGCACTAATACAGAAGTCTTAGATGTTATGGGTGCTGCTGCCAAAGCTCTCAAGTCAGCACATAAAGATATGTAAGTGTTGTGCACTATCTTATAAAAAAGAAATAATACATAGACATATAATGTGCAATTTGCAGAAAGTCTTGGATAAAATAAATGTTCTACACACACTAAGATATATTTCAAATACAAGCAAGATATTTTTGGAAGTTTTGATGCCATTGCAAAAAAGAAATTCTTCTTGGGAGATATTACATCTGATGTAAGAAGTGTTTAAGGTAGAAACAAAAGTTTTTTGTTGTCAAATCAGAGTGATACATTTGAAACTCTTATTATTACAAGTAAAATATCCTGGTTTTATTTTTTAAATGTCAAATCAGCAATTTGTTTTGACAAATATTATAGCCACTGTTCTTTTAAAAAACAATGTTTTTAATGTGTATGTAGCAATCAGGAGTTGATTTTTTTGAAAAATAAATTGATTTAACTGTGATAAATTATGAAAGGCAAAATGTCAAATAAAATTGAAATACTTTGCTTTCAAACAGATACTTCCTCGTAAAAAAATCTATAAATTACATATTTAAATGATCAAAGATGAGTTAATACCTTGAAATATGTGGATAAAAATATATTAGTGACATTTAGTGTCCATGGAAACAAGCAAACTTAAACTCTTCCTGCAACCCCATAAAATATTATCAATTGTTGCAGTAAACTCAGAATGTTGGTGTACAATTAAGCTGCAATTCTGTTTGTTCACAAATTAGTTATGTCAGTGGGTTATCGCCCCACAATGACATCTTTCTTTTTTTAACCTCCACATGCATTTAGAAAGCTACATATCTCCCAAAAATCATGTCCACCTAGTGCAATCATAATAACAGAGCCCACACAGATCAACAAAAGTTTTAATTGTTTGTCCTATTACAAAGGTATTTTGGAGAAGTGAAAGTCACCCCTAAAGTGTTTAATGTTATTTTTTATGTCAGGGATGTGGACGAGGTGCATGATCTTATGGACAACATTGCAGAGCAGCAGGAAATTGCCAACGAGATTTCAGATGCTATATCAAACCCAGTAGGCTTTGGACAGGACGTGGATGAGGTGAACTGATCTGCATTATATTGAAAATTGCTAACTTTTTTTTTAGTTCTATCAAAGATGATTTGTTTCATTTGTTCACTATGTTTTGTTCAATTTATAACTATGATTAAATGTATTTCAAACACAAATTTAAGGACCAAATTTTATTTAAAAATGTTAATTTATATGGAAATACTACCATTTGTATTTTGTATATATCTTACTCCGGATTCTAAAGCAATTTTCACATGATAATAATATGTGAGTTTTCTTTTTCTAGGACCTCTTATTGACAGAACTAGAGAATCTAGAACAGGAAGAGTTAGATGAAAAGTTATTGGATGTAGGTAGTGTCGTCACTGATGATCTTCCTTCAGTTCCAACAGCGGTACCCTCAGAACCAGGTAAGGCCATCATGATTTAGCTCTCTTTACTTCCTGCGTTAAATTCTCGCTATCTGCTCTCCCGGAATTTTAGCTGGTCCGTGAAAAAATGACGAAATTGGCGCGAGAGAGCAGTGCATGATGGGAAAGATGTTGCGTTGTAAACTTCCGCCTGCCTTGCTTCAAGATGGGAGGGAAATTTCAGACTGACATCGTACATTGACACGCCGATGTCAGTGCGAAAGAGTGTTTGTTGTGTAATCTTTATATAAGTATATTGCAATTTATGTAAGTTATGTCAAAATTACGAAGGCAAAACTGAGAAAAACAATGATGGAAAGAGGAAAGGCAGAGGCGACAATGCCTCAAACAGGCTGTCGCCGCTGTTCCCGGATGTGCCGTGTGCAAAGAATTGGGTCAAATACGATCGCAGCGCTAAAAAAATGCAGCGTATATGGGAGAGCAGATAGGGAGAATTGGTCTGTCTAAGTTTGTATAAATTTGATAAATGCAAACAGTGCTACCATCTGTTGTGAAAAAGCATAGTTATATGTTTGGCCACTAGGGTGTGCAATTCAGAATCAGATCTTGCACTTTTTTGACTCTCTGAAATAATAGTGGCTCTAGTCCCTCTTAAAATGTAAATTGTAGTTGCTGTCTGTAGTTTTATCAAATATTCCCAAAACTGTGAATTTGCTAGTTTTGATATGCAATCCCAAGTAATTAGTAAATGTATTTTAATTACCTCAAATACAAATACTTGACCATGTTAATACTGGAAGTGCACAAAAATGTTGGCCAGGGCTTGGTGCACTTGAACCCAGAATGCAAACAAAACATGCTCATGGCCCCATTGATTTCACAGGACTGAGCTAGGTATCCATCACAACAAACTGGGAATAATTTAGGCTTCAAAAGTAATGCAAAAAAGGGAATACGTACCTTTCTCTGTGTGTGGCAGCTGATTGGACCAGTGAAATTAACAGATATTTTCACTATTTCAAACTATGGAAAATTAAAAGTTAATGAATTACCAATTTCATGCTCACTATACATGTATATAGCAAATTGATGCATTTTTTTTTATATCATATACCGTATTTACTCGTGTATAAGTCGACTCGTGTATAAGACGACCCCCCAAAATTGAGGTTATTTTTCTTGAAAAAAACCAATTTCCGAATATAAGACGAGTTGGTTTTTCAAGAGATATCGGCTCTGCTACCATTCAAGCTTAAGCTGAAGCTTGGCGGTCATTTTAAAAGTGAAACGTAAATATGCTTGAAATATAAGATATTAGCCGTCTTATACACGTGTTTATACGGTAAAACGTAAATACGATGTTCGTATTTTCGAAATAACGGATATCACACATAGCGGATCGATTTTGATTGCGTTTTAAATGATAAATAAAGGTATTTACCCAATATTATCACAAATTAAAACGTAATACGATGTACGTGCCGTCCTTTATCTTAGCGTCTGGGTGCCCACGAGACAAAAGTGGAGCGGCCAACATGTCAAATTGAACTTTCATATCCGTAGCTGATCGATTTTAATTGCGTTTTAAATGATAAATAAAGGTATGTACTTAATATTATCACAATTACGTCGTGAATTTCTCCACATCATTGATTTTAGCCTTAAAACAAAGCGTTTTCATTATTTATCATTTGAAATGCAATTAAAATCGATCCACGTGTGAAAGCATTTCTGTCAACAAGGAAGACACGACTCAAAGCAGTGGAAACAAAGACGAAATGCAAAACTGTGAACGCTGACAATTGGAATCAGTGAGAACAAAGTCAAAACAAAGTGTTTCGAAATAATATTGGGTAAATACCTTTATTTATCATTTAAAACGAAATTAAAATCGATCCACGTGTGAAGGCATTTCTGTCAAGAAGGGAAGACACGACTCAACGCAACACGTGGTCGCAATTTTGAAAGGCGGAAGTGACGGGAAGAGGCTCTTGTTTTTAGCGCGAAAACGATTGTTAATATATTGCGCAATAATGGATGGTTTTGTTCTGTTCTCGACCTGCAAAACGTAATTTGTGATAATATTATGTATATACCTTTATTTATCATTTAAAACGCAATTAAAATCGATCCACGTGTGAAAGCATTTCTGTCAACAGGGAAGACACGACTCAAAGCAGTGGAAACAAAGACGAAATGCAAAACTGTGAACGCTGATAATTGAAATCAGTGAGAACAAAGTCAAAACAAAGCATTTCGAAATAATATGTTTTAAATGATATATAAAGGTATTTACCCAATATTATCACAAATTCGCTTTGCAGGTCAAGAACAGAACAAAACCATCCATTCATTTAACATGCATTACGCAATACTAGCGTGAAAGCAAATATCGGACAGGCGGACTACTGTCTACACGTGGTTGAATATTTCTTTAAGGACGTCACGTACATCGTATTACGTTCTACATCGTGGAGAAATTCTTGCGAAAAATAATTTGTGATAATATTGGGTAAATACCTTTATATCATTTAAAACATATTATTTCAAAATGCTTTGTTTTGACTTTGTTTTCACTGATTTCAATTATCAGCGTTCACAGTTTTGCATCTCGTCATTGTTTCCACTGCTTTGAGTCGTGTCTTCCCTTGTTGACAGAAATGCTTTCACACGTGGATCGATTTTAATTGCGTTTTAAATGGATTGATGGTTTTGTTCTGTTCTCGAACAATTTGTGATAATATTGGGTAAAAACCTTTATTTATCATTTAAAATGCAATCAAAAAGGAAAGACACGACTCAAAGCAGTGGAGACAATGACGAAACGCAAAACTGAACGCTGATAATTGGAATCAGTGAGAACAAAGTCAAAACAAAGCGTTTTGAAATTATAGACCAATAATATTGGGTAAATACATTTATTTATCATTTAAAACGCAATTAAAATCAATCTGCTACGTCTGATATTCGTTATTTCGAAAATATGAACATCGTATTTACGTTTTACCGTATTTACGTTTTACCGTAAATACTCGAGTATAAGACTGCTCTCGTGTATAAGACGACCCCCTAAACATTAACTAAGAGTTTTTGGGAAAAAAACCTCGACTTATACACGAGTAAATACGGTATCTAATGATAATGCTACAATTCAGTTTGCTGACCAGTAATGGCAGCTGAGACAGTGGAAGGGTTGAAGAGCAAATTTTTATATTATTCAGAGACTGGTTAACAAAGAAGTGTTCTTAATAATGATGCCAAACAATACTGACTGACTGTTCATGCTTCAGCATTGCAAAACTTGAGAAATAGTAAAAATATGTTTGAAATTCAACTTCATCGAAAAGCAAGCAGTAGATGGTTGTCATTGACAGCAAGCAAGCAGTAGATGGCTGTCATTGACCGCAAGCAGTGGATGGCTGTCATTGACCGCAAGCAAGCAGTGGATGGCTGTCATTGACCGCAAGCAAGCAGTGGATGGCTGTCATTGACCGCTTGAAGACCTGGAGCATTTGATGTATTTTTGGGCTTAAATTGTTTGTATGCATGAAAAACAAACACAAGGCCTCTGAGGAAATTGCCATATGGTTTAGTTAAGTAAATTATAATGAATATGCAGCTCACAATGGAACCCTGCTTTCCATGTAAATGTGGATGCCAAATGATTATTTTGATTGGATGAAATAATTGTTTTAAGTTAATGATAATGGCAGAAAGGTCAAATTAACCAATGACAGTGTCATTTTAGGCTACTATGTATTGTCTTTTGTAGACTATGCCTTCATATGTCTGTCTGATATGCCTCTAGCTGGTAATAATGAAATGGTTCAGATATTACTCATTTTTGCATTACGTGCAAGATATGTTCATAATTACTTTGACCATAATCCAATAGTTCATAATTTTTAGAAAGAATTATGTAACTAGGTAGGGAACCTTGACAAATTGTATTGTGGATTATCAATGTAAATTCCATCAATATGAACACTTATATAACATGAAAAGAAGACTTTGAGATATCATTTTAGCACTTTTACTCTGGTCAAATTTTCTGAATTTGAAATCATATTTTGCTGGTGGTAGCCATCTTGTCAAGGGGATAAAAGTTGTATCAGCCAATCAGAAACAAGTCATAAATTAATTGCAAATTACAATAAAAATATGGTTACGGTAAATAAATCAAAAATATATGTACCAGTTTGACTTTTTACCACAAACACAGTACAATTTTTTATCTTGGTCATTTTAAACTGTGGTTAAGAAAGGTGTTGTGCCTTCACACCTGTGAAAAAAGCCAGCCATTTTAACCAGAGATATTTAAACAGAGATTGAAAAGAGCAGGTCTGCCACTAGGTGTCAGCACGGTGCACCATCCAACTCTCACATGGTCTTGTGCAATCGTTTTTGCACCAATTACAGTCTTAATGCTATAAAACAGTACCTTTATAATCTACTGCATCCACTTAATGTCAACATGATGATCCAAAGACAATAACATGGTCCATTTGTACAAAAAACAGTGAAAATTCCCTTGGTAAGCTGGCCAAATGGCCACATGTGGGAAACAGGAAATGGTGATGGTGGCGCCACCAAGGGATCAGTTCACCTGAGTGATAATGCAGAGCTTCAGTTTGTTTCCAATCTCTGTTTTAAATGCTTCTGTTTTAACAGGTAGATAGTTAATCACACTTATCCTTTTATATGTTACAGGTTTGAGGCATATAAAATGTTAAATTTGTTGATTGTTTTTTTTTTAGAAATATAACATACCATAAAAAGTTGTTTAAATCCAAAGTCACAAGTTACATTTTGAAAGTTGTTTCAACAATGATATAATAATTTACTATGAAAATTTAGAAGGCCGGACTCTGAATTGTAGATTTTTGGAGTAAAATACTCAAAAATACAACAGGGTCTTAGGTCAACAACTGGATGGTTTGAAAAGGGCAACTGACAAGGATTTTAAATGACTGAATTTTGAAATGGGGGTTGTATTAGTTTTTAATGCAAATTTTAAAATGTATACATTTGGAGCGACGTACGTGCATCTGTATGAGTATCTATATATATGCTAATTTTTATTTAGGCATATATGTGTATATATGCATGTGCATATATATTTGTGTGCATAGATACAGGTGCATGCACATTTGCCTATACATGTACATTTACCTATATATGTACATTTGCTATATACCGGTAGGTACATTTGCCTATATATGTACATTTACCTATATATGTACATTTGCTATATACCGGTAGGTACATTTGCCTATATATGTACATTTACCTATATATGTACATTTGCCTATATATGTACATTTACCTATATATGTACATTTGCCTATATATGTACATTTGCCTATATATTTACATTTGCCTATATATGTACATTTGCTTTTGTATGTCTGTGTGTAATTCTTCATAATCATTTATATGATTATTGGAAGCACTTGTTTGGAGACCGAAACCGGCCACGTTATTCTCAATGGGTGGGAAATCTTTAGGAATGTCAATCATAATACATAATGCATTGTATTCCTTAGTCTTGTATAAGGGAGTATTAATGATAAACCAAGATAGCACATTGCATGACTTAATTTATTAAGGATGTTTCCTTATAAGAGAGCAATAAGTTGCTTTTTCAAGGTAGATACATTATCATCAGATTCAAACAATGTTGGCACAATGACTGCGTCTTGACCTTGAGCCTGTTGGATGTCTGTGATAGTCATGATACTTTGAGACTTAAAACCTCCTAAAATTTACCAAAATACACCTACTTCTGGATTATTGTGTTTTGTTGAAGGTGTATATGAAGGGTGTTAGGCCTGTATCAGTAGACAAAAAACAGTGGTAAAACAGTAAGCCAGTGTCCCAATCTGAAGGTGCCCCATTGTAAGCAAACCTTTATTAAGTAGGTGTTTGTACTAGATCACTGGTCAGGTAAACAAAGTTTGTTGATAAGATGTTCAATGGATGATTTGGTTTTTAACAGAAGGCTCATTTACTTTCAAATGGCACAGAAATTTATGTTGGGGTAATATGATGGGTATTAACAATTACTCACAAAGTTTAAGGCAAATATATTTATATTAAGTGAGAGAAAAGTGCTTGAAATTCTGATTTCATGAAAACTTGCATCTTGTTTATGCTCCCATCCCATCCCGTCACATTTTAGAGCATTCTGCAATACAGAATCGAATGGCATACCATTAACAAAATGTATGGTCCCTCTGCAGACATTTTAGTGTCTATATACATTTAACCTGCATTTATTCTGTACCTATTTATGAACATCTAATCTGTTCTTATTCAAAAGACGCTAATCTGTCCCTATTCAAGTAGAAGTAGGAATTACAACATCCACAGTAGTCTGAGACAAGTCGCGGTTAGCAACTGTTTGCTCCATCACAGAACATTGCTTATAGTTTCACCAGATATAGGTCATGTTTGATTTTATCTCCTTCTGGTGAAAATTCAAAATTTCTTGTCCACCCTCTGAACTTCTGAAGAGTTATTTTATGTGACAAAGTGCACCAAGTATCAAGTCATTGACAAATTCATATAGCCATAGTTGTTTTGATAACACAAATAATCTTTTAAAATATTGTTTAATTGGTAACATAGGATAGGTTTTACAAAATAATCTTTAATGTGAACATGGCAATTTGCATTAATTGTCACTATTTTTGTTTGATTGTGGCAATATGCAGATTTATTTGAGATAGTTAGGTTTGTTTACTTAAGAGTAATAAAAGTTCACCAAAGGTTCTTCCTACTTGTTCACAGTTTAGGCCTAGAAGCATAGTAAGCATGCTATGGTGACATAGAAATGGATGGTGGCACATTTTCCCACATTTATCTTGAGCGGGACTCGAGAAAGGTATATTCCAATGGTACATTGCTCCCATGCTCATTGCAAACTTTGGGGTTATGGCCTCCCAAGCCAAGCTTCCTGGGGCTCAGGTGTTCAAGAACAATGTCTGGCATCAGTCAGATCCATGATTGCCAACACATCCAGGCTTTAGATAATGCCACCCTATCCAAAACTAAACATCAATTTTTGTGTGTTTTAGTTGTATCTAAACAAGCATTATCACGTGTCAAATCAGTGCTCTCCGGCCAAATTTCAGGTGTGGTTACATTTGTTTTTGTCCAGGTGTTAGGTAGGTTATGGATCCTATATTTTTTAATGTAGATACTCAGCATGATTCTGATGGTTTCTATACTCTCCAGTGTGGTAGACAGTGTCTGTATCATAATTCTAAAGTGACTACCTAATCAGTGTCATTATTCCACACTCATTGCAAGCTTTCTTGAAATACAAGCGTCCAGTATTTTGTTATATGAGGGGGATGGGATGGGATGGGTTTGAGGTTTTGATTGATGTTTGGGTGGGATGGATGTTGATAGTCCAGTCCAGCAGTTAAGAGGGTACTAGTGATGCCCACCGCTGCTGATCTGTTGATGATGTTGTTTTGCTTTGGATGCCGGTCACAAGTTCATGACCCAATTTCTCTGACCTGGCCTATTAGCCCTGAGAACTGGGTCTGTGGCCCTCAGGAGTTACATGTACCAGATGGTACACAATTAAACACTTCTTTAATGCAATTTTCTCTAAATCAGTTTAAATCTATTTGATTTGATAAAGTAGACCAAGACTGAGTGTGCTAAATTTGAGATGCAACTTGTTGAGGAATCGTAAATGGCAAGCAATTAGATAGGGAGCACAGGTGACAAGAAGATGAGTCTCCTAACTGACAATCCAAATTACCTGTCTAAAATTAGCTTCCCATCTATCAAAACAACATCATACTAAATTCAGGTGGGATTTTCATAAAGCTGTAGATCTGGCCACCAGAAAGTTGTAAGCAGAGTAAGAACATATAGGCATCAAATCTTCCATCAAATTAAATTGTATGAGTGTTAGGCTTTCAATATGGTCAGATATTGCAAATTTTTAAAGATTTTTATCAAAAATATGAGAAAATAGAGGAATATATTGATTGGACATTATCAAAATACATAAAAATAGGGGAATATTTGCTCCGAAAGTTTGTGTTCTGATTGATAATGTGACTTGATGCTTTGCGATTTTTAATGCATGTTTGTCGGATGATTGATGGTTACAAAACCACATTCCACATGAATTGTGACGACATAAATTTTTGTTATGATTATGAGGTATGCACATTCTCCGTAACATGAGTAGGAGTATCAATATATTTATGCTTATTTCTATTCAGAAATGCAGATTCCTCCATGTATTCCATTTGAAATCCATGATGTTACTTTGACGAAAAGGGTTTTTTAGATTAAAAAATACTTTACCATATCTGTGTACAATTCTAATGACATTCATTTTTGACTATTTGTTGAATAAAAAGATGGTTAGAAATAGCATAAAAGAGACAAGGTATTGACTTGTATAATTCTGAGTGATCATGTATGTACACTGCTAATGCCCCAGTCAAATTTGCGCCAGGCGCTGGCCGGGAAGTAAGAATCTGCTGGCTTCACTGGGTCCTGGCCATCGGGGAATTTATCAGCAAAAAATAAGATATACTGTAGCTGTGGTCACATTACACATGGGTGCTGCATGGCACATGCAAGATAACATGACACAGACATCTTTAGGACATCATAAAGACATATGTAAGATATCCTAAAGAGTCTGGCAAATGAAACTGGCATCTATAGGATATCATAGGGAGCCCTTAGTATTATCTGACACTTGTCTGGGAACAAATGAACTTTTAAAAATCCTATTTTCACTGTACGATGCCACATAAGATGTGCCTGTGGGACACTGCAGGGAGCCTGCCATGTACGTTCAGATGATGTTTGATGAGAAGACAGGGAAACGCCAGCAACTTTTATGTGGCAGCTAAAAGTTCCTGATGACCTGTACGACGCCTTTAAATTGCCCAATTGTGGCCGATGATCTTCCGTGCCCTTACGGCACTCTGGCTTGCAGGCAGAATTTGTAAAAAAAAAAAAAAAAAAAAAAAAAAAAACCCATCGGCCGGGCATCTTTACTGAAATTGGTAATTGATGCAAATGTGACTGCTAATCTGGGTTAACAAATAGGATTATTTATTATAATTGGGTTTTAATCTTGAATATTAAAGGAAGATTCTAAATAAAAACAAATTGTGAGGAAACTTGCTATATTGATCTATCTCATTTAAAGTCTCAGATAATTAGGACTGAGGATCAAATTGGAATAGTCAATGGTCGTGTATTCTAAGTTTTATTCTGCAATGCTTGTGAAGAGATCCCTGTGGATAAGTATATGTTGTGTCTGTTACTTTGTGTGTGTACTGGCAAGTTGAGGGGAGGGTCAGCAGTATTTATTTCATCCTCTGGAGATGTCAGTTTGGGATATGCTGCTGATAATGTGGTCTTCTTCCCTGGCTAAGTTACGCACTCATCTTTTGTTTGTTGCGCAAATAGATATATACCATCTGTCATTTCTGCTTATTTGCGGTTAACGGCTATTGTTCCATTGATTGACACGATGATTGGTGTGAGAGGAGACCAATTATGTTTTTAAATAAGCATGTATCGGAGCATGTGTCTTATCTCACGTGAGTAGCAGAAAGAGAAAGAAAAAGGATATCAACAATTCACTTCTTATTATAAATAACTAATGCTGACATTCAGACATTTATAAGCAATATGAAAAGACACGGTCTGATATTAGTACTATATTGGTTTTGGTATTATTATGATTATTACTCATGAGAAATGTAAAATATTAATTTAGTTGTCCTGATGTGTTGTGCATTTTATTGGCTGATCATGGAGTATATGAAAATGTTTTTTTTCCACACTGCCAGCTTAATCTTCATTAAGAACTCATTTGTTGAAGACCGATGTATATTAGCAGATATGTGGGACTCAATGCTTGAATTTTGGCACACTCTGCAAAAAAATTGTCAGTTTTGGGTCTAATCTTGAAGTTTGGTGCCAAAATAAAATTTCCTGACAATAATGCTATCGGGAGAAAATTCTTTTAAATTAAAAATTAAGAAATAAAGAATAACAAAGAGCATTAACAATTATTAAAATCTAACAAGCATTAAAATGAGGGTTAAAACAGCATCGTTTCAAACAGTTTCAAACAGAACAGTTTTTTTTTTTTTTTAATCTTTTATGTCAACATAGTCATTCTTCGCATCAATTTTTATTTGTGAACTTAATTACCGTACTGGGTTCTGATTTGATATTTTTTTTCACAAGTCACATGTTTGTGGAAACACATGCATTGGTTACCCACAAACTATCATATAAGTTGATTGCTCTGTATACACCATTAATGAATGCATTGTTGTTCTTGTAAATGGCCACCTGGGCAGGGGACAATGAACAAGAGACAAAAGCCTAATTTATCTGCACTGTTGGAGTTTATAAGCAATTATATATGTTGTAAAATTCCTTCTGAAATTGATTCACTGACATCTTAGCAAAATAACAGTGGGCGAGGACAGGTTATTGAATATTATTGCAACATTGGTATCAACTTGCCAAAGGGGAAAGGGCACACTGAAATGTTCTGAAAGGTACAAGGAAACATTGTCAGTTATTTAAAAGGGGAAGGGCATGCAGTGAAATGTTTAAAAGAGTACAGTGTAAACTGTTTATGAAGACAAATGATGACATTATTAACTATTCAAAGCTGTGTGGCACAGTAGATTATTTTAAGACATAAGCCAATCATTAAATACTGTCCGTCATTTTGGTCAATGTTGAAGAGGTTGCACAAATTCACAAAAATATCCTGCCTGAAGAAAAACTTGTTGATTATCACAGGATCCGGAATATTTCTTGTTACTTAGGAATAACCGCTTCCAAAGTTTTTGTGAGAATATATAAAAAATGTCCTTTTTTCAGGATCATGTAGCAGGATTCTTGAAGTCAGTTTTCTATGTCATACATTTGATATTAATCCTCTGATACATGGATGACTTGCAGATACATTGTATCACTGCCATAAAATCAAGATATCAAACCAAGTGAAATATCTGAAATTGCATACAGTTATAAGCAAGGAATGGAGATTACTAGAATATTTGAGAGAATCTTTAATCAAGTGATGAATATAAACAGACTTACACAAATGGCACCACCACTAATACACAGTCATGAATATCAGTTCAAATAAAACTTTTCTGCATTCCAAAACAAATCAATTAAAAGTTTTATTTAGATTGTCAGGTCTATCAGGCTTGGTACATAAAGCATAGGACATATACAGGAAAGATTTAACACATGCGATACAGGTTAACTCAAAAAAATGAATTCAAGTACATTTTATCCTAATATTAGGCTAATAAATATCTCATTTTGTGTTTTTACAGCACCAGCCAGGGCGAGTAAGACAGAAGATGATGAGATGAAAGAGCTGGAAATGTGGGCTTCCTAAAGCCACCCGCCTGCCCACACCCGCCTCTGATCACACCCGGCGCTGCTCGCACCCGGCGCCTCTCACACCCCCTACTCAACATCAAGCTACACCTACTTTTATACGTCCTAGAAAAAGGTGTTTCTCAAAATATGGGACAGTGTGTGACAGATTAGATTTGAAGACATTGTTGATTGGTTGGAATAGAGAATCATGATCAGCGAGGATAACATTTTGAAAAAAAAATAGCTATTAAGGCACGATGCTGTATCAAAGGTCATAAAAGGAGACATTTTTTTTGGTTTTATATAAATACATACAGACCCTTTAATTATGTACATTTTTTTTACATGGATCAATAAATATATATACCGGTAACTATATTAATTATCAATATTCAAGGTATCTTCTCGCTGATCATATAAATATACAGATTATTTCTTTAAACTATTATGCATTTTGTTAGATGAATTTGAGAGAATTGCAGCACAAATATATATCTGATATGTAAATCGTTTTTTTATAGCTTTGGAAATAGGTAAAATGTCAAAATGCAAAAACACAATGTCAAGTTGACAATTTTATGATTTAATTTTAGTTGCTTATTATTATCATCCCTTAAGAAACCTATTTTGTTATAATATTAAGTTAAGGAATGGTTATATGTGTGGCATGAGTATTTAAAGTGTTCAGATTATATGACTCTATGGTGATATCTGTGATTAGCCTATAATGCATTGACAACCTCTTAATTCAAATTTAACATGGTTATGATTTTCACATATTTCAACACAGTTTGATGTTTTTCATATTCATATTTCTCAGATGAAAATTGATGTTGTCCAAGCTAGAAAATTCATGACATTTTACAGACATGAAGATTTGCAGTATTTAGATAAATAAGCCCGACTTCATGTAGTTTGCCCTGGCATTGCCATTCTTCTTTGGACAATGATGATAACATGTTCATTAGTAACTTGTGTTTTTTAAGATCACTGCTAAACCAATCAAAAGGTATAATCCTTAAATTTTGCACATACGGTGTAAATAATGGTTGTCAGTGTTTACCAAGTAGAACATTTCTCTGGTGGACCATGAACAGCATTAATTGTTTAAATTAAGCATCATGTTTAAATTCTAATGTCCAGGTAAGAGATCTTCTCTCATATAGGGGTGTGGTGTTGCTATCAAATACTATAATACAAATATTCAATTATCTTTACAACAAAACCTAATAAACACTTATAACCACTGACTTTATATTATAGATGCAAATTGAATTGAATCCTCATTGATGTGATAAAGAGGACAAAAATACAATACAGAATGCAACATTTAAACTTTCATTGTTTAAATTTATACTTACATGGTACTTAATTATAAGTCCAGTCTGGAATGCTGTCAAATCTGCACTGATTCCAATATATCAAAGGTCTTTTACACAAACAAACAACTCGTCACTTATTTAAAATGTTACCAAATATAAATAGCCTGTTTATGTTTATGATAAAAAAAATCTTTTGAAATTAAGATGTGTTTGTGGATATTTTAATAACCTTATGAGTGATGGAGTTTATATTTAAAGAATATAATTTGGAGATATGCAAAAACATTGAAAATAAGTCAAGGGGACATGTTAAACCTCAAGGAAGATATTTGGGCCTGGCACTGGAATAACATGAGAAGCGTTTCCTGTTTGTTTTTTTAGCTGTGCAAACTGAATAACAGGATTCAATGGATTCCAATTGTTTGTTACATGATTTAGGGAAGTATTTTGCAGCATCCATTGTTATATATATAATCATCTTATCTCTGCTGAATATAATACTGATGTACATATTGGAGTAAGAAACAGGTTCCATGGTACAAGTGTATTCATACTATTTGACTGATATCAAAATGCAGTTGTTTTAAAGGTAGGTATTTGATATTGTGTACCAGTCATCAACCTGAACAACAAACAATTGGAAATGTATAGTGTGATATATCTGCATGGATATTTACTAACTATGTCTCATATTCAGTCTTTAAAATGAGGGCATAAGACGTAAATTTTCACCCAAGCTGCTGTCCTGTCAATAAGCAAGGAGGGCATGAAAAGTAGATGTCCATCCTAGCTGCTGTCCTGTCAGTAACAAGGAGGGCATGAAAAGTAGATGTCCATCCTAGCTTCTGTCCTGTCAGTAGTAAGGAGGGCATGAAAAGTAGATGTCCATCCTAGCTGCTGTCCTGTCAGTAACAAGGAGGGCATGAAAAGTAGATGTCCATCCTAGCTGCTGTCCTGTCAGTAACAAGGAGGGCATGAAAAGTGGATGTCCTTCCTAGCTGCTGTCCTGTCAGTAGTAAGGAGGGCATGAAAAGTAGATGTCCATCCTAGCTGCTGTCCTGTCAGTAACAAGGAGGGTGAGAAAAGTAGATGTCCATCCTAGCTGCTGTCCTGTCAGTAGTAAGGAGGGCATGAAAGGTGGATGTCCATCCTAGCTGCTGTCTTCTCAGTAACAAGGAGGGCATGAAAAGTAGATGTCCATCCTAGCTGCTGTCCTGTCAGTAGTAAGGAGGGCATGGAAAGAAGATGTCCATCCTAGCTTCTGTCCTGTCAGTAACAAGGAGGGCATGAAAAGTAGATGTCCATCCTAGCTGCTGTCCTGTCAGTAGTAAGGAGGGCATGGAAAGAAGATGTCCATCCTAGCTGCTGTCCTGTCAGTAACAAGGAGGGCATGAAAAGTGGATGTCCATCCTAGCTGCTGTCCTGTCAGTAACAAGGAGGGCATGAAAAGTAGATGTCCATCCTAGCTGCTGTCCTGTCAGTAGTAAGGAGGGCATGATAAGTAGATGTCCATCCTAGCTGCTGTCCTCTCAGTAACAAGGAGGGCATGAAAAGTAGATGTCCATCCTAGCTGCTGTCCTCTCAGTAACAAGGAGGGCATGAAAAGTGGATGTCCATCCTAGCTGCTGTCCTGTCAGTAGTAAGGAGGGCATGGAAAGAAGATGTCCATCCTAGCTGCTGTCCTGTCAGTAGTAAGGAGGGCATGAAAAGTAGATGTCCATCCTAGCTGCTGTCTTCTCAGTAACAAGGAGGGCATGAAAAGTATATGTCCATCCTAGCTGCTGTCCTGTCAGTAACAAGGAGGGCATGAAAAGTAGATGTCCATCCTAGCTGCTGTCCTCTCAGTAACAAGGAGGGCATGAAAAGTGGATGTCCATCCTAGCTGCTGTCCTGTCAGTAACAAGGAGGGCATGAAAAGTAGATGTCCATCCTAGCTGCTGTCCTGTCAGTAACAAGGAGGGCATAAAAAGTGGATGTCCATCCTAGCTGCTGTCCTGTCAGTAACAAGGAGGGTGAGAAAAGTAGATGTCCATCCTAGCTGCTGTCCTGTCAGTAACAAGGAGGGCATGAAAAGTAGATGTCCATCCTAGCTGCTGTCCTGTCAGTAGTAAGGAGGGCATGAAAAGTAGATGTCCTTCCTAGCTGCTGTCCTGTCAGTAGCAAGGAGGGCATGAAAAGTGGATGTCCATCCTAGCTGCTGTCCTCTCAGTAACAAGGAGGGCATGAAAAGTAGATGTCCATCCTAGCTGCTGTCCTGTCAGTAGTAAGGAGGGCATGAGATCTTTGACCATGTCAGTACTGAAATGTGGAATGATTTAGTTGTGCCCGATTTTAATATTTATATATATATAAGGAGATAGATTTTTGTCCAAAACGTCGGGGTGTTGATTTATATACTATTATATTTTTATCTAAAATACAGCACACCAACCTAAGATATGTTTTAAGTTAATCATCAAATAATCTGGATGACTTAAATTATTAGTGACAGGGAGGTATGAATGAATAAGCTTACAAAGCTTTCTTTCCTGTAAAAACAACTGCTATGACAGCCATGTTAATCTGATTCTCTCCAAAAGTGTGCTCTGCCCAAACAGCACCTCCCCACTGTGCTGTTAATATTGTGTTGGAAGATATTCCCTCTTCGAATAAGATAAATCGAAACATCTTACATAATGTAAGAATTGTCAAATCATATCGCGTACCATATGAAACAACACCAAAATTGTTATTCAAGGAATATAATTAGATATTGGGATTGTTATGATGTTGGATTTTTTATAACTGAGCATACATTATAGAAAGCAACAAGAAAGGTAAAATAAATTAAATAAAACATTGTATATACATGCAAGTTAATGTACATTGGCAGACCATGTGATGTTGATTATTGTAAATAACATGAAGTAGAAACATGTCATATCTTTCATTCAATTAAAGAACTATCTGATTGTATATTTGTCTCCTTATCTATACAGTTTACCATATTTAACCATTTAATCTTAAGTTAACTTTGCATTTCTCTAGAATTTTTAAGAAATTCTAAGCACAAGGTTTATTTCAAAAGATCAGTGGATGGTATGATTTAGCTCTGCTTCTGCAGTGAGGGGGGCATGTTTTCTGTTATTCTCTCTGTCCAAATTTGATCTTCTCTGAAACTATTGGTCAGAGATCCTAGGTATTAGTAAGATGTATTTTCAGTGGACTATGGCTATCTGAACTTTGAATTTATCAGTGCAAAGAATATTGGGTTTGTTTTGACCTCAATATTCATTTACCCAGTGATATTGGAAAATAGTGTCAATATAGTTGTGGAGCCTATCATCCCAGAATGCCCCACCTATCTAATCACCTTAAAGGGGAAGGAAACCTTCACAAATTCTGGGTTAGCAATTTAAATTTCATCAGTATGAACACACACACACACACACACACACACACACACACACACACACACGGCCACGGGCCGTGGTGCAGTTGGTTAGAGCGCCAGCTTATTAGCACCAGTTCCTCTGTGGTGATCCAAAGGTCGTGGGTTCGAACCCCGGCCATACCAAGATTGAACTCATGATTCAATTTCCCATACGAGCTGAGGCCCGTGCCAAAAGGGTTAACCCGTTGTCCTTGTAAATCTGTGACCGGGTGGGTTGTCATGTCAAGGACCTGCGACATGACAATTCAGTGAGGCAGCACTATATCTGCTACAAGTAGGTCTCATCACGAAATGACTGAAATAATGTTGAAAGTGATGTAAAACCCCAAACAAACAAACACACACACACACACACACATACATACATACATACATACATACATACATACATACATACATACATACATACATACATACATATATATATATATATATATATATATATATATATATATATATATATATATATATATATATATATATATATATATATATATATATATATATATATATAAAACATGAAAAGAAGACATTTTAGTACATTTACTATGGTCAATTTTTCTGAACTTGCAGTCATCTTTTGCTGGTGGCAGCATTCTTGTCAATGGGATTATGATAGTACCAGCCAATCAAAGATAAGATAAAAACTATTGCAAATTTCAATAAAAATGTGGTTAAATAAATCCAAAAAAAATATGTATCAATATTATCGTTTACCACAAATACATCACATATATTTATCTAGGTCATCTAGCCATTTTAAATTATGGGTTAGAAAGATGTGCCTTCACATCTGTGACAAAAGCCAGCCATTTTAACAGGTAGAAAATTAATCACACTTGCCCTTTTATTTGGTACGGGTTTGGGGTTTTTAAAATGTTAAATTTGTTGATTGTTTATAGAAAAACATAAAATACCATGAAAAGTTATTTAAATCCAAATTCACAAGCTTTTGACAATTACAAATATGCTTTCAAACATGATTTTATGGCAGCCATGACACCTTCATCCGTTATGCTGATCACAGGAAGTATTATAAGAAAAGTTCACTTTTCGTGCTTCAATTGCGGTCATTTTGAAACTTGTATCAACCATAATGTAATAATCTACCATAACAATTTAGAAGGCCGAATTCTGAATTGTAGACTACCCATGTGAGCAGTCATGGGGAAATACAAGATTTAAATGACAGGTTTGTTTGTTTGTTTGTTTGGGGTTTTACATCACTTTCAACATTATTTCAGTTATTTCGTGATGAGACCTACTTGTAGCAGATATAGTGCTGCCTCACTGAATTGTCATGTCGCAGGTCCTTGACATGACAACCCACCCGGTCACAGATTTACAAGGACAACGGGTTAACCCTTTGGCACAGGCCTCAGCTCATGTGGGAAATTGTATCATGAGTTCAATCCCGGCACGGCCGGGGTTCGAACCCACAACCTTTGGATCACCACAGAGGAACTGGTGCTAATAAGCTGGCGGTCTAACCAACTGCGCCACGGCCCGTGGTTAAATGACAGGATTGAAATGGGGGTTCTGTTAGTCTTTACGGTGGTCCTTTATTATTGATTAAAGATGGTGTTGTCACAAAATACTTCCACTTTAAATGGGCAAATTTGTATATCCATAGGTTAATTACAATAACAAGTCACACGGTATTGTTTAGATGATTACACCTTTGAAAAATTCCCTTGAGGCAATATCAATTGGCCATCCTATGGTTTGGGGGTGGGACGTGGCTCAGTTGGTAAGACACCTGTCTCCCACGCTAGAGGTCCAGGGATTGAATCCCAGTCAAAAAAGGTGGATATCCACAATTGTTTTTGTTTCGTATTTCAACCTGTTCTCCATGACCGATTATCAACTTTAAAGCCTGTAATTTGTCTCTATGTCATACAAGGGAAATATCCCCACTCACTCTTTAAAAAGAGTAGGGCATTGATTCCCTGTGGTAGGCCTCTATCTGACCTGGGAGAGCCCTAACGGTGCTGAAAGGTTTGTTAACACAAACAAATCAAATATGTCATGGTTTTTTATAGCACCAACATAATGAGGGGTTTCCCTCGCAAGATTTTCAAAGCTTAGTTTTCTTTTCTCTTTTTTATCGATTTAGATGATTTTGATTGAATAATTGTCAGCCATAATTGGGATCAAATGCACCTACCTGTCAATGTGTATTGAAGGTGACGAAGTGTCACAGAGGCAGGTCCATCGGTTGCAATGTCGTCAATGATTACGTTAAAGCAACTGATTTTTTGTTTTAAATGTTATTGGAAATTTTAGAATTTTCAAATCACATACCCAAATAAACATTAATGTACATCTGATTAATCGTAAATACTGCGAAACAAGAAGTGACGCTAAATTCAGAGATACCAAATACATTATTTATCAATCTATATTTGTGAATAGTACGTCATAACAATTACATCTGTCAAAAGCATACCACAATGAATAAGTCCGAATCACCAAGGATTCAAATTGCCCATTTTGCACTATAGGTTAATTTGAAGTTAAATGAAGGTCATATTGAACGCTGGTGGCATGCAAGGCATACTCCTAAGAAATTAAAAGCTTAAAACAAACTATTTCAACCGATTACGTTTTCACTTGACACTCAACTAATACCCGTATTAGTGCTCTAACTTTCCCGTTTTGTGTGACGTCTCATAGTTTTCCTCTTATCTGTACAAAACTATGTGCTATTCAACTTTCCCGTTTTGTGTGACGCTGAAATTTCCGGTGGATGAGATGGGTAAATAAGGCATCGTCCCCCATGCCAAGAGTCTTCGTATTAATTCCCCTTGCACATCATGCATCGTCGAGGAAAGGAGGAAATACCTGCTATTTAGCAGTTCTCAACTGTCCTCCATCAAATGTCGTGGTTTCCGTTATTTTTGCCTTATATATAACCTCCAGTCATACTCTTTGGTTGAAGAGAGTAGGGCATTACGTCCTGGTGACAGGCTTCTATATGACCTAATGTAACCTCAATAGCGCTGAAATGTAGATAAACATACAAACACTAAACTTTACCATTCTGTATACCTCTCAACAACGCTATTGATTGCTATTTAACCTTACCATTTTGTTTGAGACTCAAAATGTAACTCACTCTTCTATTAGTCTATTATGCCCTCATGTAACCTTTCTCTCATTCCCGCTTTGAATGAAACTATACTTTCCCGTTTTGTGTGACGCTCGACTTTCCCGTTTTGTGTGATGCCCAACTTGTCCGTTTTGTGTGACGCTCGACTTGTCCGTTTTGTGTGACGCTCGACTTCCCCGTTTTGTGTGATGCCCAACTTGCCCGTTTTGTGTGATGCTCAACTTGCCTGTTTTGTGTGATGCTCAACTTGCCCGTTTTGTGTGATGCTCAACTTGCCTGTTTTGTGTGATGCTCAACTTGCCTGTTTTGTGTGATGCTCAACTTGCCCGTTTTGTGTGATGCTCAGCTTACCTGTTTTTACTCAACTTAATTATTTTGTGTGCTGAATGTTTCAAACAGTTTCCTGTTTTCTAAAGAAAACCTCATTAACTCATTGTCATTTTCTGTGCTGTATAAATTTCCTGTTTTGTATGAATTCAAATCCATCAGTTTTTTTCGTGACAAAGCAATCCATATCACACCATACACGAGGTATTTTCTCAAACTACCCAAATAGAGAACACAGTAACTAATAAGATTATTACAATAAGGAATGACGTCATTGTAAACATGGACAATTTGATTTTTTACACACTTTATACCTCAGTGATGTGCGTATCAACGAGATTTCCAATGAATACAACCATGCCTAATTTTCTTGGTTTATACCTCAGTGATGCGCGTATTGATGCGATTTCGAAGGAATACGAGCATGCCGATTATTTGTAAAGTATTGATTAGCCATCTTTAGACTGGTTCCCCATCGAGTGTCAAGAACATCGTGTATATACACAGATGGCGGCAACCAGTCTATTGCTGTACGCGCCATTTTCGGGTCACGTGACGGGGTCAAATGAGGTGCGCTTTGTTTACAAATGTTTGTAACGATAAATATCTTGTTTCATGTATCATTTTTTAAAAATACAGTAGTTGTCTGAGGTATAAAAACAAAACATACACTCGTCGGTCAGCTGTGTGAGCGGATTCAGTTCGTTGGTGATGGTGGACGGATACCCTTCGCCTTCGGCTCAGGGTATCCGTCCGCAATCACCAACTCACTGAATCCGCTCACCCAGCTTCCCGACTCGGTATGTTTTGTTATAGTATTCGGGATATGCGAACTATTTTCCGTCGGCCATCTTTAGACTGGTCCCCCGCCGAGTGTCAAGAACATCATGGATACACAGAGGGGGCAACCAGTCTATGGCTGTACGCACTATTTTCGGGTCACGTGACGGGGTCAAATGAGGTGGTGTATTCATGCGCTTTGTTTACAATTATAAAAAAAACGCTTTTAATGATAAATATCTTGTTTCATGTATCATTTAAAAAAAATACAGTAGTTTTCTGAGGTATAAAAACAAAACATGCCTCGCCTCCGGCTCAGGGGATCCTTCCGCCATCACTAACTCACTGAATCTGCTCACACAGATTCCCCGACTCAGTATTTTGTTATAATATAAAAAAAGCATGAACGTGATCAGAGAGGAAGGGTGACGAGATTTTGGGGGAAAAAAACACTAAACTAGTCCCCACTTCACTTTTACTTTGCATGTTTATGCGATGGCTTGAGCAATATGTGTATAATGAATAGAGTAGTTTTCACTTATTTTTTTGTCAGAATTGTGTCAGATATGAATTATTACCCTCAATATGCCTACATTTCTGTATTAGAGCTTTGTTTTCATCCATCTGCAATTTGACCTGATTATTGACCTAATTATTGAGGCCCCGCTAGGTTTTGTACAAAGGGGCCTACATGGGTGAAATGCAGATATTTTTAGCCAGCACAAGTGCCTTCGGCTGGGAGGGGTTGCAATCTTTCACTTGTGCAGCTCTCTCTCACAAATGCAGCTATTTCTCACATATGCAGCTATCTCTCACTTGTGCAGCTATCTCTCGAATATGCAGCTATCTCTCACTGTTGTAGATATCTCTCACATAATGTGAAATATGCAGCTATTTTTCACATATGCAGCTATCTCTCACTTATACAGATATTTCTCACATATGCAGCTATCTCTCACTGTTGTAACCATCACTGTTGTAGCTGCCTCTCACTTATGCAGCTGTTGCTCACTGTTGTATTCATCTATCACTTGTGCAACTCTATCTCAATTATGCAACTGTCTCATTATTGTATCCATCTCTAACTTGTGCAGCTATCTCCTACTTTTACAGCTCACACTTGTGCAGCTATCTCTCATGCAGCTGTCTCACTCATGCAGCTGTCTCTCACTTGTGCAGCATTCTCTCACTTGTGCAGCTGTCTCTCACTGCTGTAACCATCTCTCACTTATGCAGCTGTCTCGCACTTATGCAGCTGTCTATGTAATCTCTGCAGTTTAACCACAAAAGCTCCTTTGTGTAAAAACCTTGCGGGGCCTCCACTAGTTCAATAACTAGGTCAATAATTAGGTCAAATTACCGATGGTTGAAACAGAGCTCTAATACAAATATAGAGACATATTATGGGTAATATTTCATTAGCTGCATAGATAAGAGATAGCTGTATAAATAAGAGATAGCTGCATAAATAAGAGATAGCTGCATGAAAAAGAGATAGCTGCATGAATAAGTTTAGTGTCCACCAGAGGGCAATGTAAAAACGCAACACCGAGATCACGTGCTCTTCTTATCAGTTGCGAATATGAACTCGGCCAATACCACTTATAGCAACTTTTTTTTCAAAATCTCGTCACCCTTCCTCTCTGATCACGTTCATGCTTTTTTTATATATGTATGTAACGATTGTGAGAAACAATTGAGATAGCTGCATAAGTGAGAAATAGCTGCACAAGTGAGAGATAG
This sequence comes from Amphiduros pacificus, assembly GCA_949316495.1. Lineage (NCBI taxonomy): Eukaryota > Metazoa > Annelida > Polychaeta > Phyllodocida > Hesionidae > Amphiduros > Amphiduros pacificus. Next base: position 50,485,815 of record OX439001.1, on the reverse strand, counting down.
CTGCACAAGTGATAGATTGCTGCAACAGCAAGAGATAGCTGCATAAATAAGAGAGAGCTGCATTGAGACATGAAAAACAGCTGCACAAAGTGAGAGATAGTTACAACAAGTGAGAGATAGTTACAACAAGTGAGAAATAGTTACATCAATGAGATAGCTGCAATTGTGAGACAGTTACAAGAGGGAGAGATAGTTACAATGGTGAAACACAGTTGGGGCCCCCATAGGGTTTTAGGATTATTGGATTTTTGGCCTAAAAAAGAGGGATTATTGGATTTTTGGGGTGAAATATCTGGGATTTTTGGATTTTGAGGAAAGTGTTTAGGATTAATGGATTTTTAATACTAACTATGAATATGTTCCAAAGGATGATATAATTGTTCTGAATGAGGAGGTTTTGATCAATCTTTTGGACCTGATAAAGGATCAGGGTGATACGGAGACACCCAATGAGCAGCAAGAGTTAATTAGTGAGGAATTATCTCAGTTGTCATTTACTAGTGACACAAGGGCCACTAGGCCTAAAAGAGTTTCAAAAAAAAGGAAAGACACAGATTACTTTTTTTACTAATTTTGAATATGTTCAAAAGGATTGGGTGTCTCCGTATCACTATAACAGTGAGATTACTGTTAATTTCAAACTCTGTGGGCTCAAGTGGACTCTGCAAGTACATTTTGTAATGTGGCATGACCTGTGTGAAACACTAAATATCATGTTATATCATGCATGTTATGTAATTCATTGCCAAATAAATTTGTACTAAATGTAAACATATTTTAGGATTTTTTGTTTTATACTTTTGGATTTTTAGATTTGAGGGGAAATATTTAAGGATTTTTGGCTACAAAAGATAAGGATTTTTGGATTTTTAGGTAAAAAAAGGGGGATTATTGGGTTTTTCATACCCCCCCTATGGGGGCCCCACAGTTACAACAGTGAGATATAGATGCATAAATGAGAGACAGCTACATAAGTGAGATAACTGCAAAGTGAGATAGTTACAGCAGTGATAAGATAGCTGCACAAATGAGAGACAGTTACATAAGTGAGATAGCTGCACATGTAAGAGACAGCTGCATAAGTGAGAGATAGCTGCATCAGTTAGAGATAGTTGTACAAGGGAGAGACAGCTGCATAGGTGAGAGATAATTACAACACCGAGAGACAGTTATCGCAGTGAGATATAGCAGCACAAGTGAGAGACAGCTGCATAAGTGAGAGATAGCTACAACAGAGAGAGACAGCATCCTTTCTCAGCCGAAGGCACTTGTATAAAGGAAATTTTGAAGATAAGTTTAGGAACCATGACCAACAGACGATTTAACAATTGCATTATATTTCTTGCTGTGTTCACATGTTGTGAATAATGTGCAGCCTCCCACGAATCATGAAGAAAAACACGTTTTTCCTATGGAATTCTTCATAGAATGTGATACAAAAAATTACCACATCTTGCGGTCATCACCAAGCATAAATTGTAATCTTCTATCTCATTGGATGCGATTGTCAGCCAATGAGCCACACACACACACACACACACTCTCTCTTTCTCACTCGCTCTGCATTAAGTAATTCACACCTGGTTATATATAGCAGTTGACCAGTCAACAGAATTAGATGTTTTATCACATTTGCTATATGTCAATCAAGGACCTGCAGCTATCAGTTACAAGCAGAAACTGTTTGAGGATTGTGCCGGATAGGGCGGGAAGTGATCACCCAATCTGCTGCTGAGCGAAGCGCTCCAACTCCGGAGAGGAAAAAAACGCTTTGGAAGCGGTGTGCCATCCAGCGCGTCACAGATAACCATAGTAAACCAACACACTTCTCAGAATAAGGAAATCATTGAGAGGAGACAGGGCATAAATATATATACATAAACATAATTTGTCATTTGTTTGCCACCAAAAAAAGAAAAATAGCGTAAATATGATTCAACAAGATGACGAATTTGAAGTCTACATGCAAAGGGCCTACTCGTTCAGTAGTAAGTTGCCGAGAAGGTCATTTCATTTCTCCGACTTCGATTTGAACCTTGGTGATGGGGAAGAGACATTAGGACAAATATTGCCAGAGAAGGACAACAGAGAAAAGAAAGATTCTCGTCGTGACTCGGGGATAAGCGGAGATTCTTTGTACCACGCTTCAAGTTTGTGCCTGTTAGCTTCTTGTGGACTTAAATTAGATAAATTCTCTCAGAAAAGTCGGGATAAGGGGTCGAGTCAACTGCCTGGCCTGTTATCACCAAACCCCCGCATGTCCCGCGTGAGGTCGCTCCCAGGCTTCCGGCCTCGTACGTCCAGCACGCCCTCCTCCAGGACCAGGCGGTCACCAAGTCGGCCCGCGAGTCTGTCTCCGGAGCCGGAGAAACCAACCACCGCAGCGTGCCGCCCTCAGTACCTCGACCTTCCCGGGAGCTTCCGTCCTCGCACCGTCAGCATGCCCTCCCGGCGGAACCACCCCTGTACGTCTCCCCCCACCCTGGAGCTACCACAAGAGGGCTACATATACAGGGTGAGAAGCTTCTCCGTGTGTGGCAAGTCTGTTGTAAATCAAGGGGACAGCTTTAGAGTCCATCAAACCAACAGCAGCCATGTTTCCCTGGAGAGCCTTGGGTCATCTTTGGGAGTGGAGGAGACCAATTTGGGATCTCGCACCTCCAGTGTGGGTTCCAATTTGCAAGTTACCCCGTCCCCGACTGGACTTCCTCCCATTAGCAAAGTGCTCCTGTTGGGAGCCCCTGGAGTGGGCAAGACTTCTCTATCTAAACAGTTCTCTACATCGGAATATATTGGACACATGGATGTTTCAGTCGGTAAGTACTTTTGATTTATTATTTTAAATTGTGTCAAATATCACATGCGCGTTTCCCATCAAGACCAAATCGAAAGTTGAACATTCGGTGTCACGGTAAAACGGCAAGTTAGTTATCGTGGGAAAACGGCAAGTTAAGTACCATGGTAAAATGGCATCTCATGTAAAGAATATAAATCCGATAATAATGATTCTTGTAGCAAGAAATACGTTCGCAGTTATATATATATATATATATATATATAAGATAAATATTTGACCTGTCATGTTTTAATCTTTAATAAAAGGTCAGACATTTGTGCAAGTTGATAGTTTGTGCTATAATGATAGGGATTGGATTGTTCCAAACAATATTGATGATGTATTGGACACACCGTTCAGTAAATATTGATCAGAATATAAAGGAATTCTTTGGTATATTTGCAGAGGATGTATGTGGTCGTCTTGTGCCGGTTTTGCTGGATGGGGAGGAGTCTATGCTTCATATTGTAGATCATTCAGATCAACTTCAGGTAAGGACTTATAACTTTGTTACAGGTTTTAAATATATAAAAGAATATATTAAAGAAAACCTGTATCATATTCTCAAAAACATTTCCTTAATGCATCTTCTTGGTATATCCTCACTTTCTCCAGGGTAGTTGTAACTATTAATCAGTATATGATTTTGTTTTGTTCTTTTTTCAGGTAAAGGAAGATGCAGAAGATACTAAGGCATGCGTGATTGTCTATTCTGTCACTGATGTGATGTCATTTGCATATGCAGGCCGTCTTCTGGAGTCACTTGCTCATAAAGAAGATAGGCCCCCTGCTGTCATATTGGTAGCTAACAAAGCAGACCTAGTCAGAAATAGAGTTATATCAAAAGAAGGTAGGCTCTATCACTTGTCATTATTACATATTAGTTATCTGTCAGCAACTGCTCATGTCATATTCATTTCTCCAGTGACCTTTTGCTCTTAAGCAATTAAAAAAAGGCATTTGGCATATGCTTTAGAGAACACAGGAATCAATGCATGACGACAGTAAAATGGAATATACTCATAAGCTATGGAAAAATATGTTCACTAGCCATTTTATACTACATGTTAAAGAATATACTGGGTTAATTTTTTCATGGATTGTTTATTTTTATATTTTGATGTAATATTTGATAATCAATTGATGTCAGCCGAAGGTCTTGCATAATATTTGTTACATTGCAATCAGTTGCATCTGTTTAAAACAAAAAAAACTATTTATGTTATTCAACATTGACATGGTCTTTGATGCATATTGATGCTACATCTTAAACTGTCAAATCTAATATATAATTTTTTTCTACCGTTAGATGGCAAGAATCTGGCTCAGGAATACGGGTGCAAATATGCTGAAGTGTCTCCCTTACTTAATCTTCACATTGATGAACTTCTGGTTGGGATTTTAAGGCAAATACGTCTGCAGGCCACCAGAGGGCGCTCGTATGGTAGTCGTTCATTGGTGTCACGCTCTCCATGTCTACCCGCTTCACAGACAATGCATAGCGCTGCAAGAGATTTTATAAGGAAAATAATGAACAATCCACCATGGATGACAAAGTCATGTGATAATCTTCTTGTCCTGTAACCATTAGTATAGATGTTAGAAATACTTGTAAATTCTCTTAGCCTGTAAATAGTAAAATAATTTGACACTGTATGAACTATGTGAGCTGCTGCTTAAATGCCTTTACTTCATACAACACCCAATACCAGCAGCAGCCAAGTCATTCATTTAGGAATGCTTTCTTTGAATTTAGACATACGTAATGCCTATTTCTGTAAATAAAGTGCATGTTTATGCCAAGCCTAGAACAAGTGTACAATGTTTTGTCCAAAAGTGAATATATTTGACTTATGATGTGAATCACACGTAAGGAACAGTTGTTGGGGATTAAAAAGTAGAATGCAGCATACAGCCAAGCTGTAACACCAGGATAGCCAAAAGTTGGTCAAACATTGCACCAAAGTCTCTTTAAGGGCCTAACACATGATGTCCACCACCTAATGAAGCATCTGGATGACAATTTGCCTTAAAAAGTTTGGTATTTTAGACAAAGAAATGGTAAAAGCTTTCTGCAATACCAAATGAATTATTATAATAACTAGATACCTTGTGATGAATGTCACAATCAGTACTGTGATAATCTGTGGTGTCAACAATAATAGTATACATGGCTGAAGCAAGATTCCTTAATACTAAATACATTGCACTGGTTGATATCTGACCTAATGATATAGGTCTTTTCCTCTGTGCTGCAGGCTGTTAAGTGCACTTACACTCTGCTCTCTGATCTAATTCACAGACCCTGTTAAATATCAAGACCCCTGCCCCATCCCCATGTCAGTGGCTTGACTTACACTCTGCTCTCTGATCTAATTCGCAGACCCTGTTAAATATCAAGACCCCTGCCCCATCCCCATGTCAGTGGCTTGACTTACACTCTGCTCTCTGATCTAATTCACAGACCCTGTTAAATATTAAGACCCCTGCCCCATCCCCATGTCAGTGGCTTGAATACGGATAGCAATATAATCTACTATAACACCACACATATTGTCATTGACTTCTTTGTACATTAAGTTTTTATGGAGGGGGACACACTGTGTGAGCTGCTGCTTAAATGCCTTTACTTTATACAACACTCAATACCAGCAGCAGCCAAGTTAGAGGTTAATTGTGGCACTGGTTCATATATAGGTCAGTAGCAACAATAAACATAGGCATCAGAGATGCATCAACCCTCAGCCCTGGTAACTCATTGCACAACATTCGCTCCACACAATATTTGTGAACAAAACGTCACTGCACCAAGGCAAATTGATGCAGGGGTTAAAAAAACCCATAAAATCTACTTCCTTTGATAGCTTAGGTGTGTCAAGTATCATGAAACTGTCATCATTTACTCTAGAATTATTGAGATGGGCCGGTGACCTTGAAAAGCAGGTTAAGGTCACCGTCCATCAAACTCATCTGAAGTCTTCCCAGATGCTTATGTGTGTCAATTTTCATGAAGCTGCCATTATTTGTTCTTGAGTTATTGCAATGACGTGGATTTGACATGATTGTCCCTGTGACCTTGAAAAGTAAGTAAAGGTCATGTTCCATCAAGAGAAGTCTGAGGTCTTCACCAGATGCTTATGTGTGTCAAATCTCATAAAGCTGCCATCATTCGTTCTCGAGTTATAGCAATGATAGGGATTTCACATAATTGTACCTGTGACCTTGAAAAGTAGGTGAAGGTCATGTTCCATACAAAAATGTCTGAGGTTTTCATCAGATGCTTATGTGTGTCAAGTTTCATGAAGCTGCCATCATTTGTTCTCGAGTTATCGCGATGACAAGGATGATTTCACATAATTGTCCCTGTGACCTTGAAAAGTAGGTGAAGGTCATGTTCCATCATGAGAAGTCTTGAGGTCTTCACCAGATGCTTGTGTGTGTCAAATCTCATAAAGCTGCCATGATTCGTTCTTGAGTTATTGCGATTCTTGGGATTTCACATAATTGTCCCCGTGACCTTGAAAAATAGGTCAAGGTCGCCATCCACCGAACTAGTCCGAGGTTTTCAACAGATGCTTATGCGTGTAAAGTTTCATGAAGCTGCCATCATTTGTTCTTGAGTTATCGCGATGACAAGGATGATTTCACATAATTGTCCCTGTGACCTTGAAAAGTAGGTGAAGGTCATGTTCCATCAAGAGAAGTCTGAGGGCTTCACCAGATGCTTGTGTGTGTCAAATCTCATAAAGCTGCCATCATTCGTTCTTGAGTTATTGCGATTCTTGGGATTTCACATAATTGTCCCTGTGACCTTGAAAAATAGGTCAAGGTCACCGTCCATCGAACTCGTCCGAGGTTTTCACCAGATGCTTATATGTGTCAAGTTTCACGAAGCTGCTATCATTTGTTCTCGAGTTATCGCGATGACAAGATGATTTCACATAATTGTCCCTGTGACCTTGAAAAGTAGGTGAAGGTCATGTTTCATAAGAAAAATTCTGAGGGCTTCACCAGATGCTTATGTGTGTCAAATCTCATAAAGCTGCCATCATTCGTTCTTGAGTTATTGTGATTCTTGGGATTTCACATAATTGTCCCTGTGACCTTAAAAAATAGGTCAAGGTCACCGTCCATCGAACTCGTCCGAGGTTTTCACCAGATGCTTATATGTGTCAAGTTTCACGAAGCTGCTATCATTTGTTCTCGAGTTATCGCGATGACAAGATGATTTCACATAATTGTCCCTGTGACCTTGAAAAGTAGGTGAAGGTCATGTTTCATAAGAAAAATTCTGAGGGCTTCACCAGATGCTTATGTGTGTCAAATCTCATAAAGCTGCCATCATTCGTTCTTGAGTTATTGTGATTCTTGGGATTTCACATAATTGTCCCTGTGACCTTAAAAAATAGGTCAAGGTCACTGTCCATCGAACTCGTCCGAGGTTTTCACCAGATGCTTATGTGTGTCAAGTTTCACGAAGCTGCCATCATTTGTTCTCGAGTTATCGCGATGACAAGATGATTTCACATAATTGTCCCTGTGACCTTGAAAAGTAGGTGAAGGTCATGTTTCATAGGAAAAATTCTGAGGGCTTCACCAGATGCTTATGTGTGTCAAATCTCATAAAGCTGCCATCATTCGTTCTTGAGTTATGCGATTCTTGGGATTTCACATAATTGTCCCTGTGACCTTGAAAAATAGGTCAAGGTCGTCGTCCATCGAACTCGTCTGAGGTTTTCACCAGATGCATATGTGTGTCAAGTTTCATGAAGCTGCCATCATTTGTTCTTGAGTTATCGCGATGACAAGGATGTTCGCTACAGACATACATACATACATACATACATACATACAGACATACATACCCACGCCAGGAGTACTGCAATACCCTCAGCCTGATTACATCAGGGGCTGAGGGTAAAAACCATATAGTGCTGTGTAAATGATAAGGATTTGATTGGTAGGGCTTACGAGGATATTGGATGCCTCAGGCTGTATAGGGATATTGGACGCCCTTTAGTGCACTGGGGATTGTCGGCCCCAAGGGAAGGAGTGAGTGTTTAGGTGACAGTTGACGGTGCAGAAGGTGGTAATTAGATAGGGTAGCTTTTTCATCAGTGTAGGGGCCTGCACCAGGTGGTCAGCACGAGTGCTACTCACAGATTGGAGGTAGTGCGTATTGGATCTCCTCTCTAGCTGGGTAGCCACGCTGCATTGGCTCTGAGTGCCCACGAGACAAAAGTGGAGCGGCCAATATATCAAATCAAATCAAAATCAAATCTGATTGCCCGACTTATTCACAGTTGGCAGCAAGCCAAAATGCATAAGGATATTATAACCAGGGACCAAGGATCATTCCCCTATTTCCCCCTCCTGAATGTCATATATATTATGTTACCTTATATAACTTACCTTATCAACTACTGGCGGCCATGTTTTTTGTTCTTTCAAAGCTTGGCAAATGAACACAATAGGGGCAAATGTATTCCATGGTTTGCTCTATTCAACTTTTTAATCTCCCACACTGGTCCCATACCAAAGACTTTCCTTTCTAAGTTTGATATTTTCTCTGAGGGTATTGTCATCATATGTATTTAATATATAAGGTTTATTGTACATAAAATATTAGCACTCATTATTACTACACAATTATTTTAAATATACTGTATGATTAAATAAAAGCAATACACTGAACCTTTGGGTTGACATTTTTTTAACGTTCATCTGCCATTCAAGGATTATATTATAATCTAAACATTCATTTTTATTCAGTATGGATGACTTTTTATTGGTTTTGCCATAGTTCTTATGTTCCCATATCCAACAAGGACAAGTTTACAATAATCTATTTTGTATTTAGTTTTATTTTGCTCTCAGTAAGATAATGTATGTTTAGATGAATTAGCCCATGCACCAAATGCTTAAAGGAATATACTAGACCACACTGATACTATACCAGACCACACTGATACTATACCAGACTACACTAATACTATACCAGACCACACTGATGCTATACTAGACCACACTGATACTATACCAGACCACACTGATACTATACCAGACTACACTAATACTATACCAGACCACACTGATGCTATACTAGACCACACTGATACTATACCAGGCCACACTGACACTATACCAGACCATACTAATACTATACTAGACCATACTAATACTATACCAGACCACACTGATGCTATACTAGACCATACTAATACTATACCAGACCACACTGATACTATACCAGACCACACTGATACTATACCAGACCACACTGATACTATACCAGACCACACTTTTACTATACCAGATAACACTGATACTATACCAGACTACACTAATACTATACCAGACCACACTGATGCTATACTAGACCACACTGATACTATACCAGGCCACACTGACACTATACCAGACCATACTAATACTATACTAGACCATACTAATACTATACCAGACCACACTGATGCTATACTAGACCATACTAATACTATACCAGACCACACTGATACTATACCAGACTACACTGATGCTATACTAGACCATACTAATACTATACCAGACCACACTTTTACTATACCAGACTACACTGATACTATACCAGACTACACTGATACTATACTAGACCATACTAATACTATACCAGACCACACTTTTACTATACCAGATAACACTGATACTATACCAGACTACACTAATACTATACCAGACCACACTGATGCTATACTAGACCATACTAATACTATACCAGACCACACTTTTACTATACCAGACTACACTGATACTATACCAGACTACACTGATGCTATACTAGACCATACTAATACTATACCAAACCACACTTTTACTATACCAGACTACACTGATACTATACCAGACTACACTGATACTATACTAGACCATACTAATACTATACCAGACCACACTAATACTATACCAGACTACACTAATACTATACCAGACCACACTTATACTATACCAGACTACACTGATACTATACCAGACCACACTTATACTATACCAGACCATACTAATACTATACCAGACCACACTAATACTATACCAGACCACACTGATACTATACCAGACCACTATGATACTATACCAGACCACACTGATACTATACCAGACCACACTGATACTATACCAGACCACACTGATGCTATACCAGACCACACTGATGCTATACCAGACCACACTGATACTATACCAGACCATACTAATACTATACCAGACCACACCGATGCTATACCAGACCATATTAATACTATACCAGACCACACTGATACTATACCAGACCATACTAATACTATACCAGACCATACTAATATGATATATATATATATATGTATGAGGTTAGCCCAGGTAGCAACCCTGTATATAACAGTCATGTCAATAGGGAATTTCCATAGTCAAGAGTTGATGCAACATAAAAATGGGCCAAGGTGATAGCTGTCTCTCCCCCAAACAGCCCCTTACTAATGATGGAATTATACCATTTTAAAATGTGATCATTTACCACAAATTATCTTTTAAGTGTTTCCATCATTTATCTATAGTTTGCTGTCATGTAACTAACTACATGCTAGTATATATGATGACTTAGACCATATTTGACTATGATTTCTGTGAGAGGCTCCTTGTAAGCTGTAAAAGGAATGGAGCCTGACACAGAGCCCTGAGGAACATCATATTTAATAGCAACATTTTTCCATACAAAAATAACACACCAATTCCTATCAGAGAGATATAATGTGTAACAACTATGTGCCATGTCCCTAATACCGCATCTTTTTTCAAATGTTTTGAGTTTCCGGCTTATATTTAAATATTGGGGCATATATTGGCAGCTTAGAAAAATATACCACTTTAAGTGAAAGCTATACTATCAGAAAATGTAATTTATATCCCTGCCAATATATGTGCCCTCATAGATACTTTTGTCTTCTGAAACATTATGTCATTTAAAATCAATAAGATTACACAATATATATATATACATGTAAAGAATTTAATATTTTTTTATTCCCTGCATTTTTGCTGGGCCTGTATATAAATAATGGAAACAAGAAATCAGTAAATGAGTGAAACAACCATATTCTCAAAATCTGCTAAACTAATAATAACATTTTCCAAGAAATATATATATTCACTGTAGGTTTGTTTGTATCAATTCTTTTATTGTCTACTTTGACTGTTTTGTTCCCCTCCTTCACAGAAGTGAACTGAGAGATCAGACATAAAACATTTCCTGCTTAAAGTCAACAGAACGGTTGGTTAAACTGGATAAGTTATGTTAACATCTGTCAAGAACCCAATGCAATAAATTTGCTTGAAACATACATATCATAGTTCCACTGAATTATACAGGGTATTGTTTCTAAAAAAAAAAGGCTTTTGAATAACATATATAACTGTGACGAATTAGTGTCAATTAACAGTTATTTATTACCACACAGGCACTTTCAGGTTAATATCATCAAATATTCAGATATGGTATTAATAGCCACATATATTTTTCTGGTATCCAAGCTGAGGTATTCCATCCTAGTAAATTACAATGACATGCATGTATGACATCAGGATAAATTTAGTTCAACATTATTGTAAAGAAAGGTAAACGTGTTGGAAAACAAATGTCACCCACAAAAACATCACCTTTTTGTGTGTTCAGATATGTATTAAATTTGGATATGTTGTGTGAAGCATAACATTTATTTTTATAACGAATGAGCAATTAGGTTCAGCATCTCAAACATTTTGATTTTCATTTCTAATTATCTCAGTCATAAACAATTTTAATTGTTTTTATGAATATTTCAAATTCATCTTTTTCCTATTATTTCACTGTTCCATTAGTAGTACCATGTCTCAAATATTTGTAGCTAGATGCCTGAGACAAGAACGCTACAAGACATATTTGACTTCAATAAAACATTATTACTCTAAAACAAAAAACATTTTTAGATATTGAAATTCTGATGCCAGATGCCATAATAAACAAATAAAATGTAATACTATATGTTTTCAACATTTGGTGCCCATATTTACTTGTGAATTGTGCTTGATTTTTTTTTATTGAGGGGGGGGGGGTTATTTTAATGAAGTACATATCTAAACATAAATATTTTATGTAAATGAAGATGTAATACTGTTTAGGTAAGAGTTCCCTGATTACCTTCAAAGAAAATTATTACTTTGACCGTAAGTAGTTAAAATTATCAAATACAAATGTCATGTTAACAGCAGGATATCATCAATCTTTCTGTTTAAATGAAAATAAGTCAAAAACTTACAAAACTCACCACTTTTATATACTTTGAATAAAAATAAAAATCATCCCTTTTTTCCCAAAGAAAACGGCATATCTGATGATAATTTTCTTTTATCTTTTGGAGAAATAGTTCTGTGAAAATCCAAACATTTTGGAAATGATGATGCAATATAAATAACAGTGGTTGTTATGGTAACACTAACACCATGAAAACAAATCAATGCTCAAAACTAACCATAATTGGTATTTTGACATTTCTCTGCATTTGACATAATTATTGCCTGAATATCAATCCCAGAGACAAGCTCAAGGTCGTAATAATTCCAAGGACATATTTTATATTATGAAATTTGAAAAACACCATAAATACACCATAAATTAATTGCAAATTACAATAAAAATGTGGTCAAATAAATCCAAAAATATCAGTATCATTGCTCACCACAAATACAAAACAATTATCTAAGTTAATTAGTCATTTTAAACTGTGGCAGAAACATTTAAAACAGAGATTGGAAACAAGCTGAATTTCTGCATTATCGCTCAAGTGAACCGATCTCATGACGGCGCCATTTCCTGTTTCCCACATGTGGCCATTTGGACAGCTTGTCAAGGGAATTTTGACTGTTTTTTTTGTATAAATGGACCATGTTATCGTCTTTGGATCATCATGTTGACATTAAGTGGATGCAGTAGATCATAGCATTAGTTTTATAGCATTTAGATGGAGAACTGTATTGTAATTTGTGCAAAAATTAGTGATCATGACCATGTGAGAGTTGTATGGGGAACCACACTGACACCTAGTGGCAGACCTGCTCTTTCCAATCTCTGTTTTGAAAGGTGTTGTGCCTTCACTCCTGTCACAAAAGCCGGTCATTTTAACAGGTAGAAAATAAATCACACTTGGCCTTTATTATGGTACTGGTTTGAGGCTTATAAATGTTAAATTTGTTGATTACTAGTATTTTTTGGAAAAATATAACATACCATAAAATGTTATTCAAATCCAAATTCACAAGCTTTTGACAATTACAAATAATTCAAACATGTTTCTATGACAGCCATGACACCTTTATCTCATATATGCTGATCACAGGAAGTAATGAGAAAAGTTCATATATTTTTTTCTTCAAAATGCAGACCGTACTTCAATTGCAGTCATTTTGATAATAGTTTCAACCATGAAGTAATAATTTACTATGAAAATTTAGAAGGCCAGATATTGAATTGTAGACTGGGCATGTGAGCAGTAATAAGGAATGCAAGATTTTGGGAGTAAAATACTTGAAAACACATTTGGGTCCTAGGTCAACAACTGGATGGTTTAAACATAGGCATCAGAGATGCATCAACCCTCAGCCCTGGTAACTTATTGCACAACATTCACTCCACACAATATTTGTGAACAAAACGTCACTTGATGCAGAGGTGAAAAAAACCATAAAATCTACTTACTTTGATAGCTTAGGTGTGTCAAGTATCATGAAACTGTCATCATTTACTCTAGAATTATTGAGATGGGCTGGTGACCTTGAAAAGCAATGTCGTGGATTTTACATAATTGTCCCTTGTACCTTGAAAAGTAGGTGAAGGTCACCATTCATCAAACTCTTTTGGGGTCTTTACTAGATGCTTATGTGTGTCAAATCTCATAAAGCCGCCATCATTTGTTCTCGAGTTATCATAATGATGGGGATTTCACATAATTGTCCCTCTGACCTTGAAAAGAAGGTGAAGGTCATGTTCCATCAACGGATGTCTGAGGTTTTCACCAGATGCTTATGTGTGTCAAGTCTCATAAAGCTGCCATCATTCGTTCATGAGTTATTGCGATTCTTGGGATTTCACATAATTATGCCTGTGACCTTGAAAAATAGGTCAAGATAGCCGTCCATCGGTCTCTTTCAAGATTTCCACCAGATGCTTATGTGTGTCAAGTTTCATGAAGCTGCCATCATTTATTCTCGAGTTATCGCTATGACAAGGATGATTTGACATAATTGCCCTGGTGACCTTGAAAAGTAGGTGAAGGTCATGTTTCATAGAAAAAATTCTGTGGTCTTCACCAGATGCTTATGTGTATCAAATCTCATAAAGCTGCCATCATTCGTTCTTGAGTTATTAGGATTCTTCGGATTTCACATAATTTTCCCTGTGACCTTGAAAAATAGGTCAAGGTCGCCGTCCATTGAACTCGTCCGAGGTTTTCACCAGATGCTTATGTGTGTCAAGTTTCATGAAGCTGTCATCATTTGTTCTAGAGTTATCGCGATGACAAGGATGTTCGCTACAGACAGACATACATACATACCCACGCCAGTACTGCAATACCCTCAGCCCCTGATGTAAAAAGGGCTACTGACAAGGATTAAATGACTGATGTTTGAAATTGGGGTTGTGTTAGTCTTTAAGCAGCAAGTTTTTGAAGCAATCCCGATTTTAAACTAAAATGTATTGCAACATTAATTTCAGGACAGCCATGCACAGTTCGACTTGCAATTGTAATGAAGTGCAACAAGCAGTAAAATTTGCTGGGCTGCTTTTTTGTACATTTGTTAATTGGTTTATGATTAAAAATTCCTTTTATAGATATGAAATCTAAATCTGTTGCTCTGAATGTAGCAAAGAATTATATTTGAAGTAAGAAGTATATTTGGACTATAGTAGCCTATGAAATAATTTTTCATATTCTGTTGTAATCCTTAAAAATCAATACTAAGTGAGTGCAGACTTCTTCCAGCAAGTTCTACTGAAGAGATAGGTCCCAATGTCAGCATTAGTCTGTGGATAGAATCCTATTTGCTGATGTCCTTGGAATCTATTTTGTTCCCATTATCTGGTAGCTGCTATCAAGATTAGCCCCCTCGTTTGATAGCTCTGCTGACTTAAATGAAAACACATGGACCGTGAAATTAGCAAACCAGTAATTTGCAGGAAGGTCCAGTCACTTTTCACTCATTTATATGAGTTATCGTGCACCTCCTACAAAACACTGGGTGCTTCAGACTTTCATATCTTTGTTTGCTGACATTATTCTTTGCTATTACAAAATCACAACTTTGAGAGGGTTCCAGTCCAACTGTAGCTTTTGACATTTGGTTCATGGGCATATGCATTGAAATATCTGATGTTGAAGATACATTTCTGATGTTGGCTGGCTAAAATATGGTCTGCGCAATATAAATGTCATGGTCATAGCATCAAGGTCCAAGGTCAAATGTGTAAAAAAATTATATGGTGTTGGACACATGTTGTTTCATAGATAGTTTGTTTGTTTGTTTGGGGTTTTACATCACTTTCAACATTATTTCAGTTATTTCGTGATGAGACCTACTTGTAGCAGATATAGTGCTGCCTCACTGAATTGTCATGTCGCAGGTCCTTGACATGACAACCCACCCGGTCACAGATTTACAAGGACAACGGGTTAACCCTTTGGCACAGGCCTCAGCTCATGTGGGAAATAGTATCATGAGTTCAATCCCGACACGGCCGGGGTTCGAACCCACGACCTTTGGATCACCACAGAGGAACTGGTGCTAATAAGCTGGCACCCTAACCCTGATATCAATATTAATAAATGTTTTTTTTTAATAAAGTAAACAGTGTCAGCTCTCACTGAGATGCCAATTCCCAGAGTGGTTCTCAGAGCTTTCACACCTGCAACAACTGTCACTATTGATGACACTTTCCACGACCCCCAGGAACTGGAAGAGCGTTCAAAATTGAACCATTTTTGCACACTGTCCAATCCTAATAAAAGTTATTTATGTAAGTCAAACACATTGACTTTCCCAGTCAGTACTTTCCAGTCAGTCAGTTTAGTCAAAAGAACCAAGGTGTCACCTGCTGGGACAAACAGGCCAGTGACTATTGTTCTTAGAAAAGGTGTTACAATTAGGCTGTCTGCTGTCCCACCACTTGTCTACATTGTGGTTCTTATCATGCCCAGATCAGGCCTTCCACTATCACTTTCAAACTCCACCAGAGGGCGACATGGCGAACCTATTACTTAATAGTTTGCGTGTGCCTCTGGTGGACAGTGTGTATCACTTTGAAATGCCTGACCAATCAGGGTGCAACTGCCTGCTCCTCATGAATAATTCATGAGATGCCACTGCTCTACCATGGCTAGGTCAGCCCCTGACGTGAAGAGGGGGCTAGAAACTCAGTCAACTCTGTATCTACCTCATTATGAAATATCAAACATATATTACTGGTGGTTTTGGAAAAGAAGATTTTTAAAGAAAATGTTGACAGACGGAGGGACAGACATTTTCCCCTAAAGCTGTGCGATTCCAAAGAAGTCTGCAGAGCTGAAAAAGTAATGGGTTAGCCTTTGACAGAAGACTCAAAGTCTCTCATTACTTCTACAGCAATGTGACAACAACTTGAATGTGCCTGTATCTGTGTACCTTTGTTTTATGCTAATTGGTACTGATTATTATCATCTACCGTATTTACTCGTGTATAAGACGACCCCCAAAATTGAGGTTATTTTGCTTTAAAAGACCAATTTCCGAATATAAGACGAGTCGTTTTTTTTTAAAGACATTGGCACTGCTACCATTCAAGTTTGGCGGCCATTTTAACAGTGAAACGTAAATATTATTATATAACAAGATCTTACCCGTGTATAAGACCTTAATGGTCTTATACTCGAGTATTTACAGTAAAACGTGAATACGATGTTTATATTTTCGAAATAATGGATATAGGACATAGAGGATCGATTTTAATTGCATTTTAAATGATATATAATACAAAATACACTTTGCAGATCGAGAACAGAACAGAACAAAACCATCCATCCATTTATAACATGCATTACGCAACACGTGGTCGTAATTTTGAAAAGCATCAAAAGAAAACATAACGTATATCGGACATAGCGGATCAATTTAATTGCGTTTTAAATTATAAATAAAGGTATTTACCCAATATTATCACAAATTAATCCATGCATTTAACATGCATTACGCAATACCTGGTCGTCATTTTAAAAAGCGGGACTGACGGGGACAAGCTCTTATTTTTTGCGCAAAAACAATTCTCCCTATCTGCTCTCCCATATACGCTGCATTTTCAGAGCGCTGCGATCGTATTTGACCCAATTCTTTGCACACGGCACATCCGGGAACAGCGGCAACAGCCTGTTTGGGGCATTGTCACCTCTGCCTTTCATCTTTCCATCGTTGTTTATCTCACTTTTGCTTGTGTAATGTTGACATGAATTACGTAGATTGCAATATACTTATATAAAGATTACACAACACTCTTTAGCGCTGACATTAGCGTGTGAATGTACAATGTCAGTCTGAAATTTGCCTCCCATCTTGAAGCAAGGCGGGCGGAAGTTTACAGTGCAACATCTTTCCCGTCATGCATCGCTCTCTCGCGCCAATCCCGTCATTTTCTCACGGACCAGCTAAAAAGCTGGGAGAGCAGATAGCGAGAATTGGAGTGTATCAACTCGCATTGAAATATTAATATATTGTGCTATGATGGATCCCTGGCTTCTCTTCGTGTTGCCGCACATCATATTTACGTTTTACTTATAAACAATGAAATAACAGACATCGGACGTAGCGGATCGATTTTAATTGTGTTCTAAATGATAAATAAAGGAATTTACTTAATATTATCACAATTACACTTCTCAGGTCGAGAATTTCTCCACGTCCTTGATCTTAGCATCAAAACAAAGCGTTTTCATTATTTATCATTTAAAACGCAATTAAAATCAATCCGCATGTGAAAGCATTTCTGTCCAAAAGGAAAGACACAACTCAAAGCAGTGGAAACAATGATGAAACGCAAAACTGTGAACGCTGATAATTGGAATCAGTGAAAACAAATGCATGTGAAATGGATGGATGGTTTTGTTCTGTTCTCGGCCTGCAAAGCGTAATGTGTGAAAATATTGGGTAAATACCTTTATTAATCATTTAAAACGCAATTAAATTCGATCTGCTACTTCCGATATTTGTTATCTCAAGGGCATTTCATCTTTGAGTCATGTCTTCCGGTTTTCAAAATGGCGATCTCGTGGTGCGTGAGCATATTATTCTTGCCATAAATCACTGTCTACAGGTTGCCCTCGTGTATAAGACGCCCCCCCCCCCCCCAAAACATTAACTAAGAGTTTGGATACAAAAACCTTGGCTAATACACGGGTATTTACGGTAATCAAGATTCTCTTGTATCCCCTTTAGTCATTAAACATTAAAAAGCTTTAAGTAATTTTTTTTTTGAATAATTGTGTATTTTTAAGATTTTTTGCAAAAATATATGCTGCATAAACTTATGGACCATATGCTGCAAATCAAACTGTAGACCCTTTCCTGACAATACTTACTAATGAAAGAATTTATATTTCATTTGATGATCATTTCATCAATGTGATGTGATTGTTTTCTGTAATGTCAAAAACAAATTATATAATATCATTTGAATTCATAACATATCATTGCAAGCAGATGGCTCTCACATTTTTTGTAATCTGACCACAGTTGCCACAATTACATAACATGGATTGCACAAGCTCAATTACTCAGTGAAAAGATTGTGGTTTTCAAGATCTGCAAAATTTACCAGTCATTCCATGAACTCCGCCTTGGCATTATGCCAATCTCCACCAGAGGGCGATGTGATAAACCTGTGACCTCTGCAAGATGTCATTTTGTACTGGCTCAATACATTTACCTAATTGCTTCATTTTCTTTCTAAACATCTTAAGATATATTCAGTATAATAAATTAGGATCAATTTGATGTTTAAATAAAAGTGAAGATGCTTAAGATAAAAGCAAAATAAAACATTTTCTTTTATGGAGTGGCCATTTTCTAGGGGAAACAAATAGACCTTTGATAGAACACAGCTGCAATCTATCTTCAACAATGATGAAACAATGTGTATTGCAACATTGAAGAACTTTGAATTAGATTTTATAGGTTATCCTAATCTTTACAACAATTATATCAACTCAAAAGATCTTAAACGCATGGCTTTTGAAAGTAGTCCCAGATAGATGCTGATATGGGTTGGCCAGTGCAAGTGATTTGCGTAGGCTGAAACCTGGTCAGTGTGGCATTCAATGTGTTTCTAAATGTCAAGACAAACACAGATGATAATGTCAAAAAACCACATGAGAATAACATGTGCTATACATGTCCTTCATCCCATAAACAGGTGACAAATGGCCAGCTTTCCTTGACTGATTTTGCTGTAACTTTATTGAGAGCACTGAAAAATATTGAACCATATTGTTTGGAATGATAAAATTCCTTTCTCAGGAATTGTTATATAACAACTTTTTCATATCTCATAAAAAGCATCAAAATCACATAATAATCATCACAAAATTGAACAAATTTCGTTACAGTTGAGTGTATAAGAGTGTCTTGTTAATAATAGTGTAAATTTTTGGATAAATTTATAAGGTTTATATGGAAATATAAGGTTTTTACGGAATACATTCCTGTGTTAAAATTATGCAAAAATGTTAAAAATCAGTTTTAGATTATCATGTACTAATATATGTAACTGATGAGCATGATATTTTCTTTTAAAAATGGGTATGATAGTTGATTTATAAAGATTAAAGAAAGCAACTTTTTCAGTCTGGCCATTGTTCACCGTACGGCACCGCTCAGGTTTCATTCAGATTGGCTGCGATTTAGTGCACAGATTGTTGCGAGCACCCAGAATGACGTCATTCAACACCCAGATCAGTTGTGAACGTCCAGAATGACGCGAATTGACCAGATTGGTTCAGATTGGTTGATTTACTGCACAGATTGGTTCTGAGCTCTCCCACCCCTTTGTTAATATGGTGCATTATTGAAACATGATTTTATGGGAGAAATGTGACATTCTGAATGCATGTGGAGGTTAAAAAAAAGTATGACATCATCGTGGGGGAATTAACTACCTTATGTAACTTACATAACTAATAAGTATACAAAGAAGGAAGCCGCTGAAATAGTGATGCTGTGATTTACGGTCTTAAACCAGACCCACTCCAGAATGGTTATGTGCGTCGGAAAGAACATAAAAATGTGTTAATTTGGTGTAAAAAGCATGTCAATTGGACTAGCATTAACAAAGTTATGACTAATTTTATGAAAATTGAAGATCATTGCAGCTTGAGTTGCATGTGCATTAAACCCCCCACAACGACAGTAACTGCAATATTTGCTCATATTTTATGGGGGTTGCAAGATGAGTTTTAAATGTTGGTTTGTGTTTCCATGGTTACTGATATAATTATTTTGTCTAAGAATTTCAATTTATTTACACATATATGATTATTTGATTTATTTTACTAGAAAGTATCTCTTTCAACCAAATAAAAGTCATTCTAATACACTCATAATCACATTTAATTTGATTTTAAAATCTATAAACTGTGCAAAAATAAAGTTTGTTGTATTTGATTTGCTGATGTATAGATCATTACCAGTGAGCTTTGTTATAGTACATTTTAAAATCTTATTCTCACTTGTACAAAATGAAAAAAACAATTTAACAAAATATATATGGCTAATAATCAAAAATAAAACTATTCCATGAAGATGGAAGAACCAAATATTAAGACTTAATACTAACATATTAACACTACAGAGGCAGAGAAGGTACAAAATTCTGTTATAAACTACTATAAACATGAATCTGCTAATCACTCAGTTTGAGAACCTCTATCCACTTCAACATGAATGGGTGATATATGGCACACAAACAATTAGTAAAAAAAAACAAAAAAACATTAATGCCACAAAAGTCAATTTTGTAGCATTATTGATCTGATATTACCACATGAAATGGCCATTTTGACAATTACTTTCCATGATCTGGTCCTGCATATAGTGGCATTACTAGATTCACAACAAAGCAAAGAACTAAGATTCTTGAACATCTAAGTCTGAGACGATAATATTTGTATACATTGCAATTGTTAAAATCTCTAATGTAGTGGATGAACCTGAAGCATTGTCATATAACATGCTGTCCATGCATGTTTTCTATATGTTTTCTAACTTGAAGCATATCTTATTCACCAGAATCAACAATGAATCTCAAATTTGTCATACTTTGCAAATTCACCACTACTTTATTAATCAATTATTAGCCCAATTTGGGTAAAAATAATCGTCTTTCAGCGGCTCACTATGATAATGTGGACATATATTTTGATATGATGCAAACATTGATACAAAACAACCTTGGTGAAAATAAAATTTTGCCCATTCTCCATAACACATCTAAATTTAGCTTTATAAAAATCACTAAATGATTCCATTTGATAACAAATAGCTGTTGCATAAGTATACTTGGTTATGTGTGTCCTATGTTGTCAAAAAATGGCGGCCTCCCAATCTTTTCTGGGTTATTCATGAATTTGACCCCTGACTTAAACTTGATATGAGAATGACTATTTAATCAATGTGATTCGTGATGGATCCACTTTGGACACAAAAGTGATTGACAGCCAGCCTTAGAAGATTGTCAATATCTCAATCAAAAATTGATCAAACATGTAGACACACGATTCACACTTTCATTAGACCTTTCCAAACTTAATCATAAATGTGATGCAAGTTTGACCCCTTCAAATTTACATGATGTAAAACTGACCCTCCAAATTTAGTGTGGTGCAAGTTTGACCCCTTCAAATTTATATGATGTAAAACTGACCCTCCAAATTTAGTGTGATGCAAGTTTGACCCCTTCAAATTTACATGATGTAAAACTGACCCTCCAAATTTAGTGTGATGCAAGTTTGACCCTTACTAATTTTATATGATGCAAAACTGACCATCCAAATTTAGTGTGATGCAAGTTTGACCCTTACTAATTTTACATGATGCAAAACTGACACTCCAAATTTAGTGTGATGCAAGTTTGACCCTTACTAATTTTACATGATGCAAAACTGACACTCCAAATTTAGTGTGATGCCAGCCTTGCCCTCTGGATTTTGATTGACCCTCCAAATATTGTGATACTAGATTCAAACCCTCACTGGAATGGCTCAAATTAAATAAATTAAACTACAGGGCGAAGTACCTGCTTCTGCCAGTCACTTTAATTGATCCCTCAATGTTGGCAAGATTAACATTCTATAATTTAAGCATAGTAATGCATGTGCTCAGATATGTTTATGTGGCAATTTGTAAATATAGATTCAAAATCATCCTGTTATGAACATAGTTATTATACAATCAAGAAAAAATAGTTAAAAAAATTAATTTGATATACAAGTACTAACATTCTGATATTCAAATGTTCAACACTAAAATATAAAAATAATATTCATTTTGTGGATGATGGTCATAAGGTCATTAAAAAGTAATTATGATATGTTAGGTTTTTATATATAAACAAAATTGATCAAAGCAATTAAGCTGACCATTACTTGTCATAAAAACCTGAAAAATTATTCCCTGTTTATCAATATAGCCTTGATATTGTATGTTGTGCAGACACTTAATTGCTGTTATGGTATCATCTGGCACTCATAGTAAACACTGGGAGAATATCAACCATTGCATATCAAACATTGGGAGAATATCATGATTATCTGTCAAAGCTTATAAGCTTCACCCTGATGGAATATTCATGGAAGCATCGTCCTTGGAAACCATAAAATATTAATTATTTGCAAAGATGTCATCTATTTTGGCCTGGGTATCATCTGTGGCACCTATACCGGGAGAAGATTTCTGTGAATCACGACTGTCGAATGAACTGTTTTCATTTACACTATCATCTTCATCAGTCTTTCCTTTTGTCTCACATTCAGGGCCGTGGCATTCATTTTGTGAGGGCTGTTTCACTGAGGAAAGCTCTGCATTCTGATTTTGAGGCAATGATTCATTTTCGTTTAATGCATCTTCATTTTGAACTGTCTTACTCTCAGTACTTGAAAGTTCGTTGGCTGCTTTGGCACGTTCACCGTATGCTTTGTGAGGTAGAGGATAGATGTCAGCACTTGTTGCAGCAGCAGCAGCAGTGGCTCCCTCTGGTTTGGAACCACTCTCATGGTCTCCGTTATACACCCAGTCGTTCCAGGCATCAAGCTGCTTGCGGGCTTCTTGGTGATCGTCATAAGGAGATGGCGGATAGGTTCTCTTCACTCGTGCCCTCTCCTTGATTAACATTCAAATATAATAGTATGTCATTATTATAACAATAGTTTCTATCACATATAAAAAATAATTACTTTTTAATTTTGATGTACATCCAAATCACACATGTGGCTACAAAATTTCATTTACTACTTGTGGAAAAAAACCCTCAAAAAACAAACAAAAAATCCACTCATTTTACACTTGAGTTTTTTTTTCTGCCAGCAGCTCAACTTAGTTTCAGGCCCTCAACACATGGGCCCTCACAGCATAAATGTGTTCATATGGGATATTAACAGTCAACTAGCAGCTGACAATAATGACATGTACTTATAGGAAGGGGAAAATCTGAGAATACATATATCGTATTATCCCTAATTGCCGCCCCCAGGAGGCGGGGGGGGGGGGACATTGCCTCTGAGGGGGCCACTAATATGTGATTGGTAGACAAGCCATGACCAGGGTTCAAAATTGACTATTTTTTAGATTCACAATAGATGTTTGTTTAGTAACTAAATGGCCACATCTTATTGCACTTGAAGAATAGTTTGATGGTAAGAATAATTGTACAGTACAGTATTATTCAATATATTTTAGATGAACTAATAAAAATGAATATGTCAGTTCAGACACAAAACAACTACATGTAAACTTTTTAAGTATTGAAAATGGCAATCTCTCATAATCAGTGTTGAGCCGTTCCCCCACCTATAATTAACCAATTAAGTTACAAGAGGTTGGGGTGTGCTACTGGACACCATATTGTGACCCTCACTCAGCATTCAGGTGTCAGATCTTACACATTGATGTAACATGAGGAGTTATTTACTGTGTAACATCATATGAAATTGAAAAATATTAAACAGGTGTTTGTGGCAAACATTACAAGGGGTGTGTGTGTTATCTTTGACATGTTTGCATAAGTATTACAAGTGAAGTTGTGAGGACTGTTTACATATTAATTACTGAGATAGCAAA
Source organism: Amphiduros pacificus (assembly GCA_949316495.1). Taxonomy (NCBI): domain Eukaryota; kingdom Metazoa; phylum Annelida; class Polychaeta; order Phyllodocida; family Hesionidae; genus Amphiduros; species Amphiduros pacificus. The sequence continues at coordinate 50,461,589 of OX439001.1, read as the reverse complement.
CCCCTGCTGATTGTAAGTCTGCAGCTCCACTACCCCAGCCACCAAGGCCTGGTCTGCAGATAGGCTTCAGACAGGAGGCGGTGGTAATTAGGTGGAGGGCGGCTATTAAAGATATTACAGTAGGTGACATTCATCATTGCACACAACTACTCTGGACACATAGATGAGAGCCGACCTTAGGATATATCCAATTTTTCATGATAACAGTCAATATTAAATGGAATTATCACTACATTTCCAATTGAATTTAAAAACCCATTATCTAAAGCAAATGTTTGACCCTAAAAGACTTTTTTACCTTGATCAAAATAGAAAAATGCTTAAAAAGATCCTCAAATTTCTTCAAAACCAAATTAGGAATCATTTCTAAAATATAGGCATTGTAACCACAAACATGATGATAATATTTTGTCAATAATAATCTAATAGGAAAAAAATGTGATTTATTTACAAATTATATGATGTCATTTGAAGGCAAAAATATAAATAATGAAAATGACCTGAAAAGGGTAAAATAATCAATTGCAAGTTTGGTTGAGGTAAAAGGTTTGAAACATGTGTTCCTGACAAATGGTGAGACGCAAACAACCACATGACGTTGTTGCACAGGTGGAAAAGAGATAACGGCAAACATATTGTTATGGCCACTAGGACTGTCAGAAGCACATAGTTAATACTGCTCTGTTGTCAGTAAGACAAAACTAACCCATAACATAATAAATATGTGCAGTGACCCTTAGTTCCCTGCCATTGAATGTGGTATAATCAGATGGTTTGAAAAAATGTTGAAATGCTAGCTGCTTTAGAATTGCAGAATAAAGAATACAAAGTCAGACACACATTAATGTGCCCGTGCAATATGAAAATGATCTCAGCAATCCTGCCACTTTATTGCTGTAACAAAATTTTCATTTAAGTGGTTACTATGGCAACAGAATTTGTCTAATCACAGCCATTATTGAACTCGTCTGAGATATTGATATATACTATGTGCCTGTGCAATATGCAAACGACCTAACCAATCTCTGGCACTTAATCGTGCTAACAATATTTTCACTAAAGTGGTAACTATGGCAACAGAATTTGTCTAATCACAGCCATTATTGAACTCGTCTGAGATATTGATATATACTATGTGCCTGTGCAATATGCAAACGACCTGACCAATCTCTGGCACTTAATCGTGCTAACAAGATTTTAATCTGAAGAAAGGGATTGAATTGAACTTGACTGCTGGCGGAACATTGCCGTAGCTTATTCTGTAAGTTGTTATAACAGGACATTCGTCCTGCTGGGGTTGTTATAACAGGACATTGCTAATGCTGGAGCTGTTATAACAGGACATTGCTAATGCTGGGGATGTTATAACAGGACATTGCTAATGCTGGGGATGTTATAACAGGACATTGCTCCTGCTGGGGATGTTATAACAGGACATTGCTAATGCTGGGGATGTTATAACAGGACATTGCTAATGCTGGGGATGTTATAACAGGACATTGCTAATGCTGGGGATGTTATAACAGGACATTGCTAATGCTGGGGATGTTATAACAGGACATTGCTATTGCTGGGGATGTTATAACAGGACATTGCTCCTGCTGGGGATGTCATAACAGGACATTGCTCCTGCTGGGGATGTTATAACAGGACATTGCTATTGCTGGGGATGTTATAACAGGACATTGCTAATGCTGGGGATGTTATAACAGGACATTGCTAATGCTGGGGATGTTATAACAGGACATTGCTAATGCTGGGGATGTTATAACAGGACATTCGTCCTGCTGGGGTTGTTATAACAGGACATTGCTAATGCTGGAGCTGTTATAACAGGACATTGCTAATGCTGGGGATGTTATAACAGGACATTGCTAATGCTGGGGATGTTATAACAGGACATTGCTCCTGCTGGGGATGTTATAACAGGACATTGCTAATGCTGGGGATGTTATAACAGGACATTGCTAATGCTGGGGATGTTATAACAGGACATTGCTAATGCTGGGGATGTTATAACAGGACATTGCTCCTGCTGGGGTTGTTATAACAGGACATTGCTATTGCTGGGGATGTTATAACAGGACATTGCTCCTGCTGGGGTTGTTATAACAGGACATTGCTAATGCTTGGGATGTTATAACAGGACATTGCTATTGCTGGGGATGTTATAACAGGACATTGCTAATGCTGGGGTTGTTATAACAGGACATTGCTCCTGCTGGGGATGTTATAACAGGACATTGCTATTGCTGGGGATGTTATAACAGGACATTGCTCCTGCTGGGGTTGTTATAACAGGACATTGCTCCTGCTGGGGTTGTTATAACAGGACATTGCTATTGCTGGGGATGTTATAACAGGACATTGCTATTGCTGGGGATGTTATAACAGGACATTGCTAATGCTGGGGTTGTTATAACAGGACATTGCTCCTGCTGGGGATGTTATAACAGGACATTGCTAATGTTGGAGCTGTTATAACAGGACATTGCTCCTGCTGGGGATGTTATAACAGGACATTGCTATTGCTGGGGATGTTATAACAGGACATTGCTAATGCTGGGGTTGTTATAACAGGACATTGCTAATGCTGGGGATGTTATAACAGGACATTGCTAATGTTGGAGCTGTTATAACAGGACATTGCTCCTGCTGGGGTTGTTATAACAGGACATTGCTAATGCTGGGGTTGTTATAACAGGACATTGCTCCTGCTGGGGATGTTATAACAGGACATTGCTAATGCTGGGGATGTTATAACAGGACATTGCTATTGCTGGGGATGTTATAACAGGACATTGCTCCTGCTGGGGTTGTTATAACAGGACATTGCTCCTGCTGGGGTTGTTATAACAGGACATTGCTATTGCTGGGGATGTTATAACAGGACATTGCTATTGCTGGGGATGTTATAACAGGACATTGCTAATGCTGGGGTTGTTATAACAGGACATTGCTCCTGCTGGGGATGTTATAACAGGACATTGCTAATGTTGGAGCTGTTATAACAGGACATTGCTCCTGCTGGGGATGTTATAACAGGACATTGCTATTGCTGGGGATGTTATAACAGGACATTGCTAATGCTGGGGTTGTTATAACAGGACATTGCTAATGCTGGGGATGTTATAACAGGACATTGCTAATGTTGGAGCTGTTATAACAGGACATTGCTCCTGCTGGGGTTGTTATAACAGGACATTGCTAATGCTGGGGTTGTTATAACAGGACATTGCTCCTGCTGGGGATGTTATAACAGGACATTGCTAATGCTGGGGATGTTATAACAGGACATTGCTATTGCTGGGGATGTTATAACAGGACATTGCTCCTGCTGGGGTTGTTATAACAGGACATTGCTCCTGCTGGGGATGTTATAACAGGACATTGCTATTGCTGGGGATGTTATAACAGGATATTGTATATATAATCTCAAGTATATAATCTCAAAACAAAGGTAATTAACATTATGTAATGGATATTTTTCTTTGGCAAAATATTGTATATTTTTTTCCAGTTAAAATATTATATTTGACCATTTATTGACATTAGTGATCTAATCCAAATCTTCTAAAGGTGTGATCTTAGCTTACCTGCTCACACTTCTCATGTTCAAAGGCAAGCAGTTGTCTCTGGAAGCCGAAGTTAGGATTGGCACAGTTGCGACCCTGGCGGCAGACTTTGAGAGCATCACGCCAGCCAAGGTTTGTTACCGTCATTATGTAGGCAATGGTTACGGTGACACTGCGAGACACTCCCGCCAGGCTGTTAACAAGATCATGATCATTAATAACTGACAACAGGATATGAACATTAGTATTTAATCTTCCTCTCATTTTCTGAAAATATCCATTTACATCACTTTACATAGTCACTGAGGTAAAAATAACATACCCTTAATGGGGCTGACTCCATATTGCTATTATACCCTTAATGGGGCTGACTCCATATTGCTATTATACCCTTAATGGGGCTGACTCCATATTGCTATTATACCCTTAATGGGGCTGACTCCATATTGCTATTATACCCTTAATGGGGATGACTCCATATTGCTATTATACCCTTAATGGGGCTGACTCCATATTGCTATTATACCCTTAATGGGGCTGACTCCATATTGCTATTATACCCTTAATGGGGCTGACTCCATATTGCTATTATACCCTTAATGGGGCTGACTCCATATTGCCATTATACCCTTAATGGGGCTGACTCCATATTGCTATTATACCCTTAATGGGGCTGACTCCATATTGCTATTATACCCTTAATGGGGCTGACTCCATATTGCTATTATACCCTTAATGGGGATGACTCCATATTGCTATTATACCCTTAATGGGGATGACTCCATATTGCTATTATACCCTTAATGGGGCTGACTCCATATTGCTATTATACCCTTAATGGGGCTGACTCCATATTGCTATTATACCCTTAATGGGGCTGACTCCATATTGCTATTATACCCTTAATGGGGATGACTCCATATTGCTATTATACCCTTAATGGGGCTGACTCCATATTGCTATTATACCCTTAATGGGGCTGACTCCATATTGCTATTAAATCAAACATTGGAGTAATTATAAATGGAGGCGCAACGTCGCAAGATCAAAAGGGACATCATAGTTGCCGCCATGGCCATTGTTATGATGACTCCATGTAGGTGCAAGAAGAGAAATTTTGACGTAATTTTTTTTTCAGGAGTATTTAAAGCTACAAAAACCACAATTTAGAGCTATAAATATCGCGAATGAAATGTTTGTCTTTTCATACAGATTATGGGGATATAAATTTTATTTCTCTGCTTCAAGTTTACACAATTTTATGAAGAGATTTGTACATTCATATCATAGTTATGAAAATGAGTTAAAATTCCCCTTATACTCTCAGATTATCAGGAAATCACATACCATACTTTATTGTTATTTTTGTCTTTCCTGTTTGTTTTTAATTATTAGCGCATATATTGGCAGCGTAGAAAAATATAACATGTTGTTCAGTGTAAAAATTACAATCAGAAAATGTCATTTATATCCCTGCCAATTTATGCGCTGTCATAGTTACTTTGTCTCATGAAATGTTATGCCATCATTTAAAATCAATAAATAATGAACAATAAAAAGGTGCAGCAGGAATTTCTAAATGTTATGTCATAAACAATATTTTGTTTTCAAAGCTTAAAAAAAAGTAATATGGATAGTGAAATATTTCTCAGAAACATGTATAAAAAAAAAAAAAGTTTTGAATATTTATTTTTCTTTTTTTTAAACAATTGTTATTAAAGCAATCATACCAGGAATTAACAGATCTATTATTCAAAGTCATTTTGAATGGATGTTTTGTGAACCTCAAAAGAACAACTATTCTGATTTTTCTTTGAAAAAAAAGAAATCAGAGTGTGTTATTAAACACCATTAAAATAATGGTTAGATACTAAATATAGATACTAAATTTTCCATCGTTCTAAAGTCCATTGTGTAAAACAGTGCATTGCCATGACGCCATATAACGGCTGTCACACCTCCATACATAATTACTCCAAGACCTCATTATCCCCAGAAAGTAATGGATTACACGATCATTTGATGATGTCGTGGAAATCATTGTGACATCATGAATTACTTCAAATTACCAAATTGGCAAATCAAATCAAATTGAGGCAAATAACTTGGATCTGTGTGATGACAAGCATGAAGTCACATCTGAACAGAATAACACTGGAATAGGTTAAATAAATCAGGTAATTGTTTGCAAAGCATCTAGCTGTAGTTTCAGCTTCAAAATGAAAATAATTGTCAATAAAATTTGATTTCATGTATCTGTAGTATTATTTAGTGAAGAATTTTGGTGTCCTTCATGTCATAATACTGATTCTTACTCACACAAATAGATCCAAATACAGTCAATACAGTTTAATGATTTTAATAACATTTTTGATGAAACTGTACAAAATCTTCAAAGAAAATGTCATTGACCTAACTCAGGCCTTGACATTAAGAGAAAAATTTTGGTTGCCCAGTTGGGCCACCAGAGCATGAGAAGTGGTGGGCCATAGTTTCTAAGGATAATAGGATGTGTGATACAATAAAGAGCATTGTACATAAGGCTGTATAGTGTATGAGTGGGGGATACTTGTCCCAATCATATGTCTATTGATCGTGATATGATATCTATCAAGGATTAGAATAATAAAATCAAGATAGTTTGGGCCACTAAAAGACCACAAATATGGTTGCCCAACTGGGCCACTACAACAGAGCATTCATTGGCCCAAACAGAGGATCTGGTGGCCCCGGGCCACCGGGCCACTGTGTATGTCAAGCCCTGCTAACTTGTATTTTTCCAATATCTCTGGAAGTTGACACAATCTGCTTGAAACTGAAAGGCCCTGTTAACATGATAAAATGCCTTAATTCAAAATTCAATGGAACAAACGGATTGATGGTCATTCATAGAATGATGTGGTGAAGATATATAAAAAGTGTTAATTGTTTCACCTACCAGATTATTTCATCAGAATAAAATGATATATTGCACATATGGTGAACAGAGCAAAATTCATTAAGATTTGTAATGAAATATTCACAATTCTCAAAAATGTGATGTCTCCCAGTGTCTGAGTTCGGAACTCCAAGCCTTCCAGTTATCAGGAATAAAGGATACTGGTCTGATAGGCGTATTGATAGATTATTCACAGAGAGTATTTATTGGGCATGATGAAAAAAATAGTCTGTCAACGTCAGTAAGCTCGATACCTTGTAGCAGATGTCACAATTGATACTGTAATAATCTATGGTGTCAATAATAATAGTATACATAGCTACAGCCAGATTCCTTGAAACAATTAGTGTATACATTGCACTAGTTGATGTCTGACATAACGAGATACCTTGTGACAATTGGTACTGTAATAATCTGTGGTGTCAACAATAATAGTATACATGGCTGTCTTAATATTTCAATGCAATATATTAATATATCTATTTATTGTGCAATGATGGATCCCTGAGTACTTGTATTTACATAGTGTCAGGGATCCATCGTTGCGTAATATATTATTTCAATGCGAGTTAATAGGCTCCGATCGTTTTTGCGCCAAAAATAAGAGCTTGTCCCCATCACTCCTGCTTTTCAAAATGGTGACCTAGCATGTTGCGTAAGCATATTTAAGCACTGTTAAACTCACATTTTCTCTGACTTGTGCACAATTTAAACTTCTTAAATGAAGGCGGACAACTGTTGAGACATGCTAAAATAGCCAAATGATCAAAGAATCATGCCCCTCGAAGCAACAACCAGGATCAAAAGGTCATCCACCCCAATATCCTTGATAATATGTAGCCTCATATAACTTGCAGGGGACAAAGCACATAGGAAAATAGAGGAAAAAAGGTAACAAACACACCCACACACACACACCCACACACAACCACCCACACACACAACCACCCACACACACACCCATCCACACACACACAGGACAGACTGAGTGATTTCTAAGAAATTACCTCCCAGTACCTCAATCACATGAACATGCAAAGTGCTATCCTTTTCTCTTGTGAACTCACCAGTGGATGAGAACATTGCCTCCACTCAATCGAGCCTGGTGGATGAAGTCATTGGTCATAGGGAAATACTGGGACAGGTCCTGGGAAGAAGTATCACTTGCATTAATGCATAAATATTTCATGTCCTGAATATATAAAGAAAAACACTCTTTAAGGTATGCTCAAACAATACAATCATTTAACAAACAAAAATGCATTTTTTAAAGGTTATCAATATATTAATTTGATACAGTATGACAAATGTCACAAACTGTACCATAATAATGTGTGATGTCAACAATAATAGTAAACATGGCTAAAGCCAGACTTCTTAATACCCAATACAATGAACTGTTTGAAACCTGACCTCATGAAGTAGGTCTTTTATTCTGTGCTGCAGTCTGTTAAGTACTCTTCTAATTTATAAACACTGTAAAATATCAACTCCTGTCCCACCCTTATGCCAGTGGCCTGAATACAGATAACAAAAAAAGTCTATTATGTCAATTATATATTATCATACTTATTGTCATTTCTTCCCAGATTGGTATAGGCTTTATTGTACACCAAGTTTCAGTGGAGGGGCACACACTGTGTAAATAATACCTTTACAGAATATACAACACTCAATACCAGTAGCAGCTAAGAACATTCCATGATATGCAAGTGTGAAAACACAGAATATCTAGATACCTTATGACAAATGTCACAATCAGTACTGTAATAATCTGTAGTGTCAACAATAATACTACACATGGCTAAAGCCAGATTCCTTAATACTATATACAATGCACTGGTTGGTATCTGACCTAATGATGAAGATTGGTATTCCCAGATTGTTATTGGCTTCATTGTACATTAAGTTTCCATGGAGGGAGACACACTGTGTGAGCTGCTCAATCAGAGGTTAGTTTTAGCACTGGTTCAAATGTAGGTCAATAGCAAAAATAGAGATGATAAAGTGCTGTGTAAATGATAAGGATGGGATCTGATCACTGCCCTACTTAGTCACAGTTGCCTAGCAATTAACCCAAAAGATCGACCTACATTTGAACCAGGTCAATGGTGACATTACTATAATTTGCAGGAATCTGAATCTTCACCTCTAATTCTACCTCTATATAAAATATGAAACATATATTGCTCTCAATTTTGGTGAAGATTTTTTAAGAAATGTTGACAGACGGACGGACAGATGAACTGATATTTTCCCCACTCCTAAAACTCTGCGACTTCAAAGAAGTTAGAAGAGCTAAAAGCAACACAGAGATCAGCAATCAGCCTTTGCTCGCTTTAGGGCCAAGTAAAAAATAAAGAAAATCCTGTCAATTTATCTTGACAACATCACATTTTATGTTGAAATAAATCACCAAATGACTCCACCTGGTCACATTCATGTGTTGAACAACTATTCTTGGTCTAATTAGTTATTGTGTTGTCACAAAGTTAAGCCTCCCTCTGATGTACTCACACACTCACAGTTCTGATAAGGTGATGCTTGTGAAAATGTGCAAACTTACAGTGACTGTGTGAATCAATGAGAGAAAAAACCAAATTACCTGATGTATTTTCTTGGCATTGTCATGTATGGATAGGATATGAGTAATGCCGTTGTCCTTGAGCTGAACTGCATCCTTAGAATCCCTTATATTGCCGATATAAATACCAGGCATCACCTGGAAAAAACACAAAAAATTACATCATTAAATTAAATTTTAACAAAATACAAAAAATATTATGGTGATGATGCATCCTCTGAACATATTTTTCAATTCAACTGTGTTTTCCATGTCTGATTCTACTTCAGTTGAGCATGTCTTTCTGTCATTTGACAGAACATACATAACAATTCTCTGAGATTATCCCAGGCAGTTGAGTAAGGTAGTGAGTGACTCGGGTTTGTTTTGTTTTTTTTTAACATGACTTTCATCATTGTTAATTTCATTTCGTGACCTATTTGTCGCTGATATAATGCCGCCTCATTGATTTTTCATTTAGCAGGCCTTTGACATGACAACTCACCAAGTCACAAATTCACACAGCCAAAAGATTAACCCTCTAACAATGGACCTCAGCTCGTATTGTAATATGAATGCAACCCTAGCATGGCTGGGAATCAAACCCACAACTTTGCATCATCACAGAGGAAGTGGAGGTACTTAATGTTGTTTCACCTCATTTACTGGTTATTATTTCTCACTAACTGCATGACTATTCATTATAAAGGTGTACATTTTTGTAAAAACATACTCAATCTTTCTTGACAATTGTTTTAGCATCATGGTTGGGACTAATTTCTGGCCTTTTATGAATCGTAAATCTAATAAAAGAGCAGATTGCATATGTCCTCCGATAACTGTGAATTTGGTATGGATCAGGTTTGGAACCAAAGTCATTGCAGCATAGCCAAAGGTTGAAAGATCAAATTGAGCCAAGATCACTGCAGCAAGGTCAAAGTCCATTCTAGGAAACAATGACCCTGCATACCTACCCTGAACACAATAACCCCGATGTGAAGACTGTCCTATTGTTAAGTGTCCATGAAGAGGCCAGACACATTGTCTAACCAACCAATGGTGATCATTTCCCAACATCCTCTCAACAAATCATTGAGGGGCAAGTACAGATTCTGACGATGCAAGTAGATCATGTGATAGTCTGCCTGACCTAATGACCCCTTCTTGAATCAGAGATGCTTAAAATAGCCTCTCCCTAAGCATCCCAGATGAATATTATTTTGGTTAAACTTATCCATTTTGCATATCCTGATTAAATCGACCACTAATGCAAGTTAAATTATTCAAAGTATTTATCTAAAATAATATAAAGAAAGCAATAAATAAACAATGAATGCCAACATGCATAATTCTAAAAATGCTGTGACTTTATGGAAACATTTTAATTGTAATGGAAATCTTGGAAACTTGCACAATGGATGAAAAGACAGACAGAGTGATTCTCCAACTTGATCAGCTATCTGTAGCTACAGGTGCAAAAGAAGATCTGTCTTTTACTTGTTTCAGCTTCGTCTTTATATTATTATCATTCTGACCATTTCAAGGTTGGAAATGTTTACTGCCATATTAAACATTATAATATTGAACTGTCACAAATTTAGTGGGGACGCAAGGAACAAGAACAAAATATACCCTGACAAATACTGAAATTCACCAGGAACGAAACTTCACGTTAAAAAAAAATAGAAATGTGAAAAATTCTGGCACGAATTCAATATAGAAAATACTCAACCACAGCAGATGGACGTCCTTTTCTGGGGATTGGATACAAGTAAAAATTGGAAAGTTTCCAAATGGAGTTTTTCCCCCTATGCTTTCTATTCTTCAACATTCTCAGGGCAGGAAATGTTAGAAAGGGCTTCTGAAGAGGCGTGGCCTGCTTGTTAGCTTCAACAGGACAAATTGGATATCATACAGCATTTATAATTCTTTTTCAAGAAAAACCAACAATGTGTGAAAGATCATCTGAATTTTTAATTGTCATTGATTTTGATAAATCAAATCACCTACCATTATCAGACCATCATTATTATTAATATTTTGAAAATGAACACAGTTTTAGTTGTGCTCACTGTGATATTAATAAAAAGTAATATTGAAAATCTAGCAAACAAAAACAAAATATTTTGAAAATTTGATCATTTAAATGAATGTTATTGCAAAATAAAAGAGATTTCCAAAGAAACAACTCGTATATACCTCGTCAAAATAGACTTGAAATCCACTATTTCCAGAAACACCATGCACTACCCATCATATTGAAGTTTCCCTACAAAATGAAGAACTCGACCTCTGGCAATTTACTGTTGCAGTTTTGACCCATGTCACCATCTTCTAGAAGAGTCCAAGTCATGATATCAAACAGGGAGAAACAACATATGAAGTCTGAAGCACCACTGCATCATGGGAGCTTCCAAACTGTTGCTGTCACTCCTGAAATTAGACTGACCCACTTTCACCTGATTGCGCAAACTCGTAAACAATGGCGATACTATGCAGAGATCAAGATGGAAAAGAATTATTTTCTAACAAGGCATGCAACTGATATTGAATGAAAGGCTACATGGGTTCTTTAAGTCCTGTTGCCAGAGACCAGAGTTGTGGCTTAAATCTGAAGGGCAGTACGAGGTATTTCTGGAAACACCTATTTTGAAGTCTATTTTGAAGCTGAATATAGGAATAGATACCTTGTGACGAATGTCACAATCGGTACTGTAATAATTTGTGGTGTCAACAATAATAGTATACATGACTAAAGGTAGGTTCCTTAATACTAAATACACTGTACTGGTTGATATCTGACCTAATGACGAAGGTCTTTTCCTCAGTGCTGCAGGCTGCCAAGTGCACTTACACTCTGCTCTTTCATCTAATTCATAGACCCTGTTAAATATCAAGACCCCTGCCCCATCACCATGCCAGTGGCCTGAATACAGATAACAACATAACCTGCTCTATGCCTTGTATAACACCACACATATTGTCATTTCTTCCCAGATTGTTATTGGATTTATTGTACATTAAGTTTCCATGGAGGGGGACACACTGTGTGAGCTGCTGCCTAAATGCCTCTACTTTATACCACACACAATACCAGCAGCAGCTAAGTCACAGAGCTTAGTTGTAGCACTGGTTCAAATATAGGTCAAATGCAACAATTGTAAGTGATAAGGATCTGATTGCCCTACTCAGTCACGGTTGGCAGCAAGCCAAAGGATCATTTCCCCCCATGTCCTAGATATTATGTAACCTTATATAACTTGCAGGGGACAAAAGCGCATAAGAAAATAGAGGAAAGAGGGTAAAACACACACACACACATTGACACATACAGACACTAGTCCATGTGCCACTGTCAGCTGTTTATCTATTTAAATTACCAAGATATAGTTGAGACCTCACAAACAGCTCATCCCATGGGGACAAATCTTCAAGTCTGACGGAGAGGGGAACATTAGGGTTAAAGGTATTAAGAACCAATCCTGTTTTCTTGGTTTTGCAACAGTATATATACATATGAACACCATGACGTATTAAAGTCTGACATCGAGCAACAATAAAGTTGGTAGAAGACATAGAAGTTGCACAGTCTATATAAGATTTTCACAGCCCATGGCTGCACGTGACGGGTAAACATGGGTAGCGTGAACTTTATTTGACCTCAATTGAGGCTCAAAGTGGGGTAGCACTGTTTGACATCATTCTGGCGCTATTCAAAGGACAATACATTTCATGACGTCATAAGCAAATTGCCATACTCTTATGACGTCATTTTACCTTTCAGTGCCTCTTTTTGTTTGTTTGTTTGTTTGGGGCTTTACATCACTTTCGACATTATTTCAGTCATTTCGTGATGAGACCTACTTGTAACAGATATAGTGCTGCCTCACTGAATTGTCATGTCGCAGGTCCTTGACATGACAACCCACCCGGTCACAGATTTACAAGGACAACGGGTTAACCCTTTAGGCACGGGCCTCAGCTCATGTGGGAAATTGTATCATGAGTTCAATACCGGCACGGCCGGGGTTCGAACCCACAACCTTTGGATCACCACAGAGGAACTGGTGCTAATAAGCTGGCGCTCTAACCAACTGCGCCACGGCCCATGGCTTCAGTGCCTCTATGATGACACTCTACATAAAAATGACGCCAAGAAAGGAGTGTGCTTTCATCAGGGGCCTATATATTAGGGTCTTGTTAAAATAGAACTAACAGGCAAACATGGGGATGCATCAATAAAATAGAAAATAGACATCAAAGACAATTTCATTTATCACCAATATGTGAATTTTAAACATTTTTTTCAAAATCGGTGCTTAATCCCTTTAACGACCGTCAATTTCGCGCATTTTGGTCTTTGCCAATCATTATATTATCCAACAAAACACAGTCAGTAAATTATTTGTGTGCTATAGTGGGGTATACCCACCAGTATTAAATTACATTACTTAATCTTATAAAGCGATGATCGTATGTTACATTCTTGCAATATTTACAAGTCAAAGTCACACTTTTGCACATATGATCATAACCTTTGCGCACTGAACTTTCTTCCATGCCAAAAGAAGAAAATAATATATATCGATTATCTGACTTACATATTTGAAGAGAAGAGAATTGTATATTTTTGTAACAAACTTATACTTGCACACTGTGACAAAATTGGGGTCAATGGATGCACTTTTCATAACAATTTATTCATACCATTCAAATCAACTTTTCTATGCCAAAAAATTAAATGTTCTATTTGTTTTACGAATACAAGACATTTGCCTAATTATCAGCCAATCCTATGGCTACTATATGATGGTTGCGCAATTTCTATGGTTGTTAGCTCCGCTGGTAAATTAACCCATAACGGACAGGATGGACGGCAACGTCCACCACGGGGAACAGACGGGAAGGACGTTGACATCCCCCATTATTCTGGCTTAATGACGTCATTAGTAACATTCTGAAAGGCTGCAACTTGTTACAATGTAATCTTGATAATGACGTCAGACTGACTGGATCATTAACTTTTGACCCCAGCATTTCATTAAGGATATTGAATAACCATAGTTATAAATTTATGAATTGAGTATGTAGATAAACTTGTCCAGAAAAAATGGTTAGTCCTGCCAATCAACAAAATTTAGATAGGCTACTCGCGCTGGACCAGTTACCGCCGATGAAGTAGACCGTGACTGGCAGCGGCTACAACGGTCCTCTCCAGCTTAGCCGCTGTAATCGGCGGCTATTGGTTGCGACGGAAAACTGGTCCCTCACGAGTAGTCTGTTAGTGGTTAACTAAATTTGGTTGAGCAGGCACAGTTATGGTTGAACAGGAGAACGGTTGAACAGGAGAACAGTTGAACAGGGGAAAAGTTGAACAGGGGAAAAGTTGAACAGGGAAACGGTCAAATTGGGGAACAGCTAAAGAGGGAAACAGTTATTTTGTCTTAAATGTCTCTGAAAAGGGTAACAGTTGATCAGAAGAAGAGTCAAAGCAGGGAACACTTGAAATGAAATCTGAGGAAATGGTCAAATTGGGGAACTGTCTAACAGGGGAATGGTTGAAGAAGCGCAACAGTCCAACAAGGGAATGGTATATAACAGGGGCCCCAGTGAAAAGGCCCACGAATACTGATATTGTTGACACACATCATGAGCGATAACTAGGTTCTTTGTGTCAAGACTTCAAGAATGTAGACATTCTCGTTACATGTACTTATGACATGATAAGTTCGCCATTTCTTGATAATGTAATCACATTAATTTAAAAGCAATATTTAACATGATTTACATAAACATTTGGAAGTACCTTGTCCATTCCATTGCCCATTTTTTACAAAAAAGTCAAGCCTCAAGCAGTCGAACAATTCATTCTGTGGATCCTTTTCAGCGACATCACGTGGGGAAATCATCACAGTGTCCTCTAGTGAGAATTTCGTTCGCAACTGAGTGAATGTACACTGAGCAAAACAAGTTCTGGGCAAAGTTTAATGATGCTTTGATATCATTAAAACATTGGATCTTTACATATAATCTAAGAGCAATTATAGCAGCTATATTACTCTCAGATATATATTTATGTATTTGGAAAGGCATCAAGTTAAGACTTTTTTTCCATATTTTACTTTGAACATCCAGCAAAAAATGGTTATTAGTCTATATGCCCAGGATTATATGATTTGATGTCACATGTACATGTAACCATGACATTGTTGTATCTATAATGTAACCTTGGAGTAATTATTAGCCCAAGATGTAACCAAACATGTAAATCTAAATTGCATTGTCACTTTACCTTTGAAAACATCACAATATAAAATTAAAGGGACACACAAAATGCAATTGTTACATACGAATGGCCAAAATAATTCATGTAATTAGCTATGTATTAGAGATAAAATATACTTTCCGTAGAAAAAATGACGAAATGTGTAAATGGCAGGTCTTGAAAGATTTAAATCATGTGAAGGATATTTTTCAGTTTCATTCTTGTAAACAAAATTTATTGATTGTAACATCAGGCTCACCATCATAGTGAAGATGTACTGGCCACTGTAGAATCTTGATCACATTTCATAATTTACAAAACAAATATGATTTAGAGTGCAATAATTATGTTGGAGACAGCAGCAGCCAATAATAAAAAATTAAATCTGCATTGCCTTTTGATGAGGTGTACATTTAAAGATTTTACCTCTTTACTTACTTATTACAGAAAAAAATCATATACATTTTTCTTCATATCATCGCCTTTCATTAGATGTTTTCTTATCTGTTCACCATTATGGTGTAAAATTATGTTTCCTTTTATGTAGCGCCACAATAAGAAAAAAAGTCAGGTCAAGTGGCATACCTTGTACTACATATAACATAAATAGAAGTACAACATGGAAGTAGTGAAGATGCTGTCACTAGATGTCGCTCTAGCTACCTGTGGTTTTGCTCAAATTAGGATTAGCAATTATTCCAATATGCATTACTAAGCTTTATTCATACATAACATTTGTGCTGAGTGCATTTATGTCAAATGGACTAATGGCGTTTTCTAATTTCTTTGCATTAAGAATTGTATGATTAGTATTCTTGGTTTCGTCAGCTGCACCACCTGCGTATTATCATACTGAACTATTATCAAGGGCCTTGAGTCGTGGTGCAGTTCGTGTGAGTGCAAGCTGATCAGTACCATTTCCTCTGTGATGATCCTAAGGTCGTGAGTTCCATTCCCGGCCATGTCGAGATTGAATTCATGATACAATTTTGATACAATTGTAAATCTGTGACTGGTTGGGTTGTCATGTCAAGGACCTGCGTCATGACAATTTTTTGAGCCAGCACTATATCTGCTAAAAGCAGGTCTCACCACGAAATGACTGAAATAATATTAAAAGTGATGTAAAACCATAATCTAACAAATCCATATTATCAATACTTTATTCACTGTTACCACCCCTAATGAATATTTTGTTATGCTGTGAGGGTCCATACAGGTCCATATTCCCTTTCTGGAGGGAGGGGGCTGTAACTCAATAAAATACTTCATGGTCAATAATCTGAATTCTTGGTGGGATGCCAATTGGATTTGCTGAGTTAACTTTTAGATGTAGAATCCAGCAGCAACGTTAACTGAATGGCGGAATGGGGCCTGACTATTAACACGCGCCCATGTTTACACCACTCCCCTGTTCAACCGCCCCCATTTTTGACCATAACCTGTTTGATTTCAATTAAATCACCTACTTCCTACTTTCTTGTTAGGACCTTCATGTTCAAATAGCCTTCTGGAGTGAGATTTTATCAATGTTGATACGTTACCGAGTAGTAAATATGATTTGCACCATATTACTTTCAATTCAACATACAATCTATGAGCTATTTATATTGTCAAGACGTTAACCTCAATTACCTTACATAATATCTATTATTAGGGAAAACATAACCTTCTTCCCGATAACTTCTTGTCATATTTATCTTTGTAATATGTTCAAGTTGAATTTCATATCCTAACATCGATTATTTGGGAAGTTAATCGTAATGTTACTTTCCCAATAACACGTATTCAATGATTAAAGTATCTTTTTGTTTAAGGTCGGTTCACACAATTTGTGGAATGACTATTCAGATGTCTGAATTATTTTTTAATTGGGCTGTTTTGTCGCCAAATTTTCACGGTAAGCAGGCAGAAAAAATAGCCTTGTAGTTTATTGATTAACACGATTAAAACTTTTATATAATCAGATTACTCAAGTCTTTTTCATAACATAACATACACGTAAATGTTTACACCCTAAACTTGTAATCCAATGTTATTACTCATCATATTACCCCAAATAATTTTTTTGTGTCACTAGAAGGAAGAAGTGTATTGTGTTAAAATTTAAATCAGCCATTGAACACTTCTGGGAAGTACCTTGTCCATTCCATTGCCCATTTCTTTTACAAAAAAAGACAAGCCTCAAAGCAGGCGAACAATTCATATTCTGTGGATCCTTTTTAGCGACATCACGTGGGGAATTCATCACAGTTTCCTGAGCATTTGGGCACAGGTATTTTGGTTGATGGAGGAGATAATTTGCTTATATCACAGTTTCTTGACAATATTTCATTCAATCATATCTCAAATGTCTGCAAAATTGTCTGTGACCTCCTTGATTTCATAAAAGCTTTAAGAATTCTAAATATGCTGTGATGTTAAGCATTGTTTTTGTTTGGGAAAGTCAGCTTAAAAAGTATTATTATTTATGTAATTTAGGATATTCATTCCCATAGCCCATACATAAAATGGCAGATTAATGCTTAAGAAACTGATATGTATTGGTTCAGAATGGCTTTGCACAGAAACAAATCATTTTCATCCAAACCCCTTCCCCCAATGATTATCGGTCCGTCCCCGGGGGTCGTCCCATGCTTGCTTTCCTACCAGGCATTAATTCCATTGGTCCACAAGTGTCAATACAGATATTCACACAATAACTTGAACAAGGACAGAGTATACTCTATGACTCTTATTTGGTGCAAATGCCTTAATGACAATGAAGGCATAAAGTACTGGAAGGTGAAGGAATCGAATACAGATTTATAGTTAGTTCTGAGCGACAGACGCAAACAATAATTTCAAAGCTTGTCCATAGCAATGATCCGTAAACCACTTTATAGCTCCCGAAGTCCATCTAATTAATATAACAGTATAGCTCTTGAATAACACAATATAAGGCAAGTCTTGTTCCACAGGCATATATAGCTTATTTACTTACTGTAAGTCCACCTACTTTGTTCAAATAGAATTAGTTAACAACTGACAGAGCTACAAAGGCGGCTTTGAATCGACTTCCAATCGATTTATATACTTACATTAAACCAATAGTGTATAAGGAATCATTCATTAAGTCAGAGACCATTGTTGAATTTTAAGTTTGGCATTATTAAATTTAAGTGGAATATTAAGTTTTGATTTTTAGGGTGCAGTTCTGCCCAAAAATGTTTTGTTATAGCGAATATGAAGTTTATTCTATATTACTGGACTTATAATGAAAAAAAAAATAATGTGCAGGAGGTAAGCAAGCCTGTACTATTGTCATTTGTGATATTTGAGCAGAAATAAATAACAGTAATAATATTTGATCTTGATATTTACTAGCATACATGCATGTACTTGTATCACTCAGGAGGATTTATTTTGAAAACGGACATATATACACCCATTGCTCTGTCAAAGATTCCAGAAGAAGTTATGCGATAGTAGTATTGTATTCAGAAAGAGGCTAATCTGGGCTTTTTGAATGGAGACCAGTTTCCCGATAAACCCCACAGGATAAGACATAGGAGGATAGTGCTATAAATAATTTATGATGTTTAACTCTTTTAATAATATCAAGCTGCTAAATATACATTTAAATGATTTTTAATGAAATATTAGTTTACGAATGTAGTTTGATTTAAGTGATTAAATAAACTATTTGTATCATAAACTTTTCGTGTCATCCGGATATAATTCTGTTTTAAACAATTGTATTGAAGTACCACCTCATTACGATTAGAGACGAACAATAGACAATATTTATATAAATTATAATTTATTTTCAGACTTTATAACAATTAACAATGACATATTTTTCTCGTCTGACATGTTGAAATACATAAGAAAATTAAGATGTTAAGATGAACATATCATTTAATAATCAGTTCTTTTCCCAACGTGAACATATAAAATCACGAGATAGTTCATGTAAGGATATCTCGAGACCACTTAATGTTAAGTCACCACCAAAATATGTGCTTATAAATGTGACCGAAAGTCTCCTGACTTTGATTGAGTAATACTTTAGCTGGAAATACACGATATATTTATTGAACTGTTTGCTTGCACAACTACAAATACAAATGCAAATAAAAATATGTGCAGTTTGCACGAATACAATTGCATTCTTTAAAAGTTGCATCTGATTAATGATATCTGGCTTGGTTCGGCTGTTGGTCGGTCTTGGCAGTGAGTACTCAGATTATCCCATAATCATTTGCACGTATTCTGTAAAAATAAGAAAAATCATCTGTTACAAACACATGCATAACATGTCAACTACGCTATGTAATATTGCTGACCATTTTCTGACAAAATGTAAACATTGCTTTGGATTTAGCTCAAATATTTAGCAAAATTAAGTGCCTTTGTGGAAATAAATATACAGGGAACCAGATCCATTTTAGTTAGGTTGGTAGGGTACAGTTATGTGTATATATGCACCTCTTTGGAAACAAACTCCATTAAGCCTCGTTTTGGGAGTAGTGCTAATTGACTGTAATGTTACATTCTATTTTGTCGTTTAAATTGAGTGTTCTGTTAAAAATAAACTTCATACGTAAGTGAGCTGAAATTCTACATTTACATTGGCTGTGAACACGTTGGTGTATGAGGTAATGTTTCTCTTGACTGGGTTCCATTCCTCCCCTCCCACAATGTCCTTATGGGATGGTAACAGTCAAATATTTCACTTGACTGTTACCATTCCTTATGAACCCTTTTTTGTATACAGATCTTAGAGCTGTAAGAAATTTATGTTATAAGAAAGGCTCTGTTGTCACAGACTGTTATACATTACATGATCCCATGGGGTCATACAGCCAAAAAGCAGTTTGTCAGAAAAAAAGAAATTGGATATATGAGAAAAATGATTATGTTTTATGTTGTTGATCTGAACAGACCTTCATAATTTAGTCTGCCGTCTCCATCCAGGTCTCCCTCTGACATCATATCATTCACCTCTTCATCTGTCAGTTTGTCCCCGATGTTCTGGATAACATATTTTAACTCTGCTGATGATATGTAGCCATTTCCATCTCTGTCAAAAACCTACAGATAAAAAAAATATCAAGGAATGCAAATAGTTGTACTTGCATACTTCTGTAAGCTGTTTTTTTTAAATATGGGTACAGGTTTTTTTTTAACTAATTAAGTACTCAGCGGATTGTTCATTAGTTATGAAATTTCATTGCAATATTCAACCAACTTATAGCCACCGTGTTTTAAATGTTTTCACAGATTAGCTACGGTTCTACGGTTATCACAAATGAGTTGACGCAAACACGTATAATATATATATGGGAAAAAGTATGTGTATATATCTATTATAGCTGTATCATTTTGCGGTTTTGCTTTTGATCAGTCCACTTGCTGGCTCCTCTGACCCGTGATGGCAGTTTCCTTTTAAAGTTTATTATGATCATTGTCTAGGTTTATATAGTGACCAGAACTGAATGGACATGCAAAATGTATTCGAAGTTAACACATGCTGGTCCATGCAGAACATATAAATCTCTTCTTCATGGGTGAATTTCTTGTGAAATGTATCGAATGGATCAAACTAACAATTGTGAAATATAATGAGGAACTTCATGTCATATTTTATTTATTCATATTTTATTCATATATATATATATATATATATATATATATATATATATATATATATATATATATATATATATATATATATATATATATATATATATATATATATATATATATATATATATGGACGCGAAAAGCATTTATCATTACTGTAGCCAAGCTGCGAAAGCACAGATCCCAAGATGGCAAAACAAAAAGTTGCATCAAAATCTCTCTTTGAGGGCCTTACACGTACTATGGGGCCTTAAACTTTCAGAGTGAATCCTTATATATTCCTAATATATCAGGCAAGATTTAAACAATTAAGTTTGGAAATGTGAGACCTTGAATGATTCTCTGAGTTCCTCTTCTGGGTTGGAGTGGTTCTTCATGTGTTCCGTCATCATCGGTACAAACTCATCAAATTCCACAGTACCATTCTCTACAACAACGTAATTATTTGTATTAACTTCATTTCAAGAAAGAAATTCTTTTTGATACTGATTCCTGTATACAGGATTTTATTTCATATTTTTTTAATTCTTAGATTCGCGTTTATTGCGTGAACTGTATAAAGTGCGCGTAGGTTAACAGAACAAGTATTGATTAGAATTTGCGGATCAAGTTTAACAAATAATGACAATAAGGGTCCCTCGTCCAGGTTTGCGAAACACAAGCTAAATGTTTGCAAGAGCTTGGAGTAATTACTCCAAGGCAAGAGTAACAAGTTTTTAAGAGTAACAAGAATTTCCATCGTTTGAAGATTAGAATAAAAAGCAGCGGATTTTTTTCATAATGCTTATCGAAATTATCAGATATTGTTGCTTCGTGACTTGTTTAGCATACCGCCCCATAATAATTTCAAGAAAACAAATTTTATTGACTCGTTTTCATCCCTTT
The DNA here is from genome assembly GCA_949316495.1 of Amphiduros pacificus. NCBI lineage: Eukaryota > Metazoa > Annelida > Polychaeta > Phyllodocida > Hesionidae > Amphiduros > Amphiduros pacificus. The sequence continues at coordinate 50,439,735 of OX439001.1, read as the reverse complement.
ATATAGACCTTTTCCATTCCCTTCAAGAGCGGGGTCTGTACAGAAAGGAGTGATTGGTTGTAAAAATCGATAAATTCAACTAGTTTTTGCTCTTTGTCTATGTGGGAGATCACATTGTTATTTACATCAATATTTCGTTTTCTTGCAAAGCATTTCCCATTTAAGAAAAAAACAGAAAACAAAACAAAAGGAAAAAAGGGGTAAACAAAAGAAATTTAATTAATGTTTAATTTTCTATCAAAGAATCTCTCTTGATCTCTATTCCCCCCTCTGATATTTAAAGTGTCGTGAATGATGTTTATCTTACTGCTGACGTCGACAGTGGCAATCATCGAGAGTAGGTCCTCTTTGGTAGGATTCTCCCCCAGCGACCTCATCACTATCCCCAGCTCATCAGTAGTGATGTGACCATCTCCATTCTTATCAAATAACTTGAACGCTTCCTTAAGCTCTGTAAAAAATATCCGGTCAAAATTTCTCAGCTTTGAAAAAATTAGTGTGTAGGATAATGAACAACAATATTCTTGTTTAAAACATTAACATCTCTCTCTCTTGCTTATTATGGGTTATGTAGAAATGCAGAAATAATGGCACTTTTCAAATAATCATGACATGTATTATTTGTTATTTTTAATATTAGCTATATAACATATAATTATTACACTTGTACTTCACTTATAATGATTTCAACAATTTCTTCAAATAATCTTATCTCGCCATGTTTCTTCCAACTTTGCCACAATTATAGGATTTATCATTCTTGTTGTCTGTAACTAAGATATATAAATAAATAAATATATATGTTGATTACTGACCTTCTAGTTTTTCTGGTGTCATTTCTGATGTTCGGTGTGTTGTTTGTTCAGCCTGTAGAAAGTCATGATACACATGTATTTCCACCATCGATATTTACAGTATCAATGACATTTAAAGGCAATGACTCCATTAATCAACACATATGTATGCTATTCATATTCAAGGACGCACATCAATTGAAGCATATATCATACAACCAAATTACAATTATGTTTGTGTGTTGAATATTTGTTGAATAGCTTAAACATTACAATTGCTAATATATTCTATTATTTTAAGAGTTATAGTAACGATATTATTTTAAAGAACTCTTCCTTACCATTGTGCTTGACTGTCACAGTGCTCCACCGGGGTCGACTGCAGAACTACCACTGCCTACGGAAAGCACCGCTAGCAATTTACATAAGAAGGGTTAGACACAGCTCTCCGTAACTAAGCGTTTGTACATACATCAAATGCGGCGATCATAATTACTTACATAAAATCAGCTTGACAATATGTTGTTCCTGATAATATTATGTAAGCAGATATATGTATTATTGTGCACAGGTAGTGGGTCATTATTCATACTATAACCTACGTTCCCCATAAACAATGCAGACCATATTATTTGATCACCGTAATCTGTTTCTTTCAATATTAATATAATGATTTTCAATCATACATTATCCTGCATCTCTCAATATTCTACTTTGAATCATAATATGCTGCATAAAATTATAATATGCTGCATAAAATTATAATATGCTGCATAAAATTATAATATGCTGCTTCAAATTATAATATTCTGCTTCAAATTATAATATGCTGCTTCAAATTATAATATGCTGCATAAAATTATAATATGCTGCTTCAAATTATAATATGCTGCATCAAATTATAATATTCTGCTTCAAATCATAATATGCTGCTTTTGGTCTTTGGACTTCTACAGAGTTTACGAATTTACCGTAATTGACCAAAAAGTGCATCGGCATTGAGTTTTGCCGAATTGTGTCATTGCATGGAAACAAAGTGTTCAAGTTTCCATAAAATATGCATATCGTCTGAGAAACAAGTATACATTTCAAAGGCAATGTTTATATATTTGTCTAAATTCACGTCTTGTTTCCAATGCACGAATGTTTCTAGCTATAAGCCTTTAGATTATTAAATTGACTGAATCATTAATAAAAGACATGAAATATGTCACTTATCATTCTCAAAGTTTAAATTATCTTTGAATAAGTGTAAAAATTATATTCTTGGAATTATCGCACACAGTGTGTATGTCTCTCAAATATAAGCAACACTAAATATTTCGTCTTTGTTTTCTGTATCATTTTAAAAATGTTTTCTACGTTTGCAAAGTACAATTCAGTTTTATATGATCTTATGTGCATAACGCTCAAGTAAATTTGTTCTCTGTGGAAAGCGGGGTGTAAAACCAACATCTTTCGTATTTTTTACGTTTGCCAAAAAAATAATTCTATATGTTCTGACGCTAATCGCTCAAATAAAACCCCGATTGCAAGTTTAAAACTTCGATTGAGCATATATAAATAACCATCAACCATCATATTACCATACTTTTTTGGTTCACTGTACATAAAACTGGCATAGCCACGTGCTTTTGTTTATAGTTCACTCGACCTTGACCTCTGTTCGCAAATAAGCATGGCGGCTTGTGGCAGAAGGAGTCTTGGTTTGTAGTTTTAACATTGAATCAAATTGTCGATTTATATTGGGAAATAGCTTATTTGTTCATTCAGATATAGACGTAAACAAAAAGGGGAACATTTTAGCATCTTTGTAGGGAACATTTATCTCCACGTAGTATATTAAACGATAAAATATAAGCACGTAGATGAGATTCAGGCCACACAGCCGATAAAATGTCATGAGCACAGGGAAAGTCAAGTTGATTCAGGCGGAGTAGAAAACAGCATGAACAGAGGGGCAACAGTTGGAACAGCCGTCACTCTGTGTTACCTCAGGTATTCTTACCTCATCCACGACCCAGGGAAGATGAATATTTATGATCTGTGTATTTGTACAGCCGACGACAAGGGTAACAAGTGAAGTCGGCCCCTAAGTTGGCCTAACTTAAGTGAAGTCGGCCCCCGAGAGAAGTCGGCCCCTAGGAGAAGTCAGCCCTAAGATTTAGGTGGCTAGATTATCAAGTTACCGGAAGAAAATTAACGGTTACCGAGGGTCCCTAGGGTTAGTTAATGCCCTTAGTGTCAAATAGCCTTCTCAAAGGAAATTTCATGAGTTTTGAGCCGTTACAGAGTGACCGGGGCCAGCTTCTCTTAGCCTAAGGGGCCGAGTTCACCTACCCACCGCTGGGCTGACTTCACTGGTATTCACGACAAGAGAGCTGTGGACGACAACAGAGCTGCAGTTCTATTATCAAAGCCTTTATGTTTTAAGACATTAATTAAGTGCATCATGCGAACACTTCCGAAAATATTGTTATCAGGGATCATATTACTAAGATATCATAAAAATCTGTAATAATGATCATAACTTCGGGATCAATCACAAAGTCACACTGTGATCAAATAGTGTAGTTGTGAGCTCCCTAATTCTTATTAATATATGATCCCCAGGTTGTTTGCCTGACACTTACATGTGCCGACACAGTTACATGTACACAATACTTATGTAGTATTGATATACACCATTTGCAAACCGTGTAATATACATGGTCAACATGATATTAATTTATTGGTGTGATAAAAACAATTAATATTTTTCCTTGAATCTTGAAATATTCTCCACGTCAGTAGTTCAAAGCTGATCTTTCCGTGTCGTTTTTGACCTTTTGAATAAGGCCAAGGTCAAATTGGATTGTAGCACTATGAAATCAATTATCATATAGGCTACTCTATATATAGCCTCAGTATGAAAAGTAAAGAAAAGCAATGGGGTCGGGGGGAGGTCATGGAGTCATATTGTGCCATATTGTGTACACTGTTGTGCTTTAGTGGCATTGACTGTTTTTTGCTTGCAAAGATGGGTAAATACTTAAAAGGATCATTCATAAAGCAATTTATAAGCATTTCCAGGGAATATATACAAACATTACAAAAATGCAATGGTTGACACAGCTCTTTAGTCTTTGGTTTATGTTGTTCCTTTGAGACTACTGTCTTTACTTTCAATTCCACCCTTTAAAGGATGATTTTGCTCACTGAACATTAAAAAGAATGTAGTATAATTTATTCAATTAAAGCATAACATTAATTTGAATAAACTCACAACTATTTCAGTTCTTGCTCAAATGAGCAAAAGGTTTGCTGTTGGACCATGCTGCATTCACGTCCGGCACCAGCATAAAGAAAAGATCATCACAGCAGGCTCACAATGGAGACTCAAGTAAGTACAAAAATTAAGTACACAGCTGAGACTCTTCTTACATAAAAGCTGATTTTCTGGTATAAAATGACCATTCTAAAAAAATTCTGCAAAAATAAAAGTGCTCTTGAGGGTTCTTAATTGTAAAATTAGTTCCAATTTCCCAAGTGAAATCTTTATATTGTAGTGATTTCTTTTTATCTCAATTATACCAGTAGTTATTATTATTTTAGTAATTTTACAGATCTATAGAAATGATTTGATGTCATATTGCCAATACAAATCTATAACCATTATAATTTGATGTCAGATTGCCAATATTTTCTGACAAATTGAAGCAGAAAAAAGTAATCTAAGGTCTGAGATCTGTTTTGTGAGGTGTTTGATGTTTTTAATGATGTATTTTTATTCTATGTTAAAGGAGAGGAAAGGAAGAAGCTGGGAACAGATCAGGACCCCTGGCTGATATACCAGACTGGTCGTATACAGGTAACATTCTAACTTCATCTGGGCCATCCATGTGTGCATAAGTTAAAATGTAAATGAGTTGTTGATAGGCCATCATTACATCACCTTATTAAACAATTAATTTTTTTTGTCACAATTATTCTCAACCGTGGCAAATCCCTGATGAGACATCAGATAAAGTTGAAATCACTGGTAGGAGCCATATCATTGTCCATTTCACTTTCCAGCTTGTCAGTTCAATTATCATTAAACGAATAAGATTATTGAATACATGGAAATCTTTATAATACAGGCGTATCCTCACTTGATTGACACAATTTAATTTAAATGTGTGGTGTGTGATATAGAAACAAAACATAAACTTCCAATTGAACCATTCTGTAATGTTCTGTGTTGGCCTGTGACAAGTCAATTATTGCATTTAATAATTGCAGTAATATGCTGTTTAAAATATAAAACAAATAGATTCGATGAATTAAGTTGAATTTTGCTGCTCTGTAAGAGGGGTTATTTTTCTTCATTCTATCTGTCTTTTTCTCTCCATCATACTCTTCTCTGAAACTGAGTCTATTTCCATGAGGCTCAGATTTTCTTCAATCTTTGACACAGATATTCCAAGCTTCTGATTGAGCCACATTCTTAATTATTTCTGATTTTCATAAAATGTATTTTCTTAGTTTTTAGCTATGCTGACTTCTTGAGGTCGCAGAGCTTTAAGATTGGGGAAAATGTCTGTCTGTCTGCCCGTCTGTCCATCCATCTGTCAACATTTCTTAAAAAATCTTCTCCAAAACTACCAGTAATACATGTTTCATTTTTTTATAGAGATAGCTATAGAGGTGAAGATTCAGATTCCTTCAAATCTTAGTGATGTCACCATTGACCTTATTGCAGTGACCTTGAGGTCACAAATTTTGTACTGAGCATATCTCAGCAATCACATATAAGAGGAAATTAAAATTTGGTATACAGAAATGTCTTATGTCATAGCTGTGCCTCGTCATACTTTTTAGTCATGTGATCTTCGACCTTGACACCTTGACCTTGAATTCAAAATTTGTGCAACATCTTAACCATTAAAAGTGAACAAAAAGTAGTTCTTATCTGTTAGATATCAACACTATGTCAAACACCATGTACATTTTTTACAGATTTGACCTTTGACCTTGACACTGACCTTGACTATTGTATTATTGTGCAGGAAATATCTCATGAACGATGAACTGGAGGTACTATATATTGGTTATGCATGGCAAACACAAAGTGTTGTCAGTGTTTGCCAAAAAATCTTGACCCACATCAGACAATATGTCTGACATTCAGCCAGTCATCATCAGAAATTTATCTTCAACATCAGACATTTCAACGCATATGCCCTTGAATCAATTGTCACAAGCTACGGTTGGACTGGAACCCTAGCATACTTGTGATTTTGTAACAGCAAAAAATAAAGTAGGCAACCAGAGAAATGAAAGTCTGAAGCACCCAGTGTTTCTTAAGAGGTGCTCACTGTGGTTTGCCTGTAGGACTGCATAATATTTCTCATTCAAAACACAACAAATAATTTATCACATTCACATCAATGATATTAGTATAATTAAATTAATGAAAAAAATAATCAAATAAATGGCCAAAGGTGGTCACATCCAATATGTCTTAGTTCCCTCAAATTCTTAACAACAGGATATACATAGTAGTTGCCATGATGCGTGCTTGGGAAATGTACAGAAGACACACAGATGCCCAGTGAGTTTTGTATTCAGTGTTTTTTTAGGATGAAAGTACCAGTCAATCATGCCTCCACCATATCTTGCCTATTGCTAGAAATGGATATGATAATTTATTATATCTACATACAAATATCATGGCAAATTGAAGTTTTCGATAGGTTGCTATAAGACATTGAAAATGCACTCCTAGCAGAGATCTGTCTCAGCCATCACTTGCACGTGACGGGTAGCATGAACTTTTTTAGCTCTGCTGAGACTTTAGCTCGCAGAGCTTTAGGAGGGGGGAAAATGTCTCCGCCTGTCTGTCCGTCTGTCCGTCCGTCTGTCAACATTTCTTTAAAAATCTTCTTTTCCAAAACTACCAGTACTATATCTTTCATATTTTATATAGAGGTAGATATAGGTGAAGATTCAGATTCCTTCAAATCTTAGTGATATCACCATTGACCTTAGTGCAGTGACGTTGAGGTCACAAATATTGTACTGAGCATATCTCAGCAACCACTTAATAGAGGAAATTAAAACTTGGTATGCAGAAATGTCTTATGTTAAAGCTGTGCCTTGTCATACAATTTTAGTCATGTGACCTTTGACCGTGACATATTGACCTTGAATTCAAAATTTGTGCACTTGCCAGATCACAACCATTAGAAGTGAATTAAATGCACTTTATATCTGTTATATACCAACACTGTTAAAAAATCTTCTCCTCCAAAACTACTAGTAATATATGTTTCATATTTTATACAGAGCTAGATAGAGAGTTGAAGATTCAGATTCCTTTAATTCTCAGTGATGTCACCATTGACCTTAGTGCAGTGACCTTGATGTCACAAATTTTGTAAGGAGTATATCTCAGCAACCAATTAAGTATGCAATCTTGAGGCCTATGCATGATTAAAAACTGGTTGGAATTCTGCCCAATATGCCTTTATTCCAACCTCTTTATTCTGCCCAATATGCCTTTATTCCAACCAAAAACCAAAGGTTAGCACAGCTCTTTAGCTATTGGTTTATATTTAATTTATATGTTTGATTCAGATGGAAGACCTTCACCACTCATGAGAAGCCAACTGAAACGCAAGGAGAAGCAGAAAGAATTAGCTGTGAGTATGAAACATTTCATTGAGAGAATTTGAATTTGCCCATTTGTTGAGTTTATGTGGAGTCACCTTATCATTTGGACAAATTCTTTTCCTAAACCTTGGTTAATTAAACCTTTTTCCTGTCCCTTTGTAAAATGAGGGTGCAAAATTTGTATGCCCCTAAGTGAAAAGCTTTTTGAACACATTATTTTTGTGTGTGAAAAGATGTTTATTCTTAATTATAAATGTTCAAATTTTCTGTTTAATATAATTAAGTTTGGAATGAATACAAATAGGTGCTTTGAATTTAAGTTAATATTGCTGAAACAAAAGTAGTCGCCAAATTATTAATTTGTAACAGATCTTATTATAAATATTGTTTTGTGCTTAATTATATGATATTTGTATTTTTCAGCATAAAATTGTAAATTTAATGAATGAGATGAAATTTGCCAAGGATTTGTATCAGCAACATCTAATGGAGGAACAAGACACAAAGGAAACATTAATTAGAGAAAAACTGAAAAATAAAGTAGACACCTGAATATTTTATCTTATATTCTAATATGTACAAATGCCCAATAAAATGTAAATACTGTATTTATAATGATGAGACAATTATTAATCACTTTAACGTTTCATTGTTGAGTAGGAAAATTCATTTCATCCATTTTAATCCCAAAAAAATCAGGCATGTATTGAAAGCAAGGAAAACATTGTCTTGTTTCTCATCAATATTTTTGTTCCAATGGGAAGAGTGGGAAATGTAGGCCCTTGAGAAATTTTGATGCAATCTTCAACCAACCAATCTTAATATAAGTGCTTTCACAGCTTGGTGACAAGTATCACAAATGTGTTTTTTTGCACTGCTCACCAGATGGTAGCACCAGTTGAGATCTGGAGAAATCCTCAGTGTAAATTCCAAAATCGTCTAGTATCATTTAAGTTGGGAATTTTTGAGATATTGAAGGATTTATTTTGATTTTGTGCTTCAGCTATTTGTGACAAGAAGTGGGTTTTTAAATCATCTTTATTGATTAAACCTGAAGTTATATCTGAATGTAAATTCTCCAGTCGCATATTGTCCTGCTGAGAGAGCTCCTCTGGAAAATCCATATTTGTGGACCTTTGGTGGTGAGGTGGCAGAAAATGAATAAATCATTCAAGGAAGACCATATAACTCATCAGGAAAGAATTCCATTAATGAGAAATTAAAATTTTTTTTTTTTTTTTAACAGATTTTTAAGCCACTGTTGTTCTGATCACACCATTAGTCTGTATTACAACATTAATGAGAAATTAGCACATTTAATCTCAGCCCATTTCAAGTGTTGTACAATGCACATAGTAGACAAACATAATTGTTGCCTGTGTGCTGGCCAATGACATCCGGGGTGATGGTGGTGGTCCTTTTCATGTATTAGGCAACTGTGTCTGTAAATTAACTCAAGGGCAACTGCATTAAACAGGCCGCAGCACTCATTTAAAAAACTATATCATGAAGTAAGATACTAACCTTTAAATACAGCAGTTGCTTTGTAATGTATATATATTTATAAATCTGGCTTAAACCGTGAATCAGTTGACACCACTGATTCTTATGAACCCTTTTATAACAGTGCCTATTGGGACAAAATTGTCAAAGTGTATTCATGTTTCTTTAAAAAAAACTCCCATTACTTTGCATTTGATAATATTTTATATTGGGCACACAAGTTTTTCTACAGATAGACTTTGATGAGTTTGATCATGGGAGACTTTTTTCTGGCTGAAGTAGCTCAATTAGTAGAGCATTTACCTGGAGACCCAGGGATTCCAAATCCCAGCCAGTCACCATGAGGAGACATTGTCTGGAATCAGTGCTGTAATATTTATGAAATTTTTTAAAATTCTTTTCACTGCTTTTTCTTTGTTTTCATGGTTTAGAAATATACCCATATGCAATGGCACATATGCTAATTAAAATCCTATTCGTGGTCCAAGAACACTGGTGTCAATTGATCAAACCATACTGACCAGAGGGAAAAAAACAGTTTACAACCCACAGGAAATGATTACAACTACCCCATGATCATACCAATCACAGATTAACACAGATATTTCCTTTTTTGACAAAGAACCACCTGTTACAAAAACGAAAAAAAGTTTAAAAAAGAAGAAAGTTATATATCTGAAGTGACATTTGTATATAATGAAATAACTGGTCAGATTGAACAAAATATGAATAAAAAATAAATATGTATATAATTGAACAGTGGCCATAAAAATAGACAAATTCTGATTAAAATAACATGGCACAGCATTGACAATGATTATATATGTGTGAAATAACGTCATTCAGCAATGGTCAGTCATGCCCATTATATATGGGCATGCGAGGAATGGCACTGAGCTATCAACATGGTGGTGGTCAAGGTGCTCATGAATCATAGCAAAATATCAGGCAATTGCTGATTGGATGTTTGTAAATCAATTAAGAGGAAATATGTGTATGTGTGATGGAATAACTGAGATAAATAAAATTGGTGGGATCACTAACAGGTGAATTTAAATGCATTACCAGTAAGGCCCATCAAGAAAATCAAAAGAATTCCATGGAAAAACTTTTCTCTTTATCCCAAAACATTGATTTTTGATCAGAAAAAAAGCCAACCAGAGCCTGATTACACTGTTTTAAATAAACTAACTTAAATACATGTATGATGTTCCTTCAGTCCATCATTTGGATTATGGGGTTCAGGGTACTAACTTTTGGGTTATTTGTTCCTGTGCTTCAGATAATGTGAGTAAAATGAGTTTTAAAGATATACTTTCTTGTCAAATAAATTCTATAAATTACATGTTAAAATGATCAGAGATGAAAAAATATATAAGTAACCATGGAAACACAAACCAACATAACTTAACTGTCATAACTTTGCTAAACTGGTCCAATTGTCATGCTTTTTACACAAAAATGTCACATTTTACACGTATATCCTGAAGAACATAACCAATCTTATTTAAAACCGAAAATCGTGACATTGCTCTTTCAGTTGCATTCTTTGTTTACTAAAAAATAGTTATGTAGAGCTCAAAGTGTATGGTCCGTTATACTGCGATATATTTAACCTGATGGAATGCGATGAATCGCACATGCATCATTAATCATTTCAAGTGGTGTTAAGGTCTATAATCCACAATGAAAAACTGGGACAGACTTATGTTTTTTTGGCTGGAATGTGTTCAAAGTAATGTTATTTGTTAATTTAGCACAGAAAAAGTAAACTTAACCAACTAGTCTTATTTTTTTATTATTTAAATTGAACCCGTTTTAACGGTAGTTTCGACTCAGTTTTTGCAGGTGGCAACTCATATCACCTATCTGGGCTTTGCCGATGGTGGCTGGAGAACATTTCTTATCAATTGAAGAAAGTTGCATAATATTCAGTCTGAATTCATTGACAGTTAGAGTTTATATACTGTGCTAGCAGGATGTTGCATAATTATGACACTATATCAACATTTTAACAATATATGACAGAGAAGACCACCTGCCTCTGTTATCGTTTGGTTTGTCCGCCATGTGTGCTGAATGGGAAATACCCCCCACTGGCGTCATAGCCTCACTCTCATCCTGGAATCCCCCAGAGCCGAAGGCAGTTACGGAAATATACGAGACCACACGAAGTTCTCCCCAGATGCTTCAAACTGATTGTGGATTATAGACCTTAATGTGAATGTCCCACTTGGGATTTTGTAACCCCTCATAAAAATGTTAAGACAGGTATACTATACCTATGCCATCTCCATTCTAGCAACCCTGAAAAGCAGCCAAAATGTGCAAATTTACAATTAAATCTCATTAAGAACAAAGACGAAATAGAAAAGGGCAAATATATGTGATTTTGTATATGTTTATAGACCTTTGAAGTTGGTTGGGTCTTGTTAATCAAAACATTGTCAGATAATCTTGGATAAAAATCTGTGTCAGACAACACATAATGTGCACTAATCAAAGAAATTTTCTATACTTATAAAAATATTAACATACACATGCCTGCATAAAACAAGATGTCTGATAGCTCAGTAGTACTGTAGGATAATTTGATATTTGCTTCTTTGAGTTTGCCACAAGGTTCATGATTATCAGCTGTAATGAGGGAAGTGTGCCAATGTCAGGCTGATGGATGCTGGGGCTGTGGTGTGTGACTAATTACTTTCCACATGTCCCTGCATCATATCCCTGCCTCATCCCACTCAACTGTTAAGATTCTTTGTCAAATTATTAAATATAAATATATAAGGCTTCATTAAATAGTATGATTATGATTCCATTTAAAAAGAGACATGAAAGCCTAAATTAATGTCCAACACTTGAGGTGGCCACGGGCCGTGGCGCAGTTGGTTAGAGCGCCAGCTTATTAGCACCAGTTCCTCTGTGGTGATCCAAAGGTCGTGGGTTCAAAACCCCGGCCGTGTCGGGATTGAACTCATGATACAATTTCCCACATGAGCTGAGGCCCGTGCCTAAAGGGTTAACCCGTTGTCCTATGACCGGGTGGGTTGTCATTTCAAGGACCTGCGACATGACAATTCAGTGAGGCAGCACTATATCTGCTACAAGTAGGTCTCATCACGAAATGACTGAAATAATGTTGAAAGTGATGTAAAGCCCCAAACAAACAAACAAACAAACCAACACTTGAGGGTAATCTTATTTCTGTCTGTCCCACACAGTATCTTGGCTATCCCAGCCTCTCCTTGTGTCCCCAGGTTGACCCCTTGCACCCTCATCAACAGTGGTATGTGATAGTGATCTCATACACTCTTAGGATTGTATATGGATTTAAAGGAATTAAAACCTTGATGAGGTGGAAACAAAAGGAATATTGGATTAAACAAAAGGAATATGAACACATCAAGTCTGAAGTGAGTGGCCAGTCTGGATCATTATCATCACAGACATCCATGTCATCTTCCCCACTTTCTTTAAGATCTGGAGTTGTAACACTGAAAATATAATCCATAATTATTCATAAAAAATGTCAAAGTACTATATTATATGAAGAAGTTGAAGATTCCTGGGAAATATCTAGAGCTGAAAATTAAATCAATATATATTCATAAACATGTCAAAGTACAATAATAACCAGCACCACCTGTCATGTCTTACCATGCAAAGGTAGAGTATAGCACAGCACACCAGTCCACCAGATGATCTAAGCTAATGCCTAATTCTAAAAAGCACCAGTCAAAACATAGATATACTTACAAAGGATAACTTCAAAACAATCCTGAAAAAGACACTTTTCTATTGTATTAGAAAAATGTAATGTAATATATATTTTAATTAGTACTTCTATGCAGAATTGCCAATTCATTTTAGACTTTTTTAACATACATTTTAGTTTGGGTTTGATGCTTCTCCTTGTACTTCAATGCCTTTGCATTTCGTTCTTCAGCCCGCTTCTCCTGCTTCGTAAGTGTTGTATCAGTTGTTCCAGAAATAGTATACATCTGGGGATATGCTTTGTGAAAGAAAGGTCTAGAATCTCAATACTTCTTCCTGCCAGTCCTTGTTTCTCGATTTCCTAAGGTGGTTCTCCAGAGCCTCCAATGTCTGCAGCAACTTAGGTCTGATATCAAGGAGGTTATCAAGAGAAGCCTGAAATTCTGGCTTGCTTCTTTTGGCTGGTCGACGTGAATTTCCAGTCCACAGATTGATGGCCCTTGTAACTTGATGATCAATACTGCAGATGTCATCATAATGTGGAATCCAGGCACTTTCCCATATAGTTTTTATTTCTCCTGATATTATTGGAACCATAGAACCTATTTTTAAAGTAGGACTCTCCTCTCCCATGAATCTGTAGCGACACAACACAGCTCTCACTGTGGGCAGGTATTTTGGAGAAAATTTAGATACCCCAGGGCCAAGGTGTTCATCCCAGTCATTACTGACACTACTATGTCGATTTGATAAGTTGTGGGGCCCATTGTAATGGATAACACCAGATCGTGCGGTTGCTAAGTCCTTTATTGATAGTAACACGCGATACACGAGATGCGGACGCATCAGTCATATTTGAACATTACATCTCCCCCTTCTTTAGTTGAGGATTGTATGTTTATGTATATTCATGTGCAATAAACTTTATACAATATAAATTGTAATATTTTATTATCGTCTCTTTGAATAAACTTTTTGTAAAGCTTTTCTCTTGTGTGTATTTTTTATAGTCTCTGTCCTTTACACACATTTCCATATCCATTCTCCTCCCTTGAGAAAATTAAAATGTAAGCTTATGGCATATTCCCGCATTGTTTTATACAAACAGGAACTTGAAATTTAAACATTTCAAACATACATTTATAATTAACATTGCTTATCATGGAACAAGGCTTTTGCTTTACCATACAAAAATAAGATATAAAAATACATGCTCTTTGCCTGAACAACATTAGAACAATATTTGGCTAGTTTTATAAACAAATTACTAAATAAAATTTTACCATACCATATAAGAGTAAAATACACAATATTTTAGCATTACTCAAGTATGTAAATACAAAATGATATATATTTTTCTGAACACTTTTATGAACACATATTCTGCTTTAACACTTTTATGAACACATAAAATAATACTATGGCAGTATTTGAAATAAACATCTTATACAATATTTCTGACCATTCTGCTCAAATACACATGTAGTAACTCACTTGAGAGACCATCTTGAGCCTGTCTTTTGACTTTAATAAGTCTCTACTAATCTGACCCTGCCAAATTTGGTAGTTTTACCTCATATTCAATCAAATGTTTTGGCATTTTCACACTCCTGTGGGGACGTGTCACCGGTTCAGATTGAGTTTGGGGTTTACTAGCATGAGATTTTGACTTAAACTGCACAGCTCTAGTTCGAATAGTGTCGCCATGGTTACCGACTGACGGCTGATCGGACATTTCGACTCCGCTGGCGCTTTGCAGAATATCTTCTGGTTCTTCATCCTTCTGAGCCAATAGTGGTTCCTCTGAGACATGGACTGGCCTGAAATGGCTGCTGTTTCTGGCCTTGACTTCTGTCCCTCTCTGAGCCACTATCATGGACCCTTTTCTCTCAGTGACCTGGAATGGCTCTGGCTGAAATCTTGGCACTGACTTACCAGATTTGGTCACGTTCTTCATCTGTCTCCAACCTCCAAGCCTGATGGCTTGATATTGCGTCTCCTCTCTGCGTAGTATTTCATCTTGGCTTTTGCCTTCATGTCATTTTCTGCAATCTTGCTTGTGTCCTCATACCTAAAGACTTGAGGCAGTTTGCTGGTGGGATACCAGTTGCACTATGTGGAGTTGCTCTGTAATTTCTCAGAAATTTCTGGAGCTCTTTCTTCCACGGCTTACCCTCAAGTTGTGCTGTTTTACACACCTTACCAAGGTTTTTCATGAAGCTCTCCGCTCCACCATTTGCTTCTGGCCTATATGGCGTCACTTTCTGATGCTCAAATCCCAGTACTTCTGCAAAATTCTGAAATTCTTCACTCTGGAAGGGACTCCCGTTGTCACTCTTGAGCTTATAAGGTATGCCTCTTGATGAGAACACCTTGTCCATTGCCGGTATGACTGCACTTGCAGCCTGCGACCCAACTATCTCCACTTCTGGAAATCGAGTTCTGTCACATCTCACTACCAGCAAATAGTGACCTGACGGCAGAGGACCAAACATATCTGTGCTCAGATGAGACCATGGATGCTCTGGAAGGTCTGTCATCTGCAATGGTTCTCTCCGTTTGGGATCGTGGCTTGCAGCACACGCTACACATTGACTAATCTTGGTTTTCACCATTTCCTCAATGCCTGGAAACCAAACCTTTTCACGCAATAGTGACTTGGTTTTCACTATCCCTTGGTGCCCTTCATGTGCTAGATCTACAGCTCGCCTCTGGAGACTGTCAGGCAAAACTATTCTCTTACCTCTCAGCACCAACCCAGACTGAGTCACGCTGAGCTCTGTACTCACATGGCTGAATGATTGCAGTGCTTTGACGTCACAATCAGATTGCCAAGAGTTTGGTTTTGATACCAGATGCCACTTGTTGCTTCTGATAAGGCTTTTCACCTGTGTGAGTGTTGGGTCAGCCAGAGTTTCTTCTTAGACTAGTACTTCTTGCTCAGTCATTGCCTTGGGCACAGCTGCTGATGCTATGTAGTTCACATATTCTTCTGCTATCTTCTCTTCTCTGGAAATGTTCTCATCCTTCTCAACTGGATGTCTTTATAGGTAGTCTGCTGGGTTGTCTTTCCCACGAGCATACTTCATAGTGATGTTGTATGGCTGTAGTCTCAGAGCCCATCTCTCAAGTCTAGCTGTCAGTTTGGCATTTGGACTACCAAGCATAGACAAGAGTGGTTTGTGATCAGTTCGGACAGTCACTAGTCCACCAAATATGTAGGTATGAAACCTCTCACATGCCCAGACCACTGCTAGGGCCTCTCTCTCAAGCTGAGAGTAACGTTGCTCAACGTCAGTGAGGGCTCGGCTTGCATAAGCCACAACTGTACTTGTCTCTGAGTCATCTGTCTGAGTCAGTATTGCACCTAACCCTACAGGAGATGCGTCAACTATCAGCTCAGTCTCTTTGTTCATGTCAAAGTATGAGACTACTGGTTTGTCAGCCAAGTACTTTATCAGTCTGTCATATGCAGTCTGTTGTTCTGTATCCCAGTGAAACTGTACTCCTTGTCTAGTCAACCTCCTGAGTGGTTCAGTCAGTGTTGAGAAGTTTGGTATGAACCTAGCGTTGAATGTCAGCATTCCTAGTAGGCTCTCTACTTCACCACTAGATGTCGGCACTTGCATTTCTAGCAATGCTTGCAGTCTCTTGGGTGATGGTTCCATTCCCGCTGCGGAGAATACCATACCATAGAACTCTAGTTTTGGCTTGTCAAATTGGCATTTTGGCAAGTTGACTATCAGTCCATTGTCAATCAGTCTCTTGAACACTTGGACAATTGCGCTGTCGTGGTCTTCTTGAGCTACTCCTCCAACGATGATGTCATCAGAGATGTTGAGGGCTCCACCTCTGTCGTCACCGATGCCTTCGATCACGCGTGCAACAGTGTTCTGGAATATCTCGGAAGCACAATTTATACCGAAATTTAGACGTTTGTACCGCCTCAACCCTACATGCGTCACAAATGTTGTGATGTACCGAGATTCCTCGTCCAGTTCCAGCTGGTGGTAACCAGATCTGAGATCGAGTTTGCTGAAAACGGTCCAGCCGTTAACTCTGTGCTGTATGTCCTCGATCGTCGGTACTGGATGACGGATGCGCTTGATAGCCTTATTGGCGTTTCTCATGTCGACACACATCCTGATCTCGGTCGGATTGCTCGGTTTTGGCGATACGACCACGTTTGACACCCACGGTGTCAGACCATCGACTTTCTCGATTATGTCGAGTTCCTCGAGTTTGCGTATTTCGTCCTCGAGCTGTGAGCGAATTTTGAATGGTGGGGGAATCAGGGATTTTGCAACCGGTGGCACCTCCTTGTCCACATAGAGATGTACCTTTTCCCCTTTCAATTTTCCGACCCCTGCACTCAGCTCTGGATGGTCACTCACAAATGATTCTGCAACACTAACATCAATTTTGTTAATGACATGTGGTGCTACTTTTATCAGATCAAGTTTCAAACAAGCATTGTAACTAAGTAGGCACCCATCTGAGCCAGGCATTACATATATCAACTCAGTGTATGATTTACCTTTACATGAGATAGTTGTTTTAAATTTGCCCTTTGGCTGAATGCTTTTGGCTGAATATGGGTTGATTTTATCTTGTTTTGCACTTTCTAGTTTGATTTTACCTTTTAGCTTAGCATTGAATGTATTTTCATCTATGACAGTACATGTAGCTGCGCTATCTGCAGTGAATACAATGTTGCTGTTCTGAATGGTTACCTGAAACCTAGGTGTTGATTTTACCTTATCACCTGACAATGCAAAAAGGTAGTGGTTGTCGTCGCCGCTGTCGGACTCATTGGTCACCTCATGGACTCGCTGATGCTTGCCGTGTCGGCGCTGCTTCTGTCGACGACCACTGTCGGCGCCCTTGCGACCACCGCTTGCGGATGGCTGCTTGTAACCGCCGCTGCTACTGGAACCAGATCGACCACCACGTTTGGATTTACACATTTTAGAGAAGTGGTGCAACTTGTGACAGTTTCCACATTCCTTTCCGTATGCCGGACAAGACTCTCTGCCCTGGATGTGTGGATAATCCCCGCCACAGTAGTAGCATTGCATCTTTTGTCTGTTTTTTACTTCATTGATTTTCTTATCCTCAGACTTAGGCTGTTGTAATACTTTCTCTATATCTGCATTTTGAGACTTGCACTGTTCGTTGCTACTCCCCTCTGCAAGGACGTCTTTCAGTGTCTTTAAAGATCCCTTTAGCCCTTTTTGCCTAAGTCTGGAATCTGTAGTTGTTGTGACAATGTGTCTCTTGATCTCAATCGCCATGTCCGGAAACTCGCATCTGCTGGCTTGCTGTCTCAGTCTGACCTGATACTGGTTGATGCTTTCGCCTCTCTTCTGCTTCAATCCCCTGAACACGCATACCTCGAAATCAGTGTTCAGTTTGGGTTTGAAGTGCGCTGCTAGCTTTGTCTTAGCCTCGTCATATTTATCGCCAGTGTTTTCAAATGTGAGGAAGTCTTCAAAAGTTCCCGGACCAATCAGGTGCAAGAGCATCATGCGCTGTCTCTTGTCATCCTTGATATCCAGTGCCCCCATATAGTTTTCAAACCTTGAGATCCATCTCTCCCATGTGACACCACTAGCATCACCATCACCATTTACCTCATCAAATGTGCTGATTGCTGGAATGTTATTTGATGCCATTTTTGAGGTTTGATTGAGTAGCTGGGAGTAGGAATTGTCACTGTCTATGATTTTGATTGGGGCTCTGTGTTTGGAAATCCTGCCTGTGATTCTGATCGGGAATGTATGCACAAATACACAACTTCCGGTCAAGTACTCTTTGTAGCAGTCTGTTGCTTGATTAGCACTTGAAATTAGGAGAAACAGGCACAGGAAAGTCAGCAAAATTGAGGGCCAAACTTGCCTTGGGAAGCCATGACCTTGGGAACCACGTGTCAGCATTTGTGAACTGGTCCGGTAAGTTTGCTGAATGTTTATGACAGTTTATACCAGTTTGCAGACGTGTCCACTTCTTCTGAGCGATGTCTGCAGTTTCCTTGATACCTTAGCGGTATTTTTCACTTGTTTGGGCGAGGTTTTGGCACTTCTGTACGCCCACAAAGTTCATTTTTTATCACTCGTCGCCAATGTAATGGATAACACCAGATCATGCGGTTGCTAAGTCCTTTATTGATAGTAACACGCGATACACGAGATGCGGACGCATCAGTCATATTTGAACATTACACCCATTGTACTTTCTTTTCCTACCTTGCTCTTTATCCATATTCACTGAAACAACACTGAATAATAATCAAACTGTCTCAATTCAAACAAAGCATTGCATCCTTCTTGTAGGAACAATTTCCAAGATGGAGGGCGTAACTAGCAATGTCCTTCTTATGCACCACCTGGTGAATAATTAAGACTTCACCACTAGGTGAAAGCACAATATACAGAAGACCTCAGAAAGCATTAGAAATAAAAACTTTTGTGAAGACAACCTGTTACTTTCATGTCTCACACTCCATGTAGCTAAAAACACAATTTATCTTGATTTGTAGAAATATGTCAATATCTCAGGAACTATAGCCTTTAGCATCATAATGTCTTTTTTAAGTTTTCCAAGGATCAACTATGGTTCACTTTGATAGTTTGAACTCCAATAAAGTGTTATTATGGAACACCCTAATGACCTTGCATCTTCAACATAAATACTATGAAATGTCTGTATTTTATCCTTGAAGACCCCTTTGTTCAAAACCAAGCGGGACCTCCACTGGTTCAATAATTAGGTCATATTCCTGATGGTTGAATGCAGATACATTTCATCTATAGATACAACCCCTCAAGTAAGTAATATACTCAAAAGAGGATATACTTTGAATGTGCAAATATTCAAAAGAAGGCTTGAAATGCTGTCTTGCCATATTGTTCATCATATGACATTTCTTATTGTCACATGTCACGCTGGAAACTCAACAGTAGACAACATATTTCTGAACATGAACAGGGAGAGTAGGGCCAGATGACCCAGAATGTACTAAATACATTCCTCTCTGTTTGCTTATGCAAACTGATATTAAATGAGATATGAGATTGATTTTTGGGCCATGTACATTTTTGATATGATTTGAAAGGTTCCAGGAGAAAACCTTGACACCACACACTTTACAAATCGACTTGCTCGTTTCATGCTTCTTTTTGTTTTGGCTATAACGAAATTGATGATCACTAGACTTTGGTTGTTGTGTTGATTCACTGTCAATTTTAAATGTTTTCTCTTCATCCTGGCACAAAATGCACAATATCAACCCGTCTCTCTTGGTCATTGCATCAATGTTTTTTCCTCTTTCACTTATATGATATATCCCACAACTATGATTGGAAAACGGATGCTCACTTGTACAACTAGAAGATGTCTGTGTACTATCTGTGTGTGATGTCTGTGCACTACCTGTGGAAGATGTCTGTGCGCTATCTGTTTGAAATGTCTGTGCACTACCTGTGCGAGGTGTCTGCACTACCTGTTTGAGGTCTTTGCACTACCTGTGCGAGGTGTCTGTGCACTACCTGTGTGAGGTGTCTGTGCACTACCTGTTTGAGGTCTGTGCACTACCTGTGCATGGTGTCTGTGTACTACCTGTGCAAGGTGTCTGTGCACTAACTGTGCGAGGTGTCTGTGCACTACCTGTGCGAGGTGTCTGTGCATTACCTGTGCGAAATGTATTTTCACTACCTGATCGAAATGTCTGTGCACTACCTGTGCGAAATGTCTGTGCACTACCTGTGCGAGGTGTCTGTGCACTACCTGTGCAAAATGTCTGTGCACTACCTGATCGAAATGTCTGTGCACTACCTGTGCGAAATGTCTGTGCACTACCTGTGTGCGAAATGTCTGTGCACTACCTGTGTGAGGTGTGTGAGGTGAGGTTTCCGTGCATTATCTGTGTGAGGTGTACGTGCATTATCTGTGCGAGAGTGTCTGTGGCTGTTGCATGTGCACTGGCTGGTGGAAATGCACTACCTGCTGAAGAAGATGCACTCTCTGTAGCTGTTGCATATGCACTACCTCTGCGGAAAGAATTACTGTGAACTGGTCCGGTAAGTTTGATGGCTTTGCAATACCTGCTGAAGAATATGCACTGTCTCGTACAAGATCTGCTGTGCTTGAGGTGTAAAGATTCCTCACTATCAATATCTAGGAAAAAAAACAACATACTATTAGCACATACATGTGACACATGACTAGTTGATTTCCATCATGGTGGATCTGGTGATATTTTGGCAACTATATATTTTAAAGATCTTAAATTACTGTTCTGGTCTGATAGACATAATACTTTAAGTGTAGGATATAGAATACACACCCAGAGACTCTTGGAAATATATAGACATTCATAGACAATAACGCACGATACTGATGGTTGATGAGTCACCATAACCACCACTCTGTGAGATCACGTGTAAGACGGACGAGCCGAAGTTAGATACGCAGGCAGGACGAGTCCATCCGATGACGCGTGAGGAAGCCACGTAGGCAACCCCCCACAGATGACGCGGAGTGGCCCCTTAAAAGAGACGCGCAACCGTGGATCGGGGGCAGTAGCTAGCAGTTAGAAGTCCCGAGTTTCAGAGGAGCCGAGGAAGAGATCAACGACCACTTGCCACTGAAGATCCACGACTCTCAGTATCGTGACTCTATAGACTCGGGTGTTTTGCGTATAGTCAGGGTTTCATAAGTATCATGCAAAGTTGGTAGTTCATATGCCTCGCTCATTGCCATGCCGGCCTAGCCAGACAAGGAGGAATCACAGCACTGAATAAAGGTAACTATTACACTGTGTATATCCTGTGTCTGCAGTCCTTATTGCCCGTCATCTATATGAGGGTATGACATGATAGCTAGGATCCGTGCCCAAACTCACAGCCAGCGAGTTAGCGAGCTATGCTTACAGTACAGTACAGTACAGTACAGTACAGTACAGTACAGTAGAATAGGTTAGAGTATCTATCTATTTGGTAGAGTATTGATCCCCCGTCCACGTCCCCCAACGACGGATACTCTCCATTAGTGGGTAACATAATGAGTATTGTTTACAGGTATGAGTTAAAGACTGTTCAATTGTCATGACATCTTGGACAAGTGTTCTTTATGTTCACATTGAAATGTGGATCTAAGCAAAATGTTGAGTGTGTAATCTCGTCATGATTGAAGTTAAATAAAAATGATATTAATTAAAATTAATTACATTTCATCGATTACAGATTAACTACAAAACCAACAAAATAACTTTGTTATAAGTTTGTTTTTAATGGTTTCCTTTTTTGTTGACATTTTTTACACTTCATCAGTCTGCTTTAAAATGGTATGTATTTGTATTTTAGCTGTGAATTCTGGATGGCTCTCTGTATAATGTCAATCTTTACTCCACTGTAATATATGATTGACAATATATTGCAAAACGATATCCTTTTGATTTTAAATTTGAAATACTCTTTTGAAATCAATAAATCCTGTGTCAACAACAACTTGTCCATATTAATTTTCCCACAAGAGAACCACTATAATCGCATGACACGGCAGGGTCATGTTATTTAAATAACAATTGTCAACTAACTGTGTATTAGGTCCACAATATACATATATAGGAATATTCATTTCTGTTGCAATATGTTTTTATTACATTGAACATATTATTCATTTTATTTTGTGCAAATTGGGAAGTGCATTTTTGGCATTTACTATGGCTGAATTTATTTATGTGAAGTAATATTTCTCAAAGTTTTCGGTCAGCACACATTTCTTCATGTTATGCAATGTTTAACATATGCATATGTATACTAAAGAGAAGAGGCAATACAGGTGATGAAACACATCATGCATTTCAATTTGCAACTTGCACATTTCACAGTTCTGAGACTAAACCTACCAAGAGCTTATTAAACAACTTATATACTGGGAAAAAGCAGGACTTACCAGAGGAAAAGAGCTCTTCGTCACATTTTTGACATACATCTGCATAGTACTTTAAAAATAACCTTGAATGCCTGATAAAATTGAAAAATAAATTAAAATATACTGAACACTTCCTTTGTATTTTTTTGCATTCATTTCACATTCTTCTCAAACTTTCACATTTTAGAAATCCATATCCTCTTCCAACTACATCAAATTTTGTGATGTTTTTTATGTTATATATATATTTATATTAAATTTACAGGAAAATCATGTTACAAAGTAAAGTCTTACTTCTTGCAGAACTGTAGCTGTGACCTCAACCTAACGACTAAATTCTTTAAATATACAAGGACTTCTCAGTCTGATGGCCACATCGATTCGCAATCATTTGTCACCAAATCCAGCACATATGCAGCTGTACCACAGACAGTTTTTAGATTCTCAGGAGATGGCATTTGTAGAAATCTTTGCAGCGCTTTTTCGACAAGAATGATATTTTCCCAGTTTTCGACACACTCCAATAACAAATAACATTTCCATATATGTACTATATATATGTAGTGTAATATATATATATATATATATATATATATATATATATATATATATATATATATTCTCTTATCCGGGCCTTGACATACTTGATTTTATTCTAATCCTTGATAAATATTTGTTTCATATCACATTTGATGGACTTGTAAATTTTGATTGGGATAAGTAACCTCCATTCAGACACTAATCACTATACAGTCTTATATACTATGCTCTTCATTGTATCACACATCCTATTATCCTTAGAATCTTTGGGCCACCACTTCTCATGCTCTGGTGGCCCAACTGGGCAACCAACATTTTTCTCTTTATGTCAAGGCCTGTTATTATATCTTAAAAAGCAGGAGATAAAACATACATTAATTATTCATCAAAAGTTTACATATATATGAATTATCTCATTCACAAAAACACAAAATAATTTATAAGGCATTTTTCAAAATTCTGTCTATTTAAACTAAAAAGCATCATTCTAGCTTAAGAAAAATGCCTTAGTTATAGAGATTGATAGTGTAGCTATTCCTAAAAATGTTCTTAAAGTTATCTCCATCCTTTCTTTTAATATGTAACCAAAATAATCTGGGTTTTTTTCATTTCTTCAATTTCAAATCTAAATTTTTCAAAATTTACAACATGTAAAGAGCAAATTAAAAACAACATCAACAGAAAATACCCATGCATTAAAAAATTTGTCACATTAACAACTGCAATGAATATTGAGGTTATTTGGATACAAAGCAATCATCTTGCACAATGGAGGATGTTATTTTTTTGGGTGGGGAAAAAAACCAAAAAACTTTGAAAGAAACTGTTCCCCCTAACAATAAATCTTCTTTGCAAACACTACCCTACATTTAAATATCAATAGTAAAGGAATATTTGATCCGTCATTTCTTTTAAAATCAACTACTCAGAGAAATACTCACTTAATCTGACAAAGGATTTTGGAACATTGCACTGAAAGATTTAAAAAAATCTGCCTGTTGGTCGTCGGTTGCATTTTTCAGGATGATGATGTCCAATTTCTGAAAAAACAATTTGACATTTTGTATAAATGTTTTTCACATTTACACATAACTTCAAAAACATAATACTTATTAGAAAAAAACTAAATACGTTAATACAAAAGTATAACTTATTAGTAAAAGAACGTTAACTACAAAATTGCAACAGATTATACCAATTCTTTATTCTATGTGACCATACTTTTGCCAACATCACCTTTGAACATTAAACATGATAT
This sequence comes from Amphiduros pacificus, assembly GCA_949316495.1. NCBI lineage: Eukaryota > Metazoa > Annelida > Polychaeta > Phyllodocida > Hesionidae > Amphiduros > Amphiduros pacificus. The sequence continues at coordinate 50,415,354 of OX439001.1, read as the reverse complement.
AAATTATAAACACAGTTTGGTTTTATTATTTATTTATAAATATTTAAACATAATGTTTTTATAATCATATTTATATCTGACTGGTTTCTGATAGCTATACTAAGACAGGAGGGTCAGATGTGTCAAAGTCAAAGTCAAAATACTTTTATTTAACCAGAGAGCTCTTACAGTTAAAAAGTGATTTACAAAGAGGCTCTGACATAAGACAAACCATATATATACAAGACACACAAGGCATCACAACAAGAATACAATAATTAAAAGATTTAGTACATATTAAAAATACATAACATGATAAATTTAGGAGGAAACTGATCAAAATCATATTACACGGTTCCCAAATATTTCTTTGACTAGAATGGTTTTGAAAATACTTATGCTTGGTGCACACTTGGCATCATCGCTCAGACTGTTCCAAGCCATGGCCCCTTTGTAGCAAAAGGCACGCTGTCCTGTGACTAGATGACATTTAGGTATGACGAGTTTCCTTTTACTACTATATCTAGTATTGTGAGAGTGTGTTGGATATTTGAACTCATCACATAAATATTCTGGAGCAAGACTGTTTAAGCACTTGTAAACTTGTATACATTGATGATAAAATAATCTTTCGGTGGTATAAAACCAATTCAGTTTACCTAAAACCTCTGATGTAGGTGTATCAAACGATAATTTTAAAATAACCTTTCCTGCTCGGTTCTGTTATCTCTGTAGCTTTATCACTTGTGTTACATTACAGTTTCCATAAACAACATCACAATAATCAAACATTGGTAAAATCAGAGCATTATACAATTGCAAAGCCAGCTTTTCATCCATATACCTTCTTACCCTTCTCAGTATTCCGATACGTTGCCTGATTTTATTTTGAATACTGGCCAGATGATCATGCCAACTTAGTGTGGCATCCATTAATATACCCAGGTATTTGTATGTGTTCACCCTTTCCAGCAGGGTGTTATTAATATGAATTTCAATGTTATCTGATTTGTTGAGCTTACGTTTGGTTCCAAACAGCATCCATTTACATTTGGATACATTGAGATGCAACTTATTGCTGTGAAACCACTCACTGGCATTTTGGAGGTCATGCTCCAAACAGGTTTTCATCTCATTGATATCTTTGGAATCATAACATAGAATGGTATCATCAGCATACATAACAATTTTACATTTGTCAACTACTTTGCTAAGATCATTTATATAAACTATAAACAAGAGGGGTCCAAGGATGGATCCTTGTGGTACCCCACATGTGACCGCCATACTCTCAGAAACAGAATTCTGGAATTGAACACATTGAGTGCGCTCATCTAGGTAACTAGTGAACCAATTATATTCAGTATTTTTCACTCCTATACAATTTAATTTGTACAAGAGTGTTTCAGAATCAAAGGTGTCAAACGCCTTTTTTAGGTCCAAATATACAGCACCTGTGAGCTTTCCCTGATCCATGTTTCTGAGGATATGATCAGTAACATTGGCAGCTGCAGTTACAGTAGAATGCATCTGCCTGAAACCTGACTGTTCTGCACAGAGTATTTTGTGCTTTTTGAGATATGCACACAGTTGTTGCTGGACAGCCCTCTCAAAGATTTTCATACAAACAGGAATTATAGAAATTGGGCTGTAATTTGAAGTACAGAGAGGACTGTCTGATTTGAAGATTGGTGTCACTCTTTTCCACATAGATGGAACAACACCTGTCTTCAGAGAAGCATTCATTATATGAGTAAGTGGTCCAGCCACTACTTCACTTGCATCCTTCAGCAGTCGGGCATTTAGATTGTCAATACCAGTTGATTTAGATGCCTGAAGTTGCCTGAGTTCTTTTTTGGTGAATTCAATATGAATATCTTTGAAAGCAAAAGTTTGTTTGAAGTGTGGATATGGATTTTGGACTGTGATACCTGCAGGGAATTTTGATGCCAAATTTGAGCCAATGCTGCTGAAGAAATTGTTGAAGGACTTTGCTATGCTATTTGGTTCAGTGTGTGTTCCCTCATCATCCTGTAACATTGTAACACTTTGTGTTGATGAGGCAGGGAGCACTTTCTTGAGTGATTTCCATAGTTTATTTGGATTGTTTGTGCCCTCGGCTATGAGGTTGGTGAAATATTCAGTCTTAGCTTTTCTACACTTTGATGTCACAAGATTTCTGAGTCTCTTATACTCCTCATTTAATGTATGCTTTGACTCAGAATCTTGTGCTCTTGATGCTCGCCTTTTGGCTATGTCTCTTTCGGTCATGAGTTTTCTCAGATCACCACATACCCATGGATTATCTAGACCCTTTACCCTTTTATGAATCATTGGGGCAAACTTATCTGCAGCATCAGAGAACATTGTGATGAAAATGTCCAGCATATCCTGTGGGTCATCAAATGTTTCTATTATCAGCCAAGGAAGCTTTTCTATGTACTCTACAAATGTCCTAGGATCATAATGCTTATAGTTTCTGACATGAACTGTCTTAGGTTGTCTTTTAGATAGGACAGATTTCCGTACAATATATGGTAAGTAATGGTCACTAATTCCAACTGGTATCACTCCACACTGGTTTACTTTACTGGGATCTGAAGTGAAAATTAAGTCAATGCATGTGTTGGAGTGTTCAGTGATTCTGGTCGATTCAGTTATGAGCTGAGAGAGTTCCTGCTCCTGTGTGACCTCAAGAAGTCTATTCTTAAGTGGGTTATCAGTAAACATATTTGCATTTAAGTCACCCAGAAGATATATTTCTTTATTTTCGTTGGAGACAGCATCCAGTGCCCTCTGGAGGTCATCAAAGAAGGCAGTGCTGCTATCTGGTGGCCTGTAGACAGTGCCCACAAGCAATGGCTTGGTATTTGGCAGGCACAGTTCTACCCAGACAAGTTCCAATTTCTTGCTTTGAAGGTCAGGCCTGGGCTTATAGGGAATATGGCTTTCGATGTAAATAGCTACACCCCCTCCTGATTGTTTATTACTGTTGTCTGAATTCCTGTCCAGTCTGGCTACATTGTGCAATAAACATAGATGCACCAACCCTCAGCCCTTACTGTACAACATTCATTTGTTTGAATGTTTATAGTGCTGCCCAAAAAGCATTGTGATAAGAATAATGTCTCTGCAACATTCACTTGTAAATGTGATATTTTGGAATAAATATGCTCAATAAACGTCTTATTATTTGTAGTTGGTTTTGTAACTAACAGATATAGATCTACTCTCCTTTGACTAAAACAGTATGATGAGGCACAACTATGACCTAAAACAATTCTGTGTACCAAGTTTTAATTTCCTCTTATAAGTGGTTGCTGAGATATGTCCCATACAAAATGTGTGACCTCAATGTCACTGCACTGAGATCAATGGTGACATCATTAAGATTTGAAGGAAGGTTCCAGGTGATTTTACAGTGGATTAAGGTATCTGAAAACAATATGTGATCTTAAAATTGACATACATATAGGCTATCTGTCTGAAATCCACAAAAAGAACATCTGCCCTGAGAATTATGATTTTTTTGTGACCACCAAGTACTGCCAGTACTGGACAGGAAGTGTGCTGTGTGACCCTGACCTTTGAACTGTCAGGGGGCTCCGTAAGTCACAGGAGGTGTTGTTTACCAATTGTCAAAATTGGAACAACACATTTTTGGCCATTTTTTTCACTATTTAGAGAATGAATTGGAACATAACACTTACCATGATGATAGTGGCTTTTCTTGGCTTTCTTTTGGTGGTAAAATTTATTAAAAACAGATGAATATTTATGAGATTCTGAGTACAAACGTCCAAGAAGATTTTGCAGAAATTGATAACTCAGTTTTATATGTTCTGCTGTGTATTTCTCTCAAATAGAACCCCATTATGAAGATTTCATCTTTGTTTTCCATACAAAATCATTATTTTTTAAATATATTTTTGCAAAAAAAAGTAAAAAAAAAATCAATTCTATACAGCCCAGCCTTTAAGGGGGAATCCATGCAGCCTTTGATGTCTTCCCATTCAGTGGTGTGAATGCCTATGAGTCATGTCTTCCCTTTTTGACAGAAAGGTTTTCACATGCATGAGATATTTTTCAAATAAATAGTATACTTTTCCTCCCATAAATGATATATCTTTCACAAACATAACATATTTGTCACAACCATAAAATAGTTATATCATGGATATTATTGAATCTGATGATCGGCAACTGAAGTAGAACTGTGTTAAAACTGTTAGGCTTACTCCATGGTCATAACAGGAGGACACAAGTCTGTTGAGTTTACTCCTTTGTCGCATATATTATGTTCACAAAAGACAAGGGTGCCTCTGGTGGACTTTGTGCGCGATGGAGCTAACTTCCAGGGCAGGGGTGACATCTGGCGGTTGAAATATAAAGTGCTATCTTTCCCTGCGAGGAGTTTATCAAAATATTGTCAGAACTGTCTTTCTACGAGACTCTAAAGTGATGCCACTGCCAGGCAACATGTCCACATTAAAAAAAAATTGAAAATCTATATGCTGAGTGATTTAAGAAAACAAGATTTGGTCATTTGCTCCACTGAGGAGTTGCTCTTTGCTCCCACGGAGCTAGATTTGGAAGTTTGAGGAGCTGCATAAATTTCGGCCGAGGAGCGAAATTGGAACGTTTTCAAAAAAGTACGGGAAAAATGCTCAACCTTCAAAAAGAGTTCCTTTTTCATTAAAACTTTCAAGTCATGAAATGACATTTTATGGTATTCATTTTTGTAATAAAATTATTGATATAATATTTGAAAATCACAATGGAATTTCTTTGATTATATTGAAAGCTTCATATCTTTTTAACTCACAAAGAGTGGCGTAGTAATATGTCACTGCTCCAAAATATATTTTGTCATGTCAAAATGTTAAAGGGAAAAAGTTCTGCAGATTATGGGACCATAATAAAGTGGATTTCCAAACAACTTTGTTAAAGTGATCTTAACAATATTTACTGTGATCCTAGTGAAACAGATTTTCTATTTTTCAAAAACATTAAGAGAAAAATAGAGGTAAAGTACACACTTAATCGTTTCAAAAATATGAATTTTTTTCACCTCCCTTCACATATCTGATTGCCAAACTTTTTATTTTCAAATTATACAAATCAAAATGAGAAAATCTGTTTCACTAGGATCACAGTGAATTGTCTTCCCAATGAAATGAAATAAACAGCTAAAAGCAAGCCTACTCCTGTTGTGTAATCTGCAGAACTTGTTTGTTGTAACCGTTTGTTGTAAGAGCACCTAACTTGGAAGCCATGCAACATTTATGGGGACCTAGGCGTTCCAGGTAGCGGTACCAGTTTCTGTAGTTTTATTTCTCACTAACACCTACATTGCTTGGTGAAAATATGTTTTCCAAAATGTTAGGTATTTTCATGGTATGTTATGAAAATGTTACTCGTTACATGCAGTTTTTACCATTTACAAACCTCTAAATGTTAATGTAAATGCTTTAACCAGATGTATGTACCTGACAGAAACTATGTGAACAAATACGCCTTTGTACAAGCTAGTTCTTTTGCTGCATGACATACACTACCTGTACCATGACACAAAGCATAAAATAGCAGTTTCAAAAGGTTATTCACACCCACGATAATGTACAATAGATTAGAATAATCCAAAGCATGTGCTGAAAGAGCGAATGAAGATGTATTCACTCTAGATTTTGATTTACAAATCTTTGTTACTTTTCAACTTACTTTTCAAACTTTGGTGCATTTAATATTTTAACATGGATGTGAATCTATTATGATCTTCTTATTATTGGCCATCTATTTTTTGCCCATCACAAAAGAAAATGTACATTTTATAACTGTTCTGTTAATATGCTAAACATTGACCAATTATAAAAATAGCTTGTTGAAATTTTACAGGAAACAATCCTTCTTGGCTCATTTTGGATGGTGTGAATATTTGGTAGTAAATTCCAGCTGAATATGCTTACCTATGTCATTTACAAACAATGACACAGTATGTACAGTTAGTATAGTCCTTCAGTGATCGTCACAGTGGGTTCATGATAATCATGTGTCAAGTATCACAAGGACATTTGTAATAAATTTAGATACAGTAATACAGGAATGTTCCAGGAATTCAACAATTTTGACGATGTAACAATAATTTTAATCTATTCAGCGGGAGAGTAAAATAAGTTAATCTATCCATATATGAGATATCACATATCACAATGGTAAACCGGTGTCAATCGGTGTCAATCTGACCAAAACATGAATATTCAGATATGCACACTGTAGAAAAACACTTGTCTACACAGTAGCAAAACCAGGTGCAACTCAGCACAACCATTAAATTGCGCCCAATTGTGGTCAATTGCAATACCTTTGAACGAGAACAGCTTAGGATCATTACAAAAAAACTGCAACTTTTTTTGCCAAGAAAGGCCATCGGTATTACCGCAAATGGATTGATCAATTCTTTCAAAAGGATTTATGTTACAAAGATAATGACCTATTTATAAGAAACAGTAATATTTGTAATTTTCTGTTAATAATAAGCAGATATTAACATTTTTCGTTTGTCACGCGAAAATGGCTACTTAAATATCAAGCGAAAACGTCAACTTGTTTGTCAAGGGAAAAGGGCAAGTAACACGTATGAAACAGCATATATTAGCGTTATTAATGCATGTAAAATAATGATAATAATCAGGATGCTAAGGAGATTCGTAAGATTTTTTCACAAAGATTTCACGTCCAGGGAAAAAAAACCTATTTACATAGAAAAAAATTAGTTTCAGAAATAGCAGCTACATCAATGCTAACTTCAATAACATACGCGTGTATCTGTATAGCGCGGCCAACATCATCGGTTTATGACGGGTCCAGTACTGGGAATGATTCCAATTGTTCCAATAATAATCAAATACCACAATATCAATATCTATCATAATATCTATCAATAGCAGATCAATGTCTCAGTATTTCATTCAAGGTTTCAAATTTGCGAGTTTTCAAGTTTTCAGGTTGAACGGCAGGCTGGCAACAATCAAGTATCAGGTTTCAGATATAACACAAACAAGGAATACAGAGGAAAACATGAATAACTACAAGCAAGCAAGTACGAAAATACTATAAGAGATCAGAAAACACTGATCTAATCAACCTATTCCAGGCCCGAATAGAAGTTCACGATATAATGTCAGTGTAAAGTGAAAAAAAGAAATCATGCCATAGTCAGTCAGGCTCACCACTTCGAACCGCAAGTATATGCGTGCAAAGCGGCGACAATATGAATGTTAAAAATGTCAATTTCTTGAAATTAAGAACAGTTTACAGTACTACAATGTATCCCTTAAATTTAGGCGATCCTCGTAAATATATCGTCTCAAAAAACCAAGAAATAAAGAATTTTGTGGGAGCTGGATTACTTTTTTTTATACTTTCTGCCAGTACAAAACATGATTCAACTCTATTAGTTCTGATGTGCATATTGCTAAAATAAAACTTAAAAATGAAGATTTCATCTTCAGCATGAAATAAATATACTTGTCCCAACCAAAAATTGAACCCCAGACCTTAAGCATGGGAGACAGATGTCTTTCCCGCTGAGACATCTTTATCACTTTATCAAGCTATTCTATCAAGAAAGATATTCGGTAATTTCACACAGCAGCCAAAAATAGATTTATAGACTAAAAATATGTTATATTATAAATATGTCGAAGATGATATCAAAAGTAATGAAAACAGATCAAAAGAAATATATATTTCTCATGTCTCATTTAAATCTAAGACACCATTATCTAGCTGAATTTCTGTAAGTAAAGGCCCCAGGCCGTGGCGCAGTTGGTTAGAGCGTCAGTTTATCAGTACCAGTTTCTCTGCGGTGATTCAAAGGTTGTGGGTTTAATCCTCGGCCATGCCAAGATTGATATCGTGATACAGTTTCACATTTGAGCTGAGGCCTGGGCCTAAAGGGTTAACCCATTGTCCTTGTAAATCTGTGACTGGGTGGGTTGTCATGTCAAGGACCTACAAAATGATAATTCAGTGAGGCAGGACAAGTAGGTCTCATTACGAAATGATTGAAATAATGTTGAAAGTGTTGAAACCCCATACAAACAAACAAATCTCTGTAAATAGATATACAAGGTTAGCATGTAATTATTTACATTGAATTTGAGGTGTGTCATTTAATGTCCAGACACTTTTTATATATTAAACTCATAAAACAGAAAATTGTAATAGAACTTTAGAGGATTTGAGGCAAACAGGCCAGAACTGGAGTTATTAGCCAAAACATATGATGCATCGGTAATTTGTTTACAAGAAACTAAATTCAAAGATAATTCCACAACATTTAAGGGATATGTGACTTATAATAAAGTTGGTTCAATAGACCAAGCACATGAGTTTCTATTTTTGTTACATCCTGTATACCCCAAAGTAATACATTAACTACATGTTCAATATATTTACCACTTAGTGAACCAATTAAAATTACAGATTTAAATAATTTGATAACCCAGCTGCCACATAAAAGCTCTAAAAAAATTGACAACTGACTCAATATAATTTGCACCAATTTCGAGTAAAAAGAGCTAAAGCTTGTTATATTATTAGAATAAGCAAAACAGTTGAAAGGACTATGTTTCCTAATCAAATATATGTACACTGATTAAAAAATGCTGGGATATAGTGTGTTTGTTTGTTTGGGGTTTTACATCCCTTAAACATTATTTCAGTCATTTCGTGATGAGACCTACATGTAGAAGATATTGTGCTGCCTCACTGAATTGTCATGATGCAGGTCTTTGACATGATAATCCACCCGGTCACAGATTTACAAGGACAACGGGTTAACCCTTTGGCTCGGGCCTCAGCTCATATGTGAAATTGTATCATGAATTCAACCTTGGCACTGCCTGGCATCGAACGCATGGCCTTTGGATCACCACAGAAGAACTGGTGCTAATAAGCTGGCACTCTAACCAACTGCACCACTGTGGCCCAAGAAATAGTGTGTAAAATTACTGGGAATGAAGGTGGAACAAGGATCAAACATCTAAATCATAATGGCTATTAAATTACAAATGTCACTGAAATAGGTAACACAATAGGTCAAACCATTTCCAAGAATTCCTCATTCAATAATTATTCTGCAAAATTTCAACAAGTAAAAAATAGAAAGAAAGAAACCAACTAAATTTTATATTTCATAACTTGGAAAAATATAATAAATCCTTTACAATAGAAGATTTGAAACTTGCTCTGGATAAATCTCATGATATCACTCCTGGGCCTGATCAAATTCACTACCAAATCCTTAAACACCTCCCTGTCCAATCACTTTGGCATCTTTTAGATATTTTAAATAATATTTGGGATAGTGGTGATTTCCTCCTTCATGGAGTGAAGCCACTATTATTCCCATTACTAAGCCTGGTAAGGACTCGCTGGACTCAAATGATTATCGTCCCATTGCTGTAACCAGTTGTATCTGGAAAATAAGGGAACGAAAGATTACCGAGCGTTTAGTTTGGTTTTTAAAAACTGCAGCTTATATTTCAGTTGCACACAGTGACTTTAGAAAAACTCGAAGTACTATTGACCATCTGGTACGTTTAGAAACATTTATATGTCATTGAGAGGATTTTATAAAAAGGCGAACATGTCATTAGTAAGCATTAGTAAACGTGCATGGAAATGTGGGATAATGAATGATTTATATGATATGGGATTTAGGGGTCGTTTACCCATTTTTATTCAAAATGTCTTGTCAAATAGACAATTCAGGTTCCGAGTTGGTTCATCACTTTTCTGAAGCATTTGATCAGGAAATGGGTGTTAGACAGGGTAGTATAACCCTATTTATTATAAAAACCCTATTTATTATAAAAATCAACAGCATTGTAAATTGTGTGAGACCTGGAACAGATTGTTCATCATTTGTTGATGATTTTAATTTAGGTTACAGGTCCACAAGCATGCATACTATAAAAAGACAGCTCCAACAACATCTTAATAGAATACAAGAATGGGCCGATAATAATGGATTTAAGAAAACTGTGTAAAAAATGGAAGGTTCACCCAGATCCTGATATTTATTAAGGCCAAACTCAGATACCTGTTATTGAAGAAACCAAATTTCTCAGACGCCCATAACGATTGGGGAGGGGACCATAATGTTTTATTACAATTATATAGAGGGCTGGTACATTCCCAACTTGATTACAGATGTATGATATATGGATCAGCTCGTCCATCTTATATTAAAATGCTTGATCCAATTCAAAATCAGGGTTTAAGATTATGCCTTGGTGCATTTTGTACATTACCTGTAGATAGCTTGGCAGATGAGGCAGATGAACTGCCTCTTGATTTAAGAAGAGAAAAGCTTGCCCTTCAATATGCAGCAATAATTGCAGCAAATCCAGGTATTTAACGTCTTTTAAAAGTCTTTTAAATTAAATTTATTTATACAAATTTATTATGATTATAACTGATATATTGAAAGGATTTTGTTGATATTTTGTGGTGTTAAGATTATTTACATATCATCTTGATTTTATAAATCATATATCTTGTCAAAACGTTTATGTTTTTACCATTTTAGGCACTGAATAACCTTAGCGGCTGATGTGCCTTTAAACCATAATTCATTGCATAAATCAGTGACTCTAAGGTACACAACAAATCTATACTTTGAATATAGAGCTCAGATAACCTAGTGTGAAATGCTTTTGAATTTCTGTTAAACCGCATATATGACAAGAGTGTTTAACTCAAGAAATATTTGTTTTCTTATTATGAACCAACCGACCCACTCATTCAATGACTTCAAGACCGAAGAAAATTAAATAGCACTGCCCTTATGTAGAACTCAATACACAAGCCAAGTATGATGTTCATAAAAACTTTTATTAAGATACCTATGGACAATTTAGAGTTTGGCAATAAGCTAAAAGATCAACATAACCCCCATTTTAAAGCCCCATTTTAATACCCAATCAATTAATCCTTGTTACTAGCCCCTTTCAATCCATCCAGTTGTAAACTTTAGACCCCTTTGTTATTTTTACCGTGGGAAAATTCCCTTTCCCACAGTAAACACATCGCTTGTTGAGATTCCCAAACTCTCACCTTTCACCTCCATTAATCTAACAACACTCTGTTCCTACATGAGGGTCAGTGTTTTTACCATAAAAGAGATACCAACCCCATGCAAGTGTACAAATTATTGACACCACAGTGAAACCCTTGAGACATGTATAAATGTAGTCCCTGACACACCAGTGATGTTTAGTGACATGTCAAAGCGATTCTACACGTTATCTCTTTGGGAAGACAAATTCTCACTTTATTTACAACAATATTCACTTCGATAGAAAAAGACTTTGGCCAAGGTACATATGAAGCACCAATAGTCTGAACAGAAACAGTACTGGAAAGTATGCCCATATAATTTGAGATATAATCTTTTACTGTGGTCAAACTTTATGATTATCTTTTGCTGGTGGCATATGGTATATGGTCTAAATGATTGCCATTATCTCCCACCATTGTCTTGGCTGCCGTGATTGATCCTAAACCGGATGTCCGTGCGGACCTCATAGAATTATATAGTGTAGAGGAAAAGATGGCGAATTTATTGTATGGGTCCATGGAGCAGTTTTCATACACTTGCTGCTCGAATCATGGTCCAAAAGATATAAAGTCAAGTGAGATCTGTCATGTAAAATTATATTTTAACTTACTCTGAGATTTAATGTTGAACCTTTCCTTTTTATAGAAAACTAGCATACCATAATCTTTGCAATCATATAAGGTCAAGGTAATGTCTGCTACTTATTATTTTTGACTGATTATGAGACCTTACCTTGCGCTTTCACATATACATGATGAAATTTGTCTTTTTTATACATAATTTAAAGGGTTAAGAAGCAAAATGATCTCTTTTGTTGGTGTCTCAAAATCTTAACTCATAAACTCATGTACAAAATCTGAACTCATGATTATAAAATAATGCTTCTCTTACTTGACATGTCACTGTGTGGATCAACTGTTCTGGAGAAAAGTACAGTGGTCTCATGTGACGTCTCCGACCCAGATTAGTTTTATTATAACATTTTTGTTGCCCAAGGTAACATTTTGGTGGCCATCTGTAGTGCTATTTTTTCAGTAACCACATTTGTTATCAAGGAGATGTTCAAAATATAATAAGATTTGGTAAATCTATTGAAATTATATGGATTCAAGGTGCGTAATGTGAGTAAGGTAAAGTATTTTTTGTTTTTGGTGAATCTAAAATTTGACGACCTTTAGTACTTGTCAAGCTACTGACATAGTTGCCAAAGCTGAGCCCTGAAATAACTACCTGCGAGAGAATAGATATAGAAATTAACTGCACCATTAAGTTGCTGAAGTTTTGTAGTGACCTGGAAAGAGAAGTTGAGTGCGCTCATTTTATAGGGGTCAGAAAGGTCAACAATGGCCAGCAGAATGATATGGATGCAAAATGGTATATTAAGAATCAGGAAGGCTGATGTTACTAATACTGTGTTCAGTAAGAGTTGTTTTTCCTTTTTTGTTACATTTTTGTACCGTGATGATGTTTTGTCCAATGCGACTGGTCCGGTATTTTTTGCAACAGGTGGTATGTTAGCTTGTTTTTCATGTTTGTCTGCCATTCCTGCTTCCCCATCGTTCTTATCTTCTTCATTCTTCGGGATTATAACTTCATTGGACAACACCTCTCCAGTCTCTTGCTCTGTTTTAAAAGCATCACATTAAATAGTTTTACTGTAATCGTATCAAAATATAAATGCTGTAGAATATTGAGAATATCGTGTCATCTATTGTATATAAACAAGTGCCTTTGGCTAAAAAAGTATGCAGTCTCTCACTTTTGCAGCTGTCTCACAATGTTGAAGCTATCTCTCACTTATGCAACTGTCCCAATGTTGTATCCATCTCTCTTGTGCAGTTGTCATTGTTGTAACTATTTCTCACTTGTGCAGCTGCTCATATTTGTGCAGCTTTTTCTCATCTCTCACCGTTGTAGCTATCAATCACTGATGCAGCTGTCATTTACTGTTGTATCCATCTCTCACTTATGCAGCTATCTATCACTTATGCAGCTATCTCTCATTGTTATATTTATCTCTCACTTGTGCAGCTATTTCTCACTGTTGTAACTTTCTCTCCATTGTGCAGCTATTTTTCACTTGTGTAGCGATCTCTTACTTTTGTAACTATGTCTCTCTGCAACTATCTCTCACTGTTGTAGCGATCTCTCCCTTGTGCAGCTATCTCTCACTTGTGCAGCTATCTCTCACTGTTTTACACGTGCTCTTTTAGCTGCTTTACCACTGTTTCTCACGCTCTTGGAACTGGCGGCTAAACAATGTCAATGAACTGGCTAAACAATGTCAATATGCAATAATTCAGTCAAATAAGCGATGTTGTAAACTGATTTGTTTGTTTGTTTGTTTGGGGTTTTACATCACTTTCAACATTATTTCAGTCATTTCGTGATGAGACCAACTTGTAGAATAGGGCGTTTCATTCTGGGGACTTTTTTACGATCAAGCTGCTCATTAAAAGAAATGTTCTCTGATATGTAGTAAACCCACAGAAAAAAATTAAGACCAATCGATCAACTTTTAGACCCCCCTACCATCTTGTATATATAACCTCGGAAATCAGTGCTCGGTGGCCATTTTCTGGTTAAAATTCAACTCTCATTGTCTCATAATTTCATTTTATTCAACTCAGATATTGCCTGTGTCATGCAAATATCATTTTTAAAGGTTAATTAATATTTCAAGATCATTCTTATGTAATATGGGCCAAGATTATTGAAATTCAAGACATTAATTTGGAAAAATATACATTTTCAAATCAATTTCACACTCATATCGGATACCTTTGTTCACATTATTTCCACATTAACTTTTAATTGAGAATTATATTTTAGTGTGAAAGTTCACAGATTTGTCTCGATCTCATTTTGAGGAATTATGGGATTTTAAGTCTCTGTGAAGAAGAGACATGGACAATGAGATCTCGGTGAGCTCCCTTCCTTGCAGAGTTAGCTTAATCCTAGATATATATGTCCTTCACTCCCATTTCTGCTGCATCTTTGACAAATGCCACTACTTTTACAATAGCTGCCATTTGTCTGTATTCCTCATCATCCTGCCAGTGCTCTGGTGGTAAATGGAGCCATCTTCCATCCATTCCTTGGAGTTCAAACAGGAGCCATCGGGGAGTAGTGAGACATTTCCCTGTTGAATCATGTTTCATTGGGAAGAATGGTTTTCTGGAATGAATAGAGAGGGCTAGGCATAGCTTGAAGTCGTGTGGTAGTTGCAGTCTTCATCCCATCATTCAATGAGCTGTCAAAAAGGTCAAATACCACTCAGTCAGATACCACAAATAACTTAGCATAGAATTCTTGACTGCGACAGCTATGGATGATGCATCAACTGCCTAAAATATATGACATAGCATGGCGTAAGAGAATTTGGGGGAACAATTTATGCTTAATGTTAAAATGGATATGTGAAAGATAAATTTCAAACTGTGAATTAATAGACTCACAATCATATCATATCTCATAGTCACACATATCCTCCCACAGATTAAAATGTGGACCTGAAGCAGCCGAGCATGCCTAAAGAAACCAAGGTCCAAGGAACAGGAACATGTACTGGCCCATCCTATCAATGTCAGCCAGTATTGCAGGTGTGATGAGACCTTGTGTTCAACAAGATCAAGGCATAGACAACTTCATCATGCCTGAGATCTTGCCTCAGCATTGTATATCATGAATAAATAGCAAAACTGGCTAATGAAACATGACTAGATCTCATCACACCTGAAATACTGGTTGGCTAGATCTCATCACACCTGAAATACTGGTTGATGCATCATCCATAGCTGTCGCTATGTCAAGAACTCTATGTTAAGTCATTTGTGGTATCTGACTGAGTCTCTGGTGGTATTTGTCTTGTTTGACAGCTCATTGAATGATGGGATGAAGACTGCCATTGCCACACAACATCAAGCGATGTCTCGTCCTCTTTTCATTCCAGAAAAATCAGTCTTCCCAAGGAAATGTCTCACTACTCCCCGATTGGGTCACAGTCATGGCTCCTGTTTGAACTCTTTTGAGGAATGGATGGAAGATGGCTCCATTTACCACCAGAGCACTGGCAGGATGATGAGGAATACAGACAAGTGGCAGCTATTGTAACAGTAGTGGCTGTTGTCAAAGTTGCAGCAGAAATGGACATCCAGGATTATGCTAACTCTGCAAGGAAGGGAGCTCTTCTTCACACAGACTTAAAATCCCATAATTCCTCAAAAATTTGATAGCTCTGCTGACTTGAATGAAAACATATAGCTGAGTTAAAGTGTAATAATGCAATATTTCATGCACAAAATTTGTGACCTTAAGGTCACTGCATTAAGGTCAGTGGATGCAGAAGCAAGATTGCACCTTGTGGTTGTCAGGCATGTCCAATATTTATTATCTTAGTTTATCGTTCATGAAATCTTCTCCTTTAGGTATTAGTAGGCAAGATGTTGTATTTTGAGAGGGCTAATTCTATCTATTTTCCATTAGGCTTAATTCTTTTTCCATTTTTTATGATTTAAAAAAAAAAGTCTAATGGCCATCACGAAGTTGTCAAGGAGAAATACTAGCCAATGAGAATTGAGATAACAAATTGGGGCCAAATTTGATATGTAACATGCATTTTGATTGGTCAATATTAGCTTCTGCTCAAGTCTGCTCTTGAATTGGTTTTAAATGATCAGTTAGGAAGAAATATTCACAAACATTACAAAACAGCAATGATAATCATAGCTCTAAGGCCATTGACATATGTTTATTGACTTTTAATGGTGCTGAGATTTTGCATGCAAACAAATTTTGAATTCAAGGTCAATGTGTCAAGGTCAAAGGTCACATGACTAAAACAGTATGACGAAGCACAGCTATGATCTGAGACATTTCTTTACACCAAGTTTGAATTTCCTTTTATAAGTGGTTGCTGAGATATGCTCAGTACAAAATTTGTGACCTCGAGGTCACTAAACTAAGGTCAATGGTGACATCACTAAGATTTGAAGGAATCTGAATCTTCACCTCAATATCTACTTCTGTATAAAATTTGAAACATATATTACTGATAGTTTTGGAGAAGAAGATTTTTAAAAAAATGTTGACAGACGGACAGACAGACATTTTCCCCACTCCTAAAGCTCTGTGAGCTGAAGTCTCAGTAGAGCTAAAAATGAGATGGAGACAATCTGTGAACTTTCATACCATAACATAATTCTCAACTTGAAGTTAATGTGGAAATTATGTGAAAAAATTTATCCGATATGAGTGTGAAATTAATTTGAAAATGTATATTTGTCCGAATTAATGTCTTGAATTTGAATAGTTTTGGCCCAAATTAAATGGGAATGATCTTGAAATATTAAGTAACCTTTAAAACAACATTTGCATGACACAGACACTATCTGAGTTGAATAAAATGAAATTATGAGGCAATGAGACTTGAATTTTTACCAGAAAATGGCCACCGAGCACTGATTTCCGAGGTCATACATACAAGGTGGTGGGGGGGTCTAAAAGTTGATCGTTTGGTCTTAATTTTTTTCTGTGGGTTTACTACATATCAGAGAACATTTCTTTTAATGAGCAGCTTGATCGGAAAAAAGTCCCCAAAATGAAACACCCTATTGTAGAAGATATAGTGCTGCCTCACTGAATTGTCATGTCTTAGACAATGGGTTAACCCTTTGGCATGGGCCTCAGCTCATGTGTGAAATTGTATCATGAATTCAATCTCGGCACGGCTGGGGATCATACCCACAACCTTTGGATCACCACAGAGGAACTGGTGCTAGTAAGCTGGCACTCTAACCAACTGCGCCACGGCCAGTGGCCTTGTAAAACTGAACCCTAATACAGAAATATATGCATATCATAGGCAATATTTCAACTACTCTACCCACCATAAACACGTGCTGAACTCGCCATTTATTGCATATTTCGTCAACGATTTAAAGTAATGGATACATTTTATAAAGGAAATTTTATAATTTAACAGTAGTAAATGGAGGATTCGTGTACTTATATTTCATTGACTTACTTTTTGTTAAATCTGTGTTAATTTCTTGCTGCACGGTCTCCTGAGTTTGAGTTGATTTCACGTCGACCGATGCCGAAACTTGAAACTGTGAACTACTTTCCAAATTCAACATCCTCTTGTTGTAGGTAAAATAGGAATGTAAAATGAGGATATTCAAAGCAAACAGAGTAAGGACGGGGATGAAACCACTAAGCAACGAGAACAAGGCTGCCACCGAACTCTGGAAGACGTCATCAGGACGCCTGGCGTAACAGGACAAAGGTCCAGGATTCAAATCCGTCACATCAAAGTTGAAACTAAAAAGCACCGAAAAGGGTACAATACAACCCATAGTTATGTAAATCTTCTTGAGAGATCGCTTAGAAGTGCTTGTTATTTTGCTTTTTAATGGATATTTCATGACCATCAATCTGTCAAATGTCATCAGGATTAGAAGCCATGTGCTTGTGACGCTAAAATAGGAGAGCAAAGCCATGCCAGCTTTGCATTCAACTCTATTCACCACCCTGTCTCCAACCATGACATAATTAACAATCATTCCGGAGATGAGCAGACCGTTGTCCGATATCGACAGAGCTCCCATGTAAATGAAAAAACAGATAGATCTATTTCTTCTCTGAAGTGCTACCGAAATTGATAAGCAATTGCCAATCAAACCAAAGAAATATATAAAGGCTGAAGCATACGTATTCATCGATATGATGTTTTTGTAAAAAGGAATATTTCTGAGAATTTCTAAAAGACTTATCTGTTGGTTAACTGTCATATCTGTAGTTGAGTTCAAAGTGAGTGAGTCAGATGGCACCACAGCGACTGTCGTCATGGCTGTGAGTGAGGATTTATTGATCAGTTAAAATGAAGAGCCACGCTTATATATATATATATATATATATATATATATATATATATATATATATATATATATATATATATATATATATATATATATATATATATATATATATATATATATATATATATATATAATCAGTGTGTGTGCGACCCTAACGGTCTTGCTGTCAAGGACATAAGATAATAATTGCTCCAAGAAGGGATTAAGCAGTGATTTTGAAAAATATGTCTAAGTATCATGAATTAACGATAAAGATATTTGCCTTTCATATCTAAATATTGTTTTGGTTGATGCACTCCAGTAAATGTCTGTAAAACCTATTTGAACAGGACCCTAATTAATTACCTTGTTTTAGATATCGACCCAGAAACACATGTAGATAACATATGCAAGAAGGCATCAAGACAGGTGAATGTTCTATACCGTTTCAAAAAGGTTTTTACTGTAAAGGAAAGGGCAGATATACATAGAACATTCATACTGGCAAATTTTAACTACTGCCCGATTGTTCGGAGTTGCTGTAGCCACACACAAATGGAGAAAATACAAGAATGTGATCTCAGATTCATGTTGAATGATTTTATTAGTAATTACCCAAAATTGTGTAAGGATGCAAGTTGTGACTCATTACATCTCAGGAGACTGAAATTGATTGCTTGTGAAGTGTTTAAAATTATTGATGTCCTAAATCCCTCATATATGTTTGATATGTTTGAATGAAAAGAAATAAAATATGACCTTAGAGATAGGAATATACTAGTGCAGCCGAGCTTCAAAAAGATTAAGTATGGCAAAAATACATTTGTGGAACCTGCTGCCAAATGAAATCAAAGAGGCAAGTTATATTACCATGTTCAAAAGAATTGTAAGCTCATGGCAAGGTCCTAGTTGCACTTGTAGTATGTGTTCATATGTATACTATGGCTGATTATATGTTTGTGTAATGACAGTATCTTTAAATCATTTGTTAATTTACTGTATGTGTGATTAATTGTTGACTCACTTGTATATATTGTAGTTCTAGATAATCGATAAATAGCTTCCAGCTATTGTTATTGTATTTCACAATCGATTTAAAATAAAGTTATTCTTATTCTTATTCAGGCCAATATATTGATTCAGGCCAAACTATTGATCAATGAATGACTAAATGCACATTGACACTGAGGTCATTCAGTGCCAAAAATGCTAAACAAAAACATCAAACATCGACTACATACACAAAATGTTAAATACAACATGTTAATAACTTCAATGACACAAACAAATATTTTCCTGCAAATGAAAAAAATCCCTAAACGAAAATTTTACAAAACAGATTAAGCTATATTTTAGCCATCGTGACAAAAAAATAATACGCTAAAGCTCCTCAAATCAAATATGCAAAAGAAAAAAGCTAAACATGACAACACCTATAAATTAAATGCTGGGATATATATATATATATATATTTTATAAAAGATACAGGGATAAAGATTGATGTACACCTTAATAGTAATGATGAATTGACCACAGATCCCAAACAAGTACCTTTTGTGGCATGCTAATCTGAAATTATCTGATTTTGAGATAATCAAATTATATCCGTGCATCTGCAATTGTTAACAACTTACTCCACCGAAAATCTCATTAGCTTGGTAACCACACCTCTGGCACCAGCTTGCATGCAAGTTGGCATCAAATTAATGTGGTTAATGTCAAAATATATGTGGTAATGACAAAGAATGCCCCACCCCGTGTTTATACTGTGTTAATTTTCACCATCAGTTCAATTACATGATGATGATAAGCAATATGCGATGGGAGTTGAGGGTGCTCAGTTTATACTGGGAAGTTATACAGGATATTAATTGGTATGCAATCCGTAATAATTGGTATGCAATCCTCTTGTAGTAATCTCTGAAAAATTGAAGAGAATTGAAACATTGCGCCATGTTTTTAAATTAAAATGTAACGCAGTCTTCGGGGGGAAATGAATAATGAACTGGTAACTGGTAACTGGTAACTAGTAAGTAAATTCCCGCACGTATCATTGTCACTTAGTGTTCAACCGAACATTTATCCAGCAATATCCATCAAAGAAAATCATTACCCAATTTCTGTTTATATGAATAGTCCTTTATTGTAGAATTGATAACCGCTCAGGGAATTATTACATTATACTCGCAACGAGTCTGAAAATTTATTATATTATGAAATATTCGCATGTACGAAGCGCATGAATATCCAAGCTTGGAAATACATCGCTGTGATCAGAGGAGTTAACAAATTTATTGTCATTTTTAACATTTGTCTCAAAGATTCGTTTTTCATTGAAATACGTTTATTAAAATTCTATACGTAATAAAACTTTGATCAATATTACGTTAATCTCTTTATAATGTCATTGGTTCAAATTTTAAAATATTAATGGCTCACACAGATAAAATATTTGCATTTAAAAACTGCAAAGCAATAAAAGATAAAAAATAAGAAAACTAAAAATAAGAAGCATAACATTATATGGGATAATGGTATGAAACACTGGCACAATAAAAAATAATCATTTCTATTCGGCCTTGGCATTAAGGAGTGTAATTGAAGGGACGACCTGATAAAAACCTCTGTCTAGTACGGTCAATGTCCCTTTTCAAACTGACGGTCTGACCAAATGTTTACGGGGTAAAAGTAGTTGTGAGATTGGTGAGTGTTAAGGTGATGTTGTGTCCACTGACGGTGGTCTGGTACCAGCCCTCCGGGATATGCATGTAATCATAGACCAGCACGCCCCACGTCAGGATAAACACAGTGGTGATGACCACGCTCATCAGGTTCACCCATACACCACACCTTGCCTGCAAGAAATTATACAAAATAATAACATACAAGAGCACCAAATGAATACATTATTCATATTGTCATTTGAGAATGAAAAAAAATCATTGATAAAGAATATAATTTCTAATAAGTACATACAAGAGTGCTCATCAAATGAATACATTGTTCATATTGTCATTCAAGAATGAAAAAAAAGCTTTGATAAAGAATATAATTTTCTGATAAGTATTTTTTGGTGTTGTATAAAGTTAAATAAATTAATATGGTGACCATGGTTTTTTACCATTTCCAAGATGGTGATGTCCCCATGAGAGTAAACTATGGCATTTGGTGGGGTCGCTGCAGGCAACATGAATGCGAAGGTACACGCAACGCCCCCTGGTATCATCAGAAACAACGGGTTCATATTAATATTTACAGCCTGAAATATATCAAATATACTTTAATGAAGCAAACAAAAGAATAACCCCGCAAAACAAGATAAAATGAAATAAATAAATGAATAAATAAATAAATGAATGAATAAATAAATAAATAAATAAATAAATAAATAAATAAATAAATAAATAAATAAATAAATAAATAAATAAATAAATAAATAAATAAATAAATAAAAGAAGATTTCTTTTTTAATAGAAGTATAATTCAATTTAATTCAGTAATAAAGAGCTTCCCAGTTTCAAGAAATAACAAAAATGTGTCATAATAATATTATCTTTCAGTGAAAAAAGGAAAAGGATTCAATTTGTTTATTCACTAATTAAGAGTAGATGATATTGTACTGTTTTAGACTTAACACAGGGAACAGGTTAGATGTCCATACCATTTCAGCCAGTATAGGGAGCATTATAGCTGTGACGGCGACATTACTTGTGAATTCGGTTAAAAATGAGAGGAGAAGGCATATAATAGCCACTAGCAACCAGGGGGGAATCACCTTGGGCCCTACAATCGCCACGCCAAACCAATCTGACAGACCAGATTTCTGAAACAAAAACAAAAGAAAACATATCATAATGTTTACAATGACCATGTTTAATATAAACATCAAAAATATTTATTTTTCAAAGTGTGATATAAAATATATAACCAAAAATAATTTATTATCAAATTCATCAAATTACATATTATCAAATAATATCGGCTCATATAGAACAAATTCACTTAATTGGTACTGGCATGTTTTTAATTATATTCGTGGCACCTTCTGAGACAAGGATCATACGGCCTGTGTATGTCAGCGATTATAATTGAAATGAGTCTAAGTTTATGGCGATTTCAGATGACATCTCTTTTTAAGATGATCATATATTCGAAAAGAGACTCACGTAATGAATAGAAAAACACTTTCCGATTTTTTCACTCCCGCTTTGATGTCGGACAAAATTAGTTGAAATGTGTATGGTGGTTTTGGAGAAAGAAACAATAACAAAATTTTGGGGAAAACTGATGTAATGTCTTTTCAAACAAAACCTGTTTTAAATCTCATTTTCCCTCAAATCATCATCTTTTGTACATTGTTGTCTACTATACAATTTATCGGAGGTTACACACAGGAAAGTGAAAACTTCGATTTCTATTGATGAAAACGTAACGGAATTTGACTGTGTTTATTTAACAATTTAGCATTACACTGAGTCAACTGGTATAGATGAGTTGCACTTCAATGAATTTGACAGACGTGATTGCCATTAAATATCTACATATCATAACGCATTTATTGACAATATTTCCAAAACCTTTATCTTCCGTAGATCTGCAATATTTAATTACTTGTTCGGCCCCTAAGAGATTTTGAGACTCGACCAACTTTCGCCGCTCTCCCTTATTTGACCCGCAAAACTGGTCCTTGTTCTACGGTTTAACCAGAGATGTTTAAATGTTTTAAATGTCTCCAGTTAAACCTCCAAAGTCGGGGATTTTCTCTTGTGGAACATAATACGTCATGTTTTCTTTTAAGAGAAATTGGCGACATCTTAAACCTTTATTCAGCCATTGCAAAGGGAAACGTTCTTCCATGTACAAGAAAACATTAGAATACAGTTGAAAACTCGGACTGGCTAGTGTCCTGATTAAATCTCTCCAAGTCTGGTTGTTTCTCTTGGGTTGAAAAAACTACTGTGTGGCTTACCTGGCTGGCATAAGACAGGGTCATACCTCCTCCCAGCAATAACATAATGTGCCACGGGGTCTTGTGCAAAAAAGTATGAATGTCAAGTAATGGCACAAATCGTTCAGAGACTGAAAATAAAATGTAATTTTGTATATGAGACCAAATTATATACTTGTACATTGCAATGACAATATAAGGGAGAACAGACCGGGCATGCATCTCAAAATGTTAGAAAGAGGCGGTAAATCTGTGGGCAAAAGTAATTCGTCGTCTACATGAATTGTGGTAATCCTGTTACTGGCCAATAGATCTTAAAACTATCAAAGAAGACAATAATCTTACAAGGATGGTGACTTTTAATTAATGGTCTTGATGTATAAATATTCCAATGATTCAATACGTGTATCAGTAACCTAATATGACATGATGTAAGGGTTCTTGAAAGACTGATATATAGACGGTTGTCCTTGATCAGACCATATTTAACAGGAATTTCAAGCCACACTTGCAAAGTTGGACAAAGACACCAGCACAAGCCAGCAACCAAGAGTAAACAAAGCCTTATCCCATTAACATAAAACTGAGCCACCAGGTGGATTAAAAAAAAACACAAGAAAAACTTAATGTTAAGTTAAATAAGAACTAAGTCACATACATTTATACATATATTCTAGTAATCACGTGTGAATCATATTGGGTGATCATTTCTGACAAAGCACACTTTGAAACTTTGAAAGCATGTGTGGACAAAATAGACTTTACAGAGGCAGGGTATACACAACAAATCACAGTGGATATCATTCATCTATATTAATGCTATATTACTGATGAAAGGGTTGATATACTTAGAACCCTTCGATAAAAGACAATAATGTCAATGGTAAACATAACATACAAGGTCCGGCGGTCCTGTCAAATGGATTTTTGGATGGAAAAATGAAAAGAAGTATCACGATAAATACAGCTGGTGCACTGGCTCCTACGTATCTGAATCAAATAACATCACTATATATTCACAAGGCAGTGAAAGTGGACATACATATATATTCTGATTTTATCAAAGTTTATTAAAAAGCATGTAATTTAAAGTATATTTTTTTAAGAAGCAGTCTGACTTAGGTTTGAACAGATAGGACCATCCTCCCACTCCGCCGAGATCGCGCGTTGTCCACAATACAGCAAGCATCGCAAAATGCAGTGAAACTGCCTTCTCAGCCCATCTGAATGTTCAAAATTTTAAGTGATTATTTTATTGTGATGTTTTGAAACATAAAATAATTGAAGATTTTCAAAAGGCTTTATTTTTTTTTTTATTTAAATGTTAAATCGGTTGGTTCATCAACACTTGTTCTGATCACATGGTCCATTTGGGCACTATTATACTATCTCCAAATCCCATGTTGTTTATCTTTAAATACCATATTATCAATATCTAAATCCATAACAGTTTTTGATTAGCTTACGTCATTGGTCCTAACTGTTCGTAGTCTTCCTGAAGAACTTCGTGAATTTTATTTTCACCTTCACTTTCTGTTTTCGATTTTTTGGAGCAAAAACTTTTAAGAGTGAACCTGACCCCAAACCAGAATACTTGTAGATATACCCAAGATATTACTAAGGATACTACAGATATTGGCACAGAAAACAACATCCAGTTTCCAAAAGTGATCGGAGATTCCAAACCTTTGGCATTAAATGTGCTGTGAATAGATATTGTATGCATATCAATAACATCAATTTAAAATTATATGAAGAATTCGTTTACATCTTATGTACAAAAAGTGCATTTACATAGAAAGAGAGATTCGTAAAATGATCAGTAAAATGATATATATATATATATATATATATATATATATATATATATATATATATATATATATATATATATATATATATATATACTATATATAGTTTAGTTTCATTATTGGGCTAAATTCTTTAATGCAAATTGTCCATAGTACCAGCCGTGTTTTTCATCGACCGTTAACAATCATTTTTGATATTTAGATCATGCTTACACATCAGTAAACCCCTTTGTTAATATGATAGGTCCAGTACCAATTATTGTGGCTGTTCCACCAAACCCGGTCGAGTATGCCAGGCACAGCTGCATGGCTCTCCGGATATTGGAGTAGTGCTGTGGTGATATGGTGCCAATTGACCTTCTGAGCAAAAAAGAAAAGAACATATATCTCTCAAACAACACAGATGTATTTCTTAATTCTCATGACTATAAAAAATATATCATAAGTGCGAAGGACTATTTTACTTTTCGGTGTTTTGTTCCAAGTCGACTTCAGTCACTTCCTCTGTGAGAGATGTTTCCTGTTCTGTCAAGGCAACTAACGAAAATAAAATGATTATTTACTGAAGTACATCATATAATCAATTATATTCTGACTGATCAATCCAGATCTTTGAAGAAGTAACCTTTTCACCTTTTTCACAAGTTTTATATTGATCATAATCAACCAGATGTTTCTTGATTTGGACGAGAACAGCTTCTACTATAGGGATCATCATTGTAGTGGTAGCTGTGTTGCTGATCCACATAGATAAAGCCATGCCAGTCACCATGAAACCTAACATTAATCTGCAAGAAGACACATCTCAGTCACATTATCACATTAGGTATTAACAGAGAGTAGAGTAACATGAAGCAACAAATATGTACACTAAATATCTAATGTTAAATCTGAAGCAACTTTTAATCTGAACAATTTATATAGACCATACCTGACAATGTCGTTCACAGATAATTTACCTTTCTTCAAGACACAATATTACAGAAAACAATCCTACGTGTAGCAGATCTAATACTGCCTCACTGAATTGTCATGTCGCAGGCCCTTGACATGACAATCCACCTGGTCACAGATTTACAAGGACAACAGGCCTCAGCTCATATGATAAATTGTGTCATGCATTCAATCTCGGCACGGCTGGCGATCAAACCCACGACCTTTGGATCACCACAGAGGAACTGGTGCTAATCAGCTCGCACTCCAACCAACTGCGCCACGGCCCTTGGCCTACACAGTGTTTAAGTCAAGTATGGCTTAGTTGACATATTTTGGTTGCAGTTGAGACATACCTTGGGACGCTGCAGCCAATCATGAGAAGTATCTTGATGGCAAGTCTTTTGTGAATATTCCATTTCTCTATGCTGACGGCCACCATGAATCCTGCAGTTTGAACTAATACCACTTCCTATAGCAAAATATGTATATATTCTAGTATACATATACATGATGTGTTATTTCCTTAAGATAAATCAGCTATAAGGGCACATTAATTCAAATATCGAAGCACCATTAGAATATAGTTATTATGTAAATCCCCCACCTTTAAATATAAAAACAGGGTGGCAATGAACCCACCCATGTACTGCGTATAATTATTATAAATGTATTTTCATTATTACCTTCATGTAATTTGGCACAATTTCTTTTGATGTCACTACCCCTGTCAGTGGAAAGAGGACGGCTGGCAAGAGGGCGGTGATTGCTAAGGGTAGTGCCTCTGTGGTCCAGAAGATGGCGACCACTAAGATGACATAGCTGCACCATGCTTCCTGAAACAAATACTTATTATTTCCGGTTTATTCAAGTAAGGCTCAAATGTCAAAAGTTGGGCAAGTGTTACTTTAAATTATACAATCTAATCTACTTTAAAATGACAGAGAAATAAAAAATATTACTACTTCTTAAATCATAGATTATTAAATGTTTAAATTATTTTACAATGTATATTTCTGTTGCATAAATTGTAAATTGTAAATCATGAAATATTT
This sequence comes from Amphiduros pacificus, assembly GCA_949316495.1. Taxonomy (NCBI): domain Eukaryota; kingdom Metazoa; phylum Annelida; class Polychaeta; order Phyllodocida; family Hesionidae; genus Amphiduros; species Amphiduros pacificus. The sequence continues at coordinate 50,388,643 of OX439001.1, read as the reverse complement.
CTGCGACATACCTTAGTTTGTATGATTAATGGCAAGGGTAAAATTACCAATGGCCATAGCACTGTTATTAAAAACCGTAGGAAAACTATGTTTGTACTTAGCCAGTCTCCAAATTTGTTCCCATTTCGCATTTTGTGGTCTTCTGTCCTGAACATAAAATTAATGTACATTCTTAGTCACTTTACTCACTTTACCACCCTCTCATGGTATGAAATTACCATGTGTCTTTTGTAGAGCCGTAAAATGACGTCATGCTGTGAAGTGACTCCTATTGGTCTGTACAATGAGGCAGGGCGTAGCTTTTAAATTACGTTATGAAACAGTAAGTGACTATTGCTATGAAGGGAAGATTCACTTGACTGAATAAATAAAGGCGGTCAATTTGAAGCCGATACCGACCATAAACGCTAGGCCAGTGATCAGAGAGAGAAGGCCTGGCATTGCTTGGTAAGTCATCTCAGTGAGGGGATCATTGCAAAGAGATTATAGTTTGCGCTTGTTGATCATATTGCTTGCAAGATATATCAAAGAAATGTATAAATATTGGTCCTCATATTTTGGTATAATTTTTCACATGCCAAGAAATGTTGGGCCTTAAGAGAATTTCAGGTATGCCTCGACCAACTTACAGCCGCCATCTTTTTGGTGCTTTTATAGCTTGACTACCAAGCTATTTTTGGTGCTTTTATAGCTTGGCTACCGGTAACTGGAAAGAACACAGTGTATTTGTCGGCATGCCCCATTCATTTTAATTTCCAACGCTGGTTTCATACCAAAGACTTTTCTATCAAAGCAAGTTTGGTATTTTCTACCCTCCATAGCAGGACTTTTCTATCATATCAATCCCTGCCACCGAAGCTATAAAGGTGCGCACAGAATCGACCGCAAGTCATCAGTATTCAGAAAAATCTGGCTGTGAACTGATTGGTGAAAGAATAAAAATAGATTTGTTTTGTACCAGCAGTTGTAATTATTGGTCAGTTTATGTGCCAGACACCTGGTTACAGTTTATGACCTGATGTTGGTCATCAGATTTGATGATATCTTTGTGAACAATTTATGACTCCAAACTTTGAATGATATAAAAAACAGGGCATTGGCTGCAGAGGTCGTAATTGAATACCACCTATGAAATGCAGAGGTGGTATTTTCGCTTCAGAGATTTCATGAGATTTGCTGATGTGTGTGGATTCAATATCTTTTGGAAGTTCTCCTTACTTTTTTTTTTTTTTTGCAAAATGGGGGACTGCTTGCTCAGTAGAGAAAGAGGTCAACCTAGTGCCCTCTAGATATATTTTTTAAATATCCATTATTCATTATAGTGTTGCCTGTTGAGTTGTAACTGGCCAAACTTGGTAAAACATTATAAACAAAAACCATCGGGTAAACAATGTGAACATTTTTCATAAATTTCAAAAACATTTCCTCGAAATATTCTATTCTCATAACAAGACGAAGGTCTTTTATTATTTACAAATATTGAATATCTAGGTTATATAAGATAAGAACAACTAATTCCCCCACATTAAATGATACTAAACGTCGATGAACCGAGATATGTAGCACTGACATTCTATATATTTTGGTCAAATGGCAGTGAAATAACCTCACTATATTATTGTTGCTGGTTGCAACAGACAAGAGAGAATCAGTGAGACTGGAACTGGATGACCTCCCGGAGAAAAATATCCATGGACTCTAAATTGTTTTTTTCTTTTTTCAACAGCAGTTTTTTATTTTTTTTTTAAGAATTTCACTTCTTCAAAGACCGTGGTTGAAGACAAAGGTAAAACTGAAATTGTCATTTTCAGCTCCACAGAACTATGTACCATTTTAGTACAGGACCAAAGAAAACACACAAACACCGGTTGTTCAGAAAGTGAATGCCATACTATTGGAAATAATGTAAGGTTGAACACTCTTGAAGCTATAATTATAAGAGAGAGTAATTAATATCAGGAAGGTGATTACTTCTTTAACGTGTTGAATTGAGCTTAAGACGCAAAAATAGGAAATGAGTTACATTTTTGTTCATGTAAATTAAATACACCTATTATTATTATCATTATTATTATTATTATTATTATTATTATTATTATTATTATTATTATTATTATTATTATTATTATTATTATTATGATATCGTGTCTGATCAGTCGTCTATGTACTTTAAAATGTACTATAATCTTAATTCTACTTGTCTTTTGCTTAATCAAATGCTTGGAGTGGCCATATTTTACTTGATATCCGCATAACAATGCTTACCTCTATGCTATCAGATAACATTGAAAGCAATGTGGTTTCCAATTCTTTGTGTCAGTAACTGTAAAACCTATTGTTTGATTTCATTTTATGGGATGTGCTTACTCCAGAAAACCTTTGAGTTTAGTGTTTTGTTCCCTTGTTCAAACATTACTAACAACTCGAAAAGCACTGTTAGATTGCAGAATCACAAACCATCTGATCAACAAATTAATGTTAACCAAAACAATATTTTTTACATGTACAAGTATTGTATAGTAATGAACGCATGTCAGAATTTGTACACTTTTGCCCTTGGTAATGTTTTGATTGCAAATATCAGATCCACAAAGAGGGACTCTTTCCAATGAATTCATGTGACCATTAAAATTGACAGAATTGAACAAACCCTTGTTTATGAACGGACTTCATCATGAAGGATCGCTCCATAAAGAAACTCAAACATGTGACAAATATGAGGAACTTTACTCTGCATTACAGAGGTAGCATTCAATTACTACCTCTGCAGTCATTGCCCTATATTGGATACCATTCTAAATTGGAATTCCCCAAGTTATAAATGCTTGCCTTGCTCACAAAAAATATCATCAAATCTGAATTGACCAACATCAGGTCATAAATTGTACTCAGGTGTCTGACACAAAAACTGGCCAATCAGTACTGCTGTCAGAACAAAACAGAATCTATTTCAGTTAGCATTCATAGCATTCCTCACCAATCAGTTCACAGCCAGAGTTTTAAATAAATACTGATGACTTGCGCTTGATTTAGTTATTTAGTTAGTGCTAAAGCTCAGTTGTTTGCTTCAAGACCTAAACCCCTGAGTATCATTGTGTTCAATTTTACTTTGGTCAATTTTGATGCTATTTACCTTTGTGAAAACTGTTTCCAAGTCTATACTTACATATTTGCCACTCTTTTGAAGTTTCCATACAACTGTTGCCCATGGAGAATGATTTGTTCACGTAAGGTTTTGCCTTATCTTCTCCTTTAAACTCTGACAATGATGCACTAGGAAGGTCAATCAGCTAGCTAGTGTTTTTCGAGGAGAACTGATTTACAACCTATACTAATAGTGTAGGTAATGTTTATACAACGGCTGTGAATTATCCAAATTGTTGGTAATGGACATTTACATGATAAAATAGTCTGGTACCTATGGATTAAAAACAAATGGGAATATGCTTAAATCACAGATAATTCATTTGGCTCAATATCTTTAGACGAATTTTAAACCTATTTCAACTGTTCAATCTTGACAGATGATCTATGATCCCAATAATGATGAATCAATTTGACTATATATAATAGCAATGCGGTTTCTATGGCAACTGTAAAATATTTTAAAAAGTCAGTAATAATACATAAGGTCCAGAAAAATTAAAATGCGTTCTTGATTTTATTTTGATTCCACAGGTCAATTTTGGTACCATAATTGGAAGCAGAGTGTTAATACCCCAAATATTGTGATAAATGTTATTACCTATCCGATTTCCCCTATATATAATTCTGTGCCATTTGAAAGTGGGTGTGTCTTCTGTTAAAATCTAAATCATCCATTAGACACCTTGTCATCAAACTTTGTTTAGCTGACCAGTGATCTAGTGCAAACATCTGTTTCATACAGGTTTACTAACTATGGGGCACCTTCAGATTGGGACAATGGAGTGATTTGGCTTACAGAGCCCTGTTTGACCATAAATGTTTATCCATTGGCATAGACAGACCATAATAGAGGTCACATGCTTGTATACATGTGACCCCTTGGTGGCCAAAAGAGTAAAGCCTGTACTTGGCTCTATGTGCAAAACACAGTAAACATGGTCAGTGGTTGAATTTAGTGAGATAACTTGCTTGTATCAAAATTTCGTGGCCACTTATCATTTAGGCATACCCCAAACGTCTGTAAAAGTGCTAGTGACTTCTGTGTTTCATGAATGCTTTAAGTGGTTGCTACCAAAGGGCTTTGTTTCTCCTAAACCAAATAAGCCAGGACTGGTGAAAGTGGCTTTTCAGATTCAAGATGAAAAGAAAACTGTTCTCTTCAAAGCCAAGTCTGCTCTAAACAATATACAACAATAAAAGATCTGGATGAGGGACAATATGCCCCACATAGAGTGCCTTCTCCACATAAATATCAAGTAAATAATGAAAATAGTCCTGGATGGAGACAATTAAAGAATTACTGCAAGCTGTTACATAAATATGCTCTGGTACAGGATGAGGATGAACAGAACTTCCGGAATGCGGATGCTGCAAGATATGGACTTCACCAGGCAATGGAAGAGAGTAGGGATGGCAGAGGTGGCAAAGGTGACAGTGGTGATGCCAGAAATAGAACAGGTGACCAAGCCAGTGGCAGAGAAAGAGGGAACCCATAGGATGGCCAACCTTCCCTCATACAGAACAATTTAAATTGGAACAGTAATGGCTGGTCGGAAGACACCTGACCAGTTAAAACAGCTGAACATTGTGAGTAATATGACATTGTGAGTAATAATAATAACACTATGTGAGACGCATCTGAACCACAATGAGGAGATAAGCTTAGATGGTTACAATCGTTTAACAAATAAAAGACAGATGCAGTTTCTATGATGGTTAAATGCCTACATTGGAGAAAAAGGTGACAATAACTCTGTCTTATAGAAAAGCTATTGACGACATGAGGAACAAGCACGGTGTATAAACTTGAATTCTCTGGAGATCAAATGGGTTACATATTGGCCAAAGCATAACCAGAATGTTGGAAGATCAGTTTGGTCATTCAGCTGGATCTCTGGGTTACCTCTTAGAAAGTTTGTTTAATCATAGTTTCTCCAATAAAATTTTATTACGTTTACATGTAATAATGTACAGAATGAATTCAGACTTTGATATGTCGCTTTTGTTATACTTTGCTATAGTTTGGAAATATTGTTGACAAGAAAGATATGTTAAAGAAATAATACTGTGCTGTTGAAAACGATTTTATTTATGCACTCATGTGGTAGATATTTCATATAACGTCAGTATATTTGTCACGATGAAATTATCAAAATCACAAAACACTTTTTTTAACATTTGTACATTTTTTATTATTAAAATTTGACACCAAACTTAGGCTGCCATATGCAGATAATCGTTGATAAATACATAATCATGAAAGATCAAGACAGTATAGCATAAACATCCAATATGATTATTTACTTTCAAGAGTGTTTTCAGAATATCATTGTTAAGAATGACAGGATTATATAATTAATACTATCTTGATATTTCTTTATTTTATTAGGGGATGCTGAATTCGTTCACTGTAACCTTCTCATATGAACCTTTTCATGCTGTGGGGGTCCATACAGGTTAGGGTCTATACAGGTTAGGGTCTATACAGGTTAGGGTCCATACAGGATTGGGTCCATACAGGTTAGGGTCCATACAGGATTGGGTCCATACAGGATTGGGTCCATACAGGTTAGGGGCCATACAGGTTAGGGTCCATACAGGATTGGGTCCATACAGGTTAGGGTCCATACAGGTTAGGGTCCATACAGGTTAGGGTCCATACAGGATAGGGTCCATACAGGATAGGGTCTATACAGGTTAGGGTCCATACAGGAGGGTCTTGAGAAAGGGGGCTGTAACTCAGTCAACTGAATTCATCAATAAGGCCAAAAGTCATTATTATATTTGCATGTGTGGTAACAGCTTCATCGTGAAAGGGGTGAACTAAAGTTAAACTCTCCCTATTTGATTTTTGTGCATATAAAGTAGCTATTTTTAGTATTGCATGTATAGCTTGATATGACCTATATTTTTTGTCAACTGGACTGACAAAAATCTAATCCCAAAACCTCTGATTTAATCAACACTTTTTAAACTGGGTTGTAATTAATTTGACTAATTTATAATATTTCAGACCGCTCTGAAACATTTACTGATGCCTAGAGAATTTGAACAAGAATTTCATCTATATTGTTTTTGTGTTTTTTTGTCTGATGCATTATTCGTTAACAAACCTCACAATCATTACGTTGTGAGATGGTATAAAAAAACCATGATCATTATCAGGATTGAGGATAAAAAAGAATTTGCATAACACAATTAAGAATCAGATCATCTTCACCAACGGATGCATAAATTATTAATCAGATCATTCCTTCATATAGAATATTCAATAAGTTAAACAATAATGATGATTAAACTGGTTACATCACTCATATGAAAGAGGTAGCAAATGTTTGTCCCAAATTGCTCATATGGTACAGATGTAAATCTTAAAAATATCACATCTTAATATTATGTTCATCTGTGATGAAAATAGATGCACAGCCTTTTGGGTTACACATAACATGTTATTTCCTTTAAAATATACTTCTTAAATTGTGTTTCTATAAATTACACACATACACTCACATAATCAAAGGGGGTAAATGGATTGAAATTTAGATTAAAAAAAGTGATAAAAGGTTCCCCTTTAGAAGAAAGTGACCCAATATTTTTACATAAAAAAGTTCACTAATTTAAATTATATAATAAGATATAGTGACATGGCATTTTACAAAGGTTAATAGCTGAAAAGTATACATGTTTTCCGGTACCATATCATTGCCAGAGATGATGGGAAACATAAAATATGAAAATAAATTTCTATATTTTTAAGGAAAAAATATATGCACAACCAATGAATTTTTCAAATGATATAATACAAAAGTTGGAGGTTTATTTTCTGGAAAAGAAAAGATGGTGTTTTTTTTCTGTTTGAAGTACTTTTAATGAGTACTTTTAATGAGATGCATTTCCTCATATCTCATTAGGAATATCAAATACCCCAATTCTGCTAAACATGATCTTGGCATTACTGTCCAGTATGACAAGGGAGGAGTGTAGATATGGTTCCTGTAGTTAAGACTCCAGATTCTGAGGCTGTGATTTCATATCATTGTTTGACTGAGAATCATGTATCACATCAGGATTTTGCACATACAGTCCATTGTGAAGTTGAGCGATTTGTTTCAAGAAGCCCTCATTAGGAAATATGGCCCTCTTCTTCCTGATAGTCTGTATGGCCTGTGTGGCTGTCATATTCTGTCTGGTCATTAAGTACGCCAATACCAGTGTGGCCGATCGACTAATGCCTTGGTGACAGTGAACTGCTACTTTTCCTGAATATAAATTGAATATCTAATCATTATTCTATATTTTAAATATCTAATTTCTTTAACAAGCTAATGGTAGGTTTATATTTACTGAGCTGTGATAAGTGTAGATTGTCTGACGTGTTTTGTTACCTGTGGTGACTCTTCAAATGCAGACAAGAGAATCAAAAAACAAAAACAAAAACAAAACAAAAATTATATTTTAAACACACAAAAAAATACTGTTGGTTTTTTACAACAAATCTATACCATTTATCTAACCCATTTATCCTACATCCATTGTGACCTGATAATGTGTCAATTATTGGTTTCTGCAATTACTTTTCATTGAGAAATTAAATTCATATTTGTCACTGCTTCTGTTGTGAAAGAAAATAAGTTATTGTGAAGTGTCACAAGGGCACTGTGGTGTTCTCCAATCATTACTCACTTGCAAGCCCAGATAGGTGATCTGGAGGGATTTGTGGAACATGCAGGGTTACAAAGAAAAGTTTGGTGGATTTGATAGTTTAAATGGGTTCAACCCAGTTGTTTAAACGGGTTGTACTCAGTTTAAACGGGTTTGTGCAGTGGGAGATTAATGTCAAATGTATATATTTTCTTTATTTCATGTCATCTGAAGAATACTCAAGCATTTTGGAAGACTTAAGATATAATTATACATAAAAAATGAATTGCCACTGAAAAAGTTGGGTATTTCTCATAGTCATACAAACGGGATTTGGCATAAAAAGTTGAACAGTCAGACCTCGCCAGAACACCTATCTGAGCTTGGCAGTGATTGGTGATTGAAGAACACTAGAATTGTTTTGCATATTCTTTTAATAGTATTTTATCAAATAAGTCAAACTGGGTTTCTTTTTGTCAATCAAGACTTATATAATCTAAAGTAGGGGTTATAATTTTACAAGAAGACACTTGAATTCTTTTTCACATTTTGCCATCAGCCATCATTCTCTCGTGAATTTCAAAATCATGCTTTTGGCATGGTCTTAGACAACATTAAAATCTACCATAACTTGTCAGTTAAAATTTATTTTAAAATGATAGTACCTCCAGACTTGATTGCTTCCTCTATGAAATCTGAAGCAGGTTTGAAGTATGGTGTCAATTTGAACCTTGAAACATCCTGAGCATTGATTCCCATGAACGTAAGTGGCAGATCTGCATAGTAGGCCTCTGTGGTATCAATTTGGTTGAACTTGGGACCCTGTGCAGCATTCAAAATGTGTGTCACTCCCAGCCTCTTTAGATCTTCTTTATTTCTTGCTAAAGCCCTGGATGAATACATTTCTTATTCAAACTCACACAAACCATAAATCGCAAACCTCACATCAATGGTTAAATGCAATATATTGAAAACTATCATTTCATTTATCTGTAATGATATTTACTGTTTCCATGGGGTTTTTCATAATTCAAAAAGATTACAGTAGTATTCATGAGAGAGGATATTTTAATATATGATTTGCACTCATCTTATATCTTGGAACGTTTAAGTTTCTGTGTGAAATTATAAAATATAAAACATAAATGCTGTGCATAAATGTGTGTACATACTGATCACCCAGGATGATTCCGGGATAAACCTCATTGTAAGCATCCACTGCTGCAAACATGCTGAAATCCCTGTTAACAAAATATCCAAACATTCCTGGACTTTCTTTGCTAGGTTTCTTCTTGGAGTCATTTTGGGGTGGGGTTGTTTCTCTGATTATTTTTTTCAAATCGTCCATTGTTAGGAATTCAGATGTACATGATGCTGACTCTGCCATTTTGCACTGTGTTAATTTTCTTAATTGTAAATGCACGAACACAAGACAAGTGCATTCATATACACCTGTAGTTGCAGGTATTGTTAGTGACTATGGTTATTCTCTGAGTCATTAACCAAAATAACACTTCCAAATAAAGCACTGCATTGCTATTCATTGCCTGTGGGTGTGTCAGCGATTCAGCAGGGTCCACTGCCGACGGTCCTGCTCAAATTGTCCAAATATGGAAATTGAGAAAGCTATTGATTATATAAATTGATATATTTCACCACATCTAACGAAGAACTATACACTGTTTTAAAACCAAGCTACGACATTGACATGACAACACACACTGAAATACTATAAGTATAATGTCCACGTACATATCATTTTTAGGCCAAGTCTAAAGCGATGTCATGTTGCAATTTCAATGTCTAACTAAACAAAACATGTTTAGTAACCTTAAAATATTAGATTATTTGGATTTTTCTTATTATAATTACCAATATTAGTCACGAAACTATTTATGTGACGATGGATGATTCATGGAACTCACATCTCTCTGTTAGAGCTGGTACGAAACAGGTACCCTATCCCTGCTACGATTAAATATCTAGATTGTAAAGGGTGTGTACCAGACAGAGAAAACTAGATTTTACCTTTTTAAATTCTGCTTCATAAACTTCCGGTGTAAATAAAGAGGAAATTTCTTAAGATCACAAGACCAGTGAAAGAATTTAGACCACTTGAAGGTTGATTCAGGTTCTTTGACAAGACACAAAAGTACAAATAGAATCTGCGTGAAGCTCTTACAAAAACTTGAAGAAGTCATTTCACTGAATAGACGGTTAAGGGTAATTATTACAAGAAATGTACTTTTTTTGGCAACAATATTTCTTTTTTAGATTTTTAAAGATTTAAATTGAATATTCTTTTTGATATTTTATTTCTCTCATATCATTTCAGGATCTGATCAACAGATTGAACCTTAGCTTATAGATGGCACAGAAGATACATGGCGCATTGGAGTTACTTAGGATAATTTTGGGCAATAATTATGACGAGTTCTGGCAGGAGCAGTATGCTCTGTGTCTGGCTCCTCGGTTTGGGGCTATTTCTTCTTGGAATTGTCTCTATACCCATAGTTAACATGGTCATCAGGAGTCAGATTATCAAAGTAACTATCAAATTTTTATCCCCTTTCATGTCATTTGTTTGCACTTTTGTAAATTGAAAGCTGAAGAGAAAATAATCGGTAAATTCTATAAACCCCACCCCCCATCATTTAACTGCGTGGGAAAAAGATAGCTCGGCATCCTTCAGAAATTCCTTTGCCAGAGTATAAAGGTTGGCAACAAACAGCTGGTGTGTACCTGCTGCACCCCTTAGCACTGCTTAGGGCAATCTTGCACTCTCTGCGGGATGCCATTTGGTTTTGCCGAGTAAACTTATAGATGTAGATGTAGGTAACACGAACCTGAATCCAGATTCACAGACTTACACAAATTTTTTATTTTCAGTATCAAAAAATTATTATTAACAACTACTTACTTATGAAATATCTACAAAATGTGTCTTAATCAAACATCATTGATATCGATAATTTGTAACTGCAAAACCTTTTATAGCTGATTCACAAAGGTGGCAAGTCTGCTTGACAGAAAAAATGGCTTGTGGTCTGTGAACTGGTCTGTGATCTGCTATTATTCAGTTTTCAGTGAGGCTGCTATTTTGATATAAAAGATATCAGCCAATGAGAATAAATATATACCGTAATACATTTAGTGTGCAATGTGCATTTTGATTGTCCAGAATTATCATCTTCTCAAGTCTGCTCTGGGAAAGAATTTATGTGATTTGAATTTGAAGACATTTCCAGAAAATGTTCCCAAACATTACAAAAAGGCAATGATCAGTATAGCTCTAAGGCCATTGCTTTTCTGGACTAGTTTGTCCGCAACTATACCTGTATTCATCGTCAAAATAGACTTGAAATCTACTGTTTCCAGAAACACCATGCACATTGAAGTTTCCCCACAAAATAAACTTGACCTCTGGTGATTAACAGTTTTACTTACTTACTTACTTACTTACTTACTATGTCATTATCTTTCCTAGTCTTAATGTTTCTAAATACACAAAAGGGTGCTATCTGAGGTGTCTTTTCCTCAGTTTTTCACTTGAAATTATGCTTGACAACATGAAGTGACATTCAGAAGAGTCCAAATGATGATGCCATGGCTACAAATAGGGAGAAACATTGTATGACATCAGAAGCACCACTGCAGTGTGGAGCTTCTGATCATTGCTGTCACTCCTATAATTAGACTGACCCACTTTCACCTGATTGCACAGACCCATAAACAATGATGAAACAATGCTGAGATCAAGAAAAAACAAAGAAATTTTCTCAGACAGAACTGACATCTTATGTAGATTTAAAGAGTACATAATTGTCTGATTGCTACTTGCTAGTTGAGTTAAATTGGATGGGCAGAGTATGGTGTTTCTGGAAACATTGGATTTCAAGTCTATTTTGACCGTGAATATTGGTATAGTGTGTCTGCAACCCAGATTAATGAAATTAATGGCCATGGTTATTCAAAATTCATAACAAAGTACTGGGGTCAGAAGTTCATAATTCAAGCAGTCTGATATCATTAGTTTGATTAAATTGTAAAAAGTTGCTGTCCTACGGAATGTTACAATATTAAGTCATTAAGCCAGAGCAGCGGGGATGTTGATGTCCTTCCCCTCCACTAGGGGTGGAAATTAGATGTTCAAAATCCCCAAAGTTGTCATCTTGATAATGATAGTACAACTGCTGGCTGATCATGGCAGTCAAGACAATAGTAGGATGGAGAACCAATCAGAGACTGAACAACATTTGTTAGCATTTGCACCATGCATAACTCTAAAAATGTTTAGAATCTGTTCAAATGTCTGCTTTATTTTAAATTTGAAATGATCAACAATTCTTTAAAAGTGTTTGGTTATCCATGGACAATCAGGAAATGGTGAAATTATGTTTCATTAGAGACCCCAAATTTAATGGATATTGAGTTTTCAGCTCAAGATGAACCTCAGGTTGGAACATATAGGCCTATATCTGTTTGCGGCCACCATATTGAACTAAGATATAACTATTCAGAACAATACATGTACTGAACAACTTTAATATCACATATAGGGCACCTTGACACTTACAATACTAAAACAAATGTTTATAATATAATTGGGGTCAAAATATATATGGATGTTAAAGTCATATATCCTTAACAAAGCCATTAAATATCCTCCCCACCTTTATATGAATAAAATGAATAAAAAGATTAACTCATTCAGGATTTAATTGGGGCTATGGGCCTTTTTCCAAAAAATATAGATGATAAAAAATATATAATGCTAATAAGGTCAATCTGACAAATAACAGCTAGAGCCATATTTATGATGTCAATCAACTGGTTTATTGAGGCTGTTACTAATGGCCTAGTCTAATATATTCTATCAAATTAAATAGGAATATATTTTTCAGCACCCTAACTTCCTTTGGATTGATAATTTAAAAAAATCTTTGTATTTTTATGTGATGAAATTGTTATTTGAGCACCCATGCATAGATTTATTCTGGTATTTCACTCTTTACTTGCAGAAAGTTTTACTGGTGAATAGTAGTGATTCCCAGCTGTATCCGGTATGGAGGGACCCACATTCCCTACCAATATACCTGGAAGTTTATGTCTTCCATCTCTCAAATCCAGATGAAGTATTACAGGGCCATAAGCCATATCTCATACAGAGGGGACCATACACCTACAGGTATATTATAATATATAGAACAGCATATATATATATATTATATTCCATTGACAGCAGAAAATGTATTTGTTTTGTTATTTAATTCTAGGAAATATTAATCATTTGTTCATGCCAATGATGAAAATGATAATAGAATTTTGTCTTTGAAGTGAGAAAAGGGAGAAGGTGGATATAGTTCACAATGACAATGGCACAGTGACATACAGGCAGATAAAGACGTACCACTTTGTCAGAGACAAATCTATAGGACCTGACTCTGATACATTCACATCCGTCAACATCCCATTCATGGTGAGATTTAGGAATTATATATTGAAATATAAATAAAATACTTTTTATTTTTGGTTGGTGTAAAAACCCTGGATAAAAAAACAGTCAAGCAAGGCATAACTAGCAGTTGAGGTATGCTCATTAGACAACAGTTTACAGTGACGGTATTGAGGTAAACCCAGTGCAGTGTATAATTGTGTAACCAGCAGTATCAGTGTGTCAAGTGGAGATTTTACCGTGGTCATCATTACCAATGCAAGTTGATTGCCTCATTTACCAGTCTGGACATACTGAATTGAATTAAATTGAATTATATGATTCTGAATTTAATTCAGTATGTCCAGTATTGGGCTGTGCATAAGACTGAAACCAGGTCAGTAGGTCAGACATACCAGACACAATGCTGTTCACACAGCTATTAAAACAAAATATTGTGATATTTATAGTGAAAGAAAGTTTACCTGCAAAATGTTACTTAAATTGAGAAAGAAAGTTATCAAGCTATTTAGCACCAATGTATTGCTGCATACTATTGCATGTATATAATCATTATCTGCAGACCTTGGTGGAGTATCTCAAGTGGCACAGTGCTCTGGAAGATTATGTGGTGTCAGAAATCGTCAGATTATTCTTCAGCAGTGAGAAGATGTTCATCAGTCGCAGTGTGAGGGATGTGATGTTTGGGTATCATGATCCTATGCTCACTCTGGGCATGACACTTGATAGTTCCAGATTCTATACTGACTTTATCGGAGTACTTGCAGGGGTATGTAGTATTATAACATAAAATGACCAATTTAGAAAAGAAACATTTATGTTTTTTTAAAGGGTGTTCCATGGTGTTTTAACCAACAGATGAAAATGAAATTAAAATTTGGTAAATATAGCATATGAAGACAAAAGTTTTATGTACTGCTATTCTTTTATTAGACAAATGTCCAGTTCAACATATATTATTTCTTAGTTTAATCTTCCTTTTGTAAATTGTGAATAATGATGACACAAGGGATTATTTAAAAACATCAAATTTAGGTTAATCTGATTTGTGGCAATGTAAAAAGTAAAAAAATAAAAAGTAAATTTGACATTTTTTGCCGCTGATTCCAGACAATGTCTGCTCATAGTGGTTGATATTAACTGGCCAGGATTCAAAACAGGAATTCATGAGCCTCAAGTTGAATACTCTACCTCTTGATAATAACACACTTTATTATATGAATTTGGTTTCACAGAAGAATGACACAGATGATGGGACATATACAATCTTCACAGGAGAAAAGGATATAACCAAACTTGGAGTGATTGACAGATATAATGGCAGCAGGTGATTATTGAGCAGTTAATCAAGGAACTCACTTGTGAAAAAACATTTCTCACTTTTTACAATTACTTAAACTTCTCAATATTTCCAATTTATTTCAACGATAACATATTTTAGCTCAATATCTGCCATTCCAACAGTTAAGTGCCAAAATCTCTTATTTTTTCCAAATTGTTCCCAAATCGAATGTGATCTTGTCTTAATTGTTCTTGTCTTGTTGATCTTGTCTTAATTGTCCAATTTGGAAAATGTATTATATATTTTTTATGTCTTTACTGTTTATAGTATTAACTTGCTAATTTCTTGATAAAATGTCATTAATACAATAAATAATTAATGTTTGTTTGCCATTATAGTCATTTGAGGTTTTGGACAAGTGACCAGTGCAACAGGATTAATGGTACTGATGGGACAATAGGCCCTCCATTCATTCCCAAATCCATGATCATCGGCATGTTCTCCACAGATATATGCAGGTACAATATTTTCATTGGTTATGCTTTTGTGATTAAAAAACAAATAATACACCCATGATTTTTTTTTTAATTAATTTTTTTTTTGTAACACGGATGGTTCCTTTTTTGACAAGCATTGCCGACAGGCAATGCTTGTCAAAAAAAGGAACTATCTGTGTTATTCTGTGATCGGTACGATCATGGGAAATGCGTATTCATTTCCTGTGGTTTGTGATTCGGTTTTTTCTGTGGTCATTATTGTTAAAGCAACTGACGCCACTGTGGAGTGTTCGTAGTGTGCATGCGATAGATTCGACTGGTGCCGCCCTCATTTCTTGACACTCGATAGGGGACCAGTCTAGTATTTGGCGTATGAATACAAAGCAGACCATTCAAAACTATAGTTGTCATCGTGTTCGCCCGTCGTTTCATATTTAGTTCAAATTTGGTGTAAATCGGACAATTAGAAGTCAGATGACATGCATTAGTCTGATCATAGAGAACCGCATTAGCTTCCAGCCATTCATGGCACGTGCATCACTGCTGCACGTGCAGGGATACCGATGTTATGTAATCGCTTCGTGCACGTGCCAAACATTGACATGACGTCATTGACCAGCACGTGCAGTGAAAAAAAAAACTGATGCGGTTCTCTATGATGCGGTTGGCATATCTTTGCAGAAAGTTGTGCTACAAAATTCGTTCACATACCAAATTAAATGTTTTTAAAAGATGAATAAAAATAATTTCAACTACCCCATCAGTTTGTAATGATTGTTTGTGTTTAAATGTATTTTGTTGTTTATTTAAAGTTTTGTTTTGTTTGTTGTAATTTTTCTTTTGTTTGTTGTAATTTTTCTTTTGTTTATTGTAATTTTTCTTTTGTTTATTGTAATTTTTCTTTTGTTTGTTATTTTTTTCCCATCCGTGTTACATATGGAGCACCACTTTTTCTTGTATAATGAAAGACATGTGCTGTCAAAAATAGATAGATATGCTTTTGAAAATGGAAACACTGATGTCTTTTCAATGCAGATCTGTGTTTGGAACATTCTACAAAGATGTATATTCTGCGGAAGGAATCCATTTGTACCGGTTTCGATCTCCCATCCAGGCTTTAGAGAGGGCCTCTGACTTCCCTCCAAATGCTGGCTTCTGTACCCCAGCAGGCAACTGTATGGGCACTGGAGTCCTTAACATTTCTACCTGCCAAATCTGTAAGTAAAGCACATTTTACTACTTGGCATTTCCATGGGTGAAACCAAAGTCTTAGTAAATCCAAACTAATTAGTACACTGTAAAGTCCTTGAGTGCTTTTTATTCATCCATCTGTCCATCTGTTCATTATAACACATTTTGATTGTCCTATACCAGTCAGAGTTAATCTACATAAAGACACCTTTAGCTCTTTAATTCCAATTAGCACACTATAAAGTATTTCCTGAGATTTCATTTTGCGTAAGGTTGGTTTTTTTAATATTTTAAAAGTAGATTTCCTGCTTGGGTTGATAATAATGAATGAATATTACCTTTGCAGTGGATGGATTCCACATCCCAGTGGTAGCCTCCAATCCTCACTTCTACCGAGCTGAGAAACAGTACCAAGAAGCTGTGATAGGCCTTAACCCAGACCCAGAACTGCATGACACAGACATTGACCTAGAACCTGTGAGTAATGAAATATGGGTCCCAATCTACCCAGACTAGAGAAATAAGAATGGAAGATTTGAGTAATAAGATATAGTTTATGAGTTTGTAGAAGATATTAGATGTAACAGATGTCAGTTGAACCTGCACTCTACTCTGTAATAATGTTATTGGGGCATTAAATGTTCCCTGTCTTACAGTAGAAATTGTGTAATCTTATGATAAATCAGTTTAAAGTCCAGTTGCTGAAAAACTGCAATTGGTGATATCAAAAAAACATATTGACACTAAACTGGTTGATATATCATCCAAGTATAGTAGGGTTAGGTACTTAATTGAATAAATTATCCATTAATTTTAATAATATTGGTTAAACTTGCATCAATTTCAAATATAGGTTATATTATTATCAGAGGGCTTTATTTTCTCATTTCAGAACACTGGTTTGCTGATGCATATAGCAAAAAGACTTCAGATCAACATATATATAGAACCAATCAAAGATATCAAGTAAGATATGGACAGAACTTAAACTTATTATTTGAGGCATAATTGAAGTACTATAGTGATGTTAGCTTCCAGTGCCTTTTGGTAATCATTCTGTCTGTCCTGTGTCCATGCATGTGTCCATGTGTGTGTTCGTCCCACCATTTCATTCCTTTTCCGTTTGTTCATCAGCTCCAATGCACCTATGTTGTGTAATGAACCGGCTAATTTATATGTGAGGCATCTGAGCATCTATGAGATTTTGAAGTAGTTGGCAACATACTAGTCACTTCAGGCCACACATGTATTTGAGCAATGACAAGATTAATTTTTACATATTATAAAACTCTTTGTTACCAATCTGAATTACTTAATAATTTAGTTTGACATAAGAATGCCATTACAAAAGATTGATTTGGTGTCCACACATTATGTGAATTTTTAAGCCCAGGTGCTGTTTTTTTTTGTTTTTTTTTGTGCAGTGCTGCCCTCAAGTGGCAATATAAGATTGGAGGAACACCACATGGAAAAAGATTACCCATCTGGGGTTAATATCATGTATGGACATCGAGTCAATATTTTTGGAACATTCCAAAGTGCAGTATCAAACCTGTATATTTATTCTATGTTTTTAGACTTGCATATCTTGGAATATTCCTGAAATAATGTTTTTGACCTTGCATAGTCATTGACTGATTGACATAACTGCTCCACAGTGTATCATTTTGATTGTCTATCGACTGTATATGAGAAAGAAATTGTTTTAATTTTGTGAAAACAAAAAAATATTGTAACATCAGCAAAATATTGTAACATCAGCAAAATATTGTAACATCAGCATTTTTGCTCCACAATTTTGAATCTGTTATTTAAGTGGGATATAGCCCCAAAGTGACATTTGATTTATTTGATTGTGTTGTGAATGGTGATACACCCAATGTGATGTCAATGATGATGTCAATGGTATTTTCCCAATGTGATGTGAATGGTATTATGCCAATGTGATGTGAATGGTATTATGCCAATGTGATGTCAATGGTGATTTGCCAATGTGATGTCAATGGTATTATGCCAATGCAGTGTCAATGTTGTCATTCAAGTGAGATGTAAA
The DNA here is from genome assembly GCA_949316495.1 of Amphiduros pacificus. Classification (NCBI taxonomy): domain Eukaryota; kingdom Metazoa; phylum Annelida; class Polychaeta; order Phyllodocida; family Hesionidae; genus Amphiduros; species Amphiduros pacificus. The sequence goes on along the minus strand of OX439001.1, from coordinate 50,370,377 downwards.
AGGCGTTATTCCAATGTTTTTCATGCATAATTAACATTTCTACCAAGTGAAGACCAATAGAGTTTATATTTTGCAGACAAACTGCTAATATTGCCTCCATGGTGTATCCGGTGCTGTGGGTGAATGAGGTAAGTAAAAGCCTCCTACATAATCAACATACTTGCCTCAAAATCAGTTAAATGACCCCAATCAGTTAGGAAATCCATTATTGGTCTGGTCAGGTATTCAGTATTATTTCCATAAATGATCAATGATGTGATCTATTGTTCCAGATCAGTTTGTTTACTGTATTAAGTTACTCATCTTGGATTAATAATTTGATTATATTTTGTAAGGTCAAGCTATAATCTTTGTAAGTTACCAGCCAATCATTTTATTGATCTTTTAGATCAAAGTAAATATTACCGTAAATCTCATTTTTGGGGAATGCATGCACACTTTGATTGTGTAAAAATGGGCATTGGATTTTATTTGATTTCAGAGCATGACAATAGATAGATCTCATGCGGAGATGGTGAAACATCAGCTTCTGATTCCACAGTTTGTATCCGCCATCATCCAGTATGTGGTCATCACCCTCGGAGCGGTAATCATGCTAAGCTCCACTGCGACCCTATGCCTCAGACAGGTAACTCAACATCTCAATGTTTTATTATATTGTTTAATGAAATAAATATGACATAAGAGGTATTATCATGTTTAAGTGAGATTTTGTATTCTGAAAATCTGGTATGAAAGTGAACCTCCCAGGATTCTGTACACCTCAAAAAGTTCACGAGGTGCATTATGTTCTTAAAGCTGTATAATTACTAATTTTGCTCTCAAACCTTTATTCTACAGAAACAAGCAGAGAGAAGATTGCCCTCAGCCTCAATCAATTCCAACCCTCCATATGAAAATAGTTTAACTCACTCACAACCAGATGGCACTGCAAATAATGAATCCAACCAAGGTGCTGAGGAAGAGGAGAGAAGCAATTTGAGAGCTAAAGATGACACGGAAACTGTAGAGGAAACAAATATTGAAAATGATACAGATTATACTTGTGATGAGAGTTCATTGCTTCATAAAAGGTGATATCAGAAACACTTGCCAACTTTCAATACTGTTTGTAAATACATCCATATATAGGATGATCTTAATTGAACTATCATATGTTCAGGCTGTGAAGTGTCACTCCACTCGAGTGGCTCTGCTTTTTTGTAATGTGACCTGGGATTGTCACATTGGCTGAAAAACTATCTACTTTGTTAGGTTTTATTGCAAGTTGAAAATACATTGGTTATATCATTAAAAAAACTTGTTATGTCTCACTGGTAGGCAGTAGAAGATGGGTTTTGTTGAACATTTGTTGAAAACAAAGCATTCTGCACCCTAACTTTATCAATATTGCATTAGGTCAGGGACTCTAGATCATTGTAAAAATACATATTTAGCAGATCTTTGCGTTCTCTTATATGTCCATATTGCAATTATATTATTCCACATTTAAGATATGCAAGTAAATATAGGCATCAAAATGATTCTTTACGCCTTGGTGAAAAACAACATTCTTGAAACCATCAAGCCACTTTTGCATCTACACCTTTTCTGCCAAAATATCATAACAACGATATCATCATATATCTGAACCAATCAAAAGTGTGCGCATATTGGAGGGGAAAAATGGTGGCTTTTCAGTTGAATCTTGTTTTATTTATCAAAATGATTTTGATCAAAGGTAGTAAATTTGCAGAATGCGAGCAGCGGAGCATATAGACATCAATGGCAAATCATTTTCTGGCCAAAATGATGGGAACTTCTAGTGTATTTCTTGTATTTAAATCAGTATTTGCTTTGTTTTTTCTATGCAAGCCACATGTTGTTTCTATGCAAGTCGCATGTTTGTTTCTATGCAAGTAATATAGTCAGCTTTACCAGATATCGGGAAAATACAGATGGAACTGGAAAACATTTACCGCTGACCCTAGCAGGGCCAGGACATAAAAAATGAGTCGAGAAGAATATCATTGTTATGGCCTGAAATTAGTTTACTATTAAACATTTGGCTTATTTACAGTTGTTATTGATACTTTTATCATCTTCTGGACTCAAACAGTATCTATGAATGCTTATTTGCAGTCATTGCTCAATATGTCAGATATTTGTCAATGCTACCTTTAATATGGCGAGATATCTTTGAGAAGAGGACAATTTAGACAGATCTATCGACATTGCAAGATTTGATTATTTAGCTGTTCATTAAAGGTGTGTACAGATATTTCCAATGCACATAAGAGTTGATGTATTATCACTCTTTTCAAGTAAACATAGCTGTGATATTGATATAAAAACTTATGTGATCATCAATTATAATTGTAATAGCAGTTAGGATGAGCAGTTCAACTGTGATCGGTGGATCACAAAATGTTTACTAAATCAGAATGGGGTTATTCAGAGATACAAAGCTTCATTAGTAAATAATTTGTCTTCCAGCAAATATGGTCAAAATATAATTTCTTTAATTTAGATGTTGTATTGAAATTGATTGGAATGAAATGACTATATATAATCAGTGATGGTGTATCAAAGAAACATTAGAATTTACTGTACAATGACTGAGGGAGAATTATATCTGGGGAGATATGATTGTGAACCTTAGAATTGAGAGTGATATCTGGCGAGATATGATTGTGAACCTTAGGATTGTGAGTGATATCTGGAGAGATATGATTGTGAACCCTAGGATTGTGAGTGATATCTGGTGAGATACGATTGTGAACCTTAGGATTATGAGTGATATCTGGTGAGATATGATTGTGAACCCTAGGATTGAGAGTGATATCTGGTGAGATATGATTGTGAACCCTAGGATTGAGAGTGATATCTGGTGAGATATGATTGTGAACCTTAGGATTGTGAGTGATATCTGGTGAGATATGATTGTGAACCTTAGGATTGTGAGTGATATCTGGAGAGATATGATTGTGAACCCTAGGATTGAGAGTGATATCTGGGGAGATATGATTGTGAACCCTAGGATTGAGAGTGATATCTGGGGAGATATGATTGTGAACCCTAGGATTGAGAGTGATATCTGGGGAGATATGATTGTGAACCTTATCATTGAGAGTGATATCTGGGGAGATATGATTGTGAACCTTAGCATTGAGAGTGATATCTGGGGAGATATGATTGTGAACCCTAGGATTGAGAGTGATATCTGGTGAGATATGATTGTGAACCTTATCATTGAGAGTGATATCTGGTGAGATATGATTGTGAACCCTAGGATTGAGAGTGATATCTGGGGAGATATGGTTGTGAACCTTAGGATTGAGAGTGATATCTGGGATGATATGATTGTGAACCTTAGCATTGAGAGTGATATCTGGGGAGATATGATTGTGAACCTTATCATTGAGAGTGATATCTGGTGAGATATGATTGTGAACCTTAGCATTGAGAGTGATATCTGGTGATATATGATTGTGAACCTTAGCATTGAGAGTGATATCTGGTGAGATATGATTGTGAACCTTAGGATTGAGAGTGATATCTGGGATGATATGATTGTGAACCTTAGCATTGAGAGTGATATCTGGTGAGATATGATTGTGAACCTTAGGATTGAGTGTGATATCTGGGGAGATATGATTGTGAACCATAGGATTGAGAGTGATATCTGGGGAGATATGATTGTGAACCTTAGGATTGAGAGTGATATCTGGTGAGATATGATTGTGAACCTTAGGATTGTGAGTGATATCTGGTGAGATATGCTTGTGACCCTTAGGAATCATTTTCATTTTAGGAATCATTTTATTCAGACACATATCATTTACAATATATTTTTTTGCAAGCATTTTATCTTGTTTGTAAGAATAGACTAGATCATTATTATAATATGTGTCAGGGAGATCCTCACAAAGGCATCGCAGTGCCGCTTAAGTGAGGAGTTAGGATTGAGAGTGATATCTGGTGAGATATGATTGTGAACCTTAGGATTGAGAGTGATATCTGGTGAGATATGATTGTGAACCTTAGGATTGAGAGTGATATCTGGTGATATATGATTGTGAACCTTAGCATTGAGAGTGATATCTGGTGAGATATGATTGTGAACCATAGGATTGAGAGTGATATCTGGTGAGATATGATTGTGAACCCTAGGATTGAGAGTGATATCTGGTGAGATATGATTGTGAACCTTAGGATTGAGGGTGATATCTGGTGAGATATGATTGTGACCCTTAGGATTGAGAGTGATATCTGGCGAGATATGATTGTGAACCTTAGGATTGAGAGTGATATCTGGTGAGATATGATTGTGAACCTTAGGATTGTGAGTGATATCTGGTGAGATATGATTGTGAACCTTAGGATTATGAGTGATATTTGGAGAGATATGATTGTGACCCTTAGGATTGAGAGTGATATCTGGTGAGATATGATTGTGAACCTTAGGATTGAGAGTGATATCTGGTGAGATATGATTGTGAACCTTAGGATTGTGAGTGATATCTGGTGAGATATGATTGTGAACCTTAGGATTATGAGTGATATTTGGAGAGATATGATTGTGACCCTTAGGATTGAGAGTGATATCTGGCGAGATATGATTCTGAACCTTAGGATTATGAGTGATATCTGGTGAGATATGATTGTGAACTGTAGGAATATGACATTAGATGGGCAGCTGAGTTGTGAGATTGTTTATATTTTTTTATTTTTTTTTCAGATCATGTTCTGATTTTAAAATGTTTATACATAAAAAAAGATTTGAAAATAAATATTTTTTTTATGTTTGCATCAGGCAGACAGGTGGCTGAAAATCTTTCAGTTAGGAAAGAAATTTACTTTTGTTAGACAAGAATATGTTATAGGCAAGATATCCAAGAGATCTTCTGTTAATTAAGGTATATGTTATACCATGCACTTTTATGGTCACCGAAAAATAAAGTCTTGTTTCTAAGGCACATGTTTTATTTCTAAATAACAGTTCCAAGATTTCAGGATTTCAAAAATGCAAATTAAAGTTCCAAGATTTCAGGATTTCAAAAATGTTGACTAACATCTCATTTAATGTCAAGTATACACACAACAGTCTTTCTATTCCTTTCAAGATACTCAAACTGAATCTTTTTTGTTCTGTAAGTGCATTTGTTTCCATAATAGTAATGTATTACCTTAACAGCAAAAGGATAAGTAATCAAATTAGCTACAGGTTCTACAATTTTATCCAGAAAGCATTGTACATGACACAAGAAACACCTCACCTGGAGGACCTCAAATGTAGAGACTCGAGCAGTGAGAATTATCTAATGCCCAACTCCATTGTGCAAAATATCTTATATTATCCTATGTGACATCCCATCTACCCATATACACGTCTTTTCAAGCCAAAAGAACTAGAGATTAGTTAATATTTTAAAGCCATTGCCCTGTCCCAAATAAAAAGTAAATAATTTAGACGTTAGGAGATGGGTGCTATTGTTTTATCCAATTAAGATGTTCAATTTGCTCGACAGAGGGCGCATCTACAAAATCATTATGGTTCAGCCTCGAGCTTGGCTTATTCTGATAACAAGATAAAGAAGCCAGCCATGGTTGCTATGGTAACTGTTTACTTGGGTCGCTCTGGTGTCTATGCCTGTGGTATCATTTTGGTGTCTAAGGTTACCATGACGACATTACGTACAGATTTTGGGAGTAGGTTATCCATAATCAGGATTTCAAAAATGTTCATGCACTTGAGAAGCACTTTGATATTATGATATACAATCACACCTTGATAAATACTGTCTGGATGGCAAATGCAATGAACTTCAAAAGAAATCTTTTAAAATTATAAAAGAAAAATTTATTCCGACATAACAAGAAGGAATACATGTGACATTAGGAAACAAACTATAATAAAACAGATCTATATTTCATAGTAAAAAGTGACACCAATGCTTAGACTTTGATATGATTCATATTTAAGTAAAGAGAACACTGCAAAAGGGGGAAAGGCTGAGGGAGGTGAACTCAGGTCTTGCCCTCTTGGCATATGGCAAGGGTGTGAGCTATAAAGGGTGCACAAAGGCTGTGCTGCAGTAACGTGCATGAAGCTGCCTGGGTTGGCATCGTGTAACACTGAAAATCACAGTTAAAAGGGCACCTCCAGGGTTGTATGGTACATAATTACTGGGTCACAATTCCCGTGAGTAGGGCACCTCCAGGGTTGTATGGTACATAATTACTGGCTCGCAATCTCCGAGAGTAGGGCACCTCCAGGGTTGTATGGTACATAATTACTGGCTCACAATCCCCGTGAGTAGGGCACATCCAGCTTTTTACGGTACATAATTCCTGGCTCACAATCCCCGTGAGAAGGGCACCTCCAGGGTTGTATGGTACATAATTACTGGCTCACAATCCCCGTGAGTAGGGCACCTCCAGGGTTGAATGGTACATAATTACTGGCTCACAATCTCCGAGAGTAGGGCACCTCCAGGGTTGTATGGTACATAATAATTACTGGGTCACAATCCCCGGGAGTAGGGCACCTCCAGGATTGTATGGCACCTAATTACTGGGTCACAATCTCCGTGAGTAGGGCACCTCCAGCTTTTTATGGTACTTTTTTCAACACCATTGAACAATTATATTTTGCACAAGTATTTGGCATACAACAAGAAACAAAGAGGTTGTTTTTGCCGGGCTTAATATAAGCTGTGATGGGTTGTATACTATGCTACATTGTGTTTCAGTCATTAGTGATTAGGCCAAAAATAGTTCGGAAAGTGTGTCCTTCATAACCAAGTCAAATGCATATTTTTTTAGACTTTATTTCGTGGGTATAGTGATGTATTTTCAGCGGCAAATATAACATTGTCAGAGAAGTTTTTTCTCTTAATGGTGGAGCCTGGGATCTTTAAAACTCTTTTACTCAAAAATAGGGAGAGAAACAAGGTTACATTTTGGCTTAATGACAAGCACTTGACTGTTGCCATCTCTTATGAACATTTTTATGCTGTGAAGGTCCATGCAGGACGTGAGGAGGGGGCCTGAAACTCAGTTAAGACCAGCACATGTACTCACACGAAATAGCTGCTGAAAAAGAAACAAGAATATGACACAATTTAAAATCAAATATGATTTTGTTAATATTGTATTGAATATATAACTTTTTGTGAGATTAGATAAATAATTTTCAGCAATAACGCAAAGCCGAACTTCATCCATTAAGACATAACATTTAATTAGAGCGAATGTGTATATAATTTGCGTCACACTTCCAACACAAATTGTGTTGTGTTACATTCTGAATGCATCCCTTCAAAGCAGGTAAGTAGTGCCAAGTGATGAGAAGAACTGGCTGGCCTGGAAATAGCGCCACCTATTGGCCGGGGTGATACTGTCCGCCAGCTGAGGTCTACCCCAGACACTACACGCTCTGTGGACTACTCTAACTGCACCGACACTGCTGGTATTTTGACGGATAAGTATATGTGGACTCTTATATCCAAGGAGCGGGGATCACAAAAGTTACACTCGGCTCTGGCCGAGCCCTCTTGCTCTCAATCGTCAGCTGTCGGCAGCCAGTGGTACATTTATTTTCAGAAAGTCAAAGGCTAAGCAACAAGAAAATGCATCTGAAGAGCTACTACTACCCGCTGCTCTGCATATCTTTCTTCTCACAACTTTAGGGACTGACCACAGTTCAGTAACCTTCAAACATGTAGGACAACTACAACTTTACCACCTCCAAGACATTGGACTGAGTACAACGGGGCATTTTTTTTCTTTATATCCCCGTTAAGCGATAATTATGTCTTACCGGAGGTATTCGTACTCAAGCCCTCGGAGTCCCAGCTATGGAGGAGGAGGGTCGTATTCTGTAAGTATATACACACATACTAGTAGCTTAGACCCGCTCCCCGGCCCGTACCAGACACCTGTGTGGGATATACCACTCTGCCGGGTAATGGGAAGCACATGGAGGTCTCCTCCCCGGGGTCTCCTACCTCACCGTCGGCCAGATCTGCATCTCACCTCCCCTGCTAGGTCCACGACATCACTCTTCCCGGGACATATAGTCGCACCTTACCATAGCCACCCACGTGTAGCTGTAAAACCCTATGTCTCCTGTCATAGCCACACACGAGTAGCTGTAAAACCCTATGTCTCCTGTCATAGCCACACACGAGTAGCTGTAAAACCCCATGTCTCCTGTCATAGCCACCCACGTGCAGCTGTCATAGCCACCCACGTGCAGCTGTCATAGCCACCCACGTGCAGCTGTCATAGCCACCCACGTGCAGCTGTCATAGCCACCCACGTGCAGCTGTCATAGCCACCCACGTGTTTCTGTCATACCCCATGTCTCCTGTCATAGCCACCCACGTGTAGCCGTCATACCCCATGTCTCCTGTCATAGCCACCCACGTGTAGCCGCCATACCCCATGTCTCCTGCCATAGTTACCCACGTGTAGCCGTCATACCCCATGTCTCCTGTCATAGCCACCCACGTGTAGCCGTCATACCCCATGTCTCCTGCCATAGTTACCCACGTGTTTCTGTCATACCCCATGTCTCCTGTCATAGCCACCCACGTGTAGCTGTCATACCCCATGTCTCCTGCCATAGTTACCCACGTATTTCTGTCATACCCCATGTCTCCTGTCATAGCCACTCACGTGTAGCTGTCATACCCCATGTCTCTTGTCATAGCCACCCACGCGTAGCTGTCATACCCCATGTTTCCTGTCATAGCCACTCACGCGTAGCTGTCATACATCATGTAAAGTCACACACACTTAGATGTTATACCTCATGTAGAATCAAGTCATACCTAACCACACAACTGTCAGCCATGGTGTCCCCAAATTATATATATATCTACTGCCTACTATGTATATACATAGAAGCGAAATGAACCAGTAACACTGTTTGAAGTGAACATTTGTAGTTTAGTCAATTCTGCCATAGACTCAACAAAGTATCCAAAGCTGGTGTCTTGGAAACACTTTTGAAATAGAATATTGTTCAGTAGTCAATGACACTTTTATCGTCTTCAAAATAGTCTGTCTTGGCAACACATATTGAGGCAAACTTGGCAGCGATTGTACACCATAGCAACCATGTACAAGTGTTTGTCAACAATTCTTGACGTCAGTAGGAGACAATGTTTCCAGAGAATATAAACACAATAACAAAGACTATAAACAGGAGAATATATCGTCTTTTTCATCTTTTGTATATGCCGCCCTGAAAAATATAAGCATACGGATATAATAAATATGGCATAATTAATATACACAATACCATGATGAGATAAGGAAATTTTATGAATTGTTTGTTTGTTTGTTCCATATGTTTCGTGGCATATCATGAAAGACTTTTTTACAGCTCCTATACCATGGTTCCCTACATACTGGAAGAAGTTGTAACTGTAAATTTGCCTTTAATTCACAGCACAATTAGTGTTACAAAATTGGATTACATTTTTGGAAAGGTTGAAGTTGTAAAAATCGATTTACAATATTTGGTTTGGTAATAATATTTACAATATTTGGTTTGGTTATAATGGAATGATATAACTGTGAGTCCACTGTACATTTTACAGTATTGTAATGTTAACATTACAAAAATCTATTTTATGGAAGCGATATATGCCATTAGTTTGGGTACAATCGAAATTGCTGTAAGAATGCAGCAAAATATATTCCAAAGTTACAGTGTAGGGCACTATAAAGATTGCACAACTTAATGTCAAAACTTTCGTTATATGTATTTTGGTAAATTGTCTAGCTGCAGATGTCCAATACAAGTCGACCTTTTCCCTTGATATACGATTTGACGTTTTCCCATGACACGTAAGTTGACGCATTCCTGTGATATACCAGATGACGTTTTGGTGGGATACGCTATTGTTTTCCAATTGTGAACAAAGTATGATCACCATATACTGAAAACACAATGATAAGACAAATTAGTTTGAAAAACAAAATTACAGTGATTTAACAAAAATATTCTCATCAAATTGCACAGAATATTTTTGACAATTTGTTTTAACTAATTAACATAATTAAGTAATAATTTTGATATATTCTCACCACAGAGTGTCTCGTTCCTTGCACAACCTGCAGCAAACTGAAATAATTCATGATACAAGTTAAAATATGACATTTTCATTGTTATTATTAAAGGTGAGGTGCTAAATGATGTAGAACTCCACAAATACCAGCAACTGTCAAGGTTGATTTGATTGTTTCATGTTAAACTAAAATCATGAAATGTGATATTTTCAATTCTGCCATTTTCAATTTGAATGAAAAAGTGAATATACGGCAAATCTTCCAAAGGTGAATTTATGGCACATATTATGAGGACATTAATGAAGAAAAAACGCGTTTATGAATGGTTCTGCCGGCTTCATGAGCACATGACATCCATTGGTGAGTGGATTGGTCTCATAACATCAGGGAGGTATATAGCAGCTTATATATAGCAGCTTATCCCAACAGATGTGTGTAAGCTCCCACAGATAATAAACAATACAATCAACCTACTACCTTACCTCTCAAGTGAAAAATTAACACCATTTCAGGGTCATCACTAAGAACTAATTGCCTTATATTCAGGGTTTAGAGCACATGTCAAGCACATATCGGCGAGCATGGTTGTCAGGCTAGGTTTAGATGTCGTGCAATCAAAAGTCGATGTTGAATATGGAACAATGATATGAAAATGCAATATGATTAGCAAAATCTAAAAGGAATGCTCTGTAAGTTGGCAAATTCGTAAGCCAAAGAATTATTTACTAATGTTAAAAAGTAAATATTTGTACAATATCCAATATGACCTTTTTGAGCGATTGTGGAGTTTTCGCTTAATAAATAAATACTTCTGTGTCTATAGTTTAAATGCATGATAATGTTATATTCCCATTATACCCTTCAATTCCAGTTGTGGATCATTTAGTGCAATAATATTTTTATCGGGAAACGTAAGCGAGACAGCTGGTCATGATATCACGGGAAGTAGATAGACTGATAACCTATAATACCGAGCAAGGGGTCTTGGGATCTTTTACCTCAGTGACGTCATACCCAGAGGAAATGTAGTTTTGATCAAATGCAGACATTTGTGAGATCATATTCTGTTTGGCGGCAGGATGCTGGTGTTGGAAGAGGTTGGGTGTATCCGGTCTACATCTCAAGCAACTTTCCTCTCATGTGATATTAAAGATCTATTTACAAGCCTCTCAGAAAAGGGTAGGATTTCCCTTCTTCTTACAGTGACTGTAAACTGAGTTTGTTCAAACCATATTATATGTCCATACAACCACAAGGCAGAAAGTTCACAAATCTGCATGTAGTCAGGAGATCAATACGTCCAAACAACCTCGCGGTGTTACCAAACAGCATTTAGTCTAGTCCATATAACATATTCATACAATACCTCCACAAAACCATGAGGCTTAATATCCATACCTCTGTATAACCATGAGTCGAAATATCCATTCGGACATGTAACCATGAGGCTAAATATCCTTACCTCCATCCAACCATGAGGCTAGATATCCGTTTGTTTGTTTGGGATTTTACATCACTTTCAACATTATCTCAGTCATTTCGTGATGAGACCTACTGCCTCACTGAATTGTCATGTCGCAGGTCCTTGACATGACAAACCACCCGGTCACAGATTTACAAGGACAACGGGTTAACCCTTTAGGCACGGGCCTCAGCTCATGTGTGAAATTGAATCATGAATTCAATCTCAGCACGGCCGGGGATCGAACCCACGACCTTTGGATCACCACAGAGGAACTGTCGCTAATAAGCTGGCGCTCTAACCGACTGCGCCACGGCCCGTGGCCCTAGTTATCCGTACCTCCACCCAAACATGAGGCTAGATATACTTTCCTCAACATAACCATGAGGCTAGATAGTCATACGGACATATGACTATGAGGCTAAATAGCCGTATGGACATATGGCCATGAGGTTAAATAACCATACTGACATATGACCATGAGATTAAATACCCATACGACATATGACCACGAGGTTAAATAGCCATACGGACATATGACCATGAGGCTAGACAGCCAAACGGACATATGACCATGAGGTTAAATAGCCATACGGACATATGACCATGAGGCTAGACAGCCAAACGGACATATGACCATGAGGTTAAATAGCCATACGGACATATGACCATGAGGCTAGATAGCCAAACGGACATATGACCATGAGGTTAAATAGCCATACGGACATATGACCATGAGGCTAGATAGCCAAACGGACATATGACCATGAGGCTAGATAGCCAATACGGACATATGACCATGAGGTTAGATAGTCATACGGACATATGACCATGAGGCTAGACAGCCAAACGGACATATGACCATGAGGCTAAATAGCCATACGGACATATGACCATGAGACTAGATAGCCAAACGGACATATGACCATGAGGTTAAATAGTCATACCTCCACATGTAGCTGTATGTCTATAGCTATAGCATCACATCATGTGGTCTTAATTCCACCACATAACTTATGTGACATATAGCTATCATGATAAATGATAAAAAGCCACTTGAAGAACATAACCAGATAAGTGAACGTTACTGCTCAGCATTTTAAACAAATTGTTCAAATCTTTGATAGTTTGCCTCTTGGCCATCTTACTTGAATTTGCCTCTTGGCCAACAGGGTCGAGTTTGCCTCTTGGCCAACCAATCTCGTCCCAAGTGGCCGGTCTCCACAAAGACCGACCAAAAATCATTCTTAAACCCTGAAATCGGCAGCTCTGTTGCCTCCAGGTTATAATTTCCTTGGAGACCTGTCTGGGTTCCGAAAATCACTCAACTAAAACTTAATTATGTAGATTTTATTTTTGGTTTTTTTTTTCATAATTTTTTTTTCATAAATTTATTATTTCTCACACTCAATTTTTCTCACACATTGCTGCAACGACTAATTAAATACCTCATGTTCTGACGTGCATATCACTCAAATAAACCACAAAATGAAGGTTTCATCTTTGTTTTCTGTTTTAAGTTATTCTTTTATTTTTCACGTTTGCAAAAAAAATCAATCATTTTTAAATGTTCTTAACCTCCGTTTGAAAACAAAGGAAACAAAGACGAAATCTTCATTTTTGTGCTTTCTATGAGCAATGTTTGCAGAGAAACTACAACATGGAGACTATGTAGTGATTTCAAGATATAATAATGGATTTTGTCTGCATAAAGTAATTATATTTTATATTTTCTGCCTTTGCAACAGGGATATCCCACCTCACTGACCAGTGTAGGAACAGTCCCATGTGACACAGGGATATCCCACCTCACTGACCAGTGTAGGAACAGTCCCATGTGACACAGGGATATCCCACCTCACTGACCAGTGTAGGAACAGTCCCACGTGACACAGGGATATCCCACCTCACTGACCAGTGTAGGAACAGTCCCATGTGACACAGGGATATCCCACCTCACTGACCAGTATAGGAACAGTCCTATGTGACAAAGGGATTTCCCACCTCACTGACCAGTGTAGGAACAGTCCAATGTGACACAGACCAGTGTAGGAACAATACCATGTGACACAGGGATATCCCATCTCACTATCCAGTGTAGGAACCATCCCATGTGACACAGGGATATCCCAAATCACCGACCAGTGTAGGAACAGTCCCATGTGACACAGGGATATCCCACCTCACTGACCAGTGTAGGAACAGTCCCATGTGACACAGACCAGTGTAGGAACAGCCCCACGTGCACAGGGATATCCCACCTCACTGACCAGTGTAGGAACAGTCCCATGTGACACAGGGATATCCCACCTCACTGACCAGTGTAGGAACAGTCCCACGTGACACAGGGATATCCCATCTCACTGACCAGTGTAGGAACAGTCCCACGTGACACGGGGATATCCCATCTCACTGGCCAGTGTAGGAACAGTCCCACGTGACACGGGGATATCCCATCTCACTGGCCAGTGTAGGAACAGTCCCACGTGACACGGGGATATCCCACCTCACTGACCAGTGTAGGAACAGTCCCATGTGACACAGGGATATCCCAAATCACCGACCAGCGTAGGAACAGTCCCATGTGATACAGGGATATCCCACCACACCGACCAGCGTAGGAACAGTCCCATGTGACACAGGGATATCCCACCTCACTGACCAGTGTAGGAACAGTCCCACGTGACACAGGGATTTCCCACCTCACTGACCAGTGTAGGAACAGTCCCATGTGACACAGGGATATCCCACCTCACTGACCAGTGTAGGAACAGTCCCATGTGACACAGGGATTTCCCACCTCACTGACCAGTGTAGGAACAATCCCACGTGACACAGGGATATCCCACCTCACTGACCAGTGTAGGAACCATCCCATGTGACACAGGGATTTCCCACCTCACTGACCAGTGTAGGAACAGTCCCATGTGACACAGGGATTTCCCACCTCACTGACCAGTGTAGGAACAGTCCCATGTTACACAGGGATATCCCACCTCACTGACCAGTGTAGGAACAGTCCCACGTGACACAGGGATATCCCACCACACTGCATAACCAGTGTAGAAACCATCAATCTCATGTGACACAGGGATATCCCAACACACTGACCGGAACTGTTCTGTAAACCAAGCCATTTAGTTTGAGTTTATAAATATATTTTATTAAATTTTATTTTGAAGCATCATATTTATGAAATGTTGGTGTTACTAAAGCAATGATTGATGACCTTTGAGGGGTATACGTGTTTATCTGTCAGCAGAAGATTGATTGCTGAGTCGGAAGTTAGGCAGCTGTGGGTGTAAGACTGCTGATTCATCACTGTGATGCCAGGATCAAGATGTTTGTAAACAAGCCTCAAAGCTGTGCACCACGAGTTCCAGTGGCAACTGGTTTGAGAAAACCGGCAGAGGGCGCCTCCACTTACTGTGGCGATGTTCGCCAGTACTGACACTAGATGGCACTTTCTCCCACTTGCGTTGCAGAGTTTTTTTCTTAAATACAAAGCTCTCTTTATTCACAAAATCCCAGATGAACCTCCATGATTTAATTGAAGGTCATTTCTGATATACAGATTTCCTCGAGACTGTTGTTATCATTTTATTTTACTGAATTGATGTTACGGGGAAAAAAAACAAATATGATGAGATGATAATTGTCCAGAATGGAATTTAAAAAGATGTTGTAAATATTACCCTAGTTGAAAATGATAAATCGTACTTTCTCTCTATGTGAAAATCACTTAAGCGCGTCGGCAAGGAGAGATATATTTTGATAATTATACTGTGATCATGGGTATATTCATTTACCTTGGATGCTGCACTAATGGGTAATACTTCAGTTTTTAATATCTATGAGGAAAGATTATTTCAGAGGTGTGTCGGTTCAATAAGTAATTAGATTTTAATTGGTTATCCTTTTCAAACCAAAAGTATCACTTCATTTGTGCCAGAGATGAATAGAATTTCATTTTTTCTTTCAGATTATTCATTCTGTTGTGTTGATCTTATAAACAGATACGAGTATGTCGCTACCCTCCATAGCAGGACTTCTCTTTCATATCAGTCCCTGCCACTAAAGGTATAAAGGTGCGCACAGAATCGACCATAAGTCACCAGTATTCATAAAAATCTGGCTATCCACTGATTGGTGAAAGAATATGGATAGAATTGTTTTGTACTGGCAGTTGATTGGTCATTTTATGTGTCAGACACCTGGTTACAATTATAACCTGATGTAGGTCAATTTAGATTTGATGTTATTTTGTAAACAAGGCAAGTATTTATAACCTTTATTACCTCTGTAATGCAGAGCAGTATGATGTCAAATAAAATACCATCAATTCACAGTATAACACAGTATCTGTATCTGCTGTAATAATGGCAATGGAATTGACTTGCGCAAAACGTCATCAATGTGTGATATGAAATGAATAAGACAAATTGCCGCAAAATCGATACAGGCCGACCTCAAAATAAAGTTTGATTCATATCCCTCCAATATACATCCGCCCCAAAATATGAATTAAACAGCACGATACACGTCATTCCACGAACTTTACAAGGCGACTCACTTCCCGGGATATATGACTAATGGCCGTATGATGCCTATCTAAACCTTGGAGTATGACGGACTTCTTCCCTTTGATCCAATTAGTAGGTATCTCCCATGACATATGCCTGAGAAAAAGGAGCAAATGGTCACTGAGAAGACGGCCTCAGGCAGATTTAATAAGAAAAGAGGAGTATCTCACCTATTTGTTTTAAAATGTCGCTGGTGGAGACAGCAAACAAACATCATCCGCACATCAACCATAAGCTTCTGCACTCCAACCAAACAGCAACCATACAGCAATCAAATAGCAACCATACAGCTACTATACAGCAACCATACAGCTACTATACAGCAACCATACAGCTACTATACAGCAACCATACAGCTACCATACAGCAATCAAATAGCAACCATACAGCTACTATACAGCTACTATACAGCAACCATACAGCAAGCACACAGCAAGCACACAGCAAGCACACAGCAACCATACAGCAACCAAACAGCTGACACATTGCAACCATACAGATACCAAACGGCAACCAAACAGCAACAAAAAGCAGCAACAAAAAACACCAACAAAAAACACCAACAAAAAAACACCAACAAAAAAACACCAACTTTACAGCAACCATGCAGCTACCATGCAATGCAATTATAATATAACAACCAAACAGCAACCAAATAGCGACAAAACATCCACCAAATAGTAACCAAACAGCAACCAGACAACAACAAAAACAGCAACAAAACAGCAACCACACAGCAACTAAACAGCAACCACACCTCAACCACACAACAACCAAGTAGCAGTCAAGCACAGCTTATGAAAAAACCCACTGAACCCTTATAGTTCAATTTTGCCCATGAAAACCTTTGGATGTCCTAAGCGACCCCTCATTTAGGTGGTGAGTATGCCTTAAGGGGGATACTCTGCATTCCCCTGCCAGGCCAGGAGGAAGGTTGTTATCTGATGGAGTGTCATTAACATGAACATCGGGACGTGTGTGAGCCGCATATGGGGTCATTAGTGAAAACATATCTCAGCCAACTCAACGTGTGCTCAAGTCGAGATGATATATAGACATGATAGGCGAACGCTGTGCCCCTTAATGATATGCCTTTGTATGCATTTATAAATAGCATGTGCGTCAATGATATATGCCTGAGTAAACTATGTGTGCATCAATGCTATATCTCAGTGAAAGCGTCAATGCTTTGCCTCAGTGAAGCCATCTGACAGCCATTGACTTAGTCCTCTTGGCCCGGGCCTCTGAGTTACTTTGATAATCTACTTCAAATTATGATTAAACCTACAAATACAGTCTGATTGGGTGAAGACTTCCAGCTCAGGCAATTTCACGATTTAAAACATTCATGAAACCACAGAGGTCACAGGCAGGAGGTTTGGGGTATGCTTAAATGATGTGGAAACTGTGATACAAGCAAGCTATTTCACTATAAAATCAACCAAAATACACAGACCATGGTTATCGTGGTTTGCTGAAAGTGCCAAGTACTGCCTGTACTCTTTTTACCACCAGGTGGCCACATGTATACAATCATGTGACCTCTACTGTGGTCTGTCAGGGTGTTAGGCCTGTACCATTGGACAAACAGTAATGGTCAAACTGGGCTCTATGAGCAAAATCACTCCATTTCATCCACTTTCAAATGGTGCAGAAATTTATGTAGGGGAAATATGATGGGTAATATCTTTTAATCGCAAAGTTTGGCATATAGACATTAATGTTATGCAAGGAAAAAGTGCTTGAAAATCATTAATCCCATTGATGTCTTTGTAAAGGATAGAATCATTCAAGCAAACAAACAAACAACAATGCTTTTTCATACTGGATCAATATTCAATACATTTTCATTATATTTGTTGACAAACTGGTCTGAGATTCCTTTTTGTATAATAGCAAATTGCGTATATTTTGCATTAATACCCACAAAACTCACAAATCAGACTAAAAGAATAACCCCTTTGGCATTGAAAAGTTAATCAAGATTTTCAGTTGAGTTTTGGTGCCGATGTTGTAAGATGCTTCTGGGGTATTGCTGTTCAAATACTTTGTATGAATAGCCCAGTGACATTGAAAAGTAATTTGAGGTCTCTATTTCATTCCCTTACACATACAATGTATTGGGGTCCAAACCAAATTTAATTGGTCCTACACAGTAAATGTTTGGGTCCCACATCAAACATCTTGGCTCTCACACACCAAACTTCTTGGGTCCCATACCAAATTTCTTAAATGTGACCAAATTTCTTGGGTCCCATGCCAAAACACTTTCGTCCCACACAAGGCACAAAGGCAATTTATCTTATAACCTGAATAAACGTCAAGTCAGGAAGATCGTATAACCAGAATAAATGTCAAGTCAGGAAGATCGTATAACCAGAATAAATGTAAAGTCAGGAAGATCTTATAACCAGAATAAATATCAAGTCAGGAAGATCTTATAACCAGAATAAATGTCAAGTCAGGAAGATGTGATGGATAGGAACCTACTACAGTAAGAGAGATGATTACCTGGACCTTTTGTTGACCTTTAAATCAACCTGACATCAAAGTACAAGCTTGAAGTCGGCTTTGAGACACCGATTAAGATATTACACCAATACATCATTTTCTGAGGCACATGGGTTGTAGAATTAACACGACAAAAAGTGGCACTCCACATGTAACACAGGTGGGGAAAAACTAAATATAAAAAGGAACCTTCCGTGTTTCTAAAAAAATGATGATCGATTATATCCATAAATTACTTTCCACAAAAATTTATATTCAATCGTGAAGATTGTTTACACACAATGTTCTTTATATCTGTAAACTATGTTATGTGACATCAATCTATCTTCTATTATCCAATTCTAAATTACATTGTATATCGTTTTACAGTACTTGATAAGATTGCATAATAGAGATATATGAAGTGCCTATATATGATATAATAATAATATAGCTGATATAGCAATGAATGATGTCTTAAGGATTTTCCAGCATTAATTCGTTGAAGAGTATTTAGACCAACATCACTCCTTTCACAGAGAAAGATACATTAGAACAGTATAGAAACATTAAACACAAAAACTAATTATACAAATGTTTTAGAAAAGGAAAAAGTCAAGTCTGTAAATACCACTGAAATCTCAAACCTCTGAAAAGCATGCTCATGCCTCACATAAAACACATTCTCAGCTGCTTTAGACGGTCATTTGTACATTGAGGTTCGAACACGCATTCTTGGTCTGTTATAATACATTTTAAATACCTTCATTGTAAATTATTTGAACAAATCTTAAATCAAATTTCATTTCTCAATTTTTCATATTTAAGGTTCATTTTTGAAAAAAATTAAGATGGTGACCACTGACGATATCTTCCCTAGACCTAAGAAGTACATACTATTTGTGAATAATATATTTTTCAGATTTTTTGTAAGTATTTTGATTTGGTTACTAGGGGGGCGGACATTGCTGTCTTTTGGGCAATCAACTTTAAGGTAGTTATTAGTGATTCAGATTTATCATATACTCTTGCTCAGACAACAAATGTTTTCAAATGCACAGGCAACTCAATATATCTATCTGAGCATATTGTATATTAATTTGAATCATAATAAACTGATAATTATTGTTCTTATGTATACTTGTATGTCTATTATATTAGCTGTGTGGTAAGCGTTATGTAACTGCAGAGAGGTACTTACCCATTACATGGTGATCATAAGATGGCTTCCTGTTTGAGGTTATTTGAATCATTCTATTATCATCCCTCCCTTCCTTTTCCACTCACTCTGTAGACTCCTCCTATTCATGGGGTGATTGGAATGACCTTTAGAGTGAAACTTTAGTCATATCAAAATGATATCAGAGCCATGGCGCGCTCAGATTATTACCCAATGTCAGGTTAAGGTTTTCAGAGGCGGTCTGCAGCATGGGTCCGTGGCTGGTTGTGGATGTTTATTGCCGCCCTGCAGACCGGCCCCGGCAATTCTGTTGCCTTCTCCGGTGAATGCGCCTGGCATTTCCCGGGGTAGGCATGCCATGGGCGAGGCAGAATTCATTCTGCTGACACTGTGAAGACAGGGAAGAGCCGGTCCCCGGTATGTAGTTACCCTCGCGGGCTGCAACCCCGGCGTGCACCTCGGCCACGGGGTGACTGCAGACATATTATATGTGCCCATCACCTGTCGGAATGAGAAAGCATCTGGCAAAACCCCTCCACCTTAAGTGCTCATATATATTTCAACAAATCTGAAGTTGATATTTGATGGTGTGGTTCACATTTTATACATACAGTTCTCCTGTTCACAGAGTGACCTCTGAGAGGTGTTTGCTTATGAGCCTGTGACTGACTTATGGCAGTGTGGAAGTCATGGCACTTTGGCTAAGAGAAGTGAAGGACTCTGCCCAGTATCTGCAAAGTCACTTTCTGGCATGTTTTGTACCTCTATATCAATCAACTGTCCGGTTCTCAATAAGAAACAAGGAAATCTATTTTGCTTGTACATGCACAAAGCTACTAGTATATAATTTCTTTCTCTCTGCGATGGGATATCCATTTCCTAACGTCCAAATGTGCCCACATGAAGTGTAATGTATAGTCATGTCAAAAAAACAGCCACCTTGCAGAGTTGTGAAGGCAATGTCACACCATGTCAAGTAACATACATATCTTTTACACAGATAACTATAAATACAGTGAATATGAAGGGTATGTAGGCACTATAAAGTGTCCAGGTGGGCTATCGTGTGTCTTTGCACCCATGAAGACGATAGCGGGTCTCTGCCGGTGAAATGGGTAAAAATAATGTTCTCACTGTGTGATGCATACAGTGAGCAGCACATTGTATCCGCGTGTCAATCCGGGAGCGAACTCATACATCCTCGTGAAAACATCATCTGCTTCTCAGAGATATACAAACACAAAGCATAACAAACATAGCATATAAAGATTTACATATGATATATATATTTCGGCGGTACATTCTTGGATTTCTCACATCATCTTTAGTCATAATATACATTGACACATACTTAGTACATTCCTATTCTTGTATTTAGCCAGCAGCCGTTTAGTTTTATCTTGGGGTGCAGATGAATTATTTCAATATTCATGATAAGAAAACCCAACAAAAGTGACATATGTGAGAGCAGTAACAAACAGTGAATTTCAACCTAGTAATTTTCAGCCATCAATTGTTTTTCCTGTATTTTTATGCCATTATTTGTTTTTTCCTAAAAAAAATAGAAAATTCTTGGAGAGAGAATCCAGTGTGGGGGATTAACAAGTTGAATAGTGCTGTCCTTCTACCTTTTGTTTGGAGGCTAAAATCAATTATGAAACACTGAAAACAAGATGGCTGAAAGTTGGTTGATAAATTGCCTCAAAATCTACATGCATAACGCAAAATGTATAAATCAAATCAAATTAAACCCATTAGTATTTATACCACTTTAGACACAGGTGATCGTCAGGGATCGCCAGAGATCGTAATATGATCGCGCCTGAGGCAGAAGCAATGAGCAGGGATGCAGTGATGATTGGTTATCGTGCGTACCAGTTGTCAGGGTCAGGGATCAAAAGGAGACCTTGCTTTCCACATTGACCCTGATTCGCAGCGGATATATCATTGACAAACTGATGGTTTGGTCACCTGGTATCCCGGTGAGAAACAGAAATGGGTCTGTTGTAAAGCTGGTATCTGGAAGAAACATGTGGACCTCTCTCAAGCTTAGTCTACATATTATTAGATTTTCTTCATGATTCCTGCAGATATGCCTTGGCAATGAGATAGAACCACCCAGCAGATATGTCTTGGCAATGAGATAGAACCACCCAGCAGATATGTCTTGGCAATAGATAAAAGTGCCCAGCAGAAATGCCTTGGCAATGAGATAAAAGTGATTAGAAGATATGCCTTGGCTCTGAGATAAACGTGCCCAGTAGAAATGCCTTAGATTTAAGATAAAATATGTAGGATATGTATAGGATATGTATTGGCAATGAGATAAAAGTAGCAAACAGATATGCCTTAGCTATGAGATAAATGCGCCCAGCAGAAATACCTTGGCAATGAGATAAAAGCGCCCAGCAGATATGCCTTGGCAATGAGATATAAAGCGCTGTGAACAGACATTATCGACATCAGCGCTACACAAAACAGAATAATAATGTAAGTGTTTTAGAACAGCTCAGAATGATGGCTTGGCAAATACAAATTCCAGGGGTTACTGACAGTTGGAATTATGCTGGGTTTACCTGTACGTGAGGGGGTCTATAGTGAAAAGAAATTGTGCTGGTCAGATTTCACTTGTCAGAAAAGCAAGGTGGGGTTCTGAGGGAAATTTGGCGGACGGATGGCAGCTTTGGGACGCATCCTGCAATGAGTTGAAACCTTATAGCAGTCAGTGCTAGGGCTCAGAAAGAGAGAGAACTCAGCGAGAGCCAGACTTGTGGAACTTTCCCGGGAACCGTACCCACGACAGAGAAGTCCCTGGTGTCATGGACCTTATAGACGCCCCCATCACTTGACTTTTTTCACAGGAGAGGACGTGAAATATCTATAAGATTAGGCACTAAATTCGATCATACATCAGAGAGAGAAATGGAATGATTTTTAGAAACAAGATGTGGTTGAAAAAACCCTGCTGTGAATGGTATTGCAGTTTACAGTTTTGGAATGGTATTCTGGAAGTATTTTGTGGCTTACAAACAATTTTGAAAGCACACATCTGACATTGCCTCGCCACAGATGCTGTAGACAGTTGTGAGTGAAGTATAAAGGATCTCTGTGTGGAGGCAACTCCAGCACATGCATTACCTTTCACCACGAAGAAACTCAATCAAGTCTCAAAAGAATAGGTTCGAGTGTAAACAGTGTCGTGAAAATGCCACGCAAAAAGAAATCTAAGGTAAGAACCATAAAATGCTTTTGAAAAAAATATTCTTTTACCTTGTCTTTAATGATCAAAGTTTTGATAGATTCCAAAAAATACATCCCAGAGAGATGTTAAGAGCTGACAGCAGGCGCCGTACTTTTAATGAGCCTATAAGAGAATATATCTCACTTTATATTGTCGTAAAAGCCACACATGTCAGTGTGAAGATAACCAGGGAGGCACGTTCTATAACCAGGACCACACCCAACACCACTCTTGATCTTTAAATAAATGGGAATAATAATAATGAATATGACATATATTTAGATTTACCGCTCAAAAAGGTACACTTGAATATCGTTCGATATAAGTAAGCCCATAACAAAATTTAACTTCAAAAACTCCCAACTCTACCTTTGTGATCACTTGAATGATGATACAACTCTTCTGAGATATAAGGTCATACATGAGGTGACACAGTGATCCATTGAATGATGATACAACTCTTCTGAGATATAAGGTCATACATGAGGTGACACAGTGATCCCTTGAATGATAATACAACTCTTCTGAGATATAATGTCATACATGGGGTGGCACAGTGATCCCTTGAATGATGTTACAACTCTTCTGAGATATAGCGTCATACATGAGGTTACATAGTATATTAATGATGTGATCGCTCATCTGATATAAGGTCACGCATAGCAGTGATCCCTTGAATCCTCAAGATATGAGATATGAGGTCATTCGTATTTCCACGGTAGCACAGTGTTACAATGAAGGAAATACCATGCTACTCAAAGTTTTATTTTGGATAATGCCTGCACGTCACAAAGATTATCTCCTCTCTGAGATTGCATAATTCTTCGTTTTGGTGACATGCTTAAAGGATGCTGAATCAGGTGGTACCAGACTTAAGCTATTCTAAATATCGGACATTTAGCACAATATAAGGGATTTAGCATGGATTCAAGGAATTTACTTTTTACTGCTTTAGCAAGTCTATATTTTTCTAAATATTGGGCCCAGATGTTGTAATGTCCTTTGGGATGTGGCTCGAGAGGTTCTGAGACCTCATGGCATTTTTAAGGTTGCTTTGTGTTCCTATTGAGAGACTCTCTCAACCCTGAGATCCAGGACTATTAATTCTGAGATGTTAACATTGCTCTTTGTGGTATAGTGTTCCCCCTAGATGGCGCACTAGATCTTGCCATGGCACGTTCCCCTGTAAAATATAAGAGACACCATCAGATGCAGGGGAGACGGCTGGGCATCAACAAAGTCAAGCTGGCCAGGTGTATGTCTCACACAGGTGTCAAAAACCTTGCTGGAATTTAGTCAACAAGGCAAACAACAGAAACAAGGTGTGAAGTCTTTCACACATCACACATGTCCGGATCTTTAATAATCTTGATCAAGAGTTACATATTCAATCCACATTTTGTTTATCAATATTGCTTGCTTCATTTCTAAATACCCTTCATCTTTCAGGAAACCCACAGAAAAAAAGAAAAAAAAGGAATACCCCTCACTTCACACATGCTAACAGTAATTCTATTCTTTAGAATTGTGAAAAAAACACAGGTGTTGGTCGAAAGGTAAAATAAACCAAGATAATGGGACATTTTTCTGGGTAAAGAGGTAAGGTCATTGGCGGGTGTGCTATTCTATCGCGCAAACTCATTGGTGAAGAAAAGCAGCACTCCTGCCAATAACAACCCTTAAAATGCCATCTTACATGTGAGCAACTAGGTTGCCAACTAGAATTAGCATGAAACCAAATGCTGGGTGAATGGCATTCACAACATTGGGGTAAATCACATGAGTGATGTTCTTCGTTTGTAATAAGAGATTGTTTAATCAAATCTTCAATCAAATCAATGAGGCCACATGTGATTTTACAGAGATTTGCGATATGTTTGGATTGTGTGGTAATGAAACTGTGATACAAACAAACCTGAAATTAACAAAAATACACCTGATAGGATTATTGTGTTTTAATCTCTAGAAGAATGTAATTAATCCTTAACTTAAGTCCACGAACTGTCTGAAATGTTAACATGCCGTTTAGACAACAGTGAAAACATATTGATGATTTAAAATAGTGAAAATACATTGATGATCTAAAACAAAAACTCAGTAATTATGCCACACCATCTTGATAATAGCAGAGTAATGTATTGTAAAATGTCAGAGATTATTTTACAAAAAGTAATTTAGCGTGGAATCCCGTCTTATCACAGCATAGTCCACTCTCTAATAGATAAACATGAACCGTGCTCGATTAATTAAATAACGTGCATCTTCCCAAGAACTGTACCCCAGTGAACAATATGACACATGAAAAAATAAATTTAAAAAAATAAAAATAAAATAAAATAAAATAAATAAATAAATAACGAAAAAAACATGTACAGGTAACAGGACAGGTGCATCTTCTCTACAGAATAAACACTTTTAAAATCAGAAACCACGTTATATAGGATATTTCCTCGTGATATGTTAACGCTCACCAAATATTTAGAAGAAAAGAGTATAAGTTAGATGGTGAATGTGTTCAACAAGTGGTGTTAGCATGCATGAGCCATGTTTTTGTGTGGTATATAACCCTGGAGACTGCGACGTGTAGAATGTCTCTAACTATGCAGCAAATATAAATACACTGTCTCTGCATCTCAGGGCCTTGGGGTTATGTGCTGAAACGGGGACTTTAAAATAACATTTTGAGAATTCTCTCATCAGATATATATCTCTGAGAGAGCGATTATGTACACGTGTATGTAACGTGCACTATCTGCAAATTTGTTAAACGCAAGCTCAGTAATTTAGATTTTGAAGACTGGCCAAGTGAAATATTACCAATTCATTACTCACCAATTAGTCATTTTATTTTCAATAACAAATACTAACAATAACTTATGATTCACGAATAAGCGTCTTTAGTGAAAATTTGAGCGTACATTTTCATGGTTAAAACTGAAGAACAACACGAGTTTGAAAATATAACGGTAACGACAGTATCTCTTTCGGGTCCCGGATGTAGAGTAAGAACAGGCTGTATCACTCTTTCCATCTGAACATTATTCTGAACACATTTTACTTATAGACAATACACCAAAACATCTTTAAAAATTAGGTACATTAGGGTATTTTGCTTAGTTTCTAATAAGGGGCGATCCATTTGGTTTTTGTGGGGTGGGGTGGGACAGCAGTACTGGATGAATAATTTTTTTTTCTTTGGTAGGGTGGATGAATAATTTTTTTTTCTGGTGTGGGGTGGGTGAATAAATTTTTTTTCTGGTGTGGGGTGGGTGAATAAATTTTTTTTCTTGTTAGGGGCGATCCATTTGATTTTTGTGGGGTGGGGTGGGACAGCAGTACCGAATGAATAATTTTTTTTTCTTTGGTAGGGTGGATGAATAATTTTTTTTTCTGGTGTGGGGTGGGTGAATAAATTTTTTTTCTGGTGTGGGGTGGGTGAATAATTTTTTTTCCAATATCTCCCACCCCACCCCACAAAAATCAAATGGATCGCCCCTAACATTGTGGTGAGAGTATGGATGAATGTGCCGCAGCCATGGTGACTTAAGTGACTTAGATGACAGCGCTGTGCTGTAAATCTGCCACAGAGGTGCATAAAACTATTAGATGACTCTGCAACAATTGTTATTATTCAGCAAAACTATACTTGTAGACATGCCTGAGAGGCATAATCATAAATCTACCCTACTCTACGCAGTACAAAATACCTATATACTTTGGAGTAGAAAACTAGTGTTAATCGTGAGCTATCTGCAAACCAAATGATAAGAATAGGTCTCTCTCAGCCATGTGTTATTGTAAAATAACTCTTGCACCATTTCTGTCATTCTAATGTATCAAATCAAAATCAAAATAATTGGGTATATCCTAAACTTTAGAAGATATTCCATACAATGCTAAGATAGTAAAGCATTTTTTAGAAACGGGAAACGTTCCCTTTTGCGTTCGTGCAATATTCCATGAAGTTCAAATGTGTGCTCCGTTAGAAATGAGAAAATGTCTGTGATTGAGTAGTGGAACATCCTATAAGTAAGATTATTCCCGAGAAAGTTATCAAATGCTGTGCCCCCGTTGTTCACTTGCTCGTAATATTTGCGCAAAGAACTAAAAGGCATTGTCACAGCATACTTAGTCCAGGATTAAAAAAGTATTCTATAGGACACTATTCATTACTATAATTCCCTTTACGGAATCACAAACTTTTATGATTTTTTTACAAGTGCTCTTGGATTTATGAGGAATTATTAATCAATGTAAGGCTCGGGTAAATTTTGAAACAAAGAATTTAAAGATCGGATTGTACAGAACAGGAATATCCACACTTGAAGGTTATGAAAGTAAAATCAATAACTTTATATATGGATTAAAACATTCTTATCCAAGATTGTGATTTTATATTTCATCCCCCAAGTTGTATTTAACATAAAGGAGAATTGACATTGCATTGATCAAACAATTTCCGCACTAACTTAGCTTTTCCGAATCCCTGTGGTATGAATAAACTCATTTGCCATATGATAACGTAATATATATATTACGCTGAAGGCATACTGATATTTGTGCTTTATAATTATGCTTCTGTTACCAGTATTGATCCTTTTTGGTTATTTTTTTGATAATTGATAATATGTGCCTTCACTTTTTTCTTTTAATTACGCTAACAAATTTTAGTGTTTTCAAATTAGAATCGGAAGCTTGGCACCGACCAGGACTCCGCGCCCTTATCTACTCTCTGGTTTATTGTCTTCTTGCATTTCTGTACTAAAACGCCGTACATCCGATAAATAAGTTAAGATTAGCCAAATCAACTGTTTATAATTTAACTAAGGTGTGTCACCTGTCTCTGACTCGGTCAAATTAACAACTCCATACCATTTGGGGTATCTATCGAAAGGATGTGATGATAGGAATTCATTTTGTATATTTTCCTCAGTTGTATCACAGGTTGCCGGACAAAGTTTCAGATTACACTAAATGTCATATATGGACTATACACATGTAGACCAAATATGACGCAATACTCATATTGGCAGAGATATTAACTTGTGGAAAATAAGATGTTCTCTAGAACTTAGAAGCTGTAACCCCTCATGTTGAGAATGTCGGGTGGTATGCATGCATCTATGATTTATTTGGCTTTGATGCAAAGATAAAATATTTTTATTAATATTCCCGAATGTCACGAAACTTAGCTGATTTTAAAAGGCAGGATTTCTTGTTTAGTTATTCATTTACAAAAGCATTAATTTAATTTGAATTAAATATAATGTAGGAATCAAATCTTGTCAATTCACTTCCGGTCCCGTGGTGCATGTGTTGTATGCGAACAGGAAACCCATTTTCAAAATATGAATTATGTGTGTCATGTGTATATTTATGCACAATATAGGTTCTGTAGATCTTTTCTTTTGAACCGCTGAGCGATTTATGAAAGGAAATGACCGAGAAAAGGACAAAAGTAAATGAACGCCATATATTTAAGCATAAACATAGTCATTACATTGGGCAAAAACCATTTGTCAGGATTTCAGAATTCTGCCAGGTCACATTGAATTCCTCTCCTACAGACTTGCGGCGGATCAAAAACAATTATTCAAAAAGGTTTTGTACATTTTCCGTGTGCGTTTCTGGGAGGTGGCAGGAATGTCAGAAGTCTTGGACAGTTTGTATACATTTGATGTCTGTGGGTTGCAAAGAGGACACGCATGAAAAGTCTTTGGTGCCATAACTTGATGTTGTCACAGAGTCATGAACCCAGTTACCATAAATGGAACCGTTGCCATATAATATGTTCATGATATGCAGCGTTTATATGGTCAGGATCCCATTTGAAAGAGATTGTAAGTGAATTAATTACAGATGGAATCTATTATATAATATAGATTATTCAAGAGAACTGTGAAAGCACAAGTTGTACAGATAGGATGATGTCTTCAAATGGAATAAAAGGTCCAAGGATTTACGTGTGACATCACACGAAGTCATTTATGGAAAGAAAGTTAGTTTGACGTTTTCTGATACGTCGTGTATATGTGTGTGGTGTTGGAACCTATAACACAGCAGGGAAGTGTAGTGAATTGCCATATCTGCGCACAACAAAGTTTATACATGTCATCTTATAACAGCAAATGAGGATAAATATCACAGACAATAAATGGAACCCATTGTTGCTGAATGGTACAGACGCTTTTATGTGGTTCTATATGTTTAAATCATGGATGCTCCTAGTTTATAAGTGAGGATCCGAGGTGAGAGACAGTAGCCCTGCGTGGAGGGTGCAAGGGGTGGAGTGTGCTGATCACAACATCTCCCTCCTGCAGCTGAGCTTCATATAGCGGATATATGCAGGTCTGCTGGAGCATGTGTAGATTACCACAGAACATCTCACTGTATAAAAACACCAACAAGCTTCCTTCTTCCACCCTCCTTGCTGCGCCATGAGAAAGGTGAGTTTGTGAGGAAAACGCCATTTTAAAGTTGTAATTTTTGCTTGAATCGCGTTGTTATGAGTGTATGATACCATCTGTAGCTTTGGGCTGACCAGGACAGAGATATACAGACAGAGATAGCCAGGAATGCATACATTTAAATGTCCTAAAAGTTATGGAATGTGGCTCTTATTCACTCTATAATATTCGGTAAATAAATGTGGTTCATAGCCACAGTTTGATATGTTTAATATAACCGCATAGAATGATACCAAAGAGAAAAGAAGTGTTTGGAAGTAATTTGCAGATTAATTAGGAATGGTTTAGATAAGGATGAGAGAGCCATACTTAAGTTCCAGCAGCCCCGGAAGCTGGCAGGTAAACACTCGCCAGCACAACACAGCACCCGCCATAAGCAAGGATACACAGGCAAACCTGCTGATTGGCAAGTTTGTATATTATTCTTGGATGATCTTCCACACTTCTATTGCACTCCAATACGCCATTATCGGATTCATCAAATTCAAAACTCTCTCCAAACTTATGGTTAAAGGTCATTAATATATCACTAATTAGTATTTGCATTGATCTAATAGCGTTTATTCCATTTATGTTAGTTGCCTATTTTGCGAGACTCTTTTGCAAGTTTTCTCTTGTCTTTTTCCAAATAATCTTCCAAACTATTCTTGATACACCACGACATCCCAGTGAGTAAGATGTGAAATATTCAAGCATAAGTGTATTTCGTGTTAAGCTTAGAAACACTTAGAGGGTTTTAGTGTTTTTAATGTTACCAATGGTGTCAAACAGGGCTCAGTTATATCCCCGTTGTTCTTCACTCTATATGTGGATGATCTGATTGAGAAGCTTCAGAAGAGTGGATATGGATGTAAGATGGGTAACAGGTACTATGGCATATTGGTATATGCTGATGATATATTTTTATTGTCTCCTTCAGCATATGGCCTACAAATGATGTTGAATGTTTGTAGTGATTTCTCAATGCAAAAAGGCCTGCAGTTTAATGCTAGAAAGACACAATGCATTAAGTTTCATACAAAGAAATGTAACACACCAACTGTAAATATGGTGCTAAATGGAGATGTTCTGGAGTGGTATAAAAATGTCACCCATCTCAGTCACAATTTCAGTTGCTGTCTAAGTTTTAGCAAAGATATTAATGTTAGAAAAGCTTGTTTTATTACATGTGTGAATGAGATCAGTACGGAATTTGGCTTTGCCCATCCAAAGTGCAGGGCCAAACTTCTCCAGATATATGGTAGTAGTTACTATGGGTCCAATCTATGGGACTTTTATAGCAAAGAGTTTCTATCATTGTGTAAAACTTGGAATGTAGCAATACGTAAACTGTTTAATCTGCCATGGCAGACACACTGTCGATTTCTGCCACATATTTGTAACTCTTACCATGTAAGCCACATTCTGAAATGTAGATTTTTCAATTTTATGGAAAGTAATTTAGTCTCCAAGAATTGTCATATTGCTTATGTTGCTAAGATGTGCCATATGAATTCCTTGACTTGCTCAGGGAGAAATATAAATGAAATTATTTCTGAATATTCCCTGCTGTATAGTGAAAGAGACTGTTTGAGATCTCTGAGGCTCAAAATGGAGCAAGTGTATTGTGATAAAATTGCTAAGGAAATCGAAGATGAAGAATGGAAGATTAACATGATCTTAGAAATAATTGACTGTATGTATGACAATGTGGAGAATGATATGACACAGGAAGAGAATTTGTATATTTTAAATGATATATGTGTTTCATAAACTTTTAATCTAGTCTGCATTTATTGTAATTGTATTTATATGTTGTGTACACTGACTATACCATTGTTTGTAACTTTGAGTATGAATAAATGATGATAATAATTAATGTGTGGTAGTCTGAACAAAAAAAATCATGCTCAGATAATCGCAGAACGATGTATGTATTAACTAATATATAGTATAACACTCTTATTTATTACAAAGTCACTGCTTATATATTGTGTATATATTTAAAAAGTCGAGTCTAATGAAATTTATACTCATTGAGGGTAGGGGAACATTTAAATATTTTCAGTAACGACGCTATTAAGTCAAAATGCAGTCTATGGCCAGTTAAATCGTTTATTAACTTCATGTTGTTGTTTTTCCCCATATAGCTTCATAAAATACAGATATTGTGGGTTAATTGTGTGTTCATATTTTTATCTCAATATCTATTGTTCATTTAAGTTAAATCTAAATGATTAAATACAATGTGATTAATTAATCTTCTGTAACTTACGTATGTGACCGTATAATGAAATATTTAAATTTATGCTTTATTTCCATTTCTATAAATGAAAGATTTTGAAAGGCAATATTGCAACACGGTCAGGGATCAGAAAAGTATGTAAAGCTTAAGCAGCACTTATTCTGGATCTGGACAAGATATCCAGACTCTCTATCCAGCACTTCTAAAGCAAAGAAACACATGGACCATCTTAACACTGATATAAACTGAGGGCTATTTACTATCAATATATCAAACTTGTCTTACACCAAACCTTCTATTGAACACCAAAAAGCCACCAAAACAAGTGTATATATAGTATAAAGTATATTATTTCCTCCAGGGGTAGACGATTTTATAACGTTTTAGACACGTCCTTGTCAGGACGTTACCAATTATTTCATTTATCTTTGACCTAAGCATTTGGTGCTGTCAGACTCCCATAAGGTTAGGCAATATTGCTCACTTACATAACTTAACATCTACTTTACTTAACATTTACACTATCCACGCATGCATTGGCTAACCTAATTAATACATCAAAGAATTTAAACTGCTGACATGAATACTTTTCAACATTACTGTTATTTGTTTCAACCAGAAAGAAAATTTATATTTATCCTGGTTTTGAAATATCTTAAAAATTAAATGTATCTTGCAAAGTTATTCTTAGGAGTCCATTATCTCATGAAATATGCAATCTAATATTTTATTTCTCCAATTTTACAAATCTTGTGGAATCTAAAGAAGTTTTGAAAAAGACAATGATTGGCTCTGTGCTGCCGACATATGACATAGATAATATTTGCAATATGGCCATGTGTGGTAAAATAAATAATTGGAACTTCATTTATCAAGTTGTACCATAACTTTTCAAATGAGTTATTGTGTTTTAATCTGTAAATCTTGATATAGAAAAGGCTTTTAGATGAGAAAACTGTTCATGATTCCACAAGGATTAAAGGTACATTGGAAATAATGAGAGTATATGTTGAATTTCACTTATAAAATATTTCACTTCTTTTCATATTCCTGTATTTGTAGGATTAAAAAAACATTCCTTGCCATACAAATCTAAAATGTGTTAACAGAAATGCGCTCTTTGGCCTTCTCGGTTAACCAACAGAGAATATAAAACGCATTTATTTCACATGCAATCTGAGGAGCTAAGGAAGGCATTGGGGATATTAACACGAACAGGGTTAATTCTTCCATTTGAGTGTTTATTCTTTCTGACATACGTATTTCTTGTAACATGTTAAGGAGCGAAAGCTAAAATCACAAACCTTTTCAAAATCATGAAAAAATATGCATTGGGTGTGAGGAAGTAATAGGATAGGTGATAGGTGACCTCCAGATCTATCGTTCATGTGGATTGTAATGACAAATGATTTGACCAATTAAAAGTGGGTATTGACTGTTTCCATCCCCTATGACCCTTTTTGGGGTTGGTTTTTATCTTGACTGTGTCATACAGTCCTTTTTGGTTTCCACCCGTTCACTTCCCAGTGTAGCAGTTGTCTCGACCTCCACATTCTCTGGTTTGGACAGACTTTTCATTTAGTGAGCTCACTAATTGTTTTTATACACTTGTACAACAATTTTAACGTGGATACAAACTACCGACCCTTCCATTTTAATGGCCGTCTTGTTAG
Source organism: Amphiduros pacificus (assembly GCA_949316495.1). Lineage (NCBI taxonomy): Eukaryota > Metazoa > Annelida > Polychaeta > Phyllodocida > Hesionidae > Amphiduros > Amphiduros pacificus. The sequence continues at coordinate 50,336,992 of OX439001.1, read as the reverse complement.
AGCACTGGGGTACTGGGGGTGAAGCTCAGTCTCCAGCCAGTCTGAGTGAAATATTTTAATGATAATGATAATTTCTGGAATTTTTTAAAGATAATTTCATTTATAGGATACCAAACCATACCATAACCCATCTATATTAGGCTATTTGTCATCATTTGCAGAGGGCTCTTGTCCAAAGTTAGCATTTCTAAACATAATGCACCATGCAAGTTCATTTATTGTCAAACTGAAATAAGCATTTATACAAGATTAGCATAACTAACAATCATGCAAATTTGAGATTATATATGTTTTTTTGAGATATTGGTTCTGTACAACTTTACAATTGATAAAATTGTATTATAATGAACTGAGACCACTCAATGCACTGACCAAGTCTGTTCAACGTGTTAACAATTTACATGAATAACTTTTGCCAATATCCAGAATTATCATTTAGTTTTCTGTATTCAGTACGCGATTTTAAAAATTCAAAATAGTAAATCACAGAAAGGTTCTCATATTAACCAAACGCGATATTGCATATGCATAGTAAGATGGATAAAGTTATGTATATTTAGTCACTCTAGGTTAAGAACACGTGATTTTTTGTGACTGTAAGTAGGATTTTTGGCATAGAATATTTATTTTGATATAGACCTTTATATAACCAACCATGTGTTGAATTCTTGCAGCTGAAAGTAAAAACTGGTTCTATCTAGTTCTGACTGGGATAAAGATTGGGATAAACTTTCTATCACTCTCCATCGTAAAATGACCCGAGATCAGAATACTAATCTAATGTCATAATTTGGAAATAATACAATCATTAAACTATATTTCTGCACAAGAACTATTATATGCATGTGTTATGTATTAAATCATTTGATATCAAATTCTAGGCGTTTTATCAGACTTTTCTATGTTTGATAAAAAGTTAGAAAATGATACAAGTTGTGTTAATCACACAGCAGATCAAGCGGGACATTATAGTTGCGCCTTAACATTGTCCTGGTAAAGCCATTTGGCTGAAGGAGTATAATAAAAAGTGATGACGTTATTTCTTTATGTGACATGTTTATCTCATTAAATCACTGTTTAGATCATGTGTTGCAAAAAAATGTTCCTCTTGCTATTTTGGACACATGATATCAATTTGATTTCTGTTAGTCACACCATAATTGGCTTCATAATGGGCCAAACAATGATTTGGCTAAGGTTTCATGTATATACTTTGGCTGCCTTGCACCCCTCTTACTAGATAGAACCCCAGTTGACAGTTATATATTATATATATATACACTGAATGCACACAAATGCTGACAGACGTCTGATATCTTGATTCTCTCTTGTTCTGCTCATCCATATTTCTTATACTATAAAGTGTGAGTCTTAGGTGTTTAAGCTACTGGCAATATGATTAATTCAAATATTGACTTTTACTAATACAATAAGGCTAATGTCTCAAACATTTCTTTGCTGTCATTAATATTCCAGACATGCATACAAAATTCGTTGTTTTCTCATTCTGTCACCAATCCTCCTCATCTGTTACATTAAATGTTAAGTTTGAGTTATGGAAATTGTTTTCATTCTTATTTGTAATACTTTCATCGGGAGCAGAACTGTGTAATTGACTTCAAGTTCAGTCTAAAAAGCCAACATGGACCGCATGTAACACGACACCAGGATAATTGTAATATATGCCTGTGCTGTACCTGGTTCTACTTTCACCTGTCAAGTGTCTTATATATCATTATCAATGATAAATCACATTATATTATTTGTTTATTTTCAGACGAGTAGTGGTGGGGGCAGTAGCGGCTATGGCTCCAGTTTAGGCAGGACGAATTACGGTGGATATGGAACGGTAAAATAACCTTAACATATAAGATAAATAGATTCTAAGAGCAAAAATGAATAAGTTATATTGCTCTCAGAATGAATAGAAAACCTCAATTAATGACGGGTTGATTATGTTGTATAATTTCTAACAATGATATCATTTTAACTTCATATAAAGGTGTTTTTCATCATGAGTAATATTCAATCTAAGTATATAAACAATGAAAGCATTGGTGAAGGCCATTTTTATAAATATCAAATATATATCAGGAAGAATGGTCTGATATGTAAGTGGATAGCTACTGAATTAATGTAACCCTTGTGGCCACCCATCTAATGCTGGTGATGCCGGCTTTAGCCTCTACTATCAGAGTACCAGGAAGGGGAAATGGTTGCCATAGTAACCAGGTAAAAGTGAGGTTACCTTGGTACCCAAGTCAGTGCTACGCTTCGGGTCATAACGCTGCGCCCCCTGTAGGGTGAATGGCTACTCACTGTATATGATTTATATGTGTGTTGCACGGAAAACAAATACAGAGAAATGTGATATTTTGGTAGCTTTGATTTATTTACCTATTTATATTTTCAAATGATTCATACCCTTTTTCCACTGTATAAATGAGGTGTTTATCCATTGAGTTAATGTTAATAAACGACGTCTTAGTCCGTTGATTTAATGTTAACATATCATGTGTTGCATCCTGATTCTTATCAAGATCTGGGGTGTATCTAATTTCACAACATGGTCCAGATATAGCCCACCTTATAATCTATGATCGTCAAGGAACCCAATCACCTAACATAAATATTCTGATCTTAGCAGAGGGCAGAATCAATGAAATGATTTCTAAAATAGACTTAACTTTTGTCCACAGCAAAGAAAAAGAAAATAAAAAATATGTTATTCTATTTTCACAATAAAATAAAACCGAAACGATAAGTTATATTTTAAAAGGTATTGCTAAGATGTGTTTTGTTGTGTGTTTCAGCTGGCATCTGATGCTGGTTCCACCCGTAGTTATGGAAGCCAGAGGAGCTATGGAAGTAGCAGCAGTGGAGGGTCATATGGCTATGGTGCTGGATCAAGTTCCTTATCCAAACCACTGGACAGGAGTCTCAGTTATGTCAACCTCAACAAAGGCAATGTTTCCTCCATGAAGGAACGTTTGTCTGAACGCATACCGTCCCGTGACCGGTTTTCCTCCCTGGACCGGTCGGGATACACATCCGATGTGGGAAGCAGCAGCACTAGGTCATATGGTTCCTCCTCAAGATTGGACAGAGCGCCATCTGTGTCACGAGACTACAGCTCACGAGACTACAGCACCACGCGAGACTACACCAGCCGTGCCCCTTCTGTTAGTCGTGACTATGGCAGCAGCACTAGTCGTGACTATGGCAGCAGCAGTCGTGACTATGGTAGCAGCAGTCGAGACTATGGGAAATCTAGTCGTGACTACAGTAGCAGCACCAGGGCGCCCTCAGTCAGCCGAGATTACAGTAGTAGAGCGCCCTCTGTGAGCCGTGACACCGGTCGCTACACAAGCCGCGAGTCCTCACCAGTGAGAACCTCCTCCAGGTCCTATGGAAAATCAAAGGACACCAGCTCCTCTTATGATACATATGCTGTTGAAAAAGAGCGAGCCAGGAACAGGGATTCAGTTTTAACTCCATATGAAATCAGACGCACAAGAACCACAGATTATAACCTAACCCCATTTGCGTCGCGTCTCTCCACGTCAACTCCAGAAGATTACACCCATCAAACATCCAAAGAATCTAAGAAGAAAGCATCATCAGAATCAGAATCCAGTGACAGTATCGCTGAGTCAGAAATGGTCAGTGATGACGAAATGGATCCTGATTTTCATTATGTTGTTTCCCAAGGAACAAATCCCAAAGACTCTGAAAGCCCAGAAAGAGAAACCAAAAAGAAAAAATCGAAAAAAAAGAAATCAATTTCGAGAACAAAGATAAAATTATTACAAAAGAAGGTTTACAAGAGAAGAAAAGATAGGCCTGTAACTATCGACCAAAATATTCAGGTAGACACAGAAGAACTTGAGCGCAACGGTCGTCGCTCCAGTCGTTACGGTTCAGGCAGCAGCTACAGTGGGAAATATTCATCTTATGGAGGTAGTAGTTCGTATGGTAGTGGGAACTATTATGGGGGATCATCTAGATATGGTGGCACAGGTTACGGAAGCAGCTACACAGGCAGATCGAGCTATACAACTCCGAGAAGTAGCTATAATTCAAATAAAGATGACACCAAAGCGGGTTCTTCATCTAGAAGGTCTCGGATCGACAGCACTGAATCAGATAAATCCAAAACGAGACATTCCTCTGGAGAAGAAAGGAAATCAAGAAGAGATTCTGGTTCAAAAGACAGTGGCGCTGTCAAACAAAGTGGTTTTGTCCCAAGGAATAGAAGGCGAACAGTCGATTCAGATGATGACAGTGTATTTGACGATGATGCTTCCAAAGCAGCGGTGGAAGAAGAGAAGTCTCCCAGGAAACAAACATCTTTCTTTGAGAGGCAACAGAGGCAGAAGGCAGAAGCAGTGTCACCTCTTACCTCAGAAAATCTGAGCTTGAAAGAAAGCATAGACAAAGTAAGAAGTTGGAAGAAGCAGCTCACGCACACCCCACCTGAGTCACCAGTGTCACCTGGTGAACTCATCAGGCAATCTACACTGAAATCAGGTAGTTCTTCTGATGCATTTTCTGAGGGTGGCCAGAAGGGCAAAATGTATGCTGGCGTTCCCCAATTCCCGACAGATGCTAATGATGTTATTGGCGATGAGTCCCCAAAAATATCAAAGGGCAAAAAAGGAAAGAGCTTGAAACTAAGCATGGATAGGTCACCATCACCGTATGATAATTTGAGAGTTGGAGGAGTTAGGGGAGGGAGATCGCCTTCTCCATATGACAATATGGGATCAAGAGATCATCTTAGTCCAGGCACACCAAAGGTTTATCCAGCAAAGTCAGTGGAGAACATGGCTAATTGTGAGGACAATCAATCTGCCATGAACCGTGCTCAGTCTATGATGTCTATAGACTCAATAGGACGTAGGAAAAATCTTAAAAATGCAAAATCCATGGACTCCCTGTCATTCTCTACAACATCATTACCAGATCTGGTTGCCCCTGATACCAATAGAAGAGGAAGCTTTATCAGTGCCATTACTGACATTGACAGTTTCCTTGATTTCACAGAGACTGAAGATGACTTCGACGATCTTTCTGATGAAGAAGATAAAAAGAAACAAAAAGATAAAAAGAAAAAGAAACTAAATCGTTCCGGAAGGCAAAAGGGTCTTGTTTTGGCACCTTTGGCTGAAGACGAGGAGTCTGGGTCTCCTACTCACAGGAAGAAAGCATTTAGGAGACAATCCACTAGAGAAAGTGTCTGTACTCAGGAAGATGATGACTATTATATATTTATAGGGGAATGGAGGGATATTGATGAGATCCTGGGTGATGAAGCTGAAGACAAAGCAAAATTGCTTAATGGACCAAAAGGGCAAGGACAAAAACTGACCCTGCGCATTCCATCTAATGATGCTCACGTGCAGCTAGGTTCCGCTGAGAGTTTATTGGACACTCCAGTCCCCCAGACACCAGACCTTCCATTGGCACCTATTCCCTCGCCCAGTCTCCCGTCCACTCCCAGTACCCCCTCATTGCCTAACACCCCAACTCCCGGAAGCAAGGCCCAGTCTATGGATCAGATCAATGAACTTGGAAAAACATCTGGTAAACTTAGTGCAGCAGACAGGAAGGCCAGTAAACAAAGAGCAAATAAGGCTAAATCTGTCAGTAATCTGGATGACTTGGATGGTCTTTTAGATAATATAACTAAAACGCCAAACAACAGCTTAAAAAAGAAAAAGAGAACAGGTCAAGTAGATCAGGCATCTACCTTTGATATGTTTAAATCTGCAAATGAAGACAATAAGGGTCGCTTGGTTGATATCAATATTGAAAATAGTAATAATGAAATACCCACAGGACAACTCATTGACCTCAGCTTTGCCAATTTATCATCAAGCGAGCGAAAGTACCCTGAAAATTACAGCAAAGAAGCTATCAATCAGACGCTGGCATTGCAAAAGAGTAAAGGCAAGAAGTGGGTAACCATCACCGAGCTGTTGGACATCTGTAAGAAGCCAGTTGATATCAAGCCGCCATGGTTGGAAGAAGAGGAAGACAATGCGTTCAAAGGATACAACAACATGGTACAACTCCTGGAAAATTGGGGCATTGATGTCAAACAGGTATATACATACACCAGAGGCCTACACAGTCTAGGCATTCATACCAGTGCCTTGTTCACTGTTACTAATGCATGAACCACGATTGGTGTTAAGATATCTGATTAAAACAGAGATGTTGGTTTCATATCCATGAAGTAACATGTCCGTAAGATCTACCCTTTGCAACGTACCCCATTTGACGTACCCCATATCGATAGCAATTTGCTTAGTAATATTGCCCCAAGAAATAAATGAATGACCGTAAAGTAATATCCCTATTATGATCATGATTTAGAGTAAATTCAATATACTATTCCAAGAGTCATGATGTCATCACTGCCGATATAAGGACACCATCGGTATGACTCAGTAAGATATAACACACCAAATTGATATGCATGTAGAACATTGGCTGGTGAATTCAGCAATATCCCTCCCGTCTTTTTAGATATGTTCCTCAATTATTTTATGGCACTGTATATGTCATTGCATGTCCTGATATGAGCGTTCGTGGGGGGTCAAATGTGCTAAAGTAAGGGGCTCCAGTCCCATAAAGTAAGGGGCTCCAGTTCCCAAAAGCCCCTCTAGCCACAGACCCCACTGGTTCTCGAAGTTTTAAACGTCATTAGTAATACTGGAGCTAGAAATAGATGAATAACAGCATTAATTCAAGACTTTATAGCATGTAAATACAAATACCGACATTATCCTGATTAGTTTAGAATCATGGTTATATGATTATAAACATACTGAGTATATCTCTGCAAAATACTAAATAATAATATCTTAATTCGTGTGGATCCCCTCATGCACGCTTTTTGTACCGTATTAGCAACACAGGCAAATCACTTTTGTTATATTGTACTAACATCTTTTTATTGCAGACGATATGCCGCAATACTTTGACATATGTAAATATCAGTTTACACAAGGATATATTTTACCAGTGTGAGGATACATAACACTACATTATATGAAAATCTCATGACTTTAAAACCCCGCGAAACTCTATCCCCGTGTTAAAACGAGTTGAACGAACCACAAAAAAATCACCAGATGTCACCCATGTATTGTTTGTCCTATTGTGATATATATTTTCTAAAAGAAATATTCGTAAAAGCTTTGTAGTTTTAGATAATGTAAAGATTTACAACAATTTACATGATATTAAAACTGAAAATAATTCGTTAATTGGCGATTAAGGTTGTACTTAACTATCGCTTATAGTAGATTTAAAAGACCAATGATGACAAAACTGCCAAAGTCAAATTTATGTTTGCAATGATTATAACACACCATTAATATCAATGCAACAATTCCAGTCATTGACTTATCAAATGAAGGGATTTGCAGAATCTCACAAATTAACCAGGTTTCTATAGGGACCTGTGCACAAGCGGTCATGCAGTATATTTTTTTCTTGAATGCTAAATGACAGACATTAGGGTGAGAATTTTATTTGTGGACAACAAACTGACAAGGTGGAGCTGAAATTCTATATGGATTCAAAATTAGCACTTTTCAAAATTGAGATTAAATACTCTAAAATGGGTTGAAAACTTCTTTGTTGGTTCAAAGCATCACCAGTCAATCAACTTTTTTTTTTACTTTCTTTTTTCCAGCAAAACACGTCCCCATTTTTTCCTAGCAGCCTATAAAACTTTATTTCAAAGCAGTTCAATGTATATTTAATGTGTATTAGGAGCCAGGTTCTTCTACACCATCTCATTTCGATGGTCTAAAAGCGAGTAATAAATATACACCAATGAGGCACGCTGAAGATCATGATCTGTGACGACCTGCAAACCACTGACTGTCGCCCATCGTGCCCAAGGCTCAGGCGACTGCAGAGCGAATCTTCACCGAGTAGTAGTAAATATAACATGTCTGGTATTGTCTTCTCAGGTGGACTATAACTATCATTTGATAATTTCTCATGCCCCCTCTCCAACATATGTTTGAGGTTTTATTTTACAGTACATCTTACATTCCACAAGGAAGGTAATTGTGATGCAAAATGTTCTGTGGAACCTGACATGTAATCTCGTCGTCATGAAAGTGAATAATTCTGAGTAAATCAATCTCATTTTCTCCAAAGGAACATTTGTCAGACCTTCGGTCCCCGTTCTCCGGATAGAAGCTGTGTCGCCTTTGATTGGTATGAGAAATATGATTATTCCATGGAGTTGTACAGATGTAAACCTTTCCGCGTGGCAAGCATATCGTGTATTGTGAGATATCGTGAATAATGTTCACGTGTTATTCGCAACCAACAGTTTGACATTTGACTCAAGAAACGGTGAAAACGGTTTTTCCCGGTATGCGTGTCCCCAACACACGCCAATATCTTGACACACTGAGGGTTGATGTGGGATCCAACCTGAACGAGGGGCATCTGGTGACGTCACATACATAGGGAGGCTTCACCGCCTTTATTTACGCGCCATCTCTACGCCAGAACTATATTTTTTTGTTTATCTGTGTAATAAATCTATATTTATTCTTTTTCCCCTTTAATAACCAGGAATAATAACTTTAATATTGAAAACAATGATATATACGTTTTAATAATACTGTCACAAAATAAAAGTTTATAAAAACCTAAGATATGCGTGGAATGCGACTAGCAGCAGACAGCGCGCAGTGATATGAACGAGAGTGAAGCGGCTGCCAGAAATATACACCAAATCGCCGAGCAGTTGTAGCAGAGAAGGAACATGGCTACCTTGCAATGTCGGGTTCAGTACCTTGACGATACTGACCCGTTTTCGAGTACAACTTTCCCCGAACCGACTCGGCCGCCGACATATACATTCCTTACCAATGTACCGTTGTGTAACCAGATTGCTGGCGTGAAGCGACTTCTCAAATCGCCACACAAAGTAAGTTTCTTGCAATGTTTTGGTAGGCAGTTAATTCTCTTGAAAGTTTGACAGTGTTTCCGACGGTGTATCTTTCTCTCAGGTGAGAAGCATCAGACTAGAACGGCTCTCCCACTGCCGAGCAACGGGAAAAACCGAGCTTATTATGAGAAAACATGCAATACTTGTTAGATGCACATCTGTAACATCAATATGTGGTCCCAGTAACATTTTTGTGTGCACTTCAAGACGTAAACACTAATGTTTATTTTGATGTTTAATTGCTGGTATATTGAAAGGTGCATTAATTTTCGCCCACCTGTTCAGGTGAGAACAAAGATTCATATGATATATTTATATGATATATTAAAGATTTTCTCATGGGATCTATACAAGGGCAACCATTTGAAGCTAATGACAGTAGATATAAAGTTTCCTAACTGTCCAGAAATGACATTTACCATGATTTTGAGAGGCCTTTAGGTAAGGGAATATGAACAGATGACCTGATAAATTACAGATGAAATATCAATCATCACAGACTATCATCACTTCGTAAATATATCAATATTGGCTTGATCTTTAAGGCACATTAACTCATAGCTTATTTAGAAAATAGGGTAAATGTGATTGAAAACTAAATACTGAAATTTAGTTTTCAATCACAAGTGATTAAATATATATATTTAATGAAGAAACCTTTCAACAACTCATGTAACAAAGATGGGAGACATTTTTAAAAAACAAAACAAAATTTAAGTAAACAACACAAAAATGAAACAATCATTGCAAACATATGGGGTAGCTAAAATTATCTTTGTTCAAAGACATTTGACTTTGTATTTGAATGAATTTTTGAGCACAAATCAATGCATAGCCATATGTTTGTAGTCTCTAATATGCAGTTAACTGCATTAAAATACCTTTTTCTATCAAATTGACAATTTCTAGCAGCGATGGACGACATCTTGTTGAGCTTATTGCTTTGTAAATAATGATGTCATCACTCACTATTTTTTCTAAATAAAGGAATATTTTCACATGTAATGGCGCACATGCAAAATAGACATGTTCATGGTCCAAGAAGAACACTCCACAATGGCATCAGTTGTCCGAATCATATTGACCACAGAAAATATGACTTACAAAAGACAGGATATCACTACACTTTCCCCAATACTAAACAATCACAGAATAACAGAGATAGTCCCATTTCCAATAACCATGTGCCTATCAGCAGTGTATATAAACAAGAAAAAGTGGTGCTCCACATGTAACATGGATGGGAAAAAAATTAACAAAAAAAAAAATTACAATAAACAAAACAAAAATTACAATACAATGCCATCTGTCTTTCCAAAAAATGATTAGATAAAATGATATATATATAGTTGCAAATAAAATATTTAAAATAGCAGATCTACATAATGATTTCCCAATAGTCTGAATGGATTGCTCTTGTTTTTTTGCAAAATATAATAACCACCTTTTATTATCATTGATGTACTGATATAGATAAACCAACATCTTTCGATGGTACTTAACTTTATCTACATTATTTTTTTATAAAAACAAGAAGATATTTGTGACATTTTGATAATTGAAGTGGTATTTTTTTTAGCTTGAAGATTGTGCACTACAGTTGTATAAGTACAATGGTGGACAGGGAGATTTTGGAACTTACCTGGATCCTGAACAGAGCCTAGAAGAACAATGGGACGACCTAGAAGGCTTCTCAGAGCAGTAAGTACCACTAAGTGTGATTTTAGACTAGTTTTCAACCAGGATGCAATTATTTGGAAATCTACAGTAAGATAGATACACAAAAGAAAGAAGGAAAATAATAATATTTTTACATTGAAAAGAAATACTTCTCTGAAGGCAAACTAAATTAAACCTCAGTTCATGATGAGATTGTTAGTAATATATGGGGGTCATATTAAAATGGACTAAGAAGGATCTGTCCTGATTTTCTATTTACATCCTGCAAATCATATGTTTAACTAATCTTTCAAAAACAAACAGTATTTTTTTGTCTACTGTTTAAATAATCTTCCATAATGAGAGTGAGATTGAACCGGATAGTGTCATACCAATTACCCCATTAAAGGAATCTATATACAGTATGGATGTGGCATATATATAATTTGAGTCCAATATGAATCAGTGTGGTGGTATTGTGATGATGAGAAGGGTCACTTGATACCAGATGATGTGACATGACAATATGGGAGATATGCCACATGGGCCAAGTCAACATAAGCTGACCTCTGGTCATCATTTCACATGTGTGCACTCTGCTCTCTCAATGTTCAGCATCTCTACCTCATCTGGCCTACACCTCACACTCCTCTAACCTGCCTTAACAAAACAAATACATAAAAATGATAATCAGATAATTTTCAACTGAAGCCCAGGCTACATTCATAATTGTCATTTTGCTCCCAATACTTTTAAAGACTATAAAGTGCCATGTATTTTGATATCCTGTATTATGACATAGGTTTGATATGATATGATGATTGATATCTAGGCAGCTCGGGGTAATCTCTGGCAGTGTTTGCTGACACTTGATGCTAGGATATGAGCGAGTGTGACACAGTGAGGGCCTGGTTCCCTCACAGGTCAGTGTCGAGAGGGGCCCTCTGATAATAGTGACCATATCTTGAACCGGACAATTCACTCTTCATTAACACATTATTATGCAGGCTTATTTATTATAGAGCATAAATTTACTCTTAAATCTCATCAGTAACAAGGATCTTTACACAGTAAAACTAATTATCACTAGGACTGTAATAAAAGCTCTCAAATAATGGGAAGAATGCAGATATTGTTTCATTTCTAGGTTATCAAATGTTAATTGTGCTTAAATTTGGCTCTGTATACTTGCATTATGCATTGTCTATCGATTTGACCAGGTGATAGCAACATGTGATATTTTCCCCAAAACTACCTTTTATCATCAGGACCATCATGTCATTTATTTTTTATAGATTCAACATGTCTTAATGTTGGCACATCATAGAACTTTCATACTTTTTTTTAGCTAGTCTGACTATGTATATATGAATTGATTAATGTTGAAAAAAATGTTACTTTTTATGGCTGTGTGATAACCAGAATCAATGCTCTGTATATTCATATGTTAAAGATCTCAGTGCTGAGTTTTGTGTGCCTGGTTGTATCTATAGACAAATGTCTGAATACCAAACATAGTTGATATATCTCTTCTAGTCTCATTGATATAACTTGCCCAGGAAGTTTGTTATTTTCAAATAAGTTCAAGACTGCTTATCAATCCTATCATCAGAAAAAAATGGAATAGATACACAAGTTGATATACGATGGACCTTATTGCCATGTTTGATGTTTGAGTCATTCATAACTTTGACTTTGAACTCTCTTTTTATGTGTGACCAAGTTGATATTTGGATAACTGGTCAGTAGTTATGCAAGGGTATGCGATTATCTGTGAAGCACAAGCATAACCTAAAATATGTGGAATAGTAAACTAAACATGGTTTAAGCATTAGGTAAGCTGCACAGCTCTTTTTATACTGTGCCATCTTGATCTTTCAGAATATTGTATTCGTCATAGATCATAATATATAGCAGGCACATGTATACTTTCATTGTAAATTTTAAACTTTCCCCACTCAATAAATCAAATGTCATCAATTTGTGCACATATGACAGCTTGATTTTGATACTTTCTATAAAAAAAATCACCCACATCAGTGTGTTTATTACATTGTTTTCAACAGCACAGTGTTATTTCTTTTTCAGAGAAATCTTTCTTGTTCCATCTTAACAGGTCCATTTATTGGCCCAGCAACCAGCCAATTTGCTACTTATTCCCCCCAAAAAACATTATGTTGCTTGTCATAAGTTTTCAATATGTTCAGTGTCCCAATCCAGTGAATATCCAGTTTGTTGTTAAAAGGGTTAAGTCATTTATAACTTGGGTAGAGTGTCCCAGGGGCCTATTTGTTGTGATCCTTATCTACTTTTATCTTGTGTTGAATCCAGAGGTAAGCCCTCATCATGTGTTGATATTTATTGGATCTCTTCCTATTTCTACTGACCACAGTGTTGGCTAAAAATAATTGCTGCCTGCCAAAGTGTAGGCAGCCTTCCAAGGGAAAGTAAATTTAAATTGATGATCAATATTCTGGCAGTCACATGGGAATGATATTTGTGCATTTTATATAAATCTTTGCACTCAAAGATCATTATCAAATGTAATAGATCTAACTTTGCTCCACCCTTCTTGTAAGCAAGAAATCTGGGATCACCGGGATGGATAGTGAGGTCTAAAATATAAACAGGGGTGAGGCACTGACGGGATTCATGGTATTTGGCCAGAAAATAAATACCCAAGGGTCTAGACTCTATAAATCTATTTATAGATGAATTCCAGAATAATTTAAATGTACAGAGGTATATTTTTGTTTGTTAAGGCCCCATTACCAAGCCAATAGAGTGTTGACTTTTCCTTGCAATATAAGGCTATGTTGATCACACTGTAATAATTTTTACACACAAATACTAATTTGATTAACCTCAGATATTTGTGAAAGGCAAAATGATTTAGCTTAGGTATTGTTGCTAATAGCAGCCTGAAGTTAACCGAAGCCAGATTATTGATGAAGGATCTGTAGACTACTGACTTTGCAATCAACATTTCCTCATGTTAAGTTCACTGCATAATGGATTATTGCTAATTAATATTGATTTGATCAGATTATATGCTGGTAATCATTATGATGATTATTATATAATAATTATTACCTTACTCTCTAAATATGAAGAAGAGAGAAAGTCCGTGGTTATTAATCACTTGTTATTAATTGTGTTTGAAGAAAGAAAGTTATAACTCAGTCAGTTCATCCTAAAAGTTAATGAATATCGAAGAAGAAAAAAATTGGCAATATAATTCTCATTAATTTACAACAATAAATAATGAAAATATCAGATATTTTGGATCACCGGATAAGTTGTACTAAATATTGCCTGTATATTATCTGCAGAGAACACATGTATGTAAAAATTATGAGCTTACTCATAAAGTATGTGAATCTGTTATGCAAGATTTTGTAATAAACGATCATAACCCGGTGATATTCAGGTGGAGAATTACAAACCTATACTTATAATGTTTATAGATTAAATGGCATTCAAAGCTTACAAAGGATCCCTGAAACTACCCTTTATCCCTTGGCAAATTTTGAGGAAGGGGTATATTTGGAGTGAAATAGCTTTTATTTCTGAGTCTACATGAAATATCATTTAAATAATTGTATTTAGACTAAAATATTTTTCATTTATTGAACAAAAAGTGTTTTTTGTTCTTATATTGCCGGACAAATAAAAGTATCATTTTATCTACTATTACATTGTGACTACTTCTTGTTTGATATGCATTAAACTTATGTTTATTGTAGTAATATGTTTTCTCTGGATATCTACCAAGAATTTAAGCTTTTCATTGAGTGGGCCTGGTTCTTTTATATGGGGGGAAATCTTGTATTTACTACCATATTATCTTTGCATAGATCCATGTTATTTTTTCTAATCAGTTGCATATCAAAAGATCATTGCACAAGTAGAATAGAATGTCCAATTTCTATTATGCTTTTACTTTGAACCTGAAATGATTTAGATATTGTGAATATCTGTTTTTCATGGAACGCTACCACAAACTGGCCAATTAGACGATATTGTGCATTGATTATGTGGAAAAACCAGCCATAACTGTAAAGAGGCCCCTTCACATATTGCTTTTCATTGTTTATATTCATATAAATTGTTGCAATTTTGATCATGTGATGATTTCTCATGTGCTCTTTTCATGATAATTTCTTTTGTGTTATATAAATATATTCTTCTTATAACCATGGAAATATATAGAGCTTTTTGTTATGCTGTATACACAAAATTCAAGGAAGTGTAAGTTGATAGTTGAAAGGGTCTGACATAAGATTTTATTGTTTGTCTGGTAGATCTCAGCACTTTATTCATGTTGATGATGTCATGAAGCATTTGATTTCTACTTTATGCTCTGATAGCCACCCTCAGTTTGAATAAAGATATCAGATCTGAGTAGAAAGTTCTCTTTTGCAACAAATATAGGCATGGATAGATAATAGATGAACTATTTATCACACATAAAAAAACTCAGGATTGATGGTCGATGAGACAGATCTCTGAGCATATTATATGTCTGCATAGTTGTGGTCCAGGTATACTGATGTGACAGGAACCTGAGGTATAATATGGGTTTATTTTACCTGGTCAGGAGGGTAGGTCACGAGCTGGGGGTTAGCTGGGTCAAAGGTTATAGTTCATGCAGAACTGAAAAAAATGCTTAATAAACAGGTTGGTGCAGTCCAGCTTGTGGATAATTCTTTCTATGCAATAATAACAGTAATTATGAAGACCCATTATGTGCATAGCATCATTAGAAAGACAGGGGCATAATAGCAAGCTTGAAGGAATGTCACTGGCAATGTTTGAGGATCCAATATTCTCTCAAAACAAATTATTTTGTGTTCATTAAGATGTGAAAAGGAGGAAACTAATTTTAAATATCAATTTAAAATATTTCATCAGAAGCATCCTTTGATTTGATAAACAGTTGGATTTGACATTGCGACTTGTTGTTTGTTGCTCCTGACACTCGCAAAGTAGAAATACTTCACCATAAATGTGAACAGTAGACATGTTTGCATACACTCTGTGAATATTTTCGTTATGGTACAACAAAGCAGAAATATAGATAAAAAAACACTAACAGAAGAGAGTATAAAATCTCAATGATTGGCCTTGTATGCAATAACAATGAACTCTTGGGGAAAAAGTGCATTCAGTGTTGCTCTGGTTATTATGGATAGTATTTTGTTAACGGTTGTGCCTATGCCACAGTCCGTGAACGAGGTCTTGGGAAAACTGTCGCTTACCACTTGCCATCATTCAACAGTCACGCAACCAACCTTGCATATATATCAATTATTTTATTGTGGCCCAAGATGTTCTCTCTCTCATTATAGGTCACAATATATGTATTAAACATGCAAACTGCAATGAGCATGTTCTCCATCTTTAGACATGCCTGATGACTTGTTTGGCCGTATGTATTCATAACATACCTGGCTAATTGAAGCAATTATGTATAAAAGAATTCCCCATCGATGAAAATGAGTGTTTAATGCAAAATAGTATTAAAAAAAGTATAGAGTTTGTGTTGAATGTTTTGAACATAGAAATATCAAATTTGTATATATATATTTTGTCATTAATACCAATTCACAGCTTAATCCTCTGTCTTTTTAGGAGAATGGTAAATATGTTTATATCTATATGGTCCAAGATGTTCCTCCTTTTCTGAAGATTTGTAATACAATTGTAACCCATTTCTAAATTGATTATATTAAGAAGGAAGAAAAAACTGTCAGTTCTTACAGTGTGTCTCCATTATAAGGCATGATATCACACTGTAAAAAGTACATGTAAGCAATTGTGCATCTAATACAACTTGCACAAATATACAAAGGGACATGGTTAACTTTGCTGTCTTTCTTCCTGATATGCTGTTTTGCACCATCAGCCCCCTTCTCTCCCAATCATCTGAACATGTACAATGCAGATCATACATATAAACCACAGTCTGACAGAGTTACATTTGTTTTCAATGTTTAACTTATTATATATGGATATAAGCTTTGGGAGTTGGAATATAAAGCTGGTCCTGGACTGGTAGTGCTACTTTATATGTTTAACATTCATGACCTCAGAATATTGTGCTGTTTGCAATGTTTAGCCTTTGTTTTTCTGACCTGTCTTGTGTGGGTCAATCTTTTTAGCTCTATTTAAACTTGTTTAAAGAGGCTATGATAATATATGTACAAGTATACAGTGAATACAAGGGGGGTTGGCTTTGACATTGTGAATGGCCTGGAAAGAAAGTGCAAGGATAAACATCACATGCTTCTGTTTGAAATGAAAATATTAAACTTACAAAAGGTCATTGTTGGCAGAAATTCTTTCAAGAAATACCTGTGTATGATGTAATAATTCAACAAATAATATACAAGAGTATGAATAAAGTTAGATTTGTTGAGATTGTTACATTGAATTTAAATTGACCAATGATAACGTTAGAAAAACATAATTTTTACATGAATTCATGTTATATGGTTTTTCTACTTGCAGAAAGAAGAATGCGATAATTTTACGGACACAGTTATCAGTGAGAGTTCATGCATGTATAGGTAAGTAACCCATATCAAGTCTTACAAAAATGACACTGTTGTGTATTACTCAGCTGGTATCTTTGTATTGACCTAACATAAGCAAAGTAAAAAATCAAACAGCCTTTAAGTCGGTTCAGTATTTACCATTTCAGAGAGCTTATCATGTCTTTCATGTTGCATCCATGGTCACATTTGTTCCCATATATATACAGTGTCACAGAAGTCTGGTTTACTGCATCAATATTATGATCACCATAGATACACAGTGCAGTGCCATCTGATGGGTACCATGGTGATTAGTCTGTGTGGATAAATATAGAATAACATCCATAAGATAACTTGAATGTTGACATTATCACAACTGTGTCATGGGCCAGTTGTTTCATTCATTTAGATATTTATCACACGATCACTCTTCTGTTGATTTGTTCAACTCTGTAGATGTTTATTATCAGCATTGCTGTCACCGTCAGCATGTTAAGTGACTTCAAGTGGCAATAAACATGAACAAAACCCTCCAAAATAGACTCAATAGGTCTGATGAGAAGAATATTTTATTAATATGGATTATTGTGAAGAACCAAACAGATGAAGCCTTCAGCTTAAAATACACATTATAAGTAATAATAATTTTCAATAAAATATCTTTATTATTAAAATATATTAAAATATATTATATTGTACCAATAATGCCATATACTAGGATTTAGGATGAATAGGATAATCATCTTAAAACCTAGAATTATATTAAAGAAAACAATGAACTGTTGTCTCTTTATTGCAATATAAGGAATACTATATGATTAAGAAGGAAGAAAGAAGTTAGACAAGTGTCAAATAAGAGGTTTGAAGTTGTTATATTTTGTCCGTGCCCTATGTTGACATTGAAACTTTTATTTAACTGTTTTTGTTTTTCACCCCCCTGCAGCTTATCAGGGGGTAATTGACACAGTCCTGATAATGCAAAGGAAGTGGAGTTATTTCACTTGTTATACAATCTTTATCCAGTGCGGGACACATTTAATGTACTGTTTGAACACCCCATATAAAGTGACCTTGACTCGTATTCATAAACACAGCACTGTTCTGATTTATCCCTGGAATGAATTGATCAGAATTTTTTTTACAAACAAGTTAAAGTCTATGAAATTGGGTATGGATGATTAAATATACACAACTCACCTGTGCAGAATGAAAAATGCAGAAACCCTTGACAGACATGAAACTTGATCTGTGAGAATTGGTGGCTGAGACAGGTTTAGTATCTTCCCTGCTGGGCATGGGGAGAAAAGGGTTAAAGAGGCAAGCAAGATTAGTGTAAGATGTCATAGACAGTTAGTTATATGCAGTTGATACAATCATTTCCACACTGATGCAACTGAACTGAAATTTTAGAAGAATTATAAAAAAAATGTTACAGATATTGATGTGATACTCATAGTCAAGTGTATTGCTTAAAAGCTTCTTAAATGTGAGTTATATACACTTTTACACTGACATCTCTGTGATTACATGTTTGCAATGTAATGGGTTAGCCAAGTACTGATGTCCGGTGATTATTGCTATTAGCAAGTACATGTCTGCTCAGAGACGCTCATTATGATGTCATGATTGCCCTGTCTCCACCCCATCTTGATTTGATAACCCCCTACCCTCCTTATAAATATGAAGAATGATTGATGTCTTAGGTTATAGGATGGAGATATATCCCCTTTAGGAATTTATATTGAACAAAGGGAAAAGAAATCATAAGATTGTTGTTGATGTGTCTCTCAAAATCATCAAAGCTTTGTCTTGATACCTGGTTTGATAAGATGAGGGTATTTTGGTTTGTGAAGAATTGACCCCCAACACAGTTGCCTGCCTTGTGGGGGTCATCTGTCAAAGATAGGATGACCCCGACAGCCACCCACCCTAATTATCACCCAGGGTGAGCCAGTAGAAGACATCTATATGCACCAGGTCCAGGTGGAAATATGGCAGTCACGAACATGTACAATTGATTGCTCTATTTTCTGTCTGGTTTCTTGCTGATGTGAAGAAAAAAGTACATCACCAGAAATATGTCACAGGATATAAATACAAAACACATGCACATAAAACTCTCATCAAAGATTTTATTATTATTATTTTTTAGAGTTATTATTAAGTCCAAGTTAAAAGATTTGATAGTTCAAGAAATTCCAGACTTTCTTCATCTATAATCCATTTTTTTGATTATATAAATTTGTCATACACCCACTGAGAAATGTTGATGTGTGCAGTGAGCTCATATGTATACAATAAATCATAAAACTTTGTGTAGCATAGATATGCTGCATATATGTAAACAACAAATCATAAAACTTAGTGTAGCATAGCTATGTTGTTCTTGAGATATTAACATGTTTACAGGGCACTTGCATGACATGGATTGTGTTGCTATGTAAGTGTGGTGACCTGTGGTGTCCAGACTGCTCTGTTAATGAACACGGCACATGACAGGACCAGGGACCTGATTACTGAACTTAATGAACACAGGACAGGACTGGGGACCTGATTACTGAACTCAATGAACACAGGACAGGACCAGGGACCTGATTACTGAACTTAATGGACACAGGACAGGACCAGGGACCTGATTACTGAACTCAATGAACACAGGACAGGACCAGGGACCTGATTACTGAACTTGATGAACACAGGACAGGACCAGGGACCTGATTACTGAACTTGATGAACACAGGACAGGACCAGGGACCTGATTACTGAACTTGATGAACACAGGACAGGACCAGGGACCTGATTACTGAACTCAGTAAACACAGGACAGGACCAGGGACCCAATTACTGAACATAATGAACACAGGACAGGACCAGGGACCTGATTACTGAACTTGATGAACACAGGACAGGGCCAGGGACCTGATTACTGAACTCAATGAACACAGGACAGGGCCAGGGACCTGATTACTGAACTTGATGAACATAGGACAGGACCAGGGACCTGATTACTGAACTCAGTAAACACAGGACAGGACCAGGGACCCAATTACTGAACATAATGAACACAGGACAGGACCAGGGACCTGATTACTGAACTTGATGAACACAGGACAGGACCAGGGACCTTAATGAACACCAAAGTTAAGACATGAACTCATGAAGCAGATCTGATGCTTCAGGTACACATCTGCAATAAAATCCTCAGATATAAGTGCAGCATGTTCTGAAAATGAGGACCATTCAGAGCTCGACAATGAAGATCTCTGATCTACTTGGAATTTTGGCAAAATCTACAGGCCCATGACTATAAACAATGAAAATATAATTTAAATATTAACTTCATTCCAGATGAGAAGAAATTAAAAATCCCTGCCCCATATTAGCATGAAGGCTCCAAAAACCCTTTCAGGGCCATTCTCTGCCTTTTCAGATCATGTTTTGTTACCTATTCTGCTTTCTAATCAACTATTAGCATTTCATCAAGAATACCCCACATTTTTCGAGACATTTCTTGTCAGTTTTAATTCAAGTTGATATATCAAACCTAAGGGATCTCAGTCACCAATGTTTTGATCATTTTTGAAGCACTTGTATGCACTCTTTTCAATACATAGACCAGTTTATGTGACATGCCTGAGGTACCCATCTTATGTACATTTAAATACCTTACTTTATGACTTACAAGAAATTTAATAATGGTCAGTTGCTTCAATTGATTTCAAGCCTTCAAAAATCTCTGTTTGGACATTTGTTCAGTTGCAACCATTAAGTTAAATCCTGAGCCTCTAAGTGAATAATGTCAATTGCTGTCTTTATATTGATAAATCTCAAGATGTATGACAGTTAAACATATAGGATGAAAGGAAGACTTTAGTATGACAATATATCATATGAGGACAAGAGAAAGACACCCACCATCAGCTCGCTTACAATGCGTGTCCAAAACCATTTATATATATATATGCTAACAAATAAAATGAGCCAAAATCTGGTGGAGTTCACATGGTGCAGAATCTGTGGAGATCCCATTGCGGAACTAATCTCCTCGGGGCAGAATATTGGAGTGTAGCTTTTCCTTTGTTACCTGCTGTATGATGTGTTAGTTTAAGTATGTCTTAATGTTGTACTTGTCAGCACTATGACTGACAGAGATACTATACTTGGGGGCAATCCGCTATGATTATTGTGGAAGGAGTGTGAAAGTTCATGTTTACCATATTTAGCCCATGTTTTATTTTGTTTGAGTCACTTGCTGTGCACCAAGTGACTGCGGATTTTGCCTGTAAACATTACAATATGCCAAAATTGAAAATTCTCTCCCTAAATTATGGGCACATTTAAGATGATTTATATGTCAATAAACTTTTGATTTTTTTATAAATCATTCTTTTTCTTTGCTTGTGTTCAGAATAGATTATATTATCAGAACAATTACAACAAAGATAGACTGACTTTATAGCATACAACTGCATGTGCCACCAGGTTCAGTAGGTTCAGGAATGACAATATGAGAACATCATGATTATATCATTGGTATAATAATCATCACCTCCCTTTTCTAGATATTCCTTAAATATTTGGTAAAATAAGATTGTATATTGCCATATTCAAGACACAATTCTAACAAACAAGAGACACACAATTCTCATGTTTGAGTAATTTAAGATCAAACTCCAGTGCTACATTGAACTGTGCCACTTGGATCTGATACATGCAATATTAGCATCTTGCATTACCCATCATGCAGTGTTTGTGCAACTTATAAACTATGCAGTATAATGGGGAGGGTGTACAATTAAGGGCAGGAACTCTCTGGTACAAATTTGTACAAAAATTGTTGGTTAGGGCATTCTTATAGCGCCCCACATTGATATGTTTGTAGGGAGAATGGAGGTGAGCTTATCCTCTTGCCAGGTAAAGATTCACCAATCAACCTATTATATCACTTGATGAGACATGACAGATCAACATGATAGTTTGAAGCAGCATCGGGAAATAGTTTGAAACAATACCCAGGAGATATCTTCAGCCATGAATGACAATACGTGACAATAGAAAACTTCAGGCAATAAACAGTGTTTGGCTAAAAAACGCTTTTGGTAGAATGCTGTGTAAGGCAATGAGAACAATGATGGTGTGGGGGTGATAACAGAATCTGGGTGTTTGAGGAGAACTTGTGGTGGTCTGGGTGGGTGTATGTACACCTGGTACTGTGCTACCCACCCCATCGTAGCACACAAGCCTTTGTCATAGTGTACAATACACTTCTCACATGCCAGGCTCCATTCTCTCCTATTGTACGTAAAAAAATTTTGACAATACATATTGACATGTGTCTCTACTCCCAAATCTGTGGAATACAGTTCATTCACCTTTTTATTTAACCTTCACTTGGATGTAATGTGACAGATAATAAGACACTAAAATATTGTTAGCGATGCATACATAGGAGAAAATGTTTTACATCAATTATCTCTCACAATAAAATTATGAAAGGTTAATAACTGATGGGTAAGAAGAATGTAATAACACATGTCAGTCAGGCCAAAAAAATAATAATAACCTTGTTTCTGATAACTTGCTCTGAAAAATATGATGAGGGTAGATTTTTGATTTTATTTAATTTTTTTGATTTTTCGGTAAAAGTGATCAAATAAATTGAGAATGGCTATATATATATATAGCCGCTTAGTCATGTAACATTTATGATCAAACATGACTTTCACAGAATGCAGAAAAAAGAGTACATCTTATCAGATGAAAATGAATCAAAGAAATGTAAGGAATCCAATTACTCTTGACATAATATTTGAATACTGTGTGGGAAATTGTGGAAATATGGCAGTGTCAACAATGAAAGTGTTGATTGAGGGACAGTTGTGACCTGTGGTGGGATCAGGGTCAAGTGGACTGGGTGTAATGAAGGATGAATGCTCAAGTATCAGTGCTGGAATGATTCAGGGAGATAAGGGCAATAGGAAACAAGAGGTACTTGAAGATGTGCCATAAACGAACGTCATGATGCTGATCACTGTCAACAGTGTGGTGAGATCATACATGTGCTTATCCTGTGACAGAAAATTCTCCCTTTTTTAATGTCAGTTTTATAGAATGTTTTTTGTCATATTTTTATATTAGTGTTGAGATCAAATGTATTTTGCTGATTTTCTGAAGGCGTTTGAGTGAGATCCACTTTACTGCAGAGACAACTGAGGCATGACTAGAATATTTGTGAGTGAACTAAAAAAAAAACAATTTTTGACACATATTGCAATATCATGTGTCAGCCCATTTGTATAGAGTTAAAATTTACATGCTGTAAAAGTGTCACTTTGGATGTTTTTTTTTTCAAAATTATCATACAAATAACTAGATAGATTTTAGAGTATAGTGTGATATCTATTATTAGATAACATGGTTATGTAAAGATGTCAGGCAACCTTACAGTTCCAGCCGAAAGCATTTGAGAAGGATGGCCAAAGCTAAGAGTGGTGTGTTTGCCCAGGACATTCCAGGAATTTTTGGCAGTGACATTTTGTCGGCTCAGACTGTGGTCAGTTGTTATGCAAGTTTGTTGATACATACTCTGTGCTGACACAGTTGACCATAAATCACGAATTATCAGTTATTTATTTTTTTCTAAACTCCTAATTTCAATTCCTAATAAAGATAAAGTGTTTCATTAGACACAAAAGAAAAGAGACTGCTCAAATGACATATATATTTATATATATATATTTTTTTTACAAATGAACACAGTTTGGATATTGTTATAGTTAGAAATTAGAATTGTTTTACATCAAGTTGGCATATGGGTGTAGAATGTGAAACTGTAGACATACAGGCTTATGACACCAGTCTGTTAGATGCTAGGATATTGCATTCAGAAGGCAAATGACATAATATTTAATTCACACGTCAATATTATTGCGAGCAAGCTGTTTGCACCCTGTGTTATTTGAGCTTAACTGGCTTTTTATCTGGGACCATTTATCAGTTCAGTACTGTTGTATGTAAGGTCACACATATTTTCAGCACAGTAGCGCCACCTGTGATGTGAGCATACTGTGCAGGTACACTCATTCCTTTCAGTGACGCTATATCAATTCAGATCAGCTGGGTTTTCAAAGTCTGCTCCAGGCATTCATGCACTTTTTTAAAATCTTGAATGGCTTGGTAAATTGTTGTCACTTTGAAATATATATGTGTGTGTGTGTGTACTGAAAAAAATCAATTGTGTGAATTTAATTCAATTATTCTCATGAAGTCAGAATGACATTTTAATGTTAGAGAAACACAGAGTATGATCAAGATTGGTTTAAATTTAATTTGAAACCAAGGCATAAAATGAAAGACAAGATTTAGCACATTTTATTTTAGATTTTATTTATCTAGAACATGTGATCCTTTGTCTCGGGGACACCTTAGAGTGAAATATTCTTTGGACAGAAGTATTATTTTGATGTTATATTATGTAGGATTTTGATATAATATTATGTCAGATATGGAGATATCCATAAAGCGAGGATAAGAACCTTGATGTTTTGTAGGATATTTTATCAAGAGTCATTAGTTTTCATACTATGCAATAACTCTTATAAATGTTGTTTTGGCCTACAGATATATCAACTCTGGATTTTGTTCTTAATTTATTTGTTGACACCATCATGAATCAAACTAGAACCATATTATTGTATAGTTCTACAAGATCATCAGATGTAAATTTAATCTAATTAAATGGTGGTCATTGAGGTAAAGGGTTTCTATGAAGTCGGCAATTTCTGATGATATCTGCACCTTTTGGTGTAGTATTCACCTTGGCCCTTCATAACAGCAATGAAACATGGTCAGTTTTTCTGGAGAGATCTGGAATAAAGGGAACAAATATCAAATTGGCTCCAGTGTGAGAGAGAAGCCCCACAAGGGGGTTAACATTCTGAGAGGAGAGGCTGGAACTGTTGAGACAAGGAGGGTGTTTCTCATCCTCAAGATGCTTTATTATCCATAAGGCTATGAAGATATTACCTATGCACAGATGCTATGTATTACATATGCACAAAATCATGACCTATTTTTTTATATATTATGAGTGTGCATCATGAGCAAGATTTTGCCAGAAATATAAATTTCTAAATATATCAGGTCAATATTTTTGGAGTGAATCTGACCTGCTGCTTGGTACACATCTATGTAGGCTTGCACATTGATCCCAGCCTTACTTCATGTACATTAGATCTCTTACTGGATCTGTTTATAGATTCTTCTTCCCCATAATGCTGGGCCATGTGGCACTCACACCAAACCAAAATTATCTGCTAATTTCTGATGCATGGATTATATTGCTACAGCAAATGTAATGTTGAGATTTGTGGTAGTTAAGATTCAGGCTGGTGTGGTCATTCTCTCCCAAATGCTAAGATTACATGATTGTATATTAACCCTTTGTGCCGAATATTTAAACATGAGCATTATCATGCAAACAAAGAAAGTGTATGGTGGTTTGCAAATTGCCATGAATTTCAGTGTATCAACTTGTGTTATAGATACATTCAGCTCACAAGAACAAGATCCAATCTTAAGATTTTATCATCTTGTATATTTTGAAGTGGTAAGATGTTGAAGTGTTTGAAGCCGCAGTATGGAGAGGTAGGTTTCTAGTGTGAAGCTGTGCGGGTGATAAATGAGGAGTGCTCTACCAGGTATCAGTCTCCACACATCCACCCAAGATGCCGTGGTCAGGCTGCCAAGAGTAAACAACACTGCAGCACCACCCTTAGAATAGCACAGAATGCTGTGGTCAAGCTCTGATTTTATGTCAAGATGGTATATACTGAACTCAAACACTGTCTATTGCTATCAGATGATGTTCAAGATCTCTTTGTTATTATTTATTTGTCATTGTTTGTGATGCCATCCATCATCAGAGAAGATAAAATGTCATACTCAGTATTTTTTTTGCTAAGATAATTATGTGTTTTTTTATTATTTTTTGTAGAAAAATTGCTCAACTCCAATGGCAGGGAATTGCGCAGAGCACTGTTTTCCCTCAAACAGATATTCCAGGTAAAATTTGACTTTCTGTAAAGTAATACACACACACATACATGTATATATATACATATATCATTATTGTTGTTGTTGTTGTTGTTATTATTATTATTATTTTGGATAAATTATGGAAGAAAGCTGACACATATGGATTCCTACATGAAATGATATTTTGAATCAAGGCCAGGGAATGGGACATGCATAGAATATAACACAGGAATCTGCTTAAAGGTTTGGCACATTGACAGCAAGAACACCACTTGTGCCTTCAATATTATGATTGATACCTACTGATATGACAGGGTGAATATTGAAACCAGCTGATATACTGGCAAGACAGGGTCAGTAATGATACCTTCTCACATTGGCAAGACAGGATCAATAATGATACCTTCTCACAGTGGCAAGACAGGGTCAGTAATGATTCCTTCTCACATTGGCAGGGTAGAATCAGTAATGATACCTTCTCACATTGGCAAGATGTTGGCAAGATAAGGTCAATATCAATATCTTTTGATATGCTGGCAAGACAAGGTCAATATCGATATCTGCTGATATGCTTGCAACACAGGGAAAATATTACTGCACATTAAAAAAAATCTTCCAATATCATAACATTACAACAAAATCAGAGAAGTTGTATATCAAAGGAATAAAATACATTTGAAAAGTATGTGATGAATAAAAAGAAAAACAATGAAAAAAGCATTCTTTCTGCAAGGGTTGTTAAGCATATTAAAAGCTTAGAATTATGTGTTAAAATTGGCAGAAGGGTAGTGAATTTGTAAGCACATTAAGCATGTGAGCAGTAGAAAATGGAATTGTAGCTATGTATGGGCTGTAATCTTGTTATTCACCTGTTGGGTGCTAAAAGCACTGCAGACAGCAAAAATGTTAACCGCTTCTAAGTATTTCAATTTGCCCACTATCCTATAACAAAGGAGAATATATTTATTCTTTTTTTATTTTTTATTCATGTTTACAAATACTTTTGAGATCATTATCAAGAAATGAAAATCATTTTCGATGAGTCTCTACAAAAGTCGTAATAGAACAACAAACCACATACATCCTAATTGGGAGATTTTTATGTTGTAATAAATAAGTAGATCCCTTCAGCACCAGTGTGTCAAGTTACAAAAGGAATGCTTGGAGCAAATATAAAGCTGTGAACTAAATTACCCACCATAATATTTTGAGGAGGTTATTTATTTGACCAGCAGATGGCTGTAGGTTAATGCAAATAGGAAATTTACCCTGGGAGACCACCAGACAGGGAAATACCTTCCCATGAAAACCACACAATGGAAAGGATACTTACATTTTTGTCTTTGCCATACCTGAACCCCGAAATACCTGATAAATATGTTTACAATACTTACACTGTTTGATTATGAAGGAAAGAAATCCATATCCTGAATCCAGAAAAGAATTGTTTTTCCAGAATCTACTTGTTTAATTGATTTTTTTATCGCATTCTTTACTTCTTAACATTCTTAATCGTGTGCTGGAAAAAAAAACATTCGGCACAAGATTGACATTGAATTGGAATATAAGCATTTTGTGACAAAGATGTAAACACGATATGATAAGAAATGTAAATATTATGATAAAAATTGTCATGAAGGTTAATATTTACCCAACCAATTCTGTGAAAGTGAAATCATTCACTAAGAAATGACATGTCAATATTGATGATAATATTTATGAACACATTGTCAATACACTATTAGGTTATGTTAGGAGATTGATTTCTGATTACATATCTAAACTCATTCAGGAGGAAGTGGAATGTAGAAAAATGCTTTAATCTTAAAAGCCTGACTTATTAAAATTTGTTTGTTTATTTATTAGGATGACAAAGACTTGGTGCACGAGTTTGTGAACAACGATGGGTTAGAATGCCTGATCAAAGTGGGCTCTGAGGCAGACCAGAACTACCAGAATTATATCCTCAGAGGTAGGTTACTCCACATTACTCCTCAATCTCAAACCAACTCTACCATCGTTAATCGACCTCCTACCTCCATGACACTCACAACCCTCCTTGCCATCCAGAACCCTCTTTGACATCCTGAACAGTCCTTGCTCCCACAACCCTTCTTGCCACCTAGAACCCTCCTTGACATCCTGAACAGTTGTCCTTGCACCCACAACCCTTCTTGCCACCCACAACCCTCTTTGTACCCAGTATCCTCCTTGCCATCCTGAACCCTCCTTGCACCCAGAACCCTCCTTGCCATCCTGAACCCTCCTTGCACCCAGAACCCTCCTTGCCATCCTGAACCCTCCTTGCCACCCAGAACCCTCCTTGCCATCCAGAACCCTCCTTGCCACCCAGAACCCTCCTTGCCACCCAGAACCCTCCTTGCCATCCTGAAACCTCCTTGCCATCCAGAACCCTCCTTGCAATCCTGAACCCTCCTTGCCATCCTGAACCCTCCTTGCACCCAGAACCCTCCTTGCCATCCTGAACCCTCCTTGCACCCAGAACCCTCCTTGCCATCCTGAACCCTCCTTGCACCCAGAACCCTCCTTGCCACCCAGAACCCTCCTTGTCATCCTGAAACCTCCTTGCACCCAGAACCCTCCTTGCCACCCAGAATCCTCCTTGCCACCCAGAACCCTCCTTGCCACCCAGAACCCTCCTTGCACCCAGAACCCTCCTTGCCACCCAGAACCCTCCTTGCCATCCTGAAACCTCCTTGCCATCCAGAACCCTCCTTGCCACCCAGAACCCTCCTTGACATCCTGAAACTTCCTTGTACCCAGTACCCTACTTGTCATCCTGAACCCACATTTAACATTATGATGACCTGTTAACTTGCAATATTTATTAGTGAAAAATTGCAGCAAATTGAAGTTTTGTGTTGTGATTTTAGCAGCAGCAGTCTTAATGCGTCAGAAATGTCCATATTGACCATATTTAAAACATTTATGACAATATTTGTCATTAACTGTGATAAATGACATACATTTTCATCTCAAATATGAAAAAATGACCTGAAGGAATATGTGTGTGTAATTATTGATGTTTTTAAATGATGACATTTGAAGTTGGGACCACCATGACATTTTATGTGTCACCACCTGTTGTTCATTACATTTTCCCACCAAGCATTTTTTGTTGGAAGATAAATATACATTAAGACAGGAAAACAATTATTGATATATATCTCTACACCAGTGTTATACTGAAATAAATTGATACAAAAAAGGGCAACCAATCGCCCAAACCAAATTTGGCTGACTAACAAACCACAACCAAATTGCTGAACTTGCAAA
The DNA here is from genome assembly GCA_949316495.1 of Amphiduros pacificus. NCBI lineage: Eukaryota > Metazoa > Annelida > Polychaeta > Phyllodocida > Hesionidae > Amphiduros > Amphiduros pacificus. The sequence goes on along the minus strand of OX439001.1, from coordinate 50,307,472 downwards.
TATATAATTCAATTGTTCAGAGAAGCATTAGTCCCAGTGGCCTGTTCTTACTGCAAAAAATCCTATTAGCTGGGGGCTGATGGTGTGATCTCCCCCCAGGTGGCACTAGTAAGCAAGCACCCAGGATGGCTCTACTTTGCATTTTCGATCCAGTCGCCATGCATTCACTCCCCACACTACGCCATATATCATGTTAGACCTTGTTACATAAGTAAATCTGCATCAGATCTTGTGAATGGAAACATTTTTATAACATTAGCAAGAATTGATATTGAATTTGTGGAATTGTTAGTTATATTTTTAAATGATGATTGGTTCTTTGTGATAGAGCCCTACATTGCATGCAGCCTGGCCAAGGCAGTTGAATATTGGCTCTGAAAACATGAACTAGCTCTGAAAACATGAACTAGCTCTGAAAACATGAACTGGCTTTCAAAATGTGAGCTGTATTTAAGCACCTTGAATAAGAAATTGAATATTGATCAAATAGAATAGGTCATTCAAGTTTCATGATTTTCTGTGAAGGTCATCAATGGTCATGAAATGGAATGCAACTGGAAAAAGTATCCATCCCATAAATTGCTTCTTGTCAGGACAGCGAACAATGCAACAACACTGTCACCATTTAGTTGTATCAGGAAAAAGTTTTGGACAAACTTTTGAGGCATAAAGTTATAAACTTATGAATACTCGCGGTCTTGTTGCTAGGTTGATCACAATGCCATTTCATATCACGTTGAATGTAAAGAATATTTACAGTATAATTCAAAATTCAGCTCAATTTGTCATTGTTGGTTAAGCATAAAATTTAACATCCTGTGACGATAGAGAATGGACTTGAAAGCAACAAAATGCATTAAGTGGCCATTAAAAGTGACAATGCAAAGTTTAGGTTAACCTCCCTCTTTAGAAAGCCACTATGGATGGGGTGACTTGCAGTTTCATCATAAATCACCTTCTATTAAAGAAAAAAAGTTTAAGAGGAGGTACCTGTACCTTACTTTGTAAAGTATGCCTTTTACTTAATTTGCTCTTTTGTGTGAATGGTGGAGATGTATGTAACACTGTCTTAATGTACTCAAAACACATATATAGAAGTCAAAAGCTGTATGACAATACCAGAGCCCAACTTTTAAAAAGTTCAGCCCCAGAAAACTGTCATCAATAATTCTAAGGTTAGAGAAATGTAAAATATTTGTATGAAATTAAATTAAACAAAGAATTTTTAATTCCAAGGAATAATGCAATAAAAAACAATATATAATACACTTGGGTATAATGCATCGGCATAAATTGAAGGTACTCAACTGTATTATGATAAATATGCTATGTGATTATGATAGTTGTCAATGTCTGTATTTTCCAAGCCATTCATTTATCAGCCGAGGGTAGGTAACCATGACAATGGAACCATGTCTGATTTATCTAAATCATCATTTTTAAACAGTAAACCATGGACCTCATGTCCCATATATATTTTTTTGTGAAACACAATCACTTATAAATCTAGCACACAGAAATTGTGTTCGTTTTTTTCACTTTCCAAACCATAAATCACAAACTTGAGAGAGGTTGATCCCTAGCAATGAAGTAGACAGTCCCTTCAGCTAGTTCTACTTTTGTCTTTCACAAATTGCCCAACACAAACCTATTTCTAAGCAAAATTTGTTCATTTTGCCAAATTGCTCATGGCATCCATAGGTATTTTTGTTGTATTTTTTTACCCCTATGTTATATTCACATTTATGTATACGTATTTTTATCATCCAGCATGGCCTGTTAGACACGTACAATGTCGGGAAATTAATATAGAACGTAATATATAATATGATGGACCTAAATATATATATTTATGTCTGATGTGCTCTTGAATGTAAAAGTGGCAGACAAATTGACATGTAATGCAAACACGTAATGTTTAGATTGCATAGCTTGATTTATGTGTATGTCCTGTCATGTAGCTCTCTCAACTCTGCAAACATTTATCCTGCTTTCATTATGACCATATTAATCTGTCAAATAGTTGTACCAAATGTTAGTGAAAGTAATATTTGATTCATTATAAATGCTTCTTAAATATTGACCTTTTCAAAAGAATTTGACATTGATAATTGAAATAGAATGTGTCAGTGATGTTCAGCATGCAGTCATTAATGTTGATATAGTGCATAACAAGTTGCATGTTTATCATGTGATGACTGATGTTATTTTGAGTTATGAATTGTCTTTACACTCTGTGAGAAGCTCTTGCATGTTCATAACAAACCTCTTATAACGGAGGAATAATTTATTACTTTATTCTAATTCATATAAGTCTTGATTAGACAGGATACTTTTGGAAGTGCTAGAACTGTCATTGAATTCAAAACTCTTTGCCACATACCTGATATGATTATTTAGGTGAAAACAACATTTTGGTTATTCATATTGTTTAGCTGTGAGGTCAGGCAGAACTATTTTGTGACTCTATAACATGGTATGTCACGCTTTACTTAAAGAGTCAACCGATGGCTCAATATGACCTTATGGGATACAAGATGCCCTTTTGTGATGACACAGTGACTGTTTTGCTTGACCAAATAGATGTTTAGGCCCAGCTGTTGACAGAAAACATACCTAGTAGCCAGTGGAGATAGATGCACAGCTTATATTATACTTGTTCATGGCTGTGGAAAGCTGCCCTCTGTTCATTCATAACAAGACTGTGTCCTTTTCACCTTAAGATATTAGCCTAAATTTCTCTTGATTATGAATCAAATATAAAAAGAATTTACAGCCACAGAATTGACTGAAAATGCAAATAGTTTTTCATTCATTGTGAAGAAAGTTGAAGATCAGCAATAAACATAAAGTTATGACAGAAACATTATGGATTTAACCTGAGTTTATGGATATTAAGAGATCCAGGCTTTAACACTAACATCCCTTTATTTTCACTTTCTACTGAATGTTGTCAATATCTCCCATTAGAGGCATGTTTATGTAAGCTGAAAAAGTAGAGATAGTTATGCATGACAATTGCTTGATGTGCCTGACTTTGACTATGCATGAGATATAGATTGAAGCTGAGTCAACGTATTGATGAAATGAGGTTTGCATATGATTTCAGCCCTGGGTCAGGTGATGCTGTACGTGGACGGGATGAACGGCGTAATCGCTCACAACGAGACAATACAATGGCTCTACTCCCTCACTGCTTCCAAGGTAAATACATCTCTCTCTTCACAGCAACTGTCCACCATTGTGAAAACTTTGTCAAAATAATGCAAATAGTTCTCATGGTTTGAAAATAGTTTTAAATACACAGCTTGATAGAGACTGTGATGGTAATTCTTTATGTTAAAATTTAAATTTGAGGTGCACATATTGGCTTTGAATGCTGTTGATACCACATTATTTTCAAAGCTATTTTTCTCAGAAATCTGGTTATAATTTTTTCAGTCCGAGTACTGATCCGATTAGATTACAGAATCATATGTGCTAATATGTATGAAATGTGTTAGGTCGATGGGGTTCCAAGAGCCCAGTAGTTCTTAATGGGTTGAAAGTTGCTGGAGGATAATATAGGTGAATGTTATCCTGATAGTCTGGGTGGGTGGGCTACACCATTGTACACAAGGTGGGGCAGGAGCAACAATGTTTTGACAACTGATCTGTTTCTTAACAAGATGTGCAACAAGTATTTAAAAACTTCATACACATCGAGAGTGAGATGGGAATGTCAGGCCCGCTTTCTTGTATCGTGGAGTCCTGACCTGTTTGTGTGTGTCTACTTAGGCAGAGTGGCGCTCAGAAGCTTTGCATCCTTAACATAATCAATCATATATTTCTTCCTAAGGCTATATTATCTTTTAACATAGCCAAAAAGAAGTCAAATATATGTTATCCAAAAGAATTTAGTTTTTTTTTCAAAGTTTGTCAACCAGTGGCCTATCCTGGCAAGTCATGTATTTCATGGCATTTAAACATGATAGAGGACAAAAACATTGTAAGTCTTAAGTTGTTTGGGCCTTGGAGGCAAACTGGAAACTTTATTTGTATTATGCTATGTTGAGCATGAATGCTGCTGTATATTGTGCTCAGACCTGATTATCATTAGGCTTAGGATCTTGTATTTGGCCATTATGTATGGTTGGATGGATGTCTGTGTCAAACTCTAAATACACTATAATATCTTACTTGTGCTATATGTGAGAATCACCAAACTTCTTGCAATGATATTTCTATTGAGTATCATTTAAAAGGTTGTTGATTTATGACCTTGACCTAATTTCAATATCAAAAGGGCATGTAAAGTGAAAATGGATCTTAGAACCGACTGGCACCATGTGACCTTTCATGATAATGTCTGTCCTACCAGTGGAGCAGCTAAGCTCCCATGAATTCTAGGATCAATCTTCCCTGTAAATTTAATGTTTTGTACTCCCATGTACAGGTACCATTTATCTTAATGCAGGCCTCGACATTAACCGGTGGCCCGGTTGCCCGGAGCTATATTTAACATGTGTCGGGCAAGTCCGGGCAACTGGATGTTTCTCTTCCACTTGCCCGGTGGGCAAGTGCTGTAATCTTGAAATAATATACCCCAGAGCCAATAAAAATTAATTTTCATCACTGTGCACAGAGCTTCGAATGCGATTGCCGCCATTTTGTCTGCGATTGATTATCTTGGCCGGGTGCACTCTTGTTCAAAAGTCGAGCACATTTTCGGGATTCGTACTGCATTTAACATAGACTCATTTTGCAACCGTGCACGACTTTACACATAAATCGAATGCGTTTCTTAATCTGGTCCCCTATCATAATATCTGCTTAGATTTTATATAAATAATGATCGGGTACCAGTCAAAAAGTCTTGGAATTTTCCATGAACAACATCATGATGCTGAGACATTTGGAACATCTCGTCAGTGTATTTTAGTGCGAGTTTTGGTGAAAAGAACAGGTTGAACAGATTTTGATAAAATAATTTGATAATTTTGATAAAATAAGATATAAAATACAAATCCTTATTTTATTCAGAAATAGCTTTTATTTTACTATCCGGGCAAGTGAATTGTATTTCAGGGCAAGTAGATTTTAAAATTTACTTGCCCGGTGGGCAAGTGGATCACAAATGTTAATGTCAAGGCCTGTAATGAGAGAAACAAACTTCATTGGAGTTTCGAAAATAACCTGAGAGTTCTTCACAGAAACAAGAATGGTTAATTAACAATCAATTTAAAAAACTTGGGTCAGATGGAGTTCACACAAGTTTTTTTATCTCTGCTCATAGCTTTTTAATTTGAGGCGGGTCTGTTAGTTATGAAGATTTATATATCATTTATATGTTGCATATCATTTGATGTGTAAAAAATTATGCTTACATCTGGTTAAGTTTGAATTGAAACTAAAAGAATAGATGACACATGCAAGGTGGGCATTAAGGCTTCACTATTAACAAGGCCATAATGAGACAAATCTGTGAGAACAATGTGTCATGAATCGCATGACATGTCTGCAAGATAGTCCATGATATAACTATAAACTACGGCCAGTCCTTGCCAGTCTGGATGATCAGGGAGCAGATGAGAGTAACTGTGGGAGTATCTATACTATACCAGCTTCATCTCATTTGACCACATTGTGGTCCCGCACCAGGAGGTTGGATTACTGTTAATATGGGGGAGGTTCTGTGCCATGATGGAAACTAATGGAGCCAGTTAAAAGGAAGGCATTCCTGTCTTGTAAAGAAATGTTTCACACTTTGGAACATATAGAAATATAGGTTCATGGTCCATATCAAGTCTATGAAAGTTCTCTTAAGGTTTGTATGATAAAATATATAATATGTTAAAAGACAAAAATAGTGAGGAATATATATATATATATGCAAGGCATATGCAGGCTGTGGTGTTAGCCAGATTACAGCTCTTTGGAGAGTACCTTTGGAGCAAAATTATTGTACAGGATTGTGGAGAAAAAAATTGAACTGACCAGCATTGATAGAAGACCAAATTTACATAATCCAATACTGTAGTCATGGAAACCCGAGGTCCTCAGTGGATAGGTATAGGAAAACATCTCATAAGGTTTTGAATACATAGACGATGTTAATCTACCAAAATTGGATGCAACACAGAGACCGGGTAAAAAAAACCATAAAGTAGATGCTTGGTGGCTTGAAGTTACATGGGGTGAATACATTGAGACGTGTTGTGGACAGAAAAACATTTCATTTAGTGGTAGTTTTTATAAAAAGATTTAGCTATCATAGTTACAAATATACAGAGAGAATATGTTCTAGAAACTATAAAGAATGTACAATTATTTCATAAATTTCAAAGTTTGGTTATGTTGTGTTCATACATTATACAGTATAAAACAAGCTGTATACAAACACCCAGATGTATCAATATAATTGTGTTCTATGAGATGTATGTAGTCTCCGTTGGCCTTCATATCACTCTACTTATGGAGGCATTTGTCCATGGGGCAGATAATTTTTCTACAGAAATTATTATCTTTTTCTGGTGTACAATCGATTATCTGTTTCTCCATATAGAATTTAGAATTTTATATTTATTATTTTGGAAGCCTTTTTCTCCCCACGCCATCCGAGACACTGCATAGTCAATATATGGTTGATTAAATGGGTGTGAATGCATGCACACATACACCATTCCCAAATAACTCGGCCATTGCCAGGCAGATATGGTCATCCCCAAATTGGCGTGGTCAGGGAGTTATTGGGTCCTCCCATTCCTGGGCACTTGACAAAAGATATAGCACATCAAAGGGGATGCAAAGGCCCGACCTGGACAGCATGCACCTTAACACACACACTATGTGCAGTTCAGAATGCTTGCATTTTTTTGCTTGATAATTTGAACGAGTTCATTATTTTGGGTCATTATTGCCATGATTGAAAAAAATTGTTTTCAGAAACTTGGCTAAACTCAGTTATGCAAAACATACAGTTAAAATCTTTAAAATAATTTTTATGCAGAAATAGGTTATGCCGTTCTATTCAGAGCATTGTTGTTGATTTCAACAGGTTGAAGGTGCCAGAACTCTCCCATTATGACTTTAATGAAAGAGATTTCTCATGTCCTTGGTTATGTGATAATTATAGCGGGTGCAAATACTTGACATTCCACAAAATGAAACAACAAAGCTCAGGTTTAAATTAGTAGGAAAACAGAAACTACCCTGGGGATCACAATAGCAAGGAAACAAACCGAGAGCACAGAGGTATAGAATGAACAGATGACGACAGTCTGGAGAGTGATTAGGGGAGAATTTTTCTGCATCATTTGGCAGAGAAGAATATTCCATCATATACTCGTGTATACACTCGCTCTCTACCCCAATTCCTCAGAGATATTGTCTTTGTTTCTCTTATAAAAGAAAATTTACACAAAAGGGGTCTGTAGGAATCTGTAATTATTATCATATTGTGACCTGTATACAATTCCAACTATCAAATGATTTACGACTTTATAATTATAATGACTTTTATATGGTAGAATAGAATTATCATTATATTTCTATCCGTCATTAAAGATCACCTTTTGTCTGTGCCTGTGCCTGTGCCTGTAATTCATTTTTGAGTCAAATTATTTTACAAATTTAACCCCATACCATAAAACCAGTGATTGTTGCTTGGTAATTGATAGTTTCAGAGTTTGAAGCTTCCCACCCTGTATATAAATTATTATAAATGACAAGGCATGCAGGAGGGAAATCAATGCACTCATCAAAGTAGTCTATATTTAAGCCATATACATATTTATACTTCTCTTTCTGTGTTTACAAAGCCATTTTTCTCACTACACACCATCTCACATTTAAAGTTAAAATAAATCCAAATATATGTAATTTGAAATGTATGACAATTAAAAAATTTATGTGTTTTATTTCGACATGCAATAAACAATGTTCGTCCATTGTTTTATCACCATGGGGATGATAACATGTAGCATGAATGTGACCATCATTGTCTTGTAACCCTTGTTAAAATGGAAGAGATCTGTGATGGAGATAATCTGTTATCTTGATAAGATCTTGTTCCAACTTGTGCCAACTGATAACATTCTCAAAACCTACTCACCCGTACTCTTTTGGCTTATATATAGTAATTCCCCATTAATATTTAAAAATTTTTAAAATAGAATTTTTCCAAAGATTTTTCTGAGGTCCACTGACGTTAGTGATTATGAGGACAGGTTATGGGTTGCCCTCCTGAACATGTTTGGTGCTGTGTGCAGTGATGGAATAACCCAAGTTGAGACTGTGATCCCTCACTGCTACCATGTTGGACAAATGCCTTGGGGTCAAATTCCCACCAGCTTTGTGTGTGCCCAGTGCCAAAATTGACCCCAGCTGGCCTGGTGGAATCAAGCAATTCAGCCACAATTGTCGGAACTTCAAAAGGTGCTCCCTGTGAAAGTCACATTTGTGAGGGAGACAGTTTAGCATGATAGAAAACACTGAGGGGGTTGTGACGGAAGGGCTAATAGGCATTTAAGTTGAGGTTAATCATATTGGAAAATACCACTCTCACACAAGGCTTAAGTGAAATATTATGCCAGCCATAGTGGTACTCAAAACACTGGCAAAATAGAGCTGTTTATAAATTAAACATTCTCAACTTGACATCTGACATTTCGTTTCAATGTTGCCAAGGTCATTTAAGAAAGCACTTGAGAAAGTTATTAAGAAAGCCTAATTATGCAGTGAAAGCAATCAAGTGAATTTTTAAAATAAATTTCTGGTTGTAACCTGGTCATCATAGGAGAACATCATAATAGAAGTAGTGATAGACAAGCCTTCTGTGAAGACAGGCCTCGGGAAAACAGACAATATGAAAGAGCCATAGACAGTTTGCTGACTGCCCTAGATGAAGAGCCCTTCTGTCCCATGTTGACCCTTGAAGATAGAATCAAAACTTATTCTGTTATCAAATGGAGCAGAATGTGTAATTGGCTAACAATATACCTCCATTACAAAGGCAACTTGCCAGAAATGTAAATCTTATTTGGACCTTATATCCTTCAAAGCAAATAATAGATTTTATTTGAGAACACAGTGTTATGTTATAGGAGCCTTTGACTTGTAAGCCAGCGGCACTCTATATTGAAGGAAAATACAAGCAAATTGAATAAGACTATCGCTCATAACTACCGGTACGAAATGTAAACATATGATTGACATTAGAGAGGACTAGTATGAAAAATAAATTACAAAAGAGCCTGGGGTGGCATATATATATATATATATATATATATATATATATATATATATATATATATATATATATATATATATATATATATATATATATATATATATATATATATATATATATATATATATATATATATATATATATATATATATATATATATATATATATATATATATATATATATATATATATATATATATATATATATATATATATATATATATATATATATATATATATATATATATATATTTATATATAATATATAATTTTTGAATAAAGGCCTCACACCAGGATTTAGCTCTCTGTTTTGAGTGTGATATCTCAGTTGCAATCATACTTAAAAGCATCAGGATTTGTTTTATTGTTATTTTTCCGTGTGTAATTTCCCAGATCTGACAATAAATTCAGATATAAAAGTAAAGCCATTTTATGGAGAAACAGCACTCATTTCATCTGAGGAGAAGATAAAGGTTCTTGTGTGTAGGCTGACATATCTGTTGGGATAATCATGTTTGACAGGCTGGAATGTGTAAGCTGTCACTAGTGAATATAGTGCTGTTCCTCCCAAGAGATGTACCTCTTTGTCATTTGCAACGTCTATGCATTCTATTGTAATTTAAAACCTTTGCACCGGGAGTGTGGGTAAAGCTATCCTATCGGTGACCATTGGCCAAACAGGGATGTTGCATTGATATTGTTGTTCTTCTCAAATAGAAAGGCCAGATTAAGAAAGATAATGTAATCATCGGAAGTCAGAATAATCCTGGGTGTGTAAATAGACTACAATGTAGAAAACAAGTGCTTGGGGCTGGAGGTGATGACAGAGTGGTAGAAAAAACCCATGTGATACATACTTAATTTAAGCAGACATGAAGACAATTCATTGGCAGTTAATTTGCTGAACCGGACACACTTACTGAACTCTGAAACTGTACATGCCCGATCTGATTTGTTTAAAAAGGATTATCATCTTAATGAGACCCTTTATTGGCTGTTCTGTATCTTTTTCGGTCACATATAAATGATAATTTCATGCATAATATGTTTTATACATGGAGGAGTTTAGGGTGAAAGCTTTAATAATTGATTCAGGGAAAAAGTGTGTCATATAAGTTGGTGCTGACTGGGGCCCCATCATGAAAATAACCAGCTGTAATGCTCCCTGATGATAGGGATCGGAAACTGCTCAAATGGTAAATCAGCAGAACCATAATTTGGTGATGAATATAACAAGAGCAATTCTGTGAAACTGTTCAGTATCAACTGCGATTCTCAGCCACAAGCACAGTGCGGCACAGTATAGTGATTGTCCTCACAGGGATTGTTATTCAGATCTTTACACATATCAGAGTTCTAAAATGCTGATTTTAATATATGGATACATATATACATAAATATGTATTTCTACCTTACTGGATTATTACCATCATCAGGACTTTGACACATATTTGATTTTAAACGTGGATAATTTTGAGGGGGAAAAAAGGTAAGAAAATGGTCTTGTATGCTGTGGGAATAATTATATAGATGATAAATATATGCAAAATAAAATGAGCATAAATCTGGTGGTAATACCAGGTATCCTGTGATATAGGAGAGAGCATTGCATATTTTCTTTGGATGAATTTCATTTCACTTCACTGATTATATTGGTCAGGGAAAATACCAAAGCATTTTGACCCAAGTTGGTCGGGGATCAAGGAACACTTTATGAAGGCAACACAGTCCAATGTAAAACTTGGCACTTGGTTGGCGTCTGTTATGAAAGTGAATGCCAATTACTCGCAAACTGTACTTTATATTTCATTTGATATTGCCAATAATATGTGCATGATGTGAGAATGATGCATCCTGAAGAATATGGCACATCTTGGAATGTTATCGCGGTCCAGATCAGAGATTCTATGAGAAAAATGTAAAGGGATGATTCTGAACCACAACAGGTCCAAGTCAAAAAATAAATAAAAATAAATTAATAACAAAAACATTTTGAAAAAGCAAACTAGTATATGATATGTGTACCATAAATATGTATTGGTATATTTTATAAGGGGGCAGAAATCTCTGATTATGTTTTATAGAATAATTGGATATATGTGGAATTGTCTCTGAGTAAGAGCCATTTTTGAATGATTTTTTGTGTAATATTTTATAGGCCGAGTTTAAGCAGTTGATGTATTATTGTTTTGCAGTTTCGCCTGGTGGTGAAGACAGCCCTTAAGCTGTTGCTGGTGTTTGTGGAATACACAGAGTGTAACTCTATTCTACTCAACAACGCTGTCAACATCGTGGACAAAAACAGAGGTATGTCAATCAAAAGAATAAAATGATTGAGTAAATCCTGGTTATAATTATTGGGGTTGATGTACATGACACATGGCCTGGAGATATTCCAATTAATTCCTAATTAACGCCCATACTAGAACATCCTATCACTATTTACACATGCACAATAATCAATATTGATGAAATGAACATGCAATTGGCAAGCTTTAATTTGTGTCAAGAGCAAGCATATGGAGTGTGTACACCTGACATGGTCAGAATTTTTGTGATTATATACTTTTTCAAACAGGGAACATATTTATGTATATATGAATTATAGTGTATTAAACATAGAGAAAAGATTGACAGGCAAGATAATTCCCCATATTGTGGTCCCAAAAAGCAATTGGCAGTAATATTATGTAATTGTGCTGATAACCATCCACGATAAAAGAGATAGAAGAGAACCAAGCAATTACATGACTATTTATGGGGGGGGGACCCTTTTGACAAAAAAAAAAAAACGATTGTAACTGAAAGTTGAACCACAGAAAAAATAAAAAATAACCCTTGATCATGCTCGCTTGTGTATTCATAAATTGGAGTCAAAATGAGGAGTTTGCAAATTTACTGGCACGTGTCCAGGCTTTATGATATATAGATGAAACAATAAGAGAAATGTTGTGTCAGAAGGTGTCACATATGTATACATCTCTGCCCTAAATGCCTCCGGCAAAATTACCTCCATCGTAAATATAGGAATTAAATCGTTTATGCTTTGAATCCATTATGTTTATGTTTTTAAAGGGCTATGAACCTACTTGGGATCTTGGACTGATATATGTATTTAGCATTCAAGTCACGTGCTATGAAATGAAATACGAAGATCCGATGGAACAATTTGGGCATAATGTCTTTATAGCTAGATTGCAGTATACATTGGGTTGAGCAATCAATTACTGTTATCCATTTTATAAAGATAACCTCATTATGCCATTAAGCAGTGTTCCCCTGTCACTAATACCCTGGTTTAAACCATTAGTCTTTTGAGGTAAAGGCTGACACACTCCTGGCAGTGATATATCCTGGTTTAAACCAATAGGCTTTCAAGGTAGATGCTTTCACCCTCCTGGCAGTGATATATCCTGGTTTAAACCAATAGGCTTTCAAGTTAAAGGCTGACACACTCCTGGCAGTGATATATCCTGGTTTAAACCAATAGGCTTTCAAGGTAGATGCTTTCACCCTCCTGGCAGTGATATATCCTGGTTTAAACCAATAGGCTTTCAAGTTAAAGGCTGACACACTCCTGGCAGTGATATATCCTGGTTTTTAAACCATTAGTCTTTTGAGGTAAATGCCTTCACACTCCGGTGAGTGACACACCCTGGTTTCGTATGGGAATTTTTTTTGATGAGGTAAAAAAAATGAAATTAAAAGAAATTATTCCCCCTAACATTAACAACAGAAAATTTCTGCAACATGTAATTATATTTGTTTATGTGAATAGAATAAATAGGTCATTATTAAAGCTGCATGAATTCTTAATAATTATATTGTTATATTACAGGTGTGAGATCATGGTCCAATATAATGAACATATTGGATGAGAAGGATGGAGGAGATTCAGAACTACTAGTTTATGCTATGACACTAGTTAACAAGGTAAATGAATACTATTCCATCTTCTTCAAATAGGAAAGCAATTCCAAAATGGGGATGACTGAACTTCAGATTCCAAAATAGGGATGGCTGAATTTCAGTTCCCTCCCTGTATGGACCTTCACAGCATGAAAAAGTTCACAATGGATGAACAGTAACAAATAGTGCAGTAAGTGGCCCAAAAAGGTCATTTGTAAATTAGTCAAAAAGGACATTATTAAAAACAAAACATAAGTAGAATTTTGAAAATAAAAAGTTATGAATGTATTTTTTATTTGATTTTTAGGTGCTAAACGCCATTCCAGACCAGGACACATTTTATGATGTGGTGGACAGTTTAGAGGAGCAGGGCATAGAGAAGATCACACAGAGACACATGAACAAGAAGGGAGCAGATCTGGACTTACTCGAACAATTCCAGATCTACGAAGCTGTGCTCAAAAACGAGGATGGCATGGAAGCCTCACCAGTCCAACAGATAGAAAACATCAGGTTTGTTCTCATAATCTTCAGTTTAAAAAAGCAGTATGTGTTTAATTGATAATACGAATCTTCAATTATATACATATAGTAAAACTGTCATAAGATTTTACCAGATAATTTTTTTTAAATTGGAATAATATGTAATAAATAAGCACTAAATTAATGCTGACGTGTGATTTTAGAAAAACACCTCGTATCAAAAGTGAGGAAGAATCTCGCAAAAGTCGGCGACATTCAACGGGTAATACACCTTCCGGGCCCAGTCTCAAATCAAAGATGGCCAACGCAAAGACTCTACCCACAACCAGGGAAGAGATAGACAGGTAAGCAACATAACCATACAGTGAAATAAGAGATCAGACATATTAGTCCAGTCTGGGCCAAATACATATTAGGCTACTAGACAGGAAAAATAATTCCAGCTGGTAACCTTCGGGCAAGTGCAAATCTTCACTGGCCCGAATGTTACTAGCCCGAATTATATTTCGCGTAATTATTTGTTATTAATTACATGATTGAACTATTTTAGTTTTTATTTGTACTTGGTTAGGGCAATTTGTATTTAGTAAGATTAATCAAATCACAAAAGGACATTTTTACCAGTACTTGAAAAATCATGATTAGCTAACTAAATCCAAAGAGAAAGAGCAATTTTTAAAAAGTTTGTACTTTTATACACAAATACGAAAAAAGGTTTACTCTTTAATCAATTCAGCAAAGTGAGGAAGGGGAAACCAATGTTCTCTGAGCCGGCAAAGATTAACTGGAAGTTTAATGAGTTTGCTGATGAGGAGGAGCCTCCACCGTGGGGATACCCCTCCACCCCCTCTGAGGACACTGCCAAGCAGAGCCAATGTGAGTACACAGCAACTCACCCGCATCCCACAGTAACCTACAGGCCTAGAGTGCTATTGTTTTTGTGCTAAAGACCAAGCATTGATATATTGTTATGATAATTGAATGAAACCAACCCCTGTTGATTTTTGTAAAAAAAATTGAGCACTTTTATTGTTATTGCAAACTTTGTATTGCAATATTTTTATGTGATTCCATCCAAAAGTTTAGAAAGATGTTTGCACAGCATGAAATTCATTATAAAAAAGAAATAATTGGCTAAAAGTACTGATACTTGATTGATTTTTTTGTGTGTTTCTAACTGCATGGTGTTAATATTTGACAATGAATTTGCTTGCCTCCTTGCCTCCTGCATGCGACGATTGCTTCTGCCAGATGTGCCAAAGTCCAACTATAGGCGGACACGGCGGGAACGTCAAGAAAGACGACAACGCCAGCGATCTCTGATAGAAGAGCAAGAGACAATTGTAAATAAAGTCATAAACAAAGAAAATGAAAAGGAGTCCCCAGATGGCGGCACGACTCCTGTAGCTGAGATTAAGAAGGAGTCTGTATCATTAAAATCATCTCAAAGTGAATCTTCGTTATCTTCCATTCCCACAAGGAGCAGAGACTTGTCAAAGTCGGACAGTTTTTCATTGCAATCAGCAAGGAGTGCAGACTCTTCAACAAAAACAGACAGTTTATTGTCATTTTCATCCAAAAACAGTGATTCCTCATCCATTTCACCTTATTCCACAATTTCATCCTCCGGATCAAATTTATCGCCATACTCGACTATATCATCTTCATCAGGGTCATCGATTTCACGAAATGGATTATTATCTAGCAGTGCTCACATCCTGTTGCCACCAACATCATCTTCATCAACCGACACTGTCAATCATAATCTCCAAAACAATTTAAACACATTAAGTAATTCTAATCACTTACAAGCTGGCCAAGCAAAACTGGAAGGAGATAATATCTCCCTGGCAAGTACGGCCTCATCGCTATCAACGTGTAGTATGACTACTTCAGAAAGTTCTACCTTGTCTGACAATGCCAAGAGACAGTCTGTCAGCTCGCTTAGTGATCTCGAACATCTAGGTGAGTCACAAAATACATACCAAAGCAATTATAGATATCTATACGGTTCTAATTATCAAATGTCATTGTAAAGAGGTAAGTTTAACAAGTAAATTAGGCCTCAGTTAAAAGAGTAATATATGAGACCTCAAAATGAGTAAATGGTTTGTTTCTTATCAAGCAGGGCTTGAGTTACTCTTTGGAGAAGAGCAAAATATTGTTTCTGAGGATGAAGTATTTCTTCAAGACAGTGGTAAAAATATCTGATGTTTATGCATTCACTAAAATCACTTTAACCAAATCATCATAATAGGCAGGAGCTCAATCTCAAAGTTGTTTGACAAAAAGAGTCATCTGACATATATGGAAAACTATGCAGACAACTTTGTCAGATTAAGCAATCATTTAATTACACAAATGATCAGTGAGATAATGTCACGATGCATCTCAGAATGAAATTTAGATTATCGTCAAGTTCACTGAGAGGTATATACTCTTTCACAATTTGGAATCAAGGTGTTGTCAAAGGAGTTTTGATCAAGAGAAGTAGATTTAATTGCCCTGTTTTTGTTATTATAGAATCAAGAAGCATGATTTATTTGGAAAAAAAATGAAATTTCTGTGCATGAAAACATTTTTACCCTCAGCCCCTGATGTAATCAGGCTGAGGGTATTGCAGTACTCCTGGCGTGGGTATGTATGTATGTATGTATGTCTGTATGTATGTCTGTAGCGAACATCCTTGTCATCGCGATAACTCAAGAACAAATGATGGCAGCTTCATGAAACTTGACACACATATGCATCTGGTGAAAACCTCGGACGAGTTCGATGGACGGCGACCTTGACCTATTTTTCAAGGTCACAGGGACAATAATGTGAAATCCCAAGAATCGCATAACTCAAGAACAAATGATGGCAGCTTTATGAGATTTGACACCCATAAGCATCTGGTGAAGACCTCAGAATTGTTTCTATAAAACATAACCTTCACCTACTTTTCAAGGTCACATGGACAATTATTTGAAATCATCCTTGTCATCGCGATAGTACGAGAACAAATGATGGCAGCTTCGTGAAACTTGACACATATAAGCATCTGGTGAAAACCTTGGACGAGTTCGATGGACGGTGACCTTGACCTATTTTTCAAGGTCACGGACAATTATGTGTAATCCCAAGAATCGCAATAACTCAAGAACGAATGATGGCAGCTTTATGAGATTTGACACACACAAGCATCTGGTGAAGACTTCAGACTTCTCTTGATGGAACATGACCTTCACCTACTTTTCAAGGTCACAGGGACAATAATGTGAAATCATCCTTGTCATCGTGATAACTCAAGAACAAATGATGGCAGCTTCATGAAACTTAACACGCATAAGCATCTGTTGAAAACCTCAGACTAGTTTGGTGGACGGTGACCTTGACCTATTTTTCAAGGTCACGGGGACAAATATGTGAAATCCCAAGAATCGCAATAACTCAAGAACGAATGATGGCAGCTTTATGAGATTTGACACACACAAGCATCTGGTGAAGACCTCAGACTTCTCATGGTGGACCATGACCTTCACCTACTTTTCAAGGTCACAGGGACAATTATGTGAAATCATCCTTGTCATCGCGATAACTCGAGAACAAATGATGGCAGCTTCATGAAACTTGACACTGCATCTGATGAAAACCTCAGACATTTTTGTATGGAACATGACCTTCACCTACTTTTCAAGGTCACAGTTACAATTTAGTATTTCAAGTTAGTATTTCTTCAAGACAGTGGTAAAAATATCTGATGTTTATGCATTCACTAAAATCACTTTAACCAAATCATCATAATAGGCAGGAGCTCAATCTCAAAGTTGTTTGACAAAAAGAGTCATCTGACATATATGGAAAACTATGCAGACAACTTTGTCAGATTAAGCAATCATTTAATTACACAAATGATCAGTGAGATAATGTCACGATGCATCTCAGAATGAAATTTAGATTATCGTCAAGTTCACTGAGAGGTATATACTCTTTCACAATTTGGAATCAAGGTGTTGTCAAAGGAGTTTTGATCAAGAGAAGTAGATTTAATTGCCCTGTTTTTGTTATTATAGAATCAAGAAGCATGATTTATTTGGAAAAAAAATGAAATTTCTGTGCATGAAAACATTTTTACCCTCAGCCCCTGATGTAATCAGGCTGAGGGTATTGCAGTACTCCTGGCGTGGGTATGTATGTATGTATGTATGTCTGTATGTATGTCTGTAGCGAACATCCTTGTCATCGCGATAACTCAAGAACAAATGATGGCAGCTTCATGAAACTTGACACACATATGCATCTGGTGAAAACCTCGGACGAGTTCGATGGACGGCGACCTTGACCTATTTTTCAAGGTCACAGGGACAATAATGTGAAATCCCAAGAATCGCATAACTCAAGAACAAATGATGGCAGCTTTATGAGATTTGACACCCATAAGCATCTGGTGAAGACCTCAGAATTGTTTCTATAAAACATAACCTTCACCTACTTTTCAAGGTCACATGGACAATTATTTGAAATCATCCTTGTCATCGCGATAGTACGAGAACAAATGATGGCAGCTTCGTGAAACTTGACACATATAAGCATCTGGTGAAAACCTTGGACGAGTTCGATGGACGGTGACCTTGACCTATTTTTCAAGGTCACGGACAATTATGTGTAATCCCAAGAATCGCAATAACTCAAGAACGAATGATGGCAGCTTTATGAGATTTGACACACACAAGCATCTGGTGAAGACTTCAGACTTCTCTTGATGGAACATGACCTTCACCTACTTTTCAAGGTCACAGGGACAATAATGTGAAATCATCCTTGTCATCGTGATAACTCAAGAACAAATGATGGCAGCTTCATGAAACTTAACACGCATAAGCATCTGTTGAAAACCTCAGACTAGTTTGGTGGACGGTGACCTTGACCTATTTTTCAAGGTCACGGGGACAAATATGTGAAATCCCAAGAATCGCAATAACTCAAGAACGAATGATGGCAGCTTTATGAGATTTGACACACACAAGCATCTGGTGAAGACCTCAGACTTCTCATGGTGGACCATGACCTTCACCTACTTTTCAAGGTCACAGGGACAATTATGTGAAATCATCCTTGTCATCGCGATAACTCGAGAACAAATGATGGCAGCTTCATGAAACTTGACACTGCATCTGATGAAAACCTCAGACATTTTTGTATGGAACATGACCTTCACCTACTTTTCAAGGTCACAGTTACAATTATGTGAAATCCCTATCATTGCTATAACTCGAGAACGAATGTTGGCAGCTTTATGAGACTTGACACACATAAGCATCTGGTGAAGACCTCAGACTTCTCTTGATGGAACATGACCTTTACCTACTTTTCAAGGTCACAGGGACAATCATGTCAAATCCACGTCATTGCAATAACTTAAGAACAAATAATGGCAGCTTCATGAAAATTGACACACATAAGCATCTTGGAAGTCTTCACATGAGTTTGATGGACGGTGACCTTAACCTGCTTTTCAAGGTCACCTGCCCATCTCAATAATTCTAGAGTAAATGATGACAGTTTCATGATACTTGACACACCTAAGCTATCAAAGGAAGTAGATTTTATGGGTTTTTTTTACCCCTGCATCAATTTGCCTTGGTGCAGTGACGTTTTGTTCACAAATGTTGTGTGGAGCGAATGTTGTGCAATGAGTTACCAGGGCTGAGGGTTGATGCATCTCTGATGCCTATGTTTGTAGTGCAAGTCACAGCATGGAGTGGTTAAACAGTAATTAATATTATCAGAAAATGTTTACTTTGAAATTTTGAAATATGTTATGTTGAGCATACCATTTTCATTCATAACAGAGATATCAATATACCAGTTAACATTTGCTGCTATTATAAATGATATGGTGTTATGTGTTTATTTATTTGCTAAAATCAACCCCTTTTCCACAGTTTTATTTCAGGGAAATATGCACACAATTGTTAAAATTTTATTTTGATTTGAATATAAGTTCACTTTGCATTCTTTATATTTATTAATTGCTGATGCTCTTGTAATAATAACACATTTATACTAAACCATATACCTGGTCATATTCATAAAGTTTCTTCGATTATATCAATAGAAAAAAGTAGCTAATGTATAAACAGTGGAACGTAAATATGTTCTTTCCCATAGCTTGTGTTAAATACTAAGAATTTGATCTTCTTGTTTTGCATTGAGATGTTAAAGAACAGTCTTGATGATGTGAAGTTTTTACATGCAGATGACCAAGGGTCAGGGACTTCTAAAACCAGGCGGCGCCACATCGTCAGAGATGAAACTAACGAGTCAGGTTATCTCACGAACGATGACCTGGTGGAGCGTAACAATAACATCAATGACAAGCGGTCACGGCGCGGTGGCAAGGAACAGGAGGTGGCCACTCCAGCTAATGTCTCAAACAATCGCCGCTGGATGATGTACAAGATCTCAAAACAAAGTCAAGACGACGAACCAGTAGATGACAAGACCAAACGCAGTTCAAGAGAGAACTTGCAGCGGCTCGACAGTCGTATAGAAAACTTACAGAACCAGAAAGGCGGCCACCAGAGAACAGAGGTAGAATTAGACAATGAGGGGGCAGTACAGAATGCCTCGAACCGATTAAAGTCTCAAGGTAGCGTAGAAGAATCCGGGGATGTTAAGTCCCCATCAGGTGATCTGACTGGATTAATAGGCCGTGCCAAGGAGGGGCTCAGTCAGAGCAGCCGGTTCAGACCCAAAGAACCAGAACCTCCAAAGCCTCCAGAGCCTCCCAAGAAAAGTGAGAGTGACTTACAGTGGGAGCAGCTCGAAAAAATGCTCAAACGTGAACTGAAAATCCGGGAAATAGATTTTACCGATTTGACCGATGCGGATGATGTGAACTTCTTGGATATGGCAAGACCGAACAATCCGGGCGTGCCGCCACCACCGCCAATGTTTGGGGGTGGAATCCCACCACCACCACCCATGCCAGGCATGCCCCCTCCCCCTCCTCCTCCCCCGGGGATTCCTCCACCTCCCCCACCCCTCGGAGGACCTCCTCCACCCCCAGGATCAGTTCCTTCTCCCTTCAACAAAAACAAGAAAACTATACGTCTCCACTGGAAGGAGGTTAAGAACGAATACAAACTGCCATCTGGACGTACCATGGACACCATTTGGGCTCGGCTGGATCGAGAAATGGGTCGCATCAAAGTAGATACAGACAAACTAGAGCACTTGTTTGAGTCCCGGACAACAGAGTTGAAGACTAAGGTAAAGTGATGTACATTAATATGTTTTGGTAGCAGTTAAAAATTAACATCAGATAGCTTTATTTCACAAAAAAAATGGCATTTTCTTTTATATTTGCAAATTTTACTTATTGCTTGTAAATTCAGTTAAAATAAACAGTTGCATGATGTTTTCTTTCTATTAAATACTGAAAAACAATATTCCTATTTGACTAATAACTGCCACATAATTCAGGTATTTGATACCCTGTTAATGTAGACAGATTTTACTTTGAACATGTTTCCTAGTATGAGCATGGCAGGAGTGGATATTTTGAAGAATTTTGTCAGTCATGTATTTCCCTTGACTTCATATTTTGGTCAACCAGCCCAATTTATCAGTATTATTTTAGTTTAGCTAAAAATCCTTTACTTCAGCTGTTTCTTAACATGTGCGTGGTTTTTTATTTCTTTGCTTGCTGCATGATCTTGCTTCCCGTCGACTTAACTAACAGGAAACGGTAAGAAACTGGAGATTACAATTTTAACTTAACACAGGATTTGTGAAGTCAAACAAATATTAGGACTAATGTTTCTTATTATAAAGACTAAAATCTGAATTCCCTTGAAGGGTTTGACAAAATGAATCCTTTGCTAAGTATCAATGTCAATAGTTTGTCAAGTTGCATTTTATTTTAAGCCTTTTATATGCCAGTTTACTCTTTATTGCTTAAGGCCTTATATTCAAGTTCCCAATTGCACTTCCCAAATACAGAGAAGATTGTGATTTTAACAATCATGAAAGTACTATGTTCTGATCATAGCAAAATGGATATTGTGGCAAATTTTAGTGATTCAAATAATTATTATGGATACGTTCAATCTGGGGCACCTCATGGAACTAATTCAAAATTATTTCAGGGTTCTTTTGATTTTGAGATACTCAAATCGGGACTCAACATGAAAAATTCTTATATTAAAGTCAAGCTGCGTTCTGACCATGAATATGGTTGATTTGTAACCCAGGAAAACATAAAAGGAAGAAACAGTTCTAGGTCCAAAATGATATTTATCAGGTGCTTTGATGATCTGTATTTTAAGCAATGGCCTTATATGTTTTGATTGTTGACAAGTTTTAAGTTTAATGTGTGTTGTAAGAACTCTTCTGATTTAAGTGCACATTTTTGACAAGTTTGATCTGTGATTTACTCCTGACCAGTTTAGTGTGATAATCTAGACACCACTGCTTTATCCTCTCAAACAATCCCATTTGAAATGCACTAAATTGTTCATATAACCTTGTTTGCTTCTGTTCACATTGATGATCCATGAATGGAACTGACTGTACACAATGTTTTTCTTGTTGATGTACACTTAAATTGATCAAATCTATAATTCTAATTTTGCAGAGTCAGGTATGAATATGGTCGATGAAAAAAGACATTATATATTTATTGCATGATCATATATTATATTTCCATTCCTATTAGTAAATCTTCTCACTTGAATTGTGTAGAATCCCCATTTTTCACCTTCCAAAATATAAGATATATATACATACTCTTTAAATTACCTAGATGAAAAAGTGTTTGTGGTGGAAAAAAATAGAATGCATGAATTTAAAATTAAGTGAATTCTATTCTTGTGAAGTGAAAATATATGTGAATGTAAATAAATATGAATAAGACTTAAGATTTGCATGTGATATCTTAATATCTGCATTCGCCAACATTATTCAGGAAATATCATATGGCCTTGGCACATTGTATTGAATGATTATTCAATGTGAATCCACATAACTGTCTTAAAACCCCCAGAGAAATATGGATAAATTTGGACCAGAGAATGGACCTTTGTCTCATATATCCCAAGAAGTGATATTAATTATGTCCCATTGGATTGGATTTCTGAATGACATACAAGTGCATGACATGAATTTCAGGCATGCAAAATTAGATCAAGCTGATTGTAGTAAATGAGAGATTGAATTGTCAATATTTGTTGGGATCTAAGTTGTTGATATGGAACATAAGAACATGTATGTCTATCTTAATTTGTTTTATTCAGTTAATACTCATTTTAAAATAGCTTTAAGTTTGAGGGAAGACATGGTATCTTATTTATTTATGTGTATATTCATTAATTGGTTTGTATATTTATAAGATTTGATTTATTTACATAGAAACAAGAGGGTGCCAAGAAGGAGATAGTGGTACTGGACCCAAAACGTTCCAATGCTATAAACATTGGCATGACAGTGCTGCCCCCTCCCAGGACTATCAAGACAGCAATTCTCAAAATGGACAGCTCCATCATGAACAGGGAGGGAATTGAGGTGAGATATTAATATGCACATAATTCTTATACATAACTCTATTTAAATGGGAGATTTTGATGAAAGTAAACAAATACTTGAATGGCTTTATATCTGGTTTAATCTAATGAAGAAAAGATAAAAAAGATTGTTTTCTGTTTTTTCTTTCAGAAAATTCTGACAACGATGATGCCTTCTGATGAGGAGAAAAGCAAGATTTTGGAGGCGCAGATGACTAACCCAGACACACCCCTGGGCACAGCAGAGCAGTTTCTCCTCACACTCTCCTCCATATCAGAGTTGAAGGCCAGACTCAGCTTGTGGGCCTTCAAACTGGACTACGACTCTATGGAAGAGGTACTCTTGTGTGCTATCTTTTTCATTTATGGGACATTTGTAATCACTGATGGCTGGTTCTATCATATTTGTAATTCTTAACGGGGCCTACGTCACATTTTCTTGTCCCAGCTTTAATATATATCTCAATTCACTGAATATTTAAGAACTCACACCATGGCACATTGTGTTTTGATGTCAGGAAGTGGCAGAGCCGATGTCAGATTTGAAGCAAGGTGTGGATGACTTGAGACGTAACCGAACCCTCAAGTATGTCCTGGCCATGTTGCTGCAGGTCGGCAACTTTCTCAATGGCATGGTGGTAAGTACACACCAGTATCACAGGTTATATATATATGTTCAGTAAATTATTTCAGAGATGAAACGTGGTGAAGCTGAGTAAAATATTTCTAAAGATTACAAATATGTACAAATATGTTGAGTCTAAAACGGTTGCAGAGATATATACAAGAAAATAGTAAGAGATATATAAAAGAAAATATATCTAGTCTAGAGAATAGTAATGTTTTTGGTTGTTTCAGGTGAAGGGCTTTGATATCGAGTATCTGTCCAAGGTGCCGGAGGTGAAGGACACAGTACATAAGCACTCCTTGCTGCACCATGTCTGTAATATGGTCATAGACCAGTTCCCAGATTCCACAGATATCTACTCTGAACTTGGTGCAGTCACCCGATGTGGGAAGGTAACCTACTTTTTCTCATGCCATTTCAGAGAGTAGAAAAATTCATTTTTAATTTGAATCAAGAATACACCATATTTTTAACATGCAGCCAATATGATATTTCTGTATTAACTCAAAATTTTAATTTATTTGGCAATATACAGTTACAATATATAGTAAATTATCAAATAAAACACTATCTTTATGCATAATGAAAAATATTATAAATTGATGAGGAAACCACCCAGTGAAAAGAAATAAGACATGAATTTTTTTCTGGCCAAAATGCAAATATACAAATAATTGCAAGCCTTTGTGCGAGATTTGAGTCTTGCACATTGCGACCACCTGTGTATAATGAGGAACAGCGAGTATATATGATGTATGTTGGACAGGTTGACTGGGAAGAGCTGCAAACCAAGCTGTACAAGATGGAGGATGACTGCAAGGCATCATGGGACCACCTCCGCGCCATCGCCAAACACGACACAAATACACAGATGAAAGCCAAGTAAGTAAAGACTAATGGGTGCCAGATTGATGATATATTATTGACAAAAATAAATAGTAAATGCATTTTGATTAAGTTATGATATGCAGAAAAAATCAGTACTGATTTTGCTTTATTTGCAGATTGTCAGAATTCTTGTCTGACAGTGCAGAACGCATCATTGTGCTGAAGATAGTGTACAAACGTGTTCTAAACAGGTAAGTCATCTAAGTATTCGGTGTGCAAAAAGCATATGTTTGAAATCAATTTTAAAGCATATGTTTGAAATCAAGTTTATCAGAATTCTGAAAGCTAATAGATTATAGTAAAAAATGATTAAATGATATTTATATTTACATGTACCAATGTTTACGACACACTCATCTGTTTCCAACCGAAGTCTATTTTCTTTTAAACATTTTCACTCAAATTTTTGACACATGAGATATTCTTGGACAAATAAAAGTAGACCACTCCAGCACAATGTGAACATGCTTAAATCGAAACCACTTATTTTAGAATCTGTATCTAGTCTCTTGAGTTTCAACCAGGCATCTTTTTTAATCCCTCTAGATTTTACAAGTTCCTTCTGTTCATGGGCTACTCACCACAAGGTGCTCGAGATGCCAAGATCCAGATCGTGATGAAGACCGTGAGCGAGTTCTCCCTGGAGTACAGGACCACGCGAGACAAGGTGGTGCAGCAACGGGAGAAGAAGGCAAATCAGCGTGAGAGGAAAAAGACAAGAGGAAAGATGATCGTTGATGTAAGCATAGAATAGCTTATAGTGCAGGCCAAATTTTATCTCTGCGCTTCAGTTGGTTATATAACATGAAGATACTTAGACTTGTGTTTGAAATTTAGCTTTGTACATGATGTATTTTATTATGCAAGGCAAAGATGAGAAAGAATTATATATTTTTGTCTCTGGGCCTGAGACACCCCTGTCAATATATTAAAGGACAGAGAAGAAAGTGGTATTCTACAAGAAAAATGACAATCACAACTTATTCTCTTTTATCAATGCAAATCAACAGAAGACACCACAACTATGTTATTTATATTGTGTTTGCAGACAGAAAAGTTTGCACCGACTAAGAAGGAGAAACAGGAAGGCGATGCATTGAGTAAAGTTCTGGCAAATGGTTATGCAAAGGGCAAGGAGAAGGACGTGACTATGAACATGCCGGGTGAAAAGATCAGGAAGAGACACTCAGTGGGTAGGTACTCACCTCCACGTCGAGGCCCCCATTCCTCAGGCTTTATGTTTATACTGGTCAATGCTGCAGCTTGTGTAGGTGCACAAGTCCTAGTTTCATTGCTATTTTTAACATGAAATTTGGATTAAATTTTAGGGGTGAATAAAAAAATACACCCAGGGTTCCCACATGGTAGGGAATTAGGGAAAAGGTGAGGAATTTTATAATGAACCCTTCCAGTTGGAAAAGAAGTAAGGAAATTGGTTGTCTGGTTTCAATAAGTAGGGAAAATTGTATCGCGCTGTTGTAAAAACGTAATTTCGTCACAAGGAGGCAGTAGCATCAATGGCAAATTATGCAGTAATTTTAAGAAGAGTTCCTTTTCAACAATAGTATATTGATAGCAAAAAAATGTCTGGTCTGAGACCTAAAATTGTGTACAATTATGGGCCATGATATATTTGGGAAAATCCAATTTTGGGTAGGGAAAAGTTAGGGAAATGGTCGGGAATTTTATAAGGGAAAAGGTGTGGGAACCCTGTACACCTTCAAATCAAATGATATCTTGATATCTTTTAAAAACTAGGACTTTGCATTAAAGAGTGTGGATTGGCAATAAATGTAGGTTGCAATGTCAGAATGCTGGCTGCCTTGCCTTACTTTTCAATTATTAATGTGGTACTTGATTAACATTTCAAAACACTTTACATGTACAAGGCCCTTCTATTGAAAAATGTATTGGAAAAGAATTTTTTCAAATATTTTGACGAGAAAGGACACATTTTCTGTTATGTCTGATTGTTATGTTTATTCCAAGAAATGATTTCACTCAGTATAATTTTGATCTCATTTTCAATCTTTTGTTTGAATAATAAGTAAAGCTATGCTGGAATGAAAATAATATCAGATATGTGTAACTCTCTGGTATTGATTTTCCTTGTGTTGTGCAGTTTTGCATTTAGTGTTTTCGTAATGAACAATTTGTGATTTTCAGACTTGGGAGTGCATAAAAGAAATTCTCTGCTAGAGAGAAGGAGTTCCATAGGAGGTGAGGGAGGCAGCATGGCTTATACCTCGCAGCATGATGACCCACATATATATATGTCCCCCCCGCAAGGCTTACTATTGTAATAATACCAATGTATAGATGAAATTATAGATAAATTATGCTCAGACAATGTGATGTATATTATATAAAAAAACAGACTGAAATCACACAGCAATCAAATCAGATCAGGATGAGTGATTATAAATGGTGACAAGTTTGAATTGCTTGTGTGGCCTGTTATCTGTAAAGGCTTCTGGTGATGCATGCATTGTGGTAGTTAAGGATAATATAATTTAAACTTTGTACAGTTTGATTTTGATTTTTTTTTTACTTTATGCTGTATATTAGCATGGCACTTGAAGGACAGAATATATTTTATGCGTTGGTTATATCTTTTATGTTTAGATTGTAAAATTCCTTTGTATGTGTTTTGTTCCTCCTGTGTATCTTATGTTCGCAACCACAGAAATTACTTGAAAACTGTTCTTTGAAAATTATCTCAACCCATCCTGCAAGATTCCATGTTCAGATTATATTTGAATTTGAAAAATGCATAAGTTGCTCTAGGATTGAATCTCAAGTCAAATCTGTTTGTTTTGTTGTGTGTTGTAGATTTAGTTGGTGTGTTTATGTTTGTGATCCCAGTTCAGAACCCAATATTCTATGACATTAAAACTAACCGGTGTCATTTTTCAGATGGCAGTTCTCTTAGTAAACCTCTGTCCACTACTTCTGTAAAGAAACCTTCCAGTAGCAGTTCCAGGAACAGTAGTAGTAAGAGTAGTGGTAGAAGAGGTTCAACAGGTGAGACAGACGCCATGTCTGCATTGCACCTCTAATTCAGCTTTTGCCTTTTTGTTTTCGTTCAGCGTGGTTTATCATTAACAGTCACTGTTGGTGTGTGGACTGATGGTGCTGCCACCTGTTAGTTTATGGACTGATGGTGCTGCCACCTGTGTGTTATCAGCCTTGTGACATGATCCAGACAATCCAGAGGGAAGAGCCGTTATTAGAGAATTTTAATCTTTATTTCAGAGTTGATGAGTTCCATACCCCGTTATAATGTCTTAAGAGTTTCTTAACAGATTTTATTAACCCAATATGATATGAGATGATTTGGTGAGATAATGTCCCAACAACAACAAAACTTTACACTCCTGTAGACTATTGTAGAGACTGCCTGGTGTGAGTGAACCCTTCCAAAGTCTAACTGTATGATATTCCAATTACAGGTTTAAAAATACAACATTAATCCAGAAAAGTAGCTGCTCCTCGATTTTTTAACTGTCATGACCACATATATTTTATTTAA
The DNA here is from genome assembly GCA_949316495.1 of Amphiduros pacificus. Taxonomy (NCBI): domain Eukaryota; kingdom Metazoa; phylum Annelida; class Polychaeta; order Phyllodocida; family Hesionidae; genus Amphiduros; species Amphiduros pacificus. Next base: position 50,279,255 of record OX439001.1, on the reverse strand, counting down.
AGTCATCATAAAAAATTGCACTACGTTTCCAGAAAAAGGTCGCCCCTCCCTTTTGGCGCCAAGATTTGGCAACGATAAAGGAACAGACTCAGAGAGTGTCTACGACACGGCGGAAGATGAGATCCTAGAGGCATGTGTTAAGACAGCCACAGCTCCCATTCGCAGGGCTCCCCGCGAAAGAAAGAGAGCACGCAACAGGGAGAGGAAATCATGTAAGTTGACCTCTGTCCATGTTCACGACATATGCCTTTATATACACAGTTGAACCAAGTTATTAGTTCTATGCTAGTTGCTCACTAATGATGATGTTTCTTCTTTTCTCTTTTCTGTCTTTACCTTTTGCTTTTCAAACAGCCATGGTATTAGGAAGGATGTAAAGATATATAGCAATACACCTGCATCTTGATAGTTTGATTTCATAGGAATAGAACATATTTTTTCTGTTTATTTTCTGTAACTCTTTCATGGTGTGCTCACAATGAAACTGTGCTCCGATTTTCCATTTAATGCAGCGAAAATTATTTTAAAAATACAAAATGGGGCACAGTTTGTTAGAGTGCCTGTTCTCTCCTTAACCAATTCTATGCTATTTTCTCTTCTTGATTTTGATTTCTCGCTGACAATTGTAAAACAAATGTGCCAACACTTTCTTGATTGTAGGGGATTTCACTGCTAGTCTTGAATATCTTCCAAATTACTGAGCGTAAAAAGGTTAGCATATATATGTGAGAGTGCAGCGACCTGGGTGGCAAATTTTACCCTGCTTTTTCGTGAAGTCCATGACCTCCTGGGGTGGGCACTGTGGGGTTAATATCATTTCAGATGTGTAATAGATCCCATAACTTGTATGCATGCATCATGTGTGATATTTTTCTTCCATTTATGTTAAACAATCAAAGCTGCCGGATGCATTAAAGTAACTAAAAATCCTCAATGTTTATATTCCCAATGAAAAAGAAATAAAGAACATTTGAGCCATTTAAATATTGATAGAAAAAAGGTTTCATCATAAGTTAATAGTTATTCATTTGTAGCAGTTTTGTTTCCGTTGTTGAATTTAATCCACATTTTACCAGTAAAATCCTCCCAGCTGATTGTGTATGAAACATGACCGAGTGTTTTTGTATTACTCTGTTGGCCACTTGTGCAGGGGATTGCTAGAATGCTGATGTGATACACCCGTAAGTCAAACAGGCTCGTGCACACTGTTCTATCAAATGCTTCTATCTTTTAGCAACATAAACCACCCATCTGCAATGCAAACTCCAAATGTCTAATACATACCATGTAGAGTCTATGCAGTTGTAGTTTGGATTGAGTTTTTGAGTAGTTTTTGGTATTCTCAGTGAAAGTTATTGTGAAAAACAGTACCATGGAATGGCAGGAGCTTTGGAATGATCATCATGTTTTGAACTATTAATAGTGAGTTCTGGTGTGTGACCATTTGCTGCATCAGCATCAGAGATGCAGGAAATGAGTGTCAATGTGGGAATGTATGTCCCCCATTAAATGCGCCTTGAGTACATTTGAGTGCTTGTCGTTTTTCTGGGAATTATCTGAATGCATCAGGTCTGAATGGTGGTATGTTCTAAAATGTTACATTATCAGAATGCATCTGGTCTGAATGGGAGTAAGTCCAGAAACCTCAGATTATCAGAATGCATCTGGTGTGTATGGGAGTTGTGTGTTTAAACTTTGGAATTTATCTAAATGCATAGATCAAGTGTATGATATCATACGTGTTGAAGCCTAGGAATATATATGAGTCCTTCTATTCAGTTGTAGCCAAACTTCTGTTTGATCATGCATAACATGACCAAATTTTGCCATGCAACAGTTTTGCATGATCAAATAGCTACTTGGTCACAGCTGCTTACCGGTATGTATGAATGATGTGAGGTTGCTAATTGTGATTTTTTTTTGTGAATACTTGAATTCACAATTGGTAAATTTGAAAAGTATTAAATTTAGAAGAGTTGTGTACAGCGACTTTCAGGAATATAGGATATGCATATTCTCCTGCAGTAATTGACTTATGTCAGAAATAGGAATTTTATACTCATGGGCATTCCATGAATTGATGTGGATGAGAATGTGAGCATTTTATGAGAAATGTCAAATGAAAAGTTTCAGCAATTGAGAAACAGTTTATAGCGATAATGATAATTTCTAGTTTTACAAGATGTAAATTTCAAATACTCATATGTGCAATTACAAAGATAAAACTAAAATCTTAATGTTTTGACAATATCTGCAAAAGTTAACTGAGTCTTTAAAATTGCAAGTAGCTGTTAACCTGTTATAACACAGTACAAAAAAATAGTTATCACTGACATATGAATAACAGTTTCATGTTATATTAATGAAAATATTTTTTGCAATGGAACTAATCTAAGTTGCTTCTAAAAGGCATGCTTCATTTTTTACTCATTTATAAATATTATAAAATGCATGTATCATTGTATAGGATGAAATGGTAATTTCTGATTATTCAGCAGAATATGTTTTATAGTCATAGCTGGAAATTAAATTTGCTTTTGAATTTGAGTATTTGCTTATTCAATTGTTAATTGCAAATTGTATTGTAAAGGTTCTTCTGTAATTTGATGTTTATAACAATGGTGTATGTGTTTGTTTGCAGTACGCCGCACATTGAAGAGTGGTCTGACGGAAGAGGAAAGCAATACGATCAACCAGTATTGAGCACCCAGTATTAACTGCTGCTACCAATAAAAAATAATGTGGAATTTCACTGTCAACTGAATTCAACAAAAAATAAGCAATATATATCATCACACATTGGCCCAGTGAAATTTGCACAATATATACAGTTGGACAAAGATGAGGATGATTTTATATTTAAAAAAATATATCAACCTTTGAAAACTGATTAAGAATATATTTCAGATGTGATTAGTGATTTATATTCCTTTCCGTATCCACCTCAGAGTGTGCGTGAAGAGAAAAGGGGTTTGTATTTGTTAGAAAACAATATCCATCACACATGAGATTTCTAGTGCGGTGCTTTCCTTGTGATTTGGCTGTCAGCGTTAGGCTGTCACTGAAGTGATTTTCAGCCGGCTCAATTTTGGGGATATATATATTGATGCATTTCTGATATGTACAGTGAATATATGAAATTAGATGTGAAGAAGCAGGCATAATCAGTGTATGTCAGAGATTAGAATGAGGTTAGTCTCAAGAAAATTGTAGGTCTCATTCACAATATGCCAAATTCATTATGTAAATACATATTTGTATATTCAATTAAGCAGGCCTGGCTACCATCTCAATCTGATAATAATCATATATAAGAAAGTTGCAATATTTCAGCCAATATAAATTATGTAAATAAGTACATTTTTTCATTATTATTTTAGTCTTGGCAAATATTGTCCTAGTATTGACAAATTATTATTATCAATGTGAATAAGTAAAATATAAATAGTTGTAAATTGTACAGCAACTTTTGCTGCTATGGGATGGCGTGCATCATTTTATGCACCTGTATGATAGTGCTTGAGTTCAGTCAGTGTCGTATTTATATATTGTGTCAGTGGAGAATGGCAGACTGCTGTTGACAATATGCTGCAAGTGAACTAAGTCAGGTGAGGTGTGTGCAAATAAGGTGCCTTTATTGATGATATTAGAGGTTAAGGAAGAAGAAGATGCCACTATGGAAGCTGGGGATGGTGAAGTTACTGCACTGGATATTATACAATATTAAAAGCTTAATGTGTTGTTATTTGCGTGCTAATCTTTCAAGTAATGATTATGGAAGGAAAATGAAAACCTGGTGCTTGAGAACTAATCATGTGAATGAGAAATCAGTAATTTTTACCTTTCAATATTATTTCAGTTATTTATATCTATTGGTGTGAATGTGTGCATTTATCTGTAACCAAAAAAGGGAAAATATTAATGGATGATCTCACAATGATGATTGAAGAGAATGCTAATCTTGTATTTTTTAAAGTGTCACTTTTTGGATAGTAAAAGGTTGTGAAGTCCTGAATCAAAATTACATTTATAAATTAATATTATTTCTTTACTATGGGAAAGATGGGAACTTAATTTTTTGTTTTATTTTTTATTTTTTGCACACCTCTTAAAATGACATATGAGATATATAATATATACCTATTAACTGCTTATAAATTATAAGTAGCCAAGTTCACCATCGAATTTGACCTATCAAACCATGAAATCCTTGTTTTCTTTTTTCTTTTTTTTAATTTTATTTTTTATCAAAAGCCTAATTTATCAGGTTAATTGTTAATAAAGCAATATTCAGGCAAGGAATATTGCCACAGCATACTTGCAGATCCCATGTCTAAAGTTGCTGTGTTCCATTATTTTAGATCTCGGTGCAATCATGGTGGTTTTCCTGATAAACACTCATGGAAATATTTTCCAAATATTGAGCAGGAATTCCCATTGTGAGTCTAGTCTGAGAATGATCACTTTTCAATGGACCAGTTTCTAGGATATGCTCATCAATAAGCATATTTCCATTTAAGAAAGGAGCAGTATGCCAAAATTTCTAAAAGTGGTCTGTAAAAATGAAGTTTATAGGCTATAATTTTTTATTTTGTATGGGTGATACATAAATCAAGGGGTGTGTTTGTTGTTACAGATCCAAAAGGGATATCCCAGCCCCTTTCTTGCTTGGTCCTTCATAAACAACTTGAAATTATAACAAAAGATTTCTCCTTTTGGCTGGGGTTGCCATAATCACCTCTTTCAATACTTTCTGGGTCTGTCACTGGTGTACTATTCTAGTCAGACCACCCTGTATAATGAGGTTTTTCAACAAAAGCTACTTCAGATGTAGCTTGCTGGGTTATTAACACAAAATGATGTGTTAGCCTATCATGTTTAACTTAATATATAATGTGTGATTGGTAAAAAGTGATATATATATATCAAATATTATTATAGTCGGCAAAATACAATAATCAAGTTAAATATATTAAAAAAGTTCAAAAAGCTCCCAGTCTAGGACCATCTCACTGATGTAAACTGGTCCCCTTCTTGTAAAGCAGTACTATTTTAATTGGAACAGAATTGTTTTTATCAAAGCATTGTTAACTTGATGAAAAGTTGGATGAGGAAAAAGATTTTACCAAACTGTCTGATATAAATGATGTAAGTTTGTATGGATGAATTACATTTAAAGCATCACACGTTTATTAGCCCTAGGTCTTTCTATCTGCAATTGTATCATTTTATCTCTATACTACATATACATGTTATCTGTTATAATTTAATTCAAAATGAAACCAACCAACTAAATAATTTTATTTAAAATCATATTGCATGCATTTTTGTAAAAGTGCAATTTTAGATCCTCTAAATGATCAAATTTTTATATTGCTAAATTGCCTTATCCCACGATTCCCTCCAAATTGTTCTGTTTATAGAGACAAGGTAGAATCTTGCCTGTATAATGCATTGGGATGTTGATTTAATTCACTAATGTTGCAATAACCTATTTATTTGCCATATGTGTGTGTTCTGTATATAGATATGTCTGGTCCTTTGTGTAATTTATTATTGAAATAACTATACATTGCTGGTTAAAATTCAGCTTAGTTTATATGAGGCTGATTTAAATCCCAATTAAATCCATTTACAATAAATGAAATGCAGTTAGTTTTAATTTCCAATAGAAATTATATTCCCTTCTTTTTAAAATAAATCATGCAAATTGATGTGAAAAGATTGTCAATAAAAATCTATATTGCACAAGTCTAGAAGATTGAAGTGAAATTAACAGAAGTTGATTCTGTCATTACCTTTTGAGATTCATAAATTCACAAATATCTATCCTTCAAGAAAATAAAGTTTCTCAAAAATACTTCTCTCATTTTGTTTATTTTAAGAGATGGGGTTAAAGACCCCGTAACATTGATCAGAGACCCCATTTATTAAGGCCCAATAAAACTAAGATGGTCAAGTCTTGTGTTAACTTTATGTATACAGTAAGCACCACTGGTATGTAGTGCCCCCTTGTGGTCAGTATTGGCCCAAACTCGCCACCCTCTCTATGCTACCAGCCAAACATCGCATGGCATGAGGTACCGGTATATATATCTCTATATCCACAGAGGTAATTAGCCATATAACTATAACAAAATTTTCATTTTAAAAAGTTGCTCAAATCTTTTTTCTCTATTTTATTTGCTTAGTTTTATTTAAAATGCATGTGGTTCCTTCATTAAGGAAGTCAGAGTCCTTTTAGTTTGTATTCCACTGATTTAAACATGAAGTTTTCATCATATTTCAATTAAATTTGCATTTCCTTATATTCCAGTGGATATATTAAAGTTTTCCAGTTGATGGTGCAAAGGCATAGTTATGTACAGGCTGCCAATTTTGAATATTTCCTCACCTTTTGGACATTCAAGGCCACTACTACTATCTATATCGTATGGCTATTTAATGTCACCTCTTGCAGACAATAGTGAAAAAGCTTTAAAAGCTTAAAAGATTGTTGCAAGCTTTTGAACAACAATACACAACTCTTCAATCAGGTATATTAGGCATCCATCTTTGTGTGTTTTATTCCTGATAAAGTTGTACCTTTCTGTCATGGGGACATGATCTATTGGATATATTAAATCACAGATTTGGAGGTACTTCTGTTTTTCTTGACATATCCTGTAATATAGTATTTGTCATTCTTAGAAGGATTGCTCCTGGGATGGCAACTGGAGGACATACACATGACAAATCAAGAAGTATAATCATTACTGTTTTCACTCTTTATTAAAAGATATTACAACGATATATCAGAATGAGGAATGGAATTGAACTGCATCAGAGTTATCGTGATTTCCTCCCTTGCCTCTGATAATGGAAAATATGTATCTCTAAACAATCCTGATTCTGATTCACTATATTTGGGAATGTATGGTTTCAATTTCTTTCATAAACTCAGCAGTGCTTGACGACATGTCTTCCCACCTTGGAGACACGGTCAATTCTTTTCCCTGAGAAGTGATATATAATTCAGAAATGTGTCTACTTATTTCTGTGAGTGCTTGACCCATGGGTTGTAAACTAGACAAATTAGTGCTATTAAAGGCATTAAAAAGTTTATCATTTTTCATTATTAAACCTTGCTGTTTTAATGGCAGTTTGAGGTAACATTCCAACAGCTGGCATGGTGTTAAGGTCTATAATCCACAATGAAAAAACTGGGACAGACTTATGTTTTTTGGCTTAAATGTGTTCAAAGTAATGTTATTTGTTAATTTAGCACAGAAAAAGTAAACTTAACCAGCTAGTCTTAATTTTTTATTATTTAAATTGAACCCGTTATAACGGTAGTTAAAACGGGTTCGACTCAGTTTTTGCAGCTGGCGACTTATATCAAGTCTTTATATTTTCTTTATTTAATGCCATCCAAAGAACAATCAAACTTTTTGGGGACATTTTAGATATAATCATGGCATAAAATATGAATTATCACTAAAAGAGTTTGTCCGCCATGTGTGCTGTAGGAGCCCAAGGCAGTTACGTAAATATACGAGACCACACAAAGTTCTCTCCAAATGTTTCAAACTGATTGTGGATTATAGACCTTAAGTCCTGCAAGAACTGAATAGCTGAGCACTGGAGCAGCCCGGTACATCATTCTCACAGATGGACTTTTTCTAACTCATAAATATCAATCACATACTGCCAACTAATATTAATTCCTTGCCACATAAATCGATGCCTTTTTAATTTGTTTCTAATGTTCTTTAACAGATATGAGAATTATACATTACATATAGTTTGTTATTTTCATGCATGTATGGTTTCAGATACATGTTGCTTTTTGGCCAAGAATGATTTGGTATTTGATCCTTGGTCACACACAAATCCTTTGACCTGTAGACCAGTCTTGGTAGGCAAAGTATACTGTATGTAGGAAATGCACACCTTTTGACTGTCCTGACTTTATCAACAAAGATTATGCAGCAAAAGGGGGACATGTTCTTTGAACTCTAAATCTACTCAGCAGATTTCAAATATTCATTATTCATAAGCTTCTTATTGCTGGCCTCCTTGTCATTTTTGGGCAATCATATTTCTCATTGACAAAGTGCTTGGTTATAACTTGCTACTCATAAATTGATACAACATGGTCAGAACCCAATTTGAGTAGAGGGTATTCAGTGTTTCTTTCAACGTAAAATACAAAGCCCAAATGGACATTAGAACTGAGCGTTTAAGCCAGTTTAAATACGTCAAAAAATAAATAAAAAAGGTAGCCCTCATCCGGGCATTCTCACCACCTCAGCGACACCTATCGATCATCTTCCCGCTTCCGCGCCATATTTGATTTTGACGTGAACGAACAAAGATCGAGTTCGTCATTTGAGCGGGAAATTCCTAATTCCTTCCAGTAAAATTGATTTAGTGAAGAGATATACGTCTATTACAAGATAATACGAGAGAGAAGAAGAATACGAGCTGGACAACACAAATATTCTTCAATAAAAGACAGGTTTGGAAACACGCTTTGTGCATTGTGGAAAAAACGAGGTACGGTAGTTTTTATACAAATTATTCGTATTCAAGACTCATTTATATCATATGAAGGTATATAAATGAGGTAAAATGGAAATTATGTAAGTATTGGATGTTCATAACGTGTTAAATATTGGAAATTAAAATTTTCTGTATTATCGCTCAGCTCACGTGGGTGGTCTTGTAGCTGGCGGTTGTATATTTACATATAAACGTTATGAATGTACTAAGATGCATTTATAGCATATGAAGGTATATAAACATAATGTGTTAAATATTGGAAATTAAAATATTCTTGTATTATCGCTCAGCTCACGTGGGTGGTCCTGGAGCTGGAGTTGGTATTTCAATTCAATTCAATTCAAACTCTTTATTCCAGACTCTACATATACATAAAAATACATGAGGTCCATATTTGGTTGCAAAAGTGTTAATTATTGGAAATTATATCATGTTCAATGAAAATTGTTGTAGAAATGAGTTACTACAACAGAAGAACTTATGAAGAGAGGAAGAAGGATCGGTGGCATAACTATGGGAGACAGAGAGATAGAGACCCTAGTTATGAGGTCCATAGAGATGAGAGGTCGAGGTCCGAGACGGTTCGTCCGGTGGGTAGATCTGGGTGGACTGGAGATGATCATGAGTCATCCAGAAGGCAGTGGACTGATCATAGGAAAAGTTCTAGGGATAGATCTAGGGATAGACATAGACCTAGAGATCACTCACATAAGAAAAAGAAGAGAAGAGATAGATCCAAATCACCTAGATCAAGGTCTCCCAGAACAAAGAGAAGAAGGGATTCGCCTGCAAAGAATAAGGAAGATGTGGTGTGGGTGGAGAAGGAAGGCAGTGTTCCTGAAGACACATCACTTGAAGAGGAGATGTTTGGTCCACTTGAACCTAACACTGTGAGAAGTAGGTTTGAGGTGGGTAGATCAGATGACAAAGTGTCTGATGGTGAAGAGGATGGTGAGTCAGGTGATTTATTAGAGAAGAGAAGAGTGGATTTATTATTAAAAGCAGTGAGTGACATGGCAAATGGTGAAGAGGTCACACAAGGAACTTTAAATGAACTGTTAAAACAAGCTTCGGCAAAATCTTTTAAGGATAGAGCTGAAACAGCTATGGTAAATCAAGGGTTACAGGTGCCTGTAGGTGATGTGATTAAAGAAAAGGCGTTGTCTAATCCTAACCCAAAGAAGGCTTCTAAGAAGTGTAAATTTGCAGTCTCACCTTTGTTGTCTGGTGAATTAGAAGAAATATGGAAGAAACAAATGTGTGGCCTGAAAGGTAATGAAGTGTGGGACCCCATGTCAGCAGAGCCACCTAGTAGTCATTTTCAAAAGAATGTACCAAAACCAAAAGTGGCAGAAAAGTGGTATAAGTTAGCAGAAGATGAGAAGACCATACCTGTGGCAGGTTACAAGATTGATGCTGTTTTTAAGAACACTAAGTCTTACGTCACTGTACCTGTGTCCAGAGTGGAAGAATGGGAAAAGAACTTGAGTTTGGCTTTGAGAGTGTGTAACACATTGGACATATTCTCTGGTGAAGTGATGAATGTAACTTTTAACTCTTTTTCACAGCTGGAACAAGCAGTGCCGGAACAGTACAAAGATTTGCTACCCGATGGGGAGGAGTTGATGGCAAATTTCTTATCAAAGGCTAGAGGACTACAGGACCTAGTGAAACTGTTGAGCTGGCAGATGGCAGATATAGTGGCGACACACAGGGAGACACTGTTGGAGGGCGCCAAGAATAAGAGCGGCCATGTGCTGTCAGAGAAATGTAAGACATTATTGAAGTTGCAGCCTTTTACTGGGCCAACACTCTTTCATGGTCATGTGTCGGAGATTATTGAAAGAGACAGTAAAGAAGCTACTGATAAAGTGTGTCGGGTTGCGGCAGCAAAACTGACAAACCCTACTTCTACTAGTAAACCAGGTGTGTCTGGACAGGGAGCCATGAGAAGGGAGTTTGGGTTTTTTCGTGGATCAGGAAGTACAGGATACACACCTAGAGGTAGAGGAGGAAGTAGCTTTAGAGGAAGAAGCAGCAGGGGCAGAGGTACATTCAGAGGTACATTCAGAGGTAAGGGAAGAGGTTCTGGAAGTACCACAAGTAAGAACATTGAAAAATGACTCACCAACACTCTCAAAGGTTCTGGACTACACACCAATTTCACCTGTACCAACTCAAGTTTCAGTTGGAGCGAGACTTTACCATTTTTGGTCACTATGGGAGCAGATAGGGGTAAAATCAACAGTGATTCAGATTCTGAGGGATGGGTTGAAGTGGAAATTCAGGAACAAACCAAATCTCAGAACTACTCCTTGGAAAGCTCAAAACCAATTATCGCAAGAGAAGGCTGCCATAATGTCAGTAGTGTTACAGAAACTGGTACAGAAGGAGGCTGTAGAAATAGTCAGGAATCCAAATACTCCAGGCTTTTACTCCATCCTCTTTTTTCGACCCAAGCCATCATGAGAATGGAGACCAATTTTAGACCTCAAGTTACTGAATTCTATGATAGTGAATCACACCTTCCATATGGAGTCAGCCAGAACAATTCAACAGAGTATGCTACCGGGTCAGCATGCAGTATCAGTGGATCTCACGGATGCTTACTTCCATGTACCAATCCACAAGAATTTCAGAAAGTACCTCAGGTTCTGTGTGAACGGAGTAGTTTACCAGTGCAGAGCACTTCCGTTTGGGCTGATAATAGCTCCAAGAATTTTTACTCTAGTCATGTTAGAAATTGCCAGAGTTCTGAGAGAGAAAGGAGTGTTGATCAATATGTACCTGGACGATTGGTTAATCAGGAAAACAGATCCAGAGTCCCTGTCAGCGGAGGTGCAGTTCATTATCCAATTGGTGTCAGATCTCGGGTTATTGATAAATTTCCAGAAGTCAGAATTGGTCCCCAAACAGGTGTTCGAGTTTGTAGGAGTACTGTACGACCTGTCGGAGGGGAGAGCTTATCCACCAGAGAAGAGAATAGAGAAAATCCGGGAGAGAATTTTGGAAGTATCACAGACAGAATCAGTACCGGCAGTAACTTGGCTGTCACTGATAGGACTGCTGAACTCGGTAGCAGAACAGGTACCTTTCGGGAGATGGCACGTCAGACCATTCCAGAGGTTTCTGTCAGAGAGGTGGAACTTAGCAACTGGGAAGAGGTCAGATCAGATAACTATAACCCAGGAGTGTCGACATCAGTTGGAATGGTGGTATCAGAAAGAGCATCTAACGGTGGGAGTACCACTTTTAGAACCAAAGATAGACTTCCAGATTTTTACAGATGCATCACAGCTAGGTTGGGGTGCACATGTAGTGGAAATGGAGGGTCTGGAAATATCAGGTGTGTGGGATGTGGAGACAGCTCTATTACACATCAACATACTGGAGATGAGAGCAGTCCGTCTGGCGATTTTGCAGTTACGAGCCAAGCTAGAGAAGTCATCAATACTGGTAGCAACAGACAACACTACAGTACTAGCATATATAAATCGCCAGGGAGGCACCAGATCTTGGTCACTGATGGAAGAGACAGATCTACTATTCAAGCTAGTAATAGAAATACAGTGCAACATCAAAGCGAGACACATTCCAGGGAGGCTGAATGTACTGGCGGACAGACTGTCCCGCAAGGGAACAGTACTTCCTACGGAGTGGTCTCTTCACCAGGGGGTGTTCGAGAATCTTTGGTACAAATGGGACAAGCCACAGGTAGATTTGTTTGCAACCAGACACAACAACAAACTACCTTGTTTCGTCAGCCCGGTACCGGACGGCTTAGCTTTCGCCGTAGATGCACTAACGATGGACTGGACAAACCTGTACGCTTATGCCTATCCTCCAACAGCTCTGATACAGAAGGTAGTCAACAAGATCAAGAGATCCAAGTGCAAGGTAGTACTGATCGCACCGTGGTGGCCAGAAAAACCTTGGTTTCCAGAGTTACTGGAACTACAAATGGAGTCTCCAGTGATACTTCCGGCAAGAAGCGATCTGCTAAAACAACCAGGAAAACCAGTATTTCTACAAAATCCAGAAATACTCAATCTTCACGCCTGGATGTTATTAGGTCAGCTGTAGCAGAAGGAGGTTTCTCTGAAGGTGTGGCAAATCAGATTACGAGGGCTGTCACTGAGAGCTCTAGTCAGATATATCAGACAAGATGGAACAATTTTGCTCAGTGGTGTAAAGAGAAAAGTGTTCAACCGGAGAAAGCTACAGTACAACAGCTGGCTGATTTTTTACTGTATCTGTTCAAAGAGAACAAGTCCGTGTCTACCATAACAGGTCATAGAACAGCGGTGGCAAAAGTTCTGTTACTGAAATCAAATGTTGATGTGTCAAATAATACTGTGTTGTCTGATCTAATTAGATCATTTGAACATGACAGACCAAGGAGGCCAAATCCTTTTCCCAAGTGGAATTTGGTCCTGGTACTGCAGACTTTGTGTAAGCCTCCGTTTGAGCCTCTACATACGGCCTCAAACAAAATACTAACTTGTTTTTGTTGGCTTTGGCGTCAGGCTCTAGGTGTAGTGAATTACATGCTCTGGATGTAAAACAGTTGACGTTCCGTGACCATTGGAAAGAAGTACATTTAGCTCCAAATCCACAGTTCTTACCAAAGAATTTTGACTATAAATCAGGTGGAAGAAGTTTTAGTGGATTCATGATCGAGGCGCTCAAACATAGGTTGGGCCCAGGGTTAGAAGAGGATGCCAAGTTATGCCCAGTGAGAGCTTTAAGATATTATCTGGATAGAACCAAGGAGTCTAGAAAGGAATCTTCTCAGTTATTTGTAGCTATACAAGAGAAGAAGAGGATGGCAGTGTGTAAGAATACGATAGCTTCTTGGCTAAAGCAGACTGTCAAGTTAGCTTACGAGGGATGCCCAGAAGAGATAATCAAAGGACTCAGTCTTAATGCACATGAAGTTAGAGCATTGGCGTGCTCAGCTGCATTCTATGGAAATACTTCAATGAAAGACATATTACAGGGAGCTCGATGGGAAAATCAGACCACTTTCACTACATTCTACTTGAGAGATGTGTCCCAGGACCTAGAAGGTCTAAAGAGACTAGGTCCAGTTATGGTGGGGCTACAAACAATATAATATGTACAATTTAATGTGTATTATGTCCAGAACCAGGCATAGGAAGATGGCTCCGAAGAGATCCTCCACGAGATCATCTTAATGCCAAAAATATATGTTATAAGTGATTAAGGAATCCAAAACAGTCTCAAGATGACCCTGAAGAAATCCTCCACGGGTATCTGATGATGATGAGGATAGTTAAGAGGAAGAATTAGAAGATTAAGAAGGTGGATGAAGATTAGAGGATTAAGAAGAAACCTAGGAGTTAAGAAGTTTGAAGTATTAGAAATCCCAGTGTCAGCTATTGAGACACATGGTGAGTGTCATTATTTGAACCTAGTATATATTTATATATATCTATTAGTACTGATAATATAGTTACTGGTTCTTGGATGTGTACAGTATCTCAGACTAGTCATATCCAGAATTAGTTATCAGCAAGAAGGTAAAATACTTGGCTTAATCATCATTCCAGTATTTTAATGTAGCTGATATCGAGTTATTTCTCAATTACCTCAAGCAGAATCAGACCTCTTGTGACACGCAAGCTCGATCAAGTGGTCCTGCTTGAACTCAGGGTGAAGATCTTGGCTTATCCATTACTCCAGACTTCATCTGGGTTGCTAGGGTAGCAAAATGTGGCAAAATAACAGTATGTTACTCACAAAAGTTGTTCTGATACTGTTGTTGATGTTGTAAGAAAAAAGGGAGGAGCCGAAAATTGGTGCCATTATCTGAAAGAAATAACAAGGATGGAATGACTCTAGGACTAGGTCCTGAGTGATTTTGTCTAATTAATAAAAGTATGCACACCTATCAAATGGGATGGAATTCCGCTCAAAAGTCCCACCTCCTTGGGAGGAATTCTGTTCTAATGTCCATTTGGGCTTTGTATTTTACGTTGAAAGAAACTCACCAAATTCTATTAATGTGAGTGTTTCTTATCAACTAAATACAAACCCAAATGGAATCTGCTGGCCCTCCCACCTCCCCGCAGTTGAGTGTCATAATCAAATATGGCGCGGAAGCGGGAAGATGATCGATAGGTGTCGCTGAGGTGGTGAGAATGCCCGGATGAGGGCTACCTTTTTTATTTATTTTTTGACGTATTTAAACTGGCTTAAACGCTCAGTTCTAATGTCCATTTGGGTTTGTATTTAGTTGATAAGAAACACTCACATTAATAAAATTTGGTGAGTTTTATTGTTTATCCAAAATGGAGTTATCGTAATGCATACTGGATTTTGATTGAAGACAATGATAAATATGATAGCTTCTGCATTGAAGGGGGAATTATTCTGTCCACTTTGATCTTATCCTCTGAAACTGCTGGTTAGAGTTCTTAGCTATAAGCAGGTAAGATGTATTTTCAAGGGATAAATTCCATCTATTTTCCATAAGACCTAGCTATTAGAAATCTAATAGCTATATTAGCCAATCAGAATCAAGATAACAAGTTGGGGCTTAATTCAATATGTAACATGCATTTTGATTGGTCAAAATGCTCAAGTCTATTCTGGGTAAGGATCCAATAATCATTTATTAAGCAATTTCCAGGAAATGTCCACAAATATTACCTATAACAATGATCAGGCATAGCTCTAAGGCCAATGGCCTTTGTTTATGACTGGTCAAATCTATGTGACCTTTGGTGAGATTTCCACTTCTCATCCTTGATGGGTAGGGGGGATTGTTATTAAAATGTGTCCTTATATTTGTCCACAAGACTAAGTTCAAAGCCACAGTTATTTTAAGCATTTTAATTCCTGTATTTCAGATGCTATCAAAGACTTACTTTTAATCTGTTGCACCAATGGACGAGATATTTTTTTCCATTGTGTTATTTTCCCTTTTAAACGTACATTAAATTTGTTGATCCTTTTGTGTCAGGAAAGAAACCTATATCATTGTCCCACATCTCCTGTATCGCTTTCTGTACTTTTACATTCTTTATCAGTGGCAGCTGTGACCTGTTTAAAAATAAAGAGCCATTATTTCTCATCAACTGTATTATGGTTTAGTGAAGCACTTTTATGAACTTTTGCACAATGTAAATAAGCTTGTGCAAATACCCAAATTATCTTTTATGAATTTTGCAAGTATACAGTTCCACCTACCATTTTGCAGTTTTCATATTTTAATTCCTCCTTGGTTACATCAAAGTTGTTTTGGTTTGCCTGCAATAAAGATACTTGGAGCTATTTCAAAAAGGGTTTGATTGAGTTTGAAATTTGAATATTTCCTGGTTTCACTGAAATTTAGCTTTAAAAAATGTTTTGGCATATATCATATGCAGACTTTTCATTGACTTCAGTGTGAACTATAACAGGTACTGCACTTGTATTGTTGGAATGTACCTTTCTTATGCTGAAATCTTTCTCTGTTTGACCAGAACTGCTGGTTAGGTTTTCAAAAACCTTGTTTGTCACAAATCCACCAATCCTTGTGTGACTCTCTGTCGAAGGCAATATCAATCTTTCCTGTCTGAGGTTTGCAATGGATTTGTCCAGGGCTCTGCTTATATCCTCATGCCATTTCAGGTCATCAGATACTATCTGAAATAACAAGTGTGAAAGTTGTCATATCGATATTAACCTTTAACTATTATGTTTGTGCTTTATTCAAATTCAACCCTGGTCACTGGCTCACCTGTTTGGTTCGAGTTTTGCCGAGATCATAAAGAACTGCTCTTGTCCAGTTCAGTTCAGTTCCAGATCTGTGAAGCATCTCTATTAACTGTTCCAGTTGTAAAACAAATCCTTCAAGTTCATTTTCTAAATAACTGACCCGGCTTCTCAGTTCAAAATTCTCCCTTTTTGTTTCCTCAATCACTGATGTTGCTAAATGAGCATCTTCACCAAAAGCTGATTCCTTGGTTTTGTCTAATGTCGCTAATCTTTTCATTCCAATGTCTGCAGAATCCACTTCATCTTCTTGAGGTATGTGAAAGTGGACATGTTTATCTTTGTTTATCTTTTCATCATCACATTTCACTTTCATGTGACTCTCATGTGACTCTCCAGTTTGTTGCTTTGCCTCTTGGAGTTTAAGGATCTCTGTTTTAAGTTGATCAATAGTTTCTCTGAGATAGTTATTCTCGGCTGCAGCTTTTATAAGCTTATTCTCGGTGTCTCTTTCAAGATTCAGTTGTTTTTCAAAATTAATTGATTGATTCACCAGATCTTGTGCCTCATTGATAGATTTATCACACACCAAATTCTCTAAAACAGAAATCCTCTTGATAAGCAGTAGGTTTTTCTCTTCAGCTGTTTCCAGTCTGCTTTGTAAATGCTGAAGCTGCTGTGACTGTTGCATCAGTTTTTTGACGCGTTCTTTTTCCAAACTAAGTTGTCTTGTTTGCTCATTGTACATATGAAGCCATTCATCATATAATCTTTAAAATGAAAAATCATAAATCAAAGTTTGGTATATTTCTATATACAGGCACATGTTCATGGTACTGAGAAACAGTTCCTGATAAACTGGAAGCAGAGTTGCTCATTCACACATTCATTGATTCCATTATGGATATACACTGGAATAATATGAAGATTACACCTATCTGAAATAATCTTTATCTGTCATTTAGTGCACTACTTTATTGCAATTGATATATCCAATCATAGCTCATAGAATCTTGCTTGGCATTATTAGAAATGCACTCACTCTGAACAATGCTGGAGCTGTCTCTGGCAATAATGAAGTTCTGTTGCAGCTTGTGTTCCTGACCTAGAACTGAGAAATGAAATCAGGGGAAAGGTAAAGTTGTCTCAAACCCTGTTAAGTGTTATTCAAAGGTAAATAGGATACTTTTTCATGGACTCAAATATGAGGTGTTTACTACATGCACTCACAGACATGTAGAGATAGGAAACTGGTTAATTTCCAGGTGATATTGCTCAGATCCTACATTTCTACATATGAACTGTTTACGACATGTGAGGTCAAGAGAGGAGAACTTGATTGAAAGTTTTAACATTTGGATATGAAGAACCTCAATGATGTTCATCTGCTTGTAATCCGGCAAAGTACATTCTCCAAGAATCTATATAATGTATTTTATATTTAATATGTTATTACCCTTCACAGCTTCTGCCTTCATAATGCCCATACATAAAATCTGTGCCATTTGAAAGTAGTTGAGTCTTCTGCTTAAATCCAAAACATACATTGAACAGTGATTGCAGTGATTTGGCAGTGATTGCAGTGGTTTGGCTTACAGAGGCCTGTTTGTCTATTGGTGTTTGTCTATTGGTGCATGCCTAATAATAATAATAATAATAATAATAATAATAATAAAATTTGTATAGCGCTGATACCAGACAAGTCTGTTCATAGCGCTGAGTTCAGGACATGCATCATGAAAAGATGAGTTTTCAGCCTACTCTTAAACGAGGAGACTGAAGTACTTGTCCTAATATTAGTAGGCAAGGAATTCCATAGTCGTGGACCAACAGATGAGAAGGCCCTGTTACCTATTGTTCTTAGCCTAGTATTAGGTACCTGTAGGTGGGTGCCATCATTAGATCTTAGACAGCGTTCACCTTCTTTAATCAGGAGTAGGTCCCGCAAGTAAGGCGGAGCCTTACCATTAAGGGCTTTCCAGGTTAGTAGAAGAATTTTAAAATCAATTCTCGTGTGAACAGGAAGCCAGTGTAGTTCCCTTAATTTTCCTGAAATGTGATCAAATTTCCTGATTTTTCCAACTACCCGTGCTGCAGAGTTTTGGAGGTATTGCAGTTTCCTGATGTCAGTTTTTGGAAGACCCGCCAGAAGACCATTACCATAGTCAAGGGTGGATGTAACAAAAGCATGGGTAAGTGTTACCGCGGTCTTCTCGTCTAGACAATGTCTGATGGCCGCCAGGTTCCTGATGTGATAATAGCCTTTTTGACACATTTTCCTGATCTGGGCCTTCATGTCCATGTTGGAGTCAAATGTGATACCAAGGTCAACCACTGACTGACTAGGAGCAATATCAGAGTCACCTACTCTGATTGTGGTTGGGATACTGCTATGGGTGGTAGTACTGTACCTGTCAGTACATATGAGCATCTCAGTTTTTCCATCATTTATCTTCATCTTGTTTGATATGAGGAAGTTTCTGACTTCACTGACACACTCCTCCAGTTTGTGTCTGCTCATATATACATGATGGGGAGAAGCGTGGTCAACAGGGATGTAGATCTGAGTGTCATCTGCATAAATGTGATAGCTCAGACCATATTTGGCAAGTATATCAGATAGGGGTGTCATGTAGATGGTGAACAGTATAGGGCCCAGGACTGAGCCTTGGGGAACCCCATATTTTAAGGATTTGAAACGGGATCTATGGATCCCCACCTTGACACATTGCTTTCTGTCCATTAGGTATGACCGAATCCAGGAGAGTGCATGACCTTTGACGTTGCATCTATCCCTAAGCCTGTCCAGTAGGATTTGATGGTCAATAGTGTCAAAGGCAGCGGAAAGGTCAAGCAACAGTAAGATAACTGCCTTTCTATTGTCTAGGCAACCCAAGATATCATTTTGCACTTTTAACAAAGCGGTTTCAGTGCTGTGATATTCTTTGTAGGCTGATTGAAACTTGTCAGTAAGACCATTCCTTACAAGATGGGAGACTAGTTGGTCTGCAACCGCCCTCTCAGTTAGTTTAGAAACAAATGTTAGGTTGGAAACAGGCCTATAGTTTTTTTCAACCAGTTCTAGGCCCAGTTTCTTCAGCAGGGGTGTTATGATGGCTATTTTCATATTTTCCGATACTGCTGATTCCATCAATGATTTATTTATGATGGAAGTAATTATTGGTAGGAGGTCATCTAAGAGGTCAAGCAAGAGCCAGGTTGGGATTGGATCCAGGTCACATGACTTCTTTGCAGACCTTTTGACCAATTTCCGTACGTCGTCAATGGTTAAGGGTGTGAACCTTTCCAGACATGTAGTACTATTGTTCGTAGTGACACCTGGTGGCGAAGTTTGGCAGGATGGAGCATTATCAATGTCCAGGCGGATTCTCTCTATTTTTTCAAGAAAGAATGTGTTAAACTTCTCAGCTTGAGTGATCTCACAGTCAAATTGGGTGTGTCCTTCTTCTTGTGCATGACCGTGTCAATGACTCTAAAGAGCTTTTTAGGGTCATGTTTGTTTTCCTCAACCAGGTTGGAAAAATATGCTGATTGAGCAGATTTAAGCATGGAGTTGTATTTGTTCCTCTGAGAGTTATACAGCTCCTTGTCAATTTGAGAGCCAGTCTTGCTCATTTTTCTCTCAAGCCTCCTCTTGAGGGATCTTTCCAGCTTTAAGTGGTCACTCATCCAAGGTACAGGTTTGCGTTGGGTGACCTTGGCAACTTTGATAGGTGCATGTTTATCCATGAGTAATGTGAGTTCCCTATCATAATAAGTTACCATGTCCTCCAAGGATAAGTGTTCCCAAGTTGTGTCTCTATCAGTTAGGGATTTGATGTCCCTTCTTAGGGATTCAAGATCTAATCCCTTGAAATTCCTAAATTTGATAGATTTTTTGGCGGGTTTAGGAGGTATAATATCAAGGTAAATCTTAATCATTTAATACCCTTACTGACCACAATATTGGTTACTTGAGTGCAGCATCGTGCTTGGAATCTTGAATTCTTGAAGAAGCAGAGTAGGGGGGAAGAGGGAAACATTAATAATATAATAATAATAATAATAATAATAATAATAATAATAATAATAATAATAATAATAATAATAATAATAATAATAATAATAATAATAATAATAATAATAATAATAATAATAACAATAACAATAATAATGTTTTGGGGTATGCTTCAATGATGTGGTTATTGTGTTTGGCTGAAAGTACTGGCCAAACTCTTTTGACCGCTAGAGGCCACATGTGTACAAACTAGACCTATATTGTGGTCTGTCAGGGTGTTAGCCATGTACCAATAGACAAACATTAATGGAAAACAGGCCTCTGTCCAAATCACTCCACTTTTCGAATCTGAAGGTGCCCCATTGTTAGCAAAACTTTACTAATCACGTGTTTGCACTTGATCACTGGTCAGCTCAACAAAGTTTGTTGACAAAGTGTCCAATGGTTGATTTGGATTTAGTAGAAGACTCGTCCACTTTCAAATAGCAGAGAAATTTATGTAGGGGAAATATGATGGTTAATAACATTTGGTCTCAAGCCTTTACCTGTCAACCATGTGGGTCTAACTGGGTCCACTGGGTCAATCTACACATGTGAATTGACAAAAGATTTAATAACGATTGAGATACTATTTGGCAATTGTGTTTATATTGTCCCCAATATTGATATCAAGATATTTCCACATCCCTTAGAATCTAGAAATTTTGGAACATCATATACTTATTACTTTGTCAGAGTAAAATGGTCATGTATACTGCATTGCCATTGGTGATAGGTGGCCTATGATCAATTCTGGCCCTATGACACCATATTATCAAAATAAACAAATCATTTTCAACTAAAACATTTAAAAGTTAGAAGTTCTAATATGCAAATTGAAAACAGAAGTTAAAAGGCTTTGTGGATTTAAAATATGATATTGTGAATTTAAAATTTGGCAATGTGATTTTAGAATTGGCATTTTCATTTTAGAATTGACAAGGCCTTGTGATTTTAGGTTTTTGCATTGCAAATCTGTGGCACTCTGCAAGGGGTGGATCCAGGATTTTTTTTTTATCCTTTTAAAAGTTAGAAGTTCTAATTTGCAAATTGAAAACAGAAGTTAAAAGGCTTTGTGGATTTAAAATATGATATTGTGAATTTAAAAATTTGGCAATGTGATTTTAGAATTGGCATTTTCATTTTAGAATTGACAAGGCATTGGGATTTTAGGTTTTTTGCATTGCAAATCTGTGGCACTCTGCAAGGGGTGGATCCAGGATTTTTTTTTTTTATCCTGCAAGGCAAATCAAATTTTTTACCCTGCAAGGCAAATCAAGTTCTGGGTTTTGTGAGAAGGAATTTCATCATGTGCCCAGTAAATATCAAAGAGACTGCCTACAATACCCTTGTGCGTCCTCAGGTCAGTTGTCGTCGGCTGTAATCAGAAAGTCCACAGCTTCAGTACTAATATTGAAGTAAAGGGCTACTAAAAAAGATTTTGCTAGGGATAACTTAAAGATGATGGAAAATGCCCGCTAAAAGTAGATTTTATCTCTATTTTGATGCTGGATTTGGAAGAAGAAACTCGTTTCCTCACAACGGGACCTCGCCCTCGTCTGACTGAATATCGTTGCACCATCATACCTACCATTCCAAGACAAATTCTGCGTCATCTACTTAATTCTCCCCATCGGTAACTCACCTAATATCGCTCATTATGCCTGCCACTTGGCGGAGCCACCAGCAGTGAGTGGAAATCACACAAGCTGCCAAGCAATGAACTTATGAACTGAGATATGTAAAACTACCATTATCTTCTGGTTTTGATGTTCGGCAGCACGTTTGTAATACACACTATTGAATTCCTCTTGTTCTCATGTCATAAATATTTAAATCATACCTGTAAGTGTATTTTTATCCGAAATATTAATGTTAAATTTCACCCCTAAGATACCTTGCATGTGTGGATAGTTCCAGAAGCCAACCCTAAGACAAATTGCAAATGTGTGCTAAAAAGTGTACTTTTATTTTTATATATTCCCTTTTATTTTCATTTATTCACTATTATTTTTCATTTATTCACTATTATTTTTCATTTATTCACAACTTTATTGCTTCTTGTTGGCACAAGAAAATTTGCAGAAACAAGAAGCTTTTCCACTTCCCTAATAGTAAAAAATAAAATTATTAGATTTTTAATTCTTGATTTTTATTTTTTTTTTATTCGCACAAAGGCTGTGATCAAAAGGCATTAAAGGCCAATTGTGTTCAGTGGTGTGAAAAACCAATCTCAACAAGTGACATAACAGGGCAAATTTCATTGATGTCAATTACCAACATTCACAGTATTGCCCTTCAAAGTACTTGTGATGTATGGCCGAATCTGTGATCAAAGGGTATTCTGTAACTGTTTCCAGGGTATTCTGTAAGGGGGACTCCATGAAGCCTTTGATGTCTTCCCATTCAGTGGTATGAAAAAATCAAAATTCCGAAAAAGGAAGGTCACAGGGTAATTTTTGCCAATACCATTTATTTATGAGTAAGATATTTTTCACATAAATAAGATACTTTTCACAAAGGAAAGAAATACTTCACAAAGGAAAGATATTTTTCACTGCCAATTGGGGTTGCACGGTTGTGACCTTTTTTTAAAAAAAAAAAGAGTTTTTGTAGTCTTTAAAATAAAAAAAAGGAGTTTACAGGGTAATTTTTACCAATGTCAACTATCTTATAGAAATGATTTAAATTTGTCTGAAATTGTGAGAACAAGAGGAGACAGTTATATATGTATTTTGTAGATTTTACTTCGTTTTGGCCCTGATAATGACTGCCACAATTGGGAACGATATAAGATGTTCATTATAGTTTTGAAGATTTCATATTAATATTTCTGCCAATAATACACCTACAGAAATGATTTAAATATGTGTGAAATCGTGAGAATAAGAGGAAGAGAGATATATATTTAGTTTGTAGATTGTACTACGTTTTGGCCACGAAAATGACTGCCGTAATTGGGAACGATAAAAGACGTTCATTATAGTTTTGAAGATTTCATATTAATATTTCTGCCAATAATACACTTACAGAAATGATTTAAATATGTGTGAAATCGTGAGAACAAGAGGAAGAGAGATATATATTTAGTTTGTAGATTGTACTACGTTTTGGCCACAAAAATGACTGCCATAATTGTGAACTATATCAAAAGATATTAATTATAGTTTTGAAGATTTCACATTCACAAGTTTCTTTCCACTCAATAGCCACGCTGTCTTCTGAGCATGCGCAGTAGCCACACGTGACGTCAGACCGATGGGAGCAATAGAATAAGTAGATGACGACCGAACAAAACTTAACCACAGAACTACATTTGGTACTTACCTCATGATAATTTCATTAGAATTCACGTACACGCAGACCTACACGTGACAATGCCATAATATAAACAAACGCACGTGGTGACCCAATTATTCTATTGTTGTTATTGGTAACTAAGTCACGGTTCCGACAAAACAAAGGCTGGTGCCCTATTGTCCATCTTCTATTGTCATCTTCAACAGACGATCGGGTACCGGTATTGCCATTTGTTTACAAAAGCGGCCCAGCAGACGGTTGGAGCGTCTTGTGATGAATATTGAAGTTGATGTTTCATTTTTTGCAAAGAGAACCTTTTATCATTTGTTGAAATGTTACCTTCATCAGGAAGACACTAGCAACAAAGAGAAGAACGATGAGGTAAAACTCACAATGTAATGGTTTCCTCCTGCCATCCCACTTCAAAATGGCACCGTCAAATCACAAATTTTCTTTCAATTTACTTTCAATTGATTTTATCAATTTTAATAATTTTAGATTCAAAGTATTTGAAAAATATTCTTATTCAAGTAGTTTTTTTTTTGTAAATAAAATAATTCAAATTAAGAAAACTTTTGACACCATTTGGTAATTTTTTACTTGACTTTGAAAAAGAAATCCCTCTATATATTTAAATTCATGGGTTATAAATGGTGCACAATTTTATAGCCATAACGTCAAAATATTAATGGTACCTTGTCTATTTATCATTGAAATAGTGACTTCTTACTTGTTGGTATCTTTGCACCCGTCAACAACACATCAGCTGACACATCCTACACATCTGTGATTCTCTGTATGAAGTGTACCTATTCCCCCCAACCTTAAAGGTATTTATGGGTGTTGGTAGTGAGTGCCCCCTAGTGGCAGAGGAGTAAATTACCAAAATACTGTACTTGATGGGAATTGGTACATTTACAGTGTAAAAATACATTCCCTATCAAATTAAAAGCATTAATGACATGAATCAACATTTAAACACCTCAATACTTGAACTATAAGGTATTATTACAAGTATATTTCTTTCAAAAGAGTATTTTGTCTTAATTTTCCTTGATGATAGTTTTCATGAGAAATGAAGAAGACAAGCAAATAAGTTCTGCAGATTACACAATAGAAATAGGCTTATTTTTAGCTGTGTTTATTTCATTTCATTGGGGAGAAAATTCCCTGTGATCCTAGTGAAACAGATTTTCTCATTTTGATTTGTGTAATTTGGAAATAAAAAGGAAGTTTGGCAATCAGATATGTGAAGGGAGGTGAAAAAATTCATATATTTGAAATGATCAAGTGTGTACTTTACCTCTATTTTTCTCTTAATGTATTTGAAAAATAGAAAATCTGTTTCACTAGGATCACAGTAAATATTGTTAAGATCAATTTTACAAAGTTGTTTGGAAATCCACTTTATTATGGTCCCACAATCTGCAGAACTTTTCCCCTTTAACATTTTGACATGATAAAATAAATTTTGGAGCAGTGACATATTACTACGCCACTTTTTATTAGTTAAAAAGATATGAAGCTTTCAATATAATCAAGAAATTCCATTGTGATTTTCAAATAATAAATCAATAATTTTATTACAAAAATGAATACCATAAAATGTCATTTCATGACTTGAAAGTTTTAATGAAAAGGGAACTCTTTTTGACAGTTGAGCATTTTTCCCGTACTTTTTTGAAAACGTTCCATTTTGGCGTAAAAAGAAAGTAGTTCCCTCAGAAAATCTGCCACCAGAGGACACTCACTACCAACACCCATAAATACCCTTAATATCACTACCAGATACATCTGCTTTCTGACCAATCATGGCAACCAAAACAATAGTAGTGCTGAAGAGCAAATTATTCAACCAATAAGAAATCAGCAAACCAATGTACACAAGAAGTGTCCACAGCATCTTGTAATCGTTTGTTAGCTGCTCTCTGATGGATTGTCCCACCATTGTCTTGACCGCCATGATTGATTACTGAATTGATGTTTGTGTGGCGCTTTAAGTATTATTCTTAAGATATGTTCAATTTACAATTTATTCTTGATTTCAAAACATATTGAATATTGATCTTGTTTATTATGAAATGTGATTGAATTTTATCTTGAATTCTAGTGGGAAAAACAAAAATATTTCAAGAGATTCTCCACTTTCCAAGAGTGATCCACTGCCACTGGAACCTAGTGAAGATGAAGCCAGATATGTTATCCCTGGTAAGTTGGTTCTGTATTGCTGTCCCCTATAAATCATAAATCTAATTGAGAATTAGTAAACCATACACTTTTGGGGAATTGGCATCAAATGGTGGAAAATAAAACAATACATATTCCAGAAATTAAATCAACAAATAATTTATTATCAATTAGTAAATGATGTGATATCACTTATTCACTTATTATTGAAATATAGTTTTGATTATGAGAGAGTAAAGAATAGCGTTATGTAACTAAAGCACAAGCATTAAATGCAACACTCGGACAAGAAATCACCAAAAATCTAATCTTGTGAAGAAATAGGCAATGCTACCACGGCAGGCCCAAGCTGGGATATAGCTTGTGTGGATAAGAATGATCCAGAGATGATGCGGATGACCTTAATGACCCCCAAGGAGTGTTGTAAAACCTGGAGACCCTTATTGAAACGTGGACTGCCATAAATAGCCTCCAATGAGTCCAATGAGTACACCGAGTCTGGACTGGAGAGGAACTGCAAAATGTACTACTTCTCAATGCAAAGCAACCTCTTTATAAGCTTATTATTACTTGAAAGGTTCACCACGTTGTCCTCTGGTGGAGATTGCAATCAGTGGACAACCAGATTATTATGATTACTAATATCTTCCAACTGATCCTGTGAGCAGCTTTATACCTTAGGAGGCAGGGACTGATGAGAGAGTCGTCAGATGGAGGGTAGAGTCAGAGATATCTTAGCAACTACATGAGTGAGGCCAGTTAATGATGCTAATTTTAGCTGCTTGAAACTGATACAAACTGGATCACAAAGTCAGCAAGATCTTGGAATAAATATCATGAAGTGAATATGAAAGAAAATTGATGATTATTATTAAACAGTTATAAGTTTAAACAAATTGTTACATGATGCTGTATGAAAATATTGAGATCTCTGATACGGTGTAGTTGTTCACAAAAATGTGTTTCAAGTTAGCTCTATCTTTTCTTTGATTGTTACCAAACAAACCATCTTTTTTTCTGATTCTTATTGTAAATTTAAATCTAAAATGATTAAAAATGATAAAATTTTAAAAACAAATTATAAATCAAATCAAAAGAAAAATCCATCCCAAAGTAGTTATTTTCATACAAACCAATTTTTATTTTCATACAAAGCAATTATCTTTCACCATGTCATTTTTTGGGGTTCAAATAACTTTTTTGGGTGGGAAAAAAGAACTTTAGAATACACGGTTCCCCCTAATGTTACAAAGTTTCATTTTTTACCAATATGATTGCTCTGATGAAGCTTTTTTATGATTAAAATAATTTTATAATTATTGTTTTTAATTCCATATGTTCAAATCTATATATTTACAGAGTTGCCAGAGGATCCAGATCTCTTGGCCAGTCTGGCATATTCACAAGCAGTTACCATCTCCGAAAATAATAGGTAGGTACTTTTGATTACAGTATTACATTGCAGATTAAGAAATTAAGCAGATTAGTTTTTTTTATCCGAGCAGTGTGCCATCTTGTGTTGGTCTCTTCACCCATCACACTTAGTTTTGGGATAACACAGATTTCTGCAGATAGTACAATTGTGGGTTGTGTACAATTTTATCTTATTCATTGTTAAAATGAAATATGGCATGGTGTTGATATGTGAAAATGATTAATAATGACATACCAAATCTTAGTATTGGTGCATTATTATGTGAGTATTAGTGCATTGCAAAACTTTGTAGAAACAAATAAATTATTATGGTTTTGATTTTGCATTACAGATTACTTGATCACTGGATGAAAATCAACCTTCAAAATGAAAAAATACTAGTTGAATGCAAAAACAAATACAATATAATGGAAACAAATTTCTGCAGAATGTCCAAGAAGTATTCCAAATGCAAAGAGAAAAAATATCAGCTGCGGGAATATATTCACGCACTAACCAATTATATGTACACAAACATGCAAAATTCCAGTGCTGAGCACAAATCGGAAAACAAAAGTGACGATAGCCGATGTGTGGATGCATCGACAAAAGGAGAACAGATAATACCTCATCACAAACAAATTGTGAACGAAAATAAAGATAAAGACATTTTACCAAATAGCGGGTCAGTGGAGCAAGATATCAATCGACTCCCCACAAATGATATACCGCAGATGCCGGAAAGAAATGATTCAAATGAAAGGAGCATGAATCTTTTAAAATCCTATCTGCAAGTCAATGAATCTCAAGAGATCAGTCAATTAAATGAAAATAAAACATTGAATGAAACAGATCAACATGTTGGCATGATAACTGCTGAAATAACGGATCCGGAAGACGTAGAAAAATCCTTAGAAATTCTCCAAAATGCTAGTAGTTGGCCAGACAAAGACAATTGCAGGAACACTGTTCATCAAAACAAAATGAGCAATGATGAAAATCACCAAACAAAAACTCTCAATTGTCCATCAGGTCAAAAAGTGAACGATTTACAACTTTGGTCTGCACCTATTTGTGCTCATTATTATCACAATCGCATTGAAGATGGTGGGCCAATGCCTGTTTTACAGAAAGACTCTGATGGAATTGTTGTAGCAATAGACGGATTTCCTGTGTCTGTTAGTGAATCTGATAGTGAAGAGTTGACACAAATTGAAAAGTTAGTCAAAGGAGGAGCTCAGATTCGACAGAATGATAGTTATACTGGAGATCAGGAAAGATGGATTTCAATTGATAATGAGGATCCAGAAAACTCTGATAATGTGAATAAAGAAACTGTTGAACCTGGGGTTGAAGAATCTTCAGAGCAAATATCATATCAGGTGGTAATAGAACCTACAAAACTCATAAGGAAACGGTCTGCACCTGACATCCTCTTCACAAATTGGAATATGATACAACAAAATAATGAAGAAAGCATATCAAGAATCTCAAGAACCTCTTCCAATGATCAAAACATTGATGATATCATTTCAGCTTTTCAATCAAATCACACAATTGATGAAATCATTCCAAATGATCAGCCAAAAACCATGACTGAAACACAGAGTGATAAAAATGAAATTACAGCTCAATCAAAGGTCTGTCCCACCATTGTGAAGTCAATCAACAAGTTAAATAATGATGAAAATAAAAATATTGGACAAGATTTAGTAGATCACACAGATGACCACCTCAGTGCTAACAACTCAAATCAATTAGGTTCACCTCACATTGACCTGATTGAGCCTTCATGTTCATATGCTACTTCTCAGACCTATGAAAAGCAATATGAAATGAAAAGTACACCACCTCTCCAAAGAGGAAGACTAAAGTTAAAGATGCACATGCCTACAGATACAAGGAAAGAAACCTCATCAGACAAAATTTTGAACATGAAATTTACAATAGACCAAACTGAAGCAGTAACCAATACTGAAGAATACAAGAATGCATTCAATAAAAATAACCCTGATATATCAGTTACTAAGGAAACAGTAGTGGCAACCAAAGTTTTTAATGACGCTAATGAGAAAGATTCTCATTTCAAATTAGCAACAATCAAACAAAATCAGTCAGAAAGTTCTGACACCTTAATGAATGAATCTAGTTTTGAAACAGAAATGAGTAATGAAATTGATAAGCTACCATTCAAAGTTGCAGCCAAAATACACAGAAGACGGAAAACATTTGAGTTAATTGATAAAACAGAGCTTGATGATGAAGAATCAACTCCGGCACAGCACACAGCAAGCAGTGATAATGACTTACAATTAAGAAATGCTTTCGCCTTCAACAGTGATTATAACCAAACAAGTCTTCCTTCTGCTCAAAGCTCAGAACCCTCACTTCCTGGTTCTCCAAAGGTAACTAGCCCAAGTAAGGTGGTTAAATGCCCCACCAAGAGGTTTACTGGGGTTGAGGAGCAGGTTATATCCAACAAGAATCAAATCAGAAAAAAGAATGGCAGCACTTTTCCAGACGAATCAAGTGCCAAGGATCCTCCAGAGAATATCACAAAATCATCTGAATGGAGACCAAGAGATTCTGTAGTTTCTCCCAATACATTTGAGAAGTTAGATGGACCTGTTATGGGTCGAAGAGCAAAAGGAGTAAACAAAAGTGAACAATTTACATTTGCTGCAGTTGAATGGTTTCCAGTTAGTCCTCAGATTCCTCCGATAAAAACAGAGAAGGTTCATGGTACGCATCTAAAATATTCTGCATATACATCAAGACCTAAATCTTCTACTCAAAATAGTTTAACCTCACCAAGAAAACAGGGTATTCCTATCTCTCCGGTTCACTGCAACACTCCTCCACAGTTCCAGATAATTGGACAGACTATGTCAAAGAGGAATACAGAATTGGCACCCTTAAAGAGAACATTTGTCAAAGATCCTTCAGATTTTGTACAGTCGCCATTAAGCGTTGATGATTCTACTATTCATCACTCCAAAGGTTTAAAGCAAAACTCAAAAGTTAAAGTTAAAAATGTGGAACCAAAGATAAAAAAATAGAGTACAAAAGATAAAGACACAGAAGTCGAATATCACAAGATTATAATTTTTTGGCCTTCAGATATTATTAATTGTGACAATATTGTTACAGTATTGTTATTTTTATGAATTTTGTATATTGAGATTATTGATAAAACATTACCGGTATATCAAGGGACTTGAATACAAATATGTTTTATTGGATGTTTATTTTTGACAGAGTTTACTTAATTCTATTATTCCAAATATATCTAATTAAAGTTTTGCTTTATTGGTGGACATTGCTACTATTATTCAATTGGATTTTGGAAAAAAAACATTTAAAATTAGTGATAAATGTATTTGTCTTTCATGTCTATAAACTGTTTGAAAACTGTTTGCATCCCCATCATTGTCTGTAACATCTCATTGAACAAGACCCTAATATTTAGGCCGCTGATGATAGCACACTCGTTTCTTGGCATCATTTTTATGTGAAGTGTCATCATAGAGGCACTGAAAGGTAAAATGACGTCATAAGAGTATGGCAATATTCTTATAACGTCATGAAATGCATTGTCCTTTGAATAGTACCAGAATGAAGTCAAACAGTGCTACCCCACTTTGAGCCTTAATTGAGGTCAAATAAAGTTCATGCTACCCGTGTTTACCCGTCACGTGCAGCTTATAGCTGAGACAGGGCCCAATTTTTCCATCGTACTTCAATTTGAAGTACGTGCTCAGATCCTAATTTCATGCTCAGATTCTGAGTATACACACAAATCTGATTTTTCCATCATGCTTGGAAAACACAGACTTGAAGTTTTTGCTCAGATATGAAGTTCATGCTCACGTTCTGAGTATTTACTCAGATCCAAGATTTTAGGATTTTTGCAATATACTCAGACATTTTTCTTGCTCAGATTCTGAGCTCAGAGGCTGGCTTCAAGTTGAAGTCAGTGCTCCAAGGTGTGATTTAAATTACGAAATATTGAACAATTTATGTTGAATTAAAGGATTAGATAAGGTTTAATTGAATAGAATCACATGATACATTCCCAAGGACTGGAAAAGTTGTTACATTACATAAAATGATCCCCCATTTGCGAGCCCCTGTTATCCCCTATTTTGGGCCTCTGTATTTTATCATTTAAATATGACATAATGGGAGTATTTTACTCAATTAAACAATATGACGTCATATGGCATATAAGTCAGAGCAAATACTTTGTGAAGTAAGCACAATCGAGATTCTGAGCATGATGAAAAAATAAAAAAATACTTCACTTTTGGAAACAAACTTCAGTAAGTGTGGCTTCAAGTCTGAGTACATGCTGAGATTTAAGATTTAAAGTATGATGGACAAATCGGGCCCAGTATTGGTACAGTATCAGAGATATATGGCACAGACTTTACAGGTTGCAATGAAGCCAGCATCAGACCAATTCATCAATGTTTACTGAGAAGATATACAACACTATACAAATGTGAATTTTGTTTCATTGAACACCACTTCAACATCCATTTCTGGACCCTCAATACTAGTATACCAAAACTGATTTCCACCAACGTTAGTTAAATGTCATGCTTAAAATTTTAAAGTAACAAGTTTTTATGATTGAAATCAAAGTTTGATATTCTCTGGTTTGTACATGCAAGCTTTATGATCCCAAAAGCCTAAAAGAACATGAGGTGTCAGACATTTCTCTATCTGACATAAAGCACATCCATGTGATCCCAAGATCCCATTGGTCCATTACGAATTGTGGCTCTCAATGTCAATGGTTTGCAGAGCAAACTAAACTTAGGTGTAGTTGATGTCTTAATTTGATGTTATTTGTTTATCAGACTGACTCACCAGACTTAAATGATAGTATGTTAAAAGATAACAAAAATCATACCCATGTAAAATTAAAATGTTGACCATAAGTTGGGTGGTGTACATGGACTATGTGTGCATCTAAAATCGGAACTGTATGAACACTAGGGCATCACATCATTGGATTTGATTTATCAATATTCGATACATATTGATAAATTATCATTCCACATGATTCGTGTCACGTTTGCCATTTTTAATAAATAACACAAACCAGTATCACTTTTAACAGTTTCTCTGTCTACCCTTTTATTTATATACATATTTACATCCGTACTAAAACATAACTTTGTGGACCTTCTTCAAAAAAATCAAGGCATCCACTGCATCAGGGTTGAGGCAGTACCTCTCAGCGATGACAATGTCACCCGCTGTGCTGAGCACCCACTCAGCAGGAACGGAAGTGGCCTGGACCACAAGAAACCTCCTGGCTAGCTTTGCAATGTGGGGGAGGTCCAGTTCATGTTCCTGCCACCAGGCCAGTGGGTCACAGCCCATGGGCAGTTTGGCCAGCTGGCAATATTTTGCAATCTCTGCCTCTGCAAGCTGCTGGGAGGTGAGTCTGTAGGCAGCTGTCACCTGCACATCATCATCATCATGTCTCCACGCAGCGGATGGCATGGTCGTTCAGATCAGCATGAAGGATCTTGGCATCCTTCTGGTACTGGAGCCGGGGGTCCATAAGGGCCGAGATAATTGCTGGTTGCTGCTCCAGAAAACGCTTCTAAAAACAAAAATCAAACAGTTAAAACAAGTGTTGATTTTAAAAAATCAAGCTCGCGTAAGTTTGCAAAATCCCAATGCAAAATCCAAAATCCTTGATAAAATCCGAGAAAATCTTCTTACTCTACTACGCACTCACAAATCACTTCTGAAACAAAAGCGCAGAATAAATGTGCCAAAACATGGCCGCCATGGACCGATAATCGGGGTATGCTCCATAGACTTCCAGCTTATCATGTCAAAACCTCAAACATTCAGACCTAAAGCCAAAACAAACGCGAGCGAAAATGTTAAGACCCGGATCATCTAATATCTGTATAACAAAATTCAGTCCAGGTTCAATTTACCATCAAGTCTTGCACTCGGTGATCAGTGTGTGCTTTGGGAGACAGGAAGACAGGAAGTCCCCCTGTTGAACTACGATGAAAGTATAAGATAAAATTGTTGATCTTCTTGTCAACATCTTTCATTGTTTCACCCGCACAGACTGCTGCCAGGTTCGTGTGGGCAAAACATCCCACTTGTAGTTGTACCACCTATAATTGTAACAATAGATGTCATAATAAAAATAGTGACTACTAAAAACGTGACTACTATTGATATTTTACGCTCATTCTCAGAACAGAAATACTTATCTATTATTGTTACCCACTGATGGAGAGTACCCGTCGTTGGGGGGGACATGGACGGGGGATCAATACTCTACCATAGATAGATACTCTACTCTACCGTACTGTTCTGTACAATAAGTATAGCTCGCTAACTCGCTGGCTGTGAGTCGGGGCACGGATCCTAGCTACCCTATATACCCAGGTGAAAGTGGCAGGTAATAAGGACTGCAGACACAGGATATACACGACACAATAGTTACCTTTATTCGGTGCTGTGAGTCTTCCTTGTCTGGCTAGGCCGGCATGGCAATGAGCGAGGCATGTGAACTACCCAAATGCATGATACTTATGAGATCCTATCTATACACAAAACACTCAAGTCTATGCAGTCACGATACTGAGAGTCGTGGATCTTCTGTGGCAAGTGGTCGCTGGATCTCTGCTTCTCTATCTCTAGGTTCTGCTCTCTCTGCGCATCTCCGAGGATCCAACGGTTGCGGGCCTTTTTAAGGGATCACTGCGTGTCATGTGTGGAGTTTGCCTGCATGGCTTCCTTGCGCGACACTGAATGGACTCGTCTTGCCTGCGTATCCGACATGGGCTCGTCCGCCTGCACGTGATCTCTCAGTGTGGTGGTTATAGTGATGCATCAACCATCAATAGCGTTCGTGATTGTCTATGAATGTCTATATGTTTTCAAGAGTCTCTGGGTGTGTAATCCATATCCTACATTATAAGTTCTCACCTTCGAGAGTTCACATGCTTTTTCGTGTATAAGACGAACCCCCAAAATTGAGGTTATTTTGCTTGAAAAAAAACAATTTCCGAATATAAGATGAGTTGGTTTTTCTCAAGTGAAGCGTAAATATGCTTACAATACAAGATCTTTATGGTCTTATACACGAATAATTATGGTAAAACGTAAATACGATGTTCATATTTTCGAAATAACGAATATCGGACGCAACGGATCGATTTTAATTGCATTTTAAATGATAAATAAAGGTATTTACCCAATATTAATACAAAATATGCTTTGCAGATCAAGAACAGAAAAAAACATTTAACATGCATTACGCAATACTAGCGTGAAAGCATTTCTGTCCAAACGGGAATACACGACTCAAAGCAGTGGAAACAATGACGAAATGCAAAACTGTGAACGCTGATAATTGGAATCAGTGAAAACTAAGTGAAAACAAAGCATTTTAATGATTGGCCGCTTTTAGTGATGCGTTTCTTAGACATATTCATAAAAGGATTTCGCTAACTTCCTCATATAGTTGAGAACAATCAAATACATGATTTTTTTTACAAATACATCAGCTACTAAATGTTATAACCCAATTGACTCTACATTCAAGATATTTTTTATTTATTTTTTTTAACCATTTCTATTCATGATTAATTTTCTCATATTTTTCAGTGAATATTTCTTCTTTTTTAGGTATTATTATGATAAGAGCAACTTATTGCTGATTATTTTCTGAAATTAGATTAATATTTAATTTATCTAATGATACCTCAAAAATAACTGTGAGGTCAAATTAAAGTCCGTCAATTTGTGACTTTTGTAACCCAACCGATTTAAGCTATTTTTAATCATTTTAGTTTCATAATAAATCTTGAAATTGACGGACTTTTTTTTCAATTTCTTTTTAGTATTACTGTGTTTTTCTGTGCAGTCTTCAATATGTTTTCATAAACTAACCCCCAATAAGCTGGCATTTTTATATTATTTCAAAAAAACTTAGTATTATAGTATTTTCCTCTGTTTTCCCTTATAGATTGACCACAAAACTATAAACTGCTCTCAAATTGTTAATTGTGAACAGATTTTGATGAATAAGGACTCTACGAGCTCGTATTTGACAGATGTAGATGATAGGATAATAAAACATGTAGATAATTTTGTGAAAATAGGCTTTCTATTTTCAAGGTCATTGAAAGGTCACTTCAAGGTCATTGGCAATATTTTATCAAAATAGCCTAAGAAGGTTGACATTCGATCACATATCATTTGTAGATGTATTCTGATTAGTAAAAAAGTTACATCCCTATGTCTGCCATTTCTAGTGATGACGTGTCGAATACAAGCATTATCACCTGCCTAATAGAAATATAAGCCAACAATTGGAGATAGCTGCAAGAGTGCAGAGATAGCTACAACAGTGAAAGACAGCTGCAGGAGTAGCTGCAACAGTGTGCTACCACATTATCAGATGCAAAACTTTATTTAGCCTAAAGTGTGCATGTGCAGTGTGAGAGATTGCATACCTTCTTGGCCGAGGACACTTGCCTGCACATAAAAAACTGCTCCCTCTCTGCACTGAGGGCGATTGGTGGTAACACACATTTTAGATCAGAGGAAAATTATTCCATTGTTCGAACCAATTGTTTGCTGTGGAGTGATACGCACAAACTACGCCATCGCAATCCATTCTTCAGGGCCACACAAAACGCTGACTTAGCAGAACTGGGCGATAATACAACATATCAGGAGCGCGGCCATCTTGACCGGAAGTTTTTATTGCGCATGTTACAGAGCGCCAATCTCGACGAAGTTTTAAACTTTGTCAAAATAAAGTTGACATTTTCGCATTGAAATTGGTTCTAATTACACTAAAATGACAAAGGAGATAGAAAGTAAGTTTTGTAAAGTATAATAGATAAAATTCATTGTTAGATTTTTATTCTGACAGTGTAATTAAAACATAACTCTACTCAAAGTACGACTCAAAAAAGTCAAATTGACTTGAAAATGAAATCAAATGATTTTCACTTTCAGATAAAAAAAATGTCCATCATATTTCAATTACCATACGGAGAGAACTCGACCTCCAGCGATTGACTTTTGTAGTAATCACCCATGTTACCATATTTCCCATGTTACCATATTTCCCATGTCTCCAAACAAAACCTTTTTATGTATGTTTCTGACAAATTCTGTGCCAACAAGGCTACATCTTGCTGTCAAATAAGAATAATTCTGTTGGACAATGTTGTGAATGCATATGCTGTTTTAAAAGCCCTCTTTGAAGTTTTATGGCCAACTCACTTGTCACCTTGCTGTGACCTACTCGCGTTCATCAAAGATGAGTTTTATTTCTTATTTGTCATATTCTCACATGCTTTTTGTTGTAACACGGATGGTTCCTTTTTTGACAAGCATTGCTGAGTTCAAATTTGGTGTAAATAGGACAATTAGAACAGAAATGACATGCGAACGTCTGATCTCCGATGATTTGCGATAGCGCCTGAGCGATAATAGAGCAAGTTACGTAATCGAGCCTGAAAAGGCATATCTTTGCAGAAAGTTGTGCTAAAAAATTTGTTCATATACCAAATTAAATGTTTTTAAAAGATGAATAAAAATAATTTCAACTACATGTACCCCATCAGTTTGTAATGATTGTTTGTGTTTAAATGTATTTTGTTGTTCATTTAAAGTTTTGTTTTGTTTGTTGTAATTTTTGTTTTGTTTATTTTAATTTTTGTTCTGTTTGTTGACAGTTTTGGTTAGTTTGTTATTTTTTTTCTCATCTGTGTTACATGTGGATCACCACTTTTTCTTGTTTATTATCTCTGTATTGTCTCATAGATTCCAAAACTGGTTATGGCTCGTTGTTAAGTGGTGTAATTTTGAAGATATCTGCAAAAAAGTTATTTTCTTCTTATGAAATGCCAGTTGCTGACTTGCACGAAATTTGTAGCACCACCTTTGGTTTGGTGATAATTGGGAAGGAGAATAAATGTGCTTCTGATTATAAACAGTTTGCATCAATCCATCTTTAATGTAAAAGACATTTCAGATGGGCCTTTTCCATGATTGAAGCATCTGATTCAACCCAAAAAAATGATGAATACATTTAATATGGCAATCTTTTTAAAATGGTTTTTTTTTTCAGAATTAAAAAAGCAAAAAGCAAAAGCAGAAAAGAATGATAATATAAGAGAAGTGTCAGAGTTGTGCAATGTCCTAGGGGAGCAATATGCACAGATAGGTAAGTAACTTGCTTCATCACATGAATTATTCAAAAGTTTACTATTTTGGCAGATGAAAGGAGTGGTCTATAGAGACCATAGGGCAGATAGAAGGATTGGTCTATAGAGACCATAGGGTAGATAGAAGGAGTTGTCTATTGAGACCATAGGGCAAATGGAAGGATTGGTCTATACAGACCATAGGGCAGATGAAAGGAGTGATCTTTTGAGACCATAGGGCAGATGGAAGGGGTGGACTAAATAGACCACAGGGCAGATGAAAGGAGTGATCTTTTGAGACCATAGGGCAGATGGAAGGAGTGGTCTATACAGATAGAAGGAGTGATCTATAGAGACCATAGGGTAGATGGAAGGAGTGGTCTGTAGAGACCATAGGGTAGATGGAAGGAGTGGTCTGTAGAGACCATAGGGCAAATGGAAGGAGTGGTCTATAGAGACCATAGGGCAGATAAAAGGAGTGGTCTATAGAGACCATAGGGCAGATAGAAGGATTGGTCTTTAGAGACCATAGGGTAGATGGAAGGAGTGGTCTGTAGAGACCATAGGGCAGATGGAAGGAGTGGTCTATCGAGACCATAGGGCAGATAGAAGGAGTGGTCTATAGAGACCATAGGGCAGATGAAAAGAATGGTCTATAGAGACCATAGGGCAGATGGAAGGAGTGGTCTGTAGAGACCATAGGGCAGATGGAAGGAGTGGTCTATAGAGACCATAGGGCAGATGGAAGGAGTGGTCTATAGAGACCATAGGGTAGATGGAAGGAGTGGTCTATAGAGACCATAGGGCAGATGGAAGGAGTGGTCTATAGAGACCATAGGGCAGATGGAAGGAGTGGTCTATACAGATAGAAGGAGTGATCTATAGAGACCATAGGGTAGATGGAAGGAGTGGTCTATAGAGACCATAGGGCAGATAGAAGGAGTGGTCTATAGAGACCATAGGGCAGATGAAAGGAATGGTCTATAGAGACCATAGGGCAGATGGAAGGAGTGGTCTGTAGAGACCATAGGGCAGATGGAAGGAGTGGTCTATAGAGACCATAGGGCAGATGGAAGGAGTGGTCTATAGAGACCATAGGGCAGATGGAAGGAGTGGTCTATAGAGACCATAGGGCAGATAGAAGGAGTGGTCTATAGAGACCATAGGGCAGATGAAAGGAATGGTCTATAGAGACCATAGGGCAGATGGAAGGAGTGGTCTGTAGAGACCATAGGGCAGATGGAAGGAGTGGTCTATAGAGACCATAGGGCAGATGGAAGGAGTGGTCTATAGAGACCATAGGGCAGATGGAAGGAGTGGTCTATAGAGACCATAGGGTAGATAGAAGGAGTGGTCTATAGAGACCATAGGGCAAATGAAAGGAGTGGTCTATAGAGACCATAAGGCAGATGGAAGGGGTGGACTAAATAGACCATAGGGCAGATAGAAGGATTGGTCTATAGAGACCATAGGGTAGATAGAAGGAGTTGTCTATTGAGACCATAGGGCAAATGGAAGGATTGGTCTATAGAGACCATAGGGCAGATGAAAGGAGTGATCTTTTGAGACCATAGGGCAGATGGAAGGGGTGGACTAAATAGACCACAGGGCAGATGAAAGGAGTGATCTTTTGAGACCATAGGGCAGATGGAAGGAGTGGTCTATACAGATAGAAGGAGTGATCTATAGAGACCATAGGGTAGATGGAAGGAGTGGTCTGTAGAGACCATAGGGTAGATGGAAGGAGTGGTCTGTAGAGACCATAGGGCAAATGGAAGGAGTGGTCTATAGAGACCATAGGGCAGATGGAAGGAGTGGTCTATAGAGACCATAGGGCAGATGGAAGGAATGGTCTATAGAGACCATAGGGCAGATGGAAGGAGTGGTCTGTAGAGACCATAGGGCAGATGGAAGGAGTGGTCTATAGAGACCATAGGGCAGATGGAAGGAGTGGTCTATAGAGACCATAGGGCAGATGGAAGGAATGGTCTGTAGAGACCATAGGGCAGATGGAAGGAGTGGTCTATAGAGACCATAGGGCAGATGGAAGGAGTGGTCTATAGAGACCATAGGGTAGATAGAAGGAGTGGTCTATAGAGACCATAGGGCAGATGGAAGGAGTGGTCTATAGAGACCATAGGGCAGATAGAAGGAGTGGTCTATAGAGACCATAGGGCAGATGGAAGGAGTGGTCTATAGAGACCATAGGGCAGATGGAAGGAGTGGTCTATAGAGACCATAGGGCAGATGGAAGGAGTGGTCTATAGAGACCATAGGGCAGATGGAAGGAGTGGTCTATAGAGACCATAGGGCAGATAGAAGGAATGGTCTGTAGAGACCATAGGGCAGATGGAAGGAGTGGTCTATAGAGACCATAGGGCAGATAGAAGGAATGGTCTATAGAGACCATAGGGCAGATGGAAGGAATGGTCTGTAGAGACCATAGGGCAGATAGAAGGAATGGTCTATAGAGACCATAGGGCAGATGGAAGGAGTGGTCTATAGAGACCATAGGGCAGATGGAAGGAGTGGTCTATAGAGACCATAGGGCAGATAGAAGGAATGGTCTGTAGAGACCATAGGGTAGATAGAAGGAGTGGTCTATAGAGACTATAGGGCAAATGAAAGGAGTGGTCTATAGAGACCATAAGGCAGATGGAAGGGGTGGACTAAATAGACCACAGGGCAGATGAAAGGAGTGGTCTATAGAGACCATAGGGTAGATAGAAGGAGTAAAATCAATACCTGATGAGAAAGTAATGTACTATGAGGGATTGATAAAATGCACCAGTTGATATTGGCCCAGGGCCCATCAATTCTTTCTTCGCATTTATCTTGATCTTGGCCCTTAATAACTTGAATTATTATCTCTATATTTCATATTTTGCCCGGTAACAAATATCAGTTTTGGGTAGTTCATCGTTATTGGATCCCAATTATCCCAATTTAGATGATAAAAATTTTGATGCTATCAAAGAAAACAGGATAGAGATAATTTTTTTAAAATTTGGATTTTTGGTCAGGTTTTTCTTTTCTTTTTCTTTTTTTAACTGAATCTAACTATGATATGTTGACAGGAGATTATGAAAGTGCATTGGAAGAGCACACCCAGGAGCTGCACATCAGTGAGGCTCTGGAGGATGTGATGGGGGCAGGCGTGGCTCACCGCAAAATAGGTGAATGCCACTGTGAGCTGGGCCACTACAACAAGGCCCTCAAACACCAGAGATTACATCTACAGGTCGGTCATTATTACTTTTAAAAATATTTCACCTGCTTGGAGGGAATGCAGTTGGTTTAAACCCAAGGTTATTTGGATCAGTTTCTCTGATGATTCAAGTGTCATTGGTTCAATTTCTCAATTTCTAAGATGAGATCCATCCCTGATGCCTTAACTAATTATAAGGTTGTAAATCTGAGACTGGGAGAATCTTCATGTAAAGGATGCGTGACTTATCATTTTATTGAGGCAGCACTACATCTGCTATGAGAAGGTCTCATTATGATATGACTCAATTAATGTTGAAAGTGATATAAAGCCCCAGATAGATATACACACTTAGTTTACTGAGAACAATTAATTATGCTTTCAGATAGACACCTTACTGTGTCATAAATCCATTTTTGGTTTTGTTATACTAAGACTATCTTTGTTTACATAAATAGAAAGCGCAGTCAGTGAATAACAATGTGGAGGTACAGCGTGCATATGCCACCATAGGCCGGACCTACTTGGTGCAGGGTGAGGCAATCAAGGACGGCACCACGGACGAACCAGGCTCTGCAGCAGGCATCCTCAAACAGGCACAGCAGGCATTTGAGAAGGCATTAGAGGTTTGTGAGCAGCTCAGAAATGCCATAAACACTCAGGACTATGCAGCTATGAAGGCTAGGCTCTTCCTAAACATAGGTAACATCTTGGAATCCACTTTATAGGTTGATTTGCGATGTCTTCCGGGCTTGGTCACAAAGTAAAACTTTCCTCACTGCAAGTCAATACCAGAGATTGAGATTATTGTTTATATTTACATTGTTTTTTTGCAAATGAAGTGGGTGGGATGTGACAGATTGACCCAACCTTTTATTCAATTTATGGGATTTGTGTTGAGCTGATTTAAATTTTAAAGAGTTCTTATTTAATCGGTCAGTTTGGTCATCGTCCAATACAACCTCAAATTCTGCCAACCCCAAATACACTATGAATATGGCTAACTTTCAAGCTTAAATAAAACAATGTAATAAAATATATAAATTATATTATTATTTTATTAAAGGTACTTTGAAGACTATGACATTTGATGTCAAAATGATGTCATGGTTTCATGATGTCATGATTTTCCCTGTTTCCAACTGAATGATTTATTTTGCTTTCACTTCTTTAAATTCTGCAGGTTTGGTTCTGGACACACGAGGAAACATGGCAAGATGTGTAGAGTATATGAAGAGAGCCAATTCCCTGGCAGAGTGAGTACATAAGGAAGCATTGCCTCCAAACCGCCAGGACTTTGCCTCAAATTATGATAACTTGTCATCTGCTCGATGTCATTCAAACTTTGAACACACCCATCTCAACTAATATTTACCCTGAGCCAAACTTGGTTATTTGGTCCATGCTAAGAGATAATCACTTATGAATCATTAAGTTGAGACATGCCAAATCAATTGTGATGTAACACAATAACAATAACTATTTACTCCAGCTTGCCGCTTAATGAGGTAGTAGTAATGATCTTTTGACCTGGAAATGTTTTTTCTCAAACAAGAATTTTGTCCAGTACTTGGCAGAAGCTTTTGGGGTCTTTAAAACCAAATACTTCAAGAATATTGCTACCCTATTTCTCTTAAACAACTGTGTCACTGTGGTCTACAGTATACCATATGATTTTTGGTTTGTAAGGCAAAGAGTTTGTAATATCTTAATTTGTGGAAAATTTCTTTTATTTAGACGGCATAATCTACATGTAGAGCAATATTTGATCCAGACATCACTGGCTGGAATGTACCGCAGATCCAACCTTGGCCAAGCCCTACGATGTCTGGAGGGAGCCATTAAAAGTGCCCAGAAAGTCAAAGATAAAGATTCAGAGAGTGAAGCTTTGACCACAAAAAGTTTGGTAAGGCTTAACATATCTACATTACTTTAAATTAGTCTCTCTTGTGAGGCCTTTAAAAAGGCATCCAC
The DNA here is from genome assembly GCA_949316495.1 of Amphiduros pacificus. Lineage (NCBI taxonomy): Eukaryota > Metazoa > Annelida > Polychaeta > Phyllodocida > Hesionidae > Amphiduros > Amphiduros pacificus. Next base: position 50,236,635 of record OX439001.1, on the reverse strand, counting down.
TTAAAATTAGTGTCAATGACAATAGGTTTGAAAAAAACCACCATACATATTCCAAACCTTTTATTTTTTATACAAGTTTATAAGCTCTAAATTGTGGTTATGATGAGTTTAAATAGTTTGGAAAAAAATCCATCAAAACTTTCTTATTTTCACCTATGTGGCATCATCATAACAATACTCAAGGCAGCAACTATGATGTCCCCTATGATCTTGCAGTGTAATTCATAATTACTGCAAGCTGCCATATTTTTGACAAGCAACTGGCAGAAGCGTCTGGGGCCTGTCAGTAACTTGTTCTCAAGGGTTTGAGTATGTGCCAAATATGTGTCTGGTCAATATGTCTGTTTCCATGTTTTCACTCATTGTTTCAGGTATTCTGTGAGCAAGGTGACTTTAGTGCAGCCAGAAGATGTCTCAGAAAAGCGTACAAGAAGAAAAGTAACAGTCATGAATATGTATGCAAAGTGTACAAGGCTGGTATGTTTATACAGCTGTTTTCATAATAAAACTTTTTTTTAATTCACAAAATATTTGCATTAGAAAATTGCTCTTTGGTTGAATTGAAAATAATACTACAACAGGTGTAAACACATTCTGAAAATAATAGCAGCTGAAACAAGGGTAAGGTTGAAGGTTGAAGGTTGACCAATCGGCGACTAGCTCATAAACAATTACGAGAAGTATAAAAGTAACAATGGTGGGAGATTGCAAACAATAATTCTCTGCAGTTCAACCTCGCAAAACTGCAGAAATAGTCACAATATGTTTGAAAATCACTTTGACTTTTGATTTCAAAACATATTGAATATTGATCTTGTGTGAAATAAAGATGAAAATTTGAGTTCTATTGTTGCAGTGGTGGTTTTGAGTCGTTTAGATGCAAAACTCAAGTCCAGTTCAGAAGATGTTGGCCTGGAAAACCAAATGAAAATCTATGAAAAGATGGGAGATACAGCATGCAGCATCAGCAATTATAAACAAGCTCTACAACATTATCATAAAATGGTAAGCTTACAGACAATAGAATGACGAAAATTAAAAGAAGAAGATCAACATGTTGTCGTGCTGTGAAATATACAAACGATGTCAGTAGCTGCAAAAAAATTAATTTTCAGAATAAAAAAGGCATTTAGCTGATACTGCTCTTATTGGCAAGGGGCGATAGAGCACACCAACACAGAGGTTTAAATTGTTTAAATATTTGATGTAATGTTGAGTTTTTGCTTGGATTCAGCTGGAGTGTGGTGAGGTTCAGGGCCTTGAAGCCCAGCAGCTTGTTCCTGTGTTTGTGTCCCTTGCCCAGACCTACCTGGATCTCAAACAATATCTGCAAGCAGTCACATATTTCCAACGTGAAGTGGAAGGAAGGGAAGCTGAGCCAGAACAGGTCAGTCCAATTCAGTTTGGTTCTAAGCTTCAAAAAGAGGTCAGAAAATAATTGAAATAAAGGGTGGTTTAAAATGATATCTTATGCGTGAATTTGAATGTCCTGGACAAAAAGAAGACAATGAATCACAGCAAGTAATATCTTTCTGAAATCCTCATATTTCAGCAAGCTCGTACATTGTTGAACATAGCGGAGGCCCAGGAGTATGGGAAGGCAGAATATGTGGAGGTGAAGAAATCTTACATGGCAGCTTACAGGAAGGCTGCAGAGGCAAACCATCACCGCCTGCAGGTCAGAAATATTCCTATCTCATCTACAGTTCTGGGCTACAACTTATGGCAGCCCAGATCAAGATCTAAATCATTAAAAATATGTATAACAGAGCCTCACAGGCTGACAGTTCTCAGGGTTTAGCTAAAGATTCAAATTCAACTCACAAAAACCCTATATGATTCAGATATCATATCAATAAAGAGTTTCCACAAAATCAGAGACTTGACATTAATTAATGATTTTTTCAGCCTCCAGGCAGGACAGGACAGTAGTTGGAATCTTCCACTGTCCCAGATTTTAAATGAATTTTCATTGTTTTAATTTATTGGCCTTTATATCAGACAAAACTCCAAAAGATCTGAGGAATTCTTTTTGGGCTATTGACCAAAACCCTTAATGTTAAGGCCTGAAAATTATTCAGGTCTAAAGAAGATTTGATGAAGGTTCAGAAAAAAAAATGGCTAAATTTAGTGAATGTTTGTGTAGGCGACAGCCCTGCGCTCACTGGCGGTGTGTCAGAAGAACTACAAGGAGGATGCAGACCAGCAGCACACCCAGGCTCAGCTGCAGGACCTGGAGAGCAAGTATGGCATCACCGAAGAGGATGACGAGGAGCCTGAGGAGGACAGTGAGCGGCGGGGCGAGGAGGAGCACGATGAAGAGGTCGATCTTAATGACCTCAGTGACTCTGGTAAGATGACTTGACTACGTTAAAATGTGTGACGTCATTTTACAAGACTACATTGTAAGACCTGAAAATATAAGAATCCAGTGAAATGTCAATAAGTTCAAGGTATATATATCTTATTTTATCCATATGTTTTCCAAGAGGTAATTTTATTTATATATTTCTTAAAATGTTCTAAATGTTTCTTACCCATGGAAGGACAAAATATATTAATTATTGAATGTTGTTGACTCAGATGATTCTGACCAGGAGGAGGAGTTTGATCGAGCACAAGTGTCTGCAACTGGACGGGCCAAACGAGTCAAGGCTTCCTTAACCAAGGTTAGTTTGTATTTTTGACACAAAAATTCTTCCCAAGGGATACTGAAATATATTCTCCCCAAGAGATACTGAAATATATTTCCCCCAGGAGATCAAGAGATACTGAAATATAGTTCCCCCAAGAGATCAAGAGATACTCAAATATATTTCCCCCAGGAGATACTAAAATATATCCCCCTCCCCCCAGAGATGCTGAAATATATTTCCCCCAGGAGATACTAAAATAAATCCCCCCCCCCAGAGATGCTGAAATATATTTCCCCCCAAGAGATACTGAAATATATTTTCCCCAAGAGATACTGAAATATATTTCCCCCCAAGAGATACTGAAATATATTTCCCCCAAGAGATACCCCAGATACATTTCAAACCATCAAAGCTGTCTTGACGCTATATATTGGAAATGTTGAGACTTTTGACTGTTGAAGCATTCTACCAGAAAAAGGTTATTTATTAAATTCCTGTGTTAAAAATTATATAAAAAAGTTATATAAAATTAAAGAAAGCAACTTTCACTTCTGGCCATTGTTCACAGATGGCACTGTATAGATACCACTCAGATTGGCTGCGATTTAGTGCCTAGCTGTGTTGCAAGTGTCCAGAATGACGCGATTTAGTGACCATCTCTTATGAGTGCCCAGAATTACGCGAGTTGTACAGGTTGCTTAAGATTGACTGGCCAGAGTGGTTCAGAGCTCTCCCACCCCTGTTACTGTGGTTCCATTGGCACCTTTCCAAACTGTACAGGCATATTCTCAACAACAATGACTCAGGCTAGTATGGTAACTTTACCTAACAATGCCAATATCCATCACTGTGAATCCCCAGAAAATTCCTCCTTGCTTTTCTCTATGCCCTTGCTTTGAAGAAATCTTCTTACATTTCATAAACCCAAAGTAGACAAAATAAGATCAACATTTGGCAGATAAACATTAAGCTGATTACAAGTTTTCTCAAAATCTATAATCTGAAGATGTCATGGCATAGATCCAGTACAAGTCTTCCAAATTGACACACCCACCAGTGCAAAAATATCAATAAATGTGATTGGCATCTAGCCATAAACAAAGGGTTTTATCTGTATAAATCTCAAATTTGTATCTGAGGTGTATGTTTGTATGCATGTTGACTGTATGCAGCATATAACATACAATGTCTATATATAGGAGCTGTATTGAACATACTTCCTGCCTGCAAGTGCAAAGAATCCAAATGTGTACAATGTGTATATAAATGATCTGAATTGAACATACTTCCTGACTGCAAGAATCCAAATGTATACAATGTGTATATATATGATCTGAATTGAACATACAGTACTTCCTGCCTGCAAGTGCAAAGAATCCAAATGTCAGTGTACTAAAGCAGACAAGTTATATAGATAGGTCTTGAGACCTATTAGAAGATGTGCTGGGTAGAATTTTATAAAAAAAGATTAATTAATTTTTTTATCATTTTATATCAATGAATTATCACTAATACAGGGCAATCCCATTCAAAATCAATGGTAAATATTTTGGACACTATAGCATACAATGATTTATAAAACTGTGCTGAGGCTAAAATCAGGGGTTGAAATTACATACACCAGCTTGTAAAGCAAAAATAAAATAAGCACATACTTTGTGCATACAATATTTATAGCATCGTTGAAAGCAAAGTTTTGGGGATGGTTGTGAATATATATACATATGCTCGTTTATGTTGAGAAAGATCTATTAGGCCTGAAAAAAAGAAGCTTGTTTCCAATTTCCCTTCCTACCTTAGTTTATACCAGCTTCCCTAAAAAAGTACTCCTGGCGTGGGTATGTATGTATGTCTGTCTGTAGCGAACATCCTTGTCATCGCGATAACTCAAGAACAAATGATGGCAACTTCATGAAACTTGACACACATCTGGTGAAAACCTCGGACGAGTTCGATGGACGGCGACCTTGACCTATTTTTCAAGGTCACAGGGACAATTATGTGAAATCCCAAGAATCACAATAACTCAAGAACATGATGGCAGCTTTATGAGATTTGACACACATAAGCATCTGGTAAAGACCTCAGAATTGTTTCTATGAAACATGACCTTCACCTACTTTTCAAGGTCACCGGGACAATTATGTGAAATCACAATAACTCAAGAACAGCTTCATGAAACTTCACACGCATAAGCATCTGGTGAAGACCTCAGACTTCTCTTGATGGAACATGACCTTCACCTACTTTTCAAGGTCACAGGGACAATTATGTCAAATCCACGTCATTGCAATTACTCAAGAACAAATAATGGCAGCTTCATGACAATTGACACACATAAGCATCTGGTGAAGACTCCAGATGAGTTTGATGTACGATGACCTTAACCTGCTTTTCAAGGTCACCGGCCCATCATCTCAATAATTCTAGAGTAAATTATAACAGTTTCATGATACTTGACACACATAAGCTATCAAAGGAAGTAGATTTTATGGGTTTTTTTACCCCTGCATCAATTTGCCTTGGTGCAGTGACGTTTTGTTCACAAATATTGTGTGGGGCGAATGTTGTGCAATAAGTTACCAGGGCTGAGGGTTGATGCATCTCTGATGCCTATGTTTAGGGCATTTTATTGGAAACCGTTATTTTTGGGTGGGCCCTAGTAAAACACAGCAAGCACTGAACTTTGTGCAGTGTACTAGAAAAACAAAACATCATGCATAATTTATGCATGTGGATGTAATATGATTTTTTTTATTCATTGGCATGAGAGCAGAAGAGTAAGTTTTGGTTAGCAGTACAGAATGGATGCCTACACATCTCTGCCGGAAAATCTCACTTTAAATATCAAGTCTTCAGGAAATCCAAAGTTCATTGAAACCATCATTGTTGGGGTGCTAACAAAATATGTACCAGTCATGCTTCTGGTTCTGGGCATGTGCGGAAATGGTGTTAGTTATGTTATATTTTCAAGGCCTGCTTTCCGGTTGTCCGTGAGCAGTTTTTATTTCCGAGTACTTGCTGTGGCAGATGGGGCTGCTCTCCTGATTACCTGTCTCCTTATGATCATAGAAGAAGGCTTCTCAATAAACCCAGTCAGCACCACAGATCTCAGCTGTAAACTCTACATCTATGCGATGGCAATCACTAGAGATTACGCTGTTTGGGTGCTTGTCGCTGTGGCTGTCCAGCGATTTATCGTCATTCTCTTTCCTCACAAGGGCAAAACCTTGTGCACAATGAGCAGGGCTCGGATCTCATTGATCTCCGTTTTGTCTTGCGTTTTTGTTCTGAATGTGCCGATCTTGGTGGCAGTGAGAAGCGGATGGATCTATGATCCAAGTGGGAATCCGACACGATCTGGATGCTTCATGAACAGTGATTCTAACAGAGTGGCTGTCTTCTTTGCCACCATCTGGCCGTGGCTGGATCTCTTTAAGTTTAACCTCATTCCTTTCTCGATCATTCTTTTCTCAAGTGTTGGCATCATCCTGAGACTGTTACAAGCTGCAGTGGAGCGTAGGAGGCTGAATGTAGAAACTTGTACTGCACAGTTGACGGCCACCACTGCCAACCTTCTCATTGTCAGCTTTGCCTTCATCATCCTCACTCTACCCCCAACAGTCTACTTCTTCTACTTTAGATATTTCAAGTGGGTTGGTAACTCCAGAGGTTATGCTAAAATGATCCTATTCTATGTGTCTACTAATACCTTGTCTCTTCTCAATAATGTTGTTAATTTTGGATTATACTGCATAAGTGGTTCAAACTTTAGAAAGGAATTGTACAGCCTCTTTTGTTAACTGATTTTATAATTATTTTATTTTCATTTTAATTATATTTTTAAAGGAAAAATCATGGAATGCACTGCTTGCTTACAATGTTTGCATATCTGCAAATCAGAATCCAAACTTTATTAATCTGAACTCTGTGAAGGACTTGAGGAATTATTTATATTTGTTTTCTTAACCACCACCTCCCAACCAACACCTCCAAGCCAACACCTCCCAGCCAACACCTCCCAACCAACACCTCCCAACCAACACCTCCCAACCAACACCTCCCAGCCAACACCCAACCACCGCCTCCCAGCCACCAACTCCCAACCAACACCTTCCAGCCACCACCTCCCATCCAACACCTCCCAACCACCACCTCCCAGCCACCACCTCTCAACCAACACCTCCCAACCAACACCTCCCAACCAACACCTCCCAACCACCACCTCCCAACCAACACCTCCCAGCCACCACCTCCCAACCACCACCTCCCAGCCACCACCTCCCAGCCAACACCTCCCAGCCACCATCTTCCAGCCACCACCTCCCAACCACCACCTCCCAGCCACCCCTTCCAGCCACCACCTCCCAGCCAACACCTCCCAACCAACACCTTCCAGCCACCACCTCCCAACCAACACCTCCCAACCAACACTTCCCAGTCAGCACCTCCCAACCACCACCTTCCAGCCACCACTTTCCAACCAACACCTCCCAACCAACACCTCCCAGCTATCACCTCCCAACCAACACCTCCCAGCTATCACCTCACAGACACCACCTCCCAACCACCACCTCCCAGCCACCCCTCCCAGCCACCACCTCCCAACCAACACCTCCCAGTCAACACCTCACAGACCACAACCTTTCAGTCAACAGCTCTCAGCCAAAATCTGTTATACATACATACAAGATCTACTATAAAGTAATATATCATAAGTAAATGAAGATGGTTTGTAGAAATGATAGAAGTGATTCTCTTGTAATAGATGTTGCAACACATTGTTTTCTAAGATGTCTTTATGAATAAATTTTAATCAAAAGAATAAATGTGCTGTGGTCTCTATTATCACTGATTATATTTTAGAGTGTAATTTTATTTTTAATAGAGTGAGATTTAATCCTCATTTTATTGATGCTGTTGCACTCAGAAAACACTCGTAAATAATATACATTTCTTAAATACTTCATTCTTCATTCATTAATTCCTTCATTCTACATTCTAAGATTCATAATTTACACTTACTTAAAGCATTCATGAAACCTGGAAGGTTCCAGGCGATTTTACCGTGGTTTAAGGTATCTGAAAACAATATATGATCTTAAAATTGACATACATACAGGCTATCTGTCTGAAATCCACAAAAGAACATCTGCCATGAGAATTATGATTTTTTGTGACCACCAAGTACTGCCAGTACTAAACAGGAAGTGTGTTGTGTGACCTTGACCTTTGACCTGTCAGGGGGCTCCGTAAGTCACAGGAGGTGTTGTTTACCAATTGTCAAAATTGGAGCAACACATTTTTGGCCATTTTTTCCCACTATTTAGAGAATGAATTGGAATATAACACTTATCATGATGATAGTGCCTTTTCTTGGCTTAAGGGGGATTCCATGCAGCCTTTGAGTCATGTCTTCCCTGAAGTATACCCCTGGCAATAAATTGATAAATTGTACAAAACATCTCCACCCTGTTTCCAAAGCTGGACAGGTGCACAACAGGTGCACAACACATCAGGTGTTTACACAAGATCACAGACCAGCTAAACAAAGCTTGTTGACAAAGTGTTCAATTCCTGTTGTAGGTTTCAGCAGACAACTGATCAACTTTCAAGTGCCACAGAAAGTTGTTAACAGAGAATAGTTTGGGTACTACTACACAAAAGCACTGTTTAGGGTATAAACATTCATGTTATGTAAAGAAAGTCAGGTTTCATGAATGTTTTAATGAAGGCAGACTACTGTTGACACATATTGTAAAATATTTCTATGTGTAATATAAGCCAAAGATTTAAATTTTATCACTGTTGGTGGAGCTTGTATCTGGACCATATGAGTGTAGTTTATTTATGTTTTATGGTTCTGTATTTCTTCATCTCAACTTCTCAACTATCCCCCCACACTATGCCATGTTAAATGGTCTCTCAAAGCTTCAAAGTAGTATGATCCTAGAAGTTGAAGTAGAATTCGGACAACAGTAAATTTCATTCGGAAAATACATTTTCAAATTCCCTTGTCCCCTGGACAGGCCATTATCATCACTACTTGAGCAGTGTTCGCCAAAAGTCGTCGGCCCGTCAGACAAAGCCGGCCGTTACATCACATTGTCCGCCGATAATGACTGAAAACGGCGGCCAAATTGTCCGCCTTTCTTTACCTGCGCAGTTTCTCATTGTAGTCATTACAAATACGTTTTATTGGTTCGTTTTCAGAGATTTTCGGTTGCCGCCATTTTGTAAAGTTTGAGCTATATCCGGGTCATTACATTTGTCCCCGCCTGATTATTTCCGCCGTGTTCACTCCTGTTAAAAAGTCGAGCACGTTTTCGGGATTCGTACTCATTTAACAATTAAAAAAACGTGCACGACTTTACACATAAACCAAATGTGGTTCGTAATCTGGTGCCCTATCATTATTTCTATTTCAAAGTCATTTTAAAAAATGTTACGTACCAGTCAAAAAGCAGATGACAATTTTGCAACTTTGGGTATTCTTAGCTTTCTTTAAATGAATATTTGATTACTTTTCGATTGAGAAATGATCAGAAATATATATGTAGGTATGTATGTAGATATGTAGGTTGGTATGTATGTAGGTTAGTATGTAGGTAGATATGTAGGTAGATATGTAGGTTGGTATGTAGGTAGATATGTAGGTAGATATATAGGTAGATATGTAGGCAGGTTGGTATGTAGGTTTTATAAGCTGAATATCGTGCCATGAGCAGACCTAATCTGATATAGCGCTATACAAATCATTATTATTATTATTATTATTATTATTATTATTATTATTATTATTATTATTATTATTATTATTATTATTATTATTATTATTATTATTATTATTATTATTATTATTATCTGTTTGAGCACCCTGGATTGTGGGGGAAAACTTTGGTCAACACCGATTAGAGGCAATTGTGCATTATATAGATAAGTAAATATGAAAATGTTGTTATTTCAGAGGAATGAGAAGGGAGAGACACCTTTACACCGGGCCTGTATATCAGGTACACTCAAGAGGGTCCGCACACTGGTGGAGCAGGCAAGTATACCATTATCTCAAGCCTTCACCTCAATCTTAAAATAGGGAAGTTATGAGCCCTCAGGCTGCTCAGAATGCTGATGGGTATTTTCATAATTTCTGGCTGCCTTTCCACAACTGTGAACTGAACAATGTTACACTGAAGGGTTGCAATGTGGAATCTCAAAATCTAAGTTGTTTTCAAATGCCCAGCTTAATTTCGAAAGCAGAGTTCATATTTGCAAAATTAACTCCAAATAAATGTAAAGGTTCAGTCACATGACCAAGGGATTTTTCATATTTATCACGTTCTTGTTATATTTTTTCACTTGATATAAGAAAATGAATTTCCACCGATGGTCATAAGAAATCAGTTAAAGGAAATTATATTGCTAGACCATCACGGAAGTTTATAAATCTGTATTTTTGGAGACTTTTTTATAATATTTTTTATAATTTGTGATATTTAAGGGTCACCCTATCAATATTCGTGACTACACTGGGTGGACCCCACTTCACGAGGCATGTAATCACAACTTCCCAGAGGTGGCGGAGTATCTGGTGGACCATGGCGCCAGCATCAACGACCGGGGAGGCGAGCAGTGCGATGGTACCACCCCCCTACATGACGCATGCAACAACGGCAGCATCGAGATCATCAACATGCTCGTCAAGAAGGGCGCCAATGTTCACGCCAAAGATGATAATGTAAGGACATTCTATGATTAATATGTATGTGGTTGTGGTTCTCATTAAGGGAATATTTATTGTCTTTGAATGATAGGTTGGAAATATAGGAATTATATAGATATTCCTATTAATCACAACATTCTTTCGAGGAGTAGATTTGGAAAAAAAAATCAATGAAGGTAAATGATGTCGAAAAAAATAAGCATTGGAAGGCAGGAAGATGCATTCTAAAGCAGGGTTCAGACTCAGGGAATACTTGTCTCATTGTCTCAGCATTATAGCTTGGAAGGATAAGAAATCATTCAAAATGCACCCGACATTCTTGCTTATCAGTACTTTGTTTCAAGGAGTAAATTGCAAAATAAAAAGAACGAAAAAAGGATGGTAAATCAGAGATGTTTTTGGGGCCGCGCAGCGCGCGATTCCCCCATCGTTTTAGTCTGTTCCCGCAATCAAATGTCGACCAACGCGTCCATAATTTGAGCAGAAACCATCAGAATTCAGCGTAATGATAGATCGCTTACCTCCGTGTCCGCCATTTAGTTTTTCGACTGTTCAATGCGAGGTAGACGAATGCATCAACAAAAATGCGTCCGCCTGCAAATTTCTATCATGCGATTCTCTCCTCAAGCGCTAGGCGTCTGCTGCAGACGAAAAGCGTATTTTCTGACCAATTCCTTGCCCAAATAGACACAAATAAGATGCCCCCAAAGAAGAAATTCAAACCTTCTAGTGGCCAAAGGTCCATGTAATGTTTTGCTGGTAAGGATTTAATCATTTACAAGCCGATTCATTCATATTTCTACAGTTAATTTTACCAATTAAAAAATTACGCCTTCGACGCTCGCGCTCCGCGCTCGCCACTGCCCCCATTGGATTCTCCAAATCCCCCATTGTTTTCTACCTGGTGGGGGGATTCCCCCATTGACTCACTTTACCAGAATCATCACTGTAAATGGTTCAGGAATATTGATATTAAATGAGGGATAGCTGGGGAAGCCTGGGATGCTATCTTCAACAGAGTTTACATGTTGCAGGGTAACACTGCCCTGGATTGCCTGAAGGAGCTGGAGAAGAGGATGTGGGGAGAACTGACTGCCCAGGAGAAACTCATGGTCAACGCAACTAAAACCTTGCTGAGGAATACAATGACTGGTGAGTCATAGTTATATATCTGTAGCTGAAAGGGAAATACTGAAAAATCACTCCATCCATGCATTACACATTTCACATTTGAGGAAAAGTAGAGGTATGGGTTAATAAAAAAAAGGTCATTTTGACATCAAAATATGGTCACACATATGATATGAATGTTGTTATGGTACAGCAAATTGTGATTAATTTGAGATTCACAGTTACTCACTTTGGCAAACTATGTGCTTGGAAGATTTATATGAATAAAATTATTGTTGAGATAAGGAGAATTTAGTATTTAAACTGGGCAGCTAAAAATCTATGAAAAACTGTATTATACAGAAAATTTGCTTGACCCCAACTGTGAAATATATATTTGTTTTAAAAAAAACGTATTAGAAGAAATGGAATGTCAGACAAAAAGCATTGGTTTTTTCCTATTGAACATTTAAAATTGTGATCAACTGTTTTCCACGAATAATTAAACTACAATTAATACATTTATTCAGATTTGTTATATTTGTGTTCTTTGCTGCCCTCCCAACATTGTTTTTGTGGACATATTTTGTCATTGTTTGTAAGCCAGCCTTTCCTTGGTCGAAGTAATCCCTGATCATAAACCTATCCTATGATTGGCCAGTCATATTACACCTAATCCTGAAGTGTGTATCACAGGCAAAGTATTTTTGAAAGTAAAGCCTGTTTTTTGTCCCCCAAAAATTGAGCTCTGTGTGTGCGTCTGTGGTAAATTAATTGCATACATGATACAGCCACAACAGTTTGACATTTACTTTAGATGTTGCACACATGCACTCCTGGGGACCTTTCCCCAATCTGATAAGGTTATGGCAGTGATTGGATGGTTTTTGTTGCCATGGCGACCGTCTGTAATTGCGGGGGACTTAGATTCAGTGATCTTTTGGGGTTTTTTTTAAATGAAGTGAATGGTATGAGAATTTGGTTTTGACCAAGAAAAAAGAGAGCCGACAATTGGGGTGACATATGAATAAAACTCCATTCATTTAATCTTTGTCACAAGCCTTTTCAACACATTCAGTGGGGCACCTAAGACCCCCCTTTCTCTCCATATTTTGTGAAGGTTTCCTTCTCCTTTAAGCTACAAATGTTATGAATGCTTACATTGAATTATAGGATCATTATCTGGGTCTTAACTGTTTCCTCCACCTATTTATGATACAGTGACCAAGGATAGTTCATTTGATAACTATAAAGACAAGCAGTATTTTGTCAGGTGATCCCCATTAGTATACTCATCTGTCACACAGGAGACCGAGGTTCGATTCCTTGACGGGGCGATCAAAGCTTTTTCTTTTCTTGTTGCCTTCAAAGATAATGTAATGGCTCTTTAAAGCTAAACTTATGAGACACACCTTGTAAGGTTGGACAAACTGGTCTTTTGACGAAATATAATATAATTTAGCCTTTATTTTAATGTCTGAATGACTGCTTCAAACACTTTATTCATCGAATGAACTTTTGGCTGAGAAGAATTCTTAAAAATTTATGCAGGTTTTATGTTGAGACAAAGTGGCACCAATATCTTATTGCAAATTAAGGGGATCCATGTTAGAAGTTGAACTTTGGACACAAGCCAGTCTCTTGAGAACTAGTATGGTGTCAGATATATATGCTTTGCTATATTTACAACTGTTTGTGTGGCTGTAAATATTTGCTACTGGTAGTTCAATGTGAGAGATTCTGACTGCTGTTTGCTGGTTCAATGTGAGAGATTCTTACTGCTGTTTGTTAGTTCAATGTGAGAGATTCTGATTAATGTTTGCCAGTTCAATGTGAGAGATTCTGACTACTGTTTGCCAGTTCATTGTGTGAGATTCTGACTACTGTTTGCCAGTTCATTGTGTGAGATTCTGACTACTGTTTGCCAGTTCAATGTGAGAGATTCTGACTGCTGTTTGCCAGTCCATTGTGTGAGATTCTGACTGCTGTTTGCCAGTCCATTGTGTGAGATTCTGACTGCTGTTTGCCAGTCCATTGTGTGAGATTCTGACTGCTGTTTGCCAGTTCAATGTGAGAGATTCTGACTGCTGTTTGCCAGCTAGTTCAATGTGACAATTTTCAAGATTTGTGTCTGATAACTGATTGATAATATTCTCAAATCAATATAATTTTATTGTTTGCCTACCTACCCAAAACAGCTTTCCCACAACTAACAGTTATGATTATGATTATCTTACTCTTAAGAAGGACCAATGCTGACCATTCATTTAAATCTGAAGAAGGACCATTCATTTAAATCTGAAGAAGGACCATTCATTTAAATCTTAAAGGGATTAAGCACCGATTTTGAAAAAATCGTTTAAAATTCACATATTGGTGATAAATGATGTCTATTTTGTTGTCTATTTTTTATTTTATTCATGCATCCCCATGTTTGCCTGTTAATTCTATTTTAACAAGACCCTAATCTATTGCCCCTTTATGAAAGCACACTTCTTTCTTGGCGTCATTTTTATGTGGAGTGTGACCATAGAGGCACTGAAAGGTAAAATGACGTCATAAGAGTATGGCAATATGCTTATGACGTCATCAAAGTTATTGCCTTTGAATAGTGCCAAAATGACGTCAAAGAGTGCTACCCTGCTTTGAGCCTCAATTGAGGTCAAACAAAGTTCACGCTACCCGTGTTTACCTGTCACATGCAGCTTATGGCTCAGACAGACCTGTGCTGGGAGTGCATCTCTTGTGTCTTATAGCAACTTATATTATTATTCTATTATAATTGTAATTTGTCATGATGTTCATATGTGGCTAAGCTTTCAATTTCACCGAATTGTAGAATTGATGCTTAATACCTTTAAGAAGGATCATTCATTTAATTTTTAAAATATGGGACATTCAAAATTCTTTGGTTATTGAGAAAAAAAAGATAAATTGTTAGAAATAACACTGTAAATAAAGGCCACTGAACAGAGTGCACATGCAAACTGAGCAATCCTAGACTGCACATTGATTAAGACATTTTGAAACTGATTCTGGCTCCCTTAAGCTTGCTTCCAAATCCACTCATGTATTTTGAGATATCTTAATGATAACACACCACATTGAAAACATTAGCTCCATAGTGGAAGTAAATATCTCATGATCATAGACATCTTTGTCTCCAGTCACATTTCCAGGCAGCATTGTATGTGATCCTCATTAATATAGTGGTAAGTATCCCCGCCTGTCACTCGGGTGACTGGGGTTTGATTCCCCAATGGGGAGATCGTAGTTTTGGATATCTTTACAGTATTACTACCTCTGTGGAAGGAAAATAAGCTCATAAACAGAGAATAAGGGCTGGGCTGTTAACCAGGTGTCACCACTCTAGCCTATCACTTATGTGAACAAACTTGACCTGTTCTTTCTTCAAGCCATAAAAATAAGTTAGAGGTAAAAAATTCTGATGATTACAGGACCAAAATAGAACATATTTACAATATGTCACCTGATTTGTGTCCGTGTAATGAAGTAAACTTTTTCATTTTATCATGACCGAAAGCTACAAAATTTAGGTTTTGAATCTTAATTCTTCCACTGAGTCACATGTTGCTATTGTTAAATGTTATATGTAAACAGAATGCAAATCTGTAACAGAGAAGTGTCATTTGTTTCTGAACAGAACTGTTCAACTGTTATCATGTGATCCTCGTTAGTATAGTGGTAAGTATCCCCGCCTGTCACGCGGGAGACCGGGGTTCGATTCCCCGACGGGGAGATCAAAGTTTTGGATATGTTTACAATAATTCTACATTTGCAGTAAGGGGATTTAACTCATAAACTGTTTGCAATATATCATTTCATTAGTATCTATGTAATGAGTGCAAATAACTTTTTCATCAAATCGGTGAATGTTGCTATCATGGCGGAGATAACTGTTTGTGTGGTCTAGATAATGGTACATGTTATTAACACTGCATGTGTCATTTCATGCAATAGAGAAGTGTCATTTGTTTATCAACAGAATTGTTATCATGTGATCCTCGTTAGTATAGTGGTAAGTATCCCCGCCTGTCACGCGGGAGACCGGGGTTCGATTCCCCGACGGGGAGATCAAAGTTTTAGGATATCTTTGCAGTAATTCTAGCTTTGCAGGAAGGGAATTTAGCTCAGAAAAGAGACTTAGCACTGAGGTAAATAGGCAGTTAAAGGTGTGGCTTATGTATTGCATTTGTACATGGCTAAGATGCAAATAAGTTGGATGACATTATTTCATTGGTACATTGGCAATGCACCATTTTGGCATTGGTGATCCATCAACTACATGAAATACTGCACTTGCATAACACACCCAACCAAACTAAGCAATTTTTTTAATTTCTAAACCGATAGCTAGTTGCCTCGGACCTGATCACTATTAATTTCTCCTTGTTTCATTCACAAAAATACACTACTTAATATAAGAATTATTTTTTGTTTACTTAACTAAACAGCAAAATAACATTCAAGCTAAAGATATATCCTAAATTATGCAGATGAGAGTCAAAACACATGCTAAAGGAAATAATAGCAATTTAACTTGAAGTCCTACCATGGTGTCATCACAGTAGCCAGTCACTGATATGATCAAAATCTACTTGTTCATTGTTCAAGCCCTATAAATATGTACAAGGTGAAATGTTCTGAAAATTATGGACCAAGATAGAATGCGTTTGCAATATGTCGCCTCATATGTGTCTGAGTATCAAGGTTTTCCATGTAATCTTCACCTTAAGCTACAACATTTGTCTGTGATTTGAATCATAATTCTTCCAATTGAATTCAAATTTGAGTGTTGCTGTTCTGGCTGAGTGAACTGTTGTATGCTTGTCAAAAACATTAGTGCATGTCATTAATACTGCCTGGGTTATTTCATGCAACAGAGATCTGTCATTTATTTTCAACACAACTGACCATGTGATCCTCGTTAGTATAGTGGTAAGTATCCCCGCCTGTCACGCGGGAGACCGGGGTTCGATTCCCCGACGGGGAGATCAAAATTTTTTATGAATATTTTCAGATATATTTATATAAAACTATTGCAGGTTTAATGTGATTGACAAATCACCACAAATGTAAAGTACATGATTATGTCAATAAAGGAAAGGTTAATAATGCAAGTATTGTAATCTCCATGTGATGCATATCAGTACAGTTTGTGAATTATTTAGGTAAGGTTCACGGCAGCCTTCCAATTCACATAATATTAGGTACCCTTAGGAGCTGAAGAAAAATATTAGGTAAACTATCAATAGATGTGAGTTTTAACTCCTTGGCAGATTTGCCTGAAGGTGTATTGTCAGGGCCGTCCGGGTGTCTGGGCTTCTATCCTGTGTCATGGACATGATATTAGATTAAATAATGTTTGGTTGTCTAAACATAAAGCATGGATGCATCATTTGAAGATCTTGTGCACTTGTCAGTGACCTTGAGATAAATTACAAGGTCAGGTGATACAATTTCTGAAAATGTTGTGACAATGCTTAGTTGACAACAAATAAAGAGAGCATTGTCAAACTTGATACTTCAATTTGTCGAAATGGAGCCCCCTTTAGTTGCAATCTTGACCTAGATGTTGAGGACTCATCTTGAAAAATCTTGTGAATTTGATAAGTTGTCAACCAATAATGACAGCATTACCAAATTCAAATCATGGATGCATTATCAATGTCTCAAAATGGTTTACTTATTGGTGATTTTGACTTATATTTTGAGGCCATGTGACTTGTTCTTAAAAAAACCTTGTATATATAGTGACTTAGAAGAATTCCTGTGTAAGACACCTAAATTACTACCCCTTTCCACTGTTGCCATTCCTGAAATCTGGTGTCCAGGATTATGGCTCATCCTTTGGAATGATGGGAATGGCCCAAGATAAAGTGCATGTCGGTAAAAATGTTACATTGTATACTTCCACCTGCCTTCAAGACACAGGAAAATTTTATGTTCTCATCATTGCTTAAAGACAAGCCAATGTCAGTGCTATTACATTAAGCAATCCTTATATATTTTTTTGAAATCTGTATAATGAATGTCACCATTCTAGAGGTGAAAGTAATGAAACAACAATGTAAAGTCTATAGGCAAAGATGAATGTGTCCTGAACAGGCCATCGCCATTACTCAGGAAATGCCATACACAAAGAATAATATTCTGAGCATATATATTCTTAGCACCACAAAAACACAGCAGAATGGGAGAGCAGATAGTGGAAATTATCCGAGGGTTATTTTTGTAACATATGTTTAAAATGCTTTTACAAATTTGTTAATTGCCCTGTCTAGATTGAGTTATTTTTCAAATGGATTTTAAATGTTGAAATTTTGTCAAGGCATTCTGCAAATGTGATGCCTGACATGCTTTTATATCGAAGATGGGGACTTGAATTTGGGTGTGGTCCATCTGTTTGTTTGTTTGTCAGCATATAGAGTTAGTGCAATTAAGTCCGAGGGATTGCTCAGATTTTTTTCATATTACACAGGCACATTGTATATATCAATATCTTGGACGAGTTTGGTAATGGTTGTGATTGGACGATTTCTGTTGGCATGGCAGACACTTTACCGAAAATCTTTTTCTCCCTCATTCAATGGTGGGGGACTAAGAGTCAATACTCTTGTTTATCTTACAAAGGTTTTGATATACAGATTTATATGGGGAAGCAAGATAAGGTATATATGATCATGAATATCAGATTAATTGTGATAACCACTCAGACTCCATGTGATGTTGATCTGGTGAACCTATTAATGTCAGAATGCATACGCCGATGATGGATAGAGTAACAATTCCTGTGAATTTACTCCATTTCCAGGTAACAATCCACACATGTCACCAGATTTACCCAGGACCAATGCTGAGCACTGCCAACAGGGGGCACTGCCGAGTAGTGTGTTTGATGAGGAGATGGAGGAGGAAGATCTGCCCAGTATGAGCAGTCACCGGGCACAGAGGAGACAACAGAGAGCCGGCACCAGGTAACATACCAACAATATCTTATACGAATAGCAACTAGAAGTTGTCTCAAACCAGTTAAATAAAAAGTAAATAAAAATATAGATAAAAATATAAATCATCAATCAATCAATCGAATGGACACCAATACTGGTAGCCCAAATATGGTTGTTTTCTCTTATGTTACCTACCCCGAGACAGTCCTAAACACAGGCCTGCCAGAGAAACCTTTACATTTGATTAGAAGCCTTTGTAAATATAGTTTATTTGGCATATATAACTTTTTTAAATTCTTGAAAAGTGAATGATATTTCAGTGATCAGAACCTTTGATTTCACAGCTGATCTGAGTTGTAGAGTCTTAATAGTTCTCTTAATGAAGCATATTGGATGGAATCCTTGATGTCCTTTGGCTTTGCAAGAGTAACGTTGAATAAAAAATGATCTTAAATAGCTTTTAACTAATTAGTGTTCAATGAGCCTATGTTTTACTTTTTGTATGCAACTTTTAGAGCAATAATAAATATATGTAATAATATAGATCATATTATAACAAATTGCATATATCATGATCAGAGACAACAAGGGCTGGTACGTATATGTCATACAAGATTTCTGTGTACATATCATTTTGAGATGTCCTGCAATTAAACTGAACCATAATCCTAGGGCAGGATGCAAAGAGAAGGGCATCCGAACGTCCAGGATCAGTAATTTTCACATCAGACAGCCAGAATTATCAAATTACATGGACACGCAAATTACATGGACACGTAAATGCATAAAACATCAACTCGAAACATACTTGCTGGCCTCTCACGTAGCAAATTTTGGGTGGTAGTGCTCGAACCGTGCACATTTCCTTCTTTCAGCATTTGCAAGTCCACTCAGAAACAAAGATTGCCTATTTCAGCAACTTCAAAATGATGCGATAATATAAATATCATTTTCTAAAAGGAAATTCTTTTTTTCTTTTTTTTAAGGCTTTCTTGTTAAGGCCTTTGATAATATAACTTTAAAGAAGTGCCAGGCCAGCAAAGACATTTCATGTAATAATTCTTCAATTGATTCATATGTTCAGTTGTATGATTCAGCTCAGCTCTCATTCTAGGTTCAGCAGACCAAATGTTGAGGTATCAGACTCTGATGATGATGAACCTGCAGATAACAACGATGATTTAGTCAGGTGATTCCCTCTTTATGTTTTATTTGCATCTTGATAGGATACTGAAATTGTTCAAGTACCTGGTGCCCAACGATCCTATATTTTCAGTTTTTTACCCTCAGCCCCTGATGTAATTAGGCTGTGGGTATTGCAGTGCTCCTGGCATGGGTATTGCAGTGCTCCTGGCATGGGTGTGTGTGTGTGTGTGCGTGCGTGCGTGCGTGCGTGCGCGCGAACAAAAAAAAACATGAAATTTGGATATTTTTTTTAATCGGTTATTAATTTGCATTTTTCAAATCGGTTATTGTGAAGTGTTTTTGAAAAGTTAGTAAGAGTGATAGATTGACTAAGGGTTAGTAGAGACCATTAGCAAATTTAATGTTCACTTATTTTTCAGGAAAAAAATAATATATTAATCCCATTTGAGCATTAAATTTCTGTGTTTTTGCAGTAAATTTCGTTGGACACCCTTGTATTAGGTTATCATTAGCATATAATTATCAGCATTTATTTTTCCAGTGATAATGAAACCAGAGATCAGGAAAACAGATTCCTAGATATAGAATCTTCACAAAGCAGCAGCCAAAGGTATGGCACATCCATATTCATCACTTATCCATCATTTAGTGTTGTTTGTTTGTTGTGTTAATTTTTTTTTTTTTTTTTTTTTTTGGTATTTGTATGAGCATTGTCCATGTTTTTAATGACTACCGGTAGTTAACAAATGTTTTGGTGTAATTCAGTGTAAGGGTGAATCATTCAAGAGCAGGCCACAGGACCAGAGCTGCTATATCTGATGATGAAGACAGTGAGAGGCTGGAGCTCATGGATGAAGACTCAGAGAACCTGTATGCTAATCCAGCTCTGGAGGACATTGCACCCCTTGACCCTTCTGCTGCCACGGACGTGTACAGAGAAACCATTGCCACCATAGGAAGCTCTGCACTGCGCAATACTCAAGAGCGTCGCAGCACAGGGCGTGGTCCAAGAGAGACCCATATACCGGCTCTCATCAACGAGGGAGACTACGTGGATGACGACTGGCTCGTCGAAGATGTCCAGCCAAGCAGTCGCAGGAGGGGACATATTGACAGTTTTTTTGGTTCTCTAAAGATGAATAGTAACACAAGTCAAAGAGCGAAGCCAAAATCAAATAAGAGGACATCTGGAGATGGAAAAGGATCTAATAAAAAGAGGACAGAGAGTCATGAATCTCAGTCTGCTAAACGGAAGAGGAGATCAGAGTCGCCAGGGCATGTGCAAGAAAAGGAAAATAATGAGCCGGATTTGGATTTGCCTACTTTTGACAGTGATTTTGATAGTGATTTTGTGATGGATGATCTTTTGTTCATGGATGAAGATTCTAACAATTCCAATGATTATCATGGTATTCCTGTGTCTACATCATCAGCACCCTTGCGTCCTAAACCTAAAAAACAAATGAAGCTGACCAGTATGGGAGTGGACAGAACAAAGAATAGACTCAGCTTGAATAAAAGTAGAGAACGAACATTCTCAGAAACATCAGTCATCAATAGTCAGGTGAACAGTCAGGTGCCAAACTCCCAACCTTCCGTCTCCTCAGGACCCCTTATGAGGCTCAATGTCAAAATAAACGACAGAAATATACTTGTACCAGTCATTCCAAGGTTAGTTCCAGATATTTGTATTAAATTCAATTTTATTTTTCTCTTGCAATAATTTTGTCTAAATATATATGTTGGGTTCTAATCTGTGTTGTTTTCATGAACTAGCTCTAATCTTTCCTCCTACTCTAATCTTTACTTTTCATGGTCTAGCCCTAATCTGACCTTATTCCCTAATCTATGTTATTACCATCCCCTATCTGTGGCTGCCATCCGGGATCCCTAATATATGTATATATATATATATATATATATATATATATATATATATATATATATATATATATATATATATATATATATATATATATATATATATATATATATATATATATATATATATATATATATATATATATATATATATATATATATATATATATATATATATATATATATATATATATATATATATATATATATATATTGTAGTAATGTGTGGAGTGATCATAGCTTTTAAATTAATGGCACAATTGTTTGTGATTTCAGCTGTGATATTTCCCCCACAATAGCATGGTTGGCGAGAGAAGCTGCTGAACGTTATTACAAACTCTTCAACATGCGACCAGTGTTGTCTCTCTCCACCAGTGGGGGCGCCATGTTAGCACCAGATGATCAGATTTCTTACATGCTTGCAGACCAGGAAATGGTAAACAATAATATTAAATATTGTCAGTCTTGCATTTGTATTTTAATATTTTTAGTGCATTGGCACAATAAATAAAAAATGATTAACCGAATGTACACGATTTATACACAGAACATAAAAGTGGAAAATCTTTTTTGAAAATTCAGCTTAATCTATGGAATTTTATCATTTTTAAGGAAATGGTTATTACAGTAATTAGAATTTGGTTATTTTCATGTACTATTAAATCTATATTTCTACTGCATAAAATTCTAAGCATTTACCTACTTAGATGTGTCAGGTTGTGAATGCTTTGTGTGCCGGTTTTAAGGTGGTGGCCACAGTGGAGGGCTGGGATATGACACCTCTGCCCCAGAGATACGTCGACGCATGTAAGGTGCATAAAGTAGGTCAGTATCATGTCCTCCCCTTTCCCAGTTTCTTGCAAAGATTTTTCGGCCAGTTTCATTTTTTTTAAATGTGGAGGCTGTTTGAACATATTAAAAACAACAGTTCTTTTATGATAAGGTGTGATAAAAAAATTAAATAGTTTGCAATTTCTGACTGACACTTTTTAGCCATATTGACTTTGTACATAACAAAATAAAATTATAATTTTTTTTTTTTTGCTTAACATACATTGTTTTGCTGCAGTGATATATCGTAATATCAAGAGCCTGCTGCAGATGTGTAGTAACACAGGCAGTCTGAGTCTGGAGGATTTAGCTCTCAGGCCGCAGCACATGCGCCCAATCTTCAGAGCACTTCAGGGTCAGAATGCCCTCAAGGAACTCAACATCCAAGGTAAGTTCTTACTGCATAATGTCCACCAGCTTATTTTTGTGGTATATTTCATTGGATATTTTTTGGCAGGTTATTTTGCTGAATTTTAATGGAACCTTTATAGAATGATACAGGAGTGGAATATTGCACGACATCTACATCAATAAGTTTACTCAGTCAATATGATAGACATCCAGATTACATAAATTACACAGACTTGATTATATTTGAATCCATGCATGTGTCTCATACATGGTGTTAACTACGTGCAGGAAACAAGATGGAGGATGCAGGTTTCCAGGAGTTGGTGAAGATTCTGGAGAGCCTTCCCAACTTGCGGCGGCTTGGAGTGTCAGGGTGCGGAATTACCAGCACAGGACTGCAGTATCTGGCAGAGGCCTTGACCCCCAGAACCAACACCTCTCTACCTCTGCAGGTACTGGCTGATTCCTACAAGCTCTGGTTTCTGATGTGGCTTAGTACACATCTTATCCTCACTGTTCTCATACAAATATGTAAATTGCTAGAGTGACATGATAGTCATATCAATAGAATTTTCTTTTAAAATGCTTGCAATTTTATTAAGTTAATGGATGTATCATTCAAGTTGAAGTCTCAATAAAATGAAATTTAAACAAAATAAGTTTGTTTGATAAATAATATTTAAACAAAAATTAGACTGCATAATCAGTTTGTAACTTTTTACTTTTCAAATAAGAGTTGTGAGGAGTTGGACGTGAGTTATAACAGTGTTGGTGACGGGAGTATGCTGAGTATGGCCACCGTGGTGCGCCACCTTCCAGCCCTCACCTCCCTCGTCATGCGATGCTGCCACCTGACGGCCAAGTACTTCCAGCAGCATAGACTCACCCTCGCGGATGCCCTGCAAAGTTAGTATCTTTTAACCCATTATTTGTGGTATCAGTTTCAAGATAGACACCCTAAATTCTCAATGTGTGTCATGGGACTATTAAAGAAGTGTACATGAAAAGATGTTAAGATCTCATGATTCAAGCTTGCCTGAAAGCAAAATAGGCAATACTTGTTTAAGCCAATGTATTCCTATCCTGAGCAAAATTATTTGTGAATAGGTCTGTGTCATTAGCTTTTGGTTAACAAGAAGTATCTTTGAAAAAAAAAAAAACTACATTGAACTGTTTGAAAAAATTTAAATTTGATGTTAATTTTCCATGATTTCCCAAAAGTAAAGAATTCTCAGAAATGGAGAAAATACACTTTATGAGTTGGTTCATTACAAGGTGTTGATAACACAAAACATGTATTTATTTTTGCAAATTTTCAGGTCATAATCTACAAAGTATGGATATGTCTTACAACAAGTTGGGATCTACTGGAGTGGAACTATTACTGAAGTGCCTCAACTCAACCAAAATCACCTGCCTCAGACTGAACTCTGTTATCACTACCTCCTCCGCTAATCATCTCACAAAGCATATCCTTAACTACACCAGTCAGGTGAGTCTCAGTGCCAACATTTACCTTCACTTCACAGTTCAGATTAGTAAGCTATTCTTGAAACGTTTGCTTGCATTCACCAAGTAAATGGACTATTCTTGTAACACTTTTACTGTTTCTATCAACTCATGTACATTGGCCCTCATTGTGCCTATCAATGCTGTCAGTCCATTAGTATTTAGTGTGTCAATAGAATGGCATTTATATGGGTGGGCATAAAGCATTTAACGTTTCGTCCATTTTTTGGCGTTTCTGCACTGAGAGATCTGTATATGGGTTGTTTTTTTACCCTCAGCCCGTGATGTAATCAGGCTGAGGCTATTGCAGTACTCCTGGCGTGGGTATGTATGTCTGTCTGTCTGTCTGTCTAGCGACATCCTTGTCATCGTGTTAACTCAAGAACAAATGATGGCAGCTTCATGAAACTTGACACACATAAGCATCTGGTGAAAACCTCAAAGGATTTTGGTGGACGGCGACCTTGACCTATTTTTCAAGGTCACAGGAACAATTGTGTGAAATCCCAAGAATCGCAATAACTCAAGAACAAATGATGGCAGCTTAATGAGATTTGACACACACAAGCATCTGGTGAAGACCTCAGACTTCCTTTGATGGAACATGACCTTCACCTACTTTTCAAGGTCACAGGGACAATTATGTGAAATCATCCTTGTCATCGCAATAACTCAAGAACAAATGATGGCAGCTTTATGAGACTTGACACACATAAGCATCTGGTGAAAACCCCAGATGAGTTTGATGGACGGTGACCTTAACCTGCTTTTCAAGGTCACCAGCCCATCTCAATAATTTTAGAGTAAATGATGATAGTTTCATGATACTTGACACACCAAAGCTATCAAAGTAAGTAGATTTTATGTTTTTTTTTTACCCCAGCATCAATTTGCCTTGGTGCAGTGACGTTTTGTTCACAAATATTGTGTGGAGCGAATGTTGTGCAATGAGTTACCAGGGCTGAGGGTTGATGCATCTCTGATGCCTATGTTTTTGTTTTGTTTTTTGTGAGGAGGGGATCATACATGCTCTTTCTGATGTATAATTGAATTCCCTCATAGACATTTTTCACCTGCTTAAATTTTAAGCAAAGAATCATTCATCAGCATGTTGGAATTGCGCAGTCATCTGACTACTTGATTATTATTCTCCTGAAAAGGTACTACTATAGCTGTATCTAAAAATACAATGTATTAGGAATTCAACAACTTTACACAGGTATGTTTTTAACCTTTACAGATTGGTTGTTCACTCCAAGAATTAAATCTAGAATCCTGCATGCTGAATGAAGACCACGTACCTGAGATATGCAGGTGAGTCACTATATGTCTGAAATCCTGCATGCTATATGGAGACCATGTCAGATTCCTTCTTTTCTTAGTGATGTCACCATTGACCTTAGTGCAGTGACCTCGAGGTCACAAATTCTGTATGGAGCATATCTCAGCAACCACTTATAAGAGGAAATTAAAACTTGGTATACACAGAAATGTCTTAGGTCATATCTGTGCCTCGTCATACTTTCTTAGTCATGTGACCTTTGACCTTGACACATTGACCTTGAATTCAAAATTTGTGTGCAAGCAAAATCTCCCAAAAATTAAAAGTGAATAAACATATGTCAATTGCCTTAGAGCTATGCTTATCGTTGCTTTTTTGTAATGTTTTTGAACATTTCTTCCTAACTGATCATTTAAAACCTTTTCAAGAGCAGACTTGAGCAGATGATGATTTTGAACAATCAAAATGCATGTTACATATCAAATTTGGCCCCAACTTATCTTGATTCTCATTGGCTAGTTTTTCTGTTTTATTAAAAATGGCAGCCTCCTTGACAACTTAGTGATAGCTATAAGATTTTTTTTTAAATAACAAGATGGAAAAACTTAGCCTAATGGAAAATAGATAGAATTAGACCTTGGAAATTACATCTTGCTTACTAATACCTAAAGGAGAAGATTTCATGAACGATGAGTCTAATGGAAAATAGATAGAATTAGACCTCTGAAAATACAACATCTTGCCCACTTATACCTAAAGGAGAAGATTTCATGAACAATTAACTTAGATAATAAATATTGGGCATGCCTGACAACCACAAGATGCAGTTGTGCACTGTCAGTTTTATTTTGCCCCTGCATCCATTAACCTTAATGCAGTGACTTTAAGGTCACAAATATTGTGCGTGAAATATTGCATGGTTAGGTGCGCTGAAAAGAACATAAAAAATGTGATATTTTGGTGTAAAAATCATGACAATCGGACCAATATTAGCAAAGTTATGACAAGTTTTGTGAAAATTGAAAATAATTGCAGTGATGACGTCATAGGCACAAATTGCAATAAATGATCATAATTTATGGGGGTTGCAAGATTAGTTTTAAATGTTGATTTGTGTTGCCATGGTTACTACTATATTTTTTTGTCTATGAATTTCAATGTATTTATGCATCTATGATCATTTAATCATATAATTTATGAAATGTATTTTACTAGAAAGTATCTCTTTAATAATTTTAAATCACAGATTTCTCTGTTCTGATTCGCACCATGTAAAGTATTTTGGCCTAATTTACAATGTTAGAAAACTTAGTTTTCAGGGAAAACCTGGGCTTGAAAATGAGTTTTGTTTGTTACACTTGACATATAACTTCTGACAGACTAACACAAGAGAACCTAGTGATAAGTTGATATATTTGGCTCTTTTTATAAATGTTGGTATTTGTTGCCTTGTTTTATGATATTATTCATGACCTTGAAATGCCACAAATGCTGAAAAGTTTAGCTGAAATATTTAAAATTATATGAATAGTACCACTTTTAATGCTGAAAAAATTAAGCAAAAGTATGTAAATTTATTTGAATAGTACTACTTTTAATGTGGTAAGGTTGGGTTGGCCCACAAAACTGAAAACAAACCACCATTATATACCAATGAGGAAAATTACCACACAACACGGTTTCAAACTTCATATATCAGTTTGTTTCAGGTTACCAAACAATTATAGCAATGTTTCAAGCTTCATAAATCATTTTATTTCAGGTTGCTTAGCACCTGTCCCAGTGTGAAGAGCTTGTGGCTTGGAAACAACCCGAAGCTGAGCGTTGCTGATATGACGGGTATCGTGAGCAGCAGCTGTGGCAACGAGCAGAGCCAGCTGCAGCAGCTGTACTTCCCTGCGTGCGGTGTGCAAAACATCGACACAGCATTCATCGATGCCATCAATGATAAACTCCATCACGCTTACCCTCTCAATAGACTGATCTTCACTAAGGCACATCTCGACACAGACAATCAAATATTGCAAGAGATTTGGAATAACAACTGGGGAGAAAATGCTGTGTGCCATTTTGAAGGGTCGTTAATCAAATTGTCTGTGAAAGATAAATGAATTTAATCTCTTTATTGAACATGTTTAAGTGCATGTCATTGGAAACTAGAATAAAGTGCCATGGATTAGTTCACCAATTAATAGAAGAAGAAAAGGGAAATGCAGGAATTAACTTATCCTAAATGAACCATTGATATTACTTGTATTTATATACAATTGTACATTATAATACATTTTTTTTGTAATATTTTCCTGTTATTTATGAATTACCAAGTAAATTCAATGGTTGGTTTTTAATTCCTACTTGAAAAGAAACCATGCAAATTCCCATTAGTATGTCCTGCTAATGAGATGAATGATATTCCAAAAATGTATCATAAATGTGCAGAACAGATTAATAAATTGATATATTCAAGTTAATTCTCTATTGTATTGCCTGTTATATCAGTTTGTATACTTTCAGGAATAAGTTAATAAGTTGTATTTTAGTTTCACAAAAATTGAACTAAGATATTCATGACAAGTTTAATATTACTCGTTTAGGGTGTGGGACAGTTATACTAACCTGTCTTAAAAGTGAAGGAACATGAAAAGTGTGGATATCACTAAAATCACTAAATTTGTTCTTGATTTTGTAAAAAAAACAAAAAAAACACCATATTTAAATTGTGCTGCCTACAAAAAAAAAATAATGACATTAGCTAATACATTTAAATGAATCTATAATTATTTCAAGTTTTGTTTTGTACCTGCCCTCATCCCCTCTCATTTTTCCACCCATCAACTAGAATTATCCTTAAAATTGTTCTGCACCAAACCTATTTTCCAATTTTTGATATAGGATATAAAAAACGTCCATACGGATATTAAATCTAATCACGGCAAAATTGACTTCATTTCTGTCCAGTTCTTAATCAGCCCACAGCAGCATGGAACATGTCATTGCGAATTCGTGTGGTCTTGGAAGAGATCGTGTGCTTCTACCTAAAGGCTCCTTAAATCATATTACCACCAGATGTCGCTACTCGTGAATAAGAGACCTCTAGTGGATGGATAACAGGTGACTGTTTCCGCAGTAAATTTGAAGATGCTTGAATTTTTTAATCTGGAAATTAAAATATTTAAAGATTTTTAAATATCTTTGAATTGGAGGCATAATTTTTTCTTCATACACTTGTTTGAAAGAACTCCACTTTTTAAAGAAAATCGTAAAGAAAAATAAATATATGTGAAATGCGCCGTCCAATGAAAATCAGGCGATGCCGACGTAAAACGGGCATAATCTGATGATGGAGGGGAGAAGTGACGCGTCGTTTGTATGTGTCCCGATTTTTGCTGATTTTCTCATATTTGTGATGAGATGATTTCTTAATTGGTAGGCCTATGCACTCTATGAATGTATTGGCCAACCTACTGAAACCTGGAAATTGTGCAGAAATATTTACTTTTTGAGAAATCTGCTTTGTTTACATCGATCATATGCATATGAATTTGGGCGGTCAATCCAAAAAGGCAAAAATCTCACTCTCATCAAAAGCTGCACAACTTGTTCATTCCTTCTGGATCTCCCTGTAAATTACAAAAACATTATAAAGAAACCTTGCTGGCCAATCTTTGAATAACAAGAAAGCTCACAATTTAGTATTTGTTATGATCTGAGGTCACCCATTTTACTCAGGTCACAACCATCCCACTAAGCCATTCCAGGGACCATTTGCAATGGCATTGGTACCCTTCACTGTTCAAAGTTACTTTTCATGACTGTTTTGTCTTTTGATTGAACGCCAATAGATATTTATGTGTTTCTATAAAGGTTTTTAACAGTAATGAATGACATTTCATTTGAAAATATGAGTGTTTTGTAAGAATAAGACCAATTGTACAGTACTGTAGCCATATGGCCAAAAATTGCCAATTTGTCCACAATTACAATTTTATGAATATTTCTGCATGAAATAACATTTCTAAAGATGTATTTACCTGTGTTTCGTTTGACAACTCCAGCATAACATGTTTTTCTCACAAATCTTGCTTTACTATCAATATCAGGATTCACTTAGAAACCAGAAAACCTTTGAAAGTATCGCAAGACATTCACAAATTTGATTAAAGTTTAAAATAAGTTTCAATGAAATCTATGCATATATGTCCCTCAATGTTTTTAAAGAATTAGATGATTTAAAAAACGTCCTTTATACGGTAAAGGTACAGTCATGATTTCATGAAAACAATTTATAAATTTCTGTCTTATCAAGTATGGATATTTCAAGGAAACTTTCACAATTTCATCATGTATATAACTGCCTTAAATCTCACTTAGATTTGTTATATTTCAACATCTTTCAGCATTAAATATTGCATGCAATAATCTTGAATTAATTACATTGATATTTAATCCCTACTGATTCTAAAGAAAAGATCAGAATGAAGATGAGAAGATTTTCCATTTCAGATAAGCAGATTTGAATGATGAGTTCTGAATCCTTGTTATGTGAAAAAGTTCTGAGCTTTAGTGACTGTCTATTCTTCACATGAGAAATGGCTGAGAAAAGTGAAGACAATGGCGGACATTCCATCCAGGACAATAACAAAACAGAACATGTCAACAAATTATCCCTGTCTGACACTAGTGTAGCAGGAAGTTCGTTTTCACCCGGTTCCAACCACTCAGGTTCTTCCCTACCAGGAACTCCAGTAGGTGTGCCTTCCACTCCAGGGGGCACTGCTCTAGCACCATGGGGTTCACCAGGACAAAGCCCTAATTCTGCCCACGATTTGCCAGAGATCCTTCTCCAGCAAGGATGGCGAAAGTTCTGGAGCAAGAGAGAAAAAAGACCGTATTATTTTAATAGAAATTCGCAAGAATCTTTATGGGAAGTCCCACCCCTCCCAGGCAGAGTAAGTACAAGATATTCAATAACAAATATGTGATTTGACTTCCATTTTAGGTTTAGAACAATTTTTAAACAAAGCTATTCTTAAAGAAGTGAATGCATAGTGTAATGATCATTGAATTATAAATGCCAAATTTATTGCAAATATTGTTTTGTTACATGTTCAACATAGACTTGCACATGATAAAAAAATGGCCTTTAGTATGATTTGATGTGTTTCTGCATGACAGGGAGATTCATTCTCAGATCCCCTGGGTATTGGTTCGCCGACGGCCACCTCTCCCCCGGGAATGTCTCCGCCAGCTAGACATCCACATGACATTCGGGTGTCGAGACTCAGTGTTGATATACCTCCAGCCCAGATCGGGGAGAAGAGAAGAAGCCAAGACGACCTGGGGGCCATGGTCAGCCCACATAAACGGGTTCCTCTCAATTTCACGTAAGCTTCAAGTTCTTAATTGCAAACATCTACTTTTGACCAAACATTTTAGATCGAAAATTTAGCTCTTTTTTGTTTAAATTAGGAAATGAATATTATGTATTATCCTGCCAATAGGATTCCCTACGCTGCATATGCTATTTGACACTGAAAATCTTTCTTAATGAATATTTGATTTAATATACTGTAAATTTCATCATTTTTGTGCATTATAGGACAGATCATTATTTTAGTCTTCTAAAAAGAAAAAAATAAGATATAAATTTTGTTGATTGATTAAAGAGCTGCAAACGAAAATCAAAAACTTTTTTTTTTAACTTGTTGAATTAAGATGTAAGTAAAATTCATAATAAGTAAAGTATATCGGAATATAACATTTTTAACATTTAAAATCCAATGATTTATAATTAACCGTTTTTAATGTCATTTTTTCCAGGCCGTTCTGGAATTTTGATGCAGGGAGCAACGCTGTGATATATGAGAGAGCAGCAAGTCGCTACCTGCCTCCCCACCCAGAGATTGAACAGTTCCGGGCCCAAGTCACAGACAAACTCAGGCTGCATTACGAGGAGCTCTGCAGATCCAGAGAAGGTATAATAACATATTATATTAACCTGTCTTAGGGCACATATCATGAACTGTTAAGCTTTATTATGGGTTGTTATTAATCTGGTATTTGGAGGCAAATACAGGATTACAGTATGATTAGTTTACTATTTAAGTATATACTCTATAGGTTACTGTATAGGTTACTATATAGTTTACTCTATGTGACATTCAAATAATCTGTAATTACAGATTGTTTTATTATCTGATATGATAATCTACATTGTGTAAAAATGATTTAAGCATTGAATTCCATTTTCACACATAATCTCCAATTCTCAATATAATTTCTGAAATATAAAAATTTCAAAAAGTATGACTTATGGTACAAAACCTATTTATATTATTTGGACTTCTGAACCTGAAATAATTTTTAAAGTATTTGTTGAATTTGAAAGGCTCTTTACACCCTTGTTGTATGTTTACCAGGCATTGGTGCTCCCAAAGATTCATTTAATAGATGGCTACTAGAACGCAGCGTTGTTGATAAAGGTTACGACCCTATGTTACCTAGCAACTGTCCCACAGAAGTATCGCAGTCAATGTACAGGGAAATTATGAATGATATTCCTGTCAAACTCACAAAGCCCAAATATTCAGCTGATGCCAGACGCCAGCTTTATAATTATGCAGAGGCAGCCAAAAAAATGATAGAGCAAAGGTAAGTGCCCAGGAAAGTAGTGATAGATCTGAGCAAATTTTAAAATTTGGATTGTTCTGTCAATCACAGATTTTAGTTTAAAGATATATGCCTAAACTGTACAGATTAATAATGTGGTCATTCTCAAAAAGTAAAATAGAAGAAGCCCATGTGTTTTTCTTCCACAATACCATTAAAAAATAAATCCATTTGTAACAATAACTTTTTTTTTTAATCTATCAGGTTTAGAAAAGAATGGTTACATGGTATATTCTTTTTTTTACAAATATCATCACATTGATTTAATATTTTCAAATTTTGAAATTAAATTGAAATGGGCAATTTAATACTATTAAAGAAACCCTGAATTCTGAATGAAGAGAAGCAACAGATCCTTCCAGTCTTTATGTTTTTTGATAAATATATTAGGCATTAACTTTGATATTTTTTTGTTTCTATAGGAATGCAACCCCCGATAGTCGGAAGTTAGTCAAGTGGAATGTAGAGGATACATTCAGCTGGTTGCGACGGCAAGTGTCTGCATCATACGAGGACATCCTGGTACGTTAGAGTATTATGCAACACCCACCTGGTGGAAATTTATGATACTACACAACATCATATGGGTTGTTAAATTTGCATGAAATTTTAGTAACATTTGGCAAGGACCAGCCAATATTGAGGTCTTTTTGTAATATTTTCCTTCATTTTAACTGATTTAGTGAGGATCAGGTCAGTAACACTTTTACAAGCAGGATTAGTGCTGCCACCTGCACTGTTTGTAGGTAGACAATATATTTCAAAATTGATTCTAAGACCATATAGATGTATTCTCATTTACACTGTTAATCCTTCCACATATAAGATGTTGAAGAGCTGAATGTTGGGATGACATAAAATTTCCGGTCACTGTTTTACTTTACACTTTTTGGACAATTATTGAAGCTCAAGCATTCATTGCACATCTTCCACAAATATTTTTACAATTTACAAGTTGGAATCAAAAATGAATTTTTAGTCTCTATTTAATTTATGATGTTGCAAAATCCTTTTCTCGTGCACTGAAGCAGCTTATGTGCTATATGGGGTCAGTGGTAAGAAATTTGCCTTTCTTTAAGGCATTATACAAGATAGTGGTTATTAATCCCCATCCTTGCCACCTTAAAGGGGAAAAGTTGTGACAACTTTTTTAGTATTTGGCAACATTCATTTACTTGTCAAGCTATGATATATGTGTCATGCAGATTGCCTAATTTTTGTTCTGACATATTTTATCCATATACAAATCTGCTGTAAAAAAAGAGTTCCAATTTCATTCTTATATTCAAATAGATATATTGAATAATTAAGATATAATACTTGTGAAGACATAAGATATCTATAGACATGTGCATTGCAGGAAAGACTGGCACATCTGAAGAGACAGTGTCAGCCACACCTTACTGAAGCTGCCAAGACCTCGGTGGAGGGCATATGTACCAAGATATATGCACAGGGCTGCGAAAATTCCACCAAAATAAGGGAGAAGCATCTACTACTTCTTAAGGAAAAAGGATTAATTCGTAAGTGTTGTGAGATAAACAAGTTTGTAGTATAAATGAGATAAAAAATGAGATTCAAAACATAAATATATACGTAATTTGAAATTAAATAATTGTTTTGATTTTAATTTAGCCCCAGACTCATTGCCAGAGCCACCAAAAAGAAAGGTTGTGTGTTACCCAATGCAGATGGCAGCACTGAACCTCCGTCTGCCAACCGTGGAGCACCAGATGGATGGAGATGTAGCCTATGTGCGCTATAAAGGAGAGACCCATAAAATCAACACTGCTCACATGTATAAACTGGTAAGCTTATTATGGCTTTACATTTATTCACTCAGCCAGAATGCCACAATTGAAAATCACGGCACAGCCACATTGCTTATATTAAAATATTCATTATAATGGGGGTTCAAATGTTTTCTCAATGATCATAATAAAGATATAAAAATGGCATTGAATGGCATAGAGATATGACAGTATTAAATTGAATGATATCTGCACATAAGATATCTTCAAGTGTTTATTGAGGAAATTGTCTTTTTTTCTTTAATTATCTATTGATTTCTGTGATGCTTTGTAAAAATAAAATACTGTAGAAGCTGAGCATTAGAAAAGAGTGAGAAGATAGTTTGAATAATGTAGTTTCATCAGATATCTTTTGGATTGTAAACTTAGAGGTCCTTTGGCTGAGAAGACTGCAAACCCACCCAGAGGGAAAAATCTATTCCTGGAGCCATTTTTCATTTATGTGAAGAGTATGAGTGAATAATGTGCCAACATTTTATTCTATTTATACTCAATTCTAGGAGCAGTTATACAGATGGAACTGCAAGGATGACCCCAAATTGGAGTCGTTTCTGCCGCGAGTATGGTGCCTCCTGCGTCGGTACCAGACCTGTTTTGGTGTGCATAGTACAGAGGGCGTGGGCCAGCATGGAGCCCTGCCAGTGCAAGTGTTTGAGTGCCTGCACAGAGTGTTTGGAGTGTCATTTGAATGCTTCGCATCTCCTCTAAACTGCTATTTTAAGCAGTACTGTTCAGCATTTGGAGACACGGACTGTTACTTTGGCTCCAGAGGGTAGGTGGCAGCACTAATCCTGTAGATGCCTGAACTATGGAAACATTTTTTTAAATAATAGGACTAAAGCTGTCTTAATAGCATCCAATATCATTCTAATCAAACTTTTCAAACTTTTTTGTTTTGGAATGGGTAGTAATCAGTGTCACGCTTATCTTATAATAGTTTTTTTGTATAAGGTAGCGAAAACAGTCATACTTTTCATATATGAATTTGGGATAAGATAGCAATCAACATCATACTTTTCATTTGTAGAACTAAGGTAAAGTTTACATGTGAACAATTTCTGTTTGCTTCTTGAAATCTATTTGTTAAGGAGTATAATTTCAAGTTGAACTCTTGTAG
The DNA here is from genome assembly GCA_949316495.1 of Amphiduros pacificus. Classification (NCBI taxonomy): domain Eukaryota; kingdom Metazoa; phylum Annelida; class Polychaeta; order Phyllodocida; family Hesionidae; genus Amphiduros; species Amphiduros pacificus. Next base: position 50,201,601 of record OX439001.1, on the reverse strand, counting down.
GCCCATTTTGGACTTCCGTCCAATCAGTGGATCATTTGAAGCCAATCCTCCGTTCTGCGAGGAACTTATGGAAGCAGTTGTTGATCATTTTGAGGTAAATAATCACTTATAACTGAACATTTCAGTATACACAATGTTAAAGAATTTTTTTTTGGGGGGGACTGCACCAATTATTTGCATGACAATAACAACCAGATCAAAATATGGATATCTGTCAGCAAGGCATTTTATTTGGTGCTGTATTGTGTTATGTTCAGAGTGCAACTACAGAAGTTCATTATTGTTATATTGAAAGAAGAAATATTCTATTAGTGTGGTAATACATTTTATTCCACCAGTATGCAATGAAGTTATTTTTCAAATTTTGTTTTCCTGTGATCTGAAATGAATCTTGTGTTTCCTTTGACAGAGTTTATTGTCAGAGACGCATGAGCCTTTGTCCTTCATCGTGTTCATCCCGGAGTGGAGGGATCCTCCGACAGATGCCCTCATGAAGCTGGAATCCAGCAGGTACGTACCCCTCATACATCTCACCACAATAGTGTATCATAGAGTATCATAAGAGTATTGTCCTTCATCGTGTTCATCCCGGAGTGGAGGGATCCTCCGACAGATGCCCTCATGAAGCTGGAATCCAGCAGGTAAGTACCCCGCATACATCTCACCACAATAGTGTATCACAGAGTATCATAAGAGTATTGTGCTTCATCGTGTTCATCCCGGAGTGGAGGGATCCTCCGACAGATGCCCTCATGAAGCTGGAATCCAGCAGGTACGTACCCCGCATACATCTCACCACAATAGTGTATCATAGAGTGTCATAAGAGTATTGCCCTTCATCGTGTTCATCCCGGAGTGGAGGGATCCTCCGACAGATGCCCTCATGAAGCTGGAATCTAGCAGGTACGTACCCCGCATACATCTCACCACAATAGTGTATCATAGAGTATCATAAGAGTATTGCCCTTCATCGTGTTCATCCCGGAGTGGAGGGATCCTCCGACAGATGCCCTCATGAAGCTGGAATCCAGCAGGTACGTACCCCGCATACATCTCACCACAATAGTGTATCATAGAGTATCATAAGAGTATTGTCCTTCATCGTGTTCATCCCGGAGTGGAGGGATCCTCCGACAGATGCCCTCATGAAGCTGGAATCCAGCAGGTACGTACCCCGCATACATCTCACCACAATAGTGTATCACAGAGTATCATAAGAGTATTGTCCTTCATCGTGTTCATCCCGGAGTGGAGGGATCCTCCAACAGATGCCCTCATGAAGCTGGAATCTAGCAGGTACGTACCCCGCATACATCTCACCACAATAGTGTATCATAGAGTGTCATAAGAGTATTGTCCTTCATCGTGTTCATCCCGGAGTGGAGGGATCCTCCGACAGATGCCCTCATGAAGCTGGAATCCAGCAGGTACGTACCCCGCATACATCTCACCACAATAGTGTATCATAGAGTGTCATAAGAGTATTGTCCTTCATCGTGTTCATCCCGGAGTGGAGGGATCCTCCGACAGATGCCCTCATGAAGCTGGAATCCAGCAGGTAAGTACCCCGCATACATCTCACCACAATAGTGTATCATAGAGTGTCATAAGAGTATCAAAGAATACCATAGAGTACTTCCCATCTTGCAAAGCAGTAATGTTGGAAATTTGAGCTTGCCCTGAAGCACAAAGCAAGCAAATTTTGGCCAGGGCCATCAACTTTTGGGGTCTTTTTTTTATTCAATTTTCTATTGTCCTTTAAACAGGCTAAATACATGGTAAATCAGTAGGGACCTTCTCTATATTTAGCATTTTAATAATCTGGGACAAGAAAAGATGAATCTACAACAAGTCTGAAAATAACAGAAGTCTAAAACATTTTTTGTACAAATGTAATTTCTGGACAGAAAGCCCTGTCTTGGTGTTGCCATAACAAATTGCCAACATTTTTGAATGGATAGAGCACATACAGAGAAATCAAGTTATGTACACATAAATTGGGTAATAAAATAAAAATGTGCATACTGGATAGATTTTAATCTCTTGATTGAATCAAATTTTGACAGCAGTTACATGATGTACATGTCATTGAATAGACATAATCCTAAATACTGGCATTACCATTGATAACATTTACATTTTATGATCTTTAAATTTAACTTCACATCCAAATTTAGCATACATCTTGATTTTTTTATGATTACTTATCTTCTTGTAAGGCAAGTAATCATAAACAAAGTGCTAAATTTAGAGAATTCTTGTTTTGATTAAAATGAAAGAAATGAAAATTTAAAAAAAAAACAACAGAGAGGTGTATATTGGGGGTTAATTTCAGTGTTTTCATGGTTTATACAGAAGACAGGTCTGTCTGCATATTTTTGCATAGATTGTACATGATTTATAATAAATTAAAGGAAAGAAAGTCATTGATATCAGAAGGACATTTTCTTAAAATATACATAGGGGTTGAGAAGGGTTGGTTTCAATAAAAATGAATAAATCATATTTTGGTTTGATAATAAGCCAGATAATTTGACCACTACATTTTATTAAGAGAACTGAGAAATCTGGGTCAGAAATTATAGCATTAAAAGAAAAACCTTACATTTCAAAGGACAAATCAAAATAGGTGGTAAATTCATGACAACTGGCATCTCTTACATTTGAAAAGGGCACATTTAAAAACAATTTTAGTTGGCCTACATACCATGCTCTTAATTTCAGATTCAAGAAAACACAGGTGGTTATCCCAGCCTATGAGCACGAGTACAAGCATGGATTCCAACATAGATGTCCAAAGTAGGTCTATCCTTGCTCCTTAAACAAACATTGTAGATATTGTAAATTTAATTTAAAAGTTATATTGAGTTATTTTTTTATAGTTAGTCTTTTTGTTCTATTTATTTAAAGATTACTTTTAAATCTTTCTAAATATTCAAAAATAACATAAAAGATTTACAGCATAGAAGAATCTTTGGAAAGAAAAGCATGTCAGATTTTTTTCATTTTTTTTATTTATTTATTTTCTTTTTTTTTCCAGAGAGGAGCAGAGTGTTAAATCCATACATGGAACAATGATAGTATTTCTGCAGAATGAAGCCGGGTTTTCCAAGTGGGGGCCAACACCTGAGCGCATTAAGGAGCTGATGCTGGCATACAGACCCAAGGACCCAATTAAACAATAAACAGATACAGCACAGTTTTGTCTTCAAGTCGCAGCTTGTTCATGGCAAGAAATCATTTGGTAGTTTGGGTGCTAAGAAACGTTCAGCGGGAAACAAACTGGACATCTGAGATATACTGTGTTTCCATCAACCTTCTCGCTTGATCAAGTTTTCTGGATGTTCTCATGTCTGTGGCAAGCTTGCTCCAGTCTGTTATTTGTGTAACGTGTTGTGTCCATTACTATGGCATATAGACAGTTACATATCTTGATGTCCATAACAGATGTAAGACACCGTATCATCCATGTCAAACTATCATTTGTCATGCCAAAGGGAGTTTTGAAACTTCAATGTTTTTATTATAGAACTGTTAGTGCCTGTTTTATCTCATACCGGTAAATGTTAATATGCATTGAAGCTATTAACAGTATTATGATCTTCTGTTGGGTTACTCCGCCCTTCTTAACATTTGGGAGTTTTTATGTGTAACAAAAAAATCAAATTGGACATGGATTCAATACCTTTCACTTGTCATATATTTTGTCATGCATGTCTATTGTAAATGTTAATGAAAAACCATGATTGAATCCTAGATAAATGGGTTACTATTTCATGGTGTGACAGACGTACCTGTCAGTGAGGGCCCAGGGTGCTGCTCTCAGGCAAAGCGGATGCAAGAGTCTTATATAATTTGCATCTCATAATTGTGACAAAGTGTTTTGCATCAGACGGGTTGGATTTTGGTAGAAGAGTCCAGCTTTTGTGGAATTCATATCTGAAGGAGTTCAGCAAACATAAAGTGGCAGAGAAGCTTGTATGGTTTATTACTGGAAAAGGCAGCACCCTGGTTAAATCCTGACTGCAGCAGGATTGCAAATATATCTCCGTCATATTTTTGTTGTAACCATAGAGAAAGCTATGGTGATTGAATGTTGTATAGATTGTATAGAAGTTATTGCATTGTTTATATTGGTAAACCAAGAGAATTTGATGCATGTCCCTGCCCATGTTTATTATGATTTATCACAGGTTATCTTTGAATAGCAGATTTGCGTACTTTGATAGAAAGTTTTCATTCACATGGATTAGTATTGTTTGCTTACTGAGCAGATATGTGCCAGTTTGTCAATGCAATGCATTTCTGATCTTGTGGCTCTCTTTTCCTGTTAATTCTGTGCTTTTGTAGCCTGTTCATCCTTGGTAAGCTATTATGGGAATTGAAATAATATCTTTTCACTTCCTTTTAAAAGAAGTCTGAACTGATTCAAAGTTTTGTTTCTGATTTTCAAAATTTAAAATGAAACAAAAAATCAGTTGCAAAATTAGCAAACTTTTGCAGCTTCTTACTGCTTTGATGTTGTGCATTCATAATGACACTTATCCCAATGGTGTATGGATCATCATTTATTATATCACACTTTAAAACTTTACATGTCTTAGTGATTGCACTTGCCCTATTTGTGTCGAGTTTGACCATGAAATCATTTTTATACCTTTCTCATTCTCATGTTTTCAAATTGTCCAATATACTTATACTACAAGTCCCATCAATTTGCCATTGCCCAAAACTAGTTCAAGAACAATGTTGTATATATAAAATATGTACACCACACTAATTGTACTTTGGAAATTTGGACATTTATTTTAAAACTTTAGTTGAAATTTGTAAGAATATTTGGTGACAGTATTAAAGCATGACCAGAGCACTAAATTATGGGCCAATAAAAATGCTACACACATTTGCTGGGATTGGACAGAAATGCCAAAGTTGCCATTAAAATGGCCCTCATTTGGGCTGCTTAAGAAAGATAAGAATCTTCTTGCATAAAATATGTTCGTGGTGAATTTTATACAGTGTGACTTAGATGGGGGGGTATTATTGTACACGTTATCTGTGAGGGGCTGACATTTATATGGCTATGCTTGGCTTCACTTGGTGACACGTACCTTGATCCTCCATGACCTCTCCTGCCCATGGCTTTGTGTTGTACTTCTAGACTTGATAAAGGGCACCCTGATATTGAGAGGATGCTCTTTGACAGGTTAACTTTGCTTGTAGGGCAGTGTATCTCTAGAGGAAGATTTTATAATGCTTCCAAGAGGGTTTGGTAAGAGACACTTGCCCAGTTGCCGCCAAATGTTTTTCTTTGAAACCTCTTGACCAGTATGGGCTAATGGTTTTAATATTTTACTGGCCCAATTTTTATTTTTTTTCCCCCATGTTATGAGCCAGTAAAATTGCCCGAGAGTGGATCTGAGAACAACCTAGCCCTTTCAGGCCAGTGACTAAAATTATTTTATTATTTTTGCCAAACACCTGTAGTATGTAACAGAATTAAATTAATGTAGCAGTTAAATTTATATTGTTTGACAGTGAAGTATTTTCAGATGCTACCATTGTTTGAAATTTATAGAAGGGTCTCCATGTAGGCACTTATGGGATATTTCATATTATATTTGTCACAACTTGTGGTTTAAGATGTGCATGATAATCACCAGCATTGATTTCATTCCTGCCAGGGTTTTGGGGACTCATTATAGTGCCATGCTTGTACCTTTTTTAAAACTTTTACAAATTGATATTAAGTACTCTTTACTGATTTTGTTGTTTTATGTTAAGATGTGAGCAAAGTCACCACAAGATTGACTGCAAATTAAAATCATGAGAAAATTAATTGTCCGTATCAAGGCCTTACAGGTTCACCCTCTTGCTTGTGGATGAATTTATATTCTCAGCGATTCCTGATTCTTCACCAGGTGGCAGCAGGCCTACAATTTAACAAGGTATGAGTTGTTTATTCGTTTTGCTCCTGGTATTAAAATGGTGGACCTGTATATTTTTCAAAAGGGTGAACCTATATTTTCTCAATACAGACTGATTTTTACGGAATAGACATTTTATACCATATGAAAACTGTGAAATTACTGCCTTCTTTGGACTAAGGTCATTTTTATTTTTTGTTGACCACAAGTTTATTTGTAATAAAATTAAGTGAGTAAAATGCCATTTTTTCTGATCAAAAATTTATTCACATTTGCAAATATTGATTTTTAAATGTGAGATATATTACACAAGTGTCAATTATACTTTTCTACTCTTTTACTTTGTCAATGCGAGTTCAATTGTGAATACGGATTTACAGTTCCAAACAGTCCCCCCCCCCCCCCCCCACTATGTTTAGTTACTAGTATGTGGGACACAGGTATTTTGATTACGAATGAACATTGAAATAGGAGAAAAGATTACATTGAAACCATTTGATGGAAATTTAAAAAGAGCTCACTGTGCTTGACCAACTTTGCTTTTAAATTTGATGTCTGGACTTGAAATAAAATTCTATCATCTGATAAAAGAACATGAATACAATTTTGGGATAAGCAATGAGGATATGAAGGATAATGAGAGAAATCTGCCAATATTGAATGAGATATATGACATAAAAATTGTAAAGAATTTGAAGACACAAGATTTATTTGTATTCATTATGGGCCAGAGTAGTTGGTAAGTGTGTGCCTGTTTGACAATTTTGTGTTTGCTTTTTGATTGAAAAGTCACAGACATAGCTCAGTTATTGTCGTATAGGGCATTGTTATGCTTTTAGCTGTTGTAGATACACCTTCAATGTAAATATTCTTCTGTACATCTGTTTTTAGTAGTTGTAGTCTGTAGAGTTATACATAGAAACCCATCATAAACATGATAAACAGAGAAAGGGGAGTGTCGGCCATTTTTGTTTGGAAATTGTAAATAAGCTATCCCATTAGATTCGGATAGAAACTCCATGAAATTTTAAATTGTTATTATGTACATTGGTCTAATTCAAGAAAGGGGTATATTTTTGTTATTGCCACAGGGAAGGTATGACAAAATTCAATGCTATATTAGAAATTGTTTTTTCATGTAATGCAGTTACACAGAAATATTCAATCGCCCTCCATAACATATTTCACCAAATAAATTTATTGACATATATTTAGTTTTAGCAATGTAAAGATATTTAGTAATCGTTGCAAACTCCACCAGAGGGCGACATGGCGAACCTATCACCTCTGTACAAGGTGCCTTTTTGTGCTGGCTCAGCACATCCACCAATTTTCATGTAACTGTCCGTCTTACTTATTTTTTTTCTTGAATTGTACTCAGATTGGTATATTATGATATATTTCACCCTTAATACAAAAGTTTGTGCATATAGAAACAACTATTAAGAGAAATAAAGCTTGGAACTACTTTCTCAACCGGAGGAGCCATTTCCTGGGGTAGTGATAAGGCGGAACCACAACAAAGATGGCCGCTTTGTTTACAATTTGAATTCTTTTAATCTTTTATACTTTTGGTTAATCTAACCAACAAAAATTTTTCAAATATTAACAAATGAATTCTAATACATCTCAAGGCAAATTCATATTTGATATTAAGAGATGTTAACATATCAATCACATTTACAACACACTGACAGTTCTTGAGCACATGGCCAGTAAAAGTAGGACCGGATGAATACTAATCTGGGTTGGCCAGAGGTAATAGTTTGCGTGTGCCTCTGGTGGACAGTGTGTAATCGTTGATCTGAAATACTGTGAAGCAGCAACATACTTCTGCAGCCAGGAACACATTCAAGCATTGCAATCATTTGTCTCCCCTCGCCCTACCACAGCTATATCATTGGTTTAGGGATACAACTCTTCTTAAAACTGCATAAACAAAGCATTCTGCAGAATTAACACAGGGATCAGCAAGCAGTGGCATGTTGCCTTTCAGAAGAAACCTCAAATTTACATTTACAAAAAAGAAGGTATTGTGTATCTGCTTCTATACTGTAATTTGATTGGCTAATAATGAATAATATTGCATCTCCAGACAGTAATGAAGCAATTGCCCTTTTTGTTGAGTCAGCAGCATAATAGTTCCTGTTCTACATTGTCTTGAACACAAATGAATGTATTGTTAATCCCCTTACAAGATATTAGCGGGTTCTCCTGTTCTCTGTTATATATGGCACCGCACAGCCTTGATGCAGGTTAAATTTGTTTTATGAAGTATCCCCATCATGGGCAAAGACTAGCTAAAACCCAAACATATGTGAGCAAATTTAATAAAGCTCCTCTTTTATCCAGCACAACAAACTCACCACCTTAAATATCTAGGTTGCAAATTGTATTTTTCTGGGTTTGTACAGTGTTATTATTTTTAAATGTTTTTCTCAATATCTCTTATATTGCCCATGGTAATTTGTGTTTACATGTTTACACATTTGTACTTTCATTGCAATAGCAGACAGACAAATACCTGGTGGTAAAATAAAGGTACTAGGTTATAAATGTAAAAAATAATTGTTATTGTTATTTTTCTCCAAATATGGACCCAAGTTTGAATGCAGTGTGGACTGCAAACTAATCTAGAATAATCACAATAGATTGATATGAAATAGATTATGAAATCTCTAAGCCTTACATATGTAGTTTTTAGCACCCACAGCCTGAGCAGTGTGGGAGCTATGGCATTGTGTTCTGTCCGTGTGCAAGTTTGATGCGTCCATCTGTCCAAACAAACTTTGACATTTTGCTATATTTCTTAACCCATTTCAGATACAGGCTCCGAATTTGAGCCACATACGCATCCCATGATTCTTACCTATATCTTAAGCATTTTGGTATATGTTCACCAATTTTAGTTACAGACTAAAGATTTGTACAACACATTCGCCATTTGAACAGTTGAGCAACTTTCTGACCTTCCCTGAGATGACTGATTAACCTTCTAATGAATCTTGAGTGATAAAAATAGCTACTGACTAAGCGGGATCGAGTAATGGTTTTTGGAAGATGGATTATGTATTTTGGCTTACTGACCTACTTTTGAACCATACGTGCTAAAAATGGCCACTGACAAAGCAAGACCACATGATAAATTGGTGGTGGCTGAGGAAAGTCCGTGTGATCAGTGTGAAGGCATTATTAAAGCATGCTGAAATAGGTAATCTTGTATTAAAGAAGAAAAACAGAACAGAGAGGTAAAATCTGAAACAAATCTTGTATTAAAGAAGAAAAGCAGAACAGAGAAGTCAAATCCAAAACAATGTAATTCAATTTTATGTTTCATTTTATTGGTTTCCAAAGCACATAGACTTGGGCTCTGAATGTGTGTATGCTGATTTTTCTCTCAACAAAAAACATTTCAGCATATCTCATCATTTGGAAGGCAGTGGTGCCTTTCAATAAAGAACAAGACTACTTAGAATTTTATACCCATTTAGAAGAAAGTATTTGGCATGGCAAATACATACACAGTTGATAATTGTTATTCAAATCAGTTGTGGAGAACACAGCATATCATTTTTCATTTCATTCCAAACTATGCCTCCACAGAAGAAGTTTTATCTCAGGATGTCAACTCCATAGAATCCTTTCTTTTGCAATATATTGTCAGATATATACAACTATACTGTAAAGGAGTTAAGATTGGCAAAGTACCAAGAGTCATATATATCATACAAGTTATATAAGAGTTATATATGTACATGCCACAGCCAAAAAAAAAACATGCCAAAACACAGCCAAAAAGAACTAGCCATTGTATTAAGCATGGACAATTAGTCTATAAATATGTAAAAGCTAAAAAAAAAAACCAAAAAAAGAACCAATATTTTTTCAGTTATGTATAGCATAGCTTCTGCAGTGGGGTTCATTCTGTCTGTCAATTTTGATCTTCCAATTACTGATTGGCTTTCTTAGCAATAAGCAGACAAGATGTTTTATTTTAGGGGACCAATTCTATCTGTTTTCTACAAGAATCAGAATCTTGTCCATCATGTTATGGATTTTTTTTAAATAACTATCACAGCTGTAAAGCCGGCTGCCATTTTAAATAACATGACAAATTTTAGCCAATGAGAATTGAGATAACAAGTTGGGACAAAATTCTTTATGTAACATGCATTTTGATTGGTCAAAATTATCATCTGCCCAAGGCTACTCTTGGAAAGGATTTGAATGATAATGAAACAATTCTCGAAAAGTTTTCACAAATGTTAAAAAGCAATGATTAGCAAAGTTCTAAGGTCATTGGCCTATGTTAATCAATAATTCAGCAGTGATATTACATGTTATGACAGTTTATTAATCCTGAACTTATCATTGGGTCTAGTATACAATCCATCAGATCAGATGCATGTTATTTTCCCAAAACGCTATTATACAACATATTTACTGCGCCAACTCTGTCATGTAGCATTGGCTGCCATCTTGAAAGTGTGGTCAAACTGATCTAGTCATGTAACATCTGTATGTACATGGTGATTGCAGTGATTGGTTGGAAATATTGATCAGTGTGAGACAAGGGTCAGTTTAAAACCACTGACTTGAGGGATTAGCTGATACCGAACAGAAATATCCATTCTGAATATCCATAGTTTTTTTTTTACCAAGAAAGTAAATTTAACAACTTCATACACCCAAGGTGGTGTGGTGATTTCATCTTTCATCATTTTAGTTGTTTCTGACACAAGGACAAATTTACATTGCATATGATTTTGTACTATCTTAGCTTTTCAGATCCCTTTTTACTTTTCCCATATAGTGGGATTCATTCAAGCTACCCCCATATAACAATATGTACCTAATGTATCTCACAATCCTCTCTTAATTTTTAGAGAAAACAGTTTAAAGAATAGCCCAGAATATTATAATGGCAAAAAGAAATCAGACTGTTTATTCAGCAATGGCCTAATTTGTCAAATGAAGGTTCATAACGTGCTCCACCAAAAATCAATACAGATCAGGAACGTTAAGCTTTACCAAAAAACTATAATTTTTTCCCTGATTTTCTTTCAGTATTACCAATTATTAGACTATATCTTTGATATGAGGATATTTTCTTGTATAGAATTTAAGGGTATCGTGCTTAAAGTCTACCAACTTCAAGGGACAATTACTTTAGTCATACTGCTACTGAGTTGTTTCCTATTCCATTCAGTGCTCCATGACTGGTTATTAAAGGCCGTGGTTGATATTATGCTTATTTGATAATGCTAAAGAAAGATCCCCCGTCACTCTTCAAAAGGAGTAGGGCATTGAGTCCCGGTGACAGGCTTCTATCTGACCTGATGTAGCCTAAACAGTGCTGAAAAGGTCGTTAATACAAAACAAATCAAATTTATTAATCCATTGCAGCTTTTAAATGATCGTAAAAGTATCAACAATGAATATTATGCCAATATATAATGTGTGTATGTATGTATGTGTATATATATATATATATTTAGGATAGGATAAATCAGCTGATAAATGTTGTGAATGTACCACGCAAGCAGAACTCCTGAAAAAAATGTTCTCAGTAGACAAGAAATTTATGCTGTTTTTGAGGTTCATCCAAAGTTGAACTGGCATAATATTCATTTATAGCATTTTGATAGTGTTCATCAAATTAAAATATGAACTCTTAAAACATTAACCATAAAGTATACTTGTTTTCGACCGAGATAAGAAATTCGAAGACAATTGTTTATTCTCCCTGTTCTGATAAGGAGTCTTCTCTTTCCGTAAATATGTGACCATGCCATATATCATGATCAACAAGTCGGTCATATGGTAATTAAGTGGGCCAGACAACTGATATCGGACTTGTTTCTTAATAAATCAAATACGAAATGTTTTCAAAACTTTTTCTGCTCATTTATTTATTATCAGGAATATAATGGCAACAGCACGATGTATTTTGGCGAGAAAGAACAAGTGTTGATTTTTAGCTTTGCTGACAATATCAAGAAAGCATCGGTTGTGATTGGGAAAATATTCTGTCACTCTGTCCGCCAACTTTGATCTCTGAAATTACTGGTCGGAGTTCTTAGCAATTAGTAGGGAAGATGTTGAATTTAAGGGGACAAATTCTATATATTTTCCGAAGGCTAAGATTTTTGTTCATTTTGTTTTGATTTTTCAACAAGTTTTGATTTTAAAAAATCAAGCTCCCGTAAGTTTGCAAAATCCGAATGCAGAATCTGACGGCAAAATCCAAGAAAATCTTTTTACTCTACTGCGCATTCACAAATCACTTCTGAAACAAAAGCGCTCTATGACGGTGTAAGTAGAAACAACATGCCAAACAAGTGTTGATTTTAAAAAATCAAGCTCGCGTAAGTTTGCAAAATCCCAAGACAAAAAAAACCAAAATCTTCTTACTCTACTACGCACTCACAAATCACTTCTCAAGACATAGGCGACATCTGACGGTGTAAGCAGAATTATTAAGCCAAAACATGGCCGCCATGGACCGATAATCGGGGTAGGCTCCATAGACTTATGGCTTAATCATCTTGAAACCTCGAACATCTAGCCCTAAAGGCAAAACAAACGCGAGCGAAAAACATGGCCTCCATCGACCGATAATCAGTGTATGCTCCATAGACTTCCAGCATAATCATGTCAAAGCCTCGAACATTCAGCCCTGAAGTCAAAACATACACGAGCGATAAACCTAATAGCTGTCACTGAGCTGTTAAGGTGGCTATGAGAATATACACAATTGGAGCCAAAATCATCTTCAACTAAGGAACCAATAAAACCAATATTTCAAGCTCAAGACATTCCATCCTTGGTATCATTATTTAAACTGGTCTTTCAGCATCAGTAGAAATGACACAAATAGGCCTATAATGCTTTTACCATGACCTGTACTTCTGAGAGAAATTAAACACATTCTCAACCAGCATTCGACCATCTTGACAGGGGCCCACCATCTATCTGATATGCAAAATATCTGATATTCACCCATGTGTGCCCTAGCTGGCAAGTAAAGTTACCGCTCAGCAGCTAGCTGGGAAATTTTGCCAGCTGGCAGTTTAAATCTTTCCTTTATCTTCCTGGTAAAATATGTTCATGGCGATAATTGATGACATATCTAGCTGGTAAAATAGATCAATGTAGCAGATGTAATACTCCTGAATATCATTAAAATATTGCTGTATCAATTTTTTTCACAGAAAATCTTTACATAATATAATATAATATAATGCTCCACTGAAACACTTGCATAAAATGTTTGCTGGTAAATGGCTTCATTTATATTTAGGGTTCATCACAAGCTGGTAGTTTGCCTGTTAAATGTCTAGTACTAAATGTGCCTGAAAAAGGATAAATGAAGGCCTCACAATGTAAAATAAAGGCTAGTTGAACACTATCCCCATATTCATCATGAAAATACTTAAAATCCACTGTTTCCAAGAACACCAAGCACTGTCTATCATATTCCAGTGACGACTCATCCCTTTCGTTTCATCATCAAACACATGGCTTGCAAGAAAAAAATATTTTTCTTGATCTCAGCATCGTCTCGCCATTGTTTCCGAGTTTGCAAAATGAGGTGAAATTGCGTCAATTTTAGTAAATATAGTAATCTATAACACTCTTTTAAATTTCAAATATTATGTCTCAAAAATGACTAGAAATAATATAAACCAAAAAACCATTGGATCACCAGGCACTGGGCTTGACAAACTGGTTAGTATCTGCCAGCTGGTAATAAAGATAAAGTTGTCACAATTCTCATTTAACTATGATTAAACAGCTGGCAGATTTTATGACATAAGCTTGCTGGCTGGCAAAATATTTTCCTGGTACCTGGTGAAAGACAACAAAAATGAATATCAGATTATTTTTGCCAGTTAATTTTAAAATAATTTAAAAAGGTCTTCTTTTCACAAGAGGCCAATTACAAACATGAAATGTGAAAATCCCAAAATATATTGGTGGTGAGCCCCTGTCTTGATTTGTGTTATGCATGATCTCATTGAGAACATATCAATATGTCAGATATGTTAACTCCCAATATATATTCACAAATCACTTCTATTTTGACTAATAATAAAAGGAATTTATGCTGTGTCCCTTCCACCTTTCCTTAATATTTCATCTTTTTTTTTCCAATGAGCCCAAGATCAAGCCGATCGGTGCAGCGGATGCCGTGTATGAATTAATTAATGACTCTATCATTCCTATTGATATTATTGATAATTATTATTATTATTATTATTATTAGAACAGAACATAGAACTGAATATGTTTTTTCATCTTCATATTCTGATTTTATTTGAGCTTAGACATGTTTGCAAAAAAACTATAACATGGAGCCAATTTCAGGTCACATGTCACCTGTAGGTTGTATGTGTATTTCTCTGTTTTCCAGTGAGATCAGCCAAAAATGCATGTACCCAAATGTGCAAAGATCACCTCTTGGAAATGGTGTCAATGCCTCCAAAATAGTTCTCTACTTTCACAGTTGTTTAAACATCATTAACAATACAGAATTACAATTTCTATATTAAAAAAATCAAATATTGCAATCATTAGTTTAATTATCAAATAAAAGCACAATTGGAATGATAGACACTAATAACATGTCCATATATGGACAATAAACCACCTTGCAGGTGCCCGTATGCCATGCTTGGAATTCTGGTCATACGTCACTGGAAATATGGGTTGTTGTTTCAGAGCAATCCCCTCCAAAATAGTGACAATATTCGCCCGCTGCACAACGAGAGGTCCTTGATAGTCCTAATGTAGATTTGGAATAGATTTGGACTAATATAGTCTAATTTGAATGAAGAAACGTGTGTAGTAATATGGCTATATAGTGATGTATAGTGATTTGCCCACTATTTTAGACATGTGAAAGTGACCACACAACCCACTAATCTGAGTATTACATCGAGGTGACTTTGAAGTGATAGAAACACGTTACAATGTTCTTGTTGTGCTCTTGTGATCACTCTGTGTACAATCATGTAACCTGTTGTCTGTTAATGTCTTAAGCATGTAGTTGGTGACTTTGAAGTGATAGAAACACGTTACAATGTTCTTGTTGTGCTCTTGTGATCACTCTGTGTACAATCATGTAACCTGTTGTCTGTTAATGTCTTAAGCATGTAGCAATGGACACATTAATGGAAATAGAGGGTTCTGTTAGCCAAATTACTCCAATTTCCCAATCTGAAAGTCTACAATTGTCAGCAAAACTGAACATCTTCCAGATAAATTTATTAAGAAAACCTGGGAAAAAGGTCTATGTTTCTAATTGACTTCTATATGCTTAAAACACAGTTTTACCCTCGAAATTCTGCCCCTGAATATTTATTTCCTTGTCAAGCAGTCCCAACAATAGTTTTTCATCATCCCTTTTCGCTCGCGTTTGTTTTGACTTTAGGGCAAGATGTTCGAGGTTTCAAGATGATTAAGCTGTAAGTCTATGGAGTTTACCCCGATTATCGGTCAATGGCGGCCATGTTTTGGCTCAATAATTCTGCTTACATGTGCACCGTCAGATGTCGCTTTTGTTTGAGAAGTGATTTGTGAGTGCGTAGTAGAGTAAGAAGATTTACTTGGATTTTGCCTCAAGGATTTTGGGATTTTGCAAACTTACGCGAGCTTGATTTTTTAAAATCAACACTTGTTATTGATTAATGGTCTGCCATTTGAGAGTTCGAATAGCAGCAACAGATTCTGGATGAGTGACTCATCTTTGCTTTACATAGTGTTTATGTGATTCTTACCATGTTATTTTGTTCAACATCGACCTCAAACAAACTACCATTTGACCCAAGCCATCCATACAATAACTAGCGATTCGGTACACAGGAGGTTTACCAATCTGAACCGACAACCCTGTGAAAATATAACCAATAAGATTTCTAAGCAAATTATGGGCTGAATGGCATACAATTGCATTGACCTTTTTGTGATTTTGGTAAATATTTTCTGGAAATTATTGTGAATTGCTTTATAAATGTTATTTTGGTAACAATATTGTTTTCTTTAACCACTTACTTTTGTTCTTAAACTGAGATTATATCTACATATTCTCCTTGTGATTTTTGTAAACATTTTCTTAAAATTGTGAATTGCTTTATAAATGTTATTTTGGTATTGATCTTGCTTTGCAGGTCGAAAATAGCCAACTTGGCAACAATATTATTTTCTGTAACCACCATATCACTCTTGTTCTAAAACTGAGATTATATTTACATATTCTCCTGTGGGTGTACGGATTAACAAGAAAGTCTTAAAACAAACATTTGAATGCAATTTCCTTTTTTAAATGATATTTATATTTCTCCAGCCCCCAAATATCAAATGGCCTGGCCGTATATCTTACCAAATGTTGTCTGATGAAGATGCGTTCGATAATAAAAATCTAATGTGACGAAGGCGATCTTTGTTTTCGAACTTTCAGATTTGCGAACTGCGTAAAGAAGAAAATGTGCACGGTTCGGTGTGCCACCATCCAAAACTCACTGTGTGAGAGGGCGAATGACATGTACACAGAAATCTCTGATATATTGAACCAGCCCTCATTATCTCTGATCACTATATATGCAATTTGTTATAATATAAATTGCGGAAAGCTCCAACAAAGGTTAAAAATGGGTAACAGATCATTGATTGAGGTTGAGTGGAAAAGCCACGAGGACAATCTTTTAAGATGCAGAATGTTGTGCAATGCAAACAGATTTTTATTAAAAAAACAGGATGGTGCAAATGTTCCAATAAGTACCTTTATTCTGACATTTGAACCAGCGCAGCTTCTGACATCTTTTAAAGTTGGATATTTAAAATCAGAGTTAATGTTTTTATTCCCTAGCCTCTGTGCTGTTTCACGTGTCAAAGGTATGGACATGGAATTGGTCGATGTGAAGGCAATGTAATATGCCCGTAGTTCAACAAGTAGTTCAGCAAAGTGGAGAAGATTGTACTTCAGATAGTATAAAATGTGGGAATTGTCAAGGCATTCACCCATCTGATTCGCAGAATTGTTCCTTCCTGAAAATATGCAATACTGAAAACATTTCTTTTTTTAGAGGCATGCAAATGTGTATAAAGTTTTAACAATATTAAAATGTCCTATTCTACCAACTTAAAAACAAAAGAGACAAAATCAATAGCAATTCAGACAAATTATCTGGCCAATCAATGAAAAGATGTATTCCTATTTTGAAAATACCTTGAAATCTTCAGGAAACATCCACTTTAACACTCACTACCCAGTCCTATGAATTTTACTCCCGTGCACTCGAACCATAATCGTAAACTTTACAAGAGATTATGTTAAATATATATTTTTTCCTATTGTTCTCAATATGGCTAACAGCAATATCATACAATGAAATTGTAGAGGATTTAAGACAAATAGGCAAGAGCTGGAGTTATTAGCGAAAAATATAACGCATCCGTCATTTGTTTACCAGAAATTAAATATAAAGATAATTCAACAACAATCAAAGCGTTCATGAAATCACAAAAGTTACAAGCAAATTTACAGAGATTTGGGTATGCTTATATGTGGCTATGAAACGGTGATGCATGCAAGCTATCTCACTAAAAGTACCAAAGTACAACCAAAGTACACCGACCATGGTTTTCATGTTTTCCCGTAAGTGCCAAATACTGGCTGTATACAAGTATGTATGCAAGTATATGACCTTTTATATGATCTGTCATGGTATTAAGCCTGTATAAATATGGACAAACAGGCCTGTGTAAGCCAAATCACTCCATTGTCCCAATCTGAATGAGTCCCATAGTTAGCAAAACCTGCCTAATGAGCAGATGCCAGCACATGATCACTACAATATCAGGAGACAATCAGAGTGCCTCCCTCACTGTGAGGACTATGTCACCTCTCTGGGTGCCCTGCAATATCATGAGACAATCAGAGTGCGTCATTCACTGCTCACTGTGAGGACTATGTCACCTCCCTGAGTGCCCTGCAATATCAGGAGACGATCAGAGTGTGTCATTCACTGCTCACTGTGAGGGATATGTCACCTCTCTAAGTGCCCTGCAATATCAGGAGACAATCAGAGTGCGTCACTCATTGCTCACTGTGAGGACTATGTCACCTCTCTGAGTGCCCTGCAATATCAGGAGACGATCAGAGTGCGTCACTCACTGCTCACTGTGAGGACTATGTCACCTCCCTGAGTGCCCTGCAATATCAGGAGACGATCAGAGTGTGTCACTCACTGCTCACTGTGAGGACTATGTCACCTCCCTGAGTGCCCTGCAATATCAGGAGACAATCAGAGTGTGTCATTCACTGTGAGGGATATGTCACCTCTCTGAGTGCCCTGCAATATCAGGGGACAATCAGAGTGCGTCACTCACTGCTCACTGTGAGGACTATGTCACCTCCCTGAGTGCCCTGCAATATCAGGAGACAATCAGAGTGTGTCATTCACTGTGAGGGATATGTCACCTCTCTGGGTGCCCTGCAATATCAGGAGACAATCAGAGTGTGTCATTCACTGTGAGGGATATGTCACCTCCCTGAGTGCCCTGCAATATCAGGAGACAATCAGAGTGTGTCATTCACTGTGAGGGATATGTCACCTCTCTGGGTGCCCTGCAATATCAGGAGACGATCAGAGTGTGTCATTCACTGCTCACTGTGAGGGATATGTCACCTCTCTGAGTGCCCTGCAATATCAGGGGACAATCAGAGTGCGTCACCCACTGTGAGGATTATGTCACCTATGAGACTGTTTTTAATAAATTGCATGTTATCAAGCCTGTTTAGGTAAGAGTAAAGGTGATTGCAGAAAGTACCAAAGAGAAGGGTCAGATTTAAATCTTTTTAGAATTGGACATAGTCGTTTGACACACTGCTATCTTTTAATAGGCGAAGATCAGCCTAAGTGTATTGGTTGTCAAAGAGCTATGACTAATTGACTAATTGTCAAAGAGCTATGACTAATTGAGTGTATCGATTTTGATACTATTAATATTTTATTGTACAAGATGCATACAGTATTTGATACTGCAGATACTTAGTATCGATTTTAAAAAAATAGGACTTCATAACGAATTTTAAGGGTGGAGCTCTTGTCTACATAGGTCATTGACCTATTTATCAGGAAAATATATTTATTGATAAAACTGTATGTGATATTGAATCTTTACAAAACCAGAATCTGAACTTATATACGCAGAAATGGAGAGAAAATAGCCGGAGCAAACCAAAACTACGCTCTTGTGTTACTTTTAAGGAAAAATATGGAACTGAAGATAATGTTAAATATTGTGTCTCACGATTTCAGAGAAGTTTGATAGCCCAAATCAGATGTGGTATTTTGCCCATTCGAACAGATGTTGGCAGGTTTCAGAACGAAAAGGAAGATCAGCGCATTTGCCAAATATGTGATACACAAAAAATAGAGAATGAGTTTCATTTTGTTTGTGAGTGCAAAGCATATGATGAGTATAGAAAACAATTGTATGACAATGTAAACATTAGATGTGAAAACTTTGATACACTTAACGGACATGAAAGATTTGTTTATATGATGAAATATGAATGGAAACAAATATACAATACAATACAATTATCAAGAACCACGAAACATTAAATGGTATGTAAAGTTTATATATACTTATAATAGCTTAGAATCCTCAGGTTGACGGACAAACAGACAGACAGATCCAATGTACTTATCAGACATGGTGCTGCCTCACTGAAATGTAATGTCGCAGGTCAGTCCACCCAGTCACAGATTTATAAAGGATAACGGGTTAACCCTTCTGGCACAGACCTCATCTCATATGAGAAATTGAATCTTGGCATGGCCGGGAATTGAACCCATGACCCTTGGATCATCACAGAGGAATTGGTGCTTGTGCTTTAATTAGTTATAACCAACTGGCGAAACAATCAGAAATATATTAGCAAAACTGTGTCTGAGATGTATAAAGGGTTCTGTGGTGTGCAAGAATATTACAGAGTTGTCCCCACATTTTAAGCTCCCGTCATCTGCACAGGGAAACAGGCCAGTGTTCAAGGATTAAATTCACAACAATTTGTTTTGAACGGGATCACATGTCAGGACTGAAATTTGATCATCACAACGTTTACAAGATGCACTTGAAATGTGTGAGATGACTGCTGGCAACCATATGAATTATTTTATGACATATATAAAAACCAATGATTAGGAACTGGCCCTTTCAACTTCACACATGAGAGACACCCATTGGGACCACATTTGCATATGTTAACATGACATGTTTTCCCCTTAAGAGAACATACCTGACAGGAAGTTCCACAATGGAGTAAGAAACAGGCATGTTGAATACAGCTGAATTGCGAGTGCATTTACAAGTTTTGTGTTTGGGGCAAAATCATTTGTGATTGTGGTAATTTTGCGAGACATAAAATGACCATGATGGCTCATCTGCCGAGCAGCAGGCCATTTATCATTTGATAAGCATTTTATGATGAGCTGCTACTTGGGTCCATATACGGTATAGGTGTCACACAGACCACGCAAAAGAGGCCACGGGCCGTGGCGCAGTTGGTTAGAGCGCCAGCTTATTAGCACCAGTTCCTCTGTGGTGATCTAAAGATGGTGGGTTCGAATCCCGGCCGTGCCGGGATTGAACTCATGATACAATTTCCTACATGAGCTGAGGACCGTGCCTAAAAGGTTAACCCGTTGTCCTTGTAAATCTGTGACCGGGTGAGTTGTCATGTCAAGGACCTGCGACATGACAATTTAGTGAGGCAGCACTATATCTGCTACAAGTAGGTCTCATCACGAAAATGACTGAAATACTGTTGAAAGTGATGTAAAAACCCCAAACAAACAAACAAACCACGCAAAAGAGACCTGGCTGAGAAGAAGAAGCAGAGCAGGTCGGAGATGAAAGCGCAGTTACCACACTTCCCGGGGGGGGGGGGTACTCTCATAGTCAGCGTTACCGGGGAAGCTGGGCTAAATAGGGTCCTTTTCGCTGATATTTTCCCTAAAACAGGTTAAGATATTTCATCATTTCCCCTAAAACAGGGTACTATTTTTCAAATTTCTCCCTAAAACAGGGATCACAATCCCCCTTTCCAAATCTCCCCCTTCTGCATCATCCCTAAATGAGGGTATACAAAATTCAGCTAGTCCTAAATCAGGGTACCAAATTTCAGCTAGTCCTAAATCAGGGTACCAAATTTCAGCTAGTCCTAAATCAGGGTACCAATAATGATAGAATATTTCCCTAATTCAGGCTCTGGGGTTTTCAGTTCCATGCCAGCCTCTGCGGGTTAAAATCATGAGAGTACCCCCCCCCCCCCCCCCCCCGGGCCACACTTGAGTCATGCCCTACACTGACTCAGACACTGCACATATTTGTACTGTACACTGCTGCAAATAAAACCCTCTTATGCACTGCACATGGAGCCTCTGCAGTCATCCTCGATAAATATAATGGCCGGACAGAATCACAGCACGCGAGTCCCCAAGTTACTGCCAAGAAGCCATGACATGGGAAATGGCAGCTAACAGTTGAAAGGTGAATAAGTTACCAGGAGATTGATATTTAAGTGTTATATCTATCTAAATACAAAGTTTTGTTGTCACGCCAATACATTAAAGCGTTTGCTCCCGGTTATACAACGTGGATAGTAACAAAAACATAAACATCACACTTACATGTACGATGAGGTGTTTGCCATTAAGGAGTGGACCATTATTCATTCAGGGGGATGGAGGAAAGGGAAATATCGGTGAGACTACTTGATGGAGAAAATAAATGAGCATACAACCGTAAGAAAAAATTTAACTGAGACTCGCATATCTGTAGAAAAAAAATTATTCAAAGGGTCAAATTTTTAGGGAAAAAGTGCAGTCTCAACCTTGTAGAAGTCAATTCGCTCTCCACTTCAATAGGTACAATCTACCAAAAATATGTTTTGGGAACTAGTTTTGAGGCATCAGTGACAAATACAATTTACAACATAACTTTAAGGGTGACATACAATCTGAGAACAATAATAAAGTTATATTGCTGTGTTATAATCTTTTGTAAATATCTTTTTATCTTTTGCATTAACAAGATGTTCAGCTTGATTACTTTACATAACATTTTTATTGGGCAAAACATAGACTTTCATAGTCTGGATTTCTTAACTCAACATCAATTATGACATCTTAACAATGACATTTGCTTAATAACACATATTCTACATAATCAAATTATTTTTTGGTGTTGAATGCAGGTTTAAAACAATTCCTATATCTGAAAAATGTTTAAATTGGGCAGTTTTAAAGCCAAACGTTTATGTTAACTGGAGAAATGCTATGGGGTCAGTTCATTAACAATCATAACTATTTATTGATTTGAGCTTCCAACATCCATGAAGGCCTAAATAGGATGACCTCAGCTATGACCAGGACTTGGTCAAAGGCTTTACATTGTAACCAAAATCTTGTGATAACTTACTATATCTTAAAGGCACTGGCCTACTGACCTAACGATAATTAAGAAGTCTGCTGTCCCACTCCTTGTTATCAACAAATGGGGCACACTTTTGTGCGGCTCTTATCATGCATATATGAGTGAGGTCTTATATCCCAGTCATATTTATTCCAATTTTGAACATTTATTCCAATTTCCCAAAAGGTGCTGAGGTGATGGATTTTTTTTTTACAAAATCGGTTTTCAACCTAGGGCACCTTTAGACTGCCTGATGTCTGGAAAAAATTTGTGGCGATTATGTGGTTGGCGTTTGAGTGGCCATGCAGTGCCCATATCTAATGTGACCACACTCATGACAAAACTTAGCACCCAATAGTTTACTTCGATAAATGTCAAATTGAAACAGTTGTGTTAACAGTGAATTAGTGTAAATAATGCATTGTATAATTTTCTGAAAAATCACGCATCCATTTACACAGATATAAGTATAAAAAATAGGATGTTTGGATCCTGGGGAAAAATGGTAGTCCAAAGTGACTGGGAAAAATAAATTGAGAATGGCCGAGTGCCAAAATAAATCGGCAAAATTTGTTTCCTCCCCCCAGAGATGTTTTAAATGTCTCTGCTCCACCCCACCCCTGAATGGATAATGGTCCGTATATCCTCCCGACCCTATAACAAATTGCCAAAACAAAACCCAGCATGAACCTTTCACTGCCTCAGACTGTGTCACTATGTAAATGAGTAATAAGGTTCATGACTGCACTCACTTTGTAGCTAATGTAAAGAGATGAAACACAAGTTTGATCACACATATGTGACAATTTCACTGTGCTCTAAATATAATACAAAAACAAAAAGTGATGTCTTCATTTCATATACTTTTGTCCGTGTCTCTAAACCCTTGACCTGACCCTGTATTGACAATCTTGAACTTTCTGCAAATGTTCAGTGTCGCGTCGTGGCGCCATACAAAAACACGCATAAATCAAATACAACGGTTTGGTGGATTTGCCCTCGATGTCCTTAACCCAACCTGGCTGAATTTGCTCAGTGACATCCAATCTTATGATGTGTGTTATATGATACACTAAATATCTTTCATTTGCACTTATTCAGTGATTATCGCCGACTTGTGTGGTGTGGAATCCATAAGAACATACACTGTGTGTTTGAAAGCAATAATCTCACACACATTTTCATGCTTTTTCTGATAGCATCTATATAGGATTTGTATGTTCCTCTTCGCATTTTATCACAATGTTATATTATTGTTATAAGGCTCAGACTAATCGTGCTTATTGTCATTATCATTTCATAACCAAAAAACAGATGTCGAAAAAACGTGCAAATCTGCCACGTTCGGATATAGTGCCAACACGTACCAGTTAGCCCTGGTCAGTTAGCCCTGGCCAGTTAGGCCTGGCCAGTTAGCCCTGGCCAGTTATCCCGGACCAGTTATCCCGGACCAGTTATCCCGGACCAGTTATCCCGGACCAGTTAGCCCTGACCAGTTAGCCCTGGCCAGTTATCCTGGACCAGTTATCCCGGACCAGTTAGCCCTGACCAGTTAGCCCTGACCAGTTAGCCCTGACCAGTTAGCCCTGGCCAGTTAGCCCTGACCAGTTAGCCCTGACCAGTTAGCCCTGACCAGTTAGCCCTGACCAGTTAGCCCTGACCAGTTAGCCCTGACCAGTTAGCCCGGACCAGTTAGCCCGGACCAGTTAGCCCGGACAAGTTAGCCTTCTGATTCTTCTCGTCTGGTATCCAGTAGTAATTATATTGACGTTATAAAAAAATAGATACATCAACCAGTCTTGTTTCCTGCTCAATTTTTTGTAGGGAAATGGGTATGCGTGGAGATTTTTTTAAATTCTTACACAAATTCATGTGTTTATGTATTTGAGATTATGATACTATGCAAATGAAATATAAGAAAGATCCCCAGTCATTCTTCGAAAAGAGCAGGGCTTTTATGCCATGCTTCTATTTGACTCGATAAAGCCTTAAAGCTTTCGTGAAATCACAGAGGTCATGGGCAATTTTACAGAGATTTGGGGTATGTTTAAATGATATGTGGTCACGAAACTGTGATACAAAAAATGTATCTTACTGAAATCAACTAAAATACACCTACCATGGTTATTGTGTTTTGCTCCTAAGCACTTGTTCTACCATTTGTGATCACCATGTTCTCACATGTATACAAGCATGGGACCCCTATTGTTGTCTGTCAGGGTGTCAATGAACAAAGAGGGCTCTGTCAGCCAAATCGCTCCAGTTTCCCAATCTGAAAGTCTCCCATTGTTAGCAAAACTTTACTAAGCATGTGCTTGCACAAAATCACTGTTCAGCTGAACAAAGTTTGTTGACAAAGTGCCCAATGGATGATTTAGATTTTTGCACAAGACTCATCTTTCAAATGGTACGGAAATTTACGTAGGGGAAATATGATGGGTAATAATATTTGATCACAAAGTATTGGGTATAAAGATATATATCATGCCAGAAAAAGGTGCTTGAAAATCTCACTTCATGAATGTTTAAATCGTGCTAAAATGTTGTTATTACAAACAAACAAATGTTATTAGGCGCATTGAACCCAAACTTCTTCTGGGGACATCGTGTTGAACCTGCCAGCTTGTGGCTTGTGTATATGCGATGGGTTGTGTAAATTTGAAGATGTAATCATTAACTGGTCTGCCAGCCAACTCCATCTTGCGGTAGATAAACTAGTGCAATCCAGATGGGAGCTTTCATGTAATCATGTGAAACAAAACACATGTTGACATTTTGTGATATAGAACCCAATCAATAAAATGTGATATAGAACCAAATCAATAAAATGAAAGCCATGCAACTTGGTGAAATACTGTGTCTGAACCTTTCTAGGGGAGAATGTCCTTGGGACATTTAGTACTATAACTCAAGGAAACAAGGAATTCAAATACTTAGGGAAGGGAATTCCCAAAGACACCCTGTCACATCGGCAAACAGTCCTGTAGAATCACCCTGCTTTGTTTGTTTGTTAGGGGAATTTACATCACTCTGAACATAAACAGTTATTTCATGACAAAACCTACCTGTAGCAGTCCAAATGTTGCAGGTCCTTGACATGACAATCCATGGATCACACAGATTTACAAGAAAAAAAGCTTAGCCCTTTAGTCACAGTTTCAGCTCATTTGAAAGTATTATGAATTCAATGCTGACAATCGAGCCCATTACCTTCAGAGAAACGGGTGCTGATATGCTTGTGCTCGAACCAATTGCCTCACAACCTGTGGCTTCTAACCCTACTCTGCGCGTTTTGAAATCGCATTGGGAATATTGTGCATAACTAGATATAATTGGTCTAATATTTGAACGGGGTGCCTTTCTTGTAAAATTAGCAATAACCCATAAACATGTTTGGCATGTTACCAAGGACACAGCCAGTTGACACATGTTTTGCCAATGATAACGTCATTGCAATATGGATACTAATGTTTCATAACAGAGTGATCGTACATAATAAATGTGAAATTATATTGTTTTGGGAGAATAGCATGATGGCCAGATGGACTCTATAAGACTTGATGATGGTTACAGGTATGTGTTCATGATTGATCAATTGTCTTAACATTGTCATCAGTTGAGATTTAAAAAATATTTATGCACAAATGTCGATCAAAAAATATTGAGTGAGCAATCTTGCCACTACTCTGCATTACAGAGGTAGTATTCAATTAGTCATTGTCCTATATTTTATACCATTCTAAATTTGGAATTCCCAAAGTTATAAATCCTTGCCTTGCTTACAATGCAAAAATATCATCAAATCTGAATTGAGCAACATCAGGCTATAAACTGTAACCAGGTGTCTGACACATAAACTGACCAATCAACTGCCAGTACAAAACAAATCTAATCATATTCTTTCACCAATCAGTGGACAGCCAGATTTTTATGAATACTGATGACTTGCGGTCGATTCTGTACGCACCTTTATACCTTTAGTGGCAGGGACTGATATGAGAGAGAAGTGCTGCTATGGTGGGTATCTTGTCACGAGTGAAGTAAAATGGATATAAATGTAATCAGATATGTTATCAGACACGTGCTTTCTGTTATATCACTTGGAAATATTGCATAACACTGGACATATTCCTTAGTCATCTCACATCATTTCAATATCACCTTTGCATGAAATAAATAATGTTTCAGTGACTGTAAATTCTAGAAAATTTAGCAAAGGGGAAGTTAGTATTTAAAGTTTTCTTTTTGTTAATTATATTTCGTGGCTTTTCCATGGTAAAAATATGATATTTATCTCAAAATCAGCCATGGCTCCTTTTACTAGGCCAATCTTAACTTTATTAGCATATATAAATGGCAATATATTTCAAAATAAAATATTCTATAGAGTTGAAGCCTTGGGGTAAAAACTCCACTGTTGATGCATAATATGGGATGAAATCAACACTGCTATAAACAACCACTCCATGTCAATCGACACACACTTCTGAAAGCTCATTTCATCACAAGGTCATCTAATTTAAATAACACTTGTCAACTTGCTGTGAAAGAACTTGACAGATAATTCATTATGCCGAATCCCGGATTCATCAGGTTTACCTTTGCAAACTTATGACGTCTTCATAGGATGGGCGGAAATGATCCCTTATATGGGACACGTTTAAAATTAGCCACGACCTAATAGTTAATAACCATAGAGCGCTTACTATCCAGGTTCCGGCCTGTATCGCGACGTCAATACACATCTATATGGTGTGTCAAATTTGAGGACAGACCAAGGCGCAGGCTTTTTTACTGCAAGCTCTTTTAGGAGATATACCCTGTGATGGTTGAGAGTGTGTGGCTGGCAGTGGCCTGATGTCAATGAAACATAAGGACTTGTAAACATCCCATGTGTCAGAAGCTTGTAAAACTATCGGCAAATAACATTCTATAGAACTTTCAGAAGAAGAGAACATTGAACAACTGTACACAAAATGAATGGTTACAAAAATGGTCACAAGTCTGTTGGGTGAGTTTTGTTACATAATATTATAATGTAGTTATATGATATTTAATGTAAACTTCGGCTTTGATTGTTACACTTCTATTATTTTATGCTCAGTATCTTCAAATTATGTTCAGTATATTCAAATTATGTTCAGTATCTTCAAATAAATGATATATCCGTGTATGTTAAAAAAGGGGGATTTTGCTACACTCATATTTTTTCTGGGAAATATTTATTTTTTCTTTTAAGAATTGTTATTTCTTTCCATATATCAACCGTTTTGACCTTCCCCGAGCTCAGTGAAGATTGACGGTTTAAAGGAAAGATGACCAGAATTGTTGTCTATTTTAAAATTTTGAATCACAAATGTTTCGCAAGGGCGTCGCAAACCAAATTTTAATTACACGGCGATTTTCTTCACAAATTGTATCAAAAATGTATGGCAATGCGTGCCATAACTATTTAAATTAAGAAGTCTTTATCTATGTTGGAACGGATCCAAATCTTGCGCGCTGATATGATTATTGAGGGGTTTTGAAACTGAACGTTGAGTGTTGATTTCCTGTTAACTTGATCTCTTATTGTAGAGAAAATGATTTTGTCCTTTCTCTGCACTCAAAGACATCGTTGCCAGATTTTGTGTACATACATTCTTCGGCATTTGTCCAGAAATGTGCAGTAGAGGAGTACATTTGGTATACGCATATGTAAACACAGGACAGTCAAACAAATGATAAACTGGTTTCAAGAAAATCACTGAAGATATTGTTGTGATGGTACATCAGAGATATTCTTTCAATGATAAAAAGTTTACAAATTTGAGTAAATCCAATAGACTATAAATGATTAGTCCATGCTAAGTTGTTTAGCTGTCACTCAATGGGTTGTTATTATAACTTAATCAGAGCATTTTAAGTGGAGAAACATCTCAACACGAGAGAAAAAATGTACAGTCTATTCCCATTCTGACCAAGTGGCTGACACGTTGCATTTCAAAAGTTCAAGGTAAACATTAACACAACCCCACAACCTCAATAATGAACTCCGTATGACTGAACAGCGGTGGGCTTGTCAGCATGGCGCTGCTTGATTGGCCAGTTTTGGGGGCGTTGCCTTGCCACTGACCCACATTTACAGTTGATCATATGAATCGACATACTGATATCACCGGAAGAATAACTAATCGTTTAATGCCAGAATCAAGAGAATAGCTATCGGGATATGATCGCAACTCTGACCAAAGAACATGACTCTCCCCCCCCCCCTCCACACACACACACACACACACAGAATAATAGACGATTATGAAAGCATTAATAACATCATGTAGCTGTATTGCATCATTCTCAACCTTTTATGTGGTATAATGCAAGCAGCCACATCCCACTACAAATACATATATTTTAGGTTCTCAAATTATCATATTCAAAATTAGTTTATAATTTCAGTTTGATTTGACCAGATTTAATACGTTTTGGTCTTAGACCTCAGGGTCAAATAGTGTTTAGCGAGTTTGCCCAAATCAAAATTTCTATATTAGCATAGTGGATAAATAGGCCACAAAAATACCGATATGTTATTGATAGACCTGCAGATGTTTTTTCATTTCCCAAACCGTAAGAGAGCTAATAGTTCTACCCGATATCATGGATATAGAATAACAGATATAACTACAACCACTGTTAATGAACTTAAATGTGAAATATAATGTTTGTTATTAAATAAAAACATTAATAGTGCATTACAATACGCGTTATATGAAGAGAAAGTGAAAGCTAATATTCAAAAATGAAAATAATATCACGACTCTACATTTGACTGGGCTCGGTCTCAAGCCATCGAGTTGGAATAGATGATTTGGGTCGGGGACGAGGTCAACTGTGCATCTGTAAAATCAGTGTCAACATGCCTGTCTGGAAAAAAAAAACTATGGAGCCGACATAGTCTAGCAGCAAAAATAGGCCTATGTATATATATATATATATATATATATATATATATATATATATATATATATATATATATATATATATATATATATATATATATATACAGCAAAAATAGGCCTATGTATATATATATATATATATATATATATATATATATATATATATATATATATATATATATATATATATATATATATATATATATATATGTGTAAGACATACCATCTAAAAGCCTATTTTTGTGTCCCACATTGTGGAGTCTGGGATTTTATGTGTCAGACCGGCCCGTCTATGCATAATTTGCATGTGCATGGTGAATACAGGATATAAATCTGATTTCTGCTATGTGTCTTTTGGTTGCCGGTCCGGCTCTCATTACAATTCCAGTACAATTCCAGTGCAATTCAACTTTCATATTTTGTTATAAACGACCTTTTCAACATTGTTTAGGCCATATTAGGTAAGGCAGAAGCCTGTCACTGGGACTCAATGCCTTACTCTTTTCGAAGGGTAACTGGTGATCTTCCTCTTGCTTTATATCAAAATGATGATACAGACCTCGACTTTTGATAACCTTTTGGGACGTGTGGTCAAGATAATATTTTGAGATCCCCTCTATCAACATAGAGAGCCACATTTGCTTCCAGGGTAGCGATTATAAGTCCATGTTAGAGATTCTTATGCACTCTACGTTGTTTCCTAATAAGAGTCGTGGCTTACCGGTATGGCATCCGCGGGCGGCCTGAGAGGCCCGGGAGACCTGGGGCTCAATTCCTATATGCTGTACTAATTTTTTATGTTATTTAAACAAATCAACATTATTCAACCATACTATTATTTTTTATTGCACTCAATGTAGACATAAACTCTTCAAAATGCGAAGTAGTTTATCTTTAAATTACTTTCTTGTTCATACTGGGTATAGTTTTGTTGGCTAACAAGGATAACCACGCATTGCAATATTTATCAGACACAACAACATGATAAATGAACCGCAGATATGAGAAGTGTTGGTGAGATAACGAGACACTTGAGATTGTTTAAGCAGGGCCACAAGGGGTTAACCTGATACATTGAAACAATTTAACAATCCATTTACAGGATCGACTGGTATATAATGAAGCTGGAACATTAAACTCTGAGTCTATAAAGATGACACATGACAATGAACTCTCTGTGATAAACTCAATTTATTCGGTGTATGTGGAGATTATCCTGTCAATCATCAGTGCCACAATGAACAGCCACAATCTGTATAATTCGGGGGGGGGGGGATTTTACTGTTAGGATTTTAACTATTTGCATAACAATTTCCACGATATGCAACCGCTTATAACAACGCAGTTCTGATATAATTTGATCAAAAAAAAGAATAGTTAATCTTTGAGGAAGTTATACAAAAAAAGGTTACTCTGTTTAACACAGGAAGACAATCCTTTCATTGTGTAAAGGATTGATTGTACATGTAAGGTAGAGTAAAAATGCAGACACCCAGCCTATATGAAAATATCATGAGTTGCCATGTTGCTGGCGGTGTTATATGATATAACACTCCAAGAGAATTTTGTCACAAAGTATTAAGAATTTGACACCATATCGCCACAAGGGTTGTTGTCTGACTTTAGCAGCATGCCCTTTTATTCTTTATCAGACCATGAGACACGATCAGATAGGCTCTACAAAAGATGTGGAATGCCAGAAAATATCCTCAATCAAATAAACATACATACATACATACATATATATATATATATATATATATATATATATATATATATATATATATATATATATATATATATATATATATATATATATATATATATATATATCTAAATTTTTACTCTTACATGATATAAATATTGTACTAAAATATTATTACCCATCATGTTGCCCCAGTTCCTGTGTCTTTTGATGAGTCTTCTCTGTAAAATTGGCTGTGGCCTGATTTAAAGCTTTCATGAAATAACAGGGGACACATGCAATTTTATAGAGATGTGAGGTTTGTTTCAATGATATGTGGACATGAAGCTGTGACTCAAACATGTTATCTCCCTGAAATCGACCAAAATACACCTGCTATGGTTACTGTGCGATGCTGAACGTGTCAAGTACTGGCTGTACTCTTGTGACCACTGAGTGGTCACATATATACAAGTATGTGACCTCTAAAATGGTCTGTCAGGGTGTTAGGCCTGTACCAATGGACAAACAGTAATGGGCAAACAGAGCTCTGTAAGCGTGTGATTTGGGTTTTAGCAAAAGACTCATCCACTTTCAAATGGCACTAATATTTATGTACGGGAAATGTGATGGGTAATAACATTTGATCGCAAAGTGTGGGGTATAAACATTTATATTATACAATTAAGGAACAAGTGCTTGAAAACCTCATTTCATTTATGTTTAATGAAGTAAAACCTTAATCAATTTAATAACCAAAAAAAGCTTCATTCATCCGGTCGCATCTCTGCATGTGGCACTGCCAATTAATCCCTTTCTAATTAATTTCCAGGTATACATTGCATTCTATTCTCGTTATTATTGTCACCCGAGATACCATCGCATCATAGAGTTAAGCCTCGTTTTCATATATGATAGTTTCGCTTGACTCATTACCCCGGGCTCATTACATCTTTCATTGAATAGTTTAGTGACATTTTTTTTTTCAAATGGCGAAGGAAGGTCAACTCTCTCCCTCATCGGGGTAAGAAACAAGAAGCATGACCTTTTCATCTGTTTGCCTTCATGAGTTGATGATTGCATTTGAATGTGGCATGTTGTGTGTGTTTAAGGTCCTACGAAGAAGCCAAGAGGACAGCAGATTACCTGCTCGCTCACACGAAGCATGTGCCTGAGATCGGTATTATATGCGGGTCCGGACTGGGAGGTCTCGTCGATATGCTGAAAGACACTGAAAGCTTTGACTATCATGACATCCCAAACTTCGCTGTCAGCACGGGTAAGAATCAAACTATAATATTAGATCCAGGGTTGACTGAGCTTCACTCCTCCCTCCTTTCCCTGGTGGTAGGGAACGTACTATGAACACTCAGGCCATGAAATAAGGTTCGTACGCGATAGGATTCACATTTTATTGCTTAAAACCTTCTGTTAAATTAAAAAAGAATGTCATCCCTATAGTTGTACATTTTGACATGGTTTAGTGGGCTTATTTATATCGGATGCCGAGCATCAATAATTGTTGTTTTGATTTAGGTTAATTCCCCAATTAATTATTTATCGACAAGATACATATAACATGAATCCATTGCAATCTATATTTTACCATTCAAAAGTAATAGCAAAACTAGTCATTTGTGTATAATTTCCCGTAAATTTATAACGGGATTTTTAAAGTAATTTATCATGACTAAGTTTATATATATCCGTGCTGTAAAATCCCTATATTACAATTTTGATTTCCAAAACTTCCTCATTCAAGACTTCCTATTGTATATTTCATATCCCTTGAATATATATATATAAGGTTTTGGACCCGAGGACTGTTATACAAATCCAAAGTTTATAAATTATCTCTATTATCAATTTAACTAATGTGGTTATTTGCCCTTTACTACGGTATACTGTAACACTATATTGTTTTTCATAATGACATAAAAAATTTAAACAGTCTGACTTTAAGCAATATATTTGAAATATGAACTCCCAAAAGTAGATGGCCGATATAATTGTAGAAGAAAGCAGACGGTATCTATCTCCTTGGAGTAACATCTTGGATATTATATTTTGGGCTGGTTCAGTGTTAGTTTGTTTATTTATCACCAAAAGTAGCTTTGTGTGCCATTTATTGAGATCTGGATTGATGTCATCAGTGTATTCCCTCTTTGAGTATGATTTTAAGTGCAGATGACCGGTCAGAGCCAACAATGGTGCTGATAATTTTGTGATAGTAATAGACAATTATATGAGATAGTTTGCTGGATACACCAAACATAATCAGGTTATTCTTGATTGAAACCTGATTGCATTTCCATGTGATATAAAGCCAAATTGTCCCCTTTGACGCCATACAGAGTTGACTTTTAAGACTCCATTTCAATAGATGTTTTCATTCCACTTTCCTCTTTATACTCTGCATGACAACTTAGAGTCACAAAATATAACATCATAAACCCAAAATCTGCTTAGGAGAGTAATCTCTTTATTGATGTAATCAAATTCTATTGCACCTATTATTCTTACTGCTATTCACCATGTGCAACAAAATGGCCCAAGTTCACAGTGAGGTCAAACAAAGCATTAAGATACAAAAGCAGTACAATTACACGCTGTTATGTAGTTTATGAGACTAGACCAGTTATTATCAATTATCAAATCTTTTTGACTACTGACTAAATTCGTATACAAATAACATTATATATATTCGATGTAGCTTGTGAGGTGGTGACTCACTTTTTTTTAAGTATTCATCGATATCTATTACATCTTCTTTTTCAACTCAACATAGAAAAAAATTTGCTTAATGTTCAAATTGCTTATTGTTCAAGAATAATCTAATTTAGGCGAATAGAAGTTTAAAGGTAAAAACTGCCACTTTAAAGGACATTTTGATTTTGTGGATTTGGTTGTTTGACTCAAATAATGCCTAATTACCTATATACATTTTGAAATGTTAACATTGGTATGGTCGGTCCATATTACTTGCCAAGATGACACCAAGATGCATGTGACACAGAATGTTTGTTAAGGTGGTATCACCAATATTCATAGGTGGTAGATCTTTTTGATTTCTTTTCCTGGAGAATAATGTAGCAACTATTTCTTTTGTAATAAATGATACAAGCTATCATTGTGTATGTCGATAGATAAGTATATTGAGATCATTATAAACATAGTTTATCACAGAGTGAATCTTGCCTTGTCTTGCCTTACCTGATAAAATGAAAAATTCAATCAGTAAAAGTTAGATATTAGATTAAAGTTCATCTGATATACCATTAATATATATATAAGGAATCAATACAGAACCTTGTGGTACTCCAGCAGTTATATCACTTATGGATGATATCTGACCACCAGGCACAACGCACTGCATGTTGATGCATGAAAAAAACTCAATGTAAACTATTTAACCTTTAATAGTGTGGTCCACTAAAGCTTGATTGGTTCTTTTTAATCATTTTCTGTTAAAAACCTCTTAATGTTTCTTGTTTATTTTTTTAATTACATAAGAAATGCAGGGTGGGAAAGAAACATGTTTATAATTTGTGAACTCTCTATTTTTTACATTAAATTGCCGAAGACTTAACGAACCGTTCGTGCATAAACAGCTTAATTATATAATGTTAAGCATTTCTGATCAATATTATGTTGATACAAAAAGCCACCTTCACATCACTTGTTCAAAAAGGTACTTAAGCGATATATATAGGATTAGGTTTCCTATACAAAAAATGAAGTGTTTTGATGATCGTATTAGGGTCAAATGATCATATAAACATCACATGATTGTAACACTATACAATACTGTATCAGATTTTGACGTTTAGGGTTATGACCATGGTAAGATTGATCTAGTACCAATGCACTTATGACTGGCAGATATAAGGTGGTGCAAAACGTATATGTACACCTTAAAGAAAACTTGATCAGCACTTTGTACTGAGTCGATATTTATGGAATGTATAATGTTCCATTGGTCAATTTTCAAATCATTTTCATTTTATGTCCCATATAAATGCGTTTTCTTAACAAATGTTCTAAAATCTGATATGCAAGTTTGCATTGGTTCAACAACAATAAAAGATTTAGTTGTGACCTCCAAATGTTGCTAGAAATTGTTCTGACGAAATAACAATACCTCCATTAAAGGTGTTGTGAACGCATATAGTTTGTAAACAATTTACGTTAGATTACGATGGATTAGTCATTCATATGTTTTGATAACAATTTGGCACAAACTTATGTGGACATTAGAAGGTGCATTCAGAGGGTAACCAAACCATTCACTTTTTACAACTGATTGCTATTTAAATAACAATATGCGTGTACATGTGTAAAGATATACACAAAATAATTGCCACATTTGGAGAAAATTCCAGTATGACAAACAAAACGTCGTGTTATTTTATCTTCATACCTCTTTGACCTTGTCTGGATTTTAGTGATTAGAGAGAAGGCAAAAGTATTTTCAATACCACAAGTATGCGATAAACAGGTTTTATCTTTGTTGGGAGATCGCAGTTGCGATATGCTTATCTAATCTTTAGATATGAACATAGATAAGTTGCTATGCGTGGCGAAATAAAATCAATAGCTTGTGGAGGAGTCATACATCTCACTTGCTATAGCCTTTATCAATATTGATTTTATGTGGATGAACATTTCAGTGAAAGCTATTATCAATATCATGTGTGTGAATTATAGTATCAACTCATAACTATTATATCACTTCTGATATATATATATATATATATATATATGTAACGAAGGAGTGCAGGACAGTAAACAACCCACAATCTGTTATCAGCTTATGATTAATCGTGATTTCCCCGTCGGATTATCTCATCACGCCCAACCAATCTCAGTTAAATAAATTGAGGATTGTTTTGAAAGAAAACTTCGCGTTTCGCGTTTTGCTTTTGAACACCACATCCCCTCGCCCCATTTGCTTAAAAGTGATATTATCATAAGGAATTCTGTCCGAGAAGGTTGTCATAATGTTTTTTCGGTACAGACATTAATGGCAGGGTGTCCTAGAATGTTGACATAACGCTCCCACTCCAACATTGTGATAACTATCCCAGACCGATTAAATAAGAATTAGATGCAGTTTGAACTTTAAATTTTAAATTATATATCGGTTACACTAACATAACAGTCGTTAGTACCTCACCCCATACATTAATTAATATATATTAAAATGCCTTCTCATGTTATATCTTTGCAGCTCCTGGTCACAAAGGCAAACTTGTATTCGGAATGCTAGGGGACAAATGCTGTGTTTGCATGCAGGGCAGGGTTCACATGTATGAAGGATACCCTATTTGGAAGGTATGAAATACATGCATCCATAGAGAATATGAATAAGACTAAATTACACATCTCATTGGCGGATTACAAATTTATTTATTTATTTATTTATTTTTGTTTTGTTTTGTTTTGTTTTGCAAAGGAAAACTCCACACTGTAAAACATAAAATACATTTAAGTAGTTGTGTTGAGTTATTTATTGGTGACATGAGTGAGGATGGTTGTTGGTGTTATGTAGGTGGTCTTTCCGGTGCGGGTGATGAAGCTGATGGGTGCTAGCGTTCTCGTGGCCACGAATGCCGCCGGCGGTATCAACGCACAGTACAACGTGGGAGACCTCATGATCTTCAAGGACCACATCAACCTTCCTGGGCTCTGTGGACTCAATCCGCTCATTGGACCTAATGATGAGAGGTAACATCTCCAGTTCACACTCTTCTATCAATCCACTCTCCATTTTTTTCTGTGTCACGTAGATCTTTCAGAGTTACTCATTTATGAAAGATTGAAATATGGGCGGTGCAGGACATGGCATTGGATGCCCTAACATTGACACACTTGACGTGATAAACGTCATCAGTTTGTGTGGATATATGTGGTTTTAGTGCCCACATTAGAATATTCAGCAAGTTAATCTTGAAAACATCTCAGATGTGACACTGACATAAGAAAGAAAAATAAACAAATGGCAATAACAATTTCGTTGTGAAAACAAATCTGATACGTTTTATGAAAAGTCTGCTATATGCTTGTGTAAAAAGCATCGTTTTTAAGAGCACAGTTTTATTTCTTTTTTTAAAAAACCTTTCTCCAAAATATCAAAACCTTAACTTTATAAAAATGCCATCGAAATTCTATTTGAATGATTCTCCTATAAATTGCAGATTTGGACCGCGTTTCCCTGCAATGTCCGAGGCGTATGACAAGGAGCTGAGACAATTAGGCCGGGAGGTCGCCAAGGACCTTGGCTTCGACTTTGTTCATGAAGGTGTCTATATAGTTCAGTCAGGACCTTGTTTTGAAACAGTCACGGAGTGCAAGCTGATGAAATTACTAGGAGCTGATGTCACAGGTATGTTCAACAAATCAGAATTATTTCAGTAAACGATTCCATTGTAATGATTGTTCATTAAAATAATCAATAATCACCTTTTTTGCATTTTATATAATGCAAATATAGTTAACGAAGATCAGTTTTTGGCTCATTTCACATGTATATGATTTTGGTAGGCTACATCTGTACATTATCTGATGATTATGTGTAATTGTTTTCTGTGGCAGGCATGAGCACGGTACCAGAGGTGCTCGCTGCACACCATTGTGGCATGAAGTGTTTTGCCATGTCCCTGGTGACCAATGCCGTGGTCATGGAGTATGACTCCTCAGAGAAGGCCAATGCTGAGGAGGTGCTGGAGGTTGGTAAACAGAGGAGTAGTGACATGCAACAACTCATTGCTCAAATTGTCCAAAGGATAGATATATCAAACAGCACTTAAGGATGATGATCTAGACAGCATAAATATTTGTAGATTGTTGAAAATCAGAAAAAGACCATGGAGATGGGGAGCAACAATAATATTTCAATCTGTGTGTGGCGTGCACAAAGACTGTAGCATTACTTCCTGGGTAACCAAAGTATTAGCCAAATGCACATTTCCATTAAAAAAGCAAAATTTGAGTTATAGGATATTATATTATAAACTACATAAATACATTTTATACTATTAAATGTTACACCCATAATTTGGTTCAAGCTCCCGTGTTCATATATTTAAATAATATTTAACTATGTATAAATCTATATATTTTGAATAACATATCATATTATATACATGTGATATAATATTTAGCTGTTTTATTATTCTTGAATTACATACATGGTACTTTGTAACAATAACAATCTCTCAAGATTAACGATAAGGATATTGTAAACTACTGACTTCCACATTTACATGCACTTCACTTGAAGTAAATTGAGATATTTTATGGTCACATTTCCAGTGGCATTAGTTTCCAACATAAATATTCGTTGAATACATATATTGTATTGGATGAACATATATTATATATATATATATAAATTAGACATATTAATTATATATATATATATTGATATATATTTATCCTATCATATATATATATATATATATATATATATATATATATATATATATATAATTGATAATTGATAATTTATATATATATATATATATATATATATATATATATATATATATATATATATATATATATATATATATATATCGGACGTATGCGTAAACAAGTTCAAATATTAACAAGTTGAAATGAAATGTAGTATATATTTATATATGTATATTAAAATGTTAAACATGGCTCTATAAATTGCCATATCTGCTTTGTTACATATAGAATGTAAAGGGAAACAATCTTAGAGATTATATCTATATATTTGATATAACACACATATGTATTTTGTATCGCATAAAGAGTTTTCAATATTTCAGATTATGTAGGAAAGGAAATAACCAGTGTTCGTTTTTAGACCTGGTCCCAATTAATCATTTTAGAAAATAAACTCCAAATTGTTGTCTTATTACAAAAAAAATCGTTTATAATTTCAACACAAATCCCTCATGATTATGTATACTGAACCTTATGC
Organism: Amphiduros pacificus; assembly: GCA_949316495.1. Classification (NCBI taxonomy): domain Eukaryota; kingdom Metazoa; phylum Annelida; class Polychaeta; order Phyllodocida; family Hesionidae; genus Amphiduros; species Amphiduros pacificus. Next base: position 50,162,610 of record OX439001.1, on the reverse strand, counting down.
CCGTTTAAACGAATATTTGCTGTATACTCTGGGAGTAAGATGCTGGTTATCCTCTCCCCGTTCCCATTTTTCCCAGGTGATAGGTTCACCAGGTCGCCCTCTGGTGGAGTTTGCTTGCTAGGGTATCTAAATTTGCTTTTCATAGATCTAATTAAATGAAAATATTTCATACGTTTTATAAGTTTTTATCAATATTTCAAATTATTAATATTCAGCAAGTCAGGTTTGGAAAAAGATAAACAATGAACAGAAATCCCCGTTAGAATGAACAAAATGGCCAATGACCCCAAACAGCAAGACGCTACTAACTGTCCCAAATTGGGACAGTAAATGGGGTCTCAGTTTCCATCATTCCCTCTATTGGATCACAGGCTTTTTGGATTTTTGTGCGAGTGATCTCAGATTTGGGCAGAAATATTAATTAAGGTAAGGCTAGGTTAAGTTTTGAAACACTGAATTTAAGGATTGGATTGCACAGATCAGAAATATCCACACCTCAAATTCATAAAATTAACTTAATCCATGGAATAAAAATTATCTCATCCAAGGTTAGACACTAATACCTGTCCCATATAGGGACAGTAAACCACCTCGCAGGTGCCTGTGTTACACCTGTATGTTATGGCCCGAATTCCTGTCCTACGTCACTGTAAATAAGTCACACTTTTAGGGGTTTCCCTGTTCTATATTTACGTGAACCAATCAGAGCAATCCTCCAATAATCAATGATGTTTAGTCAGCAACTGCACAAACTCATTTAAACGAGAGGCCCGTGATTGTCCAATTTTGATAGGACAAGGATTAGTGTTCTCCAATCACCAATTGGCAAAGCCCAGATAGGTGATCTGGAGGGGTTTGTCGAACGTCCATGGTCTCTACCAACTGCAACCAAAGAAAAGTTTGGTGGAGTTGATTGAGCTCTAGTGAAGTAAAAAGTCACCAGCTGCAAAAACTGTGGTAAACCCGTTTAAACGTCAAAATTGAACCCGTTTCAACTGCCGTTAAAACGGGTTTGACTCAATTTTTGCAGCTGGCGATTATTATCAAGTATTTATATCTTCCTTATTTAATGTTATCCAAAGAATAATCAAGCTTTTTTATGAGATTTTAGACATAATCATACATAAAATATGAATTATCACTAAAACAAATCACTTATCACTTAAAAAATCACATCTAAACGAGATTATACATGAAAAGCAAAAATCTCAGACCTCTCCAGATCACCTATCTGGGCTTTGCCGATGGGTGATTGGAGAACACTAGACAAGGATTGTCTACCAACCAGCCATACTGGATCGTGTAATATATGTATGTATCTCAGGCCACTGCCTAGGTCACTCTGTTGAGCCTTGCAGTGCTGCCTCCTGTATGTGAGTATGTGAACAACCCAGACCCAACCAGAACCAGAATAAACCAGATCCAACATGGCAGCCACATGCTAGTTTGTCCAGTTATTTCATGGTGTCAGATATCACAGGCTGAAACTAGCTCCAGAAACCAGTCATGAACTTTCTTAAGCCATTAGAGCCTCTGAACATCACATCTGGGAATGTGTACAGTGAGTGGAAAGACTGGTATGACCAATTTCAACTCTACAATTTGGGATCATCTTTAGCAGAGAAAGATGAAAAGGTTCAAGTTGGAGCCATGGTTTCTATGATGGGACCACAGTGTGTGAGACTTTTCAAGAGACTAGATTTTCCTGAAGGGAAAAATAATGAAAAAGTAAATGATGTAAAAGATCAGTTTGAGGCCTATTTCAAGTCAAAGGGACAAGTCTTCAAAGAGAGGAAACAGAAAGTGGGTGAATCATTGATTGATTTTGTTGAGGACATTCAACAGTTGGCTTTATTAGCAGGTTATCAGTTAGAAGATGTAGCAGTCACTGATGATATTACAACAGGAGTGAAAAATAGAGCTGTCCAGTGTAAATTGCTAGAGTTGGGAGATGAGATAACTCTAGAGAAGACTATCAAAATCTGTAGATCAGCTCAGTTAACACAGGATTTTTTCAAGAAAGAAGATCAAGCACCAGAAGTACACTATGCAGGTGTAGGTCAGGCCAGAGGTCAACATCCAGGTCCCTGGAGAGGTCAAGGTCACAGGAGAGGTAATCAGCCTCCAGGTCACTATGGTAACCAGCCACCCCCTCAGTCATATCAATCAAGGACATATCAAGGTGCATCAGGTACAAATTAAGGAGTTGATTGTAGAAATTGTGGTAAAATACACCCAAAGAGACAGTGCCCAGCTTATGGAAAGAGGTGTCGAGCATGCGGCAAGATGAATCATTTTGCTAATGTGTGTAGAAGTAGCATAAAGAACACACCACTAGGATTCAACCAAAACCAGCCCTCAAACAGAGGCAGAGGTCAGCCATTTAATGCTAGAGGTGCAAGTGTTCATACTGTGAATTATGATTATGACTATGATTATGAGTATGATTATGGTGCATATCAGCCAGCATATGTACCAGCACAAAATACATTGTATACTAACTATGTTGATAATGTTACTGATCAAATGGATGACATGCTCATTGTTGATACAATAGACTCTGACTCTGGAAATAAGCTATCTGATCAGTCAGACTGGATGGTAGATTTGACTGTAAATAACAAAGTTATTACTCTGAAAATCGACACAGGAGCTCAGTGTAATGTTATCAGTAGTGCTACATATTACTCACTTGGAACACAACATCCATTACAGCCAAGCAATGTGACAATCAGATCATTTGGAGGTAGCAGATTGCAGTCATGTGGTCAAGTAACGCTATATGCTTATTACAAGAATGTAGGATACCAAGTCACATTCCAAGTGGTAGGCTCACCAGTACCAGGAATTCTGGGATACAGAGACTGTGAGAGATTAGGTCTTGTACAAAGAATACATGCTATGGATGTGTCTTCTGAACCTCATGAGACAATTGAAGATGTCATGAATGAGTACCATGATGTATTTGAAGGTATAGGATGTGTACCGTATACCTATGATATTAAGCTCAAGCCAGATGTTAAGCCAGTAGTCCATCCACCAAGAACTTTACCTGTAGCTATAAGAGACAAGGTAAAGCAAGAGTTAGACGGACTGGAATCACTAGGAATTATTAAGAAGTGTTCTGAACCAACAGAATGGGTGAATAGCCTAGTGACAGTTATCAAACCAAACAAAGTCAGGATATGTATGGATCCTAAAGATCTCAATCTGGCTATTAAACGTGAACATTATCCAATGAATACAATTGAAGATGTAGCCACTAGAGTAGCTGGTTCCAAGATATTCACTGTGTTAGATGCAAGACAGGGATTTTTCCAGATTCCACTCAGTGAATAATCTCAAGCACTCACATGTTTCAATACCCCATTTGGCCGGTATAAGTATAAAAGGATGCCCATGGGAATTAATTCTGCTCCCGAAGTCTTCCAGAAAATCATGGACATGATCTTTGGAGATATTCCCTGTATAGAAACAATCATGGATGATCTATTGATCCATGCTCTGAATACACATCACCATATCCAGGTGTTACATCAGGTCTTTCAGAGAGCCCGTGAGAACAATATAAAATTCACACTGAAGAAAGCACAACTTGCCTTACCAGGAGTCGATTATATAGGTCACACTCTAACCGGAGAGGGTCTGAAACCTTCCTATGATAAAATCAAAGCTATTGCCGAGATGCCAACTCCACAGAATAAGAAGGAGCTGTGGGCTGTGGTAGGCCTACTTACTTACCTTAGTAAGTTCATCCCAGGGTTCAGTGACCTCACAGCATCATTCAGGGATCTACTGAAGAATGGTGTAGAATGGTCATGGGAATTAGTTCACAAGAGAAACTTGAAGGAACTGAAGAGGCTTGTGACACACGCACCAGTTCTCAAGTGGTACAATGCAGCAGAACCAGTCACAGTAGATGCTAGTTCCAAAGGTTTAGGGGCAGTTCTCCTACAAGACAACAGACCTATTGCCTATGCATCCAAGAAACTTACCGATGCTGAGCAGAGATACGCACAGATCGAAAAAGAAACACTCGCCATAGTGTTTGGAATCACAAAGTTCAACAAAATGTTTTATGGCCATAAGGACGTGACAGTAGAAAGTGACCATAAACCACTGGAGACTCTCTTCGCAAAGTCTCTGAGCCAGTGCCCAATGAGGGTTCAAAAGATGAGATTGAAGCTGCAGCCTTACCAGTTTAAGGTTGTGTATAAGCCAGGTACAGAGATTCCAGTAGCGGATGCTCTCAGTCGCTCCTATCTACCAGATGAAGATCTGCATCTCATAGATGAAGAAGAAATGGTGTGTGAATGTATTATAGATACCATTCCATTTTCCAAGGCTAAACAGGAACAGCTTAGGCATGAAACAGCCAAAGATGAGTCACTATTACAAGTACAGGATGTAATTCTGAAGGGTTGGCCAGATAACAGAACAGAGGTGCCACCTAGTGTCCGCTTATACTGGGACTATAGAGATGAATTAGCAATGTATGACGGAGTAGTCTTTCTTGGAGACAGAGTACTTATCCCTCAATCAATGAGAAGTGACATGCTGAAGATAATACACCAAGCTCATTTGGGTATAGTACTGTGTAAGAAGCGAGCCAAAGATGTATTATTCTGGCCTGGTATGAATGGTCAGATTGAAGATGTTGTAAGCAAGTGTCCAATCTGCTTAGAAATGAGAAATAAACAGCAGAAAGAGCTTCCAGCTCTGCCATGTTCCAGCTCTGCCATGGTCCAAGATATCCTCAGATTTATTTGAAGTTGAGGGTGACCATTACCTCATAACATCGGATTACTACTCGGAGTTCTTTGAGATTAATGAGTTAGGAAAATCTCTGAACAGTGGGAAAATTATCAGGTGTACCAAGGAACACTGTGCTAGATATGGTATCCCTGAAACCATTGTGACCGACAATGGTCCCCAGTATGATAGTGCAGAATTCAGTCAATTCTGTAAAGACTATGATATCAGTCATGTTACGTCATCACCAAGATATCCCCAGTCAAATGGATTTGTGGAGAAATCAGTGCAAACAGGCAAGAGACTGATTTTGAAATCCAGAATGGACAAATCTGATCTATATCTAGCCCTGCTAGATCTTAGAAACACACCGAGAGACAGGATAGTTGGGTCGCCAGTCCAGAGACTGACGGGACGTCGTAGTAGGACTCAACTACCAACAACTAACTCTCTGCTTAAACCTCAAACTCTGGATCCATCCACAGTCCAGGCACAGTTGACTGGATATAGAGCCAAACAGAAAGAATACTATGATAGAGGTGCGAGACCACTACCACAGATAAAGCGTGGAGACACTGTGAGAATGCAAACCAAGTATGGGTGGCAACCAGCTGTAGTGATAGCTCAAGATTCAAATCCTAGATCACACATAGTGGAGCGTTATGCTACAGGTGGGATCTATAGACGTAATCGCAGACACCTGTTGAAAACACAGGAGTTTCCACCTGTACCTCCAGTACTGACAGGACCACCTCAGAGTCCTCCCAGACCAGTATATGTTAGACCTGCAGCACCTATGCAGGCTCAGATGAGTCCTATAAGACCATCAGGTGGAGTCCAGCAGCTGCCAGTCAGCCCTCCAAGACCTCCACAGGGTCTGATCAGACCAAACTCAGACCTACAAAGACCCAGTAGTTCACCACAAAGTGCTCAAGCAGACATAAGAGTTTCACAGATTCCTATTAAGTCAGTACAGCCTCAGATTCAGTCAACATCCACCAGAGGTCGCCTCAGTCTGCCAGTCATAAGGCCACCTCAGACACTGTTACGACTTCTCCCAGGTCCACTGAGTGCTCCCCATGTACCAGTGAGTCAACAGTCACACTCACAGGTCACTCAGCAAAGTCCAATTAACACTCCTATAGTGAGGAGTCAAGTCACAAAGTCATCAACTCAGTCACCAGGTCCACGAGGAGGATCAGTAAACCAACCAGTAAATTCACCACCAGTTGTCACAACCTCCAGTGGGAGAGTAGTGAAACAACCAGTAAGGTTTGGTGACTCTGTACCTAAATGATCCAGAATGCTGTATATCTACAATCTACAGTGTCATGAATATTATGTATGCTGATATCTCAGACTCTCAGTAAAAGTTAATTTTCATATAATTTTCATCCTAAGAACTTCATACAGAGAGAACTGATGTATAATCATAATAATGATATACTTTCAAACATTCATCATGGATAATTTTACAACAATGACCATCTTATTTAATAATACAAGTTTGCAATATGCTATTATAGTGACAATTTTCAAGAAGGACTATAATTATGATAATATTCTATTTTCATTATTATCTACAGTTTACCTTACATTTAAATTGAATCATATTTTTTTCAATGTGATCATATAACTTAGGTATGCTAAATTTCATAACATCTTCATAATAATCTTCTTAATTGGTTTTGTTAAAAGTCCATGTGTAGAATGCTTTTGCAAGGAAGATAATTGTGTAACAAGCTGGTCTTGTGAAATGGTGTTTTTACGACCCTTTCAGCAACAATGGCCATATCAGGTCGACTTTCGAGCCTTTTACCCAGTGTGAAAGTAACACTGCCGGCAGTGGGAGTCGAACCCACCACCTCCCGTCCTCCACCTATATAACCAACAAAGGCACAGATCCTACACTCTACCAACTGTGCTAGTGTAGCTGGTCTTGTTAAGTAAAGGTGATAAGTCTAATATCTTATTGTTAGAGTTAGAGAAATGAAAATGAAAATATAAAGAAAAGGGAAGATGTAATATATGTATGTATCTCAGGCCACTGCCTAGGTCACTCTGTTGAGCCTTGCAGTGCTGCCACCTGTATGTGAGTATGTGAACAACCCAGACCCAACCGGCAGAACCAGAATAAACCAGATCCAACATGGCAGCCACATGCTAGTTTGTCCAGTTATTTCAGATCGCACAAATGTATCTTTATGGAATGGGCTGGTAGACTGGCTAGTTCCACTTAAATTATGTTTCTACAAAATGAATAACCCTTGACGTCAAACTGGCAATTTGTTGACATTTTTATGTCATTCACTTACCTCGATTGTCAGAATTCAATATCATTCAAACTGAATGATATAAAAGATATGTGGTTTTCAAAGCGCCCCGGCACTGTTTTAACCAATTTTAAGGGTCTAATGGGGGGTTAGACATGCTTGCTAGACATGTCTAGAACAGCCCCTGAGGCATCAATATGTGGGACAAAATCTGTGTGGGGGAGATATGGCCCTTCTCCCCTGACATACTGAAAAATCATATATAGTCATATATAGCACATTTAAGAGTTGTGGCTCTGTCTTAACAAATTTTGAGAGACTAGCATACTGAGTCATATATATAGCAGCATATTTTCTTGTTTAAAATTTGCACATAGCCGGTAGAAATTATTTATTATTTAAGTCAAAAGTCCTTTTGGTGGTTTACAAATCTGATTCACTTTAACCTACTTCATGTAACTTTAATATTGAAAATGTTTGACTGTTACCTACTTGAATTGGAGCTTCCTCAAGTGTTGCTCCATTTGGAATATTAAGAAGCCTGACTATTCAGGTAATATGATTTGAAAATGATTTGAAGATTAATGTTTGGTTTACTATTTGTCACTAAATATATTACTGAGATTTGCATTCTAAGGAGAGAAATACACCTGATTGTCAGGCAAAATAGTTGTTGGCTGCAACCAGAAATTTAAACATATTTCTTTTGGCTTCATTGTGCTATGAAAGTTGTTTCAGAAAGAGAGATGGGATAGTTTGCTAGATATTCAACGTAATTCATTCATGTCTGCAAACAAAATTGTTCATACTATAAATCTAATGAGTTTGTTTTTCTGTTTGTAGATTGGTAACCAAACAGTTAATCAAAAGAAGGTAAGCATACATAATAAGCTATGACTGAGGTACAAAATAAGACTAAAAGATTATGTCCTTCCCTCTGTGACAGGACATATTGCAATTGATTTTTACCCCTTGACAAATTTGATAGAAGTGATAATGGCATTTCAGCATCTGGAGGTCTGCCTGTTTTTGTGAACACAGTAACTTGAAATGATGTGCTTGAAATGATGTGCCTTGACTTACATTTCAGTCTTTTGTCAAAATGATAAATTAAGAACATACATCAATGTCTTTAAATGGTATGCTTTTGGGTAACTTACCATAAGAATTTTTTAGTTCCTGTTCCTTCCATATGTGTGTCTGTGTGCATATTTGTCCATGCATATCTATCACAAATTTTTGATATTTTGCTATATCCTATCAGCTATTTCAGATAGTCTCCACATTTTTACCACACATGCATCTCATGTAGTTCTCAAATGACCTTGACCTGTTTTTAAGGTCATTTGAGGACTACATGAGATGCATAAATTGTTACCAAAAGTTTGACATCTTGTTATATGTTGTCACCAAACTTGGTTGAAGACTTTTACCACATATGTACTCACAATTGATGTTCTAAATTGATGTGTCTCCTGGTAAAGTTTCACTTTTTAAAAAGCGACTAGTAAGGAGCATCTGGGGCCTGTCAGTGGCCTTGATTGTTCTGAAATTGATGGCCATCTTGAATTTTAGAGAAAAATAAAAAATAAACAGCAGTAGAAAGGTAATGACCAGGAATATGAAAAAAATGTGACTTTGCAATTTTATTTGGAATATAAAATCTGTCTGAGATCTTTGTGAAAATAAGATCTCTTGTTCAATTTATGTCAATTCCAAAATTATCAAAGCAAATGTCTTTGAAAGACTTCAAATTAATTTCCAAATCATTGACCTTGACCTATTTTCTGGCTCAGAATTTTAAATGAAGTTGAATCAGTGTAGAAAAAGAGGTGCCTCCCTATGTTTGACCTGTAACTATTATTCATCAGTCTGAAAATGTGGTCAAAGCAATATCTTTGTTATATTAATCCCACCACTTTTCAAGATGTATCACAAACAGACTAGGGATGAGGTGACCTACTTTCTATTTCATGGTATAGAAACAAGGTTAATCAAATTCTTTTTATGTGCAAACATTATCTCCTTGCCAATATGAATACGTGAATTGCATAAATATTCAATCTGTTGAATCATTGCTCAACTAGATTATTATTTTCAACATAAAGTGAAATATGATTCAACTTAAATGATCCATAAACACAGCACAGTAATTACAGCACCGAGACACATGATAAATTCTTTCTATTGCGTCGTTCATTAGGGGCGATCCATTTGATTTTTGTGGGGTGGGGTGGGAGATTTTGGAGAAAAAAATTTATTCACCCACCCCATCCCAGAAAAAAAATTTATTCACCCACCCCACACCAGAAAAAAAAATTATTCATCCACCCTACCAAAGAAAAAAAATTTATTCATCCAGTACTGCTGTCCCACCCCACCCCACAAAAATCAAATGGATCGCCCCTAACAAGAAAAAAAAATTATTCACCCACCCCACACCAGAAAAAAAAATTATTCACCCACCCCACACCAGAAAAAAAAATTATTCATCCACCCTACCAAAGAAAAAAAATTTATTCATCCAGTACTGCTGTCCCACCCCACCCCACAAAAATCAAATGGATCGCCCCTTATTCTTGTAGAATGATTTGACTGTACAAATAAAAGTCTGTTGTACTTTTTCAGCTTTTTTCCAATGTACAGTCCAGTTCAGATTCAAATTCAAGTCAAGTGCAGGCGGACAACTGCGATTATGAAAACATGGAGCACAAATCTGCACCTGCATCATGTAGTTCAGGACCCAGTAAAAAAATCAGATATGCCACTGATGACGGAAGTTCATCCAATAATAGTCCAGAGGAGAGACTTTCACCTGTGTGCCGAAAGGCTCAGCGTCAGCACCTTTTGGAGTTGATTTCTTCGGCAAAGCACAACATCAACGTCTTAGATGATCATGAATGGAAAAAGAAAACAGAAAGAACAGGAAATGTACTCACTACTGCTGGAATGCTGTGGTGTAACAATGGGGTGTTTTTAACGAGGTTGGATGCCTTGGTCAGCAGATTAGATGGGCGGGAACATAAGAAAAGTGGCAGATACACAGTGTGTGAGAAGTACATCAATCCCTGGAAAGCTCATGTTATTATTGGTTTGCATGCTCCCTGGCTTACCATATCTTTGATGATCCCAAGGAGTCATAGGGTATAAATGACATTGTTGCTTTGAGAGCGACATATTTATAGGATGTGTTCAGGATGTATCCTTCAATTTGAGCGATGAATAAAGAGAAATATCGGAATCTTTGATGTCCGTGAAGCTCGTCCCACATTCACTTTCGTACCATATTCGTCCCACATTCGTCCCACATTCGTCCCATATTCGGTTTGTCAATTTTTGGCCCGTATACCCATCAGACTATAACAGGAAGGTCAAGATCTTTCTGGGGGGACCCCTTTAAAGGTCAGAGGCCTTTAAAAAGGTCAGGGCCCTTTTACCCTGACAAACATATAAAATATAAGCGCGAAAAGACAGAGAAGACTAAAGTGACGAGATGCCGATTTTCGCCGTTAAATTCCCCCCTTTTTTCAATTGGAATATTAAGCTAGGGGGGTCTATGATTTTTTTTAACCAAAACCATTTTGGTGCGAGACCGGTTTTGATGTGCTAGAGACCCTTAAATCGGAGAAAACCGGGAATTTTACCCATTATTTTGTGTTTGGGTACCCGGATGCCGATTTTCGCCGTTAAATTCCCCCCTTTTTTCAATTGGAATATTAAGCTAGGGGGGTCTATGATTTTTCTGAACCAAAACCATTTTGGTGCGAGACCGGTTTTGATGTGCTAGAGACCCGTAAATCGGAGAAAACCGGGAATTTTACCCATTATTTTGTGTTTGGGTACCCGGATGCCGATTTTCGCCGTTAAATTCCCCCCTTTTTTCAATTGGAATATTAAGCTAGGGGGGTCTATGATTTTTCTGAACCAAAACCATTTTGGTGCGAGACCGGTTTTAATAGGCTAGAGACCCGTAAATCGGGGAAAAACGGTGCACTTCATAAAAAAAATTTATGTTCAACTACCTGGATGCCGATTTTCGCCGTTAAATTCCCCCCTTTTTTCAATTGGAATATTAAGCTAGGGGGGTCTATGATTTTTTTGAACCAAAACCATTTTGGTGCGAGACCGGTTTTGATATGCTAGAGACCCGTAAATCGGAGAAAACCTGGAATTTTACCCATTTTTTTGTGTTTGGGTACCCGGATGCCGATTTTCGCCGTTAAATTCCCCCCTTTTTTCAATTGGAATATTAAGCTAGGGGGGTCTATGATTTTTCTGAACCAAAACCATTTTGGTGCGAGACCGGTTTTAATATGCTAGAGACCCGTAAATCAGAGAAAACTTGGAATTTTACCCATTTTTTTGTGTTTGGATACCCGGATGCCGATTTTCGCCGTTAAATTCCCCCCTTTTTTCAATTGGAATATTAAGCTAGGGGGGTCTATGATTTTTCTGAACCAAAACCATTTTGGTGCGAGACCGGTTTTAATAGGCTAGAGACCCGTAAATCGGGGAAAAACGGTGCACTTCATAAAAAAAATTTATGTTCAAGTACCTGGATGCCGATTTTCGCCGTTAAATTCCCCCCTTTTTTCAATTGGAATATTAAGCTAGGGGGGTCTATGATTTTTTTGAACCAAAACCATTTTGGTGCGAGACCGGTTTTAATATGCTAGAGACCCGTAAATCGGAGAAAACCTGGAATTTTACCCAATATTTTGTGTTTGGGTACCCGGATGCCGATTTTCGCCGTTAAATTCCCCCCTTTTTTCAATTGGAATATTAAGCTATGGGGGTCTATGATTTTTTTTAACCAAAACCATTTTGGTGCGAGACCGGTTTTAATATGCTAGAGACCCGTAAATCGGAGAAAACCTGGAATTTTACCCAATATTTTGTGTTTGGGTATCCGGATGCCGATTTTCGCCGTTAAATTCCCCCTTTTTTTCAATGGGAATATTAAGCTAGGGGGGTCTATGATTTTTCTGAACCAAAACCATTTTGGTGCGAGACCGGTTTTGATGTGCTAGAGACCCGTAAAACGGAGAAAACTGTTAACTTCAAAAAAAAAAATTATGTTTAGGTACCCGGATGCCGATTTTCGCCGTTAAATTCCCCCCTTTTTTCAATTGGAATATTAAGCTAGGGGGGTCTATGATTTTTCTGAACCAAAACCATTTTGGTGCGAGACCGGTTTTGATATGCTAGAGACCCGTAAATCGGAGAAAACCTGGAATTTTACCCATTTTTTTGTGTTTGGGTACCCGGATGCCGATTTTTGCCGTTAAATTCCCCCCTTTTTTCAATTGGAATATTAAGCTAGGGGGGTCTATGATTTTTTTGAACCAAAACCATTTTGGTGCGAGACCGGTTTTAATATGCTAGAGACCAGTATATCGGGGAAAAACGGTGCACTTCATAAAAAAAATTTATGTTCAAGTACCTGGATGCCGATTTTCGCCGTTAAATTCCCCCCTTTTTTTTTAAGTTAACCGTTTTCTCCGTTTTACGGGTCTCTAGCACATCAGAACCGGTCTCACACCAAAATAGTTTTGGTTAAAAAAATTCATAGACCCCCCTAGCTTAATATTCCAATTGAAAATCGGCATCCGGGTACCTAAACATAAATTTTTTTTTTTTAAGTTAACCCTTTTCTCCGTTTTGCGGGTCTCTAGCACATCAAAACCGGTCTCGCACCAAAATGGTTTTGGTTAAAAAAAATCATAGACCCCCCTAGCTTAATATTCCAATTGAAAAAAGGGGGGAATTTAACGGCGAAAATCGGCATCCGGGTACACAAACACAAAATAATGGGTAAAATTCCAAGTTTTCTCTATTACGGGTCTCTAGCATATTAAAACCGGTCTCGCACCAAAATGGTTTTGGTTCAGAAAAATCATAGACCCCCCTAGCTTAATATTCCAATTGAAAAAAGGGGGGAATTTAACGGCGAAAATTGGCATCCGGGTACCAAAACACAAAAAAATGGGTAAAATTCCAGGTTTTCTCCGATTTACGGGTCTCTAGCATATCAAAACCGGTCTCGCACCAAAATGGTTTTGGTTAAAAAAAATCATAGACCCCCCTAGCTTAATATTCCAATTGAAAAAAGGGGGGAATTTAACGGCGAAAATCGCCATCCAGGTAGTTGAACATAAATTTTTTTTATGAAGTGCACCGTTTTTCCCCGATTTACGGGTCTCTAGCCTATTAAAACCGGTCTCGCACCAAAATGGTTTTGGTTCAGAAAAATCATAGACCCCCCTAGCTTAATATTCCAATTGAAAAAAGGGGGGAATTTAACGGCGAAAATTGGCATCCGGGTACCCAAACACAAAATAATGGGTAAAATTCCCGGTTTTCTCCGATTTACGGGTCTCTAGCACATCAAAACCGGTCTCGCACCAAAATGGTTTTGGTTCAGAAAAATCATAGACCCCCCTAGCTTAATATTCCAATTGAAAAAAGGGGGGAATTTAACGGCTAAAATCGGCATCCGGGTATCCAAACACAAAAAAATGGGTAAAATTCCAAGTTTTCTCTATTACGGGTCTCTAGCATATTAAAACCGGTCTCGCACCAAAATGGTTTTGGTTCAGAAAAATCATAGACCCCCCTAGCTTAATATTCCAATTGAAAAAAGGGGGGAATTTAATGGCGAAAATCGGCATCCGGGTACCCAAACACAAAATAATGGGTAAAATTCCAGGTTTTCTCCCATTTACGGGTCTCTAGCATATTAAAACCGGTCTCGCACCAAAATGGTTTTGGTTCAGAAAAATCATAGACCCCCCTAGCTTAATATTCCAATTGAAAAAAGGGGGGAATTTAATGGCGAAAATCGGCATCCGGGTACCCAAACACAAAATAATGGGTAAAATTCCAGGTTTTCTCCCATTTACGGGTCTCTAGCACATCAAAACCGGTCTCGCACCAAAATGGTTTTGGTTCAGAAAAATCATAGACCCCCCTAGCTTAATATTCCAATTGAAAAAAGGGGGGAATTTAACGGCGAAAATCGGCATCCGGGTACCCAAACACAAAATAATGGGTAAAATTCCCGGTTTTCTCTGATTTAAGGGTCTCTAGCACATCAAAACCGGTCTCGCACCAAAATGGTTTTGGTTAAAAAAAATCATAGACCCCCCTAGCTTAATATTCCAATTGAAAAAAGGGGGGAATTTAACGGCGAAAATCGGCATCTCGTCACTTTAGTCTTCTCTGTCTTTTCGCGCTTATATTTTATATGTTTGTCAGGGTAAAAGGGCCCTGACCTTTTTAAAGGCCTCTGACCTTTAAAGGGGTCCCCCCAGAAAGATCTTGACCTTCCTGTTATAGTCTGATGGGTATACGGGCCAAAAATTGACAAACCGAATATGGGACGAATGTGGGACGAATATGGGACGAAAGTGAATGTGGGACGAGCTTCACAGACATGAATCTTTGGTAGAAATCAAGTTGATCAGTTTTGTGAGCACAATATCACAGAAGAAAAAACCATATGTTTATAACAATTAAATTATATGATGTGTTCTCAAATGCTGAACCTTATTTTCTTCATAGGCACTATCCATCATGATTAGACAGCTTGAGTGGGGCTACACTTATATTAAGTTATTTTTTGTGTCTGCCTTTATGTTTGTTTACCAATTTGGAACTTTACACAAGAAAATTGGCTACAAAGATTTTACTTGTACTCTTTGGATTTATGCTGCAGACTGTGTGTTACTAAGAATGTGGAGATGGTCATACCTCTGTAGTTTCACAAATTAAAAAATCGCATATTTCTGAGGATTGTTAAAAGTTTAAAAATTGGCAGTATGGCCACATCTTTAAGAGAGTCTATATTACTAAAATTTCAAATGTTGGACGGAAAATAACAAAATAAAATGAATCTTGAAATCAAACTGTGGGCTTATGTCAAGAATAATTTATGCTTTAATTTTTTTTACTTAATTTTGATCACATTATAACAGATATTGGATTTGATATCAATAAACTGCAACATGTCCCACCAAAATTACTGATGTTGTCTGAGAATAAAGCTAAATTTAAACATTCTTCCATTTTCTTTTTTTTTAATAAAAAATATAAAACCAATGGATATGTTTTCTGCATATTTTGTGATTTTTTTTACAAAATATGGACTGAAAAGGATAAGGGGGAAAATGGAGAAAATGATAGAAAAATGGAGAAAATACAATCCAGGAACCCTGCAATGTAAATAGATAAACTTAGTAGCTAAGAAATTGGATAGGATGCGCGGCAGCTTCATGTTATAAACCAATGTTCTAAAATAATTTACATAAATGTTATGGTCTAAATATATAATTTTTAAAGGCTGCAAATACACCTTCAATCTTCACACTAGACCCAAAAGTCATGAATTAGGTCATGCTTTAATGGCTGTAATTTTGCAACTTTTTGCAACCATAATAATTTGTAATTCAGAAGACCAAATTCTAAATCATAGACCAGGGTATGATAACTCATTCCCCAATCTATTGAGCAGTTTTAGGGACCTCACGTGCACAGTCAGGTTTTTGGGGACAAAACACTGAGGTGTTCTGGGCCAACAATGCATGGACTGGAATGGGGCAATTTTGAGGATGGCTTGACTGGAGTTTAAAATCAAATATTGGTCTTGAAACAATAGGAATGACACATCAAATTTTATAAATTATTTTTATTGCAATAAAATCAATATTCCTATATATTTTTAGATTAAATATTCAACAGTTTTTCATAAAAAGTCTAATCTGTTTTCCAATGTCTGTGGATTAAACAGTTGAACATCAATAAAAACAAATCTGTCTGGTGTGTGCAATATAAACATGAAATATCTGCCAATCACAGTCACAACATGCAATACCCATATCTTCACATCACAGTAATGTCAACTTTATTATACAAATACTTAACAATACAGACAGCAGTTGTAAATCTATGTCATGCACATTGTTGAGTTCAAAGTTTATACGCAAATAAAAATCTCTAAAATCTCTAAATAATTCTACAAGTATCAGCTTTGTGGTGTTAGTAAATGATATAGCATTTGTAATCATAGAATGTCATATTGAGACATAGTGTGGGACTGATTCAATATGGAAGATTTGTGTGGTTGGATACATTATATGTCTTCAGTACTCTATAGCGGTAAATAGTCTCAATAAAGGTAAATATAAGATAAAATAACCCTGCTGTAAACTATGAGCTTGACCGGATACCCAGATACTAGTCCAAAGTAATTGTCACAGTAAGTGAAGTATTTGTGCTGAAATTTAGAGTTTTTATAGAGGCTAACACACTTCAAACAAACAAGACTTGCAGCTTCAACTTATAGAAATATCGGTAACTGTTTGCTTGCAACAGAAGAATTATTCACCAGCTTTGCCCTTGACAAAAAAATTCCATAACATTTGTTATAAATTCACATTTTAACAATTATAAATAATAGTTTTAATAAAAATACAATATATTTCTGCTGAAGAATAATGCCCTGAAATGTGATTGAGGTCAAGAAAAAAATTGAGTTGTTAATCATCACTTTGATTTTTTTTTATAAAACAGAACAGAGTGGGGTGTACTGGTTTGTTTCTCTCAGCTGATAAACAGGTTAAAATGGACTTAATAATATCTATTATTTTGTCATAAATTTACATTTTCAGGTCACTGCTGTGCCTGGAAGTATTTTGGGGAGGAGGTAGTACATGCAATAATGGAGGACAGTGATGAGAAACAAAAATCTTTCCTTTTCTTTTCAATCCTGAGAAAAATTATACGTCAAACTTGCTACAAAATATATGAATTGAAACATAAGAAAAAGCTATCACTCACAGTGAACAGAAATACATTTTTTAAAGTAATTATACAGTAATAGGAAATTGTTAATGAAATTGAAATCCTGCACAAATTGGGAATTAGAAACAGATTTTAGATAAAAACTATTCTGTAAGTTATGTCTGATTACAAAATTTGATTTAATTTGATTAATATCTGATTATTCCTTGATATAAACAATTTCTGATTACCTCATTCTTTACCATAGGTCTCATTGATCAATTAAATTGAATATCTGATTGATTTATATAATTATCATGGATTCCAAAGTAATATCTGTTTGCACCATTGAATTATCATGGAAGTAACTTCTGATTCTCCATTGTTTTATCACAGAACTATTATTTAATTGCTTGAATTAATTTTCTGTAATTTTCTCTAATTTTACATTGTCATGGATGTGATTTCTCATTCTCCATTGATTTATCATGGAAGTTAAGTCTGATTCTACATTGTTTAATCATGGAAGTCATTTCTGGTTCTCCATTATTTTATCATGGAAGTAAAATATGATTGTTCAATTGCCTTATCATAGATGTAATATCTGAGAACTCCACTGAATCATCATGAAAGTAATGTCACCTTGCTTCACTGAATTATATAATTTATGATTGCTCCATCAAATTATCAGATTGCTTCATAAAGTAAGATTAATGATATATCGATGAGAGAACAATCCTTTCTGTTTCTATACCTCTGATTCCAGTTTTCAATTCTACCAATGGATGATATTTAATCCACCATGCTTTTATATTTCAAATCTTTTGTCATATGATTACATTTATTCCTTAAAGATGGAAGATTCATACAATGCTTGCGAAAAATAATAAAAACCAGCTTGAGCCAATCCCATTAAAATAAGTTCATTTACTCAGTCATTTGCTTAACAATATTTTGCTTATTACGCTATAATCCTTAAATATCCTGTTTAATACTGGTGTTAATAACATTGTCTTTAATAATTAATATTTTAATCAATGTAAAAATAAGATGCATTAAGTATTTGTTCACGCTATTTTCAGATGTGTAAACTCTCAAACTCATGACTTTGACCTCCATATTAATTGAACGTTTTTACAGCATAATATTCACATGCTTCATCTGAAAATAAGTCCTATAGAATGTAAATAAAAAATTCAATTGAACATAGACACATTTTAAATTTGCTGTAATAAATGTAATAAGCCGATTTATTGGCTTTGAAATATTCCTTGAGTAAAAGCATGTCAAGCAGTAGTGGTGTTAGCATTTCAACAAGAGGAATCAAGATTTTATTTTTTAGGAAAACATATCTGAAAACCTTATAATTCTTAATGATATAAAATTTTGCAAACATTTTTAATTTATAAATTTGGCCCAAGTGCATTAAAATCATCCTAACCCAGATGAGCAATTCAAGAGATTTTGAAGGTTTCTCAACACAGAAAGTGATTATTACAGTCACTGTTTAATATATATATCTTATGCTTGAATGTGTAATATCTTGATATGCAAGTTAGAGTAATGTTAACATCTTCATGGTAGACATTCTTAACTATTTAAAATAATATATGAAAGCCTATAATGACATCTTAAGTAAAAACCTGATTGTCTCATGAGATCTTGTATGGAATTTTAAACACTTGGTAGACTGGAATACTTTAAAAACAACAGCAAAATTCACATATGCTAAATTAAAACATCTGAGTGCCCATTAATTAATTATGATTCTACTAACTATGCATGAGGGTGATCATTCCTAAAAAAATTATCACAAGGTCACACTAAAATAAAAAGAATACCCATAACAATTACATCTATACATCTCCATGCTTTAAATCACAGATTCTTATTGAATTTGAGTGATGATCTGCCAGTAAACATGAGCAGGATCCCACCCACACTATCAACAATCTATAGCAGTGCATGTGATTTATTATGGTAACCATTATTATACCCATAGTGTGATTGCAGGCCACCATCTTGTTTTTTTTTATTAATGATTAGATTTTAGCAAGTTTTTGCACACTTATGATTTCGTTTGTGCAGTTATGGTGTGTGTTTTCAATGGGACAGTATGGTGACCCGCAATCAGCTATTTACTTCTTTACATATTATATCCCATCATAATAACTGGTGTTGTAATGTGCTGCATTCACTCACTTTACTGTGTGGGTTGTATAGATTCCAACACAGTGAAACACTGGCCATTACACTACAAATCTCACAAGGATACTACACCATTTGTTATGTTGTTAAGTATCTAAACTTTGATAAATGAAATTGAAAGGAAATATGGAATATGATGGATATACACTATTCTTAATAATATAAAGCTTCATAGCAAAATAGGTTGGCATCTTTGGCTGAGAGTGATTTATATTATGCGTGATTTTGAGCAGTTTTACCATTGTAGCAACATTTTCCTAAATATATAAGAAAATATATGTCCAACACTACCATCCATATATCTACACTTTATATTTTGTGACATTTTGTATTCTGTAATACGATTATAACTTTATAACAATATGATTGCCTTTTGCAATCTATAATATAATACAATAACGGGAGTAGCACTATGAGACCAGAAGAAATCATGTCTTGGATTTGGTTGCTTAATAGTCATTTGTTAATGAATTGCATTTACAAAAAAAAACAGATGACAGATACAGATCAACAAAAATTCACTTTCTTAAAATTTTTGTTCAAATGGGGATAAAATGCCCACCAGGACAAATTTCACTGCAACCATAACATATACATTTTGTTCATGGTGGAATTCATCTCTGCAGAGTAGATATATGTGATCCTTCACAGTTATAGAGCTAAGAGTTACTTGTGGTGTGGAAGAAGGGCTGCTCCTGGTGTGAGGAGAGGGCAGGAGTGCTCGGCTGAGACTCCCCACTCTCTGCTAAGAGTTACTTGTGGTGTGGAAGAAGGGCTGCTCCTGGTATGAGGAGAGGGCAGGAGTACTCGGCTGAGACTCCCCACTCTCTGCTATGGTAGTTCTCTGCACTTCGCATATCAATCTCGCCTCTTCTAGTTCCCTCCTTTGTTGTTCATTCTTTATAACCATTATGCGATTCTCAGTCTGAAACGTTGGAATGGGGATGATAAAATATTTAAATTATGTGTGTGTCACAAAATGTTCCTTGTAAAAAAAAAAACCCAAAAAACGCATTCAACAACATATATGTATGTTATAAATCTGTTCCTATAATTTTTCATAATTTCATTTCAACCCAAATCAAATCTACACACACAGACAAGCTAACAGCAACTGTGGAAAGCATAGAAAATTAAAATTTCCTTTATCAATGGTTCAGGTTTCAATGGCTTGGTATTACAATCTCAAAAGTTATTGCTTTCACAAGATTTTCTGAGATTGGGTAATATGACCTTAAAACGAAGGTCAAGGTTACCTAGAAGCAAATAGTTCAAAATGTTGATCAGATACCGGTACATCCATAGTTTAAGTTTAGTAATGATATCTATATTTGTTGTAAACTTATTGTGTTCCTAAAGTTTTTGAGATATAGTCACATGCCTCAAGATCAAGATCTTCATATGATGTGCACATGGTATAAATTTTAAAAACATAGGCATCAGAGATGCATCAACCCTCAGCCCTGGTAACTCATTGCACAACATTCGCTCCACACAATATTTGTGAACAAAACGTCACTGCACCAAGGCAAATTGATGCAGGGGTAAAAAAAACCCATAAAATCTACTTCCTTTGATAGCTTAGGTGTGTCAAGTATCATGAAACTGTCATCATTTACTCTAGAATTATTGAGATGGGCAGGTGACCTTGAAAAGCAGGTTAAGGTCACCGTCCATCAAACTCATGTGAAGACTTCCAAGATGCTTATGTGTGTCAATTTTCATGAAGCTGCCATTATTTGTTCTTAAGTTATTGCAATGACGTGGATTTGACATGATTGTCCCTGTGACCTTGAAAAGTAGGTAAAGGTCATGTTCCATCAAGAGAAGTCTGAGGTCTTCACCAGATGCTTATGTGTGTCAAGTCTCATAAAGCTGCCAACATTCGTTCTCGAGTTATGGCAATGATAGGGATTTCACATAATTGTAACTGTGACCTTGAAAAGTAGGTGAAGATCATGTTCCATACAAAAATGTCTGAGGTTTTCATCAGATGCTTATGTGTGTCAAGTTTCATGAAGCTGCCATCATTTGTTCTCGAGTTATCGCGATGACAAGGATGATTTCACATAATTGTCCCTGTGACCTTGAAAATTAGGTGAAGGTCATGGTCCACCATGAGAAGTCTGAGGTCTTCACCAGATGCTTGTGTATGTCAAATCTCATAAAGCTGCCATCATTCGTTCTTGAGTTATTGCGATTCTTTGGATTTCACATATTTGTCCCTGTGACCTTGAAAAATAGGTCAAGGTCGCCGTCCACCGAACTAGTCTGAGGTTTTCAACAGATGCTTATGCGTGTAAAGTTTCATGAAGCTGCCATCATTTGTTTTTGAGTTATCACGATGACAAGGATGATTTCACATTATTGTCCCTGTGACCTTGAAAAGTAGGTGAAGGTCATGTTCCATCAAGAGAAGTCTGAGGTCTTCACCAGATGCTTGTGTGTGTCAAATCTCATAAAGCTGCCATCATTTGTTTTGAGTTATGCGATTCTTGGGATTTCACATAATTGTCCCTGTGACCTTGAAAAATAGGTCAAGGTCACCGTCCATCGAACTCGTCCGAGGTTTTCACCAGGTGCTTATATGTGTCAAGTTTCACGAAGCTGCCATCATTTGTTCTCGAGTTATCGCGATGACAAGATGATTTCACATAATTGTCCCTGTGACCTTGAAAAGTAGGTGAAGGTCATGTTCCATCAAGAGAAGTCTGAGGTCTTCACCAGATGCTTGTGTGTGTCAAATCTCATAAAGCTGCCATCATTCGTTCTTGAGTTATTGTGATTCTTGGGATTTCACATAATTGTCCCTGTGACCTTGAAAAATAGGTCAAGGTCGCCGTCCATCGAACTCGTCCGAGGTTTTCACCAGATGCATATGTGTGTCAAGTTTCATGAAGCTGCCATCATTTGTTCTTGAGTTATCGCGATGACAAGGATGTTCGCTACAGACATACATACATACATACATACATACCCACGCCAGGAGTACTGCAATACCCTCAGCCTGATTACATCAGGGGCTGAGGGTAAAAACCAAAACATTATTCATTCTCAATTCAATTCATTCACAAACCAGACACCCAGGCAGCACAGGCTCTGGCAATAACCCTTCAGAGAAATATGCTGTGGGGTAAAAAATAAAAGAATGGAATATTTTCAGGAGATGTAAAGTATTACCTTTGGAGCCAGAGCTGCTGGTATGTCCTCCATCTCTAGGGACTGAATGCTGGCCCTGCGCACGAGTCTAGCCTTGCTGTGATTGTTTCCATCCAGACTGGAGTGGGAGGAACTCGGAGACACTCCTCGCGTCGGGGACAGTACAGGATTACCATCACATGCATCAAAGCTCATCTGCTTCACAATGCTCCTGCGCCTGAAATATTCAGTCATTTCATTATGACCCACAAAAAAGATATTTTTCATATTTGTGATAAACTTACACATGTCAAAAATAAAAATAAGTAATCAAAGATTAATGAACATCAGTACTCCCTCCTGTGTTAGAGTCATACATCATATAGCTGTTCAAGGTCTTTTTTTAATACATCTGCTATGTAGAAAGTATATTATGGCCACCTGGATTCAATATATCATCAAAGGTTTGCATGCAGTTTCAATGGAATTTTGATGGGACAGTGTATGCTAATTAAGGGAATAGCTTTAAAATCTTCAAATGTGTTGAGAAATTTATTATCCTTGGTCAAAATCTGGCAAAAAATGAATCTTTTCTACTTGTTCTTCCTCACATATTTGTCATCATAACATAATATTTCAATCAGTTTGGAGCAATTCCATTCTAAACCTGCATGGAGATTACAAAATGACTCACAGCAATTAATAAAAATAATAAATATCATTTATTCCGACGTGTAAAATACATTCCAATTAAAGAGAAAAAAAGAGGTCCAGTTAAAAGATGACTTAAGATGAGCTATGTACATATATGCAAGTTACGTTGTTGCAAGGTAGTCTATGCATGAGAGCATTTGCTCCTTATTAAGACTGCAGTGGCTGATACCATTCATGCAGTGTATAAGTTCATATTAGTATTTACTTTCCGCATTTCATCAGTTATAACAGACTGTTTTCTGTAGATTCTATTCATTTTGGTGATGGCCATGCCATTGATTATATCATCACAATTTACACTATACTGTTGCACAATGTGTGAAATATTATTCCCTGTTATAGTGTTTGTATTAAAAAGACACATTTTGGCTTAATTTAACAAACTCCATTCAGTTATAGCTAAGAGGTTAGGCTGAGGGAAGCATCAAGGTTTGCATACCTGGTCAGAGGTATTATACTCTGTCGGCTAGCCTAAGGGAAGCCTTAAGGTTTGCATACCTGGTCAGAGGTATTATACTCTGTCGGCTAGCCTAAGGGAAGCATTAAGGTTTGCATACCTGGTCAGAGGTATTATACTCTGTCGGCTAGCCTAAGGGAAGCATCAAGGTTTGCATACCTGGTCAGAGGTATTATACTCTGTCGGCTAGCCTAAGAGAAGCATCAAGGTTTGCATACCTGGTCAGAGGTATTACCGTATTTACTTGTGTATAAGACGAGGTTTTTTAACAAAAATTCTTAGTTAATGTTTGGGGGGTCGTCTTATACACGAGAGCAATCTGCGGACGAGGATTTACGC
Source organism: Amphiduros pacificus (assembly GCA_949316495.1). Lineage (NCBI taxonomy): Eukaryota > Metazoa > Annelida > Polychaeta > Phyllodocida > Hesionidae > Amphiduros > Amphiduros pacificus. The sequence goes on along the minus strand of OX439001.1, from coordinate 50,138,949 downwards.
CCAAAATTACGGCACTATGAGTTTTCATTACGAACATTCTTATTTTCGAAATCACGAATATCGGACATAGCGGATTTTCATTATTTCCACTGCTTTGAGTCGTGTCTTCCCGTTTTTTGACAGAAATGCTTTCACGCTAGTATTGCGTAATGCATGTTAAATGAATGGATGGTTTTGTTCTGTTCTTGACCTGCAAAGCGTATTTTGTGTTAATATTGGGTATATATACTTTTATTTATCATTTAAAACGCAATTCTCTGGCAAATCTGCAAAGTCAATGATCACATGATTTGTGAGTCACGTGGCCAATCGATCCGCTACGTCACAGACATCGTATTTACTTTTTACTATTACTTCTATTAAAATTAAAATTATTATTTAAATATATCGCACAATTCAATTCTGCAATATCAGCATTCACAGTTTTGCATTTCGTGATTGTTTCCACTGCTTTGAATCGTGTCTTCCCTTTTTGACAGAAATGCTTTCACACGTGGATCGATTTTAATTGCGTTTTAAATGGATTGATGGTTTTGTTCTGTTCTCGAACAATTTGTGATAATATTGGGTAAATACCTTTATTTATCATTTAAAACGCAATTAAAATCGATCAGCTACGTTCGATATTCGTTATTTTGAAAATATGAACATCGTATTTACGTTTTACCGTAATTACTCGTGTATAAGACCGTTAAGATCTTGTATTGTAAGCATATTTACGTTTCACTTTAAAAATGGCCGCCAAGCTTCAGCTGAGTCTTGATTGGTAGCATAGCCGATATCTTGAGAAAAACCAACTCGTCTTAATTTCGGAAATTGTTTTTTTTCAAGCAAAATAACCTCAATTTTGGGGGTTCGTCTTATACACGAGTCGTCCTATACACGAGTAAATACGGTATACTCTGTCAGCTAGCCTAAGAGAAGCATCAAGGTTTGCATACCTGGTCAGAGGTATTATACTCTGTCGGCTAGCCTAAGAGAAGCATCAAGGTTTGCATACCTGGTCAGAGGTATTATACTCTGTCGGCTAGCCTAAGGGAAGCATCAAAGTTTGCATACCTGGTCAGAGGTATTATACTCTGTCGGTGGTTTGGGGTTAGCTGCTTATTGCTCTTGCAAAGCTTGACCGCCTGGAAGTGATTCTGCACAATAGTAGTTAATCTCGGCCCTTCCTCATCATTCACCTTAAACAATGAATCAAAATAATAATTTTCAATATTATCACAAAAACTTGCATTTGTTTGGGACAACAATATTTAATCATATTAAAAGCTAATTACAAGCTTGCATTCATGTACCATAGGTCACCAATCCTTGGTAATTTACAGCTGCCCAGGCTAAACTAGCAATTTTGATAGCAATCTAATGTTTAAAGTTAAATATTTGTTAAAGTCATGAAATATCTGTGGAGTGTGTTGACACTGTTAGGCAAGCTAGAAGATCTGCAAAAACATTTTCACCTTTTTTGGACCAATTTGAAAAGGTAACCAATCTCATCTTATAATCAATGTTCAACAATTCCAGATTTTGTCATGAGGAATTCATCTATAAATTTGGAGAAAATCTAGGCATTTTTAGGCATATCAGAGTATCCGAAACATATTTTAGCCTTGACCTCATCGGAAAAAACACAGGTGTTGAAATGGTTAATATCAATGCCAATCCTGTCTTGGATTTGATTTTGTCGTCTTTGAGGGCAACTGAGATACATTGGTCTTGACCTCACTGGAAAGGTCACAAATGGTCCATGTACTTTATTTAAAGAGTACATCTGTTATGTTGTGGTAATCAATACATTTTTGGAACATCAAAGCATTCTGACCTTTGACAGCAAAGGTATTAAAGTCCATAGAAATGTTAACTTTGTAAAAGATGTGAATAAAGTATGGTGGCAATTGAGGAAATTGTTCGCAAGTTAGAAAACCTGCCCACTTGGCTGTTGTCAAATTCAAAACATGGGTGGCATAATTCAATCTCAAAATCACTTACAACCGTACTATTAAGTTAAACACATTCCTGAAATGATGCCACCTGGTGACAATCATGCTAATCATTATTTAAGGATATTCCCCTCTTTTGTTCATATCAACATATAATTATTGATGTACTAAGCTGTAACATATCTGGAATTACAATATTATAGTATTCTCAGTACATATAGAGCATATCCTAAATTGCTTTTGAAAAGCATCAGTGATTATAGGACAGTCACAATATGGAGCAAGATGCAAGTCATACTTGTGAAGAGGATAGGGAACTTAAAGGAATATGTAATATATTTGTTACCAGGACTTCACAGTTTTTGAATACATCATATCCATCCTTGCCTTCTGAGAGGTAATGTTTGGTCACTAATCTGTAGTTCTGTAAAAAATGTAAAAAAAAACAGTTTACAATTATAAATTTATAATGGTTTCAATGATAAATCATATTAAGTAAGATAATATTCTTGAACCACTTCCTTTCAGTTATCTAAAGACAAAGGGGGGATAAATATACATTCACATGTATAAGACTTACCCTATCCATCTCCAGGTATTGGTCTTGTACTTTGACAATCTTTGGATCCACTCTTTGACCACCAGGAGCGCTGGGGTCAAATGCAAAGGTGATGCCTGACAGCTGAGCAAATCTTCCCTCCAGCTTGGGGTACTGAGATACACTGTTTTCTAATGCTTCTATTATCTGGTGCCCTACAACAGGGATTATTCTGCTTGTCAAATTGTGATCATGGTTTTAGTATGTTATACACCATAAACAATACCAGATACACAGTCGTGTCTCGCCTCATTTTGCTCACTCCCCGTATTCATGAGGTTAATGATCAAGATTCTGAGATGCATTTCTTCCACAACTTATACCTATCAGTAGGAGAAAATAGTGACAAACAGACAGATGGACAGACAGAAAGGGTCAGCTTTGTTTCCCTGACAGCTTTTTTTCTACATTTCCAATTGAAGATTAAAATAATCAAATTTCCTTTGTGATATTCACACATTTTTCCTAATCTATTAAATTTTAAAAACTATTTATACATTATGAATGCAAAGATTTAAATATATAATTTCTTCAAGATGAAAACATCAATAATTTTGAATCTCCTATTATTCTACATGTTGATGGCATCTCTAAATCAACCCAGATATTATTATTATTATTATTTCCCTAAATAATACATATGTGGTACCTTTTATACTGAGAACAACCAAGGGATCAATCATAGGCAGAATGGAGAGAAGGTCTTTGACTTTGAACTCCCCGGAAGGATGTAAGGTATCTGATCGCAATGTCCCGGAGTTGAGCAGGGCTACATCAGCATTGGTCCCTTTCAACATTATATCTGTCACAAAATTACCTGAAATTATACCATCAATAAAAAATGATTAGTCTATTTCTTCCTGAAAATGGTCCTATTTAATAAACAGATTATGCTGTTGTCATGGTTATTGTTTAAGCTAATTCATAGATTACCATGATAGTCATTTAAGAAAACTAGACATATTGTAAAATGGTTTCATTTGGTGGGTTTAAATGATTTGGTAACTTTCCTTGTTACCAACATTAACAGCAAATTAATATGTTTTCTGAAAAAATTCCATATTCCTGTATTACACATGGTTATAATTTAGTATATAAAATCTTGGTTACAAACTACTAATGAATAAGATGTTCTGAACCAAATGTTGACATTTACAATGTCTTATCATGGAATAAAAGGGTCTAGATAACAGTTACAAAAGAACAGTAAGTGAGTCCTTAGTAAATATGATTCGTATTTTAGTTTGACATATTCTGTAAATGTTCAATTGTGGAAACTAGATATTCAGAAATTTACTGATGGAACACAATTATGTCTTGGCTATATTTTTTCTTTTTTTCATACTCTATGATCCATATAACTAATTTGTATATCTAATAGTATGTATTAATAGACATAATTTTAATATTAATATTACATAACTTAATATTACTGCTTTTTTCATAATGTCACCGACTGGCAGTATCATATCTTGTCAATTTCACTTATCTAATAATATATGGTTTGATGTGGAATGATCCCACCACAAATGTTTGTATTCTTTTCCAAAACAAACACATATCATGTGACTGATGTGTCATGTGACTGCTCAAAGATATATCCCCTTTCCCAAAGCAGGAAATGAGACATCATTAGTACACCAAGAATGATTGCCACAATCACTTGAATCTGCCAGAACGGATCTTTTACAATATTTTGACCACAAAATATTATATTTCTCAAATTATTATAATATCAGAGATTTATATGTAGTTTAGCATTATAATATGCTTGCTGACAAATCAATTCATTTTGCAAAATGGCATGTCAAGGAGTATTGTGGGGGGTTTTGAATATGAGGAAAATTTGTAAAATAATGTATTCTCAAGATTTCTCTGTCTTATATCTTTTTAATGAAAGAACAGCTAAAGCCAAATCTATAGGGTTAATTATAAAAAGCGACCCCCTTGACATGCCAGTGTTATCTGGTTGTACACTGCACTGTGACCTGTGGGAGGTGCTGACTGCATACATACATACATGTATATAGCAAAGCTACCTGAGCGTAATCTATTCTGATGATACAGCTGCATGACACTACAGGTGAGCCAACAAGCAGAAAATATCTCATTTTATCATTAAGATTGGCTCTTTAATTGAATATGTTGAGAGAGATGGGTCAGCTGAGACGGGGTCTGGCTGAGAAACGGCTATCATACCGTACCAACACACCATACAAATGGGAATTTCAATGGAAGTGAACATTACCACAAATGTGCATTCATGTGCTACACAGAAACCATTGAATGATAAAGTCCATATCTGATATTGTAGAGAAAAAAGGTAACCATCATTGTGATCATAAAGTTGAGAGTATAGTCAATTGATGTTATCAAAAAGTGCATACTTAAAACAACAACTTAGTAAGTACCAAATACTTGAATAATCGTGTCATCATGCCATACTAAGGGGCCAGGAAAAAATTGTTGTGTTTCTGCTTATGAAAAAAATGATCAGCCTGATTGAAAAACTGGTGATTTGGTTTTGAATTGAGTTCTAAATAATATGTGAGTATATGAACAACTAAACAAAGTTATTTCTTAGACATTTTCCTTGCCTTGTTTTGACAACTAACACTTTCCTGGCAATCAAACCAATGTCTTGATTTTCCTGGCCTCAAATTGAAATTGAGCATGCTCTTCAACCCCTGTGTCAAAATAAATGGCACATGAGCATGGCTTTTTGAAATATTCATGACAAATGAATATATCTTCAATAATTAGCAACTTCAGTATATAAATGTACATGATTTATATCAGAAGAGAAATTCAGTTTGGGGTGCATAGCTGTGCATGTGAACCAGAGCATGACTGCACATACATATCATCTATAGTCAGTGCCTCACATCTAAAATTTTTATTTCTCTTATATTTCTCCGTGCAATGATTTATCCCTTTGTTCAAAAAGAAACAAGAATACTAGCAACATGTCTCTTTGTCTGTGAGTTGCATGCTCTTAAAATTCCTGCACCACTGTAGGATCATTTACTTTAAACTATCTGAGTTTAAATCACATAAAAATTTGGACAATTGTGATGTGATTTTTCCATTACCTTTGCTATTAGAGCATATTTTGAACTGCACCTAACTTTATATATACATGTAACTTTATATATACATGTTGCATGCGTTTGTTTCTTACCTTTCCGTGGACTTTTATAATTCAGTAACTAGGTCAAGGTCAAAATGTCTTGCAGTGCTCTAACTTGCCAGATGGGTTTTATGTTGATATTTCCATGACCTTGTTTACCTAAATCAAGGTTCAAACTCCTTGCAGGTTGGAATGACACCAAACCTAAGACATGTTCATATTAAGTTGACCTTTTGATGTTTTTTTTACCTCTGTAATCAGGTCAAGGTTAAAATGTCATAAGGATAATTGGAATAATTTACCTGAGCATTTGACCTAGGATGTGTTATTATGATGATATGACAATACTGGTTATCGTATTGATGTCTGTATACCGGTATCTCGATAATATCGCATACCAGTGTGAGACCCTAAATAATATATATATATATATATATATATATATATATATATATATATATATATATATATATATATATATATATATATATATATATATATTTTAGCTAGGAAATAGGCTCAGATATAGCATGGATCATGGAAAGAGTTTTACAACAATTCATAAACATGTGTTAGAGAATGAAAATGGAACAGGAACTAAACTCATCTGTATATAAATGATCTATGGAACGTGATATCTTTGTGCCTGTATAGAGTACATGTCATTGAGGAAGTGTGTGTTCAACTACCATATTTCCTCGAAAATAGGATGACCCTGTGTATAAGACCACCTCCCAAACTGATGTCATTTTGCTTGAAAAGGCCAATTTCCGATTATAGGACAAGTCGGTTTTTCTCAAGACATCGGCACTGCTACCATTCAAGTTTGACGAGTCGAGTAAATTTGAAGACTGAGTGATCCATCATTGCATAATATTATTTAGGGTCTCACACAGGTACACAATATTATCAAGATACTGGTATACAGACATCGATATGATAACCAGTATTGTCATATCATAATAACACATTTTTGCCTCGATATTTTACACTTTAATAAATTTTTAAATCTTTAAAATGTAAATACGAAGACTCAGGGCTCCATCATTGCACAATATATAAATATTTCAATGGGAATGAATATGCTTTGGCAGCTCTCCAATCGTTTTTGCGCCAAAAAATAATTTTAATTTTATCACCGTATGGGGAAGCTTGTACCTGGACAGTATGAGGTAAGTATTACCCTTGAGGTGCCGTAAATCGCTGTCCACAGGTTGCCCTCATGTATAAGACGACCCCCCCCCCCCCCCAAACATTGAATAAAGGTGTGATTCCTAATTCCTCGTCATATTTTTGAGTAAATACAGTAGTCTATTTTCCTGCCAAGATTGGTCAGTTTGGCCACAATATTTAATTTATCAGCCTGGCCACAATATTTAATGTATCAAATATGAATATTGATACAACGTGTGTATGTGTGTATGTATCGGAAGTGATTCTCTGCCTATTACTAATATTTATGTGGGTTCTAGCTGAAGATATGTTCAAGGCAATCAATTTGTACTCTCAAACTAAATGATATTTGCTATTTACAGGGAATAATCAGGATCAGTTTTATGATTTCAGCATAACCAGCATATATTTATTGTAACAAACAACAACATGGCAACATGGTAACAATGACATTTGTACATTGGTCGAGTTCAGAATAAGTCATATTGATAAGATGCCAAATATGAAAATGATATTTGGAAACAGAATCCTTGCAGAGTTGAAAGTGATTCTGTTTAGTGAATCACACTGATTCCCTGACAGAGTAGCAGGTGGTTACAATGTGACAAAGATAAAATAGTTGAATTCAGTCAAAATGGGCATCTCATCAAAACAAATGATCTATCTTTTAACCTGGTTACCATAGCAACACATTTGATATGAAATATTTTATGTATGTAACATAACATAACCTGTGTGTATCATTATAGATGACAGTTTGTTCAATCAATGTCATTATAATGAGTAATTGCAAAACGTTGCAAAAATCATCAAAAATCGAAAAATTGGACTGAATTGAGGACAAGGTATTTTGATTACCCGGTTAACATAGCAACATAGTTAAGAGCAACTGATTTAGGAATCAGGCATTGAAGAGTAGGTTATGTTGACTAATACGCACCAGTTAGCTAGTACATTCACATTATTTGTCACTGAGATCATGGAGGTCAAATATGTCAAATTGTGATGAAAATGCAGTTTTTGAAAAACAGATGACCTTTGAATGACCTTGACATGACCTTGTTTAGGATCTAGCATTTTTCTTTTTGCTTATATTTATTCATTTTGGCCTATTTTAAAGCTCACTGAAATATTTTAAAAATCAATTTGATTTTGGGGTGTTAATTATGCCTGTAAACTGGCCACAAAATGACTTGGGACAAACTTACTGTTGCCATGGCAACAGTAATAGCTTGTTACAGGGAGAGTATTTAGAATTGTCAAAATTTCCAAATCTTAATGAAGTGACCTAGGAACCAATTACAGAGTGAAATTATCACAATACCTCTATAGGGAGTAATTTATCTGTAAGATTAGGTCAAATATGGCCAAAAATAAGGTAAGAAAAGTGTCATTTTGAGCCCCAGAGCCTGTTACTAAGGAATTGATGGTTACCATGGTTACAGTCACCTCAGAAGCGAAATATTTCAGAATTGTCTGTTTTTCCAAAACACCTAACAAATTTTAAAGGAAATCTATTTTTGACCATGTCCACATTTTTTTTAATTTTCTCATGGAGCTGCTATTAAATGTGATACCAAAAGGTCATATTTGATCATCATACTAAAAGGTCATATCTGATCATCATGCCAAAAGGCCATACAAGAATCTTGAGCCAAAAGGCTACTTATATCAATTTGGAAGGTGAAATGTTACACATATTGTTTATTTGTGCAAAGTTCAGGACAAATATGTACCTTTAGACAGGTGGTGAATTTTGGTGATTAGAAGTAGATTCACGGTGATTCGGTGCCGAATTGAGAGGTGAATGTTGGTGCCGACGATTGCCAATGAATGCCAAGGAGTAGAAATGGCCAAATGTCTTTATTGGAAACTTAGGAATATGAACTGACCCCAAATATTGAGGTTGCAAGGTATTTATATGAAAACTGAGCATCAGGGGTCGAAATAGAAGCGGCGGGTCAAAATAAGTCAAGAAAATGAAAGGCGGAAGTTGAAATATGACCTGTGAGTTGAATCGACCCAAAAACCATCTCTCGTAAGATACGAGACACCGCAAGACCAAAACAAGATGGCAGCCATTAATAATATTAAAATATAGACATACGAAGCTCCTGCTTTTCCCATCAGATGGAACATTTACAAAATGTGATTGTTACACCATCTGTCGTATAACAGATCAACATCAGTACAAGGCTTTCCTTTTCATTCAGTTTATTTAAAAAATGCAAGCGGATTGTGAAATCTGTTAAGACCAACTGATTTATAATGTGTTTATTTCCCCCGTTTAATTTTTCACAATTAAAAAGTCATTTGGGGTCAAACAGGAGAACTTGACATATCGGACCTTGACTTGCTAGAGGCTGTCAATCAACACTGCTACACTTTTGAGGCACGCACCCTTTGACAATTTAAATGATTGCAGGTGGTAATATAGGCTGTTATCTGTGTACTGTGAATGTGTACATGTAAGTGGTGCTATGCATAATTAAAAAGTGTAGCAGTGTTGACTGACAGCCTCCAGCAAGGCAAGGTCGATGAATGACAGCCATTGGTTTCAATTGTACAGACTAGTCAAGGCTGCTGTGCTCTGTAGTGTCCGCGCCTTTTTACACTTGCTTAGCAACCAAATTTAAGAATGGTTTCCATGTGGTGCAAAACGAGGCAAATGGAAAAAACAAACGGCTGTTTGAGGTCGGCTTGATCCAGACTGAACAAATTTTGGCCACCCTTTTTATTGGTTCTCTTCTCAATTTATCCAAAAAGGTCCTTCACTGTGTAGAATTCCTAAAATTCTTAGCACAGATATGGTCCACAATATATTGTGTTCTAAACTGTACCAATTAAAATCTGCTATAAAAGAGTTTGAATTAATATGTTCATGCCTCCAATATTAATAAGCCATATCAAATGCTTTCATTTATTTACTAATTTATGTTATTTTTTTTCATTTACAGCAACACAACAGTGCTCACTGCTATGGCCACGTCACCTTCCTATGACGATGCAGCAAGCCAAGGTCAAGGTCAGCTACTGCAGTGCCCTCTATGTCATAATAATTATGACGAAGCAAAACATATGGCAAAGCTACTTGCATGCCATCATTCCTTTTGTGCAACATGTCTGACAAGTCTCATGAATACTGAGAAATCAAACTTAAAATGTCCTGTGTGTCGAAAAAAGACGAGCGTAACTGAGAATGGTATAAACGGATTGCAGAATAACTTCTATGTGTCCCAAATGCGTGACATGATGGAGGTGCCAAAGATAGACACAAAGGCTTGCCAGAAGCATAATAATCAACCACTACTATTCTTCTGTGATACGTGTACGGTGCCAATATGCATGAATTGCACAGTGCTTGACCACGATAAGAGTATGGGGCACAGTATACGTGACATTTCTGCAGCCGTATCAGTTCACCAGGAACTGCTGCAAGCCAAGGTAGCCAAAGCTGAAGAATCCATCCAACACAGACACCAACATCTCGCTCACCTCAAGATTGAGATGAGAAACCTTGATGTCGTCAAAGCCACAGCCACTGAGAGATTGACTGCAACCTTTTCACAACTGAAAGCAAAACTTGAAGAAAGAGAGAAACATCTCATGGAAAAAGTGCAGGAAAGTTATGAGGCCAGAAAGAGTGAACTCATTGAAAAGGCTCAAAATTTAAAAGTGGACATGACACAACTTCACACCATAATGGAAAGTTACAAAGCAGTGATAGATGAAGGAAATGCAGTGTCTATAATAACAGCAGCCACTGACGGGGAGAGTATGAGTCACATGGATGAGATCAACCAGAACCTCGGTCACAGCCTGCCAAGAGATGGCTTCATTGAATTTGACCACAATGCTGGCCTCAAGAATTTCCGAGATTGTGTTAATAAGCTTGGCAGTGTGAAGATAAAGAGGGCGCTACCATCAGTGGTGGTTGTGCAAGAATGTGAGGCAATTGCTAGTAATACAGCTATATTTTGTGTGACCTTACACAGTTGCAGTGGGCAGCCACTAGATGGCTACCCAATCACCCTGGACATCACAGATCCCTGCAAAGATACAATCCCAAACAAAATCCAGAGTGAAAATAATGGCGTTTATACAGTGTCTTTCCTTCCTCAGATGCCTGGTAACCACACAATTAAAGTCAATTTCTTGGGTGAATTGATCTTTGGAACAGAACAGATATTAAGGGTGCACAGCAATAACCCAATATTGAAAATAGGGGAGGAGGGCAAAGGGGACGGTCAACTGTATCATCCCACCTCTGTGGCTGTGTCTCCTTCATTGAATATCTACGTGGCAGACATGGGCAACAAACGTATCCAGGTATTCAACAAGAAGGGGAAATACATGAAACAATTCAAAGTGGGTGCATCGAAATCGACCACCTATGATATTGCCATAAATCCTGCAACTGAGGAAATGATTTGTACCAAAGTGGCACCATCTGTTGAGGGTACTATGCTTGCAGACTCTGTCCGATTTTTTGGGCTTGGTGGCGAGAAATTGAGACAGTTTATCCATAAAGGAATGGTCAATGGGCTATTTATTGCTGTCAATAGCAAGGGAAGGATCATCATAACGGATGCATCAGAAAACTGTGTCTACATTTTCAGTAAGGACGGCTCTGTTCTGAAAAAGTTTGGAACTCCCGGAAGCAAACCAGGCCAATTCAATTTTCCTGCCGCAGTCTGTGTTGGAAAAGAAGATACAATCTTTATATCTGACACAAAAAATCACCGCGTTCAAGTTTTTAGCAATGATGGTAAATTCTCACACCAATTTGGGTGTCAGGGTAACAAGAAGGGCCAGTTTTACTTGCCAAGGGGTATAGCTGCAGATCAGTCTGGAAATGTTCTTGTTGCCGACAGTCACAATAAAATACAGGTTTTCAAGTATGATGGCACCTTTGTGTCTTGTATTGACAGTAAGGAGGACCCAGTGAATGATCCATATAATCTCACCATTGCTGCAGAAGGGCAGGTGTTTGTAGCTGACTTCAAGAACAATTGTGTCAAGAAATATCTTTACCTGTAGCGTGCAGCAGATATGGCTTTGCATCACCTGTATTACTACTCTATTGTCATTGCTTCCTGCCTGATGCCTAGGACTTGCTAAATTTAATCTAGGACTTGCAAAACTTAATCTGATTAAATGTTTGAGTGCATTAGGTATTAATGATATGACAAATTTGAATAACTGAGGGTTGTTACATTAAACAACACCATTATGATGTTATAATCACATTTTGTACTATTCAAAATATATAATTGGACTTATTCTAAAATACACTGTTGGTGGCTTACATATGCCTTACACAGAAGGTGTGACATAATCTACATCTTTATCTACATCTATAATTTTACTCAGCAAAACCAATTGCAAAACTAATTGAACTAGGGGTGAAGCTGGTATAAACTACTTTGGTTGAACATAAATATGAAAAAAAGACTAGTAGACAATAAATAATAAAAAAAAACACAGTATAGAAGTGTATGGAAGGTCACATGTTTACTTCACCATGGAAATATAAAAGAAATTACCACTTTTGCAAAATTATCAACTTTTCAAAAAAGAATGCAATATAATTGGTATACGTGGATATAGTTCTACTAAAATAAATGTAAATGAATTCAGGAGAGGGCCAAGATGTAAAAGACGTTTGTATGTGAATAATGTCCCTATTCAAATAAATGAAATTTTCATTATTAAGTAAAAGCTAAGTGGTAAAATAATAATCATTGTCTTGGTGCCAATAAAGTAACCCTCAGACTAGTGCTACACAGACAAGGTACAAGCTTAGTACTAAAACTTTTGTTTGACTGACACCAGATATCACTTGAAATGTTCAATTTGTTTAATCAAGATAATTATCCTAGTGTTATTGACTGACCCAGTTTCTCAATGCCTCAATTGTGTCCCAGTTATTAAGGACAGGATAGATGCTTTGGGGTCACCATAGAAGAAATGTCACTGCTGCTACATTTTATAATATAATGTATGTTTAACATCAAAATGACTTCACCTTACCTAAATTTGTTTCCTGAGTTCTTATTTTGTTGAATCTGCCTTCCAGTTCCACATCAATATGTCCTATAATATGCTCCATCTTCTCACCCATTATCTCTGTATAACAAAACAAAACCATGTTCAAGCACTGAAAAATGTTTAGGTCATAAAACATATCTAAATTCCATTCAGAATTCTTATTCCATTAACTTATAAATGCAATCTTCTCGATTCACAAATTTGATGGTTTTACTATATAATTTGCTAATTTACCATGATATCTTGGCACAGAAAATATTTTGAGTTTTTTTGTATTCTAAACATAATTTGCTACACCATATGATTAAATTCCAACTCACCTAAATATTTATTGACAACCTCTTTAATTTCGGGGTCTTCTTTTATAGAAGAGTCAATAATAACTTCCTCAACATCAACAGAAACCTTGTTACTGTTATTAAAAGTCAAGGTCACTACACTAAAATTGCGGAAGTCGGTGCCACTTTTAATGATATATTTTCCATTCACCTGAAAGAATATTAAAAACATAATGATCCATTAGAATCAATTAATAAAATCATGTTATAATGCTGACACCATGATTGTTTTATTAAAAAAAAAATAAAAAAAAAAGTTTAAATAATTTTGCCTCAATTATTAACAACATCATGCTAAAAGTGTCATGTCAATGTCACTGGCAAGGTGTTAAGCAAAATATGGACAATATAAGAAGAATTGAAAGTGCATTTCGCCAAGCATCTCTGAACTTTCCTAGATGTTAATTCTATTCTATATAGTTCTAAATCATTTAAGTATTCCAACCTGTTCTACATTGTAGTCATGGTCATGGCCTCCGAGGACGAGATCGATCTCGGCCACACTTTCAGCAAGCTTGCGGTCGTTGGGCCACCTCATGTGAGTTAAGGCTATCACAAAGTCTGCTCCCTGCAAAACACGTAAAAACTTAGCTATGGCATCTTTCACTAGCTTCTGGTAGAATATAGCAACATATTTACAAATAATTTACAACCAAATGTGTGGGAAAGATACAACAACAATGACATAATTTGCCTCCATTTCAAATGCAGAGAATTCCACCTCCAGCAGATAAAGAATTTTTTTTGTAAAGTAGAATTTTTTGTAAAGTAGAATTATTAATACTATCATTCAAGAAATAAAGAAACATAAAATATAACCATGCTTTTGGTGTGCATTTACCTGTTCTCTAAGCACTTTTGCTAGTCTCCGTCCTTCTTCCACAAAGTGTATAAATGTGATATCATCTGGATCTACCATGGACAATGTTGCTATCCATTCTTCCTCCATCAGCCCGAGCAACCCAATCTGATAACAAGTCAATATCCTCAATGTATGAGAGGTGAAAATATCGTACAGCGCATAAAAGGCTGAATGGTGTATATATTATTATCTTTTATCCTTAAACTTGAAATAAATCTCAAAATATAACTCAAAATATATCTTATTGATCCTGAATTAAACCTTTTTTGAAATTTTATTATCTTCTTGACAAAAATCAGTTTGATTAAGGAAACCATAATACCTTTCTTCCCTGCCATTCTACCATGTGTGAAATGAGTCCTTCAGCAAGAGGTTTTTCTGTGAAGCGGTCTATCACATTACTTATTAACCACGGGAAATTACACTGCTTTTTTAAATTCACTAATTTGTCCACTCCAAAATCTGGAGAAAAAAAATCCACAAATACGAATGATTTACTACTACAGCTTGAATAAATAAATTCAAAGAGTTGAAGAAAATTTGTTCATTATGTCACAGTATATAAGAAAACTAGCTGGAGAGAATCCATAAACATTATTTTAATGTTTAAAAAACCATAGTTGTGATTCCTATATTATACATCTTGTATTGGTGTAGTAATGTCAGATGTAGTCACCAAGCCTCTATGACTCAGCACAGCTAGTTTGTTGATGTTACAGATCTATAAATTCAAGATAAAACATTGATATCGAACTCACCAAAGTCATGATTTCCATAGCAGGCGCACTGGATATTGAGGCTGTTAAATACTGGTACCATTTGTTGGCCTTTTGTGACTGTACTCACTGTAAATATAAAAAAATTCAATCACTTTGTTCACAATACTTATAGCTTTAAAAAAACATGAAAGTAATTGAGCACTCATTCTTTAAGCTTAAATTTGAAGTGCAAAATCTTGATCAAAATATCTTGAAATGAATACCTAATAATTGTATTTTATGTGAAAAGTAACATTTTGAATTGCTTATCATGAATATGTAAAAACTAGTGATAATTGGATAAAGTTCTCACTAACCAAGGCAGTGAGAACTTTAAAAAATTTAGTTAGGTTCCACCATGGATTCATTAATTCATGCACCTTCAGAATGTGGTTATGCTACTTACTTAGAGATGGATTAAAGGCATCTCCACTGAACAGCACCATGGGGTTTAGATGAGATTTGCTTTTTATGGCAGTTCGGAAGCGAGCAGCTCCCCCTACTGGATCTTGTTCTCTGGGTTCAATGTTGTAGACATCATTGAAGTGCAGGATTGTGATAGTCTCAGATGCAGACCCCATGTTACCTTCCTGATTGGTCTTGATGTTTGTATTTTGCTGAGTTACCTGGCTTTTACCTGGGTCTTCATCAGTTAACTTTTCATTGTCACCACAGCTTTCCTTTTCTGAATGAAAACATACAGTAAATATATAATTTTATCATGTTCACATGGGTTAGTAGAGTACATTTCTTTTGCATTTTTAATCTGATATTCTTGTCATGATAAAGTCAGCTGCAATGTTATTGTGTCAACATTGATTTTTTTATGACCTCTGATGATAGTAAGATCAATATAATTGGTCCAGTTTCAAACTTATCTGAGAAACCAAAACTGCTCCTTTTTACATATCTACATGTATGTTAAAAAGAAAGCTGGACACCTATAAAAATATACATAAAGCTTTAAGTTTATTCTTATACAGGATTCCAGACCTCATCATGGTATAAAATTATAGCATTTTACATGATCACAATATTGAATGATAAAATCAAATCATCTACACATGATTAGGTAGAACGAGTGGTGACATCTTATGTTGTCATGCCCTACATAAATAGAGGGCATAACAGTAGTCCAGTTTTCCACAAACTGATGCATTCATTTTGGGGTCAAGAGTTTGTGTGTCCCAAATCTATTTCAATGATTACCTAATTGACCTTGAAAAATATTATTTTTTTCACCTGAAAGGTTTTCAACGATCTTAAAAGATAAAATTTAAAAAAAAATTGTTTCCACCCCCGGAAGCGATTTTTAAAAAAAAACAAAGATTGCATCAAGGGCAACCAGTTGACCTTTCTGACATGTTCCCCCAGAAAAAAACCAGACTTTTTATGGGACGGTCCCCCGGGTATATCGGCATCTTTGAATACCTCTTTACCGATATTTGGTATTCCTCAATTATCTACTCACGAGAAGTAGAATAAAAACCATAACAACAGTACCAGACAAGTTGTCGTTAGCAACCAATTGCTACGTCATAGTACGTTGTTTACGGAACGTTTGACGTTCTACCTTATTCGGGTCAGTTTTGATTCTACCTCCTTCAGGTATACAATCAAAATTTTCTTGTCTAGCCTCTGAAGAGTCACCCTGCGTGACGAAACGCGTCAGGCATCTATTTTTGACAAAATTTCAATAGCCATAGTTTTTCTGATCACACCAATAGTCTACACTTAAAAGATAAAAAGTAAGGTTATCAAACGAGTATTGTTCTTTTTTCAGTTTAATTCATTTCTCACTGCTGGAGTGGGTCATGCTGCCACCTGGTGTGTTAAAATCTGTCATGCATGGGGAATCTTTGAAGACAGGCAAGCATGGCTCAAAGTGGTAAAAATGTGATTAACATGTCATTTCATTTCAATCAATTCATTTCACCCAATATGATCTGTCAAGTCTTATTGAGATTCCCAGTCTGATTGATTTTTTTCTGTTTCAACATTTGTTGCCAAAATACTAATGTATTCCCTTAACAGAATGGTAGTCATCCTATCATCTGTCACGTCTACAAATCTATCCCAGCATGCATTGTAAATGACACAAAAGACACAAATATTGAAACTCAAGCAGTGAGAAATTCACGCCAGTGAATGATGTTTTTGTATAATACTTTTGCAAATCACAAATATTACTTTTCAATAAATAATAGACATTACAGGAAGGTCAACCCAGTAAACATTATTCTCACAAATTAAGTCAGTAAAATACATATGATGGACAAATAATATATGAGATTGACCATTTCACCTTATTCCAATATTTTTTCTGAAACTGTAAGATATGTTGATCTGGAAAACAGGTCATGTTTACAAATATACTTAGTAAGCTCTGAGTAGCTATTTGTTAAATAACTTTTATGTTTAAGTTCAAAGCCATTCAGAACATTATTTCAAATGCCTATACAAAGGCTGTACAGCAAAAACTGTTGTTAGTTCATTGACATATCAAGGATTCACACTGAGGCATATCTAACTGAGGAGATTAATAATTAATATTGAATTGTTTGGAAGATAAAAAATATCATGTATAAGACAAGAAGGGGTCTTGCGGTTCATTCAATGGGTTGAATTGCTCAGAATATTGGTTTTGTCTCCTGACAAAACAGGGTAAGTTACTTTCTCTGTGCACTCCCATAAAAAAAAGAAAAAAAATCTAAATCCTCAGAAAGGCAAATGGGGTTTTAAAATGGTGATAATTTGGAAGACTTTTCGCTAGCATCTTTAAAAAATGGGCAGAAATGTTATGGGCATTATTAATGCAGGTTGCCAGAGTGTCTCTGTCCTATATTCTAACTTTGAGAAGTCTGGTGATGCTGGCAACAGGTGTCACTCTGGCTACCTGTGTTTTTTGCAATGATATTTCTTTTTGTGCATTATTCCAGTGCTCAAAGCTATTTTCATTGCTAACTCATTGTGAAGGGTTAAATCACTTGAGCATTTTTAGTGAGAACAGATAAGAAATAGAGGCTTGTTATTTGAAGCAAGCCAAGTTCAAATTAAATTTCCTGAAATGCAGATTCTATAAATCTTTCTTACCTTTATTCCTGCTCAAATACTGACTTTGCCCACACCCCATGCTGAAATATTTGTTTTTGACAAAAGAATTCATTTGCTGCCCAAAATATATTGAATATGTATCTGTAGACACTTTATAGTGGTAAACTTGATTTATACACAACTAAGACCAAGTTAATTTATCCAGGGGCTTCACCGACTCACTCGATAATTGTTATGTATGCAAAATTAAATATTTTTCTCACAATATCGTATATTGCGATAATCATTTATAAATGAAATTAAACTAAAATAATATCCATCTCAATTCAAGTGGTTAAATATAAATTATTGTTTCTTCATGATAAATCTTTCATTCAGTACAAGTTGCGTAAGAGACAAAAAGAATTGGTTTGATATTGTGGAAATGCAATCAACTTTGATATTTCTAATGTCTTATATATATGTAAAGGATTTTTCAATATATCATACTTGGTTCCTCTTTAACATTAGGGGGGACAGTGTCTTCTAAAGTTCTTTTTTTCATGCCAAAAAAATCTTGTCCCCCACATATGAACCCCCAAAAATGATAGAGTTCAAGATAATTGTTTTGTATAAAAACAACTACAATACCAATTTCACCTTGTAATGTATCAAACGCAAGAGGACAGAATTTCCCTTTGATTTGGTTTTTAATTTGCTTTTAAAATTTTATCATTTTTAATCATTTTAGGTCCAAAGTTAAAGTAAAAATCAGAAAAGATGACTTTTTGGTAACAATAAATACAACATTAGAACTAACCTGGAATACATTGTGGGAATATCTACACTATCAATCTGCAAAACTTAGGCATTAATCTTTTGAGAATGATGCTATTTTGTTTAAATAGACAGAATCTTCAAAAATGTTTTATAATTCAAGTAATTTGAGTTTTTGTAAATACAATATTTCAAATAAATATAAACTTTTGACATATTTTGGTAATTTTTGACTGGATTTTGAAGAAAAATAGATATCTCAAAATATAGACCATTAATCAAAATTCCCTCTATTCAAACTAAATAGAATAATATTTTGAGTAAACCTTTTTTTTTAAATTTTGATAATTAAACTTGCACATGTTCTCAATTTTGTCGTAAAAACTTGAACATTTTTCAGTGTGTTACATGTTTACACTTTGTGATTTTTGTGAGATTTTTGTGAAAACTGACAAAGAGTTCTATAGAGCAACTAGAACTAACTTACATTTATATAACATCAGTGATTAAAGATGCTGCATTGAAATATATTTTGCCTTTATCTCGAAGGATGATGAGTGTCATGCTTGACATGAACAGTTTCAATGACATGAACAAATTTACATATAATTGTTCTGTAAACATCCTTAAATGATCAGCTGATTAAATTTGAAATAGGATTTGTCTCATTGTCAGCTTGTAAATTTTCTTTGAAAATTCACCAAGTTGGGATTTTTAGTCTCACATACGTGGCAAAAAAAGAAGAGTCCATTCCTTTAGTTTTTGGCAAATTGGCAGACAATGTAGTATATTCTACTGCAAATAATTTGAAAATTTTCACTAACATTACTTTGGAGTGATAAAATGCTGATCTGACAAACTGTACACCAATCTGCACAGAGTGATGTGTGCAGTTATAATGGCTGCAAATCAAATTTTCGCCTTTTTTGCCAACTAACACAGCATAGCAATCAACAATAGCTAAATCTACCAGTAAAAATCAGCACAAAACAGTTAATTATTAATATCATGATTTATTCATGAATAGCATTATCTTTTTTTAGTGACAAAACAAACTGACACTTTTGCCAGAGTATGTCTTGAGCAACAAAGTGAGATTATAGGATGCAATTTAATTTATGAATTATTCATATTAATCACATTTGTAATCATAACCAGAAAATCCTGAGTTTAATATGTTAAACTTCTTTACAGTTATTTAAGATGTTGTATGGTGCATGTAAATATTTCTTCATTTCTTTTTGATATACCAAATCAAATCATCTGATTTAAACAAACATGGTGATATTCAAGGATTCCTCGCCTACATGTATATCATAGGTATATTTAACTGATTAACCAATGATTGCCATGATTAACATTTTTTCACTGCACTGATTTTAAATCATTTATGTTAATTCATAACCATGGTTATCTTATACACCAACAGAGAAACTGGGCTCACCAGTTTATGATCCAAGCATCCTTGTCCCATAGCATTGTAACAGGTTGAGATTTTTTTCCTCCAGTCTTATATATAAGTTGAGATTGTTATTCGAATGTCACAAAAAGTGATATTATATCATGTAAATTTGATAAATGATAAATATAAAAGATAAATTATATGAATTTTCACTGTGCCAAGGAGTTTCCCAGCCACTCAATTGGGTTTACACTGTGCCTGTGCAAGCTGTGGTCCAGATATACTTGATTATGACTTTATACAATGTTATCTTTAATATTTAATTCCCTGAGTAACTAAAATAAAGAGTTGAATTGGAAATAAAATAAATTTAGTGTAACTTTCAAACTTCTGCATTTGACTTTTGTTGAGGCATAAAATGAGATGAATTAAAAAAATAAGACTATCAATGTTAATCTTACATTATAAAAATTCTTTCAATTCATTATTTAAAATATAATTAACTATACTTAAATAAATATGTTCTGAACAAAATTCAATGCAATTAACGTTGAAGGCTGGGGTGCATAAATAGGGACACATCTAGTTATAGGTCATGGCCTAAAAATAGGGACACCCAAAGCAGAAGTGATATTTACTATTTAAACTGATCTTCATTTAAAATTATGCCACACACTTTGTAAACAGTAGAATAACATTTGGAGTATATCCAATCCTCTGTTCTGACATAAAGCTTCATTCCATCAATATATCATACGAGACAAATTCTTAGCTGCCCCTTATGACCCTGTTGTCAATTAACATTTTTTCTCAGTTGTTTAATTATTTGTATCTGTCATTTATTCTAAGAAAGCCATAGATTTGTGTGATGTTGAAATGTAGACAAGCCACTGTTACTATTGACACAATTGCTATTGTCTCCACCATTGTTTTGACTGCCATGATTGGTCAGAGAACCGGATGTGCGTACGGACATCATATAGGATTATTATTAAGATATGAATTATTGAAGTAAACAGAATATCAACTAATTGTCTTTTTTTCTTTCTGAGAAACATCATTGAACAACAAAAGAATTGATCATTTTCCATTTTTCCTTTGCTCTATCCAGTTTCCACCATTTTTGTGATGTACATAAGAGTCTCAATTTTTATCCTAATATTTTAGGTGAAAAATACTTACTTCCTCCCAAATACATCAACAAAATGGATTTTAATTCCACTGTTTCTGGGAATACCACACATCATTTGTAATACACAACTCAGGTAGAACTTGATTCCCATTGAAAGTACTACAATTATTTGCCAGAGGGTTGGGTTTATCCAGCTTGAGACTGTTTTGGGCACAAGTATCTATAGACCAAGAAATGATATTTAATGTGTTCCCTATTTTGCATTCCATAATTTTGCACATTCACTCATATTACTCATATATAACTAAATTTCAAAATTCTTCTCACCACTTTACTAAAATGTCAAGGGGAATTAGAGAATAATAATTATGTTTACAAAAATAATCTGATGAAATGTAACTATTTTTTGCCAAATAGAATACTGCCTCATTCAATAGAGGCATTTATTGTACCTATCTGTCTTTTGAATGTGTCATTTTCCATGCCAATTCCATACCCTAACATGGTTGCCGATACATTAATAAATGATGACTAACAATTTTGACCATTCCCCTTTTCAACTGTTTCCCTGATCAACCTTAACCTGTTCAACTGTGACTGTTCAATCATATAATATCAATTAAATTATTTACTTTCTACCTTTTTCTTTTCAACATGAGATTAGCATTCAGGGTCAATTAGCCAATTCACATTTGAAGGTTATTTGTGAGTATTGAGCCATGACAAAGCGACTGGGGCTGATCAAGGTCTTGTGGGATCGGCTTCCTCTAGCCTGCTTCCTCTAGCGACTGTTGAACTGCGAGACAGAATTCTTTCCCACATGTAAACACACTATGGTCAAACAAGAGATCAGTCAAAAATACCTGCAACCCTTTAAGGTCTATAATCCACAATGAAACACTGGGACAGACTTATTTTTTTTTGGCTTAAATGTGTTCAAAGTCATGTTATTTGTTAATTTAGCACAGAAAAAGTAAACTTAACCAGCTAGTCTTAAACTTTTATTATTTAAATTGAACCCGTTTTAACTACCGTTAAAACGGGTTCGACTCAGTTATTGCAGCTGGACACCATGTGTGCTGTATGAGAAATACCCCCCACTGACGTCATAGCCTCACTCTCATCCTGGAATCCCCCAGCGCATGCAGAGCCGAAGGCAGTTACGTAAATATACGAGACCACACGAAGTTCTCTCCCGATGCTTCAAACTGATTGTGGATTATAGACCTTAAATGCATGGAGGCCATTCAACACCCTGGATTAACCCCAAACAGAAGGGAAGGATGTCAACATCCACCAAATGCAATGGATGGGAAGGACATTAACGTCCCATTGTTCTGGCTTAATGACGTCATTTGTAATATTATGTAGGGCTGCAATTTGTTACAGTGTAACATAATCATGATATTGAAGTCAGACAGTTTGTATCATGAACTTTTGACTTCCAGTTGTGTATATAAGATTGACCATGGTTATAAATTTTATTAGTTTAAAAATAATTGGTTAGTCCTGCTGAACAACAATATTTAGATTGGCTAGTCCATTTGCAGTTAAGTTCATAATCAAAATTATGTTGTTTTTTTTTTGTTGTTTTTTTTTTTCTGTGTAAAATTGGTTTGGGAATGACTTTTTTCAATTGGACAAGAAATAATATCAAACCTTACTTGAAAAGTAAAAAAGTTGCATTTCTATCAATCTATTGCTCTCAGGTGCAAAGCGATTCGAAAGGGTAAATATTTTTATGTCTTGACCTAAATCTGAGGCCGTCCCTATTTCTTGGGTCGTCATCCACTTGAATGAATGGGGTTTGTGTCACTCATGCACTTGTGAAACTACAGTGACAGTCTACAGCGGCTAATAATTAATAGTAATATGCAGTTGAAGACGTAGTTCTATTCAATGTTTGGTTATGCTTAAAGTATACTATATGTAAATGTATGAATCTACTTATCTGGGAAAACGTAACATTATCAGAGTTTGATATGAGGATTACGATCAAAATGTTTACAAACCTTTCATAAATGTTCTACTTGCTCTTGAACAGCAGCGCCCCCAACTGTAAATTAGTCTTGGTGTCCAAGGTGATGATGCTGCATTGGGAAGTTTCTTTTTTTCACCCTTTAGAGAAAAATTCTTGTCTTATAAAAGAGGTTAAATATGTAACATATATATCTGATTACCTGATTACAGATTAAATGACATCAATATATTCAATGAAAGAAAATGAAAAACGCTGTCTGAAAACGGGGAAATCCCTCCGCCTACGGATCAGAGATGATTTTCCAAATATAGAACAGAGCCTCACTTTGAAGATCGGAAAAGCCCTCAAGACAGAGTGAACTTAAAAGCATCAGAAGAGGAAGTTGGTGTCGTTTCTTTTCCCAAATCGCATCTGTATTACTTGTCAAGGGTATGTATGCGAACATTTGATGTGTAGAATAGTATGTTAAACGCAGTGTATTGAACCATCAAAGACAAAATGTCTGTTAACTTGTCATTGCAGAAACCACACGATTGAATCATCCTTGTCACTGTCACTCAGTGTCAGTGATGAGAGTGTTGGGACACAATCAGACTTTCCCGGGTTACTATTAATATTAGATTCTAAGGTTAAAACTTGACAAGAACCATAAAATTAGGTTTACACGACAATTACACAGACTGTCAATGACAATTTGTTGCCCTCTGTATACAAGTTGTCTTTACAGATAGTTTGCACTGTCATGTTGATGCCCATTTCTCTCCAATTAAAAAAAATGTTCATAGAAACAATTTTTTTGCTGTGGAAAAACTACAAATCATTACAATTCACACTTAACACTCACATGTTAAACTCCAAACACAATGCCAGTTTATAAATTATTTTGAGCATTCAGTTTGTTACTAGCCCAGTGAAAGAAGACATAAGGTCTATTAATATTGGCTATTTTGAAACTAATACCTCAACAAATAGTTAGGTAATATAGCAACATATTGTATCAAACTTAACAAGGTATTTGGTGATTTCTGATAGGTGGTTACCTATCAGAAAACACCAAATTTAATATACTTTCCCAGAAACATGAAATATCTGTCAGAGGAAAGTTACACATTTGCACTTTGCCAAGTTCTCTACTGATCAATTACATGTCTATCTTACATGATTAGAATGACTAGAACCATGAAAACATTGTGACAAGAAATATTGAGATGCAGAGTCCACCATTTAAATGGATGGATCCAGGTAGATGGATGTCAGTCTGTTGGGATGTTTGTCTCAAATTTGTTGGAGCACTATTTCTTGCCATTGTCTTATAAATCACAGATTTGTGATTTATAAGACATCTCTGATTTGTGTACCCATAGGTGACCTTAACCTGATCACAGAACTATGCCAAGGTCACAGAACTATGTCACTGGTCTCATTATATGCATTAAACTTGAATTCTTTTTGATGAAGCATACCTTTCTTCAGATCAGTTTTGATAGTGAACAACAATAAAACAAAGCCCTTCTTAAATGATATAGTTGTAATATTTCATTTAAATTTGTCATCATGAAAAAAAAAGACACTGACACAAAAAGACACCTATTTACTCTGCAATTTATATATAAGATTTTCTTTTCTCTTTACAGCTTTTAAATTTTAGAATGCAAAATATAGTTGAGCATGAATGATATGAAGGTGAGGGAAGGGACTATTCAGTCCCTGGCTAATATGCCAGAGGAGTTACAAGTCAGGCTGAAGGAAGCTAGACTGAGGAAGTGGATGTCAGAACTGGTGGAGGCTGTCAAAGTACCCGAACATAGCAGCCAGAATTCAGTGGAGCCACTTCAAAACCTCATGTCTCTAGATCTAACCATCCAAGCCAAATTTGCTCACCTGGATCTTGCATCACTTCTGAGAAATAACTGTCAGGTATGCAATGAGACAGATACATTTCTCTTTATGGTTGTTCTGGTTTGATATTTCAAAAATGTGTAGATTTAACTTTAAAGTTTGACTTCAGGTATTGTGCACCAATTATTGACACACACTTCTTTGGGACCTGTCCTAATTTCTCTTGAGCAAAATTGTGTAATAAATATCCACATTCCTGTCCTTCCAAAGTACTATACAATATACATGTATAATTATTTTTTTGAACAATTACACAATTTACTGTTTTGTTATATCATTGCTTTTGCAAAAAGTTAATATTTTATGGGGCAGTGGTTGGTGATTTGGTTTATATATCAATACTCTTGCTGAAGATAAAAAGATAATGCTTCTTATTCCCTCCATCCTACTATTGTTTCAATTGGAACTTCTTGCATGCTTTTGTAAACACTTCCAGGATATTTGTAAAAATGTAACAAATTAATTTTTTTCAATGAAAATTTCATCATTAACTCGATATATGCTTTTACAGAGTCGTGAACAGTTGGACAGAATATCATCTTCTCTCTATATTATGACTAAATATGGCCGCAACCTACTGAAGCCCCCAGCCACAAGACCAGGACAGTGGAGGGCTGTAATGTTTACAAACAATATCTTCAGGAACAAGGTGGATGTTGTAAAGGTAAATATTTGTCCCACATAATTAATGAGGTATTTAAGGACATTTATTTTTGAATGTTTGTGTGTATCTGTCAGCAAACTCTTTGATGTTTTGCTTTTTCTTTTTAATTATTAAAGTTGCATACACAAATATTGAGAATGTCATTTTGTGCATTGATACATTTTTATTGGAGCTTAATTGATGCTGACTTGTTACCACAAATGATTTTAAAATGTCATCATGTTTTATAAGAAGTAAGGATACTGAAAAAGAAATACAATTTTAGATTTAACAAAGAAACTATGTATTTGGGCAAGATTTGACATTTCACAAATATATCTCACGGCCACCATTTTTACAAGCAACTCGTGGCAGCATCAGGGACCCGTCAGTTGCCTTGTCAAGATTTATTTTGATTTAAAAGTTTTAATTGAATAGGATTTTAAACAATGCTTTAAGTAGTTTTTTGCCATATTTCTCACCCTTACTATATGGAGATCCTATTTTGAAAAATCAGACAAATAAAAATCCCAACAGCTACTTCAAATTTTCAGGTATGCATATTGCTACCTTCCAATACCAATTGAATGTGTTCTTACGGGTTGAGATACCATACGATTTCCAAGATAGCATACAATTTTTTGTCAATAACAGAAATATTAATCTCTAGGATAAGAGGATTATGAATTTTCTGCAGCAATGTCTGCTGTGATGCTGTGATTGTTCTGTGATGTCAATACCTTATCTTACATTACAAAGTATTGATGATATATATTGAATTACATAAGACGAGAGCAAGTGTTTCTTTTATCTAGGGAGCTAGAGATATTTTGTACCACTTTGGTTACACTATTGAGATAACTGATGGGGTGGCATTTCCTGATGGCTTGGAGCCCGACCCTATGTTCACAGCCAAGCTGACGGCAGAGCTGGTGCTGGCCAAGACTGAGCTGGACATGTACAGCTCCGGAGATCATCCCTGCCCAGGCCCAATGGAACAACTCATCCCCACAAACAGCAGGTCAGCTTTGTACTTCATCATAAAAAGACCAGGTCGTTACATAGTGTTGTAGGTTGGTTATTGCAGTTTTGGTCAGGCCATACAGAGGCAGGTAGGGTAAGTATAGTTTTATGCAGGTCATTTCATACAAGGTTAGGGAAGATTACAGATCACCTCAGGCCTATGTTAGTTGGTTTTCAAGTTTATTGCAGTCATTTCTTATCTAGGTTTATGTAGGTAGGGTTACAATAGTAACTTCATAAACAAGTGAGTTGGTTACAGAGGTGTGGTGAAAGTCACTTAATACCAAGTTAAGTAGGATTACGCCACTTCTTTTAAGGTCACTTCATACCGACAAATGTAAGGTGGTTGATTGCAGAAGTTCAGTACAGGTTACCTGTGGGCAGTAAAATTACAAATTTATATCTTATGCAGAGTCGTTTTTAATACCACTTTTTGACACTTATATAGCATCTGAAACTGCATTATTTTAATTGAAATATACTTGTGTTTTAGAATACCGCAATCAGTGAATAATGCTAAGGAGCAGCTAACATCTGCACAACTACCAGCAACTAGAAGAATGGTATGCATGACTCTCTTTTGAGCACATGATCCTTATGATAAAATAAATGCAGAAATTTCACATTTTTTTTATTGATTACAACAATGCAAAGTCTTGTTTGGTCATTTCCCTTCAATATGTTGAAAAAATCAAAATGGAAATAACATCATATTGAGTGAACAAACATTATATCTTGTAGATATTTCAATCAGAGCCTTTCTTATTCATTGAAGACAAATTGTTTTGCTATAATAATTTTATTTTGAGAAGCCGGTGGAGACAGATGACTTGTCCTCCATGACAGTGAGTAGACCATCCCAGGATTGGATCCGGAACACTCCTCCCAGCAACCAGCCACGACTCCCAGCCAGCAGTGCTCACTGGATCAAGACCACAATGATGCCTGCACAGGACCTGCCCCACATGCGTCCAGTCTGGCAGGCTGGGTCCGAGCCAGGCAGGACCTCAGAACAAGCCATTGGTAAGCAATCCCTAATACACGCACACATGTACACACATGCTCATCACAGGACCTCAGAACAAACCATAGGTAAGCAATCCCTAATACATGCACACATGTACACACAGTGCGCACAAACAAACACACACATGCTCATCACATGTCCTCAGAACATAGGTAAGCAATCCCTAATACATGCGCACACACGCACGCACGTGCACACACACACACACACACACACACACACACACACACACACACACACACACATACATACACAGAACAAGCATTCCTGGCATCTTTAGATAAACTGACCTATTTTCTTAGAATTTGAGGAGAAATAATAATCAGAATGCCAGTATTGTTAATATCATATTATAGATATTTCTCAGTATCATCTCGAAATGGTTCCCAGATTAGAAAAATTACTTTAAGATACATACAATAGATGTGAAAATGGCAAAGTATCCAGACGATGAGGTCGACAACGTTCGCAGTCCCTAAGCCAATACATACAATAGATGTTTATTGTTATTGAATTATGTAAATTTTATGGGAATGTTACAGATCCAGATGAACCCTGTGACATTTGTGGAGAGAGGCCGCCAGTATGGAAGTGTACTATATGTGATGGCAAGATGTTATGCCAAGACTGTGATGTAACGTGGCACAAACACCCGCGCAGGAAGACCCACCAGAGGGAGCGTGTGTGGTCACCAGAAACCCCCACGGGCCCTCACGTACCCCACCAGTCCCCCACACAGAAACTCTCGGGGGACATCATGCCTGACACACTTAGAAATGTTGACAGTGAAATCCCTGCTGTTGTTGCCGCATCAAATGTGTCTTCTAGTTCTGTGATAAGTGGGATGCCTGTAAATTTGCCGGCAATGTTGAACTCTGAGACAGCAGCCTCTTCTAGCATCGCACCAAGTGCAGGATCTGGGCCATTCATTCCAGCAATGGTGATGTCAGGAAACGTGCCATCCTACCACAATTCACCATATTCCACCAACAGAAGCAGCTTTGATAGCTCCAAAGCTGATCTTCCTAATTTGTCTATATTAAATAATTTAATTAGTGGTGGAGTTAGTCAATCCAAAGAATTTAGAGGTCAAAGAGAACCTGAAAGTGAAGGTCGGTCAGTTGTGAGGGAAGTTCCCAAACATTCTGTTCAATCTGATCAACAAGTGCCTAAAAATCAAGAAATTATGGTGAAACAAGTTTTGTCATCACCTTGTAGACTCGATCAAATAAAAGCACTACCTGATGTAGAACGGCAGAGAATAGAATTAGAAAGAATGCACTTGGAATTTACTGCTACCATTGACGATTTTGATTTTCGGATTAGGAAAATCATTATTGATGATTCACAATTCTTTCGCAACCCAGAATATTTAAACTTCACCACATCAAAAGATCAATTCATCAAAGAGAGGATAAAATTGGAAGAATATCAAAGAACTGTAGAGGACATTATCTTACAAAAACAAAATTTGATACATAAACAAAGAGAAGCAGAAATAAAACAACAACTAAAAACTCCACCCGGTAACCGATATGTGCCTCCAGATTCTGTGTACAAGTGGTTAAATAGAAATAGTTCTCAAGCTAGTGAACAGGGAGCTGTAGGGGGCACAGGTGCAATGTATCGAGAAAATCAGCCATTCAACACCCAACAACAACAAGAATACAATTTGAGGATTGAGGAGGCTCATATGCAGCAGTTAAGGCAAGCGGGTCAGCCTATCTCAGGTGGACCCCAGGTCCAACAGAATACCCAGCCCTCAGGAATAGAACACATTCAGCCACCATCATTCTCACCCCATCCCATCACCAAGAACACATATCGCCATGTTCCTGGGTTTCCTGTTCAGACAGTACAAGGGGTGAGACAAAATTTGGTGATGAACCCCCCAGACAAGCACAAAATGGCAGAGGGAGGAGAGATGCCTGGACAAAGTATGCCAACTTTACAGGGCACTGCCAGGCATGTGAGAATTAAAGAACCTGACCGCCCCAGACTGGTTATAAGTGAGAACGAAAGGAGAATAAGTGAGAGAGAAAGAAGTATTAGTGCGACATCTGGTGGATCCACACCGGGAGAGTACAAGGGGGTATGTCCTACGTGTAGTGGCATCACTAATTATTATTCCGACATTTGTGAGAACTGTGCTACAGAAATACCAGAATACGTAAAAAGGATTATCCCACCTTCACCACTGACGCCAAACATAACAGAGCCACCAGGGGACAGCACTGGCAATGACAGCAGGGAGACATCTGGCTCACCTGAACCAAACTATCTGAGACACAGACGAACAAACTCTGGGTCAAGCACTGGGAGTGCTGGCAATTCTGCACAACGTTTAGGAGGCCATCCCTTCAGGTGGCGCTGTGAACATTGTACCTTTATGAATGTTGCTGGATCACGTGCTTGCGATATGTGTAGTAGAACCACGGCTAAGCCAGAATTGATTATGGACCCAGAGATCAGAAAAAGTAGTGTTGAAAGTCAGCAGGTGGCAGCACCATCTGGTGGAGGAACCATCAGTGGAGCTCAAAGATCTACAAGCACCACAAGCTCAGAACCTAAGAGTATATACATAACATACCAAGTAGAGGAGGAAAAGGTAAGAACAAGACATTGACATTTTATTTGATATTGCAGTAATTTTATATATCCTTTCTTCATTTGTGTGTATTAAGGTATTAACAATGTTTGGGTCAATGTGTCGTTTACTGCTTTAGCCATGTGTGGCCAAACAGGGTAAAGCAACAATGTTTTGTTACCTGGAGAACAAATAAACTTTTGATCAAGATAGATTTTTTGTAAAGACAAAAGGATTTGTAAGGACAAAAGAATTCTTGAAAACTAGCATACTCACTTCATAATATACAAAATGATTAATTGGTTAAATTTCACACATGTAGAAAGGCAGGAATTTTATATATTTGTCAAGGTCAAGGAAAAATCAGGGAATTTTGACTTTTGAACTTTGGTCAGCAAAAAACAGCACTTAACAATTGTGTCAGGGAAAGCTGGTTTTGATCAAGGAAAATTGGTTCTTCTGAGAATGGTTGAATTTTTATCATAATCAAAAGATTTGGAAATAAAAACAAACCTGATATACAAAACATAAATTTTATGATATCCATAAATACAAGTACTGGTAGGTACATTTTAAAACAAGTTAAAATCTTTATTGATATTAGAAATATGACAAATTTGATCATGTTGTTGTTGAATTGGACTGTGAAAAATCTAATTAAGTCAGGAAAATGTCAGTATAAGGTCAGGTAATCAAACAAAAATTTATCCATGTGGCAATCCTGACTTTGATATCTGATCATAACCCACAGATGATTCAAGAGAAAAAGAGGGCCCAAGAAGAATTCAAGAGGCAGTTAGAGATGGAGGAAGCAGCACGTAAGTCTGGCGTGGACCCTAACATCATCCGAGAAGCACCAACCCAGTCTCCCAGCATGCAGGCAACGACCTCTTCACCACTGCCTGACATCACAAGTGCCAACCTCTGGCCAGGGGGAGCCAGACCCAAACACACAGTGAAAAACTTAGAACCCCTGCACATTCCAGTGTCGAGTGATCCACTCTCCAAGGTCGCGACCTTTAGTCCTGTGATAAAAGGAGGTAGAGATAAGAAAGAGGAAGAGACGGATGTGAGGACGCAGCTAGAGGAGATAGCGGAGAGGAGGAGGCAGGAGGAGGAGGCTCAGCATGGCAGGCAAATTGTATCAGTCATGAGGGTAACTAGATTATTATATTTATTAACTCAACTTACACAAGTTAACTTTTTTTAATATTAATTTGAGAATTTAGTAGGGGCTTCATATTTCTGACACAAAAAGTCTGTAAAAATCTGTTAGAGTCTAAATATTAACCAATATAACAAAATCCCTGCAAATTTAGTAGGGATTAATAAAAAATAAACTTCTCATACCCAAACCGGTGCCTTGACCTACTTCAATTTGGACTTCATTTTGACCTTGACACAGTGACCTCACCGTAAAAAAATTATGTATGTCTAGTGTGTGGAAGTTATGTCCAGTTTATGGAATTATGTCTGGTGTATGGAAATTATGTCCATTTTATGGAAATTATGTCCTTTGTATCTCTACAAATAATACTATAAGGTACTTCATATTTGAAACATAATTTACCACAAACTCTAACCTGCAGTCATCTTGACAAGAAAATGGCTGTGCTTTCTATTGTCCTTTGATAAATATGTTCTCATTCTATTTTTATAAGACAAATATGAAGAGATTGGCAAAAAAAATAATGACAGAAATTAAATAAAAATTGTAAACATCTCTTTAACAGTTTAGATTAGTATTGTTGGTAAATTTTTAATTCACAAAAATAATTGCAGGAAGTTAAGCAACACCAATTATTAAATTGAACTTGAAACTAAATTTTTTTTTGTCCTGCATGATTTGGTTGATTCCCAGGCCTAAATTATCAATTTGAAAGCGACCAAATTGCTTCCTGAAATTGTGCTCCTATATAGTCCCAATTTTATGGTCCATGAAATGCATGAGGTTTGAAAACTATTTTGATCTGAAAGACATTGCATACAAACTTTTTATGAATATTTTGTAGGCTGCAGAGACTATTGGATTTAGTGTGGAAGAGATTGAATTGGCCTTGCGTCTGTGTAAGAACATTCCACCTCTGACCTGGATGAAGGAGATGTGGCCTACAATGATCGCCAATGCTGTTGCCATTGTGACATCTGAAGGTGATTCAGATGTAGACTGCATAAGTAATATGTCAGAGACCGAGGCCAAGGAAGCACTTCTGAGAACAGAAGGCAACATGGAAGAGGCAGTCAAACTCTGTGTGGAAAGAAGGAAAGAAAAGGTCAGTGGTATTGGCATGCATGCTAAAAAAAAGTGGAAGCCAAAAGATTTGTCAGAATTTATCAAACCAAATTTTTATACAAAAAGCTACACTTCGTGGCACGTTATTTCCTGTAAAAGAAGTTAGCCACAGAAGCTCACTGATTTCATATAGGGACACCACTTGAATTTCATAATTTTTAAAAAGATCTCTTGTAGTTTCTTTTCGGCTTAAAGAAAAATCTGATTAAGTTTTTATTTTACATTTTAGCTAAAAAGACATAGTCTCAGTAGTACTTTCTTGATGAGATTATTTCAATTTTGAATATATTCAATTGAGATTTTTTTAAATCTTCCGCCTACCCTATTTTTGGGGTTCATCTTAGTGGAATCAAAGTCAATTTTCATTAAGGTTTCATGTGAAAAACAAGTCATTGGGAAAATAATAGAGGTGGATATATTTTCAGCTTGCAGAGCTGGTATCTGGAGCAGACACACCTGTGAGATGCAGCAAGGCAAGAGCAAGCGAGCTCCTGCTGCAGAACGGTGGGGATGTGGAAAAGGTTAAGCTGCAGCTCCTTCATCAGCAGCTAACTTTGCTGCGATGTGATTTATGGGAAGGTGCTGATCAATATCCCCAGCCCACCAGAAATAATCAGCTGGAGCTGTTTAAGAAGGTTGAGATTTCTCCTGAAGTGGAGGTCAAGGTCCAAGATAAAAACCTTGATTATGAGGTCAGTGTCCATCGAGTAGCATAGACAAAAAGCTTTACAAAGAAAACATCATTTATGAATATAATTTATAACCTTTAAATGATTTTAATTCAAAACCACATTGAAATCAAATTGGCTTGACAAAAAAAAAGAAGTTTCTTCTTTACAGAAAACTTTAAACCATTGCTTTACTCCTTTCTGGTTAATGTTCTATTCTCGGCAAAATTTAAGAAAAGTATAACGTTTATTCTGTCACCAGAAACGTGCAAGGATGATCCTTATTGAGGGTAAGCTGGCCAGTTGGGGGAGAGCCCAAACTTTGCTGGAGATCCTAGATGAAGGAACCCTGGATGACAGCATTACTGTGGAAGACATCGTCCAGGCTGTGAGCAACTATGGACACAAACAGCAAGCTATTGCCTATCTGACCAAGATGTGTGAGGTGTGCCTCACGGACACCCCTATACACAGGGTGAGTACAGTATATGTATCTTAATAATAAAATGAACGCCACATGCATATCCAGTTTATTGACCAATCAAGACAGCTGAGAAAGTAGTGGGAGTTAATGACAATTATTTCGACCAATCAGAGAGCAGCTAACTGACAATTACAAGAAGTGTCCAAAGAAACAATGGTTGGAAATGGCAGTCACTTTTTGTCTACATATATATATGTATGTACTAGTCTATCAGTAGCTGCCCCAAATGACCCTGTTGTCAATTAACATTTTTTTCTCAGTTATTTTTTCTGAGAAAGCTATCTGTGTGAGACAAGTGGTGATCACCGCTTCCTGCCTTTGCTACTATGAACACTTCTTGTAATTGTCTATTAGATGCTCTCTGATTGGTCAAAATAATTAAAATTATCTCCCACCATTGTCTTGACTGCCGTGATTGGTCAATAAACCGGTGTGTGTGCATGCTCAAAGTATTATTATTGAGATGTGTGTGTATCACTGTGTAATTTATTTATAAAAAAAATACACCAATTTTATACCGTGTCCTCCAGTACATATTTCAGAACAGTAGTATAGGGTGTCCAGCAGTGCATAGAAATTTATAATATTTCATTGAAATACTTCTGATATAAGTGAAGGTTGAAAATCAGAATATGAATTATAGGGTTCAACTACAATTCATGGAGACCAAAATTTGAGGTAATTTAAATGTGTTGTTTCTTGTGATTTCAGCTGCGATCTTTCTTCCATTGCCAATGTAAGGTGTGTGAGGCTTGTCTGAAGCAAGGTTTTGAAGTGATGATTCGCAACAATCATATCCAAGATTTAGTCTGTCTGGTGTGTCAACAACCTGATATTCAAATACAGGAAAAGGCAGAGTTCCACTTCACATACCTTGAGATGCTGGTAAAAATAAATCCTAGATTTTCTTTTAAAATTCATATTTAATTCTATTGAATTAAAGCTGGAATGTTTTGCTGAGTCTATTCTTGTACCTGATTTAGGATAGCATTTCTCATGTGGAAATTCTTTCAGTTCCAGGACAGCTGCATTTTAGATCGAGAAACACTAGAGTTATATCAGAACAAAGTGAGAGATTGGAAGTTGATGCAGGATCCAAATTTCAGGTGGTGTTCACATGTAAGTACTTTGTGAGAAAAGTCTTATTTTGACATTAATTTTTTTCTATTGGCAAAATGAGTACAAGACTTTTGCATTTATCACCAACAGTGTGACCTCGGATTCATTGGTGACCCAACAGAATTAAGGATGACCTGCCCAAACCCTCAGTGTGGACATCACACCTGCTTCCAATGCAAAAAACCTGTAAGTTGGACATGACTTCAAATATATTATGTGACAGATTGTATTCTTTGTGACGCAGAAGATGATATGACAATCATATAAAATTATGACTCTAAATTCAATGTATATGATCTTGAGCTAAATTCAACATGTAACATGTATTTTGATTGGCTAGAATTATTCTCTGCTCAAGTATGCAAGATTTAAATGATCATTTATGAAGCAGTTTCCAGAAAATATTCACAAACTTTACAAAAAAGCTGTGATCAGCATTGCTCAAGGGCCATTGGCCTATGCTTATAAATGTGTTTGAGCAGGGTGTATTGACACATATTTATATTGAACATGGAATATAAAGTGAACATTACCAAAGTTTAAGAGATGGATATGGTGATGATGTGAGTGTGTGATATTGCAGTGGGAGAGGCAGCATGAAGGTTTGACCTGTGAGCAGTTCCAGCAGTGGAAGGAGGACAATGACCCACATCATCAAGCTGCTGGACTCGCTCACCACCTGGCTGAGAACGGCATAGGTCAGTACACCACCACTAAGTGGTAATCACATGCCTGGGATCACATGCCCGGGATCACATGCCTGGGATCACATGCCAAGAGTCAGGCTGACTACACCTGTATATATCATAACTGCTCACTATTCTTGAAGAAACAAATTATTTGGTCTTAATTGTCAATTGTTTCACAGCATATTTTTATCATGACAGTGTAGTAGCTTAGACTGTTGATAGGAGTTTGAACAATTTAAAATGAAACCTTTTTCAAAAAGATGAAATGCACAAGAATCAGCCACACATTATTTGATTCATTCTGTGCAATATGTGTTAACTCATGTTGACTCGTGTAACTCATGTAAATGATGAAATTGGCCAGTTTGAACTTTGTTGATTTTCTACCTCATTGCATACAGATTGTCCAAGCTGCAAGTTCCGATATGTACTGGCCAAGGGTGGATGTATGCACTTCAAATGTAACCAGTGTAGGCATGAGTTCTGCAGTGGATGTTCTCACCCATTTCTACGTGGCGAGGTGAGTGATATATTTTTCTTCCATTTTAGGTCTCATTTTGCCATGGACATTTATTTAGTAAAATAAACCAAATTTATAGGTTTTTTTCTTGGCTTCTTGAGATGTATAACTTTTTCTTTATTAATAAAGTGAAAGAAAACAATGCACAATTTCAGAACTGTAAGTTGCTGAGGACGTGTAGTAGAGCAGGTTTACATTGCCACCATCCCAGGGACTGTCTCTTCTATATGCGGGATTATGATGTTAAACAGATGCAAAAACTGCTTAATGTGAGTTGAAATGTTTATACTATCACTGGACTAAAATAACTTTGACAGAATTATTGAGCCTACCATACTTACCGGTACCTACATTTGAATGATAAGAGTGACTGACAAAGCGAGACCACATGATCAACTGCTGCTGGTCAAGGAAAGTCAGCTTTGTTCATTGCGAGCATTATTTATGCATGTTGAAATAGGTAATCTTGTTTTAAAGGAAGTAAAGATCCTTGATTAAGAAATTCAATTTCAGGTTTCATAATTTTTAGTTACCGCAGCCTGAGGGGCACATATGGATTTGGGCTTTTTATGTGCAAGTTAATTGATTTGCCGTTCAACAAAAACATTTTTTAATATGTTATTAACTAATTTCAGTTGCAACAAAAAAAATTTACATGTGTCTCCCAAAAGTTTCCATTTCATACTCTTGATAAAATTTTACATATTCTTTCAAAATTGACATTTCAATTAATCCCACCATTTTGACAAGCAACTGGTGAGAGTATCTGGGGTCTGTCAGCTGCCTTGATAAACATAAATTATTCAAGTCTAATGTACAAGTAGAAACATCCTTATGATGTCTGTCCATTTTCAGGATAATGATGTGGAACACAATGTGGTGCCCCCTGCAGGCAAGGGGAGAAATGAACGATGCCCAGTAATGGAGCAGAAAGAGACACCTAGTGGTATGCTGGATGAGGCCTGTGGAAAACCAGCGCCTGACAACTGTGCTGGTCTCTGCGAGTAAGTTAACAATATTCAGTGTCCCTCAAACATCTGTACCAAAATTGATCTTTGTATGGTATTATATATTGTATGTGCTACTGTAGAGATATGTAATAAGAAGTACATACTGTTTTCTTATAGGTTACACTACAAGGAATACCTGGTTGGCCTGATCAACAAACATAACATAGATCCAGTAATCATCATGGACATCAATGAGCTCAAGCTACAGCTCACCAGACTCAATAAGAATGTGCCAAAGCGAAATCCAAATGAGAATAATGCACAGTACAAGAACAGGCTTAAACAGGTAAGTTAAGTGCTTGCTTTGACTGTTATCATCCCTTATGAAGCTTTTTTATGCTGTTAGGGTCCAAATTTCCTTGAGGTATGGGATTGAAACCCAAATTAGCAGAAAATAATCTCAAAATCTCTAAATTGAGTCATTTCTGGGCTTGCTTTCTGAGATGATGTACTGAAAATATAGGGTAGAAGTCTCCACAATAGAATGTCAGTAAAATGCATCAGTCCCCAGAAAGCTATTTATTATTACCACTTTGTTCACATTAATTGCTTGAGAAAACTGTTATGCAGTAAGTGCAGAAATATAATTTAAGGACATGAGTTTCTGCTAGTAAATTGTTATGATAACAAATTATTCTGCCAATCCATCCCTTGAATCATTCAACCATTTCAAAATTTCATGAAAATCTAGACGGTTCTATAATGTTAAAAGTCATATGACAAGAATTTTTTTAAGTGGTAAATCTTTAGATTTCATACCTCTGAGAGACATCTGACAATTTTTTCTGCAGTCTGATGTTTAGTTTAGCTATAATCTAAGATCTTTGAACCCCCAGGGTAATTAACCTACTCCCTTGACCTAGAACTGGGTCAGCAGGCTGCCTACGTCATTGCGCCCCGCATGCATCTCCTGCACACATATTCCTCCTATGTCTGTACATGTATAACAGCTGATGTCCTTTTTTCTACACAAATAACATCCATTGAAAATATGATTAATGGCAAAACTTAAGGCTGTAAAATAGAGACTTGCATTTACATCAGCTTCCCATCCCACAATCCCTACTTTAATTGAAGAAAATAAACAAACATGACTTAACTGGGTATAGTGTCTGAAATATGGCCTGCTCTACTCTTATCAGTTTCAAGACACTTATAAGCTAGCCCTAAACATTATGGAATGAAGTTTAGGGGTTTTCAAACTGTAAATGGAACATTGAGATGACACTTTTAAAATATCTATGAATTATTTTTAGTTGATATTTCCATATTATTTTACACTGAAAAATTATTTATTTATTTGTTAACCAATGACCAGTAACAATATCAATTGGTTGAATATTATTCATATTCAGTAATGTTGAGCTAAACTTTGTTTGACATAATTGAAAAAAAATGTTTTGAAAGCATTCGACACATATTTCTAGATCTGTTTCATTGCTGGAAATTATTTTGACTTCTAAATTTTGAGGTCTGGTTATATATTATTTATGCATTGCAGTTGTATTTCAATGGCCATTTGAAATGTTTAGTTTGGTATTTTTCTAATGTCTGTCATTGCGTGACAGTGGGTACCCAACTAAATCATATATCAGTATTTATATACAAACAGACAAAGGAATTTTGAATAAAAATAGAAATTCTGTAAAAATGATACTAAACTTTGAGATTTCAACATTTCTTTCTCAACAAGGAAATGACTTTGACCATAACATTATGATAAAGAATAGTTCAGTCAGTCCCTTGTAGGATCTGAATAATCTCAAGAGGCAGAAGTAAGTTTGCCAAACTCAACTGGGAGGCTGGCTGTATTCCTGTCCTCCCCATCATTACAGGCAGAATCCAAGTGACTATGATGTGAAACATGATCTGACCTACTATCCACATGTGCTAATTAGGCCACCAGTGGTTCAAAGATGTTATCAACACTCATGTTATTACTTATAAATTACAATCCCTCAAGACTTTCACTGGCTTGGAGTGGTTTGTTTTGGACATGAAGGGCGAACATGCGTCACTTCCGGCAAAATCTCAGCAGCCCTGATTTGACCCACATAAAAAGGGGCGTGTCCAGCAAATCACTTTGATCCACTATAATTCTGTACTCCATTTATAAAAATGTGTAAAACATGTTGAAATGCAATGTCCATGTATTGTAATATATTATGGCACAATATAAACATTTTCACAATTTTCTTGTCATGTGACTTTTAAAGTATTTATACATGCATGTAGCAGTATTAAAGCTGGTGAATGACATTGAATATAAATGAGAAACTTTGAATATTCTAGAATGTTTAGAATTGTTTGACCTTTCTATGAGTTTAGAGTACAGTTAAGGTTAGAGTCCAGTTATTGCATGATCTTTGTAGGAATTATGTGCTGTGCTGATGTAAGATTTATGCCATATATAAACTATGTAGTCAGAGATTTAGATTTGAACCTTTAAATTGTAAAAAATATGTAAACGATTGTCTTAAATTGTAAACAACATGTAAATGATTGTCTTGCAGGTCATACAAAGAGATGTACCTCTACAAACAAGAAAACAGGACAGGTGATATCACATCCAGTTCCAGTGAAGAAGATAACAGCATTAACTGGTTCCAGAGGATAGAATGAAGGACTTTGTTGCAGATGATGCAAAATTATGCCTGTCTATTTATGGATTTTAATTTACATAGTAAGAGATTGTGATAATAAGGTGCTCCGTGCTTTTGTTAGGATAAATAAGTGACAGATTGAAATAATTTTATTTCATATTTATTAACATTAAAATTTTTTTAAATAATAATGTTATTGTCTGAGAAAAGAAAGGAGTTTTTGGATGCAAATCTGTGTCCTGTACCGATCACTATGTATGCCCATTTCAGGCCAAACAGCAAACCCCATTGACTATTATTACCGTGTCAGATATCCTACTATCTCACATATTCGGAACAAGACACAGATTATTAGACACAGCATAATGCTGGCTTCTTATTTGACGACAGCTTGAATTTTTTATTGTTCTGTGTATGTTTGTTTTGTCAAATGGCCTCCAGAGACCACAGTATGAAATTTTAAATGCCATTAATTTATTTTTTGTGGGGCAATACTATTTCCATGGTTTTACCAAATTGCCAAATGTAGGATTATTTTCATACAAAAAACCTTTGATATCAGAGAAATGATTTTTTTATCTCATCTTCAGATTGTTTTGTTATCCATATGAATGTTTTTCAAATAAAATATCATTGAAAACATTATTATGGCCTGGTATCTCATTTGATGACAACATTAAAGACCAAAATATTATACCTTAGCAAAACCGTACATATTTCCAGGAACCCATATACTCGGGGGGTAAAAACATGAGACATATTTTTGCAAAAATAAGTTTTTGAAAATAGAAATTATTTTTTCGAGTTTGAAATTGATAATGAGCTTTCTATTAATTAAAGAATGTATCCCATGG
Source organism: Amphiduros pacificus (assembly GCA_949316495.1). NCBI lineage: Eukaryota > Metazoa > Annelida > Polychaeta > Phyllodocida > Hesionidae > Amphiduros > Amphiduros pacificus. The sequence goes on along the minus strand of OX439001.1, from coordinate 50,098,355 downwards.
TTGTTGCATGCAGTTTATACATTGTTATGGACTTTGTACATGTTATGATCAACAACATTGAAAATCACATGACCACTCATAAACTACTACAGTGACTGGTAACTGTCCGAAACCGGCAGTTGAAGCTCAAGACATTTTTAACTCAGTCAAATATTGAGTAAAACTGTGCTTTACTAATTGCAATTGAGCTGAATGTTATGCTTTACACATCCTTTCAAAACATTAAAAGTGTTTATTTGTTTTAACAGCACAAATGGTCGTATCACTATCAAATGACGTCAGAAGTGGTGACGTAACCAACATCATCGTATAACTGAATCTAAAACTCGGACAAATTGCATGTTTGCTGAATGCGTGAATATCCTGCTAATTCTGTAAATATTGAATGAGTATCATTTTTACTCCACAAGCCTCTAAGACTGACCATCTTCTATTGACGTGAGCAGTTTTTATCCAGTTATGAAAGGTTTTGTGAAAAATCGGGAGTGAAAAACATGAAAATGTCCGGATCAAACTGCCAGTCACTGTAAAATAAAATTCTCATCAAAGTGGAAATGATATCTCTTGAATTGAATGCAATAGAAAAGGGATTTTATGAAGAATTGTGCACCATTCACAAGAATACTATATATATATATATATATATATATATATATATATATATATATATATATATATATATATATATATATATATATATATATATATATATATTTATATATATATATATATATGTGTGTGTGTGTGTTTTGTCTCGTGGTTTACATACCAATTTTAAAATAAAGAAAGAAATGCAACAAACTGGTGTAAGATTATCTGTTTCATGCTTCTGAAATAGCACTAAAATATTTTGTACTGATCAACTTATTTGTTAATGCCTGGTTGAGATTAAAATCTAATCATAAATTTTGTTTCAAATGATAAACAGTTGGTAAATCATTTCACATTGGGTTACCTATATTTGGGATATGTGTACAAGTGTACAATAAAGTATTAATATGTAAAATCCATCATTAAAGCATGCCAAATATAGTGGATACCTTTTGTATAACTAGTATGATTTATTCAGCACAATATGTCAGAGAAGTATTTCATTGGAGGCCTTGTGTTGAATCTTTATGTATCATATGGAGCAAGGCACAGGCATTTTTTGTGATATATGTTATAGAATGGTGATATTCCTGCCAAATTTCATTGAGATTCACTGTTTGGTGAGAACCAATTTTATGCAGAGATTTATGGTAGGTTCTCTGAGTATTTAAACTATGGGGGAATATCGTGATAATGAAAATACTGAATATTTTTTGTATTGTCAGTGCTGCCTGGTGATCACATAGTTTAATTGTAATATAATGCATGTTCAAATTCAATGATAAAATTGCATTTGTGTTTGAAAATGCATCTAATTTTGTACAATAAATTTATTATTGAAGCTACAGAAAGTTTGTATGTTTTTTATACATTTGTGTTGGTTGTCTGAGCTGACTCAGACAGCCAAGATATTTTTCCCTTTCCCAAATATTGATACATTGTGTCTGCCAATCAAGATTACTCTTTCATTTCCATGAAAATATAATCCACCCAAAACTGGGTAAGCTTTGAAAATAATGCATTTTGTTCATATAAGAAATGACCCTCCTCAAAAAGGCTACTCTACAAGATAAACAATATAACTGAAAGCTGGGAGCAATATAACATATACAGTATATGATGTTAATTTCAATAAGGTCAATGATTTATTATTATTACTTCAAAGTGTTTATCGTTAAAATCTGGCAATAATATGAATTAACACACTGTGTTAAAAGTCACTGTTAAATTTCCGAATATCACAAAATCTGCATACCAGGTTCAGTGGCTCAGTTAGTTACAGATGTGCCACCTGGTGCAAAAGAACTTAGGTAACTCTTCATCTTCATTAGTTCGAGGTAGCAATGAACGACTTCCTGTTTATCTCCCAGGCGACGTTTACAAAATGGCTGCAAAGAGCGTAATCGAATGGTACAAAATCTAATGTATTTTGTGTGAATATAACATGACTATCGGATGGATATGGCTGAAATACAACAGGTGATAAAATGTGATCAGAGATTCATTTAAAGTTACAATTCAAACTCACGGTAAACGGAAATGTGCCTAAAGTTACGGCTTAAGTTTCGTCTTGCCTGAGATTTAGTGAGAACTCTTCGATTTGCAAATTATTTTGATTTTGCAACTGTAAATGTTTTACCAACTCTTGGTTTGTCATCGTACATAACCTGAAGTATACGTATATTCAATATAGTATATAGACCAAATGAGTCATATGTGATTGTTAGACCCCTATATAAAAGATGGGAAGGACATCAACATCCACCACCAGCAACAAATCAAATGGGATGAATGTCAGCATCCCCATTCTTCTGGCTTAATGAAATTTTTTGTATTATTCTGAAGAGCTGCACATCTACATGTACATCAATATGTTTACTCCGCAAAACCAAATGGCATCCCGCCGAGAGTGCGAGGTTGCACTAAGGGGTGCAGCTGATACACACCAGCTGCTTGTTGCCAACCTTTATACTCTGGCAAGGGAGTTCCTGAAGGATGCCGAGCTACCTGGTTCCAATGTAGTTAATTTAGGGGGAAGATTCTTCCAGTCAGTCACTGTCCTTGGAAAATAGGTGTATTTATAAGGGTTGCAGCTTGTCGCCATTTCGATATAGCGAATTCCATGGTTTTTCCGTGTAGGAGCTGATTTCATTTTGACATGTTCTGGAAGTTTCAAAGCTATTTCACCATGTATAGCCTTGTACAATAAAACCAGCCTCTGTGTCCTTCTTCTCCCTGCTAGTGAATCCCATTTTAGGTCTTCCAGGATTTTTGTTACAGTGCCTGTTTCTCTCTTCCAGTTGCCAGACACAATCTAGCAGCTCGTCTTTGAACTGATTCTATGCGGTCTATATCATTTTTGAGGTAAGGGTCCCACACGCTTGATGCATATTCTAAGTGAGGGTGCACAAATGTATTGTAGGCAGCCTCTTTGATATTTCCTGGCACATATTGAAATTCCTTCTTACATATCTTTGCAGACAATGTTGTTGATATGTTCATCCCATTTCATATTTGTTTGGAGCTCAACAACAAGGTAGTGATGATGTTCAACATGTTGCAAGATGTGACCATTTAATGTATCTTGTATCAAGAGCTTGGCTTTTTTTCTTGCTGCTCAGGGTGTAGCATTTCTGAGCATTGAAGTCCATTTGCCACTCACTTGACCATTCCTCCAGCATATTTAGGTCTTCTTGCAGTTTTACTGCATCTTCGTCATCTTCAACTATTCTATATAGGAGGCTGTCATCAGCAAAGAGCCTTATGTTTGAATATTCTGCAATAAGTGCTTGGCCAGTAATCAGAGAGAGAGTAGCTGAGTCACAGGCCCGATGCATGCTTTTATTCCACTTACATGTCAGGTCATGCTGATCATCAGTTTCATGTATTGCATTAGGGAAGTTATTGAATGCATTTTGATACTAACCATCATTTCATTTCAACCTGATTTATTTGAATTTTTGGACAAACTGACTATTCAACTTGCCTTTGTTTCCTTAAACAGTCTTTAAACTATACTCCGCCCACCTTGTTGTGAGTCACATTCCACAACATACCGATATATTTACTCAAGTCAGCTAGGGAACTCACAGTTCACACTTGACTTCAACCATGACATTGTCATTCCCTTTCAAGCTGAAATGAATGTTTTTTTGCCTGGATTTTCGGATAAACAGAAATGATGTGTCTGTGGATGCAATCCCCACAAGTTCAATACTTTCCCTAATGCAATACAGAAACTGATGATTGGCATGACCTGACATACAAGTGGAATAAAAACACACATCGGGCCTGTGGCTGAGTAAGGCCGTGTTTCCATATGTGCAGTCCGTAATGCAGTGCGCAATGCAGTGCGTCATGCAGAGCTTCATGCGGTGTTCACATGTATGCGTCAGTTTTGTGATGTTTTCACGGTCAAACTTCCAATTTGGTGCCAAATTTAAACTTGCAACCTATGGGAAACATACGCGTCACTCTATGCGTCAGATTTTCATTTGTTACCCTATGCGAACGGCTATGCGTCAATTTGCTTATGGATGTCATTACGGACAGCAATACGCATACATGGAAACACCTGCATTGTTCAGTATGCTGTGCGATAAAAAATTGACGCAATGCATGATGCGCTGCATGATGCACTGCACATATGGAAGCTTAAAGCTAGGCAGGGTTTTGTAATTAATGTCAAAATTGCTTAAACTCCTGTTGATAAAGGAATCTATTTTTCAGATATCTGAGTAACAAGTTCTAAACAAGATGCCACCAAAAGGATGGGGAAGGCGCCATGCCGGAAAGGTTGACACTAAGTTAGAAGATGATATTCTATTCAAGGAAATAGGAGGTCAATTGGAAGCTTCTAACTTTGATTATTCTCAATGGCAAAGGACTGGGAGATCTGCTAAAAGAGCTGCAGGATCAAGAAGACTGCCACCTGCTCCCACACATCATGCCATCTCCATTTTGGATAGACCAGCTACAGGTATGCTTTTCAAGAGAATTAGTTACAAGATTGAATTAAAATTTAAATTCTTAATGTTTATTCTGTGAAGATGTGATATAATTCTCATTACCCGAGTTTCAACATGTGATCCATCAGGTGTCTCTTGTGTCAGAATAACGCATGCAGGGATAGGTTTGTTGACAGACAGCTGACATGATGAATAACATTCTGTTTGGTTTGAAGAAATATAATAATAATATTTTGGCAAAAAATTGATGTGCAGAGAAAAAAGTTTGAAATCTTGAGGAGAATCTTGAAAAAAATAGACAGTTATGGATGTAATAGATAAATTAAACTATAATGACATGATAATCAGCATATGATACTACTTTAAACCTGAGAGCAATATAACTAATTTATTATTGCTCTCAGTTTAAACCAAGCTTACATGTCACCTGCATGACAGATTTTAACATACCAGCTGGCAGTATGGCCCATGCAAGCAGTGAGAATTAAATAGTGGATATTTAGAGAGGCTAGATTAAGATTACTGGTACATCACACAATTCATTAGTTAGTCTTTCTGCGAAGCTTTATAGGCACAAGTTAGGGTGATTGTTGTTTAAATCTAAGAGTAATCAGTGAACATGGATCAATTTAATAAATGAGAATTTGAGATATATCCACAGTAAATTTTCATATTTGAAGAGTTAAAACAGGATTAAATCAATTTGATATTGACTTTCCTTACAGTTGCAAGTGGTGTGACTGGCATTTCTAGTATAGCTGGAAGACAAGCATATTCTGCCTCCTCTTCCCAATGTAGACATGGACGTCACAAAAACGACTTGGGTCCTGCAGTGGATGAAGCTGAAGAAAAACGCAAGGCAGAAGCCATAAAAATATTACAACTGCGAATACAAGCCAGGAGAAAAACCATCGATGAATACAGAAAAAGACAACTTGAATTGTATCCTTGAAATTTTACTTTTTTCACATAAAATTTTCATAGATAAAATGTTACTATTATGGGGAATTACTTCAAGGTATCAAGCATTTAAACTGTAAGTTTCTTTCAACGTAAAATACAAAGCCCAAATGGACATTAGAACTGAGCGTTTAAGCCAGTTTAAATACGTCAAAAAAAAATAAAAAAGGTAGCCCTCATCCGGGCATTCTCACCACCTCAGCGACACCTATCGCTCATCTTCCCGCTTCCGCGCCATATTTGATTTTGACGTGAACGAACAAAGATCGAGTTCGTCATTTGAGCGGGGAAATTCCTAATTCCTTCCAGTAAAATTGATTTAGTGAAGAGATATACGTCTATTACAAGATAATACGAGTGAGAAGAAGAATACGAGCTGGACAACACAAATATTCTTCAATAAAAGACAGGTTTGGAAACACGCTTTGTGCATTGTGGAAAAAACGAGGTACGGTAGTTTTTATACAAATTATTCGTATTCAAGACTCATTTATATCATATGAAGGTATATAAATGAGGTAAAATGGAAATTATGTAAGTATTGGATGTTCATAACGTGTTAAATATTGGAAATTAAAATTTTCTGTATTATCGCTCAGCTCACGTGGGTGGTCTTGTAGCTGGCGGTTGTATATTACATATAAACGTTATGAATGTACTAAGATGCATCTATAGCATATGAAGGTATATAAACATAATGTGTTAAATATTGGAAATTAAAATATTCTTGTATTATCGCTCAGCTCACGTGGGTGGTCCTGGAGCTGGAGTTGGTATTTCAATTCAATTCAAAGTGTTAATTATTGGAAATTATATCATGTTCAATGAAAATTGTTGTAGAAATGAGTTACTATAACAGAAGAACTTATGAAGAGAGGAAGAAGGATCGGTGGCATAACTATGGGAAACAGAGAGATAGAGACCCTAGTTATGAGGTCCATAGAGATGAGAGGTCGAGGTCCGAGACGGTTCGTCCGGTGGGTAGATCTGGGTGGACTGGAGATGATCATGAGTCATCCAGAAGGCAGTGGACTGATCATAGGAAAAGTTCTAGGGATAGATCTAGGGATAGACATAGACCTAGAGATCACTCACATAAGAAAAAGAAGAGAAGAGATAGATCCAAATCACCTAGATCAAGGTCTCCCAGAACAAAGAGAAGAAGGGATTCGCCTGCAATGAATAAGGAAGATGTGGTGTGGGTGGAGAAGGAAGGCAGTGTTCCTGAAGACACATCACTTGAAGAGGAGATGTTTGGTCCACTTGAACCTAACACTGTGAGAAGTAGGTTTGAGGTGGGTAGATCAGATGACAAAGTGTCTGATGGTGAAGAGGATGGTGAGTCAGGTGATTTATTAGAGAAGAGAAGAGTGGATTTATTATTAAAAGCAGTGAGTGACATGGCAAATGGTGAAGAGGTCACACAAGGAACTTTAAATGAACTGTTAAAACAAGCTTCGGCAAAATCTTTTAAGGATAGAGCTGAAACAGCTATGGTAAATCAAGGGTTACAGGTGCCTGTAGGTGATGTGATTAAAGAAAAGGCGTTGTCTAATCCTAACCCAAAGAAGGCTTCTAAGAAGTGTAAATTTGCAGTCTCACCTTTGTTGTCTGGTGAATTAGAAGAAATATGGAAGAAACAAATGTGTGGCCTGAAAGGTAATGAAGTGTGGGACCCCATGTCGGCAGAGCCACCTAGTAGTCATTTTCAAAAGAATGTACCAAAACCAAAAGTGGCAGAAAAGTGGTATAAGTTAGCAGAAGATGAGAAGACCATACCTGTGGCAGGTTACAAGATTGATGCTGTTTTTAAGAACTAAAGTTCTGTTACTGAAATCAAATGTTGATGTGTCAAATAATACTGTGTTGTCTGATCTAATTAGATCATTTGAACATGACAGACCAAGGAGGCCAAATCCTTTTCCCAAGTGGAATTTGGTCCTGGTACTGCAGACTTTGTGTAAGCCTCCGTTTGAGCCTCTACATACGGCCTCAAACAAAATACTAACTTTCAAAACAGTGTTTTTGTTGGCTTTGGCGTCAGGCTCTAGGTGTAGTGAATTACATGCTCTGGATGTAAAACAGTTGACGTTCCGTGACCATTGGAAAGAAGTACATTTAGCTCCAAATCCACAGTTCTTACCAAAGAATTTTGACTATAAATCAGGTGGAAGAAGTTTTAGTGGATTCATGATCGAGGCGCTCAAACATAGGTTGGGCCCAGGGTTAGAAGAGGATGCCAAGTTATGCCCAGTGAGAGCTTTAAGATTTTATCTGGATAGAACCAAGGAGTCTAGAAAGGAATCTTCTCAGTTATTTGTAGCTATACAAGAGAAGAAGAGGATGGCAGTGTGTAAGAATACGATAGCTTCTTGGCTAAAGCAGACTGTCAAGTTAGCTTACGAGGGATGTCCAGAAGAGATAATCAAAGGACTCAGTCTTAATGCACATGAAGTTAGAGCATTGGCGTGCTCAGCTGCATTCTATGGAAATACTTCAATGAAAGACATATTACAGGGAGCTCGATGGGAAAATCAGACCACTTTCACTACATTCTACTTGAGAGATGTGTCCCAGGACCTAGAAGGTCTAAAGAGACTAGGTCCAGTTATGGTGGGGCTACAAACAATATAATATGTACAATATAATGTGTATTATGTCCAGAACCAGGCATAGGAAGATGGCTCCGAAGAGATCCTCCACGAGATCATCTTAATGCCAAAATATATGTTATAAGTGATTAAGGAATCCAAAACAGTCTCAAGATGACCCTGAAGAAATCCTCCACGGGTATCTGATGATGATGAGGATAGTTAAGAGGAAGAATTAGAAGATTAAGAAGGTGGATGAAGATTAGAGGATTAAGAAGAAACCTAGGAGTTAAGAAGTTTGAAGTATTAGTAATCCCAGTGTCAGCTATTGAGACACATGGTGAGTGTCATTATTTGAACCTAGTATATATTTATATATATCTATTAGTACTAATAATATAGTTACTGGTTCTTGGATGTGTACAGTATCTCAGACTAGTCATATCCAGAATTAGTTATCAGCAAGAAGGTAAAATACTTGGCTTAATCATCATTCCAGTATTTTAATGTAGCTGATATCAAGTTATTTCTCAATTACCTCAAGCAGAATCAGACCTCTTGTGACACGCAAGCTCGATCAAGTGGTCCTGCTTGAACTCAGGGTGAAGATCTTGGCTTATCCATTACTCCAGACTTCATCTGGGTTGCTAGGGTAGCAAAATGTGGCAAAATAACAGTATGTTACTCACAAAAGTTGTTCTGATACTGTTGTTGATGTTGTAAGAAAAAAGGGAGGAGCCGAAAATTGGTGCCACTTATCTGAAAGAAATAACAAGGATGGAATGACTCTAGGACTAGGTCCTGAGTGATTTTGTCTAATTAATAAAAGTATGCACACCTATCAAATGGGATGGAATTCCGCTCAAAAGTCCCACCTCCTTGGGAGGAATTCTGTTCTAATGTCCATTTGGGCTTTGTATTTTACGTTGAAAGAAACTCACCAAATTTTATTAATGTGAGTGTTTCTTATCAACTAAATACAAACCCAAATGGAATCTGCTGGCCCTCCCACCTCCCCGCAGTTGAGTGTCATAATCAAATATGGCGCGGAAGCGGGAAGATGAGCGATAGGTGTCGCTGAGGTGGTGAGAATGCCCGGATGAGGGCTACCTTTTTTATTTTTTTTTGACGTATTTAAACTGGCTTAAACGCTCAGTTCTAATGTCCATTTGGGTTTGTATTTAGTTGATAAGAAACACTCACATTAATAAAATTTGGTGAATTTGTGTTTAAAGAGCATATCTATGTGTGAACATCATGACATATTGAAGTTTAACATAAAGTAATAAGATGTGTTGCAATAAGACATATATAGACGTTGCACTCTTAGCATATATCTGTCTCAGCCATAAGCTGCACATGATGGGTAAACACAGGTAGCATGCACTTTTTTTTACCTCGAATGAAGCTCAAAGTAGGATAACACTGTTTGACGTCATTCTGGCACTATTCAAAAGACAATACCTTTCATGATGTCATAAGCATATTTCCATACTCTGATGAAGTCATTATACCCTGCAGTGCCTCTGTGATAACGCTCCATATAAATATGATACCAAGAAAGGTGTGTGCTTTCAAGAAAGGGCTATGAATTAGGGTCTTGTTCAAATATATTTAACAGACACTCATGTATCAATTAAAAAAGTTAATAAACATGAAAGACAAATAAAATTGTCACCAAAATGTAAATTTTAAACGTTTTTTTTGTGTGTGTGTGCAAAATTGGTGCTTAATCCCTTAAAAAGTGGGTATTATAATAGTGCATGTAGATAGGGACTGGAAGGATTGCCATAAGATGTATACATTTTAGTGCAATAAAATGATTCCATTTGATTATAAAACATTATGATTTGTGCTCTTCTTAGATCAAAGTTATGAGCTTATATTCCTGTCAGTTTGGTGTATTAACCTTAATGTTCTCCAGACTTGATGAGAATATGCAGCTGAGGGTGTCAATAGATGAACAGGAAGGAGAATCCCACGAAGAAGTCAAGAAACTGCTAAGGAAATATGAAAAGTTTCGGGTTTGTATTTTTCATTGTATCAGTTGTTGGAAGTTTTTAAACTGCAGCCCCTATAACCCTTTTTTGTACCCTGCGGCCACTAAAACAGCTTCGTGGTCTAGTTGTGGTCTAGTTGTTGTGGTCTAGTTGTCTCTTCAAAGCTTTGACTTCATAAGTTATACTGCTTTCGAAGAGTTGCAAATAAGCTACTGAAAATCTTATGAGAAATCCATCTTTCAAAACACCAGCATTCAATTTAGAATTAATCTAATTTTGAGAGGAAAATGTTCAAAACCATCCCACTGAGATTTCATTACTGTATATTTAGCATGTTCTTACTGTATTTTTAAAAAGATATATACTGGTAACTTTTTTTTAGATTAAAACCTTTCTTTTAAAAAAATAATTATAGGATCAAATATGAGATTTTTTTTATATTAATCAGCTGGAATGTTAATCACAAAATTTTAATATGGTGACCTTTCTATACATTATTTAAGGGAGGAATTGCAGCTCTAAACAATCAGTTTGGAAAAGATCTTGAAGGGGCCGAGAAGGAACTTGATGAGACTCGCAAGTATATTGATAAACAACTTGCAAGTGAGTATACAAATGCAATGTTCATTTATCTAAAAAGAATTATGTTGGAACCAGAATATTTTCACAAAGTCACAAATAGGACAGTTTTTTATACACTGTTTCAGAGGTACAAAAACAGGTGGACAAAATAGATAAAAAGCTCCAGGCTCACCAGAAAGAACTCACTGTCCTTCTCAACTATAAGGTCAGAATTAGTACTCCAAATAATTTCCATTTCATCAAATCATACTATCATCTAAGGTAGTTTACCTGGATACAATTATAAAACTAAGTTTTACTAGGTTAAGCACAAACTGACTTTATATCATTGCCTTATTTCCCCTGCATTTGTAGTTATTTTCTTCTTTCCAATCTCTTCATGCTTGCACATTAGGGAAAATATTTTAATGTGATAATGTGTTAATTGGCGGAAATCTTTCTGTATGACTTCTTTGTTACTGTTGAACACAAAATCATTAAATCAGGGGAGAAATGCTTTCTTTACATGAATGCCCAATTATTGCTTAAATTATTAATATGCCAAACCCTCTGCCTGTACTTCAAAACAAAGAATGAAATTGAAGTGAAAACACATCAATACATATTTATTGTTGACTGGAAATGGATATTATTGTTGCAGGACAAAGAATACCCAGTCAAGGCTCTGAGAATATCAGAACTCCAAAAGGAAATAGAGCAACTTAAAATCAATAATCAGGTAAGAATAGATGGTAATATATATGACCCTAGCATGACTCCTATATTAGAAAATCACTGAATGTAGGAAGTGAAATATAACAATTTTAGTATTCTTCTTTTCATTGATAGGATGATGAGAATGAACTCGGGCGAGTTGTTAATAATGAAATTGAGAAGATGCACTCTAAGCAACAACAAATTAAGCAGAATATAACAGAGAAAGCTACCCAGGTACCACTTTATTTTAATTAATTTCAGAATATAAAAGATAGTAATTCAAAGTGTGCAATTTCTGACTTACAGATAGAGTTTACATGTGATTTGATCTGACTTTCAATTTAAACAAGGCTAATTTTCAATTACTTGCAATTTGTAAATTATTAATCACTTAAGTATTTTTTCATTCGTTTACTCGAGTTATTCAATTGTAAAATGGTTAAGAAAGGTCAACCAAGACTGCCTTGTACTCAAGGCTTGCGTAAAATCTCTTCAAGAATTTTACTTAACAAATAACACATGATGTTTTTCTAATTGATTTTATGATGATAATATTGAAAGAGTATGTCAAATTAACATGTGATTTATTTTTTTGCCTCAAAAATGTACAGGATTTATTTCTGTATTCCTAAGTAAGGATTTTATTTTAAAGATTTACGGAAGTGTTTCCTGAATTTACATTTTAATATTTCCTAAAATATTATAATGCATGAGCCAAATGAACATTCTATTTACTGATGAACTCAATTTTAAGGTTTATTCTGATTCTGATAACACACACACAATTTGTCCACCTCAGAGTCACAATTGTTTTATTACAAACACAGAATTATGAACATGCACAAGATCTGAATGCAAGTACTATAAATTACTTTTCTAAATTCAAAAAAATTCTCATTTAATTTCAAGAGCAATAACATTTAGTATAAAAAAAAAACAAATTAGATAAATAAAAACTCAGGGTAAAATTCCTTGAAAGTATAAATAAGATATTAAGGGTATAAATACTGAAATTTAAATTTTAGATATTGCAATTTTTTTTTTTTTTGTTGAGAGCCACATATGCATAAATTGAATATGCTTTCTTCGAAGTTTCTAGCAATACTTTAAATAAATGTTTAATATAAACCTCCCAATGTGCATGGATAATATCAAGTGAGTATACTCTGCCAAAATCAATCAATGATTTTGGCAGATAATGCTGCCATTATCAATGATTTTGGCAAATAATGCAGCCATTATCAAACAACCAAAAGAAAAGGGATCAAATTGATTAGACCTAGAGTGAAAATCTCTGTTTTTACATCAATTTTGCCTCTCATTTCATATCATTTGATTTATGTTTTGCCTTTCTTTGCATGCAAGGGGTGGTATTCACGATAACGATATGTTGGGAACAAGTTGAGGAAATAAATAAAAATACAGTAGTAAATAAAAATAATTAAGTGAAGAGCAAATAATCAATATTGGTTCAAATATACATGTTTACATCTTGGAATATATTACTTTTGAATACATTTTGATATAATGATGACATGAAGTACACCTAATATATTGTAAATACATTTGAAATGATTTTTTTGCTGATACAATAATAATTCTTTCAATCCAAATCATTAATTTTGTAACTTGCCAAATCACTGATTTTAATAAAGTCAATGTTTAAAATTAATTTTTGCAGGAAGCGCTGTCCAAAATGCATTCCAGTTTGAAGGACATGGCTTTGCAAAACATGGTAATGAAAAAAGTAAGAATCCTTTTTTTAAATACTTCTTTGTTTAAACAGAAGTAACCAAATTTGGCTTAAACCAAGTGCAACACAGATGATATTGATAAATAAAAGTAAGATTAAGATTAAAAGATCTGGAATATTGTCATAAATGAGTGATTTAAGCCTGTTATTTGCAGGAGCTTGAGTACCACCATACAGAGGTGCAGGAACTGGAGGAGGGCAACAGAGTGCTGGACCAGGAGGTCAAACAGCTGCTCAGGGACCCCAAGACTAACCTCAGACTCCAGATGTTTCCAGAGTTCTTCCCAGATAGGCCAAAGTATGCTCACAATCTCTAGTTTAAAAATATTTCTCAATTATATCCTTTATCTATTGCTCTCGAGAACAAAAGGACCAAAAGACATGAATTCTGTTGTTTCTCCCATTTCAATGTAAGAAAAGAAGACCTAAATATGATGGGTTCTTCATGATGTGAGCCCAACTAACCACTTTTTATTGAGATATGCCTCCAGTGATGAAATGACCATCACCTTGCTGGTATTGAGGCAAACCTTTAGCATGTTTTAGTACTAGTATTAATCAATTACAATCATTATAATTTAACAAGATTCCCTCTTTTGACAGTATTTTTGTCTCAATTCCAGATGTACTCCAGATATGGATGTTGTCTTAGATATTCCGACACAGGAGTGGCTTCCCATATGAATTTGAGCTCTTTACAAGTGGCCTTTTTCTGTGTATTACTCTTTTATTTTTTTTGCAATATATGTAGCAATTCAAAGGGTGCCCAGGTGATTGCAAGGTCATGAATTTTTTTGAATAAATTGTACATTTGGACCGTAATTTATCTCTTTTGTGAAGTCAGTTAACAAGTTGTATATAACGTTATTTACACCCTGGTCATACCAAACGGTGTATATATATGCCAGGGGCAGTGATATCAAACTTCCGCCTGTAGTTTCTGGAAATCTGGAAAACGGCGATCATGTGGCTTGCACAAAAACATGTCTTATTAAACAGCATGTGGCTTGCAAAGTAACAATTTAGAAGTCAGAAACACTAGAATGTGCCATTATTTTGGCCAGAAATGATTTTCCATTGATATTAGGCTTGTACATATTTGGCAAAATTTTACTTTACAGAGTCCCCTAAATGTGATTGGTTTTGGCCAAAGTAAAAATCATTGTTTTGTTGCCTTTCTTATAATTGTGTATTTAACAATTTTTATGTTTTATGTTTGCCTAATGTAAAGAAGCATAAAAAGCATCCCATGAGGACTAGCCTTCTCCTCTTGTATGAATAGGACATTTGTTCTTGACTTTGATGTCTTTCAGAGTACAAAAGACAAAAAATCAAGATTAAAAATAATTAGTTCTTGAAATTTATCCTTGAGTTAGTGTGAAATAATGGATTTAATTTACGGCAGTGCCGATATTGAATTCATATTACAATTTCTCATGCAATATTTCAGAGCAGTGAGTGGTTTAATGGAGGTTTGTACAAATGTTTGCCAGTGTTGAGAAAAATTAGCTCTCACAAGCAGCAAAGTATACTCCTGCCTGGGCTGGAATGGGAGGATCATCCAGCAGCGAAACCTTGAAATATTCAGTCACTGATTTATTGTTTCAACATTTAGAAGTAAAGAAGTGTAAATAGGTATAAAGAATTGAAAATATTAGGAATAAAATTTGCTTTAAAAAAAAAAAGAGGGAAAAAAGATTTTTAAGGCAATCATTATTTTAATCTTGTTTTTACTGCAAATTTTGAGCATTATGAAGCTCTCAGATTATGTGCAAAGGCACAGAGCATAATAGTTTTGTTTACAGAGCATAATCATTTGGGAAATAAGTAACACTTCAAGAAGTTCTATGAAGTGTGTACTTAGCTTTGAATACAGATGTAATTTAATATTATACATTAATCTGTGATATTTAAATGTCAAATTTATGGAGAATTTTCATGTATTTGTTTCAGAATATATTGTAATTTGATTTGTTGTAATAAAACAAACTGAAGCTTACATGCATATTTGTCATCATATTCCCATTACTCAAGTTGACATGAAATCAGATTTTCAAGCACCTCCTTAGTATAAAGTTTTGCTAAAAATGGGGCACCTTCAGATTGGGACTCTGGAGTGATTTGGCTTTCAGAGGCTTGTTTCTTTTTTAATGTTTAAATATTGGTTCAGGCCTAACTCTCTTCCAGACCACAAAACAGATGGTCACAATATTACTTGCCAGTGATTTCATGAAAGCTTTAAAAACCAAAAACAATGTCCAGTCATGCCATCCTTTTTATTTGCCCTTTTCTGTCATGTATTTGCATGGAATTATGGGTTGTTCACCTGATGGATTACATTCATTGGGTCCCACCACCCCCTAGAGATTTGAAAACTGGAAAACATATCTGGTCTTTTTGAGATAGATCATGTTTGTTATCAGAAATTGTTTCTTCTGTAACTGTAGTCAGAATTATATTCACAAGAGTAAGTCAGACCAAGTTAAAAACATGGGCCAGTGGTCAGCTATGGTCAGCTATGCCAGCTATGCTGATCATTGCTTTTGGTAATGTTTGTGAACATTAAATGATCAATTAAATCTTTTGTCAGAGCAGCTGAGATGATAAATTTCACCAATCAAAATGTATGCGACATTGGCCCCAATTGTTATCTCCATTCTGATTGGCTAATATTTGTTTTTCAAAATAGCAGCCTCCTTGACAATTTAAGGGATTAAGCACCGATTTTGAAAAAAACGTTTAAAATTCACATATTGGTGATAATTGATGTCTATTTTCTATTTTATTGATGCATCCCTATGTTTGCCTGTTAATTCTATTTTAAGGGTATTTATGGGTGTTGGTAGTGAGTGTCCTCTGGTGGCAGATTTTCTGAGGGAACTACTTTCTTTTTACGCCAAAATGGAACGTTTTCAAAAAAGTACGGGAAAAATGCTCAACTGTCAAAAAGAGTTCCTTTTTCATTAAAACTTTTAAGTCATTAAATGACATTTTATGGTATTCATTTTTGTAATAAAATTATTGATTTATTATTTGAAAATTACAATGGAATTCCTTTGATTATATTGAAAGCTTCATATCTTTTTAACTCATAAAAAGTGGCGTAGTAATATGTCACTGCTCCAAAATTTATTTTGTCATGTCAAAATGTTATAGGCAAAAAGTTCTGCAGATTGTGGGACCATAATAAAGTGGATTTCCAAACAACTTTGTAAAAGTGATCTTAACAATATTTACTGTGATCCTAGTGAAACAGATTTTCTATTTTTCAAATACATTAAGAGAAAAATAGAGGTAAATTACCCACTTGATCATTTAAAAAATATGAATTTATTTCACCTCCCTTCACATATCTGATTGCCAAACTTCCTTTTTATTTCCAAATTACACGAATCAAAATGAGAAAATCTGCTTCACTAGGATCACAGGGAATTTTCTTCCCAATGAAATGAAATAAACACAGCTAAAAACAAGCCTACTCCTGTTGTGTAATCTGCAGAACTTATTTGCTTGTCTTCTTCATTTCTCATGAAAACTATCATCAAGGAAAATTTGGACAAAATACTATTTTGAAAGAAATATACTTGTAATCATACCTTATTATTCAAATATTGAGGTGTTTAAATATTGATTCATGTCATTAATGCTTATATTTTAATGGGCAATGTATTTTTACACCATAAATGTACCAATTCCCATCAAGTAGTATTTTGGTAGTTTACTCCTCTGCCACTAGGGGGCACTCACTACCAACACCCATAAATACCCTTAACAAGTTTTGCAAGTTTCTTGTTTGTTGTATAATAATTACGTTAAATATGAAATATTACCCCCAATATGGATACATTGGATTTTGTCTTCAACAATCGAGACCTAATTATTGAACCAGTGGAGGTCCCACAAGGTTTCACACAAAGGGGCCTTCATGGATAAAATGCAGACATTGCAGCTACATGAGTGAGACAGCTCCATAAGTGAAAGATAGTTACAGCAGTGATAGCTGCACAAGTGAGAGACAGCTGCACAATTGAGAGATGGATACAATGAGATAGTAGCAGCATAATTAAGATATAGCTGCACAAGGTATAGATGGATATAACAGTGAGACAGCTGCATAAATGAGAGGTAGCTACAACAGTGTTAGTTATAACAGTGAGATAGCTGTACATGCGAGATAGTTGAGAGGAGACAGCTGCAGCCACATGAGATTGTTGCACAAATCAGAGATGGATACAAAAGTGAGAGATAGCTACAACAGTGAAAGATAGCTGCACGTGAGAGAGCGATGCATATGCGAGAGAGCTGCACAAGTGAAAGAATACAACCCCTCCTGGCCAAAGGCACTTTTAATTCTTAAAATATCAATTTTCAGAAAATGGGGAAACATTTTTTTTTTTTACATCAGTAATTTATTCTTTAATTATAGGGTATTTTTGTTCATGTTCTTGGACATATTTTTTTTGCAAAATGAAGAAAAAGTATTAAAGGCTCTTCAGGCCAATTTATGGGTCTCCCTGTTAAGTATGTACATGGGCTCAATAATTCTATTGCAATAAGTACACATTGCGAGAGGTCAAAGCTCCGGGTAGATGACTTTTCCTTTTTTCACTTGGAACTTTTTGTTTTCACTGTCCTGCTCTTTTAAATATTTTTTAAAGTCATAATCGAATTATATGGCATGAGTCAATAAAATATGACACAATCTAACTGTGTTAAGTCATGCTTGGCAAGAAAATATAATAGATGAAGAATTACACAAAATAGAGATTCCATTATATTAAAGGCTATTTATTCAATAAAGACCTGCTCCAGTTAAGGTTGCAAGAGCTTTTCAATAACACTTTTTTCAAGTTGTCTAGAAGATGACTTGATATACACAAATGAAGTACATTTATGCCACACCATAAATAATTTTTGACCAGTATGTCCTTATAATACCTAACATAACAGTGCCAATGACAGCAAATGTGATACCAGTCAAACAACCAAAATGATGTAATTTACACAAGGCTAATTGATATTTTCCAGGAGTTGTGTGCTTTGGTAATCAGTTTTTGATTTATCTGCCCACAAGAAGTGGCTCTTTTTTCATATGTTGGATATTATCTTTCTGATGTGGAATATTTATTTCCATTTTCCAGCCTCATAATCATAGTTGGATGAAATTCCTTCGATAGCTCCTTGCCTCTGTCTGATCATGTTCTGTACCTCCTTCTCTTGATATTCTTTATTGATGGTGCCTGGTAAAGCTGGGTAAACTGAAAATAGAAAATGGACATTTTCTCTTGAATATCATTAACTTTAGTCACAAAAAACTTATGCAAGTTATAGATAATTAAAATTGTTATAGATAATTAAAATTGATTGTTTGATAACCTAGACAAATGTCACAATTGGTACTGTAATAATCTGTGGTGTCAACAATAATAGTATCTATCCATGGCTAAAGCCAGATTCCTTAATACTATACATTGCACTGGTTGATATCTGACCTAATGATGTAGGTTTTGTCCTCTGTGCTACAGGGTGCACTTGCACTCTGCTCTCTGATCGACTTCAGACAGTTAAATATCAAGACCCTGTCCCATCCCCATGTAAGTGGCCTAATACAGATAAAAACAAACATAGTCTACTGTGTGCCTTGTATAACACCACACAAGTTTCCATGGAGGGGGACACACTGTGTAAGCTGTTGTTTAATAATGCTGAACAGATTGTATGACATTCAATACCAGCAGCTAAGTCATAGGTTAATTTTAGCACTGGTTCAAATTTAGGTCAATGGCAACAATAAAGAGGCTATAGTGTTGTGTAAGTGATAAGGATGATCACTGCCCTACTTCGTCACAGTTGCATAGCAACCCAAATATCAACCCAAAGTTATGCAAGTGTAAAACCAAAAATATTGACTTGATGACCACACATGATATGAATTTACCCCTGGTAAAAATCTTTCCTGTGTACAATCTTTTTCCATGTGGTGGTAGCACTGCACAGAAAATAATAAAAGTACCTGGTGATAAATCCATATGATGTGTGGACTTCATGCCAATCCCACTTTACGACATTCTTTCGTTGTCAAAATAAATTAATAAATAGGTCCAGCGACTTTCAAAACGACTGTCAGATGTACTGTAATGTACATCTATAATGTACTTACCAAATGCTTTCATCCAAGCCATACACCATAATGTCAGTGATAATCCGAAAAAGAAGCCAGCTAAAATTGTCTTCCATTCTCCTGTGGGGGCATCAATTTCAGCAAATGTTTGACAGAAGCTTGCCCTGTACACTGTGAAAAAGACAAACACAAAATATTGGTCAGATTTTGAAGGCATGATAGACAGTACAGGTATAAACAATAGTTTGAGCCTTGAAGAAATAATGCACTTTCTCCTGACTTCCATAACCATCAACTTCCCTGGATTGCTTGATATGCATAGCTAAGTTTTAGCAACAATAATAAGCGTTTATAAGCTCAGCTAAATCTAATTATCTTGCATTCCATATAGATTGTCTCTATAATCAGGTCGGGCCCATTGTTTGACTTTCAGTTGTTCTCATTACGATCATGTTTGCATTAATTTAGCAAGAAGAATTTTCTTCATCAAATCATGCAGCAACCACTTGTCGTGATTACTATTTGTCTTCATGAAAAATTTGCATGTTTGGAGTATCACCAGTCCATTTATTAATTTGGTGAACTTGGGTTTCTCTGTTGTCTTTTTATTTCTGATCTTTTGGTCTCTAACTTGAGATAAACATTGAGAAAAACAAATTTTAAATAATGCAGATTTACAATTTTTCCAAAAATATACATACATGCTTTCTTTTCCTCCAGGGTTAAATTCTTCCAGTCTCCTGTTTCCTTCTCCCTTAGAGCTAGGATCTCTGGTGTATTTTCCTTAAACCTAATTGCTGGGGCTGGAAAATCCTCCTTGTCCACATACACTGGGTTACCATTGAACCCATATCCTACGATGTCACGATTGCCTGAAAATTAAAAAGGTTAAGATATATTTTAACTGGTGCTGGCTATTACTTTTTTAATATATTATTTGACCTCTCAAAGATTTATTTACTCATCAGAGTTTGGTTTAAACATATTTTATTATTCCTGACAGCCTTGTACTATATATTTCCTCAATATTGTGCTCATATGAGAATTAAGTTTGCGAAATTTGAAAGCATTTGTACAGTGTAACCTGTGGCTTAACATGAAAGAATTCTATTCGTTTTTTTTTTCCAAAAGAATGCTTTAAAGAAAGGGCTGTGTATGACTTTGAAAATCAGCACTTCATTATCAAGCTGATTCAAGTCCTTTTACAGAGTGAATGTTGTGCCTAGATTTAAGGTTAGATGGAATACTTTCTCCCAGTTCTTTTTTCCTACCAAAAAATTATGTTCCCTTCATTTGAACCCCCAAAAATAAAGTGCAACACTGATGGTTTATGTAAAAATAACCAATTTCAATAGTCAATATGTCTAATACTAAGGGAGAGATTTACATTGCTTTAACACAGAACAAATTCCTATAATTTAAGATTTAAAGTTACAGTAAAATATGGAAAAAGATGAGCTTTTTAGGAAAATTTTAAGAAAAGATGTGGATAACTATCACAATTTTTTTTACAATGAGTACAATACCTATTTGAATAATTTATGCATGTATCTTTAACTATAATCATTCTCTTTAGTCTAAGTAGAAAATTGTTAATTGCATGTTTCTTTTAATAAAATAATTCAAATGTTTCTGAAATAACATCATTTGGTGATTTTCAACCTGATTGAGAGGAAAGTCAAATATTTCACAATATAGACCATTAATCAAAATCCCCTCTATAATTAAAAGCGAATAGAGCCAGCCATACTTGCAGAGAAACTGTGCTTCCATTTGTCAATTATATTTGCAAATGGTTCCCGATTTTGTTAAAAAAATAATTGTGGGACATCTTGAAAAAAGGCTAATTTGTTTTATATTATTGGGCAGTGATGAGGCCAAATAATTTAAGCATACAAAAATATTCAGCTGGGTCCAGCTACCAGCTCCCAAACCTTGGGCCAAACTCTGTTATCACAGACAAAAATGTTTTATCGAATAGCTTTTTCAGATTTGAGCCGTCAATAATGTTATGAATAGTTATAAACATGTTTAAGAAAAATCATAATGACCTCAAATAGAGCTTTGTGAAGTATCCAGGTATAATATCACACAGTATTAAACTGAGCAATGACAACAATTTTTATCACCTAGGTTTTAAAATGAGGCTCCAATGCATCTTCATTAGGCAAATATAAGGGCAGCAAAATAGGTATTTGATAAAATGTAGTAATCTTGCTTTGGTTTTATATTTCTGCATTATTTCGTATATTAAAGGAGTACTGACCTTGCATTGATACATTGGCTATTTATCAATGAAATTGTGACATCATATACTTTTTGGTGTCTTAGCTAGTCTATTTTTTTCTTATGAACAGTGTTCAAGTATTTATTTTTTAAAATATTATGAGGGACAGACCGATGCAGAAGGTGACATACCCTTAGGCTATCAGAAGTCGCTGAAGGTAAAAACACATTAAATTAATCTAAAAAAGGAGTGGAATTCAATTACCTAGTTTTGGGTACCATTGATCCCTTTGTGCTGGTGTCATTTGAGTTGCAGTTGCTCGTGTTGCCGTCGTTGAGAGACATTTGGACAGCTGCATGCCACGGCGGGCAAATATTCGTGAAACACTGTGCATAGTTAACTACAAAATAAAGAAACAAGATTTGACAATCCTCCACTCCTCACTTTATTAGCTAATAATTACTTAATTACTTCACATCTTTGCTATGTTGCTATATCTTCACCAGGAATTGCTGGCCTCAAACATTAAGGTTTTTAAGATAATCACTCTTCCTGCAAATGAATGTTAAGTTTTCACTGGTCCTAAAAGAAATTTTAATGACATTAATATTTGATTACAAAAATTGTTTTTTTTTTTTAAATAAGTTTTATAAAATTGTTGGGAATATTTTTCTTCAAGATTAACACTGTACTGTTGCTTATGATTGATCTCAAATGCATTCTGTCTTTGAAATTTGACGTTTTCCTGTTGCCTTTTGCAAATTATTTATGGATAGAACCAGCAACTTTAAAAGTTTTTTCATATTGTAACAGGCCTCAACATAAGTATTTGCCCAATAACCCAATCTCTCTTTTTGGGCATCTGGTTCAAATTTTGTGGATATCTTAAATCTTCAAAAATGTTGATACTAAAGAAGAGAGATCTGTGTGTGAAGACTTTGAGTGCAAATACAAAATGACCCTGACTTGTAAATTTGGTAAGAATAAAATATAAATCATTGCTTCATAAGATTAACTAATGTCAAGTATTGCTGAGTGGCATACCCCCTTTAAAAAACAGTGAAGTCAGTCGACTTCTTTTGGGGACGGGTTCACTTGGGGACTGATACCTTGTGCACATAATTTAAATGTTACTGTAGATGTTTTGTTGAATTATATAATGACTGACATTGTGTACATATTTTAAATGTTACTGTACATGTGTAGAGCTAACAACCATAGGATTCGCGCAACCATAGGATTGGCTGATAATTATGAAATTGTATTGTATACATAAAACAAATGGAACAATGGACCTTTTGATGTTGAAAAGTTTATATGAATGGTAAAACTAAATTGTTATGAAAATTGCACCCATTGACCCTGATTGCGTCACAATGAGCACATGCACGAGTACCAGCTTCTAACAAAAAGATAAACATTGGCACTACTCTGTCAATTCTTGACCGACATTCTTCATTGACAACTCAAAATTTAGCTTTTGAGCTCTTCAAATATGTAAGTCTGATGTACAATATATTAATATTCGTCTTTCAGCATTGAAGAGAGATCAGTGCGCGAAGGCTATGGTTGTTCATGTCATTTGTGCAAAGACATGACTCTGACTTGTCAAGAATATAAAATATACACATCGCTTTATAAGATAAAGTAATGACAAGTTTTTCTAATGGATATACCCCACTCCAGCACACATATAGATAACTATTCATTTATTTATTGATTATTTATTTATTGACAAAGACCAAAATGCGCGAAATTGGCAGTCGTTAGCCCTACTCGTGAGGGACCAGTTTTCCGTCGCTACCAATAACCGCCGATTACAGCGGCTAAGCTGGAGAGGACCCTTGTAGCCGCTGCCAGTCATGGTCTACTTCATCGGCGGTAACTGGTCCAGCGCGAGTAAATGTTTTGTTAAATAATAAAATTAATGAACAAAGACCAAAATGTGCAAGCTTGATGAGCATTAGCTCAAAGAGAAAGTATAAAATATTTTTCTCTATGGTTAGCTCTATAGGTTCTCACTGTTTTGACAAGAGAGGAATATCGGAAGGGTGATTTTTAAGACATATGAATAGATGTCTTAGTGTTACTGTCAATGTCACGTCGCCTATCCAAGAAACTGACTTAGCCACCCGGTCCATTCGTATATTCAGAATTTAACTCTCCAAGACCAAACACTAAACAGTGAGAAAAACAACGATCTTTGTATCCCGATCTCATCGCCATTCAATTCAAATCATAAAATTTATGAAATGTAAATGATTGCTATTCACTGTAGTATAACTGTGTACGTGACATTTCTTTTTGTTCTGCAAACATTGATCTACCTTCCTCAACATGCTCAAAGTTCCAGGCGTTTGGGGACAAACCGGTCAAACACAAACAGGCCCTTGATATTCAGAATATTAAGGATTCAATTCATTAATTATTTGAAGTCAATGTGTATCGTCCTTAACAAAGTAAACTGAATTATATTTTAATGTCATTTTAACAACGTTTCACACATATTTCTTCATAAACTTACCGTTGTTGTGTTCACGCTGCCCAATGGAAAATGGCGTAGAGGTCGTTCGCTTTTAAATCTCGTTTCGTAAACGAGAATTTGGACGAGAATATAAACATGGAGAATCGTGGCAGGTGATTTCCGCAAAAATCATGTAAACATTCCAATTTATCTCTGTAATTCAGATGATAATAAACATATATTTGATTTATTGTTACACAAGTGAGCTCGTAGATGATTATTACTTCAGACATGATTCAACAAAAGGAAATTACGGTTGTAATAATCGAGTAAATATGGTTCCATGAAATGCGTTGTGGTTTTTAACTCTCCGTGAGTCTCTTTCTCTCACAGAAAAAAAAGACAAATCTTTGATTCATCACGAATGAAAAGTGCTTTATTTCCTTGGAAAATCTGCAGTAGAAAGACAACAAAAGGATATCACAGAGAAGGATATCGCCATGGCAGGACAATTCAGAAGTTCAGTTTGGGACCCTGTGCTAATTATCTCTCAGATTGTCACAATACAATGCCTCTTCTACATAAGTCTTGGAGGATGGATTTTCATTTTTGATTACATCGGTGGATCATATAGATCTGTGGATCAGATCTTTGGTTATCAGGTATATTTCCTTTTCAAATCTTTCATTGGTCCATTGTAATGTGACACTTGTGGTCATATGTTGGTGTATTGCCCCATAGGCCCCCTGCCAGTCTCTCCGACCAATGATTAAATATAGTGGAGTTGTACAGATCTGGTTCCGGTAAAGTTGTACAGTTCCGGTGTGTACTTTTCAATGGGGGAAAAAAAAACCCATGGAGATCGGCAAGGACCCCCCTGCTAATCTCTCTGACCAATGATTAAATATAGTGGAGTTATACAGTTCTGGTTCTGGTAAAGTTCCGGTGTTTACTTTTCAACGGTGAAAAAAAAACAACATGGAGATCGGCAATCGGCCTATAGGCCCCCTGCAAATCTCTCTGACCAATGATTAAATATAGAGGAATTGTAAAGCTCTAGTTCTGGTAAATTTGGTAAAGTTCCAGTGTGTACTTTTCATTGAGGAAAAAAACAACAACATGGAGATCAGTAATCGGCCTATTTAATACAAAAAAACAAACAGAATCGGACCTGTAAAATTCTTTAAATTCAAATTTTAAAAACAAACAAGATGGAAACTGGCTTTCATCTTACACTTAAATTTCTTGATTGACCTGTTAGTCAAAAATACACTCATTATTAATGTAAATTATTAATAAATCAAGTTTCATAGATCTATATATGTCTGCCTATTAGCTTTTGAGAACTTTTGTATTATTTTATTGTAACATTTTTTTAAAATAGGTAAATAATCAAGAAGCTGATCAATGCTAGACATGCGCAACAAATATTTAGTGAAACTTGTTCTACCTTGTTTATATTTGAAAATAAAGAATGACTTTCTTTTCCAAAATATGATCAATTTATATTAAATATTATAAGGACATTGCAAATTTGTCTTGCATTTGAAAAAAATTTAATTGATTGATCATCAACTTGGGATGAATGTTGATAACACTTGGACAAGAGTGGCTTCAAATGTGTGCTCAAAATGTCCAAGTAACTCTCAGATGGTAACCAATGAAGTCAACCCCCAAGGGAACTTTGCCCCTGAGTCAAGTTGGCCCAAGGAGAAGCTGGTAGGAATTTTTGACTTCACAATTTCAGAGAGGCTCCCTAAAACTGGCCACAGCAAGACCAAGTTCTCTTGGGATCAACTTCCTTGGTATTCTCTCAGATTGTAGGTGGTAATCCCACATCACAGCTTCCCATCTTTATATTTAGACCTTGATCTCAAAGAATCAACATTGATACAATTGGTTGACATGAGAGATAATACAGTGGAAATAAAAATCATTTTCCAAACATGATGAGGAAATTATATTGAAGATATTAAATTTCACAGCATTTGGCAAACAGGCACTTGATAATTTAGATCCATTTTCTGTGAAAGATATACATTGTTATCAGTTAACTGAACAACTGATCAATAATTTAAAATAATATTCCATTCTAAAATGAACCAAAGTAAGTCAGTATGTTATCTCTACTAATTGTTGGTAAATTTATTTCAGACTCTTTCCTTCAAGGAGTTCCAGGGAAGATTAATTATGTGTGCCTTTGTATTGAATGCTTTGTCAGGGTATGTATATCAGATGTTCAAATTAATATAGAAGATTTTTAAAAGGTAACTCAAACATTACAAATAAATAAACTCTCGTTCCTATGTTCATCAAAAGGTTGACCATTATTTCTTAAATTGAAAAACTAAAAATTATAAATTAAATTCGTGTGAGCTAAAATTGATTTTAAACATCATAACAAATGATGATCTTTCTTTTCAGGGCGGCTGGCCTGTGGTATGTGGTAAAGAGAACAAAGCAGTGCTTGGACTTTACAGCCACCACACACTTATTACATTTAATAATATGTTGGGTGTACAATGCCTACTTTCCAAACACATTATCATGGTGGCTGATGAGCCTTATAAGTATTATCATTATGACTGTCGTAGGGGAGTTCCTCTGCATGCGGACAGAACTCAAAGCAATACCAATATCAATGGGCTCCAAAGTGGACCTTTAGTCAACAGTGATGTATAGAGATAACTCAATAGTTTAGTCCACACTTCTATTTAGTTGAAGCCAATTTTGATCAAAATTATGAATACTGGGGCACAACAGGGATGAAACTTTATATTTATAATTATAAAGTGTAACTCACCAGAAACAAGTTCCAGCCTTACTCAATATTATCAGAAATGGGCAAGATGGATGGATGTGTGGCCTCAACATATCGTGTATATTTATTATTAATACAGCCAGATTTTGTGATCTTTAAAGATCACATGCCAAAGAAAGATTTTGTTTTCAAATGAAGGCGTTGTATGATAAAGCGTGTATGGTGGTAGACGTTTTAGAGGATAAAAACTTCAATAAAATTTGGTCTGATATCAATTTGATTTATATTTTATGGTGTGTTCAGAAACAAAACAAAAATGAAAAAAAAAAACTACAAAAAAACACACTACTGGTGACAATTGATACAGGACGTCTTGTGTATTTTGATATTGTAACTTTCATTTGTGTCTCGAACATATAAGTATATGGGTCAGTACTTTTCTCAGTTTCTCAATGGGGAACATTTTATTATAATATAAATAAATGAATTTTGACCTAATTCTGGGAGATAACAGCAAAATATTATTTCTGTCACGTGGAAAAATTTGTCTTAGAATTGTAAGTTTAACATATTTTGGCTTTTGGGAGTGTTGACATGAAAAATGGATGGATTATCAAAAGACCACTTGTTTGATTAGATTCTTTTTTTTATTTATAACTCAGTGGCCTCATAATAGTTTGAAAAGATTATAGAATTGATGTAAACAATACAAAAAAATTGTGTGCAATATTGATAAAGTAATTCAAAAGCACAAGGAGGTTTTATGACCTGATACATGCAACAACCTTTCAGGTATTTGGTTTGTAAATCAACAAAATTGTGTTATCTGTGCAGACTTTTTCAGCAGTTTATGCAGTAACAGGGGCAGATTTTCTTGTCTCTTCTGTCTATTGAATTTATTGGTGTTCAACTCTTCTCAGGCACTACTGTTTTGAGATTGTTCAGATTTTTTCATGAATTAGAAAACTACAAAAACTACACACAAAAAATTGTCCCTTACAAACAATGACATCAGGAACACCAGTGCCTCATTTTCTTTATATGGGTGACCTGGTAGGATAGTGCTTAAAAGTCCTGTTTTTCATTGGGAGAGAGGTTAGTATGTGTCACCTATAAAAAGATTGGTTGCAAATTCGGTTGAAAAATGTAATTTAAGCACAATTTTATAAGTTTTAAATTTACCAAACAATATGATGTTACAATGTTTCAGTATTATAAATATAGTTTGAAAATTATGTAATAATTATAAGGACATAAGACTTACAAGCTTTTTTTGTCCATATTCTTCACATGTTATGAAAGAGCAGGTGTAGTTTACTTAGGGAATATAAGATGAAATATGCTTAAATGACATGTTTTTAAGCAGATAAAAAAAGTCGTGATAAAGGCCAGGAAAAATCTTGTTTCCAACTTTGGCAAAATATATAATGGACCAACACAGAATTTTCAGAGAAAATCACAAAGGTACTAAACTATGACAAAATGATAAAAATCATTTGTTGGAGTTTCATAAAAAAATGTATGAAATAATGATTTAGATTTTTATGGTATAATGTTATCTTTTACAGCAAACTGTCAATGATCACTTTTACATTTGTTTACCCTGGCCCAAAACAGATTATTCTTGGCCTTGGGGAGAACATGAATTAAGTGGGTTGCTTTGATCTTCAGGCATTCTGAAGGAAAATGTATCATTGGGGTAAATATTTAAATTGGCATGTCAAAAAGAATTTTTGGTCCTACCACAATTCATTGAAATCCATCCCTTATATTGTCACATGCCATGCCTGTCCCTAAAAAATATCCCCAAAATTACAACCTGAACTATTCATGTATCTTAGCTTTTCAAGACTTATTTATTTATTTTTGTTCTCATTTTGATTGTTTTTTCCAGTCTCGTATTTTCAAAACTTCTTGGTAATCAATCTAAACAGTTAACTTTAATATATTTCTAAAAATGTAAATTGGGAATTTTTTTTGTTTGAAATGCAAGAAATGTACTGAGCATTTATGATTTTCAATTATTTAATTGTATTACAGTAATTTGTGTTGGTTGTAGCATGATTATAAATCCTTTAATATTGTGGCTCAGTTTGAAACTAGATACCACTAGTCTTAATTTTGCTCTCTATAAAGAATGTACAAAGAATTAAACTTCATTCCATTTTACCAAGCTCACTACATTGCAGAAAATGGTCATTTGCTATTTAATGAAACAGTATCAAGGTCATTTGCTTGCAACAGTATTGCAAAGAATTGCAAAGAAGATTATGTGACATCCACAAACAGAGCACACAATGTAGAGGCTTATGGGTTGAGTGCAGGAGTTATACAAATATTTTAAAGATTTATCAGTAATGTAACATTTCATCTTGGTGTTCATTAAAACCTTCAAGTGATCACACAACCATCTTCTGTCCAGTTCAACATTATACTCAGTATGAAATTTCCCCATCATAAAAGCTAGAGAAGTAAATTATTTTATTAAATTCAATTAAATATATAATTTGGCATTGCACTAAAATTTCGATAAGTTTTTATGTGGCAGTGATATTTCAGTAATCGTGACACTAAGGGGTGTGATTTACCAGTTTCAACAAATATCTTTCTTCACAGAAGTCAATTTTTTTAAAGATGCGTGTTCTTATTTCTGAAAGTTATTCTTTTTTTAGCTGTGCCAACTTTCTCAACAAAGGGTTCACTTATTTGTAGGTAAGATGTAATATTATCAGGTGATGAATCCTATCTATTTTCCATGAGAGTAACTTTTAATAAAATACAATGGCAAAAATGAATTGTTTATCACACACTTAGAGACCTGGAACATTCTGTGACCCTTTCTGCTAATATAGATATAGATATAAAAAAACAATGGTCAGCATAGCTTTTAGACTTTTGGTTTAGGTTTATATTTTTAGAGTTGACTGAGGTGAGACCTGTATGTAACAAAACATTAAGAATGAGACTCTTAAGGATAAAAAGTTATCTCCATTGCCATATATGAGAATAAAGGTTGAGGTCACAGGAAAGACTGATTTATTGTACATAGTAAATATTAAGACAATAAACATAAGCTGTGCAGTAACAAAGAAATTATCCTTTATTTTCAGGTGTGAAGAAACAGTTGTTTTCATTGTATAGTTACATGTATATCATATCTACTGCATCAATTCTGAGGTTATTCCATGGGCAGACTTTCTTTACATTTTGCAAGAAAGCAAATTGTAATATTATGGGTAATAAATGTTAATTAACCATAAGCTCTGAAGGAGCAGCATCCGGTATTGACAGTCAGTACAGATGGTGTTCCCATGAGGAACAGTGTCCAATACATGATCTACATCGGAGGCACAAAACTTACCGGTAGTTCACAGAATAAAAGAAAAATATATTTAGATTGTCACTGAACAACTCATTTGGAACATAATTTGAAAAATATGTGGTGTTTGGCAGTGTTTGAAATAAGCTTTGCCACTTTCTGTAATTTTCTTCCTAAAAATAAGATCTGCAAGCATTTTACTTAAAATATCTGATGCCATCCAAATGAGATCATATTTAACTGGTTAGTAGGGGAGCCAATCTCAGAAAGATGCTTATTTTAGGAGTTACTGGTCCCCAAAATGCTTGCTCTATTTTTTGTATATTAAGGAAGAAGACACAATGGGGGTCAGTTTTTCATGAAAAAAAAATAGTTTGTTTAGATTTTGAGATATAACTGTTGCCTTGGTAACCAAATCGTTTTTATATCATATTAAAAATAAATATACTTTTCCCCATAACTTTTATATTTTATGTATTAAAATTCATAAACTTTGCATACACATGAAATCCATGACATACTTTTAATCAGAGTTAAAATTAGCCAATTAAAATATTTTGGTTGCCATGGTAACAGTTATGTAGGCATTTTTAGCCATTTTACAAAATATGACCTTCCAAAGTTGTCTGAGGGTTACACAAATGCATAGATTTTGACAATTTTTGTTCCGTCACATAATACTATATTCATGCTTTAGACAAATTGGGACCATGATATAAATTCTAATGGTGTATATTGCCATGGCAGCTATTAATAACATCAAGTTAAGTTTCAGAATAATCTCACAATTACATATTTTTTGTGCCCATATTCATAGATTATTAGTGAATGAATTTTATATTTAGCATGAATGTGTTGGTCATGAACATATACCAATACATTACAAAAATGGCTATTTTCAAAGGAAATTGGTTGCCATGGAAACCAATTTAATCATATTTCCACACTTTTTTTCAAAGAGACATACTTAATTTATCAATTGTTGAGATAAATACATTGATTGTGATCCTTTATGTCTTGCCATCTTATGATGTAATCATTTTATTGTTTTAATGGAGACCATGGCAGAAAAAAATGATTTTTAATGAATTAATATCATATTTGGCATGAATGTGTAGGTCATCAGCATACACACAAAAAATACAAAAAGAAATATTTTGAAAGAAAATTGGTTGTCATGGAAACCAATTTGATCAGATTTCTATACCGATCCAACTGAAGAGATCTAATAAGATTGAAACCATTGTTGTTATTGGCCAGGGACTGATTGTCATCTAGCTTATTCTTGTGAATCCTTGACTTTTTTACAAACAACATATAATTTTGTTCATGAAAAACTGACCCCCAATTCGTCCTTAATATACTAAAAGTAGACCAGCATTTTGAGGGACCAGTGAACTTAGGAATTTACTAGCTGGCTCCCCCACTAGGTAGAGAAGTATTGCTAACAGCAGCAAGCAATATGAACACAATTCTATAATATGGAAGTTATTTGGTTATCATGACATGAAACAGTCGTCCATGGAACACTCCAGGATTTGTATGAAAAGTAAACTTTCTTTGTACTGAATATTTGGACACAATAAAATTGTATCAGTGATGTAAAAATTATGAATATTTGTTTTTTTTATTTTAATTGCTATAGTATTAAGACTTCAAATGATACATTTGATACATTTTCTGTTGTAGTACCTTATCAGGATTCAATTATTATATGGTTCTTATAGGTACATGTAGATATATTAAATATATGCATTTTTTTATACACAAATTATTCTACAATCCTTACAGATAAACAATACTATATTTATCTATTTTGGGAATTTTGATTTGAAGAAGTTAACAGATTGAAGTGATTTTGGGAGATATTCTTGCTTGAAATCTGGATTGTGTTCATAGCCTTTGCCATAACCTACAGAAGAAAAAAAATAAATTCAGTAACCAATACACAAACACTCCAGAACATAATTATAGATTTACATTGTATTACACACCATTATACAACAAAACCAAACACTTTGGACAATAAATTGTATCTTTTGTTTCACATCAAAGTTTTATTTAAATTTAAGGGTTAAAGAGCATGTCATTTTAAGTATGTCATGAAGGAGCTTCAACTGGTGTGTAATCTTTATTAATCCAGATAAAATATTTTCTCACATGCCATTCACTGATACACAATTTAATATTTCACAAAGAATGTTTTTATGTAATATTTAAATGAACAATGAGAGGTCAATGAATGGTGTTTAGGTTGGATGATTCAGTATTTGTGTCAAGCAGATAAATCATAACTCAGATGAATAACTATTTTTAAAAGTTCTTGAGTATACCCATTCTTACCCATATCTTTCATTAGTTTTGTGGAAGCATTTCTGAGATGCAGTGGAACTGGTGGGAGTGGTCCCTGGTTCTCACGAATACTATTTGTTGCTGCTTCCAATGCGAAATAGGATTCTACTGACTTGGGTGCTCTGGCTAGGTATGTCACACACTGGGCAAGGTTTAACTGCAACAATTCAGACAAATTTCATGTGTCACAAAAAAAACCCAGAAAAAAACAGAAAAAAATCATATCGTTTATCATTAATATTTTATTATGTAATGCTTGCAGTAGTATTGCCCATTATTTGCCCACAAAATTATTGGGTTGCACTGTCCAAATTTTCAAATTGAATAGAAATAGATGTATAAAATAAAGATTAAATCCTGTCCAAAACTTACTCTGCATTCAGGTCTACCAATGAATTGGCAGGCTTGAAATGTACTTACAGCCAATATCATGGCTTGTGGGTCTGCCATACCTGTAGTGGTAAAAAAGGTAAAAAATCAATCAAGAAGAAACATTAATTAACAGTGTTCGCCAAAAGTATTTATCAATATTGTCAACTTGACTGTCACATTAAATAATAGACAAAAAGGTGAATACATCTGCAGACATCTAATATCTAAAGACAATCTTTTCCTGTGGACTGCCACTTTTCGAATGAACAGAATTAAATTAATTGACACAAAGGAAAAAGAAAAGTATTTATCACTTTACAGCTCAAACACCCTTTTTAGTGCAGTATACTACAGTATACTACTGGCAGTAAGTTAAAAAAGTGTATGCTAAGTTGTTTTTTTTTGTTTTTTTTTTTGACAAAGCCAAGCAGAAGGAATTATCATTGTTGTTAAATATTAATTAAATATAACTACCAATGTCCTCACTGGCTGTGACCACAAGGCGCCTGGCTATGAAGAGTGGATCCTCCCCACCCTCCAGCATTCTTGCCAACCAATAGATGGCAGCATTGTCATCAGAACCTCGGATTGATTTCTGTAAAGCTGAAGCACAATTGAAGTGCTCTTCGCCTGAAAAAAAGAAAAACACTCAATAATTGTGCATGAATATTGTAAGTTTTATTATCACACTAAATTACCTTAGCCAGAAACAAATTAGTTTATGTTTTGATTGGTTTAACATACATGTAGATGCATGGGAATAAATCTTGTTTTATCTATAAATATCTACCTGCTCTATCATAGAGAATGTGTGACTTTTCCAGAGCCTCTTTGACGTCTTTAACACTGATGATGCACACTTGGTCCTCAGTTTTCTCCAGTGATTTTGCTGCTTGTTTGGAGTCTACTGCAGTCTGAAGGCCATTCAGTGCGACCCTGGCATCTCCACCACACAGTCCTGCTAATGTGCTCACAGCCCCCTCTTCTATATATATCACTGACCTAATTCAATAAAATTTCAACATTGACATTTTTCAAATGTCAAAAGCATATAAAAGGACACAACTACAGATTTGATTGAGAAATATTACTCACATAGCACCATCTGTTTCTGTATCCTGACTGATGGCCTCAGCATTCTCTACACATTTGACACCAATTTCCCCGACAGCTCTCATGAGGATTTTTTCTACATCAGCTTGTGACAGACTTTCAAGGTTTATACATTTGCAGCGACTCAGCAAAGCATTATTGACTTGGAATGATGGATTTTCTGTTGTTGCTCCAATCAGTATGATCGTCCCATCTTCTACATGGGGCAACAGCGAGTCCTTTTGGAATAAATTAAAAAAAAAAAACCTGTACATTTGAGAAGGGGTAAAGGCCTGTATATTTGCAATGCTTGCTGTTAGCGGAAATATAATTATGTAATGTAATAATAATGAACTAGATACCTTGTGACAAATGTCACATTTGGTACTGTGATAATCTGTGGTGTCAACAATAATAGTATGCATGGCTAAAGCCAGGTTCCTTAATAATAAATACATTGCACTGGTTGATTTCTGGCCTAATGATGTAGGTCTTTTCCTCTGTGCTGCAGGCTGTTAAGTGCACTTACACTCTGCTCTGTCATCTTATTCATGGACCCTGCTAAATATCAAGACCTCTGCCCCATCCTCATGCCAGTGGCCTGAATACAGACAACAACATATCCTAATGTGTGCCTGGTCTAACTTCACACATATTGTCTTCCTTCCCAGATTGTTATTGGATTTATTGTACATTAAGTTTCCATGGAGGGGACATACTGTGCGAGCTGCTGCCTAAATGCCTGGTCAGAGGTTAGTTGTAACACTGGTTCAAATGTAGGTCAATAGCACACAAGTGTTGATTTTTTTTTTTAAATCAAGCTCGCGGAAATTTGCAAAATCTCAAGGCAAATACAACAAAATCTTCTTACTCTATCTACCACGCACTCACAAATCACTTCTCATACAAAAGCGCTATCTGACGGTGTAAGCAGAAACTATGTACCAAAAACATGGACCGACAATAGGTGATTGCTCCATAGACTTGCAGCTTAATCATTTCAAAACCTGGAACATTCAGACCTAAAGTAAAAGCAAACCCAAGCGAAAATAGAGACTAAAGAGTGCTATGTAAGTGATAAGGATCTGATTGTCCTACTTAGTCACAAATGCACATAGGAAAATAGAGGAAAAACGGTAACAAACACACACACACACATGCACACACTAACACAAAGAGGACAGAGTGAAAATGTACTGGAAGTTACCTTATAATACCTCAATAACCTTAATTCTCTCAATCACATTATACAATTCTCATTGCTCAAGTGGACCATGCCTGGTGCATTGAACATGTTGCACATGAAGGGGGACTTTGTACATATGCAAGCTTGTCTCATAGTTGATTAGTAGTTTTGATTAACATGTCATTAAATTCAGATCAATTTATTTCATCCATAACCAAACAGAGTACTTTTTTTCTGAACATGCATTTTTTGCCAAAATATTAATGTATTCCCTTCACAACATAGAGAATGGTAGTCCTCTCATCAGCTGTCATGCCTCCAAATCTAAACCATGACACATGCAGCACCTGGTGGATCACGAATGTTGTCACTCAAGCAATGAGATTTGAACATTATTTTTATTTTTCTGATATCATGAACTATATATGATATATACCTGTTGCAACTTATTAAAGCGGTGAATCTCATCAATGAAAAGAATGGTCTTCCTTTTGAACATTTTGATTTCATTCTTTGCAATTTTCACAGCTTCTTTGACATCGGCAACTCCAGCTGTAGTGGCTGATAACATCGTAAATCTGGTGTCGTGAGACTCTTTACATCTCTGAGCTATGATGCGAGCAAGTGTTGTCTGAAATTAATTGACAGGAACACCTCAAATAGCATAATTAATATAATTAATCAATTGGACGATGCAATACTGTTATTTCCAATATATTCACAAATACTAGGTGTGAATCATGTGCGAACTAGTTATTAATTATTATGAAGGCCAGTGAATTTAATGCTAAAAATATCAGGAAAATGAAAGATATACCTTTCCACAGCCTGGCGGTCCCCAGAGTATCATGGATGGTATGTGGTGAGATTCCACAAGTGATCTAAACAATTTATTCTTGCCAATTATTTTATCTTGACCAACGTAATCTTTCAGAATCTTTGGTCTCATCTTCTCTGCCAGGGGAACATTTGATTTCATTGCAGCAGCTGGGGGGAGACTTTGCGATTTCTGAGCACTCAGGATGCTTTGACCCAAAGTACTTGCCTTTGATGCTGTTTGCGGTTTTGTTTGAGAAAAAAATGAAAAACTGTTCTTTGTTACTTGCACATTACTGGTTGATGATGCCTTGGATTGTGATTTAAGTAGCACTGGGACTTTGTCAGACTGGTTCGTTCTGCTATCATTGGTCTTTGACAAAGTTCTGGGATCTGGATTGGTTCTGGAATCTGGAATAATCAATGGTTGGTCAACACTCCCACCAACACTAACAAGGTTACTGACATCAGTTTGTAAATTCTTGGCTGATCTGCTAAAGCTTTCTTTGTGATCAATATTAGGTTTTCCTTTCACTGCATTAGTTTTAGTAGATTTGGGACTAGCCAGACAGCCCCAAGCTGCTGCCTTGTTCTGTAGACTGGCTGCCTCTCCTTTGGGCCCAGTATCAGCAACCTTCTGCCTCTTTTGAGGCTGATCTGTACATTCATCATCACTGACAGCCGATCTTTTACCTTCCTTTGGGTTGGGACTTGTCTCCAGATTGTTCAGACAGCGATTCACGTGTTGGTTTATGTTGTTCTTTTTCCACAAGTTGCCGCAAATAGGGCATTCAACTTTGGTAGATTCGTCTGCCATGTCAACTCACACTGAGTCACAGCTTACTGATGATGCGCTGTCAACTACAATGTGAAGTAAATGACCCAGTAGACTGCTAATGTAATTGTCGATTTAAGATTTTAGTACCAAAAATACCAATTTAAGAACTTTGTGGAGTATGTCAATAGGCACTCTGCAAACATAGCACATTTCACAATTCAGCTGACAGAACACATTTTATATGGCGCCCATTGTACATTGTATGGTTAGCCTCGTAGTTAAAAAATGCACTGTGAAGTATGGAAAGCCCGACTGTACACAACACCGCGGACATGTTCATATATATATATATATATATATATATATATATATATATATATATATATATATATATATATATATATATATATATATATATATATATATATAAACTGGCAGCTAACCTGTACAAGGCGTTTTTGAACAATTATGTCTGAGACACATATCTATTTATACAACCAGGCTATAACCATAGACATCTGACTTGCACTGGCATTAATTGCTCTTAATTGGCTAACAGACAAGCTCCCTGTGGGTTGCTGGCAGCTTTATGACCTACATAAGCATAAACTGGCAATCCCATTGGTCAATCAGTCAAATGCCTGTCAGAAACTGAACCAAGAGCCATAAGAAGGTGCTACTTTGCACTCAATTTTGACCTTCCCGCCACAATCCGCCATCAATGTAATTCATATGACTTTAAAGCACATGTTTTGAACTTTCACATCATTGTTTTAACATTTTCAGCATTTATCAGCGGAATACATTATAACAGGTCACCTGTCTGCAGTCTTGTGATGACTTGGACAACAGATTTGGTTAAAATCATCGTAGAAAGATGAAACAAAGTACCACTTTCTCAGAAAACAACAACACATGCACAGGAAATGTCCTTGATAGTCTGACACTCATCTATAAGCATGTAATTGCATAAAATGGTCTTGAGGGCCAGCAATGATTTCTGCCAATTAAGAAAACAAATATAGCAAACTTGGCAACACACCTATAGTACAAAGGAGGTAACACCACGCTGCTAGCTAGGCTGCTCTTGCCCAGCACTAATTGGTAGGTAATTGGATTAAAGTGGGGATGTTCCTCTATCTTTTACTTTCTCTATGCTATAACTATATAAATCACTCCCATCTTGTGTCACAGGTAGTAATAAGTTCCCTGGTGGTGGATAATGGCATTAATGCCATTGATATGAACATTAAATTTGTGAGGTATATAAAATAATTTCAATATTAACACCAGATTGCACTCTCCTGTTACACACATTAATGTGTGAGATTGGTACCCCATAATGAGGTCTGACAAAAATAACTGAAATACCTCATATTGTCATGTCGCAGGTCCTTGATATGACAACCCACCCAGTCGCAGATTTACAAGGACAACAGGTTAACCCTTTGGCACGGAACTCAGCTCATGTGTGAAATTGTATCATGAATTCAATCTCGGCACAGCCGGGGATCAAACCCACGACCTTTGGATCACCACAGAGGAACTGGTGCTAATAAGCTGGAGCTCTAACCAACTGCGCCACGGCCCGTGGCCTCAGATAAGTAGATATATCAAAGAAAACAACATAATGTGTAAGAATCAGAGTGGGTTCCGACCAAAGCACAGATGTGAAACACTGTTACTATAAACAACAAATGACTGGTATGGAGCTATGAATAAGGGATGTCTGACTGGCTGTGTCTTCCTCAACATGAGGAAGGCGTTTGACACCATTTCCCATCAGGTCTTGGTTGACAAGCTAACAATGTATGGAATTTGTGATCTGGAGTGTGAGTGGTTCAAAGGCTATCTAAATGAAAGGAAGTAGGTAGTTAATCTTGGGGAGGAAATGTCAGATGCCATGGGCATTGATGCATCCTCCATTGATGTGGGAGTACCACAGGGTTCTCACTTGGGACCCCTGTTATTTTCCCTTTATGTTAATGACCTACCAAACCATGTGAAACACTGTTCAGTATACCCGTTTGCTGATGACACCTGCTTGTTCTATTCATCTCCAGATATCAGGGAAATACAAAACATGTTACAAAAAGATATGGACAATCTCAATGTATGGATAAAAGAAAATAGTTTAGTACTGAATATAAAGAAAACAAAGGTCATGTTCATTAGAACATTTGCAAGACTGAAGAAGCAATGTATAGAGGTATTTGTTGATGGTGAGATGATACAACAGGTGGAATACTTCAAGTACTTCAAGGGGTAACAATAGACAGTCATTTGCAGTGGGATAAACATCTAGATACAATAGCTGCAAAAGCAAAGTTTGAGATTTGTTGAAACTCATGTATATAGGACTAATCAGACCATGCATAGAATGCTTTGGCTCCTTATTTATAGATCTGAACACAGACCAATGTAGAAGGTTAGAAGGCCTTTAAAGGGTTATTCTTGGCAGAAGCAGAAGGGAATATGGCACCAAAATGAGAACTGAGTTACAGATTCCCACTCTTCAATCGAGACGAAAAGTTAAACTTGTCACAGTTGTATATAAGGCAGTAAATAATAACAGCACACAATATCTCCATGACACTCTACTGAAAAATGTGTATGATAATGAAATAAGAAGCAAAGGCCTGATAGCTTCAAAGTGTAAGATCGAAACATACAAGAGATCATATGATTATCAGTCAGTATCTGTATGGAACACATTAACTGAAAAAAACAAAGGCAGCAAACAGTGTTGAATGTTTCAAGACAAATGCTAGGAAAGAGATACTGTCATATCACAGAGTAAACAAGTAACTTAAACTGGTTTTAATCTAAGGCATGTGTGTTAATGCATGGGTTTTAAATGTGTATCTCTAGTCATAAGTGTGAATGTATGTATGAGTGTGGGAGTGCTGGACATATATGAAACCAGTGTAAACTGATATGCTTTCCAGACTAAAGATGTTATATAATAATAATAAGCTATCTACCCTTAGACCCCTAGTGCGATCCATGCAAACAGTGGGGAAGGACTCCCTGGATAAACTACAATAACAAGTTCTCAAAAAGGAGAGAAACAATAATTTCCAATTAGAATTTTAAAAAAACTGTGTTTAACGACCCATTAACAATTTAATTGAATTTGCACATCATTGCAAGCTGTAGGTTACTATTAGTGGTGATCATATTGAAGAGGGAGAATCCATTCACACACAGGGAGGTAATTCCCTGCTCTTTTCAAAAAGTGGGGAGGGGTCTTAAACCTGCTGCCTGGCATAGACACTCAGGTACATGAGACCCAAAAATCACCTTCCATCACTAAAGAATGTGAAAGTACCATATTTAAAATGTCTATGGTATGACACCACGATCTCAGTCCCACATAGTGGGTTGGAAAGTGCCATTTATTGTTTTTGGTATGACATTTTTTTTTCTTTCTGTTATTTGTTTTGTTATTTTTTTTTTGGGGGGGGGGGGGTATTCTTTTGTTCTTTGCCACATAATTTGATTAATAAATTTCCTAGCATTGTATGAGCAGCTTTGAATGCTTCAAATTAAAAGCTGAATTTACTACCAGCAGCAAAGAGTACCATAAAATATATCTGATTATTACTTCCCTATTGTATACATTACAATGCTGAACTTAGGTTAACAAGAAGTATTATTTTCATCATCATCCATTTTGGATGATGACTCCTCTGCATTGTCCACATGCAGTTGAACAGTCTAGCCCATGTTTTCTGCAACCGCATTGTCAAACTTACTGAACAAAGTGTCCATCAGAAAATCTGGAATGTCTACACCATCACAAACTGCTGCACTATATTCATATTTTGTAACTGCATGAAAACCCATGTTTATGCAGAGTATGATTAAAGCATTCATGAAATGAGGTTTTCAAGCACCTTTTCCTTACAGTGTAATTTAAATATTTTTACCCCAAACTTTGCAATCAAATGTCATTACCTATCTGATTTCACCAGCATCAGCTCCTTTAATGATATTCTGAAGCAAGAGGACAACTGATTCAGGCAGAAATGAACATGCAGCATCAGGACAAGACATCTGATCATAGGCTGGATAAATTTCACACTCATGTGACAATGTCTTAATGTCATACATAGGGGTAGGAACAGGGGGGCTGGGGGCCCCCAGCTTTTCTCAAACTTAGGTTACCACATAGAAAGTTCAAAGCTGATGGTAAGAGGGTGTAGTGCATCGCTCAAAATAATTTGAAACTGATGACCCAAAATCTCTTGACTCAAAAGTGTCAAGTCGTAGTCTGAAGACAAACTCTATCTTTGCCAGAGAATCTATTGAAACTCATTGGTCTGCTTAGTGATGACTAAGATAAAATAAACAATAACTACTGGTTCTCCTGGCATAAGGGTCCTTTGTCCAACCAGATGGACAGTAAAGACAGATGCTAAGAACAATGTCATTGTGATTTTTAAAGTTTTAAATGAAGTCTGGAAAGAGGCTTTAGATTATGCTAGAGATTCTAAAATGCACAGTAGAATTAGAGTACATGACTGTGGTGTCTTATTGGCAGAAAACATTCTGAAACACAGTTATAATCTTAGTAAATCTGTCAAAGTCCACCAGTGTCAGCAGCTGGATTAGGGCCTACATATCACCCCAGCACCTCACAGGAACATCACAAAAAAATCTATTATGAAGCTGCAGATTTCATAATCAATGCTAAAGACAATATATTTGATCATCCAGGCTATAAAGTGTATATTAATTTATAGAATATGTTGCTAAAGGCTGCTGCTGGTAATGTGAAATGTGAAATGGTGTTTTTACGACCCTTTCAGCAACTATGGCCATATCAGGTCGACTTTCGAGCCTTTTACCCAGTGTGAAAGTAACACTGCCGGCAGTGGGAGTTGAACCCACCACCTCCCGTCCTCCACTTATTTTAACCAACAAAGGCACCTGCTGCTGGTAATACTGACCAGAAGTTTGCAATTATGACAAATCTGCATGCTTCAGAAATGAATGCACAGAGACTGAAAACTCAAATAGACACATTAAAAAACAACATAGTTCAAAAGAATACACCACCATGAAATTCCATAATTAATTTTATGATTACTAATGGTGCATCTCTATACAGTGAAATTCTTGCAATGCCAGCAACAAATGCTACCAGTGAACAATCATTCAGTTTTCAAGGTGAAAACATACTTTTGGGCCAGCATGACAATGGTCCAATGAAAATTCAAGTTCATAAAGATCACACAGATGATGTTAACCTAATTCATGTTGCCAATGATTTTATATCTGTTCATGAATATATGAACATATCTATATTTGACTCTTTTATGGAATCTGACATATAATCTGTGATTCGATCCTTGATAATTAAGTGCACAAAATAACTAATATCTGAACTGATATTTCAAATTATGTATGTGTAAATAGGAACTTTGTGTTATTTGTGTCCACAGCCATAGCATTATTTTACCTAAATGCTAAAGTTATTTATATGGACATCTAAAGGTAGTGAAGGAAGGTGGTGCCACACACCTTGTTTGACATTAAATTTGGAATTTGTGAGGATTTGACTTGCCTGGCAGCATGTAGGTTATTAACAAATTATATTCTAGCTTTGACAGTTTTGGCCAAGTCTCAAAATGCTGTTCACAAATAGTGGCAACACTTCTGACAGTCCTTTTTTCTAACTGGTATTAATCATGCTCTTTTTTTTCTTTCCACCATAAAGATGTTAAGAATATACATACGTTGCCAGCATCATTCTGCTATGAAATACATTACAAGAAA
Organism: Amphiduros pacificus; assembly: GCA_949316495.1. NCBI lineage: Eukaryota > Metazoa > Annelida > Polychaeta > Phyllodocida > Hesionidae > Amphiduros > Amphiduros pacificus. The sequence continues at coordinate 50,055,942 of OX439001.1, read as the reverse complement.
CACTACATAAGCTATTTATTTCCTTATCATGGCCTTAAAATAACTGCTTAACACAAACAGCAAGGGCATGACATTATTTCAGTGTGCAAGGAACCTTTAATCATACAAAAAACCCTGAATATAAGTATGTGTTTTGAAATTGTGTACCGCTCTCAGGAGCGTGTCAGGAAATTTATACGTACTTTCGATTCTCGGCTCCGCAAAGCTTCTCCTCTTTTCTATAAAATGTCTATAAACTGGACTTGATATTTATCGGGATCTCGGAGTAAATGAGCGGGGAAAAACATACTGTTCGGGTTCAATTTTGTTGTGCGCATCTTCTGGTTGATTTTCTCAACCGCCATCTTGTTTTGTTCTCGTCCTGTCTCGCGGGAAACAACATTTCGGTGTTTTGAATGAGATTTCGGCAGTGAAGTCGAATTCGACCTCTTTGAGCGATCCATTGTTCTTTGGTCGAATTTGTAATTATTTGTCGAGATTTTGTTACTTTTGGCGTATATATATATACTGACGATTTTTGGTGGGGGGTTCAGTTTTTGACCTGGCGAATTTTCGTCTGCTTTGATCAGTGATACCATCGCACCAAGCTGACAACGGCGATCTCCGATCCATCTCTGCGTACTTATCAACCGTGAACACACCACCGCCTCCCGGGTAAATAGTTATACAAGAGGATTTCATTCTTGATGATTGAAAGATAACATCTGTTATTATCCTGACGTTTATGGGAACAGAATTTCCATTAACATATGAGTTTCCCCACGCTAGTCATCCTCTTTTGAGTATATGACTTACTTTAGGGGTTGTATCACCAGTTTATTTGTTGATTTTTAATAAACCAAATGATGTATTAAAATGGGAACATGAGTGTCTGTCAGTTATCCAGCTGATTAATTCATGAGACTAGGATTTTCTAGGGGGTTAAGAAATATTATCCTCCCTCACTGAAACAAATATTCATAACTCTGAGTAGCATAATCAAGGAAAATTCTGCATCTTATGATCATCCCTTGGTACAGTCTGTGCTGTTCACCTATAAGAATAAATAAAATAAAGGTCATTATTGCCCTCCATCCCAGTGAAATATATAACCTGGTGGAACCAGGTAAATAAAAATCCCTAACAATTGGTGTCAGAAGTGGGATCCTGATTGTAAACTTCTTAGTTGAATCAACCCAAGCCTGCCCCATCTTGCAACTTAGTAATCATGGCTGAAAAGAATGTAGATAGACATCAAACCAGATCTAAGACAACAAAAAACACAAAATTGATTACTCCAGTCACCACCTCTGGGATGGTACCAGTCAGAGTAGACCAGGAAAATCAGATTGATGTGACCATGACATCTCCTGACTTAGACCAAATCAACTTATCAGCAAATGGTCTTCTGCAACCCATGATCACCAATGACACTAATTTACCAATCTTGGCACCTGTGAATTCTTTTGACTTTGAAGATAAAACAGGGGATCAAGTTGAGTTGAAGACCATAGAAAGCATCCAGAAATGCCAGTGAATAACTCACAGAATCAGAAAAGTGGAAGTTTTGGAGATGGTTACTGTGAAAAACGCCAAACCTACTCTTTTGAGGAACAAGTGCCGCAAAACGTGAATACCGGGCTCAACATGCACATCTCCCCATCTTTAATGAGGCAATATGAAAGGAGGATACCAGATAGACAGACAGCAGGAGTCTCTCATCCTCAACTAGATTCAGTCTATCGCAGTGGAAACGCTCGTCTCGGTATGAATGAACCTAGACCTCGACTTCCTATGTTTGATGGAAAAACACCATGGAAGGCATTTTGGATGCAATTTCAATTGTTGTCACAACAATGTCCTTGGGATGAATATACTCTACTTTGCCGACTTATCACTTGCATGGAGAAGGAGGCCTTGGAATTTGTATCCGAACAATCACTTGCTATTCGCAGTAGTCTTCCTCATCTGTTAACTGCGTTGGAGCAACGTTTCAGAGACCACACGCTTCCTGAGACACACAGAATGAATTTATCAGCTGTCAAGAAATCATCAAAAGAGTCTCTACATGAATATGCTGCCCGTGTAAGAATGATGACTTCCAAATCGTACCCTGGATTTGATGGGACTGCCATTTTTGAGAAACTGGTGGTTGAGCATATGGTGAATGGAATGCCAGATCCCAACTTGGTGTATGATGTAAAAACAAAAAGGCCAAATACTGTTGCTGAGGCTTTAGACTTGATTCAGTGGCACAAGAGTTGTCGGACCTCTCTGAAACAAAGAACACATATTCGACAGGTTCTGACGGAATCTCGTGAAGATTCGGCGGATAAATCCAAGTAGGTTCATAACAGAGGAAAGACTTCAGAATTTCGGGAAAAGTTTTGAAGAGAAATTCTCCACTGCTATGACAGACTTGACAAAGACTATTGATAAAACCAACAAAAGATTTGATTTCTTCTCAAAACAAGTAGACAGGAAAATGGATCTACTGAGTAAGTAGATCTTGAACTCTTCTCAAAAGATCCAAAATCAAGAGGAGACGTCAACCCCCTCCATTTCTGCCGCAGAGACAATGAAAAAATCAGAGGTGACCTGCTTTAAATGTCATGAGATGGGCCACTTTGCTAGGAATTGTCCACAGAGAAAATATGCAACCAGAGAGATACAAGAGGAGAGTGAGGAGGAAGAGGAGTATGAGGAGTTGGAAAACTAGATGGGGTCAGAACTGACGGTCAAGTACTGACCCAATCAAACAATGATGATTGTTGTAAATATTGTATTCATTATGTTTCTACCCAAAAGAAAAACAATAAAAGAGTAAAAAAGATAATCTCTGGGAAAATCAGCAGGCCGGCTGTGACTTCATCTGAGATGGATGAGGAAGAAAAACCCAAGATTATGAAACAGAGATGTGATGACGCACCTCCGTTGAAAGCGAGTCACCCTTCTTTGACCATCAGGAATGGCCAATCTGGAATGAGATGTTTCAGTGACGTTGGTGGGATGGAAGGAAAGAAGAGGATGGAGGAGCTTTCGGGGAATGGTCAAGAAATATTGTTTGATAGCACAAGATCTTGGACTGGTCCGCTTGGAGTGAGAGATTCTGATAAAAGTGGGACAGATGGCCAAAGAATGTGTGACAATATTTCCACATCCGAACAACTGAGCAGTGGGAATAAAAGTGTTCTTGCTGTGGATGATCAACTGGGGGTCGGGGATTCCAAGGAGATTGACGGAAGACCACATAAGAATTTCAGACGTTCAACGGATATAAAGGATGAGACTTCCGAGGTGGAAGATCTCAATAGGATTTATCCAGTACTTACTGGAAGGGAAGGCAAAACGGAAAAAGAGAAAAATAAAGAGATAGAAGGAAGTAGCGATAAAATTCTTTACCATGTCATAAGGATGACAAAGGCTGTCACTATGAGTGTTAAAGCCTCAGTGGCAGGTTCAGAGATATCAGCAATTATAGACTCTGGAGCAGAAGTGACAGTATTGTCAGACAGAGTTTATAAGGCTATTCCTGAACATAAAAGACCAAAAATCCATCAAGCTGCGGTGGGACTAAAAGTAGCTGAAAAGAACAAAAGTATGGAAACTAGTGGAATTGCTTCCATACTGATGAAAATTGGAAGTAGTATGTATACATGGCCAATGTACATCGCTCCAATTAGTGATGATATGCTTATTAGTTGTGATTTTCTCGATGACAAAGATCAATACGTGGGTTGCAGCGAGATGGTGAATGGATCAGCTGTGATGTTACTCGGAAATCAAGACTACCAAGGGCTACATTACAAAGAGACACAACAATTCCAGGAAATCATGAAGCAATTCTCCAGATATCAATTACTGGAAACTACTCTTCCGACGCAGAAAGTCCGTGCCTGATAATGGAACCACTTATTGAGGACAGTCGGGATTTCATAATAGGCAGAGCATTGTTTGACTACCACCAGGATAACTGCTATGTGCAATGTGTCAATGTGGGAAGAGATCCTGTCACATTGAAGAAAGGATATCTCCTTGGAGAGTTGCAACCTGTGGAAAAGATAGTAGATGTATTGGACTCAGTCCTACCAAAAGAGGAATCTGCTCTATATTATCAAGGGGTTTGTCAAAGAACAGAATTTGGAGGATCACATACCTCTCAAAGAAAAAGACAATAGTAACAAGAAGAAAAGAGGAACCGGAAATAAAAACATACAGATTCCAGTTATTCCTGAGGATTGGACCTCACCATTCTCTGGGGTAGATGATTGTCCTATCAGAAAAATTGAAATATCCAATCTGCAAGGACATCTTCAAGAGTTGTACTCAAAAAATTGTGAAAAGATTAAAAGCGAAGAAGTCAAACAGAAGTTTGCTGAATTTCTCCTCACGCATCTGAATGTGTTTGCTGAAAATAAATTAGAACTTGGTTGTTGTAGCGCCATCAAGCACAAGATTGATACAGGTTTTGCAGCACCCATCAGACAACCCTTACGCAGGAGTCCAAAAGTATTTGAGGGAGAAGAGAAGTATCTTCAAGAACAGTTACAAGCGGGTGTAATTAAGCCATCAAAATCTGCATGGGCCTCAAATATCTGTCTGGTGCGAAAAACTGATGGATCCGTTCGCTGGTGCATAGATTACAGGAGATTGAATGAATGCACAGTGAAGGATGCATATCCTTTGCCACGCATTGACACCTGCATAGATTGTTTGGCATCTGCAAGGATATTCTCCACCTTAGATCTTCAGAGTGGTTATTGGCAGCTTCAGATGGAAGAAGAAGACCAACATAAAACAGCATTCATAACAAAATACGGTCTATATGAGTATACCAAGATGCCGTTTGGACTTTGTAATGTTCCTTCCACATTTCAGAGATGCATGGAACTAATGTTCAGGGGCCTGCAATGGAAGAATCTGTTGATTTATCTGGATGATCTGATCATCTATTCCAACAATCTTGAGGAACATTTCGAGCAATTAGATGAAATTATGACAAGACTAGGATCCTCTGGCTTGAAGTTGAAACCATCTAAATGTCAGTTTCTGCAATCTGAAGTACTTTTCCTCGGACACATTGTTGGACAGAATGGTGTTTGCCCAAACCCCAAACTGATATCTGTGGTACAGGATTGGACTGTTCCAAGGAATGCTAATGAAGTGCAACAGTTCCTGGAACTTTGCAATTATTATCGCTCCTTTGTCCACAAATTTAGTGACATTGCCAATCCACTGAACAAACTGACCCGAAAGGATGAAGAATTTGAATGGACTGCTCAAGCTCGTTCCTTTAAATGTTTGAAAACAGCTTTGTGCAATGCTCCAATTTGGCCTATCCCTTACCAAACACGCCATACATCCTAGATACTGATGCATCTGGAGTGGGAATTGGTGGAATTCTGTCCCAAATACAAGATGGTAAGGAAAGAGTTATCTCCTATGGTTCAAAAACCCTGTCCAAAGAACAAAGGAGATATAATGTTACAAGAAGAGAGTTGTTGGCAGTAGTAACATTCCTGAGACAATACAGACATTACCTGTTAGGACAGAAGTTTGTAGTGCGTACTGATCATGGTTCACTTAGATGGCTTTTTAACTTCAAAGAACCAGAAGGTCAAGTTGCTCGGTGGTTAGAGTACATTTCTCAGTATGACTTTACCATTGAACATCGACCAGGAAAGAAACATCAAAATGCTGATGCCTTATCACAGCATCCAAAACACACAGATTCCGTACAATTCCCAAGAATGGGATGATTTCCAGGAAGTAGATGATGTGGTTCCATTGAGTAAAAAGAAGTCTCATGATACTCTGCAGTGTCATCGAATCACAACCCGGAGTATGCTTCCCGAATCATCCTCCTTGGAACCAACAAGATCCGAGCCAGATGGGGAAACCACCTTTGATATTCAAACATACTGGGCCAGTGGACACACTTCTCATGAGTTAATAAAATTGCAATATGAGGATCCGGATATTGGACCAATTCATGAATGGAAGAGAAGGGGTGATCGTCCACAAAGACAAGAGGTAGCAAGTTTCAGCCCGGCAACCAGGAAACTCTGGTTGAATTGGGAGAACCTGATATGTATATCAGGTGTTTTGTATCAGAAATGGCTTCCAGATCAGGAATCAGGTTTAATAAAACACCAACTTCTGATTCCAAGAATGTTGCGCTGAGAAGTTTTGCTTAGATGCCACAATAATCTATTCTCGGGACATCTAGGAGTTGAAAGGACAGTCCAAAAGATCAAGAGCCGGTTCTACCTGTATAACATGCGCCAAGATGTCAAACATCACCTCCGCACATGTTCGACATGTAGTGCCAATCGGATGCCTGCAAAGAAGTTCCATGCTGCTCTATGTGACTACTGTATACCGAGAAAAATTCGCGCCTAGTTATTTTCGCGCCATCGCCGTTTTCGCCAGGTTCGCGCCGTTTTATTTTCGCGAATTTTGGATTTCTAGTACATAATATTATCACAAATTACGCTTTGCAGGTCGAGAACAGAACAAAACAAAAAATTTCGAAACACTTTGTTTTGACTTTGTTCTCACTGATTCCAATTATCAGCGTTCACAGTTTTGCATTTCGTCTTTGTTTCCACTGCTTTGAGTCGTGTCTTCCCTTTTTGATTGTGTTTTAAATGATAAATAAAGGTATTTACTCAATATTATCACAAATTGTTCGAGAACAGAACAAAACCATCAATCCATTTAAAACGCAATTAAAATCGATCCACGTGTGAAAGCATTTCTGTCAACAAGGGAAGACACGACTCAAAGCAGTGGAAACAATGACGAGATGCAAAACTGTGAACGCTGATAATTGAAAGCAGTGAGAACAAAGTCAAAACAAAGCATTTCGAAATAATATGTTTTAAATGATATATAAAGGTATTTACCCAATATTATCACAAATTCGCTTTGCAGGTCAAGAACAGAACAAAACCATCCATTCATTTAACATGCATTACGCAATACTAGCGTGAAAGCAAATATCGGACAGGCGGACTACTGTCTACACGTGGTTGAATATTTCTTTGTGTATTAACACGCTTTGTTTTGATGCTAAGATCGATATAAACAATAATAATTAAAAGCGATATAATGAATATCATTGGCTTTATAATACACAAAGAAATATTCTCCCACGTGTTGGTTGTGACGCTAAGATTAAGGACGTCACGTACATCGTGTCTTCCCTTTTTGGCAGAAATGCTTTCACACGTGGATCGATCTTAATTGCGTTTTAAATGATAAATAAAGGTATATACATAATATTATCACAAATTGCGCTTTGCAGGTCGAGAACAGAACAAAACCATACATTATTGTGCAATATATTAACTATCGTGTTCGCGCTAAAAACAAGAGCCTCTTCCCGTCACTTCCGCCTTTCAAAATTGCGACCACGTGTTGCGTTGAGTTGTGTCTTCCCTTTTTGACAGAAATACCTTCACACGTGGATCCATTTTAATTGCGTTTTAAATGATAAATAAAGGTATTTACCCAATATTATCACACATTATGCTTCGCAGGTCGATAATTTATCCATGAAGTAAAACGTAAATATCATGTACGTGATGTTGCGGTAATTCACGTCCGCAACACGAGGAGAAGCCAGGGATCCATCATTGCGCAATTTATTAATATTTCAATGCGTGTTCATAGACTCCAATTGTTTTCGCGCCAAAAATAAGAGCTTGTCCCCGTCACTCCCGCTTTTTAACATGACGACCTCGTATTGCGTAATGCATCTTCAATTTCGCGTCCATTTAATTTCGCGAATGACGTCCTGGCGCGAATTAACGCGAAAATAAAAAGGTCGCGAAAATTTGTCTGTATACAGTATAGGGTTGGTGCTCCAATGGACCGATGTGCTGTGGACATCATGGGACCTTTGCCTGAAACGAGAAACAAAAACAAATATATATATTGGTCATTGGTGATTACTTCACACGGTGGATTGAGGCTTATGCGATACCAGATCAACAGGCAGATACAGTTGCTAGGCGAATTGTTTCCGAATACATCAGTAGACTTGGCGTTCCTCTTGAAATTCATTCTGACCAAGGTCGGCAATTCGAAAGTTCCTTATTCCAGGAGATATGTAGCCTCCTGGAAATGCGAAAGACTCGTAGTAGTCCTTATCATCCCTCTTCGAATGGAATGATTGAGCGATTCAATCGCACTCTTGCAAAAATGATTCGTAGTTTCATTGACAAAAACAAGAATACCTGGGATATTCATTTACCACTCTTCACAGCGGCCTACCGAAGTACCCCACATCCATCGACAGGGTTTTCACCGAATATGTTGATGTTACACAGAGAGGTAAATCTTCCAGTAGACCTTCTTTTTCCAAGGCCAAGATCTGAGGAGTCTCCAGAAGTCCATGAGTATGTTGCTGAGGTGCGAGAGAGAATGGAGGAATGTTATGAGATCGCCAGAAGACAACTTAAGAAGACTGCTCAACGACAAAAGAAGGATCACAACTCAAGGATTAGAGAGAACCAATATAAAATTGGAGACATGGTGTATCGGAGACACCATATACACAAGAAATTTGAAACCCACTGGAGTGGTCCACTTGTAGTTGTCAAGATATTGGGAGATTGCCTTTGCAGACTGCAACAAGACAAAAGAGCATGGTATTGCATCATGACCTCCTGAAACCTTGGGAAGGAGCTGGATTGCCTAATTGGACAAGGAAGATGCGCAATGAACTCATTAATAATTAAATGAAAGAGAACTCACCTTCCAGACATGTTACTGTTGTTGTTAGTTGAAGTTAATAACGATATGTTGGTTGTGACGACTTGAATATTGACTTTAGGTTAAACTTTTTTTTTAGGTGAAATAGTTGTATGTATTGGTTCCCTGATCAGCTGGGATAACGGATACCCTTGTTCATTATAGGATTGCTGATGACATTAAAAAAAAAAAAATAAATAAATAGATAAATAAATAAATAAATAAATAAATAAACAAACAAAGATCCCCGGTTATCTAAGATTGTTTAATACTAATTCCTTGGGATCCATGGATTGCTAATGGATACCGCAGGACATGTTGAGAACTAACTATACCTAACAAACCTTACGGCATTTGAGATTGTTGATGGGCAGAGGAGGGAGTCAAGGTGTAAAGTGAACAATGGATGAATTTTATGTTGTAGAAACATGGATAGAACGCCAACTTATCCGTGGGCCAGCATTGAGGATTTCCTCAAAGATCTGCAGAGCCTGATTGTTCTGGGGGATCGCTTGATCGTCTACAATGAGAATCACCCCCCCCCCTCCGCCCGAAGGCGCCCCCGTGGAGGGGCAGTTTGAGGATGCTCTCGAAGAATTAGCTGAGGAGGTGGAGAAGATGAAGATAACGGAGGAAAACAAAACTCCAAAATGAACATTTCGCCCTTCTGTACGAAGCCCAAATAAAATTTGTGTTTTAAAATAGTGATTGTTTTCTGATCACAGCTTACATGAAGATTCTGGAACAACTTCTCCAGATACCAGTCGACGACCAAGCCGTCTGAACAGCTGTTAACCACCAAAAACTATCTCAACAACACAAACTATGAACCATATGTAAAAATAAGAAACGAGAATCAAAAATCACAGAAACGAAAATAAATGTTTCTCAACAAAAAATAGCTTCTTGTTCTCGCTCCATCCCGCCAAAATAGACGGGAAAGTATTCAATTATACAACAAAGGTACAATACAGATACGCAAATAAGAAATGGCCAGAAAGCCGGCTAAGAACCCAACAAAATCAAGGTATATTTCCTATGTTTAATATTACTGAAAAGAACCCCGTCGCTCACAAAAGAAAGACACGGGAACAGAAATTCGTTAAAAAAATGGACATTCCTACCCCGCGCCGGGGCTGTACGCAGCGTAAAATAAACGAACTAGTCTGGCAGCTTCAAGGGAGAGGGGCCGTAAATTTAAAAAGAATTATTTAACAAATCAAAATGATTCGTTTTGGTGCAAAAAACCGAAACACAACCCAAAAAACACCAGCGTAATCGACCAAAACGTGGTTTTAAAGACATTATATCGCTCATATAACACTGTACGCAACTCCCTCCGTGGGGGGTCCCTCACAGCACCTCCACAATGAGGTAACGTGACCCACAAACACCTCCGCTCCAGAGGCGCCATGAGAGGAGGTGCAGCACCTCCAGAGGTGCCTGCACCTCCTCAAGCTTCATATATACTGTATACCGAGAAAAATTCGCGCCTAGTTATTTTCGCGCCATCGCCGTTTTCGACAGGTTCGCGCCGTTTTATTTTCGCGAATTTTGGATTTCTAGAACATAATATTATCACAAATTACGCTTTGCAGGTCGAGAACAGAACAAAACAAAAAATTTCGAAACACTTTGTTTTGACTTTGTTCTCACTGATTCCAATTATCAGCGTTCACAGTTTTGCATTTCGTCTTTGTTTCCACTGCTTTGAGTCGTGTCTTCCCTTTTTGGCAGAAATGCTTTCACACGTGGATCGATCTTAATTGCGTTTTAAATGATAAATAAAGGTATATACATAATATTATCACAAATTACGCTTTGCAGGTCGAGAACAGAACAAAACCATACATTATTGCGCAATATATTAACTATCGTTTTCGTGCTAAAAACAAGAGCCTCTTCCCGTCACTTCCGCCTTTCAAAATTGCGACCACGTGTTGCGTTGAGTTGTCCCTTTTTGACAGAAATACCTTCACACGTGGATCCATTTTAATTGCGTTTTAAATGATAAATAAAGGTATTTACCCAATATTATCACAAATTATGCTTCGCAGGTCGAGAATTTATCCATGAAGTAAAACGCAAATATCATGTACGTGATGTCACGATATTTCACGTCCGCAACACGAGGAGAAGCCAGGGATCCATCATTGCGCAATATATTAATATTTCAATGCGTGTTCATAGACTCCAATTGTTTTCGTGCCAAAAATAAGAGCTTGTCCCCGTCACTCCCGCTTTTTAACATGACGACCTCGTATTGCGTAATGCATCTTCAATTTCGCGTCCATTTAATTTCGCGAATGACGTCCTGGCGCGAATTAACGCGAAAATAAAAAGGTCGCGTAAATTTGTCTGTATACAGTAAACAAATCATAGGATAACGCAGTCAGTCCCCATCCAACTGAAGAGATCAAAGTGATCGAAACCGTTGTTGGTCTTGGTAGGGACTGCGATCGTTGTCGCAGATCATCTTAGGATCCTTGCCTTTATACTATTGTTACTACTTCATCCTAAGATGTCGGAGCCGTCTACATCCTCATCTAGCACGCATCTCACTGAGGAGATAGCCCGACTTACCACCAGCCAGACCAGTATTACTGGTTCTGCCTCGACGCAATCCATGATCACCGTCGTTTCTAAGGATACCGGGTCTATTGAGGTGGATCCCGAAAAGTGGGAGGCCTTCCAGGCTTATCTCAAACATCAAGAAAACCCCCTTGGGGAAGGGTCCTCCGGGCTGTCGTCTTCTAACGCGAAACGCAAGCGTTCAGACGACAACGCCCCTCCAGCCAAGAAAGGGAGGCCAAACATCCCAACGGCCCATGAGGGTATCTACAAGCGAGCAAGGAATGCCCTAGCAAGGCACGCACGGTACCATGCTATTCACACCTCACTGCTGAAATACGCAGCCATGGACGGCCACGTAATACCACGCCGCCTCAAGGTAAAAAGAAACCAACTTCTATATATTCTCCTATATAATATCACCCATAACAACCATCTTATGAGGTCCGTAAAGACAATACAACAGAGCAGTATTGTCCAACAGGCCATAAACACCATTAAACAATGGCCACTGTATACCTATTGCAGCTCAAACAATCGCCTACGGGAACAATGCCCCCCGTCAAGGGAAACAATATACACGTCCCATTGTGTACTTAATCTCTGGCTGCATTCGTATAGCTCGCCCGGGCGGCCTTCTAACACGAAGCCCGAGCACCGGATTCGGGATTTTAATACAATCTCGAGCACATTATCAAACGGGAGTCTTAAACCCCGGCAACAAGAGATAATGCCTTGTACTATGAACAATATAGTTTCTGATGTCTCTTATTACAGATCAAAATCAGTCCGCCGAGTGGTGCAAGCGACTCCAATTTCTCCAAAACATGGCGGGAGAAAGTATGCAAATTTGAAACTGAACTTCTACAAATGGAGACCACACACGCACAATACATGTCGACGACCAACAAACACATCGCCGACGCCGCATGGAAAGATCTTGGCTCTAAAGTTGACAACGAATGTCTCACCGAAGCCCAGGCCGCCGCCACCACGGTGGCGAACCGGGTTAGAGTCGAAGAATCCAACCGGCAACGTAAGCGATTCGCTTACGATCTTGAGCGGACCGAGGAAGAATCCCTCGGCGTCCCAAGAAACAGAAAAAGCAAGACCATCCCTACGAAACAGGAGGCCAAGTTTCGTAATAGGATCACAAAGGAAGCCAAACGAAGGATCCCCAACAACAAGGGGTCCACCAATAAAAAGAACGCCAAAAAGCCCACAATCGGTGACCTCATCAACTTGTTTAGTTGAAAAAGGTCACATTGGGCAACACAAAGGGACATAATACAAACACAGAAATTAAAACAGTGTCCCCAAAGAACAATAAACTCAACAATAACAATAGTAACAATACAAATGAACAATCAGAGGAAGACACCTCCGATACTATGGACAATTACAATGAATGTCTCCCCACAATGAATCCCAATGTAACTAGAAAAAATAAAATAGTTCAAAACCAAACAATCTCTATTTCGTTCTTTGATAAAAGTGTCAATATCAACCTTGAAAACATGGATGAACGCTCAGTCATCAACCTGTCAAGCCATGACTTGACAGACAATGAGAGAAACAGCCTCTTAAAGGGACTCAAGTTCTGCCCAACCCCAGGTGAACCTAAGAACCATGAAATTCAGTCTGACTTGAGATCCTTTTTCAGGAGGATGAGACTCAAATCTTTTTGGCACGATTCTGACCCGGAACCCCCAGTAAATCGAGACACAACCCCCAATTCCCAACCGAGCATCACCACTCATTTTGCTCCTACAAACAATCCCAACATTACCAACACTGCCCCACCAGTCTCGGATCCCCAGTCTAAGTTTAAACCAAAAAGCACATGGGAACCAAAATCCACCTCTCGAGACCCTGTGCTCGAAACCTTCTTCAAATGTGTACAAAGGGACATTGAACAATTTGTCCCAAGGGCCCCCTGTACCCAAAACCTCAACAAAGAGGAAAAAAACGCCTTAGAATCCCTAAGTAGCAATCAAATGATCACTATAAAAAAGGCAGACAAAGGCTCTGCCATAGTGGTCATGGACACTGAAGACTACAAAAAAGAAGCAGAAAGACAACTGAACGACATGAACTTTTATGTCAGAACGGCACACGACCTCACAGAACACCACCAATCTTGTGTTAGGGACATACTGAATAAAATGTATGATCAGGACGAAATAGACAATGACGTTTATATGTCGTTGTGTCCCCTTGAGGCAAGAACAGCCAAATTTTATTTCCTACCAAAAATACACAAGAAAAAGGTCGTAGGAAGACCCATTATCAGTGGAAATGGGTCTCCCACAGAACAAATCTCTGCTTTCGTTGACGAGCACATCAAACCCTTTGTAAAAGAAACCACCTCTTACGTAAGAGACACCACAGATTTCATTAGGAAGATCTCCTCTTTCCATAGCACTAATGAAATCATTGTAGCCACAATGGATGTGACTAGCCTGTATACAAACATCCCTCATAACGAAGGACTCAACGCAGTATACAGGTGTTTGGTAAAAAATTACACAGGTAGGGCTTCAATCAAAAGCCTAATGAACCTCCTAGAGGCAGTACTAAAAATGAATAACTTCACTTTTAATGGTGAACATTACCTACAAACAGGAGGTACAGCTATGGGCACAAAAGTAGCACCTTCATATGCCAACCTTTTTATGGCACACTTAGAGGAAAAACTCCAAAAGAACGCCCCGTCTAAACCAGCCCTGTACCTCAGGTACATAGACGACATCTTTATGGTATTCGACCAAGGAGAAGGGAAACTCCTAGACTTCATTGAATACTGCAACTCCGCGCATGAGAAAATCAAGTTCACCTCAAAACATTCTAAGATCGAGGTGGAGTTTCTTGACACTCTGGTAAAGGTCGACGGCGCAAACGGCACCATTTACACCGACCTTTATACCAAAGACACGGACACGCACAGCTATCTACACTATACCTCCTCACATCCCAAACACTGCAAAACAGGCGGGCCCTATGGGGAATTTCTGAGGATCAGAAGGAACTGTACGCATATTGAAGATTATGATTTACATTCTGAATTAAGAAAAGAAGACTATCGAAGAAGGGGATATCCAACCGATATCTTAGAATCCTCGAGAATGAGGGCAAGAAACACAAACCGGGATGATCTGCTGAAACCAAAAGACAAACCAACGGAACAGCAATCCAAGACACCACTAGTAGTCACCTACAACGAGGCCAACCCCAACTTCCACAGAATATTAGGGAAGTACTGGCCCCTACTGAAACTGTCCGTCAACAAGGATGCTTTCCCAGAGAAACCCCTGGTAGCATTTAGACGTCCAAAAAACATCTCAGACAAGCTAGTCCGGGCTGCTTGCAACACCACAACCAAAACACCTTAACCAACTGCACCACCTTGCAGAAGACCATGGAGGTGCCAATTCTGCCTATCATGTAGAACGCACAAAACGGTGCGTAGCTCCATCACTGGACGGGAATACAAAGCTCCAGACAAATACACCTGTAATACAAGAAATCTAGTCTACCTAATCACTTGCAAACAGTGCAAGAAACAATATGTAGGAGAAACTTACAGAACTTTCAAAGAACGAATCAATGAACATTTAGGCTACATACGGAGAAAAGAATGTGACCAAGCAACAGGCCACCACTTCAACCTACCAGGTCACAGTATAGGTGACATGGAATTCCAGGTAATATACATTCTATACAAAAAACCAACTCCACACGACCAGACACGGATTGCCAGAGAACTGGAATGGATAGACAAGTTGAGGACATTCATACCAAACGGGTTGAATGAGAAGGGGAGATAAAAAGATTATTTTCCTACCCTTTGCAGACATACTATTGATAAAATAGATTACAATCTAGTCTAAAATCTATCCCCTAAACGGCTAATAATACACGATCAAACACTGAACCATACCATTAATTATAATAGGTTCTAAACTACCGAAAACCCGGAGAAAATTGTCGTTTTCTGAAAATAACAGAAAATCATTACAATAAACTATTTCGGGCGCGTAGTAGTATTCCCACTCAGCGCTAAGGCAAATCAAGCAATCAATCCCTTAAAAAGCTGACCGCATTCGATTTTTCTCACGCCGAGACAACATCGGGAGCCCAAAATAGACATATCCCGAGCGACGGCGCAAAGTCAGAACACCGCCGTCGCCCAAGCAACCGTAACAATACACAATGAGTCCATAGCAACCACTCAGCACATAATGGCGGAACAGACCACGCACAAGCTGTGCGTTACGTGTGGCAGAGCGTACTCTACATGCAGAGCGATGCTACGCCACGCAAGATCCGCCCACTCCCTCCAACCAGTGAGGTACAAGTGTCACACATGTCTTACAACGTTTTCAAGACGGGACAACCTCCGGCGACACTTAAAAAGAAACCAAATATGCTCTCTGATGTCGGAGAATGACATCTCATTGTTACCATCAGCTGAGGCCACCACAGGCCACCATCATAGTCAGTCTACACAGGCCTCCACCTCAGAGACCACAGACTACACACACAGAGATAGTAAGAACCCCCCTTACGTTTACAAATTCACTAGAAACAAATAACAAGGACAGAACCTTGGATTGAAAGGTTAGTAACATTCCTAGAATGTTACCAACGTTCTAGAAATATGATCAAACATCCACTTCATTTTTTAGATTTACCGATTGAAGACGAGGGAACAGGGTACCTTGAGAGGATAGAGGATCACTCACCTCTACCCTCTAGGGAACCACCATCTCCCCAAGAGGAAACTCCCATGGCCCCCCAAGACCACATAAATTTTGTGGACCTTTGGGAGGACCTAGAATGGGACACACAAAACCCCCCCACAGCTTACATGAAGATTCTGGAACAACTTCTCCAGATACCAGTCGACGACCAAGCCGTCTGAACAGCTGTTAACCACCAAAAACTATCTCAACAACACAAACTATGAACCATATGTAAAAATAAGAAACGAGAATCAAAAATCACAGAAACGAAAATAAATGTTTCTCAACAAAAAATAGCTTCTTGTTCTCGCTCCATCCCGCCAAAATAGACGGGAAAGTATTCAATTATACAACAAAGGTACAATACAGATACGCAAATAAGAAATGGCCAGAAAGCCGGCTAAGAACCCAACAAAATCAAGGTATATTTCCTATGTTTAATATTACTGAAAAGAACCCCGTCGCTCACAAAAGAAAGACACGGGAACAGAAATTCGTTTAAAAAATGGACATTCCTACCCCGCGCCGGGGCTGTACGCAGCGTAAAATAAACGAACTAGTCTGGCAGCTTCAAGGGAGAGGGGCAGTAAATTTAAAAAGAATTATTTAACAAATCAAAATGATTCGTTTTGGTGCAAAAAACCGAAACACAACCCAAAAAACACCAGCGTAATCAACCAAAACGTGGTTTTAAAGACATTATATCGCTCATATAACACTGTACGCAACTCCCTCCGTGGGGGGTCCCTCACAGCACCTCCACAATGAGGTAACGTGACCCACAAACACCTCCGCTCCAGAGGCGCCATGAGAGGAGGTGCAGCACCTCCAGAGGTGCCTGCACCTCCTCAAGCTCCATATATAAACAAATCATAGGATAACGCATTCAGTCCCCATCCAACTGAAGAGATCAAAGTGATCGAAACCGTTGTTGGTCTTGGTAGGGACTGCGATCGTTGTCGCAGATCATCTTAGGATCCTTGCCTTTATACTATTGTGATTGTTTTCTGAGTTGTTTTAGTCGGGTCCCCAAGAAGAAAAAAAACGTTAGAGACCATCGGTTATCTAAGATTGTTTAATACTAATTCTTTGGGATCCATGGATTGCTAATGGATACCGCAGGACATGTTGAGAACTAACTATACCTAACAAACCTTACGGCATTTGAGATTGTTGATGGGCAGAGGAGGGAGTCAAGGTGTAAAGTGAACAATGGATGAATTTTATGTTGTAGAAACATGGATAGAACGCCAACTTATCCGTGGGCCAGCATTGAGGATTTCCTCAATGATCTGCAGAGCCTGATTGATCTAGAGGATCGCTTGATCGTCTACAATGAGAATCATCCCCCCCCTCCGCCCGAAGGCGCCCCCGTGGAGGGGCAGTTTGAGGATGCTCTCGAAGAATTAGCTGAGGAGGTGGAGAAGATGAAGATGACGGAGGAAAACAAAACTCCAAAATGAACATTTCGCCCTTCTGTACGAAGCCCAAATAAAATTTGTGTTTTAAAAGTGTGATTGTTTTCTGAGTTGTTTTAGTCGGGTCCCCAAGAAGAAAAAAAACGTTAGAGAGAAATTGGAAGGTTTTACTTGTTCTTTCGTTTTAGGTATTTCAGTGTTTCTTCCAGAACGTTATGAAGTAATGGGGTACCTATCTTTGGAGTGCTCTGGTTCCCAGGTGTAGGAATACAAAGAGCCTACCATAAATAATCAAAAGGTATTATTAACCTATTTTCAGATGAGGCGAAAAGCTTATGAGTGCACGAAATGTACTTTTGTGGATGAGAAGGAACATGTTCACTAAAGGAACATGTTCATTATGCCATGTGTCCGTGGTTCTGCCAGCTATGCAAGCCCAAGTTCTCCTCCAAGAAGAAAGCAGAGATCCATCGTGGGAGCGGCATCCACAAGAGAAACACCGGACTATGCGGAATCCTCATCAGGAGGGTGATCTGATGGAGTGGGACAGTGAGTCCTCGCAGGTTCACTGGAAGACTATAGCAGCGGCTCACCAAATCCCGACCGGAGTCCGGCGTCCAGTCAAGGACCAGGGAGCTGAGGCCGCGGGCACGGTTCCTACTGTAGACCCATCCCCAGTTCGGGAAGAAGCAGCGGTCCCGGCACTGGAGATGCCCAAGTTCGATATGAGAACGGTCCCTGGCAGTCTGCTAAACCGGGGTCTATCATTGATCCAGGCTCCCATCTCACAACCCTCACTTGAGTTGCCAAGTGTGGGCCTCGTGGCGTTGCCGGAGACCTCTGACCAGACGGCCTTTGAGTCACTCCTCAGTTTAGCCGAGGAGCTGCAGCAGAGTTGCCCGGTAGTTACCCCGACCTTACAGGAGAGTGCTCCTGCCCCCGCCCCCTCACACCAGAGAGACGTTCCGGTACCGAGTACAACATGTCAGGAGAGTGGTCTGATTCCCGCCGCCACAGGGCAGGAGAATGCTTTCATTTCTGCCACCGCTCTGCCAGACAAGGTGCCTGTGGTCGCTCTTTCACGAGAGGAGCACGAGCCAGTTGCCATACTACCATATTCAGAGAGCCGCCCTGTTCTTTCTCCACCACCCCACCCTACCACATTATTGGGTGAAATAATCAGTGGTGAAGCGGAGGCCAACTTCATTCCTCAGTGTGAGGGTGATATTTTGGATGAACCCTCCACGGTGCCCGAGCTAGTAGAGCAGACAGAGACCGTGGCCATCGAGGAAGGTCCCTCGCCAACATTAGAGTCCAACGTAACAGCGCCGGCCAAAGTTCTCCAAGGAGTTTCCCTGCCTGACTCGACGCCAATCATTCAGATAAAGATTGATGAGAAAGTCCTGCTGCCAGCTTTGAGCTCCATAGTGCGAGGGGCCATCGACACCATCGCTGACTCCATGAAGTCGAATGGTTCCAGGGCTGATCCTCATCCTTCAGCTCAGAGAAAGACTGTGGCCGCCCTTCAAGATGTAAATATTAAATTACAGCAAGTAATTAATTTACAATCCAAGACCGTGCGATGGATGGAGAAACTCCAATGTGAGTTGGTCAAACTGAACGCTCCGTCCCTCGCCAGTAATACGGTTTCTTCAAAGGATCCCCTCGGAACGAAGGCTCATCCAGAAGATCCAGTTCCGTCTTCCATGAGTCACACCGGTCGACGGAGACCGAGAGGACCATCCCCTGGTTCCGGTGGTCACCGCCCTAAGAACTCCCGTTCGTCAAGTCCTCATCGAAGATATTAGGAAGATCTTGGAAGACGTTTATAACTCTAATAAGAATCCATTAAATGGATCCTGGACAGTAAACTCGAGAATAATAACATTTTAATATAAATGGTAATATAAGAACTTTTCTCTATCTTTCAGGCCTGTTCGTCTAAGAAAAATTGAACTCTGGACATTTTTGTTATGGCCTCCGCTTTTTGCGGACATTAGGCAGCCGTAACTGTTCCAATAAGATAATTATTCTACTGTTGGCATGTTTAAATTTCAGGGATGAAATCAGGTTTTAATAAAGGGGGCAGTGTTGTGAAATTGCGTACCGCTCTCGGGAGCACGTCAGGAAATTCTCGGCTCCGCAAAGCTTCTCCTCTTTTCTATAAAATGTCTACAAACTGGACTTGATATTTATCGGGTTCTCGGAGTAAATGAGCGGGGAAAACATACTGTTTGGGTTCAATTTTGTTGTGCGCATCTTCTGGTTGATTTTCTCAACCGCCATCTTGTTTTGTTCTCGTCCTGTCTCGCGGGAAATGAGATTTCGGCATTTTGAACGAGATTTCGTTGTAATTATTTTTCGACAAAATACCCACTGCAGGAGTCGAGATTTTGTTACTTTTGGCACGTATATATATATACTGACGATTTTTGGTGGGGGGTTCAGTTTTTGACCTGGCGAATTTTCGTCTGCTATGATCAGAGTGATACCATCGCACCAAGCTGACAACGGCGATCTCCGATCCATCTCTACGTACTTATCAACCGTGAACACACCACCGCCTCCGGGGTAAATAGTTATACAAGAGGATTTCATTGAATTAAATAAATATAACTTGTCATTTTATAAATGACCTTGACGATTGAAAGATAACATCTGTTATTATCCTGACGTTTATGGGAACAGAATTTCCATTAACATATGAGTTTCCCCACGCTAGTCATCCTCTTTTGAGTATATGACTTACTTGAGGGGTTGTATCACCAGCTTATTTGTTGATTTTTAATAAACCAAATGATGTATTAAAATGGGAACATGAGTGTCTGTCAGTTATCCAGCTGATTAATTCATGAGACTAGGATTTTCTAGGGGGTTAAGAAATATTATCCTCCCTCACTGAAACAAATATTCATAACTCGTGAGTAGCATAATCAAGGAAAATTCTGCATCTTATGATCATCCCTTGGTACAGTCTGTGCTGTTCACCTATAAGAATAAATAAAATAAAAGGTCATCATTGCCCTCCATCCCAGTGAGATATATAACCCGGTGCAAGCAGGTAGATAAAAATCCCTAACACATGAAATAGGGTGAAACATCAATGAGAGGCAGCCATTTTGAATTTATGCAAATTAGGTGATGTTCCACTAAGTTGATTTTGGTAGACTTTTTATATGTTCATCTCGGTAACATTCTGAGACAAATAACACCAAAATGGTTTCTATTCTAATTTGTTCTGGGTCATTTCATATTTTGACTGGACTAATAGGTGTGTCCTTAGTCTAGTGCAGGACTGAATCTATGACCTTAAAATGCTTTTTGGGCCATGCTTGTTTTCCCCTACCAAATTTGAAAAATATTTAGACTGGGATGACTTCAGTAAAGAGTTATATTTGTTTCTCTGTGTGTTATATAATTCTTTATCAATGTGAAGTCCTGTTTTATTCATCTTTCTCTCAAGCCTTCTTTTGAGAGACCTCTCATGCTCAATTCGGTCATCCATCCAGGGCACTGGTTTACGTTGGGACACCTTTGCCTTCTTAAGGGGAGCATGTTTATCCATCAAGGATGTAAGCTTCTTATCATAGAAATCCACCATGTCATATAGGGATAGATGTTCCCATCTAGAGGTTTGGGATGTGATGGATTTAATATAATACCTAAGGGATTGAAGGTCCATGCCCTTATAATTCCTATAATTGATGGATTTTTTAGGGGGTTTAGGAAGTATGATATCTAATCATTTTATGATCAGATATGTATTCATCAACTAGGTGGCTTTTGAGAAACTTATTCCCTTTGAAAGTGATGATTAGATCAAGGGTATTTCCTCACCTATGGGTTGGTTCGTGATCCATGTCAGACAGTTGACTTGAAACAGAAAACAATTGTATTAAAACTGGATATTAAACAAATTATATTAGCCTATGTTTACAACGAGGCCATGTTGTCATTGAGTACATAATCATTACCTGAATTGTGTGTTTACCACTGCAGCTGAGCTATTCTGCATTACATGGGTAGTATTCAATTACCACCTCTGCTGTCATTGTCCTATATTCTATACAATTCAAAATTTGGAATTCCCCAAGTTATAAATACTTGCCTTGCTCAAAAAAATATCATCAAATCTGAATTGACCAACATCAGATCATAAACTGTAACCAGATGTATGGCACATAAACTTACCAATCAGAACAACTGCTGATTCAAAACATATTTATTTTTATTCTTTCACCAATCAGTTCAGAGCCAGATTTTTCTGAATACTGATAACTTGCGGTCGATTCTGTGAGCACCTTTATAGCTTTGGTGGCAGGGACTGATGATAAGAAAGTCCTGCTGTGGAGGGTAGTTATTAACTGTAATCAAGTGTCCGACACATAAACTGACCAATCAGTACAATTGCCAGTACAAAACAAATCTATTAATATTATTTCACCAATCAGTGGTCAGATTTTTATGAATACTGATGACTTGTGAACGATCCTGTGTGCAGCTTTATACTTTTAGAGGCAGGGACAGTTATAAGAGGAAAGTCCTGTTATGGAGGGTACAGCTGAGCAGGATCTGATGAAATTTGAATACTGGTCGTCAAATGTCTGCAAGGCCCAAAATAAACAAAATTCACTATGACCATTAGACCCTAAAGCTCTCATCTGTACTTGGCTTGATTGGAGGTTTGTAAACTCTAAAACAAGCAGGTATATGTGTTCGTCTCTCCCATAATAGCATGTATCAGCTGATGTTTTACCTTGATAAATGTGTTATCTGTTTTTTATCAGTTTCTATCATTTAAAGCATTCATGAAACCTGGAAGGTTCCAGGCAATTTTACAGTGGTTTAAGGTATCTGAAAACAATATATGATCTTAAAATTGACATACATACAGGCTATCTGTCTGAAATCCACAAAAGAACATCTGCCCTGAGAATTATGATTTGTTGTAACCACCAAGTACTGCCAGTACTAAACAGGAAGTGTGTTGTGTGACCTTGACATTTGAACTGTCAGGGGGCTCCGTAAGTCACAGGAGGTGTTGTTTACCAATTGTCAAAATTGGAGCAACACATTTTCGGCCATTTTTTCCTACTATTTAAAGAATGAATTGGAAGATAACACTTATCACGATGCTAGTGCCTTTTCTTGGCTTTCTTTTGGTGGTAAAATGATTAAAAACAGATGAATATTTATAAAGTTATAAATGAAGAAAACTCATTATTTTTTATATTATATATGTTTGCAAAATAAAGTTTAAAAAAATTCTATACAGCCCAACTTTTAAGGTGGAATCCATGCAGCCTTTGATGTCTTCCCATTCAGTGGTGTGAAAAACCCCAAATTTCATCAAAGAGGGTCAAATCATAAATTTTACTGATACCAATTATCAGCATTCACAGTTTTGCCATTCAAAGTCCTTGTGATTTAAGGCCAAACCAGTGATCAAAGGGTTTAATGTCACTTTTTACACATATCGGCCTTAAATTAAGGGGGATTCCATGCAGCCTTTGAGTCATGTCTTCCCTTTTTGACAGATAGGTTTTCACATGCATAAGATATTTTTCAAATAAAAAGTATACTTTTCCCACAAATGATTTTATATCTTTCACAACCATAAGATATTTGTCACAACCATAAAATATTTTTCACAACCATGACAGTATTTCAAATAATATTAAAATAATCTTATGTTGTTCTGAAGTATACTCCTGGCAATAAATTGTACAAAACATCTCCACCCTGTTTCCCAAGCTGGACAGGTGCCCAACTGGTAACTCATTAGGTGTTTACACAAGATCACAAACTAGCTAAACAAAGCTTGTTGACAAAGTGCTCAATTGCTGGTGTAGGTTTCAGCAGACAACTGACCAACTTTCAAGTGCCACAGAAAGTTGTTAACAGGGAATATTTTGGGTAATACTACATAAAAGCACTGTTTAGGGTATAAACATTCATGTTATGTAAAGAAAATGTGTCTGAAGGTTTCATGAATGCTTTAAGATTTTCTATTCTGTATTGCATCAGTAGTTCTCATGACCTGTACCGTCACTGCCCTGTTTGACGTTGTATGAAAGCTGGACCACCATATCCAGTCATACATGCGAGTCTCGCTTACCAAAATATACGATCTCAGGTCATGACCTATTATCGATTGGCTGAGTCTGACATAAGCCGATAAGAATCTATGAATAGTCATTTATTCTGTCACCAATCATGATCAGTTCTCAACCAGATTTTTATGAATATTCATGACATGTGGTCGATTGTAAGCGCACCTTTTTATCTTTGGTGGACGGGACTAATATGAAAGAGAAGAGGGTAGATATTTTCATCTGTAAAGGGGACATGGATATTTGCAAGGAGATGTTTAAAAAAACACAAATACCAAATTACAACAAATCCTATCATTCACGATATTTCACGACTACAATCCTCAGAAACTCAAAGAAATGCATTGAACACATTACTGCTGACGAACTGCTAATGTAGATGTCAAACCGCCTATAAAATGCAATCGTGGTTATTAAAGAAAAAATATCTTTGCGACCTTTATGTCCTCTTTAATTGTTACAAAAACGCCAAAAACACCTTAAGATCACACCTGAATTCAGATGTTCAAGAATTTGCAACTTGGGTGCAATTGCAAGAACTGTCAAATATCATGAATACGGGAATACTGAGCAGGAAGCTTGGATGTCAGTCTCATCAAACTATATCATCCCCATTGTCTTATTATTCATGAATTTTAAATAAATAAAATAAAGCAAAATTTGGATAAAAAAATTCTGTCATAAACTGGATTATGAGAACTCGATGCAATCTTTCCAGCAATCTTTATTGCAATCTTATAAAGATAGTAATCTGGTTTGTTTGGGGGTTTTTTTTGGGGGGGTTAGGTTTTTTTTTTTGGGGGGGGGTATATTATTGTGAATACACCTTCCCATTTGCCTGTTGGATTAATTTGTTGGCATTTGCGAGATGCGTGTTTGATGGCCATCTCTGGGCGCCTTGCAGTCATGTGTGTCTGTGCTGGGTCAGTGCACAACTCGGTCAGTATCATCACCGGAGGCCCATCCTTTATCACACACCAACTTCAAGTCTAACATGATGTTTCACCAGACGTTTTTCATTATAATGATACTTGATGACAACTGGTGCATCAGAAATACTACTTCCTAAAATTGTATTTCCAAATTGTGTCTCAAACAGCCATGCAAGCAAAGGTTCCTGATAGGAATTACCATTAGAGGACAGGTGACAACTGCATGATCTATGAATGCACTACAAAATGCTTCTCACAAGATCCATACGTACGTCTGTACGTGTGATGTTTCATAAGCAGGTAAACCACCAATGAATTTGTTTCAATTCATTTTAAAATCACAAGCGAGTTGACATGCAATATACTCTCCGTGAACGAATACCTCGCTGTAAAACTAAATGTCAATGTAGTAAATACACAATGTAAGATAGATGCATGTAGTTTGAATATGATTGCGCCACGATAGAACTGTTCATAAAACATGTAAATATATTTCCAGGAAACTGAGATTCGGTCCAGTGCTTATAGTTTAATCTCTGCCAAACGATTTTATCTAAGAGCAATAATAAATATAGTTATATTGCTCTCAGATTGTATGCATGAACGTTCTCCATATGCCACTTTAAAAAACAAGTAGGTGAATGTGTAGTAATTAGTATTTTACACCGTGGTAACCCTCGGGCGTCTAATGCAGGTCCGTACAGCTTGCCATGAATCAACTTCTTTATTAACCATATGACATAAGCATGGTAAAGATAACTGTTATGGACCCAATACTTGTAATGATAAACTAGCAACCTTCCCCTTGTCCATAACACAACTTATAACAGGATCAAAACGTCCATAATCATACTAACTTATAAGTATATAAGTAACTTATTTGAGATGAAAGTCTGAACACCTCCTGTAACATATGCGACGTATTTTTCTGATTGAGTGCTATGATTGTGAGTCAACAACTGATCAATTTATGCTCAAATTTCAGGTGATCAATATCAAAACGATGCAGTTTGGAGCAATTTTGAGGATTACACTGATTGCTTTGATGTCTTGTGTGTTACTCTCCAAGCTATGCAGAATGGTCTGGGCACCATACGCCCGACTAGACCTCGCCGAACTGCGACTGCCTTACGCGGCCGTCACGATGCAGCAGGACCGGGCACGACTCGTCATCCACCGTGCCGACCAGCCACGACAACCTCTGCTCACCTCTGAACTCGGGGCGCACTACACACTAAACCACCTAGATTGGAAGGAGTGTGATATGAGTAATTCTGAGCAAGAGATTTGCATAGAGTGGAAGGACACTGCACGATTAGAAGTGGTGTTTGACGAAACAAACGCTGATGCTCAGTGTTACACTGTCAGATGGCAAAGCCTGAGCTCCAGGTTTGAACCCATGGATTGCCTTAGCGTGGAAGGAGCACACTGGTATGGCGGTGCACAGATTGGACAACAAATGTGGCCCATTAACAATGTCCGCCTTGATTTACAACCTTTTATCTGTCAGAATCCCGGTTATGATCTGAGGAAGTATTCTGGTGTTCTGGAGAGGTATTGGTTGTCGTCTGCTGGCGTGGCGTTCTCTGTTCCTCACCATATTCCTCTTCATGTTGGCAATGATCAGAAGCAGTTTTGCCTTAAGGCTAAAAATACAGAGTCTCCCTTTCAAAATCAAGCTAAAAAATACCCAAAACTTGAATACGATGTGTGTATAAAGGATGACGTCAAATCTATCCATAAATATATGTCATTCCGGCTGTGGAGAAAACCTCTTGCCATACCTAATGAAAACATCTTCAGATATCCTATATGGTCTACATGGGCCCAGTATAAGATGGATATCGATGAGAAAAAAGTACTGAATTATGTTCATCAGATTCATGGCAATGGTTTTCCTGCCAGCCACATTGAAATAGATGACATGTACACGCCTAAATATGGAGAATTTATCTTTGATCCTGTTAAGTTTCCTGACCCAAAGGCCCTAACAAATGAGATCCACAGTCTGGGTTACAAGGTGAGCACCTGGGTTATCCCATTTGCTGATCCCGATTCCAAAGCTTATAGAGACGGTAAGAAGCATGGATACTGGGTGAGAGAGGTGGCTGGACCTGAACCCGTCTGGGTGGATTGGTGGCAAGGAAAGGGAGCACTTCTGGATGTTACCAATCCAGCAGCCATAACCTGGCTCCACAAACGCCTGCAAAACCTCAGGAAGGCTGGGGTGGATTCGTTTAAATTCGATGCAGGGGAATTCAATTATCTATCACACACCACTTTCAAAACTAATCGACCCCTGTCTACGAACCCTAGTGCATTCTGTACAGCATACGCTGAAGGGGTGGCATCCAGAAGCGATGATCGAATAGAGGTGAGGGTCGGGTACAGGACACAGCACTTGCCTATATTTGTGAGGATGTATGACAAAAACTCAGAATGGGGATTCAATGGTGGATTGAGAACACTGATCCCAACCGCACTACAGTTTTCTATACTGGGTTACCACTTCATACTCCCCGACATGATAGGCGGAAATGCATATCCCGAGGAACAGGACAAATTGCAGGGTGGGGCCTTGCCTGACAAAGAACTTTATATCCGCTGGTTACAAATCACCGCCTTTCTGCCTGTCATGCAGTTTTCTATCCCTCCTTGGGATTATGACGCCGAAACTGTAGCAATTGCCAAGAGATATATCAAACTGCATGAATTTTATGTGTTCCGTACATTACTGGCGTTAGCCTGGGAAAGCACGGGATCCGGGGAGCCTCTGATCAGACCATTATGGTGGGTAGACCCCAGTAATGAGCAAACATATGACATTGACGATCAATTCCTGGTGGGAGACAATCTAATGGTAGCTCCTATAGTCGATAAGGGTCACACAAATAGAGACATATACATTCCTAAGGGGAAATGGATTGATAAACTAAAAAATTATAGACATTTAGGACCAAAAGTTATTCATAATTATGAAATCAAACTTGAGGACATTGCTTACTTTGAAAGGGTTATTAATTAACTTGTCCACCAAAAAACAATAAACACTCCTCAAAATATCTGTATAGTTTTATTGGTTTTTATACTGGTCAGAATATTTTAAGTCCCGGGGCTAGGATGAGCCAATGCCCCCTGTCCAAACGTGGCCTGTTCCATCCATTTCTCCACTCTCCTTTGTAATCTCATCCATTACATTTTGGTTTTCAGCTTTCACCGTGTCAACAGTGTCGCGACCTCCAATCGGTTCATTTTGTGATCGCATTCTATCCCCATGTCCGTAGGGAATATCGGGGTCCAAATTGGACAAAACTTGAAACTCAACATCCTGTAAAATATTTATTTAAATTAGCCTTGGTAATGATATATTAAGACAATGATTTTGTACATAAATATTTTCGAGTTTCTTTGGACAATCATATGTCAATTAAAAGGAGAGTTTTCAAGTGGACATCACTTATGCTCTATGAAACCTCAAGATTTGCAAAAGGTGACCTAATAATCATAATTTGGTAACAATTAAATGGTTAATGTTTACAGCTCAGCTCTCAAGTTGGTACGACACTCTATTCCCTAAATTTCAGAAATTTAAACAAGTAACCAAGTAATTAGTGTTTCAGAAGCACATATAAATAGAAAAACATGCTATTCGTATTCTTGAAAACCTAAAACAATATGGCTGGCAACACAGTGACCAACAACGTTTGCTGTGGATCAACAGCAAACTTCCAAATTTTGCGTCTACAGGCATTTTTGCTGAAAAAAAGTTTGCGTCTATTTTAATATCATAAATCTAAACTAATCGTAATTACACTTTCACCAAATTCAAAATCTCCGAGAGGTAATATGTGAGCACTATAACATATAAACTCACATGAAAGAAACATCAGATATTTAAATATATGTCTCTGGAAAGATATTCAAAGCATTACTCACCGGCTGCTCTCCCGCTGCGCTGGCTGACGCACAAACCAGACATAAAAGTCCCACAGCAAGATATACCTTCATTGTTATTTTAATGATTAAATTTTGTAGAGCTCTTTGTGCACTTCCGATTTTTGTGCACTTCTGGTAATTTGTTCTCAATAGGGCAAGATGGCGACCCACAATCAGCTTAATAGAGATGGAACAAAGGAAGAACTTGAAACGCAGTGCCTTATATACCAGTTACAACTCCATCGACAGATGTTCACATTTCACGATCAAGGTTGACCGACCTCATCACGTTTTATATTAAAAAACCAATACCGCGTTAATAAGTATTAATATGCCTTGTTAATTTAATTGTCCCAATGGCCATGCAGGCCTAATTATGACCCTTCACATATGTTATTTCTTTTCTCCCACGAATGAATCCATACTCTTGTCAAAAACTATTTTAATAAGTCCGAGTATTACAGCACAGTTTTATGTTGGTTCTGTCAGGAACATATTTTCGATTACCAATATATTCTAGATTACCGATATTACTACAATGATATATTCTCCCTGAATTCAATGATATTGCAGATGTTAAAAATATTATCTGTCGGATCAGATTCAGTGGACATTTAATGTAAATATTTTGACAGACAACTCAAATCAGGAAAACACTTTAAGTAATGGTATGAAAGCGTGTTCGTAAATATTTACGCCCTTTTAAAGTAGGCATATAAAAGCTGTTTCGGTTCAAATCAATATTTCCGCTGAGATATTCTTGCTAATTTATGAGACAATTAAACTTCAAAATATGACAAATTATATACTTTCTGGCTAAAGTTCAGTCAAGGGGTTTGACAGAGATGAATGAATGAATGGTGGCTTAAAGGCACACCAAGCGCTAAAGTTATTCAGTGCCTAAAAGCATTCATGAAACCTGACTTTCAGACACATTTTCTTTACATAACATGAATGTTTATACCCTAAACAGTGCTTTTATGTAGTAGTACCCAAAATATTTCTTGTTAACAACTTTCTGTGGCACTTGAAAGTTGATCAGTTGTCTGCTTGAACCTACACCAGCAATTGAACACTTTGTCAACAAGCTTTGTTTAGCTGGTCTGTGATCTTGTGTAAACACCTGAGTTACCAGTTGGGCACCTGTCCAGCTTGGGAAACAGGGTGGAGATGTTTTGTACAATTTATCAATTTATTGCCAGGAGTATACTTCAGAACAACATAAGATTATTTTAATATTATTTGAATCAATGAAATAACTCATGGTTGTGACAAATATCTTATGGTTGTGACAAATATCTTATGGTTGTGAAAGATATATCATTTATGGGAAAAGTATACTATTTATTTGAAAAGTATCTTATGCACGTGAAAACCTTTCTGTCAAAAAGGGAAGACATGACTCAAAGGCTGCATGGAATCCCCCTTAACTTAAAAGCCGTGATATTGAAAAAGTGACATTAAACCCTTTGATCACTGGTTTGGCCTTAAATCACAAAGACTTTGAATGGCAAAACTGTGAATGCTCAGTGATAATTGGTATCAGTAAAATTTATAATTTGACCCTCTTTGATGAAATTTGAGGTTTTTCACACCACTGAATGGGAAGACATCAAAGGCTGCATGGATTCCATCTTAAAAGCTGGGCTGTATAGAATTTTTGTAAACTTTTTTTTGCAAACATATATAATATAAAAAATAATGAGTTTTCTTCATTTATAACTTCATAAATATTCATCCGTTTTTAATAATTTTACCACCAAAATAAAGCCAAGAAAAGGCACTATCATCATGATGAGTGTTATCTTCCAATTCATTCTCTAAATAGTGGAAAACAATGGCCGAAAATGTGTTGCTCCAATTTTGACAATTGGTAAACAACACCTCCTGTGACTTACGGAGCCCCCTGAGAGTTCAAAGGTCAAGGTCACACAACAAACTTCCTGTTTAGTACTGGCAATAGTGGTCACAAAAAATCATAATTCTCAGGGCAGATGTTCTTTTGTGGATTTCAGACAGATAGCCTGTATGTATGTCAATTTTAAGATCATATATTGTTTTCAGATACCTTAAACCACTGTAAAATCGCCTGGAACCTTCCAGGTTTCATGAATGCTTTAAAATGGTAAAAATACAAAATCATACAAAGGTTAGGATCTGTCATTTTTTTAAAGTAAAAAACGGTTATAGCACTTACCAGACAAACTTTTGATAGGATGATATGAAATGCAAATGAAGTAACATTCTATACGAGGCTTAGTAAATAAAATACACGTGGGTTTTATTATGCAGAAACTTTGAGACTAATGGGAATAACAAAGAGCTGTAAGGTGCATTTGCAGAGACCTTTGCACTTTGCATATTTGGTAAATAAGACACTTTTTAAAAATATCGACAGAGATGCTCTGCAACAAAGGTATGTATGGTATTGATTTGCGAGGTTTTTCCTGAAACTGGATGGCATGTGCAGTAATATGTTGTAATGACGCGGTTATTGCAGCAGAAATGAATATTTACAAAGCTCTATACCAGCTAAAAGATTAATTACATCACCAGAAAGTGTTTGCAGTGACACACTAAAATAATGACTTTAGCAGCCCGTGATATTTACCATGCTCTTCACTATGTTATGCACATATACATGATAAGAATTAATATAATCAAGCACCGATTCGTATCCAACACTTAACCCAGCAAAATTGACAAAGGAGGATGGATGGAACAAGTGGACAGCTGGAAGATTTACTTATCAAAGCATGTATAAAGTATATTCTAGCCATATACAGAACGAAACCAGCACCCTTGACTGTGCGCCTTACGCCTTTTCACACCGCAGTAGTGCGTGGGAATATTAATTTCATTGAGAAAGTCATTAGTGCTACAAATCATGATGATGCTTTGCAATTCTTTCTCAATGCAAATGTAGGATACGACAAAAGTATAGAAGGATGTCCTTTGCATTATGAGTATCTATCATTGGTAAAAGACTATTTAAATTCCAGTGAAATGTCTATTCTTGGTTGGGAGTCTGAGGACAGCTTCAAACCAACCCTCTTATGCGATACTCTTTCAAAAGCAGAAAACAGGAAGTGGCAACTAATGATCTCAATGGCATGTTTCAACGGCAATTCGGATACGGTAGATATGCTAATCATGAATGGTCTGCTCCTAACTACATCAGATACATCTGGAGAGAATATCCTGCATCATTTGGTTTACCTTGGTCAATATAAACCAGAATTAGCCATGAAGATGTTCAAGCACATATCCCAAAAGCTTGACAAGAGTGAACTTAAAGCACTGTTAATGGCTGAAAACAGAAATGGAGAAAGACCTCTAGATTTAGCATCAAGGACTGCGGTGCCAGAGATTATTCTGGCCATTCTGAACTCATCAGCTTACCGGCATGTTGTGGATGAGTGTGTATTTTACACTCATCTTCGCTATGATGTGACCAAGTATGAGAGCAGTACTTCTGACCCTCTCAGTGGCATCCTCTACTGGCTGACAACTTTCAGCGAGCAAGATGTCATCAGGGCACAAAACTACAATCTTCTTAACTCAGAACCATTGAAAACGTGGATGGAGACAAAGCTGAAACAATACAGAAAAGAAATAATTGCAGCCATTGTATTTTGGGTTGTTTTCATCACATTATTCATTTTGCAATTACTGTTCTTTATCTTTGAAGGTTCGATTAATGTTTTTCTTGCAACTGTTCTTATTATACATGCTGTAGCTGTGATACTTTGTGAAATAATCCACGGACGGGGAAACCTTAAGGAACTAAAAAACTATCTTGAAGGAATTGGACAAAAAACGCCTGTTACCTTTGTCTTGGGTTATCGCATATTTCAGATGATTTTTTGTATAATGATAATCATTTCATTAAGTTTTATCTTTTCCACTGATATCTGTGAACACAGAACAATTATCAGCGGATTCTGGGTCCTGACAACATTCAGTGCGATGTTTTCAATTTTGTTTTTTCTCCAGCTTAGTGCAAAAGTTGGCCTAATCTTAATTGTTATGCAAAAAATGATGATCACATCAGCGCTCTTCTTTCTCATGCTTGTTTTTATCTATACTGCATTTGCACTATCCTTCTATCTTCTGTATAACTCTACACATGTGCACTCTTGTGACGATCTCAGTAACAAAAATGATTTAAATTGCACCCAGGATGAAAATCCCTTTTCCACAATTGGGTCTAGTTTTTATCTGACTCTCTTGTTCATCCTCACAGCTGTTTCACCTGCAGATATTAACTTCTCCTGTGCGAGTATTCCCGTTATGGCACAAATATTCTATGTTTTATTGATGATTGTTTTTGGGCTTGTTCTTCTCAATGTGCTCATTGCAGTCATGAGCCAAATTATGTGTGACATTACATCTGTTCAGAATGATATTCTTCAACTTGAACGAATATCCATTGCATTATATATTGAGGAAAGAAAGAACGTCAATCTCATCAAATACTTGATGCAGCTTTGTGGTTATGTCCAGAACAAATGTTATGTTATATTTTCAAGATGTAATAATTGCAAATCTTTTGAACGTAAACAAAAAGGATCGAACGAAAGTAACAAGGCATGGTTTTATGTTGACCCACCAACAGGAAATATATACTTGGATGTTATAGAAACTGTTTTGCAGTAGTGTTTCAAAATATAGGAACATCAGTTACACATATAAGAATTTGATCATCTATTCTGATTTTTAACGATATTTGACACAAAACACATTTTGTGGTGATTTTAATACAATTTTGAAGCCTTTTGTGAGACATAAAAAAACTGTTATATAAAAGAACACCCACATTGGTTCTTCAGAATTGGTATACAACAATGGTATGACATACTATCCAGATATGCTGCGATTTCAGGGCCATATTGGTTCAGAGCTCTCCCATCCCTGATATTGGTCAAATAAGATCCCAACATGAAGATTTCACCTTTGTTTTATGTATTAAGTCATTTTTTTATACTTTCTGACAATACAAAAATATTTCGATTCTATGTGTTCTGTTTGTTGTTTTACATCACTTTCAACATTATTTCAGTCATTTCGTGATGAGACCTACTTGTAGCAGATATAGTGCTGCCTCACTGAACTGTCATGTCGCAGGTCCTTGACATGACAACCCACCCGGTCGCAAATTTACAAGGACAACGGGTTAACCCTTTAGCAGGGGCCCACCACTACCAACTTCGTTAAAAATTGAGATAGAAATGTGAAACTTGGGCAGAGTATGTTATAGAATGTTGTGAACAACATATCACTCAGCTAAAAAAAATTTTTCCAATATGCATTTTTAGTATTTTCTAGAAGGAAATATTTTTAAAAAATACCAGCCAGCTACACTTTGGGATTTTGGCTGTCAGCTGTTATTTTTTACCAGCTGGGAAAGTTACCAGCTCAGAATTTGTATGGAATTAACAGCTGTTAACTTTGTTCATGGATGTTTGTCAATGCCAAATTTTTTAACAGCTGGTAATGAGCCAATTTCTTTAATAAATAATTAAATTTTAAAAACTTATAATTACAGTAGAAATATCATTAGGCTTGAAAAATCTTTGTCAAATAGTGTTCATACAATATAATTTATTTTTTATTTTGCAGTTTTCAATGGCAAAATTGCCAGTTGGTGTCAAAATCTCAATACTTTACCAGCCAGCCAATTAAATTCATCAGTCTGTCAGCTAGGCCATTTTGAAATGTCAAATGTATTTTGAGCCAGCTGATTCATACAAAAAAAAGTTCCCAGCTGGTAAACATACCAGCTGGAAATGAAATGCATTAGTTACAAGCTGCCAGCCAGAAAAGTGTGCATATTGGCTCTTTTTGCATATCATATAGTGGTGGGCCCCTGCTTTAGGCACGGACCTCAGCTCATGTGGGAAATTGTTTCACGAGTTCAATCCAAGCAAGGCCGGGGTTCGAACCCACGACCTTTGGATCAACACAGAGGAACTGGTGATAATAAGCTGGCACTCTAACCAACTGCTCCACGGCCCGTGGCCACTATATGTTCTGATGTGCATATTGTTAAAATAAAACTTCAAAATAAAGATTTCATCTTAAGCATGATTTGTCTGTTTGATTTTACATCACTTTCAATATTATTTCAGTCAATTCGTTATGAGACCTACCTGTGGCAGATATTGTGCTGCCTCACTGAATTGTTATGTCGCAGATTTACAAGGACAACAGGTTAACCCTTTGGCACGGGCCTCAGCTTATGTGTAAAATTGTATCATGAATTCAATCTCCACATAGCCGGGGATAGAACTCGCGACCTTTGGATTATTACCAGAGGAACTGGTGCTAATAAGCTGGTGCTCTAACCAATTGCACCACAGCCCGTGGCGCCCCTTCCGCATGAAAAAAAATACTTGTCCCAACAGTTAACTTGAACTCATAAAACAGAAAATTGAAATATTGCATACTTTTCTGGAGAAGTCATATGGAAAGTAGTCAGGTAGGATGTTAGTTTCATTGGGAGCTAATGTGTTGATATGTACTCAACGAGTTCACTCATAAATAACAGAAATCAATATGGCTGAATGCTGGTTGAGAATGTGCTTGATTTCTCTTAAGGGATAGTTTTTTACATAATTGCATCTTAGACACTGTTTTGCACAAGTGCATTTTTTATGCATTTTTTGAAACGTCAAAATTCAGATGAACATTATAGTGCCCCAACAGAAGACATTTGGGGGGTTTCACAATAGGTTTAAGAGAGCATGTGTTGGCACATGAAGCAGTTTTTCTTGCCAGATGTAATATACCCATGTATATTAATAAGTGATTCAGTGGGTGGGTTGGTGGTTGCGAGTGTCCGCTTTCCGATCTGCAATGATTTCTCAGTAACTGCTTAATCGTCAACCGTACACAAATGTAGAAAATAATTACTGTATATCAACCTTACATTAATTCTTGTGAATTATTTGATGATAAATAGGTTTATCATTTAATAACCTGAAAGTATAGCTGTTGCGAGCTGTGGAAGATGCCCCTGCCATGTAGTGACCTACTAACCTACTTTTAAGGCAGGAGTACTACTTATCTCTGCTGCTAGTTTTGGCATTATGTAAATATACATGTTAATCTTTCATTCAATATATAGACTGTTGTCTATATTATATATCTTGAGTGCAGACAATATATATTTTAAAATTATGAGTGCTTTAAATAGCCTCGAAGTTGCAGCAAAATGTTTGTTGTGCTTCTTGTCTTTATCTCAACCTAATATTTACTTGGCAAAACCAATAGGTTGTCTTATTTGTCCTCTTCAATTGCAAAGTTTGTACAATTGAGCAAAGATGGTACTTTGATTGTTATTCCAGACTCCATTCCAATTGATTGTTCACTCACAGATCTTTTCTCAAGACGTCAGATCATTTCATCAAATTATTGGACAATATTGCAGATCAATACTTGCCGTATGCAGAGGGTGTCACATTGAATTTTATTATGTCACATTGTTTCATCCATGTTAAAGGGCAATGCCCTCATAATAAGCAAGCCAACAAACCAAAGACCAGAAGATATCATGCAAAGCCTTAAAACCATCATCTTTTAATAAAGCATTTTACCATAACCCTATTGGCCTAAACCTGACCAGTTGGATAAAAGGATATCATCCAGATGATCAAAATTCTTTTTTTCGAATTTGAGGCTCCTGCACCAGTGCTATAAACTAAATAGATATTACATTTCACATCCTACTCCGTTAAAAAAGAAAGATCCTATATATGAAGTTAAGTATTTCATATTTACAGCAGTCTTCCTCACAAAGATTTCAAGGTGACTGTACCAAGGTCAATGGTCACCAGTCTTTGAAGATCATCCAATCTACCAATTAAATGTACCTGCTATTGATGATTTGAACGAAATCTTCCAAAATTATTTTGTCAGTCTTGCTGTATCAAGGTCAAAGTGGAAATTGTATGATATTGTACACCAACTCTTCTTGGCTTCCTGATTTAGTCAATATGAACTACATGTGATATGACTATATTTTTATGGTCATTTTTTGAGCTTTTGACCAAGGGAAATAAGGTGAAGATAACCTGGTACAAATATGGTACACCTAAACCTAATATTTTAAAGGGATTAAGCAGTAATTTTGAAATATATGTATATCATAAATTAATGACAAAGGTATTTGACTTTCATATCTATTGTTTAGGTTGGTGCACTCCAGTAAATGTCTTTAAAACCTATTTGAACAGAAACCTAATTTATAGCCCCCTTTTGAAAGCACACTTCTTTTCTTGGCATCATTTTTGTGCGGAGTGTTATCATAGAGGCACTGAAAGGTAAATGACATCATAAGAGTATGGCAATATGCTTATGACATTATGAAAGGTATTGTACTTTGAATAGTGCAAGAATGCTCCCCTATTTTGAGCCTCTACCCGTGTTTACCCATCACGTTCAACTGAGGCAGACCTCTGTTAATAGTGCAACTTCTATGTCTTATTACAACTTATCTTATTACTCTATGTTAAACTTTAACGTGTCACGAAGTTCATAAGTAGAAATGCTTTTTACACACAAAATTACAGGTTTGATGCTTAATACCTTTAAGATACATGCTAAAAGTGGGATATTCTTTTCAACTGATTATTGTCCTTAGGTATTAATTCTAAGCAAAGCCCTCATACTAAGCAAAGCCCTCATAATAAGCAAAGCCCTCATAATAAGCAAAGCCCTCATACTAAGCAAAGCCCTCATAATAAGCAAAGCCCTCATAATAAGCAAAGCCCTCATACTAAGCAAAGCCCTCATAATAAGCAAAGCCCTCATAATAAGCAAAGCCCTCATAATAAGCAAAGCCCTCATAATAAGCAAAGCCCTCATACTAAGCAAAGTCCTCATACTAAGCAAAGCCCTCATAATAGCAAAGCCCTCATAATAAGCAAAGCCCTCATAATAAGCAAAGCCCTCATACTAAGCAAAGTCCTCATACTAAGCAAAGCCCTCATAATAAGCAAAGCCCTCATAATAAGCAAAGCCCTCATACTAAGCAAAGCCCTCATAATAAGCAAAGCCCTCATAATAACATTTCAGTTTTCCTTGACGTAATGCATCAAAGCCCCTTATAGGCTACTAGCTATAATAAGACACAGACCTTGAAATAAATTGGATTTTATAAGCCATAATTCTTGATATAGCATTTACATGGTTACATGAACAGAAAAGGTTCTCATTTTAAATCTTGGAAGAAAACTGAGGTGAAAATCATTTTAAGCAATTTATTCCTATACACAAACATATCCTATACACAAATATGTCCTTACAAAAATAGATTTTTTTATTGCACAATCATGCATTTGTTTTGAAAAGAATTAAACCTGCCTTTTTACATCTATAAATTAATAAGTTTATAGTTTGAGAATATTTCCCAAGTACTGAGTTCTATTTCAGTTTTTATGACAATTTGGTTCAAGCACTGTCTTAATGGCATGTTTTTTTTTTGGTTATAACATCTAATGATACAAATTTTCCTTTTGCTATCATATTAGAATCAGTTTTTGATAATATTTTTCCTTTATCCATTTTCCCCTTTTTCTATGCTCTCGGTTTCAATATGTCAACAGATTCAAACTTTATAAATAAGTTATCCCATTTTTGGCATCTGTTGTTCATGTCATTATAGAATTGTCTGAATCTTCTCAGAGGCCAAACTTGGCCCTTCTGGGTGTTGAAGCAGGGGTACCCTCCTCTTGTCTTCCTGGGGTAGCTATAACAGTTCTGAAATAACAAACCAATCTCTCTTTAATCATGTTTACTTATTCATATCATTCAAATAATCATTTCATAAAGACTGCAAACATCTATGCTTACCAATTACATATTGATTGCAAGTTCATATAAGGTCAAAAAGTGCTTTTGCATGATATTATTGCATGGTTGAAATGAATATGGATACTAAAAAAAACAGGACCAGGTTCAAACATTCAGATTTTTTGCTACTTTTATAAACATTTTTCATTAACTATCTCAATAGTAATGTCATGTATTATTACGCATGTATACGAGAGTTGGATATTGAGTAAAAACATAGACTTTTTATGACTTTTTGCTACTTTTTCAAACATTTCAACATTAGAGTAATGTCACACAGCAGGCATGTATGTAATAGTTACTTTTTGCCGATGAGGTTGGATTTTTCGGCCTCCTCCTTCCGGTGCTTGATCTGTTCATTAGCTATCTTCATCTCCTCCTCCATCTGAGTCATATGATGCTCCGCCTCCACTCTGCGATCCTGCAAACATCATATCATCCAATTTTCAAATCACACACAAAACTAGAAACTTTTGTATTCTTGCCAAGTTATGACAGACATTAATTATGCTATTCATCTCAAATGAACATTAATCAAATTTATGTTCCTGATGTGTTAATTGAACATTAATCAAATTTATTCTTTATTGATATCTACTGCAGGGTTAGCAAACAAAATATTATTTTTTTGCAAATGAGTGAATAACGAGGTATTACATAAATCTGAAATTGATTCCAATAATATCACACAAAAAATGAAGAATAATATCTCACATGTCTTGACTTTGAGGAGTCTTTAACACTGTAGAACATGGGGCCAAGTTCTGCGAGCCACCTGCCATCCACGGCTGTCACACATTGCATGTACTCCTTGGAGGTCATCACCAACTCGTGGTACACTATATAATCTGGTGTGTATCCCATACCAAATAGAGCACTGGTAGGGTGCAAGTGGCATGGCATACCAGTTCTAAGGTTCACATACTCTCCCAATCCCTGAAATAATAAGTAAATAATGTATCTAATTTATACAGTATATTCTTTTTCTTTTAGTAATGTATCTATTTCAAGAAGACTAGTTATCATGGTTATAAAAACTAAATGGATAATGTTGAAGCCAAATGATATAACAAATTAATTATTATAATTTGAATTATTATAATTTAATAATTTATGGCTACCATATTAAGCTATGTTCAGATATCTTCTTTTTTTCTTCCTTTCCAGTCTTAATTCAGGTAACTTGTGTATCATCAATGTTTTACCTTAAGCCTGGCAGCCTGCTGGAAGTAGGCAGAGCAAATACACTTGCGGATGATGTCCCACTCTGTACCACACGATATCTGATCCATTTTTTGCTGATCCATAATTTCTTTCAGCTGCTGACGTACCTCTCTCACCTATAATAATAACATAATTTTGACAAATAGATTCGCTAATATTGTCCTATCCTAATTACTCTTAAGAAATTGATTTCTCCCGCAATTTTTTGCTGTGAGCCTCTTTATATCGAAACATAAACAATGAGACAACAAAGCAATGCTATACAAGAACAGAGAAAAAATTCTGGTCTCACATTACTTTTATTAACAGTAGAAAGATAAGTTGCCATAAGCAACCATTTTCTATTTCATAGTATGTTGTTTACAGAGCATATGACATTCCACCAGACATTGATTAGTTTTAATTTTTGGCAACTTTAGGAAAACACACAAAATGTCCAGTCATCCTCTGAAGAGTCACTCAGTGTGATGAAATGCATCAGGCATTGATTTTTAACAAATTCTTAGAGCCACAATTATTCTGATCACAACAAGAGTCTGTAAAATATCACTTTTTAATTTTTTTTAAAGTTTTTATGCAACAAAATATAAGTCTCCTAATGATGAAATATTATAAAGTTATCAAACATTTCACATTATGTAGTTTGGCTGGAAATAGGTATATGAATATAGATTTACCTTCTTCATTGCTTTAATGTGGATAAAGTGTTCATTGGCCCAGGAGGCTGAATACCTGTAAATCAATTAAATTAATAAAATATAACAAGCATATTATCATATTGACATAGGTTAAAGTCTGTTTATGTCTCATCATCTAGATACTTATCTTGGTGCTCCATCAACATGTTTAAAAGGTTTCTATTGACAGAGAACAAAATAGTTTTTACCCTTTCTGTAATTTTGCAGCAAATAGATGAGCGTATATCATAATCTTTACTGAAACACTACATATTCTCATAATGTAACATAACCCAAAGTACCCATTTTTCTTCCATTGCTGGTAGACATTGAGAAAGGTAAGATGGTCACTTTCTGGCACTTGGAACTTTTCCCTAGCAGCATCAGAGTCCTCTTCACGTCCTTTGGGACGATAGAAGATGGCAGGAACAGATAACATGGATACGATCGTCTGGAATGTGAAAATACTCAATATATTATTCTATATCATCACAAACATGAATTTTATAAGGAACTACAAATTTCACCATATTCTTTTAAAAATCATGCACTGTTTTCCCTGTCTGGTTACTCACCAATGTCTCTGTACTGCACTCCATTTGTGTGGATACTATCAACATTTTGGAGAGAGCAGGGTCAAGGGGAAACTCTACCATGTTCCTGCCGAGGGGCGTCAGAGATCCTGTATTATCCAGGGCTCCCAGAACCCACAACTGGTACATTGAGTTCAGGATATTGTCCTATAATCAGATTTATACAAAACTGGATTCTTTAAAATACAAGAAACATAAATTGCTTCGGTTTTCAATATGATTATCATGGTAAATATAACATGGTGCTCTCATCACCTTGACTTATCACAGAGGAATGATGCATGTTATATTAAAAAGATAGTAGGATCAAACTGGGAAAAAATGTAAAGGTTGAGTTATTTCTCCAAATATAGATGATCTTTACTATGACCTGTTTATTTATTTTGTGTTCGCATACCTGTGGAGGGGGGTCCATGAAGTGAAACTGAAGGAGGTTCTGAACGCCCAGAGACTTGAGAAGGAGTACCACATTAGAGAGGTTGGTCCTCTGAATCTCTGGCACGGTGGTACTCAACAGGTCCTCCTTGTACTGCCTGTTAGTATACAGTCTATAGCACTGACTGAAAATATATCAAAATAAATAAAGAAATAAGCAATAGGTAATGTTTTATTTCTTTCTGATAACAAATTTTGTGTCGTTATCTTAAGTGTGTTCACAATGTGACCAATCACTGCTATCTGGAAGCTATATTATGAACTGAATGTACTTTAAAAACTACACTAGTTCATGGAACTGTCTGAGAATTAATGAGCCAAAATGATAGCCATTGTTCTGATCATCTCTCACTCAAGGATACCTACCCTGGTCCAGTCCTCCCAGCTCGGCCTGATCTTTGGTTAGCATTAGCCTGTAATAGAATGAAAAATAAAGGTTCATTAGCAAATTTGTTCATTTTTTAACAAATTAACTTCAAATTGAAATGATCATGACAACAACCAATTTGGTGTAAACACATCAGGAACATAAAAAGTTTGTGTATTTGAATAAGATAAATATTAATCTCTGTAATGTGAACTGTGCTAATGTTTCCATTTTTCTTTCAAAGCAAAACAAATGAATAGCTATCCCAAAATGAATCTCTGAATCCATATTTTCAAAATGTTAAAAGCATAATAAAGCAACCCCTTGTTTTCATGAAATGAGCTTCCCAATTTGAGTGACAATATGAGAATCAAGATAATGTCTGTTAATATTTCAGAATTATTTTTTTAATTATAAGCCAGTTAAAATAAGTTTATAAATCTTCCTAATGCACAGATCATAAAATTGGCAAATATAAGTCATCAGGTGCCAAATATAACTCAAAACCATACAGTTCCTCAAATATGAAAAACATTAGGGCAAACAAACAGAGATCATTTGAGTACCTCTACTGTCACAATTAAACTTAGAAATATTCTATATGCACTCATATAACAAACAGTAATCTTACCTGACTGATCGGGAAGATCTGCAGTGCATCCATACCAATCTTTGGATTGAACACTTTGAGTTTGCAATAACCAGCATCAATGACAACTTGGATACCATCCACTGAAATTATAATCAAGTTCAACCGTTATATTTATTTATAGAGACATAATGAGAATCTGATGTCAAACTTTCCTAAATGAATAGGGTCATTACCATCACTATGTCCTGGTATATCAGATAAAATATACACAGCATTCTGATTGAATTGATATAATGAGCACAGGCATTGGGTTAGTGGACTAAACCAATGCCTTTTTAAGGTCAGAATGATCTTAGTGCATTTGTGCTTCCTTTGACAGGCTTCCAACACAATATGGAGATGACTAGCATCTCTCAGGAATTATTAAAAGTTTGCTTTAATCTACATAGGGACTTAAAATCTACAAAAAGGAGGGTGAAACTAAAAACAGATGCCTTTCTTATTTTTTTTTATTTTTGAATATCATATTGACAAAATCTTTAAAACATGCTTGGTGATATCAGTGCTTACCTGTTAGAGAGGTTTCTGCAATATTAGTAGCTACAACACATTTGCGTACGTCTCCAGGAGCTTTCTGAAATATCTTGGCCTGAAGGTCTGATGGCAGTTGGGAGTAAATAGGCAGAATGGCCAGAGGTGGCGCTTCATCCAGCTCTCCCAGACGCTCTAAAATTAACAAATAGACACATTGTTTCAAGAGAAAATTAACGTCAACAAGTGTCTCCTTCAGGACATTGTTTTCCCCGTCACATGAACTGATGCCTGAGACAGATCTCTGCTCATAGTAAAACTTCTATGGCATATTGTAACTTATTTTATTACTCTTTGTTAAACTCCAATATGCCATGATGTACATATATAAATTTGCTCTTTATACACGAATTGACAGGTTTAATGCTTAATA
Organism: Amphiduros pacificus; assembly: GCA_949316495.1. Taxonomy (NCBI): domain Eukaryota; kingdom Metazoa; phylum Annelida; class Polychaeta; order Phyllodocida; family Hesionidae; genus Amphiduros; species Amphiduros pacificus. Next base: position 50,012,781 of record OX439001.1, on the reverse strand, counting down.
CATTTTATGTAAGGTTTTTTTATGAAACACCGGGAAATAATGCCCATAAAAACTGTCAAGACTTTTCAACCTTCTCTTAATGGGAGGTTTACATTGGTACAACCAAAATCCTGTTTCTTTGTCACACACAAAACACAACAGGGAAGCAAACTCCTCTGACTGTAGAGTGAACTGAATGTACATCACCCTTTTTGGTTTCTGATTTGATCTCATATTTTTGTTGGTCTTAAGAATGATTAAAATCTGGCTTTGAAAAAAACCCATATAATATCCTCAGATTTAAAAATAATATTTCTGAACACATAATTTATATAGTAACGCACAATGTAATGTTTTCTCTTAAATTGATGTTTATAATGTTTGGGATGCAAGTGGTCATGATGAGAGAAACTGTCCTAAAAGGACTACATGATGTGACACACATTCCAACATCTAACATCTCTCAGCTTCATTTATAACCTGATGAAAATGTTTACAATCAAAATTAAATATATATGATCTTTTATATGTCATACCATTTCTTACAAATTTATTTGTAAATTTACATATTTTTGCTTCTCAAAGGGGCTACAAGAATGGATAGGACCGGAGAATACCAGACCAGTCTTGACAGTGTCACATCCACATTAACACTTCCATGAATGATTAATAATGCATGAGCAATTCATCATGATAAAGTGGGTCAAATTAAAGTATTATGTTGTATTTACTTTGGACTTTTAATGTTTTTACTAGTGAAAATAAAAATATGATATATAACTACATATATCTGTATACCTTTGATAATGATTAGGCAGAATCTTTTTGCAAACTTTTTTGGTGATTCAATATACACATGAAGTTAATTCTGTAAAAAAAAAATGAATAGGAAATAATTTTTTTAAACATTAATGAGAAAAAAATATCTTTACCAGCAATGAGATCACAGGTGACTTCTATGTCCTCCTGGCCTGGCATGAAGATGAGCATATCTCCCGGCATACCTCCCAGGTGTACCTGCAAAGCTTGCTTCACTGCCGCATCCACATAATCCTCCACTGTGTTCTTACTGAAAAATATCTCCACAGGGAATGTCCGACCAGGGATTTTAAACACTGGTACGCTACCAAAGAAACTGGCAAATTTTTCAGCATTCATAGTGGCAGAGGTCACTATAAGTTTGAGGTCCTGTCTCCTTGCTATGACCTCTCGCAAAAGTCCAAATAATACATCAGTGCTGAGTGAGCGTTCGTGAGCCTCGTCCATAATGACTGCACTGTAGTTGTCCAGATCAGATTCACGCAGACATTCTCGGAGTAAAATACCATCTGTCATGTACTTAATTAATGTGTTCTAGAGGGAAAATAAACATGCATAATGTTAAAATCATCCATATATTTTATACCCTGATGCAGTGTTTATCTAATAAGAAAATTATTTATTCACAATGATATCAGAATAACATCAACAAAAAAAGCATTCATGACAACTCTCACTGCTTGAGTTTGAACATTTGTGATCTTTTGTGTCAAGTACGATGCATGCTGAGAAATGTGTAAAGACATGGAAGCCGATATGATGACTGCTATTCTTATAATATGTGGGGAATACATTAATAGTATGGCAACAAATGCACATACAGATGAAAAACTTTCCAGTTTTGGAATCCCCGAGAAGAATATAACGATACTTATGAGTACAATAAATTAACTGAAAGAAAATGACATGTCTATCTGCATAAAATTTATTATTACAATGAGCCAAGCTTCTGTGTCTACGAATTTTATCTTTGCATTATAATTTTAACACACCAAGTGGCAGCAGGGACCATTTGAACTGTGAAAATTGATGTTGAATTAATATGGAAATAAGTCAGGAAAGTTCATTTCATCAAATATGGACAATTTCAGATCTATAACAATGTCTGCTTTTAATGATGAAATAATATATCTTTATTATATGTTCCAAATAACAAGTCAGTAGGATATTATCAAAATAAATCAACAGAATCCTTACACATGAGGAATAGGCATAAGTGTTACCTCATTGGTGCAGTCCTCAAATCTGATAGCATATCCCACATCGTCTCCTAGTCGCACCCCCATCTCCTCCGAGACTCGCTTAGCCACAGACATTGCTGCTACACGACGGGGCTGCGTACATCCAACCATGCCAAAATTGGTGTAGCCATCCTCGTGCAGGTACTGAATACAACAATTTACCTTTCTCAAACAAGGAATAATTTAAACTCACATTGTTCATGTCGTTGAAAATAACAGCAAAAAGCACTATACTCTTCCTCTACTACATATTGATAGGGTTATGTAACTAGTTTTCAAAAGCAGTTTGACAATTTCTATATTTTTAAGTGATTATTTTTAAGAACAGTGTCATCTCTTTCAATATTTACCTGTGTTAACTGTGTAGTTTTACCAGACCCAGTTTCGCCAACAACTATGACAATATTATTTTCCCTTATAATCTTCAGCAGCTGTGAAAAAAAGAAAAATTATTAAACACAAATACATGGTTAATACATTGATCTCTCTTATTTACATGCTGTAGCATTACTATATAATTCATTTTCATAACTTGAATATATAGTTATTTGTGTTGTTAAAGTTCTATTATTTCTTTTAGTTACATGTAGCATGTATCATGTGCATTGTTTTCTTACTTCTTGTTTGACAGCAAACACTGGCAAAAACTGTCTCTGTTGTAATATGGTTTTCTTCAAAGCAAAATCACTGACTGCTGTATTCTTCTCATTCATGTGATCTGCAAACTTATGTCCTGATTTAAAGTCTGTTGTATCCTCCTCCTTTACTTCTTCCTGTGATTAAAAAAACACCAAAAATAAACATCTGTTTTAAACATTTTACAGCTCAAACATTCTAAAATGTGATTTCAATAAGCTCTTCTCTTTGATCTTTGTATTTGAATATCTGATCTATTAATAAAAATCTATTAATTATGTACAAATTCATTTCCCTTTGAAAACTCCAAATCTTCATTAAAAACTAAAAATTAGTATTTGAATTCATGATCTATTAATGCAAATCTATTAATTATGTTCAAAACTCAAAATTTTCTTTGAAAACTCCATTTTTTTGTTGTCACAAAATCTGGTACTACCAGTAATATGAAGCAGTTCCTGTTGGAATATTTCATGATGAGAATTTTCAGTATCATACTTTGTCCTCTTTCTTCTTGACGCCCATGATGTCTCCCATCTTGGTTCCGGCCAGTTCCCAGTGTTTGACCTGTGCTTTACGCCGTTCCTTCTGCTCCCTGTGATGTTTCACCACAGCGCTGCCCTTACGTGACACTGCTGCCATATCTGACGTGGGGTCCTGACATCAAATCACAAACATATTACATCCCTAAATCACTAGAACTCTCAAAATGCAATGTGGATGACGGTGAAATCTTTCCCATGGAATAACTTCAAATTCATTTATAAACCATCTGTACTTCACCTTTATCAGGCACAAGTAATCTTTCTTGAACAATATGAATCAAATTGCAATCAGAGATTGCTAGATGGCCCACTCTTAGTATGAAACTCAAAGTTCAAAAAGATTTTGCAGTCCTTACGGAAAATTATTTGTAGCAATATTAGCAATTTTGCATTTTATCATTCTTCTACAAGCTGGGAAGTGGAGGAGGCAGAAAATATTTGTGAAAATTTTGATACTGCAATGTGTTGTCATATTATTCAGGTGAAATATTTTCGTTATATCATAATTTACATTATTAAAGTAACACCAAATAAAGTTATTGACTGATAACAACATTATCTACTGCACTTTATAAGAGAATCATTAAAATGCAAAGGGAAACGGTAAAATTTTCAGTATCAGTAAATATAAGGAACATACAGAGCCTTTATTCAAATACCTGAATTGATTCAAATTTGAGATATTTTCAAGCTCCATGAGCTAAAATTTTACTACAAATTCAAATATGATCAATTACCTCATTATCTTCTTAATCTGCCTGTACAATATAATAGAGACATACACGAATATTGCACTCGCTCCCAAAATAAATTCTGATTGCACACCATCAGAGGTGGTTCTCATGATAGCAGCAAGTAATTCCCTTAATGGTTATCTCTTGACCTCTAACTGTATATTTGCAATAAGTAACATCTGTATCTACTTATGTCCTTCATTTATGGTTAAATAAATCAATCTTGAATCTTGAATCTTGCATAGAATATGGGGAAGGTATATTAAATATTAACTTTTGTTTGGAAAGATACAACATGGTATGAACAAAATAGGAATAAAGTGTTAACATGGCCTTATATAAGAATGTCCACATGATGCCAATTGCAGCTGGTTGAAAATAACATGTCACACCTTCTTATGGGACATGAACAGATTAAATGGAAAAGTTCAACGAAAAATGAGTTCAGAAAGCCAAATGTCTAATAGTATCATCTTGGATATAAAATTACCAAGGCTTAACTCAAATTATCTATTTGTTATGTTCATACCACATTAAACATTAAACTCTTCTTGGTCTAATTTCACTATAGAGCACATTTTGAAAATAAAAACATGAAATAAATTCTATTCAAATTATCTATGACACTACAAACCTTAATAGGAATGACAGGCTCTGGTTGCTTGGTAAACACCATTCTTCCATCCAGGAAGGGAGGTATGATATTGTGAACAAGAAGATGGACTCGTGCTTCATTCTCATCATCGAAGTCTTCATCATACTCTAACTTGTGAACAGCTCCACTACGCAACATGCGGTTTATTTCCCATAGGTCATTGTCCTGAAAAAAATAATCCCTCATCTTAAGTTGCATGATACTGAAGGAGTTTAAATAATAAGTCTTGCCGTTTTTGTTTACGAACATATATCTAAATAAATATTTGCAGGATAAATCTTGGAAACATAAGAGAACTGTTCCACTCCACCCCCCTCCCAAGGAAACTGAAAATTAGATGCTTATATCAGTCTGATTGATATCTTCTTGATAGGAAATGTCACGTTTTGCATATTTCAACAATAATATATGCTAACAATACTTCAAAAAATAGAAAACTTAAGATTATTACTTATCTACTATTCCCAATGTTTATTAATTGTGTATTTAACTCTATTTCCCTTAGGTAAGAACCAAATGAAGATCTTAATCTTCCTCAAATAATTAAGCTGTGTGCAAGAATTGGAAATATCCCTTTAAACAAAAGTACTCTATTACTCTATCTCTCTTTATCAGTGACTTTGAAAATAAATCTTACTCTATTTATTTGTCTTTGCTGTGCTGACATTCTCTTCTTTTTCTTCTTCTCAAATTCTTCTTCTTTCTTTTTGGTGTACTCCTCTGATGTGTTGAAAGGGTTTTGAGTCTCATCATAGCCATCATCCAGGCCATACCATTCCCGGTCCAACCTTTTCTGGTCATCTTCCCACTGCAAACGGTCATCCTCATTCTCAAACTCTGGCTGTTCTAATAATTTGAAAAAGAACAAGAACATGCATAACAATCTAACACTTTCTTTGTCGGGAGTACAAAAACCATCTACCGTATTTACTCGTGTATAAGACGAGGTTTTTTTCCAAAAACTCTTAGTTAATGTTTAGGGGGTCGTCTTATACACGAGAGCAGTCTTATACTCGAGTATTTACGGTAAAACGTAAATACGGTAAAACGTAAATACGATGTTCATATTTTCGAAATAACGAATATCAGAAGTAGCAGATTGATTTTAATTGCGTTTTAAATGATAAATAAAGGTATTTACCCAATATTATTGGTCTATTATTTCAAAACGCTTTGTTTTGACTTTGTTCTCACTGATTCCAATTACCAGCGTTCAGTTTTGCGTTTCATCATTGTCTCCACTGCTTTGAGTCGTGTCTTCCCTTTTTGATTGCGTTTTATATGATAAATAAAGGTATTTACCCAATATTATCACAAATTGTTCGAGAACAGAACAAAACCATCAATCCATTTAAAACGCAATTAAAATCGATCCACGTGTGAAAGCATTTCTGTCAACAAGGGAAGACACGACTCAAAGCAGTGGAAACAATGACGAGATGCAAAACTGTGAACGCTGATAATTGAAATCAGTGAAAACAAAGTCAAAACAAAGCATTTTGAAATAATATGTTTTAAATGATATATAAAGGTATTTACCCAATATTATCACAAATTATTTTTCGCAAGAATTTCTCCACGATGTAAAACGTAATACGATGTACGTGACGTCCTTAATCTTAGCGTCAAAACCAACACGTGGGAGAATATTTCTTTGTGTATTATAAAGCCAATGATATTCATTATATCGCTTTTAATTATTATTGTTTATATCGATCTTAGCATCAAAACAAAGCGTGTTAATACACAAAGAAATATTCAACCACGTGTAGACAGTAGTCCGCCTGTCCGATATTTGCTTTCACGCTAGTATTGCGTAATGCATGTTAAATGAATGGATGGTTTTGTTCTGTTCTTGACCTGCAAAGCGAATTTGTGATAATATTGGGTAAATACCTTTATATATCATTTAAAACATATTATTTCGAAATGCTTTGTTTTGACTTTGTTCTCACTGATTTCAATTATCAGCGTTCACAGTTTTGCATTTCGTCTTTGTTTCCACTGCTTTGAGTCGTGTATTCCCTTTTTGACAGAAATGCTTTCACACGTGGATCGATTTTAATTGCATTTTAAAACATTGTCAGATATCATTCTTTTGACTATTGTACACACTGTTTATTACTTGAATACTCATAAATGTTGATAATTCATCATAAAAATGCCGATTATCATTATGAATGTGCATTTTACCTGCCTCGTCAGTAAACACACTTTGGCCTTGACACTTTGGGGTCACATGACCTCTCAACATTTTCTTATGATCTCCTTGTGCCACCTGGTGACAAAAAAGTTAAGAAGTGTCATCTGGTGGAAAATACATGCAAACTCAAATTGTTTAAGACTAAGCCACGTGTAGACAGTAGTCCGCCTGTCCGATATTTGCTTTCATTGCTAGTATTGCGTAATGCATGTTAAATGGAGGGATGGTTTTGTTCTGTTCTCGACCTGCAAAGCGTATTTTGTGTTTATATTGGGTATATGCTTTTATTTATCATTTAAAACGCAATTCTCCTGCAAATCTGCAAAGTCAATGATCACATGACTTGTGAGTCACGTGGCCAATCGATCCGCTACGTCACGGACATCGTATTTACGTTTTACTTTTACTTCTATGTCTATTAAAATTAAAATTATTATTTAATTATATCACATAATTCAATTCTGCCTTTGATGTCTTCCCATTCAGTGGTGTGAAAATTAGTTAAATTTCACTGATACCAATTATCAGCGTTCACAGTTTGTTTCCACTGCTTTGAGTCGTGTCTTCCCTTTTTGACAGAAATGCTTTCACACGTGGATCGATATTAATTGCGTAAATACCTTTATTTATCATTTAACACGCAATTTAAATTGACCCGCTACGTCTAATATCCGTTATTTCGAAAATACGAACATCGTATTTACGTTTTACCGTATTTACTCGTGTATAAGACTGCTAAGATCTTATATCGTAAGCATATTTAAGTTTCACTTTTTAAATGACCGCCAAGCTTCAGCTGAAGCTTGAATGGTAGCAGAGCCGATATGTCAAGAAAAACCAACTCGTCTTATATTCGGAAATAGGTTTTTTTAAAGCAAAATAACCTCAATTTGGGGGGTTCGTCTTATACACGAGTCGTCTTATACACGAGTAAATACGGTACTTTTTTTATTTGACATCTTAAGTTTATTCCAAGATTTGTGTGAGGAAGAGAGTTTTTACTAATAAGGCCTAAAGTTTGTTTCTGATTTCTCTACCTACCCTAGTTTACATCAGCACACTCTATAAATAAAAGTCCTAATTTCAACAATAATTTCTTACATATTTTCCCTCACATTTAACTAAAATAGAAAATAAAAGATAAAAATAATTCTACCCCTTTCATATTTTTTCAGAACTTATTTCATGTGATCAGAAACAAGGTTATTATTCATTTTGGCCTCGCAGATATATCTCCACTAATTTATAGATTTGAGGAAAAAGCACAGTACATGATTTATTATAAATTGAGGGCTTACCTCTGGCAGACCTCTCTCCAGACTTGGGGGTATATTTGATGGATTTCTTCTCATTCATCCAGCTGTTATACTTGTAACTTGGTGTTGGAAGAGGAGTATCTTTATTTCTTTTCTTTGACCTGTTAATCATTTTTTTCAACATTAATTACTTAATTAACTACTTTATTATTAGAGACTTTGCATAACATAAACAGCTTAAAGCTTAAAATTCCAATATGTTAAATACTTCAATACAAATTGGATCAATTACACGGTATTAAAAACCTACACTAACCCTTTATCATATCTTTCTGAGTGTCTACTTCTTGATGATCTTTGGCTCCAGTCACTCCTGTCACTTCTTTCACTCCTCATACTGCGATCGTCTTCCCGATGAGAGCTTGCTGGTGTCAACATGTCCCAGCTGGACTTCTTAGGCGGAGTGAAATCGTCATCGTCGTCCCATGATGATTTGGATGGTGTATCTCTGGGACGGATGTCAGGAGTGCGTGGACCATCTCTGAAGGAAGGAGTCTGATCCCATGACCTACGACTACTCCGATCTGAACGGTCACGGTCACGGTCACGATCACGGTCCCGGTCACTTCTATATCTATCTGCAAAATAAACAGGTATTTTAACATTCATAATAGAAAAATGTATTTAAAGATGAATGAAATTGATAATTTCTCAAATTCTATAAAGCATATACTTCCTGATCTTTCCTCTAAAAATTATACCTTTATCTCTTCTATCCTTGTGACGGTCCCTGCGTCTTTCTTTTTCCTTTGAAGAAGCATAGACACCACGGTCTTTGTCCCTCTCTTCCCTGCTGAACTGTCGCTCTCTAAATGCATCACTTACACCTCCAGTATAGGTAGGCGTTTCCATTCGAGCTGGACGATAATGTCTGAAACATATGTACCGTATTTACTCGTGTATAAGACGAGGTTTTTTTCCAAAAACTCTTAGTTAATGTTTAGGGGGTCGTCTTATACACGAGAGCAGTCTTATACTCGAGTATTTACGGTAAAACGTAAATACGGTAAAACGTAAATACGATGTTCATATTTTCGAAATAACGAATATCAGAAGTAGCAGATTGATTTTAATTGCGTTTTAAATGATAAATAAAGGTATTTACCCAATATTATTGGTCTATTATTTCAAAACGCTTTGTTTTGACTTTGTTCTCACTGATTCCAATTACCAGCGTTCAGTTTTGCGTTTCATCATTGTCTCCACTGCTTTGAGTCGTGTCTTCCCTTTTTGATTGCGTTTTATATGATAAATAAAGGTATTTACCCAATATTATCACAAATTGTTCGAGAACAGAACAAAACCATCAATCCATTTAAAACGCAATTAAAATCGATCCACGTGTGAAAGCATTTCTGTCAACAAGGGAAGACACGACTCAAAGCAGTGGAAACAATGACGAGATGCAAAACTGTGAACGCTGATAATTGAAATCAGTGAAAACAAAGTCAAAACAAAGCATTTTGAAATAATATGTTTTAAATGATATATAAAGGTATTTACCCAATATTATCACAAATTATTTTTCGCAAGAATTTCTCCACGATGTAAAACGTAATACGATGTACGTGACGTCCTTAATCTTAGCGTCAAAACCAACACGTGGGAGAATATTTCTTTGTGTATTATAAAGCCAATGATATTCATTATATCGCTTTTAATTATTATTGTTTATATCGATCTTAGCATCAAAACAAAGCGTGTTAATACACAAAGAAATATTCAACCACGTGTAGACAGTAGTCCGCCTGTCCGATATTTGCTTTCACGCTAGTATTGCGTAATGCATGTTAAATGAATGGATGGTTTTGTTCTGTTCTTGACCTGCAAAGCGAATTTGTGATAATATTGGGTAAATACCTTTATATATCATTTAAAACATATTATTTCGAAATGCTTTGTTTTGACTTTGTTCTCACTGATTTCAATTATCAGCGTTCACAGTTTTGCATTTCGTCTTTGTTTCCACTGCTTTGAGTCGTGTATTCCCTTTTTGACAGAAATGCTTTCACACGTGGATCGATTTTAATTGCATTTTAAAACATTGTCAGATATCATTCTTTTGACTATTGTACACACTGTTTATTACTTGAATACTCATAAATGTTGATAATTCATCATAAAAATGCCGATTATCATTATGAATGTGCATTTTACCTGCCTCGTCAGTAAACACACTTTGGCCTTGACACTTTGGGGTCACATGACCTCTCAACATTTTCTTATGATCTCCTTGTGCCACCTGGTGACAAAAAAGTTAAGAAGTGTCATCTGGTGGAAAATACATGCAAACTCAAATTGTTTAAGACTAAGCCACGTGTAGACAGTAGTCCGCCTGTCCGATATTTGCTTTCATTGCTAGTATTGCGTAATGCATGTTAAATGGAGGGATGGTTTTGTTCTGTTCTCGACCTGCAAAGCGTATTTTGTGTTTATATTGGGTATATGCTTTTATTTATCATTTAAAACGCAATTCTCCTGCAAATCTGCAAAGTCAATGATCACATGACTTGTGAGTCACGTGGCCAATCGATCCGCTACGTCACGGACATCGTATTTACGTTTTACTTTTACTTCTATGTCTATTAAAATTAAAATTATTATTTAATTATATCACATAATTCAATTCTGCCTTTGATGTCTTCCCATTCAGTGGTGTGAAAATTAGTTAAATTTCACTGATACCAATTATCAGCGTTCACAGTTTGTTTCCACTGCTTTGAGTCGTGTCTTCCCTTTTTGACAGAAATGCTTTCACACGTGGATCGATATTAATTGCGTAAATACCTTTATTTATCATTTAACACGCAATTTAAATTGACCCGCTACGTCTAATATCCGTTATTTCGAAAATACGAACATCGTATTTACGTTTTACCGTATTTACTCGTGTATAAGACTGCTAAGATCTTATATCGTAAGCATATTTAAGTTTCACTTTTTAAATGACCGCCAAGCTTCAGCTGAAGCTTGAATGGTAGCAGAGCCGATATGTCAAGAAAAACCAACTCGTCTTATATTCGGAAATAGGTTTTTTTAAAGCAAAATAACCTCAATTTGGGGGGTTCGTCTTATACACGAGTCGTCTTATACACGAGTAAATACGGTACTCAACATATATTTATCCATGAATGCAAATTTACAGATCAATATTACCAGAACAGACTGTGCCACAAAAGCTCATAAAATACATTACTTTGTCACTAGATTTCACACTGTCTTGATAATTAAAGTGCAGATTTTCTTAAACCCTTGTTATGATATGATAAAACATGATCTTGAGTGATTTGTCCACATAATAATGTTCAATGATATCTGGCACATCTTACAGTGTGGAAAACATTCCCTTTTCTGTAACCAGTCAGAGTTGACCAAATATGGTATCTTCACAAATCTACCAAATTCTCTGATTTATGTGTTTTACAAACGGCAGCATTTACCTGTCTTGTCTTTTCCTGTCTCCTCTTTCTGACTTGGGTTGCTCAACTTCATCTCCATCTTCTTCTTCATCCTTGTAGGAGGTAACCTTGGACTTTTTATCCTTCGATTTCTCTTCCTCTGCTTGCATTTTTCGCTTGGCTGCAGCCAGTTTATCTAATCCCAATACCGATGACCTGGGAGCAGGCATCTTGAATGTGTGACCACTGGAATTCTTAGATGGGCCTTTCTTCATTATAACAAGACCCCCCATTTCATTGCCGCTTGTTCCCTCCAGTCGGTGAACAGATGGGTCCTCTTCTGGATCCATTTTCTCTTATTTAAGTGTTGGGCAAATATGTAGTATTACCTGCACTGTGTTTCTCAGAAAATAAATTATTCACTCTGAAAGAAATAAAAAACGATGTGCTGTATTAATGGAACATGTAGGATATTATGTTTTATGAATGCAGATGAATATTTATTCAGAATACATGTAATCATTTCAAAATAATCATATTATTCACATCATAATGGGAACACAATCTATGAAAAAGTGATGGTTACACTTACAGTCATAATTCTGATGGTGGGGTATCTGAAAACCATCTTGCACAATAATCTAATTGTATACTTGTAAGTGTTGAATTTTCTTTTAATCCAGCTTTGAAAGGATTGAAAATATATTCATATATGGAAACCCCATTGCGCAACAATTGGAAAATTTGACATTTGCTTCACAAACTCAACTTCGACCATAATATAGGAACTCGCCTCAGACACAGCCAGAGATTAGATGATGGCTGGCAGGTTTTTCTCACTGGCAGTAACAACCGCTGTAAAATCAAGGTGAAAAAAAAACACCCTACACAGGATAAATAAGATAGGACTGGGTTTTCCACAAGGTTGGGGAAAAAACAAAGGTTCAAAGGATCTGTCTACTTAGGTTAAAAACATTATTTTTTGGAACATTCAAAGGTAAGCAATTGTAAATAAAACATGCAGTAAATATACAAGTCTGAGACTGCAGTTGGGAATGTTCTGAAACTTGATGTTCACACTTTAATCAGAACGTTAATCAATGTAAACTGATTCAGCAGTCGGACACAATTTCACACCTTCCCATCAAAGGGAGATGTGCAATTCTTGGAGCGCATGTCATGTAGACAAGCTATCAAAACACAGGGTGGGCATCTCCTGATGTTGTTTCTGCTATACTGTTTATATCATGAACTTTTGAACTATGCCAGCCAATTATAGCATTAAGAATGGATTGTTTACTTTAATATATGGGCTGTAAATGTACAAGTCAACATGGTGACAGATTCCATACCCCATGGAGTCCCCAGTTAGTCCAACAAAATTGATAGTCCGACAATATTTCATGCAACCAAGCTGGTGAGTCTAAAGGGGGACTTCTGTAATTAGACTGACCAATTTTTCATCTCACTGCCCAAGCTTGTGTATATAATGGGGAAGTGAGACTGAGTTCAAGATAAAAACAAAGAACTGGTCATCTAAATAATACACTAACAGAAATGATTTATGTATGTCTGAAATTGTGAGAACAAGAAGACAATCAAATATATTTATATTCATATTATTATTTATAATGTATAAATTTATATAATTATTTATAATATATTTATATATATTTATATTATATTTATATGTATTTTGTAGATTTAACTAAGTTTTGGTAAGTTTTGCAAACAATATTTATAGGAAAATGCAGAGATATTTAAACAGAGATTGGAAAGAGTAGGTCTGCCACTAGGTGTCAGCACAGTGCACCATCCAACTCAGACATGCAACTGTTGTGGATCAGCGATAAATAGTTTTGCATTTATAACACAAATTCTTTCATTCTTGATGTCACTGATGTATGATTAACATAAATATGTGAAAAGTAAGTAGTTCTCATAATAATTTCTTGCAAAAAAAATATATTTAGTCAAGTCCGCGAGTCTGTGAATCTGGATCCAGGTCCATGGTATAGATCTACATGTAGTATTTACCGTGGCGATGGTTGGACCGCCACGAGATCGGTTTGCCTGAGCAATAATGTGAGACACATAATGACTGTGTGCGAGAGAAAGACAATATATGTGACATTTCATAGACATTATCATAGACGATATCCATAACCACATAAGGAGGATGACGCGCAGCATATCAACACCCATGCTCATCACACATCCTAAATGACCACTGATGCAGAGGATCGATTACCAATCAGGGATGAGCAGAGTAGGTCAACCACATTAAGGATCCAGATGCGTACCTACTTAATGGGCCAAAATCGCTGCCTCGCGCACAGGATCCCGTTGCCTAGATGATCCACGACAGTCTGCTGCTTGAATGAGTCTCACTGCCAACCGGCCTTATCTGAGGTGCGACCCAAGGCCAGAGAGTTCCTATGCAGTTATCAATGACATTCATATCTCACTCATGCTATGCCTTGCCTAGTCTGACTTAGGGATGGGCCCCGTTAATAATTTAGCGGGACGATACCGATACTGATACTTTATAAACGATACCAATACTTGCACAATACCAATACCACAATACCAATACCTGACAATAGGGCTTCCATACTGTCCCATTGAAAACAACACACAGAAAACACACACGAATCAGTTCAAGTAGAAAGAACCAGGACGGTTCCAAAACATTAGAAACCGACGGGTTCCTGGGACTCTTCAGTACCAGGGCCCATCCCTAGTGTGACTCTAGTGTATCTGTTGTGCACCCAATAAAGACGACCATTGTACACTGTATATGATACCGAGTCTGCAGTTCATCTTATCCCCTATGGATAGGTTTGTCAGGCAGCAAGGTAGGCCCCAAATTACAGCCAGTGATTTTCCCTATATCTATGAGGTTCACTTAGGTGTCCCAACCATAGTTAACAATAATGCATAACTTCAGTTTGTTTCCAATCTCTGTGTTAAATGTCGCTGGAAAATGTTAATTATAGTTCTTGGCTAATAATACAATTACAGAAATGATTTAAATACTTATGACATTGTGAGAACAAGAGGAATATTGTAGGGAAATTGGTCCTATTGATTATGTTTTGTGGTGACTCCCCGTAGGTACCCCTTTTACAGGTTTGGTTGTCAAGGACTTCCAGTCACAATGAACTCTGACCATTGTGTCTGTAGTCAAGTGGCGTCATACAGAGCCTGTATGACGTCATCTTGAAGGAACGTTGTTTTGGTCAGTTGGCTTTCCACTCTTCTTGGAAGTGCCAGCTCATATTTTGGCTCTCTATTTCTGGTACATATATTTTGGCATAACATTTCTAAATTGAATCTAAATTAGTATCTAAAACTTATCAGGATTTGTATTTTAGTTTATAATTTGGTTACGTTGATTGTTCAATGTTTATCGGTGAAATACGCTGTTTACAGTGTCTCACCGTATCAATCATATTTACTCTGGGGGGGTCCCATGGTCACCACAAGTCATGTCAATCTGTGTCTGTTGGTATTATTAATGTTCATATTGTATATTCCAAGCAGTTGTATATAAAGTAATAAATACAGTGTTTGAATTATAAGTCACATTTGATCTCCGTGTAATTTTATCTCAGGTAGTCACTCTCGGAACAAAACGGGGGAGGTCCCTCTAGCCTAAACATTAGCCAATGCACTAGGCCCAGGGATCGCTACAATATAATGGTGCATATTACAAACGTGTTCGCATGCATGTTCCCATGCGTGTGGGAAGCAAAACAGAGATACCACTGAATGCTCTCCTGTATACTAATATTCACACTCCAAAATATTCCATATTGGTAGTGCAGTCATCTTGGTGTGATGGTTATTTTGAGCAGGTACCCCTGAGTTGTACCTTTTATCAAATTTATGACAGGCAGTGGTATTTCTGGGAGTAACACCCTGCTAAAAAAGAAAAACAAGTGAGAGTAAAAGATGTTGGCTTGTTCGCATGATCACGTACGCTTATGAGAATTTCGGCCGTGCTTTGCATGCTTTGAGTACTGTACAGTGGGTACAGTGTACTGGCTACTCGTCAGCGACCAGTTTCCTCATGTGAAATAGACCATGACTGCCAGTGGCAACATGCGTCCTCTCGAGCTTCGCCACTGTAATTGGCGGTAATTGGTAGCGACGGAAAACTGGTCAGGCACAAGTACGGGTTGCAGAGTCACTTTGCGCTGTTTTTTTGCATCTAAATAATGCTGAATCAAAATTCAGGATTTAAAATTGTTCTCAAATTACAAGTATATATTTGGGAAGTTACATGGCAAATTTCTGAAGAAATTATTCCACCTATCATAGTTAAAATATATGTACATTCTTGGAACTTATTTGCAAAAATTTATTCAATGGCAGACTAAATGACTTTTGGAAAAAAAATGATGATCCCTTGTTCTTCGACACGCAGTGGATCTTGGGATTGTTTTTCAAAAATAGCTGCCCTCGGTTTGTAAACAAATCAAATTTGTTTAATAGGCCGATTGCGGGTCGCCATACTGCCCCATTGAAAACAACACGCCGGAACTGCACAATTACAATCGGAAGTGCACAAAAAACTCTCTAAAATCTAATCATTAAACAAGAAAAATTGGTGCTCCACATGTAACACGGATGGGGAAAAAAATAACAAACAAAACAAAAATTGCAATAAACAAAACAAAAATTACAACAAACAAAACCAAAATTACAACAAACAACAACAAAATCATTTAAACATAAACGATCATTGCAAATTGATGGGGTAGTTGAAATTATTTTTATTCATCTTTTAAAAACATTTAATTTGGTATATGAACGATTTTTTTAGCACAACTTTTTGCAAAGATGTGCCTTTTCATGCTCGATTACGTAAGTTTCTCTATTATCGCTCAGGCGCTATCGCAAATCATCGATCCGACTTTTGCATGTCATTTCTGTTCTAATTGTCCGATTTACTCCAAATTTGAACTAAACTTACTTAAATTTCCTTGTTCTATCGATTGGGAAGCATTTCCAAGCAATTTAAAGGGATAATTTTATGCAACGATAGACGAGCATGACAACATTGTTTTTGAACGTTCTGCTTTGTTTACATGACACACTTCTTTTGTTCACTTCTTTTAGATATGTATTCATTCGCCGGACGCATGCGCGAATTGGAATCTTTCGCAAGCAGACGACGAACACTCCACATTGGTGTCAATTGCTTTAACAATTATGACCACAGAAAAAACCGAATTACAACCCACAGGAAACGACTACCCATTTCCCATGATCGTACCGATCACAGAATAACACAGATAGTTCCTTTTTTTGACAAGCATTGCCTGTCGGCAATGCTTGTCAAAAAAGGAACCATCCGTGTTACAAAAAAACAAGATGGTAACCCGCAATCGGCCTATCGTGGATATACAACTTCACCAATAGGATGTGCAAGGCCCTGAGCACAAAGCACTTGCAAGTGCAAAGTACTTGGTAACCCGTACTCAGTCTTTGACTATGAGTACTTGTGCTGGACCAGTTACCGCCGATGAAGTAGACCGTGACTGGCAGCGGCTACAAGGGTCCTCTCCAGCTTAGCCGCTGTAATCGGCGGAAAACTGGTCCCTCGCGAGTATCAGTATGAGTATGACTTACCCGCTTGGGGAACTTGCTGCAGAGGAGCTAAACGAGAAGACGATGTGTGAAGTAAGTTATTTTCCATTCCAACATTATCATTTCACAAAAATGTCAAATGTACTCAGCATATCGGACTAATAACGATGGAACTGTTGATTAAATTAGATGTGAAAAACGTTTTCTCCCTCTCTCAGGGAGCTGCCATCTTATATATAAAGAAGACCAATAACTAGTTTCGTAATTACACAAAGTCACTCATTTGAATTCGTTCTGAAAATATAGAATTTCATTTTTTAGAACAATATAAAAGAAACATTTTAAACATATATTTTGTACACTGGCTTCAATATCACGTAGATACTTATCAAATATGTACATACGAAGATAAGACGGTATTATTTAGCCACACCTTTACATTATTTCAAATATAGGGGGCGCTAATTGTGGGAGCTGAGGAAGCCTGTTTACCATCACCCGAGTAATTATATATACCTACGAGGAGAAGTAGTACATAATACTAACACATTTCTGTCTTTGTTTGATCGTTATTCAGTGTTAAATTGACATTTTTTTTAATTTGGGTACAGTTGGAGAGTTTACGATGAGGGATTTCTAAAATTATGTAAAAACATGAAGTTTGAAAAGAAACTTTGCTTTTACGGAGAAAAATAGTGCCGTGTAATGATTTGTGAGGAGGTGTTTTGGTGAGAAACAAGAAAACGTTTCTTTAAAAAAAATGTCCTATTTAATGCATTTAACTTGAGATTTCGTGCTTGACATGTCCCTTTTCTGGTTTTATATAAAAATTGGCGAATTTTACAATATTGTAGAGCCTAAGATTTAGCTCTTGATATTTTTATTAAAGAAGTTATGATAATTTGAAATCGGCAAGTCTAATCCTCACTGCAGTAGGGGGCCTCAATTACTGAGATGAGAACTGATCAAAATGTCAGCCGCCAGTGATAGAAAAATTGCAGAAGGTTTAGAACACATCCGACAGGCCGAAAAATGGTAAATGTTACATATTGTCTGCGCTAAAAATTAGGTAGTGGACGTACGTTGAGTTTTGTCTTGAATCTTGGCTTGAGGCTGACAGAAAATGATGTAAGACCGCCATCATTTGACGTGACGTTGTATTAACTCCCACAATCTTACGTCAAAATTGACTTAAAATCTACTGACACTGTTTTCAGAAATAACGTGCCGGTCCACAGCAAGTTAAATATTTTTATTTTCAACGTTAAACGTAGGGGTCGTTAGAAAAAGAAAATGTCAGGAAGTAACCTGCCGACAAAACACTTGTTGCTACAGCCGACGACAACAGAGGTGCGGACGAACGGACGACACTGTCAACAAAGCTGCTGATGACAACAGAGCTGTGGACAGTGTGGTTCAGTTTATCAATTGATTAAATAATAATAATATAATAATAATGGGTTTATCACACCATTTGGCTTTGTTTACACATGCAAATGTTAGAAAACAACTTGGTGTGCAAAAAACGCAGCTCTGTTGTCGTCCGCAGCTTTGTTGTCGTTGGCTGTACATGATAATGTCATTTGACATTTCCCCCTTTTTCTTCTGAATGCCATCTTGAGTTAAGCGTATTGTCGTGTGAAAAACTAAAGAATGTGGGATGGCATAATAAAGACATGTCCATCAACGGAAGCCAGGTTTAACCAGTTTGAGACCGATGAGCACAAGGATCTGTATGGCTAACGCTCATAGGATTTACACATTGATAACATTGGCTGATAACTAGAAAATTGTCTTTTATATTCATGTCATCTTGTTACCTTCCTATATGATATCATCTTGATGTTGTGGCAATGTCAGGTGCACAGATTCTGGGTCTTTATGGTATTTGTTTTTATTTTTGTCACAACTAATAAACATTGATGAATTATTCTTAAATGGTCCAGTTACATGATTGGTAACTTAACAAATTATTCCTGTGATGATTTACGCTGATAAGTAAAATTCTTTTCCTTTGATTTAAATCCCATCTGCTCCTTATCAATAAAAATGCAATAAATTCTTTTGTCAGTGAAGGAGACAACACATATATTACTTTTGCATACATTTGATATATTGGTATAAATCTTCCATAACCATCTCAGAGTTAAACATCCTGCATTTGGTTGTACCAACTGCATCAGCATTAGCCATGACACATCATCATTTAATGTTCAATACTTAATCCACCATTTAATAATACACCAAGTACAATACAATAAGTTAATACAATTAATTAATACAATCAAGTAATATGACATACATGTCTGTCGTATATGGCTGAAGCCCCATATGACCAACTGGTTGCTAGGGGTGAACAATGCCTCCTGCTGTGCATAGTGGCAGGCCACCAACATGGTGCATTCAGTAATAGGTCCCAATCTAACATTCCCTAATTACAGGCCTTCTCAACCTTTTGTCTTTGCCATGCAGAAAATGAAACTTTCCCATTCCTTTCCTTGTAAATTTGTTTCATTTTATTGTGAGTGGCCATACATTTATTCAGTAACAACTCCCAATCTAAGGTTCCCCCAAAATTAAGAGTACATGTATTCTCATAGTAACTAGAGATCATGGGGAAAATGGTTACCAGTGAAGTCGGCCCAGCTGTGGGATGAATAATTAAGAAAGGAAAAAAGCATATAAAGAATTTGTCAAACATTTTTGTAGTGTATAAGTTTAGAATGTATACTAGAGCCCAGTGTTCTATATAACCAGAGACCATTGTACTAATTAACCAGAGCCCAAGGTACTACATCACCAGAGACCATTGTACGACTTAACATGAGTCCAATATACTACATCACCAGAGACCATTGTACTACTTTACCAGAGCCCTAGGTACTATCACCAGAGACCATTGACTACTGAACCAGAGCTCAATATACGACATCACCAGATCCCAGTGTACTATATAACTAGAGCCCAATGCACAACATCACTAGTTCACAGGACTGCATCACCACAGCAATCTGCACTTCATCACCAAAGTCTAATCTAATGGGGTTTTTCATTTTATAGTATGAAGACATCATTTTTCAAATGGAAGCCAGATCTGGATGGAGCAGTATCTGAGTACCAAAAAGCTGGTAAGTCCCATGATTTTAATGTTGAAATGAACTTCTGTACATATCTTAAATATATGTCTAGATTTTATTGTCTTTTGATTTAGCATTGAATCAGTCTGTGCAGAAACCTTTGATCAAAACAGATTTGCAGTTCATGGCAGTTATATTTCTCATTTTGCCTGCCATATCATTTTAGTGTATAAAAAAAATTGGTAAAATTAAGATGTTTTTGTAACTGAAAAGTGTATATTATGTTCTCTTGCCTTCAGCTGTTTCATTCAAGAATGCCAAGGCATTGGACCAAGCAACAGCAGCCTATTTGAAAGCTTCAGATCTGCAGCGGGAAGCAGGATCGTATCCTTTTCAATACACTTAAAAGCTCATTTTTTTATTAGTTTAATTCTTGGAGGCAACATTAACATGAATATAACTTGCAAAAATGCCCTTTTTCAAGATTAAAATATACAATGATAACTTTTGTTCTCATGAATCAAATATATAAGTTAATCTGTTTGCAACAAGCAATAAATTTGGTTTGGAGTCATCTTTTAATCCCACAAAAAATATGAGCATTAGCTTCAAGATTCTCCATGGGCCACAGAATCCTTTTGGCCCATATTCATGTGTGCAACCCATGCTACAATCATCTTTTTGTCAAACATAACAAAGTAGTTGTTTATCAGCCCAAAGTGTCATAAAAACTGTAACTTGTGTAATGGGTACAATTTATTTGTATACATATTAATTATGCAAGAAGGTTATTGTTGCCCAATAAGGTCAAACATTTTTGATCATGTCCAATGAGAATACAATTACTCCAAAATCTAAATTTACTTTATATTGTAACAGTAATAAAGTTCATCCAGTTGCCTCCCTTAATGTAAACTCAAAATCTTCTCCAAATTATTAAAAAAAGAATGAAGTAAATTATATATTACTTGATTTTGATTGAATTGCCTTGTTTCCTTGACATAAGTGTTTCAGACCTTTCCATGCTGCCAAGTGAGTATATGCATTAAATATTTACATTCTATTTAAATTTTAAAGACTTTTTGATTATTTTACTCTCATCTTATACTAATTATCTTTTTATTAAGATCACTTTATTTATTTGATCGTCATTTTTTTCTTTGCCAGATAAATGAATTTAGTTATTATGTTATTTGCTTTCAGATCAATGGAAGCAGCAGCTCTGATCTACCGTGACATGAAAGAATTAGACAAAGCATGTGAACTTGTGGAGCGTGCTAGTTTGTTATACCTGGAGCATGGAACACCAGATACTGCAGCACTCGCACTTGAGAGAGCTGGAAAGTAAGTCCTTAATGTGATATTTTATTTTAAGTATTGCTCTAAAACAGCTTTACAAGATTTTATGAAGTGAACAAAAACATATGTTTTGGTAACATTGCTAGAGGTCAAGACTAAATAGAAACTATTCAAAAGTGTTTTAATTACAGGGAATTGTTATCAATACAAAATACAAATACAAAATACAAAAATCTTTATTTATAGTCACAAAATTAAAACAAATAACATTAGCTAAAAGCTATTATATGACTGTGATGAAATGAATATATACAATATTTACAGGTTAGCAGGTTAAAATCATTTAGCACCATTCCATACAATTGCAAGGCTGCCAGTCCTTCATTCTCTCTTTAAAAACATTTAGCGATACACTTGATTTTGTATCAATGGGCAGCATGTTCCATAGTTTAGCACCTGAGTATGAGAATGTTTTCAGACCATTATGTATGGTGTTCCATTTGTTCTGGACCAGTTTCTTGTGATCTCTCATATCATATGGAACATTTTGCTCCTTGAATAGGTCACATAAATACACAGGTGAGATTTCATTTACACATTTGTAGACTTCAATTGCTAATGAACGTATTCGGGATATAATCAGTTTGCTTTCTCCACTTCGTTCCAATAGCTCCTCATATGTTGAATTGAAATCATTGAATACAAATCGTAATGCACGGCACTGAAGTCTTTCCATTTTCCTCACATTTCCTATACCACAGTTCATCCATACTACTGGACAATAGTTAAAGTTGGAGAGGATGAATGACTTGTACATTGTCATTTTGGTTTCTGTTGGTAACACATTACATAACCTCATCACAACATTTATCTGACGACTAGCTTTGGCACATATTACATCAATGTGTTTGTTGACACTTATTTAAATTAATTATGCTTTGACATGTTGTAAGGGCATTGAATCTGCTTGAGTTTTAACTATTTGTAGACATAACAATGAATGGTTTCTTTATCAGGATGGTTGAGAATGAGCACCCAGAGAGAGCCATACATTTATACAAGAAAGGCGTTGATGTATCAGAGGTAAATTAGTCTCCTTAAATTAAACAGAAAAGGTTCTCATTCAGTATTAAAAGCATTGTTATAAAAATATTTCTTCATTATTTTTCATGAAGCACACATGCTACTGCTTTGTTACACACTTGTCTAATAAGCTCAGCCCTAGGCTTGTAATTGGATTCCTGATACTAAATTCTCCTCGTTTATGTTTCTTTTCAATTAATTTCTTCAATATTTATTACATATAGAGACTGATGGAGGTGTGGAATGGTTGTCAGAAAATCAGTACATGCTAGATGTACCTGTGATTTTGTGCATGTTTGGACACTGACAAATAGGAAACCACTGGAAATAGTTTTGTTGCATCCAATCAAAATTACATTGGCTAAATGAATAAAAGCAAAAATATGTTTTGTTGCACTCATTATAAATATTTGAAAGAATAAAGGTGATCACATTTTATCCTGCATACCTGAGGTCTTTAGATCTATCTATATTATTTTTTATATCAATGTATTTGCTTGATTTCTATTCATTATGAATGTTTGATATCAGGGAGAAGACCGTCCCCGTCAGTGTGCAGAACTGATAGGTAAAGCTGCCAGATTATACATCAGACACAGAAGGTGAGAATAACAACTGAAATAACTCAGGAATACAGAATGTTTATCCTGTTACAATCATAGAGCTACCTTCCGTTTCCTCTTAGAAATCACTTTGTCTGTCCTGTGTTAGTGTGTGTGTTTGTTACCTTTTTTTCCTCTATTTCTAATGTGAGTCCCCTGCAAGTTATATAAGGTTACAAAATATCTAGGACATGGGGGAATGATCCTTTGATCCTTGGTCCCTGGTTACATAACCTTATGTAACATCAGGGGTCATGGTTCTTTGATCTTTTGGCTAGCTGCCAACTGTCTCAGTAGGGCAGTCAGATCCTTATCACTTACACAGCAGTCTTTATTGTTACCATTTCCTTTGTAGGCTAACTGCAGTGGATTTTTTTTAAATTATCAAATCTTGTGAAACATTTTGTTTCCAAATTAAAGATAAAATTGTTGTGAAGAACTTTTTATATTCTGTAAAAATTAATTACCGTATTTACTCGAAAATAGAACTAAAGTGAATGTTTGGGGATTGTCTTATACACAAGGGCAATTTATGGCACCTCCAGGCATAATAAACTTCACTCATACTGTCCAGATACAAACTCCCCTACGCATTATTACAGAAGGCTAGAGGAAAGAATCTCATATTTGTATTTTTACATATAGATTACAAATCATTCTCCAGGCAGAAGTGTACTTTTGAAATGCTCAAAGAAGGAATTTTAGTTGCTCTTACAATTGAGATGTATTGTTTATAGGTTGCCGGAGGCTGCGGAGGCTCTGAAGCAGGAGATTGAGTGGTACTCCCAGGTGGAGAATCATGGTATGATCAACAAGCTGGTGATGGGTCTGGTCATGGTTCACTTACACACAGGAGATTATGTGGCTGCAGACCAGGCGTTCAAAGGTTGCTTAGGGTGAGTCCCCCAGCACATGCATTCCATTAGACCTAAAAAAAAGAGGGAAATAACTTGTTTCTGATTTTCTGCCCCACCTACTGGTAGGTCACAACCAGCAACTCTGAAGCTTTCATGGACTTTCATGGCAAAAAGTCAAAGTTTCAGTAATAAATTCCTATAAATTTTAGGTATATATCCGAATTATAAATATATTTGTTCATATTCAACAACAAAAATAAATAATTGGAATCAATTATGACATAGGAAACAAAGTTTTTGTTTTCGTTTTGGCTTATATATTCATTAAAAAAGATTAGTTTATGAATATTGTGGGAGAAGCAGACTGATTTTGTCAGGAATGGGTAACTGAGTATATATATATATATTTCTGGCAGGTACCCTGGCTTTGCAGAGAGTGAGGAGGCACGATCCATACAGCAGCTGCTGGATGCTTATGAAGAGTGTGATCAGGCAGCAGCCGACCAGATCCTCAGGTGTCCTCTCTTCAGATACATGGAGAACGATGTAAGTACAACTCTTAACCATCATTAACATGCATAGAGTAAATTAATGGACTGCACTAATTCACACCTTCTCAGGCAAGTGACACATGCCAGGCACTGAGCAGCAGACTGATAACCTTGATAGTCTGATAATATTTCTTGCAACCAGGCTGGATGGTCTAGTGAGGGATGACTGTAGTTATTTCAGAAAATTTGTCAAAAAAGTTTGACTGCTACTGTTATGCTGCGAGGATCCATACAGGGACTGGAATTCCAAATCCTAAAAAAAAAATCTAAGTTATTTACACCCACCCTCTGACTTTCCCTGTCAGTAAAGCAAGCATTTTAGTCAAAGGAACCAAGGTGTCACCTGCTGCACCTCACCTGCTGAGATAAACAGGCCAGTGCCTATTGTTCTTAGCAAAGGTGTTACAATTAAGCTGTCTGCTGTCCCACCACTTGTCTACATTGTGGCTCTTATCATGCCCAGATCAGGCCTTCCCCAATCACTTTGAAATGTCTGACCATGAATAATTCATGAGATGCCAAACTCCACCAGAGGGCAATGTGGTGAACCTAATAGTTTGCGTGTGCCTCTGGTGGACAGTGTGATGAGATGCCACTGCTCTACAATCCCCTTGCTAGGTCAGCCCCTGACATAAGGAGAGGGCTAGAAACTCAGTCAACAAAAAAGCACAATCCAGTTTAAACTTATTTTAAAGGAAAAAAAGTATTATCTTTAAACAATATTAAAGTCTAAGATTATGTCGCATATATTGCACACAATAGAACATAAACATTTTACTGAGATGAATAACTATGGTTTTTATTACAGTTTACTAAACTAGCGCGGGACCTGGTGGTACCAGGCGGTGGTGGCCGCTCTCAGGGAGAGGTGATGGATGGGGAGGCAGCAGGAGATCATGATGACTATGATGATGGACTGCTATAACAGCCTTCATCTGGCAATAACATCGGACAATAACAAAACCAATCATTTTATTTCAAATCAATTTATTAACCAAGTTGGACACATCCTGGAAAATTTAATTGACTGACTGCCATAAAATTTCATAAGTGTTATGAATAAAATACATGGCTTTGCGATTTTATTCAAATAGATGAATAAAACACATAGCTTTGCTGTTTTATTCAAACAGAAAGCTCTTAATGAGATCAAAAGGAATTGTCCTGAAAAAATGTCAACCATATATATTGTCAGGAATTTCTTTCCATTTTGATGCAAGATAAAAATCACCTCTTGAAAGCTGAAATAATTTGTCTTCAATCACATATTTAGGTTGTTAAAATCAGAAACACAGACAATGAGGAACAATGTTTTGGGGAATCCTTTTCAATTTCAGAGTTAGTTTCCTGCCAAATCAAATTACCATAGTTGGTACTTAACCTTTTTACTTAATGTATGCAAGATACATCAGTCTTAAGGGAGTTATTTAGATATGTGTAGTACTGTGTGAATCATATTCAATATAGAGATTCAAATATTTCAATATTAGCATCAGCTACATCATTCCATTCCTAATTTGTATATAGGCAAGTGGTATGCATTTTCTCAAGACTGAAGGTTATTTTTCGGGCATTTAAACAATTGTATTAAAATCACTGAATTAACTTGTGAAAATAGAGAAATCTCTTGTTATCAACCCAGATAATTGAGAGATGAATTTCATACATGGAATGCCACACGTTAAAAAAATGATGAGGCAACATTACTGTCATTACATGTGTTTCTATTAAAATGAGAATACAAACCCAGGTGGACATTAGGACTATGCGATAGCCAGTTCTATATACGTCAATAAAATAAAAATAAACATTTTGGACTCGCCCTCCTACCACCAATGGTGGCGCCACCATTGCCCGCCCAGTTTCCCGCTCAACCTCGCTTGAGAATCACTTTTAAAATTTGACGCCAACCAACAGGACGGTTGGCGATTTTTATGCGAGATATTTCAGAATAAGCTGGTTTTTTAATGAAAAGTTTAAGCAATATGTCTTTTCAGAGCAAGAAGGACGCTTACGTGAGGAAAGGAGAGCTCTTACGACCAAAAGTGACTGTCAGACAACCGGAAAAGACGTAGTAGTTGGGTTTGTTGACAAATTGGTTCGTGAAGAAGGTAAATTATTATTATTTCTACCTTATAGACGTCAGAGAGCACTCCGCCATAATATTTGGCTCGTATTTACTCCAAAAGAGAAGAAATTAAATACGCAGAAGTAAAATACTTGCATTGTCGCTCACGGAGCAGCGCGAGTTGAAATCTCGTGGCCGGCTCTCAGTGGGACGAGAATAACGAAAGTTTTCTGGTTTTTGTAGATAAATAAGAATTTTATTGCTTAAATGACTTCAGAGACAGCCCGACATGTATTTTGGTGGGTTTGAGAAGCAAAAGAAAGAAATTTACTGCGTATTTTTATCTTAATGTATTATCGCTCACAAAGTGACGAGCGAGATAGTTCTGAGGTCGACACGATCTCGGAGGTGAAATTCTTTGTCTTCTGCGTAGAAAACATGGAAAATTGATCAGAATCGGTTGGATAAGAATCGGTTCGAGAAATTAAGTAGGTTTTGGAGTCGAAAACATGTTCGAGAGAAGAAAATCGTTCACCGGAAGTAGAAATACGAAACCGGAAGTGAGTGAGGAATTGTGGGTAAAGTTCAAAATCAAAAGAAATAATCTACAAATGAGAGTCTTTTGATTATAGTTTTACTCGAAAACACGATCTGATAAATAATTTAAAGGAAGATATAATGAAAATCAAAGAATTAAAGTGTTATGAGTTTGTAGCCACTTGCTATGGACGCTCCAAATCTCTTTTGATCACTGAGGTTAAGCAACATCGAGCCTGGTTAATACCGGGATGGGTGACCGCTGGCTTGAAGTTGATTGAGTTTTCATGTGGAGAAAATTATTTTTCTATTTTAATTTAAACAGAAGTCAGTCAGTGGGAATTCAGTTAACTGCAGTATTCAGTCAACTGTAGAATTCAGGCAACTGTTGAATATGGTTTCCAAGATAAATGGGAAATTAAACAGAATTCAATCAACGGTAGAATTCAGGAAACGGTTGAAAATCAGTTAACTGTGGAGCATTCATGTGTAGACAATGTGTCAAATACATGTGATTTATGTGTTTGATGTGAAACATTTCAAAACAACTTGAATTTTTAAAATAAAATTCAGTCAACTGTTGAATTTAACCAACTGGGGAGAATTCTTGGTTAGACAAAATTCATATGAATTATTGTATTGTTACTTGAAGGGTTTCTTTATATGAAATAACTCTTCAGGTTAAATTGATGAATGTGATTTATCGACTAGATATTCACTTCGAGATAACTTGAGAATGACATGCAATTCAGTCAACTGCAATGAATTATTCAGAGGATTGATTTCAAAAAAATGTTGTAACTTAATACGGTGCTTTGTTGAACACAGAGTATAAGACAACACTATTGGAGAAAATTATCTCAGAGTTAGAATCCAATGTAAATTATAAGACTACATGGGAATAGAGTTGGAATTGGCCATTTTTGAGATTACAAGGGAAAGATTCAAAGAATCATTAAAGTAGTCTGAATTGTAGGAAAGGGAACACTCCAGAATGTTGGTATCCTTTTCTATACTCCATGGAATAGTCTAGAATGGATGTATTTATGTTTGCTCTGAGGAAGGAAAAGATGCACTGAGAAACTTAAATGGAAGCATCGGTGGCTCAGTGGCAGAATGCTAGCCTACCACGCAGGCGTGTCAGGCTAGGTTTTCTGCTGATACAAAACTGAATTCCAGTTGATTGATTAAATGTTGCTCCTTCAAGAGTAAAGGATAGAGGCATGAAGTTCAATTCATACAGATTGAATTTAACTTCTATAACTGGAAAGGACTGGTTATGAAATTAAATAAAGTTTGGGTGATCCACAAGTGATCATCAGAAGATGAAAAGCCATTGCTGATATGAAATATGGTTTAAATTACTCATTAATGAGTTTTTCAATCATAAGTAGTAACAATTCTGGCCTGATACTTGGGGTCAAGTTTCAAAAGTGCATCAGAAGTTTCCTGTCAGATGTTACATGCGTTGCCAAGATTCATATGGTACTGTGAAGAGTACATGAAACGAATAAATGGTATTAATTTATCGTTAGTTGAAGCAATGCAAACCTGAAGGTTAAGATTGGTAACATCGGGATAAATATTTTATCCAAAATGTTATGATATGGAAGCAATGAAGTAATAAGTGTGGTGAATCAGTAAGCAATTGGTTCTTTCAACACTTTGAAATAGAATGAGATATTAGTGGGTTGTTGTACTAAGACTTACAAGTAACAGAGTATGATAACCTAACCCAAAACTGAGCTTCTTGTAAGTGAACATCAACGGAAACGAGAACAGTTCGGATTCCGTAGAGTGCACGTCAGCTCAGAGGAAGGTTCTCGGTCCAGTACATGTATATGCAGAATGAGCAGATAAGGTTTGCTGGATACTATGCTATGAAAACAGGAGGAATAACAACTCAGTTCAGTTGAAGTTTTTCTGTTAAGTAATCAGCAGTTCTTTGGTAGGCTGGCATATGGAGAACTGTGCTGGTGTAATGAGCATACATAGCAGGAATGCAGGAAAGTCTGTAGAATGGGGTTGCTCATGTAAAATGAAATTCTGCTGAATAATATGTTGTGTATACAAGAGAATCAAAACAACATGAGTCAATGCTGAGATGTAGGAGTTTCAAGTTGGTACTCAACAACTCAGTGGTTGCAATGCTCACTTTGAGAGTGAGGTTGAGATCCCAGTTCAGTTCAGTTTTGGTTACCAGAGGATCAAAGGATCTGAGGAGGGATCGAGTGAATATGAGGTAAAGCTGGATGCTCAAGGTCCCAAGAGACCAGAAGTAGGAGCCAGATAAATCTCAGGAGCCAGAGACAAGACTGCAGTGATAAGTACTATCTGCCTTAGACTAGACTGCAGTGTTGGCTTCAGCTAGAGAGTACCATAGTGGGAGTACCACTAGTGGATTCTTTTAACAGATCTCCAGACCTTCATAGGTGCCTCCAAGGAGGGTTGGGGGCATGTGTGTGTTGGATCTGGAAGGAATAGATCTGGAGAGTAGAGAACTAGCACAATGATCTAGCTATCAGATGATTTACTGAACAAGTTCATAATGACAGCAATGATCAACTTAAAAGTACTGGCGTATGTCAAGCTCCTAGGAGAGACCAGGTCAGAAGTTTTTGGAAAGAGACTCAAGTGTTTTCCAAAGTTGTATTCAATCCCAGAGGTGTGAAAATGACCCGACATCCTTGGCAATTTCTATGTGCCAGCATAGTGAGGGACTGAGGAAAAAGATCGACTACTTGCAGCAGTGTGGCTTATACACTTGGAAGGGGGTCTAAGGACCTGTGGCTGAAGTGGAAATATCCATTCTTGAAGTGGATTGCTAAAAGGAATTATTCTAAACTCACATCTTTCGTGTTCTGTGGTTCTGGATAGATGCGAGTGGATAGTGGATGCAGTGAGCATGGTATGGGCAGGATTAGATGTACATACTTTTGGGACAGTCCAGAGATCATTAGATTGAGAAGGACTGTATCCAGAGTTGTTCAATTTATACATGAATCGTCCAATACAGTTACCTAAGAGGAAAGACTACTGAAACAATTGATCAGGTCAGTGTTTCATATGTGAATAGTGTTTCTTCTATTCTGGCAGTTTTATAGGACTGCAGTTGTGATGGAAGGATTCTCAAAGGAGGTTTCTGTGATATGGGAGTAGTGACAGAGGACTCCAGAAGGCTAAGAATCAAGAGAGACTTAAGGAAGTATGGGAACTCCTTTATTATACAGAGAGGCTCCATCGGACATAGTTATACAGAGATTATAGATATGCCTTAATAGGACATTGAATGACTTCTACCAGAGAGCAAGTGCTGAAAGAGAAACTGGAGGTATCTTCAGTTACAGTGTGTTAGGATTTGAAACGGTTGGAACATTCCAGACCAAGAGTACAAATCATGCTTCAAAAGGATATGGTCATTGGTACCTAAGATAGGGACACTGTTACTGTAAAGCACCACGTTTCTAGCAGTGAACGGTGGAATCTTGTTGGATTTTGAAGGTCTGGAGAGAAGTTGTATTGCAAACAATATGCAATCATTAGTTGGCGCATCTAATGATAACTTAAGGAAATGTAAATATCCTGTGTTATTATATCAGTGTCTCCCAGTATATGACTTTGGGACTGAAAATTTCCCAACATGCTCACGGACTGGACAATTTCTTTATACTGGCCTCAAGATCCAAATTCTTGGCTAAGTTCTTAATCTAAAGGAGAGAATATTGGAAATATATGGGACTCAAAGTTGAAGCACCAAAGCTCCAGTTTGGGCCAAACATAAATAAAGAGGCCAAGCTGCTATATATAGATATATGTATATATACTGTGTAGAGCTTAGATACTAATTGGAAGGAACAAAGATATCAGTAGGGATAACACAGATTCCTTAGTTCCAAACAAGAAACAAAAAGATGTGTGGTAGAGCACAACATCAGTTTGGCTAAATAAAGCTCTCAGTAAGAAGACCATGATGCTTGATAAGAAGATGGGGAATCTCATCAGGGGAAATTCCTTAAAGTCTAAGCACTGGTCCAGATATAGATCTCGTTAAAGAAACTACACAGATTTCTGTCTGTGTCCAAAGAGAAAGCTGTGGGTTTTCATCAGGGCTCAAAGTTTCAGTCAACCCATTTAAGCTGAAGGAAGTCAATTCCACTGAATACCAAGAAGTCCATACAATGGTCCATATGGCTAATTTGGCTAAAGGGGACATGGATGGTGTATGGTTATCTGCAATATGGGTCATAACAGTCCACCTTCAAGTAATATCCCAGATTACAAGGTAAGGTTGGGACAAAAGGAAAGACTAGATCTTATTTGGTAGACCCTCAGATATCTTGACAAACAGCGGTATCAGAGGAGACCTCACACAGCTGGATGTAAGATGGGTCAAAACAGTCCACCTTCAAGTAATATCCCAGATATACAGTTGAGGTTGGGACGGAAGTAAAGGCTAGGACCTAATTGGGCAGATCCTCGGATATCTAGACAAACAACGGTATCAGAGGAAACCTCGCACAGCTGGATGTTATATATATACAATAGAAACAGAAAGCTGGGTGGAAGAAGATAATATCTTCATGGCTGTTACTCATAGTCAGATCTGGAAGAATGGTCATGAGGATGTATGGAATTCCGAGTACTGACCCAGGTAGCTACTCATATGCTGATGGGCCTAACTGTCCACCTTCAAGTTATTCATCAGAGTTGGCAGTCAAGGTCTGGACAGTTGGAAAAGACTCGGTCCTGTTGTGGTATGACATGATGGAGGGTAGCTGGCTGACTGGTGGTACGGGTCATAACTCTCAAGTTCTGATGGGTGCCGTTAAGTCAGTTGCCCAGTCACAACAGAAGGTAACTGACTAAAAGGTACACATAATTCACAAGGGCTGGAAGAGGAGGATGATGTCTCCAATGATGTAGCAGGGATGAGCTAATGGAATGTGGATGAAATGTGGGTTCTTCTGTAGTACCAATGGATT
Source organism: Amphiduros pacificus (assembly GCA_949316495.1). Lineage (NCBI taxonomy): Eukaryota > Metazoa > Annelida > Polychaeta > Phyllodocida > Hesionidae > Amphiduros > Amphiduros pacificus. The sequence continues at coordinate 49,980,601 of OX439001.1, read as the reverse complement.
GATTTCAAGGGGTTTGAGAGTCTTAGAAGAGGATCTCAACAGGATGGTCCTTGTGAGTTTGTGCATAAATTAGAGGTCAGAGTCAGTTACAAGAGCCTTAATTAGTTAGTGAAACTCCTCAAGCCCATGAGAGTAGGACTAGACTGATTAGATGCATCATAGCACCTTGCACCCTAGTAGTGAAGTTACTAGGTAATTGGACTTAGTAGCGCTACTAATAGAAACCAAATATGGTAGTGCAGTAGTATCAACTCTGGGAATTCATCAACAGGTTGGCAGAGTATACTCAGAAAATGCACACATAACAAAGACCTCTGAGGGTGCACTAGTAAAGCAAACAATACCTCCCACGGGGTAGTTTTGCTATACTAGATGGTAAGTGAAAAGAGTGGACTCGTTAAAGATTGGTGCTTAGTGTGAGCTAGTAGTACCTACCAGAGGGAGCCTAGTTGCTACACTATAGAGAAATTGGCCCTCCAATGATGCATGGCTCTATAAAGTATGATCTGGATATAAGAGAGGGGAGCGTCTACGATAGTCCTAATTCTCTAGTATCAGACATACAAGTGGTCAGACCTAACATGGTATCAACTATGAAGAGGTTTTGGACTGCTATCGCCACCGATCGCCCTGAGTTTCAGTTGAAATTGTTGGTTGGGACCCTCCTCCTAATCAGTGATTCTGTCCTAATGTCCACCTGGGTTTGTATTCTCATTTTAATAGAAACCCCACAAATTTTATTAATTAGTGTGTTTCTTATTAAACATGAATACAAACCCAGGTGGAGTGTGCTTTCCCTCCCGACCTCCCCGCTTTGGCGTCAAATTTATTTTTGAGCAAAGTGATTCTCAAGCGAGGTTGAGCGGGAAACTGGGCGGGCAATGGTGGCGCCACCGTTGGTGGTAGGAGGGCGAGTCCAAAATGTTTATTTTTATTTTATTGACGTATATAGAACTGGCTATCGCATAGTCCTAATGTCCACCTGGGTTTGTATTCATGTTTAATAAGAAACACACTAATTAATAAAATTTGTGGGTTTGTAATACTCTGCATATCTGTAGTGTAAATTATGTCCCACATTATGTCTTATAGGAGATAGATGTCATAGGAGATAGATGTCATTTTCAAACACTGTTATTGTTCACTGCATAGACATATATAAATATTAACTAGTAACCTATGAATTATATGCCATATTATGCAAACCAAACCAAGACTGCTCATATTGTTATGGCTATATGTTTGTGCAGTGGACAGTTTGGTTGTCTTTTTATCCATTATTCTTCCGTCTTGATTGGTGGCATGTAAATATAGAGTGGTTAACTGAGCGACATTCTTAATGAATACGAGTAAGATAGTTGAAGGTAATGTGTCAAAATGGATTTTATCATGTTAAGTATATAAATATATACCGTAGTTATTTATGACAAATATTCCAATGTAGAGTAACATGTGATAAGTCTGTAGTAAAGCCAATGATTTGTTGAAAAATGTATTGACCTATATCACATAGTGTACTTGGTGTTAAAATATAACTTATTTATTGAATAACTGTAAAATTACATATGTACAAAGAACAGATGAATTGTCAGAGAGGGGAATATGTGAGAAACACAAGTAGTGATAATATTTTAAATGTGTGGTATCATTGAGCATGTTTATGGATTATTTGATGAGGATGCATATGAAGTGTTCAAGATGCATATTACGTGTCTGTATAATTTTGTTTTCCAAAAGCCATCTTAATCAATTAGGAGACTCATATAAATTCAAAAACACCGTGGACTTTATGTCATAATATTTCATCAAGTAGATCATTTCTGTAAGCTTATTGTGAACTGTGATTTTCAGAAATGCTACCCTGTTATTTATTAAGTCCAGTGATAAGGTGTATAACGACTGTTATGTTATATCCATCAAGAATTATAAAGATAATCTACAATACAGGAATATTCAAGATATTTTTAACCTAAGAGCAATAACCTTAAAAGACTACTCTTATATAAGTGTGGCCAAAGACACAAAAACAATTTATGTTAAAATATTTCTTGTATTTGTGAATGTCCACTGGGAGAAGTTTTGAAAATTGAATGAGGTTGGCAAATGCATTTACATCATATTTTATTCAAAAATTAAAGAGACAATTACATTTGGATGTATATTTCAGAGACTTAAGGCAAAAATCCTGAAAGTAAAGGTAGCAAATAAAATAGAAAAGTATTCATGTATTCTTTCTAGCCGGCCCTTCCTTTTATAATAATTGGTTAATTTATTTTGAGCTGCACATAACAGGTCATATGTCAAAAGGTGAACTGCTTAATTGTCATGTAATTTTAATATAATTTTTTTTGTGCAATTTTCCAAAGAATCGTGTATGTTTTTTTTTTTTTGGTTTATTTTTATTGATCACCAGTTAGAATATTTTACGACTGTAAATAGTTACAATCCTGAATAGATAATGTTGTGTAAATTTGCTCTACAAGTGGACTATTATAATGTATAGTGTACCACAAAAAACTAGTAAATGTGTACTGTAGGACATGTACATGAATAAATTCAATTTTGTATAAAATGTGTATTATCTCATTTAAGCAGCATAAATCATTTTCAGTGTTCACATTTTATTGAATCAATAATCAATAAATCAATAACATGCATTATATGATTTAAATATTAACATAAATATTAAAATCACAGTACTTTTCTGCTAAAAAAAGTCTGTTGTGAGTTTTGAAATATCTGCAGAAACTTGAGCATATTGAAGTGCTCTGATACAAACATGGTTGGTTTCCTTAGATTCTTCACATAATTCAGTGCTTTCCAGGAAATGGAATCTCTTTACTAATATGTCTTTTAAAATTGGAATCTACCTTTATTCAATCAACATTTTTAAGTCAGAGTAAACATTAAAGCTAAGAAGTTTTACAGTAAATTGTCTTTGAAGAGCTTCAAGCTGTGTCCTGTCCATAATAGATGGCCTCTTCCCCAGTGTCTGCATCCCATATCTATGACACGAAGGAACAAAATGCACATTTTCTTCTTTCTGGTATTTTATCCTGAATTAAAAAGATCAGTTCCTGCTGGATTTATATCCAAAAAATGAGAGTAGCTCAAAGATGCATCATCTTTTAAATCAGAATTTCCAATGAGTTGCTAATATTTGTTGCTAAAAAATTCCTCTTTTATCATGACTTCCTCTGAGGTTCAAATAACCAGTCCTCAATTATCAGGGAGTCAAATGTTCCTTCTGGAGAGTTGTCCAATACATCCAAAGCTGTACTCAATCGATTCAAAATTGGCTTTCCCTAAAAAACAAAAAACAAAAGTGCCATATTGATATACTTCGTAAAACTAAGTATTTAAATTTAAGCATATATCATCGGTTTTGTATTGATGCTACATATCTTGCCAGTATGTCATAGTATAATAGAATGAGGTGGTCTGACCTTGACATTGAATGAGGTGTTGAGAAGGATCCCATATCCTCCATTGTTGTTGGCCACCTCAGTGAGGAGGGAATGGTACCACTCATCATCACTTGCTGCCACAGTCTGCAGTCTGCAACCCACATTCAGGTCAAGTCAAATGATTTATGAAGAAAAAAACAAGAACAGAAAGAAATTTATAGTTAATCCAATAATAGTATGAAATTTATGTGAGCAGATTTAAAATAAAAGGTTAGATTGTAAAAAAAAGTGATACAATTTTGTCCTGTCCGTAATGGATATCATAGAAAATATGAAAATTATAAAAGAAAAATAAAAAGGTAGATTTCCTTGAATTAAAAGGTCCACATGTTCAAACAAACATAATTTATTCCAGGCACTGCAGGCTTTCTTTTATATATATATTTAAAAATGCATACTGCTATGTGTTCAAAAAGTAATTCAGAAAGTTAAAGTTAACATTGCCCTGGGATTATGTGTCATATAGCTGTTAGTTACCTGGCAGTTCCATCAAAGTGAGCAATAGCTGGAAACATTTGTTTGGCCTCCTGTTTCAGATATGGTGCAAATGACATGTAAGGTGATGCAGGTACCCAGTCCATGGGGTCTTCACTGTCACTATGTATGCATATCTCTTGACAGCAATCAGCAATATCTTCATTTGCTGCAAATAAATATTTGTTATAAAATAATGACATGGAACTGACATATCTAGATATTTTATCTTTTTCTGTCAGAATTTCATAAGAATCATGCATAACCTTTAAAAATATTAACCACTTTGCCATTTATTAAGCAAACTAAATTCCAGCATTGTATCTTTTCTGGTGTATATTATGAAGATAAAATTTGTGATAAACCATTCTCAGATTGTCCAGACTCTTGATGGTTGTATTTTCTCCCAGTGAACAATTTGGGTACAGATTCCACTGCTACTGATGGACACAGTGGCCGAAACCACTCCCGGGATTTGAGTCTAAAACAGAAATTATTGAGACTTTAAACACATTACACTTGCAAATATAAAACATTATCAACCTTTTAATTCAGATCTTTTATAGTTTTACTAAATTTCAGAATTTAAATATATAATTAAACTTGATTATTTTGCCTGTTTAGTTTTTCTTTGAGTTCTGCCTTATTGGGGTAGCACAGCATTGAGCGATGACCAAGAGCCCTGGGTCCAAACTACAATAAAAAATCAAACTGGCCTTAAATTATTGCACTTTTGCAGTTAGGAAGAATATCAAATTGAATCATCTTTATGCAATATAATAAATAAAGAAAATGTTGACAATTCTCACCTCTTGTCTCCCCCTTACCACAGCAATTATTGCTCCTTCTAACAGCATCTGTGCTACCTATCAAAAGACAGACCATCTATACATAAATATATATATATATATATATATATATATATATATATATATATATATATATATATATATATATATATATATATATATATATATATATATATATATATACACTTTAAATAAAGGATATCATGTTTTATAAGAAAACAAATGTATTAAATTCCTTTTTGTATTAAAATCTTGCCATATTCTACAATGACCATCATTCTTATTGAACATTTATTATATATATGTATACCACAGAATATTTCACCATGCCTACTACGATATGATATTGCCTTTCATGACATAATAAGTATATTGCCACACTCTAATGACATCATTTTACCTTTCAGTGCCTCTATGATAACACTCCACATAAAAATGACACCAAGAAAGAAGTGTGCTTTCACAAGTAGGCTATAAATAAGGGTCTTGTTCAAATAGATTTCACAAACATTATTGGAGGTGCATCAATCAAAAAGTTAATAGACATCAAAGACAAATACATTTTTCATCAAAATGTGAATTTGAAACGTTTTTTGCCAAATTGATGCTTAATTCCTTTAAATGGTTCTGGAGCTAATCATAAGTACATGCCTGTGGAATAGAGATTGGTTTAGCATTCCTTGCTTCTACCAGATGGTTCAACATGCCACTATCCCAGCATGGCATGCCTGCATACTGCACCGGCCACCTCTCCAGCGGTCTGATTGTGGAGAACATTAATACTTGACATGGAGAACATCACTTATCAAATGCATATTATATCTATCACCTGGGCCTGGTGGGGAATCTACTTTAAGAAGCTGGTAGGGTCTCAGAAAATAATTGCTCTGTTTACCAGAAACTGTCTTAATAAAGGCATTTATGCCTGAAAAACCTATTTCACTGGAAATTGTGGCATGAAACCCTATTCTTTTTAGAATTTACACGAACAAAATCCAATTTAGACAATACTTGTAAAAATATATGATTTTGACATACACATTCAATACATTTCCAATTGTATTATAATCAATTTGGTGCAAATCTGACCAGGACAGGCTTTTACTGCAGATGTGCTATATTTTTTATAAAGGTATCACATGGTGCTGCATGATTAGCTTTTTTAGTTAAATAGTAAAATACATACGGTTGCACAATCCACGCAGAACCAACACTGATGCCACAATCATTAGGTGCAGCTGGTACATGAACTGGGTAGTTATACCTCTCAACCAGCAACTGATTTGCATGAACATTCTACAATATCAACATATTCAAACTGGAATCTTTCAATTACAATAATTATGCAAAATATTTATTTCAAATTGCTTGAAGCGAAAATCATATGACATCTAATTTATATTTTAACAGGATAATGGATCATTATTTTTACCAAAGCACATCCTCCAGTGAGAACAATTCCGTCTACATTTTCGTGTTTCATCAAGTCCAATCTGGCCTCAATTTGCTTGCTAAGTTGCTCCCCAAACATGTACTGCAAGCAACCAAAAATGTGTTATGTTAACCAAATTAAATCATGTATAACATGATTTTGTCCTCGTGGACATCTATTTAGAATAAACTCATACCAGGTGTTGACATTGCAATTCCAAAAATCTCGGATATTGTTTATACAGTGCATCTGCAGTTACTATAGTCCCTGTGAGTCTATATTGAAAACAACATTGTCCAAATGATAAATGTCATAAGTAACTCTCATGTGGAAGATTATTGTCCTGGTTCACTTATGTTATAGAAATCTGAACCTCCAGGACAACTTTGTATTTCTTTCACTTTTTTTTTTACCAAAGGTGCCTTCAGTGCTTATTAGTGGATGTGAAACAAATCTTCTGCATCGTCACCTTTGATTTCCCCAGCTGATGGGTTAAGAGATTTTGAAGACTCACCTGACTTGTAGCTGCCAAATCTCTAGCTTCCTTTTCCTCCAAAGAATTTGCCTCTAAACACTAAAAAAATAAATTTGTTTTGAATTAATAATCTTTTCACAAGATATTTTAAAGATAAAGCTAAAATAAAGATGCTGAAATACCACATTTGTTTCAATAACATTTCACCCATTATGTTGCATGGCATGACACAGTCAAGTTCCTTGCCTGCCATTTTATCTGTTTTCTACCTTAAATTGATTTATTTATTTATTTATGTATATCACAGGAAGGGTTATAAATGAAGATGGTATAGTTAAATAATAAGTTTGCAACTCACCAGGTCCAGTTTCTCACCCAGTGTATATAATGATGTGAGTGGAGTGACAAATTTCTCATAATATTCCTTCATGGCAGGAAGCCACTCCTCTCTCACACTACCCAAAGCAGCATAACCCATCACCTTCAAGGGTAAGAAAATTACTAAGGTTTAATCACATGAGTCTGGAGATAAAACATCAGGGAATTATCAATACATTTCGCTGTTGGTTGGTATGAAATTTAGAACATAAAACTTTTTTAATCATTAAATTGAGAAAATCTTCAAGAAATTCCTTGCAGACTATTGTTATCAATGTTTGTAATACAAAATTTAACAAATTGTTGATGACCATTGGTTAGTAATGTTTTAATATTTGGCCAATTCATGGCTTGCATGCCTTTTAATCCAACCTTCAATCTCTCAGTGCAGAAAAAACTTGTTTTATGCATTGACAAATATTTGTGAAAATTTGTAATGATAATAATCATGAAAGCTGTGATATTGCACAGGGCACTTCATACACATCTCATGTATGCAGATACTTCCTCGGGATCCCGCTTCTCCCTGGTTACCTCGGGCATTGCTGTCGCCACTTGGCGGTAAGGAGTTCCCAAATTTAATCCCACCTAAAAAATTTTTGCAATATATCAAACCATTTCAACATATTTTGATCTATGGAGAAAATCTATATTTTTTTAATTCAACAATTTTCACATATTTCACATAAAATTTAGCTTTGAAATGGTGAAAACAATTTGTCAATATTTTCTGAATGTATGTAAATTAATCACCCATTCCTTATGTTGTATGCCTTTAACACGGTCACCAAGGTAGACATTGAATGTACCATCATTGCCACCACCATCATATGACAGTATGAGTGCCCTCTGGAAGGGTGAATCATAGAAGCCCAGGGCTGCATGGCTCAGATGATGGTCCACATACACCCACCTGCACAGGTCCATATATACATGGTGAAATATTGCTTTTTGTTGCGCTTACACATTTAAATGCTTCATGAAATTGATTCAAGCTAATTAAAAGTGGCTTACTTTTCAGCATGTACAAGATTTTTCAAAACTTCTTGTTGAGTTGGCATAACCCTAGAATGGATTTAAACATTTTTGTTTCATTTTGTATTTTGATCATGACAGTTTTTTTTTCCTTTCCTGGTCTGATTTTATCATATCCCAGTTTAAAAAATATTAAAGAAAATTAAACTGATATTAAAATAATTTTCAAAAAACTTTGACCAATGGTCTTAAGAGCTATGCTGATCTTTGTTTTATTGTAATGTTTGTGAACATTTTCTGGAAACATCTGCAAATTGCTTCATTTAAATCCTTTCTCAGAGCAGACTTGAGCAGGCGATTATTTCAAATAATTAAAAATCACATAACATATTCATATTGTTTTCAATGTTATCTTGATTTTCATTGGCTGATATTTATCATGGCAGCATATCTTAGGCATAGTAGTCAGCAAAAAGAACCCTGAAAGAGGGCCTGAGGATAAGTTAACATACCAGCTAAATATCCCAACATCAAATTGGCTAATTCCTGTGTATTTAGTGATCAATTCAATTGCTTTTGCCCACTGCTCTGTAAATCTGGTCTTTTTGCTGAAAAAGATATCAAATAAAAACTTGTCATATTTGAAAAAGGTCGAAAATCTTCTCAACTTCTTGTAATGAAAATTTTAATGTGCTTCTGAAGAATATAATACAAGATTTGAGACAGATGCATGTACTTACGGTGCACTACAGAAATATCTCACATCAAACAATCCTGGAAAATAAATGTATAAAATGACTTTAGTGCACTGCTCAAAACTCATAAATTATCCCTAAGCAATGGATCTTGGGATTATTTTGCCACAATGGATGCCTGGATTTATAAACAAATCAAATACATTTAATCATGGATATAAAACTTCACGAACAGTATGTGCCCTGAGCACAAAGAACTAGCGAGCACAAAGTAATGTAGGAATTATTCCTACATTGTGAAGGACAAAGTAGGAATTCCTACATTGTGCAAATAACTTGGAATATATTTTAATCATAAATCCAAATTCAGGATGAAGAGTTTACAATGGCCTATATGGGTGAAGGACTATATGAGCATGCATTGATGTTATTTGTGTGCTTAAGAAATAGATTTTATTTGTGCATATGGAAATGTATGATTGGTAGTTAGGGAGATATAAGTCTAGAAGTGCACTTTTACAATACTTGACAACAAACATTACAAAATTTAACGCTTGTACAATTTTGTCAAAATAAAGTTACCATCAACATTTCTCTTTTCAAAGATGTCATATTTCAACATAAAGTACATGTCAGGAGTCATAATTTGTAACCAAGGCTCATATCGTTTAATGCCAATAACGTCAAATTAAGCCAGATGGAGTGTTCAACATCTATTAAAATACAAAATATAAATTGTATAAAATTGATAAAAACTTATATTGGTCAGCTCTGTAATCAATGTAACTTAAAATCTATGAAAGGCAATTCCTACTTTTTTGTGCAAAGTGGGAATTCAACTTTTGGCAGTTGCACAATGTAGGAATTCCTACTGTCAGAGTCAGTACTGAGCCACGATTCCTACTGAGCTCAAGACAATTAGTATCAGATCAGTTGAGGGTTGTGTTGCCCATGGGCATAGCAGCTTCAAGCGGCTTTCCTGGCGTTTTATTAAGAATCATTGAGGGATCTTACTTACTTTCCAGTTCTAATACGGCTAAAAGTCGCCCGCCTTCACATACGCAAACATTAGCATCATGCAAGGTGTGAAATGCAATGATTTTAGCCATTTGGATTTTAAGTTGACAAAACCCAAACACAAAGGCCTCGGACCACTATTACAATGTCCCATTGAAAACCATAGTAAATGCCTCACCTTCAAAAATTCATAGAAAATATTCGTATCGACCTAGGGTATTTTGAAAAATACTTATCAGATGGCAAAAATATTTATCTTTCTAAAAGCAGAGTATGAAGTTAGGTTGACCATTGAAATTTTTTGCTAGGATCTGTTAAAGCGCCACCTACCTTGAAAACAAAGAACAGAACATGGCAATATAGAAATGAGCCCCTGATAGCAAAGATCAATATATAGTCCCTTCAATTATTCTCATTATTTTTCTAATAATTTTGACAAAACAAGCCATTATTGTGCTATTAAATATCACTATTCATTTTATGTCTAATGTGATCTGCATCTCGTTATTATCATGTATAATAAGGGGGAGTAGGAAATTATCAAGCACTACTTTCGTATGCCCTGGTCCCACATATCAAATAGTAGACTCAGGTCTAATAGAGATCAAATATAGACCTAAATGCAACTTTATGCCAATTATAGTCATCTATGATATTACCCTAATTAAGTGCAGGTGTTAAAACAAGCATGCATGCTTACCTATATACCATAGTGCCACCTATTGGCTCCCCTGGTCTTACCAGATTAGAGTACCATTCAGGGCATTTTGGTGCCACACAATAAGGGATGATTAAAATTAGTATTTCATTTTATATTGACTTCAAACTTTCAGAATCAAATTGTAAAGTAGGGATGCACATGTATAAATTTTAAATAACTACGCAAAAGAATTTTTTAACGCCAAAAAAAATCAAAAACTTTTTAAGAAATCATGAAAAAATGCTATTTTGTGCTGTAAAATGTTGTTTTGAGTCGATATTATAGGATAAAGAGTAAAAAATGATACTTTATTATGCAAATTATTTAAATTTGAATGTTACCTTCTGATTTCATGCATAATTTATGAAATATTAAAAATAGAGATCCCTCTAAGAGCAATATATTAGGATGTTACACAGAAAACAGAGAGTCTGAGAGCATGCATTTTGCCTAATTGATGAGCATGAAGTTCACAATGGACATTTTATACAGTTTTTTCTTATAAATCTTCACATTGTAAACTCTCTCTGCTGTGTATATTTATTATATAAAATACACCTATTGACTTGTGCAGCATGTGGTCCAGGTGCCAATAGAGCATGCACTTCAATATAGAGGTTTATAGGGGTTGTTGGCATTGTCATACATTATATCAGGCAAAAAGGGACCTGATATGGATTAAACTACACTGGATCTATTTCCTATTTACATAAATTTACTAAATTAATTGACAAATCACTGCTCAAAAGATTCACAGTTGAAAGTTAAACTCCATGCTGTTTGCCTATTAGGCCTCGGACCACTATTACAATGTCCCATTGAAAACCATAGTAAATGCCTCACCTTCAAAAATTCATAGAAAATATTCGTATCGACCTAGGGTATTTTGAAAAATACTTATCAGATGGCAAAAATATTTATCTTTCTAAAAGCAGAGTATGAAGTTAGGTTGACCATTGAAATTTTTTGCTAGGATCTGTTAAAGCGCCACCTACCTTGAAAACAAAGAACAGAACATGGCAATATAGAAATGAGCCCCTGATAGCAAAGATCAATATATAGTCCCTTCAATTATTCTCATTATTTTTCTAATAATTTTGACAAAACAAGCCATTATTGTGCTATTAAATATCACTATTCATTTTATGTCTAATGTGATCTGCATCTCGTTATTATCATGTATAATAAGGGGGAGTAGGAAATTATCAAGCACTACTTTCGTATGCCCTGGTCCCACATATCAAATAGTAGACTCAGGTCTAATAACAACCCACGTTTTCAATCTTGACGTGTTCTATAACTTTCAATAACGATAATGTATTTGAATAAACGATAGGGCACCGAACAAACTGGGCAAAAAATGCATGGGAAATCAGAAAGTAGGTTAAATACCAGTGCGAACTTGGATCACATGAGCTAAACTTCCGTTGAGACTGAGATTGACAAATGCTGATAAAAGTCACACTGAGAAAAAATCAGAATCAACAGTTGTCGGTGTTTGAAAGAAGATTAATTGAACCTGACTATATTTATGCAGTAGGATATCTTCAAAGGATTTTTCAACAAATAACATAAGACATGGCAGTGAGAGAAGTAAAATTGTGCTTGCTTGGGGTAAGTTGATCCCTGCCAAGTTCATAGCATGCAATGATCTAGTTCATCTAAGTTCAATGTATGGGTCCACCCCTTCCTGTGAGATGCATTTGTTTTGTAATTTAATATTGTATATTTTTGAATATGACTTGAGATATATTTCTGGAGCCTATCATGAGAAATTAAGGCAGCTTGGTGCAAGTGTACAAATATATTGGTTGTTATTTGGCTTTCAGAGCATCAGTGCTGACAGTAGTTATATAGAAGGGCATCGCTTGTTAATTGTTTATTTCACATATGACACCTTTCCAATTTTGATCAGAAATTAAAATAAATAGCAATAAATAGAAATTAAAATAAATAGCAATTTTTATCCCATATCAACCACAGCCCAAAAAATCATTGCCACTAAATGAAAATAAATTTCTAAAAAACGTTTTTTTTTTTTTTCAATATTGGAGATTAATGTTTGATAATAGACTCACTGATAATACTCTTGGATAGTATTGTAAAAAAGGGATCTTTTAACATAAAAGAACTGTATCATATATTTGGCTTAAATCTGTGTCTCTGCTCTTTGGGATGTGCCTAAAATATATTCAAAAAATACTTTAATGTTATTATTAAAAAAATATTATGTACTAAGTTGCTAGAAATATGCTTGTTAACACGATATGAAAGATTTTTGTGTACCACAGACAATCAGTTTGCCTACAAACAAGCTCATTCTACTGATTTGTGTGTTTTTATGTTAAAAGAATGTATCTCATATTATACAAGACATGATAGTCTGGTATATGTTTGCTTTCTTGATGCTAGTAAAGCATTTGATAAGCTTAATCACTGTTCAAGCGTCTTAAAGAAAGAGGTTTGTCCTGGGTATTTGGTTAGAGTTCTGGTTTACTGGTACCAAACTCAGCAGATCTGTATTCAATGGGGTTCTAGGCTATCAGAGCCATTTGATGTAAAAAAATGGGATTAAGCAAGGTGGAATATTGTCACCAAAACTTTTTAACATTTATGTAGATACACTAAGTCAGCAATTGAATAGTGTGCATGCTGGTTGTTGCATTGGAAAAACTAAGATAAACCATTTGTATTATGCAGATGATTTATGTTTGATTTGTCCTAGTGTACATGGCTTGAGTAAGTTAATTGACACTTGTGTTGCATTTGCTAATGAAAATGATATGGTCTTCAATGAGAGGAAAACTGAATGTTTATTTTTTAAGCCAGACAATAAAAAGGTTGCACCTGTGAAATGTATTAGAATAAATGGGAAGCCCATTGAATTGACTTGTCAAGCAAAGTGTCTTGGTCACATTTTGTCAAACAATTTGAGAGATGATAATGATATAGCCAGACAACTGAAAAGTTTGTATTCAAGGTGTAATATGTTAATTCGTACTTTTTCTGCTTGTACCTCGGAGGTAAAATGTAAATTGTTTATGTCTTACTGCAGCTCTCTGTATACGAGCCAGCTTTGGTGTAATTTTACCAAGAAACAAATTGGTAGATTGAAAGTCGCATACAATAATGTACTTAGACGACTCTTGGGATATAGTACTAGAGACAGTGCAAGTGCTATGTTTGTAAATAATCGTATTGATGGATTTGATGCCAGGCTGAGAAAGATAATTTATGGATTCAGAAGTAGAGTGAATGAACATATATATTATGGCACTTGGTAACTCAATTGCTTGGTTTAAATCCAGGCTCAACGAGCACTGGACAAATGTATTATATATATGGTGTATTGCCTTTATTAGAAGGATCTGATTCCTATTGTGCCTGATTTATATAACTATTACTATACCTCCATTTACACATGTATTTTTTTTTATTTAATAGTTTTCTAGTTAAGTTAAATATGGGATTCATGTTGTATTGTATATAACTGAAAGCCTACAATAAAGATTATTATTATTATTATATATTTTATATATATATATATTTATAATTTTGCAGGAATCAGGTGTCGGCAAGTCAAGTATAGCTGTCAGATTTGTTCATGACAATTTCAGGTCAGCCATGGAGAGCACAATTGGGTATGTTTTGTTTGTTTATTTTATTTAGTTTTTTATTTATCTTTTATTTTTTCCTTTTTCCTTTTTTTTGTCAAAAGTGTATGTATGTATGTATGTATGTATGTATGTATGTATGTATGTATGTATGTATGTATGTATGTATGTATGTATGTATGTATGTATGTATGTATGTATGTATGTATGTATGTATGTATGTATGTATGTATGTATGTATGTATGTATGTATGTATGTATGTATGTATGTATGTATGTATGTATGTATGTATGTATGTATGTATGTATGTATGTATGTATGTATGTATGTATGTATGTATGTATGTATGTATGTATGTATGTATGTATGTATGTATGTATGTATGTATGTATGTATGTATGTATGTATGTATGTATGTATGTATGTATGTATGTATGTATGTATGTATGTATGTATGTATGTATGTATGTATGTATGTATGTATGTATGTATGTATGTATGTATGTATGTATGTATGTATGTATGTATGTATGTATGTATGTATGTATGTATGTATGTATGTATGTATGTATGTATGTATGTATGTATGTATGTATGTATGTATGTATGTATGTATGTATGTATGTATGTATGTATGTATGTATGTATGTATGTATGTATGTATGTATGTATGTATGTATGTATGTATGTATGTATGTATGTATGTATGTATGTATGTATGTATGTGTAGCGAACATCCTTGTCATCGCGATAACTCAAGAACAAATGATGGCAGCTTCATGAAACTTGACACACATATGTATCTGGTGAAAACCTCGGACGAGTATGATGGACGGTGACCTTGACCTATTTTTCAAGGTCACAGGGACAATTATGTAAAATCCCAAAAATCACAATAACTCAAGAACGAATGATGGTAGCTTTATGAGATTTGACACACATAAGTATCTGGTGAAGACCTCAGAATTTTTTCTATGAAACATGACCTTCACCTACTTTTCAAGGTCACAGGGACAATTATGTGAAATCATCTTGTCATCGCGATAACTCGAGAACAAATGATGGCAGCTTCATGAAACTTCACACACATAAGCATCTGGTGAAAACCTCGGACGAGTTTGATGGACGGTGACCTTGACCTATTTTTCAAGGTCACAGGGACAATTATGTGAAATCCCAAGAAAAACTCAAGAACAAATGATGGCAGCTTAATAAGATTTGACACCCATAAGCATCTGGTGAAGACCTCAGAATTGTTTCTATAAAACATGACCTTCACCTACTTTTCAAGGTCACAGGGACAATTATGTGAAATCATCCTTGTCATCGCGATAACACGAGAACTAATGATGGCAGCTTCATGAAACTTGACACACAAAAGCATCTGGTGAAAACCTCGGACGAGTTCAATGGACGGCGACCTTGACCTATTTTTCAAGGTCACGGACAATTATGTGAAATCCCAAGAATCGCAATAACTCAAGAACGAATAATGGCAGCTTTATGAGATTTGACACACACAAGCATCTGGTGAAGACCTCAGAATTTTTTCTATGAAACATGACCTTCACCTACTTTTCAAGGTCACAGGGACAATTATGTGAAATCATCCTTGTCATCGTGATAACTCAAGAACAAATGATGGCAGCTTCATGAAAATTGACACACATAAGGATCTGGGATGACTCCAGATGAGTTTGATGGACGGTGACCTTAACCTGCTTTTCAAGGTCACCGGCCCATATCAATAATTCTAGAGTAAATGATGACAGTTTCATGATACTTGACACACCTAAGCTATCAAAGGAAGTAGATGTTATGGGTTTTTTTTACCCCTGCATCAATTTGCCTTGGTGCAGTGATGTTTTGTTCACAAATATTGTGTGGAGCGAATGTTGTGCAATGAGTTACCAGGGCTGAGGGTTGATGCATCTCTGATGCCTATGTTTTAAAATGGCATTCAAACTCTAAAAGGTTTCATTTTTTATTTATTTTATTTTCATTTTAAAATATTTGAAAACATCCAAAAGGATTACAGCTTGTTTCATTAAATAGTCAATATTTGTATTTTTAGTGCTTCATTTTTAACAAAAACAATGCATGTTGATGGAACATCATTTCGGTTTCAAATATGGGATACTGCAGGACAAGAAAAGGTACATTATCAATTCTCAATGCTTGAATTTCACCATTTGTGATCCACTAGGTGTCCCATGTGTTGTGTAAAATGCACGCTTGAACAGGATTGGAGAAAAGAATAACAGTTATGAGTGCAATAAGCTCATTGAAATAAAATGACACGTCAACCAACATGTTACTACTATGAACCAAGTTTGCACATTAAGAAAGTTCCCTGTGCGTGACAGATTTTGACACAACAGATGGCAGCATGGCCCAATTGAGGAGTGAGAATTGTGAAATGGATAGAATCGCCTCTTAAATTAAACTTAATGTTTATTGTAAAATGAAAAGTCTGACATTAATGGAATCTCCATAGTATAAAAAATTGGAAAATGTCTATTGAAGAGGTGATTTATAATTTGTTTGGTTTCCAAGATTCACATCAAATGGAGGAGCAGTACAGCTCAAGAAATCACCAAATATAAAATAAACATTTATTCTCATTCCTAATGTAAATATTAGTGTAGTACACACATGTACATTTATAACACAGAAAACAGTTTCTTTGTGGTATAAAAAAAGATGAAATATAAGTGTAAATACCATTAATTGCATGTGGTGAATTAAAAAAATTTATGTTCCAGTACCGAGCCCTGGCTCCCATGTATTACAGAGGGGCACAGGCAGCTATTGTGGCCTTTGATATCACTAGAGAGGTATGTTATCTTGCAGATATTTAAAATTGTGTTGATTGTTGTGTTTGTGATTTTTTCGAATACAGATTTATTTCAAGAAAAACAAGAAATAATGGTGCTCGATATGTAACAAAGATGGCCAACAAACAATATTAAAGAATGAAAATAAACATTTAATTAATCAAACCACATAAAGGAACAACACAATATTAAAACACAGTGAAAATGAGTAAAAAAAACCAATACACAAACAAAACTAAACAACCAAAAAAACATTTCATGCAGTGGGGTTTTTCAAAATTATATTTGTTCATCTTTTAAAACACATGTATTTTGGAATTTTGCTCTACAAGGTGTCACCGTTATATGGAATTTTGTGTCTTTTCAGTTTTGTAAACAATGCGTGACATCACCACTGATTATATGTAAATACACTGTGATGTCACAGGACATTAATGTCAGTATGCAAACAAACTGTGAATTCATTGTGCATTACTTTCCATAGGCCTAAGACAAACACTTCACAGTGGCAACAATTTTTCAAACCATATTGAACACAGAAAAAAATGAAGTGAGTCCCCACTTCCCAGGACCACTGATTACAGAGTAACACAGATACCGGTACTCCCTTTTTGAAATTCATTGTCTGAAGGCAGTGGATATCAAAAAGGGAAGATCAATTTTACAAAAAAAAATGTAAACTCTTTCTCCCTTCTCAGTTGTTTCATTAATTTATCATTTCATCAATATGAGTAAATATATAAATTTTAGAAATACTAATTTTGAGTTCTTTACATTGCAGTCAAGTTATTCAGTATTACGCTCATGGATATCAGAGTTGAGGAAACATGGTCCACCAAATATTGTGCTGGGCATAGCAGGCAACAAGTGTGATCTGGAGGATATGAGAGAGGTTCAATATAAAGGTAAATAAATTTTCAATTTCCAGATTTCGTTAAATATGTAAATTAGAACATATGCATGTGTGTGTGTAGTTCTTTTATTGGACAAGAACAAAAGGAAATTTAAGTTTCTAAAAAAGATTGATGTGTAGCTCATTGTAAATTTAATAATGAACAATTCCTTTTATAGAATCATTAAACTATGCAGAGAGTCAGGGGGCAGTATTTGTGGAAACTAGTGCCAAGTCAGGGATTAATATCAATGTTCTTTTTCATGAAATCTGTAAGTATCAAATCCAAAATATGTAAATTTTGTACTTTTCTTTTACTTTACATATATTTTAACATGTAATTAAAGCCCAAATTGCTGAATAAAATGCTCCCTCTATTTTTATGTGATCAAAAATAATTATTGATGGATTTGCTTCTATGAATATCAAACTATCTTTCAGGTAAGAAACTTATAAAGGAAAGTCCATTTCCGGACAGTGCTACTGCAGCAGGATCAACAATTCGACTACAAAAACAACAAACACAAGAAGCAAAAAAGAAAAAATGCTGTTCCTAGCATTCACAATAGATATATATGTTTGGTTAGTGTGGACTGGAACAATAATGACCGAGAAAATAAACTGTGATTACCATAAATATTACTGGAATGTTCAAATGCCGATTATATCATACTATGAAAGCTTTAAGTTGAAATGAAGTGTATTCATATTTAGTATTAGATATATTGGCAAGAGATTTTATCAATGGAACATATGCCAGCTGAAGGCGAATGTCAAGATTTACATTGCCTGGGAAGGGTAGCCAATAATCTTAACCATGGTGATATCTTTTTTGGATATGTCAACTTATACTTTGTTTACAGGTGCTTTTTTGTGCCATTTGTGCAATATGTTGATAAATTTAAAATAACTGCATGGCAAGAGATTTTAAATCAAAATTAAATTTCAAAGATAATCTGTTCTATATTATTGCAAGATATGTTTGGCTGATCATTAATTTGATGCTGGTATTGTTACTAGTTTTTATCTTACATATATTCTTCATACATGAACATTAATATATGTACCAATGTATATGTTATATGTCACTTTCAAAGTAAATAACACATAAGTATATTAAAGTAGCATATCATGTTTTAAGCCAGTTTGTATATTTGGCTTTATAAATAACTGAATTGCTTTATATGGATATTGCATTATCCAGTTATTAATATAATAAAGACGATAAAAATGATAGAATTCTGTTGTATAAATAGCTTTAAGAAAGGTTGTGAATGTATTCCTTAAGTTACAATTTGGTCCAAAATAAATTTGTGTTTACAGGAAAGATCCAGATAATTTCATGACCTGGGCACAAAAATTAGCTGTCCCCAAATGTAACACTGTTTTTTAAACAAAAATTCCCATTCTCTGGGATATGGAGGAGAGTGGTATCTAGGAGCTATAATCTCACTTTATGGTTCTCACATTTTCTCTGGAGCTAGATGGGAGTGCCTAATAGTGAATAACATGCTGTCACCAACCACTTTTCAATTCAAAAGCAAATTGCCTGTGGTAGATAACAATTCTCTTGCATGTATTTTAAGGTTCAAAGCAGTTTGTATCACTGAACATCTGTTTTCTACATCATTTATTGCTTGCAAATACTACCAGTGTGTCATCCAATTGTGGTTAATGTCTCTTATTTGTTAACATTAGGGGGAACAGGGACACCTCATACAGATGTTCACAACCATTACATGTACATGTTTTATAAGTCTCAGATCAGGGTAATAATAATAATAATAATAATAATTATAATTATAATAATAATATGAATAGGAATAGGAATGATAGAGTCATTAATTAACTCATACGCAGCATCCGCTGCACCAATCAGCTTGATCTTGGGCTCATTTGAAAGAAAAAGTTGAGATATTAAGAAAGGCGGAAAGGACATAGCATACATTCCTTTTATTATTAGTCAAAATAGCCAAAAACTGGTATTTCAAGCAGTACAGAGGGAGGAACTTACATAAAGGTAACAGCAGTATTTTACATGATCACATCAACATAATTTATGATGTTACCATGACGTCACTATGTTGACACTTGTCATTTTTATGACAACATTTGCCTGTCTGACGTCACTATGATGACACATTTCTGTATGACGTCATCATGTTTATCTTACTTGCAATGTCAAGAAGACTTCACTCCAGGTTAAATCATCTTTCTCCTCCAATTATCATGAATTATTGACGAAACTGTGGTCATTTGTATATAAGATATTCAGTGGAAAGAAATGTGCATCTTGTAGCCTCACGCACCTGTGTTTACCGTGCTCGCAATGTCAAGAGGACTTCACTCCAGGTTAAATCATCTTTCTACTCCAATTATTGACGAAACTGTGGTCATTTGTATCTACGATATTCAGTGGAAAGAAATGTGCATCTCGCAGTCTCACGCACATGTGTTTACCTTGCTCGCAATGTCAAGAAGACTTCACTCCAGGTTAAATCATCTTTCTACTCCAATTGACGAAACTGTGGTCATTTGTACATACGATGTGCAGTGGAAAGAAATGTGCATCTTGTAGCCTCATGCACCTGTGTTTACCTTGCTCGCAACGTTAAGAGGCCTTTCAACTCCAATTCGTACACATGGTCTTTTGTAATATTGTATAATAATTAATACAAAGACGTGTGCATCTCGTAGCCTCATGCAACTTTATAATCCAATTATTGACAGAGGTATGGCCTTTTAGCATTGGATATTGGAGATTTGAGGGTTTCTTTAAAATATACAAAAATGTGTATTCCTCAGGATATAAGGATATATACCCTAATTAAAATGGATGTATCCCTTTTACCCTGACAAACTTTCACATATGCTTCTTTGTCAATATATGATCACTATTTCACTTTGTGAATATATGGTCACTATTTTACTTTGTGAATATATGGTCACTATTTCACTTTGTCAATTGCAATATATGGTCACTATTTCACTTTGTCAATATATGGTCACTATTTCATTATGATGTTTCTTTTCATATTATTGTCGGTTCACTTGTAATAATAATAATAATAATAATAATAATAATAATAATAATAATAATAATAATAATAACAATAACAATAATATATGTAAATTTCAATTCTCCAATCAAAAAGACTTCATGAGTAAAAAGTTTATAATAAGATAAAATATTGGATAGTTTGACAAAAAAAATAATAAAGATATAGTAATTCTTTTTTGTGAAACCTGGTCTGTATATATTGATGAATGTAATCGAGTTGTTATTATAGTTGAGACATACCTCCAGAATTTCCATAGACATTACTTCATAAGGTTGATTATTAATAATTTTGAGTTCATCGTGATGTAAAACAGATCTTAATGTCCTCAAGCATTTCTTAAATTTAAATTATTTTTTTCTAATTCAAATTTTTCCAAATTTCCATAACTCTTTTATCATTAATCCAGGTTTCAGTAAAAAAAAAAAGCATTAAGTCAATATTATACCGGAAAATATAGTCTTTAATCATGTCTTATTTCTTATGGATTGTGCATTTACAAAAGCCATTTTGAGAATACTAGTATTATTAATTTAAATAGTTTTGATTTATTGTTATTTCTGTTTGTAGTCATTTCAGCATCTTCTTTGCCATGTACAACATTTGGACACATTAAGATGCTATTAGTGTTTAAAGCATTCATTAATCCACAGAGGTTAATTTGTTTGGGGTTTTACATCACTTTCAACATTATTTCAATCATTTCGTGATGAGACCTACTTCTAGCAGATATAGCGCTGCCTCGCTGAATTGTCATGTCGCAGGTCCTTGACATGACAACCCACCTGGTCACAGATTTACAAGGACAATGGGTTAACCCTTTGGCATGGGACTCAGCTCATGTGTGAAATTGTATCATGAATTTAATCTCTGCACGGCTGGGGATCGAACCCACATCCTTTGGATAACCAAAGAGGAACTGGTGCTGATAAGCTGGCGCTCTTACCAACTGCGCCACGGCCCGTGGCCCATCCACAGAGGTCACAGAGGTATGGGGTATGCTTAAATGATATATGTGGCCACGAAACTGTAACACATGCAAGCTATCTCACTAAAATCAACCAAATTACACTGACCATGGTTATTGTGTTTTGTTGAAAGTGCCAAGCACTGCCTGTACTCTTTTGACCACCAGGTGGCCACATGTATACAATCATGTAACCTCTATTGTAGTTTGTCAGGGTGTTAGGCCTGTACTATTGGTCAAACATTAATGGGCAAACATTAATCACTCCATTGTCCCAATCTAAAGGTGCCCCACTGTTAGCAAGACTTTACTAAGCAGGTGTTTGTACAAGATCACTGGTCAGCTAAATAAAGTTTGCCTCTTAAAGGAAAAAAATGGCTTGACTCCACTGCTAGAAATGTGCAATGGGTCTTACACGATTGGTCAATTTACTTACCGAAGTGTTACAATAGCTAAGCTGACCGAGCCAAACGTCTTTCAGATTTAATAGAAATTAACAGTGACGAAGGGCCTTTTTGTGGGGTCTTTGCATACATTAAGTATTGAGAATCGGAAGCTTGGTTTGTATCAGTCGCCTTAATAGCATAACGATCCGTAAAAAATAATTTTTACAAGATGAACTTGTAAAAATTTGTTTTAAGACTCAAAATTTCCTTTGGGCAAAATCTATAGATTTTCTATGTTTATGGATAATTTCTAAAATTTCTGTCTAGTCTTAAACCGATTGTTGTTATAGTAGAGGTTGATTTTTTCATGCTTGGATCATCTTCTCAGTGGGGTGAATTTTTCAGCATGGGGGGGGGGGGGGGGGGGTCGCTAGTTCACCAGTGGTTTTGGTCAAAGATTCTATATTATTCCTCCTCAAAAAGTCATTATCATTGATTTATGGCTGATTTATTCACATTTGGCAATTGTTCTGAGTGTAACCTTTTGCCGGAGAACAAGTTCTACCCGAGTCGTTGCTTAAATATGAAGGGCAAATCATGGTAATTCAGGAAAAAGTGGATTTCAAGTCTATTTTGACCTTGAATATGGGAATAAGTCTAAAA
Organism: Amphiduros pacificus; assembly: GCA_949316495.1. Lineage (NCBI taxonomy): Eukaryota > Metazoa > Annelida > Polychaeta > Phyllodocida > Hesionidae > Amphiduros > Amphiduros pacificus. The sequence goes on along the minus strand of OX439001.1, from coordinate 49,957,760 downwards.
TTCTAACTTTTTTTTCTTGTGTGGACGTGTCGTCTGCTGAACCGCTAAGCACCTCAGGTGCGCGCTGAGGTAGCGCTGAACAGCTGTTCCCAAAAATATCATTGGTAGTGTATCGCCAAATACATTTATTTATGCCAATTTTATACCATAACATAATGCTAGAAAATTCCTTATCTTTTATTTTAAGATACATAAATACAATTTTAACCATTTCTGCGGAGATTACTTAGACGTCACCGGCAATATGGCGACGATCTGTCATTTTGACGTTTGACCATACTTACCATATAATTTGCCTTATTTTGCAATCTCTTTAAGTTCAATGGTATATAGATCAATAGTTAAGTAAAACTCAATCATGGCTACCCGCAGTCTGACCGAAGTTTTCATCCTAATGCGGAATAATGCCATGCAAAATCGGCATTTGTTCTCCGATCAAGTGAGTACTGATAGACTTGTTCCTGTTACGCCAGAGTCCCCAGAAGCGGTGAGTCTCATGCCGTATCTATGGCTCTTCATGCCCCTGTGCCGCTTTATATGTCATCATTTGCAGTAGATACTTGTTTTATTGGCTTCTTTTAGTAGTTTATGTGATTTTTATTGATTTTACCTGTCCAGTAATATTTGAGTCAATTTTGACCCAACTGTCACTGTTTCGTAAACAGTAAGTAGACTGGTTGTGGTCGTGTACCAGAACCCTGGTAGCTGGGATTACCCGTAACTGGTCACCCCTCCACACAACTTTTTGCCTCAACCCGTGCAACTTCAGAGGTTCCCTTAGGTCAATGACTACCCTCGATGTCAAAGAGCCAACTTGGATAATTATATCAGAAAGGTGGAGCAGCCATGAGGCCATGCTGTTATGTAATTTTTGTTTTTGACAATAACCCAGCTGACTAAAATAACATAAACAAGTGTTGATTTAAAAAAAATCAAGCTCGCGTCAGTTTGCAAAATCCCAAAATCCTTGGGCAAAATCCAAGGAAATCTTCCTACTCTACTATGCACTCACAAATCACTTCTGAACAAAAGTGCCATCTGACGGTGTAAGCAGAAACAATGTGCCAAAATCATGGCTGCCATGAGCCGATAATCGGGGTAGGCTCCATAGACTTACGGCTTAATCATCTTGAAACCTCGAACATCTAGCCCCAAAGGCAAAACAAATGCAAGCGAAAACATGAAAAAAATTAAGTTCTGAGAAAAACTGACAGTCTGCACTGGAAAGCATCCAGATTCATAACAATCTACTGCTGGTTCTCGGCTGTCTTTACCAAAATATATCGGATGAATGACATTTTAGACCACAATTGCTTTGAACAGGTTGATTTTCTTTCATTATTATATGTCTTTATTTAGATGCTTGCCCTTTGCTTCTTAATAGTCCTGTAGGGTTGATCATCTGGAATTCATTCAACAAATAAAAAGCTGTTTTGGACCAAAAGAACATCATCCAGATTGGCAATGTCTTGTAAAAAAAATTATAACTACTCTTGACTTACTGAAGCAGAAGAACAAGTTTCCACACGTAATTTTTAAAATATATATAAAAAGACATCCAAAATTCCTGAAATTTTCAGTACACCAAGTTTCTTTCACTGACTTCATATTGATTCACTTTTGTGAATTTGACCAGAAAAATGCTCTTTTATTAAAATTCTTATGTAAACCTGTCTCATGAATCCATAGGCCAATTGCCGATCCACCATATTGTTTTTTCCCATTGAAAAGTACATACCAGAACTGTACAATTTTACCGGACCCAGAACTGTATAACTCCTCTATATTTAATCATTTGTCAGAGTGATTGGCGGGAGGCCTATAGATTTCAGTGTTTTGACATGCTTAGATTGTACAAGTACTGCATGGGACTCAGCCTCTGTAGAATTCACCTTCATACTCATATTTATAGATTACATATCAAAATGTCATTAATTTTTATGTGACAAAATATGTAAATGCTAAATCAAAATGGAACAATTTATAATCTATGGCATTTTCATTATTAATCTACTTTCTTTTTGTTGAGCTTTTAAAATCTAGATGATACTTCAGGGAAAAGTTTCTCTGATCTTATTTTTGTAATAATGTTGTGATTAACATAAAAAAACCCAGTTAAACGACTTAATTTGTTTCATTATTCTATTAATGAAAAATCTAAACCAAAAACCCATATTATTTGGAGTTAATTATTTGTAATGCACGTTTTTAGTTATATTATGTGGACTTAATATACTAGATCAATAGCTATTTGATAAGTTGACCAATAAAATTGGAAATGTTCCTTTTTATGATAATATGTATTTGGTTTATTTGCCACTTTAGTTTCTATACCACTTATTTATTTCAATAATGTATTGCCAGATTGAGGATGATCGTATGGCACTGGTTGGCAAGGATTCAGATGCAGAATTGGGCATTATATCCCGGAATTCCAGACTGCCCCCAGAATGGTAAATGCAAGGTTATCTTCAAAATATAATTCATGACACATTAATCACAGAGCAACAATTATGTTTTGTTTGTGCAGTCATGAAAATATGAAAGATTATCTTATAGCAATAAATCCTTTTTTACAACAAACATTGTATCCATGTTAATTATGTGTTTTATAGGGTAGATGGAGTGGAAGAAATTCAATATGAAATTTCAAGGATAAAAACAAAAAGTGAGTATATTTCGAACAAGACTTCAATAAAATTACAAAAAGGTTTTGAAAGAAAAAGAATCTTTGGTTGATTTTATATGTAAGATATTGTTTTAAAGGGTAGGATTATACCTTCAGGTTAATTTGAACCATAATGAAAAAATCAGTTGGATTTTATGTGTAAGATATAGTTTAAAAGGATAGGTTTGTAACTTCAGGGCAGACCTAGCTTTAGGATCTCCACTTTTTTTTATCATTTCAAAGAAATGGTCAAAATTTTTAAAGTCATATTTAAAGTCAAATATGGTTGATTCTAAATTTCAGCTAGCTGTAACTTACTTTATTTCAGTGAAAGACTTGGCAAGTGTACATGATAAGCATTTAAATCGACCCACACTGGATGATAATGTGGATGAAGAACATGCTATAGAGATACAGACTCAGGAAATTACTCAGGTGAAGACCACTCCTCATTTGTTGAATAAGAAATAACACATAGCTGTGCTAACATTGGTAACATTATTTCCACTAGTTGTTAATTTATCTTTACTATTGCCATTCATTGTATCGTTAACAGAATTGCTTGATAAAAAAAAGGTTTTTTTCTTCATTGAAATAATTTATGTTGTGTATTTTTGGTATGTAGATGTTCCATAGGTGCCAGAGACTAGTCCATCAAATCAATGCCAAAAGTCGTCTTGGTAGTTCACAAGAACAAAAATTGACAAGGAACATTTCTTCATCATTAGCCAGATCTATTCAAGACCTGTCCCTTAACTTCCGCAGAGGACAATCTAGCTATTTAAAAAGTAAGTTTATATTCTTGCCAGGCAATGACCAGTATTAGATATATATTGAATGAAAAAGTTGCCAAATTGAAAGATTATATACACAGCATTTCAAAATATTGTCAAGTAAATGTTTTATGAATGAGAATATTACTCTTTCGGTTTACTAAGTATAATTAATTATGATACAAATCTGGTAAAAAAATACTTATGTGAATATATTGATACTACAGAAATTCGAACCCGAGAGGAGAGATCGAAGCAGTATTTTGACACAGATCTGATAGGAGGAGGTAGCAGTATGGGGGCGGGGAGCAGTGTGAGTGGGGGATATTCATTGGATGATGAGGCTGATGAATACTTTGATAGGGTCAGTATGCTAAGTGTATATAATGTAATAACTGCAATGTTCACAATAAATATGTATATTGTTTAAAAATGATAACTCATTCAAATCTGTGTTAAGTCATATTTAATTTGCGTTTATAACTTGTAAAAACCTAAATAATTTTCATTTAAATACATTGTTATGACAATTACAAAAGAATTTACATTGTATTGAATTTTGACAGATTGTTATCGCACCTACAATATTGAGGTTTACATCAATTATGAAAGACTTCAGAAATAAGTTTTTAACTAAAGGCAGACATTAAAACAAAAGCTGCAATGGTATTTGTTCACATCAGAGAGTTTACAGAGAAAGTTTCATTTCTTTTTCAGGGTTTCTCATCTAACCAGTTGCAGTTGGTGGAGGACAATACTCAGCATGTGCAGGAGAGGGAGAAAGAGGTGGGACAGATTGTACGATCTATCCACGATCTCAATGAAATCTTCAAGGATCTGGCCACAATGATAGTGGACCAGGTAAGATAAATAAATTGCTTTTGAAATATTAAGACTTTTTTTATTTAACTCACATGTAATGCTATTTGAGTTTGTATAATAACAATCCCAACCATCCAGCTGGCCATTTGAATTTTCACTTTTAGTATTTTATTCTGGGCTAGAAAGAATGAGCACTTGAAATAAACTATAATATAGATCACTTGATATTGCTATCAATGCTTAATTGTTTGGCTTTCATTTTTGTTTTTTGATCTAACTGATAGCCAATGGTAAAAAGATGATGGGATCTTGATTAAGTTTTTGATTTGGCATAGAAATTACCATTGAATGCTTGTGGCTTGGTATGTTTGATTCATAGAAATATAAGTGATAATTATATAGTCATTTAAAAAAATAACACCCCAAAATTATGGACTGTGCTAGCCGGTTGATAGGATGTTCAAAATTTTAATTAATAATATGAAAACAAATGTTTTATTAAATTGTTGTTGGTTTTGTATTCCAGGGCACTATATTAGACAGAATAGACTATAATATAGATGAAACTGCAACACGAGTAGAAAAAGGATTAGGTCATTTACAGAAAGCAGAAAAATACCAAAAGAAAAACAGGAAAATGATGATCATAGTTATATTATTTGTAGTTACCATTGTGCTTGTAATAGTCCTTATTGCCACTAAGGGCAGATAGTCAGGGTAGATGTGAATGTAGTTATATCATGAGATATCAAATTCAGTGATGATATCATTTGATATGGCTGCACACAATCCCTGAACTTTCCCTGTTGTGTAGTTGACATAAATGTTTTGTGAATGTGCCATCATGAATGTGTGTCATAAGAGTTGTGTATAAACTGGAGAGAAAAGTAATTTTCACTGGAAATTTCAATCTTTTTTTCGTTATGAGTATACAAATATATGGCCAGACAAAGAAAAGTCTTGTTTCTCATTGATTCTTATCTAATTGGGAGGGAGTAAGGTGTTTTGTGTGGAATGCAAAGTCTTTAGCCCATTTTCCTTTTGTCTGTGAGCATGTGCTTAAGTGTGTATGCAGCATGAAAAAGAGTAGTTTCCTTATGTGCACAGTGCACATGGAGGTCTGTGCAGGGATTGCTAGCATAGGGGAAAAACACAGTACGGAAACTGTATGCAAAGGGGATTACCCATTTTCTTGGGTGTTTCAAAAGGAACATCTTCTACGGGAGTATATAAGCAGAGTGTCACACATCGAGCAGATGTTCACACCGATGTACAGACAAAGGGAAACATGGCCTTAATTTATGTAGCCCAATCAATCCCTTTTCTGTTGAAAATATGTAAGGGGTATCTGCTGCATCTTAAATTTCTTTTTTTTTATGGTACAGACTAAGACCCATTTCACCCAAAAATAGGATAGGGAGACAATGAGAAACAAGACATATTTTTCAAAGCAACTTTGATTAATGCATTAATTTTCCAACCAAATATTTTTTTTATAACACTCTTTTAGTTTTTAAAGGATGCCCAGAGCTCAGTCATTTTCATGGTTGCCTACAAAATATCTGGTTTCTAATTGATTATGTTTTATATATATATATATTTGTCTTTAGATTTCTGTTGTGTTTTATTTTTATATAAAATAACAAGTTAGCACTACTCTATTTCTTAAATAGGAACCGTTTCATTTACACATTTGTGACCAAAGTGTAAGGCAAGATTTATGCAGCATTTCTAATTCATTTCAGTTACACATGTTTTTATTGGTTGAAATCTATTAAAGACTGCTACCTCGCATTCACTCTTCCGGTTTGTCCCAATGACTCCATGGAGTTTGTATTTTTTTCATCTTTACTCAGCATCCCTATTCCCACTGGAAAATTTACTGAAAATCTATATTAACTGAATGAAGAGGATTGGGCATCCTTAAGCAATATAGAGTGTCTCTGATGAACTACTTTAGTAAAATATTTTATCTTTGAATCAATTTCTATTTGTGTCATGGGGTAAATTTGACCTAAATTAATTGATATCAAATATGAATTTTATAAAATGTGTTCATTTGTGGTCATTTATGATTTGTGCAATTTAGATGAATAGAGTATTGTTTAAAATATCTAAGCATGTGCGAAGTTGGAAAAGTTCTAAAGCTCTGTATATATGAACTTGTATGATATTATTTAACTTATTAAATATCAAATTATGGATATTGCATGATGGGGGAAAAAAGAGTTATTCATAGAACATTGTCACAGATTTGTTGTGACATTGAATTTGAAATCCTCCAATTTCATGACTATTCTGAATAATGTTCTTGTTGAAATCACTTTCTGAGAAGGTATTTTGATGAAAAACCATGAAAGGAGCAAACTTGGCCTGATTGAAAACTTACATATCTGAATATAACCTCTTTAATTGTCACTGATTCAGAATATTTGTAAAAGATTTTGGCAAATTAATTTAAAGAATAGATAACACAGAAATAAGGTCAAATTTGATTCAATATGGTATTTATTTGGTTAAAATATAAATATGTAAATATTTTGAAGCAAAAGAACAGACAGTATTTAGTGTATTAATGTATTAAATTCCAAGAATGCCCATAGGAGAATTGAGTTTTGTTTAACACAGATTCATTTGCTTGTTCATGAAATGCATTCCTTCAACAAACATCATGTGATAAATGTCATTTACTTAAGTGAGTGTATGTGATATCTTTCAAAAAAGGAAGATCAATACTTGAACTTTTGATTCTGTTTTGTCTTCCACGTTGGTGGATTTTTCTTCTGCTTTTTAGTGAAGGCAAATATAATAGCCACATGCTTGTAGATGATGTACAATCAACCTGTGTGCAATACATTTTGTACACCATGAAATAAAAAGTGATTGTATACAGAGATTATAGTATATCATGGCCAGATATTTGAGAGTATTTCAGATATAATTCATAGAGGCTTTGTACTTAGCTGTATACTACATATACTTCTTTATTGTGAATAGTTCAAATGACAAGTCAGGATCATAAGGGATCCTGGAAATATCAGGTTTGAAAGCAAGCCACAATCTTTTAAACTATGGTAAGTGTTAAGACAGCAATAAGGATTTGTAATCTGGAATCAGTCCTATTTGTATAAATGAACTCTCTTTTGTATTTCTACATCAATTTTCACAATTACAAGGAATATCTTTTGATTGAAAGATAGACATTTAAGTTTAAGAAGTTTTTAGAACCCTGTCAAATGGATGGAGACATCTGTAAAATTCTAATTTACTTCTGAATATTGTCAATTGATATCTGTAGTAAAATGAAATGTGGAATTTTGCTCGTAAAATATTTTAATCTCTATAAGTTATGAAGTTTTTTTCATTGCAGCAGCATTATTTTATATTTATGATTTTACAACATTTTATTGAATTTGGAAAAAAGTAGTGATAATTCTTTTCCTTCATTTGATTCTGTCACATAAATATATCATGGGCTGTACAAGGACATAGCTAATTATAATTAAAGCATTTATATTCAAGTAATTAATAAGCATGATATTTAAATGATTGAAAGTATGTTAGCTGTATGTTGATGATTAGCCATGGGAGGCTTTATATATTTGTATTTAACAGCAGACTGCTATTTAATTGGTAATGTTAATAAGGTCATGACCACATATCTTATTCTTCTGGAAAAAACAAAAGTATTTGTAATACTTTTGAAGAAAATTAAACAACTCTTCACACCAAATACTTGGTGCTGAAATCTACAGTCCGAATCCAAATTGAATAAGTATTAGACGTGATAGTTTATGTTCACAGGTAACAATTATGTAAAAATTCATCATCTAGAACCTGAATGATGTACAAGCAAATTATGTTAAGGATGTAATAATGGAGAAACTACTCCGTTAACCTTCCACTGGTGTGCTAGAGCAGAATATAATATTCCATTTTAATATTTAAAAAGTTGTCAAGAAGACTGCCACTAAGACAGAACAAACGCTGCTAGTGTAGCGACAACCCTTTGAGATGGTACATCATGTTATGGTAATTGACTTACTGCTGTTCTCTCCACAAAGTTGTAGATACGTACCTCGAGATGAGCATATCCTCTTATGAATGGGAATTTTAAAGTTTGCTGTAATTTGCTTTCAAAAATTATGTGAAGGTTGTTCTGACAGAGTTTTAAGAATAATTCAAAATATGTGAAACATTGGGATTGTATTCATTATTTAGAAGGATAGAGTTGGGAAATTATTATGATAGTTATAAAAATGTATTGGCATGTATGTAACCTATTTTTTAATAGCAAAAAGTAATTGCATTAGATAATATTTATGTTCTGGTTAAAAGAGGTTTTGTTGGTGAATAGAATGATTGGAAGTATTCTCTATGTAATAGTCATACTTAATTTGCATGTCTAACATATCTGCTTTGTAATTTTGTTCTGAAACAATCAACCATAGAATATGCAATGGTGAATTGGATATACAATCAAGGCATTCCAAAACATTAAAACATAATAAACTTATAACTGCAGTTAGTGAAGTTAAACCTTTAAGCCATAAAGTAAATATTGTGCAATATTTGTTCATAACTAAGGTACCTATTATCATCAGTTTAAAGTTTGATCCTTTCATGTGTATGATGTAATAGATCAAAAATAACATAGTTATGTCTCACTGATTAAACATTCATTGTTATATTGTAACAAATTATCTAAAGAAAAGTAGAAATACCCTTGAGAAAAAGGGAAATATATTAATTTGGCAAAATTTTGGCCACAAAAACAAGGGATAACAGAAATATTTGTCTCAAATTCTAATGAAGGACAATTTCAGTGCCATGGCAACAACACATAAACATTGGTAATCAGCAGATAAAGTGTTCCACAGGATGATGTCACTCACAATGTTACTGCTGTGCAAAGTGAGAACTGTAACAAGGAACAAGTAATGATGGTCATATTTGATTTAATTTTTCTCTTTTCAACAATTGCAGTAAGATTAGCTTGTATCAGTATTAAGTCTGAAAAACATGTTAAGTTTACATAAAACTACTAGTCAGTTATGGTGGATCAAAACATGTACAAAATGTAATAAATTGTATATATGATATTGTAAGACATTGTTTACATTTCTCATTCATACTGAGTTAAAAGAAAGAAGTAAGTGTAATTTGTTTGATTTATTTTTTATAAATGTACATACAGGTGTCTTGACTTTAACTTAAAATTACACGACTGTACACATGCTCATGCTAATTTCATTTGTTCAAAAGTAATTTGGGAGGGGAATATATTTGAATTATCTGGTTGAAAGATTATACCATTTATATAAATTTGTTCAGGGTTTTTACATCACTTACAATGCTATTTCAGTCAGTTCATGGTGAGGCCTGACATATAAGCTTTGCCCAAGAAGAAAAAGTCAAGATTGTTTTTTTCCTCCTCCTCCCTTGAGGATTAATGGTCCATCCCCATGTCACTAAAATTTCAATTCTTATGATAAAAATAACACCAATTGGCCATATTACCCCATGTGACGAAATACTTAACTCCTTGTGTCCTGGCTGCTTGCACTGGGTGTGGCCTCTGGAAACTCAACCAAAGAGTTGAATATGCTGTTTACTTGCAGAGCCAGGTATAAATCCTGGATCTGCTGTGGAGAGTAACTACCGTATTTACTCGTATATAAGACGAGGTTTTTTTCCAAAAACTCTTAGTAAAAGCTTAGGGGGTCGTCTTATACACGAGAGCAGTCTTATACTCGAGTATTTACGGTAAAACGTAAATACGGTAAAACGTAAATACGCTGTTCATATTTTCGAAAAAACGAATATCAGACGTAGCAGATTGATTTTAATTGCGTTTTAAATGATAAATAAAGGTATTTACCCAATATTATTGGTCTATTATTTCAAAACGCTTTGTTTTGACTTTGTTCTCACTGATTCCAATTATCAGCGTTCAGTTTTGCGTTTCGTCATTGTCTCCACTGCTTTGAGTCGTGTCTTCCCTTTTTGATTGCGTTTTAAATGATAAATAAAGGTATTTACCCAATATTATCACAAATTGTTCGAGAACAGAACAAAACCATCAATCCATTTAAAACGCAATTAAAATCGATCCACGTGTGAAAGCATTTCTGTCAACAAGGGAAGACACGACTCAAAGCAGTGGAAACAATGACGAGATGCAAAACTGTGAACGCTGATAATTGAAATCAGTGAAAACAAAGTTAAAACAAAGCATTTTGAAATAATATGTTTTAAATGATATATAAAGGTAAAAACAAGAGCCTCTTCCCGTCACTTCCGCCTTTCAAAATTGCGACCACGTGTTGCGATGACTCGTGTCTCCGGGGTCGTGTCTTCCCTTCTTGACAGAAATGCCTTCACACGTGGATCGATTTTAATTGCGTTTTAAATGATAAATAAAGGTATTTTATGAAGGGCCATTAGTGTCACATAAAGACCAATCAGATTCAAGCACCCTACTACAATCTGATTGGTCCGTTGCGTTACATGTAATGCAACGAACCAATCAGATTGAAGATTATATTTTGATGGTCATGTGATCGTAAGGAGAGCTCTGATTGGTCTATTCGCCGCAGGATGTAAATAAAAGCACGTTTGCATGATTTGGCTCTGAAATTTGCAAACAACTGTTTATATCTTTGCCACGTTTTGAAATATCAACAAAAGGTAAAGATATTTATAATCTGTGAACCAAGACAGTTCGTATGACACTATTGCCATTTTCGTAAGAAGATTAAATATTTTCTAATCGGCATGTTTAATTAATTCATCTTCAGGTGGCAATGACACTGACATTGTACGAGTAGTGACTAGTCTCAGGAGGGGTTTGTTGTGTGACCGTCAGCATTGGTCAGGCCATGTATAATGTGTCCGGGGTTTGTCATGTGACTGTCAGGCCATGTATAATGTGTCCGGGGTTTGTCATGTGACTGTCAGGCCATGTATAATGTGTCCGGGGTTTGTCATGTGACTGTCAGGCCATGTATAATGTGTCCGGGGTTTGTCATGTGACTGTCAGGCCATGTATAATGTGTCCGGGGTTTGTCATGTGACTGTCAGGCCATGTATAATGTGTCCGGGGTTTGTCATGTGACTGTCAGGCCATGTATAATGTGTCCGGGGTTTGTCATGTGACTGTCAGGCCATGTATAATGTGTCCGGGGTTTGTCATGTGACTGTCAGGCCATGTATAATGTGTCCGGGGTTTGTCATGTGACTGTCAGGCCATGTATAATGTGTCCGGGGTTTGTCATGTGACTGTCAGGCCATGTATAATGTGTCCGGGGTTTGTCATGTGACTGTCAGGCCATGTATAATGTGTCCGGGGTTTGTCATGTGACTGTCAGGCCATGTATAATGTGTCCGGGGTTTGTCATGTGACTGTCAGGCCATGTATAATGTGTCCGGGGTTTGTCATGTGACTGTCAGGCCATGTATAATGTGTCTGGGGTTTGTCATGTGACTGTCAGGCCATGTATAATGTGTCCGGGGTTTGTCATGTGACTGTCAGGCCATGTATAATGAGTCTGGGGTTTGTCATGTGACTGTCAGGCCATGTATAATGTGTCCGGGGTTTGTCATGTGACTGTCAGGCCATGTATAATGAGTCTGGGGTTTGTCATGTGACTGTCAGGCCATGTATAATGTGTCCGGGGTTTGTTGTGTGACTGTCAGGCCATGTATAATGTGTCCGGGGTTTGTTGTGTGACTGTCAGACCATGTATAATGAGTCTGGGGTTTGTCGTGTGACTGTCATGCCATGTATAGTGTGTCTGGGGTTTGTCATGTGACTGTCAGGCCATGTATAGTGTGTCTGGGGTTTGTCATGTGACTGTCAGGCCATGTATAGTGTGTCTGGGGTTTGACGTGTGACTGTCAGGCCATGCATAGTGTGTCTTGGGTTTGTTTTGTGACTGTCATGCCATGTATAATGTGTCTGGGGTTTGACGTGTGACTTTTATTTTTCTGGTACATTTATATTTCATATGAACAAGATTCAGTATATAAGAAAAAACATGATTGAAATCATTTTTAATCACATCACAATCATTAACATCACAACCAACATTTTTTAGACCAACATTTTTTAACCAACTTGTAACAATTCAAAAATTTACATTTTTACTGCATTATCATGTACGGAACCTGCCATAGAAAAATTCTTAATAATTAAATCTGTTTTTCCACAAATTAAAAGTTCATTTTGTGGATTTTTCTTGTCAAGATCTGTGAAACACTTCAAAAGTTGTCCCCACCCATAAAAAAGAGTTATCTTTTCACCTGTAGTATTATATTCTTTTCAAATTGCTCATAATCCTCACAATGTCCTTTTCGCAATGTTCATATTCCACATACTGAATATTCAATATTACATGTGCTACAATGTTTTAAATGTCTATTGCCCTCATAACATGTATTTTTATAATGCTGATGTGAAAAATGTATAATGCTGATCAAGATCACCAGTATCCTTACATGTTATGCAATATTCATATTTCTTTTGATATGACCACTCTGGCCCCCCAAAAAATCACATGGTTGCCTAGGTTTCATCAATTGTTCTCTGTATGAAGTTTGATGGAATGGCACTGACAGTGCAAGACACATCCTTCAGGTCCCCAATGCACATCCTTCAGGTCTTCCTTTGCAATACACAACTTCTGCTTATGCAATCCATATACCTGCAAAGAAAATATATTGACAAATCATTTTAATGACCAAACACCAATATTTCAGTATCTAATTTATTATGTACCATCTACCCAGTGATCCCCAGTGACAAACTTTTGGAAGACAACTTCTGTTATCTTTCAGTAGAATCCCTGTCATATGTTCCATCTGTTCTCTTTTATTAGCCAGTAATGATGAATAATGCTAAGTGTTTACTTGTCTACAGTGGTTGTTACTACTCATCTCAAAATGTAACTCCTGTACCTTTGTAACTTTTTAACTCTTTGACTATGTCACTATCCATCTGAAAAATAAAACAATTTTGAAAAAATTAATATATTAACAATTAAAAATAAATTGTTTGCCAAATTTGAAGAATTTTGATAATTTTGTTAAAAAGTTCATCATTTTACCAAATATTTGATAAAGAAATTTGATCATTATCAAAATAATCATTTCATTGAAGAAATTTGATAATTTTGAAGAAATTTGATAATTTTGAAGAAATTTGATAATTTTGAAGAAATTTGATAATTTTGAAGAAATTTGATAATTTTGAAGAAATTTGATAATTTTGAAGAAATTTGATAATTTTGAAGAAATTTGATAATTTTGAAGAAATTTGATAATTTTGAAGAAATTTGATAATTTTGAAAAAAAATTCAAACGAATTTTTTTTTCCTCAAATCTTCAGGTTACCTGACCAAATTTTCATGGTTTCAGATCAAATCATTGAATTGCCTGGTCAAATATCATGTTGCCTGAATGGAATAACAGGTTCCTGATCATGAGCATTGAAGCATGGCCACTGGCTGTCAGGCTTGATGGACTTTGCTGCCTTGTTTAGGTTGCGATTGTCAGAATACTGATCTGAAAATTAAATACAATAAATAAATACAATCACATCCAAGTATACCCTAATAATACACAGCACCCTACCTTAATACACATACAAGCCTACCCTTTTGAACAAATTTGACAAATTTGAGACAAACCCCAGACACATTATACATGGCCTGACAATCACACGACAAACCCCAGATTCATCATACATGGCCCGACAGTCACATGACAAACCTCAGACACATTATACATGGCCTGACAATCACACGACAAACCCCAGATTCATCATACATGGCCCGACAGTCACATGACAAACCCCAGACACATTATACATGGCCTGACAATCACACGACAAACCCCAGATTCATCATACATGGCCCGACAGTCACATGACAAACCCCACATGAGTTGTCACTGTGATGTCAGTGTCATTGCACCTGAAGTTGAACATTAAACATGCCGATTAGAAAACAATTAATCTTCTTATGAATATGGCAATTATGTCATACAAACTGTATCCGTGACTCAAAATGAAAATTAGTCCAAAAGAAGAAAAATTATAAAATTTAATGCAGTTTTAACTTGTTTTTGGTTCTCAATGTACCAGGTTTAGGTAAATGTATAACCTTTGGATGGATGCACTGGAAGAATACAAACTCACATTGAATATTTAATGATTATAAATGAAAGCTGAGATGTGTATTTTGAAGATGTGTTACGGCGTAGGCTGGGATGTTTATTGACCAATATGCATGTCAGAATACATAGAATTGAATTGATTTTTGTTGGTTTGTCTTCCACAAATAATGGATTTTTCATATTTTAGATAATGTTTTTTTTCACATTGTGTGATGAGAAATTATTCATAAAATTCTAGAACTCATTAAATTAGAAAGAAAAATAAAAAAATAAACCATTTTGTATACAATATTTTTTTTACAATATTGTATACAATATTTTTTTACAGGTAGACACCATGCATCACTTATCTAAGTGTTAGAAATAAATTATATTAAAGTCATTAGATAGCATGTGCCTTAACCCACCCTGTATTTAATTGTATTGCAAGCATAAGTTTGTGGTAATATTTTCATTTATTATTAGTACTCTCAACATTTACTAAATATAAAAATCATCAAAATTGGGAAATATTCCCAAAAAATTCATATTGCAATACAATATACAGGCCCAGTCCCAAGTCTGGGAAAAAAGTGTGAGGGAGGCAAGCAATAAATTATCAAAATAAAGATAGCTGTGGTGCATGATGGGCACGAATCGGTGAACTGTCCCTAAACTTATGTCAATACATGTAGACCCAGTCACTGTCCAGTTATATGTGATATTTTATAGAAAACTAAATGCAATTTTTTTCAAATTTTCAACTATTAACAATTTTGCTTTAACAAATTTTGCCCAATTTTACTGCTGACATTGTTTTTTGTAGTTTCAAGAGAGTAAAATATGGTTATTGGTTTAAATGTGATTCTCCCCCCCCCCCCCCCCCCCCAAAAAAAACTTACCCAGATTTTTTACCCAGATATCCAGATCTTAGGCCATTTATATTGTATGGAATTTTATCAACTAAACGAACTAATTACTCCTGCAAATTTAATGTTAGCGTTTAATTTTATTCCAGGTTTTTGTAATATTTTGTCTAATAAAAATATGTAACAAACAGCACAATTTTGTTTCTGTGTATAAATATAATATAACATTTAAATGACTAAATTTATGACACAAGAGCTACTTTCCTAACTAATTATTAAACTTCTACATAATATTGACAAATCATTTGTTTTCAAAATGATAGAGAACACCTGATTTTTGGTCTGTAAAGCACACATTCTGTGTCTGCAATACACATCCTTCAGGTCTGCAATACACATCCTTCAGGTCTGCAATACACATCCTTCAGGTTTGTAATACATATCCTTTAGGTTTGTCATACACTTCCTTTAGGTTTGTCATACACTTCCTTTAGGTTTGTAATACACATCCTTTAGGTTTGTCATACACATCCTTCAGGTCTGCAATACACATCCTTCAGGTCTGCAATACATATCCTTCAGGTCTGCAATACACATCCTTCAGGTCTGCAATACATATCCTTTAGGTCTGCAGTACACATCCTTCAGGTCTGCAATACATATCCTTCAGGTCTGCAATACATATCCTTTAGGTCTGCAATACACATCCTTTAGGTCTGCAGTACACATCCTTCAGGTCTGCAATACACATCCTTTAGGTCTGCAGTACACATCCTTTAGGTCTGCAGTACACATCCTTTAGGTCTGCAATACACATCCTTTAGGTCTGCAGTACACATCATTCAGGTCTGCAATACATATCCTTCAGGTCTGCAATACACATCCTTCAGGTCTGCAATACATATCCTTCAGGTCTGCAATACACATCCTTCAGGTCTGCAATACACATCCTTCAGGTCTGCAATACACATCCTTCAGGTCTGCAATACATATCCTTCAGGTTTGTAATACATATCCTTTAGGTTTGTAATACATATCCTTTAGGTTTGTCATACACTTCCTTCAGGTTTGTAATACACATCCTTTAGGTTTGTCATACACATCCTTTAGGTCTGCAGTACACATCCTTTAGGTCTGCAGTACACATCCTTCAGGTCTGCAATACACATCCTTTAGGTCTGCAGTACACATCCTTTAGGTCTGCAATACACATCCTTTAGGTCTGCAGTACACATCCTTTAGGTCTGCAATACACATCCTTCAGGTCTTCAATACACATCCTTTAGGTCTGCAGTACACATCCTTTAGGTCTGCAATACACATCCTTCAGGTCTGCAATACATATCCTTTAGGTCTGCAATACACATCCTTCAGGTCTGTAATACACATCCTTTAGGTTTGTCATACACTTCCTTCAGGTCTGTAAAGCACACATTCTGTGTCTGCAATACACATACTCTAGGCCTGCAATACACATCCTTCAGGTCTGCAATACACATACTCCAGGTCATCCTTGGGTCTGTCTGTGATACACATCTTTGTCTGCAATACACATATCCTGTGTCTGCAATATTCATTTTTTAGGTCTGCAACATAAAATTAAGAAAAGTTAAACAAAAATTGTTTTCTTGATCAAACATCAGTATTTCCAATTCAAATTAATTACACAACAGATACCAAGATGATTCCAGTAGACTTTTTTTATACAGGTGATTCCCGGGTGGCCAGCCATAAACATTTTGTTTTAATTTATTATTGTTAAATCTGAGTGTGTCTCTTTGTTCAGGACTTCAAACAGAATTATCAACCAAACATGTCTGTAGATCCTTAATTGGAGGAAAAGGTAGAAAATGATAGATTTAGTGAGAAGAAAAGAATAATTTTTTTTTATAAATGCAGAAAATTTCAATGTGAATTTCAACAATTCACCAGAATATACTGATGAAGGAATGAAATAGTGGTCAAATTGTATGTAACGTCCCATGCACCAGATTTGCTTTATATGATTCTGTTTCCAAAGAACATAGTTCTCAAGTTACTGTTTTTGATAATTTTTAGTTAAGACAGTCAATAATGAGGTACACAATTAAGATGCACTTCTTGCACTAATACTTACTTGCTTAGACTAAAAAAACAGGTTACTTCTGTCAAAACGTTGATGTTCCTCCCTGTGTTGGGCATAGCATGCATAGAGGGTGAGTAAAACTCTGCCTGTGCTGTATGGAATCTACCATTCCAAATTATAGCTTAGTTCTGCGTGTCTGAAATGAAAAGTAATTCAGTTTATTTAAAGCTGTGAAAGCCCCAGTGTATTCCATAAGGAATGAATACATCATTTTTAATATTAGTCTATGAAAAAAAAAATATATGTAGGTTTATATATGTATATTGTATAAATGAATTAGGCATTAAAACGTGCTGATAAGAGCATAAATAAGCTAATGATTATCACGTCAAATATGTCAGGATAACTGCAGTGGTTCACAGATTATAAATATATTTACTTTAAGTCGATATGTCAATGCATTGAGAAGATTTAGACACATCTTTGCAACATCAAACAGTTTACTTACCAGAAACATGTGCTTTTATTTACATCCTGTAGCGAATGGACCAATCAGAGCTCTCCTCACGATCATATGACCGGCAAAATCTTAACTTTAATTTGATTGGTTCGTTGCATTACATGTAACGCAACGGACCAATCAGATTGTAGTAGGGTGCTTGAATCTGATTGGTCTTTATGTGACACTAATGGCCCTTCATAGTATTTACCCAATATTATCACAAATTATGCTTCGCCTATGAGGGGCCATTCGGGTCATATATTGTTTGTTGTGTGACCGTCAGCATTGGTCAGGCCATGTATAATGTGTCCGGGGTTTGTCATGTGACTGTCAGGCCATGTATAATGTGTCCGGGGTTTGTCATGTGACTGTCAGGCCATGTATAATGTGTCCGGGGTTTGTCATGTGACTGTCAGGCCATGTATAATGTGTCCGGGGTTTGTCATGTGACTGTCAGGCCATGTATAATGTGTCCGGGGTTTGTCATGTGACTGTCAGGCCATGTATAATGTGTCCGGGGTTTGTCATGTGACTGTCAGGCCATGTATAATGTGTCCGGGGTTTGTCATGTGACTGTCAGGCCATGTATAATGTGTCCGGGGTTTGTCATGTGACTGTCAGGCCATGTATAATGTGTCTGGGGTTTGTCATGTGACTGTCAGGCCATGTATAATGTGTCCGGGGTTTGTCATGTGACTGTCAGGCCATGTATAATGAGTCTGGGGTTTGTCATGTGACTGTCAGGCCATGTATAATGTGTCCGGGGTTTGTCATGTGACTGTCAGGCCATGTATAATGAGTCTGGGGTTTGTCATGTGACTGTCAGGCCATGTATAATGTGTCCGGGGTTTGTTGTGTGACTGTCAGGCCATGTATAATGTGTCCGGGGTTTGTTGTGTGACTGTCAGACCATGTATAATGAGTCTGGGGTTTGTCGTGTGACTGTCATGCCATGTATAGTGTGTCTGGGGTTTGTCATGTGACTGTCAGGCCATGTATAGTGTGTCTGGGGTTTGTCATGTGACTGTCAGGCCATGTATAGTGTGTCTGGGGTTTGACGTGTGACTGTCAGGCCATGCATAGTGTGTCTTGGGTTTGTTTTGTGACTGTCATGCCATGTATAATGTGTCTGGGGTTTGACGTGTGACTTTTATTTTTCTGGTACATTTATATTTCATATGAACAAGATTCAGTATATAAGAAAAAACATGATTGAAATCATTTTTAATCACATCACAATCATTAACATCACAACCAACATTTTTTAGACCAACATTTTTTAACCAACTTGTAACAATTCAAAAATTTACATTTTTACTGCATTATCATGTACGGAACCTGCCATAGAAAAATTCTTAATAATTAAATCTGTTTTTCCACAAATTAAAAGTTCATTTTGTGGATTTTTCTTGTCAAGATCTGTGAAACACTTCAAAAGTTGTCCCCACCCATAAAAAAGAGTTATCTTTTCACCTGTAGTATTATATTCTTTTCAAATTGCTCATAATCCTCACAATGTCCTTTTCGCAATGTTCATATTCCACATACTGAATATTCAATATTACATGTGCTACAATGTTTTAAATGTCTATTGCCCTCATAACATGTATTTTTATAATGCTGATGTGAAAAATGTATAATGCTGATCAAGATCACCAGTATCCTTACATGTTATGCAATATTCATATTTCTTTTGATATGACCACTCTGGCCCCCCAAAAAATCACATGGTTGCCTAGGTTTCATCAATTGTTCTCTGTATGAAGTTTGATGGAATGGCACTGACAGTGCAAGACACATCCTTCAGGTCCCCAATGCACATCCTTCAGGTCTTCCTTTGCAATACACAACTTCTGCTTATGCAATCCATATACCTGCAAAGAAAATATATTGACAAATCATTTTAATGACCAAACACCAATATTTCAGTATCTAATTTATTATGTACCATCTACCCAGTGATCCCCAGTGACAAACTTTTGGAAGACAACTTCTGTTATCTTTCAGTAGAATCCCTGTCATATGTTCCATCTGTTCTCTTTTATTAGCCAGTAATGATGAATAATGCTAAGTGTTTACTTGTCTACAGTGGTTGTTACTACTCATCTCAAAATGTAACTCCTGTACCTTTGTAACTTTTTAACTCTTTGACTATGTCACTATCCATCTGAAAAATAAAACAATTTTGAAAAAATTAATATATTAACAATTAAAAATAAATTGTTTGCCAAATTTGAAGAATTTTGATAATTTTGTTAAAAAGTTCATCATTTTACCAAATATTTGATAAAGAAATTTGATCATTATCAAAATAATCATTTCATTGAAGAAATTTGATAATTTTGAAGAAATTTGATAATTTTGAAGAAATTTGATAATTTTGAAGAAATTTGATAATTTTGAAGAAATTTGATAATTTTGAAGAAATTTGATAATTTTGAAGAAATTTGATAATTTTGAAGAAATTTGATAATTTTGAAGAAATTTGATAATTTTGAAGAAATTTGATAATTTTGAAAAAAAATTCAAACGAATTTTTTTTTCCTCAAATCTTCAGGTTACCTGACCAAATTTTCATGGTTTCAGATCAAATCATTGAATTGCCTGGTCAAATATCATGTTGCCTGAATGGAATAACAGGTTCCTGATCATGAGCATTGAAGCATGGCCACTGGCTGTCAGGCTTGATGGACTTTGCTGCCTTGTTTAGGTTGCGATTGTCAGAATACTGATCTGAAAATTAAATACAATAAATAAATACAATCACATCCAAGTATACCCTAATAATACACAGCACCCTACCTTAATACACATACAAGCCTACCCTTTTGAACAAATTTGACAAATTTGAGACAAACCCCAGACACATTATACATGGCCTGACAATCACACGACAAACCCCAGATTCATCATACATGGCCCGACAGTCACATGACAAACCTCAGACACATTATACATGGCCTGACAATCACACGACAAACCCCAGATTCATCATACATGGCCCGACAGTCACATGACAAACCCCAGACACATTATACATGGCCTGACAATCACACGACAAACCCCAGATTCATCATACATGGCCCGACAGTCACATGACAAACCCCACATGAGTTGTCACTGTGATGTCAGTGTCATTGCACCTGAAGTTGAACATTAAACATGCCGATTAGAAAACAATTAATCTTCTTATGAATATGGCAATTATGTCATACAAACTGTATCCGTGACTCAAAATGAAAATTAGTCCAAAAGAAGAAAAATTATAAAATTTAATGCAGTTTTAACTTGTTTTTGGTTCTCAATGTACCAGGTTTAGGTAAATGTATAACCTTTGGATGGATGCACTGGAAGAATACAAACTCACATTGAATATTTAATGATTATAAATGAAAGCTGAGATGTGTATTTTGAAGATGTGTTACGGCGTAGGCTGGGATGTTTATTGACCAATATGCATGTCAGAATACATAGAATTGAATTGATTTTTGTTGGTTTGTCTTCCACAAATAATGGATTTTTCATATTTTAGATAATGTTTTTTTTCACATTGTGTGATGAGAAATTATTCATAAAATTCTAGAACTCATTAAATTAGAAAGAAAAATAAAAAAATAAACCATTTTGTATACAATATTTTTTTTACAATATTGTATACAATATTTTTTTACAGGTAGACACCATGCATCACTTATCTAAGTGTTAGAAATAAATTATATTAAAGTCATTAGATAGCATGTGCCTTAACCCACCCTGTATTTAATTGTATTGCAAGCATAAGTTTGTGGTAATATTTTCATTTATTATTAGTACTCTCAACATTTACTAAATATAAAAATCATCAAAATTGGGAAATATTCCCAAAAAATTCATATTGCAATACAATATACAGGCCCAGTCCCAAGTCTGGGAAAAAAGTGTGAGGGAGGCAAGCAATAAATTATCAAAATAAAGATAGCTGTGGTGCATGATGGGCACGAATCGGTGAACTGTCCCTAAACTTATGTCAATACATGTAGACCCAGTCACTGTCCAGTTATATGTGATATTTTATAGAAAACTAAATGCAATTTTTTTCAAATTTTCAACTATTAACAATTTTGCTTTAACAAATTTTGCCCAATTTTACTGCTGACATTGTTTTTTGTAGTTTCAAGAGAGTAAAATATGGTTATTGGTTTAAATGTGATTCTCCCCCCCCCCCCCCCCCCCAAAAAAAAACTTACCCAGATTTTTTACCCAGATATCCAGATCTTAGGCCATTTATATTGTATGGAATTTTATCAACTAAACGAACTAATTACTCCTGCAAATTTAATGTTAGCGTTTAATTTTATTCCAGGTTTTTGTAATATTTTGTCTAATAAAAATATGTAACAAACAGCACAATTTTGTTTCTGTGTATAAATATAATATAACATTTAAATGACTAAATTTATGACACAAGAGCTACTTTCCTAACTAATTATTAAACTTCTACATAATATTGACAAATCATTTGTTTTCAAAATGATAGAGAACACCTGATTTTTGGTCTGTAAAGCACACATTCTGTGTCTGCAATACACATCCTTCAGGTCTGCAATACACATCCTTCAGGTCTGCAATACACATCCTTCAGGTTTGTAATACATATCCTTTAGGTTTGTCATACACTTCCTTTAGGTTTGTCATACACTTCCTTTAGGTTTGTAATACACATCCTTTAGGTTTGTCATACACATCCTTCAGGTCTGCAATACACATCCTTCAGGTCTGCAATACATATCCTTCAGGTCTGCAATACACATCCTTCAGGTCTGCAATACATATCCTTTAGGTCTGCAGTACACATCCTTCAGGTCTGCAATACATATCCTTCAGGTCTGCAATACATATCCTTTAGGTCTGCAATACACATCCTTTAGGTCTGCAGTACACATCCTTCAGGTCTGCAATACACATCCTTTAGGTCTGCAGTACACATCCTTTAGGTCTGCAGTACACATCCTTTAGGTCTGCAATACACATCCTTTAGGTCTGCAGTACACATCATTCAGGTCTGCAATACATATCCTTCAGGTCTGCAATACACATCCTTCAGGTCTGCAATACATATCCTTCAGGTCTGCAATACACATCCTTCAGGTCTGCAATACACATCCTTCAGGTCTGCAATACACATCCTTCAGGTCTGCAATACATATCCTTCAGGTTTGTAATACATATCCTTTAGGTTTGTAATACATATCCTTTAGGTTTGTCATACACTTCCTTCAGGTTTGTAATACACATCCTTTAGGTTTGTCATACACATCCTTTAGGTCTGCAGTACACATCCTTTAGGTCTGCAGTACACATCCTTCAGGTCTGCAATACACATCCTTTAGGTCTGCAGTACACATCCTTTAGGTCTGCAATACACATCCTTTAGGTCTGCAGTACACATCCTTTAGGTCTGCAATACACATCCTTCAGGTCTGCAATACATATCCTTTAGGTCTGCAATACACATCCTTCAGGTCTGTAATACACATCCTTTAGGTTTGTCATACACTTCCTTCAGGTCTGTAAAGCACACATTCTGTGTCTGCAATACACATACTCTAGGCCTGCAATACACATCCTTCAGGTCTGCAATACACATACTCCAGGTCATCCTTGGGTCTGTCTGTGATACACATCTTTGTCTGCAATACACATATCCTGTGTCTGCAATATTCATTTTTTAGGTCTGCAACATAAAATTAAGAAAAGTTAAACAAAAATTGTTTTCTTGATCAAACATCAGTATTTCCAATTCAAATTAATTACACAACAGATACCAAGATGATTCCAGTAGACTTTTTTTATACAGGTGATTCCCGGGTGGCCAGCCATAAACATTTTGTTTTAATTTATTATTGTTAAATCTGAGTGTGTCTCTTTGTTCAGGACTTCAAACAGAATTATCAACCAAACATGTCTGTAGATCCTTAATTGGAGGAAAAGGTAGAAAATGATAGATTTAGTGAGAAGAAAAGAATAATTTTTTTTTATAAATGCAGAAAATTTCAATGTGAATTTCAACAATTCACCAGAATATACTGATGAAGGAATGAAATAGTGGTCAAATTGTATGTAACGTCCCATGCACCAGATTTGCTTTATATGATTCTGTTTCCAAAGAACATAGTTCTCAAGTTACTGTTTTTGATAATTTTTAGTTAAGACAGTCAATAATGAGGTACACAATTAAGATGCACTTCTTGCACTAATACTTACTTGCTTAGACTAAAAAAACAGGTTACTTCTGTCAAAACGTTGATGTTCCTCCCTGTGTTGGGCATAGCATGCATAGAGGGTGAGTAAAACTCTGCCTGTGCTGTATGGAATCTACCATTCCAAATTATAGCTTAGTTCTGCGTGTCTGAAATGAAAAGTAATTCAGTTTATTTAAAGCTGTGAAAGCCCCAGTGTATTCCATAAGGAATGAATACATCATTTTTAATATTAGTCTATGAAAAAAAAAATATATGTAGGTTTATATATGTATATTGTATAAATGAATTAGGCATTAAAACGTGCTGATAAGAGCATAAATAAGCTAATGATTATCACGTCAAATATGTCAGGATAACTGCAGTGGTTCACAGATTATAAATATATTTACTTTAAGTCGATATGTCAATGCATTGAGAAGATTTAGACACATCTTGTTTTCGTCATATCTTCTTTATAAGATATGACGAAAACAAGAAATGTCTGTCCTGGGCATACATGCACAAAGGAGGTAAAAATAACGCAAAGAAGGGTGATCAAATGCAAAGGGGGCCAAAATAATGCAAAATCAAGGGCCCCTCTCAGCCCCCATTTTTTTCACTTCTTGGTGGCCTGTTTTGTGTTAATTCAGCCCTTTTTTTTTATTTCACTCTGCTTTGCATTCACTCGCCTTCCTTTGCCTTATTTCTTTCTTTGCTTTCATTCATCCTTGTTTTTTTTATTCGCCTATTTCGCCATCTTAACTAATATTTTTTCACTGGCACTTATAGACCTGTATGTTTGAAACATAAATTATGGCCAATGAAAAACCAATAATCAGAATAATCCAAAGATATAAAAGAACACGTGCAGGGTATTTAATCTCAAACGGTACGTTATTGGCAGGTGAGTGATAATTATAAATATATTGCTGTCTGGCACATTCAGGGAACCAGTCAACAAGCACAGGATATGCTTCAAAGGACAACACTGCCCCTTTTTGTATTGCGAGAAAGACTTCCTGAAATTGGTGTGCCAATTCCAGAAATGATCAGCTTTGAAGTTTGTCCTATAACCGGTAAATATATATATATAAATACAAAAATATAGACTGTGCATATTTCATGTCTTGTCCCCTCGTTCAATATTCAAAATATTGAATCATTAAATAGAATCGTAACATTATATAGTATAGTTTAGTTTTAATAGGCTTTTTAATTTAAAAGAATTTTGAAACCGCTTGCCCCTTGTCTGCTATGTTACAATTTTCGAAAATTTAATCACAACATACTATAGTAATTTCAATTTGGCTTTTCAATTCAAAGAATTTTGAAAGTCAGATTTTTAAGAATTTGATTTCGCTGTTTGTACCTACCGATTCTACTTGGTTATATAATATATACCAAGAGTGATGTTTTCTTTAAAGGGCCCTTTACGTTAGACTTGTAATGGAACTAATCTTGCATATCACATAATCCACATATCTCCAGGTACAGATACAAATTACACGAGGACTATACTTGCATACTACAGACAAAATTACAATGTCAGGATATACTATATTAAGTCTGTTTGTAGGATTTTTCATAGTTTAAAGAAGGTAATGAAAAAACGTAAGGATGCAGTTATATCCATCATTTACCTGGTTTTATTTTTTTTTTGTTTTTTTTTTTTTTGTTCTGGTTTGTTTGTTTTTTTGTTTTTTGTCTTTTTCATTGGTTTGCCTTTCTTTTTTGCCTCAGTTAATAAATCGGGCCTCAGTCATTAAGTGGCAGGAATAATTTTTAGAATGTTCCAAGCTGTGTTGGCTGTCAAATAAGGTAACATCCGATATTGTTAAAACTTAATAAAACACCCAGACCTCAAATATTTTTTCTTCAATTTTTTTATCGACCGTGTATTTTGAGGACATTTCCGAAGTCACATTATACGAATATTGAATAAATATACTTTCTCTAGTAGATACATTGTTTCATGTTTAAGCTGTAGTACATGTTAAAGCTTGTGACTTCACTTCATTGTATCTTTCGGAGTTCATTACTGGGAACACAATTTCCTCTCTATGATCTATATAATCCGTTTGAAAACCCACAGAAGTGATTTGATGTCCACCTCAGAATGTTTGTTTAAGGTAGGTTTCACCAAATACTTAGATCATACACCAACTGAAAGGACCATATAAGTATTTGGAAGTTTTCCAGCAATGCAGACTATGGTGTATTTATTGCACAGAGGCTTTATGCTTTACCTTCATCAACTGATTGGTGTGATCTTTATTTGTGGGATCATGGCTGTTTGGCTATGAGGCTTATGTGTCTATTCAGTTTTCTATGGATCACTACTCACGTCTAACACCCTTCATATGGCACTTCACCAAGTTACTTATGACCTTAGCCAATGATCACATGTGTCGTGTGTGATTGTCCTTCTTGTCACCTCTAAATAAGACCCCCAATTTGCCACCAATACAATGCTCTTCATGACAAGTGTTTGCTGCCACCAATACAATGCTCTTCATGACAAGTGTTTGCTGCCACCAATACAATGCTCTTCATGACAAGTGTTTGCCACCAATATAATGCTCTTCATGACAAGTGTTTGCCACCAATACAATGCTCTTCATGACAAGTGTTTGCCACCAATACAATGTTCTTCATGACAAGTGTTTGCCACCAATACAATGTTCTTCATGACAAGTGTTTGCCACCAATACAATGTTCTTCATGGCAAGTGTTTGACAATAATACAATATTCTATACTGCGTCCAGAGGGTACTGCTCAATAATTTGCAGATTTGTTGCCATAACCATTACAGCTGCAGCACGGATATAGCCAGGTATATTACAATTTGCATTGTGATGTAAGAAACATATTTTATAGTTAATATGATATAATCAACCAAAGTTGAGTGGAGATGGCCAGCTTCCGTTGAATTGTTCACAATAAAATGAATAGGGTAAGCTATTTCTAGGGTAAAGAACATTGAACCGTGAGAAAGACAAGCCAGCTAATTATAATTGTAACATTTAACATTCGGAAACTTGCCTACCTTCAACGTCATGAACAGGGCTAATTATCGAAGTTATCTATTTATACAAAGGCCAACATTTTAATCTGAATAACTCTAGAAAGAGCGAATAACATTTCCAGATTCCAGTATTTGTGCAGTGTTGCAGAATGTCAGAAAGCTAACCTGTTCCAATGACATATAAGACCAATGAAATGAACAGACAAATATGGAAGTAAGTTTATAAATCATGCAATACATTGACCCATTCCGTTAAATCTTACAACACTTGAATTCATATTACAATGAAGCTCTTCAATCACATTAGAAGCGGCCCAACCACTAACAAGTAAGTGCATGAGAATTCCACTGGAGACATCGTGTGAGGCGGACCATCGCCGCTTAATGGTAAGATACTAATATACGACATGGAGAGTACATGCTTGACATGGGTTTAACAAATGACTGCGATAAGTGTATAAGAGTATATGTTGCGCCATGAGCCATAAGTTTGAGGCATGAGTTGTTAGTTTTATGTATTAACGACCGGCTCAATAGCCTGGACTGTGGTTAGTTGTTGTAAACTGAAAACAAATTCTTGCGATTTGATATACAGAGAGGGAATTCTTCGGATATAAGGGAATTCTTCAGATACAAATTTCCATGCATGGTTCATCGAGATTAAGGCACGAGTTAATACAAACCGACAGGCACGGGTGATACTGACATACATAGATGATACATATATAAATGGATGATATACACTGATATACACTAACATGTAAGGGTCGGTACAAAATGGAAGTCATGAAGGATACATGGACAGGCATGGATGATACACGGACAGGCATGAATGATACACTGACAGGCATGAATGATGCACGGACAGCATGGATGATACACACTGATAAATATGCGCTGACAGGCATGGGTTATACACACTGACAGATTGGATTTGACTCCCATTCTCAGCAGTGGTCAAAAGGTCGACCTTTGTTGCTGAGAGGGTCGTAAAAACACCATTTCACAACCTTTTTCTCAACCCATACTTAAAGCATTTGCCTGTGAATCGGTCAAACCATGAATTAGATTATGTTATATCACGTCCATCATGAACATACTAAATTAGAATTTAATCTTAGAGAGCAACATTTATTATTCACAGCATATAAATCGCCATCTTGGACATCAATACCTATTTTATTGTGCCCTGTTGTTAAGTGTAAGCAAGAAGAAAGGATATGGTTCTAATCTATTAATCAATCTTTGCAGGTGCCGGATGAAACCTGCAAGAAATGGCGAGCCATGGATTAATCGTCTGTATCGGGATTATATATGTGTATACACAGTAATTTAGACAGATCCCATGTCTAGCTCTTCTGTTATTTTTTCTTTTGAGAATCGTGAATTAACTAGATGTCTGACCAAGGATAAAGTTGCAATGTATGATTCAGCATTGTTGAATTCAAATTTAGTCTGAAGGAAAGCTGCAGTTTCAAGTGGATATAACATTATAGGACTGTTTGGCAACATACCAATGCATAGGAAATACCTGAGTGGACACACGTTAAAATTGAACCGGCTCAAGTGATATTATGGCCATATAAGATACTTGCTTGTCACAATGTGATCTGATCCAGTATATGTCAGGTATGAACAACTGCCCTCTATGCTTTTGTTTATTCTTTTCTCAGAGCTTGGAGCTTGGGACCGCTTCACACATGATTCCATACACAGTGAATGGTATAACTTCGCACTGCACAACTCTTTCCAGACATGGGAGGGAAACATTCCACTCAGAAGGATGAAACCTCTCAGGATGCACTACGAGATGGAAAAGTGAATGTGATACGTGTTAAAACGGCTGGGAAACATAAAAAGAATAAAACAGGAGCTTCTACTAACGTGACAACTAACGATAAAGACAGCGGAAAGAAAGAGAAAAATAATATGCAGACTGTTGGTTTACTGGAAGATGAAAGGAGAATGAGTCAAGTTGGTGATGTGGAAGAATCTGATAGAGACCGGAATTCTTACTTCAGGTCACCCGCCAGTGTGTCTTCCTCCTCAAATGGTAGACCTGATAGCAACACAGAAAAAAGACCTTCCAATTTTGTGCCTGCAGAGCAAGAACCATGGAACCATGGAGCATCAAAGAAAAATAGTCTAATAAGGAAAAAAATGGAACGATCTGAGAAAGGACAGCAAAAGAGAAAGAGTATGAGTAATGATATGCATCCAGTTCTATTCCACGGTCAGTCCCTGGCTGTGGAAAGTGATGATGAGGATCTATCTACAGAGGCTAGGTCCAGTAGTGTGTCTATGACCACGTGCACCACCAGCCCACAGTCCACCACCTCTGACTCCTCAGACCAAGACAGTGATGACAGCATTGGCAAAATGTTTGAGGAATCATTATTCCTGGACCGCGTTAGCAATAGACGCAATATTCTCTCCCCTACTTCGGAGGCCAAATCTAAATTGGTGAAAGCTCCAAATGGAAGTTTTATTCCAGTTTTGGAGCTAACTGATGAGACAATGATGCCAAATACTTGTGATCAGTTTATCCTTACCGAGTACTCCTTTTTGGATGATGTTCAGAAGGTTGAAGCAATGGAACTACCAGAAGATGTGGACCTAATGGTGATAGGAGAATCCATGACGATATATCAAAGTACAGAAGAAATGGAAGATGATGGAACCCCAAGACAAACCGATGTCCTGCACGAGCTGAGACAAGCTAATCTCATTCACACTGCACCAATGTCGATATCACGGGAGAATACAATGGTTGATTTACCTGATACACAAACACAGCCAAAACAGCCCACGAGACTAGCGAAACTGAATTATAAAAAGGAGAAAAAACGATTAAACCGAAGCGAGAAGCGGAGAAGTGCCAGTGCAACAAGTGACTACAGAACAGACTCAGATGTGGAGGAACCGTGGCAGGTAAGCAATATTTGTTAATTACTGATCAGCAATGGGTGCATGTGTTCAGGTTGGATATCTTTGATTATTTGTAAACGTACATGGCATGAGCATTTTAGAATACCGATTTCCAGAACATCATGCAAAAAGGGCAAATTGAATGTCAGGCAAATATAGAATTATATATTTAAGTATGTGTATATGTATTATCCAAGTCAAATGTGAAAGTAACACGATTTACCAAAACGAATAATATTGTCTTTAGGATCAGACGACCTTTTAAATGATTTGATCATATTTTCTCGCATTAATGTGTCTTGCATTAGTGTTTTGAAAATAATAATACAAGTATGAATGTACAGCTGGCCATGTGTCAAACTCGGTAATTGAGTAAATCTTACTGGACCTATAAACTACTTGAACATTTTACCTCAAGTGCGTGTGCCGCAGCTTGCTGGAGTGTATACTATTCTCGTTGTGACCACCAGTTAATCAGGGGTCTTGTTGAAATAGTTTCTACCCAAAGCTAGTGTTCATATTTCACTCTATGGTCCCGTCCTCCACGCACCATGAATAATTAATTATCCTTCCAAACGTTCTGTTTGAAAAAGCTTATTAAATTGGGAATATATATATATATATATATATATATATATATATATATATATATATATATATATATATATATATATATATATATATATATATATATATATATATAAAAGTTTTAGAATTTAGAGATTGTGTAGAATTACACGAGATCACAGTTCAGTGGCCAGCCTGTAATGCTTTGATGTGTGGGACCTCCATAATTGCAAAAATGTCCCCTATGCATGTATCTGTAATCCACATAGTCGATCTATATCGAGAGTGAAGAGGTCACGTTGAATCTTAATCCTGATCTCATATATCATTATCCATTGAGTTATTTCATCTGGAATGCCCTTCGTTTGAAGTTAATCCAGTAATATGCGCACAATTTGCATTTGTATCCACAATTTGCATTTTTATCTGCTGTGTACATATTTCAAAATATGGTTCTCCGGAAAACCATGCAAAAAGGGCAAGATCAATGTCACACAAAAAGCATCACTCAATTCAGATTTTTGGATTGTATATTGAGGGAAAAGAGGGATTATCAAATTTAAGGTTTTGTCAATTTGCTTGCGTCAGTGACGGGTTTTCGACTTTCGTCGCTGTATGGAGTATGGAAATTTACATATTAGATAAATATGTGCACCAGGACATAAATAGACAAATATTTGCAACCTCGCCAATGAAGTACATTTCTCATACAACATCATATGCCCTCCATTACAGGATCTATCTCACATATCAGTCCCTGTTGTCATTTGGTGAAAAAGTGCGCCAAGACTGGACGCAAGTCAGGACTATTCATAAAATTAGGTTGTTCATTGATTGGTGAAAAATAAATTAATACTCATGCAGATTGTGCTGATAGCTAAAAGGCGCAATATTTTGGTGAGTAAGATGAGAGTATATGATGCGTCACTTCATCTTGGTCTGTAATCTTTTTGTCGTCTTGTAATGTTGTATTGGTAGACAAACAAAAAGAAATATACAGTGTTGTCAATTTCTCTACTCCCTAAAATATGGTATCATCTTTTATGTGTTGACCTGCATGGCATTAAGCTTGCAGGAATCATGTCACACAATGTTGAAATTAATTTTAAATAAGTTGTGAATTCAATAACATTTAATAACAGTGAAAAGCCACAATTTTCACAATACATAATTTGTCCGGATCTGTTATCTGCGACTGTTTCTCACTAATGGTCCAAAGCTTGGTCGGTTTGTGTTATTCTCTCTTTGTAATACTGCGAAAAAGCATACCTCGTCACTTTGAAAGGAGTAGGGCATTGAGTTCCAGTGAACAGCCTCTACCCGACCTGAAATAAGACTAGCGATCTCTTCAAATGTGTTAATATTATACCATATTCAATTCTCGCTATCTGCTCTCCCGGCTTTTTAGCTGGTCCGTGAAAAAATGACGAAATTGGCACGTGAGAGCGATGCATGACGGGAAAGATGTTGCATTGTAAACTTCCGCCCGCCTTGCTACAAAATGGGAGGGAAATTTCAGACTCACATCGTACATTGACACGCCGATATCAGCGCTAAAGCGTGTTTGTTGTTTAATCTTTATATAAGTATATTGCAATCTACGTAATTTATGTCAACATCACCAACGCATAACTGTGAAAAACAACGATGTAAAGATGAAAGGCAGAGGCGACTATGTCCTGAACAGGTTGTCGCCGCTGTTCCCGGATGTGCCGTGTGCAAAGAATTGGGTCAAATACGATCGCAGCGCTCTGAAAATGCAGCGTATATGGGAGAGCAGATAGGGAGAATTCTGAATAGAGGCCACGGGCCGTTGCGTTCCTCTGTGGCGATCCAAAGGTTGTGGGTTCGATCCCCGGCCATGCCTAGATTGAATTCATTATACACACAATTTCACATATGAGCTGAGGCCCGTGCCTAAAGGGTTAACCCGTTGTCCTTGTAAAACTGTGACCGGTGGGTTGTCATGTCAAGGACCTATGACATGACAATTCAGCGAGTAGGTCTCATCATGAAATGACTGAAATAATGTTGAAAGTGATGTAATACACCAAACAAACAAACAAATCAATTCTGAATTATTCAAACCCCAAAACAACATATTAAATTAAAATATGTTTCTCTGCCATTGAATCTCTTTCCTTGAAGAGAAAATATTTCGCTGCGACTAACCAAAAGTATGAGATGTGTGCATCTATGCACTTATATTACCAATTGACTTAGCAAAAATATCAAATAAAACTTTCTAATATTTTACAGGAAAACTTTCCCATAAGGAGCGTTGTCATCAATCGTAAAGGCAGACCACTATCTGGCCAGTATACCAGTTATGGAGAGGGTGATACAGATATACCAGTGTCTAATATTGATACCAGATCTTCTCCATCTACCCCAGAGGAGGGCTACATACGTGACTCAGAAGTGGACTGTCCTAAGGGATTCCATACTAAACCTATACAATATCAACACAGACTCAGGAGAAATGTGGAGTACCAGTCCGTAAAGCCAGACCAACATAGACATGTTGGTTTTGGAAGTAGCTGGAATTATCAAGAGACCAATTACGGTAGAGTCTCGTCTGACCATGGAGTCAGCATGGAACACCAAGAGGACCGAGAAAGCTCTGTCCAGGTCCAAACGAGTGCATCCAGTAGGAAAAGCAGATATGGTGAGCATGGAGAGAACTTCTTAGATTCCCAAACTAAAGACAACCGGCTTAACAAACAGCAAGTATTTCAAATGAGCCGGTATGGCATTGGAGAAGATCTCGATAAACAATTACGTCCATCTGGGAAAACTAATAGGCAATTTAAAAATAGACAAGGTCGTATGGAAAAGAGGGAGGATAGGATGAATAGAGATGATAGCCAGGGAAGTATGAAAGGCTTAGGGGATGAGGGTAGGATGAAGAGATATGATAGCCAGGGAAGTATGAAAGGCTTAGGGGATGAGGGTAGGATGAAGAGATATGATAGCCAGGGAAGTATGAAAAGCTTAGGTGATGAGGGTAGGATGAAGAGACATGATAGCCAGGGAAGTATGAAAAGCTTAGGTGATGAGGGTAGGATGAAGAGATATGATAGCCAGGGAAGTATGAAAGGCTTAGGGGATGAGGGTAGGATGAAGAGACATTATAGCCAGGGAAGTATGAAAAGCTTAGGGGATGAGGGTAGGATGAAGAGATACAGTAGCCAAGGAAGTGTGAAAAGTTTAGGGTTAGAGGATGAGATGAAGCGATGTGACAGCCAAGGAAGTATGAAAGGGTGGGGAGATGAAGGTGGAATGAAACGATACGACAGTAGAGGTAGTTTAAAAAGTATGGGTGAATCTGAGACTTGTAACATGCACAGATATGGCAGCCAAAAGAGTTTAGGTGATGACGACTCCAGAACAAATGTGTATAACAATCAAGGAGAAGTTAAGATGAGAAGACGGGGCAGTCGCGGTAGTTTAGACAATGCCCTGGCAGATGCAGAGGAGCACCAGAGATATTCACATGCCTCCACAGCAGCATCCAGAATCCAGCGCACCAGACATAGCCAGGTGAGGAAGTCTTCCCTCACAAGTCTGGAAGGAGAATTAGATTCAGACTTCACCAGTGGCGCTGATGCCCATACTGGTGACACGACGGATACAGAGGCAGAAACTGGTACCAACCAAAGGTCTGTATTGTATGGAAATGTCTCATTTTTCGAAGGGTATAATGAATGGTTGCTTAGAGGCACATCAACCACTAAGGTTATTCAGTGCCTAATCGAAGGGTATATATTTTATTAATAAAATAAACAATAGTATAGTAGAGCATTCTTTCAACATTTGTGGATCACAGTAATGACTCATTATTCAATATTTTCAAATCATTTCAGGTCAAGACACACATCAAATAATAGCAACGGTAATATAACTAGCCAAGATAGTCCTTTGCTTCCAATGCATAGAGCAAGGTCACAGTTGATACTTCATTCTAAGGTTGCAGACGAAGAAAAGGGCATAGCAGACCAAACTAAAGCTAGCTCCTGGCCTCTTCTAACAAAAGCTGGAAAAAAAGAACAACACCCAGAGGAAGTAACCATAACTTGTGGTCTGTCCTTCAGAAACCTGTTCAAACGATTCTTACCAAAGGGAGGTAAAATAAAACCTGGAAAGGCTGGTAATTCTTTTGATGGATTAGATGCACGCAGTAAGCACGGTATTCAGGTTTTAAAATCAAATGATATCAGTGGAATTGGGAAAGAAGAAACTTCAAGTCGGCGATTTAAGCGTAAAAGTAGGCGAAGTCAAGTAACTCCCATAGATTTTTAGATCAATCTTGATGTATTAATTATCATCTAAGAGTATATGTATATTCTGTGATAAAACAATTTTCACGCATCTAATATTTGCAAAAGACAATCGGAAATGCAATTATCACAGTGTATCCGGCTATTTCTTATTTTAAAAAAAACCTGAGGTAGAAATCACTATTTAGGAAAATATGCACCTCGACAGGAAGGGCTGAACCAGAAATGAATCAATGAATGTATATAGTTACCAAAGATATTTGTATTCATAAATACCCAACTGATCAGTAGCAAACCACTGTCTTCCCAGTACCCCAACAAGAAATGCCTCTATTGTACTTTTTGGTTCATATCCATAAAAATATACGTTTGGATAGTAGGGCCAGATAGATCTTTGTACCACACACCTTCATTAAATGTATGTACTTTGAAAGCTTTGCTATATTTTTATTGTGTATGTGGGGGTCATTGACTCACCTAATGCGTTTTAAAGTAAAAATGTCCTCTGTGGTACATCCGAAACCAGTGCCATATATGTTTATGAAAATGGTCTTTGGTTATTTTTCCAAAAAATATCATAAAATGATTTCCAATACAGGATTATCATAAATAGGCGATATTGTCAGAAATTATCAGAGAACAACGATTTTTTTCCATTTGGGTCGATTTAAAACAAAATCAAGCGGTTGGTGTTCATGCAGATCAGCTCAATTCGTTTTGAAACCTGATTCATAAATCACTTTCAGTTTTCGAGCTGGCACGTTCTATTTCATTTTATAGGTTGAGTGGTTTCTGAAAGGCGATTATGCAGCAATTGTTTACAGAAAAAAACATTTTGTATGGATGAAATCCCATATTGTAAAAGCAAACATTTATCTATTATTAATATAACAATTAAAAGTTTGTGTAACAATGACAAAATAATGATTTGCCAGAACAAAACATGATCTAATACTTTAGTATTATGAATTTAATGTATTTTGAACTTTCTTTAAATAGTAGTTTACAGTTTTTTTTAAAAACAGAATATATGCATCTTTTACGTTATGAGTATTTGGGATGAATGAATCATTGTGATTGCTCACACCATCACTATTCTATAAAACCAATCTCAGAACACCCTTGTTTCCCCAAATTGTCCTCGTTATTCATGAAGATCATCCTTTTATTCCTTACATCTGTATGTCTGAAGATACTCTCCATGGCAGATCCAGGATTTATACCTGGCTCTGCAAGTAAACGGCATATTCAGAGGCCACACCCAGTGCAAGCAGCCAGGGCACAAAAATATTTCCTCACATGGGGTGACATGGCCAATTGGTGTCATTGTTATTATAAGAAAGTGAGTACAATAAGGATTGAGATTTTAGTGACATGTTTACCAAAATAGTCAGACAAAAATAGTCAGCAGAAGATGGACCATTAATCTTCAAGGGAGGAGGAGGAAAAAGAAATCTGGACTTTTTCTTCTTGGCAGGCCTCGTCATAAACTGACTGAAATAGCATTGTAAGTGATGTAAAAACCCTCAACAAATTTATATAAATGGTATAATCTTTCAGCCACATATTTCAAATATACTCCCCTCCCAAATTACGAATGATCCATTCTAAATTACTTTTGAACATATGAAATTGGCATGAGCATGTGTACTGTTGTGTTGTTGTGCATGAGCACGTGCCATGAGCCAACCAATTGGCCAACTATATGGTAATTGCATGTTAATGTTCGGACTAATCAGAAGTTCTGTGCAAAAAACAACGTAATGCGGCAGAGGTGGTATATGACTCTACCTCGCCATGCAGAGTAGTCTGAAGACAGCTAAATTGTAAGTTTTGTAATAAAATAAGTGGACCAGAATCATATCAGTTGAGACTATGAGTGAAACAGTGTTTTACGACCCTTTCGGCAACAATGGCCGTGTCAAGTCGACTTTTCAGCCTATTAACCAGTATGAAAGTGACCTGCCGTAGTGTTCTCCAATCACCAATCGGCAAAGCCCATATAGGTGATCTGGAGGGGTTTGTCGAACGTCCATGGTGTCTACCAACTGCAACCAAAGAAAAGTTTGGTGGAGTTGATTGAGCTCTAGTGAAGTAAAAAGTCGCCAGCTGCAAAAACTGTGGTAAACCCGTTTAAACGTCAAAATTGAACCCGTTTCAACTGCCGTTAAAACGGGTTTGACTCAATTTTTGCAGCTGGCGATTATTATCAAGTATTTATATTTTCCTTATTTAATGTTATCAAAAGAATAATTGAGCTTTTTTATGAGATTTTAGACATATTCATACATAAAATATGAATTATCACTAAAACAGTTGGGTATTTAAAAAATCACATCTAAACGAGATATTGTAGGAAAAGCAAAAATCTCAGACCTCTCCAGATCACCTATCTGGGCTTTGCCGATGGGTGATTGGAGAACACTATAGACCTGCCGGCAGTGGGAGTCTAACCCACCATCTCCCGTCCTCCACTGATATAACAGAGAATGGCACATATCCATTGCTCAACCAACTATGCGAGTGGGGCCTTGAATATGTCCTAAGGTCCCGCTTTATACAAAATATAATGCCTTTTAATATTTGGGTTATTGGGACTTCCACATAAACAACCATAACGCAATAACAATTAAATGAGCACATCCATCTATATTATGAAATGTTTTCCGTAAATGTGGCCTGCATACTCCATCCTTGGTTATCAATGTCTGAAATTTAGTTTATTATGTCTGTATAATAATGTAAAAAAGGGATCTCCAATCATGCTAAGAAAAGATAAGTGTATTTAATCATTTATCTGATATGATATACCCTTAATGTGCTGCAAAAAATTCCCCACACGTTTGAAAGGGTCGTTAGCACAATAGGTTGAAGTATTCATGAAACCACAGAGGCCATAGGCAATTTTACAGAGGTTTGTGTTTTGCTGAAAGTACCAAGTGCTGCCTGTATTCTTTTGACCACCAGGTGGCCACATGTGCACAATCATGTGACCTCTATTGTGGCTTGTCAGGGTGTTAGGCCTGTACCAATGTAGAAACATTAATGGACAAACAGGGCTCTGAGCCAAATCACTCCATTATCCCAGTTTAAAGGTGCCCCACTGTTAGCAAGGATTTATTAAGCAAGTGTTTGCAGAGGATCACTGGTCAGCTAAACAAAGTTTGTTGACAAAGTGTCCAATGGATGATTTGGATTTTAGCTGAAGACTCATCCACTTTTGAAGGGTACAGAAGAAATTTATGTGGTGAAAATATGATGGGTAATAACTTTTGATCGCAAAGTTTTGGGTATAAACATTTGTATTATGCAAGGAAAATGGGCTTGAAAACCTCATTTCATGAATGCTTTAAATCTGCTCATGACAAGAAGCAAATGACTAAGGTGGTAGTAAATCACATATCCATAACTGGTTCTTATTAGTTTACAGGAATAAAATGAATCCAAGTAATAGATACGTAATCTTTTCTTTTATTCGAGAAAGTTACATATAAAGGGATCTCGATGGGAGCCACATACTTGCCTTAATCTGTATGAACCTGGCACGCCACATTATCATTATCTTCAGGCACAATATTTCACAAGCTAATCATTCATTTAAAATGGTAAATTTTAGTGAACCACGATTCTATACAAATAGTTAAAATTTGTCCAAATATCAATTTAAAAGACAAAGACGATAATATGATAAACATAACATAAAAACAGATATCATGGTAAATAGCTCGGGGGTAATGGGGCATCCTTTAATGCCTTTGAAATCGTATCATTTGAGAACATGTACAGAATCGGCACCAGGCCGAACCAAATATATGGAAGAGTACCAACCACCAAATCTACATCATAATCCATGTGTAAACTCGATGCTTTTATTACTACCGATGGTAACATAGTACAGCAATAGACTAGTAGCAACAGACACACCTTGAGGAGCACATGGACCAAATTTGTTTTTGGATTTTCTTTATCTTCAGATTTGGACATTTGTATATCAATGCTTTCCTCAATTGCGCATACTGTGGGACTACTGTTGCTGTCCTGGAAGTCAGTCTGTGACATTTTTGAAACTCGCTTAAGGTGTTTGTTGGTGTAGCTATCGGTGGACAGTTCTGCAAGATGGTCATACTCCTCTGTTTCAATGTCATGTTCTGGAACTATTTTATTTTCATGGATATTCTCATCGCCTTCATAAGGTTCAAAGTTACCTTCAGTGGGGACATCCCTTTCCTCTCTTTTAGCAGTGGCGATGGCTTTCTTCCGCTGCAGAATGCGCCCACCGTGTACGGTGGTACCTGTCCATGATGTGCCAGAAGGTCTGATAATTCGTATGCCAACAGGCTGATCATTGCAACAGCCTTGAGAATTTGCATGCACGGACATTTTGGAGTCTTTTGCGCATGTCCTCTGAGCCTGGCTGACGGATCGCAGGTTATCCGTGGAGTCCGATACGGAGGGACCGAGACTGCTATCACACACATCATAGAAGTGACCGTCATCGACATCAGATACAAAGTAGTTGCTAGAATCAGGAGACATTCGCCAAGCCTCAATCTTCTCACTACAGCTGGGCACTTCTCGGTTATGATCCAAAAATGAACGTATTCCACAGGACATTCTCTGCCATGTTTCATAGTAAGAATCTGTGCTGATTTTGCTTACTTCTTTCCTCTTGTTCTTTGTTTCATCTTGTTCAAACGGATCCACTCGACTGTCTAACAGTTGATTTAAGGTCATTTGGCCCTCTAATATTTGCTCAAGGTCATCAGTGGATGTACCTATCTCTTGCGTTTGGACAGCTGGACAGTTCATTTGAAATATTTGACTTGGAGTTTTCCTGCTATGCTTCAGAGGAGGTAGGTTATCGGAGCAGCTTGAGACACTGCCTTCAAAACACTCCTTTGTAGGAAGCATGTGGCGCCTGAAGGAACCTGTACTGTTTTGGGATAGTTTGCTCATAACCGAGGAGCCGGATCTTATTGACCCAGACCTGGACCCGGACTTGTGGGACGGGACACTCAATGTTTCCACAGAAAAGGTCCGCGAGATATGGTCATAGGGTGTGAGAGAGTCATCTCGCTTTGGCTTTACTTTTCCATCTTTGTGGTCTGCGTGCTCTTCTTCAATTGGAAACATGTGATATGAGTGTGACGTGGATCCAGATATTCTCTGTGGTAAAGCTACCTCAGATAAATGCAGTGTATCTTCAGATAGCCGCTGTGAGGAGGGTGGCCGCGTTAATTGGCAATGGGTAGGGAAAGCCTCAGACGAACCAGCCAAGCCTTCCCATGACTTCTTGAATGAGTTGTCTGCTGAGTTCGTGGCAGATGATTCTTTGACAGATTGTGTGGTGCTAGCCACCCAACGTTGTACGTATGTACTAGAGCTTTGTTCATGGCTGTCGCTATTTCCACGAATCCGATTATACAAATCATTTAGTGATGGCATGGTTGGTTTCTCTTCCACTAATCCCGGAAGAGTTTGAGAGAGTTTGTTTATTTCTGACACAGAGTAACCCAGGCGAGATTGCCGGAGGGTGTCCGCGTCCGCGCCGCTTGAGTTGGACTGGGAGTAGCATACAGCTTGTACACTTTCTGCCAAGGATGTTCTCATTTGCCTGAGGTGAATGACCTGTGATACTGTGGGCACGCTGCTCTGAACTGAGACCCTGAGTTTGGTAGTTGATGATGACCTCCTCACAACGCCAGTCTTGCTGCAGCTACTCACAGCCTTTCTCTCCACCACAGTGGTAGATTGCACCATGTTTCCGGGTACTTGTGCTATGTTGGCATACACGCTGATCTCTGTCTGGGATTTCTTGATGGAGACGATGAGGCCAATTGCCGCTGTCATCTGGCATAGGAATGACAGAACTGTTATTGATATTTCAATGAGGTTCAATGTTGTTCTAGTTTGATCTGCTATGGTGCTGTTAATCTTTAGGTTGAAACATAGCGAATTGGGCATTAAGGTTGTGGTATCACGTATGAACTCTGAGTAAATCCTTGAAGATATCAGAAGGGCATATGAAACTCCAAACGTCCATGATACAATTTTACATGCGGCCAGATATGTAGAACTGGATGTGAAGTTCACTTGACCGTGGAGGAGCATCTGGTGAATGGCAAGCATTGCCACCAGAACCACAGATGTGTTGAAACCAATATTCCATAGCAAGACTTCCACAAGGCACCAATTGTTCAGGACCGGACCTGGTTGGATGTCCATAATGATCTCCACTAGCCTCATTGGCAACATGAAAGAACACATAAACAAAGATATCACAACCAGTGAAAAGGTGAAGAAATACTCCCCAATCAGTTTTTTCTTCTTCAAATTTAAACAGGCAAGAACATTTCCAGGTATACCTATGCCCAGAGATATGATAAGTATTATACATGATACCACTGTGGCAAACATGTTGTTTTAATTATTCCTCGACGTCTATTCTGCCACAAATTATATTCTATAGTTAACTATTCAATACTTTTTAAGTCCATTTGTAAATTTTATCGTCATATCAATTGCCCAGTAAGATTTCATATACTCCATGTATCAGTTTGTATTAACTTATTGTGATCACTTAGACTCCATCAGAATGAATGACAATGTATTTGACTTTCTATTATGATTAAAGACAGTGTTCATGACAACTGTGTCCCTGCATCATCTGCTGTGTATTTATAAAGCATTTGTGTTGCGTGGTTACTGCGAACATTTTTGTTGCGAAGATACAGCGGTCCTCGCAGTTCTTAATTATCTCTTCACGTCCGCGAAGTTGGCAGCAGGGGCGGATCCAGGATTTTTTTAACCCGGGGGGCTGAAATGTGCTAAGGTAAGGGGCTCCAGTCCCGTAAAGTAAGGGGCGCCAGTTACCAAAAGCCCCCTTAGCCACAGACCCCCGGGGGCCCCCCGCCTTGATCTGCCACTGGGCAGGATATTCTATTGAATATTCTACAAAATTAGTGAAGTTTGTAGGATATTCTATAATATTCTGGAGAATATCCAACAAAATCGTGAAGTTTGTGGGATTTCTATATTACAGCCATTATTGTAGCTAATACTACATCTTGACAGCTCCCCTGACAGGTTTTTCTTTCCACTCAATTTTGGTGGAGTGAGTGCGAGGACATGGTGGAGAGCAACTCTGACTCATGCTGAACACAAAAATATAGATGAATGCACTAACAATGAAAATATATACAGCATTATTAATAATAATAATAATAATAATAATAATAATAATAATAATAATAATAATAATAATAATAATAATGATAATAATAATAATGATAATAATAATAATAATAATAATAATAATAATAATAATAATAATAATAATAATAATAATAATAATAATAATAATAATAATGATAATAATAATAATGATAATAATAATAATAATAATAATAATAATAATAATAATAATAATAATAATAATAATAATAATAATAATAATAATAATAATAATAATAATAATAATAATAATAATAATAATAATAATAATAATAATAATAATAATAATAATAATAATAACAGATTTCTATAGCGCTATATCAGACAAAGTCTGCTCATGGCGCTTAAAGCATTCATGAAAGGAGTTTTCATGCACTTTTCCCTTGCATAATATAAATGTGTATACCCCAAATTTTGCAATCAAATGTTATTAACCAACTATTTTCCCAACATAAATATATATTAATATGTATTTTTAAAAATAAAACTGAATGTCTCATCCCCTACCCCCAGGTGATTTAGGGAGCCTCATAAATATAATTTAACAATATGCTGAAGTTAACTGCAATCAATATTTAAATTTTAATCAAGTTCAAGAAATTGCATCTGAATATACCAGGTATCCATTTAGCAGTTAAAGCCAGTAGCAAATGGTCGCGAAATTGGGTAGATATACTGTAGTTCGGATTATATTTATGCTCTTATATTGAGGGGGCTAGACATAATCTAGACATGTCCACCAAGAATGTCTGAGACCCCATTAGTCAATCAAAAGTCCTTTTTAGTACTCTCCCCCTCCACCCCCCCCCCCCCACCAACACCTCACACCAGTCAGAAGGCCGAGTACATTGACTTTGTTGTGGGAAAAGGGCTAGTCCATTGAACTCAGATATATGCTCTCATATTGAAGGAGCTAGACATAATCTAGACATGTCTACCAAGTATGTATAATGCCCCATTGGTCATTCAAAAGTCTTTTTAGTACTCTCTCCATCCCCCACCTCATACCAGTCAGTAGGGCTAATTGATTGACTTTGTCGTGGGAAAAGGGCTACTCCATTGAATTCAAATTTATG
The DNA here is from genome assembly GCA_949316495.1 of Amphiduros pacificus. Lineage (NCBI taxonomy): Eukaryota > Metazoa > Annelida > Polychaeta > Phyllodocida > Hesionidae > Amphiduros > Amphiduros pacificus. Next base: position 49,914,575 of record OX439001.1, on the reverse strand, counting down.
CTCTCATATTGAGTGGGCTAGACATAATCTATAGACATGTCTACCAAGTATGTCTAAGGCCCCATTAATCAATCAAAAGTCTTTCAGATCATTTAAAAAGCATTTCTAAGTTATAAATATATTTAAAAAATGGATTTATTACGAATAAAAAGGATATATCCGCATTTGACAGGGTATATATCCTTTTATATCCTGTTTTGACCTATATCCTATAAGTGTGTGTGGATATAGACTATACTTGGAGGCATACTTTGAAAAAAAACGTCAAATATCAAATATCAAATGAACTTCACGCTCGTATAAATTTGATGTTATGTTTTTTTAGGCAAACATAAAAAGGCCTATTTTATCATTTAACCCCCAATGATCATGTTTTCCATTTATATAAAAGAGATTTACATATCTGAGATTTCAAATTTCGCTGTCCTAATTCTGCAAACTACTGCCCCCGTCTGGAGCCTCAAACTCCGAGAAGGACTGGTTCGTACTTGTTGTATGATTCCGCTCATGTCATGTATAATGCAGGGTATTTGCTTAGATCTTCCCAAATCTAAAATATTTGAATATTGGTGCTTAGATTCATTTAAAATAACATACTGTGCATTTTCACGGACGTTGCAAGAGTGCCAAACAAGTAGCAGTAAATTTGGTGAGCGTAACATGGTTGACTCTCGTTACTACAACAAATATCGAAATAAATTAATGTTCGGTGTGAAATTGACAACTGAAACAGTAATTTTAGGTGGTTTTGTATCCTACAAAGATTACATTTACATTTGTTGTTTGCCTAATCAACAGGACGAGGTTTTAGGAGATATTTTACAGTAATTGCAACATGTCAAAGACCGGAAAGGTAAGGAGTCTCTCAGATGCCGACGGCGATGCAGATGAAGTCTGTTCTCTGCTGAAGTAGGGGTTCCACAGGCAGTGCCTGAGACGTGGCGAACAGGCAGCGTATCACAGTTAGGGCCGACGACAACAGAGCTGAGGACGACAACAGAGCTGTGGTTCAGTTTATCAATTGATTACTGATGTTTTTCACACCATTCGACTTTGCACATATTAGTGCTAGAAAACAACTTGGTGTGAATATTTTCAAGAGCGCAGACGCACTTAAAAGGCTTTGAAAATGAAACCGCAGCTCTGTTGTCGTCCGCAGCTCTGTTGTCGTCGGCTGTACAGTGTGGCACTGTCAGAGAAATTCTTCACCAAATATTTATTTCCTCATCAATCTGCATAAATTTGACAGTGATATGCTTAAAACTCTCCTAGAGGCTAATGTTACATGTGGAGCACTACTGGTACTTGTTGCCAAAAGATGAAAACATTGAAAAGCATTTCTGAAAATCTATACAGTTCACTGATCTTTCACCTATTATCACCTATTTCACCTATTATTAACACAAGAGAGCGCCCTCTTTTCACCACTTCCAGGAGTAAGTTTGCTGCAGTCAAATACACATATTTTCACCCATGTAAACAAAGCCTTTTAACTGTGTTTTCAAGTAATATAAGCATCAAGAGATTAATAATGCATGCAAATTGTGAATAATAGTTTGTTTTCTCAACGGGACATACAAAAATATTTTAATGTTGAAGATTTCCCCATTAAATGTGCATCTAAAATATTCTCTGTTTTGTTCAACGACTTAAATTCAATATGGCGGCCAGTAAGCAGGAAGTTCATGTTCTGCACATGCTCACTTCAAAGAACCGCAGAAGGCCTAGGGTTGTGAACTGTATAGAGAGAAAACAAATTTGTCAAAGCTTGTATGTTTCAGCGCTATGAACAGACTTGTTTGGTATCAGCGCTATACAAATTTATTATTATTATGTGCAATTTATAAGAGATTGGGGGGGGGGTCAAAGTAACACCTCAGGTCCGATGATTTGATACTACTCTTAAGATGAGACAGTTGTTTGTGAACTGTATTAACAAGTGCCTGGATTATTATACGGTTCAAACTTATTATGATCGAGCATTTACACAATTGAGCAAGAGAATGTGCAAATATTATCCAAAAAGGTCTTTTGTACTATTGTATTAATAGGTATTATTGTATTAATGGGATGCTTTTAACCCCTAACGGACGGGAAGGACAGCAACGTCCACCACCGGTAATGGACTGGAGGGACGTTGACATCCCTATTGTTCTGGCTCAATGACGTCATTTTGTAACATTCCATTTTGCTGCAGCTTTGTTAAAATGTAATCATGATAATGACTTTAGACTGACTGGATCATGAACTTTTGATCCCAGCACTTTATTGAGCATTATGAATAACCATGGTTTTATATTTTATCAATTAAGTGTGTAGATACAGTAGTCCAGAAAAATTTGGTTAGTCCAGCCAATCAACAAAATTTAGATAGTCTAGTCACTTAGGGGTTAAAGCTCTTCCAAACTTTAACCTCTCATCATTTATTCAAACCAGGTTGCTTCTCTACAGCTTGTTCTTCCACATATATGACTGTGTTGCAGCGTATATTTATCAAAATGGTCTCCAGTGAAAAATCTTTTTAATAATGATTAGATTTTTTTTTATTTCCAAAGTTTGCATACATGTGATTTTCTGTGGGTTATTTCATATATGTTTCTTTTTAATTTGCAGCCACCAATCCCTGGATATCTCAGTAAATCTTCACAAAAAAGAGGAATTGGGTGAGTATTATGATTATTTTGGTAGATATTTGTATTAATTAATGGTAAAGCCAAAAGGTAAAACACATTAAATTTTGCACATGTAAAGCCATTGCACTTTTAATGTTATGACTTTAATAATTATCAATAATATGAATAGGAATAAAGTCATTAATTAATTCATATGCAGCATCCGCTGCACCAATCGGCTTGATCTTGGGCTCATTGGAAAGAAAAAGATGAAATATTAAGAAAATTGGAAGGGACATAGCATACATTTCTTTTATTATTAGTCAAAATAGCCAAAAACTAGTATTTCAAGCAGTGCAGAGGGAGGAGCTCACCAAAAGGTAACAGCAGTATTGTACATGAGCATATTAACATAATCTATGATGTTACCATGACGTCATTATGTTGACATCACTATGACATCACTATGACAACACTTTCCTCTCTGACGTCACTATGATGACACTTTCTTGTATGACATCATCATGTTTATCTTGCTTGCAATGTCAATATGATCTTTCTACTCCAATTATTGACAAAGGTATGGTCTGTATATAAAATATTCAGTTGAAAGAATTGTGCATCTCATAGCCTCATGCAACTGTGTTTACCTTGCTCCCAACGTCAAGACATCTTCACTCCAGGTTAAATCGTCTTTCTAATCCAATTATTGACGAAACTGTGGTCTTTTGTATGTCTAATATTCAGTTGAAAGAAGTGTGCATCTTGTAGCCTCACGGAACTGTATTTACCTTGCTCCCAACATCAAGACATCTTCACTGCAGGTTAAATCGTCTTTCTAATCCAATTATTGACGAAACTGTGGTCTTTTGTATGTGTAATATTCAGTTGAAAGAATTGTGCATCTCGTAGCCTCACGCAACGGTGTCAACTTTCATATTATTGTCGGTTCACTTGTAATAATAATAATAATAATAATAATAATAATAATAATAATAATAACAACAACAACAACAACAACAACAACAACAACAACAACAACAACAACAACAACAACAACAACAACAACAACAACAACAATCATGATGATGATGATAATAATGATGATGCACTTTTAATGTTATTGTGCATAATGGCAAAAGGGCCATAATGGATTTGGGCAAATATATATTTTTCAAAGTCAGAGTTCATTAGAATTAAGAAAAAATGGATGATAACAAAATGTGTAGGATTTTAATGCAAGTAGACCTCTGTCATACCATTCATGCAACTCCATTGAGGCTTTTAAAATTCATTTATTCTTTTTAATGAAACACAAGTCCTTTAGGATCTACTTTCTTTTTACACCAAAACAGAAATTTTGAAAAAAAGTATGAGAAAATTACTCAACTGCTGAACATAGATCCCTTTACATGTGTGTTTTCCAGTGATGATACTTGACTCATACAGGTACATTTGGTTTGAAAATAATAATAATTTAATATACCATAAAAGTATAGAAATCATTTGAAATACTTGATGTCCTGATATATTTTTTACTGGAAAAAGGTGGCATAGTTATACATCACAACCAAAATATCAGATTTTATCAAGTCAAAATACTAGATAGAAATGGTTCTGCCAATTGTAAGACCAAATAATAAAAAAAATATGATTTTTAAATAGCTTTGGAAAGTGTTCTTGGCAATATTTATATTGATCCATGTAAAACAGATTACACCAAAGAGAAAAATGAAGGTAAAATATACATTTGAGACTTTTAAAAATCTTCTTTTTTTGATAATTGTCATCATTTACCTGATTGGCAAACACTCCCTTTATTTCCAAATTTTACAACACAGAAAGAAAACATTTGTTTCTCTTGAATCACATGAAATGTCCTTGTGATCAAAACAATACCAAAATGGTTAAATACAAGCCTTTCTCTGTTAAGTAATCTACAGAACTAATTTGCTTGTCTTAATTTCTTACAAAACTATTTCAAGGGAAATCAAGACAAAATAGTATTTTGCAACATATACATTTATTTATAGATATGTGCATTCAAATATAGCAGTGCTAAAATGTTGATAAATATATTGATTAAATTGATTAACACATTGATTTATTTGTACCAGGAAATCTATTTTTACATGGTAAATGTGCAGCTGCTCAGATGGTATCTATTTTAATCCTTTTTGACATCTGCCACTTGGGGTTCTCATCGAAAAGATCCATATATACCCTTAGGGTCTGTGTGGGTAGAGCTCTGTGTAAAAGTCACACCTACCGGTACCTCAAATGGGTGAATATAGAAAGGCTCAAAGAATGTTCACAAATGGTTCAGAGCAAGACATAATTCTAGCACTATTTATTGAAAGATGAGATTATAAGGTATTAGGTACAAGGTACAAAATGGAAATGCACCTGTGTACTTGTCACAGCTATTGATACCTAAACAGGGAACTAGACTCCTCTGGTCTATGGATAATAATGACAATATAGTACCCAGAACCAATTTGAGGACATAGGTGATAGGGCTTTTGAGGTGTGTGCCCAAAGTCTGGAATGCCCTGCCCTTGGAAGTGAAGAACTGTAAAACACTAAGTAGTTTTAAATCTAAACTTAAAACTCATTTGTATAAGAAACATTGCCTGCAAAAGCGCTGTGAGCAGACCTACCGTAGTCTGATATAGTGCTATATAAATGTTTATTATTATTATTACCTTGAAGTGCCTGTGTGGCAATGATTTACCAGAGGATAGTGGCAATCATGGTGTGATAAATGACCTTTTTGAAATGCTTAGTAATGGCATACATTTAACATTAAATTTTTATACTTATCCTTTATCCTTATCAATGTCTTAGAAGAATCAAAGCAGCCTGAATACAATTTTATTCACATTTTGCAGTGATCGTGTAATAAGGTTTCGCTGTTCGTTACAAAATGCTATCTATGATGTGCTTAAAAATCGTGGATGGCAGGAGGTCACTGGGTAAGTATATATTTTATTTGTATTTTATAATGAAATTATTACTCATGAACACACTCTCTTTAAAGCATTTATGAAATCAGATTTTCAAGCTCATTTTCTTTACATGATATAAATGTTTATACCCTAAACTTTGTGATCAAATGTTATTACCCATCATATTATCCATACATAAAGTTCTGTGTCATTTGAAATGAGATAAGTCTTCTGTTCAATCTAAATCATCATTTGTCATAAATTTGCTTAGCTGACCAATGATCTTGGTTTACAGAGGCCTAACTTGTGTGTCTATTGGTACAGGCCTAACACCCCTACAGACCACAACAGTAGTTTCAAGAGTTCTGCACAGTTCTTGAGACTTGCAAAATACAATATTCATGACAGGCATATTTAGGTTGATTTCAGGGAGATAGCTTGTTTATATCACAAATTTGTGACCACATATCATTCAAACATACCCCAAATCTCAGTAAAATTGTCATGACCTCTGTAACTTCATGAAAGCTTTAATATTATGTTTTAAGATAAAATTAATTCGCAACTATGTGTCTTTTTTTTACCTATATGTTGTGGCATATTGCTTTTGATACACTAAGTGTCTTTAAGACTAAAATATAATTTAATTTATCCTAATATTGGATAAAAGTTCCCAATATGACCTGTACTAATAATATTGTATATGTAGTCCTTTCGGATTACTATGTATCATCGCCTCAGAAGAGTGGAAATTTTTTCCCCAAGAATGAATGGTAAATGTTGCCCTTGAGGGATGTGTTGGATGTGTGAGGGATGTGTGAGGGATATGTGAGGGATGCGTGGGAAATGCGAGGGATGCGTGGGATATCACCCAAGAGATAGATGTTTTTCCTGATGTCAGTGTATTGATACGGGTGGTAATATTTCCCACAGAGATGAAGATGAATGGGATTTCTTCTGGTGTGATCGGGAATGGCTGCGCTGGAACTTCTACACAGTCATACCTAATGAGTTTGCTAAGATCTGTCACTTCAAGAACCATTATGAGGTCAATAATGTAGTGTGTTTGTACAAACCTGCTTTTAAGAGGTTTTAATCCCACCTTACATAAATATATATATATATTCATTCTTTTTGTTGACCTTGAAAAGTTAATTTTGGAAATGTCCAAAATAAACTTTTCAAGTTTTCATGCTGCTTTTTAAAAATAATCTGTTTTAATGCCAGTGATTGTGTTATTTGCAAAGCACATACATTATGAAAAGGGGAAAAAGACACGTCTGAAAACTGACATATACATATCAACCCACATATACAAGAATATTCTTCATGGAAACTGACTTTCAGACTACCAAACACCAAAAACTGACATTTGATGACTTTGTTCACCAAAGTAAAAGATGTTTGACATAAGAAACGGTGTTAAAAATATTTTACTTCAATTCAGATGCTCAAAAGACAGTTTCCAAAGCTGACTGTTTAATATACTTGTGGATCACAGGTAACATTCATAAATTTCATAAATTGGACAAATATTATCTACAAAAATGAAAATGTCCAAAGACACTACATGTACTTTTATGATTCTTCCGGCCTGAGATTCAATCACTAATCTTGTAACCAGCTTTGGCCCCTTAAGTGTTAAGATTTGAGAATAAAGAATATTCATATGGTTAACTCATTTTTGGAAAGTTCTATCATTCTTATTTTGGTAAAATCACACTATATTGAAAGCTGATACATGAATTTAAAAAAAATATATTTTTCTCCCTTTTGGTAAATGTCAGATATGAAGTAAAACTTTGGATCATCCTTTTTGGTTCTAGACACCTATAGGTTTTAAACAACATTGAATTTCGCCAAAACAGAAAAATAGTTTTGTAATTTAAGAAAACATCAGTGAAAAGGCTTCTATTTTTTGCTGCCAAAAGAAACTGAGCAAATAATTCTATGGGGAAATACTGATTACCAAACCCATCACTGCACTACAGACTGCAGGTATGATCCCTTGTGGCATTGCTTCACACGCTTTGTTCTCAGGGAATAATTAAGCATATTTATCAATAGATTAGAATATCCTGTATGCTCTAAGTAGAGATCAAAACAATCCACAGAACTTGAATTGCTATGAAAAGGCAGACTGACTAAAGGGACAGCAGAATTCAATATTTGAAGGCAATGAGAAGAATTTTAAACAGAATCAAAGCAAAACCTGCACTACATTCTTCTATTTTACATTGCTTTTTAAAAAATTCAAATCTATTAACATTTACGGTATTTCAAATTGAAAACTCAATGTTTTTATTTTTGTGGAATGGTATCACATTATTCTGAATTAGTTGAAACCTTTGAGATAACGCAGAATCCATGTGACTTCATATTGAACACTTCATAAAACATAATTCTGAAAGTGGAATTTATTAATTAATTTTATTAATTAGAACTGTGTCTACGCAAAGGTATATAGATATAAAGACCTTGAGACAGTTGCCATAATGGACCTTTTACTTCAATAGAGTTGTCCAGTTTCACAGAATATTGTCCACTGGAAATCAGCAATTACCTTTTTGTGTGTGGGCAAAGGTCATAAATCTCATTTCTCCATTATCATAATAAATAAACCTCCTCATATAATTACAATAATACTTAATGACACACATTTCATACTGAAAACCCATAACCCAAGGACATAATAACCACAGCAAATGACAGTATACCTTGATTTAGACGCACTTCATACATAACATGCAACTTGGAAATTAGTAAAAAAAGAAATACTTCAGGAAAAACAGGTTGTGCTGAGAATATTGTCACTTGATGCAGTGACGATTTTCGCAATTCACTTTCCCTTTTAATCCATTAATTTATAAATACATAGTTGAGGGCATAATTGGCATTTGATGCAGTGATGGTGACTGGGACTTCTATTGGTGTGACGTGGGGTGGATGAAGGAATATTTTGACCACTACTACATGGAAGAACACATGAAAATCTGCCACTTCAGAAACCACTATGAGGTACACCTCGCTTTCTGTGCCACACTCACTCTTTGATTTTTGGGGTTCAGGCTTTCTTGCAAACTAATACTTTTAATACCCACTCTTTTGAATTGAAAATGTGTTTAGCTGTAAATGATTTTAGTGTTGAGATTTTTACAGTTATGATATATTTTGTAATGCATTTTATTAGTTGCATTTTGTTTTGACTTGAATGCATTTCAAGATCTTTTGAATATTCAAGGAAAGTTTTAATTTTCAATATATTTGTTATTGATAACACTTGCAAATATTAAATAAAAGTTTTGATTTTTAACATATTGTTGTTATTAATAGCACTTATGTGAATCAAGAGTTTAATTTTACATTAATTGATCTTTATTATGAATCATAAAATGCACAAATATTTAAGAATTTAATGATAAAAAAATAATTTCAAAAACGTTGAAGTTGGTTCAGAAGATAAAAATGTGATAACTAAATTTAGTAATATTTGATTTGCAATGTACTTATTTAAACTGGCATTGGTGTTTGAACGAGTAGCTGACAAGGAAGAACTTGATGGTGAAGAACTTGAAACGTTATCGCAAGCAGGTGGAGAGAGAGCTGGGCAAGTTAGAAGCTGCCAAGTATCCTTACTTCCCTTAATTGACAGATTTAATTTCCTGCTATTTCTCAAATTAGATCATTTATATCTCTAAGCTAAACTTTGCTGATACTATTGTAGTCATCTTGACATTCATCTCTCTTTCAGACTCTCTTGGTTTAGACATCCAAAAAATCAAATGATGGCCCAAAATCTGAAAACATAATTTATATTAAGATTTTAAAGTTTATATGTAACTTGTTGACCTTGGTATTAAATGTTCAATATCATAATATTTTGAACTTTTAACATTAACGCTGTGACCTTTGACCCTGAAAACTTTTCCAGATGAATTATCTTTTTATTTATACAATAATGCAATATTCTTAACTCATTGCCAGATGTGATTTTTTCCCAATGACTTTTGAATTACCGGTAAGTTTGACAGAACACATTTGTAATAATTTTTTGTGCAAATTATTTCATTTTATATAATATATTCAAATTTCTCCTGGAATCAAGTTATTTAAGGTCAGATCATGTTCTGTACAAGAAAAATTGTGAAAATACTTTGTTACATTTTTATAACTTCTAAATTATTCCATTTGCATAACTTTAAAACAAAGCTCAATTAAAATTTATGATAAAGGTATAATTAAAGTTCAGAACCAAATTTGGGAATTTACCAGTTGCTTCACATCATCAAATGTTTCTGAAAGCTTCATTCTCTTTTTGTTTGTGTCAACCAGTTTTCAAAATTGTGTTTCAAATTTCTTTAACAACTAGTGAGGCTTTGAAACCAAACTATTTACATTGTATTTGCAAAACTAACATTTTGTTTTTTTTCCAGTCTGAATACCACATATTTGTGGAAGAATTTAAGAAAAACCCAGGACAGATATGGATCATGAAACCAGTGGCCCGAGCGCAAGGCAAGGGCATCTTCTTATTCAGGAGACTCAAGGACATCACAGACTGGAAGAAGGTAAGTAGAGTAACTTGTTAGGCTTATCCATTCTATCATGTGCTATGGTAAGCACCATTCTTTTTTTTCTTCTTTAAACCTGTATGAGGTAAAACGTCAAACATTCCGTAAACAACGTACTATGACATAGCAAATGATTGCTCATGAAAGCTTGTCTGGTACTGTTGCTATGGTATAAAATTTATGTCAAAAATAGATGCCTGACGCATTTGTCACTCAGAGTGACTCTTCAGAGGCTAGACCTTCAGAGGCTAGACCTCAAGATTTTGATTGTGTACCTGAGGGAGGTAGAATCAAAACATTCTGTAAACAATGTACTATGACATAACAAACGATTGCTTATGAAAGCTTGTCTGGTACTGTTGCTATGGTATTTACTGTATTATCCCTAACTGCTGCCCTGGGGACGGAAACATTGCCTCTGATGGGGGGGGGGGGGGGCACTAATATGTGACTGGCTGACATGCCAAGGCCAGGGTTCAAAATTGACTGTTTTTCAGATTCACAATAGATATTTAGTAACTAAATGGCCAAATCTTGTTACACATGAAGAATAGTTTTATGGTAAGAAAAATTGTGCAGTATTATTCAATATATTTTAGATGAACTAATAAAAATGAATATTTCAGTCCAGACACAAAACAACTAAGTATTGAAAATGACAATCTTTTATCATCAGTGCTGAGCCCTGTAGTTCCCCCACTTGACCACATGCCTATAGGGTAATTAACTAATTAAGTTACAAGAGGCTGGGGTGTGCTACTGGGCACCATACTGTGACCCACATGTGACCCTCACCCAGCATTCAGGTGTAAGATCTTACACATTGATGCAACATGGGGAGTTAATTACAGTGTAACATCACTTGAAATTGAGAAATATTAAACAGGTGTTTGTGGCAATCATTACAAGGGGTGTGTGCTTTCTTTGATATGTTTGCATGAGTATTGCAAGTGAAGCCGTGAGTACTGTTTACATATTAATTACTGAGATAGCAAACCCCTGTGGATTGTAAGTCTGCAGCTCCACTACCCCAGTTACCAAGGCCTGGTCTGCAGATTTTGTTATAGTTATTTCGTATTTTGAGATATGATATTTGAAATAATTGTAACTTGTATACTTGTACAGACATATTTATGAAACGGTTGAAATGGTTAATGAATGGCAGTTAGGGTTTATGAATAATTGTTATGGTTTATGAATGGTTGTTATTCTTTAAGAATGGTTGTTATTCTTTAAGAATGGTTGTTATTCTTTAAGAATGGTTGTTATGTATCATATTATATGTGAGGAGGGCAAATCAGAGACATGTTAAGAATGAAAGGGAGATAGAATTTTTAAAAGTAATATTAAAGGTAATAACTTAATTATAATAACTTTATAACTTATATGACAAAGGTGGCCCTCTGATATGACAAAATTTGCCATTTTTGCCTCCATATAGCCATTATTGGGAGAAAACAGTGCCATAGGGGGAAGGGTAAGTTGGCACACTAAGCTTAACAATATCTAACCAATACAAACACAGAGTAGAAAGCACAGTGCCATGCATGAACTGTTATACTGACCTCTTATAGCAGAAGCATGATGCTGGAGGAGATGCTAAATTGTTGCCTCCACAACTCCTATTTCACAGAGTGTCCAGACTGTAATTGTGTATGGAGTGAATGCACTGGAACTAAACTCACTGAATGCTTCCACGGGGAAACTGTTGTGATAACTGTATAGTGATAAAGTGTGCCTGGGAGAGAGGATGCGCAGGAGATGGCTCAAATACTTATCTCAATCAGATGCAATGGTCGCAAGCATTTCTATCATATATACCCTCATAATTTGTTCAAATCTTGCCATCAGTGATCTTTCTTTACTTGGTTGTCTGCACTTGGGTATTTTGGGTGTCTAATGAAACTCTTGAAGTTGATTGTTACTGCAACATGAACATATGCAAAGATCAATGTGCACTGCCAGATTGGATGTACAGTAATATTGCTGCCCATTTGTCTCTTCTTGACCTGTAAAGCTGAGAAAATACTAGCAATTCATAATCCATTTAGGAGAACTTTGGTTGCAAAAAGTCGAAAGTTTATTTATAAACAAGAATCTGATGGTTACTATGACTTCAGTTAGAATTACTTTGCCATGCATATGTAGCGCCCCCTGCCAGTCATCATTATCAATGGTTAATTTGAGAAGAGTTCCGGTTTGTGTAGTTTTCACTCTGGACAAAATATGTTTTTCTATTTTATTTTATTAGTGAAGTTGAATCCTCATGATGACTGTTATGATTGCACAAGCTGAGAGTGGGATGTGAACCACCACTGATTTGAACAAATCTCCTGCACTGCCTCTCTGCCAATGAGTTTTATATCTGATATATCATTAAAACAAAATATATAGTGACAGTGTCAGCACCCTGTATCTGCCCTTTTTAGCTCTGCTGACTTATTGAAGTCGCAGAGCTTTAGGAGTGGGAGAGTCTGTCTACCCATCTGTCCATCCCTCTGTCAATATTTCTGTAAAAATATTCTTCTCCAAAACTACCAGTAATGTATATTTCATATCTTATACAGAGGAAGATATAGAGGTGAAGATTCAGATTCCTTCAAATCTTAGTGACGTCACCATTGACATTAGTGCAGTGACCTTGAGAGCACAAATTTTGTACGCAGAATATCTCAGCAACCACTTACATGTATAAGATGAAATTAAATCTTGGCATGCAGAAATGTCTTAGATCATAGCTTTGCCTCCTCATAGTTTTTTAGACATGTGACCTTTTACCTTGATACATTGACCTTGAATTCAAAATGTGTATACATGCAACATCTCAACCATTAAAAGTGAATAAAAAGTAGTTCATATCTGTTATATATCAACACTATATTGAGCACCATATAATTCTTTTTACAGATTTGACCTTTGACCTTGATGCTGTGACCTTTATATTATTATACAGGCCATATCTCATCAAATGAATAACAAGAGATACTAAATATTTGGCATGCATGGAAACCACAAATTGTTGTCAGTGTTCGCTTAATGATTTTGACCCACATTCAGCCAGCTAACGTCAGAAATTTATCTTCAATATCAGACTTTTAACCATGTATGCTCTTTGTCACAAGCTATGGTTGGACTGAGACCCTATCGTGGTTGTGATTTTGTAACAGCAAAGAACAAGGTTGGCAACCAGAGAAATAAAAGTCTGAAGCACCCAGTGTTTCGTAGGAGGTGCACCATCACTGTCCATATCTTATAAATGTGTGAAAAGAGACTGGATCGGCCTGCAGAGCCTGCAGAAAGTTTGATAGTTACATATTTCATGTGTTTTCATTTAAGTCAGCAGAGCTATCAACCCAGGAGGTTATGTTTTATTCCAAGCTTATTTTGTTTTTAATATTATTTGCAGTATTTTATTATTTTTGTTGGCTTTGCTCTCCTTGAACTTTGTTTGTGCTTTGATGCTATTCTAGTTTTCAAATTTTCTTTTTGTTTACTTGTGCCAAAGCAAGCAAGTAATTTGATTTGGTTATTGATGTAATTATGTAAATTATTGGGTTCAAATAATATTTAAATGTTATTTTTTATTGATGAAGGACAACGATATCAAGATAAACTTCAAGTTATTTCTAGATTGCTGAGTGCCATTGCTCTATATTCTGTGTAATAACTTTCTTAGTAATCATGCAAGAAACTAGTTTGTGTATCAAAATAACTGCAAGAATCGTCTTTTGGTAAAACTATAATTTTGGATTTCTGACATTTTTTTAACAAGCTAAAATTAAACATAATATATGAGGGCCATTTTAAAAATTCAATTCATCAAATCTTTTCATGTGGAACCAATTGGGTTATTAGTCCCAATGCCTTGTGAGTAATATCAGAACAGTTATTCTTTTAATTACCGGTAAGACACAACACAATACTTATTTAAGTATGAAATTCTGCATTTTAAGCATTGTCAATGGGGTATTTACTTTCTATGCAACTTTTTTATGCAAATTTATCAAATATAATACATTTACTATTACTGGTCAGTCTGTCATGATCTTTTCCCTAAAATGTCTCATTTTGCATGTCCTATGTGAAAGATTTGCTTTTTAAAATTATTTTTTCAAAGTCAGTTCTTTGAAAGTCAGTTGTTTCCAACTGTTTACAAATGAAATATGCGATAAGGTTATTTTCCAAATAACCTAGAAAATATTGTCTACAAATGTACTATTAAACAAAAAAATAATGGTTAATTTAGTGAAAAGACACAGTGGTCAGTAAAACTGCCAAAAGAAAATAAATCTAGGTTTTTTAAAAGCATTAAATCTTAGGCCTAACAAACTATCATTTGAACAGAAAAAGATGTTTAAATATCGAGCATTAAAATTGGCCAGGAATAGTCAAAATTACTGTGAATAGAATTCTGAGTGTCTTTAAAATGATAAGCAACAAAAGATGTATATTGCCATACTCATGCAGCAGGTCCTGGCAATAAATGTGAAAAAGAATTGCATTAAATTCTGTTTTAGGAAAAATAAATAATATTTTTTTCCAGCATCCAAGTTTTATCAATATAAGGAGATTAGTTTCAGTTTCTGATTATGGAGAAATATAACTTTCAAACAACAAGCATTATTTTTCAAATTTAATACTTTTAAATTTCAAAGTAAATTGACACTCTGACATTATTCTGAAGGCAGTATTTTTGATCATATGATTAGTGCTAATTTCCTGAGCATTAGCTATCACAGAAACCAGAAACAAGATATTAAAATGTTCAGCTCTAAAGATAATACATCTCCCTCATTCTGCAAGACTTGACAAAGCCCCTATGTTTTCTGCTCACAAATTTCCTTCAGCAGATTGTTGTCTCGGTGGTGGAAAGGGATACATGATATGAGAAATGATTTGCTGGCCAGAGTTGACACTGTTTGGCATTGTAGGGTGAGTACCAGGCACAACCAGACCCCAACAAGGAAGCCCCAGAGACCTATGTGGTGCAGAGATACATAGACAACCCCTACCTTATTGGAGGCCGAAAGTTTGACATGAGAGTCTATGTTCTCGTCACTTCGGTGAGTTTCAAATATTAAGTACCACACAAAAAAAAAGTGGGTTTTTTTTCTCATGATATTTTTTCCATGATTGCTTGACACTTTATGTGTCAGTGAGTACCACTCAGGATATACTTGGTGCCGATTGCTTAACACTTTATGTTTCAGCATGTGTCATTCGGGATATACTTGGTGCTGATTGCTTGACACCTTATGTGTCAGTGTGTACCACTCAGGATATACTTGGTGCTGATTGCTTAATTTATGTTTCAACATGTGTCATTCAGGATATACTTGGTGCTGATTGCTTGACACTTTATGTTTCAGCATGTGTCATTCAGGATATACTTGGTGCTGATTGCTTGACACTTTATGTGTCAGTGTGTACCACTCAGGATATACTTGGTGCTGATTGCTTAATTTATGTTTCAACATGTGTCATTCAGGATATACTTGGTGCTGATTGCTTGACACTTTATGTGTCAGTGTGTACCACTCAGGATATACTTTGTGCTGATTGCTTGATACTTTATGTTTCAGTATGTACCACTCAGGATATACTTGGTGCTGATTGCTTGACACTTTATGTTTCAGCATGTACTATTCAGGATATACTTGGTGCTGATTGCTTGATACTTTATGTGTCAGTGTGTACCACTCAGGATATACTAAGTGCCGATTGCTTAATTTATGTTTCAGCATGTGTCATTCAGTATATACTTGGTGCTGATTGCTTGACACTTTTTGTTTCAGCATGTGTCATTCGGGATATACTTGGTGCTGATTGCTTGATACTTTATGTTTCAGCATGTACTATTCAGGATATACTTGGTGCTGATTGCTTGATACTTTATGTGTCAGTGTGTACCACTCAGGATATACTTTGTGCTGATTGCTTGACACTTTTTGTTTCAGCATGTACTATTCAGGATATACTTGGTGCTGATTGCTTGATACTTTATGTGTCAGTGTGTACCACTCAGGATATACTTTGTGCTGATTGCTTGACACTTTTTGTTTCAGTATGTACCATTCGGGATATACTTTGTGCTGATTGCTTGACACTTTGTTTCAGTATGTTCCCTTGAGGGTGTGGTTATATCGTGCAGGTTTTGCTCGCTTCTCCAACACCAGGTTCAGCATAGACTCCATAGATGACAGCTGTATCCTTACATCTGATATACACATTCATCATATGTGTGACCTATGCTGGGAATGTTTAATATTAAGGTCCATGACAGCAAGCAGCAACATATTTCCACTCCATTCCCAAAACTTCTGCTTTTGATACATTTTTGTAATTTTTGTAATTTTTACATCTTACCAGACAGAATTGTATGAGTTCAAAGAAGTCAAATAATAATTGTCAATGTTGGATAATGTAAGTTTCATTTCCTGTTCATGATAGCAAGTTTTTAAAGGAATTTACATATGTTTCACTAGAAAAAGGTCATCAGCCTAATTGATACCAAATATGGGTATGATTATTTTCTAATGATATTTAGACATAAGTACATGTAAGTTGCGTGTAAATATAGCTATAATTATACTTTGTGGAATGGGAATCCAGATTTAAGATTACAACAGTACCTATGCATGAATTAACTGATACTTTTTTTAATTTAATATTTTTTTAACAATAAATGCATGTTAATTAAGATGAAAAAATTAATGTTTATGGTGAAGGTTTATAAAAAAAATAGAACACAGTGCATGCCTTAATGAGTCACTGTAGATGTTCACCTGACCAATGTGGCCATACAGAAGACAGCACCTGACTATGATCCTGAGAAGGGATGTAAATGGTCCTGTCAGTTGCTACGTAATTATCTCACAGCCAAACATGGCCATGAAACCGTAAGTCACTAACTCACCATGTTAAATGGTTTCGCTTAGCTTGGAAAGCTTGCTTAATATCTTAGTTATGATATCTTTCATCCATCATCCAGCTCTGCTGATTCTCACTGCTCGAGTTTCAATATTTGTGATCCACCAGGTGTCTCTTATGTCTCGTTCAATGCATTCTGGGATAGGTTCGTGAAAATGATAACTGATATGATGACCACCATTCTGTATGCTGTGAAGAAAATACATTTAATATTTTGGTTAAAAATACATAAAGAAAATACGTACGTAAAGAAAATAATAAAAAAAAATTCATTTTGGGAATCTTGAAAAGAAACAGATTGTTTTAGGTGTAATAAACCGACTGCTATTAACATGAAATGTAAATAAGTATTTTTTACTACGATGATCCAAGCTTACATGTTAACAAAGTTCTCCCATGTCTGAAAGATTATAACACACCAGGTGGCAGCATAGCCCGCTTGAGCAATGAGAATTTCATATGTTTGGCATTTTGCATGCTTTGTTTGTGGATTACTTACAAAATTCTATTTGCTTACCTTTTATTCCGACTTTGATTTTGTTTTTTGATCTAGTGTTAAAATTTATACTGCATGTGACAATATATAGCACACAATTCTATGAGGGTTTTAATAAATATGTCACGGAAAGGGCATTCACATAATTTCTCATATGAGCTGAAGGCTGTGTCTGATGGGTTAACTTGTTATCCTGGATATCTGTGAAAGAGACCTGTTACATGACAATTCAGTAAGGCAGGACTAAGTATCTGCAACAACTCTTCATGATATGACTGAAATAATGTTGAAATTGATGAAAAACCCCATACACACAGTGCATGTTGTATGGGCAGTACATGTATTTAATAAAGTTTAATTATGTTTATAAAAGATGATCATCAATCATGAAAGATATTAACATTACTACCAATCCAGGCACGGGGACAATATGACCACAGACTTTAGGCTGATGACACGTCTCCTTCTTAACCATGGGCTTTGACCTACTTCAAGTCATCTACCTAAATACCCTATCAGAATGACTTATGGATATTAATTGACCAAATCTGTATATGACATATGGATCTGACATATGTTGGGGTACAAATCTATCAAAACTTAGTAACCAATTCATAAATGTAAAAAAAAAATTAACAAAATGAATTTCAGTCACACACATAATCCTCATCCAGATTCTCAGCTTCCTCACAAAAACACTGTTACACTCACTTGTATACACAGACAGGATTCATTTTTTAGTCATTCAAAGATTGTTAACAATTTACTTTTTCCTCTCTCTTGTAGTTCAGCATTCAATATGGATGTTCATCTGTGTCATTATATGTCAAATACCTTGGACACCATATCTCGATGCCCTGTATCACGGATTTACCAAGCATTTTGTGTTGACATTTGTTATGATTTTTTTATTTCCCTGATGGATGACCTTGGCACATTTTTCAAGGTCACAAGGCATGTAGAAAATCTTCCATAACAACAATATCTCAAAAAATAAGAACAAAATCAACAAACCTTGAGGCCATCCAGTGGAGATCACAAATTGATTAGCATATAGATGAGATGACCTTGATCTCCTTTACAAGGTCATATCTGACAGAAAATCTTCCAGGCAGAGCACATTCATCAAAGTTGCCTGTTATTTGGTGACCATCAGGACTGAGGAACCCTCCATGCCTGTTATTTTTATTTTGAATTTTTATGTTTTGCAGGATATAAGATAATTATGATTAATATTCTATCAGACATCATACATTTAGGTGTGTAATTCATAAAGTAAATATGTCATGATTACCAAATTATCCCATTTGTATTGTTTGGAGTCAGTTTTCATCAACTTCCTTTTGCTATCAAATATTGTGTCATCTATTTTCTGAATAATCCACAAAGAAGAAAAATGCATATTTGACATTACTTTGTGAGATTATTGATGTAAGATTAAAGGAACATGGATCACCTTAACATTTTGCTGTCAGATGTGCACCTTACTAATGTTGCCGTCCAGAAGACTGCGCCTGATTATGACCCAGAAAAAGGATGTAAATGGTCATGCCATCAACTGAGGAAATATATGCAAGCCAAACATGGCCATGAGGCTGTATGTTCCCTAACAAATCTTCCTGAATATTATTATTATATTGTTACTTGCATTATATTTTATAAATTCATTATGTACAATACCATAGTGCAACTGTAGGCTCTACTTCCTATCGTGGCATTGTGTCTTCATTGCGTCTATTCCCTGGATACAGCACCATAGTGTGACTGTAGGTTCTACTTCCTATCATTGTATTGTGTCTTCTTTCCTAACATATTCCCTGGATACACCACCATCGTGTGACTGTAGGTTCTACTTCCTATCATTGCATTGTGTCTTCTTTCCTAACATATTCCCTGGATACACCACATTCGTGTGACTGTAGGTTCTACTTCCTATCATTGCATTGTGTCTTCTTTCCTAACATATTCCCTGGATACATCACCATAGTGTGACTGTAGGCTCTACTTCCTATCATGGCATTGTGTCTTCTTTCCTAACATATTCCCTGGATACACCACCATCGTGTGACTGCAGGTTCTACTTCCTATCATTGCATTGTGTCTTCTTTCCTAACATATTCCCTGGATACAGCACCATAGTGTGACTGTAGGTTCTACTTCCTATCATTGCATTGTGTCTTCTTTCCTAACATATTCCCTGGATACACCACCATCGTGTGACTGCAGGTTCTACTTCCTATCATGGCATTGTGTCTTCTTTCCTAACATATTCCCTGGATACACCACCATAGTGTGATTGTAGGCTCTACTTCCTATCATGGCATTGTGTCTTCTTTCCTAACAATTCCCTGGATACAGCACCATAGTGTGACTGCAGGTTCTACTTCCTATCATGGCATTGTGTCTTCTTTCCTAACACATTCCCTGGATACAGCACCATAGTGTGACTGCAGGTTCTACTTCCTATCATGGCATTGTGTCTTCTTTCCTAACACATTCCCTGGATACAGCACCATAGTGCGACTGCAGGTTCTACTTCCTATCATTGCATTGTGTCTTCTTTCCTAACACATTCCCTGGATACAGCACTATAGTGTGACTGCAGGCTCTACTTCCTATCATTACATTGTGTCTTCTTTCCTAACACATTCCCTGGATACAGCACTATAGTGACTGTATGATTTCATCTCTTCATCAGTCACAATGCAATGTATCATATATATCTTAAAATCACTAAAACAATCAAAACAACAGGTATAATAATCTTTAGCCACTGATACATAAATACAGATATTAAAACTATAATAAAGTTTACCTTGTACAAACATCTGAGATGGGTTTTGTACC
This sequence comes from Amphiduros pacificus, assembly GCA_949316495.1. Classification (NCBI taxonomy): domain Eukaryota; kingdom Metazoa; phylum Annelida; class Polychaeta; order Phyllodocida; family Hesionidae; genus Amphiduros; species Amphiduros pacificus. The sequence goes on along the minus strand of OX439001.1, from coordinate 49,894,171 downwards.
AGTGTATAGTGAAACTACCTTAAAAAAATACCAGTTCTTCAAAGAAAAAACAATTTTTAACACAAAAAGTTTTTCAAATCTTCAAACCAATTAAAAGATTTTCAAAATATTAATTCAATTTTTGCTTTAAAACCATCTTACTCACAGTTGTAAAATCAATTTAAAAAATCCATACAGAAAGTTGCTAAGGATAAAAATCTGTGGTGATTTTGTTGATTTTTTAGTCCAAAGTGGCAACACAAGATGATTGGTCGGCCACGCTGGGCAATTAATCGATTAATTGAGTCCTTGCACTAGAAGATACATATGATATGTTGGATGTATTAATCTGTATTTAACAGATGCATTTAATGTTAACACAGGTGGAGCAGATGTTTCGTCAGATGGATGAGATTTTCATCCGAAGTTTGCTGAGTGTTCAGAAGGTGATGATCAATGATAAACACTGTTTTGAGATGTATGGCTACGACATCTTGCTGGACGCCAATCTCAAACCGTCAGTACAACTATTACTATTATTACAAACAAAAATAACATAAAAAAATGTTGTCATTTAGTTGTCAAAATGTTTATTTTATCTTAGATTTAAATCCAGGTTGTAAATGCATGATAAAATATATTGTATTCATTAATACTATCAATATCAATACTAAGTTTATGAATTTTAACTTTTAAGTTTTTATTACCACTTTTTTCAGAAAGTGCACAGCAATCTTTTCTCAGTAATGTTGAAGAAAGCATGTTTTTATTTGCCAAATTTTTTTATTTCACAATTTTTTCTTGCCACCTTGAAAACTGATATTCTCATCTTTCCACAAAATCATGATAATTCTGATACATTGAAATATCAATCTGGCCCTAATTGTTAATAATGTATTATTTACATCTGATAGTACATACCAATCATCTAACATGTTCTTAATTGTTAAAAATGCATTATTTACATCTGATATCAATCATCTAACATGTTGTCTTTGAGGGTTGAAGCAGACATTATGCTGGATAATATCTGATATTTTGGTGGTGTTGTAGATGGCTGGTTGAGGTGAACGCATCGCCGTCCCTGACCGCCAGCAGTAAGGAGGACTATGAACTCAAGTATGGTCTCCTGGAGGACGTACTCAATGTCATAGACCTGGAGAATAGGTAAACCAAGCACAACCTTCTACCACTAAACTATTTCATTATTTGTTTTTTGGAGCAACCAACCTTTTTCTGTTCATGTCAAGGCCTGATTATGTAGGGCTAAATTGAGCTCAAATGCACTTTCAGATATCTAAAGATTGTTATGTTAGAGGTTTTTGCTTGCAAGAGCAATCTCTGTACTGCTTATAAACATATTAACAGATCAAACATGTTGTTGGTATCACAACAATTTTAACATATTTGAGAGAATGGTGAGAAATGGTTGCTCCCCGGTCCAATGTGGCTATAAATATGAACCAAATAGTGAACATCACACTTTGTCTGGCTCTAACATGCTTACAAGTGAGAACAATATGTGTAAAACATGTTGCATACCTGCAGGCTGACTGGCAAGGAGAAACGTGTTGGGAGTTTTGATCTGATCTGGGATGATGGGCCGGTGATGTCTGACGACAGTCTAGACTGCACATCCAATACTGCATCCTGCCCTACTAACTCATTCCTAGGTAAGTTATTCACTGCAATTTTTAGATCTGCTGACTTCCTGAAGTCACAGAGCTTTAGGAGTGGGGATCTTCTCCAAAATACTAGTAATATATGTTTCATATTTTATATAGAGGTAGATATAGAAGTGAAGATTCAGATTCCTTCAAATCTTAGTGATGTCACCATTGACCTAAGAGCAGTGACCTTGAAGTCACAAATTCTGTATGGAGCATATCTCAGCAACCACTTATAAGAGGAAATTAAAACTTGGTATACAGAAATGTCTCAGGTCATAGCTGTGCCTCATCATACTGTTTTAGTCATGTGACCTTTGACCTTGACACATTGACCCTCGATTCAAAATTTGTGTTAATGTATAATCTCACAACTATTAAAAGTGAATAAACATATGTTTCATTTGGTTCATATGTAAACATTATTTGCACAGGACAATACCCCTTTTATCCAACATTCATTAGAATTGGTTAAAGATTTTATTACTCTTTCAGGTTGCCATCACGACAGAAAACGGCAACTGCGTCAAATGTACAAAATAATAACAGCTGCTAAGAAGGCAACGAGCCCCCCTGGAGCTTCCTGACAGGGTCATTAACATAGTGTGCATCGTGTGAGACTGTTAATAGCAACAAATGATCCTGTAAATTGGAAACTAACAAGTCATTTATCCATTAATTATCAAGGAACTGATCTCAGTAAAAAAAATGCAAAGGTTCATTAATGTCAAAATCTAATAGTTTATAAGAGCATGTTGTATTTTATATCTGAAATTTATGTGATAAATTACATTCTTATTAAATCAAGGTAGTATCAAACAGTCAGTTTCACAATTTATAAGTGTTTATCCTGATCAAGCATACAATTGTATTATTATTATGTCAAATAATGTGTCCCCCAATGACAAATTGACAAGCAGGTCCACCATTAAATAAAAAATTAAAAAGAGATACTTGTTTATGACAAAATATCAAGGATGTTAAACTTGATTAATTTATGAGATCTGTCCACTGCCATCTGTGAACTATTGCGATCAGTAATAAAAAGAAATTGGTGAAATGTGAATAAACTTATAGAAGAGAACAAATAACATGCATTTGTAGTGGCAATAAACAAATTCCATTTCATATAGCTTCAAAATATTTGTTTTAATGAAAGGAACCAATTATTTTTGCAGAAAAGGCCTTATTGTAAAATTGTTGGTGACATTTATCACCAAGTTTCTTTTTTAATTTTCACTTCAACCTCTCACTGAATATATTTGCATTGTATGTGTGTGAGAGTTTGTGTGTGTATACAATATGAAGAAAGAGAGAAATTTGAAGAAAAAAATTATATGTGTAATAATTGAAACAGTATATATATTGCATGGACAGTATGATCTGTCAAAAAAGGTTATTTATTTCAACTATGAATCTTTAGGAGTCAAATAATAATTTTTATTTAATATTTTAAAGATTACTTTGAATAGAAGAAATTATGATGACAGCATATCTTATCCTGCTGATGGCTACAGTGATATATTAAGTCCAAAGCAAAAAGGTAGTTGTATACAGTGTATTGGTGATGAAAGTAATCCAACAAAGTCAGGGTCAGTGTATTGGTGATGAAAGTAATCCAACAAAATCAGAGTCAGTGTATTGGTGATGAAAGTAATCCAACAAAATCAGAGTCAGTGTATTGGTGATGTAAGTAATCCAACAAAGTTAGAGTCAGTGCATTGGTGATGAAAGTAATCCAACAAAGTCTCTCTATACATATATATTTTTCAAAAATCACATTCAAATTAATTATTTATTTGACTTGATATTGAATTTTCCATTAGCCACTTGGGTAATGTGTATTGTTTCACTTGTAAAAGATGTATTCAAGTGAAGGTGTTAATGCAAGAATAAATTTTTACCAAAATAAACATCTTTGTCTGGGTGTCTCTCCCTTTTCAAGTGTTAACAGGATAACTTTAGAACAAATAGTGATCTTCCAAAACAGACAAGACAGACTTGTCAGTGACCTTGACATAGATTTCAAGGTCATGTAACCCAATTCTAAAATCTACTGAAAGTGACATAATGAAAAAAAATAAAGAAATTATTGCCAAACTTAAATTCTGGATGCATCTTGTCAATGTCTCAAAATTATGCCCATTTTTGTGAACTTGATCTTCATGTGACTATACTTGTGAATGTGTGAGTTGACAGCAAATGGAGATGTGCATCAGCAAACTTGACCAAAACTTTAATTGTTCTTTTGAGGTTTGACTTCATGTATATACCGTATGTGTGTGTGTGTGTGTGTGATTTTTGAGATATAACGGTATATCAAAAGGCACAAAATTGTTATTAGGTCAAACCATGTTATCCTTCCACATGCTCAGCACGTTGAGAAAAGTAGAAAGACAACTAAACCTTATTTCCATGTGTTAACAACGTTTTTCCTGGGAAATTGCAAACGTGCTAAAATTTTTGAAGCTACCACTTTACAATTAATTTAGACCCCTTTATAATGACATATAACTTTGTTATAAAACCATGCAAATGGATGAACTTATCAATTTAAAGCAGCACAGAGAAAGTATACTATTTTCTTCATGGTCTTACTAAATAAAGACTTTATGTAGTTATAAACTTTTTTTGTCACGCTATTCTTTTTCTCTATGCCACGGTAAGACTAATGCAGGCTTGCAGCATATTCAAGCCAGGAAACTGAGGCTGGTGCAATCACTTTCGGTGGGATGCCAATTGGTTTTACTGAGTAAACTTAGAGATGGAGATTTAGATGTAAGTGACATAACCATATCCACTCTGAAATTGCAAAAAAATAAAAATAAATAAAAATAAAAAATACCTAATAATAATAACTTATAGCTAATGACCAAAGGATTCGAGCAATCATAGGACTGGCTGATCATTATGAAATTGTCTTGTAAACACACAACAAATGAAACATATTTTTTGTCAAAGACAAGTGCTGTCTTTGACAAGGATACTAGCTGCCTTTCTCTGTTGTCGCTATCTCTCACTTATGCATCTCTCACTTATGCAGCTGTCTCTCCCTTGTACAGCTATCTTTCACTTATACAGCTTATAAAGCTTATACAGCTTATACAGCTGTCTCACTTGTGCAGCTATCTCTCAATGCTATAACTGTCCCATTGTTGTAACTATATCTCACTTATGCAGCTGTCTCTCCCTTGTGCAGCTATTTCTCACTGATGCAGCTGTCTATGTCTCATTGTTGTAACTGTCTCTTACTGTAACTATCATCTATGAAGCTGTCTCACTGTTGTAACTATCTCTCATTATGCAGCTGTCTTACCCTTGTACAGCTATCTTTCACTGATGCAGTTGTCTCTCACATGTGCAACTATCTCTCTGTTGTAACTGTTTCTCACTGTTGTAACTAGTTCTCACTTGTACAGCTATCTCTTATGCAGCTGTCTCTCTTGTTGTGACTGTCACATACTCTTTGTAACTATCTCTCCCCTGTGCAGCTGCCTCACCTATGCAGCTGTCTCACTGGTGCAGCTATCTCTCACTTATGCAGCTGTCTATATCACTGTTGTAACTGTCTCTCACTTGTGCAGCTGTCTCTCACGTAATAGTTTGCGTGTGCCTCTGGCGGACAGTGCGTGTAATTATCTCTCACATTTGCAACTGTCTCTCACCTATGCATAACATAATAATTGACAAAGACCAAAACGCGCGAAATTGACGGTTCTTAGCCACGTGCCCTTGTTTACGTCGGAACTGACCTTACGGAGCATGCGCAATCATGCAAGCAAACTGTCTGGGTTCGCTTGTCGTCTTCCAACTTGGTGAATATTTCGCCACGCTGTGGCACATAACATCATTAAGATAAACAATATATGCGAATTAGATTTCCATAGGACCAGGCAGAACACACGGCGTAACACAAATGTAAGTTTATAACAACATAAAGACTTGTTTCGGCGTGATAGTATGGAGCTCCTCGGGCACAATGCAAATGGCTACTCTCTCTTCAAACTATGGACAGTCTCATGTCCAAATTATGCTGTCAGCATGACTGCAGTCGACTGACAAGCATTTTGATCATTGTAGCCATCATCATTCATTCTTACATTAGTTAGTTGCACATCATTTATTGTGTGAAACGGTCATGTGAAGTTATAAATGGTTATTTGAGAACCTTAGTATAAGCAGAGACATTTAAAACATATTTTAAAAATATCTCTGGTGTAACTGTAAGAACAGCTTGTCAAACTCAATATACTCAATATTGTTGAGAAATGTTTCTCAAAACTGTTAACAAACAAAATTATTTTGGCTGGCTACAATAGACCCAAGATACAATCACATTTTACACAGATTCATGCTGGATTTGAAAGATATCTATAGAGGTTTGGAGATTTATCGCATAATTTTTATTTGTGAACAAATTTTAGCCCAAATATTATTATTATTGATCTCATGAACATTATATTATTGAAAATAATGTCGAAATATCTCATTAACCTTTAAAGGTGTGCATGTACATGTTAAGACAATGAAAAACATCACCTGCCTAATATTATTTGATTTACATCAGATTGAAGACACTCACACGATCATGTACCCATTTTAGCAAATGTCAGCCATTAAATTCTGAGGCAACTAAAAGTCTTGTTCAATTAGTTAGTTATCTAATGATTGTTCTTTCAAGAGTCAAGGGAGAGAGAAAACTTAACAAACCAAAGCTAAAATATGTCTGAATGATATGCACATTGGTTCTGAATTTCACATGTTGTAATAATGTTGTACATACTTTCTTTGCAGGTATCACATGTCATGGATATAGAACAGGATACACATATCTGCTTGAACTGCCAAGCAACAATAGTTGGTCTAGAAAACTATGTTCATCACAAAAAGGCTGAATGTCCCACAAGGAAGGCATTGCTACATAAAAGTAAAGATTCAAATACAAACAGCGATGTTCTTCAGCACAATAACCAAAGTGAAGGTATCGGGAGCTTATCACAGCAACATTCAGGGACATACCAGAGTCAGACAGGCTCGGACCACCTGCTTCAGTTCCAAGCGAATGTGGACCTAGGTGGCGCTCATGACAGCACGGTGGATCCCGTCACGGGACTTGACCAAGCAGCATCCCAAGCACCACAGTATGGAGGATTCACGCCACTGCAAGTATCACATGCTGGCAACTTTTCACCACTTCAGTTTGGTAGTCCAACACCCGCATATTCCAGATCTGGTCATCATGTAATATTGTCGCAACCGCAGTCTGGGGGGATATCTGGGACTTCTCAAGTGTTACCGCCAATGTCCCAGCACAGCAGTCTGGTAGGCCTGTCTTCTCCTTCTCGTGGCCTTACTAGCCTACAGCCTCCCACTCAACCACAACATTCAGCACAGCATGATACTCTTGGAGTAGAGGTTTCTGAGACTGTTGCCTCTCTTGTATCGAGCACGCTTAGTCCGACTACTAACAGAACTATAGATCCAAATGAAGCCTTCTATGGATCAGGAGCAACAAACAAAGATGTGGCAGACTTCATGAGTTTTTTCAACTCCTTAGAGCTTCAAAGTAAATGGAACTTTGATGCAACTAAAGCTCCAGATAAATCCAGTGAACCTCCTGTAGACCAAAATAAAACTAACGAATCAAATGAAATGGATGATGACAGACTTGATCATCAGAAAGCACTTAAAATTGCCAGCATTCTTAATGAACTAGCTTTTAGTAGTGATTCTGAGGATTTTCATGTTCCTTCTGATGCCGGTGATTTACTTAATTCAGATAATGATATTGAAGATGAAGATGATCATGAAGAGGAACAGAATGAGGATGATGATGATGATGATGATCAAAAGGAATATGAAGCGACTGAAACTCGGCAGTCACATACTGGTGGGAAATGGAAACCTGCCTCGTACCCATCACATCCCTCTCCAGACAACACAAGAGGAAAATGGAAGCCAAGTAGCAAACTGCAGGCAATGAGAGAAGCCAGGGAACAAGTTGCCACAACATCTGGCACAGGGCTAAATTTAGGGGGGAAACCCGGTGGGAAACTCAGCAGATCAGATTTATCAATGAGTGTTGACAAAGTGGGGGAAAGTCCTTCTAAAACAGGAGGGAAGTGGAAACCAGGGCAGAGGCCTAGTGGAAAGTGGCGTCCCGGGGAGGGACCGAAATACAGAAGACTTGAGTCAGATGAGGAAGATGAGATGGACGAGGATGATGAAGAGGATGAAGATGAAGATTATGATAGAAGAGGTGGGAAAACATTACCAGGCCGGAAGTTTTCACGAGGGAAAATTTTTCCAAGTGGAAAGTTTTCAAGGGGCAAAATAATACCGGAAGAGAAAGATAGTGAAGAAATTGGTGGGAGAGAAGGGAGAGGCAAAGGTGGGAAAATATTTCCCAGTGGAAAGCTCTCAAGAGGTAAAATACTGCCCATGCTTTCCGATGAAGAGGAAGATGGTAATGAGAAACCAGATGAAAGTCCAAGTGATGTGCAGACTGGAAAATATTTCTGTAAGTACTGCAACAGGTCACTTTTTTCCAAACAAAGCTTTGAAAGACATATCAGAACGTCCTATCATCAGAGGAAAAAGCATAAGGAGATAAAACAGAAAATTTCCAAGTCTATCAAAGAAGAAGAACCTATAGAATGCACTATTTGTAAAAAGTCCTATAACTATAAATATAATTTTGCTAGGCATTTAGCAAGTTCATATCATATGCGTCGAGCCCAGCTTTGTGACAGGCCAATGTTGTTGGACGAGAGTTGTCAAATACTTTTACTCCGCCAGAGCAAATATCAATGTCATATATGCAGTTTCTTCTGTTCAAAACAAGAGGATTTTATTCTCCATATGGGAACACCAGAACATCATGAGAAAACAGTCAATCTGCTAGGACCAATACTGTGTGTACGGTGTAAATTTGCTTGTAGGTCTAATGAGCAGATTTTGCTCCATCTTGAATCAGAAGAACATTTGACGATCACAACAACACTAACACGTCCATGCGTTATCAAGGAGTCCCGACATAAAGTCAAATGTCCACAATGTGACCTGATTGTTCATTCAGTTATGCAGCTTAAAAAACATCTGAAACAGAAACACAGCAGTAAGTCTAAACACGTGCAACCAAAACCCAGCCAAAGACCTTTCTGCTCATACTGTGGCAAAGTTTGGAAATCTCTCTTTTCCCTGGAGATTCATATCAGAAGAATACACACAAAAGAGAAGCCATTCAAATGTTCATACTGCATGAAATCATTTGCAGACAAGTACACACTTAAACTGCATAACAAGAGTCAAAAACATTTAGATAAATTAGTGAATGTTTCAGTTGGTGCTAATAAAGTTCTAAGTGGCCAACACGAAAAAGTCAAGCAGAAAACTAAAATGTTTAAATGTAACCATTGTGAATTCAAGTGTGAGCAGTATTCAGACTTGCGTCCACACTACATGGAATGTCATGCTGACGAGTTACATGCATGCGATGCTTGTGGTCTTACTTATGTGGATAAAAAGCAATATGAATCTCACATGAGGAGCAAAGCTCATCAAGACCAAGAGGAAGGATGCCAGAGAGGAGACGATGTTCACAAGTGCAAACATTGTGGGAAAATTTATCTGAGTTACAAGAAGAAACAGTTACATGAGCTTTCCCATAACTACATAATGACTGAGGCTGCAGCAAAGAGAAAACTCGGCCCAAATTTTGGCATAAATGAAAAGTATCATGCTTTCATGGACTCGCTTTCACATGTTAAACACGGACAAGTGGTGCATTGTCCAGAATGTAATAAAACTATGACAAGGCAAAACGTTGCACCTCATCTTCGTTCACACACCAAATCTATGCCGTTTCAGTGTATGCTCTGTGTCATGTCCTTCAGCAGTTCTCTGTCACTGCGACGTCATCTGATGTACCACCTTGATATCCGCATGCACGAGTGCAAGGATTGTGGGAAGGAGTACATGAAGCCAAGCCAACTTGAGCAGCACAAGCAGATTATGCACAATCCAAATGCAGAAAAGAAGGTGCACTGTGATAAATGTGACTCCTCATTTTTTACTGTCTACCAATTGAAACGCCACTCTGTGATTCATGAGGGGAAGTTATATACTTGTGAAAAAGAGGGATGTCATTACAGCACTCATATCAAGACAGACCTCACAACCCATATGACCTCTCACTCAGATGCTAGACCTTTCTTGTGCGATGAATGTGGCTGGTTTGCCAAAACTAAGAAGTCACTAAAGTCTCACCGCCGGACGCATAGTGGGGAGCGCAGGTTCCACTGTGAATACTGCGAGTACAAAACTAATACCAAACACCATCTGCACAGACACATGCGGATCCACATAGGTAGTCGACCATACAAATGCCCTTACTGTGAGTATACATGCAATACTCTGGATAACTTGCAGAAGCACATCACAATGACATTAAAACACAAGGGCCTGTTTTTGTATAATTGCAAAATGTGTAGCTTTGGAAGTAATAATACTAAAGATTTTAAAGATCATATGTTCAATGAGCATGGCACGAAGGAAAAAGATATTGGGCAGGTTTGCTCTACCCTTGGCATTTACAATGAAACATCTGATGTGAAGAATATCGCAGAAGGGGAATGTGCCATACCAGTCAAGGAACGGGTCGCAAAAGGAACTCTTGTGAAGAAGAGGAACAGAAAGAGATCTGCAAAGGTTCCTGCTTCGCCAGCAGCCCAGGTGATATGTGACAATGTCCCAGAGGCAGATTGTGAGGAGGTCATTATTGAATGTGCCCCAGTAGAGGAGGTCCAGGAGGTCAATGACATCATCACTCAGCCTCTCAAAGCGCCCTCTATCGACCATTCCTATGTGAGCAATGCTCTCCCACCACCTGTCACTTTCTATTATACTGGAATATTTGAATGATGTGTCAGTATTTTATAACCCCATAAAGTCTAATTATAACTGGTGGACAGATGGAAAAAAATGATGCACAAAAACAGACACCAAGATCTGTTGGATACAATTAATGGAATGAAAATAATGGAATAAAATATACAGAACAATTATTATGAAAATTAAGTTAAAGTTACACATTGTTTGATGACCTGATTGAACCAATTAATCAAATATATCCAAATTTGCTGTATTATTATTTAAAATGGAATGTGATCACTGAGATATATTAGTCATTTTTGTGTACACAAGTCCTCAGAAGGATTGTTCTTTATTAGATGATATGAAAGGCTTCATAGTATCTAACAGTGTGATCTTTGTTGAGACATAAAAAGTGCTGGAAATAGTGTTTGTTACTTATCAGTTGTTATTTTATTCAGATATGTTTTGTTTACTTTTCTATACCTTATATCAATATCTGAATCTGTAATAATCGGCACAATAGAAAAATGTTAGGCAAAGGAGCTAAAGAAATGATGACAAGTTGTAGCAATAGCCAGTTAAAGAAAGGGAAGGGATATATATATATAAGGCTATTTTGAAATGATGCAGATGACATTGATCAAAGGAACTCCAACTTCACTGGAATTTGAAAAGGAAATATTTGAGCAACTGTGATGATGACCTTTCCATGACCTTTTCAAACTTTGCCTATTTTTTTAAACTTGTATAAACTTTATTTTTACATATGAAGAAATATACAATAAGCTGTTATCATGCAGCCAGTATTCAATTATGCATTGTGCATTATCATTACTCATCCAACATATGTATTCATATTCTCCATGCAGTGTGTAAAAGCTTCTCAGAAAATCCTGTGTGCAGTTTTGAAGGCTGCTGAACATTACTGCATTTAGCTGAGAGCAAATTGTTACAGTTGACAAATTACTTTTGTTTTCTTTTTTTTCTTTTTTTTTTTGATCAAGTAACATTGCCAATATATTGCATGGAATTTATAAAATACATAATTTATTCATCACACTATATAATTTCAAGTTTCCGTCCAAAATGTCTCTACATCATTGATTAGATATTATGCGTAGAGGAATGAGGATCGAACCAGTCCAGGAGCATTTCTACAGTAAATGGGACTTGACTTTTTAAATGTCAATGATGTAGAGACATTTTGGACGGAAACTTGAAACAACGTATGGGGCTGTCACATCATGGCGTTTTTGACATTTGGGGAATGAGTTTGCAATCTTGACAGAACGTTGAGCTCCATTAGTGATAGCTATTAGATTTTTTTTTAAATCATAACGAAATGGAAAAAGAACTGAGCCTAATGGAAAATAGATAGCATTAGTTCCTTGAAAATGTTTTTCCTCTGCAATTTGGCCAGTATCAAAATATCTTGAAATTCTCTAAATATTCGACAGCAGAAAAAGTTTTGGGGATGTTTAAAATTTTCCAACGTTTTGGCAAAATGTTGCCACCTCGTTACTCTTGCGTCCAGGTTGTTCCTAGCTTGTTCTTGGGATGTTCCATGGATGTTGTTGAAAATTGGATATGTTTTACTATTCTGGTGGATGTTGTGACAATGGGCCAGGAACAAGAAAGAAAAGTCGCAAATTTGTCATTGGTTTTCTTGTAAAATGCAGAGGTAACTTCATAGACTCAGTCAGCCAGTTCCCTGATCGCTCTGATCATGTTTCACACAAACTTCAATGTAATGTCTCAACTGCGTTAATCACGTTAGCACCACCTCAAGACAAGGATTCCCACTTGTTCAAACAAGAAAGCATCCAGCCCATTGCCATTTTCTCCGTTTTGGTGTATTTTTTTACACATCTCGATTTATATAAACCTCTCCTCGTTCCACATGTTGCGTTACTGTGTGACAGCACCATTAGTGATAGCTATTAGATTTTTTTTAAAATCATAACGAAATGGAAAAAGAACTGAGCTAATGGAAAATAGATAGCATTAGTCCCTTGAAAATGTTTTTTCTCTGCAATTTGGCCAGTATCAAAATATCTTGAAATTCTCTAACTTGCCCAACAATGCCTTAGTTGGCAAAACAAACTTCCGATAGATGTTTGGGGGCCACATTTAAGGAATTTGCATGATATTTTCTCTTGAAGTCAAGATAAGGTTAAATTTAGATGGCCTGACAAATGCTTGCCCAAAACATATTGTGATTATAAACATACTTTTTAAATGCATAAATTAGTCTTACAATACCCTTCTCAGGGCCCTTCTTATAAGATTATTGTCATCAAGTTGTCAGTATGATAGACTGTGTACTGTATGTTGACCAGGACAGGCACCCACATTCTTGTCTTAAGATTATTCTTTGAGAACAAACCATACATTTTATTCCATACTTAAGTATTTTATTAATAAGCAAAAACAAATCCATGATCATATTTGCATGGACTGAACACTTTCCATATGGATAGGAAAAGTTAACTCCAAACAAGATTCCAAGTTGTATTTCCATAGATATTTTATTATTTTGTTTACATGTTCATTAATGATATACAGATGACAGTTCAAGTGTGGACGGATCGTCAATAATTATCATTTTAACAATGAGATTGCATGGTTAGGAACAGTTTGGAACCCCTCAAAAGTAGAAGTTTTGCTCAATTCAATTATTTTCAACTCTTCTTTTCCTTTGTTGATGGAAAAAAGAAGTAACCTCTGCTTAAATAAAATCCAGTACATAATTTCTACTTTTTTTGCCAGATATTCCAAATCAAATTAAATGTAATACATTTATTAATCAGCTATATATTATCTGGAACTGAGAATAAAAAGTAGTTTAAAAAAATAGTTAAACCCACAAATTTTATTAATTGGTGTGTTTCTTATTAAACATGAATACAAACCCAGGTGGACATTAGGACTATGCGATAGCTAGTTCTATATACGTCAATAAAAATAAACATTTTGGACTCGCCCTCCTGCCACCGACGGCGGCGCCACCATCGCCTGCCCAGTTTCCCGCTCAACCTCGCTTGAGAACCACTTTGATCAAAATTAAATTTGACGCCTAAGCGGGGAGGTCGGGTGGGAAAGCACAGTCCACCTGGGTTTGTATTCATGTTTAATAAGAAACACACCAATTAATAAAATTTGTGGGGTTTCTATTAAAATGAGAATACAACCCCAGGTGGACATTAGGACAGAATTACTAGTTAGGAGGAGGGTCTCCAACCAACAATTTCAACTGAAACTCAGGGCGATAGGTGGCAATAGTAGTCCAAAACCTCTTCATAGTTAAAAACCATGTTAGGTCTGACCACTTGTATGTCTGATACTAGAGACTGAGGACTATTGCTGAGATTCCCTTCTCTTATATCCAGACAATACTTTATAGAGCCATGCATCATTGGAGGGCTAATTTCTATAGTGTAGCAACTAGGTTTCCTCTGGTAGGTACTACTAGCTCACACTAAGCACCAATCTTTAACGAGTCCACTCTTTTCACTTACCATCTAGTATAGCAAACTTATCCCGTGGGAGGTATTGTTTGCTTTACTAGTGCACCCTCAGAGGTCTTTGTTATGTGTGCATTTTCTGAGTATACTCTGCCAACCTGTTGATGGATTCCCAGAGTTGATACTACTGCACTACAAGATTTGGTTTCTATTAGTAGCGCTACTAAGTCCAATTGCCTAGTAACTTCACTACTAGGGTGCAAGGTGCTATGATGCATACTAATCAGTCTAGTCCTACTCTCATGGGCTTGAGGAGTTTCACTGACTAATTAAGGCTCTTGTAACTGACTCTGACCTCTAATTTATGCACAAACTCACAAAGACCATCCTGTTGAGATCCTCTTCTAAGACTCTCAAACCCCTTGAAATCAATCCATTGTTACTACAGAAGAACCAACATTTCATCCAAATTCCATTAGTTCATCCCTGCTACATCCTTGGAGACATCCTCCTCTTCTTCCAGCACTTGTGAGTTATGTGTACATTTTAGTCAGTTACCTTCTGTTGTGACTGGGCAACTGACTGAATGGCACCCATCAGAACTTGAGAGTTATGACCCGTACCACCAGTCAGCCAGCTACCTTCCATCATGTCATACCACAACAGGACCGAGTCTTTTCCAACTGTCCAGACCTTGACTGCCAACTCTGATGAATAACTTGAAGGTGGACAGTTAGGCCCATCAGCATATGAGTAGCTACCTGGGTCAGTACTCGGAATTCCATACATCCTCATGACCATTCTTCCAGATCTGACTATGAGTAACAGCCATGAAGATATCTTCTTCCACCCAGCTTTCTGTTTCTATTGTATATATATAACATCCAGCTGTGCGAGGTTTCCTCTGATACCGTTGTTTGTCTAGATATCTGAGGATCTGCCCAATTAGGTCCTAGCCTTTACTTCCGTCCCAACCTCAATTGTATATCTGGAATATTACTTGAAGTTGGACTGTTTTGACCCATCTTACATCCAGCTGTGTGAGGTCTCCTCTGATACCGCTGTTTGTCAAGATATCTGAGGGTCTACCAAATAAGTTCTAGTCTTTACTTTTGTCCCAACCTTACCTTGTAATCTGGGATATTACTTGAAGGTGGACTGTTATGACCCATATTGCAGTTAACCATACACCATCCATGTCCCCTTTAGCCAAATTAGCCTTATGGACCATTGTATGGACTTCTTGGTATTCAGTGGAATTGACTTCCTTCAGCTTAAATGGTTTGACTGAATCTTTGATCCCTGATGAACACCCACAGCTTTCCTTACTGTTTGGATACGGACAGAAATCTGGGTAGTTTCTTTAACGAGATCTATATCTGAACCAGTGCTTAGACTTTAAGGAACTTCCCCTGATGAGATTCCCCATCTTCTTATCAAGCATCATGGTCTTCTTACTGAGAGCTTTATTTAGCCATACTGATGTTGTGCTCTGCTACACATCTTTTCGTTTCTTGTTTGGAACTAAGGAATCTGAATTATCCAAACTGATATCTTTGTTCCTTCCAATTAGTATCTAAGCTGTACACAGTATATATAGCAGCTTGGCCTCTTTATTTACGTCTGGCCCAAGCTGGAGCTTTGGTGCTTCAACTTTGAGTCCCATATATTTCCAATATTCTCTCCTTTAGATTAACAACTTAACCAAGAATTTGGATCTTGAGGCAGTATAAAGAAATTTTCCCGTCTGTGAGCATGTAGGGAGATTTTCAGTCCCAAAAGGCATACACTGGGAGTCACTGATATAATAACACAGGATATTTACATTTCCTTCACGTTATCATTAGATGCGCCCACTATTGATTGCATATTATTTGCAATACATCTTCTCCCCAGAACTTCAAAATCCAACGAGATTCCACCTTTCACTGCTGGGAATGTGGTGCTTTACAGTAACAGTGTCCCTATCTCAGGAACCAATGACCATATCCTTTTGAAGCATGTTTTGTACTATTGTACTGGAATGATCCAACCGTTCCAAACCCTAAACACACTGTAACTTAAGATACCTCCAGTGTCGCTTTCAGAATTTGCTCTCTGGTAGAAGTCATTCAATGACCTTTTACGGCATATCTATAATCTTTATATAACTATGTCCGATGGAGCCTCTCTGTAGAATAAAGGCGTCCCCATACTTGATTCTTAGCCCTCTTCTGGAGTCCTCTGTCACTACTCCCATATCACAGAAACCTCCTTTGAGAATCCTTCCATCACAACTGCAGTCCTATAAAACTGCCAGAATAGAAGAATCACTATTCACATATGAAACACTGACCTGATCAATTGTTTCAGTAGTCTTTCCTCTTAGGTAACTGTATTGGACAATTCATGTATAAATTGAACAACTCTGGATACAGCCCTTCTCAATCTAATGATCTCTGGACTGTCCCAAAAGTATGTACATCTAATCCTGCCCATACCATGCTCACTGCATCCACTATCCACTCGCATCTATCCAGAACCACTGAACACGAAAGATGTGAGTTTAGAATAATTCCTTTTAGCAATCCACTTCAAGAATGGATATTTCCACTTCAGCCACAGGTCCTTAGACCCCCTTCCAAGTGTATAAGCCACACTGCTGCAAGTAGTCGATCTTTTTCCTCAGTCCCTCACTATGCTGGCACATAGAAATTGCCAAGGATGTCGGGTCATTTTCACACCTCTGGGATTGAATACAACTTTGGAAAACACTTGAGTCTCTTTCCAAAAACTTCTGACCTGGTCTCTTCTAGGAGCTGACATACGCCAGTACTTTTAAGTTGATCATTGCTGTCATTATGAACTTGTTCAGTAAATCATCTGATAGCTAGATCATTGTGCTAGTTCTCTACTCTCCAGATCTATTCCTTCCAGATCCAACACACACATGCCCCCAACCCTCCTTGGAGGCACCTATGAAGGTCTGGAGATCTGTTAAGAGAATCCACTAGTGGTACTCCCACTATGGTACTCTCTAGCTGAAGCCATCACTGCAGTCTAGTCTAAGGCAGATAGTACTTATCACTGCAGTCTTGTCTCTGGCTCCTGAGATTTATCTGGCTCCTACTTCTGGTCTCTTGGGACCTTGAGCATCCAGCTTTACCGCATATTCACTCGATCCCTCCTCAGATCCTTTGATCCTCTGGTAACCAAACTGAACTGAACTGGGATCTCAACCTCACTCTCAAAGTGAGCATTGCAACCACTGAGTTGTTGAGTACCAACTTGAAAACTCCTACATCTCAGCATTGACTCATGTTGTTTTGATTCTCTTGTATACACAACATATTATTCAGCAGAATTTCATTTTACATGAGCAACCCCATTCTACAGACTTTCCTGCATTCCTGCTATGTATGCTCATTACACCAGCACAGTTCTCCATATGCCAGCCTACCAAAGAACTGCTGATTACTTAACAGAAGAACTTCAACTGAAACTGAGTTGTTATTCCTCCTGTTTTCATAGCATAGTATCCAGCAAACCTTGTCTGCTCATTATGCATATACATGTACTGGACCGAGAACCTTCCTCTGAGCTGACGTGCACTTTACGGAATCCGAACTGTTCTCGTTTCCGTTGATGATCACTTACAAGAAGCTCAGTTTTGGGTTAGGTTATCATATTCTGTTACTTGTAAGTCTTAGTACAACAACCCACTAATATCTCATTCTATTTCAAAGTGTTGAAAGAACCAATTGCTTACTGATTCACCACACTTATTACTTCATTGCTTCCATATCATAACATTTTGGATAAAATATTTATCCCGATGTTACCAATCTTAACCTTCAGGTTTGCATTGCTTCAACTAACGATAAATTAATACCATTTATTCGTTTCATGTACTCTTCACAGTACCATATGAATCTTGGCAACGCATGTAACATCTGACAAGAAACTTCTGATGCACTTCTGAAACTTGACCCCAAGTATCAGGCCAGAATTGTTACAACTTATGATTGAAAAACTCATTAATGAGTAATTTGAACCATATTTCATATCAGCAATGGCTTTTCATCATTTGATGATCACTTGTGGATCACCCAAACTTTATTTAATTTCATAACCAGTCCTTTCCAGTTATAGAAGATAAATTCCATCTGTATGAATTGAACTTCATGCCTCAATCCTTTACTCTTGAAGGAGCAACACTTAATCAATCAACTGGACTTCAGTTTTGTATCAGCAGAAAACCTAGCCTGACACACCTGCGTGGTAGGCTAGCATTCTGCCACTGAGCCACCGATGCTTCCATTTAAGTTTCTCAGTGCATCTTTTCCTTCCTCAGAGCAAACATAAATACATCCAATCTAGACTATTCCATGGAGTATAGAAAAGGATACCAACATTCTGTACTGTTCCCTTTCCTACAATTCAGATAGCTAGCTCGGCTCTTTCTTTGAACGGTTTAGTGGCTGCTTGTTTAGCAATCTCCTTCAGATGACCTTCCTTCACTTGTTGCCCTGAAGCTATCTTAGTTACTGCCTTCATCAACAAGTTAACTTTCTTCCTAGTCATACCATATTCAATCTCTTCT
This sequence comes from Amphiduros pacificus, assembly GCA_949316495.1. Taxonomy (NCBI): domain Eukaryota; kingdom Metazoa; phylum Annelida; class Polychaeta; order Phyllodocida; family Hesionidae; genus Amphiduros; species Amphiduros pacificus. Next base: position 49,875,605 of record OX439001.1, on the reverse strand, counting down.
GACTCATCCTCAGAAGCCTTCCGAGGAGCTTCTGTCCAATCATCATACTCAGAATCTGACTGATACGTCGGATATCTAATCAGCTGTAAAGGACTATTCTCCTCATTCTCTTCAGACCAAACATCAGATCTCTCCTGTGATCTATTCGCTAGATGATATCTGTCAAGAGTTCTATCGGACTTGGTGACACTGGATCCTTCCTGAGATCTACCCTGTGATCTTTCCCGATCTCTACCATGGTCTCCAAACTGTGATCTACCCCTGGATCTGTCCTGATAACTGACATAGGATCTATCCCGGGATCTACCATGGTGTCTAACAGGGGACCTGTCCCTAGATCTATCCTGAACCCAACTAATGGATCTTTCCTGGGATCTATCACGAGATCTACTGCGAAAGCTGTCACGGGATCTATAGTGGGAAACCTCCGGAGATCTACCACTGGATCTACCCCTTCTATAGGACCTGCTTCTCTCCTGATTATAGCTGTTCCACCCAGGAGGCACCTCTGGTCCTTCATAACCGTAACTTAGGCCCTTACGGTATTCCCGTTCACTCATGATGGCCAAGATTTTCTACAATTATAGACTACATCAAAGGCTTTTCATACTCCAATCCAAGATTTATTGAATTTATTTAATTTATCTGAAAAAATTAAAATTCAACTTCTCACATTGAACACTCAAGCGGTCACCCATCCCAGTATTAACCGGGCTCAATGATGCTTAACCTCAGTGATCAAAAGAAATTTGGAACGCGCCCAACTTGTGGCTACAAGATCCTCATTTCTTTCAAATATTAAATATTTTACTTCTAACCATCCAAATTAACAAAATATTCAAAATGACAAGCATTCGAGTCATGTTTTGTTCATAATTCTTTTTAATTCTTTATCATAAAATTCCTCGCTCACTACCGTTCTCGTATTTCTACTTCCGGTGAGCGTTTTTACGCAGAAAACAAAGAATTAACCTCCGAGAAAGTCTCGTACTATAATACTATATCGCTCGTCACCTTGTGAGCGATAATACATTAATCATAACAAATACGCAGTAAATTTCTTTCTTTTACATCCCAAACCAGCCAAAATACCTGGCGGGATGTTCTCCGAAGCAATTTTAAGAATTTACAAACTAAAATCGTCAGAAATTTTGTTGTTCTCGTCCCGCGAGAGCCGGCTACGAGATTTCACCTCGAGCTGCTCCGTGAACGATAATACAACTACTTTACCTCAACGTATTTATTTTCTTTCTTTTTGTTATAAATACGAGCCAAATATTATGGCGGAATGCTCTATGACGTCTATTAAGCAGAAATAAAGGAGAATTTACCTTTACACGGACCAATTTGTCAACAAACCCAACAACTACGTTTTTCCGATTGATTGACAGTCACGTCTTGGTCGTAAGCTCTCTCCTTTCTTCACGTAAGCGTCTTTCTTCCTACTGCAAAGAAAAATAGCTTAATCTTCATAAATAACCAGCTTATTCTAGAAATATCTCGCATAAAAATCGCCAACCGTCCTGTTGGTTGGCGTCAAATTTTAAAAGTGGTTCTCAAGCGAGGTTGAGCGGGAAACTGGGCAGGCGATGGTGGCGCCGCCGTCGGTGGCAGGAGGGCGAGTCCAAAATGTTTATTTTTATTGACGTATATAGAACTAGCTATCGCATAGTCCTAATGTCCACCTGGGGTTGTATTCTCATTTTAATAGAAACTCCTTTCTACAGTAGGTGTGAAACAATGATTTTAAATGTAGTTTTTAGTTGCTGGGCTACACTCATTGACTAAATTTGATACAGTTGAATAACTGGTTCTGAATGAGTCAACTGTTTCAATCGTGGACCAAAGCCATGGATTGTTATCTTCATAGATATACCATTTAATCTTTTAGGCTTAACATTACTCCACATTTTGAATTGTTTTCAACATATCAAATCAGAGATATTTAAAACTCTATCTCTGATCAAATTCACCAAATTTGTGGAGATCAGGTTCCATGATCTTACAATAAAAGTCAATGTCATTCACCACACCATTTGAAAATATTGAAGAGGAATTTAACTATATTTGTTCTCAAATTATCGTGTTCACAAGATTTTGTAGATTGGGTCACATTACTTTGAAACGGAAGTCAAGGTTGCGGACAAGTACATCATTTTAAAATCTTTATAAAATGTGTCTTTGGTTCAAGTTTTAGCAACTAAACATTATTATTCTCAAGTTGTTGTGTTCACAAAACGGGACAGATGCCCAGACACCTGGAGAGCGCAGGCTCTGAAAATATCACTTGGACAAAATTTGATGAGGGGTAAAAACTGTTTAGTACCTATTTTTGGAGGGATTATTTTATAATTTTATAGAAATGTAGTACTTTAGAACAGAACTAAACATAAAATGACTATATGAAGGCATAAAAGAGAGACAGTGATTTTTTATATCCCATATAATCTGAAACAAGTATTAGAATTGTTCAAAATATTAAAGATATAATACAATAAGATATACTAATATATACAATTATTTAAATTAATTCATAAATATACATACTCAGATAGACTGATAGTCCATCATTAGCACCACACATTGAAATTTGTTTTCTCATGTTCTGGTTCTTTAAAATAACACTGTTGAACAGCACAGCATTATTATGCTCACACAAATCACATGGGTGAAAGATTCCTTGAAAACACTCAACTGTTGTCACAGTTTATCAACCGTATATATCAGCAAATGATGTCCTTTCAGTAAAATTGAAAACATTTAACATTTACATTAGATTTGCATTGCATAGTTGGAGAGATTACCAGCTTCATAAGTTGATTTGTTGACATGATTTTTGTTCATGGTTTGGAGACATTTAGCATATCAGGCAGAATGGTTTTCCTGAATTTTTTCTCCAGTTGCTGCATATATTCTAGATGTTCTCCCACCTTGAAACCCCTCAGTGGCTCCTCCTGTCAAAGAGAAAAGAATGGTAACCCTTTTTCAGATTTTTCTCAGAATACCATCCAAAAATTTGTTATTCAAACTATTTTATCACATGTTATTTTATTCAATCTTAGCTTATCGAAATATCATAGAGTTTTAACTGTGCCTGAATGATGAATGAAAATTTCATCTTTGAAATTGCCCCATACCTATACTGTGTCAAGTTAGACCACATCTTTTGTAATTAATTCTATCTTGACATATAAAAGATGGAGTGGTGATTTCATTAGATCATAAGGCCAATGTGCATACCTTAAGGAAGTTAATGAGGTTCTGTTGTTGTTGATGATGGAGAATCTGTCGTTGTTGGTGGCGTAGAATAGCCACACACATGTACACCTGGTAGTCCACCCCCAGCACCGTGCACACACAAACATAGTGACAAATCTCAGTCCAGTCCAGATAGTTCCAGAAACACTGCCGGATCCAGTGCTGACAGATCTGAAATAATAAAATTCAACAAATAACACATGTGCTAACCTAATATCATCTTTAAAAGGGATATTATGTATTTATCCTTCACAATTTTTAAATCTTTACCCAAGGTTATATTTAAAATAACTGCTGTACTTAATATAGGCTAAATATATAAAATAAAAATGACATCAGGAAGCAAGTGGCAATGTTTAATGTTTCATCCCTACATCTCCACCACCACCTCCCTCCCCCATGGTACAAAACTATCCCAGGATGCATTGTGCATGACAACAGCAACATCTGGTGGAGGATAAATCTTGAAATTCATGCAGCTAGAATTACAGAATTCATGCTGAATTACAGCTGGGACAAATTCCAGGGGCAGTCAGACAGACCCAAAACCAGAAGCTGCAGGCCCCTTCAGCTGGAGTTTAGGATGCACCACAAGAGGAACAAGTTACTGATTAAATGTATGATTTATGCCGCTACCTGTGCAGGTGTGTAGCCAGACAGCATGAAGGCGGAGTGGACATGGGACACCTCGTCCTGAAGGATGAGCTCTATATTATGACAAGTGCTGGAGAAGATGGGAGATATGCCGCTCTGCATCAGTGATGGCTGCAAGTGTACCTGCATAAGAAAAACTACCGTCATTAATGGCATAACTGGCACTTAGTATGAGAGACATGCTTATATTTGGCAGCCATGATATGCCAAGATGGCTGCAAGTGTTCCTGCACAACAAAAACTATCATGATTAATGGCAAAATGGTTACTCTGTATATTTTATTCCATTATTATTATTTCATTAATTGTATCTACCAGATCTTGGTGTCTGTTTTTGTGCATATTATGAGAGACATGATTATTATATCTGGCTGACATGATACTCACGGAGGCATGAAGTCGATGAAGCCAAAGGTAAGCTGAAGACGCCAGAGATGAGAACTTCTGCAGAAACTTCCAGGCCCTTTCTGTGTTCCCGTTCATCATGAGGAAGATTGTTGCCACAAACCAATCCGTACTGACAAAGCCCTTCTTCAAACATTCTGTTTGAAATAAAAGTGGAAAATATTCACAACCATTTCACTTGTTACACATTTTTCTGCAATCAATATAACAAATTTTGTACTCAAATCAACATTTTGAGTATATCGGTGTAAAAATGTTAACACCTGATGAAAACATGATATTTCACAGACTATTGGTGTGAATAAAAAATATAAAAAACTGTTAAAGACAAAGGACAATTTTCACAGAACAGCTTGTTTAGTATATAATATGATGCAGTATTATTGGATACCGAGTGATGTGCCTTGTGCTGCCCTCTGTTGCTGCTTGAGATAATAGGACACCTGCTTGATGAGCAGAGTAAGCTTGTCAGTTGCATCTCCACTTGAACTCAGCAACTTTAAATGGGTTCCATATCTGCAACAGTAACAACATATTGTGTAAACCTAACAACCAAGGCATTCTGTATTTGACTGTTGTATGTATTTCGTATTTCATATATATCTAATAAAGTAAGGTGTTTGGGTTGTTTTACTCTGCTCATGAGTAGACATGCTTCTTCAACCAAGATAAGCTAATCCAGCTAATCTGAGAGATGTACAGTAAGCTGTGGTAGATTGAGAGCTGTGTCCCATTTCATAGCCTTTTAAGTTCATCTGCACTGAGGTTTTTGTCTTGCCTGCACAAATGTCATGAAGGCCAAACAATCGCAATTTCTTAATCAAAATGTTAATTTAAAAATTTGGAAAGTGTTAACACAAGTTTTGTTGAAAGCTATTGTAGGAGAGACACAATGGGCATTTTGAGCACTAAGGTTGTTTTGATTTGATTTGTTTGTATTAACAACATTTTCAGCACTGTTTTAGGCTACATCAGGTCAGATAGAAGCCTGTCAACAGGACTCACTACTCTGCTCTTTTTATAGAATGACTTGGGATTTTTCCTTTGCATTAACATAATGGAAATGATAACACAAAACAGACCTGGAGCAATGGCTAAAGTGAAAAACAACTCAAAAGCAGATATCAATCTTTGTGGACCTTTAAGGTTGATGTGAGTATTGTGTGAGTACCTTATAGCCACGTTGATGCCCTCTTCCTGCATCTTGGTCAGCTTGAAGCTCTTCACCAGGCTGTCATTCCCTGCATCACATGCAGCAAATTCTATATTACCATGCAACATCATGCATATCACATAATTCCCACTTTTTACAAATACATTCAAATATTTTTCACCAAACCAGGCCCTTGATTGAAAGCAGACCATACAAACCACTGTATGAATTTTGGTGTACCTAAGTACAAATTTAAGATCATATCAATAGCTATTTTATAGAAAATAAATGAGTGAGAAATATTTCTCTCTTATTGTTATTACTGATCAATATTCTTTCACAATCATATTTTGATTCAATGACAACTCTTGATTTTTATAAGATTTTATATTGAAAATTAAGCCAAGAAAAGTAAATATATTAGTTGCCCAATGAGTGCTCCTCTATGCGCATGAAATAAAAAAAATCAGTTTGCTGATTTAAAAAAAGGCTGCATTGGAATTATCAAACACTGAAGTTGTTAGTTCTGTCAAGAAATGTAATAAGAACAGTGATGAAAGTCAGCATTCAGGAAAAAACCCTAAACCCTTATAAATTAACCTGAAGATTTCCCTACCCCCTTTCAGAAATGTCATTTTTGGATGTTTCAGACTGAGTTCAGACCATTTTGAATTTCACATTTGAAGAAAAAAAAACTGACTTCAGGTTATTTCCTGAAGACTTTCATCACTGTAAGAATGATAAGTGGAACCATTTTGTATCTTGGCCTTTATGTATAATCAACACTCACCAGCAAACTCCAGCAATGGAAAGATCGCATCCTCCTTCACTTTAGTAATGGCCACCACAGCTCTCTCCAACAAATCTTGCAAAACTAGAACAAAAAGATACACAATTATCTTTTGCTTTCAAAGATTGATTTGAATAAGCATTGTTACAGTGGATAACGTAAATGGTAATATAAACTAAGAAGACAGAATAAAAATCATCATACATTCATGATAAACTAGATCAATATTCAATGTTTTGCAATTGAGAATAAAATCTTAATCTGTATACATTATGACTATTTCTGGAGTTTTGCAAGGTAAAAATGCAGATCTTGTTCAACATTTCCTGCTATTGTTACTCTCAACACTTCTTGTAACTGTTTGTTAGTCTCTGATTGGTCAAAAAAATCATTCTTCACGTCTACTCTTGATTTTGCTCCTGTGATTGGTCAGCGAATCAGATTTATGTACAAAAGTTATTATATTATCAGGATGTAATCACCTTAACATGGGCAGCATGTCACAACATTGTTTTGTTAATCATTGTTATTTTACATGTATATGACCATTTTTTAGATTAAAACAAATGGCTATGGAAAATCATTATAGATATCATGCCTCATACTTGTGCCTTGCACAATTTGGTTCATACTTGGTCCTTCTTAGCTCATAAAGGAAATAATTATAGTCAGTATATACCATTTCCCTTAGCAGCCTCCGGTTTGGTGGTGAGCACACTGCAGAAGGCCTTGCGACATTTGTCCAACCAAGCTGGGTTGAGTTCTGCCTTCTTGGTCTCGGACAGGTACTTGCCCAGATCATTCTCTGCTCAAACAAAGGATCCACACAGATGATTAGATGCAGACATCCTCCAAATCATCAATAAAATCCTTCAATATTTATCAAAACTATAGTAATTTACATGAACAATATTTTACGGAAGAAATTTATGTATTGCTCAGATTCAAAATGAACCGGGAATAATATAGACATTCTGTATATATCTTAATCCATTCTTTTAATTTTGTACATAAAATCAGATTAAAAGTTGTGGTGGAAAATTTAAAATCAATATGATTTGTAGCAGATTTATTAGACCATATGTTCAAAGCAACAATGATAGAAAATCAATAATTATTGCCTCAATCAATCAAATTGAATCATATCTCTTTATGAATGCCTTGCAACTTTCTAGGCAAATGTATGAAACACACAAAGGCAATATAAGATGTGCCTGAAATTTTTGGTGAATTAATTCAAATATTCTGGTGCAAATAGTGCATACTTATCCTAACGGGAAAGTTCAATGATGGATACAGAATGTTCAGCAAAGATTTTTTTAAATGATATTCACTGCATACATCTATGAATTATATCAATTACACACTCACACACTAACCACAAAATTACAACACATCAATAATTTCACTGGTTCTCTTCAAGTTGATTTTGTTGACAAATTACACACACATTTTTAGGGTCTAATGGGTCAAACATTTCACACGTATTAAATACTTATCGTAATGGTAGATTACTTAGTGAACTTTTACTAATTGATCCTGGCAAGACAACATCAGCAACATAAATCAGTTAGAATAGCATTAAGGTGAAATAGCAACAATATCAGGCCTAACTGAAACTGTGTTATCTTCATCTTTGTCGATCAAAAAAATGTGAATAAAGATGGAATGAATCATAGTTGATACAAATATAGATTCACATACATGCGTTCTCTCTGGTCATTAAAGACATGTTGCAATTTCATTTGTCACTTAATCAATGAATACATGAAAAACCCTGTTGATAGGTGGGACAAACATGCATCTGTAAATTTTACATACCAAATATATTATTTATATCATTGTTTTTTTGACACAAAAGGGGACTATCATTTTGGACTAATTGACTTGGCATATTATACATTAAAAGAGTCAGTTTTCAAAACCTACTGCATTTTATATGCTTTTTATCATCATTAGTGGTTTGAGCAAGCATGCAAATCTGCATCATTTTTTCAGATTGTTGTATCTAAACAGTTGAAACAACATATCATGATGAAAAATGTCACTGAAACTCAGCATTTATATGAAATAACTTTGATGAATCATGCAAGTAAATGATAATGAAGATATTCCCAGCTGTGCCAGAGTGAAAAACAGCTGTGCCAGGGTGAAAAACAGCTGTGCCAGAGTATAAGGTTGGTGGCAGCTGCTGGAATGGTCCAACTCTATCCCGAGTGCAATCTTGCACTCTGAGTGGGACGGTTTGGCTAAGTTAAAATTATTGATGTTTATCCTCCAAGGCACCTAGACCTAATTGACAATTAATTGACAGGTTAATTAAATGATCATGTATTTAGCTGGATAATATATATATATATATATATATATATATATATATATATATATATATATATATATATATATATATATATATATATATATATATATATATGCAAGACATTTTTTAAGTGGTATTTTCAAACTTAGATTCATACAATCTAATTTGGTTTTAATTGAGCTGCAATTAAACAACAGTTGGAGATAAACATGTATACAAAGACCATGTTAGTGATGCCTGGCTATCAAAATTTGTATCAAGGTACACAGGTTCCAGCTGATGTAAATACTGTAATGTGATTGAAGTGGTTGCTAAGTCCTAAGGGGCTGGCTTTAATCAACAAAGTGTTTATTATGGAATTATGTGAAAGTGTAAGCCATACCAATATTAAGAAAATAAAAACATACATATGCCAATGTCTCATTCTCAGATATTTTTGACAACCAGGCAACATGATTTCTGATGTGTTTCCCTAACTGTACAAAAGAGATTACTTGTAAGGGCATTGCTTAAAAAATGCACTCAATATTTTTGAAAAGAAAATAAATACATAAAAATACACATGCTAACAGAAGCAAATGCAAAGAAAGAAATGTGTCACATAACATAAAATATAAATATGCAAAAACATATTACCTTCCGATTCTAATATAAAGTAAAGGAGATGCAGCAAAATAAGATGCATCACCATGAACAAATTTATAAAACAATACAGGTTGCAATATCTAAAAATTTTTTACTTGAAGAAGGGAGACTCTAGTTCTTTTTTGACATAAAGACAGTTCCAACTAAATCTTCCTGAAGTGTAGATTGTGTTATGATTTTAATTGTGTTATTCTTGTGACCGAGAGCCCCTCTATTTGGATACCTACCTTGGCATACTCAGCACCTCACATAGGGACAGATCTATTTGCAGAAGGAGCAAGTTTGTAGCACCCCTTCCCAATGTTTGCAAGCTTATCATTAACACATAAAGTGCTGTGTCCATGAACAGTAGAGATGACCAATGGAAAGTGCAGGAGTGAAATACATTCCTGCATTTGCATATTGCCCTCAAAAAGTGTTAAATTTAACAAGCAGGTTTTGGCAAATTTGGTTCTTAATGAAGTCCCCAAGGTCAGTATATCAGTCAATTTGTCACATGGATGAACTACAATGGAGAAATTAAGCAAAGGAAACAGCACGAGATGGTTTATGACCAGGGCCAGCGGCTAACGATTTGTATAGCATAATATTACCGGTAATGTACCCAGTATATCATGGCTACTGCTCAGATTATCTTCGGGAAGATTTGGTCGGAATTGCGGGTAAGTATGTGAGAGAAGCATTTAGATAATTCCTCGCAAGTCAGCCTCAGCTCAATAAGCAGTCAAATGATTTGCTAATTATATCACATGCAACAATTATATGTTCTATAAAACTGCACCATAAATGTTGATATAATGATATAAGAAAAACTTCACATTCTTACCTTGTTTCATAGCAGATCTGCCAACAATATTGGGTATGTACTCCCTGGGAACGGGGTAAGCTGTGAACAATGGAAAGGCAAATGGCTGTGGCTGATCCTGAAATTAAATGTCGACTATGCATAATTAATACTAACCAGATTCGGGGAAAACAATAAAAGAATGTCACCACGCAAAAACATTTTTTATGCTTTCTGTGTGTGTACTTTGAGAAGCTTTTACAATTCAACATAATACTTTTATAAATAACAATTTCACTCAATGAGGTGAACGATTGTTCAGGTGTTCTCATATCTTTGATTATCAGGTTAGTAATCACACACAAATAAAATAAACCTACAACTCAACGCAATCAACCAATTCAAACCATTTTAAATAAAAACCAAAATAAACCTCTGTACAGCTTCCAAAAAATTTCAAGTGAAGCAACAAACAAACAAATAAAATAAACAAAGGCATTTCTTGCACTGTGTCTTACAAAACCAAGAACAGTATACTTGAGATCCTTTTCTTCACAGCCATAAAAACACGGAGTACACTTGAAGTGAGCTTTGTCAATTAGTCTCAGTGAGCTTTGTCAATTAGTCTCAGTGAGCTTTGTCAATTAGTCTCAGTGAGCTTTGTCAATTAGTCTCAGTGAGCTTTGTCAATTAGTCTCAGTGAGCTTTGTCAATTAGTCTCAGTGAGCTTTGTCAATTAGTCTCAGTGAGCTTTGTCAATTAGTCTCAGTGAGCTTTGTCAATTAGTCTCAGTGAGCTTTGTCAATTAGCCTCAGTGAGCTTTGTCAATTAGTCTCAGATAAGTGTCCTGGTTGCATCAAAGTAATACCATATTATAGTAAATATTTCAATTCACACCAAACATCATGAGAAAACATCTGATGTTGTTCTTACCTGTAAAATTCTAAAATATTAATAAGCGCAATGCACCATCACACCCCCAACAAAATAACCCAACACACCACCATACCCCAACATAATACCCCAACACACCCCATGACATAATAGCCCTGCCAGGGGGGATACAGACCAGTTGCACCTGTCGCCTTGCGACCTGCTTATGCCTTGGGAGGCGGGGTTTGTCAGGGTACTCTTTCTGAAATGTTACCCGCATCTAATAATTAAACGTACCACATGCTTTGTTACACAGTGGTCACTTATTTACATGAGCCAACATGCCTGACACAGAATTGAGAAACATCTTTTAAAAGTTGTACATTTAAAAAGGACATGTACGCAAATATCTCGACTTTTACTAGAAAAAATGTATATTCATAATAATATTTAAGTTCAGAACACAATAAAGCTAAGAGCTAACACAATAAAGCTAAGAGAGCAATATAACAATTATCATTGCTCTCCGACCAAAGAGTACTTACATCGGACAGTGTCCTGGTTGGTAGAAGTCGCTCAGAGGCGCCACCTATCAGATACGACTTAACGAGGATGTAGTTGCGTTCCACAGTTAATGCATCTATGATGATATCATTCCTGGGTGAAATAAAATATATAATAGGTGATACAGGCCGAGATGGAGATGTGGTGCAGCTAATACCAAACCATTCATTTACCAAATAAGAATAATATAACATATAATATAATAATAGAATTATATTATTACACAACATATGATTAATGATACGAAAACAAAGACAAAAAGACCAGCCCAACCTCAAAAAGGCTGATTTTGTGATTTACCGGTAACTTATAATGCACATATCACTTGAAAACCTAAATTCACAGATCACTTTGTGTATCTGCTGTTATTGTTATTCTTGCATCCCCATAGGCCGATTGCGGGTCGCCATACTGCCCCATTGAAAACGACACGCCGGAACTGCACAATTACAATCGGAAGTGCACAAAAAACTCTCTAAAATCTAATCATTAAAAAAAACAAGATGGTAACCCGCAATCGGCCTATTGACTTATTTTCCATGTTAGCTACATTGTGTGTCACTGCCTTGACAAGATTACAAATAGTGATAGAATATATATAAGAAAATAAACTTCATTAAACCAAACCAACCCAACTCAGATTTTATAAGCTATTGCCAATTAAAAAGCATAATTCAGTTGAAAGAAATTATCAAAGATTAAGGATAATTCATGTTATTTACCCTCCTTCTATCTTGTTTTCATCTTGACATTTAAGCAAGATATTCAGTATTTTATACTGGGTTTGGAGGAGGATGAGTGTGTCCAGGCAGGACACCATTGTGCTCAGCAGACGCAGCCCAAACACGTGACACTGCTCATAGTTGAACAGCGAGTGCATCTTCACCTCTGTGTTCACAAACACGATCCGATCAAACAGACCCTGAAAATATTATATAAACAATGCTCTAAACTTGATACCAATAGAAAAATTAAATCGTTTATATAAAGGGATTCGGAGTGATGTTTTTTTTATTCTGCCCAAAACTTATCCCTGCAAATGAAACTGCTTATAACAGCAGCAAACAAATGGAAGTTCACTGCTTAGGGTGATGTTCAATCTTTTTTTATGAATTTTGATTGCTGTTCAGTTATGGATTCATGCTGAAATGTTGCACTTACAGTGAGAGATGTGGGGAGTTCTCTGAAAGAATATTCCTCCTTTGTGGGCAGCTTCTCATCTGCCAAAACTTCATACACAGCTTGGAAAGATGACAGCAGGATCATCAGACTGCTGAGTGGCTACAACGGTACATAACATGACACACTTCATACAGGATCATCAGACTGCTGAGCGACTACAAACATTACACAACATGACACACTTCATACGGGATCATCAGAACTGCTGAGTGGCTACAAACATTACACAACATGACACACTTCATACAGGATCATCAGAACTGCTGAGTGGCTACAAACATTACACAACATGACACACTTCATACAGGATCATCACACTGCTGAGTGGCTACAAACATTACACAACATGACACACTTCATACGGGATCATCAGACTGCTGAGTGGCTACAAACATTACACAACATGACACACTTCATTCAGGATCATCAGACTGCTGAGTGGCTACAAACATTACACAACATGACACACTTCATACCGGATCATCAGACTGCTGAGTGGCTACAAACATTACACAACATGACACACTCCATACCGGATCATCAGACTGCTGAGTGGCTACAAACATTACACAACATGACACACTTCATACAGGATCATCAGACTGCTGAGTGGCTACAAACATTACACAACATGACACACTTCATACGGGATCATCACACTGCTGAGTGGCTACAAACATTACACAACATGACACACTCCATACCGGATCATCAGACTGCTGAGTGGCTACAAACATTACACAACATGACACACTTCATACAGGATCATCAGACTGCTGAGTGGCTACAAACATTACACAACATGACACACTTCATACGGGATCATCAGACTGCTGAGTGGCTACAAACATTACACAACATGACACACTTCATACAGGATCATCAGACTGCTGAGTGGCTACAAACATTACACAACATGACACACTTCATACGGGATCATCAGAACTGCTGAGCGGCTACAAACATTACACAACATGACACACTTCATACAGGATCATCAGAACTGCTGAGTGGCTACAAACATTACACAACATGACACACTTCATACGGGATCATCAGACTGCTGAGTGGCTACAAACATTACACAACATGACACACTTAATATGGGATCATCAGACTGCTGAGTGGCTACAAACATTACACAACATGACACACTTCATACGGGATCATCAGAACTGCTGAGTGGCTACAAACATTACACAACATGACACACTTCATACGGGATCATCAGAACTGCTGAGTGGCTACAAACATTACACAACATGACACACTTCATACAGGATCATCAGACTGCTGAGTGGCTACAAACATTACACAACATGACACACTTCATACAGGATCATCAGAACTGCTGAGTGGCTACAAACATTACATAACATGGCACACTTCATACAGGTTCATCAGACTGCTGAGCTGCTACAAACATAGCATAACATGGCATACATAAAACATTGTTTGGAAGGAGAGGACTCTGGAAAAAGACTTTTGTAGGTTGGAGTGTGCTTACCTTTCTTGCATTCTTGTCGATGGCGTGTACAGGCCAGACTATGGGATGGTACATGGGTTTGTCATGTACAATCTCCAGCACGCCCCAAACATTACGAATTAGGCTCTTGATGAAGCCTGTTTTCTGTAAAGCAGCCGTTCCTACTGCTGTACATAAAACCTGTGACATCATGTAGCCATAACCATATTTCTCGCACTTACTGACCTGCAAATACACACAAAGCTTCAAAATTACATATTTCACTGAAATAAATAAATCTAAAGCCCTTATCATTTTATACCAAACTATTATCCAAATTCATTTTTGCTAAAAAATTGTTGGAAGGATTTATTTTGAGATGGTAGGGCTGCTTCTTGTACCTGGAGCCTGCGAGCATATCTGGAGTACATATAGGCCACACATTCATCAATAGCTCCAGTCTGCTGGAGAAGCAGCAGCCCCTTGGGAGTGCCAGCAAAGTTCAGCAAGTTGTCTCGTAGCATATCCTCCCATAGAACACTGCAACAACAAGAGCAAAGATTACACCTTGAAACTGGTAAGAACCTATTTATTCTTTTCCTGAAAAGAGTTTGCAACAAATCTATAAAATGCATTCTTAATATGTTTACCTAAAGAGCTAAGGTTTTTCTGGCCAGTGTTTTGGCTCCTATAATTGTAATATTATTATCAGTAGGAGAATTAGGAGTTTGGGGTTATATTTACATGTACTGAGAGTCCCTGGGTGTTCCACTACCTCCATCCATGGATGGAGTAGGGGTGGCAGCACTGTCTGCCTCACGGCAAGCCTAAAACACCAACTCATTTATCAATTATACATAATAACATAATATTGTATTAACATATATACAGGTTCAATAATAATTGTAACTTTAAACTGATATTCTTTTAATCCATTAAGGTTATAGTGATGGTATTTATGTTTATGTACTTTCTTTAAACTAACTGTAATTACAGCAATGGATATGTCACAAAACAAGACATAGAAAATACTCTTTAATGAAATTTAATGGGGAAAACAAATGGCATTGTTTATTGCAGCATTTGTGAATTTATAGGACAAGCATAAAGCTACCTCTCTCCAGGCACTGGCTATGCTATCGTGGAAGTCGTAGCCACTCAGCACCAGCAGGCCCTCACAGGTGGTGTACAACTGCCGTACCACATACACAAAGTTGCCGATGACGGCCTTAGATGGGGGAGGTCCCTGATCTGTCTTCGGCAGTTCATTGGCTAAACCCTTCTGTGAAAACTCGGCTAAGATGTGAGCCGCTGACGACCTAAATAACATTTTCTTGTCATTTTTTAAATCTTTATTTGATCAATCATCAAATAGCAGAACTTGTTTAAATCGTCTGTTTTAATCACCATCAGTCAATGTCTTAATCAAAGTTCAAGTCCAAAGATCTGCTTCAACCATTTTTCAATTTGGCTTGTCAATATTTCAACACAAATCAAAATACATTTTTCTTAAATATCAATAACATGATTACAAAGCTTAGGTTAATACTGCATGCAAGTTGATAAACTTTCCTTTAAAAAACAGAACCAACACAAGTATAAGAGTAGAGAGGTTTTCCCATACTTGGCCCTTGTGAATTTATCCTGTGACTGCCCATAGAGGAGGTGGTGTCTGCCGTGAGCACAGGAAGCGATCATAGAGAGAATATCTGCTATCTGCAGTAAGGTCCACTCCCCAACCTGAACACTGCTCGAATCCTAAAAACATAACCCACTCAAACTTTAATATACTCGCCATCTCAACTTCAAATTTTGAGAGTTCTGTATTACAAGAATTATACGGTAATTAATATGCCAAAGTTGAATCAACTTTGAGAGTTCTGTATTGTAAAAATTACAATTTATGAGCCAAAATCAAGATTAACTAAATTTTGAGACTGCTGTATAACAAGAACACTTAAATGCTAAAATAAAGTTGAATCAAATTTTGAGAGTTCTGTATTGTAAAAAAAAATTATTTATAAGCCAAAATGAAGACAAACTAAATTTTGAGAGTTCTGTATTGTAAGAATTTCAGATCCATGCAGGAAATGAGAGATTTGCATTGTGATACTTATGGAATAAGTGAGGAAGTTAGAGATATACATCATAATAATAATTTAACCTCACAGGTGAAGTCACCTTTATAGGTGGCACCACCTGATAGTCTCTGTGTAAATTTTCACCCAGCCAAAAGTTCCAAGCATGAATTAAATAAGCAAAAACATGTTTTTTTCTTAATACTTACGGATCCATCGAGAAAGTGTGAGATTGGAGCTAGGAGAGCATTAGTAACTGAATCCCTGCAGATACAATGCCGACATGTGGCAGTCACACTGCACAATTTCCGGAACACATCAGTCACCAAAACACCTGGATCAAAGTTAGCTGAAAGTAAACAAGACTTTATAATGAAAATTTGTTTGTTTCCAAAATGTGACATATTATATAAATGTAGGTTCTTATATGTTTGATATCACTAAAATGGTTAGATATTAGAGCAAATGTCACAAAATATGGTATTTTAAATAACATATATGTTGTACCTTGAGACACACACAAAAATATTCAATACCAATATTCAAATAATATCTAAACTATATTGGTTTCATATGATCTTGCTCAAATAAGAACTCTAAACCTAATTGGCTTATTTCATATTCTATATATTTATTTAAAAAACAAATGAAGATGATGGTGCCACAGTTTGTAGCTATAAGAATCTGATTAAAATGACCCTGAGATTCAATGCCTGTCAGCAAACCTATTTGAAATGAGTGTGATATAAGTAAAATGTCTGGCTTCTGATGACAAACCTGCTGGAGATTTCATATTGAGTCCGGCAGTGGGCGCTGTCAGCAGCTGAACCATCGACACAACCAGATGAGTCACAGTTACAGCCTCTGAATAGAAAGATTTCAAACTTTCTATACAGGAATATTACATTATATTCTTATTTGTACAATCATAAAATGTGAAATTTTGGATATATGATAACATCGTGAAAACAGTTACTTATATTCTGAATTTAATCAAAAAAATATTAACCATCAACTGATATATGTATATGTACAGATATAAAAGTCTGTCTGAGACTAACCATCTCTGTCTTTGACTTTCACAGGGAATAAAGAACGTCCGCCTTT
Organism: Amphiduros pacificus; assembly: GCA_949316495.1. Classification (NCBI taxonomy): domain Eukaryota; kingdom Metazoa; phylum Annelida; class Polychaeta; order Phyllodocida; family Hesionidae; genus Amphiduros; species Amphiduros pacificus. Next base: position 49,858,327 of record OX439001.1, on the reverse strand, counting down.
GAAGCATAGTATTCGTGTAAGCAGATGTATGGATTGAACAAAATACACATATTCCAGTTCTGGGCCACTGTAATAGGAACGCTTTCCTTCACCTGAAACAGTTTTTATTTTTTTGCCATCATTCCTCCAACTCATGCATATTCACAAAATCAGATTGTCTATATCAGAGATGTTACATCAGTTTCATTAAAGTAGCCATTAAGAGAAATTCATTTTCTTGCTTTTAGCCAGTTTTAGCCAGACATCCCTGACATCCCTGAATGAATAAACTCAAAATGTAAAAATAATGAGGATTAGTTATCTTGCTTTCTTAAACTTGAAAGGAATTCGGTCTTTGCACATATAAACTGATTACACTGAATAATTTATTTGTGCATGGTGTGTAATACAATGTTAGAGCAAGTGACAATTGGATATCTATGACTTTGTCAGTTATTTCAACAAAATAAGGATACTGACTTGTGGCAGAAGCCCCAGACACGGCCTCAGAGGCATCACTCATCAGGTCAAACGGGACCTTGCGAGCCGCTACATACTCCAAGCATACACGCACTGCATTATCAACCTGGAACAACCAACAAACATTCCCACATCTTAGAGATACTAGGAGAGCCAGCTAACATAGCAGTATGTAACCATAATATGAGCACTGTAATTTTTAAAGGGATTAAGCATCAATTTTTAAAAAAAATCACATATTGATGATAAATGTGTTTGTCTTGCATGTCTATTAAGATTTTGATTGATGCATCCACATCAGTGTCTGTGAAACGTATTTGAACAAGACCCCAATTTAAAGCCCCCTTAAGCATGCTTCTTTCTTGGCATCATGTTTAAGTGCAATGTTATCATAGAGGCACGGAAAGGTAAAATTATGTCATAAAAGTATGGCGATATACTTGGAGTGTAATGAAATGTATTGTCCTTTGAATAGTGCCAGAATGACGTCAAACAGTGCTAACCTACTTTGAGCCTCATTTTGAGGTCAAACAAAGTTCATGGTAACCATGTTTACTTGTCATGTGCAACGTATGGCTCAGACAGACCTCTGCTGGGAGTGCAACTTCTATGTCTCATAGCAACATATCTATGCATAACTTCAATTTGTCATATTATTCATATGTGGATAAGCTTTCAACACACCAAATTGTAGGATTAATGCTTAAAATACCTTTAAAGTCCTTAAAAATGAAAAGTGGATGAAATTGAAGAATGGTTTGGATGGGCACTAGATCTTTGGCATACAGAGTGTGAAGATTATATGAGGTGTAAAGGGGTTTATGGAGTGTGAAGATCATTTGAGGTGTGAAGGGTATATGTAGTGTGAAGATCATATGGGGTGTGAAGGGTATATGGAGTGTGAAGATTATATGGAGTGTGAAGATTATGTGGAGTGTGAAGATTATATGGAGTGTGAAGGGTATATGGAGTGTGAAGGATATATGGAGTGTGAAGGGTATATGGAGTGTGAAGGGGTTTATGGAGTGTGAAGATCATATGGGGTGTGAAGGGTATATGGAGTGTGAAGGGGTTTATGGAGTGTGAAGGTCATATGAGGTGTGAAGGGTATATGGAGTGTGAAGGGTATATGGAGTGTGAAGATTATATGGAATGTGAAGATTATATGGAGTGTGAAGATCATATGGAGTGTGAAGATCATATGGGGTGTGAAGGGTATATGGAGTGTGAAGATCATATGGGGTGTGAAGGGTATATGGGGTGTGAAGGGTATATGGAGTGTGAAGATCATATGGGGTGTGAAGGGTATATGGAGTGTGAAGGGGTTTATGGAGTGTGAATATCATATGGGATGTGAAGGGTATATGGAGTGTGAAGATTATATGGAGTGTGAAGATCATATGGGGTGTGAAGGGTATATGGAGTGTGAAGGGTATATGGAGTGTGAAGATCATATGGGGTGTGAAGGGTATATGGAGTGTGCAGGGTATATGGAGTGTGAAGATCATATGGGGTGTGAAGGGTATATGGAGTGTGAAGGGGTTTATGGAGTGTGAATATCATATGGGATGTGAAGGGTATATGGAGTGTGAAGGGTATATGGAGTGTGAAGATTTTATGGGGTGTGAAGGGTATATGGAGTGTGAAGGGTATATGGAGTGTGAAGATCATATGGGGTGTGAAGGGTATATGGAGTGTGAAGGGTATATGGAGTGTGAAGATCATATGGGGTGTGAAGGGTATATGGAGTGTGAAGGGGTTTATGGAGTGTGAATATCATATGGGATGTGAAGGGTATATGGAGTGTGAAGGGTATATGGAGTGTGAAGATTTTATGGGGTGTGAAGGGTATATGGAGTGTGAAGGGTATATGGAGTGTGAAGATCATATGGGGTGTGCAGGGTATATGGAGTGGCAAGGGTATATGGAGTGTGCTATATTATAATTGTCATGCATTCACAGCTGTAGACTTACGATGGATTTATGTCTGGCCAGCATCTGTAATAACGGATTCCTGCTGTAGTTGCCATGCTGAAATTTAAGCACTCACATGTACATTGGTTAAGTTGAAATCAGAACTTTCCTCACTTCAGAATCCCATGTCTGGTTTTGTTTCATCTAAAAGTCTGTGATACTGCATATATTTCCACAGAGTACACTCTGATATGTTTAACATCCTCCCCACTCTCTTCAATCATATATGACCCATACAACAATATGTTATGTTCAATAATAACTTGAACATTTTAAAAATAAATATAAATTTTAATAAAATTTATTCAAATTATCTTAACATAATAAAATGTGTACTTATTATATAACACACAATTGACCTTTGTGTAACTCTATACTGATATACAAAGGGGACACATTAAGGCAAACATAAGGCACACATACCATCCATTTGACAAACCAGCAAGCCCTGGGGTCGACCAGTGCCAGGAAGTGGGCCGGGGTCATCTGTGTGGGAGCTCCCACTGGCGTGTTGTAATGAATAGCCAAGAGAGACAATGTGGATTCCAGGATTTCCTCCAGAAACTTGTCTGGATATCTTATCCAATATGTAGGGCATCTCAGTTGAAAATCATTCATCATTCGAAACTGTCAGTGTAAAATATCACAGATGCAGGTTCACATTTTCAATATAGCTTATTGTAATAAATATTTTTGGGCAATACCTTCTTTAACGGAACAAGACATACCGTATTATCCCAAACAGCCGCCCTCTACCTAATTACCACCCCTCCCCCTCCGCAAACCAGGCCTTGGTGGCTGGGGTATTGGAGCAGCAGACTTACAATCCACATGGGTTTGCTATCTCAGTAATTACGTAAACAGTACTCACAGCTTCATTTGCAGTACTCATGTAAACATATAAAAACAAACACACCCCTTGTACTGTTTTCCACAAACACCTGTTTAATATTTCTTTATTTCAAATGATGTTACACTGTAATTAATTCCCCTTGTTGCATCAATGTGTAAGATCTGAGTGAGGGTCATATATGGGTCACAGTATGGTGCCCAGTAGCACACCCCAGACTTAATTGGTTAATTACCCTACAGGCATGTGGTCAAGTGGGGGGACTACAGGGCTCAACACTGATGATAAAGGATTATCAATATTTTCAATACTAAACATGCTTAGTTGTTTTGTGTCTGGACTGACATATTCATTTTTATTAGTTCATCTAAAGTATATTGAATAATACTGTACTGTACAATTATTCTTAACATCAAACTTTTCTTCAAGTGGCCATTTAGTTACTAAACATCTATTGTGAATCTGAAAAACAGTCAATTTTGAACCCTGGTCTTGGCATGTCTGTCAGTCACATATTAGTGGCCAAGAGGCAATGCTTCCGCCCCCAGGGCGGCAATTATGGATAATACGGTATTTATTTCACAAAATTAAAAAATATATATAGAAATAGTAGCTAAAACTTTAAAATTGGGAGAAATTAAAAGTTACTCACTGCTTTCAACAGTTTAGCATTTTCAAACCTTCTGCTGTCAATTCCATTTTTAACTTTTGGAATCTTGCTCTTATTTGAAGTATTAAACTGCATGCTTATGAACTCCACTGCAAGTATAAATGCTCTCAATGTACCATACATATAAATTCACACATATCACTATAAAAAGGTCATCACACTTAATATTTCTAATCTTTAGAGTTACTCACATAAAACTGTGTACAGGTCCCTGGTGCTTGGATTACTCGATGAGAAACCTCTTGCTATGAATTTCATTGCCAGGGTCTGAAACAATATTGTCCAAAAATTGGCTAAATTATCAAAGAACAAGTGGATGTGAGGTGTAGTAACCACCAGTGCAGTCATTATGCAAGATGTGCTGTAAGCTGTTGACTGAATTGTATCTCTCAAGTGCTGTATTTAGTGTTTACCCGTTAAAATGAATCCTATCTTAACCTAATAAATCCTCTTTCACATGGTAAAAGCTGGATTTACTGTTTTACAAATTTTACTGAAAATAAATAGCCTAGGAGCTTTAGTTACTGAATAGAGATTAATTATCACCAGAATGTCACTGACCCATATTTGCTGATCAGGATCTGTGAGAGCATCTAGTAATCCCTGCCTCATGCGCGGCCACACATCCGAGTTCTGAGCTTCCATTGCAGATGTCTGTAATAAAATCTGCATCGCTTCCTTCCTCTTCTGAAATCGCAAATGAGATAAGATGACTGAAGTTTTCATGTAAATTATTTGATGGGAATAAACTTTACTGTTTGTGATGATTTATTAAGACTAATACTTTTGATAGGTACAAGCTTCAATGAAAACAAGAACTCACCTCAAGAGACTTATTTTTGGACAGTCCATCAGCAATCTGGTTAAACTGTTCTGGATTCATGAACATGAAAGTGCTCTGAAAATCATCGAAACACATGTGAGTCAAGTGATTAAAAAAACAAACATACGGACCGATTCAGTCTATTTTGCAGAAAATCAATGGAAAAACTTTTGAAAATATGATTGTTTCTGATGGTATTTGGAAATGAAAGATTCATGAATACATATATAGGATGTCAATCCTGAAGCAAATGTATTTGTGTCCATTCTTCTTATTAGGAGTTCAGTTATATAATTTACCTGATTGAGTGAACTGTCTCCAAATGATGACTCTCCATCGCTGAAGTCATGTTTCTGCCTGGCACTTTGGTTTTGGGAGGGAGATGATAGATCCGGGTTGAACACTTCATCAAAGTTGTCACTCATGTACTCACATACTTCACCCACATTCTTCTTCACATCATACATTAAATCCTTGTACCTGATACAACAAAAAATCACATTCTTTTATTCAGCATCTATCAAACCATGCAAATTGTTAGCAATATGTGGGTTCCTCTCCAAGAAAACTGTCCCTGCCCTATACTATTTCAAAGTCCATTATGTAGTTCTTTTTTAAAGTTCAAGAACATAACAGACTCGCCAAATTGATCTCTGCACTTAATGGAGATTTATTTTCACATTTTCATAAAGCATGGTAAAATTAATAACAATATCTGTGAATATATTTACTCTCTTGAGCTTATGACAGCATCTGTTATCTTATTAACAACAGCTTCCTGTCCCTCAGCGCCATCTTGTGGAGTGATTTGGAACTGCTCTAGCTCTTCTTCTATAAGCTGATCAAAACAGTTGTCTATCTTGTTCTTCAAACGCTTTACAAAGTCAAACCTGAAAATAAATTATAAATGTCTTTCATTCAAAAACTTCAAGGAGATTATTTTGATCAAATTTTTCACAATATTGTTTACATTATAAGAAAAACTTTATCGTTTGCTTTCAAATAAAGCTCAATTGAATATTCTGAATAGACTAAATGAACTGAAATCAAGGACATCAATATATAAGTTGTGATTGAGTATTGAATTCTCTCAGTTGCATAAGAGGAAAACTTCCCAATATCACACTCAACTTGTCACAAGATACCAAAATATTGGCTGATGACTAAACTGTTATTTTGAGCATCATGGCATCTTACTTGTGGAAATTTTCGTTGACCTCTTCCAGGTGTAGAAGAGTTTGTTCTGCCTGTTGGGCTGACCCTGCCTCCTGAATGTATGGCCGGAAGCTGATGACAAGTTGTCGCAGGCTGGCCACCAGCTCCTCCCCTTCCAACACGTCCGTCATTCTCCCTGCACAATGTATAGACATCTAATGTATCAGCATCAAACAAGTTACTGTAGAGAGCAAATCTTTCACCACCAGTCACATGACACTGCACCACTTACAACCAGGAGTAGCATTTAAGGTAGTTTCCTGATACATTTGAAGAGGAATTTTATAAATAGTCAGAAAACATGACCACATCACAGGAAAGCTGAAGGACCTGCATTGGCCTTCTGTGCGAGCAAGAATTGATTTCAAAATCTTGCTTAATACCTGGAACGCATTAAAGGGTAAGGTGCCGCCTTACCTAGGTGATCTACTCTCAGTAAGGCAAAGTGACAAGAACTTCAGATCTAATGAGGGCACATATCTAGCAGTTCCCAAGACAAGCTTAAAAACAGTGGGGGACAGGGCTTTCTCTTCGGCAGCCTATGGAATGCGCTGCTGACATTGGGAAGTCATTTTGTTCAACTTTTGATATATGTTATGTTATGTTTTGGATGTGTTATGTTATTCATAACACATCCAGATTTATATGATAAGATGATCACTGAGATTATCACCTTGGGGATAATTAGTAATTTTCATATGTCACTTATGGAGGTGTGAAAAAGGAGGAGTGAAATGGAAGGTGTGAAAAGGGTGGTGTGAACAAATGACACAGCAGCTTGGTGACATATGAAGGAAAGGTGTCAATCCTGAGGTGTGAAGTATTTTGAAAGGTGTGAATCCCAAACTAACTGCTGTCAAAATATCAAACTCAAGGCTCTTCTCAGAGCCTACTAAATCCTTCAGGATGAGCAGAACATCAAAGCTTTCATCTTATGACTATATACACATGAGACTAACCATTCACAAAAATTATTCTGTGATATCAAAAAAAGTGTCATTTTAAATTATGGAATTAGTATCTCTAACATGTAAATTATAAAATTGAAACAAATGCACTAATTTCTTTTGACTGTCAGGGCTAACGATCGCCTATTTTGTGCATTTAGGTCTTTGTCAATCATAACAGTATCCAACTAGACATTAACACTAACAGTTGATTGTATGCATGTGTGCTTTAATGTGGTATATCCATCAGAAACACTTGCCATTACATAATCTTATAACGTGATGATTGTGTGTTTTTCTTTTCCAAGATTGACAAGTCAAGCCCACTTCATTACACACACGCTCAAAAAAGTCTTTGTGCACTGGCCTCTCATCTATGCAAAGGATAAAAATTAATTTATTGATCATCAGAGAAGTGCCCAATCGATAAATTTTTAGTTGTCAACGATGTAAATTTGCTAAGAATTCACATCGTGGCTCCAATGTTTATGTTTTTGTAACATGTTGGTTCTTTCCCATGTGCGCATTTTGATGTTATTGAGGTCACTGGGTGCAATTTTAACAATTCACTTAAACCATTCATACCAAAAAGTGTGATATTCTAAATGTTGTATGTATACACTACAATTTGCTAATTATCAGACAATCCAATGATTGCATGAATTTAATGAGCATTAGACCTACCCTAGCTTCCTTTTAGCCATCTCATCAGAGATTTTATGAGATTGGAGTCCTTAACCCAAGACGGCAACGTCCATCACATGCAACGGACGGGAGGGACGTTGATGTCCCTATTGTTCTGGCTCAATGAAGTCATTTTGTAACAATCCATTGGGCAGCAACTTGTTACAATGTAATCATGATATGACATCAGACTGATTGGATCATGAACTTTTGACCCCAGCACTTCATTGAACATATTGAATACCATGGTTATAAATTGTTAGAGCTAACAACCATAGGATTCGCGCAACCATAAGATTGGCTGATAATTTTGGAATTGTCTTGTGAACGCAAAATTAATAGAATATTGGATTTTTTTGGCACAGAAAATTTATTTGAATGGTTTGAATAAATTGTTATGAAAATTGCACCCATTGACCCCGATTTTGTCACAATGTGCACGTGCGTGAGTTCCAGCTTGTTACATTTGTATACAAATTGGCGCTGCTCAGTCAGTTCTTGGCCGATTTACATCATTGACAACTCAAAATTGAGCTATTGAGCTCTTCTCTTCAAATATGTAAGTCAGATGATCGATATATTAATTTTCATCTTTTGGCATTGAAGAAAGTTCAGTGCGCGAAGGCTATGGTTGTTCATGTTGTTTGCGCAAAGACGTGACTCTGACTTGTCAATCTTGTCAGAATAGAAAATACGCACATTGCTTTATAAGATAAAGTAATGACAAGTTTTACAAATGGATATACCCCACCATAGCACACATATAGATGACTGTTCATTTATTTATTGTTTATTTATTTATTGACAAAGACCAATATGCGCGAAATTGACGGTCGTTAGCCCTATAATAAATTTATCAATTTAGTTTATAGATGCTCTAGTCCAGAAATATATATATATATATATATATATATATATATATATATATATATATATATATATATATATATATATATATATATATATTTCTGGACTAGAGCATCTATAAACTAAATATATATATATATATATATATATATATATATATATATATATATATATATATATATATATATATATATATATATATATATATATATATATATATATATATATATATATATATATATATATATATATATATATATATATATATATATATATATATATATATATATATATATATATATATATATATATATATATATATATATATATATATATGGGGCCTCTAATCTCTATCAGTCTCAAACATACAGTGCTTGTCAGTAATAAGTAATGTCACAACACTCAATAGTTCGTTGGCTCAGTTTTTCAGTGCCCCTGCCCAACTAAAAAAGCCTAATTATAAAATTAATGTTTCATGGCACGGTCACTGTCAACTTAAAAATTACTGATGTATTTTGAGTGATGTTGCAAATTAATTTACCTTTCTATGAGCAGGATATGTGATTTGTTTACAGCAACGTTGCTACAAATGTCGCCATCTTACAACAAGCATTTTTCCATGATTATTTTGTTAAAACCAGTTTGATTGGTCGCGGACATGAGCAAGACCAATCACAAGATGAGTAACAGATTTATGTTCTGGCACGCCATCTTTTGTTCATCAGAGAAATTAACTTATTCACTTGTGCCATCTGTTGCCAACATCGAGGCACATAAACAAGGGGAAAAGCCAAAATCAGTCCACACAAACTTGGAAGTCAAAGGTAAAAGTCTCGTTTCTCATCGCCTTCCTGACCTAAACCATATAATTCTCCTAAATACATCTAAAAATACCGAAGGATCAAGGGCAGATACTTCAAAATCTTTAATGCCACATAACCCACTGAATTTAGAAGCAGTAATTTTTGTTGTTTTATAGCTAAACTTAAAAGTGAATTAAACTCTATTCTTGGTCTGTTTTGCTTGAGTAATAAAGTTGTAGACTTCATATAAATTAAAATTCAGAATTTTGACTGTGATAACAGGTTCTGCTTTGGAAGATGGGATCAACCATTTTGGAGGTTATATGAAGAAGATAATACAATACTTGGGGGTTTTAACAGTTTATTGACAGCTGCACAATATTATAATTTAAAATCCATAGTATACTGTACTAATTACATGACAACCCAAAACGATAAATTATAAATGCTACATAGATATGTTTGAACTAACAAATATATTATTACATATATGCAATAATGTGATAAGTGTTTTCAAAAAATATTTGTCCTTTTAAGAATAATTATTTAATTGAAATAAATATATTTAATGTAATTCTGATCACAGATCTTGGTACAATATGGACGGTTTATCTTAAACAGCTACATTTTCACATTCTGACCATTTAAATACACAAGGAAACATTGCATCTAACATTTAACCTGGATGCTATTTTAGCAGGCATGTAATATTTAAATTTATAAGGCAATGACTGTATAATATAACAATGAAAGAGAACAATGTAAGGAAATCTGTTTCTGACGATGAAAACCAAACAATAATGACAGAGTTTGTATTGCACAGTTACATTCTGCATTTCTGAAACTTAGTTAAAAAATTGAGATATTGACTGTAACTCAATATGTAATATAACTTAAGGACCTAAGAGGATAAATATTTTATTATAATGAGCCACTTGCTCATATGACATTGCTAACATTTTATATATTTTTAACTAAAAATTTGAACTCAATAAATATTATTTCATACTGAAAATATAACCTGAAAAATGATCTATAGCTGCACCAACAATCTTCCAAACTAAATTATGTAGGAAAAATTGGGTGGCAAAAACTAATAAGAAGAAACTCAGATCTTTCCATTTAAATAACTGGCTCATTTGAATATATTGAAAGCATTGGAAAGTACTTGTCTTCCGATTGGCTGCAGCATAACATGCAATCCTTAAGATATTCCAAATTCTCTATTATCAGAAATCTTTTCTGTATTGAAAAAAAAATCTTTTCTAATATATTTATTTCTTCAAGATTACTGAAATCAATTTGGGCTACACTTGATCCAATTAAATCATATCTAAAACCATAATCAAAATAACATAAACATAGCCTCTTATACAAATTGATTTTTAAATAGATTTCAAATGAAAAATTTGTCAGGGTAAACTAGACATTTTTATCTGAACAAAATACTCCAAACTTTTGTTCAACATTTTGAAAAAGTCATTTAAGCCTTAGTCTTTCTGAATTTATTGTGGCAAAATTTTTGTGGCATATTTGTCTGTCCCAGGACTTTTATTCCACAATAACAAAATCCCCATCTCTGTTATGTGTATTCCTCCTGAATTTAGACTAAAGTATCACTTGAAATTGATATAGAGCAATTCCTGATAATGAAAATTACTGTATGTTTGAACATATATTTTTAGAGTCAAAATTGTTTAAGATATAAATGACAAAATAGTGTGCAAAACTGTGCATAAACCAGTGTAGCTTATCAATTTGGTGATATGTGATTTTGCAACAAAAAGAAAACAAAAAAACTGTTTGATTAAGGTTAACACTAAGATCTGTAATAGAGTTTTAAAAGTTTCAAACCACAATAGATGTCAAAAAAGTCTGGAGCATAAAGCCTCCATCCTGAAAGACCTATGTCCTAGAAAATTTCTTTTTTTTTGCAATATTTGATCATAGAACTTCAAAGAATATGTGTATATGATAATTTAAGTTAGTGAAATGTCCACTTTATAGAAAATCTTCCAGGAAATATATTTCCGATGCAAGCTTCAATAATTTAAGTCATACCAATATAAAAAAAACAAACATCATGATTATCAAGTATGTATCTTGACATATATCTGTTTCAGTGTTTTGCACAAAACCATTTGACATCAAAAATAGACTGCAGCTCAATTTGCTCTCTGATGGTCTTCCATTTACACTGGCATGCATAAGCTCTGCTACCTGTAACAGAAAACACAGATGATAGATGAAAGAAGTATACCATCTCCATTGCTTCTTTGTTCAGGCCAATTTAAAATATCCCATCATAATAGTCGTGAAAAATACAATATCCCAACATAAATAAGACAAAACCTATGTAATTGTATATTTTGGCAATTCTATTACAGTAAAGATTATATCTGTTTATAGTTTTAATGGAAATTTTTAAAATTTTCGTGATTGAAACAAGCATAAACATAAAATCGTAATACTGATATTGCAAAACACAAATCAATATATATATATATATATATATGTCATAAACTACGTTGTTTGTCTGTGAAGTGTTATCATAGAGGCACTGAAAGGTAGAATGAATGAGAGTATGGCAATATACCAGAATGACTTCAAACAGTGCTACCCGACCTTTAACCTCAGAAGAGGCCAAAAAAATGTTACACTACCCATGTTTACCCATCACATGCAGCTTATGGCTGAAACAGACCTCTGCTGGGAATACAACTTCTTTGTCTTATAACAACTTAGCTTATTACTCTAGGTAAAACTTCAATTTGTCATGATGTTCATCTGCAAATAAGCTTTCAATACACCAAATTATAGGATTGATGCTTAATACCTTTAATATTTCAGTTTTTCATCAAATTTTGTGACAGAAATTTGAGGTCTGTTCTCCTGGATCTAACTGAGTCAGGTTAAACTGATGAAAGAGCTACTTGTTTTTGTTGCATTCTGGGTAAATGCTCATGGACTTAAGTTTTGATTGTCAATTTATCAAGATGTGAATGTTTGGCCTAATATCATTCCATCATTGTTAAAAGGTTGTTGATATTCCAAAGAACTAGTTTTAACACTATAGCAGTGCCACTGAAATATATTGAATATTGAAGGACAGATGGGCATGTGGGTATTAACATAATAACTTACCTTTCATGGGAGTAAGTTTTGACTTTAACCTGTCAAAATCAGGGATATTGTTTCTAAGAAATAAATAGTCTACTGTTGAGTCCCATTTAAAGTTTTCAAATGTTGACACGCAGAAATCACAATCTGTGCATCGCAACCTATCACAGCACCTGAAAATAAAACAATGGGAACTCTGATGATTAAAGCTTTATCTATTTTTTGAAAAAAGTTGGTTTGATTTGGGCAATCTTTTACCTTTTTTGGACAGCTGTTGCTAACCCTTGAGGACAGATGCTGCCACCAATATACACAGGAAAGCATCTGCAATGTTAATGAAGTCCATTATTTCAAATTAAATGCATGAAGTAGGCATTTGCAAATTCTAATGCAATAAAGAATTACGAGTATGATGTTACAAAAAAAAGAAAACAATTTAAGAACACAACTATTATTCAGTGCTCGCCCAAAGTATTTATGAATGTAGGCCAAATGTCTGCTGTTACTTTAAATTATACATGCAAAAAAAAAGAATTATATGGCAGTCATTTACATTCATATACCGAAATTGTCCTGTTTCCTGATTTTGTTCCCACAGACATTGATTATTGATGCCTTCTAGTATACACTTGAAACTTGTAATACACATCAAGTACATTATTGTACTCTTTTGCCATCAATTATTTCAACAGGGTATATGCCCGGTCAGATTGGTTAAATATAAAAAAGTGACAAAAATAGATGGTCTCCTTCAATCATCACAGTTAAATTTCAATAATTTTTCCTAAAACCTAGCAAACAAAATAAACTAAGGTACGCAGAAGGATCTCACCTTTCAAAATCATTTTTTTTCTTGGCATAATACTTTTTTACTTACAGCCATGACTCATACGCTTAATCTATCAAGCATCTTATTTTAGTGCCTTGCATATTTAACATTTCACTCAAACCACCTCTTGTGCAGTAGGTCAAATAGTTATGTCTTCTATTGGTTTTTGAGTTGATGGAGTCAATCTGAGCATTCAATTTATTTTTACGCAGCTTGACAGCTTTTAAGTTTTTCTTTTTCAGTTTAAACGATATGTAGGTTTTCAGAATAATGGAAAGATAGAGCCATTAGTTTCATTGCTGTATATCTTACTTCTTTGTTCCTGGTGTGGAAGACTGGCTGCTGGGACCTGCATCATTGGGCAAGCTGGATTTTCGAGGCTGTAATTCATCCTGTGGTGGTTTTAAAAAGTGAGAAGAAGGAACGTGTGAACAGAAATCATGACTGGCCTCACTGCATCTTTTATTTTTTATATGATATAAATTTCATTCTTACAATATATTTTGAGCAATTTATTTAGCTTTCAAAGTGGCTTCCAGAGCTCTCTAGAGGGAAATACCGGTAGATCTTTTGAAACAAGATTAGGATAAGTGATAAATAATTTGTTCAGAATGATATGACACACAAACATACTACAATGTTACAAGTGTGACTGTATGTCATACTCCCAGGATCATACTATAGTATTATTCTAAACTTTGAGAAACAACTGAATATATTAATGAGGTTTTAGCTATGAAGCAAGACCGACTGGATCTGTAGACACTCTGTGTAATATATAATGACTTAAAACCTGTAAAAGAGCTCTTGTTGAGGTTTTTTTTCTGATGGAAACTTTTTTACATATGGATGTCACTAACTTAGGTCATAAAGCAGTGATTTGTTTCTGCTGAAAACCAGTCCTGTTTTACAATACTGTTACTTTAAGTTAGTCACATTAGTTTTAAAATATCTACTTACCAAGTTCACACCATCATCAAATATATCATCAATCATAGAGTTTATGTCATCCCTTCCACTTTTGGGTTTCGATCTAAAATTTACAAAAAAAGAATCTTTAAATTTAGACTATGAAGGAAATGGTTTCAGTTAAGAGGATTTTGAACAAAAAATTCTACATTTTGTATGTTATTGTTATCTTATTATTTTTTGCATGAATACTAAATTTTGCATTTCCCTTCAAAATAAAACAAAAAATATTTCAGTATCAAAATGAAGAAAACAAATTAAATGTTTGCTGTTTTTCACAAGTAAACCTAATTTTGTCACTCATTTATTATAAATAGCTGATCAAAGTATTAATTTTGTTACAACTCTAAACCCGTTGACATGTCCTTGTCGGAAACTACTGCATGTCAGAAACTGCTTCAATACACTTCTGTTTGACGAGATATTAATGTAAGGCATAGCTTAGCCCAAGGGAACAAACAAGGAGCACCTGTTTGAAGCTGAAACTGGGTTGTCCGATTTGTTAGCCTGCTTACTACCACTTTTGTATGGCGTTTGTTTCTTGCCATTCAGGTATTTATCCTCCACTTCATTCAAAAGATCGTCAATGTCATCCGCCATTACCGTAATATAACTTTTAACCCGTTACTCGATGTGTACAATAGAAAATGTTTATTGTTTTGTCACTGTTTACACCCGTTTCCTTTCACCTGTCAGCCAGGAGAGCATGCGTTGTGACTTCTTCCGGTTGACCTTGATTAGTGACCAAATATATTCACCTCACCAAAACTGTATAAAATAAAATATAAATAGCTATAATATTTTCAAAAAGTCATCTCTGTAGCTAGTAAAAATATGATTAATATGCATTTTCTAATGAAAATCAAATAGAGATTACTGAAAAAGAAATAGTTAAAATGTTTCGGGAATGCACACTTTCGTGAGACGCAAGCAAGTGTCCTCCATATTGTCCTCTGGTTGCGGTGGGAAAAGGTCGGACACATTTCCATCAAAATGATAAGTTCTGTGGCAAGGAGTGGTTCATTGGCTGCATCATTAGTGGCAGCAACGCAAGCCATCCCATCAGCGGCACGACAAGTGATTCCCGGGGTCGCCCAGATTGCAGAGAAGATCACTGTTCAATCATCTCCAGAAGCACACACCAACTTCACCTTGTCAACACGTATCCCAAGTGGTTCCGTCTCGTTGAACCCCCGGGCTGTCAGTGGAATTGGAGGTAATTTTATCACACAGCCTATGAGACTAGTGCTTGCGTGATTAGTTTGCCCTCAGCAGTCCATATTAATGGGCAAGGCACATTACAATTTACATGGTCTCTTGCAATGCTTGATAATGTCCAGTGTGCACATGCTGGAAGGGACCAGTTTTCCCTCCCTACGGGTTGCCGAGCACTTTGCGCTCGGTAGTACTTTGCGCTCAGGGCCTTGCACATCCTGTCGGTGAAGTTTTGTATCCAGGATTAAAAGTCTTTGATTTGTTTACAAATCCGGGCATCCATTGTTGAAAACAATCCCAAGATCCATAGCACATCCAAGAACAAGGGATCATTATTTTTTTTCTCCAAAAGTTATTGACTCTTTCATCGAATAAATCTGTGCAGATAATACGAGAATGTATGTATATTTCAAGTATTACAGGCGGATTTATTTTCCTGAAACTTGCAATGTAACTTCCCAAATATATCATTGTAATTTGATAACAATTTTAAATTGTCTACAAACTTTTAATTCGGCAGGATTTAGACGCAAAAAGACGAGCGCAAAGTGCTCAACCTGCTTAAGTTTGTAACCTCAAAAAGGCCTAACAAATGAGTGATGCTCCCTCTTCATCAGCGGGGCATGGCAGACACTCGATATGGCCGACTTCTGCAGCTCGAACCCAAGATGAAATGGTTAAAAATTTGAATGTTTTATTTAGCTTTGTTGTTGATATATTGTCCATTAGGTTATTATTTTGAGCGCAAAGTGCTTGGCAGCCCGTACCAATAATCGCTGATTACAGCAGCTAAACTGGAGAGGACCCTTGTAGCCGCTGCCAGTCATGGTCAACTTCATCGGCGGTAACTGGTCCAGCGCGAGTACTCATGTTCTGCCAGCACTACTCGCTCTGGACCAGTTGATGAAGCAGACCATGACTCAGGGGCTGCAAGGGTCCTCTAAGCTAATCAGCACTGTACCACTGGCACTGGTCACAGATTAGTTTCTAAATGAATAAAACATCAATGAAATCAGGCAACACAATCATTTTAACACCTACAGTGACCAGCAACTGTCCAAAACCGGCAGTTGAAACTGGGACATTTTTTAAAAGAATTTTATTTTGGTAATTAGACATTCTGCTGCAGCTCATGGAACTCTTGCAGTGAATTTGCCTTTTGTTTATTTTCTGCTTGGCACCCATTTCATGAAGAGAGAGATTTCAACAAAGTTTATTTCATCCATCACAGCTCACTGAGCTATGCATGGTTTAATATTCTGAAATCATTGACTGAAGACTGGACCCTCTTTTTTGTGATCTGGAAGCTTAATCTGAAATTCAACATTTTCACCAAGTCAACATCTGCCTGCATCATATGTTTTGGTGACTGATTAAATGGGCCAAGATAAATTCTGTTTCCCTCCTATATTTCAAAATTACAGGTTTATTACAGGTTAAAAAAACAAACTTATTCCATGTGACCTACCTTGGCAAACTTGTGTTGGTAGCCATGTTACACTGTTTACTTTTTTCTCTTCTCTTGAAAACAGCGATCACATCCAACAATATATCATTCATTATGGCAGTAGGATGATACATTTTCCCTTGCCCAGAATTTATTCCTTGGGTTAGGTGCATTCCCATCACAAATCCCTCTGTTTATCAGTATAATTGAAAAGCTGCAACTTCACTGAGGTCCGCCCACTGACATTATACATGCAAGCCATTAGTACCCTCCTCCCAGGTCAGAGACCTGCACGGAAGAAAGGGAAGGCAATGAATGTCAAAAAAGAATGTCTCATGTTACAAAAAAGGGACCACTTGTGTTTCAAAAATGGAAACAGAAATGGAAATGTAACAACTCTCAAAAAAATCCAATTATTAAAAAGAATCGAAAAGGCAACTGACAATCAGCATATGCTATCTTGAGAAAGAATACATTTTTTCTCTCATGTATACAAACAAAAATTCTAAAAAATCTTAACTGAAGGAAGCTAATGGAAACAATAGAAACCTTAATCTTTGTCTTGTATCAGACAAGATGGTGAAGTGTTGGTGTAAAATTTCTCTCACAAACAATTAGGTTTTTAAGCAGGAATTGCACCATGTGGCAGTTGCCAGTCATGGTCTATTTTAGAAGGAGAAACTGACTGTCTGGGAGTAGATCACAAGATCTTATGCTACCTTGTCTGCTGCAAAACTTATATAATCTATCGAAAATTCTTGGCTCTGGCACAGTCGGTCAGATAAAGTTCTCGGCACAAACTCTCCTGCGATGGTGAAAAGGACAGGAGTTTGATTCCTTCTTGTGCAACAGATTTGTCCTCAAGTTACAGTTTCTTGTGTAAAGAAAAATGCTTTTACCCTCAATTATGCCAATACTAATTTATTAGCTATTGAAGGGGACAACAAAAATCTCTTACTTATTTCATTATATATCAATTAAAAAGTACATAGTTCAGCTGTGGGAGGAAAAATAGCCCATGAACACCATTTCTCATAATGCTTTTAGTTTAATTTTCAATAAGATGATATTTGTTTTCATTTCAGTGGCAGGACAAGTGAGGTATGCACATTCAGATATACAGGTACCAGACTTCTCCGCCTACAGGCGAGATGGCACAAAGGACCCCAACAAATCATCAGCATCCAGTGATCTCTCCAGGAAGACTTTTACATACATGATTGCTGGAGGTATGTTACAGACTGACCTTAGATCACTAGAACCCTAGAAATAAAGTTGTGTCAGGATATTTGTGTCAGAATATTTTTGTAAGTCAATCACTCTTTTCAAAGGAACATTATTTTACATAGCATTAGATATTTTTTAGAAAGAATACAGGATAGAAGTTGCCTGTAGAAAGTCAGGTTACCTTAACTTGCCATAGTGGTTCACATAGTTGTGTAAAGTTCCTGACAAATGTATATTATTTCTGGACATATTTGAAATTTTAGGTGCTGGTGTAACTACAGCATATGCTGCAAAGAATGTTGTCACAGAATTTGTATCATCAATGAGTGCCAGTGCTGATGTGTTAGCTCTTGCCAAGATTGAAGTCAAATTGTCCGATATTCCTGAGGGTAAAGCAGCTACTTTCAAATGGAGGAACAAGCCACTGTTTATTCGCCACAGGACACAGGAGGAGATTGAACGTGAGCAGGCTGTGGACATCTCCACACTGCGTGACCCACAGACTGATGATGAGCGTGTCAAGAAACCAGAGTGGCTAATCCTGCTTGGAGTCTGCACACATTTAGGTCAGTAGATAAAATGTTGTCATAGAGTTATCTTTTGGTTTGGGATTAAACTTCCATGCTAAGATCAGACTTCTCTAGTCATAGCAATATCATAATTAGCTACCTCCAGATGAACAGTGTGGAAGCTATGGTATAGGGCTCCTTCTGTGCGTCTTTCAACAAAAACTTCCCTCTATCTTATCTACTATTTCAGACACAGCCTCCAAGTTTTTATCACAAATGCATCCCATGAAGGCCTAAAATAGGCTGACTTCAAATAAGATAATGACTTGTTTTTTTTTAAGGTTCCGGCTTTCAAAATGTCATCAAAGCTTTGACATTTTGCTATTTGTCATCACCTAAATTAATTCCAGACTTAGTGAGATTTGTACCACACATTCACCTCATGAAGGCCCACGTTGATATTCCCAGACATGGTCTTGACCTTTGTTTACTACATCACAGACATCAAAAGGTCACCAACTACTTTAGCTGTATCTTAACTTGTTTTAGTTACAGATAAACTTTAAGCTGCCAAATGACAGCTTACTGACCTACTGATGAATCTTGAGTGCTAAAAATGGCCACTGACTTAGCAAGATCAACTGCTGCTGGTCCAATTGACTGTCAACAAAAACCTTTTGTTATATATTATAAACCTATTTCAGTTACACCAACAATTTTGATATGTGTCTCCTGAAGTTGTACATTTTAAACTCTTAATAAAGATTTTGACATTCTTTCAATATGTGGCCTTGTGGGTACAATGATGCTAATTAGGAGTATCATACACTAACAACAACAAAATTTTGATTATTATCGCATGGAAACAATACAAGGTTTCAACACATAAATCTGAGATTTTAAATATCCAGGGTTTCATGATTATACATTAATATTACTAACTGGATGTCAATGAAATCTCTCATGCTAATAATGTCTTATTTTTTATTTAAGTCAAATAAATAAATGTGTATGTGCTTTTTGTTTGTCAGGATGTGTTCCAATTGATGGCTTGGGAGACTATGGTGGCTACTACTGCCCTTGTCACGGATCTCACTACGATGCCTCAGGACGCATCAGGAAAGGACCTGCCCCCCTCAACCTAGAAATCCCAGAATATGAATTTATAGATGATGACAATGTCATCGTGGGCTAAGACATCACTTCATATAGGAAATAATATACTGTTTGTAAATAGAAAAGAGTCAAAGAAAATGTGCATAACCACCTGTAAATCTGCATAACCATCTGAAAATGAAAACAAATGAAGTAAATGAAGAGTCACGTCTTGAGGGAGCAAATGACACTCCAAAGCCAACAGGAAACTTCATATAAACTAAAGAGTTAGATTTTAAATTTGGAGTAAGTTTTGCATTGACAAGACCCTTGACAGGGAATATAAAAACAACTTTTATGAATGTGATAGTTACAAGGCATGTAAAGATATTGTTTGTAAGTAACAAAAATACAGATTATTTAATGTTTGTGAAATAAAAACTGATTTCACACCATGTAGAAAAATTCTTTTTGTATGTCATTTTCGTCACTATAAAATTATCAACTGTTAACCATTTAGTTTAAAACTGACCAGTTTTGTTGGTTGAGAAAAGGTAAAAGCTAATTGTAAAATGGCATATTTCAGTTTGATCACATTGTCGTCTTATATGTTCCTGTGTTTCTGATATTATTGTATGGTAGATTAAGAAAACACTAGCAAGCACTTTCTGGTGTAAGCGTAAGCAGTCCCAAAAATCTTAATAACCCTCCAAACCTTGAAATAGCCCTGATGGAAATATGAAATAAAACAGATGATGCTTTTCCCAATCGATCAAGTCCCCCTCTCAAAGAATCTTCGGTCCTTGCCCATCCAATAATCCTGACCACACATGTATTATTGGGATACAACCAAGACACAACCTGCTTGGGCCACACAGGGTGCTATGGCTTGAGTACCTGTGGCACAATTGACATTATCATCTTATGACATGCAAATACAACTGATTCATGTTGTGCAAATACTAAACTATAAGTGGTTTTAAAGACATCACACATTTATTGGCATGAAAGCAATTGGGTAAACCACAGATGGTTTTATCCAGAAGTCTATTGTTATGGCAACTCTTCTTAAATATTTACGTATAATTTACGGCTATTACATATAATTTTTGAATGATACCTGGAGATAACAATTTATAACCTATCAATTCCCACATGTTGATCACTAGTGGATTAATAGTAAAACAAGGCTAAGGTATTTTTATTATGATTAGCAGTTTCAACAGGATTAACATAAGTTTGCATCACCTAATCATTATGCAAGCAATTTTTAAGATATTTCTCAATCCTTCAACAAGCATTTGCCTGGAAACCAAAATCCCATTAAATTACTATGTGTTTCACCGTTTTATGATATATAAATTCTTAATTCCATAAAATCAAAATGACCCTATTTTTTGGATATCATGGAATAATTTATGTGTGTGAATTGTCACTTTAATGAAGATAGTAAGAGGAATAGGTGAAAGCTTTGATGCTCTGTTCATCCTGAAGGATTTAGTAGGCTCTGATAAGAGCCTTGAGTTTGATATTCCTGATGGTTGATGATTACAAGTTGGTTTCAGAATCAGTGTCCATGTCCTCATCAGAATCATCACTCTCCGACAGCTGATCTTCTAAATACTCCAACTCATCACAAATGCGTTTGACATATTCACAGAACATGTTGCGCACTCCCTCAACGGTTGCTAGTCTGATGCGGAGAGCACAGCGGAACTTGTACTGGTTATCTCTGATGGCACGGCTGTATCTCTGGTTGAGCTCTTCCATCTGGTAGCCAAGTAGCTCCACCTGGTGGCAGGCTAGCTCATACTTGTGCTCCTTCTCTCTGATCTCTGTCTTCAGCTGTGTGGTCTCAGATGCCATTATTCTGGTAATAATTGTTATTCACTGAATGGAATACGATGCTAATGTATCTGATGATATCAGAAAACTGATTATTGACCCACTCAGACCTGTATTTATATACTGTGTGATTTGCAAATAGTGCAACTGTCTCTCAGTTTGACAGGTGGCAGCAATGAGTAAGAGATTCACACCTTTCAACAAACTTCACACCTCAGGATTGACACCTTTCCTTTAGATGTCACTAAGCTGCAGAATATTTTGATTCACACCTACTTTTATCACACCTGATTTGATGTGATTTGTCAAAATTAACAAGTTCTATGAAGATTTCATTCTGACAAAATCTGTCAGTTATTTTGGTGATGACAATCTCTGGGAACATTATCGCTGCTAATACTCCTCTAACTTAACAGCCCCAAGAAGTTTAACAAAATACAACTGATTACAGTACAAATTGCTCTGTAAATTACTATTTTGAAAGCTAATATTTTTGACAATAAAGAATATACTAACCTACTCACAATGTAAAACTTTATTAACTGGATAACACACAAACATTTTGTCACTCAAGACACCACTTTAAAATGGATTTGGTAAATTTCTGTGTTGGAAGCATCAAGGACCTGTGATCAGTTGGTTGAGATGCTAACCAATCACTTCACAGCCAAATTTCTATGAACATTGATGAATAGTCATAACTTGTGGCCGTTCCTGTGGGCACCTTTTTAGCTCTGCTGAGACTTTAGCTCGCAGAGCTTTAGGAGGGGGAAAATGTCTGTCGGTCTGTCTGTCCGTCTGTCCGTCCGTCTGTCAACATTTCTTTAAAAATCTTCTTCTCCAAAACTACCAGTAGTACATCTTTCATATTTTATATAGAGGTAGATATATAGTTGAAGATTCAGATTCCTTCAAATCTTAGTGATGTCACCATTGACCTTAGTGCAGTGACCTTGAGGTCACAAATTTTGTACTGAGCATATCTCAGCAACCACTTATTACAGGATATTAAAACTTGGTATGCAGAAATGTCATATGTTAAAGCTGTGCCTTGTCATACAATTTTAGTCATGTGACCTTTGACCTTGACACATTGACCTTGAATTCAAAATTTGTGAACATGCCACATCACAACCATCAGAAGTGAATAAAAAACACTTCATATCTGTTATATACTAACACTATGTTTAAAAATCTTCTCCTCCAAAACTACCAGTAATATTTGTTTCATATTTAATACAGAGGTAGATAGAGAGTTGAAGATTCAGGTTCCTTCAAATCTTAGTGATGTCACCATTGACCTTAATGCAGTGACCTTGATGTCACAAATTTTGTAAGGAGTATATCTCAGCAACTACTTATAAGAAGAAATTAAAACTTGGTATACAGAAATGTTTTAGGTCATAGCCGTGCCTCATCATACTTTCTTAGTCATGTGACCTTTGACCTTGACACATTGACCTTGAATTCAAAATTTGTGAACATGCCACATCATAACCATTAGAAGTGAATTAAATGCACTTCATATCTTTTATATACCAACACTATTTTATACAGAGCTAGATAGAGAGTTGAATATTTAGATACCTTCAATTCTCAGTGATGTCACCATTGGCCTTGGTGCAGTGACCTTGATGTCACAAATATTTTAAGGAGCATATCTCAGCAACCACTTACAAAAAGAAATTAAATCTTGGTATACAGGAATGTCTTAGGTCATAGCCGTGCCTTGTCATACTTTCTTAGTCATGTGACCTTTGACCTTGACACATTGACCTTGAATTCAAAATTTGTGAACATGCCACATCATAACCATTAGAAGTGAATTAAATGCACTTCATATCTTTTATATACCAACATTATTTTATACAGAGCTAGATAGAGAGTTGAAGATTTAGATTCCTTCAATTATCAGTGATGTCACCATTGAGTTAGTGCAGTGACCTTGATGTCACAAATTTTGTAAGGAGCATATTTCAGCAACCACTTGCAAGAAGAAATTAAATCTTGGTATACAGGAATGTCTTATGTTAAAGCTGTACCTCGTCATACAATTTTAGTAATGTGACCTTTGACCTTGACACATTGACCTTGAATTCAAAATTTGTGAACATGCCACATCACAACCATCAGAAGTGAATAAAAAACACTTCATATCTGTTATATACTAACACTATGTTTAAAAATCTTCTCCTCCAAAACTACCAGTAATATTTGTTTCATATTTAATACAGAGGTAGATAGAGAGTTGAAGATTCAGATTCCTTCAAATCTTAGTGATGTCACCATTGACCTTAGTGCAGTGGCCTTGATGTCACAAATTTTGTGAGGAATATATCTCAGCAACCACTTATAAGAAGAAACTAAAACTTGGAATACAGAAATGTCTTAGGCCATAGCCGTGCCTCATCATACTTTCTTAGTCTTCTGACCTTTGTCCTTGACACATTGACCTTGAATTCAAAATTTGTGTCACTTCATATCTGTTATATACCAACACTATGTTTTAAAATCTTCTTCTCCAAAACTGCCATTAATTTATGTTTCATATTTTATACAGAGCTAGATAGAGAGTTGAAGATTCAGATTCCTTAAATTCTCAGTGATGTCACCATTGAGCTTAGTGCAGTGACCTTGATGTCACAAATTTTGTAAGGAGCACATCTCAGCAACCACTTATAAGAAGAAATTAAAACTTGGTATACAGAAATGTCTTAGGTCATAGCCCTGCCTCGTAATACTTTCTTAGTCATGTGACCTTTGTCCTTGACACATTGACCTTGAATTCAAAATTTGTGTGCATGCAAAATCTCACAACCATTAAAAGTGGAGCAGACTTGAGCAGATGATGATTTTGACCAATCAAAATGCATGTTACATTTCAAATTTGGCCCCAACTTGTTATCTTGATTCTAATTGGCTATGTTATTCAAAATGGCAGCCTCCTTGACAACTTAGTGATAGCTATTAGATTTTTTTTTAAATCATGACAAAATGGAAAAAGAACTGAGTCTAATGGAAAATAGATAGAATTAGACCTCAGAAAATACAACATCTTGCCTACTTTGGGATCTTGTATGGAAAATCATAACCTGGTTGCTTGTTGTACTCAATCTCAGTTCATGTGTTTTCATTCAAGTCAGCAGAGCTATCAACCCATGGGGTTATGTTTATCATTAGCGACAGGAAATGAACTGACATGATGGAGAAGTCATGTTATTGGAGGGTACCGAGGAACCAAATCATCAAAGACTTATACCATGTCTATGTCCTGAATACAGGGAGCAGCCATTGAACCCAACATCTAACCCAAAGACAAGGGCGCTAACTGTATGCAGATGCTTTGCAGCCAGAAGGTCATGCCTTTTCCATGTAAGCAACCTGAATATCAGCAGCAAAAACACCAAGATTATTACTGTGGTGTTGTTGGTAAGAGCAAAAGCTTATGAACCCCAGTTCCTCAGTGATGATCAAAAGGTTGTGGGTTCCATTCCTGGCTGTGCCGGCATTGAATTCATACTAAAATTTCTCATAGGAGCTGAGGCCTGTGCTTGACCTGTAAGGTTTATTCTTATTTTAAAGTCATTCTATGCTCAGACTCATCAAAAGAATATTTTCTTTTATAAATTCGAATAATAATATAAAGGTTTCAATGCCACAGATGGCTGAGAAATGTTCAGAAAGCCAAATAAAGTCGGCATGGGTGAATCATTCCTGTTTACTTTCAATTCATGTGCACCTAACCATGACATCACATCAAGCAAACGCCCATTTTGACCATGCTGAACTTTCAATAGAGCAATCCCTGTTAGATTTTTACAAATAAATATTTTCAAAAGTCAAAATGTCATTTGGGAGTAAAAATAGCGATACATTTGTATATTTCTTGACTGGTACCTTCCCTTATGAGCCTTTTTTATGCTGTAAGGGTCCATACAGGTCCATACCTTTCTTGATGGAGGGGGCTACAACTCAGTCAAATATATTTGAGAATTTTGCAACATGCCAACAACTTACCAAAATACTTTTGAGTGTATCTTTAAAAAAAATGATTGATTTGATAATATTAAAATGTAAAAGGATAGTCTCATAAACCATGATGGTAAGACAGATCAATGCGTATAAAAATAAAATCAAAGCTTTGATGTTCTGCTCATTCTGGAGGATTTAGTAGGCTCTGAAAAGAGCCTGGAGTTTTATATTTCTTATGGTTGATGATTACAAGTTGGCTTCAGAATCAGTGGTCATGTCCTCATCAGAATCATCACTCTCTGACAGCTGATCTTCTAAATACTCCAACTCATCACAAATGCGTTGGACATATTCACAAAACATATTGCGCACTCCCTCAACGGTTGCTAGTCTGATGCGGAGAGCACAGCGGAACTTGTACTGGTTATCTCTGATGGCACGGCTGTATCTTTGGTTGAGCTCTTCCATCTGGTAGCCAAGTAGCTCCACCTGGTGGCAGGCTAGTTCATACTTGTGCTCCTTCTCTCTGATCTCTGTCTTCAGCTGTGTGGTCTCAGATGCCATTATTCTGGTAATAATTGTTATTCACTGAATGGAATAAGATGTTTATGTATCTGATGATATCAGAAAACTGAATATTGACAAACTTGTTCCTGTATTTATACTTGGATATCTTGACAGAACTGTTATCATAAGATATTGGCATTCATGAAGTGTTATTGTTGCTTACTTTGACAAGTGACAGCAGTCAATTTCAGATTCACACCTGACAGGTTTTCACACCTCAGACTTAACACCGTGGTTGGAATCTCACCTGAAATCTTTGCACCTCAAAATATGTTCAACAGGTCAAAATATAAAACAAAGACCAATTTACCCTTATTTATCAATTCAACCTATTTTTTATATAAATTCTATATTCTTGGGATTAAATAAAAGTGATATCATTTATAGTTGACAAACATACTGAGAAGAGTACTTAAAGGGCAACTTTCACTTCTCTGACAGACTTTAGTAGTTTGGAAGAGAATAATAACGGGCCAATTACCTACTTACATAAATAATTAGTAAACAAACAACAATACAGCCAATATGGCGGTATCACGACTTTCGGTCTTAGATTAGACGCACTATAGAATGGCTATGTGCATTGGAAAGAACATGAATAATGCAACATTTTGGTGCAAAAAGCATGACAATGTGTTTATGCATCTATGATCATTTAATCATATAATTTATGAAATGTATTTTACTAGAAAGTATATCTTTAATATAAATATACATGTATCAAATATAGATGATGAAAAACAATATTCAGACCAAGAATCATGGAAGGTTAGTTTGAGAAAGATTTGAACAGCATTATGCCAGCCTCCTAAATCCTTGTTGGCCTATTTGGCTAGTAAAACATGATTAGCATTTTGTTTCTTGTTATTTTTATTTTTCTAATTGGTTAGGGATGGGAATATATTTTTTAAAATGCAAATTCATGAACATAACTATTTTATGTTTGCATTACATTACATACTATTTTCTCTCAGCAAAGAAGGCAGTAATATCATAAAGAAATTATTCATATTAAAAACAAATCAAGATGATTAAGAAATGGCCCTTGATTACAGCAACTTAATACTAGTATATACTTTTTATAATTTGCATCCATGACCAGGAAAGAGATATATGATCTCTGCACTCACGTAAGACCTCTTTAAAGATCAGTGGATATGTAATTTATTATGCGAACACTAAATAAACCAAAAAGAAAAATATATATATTTTTGGACATTTTTATTAAAAGTGTCACAGATGATATATATGAGGGATGATCTTTACATTCACACATGTCAAAGCATTCACTCATACTAATTCAGGATGTACAGGTAAGGCACCTGTACCAGTACTGTCAAATATTTTCCAAAGGTGATCACTATGATTAAAAAAAAATGATGCATTTTTTAACTTTCATTAAGCATACTTGATTTGATATCAAAATTGTCTCTTGGCTCATGATCATAGTCTGGAACAGTTTTGTAAGCGAGGTCAATGATAAATAGTCTATTTTGTCATACGATTGCCTCGACTTTTGAATGATGAAGCCCAGATCTGGACAATACAACATAAACTTCTGGAGAAGTACAGATATGATTAACTTGGTCAAATTTCAAAAATATATGTTCAGAACTTGTCAACCAGCTGCAGTATCCTGTTTTGTTCTTCCTTTTGTGAATCTGGATCGTTTGCATCTCCTAGGTTACCTGCATACTCTGAAATAACAAAATGGGGAAACATTTTGAACTACAGTTCTGTCACCAATGAAAAGTGTGAATATATTTTTAGAGTATTATGTACGTACATAACTTTGAATAGCCCATCAAAAATGGGTTATTAAGATGTAATGACTCAATATCATTATTTCTTTACTAAAGAACACAGAACTGTATATGATCTTCAAATTCAGTGACAAACTAAAATATATTTCATTATTCACCTAAATTAAATTTACACACAAAAATGACACTGTTATTAATAATGAAATAAATCTGGCAGTGATTTGTCAGTGATGCATACCTCTCATGATAGCCCTGATGGTTTTGACAGAGCCCCTCCTCATGTTGATGATCTGCGTGACCCTCTGCTTGATGGAGGACGGCCCGCTGTTGCAGATCTCCAGCATGATGTAGTCTATGAGTTGCAGTGTGAAGAGACCAGCCTCCAGTCTCTGCAGGTAAAACTGCTCCTCCTGCTCCTCATCTATCTCTCCACCATAGATCTTAAGGCTCTGTGACATTAACACAAACAATATGAACATACACTAATCATGGGACAACTGAAAGCTGAAACTTTGGATATCATTGTGGATATTTTATATTGATGTCATGATCTTAAGGCTCTGTGACATTAACACAAATAATACTCAATCAACAATGTATGAACATACACTAATCATGGGACAACTGAAAGCTGAAACTTTGGATATCATTGTGGATATTTTATATTGATGTCATGATATTAAGGCTCTGTGACATTAACACAAACAATACTCAATCAACAATGTATGAACATACACTAATCATGGGACAACTGAAAGCTGAAACTTTGGATATCATTGTGGATATTTTATATTGATGTCATGATATTAAGGCTCTGTGACATTAACACAAACAATACTCAATCAACTATGTATGAACATACACTAATCATGGGACAAACGAAAGCTGAAAACTTTGGATATTGTGGATATTTTATATTGATGTCATGCATCAAGTGTTGGTTGGAACTTACATGTCTCTCTTTCTCTATTTTTTCATCTACCACCCGTAGCTTTGATAAGAACTTGAAATGTTGCTCCAATAACCGGTCCACCTGGAAAATCAAATTATCTTTTGGATCATTTCTCTGTCAAATTTACTGAAGTGAATAGGAGAATTTCTGCCAACTAAATTTACAACTGAATATAACAAGGATACAAAAGTTGTTAAAAAAGCATGATGATGCATATTGAGTGGATATTTTATTTTATTCATTGTTGAAGGTGAATTTTCGAGATGATCAAAACATTTCCAATCAAAATCTCTGAAAACACATATTCAAATCCACCACAAAAAAGGCTTAAAATGGTTGTGCCTTCAACAATAACTATTTGCATATAGAAAAATAAAGTTTAGCATAAATGAACACCTATAAATCTGTGCTCCACATTTAGGTGGTGCACATTTGCTCACCTTTTCATGGTCGTTTTCTGTGAACTTATTGAAGAGTCTCTGCCTCTGAGTGCCCGCACAGTTCTTCAGCATGGATGCTATGATCGATACTATATGCTCTACAATATGACAACATCAAAATCAACTTCTCAGTGTCAAACCTTAGGCAGAATGAAACTAGTTTAAGATTTTAAATCAAGAACTGCAAAAAAATAAATAATATATTGCACATGATGGTACCAGAGATGGCCTACCTTCTAGTTCTTCCATGCTGGGCCCTGCTTTCTTGTTTCTCTTAGGAGTCATCATGAAGAGGGGGAAGATACTACGCAGCCCCAAAATATCTACAAACTTGTGGCAGTTGTCTACTCCCTCGGGTCCTGTCATTGCATGGTCTAACACTTTGATGGAACTCAAACGAGACATTTTTTTCTCTCTGGAATAAATATACTAATAGTTATTGATTTATATACCTGGTTAAATATGCTCTCGATTTCAATACACCTTTTACCATGGATTCCTTGAGAAATAAACAAATCTAATTCTGAAAAAGTATCATGTGCATTGTTAAAAGAACTGACATACCTAAGCATTAGATTCATAAGCTGGAGACCCTCTCCTCTTAGGAACTTCTCTCTGTTGGTAGACAGCATGAGGGCAGAACACAAACAGTTGAATAGATTCTCCATCAGCTCAATCTCTTCACTATTACTTGGGTCATGGCGCTTGTATGTCTGCAACAAGGTTCAAAATAAAATATTAAATGTGTTTCTTATATTACTTTTTCTACTTTAGCCACCAATTTAAAAAAAAATAGATTATCATTTTTATTATGAGTAATGTAGACCTGGTACCAGAAGTTGAACACTTTGCCTGGACATATTGCTCTTATACTGTCAAGGGCAGACTAATGGAAGACAAATATAAAATTCATTGGAAAAAAATTCTTGTCCAATCATTGTAGTGACAAGCTGACATTAATAAGTGTACAATATATTAGACTCACAGCTAACTGTTGGAGTAAGACATCAATTCCATCCTGCTCTCCGAGCTGCTTCCGATTATCTGCAATTTCAACCATGCAGTAAATGTCAATACATAAGTATGATGGTCTTTCAATCTGGAGTGCAAACTGCAAATATACTAATTTTGTCCTATGTATAGGGTAAACGAGTATTATATACATACCTTCATGATTCTGTAATAATATTGCTAAAATTTCACTGCAGTAAAGTTTATTCCCGTCAAATGGCATTTTTGCCTGAAAAAAAGAGAAAACAGTCATATATATCATGTGATTAAAGCGTTTTGTTCAGTCCCAATTTAGAAATCATTAAAGGAATCCAAAATACCATTTAACTTGGGTGCATGGGAAGACTTTACAATGTATCAAATAGAGCTCTGTGATAGGGGGTTATATTCTGCCAAACACGTCTTTCTGTAGGTGCAACTAATCAAGGGCAATGGTGCAGGAGACAACACAATGGGGACCTGAATTACACTCCTAACTGATTCTACCATAGGTGAAAAACTTCACAAAAATATATGTCGTATTTTTCCAAGACACCCAAAAACACCTTAAAATTACACCAAAACTGGATTAAATGCATTAATGTACTGCAAGATATGATAGCCACCTTTAATCTCTTGAGGAGCCATGTCATGAGACCCTGCTGCACGGCATCGACACACACGTCAGGTCTGAGCTCTGTCATGTTCTCCATGATGCCCAGCGTGTTGTGAACCCCATCGTTCTCCTCCTTCACACTCTCGTCTAGACGCTCCAGATTCTGCACCAGTAATGCTATCACCTGACCCTCCATCTGTAATAACCACACCGTTGTCAAAATCAAGTCTCCTAC
This sequence comes from Amphiduros pacificus, assembly GCA_949316495.1. Taxonomy (NCBI): domain Eukaryota; kingdom Metazoa; phylum Annelida; class Polychaeta; order Phyllodocida; family Hesionidae; genus Amphiduros; species Amphiduros pacificus. The sequence continues at coordinate 49,827,244 of OX439001.1, read as the reverse complement.
TTTTTAATTCAAGACATTGCAAATTTGAATGATTTAAAGATTAAACATAGGCCAATGGCCTTAGTGCTGTGCTGACCATTGGTTTTTTGTTACTTTTCTGAACATTTTCTGGAAATGCCTGCCAATTGCTTCATAAATGTTCATGAAATTCCTCTTGCAAAGCAGACTTGTGCAGGTGATAATCTATGTCAATCAAAATGCGTGTTACATACTGAATTTGTCATCTTGATTGCCACTGGCTGATATCTGTCAGGTATTATCATAGGCTCTATCAATCTTTGAGCAGAATAAGGCTTATCATTTTCAGGTAAGATTTACTTTGTTATATATACTGACCAAAGCATCAATGAGCACACTGGCGCCCTCTTCACTCTCAGTTAGTGTATCCACGTCTGTCATCTCTTGTAACAGGTCAACCACTGCTATGGAAATATCTGAAAAGTTTCCCTTTCAATGAGTACACTGCTGATTCGAATGAAAACTACCAGTATTTTATTCTTGTGAATGAGACCAGACCTTATTGTTTTTCCACATTTAACCAATAAGTTTGTTTATGACATATACCAACATTGCAATGGTGAAGTGAAAAATATGTATGGAGCACATCAGCATTAACATAGTAGGCAGTGTTAATAGAAGGGGATGCTTAATGGCTTTGAAATGGATTTTTTTGGACTGTGCGATTAATGTCTATTGCAATTTTTTTTATGGTAGAGTTGTAATTACCCATCTTTGTCAAACTGAAATTGGAAGGTGCTTTTAATTCATTTGGCATCAATGTTATATCGCAATCACGGGTTCACTGTATTTTTTTATTTCTCATATCTATTGACAATTTCCTCAGAAATTAGTGACAATTTCCTCAGAAGCATTTGAAAGCTGTTCACTGACACGTCAAAAAATCTCTCTTCAACACCCTACCACTATTTCGTCTGCCCTGATTGGGAAGCAAACCGAATGTGGTTACAACAGTCATATACTATTATTAATAAGATACATATAAGACACATACCTGTATTATCCAGTGATGAAAGTTAGCATTCAGGAAAAAACCTGAAACCCTTAAAAATTAACCTGAAGATACCCCTACCCCCTTTCAGAAATGTCATTTTTGGATGTTTCAGACTGAATTCAGACCATTTTGAATTTCACATTTGAAGAAAAAAACCTGAATTAAGTTATTTCCTGAAGACTTTCATCACTGATTATAATAGAGGAGTGAAAATAACTACATTTTCGGAGATGGGTGACACATATTATCATAATAGAGTGACATATATATGAGACTTACCTGTATTTTCATGACTAAGTAGTTGAAGCAGAGACTGTACAGCATTGAGGTCCACCAGGATGTGATAGAGGTCTGGAACTGTGGCGATTACATGCATCTCATGGATGATCTCATTTAACTCAACCTCTGACTCCATGAACCTATCAATGCAAAGTTAAATATCTAGTAACCATTTGATAATTATTTAGTTTGTGAAAATTTGATATTGGAATAAAGAATTTTAAAAGTTTAGAAAATTCAATCTAAAAATTCATTCTTATATTTCAAGGGATGGGGTCAAGTTGGCTCAAGAATGGAAATTTTTGATGAGAAATTTATTGGAATATGTTTATTTCAAATTCCTTGCAAATATTTTGAAAAAAAAAAAAAAAAAAAATAATTGATATTTAGGAGTTATATATAATACAATGATGATGATCCTTGCCAGGCAATGTTTTAACTACAAATTAAATAAATTCTTGCTCCAATTGTTAGACATTAATATATTTACAGTACATCCATTCTAAATGGATCCAACCTAAAGCTAAATATTTCCATTGTTTTATTGAACATTGTTTGAAGAAATGAATATAGAGTAAATAAGAGAAGGTTTAAACATATATTAATTTGACATTTGAGGCATGGCATTTTTGACTTGTATTTTTTTTTAGTGGAAGGGTTGGGGTTGGAGGGTTTTAATATTCTGAGATTACCCTATTATTCTCTCACAATTATCAATGTTGCCTATAAATTTTCAACCATAGTCAAATCTGGCATTAGGATCCTTACTCCTTATTGTAGGTGTGAATAAAATGTCACAGCTTGAGTCATATATTATGGAAAGGTGCCAACCCTGAGGTGTGAAAAGTGCTGTGAGGTGTGAATCCTAAACTCTGCACTGTCACCTGTCAAAGTGTTCAACATTGAACATTCACACTTGCTACAAATGCCTTCATCTTATGATGTCAGTCCTGTCAATATATCCAAGTATAAATACAGGTATGAGTGGGTCAATAATCAGTTTTCTGATATCATCAGATACATAAACATCTTATTCCATTCAGTGAATGACAATTATTACCAGAATAATGGCATCTGAGACCACACAGCTGAAGACAGAGATCAGAGAGAAGGAGCACAAGTATGAGCTAGCCTGCCACCAGGTGGAGCTACTTGGCTACCAGATGGAAGAGCTCAACCAGAGATACAGCCGTGCCATCAGAGATAACCAGTACAAGTTCCGCTGTGCTCTCCGCATCAGACTAGCAACCGTTGAGGGAGTGCGCAAAATGTTCTGTGAATATGTCCAACGCATTTGTGATGAGTTGGAGTATTTAGAAGATCAGCTGTCGGAGAGTGATGATTCTGATGAGGACATGGACACAGATTCTGAAGCCAACTTGTAATCATCAACCATCAGGAATATCAAACTCAAGGCTCTTATCAGAGCCTACTAAATCCTCCAGAATGAGCAGAACATCAAAGCTTTCACTTTTTCCCAAAAGTACCTTTATTACATACAGGTAACACATGACTGGCTAAAATTGACTTAAGTTTCAACATGGGTGGCAATGTTACATTGCTGTGTCAGTGCATCCTAAACTGAGAATTGCAGTTTTAGAACAACAACCATTTCTGGGCCCAGTGATGTGTACAGTTGTATGTTTAGGACTGACGATATATATCATAACATGTGGTATCAGTGGAGTGCATGTTTGTGCTTAAATGTGGATTCAAACAAAATTTTGATTGAGCTATCTTGCCATGAGCAAGTTAATGAATACAATCAGACCTGTGTACAGGTCTATTTGGTCAATAGATTGAATTACAGAGAATATGAACTGAACCAAAATCAGGCAATTAAATCTCAATTGATTTTTACATGATCACACATTCCCGCTGCTGTAGATTTTCTTATTTTGTTTAAAATGTAATTGATAGAATCTTCATAATATTAAGCATGTTACCCCCCTCCCAAAACAAAAAAATGTATTGCCCAATTGTCCACTACAATGCAATATTTACTAGCCAAAAGAGAAGATATGGTGGATCCTAGACTAACTGGCCAGTATCAACGTTGAATCCTGGTGTAGATATAATTTCACTTACTTTTCTGGTAAATCAGGGTACTTTATTCTCATTTCTTGATTTTTATAGACTCGCTTCTCAAACTGCAGAATCATTTTCTTGAGGCCTGTATCATCCATTGCCTCGGTCTGAAATGTGGAATAAGTAACAAATCTCTCATTAACAAAATATATTGACTGCTCTCTTGTAAAATTGATCATCACTCTTTCAGAAGACACAATCTTTGGACTATCTAAGCATTTTAATTCCTGTCAACATCAATTTAAATTTGAATTTTTGTTCAAATCAAATCATCAAAACCTAACAATCAAAACTTTATTTAATCTCATGAAACCTGAAACCCAAGCTTTTATCTGAGAAATATAATCTCAATATTTAGGACCTAAGTGCAAATACTTATTGAATGATCTTTCATGTTATGTCATTACCTTCCACATTCTAAATGTATGTTTGCTGTGCAAAGGTAAATAAGGGTCTGACTCTTTCCATGTAATTTATAACAAGGAGATGCACTAGTGTATTCACTAACCTCAGGTTCATTCTCGACCATCTGGAGGATACGGTCACGATCATCCTCTGACAATCCTCCTCCTTTCTTCTTTGATGTATATCCATCCTCTTCGTCATCATCTCTCCTCCGTTTGCCACGCTTCTCTGGCTGAAAATTACAATTTAGGAAGTAATGACTTTCAGTTATCAAAATTTTGCAGTTTTGTTTTGTGTGTCACGAAACTAATATTCAAAATACTCATGTTAAGTAAGCTACATTTCCAGGTCCATCTTTCACTTGTAGTATCATGACAAAAAGAGTTAAGGACCATCAAACACTTTGTCAACAGAGAGGTGTTCCATGGCCAATTCCAAAAAAATATTGTTGCAAATCATGTTCTGATTTTTCTTATTTAACATGCTTGAATTATTCTATTAAAAAAAAGAATTCTTTGCTCTATTGGTTGCTACTACAGCATACTCCAGCAATATGAACTGATAATTTCTGGCTTTGAGGAATATTACAACAAACGGTGAAGTCGTAAGACATTATCTTTGCCAGGTCATTTCACAGAGGAAATTTAAATATTTACAAGTGCCTTCGGCTGGGAAGTGATGCTGTACCTCAGTGTTGTAGCTATCCCTCACCTGTGCAGCTGTCTCTCAATTGTGCAGCTATCTCTCACCTATGCAGCCATCCCTCACCTATACAGCTATCTCTCACATGTGCAGCTGTCTCTCACTTGTGCAACTACCACGTATGCAGCTGTCATTCAGTTGTGCAGTTGTCTCTCACTGTTGTAACTATCTCTCACCATGTGCAGCTATCTCTCACCATGTGCAGCTATCTCTCCCCATGTGCAGCTATCTCTCTCCATGTGCAGCTATCTCTCACCATGTGCAGCTATCTCTTCCCATGTGCAGCTATCTCTCAAACTGTGCAGCTATCTCTCACCATGTGCAGCTATCTCTCACCATGTGCAGCTATCTCTCACCATGTGTAGCTATCTCTCACCATGTGCAGCTGTCTCACCATGTGCAGCTGTCTCTCCCACAGCTATCTCTTATTTATACAGCTATCTCTTATTTATGCAGCTATCTCTTATTTATACAGCTATCTCTTATTTATGCAGCTATCTCTTATTTATGCAGTTATCTCTTATGTATGCAGCTATCTCTTATTTATGCAGCTATCTCTTATTTATGCAGCTATCTCTTATTTGTGCAGCTACTTTTCATGTCTCAATACAGCTATCTCTCAGTTATGCAGCTATCTCTTATTTATACAGCTATCTCCCAATTATGCAGCTATCTCTTATTCATGCACAGCTATCTCTTATTTATACAGCTATCTCTTATTTATGCAGCTATCTCTTATTTATGCAGCTATCTCTTATTTATGCAGCTATCTCTTATTTATGCAGCTATCTCTTATTTATGCAGCTATCTCTTATTTATGCAGCTATCTCTTATTTGTGTGGCTATTTTTCATGTCTAAATACAGCTATCTCTTATTTATACAGCTATCTCTTATTTATACAGCTATCTCTTATTTATGCAGCTATCTCTTATTTATGCAGCTATCTCTTATTTATGCAGCTATCTCCCAATTATGCAGCTATCTCTTATTCATGCACAGCTATCTCTTATTCATGCACAGCTATCTCTTATTTATGCAGCTATCTCTTATTTATGCAGCTATCTCTTATTTATGCAGCTATCTCTTATTTGTGTGGCTATTTTTCATGTCTAAATACAGCTATCTCTTATTTATACAGCTATCTCTTATTTATACAGCTATCTCTTATTTATGCAGCTATCTCTTATTTATGCAGCTATCTCTTATTTATGCAGCTATCTCTTATTTATGCAGCTATCTCTTATTTATACAGCTATCTCTTATTTATACAGCTATCTCTTATTTATACAGCTATCTCTTATTTATGCAGCTATCTCTTATTTATGCAGCTATCTCTTATTTATGCAGTTATCTCTTATTTATGCAGCTATCTCTTATTTATGCAGCTATCTCTTATTTATGCAGCTATCTCTTATTTATGCAGTTATCTCTTATTTATGCAGCTATCTCTTATTTATGCAGCTATCTCTTATTTATGCAGCTATCTCTTATTTATGCAGCTATATCTTGCTGTTGTAGCAGTCTATCACTTGCTATCTCTCACTTGTGCAGCTATCGTGGCTAAAAATATTTGCATTTCACCCATATAGGCCCCTTTGTACAAAACCTAGCAGGGCCTCAATAATTAGGTCAATATAACGGTCAATTTACCGATGGTTGAAAAAAAAGCTCTAATACAGAAATTTAGGCATATTGGAGGTAATATATCATTTCTAATGTAATTATGACAACAAATAAGTGATAATTGTGCCATTCATAATATGCTAAAAGTGCAACCCTTCACATAAACTTGCAAAACAAATGTGAAGTGGAGATTAGTTCAGCGTCACTTCCACTAGAGGGCAAGCTACGTGGTGACGGAACAGCGAGATCACACACTCTTTTCAGTGGCGAATTTAATTGCAGCCTATACCTCACACAGCAACTTTTTTTTTTTTTTTCAAATCTCGTCACCCTTCCTCTCTGATCACGTTCATGCTTTTTTAATATATGTATGTAATAAGAAGGCTTTTCAAAAAAAAAATTCTGTTGAATGTTCCTTCCATTTTTTCACTTCCATTGAATTGATGAAAATAGGATAAATTTTCTCATGGCCTCAGTTCAAATGTGGAGTGATACCTAATGATGGTGGAAATCTCTTGAAACATAAATGTTGACTGAGGGCGAACATCTGAGAATTTCATAATTATTGGAGTAAGTAATAATAATTGACAAACTTAAAGAAAGTTTATGCAGTTTTGATATCAAAAATATTTTTTGATCAGCTTGTAAGAAAAATCTTGAGTCAATCATGCTTTCAGAGAATACCAGTGAAGTCAGCCCCCAAGTGAAGTCAGTCCGGCTGTGGGTAAGTGAATTCAGCCCCCAAAAGAAACCGGTCCTGATAACTCTGTAATGGCTCAAAACTCATGAAATCTCCTTTGAGAAGGCTTTTTGAACCTGAGGGCATTTACTAACCATAGGGACCCTCGGAAGCTGTTTATTTCCTCCTGGTAACTTGATAATCTAGCCACATAAATTTAGGGGACGACTTCTCCTAGGGCTGACTTCTATTGGGGGCCACCTTCACTTAGGGGCCAACTCCACTTGTTACATTTTCAGATATACATGACCTCATTAGTGTGAGCTAATATTGTTCTACATTTATATCATCTAGGCACCAAACAGGCTAGTACTACTATCTAGTACCTAATGGATTGGAAAGACATCCAACATCCACAAGAAGGATGTTAACATTCCCACAGTTCTGGTTTAATTGAATACCAGTGAAGTCGGCCCCCTAGTGAAGTCAGCCCGAAAGAGAAGCTGTCTCCGGTCATTCTGTAACTGCTCAAAACTCATGAAATCTCCTTTGAGAAGGCTATTTGACCATAAGGGCATTATCTAACCCTAGGGACCCTCAGTAGCCGTTATTTTACCTTCCGGTAACTTGATAATCTAGCCACATAAATCTGGGGGCCAAATTCTCTCAGGGGCCAACTTATCTCAGGGGGCCGACTTCACTTAGGGGGCCGACTTCACTTAGGGGCCGAATTCATTTGTTACCGTTTAATTATGCCATTTTGCCACATTCTGCACAGGTGCAAGAGAAGTTCACACTTGCTAGTTTGATGCGCTCAATCTTCTCCTAATTCACAACAGACAACAGTTTTTGGCAGATAAGGTTGTGGGTTGCCATTTTTTTTTTAATTGATTGGATTTTAAAGATTTTTGTGCACTTCCGATTTTTTTTGGTGCAGTTCCAGGGTGATTTTTTTAACAGGGCAGTATGGCCAAGTATGGTGACCTGCAATTGGTCTATAATTTTGAAAACTAGGAAAGAAATGAGCGCATCAACATTGCGAGCGCAGACTATGTTATGTATGACTGCAACTTGTTACAAATTAATACAATGTAATCATGATGACAGACAGCCTGGTTCAACTTTTGACTCCAGCACTTCCTTGCCCATACTGAATAATTATGGTTACATATCTTATTTATTGAACATGTAGATACACAACTCAGTCAACTGTCAGTGTCAGTGTCACAACAAAAAAGGTCAATCTTGCAAGCAAGTTGCATTGTGTACCCGGTACTTTGACCATACATAGCGAGTTCCTTCAACCATTTCATACATATAGATAAAGTTATCAATATTTGGGTACATATAAATTAAAAGATATGCTATTTACCTTAAATTTTAAAACTTCGATAACATCCATGCGTATTTTTTGCGAAAGCGCTTCTTTAACTTGTATTCTTCCGGTAGTGTCCTTGTGAATAAGCACCCTTCGGAAATGATATTCTAATAATTTTACCAACAGGTGGCAGCATTTCATTACACGTGACAAAAAAATCTGATGCCAACCATTCCACATTTCACAAAACTGGCGAAAAGATTGCAAGCTTGGTTATCTGATCCACTTTTCGGAGACTCGGATGTGTAAACACGTGAGTTTTTTGCTCATTTTTTTTTCAATGTTGGTTTGTATTCTGATTTAATGTTATGAAGGCCTAGGAAAGCACAACGATTACGTCGACCAAAGACACGGGATGTCAGGGACGGACCAAATCATTCGGTGTGGGGGGGGGGGGGGGGGGGGGGGGGGGGTTAATCTTTTCACAAATTGCTCAAAACCTTACTTAATCATAAAGATTGATATTATGACTGTTAAATATGTGTTATTAAGCAAATATTATATTAAAATACTGATTTTTTTTTACTGCAATTAAGGTGGTTTTCTCAATATTTTCCCCATTAAGTGGTCTCACTGATATTTTTCCACTTTCTCCCTCCAGAAGACTATAACAAAACATACCGAGTCGGGAAGCTGGGTGAGCGGATTCAGTGAGTTGGTGATTGCGGAAGGGTATCCGTCCGCCATCACCAACGAACTGAATCCGCTCACACAGCTGAACCGACGAGGCATGTTTTGTTTTTATACCTCAGACAACTACTGTATTTTTAAAAAATGATACATGAAACAAGATATTTATCGTTAAAAACATTTGTAAACAAAGCGCACATTTGACCCCGTCACGTGACCTGAAAATGGCGCGTACAGCCATAGACTGGTTGCCGCCATCTGTGTATATACACGATGTTCTTGACACTCGATGGGGGACCAGTCTAAAGATGGCCGACGCAAAATAGTTCCAACTAATCAATAAATTACAAATAATCGGCATGCTCGTATTCATTCGAAATCGCATCAATACGCGCATCACTGAGGTATAATGTTTGTGAATATACTTTTAATGATATCTGCTGCGCCCAATCGCTGTCATGGTCCGAAAGCTGTCAATATCCACAACTTTTGACAGAGCTTTGGGGCGACTATTTACAGTCCTAGGGCCGTCATGGAATCAAAGAATATCCACTGGATATTGACGCCGATTGGGCAGTGGTAGGGTACCCACAAATAGCATTTCCGTCAATTTGAACTTTGACCCAGACGGGTCCTCTCTCAGCAAGATTATAGCACATCATGCATTTTGGAGCACATAATTACGCAAGCAAAGAAAAATGGTGAAGTCAGTTAAAAAATTCTTTGCTGCAGCCACAGTGTTAACAAATATTATTTTAGCATTTACACATTCAAATCTTATTGTGCCAGCAAAGGTGTTTAACACACCCATAACTTTAAATCAATGGATCATGGTTGAGTCAAGGTGTTAAAAGCATGAAGTGCAATTACGAGGGTCAGCAAATGGCACTGTTCAAAATGTTATGTAATTACATTTCTAATGCAGTTTAAATTATTTTTCTCAACATATTCCCACCTATGTTCTTTCCTAGTTCAATTTTATATGTCTCAAGTCATTGATTTTGACCGATGCGTATATTTGCGCGAAATTCCGCTTAGTATATTATTCTAAAAGATAGATATTTTAAATGGGTCACAAATATCATTTCCGATAATTTGAACTTTGACCCTGGATATTTCTTGTCCTAATTGGATATTTGCCGTGACGTGTTTGGGATGTGACGGCGATTGGGCAAAACAATATCTCAACAAGGAATACACTTACAGTAATAATCTAATAGTTCTTAACTTGTGAGAACTAGATGAACTGACACTACTGATGAAAGACATGGTTAACTGCAACAGACAGCAGACATAGTAAGGGACATGGTAATGGACATAGTGAGGGACATGGTAGTGGACATAGTGAGGGACATGGTAGTGGACAGGGACATGGACAGGGACATGGACATGGACATGGTAATGATCATGGTAATGGACATGGTAGTGGACATGGATATGGTAATGGACAGGGATATGGTAACGGACAGGGATATGGTAACGGACAGGGATATGGTAATGGACATGGTAATGGACATGGTAATGGACATGGTAATGGACATGGTAATGGACATGGTAATGGACATGGTAATGGACATGGTAATGGACATGGTAATGGACATGGTAATGGACATGGTTATGGACATGGTTATGGACATGGTTATGGACAGGGACATGGTAATGGACAGGGACATGGTAATGAACAGGGACATGGTAATGAACAGGGACATGGTAATGGACATGATAATGGACATGGTAATGGACAGGGACATGGTAATGGACAGGGATATGGTAATGGACATGGTAATGGACATGGTAATGGACATGGTAATGGACATGGTAATGGACATGGTAATGAACATGGTAATGGACATGGTAATGGACATGGTAATGGACATGGTTAATGATCATGGTTAATGATCATGGTAATGGACAGGGATATGGTAATGGACATGATAATGGACATGGTAATGGACATGGTAATGGACATGGTAATGGACATGGTTATGGACATGGTTATGGACATGGTCATGGACAGGGACATGGTAATGGACAGGGACATGGTAATGAACAGGGACATAGTAATGGACATGGTAATGGACACGGACAGAGGACACGGGCAACAGATATGCACAAGGGATAGAAAAATGTCTCCTGGTGAAAAAATCATAAGAAATATGTTACAAAATATACTTACAAAATTAAAATAAAACAGTTCTGAACTTGTGAGAACAAGACAGTGATAACTATTGACATGGACATGGACATGAATGAAACCATTTTCATTGAAACCTTAAAAGAATATTGGTCATGAATGTATTTTTTTTTGCGTGATATATGATGATTTCAAGATTACTCATGGATTTTAAACTTTGACTAAGTTGGCTATGAGGCCAACATTAAGCAGTTATATAAATGATTTTAGTTTTCTTTATGTTGATGGGCCTTTCTCGTCAGTTTCAAACATTTGATTTTGCAAGGATGAAATCAAAAGTCTTTAAGGGATATTCAGTTGAAATGATAGAATATATATTAAGATATCCAATACCCACCTCACACATGATGCTGTCAAATCCAGTTTTACATATTTAAGGATTCATTTCTGGTGATACTATCTAATTGGAAGACTACTTGTATGGCAGGTAAACCAAATTTCTATAAGTAATAGCCATCAGGTAAGCATCTATGAAGAATCAAGGCTCATTTATATAAATTTTATTACAGCCATAACTTTGTAACAATTATTAAATTGCAGCAGCCACATCAGTGATCATCGGAATTGATTCAATGGTGACATTTGAGTTTTATCTGCCAAAACTTGATGATTTGTGACTTGTTCTGGTGAATATGAAATAAATAAATGCAGCAGTAATTAGATAGTCTCTGTTTGGCAGCAGGGTGCCACGTCTGTAGTTGTAAATGAGCCTGATTTCATATCCCTATCTGTGAAATACAGCATTATACTCTGTATATTCCCGAGAAGCAGAATAATTGTCACTGGAATTGGCTAATTGCATTGACATCAGTGGAACTGGATCATGCTAACTGAGGCTTTAACTTGTTTGATGCAGTTATCTTCCACAACAGGTAAAAATCATATGTATTATTGTAACTGAAGTGGAACTTAGTTGAATCTGGCTCATCTCTAATTCAATAGATATACATATAAAAAGTGAAGGTCATAAAAGTATTTTTGTCAACAATCTTGCTTTGATAATAATTGTTGAGCCTTGACAGGTTGCAGGGTAAAGCTTATACAAGTGGAGACATAGTTTAAAAAGTTGGTTAATGTACTTTAAAATAGAATGTAAAGATTAGGAACATTATTAACAAGACCATCGGTAGCTCTCCCAAATGACCCTATTCCCAGTTAATTTGGAGGTTTTTTTTGCATTTGTAAAGGATTTGTCTCAATCTATGATTTATTCTGAGAAAGCTATATATACGATGTTGAGATGTAGACACATGGTGATCACTGCTTCTCATCATTGTTTCTATGAACACTTCTTGTAATCGTCTGTCAGCTACTCTTTGGTCAAAATAATTGTCATTGTCTCCCAATACTGTACACAGAGAAAAATTCGCGCCTAGTTATTTTCGCGCCATCACCGTTTTCGACAGGTTCCCGCCGTTTTATTTTCACGAATTTTGGATTTCTAAAATCTATGGATTTCACAGAATCTGCACGCGAAATCCGCTTGTTGATATCTTGTTTAGAAGCAGAGAAAATCGAGTTTGAAATCTGCTAAAATTTTTGAATTACAGTGAAATGTGCGATCAGCTGTTTGAGCTGTCAACTGTTTTGTGCTTCATATACAAGGTAATTCTGTTTAAATCATAACTGACATGAAGAAACATTTTATTTTTGTTAATCAGGACCGGCAATTCAGGCATCTGGTACAAATTTTGGGCTCCTAAAACATCGATTATCTCAGCTGTCACTGGGTCAATATGGTCATGCTTGGTATCAAAATGACCGGGAGAGTCCCCTCTTCAATTTCGCGAATGACGTCCTGGCGCGAATTAACGCGAAAATAAAAAGGTCGCGAAAATTTGTCTGTATACAGTATTCAAATCGGATGTGTGTGTGGGGTGCATAGCATTATTATTAAGATAAAATTAAAGCTATCATTGAAATCTAATGACAAGAATGTCATTTGAAAGTTAGAAATAGGATTTTTTTAAATCTAAAGTTGTGATTTTCAGGTATCAGTCTTGGTAAAAAAAAACATCATATACAAAGTTCTATTGGCTATAAAGTTTCTTCCATAAGTTGTTTTTATTTTTTTAAAGACTTCCGGTACCTCATTTTCAAAAATAAGATTTTATTTCGAGATTTTACAAAAAAAACATTTTATTTAAAAAATATTATATAAAGGCTAATTTTAAGGAACAGTTAATACTCATATAGAACTTAAAAATACAAGTGAGAGATTTGAAGATCATCATTTCTTTCTATCAACCATTATTACTTACAAAATCAAGAGAAAAAAATATGCAGAATTTTTTTTTCCATGAAATCTTTAATTTTTCCAAAATTGTTGATCAACCTTTATCAAGGCTGACTGTATTATAAAGCTGAATCTAACTCTTCATAGAATAATATTGAAGCATGAATAACACACTCTGATAAAGTTGAGTTTATCTTTTAGAAAAATTGTCTCCAGAATATTTATGCCAACATTATAAAGTAATAAAATTCTATGATGTTGAGCCTACTTTAAAGATTGATGATTCTGTGAAAACCTATGCGTAATTACAATACTGCGCAATTATGGTGTAATGGCACCAGAATAAATCACACTTTATGGCTTAAATATTAAGATTCCAAGAATTGTTTAAAATGGATATTTGGAGATGGATTCAAGGTCATACAGATATACTCTTGTTGGTAAATTTTTGATACTTTACAATAACAAAATTTAGTTTTGAAATCTCAAAGCTCTCAGTTTCAAGACTATTGCTATCAGGACTATCATCAGTTGGTATTCCCTGCCAACTTAACTGACATCGATTAGATGTAGTGGAAAGGATGAGAGTCAAATTCAAATAACATGCATGGAGGATGATTTATAAGTTCTGAGTCAAGAGGAGTAAAATATTTTGCAACCTAAAGAAGTTTTCATACTCCTTGCTAATGTTATTTTGTTATGTAGGAAGTGAGAGGGTACAATTTTTAAGAGGGTGGATTTTTAAAAAGATACAGTTTGATGAATGAATAATCTTGCGAATCATCTATTAGTTGGCTGGTTGAAGTATTTTCCATTTAGAAATATTCAATTGATGACAAGATGAACATTAAAAAAACAGAATGTAGAAAAAACACATGACACTCTTTATTGACTGTTCCCGTCCAGTATGAACCTTTTTTTTATGCTGAGAGGGCCTGTTGGACCATACAGTCCTTTCTTGAGAGAGGGGCTGTTAATCAGTCAGTCTCTTTTATGGATGTCTTAAGAAAATGGTGAGACTATTACCGTTGTTGTATTAAAATTAAATTTAAAATTGTGTGTTTTTTATGATTTATTCTTGTTTCAGATGAGAGCTTGTTTGAACAAGATTCAATAATATATTTGGGGATTCTGTTTTAATTTTTTAGATATTCTACATAGCTTTCAAAGTTCAATATTTTGAACATTACAATGATTGCCTGGCAGAGTTCAACTATAGATCTGTCTTTGTTATGATCTTTATAATGACATTGGAATTACTACAATATATATTGCAGAAGTATTGTAGATTGTAACCAGAGTATTCTAAAATTGTGGATGCAATGGCTAGGGCAGCCATAGATAATGTTCTGAAAGCATAATGCAATGATACTGGAAGGAAAGAAACCTGTTATGCCATCAGGGAGATGTCTTCTACATTTTGTTGTATATGTGACAATAATAAACACAGTATAGTGCAAGCTAACATGGTACAGATGACCCAGTTAAATTTTATATCAGATAGCTTTAGTTTAAAGTTAAATGTTCACTTCTCTGGAACACTTTTGTAGTATGGAAGAGAAGTATAATGCACATTGATCTGTGAGCTCTGTTAGTATGATGGCACAAGGGAAACATGTGTTTTAGGAGAAAAGTAGCATTTTCAAATGCACATGGTGAAAAAAATGACACCATCGTGGGGCAATTACCTATTTACATAACTAATTAGTAATTAGTAATTAGTAAGGAAGTTGCTGAAAGAGCTATGTTACGATTTTTGGTCTCAAAACAGACCCACTGCAGAATGGTTTCATGCGTTGGAAAGAGCATAAACATTGTGATATTTTGGTGTAAAAATCATGTCAATCAGACTAGTATTAACAAGGTTATTATGTATTTAATGAAAATTGAAGATCATTGCAGCTTGAGTTCCGCGTGCATTAAATCCCCTCTGATGACGTTATTGACAGTGACTGCAATAAATGATATTTTATGGGAGTTGCAATGTTGGTTTTATGTTTAGTTTATAATGTTGGTTTGGGTTTCCATGGTCACTGATAATTTTTTTGTCTATGAATTTCAATGTATTTATACATCTATGATCATTTAATGAAATAATCATGTAATTTACAGAATTTATTTTACTAGAAAGTATCTCTTTAATATTATATATCATAATGTAGATGGCAAACGATACTGCATTAGGCATTGATCTATAGATTGCTTTAAGCAATTAGAAATTCTTCTGTCTTTCCTGATTGAATGAAGATGTCAAAAATATACTCTGAGAATACATTCTGTATTGCAATTCTGGAAAAAAAGCATGATAAGTGTGGGATTGCTTTTAGGTTGTGACCCTGGGAAACAGGGTTGGGATATACAATCAGAAATTCTAATATATCTCTGTTTTAGTTGTCATGCATGAGTATTAAATTGTAGATATTACACAGGTTGTAATCAGGCACCATATCATATATTCTGCTTTGCCTCAGGTTCACTATGAATGCAAATAGGAATGTTGGCTAGATATCAAATTCCAACAGTTAAAACACATCTGATTGCTCCATGAAATCACCAATATACTCCCGATGAGTCGACAAATATTCCACCATTGTGTGATTTAGACATTTTGATACATCAGTTATATTTTAAATTATGATAGATATATTATTAGGTTATCATTAATCCTAACAATGCTGTGAGCAAAATAGAACCAAAATAAAAATGTAAGGATATATTGGTAAAGACTTGGTCTCACTGTAGCGAACAGGCTTAGCGGATGAGTTGCGGAGAATTTCGGAGTGGAAAACTTCATGTTTGTTTTTTGTTCACTTTTTGTGCGCTTTTCTGCGCTTTGAATGAACGAATGAGATACGCACAAGTAAAAAAAAGACCAAAGAGAACAGCGCGGATGAACACTGATACAGAATGAAAGCATTCAGGAGAAAACACACAGAAAGCGTACAAATACGGATATATACGGACAAGACGGATGTATTGCAGACAGAACACGAATGAGAAGCTGACCAATACAGACTTTCTTTTTTGTTTGCATCTTACTCTGACTAACTCTGTTCTTTGTGCGTGTATTCTCTGTAACTGTTCGTGTTTTCTCCATACCTTGTTCGCATAAATGCAGGATTCAGTGAATATCAGTGGACACAGTCAGGACACATTCAGGATGAGATACGAAGAAAGCGTTGGCATTCCGGACGCAATTAGTATGTGTAACAAAGCCAGTGTGAACTAGCCAGCCGCATCTCTTCGGCACAAAATTTTCAACATGTTTAAAAAGTTTTGTGGACGAAGACAAACTAAGGCTTACATGTGCGTACTGCTCCGAACTCTAAACGCATAACTTTAGAATGAGATATGGAGAAAGCGTTTGAGTTACGTAGACGTCCGCACTCATTCCAAAGAGCAAAATTTCCCACTTCGCTTTCATCCGCTTTGCCTGTCCCCTATAGTAAGACCGCGGCTTAAACCACATCTTAAAAATAAATTGTACTAATTTATAATGTATATATGATATGTGGTAATGTATATGCTACCAAGAGTTTATTAAGTGAATTTCAATAAATATTGGTTTGAGAGGATATAAGATGGTTATAAGATATTCCAAGCCTGATTAGTGCCCATTATTTCATTCTTACTAATAATGACGTGGACTTTCTATTATTATGAATTCAAGATAGATGGAACCAACACCTGTTTATGTGACATGAATAACTTATAATCACCCAGATCGTGGCTTAAAGGTAATGTGAGAACGAAGAGCGCAGACAAAAATAGAAGTAAGAAATGAGAAGATATACATGCATGTTTCAAAATCAAAGTTGAAGGTATCATGCATCATTCTTGCAACTACTTATATTTAAAGCATATCTACATTTGGGGAGTGAAATCTGAGTTGTGCAGGAGAATGAACAGTGGCTAGATTGAAAAACAGACAATTTCATTAATCATAATACATCAATTGTCAAATCCAAATGCTAGAGAAAATAACACATTCATCAGTTACATTTATAAGTATTTAATCATCTGAAACTGAATCAATTTTAATTTGCAAAACAGAATCATCCGCATTTGTTCAGATGAGTTCAGAACAATGATAAAGGTCATACCACTCACCCATGCTGCAATTACAGTCCAACACTTTTCAGATCTGTCCCACCCCTGAATAAAAGAAATTGCAATGAGACAAGTTTGTGTCAGCCCACAGCTGCATGTGACAGGTAAAAGCATAGGGCTCTTCTGATCCAAAGATGAGGCTCAAAGTGGGCTTGAACTATTTGACATCATTCTATCCCTTTTGAGAGGACAATGCATTTGATGATGTCATAAGCATATGCATCCAGTAATTCATTATCTTTTTTAAAACTTGATGGAGTTTTCTTTGAGAAGAGGAAATATATCTGAGGAAGACAGTTTAAAGTCCAGTATATGGATAAATAATAATTTTGGATGAGCAGTAAAAACAAAAGCTCTTTTGATTTTTTTTCAGGCATTAAGCAGTGATTTTGAAAAATATGTATAAGTATCATAAAATAATGATAAAGATATTTGCCTTTCATATCTATATATTGTTTAGGTTGATGCACACTAGTCGATGTCTGTAAAACCTGTTTAAACAGGAACCTAATGTTTGCCCCCTTTTGAAAGCACACTTCTTTCTTGGCATCATTTTTATGTGGAGTGTTATTATAGAGGCAATGAAAGGTAAAATGATGTCATTAGAGTATGGCAATATGCTTATGATGTCATGAAAGGTATTGTCCTTTGAATAGTGGCAGAATGACATCAAATGGTGCTACCCTTCTTTGAGCCTGATCTGAGGTCAAAGAAAGTTCATGCTACCCATGTTTACCTGTCACATGCAACTCATGGTTGAGTCTGTTCTCTCTTGAAAGTACAACTTCTATGTCATATTGCAACTTATCTTATTACTCTATGTTAAACTTCAACATGTCATAAAGATTGTATGTAAATATGCTTTTTATACACGAAATTATAGGTTAATGCTTAATACCTTTAAAAGTCTTTGAGACTTTTATCCCAATTCCATTTCTGAGTCTTTTAAAAACATCCCAATTCCATTTCTATATATGTATGTATATTTTTATTTTCGTAGTTCACGGTCAGTGTTTATTATACCACTGAGAATGATATAACTACCATTTGCAACTGACATGTGAGCATTTCAGGTGGGCTCTTATAACCACAGGGGGACAGGCTCCCATCCAGCCTTGGGAGTTGAACAGAGGGCAATGGTAACACAGGAGGGGAAGTTTGTTAGTTTTAACATCCCCCATATCCCTCCCTGTCCCATTCCCCTTTGAAGATAATAACCTCTCCAAGCAAATTGTTTTATCATGGTGTTCTGTTTAAAAAAACAAAAAAACAACAACAACAACAACAACAACAAAAAACAAATAAAAAATGTTTAATTTGAGATATCTATTTTTATCTATTTATACATTTTTTATTGAAGAGAAGCATTTGTTAAAATATTCAATTTCATATTAATGAAATTATCATGTATATATTTCTATGTTTATTTGTATTCATATGTTGTTTTGATGCACAAGAAAGTTGGTGCCAGGGTTGACACCAGGTGGCAGCAACAGCAGCAGGTCCTCCAGGACTGGGATGTGTGAGGTTAAGCGGGGCTCAGTTATTTTTGCAGAGAGGCTCATCTTACCTTCTTCAGACTACAAGATATACATCAGGGTCCTATTCCTGTCATTCTGTGATCTATGTGGATTTGATCAACGTTTTGGATCCAGACCAACAATAAGATTAAAAAACAAAAAGTCTTTGGCTGGACCTCATTTGAATTTGTGTCATAATATTCAGGTTAAGCAATAAGTAGAGTAGAGAATTTTGTGATGTGAGCATGATATGTATGCAGATGTGATGCGAGGTCCTCTCATAATGTGTCAAAGATGTGGAGTGGAGGAGGTGGCCTGACAACCAGACTGCAGGTGTGGTTCACATCCCAAAGTAGCAGATCAGGAAGTGGCAATGCAATGCACCCCACAACACTCCCTGACGCCTAACTCTTCTCAGGACTGAGACCAAGAAAAATTACTGTGGCCAGAGGAGGGGGTATGCCTTATTTTAGAGCGTGTTTCCACTTGTAGACGCGGCCAGGTTATTTTTTGTGGAAGAGGCTTAGGACACTGCAGCACCACTATGTGAATCAGTGGAACCAAAACTACGCAGAGAAAACAGCCGCAAACAACATGAACCATTCTGGACATGATGGACCGTGACCATGATGATGATATCACAGCAAATTAAAGGAGCAAAGTGTGTAGAGTTTAATTGACCCTAATGATAGATGTGCCCTCCCATCCTCCCAGGAGAACCTGTCCCAGGTGTCCTAAATCTATCTCCCATGTGTGCTGTGCTGTGAGGGATTAACACCTGCTGGCATTATCAGACACTATCCAGCATCAGGATTCCACCACCAAAATATGCCATAGTTCTGGCAAAAACATGTGGCAGTTCTCATTAAAATATTGCATTATGGTTCAAGTCTTCATCAGAACATTGCATCGTGATAATGATCATCATGATAATGATCATCATGATTCAAATCTGTCAGAATATGTGATGATTCTACTCTTTGTCAGAATATGCCATGACTCTAGTCTTTATCAGAATATAGCATCATGATTCTGGCTTCCTGCTTGAAGGTGCAACAAGATATAACAAAAAAGTCTTTTTTAAATATTTAAATATAAATTTTTTTTTAATTTCACAAGATGTTGGAATTGAATCCCAAGCCTGTAATTCAGTTTGCATAATAATTACAATCCATCATGGATTGTAGGCTTGGACACAAAAAATGGCATCTTTGCATGATTTACTGAACAGATTTTAAAATGATGTATTAAAATTCAGGGTGTTGTGTATTTCTATAAATAAAAATGTTTTGCCATCATGAGAGAAATGACAGATTGACATATTTTAATATTGATAGATATAACCCCTGGCACTCTCACATGGACAGATAAAACCCCTGGCACTCTCACATGGACAGATAAAACCCCTGGCACTCTCACATGGACAGATATAACCCCTGGCACTCTCACATGGCCAGATAAAACCCCTGGCACTCTCACATGGACAGATAAAACTCCTGGCACTCTCACATAGACAGATATAACCCCTGGCACTCTCACATGAACATATATAACCCTTGGCATTCTCACATGAACAGATATAACCCCTGGCACTCTCACATGGACATATATAACCCCTGGCACTCTCACATGGCCAGATATAACCCCTGGCACTCTCACATGGCCAGATATAACCCATGGCACTCTCACATGGCCAGATATAACCCCTGGCACTCTCACATGGACAGATAAAAACCCCTGGCACTCTCACATGGACAGATAAAAACCCCTGGCACTCTCACATGACCAGATAAAACTCTTGAAACTCTTACATGTAGAGACAAATCCTTTATAACCCCTGGCACTCTCACATGGCCAGATATAACCCATCACATTCTCACATGAACAGATATAACCCCTGGCACTCTCACATGGACATATATAACCCCTGGCACTCTCACATGGCCAGATATAACCCCTGGCACTCTCACATGGACAGATATAACCCCTGGCACTCTCACATGGCCAGATATAACCCATGGCACTCTCACGTGGACAGATATAACCCCTGGCACTCTCACATGGACAGATGTAACCCCTGGCACTCTCACATGGACAGATATAACCCCTGGCACTCTCACATGGACAGATATAACCCCTGGCACTCTCAAATGGACAGATATAACCCCTGGCACTCTCACATGGACATATATAACCCCTGGCACTCTCACATGGCCAGATATAACCCCTGGCACTCTCACATGGCCAGATATAACCCATGGCACTCTCACGTGGACAGATATAACCCCTGGCACTCTCACATGGACAGATGTAACCCCTGGCACTCTCACATGGACAGATATAACCCCTGGCACTCTCACATGGACAGATATAACCCCTGGCACTCTCACATGGACAGATATAACCCCTGGCACTCTCACATAGACAGATATAACCCCTGGCACTCTCACATGGACAGATATAACCCCTGGCACTCTCAAATGGACAGATATAACCCCTGGCACTCTCACATGGACAGATATAACCCCTGGCACTCTCACATAGACAGATATAACCCCTGGCACTCTCACATGGACAGATATAACCCCTGGCACTCTCACATGGACAGATATAACCCCTGGCACTCTCAAATGGACAGATATAACCCCTGGCACTCTCACATGGACAGATATAATCCCTGGCACTCTCACATGACCAGATAAAACTCTTGAAACTCTTACATGTAGAGACAAATCCTTTATAACCCCTGGCACTCTCACATGGCCAGATATAACCCATCACATTCTCACATGAACAGATGTAACCCCTGGCACTCTCACATGGATAGATATAACCCCTGGCACTCTCACATGGACAGATGTAACCCCTGGCACTCTCAAATGGACATATATAACCCCTGGCACTCTCAAATGGACAGATATAACCCCTGGCACTCTCACATGGACAGATAAAACCCTTGGCACTCTCACATGGACAGATATAACCCCTGGCACTCTCACATGGACAGATAAAACCCTTGGCACTCTCACATGGACAGATATAACCCCTGGCACTCTCACATAGACAGATATAACCCCTGGCACTCTCACATGGACATATATAACCCCTGGCACTCTCACATAGACAGATATAACCCCTGGCACTCTCACATAGACAGATATAATCCCTGGCACTCTCACATGGACAGATATAACCCCTGGCACTCTCACATGACCAGATATAATCCCTGGCACTCTCACATGGACAGATATAACCCCTGGCACTCTCACATGGACATATATAACCCCTGGCACTCTCACATAGACAGATATAACCCCTGGCACTCTCACATAGACAGATATAATCCCTGGCACTCTCACATGGACAGATATAATCCCTGGCACTCTCACATGGACAGATATAACCCCTGGCACTCTCACATGGCCAGATATAACCCCTGGCACTCTCACATGGACATATATAACCCCTGGCACTCTCAAATGGACATATATAACCCCTGGCACTCTCAAATGGACAGATATAACCCCTGGCACTCTCACATGGACAGATATAACCCCTGGCACTCTCACATGGACAGATATAACCCCTGGCACTCTCACATGGACAGATATAACCCCTGGCACTCTCACATGGACAGATATAACCCCTGGCACTCTCACATAGACAGATATAATCCCTGGCACTCTCACATGGACAGATATAACCCCTGGCACTCTCACATGGACATATATAACCCCTGGCACTCTCAAATGGACATATATAACCCCTGGCACTCTCACATGGACAGATATAACCCCTGGCACTCTCAAATGGACATATATAACCCCTGGCACTCTCACATAGACAGATATAACCCCTGGCACTCTCACATGGACAGATAAAAACCCCTGGCACTCTCACATGAACATATATAACCCCTGGCACTCTCACATGGACAGATAAAAACCCCTGGCACTCTCACATGACCAGATAAAACTCTTGAAACTCTTACATGTAGAGACAAATCCTTTGATAATCACACTTTTTTTCTTGAATTTTTGAAGTGCAACAAAATGACTAAACAAGTTAAATGATGATCATCCTTAATATTTATGATTCTGTTTAATTCTAAAAGGGGGATCTTTGTAATCTACTGTGAGCACCACGTAGAAGATATATGTTTTTGGGGCAACCTAAGGAACCATGCAAAAGTCAAGTGATGTATATGCTCACTTTGTAAGTGATCCTATTTTTTCAGATGCCCTAATGGCCCTGGTGAAGGTTTTTGTTGCAAAAGTTTGTTTTTTGTTGTTGACATTTTATGACTGTGATTTTGTCCATAGAATGGTGAAGATAATAAGTTGATACAGTTAATATATGTAATTCAGTCAGAGTGATACTAGATCATAGCATATTAAGGAGACACAAGGTTGGATCATGTGGTATGGACAGGTATATGCAGGTCCAGGGAGATGGGGAGGTAAAGGGGGTTAGGTATGTGTGCAGATCCAGGGAGAAGGGGAGGTAAAGGGGGGTTAGGTATGTGTGAAGTTGCAGGGAGAAGGAGAGTAAAGGGGGACTGGTGTTTGCAGGTACAGGGAGAAGAGTGGTGAAGGGGGTGCAAGGTATGTGTGCAGGTACAGTGAGAAGAGTGGTGAAGGGGTAGGGGTGTGTGAGGTATGTGTGCAGGTACAGGGAAAGAGGAAGTAAAGGGGGGGCTAGGTATGTGCAGGTCCAGGAAGAAGGGGGTAAAGAGGGGGCTATTTATGTGTGCAGGTCCAGGAAGAAGGGGGGTAAAGAGGGGGCTATTTATGTGTGCAGGTCCAGGAAGAAGGGGGGTAAAGAGGGGGATATTTATGTGTGCAGGTCCAGGGGTAAAGAGAAACCAGGTGTGTATGCAGACTTTGGAAATTATGGGCTTAATTGAGAAAATCATTTTGGGGGGGATAAAATTATTGAAGAGATTGAAGAATTGTGTTTATTTTGGGTTAAGGCACCTGCCCCGAGCTATGACGCTGTAATAATGGCTGGTGATAGGTAGGTTGGTGGATCCAGTTGTTCCCTCCTTCACTGCCTCACACTGACAGCCAGGCCAGACAGGTGACTTATGATGGATTCTTATAGAACATTGAGATATATGACAGCAGCTACCAACTCCCTCACCCTGCCAGATAAGAATGACTGTAGACATGACCTCACTATGCAAGGCAAAATTACTTTCAGTTAAGACATTAGACAGATAATAACCTCATTAAAGATATTTGGAAGGAAACGTATTTTAGTTGAAAATTGCCAGATAATTTTTATTAATATGATTATAAGCAGAAGTATAGGGCCTTAGTAGAGATGAGAAACGATCATGTGACCCTCAAATATGCAGCGACTGTGACCTCAGTAATATATTTAATAACAGCTATTATCACTATAGATAAGAGTGATTGATATATGTCCTGAGGGTAATATACATCTAATATAACATCAGTTCATAAAAGAGACTGCAATGTGTAATTATGGCATGGA
The DNA here is from genome assembly GCA_949316495.1 of Amphiduros pacificus. Classification (NCBI taxonomy): domain Eukaryota; kingdom Metazoa; phylum Annelida; class Polychaeta; order Phyllodocida; family Hesionidae; genus Amphiduros; species Amphiduros pacificus. Next base: position 49,802,888 of record OX439001.1, on the reverse strand, counting down.
TGTTCATTATATGAATTTTGTTATGTTGCCGAGACCTATGCAGAACATCAATAATGAATGGAACCTTGAAAGGAATAAGAGGCAATATTATCTCAGTGGGAGTATCAGGCAGATATGACCTCATCGGGAATATTATGCAGATATGACCTCAGTGGGAGTATCATGCAGATATGACCTCAGTGGGAGTATCATGCAGATATGACCTCAGTGGGAGTATCATGCAGATATGACCTCAGTGGGAGTATCATGCAGATATGCCCTCAGTGGGAGTATCATGCAGATATGCCCTCAGTGGGAGTATCATGCAGATATGCCCTCAGTGGGAGTATCATGCAGATATGACCTCAGTGGGAGTATCATGCAGATATGCCCTCAGGGGGAGTATCATGCAGATATGACCTCAGTGGGAGTATCATGCAAATATGACCTCAGTGGGAGTATCATGCAGATATGCCCTAAGTGGGAGTATCATGCAAATATGACCTCAGTGGGAGTATCATGCAGATATGCCCTCAGTGGGAGTATCATGCATATATGACCTCAGTGGGAGTATCATGCAGATATGACCTCAGTGGGAGTATCATGCAGATATGACCTCAGTGGGAGTATCATGCAGATATGCCCTCAGTGGGAGTATCATGCAGATATGACCTCAGTGGGAGTATCATGCAGATATGACCTCAGTGGGAGTATCATGCAGATATGACCTCAGTGGGAGTATCATGCAGATATGCCCTCAGTGGGAGTATCATGCAGATATGCCCTCAGTGGGAGTATCATGCAGATATGACCTCAGTGGGAGTATCATGCAGATATGCCCTCAGTGGGAGTATCATGCAGATATGCCCTCAGTGGGAGTATCATGCAGATATGACCTCAGTGGGAGTATCATGCAGATATGACCTCAGTGGGAGTATCATGCAGATATGACCTCAGTGGGAGTATCATGCAGATATGCCCTCAGTGGGAGTATCATGCAGATATGACCTCAGTGGGAGTATCATGCAGATATGACCTCAGTGGGAGTATCATGCAGATATGACCTCAGTGGGAGTATCATGCAGATATGACCTCAGTGGGAGTATCATGCAGATATGCCCTCAGTGGGAGTATCATGCAGATATGCCCTCAGTGGGAGTATCATGCAGATATGACCTCAGTGGGAGTATCATGCAGATATGCCCTCAGTGGGAGTATCATGCAGATATGCCCTCAGTGGGAGTATCATGCAGATATGCCCTCAGTGGGAGTATCATGCAGATATGACCTCAGTGGGAGTATCATGCAGATATGCCCTCAGTGGGAGTATCATGCAGATATGCCCTCAGTGGGAGTATCATGCAGATATGCCCTCAGTGGGAGTATCATGCAGATATGACCTCAGTGGGAGTATCATGCAGATATGCCCTCAGGGGGAGTATCATGCAGATATGCCCTCAGTGGGAGTATCGTGCAGATATGCCCTCAGTGGGAGTATCATGCAGATATGACCTCAGTGGGAGTATCATGCAGATATGACCTCAGTGGGAGTATCATGCAGATATGCCCTCAGTGGGAGTATCGTGCAGATATGACCTCAGTGGGAGTATCATGCAGATATGACCTCAGTGGGAGCATCCTGCAGATATGACCTCAGTGGGAGTATCATGCAGATATGACCTCAGTGGGAGTATCATGCAGATATGACCTCATCTGGAATATCAGGCAGATATGACCTCAGTATATAAGGCCCAGATATAAGGCAAAAGACATCAGTAAATTATGAGTTTGATTTAACACAAGATTTAAAGGTATTTAGAATTAAACCTGTAAATTTTTGTATTAAGAGCATTTCTACATATGAACGTCATGCCATATTGAAGATTAACATAGAGTAAAAAGATAAGCTGCAATAAGACATAGAAGTTGCACTTTTAGCAGAGATCTGTCTCCTTCATCAGCTGCACGTGATGGGAAACATGGGTGTGAGGGCGTGAACCTTTTTTGACCTCAGAGGCTCAAAGTAGGATTGCACCGTTTGGAGTCATTCTTGCACTATTCAAAGGATAATACCTATCATGACCTCATGAGTTTATTGTCATAATCTGATGATGTCATTTTAACTTTCAGTGTCACTATCACATGAAAATATCACCAAGAAAGAACCATGCTTTCTTAAGGGGGCTATAAATTAGAGTCTTGTTCAAATAGATTTCACAGACACTGATTGGGGTACATCAGTCAAAACGTTCACAGACATGAAAGATACAAATACATTTATCTCCTATATGTGTATTTTAAATGTTTTTTGTTTTTGTTTTTTTGTTGATAATTGGTGCTTTAAAATTCCGTTAACCTTAGTAATGAAAGGAAACAAGTTTTGATTTTTATAGAATAAAGCCCACACAGGAATTGCTAATTAATATGATAAGAAACCAGGTACATCTGTGAAACATGAAAAAGTGTCTATGAAGACTTTGAACAGGTTACCTCCTGGTATCAGAATATGAGGAATGTAAAGGTCAGGCATGGGGTGAGTACCACTGAGAGGGTTAAATAGGGGTGTTATAGGTTGGGAGGCAGATAGATAGAAAGTCTGATACAGAACTAATCCTGTCAGGCCACTATAGAAGAAAACAGGTGTCTATGTCTGCAGCACCTTATAGTACAGTGGGAATCAGGGCAGTTGAGGGTGGGTGGGTATGATCAGGATATCAGGTGATAGTCAGGATAGGGTAAGATCACGATACTGGAATTTAGTGTTGGGTGGTGCATGGCAGTGTGATACTCTAGTTCAGGGTGGTTTAGGACTGTGATGCTCTAGTTCAGGGTGGTTTAGGGCAGTATGATGCTCTAGTTCAGGGTGGTTTAGGACTGTGATGCTCTAGTTCAGGGTGGTTTAGGGCAGTATGATGCTCTAGTTCAGGGTGGTTTAGGACTGTGATGCTATAATTCAGGGTGGTTTAGGACTGTGATGCTCTAGTTCAGGGTGGTTTAGGGCAGTGTGATGCTCTAGTTCAGGGTGGTTTAGGGCAGTGTGATGCTCTAGTTCAGGGTGGTTTAGGGGTGTGTTATGCTCTAGTTCAAGGTGGTTTAGGGGTGTGTTATGCTCTAGTTCAGGGTGGTTTAGGGCTGTGTGATGCTTTAGTTCAGGTTGGTTTAGGGCTGTATGATGCTCTAGTTCAGGGTGGTTTAGGGCTGTGTGATGCTCTAGTTCAGGGTGGTTTAGGGCTGTGTTATGCTCTAGTTCAGGGTGGTTTAGGGCTGTGTGATGCTCTAGTTCAGGGTGGTTTAGGGCTGTGTGATGCTCTAGTTCAGGGTGGTTTAGGGCAGTGTGATGCTCTAGTTCAGGGTGGTTTAGGGCAGTGTGGTGCTCTAGTTCAGGGTGGGTGAGGGAAGTTTAATGTTTTACTTCAGGGTGGTTTAGGGCTGTGCGATGCTCTAGTTCAGGGTGGTTTAGGGATGTGTGGTGCTCTAGTTCAGGGTGGGTGAGGGAAGTTTAATGTTTTACTTCAGGGTGGTCTAGGGCTGTGTGATGCTCTAGTTCAGGGTGGTTTAGGGCAGTGTGATGCTCTAGTTAAGTGTGGTTTAGGGCAGTGTGATATCCTGGTTCAGGGTGGTTTAGGGATGTGTGGTGCTCTAGTTCAGGGTGGGTGAGGGAAGTTTAATGTTTTACTTCAGGGTGGTTTAGGACTGTGTTGTTCTAGTACATGGTGGGTTTGGGTCATATGATGTGATGAAGGATGATGTGATATGAGTTTTACATAGTAAAAGTTGAGATTGTGTCAGTGAAGTGTCAGATAGAAGGGTTTGAGGTCAGGGATGCCACAGTATCCTGTCTACGAGTCCTGGGTTGTCGAGTCTCAAGATAGACCATTCCCTAAAAAACCTTGGGCATGTGCCCAGTCTGAGGCTCTGCGGCCGCAGCATGCTATATTCTACCTCTGTATGAATTATGTTCTGTGTTGCCCATTATTTTTCTTTCAAAAGGCCAAACCCATGGAAAGTTTTTCATTTTAAAGTAAAGAACAGTTTATTCTTTCTTTTGCATTAAGAGGCCTCCTTTCTATTTCTGTTCCATTATTTATGATGATACAAAAGTTGGGCCATTGGATAATCAGGAGATCAAAATTTTTTGTTAGTAGCCCAGTCTTTCTGGTTAAAGCAAAATGAATTTATTTGTATGTTTAAAGACCAATTTTCACAATTGTGAAAATAAACTCAACTCAGAGACAGGAACTATTTCGCCACCCAGCCACATGAGACAGCTCATATATTATCTGTCCTCCAAAATCTATTTGCAGACAACTTTCGTAGAAATACTTGCACTATTTAAACATTGCACGCACTAAATGGAGTGAAAAAATAAAGAGATAAAATGATTGAAGAAAACAGCCAGTGGATTTTTCTTAGATATTAATATCATTGAACAGAAACCTTTCAGTTCCTCTTAGTAATCACCCTGTCTGTCCTGTGTCCTTAATTCTCTCTGTCTGTCCGTTCTTCCATCAATCCATCCTCCTTTTCTTCCATCCTTCAGTCTTTCTGTCCATTCTAATGCTTCTATGTTCTAAAAGATTCTGGGTTTATATAAAATCCATTTGAGGATCCATAAGATTATAGGTTATTTCTGGCTACATTTTATTATTTAAAGCATTCATGAAACCACAGAGGTCACAGGCAATTTTACAGTGGTTTTGGGTATGCTTAAATGATATGTGGCCATGAAACTGTAATACAAGCAAGCTATCACACTAAAATCTACCAAAATACACTGACCATGGTTATATTGTGTGGACAACAAGTCAATATTTTGGAACTTTCCAAACTGCAGTCTCAAACTTCTATATTTACTCTATGTTTTTACACTTCCATATCTTGGAATGCTCTAGAAAATAATGTTTCAGACCTTGTGTAGCCATTGAAACATCTATTACATCTATTAACTATTATTTGCATTTTATGTAGGGTCATGTAATAGGGATATTGGGGGTATTGATCTTTGCTTTTTGGTTGCTAGTTACATAAACTGATGTTATGTCAGGGACAATTCTTTTTTTTTTTTTGGTACTTAAGTTGAAACCACTGGTAGGAGCCACATCGCCATCCGTTTCAATTTCCAGTTTGTCAGTTTGGTGGTATTGAAAGATGTGTTGTATACTGTGTAAAGGGACTATTTAAGCAGCAGTTTACATGCTGTGTGTCCCCCTCCATCAAAACTTGATGTACAATGAAGCCAATAACAATCCAGGGGGAAATGATAATACTTGTGTTTCTGTACAAGGCACCCAGGAGACCGTGCTTGTTGTTATCTGTATTCAGGCCACTGGCATGGCGTGGGGCAGGGGCTTTGATATTTAACAATTCTATGAATTATACCCAAAGACATCGTCAAAACAGATTTGAAATCCACTGTTTCCAGAAACATTACGCACTGCCCATCCAATTTAACTCACAACTCCAGTTGAACTCGACTTCCGGCAACTAACAATCAAACAATTATGTTCCCTTTAAGTAAACATAAGATGTCAGTCCTGTTTGAAAATATTTCTTTGTTTTTTCTTCATCTCAACATCGTTACGCCATTGTTTATGATTTTGTGCAAAGACGTGAAAGTGGGTCAGTTTATTGACGGGGGTGACCGCAACAATCTGAAGCCCCACAATGTTGTGGTGCTTCTGACGTCATATGATGTTTCACCCTTTGCGTTTCCATGACGTCATCACTTGGACTCTTCCAAATGCCATTTCACATTGTCATGTGTGATATCGGGTAAAAAGCTGAAGAAAAAACACTGTATTTTTAAACATTATGACTAGGAACGATAGTGACATGGGTCATAACTGCAACAGTCAATCGCCGGAGGTCGAGTTTATTTACTGGAGAAACTTCAATATGATGGGCAGTGCGTGGTGTTTCGAGAAACAGTGGATTTCAAGTCTATTTTGCCAATGTCTTTGGGTATAGATCAGTTAAAATGCACTTAACAGAATAGAGTAAAAAAACCTAGGTCATTAGGTCAGAACCTTTTAACATACCGGTAGTTATCGCAGGTCAGTGTATAAAATATGTAGGAATCTGGCTGCAGCCATGTCTACATTTGACACCACTTACTATTACAGTACATATAGTGACATTTGTCACAAGGTATCTATTTTTTTACTTTTATCAGATATTAATTTGATATAGATAAAATCATTATAACCAATATATGTACTTTGTGCGAGAAAAACTGCAGAAATGGTCATTCAATATTCAATATAAATATATATTTAATGGCACCTATTTTCACTTCATAATATATCCTCAGGTTATGTGTCATCCAATATGGAAATGAAAGCTTTTGTTATATTTGAAGAAAATGTTATAAAGCTGAAATATTGAATTTTTTAATGTGGTAATTGCAGAAATGTTCTCTCTAATTTAAGAAGTTATTATTTTTTTTTGCACATTGCCCATGTATTTTTCACTAGAATTCAGCATGGGCTTTTGATTTAGAAATGTGATTTTGTGATTTGTGATCTACTTTATATACCTTGAAAATATACAATACAGAAAATATGTAATTGTTCAGCAACAGAAAATATATAGTTGTTCGAAAATGCAAAAACTTACTCATTGATGAACAATGGAGCTATACAGCTTATCCACTACAGTTGGTCAGAATAATAAGTTGAAATGTAATTCTATGCTATATTTGATCTCCAATATATCTATGAAGACTACATGGTTAATATACCCCCAGTAAACATATGACTCTTTTGTCTGTTATTGGCTCAATGAGGGGCTTATGCTGGGTTTATGATAGTTCACTACACTGTTCACCTGATATGGTCATATGCATGACTTATATGCAAAATGGATTCACTGTCAAAACCCCATTTTCTGTTAAAACAATGGTTTCTTCAAAAGAATGAACCATAATGTGATGTGAACACTGTAGAAATAATCTTGAGTGACACAGTGATTTATTGGTTTTTTTGCCATGAGTATATTCTGGAGTATTTTGGCATGATTTTTCTTCATATTTAAAAGGCACCATCAGAATTGAGATTGAGGATTCATGCCTGGAGTTCACCAGCTGTAAGTAGGTGCTGCCCTCTTTTATGTTACACATACTTCTGGGACACTTACCGGTATACCTCTTTTATCTCAGGCAACCTAATTATGTCTCAGCATTGGTCGTCTATTTTTTCCCGGAAATCTGTTTTAGGAGTTACTGTTAAAGCTCTAATTTTGTAATTTAAAATTGTTTGGTACATACATATGATTTAAAATTTTAGAAATTAGTATTGAGGTGAATATAAGATAAACCTAATTTTTTATATGCAATTCAAGATACTCTCATCATACCATTCTGATAATGACACAGAGAATATTCCAGTAAAAGTTATGAAGTTTTTAAGGTTTATTTGCCACAAGGCCATCCCTGTTCGATTGTATAGCTAGGTGGGACAAGGGCCGGATGTTGTGAAGAGCTGGTCTCTGACAGAATGGGGTCAGTGGAATTGTGTGTTGGTTGTCCCCAGACTGACTGGCTGTAAAGTTGATAGATGACACAGAGACAGGCCAGGTGAAACACACTCTGCCTGCCTGCCTACCTGTGGGTCAGTGAGGCGTGAAGGAACCTGAGCATCACATCTCCTGTGTTAGGATCTGGTAGCTAGACCGTCTCCCACCTGGTCCTGACTTCTCCTCACAGGTAAGGAGGCATGCTCCAGTCACAATCAGTGCCTCTCTATAATAACACAATAAATGACCCATAGATACACATACAAATATATATATATATATATATATTTGTGCCCTCACACTCACATATCAAGCATCGTCCCAGATTCATTCAGTATTTGGCTAAAGGTTTGGCTTAGAGTGGCCTGGCACCATGGGTTGGTAGGACACAGGTGAGAGGCTATCAGACAGATCCAGGTCAGCTCTGCCAAGGTCTGCACTCCGCAGTCTTTATGAGGAAAGTTGCATAGAATATGTTAGCTGCTCTGATGGTGATGGATCTGTCTGTCATCCACACACATACCCAGGTACCTCAAGGCCTGCACTTGAACACTATTTAATATCAAATGACCAATGATTTTACCACAAACATTTTGACTGAATACAGATATTATAACAAAGTATCAAGTGCTGCTGAAACAAGGTTATTTGTCTCTCAAGAAAATTTTAGAAATTAATATAATATGAAAAAACAAGTCTTAAAAATGGGATGGGATGGGTGTGTTATCTTGAATTGTGTCCACCCAAGCCCCTCCCGTACCTTGCCCGCTTTTATCCATGAGCAATCACATCTTAAGAGTCATTGGCCTTTATGCTAGACTTTTTTAAGGAACAGCTTTGTAAAGTTGCTCTGCTGGGTCCTTCACTCTTGCATGATGGGAAGATCATGGTGAGGTCCCCTGCCTAGCAAAAGGCACTCACCAATCATCTGCCAGAACTTTACACACTTTTTGTGTTGAGTGAGTTTCTGTGTGCCAAACATGGTTGGCTGAACACGTTGGCAGTCGGTCATAGAGCAAAAATGGTTCTGACAAAATATGCAGGACACATCCAGGTCAGAGATCATATAAATAAAGCCGCGGCTGGGGCTGTGATCTCTGAGAGAGAGATCAAGAGCTTGGATCACAATATGGTGCCCCCGCAGACCGCGAGAGAATGACATGCGATGATCAATAATGGTTGAAATGGCAGAAAATGGCGTGGACACAGCTGGCACGAAGCGACACGTGTTGCCACGCTGAAGGGACCAGCCTGAGTTGTCTTTAATTCTGTGCTTGCATGTCCATGAGTGCTTTGCAGCATGAGATCCAGGTACAAACCATTAACCTGTTGCACGGCATGGCTCCCAGCGTACAGAACGCACAAAGATTAAAACTAATAGAACTAATGTGGCTTAATTGATCAATCCTGATATGAAAAAGAAAATAATTTTTAAACATTTTGGTAGAAACACAGCTTTTGTTTCAAATAAAGTGAAATAAACTCTGAGAAAGGCAAAACAATGATGTAGAAAAAATGGCTGCTTGCTGCAGTCTGGCAAAGGTCATGTTTTCACATTTATTTAAAAAATCCGAAATGTCATGCCTATGTGAATAAGTTAATTTGGGTATGATAAAGGATTCACTGCCTGTGTGTTCTTGAAACAGCCAAAATGGATGTGCTGGCAGATTTCTTGTAACTTGGGGAATTCCTGAATGATTAAATGTTGCCTTTTCTACCAGACTTCCCTATGTTGATCGATGGGGGACTGGGATGAGGAAAAGAGTTAGTCTTTCTTCCTCTTTGTATCTGTGGCTGTGCAATTATCATTGACATATCATGCAAGACACAGGAAGTTACAGTTCCATGTTTTATCAGAACTTGTGAACAGTGTTTTTAAACGCCATATATTCTGACTATAAATTATGCGGCATCACAAGATATCCAAGTGCAGATTTTCATTACAATGAAATAGTCCTTCATACACCAGTGTTTTTTTCAAAGGAGTTGCATGCTCTGTATATCAGATAAATACCAGTGTTCTGTCCCTAAACAATGCAGCACTGTGGTTCATGTGTCCTGTTCACAGGTTTGCAAGCCTTACAAAGTGGAGATAAGATTAAAACAGCAAAAAATGTGGATGTTGTTGCCATCTACTAAGGAATTTCAAGGAATATTATTGATAAGGAATATGACCAGGAATATTTTTTTTTTCACAAGATGGCTTTTGTTCAATAAAAATGGTTTACTCTTTTAACTTATATGAAGTTAACATATTATGAAACAAGGATGTTCTTAAACTACACTTTAGTTTAATATTGACATGTCTGATGTGCTTCAGATATAATAATATACTCAAACATAGATATACATTTAAGTGTCTGAAAGACCATTCCCCATAAAATAAGATTTACTGTTTTCATTAATTCTACCAACCTGCCCTGTCAAGGAGAATATTTTCAGAAAAGACAAATAATCAATTTCATCAGTCCTCAATTCCATACAACATTGAGAAAAGATATGGATCAACTGATATAATCATATGATATGATGGGAATAACATTGGCTGTTAAAAGAAATATACTTATAATCTGTATTTTCATTTTTTATTTTACCGTGAAAGAGCAAACACTCTTTTTCTTTTTCTTTTTGGCATGTTAAGTTTTGTTCTCTTCCATTTTCATGATGTGCACGTGTTTGTGAGCCTGTATCTTAAGAAGTTGATGAGATATAAAGGTTTTAGTGATAAACAAATAAGGACGTATGATTGCATGGACAAGACTGGGCACCACAGGTCCCATGCAGCGTACGCAATGAAGGAGATAACTAAAGATGGTCTTTTCTATGGCAGAATACTTATTGAACTGAGCCACATCATACAATCCCACACCACCCGCAACAGAGGTCACAATGGGCAGGAAGTATTGAGTGGACATCAACATTCACACCACCGGCCTGCGTAAAGTACCTGCAAATTAAGGCTTCCTGCGAGCAGTATTTTCCACCACTTGACGCTTCCTTCCTGCCATGCCCTATCTACACAGATCATACACACAAGCACATATTGCTCGATAGCTCTCTAAACCAATCATATCTGAAATTTAAGCCTAATTCACTCACTAATGTCAGTGATTTCTACAGCTTGGACTTGGTTCCAAATATTTTGCCATGACACTAAGCTAGCTCACTTACGGGTAATTTTTAATTTCATTTTTAGTAGAAAGGGTTAGTAGAAAGTGACAAGTCATTCCACGCATCAATTGAAGAAAGCATTTTATATAGATCCCCACTCTAATATCATGATGTTCTACCTCTGTCACTGAAGTATTGAGGAAAAGAGTTACCTATCATTACTCATATAAAGAAAGGCATGTTCATCATTCATAAGATAATTGAAATATTAAACATATTTGTACAAACCATATGAGAAGTCAACAATTTTTTATCACAGAATTTAGATGAAGCACAAGTAACTAGATCTATATTTGGCACTGTCATGGAAGTGATTATTTTGTCGTTTTGTATTGTTTGGTAAAAAACAGATGGCTCGGAAACTTCCATTATTGTGCTTGTATATTTTTTCTGTAATATGTAAAGTATCAATTGTCAAGATAAACTTTCATTTTAATTTGGAAACAAGCAATACTGTCTTTAGTCAGCATAATAATGCCATATAAAGGAAAAAAATATAAAAGGAGTTTCAGGTGCAGATGACAGTGCAATTAAGTTGTTTATTAGTGTAAGTCTGCGAGCCTACGATTGCTTATCACATATATGCAGCTGCTGAAGCAAGCATCATCCATCCTACCAGCACCTTGGGTGAAATGAATATGCAACAACAATACACCCACTTCCATGATTCGCTTCTGGTGTAATTATTGCCGACAAACAGGATTAATGACCTTTAACATAGAGATATTGGCTTCGAATACGATCTGTTTACATCAATTGAGATTGATACACAAAATATTAGGTTGTTGTGCTCACTGATGGAGTGAGTATTGGTTGCTGTCTGTACATGACTGCTGCTCTTTCTATTAAGTAAATTAACAATCTGCCTGTCCCAGGTTCTTCATATTGTCAAAGAGATTAGAAGAGATCAGTCTCCTTGTCTTGTTGTAGATAGAAATATGGTTTATGTACTATAAAAGTCAAATAGCTATCATATATTTGAATATGGGCAGTTTGGAACAGGATATATGTTATGCGGTGTGGTACGGTGAAAAATGGAGATTGATCAATGATGATCAGTGGCACTGGTCGGCAGTGAGAATGTGTAGGATTAGATTAATTGTGGTGTGTTTGAGCAGGCAGAAGGTGGCATTAATGATGTATGCAGAGGTGGAGAGGAGAATATATAGGGCATTGTCTGCGAGCCTGGACGGCATATGTGATGTGAATGCTGATTGCAGGGTCAAAGGGAAAGCTTGTCTCATTTTACCTGAGTTGAAATGCAATATGCACGCTTATCCCACACTTCATTCCAAGATCTGAATATGTGCATTTGTGACAATGATGAAGTATCTGTAAAATGTAACATCTGTGGAACTGACTTGTAACAGTAAAATTGCTTATAAAGTAATGAAATACAATGAAAACTAAAGACTATCTCGAATGATATGTCAGCATTATTTAAAGCATAATCAAATTAAAAAAACCTTATAAATTTGATAAAATAATTCTATATGAATAAAATATTAGCATTTCAGGTGTAGAAATTTTGAGATCACTTGCAGTAATATTGCATGAAGTTTAAGTTTCCATTGTGAGATATTAGAAGGAAGATAAAGGAAGTGATTAGAAGTTGCAAGGTCCATTGGGGAGGTAGGATGCAGGATATTGGCAGTGTCAGTTAGGCACCTGGGGCCGTGTCACATCCTCGCATCCTCCCAGCCTGCCCAGCACATATCCTATGACCACCTTGACCCAGGCATATCTTATCATAATCACCGGGACCAAGGTCTTCATTTGAAAAAAGCAGAAAAGGAATTGTATTTCAGGTTATTAAATAAAAGGTGTTCTGGGTGATAAAACACTGTCATGATAATCTCTCTGGCTGTCTCACCATCATGGTATGAATCGTTATGAATTATTTTATTGATTTACAATAAAGAACATTAATTTTTATATATATATTTTTCAGAATGAACAGTACATGTAGAGAATAGCAAGTCTTTTAAACAAACAAGTAGAGTTTATTCAGAAGACCATGTTTCATGGTCCTTTGGGTATGAATTAACGAAAAATAAATAATAGTCCATTTAGACAATAGGCCCAAAACATTGAACAGTACTTTGCTTTGTTTATTTGAAAATATAGCAGTCTTTGAGAGTAGAAGCACCAAATAGATTCACCTCAGGGCAAAAAACAGGAACTGTCATGTCCTGGGGAGTCTCATACGATTGTCATATAGTTAAGATGGCCCGAGGCTGGAGGTCTGCAGGCCATGGCAGAGATATAGTGGAAATAGGCCGCAGGCCATGGCAGCAAAATGGCAGGAGGAGTTCCAGGTGTTCTCAACCATAGTCATACTTTGTCAGGTATATATATATATACATTATTGAATTATGAGATAGATATTCAGAGTGGCATGGGCAGCTGAGGCTGAACGTGCCAGGCACAAGACCATCATGGTCTATCACGACCACGTTCGCTTGTTCCACATACATCATGCTGCTTATTTTGTAAAGTGTCATCAGAATCTGTCAGTTTAATAGTCTCAGATAGTTTTGAGGATTAAACATGAAATGTTGCATGATTACTTTGAACTGTTATCATATATTGCTTCACTACAAATATCAGCTGTTCAGGTCGCTAGTTTTATGGGTTATCATTGAAGAAATATTCGGAGAGTGTTAAAAGATAGAAGGAGAATAATATGATTTTAAGATTCATTCAAGTTATTTTGAAGAAAAGATGCTTTGCCCCTCTGTCCATTTTCTATTTTTGCCTATGGGCCTACAGGGCATGTGGAATATGTGATTTTATAGAATTCTAGTCACAATGCTATAAACTTGTAAATGTTATAAGTAAGATCAGCTTTGTTGATAAAGGAAACTGATAAAGGTGCAAAGGACATATTGGGTTGAAAGTGGAGTGTAAAAAAACATGATTCTACATGTGGCTCAGTGAAAGAGATAAAATTAAAAGATTATAAATGGAACAAAGCATGTCTCAAAAGTCCTAATGGCCAGGGAACTAGATGGCAAGCGATGGCAAGAGTTTTATCAGGCAGTTTGATCACACACTGTACATGGACATGTGTACATCCTATTTTATCAGATGAGGCTGGAGAATGATTTGGCCAACAATATTGCAATATCTGTATAATAAGAGAAAGTGGCTTTTAAGAATCTGGACTTCTATTTCAGACGTTATTAGGATAAAAAATTATGCTTTCCACAAATTCAGGTGTGGCTCATCATGAATCTCAAGTTTGCATATTTTTTCTTTTAGAAATACATAGTCCTCATTATAATAAACATATTCAAATTTCCTATTTGTTAGCAATTTTTTGAATTATAGATAATCATAAAAGCCACACCCAAGTGGCCTTGTCAGGAGTTTATGCCATTATTTAACACAGCCACTCCGCAGTAACACTCACTCCCCATGGTTATTGGGTATGTGCCCCTTTTAGATTGAAACTGTGAATTAGATCACTTTACTAACACTGTGCTTGGTGTATTCCCTTGTGACACCATATTACAGGTGTGTCTTGGAGTTTGAGGAGTTGTGAGGGTTCATTTGGGAGGTGGTGCAGGTGTGGCCGGGGAGATAAGCTTGGCTTGATAGGACTGACAGCTGACTGGCCACTCGCGGCATACTGCTGCAGGTATGCTTACATAGAACAGGAGCAGCCAACAAGCTTCATAAACTGCCAGGCTAACTACAGGGCCAGGCGCCTACTCTCAATTTTTATATTCATATAATATGGCTTTTTAACATGTTTAGATATTTCTCTGGAAATTACAAATAAATATATCTTTACAAGAAATTATCCTTGCAGAAAAGCTGAAAGAAAATGTACATTTATCAAAGTTTTGGTCATAAAAAAAACAAAACATATGATGCATTTATAAAAGCATTCAAGTAACACACTCACATAAGTACACAAGCACTGCTGCAGTTTGTATGCAGTGCTCCTGCAGGTAGAACTCTTGCAGACCTGCAGAACTTCCCAGAATACACCTGGCTGCAGGAACATCCCTAGGATGCACTGCATTTCACAAACCTACCACATTATTGAGTTAAGTTGCTTTTGGTGATGTGTCTGTGTATGTTTTTAAACACATCTAGCTCTGTGACAAATCTTAACCTTCTAATATAATTATTAGGACATACAAATCATTATGGTAAAAAAATTCTTTGTTTTTTAGTTGAAATCACAGGTGAGCACACCAATGCAGTAACAGTGTTAATTTGGCAGAATGCAGTTGTTGAAGGAGGAGATCTCGGGTGCTGCCCTCTGGTGGCCTGCAGGAGGAGATCAGTTCCACACAGGTTAAACCTGGGCATTCCACCCTCGGCAACAGGTTGCCTCTCAAACAGCTGCTTTTACTTACGTCTTATTCTTTATTTTCAAAAAGTTATTTTTTGGGGGGAGGAGGAAAATTTGTTTTTAAAAAAGCTGAATTAAAATGACGCTAATGCATTTGTGGGTTTGAAAAGAATCAGAATTCCACATATTTTAATGGCAGTAGACTTGGAACTGGATTTAAACAGGAAATCCAAAGATAAGCACACACACATATATCTGCATACATATGTGCTCTTGAGATTTTTTTTCTGGGCTAGTTGATAGTTTGCTGCTGTGCGTGCTCGACTGGGGCTAATTCTGTCTACCACTTGAGGTCATTTTGCACTTTCTGTGGTAGTGCGTCTTTTACTGTATCATATCTCTCTGCAGTCAACATGCATGAAGCAGCAGAAAAACATAAAAGTATCAGATTTGTGAATTATACAACAGTTTCATGTAAAAGTTATCATGTAAAATGTTTCATGTTAAAGTCTTTTTTCAGAATAAAACTTAGATTACCAGTTGATGTGTCTTGCTTTATTGAAAATTCAGAATTTTAGAATGTTAAAGTGGACTAGATTGTGTCTGCCAAAAAGTGACAGAGAGCTATGTTGCGGTCTTTCATGAGACATTTTAGGCAATTCTCCCACCATTGTCAATATATTAAAAGTCATCTTCGATGAGCAGGTAATTATGACGGATGTTCTTCCAGTAATGGCACATTCTCAAAGCAATCCAGGGCCATGCTTGTAATTACTGCTATATATACTCACTCTGCTGTGTGTAGTATCTTTATTCACTCAAGTGTGTTGCAAAGGGATAAAACTTTGGGATGTATTGAAACTTTGGAATGGAGTATTGAATGGAGGTAATTAGAAGAAGTAGACCACTGCCTTGAGGTCAGCTAATGGCAGGGTTCAGGGTACGGGTCCTATTGAGGGCAGCCATTCGGTGCAACTGGAATGCTTCCGAGCTGTGTACAGAGCCATTCAGCAATTATCCGGGTTAAAAGGAAAGCAGCACTTTGATTTTAAACTGTTATGTAATCGCAGAAATTATTTCCTTTCTGTGATGCTCAGCAATAGGAAAAACACTCAAATCCAGTTCTATTATGGTTTAAATGACCTGGCATGTGTAACAATAAGGTCATTCCTGTGCACTTTGAAGAATTTCTTTTATCAGGAGATGTGATAGGATCTTCAGTCAGTTGTATGGATTTATGGTGATTAATATCTTGAACTATTCGCAAGTTTGCTGCTCACGATAAACTATCTCGTGCTGATTCTGGGGGAGTATAACAGAACCTGACTTTCCAATGTGTTGTTTTCAATCTGTTGTCATGCTAGGATCATTTTAGATCTTAACCTTAATAAGATATGCACTATTTTATATTGATTTATGTGACAATGTACCAGGTTCAATTGAACCACATTTTCATAGACAACAAGCCGGCACAACTGTGTTACACGCATGATGACCATATCTTTATTTTTCTTATGAAGGTTGTATTTGCATGTTTGTAGCATTTAGATTCAGTAATTTGGTCAAGTTGAGATATTGATTGAGGATAGCTGTCTTATAAATTAAGCACAATCCTATCCTTTTTTAGCATCCTATTCCCATCTATATTTTTTTTTCTTTTTTCAAAACAAATTTAGGAAAGATTTTTTGCACTTGATACATGAATGATGAGAAATAGTGAACATTTTGTTTTATTGCTTCAATTCCAATAATGTTTTTGTTATCTTTTATTGTCATGTTCTATGAATAATAAACTGATAATTGGATCAAATGAAATTATTTCAAACAACATTACCCAGTGAGAACAATGATGAAAGACCATCAACTTCTGATCAATGGACACTTAATTATTTTACAAAAATCATGTTTATCTCGCTCAAGTTTCAAACCTAACCAACATGATTATTCTAGTCGGTTATTCTCAATGTTATATGGCTTATATGCATAATTTGTCATAATTTACTGTAGTGAAGCTACCAAAAGTTACAAGATAAATGAGATAACAAGGTATTGTTTGTGACCTTAATAAGGTGAAAATCAGTTGGGAGCATTAAAACTGGATCAAAGGAGTTGAAGTGTGTGAAGTGCTGCAGCGTAGGAATGGCAGGTGATGCCTTGCCATCTATATCTCCTTGCCCAGCAAGCTACTTGAGGTCTGGGTCACTTACCATCTGCTGACCAAACTGTCTGTCCCAATTCCCACATGTGATTCCATACCTCTTTGTTATTGAATTTTAAAAAAGATTCTAATTAGTATTCTCACTTTAAAAAAAATATATAAGATTTTTCAAATTCTAATTGTTTCTTGCATCTATTCCCATGCATTAATATATATATATATATATATATATATATATATATATATATATATATATATATATATATATATATATATATATATATATATATATATATATATATATATTTATATATATATATATATATATATGTACAAGAAACAATTAGAATTTGAAAAATCTTATATATTATATATTATGTAATATGCCAATAGATAAATTATTGGCATATTACACATATTAATTTAGCCTGAGGTTTCTGTAGCTTTCATTTTCGTGTTGAATTAGGCCAGCAACATAGCATTAAGTAAATATCAATAGATACTTCAGATAAGATGTTCTTAAAGTTGGGTTCACTATTTACTTGTTACCATTGTATCCCATTGCTAACACTCTCCCCCTGCCAAAGATTGACATTTTCACTAGTTTATAATATCAATTGTTATAAAAAGAATTTTGTGAATTATGAAATGCACTGTTTGCACAAGTATTTCAGAATATAGTCATTAGTGAGGTAGTAGATTCTGTTGATTGAGTATATGCAAATCAGATGATATGCAAATAAAAAATATGACCATTTATTGATAAAATTAAGTGATGCCATATTTGGCTGAAATAGCGATATTTTGTTTTCTTTTTTTTCCATTTCATTTAATTTCAGACAGAGTGGTAGGATGGTAACGGCATCAGCCAACAGACACATCATGATTATAATCTACTGCCACTCTCATTCCATGACAAGAGAACAGTGTAGGCTATTCAGAGGAAGATTATCTTTTTATGTTTATTGCAAGAAAGATGGATATTACAATAAATTAAATATATAAACCTGGGTTTGCACATTAATATGGATCATCATCTTGGCATATTCTGCTGATAAGAAAGTATTATCAGGTATTTGTGTGTATATGTCAGCACCAGGTAGATCACACAATGCTCTGATAGCAGACCGGTCCCTTCTCAGTGCTTCTGATAACAGACAGGTCACCTACCTGTTTGTGGCACTGTTTGTCATTCTCAGGTGCTACTGTGACCCGAGCCCCACTTGTCCTCTCGATCTTGCACATCAACTCAAGTATGTGTCAGACTGGATGGCTCAAGGTCACCTTGGCAGGGAATGTTGTATCTAGGTGACATTCAAGTTTTGAACACAGACAGTGGCACTGCAATCATCACTGCACCACTCACAGTAAAACAGAAATCATTCAGGTGAAAAAATGTCTTCTTTGATACCAGTAAAGGCATTGAATTCATGTACCTTTAAGATGAATTACTCCTTCAAAAGTTAAAGATCCTTTTCAAACCAAAATTTAAGTCGGCATGCTGAATTATATACATATATATATATATATTTGTGTGGGTTAAACATGATGGAATTGTGTCCAGTCAGTTTTAGGCTGGGTTTGATTAAAAATGGGATTAAAACATTAACAATAGCAATTAGTATGAGACTTGGCTTTGTTAATTGATTCCCAATTGTCATGTTTGGGATGTAATTAGGCTTATTATAGTATAACCCACACCCAAGTGTAATATGCCATTATACACCATTGAATCCAAACTATATTAAGATATGATTTAAAATCATAAAGATACTACTAGATTATGCACAGAACATGGTGGTAAAATAAACGAAAATAACATTATGCCACAAATCAATTGATGAAGTCGTGTAGATGAAAACAACTGGACTTCTCTGGAGTACAAAGTGCAGGAGTTTGACTGTGTCTATGAGCCTGTCCCCTCTGTGGGGACACCAGTTTAGACCATGTGGTGTGACAGTCTTGTACGTTTGACTGGGCCCCTCTCACCTGTTGCACACACACAGCCTGCAGTGCCTATTGTGCAGCCAAAATATGCCATCCCTGGTTATGTAACCTGCACAATTACCTCTGAAGGTAATTGCTTAATTAGATCTTGCACTGCCATATCCCCTTCATGACCTAATTTTCCTCAATAAATGTTATTTGAAAATAGAACTTTTTATTTTGAACTTATATTAACTTGACTGACATATTATGCTTGGATGAGGATAATTCACTAGGTCTGTATATAACTAAATGAAATCATTTAGACAATTTTTTATCTGAATATTTTGTTGACTATGGCATTGATGTATGAGTCAGATGAGGATAAAATGCAGGAATTATAGGGGTGATTTGTCTCCAAATATGGGCATAGGGTGCAGCTTTGCCAATATTAGGAGAGACACCATCAGATAACATTGTCAAACAATTCCACAGTAAGTGTTGATTCTGCGACAGATAAAAATGCAGATATTCGCCTGCTATATTGAATACCACAGGTGTGCTGTGGATATGCAGGCGCTTGGGATAATATGAATATGTGGAGCTGAGAAACATAGCTAATAACTATAATGTAGTTATTAAAGCAAAACAGACTGTAAACATTTTGCTAATTGATGCTAGATTGAATAGACATTTTGCACATTATGGTGCCATAATGAGTCATGCCCTAGGCAGAACCATTTCAGAATTCTAATGTTACTAAACTGTGAATATCAAATTGAATAAGGTCATGTTACCAAATGCACATCTTCAAATAAGCTTCAGCGCATACTAGAAATAATTGAAATTTGATCAAAATAAGTGATACTCTTTTTTCAGCAAAAGACCACTCATTACAAACTTTTCCTTGTGAGAATAAATGACATTTATTCCTTTTTTTTCCCATCAATTATGATAACAAGAAAAAGATGGAGAGTTTACATTGGGAGTGAGACCAGTGAATGATGACAAAGGGAGTCACTTGTTACAGAGAGACAAGACAAAGCCCTGGTTCCCACACTACAGAGTGTAGCTGTGGTTGGGACAGCGCGGCAGGTTGAGCAACGATTATGCATGGCCCGCGGCCAGTGCCACTGGAACCAACAGTTTACCATGGTAGAATATGCATGAGACACCACCTGTATCAGGACGCCCTTGGCATCGCATCGGCATAAAACACACAGACGCATAAACTTCACTTTATGATCCCGCTAGTTTTGAAATAGGGTCATCCACAGTTTTATTCATCTGTGGAAATTAAATATTGCTGTGTGTTATTTTAAAAGATATGATCTCCCACATGCAAATAATCTTTAAACCGCCAGATTTCATTATGCAATACATTGTGATGAAACTGATATGTGGATAACAGATATGAATTATTACTCATCCTTCTCCTTGCTAAAAGAAGTCTAGTTTAGGGGCTTTGACCTGATGCGGATAATAAATCAGAAAGAGGGATCTAAAGCCATTGAAGGGGTCCTTTTTGTTCCACTTGGTAGGCCAAGTCAACAGTCTGGGACAATCTCATAAATATCTCTTCAATTTCCAAACTGCAGCTAAACTAAGAAATAACTGCAGATAAATACAAGAAACACATACACACACACACACACACTCACACATATACACACACACATTTAAACAAAGGTAACATGTATAAGGATTAAACTTGTTTATTCAATTTTTGGGTTGGCTGCATTTTACATTAACAGAAAGTTGATTGTAATGGTAGAGATAGTTGTCATTGTCAGTGGAGCTTGGATTTGTTTGCCACTGACCTTGAGAGGGCATCTGCGACATAGCAGCAAGGAGTTAACTTGCTTAATATTCAGCGCACAAAGTCAGTTCACTGGGAAGGGCCTGCTGCGTATCTGACGGTGCCAACTTTTAAATAGATGTGCCACACAGTAGCTAAGGTGGGGAGGACGCATAGTCAAGGTTTCTAGTACAAAGGCTAAAATCCTAAAGATGGCGACAGATAATGGTCGAAGTCCCAACCAGTCAAGTGATTCCTGGCTAAAAGAAGGACATAGCACAATTTTATGGCACTTTTAATATACTTTTTACCAGATATAATGTACTTTATTAAAAAATACACACTTGTATTCATATCTTTTACGATAAAAAGCTATTTCTATGTGTTTTGGACAACAGACTTTCACTTGAAATTTGTATGTGTGAAGTTGACATCTTCCATATTTATGATTAAAAGAGATGCAATATTTTGGTGAAGTTGGAGTTGTCATCTCCAGTGGAGGTGGCAGGATATTTAAACAACTGTCAGGTGAGCACCGTCGGCATCATCCACGCTCCTCTTTTTGAAATGTAATTTCTAAAGAATTAGAAATGGAGACTTTGCTGCAGAATTGTGAGTGTATAATCAGCTGTCAGGTGGTCACCATGGATGTCTGCACATTGGGGTCGTCCACACAGAATCCACAGATGACCCAAACACACAAATATTCAAGACAGATATTAAGTCTCAAATGAAACCCTGTTCTTGGGTACATATTTTTTTCTTTTCTTTTTCTTATGAAAGGATTTATTCTGTGATGTGAGTAAGACATCCCATATATCCTGGTGCTACAAGAGCACATATATATTTATATATATATATATATATATATATATATATATATATATATATATATATATATATATATATATATATATATATATATATATATATATATATATATATATATATATATATATATATATATATATATATATATATATATATATATATATATATATATATATATATATATATATATATATATATATATATACCCCACAAATCTAACGTTCATATCAATGGCACTAATGCCATTATCCACCACCAGGGCACTTATTACTAATATATATATATATATATATATATATATATGTATATATATGTATATATATATATATATATATATATATATATATATATATATATATATATATATATATATATATATATATATATATATATATATATATATATATATATATATATATATATATATATATATATATATGGAAACTGCACAGCAATGCTGACCATAATTGCAGGATCATCTGGGTACAAACTACATGATATCCTGTAATTTATGACAGAATACTGGTGCCAGAGTTTAGAATAGGAATAGTGGTGGGAAGTATTTAGGATTTGGATGTATTTAAGTGTGGTGCAGGTTTGGAATGCGATATGGCATTATTATAGTTATAATCCCTTTGGCATAAGAGACTGTCAAGTTTTGCTTTATTACATGTCCATGGAATAATGCCGCTAGACTATTAAATTCTACTATTCTGTCCAAGTCCTTTGGGAACTTGGCTTAAACTTTAAAGAATAAAACATAGCGTCTTTTAGTGCCCTTATGAAAGCTTCTGGGTCAAATATCTCTTGTAAAGTACAAAAGAGCCTAAACCTTTCAATCCTGTGGGGTGCCGGACTCCATTGGGATCAATAGGACACCATTCCTTCCCATTATTAGTGAAGGATCCAGGTTAGAACCTTACTCATAAGCTATTGAATATCACGCAGTGTCATTTATGGGAGGGTGATATTAAACAATAGGTGTTCCAGAAATAGCCGGGGTTCTGAGAGGGAGGGTGAATTGCATGTGATAATGACGGGCCATTAAGTCGGATGAGCTCTGCTGTCAGGGCACCTTCCATGATGTAATAAATGTCACCCACAGCCTTGCATTCCATGTCTACTGGTCTCCGGGCATAATGGCATGAACTCATCCTCCCCACTTTTACCGGACCCAGGATTGAGTGAAGAAATGTTTTTGTTTTTTGCTTTTTTTTTACATACATTTTATATGATTAAAAGATGCAATGAGAGTGATAGGTTCCTGGGATGGGATTAAAAAAATGAATTCAGGTGTAAAAAATATGAAGGGTCAGCCCACCAGGTGGTGCTCTGAGAGATCATGTGAAATGAGGTCTGCATGAGGGATGGTGCAGGATTCAAATCTCTATGGACAAGAAGTTCATGCATAATTCCCCCAGTGAGAACCTAGTGCCAGTGTGGTTGACATTGTACACCTGTGTATGGTGACGCAGACTGTATCACCTTTGTCCTTCCTCCCTGCCTGGCTGTGTGTCTACAAACGGCCAGAATCCAGCTCACAGATCGTAGCACTATCAGGACACACACCTGTATTCCCACCACCCAGCACAGCCATTATCTCACATAACTGATACCACAGACATCCTCCACAGGTGAGTACTGATGGAATATTTGTCAATTACTAGAGATAAGATAAAGATAGATTATGCAGAGATGTGCTGGGACAGGAACATGTGTGCCAAGTTCCCTTATTGACCCTCATACTGCCAGGTTCTCTATATCTCTCATGCACACCACAGAGGCTTCATGTTACCATATATCTGTTAATCCTTCTGATGCCACGCTACCTTGGTAACACTTGCTACTGCCCCTAACCCTGCTTCTATGCACCTTGGTCCTTCCTACTGTCCCGTAGCCCTCATACTGCCATGTGCTTGGATACTAAATACCCCTGCATGCACTCCTGCTCTCACAATGCCATGAAGCCTGAGTTTATGCACACAAACCCTTACACTGCCATACGCTGAGATTCTGTCCCCTAGCACTCTTAATGCAATGTAAAAATCACATGGACATAAATCATGTATCAAAGATTCTCAGCTGTCATATCTCAGCTCTTAATAAACCCTCACAGATTTTTCAGAATTTATTCCACAAACTGCCAAACACACCCATGTGACTGCTGTATATTTACACCGTGTAAGATCAGATCACGAAGGTCCATGAACAAAGTCGGACAGATGCTGTGATGTCAGAATATCATGTTTGTCCAGCGTACTAGAATTACATCTTACCTGTACCTTGAATACAACTCTAGTATCAATGTTAAGCATCACGCTTCTGCAGTGTTATATAGTCTGGGAGGAAAAGTAAGACATGTTATCAATGTTGCTCAAGTATATATGCATATATATTGAATGATGTATGCGAGGGAGCAGCGCATGGTATTGGTTGGGCCAGGATGTAGGTTATGGTACTCCAGATAGCAGGGTAAAGCAACAAGTGGTTTAAGATTGAGTGTCCGTTAGTTGTGGTGCCAGCGCCCTGTCAATGGAGAGCTCACCTCACCGGGCCCCTGCACAGGTAAAGAGAGAGAGAGAGAGGCCCACCTATAAATAACTGGCAGTCCTTAGACTTTGTACGGTGCCATGTGCTATCATAGCACAGCCCAGCTCCGATACAAGTCCACTCTGGTAGCACACTCACAAGGAAGGTTAAAAGAAGGTGTACGTAGAACATTATTAGACAGGAAGAGTCGACAAAGAAGGAAGCTGTACAAGGGGCAGCTGCAGATGTAACAATGGTTGCCGTGGATACCTCCAGTTAAAACATGGATAGGTAAGGTTTCCATGACTTTTTACACAGGTGGTTAAGAACACCTCTTTGTCACAAAGTTTCATTTATCTGCCAAGATGGAATCGCCTCGTAGGCCGAGAACACAAAAGACGTAGATCTTGAAAGACTTCAGGTCACAGTAATATCATCTAGAATTAGATTGAATATGAATTTCAAACTTCTGCAATCATGTTTTAGAAATTAAAGACTTGGATTGCTTTATTGATTTTGCATAAAAATGTTGAATAGGAACAGCTGTTGTTGGAATCATATTTGAGAGCACATGGTGGTGCCAGGTCTGACGTGGGATCTGTGTGTGTTGAGTAAGGATGGAGGGAGGTAGTGGTGCTGGGGGGGGTGGGGGAGGGGGGGGGGCTCTCACCTAATTGACTGCACCCACTGCTGTACTGGGGGAGGGGGAAGAATAGCAGCCACTTATAACACAAAGTCACTCTCATCAGAATTTCCGCAAACTTTGATAATTTATCAGATTATTTTGTCGGGAGAGAAAGATGGGACGGTTGTGTTGTGTCATCTTTGGCAGGTCAGTGTTAGGTTGAAGTCATGTGGTCTACAATGCACCCATATGCTGGGGCATGCAGGCAGATGCACAGATCCGGCCGGGCCGGCCACGCTGCTGTAACATTCTTCTAGGTATGGGTCAGACAGTGTATTCAGGAGCTTGTCTTTGTTACCACAGGTTAGATCCTGGTGCTGATGCGTGCCCAACCGTGACCGGCAAGATGAGCACTCAGGGATGACACAAATCTCTACATTGTCCTCATTCTAGGATCCTCAAAGTCCTTAAATCAAAACTTCATTTCAGACTAGCTTGATTTATTTTCCAGAAAGTGAACAGTTAGTGACCAGAATTTTGATGAATATTGACAAGTTTAAGCACAGTACAGTAATCTATCATATATATTTAGGACAACGTTACTTTGCCAGGAGAGATAATATTAGTCTATAAGCTCCATGGATTGGTGACCTTATCTTAAGGTCATTATGACCTTATTTTTTTGCAATGTTTATTTGAAAAGGTATAATAGCTATGATAAAATTAGTTTACACTCCTTAACATGATTTATTTTTTTAAAAGCTGTCACCAATCCTACATCTGGCTAAGATTATTAAAAATATTGGTGACTCCAAATATATGAGATTACACTCTTCGCAATGCTCCCTCATACTTTGAGCAGTGCCCTGATGTAGCTAACTTTGCCCTGGCTCAAGTAGTATTTTTATCAGGCCTGCACTGTGCAGCTGTGTGTGAAGGTATATATATATTGTTGTAAGTATGGAGTGCTGTGGTGCCATGGCTTGGGGTTATCCCAGGTTATCACCGTGATCTCACTGTCATACATTACCAGATTAACATCATCTTGTACTGCTTTTCATAATCTTGGATCCAAACAAGATCTAAAATTTACCACACACCTTTTGTACTACATATTCCACAGGGTTTCTGAAAAGTGATGAAGTCTTAATGTTTAAGTATAAAGTTTTAAGGAATATCATCTTCATAAACATGATTGAGACACCAAAGGTAAAATATTAAACTAATATGATGGTCTGAATGTTAAATAACATGCTTTTGTCAACAATACTTTATCTATTGACTGGGCTTAATTCAAGAGGTAACAATCTCCTCCCCAAAACAAAGCACATACACACAGAGGAGATAAAGACATAGAACAGTAGAAAGTGGGAGATCATAAGAGATTGGCTGTGTCAAAAGTTCCACTCCCCTAGTAAAAGATAATTGGTCTGCTGTTGTGAAATGCTATAGGATTTGTAGAGTGTGACTCTTTTGTAAGTTAAGTGCCAGGATGAATAATTGCAGAGGTATGGTTCAGCCTTTAGATGCCTGAATTGTTAGTTGCTGGCAACTTGTCACTGTGGTGTAATAGAACACAACAACAAGTAGGCAGAAAACAAGTGCTTGATGGGAGAAGGGGTGGGGGCACTATATATCAGGACTGGATTGAGAATGGACTCATCCAGGGGTATTAGGAGATATGTGGATTTCATTAAAGGGCATTAGGAAATATATGGCTCTGAATGAGGGATATTAGGAAATATATGGCTTTGAATTAGGGATATTAGGAAATATATGGCTTAAAATGAGGTATATTGGGAAACATGGCTTAAAATGAGGGTTGTTAAGAGATGGCTTTGAATGAGGAATATTAGGAAATATATGGCTTTGAGGGATACTAGGAGAATAGATTATTAAAATGAATATATGAAAAATAAAGTTAATTCACAGACAACTGAAGAAGAGTTGATTGAAATGAAGGGGATTAGAACATAGATAGATCAGAATAAGATATGATGAAATGTGGAGGAATATATGTTAATGTGTGAGAGAAGAAAATATTTTTAATAGCAGACAACATGATTCGTGTTAATAAGAAAATGAAATCGGCAGAGAGGACTAGACGGACAATGTTGATGTGGGTGTGCTCTTGCTCAGCCCTCTGTGGCAAAGTGCTTGTGGACTAGAAGAAGAGGCAATAGGTAATGGCAATTAGGACTAGAAGCTCAGTGCAGAGAAAATGGGGTTGACTGATCGGTGGGAGCCGGAGAAATTAATAGGGAAAAAGACAGAGAGCTCTATACAAAAACTGGCAGGTCACTGAGGACAGGGGCCCGGGAAGGGGCCCGGGAAGGGGCCCGGGAAGGGAAGGTGCGTTCAGTGTCTTGGCTAAGATGAAGAAGCAGCCAAAAGATTGACATGATCTTGAGTCTATATTCCTTGTTTTAAATGTTTAGTTATTGTTATTTTTTTTTTTTTTTGAAAAAGCTGATTCCAAGTGGATCATGACATTAAGAATGTTTGAATTTAACTTGTCAAACCCTGTTGAGCTTGTCATGTAATGTTGTCAGTTAAGACTGACATTTATGGAACCATTTGAAAATTTCCATATAAAATGTATGATGAAAAAATGTGTTATTGGAAGCCCGGAGACATTGTTATGTTAAATGTATGCAAACTACTCAGAAAGGTGATAGTCCAGGATAATAATTCAAATCTTTCATGTATGACTGGAATGTCTTTGACATTAGCAAAATGATCCCAGCTAAAAATATTGTCACAGTTGAGATAGGTGAGATTCACACATTGATGCCCTTTGAGTGTATCTTGCCAGCGTGTAAGTGTGGTGTGTCCTCGTGCCGTGCGTCTCTCACTCTCTCGCTCCCGCATATGTGACACAAGCATCTCTCTACAAGCTGGCCGTATTTGCTTGGCACCACAATCATTATTACGATACCAGGTTTGTTGTAATAAATTAAACAATGAACAATTAAAGAAGTTATAATTTGTGTTTGCTTTTGTCGAAGTGTAATATAAGCGAAAAGCTTGTATATTACACCACGCCATTCTTTATTCAGTCTTGAGGCCATTCAGTTTATTCACATGGGTTTAGATTATTATTTTATTACATTATAAGTGCTTTATTGCCTTGTTAAAAATATATAGAGAGGGAGAGAGCAAAAAGTATCAATGGATTAAGATGAATTACAAATATGTCTCTCAAATAGAATTTTAAATATATAAATTCATCACATTGATATGTTGAATATGATATTATGACACATCACAAATGTCCCATGTTCATAAGAAGTATGCATCCATTTTGGTTCAAACACTCTTTCCTGAGAACCATTATAATTTGTTAAAATGAAAAATTCTTTTTGGTACATTGCTCCTGGCACTGACATAAAAGAGGATTCTGGAAAATTTACAGACAATGTCAAATTAATATCATTGATTTTATAGAAGCTCAACAACAGAGGCAAAAAGACAACATATGGCATGGAACTATGCAGATTATTGACAGAGCATGGAATGATGCTATTTGTTGCAGACACCTGTGCTGGCTGAGTGCATAGACCCCCCACTCTTCTCATACATGATGTTATATCATCTTATATACCCACAATGATGTGGGCACTGTCCTGTGATAAACACAGTCAAGGTCACCAACATCGCCACCTTGAATCAGTATCAAAACCTCCATTTTATATGGTTTATATGACTCGAAATTTGACATGATTTGCTTTTAATGCTGTAGTTCCTTGTGAAGGAAAACAGTTTTGAGAGTGTCTTTCTGAGAGCGGCTGGTCGGAGGATGGTAGCAGCTGAGGCAGGATGCGGGTTGTTACATGGTCAGCATGTGGGACCTTTCTCACTGCTCCAGCTGCCTGCTTGCTGAATGACCTCTCCTCTGGCAATGACCTCTCCTCTGGCAATGACCTCTCCTCTGGCACACCAGTGTCAAATGGAATCATCCGCAATCATCTCCAACATCTCTCTCACTCACAAAATATGCATCCCCTAATAAAATAATTAATAAATAATTTCTTGATGTTCAAGAAAAGCTTAAGAAATAGCAAATGCAGACTGGGTGGAAAGAGTCACCTTGCCTGACAAAAGATGGAAATTTGTAGAACATAAAGGTTTGTTGTAAAGTGGGTTTGACTTGTTGAAATGATTTGGATTACAAGACTTCGCTTATTTGAGAACAGCTGAACTGCATTTGGGGTTTATTTTGAGATGAATTCTTCTGCTACTCACTAAATCCTTGCACCAGCTTGGCATGTCCAAATTGAACACTTGTCAGATCATATTTTGCATGATTGATTGAGATATTTAAATTTGAAATAACATGAACATATATTTGATCCTGTGTCCATATATACAGAGATTTTTTATGAGATTCTATTTGGCCCTTTTGTGGCTGAATTCAATATGAGGTAAACTTCTGAAAATCCTAACCAAGAAATGTAATTTTTGGTGCCTCCCCTCCCACCTGGGTACAGGGATGACAAGATATTCAGTTAGGAAAAAATAAGCTTGAATGTGGGGAAAGTAGAGTGAGTTAGTGCCATAGATTACAGTCTCCTACACTCGGTTATGGTGAGGTCATCATGTTCTCAGTGCCATCATTCAGTATTAGCTGTGTCCCCCTGTGCCAGCAGATTGAGTGGTGTGTGGGCCAAGGTGTGCTTAGATCACATGACCTGGCCCACTGTCTGTGGCACTGTCCCCTCATGGCCAGCCTCGGCAACTTTGTGTCAGCTGGCATTAAGCACACTCCACGTGCAGCATAAACTGATAGGTACCAGGCAGTGTGCTGTTTCAGAACATGCCATTGATGTTTGAAGGTAACACTTTTTGTCAGTTAGTTTTATGTAGAGTGTCAGTGGGAGCGCAGAGTTTATAGCGGATATAGTGGAGTACGGTGGTGTCACAAGTCTGAATGCCTGGAGGGCGTTGTCACAGAGCGGTCCCCGCACACCTTGCTGACTGGTCATCTATCCACAGAAGCAGCCACAGGGCCTCAGTGTTTCCTGCCACGTAGCCCCATCAGCCTCAATGGCTCAACACTCATTTATTCTACCAGACAATGGTCTTTGATCGCCACTTAGTCTCACTCCCAACTACGGACGGACATCGGTTGATCGGCAAGAACTGAAGCCTCGCAGAATTGCTTAGGGACTCAGTTCTCATCAGATACGCAGAACACGTCTGTGGAGACCGTGTGCTCCATTATCCGCTCGCAGACGCTGCATACAACAGACGACGGAGGAGCTCGGCCGGGCACCGTCTGTCGCAGACTCGGCCTCCCCGCACCAAATGGTGTGAGCCCATCTATTGAAGTCACAGATGCCACATAAGGAGATGTGACAGCTCTGTTGTCTTGGCCACGGCAACTGTTGCTAGCGTTGAATAGAACTGGGCACATACCACGATATGCTATAGGAACATCCCATTTGCTGGCGAGACCGAGGGCCATCAAACTGCAGACAGATGTATTGACTGTGGTAGGCACTTATATGAGCAGCTGAACTGGCTCGGTTATAACACGCAGTGACAAAGTCTGCCTACCACCATTGCACAATCCAAGACCTTAGCAAACACAAAGAAAATGTTATAAGCAGGCCAAGAAAGAAGTCAAGAGATATATATCATGGAGGGGACACAGCAAGCCAGCTTTGAAAGGTATGTCTACTTGGACAATCACCAGGTACTAACTTAAAAAGTGTTTGGCAGCAACAGTGGCATTTAATTGTAGATTGTCAAAACACAAATGGTATAATCAATAGCAATAAGTGCCCATATCTTTGGACAGATAGTAAAACAGTTCCCAATTAGCTGGATGAAGGTAATTTGTGACAGGCACAAAATGGATTCATAATAATTCAGAATTAATTTTGTTAATGATATATAATTCAAAAGTTGAGATTGAGATTACAAGAGACCTGGAGCTGTAAAAGACTGCAAGGGTCTATGAAAATGGTTAATATACCTTTAATTTTAGGAAAGATTTGGTATTTAATATTCAACTAGACAAGTCTCCTATAGCAAATTGGGAAATAATTTATTAGGCTTGTGGGACCATTCTAAATCATTTGATGGTCTTTGAGGCAAATATCGATGTTCAAGATTGGATGATTATATTTTAATGATAATTTTCCTGGTAATATTATGACAGGTAAAAATGATCAAACTCTTGTGACATGTTCAAGACCAGAGAACATTCTCGGAAATAGGGGAATATGGAGATGATATATTATGTGGAACAGGTATGGGGATGTCGAAGGCTGTAGTGTGATATTCTTTGGAATGAATAGAGGCAGCTTGAGTGTTGCAGCATAAGAATCAATAGGCTGGGATCTGCGGCAGACAGAGGTAAAGTGTCCCATTGTGCGATGGCATTGACATGGACCAGTAACTACCTCCATATACAGCAGCGAGTCTCTTATAAGAGCGGCACTGCATGGCCCAATTAACAGGGGATCAAACAGGCTAAAAGGGGTTGTGTATTGTGAGTATTGGGGGGGGGGGCAGTGTGTATATCTACTGTAGATTCAGGTATGTGTGTGCAGAGAGGCCAGGTACAAGATAAAGACACTCAGCAAATGCCTTCTTAGCCCTTCTTCTGCCACGTATTTCAAAACTTGGTATCTTGGTATATATGAATATATATTTATATATGTAAGATGCTCTGTTTTACAGTGATGAGGAACTTGATGGTAATTGTCAGCGTGTGAGACTTGGTAAAGAGTGACACTTAATTGTGATTGTGGTGAGGTGAGCCATGTCTTTTATGCCATCCGCTTGTGTGCATTTAAAGGCCCGGTTCTATTGTGTGTATAGGGGCTCAGGTCGCTAAGCCTGCTGCCAAACTGGGATGCGATTGCAGGGGTCTTGGACAATATAAGGCCTGGCACTGGTGGTGTCCATATATAGCCTGACCTGCCCCTATATGTGGTATATACCACACATAAACAGGGAATCGCACCAGACTGCAGTGGTGCCGACACAGGTAACAACTTCCACGCAACAGACCACCACACGCAGCAGAATTGCTCACAGGTATGCATCACTTTAATCAAATTCTGAAGGTTCAATTCTGAGAATTGATGGAGTGTTAATGCGTATCATAATTAAATAGCTATTAAGTTTCTGCTAAGATCATAGATGTTCAGGTGTTGATGGCAAATATGGGCCTGGAACTTATTTCTAAAAAGGTCTGTTATCTTCTATTTTCTTCTAAGAATTGGCATTAAATTTTAAGTGTTTACGGATTTTATAGTTATATTTATATCAAAAGGTCATCAGACATTACAAGGATTTTCTGTGTTTTTTAGAACACTTGATAGAAAAATGTCCTTCTACAGAATGTGTACTCAATATTCTTCAGCAAATATTTGCTGTAATATTGATGTTCAGAGAGTGCCTGAAATTGGCAGAACAAAGAGGCTCCAAGACAGTTTATGGCAAGTTTATTTTGCATGTCATGGGTGAATTAGTGTGGAGTATTTGAGCCCTCATATTCTGTGAGTTGTGAGGCACTGTCAGGAGGGCATTGGCACTGGCACGCTCCGTGAAGTACACACAGGTGTGTCAGCAGCAGGCTGATGCCAAGTGAGTGCATGGAGCATGCGTGCACATAGACAGGTGTGGAAGACTGGGTGAGGTGAGGGGAGGGAGGGAGGGGTGCCATAGATAGCCCTGCCATGAGTGCTGTGTGCCCCGCACAGATCCCCCTGCACACACAAAGCTGTCACATGCCTCCAGCTGTGTGGCAGCAACACATGGTTACATCCAGCACCAAGCCTGCACCACTCACATGGACACTCTGTTTATAGGAGTTCCACTTGGGAAGTTTGTAGCACTTTTATGTAACTCCAGAACTCCATATTTGGATCCCATACATGAAGGACAATAGGGGGATCAGGAGAAGGCCTAGATCTGAAGGTCCCATACATACCACAGAGGATGAGCTGATACAAACTGTTCTGTTTGGTCAAGTTAGAGGTTGTAATTAGGTGATTCCAGTAACAGAGAGAATATTGCACAGGTGAGTCCAGCATGTAGTCATATTAACAGCACTCCCCTGATCATGTTTCCCACAGATTCATTATCTCATATTAAAGCCACCTGATACATTCAGAGACAAAAGAGTTTTTCAGAAAAAATAATTTTAACATAACAGGATTTTTCATGCTCTCTAAAGCTGTAAACATTGTAGATATTGCCTCCAAGAGCAGTTAAATTGCAATCAATAAGGTCTCCTGAGGTCATTAGTGGTTCGTGATATTTTGAGTTTGGTGTGACAGAAGTAGAACTGTGATGTCTATCAACTTGGGCAAGGAGATTATTATTAGGTTCATCACATAATAACTTGAACCTTCACTGAGTCTCAAAGTGGCATCAGAGCTCTATAGAAGTTTTCCTATACGCTTCCTGATAACATCAGACTTTGAAGACTCAAAAAGCTGTAAAATGATAAAATACTTGAAACTTTTATAGCTTCAGTATCCAGACAAGTGTGCTCATTCTAAAAGAAGACTTTTATGAAGACAAGCGTGTCGGTTTTAATAGCAGACCCATGAAGATCAGTTTAGATTTAAAGACACAATCTCAAGTATGTTTTGTTCAGATTTGTTTTGATTCCATGCATTTCGCCAGCCTTACATAAAACATATTAGTTGAGATTCCATTAACAATTTGATTCATGTTTTGAAAGCAGATTCCACAGAAAATCAGCCTTAGTCCTTATGAAGTCTGCTGTAACCATGGATATTGAAGACTTTCTTAAGTCTTGTGTCAATTCCATGAAAAGTCTTGTGTCGACTGTGTGGTAACAGTTATTATTTGCATTCATGATAACTTTCTGAGAAATGACATTCCACTTAGCTGATACTGTCATGCTTGATATCATTAGATGATTATTATTGAGTCTGCACTTCTAGAAATTTAATTTTTGGCAATAAATAGTAGGAAATTATATCCTGCAAAAAGAGGAAGTTAATGTGTTGTTTGCAAAGAAAGTTTACATGATATTCAACAAGCAGGACACAATTTTTTTTATTTTTAAGTGACCCTTGCAATATGAGATATGTTAAATCTTCTTATCACAATACAAGACAGTAAAGATAACAAGTCTTTTAATTAGTGTGTAGATATAGTATTTAGTGAGTTTGTTCAATATTGACCTTAAGTCAACACAGATTATTCAGTGAGGTGACATTGTGTTATGTGTGCATTGACCTTCTGCAGATATATGCAGTGTGTTCACACAGGCAGCAGGTCCTTACTCTGCAAACAGTCTGCTTAGTGGTATATTCCTTCCTCACACACAGGCAAACCCGCCTGCAGAGTTATATGTATATAAGGAAGTTATATAAAAATCAGAGCTTGTGTCATGATATGAAATGATCTTAGAGTAAGGAGGAAGTTAACAGGTGGGACTTCTAGATGACAGCGCTCGTGGCCAGAGCAGTACAGATTGGATCTGTCAGAGCCAGCCCCTGCAGGATTCCAAAAACTGCAGGTAGATATAGAGAGGTACTGGTAGAGCTGCCTGGTGCTTGTGGCAGCCTCCCGTCCCAGAATAGGACATGGCAGGTCAAAATATCTGCAAGACACAGGCATAAACCTGTGGGCAGAAATAGTCGTCTGCCTCAGTGTTTAATAGGGACCCCATAGATCAAGCAAAGACAGGAATGCCAAATCACCCCCTCTTGGAAATACTAGAGTAAGACCATGAAATATAGGCTTCCAGTAATATGTAACAATTGTCGCATAAATGAAACATTTTGTTAAGAACAACAAGAGAATTACATGAGAGGGGAGTTTGTAAGTGCTGTGCTCCATCCAGCAAGAGGTGGGAAGCCATCTTTTTTATTCAAATCAGCAGACACTGGGGCTTACTGAACATGTGCCACCCTATGTCCTGTAGTACAAAGAGAAATAGTGTTTTTGGCATTATTGTTTTTGGCATTATTGTTTCTATATTTTACAAACTTGTGAATTACTCATGTTTTCTTCTTATCTTTGACTCTGTAAATTCTGTAACATTCCCCATAAGATTTTTGTCATTTCTGTCCATCAATGCCTAAGTTCATAAAGAATTTTCTTGTTGATTGTTGCAATATAATCTCATGATATTGAACTATTATCTTCATGACAACATACTTGTTCAAAAAATGACTGCAGGGAATGGCATCATGGTGGTGCCACCTAGTTATCAACTTGTGCAATAATAGCTTCCCTGGAGTCATGGGGGTGACTTGACCATCCACCTGGGGTCATCAATGTGTACTCTTGGCAGCTGACCGACACTGATTAGGACAGGCTACAAACGGCCCCTATGATCCTGAGTGTGTGTCACAGCTTGTTTCATTGTCCCATACATCAAGGTGAATATTTTGAAGATATTAAAATGATAACATTGCAATGGTACATCTTGCAATGGTCTTTGAGTAAATAAAAAGCATGTAAAGCAGTTGTCTCCTTCCTTAAATAATGTTTCAAATTTGTTTTCAACAAAGGTGGCCAACTGCAAAGTAGGATGTGGCAATGTAGGATGTAGGAATTTGGATCAGTGGGCCCGAGAACAATAGTCTGGCACTGAATCAATCAATTTGTGCCTGAACAACATATGAGAGCAGCTTCACATCCCACCATCCCCATATCAATATATTGCTATTTAACCACAAGATTGCACATGCAAGCAGTGACACCAAGTAGGGGAGACAGCTGTCGAGGCAACAAAGGCCCCATGAGGAACACCGTGGTAGCAGAGAGGTTGCATCTGAAAGCCAGCCAAACTTCAGCATTGTCTTGCCATTTTCACATAAGGTCATTCTGTGTCACAGTTATTTTGAAACAATGCAGTTGACTCATCAAGGATTTTTTTTAAGAGTGGATAGAGGCATTATGTTAGATTTATTCATATCAAGAGGTTATTATTCCTGTGAAGTTTGCTGATGTTATGGCCATCCCTCTCCGTGAATGAGGTCACATTTGGCACTTTATCTGAATCTTACCTCAGGACATCAGCAGATGCTCACCTTCAGTGCTGCCACCTGCTGCCTTCAAGGTCTTTATTTGGTTGCCAAATTGAGAATAGAGCCAAAACATGTTTGAATTAGAGGTGTATATATATATATTATATATTGTTGTCAGCAGAAACGATTGAAGGCAATAAGATTTTAAGCTTCATTTGAAAAAATATATATGTTTGAAAGAAACTGTTTTAATGCCAAGTTACTTTGCAGATTTATGATATATATCTGTAGACTATTTCTTGGAAGAGGATGACTACAATTATGATCATTGTATACAAAGGAAACCTGAGTTATTTTATTGTTGTCTGATATGTCTTTATCTGTGGATCCAACAATAGGGACCCAGTCATGCTTCCACAGTGGCACATTCTATGAGAGCACATGGGTGGATCCTGCCCATGTCAAGTGTCACTTGCTATGCCATTACAGATTTATTCATATCTAGGAAAACTGTTATTATAAAGTAGGAAAAAGAACATTTCAACATGATAAATCTCAGATATCTGGAAAAAATTCAAACCAAAAGCTATTCTGCCAAATTAATTGACAAGTTTTGAGAAAAAAATAAGGTAAAGAAAAGGAAATAATGTTTCTAAGAGATTTTTTCTCCACAGCAGAAGAATATGTAATATTTGAGAGTAATAGGCTTGGAGAGCTGGGTGCAGACTGAGAGCAAGAGACCAGGTTGTCGGGAAGTCCGCCAGACTGAGTCTCACCTGAGAAAGGTCACCTCTAACCAATAAACACCACCACTCGCTGAGTCACAGACCTCAACTAGGCACAAATTGACATTCTCAGATCC
This sequence comes from Amphiduros pacificus, assembly GCA_949316495.1. Lineage (NCBI taxonomy): Eukaryota > Metazoa > Annelida > Polychaeta > Phyllodocida > Hesionidae > Amphiduros > Amphiduros pacificus. The sequence goes on along the minus strand of OX439001.1, from coordinate 49,766,215 downwards.
TGTTCATAAATATTTCTATCTGCTACCATAATTTCTATCATATTATCCTTGAAGATTGATGAAAAAAAAGAGTCCATTAAAAAGCTATCTTTGAGAGCATATCATAGTATTGCATTGCAAAATTTAAGTATGGGCGATTTGATTTATATGGGGATATTCAAGATTGGGCTTGGGTGTTGTAGTTTTATAGGATCAGGGCTGAATGATCATATATGTTATTACATGGAGAGTGGTTGGATTTCATTGTCTGTCTGTGCACAGCAGCAAGGTTGGAAGCCATAGATCAAACCATGCATGGATGCCTGGCACTGGAACAGAGCAGTCACCTTGTCAAACACTCTCCCCTCATGAAGATCACAAACACCATCCATCTTGCTCGTCTTTGATGGTTCAGGTATGTGACCTCACTGAAATGTTTGTGGCAGAGGGGAAAAAAGAACAGTGATTATAAGGCAAGAAGTCTCCTGGAAGATTGTCACAGTTCAACTTTCCGAAAAGAAGCACATTTGTTGTCACAATCGAAAATATCTTTGGATAGATTATGTAAATGAGTTTTTTTCTATTGCATAGGTAGCATACTTTTAGAAGAAATTTCATGTTGTGAAGTATAAAAGACTATCTTTAACAGATGGAAAAGTTGAAACTCAACAAAGTGGATGTGAATATCCAATTTAAAGGCAGCAGTGTAGATTTGCAAGATCATGCCCAGGAAGGTAGCAGAATTAGTGTTGTACCTGACCTGGAATAAATGTACAGGTGGATTCTTTGTCTTGGAGCATTTGTGATCATGTAGATCACACTTAATGCTGCCCGGTGCAAATGGAGCATGAAATCGGTGGAATAATTATCTCTCAGTTCTAATGCGACACCTGTTTGACATGTAATGGCCAGTCATCAATCTTGAAAGAAGGAATTTGCATTTGATTTGCATAATTATTTGGCATGCCAGTTTTACGAGTAATTTTGTGGTTCCAGTTTATCCCTGTCATAACATGGCAGCACACAGCTCTGCCAACAAGTTTAATGACAGAAAAACTCAATATATTCTGTAACCCCTCAGCTGCACCTTGCTCATTTGGGATATTTATATGTACTTGAAAGAAGTTTTTAAAATTTACAAGGTTAATGATCCTGTCTTTTGTTAATACCTGTAACATTTTTTAAGATATGTTTAAAAATGACTGATAAAGCTTTTAAATTAAGTTTTTAGTAAATCTGTTATTTGAATGTGAAATGGTTAACAACACATAGTGGCATTTTATAGCAGCATAAATGCATTTGGAGGCAGGTGGAATACATTAGAACTGTGCCCTGGGGACAGTCCTCAAAATACTATGCTATTATTCAGCTATAACTTTAAACATCCACACAATTCATATTCATGAATTTCACATTCATAGAGACAGCATACAAGTTTCATTTATATTAGATTTGTAATTGAAATCTAGTATCTTTTCAGACAGGTAGAGATTATGAAGAAAAAAACTGAAGTTTCTCCTTGGCACTCTCAATGAATTTGCCTTGGTTTAAGTGAAGGGCTAATTGAGTGATTACATCAGACGTGATATTGTGCACTGATTGTAATTTTAAGAGGATGAGATGAATGAAACCTGGGTCGATCTGTGGTAGTACTACTCCAAGTACTACTGTTAGTAGACCTGTTTTGAGCTTGGCAGTCACTCTCAGTGCCTGTAACTGGGGCCCTGGGGACCATGGCCAGTCTGTGTACGGTGAACCGCTGGCTTGTTTATCTGTCTGAAATTATAGTGCCTATCTTTGATCGGGATCAGGACTTTTCATGTTTACTCCATCTGACAAACCTGTATGTCAAATTACAGATGGTAAAGCAGGGACAAAGATTTATTTCTTGCAACTTTTCATTTTACACTTAAATAAGGGCAGAGAACAAATTTGGATGGCCAATTAAGATAACCAAACTGTTGGTACCGCAATGGCTCAGTCTTGATGATGCTTTCTGTATAGATGTTTTCAAGCTGTGAACAAAAGCAAGTTTTCACTTTCTATTTAACTGCCATCAATAGCTTTCAGTACCATTAGATTTAATTGGGTATAAATGTTGTTAAGCAGTTCTTTTCGTAAAACAAAACAAAAATCTAGAATTTGCAAGAAACACCTAACTCAGCTTTATTGAGCTGAATTTTAGGGGTGTGAAAATGTGTTACTCACCTGAGGTACCTAAACATTTTTCATAGAAGGTGTGAATGCGTTGACAAATTATTGTTTCTCACGCCCATAGAGTTTGACATGGGATATGTGCAGGGGAGGGATCACATATACAAGGCAGACTAGGTGAAGTGGTGCTTTCTCACAGTCTGAGACAGCTCAGCAGGAAGTGAGTATAATGTGGCATTCACGGTGACATGTGAAAGGTTGCCATAGTTACATAACATCCCATAATAAGATGGCTGCTAACCAGAATGGTGTAACACTGGCAGGAAGTAACTCACACTGGTAATATATCTCCTGGCTTGTTCTTCTGTCTTTCTGGTTGCCTAGAAGTCACACAAGAACTTTTATAAATATACATTAACTATTGGTTCCATGTGGGTGTCTGTGGAGGCAGGATTTAAATTCAGCCATAAATACATGTAGTTAAATATAGGTAGGTACAAATTGTAAATGTCATTTATACCATACAATGCATTATCTTGAACTGCAGTTATGATCAAGTTATTTACCATTCAGATTAGAGTATATAACTAAATTAATCTTAAATGGTGTGCGGCAAAATGTCATGTTATAGATCTTCTATTGGCAACAAAGTGAAATAGATATGGGTATAATAATTTATACATGAACTAAAAACCATACTGCAGCAAACACATTTGTTGTCATGTGAGTATCATTTATTTAATCATCTGGCTTAGATCCCCTCGGATTTGTCATCTTATCTTTTGCATGTATGGATAGAGGCAAGAGATTTTTTTAAACAAGAAACAGCACTGAATTAACCTACCAGTATGTCAGGCCTTGACATACACACTGCCCCGGTGGCCCAGGTCCTCAGTTTGGGCCAGTGAAGTGATGTAGTGATCCAGTTGGGCAACCATATTTTTGGTGTTTTATTGGCCCAAAATATTTGATTTTATTGTGATCCTTGATAGATATTGGTCTCATATTATGATCAATGGACTTGTAAATTTTGATTGGGACAAGTAGCCCTCACTAAGACACTGGTCACTACACAGCCTTAAGTATCATGCATCCTATTATATTTAGAAACTTTGGCCCGCCATTTCTCATGTTCTGGTGACCCAACTGGACAACCAACATTTTCCTCTTTATGCCAAGGCCTGCTAAGTGTAATAATACAATTGATTCCAGACAAAAATGATTTAGTAGATGGAGGTGGTTGCATATGGTATATGTACAGGAGTGATGAGATGATACTAGTTACTTAAGTGTAGATTATTAGTTGTGATATGGGTGTCCATCTGTCAGACCAGAGTGTGTGTACACAGGAGCAGGCTGTGTCAATGATCACTCTGACCAATGTGGTGACAATGCTGCTTCCCTAACACATTCACATGATAGGCTCTCTTCTCAAGCAACACATGGTTGTACATATGTTACAGAAAAAGACAGGAAAATGTGCCACTTTATACAAACAATATGTGTCTACTTTCTTTGGAAAACATCTGTAATATTAAGTGCAAAAGACAGCTGATGTTTGTCATGCACATGTTTTAATTGCAATTGACTTTGATGCCAGCAGATTAAATGTAGGCATCTGGTGCCCTCTGGTGCTAATTTCATTCAAACTTAATTTGACATTGTACAATATATTCTCATTTCATTTCAGCTGGATGATATTGTTCAAGTTTGTCAAACGTTAGCAGTTAAAACATAATGTTGTGTATTAGTTTAATTTTTAAGGAATTGTTTTTTCCTCAGCAAATAAAGTTAAATTGTTGAAATTATAAGCCAAATTTTAAAATGAGAATTATATATATGTATTTACAGATGCGGCGTAACATCGCCCTGTGCTCCATTTAATGTTGACCTCCAGCGACATGTCGACTGATAGTCATGTCTTGACATCACAACTCACATCCATACAAAACAACAGAGGGCGCAACCGTATACGTGTGTGTAAGCGGTGCCGCTTCAGTACAACAGACCCAAAAGAGTTCCTCCATCATCAGCTCAATGCACACAATGAGAATGTGGAGCAGCATCCATGTGACAAGTGCAACTTTATAACCCCGTCCTATGTGGAACTGCTCAAACACAAGAGGACTCACCCTGACAGAAACTCAAACAAGAGAATGTCCACAGACAGTGATCCAGGTCAGTTTCATTTGCTTTATAATCTGATTATTGGTTACCATCTTGATTTTTTTTAGTTATTGGCCAATTGCCAATCTCCATGTTGTTGTTTTCCCTCCATTGAAAAGTACACACCAGAACTGTACAACTTTACCAGAACCAGAACTGTACAACTCCACTAAATTTGACCATTGGTGGGAGAGATTGGCAGGGGGCCTTTTGATTTTAAGAGAGTTATACAATTTTCACTGCTTGTGAAAGACAGTTATGACTTAATAAACTCCTATAAAATAAAATGATTTGTCAATCAACATTTGTTCCAAGTAAGAGCCCCGCATGGATGTCCACAAGATGTGTGACTGATTTTAACACACCAGGTGGCAGCAGGGCCCACTTGAGCAGTGGGAATTTTGGTTCTGATTTTTTTTGTTAACAGACACGGTATGTTGTTTTCAATGGGGCAAGATCAGATATTTCCCATTGAAATTGTTTGATCAAATTAAAGTTGGTCAGTTTTTTAGATATATTTGAGAGACATAATTTTCACGCTCATGGTGCCCTCTGATGCTAATTTGCACACTCGGTTATTTCTTTTTGTTTTGAAGAGCTTTCAAGACATTTTTTAGTGAAACAATAGTACATCTTCTAAAAATATGGATTGTCTTCAATTACTGATGTGTTTTATTTTGTTTTCAGGAACCCCTGGCCAGTGGGAGATGGCAGATGACAAGTCAGAGAAATCTGACATGTCTGACGGGATGCCTCATATCACAGAGGGCAGTGACGATGATATGGTGCCTCGAAGTGGGGTGACTCTACCCACTCGTACCTACACATGTGCTGACTGTGGCATGTCTACCACCAGCCCGCGTATACACTTGCGCCACCTAGTGGAGGATCATGGGCATGACTACCAAATCTATGAATGCGATCTGTGCGAGTATGCAACCCGCTACAAGCAGAAACTACCTCGTCATAGGAAGTGCCATTTCATGTCGCCGGTGTCATCACCCCGGGTCATGTCACCCCCCACAGAACTTCCAACCATTCCAATCAGCAAAAAACCCAAACTCACAGGCAGCATAAATGAGACAGAAAACTTGAATAATGGTACAGATCATGAGGATGAAGGAAAGAGGAGAGAAACAAACGTCAAGGAGAGAGGTCAGGAAGAGATAGACCTGCGAGCAGATGAGGAGTTAGATGAGGATGATGATCAGGCCTTGATTATACACGAGGAGTCTATGGATGAGGAGGACTCACATAGAGACATTAATGAAAATGTTAAAGAGGATTACCTCAGAGATGAATCCAAAACTGACAAAGATTTCAGTAGCACAGACAGTTTCAATAACCTCAGGGAGAGACTGAATCACAATTTCTTAGCATTTGGCAAAAGGGACCTGCTAAGCCCTCCAGCAAAGTTGCAGTCAGATATGGAATCTAACTTGGTGATAGACACAGATAAAATGTCTGGCAGTGTATCATTTACAGCAGATAAGCCGCTGGATACCCTACAGCAGAAACAGGAACCTATTAAACCTAAAAAAGGCACAGCACCATTCCGAGAGGCTGTTGATCCAGCGAAATACATACGCATTCAAGATGTAGATGGCATCAAATATGCATGTTCCAAATGTGGAAATATTTACAAGTGGAGAAAATCACTCAATAAGCACTGGAAAGAGAAGCATGATGGGGAAATCCCAACTCCAATAACTGCAGGGGGATTTACAATGCTAAACGTTCCTCAGGTGAGGTCTGGACAAAGTGGTCTGTCTGGATTGTCAATGGCCAAATCCTCCATGGACAAGAGTCTTAACAAATCACCATTAGACAGAAGTCCAGGATTCACTAGCACCTTAGGAAGAAATTCTTTCTCAACTACCTCACCTATCAAGTTTGATGCCAAGTCGCTTAAAATGCCAGCCTACTCTGAGGCTTTCAATAAGTCCATGTGGAGCCGCGCAGAAAAGTTCAGTCGGTCCTCCCCAATCATGGTACAGTCAACACCTTCGCCGACCGTCTCCATGCACCGCTCCAGATCAGATTCACAGGTCAGTCTGAGTGGAGCAGTCTACAACAGACCGAGGGATCTGACTCCCAGAAGTGACAACAAACCTTCAGGGATGAAGTCAGGCCACTTCAGTAGCACAGTATTTGGTCTGCCACCTGCTGCTCACTCCAGAGGCTTTAAGCACACTGAGGAACCATGCGACGAGGCTCCTTTGGATCTGTCCATGCCGAGTAAGTCCAAATCTAGGAGTAGTGACGCCATGGATCTCACTGGCAAGAAGGACACCAAAGAGAAGACTTTGTCAGCCAAGTCATATGAGCAACCCTTGGACTTCTCTTCCAGTTCAAAACCCAGTGGCCGTATGTTGCCTGGGTTACCAGGTGTTGTTGTCAAGGAGGAAGTGGATGGTTATCAGGAGATTCAGGTCAGGGGGACTGGTCTGCCTATATTCTCCAGCCAAGATACATGGCAGTGTTACAAGTGCACCTACATTGCAAGCAATGGCAAGGACTATGAGCGCCACCTACAGGAACACGCCAACAAACACACCTGCTATGAATGCAAGGAGAATTTTGCAGCTGTGGATGACCTCAATTCACATTTCGCCAACTCTCACATGGATGTAATTCACAAGAAACTGTTTGAGACACAGAGCCCAGATGCCACACCAGAGAAGACGCAGCTCTATAAGTACCTCACCATGCCAAAAGAGATGAACACTCTTAACTGTGTGATCTGTGGCTCTAAGTTCACATGGGCATGGGACCTGGAGAAGCACTTTGACCAGAATCACTCTTCTCTCCCAAATCCATATGAAAACATGGAGGAAAAGCAGCAGTCAGAACTCAGTGGTAAGGACTCTGTGAGCCTGGCCTGTACTCAGTGCACTTTTGTGGCTAAAGATAACATGGAGTTGTCTCGCCACCAGCTTATCCACTCTTTCAACCGGCCATATGCATGCACCAAATGTGGCTACAGCACAAAGTGGAGCAAGGATCTTGACCAACATATGGCTCGCTACCATTCTGCCTCATCACAAAGCCAGAGCCCATCTCCTACGAAGGCAGATGACTCAGACAACTCTAACGACAGCTTTGAGAATACTTATGAGAAAAACACCTACTTCAGTCACTTGGGTCTGCGCAGTAATGATGGAGATTCACAGTCACCCACAGATAGCAAGAAGAATCATACCAGCATGTTTGGTATATCGATTAACTTAAGCTCCAGCAGAGAGTCACTAACACCTAAGTCTATGGACTCTGCTCCTCAGACTGGAAGCGGTGGGAAATCTAGAAATCGTAAACCAGGTGGATCAACTAGTGCTGAGATCTTGCTCCCATATAAATGCTCAGTCTGCGAATACCGGGCACGATGGCCATCCGAAATTACACAGCACATGAAAAACCACTCTGATGAGAAGCCGTTCCATTGTCCACGATGCACTTATAAATCAAAGTGGAAGTGGGATGTGGTGAAACATCTGAAAAGGTGTGGTGGGGGTACAGTGAGGGATGTCATCGACACCACCAAGCAGCAGAAGAAAAGCAGCAGTCCACCCTGGGTGAAGGCACTGCAGTTCAAGGCAGGTAACAACCCCAGTCAGCAGTCACCGAACAGCTCATCTCTGTCAGGTGGACCTCCCAATGTCACCGTGGTACCAGCCTCCCAGACTGCAAGTCAGGACTCACCCAGTCAGGTTGTGATGAAGTCTTCTGTGGATGAATCAAAACTGATACCTTACTCCAGAGCTGGGGAAAGTGATTCTCCAAAGAGCAACAAGACTACCGTATTTCGTGGAATCATCAACCAGGGACAGTACCACTGCCTCCAATGTCCATTTGTAGGAAATAGTCCAGCAGAACTGAAGCGCCACACCAGGGTCCATTCGGATGAAAAACCATTTGGCTGCCTCACTTGTGGATATTGCTCCAAATGGAAGTGTGACCTCAAGAAACATCTGAGAACATATGACCACCAGCCGGCACCACTGCCTGGTGAAGCTGGGTACAATTATGACAGTGAAGATGAAGAGGAGATGATGGAAAGTTATGGCAAGTATGAGTCTGACTCTGCTTCCCAAGTCCCTGCTTTATACAGGTGTGAAAAGTGCCAGTATGCCACATTCAAAAAGGAGTCTCTGGATGCCCACACTTGTATGCAATCATACACGCAGTCTGGAGACAAGTCCAATAAGTTGAAGTGTAAACAGTGTGATTATGAGGCACAAGATCTCTCTGCCTTCTTGCAACACAAACTCTCTCACACTTCAGACCGAGCAGGCAGCCCCGTAAGCAGGGAAGGGTCCACAGAGCGTGACATCACAAGGCCACCCTCACCACCAAGACATAGACGTAAACCACAGAAGTCTAATATTCAGCACCGCTGTCCTAAATGTCCATACACCTGTTTTTCCAAGGTGGACATGTTGGCCCACCAGGCCAGGCATGGCAGCAAGTTGGCAGGCACTCAAGTCTGCCAATACTGCGACTTCCATTCTGATGACCACCAAGAGTTGGACCAGCACAGTAAATTACACCCAGAACATTACCAGGCGAGCAACATGGAGGAGGAGGAAGAGGAGGAGGCTGTACCTGAAGAAGATAGGGAGGATGTAGCCCAGAAACTCAACCTCAAGAAACGAGATGGAGACTGCTCTCCTTATGATCTGAGTCAAGCATTGAAGGCAGCCAGGTCACCAGGAACATCAGGCTATCAGTGTGACAAGTGTCCTTATTTCACCAGTCACAGATCCAACTATGAGAAGCACTACCGAATGCACGGTGCCAACAACAAGTACAGGTGTGAGTGGTGTGACTGGAGCATTGACAGGCTTAATCTACTTTTCCGTCATGCTAAATGTGTACATCCGGTCGAGTTCCATCAAAAAGAAAGAGACAATGCTATAGATAGTCCCGGTGCTGGCCTGAGTGGAGGAAGTGAATTGGAAGACGGAGATAAGGAAAACACAGATATTGAAGAAGATGGAAGAGCATTTGAGAAGGAAAATTTGAAAAGGCCGAACGAAGGTGATAAAAGCGAAGAACCTGTCAGCAAGAAGTTAAAGGAGAATGAAACCGAGCAGCATTTTTTAGGGCTTAGCCAGACTAACTTTGATGGAGGTGGCTCAGAGAATGATGACACTGAGGAAGAAGAAGCAATGGATGCTGAGGAGGCAAATAACAATCAGTCCAACCAAAGTCCAAAAAACTGGTATGTGCCTGATCCTCTCACCTTGGCTGTGGACTTGTCTGCAGCCAATCTAGCAGCAAGCGCTCTGGCAGTGCCACCTGGGCGAGAAAACTCATCACCCAACGAGAGGGGATCAGGGAGAAAGCTACACAAGTGTCCAAAGTGTCCATACAAAGTGAAATGTCGTGATGCGTTGCAGCATCATATCAACCTGCACGGAGCAGGTCATCCATTCAAGTGTGACTACTGTGACTACAGTGTTCACAGGAGCAATCTACTAATACAGCACACCCGAGTCCACACTCCAGAAGCTGCCATGGCAACCAATCAACCTGGCAGAAATGAAGTTAGTCTGGCAGCCGGTAATAAAGTCAAGCCACTGCTCAAACTCAAGTTGGCCAACATAGTAAAGACTCCAAATAGCGTAAAGAAAAAAACTTCTCCAAACAAGTCTGCTACTTCACCATCAAAGTTCAGCATCCGAACCAGATATAAATGCAGCAGGTGTCCCTATGTCAGTTTTTGTAAAAGCAACTTAATCAAGCACAAAAAGTTGCACTTGATGCAGAGCAAGTACAGATGTTCGTACTGCACTTATAGTGCTAACCGGTGGACCCTGCTCAACCAACATGTCAAATTCCATGAAGGTGCCGCTGAGGAGTTGACCGCTAACACAGGCAAGATGGAGAAGTTCAATGATGTGTATCTGGACGGAGAGGATCAGAACGGTAGCGGACAACTGAATGATAGTCAGGAGGAGATGACAACAGAGGACACCAGTGGAACAGAAGACTGCGACTTAAAGCAAAATATAAAGCAGACCACCGCTAACGGAGACAAAGATATAAGCAGTCCTATCTGCAGTCCAATGAACAGTCCTCTAGGCAGTCCGATTAATAGCCCACTTGGCAGTCCAAACCCAGGCAAGAAGAAGAGATCTCACATCTGTGACACATGTCCATTTAGAAGCAGTTCCCTGTTTGAATATCAGAAGCATGCCAAACTTCATGGTGCTGACCTCAAGTTTCGTTGTGACTACTGTAACTACAGCCTTGCCAGGCTCAATCTTATGTATCAGCACCGCAAGCTCCACTCTGAAGCACCAGGCTTCCTACCGGACCCTGTGCATGAACAGGTGCTCAACAAAAGCTGGTCTGGATTTGTGCCTTCCAAAGAAGATGCAAAAGAGGGCAAAAATGCATTGAAAAGTGCAGAAACTGGTAACAATGCCAATGGCATGAAAGATAAATATGAGGATGGTGATTTTTCATTAGATGAGGGAGTGGCGTTTTGTCAGTTACAGGATGATGATAAAGATGTGCCAGGCTCCCCTGATGTGATGAGATTTGGTTGCAAACACTGCCCATATAAATGTAACTCTCCACAACACTACCGCTTGCATGCCCAGATGCATGGTGCAGCCAAACAGTACATATGTGATTTCTGTGACTGGAGCACAAATCGCATCAACCTGATGTTCCATCATCGCAAGGTGCACGCAGCTGAATCCGGCTTTGATGCCGAATGTGAGATTACTAAGCTGCTGAATCAGTTTCTGGATAAAGTGGAACTCTCACAACAGCAAAATGAAAAAAAAGCAAAATCAGAGACTGACGTGGCAGAAGATATAGCAAAGGCTTCTGACATCAAATCTGACTCTGTCAAAAAGACAGGCAGAGCAAAACTGTATAATTGTGATGCATGTCCATTCAAATGTGATAAGAGACAGAGTTACAGCTCTCATGTCAGGCTCCATGACGGCAGCAAAAGATACACATGTGAGGTTTGTAACTACAGCGTGGACAGAATCAACCTTTTATACCAGCACTCGAAGCTCCATGTAGGTAACGATGCCAATGTTAAAGACAATAAAAATAAAACTGATGATTCAAATTCTCCTGCCAAGAAGCGATTCCGTTGCTCTAAGTGTCCTTATCACACTCATAGTCATATACTGCTGGACCTTCATAATAAGATGCATGCCTCTGGCAAAAAATATATCTGCCAATTCTGTGACTATAGCATTGATAAATTCAGTTCTCTGCAGCATCATATGACAATCCACATCACAAAGAAGCCCTCAGGGGCCGTCACCATGTCCTCAGAATCTGAAGGCAAAAAGTGTACAGAAAGGGCAGCCACGCCTGAGAAAAAGTCCTTTTACTACAAATGTGATCGCTGTCCATATCAAACAAATAACAGAGGTAATTTTGAGAATCACAAGAATCAGCATGTTACACGGAGCAAGCTTGGCTGTCCATACTGTGACTATAGCAGTCCGAGGTCCGCTCAGCTGGCCTCGCACATCAGGATACACTTTCCGGGCAGCCATCTTGATATCCAGACTATACGTGCCCTGATAGCAGGGGCTAATCAGGAACAGGATATCAATCCTGCAACACCAATATCTGAGAACACAGAATCTGAGGGGGAGCGAAGCCGAGAATCAACACCAGGTGTCACTACCAGTAGTCGTGAATCAGCACCAGGTGGCAATGTTGGGACAAGGGAATCTTCACCAGGTGTCCTCCCTGCAGAGATGCCCAAAATTGGCTCAGAGACAATCAGTGCACATCAAACCGCATCCTTATGCAAGTATTGTGACCGTGAGTTTGGTGATCTGGCATCAAAAGATCAACATGAGCGACAACATCTCATCGGTGTTCATTCTGTGAGCTAATGCACATACAGAAATAAATCATAAAGAATTGAGTTCATTTTGGTGGTGTATAGTGACAAAGACAATTATAATTTTATAGTAGTTGGTAGAACATTGCATAAAGGGGAGAGTAAAAGTAATGGGTTATATTAAGAGCATTTTACTTGTCATATTTTTTATGCTAATCCCAAGTGCTATGAAAATTGATGACTTGAAATATCACATATATGCAAATCTGTAACAGAATTTAGATAGCAAATTGATCTGTGTGCTTGCAATTGACAAATCTAAGAATTTATAAATAATATGTAACATGAAACCTCAGAAGACACTTGCTATTTATAAGTATTATCTATATATTTATATTTACATAAATTTCCTCTGTATTCAATGATATGCCAAAACAGAAAGCTGAATCTGCCATAAATTTTGTGAGTTTATAATTCCATCTTGGATAAAAACTAGATGTATTAAAAGATATATTGAATGTAATATTCAGTATCCATTTAATATACTTTTATTTGGTTGCCTGCTGTCCCTGTGTTCAGCATAATTAACTTGGTTTTAATTTTTTGAGACCGACTAAAATCCAGTGTTCACTTTTATTGTGTTCGGATAATCTTTTAATTTTAACATTTATTAATAGTTCTGGATATAAATTAATGATTTTGTGAATAAATTCTCATGATCACAATGAAGTTGACAATATATTTTGTAGCTTCAGATGGCAGCATTCTACTGAGTTGTGATCCTGAGAAAACATATATGTATATATGACTGGGTATTTGAATCTTATATATGCAGTATTATTAACTTGAACCAGTCATCTCGCTATAGACTTTGCCAAACCAGGACAGTTTTAGAACAGTGTAGTATTTCTGGGAAATTGAAACTTTGACATATTCATTTATTGTATAGTCATTAACCAGCATGGAATGTGACTTGTATCCAATTGCATTATAGTTTGAGTTTTATATTCCTGAAGGCTCCATAATGGGTTCTTTGATATTTCATTTGTATATGCAGCTCTATATGAATGGAAAGGAGTTGAGTGGGGGTGACAAAACTATTCCTATATAACAGTGTGAAATCTGTATATACTTGATTGTTTTCCATGGGGTTTTGACAGCCCCTTCTCAAAATGATCTCAAATGATTGAATTATATAAGATAAATAATATTTATATAATATACCCTTTGACCATAATTCCAAATCCTTTGTGCCTTGAGGATTCACTTTGTCTTTCTGAGTGTTCTATTTTATACAATATGTTATGTGCTGTTAATATTATGAAATACTGAGAGGAGATAAACCACTCTTTTATTAAAGTTAGAAGCTGAAGGTTTGCATTAAAACTAGTTTCACTTTTGTGCATCTTACAAGAGATTGTTTTTCTTCTCAAAGTACGAGTGTGAATGGTTGGTTGATATTTATGCAAAATATCTTTAAACATTTGCTACTGGTATATTACTGTGTTTTCCAATGCCAACTTATGCATTCACTTGTTTGACCCTCAATTTTTAAAGATCATTGACATATAGTGCAGATGTTAACTCCGCCTATTATGTACTGATATACCGACAGCTCTTTTGCTACTGCTGAAATATTAGTAATTGTTTATCACATAAAATTGAAAATGAAAATTGGAGAGTCATGAAACCATGCAAATAATATTATCAATTATACCATATAAACTAGAGGTTTGTGTTGAATATGGTGATGTGGTAAATGGGCTTCTTTATGAAGAAAGTTATGCAATTACTTTGCTTCATTCATTGTAGATGGTGCATGTATTTCTGTTCCCACTTGAAATACTATATTATTTTTTACTTTGTTGATTCCCTTGTGAAAGATTGTGATTTTTTGAATGTTTTATATATTTTCATGTGTTAATTTTCTGCTATCCTATATATTGCATATTCAGGTTTAAGGATTTCTGCTATATGATAACAGTTCTGCTGTCTTGGGGTGTATGGATATGAAATAAAATTCACGAATATTTCATATTAGACAGGGATTGTAGCTCATGTTTTTCTCTCAGGGTTGTTCCAATACAAAATTATGTCCAACCTAAAACCTCTTGCTCTCATGCAGTTTAGTTTGGTCACCACACAGTATTATTAGGAGCAACCCTCAAAGACTATGCTGATACTTGAAGTGAACTTGCACTTTCTAAGGAATTTCCCGTTTAAAATTAAACTTTTACATTAATAAATCATATTTTAAACCAATATAAAAGGTGCCTTGCACAATGTACAAATATATGCAAGAATTATGTTGAAAATTGAGCAATTTGTGTTACCAGTTTTGACAAAGATTTAGTGTTGATTATGAATACAATGCAAAGCCTTTGTGCCTTTGTCTGCTATGATATGCATGATAACTCTTATCTACTGCTGTTATATATATGACAATACATCATCGGGTATCACCCAGTTATCAAGTAAATTGCTATAAACTTGAATAGTGGTCACTATTTTATCCTCTATTTTTGGTTGAATATAATGCAATTTAAATGGAGATGATCATGTTTTAATCTTATCCATTGTGTTCAGTGTACAATTTTATTAACATGAAGGTTTTTCTGTGGTGACCTTAAGATAACTCAATTATAGCAGGTGTGAATCAATTCAATTTATCATGGTATGTTTTCATGGGATGGTCTATTTGAGTGGATAATCTTGGGAGAATATAGAAGGAGCCTGGGATGTCTTAAAGGGGAAAATTGATAATCACAGGAAGTGTCCATGATAGATATATCCCATGCATTAACCTTTGTATATATTTTTAACCACTTTTGGTTCTGTATATATTCCATGGCATAGATAACATTTTACTGCTCACTTTAATAAATATACGAGTCCAAAAACATTGTGTTGTTATAATTTCACATTAACCGATATGAATACCCACTTTCAAAAATCCTTAGTTTACATTGAAGGATTATTCCACTAAACTTATTTGATCAACTACTTTAGTTGTTTTTAATTACTGAGATATGTCCAGATATAGATATAGACCTTCACTCTCTGGAATACAAACTATCATGGGCAAATTTTCGACTGGCAAAATGAAAATTTGGCCCTGAATTTTCCCCAAATTCAATTTAATTGTTTACTGAATTGTCTTTCTAACACCTGCACAGCAGATAATCACCCCTTTTACAATAGTTTAACTAAAAAATGGCACCCACTACAGATAAAAAAACAAATACTCCCATCATGAAAAGGGACTTTTTTCATGAAAGAGATGTCCAAAAAGGAACATTTTATTAAACCTATGATTAAATGCTGATAAATAAAAATTACACTGTTATTTACATCCCTATGATCATGATTAATCCATATATTTATTTGGTAATAATGTTGTGCAAACAATTGCCATTACCAGATGAAAAACTGGGCAGCACTGTATGATTAATCAATATATTTACATATACATTTAAAGTATTCCGTGATAACCTTCAAAACTTAGTATATTCAGTGCTGTTTCAATTCATAAATCCATGATCAGCAGATTCAGTGTCCACATTCTTTGCCATGATTGTATTGTTCTTTTTAATCAGCAGAAAGATGAATAGGTACTTTGACTAGAAGTAACTCACTTGCAGCAGGCAAACCGTTGCCATAAATATCTTCTCTTATTTTTTACTTTATTTTTGGCTCTGTGCCTATAATATCAAGTTGTTTGAGGTATTCTTTATCTTCATATTATCCCTTTTTGACACCTGTTGAATGATGACACAGAAGCATTAATGGTATTTTTATGTCCAGTTCCTTGATATGTCCTTTCTACCACTTATCTTTCAATTTGACACTATTGTTGGAAGTAATGCTGTCTATGGACACATAATCTGATCACATTTTGCATTTGGACACAATATAAATGTATGATGGTATGATTCCCTGAGCTCTATATGATTGAGCCACCAGGTGTCAGTGGCAGAAGGTGGTAGATACTAAACTCCTTCCTCTAACAACCCTAGGCAAAATCAGCAGGATAAAATAGGAGGATCTGGCGATCTGCCACTCTCACAGACAGCAAGGCAGTGGGTGCCAACATTGTGCTGCCATTCTACTGCAAGACTTATGTTTCCTGTTCAATGCCAGCATCCATCTGCAGAGTGCCAGCCTCATCCACTTCTATGGTATCATTATGCTCCACTATCTGTATCTGAACTGTGTCATCTTCCTGCAGTGCTCCTTCCTCCACCTCCTCGGACACCAGGGCTGTCTCCACCATCTCCACCTGCCCAGAACCACCCATCTCCTCTATCTGGATGCCCTGGATCTCATCCGAGCTCGCCATGTCTCCGGGGATCTCCTCCGAGGCCTGAATCTCCCCCTGAAAGTCCACGCCATGAATCACAGTGTGATCATCCACTATCTGCACCAGGGGATCCAGTTGTTCTTGTGAATCTATTTGCATCTGTTGTTGTAGCTGTTGCTGAGACTGCATGATTATCTGCTGCTGGTCTGGGCTCATCTGGTCCTGAGGCAGCTGTTCATCGATGCTCACTGTACCATCTGGGTGCTGCGTTACTATCATGTTGACAGTTCTGTTGCTGAGACTACCTTCTTGGGTTGCCATGGAGACGGGAATGTTGAGGACCTGTCCAGTGTCAGCGTCTGTGATGACAGTATTTCTGTCATCACCAACTGTCAACACATCCTCACTACCAGACAGGGCTGTCAACTACAACATAAAAATATGTTTTGGCATCATTTAATAATATTAATAATAATAACATATCCACTCCATTTCTGGATATGAAAGTGGAATGTAACATTCTCTTTTTTATGTAAAGTATGTTTAATCTGTCTGTTAATCTGGCCTTTGAATAATGGCTTTTGAATTGACGACTAATAAACTTGAAAAATCAGATATCAATTGATTTTATTTGTTTGTAAAGATATGACATACTGTGTAGGAAGTTTTTTAATTTGGTACTAAAATCAAAATAAATGTTGGATGATGTAATGATAAGACTTGTGTGCATATATTATGGATTCACTTAATCCATGATACTGAAGGATAACTCTTACCTCTTGTGGTTGGGTAGCAGCAACCATTCCATCAATGGTGGTGCCATCTACACTGGTCATCCCTTCCACAGTGGTGCCATCTGGAGTGACATACTGTATAACATATTGATTTGCAGCCTGCTGTTCATCCTCTGGGTTTGAGGACGAGACAACCACCTCCTCACCATCTTGTTGCACAATGATAGTTTCAGGGTTGACAAGCATACTTTGCCCATCTTCTGACTGCACAGTGATCTGCTGCTGACTTGTAAATGCACCCTGCTCATAAACATCAGAGAAATTAATTTTCCAAATATTTTTCAGTATTGTACATTCTCAATATGCACTTTGAATTGATTTTTTTATGTATGCAAGCATTTTATAGGGATTCTTATGTCAAAACATAACCCCATGGGTTGATAGCTCTGCTGAATTACCGGTAAATGGAAACACATGAACTGAAATCAAGTGTAACAAGCAAACAGGTTATGGTTTTCCATACAAGATCCCAATTCAGTTTTGATGAGATATTCATTAATATCTTGTAAATCATTGTCTTGTTACCAATGCAATATTACATGCACAAAATTTGTGACCTCAAGGTTGCTGCATTAAGGTCAATGGATGCAGGGGCAAAATAAAATTGACAGTGCACAACTGCACCTTGTGGTTGTCAGGCATGCCCAATATTTATTACCTTAGTTAATCGTTCATGAGATCTTCTCCTTTAGATATTAGTAGGCAAGATTTTGTATTTTCAGTGGTCTAATTCTATCTTTTTTTCCATTAGGCTCTGTTCTTGTTCCATTTTGTTATGATTTAAAAAGAAAATCTAATAGCTATCACTAAGTTGTCAAGGAGGCTGCCATTTTTAATAACATTGAAATATTAGCTCATGAGAATCGAGATAACGAGTTGGAGCCAAATTTGGTATGTAACATGCATTTTGAGTGGTCAAAATCATCATCTGCTCAAGTCTGCTCTTGACAAGGATTTAAATGATCATTTAGGAAGAAATGTTCACAAACATTACAAAAAAGCAATGGTAAGCATAGCTCTAAGATCATTGACATATGTTGATTCACTTTTAATGGTTGTGAGATTTTGTATACACACAAATTTTGAATTCAAGGTCAATGTGTCAAAGTCGAGGCACAGCTATGACATTTCCGTATAAGACATTTCTGTATACCAAGTTTTAATTTCCTCTTATAAGTGGTTGCTGAGATATGCTCAGTACAAAATTTGTGGCCTCAAGGTCACTGCACTAAGGTCAATAGTGACATCACTAAGGTTTGAAGGAATTGGAATCTTCACCTCTATATCTTCCTCTATATAAAATATGAAACATATATTACTGGTAGTTTTGGAGAAGAATATTTTTAAAGAAATGTTGATGGACAGACAGACATTTTCTCCTCATCTAAAGCTCTGCGAGCTAAAGGCTCAGCAGAGCTAAAAAGGAGGGAAATCTGTAGCAGTGTGGCCCCATCCTTTTAGCAAATTATACCCCCAAAAATCATGCTTGTCATTTCTTTCCTATCATATTTAATCCATGCCATTTTTTAATCTTGTCAAATTTAAGATTTCCTAACCTAAAAATTACAAATTCTTGCATTTTTCACTTGAATTGTGTGCAATTTCAGAAAAAAATCAAATCAACCTGTATTTTTTCCTGTTCTTAAGCAACAAATGCCACACCCCCCAAAAAGGTTTTGGCTGAGAGGTAATTAGAATGAGATGTTTATGTGTCCCAAAAATTCTTTCTTTCTTTCAAATTATCTATGAAAATACTTGGCTGGAAAACAATTTTGAGCAACTCAGGAAAAACAAAGACAAAAATGTCTGTGAATGGAAATAATGGTTTCTTCCTAAATATATGAGCAATGTTATGGTATATCCTAGGCATTTAACTTTCAATGTATGACTTACCTGTTGTTGCATATCAATAATCTGCTGCAATATGTTGACAGCCGATGCTGTTCGCTCATCCATGCTACCAGGGGGCACTAGATAAACAATTAAAGTTTCTGATATACATCTACCAAATAATGTTTACAGATTATGCTGCTAACAAGGCTTCCCGATTAGCGTGACTATACATATACATACACTGATATGGTGAACATAGAAGCCTGAGTACTGCTGATGTACTCAATTACTATTCATCACCTCAATTCTCCTCTTTCAGTTACCATTCAGCAGGACAGGAAATTCAGAAAGTGTTGACAGGATATTTACAATATAATGAGTAGAATTACCTGAGTATTGGAGAGTTTGGAGAGCTGCGGTGGCATCCTGCTCGTCTGAGGTGCTAGCCACTGGTGCTTCATCTCCCACCTCCACAACCTTACCAACAGAAAAATTCAACCTTATCAACAGAAAGATAAAACCTTACCAACAGAAAAATACAACCTTAGGAAGTTCTTTTTTGTATGATGATTTCTCCAGACAATTTTGTCTGAGCTAAGGTCATTGGTACAAATTCAAAGTTCAAAAGGTAAAAGTAACATGATGTTGCTCACTCATAAGTTAAGATGGTCAAATATATTAATGCTGCTGTGACTTGATACACAATGGACAATGTTGATTTACACGACACACTCATCACCACATTTTGAAACATGAGGTCTTGCACAAGTTCAAGTAGCAGATTATACATCATATAACTTATATAACTTAAGTTTTGCTGACCTGAACTTCCGATTGAGGGGCCTCAGCAGCCTGCAGTTCTGAGGACACAATCTGTGTGACCTGGGACCCGTCAACATTCTCCAGCATACGGATGTCTTCTACTTGTAGGTGATGGCGGATCTTGAGATGACGCTTCATGTCCGACAGATTCCCAAAAAGATAATCACAGCTCAGACAACGATAGACCTGAAATGAGACAACAAACAGCAAAATATTTATGAATATAAAAGAAATGAATAAAAACAAATTATGGAAAAAAGGTGTGGTGTTAAAATGTATATATATATATACAAAAATTAAGATTTAGGCCTAGATTTAATCACTTGTATACAACTAGTCTTTACCTTGGCCTCTGGAGCCATGGGCTTTTGGATGATAGGGTTGTGTGTGTACTGCATGCCCTTATGAGAACGAGTGTAGTGGATCTTCATATAACCCAGGGTATTTGCTGAATAATCGCAATGCTCACAAATAAAGCGCTTCACAACATTGTGAGTTTCCATGTGTCTAACCAGATGGCTCTTTTGCACTGCTTCATATGGACACCTAAAATGGAACAATTTATTACTTGAAGAGGACACAGAGGTAGCCAGTCCGGGCCACCAAAAAATGTACTTCCTAGTTATGGAATGCAATTATTCCATCACATCCATATCTATTTACCATAATGTCACTAATTTATTTCATATCCAAATTTTATATTCTTTTTACTGGTGATGCCATATTATGCCAAAACAAGAATCTTAACATATTTGTATTGAATTTTCTAGATCTTTCTACTGCTGTTATTATTGCACAATGGCAAGTAAGGGAATTGAAAAAACAATGGACTATTCTATAACTTTCTGGATATTTTTCTGATGTTTTTCACAAAATAATTTGGTACAAAAATGCCCTTGTTTGATTCCAAGTTCTTGCATTGGGCTTTTATGAAATTACATCTTGCCACAAATCATACTTTCTAAATTCTACTGTTTCTTCAATGATGACTCACTTTGTACATTTGAAGATCTTGCCATCTCGGTGAGTGCGTACATGCCACCTGAGAGCAGTTTTGGACTTGTATGCCTTGCCACACTCTGTACACAAGTAGGGTTTCTCTGAGGAGTGGCGCAGCATGTGTGTAGCAAGGTTGTTCTTGCTACGGCAAGCATGAGGACAGATGGGACATTTGAAGGGTTTAATGCCTTCATGAATCCAGATGTGCTTTTGTAGATCTGCACTGCCACGTAGAAATGTTTTATCGCAGTATGGACACTTGTGCGACCGCCGACCTATAAGTATACACCCCAAAATCATCATTTACAGATAACCTTATATTTGAATCAAAATCACACCAATAATATTTTGTAATTTGCACAACTTCAACCTTTAGATATTATGTTAAAATAAATAAATAATAATAAAAGATGTCTTCCATGGACAGTCAAACATTCAGACAGACAGATAAACAGGGGCTGCAGGCTTCAACAATACCTCTTCGGCTGAAGCAAGCTGAAGGGTAACAAATTACAATTAATCTTTACCCATTTTTCCTTGTTGCTTTTGGGAGGAGCTTGTTGCTTTACGAATCTCATCAGCTCCCATCTCAGGATGTTTGAACATCAAATGTATCCTCAACCGCTTCCCACTGCAATCACATAACACATTGTTATTTCTATGTTTACCATGTTCCTTACTATGTTCCTTACCATGCTCCTCAACATGTTCCTTAACAGCTCTTTGAGATGATGATATTCAAATTTTGATAATTCTCTGTTGCAGTGACTTTGAGTGGATTTGAGTATAAAAGGGTTTCATATACTGGCATAAAATAAACCTTACATAGACACTGACACAATAATACACAAATGGCTGCAATGAAATAGCAGTGAACAATTGAGTAACTGTTACAGTACCTGACAAACTTTATGTTACATTTGGGGCAGGACACTGCTGCAGACTTGTGTTTCTGTTGATGGTGCCAAAGTTGTGTTCGACTGTTGGCCACGAAATCACACTCATTGCAGATGTAAGTCACCTTGTCATGTTCTTTCTCTATATGACGCTTCAATGCATCTTTGGTTATGGCTCTGTAGTCACACTGGTTACATGCAAATGGACGATCTCCTGAAATCACATTCAAGAACAATTGACTGTATGATATAATTTTTTTTTAAAGTGACATCCTTATTAATAAAGAAAATTAATAAAGAAATTGAAAAAAAATTCTGACCTGTGTGAGTACGTAGGTGAGGTTCAAAATCTGATTTTGAATAGAACAAACGTCCACAAAACTGACACTCCTCATTACCAAATGTTTGTCTCAGCTTCTGGAATATTTCCATATTCATCTGACAGTAAGAGAGACGCTCATAGATATTATAATCTTTAGTACTCAGCAAATCAAGTTCTGCATCAATAGCTGCTAAATCCTCATCATTCTCTTTTGATTTGACTCCATCTTCTGCGGTTTCAGGTTCATTTGGTTTCTCTGTATTCTCTGTAGTCTCATCATGCTGTATATTTTGTATTGAAGTCTCTATCTCAGAGAGCTCTTCATTTATACCTGGAACTGGAACTTCTCCTGTGTTAGCTGCACTCACTTGATCTGTTTTGTTGTCTCCAGCATCTCTGCTCTCTGCTATTTTATCTTGCTCCCCAAATGAACCATCAGGCTCTGGCAGAAATAAGCTGGAGTCCACACACCTGTGGAAGAGCTCCATCCAGGTGTCATCCATGTCACTACACTGGTGGACCTGGGCAAGATGCTGGTTAAGTCGGATGGTGCTTGGAAACTTCTCAGAACATTCACAGCACACGTACACTGTGCGGTGCTTCCTGAAATGATTCTCAAGGTAGGTCCGACGACTCGCTGTGTAGTCACACAAATCACACACAAACACATTGGGGGCATCTCTGATGTCATGAATGAACAAGTGTCGATCACGATCTATCTTTTTCTTGAACTTGCGATTGCAGACATGACATTGGTGAAGGACAGCTACTCCATTTTGTCCCGGCTTGGTGAGGAAGGTGGAAAGGTAGTCAGCACCTTCTTGTGTATGACAATGATATTTCCTTTAAAAAAAATATAAGGATAAAGTTAGGACTTAACATCGCACTGCTGCAGTGAGATAAAATACTCTTATTTGTTAGTATGTCATTAAAACAGGTCTAAAATCTTTTTCTACCACTTTGAATAAGAAAAAAATATTAGTTATTCAGCAATTATAAGGTGGGAAGTAGAAGTATTGTTTGCAACTTTAACAATAATATATTTTACATGAGAAAGACATTTACAAATCCATTAAAAAATGTTAACTACCTGACATGGTTTACAAGAGACTTGACTGTGTTGTAATCCTTGTGGCAAAGCAAACATTTCTGTCTCACATTGGCATGTGTTGCTTCATGTTCCACCAGGTGTCCCTTGTTGACTGTTTTGAATGCACAGCGGCTGCACCGGTAGAATTGCCCTGTGTGTTTCCTCATGTGTGTGTACAAGTTACCTATAAATAGCCATAAAATTAATTGGATGGTCACCATAGGAACAAAAACCTAAACCTAAAGCATAACCTAATCAGATTGGGGAAAGGTCCTCAGGAGTGCATGTGTGCAATATCTGAGGTAAATGTCAAACTGTTCTGGCTGTATCATGCACACATATACAATCCCATGGCAACAGAAATTGACCAATCACAGCCATTATCTAATCAGATCAGAGGAAGGTCCCCAAGAGTGCACGTGTACAATATATAAGCTAAATGTCAAACCGTTCTGGCTGTATCATGCAGATCAGAGGAAGGTCCCCAGGAGTGCATGTTTGCAATATATAAGGTAAATGTCAAACTGTTGTGGCTGTATCGTGCACTCAAGTAATTTACCACGGATGCATGCACGGACACACCCACAGACGCAGCTCACTTTTCGGGGGACAAAAATATTACCATGACTGACAAAACAACATATATGCAGTTTGACTTGTCTCTGTTTCTTTAAAATGCTTTGAGATAATATCAATATCAATATATACTTTCATTAAACATACCTTTAGAGTTTGTTGCATATTCACATTTGTTACATTTGAATGGTTTGAGTTGTGTGTGTGTCAGACAATGTAGTCTCATATGGGACTGAGTCATGAAAACTTTGTCACATATATTACAGGAATAAATAGAAAGTTCATTTGAGCTCCTGCTCTCAACAGGGGGTGCATTTTCATTGATATCTTGATCTATAACATGGATCTTGTACATTGTCTCAACTTCTGAGAAATCCACATTGATGTTGTCCTCAAACTGCACCTTGTCCATCTCAGTGTCAAACACAGGCAAATCCTTGATTTGTTGGCAGGAGGTTATGATTGGGGGTAGGTCCTTGGCTGACTGTGTGCTATCCACACCAGGGGGAGCATTCTCTCCAGAAGCCTCTTGTATAGGTTGTTCTATGCCTGCTGGTCCTGCCGGTCCTGCTACTTCTGGTACTGCCGTCACTGCTGTTACTCCTGGAGCAGTTTCTACATTCTGGTCCTGTGCCACTAGACTGGGATCAGTAAGGGCAGCTGACTGAGTCTGGTGTTGCTCCACTTTAGTAGCCTGACAAGCTGGGACTATTCTGGCCACAGGATCTTGCACAACTACCACTGACTTGCGACCACGGCTGGGTGTGCTACCAAGAGGTCGCGTGCGGGGTCGACCCCGACCTCGGCCAGACCCCAAAGGAGATCTGAAATTGTCAAAATTACTTTTCACAATTCTTCACATTTTTTTCCAACAAAAAGATTTTTTTGTCTTCAAAGTTATGTTAGCTGAAATATAATCATTGTATTTTGGATAGCAGAACTATGAAGATAAAATAAACTTCTTTTTTTTCAGAAAAATATGATATTCTTATTTTTGCCATTCAGCATGAAGTTGATATATTCTTTAAAGGTATTAAGCATTAATCCTACAATTTGGTGTATTGAAAGCTTTGCCACATATGAACATCATGACACATTGAAATTATACATAGTGTAATAATATAGGTGGCATTTAGTTTTACTTTTATAATGTCATTTTACGTTTCAGTGCCTCTATGATAACACTCCACATAGAAATGATGCCAAGAAAGAAGTGTGCCCCCATAAGGGGGCTATAAATTAGGGTCTTGTTCAAAAAGATTTCACAGACATTGATGGGAATGAATCGATCAAAAAATTAATAGACATGAAAAACAAATACATTTATCATCAATATGTGAGTTTTTAATGATTTTTGCAAAATTAGTGCTTAATCCCTTTAAGATCATGTGAAGTTCATTATCATGCAGGAATACCCACTGCCGGGCTAGGAATGAATATATACAATCCCAACATATCAACAACCTTTTAATTTTCAGAGGAGTATTACATCTCCTGGATGTTGCTCCATAGGCCCCCTGCCAATCTCTCCGACCAATGAATAAATATAGTGGAGTTGTACAGTTCTGGTTCTGGTAAAGTTGTACAGTTCCAGTGTGTACTTTTCAATGGAGAAAAAAAACAACATGGAGATCGGCCTATGCATTACTCTCACTCTTTACAGTGTAAAAATTAGTGCCATGTGTACATACGTATTGCTAAACCTCTGCAAAATTGAAGTCTTGCAAAGCGAATTCCTGATTTGATTTTGAGGTGCCTCACTGCAAGTGTTTGTGAGTTAGAGGTATTTCCTTGGCATCATCCGATCACAATCATTGCTCAGAGTTGTATAATACTCACTTAAAGTCAATGGTTTTGTCTTTATCTTCCTTGTCTTCATCATCAGTCTCATCCTGATCTTCATCAGAACCTAGAGCTTCCTTCCTGGTAATATCAACATAATCACCATATCCGAGACATCTGTGAGTTACAAAATGCCTTTCTCGATTAAAAGACTTTCGACATTTAGGGCAGCTGATGCGACCATCTGAACCTTAAAAAAACACATAAATGGATATAATTGAATATATCATAACTAAGAACATCTTGAGTTGTCAGAAACTAGTAATCATTGATAACATTGAATCTGCTCTATTTGTATTTGACATAGTTCTTTGTGACATTTTTTGGCATGGGCTGTAGCCCATAACCTTAGGTGTTTACATCACACTGTCACTACATTTGAATTATCACTACATTTGTATGTTCTTACTTTTTTCTGGGACAATTTTTTTTTCCTCTTTCCTCACCAAAACCTTTCTGGGTCTTTCTTCTCCTCGTCTAGGACGACCCCTTCTCCTTCCTGTTAAAGAAACTGACAATTTTATCTCAAATTTCCTGATAAAATTTTTCCTATACATTTCAAGTACTGGTTTGGCCTTAAAGGGATTAAGCACCGATTTTGAAAAAAATATTTAAAATTCACATATTGGTGATAAATGATGTCTATTTTGTTGTCTATTTTCTATTTTATTGATGCATCCCCATGTTTGCCTGTTAATTCTATTTTAACAAGACCCTAATCTATTGCCCCTTTATGAAAGCACACTTCTTTCTTGGCGTCATTTTTATGTGGAGTGTGACCATAGAGGCACTGAAAGGTAAAATGACGTCATAAGAGTATGGCAATATGATTATGACGTCATCAAAGTTATTGTCTTTTGAATAGTGCCAGAATGACGTCAAACAGTGCTACCCTACTTTGAGCCTCAATTGAGGTCAAACAAAGTTCACGCTACCCGTGTTTACCCGTCACGTGCAGCTTATGGCTCAGACAAACCTGTGCTGGGAGTGCAACTCTTATATCTTATAGTAACTTATATTATTATTCTATTATAATTTTAATTTGTCATGATGTTCATATATGGCTAAGCTTTCAAATTCACCGAATTGTAGAATTGGTGCTTAATCCCTTTAATAGACAGGTGTTGTGATACCTGTGGATGACATTAAGGGTGAAAAATATTTTGACAAAACTTGTTTCTATGGTGGTCTCAAGGTTTCTTGCCCTAGTGCAACTGGCCAATTTGGATAGGTTCAGATGGATCTTACCTGTACCTGTGGATGTCCTTGATGGTGTGGGGACAGCAGGTTTGACTGGGGTTTCATACTGTGCCTCCTCTTCTCCTTGCTGCTGTATGATCACCTGTATACTAGTGCCCTCTGGTGTCTCACCATGAAGTAGAGTCCCAACAACCGGCATCAACTCCACTTCTGCTGGTAAAGCAAACAAAAGCCACCAGTTATACTGTGTACAATATCATTACTATGATGCAAGATAATCAACAACACAGGTACTTATCAAGCAACTTATCAAAAGTAAATTCAGATTTAAGTTACAAATATCAACAAAATGCCTTTATTCACACTCAAAACAATAATGAAAACTTACAAGTATACCAATACAGTTCATGGAAAACAGGCTCTCAATGTCTGATGATCTATGTACATGCAACAAGTGGTGATATAAAAATAATCAAGGTCACATAGGACTTACAAATCAAAATGATTTGAAATTAAGACATAATAAAAATTAAAATGACAGCTGATGACTTCACATTTAACAAAATTTTGCTAATCAAGCCTGAGAATTTCCAAGTTGAAGGCAAAACAAGTGCAAGCGTAAATTGATCGTCATTGGAGTAAACTTTCAGAAGTCTTTTGGAACCTTTGACCCAAGATCTTGCAACTGGCAGAAGAATTTTGAGAAGAATCGTGTACTCTCAGTTTGAATAGGATTTTCTGTAATGTTTACATTGGATCTATTTCCCTAATTCTGTACCTTGTGTGTTGCTAGTATCTGTCATTTCTACAGTTTGTTCTTCCTCAACATGGATGTTATCTGTGTTCATCTCCATATGAACTGGCATGGGCTGAGTAGGTGGCATTCTAGGAACCAACTCCATGTGTATGGTCTGTGCAGTTCCCTCTTGGTCTGTGTCAACCTGGGGTTTGGTCTCTGATACCACAAGGGTAGTGCTATTCAAACAGTCATTCTTATGTTGAAGGAACATATGTATATCATGGAAACTGACCCCACAGTTTCCACAGATAAATGTGTCTACCCCCATCTTGACTTTATAATTAATCTGAAAAGAAATAATGCATAAATATAGAAAACTCAAATTTAAACAATTACAAATCTGTTGAGTGTTCAAAAGAATTGTGACATACAGAGATCTTGAAGTCTCCTGACTATCGTTCAAATTACACATATTTCATAATGTTTGAGATTGTATAACTGAACATAAAGGTGTCAGGCCACATAAGCCATTTGACAGAACTGGATTCTGCTTATTACTCAGACAGTCTACTTTTTACACAGTGAAAAAATAATTATAACAGCATGTCATGTCAATTTTAATGCTGGGATCTGGACCTGCCTTTGTCATATTGTATTCCTACATAAACTCATGGACTCTTTTCAAATGCAGATTGTTGAGTTAGAAAACATAATTCAGATTAATCTAAATTCTCTTTGATTACATACATATATAAAAAAAGCATGAACGTGATCAGAGAGGAAGGGTGACGAGATTTGAAAAAAAAAAAAAAAGTTGCTATATGAGGTATTGGCCGCGATAAAAGTCGCCACTGATAAGAGTGTGTGGTCTCGCTGTTCCGTCACCACGTTGCCTGCCCTCTGGTGGAAGTGACGCTAAACTAATCTCCACTTCACTTTTGTTTTGCAAGTTTATGTGAAGGGTTGCTCTTTTAGCATATTATGAATGGCATAATTATCACTTATTTTTTGTCAGAATCATGGTAGATGTGAAATTTTACCCACAAATTGCCTATATTTCTGTGTTAGAGCTTTGTTTTCAACCATCGGTAAATTGACCTATTTATTGACCTACTTATTGAGGCCCTGCTAGGTTTTGTACAAAGGGGTCTATATGGGTGAAATGCAGAGATAGCTGCACAAGTAAGAGATAGCAAGTGATAGACTGCTACAACAGCAAGAGATAGCTGCATAAATAAGAGATAGCTGCATAAATAAGAGATAGCTGCATAAATAAGAGATGTCTGCATAAATAAGAGATATCTGCATAAATAAGCGATAACTGCATAAATAAGAGATAGCTGCATAAATAATAGATAGCTGTATAAATAAGAGATAGCTGTGGGAGAGACAGCTGCACATGGTGAAAGATAGCTGCACATGGGGAGAGATAGCTGCACATGGGGAGAGACAGCTGCACATGGTGAGAGATAGCTGCAGATGGTGTGAGATAGCTGCACATAGTGAGAGATAGCTGCACATGGGGAGAGATAGCTGCACATGGTGAGAGATAGCTGCACATGGTAAGAGATAGCTGCACATGGTGAGAGATAGCTGCACATGGGGAGAGACAGCTGCACATGATGAGAGATAGCTGCACAGTTTGAGAGATAGCTGCACATGGTGAGAGATAGCTTCACATGGTGAGAGATAGCTGCACATGGGGAGAGATAGCTGCACATGGGGAGAGATAGCTGCACATGGGGAGAGATAGCCGCACATGGGGAGAGATAGCTGCACATGGGGAGAGATAGCTGCACATGGTGAGAGATGGTTACAACAGTGAGAGACAACTGCACAACTGAATGACAGCTGCACACGTGGTAGTTGCACAAGTGAGAGACAGCTGCACATGGTGAGAGATAGCTGCACATGGGGAGAGATAGCTGCACATGGGGAGAAATAGCTGCACATGGTGAGAGATAGCTGCACATGGGGAGAGATAGCTGCACATAGGGAGAGAAAGCTGCACATGGTGAGAGATACCTGCACATGGTGAGAGATAGTTACAACAGTGAGAGACAACTGCACAACTGAATGACAGCTGCACACGTGTTAGTTGCACACGTGAGAGACAGCTGCACATTGTGAGAGATAGCTGCACATGGGGAGAGATAGCTGCACATGGGGAGAGATAGCTGCACATGGGGAGAGATAGCTGCACATGGGGAGAGACAGCTGCACATGATGAGATATAGCTGCGCAGTTTGAGAGATAGCTGCACATGGGGAGAGATAGCTGCACATGGGGAGAGATAGTTGCACATGGGGAGAGATAGCTGCACATGGGGAGAGATAGCTGCACATGGGGAGAGATAGCTGCACATGGGGAGAGATAGCTGCACATGGGGAGAGATAGCTGCACATGGGGAGAGATAGCTGCACATGGGGAGAGACAGCTGCACATGATGAGATATAGCTGCACAGTTTGAGAGATAGCTGCACATGGGAGGGATAGCTGCACATGGGGAGAGATAGCTGCACATGGGGAGAGATAGCTGCACATGGGGAGAGATAGCTGCACATGATGAGATATAGCTGCACAGTTTGAGAGATAGCTGCACAGTTTGAGAGATAGCTGCACATGGGGAGAGATAGCTGCACATGGGGAGGGATAGCTGCACATGGGGAGAGATAGCTGCACATGGGGAGAGATAGCTGCACATGGGGAGAGATAGCTGCACATGGTGAGAGATAGCTGCACATGGTGAGAGATAGCTGCACATGGTGTGAGATAGCTGCACATGGTGAGAGATAGCTGCACATGGTGAGAGATAGTTACAACAGTGAGAGACAACTGCACAACTGAATGACAGCTGCACATGTGGTAGTTGCACAAGTGAGAGACAGCTGCACATGTGAGATATAGCTGTATAGGTGAGGGATGGCTGCATAGGTGAGAGATAGCTGCACAATTGAGAGACAGCTGCATAGGTGAGGGATAGCTACAACAGTGAGGGACAGCATCACTTCCCAGCCGAAGGCACTTGTTATATATCAATATCATGTCTTCAAGTTGAGCACCACTAAATAATTTTAGTAAGTTGGCCACAAGGCCAACGTTGTTTAAATTTTAAATCTGTGACAAGCCCTTGTCTGAAATTAATGCCTGACAGAAAGTTTAAATTTCACGCTAAGTAGCATAATATTAAGTTATCGCTCAATGATAGCTAGAACTGTCAATTTTAAGGCCTATTATTTCTGACTCTGAGTATGCAAGTAAGCTTAAAATTGAATACCATGCCAAGGGAGGCACCTGGTGGTAAACAGTGGAACTAACTGTTGAAACGGGTACAGATAAATGAAATTACGGGTAACATCAAGTAAGAAAATAATAGAGAAGGTTGCAACATTCATGGATAAGCAATAATGTGCTATTCTCTTTGTGTGATATTGTTTGCATCATCAGGCAGACATTAATGGCATTATGTACTGGTGACCCACAGTCTTGAATTGAAATAAGTATGATTGTGATTCACATTTGTTACATTGGTAATGCATTATCATGATTATATTAATTATTATGTAAATACTAATTTCAAGATTTGTCAATATAAATGTTAAGTGCTGAACTATGTTTAATAGCATTAATAAAGTCTTCTTTCAAATGAATTGGGAAAGATTTCTTATGTTAATTCATCATTAATAGTGCACAAAACGCCATTTTTGTATTATATTATAAATTTGAAATGGTCGTTGTGAAAAAAATAGTATGGTGTTATATGATTTTTTTTATTTCATATGATTCATAAGTCAGTTAGCTTCACAGTTGCAAAATATTTTTACTCTAGCATGGATTTTGGAATTTTGGTAATGGATTTCTTAAAAATGTTACGTTTTTCTTACCATTTCTAATATAAAAACTTGAATAATAAACATCAGTGTAAAAAAAAATCTAACCTGGTTAGCACTATTTTTTTTTCTATTATTTGATTTGATAGATAATGAGTTACACATGTGAATTTTTTCAGAATTTTGACATGGGTTTTGATTTCTCACATTGGCATGGTATTCAATTTTAATGTGAGTCATATATTGTGACACATGACAAAATGTGAGTATTGTGACGAATGTGACGATGCTTGATATTTGACCTTGATATTCATTTATCCCACCTTTCAATTCAATAAGTCAAAATGCATTATGTAGGAATGCCCGAGATCACATGTATTTATTTCATATATTTTTAGCAGACAGCAAATTTGATAGATTTGCTGCTCGTACTGAGCCAGACAATCAAAACAAACCGATCGAACAAAGTTTCATGCTCTTAATTTTATATGCTAATTCTCCATCGAGTAAACATATTAAATCTGGTTCGATGCTAATTTCTGAAACTGTCTGTTATGAGGATAATTTTGAATACTTATAGCAGCATAATTACTTACATACACTGTATATAAAACATCAAAGTTTCTTCAGATTCTCGAAGCGCGGCTGAGAAATGCAAAGATGGCTTCCAATTTTCAAATATCGTCATTTTCTCGTTTACAAACGATATTTGATTTGACGGTTGCCCTATCATTTCTTCCACTGAAATTCTCTTACTTGACAGATACAGACCAGTCTCAAACTAGGCTAGCTGTGGATGAGGAATTTATTTCAGCAAGTTTCGATTTGAAAAGAATAAATGTCGTCTCCTGAACATAGTGGGCATGAGGCAGGTGAAAAAAGCAAGAAATATGACCGACAGCTGAGGTATGCTGCTGAGTATATTAAGTATCTTTTACAACTCTTGTCATGAAGTGCTTTTAGAATTGAGACAGTGACATTCTTATGGGGTATTGATTTCATGATTTACAGTTATCTTGCTCCAAATGTGCTTGAGACTACATGACTGCATGACTGACAGTGACACTGACAGTAGCGCTAGTTCAGTGAAAATGACCGTCATAACAAAGTGACATTGTCTTGACTACTCATCTTACGACCAGTTTCAGCCGATGAAGTAGACAGTGTCTGTCAGCGGATTAGCCACGGTAATCGGCGGTAATTGGTCATAACAGAAAACTAGTCTGTCACAACTACCTATACTTTGTGCTGCACACAAATAATATCATAGTGCTCATGCCATGTTATTCAGTTATTAGCAAAATTATGTCAACTGATTAGAGTTTTAAAAGTCACATGACAAGAATTTTTTTAAGTGGTAAATCTTTAGATTTCATACCTCGCAGAAACATCTGACAAATTTTTCTGCAGTCTGATGTTTAGTTTATCTATAATCTAAGATCTTTGAACCCCCAGGGTAATTACCCTACTCCCTTGACCTAGAACTGGGTCAGCAGGATTAATGGTAAAACTTAAGGCTGTAAAATAGAGACCTGCATTTTCATCAGCTTCCCATCCCAAATCCCTATTTTAATTGAAGAAAATAAACAAGCATGACTTAACTGAGTATGGTGTCTGAAATATGGCCTGCTCTACTCTTATCACCTTCAAGACATTTATTAGCTCGCCCTAAACACTTTTGGCATGACGTAAGGGTTTTCAAACATTAAATGGAATGAGATGACACTTTTAAAATATCTATGAATTATTCTTAGTTGATATTTCCATATGTTTTACACTGAAAATTTATTTATTAACCAATGACCAGTAGCAATATCAATTGGTTGAATATTATTCATATTCAGTAATTTTGAGCTAAACTTCATATGGCCTAATTGAAAAAAAAATGTTTTGAAAGCATTTGACACAATGTTAAATCTGTTTCATCCTGGAAATTATTTGGACTTCTGAATTTTGAGGTCTGGTTATATATTATTTATGCATTGCAGTTGTGTTTCAATGGCCATTTGAAATGTTTAGTTTGGTATTTTTTCAATGTCTGTCATTGCTTGTCAGTGGGTGTCCAACAAAATCATATATAAGTATTTATATACAAACAGACAAAGGAGTTTTGAATAAAAATAGAAATTCTGTAAAAGTGATACTAAAACAAGGAAATGACTTTGACCATAATGATATGATAAAGAATAGTTCAGTCCCTTGTAGGACCTGAATAATCTCAACAGGCAGATGTAAGTTTGGCAAACCAAACTGGGAGGCTGGCTGTATTCCTGTCCTCCCCATCACTACAGGCAGAATCCAAGTGACTATGATGTGAAACATGATCTGACCTACAATCCACATGTGCTCATTAGGCCAACAGTGGTTCAGAGATGTAGCATCTTTTCTGTAGCATCTTTTCCTTAGTTTTTTACCCGACATTACACTTGACTATGTGAAATGGTATTTAGTAGAGCCCAAGTCATGACATCATGGCTACAAACAGGGAGAAATATCATATGACATCAGAAGCACCACTGCGTTGTGGAGCTTATGATCATTGCTGTCACTCCTATAATTAGACTGACCCACTTTCAACTGATTGCACAAATTGCTGTGCTCTTGAGAAAACAAACATATTTTCCGATGGGACTGACATCTTATGCTGACTTAAAGGAGACATGATTGTTTGATTGTTAGTCACCAGAAGTCGAGTTTTACTGGAGTGTTGAGTAAAATTGGATGAGCAGTGCATGTTATTTCTAAAATCAGAGGAGTTCAAGTCTATTTTGACGTTGAACACAGGAATATTTGAGTTATTTCCATTTTTTTTATCATTGAAACATTATTAACATCAACATAAGTGATTAACAGCAATATTAATCAGTTGAACATTGTTCACATTGCAATATGCATTAATGTTTTTAAAGCATATGATTCAATGTTAAATCTGTTTTATCTTGGAAATTGTTTTAATTTAGATTTTTGGTTATATTTTATTCATGCATTGTCATTGTAAACTGATGGTGATTTGAATTGTTTAGTTTGATATTAGCATATCTATCAATGTCTGTCAGTGGGTACCTCAGTGTCTATCTTCTATTCACAGATATCTTCCCACAGTGAGAATATTAACCAGGTAGTGAAAATATTTTTGAAGCAGAAAATTAATATATCTTCTGAAGTTGTTTGAAGAAATGGTTTGAATATGCCAAAAACAAATATTTTTGGAATG
Source organism: Amphiduros pacificus (assembly GCA_949316495.1). Taxonomy (NCBI): domain Eukaryota; kingdom Metazoa; phylum Annelida; class Polychaeta; order Phyllodocida; family Hesionidae; genus Amphiduros; species Amphiduros pacificus. Next base: position 49,731,631 of record OX439001.1, on the reverse strand, counting down.
ATTGACTTATTATTCAAGAATGTTTTGTCAACAGAATCATTTATTAGTGTTCATATCTACATAGTCAAAGTCATTTTAAAGATAAATGAAATCCTGCAGAATGCCACAGAAATTTTAGCTTTCATCACTTATTCATCATCAACAAAATGGTTTTGACCACAATTTCATAAGAAATGAGAAAGCCTGTGATAGTTTAGTGTTTATAGAATCTGAGTAATCTGCCTCTGACAGGCAGTGTGTGAAAATCAACTGAGAAAATCAACTGACTGGAGAGGATGTTGAACAAATGATTAACAGAAGTGTCTATAATTACAATGGTGGAAAGCAGCAATCACCACATGTCTACATTTCAGCATCAGATAGAGAGCTTTGAATAAATAGTTGAGACAAATCATCAAACAATTGAGAAAAAGATTCAATTTAACTGGCAACAGGGTCATTACTGATAGTCTAGTTACAATCCTTCAAGACATTCACCAGCTTCGAGTGGTTTGTTGTGAACATGTCAGGACAAACATGCATCACTGGCAACAGAATCTCATCAAGTCACTTTATAAATATACATGTGTAATACTTGCAGGAGTGGAATGTCCATGCATTGTAACATGTAATTGCTCAATTTAAGCATTTTAAGAATTTTCAATTATATGAATTTGAATGAATATCATCGAAAACACTGCAATTCTTTTTAATGTCAGAAGAGTTAAGATAGTGTTTGACACAATGTATTTTTTTAATCAGTTTTTATCTGGCTATAGTTCAAACACAAATTTGTTAACCAACTCACCTTTTGGTAGCCAGGAGTCATTTAAATTACCCCAAAGATGAATGCTTCATAATAAATTCTCAGATGCTTGGATGTCAACCATTTCATGACCTTGAAGACTTTTCCAACTTAGTCATCCAGCTCTATGAGTTCTGCCATAATAATACCAATTTGTCCAGAAATATTACAACTAGATGAAGTTTGAAAAATTAGAAATTAGATTAGTACTAATAGTCTTTAATAAAATGTTTTGTTTCAAACTTCTCTATTACACAATGTGTCTCACTTATAAATGCTAATTCTCAATGTGATATATGCTATAACCTGAAATAAGTATGCTATGATTTGCTCATAGATTATGGGGTGACCATGGACAGAGTGCTTTGGAATCTGCCAAAGTTTGCCTCATCAATGCCACAGCCACTGGCACAGAGATACTAAAAAATCTTATTTTACCAGGTAGGAAGGAATATAAGATTGTAGATACATCCCATTTGGTAAATATAAAGGTTCTATTTATCTCTCTCTGATTTGATTCTTACTGTTGTATTTTAAGGTGTGGGGTCATTTACAATTGTTGATTCCAAAAAGGTTTCTGGAGAGGATGTTGGCAACAAGTAAGTAATGATTCATTAAATTCACACAAAATGTATGGAGCCTGGAGCTGCAGGCCTTGACATAAAGAAAAAAATGTTGATACAATAAAGAGCGTTGTAGATAAGGCTGTATAGTATTAGTGTCTGAGTGGAGGTTACTTGTCCCATTCAAAATTTACAAGTCCACCAGGCCAATGTGTATGTCAAGGCCTGAGCTGTGAAGAGAAGGCAAGGGTCAATATAATATAACAATGAATTAAAAGAAAATGGTCTCTTACAGACTAAATCATTTTAACTACTCAGGTAAATCTGTCACTCTTATTTTTATTTTCATAAAACATCAGTGAATTTGGAAAAGCCTTACTCAATTGGGGTATAATGAAGTAATAATCACTTTTTTCAGTTTCTTTGTTAAGTAAACAGAAAACTTAGGGATCATCCTTTTCAGTTCATGTAGAGTAAAGAATCAATTTTAGATGTAATTATTCAGTAAATGATATTTTCACCTTTTAGCTTCTTTCTCGAGAAGGACAGTATTGGAGAGGTAAGAACAGACAAATGTTTTCAACATTTTTGAGATATGGTTTAACATTTCCAACTGCCACTCAAATATTGATATATTGATATATTTATTATGAAATAAGTCTTGATATTTATTTTTCATTTAGTGTTGTTATATATATTTAAATCCATTAAGAAGATTGTGCATGTGGTGAATATTTGCAGTCGAGAGCACAGGTGGCCACGACTCTCCTGTTAGAACTTAATGAGGATGTCAATGGAGACTTTGTGGATGAGGTAAGGTCCAAGTTTAGTTGGACATAGGATAGATGTTTATCTGCTCGGAGTAAATTTCATATTTTGTATTACACTTTTTTACAATTTTAATATTCAATTTTAATTTACATTGTGAATACTGCTATGAAGATCAAGGCTGATTTTGTAATGTATTTTTAATTATTTTATTTGAAGCACATTAATCAACATTGGTGTTAAATGGTATGTAAATATATTTGCAGAATGTTGAGGACCTGTTGGATAGCAATGCCCAGTTCTTCACAAGGTTTAGTGTAGTTATAGCAACGTCATTGCCAGAAAAGTAAGTCCCAGACATTGCACTATAATCAACCAAAAAATCTTAAATATCCATCTAACAAAAGATACAGAATGTTTTGTTATAAAGAGATATAAAGTGAAAATGATTTTGTCAAGTGGTGAGACAACAGACAGCTCTTTTATCATATATTAGCTAAGAACAATAAGCACTGACCTGATAATCCCAGTTGGTGACACTTAGGTTCCTTGGACTGAGAAGCTTGCTTTATTGAATGGGAAAATTACTGGGTGGGACTTAAATAAATTACTTGGGGAATTTTATGATTGGGAGATGTGCAAAAATGTTATGATTTGGAATAATAATCCAGTCCCTGAATGGACCTTTGCAGTACAAAAAGGTTCATAAGGATGGTAACAAGAATTAATAAAGAAACAGATAATTCTTGCGGCACCTTTGGTCATTTCAATATAATCTAAACTGAATTCTTTCATCCAATGAAGGTGTTTATTTGATATTGTAGAGTGTTACTAAAGCTTGGGAGTATATTGTATGATGCGGATGTTCCCCTTCTGGTCTGCAGCAGTTACGGTCTGCTTGGATACATGCGCATTGTTGTCAAGGAACATACAGGTAAATGGAGCCTGACTCTTGGTTATCGTTGGTTTGCATGTAATAATCTCGTCATATTATCTTGAATGTATTAATACATATCAGCGGTATTTATTATCCAGTCTCATTGCTTATAAAAGATTACTTTAATTCAGCAGTAAGGCCTGAAAAAAGAACCTTGTTTCCGATTTCCCATCTTATGTTAGCTCAAACTGGCTACCAGCTAAGTTTTTTGGCTTTCCAGGTCAAAAGATATAGTATTAGTAATAATTTCATGTAATATATATTTATATATATATATATATATATATATAACTATAAAAATTACAATCTACCCACATCCATTTTTTTCAGATTATTGGGGGGTTGTAATTAGTAGTAAGATATTCAGTCATAGTTATTATTAGTTATCAATGCCTTGTTTTTAGCTCTGCTGACTTCTTTGAAGTTGCAGAGTTTTAGAAGTAGGGAAAATGTCTGTCCGTCTGTCTGTCAACATTACCTTTAAAAATCTTCTTCTCCAAAACTACCAGTAATATATGTTTCATATTTATATAAAGGTAGATATAGAGGTGAAGTATCAGATTCTGTCCAATCTTATTGATGTCACAATTGACCTTAGTGCAGTGACCTTGAGGTCACACATTTTGCAAGGAGCATATCTCAGCAACCACTTAAATGAGGAAAATAATACTTGGTGTAAAGAAATGTCTTAGAGACTTATAGCTGAGCCTTGTCATACTATTTTAGTCGTGTGACCTTTGACCTTGACACATTGACCTTAAATTAAAAATTTGTGTACATGCCACATCTCAACCATTAAAAGTGAATAAAAAGTACTTCATATCTGTTATATATCAACACTATGTTGAGCACCATATACATTTTTTTGCAGAATTGACCTTTGACCTTGATATTGTGACCTTGACAGGCCATATCTCATGAATGATGAACTGGAGATACTAAATATTGGGCATATATGGTAACCACAAGGTGTTACCAGTGTTCACCAAAAAATGTTGACTCACATCAGACAATACGTCTGACATTCAGCCAGCCAGCTTCAGACATTTATCTTCAGGATCAGGCATTTCAATGTGTATGCCCTTGAGCCAATTGTCACAAGCTACGGTTCAACTGGAACCCTATCATAGTTGTGATTTTCTTATAGCAAAGAATAAGGTAAGCAACCAGAAAAATGAAAGTCTGAAATACCCAGTGTTCCGTAGGAGGTGTGTAATAATTGTGCATATCTTATAAAAATGGGTGAAAGGGACTTTCCTGGCCTGCCGAGCTTGCAGAAAGATTGCTAGTTACACACTTCATATGTTTTCATTTTAGTCGGCAGAGCTATCAACCCATGGGTTTCGGTTTAATATTACTTTTTACTATTACTCAGTAGTAATTCTTCTGCACTGTATTTTAGTGGTAGAGTCACATCCTGATAGTGCCCATGAAGACTTGAGACTAGACAGACCATTCCCCGGACTCATCAAATACTGTGATTCTCTTGATCTCTCCTCAATGACAAAGAAAGTAAGTCCCTTCACAGAAACAAAGCATGAACAAATTTTCTGTTTTATGCTGATGTGTTTTGTGCTTATACAAGAATGTTTTAGAAACAAGATGATTTCTTTCTGCATGGTGTATTTGACAAAGTTTTATTTTCTCTTTCATTTTTCTTTGAAAAATCATATCTCTAAAATGTTTGCTTTATTTTAGGAACATGGGCATACTCCATGGCTGGCCATTATCTACAAATATCTCCAGCAGTGGAAAGCTCAGGTATGAGTTCATGGTTCTCTCCCTACACTTAGAAGCAAAGACACCCATTTCTTTTTCACACAGGACAACCTGATTTTTTTATCAATCCTGTTCAGATATATTACACCATTTTCTTTGCTGTCTTACGCAATGGTTTGTTTGCTTGTAGCACAATGGAGAGGCTCCAAAAAACTACAGAGAGAAGAATCAGTTAAAAGAATTGATAAGAGAAGGTAGAAACTATCCATTAATAATTGTGTTAATATTTTTAATGTATTGGGTTGAATACATTACAAAACTAGATCAGACTTTTTTTTAAAGTTGATTGTTTTTTCACAGGAATTCTACGGAATGCAGATAATGTACCAGAGGATGAGGAGAATTTTGATGAAGCAATCAAGAACGTCAATACAGCATTAGTTCCAACAAAAGTAAGTTGTTTTTAGCCTCAAAGTTTAAAAGTCAGAGAGAGGATATGCTATGGTTACAGTTCTGAATGAATCAGTATAATAACTATTTAGGAAAATTGTATCAAGACCTCTCTAATTTGTTATGAAAAGTACCCAGGGTGGCAGGAGCAATATAGTATATTGTGAGGAACAGTCAGTTCTCGATTGGCCATTTTTAGCGTTTTCAAATTACTCGAAGATGAGCGTGTTATCTTTTCGCTCACGTATTCATATTAGAATTTGGCGATTGACCACGAGGCATTTAAGTCACCATTTTGCGAATCGCCACAAAAGATGTTCAATTTCTTTCTTATTGACGTAGTTTAGCATCGAGAATGTATAATTTTACCTTTCTCCTTGCCCGCCATCTTGGCCGGTGAGAGATTCAGACACTCGCCGTGGAGCGTGTTTTCATACTTATTACGTCACAAATTTTGGTGTTTAATGCTCGTCCCGTAGGGAAACAAGAGCGAGATTCGTCTTTTTCATAATATTAACTTTATATCGTCTAAAATGGCGTATTCTTCGCATAAATACGTTTGGTTCTAGCAAAGCAAAGTGTTCTGACTTTCCTTTTGCGCGCCATCTTGGCCGAGTCGATCTTTGGTCTTCTGCGCATCCGTGAAATGACGTCAAACCAATAAAAGCGATGACGCGTCACGATTTGCCAATCGAGTTCACGACGACGCGGGCTCTTCTGAAAATTCAGACGACACTTAAGGGAATTCATTATCGTTTCCACCAAGGTACATTTCCTACAAAATTATATTGAATTTGTTAAAAATGACACTTCTGATAATTCAGAAGAAACTTCTGGGAATTTCTGCTTCTGGAATTATCAATTATAAGAACTAATGACATTTAACCAATTATAAGCTCTTCTGAGAATTCAGAAGTCACACTTCTGAGATTTCAGAAGTCACACTTCTGAGATTTCAGAAGTCACACTTCTGAGATTTCAGAAGTACAGCTGAGATCTCAAATGATCCATAACAGATGCTGCTGGAATTTCAAAGAACACTTAATTGAGATATAAGGAAACTCATTGTTGGATATATAACATTTGTCATGACATTTAACATTTGTATATTTCTCTAATTAAGGGAAACATCAATTTTTAACACTTCTGATATATCAGAAGTGACTTCTGAGATTTCAGAAGTCATCTGAGATTTCAGAAGTATCCAGCAGGAACCCTGAATAGATATACAATTTTATATTAATTCATATTGGAGCAATATTCACATTGGCAACAGTTCCTTGTCATGTATTTCAAGATTTGCCAGAACCAGAATTAAATTAAATCATATATTTTTATAGTCTCACTTCTGAGATTTCAGAAGTCCTGCTGAAATCTCAGAAGCCATTCCTGAGATTTCATAAGTTAATCAGCACCTGATTCAGTTCAGAAAGCAGATGTACCAGAAGTCAACCTATAATAGAAAATGACATGAAAAGCAGTATTAATGTATAAGTGGATTTAAATATAACAATAAGAACATCAAGTATTTATGATATGACATTGTTTTACTAGTAACCAGTTTGTCTACATCAGTTTGTCTACATCAGTTATATGGAATTGTACATATACTATTCACTTGTCAAATTATTCGTCAATAAATCTTTGAACTGTTATTAGCGCGTCATTGTTTTGCCCTTTACCAGTCTGACATACGGAAAGGTAGTTCGTTACAATATCATTGAATTAATTCTTAGCTTACTGTACGTTTGTCTCTTTATGAAAATAACATATCTATGTGTTATCCTTGGTGAAGCTTATTGGTTCTGGTAATTATTTCTACAGGTCCCAGAAACTGTGCAGCAAATATTCAATGATCCATGCTGCAGTGAGATTCATTCTGAGGTGAGCTGCTGTCAAGTAACTTTTTGCACAAGCAAAAGGTATATAATTGTGTCTGTAAGGAGAACTGTCTTAATATTGTCTAATGATCTATATTATAAGATAATTTTTCTAACATGTTTGATAGGAACTGTTCATGTTTTTTTACAGAGCAAACCTTTCTGGGTGATAGCTAGGGCAATAAGGGAATTTGTAAATAATGAAGGACAAGGTAAGACATTCTACAAGTACTAAGGGCAGGGAAACTACATTATTGTTATTTCCATTTAGTATATATTTGATGATATTAAGAGATAGTCGTGTGAGGCCATATTGACTTGACCTTGTGACGTTTGACCTTCACTCTGAAAATTATGTGTGCTATTTCTCATGATTTTTGAATTATTATAATGATTTTAACTGCAAATGCATACAAAAAGCAATATGGACAGAACAAACGTTTGAAAAGATTGGATTCACAAATGGTTTGTTTAGTAAATGTGCTATTGAAAAGGAAGATCTAGAACATTTATTATATCTTTGTGAATGCATAGATGGTATATGTGATGAAGGGGAGAACATGCTACACCAAATAGACAATGCCAATATGAAAATTTGATTTGAAATAATCATGTTTGGGACACTTCGAAATAGTGGGTTCAATAACATTATAAAAAAACTATGTACTTGGTGAAACAAAGTGGTTGATATGGAAAAGTAGAAATTCATGTAAATATGATCAGAACTGGCAAACTCCTTTTGAAATAATGCACAGACTGATAGGACAATTACCAGTAAGGGGTAAGATGAATATACTAGAAAGAATGGGAAAGATAAAAATTTTGAATATTCGTAGAATTCTATTGTGAATGTAAAACTGTAAACAACAATATACTAGAATGAAAAAAAAGTAATGAACCCCACAAAAAATGATTTATGAATTAAAATTAGAGATTTATAAAGGTAAGCATAATACATTTTAGCATTTATTAGATATATTGATTTAACATAAGGGAGATGATTTATGAATTAAAAATAGAGATTTATAAAGATAAGCATAATACATTTTAGCATTTATTAGATATATTGATTTAACATAAGGGAGATGATTTATGAATTAAAAATAGAGATTTATAAAGGTAAGCATAATACATTTTAGCGTTTATTAGATATATTGATTTAACATAAGGGAGATGATTTATGAATTAAAAATAGAGATTTATAAAGGTAAGCATAATACGTTTTAGCGTTTATTAGATATATTGATTTAACATAAGGGAGATGATTTATGAATTAAAAATAGAGATTTATAAAGGTAAGCATAATACATTTTAGCGTTTATTAGATATATTGATTTAACATAAGGGAGATGATTTATGAATTAAAAATAGAGATTTATAAAGGTAAGCATAATACATTTTAGCGTTTATTAGATATATTGATTTAACATAAGGGAGATGATTTATGAATTAAAAATAGAGATTTATAAAGGTAAGCATAATACATTTTAGCATTTATTAGATATATTGATTTAACATAAGGGAGATGATTTATGAATTAAAAATAGAGATTTATAAAGGTAAGCATAATACATTTAGCGTTTATTAGATATATTGATTTAACATAAGGGAGATGATTTATGAATTAAAAATAGAGATTTATAAAGGTAAGCATAATACATTTTAGCGTTTATTAGATATATTGATTTAACATAAGGGAGATGATTTATGAATTAAAAATAGAGATTTATAAAGGTAAGCATAATACATTTTAGCATTTATTAGATATATTGATTTAGCATAAGGGAGATTGGCTCTCAAGCTCAATATTTATTGGAAATTAATATTTGGAGATCCAAAAGTTCGAATGGGATAATGTGTTTAACATAAACTTTAAGGAAATATATCCCAATATTGACTATATCCGAATCTCCACTATTACATACCTTTAACCCATCTCACATGTGTAAATTTTCAATAATGCGAATGCTGTTATCCTAATCATGAAATTTCAGGAAAAAATGTTTCTTGATAATATTTTAGGTTTCTTACCTCTGCGAGGTAGTATCCCAGACATGACTGCAGACTCTGAACGTTACATACAACTACAGAATGTGTACAGGGAGCAGTCATTACAGGACCAGACATTAGTGACAGCACATGTTTATAACATTCTTCAAAGTGTAGGAAGGGTATGTACATACTGTCTGTGAACTTGGAGTTTTCTGTTTTAAAATTACTATTCCATCTTTTGATTTTTAAGTTCCTTGAAGTTTTTCACAAAATTTTGATTGTCATATAGATACATATTTAGATCTTTAGGAATTTTTGCATTTCACATTCTGCATTGGATGATTCAATATTTTTTTTGGGATGATTCAATATTTTTTTTTTTTGTCAATGAATATTTAAGAAATATTCGGAAATATTTCATTAAGATGGGGCAAATTCATTGGAAAAATGGGGAAATTTTTGACCAACACAATGCTAAATGCACTTTGTGTGTAACCTCACACATTTTCAAGACTATTTCATTACCTGTTTTCATTTTGGAGCTGTTAGCTCAGACAAATTGCTGAACAAATTCAGTGGAACCTTTTTAATGGCAGCTTCTAGCTCCAAAACGTAAACAGGGCTGGACTTTTTCATCAAACTTCAAATCTTAAAGATACTCAGATTTGAAGTGATGCTTACTGAAGTTAGTTTGAAAAACAGAAATATAAAATTTCAGTAATGTATATGCATGAAGAATGTGTACAAACTTGAATAACATACTTGAGTCATATGACATAATTCCATTGTTCAAATGAGAGAATTCCGAAGCCCATATGAGGGGATGGATCATAGGGGATCACAATGGGGAATCACTTTGTAAAATGTTACAACTTTTCCAGTATGAAAGGAAATGTATCTGCAGATAATTCTATTGATTTAACCTTATTTAGCACTTTAAATTATTCCATATTTTGTAAAATCACACTTTGAAACATATACTTCAGCTTGAAGCCAGCCTCATAGCTGTCACAGAATCTGATCATTAAAACTCATAATCTGACCATAAAATAAATCTTTGCACATTGAAATCTTAAAATCAAAGATATAAGTAAATACTTAGAATGTGTGCATGAACTTCAAATCTGAGCAAAAATGAGTTTTCCAAGAAGATGGAAATATTAGATTTTAGTATATGTTCAGAATATGAGCAAAACTTCAAATCTGAGTGTGAAGTTAGGATATGAGCACGCACTTCAAATTAAAGTATGAAAGAAAAATTGGGCTGAAGTTATGAAATAGCCTTGAAAATCTGTAAGGTCGCGCACTAAGTATGTTTAGCACTTGGTCAAGAGCCACACTGTTTTGGTTGGCTATTTGGACAATGTGTTGACAAGGTGCTGATGTTGGTGGTTGTGTGTTGTAGGAGGAGGGAGTAGTGCGGACTCGCGAGCACGGAGCCCAGAGTTCTCCCTCACCTCAAGTACTTATGCACTTTGTACATTGATTTTCTGTACTCGTGGCAAATCTAGGGTTCCTATCTGCCACAGATATATGTTAACAATGACTGAAATACAATTTTTTCATTATTATTTTCATCAGAATTTGAACATCTCACAATATAAATTTATGAGAGGATGAATTCAAATGAATCTGTCCATTATTTATGTTCTGTATTGCAAACCCTCAGATAAGCCAAATGTACAACTGAATTAAACTATTCAACCAAGTGTTTTCCCCAGTTGAGATTTTCTTTAAAACTAAACATTTGTCTCAAAATCTTTAATTGATTTGCCTGAACTAGTTCACTGGGGAAAGGACATTTTTTTTCACAAAACATCTTTTTATTGCACAATATCTTGGTTTAAAATTCTGTTTAGTTGGGGCCAAAATTTAAGTCAGCAAAAACAACCACACCATCAATGGGTTGAACTTACAGCAGTTAACACTGTCACAACATATATCATGCATAAGTTTTATGTTTAATTGCACAATTTTGAAACCAAGACACTGTGTATATAATTAATATTGATTATAGTTCTTTGAATGTTTTATTCATTAATGTCTTCTTTCAGAATGGATCACTTGAAAATATCCATATTACTTGTGACAGATTTAGTTTAATTATTCTCTGTGATTGAGAGAAGTGTTGGGTAAACATGTCATATTTCTCTGTCAACACGACACCAACTATGCTGACATCCGCAGTGATGGGGAGAAATATTCAGTCATTATGTCTGCCAACCTTGATCTTCTCTGAAACTACTGGTTGGAGTTCTTAGTTTGTAAGATTTTGTATTTCAGGGGACCAATTCTATATGTTTTCCATTAGACTCCAATTTTTTCCCTATGTTTTGGGGATTTAAGAAAAATCTAAAAACTATTATTGAGTGGTCAAGGAAGCTGCCTTTTTAATTAACATGTTAAAATATGTCAATGAGAATCAACATAATAATAATAAAAGTATGGGCCACATCCAATTTGTAACATGCATTCTTATTGTTAAAAATAACCAACTCAAGTCTGTACTGGGAAAGGATTTAGTGAACATTTTTGAAGCAATTTGGCCTATCTTTTAAACTCAAGGCGGCATGTGACATGTGAGGAGCAGGGCCAAGCATATATATATATATATATATATATATATATATATATATATATATATATATATATATATATATATATATATATATATATATATATATATATATATATATATATATATATATATATATATATATATATATATATATATATATATATATATATATATATATATATATATATATATATATATATGTATATATGGGGCTGTGCCTTGATTGAGGTTGGCAAACAAATGGATAACCACAATGACCTTTGTTACTCTCCCTTTAACTCTTGATCATGTCCAGCCAAAGAGACCATATAGTTTAGAGATTTGGAGTAGAGTAAACTCTACTCCATGAACATGTTAAACTGCTATGAACATGTTAAACTGCTCAACGTGACAACAGACTAACTGAACAAACAATAACCATTTTTATTGTTTGATTTCAAACTACAGTGCTGTTTAAAAGTAATATTACATGTAAATATCAAAATCAAGAAACAACATACACGTATATGCTCCACTTATAGATAAATCATTTAGTGAGTGACATGGTATCCTTCAAGCCAGACCATTTTACAATAATAATAGAATGTGAAAATTTCTTTTCTTTTTTTCAAATTAAACCAAAAGGGTTATATGAAGTAACTATCCAGGTGTATGAACATCAGTCATGGCAACCTTATGCGTGATTCCTTGTAGCCATGTTTACAATCACAGTATGGTCATATAATGGCTCTATGATTCCTTGTAGCCATGTATACAATCACAGTATGGTCATATAATGGCTCTGTGCACCTTTATTCAGACATGGTCACCTTAAGCTTCCAACTATCCTGGGCTTGGTGTACATCAAGATGTGTTGAGTAACTGCATGCATGAGGCATTAATAAAAGCATGCTACTAGGTGCAGATCCTTAATATAAGGTATGGTATTGACATTTATTATGTAATAAACAAGTGAATTTCTTGTATTTCTAGAGCCATGATGGTATCACAGAAACAGATATCAAAATGTTTTGTAAGTATTTACTGCATACGTCTAAAATGAATTTTTAAAATGGGAAGGGGAAATCTGATGAAAGATGAGGATTAGATGGAAATACGATGTGATGTGATGTATGTTGACTGTTTCAGGTAAGAATGCTGCGTTTATCAGGTTGCAGCGCTGCAGACCTATACAAGAGGAGTACACTGCACAGTCCAGCAAAATGCCTCAATTAGGTAAAAACAAGTTTGAGATAAATACCATGAAGATAAATACCAATATTATTGAAAATGACTGTGTACTCTGTTTTTTATTCACCATTTTGTCTTAAATTTTATTTGTAACCTGTAGGATGCTTTGCTATATAAAATAGTACCTGGCAGTAGCATAATCTCAATGGCTTTTATTTTTATCCCTCAGTATTAACACAAGTAGTCATTTTCATATACAATTGAAATTTACTAAAAACAAATTAATTCATTTTTGACAGAGTCCTTTCTTCATCAAAACAAAAATAATAATAATTTTTTCAGCCCATATATTGATAGTGGGAGTGAAGATTGTGTGGTATATAATAGATGCATGGTTTGTATATTCCAGCATTCCATCTTGAGGATGAGGACAGTGATCTGGTGCATTATGTGATGTTTAGGGCAGTCGGTCGCTTCTTCTCTGAATACAACAGATATCCAGGATGCTACCAGGACTCTGCCGAGACCGATATCCCCATACTCAGAGTAAGCCCACTCAATGGCACTGCCACATTCATCCTGGATTAATACTACTCCTATCTGAGTTATGTCAGCAACATCTTGCTTAACAACAACAACACAAGTTTTAGATAAACACAACAACTAACTGTTATCTCTCAGGGCATTAGGTTCAAACATTGAGCTGGTAAAACATTCTCTCTATTCCATCTTATAAGATCTTATAGTTTCAATTGAATTGTAATCCGGAAATGTTTGTCTTTATCTTACAGGGATGTGTCCAGAAACTTTTGCAAGAGTGGGGTCTGGTTAACAATGTCAAAGATGACTTTGTGCATGAGTAGTAAGTAGGATACATTAAAAAGCTACAGAATAAGAAGAAAGGGAGTAGGTAAAAAACAAAAAAATTTGGTAAAAAAACAAAAGTAGTAGGTCAAAAAAGGGAGTAGGTTGCATAATTGAATCAAATGGAGACAATTCCTAACACCCTGAATAATGTTATGCCCTATATAAAGTTTAATAAGCAAAATTTCTCTCCAAAAGAAAATAAGCCCCTTAAAACCACATTTTAAACCATTCACACATTTTTGATAGCAATTTCTTGCCAAATATGGACTTGAATATTTTGTGTCTTGCAGTTGCCGATATGGTGCTTCAGAGATACATTCGGTGGCAGCTTACATGGGAGGAGCAGCTGCTCAGGAGGTCATCAAACTTCTCACTGCTCAGTTCGTACCAATCAACAACACACATATATACAACGCTGTTAAACAAACTTCAATCACTGTAGAACTCTAACAATATGATTTGTAGAAAAAAAGTGCAATTTTTTAATTGCAAGTTATTTATTTGTCATAAATTGATATATGGACATTTGGATAAATGAAGATGCTAATCTTGTTGTTATCTTTGACTAAAACTAGGTCAGTAGGTCAAAAACCAATTGTGGTCTATCAGGGTGTAAGGCCTGTACCAATTGACAAACATTAATGGCCTCTGTTAGCCAAATCACTTCATTTTCCCAATCTGAAGGTATAAATATTTTTATTATGCACGGAAAAAGTGCTTCAAATCCTGATTTCATGATTGCTTTAAGTTGTACATAACAAGTAGAGTTACTTGTATCCACTAAAAAGTTACCTGTATTAACAGAGCAAAATACGAGTATCAGCTTATGACACATGGCCTTGGGTTTTGTGTTTTACTGAATGATTCAGAAAATATGAGAATGTTTTATGAATAATTTTGTGAAACATTGTCAAAGTTCAATGTAATTTATATCAACCATTTGTATTAAAAACAGTCCCGTGAGATGCTATAGAATTTGTGTATTCAGATATTATTTGCACACAATTATATTCGGGAATTCAAACATGCACATTCTATACTTTGGTAAAGGTCTTGAGTTTACTGTTAAATCTCTCTTATATTTCAGTTATTTATGTCTAAACTGGGCAAATTCATATATTCATTATGCAAGTTGAACTCATTCAGAACAACTAAATTTTTAGGATGAGTAGCAATATTTATCGAGACCATTGTTTTACCCTATCACTCCAATATCAAGCACATCACTCCAGTATCAAGCATATACACCATTTACTCAGACTGGTGCAAAATTCCTTCTTGAATGAACTTTATTTGGCATTTAAGTACATATATGTGGAGCCCATATATGTATATCTAGCCATAAAACTTGATTACCTCTATTGAGCCATTAATTTAGACAAATGGTTCCCCATTTACGATGCTTCTGCATATACACTGATTAAATGACAATGCATTTTATATGTTTCAAATATAACACAAATAAACATGTGTGTCCAGAATTTAAAAAAAAAATCATTTTAGGGTCAAAAACATGACAATACATTTTATATGTTTCAAATATAACACAAATAAACATGTGGTATCCAGAATTTAAAAAAAAATCATTTTAGGGTGAAAAACTTGATATGTAATTTTGAATAATTTAGCTTTAAGCAAAAAATGATATGATTTGTTTCATGATTAAACTGAGCCCTCATACATTGGGATAATGTACTTGAAAATGTCTGCTTCACGATTTAATATAATGTTCTCAGTATTTAGTACAGAGGTTGTCAGTAAACTGGACAATCATTTATT
Source organism: Amphiduros pacificus (assembly GCA_949316495.1). Classification (NCBI taxonomy): domain Eukaryota; kingdom Metazoa; phylum Annelida; class Polychaeta; order Phyllodocida; family Hesionidae; genus Amphiduros; species Amphiduros pacificus. The sequence continues at coordinate 49,716,144 of OX439001.1, read as the reverse complement.
ATTATAAACATATGGTCTGATTTGTCTGAACTCTCAATACAAATTAGTTGATGTGTATGCATTTAAAATAAATCTTTTTTATAACATCAGTGACTTGCACTCATTTTGTTGCTAAATCTTATTCTCTATTCTCTGATAATAGAGCAGATTACGTAATCGAGCCTGAAAAGGCATATCTTTGCATATAGTTGTGCTAAAAAATCGTTCATATACCAAATTAAATGTTTTTAAAAGATGAATAAAAATAATTTCAACTACCTCATCAGTTTGTTTTTGTTTATTTTAATTTTTGTTTTGTTTGTTGTAAGTTTTATTTTGTTTGTTATTACCCCGCTCCCCACAAAAAATTTTTCTTGTTTTTCCCATGTCCAAAAACTATATACTGCCTACTGGTATATACTTGAAGGCACCTTTCGAAAAGAAAAAAAAGTCAAATATCAAAGAACTTCACGTTCGTGTGCCTCCATTCATAATTTCTCCAATGTGTAAGAAAAGAGATAACAGGACATTCTGGCTGTTGATGAGTACAAGCGACAAACACGAACAGCTCTCACTCACTCAGCAACCGGACAAAACCTGGCGGATTGGATGTTTAGTGCCCTCTGTAGATAATTTCTGGAACTAAAACTTCATCGGATTTCTTGACCATTCCGAAGAGGCTCGATGTGGGGGTAATTTAATTATAGTGCAAAAAATATTGATACGACATTCCAAATAAAGCTTAATATAAAATACGATATGTCGCTACTTTGTGTACATTATATCGCTAAAACCATGTAGTGTTTTAAATCCTACAAGGTTAAATTTGTTCTATTTTCGTCACAAAGAATGTTCCTGATTCGTCCAGATATTTCGAGATCTCTCTGGACTCCCTGTCCACGGTATAAAAGACAAGACCAGTCATAATGAGTCAACACTTTACATTGCTACGAACTGACAAGGCTGAAGTATCGCACAGCAAAACTACTGTATAAAATAACTGATTGGAGTCACACTTAATTAACGAAGGAATAGTTTTATAAGACATCGAGCTGTGCGTATTATCCTTTTATCGTCTCTGAGTGGAGGAACTTGTGCAGCTGTCAGAACCTGTCAACAAATGGGCGTGCTGTTCTCCAAGCTATAGATTTGTATATCTCACATCATTAGCGGAATAACACACAAATAAGACTTCAGTGATGGTTTTGCTTCGCAGAGAGGGTGGTTTCGTTCCATCCTTTCACGGTGTGAGCTCTGCAGTTCTGGCCGGGAGATGGGATTTTCCCAGCCCTTGGATCTACCAGCAACATTTCCTCGCTGATGTTCCGTGGTGGCGGGAGCGGTACTTTCATGACAGTCATGCTTGCAACCATCTTCGACATGACCATTACATTTCTGATGATGGCAGTTATGACTCAGAAGAAGAGGAACAATGTGATGATATCATTATTAGCGATAGTGAAGATGACATTAAAGAAAGAGAAATCCCTATTCTTGTTAATTCGAAGACCAACGTGGATTCGGCCACAGAGGAGGCACTCAACACTAGGGGACGCTCCGGCGAAGAACAATACACAGTGGCGAAGAACAATACACAGCTCCATAGCAACCGAGAAATAGGAGATGTATCACATATGGCAACCTCAAAACAGGATGAAAAAGAGAAAAAACTGAGTAAAAATAGACTTAGATCTGGCAGCGATGTTTGCAGAATAAATGAGAGTGCAGTGGGGAGCAGTGGAGCAGACGTGGAGATGGTAGGCATATCGCAGGCTGAAGTTACACGCCGGAAGCGACGCTCACTAGATCTGGTCAAAGAAGACATCCTTGGAGGAGACATGCTGACGGATGAAGCTATTAACCTCGCTCAGAACCTCCTACATTCTCAGTTTCCAGAGGTTGGCGGGCTGGAAGATACATCACTGGGACCTGTCATGAACTTTTCTGTCAGTAGAGGACGCTTTGTACAAGTTCTGCACGATCTGAACTGCCACTGGGTGTGTATAAGTAATATTGGGTGCAGCCCAGGTACGGTCAGGCTATATGACAGTCTAAATACTGGCGCAGTAAAAACGTCCATTAGGAAGCAGTTAGCTGCTATTTTATATGAACCAGGACCTGAGATTTGTGTAGAAATAATGCCAGTTCATAAGCAACCTAACAGTAGGGACTGTGGGGTGTTTGCCATAGCTTATGCCACCAGCTTGCTCTATGGACAAGACCCAAGTGAACTGACATATGACGTGAGCAGAATCCGTGGTCACCTCTACAATTGTTTGAAAGGGGAACATATGACGCCCTTTCCAGAAGCAGATTCACATAGAAGTTACCGTTCTGAGCGCATACATCGCAGTCGTGTATGGGTTCCTTTGACGTGTTCTTGTCGGATGCCGTATGATCTGGACGATAAAACACAGGACTCAGTCCAGTGTGATGGCTGCGGGATTCGGTATCACACGTGCTGCGAGGACATTCCCCCAGAGTTGCTGGAAATGGACGCTAGATGGCTCTGTAAGACCTGCCGCAGAGAACAAACTTTTCAGAGAGTATCTGGCTTTAACTAAACCTCAACACCAGATATATACAGGCGTGTATTTTTAAAATAAATTAGGGTCCAATTTGTAATTGAGGAGATGGAGATTCATAATTAATGGTTCAACATTCCCATGTGTATATAAAAATAATAAAGTTCTGTGATATTTCTCATCGATCTGTTTGTGTTTATTTGTCATATTTATCTTTGCATGCACTGGGAATATATTATATTCAATTTTCTGTTATATAGAAATGAAGAATTCCCGTAAAATTAGCATTTGTTATAATGTTAAATATACATTTTTGACATGTGTAGTGAAATAATAACAATTTACAAAAACTGTACTTTTCTTTGTTTTGTGATTTTGATTATGTAAGCAGTATTAAATAAATCGGTTATTTAGGGCACACCTTACCGTGCATTGTATACATGACGAAAACATATTGTAAAAATAAATAAATGATATGTGTAAAAACATACAATATACAATCATGTTGCAACTATAAACAGCAGTAGGTAAAGGAGAATGAATGAAACCATTCATATTTTGTGGGAGGTCCTTTCTGGAATTCATTCCAATTTTAAATACATCAAAATTTCTTTGAGAAATTAAGCATCTGCAAAACATTTTGAAAATGTGCAAGGAGACAGTTTTATACCCAAAGTTTCAAATAACTCTAGAGTTTGTATGAAAAGTTCCGTCAGTCTTTACATTTTACTTGACTTCTCAATTACTTTAAGGAAAGAGTCTTTGACTGAGCTTCACTCCCCTAGCTCACTGTATGGATAAAGGAAAATCTCAAGTTAAATTCATCAAAAGGGCATTTCTTAAAACGTTTTTTTTGTCTCTCACCAAAACATCTGCTGAAAATTCATTACACGGCACTATTGTTCTCAACAAAAGCAAAGTTTCTTTTCAAACTTCGTTTTTTTTTACAAAATTTTAGAAAGTCATCGTCATAAACTGCCCAACTGTGCCAAACTTAAAGAATTTTAATAAATTTAATACTGAATAACGATCAGACAAAGACAAAAAAGTACAAGCTTACTGCAATCATACCCATAGAGAAGATATATGATTTTATTTTTCCATGAATTAAGGGATTACCGTTAAAACGTTTATATATACAGTCATCATAATTTATTTACAGCAAGTTGGTAGAAATATCCTGGGTACGTGACCACTGGACTTTAAGCAATATCCATACAATATAGGAATAATACATAATGGTTATATAATGATGTGAACCACCGCATCATGTAAATATATGTGTATAGCTATCATTTAAATAATTACAATATGGAATCTTTCAGAACTTTAAAAACAAAATCTTGGTAATGCCTTCATATACATATTTTTATATTACGCATACATATCATATTACAATATTTGTCAGGGATAAAGTAAATACTCTGTAAATAAATATGTCCTTTGAGCTGCGGATAAATGTTTCCATCAAATGTATAAAAAAAATCGTGGGATGTAAAAAAGATTTATGGTTATGTGTGTACCCTCCTGATCCCCATCCCCAGGTATACGTTATTAGTGTTTACAATCAATACCTCAATTACCAAACCAAGATTTCAAATGTGAACGTTTCAGCGTTTTTGTACTATTCTCTCTAAAGTTCATACTTTGCAGAGAATGTCAAATGTGTGTTAAGCCAAGACAAAGGGCTGGTTTCTTATTACTTCCCTAATCTATTTTGTATAGAACTGGTATCTTTGAGGCCACATAAATTCAGTGTGAAATATGATTTGCACGATTTGGTTTACAAAACACCTCCCTCCCCATCGATTAAAAAAATCAAGTCTGCGCAGGATTAGCAAATTGATATGATAGGAAGTTGTGCTAGTCTTGCAAGTCAAGCCTGTGAATGTCGGATGCTTGGCCAAAATGCTGGGTCACATACTACAATTAAACTTTCACCCTTTCAAATCTTTATGCAAAAGCGCCACCAAGTAGCAGAATAGACTCAAAACAGCTGCCAAACTGGGCGACAATACACGTATCACACTCCATAGACTTGCAGACAAATCAGTGGAAACCCCAAACATCCAGCCCTGAACTTTCGTTTCTGGCATTACATACTAGTATGAACAGGGCAGACAGGCATTGATTTCATATTCATTGATTAATAGGGTTGTAATTAAACAAAAACAGCATGCTCTCTAGTCTTGGCCATAACAATCACAACATTTCTAATAAGGTGTCGTACTGTTTTACCATATTGCCTTATGAACCCTTATGAACCAATTGATTTTAAAATTGAAATGAAAAAAAGAGCATCTGTCCTCAGGTAGAACCACTATGGGAAACATTGTGGCATCATGAACCACTTCATAATGCCTGAGAGCAATGATAAATATGCTCTCAGATAATGCCAACTTTGTGCACAAACTTTGTAACGATAATCATTGTGTTAGAACTGGTCAGGGTAGCATGGAATATGGTTAGAGATGAGGTAATTGTACACCCTGCATAACGATCTATAATCAGCTTTAACAAAAACAAATCTTGCCATTAAAATTTGTCAGGAAAGTCAAGAATATCTGGCAATGATTTCCTGTGTGTGGCGCTCTGTCAACAGTTTAATTTTCATAAATTTGACTTTAGATATCTTTTGGCATCTAATGTCACTTACATGAATAGTTCTTGACACAGTTAAGACATATTGACGATTTTTAAAAGCATTTTGAGTCATTTTGAGCCAATAAATCCAAAAAGAAACTTTCGTTGGCATATCTTGACCTTTTCCTTTATCTCATGAAGATGCTCCAATCGGTTAAGAATATGAGAGGCTCTGTAAATCATCCATAATCCCTAAAGGCAGTGCCATACAATTGCGATGGCATAAATTAATCAGTTTTGTTCATATTGTATTGTGAGTTATTGATCAGGACATGTACATGTAGTTCCATGATTTGTTGCAGGTCACTGGTTAGCTTTTATTCATACTTTATCGCTGGTATTTTCTTCCTTCTGAGGGAGCCATACGGTGGTACAGGGGGCAATGCCGGCATGACTGGCGCTTCTATGTGGAGCACTCCGTCAGCGGTGAAGTAGGACCGCAGTGTCTCGACCGCCGCCCACGACGGCAGCGTCACTGTCCGCGAGTACTGGCGGGACACGCGACTCCTTTCGCTGTTGCTGCAACATTGTGCGTGAACCTGAAAAAAACAGCAGGACACCGTCAATGAAAGGATTAACTCTTTCTTTCAAAAAGTTATAAAACTAATAGACAATGGGAAGCGTTTTAATCTCAAAGAATTTAGATCATCAGGTCCTTCATCAAATTGTTAATTATCCTATAACTGTAAAGGCTTCCTATTACAAGAAAAAAACATAAGATTTGGAATGTCAGGCCGGGTAGCGGACCATACCGTCAAACCAAATTATCTAATTGCTCTTGAAAATTGATTGTAAATCAAATTCTTCCCTTATCTTATAAGCTTTTTTCAACTTTTTATTAAATAAAGTACAGAGTGGACGCCTGATTTCCTTCATTTAGATATTACATTTTAACAAAAGGAAACCTTCCAGTTATTTCTTAACATGTCAACAAAGACAAAATTTAAGGATTCCTTTATCTCTAATACATTTGATTGTTTTGTAGAAACGTGAAGTTCTGATGCATGTGATTTGAGTTCCACAAAGAAAATACATCCCTACCGCCTTTTCTGAATGGATTTGATGAGAGAAACAAATTAAATTTCGCTAGATATATTTATTTTGTTTGTAAGCATAAACTCACACGAGGTCACTATGTACAGCTTATTCGAGTATACTTTGCATTTATGATAAAGGTTGCAGTTAATGATTCGTGGCAAAAAAAATCAATACAATTATATCCAATACAATTATATCAGCTAAGCTGAGAGCAATAAAATCACTGCTCTCAGATCTTAGCTTTTGGAATAAATTCTGCTTGCGGGATTCTACCCTCTTCCACAAATAAAACAGGTGGACTGGTCAAACAACATTGAACATCACAAATATATGGAGGACCTCATCTTCTTGGCTGGCTTTAAGAACACACAAGCCTACCTGGAGGACGTTGTCCCTCGTCCGTACCACTATGTCCTCAGGGCTGAACTGGCGCACATCAAACTTTAGCTGCACGTATCTGCTCCCATCTGCATCGGTGATTATTTCATAACCCTGGATATTGCCATCTGTTTCCAAAGGAAATAACCTAAAAATAGAAAATAAATAATTAGCATTGCTTTAGTTCTGAGATCCTATTCATCCTATTTTGGTCGGTATGGCTGATTCTCCGTTGGTTCAGCATGTTTAACCTTCAGATGTGTAACCCATACTGGGAAGTAGAGATAATATGGTTTTCTTTGTTTAATTTCTTGCCAGGGTTCATATCATGTTTGTTGAAAAATAACAAGATGAACCACTAATGGTATATTTTCGTACAATGTGCTGATCAACATGTCTATGATATGAACTTGCGGACAATGCATAACACTCTTTGAACACTGGGCCCCCTGTGTCAGATATAATGTGTTCTTTGTTTTTTTTTCTTATGCAGGGGAATGTGAACACTTTCATAATAGTTATTACATGCCTGATGGAATGGGCGATGTGACCTCTGCCATTTATCTCCGCATTAAAACATATGGTTACAAACTGTTTTGGCATTGCTGAACACTGTGCTTTTTATGAGGAATAAGTGTACATCACCGTTTTTGCTCATAAATCTCTGCACGATATGGTCAAATTTTCATGACAAATACGTCACAAACCAGATTATTTTCACGAATATAAAAGTGTAAGCGATTCGAGGCGGGCACGAGGAGGACATGTGGTATATGATAGGAGGAATGCGCTGATACGGTGCAGATCCACCAAACCAAGTGTACTAACATTGGGATTTATGGGCCTTGAGACAGCATGTATTAATCCTGGGCGAATTTTGCAAAATTTGACTGACATACTTGGTGAAAAATATATAAATATGTTGAGCCCCTGTGGAATGCATAATGATATCAGTTTCCATAAGAATATAGATATTAATTTGAACTATTAGCACAGGAATGAAAATATTGGATTTTCCCTCACGAGAGGGAATTGTTTTTTCATAAAATGAAATATGATGTAAAATACAGGGCTCACAAACACAATTGGTTTAAGAATGAATGATGACTCGTTCATATTTTAAAGAAAGCACTCTATTCAAGATTTGTAAAACTGCAGAATAAAATCCTGTAAATTGTAATAGAGGAATTCTAACTATTCACTGTTTTTCTTTTCAGTTATCTCGTGATGCAACAAAGTTATACATAAATTTGTATGTGACTGCTCCGTCCAGTGGGTGTTGGAAAATCGTGTTTGAGACTTTTTAAACATTAGAAGCAGCTGTCATGGGAATCTTTGTTGAATTGGTCTGAGCTTTGTGTCATACCAAGATCTGTGCTATACAGACAAACAACATTTAATCAATTGCCAATATGCCAAATTGTAAAATGAGCTAGTATACCCTAGGCGTTTGATAGTATCCTCCATATTTTTGTGAGCTCTCTTCATTTTTCTTTCTGCATCAGTTAAATGCTTCTCGATGGTGATTCTGTGCTGTTCAGGGGTGAGGCTCTTTAACCATTGATGAGACGGTGTGGACAGGTCCATGTTCCATCTGTGACTTGTGGAGGGAAGCAGGTCCATGCCCCATCTGTGACTTGTGGAGGGAAGCAGATCCATGTTCCACCTGTGACTTGTGGAGGGAAGCAGGTCCATGCCCCATCTGTGACTTGTGGAGGGAAGCAGGTCCATGCCACGTTTGGTATTATGTGCAGATGGTATGATATCAAAATCCCTTTTCTTGTTCAATTTGGGATGTCTCTCCCATGTTTTATATATGGGCTGAATGTTCCATGCGTCCTCATTGAAATCCAGTCTTCTTCTGGCACCATTCCTATTTGGATTTCCCATTTTCATGCCACTTGGTTCTGGTGTCCTCCAAACTCCCCTGTCTTTAGGTTTATCATATCTTTGTATACTTCCATCTGTGAACACCTGTGACTTGTATACAACAGGCTCCATATTATTCTGGTCGGCCAACCTGTCCCTGCTATAGCTGCTATAGCGAGGTTTGGGGCGTAGCAATTTGTCTGTCTTAAATGCTCTATCTTTGATATTTACTGGCTTACTTATTTGGTGATCACCCCATACTTGCTGAATCTGTCGGTTAATCTCAAAAGGCTTGGTCAGATCATCCGGCCAGGTGGAGTGATTATTGTCTATCCATGAGGGTGAGGGTATGGGCTCGCCCCATCTTCCCCCTGGCCACCAAGCGGGCCAGGTTCTATACATCCCTGTGTATCTCTGCGTTAATATCACCCCACTCTAACTTAACGTGAAAGGTAAATGCCTTATATATGTCAGCAAGCTGCTGCTAGATTAAATCCATCACTATGTAACTCATCGCAATATATTATGGAATCTCCTCCATTATATGAAGTTCAATAGAGTGAAAAAAAAGTTTTCCGATTCACATTAACTCAGTCCATACACTCCTTTAAATCAATTTGAGAGTGCTATGGTCTAAAATGGTTGAGATTTGTCAAATGTGAGTAATCTGTTTGTGGATGTTTTGGCTGCATAAATCAGAGCGACACTACGCTGTGTCCATGTCCACTGTCAGCCATGGTGAGATGAATAGAGTGTTTGGATGTAGTGAGCGTGTCTAGAGAGCGTGTCCAACCACCCTCCCCAAACATATCGCCATGGGGCAGCGCAGTTTCTACTACACACAAATTAAATCGTTTTTGTTGCCCCCTTTTCAATTGTATGCCTTCTCTTGTATTTGAAACATAATGGACATCTGATAAATAAATGCAAATGGTAGCATATTGCAGGATGCAAATAATATTCTCTCCCCCAGCTCAATATGATATATATCCAACAGTCCTGTTCGCCCAACACAATAGGTTAGATTTATTCAAATGAGCCCTATTATTTGTACATCTTATCCCCAGCAAAGTAAGTGCGTCATTGGCACACTTCACATAGCAAAAGCTTTCTGGTGGTCAAAGAAGAAGAGATCGTTTTGTGTTTGCAAATATGACACAGCATAAAATACATCAATCGTCGCTTTGTTAATGCAAATCCTATTTTGTTTCTGTTGGTTATTATGATGATTGTAAATTGTGTGAGGATAATGACTTCTTTGATTTAACAGCACATGTGGTGCCACTTTTCTACCCTGCAATTTGTTTGATGCAGAATAAACACTTGGCGTGTGATGATTACATGCTGCCCCGCAATCTGTGCTAAGAGATAACCCCTATCATTGTATGGGGACGCATTTCACACATTATTTCCCTAACACTAGTTTGTGGTTTTTCACACAGGGACATTTGTGCGTCAGGTATGTCAGGATCGACATCGGGGTCAAGCCAGGTAGTTTGCAGGACTATATGATTAGTGCCAAGTTAGTGGTGCCCTGGGGTTTCAACAAAACTTGTTCAGATCTTTGCTGGCTTTGATACCAATCTGCCACTGTTTGTGTCATTATGTGCACACACGCCCATGACACTATTTTGCACATTTTGGACCGTATAAAACTAAATGTGAAGAAATAGCTGGAGAATCCACAAGCCCATTTCATACATTACATATATTACTGCCGCTTCAGTGATCATTCTTGCCACTGCAAAACTTCTGCAAACACTTGTACTGGACATATGTTCAATCTGAGAGCAATAATATATTATATTGCAATAATATATTATATTGCTCTCAGGTTCAATTCGCACAAATCCATCCATTTATTTTTTGATAAGATTCACTAGAAAATATATTCAATTTTATTATTTCTTATATATTTTGCTAGACTGCAAATTTGTACTTTCCATGAAACCTGGCAGCTGGTATTTTTGGATGACATACAGAATAGCACGGTACACATACCAATCAACAGGTTCCATGAAGACACATATAAATACTACTAAAATATCATTAAGTGATGTGTTTTTACTTAAGAGAGAGAACCTGATTAGATGAAATCGAATTATATGCCACTTTCCTGAAATATATATGCCTCTATGGTCAATTTCTCTTAAATAAATAACATATGGTTCCGTACCAATAATTATACTAAGGAATGTTAGGGAGACTGATAAACTATTTAGTTTTTAACCTTTAAATACCTCTGATATTTGCCACTACTGATAGATTATATGATCAACACAAATCTGCTCATAAAAAATAACACCTCACATTGTCCATAGGGATTGACAGAAAACACAAATACAAAACAAAAAACAAACAAAAAACAAACAAAAAACAAAAAACACAAACAAAAACAAAACAAACAAACAAACGAGCAAATGAATAACAGATAATAATAATAATAACAATAATAATAATAATTTGTATAGCGCTATTTCAGACTAGGTCTACTCATGGCGTTTTTAGTTGAATATTGGTAGGTATCACCTCCGGGTCAGGGCATTCCAGTTTTTTGGAGCATATACCATAAACGCCCTATCTCCATATGTATTGGAAATTGTTCATAGAAGTCCTGGGAACTATGTACTCATTATTTCCATTAGACCTTAGATCCTTTACCCTTTTTAGGGACTAGTAGTTGGGATAGATAATTAGGGGCAAAGCCATTTTGTACTTTCCACGTTAATAGAGCCATTTTAAAGTCAATTAATTCTAGTCTCAAAAGGTAGCCAGTGTAGGCCCATCAATTTTTGGGTTATATGGTCCCTTACTTGAAAGTAAAAGGGAAATTATAATAATAAATGACTAATACTTGAAATTACTATATTATTAACACATTAATTGGCAAATGAAATAATAAACCAAATATAAACGTAAGAGCATCTTTAAAGTGACGGCATGTCAGCTTCTCCAATAGTATGGAACCACCTCTTCCTGAATAAACTACTTTGAGGAGAATTCCATGACTGTTTTGCCTGTGATGGTAAGTAATTAAGGTGCAAGTAGTAATGGTATCCACTTTCTAAATACAAATGAGAATTTTTCTAAATCTTATTTTTCATTTACATATTCTTGAAGAGCTAGGCAATTTTTTTTAGTGAAATGGCCACTGGGCCCAAATGAACAAAAGCCAAATTCACTGCGAGAGATCCCTCGAGCTCGATGGCCAGGTAAGGTGTCTCATCTTGTGACCGGATCATGGTAGGATAACTTCAAAGTCATGTGCGGAACCATGGACTAGTCTCGCCGCTCCGAATGATGACAGTTTATAGACAGACAGCTGTGAGGCTTAATAAAAGACTGTTCACGTCTGATTCATGGTATGAATCTGTGTCAAAAGTGTCACAAAGTGAAAAAAGATGTTATTCTACAAAGTACATTTCCCATTCCGAATATTGCATGGATCAAGTCAGGTTAGTGCACCTATCTTTTGCCAGGGTTACAAATTGCAGCTGAAGATTTGATTGGGCAAAACTGAACATGTGCATGTGAGAGCCCTCCTGTCAAATATCAAAATCAGATCAGCTTGGTGTCAATTACACTCAATTTTTTTTTATTGGCATATTTCCATCGCACACGATAAAAACCATGTCAGAAGCATGAATTGTGAAATCTGGCTGACATACAATGATACATACAGGGCTTGAATCATTATAGTGTACTTGTTAATGTTATACTCATGCCCGACAGTTTTCCTTCACTACCAGTTACTGCCAATTACAGCAGCTAAGCTTGAGAGGGCCCTTGTAGCCACTGGCAGTCGTGGTTTACTTCATCAGTGGAAACTAGTCATTGACGGGTACTGAAGTACGTAGTGTATTTCAGTTTGTATACTACTATCACTAGTATGGTCGAAGATCTCCCTGTACAAGTACACAATAAAATATTGAAAGCCTCACCCTTGGGCTATGAAAAAATGTTAATGGTGTGTTTATGACCCTTGACCATATCAGGTCATCTTTCAAACATTTTAACCAGTGTGAAAGTAACACTGGTAGCAGTGGGAGTCAAACCCACCACCTCCCGTCCTTCACTAATGTAACCATTTAAAATCTTTTTGCCCTACCAACTGTGCTAATCTTGGACTATGCAATAATAAATGATGAAATGACAAAGTGCATAGTCAGTAACTATACTGTACATAAACTGTCATGGTAAGAAATATGCTTGATGAATTAAAACCAAATTTTATGTTAACAATGGAGGTATTTGCTCATCCACACCGATTATAATTTTTATATTTTCTTTCCAGAAAATTTGACTATGAAAATTTTCTCTCAACACTTTTACTGCCAAAAGAGTGCAGGGCTGCAGTGTTTGCCATCAGAGCATTCAATGTAGAAGTAGCACAGGTAAATGGATTCTTTATTAAGATCTTAAAATGTACAATTTCTTTATGAAAATTTGTGATATTTTTTGTTGATTGAAAGCATCATTTTAGATTTTCAGTTGACAAGTCAATAAATCAATTGCACATGGTGGCATGATGTATACTTTGAAAATTCATTTTATATATCAATACTGTCTGATATATGTATAATTTTCGAAGATTTGTTGTCAGACATTTCATTGTTTTAGATTAGGGACATAGTATCAGACAAAACAATTGGGTTGATGAGAATCCAATTTCAGAAGGATGCTATAGAAGGTATATATAAGGTCAGTTCATGATTTTAGAGAATTGATGGGGTACAATCTGTTTATTTAGATATAGGAAGAGGAAATACAACATTAAAGATATTGATAACCATTTCATTCATACTTCTTTTACAGGATAGTCCTCCAAATACACCAGTGTCTTTAGAGCTGTCAAGGGTATGTTGTTGATGACTAAATCAAGACATTATAAAAATATGAGTTACTTTAAGTAAGATACAGCAATGAAATGTTGTGTATATATTTATTTTATTTTACAAACCCTACAACTAGCTATAGGCATTGTGTTTTGATTTTGTTGATCACATCATTATCATTATTTATTACATGTAAGACTTCTTTCTGTCGACAGGCATTGAAGAAACACAAGCTGTCAAAGCGGTGGATGATGCGAATATTAGAGGCTAGGGTAGGTCTTTTGATATGGTTTTTATATATCAAAGAATTAGCTTCAGTATAATTAGGTACTTTACAAATATTTCATTCTGTGATTACAGCAAGAAAATATGAATGGACAATCCTTTTTCAAGATTGAAGAATTAGAAGAATATGCAGAGAAATCAGTGTCCAGCATCAATTACCTCATTTTAGAATCTCTTGGTAAGATATTAATCTCATTTTCAAGACCACATATTTAACTGCAATATGCAAGGATTTGCATTATGAGGTACTGGATTGTTTAAAAATGTGAAATCTCTTTGGGAAATGCAATTAATGTTTTGAATTTAAAAAGCACTTAATACAAGTGATCTGAGATATCAATACTTACCGGTACTCTTGTCATAATTCTTCTCCTTGATTAACACAAAAAAAATGTAAAAAGTGGAAACAAATATTAATATATTATTGAGCTGAAAGTTCATAAGCAAATAAGTAGAGGTAAATGGCTTGCAGGAGTTGAGGATGTTAATGCAGATCATGCTGCAAGTCATATTGGAAAAGCACAGGGTTTGACAACAACACTCCGGGCAACACCATACCATGCCAATAGAGGGCACTGCTATCTACCCACACAACCAATGTTAACAGTAAGTCACCTTCATACATCACATGCTTAAATGCATTTAAATTTTGGCAATTTTTTGTGAAGGACAATCAGGATTGATTGGTTTGTAATGAAAAAGAATTCAGCACAATGTAATTTTTTTTGTCAGATAGAAATCTGCCACTGGGACTTAATCCTAATCCTTTGAGAAAAGTGACAGGTGATCTTTCTTTTCATTTTCACATACTTTAGATGTCTCAAACCATAGTTGGTGGTTATCAGTCAGGTGGTACTGGAATGAGAAGCAAATTACAGCTTTATCGCTTCATTTATTTATCATTTCCCATCGTAGTCATTCCACAATAACCTGCAATCTCAACAAGTGTTGATTTTAAAAAATCAAGCTCGCGTAAGTTTGCAACAATCCCAATCTTCTTACTCTACTACGCACTCACAAATCACTTCTCAAACAAAAGCGACATCTGACGGTGTAATCAGAATTAATCAGCCAAAACATGGCCGCCATGGACCGATAATCGGGGTAGGCTCCATTGACTTACGGCTTAATCACCTTGAAACCTCAAACATCTAGCCCTAAAGGCAAAACAAACGCGAGCGAAAATAATATATACAGAAAATATATTTCAAAGTGGGTGGTTAAATTTGGTATATTAGGAGAAAATGTGCACTGTTATATTAGTTTTAACATGTGACCATTTGGCATTTGATTTGGGAAGTACATGCATATGAATCACAAACCTTGTTCAGGCTTTTCTATGTTAAAACAGAATTGCCAAAGCATTCTAATTTATACCATATAGACAATACCAAAATGAAGACAACACTGGAGAAATAAGGAACTACGAAACACTGTGCAGATAATGTTTGGTTTGTTTCAGCATGGTGTATCTCAGGAAGATGTATTTAGAGGATGTGAAGAACAACGCATGAAGGACCTGGCTTATGATATAGCTAGTTCTGCCCATCAACATCTGCAAATGGTCAGTTATTTTACCATCTTTGAAATTACTTACATGCTCAGATTTTTTAGCTGGTTTTTAAGGGGTTTTGCTGAAATATTTACTTAAATGCATGAACATTTTATTTATAGATTGCAGGAATTACTAGCTATGTATTTAAAACAAAATTAATTTTAAGGGCAGTAAAAATTAAACTAAATGTAATTCTTACCAAAATTATTTGAATTTTATAAAACCTTATTTTCAGGCACGTGATATGAGGGCAAGTGTGCCAAAGATTGCATATCCAGCATATTTATCTACTGTAAGTAGAGTAATCAAATAAATCCTTGACTATCACATAAGTCTTAATGTTTCTATCTCATACACGTTTTAACTGAAAGGATTAAAGCTTACACTACTTAGCATCTGGTAGTCACCTCAGTAATCTGAACTTATTTGTAATGTTGTACCCACATACAGTACGTTTTAGGGAATAATACAGACTGAGTGCTTCCATCACATAACCAACCCCAATATCATCATCTCATGACTTCACAGCAAAACTTAATCTCCATGACCTAACCCAAAAATTACTCTCACACACTGGAATTGCACTTGCCTTACAATAAGGTACAGGAGCTGAGTGTGTCAAGGACTAACCCATGTAAATCTATGATGTCTAAGTAGGTCTCATCATGATATAACTGAAATAATATTCCTATTGATAAATATTACAATTCATATAAACACATTACTTTCACCTCACCTTTCACCTGCTAAATATTTCCCTTGTATAGGCTTACAAGCACTACTAACTTAGCCTAATATTAAATGCCACCAAGCTGATAGTATGAATAATTTCACAGCATTAGCATAATGCATCATATGGCTTTATTATGATATCTGCCTGGTACAATAATATCTGCCTGGTACTATTATATGAGCCTGGTACTATGATATCAGCCTGGTACAATGAGATCTGCCTGGTACTATTATATCTGCCTGGTACTGTGATATCAGCCTGGTACAATGAGATCTGCCTGGTACTATTATATCAGCCTGGTACTATGATATCAGCCTGGTACTATGATATCAGCCTGGTACTATGATATCAGCCTGGTACTGTGAGATCTGCCTGGTACTATTATATCTGCCTGGTACTGTGGTATCAGCCTGGTACTGTGATATCAGCCTGGTACTGTGAGATCTTCCTGGTACTTTGATATCAGCCTGGTACTATGAGATCTGCCTGGTACTATTATATCAGCCTGGTACTATGATATCAGCCTGGTACTATGATATCAGCCTGGTACTGTGAGATCTGCCTGGTACTATTATATCTGCCTGGTACTGTGATATCAGCCTGGTACTATGATATCAGCCTGGTACTATGATATCAGCCTGGTACTTTGATATCAGCCTGGTACTATGAGATCTGCCTGGTACTATTATATCAGCCTGGTACTATGATATCAGCCTGGTACTATGATATCAGCCTGGTACTATGAGATCTGCCTGGTACTATTATATGAGCCTGGTACTATGATATCAGCCTGGTACTGTGAGATCTGCCTGGTACTATTATATCAGCCTGGTACTATGATATCAGCCTGGTACTATGAGATCAGCCTGGCACTATTATATCTGCCTGGTACTGTGATATCAGCCTGGTACTATGATATCAGCCTGGTACTATGATATCAGCCTGGTACTATGATATCAGCCTGGTACTGTGAGATCTTCCTGGTACTATTATATCAGCCTGGTACTGTGATATCAGCCTGGTACTGTGAGATCTGCCTGGTACTATTATATCTGCCTGGTACTGTGATATCAGCCTGGTACTGTGATATCAGCCTGGTACAATGAGATCTGCCTGGTACTATTATATCAGCCTGGTACTATGATATCAGCCTGGTACAATGAGATCAGCCTGGCACTATTATATCTGCCTGGTACTATGATATCAGCCTGGTACAATGAGATCAGCCTGGCACTATTATATCTGCCTGGTACTGTGATATCAGCCTGGTACAATGAGATCTGCCTGGTACTATTATATCAGCCTGGCACTATGATATCAGCCTGGTACAATGAGATCTGCCTGGTACTATTATATCAGCCTGGTACTATGATATCAGCCTGGTACAATGAGATCTGCCTGGTACTATGAGATCTTCCTGGTACTGTGATATCAGCCTGGTACAATGAGATCTGCCTGGTACTATTATATCAGCCTGGTACTATGATATCAGCCTGGTACTATGATATCAGCCTGGTACTGTGAGATCTGCCTGGTACTATTATATCAGCCTGGTACTATAATATCTGTCTGGTACTATAATATCTGCCTGGTACTATTATATCTGCCTGGTACTATATGATCTGCCTGGTACTATGAGATCTTCCTGGTACTATGATATCAGCCTGGTACTGTGAGATCTGCCTGGTACTATTATATGAGCCTGGTACTATTATATCTGCCTGGTACTGTGATATCAGCCTGGTACTATGAGATCTTCCTGGTACTATTATATCAGCCTGGTACTGTGATATCAGCCTGGTACTATTATATCTGCCTGGTACTATGAGATCTTCCTGGTACTATGATATCAGCCTGGTACTGTGAGATCTGCCTGGTACTATTATATGAGCCTGGTACTATTATATCTGCCTGGTACTGTGATATCAGCCTGGTACTATGAGATCTTCCTGGTACTATTATATCAGCCTGGTACTGTGATATCAGCCTGGTACTATGATATCAGCCTGGTACAATGAGATCTGCCTGTTACTATTATATCAGCCTGGTACTATGAGATCTTCCTGGTACTATTATATGAGCCTGGTACTATTATATCTGCCTGGTACTGTGATATCAGCCTGGTACTATTATATCAGCCTGGTACTGTGATATCAGCCTGGTACTATGGTACTAATATATCACCCTGGTACTATTATATCTTCCTGGTACTATTATATCTGCCTGGTACTATGATATCAGCCTGGTACTATTATATCAGCCTGGTACTGTGATATCAGCCTGGTACTATTATATGAGCCTGGTACTATTATATCTGCCTGGTACTGTGATATCAGCCTGGTACTATTATATCAGCCTGGTACTGTGATATCAGCCTGGTACTGTGATATCAGCCTGGTACTATGATATCAGCCTGGTACAATGAGATCTGCCTGGCACTATTATATCAGCCTGGTACTATAATATCTGCCTGGTACTATAATATCTGCCTGGTACTATTAGATCTGCTTGGTACTATCATATCAGCCTGGTACTATCATATCTGCCTGGTACTATTAGATCTGCTTGGTACTGTGATATCTGCCTGGTACAATGAGATCTGCCTGGTAATATTATATCAGCCTGGTACTATAAGATCTGCCTGGTACTATGTGATCTGCCTGGTACTATTATATCAGCCTGGTACTATTATATCAGCTTGGTACTATTATATCAGCTTGGTACTATTATATCAGCCTGGTACTAATATATCAGCTTGGTACTATTATATCACCCTGTTACAATGAGATCTGCCTGGCACTATTATATCAGCCTGGTACTATAATATCTGCCTGGTACTATAATATCTGCCTGGTACTATTAGATCTGCTTGGTACTATCATATCAGCCTGGTACTATCATATCTGCCTGGTACTATTAGATCTGCTTGGTACTGTGATATCTGCCTGGTACAATGAGATCTGCCTGGTAATATTATATCAGCCTGGTACTATAAGATCTGCCTGGTACTATGTGATCTGCCTGGTACTATTATATCAGCCTGGTACTATTATATCAGCTTGGTACTATGAGATCTGCCTGGTACTATGTGATCTGCCTGGTACTATTATATCAGCCTGGTACTATTATATCAGCCTGGTACTATTATATCAGCTTGGTACTATTATATCACCCTGGTACTATGTGATCTGCCTGGCACTATTATATCAGCCTGGTACTATTATATCAGCCTGGTACTATAATATCTGCCTGGTACTATGATATCTGCCTGGTACTATAAGATCTTCCTGGTACTATGGTACTATTATATCTGCCTGGTACTATTATATCAGCCTGGTACTATAATATCTGCCTGGTACTATTATATCTGCCTGGTACTATTATATCTGCCTGGTACTATAATATCAGCCTGGTACTATTATATCAGCCTGGTACTATTATATCAGCCTGGTACTGTGATATCAGCCTGGTACTATGTGATCTGCCTGGTACTATTATATCAGCCTGGTACTATTATATCAGCCTGGTACTATTATATCAGCTTGGTACTATGATATCAGTCTGGTACTATAATATCAGTCTGGTACTATAATATCAGTCTGGTACTATAATATCAGTCTGGTACTATAATATCAGTCTGGTACTATAATATCAGTCTGGTACTATAATATCAGCCTGGTACTATTATATCAGCTTGGTACTATTATATCAGTCTGGTACTATTATATCACCCTGGTACTATGTGATCTGCCTGGTACTATTATATCAGCCTGGTACTATTATATCAGCCTGGTACTATTATATCAGCCTGGTACTATTATATCAGCCTGGTACAATGAGATCAGTCTGGTACTATTATATCAGTCTGGTACTATTATATCACCCTGGTACTATGTGATCTGCCTGGTACTATTATATCAGCCTGGTACTATTATATCAGCCTGGTACTATTATATCAGCCTGGTACTATTATATCAGCCTGGAACAATGAGATCAGTCTGGTACTATAATATCAGTCTGGTACTATAATATCAGTCTGGTACTATAATATCAGTCTGGTACTATAATATCAGTCTGGTACTATTATATCACCCTGGTACTATGTGATCTGCCTGGTACTATTATATCAGCCTGGTACTATTATATCAGCCTGGTACTATTATATCAGCCTGGCACTATAATATCAGCCTAGTACTATTATATCTGCCTGGTACTATGATATCAGCCTGGTACTATGTGATCTGCCTGGTACTATTATATGAGCCTGGTACTATAATATCAGCCTGGCACTATTATATCAGCCTGGTACTATGAGATCTTCCTGGTACTATGGTACTATTATATCAGCCTGGTACTATTATATAAGCTGGTACTATACTATCAGCCTGGCACTATTATATCAGCCTGGTACTATGAGATCTTCCTGGTACTATGAGATCTTCCTGGTACTTTGGTACTATTATATCAGCCTGGTACTATAATATCTGCCTGGTACTATTATATCAGCCTGGTACTATAATATCAGCCTGGTACTATCATATCAGCCTGGTACTATTATATCAGCCTGGTACTATCATATCAGCCTGGCACTATTATATCAGCCTGGTACTATGAGATCTTCCTGGTACTATGAGATCTTCCTGGTACTTTGGTACTATTATATCAGCCTGGTACTATAAGATCTGCCTGGTACTATTATATCAGCCTGGTACTATAATATCTGCCTGGTACTATCATATCAGTCTGGTACTATAATATCTGCCTGGTACTATCATATCAGTCTGGTACTATAATATCTGCCTGGTACTATCATATCAGTCTGGTACTATAAGATCTGCCTGGTAATATTATATCACCCTGGAACTATGAGATCTTCCTGGTAATATTATATCTGCCTGGTACTATTATATCAGCCTGGTGTTATAATATCTGGTATTATAGTATCTGGTACTATGATATTAACCTGGTGATATGATTTCTGCCTGGTACTATAATATCAACTTGATGCAATTATATTTATCAGCCTGGTACTTAAGCATCAGCCTGAAAATATGACTGCGGCCATACATTAACATTAAGTCATGGTTTCAGGCTGAATCTAAAGTACCAGGCTGCAGCCATACACTAGCATTATGTCTAAATTACTCAGAATCAGTCACTTATATATATATATATATATTTTTTCAAGGTGTCTGTGGAGGCATATTTGAAGAGTTTACAACAAGCAGACTTCAATCTCTTTGATGGACGCTTACAACAGAGAAATAGCTGGTTGCCACTGTCATTATGGCTGCAGAAGAGGAAAAAGACTTACTAAATATTAAATTAATTATGTTTATACAGATAAATTATTATAATTGTGATTTGCAACACTTGTTACATTGAATCCAGTCTTCCTTTTTTTCATTTAACTGTAATGACATATGTGGACAATAAGAAAATATAATTAAAGTAATAAAGATGACATAATTTATTGTATTGTCATTCTGTTTGTTTTATAATTTATGGCAATATTCTAATTTGAGACATGTTTTATATCCAGCTTTGCTCCTCACTTTAATCAATGTTAAACGACAGTCAATTATAAATTCAGGGTAAAGATTTAAAGAACAATGAAGAATTTGATGTTAATGTTAATCTTATATAGTAAGAAAAGGTTTTCTTAAATGGAAAGTTCATATATTATATGTTTATCAACTTTAAGCCAAAATTGCATGTCAAGTTTATTAAAATGTGTATGGACATGCCAAGCTAGTGCTTCTTTTTCTGAAAATGCAAAAAAAAAAATCTGAAACCATAGAATCTATATACAAAGCCACAAAACCATTTTTAGTTACTTCCAGGATCATTCTTTGATACAAACCCAAGATCTTACCACAGTCCAAATGAATGACCATACTGAAATTTACCTTGAAGTCTCTTTTTTAAATGAATTCTTTTTAAAGTAAATCTAGTTTAATAAAAGAGCAAAGCTCACACCATGGTGACAAAGTTAAATGGGAGCATAGATTATGGTGTAGTGGGGTAGCGATATGAGATTTGGGTCCTTGTAAATGAATAAATCAATACTATTATTGACTGAATTATGTAAGGATGGGAACTTGACAGTATGATGCTTCAGTACATGTGTGTATACATATATATGCTCCATTACCAGACTGACAACTACGCGGTGGAATTTAGTGGCCATTCATCAGCAATCCCATAATAGGGACTTGGGGAAGGGGCACATTTATTCAGTAATTAAGCAAAGTTTATACTCTAATTTTCATGTTTTCTGAGGCTTGTGCACACTATATTTGTGTGCAGAAAATAGCTGAATTATTAATATCTTTGTCCATCATGTCCATATCATCTCCATATTGAATTTGTCAAAGTGAAACCGGGTGAGAGTTAATCACATGCAATCACTTGCAAGGTATTAAGGACTTACATAATCCTGTGCAATATCAAAGTATTTCCTTTTATCATCCGGAAACTATCATTATAAAAAAAAATCTCCTGGGACCTTGAGATATCAGTCAAGGTCATTCATATGCAATCCCATAGGCCATACAAGGGAGTTGAGGGACAAATACACACATCTGATATCAAAGCCAAATTATCTGGAAACCATAGTGATACAAAATGTCTCTGACCTTGGAAAATCAGTCAAGGTCACTCATCGGCAATAGTTCTCAACGCCTGATATCAAAGCCAAATACCAATTAGTTCTCAACGTATCAGGAAACCATAAAGTACTGCAGAGACACCAAATTGCTCCTGTGACCTTGAGATCTGGGTCAAGGTCAACCATATTCTATCCCATGTAAGGTATCAAGGACTTACAGTTTCCTGTGCAATATCAAAGTAATCCATCAAACAGTTCTTTTATCATCGAGAAATCATGATACAAAATATCTCATGTGGGCTTGAGAAATCAGTCAAGGTCAGTCATCTGCAATCCCATATAGGGACAAATACTTCTGTCTGATATCAAAGCCAAATACCAAACAGTTCAAGGTCAACCATATGCAATCCCCTTCAAGGTATCAAGGACCTCTGCAATATCAAAATAATCTATCAAATGATTCTCTTGTTATCGTCCAGAAACCATGGTGATACAAAATATCTCCTGTGACCTTGAGAAATTGGTCAAAGTCAGTAATCAACAAACCATGAGAGACACATTCTCTCATCTGATATCAAAGCCAAATACCAAATAGTTCTCAGTGTGATCCGGAAATAAGTAAGTACTGTAGAGATACTAAATTGCTTCTGTGACCTTGAGAAATGGGTCAAGGTCAACCATATGCAATCCCATGCAAGGTATATAGGACTTGCATAATCCTGTGCAATATCAAAGCTATCCATTAAACAGTTCTCTTGTTATCATCCGGAAACCATGACATATAAAAAAATATCTCCTGTGACCTTGACAAATTTGTCAATGTCATTCAGCAGCAATCTCATACAAGAGGGTTGAGGGACACATATTCAAGTCCAATATGAAAGCCAATTACCAAATAGTTCTCCGTGTATCATCTGGAAACCAGCAAATACTATAGAGACACAAAATGGCACCTATGACCTTGAGAACTGGGTCAAGGTCAACCATATTCATTCCCATGCAAGATATTATGGACTTACATAATCCTGTGCAATATCAAAGTAAACCGTCATACGGTTCTCCTGTAATCATCTGGAAAGTTCAGATACAAGGTCTCCCCTCCCCCTTCACGGTGGATCAACAATAAGATATTTTACAATATTCCAAGTATACCATTTATGAAACATCCAAAAGTATACTACCATTTATGAAACATCCAAATGAGATAAATGCTACAACAAATATTGTAAAGAATAATAATAAAAAAATACTTTATTCACATTTATATCAAAGTACATACATTAAATTTATTGCTGCATAAACATAATTTTTGGAATGCTTTCCACTGCAAGTAAGCATCACAATTTTAAATTTCATTCTTTACTTTTAAAATAATAATTCACCAGCATAATCAGAACTATTAACTACATTGTACATGATGCTGATCATACAGGAACCAGAACACTGGTTATAGTACAAAGTTATGTAATACTGGGACCAGTACATATAAAAGTTAAATTTTAATATTAGTACACAGCAAATGTTATACTGGTAACAGTGCAAGTTAACATGAGCGAGTAGTGGTACTGCTCTGATTTTAAGTTAGGTATAACAGGTATAACATACAAGTACTTAACCTTTTACTGTTATTGCTATAACATGTACTGTTATCTTATACATTATGAACGTGCTCTGTTATAACACATACGTCTATACTGTGTACTGATACTATTGCATTATGTACTGGTATCTGTATTTAAAGAACATGTCCTGTTACAAATAGGCCAGGGAAAAAGAAATTGTTTCTCATTACTTATTTTAAATCAGCATCAAAAAAATTTACACTTTTTTATTTAAAATACCACTTGGGATTCATTATTCTTTGAGGTGGAATTTTAAACTTTGAAACTGTTTTCCTAAAAATAATGGCAGGGAAAGGAAAGTGAAATGTACAGATGAGAAACAAGACCTTTATATTCTGACCTTGAGATAAATTACATATAAAAATACTTTGGAACATATAAGTTCAGATGAATATTCAAGTATACAGTATTAGCTGCATCCATGTCAATGAATAATGATGGAAGACCATGACCGTAAACAAACTTCTTATTGCTGGTATGTTTTGTGAATACAAAAGTATTGGCATATGGCACATCATTAGAACAGCGAATGCTAAATGTTGATACATACAGGTCAGCTCCATTTGATTTCTGCAATCTGATGTGCAACCAAAACAATAGAGCAAAACATCCTATATATATAATACTGCCAATATCCAGAAGTAATCAACCAACAAAAATAGGTGATGTAAATCTATGGCTCTTGCTTATATAAATAAAATATTGACAGTGAAAAAAAATTATTACACTTAATCTACATAAAACAGCAGAGCCCCCATGCCAAAAAAATCAAGGTACCTCTCCTGTTCTCAATTTTGATTGAAGTTTTTTTCAAAAATACATAAGCTATAAATTTTTTAATCTGATTTGTATAACTATCATAAATAAGAAAATACATTTCATTATAAGGCGTTCAGAAGCAGGCTATCCAGCATTTCCTTCCCTCATCTTCTAATTCACATTTTTAATCTTTAAGTCTGTGTTGTATGTGATTTTTGACCACATAAAAAAGATTAAGCATTTTGATTGAGAACTGTCCTATTTTTCTATAGACTTTATTTATTAGCCCCAGAGAAATAAGCCATAATCTCTCTGGGTATCATGAATAATTTTTCCTTTTTTAAAAACACATATTCTCTTTCATCAAACCATATTCCCTAGATTTGAGGCTTTTCAGTAATCAATTATGCTTTCAAGAGTGTCAACAAACATTAAA
Source organism: Amphiduros pacificus (assembly GCA_949316495.1). Lineage (NCBI taxonomy): Eukaryota > Metazoa > Annelida > Polychaeta > Phyllodocida > Hesionidae > Amphiduros > Amphiduros pacificus. The sequence continues at coordinate 49,690,877 of OX439001.1, read as the reverse complement.
CTATTTTGATCCCTACACAAATATAGTTTCCACTCTGACCATTACCCCTGCAATTAGATGAAAACAATTAACAAAATATCACAAATCATCTTCAAAAATCTTTTTCTTGACATAAAATGTTGCCAGAATAGGCTGAATTTAATATTCCCTATCAATTAAGAAATCAAGTAAGGTGAATAAACTTGGTAGATATTAAAATGTAACATATACCATGATGATCTCGTTAAAACTTACAATCCATCCCACAAGAAAACTCATTATCAAATCTAAAATGAATTTGGCTCAACCAATTCACACACTAAGTTTACATATATATATATATATATATATATATATATATATATATTGTTATCTAATCATTATCTAATTTTTATATAAAGATAGAACAAAATAATTTTATCACTAAAGGGAAAAATACCAACATCTCTCTCTTGAATTAAAAATATTTTTTTTCATTTTGCCAGTTCTTCAGCTTATCACTTATCATTGAACTTGAGCATCTTTGTGTGACGAATAAACAAGTAATGTTGCTCATACTTAAAAAGGTTTGGTTTACCAGCCTGGTACGTCTATGCATGACTATGACAATTGCACAAAATTTAAAATAACTTGATCTTTACATTTCTTGAAAAAAAACTATATATGTTAACGTCCCTCTTTCTGACCATGGGCAATGTGTGGGGTATATTTTTTTTCTAGAAATACTCATCAAAATTTCCTCCATTCTCAGTCAGCTGTGAGTTTGTTAAATAAATAATGTGTAAACTAATCTGTAAACTAAAAAAAGGTCAAAAAAGAGTTTTTTCCAGCTGTATGATGCATAAATGTTTGTTTGATTCTTACATGAAAACACATCTGCGATGATCCCCTGAGATATTGAGACATTCAAGAAAACTGGGACCATTTATAATCCTCTGAATATATACATTTAAACTGTGCTAACCAATAACTTCACCTTCCCTTTAATTATTAATCATTAAAAAATAAAATCTTTCTTAATTTGGAATAAGGAAGTTAAGCACATAATTACAAACTGTCAACTGATATTTTTTATCACAGCCCATGTACTCAACAATTATTATTATCGCAGTGTATATATTTGATAACATAGTTCACTAATGTGAGCAGACTTAGGGTTTGACCACATCATGATATCAATATAAATCTTAATGAAACCTAAGCAATGAACATCAATAAAACACAACAAAGATCAGGAGGAATACACTCTAAATTAAAACTACATCTGCTTCTGCCCAGACTATGAATATGGGTAATATATAATTGGTTTCTAATAAACAGGCAGACTTCTTTTAATGTTCCCATTGATCTTTTAACCAAAACTTCATAATATAACTATCAAAATTTGATATAAACATACAACTGTGTACTTTCAGTGGGATAATTAATTAATTTGAGAGCAGATTATTATTTTGATCCCACCATAAACATTATATGTTATTATTATAGCTAAATGTTCGGACACTTTATGAAATGTGACAAGTATACTAACTACTGTGTTAGTTTTCTTTTTCAAAGCTGCAATAAAAGCATAAAGAGATCTTGCTGAAGCAATGCACATTCCCCCAAATACATTTATGTATCTGCAGTAGGGTTTATATGGCATAAGTCTGATATTGGTCAAATAAATGTTCAAGTCACAAAACATATAATTTTTCTCATGTTTAAAAAATTAGCAAAAATCCCTAAAATCTACCACCCCCCTACCCCAAACAGAATACCTTGCACAAGCTTATCTTCATTTGGTCCTCTTCATCAAGATTTAAATTCTTGACTCTATGATATATAAGAATGTATAGCAAGTGGAACATATGATTCACATTAATATTAGTCTGAGACCACTGTGCATGATGGAAGCAGACTTCTGCTTTTGTAAGTGCAATAAACTGAATTCATTGTTGTTGAATGTGATATAAGTTCCAAGATATAATTTTATACCTTTTTTCTCATTATCATTTCCAGATTATATTTGCAAGTTCACTGTCTGTTGACGCCCTCCAGTATGGGGACCAAGGCTGCAGTAATTAATAATGTCCCTTGCACTTGAGTTTAAGTTCTGTTCCAGTTCCTTTGATTCCTAGGCTTTGGAATATCTCAAAAAGCATGTATGTTTGTGTATCATAACCTTCTTATGATGCAAAGGACTTGATCTAACAGAATAATATTGATGTACCGGTAACTGTTTTTTTTAGTTCTTATTACCGTAGTAGATGGCCTCATTGTTAAATTTGTTGATTGTTTTATGGAAAAACATAATTTACCAAGAAAAGTTATTTCAAACAAAATTCACAAGCTTTTGACAATTACAAATAACTTAAACATGATTTTATGGTAGACATAACACTTTCGTTCCTTATGCTGATCACAGGAAGTAATAAGAAAAGATAAAATATTTTTTTCTTTAAAGTGCAGACCATGCTTTAATTGCAGTTATTTTGAAACTTTTTTCAACCATGATATAATAATTTACTATGAAAATTTAGAAGGCCAGATTCTGAATTGTAGACAGGTCATGTGAGCAGTAATAGGGAAATGTCAAATTTTCCGAGTAAAATACATGAAAATACAATGGGGTCTTATGTCAATAACTGGTTGGTTTGAAAAGGGCTACTTACAAGGATTAAATGACTGAGGTTTGAAATAGGGGTTCTATCATTAATATAAGGCTATTATTAATATAAGGCTCTCTTTGGTACCTTTTCCACTTTTACACTATCCTGGATTGTACACATATGCCACATATGAAATCTGAAACAATAAAAGCATTGAATATCATAAGCTTACTTCCTGTGTCTAACATACTGGAGAGTCTAGCCAGTGCTCTCACTTCATTTCCTGCTTTTTTACACAACTTAAGTTACATGGTAAAGTTTTGCTGAGTGTCTACATGTATATATACACCAAGCTTTACTGCGGTTCAAAATTTTCTTTTTTTTTCAGTAAACTGGGTCATTAATAATAGAATGGGTTTAGTTCACCGTGTAAAATATAAAATTTCAGACCACTTCGATAAAGAAAATGAAGTTCTTTCTTTTACACCATGCAATCTATTTTGTTCTATTTATCAAATCCTTTGCATCAACATTCTCCTTCCAACCCTTAAGAAGCTTAACCAATATCCACATTTGAATAAATGTTTTTTTGGAGTTAATGACATTTTGGAATGGTGACAGACAGATATAATATCCCAGAGATTGAATCCACTGTAGAAAGAATCTTGATCTCATTCTTTAGTCTTGTGACATCTCTGTGTTATTGTTGTCCTCCTTTCGAGTTTTCAGGAAATTTCGAAATTCGGATGTGAAATGTTTTTCTTCGTAAATGTACTCCAAGTCACCATTATTGTTCTCAGCACCTAAAAAAATGTATCACTTTATTCAAATAAATGGAATTACATTAATCTGTGTTTTATATACTTGAAACACGCCTATATACCTGTCTGCAGTATATCTGTACTTTCATGTATTTTACTGGCTGTCAGTGACATAACTGATTTAAAAATTGCAAATCTGTCAAAGTTCATGGCACATCAGGCCACTTACCACTCTAAGGTCATTCTACACACCAAATATTCTCTGATGATACATATGACATTTTTAAAAGCTAATTTTGTATGATTATGTAAATAATATATTCTATCACTCATTCCCACACCCATAACATTATGAAATTTATCACTTCTCATACATATTAAGCAGAATCTGGTGCTTCATTCACTCACTAAACTGCACTAATTGTCTTACACATTTCCAATATTGCTTTTTACATTGCAAATTTTGACACCTGTGTGCATGCATGCACCCATGCAATCAAAATCCAATTTGGATAGGACGTTAACATGAAAGGGAAGATCTACATGTGAGTTGTAAATGGTATCTATTTACATGTGAGTTGTAAATAGATACCATTGATGTCTCTAGTGCTCTGTTTTTGTTTGCTGAAGTGATCGACCATACTCGAGTGACAGTGTAAAGCAGTGGTATCTATATTGTAAACACAACGTATATCTAAAATCCAAAAATCAAATTTCAATTCCAGAAGAAGTTTTTAATCAAATCTACTTCCAGATTAAATGTTTGCTATACTTTTGAAAAACATCGAAAATTCAGATATGACACCTGTATCAAATACATGAACAGATGAAGACTATATGAAAATGTTCACATGGTTTGAAAATGATTACCTAAATAACTTCTGATATGTGAGATCAAGACTTGCATATGGTACTTCCCCATTAGCATAAATAATATAATCACTTCAGAATCTATGAATAACTTAGCACATTTTGTTGTACTTATAAGGCACAAGACATACTCAAAGCTATTGACATATTATACTTAAGCCATGATAAACGTACTTGTTGGAACCATAACTCTGAGGGGATTAGTGGTCATCTGAGAAGTGGCGCCACCTGTATCCTCGAATCTAACTTGTTCTTCATCAGCATCATTGATTGTTTCATCCAAAGTCATGCCTGGGAGAGGAGACTTCATACTTGGAGATGTAGGGAAGTCTTCTCTATCGGAGTCTGAATCATCGGAATCCTTGGCATCATCCATTATAGCTCTGTAGGACTCTTCAGGAAGCTGTGGTAATGGCTTTTCCCTGGCACTTCTGCAGTTTGGTCTTGGAGGAGGTTCTGGTGGCACTGCAAATAGGCAAGGCAAGCAGCAGAGCATAAGTCTTCTGCAACACTAATATATAAAAAAAAAAGTAAACCTCAACAGATGTCATTTGCGATTTTAATTTTGGTTGATCAGTTTTCAATCATGCTGTCATGATTGCAACTGGAGAAACCTTGTCACAACATACTTCAAATAATGTACCAAACGTATAAGGGAGATTTCTGGCTGATATATTTTTTAGATAAGACTTAACATCAACCCATGACACAACCTATCATTAGCAAGGATTACTCCCCCATCTAAAAGTGTGTTAAAGCCAATCAGAAATTACTGTGAATGGAGACTTGGAATTCATGATTTTCTACCATTCATTGTTAGTGATAGGTTTGATCTGCTTTGATCTGTTTGATCTGCTTGTAATGCTTTTAAGAAAACATAGGCCTGAACTAAGCATTGCTTTTTGTAAAGTTTGCAAACATTTCCTGTTCTGTGAATATTTGATCACCTTTGAAGGTGAACTGGTTGAGTAACTTTGTGCAGTTAATTACAAAGGTTAATAGGAAGTAATAAAACTGCATAAAACAGACCTTAAAGACGATTCTCTTATTTCTGGTTGAAAAGTTTTTTGTACAGAACAAGTGATTAAGTGAGTGCATTCCTTAAATTTTCCATTGATTTAATATATGTGTATCAAACAAAGTTCTCTTATGATAAACAGTTCTTATGCAATCATTCAACATAAATTAATAATTTCCATGTGATCATTCTGTGGTGATGATGCTGCAGGATATTGGTTTAATGGCCACATCATATCTTGGCTCTTTGAATGCCATGGTACTGAAAATTAAATACAAGATTTTGGAAATGGCCTCTGACTTTTGACTATAAATCAAGACCACCTGTTTTTAAATCCGTGGCATGAATGTTTATGGCCCTGATGTAATTAGTTTTTTAGAAACTATTTTAAGATAAGTAGCTTAATAGATAGTATAATAAAAAGTGATATCTTTAGCCAACAAGAATAGCATTAGAGACATCAGGATAGAAGGCAACAAATATATATACTTGGATCTATGTTATACATGTCAGCACTATAAAGAAAGGAAATCCTCAGATTATGTAAGTGACTTCTCAAGCAATATGAATGTGGTTGTTATTTTAAGCATATCAATTTTTTTATTATAATATCACAAGAAGTGGGGAATCTCTCAACTCTAGTTTGCTGTGAGTCCTGAGTACTTACTGTTGCCTGGCCTTGGGATTGGTGGCAGTGGCATAGAGCGACGCGCCCCCCGTTCTATGGTAGGCACAGGACTAAGATCAGCTGCGAAGCCCGGTGAGTTCGGTAACGAACGCGATTGACCAAGAGGAGATTTGCCCTGTAAAAGTTTACCATTTTAACTTAATTCAAGTACTTATAATATATGCATAAAAACATTAATATTTTATCAGAAAGAAATAAGGCTAATATTTCTGCCACATCAAAATCTCAGGATGGATGGATGGATGGATGGATGGATGGATGGATGGATGGATGGATGGATGGATGGATGGATGGACAGATGGAAGCCAATATCATTGCTACCACACCACTTGGTCATATGGAGCTAAACATATACCAGAAAATTTATATTTTCCTGGTTCCATGATAGGAAAAAATAGGTGCTTACTCAAACATGGTTTGCATTTATGCTAATTAAATGGTAACACAAGACCAAAATAAAGTTTAACCAAATCACCATTTGTTGTTGCTGCCAGTTAAATATCCTGTGAGCTTCTGCTATGTGAAGGGTAGCCTGATGGACACGCTGATAAATTTTCTCCCCTTCAAGGGTATTAAATATGAACAATCCTTCTCCCGTGTCACAATGCCTGTCAATTTAAAATGCATATAAAGAAATAATGAATTGATCACAAACTAATTGGAAAAAAGAACACAAATGATCACAATGACATAATACATTTTAACATTTTAAGCGTGGTAAGATATTCTGCTGTAAGACATAGAAGTTGCAATATCTGAAGGTCTGTATCAACTCACTACGGCACCTGATAGGTAAGCATTGGTAGCATGAACTCTGTGTCCCACGATGAGGCTCAAAGTACAGAAGTAGATTAGAACTGTTTGACATTGTTCTGTCATTATTCAAAGGGAAATGTCTTTTAAATGATCGCATAAACCATAAACCTGTCTTTCCTCCATAATGTTATTGTTTCCTTGTAGTGCCTGAATATTAATAATCCACTAAAAATTTACATCTGATTCAATAACTTTCAGAGAGGGGTTATTAATTTGGGCTTTGTTCATATTAGTTTTACAGACCCCTATTGGAATCTTTCAATTACTGGTAAAACAGTAAAATGAAATTTACAGTTTTTTTCTCAATTAGCAGATAGATCTAAGCCATAATTTCAAGCCCTAATTTTAGGCCAATCTATAGGTTTCCCTGCCAGCTAGGTACCTTAGGTAAATTCAGCTATTTTATATCCCCTTGATCCTCTCTTTGGAGTGATTCCAATGTTTAAGATGATTTTTTTTGGTATATTCTATTTTTCTAGTCGTAGTAGTAGTAGTACATTATATAACAATATTTAAGATGATTTTGAAAGATTCTTGAATTAAAATATACATGAGCTCACCTTCCTGATTCAAAAGTGAATTTGCTTTCATCTCTTCCATATCGCCTGAGACAATTAAGTGGCCATGTGACGAGGCGTCGGCGGGGTTCACTGATATCATAGAGGATCAGTTTCTCTGGAGTAATCTGCATTAGGCATTCACCGTGCAGATCTAGTTTCATAGATGGCAACACACAAACATGGAAGCGCTCTAAAATTAAGTCCACATACAAATGGCTTTTAACAAACATGACTTAATCGTTTCATAATCTAATCAATAAAAGCATGGAGAATGAGTACAAAATAATTACATGCAGACAGGAAGAAATACTAAAATTAAAATAGATGAAAGTTTATCAACTTTCTACTGATTTATCTTTTAAGCTGACAAGACTGTCTTCTCATATTAAATTTTAACTGTACACTATTTTGGTACATACACTTTTTGGTAGATATACCATGATCATAACTCCCCAAAATGTTGCTTTTGATGAAAAAATGGATTTATGGCGAAAAAACAGATTTTTCAATTCTACATTTTAAAATTACTTTAGCATAAAAAAATGTCATCTTAATGTGAAAAGCTTCTTATTGGATTCTGCCTAAAATTAAGTCAAATCTAGCATTTACCTCATACAATATTTTGTATCGACAGATGTAAATGTCTTATTTTAAATTTGTTTTAATTATGTTGATATTTTCACATTAATGCTTTTAATCAATCATTATCTTAAAAAGAACATTGACTCTAAACCCCTGCACTTTGGATGGTTGCCATGGCAACAAAAACCAACCAATTACTGCCAAAACCTAATCAGATTGAGGAAAGGTCCCAAGGAGTGCATGTGTGCAATATCTGAGCTAAATGTCAAACTGTTCTGGCTGTGTCATGCACACAAGCCATGTTGGCGACATGGTTGTCATGGCAACAGAAATTGACCAATCACTGCCATTATCTAATCAGATCAGAGAAAGGTCCCCATGTATGCAATATCTAAGTTAAATGTCAAACCATTGTGGCTATAATCGGTAATTTACCATGGACGCACACACACACACACACACACAGCTAAATTTAATGTCCCCCACTTTTCGCATTATGAAGCTATTCCCAGAAATATTTTAGATTCTTAATAATCTAGTTACTCACCCAGTTCCCTTGCATCAACATTAACCCCTGCATCCAGCAGGTCCACTCCGCTGATAGAGGGCGGTCCCTTCATACATTCATCCTTCAGGATCTTATCCCACTCATTTGCCTCGATTCCTACAATATATCAGAGTATTAAAATATTCCCAGTAGTTCTAAAGTATCAACAAAATTTGCATTTTGCTTCATTTTTCCACACAAGAATTGGTAATCTGATCTACCTGATTCACAAGCAAAGCACCGTGATGAGCCATCATAGAAGTAGATAGAGACAGCAAATTTCCTGACATCTGACGGCAGTCTGGCTACTGATTTCACACTTGTAAGCTCTATCCATTTTGCCTGCTGCCCTGTCACTGCCTGTCTCTCCTCCGGGTATTTCTCTAAGCGTCTAGGACCCTTGCTAGATGCCTTCTTAAAGATCACCCAGCGCTTTTGCCACACCTGAGGTAAAATTAATTAATTAATTGATTAATAATAATAAAAAAATATAAAAAAAAATAATAATAATAATAATAATAATAATAATAATAATAAAACATCAACAACAACAATAACAATAACAATAAAACATTTATATAGCGCCCTTTTCAGACAGTGTCTGCTTGTGGCAAAACAGATACATCAATTTCTCTCTCATGTACTTTAGTTTGAAACCAAAGTTTGTGTCAGTTTAGTCTTAGCTTAGAAATTTTTCAATATTGCCATCACCTTTAAAACATTATTTATTGATTAGGTTTCAGAATGCTGAAATGGCAGACCATGAGCCGAAGACAAATATTGTTATTAAACAGTCAATCTCCATACCTCACTTTAATTTTTTTTAAATGACGGAACTAGTAATATTTAGTCTCAGAACTTTGTTATTAATATTGACTCATATGCATCCTTTATCCTAATATTAATAATATTATGACTGTCCCTTGTTTGCTGACCAAACAAGGAAGTCAAAATGGTGGTAAGAATATGGGGCAATATTTTTTCATATCAGACTTAGTTACAAGAAGTGTCCACAGAAACAATGATGGGAGATGGCAAACAAGATGTCTGCATTTCAACTTTTAAATTCTCCAGAAATAGTTGTGATATGCTCAAATTAAGAAAACCAAAACTTTAAGATTCATTTCTAAAAAATCTAAGATAGTGAATCATATTTTTTTCTTCAAATGGGAAGTACATACTGCGGGTATTAACATACTACTTGTGAGGTGATTTAATTTTTTTATATTCTTCTTATATTTTGGCAAGACTTGAAAGAAATTGAAATCTTTCTAAATCAAAAGCATTATCAAAAAACCTACCATTAAAGGTAAATAAATCAATATTTACAGTAAATATATCATAAATATTTATTATCTTTATACAGAAATGTCTTGAATTCTGAATTCAAAGTCATGAAAAAATTGCATCAGCGAGATAAATATTCAGTGCTATTCAAATATATACATACTCTGTTGTCTATGCATCCTTGAGAGGATGAAGTTTAAAAAACCTTCCTAATTTTGTCATTTAATTTATATACTACAAAATAAATATTCTTCCCAAGACCATTGGTTTATCAACTGAAAACATAATGTTATTGTTATGATATAATTTGAAAGTTAAATAGATGAAATACATACCCCTAACTTTTTGCTCCTAAATCTGACATATCCTTGTTTAACAATGTCATTAAAGTGGACTGACATGTTGACAGTCGTCAGGTTATCATCTGCACATCATCTATTAATAACAACATATATTCCAAAATATGAAAATATGTCTTTCTCATCCTTATCAGAAAAATATCATAAATCTCTATACAAATGTGATGACCCAGTGCAAATATTATTAAACTGTATTACTCCATGATATGATAAATATCTAGCTTTCACTTTTTCTTGCTAAAACAAATTACAGTTTGGCCTGCTATTTGCTCGTTGCAAAATAACTTTGTCCCTTATATTTTTTGTTTTTGTTTTTGTTTATCTAATCTTCAATATTTTCACAATCTTATACAAATTGTCTATAGATCTTAATGAACTTTCAGTTGACTGAACATAAGGCTCAATAGCTGAAATATGCATTTTGCAGCTTTGTGCGTATAATTTGTTTGGCTCAACTGTTCAACGGACTGCTATTGAGTTGACTAAATGTCCAAGTCACTAAATTAAACAACCATTAACATTTTTCAAAATCATAATTAAGAAATAGAGATAAGATCTAGTTTCAATAAGGTATTATATGTTCTTGGAAATGTAAATGTTAAATATTTTTGTGAATCATTAAATGCCAACTTCACATTTATGATATCTTCATCAAAGCCTTTCTGTCAGCACAAACAATTATAGCTATAAACCAATTGATTGGGTGTGATGGAGACGAATGGAGCTGAATGATTGGCTCTGTATAATCTTAGTGTAATCATGGAGTAATTAATTACTCCATGGTGTAATATTGTTACTCTGACTCTGAGGTATAATATTGACATGGCCAACCTAAATTAATACGCATAGGTCAAAAACACACAATAACTATATTGGTGAGGGGAGGGGGTGAAGCTCAGCCAAATGTAATCTTTCCTTAGGATTAAAATAACAAGTTTTGAGTTAAACTTACATTTCTATTATTTTCATGCGTGGAACTTTATATCACATTAACATTAAGGAAGACTGGCATGTGTACACATACCAATCTGACATCTGAAGTCGGCTCAACATAACTTTGCCTTAATTTTTACACGTTTTTCACTTTCCCTGTGTCACATTCACACTGACAGTGAATCTAAACTGAACCAATTAATTATACTTGCTTTCATATTTCAAGTCTGAACATCAAACCTTCTGGAATCTTCTAAAATAACACGAGAGTCAAAAGTTTGTAAACTTTTCTAACTTCCTCTTGATGGTTCCGCCTGGTTGAGCTCAATGACCTAGTTTTATGTCCTAGTTGAATGACCCCTGACCTATCCATAGAGCTAGCTGTGAAACTTAATAATTATTCGTATTCAGCAGACGACATGTCACAAACAAGTGAGGGACGGACCATTTATCACAAGTTTTTTTTCTTTTTCTTTTTTTTGGGGGGGGGGGGGGGGGGGGGGGGGTGGATCCAATCCTTTCCCAATCTCAGTTCCCCTACTTAATCTTATCTCACGGGGATAACTTTTTCAGTGGTTCCAGTTGAGAACTCATTTCAAATTGATAAAAAAGAAAGTCTTTAAAAAAAAAAAGAATTTGTATATAATTTCTTTTTTGAAAATGATATTTATTTTTTCTCATCATTTTGAAGTTGCCGTAAATCATAGAGCAGCACATGCAGGGTGTAACTGTCAGGTCTTGTACCCAACAGTGAATCTAAACTGATATAATCTTATTATAACATATACTTATTACTGCTCTCAGAGCTGTACACAAAAAACCTTTATCATAACAACTAGCCTACTTCAATTTGATTGGCTGGTCTAACCATTTTTTTTCCTGGAATAGCGAATCTGCATATTTAATTACTATAATTTATAACTATGGTTATTTATTCTCAAAGAAATGCTGGGGTCATAAGTTCATGATCCAAGCATGATTATATTGTAACAAATAGGTCTGTATTATCTGAGAGCAATATATTATTATATAGCAGTTAGAAAAATTGGGACATTAACCCCTTTACATTTGTCAAGAACGTCAACATCCACCACTGGCAACCAAGGGGAAGGACTTAAACATGCCCATTGTTAAGACTTAATGATGTCATTTTGTAACATTGTCTATGGTTGCAACTTGCTATAAGAAATTTTAACATTGAATTTTATCTTAACATGGCCAGGAATCAAACCCAAATCCTTTGGGTAATCAGAGGAACTGGTGCAAACAAGCTTGCATTACAACCAACAACAATGATCGCAGGGAACACTTCTTTTCCAAGACTGTATTCAGACTATTTACAGGTGACGGCAACAGAGCTGCTCGGATCAACAGAGCAGTGGTCCATTTTCAAAGCATTTCAAGAGTATCTGTACTCACAAAAATATTCTCATCTTGTTCGTTTGACAAATGCATAAAAAACCAAGTGGAGTGCCAAACACTGGCAAATGATTGATAAACTACATTGTAGATCTGTTGTCGCCTGCAGTTCTGTTGTCCTTGTCTGTACCTTTTTCCACTACATAACTCTTTGGACCCATTGGTAATAATATGAAATGCATTATTTCTTTTCTATTCAAAAACAAGTCTAATAAGAAGTGTGAACAGATTTGAAACTTAAAACAATAAGTTTAATGTGTTAATATATTTTTATTTCTTAGACATGTAACATATCATTTGTATTTGTGAACTTGACATCAATTTGTTTTAGATATGTTTGCCTTACTGATAAAATAGGTGGTATATAACCTTTTGTATGATTTATATACTCTAATTGACTGAGTTAAGCCCCCTCCCTCAATAAAGGATAAAGGATGGACCCTCACAGCATAAAAAGGTTCATAAGGGATGGTAACAGTCAAATATTCTACTTATATCCACATTAAAATACTTTTGTCAAAGGTTTGTCCAAAATCTGTTTTCCTGAATAAAAGTAATTTATCACATTCCTTTTTCTTTACAGTTCTGAGTGGTCAGATATATACCGGTAGGTAGATCATACAATTTATATATTGATTCATTACCAGCAAATCTCATATCATATCCTTGCAACACATATCATGTGATATACATGTACTTAATTGCAGCATGTATCACAATTTATTATTGCAGCATGTGTCACATGATATATCTTTGTAGCATGTACCATGATATATCCTTGCAGCATGTATCATATATATCCTTGCAGCACATATTATGATATATCCTTGCAGCACATATTATAATATATCCTTGAAGCACATATCATGATATATCCTTGCAGCACATATGATATATCCTTGCAGCACTTATCATATGATATATCCTTGCAGCACATATCATGATATATCCTTGCAGCACTTATCATATGATATATCTTTGTAGCATGTACCATGATATATCCTTGCAGCATGTATCATATATATCCTTGCAGCATGTATCATATGATATATCCTTGCAGCACATATTATGATATATCCTTGAAGCACATATCATGATATATCCTTGCAGCACATATGATATATCCTTGCAGCACTCATTATATGATATATCCTTGCAGCACTTATCATATGATATATCCTTGCAGCACTTATCATATGATATATCCTTGCAGCACTTATATGATATATCCTTGCAGCACTTATCATATGATAAATTCTTGCAGCACGTATCATGATATATCTTTGCAGCACGTATCACATGATATATCCTTGCAGCACTTATCATATATATCCTTGCAGCATGTATAATGATATATCCTTGTAGCATGTATCATGAGATATATCCTTGCAACACATATCATGCAATATACTTGGAACACATATCATGATATATCCTTGCATAGCATATCTGCTAACTCTTTGATTCTTAAATCTATATATTCCATACAAGATTACTGTATTTCACTGCATTATGTGCTTATTTTTCTAACAAATAATTCTTATACAGATTTTGTAATTTTTCATCTGGAAACTTTGGTATAAAGTTGATCTTGATTATTTCTGTAAATCCCTCTGACAATGTTGGTTCTTGGAATTTTGATCTGAAATAAGAAAAAAAAAACATAATTTATTTATAATTCAATACTCACTGGAAATACCTTAGATCATAATGAAGAAAATAAGACAGGTACTTGTGTCATAATGAAATAAAACAAGACAACAAATCATAATTGGAAGAGATAAGACAACAAGACAGGTACTCACCTGAAGCTGTACATGATCATATCATTGATAGTTTGATGGCTTTTGTCTGTCATCTCTCGAAACTGTCATAAGAAGGAATATGAAATATTAGTTTCAACATAAATATGTAAATATTCATAACATAAAATATTTTATTGCAATCTGCAAGATGCTAATTAAACTGGTCTTATATTTTCATGCAATAAGCAGCATATGATTTTATGATTAGTTTAATAAACATAGAAAAGAGAAAAATAATCTTCATTTTTGGATTGAAGTTAGAAAACCAATCACAAGTCAATAAAATAAGACTTATATACTGGTAACACTAAAATCAATGTTCAGATTTGATGACAAATTCATTGAAGAAAACTGTGGAATAATTTGGCTACAGTAGGCACACACAAGGTCCCTTCCCAAGCACTTATAGATAAAAAATCGCAAAAATTAATTCAACCCAACCATGACTTGGCAGCGAATCAGATGTAAGTAAGACAGTTGTATTACTATTAGGATAACTTACCCGTTCATTATGTCTGCAGTGATCAAATGAGGTGGCAAAATGGAAACATCTACAAATCACTCCAGCGGCCTTGGCTACGTCCACATATCTGACAAATTCAAACATCTTTTTAAATCTCTTTACAAATAAATTATATGTGCACAATTTTATTCCAGTTTAGCTATCATTTATAGATGTAACAACCCTAGACTTTCTCTCCTGAACACCTTATTAGAATATTACTTGAGTTCTTGAGGTACCTTTTTCTTGACTCCTTGTCTGGGTTGGTGTTATCTACCACGACGCTCTTGCCGTCCTTGAGACCTCGTTTTGTCAACTCCACACACTTCTGCCACGTTTTCAACGTGTCCTTTAAACATTATGAGATTATGTTAAATCATCCATAGACTATAAATGAACTGTGTCTTAAAAGTACAAACATGTATTATCTTCTTTCTTTATACTTTCTTTGTGGAATAATAAATCTTTAAAGTGCTTTATATCTTTTTTGTCTGGGGATTTCCATATTTTTTACCTTTAAAGCTCACCCATCAATATGTCATTTAGTCCTATGATGAGGGCTGATTCTGCATTATGGCACTCTTATTAGGCAAACTAGAAACATCGCTAACATTATTCATTTTTTCAATCAGCTCAGACAAAGAAGCAAGGTTGGATACTGGTCTATCATGACTCCAGGCAAGATTGATTTGTTTATGATTGTTGTAATGATAGGTAGCAAGTGTACCATGCAACTATTTAGAAGCCAAGTAGGAATTGGATCCAGTTCACATGACTTCTTTGTTAATTCTTTGATTAATTTTGCTACTTCCTTACTTGTACTTACTCGGTTGGCAATGACATAATCACTCATATGCTGCTTGACAAAGAAGCTCTTTCCTGCTACAATGCGATAAAAGTATTCACTGATCAATACACAGAACAGCTAAAACAAATACATAATAATAATCATAATAATAAAATATTTGTATAGCGCCAAACAGTGTCTGCTTGTTGCATATAATAAATTGATGAGAATAAGAACAACATGAGTGTACTTACAAGCTGGAAATCCAACCATCACGATCACCTGCAAACAAAATTTTATATTAAAAAAAAAACAGTAATGCAGTTGATATCATTTTTATCTCCCTCCATAAATATTATTTTGTAACGTGATGTACATAATTTCGATATATTGTCAGAAGAAGACACTAATGTAATTTATTTTCTCCTTTGAAACTTAAAGTGATGAAACAATTCAATATTAACTGAAACAATGTCATAAGGGTGTCAAAAGGCATTTTTACTAGGTAAAACAACAAATCACTCTGCATTATCATATTGTCATGCAATTTCCAAGCAAAATGCTGAGTAACTATGTCCACAACAAATTGCGTCAAACTTAGGTGGGTCATTTGGATTCTAAGACATGTATCAGAATTAGACATTTGTGATTTTACTGAGCCATTGTCTCCCCCAAAACAAGATCCCTGTAATTACAGATATAAGAAGACAGAGGGTTTGATATGTATCGCCCTCTTTATATCTACATTTATCCTGTGTAACATTGCAGTGACTCACCTCTTGTGAAGCAGACTTAAGTATAGCATCAGGCGGTGATGTCAGAGGGGCATTTGGGTCCAATGCTGCCTGCAATAATATATACCAAGTTCCAGTCATTACTTATATCATCATGTTTCAAACTTTTGATCATCACATATTGAAAACTAATTTAGGTTTTGACTTAAACTTTTAATTTATAATACATCATGGCACAAATGTTCATTTTGATGGAAGTTTGTACTTACAGGGTTAAAGTCAGGCAGTTTAAAAGGTGCTTTTTTATGTCGAAGGAAATATTCCTCAGGTGTGTAGAAGTCCAGTTTGGCATTGTGAGCAAACTACAGAAGATTAATATGAAAGAAAAATAGTCTTATTGTGAAAAACATTTCTGAAATATGGATGAATGTATACTGTGATATTCTTTTTACATCTTCAAAAACAAAAAGACAAAAAATATGGCAAACAAAATAATTGAAGATATAATTCTGTTCTTTACATATAAACTGATCTTAATCTGTTAAAAGATTCTTCTTCTGAAAATAATGTAAGAATGCCTAAAAAATTCTTAATTGCATATCCAATCCTGATTTTTACCTTAAAGCTCTAATAGGACTGAGCATAAATAAGTGATTATAAAATGAAAAATAGATAGACAATGCTTACCAATCGATCACTGCATGAGAAATCCTTCTTGCGACCTGGTGCCCATTTCTCAGGTCTGCCTGCTGCATCTAAATCACAGAAATTTAAATTTGAATTTACATTAACAAACAAAAAATTGCATTAAAGTACCGGTAATCTTGTTAAATTGGTTACATGGCTTGTGAGAGTGATTTTGATTGGTAGAGTGATGTGGACCCCTTAAGCAAAATGCATGCACTTTCATGATAAACTGAAATCTGTATCATTATATCAAGCTCATTTTCTCCTGGTATTTGCCTTTATTCTAACTACCGGTATATGCCAAATTTGTACAATTGGTGCAGAGTACCTTAAAGATGGCTTACATCTTAATTCACTGTGTAACTTTAATAAATCTGATGCACAAAGTAATATTATTACCTCCAACATACATGCTCTGTTTGATGTCTATTTGAATTCCATCATTAGCCTGAAAGAAAACAAAAGGAATGTTATACACATCTTAATGAGCCAAATCTCCCACAAACACCGAAGAAAAAACAGGTAACGTGCAGCTCTCTCACCTTATCTAATAAGAAGTTCCACATGCCAAGCCCAGGTTTCCTGAATGGGCCAGGTCCAGTTGATGCAAAAATCTTGAGAAAAATAATATTTGTCTCAGATTAATAGAACATTTCCAAAATATGAAAATATAAAAGCACTGTTTATGTTATAGCATATCCTAACTTAAGAACACTTGATGTGTTCAATGTCACAAGTCTAAATTCTACAAGTGTCAGAATTCATGTATATTCATACACATATATATTTGATTTAATGGTTTTCATTTGGAAAATAATTTTGATGCTTTAATGAAATAGTAGCCAGCGGCCTTAGAACTATGCTGATCAGTTTTTCTTTTGTAATTTTTTGTGAACATTTTCTGGAAAGGCCTGCAATTTGCCTCACAAATGATCATTTAGTATTTACCCAGCTTTGCAAGTTGAGAGCAGTCAACGTGGTGAAAATGAGGGAAACTTCATCACCCCTGAATTGCTCTACTTCAGGAGTTTTGTATAAGAATATTTATATAAGAAGTATGAGGCACTGGATGTTCTTGGTATAAATGCATGAATGATACAATTCACTGAGAAAAAAGTTCTGGAAAATGAAAAAAAAAAAATTCTGGGAAAAATTGACCAGGTCTTGACCTTTATGCTAGCCTACCAACCTTGTATCCATAATCATTACCGGTATGTATTTCCATCAGAGTACTGTGATCTTGAAACTAGGTCAAGGTCAACTATGAGCTAACTTATTAGAGATATCTAATAGGAGTTTGGTAATTCTCAGATATAGCAATGGCAAGATATAATGAGAATTGACTCAGACATCCCTGCAGACATACCGGTACATTCATTTACTCATACAGATTGTAGTACAACAAAATGTTGCTCTTGTTACATATTAAAAAAATGTTGCATCCACCAGGTACCCACCTGAACTGGCACTCCCAACTTGCTGATCACTCCTTCTATTTTCTTCTTGTAATCTCCAACTTTCACTTTTCCTCTTTTGATTCCAGACTTTATTAAAAAAAGGAATATATTGAATAATGTATAACATTAAATGATGTTATCATATTCTAATGTAATTGCTGATAAAATCAAATATCCAAAAGTTTAATTGTGTTTCCACATTAACTTTAAATGAATATATTTTGGTAATGCAAGACATTGAATCCTGCAGCAAGTGAATTATAATGATGCTCTGTGGTCACCCTCCAGAGGTACTAAACAACTTCTTCTATTTGTGAAAACCATTGAATAGGAAATAGTTACCTGATTTGTGAAGAAGACAATCTTATAGCCATCTTGGAATAGCTGTTGTAACTTTTTTGGTATTTCTGACAGCATAATTCTGAAAGTTTTTGATAACATTTAAAAAAAAAATCCACTATTAACTAAATGTGTGTAGATATGATGAAGATTACATGTTCCAAAAATCTCACCAATTTCACTAGTTCTATGCACAAATATAGTTTTCATATTACAAACTTAAAGTGGAGACTTACTTCCAATCTTGAGGATGTGTGGGGAATACCTTGCCAGACTGTGTACAGATGATAGTGCTATCGATGTCAAATGCTGCAATCTATAACATCCCAAATTCCATTTTAACATTACAAAAGAAATTATGTGATCTGTGAATCTCAAAATTCTAAATGCTAATGGTGTTGTAGTGTGTGATCTATTGTTGGTTATCTTATTGGAATAATTTTTAGCAGAACAGAATTTTTTTACACTCAAAAACGTTCAGGACAATGGCCAAAATATTTGACTAAGGTGTAATGAGCTCACCTTATGTCTGGCCTCCACCCCCTGACTGGTGTAATGGGCTCACCTTATGTCTGGCCTCCACCCCCTGACTGGTGTAATGGGCTCACCTTATGTCAGGCCTCCACCCCTTGACTGGTGTAATAAGCTCACCTTGTGTCTGGCCTCCACCCCCTAACTGGTGTAATGGGCTCACCTCTTGTCTGGCCTTCACCCCTTGACTGGTGTAATGGGCTCACCTTATGTCTGGCCTCCACCCCTTGACTGGTGAAATGGGTCACCTTGTGTCTGGCCTCCACCCCCTTGACTGGTGTAATGGGCTCACCTGATGTCTGGTCTGCACCCCTTGACTGGTGTAATGGGCTCACCTTATGTCTGACCTTCACCCCTTGACTGGTGTAATGGGCTCACGTTATGTCTGACCTTCACCCCTTGACTGGTGTAATGAGCTCACCTTATGTCTGGCCTCCACCCCTTGACTGGTGTGCATGAGAAGTAACCCGTGTTCCTCCCAGACTGCCTTTGAGGCAGGGCTTCCTCTCTTGGCCTCCACGGCTCCAGTTTTCTCCTCCTTGCCAGCTGCAGGTGTCCTCATTCTAGAAGCCTCTTCATTTTTCTTAAAATTCTGCTGCATACCTTTAAAAAATATGGCACTATTTTGACTTATTTCCCAGGCACAACTGAAATGAGCAGGTCATTTTTTTCTCCTGAATGACAATCAAAGGGACACACAACCTTATTGATATAGTTGGTACACAATGGTAAATATGTGTTTGACAAAATACTGAAAAATGTCTTAAATGAATAATAACATACATAAATAGTTCAAAGTTAGGAGTTGGGGTCAAAAAGACGAGCAAAGGTACATTGTGCATTTGGATTCTTAATCATTAATAATGTTCAGGCCTGCCTGACCGTGTGGTAAGAAGTAGGTTTTTCCGCTCATTGGGACTCCTGTTTACTGTAGCAAATCCTACCTTCAAGTTGTTTCTGTAGCTGTCGTACTCTAGCCTCTTCCTCTTCGTCATCTGATACCTCATCTTCTTGCAACTCAATCTTTGCTTTCTTGGATGATGACCCATTTTCCTCTTCAATTTTCCTTTTATTACTCCCTCCAAAAAAGTCATCAATAAATTTCTTCTGAACCCCTGGATCTTTCTTTGTACTCTGTTTATATGTTTTCTTGCTAATTGTTGGAGTTGATGTGTCGACAGGTTTGATAATGTCAGCACTGCTACATGCTGAAGCTTGATCAGATTTTGTAGCATATTTTTCCTGTGGTATATAGAAGCGGACCTTATGAGGGTATTTCCCAGTTAGCACATGGAGAAGTATACCCTCTTTCAGGGTGGCAGTTTTACCTTTTTCCAAGTCCTGACAGCCAACTGCGCATGGATTTGATCCGACTTGCTTTACCTTTACCTTTTTGGTGAAGCAGTCTGCCCTCAGCTCAACTACAAATGGGGATAGCATTATTTATCAACAATAACATAACTTGATCCTTTATACAAAATTAACATCAGCACAACATTTGGGCAAAATATCATACAAATAACAAGTTTCTTTTTTTCAAGTAGCTGTAAGCAAAGGTATAAAATGGCAACAATTAAGAAATTTACCCTGGTGCCTGGAGACCTTCTTGTCCATGATCATGGTAGCAGGACTTCTGCCAATGAGGACGTTCTGAGTGTGGGGGAGGGGGATGGGAGGATGGGTGCCCCGTACACACATCAGCTCACACTCCCAGTCTGGGTCCATGCTGCACATCACTCTCCTCAAAACAACACATCAACAAGTCTATATTAAGAATTCTAAATATCATTCTTTATTTATCATACTGTGTGATTTTTACAATTTCATACAAGCTTTTTAGTATATCTGGCTTTCTTAACACATCATAGATAGATGTGGAACCCACCATATACCAGTCATACACCAGTGTTTAGTGCATTATTCCATATATTATTTTCAAAGATATTCTGAAATTTGTTACCTATTTGGAAATAGTTTTAAAATTTTATTTTTAAAACATATATGACAAAATTTTATTTCAGAGTGCCCAAAACTTTTACCTCGTGGACAAATATAAATGACAGTCAATATCTGGGTCCAAAAGGTTGGGGAAATATGTACATGACAGATTAACAGTGGAGTAAAGGATTCAAAACTTCAATCGATGATCATTTTGTGATGTAAGATTTAGAAGAATTAAGTATTCTATTGGTTAACATTGGTAAATAATCAAGTACAATGTGTATGTTTTAAACTGTTCTTATCCCATTCAAAGTTAAAAATCCATGAGTAAACCTTGAAATTGTCAGTAAAATACTTAAATATTTATATTACAAACACATTACTTCAAGATTTCTGTGATTGTTTCTTGGGGATCTTCATTATTACATGTCCATGTGTTGTCTGTGTGCTGTCCATCTTGTTCTCATGAGTTCAGAACATTTATAGTTATTTCTGTAAGTTAACTCATTGAGATATAGTATATATGTGTGATCAACCTTCTTCTTGAGAAAACACTGCCATTTGATACCAGGTGTGCATCAATATCGCTCTAAGGTTTTTCTTGAGAATTGTAACAAGTGCCAGGTGAAAATCTTTCTTGGTGGAAGACATATCTTAAAAGTCACATGACAAGAAAATTGTGAAAATGTTTATATTGTGTCATAATATATTACAATACATGGACATTGCATTTCAACATGTTTTACACATTTTTATAAATGGAGTACAGAATTATAGTGGATCAAAGTGATTTGCTGGACACGCCCCTTTTTATGTGGGTCAAATCAGGGCTGCTGAGATTTTGCCGGAAGTGACGCATGTTCGCCCTTCATGTTCAAAACAAACCACTCCAAGCCAGTGAAAGTCTTGAGGGATTGTAATTTATAAGTAATAAAATGAGTGTTGATAACATCTTTGAACCACTGGTGGCCTAATTAGCACATGTGGATAGTAGGTCAGATCATGTTTCACATCATAGTCACTTGGATTCTGCCTGTAGTGATGGGGAGGACAGGAATACAGCCAGCCTCCCAGTTGAGTTTGGCAAACTTACATCTGCCTCTTGAGATTATTCAGATCCTACAAGGGACTGACTGAACTATTCTTTATCATAATGTTATGGTCAAATTCATTTCCTTGTTTAGAAAGAAATGTTGATATCTCAAAGTTTAGTATCATTTTTACAGAATTTCTATTTTTATTCAAAATTCCTTTGTCTGTTTGTATATAAATATTGATATATGATTTAATTGGGTACCCACTGACACGCAATAACAGACATTAAAAAAATACCAAACTAAACATTTCAAATGGCCATTGAAATACAACTGCAGTGCATAAATAATATATAACCAGACCTCAAAATTTAGAAGTCAAAATAATTTCCATCAATGAAACAGATCTAGAAATATGTGTCGAATGCTTTCAAAACATTTATTTTCAATTATGTCAAACGAAGTTTAGCTCAACATTACTGAATATGAATAATATTCAACCAATTGATATTGTTTCTGGTAATTGGTTAACAAATAAATAAATAAATTTTCAGTGTAAAAAAATATGGAAATATCAACTAAAAATAATTCATAGATATTTTAAAAGTGTCATCTCAATGTTCCATTTACAGTTTGAAAACCCTTAAACTTCATTCCATAATGTTTAGGGCTAGCTAATAAGTGTCTTGAAACTGATAAGAGTAGAGCAGGCCATATTTCAGACACTATACCCGGTTAAGTCATGTTTGTTTATTTTCTTCAATTAAAGTAGGGATTGTGGGATGGGAAGCTGATGTAAATGCAAGTCTCTATTTTACAGCCTTAGGTTTTGCCATTAATCATATTTTCAATGGGTGTTATTTGTGTAGAAGACAGGACATCAGCTGTTATACATGTACAGACATAGGAGGAATATGTGTGCAGGAGATGCATGCGGGGCGCAATGACGTAGGCAGCCTGTTGACCCAGTTCTAGGTCAAGGGAGTAGGTTAATTACCCTGGGGGTTCAAAGATCTTAGATTATAGCTAAACTAAACATCAGACTGCAGAAAAAATTGTCAGATGTTTCTAAGAGGTATGAAATCTAAAGATTTACCACTTTAAAAAATTCTTGTCATATGACTTTTAAAGGTTAAAAGCATTAATTCTACAATTTGGTGTATTGAACGCTTAACCACATATGAACATCATGACAAACTTAAATTATAATAGAGTAATAAGATAAGTTGCTATAAGACATAAAAGTTGCACTCCCATCAGAGGTCTGCCTGATCCATAAGCTGCATGTGACGGGTAAACATGAAGCATGAACTTTGTTTGACCTCAATTGAGACTCAAAGCAGGGTAGCACTGTTTGACTCCATTCTGGCACTATTCAGGGGTCAATACATTTCATGACGTCATAAGTATGTTGCCATACTTTTATGGCATTTTTAATTTTTTAATTTTTTAATAAACTATGGCATAGAAACGTATGGAAACACTTCAATTACAAATTTTGAAATGTTACAAAAAATGCAAAATAAGATCCTAAAAATCCTCTTTAACTTAGATTGGTACAAACCAACTTTACTTTTACACAAAGATCTGAATCTATTACTTGTACAAGACATGCGAAATGTTGCTATTGCAAAAACTGTTTATAAGCAAAGACACAGCATGTTACCAAATATATTCAATGACTATTTCTCTTTAAGAAATGAAATATATAATATCAATACAAGATACTCGAACAAACTATACATCATTAATGTTAACTCAAATTACGGTAAAAATACCTTCAGATATTTAGGTGCAAAAATTTATAATAATATAAATGATATTTTACAATGCAACTCAACTAAAAGCTTTACAAGAAATTTACAAATAAGTCTTATTAAAAACTATTAGATTTCATTACAAACCTGACAGAAATTGTATAATGTGCAAATTTCATTGTTTTTTACTTAAATATACTGATATATTATCTTTTTCCTTACTTAAAATGTAAATATTTATGTTAACCACTATGATTATTTATTATATTTAAATGTACAGGTGGCCAGCTCGATAGGCTCCCGAGCCTTTCTGGTAACCTCCTTTATTTCATAATTGTACTGTTATAATTTTCTTTGTTATCGGAACTTATGTAATTATGAAATATTGGAAATAAACCTCATACCATATCATGATGTCTTTTACCTTTCAGTGCCTCAATGATGACACTCCACATAAAAGTGACGCCAAGAAGTGTGCTTTCATAAGTAGGCTATAAAATTGGGTCATGTTCAAATAGATTTTACAGACAATAATGGGGATGCATTTTTCAAGTTTATAGACATGAAATGCAAATACATTTATCACCAATATGTGAATTTTGAATGTTTTTTTGAGAAATTGGTGTTTAATCCCTTTAATTCTCATTGCTCGAGTGGATCCTGCTACCACCTGATGTTGAATTCTGTCAAATTCCCACTAGGAATAAATTCAAATAAAGCATGTACACCAATTCACTCTTACTTTATGGTATAATAATTTTTTGTCAAAATAAATCAATATCGATTAATTTTGCCATGGCAGTGGAACATTGGAAAACTGGAATAGACCTATTTTACCTAATATGGTTCAGAAAATGTAGCAATAAACACTGATGTTATGTAGCATTTTGTTACTATTATGCAGTAATATAGCATACTGATGAAACAAAGCAGTGTCAGTTATGCAACAATATACCAAACTGATGTTATGCAACAATGTGTCACACTGTTATGGAGCAATATGCCACGTTGATGTGAGTGTACCAGTCTGAATTGTGTTATACTGGTATGTAGCAATATACTATACTGATGTTATGTAGCAATAAACCAAATATACTGATGTTATGCAGCAATAAACCAAATATACTGATGTTATGTAGCAATAAACCAAATATACTGATGTTATGTAGCAATAAACCAAATATACTGATGTTATGTAGCAATAAACCAAATATACTGATGTTATCTAGCAATAAATTACACTGTTATGCAGCAATATCCCACTCATGTTGCAGTGTATTTATTTATTAAATTTTATTGACAATAGAAGGTCACATAAAACCTATATTGGAGTGTATCACACTGATGTTATGTTGCAATATGTTACACTGTTATGTGGTGATATACCACACTCATGTTATGCAGCAATATCCAACTCATGTAGCAGTGTATTTATTTATTAAATTTTATTGACAATAGAAGGTCACATAAAACCTATATTGGAGTGTATCACACTGATGTTATGTTGCAATATGTTACACTGTTATGTAGCGATATACCACACTCATGTTATGCAGCAAATGCCAGCAATATACCACTCATGTTATGCAGCATTGTCACACTGTTATGTAGCAATATACCACTCATGTTAATATGCAGCAATATACAACTCATGTTATGTAGCAATATACCACTCATGTTATGTAGCATTCACATTGTTATGTATCAATACACAACTCATGTTATGTAGCATTGTCACACTGTTATGCAGCAATATACCACTCATGTTATGTAGCATTGTCACATTGTTATGTAGCGATATACCACTCATGTCATGCAGCAATATACCAAACTATAGGATGTGTCTCACCATTATGTTGCAATGTAACCAACTGAAGTTACATAGCATTGTGTCACACTTATGTTTTTTCACAATATTAGCTTCTCCTGCTTATCTTTTTTTTCACATTCATTTAATTTACTTCTAATATTAATTTCTTTTTTGAATAATAAAAATGGAATAAAGACGACTTTGGTGAATTTCCTTTATTTACAAGATATTTGTCTTAATTCATCTGAAGCATAAGTACTAAATAAATGTCTATTTTATTCATCTTTCTGATCTTTTTGTTTAGAGGGCATTGCCCAGTCAATAGGTTTATCATAACCCATAAGTTTAATATATGCTTGATTGTCAAGAAATAGTTGAGGGTCGAGAAAGAGGGACTTTCCATTTGCTTTGACCGTGCAGAGAACTCCTGCCACTTGTGGCTCAACATTATCACCTAATTCAAAAGTCATTGCTTTCTCTCTAGCAAATAAACTGAAATTAAACGTTGTAAATTTGTCTGTTTTATAATCTAGGTACATCTTGGTCACATATCGTCCAGTGATCCAGTGCAGTAGTACAGGCGTGAAGAATACCAGGAAGCCAAAGGATCCACCCAGACTTAGCTGAAGAGCTAGGGGCAGGTTCGATAACTGATGATACAAGAACGGCTGGAAAGCTAAGCATATAGCACTCGTCGACAGGGAGAATACTTTCACTAGCTTCACTGTTGGGGACATGGTGCCGACATAAACCAGGTTGCCCATATCTGGGTCATATTTGGCCATCTTTGACACATCTATATCCTTGAAGAAAGTAGCCCTCTGTTGGAGAGAAGGTTGATTTGTTGCTGGACACAGGTTCGGAAGAATGGTTCTGGTGGATGATGGAGTTTCATATCGTGCCTGTCAACAATAAAATAAACAATTCAATACCAGAATCATCATCATCATTATTAAATGTTCAGTAAAAAATAGAAATTGCCTATAACTCCAATAAGACACATTTTAAAAATTTCTCTTCTTAAAGTGTTTTTCATATTTACCTTAAAGTTATTTCCTGAAGCTGTTGCGAGTACCGAAAACATCTTTCGATATCCATAATTTTTTACTATAGATGTCTGTAAGGTTCCTAGTATCCTGCCACTTGAAAGCATCATTGTGGTGTATAGACTTTATTTCTTCGCCAGAGTTCTGTGGCAAACAATATGACTGAAAAATCACATACATAAACCCTTTAGCAACTGAATGAATGAAATGTAATAATTCATCAACATTAAGTCTTAAACATTAACTGAATTTGCTCATATCTTTGTCAAATTTATGTCTTTGTGCATCAACTAATGCCTCTAGATATCATGAAGCCTTTTCACAACGCTCATTTTACTGTACATTAAAAAAAATATCATGCAAAGTTATTGTTTTCAACACAATTGTATTTATAAAATTTAGACTATTGTTGGAATTCTGATTATTAAAATAATTTTTTTTGTTGCCAATGGGTAAATGTAGTTTTTCTTGTCACCTGTAATAACAGAACTTAAAATTGGTGTGTACTAATCGTTGAAAGAACACTGAGATCTTTACAATGTCATTATGCACAAACCACACTGTTCTGTACAATGAATTCTATGAAACATATAAAAATGCTCATTTGCACTAAAAAAAAAGTCCTTGATGGAATGGCTTAAGTTCATTTACTCAAGCTATAAATTTGTTATCCAAAACATGGCTGATGATATACTGTTGTTAAGAGATTAAAGGGCAAATGTTTAAGATATATAAGGCAGGGGAATATATTTAAACAAGCCTAGATTGGTAGATAATCATCATTTATGAATCCTTAAGGGGATTAAGAACCAATTTTGAAAAAAACATTTAAATTCACATATTGGTGATAAATGATGTCTATTTTGTTGTCTATTTTCTATTTTATTGATGTATCCCCATGTTTGCCTGTTAATTCTATTTTAACAAGACCCTAATCTATTGCCCCTTTATGAAAGCACACTTCTTTCTTGGTGTCATTTTTATGTGGAGTGTGACCATAGAGGCACTGAAAGGTAAAATGACGTCATAGGAGTATGACAATATGCTTATGACGTCATCAAAGTTATTGTCCTTTGAATAGTGCCAGAATGACGTCAAACAGTGCTACCCTGCTTTGAGCCTCAATTGAGGTCAAACAAAGTTCACGCTACCCGTGTTTACCCGTCACGTGCAGCTTATGGCCCAGACAGACCTGTGCTGGGAGTGCAACTCTAATGTCTTATAGTAACTTATATTATTACTCTATTATAATTTTAATTTGTCACGATGTTCACATGTGGCTAAGCTTTCGATTTCACCGAATTGTAGAATTTGTGCTTAATCCCCTTAACAAAAATGCCACCCATCCTCATTGCTACTTAACCCTGCTCAGAACTGGTGAAATATCAGAGTTGTCATTTTAACACTTGAAGACCATCACATATCATGTGGAATGTAGTGAGGTGTAATGACTATGACAGAGAGGTCAGCTATCCATTGATTACTAATGAAAGTAACTTTTAAAATGATGAAGTTAAATTTATTTTGGGGGTCATCAACCTTGGATGGTTGCTGTTGGCTTTGTCAAGTGAATATCAATGGAGTTTTCCCAATGTGGCTTGGTGAAGACAGCCCCTGGCAAAGTGGTCCCTAGTCGCTCTGCAAATGCTCATAACTAATGAAATCCTGGCCATCTAGAGCTGACTCATGAGGGAGCTGACTCATCCCTGCGTTTAGGACCGACCTTTCTTTGGGGCTCAACTTTTCTTTGGGTACAAATTTTCTTTGGGTTCAAATTTTCTTTGGGGAACAAATTTTCTTTGGGACACAAATTTTCTCTGGACCTGGTACGTTTTGCGCATACCGTACGCCCGATAATTCTGGTTCCGGAATCGGGAGAACTTTAGCCTTCGTTTTGTGTTAGGGCCATTGCGTGCGCATCCAAAATTCTCCTGCCGGGCCGCCCTATCGTCCCTATGCCAAGCTGGGCGGGAGGATCGGGATCCCGATCACGTGACTTAGCTTCCCCGATCACGTGACAGTACGCCCTGTCAGGTGACAGTACTCCCGGTCGTGTTCCCGTTTTGGTGCAAAACGAGCCAGGCCCTGGGCTCTGACTACTCTTTGCCTTTGGGCCCCAAATACTTTTTGCCTTTGGGACCGAGTTCTCTGGCAGTCACGTTCTACTTCATCGATGGTACAGCCGACGACAAAAGAGCTGTGGACGACAACAGAGTTGTCGTCGGCTGTAACTGGTCCAGCACGAGTACCAAAATTGGAAACCCCAAAATTGAACTTTGAAGGACAATCAAACTTTTTGAGTTGGTCAATGCAAGTGACTATGTCTGGCGACAATGATATACGGCTAACTGGATGAAAAAATACATATTGTGTGTCTCATTACCTGATATTTGGCTTCCGATTCGTAGTAAATTGTTGGAATTTGATGTAAGATCGAATTGCACTTGATGAACACCTCAGGCCCCGGCAAAACATGGATTACCTCCTCGAAGAAAATCTTGATTATGTTGCCAGACGTCTTTAAACCAAATTATTTTTTTTTCATTTAAAACCAACTGATGATTTTTTTGAAAAAAAATAAAAAACATGATGCCATGAGAACGTTTTCTTTCATCGCTAAAAATATTATGATTCCGAAACAGGTGAAGTTCGTCTTGTCAATCAACGAGGTTTCGTCCGAGGTCAACAAAAACAAGAAAATGGCGTTGAGGGCAGCTTGCAGAATTTCTCGAATATTTAAGAACATTGCACGCCCGTACAGCACAGGGATGGAACATGTCCCAGTGCACGAGGGAGAAGAAGCTTTACCAAGGTGGGAAATCATAATTTACAAGGGTGTTTTTCAGACAATTGACGATTGTTGAATGTTTGGTTGTTGAACGTTGCAGGTGATGTTTGTTTGCATACCACCAGATGATCACGTTTACCCTTGGCCTTGTTAGTAGTCGATATTCAAACCCTTGTCAGGTTGTCATGTACTCCAGTAACATCAACATGATCAAGTTGTATCAGTGTTTGAAATATGGCTTGAAATGTTGTTTGTCATTCATTTTATAAGTCAATACTTTTGACAGTAGACCCAAAACAAGAAAAACATGACCTACATTCAAGCTGCTGCTGAATTTGTATCTTTTATCAATGTAAATTATTTACAAGTGTCAGTTGCCAATCTTAATCTTAATTTAAGCTACTTTCTGCCGTAAATGACGTAATCATACTTCATCTCCGGCATATAATTCTGTGATTATTCTCACTTTTCACTCAGGCCCCAACATTAGAACTACACATTCAAGTTGATCGTCCATTTTAATCTTCCAAAACGTAAATAATATGCATTTCTAAGCATTGTTCAACTCATATTTTCTCCAACGTGTGTATCATTTACACTTGTAGATGATTTACACTGAAAAAATTCCCAAATTCAGCAGCTTGACCGCTGTTCAATGTGGCAGTTCAATACCATGGTCCACTTGGTATCATGGTTATTTTGACCAGGTACCAAATGTTCCCATTCATGTGCACACAAAAGCTCATGTGCATGTGATGATGATACACACTATAGTATTCCTCTTGCTCTCACAATGTCACAGAATCTGTTGAAGCCACCCCTAAAGCCACCTTCAAAGTCCTTGTGATGTAAGGCCAAATCTGTGATCAAAGGTTATTCTGTCATTGCTTCAACAGCTTAGCCTTTTCAGTCTTTGATGTCTTCCCATTTGACAATAATATAACAGTTCTGGAAACATAGGCCGATTGCTGATCTCCATGTTGTTTTTCCCCCGTTGAAAAGTACACCCTGGAACTGTACAACTTTACTGGAACCAGTACTGTACAACTCCACTCTATTTAATCATGGATTGGAGAGATTGGCAGGGGGCCTGTGAGAATGAAAGAAATAACCATTTTACTTTTTTTACATTGTATATTATTACATTGCGGAATAAAACACTCATAGAAAAAGAATTAATATTTCTGAAAATTAATATTTCTGAAAATTATTTATGTTTTACATAACTTTTATCGTTATTTCATCCTGGTTCATATTAAAGAGATACTTTCTCGTAAAATACATGTCACAAATTACATGATTGAATGATCATATATGCATAAATACATTGAAATTCATAGACAAAAAAATATAATAGTAACCATGGAAACACAAGCCAGCATTTAATGCTAATCTTGCAACCCCTATAAAATATGATCATTTATTGCAATTTATGTCAATGACGTCATCGTGGGGGATTTAATGCATGTGCAACTCGAGCTGCAATCATCTTAAATTTTCATAAAACTTGTCATTACTTTGCCAATACTGGTCCGGTTGTCATGCTTTTCACATCAAATATGACATTTTTCATGTTCTTTCCAATGCACATAATCCTTCTATTATGCTTCTATTCTAAGACTGATAATCGTAGCATCACTACTTCAGTTGTATTCTTCTTTATTTACTCATTAGTTATGTAAGTAGGTAATTGCCACACGATCACATCATTTTTTTTTAACCTGCACATACATTCAAAATGTCACATTTCTTCCAAAAAATCATGTTTCCCTTGTGCAGTCATACTAACGGACCCCTCATATTAATGTGCATTATAATTCTCATCCAAACTACAAAAGTGAATCAGAGAAGTGAAAGTTGCCCTTTAATATCTTTTTTAAAAATAAACTTACAGAAATGATTTAAATATGTCTGAAATCGTGATAACAAGAGGAAGACAGTTATATATGCATTTTTGTAGATTGTACTATATTTTGGCCCCGAAAATGACTGCCATATATAAAAAGATGTTAATTTAGTTTTGAAGATTTCACATTTATATCTCTGCTAATAATGGACTCACAGAAATGATTTATATATGTCTAAAATCATGAGAGCAAGAAGAAGACAGTTACATATGTATTTTGTAGATTTTACTCTTTTTTTGAACCTAAAAATTGTGACCATTAAAATAATGGCATGAGCCCGATGTGTTCCCCTTGCCACCTTGAGTGTAAATGTGTGCCAATGTGCAAGCCACATGACTTGTATACCTTCCTGTGCATTTAATTGTAAACTAAACGAGCCCCAACTGTAGATTAGGCCATACATATAAGCTCTTTTCCATCGTGTCTGCCACATCTGCCGCATCCACCACCGCAACTTCCAAAATATTATGAATCTAATCCTTTACAAGTCAGAGATTAGATCTTGATATTATGTAAATTTTTGTAAATATCCATGGTAATTTATTTCGGTGCATTTTTTATGATCTTGGGTAAAGGTCAATGTCATAACCAGCACAAGAGCAACTTAATCTTATGAATGCTCTATTTTCTTCAAATTGCAGCAACATTCATATGATGAGGAACTTTTCTTGTGAATCCTATATTTTCTCCAAGATTAAAACAATATCGATATGACATGGCAGATGTGATCACCCATTGAGGGTTTGAGACAATTTTGATATTTGGTGACCCTAAGCTATTTTCGAGGTCAAAGAAATCAATTTTCATAATCATCTGAATATGATATTTATCAAAACACTACACATAACATTTATTGCCACCACATTTATCTTACACAAGTGCCTTCAGCTGGGAGGGGTTGCAATCTCTCACATATATGCAGCTATCTCTCACTTGTGCAGCTATCTCTCACTGTTGTAGCTATCTCTCACTGTTGTAGCTATCCCTCACACATGCAGCTATTTCTTGGACATGCAGGTATCTCTCACTAGTGTAGCTATATCTCGCATATGCAGCTATCTCTCACTTATGCAGCTGTCTCACTGTTGTAGCAATCTCTCAAATATGCAGCTATCCCTCACACATGCAGCTATTTCTCGCACATGCAGCTATCTCTCACTTAAAGAGCTATCTCTCACTGCTGTATTAATCACATATGCAGCTACCTCTCACTTATGCAGCTGTCTCTCATTATTGTATCACTCTCTCACTTGTGCAGCTATCTCTTACTTTTGTAGTTTTTACATTTGCAGCTATCTCTTAATTGTTCAGCTGTCTCTTACTTATGCAGCTGTCTCACTTGTGCAGCTATCTCTCACTTGTGCAGCTATCTCTCACTTGTGCAGCTAGCTCTCACTTGTGCAGCTATCTCTCACTTGTGCAGCTATCTCTCACTTGTGCAGCTATCTCTCACTGCTGTAATATCTCTCACTGCTGTAACTTTCTCTCACTTACAAAGCTGTCTCACACTTGTGTAGCTGTCCATGTATTGTCTGCATTTTACCCATGAAGGCCCCTCTCTCACATATGAAGCTATCTCTCACTTATGTAGCTATCTCTCACTGTTGTAACTATCTCTCACTGATGTAGCTACCTCTCAAATATGCAGCTGTCTCTCATTATTGTATTCATCTCTCACTTGTGCAGCTATCTCTTACAGAAATATAGGCAAATTGTGTGTAATATTTGATATCTAACATCATTCTGACAAAAAATAAGTGAAAACTACCCTATTCATTACATGTATAGTATGGATCCCATCACATAAACTTGCAAACTAAAACTGAAGTGAAGGTCTAGCGTCAGCAAATTCCACTAGAGGGCAGGCAGCGTGGTGACGGAACAGCGAGATCGCACACTCTTCCAGTGGCAACTTTTATTTCAGCCCATACCTCAAACAGCAACTTTTTCTTGTCCAGTGTCATTTTTTAAGTGCCATGTGTAATTAGAAAGTGCAGCAGTGTTGATTAACAGCCTCCAGCAAGGCAAGGTCTGATGCAGAGCCCGCAGAAAGTTTGCTAGCTACACAGTTCATGTGTTTACATTTAAATCAGCAGAGGTATCAACCCATTGGGTTATGTTTTTTCATTCTGAACAGGAGCATCACATCACACTGTGCAGAAGTGAATGGTGCCAATATCCATTATGAAAGAACTGGAACTGGCAAGCATGTGGTGCTTCTCTTGCCTGGAGCTTTGGGTGAGTATTGCATCAGGGTGATTCAAAAGTTTGCTTGTCAGACAAAACATTATGTTTAGATTATTATTATTAGAATGTGATCATAGTAAAATGCATCTTTTATTTAAAGAACTGAAATTTTATCAATAATAATTACCCATGTTGCATTGCTAAATTCCTAATTTTTTTCTCCTGCAACTATCTTTATCTTTGGTATGATCAATCAAGAAAATAAAATTGTCTTTTTCTATCAACAGGATGTGCAAGAACAGACTTTGCTTATCAGATGGAGGGTATGAACAGGGATCTGTTCACACTGATAGCCTGGGACCCCCGTGGATATGGAAAGAGTCGTCCACCAGAGCGTGACTGGCCAGTCCACTTCCTGGGAAGAGATGCTGATGATGCTGCCAAGCTGATGGAGGTATGTGTGCCACAAACCAGGCCTTTGACATATGCAATGGCCCAGTAGCCTGGGGCCACCAGATCCTCTGCCAGTGAATGGTTTGTTGTTGTGGCCCAGTTGGGCAACCATATTTTCATCTTATAGTAGCCCAAACTATCTTGATAGACATTTTTATCATATCACGATCAATGGACTTGTAAATTACGAGTGAGACAAGTACTGTATACAGACAAATTTTTGCGGCCTTTTTATTTTCGCGTTAATTCGCACCAGGATGTCATTCGCGAA
Organism: Amphiduros pacificus; assembly: GCA_949316495.1. Lineage (NCBI taxonomy): Eukaryota > Metazoa > Annelida > Polychaeta > Phyllodocida > Hesionidae > Amphiduros > Amphiduros pacificus. Next base: position 49,656,431 of record OX439001.1, on the reverse strand, counting down.
ATTAAATGGACGCGAAATTGAAGAGGGGACTCTCCCGGTCATTTTGATACCAAATACGAGGTCGTCATGTTAAAAAGCGGGAGTGACGGGGACAAGCTCTTATTTTTGGCGCGAAAACAATTGGAGTCTATCAACACGTATTGAAATATTAATATATTGCGCAATGATGGATCCCTGGCTTCTCCTCGTGTTGCGGACGTGAATTACCGCGACGTCACGTACATGATATTCATGTTTTACTTCATGGATAAATTCTCGACCTGCGAAGCATAATTTGTGATAATATTGGGTAAATACCTTTATTTATCATTTAAAACGCAATTAAAATCAATCCACGTGTGAAGGCATTTTTGTCAAAAAGGGAAGACACGACTCAAAGCAGTGGAGACAATGACGAAACGCAAAACTGTGAATGCTGATAATTGGAATCAGTGAGAACAAAGTCAAAACAAAGCGTTTCGAAATAATAGACCAATAATATTGGGTAAATACCTTTATTTATCATTTAAAACGCAATTAAAAATATTATGTACTAGAAATCCAAAATTCGTGAAAATAAAACGGGGCGAACCTGTTGAAAACGGCGATGGCGCGAAAATAACTAGGCGCGAATTTTTCTCTGTATACAGTAACCCCCACTCAGACACTAGTCACTATGCCCACACAGACCACCAACATTACAGTTCCCTTAAAACTTTTGAGAAAAAAACATTTTCTCCACTTTTTGTGCCTGGTCAACAAGGACAATAGTTTCATCTTTACATAAAATTAATGATTTTTTGCAGGATTTTAATAAGTTTAAATTATCATGATTGATAAAAGTTTTATTAGATTCAATAAGATTACTTATCTCAATAAGATTACTTATCTTACTTATCTCAGGTCATGATGGATAAAAGTGTTATTAAATTCAACAAGATTAGTTATTTTACTTACCTCAGGTCATGATGGATAAACTGTTATTAGATTCAATAAGATTACTTATCAGATATCTCATTAAAATAAGTTTGCCCAACATTAATGATGTTCACATCCGATGTTAATTTTGGATTCACATTCAATGTCAATTCTGGTATATATGACCTTAAGTTTTTATCCTCAGCCTTGATTATCCCCAGACTGAGGATCTTATAGTATGGATGTTGGGATGTATGGATGTCTGTTTTTAATTTGTTTGTGCACTTTATCTTACTTTTATTTTTTCATAGAATCACCAAAATTGGTTGGTTCACTTTATTCACTCTCCCTGAAATATCTTGATTACATTTCAAAATAAAGGTATAAACAAAATAGATGAAAAGACATGATGATCTACAAATCTACAAAATAGATGAAAAAACATGATGATCTACAAATCTCTCACTGATGATGTTAAAAAGTACAATATTGGTTTTTAAGCTCACCACATCATGACCCAACATCAGAGAGGTAATTGGTCCTGACAATTAGCCAGTTGTGTATTAAACACCAAAATGAGAAACTCTAAACATAAACTTTCATTTTAGAACAATGCAAAAAAAACATTTCTGAAGTAGTCTAGGCTGGGTCATATTTATATAGCCCATAGAAAATGGTACTCTGCTCAGTATGTTGCCTTTTGCCAAAATCTTATTTCTGAAAATTGCTATTAAACTGAAATTGCATTAAACTGAAATGTTCATATTTGAAATTTTCAAATGACATTTTGACTTTTTAGCATTTGTATTTTTCATGGTTAACACAAATTGTCACAAATGGCAGGGTTATAAACTGGCTCTCTGTTTTTACAAATATATAATTTAGATTAAATTAGATACATATATATAAGAATCCATCAAAATGTTCTCTTTATTTGCAGATTATCGCTAAAAGGGATAAGGTATTTTTTTCATAGAATTTTCTTTTGATATGCACAATTTTCCTAAAATTATGTATATGGAGTACTGTTTTGCAATTCTTTGTAAGTTATTCTGCAAAATTGCATAGCATATTCTATGCTAGAGTATTGACTATTGTTAATGATTTTTAATGTGCTTTTCATAACAATTTGAATGAACATGTGAGTGTTTGTAATGTCAGTGAACACAAAATTTAAAGCTTTCATGAAATCACAGAGGTCACAGGTAGTTTTACAGATATTTGGGGTATGTTTAAATCTATAAAAAGCTATCTCCTTGAAGTCAACAAAATACAGTTGCCAAGATTATTGTGTTTAGCTGTAACTTCCAAGTACTATGCTTGCCTCACATCATGTCTTCTCATCAGTTTTTTTTCTCCGGTGTAACCACTTTTTTGGTCTGTGAGGATATTAGGTCTGCACCAATAGATAAACACTAATGGATAACTAGGCCTCTGTGAGCCAAATCACTCCAATGTCTTAATCACAAGGTGCCCCATTCTTAGAAATTGATTGTAGGTGTTTGCACCTGATCACTGGTCAGCTAGGCAAAGTTTGACCAAATGTTCAGTGGCTGAATGGATTTTAGCAGAAGAATCAACAATTTTCAAATGGCGCAGACATTAATCTTGGAGTATTATGATGGGTATCACCATTTCATCACCAAATGTAGGGTATGAACAGTAATATTGTTGAAGAAAACAGTACTTGAAAATCTGATTTCATGAAAGCTTTAATCACCTGCACTGACCTCTAATAAAGGGTCCCAGCGTAGCTCCTTGCTTTCTGCCTCACATCAGGTTTGGGCTGCCCAGTCACATAACACAGGTGATGCAAATGTTCACAAATTTCTAATACAACTGCTACTTCTGATTGAAATTTTAAACACTAGAGAAAGCTGAAGAATAGAGAGACGATCTGAAATGTTTATCAATCTTTTAAATATTTAATGAGATCATTAAAGCAATTAACTACCTGGTGTTTTAAGTTAATTCATTCTATGAGATGATCTCTATTTGAATGCTTCATAGTGGCAGCTGTAATAGGATTGAATCAAACCATAGTTAGATGTCGGGCAGGTGTGATTCTGATTGTGGTATAACAAGACTCACCAAGGAAATGCGCAGGTTCTCCTGGTGTAATACAATTCTGCACACTAGCCGGGCTGCTGCATGTTTAAGAAAACTAGCATTCTGCAGAGATTGACTTCTTTTTGTGTGTGCAAATACAAGCTATTTACTTGAAATTGAATAATTCAGAATATTTCACTTAATGAGTTCAATCAATTCATTTTTTCTTTGTTGTCAAAGATAAGAAAGGATTTATAGTGTATTTACAGAGATAAATTTATCTTGTTCATTTAAGAAGATATATTTTCCATTTTTTGCAACTGACCATCATTTGGTTCCAATCACAATGAAAAATATCTGGTAAGAATACTTTTTTTTATATATATATCAGACATTGGATATATCCCGGTACTCCTTGGTGGGTTGGAGTGATGGTGGGATCACAGCGTTAATGGTGGCTGCCAGAAATCCTAAACTTGTGCAGAAGATGGTTGTCTTTGGGGCAAATGCTTTTGTCACAGACGAAGACATGAAAATGTACAAAGGTAAGCATAAAGTGCATTAAATTTATAAGATTAAATTAATGCCTACATTTTGACGAGTAAAGATAAACCTTCTTGACTGTTACCATCCCTTGTTAACCTTTTTTATGCTGTGAAAGTGCAGACAGTTAATGTTATGAAAATATATCTATATCAGAGGCATTGATCTATATGTAAGTCTGAACCACAAAATAATGAATATATGTTCATATTAAATGTAAACATGTATAAAGGGTATAAACCAACAAATCAAATTGCCCAGGACCAGAAATCAATTCAGGAATTGAGAGCTGCTTTCGACAAAACTTTTTGATCTGAGTAATTCTATAAAATGAAAATATTAACCCCGGAACCAATTTAAACGATGTAACCAGTCAGGTGTAAACTGATATGGTAACTTGCGTTTTTCATCAAGAAAGTTCCTGATTTAAAACAGGTTTTTCACATGAACCATAATTATGCCCAAATCTCTAACCTCGTTGGGTCTAGGGAAATCAATATTTCTAACTTGGATTGAGATTAGTATGGTCCAATTTTTAAATACAAGCTTTTCCCACATCTAAGCATTTCATTTTCCAAGAACATTGTGACATCCTGGATACATTTTTCCATTTCATTACAAGCTTTCCTGGTCTCATAAGGACATAATGGTCCAGTGTAATGTACAGTTAAGTATCATCAGCATAGATATGATGTTTAAGTCCATATTTACTCATGATATCAGCAAAGTGATTCATATATGTGGTGAAGGGTATTGAGCAGAGCTCTGATCCCTTAGGCACACCATATTTTATATTTTCATGCTCAGAGAATTTTTCATCAATCGTTATACATTGTTTTCTTTGTGATAAATATGGTTCATACAAATTTAATGCCGTATTTGTCACTCTACATCTATTTTTTAGACTCAAAATCTTATCTTGAAATAGTCTGTAATCTTGAAAGAGTATCTAATGGTCAAGAGTGTCAAAGGCATGAATACAAACAAGATTTATTTATTTATGATTGCTGTAATGATGGGTAGTAAGAAGCCAAGAAAATAAAGGATCAAGTTCATGTGACTTCCTTACTGCTTCTTTTATTAATTTTGCACTTCTTTAGGTTAGTGTTTTGAAGATTTAATGTTATGTCTTAATTCCATCTTCTTATCATTATTAAAGAAAGAAGTTTTTAAGTATAGAGGCTAATATCTCAGGGTTTTTTCCCATAAAAATCTTCTTTTGAGTGCAAGAGGCCATTTAAAATTTAATAAAGTTGTTTTAGTCTGATTTATTAGTAGTAGTCAGCTCAGCTTTATGTTTTGTTTTGGCATCCTTTTGAACACTGTTGTATTTGTTTCTCTGCAGGTTGTACACTATTGGATTTTATCAGAGTCAAGATTTGATAAAAATTATTTTACACACATCTGTCATTGCATTAATTTTTTCATCCATCCAGTAATTGCTTAAATCTGAATCTAATATATTACCCAAAATAGGTGTTGGTTCTTTGATTATCTTTGATAAATTATACTTATTTTGTATATCATTAAATATAATCACATTGGATTGTTTGTTGTTGTGGTTGTGTGGAAATTGTAATGTTCTTGCAATTACTAAAGTGTACTAAAATATCTGAAAATTCATAAAGAAATCTGTGTTTGTATGCAAAATCAGATGTATCAAAATCAGATGATTCTGGATTGTGATGATGATTGTTGGTGTACCACCAGTTTGTTTGGACTCCTTGTTTTTCTCTGAGAAAAATAATGTTTTGGTCTTTAAAATTTTCTTATTTAGTTTTGCAATTTTTTCCCTGAAAAATTTAATATCTGCCACACCTTGATTTAGTTTGCATCTACAGCTAAACAAGCATTTTGGTCATTATTTTGAACTTATTTATTAATTTAACTTTCTTTGTGTCTGGTGAAGGCAAAGATAACTCACTTTGAGACTGTAAGAGAAGTACGTTCTTATCACTCAGTGTTGCTGACAGTATGTTTCCACAAGACGACATATTGCATGAAAGTTATCCTGGTTAAAAGGGTCAAAAAGTAAAAATGTTAAAATCCATGATAATTTAAAACCTGTAACACAGTAGCGTGATTCCAGTCTTCTGGTTGTAGAACTATGGCTGCTGAGTGACGGCTGACCGGTATTTAATGCCTTGCTTAATGACTACAAATTGTATTTTTCCAAAATTTACTTCTGTAATCTTGAGGTTGACCACCAAATATTTGTCTTATTACTGCAGCAAATGAGAGTAAAACTCTAATTTGGCAATTTCCATTCCTTGTCATACTTTGTCATACCTTTTGTCACACCCATGACATTTGACCCTCTAAGCCTGAATGTGCCTTTGGCTTTTAAAAAAACTATTTTTAATGTGGGGTTTTCAGATTCTATTCAAGATGTTGATGTATGGAGTCCACAGATGAAAAAACATTTTTTGAAGGAGTACAGTGAAGCTGATTTGGTCCAGATATCGCAGAAATATTGGGAGTCATTTGCCTCATATTACACTCAACGTGAAGGTGAAGTAAAAATAACACAACATATTGATGTTAACACTGGCATATGCAAATTCTTGCCTCATGGTTTTTATTACATTTTGGAAAATATTTTGTTTAATTTTAGAGAAACACTTCAAAGATGTAAGCAAGAAATTTGCCAGATGGCACAGCAAGGTCAAATTTTGTCATATCATGTATGCAGATAGTTTTTTGCATATTCCAGTGAAGACATTGCGGAATATTTAAACCCATGATTCCTGTGTAAGATACTTCCCTTCTTTTTAAGTAGAGATTTTGTATCTTTCTTTTCTTTTTTTTTCGTTCAGGAAAAGGCACTGAATCTGGATCAAGCAGAAGCACAACAGTAATTATTTCATTAAAAGTGTTATTTGTTGCAGAGATCAAAGACATGGCATTTGAGGTTACAGAAGGCATAAAAAAATGTGAAGAGGTACTCAGGTAATTGATTGAAAAATCAACTGAGTACATGAAAAAAATCCATTGAAATATAATGCCAAAGCCAGGACAGGACTGAGGCCTCCAGCTGATGTTTAAAGGAAACACTAAGTAGATCTTGCAAATAATAATCATACCTTTTTTTCCTCTGTTTTCATATAGGTAAATATTTCAGTATCCATCGCTTCAGTTTGATTCTGACAAGACGGCGTTTGACAAGATTTGGGAGGCTTACATTAATCAATGCTTATTTATTAGTGACCGATAATTTTAGGAATCAAGGACACAGAAAAATGGAGTGCAAGGATGAAAATGCCATATGAAAAGGTTTATGGAACCGAATATTTTAGCAAACATTGGGCTCGCTGGGTTGATGCATTTGAAGTATATTCCCGCAACACTGAGGGTGAGATGATTGTGGGCATTAATCAGCTTTTCTGTTTCTGTTTAGTATGCAATGCACCAATTTGTGATAGATAATGCATGAAATATCTTGAGTAATTGAGCTACTGGAAGGTAACTTCAAGTATCTCGTAATAATTAAACTGTCTGTCCTGTATCATTCTGTCCATTTTTCCTTCCTTCCAAACTTGCTAGGCAACTGAGACTAAGTAGGGTAGTGAATAAATCCCATCCTAATTACTTGCTCCTTTGCACACTATTGTTTCTGTATTGTTTCTATCTTTACTCAATACATCTGCTTGGAGCTGGAAGAACTATTGATCTAAATTTAAAATAGCCTTTGATTTAGCTGTTGCTGGTATTAAAAAGTGTGTTGCGTACTTTGTAAAGGCATTATTTAGGAAGCAGTTTACAAACAGTGTGTCCCCTCCATCACAGTGTGTCCCCTCCATAGAAACGTGATGTACAGAGAGGCCAATAACAATACAGCCAGGAATACTTGTGTTTTTGACAATACATGTGTTGTTGTACCAGATACACAATAGACTCTGTTTGTTGTTATCCAAATGCAAGCCACTGACATGGGGGTTGAGGGGCCTTAATCTTTAACTGTTTTTATGAATAAAAGTACAAGAAGTGCAAGTGCACTTAACAGACTGTAGCACAGTGTACAAAAACTAGGTTATTCAGTCAGAAACCAAATTTTTAATATAGCAATTGCAGTGCATTGTATATTTAGCTACAGCCATGTCTACTATTATTGTTGATACCACAGATTATTACAGTACCTTTTGAGACAAATGTGTCACAAAATATTTGGTTTATTTATTGTAGAATAGTAACATTATTATAATTTGCTTGATGTGGATATATAACAATGAAAATATTAATAGCAGTTACAAAATTAATTTTGAATTTGTGCCAAATTACCTGGTATTGACAAACAAAGTTGAGAAATCAGCAAAAAGAATTCAAAGTTTGGATATACAAATATAGGCATTTCATCATTTAAAATAGGATAGGTACATTTTAATAATTTAGGATTCATGAAAAAAAGAATTCAAAGTTTGGATATACAAATATAGGCATTTCATCATTTAAAATAGGATAGGTACATTTTAATAATTTAGGATTCATGAATTTCAGTGAAAACCTAAGTCATGTGAAACAACAAATAATGTGATAAGGGATCACCAAGTTTCTATGTTTATTTGAATTCAAATATTTGATTCTTTTTGCTGTTATGGCAAATTGAGTGGATCCAATAGCTTGAGAATATAACTTTCTTTGTAGCAATCATGAAAAGCACTTAACATGATATTTAATTAAAGGGCAACTTTCACTTCTCAAAGACACTTTTGTAGTATGAAGGAGAAGTATAACACACATTGATCTGTGGGCTCTCTTAGCATGACTGCACAAAGGAAACATGTTTTTTGGGAGAAAATTAGCTATTTTAAATGCACTTTGTGGAAAAAAATGAATGACGTCAACATGGGGAAATTACCTACCGGTACTTGCATAGCTAATTAGTAAACAAACAACAATGCAGCCAAAAAAAGCGATGTCAGGATTTTACATCTTAGAAAACACGGACTATAGAATGGTTATGTGCATTGGAAAGAACATAAAAAATGTGACATTTTGGTGTAAAAATCATGACAATCAGACCAATATTAGCAAAGTTATGACAAGTTTTGTGAAAATTGAAAATGATTGCAGCTCAAGTTGCAAGTGCAATAAATCCCCCACGATGACTTCATAGGCACAAATTGCAATAAATAATCATGATTTAGTTTTAAATGTTGATCTGTGTTTCCATGGTTACTGATATAATTATTTTTTCTGTGAATTTCAATGTATTTACACATCTATGATCATTCAATAATGTAATTTGTATAATTTATTTTACCAGAAAAGTAACTCTTTAAGTTTGATCTCACTGAAAGATATACTTGTTAAAACCAACTGGTTTACCATGTGTATTAGATCTTCAATCTAAGGTTTAATTTGTACATGTACAGACCAAATCATCAGAAAAAATAAGTTTAAAAGATTACTCTTATTAACAATGGTTTCCAGTGTTTCTAATGTTTCTAATACAATATTTTTAATTCAAAAAATTTAAATAGAGAATTTCAATTATGTTAATAATTATGATTTTGATCTTGAAAATAGATAAGATCATATAATACACAATCATATACCGGTAATAATGTTCACAGTCTTAGTTTAATATTGTTGTTAAAGCAACTACAGTACATATTGGTTGAACACTATACTGGTCATTGCCACATTTTATATGACTGAAAACAATAATTGCAGGGAACATATGCAAGGAAGAGGTGCCGAATATAAAGTGTCCATCCCTGATCATCCATGGACAGAAGGACCCGCTTGTGGCACAGAGCCACCCGGACTACCTTCATAAACACATCGCCAACTCCAGGTCAATTTTAACATTGTCAGTTATGAGATGTTGATATTTCTAGCCTTACACTTGTAAATGTACTTGGTGAATGAAATAATGAATCAAATGCCTTTTTGCAGATTGCACAACATGCCTGAAGGGAAACACAACCTGCACATGAAATTTAATAAGGAGTTCAACAGCATTGTGGAGTCTTTCCTCTTAGAACAGTAACATTTATTCTCACTGGCATCAAAGTTTACACATAATTCAAGCTGCAGGATGAGATTGGTTAAACATTTCTATGCACCAAGGTACTTTTTACACCATTGTAAAATGTGAACAAGTATTTGATCCAGTATATAAGAATAAAATATCAAAACCACCAGAATTGCAGGGCATCTTATGTGAGAAATGGTTCATGTAATTGAAAATGATGATTAAGTGGTCAATTTTCACAAAAAGGAGCACTTTTACCTCATTGCCTTTTGACTCACACAAATGAAAGTCTTCCAAAGTTTCAGTTGGGTCCACTTGGATCCAATTTACTTAGTGACCAAATTATCAAGAGGTACAATTTTTTTTACAAACTGTGATTATTTGTATTTTTAGGGGTTTTTGTTAGGGTTACAATTTTTGGTACACAAGTGTACCAGTTTAATCTGAGTTGTGTGAAGAATGTAGATTCGTGTACCATAAGTGCCATTTAGATTTGCCAACATCGCTTACATGCAAAATGCTTATTTGACTAAACCTCGATTGTTATTTTGATTTATTATTTAGAAATGTCAATGAGAAAATACTTTCATATTTGTATGTTCTTTAATTGTATCTTGTGTCACAAAGGTCATTGTCATTTCTTTACACAGTGGCTTGTATCATGTTGTCTTTCATCTGGAGCAATATATGAATAGGATTTAAGGTTCGTTTGGGCCTTCAACTTGCAACATATGTTATATCATAGTTACTTGATTTACTCTCCGATTTCATTGCATAATTTTGCAATGGATTAATCTATGTCAGATTTGTATTGGGAAGTGTTTTATATCGTGTTTAATTCATATAATCGGTGATTTATTGTATTCTATATTGCTGCATTCCCTCACAGGAATTTTCACACCACCAAGCTTAAATGTCTTTAGGGATGGAATCGATTCCATTTGCATATGTGAATTTCCATTTGCCTGATTGTTGATGCCAAACATTTTATATAACTTTGTTAAATTGTTTGATAGGAGAGCCGGCAAAGTGCTGTAGCAGGTCAATTAATTGACAATATGAATACACAATATAAATATAAAAACATAGTATGTAACATTCAAATTCTATTGATCTTAATTGCCCATGCATCCATTAATATTTACTATTGTACACATATTGTAATGGATCATAACATAATTAAATTCAGTATAATTCATGTTGTGAATTAGCTATAAACATATACCGGTAGGATGTTTTGTGAAGCCTATTATACAAATCAATTTACTAAATGTTTTGGGTAAGATTTCTGGAGAATGTGCAACTGTTGTATCCAGAGTGAAAGTTTCTTTGGGTATTGTATAAATGTGCTATTGTAAAAAAAGGATAGTTAATCATTTGATACTTTGTTTGATGTTTGTTCACCAAGATGTAATTATATATGTGTAAATAAAGATTTGAACAATTTGTGGATGAAATCATTATTCAACCAAAAGTTGTGCAGAACAAAACTCCTTAAAATTATTTGTCTTGTCTTTGTGTTTGATAAAATTATACATAATTTTCTCTTCTATTTTTTTCTGTTCTCTAAAAAGGTATGTAATTAAGGTACTCTATGATAATTTCTGCTAATCTGCATTCAAGAAGTAGCATTCAATTACTACCTCTACAGTCATTGCCCTATATTGGATACCATTCTAAATTTGGAATTCCCCAAGTTATAAATCTGAATTGACCAGCATCGGGTCATAAATTGTAACCAGGTGTCCGATGCATAAACTGGCCAATCAGTACTGCTGTCCGAACAAAACAGAATCTATTTCAGTTAGCATTTATTCCTCACCAATCCGTTTACAGCCAGATTTTTATGAATACTATCGGCTTGCACTCGATTCTGTGCGCACCTTTATACCTTTGGTGGCAGGGACTGATATGATAAAAAAGTCCTGCTATGGACTTTATGCCAGGCTGTAAAGCAAATATCAAAGAATAATAAATAGATGATTTAGAAAAAGATAAAATTTAAAAGAAAATTACATAGTTGTCAATATGTTTCATTTCCACAGCAATTTGGGATGACACATATGCTTGAATAGTTTTGAAGAAATCTTTTTTTGGCATAATCATTAAAGCCTTCCAAACTGCGTGTCTCATGTTTTTGGATGACTAGATTCTGTTTATTTATTAGCTTTGGAAGACTGTCTGAGACACCCTGTTGCAAATTCACAATTCATTCTATTTTCATGTACCTTATGACAATGGCATGTATAATGAGCATGGATGTCTGAATTTTTTTTTTTCAAAGTCAAGTGTTTAAAAATATTCATGTAATTTATTGCTTGAGTATTTATGAATGAATTTCAGTTTGTTGATGTCAGGCAATTTAAGAATTCTGTGCATTTTGAAAAGTGGTTCAATTTGTGCATTGTATTTGCTCAGTGAAATGATATGTACCGTAGTGCTCATTTTTGTAGCTTAATTAGTCTCTTGTCATATCCCCAAACTGAACTGCCATAATTAAGATGGGATTGAATTTGTGAATTGTATATAGTACGCAGTATATCTGTTGGAATATAGTGTTTTAATTCATTAAGGATACCTATTGTTTTTGTGATTTTGTTTGAAATGTTGTCCACATCTCCTTTCCAGTTCATGTATTCATTTAATATAATGCCAAGGAAATTGAATCTGTTGAATTGTTTAACTTTTTCAACTTCAACTTCATCAGTTGTCAATTTAATGTGCGTGAAGCTCGTCCCACATTCACTTTCGTCCCACATTCGTCCCACATTCAAGTTCATCCCATATTCGGTTTGTCAATTTTTGCCCGCATACCCATCAGACTATAACAGGAAGGTCAAGGTCTTTCTGGGGGGACCCCCTTAAAGGTCAGAGGCCTTTAAAAAGGTCAGGGCCCTAAAATATTAGGGCGAAAAGGAAGAGAAGACTAAAGTGCTGAGATGCCGATTTTCGCCGTTAAATATCCCCCTTTTTTCAATTGGAATATTAAGCTAGGGGGGTATATGATTTTTCTGAACCAAAACCATTTTGGTGCGAAACCGGTTTTAATATGCTAGAGACCCGTAAATCGGAGGTAACCGGAAATTTTACCCATTATTTTGTGTTTGGGTACCCGGATGCCGATTTTCACCGTTAAATTCTCCCCTTTTTAGCTCTGCTCAGACTTTAGCTCGCAGAGCTTTAGGAGGGGGAAAATGTCTGTCCGTCTGTCTGTCCGTCTGTCCGTCTGTCCGTCTGTCCGTCCGTCTGTCAACATTTCTTTAAAAATCTTCTTCTCCAAAACTACCAGTGCTACATCTTTCATATTTTATATAGAGGTAGATATATAGTTGAAGATTCAGATTCCTTTAAATCTTAGTGATGTCACCATTGACCTTAGTGCAGTGACCTTGAGGTCACAAATTTTGTACTGAGCATATCTCAGCAACCACTTATTACAGGATATTAAAACTTGGTATGCAGAAATGTCATATGTTAAAGCTGTGCCTTGTCATACAATTTTAGTCATGTGACCTTTGACCTTGACACATTGACCTTGAATTCAAAATTTGTGAACATGCCACATCGCAACCATCAGAAGTGAATAAAAAACACTTCATATCTGTTATATACTAATACTATGTTTAAAAATCTTCTCCTCCAAAACTACCAGTAATAATTGTTTCATGTTTAATACAGAGGTAGATAGAGAGTTGAAGATTCAGATTCCTTCAAATCTTAGTGATGTCACCATTGACCTTAATGCAGTGACCTTGATGTCACAAAATTTGTAAGGAGTATATCTCAGCAACTACTTATAAGAAGAAATTAAAACTTGGTATACAGAAATGTCTTAGGTCATAGCTGTGCCTCATCATACTTTCTTAGTCATGTGACCTTTGACCTTGACACAATGACCTTGAATTCAATATTTATGAGCATGCCACATCATAACCATTAGAAGTGAATTAAATGCACTTCATATCTTTTATATACCAACACTATTTTATACAGAGCTAGATAGAGAGTTGAAGATTTAGATTCCTTCAATTCTCAGTGATGTCACCATTGACCTTAGTGCAGTGACCTTGATGTCACAAATTTTGGAAGGAGCATATCTCAGCAACCACGTACAAGAAGAAATTAAATCTTGGTATACAGGAATGTCTTATGTTAAATCTGTACCTCGTCATACAATTTTAGTCATGTGACCTTTGACCTTGACACATTGACCTTGAATTCAAAATTTGTGAACATGCCACATCATAACCATTAGAAGTGAATTAAATGCACTTCATATCTTTTATATACCAACACTATTTTATACAGAGCTAGAAAGAGAGTTGAAGATTTAGATTCCTTCAATTCTCAGTGATGTCCCCATTGACCTTAGTGCAGTGACCTTGATGTCACAAATTTTGTAAGGAGCATATCTCAGCAACCACTTACAAGAAGAAATTAAATCTTGGTATACAGGAATGTCTTATGTTAAAGCTGTACCTCGTCATACAATTTTAGTCATGTGACCTTTGACCTTGACACATTGACCTTGAATTCAAAATTTGTGAACATGCCACATCACAACCATCATAAGTGAATAAAAAACACTTCATATCTGTTATATACTAACACTATGTTTAAAAATCTTCTCCTCCAAAACTACCAGTAATATTTGTTTCATATTTAATACAGAGGTAGATAGAGAGTTGAAGTCTCAGATTCCTTCAAATCTTAGTGATGTCACCATTGACCTTAATGCAGTGACCTTGATGTCACAAATTTTGTAAGGAGTATATCTTAGCAACCACTTATTAGAGAAAATTAAAACTTGGTATACAGAAATGTTTTAGGTCATAGCTGTGCCTCGTGATAATTTCTTAGTCATGTGACCTTTGACCTTGACACATTGACCTGTGTATGTATGTATGTATGTCTGTAGCGAACATCCTTGTCATCGCGATAACTTGAGAACAAATGATGGCAGCTTCATGAAACTTGACACACATAAGCATCTGGTGAAAACCTCGGACGAGTTCGATGGACGGCAACCTTGACCTATTTTTCAAGGTCACAGGGACAATTATGTGAAATCCCAAGAATTGCAATAACTTAAGAACAAATGATGGCAGCTTTATGAGATTTGACACACATAAGCATCTGGTGATGACCTCAGATTTTTTTCTATGAAACATGACCTTCATCTACTTTTCAAGGTCACAGGGACAATTATGTGAAATCATCCTTGTCATCGTGATAACTCAAGAACAAATGATGGCAGCTTCATGAAACTTGACACACATAAGCATCAGGTAAAAACCTCAGACGAGTTCAGTGGATGGCGACCTTCACCTACTTTTCAAGGTCACAGGGACAATTATGTGAAATCATCCTTGTCATTGTGATAATTCAAGAACAAATAATGGCAGCTTCATTAAACTTGACATAAGCATCTGGTGAAAACCTCGGACGAGACCGATGGACAGTGACCTTGACCTATTTTTCAAGGTCACAGGGACAATTATGTGAAATCCCTAGAATCACAATAACTCTAGAACAAATGATGGCAGCTTTATGAGATTTGACACACATGAGCAACTGTTGAAGACCTCAGACATTTTTCTATGGAACATGACCTTCACCTACTTTTCAAGGTCACAGTGACAATTATGTGAAATCCCTATCATTGCTATAACTCGAGAACGAATGATGGCAGCTTTATGAGACTTGACACACAAGCATCTGGTGAAGACCTCAGTGAAGACCTTCACCTACTTTTCAAGGTCACAGGAACAATTATGTGGTGCGGTGACGTTTTGTTCACTAATATTGTGTGGAGCGAATGTTGTGCAATAAGTTACCAGGGCTAAGGGTTGATGCATCTCTGATGCCTATGTTTTGAAATGTTTTTGAACATTTATTCCTAAATGATCATTTAAATCCTTTTCAAGAGCAGAATTGAGCAGATAGTGATTTTGACCAATCAAAATGCATGTTACATATCAAATTTGGCCCCAACTTGTTCTTGATTCTCATTGGCTATGTTATTTAAAATGGCAGCCCCCTTGACAACTTAGTGATAGCTATTAGATTTTTGAAAAAATCACAAATTTTGTGCATGAAATATTGCATTGGTAACATGATAATGATTAATATTTGCAAAATATTAATGAATATCTCATCAAAACTGAATTGGGATCTTGTATGGAAAATCATAAATTGGTTGCTTATTGCACTTTATCTCAGTTCATGTGTTTTCATTCAAGTCAGCAGAGCTATCAACCCATGGGGTTATGTTTTCAATTGGAATATTAAGCTATGGGGGTCTATGATTTTTTTAACCAAAACCATTTTGGTGCGAGACCGGTTTTAATATGGTACAGACCTGTAAATCAGGGAAAACGGTGAACTTCACCGAAAAAAATTTCCGGTTTTCTCCGATTTACGGGTCTCTAGCACATTAAAACCGGTTTCGCACCAAAATGGTTTTGGTTCAGTAAAATCATATACCCCCCTAGCTTAATATTCCAATTGAAAAAAGGAGGGAATTTAACAGCAAAAATCGGCATCCGGGTACCCAAACACAAAATAATGGGTAAAATTTCTGGTTTTCTCCAATTTACGGGTCTCTAGCATATTAAAACCGGTTTCGCACCAAAATGGTTTTGGTTCAGAAAAATCATAGACCCCCCCTAGCTTAATATTCCAATTGAAAAAGGGGGGAATTTAATGGCGAAAATCGGCATCCGGGTACCAAAAAAAAATTTTTTTCGGTGAAGTTCACCGTTTTCCCTGATTTACGGGTCTGTAGCATATTAAAACCAGTCTCGCACCAAAATGGTTTTGGTTCAGAAAAATCAAAGACCCCCATAGCTTTATATTCCAATTGAAAAAAGGGGGGAATTTAACAAAAACATCGGCATCCAGGTACCTAAACATAATTTTTTTCGGTGAAGTTCACCGTTTTTCCCGATTTACAGGTCTCTAGCATATTAAAACCGGTCTCGCACCAAAATGGTTTTGGTTCAGAAAAATCATATACCCCCCTAGCTTAATATTTCAATTGAAAAAGGGGGGAATTTAACAGCGAAAATCGGCATCCGGGTACCCAAACACAAAATAATGGGTAAAATTTCCGGTTTCCTCCGATTTACGGGTCTCTAGCATATTAAAACCGGTTTCGCACCAAAATGGTTTTGGCTCAGAAAAATCATAGACCCCCATAGCTTAATATTCCAATTGAAAAAAAGGGGGAATTTAACGGCGAAAATCAGCATCTCGTCACTCTGGTCTTCTCTTTCTGTTTGCCCTAATATTTTATATGTTTGTCAGGGTAAAAGGGCCCTGACCTTTTTAAAGGCCTCTGACCTTTAAGTGGGTCCCCCCCAGAAAGACCTTGACCTTCCTGTTATAGTCTGATGGGTATACAAGCAAAAAATTGACAAACCGAATATGGGACGAATGTCGGACGAATATGGGACGAAAGTGAATGTGGGATGAGCTTCACGCACATGTCAATATAAATGATGGAATCAGCCTTTGGATTGTGTGAAATACTATATATTTTGATTTTGTTTTACATTTAGTAACAATTTGTTCAATTTCAACCATTCACTATTTTTTCCAGCTCAGTATTTGTGTAATTTACATCAATATTGTTTAGCATTGTTATGTTGCAGGTACTCAGAGTACTTGAAAGTGTTGTGTCATCTGCATATGATTTCAAAATAGATTGCTCATATTTGCAATATCATTCATGAACAGGCGCTGGCCCAGAATGGATCCCTGGGGAATTCCAGTTTTAATAATCTGGACTTTAGAGTTTGTGCCATTATATACTACATACTGTTGTTTGAAATAAAGAAATTTAAACAGCAGCTCACACAGTATGTCTACCTCCATGGAAATTAATGTACAATGAAGCCAATAAAAATCTCGGAAGAAATGACAATATGTGTAGTGTTATACAAGGCACACAGTAGATTATGTTGCTATCTGTATTCAGGCCACTGGCACGGTGATTGGGCAGGGGTCCTGATGTTTAACAGAATTAGATGAAGGAGCAGAATGTAAGTGCACTTCTCAGCCTGCAGCAGAGAGGAAAAGGCGTATGTTATAAGGTCAGATATCAACCAGTGCGATGCATTTCGTATTAAGGAATTGGGCCAAAGCCATGTATACTATTATTGTTGACACCACAGATTATTACAGTACCGATTATGACATTCGTCACAAGGTATCTAGTTTTGTTAAACATCCTTAAACTGTTTTTACAAAACACAATAAAGCACATATTTCAGCCACAAATATGATAGACGATACAATATTTTTTTCTGTAATCTGTGTATCTAGGTCTCTGTGCCATACTTAAGGGTATTTATGGGTGTTGGTAGTGAGTGTCCTCTGGTGGCAGATTTTATGAGGGAACTACTTTCTTTTTACGCCAAAATGGAACGTTTTCAAAAAAGTACGGGAAAAATGCTCAACTGTCAAAAAGAGTTCCTTTTTCATTAAAACTTTCAAGTCATGAAATGACATTTTATGGTATTCATTTTTGTAATAAAATTATTGATTTATTATTTGAGAATCACAATGGAATTTCTTTGATTATATTGAAAGCTTCATATCTTTTTAACTCATAAAAAGTGGCGTAGTAATATATCACTGCTCCAAAATTTATTTTGTCATGTCAAAATGTTAAAGGGAAAAAGTTCTGCAGATTGTGGGACCATAATAAAGTGGATTTCCAAACAACTTTGTGAAAGTGATCTTAACAATATTTACTGTGATCCTAGTGAAACAGATTTTCTATTTTTCAAATACATTAAGAGAAAAATAGAGGTAAAGTACACACTTGATCATTAAAAAAAATATGAATTTTTTTGCCTCTCTTCACATATCTGATTGCCAAACTTCCTTTATATTTCTAAATTAAACAAATCAAAATGAGAAAATCTGTTTCACTAGGATCACAGGGAATTTTCTTCCCAATGAAATGAAATAAACACAGCTAAAAACAAGCCTACTCCAGTTGTGTAATCTGCAGAACTGATTTGCTTGTCTTCTTCATTTCTCATGAAAACTATCATCAAGGAAAATTAAGACAAAATACTATTTTGAAAGAAATATACTTGTAATCATACCTTATAGTTCAAATATTGAGGTGTTTAAATATTGATTCATGTCATAAATGCTTTTAATTTAATAAGGAATGTATTTTTACACCGTAAATGTACCAATTCCCATCAAGTACAGTATTTTGGTAATTTACTCCGTATCCCCTGTGTGTAAAGTCCAGTTTGGGCCCCCAAGTGTAACTTTGGTTGTGTGCCACTGGTGAAGGGTAAGTCCAGTCAGAGCCCCCATTTGTCTATGGTAGCGTGCCTACTGGTGAAAATCTGCTGTTCAGTGTGGCCCCCATGTCTGTAGGTCTGTCAGTTTGGTAGTGTGCCGACTCAGTGTAGTGCGTGCCCCCAGTACTGTAGATCGGTCAGATTTGGCTGTGTGCCAACTGTATAAAAGTCCAGTCAGTGCCCCCAAGTACTTTGGTTGTGTGCCACTGGTGAAAATTCAAGATGGCTGAAGGGATCCAGATACCCCCTGTCACCCTGTTCGACACTGAAGCAGGGACCCAGAAAACCAACTTGGGTCCAAAGTGGGACCAATGGCTGCTCAGGTTCGAGAACTTTGTAGCTGCTCTCGGCATCACTGGAGATGGCGCCGACGCGCGCAAGAGGGCGCTACTCCTGCATTTCGTGGGACCGAAGACCTTTGAAGAGTTCCAGACCATTCCTGAAACTGGCACTACCTATGCGAAGGCCAAGGAAAAGCTGACTGGACACTGGCCTCAAGTAAATGTGGAGTTCGAGAAAGCGTCATTCAGAAGGCTGCGGCAGGAAAAGGGTGAAGGCATAGACGCGTACCATACCCGTCTTAGGCAGCAGGCCAAGGCGTGTGCCTTCCCAGCCGGGCAGCTGGATGGCGAGTTGAAGAGTCACATTCTTCAGACAACTCGTGACTCAAAGCTGAGGAAGAAAGGTCTGGGCACCACGATGACTCTGGCGCAAGTGCTTGCTGAAGGGAGAAACAACGAACTGTGTAAGTCCCAGAATGAAGAAATAGAGCGCACACTGCACCGTGAGGACACCAAAGGTGCGAGTGTCAATGCCATGCACAAGCAGACCAGGTCGACGCCCCAGAGGAAAATGGGTCAACCCCCCGCAGCGGGTCGACCGGCACAGAAGAAAACGTGCTATAACTGTGGCCAGGCGTACCCGCACCCTGGTGGCCCGCAGTCCTGTTCCGCATATGGAAAGGACTGCCACAAGTGCGGAAACAAGCATCAAATGTGCAGGGCGACCAGTGCTACAAATACCCCAAAAAGACAGAACCAGCACCAGAGAAGACCTCGCAGAAGCCACAACAAAAAATATAATGTCCATGAAGTCACACATGCCACTGGTGATGCGAGTGAAAGTGACAATGACAGTGACAATTATTTGTTTAATGTAAATGTAAATTCCAATAAACAACCAAAATTTGAGGTAGCTATAGATGGGGTCCAGGTGCAGGTGATGGCTGACACAGGCGCCACCTGCAGTGTGGTAGATCACAAGACCTTTGTCAGATCTTTGCAACAGTATGTCAGATTAGTGAGTACAGAGGAGAGCATCACACCATATGGGCAAGAAAGTGTAAAACCAATAGGTGTTTTTTCAGCCACAGTATCAGTCAAAGACACGTTCATAGAAGAGAAGTTCTTTGTCATGCCTGGTAAGAGTGGATGTCTCTTGTCTGGCTGTGCCAGTGAGAAATTAAAACTTGTAAAGATTAATCATGGCCTGAGGGTTAATACAGTACAAGCACAAGAGAGTACTAGTGTAGAGTCGCTCCTGCGTGAGCACCCAGAGCTTACAAGTGGTATTGGTCTGTTAAAGGATTTTGAAGTAGACTTACACATTGATGAATCGGTGACACCAGTGGCGCAGAGACACCGGCGCATACCATTCCATATAAGAGCGAAAGTTGACAAAGAGTTGCAGCGCTTGATCGATTTGGACATAATCGAGCCGGTTGAGGGCCCGACGCCATGGGTCTCCCCGATTGTTGTAGCGCCAAAGCCGAAAAATCCGGATGAGGTCCGTATATGCATCGACATGCGAGCGGCTAATAAGGCGATAATCCGTGAGAGGCATCCGATGCCCACGGTTGATGACGTCATAAACAAGCTGAATGGTGCGACCGTGTTTTCAAAGATTGACTTGCGAAGTGGCTACCATCAGTTGTTACTGAGTGAGCGGTCGAGGTACATAACGACCTTCACGACACATAGCGGCCTGTACCGATACAAGCGTCTGAATTTCGGTATATCGAGCGCTAGTGAGGTGTTTCAGAAGGTGATCAACGACACGATTACCGATATCCTTCGGTCTGAGAACATCTCTGACGACATCATTGTCGGCGGAATAGGTCAGCAAGACCACGACAGGATCTTGCTTGACACGCTGATCCAACTGCATGAGCGCGGACTCACCGTGAACCTGCCGAAGTGTGTGTTCAGTAAGCCGAAAGTCGAGTTTTACGGCATGATTTTCTCGGAGCATGGTGTAGCTCCTGCGATGGATAAAGTCGAAGCACTACGCAATATGAGTACACCTGCGAATGTGGGCGAGGTTCAAAGCCTGCTCGGAATGGCGAACTTCAGTTCACGGTTTATTCCGAACTTTGCTACCGTCACTGCGCCGCTGCGTGAGTTGACCAAGTCTGGTGTCAAGTTTGAGTGGAGTGACGCTCAACAGAAAGCATATGAGCACATTGTGAGTGTATTGTCAAAGCAACCTGTCCTAGCTTATTTTGACATAGGTAAAAAGACTGAAATCTATGTGGACGCATCACCAGTGGGCCTAGGAGGAATCCTCACCCAAGTGGATAAGAGTGGGAAGAGGAAAGTGGTGGCATATGGGAGCAGGTCGCTGACAGAGACAGAACAGAGATACTCGCAGATTGAGCGTGAGGCGCTAGCTTGTGTCTGGGCATGTGAAAAATTCCATCTGTATATCTATGGAAGCCCAGCCACTGTGATCACTGATCACAAGCCACTGATCAACATGTACGGTCAAGTTGGAGCGAAACTGCCGGCGCGTATCGAGCGCTGGGCGCTCCGTCTCCAGCCTTATGATCTGCAAATCAGGTTCGAGCCAGGAAAAAAGAACCCTGCAGATTACTTGTCCCGTCACCCGGAGAACAACGCAGACCCCGGCAACAAGGCTGAGAAGGTCGCAGAGGAGTATGTGTGCTTCGTATCCAAGGAATGTGTCCCGAAAGCGATGACAATGGAAGAGATCACTGAAGCCACAGACCAAGACGCCACACTGTGTGCCGTGAGAGATCTGGTGAAGTCAGGACGGTGGTACTTGGCGGAGAAAATGTCCCCTATGGTTGACGACCAAGCTGTCGCATCATACGCCAAGCTGAAACATGAACTAAGTGTGACTGCACAAGGTGTAGTGCTTAGGGGAACCCGTATATGTGTCCCAGAAAACCTGCAGAAGAGAGTTGTAGAGATTGCCCACCAGGGGCACCAAGGTGTAAATAAGACGAAAGCTCTAATCAGAGAGAAAGTCTGGTTTCCAGGACTGGACAGTTGTGTGAAAGCTGAGATCAGCGGCTGCGTGGCGTGCCAGGCCAACCATGATGCGCGACCGCGCGAGCCGCTACACATGACTGAACTACCAGACCGGCCTTGGATTCACTTGTGCACTGACTTTTTTGGGCCGCTCCCGTCTGGACACTATCTCTTGGCCATCATGGACGAGTATAGTCGGTTTCCAGAAGTAGAAGCAGTAAAATCCGTAGCTGCATCAACTGTCATACCTATATATGACAAAGTGTTTTCATCACGAGGCATACCTGAGAAACTAAAATCGGACAATGGTCCACCTTTTCAAGGTGAAGAGTTTCAGCAGTTTGCCAAGGAAATGGGTTTTAAACACCAGCGAGTCACCCCATACTGGCCTGAGGCTAATGGCCAAGCAGAATCATTCATGAAATCGCTGGGAAAAGTCGTGAAATGTGCACAGCTGGAAGGCAAGCCATGGCGTAGAGAGCTCCAGAGGTTTTTGCGGAGTTATAGAGCCACGCCCCATGCGTCTACAGGCGTAGCTCCCGCCACTGCCTTGAATGGCTACCCCATGAAAATCCAGCTACCAGAAGTCACGGAACTCACTCACCCAGGAGATGAGAGAATTCGACAGAATGACCGTGAAGCAAAAAGAAAAATGAAAATGTACGCTGAGCAGAGAAGGAACATTAAACCTAGTAGTGTGGAGCCCGGTGACGAAGTGCTGATGAAAAACGTCACTAGTAAGGGCAAGACCACCTCCAAGTTCCACGCGGAACCGTTTCAAGTTGTGGAAAAGAAAGGTTCCATGATAATTGCAGAGCGTGGAGGTGAGAGGAAGGCTAGAAACTCAGCTCATTTCAAGAAGATTCACACTGGAGAGAAGCCATATAGTGTTGATGATATCCCAGAGCCTGCTCATCTGGAACTTGAAATGCCTGACCCATACGAGCCACCCACACCACATATCCCACATGTTCAGTTGCCAGAGCCAGTGCAACCAGGATCTGAACCTATCCCACAGGTTCCACCACTGCCAATTCTGGCAAGTCCTAACACTGTAGGAACTCCTGTGCGCAAACAGCCAGCCAAAGCTGTTCCGCACACCCCGCCAAGGTCAGTCCGTCCCAGGAGACTGACAAGGCAACCAGCATATTTGAAGGACTATGTGACCAAACCCTAAGTTCGAAAGTGAAATTGGTCAAATGTGTGAAATGCCACATATTTTCATGACATTTTATGTTTAAATGAATGATGTTATTTTGAATTTGCTAAAAAAATGATCCAAAGACAGTTCAGAGACTTTAGTTTAAACTCAGAGACAGTAAAAGTAAAGAGAAATAATTTTCATTTTAATTTCCATATCTGAATATGACATTGATGTGAATCTATGCTTTTCATTCAATGAATATGGTAAAAATGATTTGAGTGTGAAATCTATATTTTTCATTTAATTACTATGGTAAAATCTCTAGCATGAAAATGTGAGAATGGTTCATTGTTACCATGTTGTGTTCAATTTAGAATTATTGGTTAAAGCATAAAAGTAAAACAAGAAGGTTTGAGCTTCATATTTTATTGCTCAATGTTTATTTTACAAAACAGAAGTATTTGTTTATACAGGTATTTTATTGGTACAAGATATGTCTAAAAGTTTGGGGAGATGTAATGGATTGATTTCCCGCCCCTATGAGAGTTGCTATTTTACATATAGCCGGAACCTGGTTCCGTTCCGTTTGTACTCAATAAAGATTACTATGATATATGCACCCGCAATGGCAGCGTCTTGTTATGATTCTCCTTGATCATTATAGCCACTAGGGGGCACTCACTACCAACACCCATAAATACCCTTAAGGAAAACATAGTAAAACAATGTTATCTGTGTTAAGCACATTTGGGCCAAGGTTAAGGTCACAACCTGCATTCTGCCAAATTTGCTTGTGAATTAATAAAACTTGGCATAAATTATCAACCTTTTAAGGGCACAGAGTGAAAATTTCACTATGGAAAAGGAGAAGGCCAGATTGTGAATTTGAGATCAGGAATGTTAATAACCGGTCTACCAGTAAAACTTCACCCAACAACAAATAAATCTGTGTGATCCAGTAGGGCTGGTCAAGGTCAGTGGCCAATATATGGCTGGTTAAGGTCAGTGGCCATTTTGTTCAATCATTAAGGAATTTTTACAGACGTTTTGATGTCATCTTTTCAAAACCTACCTGTTGAATACTTCGTCTTTATTTTAATAATTTGAAATATAAATAAAAAAGTATATTTTCAGATGTATAGGGATTCCACCAATCTATATATTGCCTAGCTATACACAAGAAGGCTTGCTATTTAGTTATCAAAGGCTGTGGATTGTGGCATTATGTCTATGCAGTCTATGTGATTATGCAAAAGAAAGGGAAGAGTGACTGTTGGTTTATGTTGACAGGGCGAACACTTAGACCTAATATTTACTAAAAACAATATAATTATAAGATTTATTACTCTCAGATATTAGTTAGGGTAGTTTTTAATCAGTGTATGACAGCTGCACAGCATTTGGTGATTGAATGTATTGGATCTCTCCTCGAGTGTTAAGTGTTAATTTATTCTGCGGGTTTTGTTCCGTGTAGGCTCTGAGTGCCCAGAAAATACAAGTGGAGCGGCCAACACGACAAATCGAATCAAACAACCTCTGTTGGCAACATTTACGTAACTTCGGAGATGCTGTTAAATTATTGTACATGTATCTTGTATTCTGTTTTTTGGTGAATGTTAAGGTAAATATGTATGTCACTCATAAATTCAGATTAAAACCCGTCTAGTGTGAAATTTCGGGCGAAAACTGTATTTCTGCATTATCGCTCAGCTCGAGATGGTCAATCAAGTTCATGAGTTAAGACCTATTCCCATGTTCGTCGTCAAAATAGATTAGAAATCCACGGTTTCCACTGCCCATCATATTGCCCAACAATATGAGCTCGACCTCCAGCGATTAACTGTTGTGTTAACTTACTGGAACACCATCTTCCCCAGTCAATGTTTCTAAACACAAACCTGTGCGCATTCTGTAGTGTCTTTTCTTCAATTTTTCGCTCGCGTTTGTTTTGATATTAGGTCTGAATGTTCGAGATTTTGACATGATTAAGCTGTAAGTCTATGGAGCCTACCCCGATTATTGGTCCATGGTGGCCATTTTTTGGCCCAGAATTTCTGCTTACACCGTCAGATGGCGCTTTTGTATGAGAAGTGATTTGGGAGTGTGTGGTAGAGCATGGAGTAATTACTCCATGGGTAGAGTAAGAAGAGTTTCGTGGATTTTGCACTTGGAATTTGCATTGGGATTTGTTTACCTGATATTAAACCTGGCAACGTAAAATGACATTTAGAAGTCCAAGTCATGACGCCAGGGAGAAAGCCCAGGGAGAAACGCCATATGACCTCCGTATTTATTTGGTTCAATGACGTCATTTTATAACATTCCCTTTGGCTGCAACTTTGTTACAATGTAATCATGATAATGATGTCAGACTGAGTGGATCATGAACTTTTGACCTCAGCTCTTCATAGGCCCCCTGCCAATCTCTCCGACCAATGATTAAATAGAGTGGATTTGTACAGTTCTGGTTCCGGCAAAGTTGTTCAGTTTCGGTGTGTACTTTTCGATGGGAAAAAAAAACAACATGGAGATTGACAATCTGCCTATTGAGCATCATGAATAACCATGGTTATACATTTTATCAATTAAGTATGAAGATACACTAGTCCAGAAAAAAAATTGGTAGTCCAGCCAATCAACAAAATTTAGATAGCTTTGTCCCATAGGGGTTGAAACCTGTTGTCGGAGGACCAGTTCTACCTGTGTTGTGACTTAAATATGATGGGCAGTGCAATGTATTTATGAAAACGGTAGATTTTGAGTATATTTTGATGTTGAATATGGGAATAAATGACTCATCTACCTAAATTGAATACTGGACGATATGAGCGTGTGCCAGTATGAGCGTGGGACGTTATGAGCGTGTCCCTTTATGAGCGTGAGTCTATATGAGCGTGGTTCACAGAAGTAATTTAGTGTAATGTAACAATCTTTTATCATTTGTAACTATATTTGATACATTAGCAGCAGTGTGTTTCAATATTTGATACATTTGGGTTCAACTTGTCAGTTGAGCTGTCAATCATTTTCACAAGGAAGTCCCTCGTAGGTAGGACAACCAATTTTGTAATAATGCGTCAATATTAACAATCAATTTTGTTGTGTGGCACACACAAAACCCTCAGAATGTTATGAGGATGTTTTGTGAATGTATTAGAAATAAAATACAATATTTATATATATATATGACTGAGTATATATAAATATATACGCTCATTAAGGGACACGCTCATATAGTCCAACGCTCATATAGTCCCACGCTCATACTGGCACACGCTCATATCATCCAGGTACCCCTAAATTTAGGTAATTGACAAGACTAACCAACTTTTGGACTGATCTACTTCAAACTTAATTGCAATGGGGCTAACGCTCATAGTAGTACCTCTAGAATTCTTATGAGAATCCTTCATTCATAGACCACCACGGCAGCGTCTTCACACAGTTAAAAAAGGTTGCTGGCATTTTTTATTGTTCACATATTCAACTGTGGCTTGTTCAACTGTTCACCTATTTGAACGTGGAGTGTTCAACCATGGGAAAGAATTCTATCTCCAGTTCAACCTTGGCTAGAGTTAGCAGACCCACAAGAAATCTTACTTTGGGAGTCACTCTGTAACACATGAAACATTTTCCTGTAACTGTCTGTCTTACTTTTACTTTTTTTCTCTGAAGTTGTAATCAGATTGGTAAAATATGATGCCTTTTACCCTTAATACAGAAGTTAATGCATACATATACACTATTTAGAGAAATAAAACATGGAACTACTTTCTTAACTGGAGGAGTCATTTTTAGGGTAGTAATCAGGCGGAACCAAAACAAACATGGCTGCTTTGTTTATAGCTTGATTTCTTTTAATCTTATATACTTTTGATTAATCTAGCCAAAGAAAAGTGTTCAAATGTTCACAAATGCTCTCTAATACATCTCAAGGCAACTTCATATTTGATATTAACTGACATTCTTGTCTGTGCAGTAAAAGTAGCACATGGCCAGTAAAAGTAGGACCAGATGAATACTAATCTGGGTTGGCCAGAGGTAATATGTGCCTCTGGTGGACATTGTGGCTTTTGCAGAGAGGGGAGATATTTTCTGTCATTCTTTCTGTCAAATTTTAACTTCTCTAAAAATGTTGGTTGGAGTTCTTAGCTATTAGTAGGTAAGATGTTGTATTGTCAGGGGACCTATTCTATTTATTTTTCATTATGCTCAGAATTGGGTCAGTGTTTTTTTATTTTTTTTATTTGACAACTATAAAAAATCTAATAACTATCATTGAGTTGTCAAGAAGGCTACCATTTTGAATAATATGACAACCATCAGCCGAAGAGAACCAAGGTATCAAATTCAATATATGCATTTTGATTTGGTGTAAATTATCATCTGCTCAACTCTGTCTTGGGAAAGGATTTAAATGGTTTTTACTAACGGTTTGTGAGGTATTCCCAGAAAATATTCACAAACATTACAAAAAAACTATGATTAGGATAGCTTTGAGGCCATTGGTTTATATTTTTACATAAAAAGGTGACCTCCTTCACAGTGTGCATGGGTGTCAATACCAGCTTTCACAAACAACTTTGAGATTTGCACAACTCAAAATTCAGTTATGGCCCTCTCTCTTTAATTATGTTAATCTGATATTTGATTTATGAATTTTCATCAGGATCAGAGGAGAGATAGTCAGTGCACAAATAATTTGAGTGCCCAATGAGCCTTAATTTTCAAACTTGGTAGAAGAAAAGATCAAGTAAAGTTAAACGTTACTGAGCCAGATATATAATCAACTGTTGATGAGATGTAGGATTAAATATGGACCGGTACCAAAATGTGAAAAATAGACTAGAGCTAGCCCAAATTTATATCTAATTATATGATCTGCCTTTTGGAAGGACAGGAGGCTGAATTGACATGGCCCAGATTGGTCTGGAAATACTGGCTTGGCTATGAATTCGAAAATAGGCTCCACTAGCACAGTTGGTAGAGGTAAGGATATGTGCTTCATTGGTATAAGTGGAGGACGGGAGGTGCTCAATTCCCACTGCTACCAGTGTTAATTACACACAGGTTAACTTTAGGCTTGAAAGTCATCCTTTTATGGACATTGTTAATGAAAGGTTCACTAGAATACAATCTCACAATTGTTTATGATTTTGAAGATCACAAGAAGATAAGGCCAAGAGGGCTTGACATTTCATATTTGACACTCAAATTTATGGGCACGTAATCATAAATTAAGAACCAGATTAAACGAAAGCTATTTTTTAAAGATGTGCATAAATGTCAAGCCTACTGCACCCTTGGTCCAAAAAGTCTGGAGACCAGCTTACCACAAACCCCTTATGACCACAGCAAACCCCCTTATGACATTAGTTGGAGCAGTCACCTTGGAGGCCTACAATGAATTATTTATTGACTACTTTGTATTTTTGCAATGTCAGTGGCCATCTTTAGATCCCAATAAGTCTTCATTTTGACTCCTTGAAATTAATAAAATTTTGCAGTTCTGAAAAGAACCCATTCCTTTCAAATATGTAATGATGATAATAAGCATCTGAAATGAAATCTTTTGCAGGTGGATCATTAGAAGATAGCACTGATACTCCAAGGACTCATTTGACGGAGGTACAGCTATTTCACACATTGCAAGTGTGACCATTCTGCATGCATGACATCATAGATGAGAAGCAGGGATGTCTTATTCCAGATTTACCCCCAAATAAGTCTCCGCCAACTTCCCCCATGCCTGGACTACGGCCTTCTATCGGCATGGTGACGGTCAACTTGAAGCGTATCTGGCTGACATTAGTTGGAGCAGTCACCTTGGTGGCCTACAATGAATTCTTTGTTTACTACTTTGTATTGTTGCAATGCCAGTGGCCGTCATTAGATCCCACCAATGCTGACTTTAACACAGGATCAGCAGGCTCCGAGGAACCCTTGAAGGTGATGTTACTGGCTGACACTCATCTGCTGGGACTCAGGGAGGGACATTGGTTTGATAAAATGAGAAGGTTAGTCCACTTGCATTGATGAACTATATTAAACTTTTGTATATTTGAAAATGACATGATAAAGGATTGTGTAAAAGTAAAATTAAATAAATGTTGTACCAGTGTAACCAGTTTTGTATTTTTTGTTATTAAACATTAAAGAAGGTTGAATGTTATTGAATTTTATTTTCCAGAGAATGGCAGATGGAGAGGTCATTTCAGACTTGCATGACAATACACAGTCCTGAGATGGTATTCGTTTTAGGTAAAGATTATCTAGTCCAGTGGTGAATGCATATATATATAAAAATTGGTCTGTAAGCTAGAAATTGCTTCTTTTTGAAAGGATTTGCTCAAAATATCAAATTTTGCTCAAAACTGTAATGTACAATAGATGATTTTGCCCTTGTGTTGTATGCCTTGTTTAGAGACATTTGAGACCTGATGTTAGTATTGTGCCATTTGAGAAGTTGATGCAGGTGTCAATAAGGTGCATGTGTTGTGGTTGCAGGGGATGTGATGGATGAGGGAAAGTGGTGCAGTGATTCAGAGTTTCATGACACAGTGTCTCGCTTCCGCCGCATGTTTGCCCACGGAGATAACACAGATCTACAAGTGGTTGTTGGTAACCATGATATAGGCTTCCATTATATGTGAGTCAGGAATGATAAATGATTCCATCTGTTTAATATTGAATATTTTAAAGAGCAATACACGGTACATGTTCCTATGAAAAAAAATCCAACTTCTTTCCTTCATGTAAATAAATTTTATCCCCTCAATCATTTGTTGAAGACAATTTTTCAATATGGGAGTATGGTAGTTTCCAAGTCATGTGAAGCTCTCTGTCTCTCTCCCCCATCATATTTTGTCCTTGTCAATTTTTGGAATTTAAAGTTACTGCATATGATTTTGTAGGATTGATGACAATAAACGGAGAAGGTTTGGTAGTGCTTTTGATGCGCCATCTGTTCGTATGGTGCAGAAAAGAGGGAATACATTTGTCTTAGTGAATAGCATGGCATTAGAGGGAGATGGATGTAATATGTGTAGAGAAGCTGAGGATCAGCTAGACACTATATCTCATAGACTGCGATGCTCACAGGGGCTGGAGAGCAGTCGTCGCTGCTCAGCCGATGACAGACAGCCTTATTCCAGGCCCATCTTACTACAGGTAGGTCCTGTAAAACACAGACAGACAGCCTTATTCCAGGCCCATCTTACTACAGGTAGGTCCTGTAAAACACAGACAGACAGCCTTATTCCACGCCCATCTTACTACAGGTAGGTCCTATGAAACACAGACAGACAGCCTTATTCCAGGCCCATCTTACTACAGGTAGGTCCTGTAAAACACAGACAGACATCCTTATTCCAGGCCCATCTTACTACAGGTAGGTCCTATGAAACACAAACAGACATCCTTATTCCAGGCCCATCTTACTACAGGTAGGTCCTGTAAAACACAGACAGACAGCCTTATTCCAGGCCCATCTTACTACAGGTAGGTCCTGTAAAACACAGACAGACAGCCTTATTCCAGGCCCATCTTACTACAGGTAGGTCCTATGAAACACAGACAGACAGCCTTATTCCAGGCCCATCTTACTACAGGTAGGTCCTATGAAACACAGACAGACAGCCTTATTCCAGGCCCATCTTACTACAGGTAGGTCCTATAAAACACAGACAGACAGCCTTATTCCAGGTCCATCTTACTACAGGTAGGTCCTGTAAAGCACAGACAGACAGCCTTATTCCAGGCCCATCTTACTACAGGTAGGTCCTATGAAACACAGACAGACAGCCTTATTCCATGCCCATCTTAACACAGACAGACAGCCTTATTCCAGGCCCATCTTACTACAGGTAGGTCCTATAAAACACAGACAGACAGCCTTATTCCAGGCCCATCTTACTACAGGTAGGTCCTGTAAAGCACAGACAGACAGCCTTATTCCAGGCCCATCTTACTACAGGTAGGTCCTATGAAACACAGACAGACAGCCTTATTCCATGCCCATCTTAACACAGACAGACAGCCTTATTCCAGGCCCATCTTACTACAGGTAGGTCCTATAAAACACAGACAGACAGCCTTATTCCAGGCCCATCTTACTACAGGTAGGTCCTGTAAAGCACAGACAGACATCCTTATTCCAGGCCCATCTTACTACAGGTAGGTCCTATGAAACACAGACAGACAGCCTTATTCCATGCCCATCTTAACACAGACAGACAGCCTTATTCCAGGCCCATCTTACTACAGGTAGGTCCTGTAAAGCACAGACAGACAGCCTTATTCCAGGCCCATCTTACTACAGGTAGGTCCTGTAAAACACAGACAGACATCCTTAATCCATGCCCATCTTACTACAGATAGGTCCTGTAAAACAAAGACAGCCTTATTCCAGGCCCATCTTATTAAAAGCAGACATCCTTTTTTCAGTCCAATTGTCCCACAGGTAGACCATATAAAATACTTACAACCTTATTCCAGGTCAATCTTACAAGAGATAGGCAATGTTAAAACCCAGCCTTATGCCAAGCCCCATTCTTTGAGGTAGACCCCATAAAATACAGACAAACTTATTCCAGGCCAATCTTCCTTCAGGTAGATCCTATAAAATACAGACAAATTTATTCCAGGCCAATCTTCCTTTAGGTAGACCATATAAAATACAGACAAACTTATTCCAGACCAATCTTCCTTCAGGTAGATCCTATAAAATACAGACAAACTTATTCCAGGCCAATATTCCTTCAGTTAGACCCTATAAAATACAGACAAACTTATTCCAGGCCAATCTTTCTTCATTTAGACCCTATAAAATACACACAAACTTATTCCCGGCCAATCTTCCTTCAGGTAGCAATGATTACTATATTAAAATTTTCAAACTATGTATCAAGTGCACACATCTAGGATTACTTTAAATGTGGAAAGGACTTTCATGTGTTAATATCAATCATTATTTTGTTCTTGCATTATTTTGTTTATCTTATTGTATTTCTACTTTACTTTACAGCATTACCCTATGTATCGCAAATCAGACAGTAATTGTACTGGACCCGATGTGGCCCCTCCCAAAGAAAAATATCAGGTATTCAGAGAAAAATGGGACTGTATATCAAAAGAAGCTAGCAAAAAGGTAGGATTGATTGAATTCTTTAAATCTTTGAATATGTCTATTTATAAAAAAAAATGTGGAAATTTATGACAAAATAATGGCAGCCCCTTTAAACCCAATTCACACCTTGAATATTTAGATTTGAATTGGACCTTATGTTTTCTGTCATTGTTGTAGTTATTCAGTCAGCTGAAGCCACGTTTCATAGTTAGTGCACATACTCACAATGGATGTCACAGGATTCATCCAGGCGGAGTTCCAGAGTGGACCCTGCCATCCTTCAACTGGAGAAATAAAAATTCCCCAGCCTTCTTACTGGTGAGCTTATACTTCAGAATCCTCTTATTTTCTGTTTATTTCAATAGAAATAGGAATGTTGTGGATTTTTTTGCAGTCAGACAGGACATAGACAAATATTTTGAATTGGTATAAATTGTTAGCCTTTTCTTGTTCACAGTATCTAATTTTACATTGAAATAGATTTATGTTAATGTAGTTTTGGAATATTGGAATAAGACATTTCTTCCGTGTTAAATGTTAAATGTTAATTTAGAGATACATTCTCCACATCATCACCTTCAAAACAGATATTTCTGTGCCATTTTGAGCTCTCAAATGAGGCCAAGATTAAATTGGCTTTTTTTGTACCAAAACTTTTGCAATTATCACTTAAGATTATGTAATAACAGGGTACATATTGGGGATGATCCTTGGATCTTTTGGTTTCTATGGTGCTGTAAGTAGGGCAGTGATTAGATCCTATCCTAAGCACTTATGCTCTATCAAGGCACACCATAGTCCTGTTATTATTGCTATCTTTATTCTATACAGCTGCTTGGGCAGATGATGCTGCCTTGCATCTGATGTATGACCTACTGCTCTACTTTTAGATCATCAGTACCAAAATTAGCCTCTGACCTAACAATTGCTTCTAGTCATAATGTGTACACTGAACAGGCATTATTTACACATATAAATCTATAGATAAATACACCTGTTACAAAGCTAGTTACCATGCATTTTCCTCTCTGTCCTGATTGTTATTGACATCAGTACAGCAAGTGTCCATGGTGGGGGACACAATCTGTGAGCTGAATGATTACCTATAACTTGACATTTTCTCTTTTTTTTATTCCAGGTTTCAGTTTCTCCCAATAACTTTGCAGTTACCAAGTGTTACATGCCTCAGGAGTCAACTGTTATATATACATATGTAGTAGGGGGTATAATGTTGGTGCTCTATCTTATATTTCCTAGAAAACTTATTTTCTCAACACAAATACGCAAGACGAAATAGGGAATATAAAGTATATTTGTAATGAATATTGTTAAAAAAATTAAAAATCTGTTTTAATAATAAAATATATTTTGTATGTAATATCATCAATAATATCCATTTCAGTCATTGGTAAGGCTATACATTTCCCAGTGTTTGCATCACACATCTTTTACATAATTGTGATGTTTCATGACCTGGTATATTCTGAGACAAAGTCGTCTCTGCAAAGAACCATTTTTACTGAATTGCCTTGGGTATCATCGTCTTTTTCATGTGTTTGGCTGTTCATTATTTTCCATTATTAAAACATCCATACGCCGATTGCCGGTCTCCATGCTGTTTTCTCTCCCCCATTGAAAAGTACACATCAGAACTGTAAAAAATTTACCGGAACCAGAGCTGTAAAACTCCACTATATTTAATCATTGGTCGGAGAGATTGGCAGTGGACCTATGGATAATTTTAGAAAAAAATGATACTTTCATATTCAGCACATTAATTTCATTGATTACTCTTTAGAATTGTACTTGAATGAGTTTTTTTATGTGTGACCTTCATTAAATTTATATGTCATTCATATCCATTCATTCAGATGTTTATTTTTTAAAAAAAACATTGAGTGGACTTATTTCATGTTTAGTACACAGTTTCTCAATTTTTGAGGGCCTTCAATAAGTTCAATAATGGATAACTTTTGGTAAGTTGTATGTTTGTTGTATCCTGGTCATAAATATTATGTTTTGTCCGTTTGATTGTACACAAATAAAACATGGTTTTATACAATTGATTATGTTTTTGTTTGAATTATTTTCATTCTCTGAAAAGTGATATTAGTCTACTCAGGTAGTTAATAAATAATAAGGTGCTACAAGTGAAGGAACAGCACCTGCAGAGGTGCTGTCACCTCCACAAGATCCAATATAAACAAGAATTAGGATAACGCAGTCAGTCCCTATCCAACTGAAGAGATCGAATCAGATCAAAACCGTTGTTGGTCTTGGTCAGGACTGTGATCGTCATCAAGCTCTTTCTTGTGATCCTCGCCTTTTCTTCTGTTCAGGTAGTTAATAAACTTTGCATATAAGTACCAACTCGCCCTGTAGAGACAGCTAGTATTGATACTGAAAATAGTTTTCTTTTGAAGTTCACAGCAATATGTCATTAAAGAAATGTCCTCTGAATAAAAAAACCTATTATTTGGGGCTTGTGCTTATGCTTGAGCATAGGTTCTACATTGGAGGGGAGAAATTTTCTGTCAGTCTTTCTTTCCATCAATTTTGGTCTACTCTGAAACTTCTTAAGCTTCTGTTTGGCTTTCTATTTTTTAAAATAAAAAAAACAATCTAATAGAGCTCTATCACTAAGTTGTTTTGGGGATTGCCATTTTGTATAACATGACAAATAGCCAATGAAAAAACAAAGGTCAAATTGTATTGTGCTATTGGATTGGCTGTAATTATTTTCGGCCCAAGGCAGCTCTAGGAAAGTATTTAAGTGAGTGAGAAGTATTTAAATGATGATTTATCAAGCAATTTGTAGGCATTTCCAGAAAATGGTCATAAACATATAAAGCAGTGATCACAACTCTAATGCCTCTTGTTTTTTAATGACAAATTTTGGAACAAAAATGAAACACAATTTTGAAGAACTTAGAAAGTTGATTCAGTGGTCCTGTGCAAAAAAAAATCCTAAAAAAATGTTTCTGCTTGGTTTGCCTTCAGGGCTGGATAATTTAGTTTTCAACTCAATAAGCTGTAAGACCACAGATTGTCACTATGTTTTAAAATATGTTCTAAGTTTGGCAGGCATCATTTGGCTATTCTGTCCTTTTGCATTTTGAGTAGAAAGAGTGAGAAGCAAATTGTAGTGCAATCAAGCATTTTTCGTAAGTGTTGTAATATCTCTGGTTTGGCTTGCAAGATTTTGTCAAAGTTGAAATGACTCTGCTTTTTCATCTTATTTTGTTTTCCTATCATAATAATTTGCAAATCGTGCATGTCAAATTTCATTTACAATATTTTTTTTTTTTGCAAAAAAGCAAACTACAATGTCAGGTTCAACAGTCAGTTGTATCATGTATTAAGAGGCTTCAAGAAACCCCGGGGCATGGAACTCAGACGCAAGTTAACTTTCCCGCCACAAATTGGATCATAGACACTCTTTTATTTTGGAAATTGAAATAAGTTTTGTGAATATAACCTAAAACCAAATGCGATTTCCCCTTGACTATTTTGTATTTTATGATATCAAAAATAGGTTATTTCCAAATAAATTTTTTGTGTCAATTTATGAAATTGATCAGTTGTCCTGATGATTTAAACGTCTACCACGCATAGTTGTTGAGGCAAAGAGGCAATCCTTACTGGTTTGGGTTCACTTCCGGTGTAAACCTAAAAACGTGATTTTTAGTAGATTTAGTTTCTGGCTCAGATCGTTTACTTATCATATGGTTACACCTCATCAGTACATATGTACTAGTGATTTCAATACATTTGTGTGAAGAGTGGATGATGTGTAGCGTCCAAGAGGGCGGTGATCTGATGCCCGAGAGGGCCACGCAATCCAAGTAAGTTACAGTACACTTTGGTCAAGTTTTGATTGGTTCCAGCCATCACTACTCAAAGTACCCTCTCCTCCTTGCAGATCATGTATTCGGCCATACAACTTTTGATCAATGATTCCTACCTTGCACATGACATTGCAGTGTTCGCCAAAACTTTTTGACCCACATCAGACAATATGTCTGATGTTCAGCCAGCCAACATCAGACATTTGTCTTCAACATCAGGCATTTCAACACGTATTTTTTTCTTTTTAATTTCGCGGCTTTTTCGCGCTTGTGACAGATAATAATAATGATAATGATTTGTATAGCGCTATATCAGACTAGGTCTGCTCATGGCGTGATATTCAGCTTATAAAACCTACATACCAACCTACATACCTACATACCTAC
Organism: Amphiduros pacificus; assembly: GCA_949316495.1. Taxonomy (NCBI): domain Eukaryota; kingdom Metazoa; phylum Annelida; class Polychaeta; order Phyllodocida; family Hesionidae; genus Amphiduros; species Amphiduros pacificus. The sequence continues at coordinate 49,619,858 of OX439001.1, read as the reverse complement.
CTACATACTAAAGTCTAAACTACATACATACCTACCTACATACCTACCTACATACTAAACTACATACCTACCTATATACCTACATATCTACCTAAATATCTACATACATACCTACATACATACCTACATATATATTTCTGATCATTTTTCAATCGAAAATTAATCAAATATTCATTTAAAGAAAGCTAAGAATACCCAAAGTTGTAAAATTGTCGTCTGCTCTTCTCAGGCTTTTTGACTGGTACGTGACGTTTTTTAATATGAATTTGAACTAGAAATAATGATAGGGGACCAGATTACGAACCACATTTGATTTATTTGTAAAGTCGTGCACGTTTTTTTAATTGTTAAATGAGGGACGAATCCCGAAAACGTGCTCGACTTTTGAACAGGAGTGAACACGGCGGAAATAATCAGGCGGGGACAAACGTAATGACCTGGATATAGCTCAAACTTTACAAAATGGCGGCAACCTAAAATCTCCGAAAAACGAACCAATAAAACGTATTTGTGACGACTACAATGAGAAACTGCGCAGGTAAAGAATGGCGGACAATTTGGCCGCCGTTTTCAGTCATTATCGGCGGACAATGTGAAATAACGGCCGGCTTTGTCCGACGGGCCGACGACTTTGGCGAACACTGCATTGACAATATATTATTTGAGTTACAGCCCTGTCCCTCAAGAAAGGGATTGACCCTCACACTGAAAAAGGTCACAAGGGATATATACTTATATACTTTCACCGATTGCGGGTCGCCATATTGCCACATTGAAAACAACACACCAATACTGCACAATTAAAATCACAAGTGCACAAAACACTCTCTAATATCTAATCATAAAAAAAGAAGATGGAAACCTGCAATCGCACTATGTTGTGCCCAACTAGTTAAGTCAGCACAAGCTGACTTTATGTACTTGCTCCGTTTCCACCGCGTCTGCCACGTCCGCCGTTGCACTTTGTTTTCTTCATCATTCCTTTACGCTTGGATTAGATACTATAACATGATAATATTTAGGCATGGGAAATTTTTTGGCCAGAACTTTTTGTGACCTTGGGTCAAGGTCAAGGTCATGGCCAGCACAGGAGCAACTTCGCTTGTGAATACTCTACTTTCTTAGAAAATACAGCAATATTGATATAACCTGGTAGATGTGATCAACCTATGAGGGGCTTGGATATGTTCGATATTGGTGACCTTGGGCAATTTTCAAGGTCACAGGAGCCAATTTTCAAAATCAGCTATTTGTGATATTTTGCAAAACACTACAAATAGTATGCATTCTCACTACATTTATCTAACACAATATCTTTGTCAGAAAAAAAATTGTGTAACTAGGTCACAGTGACCTGCTTAACGTTAGGGGGAACAGGGACACTTCATACAGAGGATCACAGCGGTATGAAATATGTTGTTGTCGGTTGCTAAGTTACCAACAAGTAAGACATCACTATTTCATTGATAAATTACCAAAGCACCATTATGACGTCATTGCTCCTTCAACTACATGAAATAGTGCACCATTATAACCCACCAAAGCCAACTAAATAGATAACAAATTTCTGTTGAAAAAGGATCAATATTTTTATATACATATGGAATCATCATTTGGTGATCTTTTATGACTAATCCAATAACCAGTAGCTCCTACATTCAACCTCATCACTGCCCAGTGATACAAAAAAAGAAGTATACAAAATATCATACTTCTAAAAATTTCCCATGCTTTTTATGATAAAATTGAGAACATTTGCAACTTAAGTTATGAAAATTTAATAAAAGGTTTACTCCAATATTGTTCTGTTTAGTTTGAAAAGAGGGAATTTTGATTAATGGTCTAAATTTTGAAATATCTCACATTCTTCAAAGTCAAGTCACAAATTACCAAATGGTATCAAAATTTACATTTATTTGAATCATTTTATTTACAAAAACACAAATTACTTGAGTTATAAGACATCTTTTAAAATTTTGTCTATTTAAACTAAATAACATCATTCTAACTAAAGATTGCTGGTGTAGTTATTCCCAAAAATGTTTTTCAAGTAAAGTCTATCCCTTCTTTAATCATTACCAAAAAACATCTTTTTCTGATTTTTACTGTGACTTTAAATCTAAAATGAACATGAAAAATCCATCCCTAAGCTTTTGATATATTAAAGGCTGAAATCCATTTTGTAGTTATTTTCAAACAAAGCAATTATCTTGCACCATACCATTTTTGGGGGTTCAAATGACTTTTTGGCGGGAAAAAAGAACTTTGGAAGACACTATTCCCCCTAACGTTAATGGTCATTTTGGTCACAACTTCCAAGATATTGTGAATCCAATCTTTTACAAATCAGAGAAGACTAGATCTTGATATCATGTAAATATATGTACATATATCCATGTTAATTTACTTTGGTGTACGTTTTATGACCTTGGGTCAAGGTCAAGGTCATGACCAGCACATGAGCAACTTCGCTTGTGAATGCTCGATGTCTGTCAAAATACAGCAATATTGATAAAACGTGGGAGATGTGATCAACCTATGTGGGGCTTGGATAAGTTAAATATTCGGTGACCTTGACTTATTTTCAAGGTCACAGGAGCTGATTTTAAAAATCGGCTATTTGTGATATTTTGCAAATCACTACAAATAATATGCATTCTCACTACATTTATATAACACAATATCTTTGTTCATAATTTTTAGAAAAAAATATGTAACTAGGTCACAATGGCCTACTTAAATGCCCTATAGGTCACAACTTCCAAAATATTATGAATCTAGTCCTTTACAAATCAGAGAAGATTAGATCTTGTATATATATATATATATATATATATATATATATATATATATATATATATATATATATATATATATATATATATATATATATATATATATATATATATATATATATATATATATATATATATATATATATACAAGATCTAATATATATATATATATATATATATATATATATATATATATATATATATATATATATATATATATATATTATATATATATATTATATATATTATATATATTATATATATATATTATATATATATATTATATATATATATATTATATGCAGGTCCATTTGTGGCAGAAAGTAGCTGATTAATGTTAAAGGGGAAATTTCACTTCTCTGATACACTTTTGTGGTTGGAAGAGAATTATAATGCACATTGATCTGTGGGCTCTGTTAACATGACTGCATTACGCATAACTGCATAATGCTACAAACAGACAAGCACTATGAGCAGAAATAGTCTGAAATGGTGCTATATAAATGTTTATTATTATTATTATTATTATTATTATTATTATTATTATTATTATTATTATTATTATTTATATTAATATTATTATTATTAATGGAAACATGAATTTTTGGGAGAAATATGACATTTTGAATGCACGTCAAAAAAGTATGACGTCATCGGGATGAAATTAACATAACTAATTAGTAAAGAAAGAAGGAAGCAACTGAAATAGAGATGCTACAATTTTTGGTCTAAGAACATTCCCACTGAGAGTGGTTATGTGTGTCGTGAAGAAGTAGAAAAATGTGATATTTTGGTTAAAAAGCATGTCAATCGGACTAGTATTAACACACGTGCAGAAAATCTCCCACAATGACATATTGACAGTGACTGAAATATTTGCTCATATTTTATGGGGGTTGCAAGATGAGTTTTAAATATTAGTTTTTGTTTTTTTGTTTTTATTAATTGCAATGTATATACACATATATATGATCATTTAATCATATGTAATTTATACAATTCATTTTATGAGAAAGTATTTCTTTAAGACTGCCCAGTAGACTATAATACCAATGAGCTACCAACTCAGAACCATTCACGAGCCACTTGCTACGGTCACCTTGGTATCGTGGTTCTTTTGACCAGTTGCCCCACAGAGTAATAGTGGCACCAGTCTAAGGCTGTGTTTTTATATGTGCAGGTCGCCATCCTGCCCCCTTGAAAACAACACACCGCAACTGCACAAACAAAATTGGAAGTGCACAAAGCTCTTTAAAATCCAATCCTTAAAAAAAGGGTTTGTTACATATCCTTAAATATGTGGTTCTAAATGATCAAGAAGTCTCTGAAATAATCTAACCTCTTGCCAAGATAAAAGGTCCCTAGCAACAGCCTGCATAGATGGTTACTGACCACACCCTTAACCCACCCCAGTATCAGGATATTCTGCAGCTTGACATACGGCACCTGTCATACTGCATCCGAAACTACAACACACCCGAGACAGCCCAAACTCACCAAATTTACTTAATATAATCAAAATCTTAATATCTTCCTTGTGCTTTAACAATACAACAACTGTTTAAATTTATTTTGTAAGCGTAATTTTTGGCAATATTTTGTTCAACAACTCCAGAGACCATCACACATATGGATGTTTCAACTCATGAGATTTCAAAAAGCAGGAAATGAGGATCAAACTTTTGTTTACTTGTGAATAAAAGACAATTTATAATTAACAGTGTTTTGGCATTATTAAATGCAAATGCATGGTGATGGATGATAATTGATGATAATTGCATGTCAGTCAGGTTAGTCTGTCTCTGGTGCAGTTTGACTTGAGTGCAGTGGTGTGAAGGGTGCAGGACATCTGGAAAGTACTCATCATGATCAGCAAAGGAGAGGCTAATATAGGATTTTGACATTTGAAAATAGGTCACAATCCTGAGCAAATTTTCTAAATCACATAAATGCCATATTTTACACAACACAAAATATCATTACTACCTACCGCTAGAGGTATTGACATATATATGAGAATTGGATAGTGCATGACCTTTTATGTATTAAATACTGACTTCAGTTTTGTGCCACTCACTAACATCCTAGTTTCTGGTTATGAATGACAAAAATACAATGTCAAATATCGAGATCACTCCGTCAAGAAATGACAGCTCAGCATTTATATTATTCAGGCCTATCATTAAAAGAAATTTAAAACAGGATACCTTATGGCAAATATCACAAAAGTCACAGTCTTAATAATTTGTATTGGCAAATATAGTAGTATATAACATGGCTACAGCCCGAAATCCCTTAATACAATATACATTGCACTGGTTGATATTTTTCCTAATGATGTTCTCTGGGCTACAGTCTGTTAAGTACACTTACACTTTACTGTCTGATCTAACACATGGACACTTTTAGATATCAAGACCCCTGACTCATCCCCATATCAGTGGCCTGAATACAACTATCAAGAAACGTAGTCTACTATGTGCTTTGTATAACATCACATATATGTTTTCATTTCTTCCTGGTTTTAAAACCATCATCAAATTTAAAGAAACACCTATCAGAGCCCCAGAGTTATTCTCCTTCCCAAAAGTACCCAATGGCATGGCATCAGTGTTAAACTGCTTAGTGTGGAAATTGTAACTCAACATAAAACCAAACCAGTAAACATTTCATCAGGAATATTCCCAGACCACTAAAAAGATGCCGGAGTAGTGCCACTACAAAAGTCGAAAACGTAAATGGTGTGAGTAGCTATTGGCCAATACCTGTTCTACCTCATTACTATGCCTATCTCAGACAATATGATCTCTTATTAGATGACAGATTATTTTCCTCAAAATATTGATGAAGGGAATGTGAATGGGATAATTTTGATTGATTTAAGAAAAGCATTTGATCTTGTTGATCATGAATTCATATTGCAATGGTTATAGATCATCATCATCATCATCATCATCATCACCATCATCATTTGTGTTGGTCACACTGAGCATGCTAAGGTGACAAGTGGGTTTGGAAGAGAATTATAACGCACATTGATCTGTTGGCTCTGTTAACATGACTGCATTACGCATAACTGCATAATGCTACGATCAGACAAGCACTATGAGCAGAAATAGTCTGAAATGGTGCTATATAAATGTCACTTCAGTCCAAGCATGATGGAGATAAGCATTCATACTATTGCACTAAAAAATCATTTGGATCCAAGGACAGATTATATGATCAAAGGGTTTTCTGTCATTTTTCACAGCTGAGGCTTTGAGGGGGGGATTCTTTCTCGCCTTTGTTTCATGTCTTCCTTTTTGACAGCTATCCATCCTGCTTACTGATCTTTTATGATATCAAATATTGTGTATGGCACAAAGAGACAACATATTTGGATTCCTTGTGAAATTTAAAACAAATTAAAAAAAAGGTTGTTCAAATCTGTGAGTTCTAGTCGAAATAAATGGAATAGTGGCAAGAGCTTCACAGTTCTGTCAATGCTTAGCTCACCTATTGGCCGAAGGCTCGTGACGTATCAGATTTGGAAGGCAATTGTAAGTCTGTTGGGATATCATTGAAACAATTTTGGTTTGAGTCACTATGTGAAAATAATTTTCCACAGAATATTGTTTCTTTTGTTGAATAAATTTGCATCAGAATCTAAATTGGATGTTTAAGAGTCTTTAGATTACATAAATCAATGCAATAAATATTACAATTGAGACTGAAAATTAGGATGAAAAATTTGACTGGAGAAGTGACAAATTATGTTCTCAATTTCGTCGCAGACATATCAATCAGATTGTGCCAAATCTCAAAATCTTGCTAAATTTTACTCAGCACAGAAGTTCTTAGCATCAGGCTGAGTACTTCACTGAGTAACACTAAGAGGCCCTGGTTCAGTTGTGCTGACTTTGCCAGCATAGCTTATGCATTAATCGCAATTTTCAGGCATAATGAGGAAATGTTCACCAACATTACAAAAAATCAATGTTCTGCACAACTCTTTTGCCTTTTTTGATATATATGCTGCCTGAAATCTTTTTTTTTTTGCACATCCTATCTGAGAACAAACATGTTTGTTTGATAAGACACTAATGCTGTACAGAGTGTGTTGATTTTGTCGCTAGCATCACTTTATTAACTGATAAATGTTTTAGAAGCGGGAGATCGTTTTAACTGCAAAATGGCTGTACGTAGGTTGTATGGGTCTCACTCGATACAAAGCATGAGGTGGCACTGGAGAGAGTGCACATAAAAAATGCTTGGAATTAACAGTTCCTTAAATTTGAAATAATTATCTTGAAAGAATAAGAGTAAATTAATGATGCCAGGATGTAAAGCATCATTCAAATGCCTCTCTTAGCTTGTGGAGTAAGAGGGGGAAATTATTAACATTAGACAAATTTGTCATTTTGTCTGTCTGTCAACTCTCTTGATCTCTGAAATTATGAGGTGGATTTCATAGCTATTTTTCAGTGAGGAGTAATAATGTCAGGAAATGAGTGCTATATATTTTCCCTGAAGCTCTTTTTGTGTCAGATTGAGACTTATTTAGCGGAGGCTGTCACGGACTGCTTATTTTGATCCAATGAGGAAGTAATTTGCCGTCTGGATAAGGTCCTGAAAAGGCTAAATGTAGATTTTATTACTATTTGTTTGATGTCCTATTTTATTTTATTTTTTTTATTTTGCAGGACTGGAAAACCATGCAGCAAATGCAAACAGCCCTCAGTTATTGTAATACGTGCGGACCATGCCTTCTGCAGGTTTGTTTTTTTTTCTTTTAATAGTTGTGTGATTGCAAAACTTCTGCAGAATTTAAAAGATGTACAGCAAGAATATCTATTATAGCAGCTCAATCAGTAAATTCCAAAAGAAAGTTCTAACAAAGAAATGCTTGAAAATATCTGAAAATTAAAGTTTGTCTTGACATTACATTGTTTTCTTGGCTGTCTTATTTCAGAGAGTGTTTTGTGGCAGCTGCCACACACAAGTTCCGATCAGCATTTGGTAAATCTCGCGTAGTTCGTGATGGGGAGAAGGTTATCCTGGGATACTCTGGAGGGAATGGTTCCACAGCCCTGCTTCACCTGTGCCTGGAGGTGAGTAAAACACAACCTTCATGATCACAGAGCGGTCCAAGCTAGCTTACCTCTACAACTCCACCACCAGTTTGAGGAAGACAGCATCACAAGATTTGAACTGACCTCTCTCAAGTAACAGTTCCCATTCATTCAAGGCGATATCATTTGGCATCAAAAATTGACAAAATGGTTTATTAACTTTTTGCCATATTTATGATAATTTTGACCTAGCATAAATGTGGCCCTACACAATATTGAAAACCAGCATTTATTTAATGGTTAATTTTACTGAACTGATTAGAACGCATAATTGGTATATTGAACAGTGCATTTGGATAGCTCCATGATGTATATATTCAGTTAAATTCTTCCTAATTTTTAAAATCTAAAAAGCTTCTTTCCTTTTGCAGGGCCGTAGTCCAAGAGCACACAGAAAGTTGCGCTTCAGTCCAGTCCTTGTGTATATAGATGGTAAGTTCTAATGACTTCTCTCCTCAAGATTGCTGCTTTACATCCTTTCACATCATTGTATTGTCTATGGGTCAGTCTGTTTTCCAGGATTTAAGATGTAATGAAATACGCAGACACTATCAAATTGCAGGGATATAAATGAATGGTGAATGCAAATGACCTGAGAACTAATTATGACCATGTTCCAGGGTCAGAAATATATGTAGACTAATCTGAACTCAAAAAGTAGTCTACCAAGCACATTCTAATGTATACTTTGTAATGAAAAAAGATTGTTTTTATGATTGAAAGAGAAGACTATAATTATAACTTTAAACTTTAAATCTAAAAACAAAAAATGTTATGATTAGTGTTTTTCTGAAGCATTAAAAAAGTAGATTTACCACTAGGTGTCAGTAACATTAGTCATTCTTTTGTATGAAACCAGAGGGAGCCACCATGGGTTGGAGTGCCACAGAAAGGTGCGAGGCCAATACGCCCATCATTGAGAACATGAAGAAAAGTGGACTGCCATGTTACATATATGCACTGGAACAGGTATACATCGTTAATTAAAATGTGCTCTCTACATAAATTTCATAAATATTTTTCATGCATTAATATGAACAACTTTGAGATTAACCAGGGTTTTTCTATTGAGCCATAAGGAATGTGCAAAATGTATGACCCATTTGACGGTGTTTGTAAGTGAACATATGAATTATTTTCTTATTAATTCCCTCAAATGATTTTTGTCAAATTGGTGGGAGGTCATTTATACGATTGAAAGGAAGAAGTTTTTAAGCTATTTTAAGATAAGAGTTTTGCATATACTAATTAATTGATGGGGAAGCTAAATATATATCAGTGGCAATGGAGGAAAATTAGTGATTGATTCAGCTTTAACCTTTGTTCATTGGATTCAGATGTCAAAAGTTGAATCAAGTGTTTGGCTGTTTGTAGATTGTTGGCACCTAATTAATAGGTTTAGAGTTTAATGATAACACCATCAAAGTACTGAGGTGAAATGGTAAAGCTAATTATAGTCGGACACTTAATCAGTTCAGTCCAGACTTCTATAGGGTCAATGTATGAGGTCATTATGAGGTCACACATGTCAGACCCTACAGATATAAGACTTTACCTGTAAATAATGATAGAAGTCTGAAAAGACGCAGTGTGACTATATATGCTCACAAGGCTATCCTGCCTGATGTCATGCAGTCACAAATGGGCACAATCAAAACCAGGTTTGGACTTGGCTTGCAAGGGCTTGTATCTGATACACACTGGACGGCTGTGGAGGCAAGGTTAATTAGTGGTCCTGGCAAGTATGTGTACTGTGTAAGTGAGATGCCACTGTCGGCTTTTAGTAAGATTACTGGGAGATCCGGAATATCCCTGTCAGGTATTGTATGAAGATAAAACAGCTGCCATCTTGCATAAATATTTAACCTGATTCGCACTCCCATCCCTCCCTATTTAAAAAAAATTCTTCATAAAAATAGGTCTTCAGTAAGAAGGGGGAACTTTCCAGAAGAGATTTTTAAATGACCAATTAGTGTATAAAAAAGGTGTAATTTTGTTTAATTCAAGATAATGATCTTATCTACATATTTGCACATCAGGTACAATCAATCTCACCTATTCTAAAGTTAAATAATGATAGGTTAAAAAAAACCTTGCATTTCGGGATGACATGATTTACCAAGTAGGGTCTTATACAGTATATTGTTGACTTGAGATTTGACATGGAATTTTATGAGATGACAATTTTATACATTAGTTCTCAATATCAAATTGTCATTGTCTCTTATCATTGAATTCATACACTCTGAAAGCAAAATTTCCCCATCTTTTTATATGTGACATTCTTTTATTCAAGCATTCATACGGAAATTGAAATGATTCTTAGTTAAAGATATTGCAGTGACACAGAAAAAGGGGAATTTTCTTATGGTGTTGTTGTGATGTGAGAACATAAGGTTTCAGAAACAGTAACAATGTATATCTAACTGATCAAACTACAGTATATTAATGTGAATACTGGAATATCGGTAAGGAGCGGAGGAAAGGGGTACACAGGGACTGTTTACAAGGCTGATAATTAGGAGAATAGGCATGCCTGCAGCAGTGGTATTAATATAAAAGACGGTTACATCTATATTACATGTAGTCTGGTGGTCGGTCTGAGGGTGGGTACTTTATGGGACATTAGGTCGCCCCCTTGGGGTATATATGCCCATTGTGCCCTACACCCTGACATAGGTCAACCCTTTTGGGGGTATATAACCACAGCCTGCCATAAACGGTGAGGAGAAGCAGGGGAGGGAGGGCTAAGTGATCACCACCGGTCAGGGACTGACCACTAAGTGACCGCTACTTCCCTTGCCCTAACTGCTTGCTTCTATAACACATCATGCACATATGAAGATAAATGTCATCTTGTTATTGCATTTTTCCAATAAAGTAAACTGCAGTATTTCTCTTATTTCTCAAATTCTATCATCCCATTTGGATCTCATGCTGAAAGACTTTCCCCAATGCCAAGGAAACAGTAGCGTTTTAATTTGGATATGTTGGCATTAGTCATTCTAAGTGTCTCATTTTACTAATGATGTGATCAGAATTAGTCTGTGTGCAATAATGAGGACATTCAGGAATTGAGTATACACCTGTATGACATGAAATTATTGATTATGAATTCAAGTTTATACATGACAGCAAAAAAAGTTTGTCATGTGTGATTACTATACCTTCTAATTTCACTGTCATGCTTTTAGTAAGATAATATTCTGAATGCGTCATTATGTATGTAATATGCCGTACTTGCTTTAATTTGTTTTATTCAATTATAGGCAATGGATCTAGTCAGTGTGGAGAAAAACGTGTCTGGTATGGAAGAGTCTACTGCAGATGTAACTCATGACCTGCAGGTCCAGTTGCAGAAACTTCACATTCATAATAACAATGAAAATAAACTGCACACACTCTTGGCTGCCACCAAATCACTTACAACAAAAGAAAACTTGATATTCACACTCAGGTATGTGGTTTCTTTTCAACATTTTGTTTCATATTTTGAATAGAATTCTGACAAACACTGTCAAAGACAAGATAACTTCCGTTGCGAAGATCTGTAAGCAAATAGCAATCTGCAACTACTGTCATATTATATCCTTCTAACTATGCAAGGTTAATTGTCTTTGGTCAGCTGGTCAAAATAAGGTCATATCTGGCCATTGACAAGGTCATGGTAGGTCACATCAAGGTCATACACAGGTCGTGACTTTGTGACATTACTCAGGAGATCTACTTTAATGAGATGTCACAGCAATCCTCTAATAACATTTTATTGAAACTGAGAACAGATATATTCAATGGTTGGTAGGCAATAACATTCCATTAAAGGTAAAATGAATTGTGGAGATATTATATTATTGGCTTGAGTCCATTGGTTGTGATGAAATATTCCATAAGGATGTGAGGCATGGGATGTGATCAGGGGGAACAGATGGATAGGTATATCAGTTCAAGTGATGTGGTCATGATTCTTCACCTACTTGATAAGAAAAAAAGCTTGATGTGTAAAGGTCGGGTGGTTGATGTAGTGAATATTTGATGCATCATTGATGAGGGATATTTGTACATGTGTCGCACATCACACAAGTTGCTTGTCACAACTTATCCTCTCTGCCCCCCAGTCACGCTTCACCGTCGCCAGGCATACCCACACATCCATCATCCCAGACACTCTTCTTCCTGTCCATCAGCGCCATGGCGATAGGTTGCCATGACATCACAATGGATGGACACCAAGCTCCTTTAAACATAAGACAATTGAAACCGCGGCAACAGTTGCCCGGGCACTCAAGGTCATCCAGCCAATCACAGAGCGTTATCTTGTCTTTGAGATGGTTTGTGGCTTGGATGAGGTGTCAACCAAACTGGGAGGATGAAGTGATTAACTAGCAACAGAGTGGACACTTTAGTGGTGCAAAATGTCACCACACAGGAAGTTGTACTCTCAAGGTCCGGTCAAGCAACGGACGTCTTGAGGCATAACAGGCTAGCCTGAGTATCCTCAGTCAAAGCTAGGACCTCTTTAATGTTATGCCCTTGGCTGCAACATGCATGTCATGAATACATTTTCTTTACTGTTGTCAGTTATCAAGTGATCTCACAATTATGTTATCGTCAATTAATTACATATGTCGCAGATAGATATCCTTGATTAAAAGTAATATATTGATTCTTACTCCTCAATAAACAGCATGACAATCAAATAGAAATATGAAGCAGAATTAACTTTATTAATCCTCATATTACAGCCAAATGTCTGAATAAGTTCAATAAGACAGCAAATTAAATAGAGCAGTAGTTAGATGTTGGGACAGGTTATTTGCTTTATTAAGGGATGTGCAGTGCATGATGGTCTAATGTGGGACAAAGAGGAGTAGAGATCGCCTTACATAGGTGCCAGCTTATTGCACGTGTACACACAGACCATATTGACCACATGTCTGTGTGTCCATCCTCCCTCAGTCCTAGTAATGGCTGCTACACAAAAGGCGCTTTACAATTTATAAGACGTGTATCCAGCCCGGCTTTCGCCTGTCATTGAATCTGCGTGCTCGTAACTAAACCATCAACTTTCACTAAATGCGTTTATCAAAAATGCCGACAGATCATGAAGAGGGAGGCTTTGAATTTGAGAAGCAAAGAGGAGGTCAGTGGGACCATGAAAGGCTACCACAGAAATCTAAAGGATCATAGGCTTTTGAAATGGCCGTTTGTTGATAATGGATCCTCCTTGCATCATAAAATGCAACAAGCTTTTGATTATCACCCTTCCACTGCCATGGGTTGTGGTTGCAATGCAGGCGCTACCCCATAATGCATACTTTCCGTGACACTTTTAAACATGACTCATTGTTTTAATTGGCTTTCAAAAAAAAAATGTATGAACCTTGTAGAGATTTTGATAGGAAGATTTAGTTTTAATTGTGTTGTTATATGAGCAGGTGGTTATTTACCCTGTCAGCCATTTTCAGACACGGGTGTTGTCTTCAAACATGGAGTGTCATGTCAGAAATGATGACTCGAAATTGGATAGGGGAAGACATTGGCATAATCGTTGGATTACTGTGTATTTAAACTCTGTCACATCTGATATCGCAGATCAATATTTAATTATCTCAAAAAGAGAACATCTCATGCTGAGCATTTTGATATTTACTAGTATCAGTGAACAAAATGGTGATAAAAAACGTAATGTTTAACACATGAATAATGCAGAGGATGTTTGATATGTCTTTCTACGTTTGTCTGTGAATTGGTATATTGGAACAGGCTTCAAAGTATCTGAATTGACAGGAAAGAGTGCATTTGTGGGAAATTGAAGACCAACAAGTTGTACAAAGCTTTGAATTGGAAATAAGCTTTATACTTTTGAGTTGCAGACATTCTGGGGCACAGAGAATAATGAGAATTGTAATTCAAACCCTGAGAACAATTTTCTGATTCTTTGAAGCAGTGAATCTATTGAGTAGAAATCATAAGTACATTAGATGACCACACAATTGTTTCATATGTCATAGAATTGCCACAGGCCATTTTGGGGGGTCAAATTCCCCCCATCAAAGAAATTCACAAAATACAGGCGTCGGCAAGCAGTATCTACTCACCCCAACGGGATGAAATATATCACTTTGTGATGAAATCTACAAGGCCGTGTTCATATAAGAGAGATTGTGAGGCAATCAAGCCATGGCCAACACAAAAGATTGAATGACTTTTGCCGCACGGGGCCATATCAACTGCACACGCTGACCCCACACTATCAAAGTTACACAGCAAAGTCACACTGATGAGGTTGGAATTGTGAGCCACACAGACCTGCCAAAATGATAACTGTAATATAAAGTCTGTGAAAAAGTCAGCGCTCACATGGAGATTGACACAAACAACAAGCACGCTGAGGTAATCTGGTTGGTCTGTGCTTCAGGATCAGTAACAACTCTATATAACAGATGAACCCCACTGTTTATGAATAAAAAAAAGTATTATCCTAAAAAATGGTACATGAACCAAACAGCAAATTTGTGTGTGAAGTTTGTATTTTTGATGGATAATTTTGTTACAGAAATGCATGTGCTCACCAATCCAAATCTTTATTTTGCTCAATATCATTACCCGAAAGACATTTGTTTTTATCTTGGTGAAATTTCAATCCCAATAACTTAAGATTCTGATTTTATGTAATGGTGTAAATGTGAAATTTATATTTATGCCCATTTAAAGGAGAATAGCATTTGTTTTTGATTTCCATGTTTAGACAGAGATTACTTGTGGCCATCGCTCGAGCTCTAGGTCACTTCAAGGTCGTTGTTGGTGACAGCTCAAATCGCTTGTCCACGCAGATGTTGTCCAGCATCACACAAGGTCGTGGAGCCCATTTGGCTCAGCAAATGGTAAGTGCTTATTATATATATATATATCTTATCAATGTGTCAATATGGTGGCCTTGAAGGTGACCTTGACTTACATTTCAAGATTATGCAACCCCAGTCTATGAAAATCTTGTGAGTTTGATACATAGCCTCACCAAACGTTTTTTTTAGATGCATCATATTAATAATTTTAAATGGTGCCCTTGTTGGTGACATTAATTGACATACATTTTAAGGACATGTGACCCAATCTCGTAAAAATTTGTCCACAATAATTTCAGATAGGATTATCAAACTTACACCATTGATGCATAACAGCTCTAACTTTCTACTCATCCCATTGCCACCTTGAGCAGAGGGGTCTTTGGTCTCTGACTGATAATTTTTAAACATTCCTTAGAAACATGTCCTCTGTTAATTCTGAAATGACTGCAAGTAGGAATCATAACCTAAAATATTAAAATTGACTTCCCTTTTTGTCTACATTACCGGTATATATGTTTTATTTATAACAGGCATTTGCTGACTCAACTTTTGAAGATGTTATGTTTATTCGACCAATGAGGTAAATGTTGAATATATGTTGGCAAAGATTTTGTATGGGCTTTTTCAAATTATTTCATCATTTAATATGAAATTGATTGAATTACATCATATAAGAAAGCAATAGCTCATCTATTAATGTTCTGGATAAAATTTAGTTTTTTGTTTTGTTCTGTCTTTTTAATTTAAAAACTATGTAAACGACATGTAATATTAAGTTTTCAGTTTAAAAACTAGTGAGACTTTCCAGCAAACTTGGATCTGTCACATTTTATCATCTCACATCTCAAAAAATATATTTCTCATGCATACACTATTATATTTTAAATAACATATAATTTTTTGTGTTCCAAGTATTTATTACTCTGCTAAACAGAGGAAGGTGGCCCTTAGTCTGCCTCAGCCTCCAAAGCCCAAATTCACAACCACCACTGGACACAGATCATGAATATTCATATTATGAAAATGTTTTTTTCGAGACACATCAAACTAAACAGTGGCCGCTAATTTCACTTGTTTTTCGTGCCTTTAACCAGGCCAGAACTAACTCATTACAATATGAACACTGAATAGGCTGATTGCCAATCTCCATGTTGTTTTTTTTTTCCCATTGAAAAGTACACACCGGAACTGTACAACTTTACCGGAACCAGATCTGTACAACTCCACTATATTTAATCATTGGTCGGAGAGACTGGCAGGGGGCCTATGGGGAATGTTTTTCTCACATTCTTTGGTTGTTTTGTTTCGTCTCAGAAGTGTCAAGATATAAATAAACTTAATATGCACAAAATGGTACCCTGATGATTGTCTGATGATTTGCATTGGGGGAGAAGACTATCTGCATATTTATTAATAACTTGGATTTTTTTTATATTCCTTGTGAAAACAATGATAGGGCTT
The DNA here is from genome assembly GCA_949316495.1 of Amphiduros pacificus. NCBI lineage: Eukaryota > Metazoa > Annelida > Polychaeta > Phyllodocida > Hesionidae > Amphiduros > Amphiduros pacificus. The sequence continues at coordinate 49,603,640 of OX439001.1, read as the reverse complement.
TGGAGGCATAGGTAGGCAGAACAGAGGTAATAAATTACCTCTGTTTAGCAGAATAAATAGTTATGTCATAAATGTTTTGACGTCATCTTCTCTGGTATAATTATCACCACATTATTCAATATTCAGACTACATACCATATTCAAATCCCTAACTTACTATAATACTTACAAAAATCTTTGAAAATGTCCTACTAGATTTTTCTTGTAACCAGCACATTTTTTTGGGCATTTTCTGCAATTTGGTTTCATTTTGTTTTTCAGAGAGTTTTTGGCAAAGGAGGTAGTGATGTACAATACTGTACACAGTCTGGAGACCACCGTGTTACCCACCATATCTACAAAGGTAACAGCTTCCACTTTTATATCAAATATGTTCCTTATATTATTTGAATAGGAGAGGTTATTTTTAAATTCTTATGTAATATGAAGATTTTGGGTACATTATATCAGCCTTCTTAACATAGTGCAATTGCAGGCTTCCATCTTGTCTTTTTTAATGATTGGATTTTAGAGAGTTTTTAGTGCATTTCTGATTGTAATTGTGCAGTTTCGGCGTGTTGTTTGCAATGGGGCAGTATGGCGACCTGCAATCGGCCGATGTTTTTGTGTTGATTTGTAAGCATTTTGAGGTGTCACAATAATTGATGCGATGTGAAGTTTATTTCCAGTATTTTATGATTTACAGTTCAACGGGTATATAATTGACATACTGAAATTTTACTATGAAATAAAACGATAGCTGCCAGAAGGCAAAGGAGCCTTTCAGCATTAACCTCTTTTACATGAACAAAAGGGGGAAAAATGGACTTTTCATTACATAGATGTCAGTATATATTTTTGTACATGGGTGGGAGAGCTTTGAACTGTTCTGGGCTAAAATCACAGCATATCTAGACGGTATGACATCATACCATTGTTCTGAACAAATTCTGAACCAATCTGGGTGGTTCTGTTATATAATGACTCTTTTATATCCCACAAGAGGCATCACAATCGTATTAAAATCATCGCAAAAATGTACAGATTTCATTACAGTTGAATGTGTAGCAGTGTCTTGTTATTGATAGTGTAAATTTTATGATAAATTATAACATTTTTATGGTAATATTTGTGCCCCCATGTCAGGAATTACTCCTCATCATGCAATCTATAACTGGGGCACATTCTTGTATTAAAATTTGGCAAATATCTCGTAAAAAATCAATTTTAGATTATCATTTCTTATATGTGTAATTGATGAGTGTGTTATTTTCTTGGGTAAATTTGGGTATGATAGTTGCTATATGAAGATTAAAGAAAACAACTTTTTCACTCTAGCCATTGTCCACCATATGGCAATACTTGATTGGCTGTCCACCATATGGCAACTCATATTGGCTGTGATTTAGTGCCCAGCTTTGTTGTGAACATCCAGAATGATGTGAATTGTACAGATTATTTCAGATTTACTGCCCAGAACATATCCACCCCTGATGTAAAAAGCTTTCAAAGTATGCATTTTTAATTGTTTCAATTTCTCTCGTTTTTTTTAGTTTTTTTGTTTTTTCCCTTATTTGCCTGATGATATAAGGAAATAGTGATCTGGACATCTCTTGTGTTTTTGTCTAAAATCTTTCATTTTGGAATTCAGATCAAATAATAATACCAGAGGGGTAGTTGGTATTGAAAATTGCCAAATACTTTGGACACAATAATAGTGTACTCAATATAGAAGCTATATATTATTTTCGGGAAAAAAATCTAAAACTAAATACTTCTTTCAGAAGTATTCTTTCCAAATTTATAGACCATAGAAAAAAGTACATATGAAATTGCGAAATATTTAACCTAAAAACCTTCAGACTTATATTTTTTTGTATTTCTAAGACCTAATCAGAATTCTTCAGTGTGTTGTTATGGATAAACATCTACAGACACATAAAATAATGTTGTGGTTTCAATGAATGTTTAGATAAATGTATGCGAAAGTCTAAAACACAAACCCTTATCCTAAAATCTAAGGTCACAAACTACCGTATTTACTCGTGTATAAGACGACTCGTGTATAAGACGACCCCCCAAAATTGAGCTTATTTTGCTTGAAAAAAATTTCCGAATATAAGACAAGTTGGTTTTTCTTGAGATATCGGCTCTGCTACCATTCAAGCTTCAGCTGACGCATGGCGGTCATATTAAAAGTGAAATGTAAATATGCTTACAAAACAAGATCTTAACGGTCTTATACACGAGTAAATACGATAAAACGTAAATACGATGTTCATATTTTCGAAATAACGAATATCGGAGGTAGCAGATTGATTTTAATTGCGTTTTAAATGATAAATAAAGGTATTTACCCAATATTATCACAAATTGTTCGAGAACAGAACAAAAACATCAATCCATTTAAAATGCAATTAAAATCGAAACACGTATGAAAGCATTTCTGTCAAAAAGGGAAGACACGACTCAAAGCAGTGGAAATAATTACGAAATGCAAAACTGTGAACGCTGATAATTGGAATCAGCGAGAACAAAGTCAAAACAAAGTGTTTCGAAATAATAGACATCAGACGTAGCAGATTGATTTTAATTGCGTTTTAAATGATAAATAAAGGTATTTACCCAATATTATCACAAATTATGCTTTGCAGGTCGAGAATTTCTCCACGAAGTAAAACGTAATACGATGTACGTGACGTCCTTGATCTTAGTGTCTGGGTGCCCACGAGACAAAAGTAGAGCGGCCAACATGTCAAATTGAACTTTCATATCCGTAGCAGATCGATTTTAATTGCGTTTTAAATGATAAATAAAGGTATATACATAATATTATCACAAATTACGCTTTGCAGGTTGAGAACAGAACAAAACCATCCATTATTGCGCAATATATTAACAATCGTTTTCGCGCTAAAAACAAGAGCCTCTTCCCGTCACTTCCGCCTTTCAAAATTGCGACCACGTGTTGCGTTGAGTCGTGTCTTCCCTTCTTGACAGAAATGCCTTCACACGTGGATCGATTTTAATTGCGTTTTAAATGATAAATAAAGGTATTCACCCAATATTATCACAAATTATGCTTCGCAGGTCGAGAATTTATCCATGAAGTAAAACGTAAATATCATGTACGTGACGTCACGTTAATTCACGTCCGCAACACAAGGAGAAGCCAGGGATCCATCATTGCACAATATATTAATATTTCAATGCGTGTTAAGTAGGCTCTGATCGTTTTCGCGCCAAAAATAAGAGCTTGTCCCCGTCACTCCCGCTTTTTCGATCCACGCGTGAAAGCATTTCTGTCAAAAAGGGGAGGCGGTCTACACGTGGTTGAATATTTCTTTGTGTATTAACACGCTTTGTTTTGATGCTAAGATCGATATAAACAATAATAATTAAAAGCGATATAATGAATATCATTGGCTTTATAATACACAAAGAAATATTCTCCCACGTGTTGGTCACGTACATCGTATTAGTGTCTACGTTCTACATCGTGGAGAAATTCTTGCGAAAAATAATTTGGGATAATATTGGGTAAATACCTTTATATATCATTTAAAACATATTATTTCAAAATGCTTTGTTTTAACTTTGTTCTCACTGATTTCAATTATCAGCGTTCACAGTTTTGAATCTCGTCATTGTTTCCACTGCTTTGAGTCGTGTCTTCCCTTGTTGACAGAAATGCTTTCACACGTGGATCGATTTTAATTGCGTTTTAAATGGATTGATGGTTTTGTTCTGTTCTCGAACAATTTGTGATAATATTGGGTAAATACCTTTATTTATCATTTAAAACGCAATCAAAAAGGGAAGACACGACTCAAAGCAGTGGAGACAATGACGAAACGCAAAACTGAACGCTGATAATTGGAATCAGTGAGAACAAAGTCAAAACAAAGCGTTTTGAAATAATAGACCAATAATATTGGGTAAATACCTTTATTTATCATTTAAAACGCAATTAAAATCAATCTGCTACGTCTGATATTTGTTATTTCGAAAATATGAACATCGTATTTACGTTTTACCGTATTTACGTTTTACCGTATTTACGTTTTACCGTAAATACTCGAGTATAAGACTGCTCTCGTGTTTAAGACGACCCCTTAAACATTAACTAAGAGTTTTTGGAAAAAAACCTCGTCTTATATACGAGTAAATACGGTAAATCTTTTTTAGTCCAGAAAGTTCAGAAACAGGAAGTGATCTGTATTAAGATATAATGCCAAAGTGTTATATGCATATTATTTGCAACTTAAATAAGATCAACTTAAATGCAAAAACAACAAGGTGAAATTAAATATAATGATGTGGCCTGTAATACAGCTTTATTGGGATGATATCAAGTCGTGTCCAGGAAACAAATACACCAAATTGAATACAAAAAGACACAAATTTAAACACAGCTCTGCACAAACAATTTTGTCCCTCTATTGGCTAAATTTACTAGCAAATTAGACCCCAAAAAATCAAAATTAATGACAAATTTATTTCAAATAGTCTAACTTATGCTGAAAAGAAATCATCCATCAGCAATCGCACCATCCAGTTGGGTAATTAACATACAGTCCCTATATATTTACAAGGATAGATCTTATATTGGTTGTATATAAAAAAAATGATATTTAATGAAGCTTATAAGTCTATGATATTTTGTCAAATATTCTGATAAAATGATGAGGCTACATTGTATGTCTGGTAATTATGATGTGAAGGTAGATACATCGACAATAATGACCCCAAAGTTCTAGACTAGTACCAATAAAGCAAGGAAGACATGTATGATTATCTTCATCACAAGGTACATAAAGACATATCAACCTCCAGTCTGGCCTCATAACAACTGTTTTCTACTCATTTCAAAGAAGTAAAAATATCAGTCTGCCAAAGAAGCAAAAATATCAGTATGCCATAATTAAGATATGTTACAAACTTGTTTAGTGCTAATTGTGTAATTAGGTGGTTGATGGTTCATGTTGTCTTTAAATATTTCCACCAATACATAGAGATTGTTTGCTTTGAGACGATTGGATTGTTAACCAAAGAATGTTCATCAATCATAAGTGTGTTATCCCTCTGATAACTGTTCATCGATGCAAGGGTGTCAACCATAACTCAGAATCTGGAAACCCCAAAATGGTCTGTTTTGATGAAACTCAAGAATAAATTCCTACTTTTTTTAATGCATACTTGTTTAGGTAACAGGTGTATTACACACACATACACACACACACACACATACACACACACATACACAAACACACACATTCATATTGTGGCACTGCAGATTTAATTCATATTAAGTATTCTCTACATTGTAGATTCATTAGGTTTAATAGAAATATAGAAAACTATAGGAGTATAGTAACAGATTAAACCATATCAGTTATAAAAAATGAATAGATTTATAATGTCTCAATACAAGATAACATTAATATATTGTAAATAAGACCAGGGTCATATAGTAAGAATGAAGATTATTGACTGTTGGTTCTCTTGGTCAATCTGTAATACCAGTATGTTACTGATGAAATGGTCTTGTTTAAAGGAGATTATGTATTTAAAATTTCAGCTGAAGCTGAATATGATTTTATAATCAACTGTCTATCCACATCATAAGTACCTGAACATTGTATTTTTGGAGATTTATTTTTATTTGTATGTTTTTATTTTGTTTTTTTTTTTCGTTTTTCATATTGGACATAAATCCAAAGAAAATCTGGTAAAATTGAATAAAATGAGTAAATAAGTAATTTAATATATATTCACTGAACTTTTGTACATCTTTCATTGTTATAAAGTTTGCAAGAATTTTTTTTTTAATGTGAAGGATAGTCTGCTGCATGGGTTGTAAAGAGTCTATCAGTGGTCAGCAACTGCAGATATTAATGTTGGTTTTTGCATGTTGTAGACTGTAAGTGGAGCCAGTTTAAATCGGCTGACAGAGGATTTTGTAGCCGGGCTGCAGTCTGAGTTCCCATCCACGGTCAGCACAGTGTTCAGGTAGGCTCACACATTGTGACTGGGTTCCCATCCACGGTCAGCACAGTGTTCAGGTAGGCTCACAAATAGTGACTGGGTTCCCATCCACGGTCAGCACAGTGTTCAGGTAGGCTCACAAATAGTGACTGGGTTCCCATCCACGGTCAGCACAGTGTTCAGGTAGGCTCACACATAGTTACTGGGTTCCCATCCACGGTCAGCACAGTGTTCAGGTAGGCTCTCACATAGTGACTGGGTTCCCATCCACGGTCAGCACAGTGTTCAGGTAGGCTCTCACATAGTGACTGGGTTCCCATCCACGGTCAGCACTGTTCAGGTAGGCTCACACATAGTGACTGGGTTCCCATCCACGGTCAGCACAGTGTTCAGGTCGGCTCACACATAGTGACTGGGTTCCCATCCACGGTCAGCACAGTGTTCAGGTAGACTCTCACTCATGACTACTTTTCACAGAATCTTGGAGAGGATTCATCAAACCATTGATATAAGATAAAAATGAAACAGAAAAGTTTCAAATCCACACATACCAGCTCTCTTATTTATAAATGCAAATTAAGTCATTAAGATATATTATGAATGAGATGTGGTAACAATGACGCAAAGTGCCAATTGCTGTCACTGCAAAATAGTGTCATTCCCATTTTGGTGAAATAATGTGTAAAATTTTCTCATTCATTTAAATGGCTCTGAAATTCCCCTCACGCCCTCAAGAATGGTGGATGAAAATTTAACATTTCCCAGAATGCATTCATCTAAAAATATCCTGGAGAGCAGATTCGGCAAATTATTACTTATTGTTATTTGGGGTCACATTGCTGCACATTTATTTTAGTGGTGCTATTATAATCACCCAGTTCTATACACAGTTAATTTGTTGTCACTACAATTACAGAAGTAATTTTACATAAAGTTAACCATAACTTAACAATAGATTTATAAATTAATTGATTTACAACTTCCACTCGTGTACACTAAAAGGAGAAAAAATACAACCTGTACTTTGAATAAATAAGATGACACAAACAAAGGTAAAGCTTTAATAGTAAGTTTATTCCAATGAACATACAAGAAATATTTCAAGAAAGTGAAGAAACAGTCTATTTTATCATAGTTTTGGTGAGCCAACTCTCAGTGAGATATAATCTGTGCTGTTAGTTCCATTGATACTAGCTGTAAGCTAATGTTTATTGGTCAAATGACCTGTAAAGGTGATCTTTATCTTGATGTTTTTCAGGACTGGTGAGAAGTTGCAGGCGAGTCAGGCAGGATCTGTGGATGAAGATGTCAGGTGTTGTCTCTGTCAGGTCAGTCCATGTGCTACAAATGCATATAAGATTTCAGCGCTCAATCCACCAGAAATAGAAGTCTCATTTAAATCTCATCACTTGCAACCAACATCTCTTAAACATCTATCACACCTATCTTTACTTAGCTGTTTAGACTTTTTACAACTTTAAATAGCACAGAAGTCATTAATATCTTTGTTTTTCAACAGTGTTTACATTTGATTATAAATGTTTACCGAGTACTGGCCTTTTAACATGAATAATATCACATACAGAATTGCTGACAAAGGTGAAGTCCGATTAAAAAAATAACCAAGAGCATAATAAGCATCACACTATTCTAGAAAAATGGAGTGGGGAAAAAAGCTCAAACTCAAAAAATCTAATTATTAGAAGAGTCATGTAAAAATGTGAGCACTAATGAAGCTGTTGGTGGTCACTGATGTGTGAGGAACAGTGCTGCACCATGTGGCAGGACTATAATATTCTTCAAAGACTCATAATGAATGGTTAGCTTGCCTTTGTGCCAAACAGTTATCTGTCATTAATATAAAAAACACAGCATTTCTAAAATTCACTTTGTGGACCTTTTTACCTTGATGAAATTTTGATTTCACCAGTTTCAGTTTGATTTCACCAGTTTCAGGTTTTGGCAACACACCTGTTTGTAAAATCTCTGTGTTGTATTGATCCAATATTTAACTACTTTTCATCAAGAAACAAAGAAAAAAGATCAGCATAAACAGCCTACTGGAAAAAAGAAAAATAACTCTTATAGAGCACAGTGTATTTTTATGATTGGCCCCAAATTAAGCCATACCAGTACTGCTTTTGGCTCTGGCCACCTAAGCAGTGTGGGAGCTATGGTATCAGGCTCCATACTTATGTCTCGTTTGTGCGTCTGTCAACAAAAATGGTAATATTTTGCTATATCTGCAGTTATTTCAGGTACAGGCTCCAAATTTTAACCACAAGTGCATGCCATGAAGGCCTAAATATAATAACCCCAATTGTGACCTTGACTTGCATTTCAAGGTCACAAGCTTCAATTTGTTAACAAAAACAAACATGTTTCTATATCTTTCATCCATTGAAGTTACAGGCTTTAAATTTTGCTAAAACTATTGAAAAGGCAGGATCATGTTGCTGGTTTTGGTAGATGGGCTGTGTACTTTGTAAAGGCACTAGTCAGGCCTTGACATAAAGAGAAAAATGTTGGTTGTCCAGTTGGGTCACCAGAACATGAGAAGTTTAGGATGCATGATACTTTAGGCAGTGTCTCAGTGAGGGCTGCTTGTCCCAATAAAAATTTACAAGTCCATTGATCATGATATGAGACCAATATCTATCAAGGATCACAATAAAATCAAGATATTTTGGGCCACTAAAAGACCAGAAATATGGTTGCCCAACTGGTCGACTACAACAGAGTATTCAATGGCTCAAAAAGATGACCTGGTGGCCTCGGGCCACTGGGCCAGTGCATACAGTATGTCAAGGCCTGACTAGTCTCTACCTTCTTGGCTATCTCCTCACTGTACCTGCATCTCTTATGCCTATTTTTAAAATTGTTTAATAAACATAACAAATTGTGGCATTAATTGAGTGTCAATGTGTAGCAATATGAAGACAAGCTCATGGCATTATTTTTATGCTTACTTTTTTGGAAGATGCAAAACAAAGGTAACAGATCTCCACCTGTCAATCAAACTGAAATTAATAGTCTGAATCCACAACCATCATGGACTTTTTTTTTAGATTCGAAGAGCTTAAATCCACAAAATACAAGAGCCCGGAGGTATAAGAGACTTGAGTTTATGCATCTGTCAACAAAAACTTAGACTTTTTGTTATGTTATATTTTAAGATAGTTGTAAGCCCACTGAGCACATATCACAATGCAAAAATATTGTATCTTTATTTGGTGTTTTTCATTTTTCAGGCACATTTAGATACAAATGTAGGTCCTTCGTCAGCCCTTAGTGCTACTCTCTTCTCACAAATGATTTGTCAAAAGAAATCTGAGCAAGTTTCAACCAATCAGAATGCAGCAGATGCATGTTGTGGAGATTCAACCAATCAGAAAACAGGAGACAAAGCTTCAGGAAGTGGAGAATGTTGTGGTCAGGGAGATGGTTCCTGTCAAAGCACTAATAAAAGGTAATTGAGACTTTCTTACAAGCTTGCATGTCTAAAAAGTTCTCCTCGGCGTGACATAATTTAACACACCAGGTGGGAGTATGGCCCACTCAAGCAGTGAGAATTCATTATGTCCCACCGGAGAAATCACAGACATGATCTCATAACCCAGATGCATCTGTACAAGGTGGGACATCCTGGCATCAGAGATTGCCATTTAATTTCTTCTGATTCAGTAAGAAACTTTGGAATAATCTTAGACCAGGAAAAGATTATCTTTTAATATGCACTAGTTATTGGGAAGGGAAAGCTGGAAATAATAACCTTCTCCATATTTTCTCATCAATTACAAAATTACTCATCCCCCAATTCATTTTATTATTTGCACCCATGAGTATGTAAACCTAAATATGACAATGTACAGTATATTTAGTGCTGAAATATTTATTTGTGATATATATCTGATTTCTTATACATGCTTATCCAGTTTATGTTCTTTTGTTCTTTTGTTCTGCTGCAGTTACAAATATTAATAACTGAAGATTTTATGTATTATCATCAGAAAAAATGTTGTGCCTATAGATTTAAAATTTAGTAAAGAAATCAGTTTATTCCTTATCAAGAGGTAGAGATAATCACAATATGTAAAAATCTGAAACAATACAAATGCAAATGCATAGATTGTGAAAGAAATAAATATTACTTTTGCCTGGGAGGAGTACAGAGCTGGTTGTGTCGAGAAAATGTCTATATATGTATAAAAATTTAGATATGGTCGCTAGCGTGGGGAATGAGTAGGGAGCCTAATGGCAAAGACGACCTTCTTGCCATGGCAATGACCTGCTGCAGGTCAGGGGGGATGGCGAGGTGAGGTGCCTGTGACACGGGGTGCAGTGAGGGCAAGGTGACCTCTGCTTAGATATGTGAGAGGTGGCACCATTAAGATGAGAGGCCAGCATCTGAGGTCCTCTCCATCCATGCCACACACATCGCTCTACACACGGTCCTGACACACGCGACAAACACTTGACCTTGCAAGGTCATCCTGCTCACCCCTTGGTCAGGGAGCAAAGGTCACCTGCCTCTGCCTGCTAGTCAAGGTTATATGAAGGTCAGTGAGGTCATATATGGTCATAGCAGATCCTGAAGCATGCTGGGATTAAATATGGAGCGTTTGCATTGGGTGGCGTGTAGGGCATGATGTTAGGGCAGCAGAGTGTGTTATGACTGCAACAATGAGACACAGGTCTCCCAAAAGCTTCCTGTCTGACCATGCCACCAGGGGGCACACACAAATACCTCCAGTGATGTTGCTAAGTTGTCTGCCATATCTCCACGGTCAGACCTTGTCTCCTAGGGCCTACAGTTATGGGTCATCTGTGCATGGAGAAATGTCCAGTGGTCAATCTGCGCCATCAGAGTGGACATTTGGTAATATTATGGGATGTGTTGTGGTGTGTTAGAGTGGACGAAGACATTTGGTGTTAGACCCTCGGGAGGTGGGTCAATCTACAGCCACAATCTGCTAGTGGACACTGGTCAGTGGAGTGGTCAGTCTGTGAATACATCCTCTAGCTACTCAGCTCTAATGCAATAACTGCCCACTGGTCATTCCTGTCTATATGTGATGAATCGTCTGGTGACTGGTTGACCCCACTCGGCCACACTGACCTCTGTCCAGCCACAATGGCCACATCGCTGTGACAACTACTCACCATCACCACCAGATATAGGTCGCCCTGGCTTATCGTCGTGGCAACGGTTTGTCTTGAGGGTGTGATGGGCAGCCTGGCATGCAACACAAATAGCGGGTATTACTTCACTAGGACAACTCTGGCATGGCATACACAAGCCCAGAATGACCGAACAGTGACCACACAGTGACCACACAGTGAACACACCCTGAGCTTTGTGTATCTACCAGCTATCCATTCATGCTATCCCAGACTACTTTCAATTCATCCCACCATTTGATTTACACTGCTTCATTCAACACAAATCTCTTATTGCCCTTTAACAATAGTCTTATTGATCTCAACTTAATCACCATTGCCCTGAGAAGTTGTCAAACTTGTCATGTACACTTCCTTTCAACAGATTCTTAAGGGACACCTGTGTGGCTTCAGTGTGTAAATCAATACAAGCAAAGTTGTGAAAACATCAATAGTAAGTAAGGCAGAGAAGTGAACTGCTTCAGAGCAAACTGTTATGATACAACAGACATACATCCTGATCTGTTGAACTGATATCACTATGAACATGTAGAGAATGGCTAGCAATGCTGGGTGGCATTTAAAAGTAGGCAAAAGTGTTCTACACAAAAGATATCTTGTCATTTGCTCACTCTGCAAAAACAAGAAATTCGCGTCAGATTCAAGATGTTTTCAGACCCAGAATAAAAGGTTACACAAGATATATGGCATTGATATTTCTACCTTTGAAAAAGAGAGATAGTTGACAATGCTGTGATGCATTGTGTAGACTTATGATTGACACGAGGTTGTGTGTTGCCATCCAGTCTGAACCTATGGCTCGAGGTGTAGTGCTGTGAGGTCACATGTCAAAATGTTTCCTGTGTCATGGCCTAGGGTGACCGACGAGGTCCATGGGATGGCAGCACCTTAATCGTCCATCATAAATCTGCTAGTTGCTCTGGCTGTGGTGTGGTGTGACAGTAGATCACACATTGTTCAGTAATCTCAGCAACAGTTGGCTCCTCATGCATTCACCTGTGTCACCATGACAACACAAGAATCCATGACAACATACATCACATGTCACCCTGCATTGTTTACCTGCAGTAACCTCCTAAGTTTGAGATGCTCTCGCAAGGTCACGGCTGGACGACCTGCCACAGATCATAGAATAAGCGTCACTTGTTTGTCAGATGCGGTCTCTGAGCAGCCAGTTAGAACGTTGTGTGATGTCACAGAACAATGGTCAGAGCCGTAACACCGATGGCTGAGGGTATCGACCGGGTGCAGCAGCCCTGGGGCTGGGTCTGGGTCACCTGCCCCGCATCGACCCTCCCTGACTTCCTGCTGACCTTGAGCTGACCCATGGGTAACCTTGAGAGTCAACTGATGCATTTGTGATGTTTTCCAAGTCTTTGTTCTCAAAAGGCAAGGGGAAAAAATGAAAACTTTTTACTTGTGTTGCAAGACAACAAGTCTGAAGTTGTAAAGCTATTGTATTGTTCAATAAATCACCACAACTAACGGTACTAGCCCTTTGTGCGAAAATGTATCATTCACTCAGCGGACTGGTCACTGCAGGCTTTATGAATGGGATCAATTTTATTTTGGTTATGAAATAAAAGAGACAGAATTGGTAAGGTTGTAATGGTTGATGTGTGAGCTGTGTGTTTATGGTGATTGTTTGTAATTACAGTGTGGGCAGGGCTGACCTCAGTCCTCTGCTGTGCTACGGATGTCGGCTCATCATCCAGGATATGGTAAGTAACAATGCATGATTCAAAGATATATATATATATATATATATATGTGTGTAAAAATTAATTAAACCATGGAATTTAATGAATTAAAAAAAAAATTATTTTATCAATCATTTTTAATTTTTAATTGATTGAGGTCATACTGTAGAATATCTATTGCTCTTCCTGAAACTAGTTCATTAGCACTATGTGGTATTTATAATATTTATAATTTCAACTTCCAGTGCTGATCAATTAATTTTTTTGATTTAGTTTACATTATTCATTTTTCCAATCAACATATGCTCATTGTTCAATCACACAAAAACTTAAAACACGGAGATATATTTGAGATTTAAACAAGGATTAAATTATTAATATATTTGATAATGATCCAGAAAACTAAGATGTGGATTTGTCTGCTAAAGGCAATTTATTAGTTTGATATACTTTGATATTTTCAAAGTGATGAACACTAGTAAATTAAGTTTTTAGATATAATTTCAAAATTACACCAAAATATGCTAAATATGTACAGGATAAACAACTTATCAGCTTCTCTGCTTTTCAATTAAGTGAGAAACCTGAGTTTAAATTTCTTGCAAAATGATATCAATCACCGCTGAAATACATCAAAAGATACATCTCAATTTGAAATGGTAAAGTTATAGATATTCTCAGGCTTTTGCATCACATAGCAAACTGAGTTAAAGTTTGTTGAGCTGGTGTTGTATACCCGGGACAGTTGGTCTGTATGTCGGTGTGTGGTGGCAGTGTGTTTACATCAAGCACAGCTATGTTGAGGCGGGGGATGGCAGGGCCGACCACAGGAGTGCGGCAGGGAGATAGGACCTACTCTGATTGACTTGGCGATGAGGACGCAACCAAATTGTCTGTGAGACTTGCATTTTAATTTGTCTGAGCAGCCGATCAGTGTCCTGGGTGTCAAGATTGCGTCCTTCTTGGTCGGCGATTCATCATCTCTAGCTAAGGAGTCGTGGCCAAATTTTATGCATGAGTACGCGTTAGTTAATCAGCCAGGTCCACCACGAGTGGTAGGAGGTGGTGTGGGGCCATACGATGGGCTATCAACAAATTAATTTGGGTTCTTGTGAGGGGAGACTTTTTCCTTGACACTGATGTATGAGTCCCCCGCCATGTAACAGCGACCCTTCAGGGGCTCTCCTACCTACAAAATCCACTCATGCACAATCTTCTATGCTTTCAGGGCGATATCTCGACACTACCAGACGTCGTCGTAAGCGAAGCAGCACGCAGGACAAGGAGGTATGACAACGACTTTTCTCTTGTTTGTTACCATGCGGTCTGAGCTGTGATTTCTTCATTTGGTGCCATGACAGCCTCCAACTCTTATCTGGCTGATCAGGTGACCTCCCAGGTCAGACCCTGACACGGAGAGGCCCTCAGAGTGGCCTCGCACTAATAATGAAATAATCTACCGTAGATGAGGACGTACATATCTAGAAATTGAAAACACGGTCTGGACACCAAAAGCGATGCCAGAACAAATGAAAGGGATGTCGCAGGGGGATTGGTCAGGGAGGTAAAGGGCCCCTTGGACAGACACTGGACCTCCCTGATATACATGGGGCTGACAGCTTGCAGGGTAAGGGGACCTTTGCACTGCCCTCTTGTGGCAGAGGTCAACCTGGATGGGACAGACTCAGACCTAAGCAGTTAGCCTTTGTTGTGGCTGAACTGCCCTCTGTGAAAAGGATCTGTATTAAATACACCGCTATGTGTGTGTGTCTCTCTCTCTCCCTGCATGGAGGAATGTGGGTGTCTCCTTAAAGCTGGATAAAACTTATATATAAAACTGATATATACTGCAAAAGTATAACCAGTTAATTTTAGGCCTATATACACAAGAAAGTATGCCAATAGATAAGACTTGTAGCAGACTAACATGTCTTGGGAACTTTGAATGTATTTGTGATTAATGTAATCTGCATTCCTTCCAGCTTTCATGGAATCAGGTTCTCCAGTCCTTTTCTTTTTCTTTGCACGATACAAATGTCTAAACCCTCAACTTGGGATTAAATGATAATACACATCATATTACCCAAACGTAAATTTCTGTGCCATTTTAAAGTGGGTTAGTCTTCTGACCAATGATCTAGTGCAAACACCTACTTTGGGAAGCTTTGCTAACAATGGGTCACCTTCTGATTGGGACAATGGAGTGATGTGGCTTACAGCAGCCTGTTTGTCTGATAGTGTTTGTCTATTGGTACAGGCCTGACACCTTAACGGACCACAACAGTGGTCACACGAGTACAAGCATAGTACTAGGTACTCCCAACAAAACACAATAATCTGGGCAGGTGTATTTATGTTGATTCCATTGGATATAGCTTGAATGGTTTATAATATCACGACCACATGAGGTGGAGCAACTTTATCTGATAGTGTTTAAAGCACAGTTACTTCAGGGAGCCACCAGCATTATAACAATGTAGGTACTAATGGGAACTGATTGTCATGAGCATCATAATGACAAATGACTGATTGTACCTGCATTATAACAATGTAGGCACTAATGGGGACTGATTGCCACGAGCATCATAATGACAAATGACTGATTATACCTGCATTATAACAACGTAGGTACTAATGGGGACTGATTGCCACGAGCATCATAATGACAAATGACTGATTGTACCTGCATTATAACAATGTAGGTACTAATGGGAACTGATTGCCATGAGCATCATAATGACAAATGACTGATTATACCTGCATTATAACAATGTAGGTACTAATGGGAACTGATTGTCATGAGCATCATAATGACAAAAGCAAATTTCGGACTGATTGTACCTGCATTATAACAAAGTAGGTACTAATGGGAACTGATTGTCATGAGCATCATAATGACAAAAGCAAATTTGGGACTGATTGTACCTGCATTATAACAACGTAGGTACTAATGGGGACTGATTGTCATGAGCATCATAATGACAAATGACTGATTGTACCTGCATTATAACAATGTAGGTACTAATGGGGACTGATTGTCATGAGCATCATAATGACAAATGACTGATTGTACCTGCATTATAACAATGTAGGTACTAATGGGGACTGATTGCCACGAGCATCATAATGACAAATGACTGATTATACCTGCATTATAACAACGTAGGTACTAATGGGGACTGATTGCCACGAGCATCATAATGACAAATGACTGATTGTACCTGCATTATAACAATGTAGGTACTAATGGGAACTGATTGCCATGAGCATCATAATGACAAATGACTGATTGTACCTGCATTATAACAATGTAGGTACTAATGGGGACTGATTGTCATGAGCATCATAATGACAAATGACTGATTATACCAGCATTATAACAGTGTAGGCACTAATGGGACTGATTGCCACGAGCATCATAATGACAAATGACTGATTATACCTGCATTATAACAACGTAGGTACTAATGGGGACTGATTGCCACGAGCATCATAATGACAAATGACTGATTGTACCTGCATTATAACAATGTAGGTACTAATGGGAACTGATTGCCATGAGCATCATAATGACAAATGACTGATTATACCTGCATTATAACAATGTAGGTACTAATGGGAACTGATTGTCATGAGCATCATAATGACAAAAGCAAATTTCGGACTGATTGTACCTGCATTATAACAAAGTAGGTACTAATGGGAACTGATTGTCATGAGCATCATAATGACAAAAGCAAATTTAGGACTGATTGTACCTGCATTATAACAACGTAGGTACTAATGGGGACTGATTGTCATGAGCATCATAATGACAAATGACTGATTGTACCTGCATTATAACAATGTAGGTACTAATGGGGACTGATTGTCATGAGCATCATAATGACAAATGACTGATTGTACCTGCATTATAACAATGTAGGTACTAATGGGGACTGATTGCCATGAGCATCATAATGACAAATGACTGATTATACCTGCATTATAACAACGTAGGTACTAATGGGGACTGATTGCCACGAGCATCATAATGACAAATGACTGATTGTACCTGCATTATAACAATGTAGGTACTAATGGGAACTGATTGCCATGAGCATCATAATGACAAAAGCAAATTTCGGACTGATTGTACCTGCATTATAATAACGTAGGTACTAATGGGAACTGATTGCCATGAGCATCATAATGACAAATGACTGATTATACCTGCATTATAACAATGTAGGTACTAATGGGAACTGATTGTCATGAGCATCATAATGACAAAAGCAAATTTCGGACTGATTGTACCTGCATTATAACAAAGTAGGTACTAATGGGAACTGATTGTCATGAGCATCATAATGACAAAAGCAAATTTGGGACTGATTGTACCTGCATTATAACAACGTAGGTACTAATGGGGACTGATTGTCATGAGCATCATAATGACAAATGACATTATACCTGCATTATAACAACGTAGGTATTAATGGGGACTGATTGTCATGAGCATCATAATGACAAATGATTGATTATACCTGCATTATAACAATGTAGGTACTAATGGGAACTGATTGTCATGAGCATCATAATGACAAAAGCAAATTTCGGACTGATTGTACCTGCATTATAACAAAGTAGGTACTAATGGGAACTGATTGTCATGAGCATCATAATGACAAATGACTGATTATACCTGCATTATAACAATGTAGGTACTAATTGGAACTGATTGTCATGAGCATCATAATGACAAAAGCAAATTTGGGACTGATTGTACCTGCATTATAACAATGTAGGTACTAATGGGAACTGATTGTCATGAGCATCATAATGACAAATGACATTATACCTGCATTATAACAACGTAGGTACTAATGGGGACTGATTGTCATGAGCATCATAATGACAAATGACTGATTATACCTGCATTATAACAACATAGGCACTAATGGGAACTGATTGTCATGAGCATCATAATGACAAATGACTGATTATACCTGCATTATAATAACGTAGGTACTAATAGGGACTGATTGCCACAGCATTATAATGATGCAGGCATTAATAGGGACTCATTTTACTGGCATTTTAACAATGTAAAAATAATAATAGGGACTCATTGCCACAGCATATAACAGTGTAGGCACTAATGGGGACTCATTGTACCACCATTATAAAGAAGTAAGCATTAATGGAGACTCATTTTACAAGCCTTATAAGGACATAGGCACTAATGTGGACTGATAATAACAGTATTATAAGGTCTTAGGTACTAATAGAGACTTGTACAAACAATATCAAGAAATAACCTGCATTATAATGATGTAGGAACTGATGGGGACTCATTATATTAGCATTATAGGGACAAAGACACTAGTAGGGACTTATCATATCAGCATTGTAAGAACAAAGGCACTAATGGGTAGTGATTTTGCAGGCATTATACAGGCATACAGACTGATGTGGACATACCTTCTGTCATGGATTGCAATAGTTTGAGTGTCTTGATGCCTGCTGAATAAAAGTGCAGGCATTGACGCACATGCCATATTTACTGCAATGAAATTGTAATGTTCTTTGGTTGTTTTTTTTTTTTTTGTTCCAAAGATATAATAGAACTGAGGAAGTGAGCTTATTGCAGTGTGCAGAGAAAGACATGATAAACATAGGCAGTGCTAGATCAGCATCATATTCATCTATTGATGCTCCATGATGGACAGGATGGTGGTCAGTGGACGCATCATTAGTGCACAAACGAGGCTTGCGGTCAGTCCCAGTGTGCTGCGTCTGACCCGCCGTGTCCATCGTTGTCCACCCATCCTTTCTGCCCACTGTGCTTTTTGTGTGCATCTTCGGCGCGGTCATTATCCCAACCAAGCAGTCAATTTTGATCCCAGTCATTAGGGACCCGTGGACAAAGGGCACGAGTCGTGGGACAACAGGAGGACGGGGCGGACATTCCCGCCAAGGGAATGGAGCACACATAATGACAAGCGGTCATCATGCACCCGATGCCATCCTCATACAATCATCATGTAGTGTTTGACGGGAATCGCGATGTCTCCTGACCGCGCACACTATCAATGCCAAACTTGGAGAAACGCAGTATAATTACAGCTTACAAGACATGTAGAGTCTAGACACGGCTTGGCCCTTTCCTCGTCTGTAAAGCACAGTGGTGGTTGCTAAGAGGACTCATCCTATTATGGTACAAACAGCCCACTAACAAGTCTATCATGGTAGAGTCAGGCAAGCAAAGGCCTACATTACGTATCAAAGCGGTCAAGTTGTCACCCTGTGGCACACACATGTTTTACAAATAACTGACAAGCTAAACCTTTTTGCACTACAAAAATCATATTTCTTACAACATTTATATTCTTTTTATATGATCATTGACTGTCATGATCAATATCTATATAAAAAACCAACACACGCAAATGACAGCTATATCAAATATATTGTTTATGAGAGACAATGGTGCCATCAGATTACAGATGCAAGCATGTAGCCATAGTTATAGACTTTACTACCCAGAGCACTGCCTGTCCATGTGCTTTACTACCCAGAGCACTGTCTGTCCGTGTGCTGACCCATTGATATGAGTATTGATGATACACTGTGCAAGAGTCATGTTTCCCTGTACAATCATCAGACCGGCGACTACCATGTACATTAACCTCTCCTTATATTCATTGTCTGACCTCTCAAAATGTTATCTGTCTTCAAAAGTAAAGTGATCTGTTGTGTCTTTGTGTTTGCTTAATGTATCTGATTGTAGTAGGCCAATGCCTTATTGGGCTTTCCTATCATGCTGTAAGCTTACCAACTCACTTACATGATTAGAGTAAAAATCATGGTCATATCTTAAAGAAGGAATTAAGTGGTTGGTTTGCGGGAAGCAACTGAATAGGCACAAATTACATGTCAGGTAAAGATAGCCCATCCCCCAACTGATAATAATAGTCCATCAGGTAAAGATAGCCCATCCCCCTACTGATAATAGTTTATGTAAAGGTAGCCCATCCCCCTACTGATAATAGTCCATCAGGTAAAGATAGCCCATCCCCCTACTGATAATAGTTTATGTAAAGGTAGCCCATCCCCCTACTGATAATAGTCCATCAGGTAAAGATAGCCCATCCCCCTACTGATAATAGTCCATCAGGTAAAGATAGCCCATCCCCCTACTGATAATAGTCCATCAGGTAAAGATAGCCCATCCCCCTACTGATAATAGTTTATGTAAAGGTAGCCCATCCACCTACTGATAATAGTCCATCGGGTAAAGATAGCCCATCCCCCTACTGATAATAGTCCATCAGGTAAAGATAGCCCATCCCCCTACTGATAATAGTTTATGTAAAGGTAGCCCATCCACCTACTGATAATAGTCCATCGGGTAAAGATAGCCCATCCCCCTACTGATAATAGTCCATCGGGTAAAGATAGCCCATCCCCCTACTGATAATAGTCCATCGGGTAAAGATAGCCCATCCCCCTACTGATAATAGTCCATCAGGTAAAGATAGCCCATCCCCCTACTGATAATAGTCCATCAGGTAAAGATAGCCCATCCCCCTACTGATAATAGTTTATGTAAAGGTAGCCCATCCACCTACTGATAATAGTCCATCGGGTAAAGATAGCCCATCCCCCTACTGATAATAGTCCATCAGGTAAAGATAGCCCATCCCCCTACTGATAATAGTTTATGTAAAGGTAGCCCATCCACCTACTGATAATAGTCCATCGGGTAAAGGTAGCCCATCCCCCTACTGATAATAGTCCATCAGGTAAAGATAGCCCATCCCCCTACTGATAATAGTCCATCAGGTAAAGATAGCCCATCCCCCTACTTGCACTAATCCGCCAGGTAAAATAGCCCATCCCCCTACTTGCACTAATCCGTCAGGTAAAATAGCCCATCCCCCTACTTGCACTAATCCGTCAGGTAAAATAGCCCATCCCCCTACTTGCACTAATCCGTCAGGTAAAATAGCCCATCCCCCTACTTGCACTAATCCGTCAGGTAAAATAGCCCATCCCCCTACTTGCACTAATCCATCAGGTAAAGCCCAGTCACTTACTTTGAATCATCCATCAGGGAAAGATGCCAACCGTCCCCTACTTTAAATTTTCCATTAACTAAAGATGCCAACTGTCCCCGCCTTTGAATTTTACATTGAAAAAAGATGCCAACTGTCCCCTACTTTGAATTATCCATCAGATAAATATGCCATCCCTCCTCTTTGAATCTCCTATCAGATAAAGATAATTTTCCAAGAAATAAATAATCCAGCCTTCCCCACCTTTGAATCATCCATCAAATAAATATGCTTCCTGTCCCTTACTTTGAATTTTCTATGAGGGAAAGATGCCATTCATCCCTCTCTTTATATTGTCCATCAGGTAAAGATGCCAACTGTCCCCTACTTTGAGTAATCTATCAGATAAATATGGCATCCTTCCTCTTTGAATCTACTTTCAGGTAAAGATGCCATCCGTCCCTTTCCATATAAGTTTGATGTTGACCCTTTCGATCAACATCAACCCAAATGTTATATCATTTAAGAAAAATGTTTCTTTTCTGATAAGATTAATGATGCAAAAACAAAAAGATAGAAGAAGCAAAATTCAGTGATGCTTTTCTTTGTTGATCATGCACCTCCCTTTGAATAAAAATATAGAAATTGTCCAATTATAACATGTGTATATATATATGTATTTGTATGTGTTGGAGATAGTGAGTGGTACAGGTTGTGGTGGGGTTTGTTGGGGAGTGAGGTGTGAGGCGGAGTGTAGGGGGGAGTGGCAGCAGGCATGAAGTGTCTGCACTAATCCCGCTCACCACCACCGACATCAATGGCAACGCCCCGGGCATGAATCCATACAAGGGCCGCCTCAGACGCAGCCTCCACACGGGCTCACACATGGATTCCTCCCGCTTTGTTCATCCTGCTTTAATAAAATTGTCAAAATCTGTCCCGTCTCCAAGCGAAGACAAAAGCGTCGTTCACGGATTAATTGGAAGAAACCTCAAAGTTTGGGGCTATAATTAGATAGATGCCCGTAACGAGGCGCTGATTGAGTTGTAGTTTTCAGGCCAGTACTTCACTATAATTTTGTGAACTCCCACTTTAAATTGGCGACACAGATGTTGGGTCAAAAGGAACAAAGTGATGTAATTGCCTATTAAATGAGCAGCGATCGTAAACAGAGTCGATACGTGTGTTTTAACGAAGCTAAATTGCATTGGATGCTGTTTGGCAAGATGCTTTGATCTGATGTTGTTAACAGCTCACCTCAGGGCACTTTCACCCACCAATGCTTATATTACAACCACCTTTTTAAACCCAAGTGCACCACTTAATTGTCAATAAACTTTTTCACTTCATTATCCTGTTGGTATATCTCGGGTGCAGTAGTCATTGCTAGACAAGGATTTAAGATTTTGTCCGAGAACACCAGTGGGACAAGTAATGGCCACTAGAGGAGCTACTGAGCCACTCAGCGGGGGGCAGGACTATGCCATGCTTCCCAGGGGAACATCTTGCCTGAAAAATGTCATCATGCTGGGCAGGAGAAGATCTATTCCTTCACTTCTAAATATGACCAATAAGAGCCACACAACAGCCAATCATTTCAGTCTTCCATATTTTACCCCGATCCACCCAACCTTAGCTATGCCCCACCCCCATCCCAAACTACCCCACCGTACCCATAACCAGCTACCATCCCAAACTACCCCACCGTACCCATAACCAGCTACCATCCCAAACTACCCCACCGTACCCATAACCAACTACCATCCCAAACTACCCCACCGTACCCATAACCAACTACCATCCCAAACTACCCCACCGTACCCATAACCAGCTACCATCCCAAACTACCCCACCGTACCCATAACCAGCTACCATCCTGATCTATCCCACCTTACCCATAACCAGCTACCATCCCAATCTATCCCACCTTACCTGTACCCTACCCCCACCCCAATCTACCCTACCTTACCTGGGCCCTACCCCACCCCAATCTATCCCACCTTACCTGTACCCTACCCCCATCCCAATCTATCCCACCTTGCCTGGGCCCTACCCCATCCCAATCTATCCCACCTTACCCATACCCTACCCCCACCCACCCCAATCTACCCTACCTTACCTGTACCTACCCCCACCCACCCCAATCTACCCTACCTTACCTGGGCCCTACCCCCACCCCAATCTATCCCACCTTACCCATACCCTACCCCCACCCACCCCAATCTACCCTACCTTACCTGTACCCTAACCCCATCCCAATCTATCCCACCTTACCCATACCCTACTCCCTCCCCAATCTATCCCACCTTACCTGTACCCTACCCCATCCCAATCTATCCCACCTTACCTGTACCCTACCCCATCCCAATCTATCCCACCTTACCTGTACCCTACCCCCATCCCAATCTACCCCACCTTACCTGTACCCTACCCCCACCCACCCCAATCTACCCTACCTTACCTGTACCCTACCCCATCCCAATCTATCCCACCTTACCCATACCCTACCCCCACCCACCCCAATCTACCCTACCTTACCTGGGCCCTACCACCACCCCAATCTATCCCACCTTACCCATACCCTACCCCCACCCACCCCAATCTACCCTACCTTACCTGGGCCCTACCCCCACCCCAATCTATCCCACCTTACCCATACCCTACTCCCACCCCAATCTATCCCACCTTACCTGTACCTTACCCCATCCCAATCTATCCCACCTTACCTGTACCCTACCCCATCCCAATCTACCCCACCTTACCTGTACCCTACCCCCACCCACCCCAATCTACCCTACCTTACCTGTACCCTACCCCATCCCAATCTATCCCACCTTACCTGTACCCTACCCCCACCCACCCCAATCTACCCTACCTTACCTGTACCCTAACCCCATCCCAATCTATCCCACCTTACCTGTACCCTACCCCCACCCCAATCTATCCCACCTTACCTGTACCCTACCCCATCCCAATCTATCCCACCTTACCTGTACCCTAACCCCATCCCAATCTATCCCACCTTACCTGTACCCTACCCCCACCCACCCCAATCTACCCTACCTTACCTGGGCCCTACCCCCACCCCAATCTATCCCACCTTACCCATACCCTACCCCCACCCACCCCAATCTACCCTACCTTACCTGGGCCCTACCCCCACCCCAATCTATCCCACCTTACCCATACCCTACTCCCACCCCAATCTATCCCACCTTACCTGTACCCTACCCCATCCCAATCTATCCCACCTTACCTGTACCCTACCCCATCCCAATCTATCCCACCTTACCTGTACCCTACCCCATCCCAATCTACCCCACCTTACCTGTACCCTACCCCATCCCAATCTATCCCACCTTACCTGTACCCTACCCCATCCCAATCTACCCCACCTTACCTGTACCCTACCCCACCCCAATCTACCCCACCTTACCTGTACCCTACCCCATCCCAATCTATCCCACCTTACCTGTACCCTACCCCATCCCAATCTACCCCACCTTACCTGTACCCTACCCCCATCCCAATCTATCCCACCTTACCTGTACCCTACCCCATCCCAATCTATCCCACCTTACACATACCCTACCCCCACCCACCCCAATCTACCCTACCTTACCTGTACCCTACCCCCATCCCAATCTATCCCACCTTACCTGTACCCTACCCCCACCCACCCCAATCTACCCTACCTTACCTGTACCCTAACCCCATCCCAATCTATCCCACCTTACCTGTACCCTACCCCCACCCACCCCAATCTACCCTACCTTACCTGTACCCTAACCCCATCCCAATCTATCCCACCTTACCTGTACCCTACCCCCACCCACCCCAATCTACCCAACCTTACCTGTACCCTACCCCATCCCAATCTATCCCACCTTACCCATACCCTACCCCCACCCACCCCAATCTACCCTACCTTACCTGTACCCTACCCCCATCCCAATCTATCCCACCTTACCTGTACCCTACCCCCACCCACCCCAATCTACCCTACCTTACCTGTACCCTAACCCCATCCCAATCTACCCCACCTTACCTGTACCCTACCCCATCCCAATCTATCCCACCTTACCTGTACCCTACCCCATCCCAATCTACCCCACCTTACCCATACCCTACCCCCACCCACCCCAATCTACCCTACCTTACCTGTACCCTAACCCCATCCCAATCTATCCCACCTTACCTGTACCCTACCCCCATCCCAATCTATCCCACCTTACCTGTACCCTACCCCATCCCAATCTACCCAACCTTACCTGTACCCTACCCCCACCCACCCCAATCTACCCTACCTTACCTGGGCCCTACCCCCACCCCAATCTATCCCACCTTACCTGTACCCTACCCCCACCCACCCCAATCTACCCTACCTTACCTGTACCCTAACCCCATCCCAATCTATCCCACCTTACCTGTACCCTACCCCACCCCAATCTATCCCACCTTACCTGTACCCTACCCCATCCCAATCTATCCCACCTTACCTGTACCCTACCCCCATCCCAATCTACCCCACCTTACCTGTACCCTACCCCCACCCACCCCAATCTACCCTACCTTACCTGGGCCCAACCCCCACCCCAATCTATCCCACCTTACCCATACCCTACCCCCACCCACCCCAATCTACCCTACCTTACCTGGGCCCTACCCCCACCCCAATCTATCCCACCTTACCCATACCCTACTCCCTCCCCAATCTATTCTACCATACCCATACCCTACTCCCTCCCCAATCTATTCTACTATACCCATACCCTACTCCCTCCCCAATCTATTCTACTATACCCATACCCTACTCCCTCCCCAATCTATTCTACTATACCCATACCCTACTCCCTCCCCAATCTATTCTACCATACCCATACCCTACTCCCTCCCCAATCTATCCCACCTTACCTGTACCCTACCCCATCCCAATCTACCCCACCTTACCTGTACCCTACCCCACCCCAATCTACCCCACCTTACCTGTACCCTACCCCATCCCAATCTATCCCACCTTACCTGTACCCTACCCCATCCCAATCTACCCCACCTTACCTGTACCCTACCCCCATCCCAATCTACCCCACCTTACCTGTACCCTACCCCCATCCCAATCTATCCCACCTTACCTGTACCCTACCCCATCCCAATCTATCCCACCTTACACATACCCTACCCCCATCCACCCCAATCTACCCTACCTTACCTGTACCCTACCCCCATCCCAATCTATCCCACCTTACCTGTACCCTACCCCCACCCACCCCAATCTACCCAACCTTACCTGTACCCTAACCCCATCCCAATCTATCCCACCTTACCTGTACCCTACCCCATCCCAATCTATCCCACCTTACCTGTACCCTACCCCCACCCACCCCAATCTACCCTACCTTACCTGTACCCTAACCCCATCCCAATCTACCCCACCTTACCTGTACCCTACCCCATCCCAATCTATCCCACCTTACCTGTACCCTACCCCATCCCAATCTACCCCACCTTACCCATACCCTACCCCCACCCACCCCAATCTACCCTACCTTACCTGTACCCTAACCCCATCCCAATCTATCCCACCTTACCTGTACCCTACCCCCATCCCAATCTATCCCACCTTACCTGTACCCTCCCCCATCCCAATCTACCCCACCTTACCTGTACCCTACCCCCACCCACCCCAATCTACCCTACCTTACCTGGGCCCTACCCCCACCCCAATCTATCCCACCTTACCTGTACCCTACCCCCACCCACCCCAATCTACCCTACCTTACCTGTACCCTAACCCCATCCCAATCTATCCCACCTTACCTGTACCCTACCCCCACCCCAATCTATCCCACCTTACCTGTACCCTACCCCATCCCAATCTATCCCACCTTACCTGTACCCTAACCCCATCCCAATCTATCCCACCTTACCTGTACCCTACCCCCACCCACCCCAATCTACCCTACCTTACCTGGGCCCTACCCCCACCCCAATCTATCCCACCTTACCCATACCCTACCCCCACCCACCCCAATCTACCCTACCTTACCTGGGCCCTACCCCCACCCCAATCTATCCCACCTTACCCATACCCTACTCCCTCCCCAATCTATTCTACCATACCCATACCCTACTCCCTCCCCAATCTATTCTACTATACCCATACCCTACTCCCTCCCCAATCTATTCTACTATACCCATACCCTACTCCCTCCCCAATCTATTCTACTATACCCATACCCTACTCCCTCCCCAATCTATTCTACCATACCCATACCCTACTCCCTCCCCAATCTATCCCACCTTACCGGTACCCTACCCCATCCCAATCTACCCCACCTTACCTGTACCCTACCCCACCCCAATCTACCCCACCTTACCTGTACCCTACCCCATCCCAATCTATCCCACCTTACCTGTACCCTACCCCATCCCAATCTACCCCACCTTACCTGTACCCTACCCCCATCCCAATCTACCCCACCTTACCTGTACCCTACCCCCATCCCAATCTATCCCACCTTACCTGTACCCTACCCCATCCCAATCTATCCCACCTTACACATACCCTACCTCCACCCACCCCAATCTACCCTACCTTACCTGTACCCTACCCCCATCCCAATCTATCCCACCTTACCTGTACCCTACCCCCACCCACCCCAATCTACCCTACCTTACCTGTACCCTAACCCCATCCCAATCTATCCCACCTTACCTGTACCCTACCCCCACCCACCCCAATCTACCCTACCTTACCTGTACCCTAACCCCATCCCAATCTATCCCACCTTACCTGTACCCTACCCCCACCCACCCCAATCTACCCAACCTTACCTGTACCCTACCCCATCCCAATCTATCCCACCTTACCCATACCCTACCCCCACCCACCCCAATCTACCCTACCTTACCTGTACCCTAACCCCATCCCAATCTATCCCACCTTACCTGTACCCTACCCCCACCCACCCCAATCTACCCTACCTTCCCTGTACCCTAACCCCATCCCAATCTAACCCACCTTACCTGTACCCTACCCCATCCCAATCTATCCCACCTTACCTGTACCCTACCCCATCCCAATCTACCCCACCTTACCCATACCCTACCCCCACCCACCCCAATCTACCCTACCTTACCTGTACCCTAACCCCATCCCAATCTATCCCACCTTACCTGTACCCTACCCCCATCCCAATCTATCCCACCTTACCTGTACCCTCCCCCATCCCAATCTACCCCACCTTACCTGTACCCTACCCCGACCCACCCCAATCTACCCTACCTTACCTGGGCCCTACCCCCACCCCAATCTATCCCACCTTACCTGTACCCTACCCCCACCCACCCCAATCTACCCTACCTTACCTGTACCCTAACCCCATCCCAATCTATCCCACCTTACCTGTACCCTACCCCCACCCCAATCTATCCCACCTTACCTGTACCCTACCCCATCCCAATCTATCCCACCTTACCTGTACCCTACCCCCATCCCAATCTACCCCACCTTACCTGTACCCTACCCCCACCCACCCCAATCTACCCTACCTTACCTGGGCCCAACCCCCACCCCAATCTATCCCACCTTACCCATACCCTACCCCCACCCACCCCAATCTACCCTACCTTACCTGGGCCCTACCCCCACCCCAATCTATCCCACCTTACCCATACCCTACTCCCTCCCCAATCTATTCTACCATACCCATACCCTACTCCCTCCCCAATCTATTCTACTATACCCATACCCTACTCCCTCCCCAATCTATTCTACTATACCCATACCCTACTCCCTCCCCAATCTATTCTACTATACCCATACCCTACTCCCTCCCCAATCTATTCTACCATACCCATACCCTACTCCCTCCCCAATCTATCCCACCTTACCTGTACCCTACCCCATCCCAATCTACCCCACCTTACCTGTACCCTACCCCACCCCAATCTACCCCACCTTACCTGTACCCTACCCCATCCCAATCTATCCCACCTTACCTGTACCCTACCCCATCCCAATCTACCCCACCTTACCTGTACCCTACCCCCATCCCAATCTACCCCACCTTACCTGTACCCTACCCCCATCCCAATCTATCCCACCTTACCTGTACCCTACCCCATCCCACCCCAATCTACCCTACCTTACCTGTACCCTACCCCCATCCCAATCTATCCCACCTTACCTGTACCCTACCCCCACCCACCCCAATCTACCCAACCTTACCTGTACCCTAACCCCATCCCAATCTATCCCACCTTACCTGTACCCTACCCCAACCCACCCCAATCTACCCTACCTTACCTGTACCCTAACCCCATCCCAATCTATCCCACCTTACCTGTACCCTACCCCCACCCACCCCAATCTACCCTACCTTACCTGTACCCTAACCCCATCCCAATCTACCCCACCTTACCTGTACCCTACCCCATCCCAATCTATCCCACCTTACCTGTACCCTACCCCATCCCAATCTACCCCACCTTACCCATACCCTAC
Organism: Amphiduros pacificus; assembly: GCA_949316495.1. Lineage (NCBI taxonomy): Eukaryota > Metazoa > Annelida > Polychaeta > Phyllodocida > Hesionidae > Amphiduros > Amphiduros pacificus. The sequence continues at coordinate 49,574,247 of OX439001.1, read as the reverse complement.
CCCCACCCACCCCAATCTACCCTACCTTACCTGTACCCTAACCCCATCCCAATCTATCCCACCTTACCTGTACCCTACCCCCATCCCAATCTATCCCACCTTACCTGTACCCTCCCCCATCCCAATCTACCCCACCTTACCTGTACCCTACCCCCACCCACCCCAATCTACCCTACCTTACCTGGGCCCTACCCCCACCCCAATCTATCCCACCTTACCTGTACCCTACCCCCACCCACCCCAATCTACCCTACCTTACCTGTACCCTAACCCCATCCCAATCTATCCCACCTTACCTGTACCCTACCCCCACCCCAATCTATCCCACCTTACCTGTACCCTACCCCATCCCAATCTATCCCACCTTACCTGTACCCTAACCCCATCCCAATCTATCCCACCTTACCTGTACCCTACCCCCACCCACCCCAATCTACCCTACCTTACCTGGGCCCTACCCCCACCCCAATCTATCCCACCTTACCCATACCCTACCCCCACCCACCCCAATCTACCCTACCTTACCTGGGCCCTACCCCCACCCCAATCTATCCCACCTTACCCATACCCTACTCCCTCCCCAATCTATTCTACCATACCCATACCCTACTCCCTCCCCAATCTATTCTACTATACCCATACCCTACTCCCTCCCCAATCTATTCTACTATACCCATACCCTACTCCCTCCCCAATCTATTCTACTATACCCATACCCTACTCCCTCCCCAATCTATTCTACCATACCCATACCCTACTCCCTCCCCAATCTATCCCACCTTACCTGTACCCTACCCCATCCCAATCTACCCCACCTTACCTGTACCCTACCCCACCCCAATCTACCCCACCTTACCTGTACCCTACCCCATCCCAATCTATCCCACCTTACCTGTACCCTCCCCCCATCCCAATCTACCCCACCTTACCTGTACCCTACCCCCATCCCAATCTACCCCACCTTACCTGTACCCTACCCCCATCCCAATCTATCCCACCTTACCTGTACCCTACCCCATCCCAATCTATCCCACCTTACACATACCCTACCCCCACCCACCCCAATCTACCCTACCTTACCTGTACCCTACCCCCATCCCAATCTATCCCACCTTACCTGTACCCTACCCCCACCCACCCCAATCTACCCTACCTTACCTGTACCCTAACCCCATCCCAATCTATCCCACCTTACCTGTACCCTACCCCCACCCACCCCAATCTACCCTACCTTACCTGTACCCTAACCCCATCCCAATCTATCCCACCTTACCTGTACCCTACCCCCACCCACCCCAATCTACCCTACCTTACCTGTACCCTAACCCCATCCCAATCTACCCCACCTTACCTGTACCCTACCCCATCCCAATCTATCCCACCTTACCTGTACCCTACCCCATCCCAATCTACCCCACCTTACCCATACCCTACCCCCACCCACCCCAATCTACCCTACCTTACCTGTACCCTAACCCCATCCCAATCTATCCCACCTTACCTGTACCCTACCCCCATCCCAATCTATCCCACCTTACCTGTACCCTACCCCATCCCAATCTACCCCACCTTACCTGTACCCTACCCCCACCCACCCCAATCTACCCTACCTTACCTGGGCCCTACCCCCACCCCAATCTATCCCACCTTACCTGTACCCTACCCCCACCCACCCCAATCTACCCTACCTTACCTGTACCCTAACCCCATCCCAATCTATCCCACCTTACCTGTACCCTACCCCCACCCCAATCTATCCCACCTTACCTGTACCCTACCCCATCCCAATCTATCCCACCTTACCTGTACCCTACCCCCATCCCAATCTACCCCACCTTACCTGTACCCTACCCCCACCCACCCCAATCTACCCTACCTTACCTGGGCCCTACCCCCACCCCAATCTATCCCACCTTACCCATACCCTACTCCCTCCCCAATCTATTCTACCATACCCATACCCTACTCCCTCCCCAATCTATTCTACTATACCCATACCCTACTCCCTCCCCAATCTATTCTACTATACCCATACCCTACTCCCTCCCCAATCTATTCTACTATACCCATACCCTACTCCCTCCCCAATCTATTCTACCATACCCATACCCTACTCCCTCCCCAATCTATTCTACTATACCCATACCCTACTCCCTTCACAATCTACCATTTCTTACCCATACCCTACCCCCACCTCAATCTACTCTAACTTACCCATACCCTACCCCCATCCCAATCTACCCCATCTGATCTAACTTACCCATACCCTCCCCCCATCCCAATCTACCCCATCTGATCTATACATTTCTACCACCCCAATCTATCTCAGTATATTCATACCCTATTACCACCCACCCCAATCTACCTCACCTTAGCCATACCCAACTCACACCCCAAACTACCATTCCTTACCCATACCCCAGCTCCACCCCAATCTACCCCACCTTACCCATACCCAACTCACACCCCAAACTACCATTCCTTACCATTCCTTACCCATACCCTACCCACACCCCAATCTACCATTACTTACCCATACCCCACTCCCACCCCAATCTACACTAACTTACCCATACCCTCCACCCATCCCAATCTACTCCATCTGATCTATACATTTCCACCACCCCAATCTATCTCAGTATATTCATACCCTACCACCACCCCAAACTAACTCACCCTATGACAAATATGTTAGACAAGTATCTTAATGTTACTATCAGAAAAAATATGAATGAAAAGAAGATGTTGTTTAACTCTTTTGGATTGTTAATATATATTTACATATCTACAATATGTAATTTGAGAATATCAAACAAAAATAAGTTTCCTCATCAGGCTGACAACAATTTGTTCTACAATTTGTTTAGTTAATATGAATTACACTGTGAAAATGAGAACAGCAAATTTGATATATGTCTCGTGACATTAATTAGCAGAATTAATGGTTGGTTGTATTATGAATGATTTCTTATAAGAATTGGAACCTGGTTGCATAAAGCGCAGTTTCACTATTGGGTTAAATTTTGTGAGAATTCAAGAATATCCCAGATCATGTTATTATTTGTGTGAAATTGGTGAGCTTAATCAAGGGTAGCCATGTTTAAGGTAGTTTTGGTTGATATATCTATTAAATGTGTATATGGCTATTGTATTTCTCATGGATCAGTAATTATAAAGATAAGTTTCAGTTTCTTTTTGTATTTACTAATTTTGTTTTTGTTTTATTTTTACATAAAATCATTGGATCTCTCTTTGTCCATTCATTAGATTATAATTTTTTTTAGAAACTAATTTGTGAAAATTGAGTGCAAATTACCTTTAAGCTGATTGCAAAAAAAAATTATTATTTGTGATATGAATAGTTCTCTGATGAGTTAAAGTATTTATGCAATGCCTCTGTGTTAGTCAGCCAGTCTTTATTGAAAATAAAACTATAAATCTTATTCACCATACCTTTGTGACAAAGGTTTGACAAACTTGGAATATTATAAACTCAACATCTAGATTTTTGACGGAGTTGGCAATGACATTGACATAGGCTAGAAATGTGAAAATTCTGAAACATGTATCATCAGCAAATAATTTGAATTCCAGACTTTTGACTTGTATAGTGGATGTCCACCATGGCAGAGTAAACCTTGAGTGCTGTGTGTTAACTGTAGAGCATCGTCCCTGTCAAAGCCTTAACGTCATGCCTGAGGGTGGGTAGGAGTACAAGCAGGGGCCTGCTGGATGCTAACCCCATGTAGTAGAATATATGGCTAATCAGGGCTGTGATTTGGCCCTAATTGAGCTGCTACATGCTTGCTTTGTACCTGTAGGGATGAGGCCACTATGACACTGGCCTAATGATGTGCCACATCAGACAAGGACATTGTCTCACTTACCTAAGTGTGGGGTAGCTAAGAAGAGATTCTCTTAATTCAGCATCATGATGCAATGCTTGCATTCATACATTACATTTTGTAGTCAAATACGATAACTGTTACCAGGAGAAGTACCACTAACTTTCAACTAATTCTTATCCTATAATTATGTAGCTTTACAAGCAATTTGTCAATAAATGCCTGATGCGTTTCATCACCTGTAGTGACACTTTAGAGGCTGACAAGAGAACAAACTGATTTGTGGGAATCAAAATAAAGTGAAATTAAAAATTAAAAGAAACATCACGGTTCCATTAAACCATGATGTAAGGATTACTTTGTTTCTCATCCTTGTTGGTCGCTAAAATGGCACGTGCCAGTCTCACACGTGAGAACAGTGTAAATCATTCCTCCTGTTGCGGGAGAGAACCTCCTATGGCGGGAGAGAACCTCCTATGGCGGGAGAGAACCTCCTATGGCGGGAGAGAACCTCCTATGATTAGGAATTTAATATTGTAAATCACATATATTTTTGATTATTCACTTTAAAATATTATGCTTATCACTTATATTTGTATGAACTAATTTTGCAGATAATATTTTTAAAAAAAACAAGTTATGATAATAAATGTGAACAAGATTTCAGTCAAATTGTTACTTTTTATTCCTCTTTTAGTCAACTGCAATACATCTATAAGAACAAATTGGCATTGATTAAATTATGATAATTTTTTTTGTTTCTTTTTATTTTTCAGACAGCAGATGAAAGACAGTATACAAGATTTTCTGCTGCCAGAGGGCAGCACATGACACATCCACATCCAATAAGGAATCGTCTGGTGACAAAGTATCTAATTTAAACAATTTAGTAGAAACACTTAAATATTTAGATCATGTTTAACTATCAAGATATGTACAAAATATGAATATGGAATATGGAATCAATATAACTATTACAAGCTGATGATATATACCATTTCCCAACAATGTATTAAAAGAAATATATTTATTATAAGTAGGGTCATCTTGATTTATGATTTTAAATATATTTGATAATCCCGGTTATCTGGTTTCATCTGTGATCGTTATATTATTTGGAACTTCATCATGTAGATTTTAATGTAATTCACCCGTGTGAAGTTCATTCACTCTCATTGTCTGAAAGAAAGTGAAATAGAAATAAAATATATTACCAAGAATTCCAGATCTTATTGTCTATTAAAGTTTGACTATGGGATGAATAAGTGTGGGAAGTGAAAACGAGATGCCAGGATGTAGGAACCGGGTGGTCTGAGCGAGCCCTGGCAGCAAACATACTGATGTAGATATAATACAGAGTGGCTTTGATCTGGGTGACACCCTCAGGTCATTACCCCACCCTTTTTATCCACCCCTTCCTTCCTGGTGGTTTTAACTACTCAAAAGGGGGATGCATCTCCATGGTTACACACCCTCATCGGCAGGTGAAGACTTCCGCCAAATTTGTGTGTATCTTTGAATGTGGCCAATAAGGCATGAGGGGGAGCTTGTAAACATGGCCGCACCATGTCGAACATCAAGAAGCCCCCCCAGAGACCCACACCAGGAAATCACTTTATAATAAGCAGCCATTACAAACTATTCAGTTCTCTATGTGTGAATAATGTCAAGGCAAAGACACTGGCAGAACATGGATATTTGATGGTCATAGGGCAAATGTAGGTGCATGTCCTGCTGAGCCACTTCAGCCTGCCAACCCCATCATTAGCAGGGTGAAAACATTTATAATGAATATCTACCTGCACACTCTTTCAGCATCACTGCCTGAGCACAAGACAATTGGTGGCTTCACCTTTTAAACCATCAAAGTGAAATTGAAAATTGATCATTACGACCTCGACAAATGACGCATAATGATGATGAGGTTATGCTCCACATGATGCAAAAAGTTAATTTTCATATTAAAGATTTAACAAAGAGATTATGGTACCGCAGGAGGTCTCCATTCACATATGGGAATTTACTCATCTTTGTCTTATGCAGTAACAAGACTCCGGCACAGTGCGACTTCTACAAATGAATACCTTTGTTGCTGTATTGATACTTTTGTACTTTGTTTTTAAATATATATCATGTGTCAATCCCCACTTTCAAAGGCTGATGGACTAAGACTGTTAATAACTTGATACTTAATTTCTCAGTGTATCGGATGAATCTTTTGTATGTAAGACTGTATGTAATAGCCCTGACAATGACAATGCCAGAGGAAGAATGAGTTCCATAATATAGACTAATGAATAAAGGGTCAGATAATGTTCAGAATCAATGTGTTGGTGTATAGTCCCTATATTATCTTATGAGTTAATTATTGTACCAGGAAGGAAGCCCGCCCCTCAGGTTATATGATAACTTCATGTAATGAAAGTGTATGCAAATATTTCAAAGTATAAGATTTAGTGTTTGCTGTAGGTTTGAGTAACAGGGAAGAGGATAGACTTAGTGCAGATAGAGCCTGCCATACATCTAAGTAGGTTCACATTGGCAGCCACAACTAATTAAAAAGCCTGTTGGATTGCATGTTTGAGGCAGGGTTACATTGAACATATGCATGCCTCAGTATAGAAATGTCATTGTATTAAACTTCAACTACATTGCAAGTTCACAAGAGAAAAAATGGGTAATGTGAGTTAGGAGTTTACAGTTACATAAACTATGGGGAAAAAACGGCAATCTTATCCGACAATAAGTAATTCTTGTGCCGACTTTGGTGGCTCTCACAAGCAGTTAGGGTGCTCTGAATGGGCACTTGTGTTAGCAAGAAGAATGGGGGGAGGGATGGTACTCTTGTGGGTTGTCATAAATAACAGTTAGAGGAGCCTGCCGACAGCTGCAGAAAGGAGTTTGTTACTTGGGAGGGAGCTTTTTACACCATAGAGACAGTGCCACAGACACATGGTTGACTAACACCCTGCCAAAAAAGAGAGAGAGACATAGCATGCACTGAAATGTTTCTTGGGAGATCATTTTTAAAGATTAATTATAACAGTTTAAATAAAAATATTTGTCTGTAAAATTTATTTTGGCATTTATTTTATTGTTCTTTTGTGTAGCTGAATGACAAGCTTTCGCTCATTCAAGTTTGCCTTTGTGGCATGTAAGAAGAAAGTTAGTGGTATGGCAGTGTCACTGGAGCTGGGTGCTTTATAGATTGCTGCTACATTGGAGGTGAGAGAGAGATGGATGTGGGGTGGGGGGCAGGGCAAGGCCTCACCCCCGGGGTGCCTTCCCGTGTCAGGGGTGGCCTCACAGAGGACAGACCCCCACCCCCCGGCCAGGACCCCCTACTCACTCTGTCAGCACTTTGTCAGCCTGTGCCATGCAGGCCAGCCTTCATCACAGCCTGGATCAGCTCTGACCTGCAGCACAGCCTGCCTGCCCGCCTGCCTGCCGCAATGATGGATGTACAAGCCACACAACCCGCCAAATGAGGCAAAAAACAACTTGTGCGGCAATTCAAAGACACTTAATTTCATTGCGTCAATGGGCCACCGGAGGACGTGCAATTGAGTCAGCCATTTAAAGCCTTGCAGTCAGAGCGAGCTTCTTGCACCAACTCCCCACCGCTAAAACAAGTCCTAATTTGTAAACCAATCCACTCTTTGTCAATTATCTTAAACAAATGAGTTGAGAATTGTGCCATATTATTCATGACCCAACGACTCTTTTTGCACTCGCTTTAAACGATGTGTCATCCCCTGTAAAAAGGTCTTTATCCCTGGGGGGTTCCATGTTAAAAACATGCCATGTGCTATTAAGTGTGACACGGTGTAATTTCATTGCATTTAGCCGTGTGTGTCCAGTGCCAACAAGATTCTGCTTGGCTTTCTCCGTCTGTACATTGCGTAGCCACACCGCCTCAAGTCTAGCAAAGTCAAATGGATATTTTGCAAATAACTGGAGAGAATGTGAGGCACAGGTTACATTAAGAAGTGAACTAAGACCATGTTAGGTGGGATAGTGTCGTACCCCCGGGGCCAGGGCACCTCCCCCGCCCATTCTGATCTTTGCACACTTAAATATTAACAGTGACTGCTTGTGTTGACAGTATAGCCCTAAGGCCATTGATGTGATAACTAGCAGATTTAATAGTAGTGGAGACTTGGAATAAGATAAATTTGGAATAAATAAGAATGCCAGTGTTAAAATAAGAATGCAAATGAGAAATATACATGGAAATCGTCTACCTTTACATTACATACATTGATGTATATGCACAAGTTGTCTGAGTAATGAAAATTAAATATATCATTTCTTTGATATTACCATTCGTTGAAATCTGTAGAGTTTGAACAGAATATATAAACGAGTATAAAATGGTAGCAAAGAGAAGATGTGAAGCAGGCAAGCAGAGGCTTTGTACTTGGTGGTTGTTTTCAGTTGTCAGTGGAGCAGTCAAGTGTCACTGTGGTGCCCGCCATGGTAGATGATGGTACGGTCACAGAGATGGCATCAGAGGATCTCTGGGGAATAGTGCCCTTAGAAGTGCCATCCCACAGAGACACAACCACTCCACCACTGGGCCCCCTCCTGCCCAGATACACAGGCTGAGCTCCCACCAAGATAGGCAGCACCACTCAAACAGATAGAGACGCACTATTTCGTGCTTCATGGACCTAACAGACATGGGTGTAAGGGTACAATAAGGGCGTAATGTGGTGGGGGTAGTTATCACAGGAAGCGGGCCCCGGATGTCACTGGACAAGTGTGTCCGGGATGTTCTGTTTGTCCCCAGACTGAGGTTATCTGGCACACAGCCATTCACTTCCTCTGAGAAACAATACCAGCTCAGAGTCTGCATTGCAACATGACCAGTCTCAGTCTCTTCTTTAAACATTCAATGTCAATTTGAAAACCACTTAGTAAGCAATAATGCAACTTTATGCTCAAGCCAAATTTAAAAAAAAAAAAAATTTGGTTCCTTCCAAACTCAGCAATATGAAATTACATGCAAGTGTATAATGCTTAATGGACCAATTTGGTTAATTCAAACAACCGCTATGGTATTAATATAATATCAATAATTTTCAATGATTTGCCTATTTTTGTCCTGCTATATATTTTTTGTCTATGTTTCAACATAATGTGTAAATAACAAATCTATCATGCAGGGTAAGATTTTCCTAATTAATAATTTTCAGGATTTTATATTTGATCTTTTATGAAGACATTTGGTTAAGTATGAGAAAGGGACGAGACTAAGGATACACTTGCTAGTGCAATGCCTCGTGAAGATGTCAACAACTTTTAAGTAAAACGATTCTTATGGGAGATTAACAACATATTAATCATATTTTGAAAGAAGTCCATTAGTAAAATGCTAATAATGGATTCGTAAATTCATAACTGTACACTAGGGAAACGTGAAGTAAAAAGGGAAATATCTTAATATATGTAATTAGTGGCTCTCACATGGGAGTCAAATGAGCCAATTTGTTGAATTCTCAATGTAGAATATATGCATGAGTTTGAAACAGTTATTTTCTGACTTTTTATAAGTATCGTGTATAAATGTATGAATGCAAATTGATATTTAATACAATAATAGCTATATATCTCTTGTTAGCATTTCACAGGTGTATTTTGAGTAAAAAAATATTTGTTGCTCATGAGAATACACGTTTCTTTTGTATTATGGACCATGATAAATAAGTGGAAAATTGTTTTTTTCATTTCCTCTGTACCCACATAATAAAATCATAAAATCTTAACAATGTATCATGAAAAACATAAATCATCCACCTTTCTTCCTTTTTTGAGAAACACTTCTTTTAAAATCCTGGCTTTGGATATAACATCACCCATTTTCTGAGATATATTTGCAAGTCACCAATTTGCAAGTTATATCTCATTATTCTTCAAGGTGACAAATTTTTCATCAAATATTATATTTAAAACTATTGTTTATAATATTGGTGTCATCTTTTGAAATGCCAAGCATATTCTCCTAAATTCAATCAATATGGATAATTCATACAAAGAAAGGTACTGGAATAATTGTTTCCTTTGTTCCCATAATGCTATGTCATGATTCTTTAATCATGTAAAATGGTATCACCCTTAAATGATATGATAAATATATTTATCAATGAAAATAGCATGGACACTGTCCTCACATGCTTTTACTGCCTGAACCGATTTGTGAGATATGACTCCACGGAAACTGCTCTCACAAGCTTTTGCCTGAACCGATTTGTGAGACATGACTCCATGGAAACTGCTCTCACAAGCTTTTACCTGAACCGATTTGTGAGACATGACTCCATGGAAACTGCTCTCACAAGTTTTTACCTGAACCGATTTGTGAGATATGACTCCATGGAAACTGCTCTCACAAGTTTTTACCTGAACCGATTTGTGAGACATGACTCCATGGAAACTGCTCTCACAAGCCTTTGCCTGAACCGATTTGTGAGACATGACTCCATGGAAACTGCTCTCACAAGCTTTTGCCTGAACCGATTTGTGAGATATGATTCCATGGAAACTGCTCTCACAAGTTTTTGCCTGAACCGATTTGTGAGACATGACTCCATGGAAACTGCTCTCACAAGCTTTTACCTGAACAATTTGTGAGACATGACTCCATGGAAACTGCTCTCATAAGCTTTTGCCTGAACCGATTTGTGAGATATGATTCCATGGAAACTGCTCTCACAAGTTTTTGCCTGAACCGATTTGTGAGACATGAATCCATGGAAACTGCTCTCACAAGCTTTTGCCTGAACCGATTTGTGAGACATGAATCCATGGAAACTGCTCTCACAAGCTTTTGCCTGAACCGATTTGTGAGACATGAATCCATGGAAACTGCTCTCACAAGCTTTTGCCTGAACCGATTTGTGAGACTTAAATCCATGGAAACTGCTCTCACAAGCTTTTGCCTGAACAATTTGTGAGACATGACTCCATGGAAACTGCTCTCACAAGCCTTTGCCTGAACCGATTTGTGAGACATGAATCCATGGAAACTGCTCTCACAAGCTTTTACCTGAACAATTTGTGAGACATGAATCCATGGAAACTGCTCTCACTTCTTTTTGCCATGACCATTTCGTAAGATCAGATTCCAAGGTAAATGCTCTCACACACATTTGCTTTATGAGATTATCAAAGATCTTTGAAGTTGATCTTTAAAATATTTGGATTATACTTATCAGTATTCTCGAACATAATACACTTAGTATAACCAATCAATAAATATATTTTTTAAAGTTTGAAAACAATTGAACATGATTAAAAATATTCCACAAATAAATTGATTTTGTTAACCTTCATGTTTAGTTCTAACCTCTGAATACTTCATTTATAGGCAAAACCTTGGGGGAAATTTAATTTGTGATGAAATATCAATTCATTCTTTGAATAATTCGAAATTGCATATTTCCTTTAAAGAAAATTATCTCCAGAATTAAACTAATCAGATTTCGTTGAAATTTAAGCATAATTGAAAAATGTGTAAACCGACACGCTAAAGGCTTAAATTACATTTGAAATCTTTTATAGATTTCATTTTGAGATTGTATGATTTTGGTTACTACCTTTTATCCTTGTCAAATTTTGGGATCACGTGTCACATCACTTAAATTTGGATCATATTTTAACTATATATGTATGCATAATTATTTGGAAATATATTTGAATGAAAATGCACTAATTGTCTCAGAGAACTGGTGTATCAATGTTCCCAGCCACTTGGGGTATTCATGTAAATTAAGTTTACCTTTCTCTCAGACACCACTTGACTGTACAGGACAGAACAAGTTCCCATCCGTTATAATCAAATTGAATTTGTTCTTCATTGTTTCCCCTAAAAATGAATCTATCCACTTAGTAAAGTTATTTGGGATTTATCTTCAAAATAATTGGAATTTAGTAGATCGTATATGTAACTTGCCTGGGGTAATATTATTGTCAAAGTTTATGCCATGAATTATTATCAAGATATTATGTCCGTTTATTTGTTTGTTTTGGGTTTTACGTCACTTTCAACATTATTTCAGTCATCTTATGACGAGACCTACTTGAAGTAGTTATATATTGCTGCCTCACTTGATTGTCATATCACTTGTCTTTGTAAATATGTGACTGGGTAAATTGTCATGTCAAAGAGCTGTTAAACCCTTAAGGCACGTACCTCAGTTCATGTGATAAAATGCTACATGAATGTCATCTCTGCATAGCCTGGAATCAAATCCACGACCTTTGGATCGTAGAGGAACTGGTGCTAATAAGCTTGCGCTTCAACCAACTGCGCCACGTCCCGTCATGTCTTTTTTATAATTAGACAATTATACTATTATGCACACACATGATGAAAAAAAGATCCCTAATTTATAATATGTAGATTTGTTTACATACAGCAAATACCTTTTGAGAATAGCGTATAGTATATATCAGGACAGATAGAAACCTGCCACCAGGACTCAATGCTGTACTCCGCAATAACCAGTTTGGAGGCACTGGTTGGCTCCGATTTCCACCATTCTCAATTACACAATAACCCCGGCTGACAACATATGGGACCATCTCAAAGATAGAGGCATTGCATCAGGCTCTACAAGGCCAGGACAAATCAAAATATTGTTTCTCATCACTACCATCACCTATTATTCATAACAATTTGTCACGTGTTTATAATTATTTGAACCCATTATAAGTCCAAGCGAATGCTGTCATGACGTTGAATAAAATAATTCATAAATCCCGATCCACACAGAAATATTAAACCACTTATTTGCTCCAGAGACCCGAGAGCAATAAATTCTATGATTGCTCTCAGAGAGACCTCAAAATCTCTGGAGAATGCATATGCACTAGACTTAGGCTGTTTTATGGAATGCAAATGGAGAGCTATTGTATTTCTACGGTAGCTATTGTATTTCTGCATATGAACCCCCGGGGGGGGGGGGGGTACTCTCATAGTCAGCGTTACCGGGGAAGCTGGGCTAAATAGGGTCCTTTTCGCTGATATTTTCCCTAAAACAGGTTAAGATATTTCATCATTTTCCCTAAAACAGGGTACTATTTTTTTCAAATTTCTCCCTAAAACAGGGACCACAATCCCCCTTTCCAAATCTCCCCCTTCTGCATCATCCCTAAATGAGGGTATAAAAAATTCAGCTAGTCCTAAATCAGGGTACCAATAATGATAGAATATTTCCCTAAATCAGGTTCTGGGGTTTACAGTTCCATCCGGGTTAAGATATTTTATTATTTTCCCTAAAACAGGGTACTGTTTTTCAAATTTCTCCCTAAAATAGGGATCACAATCCCCTTTTCCAAATCTCCTCCTTCTGCATCATCCCTAAATGAGGGTATCAAAAATTCAATTAGTCCTAAATCAGGGTACCAAATTTCAGCTAGTCCTAAATCAGGGTACCAATAATGATAGAATATTTCCCTAATTCAGGCTCTGGGGTTTTCAGTTCCATCCCAGCCTCCGCGGGTTAAAATCATGAGAGTACCCCCCCCCCCCCCCCCCCCCCCGGGATATGAACCAATCTCTCCCTTCCCGAGGCCAGGCAGCTTTGGCCACGGCGGGTCATGGCGCATTTGGTTAGAGCACAAACTTCAGTACAAGTTCCTCTGTGGTGATCGTGGGTTCGATGCCCATCTGTTATGAGCTGGTTCCCGTGCCTGGAGGGTTAGCCGGGTGGCCTTGTAAATCTGTGACTGAGTGGATTGTCATGCCAAGGAACTGCGACAATTCAGTGAGGCAGCATTATATCTCCTACAAGTAGGTCTCGTCATGAAATAACCGAAATAATGTTGAAAGTGACGCAAAATCCCAAACAACCAAAAACAAAGTAGCACAGGGATTTGAGTCACCATTTGAGTAAGAGAATTTCAATTAGAAAAATAAGAGAATTTGTTGATTTATTTTTATTTCATTATCTTGAATTAATCCTCTTCAAAAAGTAGCAAGTAGCAAAAAAAAGACATTTGGGAAAAATTGAAATTATTTTCAGAATATTCTATTGAGACATGGGATATTAAGGTACCATGTTTGAAGTTCCAAGATAGACGGGGTTTCCATTGATTCCCTGTTAAACGTGAAATTCTTGAAGTTTTAAGTTTGGTCATCATCAGCTCAAACGTAATAGTCATAAATTCAGTATCTCTTTGTTCACATGCACTACAAAAATAGATGGGGTGTACAATAATTCCCTTATTACCGTGGATTTTGCCTCAGATAGACGATATGTTATCCCAGGCCGTAGAGGACCAGGGCACATTGCATGCCACGCCGGCATAGGGCTGAGGGGTCCGGGACGACACAGCCTTGTAGCACGACTGAGGTACACACCCCCTCCAGTACCAAGGTGTCCTTGATTGTTGATTTTTTTCTTTTCTCGCTGACTTTTTTTTGAGCCGAGAGAAGTCTTTTAATTAATAAATTTTGCTCTTAATGTTGTGGTAAATATCATGCACACAGAATTTTAAAGTTAAACATTTATTTGTTGATTTTTGACATATTAAACTATAAATTTCATGGGCAAATTGTACATTGACTTTGAAATATAATGAATAGGTTGAAAGTTTCCACAGAAGTCTCGGATCTCCTGTATTCATCCCATAAGGGTATTGCATGGATCAGCAGTGCACCGGCTGACACCGCAGAATGACCTGTGGCTTCCATAGGCATGTAGCATGCTAAGCACTACTTTCCAACTTTTTATATTTTATAAACAGACATTCAGGTATGGATTTCCCTCATTTAACACTAAGGTTTAATATGTGAATGTGGCGTGACAGCAAACTACGCGATGACCTCAAGGGTCTGTTTTCTAACATTCTGATCCATTCATTGATCTTTGGTGTTTTTCACTAACTTTTAACTCGTGGCTAGAGTTAATTATTAACTAGCCTTGCCCACTCTCTAATGTATCTATACCCCTCAGATACTGCTAAAAAGAAGGACACTATGTATAATGTTAGTAAGAAAACATCTATTGTGAGTCCAGAAATGTAGCAAGATTGTAAAATAATTCCCTTAAGGCTGTGTGTAAGGTCATATGGTTTGGTATATGTAAGGAAACCTATTTAACATTGATGAAATAATGGCAATCTATTTTACCGATTGTAAAGAAACTAAAATATGCACATAATGTCTGGAAAAGCATGACTTCATAATGTGATGCTGCTATTGAAATTCTTAGTAATTGTCATGATTTATATAAGCAATAGTCTTCCTATATTTATACGCTCTTTAAATATAATCCAACAGAGGCACTTTCAATTTGTTATAAGACAATGAGATATCATTAAATGATATTCAGTGAGATTAAATGAGACTTTTGATGAGATTCAATGAAGTATTATTTGATGTACTTTTACTTGAGCAGATTCAATGAGGGTATTATTAGAGATTCAATGTACTTTTACTTGAGAAGATTCAATGAGGGCATTATTTGAGATTTAGTCATCCCTGGATGTGTCCACATCTCCAGACATAAAATATGAATGACAACAGGAATGGTAAGCTTTGTGAGTGGGCAGCACTTCTCTTGTTAACTTAACCTTCAGGGTATACAGAAAGGTATTCAGTGACGGGGGAAATGCATAAATTAGTATGCATGATATCATCCTCTACTCGATGTTTCCTTATTGAGTATCTGTGCTATCATTGCGTGTCTTTGTGGAGTACGTAACTGAGATTTAATGTTAAGATTAATGCTCAAATTATATTCTTTATTGTACATTAAAGATGAATTAAAGCCTTTTTTTAATTTAATAATATTCCGAGTGCTAAGACTATATTTATTTTTAAAATATAATTCTACGATATCTTTTATAAAAAAGGCTTTCGATCTTTTTCTTTGATATAATATAATTATAATATAGTCATACTCAAATATCAAAACAGACGATGTTTGATGCACAAATCTAGATACAGGTGCGATAAAACAAGTAATGGAAATATTTAATAGATACAGATGCTCCTGTTTTGAGATGTTAGAGAAATAAGCACCATCAACATAATCTAGGATCATGTTAAAGTTTTCTGCCCTCTTCTAGGATTCCTAGAAAGACTTTAAATTATGCTTGTTCAACAAAGAGTTTCCAGATTTTACAAATTGTGGGATACCTTAAACAGGGAAGTCTCTATCATTGTCAGAGAAAATGCCTGATAGCGGAACATAAGGATACCATGTTGTCAACTGTTTGCCAATGTAATTGATCTGATCATTCTTACCTTCTAGATTCCAACACATAACATTTATAAACCTGCACTTGAGCAGGACTATGTTTACCAACACGAGTTAGATATGTGTCGGTATTTGTTGGCCAGTGAATTCCTCTTTAATTGAATTATTTCATCTTTTACAAAAATGAAAAAAGAACACATTATTTTAACACCCAACAGGTTTTATCCATGAACACTACTACCATATATATCTGAATCAATTTTGATAGACAGTTGGGGATGACAAACTTATATTTAGTACGAACCTCATTAAACACATTGAATAAATGGTATTTTACGTATGTTTGTGTCATTTCTGAGACTGAGACAACAATTAATTGGATGACCAAGCTTGGTACCAATAAAATACCATCCCAGATCATAAATGTATTTATATATTCATTTCCAATCTCACATTCATACTTGATACATTTGAAAAGCAGGTCAATAAATTAGCACCTTGCTTTACTCCCCCTAAATAAATACATTTGAAATGCTCAAGTAGAGCTCAACTATGTAGTGGCATTCTATGATTAGTTACAATATAGTTATTTTTCATACTGGATGTGTTGGTGACACTGGGATGTCCATCATACAGTCAATATCACGTTTATGGATACCTCATTATGCAGTTTAAAGCTTTCATCAAATTATATTTTCAAGCAATTGTTTTTTATTACATTAGATTTTATCTTTAACTTTGTAATCAAATGTTATTACCCTTCATAAATGGCCATAAATGTGCCATTTGAAAGTAGATGAGCATTTTGGTAAATCACCCATTGAACACTTTTGTCATTAAATTTTGTTTAGCTGAAAACTGTTCTTTTGTGAACACTTACTTTGAGAAGGTTTTCTAACAAATTAAGCACCCTTAGATTAGGAACGTGGAGAGATTTGATTTTCAGAAGCCTGTTTGTCTATTGGCACAGGCCTCACACCCTTACGAACCAGAACAGCATTCACATGTCACATAGTACTACGGACTTTAAGCAAAACACAAAAATCCTGGCAGGTGTATTTTGGTTGATTTCGTGGAGATTTTTTTGTTTCACATGATTTCATGAAAGTTTCAACATCAGGGTTGGTTTCATGAGATGTTCTTGCAGTAACATTGCTTCAGGTTTTTATAAGTGAAATGAGGGATCGCCCTGATTCTCTTCCAATGTGCATTTATTAATACATGACTTTCACGGTAATCTTTGTACAAAAGTTTATTCCTAGTATCATTATTAATAAAGTTATTCCAAAAGGTATATGTACATATTCGACACCCTCATCACACATCGGCCTAAAAAAAAACACTTCCCATTTTTGATGACCTCACATTTTTTATTCGATATGTTTTTAAAAAATATATGTTAGACTTTAATTTAGAATAATGGTCAATTTCTTCCTCTATATGCAATATTATACATAAATATCGAAAAGGTCACTGCCCGGATCTCGGAAACAAACATAGTAACCCTTAGTTGTTTAAAGATATGTTATATATATATGGTTTTGGCAATATGTTCAATATATAGCCAGGAGGAGCCGTTTGGTGAAAGCTATAAAGACCAGCGAGGATCGTATATCTTTTAATGACCTTTCAGCGCAATGTAACCCTCGTCAGAAGCCTGCCACGAGGACACAATGCCCTACTCTTTTTGATAAAAAACCCATGAAATGATTTCCCATCATTTTTCTATCATAAGATATGACATACATTTGCCTTTGCTCAATCCAGGAATCAAACCCAGGCTACCAGCGTGAGACAGATATTTCATATAATATTGAACTTTTGTGTGCAATATTGTGCAGTTTTCTGTGATATTTACCGGAATCTGATTTCCAGTATTATAATAATATCTGGTGTTATAATATCAAAACAATATTCAGTATGTTAAAAATATTTTAATTCAAAGGAAAATACGCTTTTGAATTTCTATTTTAGTTTTAACTATAAATGGGAAAAGCAATCATGAGAAACGATTCAGAACATCCATGTGTTCATCTAACGTCAATGACTTTTAAAATATCATGCCATTGGTTATTGTTGTTTAGACGTTGAATTTCACTACATTGTTTATTTTGAGCTGAGTAGCGTGATGAAAACAATGTTTCTTTCGCCATCACCAACATTTGTGGCTTATAAATCAATTTTGTGAAAACAAAGTGTTCATCAGCATGACTGGTTGGTCATAAACTCACACATGTCCCTCGATTGTATAAAACGTATGATTGCATTGGTGTACATCTGTGTAATTTATCTGCTATAAATAAGGGCGCTATGTCAGTGCTGGACAGTGACCTTTGAATGATGGAGGGCAAAGCTATGTCCAGTGACAATGCCTCACCAAATGTCTGACAAGTGATCGCACAAAGTCACAGCAATCAATCACAATGCGATGCAAGTCAGTCATAATATGCGCGTACAAATGGCTTACTGCCTTTGCCATTCACGTCCATGTCCATAATGAACATAATTAACAGAACATCATTAAGTTTCTGAGATCGGGTCCTTGTCAATGGCTTAGGGTGGTGTACCGTGTGAAACCGACTGATCATCTTCCCGCCTCGTCTTCGCCCTTGGAGAAATCGATGTAGAATATCAACAACATTGATCAAAAATCGCACAATTATCTGTTTGGGAACATGTCCATTGCCTGAAGATAGGCCGTAATTTAGAGTGTGGACGTCGCGGGGGGTCTCCTGAGACGCTGGTCAGCAGACGACAGTTGTCTTTGCTCAACGGAAGTCACAACAAGAATGGCCACAAAGTCTCTGTCCCGGGTTTCTGCCATATATTCTCATTGATTATTTCTTTATTTCATCTTTACAATTTTCCCCGAACTTTATTCAGTCTTCCAGAATATAAATGAGACATAAAATGGGTAATAAGTCATATAAACATTACTAGATATTTTGGTAAAAACCCAAAGCAAGCTACATTTATGAGTCTTAATCAATACCCATCCTGGAATACTCTCCATGTGTGAGAAATTAGAACATTCTTTGTGAAAAACATCCTGTCCGGCATTAAAGGTTTTACATTATGATATCAGTATGTATGTTAGTTCATTTGATGTACTCAAGTTTTGGCAACTCGGAAGGCCATTTATGAGCAAATGCGAGGGGCACTGAGTAGTGCTGATCGGAGACGCCATCTATACTCACCATCAAATATTACACCAAACGCCAGCAAACAAAACAATCCAAATATTTTGTATTGACAAGACTGAATGCATATAATGATACTTGTTTGAGAGAACGCCAGTCAATGCTCTCTGTGGTATAGTGAAAGCTAACCAAATAAAAATATTAATAAATGAATACTCAGTCACAAAGACAAGCAAAAACGCATTATGCTGTGTATACATAGTACTTGTGCGGTTGACATTGCCACAACTGCGTTCATGAAACTAAATATGATTGAATATATTCAATTTTAAATTAGTTTCTTTTGACATGTGAAAGGTAATGAAATTTCTTCTCTGCCTCTTTCCTTTTTCTTTGAATTCATTCGATGAGACCAGACTAATCAAGTGTTTAATCTTACTTCATTTGTTATTTTTATCTAAACTTCTTTGGTGTAATTTATATTATTTAACTTCTAGTTCATATCATTTCAAATGCACAGTAAATTTTCATTTACCTTTATTTCACTTTTGTGGCACATCCTTTGTTCAGATGTGTAAAAGAGTCTTGGATATCAGTTTCTTGTTATTGTCTATAACTAGTAAAAAAAGGATTAGTGTTTTAATTATCTGGAGAAAAATGTGATACTTTTTAATCTGTCTCAACACAAACAAGAAATGATCTCAATTGTTTCAGTGAAGTATATTGAAACCATCAGATACATTTTCACATTTGGATATTGTAGCGAAATAGAATAAAGACCACCAGAAATATAATAATGAATACTATTGTAGCAAGTTATCCTACAAGGGTGTAAGTTCTGTAGCACAATACGTAGACATTTAATATGTTTTCTATTTAATCTTTAGATTAATAAAGACTACAATGCTGAAAAAATTTAAAGAATTTATACTAAAAAGTGTCTTTTAAAATCACTTTGAAATTGTGACAGCTCATAGATCTGCCTGCAATCATCTGGTTTTTGTGATGATGATGATGATGATGATGATGATGATGATGATGATGATGATGATGATGATGATGACACACAGATATGTGTGTGTGTGTGTGTGTGTGTGTGTGTGTGTGTGTGTGTGTGTGTGTGTGTGTGTGTGTGTGTGTGTGTGTGTGTGTGTGTGTGTGTGTGAATATGTCAGTCCTGGGCGCATTATGATAACCTATTGCGTGACAGGCCCTTAAGAGACTTTGAGGCATATTTCGGCCAACATGTTTTAAATCACAAATGAACACGATAAATGTGAATGCATTCGCCGCTATCTCCCCTTCGAATTCTAACCTCCCAAGCAAATTCCATACAAAAGACTTTCCTTTCACAGTTTGTTATTTTCTCTTGAGGGAATAACACGTCATGTCTGAGCCCTTCAGCTGTATTCCCATATCAGTATATACATTGCTACCTCCTACTTTCAGTGTATTGAAATAACCATCAAATTATTATCTCGTTCAGTTAAACGAAGAGGCCTGGGGTAGAAATCTGTGGCACGAAGGTCTGGGCGTCTGGGAATAAGCATCATGATATTTGTAAAGAGAGTCTTATTTTGCATTAGTTTGATCACAAATATATTATATGCGATATCAATAGAACAATTCCATCAACATCTTTCAAGGATTCAGTTGGAGATATTCTCATAGGGAATTTTAATGCTTGTTTTTGGGATGTTTTAAACAGAGAAAAATCTAATTATGCTAAGTTTGCTAATTATTTTAATATATGCACCCCAGGCTTTAATATGAAAATCCCTAAAAGAGCTCTGAACCTCTTTTCACTGTTAAACAAAACTTTGAATTACCCTGCTCGTTTCACATTACACATATTCCTTCATCCGATGAACTTTGTGTCCTGCCATGACATTAAGCAGTAATAGTTTCCCTGTTCATTCCTCCTCCATCTGCCTAAAAGAACAGCCTCTCCTAGCACGAAATAGCAAAACAAAAAAGTTTATGCTACAAAGTTTCATGTAGAGTGTATTATTTCGTCTTTAGAAATATTACTTATGGAAAGATGTTCACCTTACATGGCAATTAAAATAGAGAAAATGAGTATTTCTTTTTGGTATTTGTTCTCAGAAGAACTATGAGGATGAATTATATTTCATAAAATATTTATATTTCATAAAACTATATGAGCAAGCTGTATATAGCACTACATTGTACACAGATTTCCTGTCGCCTGGTATTCATCATTGATATATTTGCTGAAATGATATACCCTGAAGAGAAAATGTCAAACTTTGAGAAGAAAGTCTTTTGTTTGGAACCAGTGTGGGAGATTAAAAAGTTGAACAGTAAATGCATTCACGGGTACACAAATGTTTCGTGTTAGCGGCAAAACCATATGTAATCTTATTCTGGATAATGTCTGCAGTGTAGATGCTTTTCCTGACTCATCTAAATATCAAAAATCTTCCCCAAAGGTTATGGTTTGACAAACAAGATCAATCTTGTGAGGACTCTTGAAAGGTATGCTGCATGACCCTTTAAGATAATTAATTTGAAGTTAATTTATCTTCCATGAATGGGATTCATTTTCATTTTACATCTTTTTGGTTTAATTTCACATTATTGAAGGAAGAAAAATAAATATACATCTTTTATAACATCTTTTACTTTTAAATTAGGTAAAAAAATAGTTACTTTATAGGCATTAAAAACATCAAATTCGAAAATTAATTGTTTTTTGTCAACAGAAATATTAACAAACAGAAATATTTAAATCTAAAACTTGTGCATATTTTTTGTAGAAATGGTGTTTCACTTTGCACAACATTTAGTTCTCTATAAAAATATCTCATAAGTGGTTTGAGTAAATCTTTGACATTTTTGTAGCCCAAACAAAATTTCTTCGGCGCACTAGCGGGTAAATCTGTCAATAATATTATTTCTGAAAAGTTTATGTCAATGACTTTGAGTTTTTATTTTGTTTTTCAATGGTAAAAACCTGACACAAAACACAACGCTCTATTTATACCAATGTTTTCAATGAAAAATATGATGATATTATTTAGCAAAGAGTCGACCTAAAAGAGTCCACAATTCATGCAATGTGTTGATCTGAAAGAGTCCACAATTCATGCAATGTGTTGATCTGAAAGAGTCCACAATTCATGCAATGTGTTGATCTGAAAGAGTCCACAATTCATGCAATGTGTTGATCTGAAAGAGTCCACAATTCATGCAATGTGTTGATCTGAAAGAATCCACAATTCATGCAATGTGTTGATCTGAAAGAGTCCACAATTCATGCAATGTGTTGATCTGATAGAGTCCACAATTCATGCAATGTGTTGATCTGAAAGAGTCCACAATTCATGCAATGTGTTGATCTGAAAGAGTCCACAATTCATGCAATGTGTTGATCTGAAAGAGTCCACAATTCATGCAATGTGTTGATCTGAAAGAGTCAACAATTCGTGCAATGTGTTGTTTAATTTGCAGAGACTTTTTCCCGACTTTATTTAACGTTTAACGATTCAACACAAATAGAATTCTTTGGCTGAAATGACTATTTACCATTCATTAATGTATTACAACTTCAAAATAGGTGGCAGGTGTGATATGACATCTTACAACTATCAGAACAATAATTGCAGAAGAAGGCAGCCAGTAGAGCGATTGATATGCTTCATCCTGAAGAACCAACTCACGCACAGACGAGACTTGAAAGAGGCCATTTTGGCGTAGAATCACAAGAGATGATGGCAGTACTAATACCATCAAGTAGTATACACCATGTGCAATGTTAAAGCAACTTGGCTTCCAAAACCATAAGTTGTACTTTATAAGAATTCCATAACATTCTTCTTAGATTGCATATTGAGTCATCTGTAACTGTATACCTAGAGTTTGTGATATTTTGTTGGCGTCATGTCAGTTTTGTGTGTTTGTTGTACTTGTCCTAAAGAAAACGTCTACTTTCTGGGAATCCACTTGATCATATTTTCTCATATATCTGTAATTGATTAGATATCTGAATATACGGTGTCAAACCTTTCAACGATAGGCATAGTAAGCAACGATAGCATCAAGATAATACTATGAAACAAAAGAGACGAGCATGACTCAATGCTCAACTCTTTTCGATAAAAAAACTGTGAATATCCTTTTTATATCTTCATGCTTCTCAGTCAACTATGAAACATGAGAGTGTATTCAAGGGCTCACTTCTGTCATGATTCAGAAAAACAGAAATATTGGCAGATTAATTCCGTACATCCTTCTTGTTTTGGAGGATTTTGGTAGTGGGAAGGAATAATCACACACCCACACTGGATGTGATACCGAGAGGAAACCATCACAGACCTAGTGCTTTATACTCACAGTGAGTGTAACGCCATTAAGAAATCACCACAGACCTAGTGCATTATACTCACACTGAGTGTAAAGCAATTAAGAAATCACCACAGACCTAGTGCATTATACTCACACTGAGTGTAACGCCATGAAGAAATCACCACAGACTTAGTGCATTGTACTCACACTGAGTGTAACACCATGAAGAAATCACCACAGACCTAGTGCATTACACTCACACTGAGTGTAACGCCATGAAGAAATCACCACAGACCTAGTGCATTATGCTCACACTGAGTGTAACGCCATGAAAAAATCACCACAGACCTTGTGCATTGTACTCACAGTGAGTGTAACGACATGAAGAAATCACCACAACAGACCTTGTGCATTAGACTCACACTGAGTGTAACGCCATGAAAAAATCACCACAGACCTTGTGCATTGTACTCACAGTGAGTGTAACGACATGAAGAAATCACCACAACAGACCTTGTGCATTAGACTCACACTGAGTGTAACGCCATGAAGAAATCACAGCAGACCTAGTGCATTATGCTCACACTGAGTGTAACGCCATGAAGAAATCACAGCAGATCTAGTGCATTATACTCACACTGAGTGTAACGCCATGAAGAAATCACCACAGACCTAGTGCATTAGACTCACACTGAGTGTAACGCCATGAAGAAATCACAGCAGACTTAGTGCATTAGACACAGACTATGTGTGATACCGGGAAGAACTAACCACAGACCTAGTGCATGAGATTTAAACAGCATCAGATTTAAACAGGGTGTAACGCCATGAAGAAATATCTACAGACCTTGTGCCCCAGACTATTTTTTATTGATATTTTGTTTTGCAGTTTAGTGCAAAAATATACACCCACATATGAGCAAAGGATTAAAACAAAGGTGATATTAGTATTGATCATATTAGTTTATTTTCTAATAATGTGCTATCTTGATCAATCAAAATATATATTGGTCATTGGCCGAGATAATCATTTCGATCTGATGAGAAAAATGTTGAAATTTACTAAAGCCTTCCTAACGCGTGCCTCTGACTAATTAAGCAAACCGTTAAACCTTCCTAATATGGCTTAACATATCGACAATTATGTGAGCTTATTATCACCATATTATACATATATAATGAACAGTCATAAATGAATAAACCAGACATGTATGGCTTAAATACACTAATCAAACCTTCCTATACATTTAATCTAAACATTTGTTGCAATTATCTTTCCGTGTAATTCTATAGACCTTTATTTCCTTTAAATACGATATAACCCAAAAGTTCACACCAGCTCTTGTTGACTTTATAGTCTTGACTTTATATTCTCATGAGATCTGAACACATCATTGTGTAAGTCTTCCCGTGTTGGTCATTTAACACATTTTGATTTGTGCTATATTGAGGAGACACGTGAGCTAGGGATGTTTCATTGTCTTATCATTCATTGAAAGTCATCCATTACCTCATTGTTTGACAGAGATTTCATACATAACTTCCTGTAAACTCCCGGTTTCCAAATGATTTGACCATGAGGTCCCGCCATAATGTTAATGACACACCTATCCTACCTCCTTTATCCAAGCCAGTTATATGATGATAATGTCGTTAATACATGTCGAACTGAATAAATCCATTCTACCTGGACATTGATACCAACGTTCATTATGGGAATGCGATATTTGTGTGTATTGTGTTAAGTTGGTGTCAACACTTGTGGTCGTATTTTAGAGGTAAGGTTCCCGCGGAGAGTAGACGCAGTGTGCAAGAGAAGTGGGAGACGCATAATCTGCCGGGTACCCGCATCAAATTCGTCGAGGTCACTAGAATTGTTTCATGCGTTACTAAGGAAACTGTTCTATTGTCAATCTATCGTAGAATTGTAATATTTTGATTTTCAGATGAACGGACATCCGCAATCTTAAAAAGATAAAAAAAACTGTTTTCAATAACAGGTAAAATCTATTCAACTTTAAATAGAAGGCAAAAGGTTTTCCAATAAGCTGAAAACTCTTTTCACGCTCAACTTACTCACAGGCCTCTTGAAGTTACTTTTGAGACACACAGTCAGGATCAGAAAATCATAATCTGACCCCGAATGTTGATGTAGTGTACGTATATCGTGGTCGATATACATGAGGCTCGAGAGATCCGCTGCGCAGTCTTGTCATAACCAAGGCTGCACATGTTAACTGTGTTGTATGTCCACGGACAAGAGACTGATCTTACCGATAGAGTGAGATCTCATGCATTTATTGTCACGTTTTGTGTTTCCAAACATGAGTGGCACATCGGACACGAGGGCTATGTGTGAATGTGACAACAGGGGGCGCTATACGGAGCTGGACCTACAGCTAAACCCTGGTGACAGTACAAGGGTGTGTAGATAGCACATGATGTACAGATGTTGGCCGTCAAGTGTACATCTCAACCGAGCAGGGTGTGTCACTACCCGCCACCGTTTGTGTTTGGCAAACTTAGATACTTGCTAAAGCAGCATATATCTTGGCGTTTTTCTCAAGAGCCACGTGGAGCGTGAGGACTGAATTGTCTGTTGGGAAAGGACGTTTTTTTGCCGGAAGTCTAAAGGGAAGTGGTTGTTTTTGGCCACAAATGGCCGAGACACGAACCGGAAAACGTCGCCATGTCGCGTGGTGGAAAACGCTTGTCCTTCACAAAAAGTGTCGTCTGCTTGGCAGGTCTTAGCAGAAATCAGGCGGGAAAACTACCCAAGATGTCACGAAGGTGGGTGGACATCTCACCCCATGAGCAAAATCCGCATATATGACCTTATGTCGTTTATTTAAGCAAGCAACTTCAGAGACAACGTACTTTTCTCCACATCTGATTTTTTCTTTGGTTTATATGGCGTGCCATTTAAACTGTCCTTTTTGCGTGCTATTCAAACTGACCTTTTTGTATGCATTTCAATCTGACCCTTTTCTGTAACTTATACTACTTAATTTTGGTTTAAATTTACTGAATATGGATTCAACGGTTCTGTTTTATAGGATATAGTTATTTAGGTTATAGCAATTTCAATAAAAAAAACTTTTAATGTTGACTTTTCTAATTCAAATAAATGTTGAATATTATGTCTTTGCAACGTCTGACGCGGGATTGACACCACAAAATGGACATACAGGTTATTTTCCACAGTACTTATATTTCTACAAAAACGCTTAAATAACTATATTCCTCAATGAGAACAAATCGATAATCGGTCACAAAGACCAAAGACTTGGAATCAAAATTAAGTGGATGTTAATTTAGCATTTCCTGTACCTTATAGTACCGAAAGGGTTGCCGTAATATATTTACAGGCAAATATCTGTAGATGTTACATACCTTATCAAGGAATTAATTGCACATAGAATGCCGATATTGACTGCGACTTAAAATGGGAATGATTTGCGTGTCTGACCGTTGGTCATTTCGCCACTCGAAGCACGTTCACATTGAAATTCGTCCGCCATCCCATGGCAGCTCCTGAGACGCACAGCAGTGCCATGGCAGACGACATTTATGACAGTTCATTTCCCAGTGCAACAGCTAAATAATTGGAGAAAAAAGAATTAATTATTCACTATCTTCATGGTGTGACTCTTATAATCCCACAAAAACATAAGGTATCGTTACTATACTGTGGAAACAGATCTGACGGACATATATTGACATGGCGTCTCGGAATGGTTAGCCAAGAAGGCACGCGTGGTGAAGTGAAAAGAAGTCAATCCTGTGGGTAATGGACAGCCAATTTGATTGAGAAGACCATATACAAGGTGGACAAGGCTAAAAACTCTTTTAGCGGTTGCTTTAATTGCCCATAGTGGGTTTGTTCACCATTCTCCACACATTCCGTTCAGAGGAGTACACACGGTGTACAAACCATGGGTAGCTCTGTCACAGACCACACGCCCATTGAACATGCAGCGTCACAAAGACATGGCCAAACTCCAAAGTGCAATCCATTTTTTTAACCTTTAATACGATATCGTTTCAGGCTGTTGTCATCCATACATAATCGATATATTGAATTTTTAACAAATCAATGTCATTGACCTGGGCGAGTTTAACACTGTTTTGAAACTTCATTATTCAAGCAGTCAGCTTGTTTTGGTGAATGCCACAAGTCGGCTCTATGATTAAAAAAAAACACCAAGTTGATTTTGACAAAACATTTTTTCCCCTATTACTTTAGATTTTTAGATTAATTTAACTGACCATCAAGCGATACGAATGATGAGAAAACTTTTTAATTTAAAGATCATTTACATTTCCCCATAGGTTGCGTGTCTTATTTTACGAAGAAGTTTCTTTGTAATTGTTTATTTATATATATATATATATATATCTTGCGTTGTTCACTTCATGTTGTATCCTGCAATGTTTTATATACACAGTTATGCACTTTATTATATCTGTTTTGGTAATCCAAACCACGTGTAAAACAATTGCGTCTCCAATATCATTAAAAAAATGTCAACTTCCACATCATACAGAAACCTGATCTTTCTCAAAAAAGTATACTTTACAACTCAGGCATTTTTACTATTAAGTTTGAGTGAGATTATAATGGAAGCTCCGAAAGTATAGGATAGGTATGCACTTTTTTCAGATCACTTTTTAATTTTAAAGTAATTATGTGTCATCAAAGTATGTTAAGTTTAACATAGTGAACATTTTAAAAGTAAACTTTATTATGATATATAAAAGTAAACTTTTTAAAAGATGAGAACAATATAATGATAAAAAAATACTGAAATGACTCACAAATTGACAATATTTCGTGAAGTATGAAAATATATTTTGATCGTCTAAATCCTCTAAGTATAAAGGTCAAATGTTTGCAATTATTGGATGAACTGTGATGGGTAGATTTCGACCCAAATCAAGATTTCATAATTATAAGGTGGATATTAAACGTAAAAATACGTCTTAATATTGCACTTAATATTAATATTGGTATATATATATAAGATGTGTGTAAATGCATCAAGTAGATAATAGAGATTCCTAAACTTGACATGAAACACTTTATGTGGACATCAGTGGGAAAACAAGTGGATCGGGGACACCTACTCATGGCTGACATTTTGCTTTGACAGCTTTCACTCGACAAAATACATTATGCACGTCAATCCGCTCCTTTAACAAGAGAATGTTTGCTTTGGTTTAGGATTGAAAAAAAAATACCCTGGACAATATTTCTTTGACAAATTGAGCTCTGAAGGATAAGTGCATAGGCAAGTGTTTGTTGTCTTTTTCAGTGGCTTTCAGAACATTACCTTTCCTGTCTTGATCTATATTTTGATTTCTCCAAGAACAGTCATGTTCTTTCTGACATTGGAGTCAAATGTGTATGAAATACTCTATAGTGTAAGATATACTCTTTAGTGTAATTTCAAAGACACTGCTTGTGTGATAGACACAATACTAGTAGTTTAACAGACCAAATAATTACTAAAAACGTCAGGTAATTGGAACTCTGGTTCAATATAAATGTAAAATATCATAATTGTCTATCATTTAGGTCATTTAGTTTGTTATATGTGTAAATATAACTGTATATTACACGCAGTTCATTTTGTACATATTGGAAACTTGAACATAATTTTGTTCATTAATACTATAATTAGCCTGGAATGTTTGTTTACCTCCTGTAGAAAAATATGAGAGCCTGCCTTTTCATGCAAACAGTGAAAAAAACAGCATGACACTCGCTCTAACTTCTTATCATCTATTGCATCTTAAACGTCACAATCAAAGTCTGAAAAGTGAAATGAAGGAAAGATGAAGAACAAAAAGCTGAGGTTCTTGGAGACAATGGCGGATGGAGTTGGGGTGGACTTTTGGCAGATGCTTGTGACAGATCACCCTAGGTCGGCAGGACGGGACCTTTCCATCCCGCCATGTGAGGGGTCCCCGCCAAGGTGGACGTACAGGGCATCGCGCCGCACCATGAATTACGATCGATTTTGCTCTCAAAATGCCGTTTGTGGCATGATTTATGGGCTGTAGCTGCGACATTTCACTACCAAGTATATCTGCACAGGTCCCAAGCCATGTCACCACAAAACTGACACCCAGCAAGCAACAAGACAGATTGAGCGATCACGCCAAATCAAAATGACCAAACTTTGTCTAAAATGACTTGTAGTTTCCTGTAAGAACTAACGAGGAAGACACGAGAACGCCTGAGTCTTGTGCTTGCCTGGGCGGATATGATATGACAACTTACTTCACATGTGATAAACTATGTCTGTCTGAGAGAAGCATATCTTGTAGACTTCCTAGTGGCGTTGTACGCCAATCTTTTGCGACTTTCTTAAAGCAATGTGTTGTTTTTGACAATGTAAATAATGTGGCAGAACGCTGAGACAGAGTGGACTGGAATTTCCAAACTGAAATATATTGTTATTTGTTGTTATTATAAGGGCTGGTCAGTCTCGAGGTCAGTTGACGTGTCCACTTTTCATTAAATACTGGACGTCCCATTGTTAAGCTATTACCTTGTTCATTCTTCATATTTATATTTTTATAAACAATGAATTACTCTGCCCATACTACAGAGATATCATTTGCCAGTATAAAGGAGGCTCCACTTGATTTCCGCCACAAAGATTTATGTAAATTTGCCCTGGAAGTAGACGAGACAATATATGGTCACTAGATTAACCATGGCCAATGAAATATGACCCAGCTATAATTGTATATTATTAATGATAGATATCTTATTATTACAACAGTTTGGAGGAATGAAATGAAACTAAATCTTTGTGCCACTGTACTCAGTATCAGTGATATGGGGGGTATGCCTTCATTGTGATAGACAGACTTCCACAGATAGATTCCACATCTGCTTTTAATCGCTTTGTGGTTAGATCATGTTTCATTTCATCGGTCTCTTCCAAGGATCAATTTACCATAGATCTTTCAA
The DNA here is from genome assembly GCA_949316495.1 of Amphiduros pacificus. Lineage (NCBI taxonomy): Eukaryota > Metazoa > Annelida > Polychaeta > Phyllodocida > Hesionidae > Amphiduros > Amphiduros pacificus. The sequence continues at coordinate 49,543,760 of OX439001.1, read as the reverse complement.
AGTAAAATATCTTGGTATATATATCAGTGGCATACTTGATTAAATTAGGAAATATGACACCTGTACATGTAGTGTGACCATGTTTCCAAGCCTTGCAATCGCTTTTATATGGATGATATTTAAAGAATTCATCTCCGACACATTTGTTTTCAAAAACATACCAAATTTCATGTGTATTTTTTCCGGAAATTAAAACTAACACTTCCGGTGTTTAGACTACAACAGTCTTCAGAACTGAAGCATAATGTTATAGCAAGACCAACCTGGCAATGACAAAAGAATGAAAATTCGTAGTTGATCAAACTCTGATTCTGATTATTTTTGAGAGCAATATAACATAGTATTGCTCTCACATTATTTCAAGATCAAACTCAGAATTTACACCGGAATTTAAGAAGATATTTAGCCCACCATTTCGAGTCGATATTTTAAATGATATGTTAGAATGGTGGGGAAGGGTAAAGAAGAGTGACCACTGGTCAGTGGTCACTTAGCTGTCTTTATTGATCCCTATTGGTGCAAATCCCATTAGACTCGCCCAATTTCTCTCCATATCGCATGTCCTACTCTTAAATCTGGAATAATACTTACACAGATCATTTTCTTGATTTTATTTTGAATATGATCATTCTATGGCGTGACTTTTGATGAAGTTAGTTGGGTTGGTCTCGTTACTCTCGGGATCTGGCGTGTCTATATTTATGTGCTGATATCTTGTGGTCATTCTGATCTGACTGAGGTGTAAATCCACTTGCAATCCCAACTCTCGTGAAGTCTCAATCCCAACGAGATGACCAGCCTCGATGTGGTCCCAGGGGTCATGACCTGTGCACGCCAGGCGAGACTAGTGCCTCCTCATCACACTGATTGCAGGATTGACCACAGTGATGGCCACATGATCGAGTACTTTCTCCTACCATCAAACCAAAATGGACACCGAGCCCACGATTGTCCAAATCTTTGCATAGCCATTGATCTGTCAGCAATGAAAACATATTACAATTTTATCTGGGATCGAAACTTTCCCAGCAACTTAGATGAAAGATTTGTTTGAATACAACTCTTTCATACCCAGCGTCGAAATATAAAGCTGTGGGTTTGTTTTCAACAAATGTATTGAGTTTTTTTTCATTCTACATTTAAAGCGTTTCTCAGTATTTGTATTCGAAGGTGGGGGGAACCACAATATTGGTACTTAAATGTGTATATTGATGTGAAATATATTCCCACAACCATAATGTACGGGACAGATAAAAAAACCACCAATGTCTGCCGTAACTGTCCTTTATGTCCTAAGTATTCACAGGGACAAAAAAGACAGAACTCTGGCCTGATATAAGAAAGGAGCTCCAGCTTGATATAAGAAAGGAGCTCCGGCTTGATATATGAAAGGAGCTCCGGCTTGATATATGAAAGGAGCTCCGGCTTGATATGTGAAAGGAGCTCCGGCTTGATATATGTAAGGAACTCTGGCTTGATATATGAAAGGAACTCCGGCTTGATATATGAAAGGAACTCCGGCTTGATGTATGAAAGGAGCTCCGGCTTGATATATGAAAGGAGCTCCGGCTTGATATATGAAAGGAGCTCAAGTTTGACATATGAAAGGAGCTCCGGCTTGATATATGAAAGGAGCTCCGGCTTGATATATGAAAGGAGCTCCAGTGTGATATAAGGATAAAGATCCTGGACAAAATAAGCAAAGGGTTTATATAAAGTAAGGGCTCCGTGTTTGTTGTGTATATGGTGAGAGCTCATCCCAGTAATGATACCACAACTGTCACCTGTCCAATTAACACTGGGGGGATACTGGATTCGGTAACTGCAGTTACCGAATCAAAATGGCAGACTCTGCACCAGGTGAGAAATCTCAGCAGCTTGTATTTCATCTTTCCTGAGGTTATCGATAACTGCTACCATGACCAAGTGCTTCAGTATAGTATATAAATACAGTATGATCAAAATGATTCACATAGCTTTACAGGTAATGTGAAAAAGAGGGAATGTAGTTTCACTCATGATTCGGTAACTGTACATGCATGATTCGGTAACTGTAGTCTTCTCCATGTGGATGATTCGGTAACTGTTGAATGATTTGGGAACTGCCATATGTGTATGCCAACAAAATATCGATGTTAATGTGTACTTATAAGCAAACAATAATAGTAAAGTTACCAGAACAATATGCTCCGTATAATGACTGCAGGTATGTATACTGTGTTGCAATCCAGTGGTTGCAATGTTCATTGTAACTGTAACTATAATATGACATGCTCACTTTTTCAGCCTTTATGTGTTACCATTGCACAAAAACTGGTAAAATAGAACTAAATATATTCCACCATGCTAAATCCAGCCACCAGAATTTGCCTTTTATCATTCGGAAAGAAGAATTAGATGAAACCACTAAACCAAAATTTATAGATCTGTTCACTTTGGCCAAACAATCAATGCCATAATCAATAAATATGGGCAGAACTGTGAACCATATATTGAAACAAATGGTACAAAAAATATTCTGAAGATCAAGAGAAGTTATTAGTTCTGAACAAACTGTTGATTATAATGCACTTGAAAAAGAAAAAGGATAAAAGGTATATTCCTAAGCAGGGGATTATGTGAAAGAGTCTGAAGTTTGCAAATGTATGACTGACAAATTAATGAAAGTCCTTGATCTTATGGATCAGCAGGGTAGAAAGGAGAACTTCATGTGTGTTATCCAGTCCATTGCTGATGGAGTTTTATCAAATCTAGATAATTCACAATTAATATTCCTTGTCAAAAGTTTCTTTCAATGCCGTGATTAAATACACAATTAATATTCCTTGTCAAAAGTCTGTTTCAATGCTGAAATTGAATACACAAAGTTTGCTTATAAAAAGGAGACATGAATGCAATAAAACAAGACATGCATGTCTTTTTTGAAGATGAAGTTAAGGATTCTAGTCTCCCAGTTGAAACTCTGAACAATAAGTTCACAGCCAAGCTTATGGAGTCCATAAATAAACACATTCCTATTAAGAAAATAACTGGTAGATGGGATGTGCCATGGATGACAAAGGAAATAAAGAAACAAAGACTGTACAACAAGGCTGAAAAAACTAAAAAGGATTCTGACCGTAGAAAATTCAGAAACCTTAGGAAACACATAAAACATAAGTTTAGAGAATCCCACAATGAATATGTCCTTGGGCTACTCGATTTACCTGACATTGAATTCAGTAGACCATCAATGGGAAAAAGGTTCTGGAACTATATTAGATCCAGGCGCAAAGATACTGTTGGTGTACCAACACAAACAGAAAATGGCATTGAAGTGAAAGACAGTAAAGGCAAGGCAGAAGTTCTTTCACGTCAGTACAAATTTGTATTTACTACTGAAAACATGGAAAATATTCCTGACAAAGGTGATCCAAAAAAGCCAATGGCCCGGATCAAATACCCACAATAGTCTTGAAAGAATGTTCACATGAAAAAGCTCCAATCCTCCAAAAAATATTCCAAGACTCACTCGACAAAGGAGAAGTCCCAGGCCACTCGTGTGAAACTCAGTTAATCACAACCTTACAGGATATATTCAAGGCTAGAAATGATGGTCAAAATGTTGACATGCTCATTCTCGACTTTAGTAAGGCCTTTGACACAATCTGCCACGAACGGCTGAATCACAAGCTCAAGCATTACGGAATCTCAGGGCAGGTCAGTTCATGGATAAAAAACTGGCTTACAAACCGTGAACAGATGGTAGTTATTGATGGTGATGAATCTGACCCTGTCCCTGTTAAATCTGGAGTGCCTCAGGGTACAGTACTTAGACCATTACTATTTCTACTCTACATTAATGACATTGTAGAGAAGCTAAAATATTCAAACATAAGGCTCTTTGCTGATGAGAGCCTTCTATATAGAATAGTTGAAAATGACAATGATGCAGTAAAACTGCAAGGAGACCTAAATATGCTGGAGGAATAGTCAAGTGAGTGGCAAATGGACTTCAATGCTCAGAAATGCTACACCCTGAGCAGCAAGAAAAAAGCCAAGCTCTTGATACAAGAAAATATACATTAAATGGTCACAACTTGCAACATGTTGAACATCATCCCTACCTGGGAGTTGAGCTCCAAACAAATATGAAATGGCATGAACATATCAACAACATTGTCTGCAAAGCAAATCAAGTACTGGGATTTGTAAGAAGAAATTTCAATATCTGCCCAGGAAATATCAAAGAGGCTGCCTACAATACACTTGTGCGCCCTCACTTAGAATATGCATCAATTGTGTGGGACCCTTACCTCAAAAAAGATATAGACCACATAGAATCAGTTCAAAGACGAGCTGCTAGATTTGTGTCTGGCAACTGGAAGAGAGAAACAGGCACTGTAACAAAAATCCTGGAAGACCTAAAATTGGATTCACTAGCAGGGGGAAGAAGGACACAGAGGCTGGTTTTATTGTAGAAGGTGAAATAGCTTTGAAACTTCCAGAACATGTCAAAATCAAATCAGTTCCTACATGGAAATCACTATATCGAAATTGCAACAAGCTGTGACCCTCATGAATACAGCTATTTTGCAAGGACAGTGACTGACTGGAATAATCTTCCCCCTCAATTAACTACATTGGAACCAGGTAGCTCTGCATCCTTCAGGAACTCCCTTACCAGAGTATAAAGGTTGGCAACAAGCAACTGGTGTGTACCAGCTGCACCCCTTAGTGCAACCATGCTCTCTTGGCGGGATGCCAATTGGTTTTGCCGAGTAAACTTATAGATGTAGATGTAGATGTAGTCTCAAGTTGATCAATCCTATACAGCTCCAGCTGGGTTATCCTAGGAGTATCTACATGTATACATACCATCTACTTGATGCAAAGATTCCATGGTGCTCTGGTAATATCAAAGCATTAAAGCTTGTGACAACATACAGCAAGTGATCATTCAAATACAACTTAATTGAAATGGTGTGGTGCAGGAAATAATAGATTAAATTATCGAGATTTATCTGAAATACTTACTAAATTTGCTTCTTTGGCATCCATGTTTTCAGCTACTGAAATATGTGTCAAATGAAACAAAATAAACTAGTGAACCATGTGTTAAATGTTGTACACTTCTCTGCCCCACAATTTAATGGCATGCATATCCATTATGCTGAATGCATGAACCTGCTGATTGATAGATCTATATACGATCTCATAACCTGAAATTATTTTGGGATAGTAAAGTGCTTAATATGTGTTTAAAGTAAAGTAATAATCCAAGAAAATGGGATGCTCAGACTTGGAGTAAGCCCATATTCTAAGATCAAGTCCCTCTCAGTGATAAACAATGATGATTGTATTCTATAAGCATCTGATAAGTGAGGACCCATAGCGGAGTTACCAAATCATGACACCCCAGTTACCGAATCTTTAGACATACACTGATCATAGTTACCGAATCTCAAGACAAAACAACATGGCCCAAATCAGACATTTAAGCCATTGTCCTGCCTACCTTTTGCATGAGATATTATTATATTGTTTTTATCTCTAACAAGGAACACAGAACAGTGGCACAGTATGCAATATAACCCTCTAAACAAGCTGCTGAGTTTTTCACCTGGTGCAGGGTCTGCCATTTTGATTCGGTAACTGCAGTTACCGAATCCAGTATCCCCCCAGTGAATTAAGGGAGTTGAAACAGTGGTAGACTTTTTGACCAGTCAAAGACCAGCTAACAAATTGTATACTGAGGGCGATATAAGGACAGTATACTGGGGGCAATATAAGGAGGGTATACTGGGGGCAATATAACGACAGTATACTGGGGGCAATATAAGGACAGTATACTGGGGGCAATATTAGGACAGTATAATGAGCCAATATAAGGACAGTATATGGGGGCAATATAACGACAGTATACTGGGGGCAATATAATGACAGTACACTGGGGGCAATATAAGGACAGCATTCTGGGGGCAATATAAGGACAGTACACTGGGGCCAATATTAGGACAGTATAATGGGCCAATATAAGGACAGTATACTTGGGCAATATTAGGACAGTATAATGGGCCAATATAAGGACAGTATACTTGGGCAATATTAGGACAGTATAATGGGCCAATATAAGGACAGTATACTTGGGCAATATGAGGACAGTATACTGGGGCAATATAAGGAGGGTATACTGGGGGCAATATAAGGACAGTATACTGGGGGCAATATAAGGACAATATACTGGGGGCAATATAAGGACAGTACACTGGGGCAATATAAGGAGGGTATACTGGGGGCAATATAAGGACAGTATACTGGGGGCAATATAAGGACAATATACTGGGGGCAATATAAGGACAGTACACTGGGGCCAATATTAGGACAGTATAATGGGGCAATATTAGGACAGTATAATGGGTCAATATAAGGAGAGTATACTGGGGCCAATATTAGGACAGTATACTTGGGCAATATAAGGACAGTATACTGGGGGCAATATAAGGACAGTACACTGGGGCCAATATTAGGACAGTATAATGGGCCAATATAAGGACAATATACTGGGGGCAATATAAGGACAGTACACTGGGGGCAATATAAGGACAGTATGCTGGGGTCAATATAAGGACAGTATACTTGGGCAATATAAGGGCAGTACACTGGGGGCAATATAAGGACAGTACACTGGGGGCAATATTAGGACAGTATAATGGGCCAATATAAGGACAGTACACTGGGGGCAATATAAGGACAGTACACTGGGGGCAATATAAGGACAGTATACTTGGGCAATATAAGGGCAGTACACTGGGGGCAATATAAGGACAGTATGCTGGGGGCAATATAAGGACAGTATACTGGGGTCAATATAAGGACAGTATACTTGGGCAATATAAGGACAGTATACTTGGGCAATATAAGTACAGTATAAGGGGCAAATATAAAGACAGTATACTGGGACCAATATTAGGACAAAACATCAATCTTTATATTTGTTGTATCCAGCTTGGCCTTATATGGACATTATTTTAAATAAAGATGTGTAGCGTTGTTTAATCCTGATGTATATCTCTAAACATAACATTCGCTGAATAGTGGCGCATGTTTTCAGCTTCAGCTGGGGACGAACACTAAATGCAATCTGGGATAGATTGACAAGCTTTCATTACTCATACCTTATTATGTCGGACTAACATAAAAAATATACCATATTACATATACTGTTGTAATTTCTGATGCCTGGCTTTGTTTTGGTCTGTTAACCTAACAGGACACGTTGTAGGCTATAGATGTGGTGACTAGTTAGTAGTAGAGGACGGGGAGTTAAGGCAGCTTCCCGGCCATGCCGCCACGGTCACCCTCCCTCTCGTCACAGGCAGATATTGGCGCTGATTTGTCACGGTGGCTTCCAGGTCCTGATACACATCTGATCTGAGATGTCAGGCTCGGGGGACAAATGACGCCCCACCCAGGAGGAAGGATGGGCGCTGGGGTAGATCGTGGACGCTGCCCTGACAGCGTGAGGTCTCAATGTCTCCAGATGCACCCATTTACTACCATCAAAACTTCATCCCAAACGCCACCAAGTCGCTGGAGAAGTTTCACAATATATACCCTGTCTTAACTCTCTCTCTGTGATCATTTCTCCTGTTTGAATTACGTTTATTCCCGATCCCTCTAACTTTTAATTAGCGGTCACAGATTAAGAGAGGGGTGAACAGCGAGTGCGTGGATAGTGTGCTTCATTTGCTGAGCAGTGCTGACTGACCAGTGCTGAGTGACCAGTGCTGACCGTCTGCCTTGATGGTATCATTGGTCACCAACTCATTTATGGCGCATGTGTCAACTTTCTCCCAAATTAATGTCACTAAATGGTGTAAATATGAGCCCATTGGTGTAATTGTTGTGAGTTCTAGCAGTTTGGGTTGTTTATGAGTTGCTCACACGTCGGGAATGGGTGGAGTAGCGCCGCTCAGTCCCTTGCCGGCCATGCATCGTCCTGATACCGTCACTGCAAAGAAAATGCTACAATTTGCCTTCTGTGAAAGACGTCCTATCTCTGTACATGCCACGTTTTCTATTGTTCACTAAATCAGCAAAATAGGTTCGGAACTGACAAGGATTTTTGTTTATTTTCTGGCAGAAATAATGGTACGGGGTGACAATGAAGGTTTATATTTCTGTGCCTCACCTCTTTGCTTGCGCAAAGGACAAATTCAAACCTTCTGATGTGTGAAACAAGGTCAACATTTGATCAATAGAATGTGAAAATGGCTTTTTTTTTACCGTTATAAAGTCAAGAATTAGTGATATTTAATTACCCCCGGAGCAACCGTCTGTCATTATTTGTATCATCAGCGGCCAGATTCTCATCTGTTTTAAATGAGCCAGCGCCGGGTCACATATGGTACTCCGTACACATGCGTCATTGTCAAAGTTTTCTGAATATACTTACATTACCTTGGAGACATATATCTGTGATACAAAGTACGTCAGATCAGATGGATGCTAAAATTAAATAAAAAAAATTATGCAAATATTTCTCGCATACTTAGTATTGACATGAAGAAGTTTTTTCCAATACCGTTAATGTACTGAAATTGTCATTATATTTAAGACTAACATAATGAACTGAAATTAAATACGTGACATTTGTTTATCACAAATCATCCTTAGATTGACCATTTATCTGCAGGTTGAAATATGTTTCTTTACATCACGTAAATGTTTCAGCATAATATTGGCAGGCCTGTTGAAGTTACTGAAAAAAGGATATATATATATATATATATATATATATGCTAGAGCGGACAGTTTAAGACCATATGATATTGATTAGTGAGTTTTCTTTAAAACAAGACCCTATTATGATACAACACATATATGACGACGTCGTATTAGGCAGTCTTGATCGGTCAGAGTCGAGGTCAATCTCTCATATTGATCATCAGCTGTGGTCGCTACCGTAGTAATGCACACATGTATGGTTTTTGCTGACCACCGCTGACCACCGCTGACCACCGTTCACATGGCTGGTCTGTGCCTCTCTCTGTGTTATATCTGTACTTTCATCTTAGCAGTTTTACCGTGCTGTCCATATACACATGCATTATGTGCAGGCTGAATAAAGGCCTTGCTGGTTGCTGATTGGATCCTCATTCTCTATAGAGTTGGCTGTCATAAAGTAATATTTTGCACATTTTGAATTATATTTTTGCAAGAGGTAGAAAAGTTATTTTATTAAGTTATATTATATATATCAGTTTCCATATACTTTAGACGTGTATTTCTATTTGACGATATATAGTTTCTCTAATTTACTTTGTTGTAAAACCCTTCCCATGGCATGCAGAAATCACTGGTCAATTAAGCATACCTATATGAACATCACGCATAAGAAAAAACATCTACAACATAATGGCAAAAATCAATTACCCGGTTTTTACAAAAAAAAATAAATGAAATCATTACAAATGGACTTTGGCAGCCCAAAGTGGACCGGCTAGTAAATATTTGGTAAGTTCAGGAATTGTCTGGAATGACAGAATGAGAGTTAAACGTCATGTTTGACAAAGCTAATTGCGAGATGATCAGTGGCTCTATCCGCTGTCCGTACCTTAAACCAACATAGTTCAACAATACATGGGAGTATTTTCATTGAAGAAAACTGATATATCATGACATGTGTAACTGCTAATTCATATTAAATGACCGTGTATGCTATGAGGTTTTATCGGGACCTATTGTTGCGACTTTTTTTGGTTTAAATATGTGCTCATAACAATAGGATATGACTAAAGTTTCTTTCTCTCGTGCTTATATATATTCATCGCAAAAAAAATGAAACACAAGATCATCAGAAATAAAACATTAACGATAAAATGATTAATCTTCGAAACACAAAGAGAAGAGTCAGGTGCTTTCGTACACTACAGAAATGTAATATAATTATATCCAATGTTTTTGTGCATCAATATCATTTTCTTGGACAAAAATATTCTGATTGGTGTCCTATAGTACTACATTATATCTATCACATAACTTCTTTTTCACATTTGTTAAAAAATGCTCTCGAAGTTTGATATATTAAGAATCATACTTTGACATAAACTTAGTGATCTATTCAACTACGTGTACAAGAAAAATAACTGCTATTCAATGGAGCGCTATAAGTTGCGCAATTTGATTTTCTGCTACAGCATTATTTGTTTAAATTCTTTCTTTGGATACACTTGGTGATTGTAGATATTTTAATAGTTAACTTCACTCACTTCTCTGAAAAGAATGTGTATTGAAAAGAGGAGCATTCAGTATAGTCCGATTATGGGTCACTTCCTTACCCCTTTCAAAACAAACTAGAACTATATAAAAAAAACTCTCTGAAATCTAATCATTAAAAAAAAACAAGATGATAACCGACAATCGCACAATGTGTATGTATGTGCGTATGTGTATTTAGGTGTGTACACACATCTGTCGGCCAATGGTTTCAGGTTTGGTCGGTGATTGTGGTGACCGGCCTTGTGGCGTGAGATTGATTTCAGCGTGCATTGTGCGCTATCGTCTTACTTAACACTCCCAATTCACATAACACTGTAATAAACATCACGATTTCCACCCTTTATTTACTCTAGAATCACGCTGATATGTCTTGGCTTGGAAACTATTGAAATTATAATGATATCTTCATTTTAAAAATTAAACTGGTTTTTTTTATCATTATCTCCAATATTAACATGTCTACAAATACACCTCTAGATGCACCAACCTCTTAATGTCGGCAGATCATTCAAGTCTCACAACCAAATGTGTTAATCTATAAAACTCATATGGGCTCATTGTAGCGCTAGGGCAGTTGTATTTTTGATATCTCGAACGACATAAGCAAATGTGTGATTTTGACCTCTCTTTTTCAAGTTCAACGATAATCATTTTTAGATAATTGTTAACTTGGTTACTCAATATTCAGTTCTGGCATGCTTAACTTGCACAGATGACGTTTCCTATCAATATATGTGATGAGGCGGCATCAGGATATAAATAAACAGTATAAATGTGTTAATTACAGATTGCAGATTTCACAAGACTAACAACATTTTACAATTATTCTTTATATTTCTCCACTGAAATTGACATGGGACGAATTATTTGTATGGAAGCGCGTCAGTGAGCTCCACTTTTCTTGCATGCAGACAGCATGTGCTAGTAGTAGAAATATACCAAAATGTGTCATTATTGGAAATGTACCTAAAATGTGTCACTGGTGGAAATCTACCTGAAATGTGTCAGTGGCAGGTTTATAATATGATATATAATATTCCATTTGTAGGTTTGGAGCTTAAATTTGTCAGTGATGCGTTCAATGGCACATTTGGGGATGTGATGTGTCAGTTGTAGGCTAGGAGATATAATGTGTCAGTTGTAGGGTTGGAGATATAATGTGTCAGTTGTAGGCTAGGACATATAATGTGTTAGTTGTAGGGTTGGAGATATAATGTGTCAGTTGCAGGTGTGGAGATATAATGTGTCAGTTGTATGTTTAGAGATATAATGTGTCAATTGTAGATTAGGAGGCGTAATGTGTCAGTTGTAGGTTAGGGGAAATATTACTTTGGATATATAATGTGTTAGTTGTAGGCTAGGATATATAATGTGTCAGTTGTATGTTTGGGGAAATAATAGTTTGGATATATAATGTGTCAGTTTTATGTTTGGAGATATAATGTGTCAGTTGTGTGTTTGGAGATATACTGTGTCAGTTGTATGTTTGGAGATATAATGTGTCAGTTGTATGTTTGGAGATATAATGTGTCAGTTGTATGTTTGGAGATATAATGTGTCAGTTGTATGTTTGGAGATATAATGTATCAGTTGTAGGTTTGGATATATAATGTGTCAGTTCTATGTTTGAAGATATAATGTCAAGTGCGTCATTGGTAGGAATATACCTGAAATATATCCATGGTAGAAATGTACCTAAAATGTTAACTGGTAGAAATATACCTAAAATGTTCACTGATGGAAATATACCTAAAATGTTCACTGGTGGAAATATACCTAAAATGTGTCACTGGTAGATTAAAGTTTAATGTATCCGTATTAGGGTACAATCTTTCAATGGTGGATTTGGACCTCAAGCTTGCCAGTGGCATGGCATACTTGTAACTTCTATAAGGCCAAGTAGGATCAGTTGACAGGTGTCATAAATAAATAACGGTGCTGATACATATAATCTGTATTCATTTTTTAAAAATGTTGCTGTGACTTGTATCTGATTGGTTGGTACAACTTTAATCCTCTTGATAAGATAGCTGCCACTAGTAAATGAAAACCATAAATTGAGAAAATTTGAGAACAGTAATGTTATTTAAATACCATTCTCAAATTCTTCTTTTCATGTCTCACATGTATTCAATCAAATGAAATGTTGATTCATTAAGATACGCAACTTGAAAAAATATTTTCATCAAAATATGACAATTAAAGATCAAAGCAGGTATACATTGGTATGATGTCTTTATGTGATAATTATTCTTCTTTAAGTTAGCTTCCTCAGTATGAAGTTTTAAAGCTTGATCCTCTAACAATAATTTGATTCCATTTTATGATGAATGTTTATTCCGTTTCTTAGCTTATTTTGCATCGACCGCCAACTTTTGGCACACACACCCTCGCATGGATTCCGTCCAGAAGATAATATAATTTACGACATTTTGAATTGTTGTAAAATGTGACAGTTTTTGTAACAGTTTCTTATCATCGATATGACATTGATGAATAAATGATGACTGAAGGAGGGACACACAATGTTGCACAACAGCACAAATGTCAAGTAGCTAAACTTGTGTGATGAAATATTTATGGCCGTCGATCAGTTCACAATAACCAGTGACAGTTTGGTATTTACACTATTGTACACTTTGCAAGACCAGTTTATGTTCTCTATAACTGAATTAATATATGGAAATAATATAAATTTAACAACTCCCATAAAACATGAGGCACATTGCTATCAAGTGGCAAATACGCTATTTGCCGACCGAAAACATCATCATATAAATCACACAAAAACGTCCTAGTAGTATTTGGCCACAAGGCGGCGCCAGCAGTCGAGTCGCATGGAGGAACCAGCCTTGCGGATATAAAGTCGAACTTTCCTTCATTCGAGATCTTAAAATCTCAACCCAAGTACAACCGATCATACAAGGCGCCCTTCAAGCTGCCATACTTTATCCAATGGATTTATCAAAAAGTTACTTTACGATATTGTTTTACGTTTTGTAAAAAAAGAGGCCCGCTTCGAGAAAATATGTTTGTAATTTTTAACTGAGAGCAATAATAGTTATATTGCTCTCAGCTTTTAAAGATAGTTACAATGATTTTGATCGGACAGATCTCTCATAAAATTACTTACCTATCACCGAAAAAGGATGGATTGTCAAAAGGGGAATGTTCAATTTGCATTGCGGTCAAAATACCTGAGATTTCTGGTCAAAATACTTGAGATTTTTGCCATCTCCTGTCGGATGAGGGAGAAGATGAAAAAACATGTGGCACGTCTGCAATCTATGTGTATTGTTATCCAGAAATTGATCACAGATTACACATATATTTCCCCTAGATATATGTCATATACACATATATTTCCCCTAGATATATGTCATATGCACATAGATTTCCCTTAGATATATGTCATATGCACATAGATTTCCCTTAGATATATGTCATATGCACATAGATTTCCCCTAGATATATGTCATATGCACATAGATTTCCCCTAGATATATGTCATATGCACATAGATTTCCCTTAGATATATGTCATATGCACATAGATTTCCCTTAGATATATGTCATATGCACATAGACCGCCTCAGTAGGAAAGATGGAACCCCAAGATATATTGAATATATAGTGAACTAATTTTTTTTATAAAGGTTCCTTGATTAAGATTACTTTTATTTCATTGAGGTGTAATTTACCAATTTTAAATCCCAAAATGGCCATGAATCGCTTTTAGATTAAGCACTTATTTAATTTTAAAGAGAGAAATCTATCCTGAATATCGTAAATAAATAATAACAAACGTAACCGTCCCGTGGGCATTGCATGTTTAGAATTCCTCAACTTATTCCTGCCCGGGAGTAGGGCTCATCTGGGGTAGTACCATATATCTAGGGGTGCATGTCTCGTATATCTAGGGGTGTATATGTATAGATAAATCCAGGGTGGCAAAAATGACCAAGACTGGTCATTAGGAATTCATGATCGTTCAATGGTGTATTTTATAAAAGCAAATATGCATGATAAATGTCAGATAACAATGAGAAACACTATTTTGGCATTATGTTCTTCTGACACCAGAATGGAGGAGGTGTATGATTTATTAATGAAACATACAGCATGGGGATATCACAGGTGAAGTGCATAATTACTAGTCAATCAAATGAATAAATGCATGACACAATTAAGCATGTAGAAGAAGTGTGAAATGTAAGAAAATATAGATTCATTACTATTATCATGTTAAGTGAAATGTCCAACATCTCTCTCAAAATCTCTTCCAAAAGACAAAAAGAAATATTTTTTTCATGATCAGGGTCATTTTAGCTGGGTATTACCAAATTAATATTACGGTAATATTAATTTGAAATATTGGGTAATTTACCCAATATTTCAAATATGAAGTATCTCATATTTACGCCTGAGGAAAAATAAATAGGAGAACAATGGAAGAATGCTTTATTGACCATATCATAGATCACTCAGGAACAATGCTTCATTGACCATATCACAGATCACTCAGGAACAATGCTTCATTGACCATATCATAGATCACTCAGGAACAATGCTTCATTGACCATATCACAGATCACTCAGGAACAATGCTTCATTGACCATATCACAGATCACTCAGGAACAATGCTTCATTGACCATATCACAGATCACTCAGGAACAATGCTTCATTGACCATATCATAGATCACTCAGGAACAATGCTTCATTGACCATATCATAGATCACTCAGGAACAATGCTTCATTGACCATATCATAGATCACTCAGGAACAATGCTTCATTGACCATATCACAAATAACATAGGAACAAAACTTCATTGAGCATATCACAGATCAGATGGGAACAAAGCTGATGCCAATGATGATGTCTGGATTAACACGTGATCAGATGGCTGGTGTGGTACTTTCACAAAGTTCACAACTTCTTCCATCAGTCTGCAGGCATGGAATACATCACTTTGATCTAAATACCGTGATCAATATAAATGTCACTTGGGATTTTATCTGCATGCCCCATGCAAAATTCATACAAAGCAAAGAAACTGCTCTCAACATGTTACTTGCCAGTCCATGATTTGCTGGGAATCGATGTCCACTTTGTGTGTGTTGAGACAAATACAAACATCATCACAATGCCCCAGCAGGGGCCCTTGCCACCCATTCTGTCATTATGAAACATATCAATCGCCCAAGGTAGCCTGGGCCACTAACTGTTGCATTATGGAAGACAGGACAGAGCACATGACTGAACTGTTTACTTGGGGTGGTCACCCATGGTTATAACAACTCGTTCCCTGAAACGGACTTACCTTTTCTGATCATGTTAGTCAACAAAACCAATTTGGTTGGGACTACGAACATTGTTTAAATCGTCTTATGCAGCATTGCCTACTTACAACAAACCAATTTGTATCTGGTTTCATTTGTGTGTACAGGATATGACATTTTACAGATTTCTAATTTTAAGACTAAGTTTGAAAATCAAATGAACGAGGACTTTCACATTTGATTTATGCTAGATTATTGATATATTTCAGGATAGGTGGGGATAAGCTACAATTAACTGTCAATAATTATTATAATCAAACATTTATATTAGTTGAAGATCAACTGCCAAATGACGAAGTTTTTAACTAATGTATCTTAAAAAATACATATTATGACATGTTTTTTCGTAAGCAAATATCAATGACTTTGGACTTGAAAATACTGGAGTAAGGAAAAGTTGTCGGGGATTAAAAAGTTGAACAAGGCAGAGCGACGAAAGCATTTGCACCTTTTGTATTACTATGAAAATCATTTGTGATACCAGTCATCAAGTTGTGATAGTACCGAAATAAAATGGTCGAATATTGCATCAAAATCTATTATGTCCTAACAAGAAAAATATTAAGGTCTCTGGAATTGCTTTTCATCAAAAATGAAAAGCACAGCCCCTTATTATAGATTATATTTTCACAAACCACACACATTATAGATTATATTTTCACAAACCACACGCACACACTTACACACACATTTAAATCATAACAAATACCAGCGATATTCCCATTGGAAACCTGTTTATTTGCATATCATACATTATCTTTGGTATGGACTACATATGCATGTCTCACTGTGATCATTATTCGCATGTAGATGTGTTGCTACTGCAGGTATAACCTGTGTGTACTAAAGTCTGGTCTAGGACTAGCTGCCCTTCCTCCCACCCTCCTCATGGCATTTACAGCTGAGGAATGGGATTCAGGGCTGTCCAATCTCATAGCTTAGCATACACTGATACAACCTGCAACATTCATTAAACAAAGCACACTGGTAACCAGAATAACAAGATATCAATTGTTTGTAAAAATTGGATTGAACATGTATCAAAGTCAAGAAAAAACATCATAATTATACACATGTTGTCATTATCAATAATTACACCAATATTTGATCTATCTGCTTGTTAATAATTATTAATTACAGTGGATTTTTATAGATTTACATCATCACATTTTCATTAGATGTTCAATTCATAACTATAATTAAATATCAAATTTTTTTAAAGATCAAAAATAGTTCAACTCTGAATCAAAGTATACAACAAGTTTACATATATCGCTACAGAGTGGTACAAAAAGGTGATCTTGTGTGTGATAATTCCCTAATAGATAGCACCTTGCTTTGGACCACTCTGTATTTCTGCATGGTAAAGAGAACGTTTGTACAAAGGTAACTCAACATACCACAACTCATGCAAGTCACAAGATAATATGTACACTATATTACCCTCAATCATGGTTTAATCCAGTTCTCACCTTTATAGTTTATCATTTCCACTTCATGAAGAATGTAATAATTTTGCCAAGGTAATTCCAAATTTGAAGAACAAAAAATGGGCATATGTACATGAATAAATTGCAAGGATTTGATTTCTTGTAACTTGTATAAATCGTGGTGGGGCCTAAGCCTTCAGGAGATGTCTGATCTCCATCAAACTGTACAATGTAGGACACTCCACAAAGGCTTCCAGCCCCAAAGTACAAAGTACTGGCTCACATCTTCTAGTTGATCTATCCACTTATTCACAACTGGAAATAGGTAATATCAATTGTCTTAATTTACAATTACAGTTATTGTTCTCTGTGTGCTAATAATAGTACAAGAAATACCAATGTACTGAAATCAGTGTGTGTTCAAAATATGACTTTTGTACTCTCTTTTTTATATTTATTTGTGTATTATTTATTATTCATTTATTTGAGGTAGACATGTCACGTCCCAGCCCTGATAATCCACTAAGGGAACAGGCACATTGAAGTGTAGCAAGCATACCATATATCCACACAGGCTACAACCCTGTCATCAGGCGGTCCTCTCTCTACGTGGCATCAGATGTGTGCAGTTGTATGCAGCAATGTGGACATATGACACACTCATAGTTTCATATACATTCATCTTAATGTGAAAAATGCAACAATGGGACTTCACTTCTTAAATCAGCCGCTTCTGGATGCAGTCCCCTCCCTTGAGTTGCCAATTATTACAATAAATGTTCACAAATAATGACCGCTCCCTGAAGGACAGAAATGGACAATTGTGCAGGTCAAGGTCACTCCTGAGAACCACTGCTCAGTGCCAGATCATGGTCAAAGACTGACCAATGGACCGCCCAAGTAGTGTCCTTGAACTCACAATGTATCTGCAGCAAACATAGACATACGGAGGGCAAGCTCTACATGCACAAAAGAGGCAATATGGCCTCCTCCTCATGGCTTATAATCTAAATTTAGATCACAATGACCTACTTTCCAGATACAGAATCAATATACACACAATCTTTTTAATTAAACAGAAACAATTGGTATCAAAGAGAACTACTGAATCTTTCGGTTGAGCAACCAATCCTTTGTTGATAGTATACACTAACAATATCATAACATCTGAGTTGGGGACATTTATTTTCTCCTTTATACCTTTCAAAAATTGCACGTTATTGTCCCAGGAAAAAGAAAGGGAAATTTTTTTCCCAATTTCCAACACATCATCATATTCCCCACAACTCGCCTAACAATTCATTCAAAAATCTTCATCAAAAATGAGAAGATCATAAAATGTATGCAGAAAGTGTAAAAATGGCTACGAATGAGAAAAAAACTTCTGTACAACAGAAAAGTTACCAGGACTAACTACAGGTAAATGATTGATACAATATACACATGAGACGAAGCACCAAGACAAGATTATTATTAAAAATTAAAATAAACATAACATATTCAAACATATACCTTTTCATTTTCAATCTAGTGTTGAACTCTCTCAGAGTATAAATATCTTATCACAGACTTATGGTATAATTCACCTTACAAAAGTTCTCACCCCTTTTCATGTTTCTCTTTCCCGAGATCAGGCACATGAGAATACACCTTCATACTCTTCAGTATCTTGCTCTCTCTTTTCCGGTTTCTTCAATCAAAGTTTACCAAAATGAGGATAATATTACATAATCATAAACCCATGACAGAATATGTTACACATGATCTGTATAGTACAGGTACAACCTTGTTACAAAACACAAAAAAAATGGATGAGTAGACCGTAAAAGTACAAACACAGGGTATACTACTCCATAAGTACTGGGGTGGATATATCTGGGTCAATGGGTCACCACCTTTCTACCCTAACCATTATAAGTATTGTTGATAATTGTTATGGACTTTAAGTCAGTTTATGGCTATGCTTGTAATAACTTAATATAATCTATTAAATATCTAAGAAATATACAGCTTTGATATAATACAATTAATTTCCATTGCTTTGTTTTAAATTATGCTTCTTCATCTTACAGTAATATTGAACAAATTTACTAAATTGTCAGTTTGAGACCTCTCAAATTTAGCAAAGATATCTCCAATAATCACAATATAAATGATATTTACCGTGTGATTAACAAGTGTTAGACAGTAAATACATACTTTAGAATTTTTTTTTCAAATCAGTCAACTTAACATCCAGGGATTATAATGTAAGTTTGTATAAAATATATCACCCAGCCTTCACGAGTTTAAATTTGATAATGAAAGACGAATATAAAATGGCAAAGTTATGCATAATGTGCTGGATTCTTTGAAATAAAGTGATTAAAGCCTATTTGTCCAGCATGATTTGCAGTAATATGAGTTATTGTTCTGTCAAAAACTACTTCCACCCTCAATAAATAACATAAGAATCTTCCAAAATATATCCTTAAACTTCTTTGAATGACGATATCTTTCATCAAGCGACAAAATCAGAGAATGGAATTTTAAAAGGTTGCCCATTGTAAATTCCTGCAACAACTGATGTTGAAGTTGTGAATGCATTGTGGTTTATCAGTTAACACATGACTGAGTATGGGAAGACAGTGTGGGCAGGGATCTGTACCACAACATCCACTTCTCCCAACCTATTACCCACAATTCATTGCACTCTGCATACCAAACCATAATGCTTTTTATTTTGGACTTAGACGTTAGGAATAAAGCAAGGTTTGGGTTTTGACAGAACGATTACTCTATAGTTTGCACCCTACCATCTTTTAGACTTTTTTTCCGTAATATTCAAATGTCTGACAAAACACTAAATCCAACAACAAACAAGAATACAACGTAACCCTTACCCATTGCCTTTCTAGCCACTGTGTGAATATTATTGTGTAACAATACAGGTATCTCTATTACTGGTATACAGGTCGCTATACAAATGGTACATAAATGATCACTACAATGTCACATTTAGAACAATTGGTACATCTAGCTTCACATTGGTGCGGCACATAGTTTAATTACAATCAAAGCACAAAAAGGAACAATCTACGTCTTTTGGGTCACCAATAGGATGTGTGTCGTGTCTTGACATCTGTGAAATGCTTGTTAAATTCATTAACTGAAAAACTAATCTTGGAAGGTATAAATGTTATGATTTGTATGTTTATTTGGGTTAAGCCAAGAGATGACTGTAAATTTAATTCATTAATATTTATGTAACTAGCGGACACTGAGAATAACGGATTGTTTTGTTATATATGTAACTCATGTAATTTCTGCTGGTGAATTTGTAACCCATAACAAACAGATCTGTTTTCTGATTGGCTGAATAATGGCACACTCACAGTAACCAAGGTCACAACATTATAACATTTTTAAGCACATATACTTAATTGATTTTAAAAGTGGATTGCAATATGGGATATTTCATTCTTTGTACAATGTGAACAGGTGTAGCATAAAAAGAAGCCACACAGCATGTTGCTTGAGGCCACTTTTTCTTGTTTTACCCTGTACTAGGATCTCCTGAGGTTGAACTCTTTATAGGTCTGTTCTATGGTTATTTTCTGGCCGTGCTTTAACATAAAACGAAGGCTTTACCCTAAATATGATTATAAATAAGCCTATTATCATTACACCGATTCTTTCATCAATGATAAGAAACCTTCATGAACAGCTTATTCAGTTGATGTTAAGCATCTATACTTCACTTCAACCATCCATTAATCTATCATACTTATTATTTTTCAGAGCATTCATGTTCAAAATTAACAATTAGCAAGTCTTCTCCACATAATACCTTGAGAATTACATGCTATAAGAATACATGTCTATGCATATTTGGCAGAGTTGAACATGAATGCTCTACTTTCTAAGGTGAACCTATTTCATCTTTGTTCACTTCTCATTACAAACCATTGTTAGTATATGGTATGCGGGAAAACAGAGCCCCAATATTGGACAGATAACAACATAAACAGAGTGCTTCTTGCAAGATAGGCTGCAAAATGTTCGGAAGTCTGGTATGGGCAGATAATTATACTGTGGCCTGATTAATAAAACTATATCATATGAAACTGTTTGACACCTATATTGGTATTATGTGAAAAGAGGGAGGTTACTCTTCAGAATCGGGAGGTATGTTTATATATCCAGTGCTGTGAGGTCACAAGGTCCTTTCATTTTCAGCTCTCTCCACTGCACAGTTCTCGTGAATATTGAGGTATTTTCATCCAATCACAATTCTCCTGAGCAGCCTTCTGCTGGTCAGACATATTGAGCGTAAAGCTAATCTTACATAGATTTCAGTGCCTAAATGAAGATGCAAAACCTTAAAGCTTTAAGATCAGCATATTGGAGTTTACATCTGCTACTCTTACTACTTTCTGATGCTTGAAGGAACATTTTTCTTTGATCAACACATCTTCAGCATTTTGAATATGTGTATACTTTTCTTTACAAATTTCCTTTAAGTGACTAACTTATAAGTGTTAACCTATTTGAGTTTTTCTGTTTCAACATAGCAATTCGAATTTTCAAATTAAAACAAATCCAAATCATTTTATCAAATCTTACTTTGAGACTTTTAAGTGGAATTTAACTTGTTCATAACAGAAGGTGACAAGCGTCCAATGTAAATCAATGTATACCACATAATTTCAATCACCTTTCTATCTATCATGAGGTGCCTGTAAACATTGTACCCGTACCTTGATTTCCTTGTCCATCTAATATTAAATTTTCCTAAATGTTTACATAATAAACATAATTCATCTTTCTACATAACGTTTATGCTTGATAAAAGATGGTGTGATTCTGTGATTATTCAAACCATTGCTTTTTTTTCTTGTGAGTTTGAATGATTGGATTTTAGGAGATATGCAGGTTAGAATATAAGTGTACACATTGACATATTGAAGTTATCACTTAACTGGAAAGAATGTGCAGAACTGATTGGCATAATAATGTGAAAATCTGATTAAATGTATGTTTTGAAACAACATTGTTTGTTATTGTTTAATTGGTCACCACTGCCCCAACAGTCACTGACCCTACCTGTCTCACAAGCTCACATCAATGGAAACATCAAAGCCTTTTTTCCATCTAATATTAGGCATGCAGCATAAGAGATATGTACTTGAGTAAAGTACAGATTAACACGATAAAGATTTCACCATATTTGAAATTAATAGATATTTCCTCTTAAGCTATTAGAAAATAAAATACCACCACATCACTGTGTTACTGGCAAATGTCAATAGCAGATGCAAAAGATAACTAAAATATCAAAGAATCATATACTTTGGGTTTGTAGCACTTTGGCGAAACCTATTATTACGAGGTTTGATTACACTGTGACATGTTCTTGTTTAGGAAGCTCTTGATACAGGGCTTTGACCAGGAATATTAACACAGTTATATTATGCTTACTGACAATACCTTAACATTGTCATATAGGAAGTGATATTTGCTTTTTGACATTTTTAAAAAAAAGCTTAAAGAGTTCATTAATTCCTTTTTTGTCATAAAATATTAATAATAGTAAAAGGTAAAAGCAATTATTTTGAGTGAAAATTAGATATAACATATGAAAGGAATAAGGTTATGAAAAAAGACTGCACTGCCAGGTATGGTCATGATGCATGGATTAAGGTTGTACGAGTATGGTGTATGCAGGTAAAGTCTAGGCAATGGTTGCTATGGGTGTGAGATGAGTAAGTGAGGTCCGGCTATAGGTTGCTATGAGTGCGAGATGAGTTGGTGAGGTCTGGCTAAAGGTTGCTATGAGTTTTAGATGAGTGGGTGAGGTCTGGCTATAGGTTGCTATGAGTGTGAGATGAGTAATTGATGTCTGGCTAAAGGTTGCTATGAGTGTGAGATGAGTAAGTGATGTCTGGCTAAAGGTTGCTATGAGTGTGAGATGAATGGGTGAGGTCTGGCTATAGGTTGCTATGAGTGTGAGATGAGTAAGTGATGTCTGGCTAAAGGTTGCTATGAGTGTGAGATGAATGGGTGAGGTCTGGCTATAGGTTGCTATGGGTGTGAGATGAGTGTGTGAGGTCCGGCTATAAGTTGCTATGTGTGTGAGATGAGTGTGTGAGGTCCGGCTATAAGTTGCTATGGGTGTGAGATGAGTGTGTGAGGTCCGGCTATAAGTTGCTATGGGTGTGAGATGAGTGGGTGAGGTCCGCTACAGGTTGCTATTGGTGTGAGATGAGTGGGTGAGGTCCGGCTATAGGTGGCTATGGGTGTGAGATGAGTGGGTGAGGTCCGGCTAAAGGTTGCTATGAGTGTGAGATGAGTGGGTGAGGTCTGGCTAAAGGTTGCTATGAGTGTGAGATGAGTGGGTGAGGTCTGGCTAAAGGTTGCTATGAGTGTGAGATGAGTGGGTGAGGTCTGGCTATAGGTTGCTATGAGTGTGTGATGAGTGGGTGAGGTCTGGCTAGAGGTTGCTATGAGTGTGAGATGAGTGTGTGAGGTCTGGCTATAGGTTGCTATGGGTGTGAGATGAGTGTGTGAGGTCCGGCTAAAGGTTGCTATGAGTGTGAGATGAGGTCTGTGTGTTGGGGCAAGGCACATTGTGACATCACAGACTCTGTAGAATCTGTGGTGAGGTCTGTAGAATCTGTGGTTCAAGTGTCTACTTTTTCTTTGGTTTCATGTCTGCATTTTAAAGAAATTGATAAACACTTATTGATGCCATCTGATCTCTACTGGGAAATGTTATGTTATTATGTTATTTTTTTCTGAGAAATTCAGCAAACAATGATGACTGCAATCTGGTGTGGTTTGTGGCATCTGTTAATTGATGATTGTGAGGTAGACATGTTGTGCATACGTTAATACATGGTATCACTAATCATCAAGTCATTAGCCACTCATTGCCTGTGCAAGATGGCTATATTGCCATTCCTGGCACTCAATCTGAGCATGGTAAGGACTCATTCTCTGAGCAAGATGACAGGACTGCCATTCTCTATTTAATATGTCAAAGATGGCTAGGATATCGCTCATTCACTGTACAAGATGGCTGGGATATCACTCATTCACTGTACAAGATGGCTGGGATATCACTCATTCACTGAACAAGATGGCTGGGATACCTCTCATTCACTGTACAAGATGGCTGGGATATCTCTCATTCACTGAACAAGATAGCTGGGATATCTCTCATTCACTGTACAAGATGGCTGGGATACCTCTCATTCACTGAACAAGATGGGTAGGATATCACTCATTCACTGAACAAGATGGGTAGGATATCACTCATTCACTGTACAAGATGGCTGGGATACCTCTCATTCACTGTACAAGATGGCTGGGATACCTCTCATTCACTGTACAAGATGGCTGGGATACCTCTCATTCACTGTACAAGATGGCTGGGATATCACTCATTCACTGAACAAGATGGCTGGGATACCTCTCATTCACTGTACAAGATGGCTGGGATACCTCTCATTCACTGAACAAGATGGGTAGGATATCACTCATTCACTGAACAAGATGGGTAGGATATCACTCATTCACTGAACAAGATGGCTGGGATATCTCTCATTCACTGTACAAGATGGCTGGGATATCTCTCATTCTTTGTACAGGATGGCTCGATTACCACTCATTCTTTGTACAACAGGGTTGTCCTGCCATTCATCTTATCACAGATCAATTTACATGAGGATTTCTTTACTTTTAGAGCCTCTCAGGTGAGGATATCCTTGTTGTAATAGCACTCAGGTGAGGTACCAGCACTCATGTGAGGATATCCTTTGTGTTGTACTAGCACTCAGGTGAGGTACCGGCACTCGTGTGAGGATATCCTTGTTGTACCAGCACTTGTCTGAGGATATCCTACTTGTACTAGCACTCAGGTGAGGATATCCTACTTGTACTAGCACTCAGGTGAGGATATCCTTTGTGTTGTAATAGCACTCAGGTGAGGTACCAGCACTCGTGTGAGGATATCCTTTGTGTTGTACTAGCACTCAGGTGAGGTACCAGTACTCGTGTCAGGATATCCTTTGTGTTGTATTAGCACTCAGGTGAGGTACCGGCACTCGTGTCAGGATATCCTTTGTGTTGTACTAGCACTCAGGTGAGGTACCTGCACTCGTGTCAGGATATCCTTTGTGTTGTACTAGCACTCAGGTGAGGTACCGGCACTCGTGTCAGGATATCCTTTGTGTTGTACTAGCACTCAGGTGAGGTACCAGCACTCGTGTCAGGATATCCTTGTGTTGTATTAGCACTCAGGTGAGGTACCAGCACTCGTGTGAGGATATCCTTGTGTTGTACTAGCACTCAGGTGAGGTACCAGCACTCGTGTGAGGATATCCTTGTGTTGTACTAGCACTCAGATGAGGATATCACAATGACTGTTCTCATATGACTTGCCTATTCCTTATGTCCCACATATCAAACTTGATCGAACATAGATATTTTGAACACTGATATTCTGAACATTGATAATTGCCACAATACTGCAATTCTTTCAATTTTCCACGTAAAACCATTCTACGAAAATATATACATTGTTTCTGTGGAATTATGCTTGAAATTGTACATAATACAAAGATATGATACTTTGATTACAAGGTCATGGACAGAACACTGGGAGATTATTGCATGAATGGCTCTGCATCAGTTAATCCTGCAAACATAAAGGATGCACCCAAAATTTCCCACACAGCACCAAGTTATTGTTTGAAATTGAGATTATTTCAGAAGCACCCTCTAGTCGCAAATTTAAAGCTTTTATTTAAGGCATTCTTTTACAATAGCACACAAACTAGTGCATTGTGGACCCTAATATCCATGATGAGCTATATTCCACGATTACTCATCGTCCCTTACTTTGGGTGTCTGTCTATCCTGTAGAGGATTAAGTCCACTTTGCTTACACCCTATGGAAGATTCAAGAGAATCGAGGAGAAAATGCACAAAAATGAGGTATATGTTTGATTGATTTGCAAAGTTTCGTGCTTTCCTCTATCCTACAGATACCACTTTCTGCATTTAACATTTAGAAATGAGCAAATGTGATGTTTTTTATTATAGTATGGTGCAGAGTGTGTGGTGAGCATTAATAGAGAGGAAGGTGGTTGGTTGAGGTGTACAGGAGGAAGATGGAGGAGAACATTACTGCCTCATCATACTGGGGAATCACTACTCTAGAACTTTCTACTTTCTCGGACTGCCATACCCAATACATATGTGTGACTGTTGGGGCAACGCCAATAGCGCCACCTGCTGGTGACATCTGCCACTGAATATATGTGATATCGCGGCATGATGGGCAGAAAAGGAGACGCACAGACAGATGGCAGATGACGACCTTCCTACCAATGTGGCAAATACGAAAAATGAGAGCAGTATGCACTCTGTGGTCATGTGAGTTATCACATGTTTCAGTAACTTGTCACCTGACCTGTTACCATGGTAGCAAGGGTCATATAGCCATCTTGTTTTGCGTGGCAGGTCAAGTGGCCTTCTCTGCATTGAACTGAGCTCATTTTCGAGGAATGTATTTAAAGTTTGTACCTGACTTGTTAACAAAAAACGAAAACTATAATCTTATTTTATCTCTGGAATAATACCATTGATGAGAGTAACACATATAAAATAAAAAAAAGTGATGACCAAGTTCTCGATCAGCCTGTGGTGTGGGAGGTTGTCCATATCACAATGAAGCACTTTAATATTGCCGTGTAAGATTTTATCATATTACCCCCATTCTTGTAATTGAACACACCAATGAATAATTTCTACCCAAAGTTTCTACAATGTGTCATCACCGATTTGCACTTCTTTCATATGAGTCTGCAGGATACACATAGAGATTTTCCTAAATATGACAAAAAATAGACTACAATATATGTTCACGTCATGCGTGGCTGGAGTCTGAAGTTGCCTTTTCAGGTGCCTTTTTTCTGGGGCTGGAGCTGCTATTAGAGTCTGTGGTGGCGCCACTTGTGCTACTATTGTTGTTATCAGTTTTACTGCTCGAGGTCAGCACCTTGGAGGAAGTCACGGCCACTGCACTATCTACACTGATCTGGTCAGGTGCGGACCACCGTCGTTTGCGAGAGGGCGGTGGCTGTGAAGTGTCGCCACCTGATGGCGTGTGTATCAAACCCTCCACAGTCCTAGGGTAGGTCACTGAACCTAAGGTTGTAAAACCTCTCCTACTTGTCTCTGGAAGTAGCAAGTGTTCACTGGATGAGCGGGCACCATGGCGACCATCACGGTACCCATGGCTACCTCTCTCTGAGATCTGATTGGTTCTTTCTGAATCTTGCTCCCGAGAACTGAGCTCGGCAGCACGTGAGTTCACGTCCTTATGTGTGAGAGATATGCACACATCCCCCACTGACAACTTGTGGCATGTGAGCCCATAACGTTGGGATGTACGGTCTGGACTACAAGATGACCAACCTTGACCAAACACAAAGAACGGATGCTCCATAGTCGCCTCCACCGTCACCTGCAAATATAACGCAAAAACAATTCAATAAAAAATAATCTTGTATCACAGAGAGTGTAAGAAATTTGCCCTAGGCAAGCAACTTTTGGCCAGGGCCAGCAACTATTGATGTTTTTTCCCTACTATTTTCAATCATTTTATTGATTAAAATGGGTTCAGGTCAAGTAACAATTCAAACCAAATTTCAGACACTGATCATGGATATGAGTAATTACCAAAATGAATGTGGTTTAATATAAAAGTCATTTTAATTGCCCAGGCCTATTCTCAGACTGAGGTTTAACACCCCCCCCCCCTTTTATCAGACTGAGGTTTATCCCCCCCTTTATCAGACTGAGGTTTATCCCCCCTCCTCCCGTGTCAGATTTAGGTTTCTCCTCCTCCCACGTCTCGTCGGGACTTAGCGAGCCATGTCAGATCATACTCCAGGTATGCAGCATCATCCCCCCCACCCCTTCCCCCGTTTCTCCTCCTCCCACGTCTCGTCGGGACTTAGCGAGCCATGTCAGATCATACTCCAGGTATGCAGCATCATCCCCCCCACCCCTTCTCCCGTTTCTCCTCCTCCCACGTCTCGTCGGGACTTAGCGAGCCATGTCAGATCATACTCCAGGTATGCAGCATCATCCCCCCCACCCCTTCCCCCGTTTCTCCTCCTCCCACGTCTCGTTGGGACCTAGCGAGCCATGTCAGATCATACTCCAGGTATGCAGCATCATCCCCCCCACCCCTTCCCCCGTTTCTCCTCCTCCCACGTCTCGTCGGGACTTAGCGAGCCATGTCAGATCATACTCCAGGTATGCAGCATCATTGATAAGTACACAACATGGAGTAGACTAATGGTTACAGATCGATCAAGACAAACAGACAAAGCCTTTGTTGTCTGTGTGATCTCACTCTGCTGTCAGGTATCGCCACGCCACTTGTAGGTACGTCAATATATATATCTACACCACAATCAAATTACTCATATATCCATTCATTATACATTCACTTATATCACACATTCAAACACTGCTGATTATTAAATTCTGTTACAAATGTAGACAACAAGTTTTTATATCTATAATTTCCTGCAATATTGGACTTTATCTTTTAATATTCTATTAAGGAATCATTTTATCCTTTAAAATAAGAAAGATCAACACTTTTATACATCTAACCGAGGAAAAAAGTAAATGGCTGTGTGAGGCTGAGTATGTGACTGTCAGCTTTGACCACAAAGTAAATGGCTATGTTAGGCCAAACATTGGCTAAGTTTTTTTGATAAGATGGTAGATGCAACTGGATGAAGGCTTATATATAAGGCAACTGGTGAAATGAGGACGGGCAAATTCAGACATCAGATGACTCGATAACATTGGATGCACGTTTAGTATCTATATTACACAAAGAGTCAACTAAAATATATCGATCGCAAACAGAGGCATGAACGATATCGTGCCATTAAGTCTTGTGTGAGTATGTGGCATCTTTGCAGCAATAACAGAAGCTGGCTGGGCAATCCCCATTTGTGGCTATGATTGTCTGCGTCTCATATTGTACCATCAGACCCTGGGTAACACAAGATGCTTTTATACGTGGCACCCATCTCGGCGGCCTGGCCCGTCTAAGCCGTGTGTGATGTTACAGCCATCTGATCACTACCACTGGACAATGCTCAACCTTCTACAGAAATCGTTTCTTTCACACCCTGCCTGATTGGCTCAAAGATACGGTTACTATTCTACGAACGGCCGGCGTTCACAATAGCGTCTACCGTGGAGGTGTTCTGTACAAACAAGGCGGTCGTGTTGCCGACGTCTGTGAGCGCTTGTCTTCACAGAGGTCTTGTTATCACTAATAGCCCCCATCTCAATGCCCAAGCAATCTGCAGATGGAAACAGCAATATACAGCCCAATCTACCGCAAAATTGCTGCCTCTATTGTTACACGTGTAGACTTGACACATCTTCTCTCCACATTCTACAACAAAAGATACTCATTGATGAATCACTGACCAAATACATATATCTTATAGCGTCAGCTTTAGATTCAACAATTTCTCATATTTCCACATCAACTGCTGATAAACAGATATGAGCTTTTAATTTGCTCTCTCTATTTCCTGTGTCCCCTGTTAAAGTCATGATCCCAACATTCTCCCTCACCTCCAACATTCTGTATTCTTAGTAAATAATCAATTGTCAGAATACAATAGAAACAAGTGGGTGTCTTTCATCCAAATTTTTTATTTGATTCATTGTGAATGTCTGAATACAATGGATACATACTGATTTTCATTATTAAAAATTGAAATTTGATTTGACTAATTTGGTACAAATGAAGGTATGCAAGTCCAATTCAAATTACTTTGTCAGACCCAGGCCTACTCTATGGTCTTTGTCCTTTACTCAAGGTTATATGAAATGACCTTCACAAAACATTGTTATTTTGTTGAAATGACCTTGACCTTGACCTATGAGTCAGATGAGTAGAACATTTGATCATAAGATGGGATATTCTACAGGAGCAGAGTAACTCAGCTATATCTCTGTGATGTGAAGTAGGGCAAGCATCGCCTGTGGTGTGGTATTGACCAGTGGTCATTAGTACACCTACACACAGATATGGGGCAGGGAGTGGTCAGCGGTTAATGGTGTGTCCAGTAGTGTGTCCAGATCCTGAGCTGCTGACCACCTTGCTTCTGCACACTCCAAAGTGGCCCTGTCTAAGAGGCTGATCAACTCCCCAAATGGATACCTCACAGGTCTACTCACCACCTACTAAACAAACCCGCAGCTTCCCTCGCACACCATTCACGCCACAACATTAGTCTATATCCAACCCATTTTCTGATCAATCCCTACTTTAATGTGGCCTTTTTGCTCCTTATAGTTACCATGGTAACTGATGTCCACTTGCCTGTGTGGACTCTTTCTCACACACATTCTCTGTAAATGTACTATTGCCCTTTTGTGTCTAATTGTGCATGCTGCGAAGTGGCTGTCGTCTGTCTGTCTGTCCGGGCTGCTGTCCACTCAGACGGTTGAGTGTTTTTATCAATACTGGACAAATATATTTACGCAGTTTGTCTGTCGATCCTGTGATCTCCACAAACACTGGTTTGCCCATATCGCTGTCCACAATGGTAATGCACAACGATATGTGATGGCTGTCCAAGGAGCAACACACAGCGCCCTCCGGAGGACAAGAAAGGAAACACTTCAGACAAGGTCTGACATACAGATGGCCACATGAGTGACAAGATCATCATTGAAGATGCCACATGAAAAGCTAGCATTCCTCACATGCTGGGACTGATGTCAGGGACTCACAGGGATGGGCAGCATCAGATATGGTCCCTCAGAGGACCATTACTGTTTATGGCATGTTAAAACTTTGCTTTATTCAAGGACTAAATTGTACAAATCATACATCTAAAAATGCTCAAAGCTCAATTCTCTTTGAGAGCCTGACCGGTCCAGGTTTGACCATCTGGTGTCGGATGGCCACCTGTGCTCAACTGTGAGGGTGGGGTCCCTAGTTGTTCAAAAAGCTGTTGAACTTTGGTTTAAAGTTGGGGGCGCAGTTAGGGCATAGTTTGTGCGTAAAAGGTATGCAATTGCTCCCAGAGGGCATCGCAAGCATGACACTGTTGGCCCCGGCAGGACAGGAAGCCTGCGTGGTGGTATATAGTTGTGTACACAAGAGCCTAGTGGCTGCCACAGCCAATGTCTGGGCCGTCTGGGCCGCCCTGTCTGGATACTGAGCTACTCACAATCCTTGTCTTATCAGGTCTGGGTGAGTGTGGGCAGTGTGGGGTGATGGTGCGGCATGCCCAGTCCACACCAGGGTCTCGGTCAGCAAACATGACTGTGTTGACACAACTTGTTGGTGCATCCCAGCATTAAACTTGACCAGACTAGACCCACTACCTCACGCTCCGTGTAAATGGCCCACTTACCACTCACCTTACCCTACAACAATTGCTTCAGCACCGTGCACAATTCTGCTGTTATGCAGCTACTTTTGTGTGAACAGAAAAAAAAGCTGGCACTTGTGACATTGGTGAGTAGGTACGTATGGCAGTGAGGTAATTTACAGGCCTATATATTGGCTATATCACAGTTTTACATCATTGATCATACTCACGCAAATCTCTATTGTGCTGGATATGGTGATGGCCATCAATTATTCCTGGATCAACTGCTTTCTGCAGGGTGGCAAAGGCCCTTATGTTACAATGCTAATACTTTATTGTCTTTTCACTAAGCTGACAGGAATCCAGAAAATGATACAGGAACTGAATATTTTCCATTTAGTAATCTATAATATCAGAGTGGAATGTCATATAATGTTATTCCATCATGATATTCTGTCAAGTATCATTTAATATGTCCCCCCATCCCTCCTAAACACATTAATGCATATTTGTGCCACAAACCTTGAAAACTATGAAGTTTCAGTATTTACATACAGCGATTATATCAATTCCTGGGTAGTTTAAAAGATATTTGAGAGTTTTATGTACCTGCACTGATACTTTCGTGATCACAACACAATGATTTATCCAGTAATTGAGAACAAATTAAGGTTTTATGTCAAGGTTATGAACGGTTATGATTCTTGGGGGAAATTGTGGCCATTTGGGCTGAGTTTTAGGCCAGTGATATTGACTTGTAGGCTCAACACTATCGCTACTATTACCCCATCTGTGCATGAGTATGTCATAAAGCCAGCCAATACAGCCGGGCTGACCAAAGCTGTTGAGGACGACACGGCCAATACGGTCTGACTGACCGAAGCTGTTGAGGACGACATAGCCAATATGATCGGCTCACATGTCCCACGCCTGGTGGGTACGGTGGCATGTGATGGCGTGTACCACTGGCATGGCGTGCACCACCGGTACTGCGAGCACAGCCTCTACACAGAGATACCTAATTGCGTCCTCTATACCTTTGCTGACTCAACATGGACACTCACATGAGCTATTTGCCCGTGCTAATTGTCTGCCACAAGAGCCGGTCTGCCCCACCACATACACCATCTCACAGATACTGTTTCACCTTATTACACAGACAAAATAAATTTCACAACTAGTTTGTCTTTGGGTATGGCTTTGATACCCAGACAAGAGCCTGACTTCTTTCACACCTTTCCCATTTGTTTTGTGACTTGATCAAGTCACTGATGCTGTTCACACACTTATACATCAGGAGGTCCCCTATATTTCAACGCTATCTTAAAGGTAAAATAAGCCCCTTACATTATCCTTTAATACTTTTGTTCACATGTTTTCATAAAAATTGTGACAATCTCAATTTTCATTTTAAAAATACCCAACAAACTGTCAGTCTCGTTCTATTGTCTCAGAAAATCTGAAAGTATATCTAAGACGTCTTAATGCATATTATTTTGCCTTTATCCCGACACTGTCGACATTGATGCTGTGACAAAGCTGGTGAGTAGGGTAATCATGCTGGATCCATAAGGACCTTGGTGTGTGCCATTCATAGGTCCGTCAATAATACAATATCTAGCCCAGGGCACTGTCGAGTATCCGCTCTCATGGCCAAACTCACTGATAATATCTGATACTGTATTGAAGACATTCCATTACCAAGTGTCATCTTCCTGCATTTACCTATCGCATTATAATGCTTCGCCTTGGGCCTCAGTCACTTACACTTCAAGGCCCGCTCAATTCTCCAAGACGTTTAAGTAATTATGTATATCTTGTCCATAAATTGTCCGATCCATGCCAATTTTTTGTCACAGTACGAGACAATAGGTGTTCACTTGCGGGCACAGAGGATACTTTTACTGTATGTGAATAACATTATATTTTCTAGGAGGTCATTTTAGACCCGATGCGTGACTGTCCTCAGAATTGATATCACGACCTCTTGTCAAAACTGCCATAGTGGCATTATTTGTTACCTCCATTACTTATCACCATTTCCTGAATTTCAAGACAAAATGCCATTACTTGTATACATACTATAATATATATATATATATATATATATATATATATATATATATATATATATATATATATATATATATATATATATATATATATATATATATATATATATATATATATTGTCTAGCTCAATACACAATTTAAACTGTATATTTGATTTCAATATGTTATTTCAGCCGATCCACTAATAGCAGATTTCTGGCGAATGACACCCAGCAAATTGATATCAGCTGATTTTAAAGTGCATACAAACCTCTAATATCAAAATATTAATGTAAAATATCATGTGTGTTAGATCAGTTATATGATCTATAGTATCTGTGATAATCCTGGGCTGGACATCTTCTGTGACCAAGGCTTTTGTATTGTGTCTTTTTTGAAAGACTTTATATGTATAGGTGGAATTCATAGGGTGTGTTTCCACGTTCTCATTTGGAACGTCACCGGACAGAGAGTTTATTTTGTAATCACAGTGTATCAGTGTTTGTGACTGAGAGAAACCTACAAAATACTTTACGCAGGTGCTGCTGACCTTGTCATCTCCCACAGACATCTCTCACTTCTCTACTCCTCCATGTCCACACTTTCTTAAACCATCTTATTATAGCCCTCGTCTACATTGATACCACCTTATTATAGCCCTGGTCTACATATAAACCATCTTATTTTAGCCCTGGTCTACATTGATACCACCTTATCATGGCCCTCGTCTATATATAAACCACCTTATCATGGCCCTTGTCTACATTCATACCACCTTATCATGGCCCTTGTCTATATTGATACCACCTTATCATGGCCCTAGTCTACATTCATACCACTTTATCATAGCCCTCGTTCACATCCATACTATCCTATTATAAGTCTACACCCATGCCACCTTATTATAGCCCTAGTCTACACCCTGGTCTACAACAACATAATACAAAGTGTTAGTTGACATCAAAACTGACTTATCATAGCTCTGATCTACATTCAAAATTATAACATCTGTCCAAAATTATAGCATCTGATATTAGTCTTGTACTATGGAAGGTATGGTCAACCTTCCAGGACTGTAGCCTATTATAGTTGGAGATCTATAACCAGCTTTATATACACACATGTTGCATTTCGCTTGCATACAGCGATCCAGACGGCCCTGGACAGATCACCGCTGCTTCGATCACTAGACTCATTGATCTCAGCATTGGGTTTCCCCATCTGGTGGCGAGGATCAACCAGCTATTGTCCCTGTCTGTGTTTAACAATGGCCGCCCGTGTCGATCAAACCTCGACCTGCCAATCAGCATAGTGGAGGTATCTAATTGCTGATCCAATTTAGCAACACCACAACTTTTCAATATGTGTTGAGAGACAAATGCCTCATCCATGTTAATATGTCGGAATATATTCACACAATACCAGGTGACATTACATGACAGGGAATTGAGAGCTTTATTAATGACATACAATGCCTTTATGTTCAAGTTTGTTGACCTGATGAGAGCAAAGGACGAGCATTTTCTCTTGTGGCACATGTTAGGTCTTCACAACCTTGTGACACCTGATCTCATGAGATACTTTAAGTACATCAGCACACCTGTCATGTCAATCGGAAATAATTTGCCAAATACCTGTCCTTCGATGTCTTAATGTCTGGGCAATCAGCAATCAAACCTTTGTCCATGCTATGCAATAGCACAACCTTCTACTAGAACAATTTGCAGTTCACTGTAATATCAGATCACTATGTCAGCCAAGAATGCTGCATCTTCCTCATAAGAATTCAATGCTATGACCCCAAGACACCATCATGATTAAGAACACTATTCTCTGATATTATTAATGAAATAACTAAGCACTGAGATATGTAATAAATGAAATGTTGGAATCCATTGTTATCCCTACAAGAGATCTGGGGTCAATATACTTTCCCCAAGATTCATACCTCAAAGCCACATTTCTAGGTAAGAAAGTCTATTTGTGATCCTTTCCATATACATTTAGAATAAAAAAAGGTTTTAGAAATTTCCCAGACCTATTTAAGCAAACTGAGTTGTCTTGAGATAGCCGATGTAGTGGTCAAGTGAATAGTGACGGGCCAATAGTGAGTCGGTGGTCAAACAGATGTGGGTGAATACACTGGAGCAATCTGAGCAGGCTTTGCCACTGTATGGAGTGTGTGGCGGGTAAGTCGTACCATCCCCTGCCACCATTCACAACAACCTCCCAACGCCTCTTATCGGATCTTACAGAAATTGAGAGGAAATTCACTTTGAGCCAAGTGTGATTGCATTTCAGTCTTCTATTGACTGAGGAACATGAAGGTATCAGTGAGCGCTAAGTCTGGCAGGATCGCGGCCCAGACAGCCCGTGAAAGGAACAACACCTCAGCTATCGTGTGGGGTATTTCCTACCGACAATGCCGCGAGAGGAGCCACAATGGCGGCACTTCCAAGACCGACCTGTCCTCATCCTGTGATCCCAAAACAATACTTAGCGTGGATTAGCCGTCTCTGTCCCCCATACACGACATGACCGACAGCACCTACAGACAACCCGTAATCCCGTCTTTGCTGCCCGTTTCACACGACCCCCAACTGTGTCCAGTGATACAATACGGCGATGCATCAAACTGGAGGTGTGATATAAGCTGGCATTGTGAAACACTTTCCTCTCTGACTCGTCACTAACACCCGAATTAAGACCGGGATCTGTTCTCACAACCTTATCAGCTTGCCTGCCTTCCCTTGCTCACTTGTTCCTGCAGTCAAACCTCACCCACCCTCTTCTTCCCCTGTCACTCAAAGCCACTGCTGACACATACATAGTAGACCTCTCTCCCATCTCCCTGCATCTCTCTGCCTTAACAAAGATTGCATCACACTTTTTCCTTGAAAAGAGAATGTTTTATTCCTAAGATAAACAGCATTGAGGACATTAGGAGTTAACTGACCCTGTTCTGTTGGAACCCTGCCAAGCATTATTTGCATACTAATTAAACTTGTTGTGGTGTTGTTAATTGTAAGTGTCAAGAACAAATAAGGACAAATGAGTGTATACATTGATATCAGCGAGGTCATGTAGAGGTCATGCAAGGTCACAATCAGCTGAATGCCCTGAAAGAGTTGCCAAATTGTCATGTTGAGAGTCCAGCACAATGAGAGAGAAACAAACCAGTAAATAGGGTATGATGTCAGTTGGCAGTGAGTGCGTGCTACGTGCCACGGTGAGCAAGCATGATGTGCCACACTTGTACACACCCAATCTCACCCCCAGACTGTGTGTGTGTCTTGTGGTGTATTGTGACATGCCCGCAGGGAGCTACTGTGGCCTGGCCAGTTTTACAAATCTCAGGCACCTCGGCTCCACGCAGCACCAGTGAAAATTCTAATGGTGGAGGCTGAACAAAAAGCTGCACAACATCCAATTACCTGTGATTCTTTCGCAGCAAATCACCACAGATCATAGTGTGTGCAATGCATTTTCCTGTGTGTTTATCTCTTATGCTTTAATCTTAATTCTCATGATTTCTTATCCAATAAACAATTTATACAGATGTATACATCTTGATTTATACAACTTGATTGGTTCAAATACTTTTCAATTATTCAATTATTTCAAGTATTCTTGTTACATCACTGTAAGTCAATTTTTTATTTATACATCTCTCTCACACACATACATAGACATAAAAATATTTTACCATAGTTGATATGATTCTCAATTTATTCAGTTGATAAATATCAATACAATTGAAGTGTATTAGGTTTCTAAATGGAACTAAATAAAGGCAACAATTACAAGAGCCAGGAATGACCTTACGTGCGGCAGTGCAGTCCTGTATTGCCATCTTGCCAACCCTGTGTACTAATGTTTCAAGCAGGTCAGTGAAAGTCTACACCAATATAACCTCAAATCCAGTGCAACAGGAGGGAAACAGTCACTGTGCACTCATAGTGCTTTAATATAGTATAAAAAAGGTTTAGTTGAGATCATATTTTCCGATGGCACTGCAAATAAACAGCTTATTTGAAGTATTATCAAATCAAATGGCAACATAGCCAGTCAGCAGCACAGATAACGGTTGTATTGTTTGACAGCAACAAGAAGCATATTGTCAGAAGGAAATATAATGAATGATTCTTACATTACTGTGAGGGTGAGCACCACATTGTCCACCATCGACACATGCAAACTACTGTGACAGGTTCTAAACATCGCCCTCTGGTGGAGTTTGGGTGAGCACCTGAATATTGCTAGGTCACATGACTGTCAGGTGACCTTTGAGGTCAAGTTATAGGAGAAGAGGCTGGACCAGGTGAGGAATCAAACACAGGATATTCTATACCTCTAAGACGAGTGTCTACAGCACTGATGTCCCCCACAATAAAGGCAACACAGGAACTCTGTGCCATCTTCAACTTTCTGATGTCCTCACAATCCATGCCTCATCGCAATAAAGAACTGCGGCAATCAATAACATAAATGCATATTTGTATAAATGTATTTCTCAGCTCTCAAATCTGCACCACGACTTTGTGCCGTCCAGATACTCAAACAATGATGAATCACTCCTCAAAGATCCAATGCCTACCCAATCTGATCATGGTGTTGTTTTTAGACAATGTACGACTATTGAATAATAGCAAGTTATTTCCTGCAATATATAGTCAGAAAGCATGATTAATATTAAACATATGTGAGCTTTGTACCCTCTGCCAGTTGGAGCACCAGCCTCTCATCATCAGATTCACTCCTGTTATGATATCTCATGTACCGCTTGACCATCCTTCATTATCACCCTTCATTTTCACAAGATAAATACAACAGCTATACTCTCTGTGATATCAGCAATACCTCACCATTGGCCTTTTCAATCTCTATTGATATATATTTTTTTTATTGACCAATATATTCATTCCTTCCTGTTGAAACAAATGTTTGCAAAATTCACAAAGGCAGATGTCTATTTGGACAAAAATTGCTCTTCCTCTGCCCAGAGCTTTGTAGTCTTCTGTTTGAGAATTATCAAAAATTTAGGTCACTAGTTGGTTTCTAGGTTCAATGGGAAACTAGTTCCTGTCAATTTTTGCATCATGATTCACTTCTAAAGATGACAGAATCAAAGTGTTTGACATTATTTCATGCCTCTTATTATCTAAAACAGGTCTTCAGTATGTAGTAAGTAAAAACATTACAGTATTGACGCCGACATAAACAAGATCATTTTATTTAAACTGAAGTGTGAACCGCTTGCCAGAGGATGCCCACTACCCACCCTCAACTACGTAGCCTCAGTAACTGCTTATCAGAAATTGTGAATACCACACAATGCCAATTTTCTGGTAGATGAAATGAAATGCTTTGTCTATAAGAGCAACTGCATAATTTAAGTATTGGCCCCACAGAAACAATTAGCCTGGGACTGGCTTGAAGTAAGTATGGAGCGATTGTGACCTGTGTATTGATCTGCGAGGTGACCTTAGGCGGCCGTGCTACCAGTCTGACCAGCTAGTCGCTTGCTATTGATTGGGCCTATAAAGATAAACAATCGTCTGACGGGTGTCTAGCTCATACCTGCAGGCCTCACCATTTGTTACATGTCACAAAGGCAAATCTCTAATATATTTTATCCAAGCAATTTGTTTCCTTCACAAATTTAGACACAAGAAAAAAAATCTTGTTTCCCTTGAAATGCACTCGTACACATATTTTTGACAATAGATCTGGCTTTTTCATGGAAAAGATAAAGTGTTACCTTGTTAAAAAAAAGAAAAAAAGATGAGGATATGATAATAGGTGCTATTCCCCAAGAGGATTTAACTGAGTCTGCGTGCGTGGCAGGTATCAGAGATGGGTGATATTTACCAGACACACAGACAGACACATTGGTCGATATCTGCAGATCAGCAACATCCCACCATCAATGGCCATCTATGCTTTATACACTGATAACCGCTGACAATTGTCCGCATGTATATTCTCTGCCCCACAATGCTTTGCTACAACATATACATCCGTGCTCTTATAATCACTACACAAATTGTCGTCCGAATCCATTAAAGTTGTCCTACCAGGGTATTGTTTGCCTCGCCGATCAATACCTTATTGCTTTCTGCACTTTTTATGCTTGTAACTATCATTTAGGTCTTTGTATATGCGCATCATATGTGTACCTCAGAGGGGCTGCCTCATGCTTCATGTCCCGGCACAAACAATCAATGTCCACATATTACTGAGACACCTGCAATCCAACGATCGCTTGTGGCACAATGAAAAGCATCATTTGTTCCATTTACACCTGATGTGCGTATGATCTGTGCCTCAGGTGCCAGTGCCCAGGAAACACACCTTGTAAAACATATACACAGTCATAGATTATTGTGCGTACAAGGATAAAATGAATCTTTCATCACTATTATTCGATTGTGTTTCCATTCGCGTATAACACGAAACATCATCACAACTAACCAGAGGAATGCTTAAAAGTATGTGAAATCTTGTCATCATTTTGCTCTTAATGGTTGATTCATTGATCTTCCAATCCCATATAAAACATGCATACCCACCACCATATTCTCAAAAGCAAGTCAACATTGATATAACATATATTCTGCTTTGATGTTCTAAATGTGTGTCCACCCAAACAGCAATACTTATGCTCTCCACCTGAAATATTACTTATCTATGGAATTTAACAGGTAATACAAGACATTAGTGATTTACAATTTAGTCCTGCTTCTCGGATGCAGCTCACAGATATAGTCCCGTTCTTTACAAGCATTGAAATCTATCCCAGGTCTCCACACATCCCATACTACTTCACATGTCTGCATGTTATTGTATTTCATTTTAAAGTATATATTTATCATTTCTGGACACCTCATTCGATTACGGAAACATAAATAAAAAAAATTATCAAGGTAATTTTTTTCTCAAAAATTCTCACACTTCGTCAAGCTGTGTTAGAATACTTGCAATAGAATAAACAAAAAAGGCTTTTCGACATCATGAAAATATTGTCAGATATCATACGTGTTCACTGAATGCTCCAACATGTAACAACTCTGCCCTTTTAAAATGCTGATATCACAACCCTCCAATTTTGCACCCTGTCACGCACCAAATTTCAAACCACTAGCCTTGTAATTAATATTTGTATCCATTTCTCATCTGTGCACAAACCTCTCCTAATTTACTCTTCTGCAATTCAATGACACTTCCCTTTCTGTGGATCTCCCCTACACTCCTCCTCCCTGTCACTTCACCACACTCCCCCTTCCCTGTCACTCCCTCACACTCCCCCTTCCCTATCACTCCCCCACACTCCTCCCTTCCCTATCACTCCCCCACACGCTTCCCTTCCCTGTCACCCCTCCACACTCCTTCCTTCTCTATCACTCCCCCACACTCCTCCCTTCCCTATCATTCCCCCACACTCCTCCCTTCCCTATCACTCCCCCACACTCTTCCCTTCCCTGTCACCCCTCCACACTCCTTCCTTCTCTATCACTCCCCCACACTCCTCCCTTCCCTGTCACTCCCCCACACTCCTCCCTTCCCTGTCACTTCACCACACTCCCCCTTCCCTGTCACTCCCTCACACTCCCCCTTCCCTATCACTCCCCCACACTCCTCCCTTCCCTATCACTCCCCCACACGCTTCCCTTCCCTGTCACCCCTCCACACTCCTTCCTTCTCTATCACTCCCCCACACTCCTCCCTTCCCTGTCACTCCCCCACACTCCTCCCTTCCTTGTCACTTCCCAACACTCCCCCTTCCCTGTCACTCCATCACACTCCCCCCATCACTGCCACTCCCCCACATTCCTCCCTCCCCATCACTCCCCCACACTCCTCCCTCCCCATCACTCCCTCACACTCCTCCCTCCCCATCATTCCCTCACACTCCTCCCTCCCCATCACTCCCTCACACTCCTCCCTCCCCATCACTCCCTCACACTCCTCCCTCCCCATCACTCCCCCACACTCCTCCCTCCCCATCACTCCCTCACACTCCTCCCTCCTCGCCACTCCCCCACACTCCTCCCTCACCGTCACTTTCGCCCTGCGACTCCCCCACACTCCTTCTGTCACTTCAAACACTTTCCCAACACATCTTCACTTAATATCTACAGCACCTTTGGTGAAATCAAATTTGCATCTGCTACCGTAAACGGTGCTGCTGTCCTCCAAAGAAATAAGGTTATAGATGTACTTCTTGCATACTTACTTGTATCTTGTGCCATCCTTGGCAAGCTCAATCCTTGCATGCAGACTGAGATCCTATATGCCCTGTTTTATGCACCTCTCTCCACCTGCTCGGGAGACCCATCTCAGTAACAAACCAAGTGCGGTTGTGTTTTTCAAACAGCCCACGTGGGGCACTGAGTGATACTAACGTTACGCAAGGGATCGCCAACAAGCTTGCAAGCCACACCCGTGTGTATTTGGCCCTGATTAGCTCTCATTGTTTGGTGTGCTGGGATATAATAGCCCCACAACAAATGTCTGGGGACATTGATACGCAGCAGTTCTCATTCATCAACATCAGACGTCACAAACGCTCTGCCTTAGTACACAACAAACATCCAGATGCAAGGCAATTCTTGTCAAGGTCCTGAATTTGCTAGGATTTTAGCATACAAGCCTTTCTTTTGAAACTTCACTTGATTTTTTTTAATGAGAATATAATCACATACTTATAAAGGATAAAAGAAGGATAAAAAGAGTATAATTACATGTGTTTGAAGAGAGCATTACTATGTTAAGGCAAAGCTTAATG
Organism: Amphiduros pacificus; assembly: GCA_949316495.1. Classification (NCBI taxonomy): domain Eukaryota; kingdom Metazoa; phylum Annelida; class Polychaeta; order Phyllodocida; family Hesionidae; genus Amphiduros; species Amphiduros pacificus. The sequence continues at coordinate 49,501,466 of OX439001.1, read as the reverse complement.
TTGGGGATGAAGGTAATTAGAGACATACAAACAGCAGTACAAGCTGCCTTTTTTCGCTATTGTGAAACACGCCATTGTTTTTCACTAATGACATGGTGATATTTCTCTTGCCTTCTATTGTGTCGGACAATTAGCCTATTGTGTGGTGTTACAACAGAGCTATGCAGGGATCTAAACCCTGTGATTGCTAACAGACCTTCTTTTCTGATGATCAGCGACAAAAACACCAACTATCCTTCCCCCTCCATTAATAACCAAATCTTGATCATGTCTAATGCTCTACTCTCACGGGATGAGTATATATGTCTAAAGACGTCAATTACACTTCCTTTGTTCTTATCTTAATTTGTCATTTGGGCGACAGGAAGTTTCAATCTGCATGCGAGCACCTTCTCTTTACATGTCTCCTAACTGTTCACCTCTGATGAGCTTTCTTTTCACAGGACAAATATCAAGGGCCAAAGCAAACGCTCTCTTTGACGGGTCGTCATTTCCGTAAAAGATTTCCGTTTACTGTTTACATCTGGCAGGTTCATCTTTACAACCTCTCATTTTTTTCTGCAGTGTGGATTGGCTCTTTGATGTTGTCATGTCAACTTTATGTGTTGTTTCTTTATGTCTCATTGCCGTACTTGTGAGGGCATCCAGCTTCTGATCTCCACTAAATGCCTACTGCATCTTTCATAACATAAAATGGCTTCTATCAGTTGTGTTTATCTCATCGTTTTTACTTGTTATCTTGTCAAGCTCCTCTCATTAGATTCTTACTTTCTGTCCTCTAATGATGCATGTTAATGTGGCCATACATGTTGTTTAATATTGGATACAGTGATATAATAATTAATACCTGCCTTCTTCTGAGGCATGACAGAAAACACACATTGCTTTATGCTCATTCCTGCTCAAATGCTGATACAATGCTGGCACAAAACAATGCTGGTACAATACAATGCTGATACAATACAATGGTGATACAATACAATGCTGATACAAAACAATGCTGATACAAAACAGTGGTGATACAATACAATGGTGATACAATACAATGCTGATACAATACAATGGTGATACAATACAATGGTGATACAATGCAATGCTGCCCCAATGCTGACACAAAAGAATGTTGACACAATGCAATGCCACCCAAATGATGATATACAGGGCTGACCCAAAGGAGTCAGCAAGTGTCCCAAAGCACATCCTTTTCCCAGACCCATGGAAAACCAAGAATATTTTTTTATCAAAAATTTCCTCTTCAAATTGTCATGATCAAGTGAGTCATATATTAAGAAAGTATAATACATTAGAGAAGTCCTTGAAGATAGGTTTGTTATATGACAGAGTCATTTCTCAGATTGTAAAAGACTACAAATAGTGATACATTTATACAAGTCTGTCATTTAGTGTGTGGGTGCGGATGTACAGCCTGGTGTCGTATGTTGAGATTTCCTCTCACTTCTGTCATCTGCCAAACCTTGTCGTTTCCTGCCGCTTCAATGCTCAAACGACGTCACATTTGTGTCGCTTCTCATTACAACCATCGACGCTACCATCATGCTTTATTGATGCAAAGCATGCAGCCTCTCCACATATCACTTCCCCTCCCTTACTGGCACCAAGCTCTGCCAAAACCCACTGTATGGCTAAGATCTCTTATGAAGATTAAATGATGTGACACTTGTATTGGGCGAGTGATAGTTGCTTTTTATATGATTTCCTTTCTGCCCGGAGCTGGTTGTCGGCAGAGACAGGGCACATCAAGCATATTATATGTAATCATCTGTGCATTTCCTATGAGCACTTTGGCCTCTGAGTCTTGAGTTCATACAAACTTGACACATTGGAGCACTCAGTGCTTACTTGTTGTCATAATCTTCAAGTCCTCTTCCAAAACACTCGAGCACAAAGATTAAGATAAACAAATTTCAAATATATTCAGCCATGACTGCACCAATTTTTTGTGTGTGCCTGTAATCAAACTAGATTTGAATCATTCCTGTCCCTTAACCTTTAAATATACCACAAGTATTAGATTCTATGTATTCATCTAGTGAACTCATAGATAATCATGTACGCTAAAAACTCAGTATAAAGCATCAAAGCTGCATGTAGAAATTTGAGATTCCAAAAGCATCAAAGGTCAGTTGAAATCTGAGATGGTTAGACATATGACTGTCTGGCAAACATTAAAGAAAAACTGACCTCTCAGGCCGTCATTGTACAAGGACAGGCCTTTACCTAAGTCTGTGTATATTACTGAGCAGTGTGTGGAGCGGTAGATCCATGTTGAGGATTCAGTGAGAGCAATGGCTGCCATCATTTGTTGACAGCAACCACCCGGCAATGACCTTCATTATGACCTCACAGGGATCTCAACTGGCTTGTACGCTCACCCAGGTCTCTACTCTGAATTGGGGGCACATCCCCGGTGACCAGACTACCATTTTATCAGCGCGCTCAGTAACGTCGCTATGGAACGTGAGAGCTGCGATGAGGTAGAACAAATTCCCTGCTTCTCTATGGTGTCGCGACCCGGGCCGGTCCATACCGCGAGTGCGAGGACCTAGAGAGTGAGGCCGCCTGACATTTGCCCCGACTCCGATTGGCTTATTTCTCTACAATTTCCTGGGTTTGGCCTGGGGATTATGCCCAAGCAGATAACGGCACCCGAGCAGGAAGTAGGCAGGAAATTATTGTGGTATTCTGGCCAGGTAGACTGTCCACTGCCCACAGAGAATAGGTGAGTATGGGGCCACGGTGGTAGTCTAGTGACCACTGTGGCCCTTCCCCGTCATGCTCCATAATAGCTTAGCGTGACCTCACACAACCAGGTCACTACCCATAATAGCTTAAGTCTCATCATGACATTAACGGATTGGGCCTGTTGAAGGTCACTACTGCTTAATTGTTTTGTGGTCATACAAGACTCTAGTACTTATGAGAGACTTCCATTCAAATACATTTTATGCTCTCTGAACAAAAATCAATTATATTGACCTAAGAAAAAAATCACCACATATACAATTGTAGTACTCCAGAAAGGTCATGTAATACAACTATGATAAAAGGTTAATGAACTCAATTGTGTCTGAGCTGTTATAGATCAATAAAAGCTTCAAGTAATTTGCAATAAAATCTATCAGCATTGTGTCATCACAAGGAGCATAATGTAACACTATCTGATAAGTGGCCTCTGTCCATGGAGACGTATAGGATGAAATAACATAAAACAATTCATTAAGGATTAACGACATATGAAACATTGTTTGACAATCTGTGCATATATAATGTAAGTGTCGGATTGACATGTTTGAAATAAAGTCATGATGATAAATTGCATGACAAAGTCATACCTTGAAGGAATTAACAAACAAGATTTTGTAAATCTGATGCAAATCTAAGGCAAACAGTTGTCCTTGCACTCCTGCAGATCTCCATCCCTCAAGACCTACTGCAGTCAAGTCTTCTTGACTGAGTGTGGGCAGATGTTTACACATTCAAAATCCTTTGTAATCATGGTTGAAGCTCCCTGCACTGGTGAATTATGGTCAAGATCTATTGTGGTCAAGTCTCCTTGCACTGGTTATCATGGTCAAGATCTATTGTGGTCAAGTTTCCTTGCACTGGTTATCATGGTCAAGATCTATTGTGGTCAAGTCTCCTTGCACTGGTGAATTATGGTCAAGATCTATTGTTGTCAAGTCTCCTTCATCGGTTATCATGGCCAAGATCTATTGTGGTCAAGTCTCCTTGCACTGGTTATCATGCTCAAGATTTACTGTGGTCAAGTCTCCTTGCACTGGTTATCATGGTCAAGATCTAGTGTGGTCAAGTCTCCTTGCACTGGTGAATTATGGTCAAGATCTATTGTTGTCAAGTCTCCTTGCACTGGTTATCATGGTCAAGATCTACTGTGGTCAATTCTCCTTGCACTGGTGAATTATGGTCAAGATCTATTGTTGTCAAGTCTCCTTGCACTGGTTATCATGGTCAAGATTTACTGTGGTCAAGTCTCCTTGCACTGGTTATCATGGTCAAGATCTATTGTGGTCAAGTCTCCTTGCACTGGTTATCATGGTCAAGATCTAGTGTGGTCAAGTCTCCTTGCACTGGTTATCATGGTCAAGATCTACTGTGGTCAAGTCTCCTTGCACTGGTTATCATGGTCAAGATCTACTGTGGTCAAGTCTCCTTGCACTGGTGAATTATGGTCAAGATCTATTGTTGTCAAGTCTCCTTGCACTGGTTATCATGGTCAAGATTTACTGTGGTCAAGTCTCCTTGCACTGGTTATCATGGTCAAGATTTACTGTGGTCAAGTCTCCTTGCACTGGTTATCATGGTCAAGATCTAGTGTGGTCAAGTCTCCTTGCACTGGTGAATTATGGTCAAGATCTATTGTTGTCAAGTCTCCTTGCACTGGTTATCATGGTCAAGATCTATTGTTGTCAAGTCTCCTTGCACTGGTTATCATGGTCAAGATCTACTGTGGTCAAGTCTCTTGTATCATGGTCAAGATCTATTGTGGTCAAGTCTCCTTGCACTGGTTATCATGGTCAAGATCTACTGTGGTCAAGTCTCCTTGGACTGGTTATCATGGTCAAGATCTACTGTGGTCAAGTCTCTTTGCACTGGTTATCATGGTCAAGATCTATTGTGGTCAAGTCTCCTTGCACTGGTTATCATGGTCAAGATCTACTGTGGTCAAGTCTCCTTGCATGGTTATCATGGTCAAGATCTACTGTGGTCAAGTCTCCTTGCATTGGGAAGTAGGCGATGCTCTCAACCAATACCAACACTGGTTTCAATCTCTTTGGATCTCGTCAGTTGGATGGGGACTGACTGCGTTGCTTATATAGGAATGCGTGGAGGTGCTGGCTATTATGGTTAAGTCTCTTGTACCATGGTCAAGATCTATTGTGGTCAAGTCTCCTTGTAATGCTGTTTGAGTGAGAGCAGATCTTTCCACACTCAGGATCTACTGTGGACAGTCTTGTGCACTTTTGATCAAATGTGAGGCTATATTTCCAGACAGACTGAGAGCAACCACTGGACCACAAATTATTCTGCATTTTTTCTGCAGGTGTCAAAATTCTGCTCTCTTCTTGGATATATCCTAATCAATATCTTGTCTATATTTTCTAATGTAAATAAATTGCACTTGTATAGCTTAACAGGTGTTGATATCAGACATTGAAGTAGAAGGTATGAAGGATGTGCAGGATTGCATAAGACACTCAGGCTTGGGAGAGCTTCAATATTGCACTCTTGACCACAAACTCCAAGCAAAATACCTTTGTGAGATTTCACCTAAACTCATATTTGATATTGTAGTATTATAAATATGATTTCTTTTTAATTCTTACATTTTTTTCACCAAACATAAAAAAGGATATGTCAAAAGACCATGTAAGGATGTTATTATTGAAAATTATTTGAGCAAAATGACCACGCAAGGATGTTATCATTGCAAATTATTTGAGCAAAATGACCATACAAGGATGTTATTATTGCAAATTATTTGAGCAAAAAAGATTTTGGTATCCCTTTAATCATGAGCGCTTTAGAGTTTTTGGTTGTAAGAGTGATCATTTGGCATGTGGATTAAGTGAAGGTGTATGGTGAGTGAGTGAGGCGGAGTAGATGAATGCTGATGTAGGCGCTATCTATTACATAATGCATGACACTGCCACTCACGCTGCAGGCAACAACTACCGCCACAAACACCACTCATCCAAACACGGCAAGTATATACACACACAAAGCCAAATAAGGTTAATCCTATTGTCTGCCCTTCACTTGGGTAAATTCACACGACACAAAGGGGTTCGTTAATTTTTCATCGCCCTCTTTATCTCAAAACCAATAATGAAGATCTAGCAAATTGTAGATGACAAGAGAATGATAATACTGCTTTGAATATTATTTTCAGCTATTCTTGCTTTCCAGCCAATAGCTAATTCCTCAATTCATTTGCTGAATGAGTCTAAAATTATCAAACATGAAGGATAAACAAGATTTTGCTCCCTCTGTGTATGATTATCTTAAATAGAAAGTGTACTGATTTGAAGGGTGATACATGCAGACTATTTGGTGGCAATGTAATCCTCCGGAGATCAAATAAACTCCTGAAAGTTGCTGCAGCTAATAACCCTGCATTACCCCTGTACTTAGTAGTACCAACGAGACATCTCCCCAAACAAACTGCTGGGAGTGTCTATCCACCAGACATGCACCAAACCATTTGACATTTAAGGGAAATCATCTGTGACTTTTTAGCTCTAAAACAGAACACTTGATTTGCCTGGCAGAGTGTATTTCCGTCGCACTTTCTCGGATAAAATAGTCTGCGTTTGTTTGCCGTGTGGCTGTGATTGATCATTTATCAAGTGGTTTTGGGGGAGAAGTCTGAATGGGGGTGGGGAGAGGGTAGCATCAGGTTGCACACATGGCGCTCAGAGCGGGGGCACCCTGAGACTCGTGTTGATCATCCCACCGCCTGCTGATAACACGCCTAACTCTACCATCAGCTCACCCAGGCAATGGATCCAATTATCAGTGGTCTCACCTCTCCTCTCTCTCCCCAGAGAGAGTATCTTCTTCCAGACAGACATATCACTACACCAGACTTAAGAGTGCCCCCATTTGTATTGTAGAGTGTGAAACAAAAACACATCTGGGTGTGAGCCGGCCTGAAGCTGGCCTGATGCTGATGCTGGCCTGACGCTGGCCATGGGTTAGTTGCATTGCCATCCCTGCAGACAGACACCACTCATTAATGGCCACTACACCTGTATCCCCCTGTCTGCACTGCTTACCTGTTTCTCATATTATATACATACCGGTATATTCCCCTATTATACTAAATACTTTAGTCTACTTTATAACTTGCCATTTTGCATGCTTTTCTCTTTACTGATATTATAATATGACATTTTGCCAGTCCCATTATCATTAATAGTTTTAAATAGTCCACAATAGGCAGATAATTATAACTGACTCCAATAATCATGTACACTGAAATAATGAGCAAACAACATGTTAAATATAATAATGGATATTGTTAAGGGTCACAAAGTCAACATAGTTTAACAAACCTATACAAAGTGAAATTTTATTGACCACCATGCACAATGTAAATTATTTGGAATGATGTCCAAATAGATTATTTTGAATTATATCAAACTGACCATTTTGAGTGATGTCATCCTTGACCATTTGGTGTGATACTAAACTCATACCTTTCTCCAATATTGAGATTCAGCCCTCATTGTGATGCCTAAGAGGTTGTGGCTGATACCAAACCTTTTATCATTGTATTTATAAATGTATAACTTTGGTTAAATATTCAAATCACTATTTTGCCAATGTACAACTGAACCATTTCAAATTTACTGGAATATTCGAGGTAAAAGTTTTCCAAAAATGAAAACTTTTGCCAGTTTAGAACATTTTAAATACGAGTATAGTAAGCTGCCATGTTGCAGCAGGCTCCATGCCCGATCCCTGGCCCACCCATTTCCAAAATGTTTTCCCTTCAACCCCAAATGCAAGACCAGTTGGCATGGGGTAGCTCAAACTTTGAAAAAAAAAAATCTCTGATTGAAAAAGGATGCCTTAATATATCTTTTAATTTTCAAGGTCTTAATGTATTTTCATTTGAAATAGTTAGGTATTCAACTTGCCTTAAACTTGTTTGAATATTTTGCAAAATGAATATTACGGGGCCCAGAGTGAGTAAGTTGGGAATATGGCTGACTGTGTGATGGGCTACATTTGATTGCAGCCACACATTAGCCCCAAGAATTTACTGCCTCATCTCATGTCTGGCTGCTCCAAGATTTCATGCTATAAAAGTAAGGTGGTGGTAATGGAGAGAAGTGGATGTTCTTGATGATTTACCTGCTTCTGTTGAGTAGGATACATACCTGTACCCCACCCCACCCCTCTGCAGCACCTGCGTATACATCTACCACCCCACTCACAACATCAGCATCAAAATACTATCTGAATAGTCGGCTCATGTGTGTGACCAGAATAACAACCTTTTTATTATTGTAGTTAACCAATTATCTATGTTTTGTATAATTGAATTATATAGATTAAGTTACAATAGAAATATTAATTAGAGTAGAAATGAGGTTATAGTTATGACCCATTATTGCATTGAGGAACTATTTTTACACCAGATGGCAGCATATCACTATTTTGTGGTGCCCTCTGTTGGACTTGAGAGGAACTTCCTATTCTATATAGATCTTATAAAACTTGTTGTTCCATCATAATAGGCTTCTATTGGACTTGACATAGCCTGATAAAGCCTGAATGCTGAAAATTACATCATGGTTTAATACTTCAGAATATAGAGGATTGGTACTGACCTGTACGCGATGCTGCCCCACGGAGAAGCCCAGGATGGCCGTCCCTCTCTCCACGTTCTCCTCTATCCGTACTACAGTACTGGAGTCTATTTTCAAGTCACTACTGATATCAGCACTGTTCACAAAGTCATCAGTGCGCAGTTCCTCTACCCGTCTGAGTTCTCCGTTTGCAAGTTGTATAATGGAACCTTTCATGAAGTGTGGAGGATAGTGAGGGGTAGGATAGTGTCCTAGAGTTGGCCCGCCACCTGCAGACGACCCAGGGGCTGGGTACAGAGGCGGTGGGTGTCCAATGTTACCCTTTTGCCGTTTAGCAGTTGGTTCATCTTTATGGTGCATCACGGGGTACCCCGGAGGGCCCATGGGTCGGGGCTCGGCAAATTGGCCCGGAGGTAAGTCTGGTGGCCTGAGAAGTCTGTGTTTTCTACTGCTCTGATACCCGGGGTCCTTACTGTCTGACATGTCCTTCAGGAGTGAATGTTTTGCATGGTGGTGTGCATGGGGCGGGGGTGTGTGGCCGCGGCCCTTACTGTCCTTGGAGGAGGGTGAAGGTGGGTGCCCTGACCTACTCAACTCTGACTTGGGTGACTTTGTTTCTCGTCTGTGTGGGTCAAGATGACCAGTCAGAGACTGACTGGGCGTGAGCGGTCGCGGCGAGCTGGTGGGTGTGAGGGCGCTGTAGGCATGAGGTAAGTGTGCAGGCAGGAAGGAGGACCGAGGTAGGTGTGACTGTCCAGCGGCGTGCTGGGCATGACTGGTCATACTGGCCAGGGCGGCCGAGTAGGACTGATCTAGGTGAGGGTACGAGTGACTCGCCAGCAAGGCTGCATTGGAACTTGCTGAGTACGACAGTGGATACTGATGGTAGAAAGCACCGTAGGGAGACAACGAGAGCTGAGCAGATTGGCTGCTGTACAGAGAGGGAGAGTACGGGGACAGGGTGGACCCTGTGGTGGAATAAATGGGCGCATACTGCCCACTGGAGTACAGTCTCTGGTGAGCGATCTGGTCTCCGGAGAGTGAAGGAGGCCGGAATAGACTACTGATGCTGCTGCCTGGAGCATGGGGAGCGCCAGGTAGCATCAAATGTGGATCGTGACTTCCAGCGATACTAGTGATGATGCTTGAGGGTGCTCTTTGTGCCTGTGCCTGACATCCAGGAGCCACGTCGGAGAGCCATGTCAGGTTGTCGCTGGTCGTCGTTTGGCTACCAGTCATAGCACTGCGATCTACCCCATTTGTGGTCATCCGCCCGTCCGTACCGCGTGCTGCACCATCGCCCTCTCCGCGGGATGACTCTGCCGATGTACGAGGATCTAGACAGTGGTTGGCCCTGTCTCGTATGCGAAGATCTTTGGCCACCAGGTGGCTGCCCCGCAGTTTATCTTTGCCGTTCTGGGTGAGATGTGCGGAATACTTGAGACAGGACTTCAGACCGTCGCGCTTCCATGAGGGCAGGTCCGACTCATTTCTGTACCTGGCTGACTCATCAGAGGACGGGAACATAGACTCGGAACATAGCAACGATTGACTATCTGCCCCTGCAAATATGCAAGAAAAACGGATTAGTTATGAAATAAAGATACAAAAAAATAAATAAACCATAAAAACAAACAAAATTCAAACAAGAAAACAGCCATCAACCCTACACTATTGCCAGACTTTTTCATTCATATCAGGCTCTCAAAAAAGACATATAAGGGGAAAATAGTGTGAGATGTGTAGTGCGTAAAGTTATTACGAGCATCTGCTGACAGCGTAGTAGTCATGGTAGTTTACAGGAGGAATCTTTCCCTACGGATCACTTGGCGGTGCTATTAAGGGAGGCCTCCGACAAGAATGGACCGACAAAAATGAGTCCCTAATGACCCACAAAAAATCAGCGTAGTTGGTTGGTAATGGCTAGTGTACGAGACCTCTGACACAAGGCAATGCCACATGATACGATGGGACGCTATCCCTGCCACACAGATAACACTAACTACAATGTGAGAGAGAGGCCAGGATGACCTTCAAGATAAATCAAGGTCGTGTGCCTGGGTGAGAGGTCGGAGCCCCATTCATTGTGTGTGCAAGGCAGGTCCTGCACCATAAATGCCACGCCTGATGAGTTATGGACGTGCAATATGCGATGTCAATGAAATATACACACTATTCACACTGCAATTACCCAAGATAGTCGCCACTCAATGCTTCCCCCCTCCAGCACAACTGACATCAAATGTCATGTGCTAGCTCCAATGGATCTTGCTAAAGTCGACATTAATTGTCACTTTGTTCCTGCTAATAGCACCTGTTAATTTAAAGTTATAATTAAGTCCTACTCGTTTACAGCAAAACAGGACCTGGCGCCTAAGTTCCTATTTGGGGCCAAGGGATATTGGCAAAGGGGCTGTTTTCTGACACAGATCTTACACAAGCTTATTGAATTGGACTCGCACTATGCCAAGGCAGGGTGAATAAAACATGGCGTAACCCATGGTGCATCTGTAAGGCTAACATGACCACCAACAAATTGCCTCTCATCAGGATATAGACAAATTATGCCGCCATGCATTACCTCCATTGACTCATTCTAAATGTTTCCATTCCCCGTGTGTCTTCATACTCCAACTGCACAAAGAACAAATAACAACACTTTATGATACCATAAATTTTGTACAGCTATATTTTTATGCCATTTTTAATTTCTCTTTGCATCTTTACAAAAGAATTGAATTTCAAAGATTTTCCATTTATTTATTTAACAGTTGTTTACAGTCATCATCAAAGGTCAATGAACTATAACTGCCTTTACTGATGCGTATTTAAGTTCCTGTGCTATACACTTCTAACAAAGATACTTGACATACTTAACAGGAAATGTCTGGTCAAACAAAGTAAAGGAATGTAATAAAGCCATGAAGTTTATATACCTCATGTGGTTACAAGCGGTGCATGAGCAATGTATACACAGTAAGGATGAGGAGAAAGACAGAACCACAAATATGTCTAATATGTGTATCTTCTATACATATAATATATATATATATGTATACCTCAGATCATTCACAAATAGAGAAGAAGTAGTTTTGGCATGTTCAAAATCTGAAAACCGATATCAAAAAAGTTAAATGCAGAACCAAATGTAATCATCACACCCAAAGGACCCTCTATAGAATAATATATGGCTTGAGAAAAAGTTGAACAAGCCTGGATCAGTTGGAGCTGTGTTTTATTGCAATGTTCTCTGCCCTCGTAAATCTTGTTTGATTTTTCCCCAAAGAATAACATTCTACTTTACGTTGATCGTTAATGAAGTGCCACATCACATCTTAAGTGATTACATTTTCTGTCTGACCGATGGCTTTGGTATTGTGTGTGAGGTGTTTGGGGGGGGTTTCTTGGGGAGTTAGTATGGAGCATTGAGAATGGAGGTGCAGCTTGGCAGGCAGTAACCTGCACCCATCTTCCTGCCAACTTCCCATACTATACAACAACATTTGGAAATACACTGGCTTAAAATAAGGAGAAGTTGTTCTCTGCGGATTCTGAGCCCAACTAATCAAAAAGTAAAATAGACATTCAGCTTAACAATGCCATCTGGAGGTGTGGGAGACCTTTTTCTGTGTATAATACATGATGGAACTTTGGCCGGGTCACCATCTACGTAGTATGTGTACGTAGAGAAGAACACTTGCCGAGGCAAGAAACAGAAACCATATCAGATAATCACTGTGATCTCCAAACAAATTTGAATTGTTTTTTTTTTATATATATTATATATTTTTTGTATATAGATTGGAGAGACCATCATTTTATAAGAGTAAACATGTACAGCCAGATGTTTTTTGTCTATATTTCTATTTCCTGCCTGTGTTTATGGCAAAGCTGCATCCATCAAATGGTCATAAAGTGAACGGCAAGTATACTCACACAATTTATCACAGCTATAATACACCAGTTATAACAACCTGGCACCAGTCAATATATCCACTACTTGCCTATTGCCCATGTCTACACAACATGAGAGGGCACCTGTCTAATAAGCCACCCTCAATCTGGACGTCCTTGATGCTATGACTGGTACCCATCCCTTAGCCACAGCCATCTTGGATCTGTTCTCTGCAAGGACCAGCACAGCTTAATTGCAGCATCAAGAGCCCATTGACATGAACCTGTGCCAACCTTCCACCTATATATAGTAAGGGCCTCCCAAGGCCCTCCGAGGACAAATAATGCAGCCATCAGAGGCTCTCTAAGGGCAGATAATGCACCAATCTACAACTCACTGAGTGAAATTTAACTCTCATGTTGGAATGGTCAATCGCCACATTCATATAAAGTACCATCATAATCCACTAAATTTACAATGTAGATATTTTTCAAAAAGATGCCACTGACCATTACATCTGTAGATTGTGGAAAACAAAGGCCAAAACCTCAAGATGCAAACTCCATTCCTACCACTGTAGAAGAATTGTTCATTTTATAACTTCATTCTTATCCAAAAAACAAAAACAAAAAAACCCATACATTTCCACCTCTTTCACAATACTGTGTTGTGATATGCAGCTGTTCCCCTCAGGCTTGTATTCCATGCAAACATTCCTTGTAAAAAATGTCTCTACAGATGTCAACTGTCAAAATTGGGTGATTCAAGACTACCTAGGCAAGTGAGTGCCATCTTTACTTGAGCATCGTCCACTGATACAGGCCATCACCGAGTGTCAGACACTCGTGTACACTGCACGCAGGAATTTCCCAAACATCCAGGGCCTCCACCAAATTCCCCTTTCTTTCTTTTACCTGGAAATTCCATCCATTTTTAAGTAATCAATGCATAAGGTATTCAGTATGTGTGGTAGCAACTAATTACTTATTAATCTATGGATGTGCACCCACAGACTGCACTCTGGCGGTTCTGGCTTGTCTGCTTGGATATACAAGATCACAAACATCTCTCATGTTGAAATACAAGATTAACCAACTTCTCTGATTAATATGATCTGGTCTGTTCAAAAATATGCTAGATAGCATTTAAATAAAACCTATAAATATCATTCTATCTGTGCCTATTTGTAACCCAAGTATTTTATGCAGTAAGGTTAGTTTGGTAACAAATCACACCAGTAGCCAAAAACACCTGTTCTGGACGTAGCATCAGATCAACGAGCTTGCCGATATTTTTGGCTATGACATGTTTATGAGATGTTGCCATGACGAATGTGACGGGCAAATTGGACGCTTTCAGCGGTCACTTGAGCTGTAATCTGCCGACCCTGCCACTGAGTGACCTAAATGACCAGTCAAAAGTACTGCTGACCAGTCTGGAGAATCGATCATCTGTCCATGTTCCTGGCCCATACTTGACAAAGAGTCTGACCGTAATGACTGGCACCATGACTCCCGTCTCTTTCTACGAGACCTCGATGAGAAGTTAGTTTATGATATTTCACATCTTCGCGGCACAAATCGATTTGCACGTACAAATATCTTTGAGTGCATTATCGATCCTGCCTACTCGGAGATCTCGTCATGAGTTCATAATTATCTGCACGCTCTGAACTACTACCACTACTACTACTACATGAATGCATTAATACAAACTGAGAGATCCGCAGACATATAGTCAGGCAGGCAGGCTTAATGTCTCCCACTCATTCCAACTGCCAAAGTCCATCCATCATGAGAGATTAAGGATTAAACATGGGATACAATGACCCCATAAACAAACTTGATATGACTTCATCTAACAGCTACAGAAGATAACAATTTCTCGTTTAAGTGCCTTTAAGTATTTAAAGAATTGGTTTTATTTGTCAGATCAGCCGTAAACCAATTTAATCAGAGTAATCGTGCTATGTTTAAGTGCTAATTAAGCGGCGAGCGTCTGCGGAGGGGGACTAACAACGCTCATTGAGAGTGGGAGGGGGGATCCGTGGAACATCTCGGCCACGCTGCTATGCGGTCAGTCGTCTTGGTCTTAGTCTGTGTGTAGATCAACGTAATCCCGCAGTGGTCAGCCAGGCTTTGGTGGGGATAAGTCCAGCTGAACGCACCTAGTGGATCCTGCAGACCAGATTAGTTCGGACTGACTGTGAACAATGGAACCCTGCCACGGCGTGCTAACAATATCAATTGACTTACGACCATGTTGGATGACCCCAGCGTGCGGGTCAAGCTGCCGCTGACCACCCGCCCCCAGCGCTGCCAGACTCAGTCACGCCAATGACAGATATGTCACCACCACTTGGCACTGCACTGCTACTTATCCTAACCAACTGGTCACTAGTGGTCAGGTAGCCCCTGTCCACTGGTCAAATGATTGTAAAACTGGTCACACATAATCTCGGCCATGGTGACCATCAAACAAATGGGCAGGATATTCATCATTTTGTTTTTGACTATGAAAAAAATACATATCCAAAATGATCGTTCTTTAATGCACCATATGTTTACAGTCCCTCTTAAAGATGTAAAAACTTTATTCTGATAAGCTTCTTATCAACTTTAATCTAAAGATACAACTTCATGAAGTGTGAGCATGCATGATTTATAAAAGCAAATTGCATTATGAACCATTTTTTTTATCTATTTTTATTTATTTTTGTATTATTTTTTGCTCAGTTAATGTGAAACCACCAGGCGGTAGTGTTTTTTGTCTTTGGATATTAACCGTATTACTGCATTATGGGATATTGCAGGCTTATTGTATGTGGTCATCTTATTCACACTGTGCATTAGACTTAATGAGGATACTATCTTTTGTGCACAACACAGGAATTCAATAAGCCAGTAATATTGCTTCATGAAATGTTATCTCCAAGATGACTCCAAACACTGGTGGTCACCATCACATTCCAGGCCCTGGATTTTGTCATCAGATCTATTTTTAACATTAGTTATCTCAAATGCAGTGTGCTCAAAAGAATGCCACGATATAAGTTATGATATATGACTTGAATGTGTATGGTAGTAAGGTTAAACACACAGAAATTGAGAGTTGAACATGTAGAATTTAACGCTAAAACTGTACAAAGCCAAACTAAACTTTGCATGACTCCCTGCATATGGCAGCTTCGATGGATTGTCCAGCCTTATTACACAGATCTGAGTAACATTGATTCCTACTGAAACATGATGAAACCTATCCCTGTGACTTGCTGATAAGACGTATCCCTGTGACTTGCTAATGAGACCTTTCCCTGTGACTTGCTAATGAGACCTTTCACTGTGACTTGCTAATGAGACCTTTCCCTGTGAGTGGCTAATGAGACCTTTCTCTGTGACCGGCTGATGAGACCTTTCCCTGTGACTGGCTGATGAATCCTTTCCCTGTGTCCGGCTGATGAGACCTTTCACTGTGACTGGCTGATGTGACCTTTCCCTGTGTCCGGCTGATGAGACCTTTCCCTGTGACTGGCTGATGTGACCTTTCCCTGTGTCTGGCTGATGAGACCTTTCACTATGACTGGCTGATGTGACCTTTCCCTGTGTCCGGCTGATGAGACCTTTCCCTGTGACTTGCTAATGAGACCTTTCACTGTGACTGGCTGATGAGGCTTTTCACTGTGACTTCCTGATGAGGCCTTTCCCTGTGACTTTCTAATGAGGACTCTCCATCTGCCTTTCCGATGACACTTCTACCTTGATATTATATTCAGGTAATCTCTCTTGCTCTGGATGTATTGCTGATGAAAAGTTTAGCTTTTACTTTTTTATGAAATGAAACAAAATCAGATGAAACACAGGATTTTTAAACTGACAAAAAAATGCTAATGACACAATAAGGATATGCTGCATCACAAATATTCTGTTGGGTTAGAGAGGCATGGTGTAATTACCCTGCAAAATAATGTATCATGCCTTGGACTTTACCAACACAGTCTTTCATGTAATTGCCAATATCACAGAACACGTTGATGAAGTGCTAACAATGACGGTGCCATACATTAAGACACTCCTAATAGGTTATAGCACCATTGATTCCATGGCCATCCTGTCAAGTCTTATGAAGGTGTTAATAAATGACCTGCTGACAGCCTCATCATGACCTCAGCAAGACCTCAGCATGACCTCAGTGCAACCTCATTAGTCCTAATATACACCAACACATCCAAACATATCAGACTGTTAATGTAGTGAGAAGTGGGTTTGGCAGTACTTCATTAATAATCCTCTATTATGCATCACGTAGCATTCTGTCAATAGTGCCTAATTTGTACAACCCAAGCACAGTGCCATGTACAAACCATAAATGTGAGAATTACCGTCCAAGGAATTTCACCTTTTTTATAAATAAAATCACTTTGATATCCATTCATTTCATGTCAATGATGATCCGACTTTTTACAATCTCCCAATATGATAATGGTTCTGTCACATGACCTTGTATGAATCCTTCATTAAATGCAATGTGACACTGATATCATACCTTTATACAAATGCTCGATAACACAACTTAGTACAATCAATATATTTCATTAGATGACCAGCAATTCTTGATGATTAATCTAAACTCACTTGAGGTTGACGGGGTCTCCAACAGAAATGAAGGAGACATTTTATAAGGATGAGTCATGCGGTAGAAGCCGAGAGAACCCCTCTACCCCAGTCAGCATTTTTCATGAATCCCCCAGATCTTTACATACAAGTAGCAAGGGCTGGTCCAAAAAATAACAACAATTTTCTTTTTATTCCACAACAAATTATATGATCAATTTGCATCAAATCACCCATCATTTTTTTTTTTTGGGGGGGGGGGTGATGAAAAGGGACACATAATTTTATATGATTATCAGTCATTTGATTGAGTGGTGAATTGTTAGAATCAAATGGGTGTGTTGTTCACATGGCGTGAATGCTGTGGGGGTGTGTGGGGGGTGGGGGGTGAGCTCAGTAGACTTATACTGCTTCATGTGAGGCACACCCCAGGCACATGTTATGTTACCCCTCACAGCTGTCAGATGATGAGCATCGCACACACTGGGTCACAAGTCAACAATGACGTCTCGTGCCACCAACTGCTCCAACTACCACTTTAACAGGGAGGGAATACTGTTTTACCCCACAACCCACATTCTTATGAGGAAGGGCGTACTGTTATCTAAAAATCTATCCACCACCTTCCATACCACCAGGGATGGCCTACTATGGTACCATTCCACTGTGCTGACTGACTGCTGGAGAAACCTCAAAGTTCTACATTCCTTGCCAAACTTTATGTTCTTGACATACAATTAAATCATGGATTTCTAAAATAGAGATAAAGTCTTGGGCAGATATAATAGTGTTTGATGCCAGCTCATATACAATTATCTACTTATTTTCCGATGCCACATGCCCTTAAATGCTCCATGCTGCCCCCTAGTGGCCTGAAGGGTGTCAATGTTTGGGTGGCACACGTGCAGTGAGACATCACTGCCCTTTGACCTCTGAAGGTCAGCAGCATGTTCACCCCATCAGAGGATGCTACTTGCCCACAGCTTCCTCCTTGATGTTGGTAATGTGCCACTGATCAGAAATCATCCACGTATTCTCACTCTATAACAATATTTATCACCCTTTTCAATAATAAAATTTCATATTTTCCACTTAAAACCTTGCTCATCTGTTGAATTTTGTGATTGCTTAATAAGAACGGAAATTGTAACTAGGTCATTGCGGAAAAGTCTAATTCTGCCATTTATAGTCGTTTTATATTGGAACCATTGTAATTGAGGATACAATACAGTCCTTTGTATAAAATTAGATCTTTCTTTATGAATCGTGACTTTTTGCTATCATAAATCATGAGGAAATAAAACTATTTCATTACCAACAATATAATAAAGTACAAGTATGGCAGATAGAATAAGGGAACTATTGGCAAGTAGTTTCCTTGTCGGATATTTAGAGATTCACTTACCAGGAATCCCCTTGAACGACCAATTTGAATCATTTTCTATCGAATATCACACCACTATAATCTAATTCCTTGCAAAAGAATAGCATTTACTTCATGAAAGATGAAAGCATCAAATTAATAAATGTGTACATCCAACTTCACAAAATTTGTCAATAAATCAAAGTTCTATGTTTGATACCATGTTTACCTAGTCTCATATGGGATATTAATGTGACCCTTTCTTGCACAGCTACCCTGGATTGAAGGCTATCCAGATGTCAGTATATGTTACCCTACCCGCCTCTGTCACCGAGAGATGAATCACAAATATTTCTCCAAAAAATTATCATACAACCATCATAACAGCATCAATGCTAATCTTATATCAAAATCATTTTTTTCTCTCAAGATATCACAATATAGATTTACTGAAATCTAACAACTCACCATTTCTAAAGTTGGACCGTAATTCTTTAATATAATGTTTTAAATCTGTACATGATCTATTTAGATCCAACTTGATCCTTAACTGTGAACATCAACCGCTGAGATTGCAATGTTCCACTTCACAGTGGCTGAGTGTGTCGCTGTAAAACCTCCATATTTGGCAAACAATAAATTGTCCCGATGAGTAAAGACTGCCGAAAACCTCAATGAATTTTAATCTAATTTGTTTTTATTTTTCCAATCGAGAATTTGTTTTAGGACCAGTGATAAATTCTTATGGCATAAATGACAATCAACATGATAAAAATGATCAATCATTTACACCGTTGCCAACTTTTTAGTTGAGTTGGTTTTGAATCCTTGACCTGCCCGCCTACCTACTACAGACGGCCCAGTGGGCAAGATGCCAGCCTAGGAAACTTCAACCTCCATTCACATCCTACAGCTATACAGTGTCTTTGTTAGCATTTTGGCTGCAGGCCGCCGTTTTCTTGATGGAACCATGTTTTACTAATACAATCCTCTAAATTCGCTATCTCCATTTCTTTCCTAATACCATTTTAAAGGGTGTCCTAGTTTTATTTCTTAGAATTTCAAAGCCTTTGACAGGGGTATGAACAGAGAGAAATATAAATATAAATATATATATATATATATATATATATATATATATATATATATATATATATATATATATATATATATATATATATATATATATATATATATATATATATATATATATATATATATATATATATATATATATATATATATATGTATATTCTCAACGACAATTAATTGATTGGTTTTTCAAAGTAACAACCAAAAACAACATTTTCATTTCTATAATTTGCAATACAAGTAGTAATTTGCATGAAACAGCTAAAATAGTCTTTTAATTTTTCTTTTGGTGGGGGATGGGGGGGGGGGGAGAGAGAAGAAATATAATGTATATTGTCTACTCACAGAAGATGTGGCTTGGTGGTGTGTGCTAGACATACCCCTGATGTATGATATTGTGTTGACTAGACAGGATCCAACCCATCTAGGACACCTACCACCAGCACACACACACACACACTCACACTCACACACGCACACCATACACTCTACTATATACTACATTACATATGTTTGCATAACCTAGGCTAGGCTTGTATGTCATGAAAAAAAAACTTTAAAGGAGGTCTCTGCAATCTCCAACGCTGCTTTAAAAAAATCTATTAATTTATCTATGTTACAGATAAAAGTAACTGACAGGACAAACAGGAAGATTTATAGGGAAAATATGAATTGTCTCCTTGTGTCACCCCTTGACAAGCCATAAATAAGCCTGTCAAGTTGACATCACTGCTCTTGGCTTATTGATAGTTGTGTGAACTCCATTGTTGACATTACGTTGATTTCTATGTGGGCAATATGGTGCCAACAGACTCCCCATTCAGTGGTCTGGTTATGTGGTCAACATCTGTCATAATGTCATACACATATTGTGGTGTGAAAAAAAAATCCCACACATGTTTTCACACTATAAGTATATTGAATATTACACAATATCTGCGAAATCAATGCCTCAAATCAGATGCTATCCTAACACAGCTTTCATCCTTAAGACAATTTCTGATTATTAGGGCAACACTGTTGCCATTACGTGATCATCTGCACGTTTGTATCTATTTCTACAACATGTTGGATCAAGCCAATTTCACTTTTGTATGATATCATTAATCTTTATCGCCCTTTATCACTGTTTCTACTTAAGTTCTTATCAAATAGAATCCCCAGATCACATTTTCATGTTCAGTGTACATAGTCCAATCTGCAACATTACTGACCCAGATTAAAATTTGCGGGGGATCAATTTTGTCTGTGACACTATGTGCAGTGCAGACGTAGTGGAGTAAATTATGTTACTACATAGTCATACTAGAGTACTCCAAGCAGAATTCAACTTGACTTATGATCTGAAAGGTTAAGATCCTAAGATAAATTGATCCTGCCGATCAAAATGTGCTTGTAAAAAGCTCTCTAATCTTACGATATATTTAGTGTCAACTATTTCATTTTATGTTTTTCACTGCAAATATTTTTTGGAGTCGTTCTTTGTGGAGACCGGCCACTTGGGGTTGAAATTTTTTTTTTTATCTGATCAAATATCAGCCCAAGCAATCTCTACAAAATACTCCTTTTAAATTATACAATTTTTTTTTATTTTCTATTTCTGGAATAGATGTCTCACAATCAAATGTTTAAATGTGTGAAAACCCTCCCTGAGTATGATCTGAGGATGATTTATCTGTTCACCTGCTGTGTTCCCTCGCCATATACCTGTGTTTACCCTCCTTCTTAAAAACAGACTCTTGCACACTTTTTCTCTGCCACTGGCAATTCAAGTGGTTGGGTGTTAAAAAATGAAACTACTTAAGTGCATGCGTTTGTGATTCCTGCACAAGTGGTGGTGTAAAATAGTCTGCCATGTACTAACCCCAGGAAATTCTGATCGCCCGGCACCTTGGATAAAGAACAATCAACTAAAAGTCTTCTGAAGATATGATGAAAAAATGTTATTAATGATATGGAAGAAGATGGTTTTAGTTATGATAAGTGGCTTGAAACCAAACAGGTTGCCTACAGAGTTTTTAAATAATTTGTTTGAAGAAAAAATGTTTTTCCTTATGTTTACAATGTAAGGTTATGAAATATTTTCTAAGTTATTTGACTTATTTGAGGTGGAGTCAAATCCAATAAATTAAGGAGAAAACATGGAAATGAGTAACTGAAACCTGGAAAGAATGTGACAGTTTATACTGGCTTGAGATCTGAAACTAATGTGGACAGAAGTTAGGCAATGTGAGTTAAGTAGGCAAACTCCTCAACTTGAATTGAGCATGCCAATATGATGAAAACCAGCTATATATAGCAGGGGCTGGTGTTAGGATTACCCTCTTATCCTCCTCCTAGACAGAAGAGCTCCAATCGTTTTATTCCACAACTTTACTGTGGCCAAGGTAAGGTGAAGGAATCAATTTGTAGAGTTTGTATATGTTTACCTTTGTGTATATCATGGCCCAGTTATACAGTGTGGGGGTTGGATTCAGATTGGTCATGTTTATAATATGGTTCAGTACCTTAATGGAATAGCCAATTGACTGAAATACACTATCACTGATCGCCCATTTTTGCTTTTTATGAACAAATGATTGAGATCATGTTTAAAAGAGTCTCTTTTAAAAGTTTTAAAAGTATGTCACTCATGTTAGGCTTGAGTCTATCATTTCTAATTTTATTAATGGAAGAAAATACTATTTTGTTTTCAACTAATTATTCATCATTCATCAGGACCTGTATTGTCACACATATCAAAGAAAAATCAACTTCATAGCTGACCAGGAAATTATTACAGTGAATTTTAGGATTTTATGATACAAAAGTGATATAGACCTAACAGTGCCATTTATAAAATTTACAACCCAGACAGAGATAACTAATTTCTTATAATACCACTAGATTATAAGTATTGATATTATCATGTTTATTATATCTAATCACAATGTTATCTCACACAACATCTGACCTACACAAGGCACTTAAGTCCATATAGTACAGTCACTACTGAACCAGCCATGCCCAGCCACACAAACTGATAACATACTTAATTGACATAGCTAAGATGATATTATACCAGATATTATTGCAGCATAATGATATATCTGGCATTCGTTTCTAACACTGGTTCGTTGATTCCTCACTATGTTTGCAGCCGAATCAATGCATAATTTGTCATATATGCTTCCAGTAAAATCTCACCACCATAATAAGACCAATGTCCAGATTGATGTAAGTTGGTTATACCTTAGATGAATATAACTCTAAGGTTATACCAATTATATCAATATATTACCAGTTAAATCAATTCACAAAATAGGGACTAACTTTTTTTTAAAGAAATGATATCTATTTGTATGTTTGACTATAAACCTATTTAAGTAGAAAAAATAGATATTTTTCTCACATCTACTCACCATATACACATCTTGAAGGATAGTACCGGTAATATGTTCTGGAGTTCAATACACTTTCCATGCTTTTTCATAAAATCCATAAAACTATGATGAGTTTTTAAAAAAATAACCAAGACACTAAGGCCTCATCACATGTTAATAATCTTTGTTTTCATCTCCTACTTTTATATATGCTCCAGCTCAATTGCATTGACCAATCAGAGGCTCTATTGTACAACATAATAACGATAACTGGAAGTGAACAATTAAAAACATATTTGTACCAGGATAATTTCATTTGTGGCAGCCCCAGGAACATGATGAATGGTATTCCTGTTGATGTTGTGGTCATTCTTGACTAATTAGCAACCTTTGAAATAAACAGAACAACAACCTTACATAAAAAGTGTGGAGGGGGCTCGTGTGTAGGCTGATTCGTGATACATTCATTCATTCATTCATTCCCATTTCAAATTTAAGTAAGAGACAAATTCAAAGAACTCAGATACCGGATACTAGCAGTGTTATTTACTTCTCACTTTGACCTTCATAAGGCCATACTTGCCATGGTGGAAGGCCACAAAGATTACAGGACCTCAATCAATGAGCATTTTTTAAAATCCTCTTCAATCTTTTTAAAACAATGAAATTAACCTTATTTTTTGTGATCATAGCAAAAGAGTGTTTAAGTGTTGGAAACATTTTAATGTCTAATTAATTAAAATTTCAAAAGAATCTGTAGTTTGAATTATGATTTAATAAAAAATATTTCAGCAAAGCTATTGAACACAAACCATTTTCGAAATCCAATAGTAGATTAAAAAATAAATAACTAACACAATATATGTTGGAAAAGACAAATATCATGATCTTCTTCATAAATTATTCAAACAATTAATGGAAACTTTTATACGTATACATGAAGAACTAAAACAGATGAATGGTAAACTATTTCAAATAATTAAACGTCAAAGACAGCTGAATTATTTAAAATCTAATAGAATTTACACACAGGTTTTTTTATGCGAGGAGAATACTATCATTGTCATAATAAAGATGGTCACTGTCATAATAAAGATGGTCACTGTCAAGGTAGTATTCTAACAGCATCTGTCCACAGGAGGTAATCAACACAATAAACTTGTGTAAGATGTTTTGTTAGTGAAAGAATATATAACGTCCATGATGTATCAATCAGCAGTCAGACATCACTCATTCAATCCCTACTGTGACACACTAATTGCTCTACAGATACTATGCGTTTGCATCCATAGAGTAAACTAGGAACAGTTCATGTAAAAAAAAAAAAAAAAAAAAAAAAAAAAAGACAAACAAAATTATGTTTTCTTTTCATCCATTTTTACCTATATCAGACATTCAAACTGATTAATTGTTGGTGCTTTATTTGAGGCAAGCTGTATTACCATTTAGCACCAGTTATATCTCCTACAGTATTCCATCACTGTGACCTAAGAGTAATATAGTACTCTAACCTGTGACAAATGACCAAACATAGATATTTGGATTTATGAATTGATTTATGCTTTCCATTCCCATAGTTGCATGTCGCAAAACATTGTGACTTTTGATCTGACATGTCAGTTTACCATCAGCATTGTTAATAAATAGAATTATATTTCATTACAAACCTGCTGAATGTTACTGGTTTGTCCTTAGAGTAATATGCCTAAGCTCCGTTATAGATTCTATTGGATGTGTCAAGATGATGACTTAATTATTTCATGGTTAATCCCAGTTGCAGTTACGTCAGCACCGAGTTTGGACTGATATGGATTAACTATGGGCTGAGTGGAAGCCTACTGCTATATCACAATATTTGTGCCACATGACTGACTATATGTTACACTGGCAACCTCAGTGGTCAAATCTAACTAACCATCGTGGAGATTGTGATCTCACCAGGTAGCTTCACTGATGGAGGCACAATCAGGTGGTTGAATATGGTCCACTGTCCACATACTCATTGCACCCCCCATTATATACCATACAAACATGTACTTACCTCAGAAATAGTGATATGTAGTGTAGAGAGATTATTGATGACTGAAGGGGCCCAGAGGTCACAACCTCAGCATCAATTAGAGGGGCCCATCACAACATTGTGAATACACTGCTCCACATCCTTCCATTGATTGGCGGTGGAGTACTACACACACCAACCCAGACAGGAATAACATGCTGCCCAAGTTACACAAAACACAGTAATACCCTTAGTCTGGTCTGCTACCTGTGAACTAGCACCCTACATCATGTAAAACATACTTTGTAGTCCACAATTCCTTGCTCATGTACACCCAACGGCATCGGTATCCAAGGATAGCTTGTCGTCCCGCCGTCTCTAACCTTCACCAGCTATTTTTACTTCATACCTCACCAGACAGAGCTAGTCTGCCCAATATCCAGAACAAACAGGGAGGGAGCAACATAACACTGGAATATCCAGAACAAAAAGGCAGGAATTACATAGCACTGTGCGATATCCAGAACAAACAGGGAGGGAGCAACATAGCACTGTGCAATATCCAGAACAAACAGGGCGGGAGCAACATAGCACTGGAATATCCAGAACAAAAAGGCAGGAATTATATAGCACTGTGCGATATCCAGAACAAACAGGGAGGGGGCAATATAGCACTGTGAAATATCCAGAACAAACAGCGAGGGGCAACATAGTACTGTGAAATATCCAGAACAAACAGGGAGGGGGCAACATCGCATGGTGCAATATCCAGAACAAACAGGGATGGAACAAGACAGCAATGGAACATGCAGAACAAACAGGCCGGAACCTCATAGCATTCTGTGATATCCAGAACAAACAGAGTTGTAACTACAAAGCTAGAAGGATAGCACTGTAGAATGCAGAATGAATGAACTGGAAGGGAACAACACAGGACAGTTTGAAACTGGCCGATGTCAAATATATATATCTATATATGATATTGTTGTTACATTTTTGTGGTTATATTTTTGTGGTTACATTTTCATGTGGTTTTCTATCAAAATATTTCATTTTATCTTAAGGGACGTGAAGATGTCTTTTAAGAAGTTGTGTTAGCTTTGTCAAAGCATCACACCGAGCATTTCATGTTGTTCCAGAAGACACTGATCTCAGTTGACTGGCACTGGATAGGTTGAAGCCTAATTCTCTCAGTTGATAATGACTGCACCATCAACTATTACCTATTAGTGCATCAAAACCCAGGCAAGAGTCTTATCTTCATATGCTTCTCTCTTTCATTTTGTGGCTCAAACTTGGACCAAACTTCTCTTTTCAAGACTTTCATTTGCTTTTGTTTAAATGTTTGGTTCTCAGACTTTGTCTCTAACTAAGGTGTTTTTCTGCCGATTAACCCAAACATCTTATTGATTTTTAGACATTATCTAATTATGTTTTTTTTTGCCATTTGATACTATACTATGACATACTATTTTATTGTCATATTTTCTAATATTTACAAATCTATGCTGTATTCCAATAACACCTGAATTTAACATTATATCATATTGTTATTTCTGCCACTTTTGGCAAACTGCTGTTTTTCAGCTCTGTAGTATTTCCTGCAAACACTATTCTTCCGGTGTCATCTAGTTCAGCATAGGAAATCATTTAATCTAATGGAGAGTGTTTTTTCCATTCATTATTCTTGGTTTTCATTAAAAAAATATAGTAAATCAACAATTTTAAATGAAATAATTTGCAGGCAGCGTGTTATGATTGTAATTAATTGTCAATTCTTTGAACTAAATATTCAAAACAGGAAAGATACTGTTGTACAGATCAAAAATCAAGAAAAAAATAAAAATTAAATAAGTGTTGCCTGTTATCATGATCTCGTGAATTATGTCAATTACTAAAATATCATACAAAAAACTGACAAAAAAACAAACAAAAATTGTTTAAATGCTGAAGTGCAAACATTGGATTGGCACTGTTATTGACAATGTGGGATGCGAGAGTTAATCATGCTCAACACTTGTGTGGCTTGTGTGGTCTGAACTGAGTCTGCCAATTTGATTATAATTGCATAACTATTAACAATCACCCCATCCTATTAATTGGCCCTTCTGCGTGGACCACATATTCATTCAGTTGATGGTGTGCATAATTGTTACCTGCAGCAACAAACAATGACGCTCTCCGAAGCAGTGCCCTTCATGCAGCCTGAACTGACTTTATCTGTGCTATGCGACACTCAACGTTATTACCCAAACAATTGAAGTATTAAAATCTATTATGTGAAATGTTGTCACTGGGAAAAGTCCAGAATGTGGTGTATAAACAATTACCCAATAAACTGACAAAATCAATAGTATCAATGAAGTAAAATATTAATTTATATGCACTTTATGTAGCTAATTTGGTTGTCATCATCTCTTCACTTAACACCATGGTTAGAGACAAGGGGAGGAAGGACATTTACATGTAGTAACCTGAACAAACTTTGAGCACTCAATGTCATCTTACATAATGGCTCCGAATGGCATATTTTATTTACCTGGAAGCAAACCTGATCAGTCAACCATAAAAAGTCATGATGATATGGTGAAAATACATTATCTTATATGCTCTAATTAGCCGAATAAGAATTTTTACTTGCAAATAATAAACATCAAATTATTTTAATATTTTTGAGTTTCTTGTATTTGGCTTTAACTGAAAGAGTGGAAAGCTTTGGCTTACTATGTAGTAGTAACTACTGTTGTTCGTAAAATGCAGTTGACATGAACATTTGTAATTTCATGTATTTGTTTATGACATATCACAGACACCATTGACATTCTGGTTTTGTCACTTGTAAAAACTGTATAGTACTATTCTATACTATCATATGTGATTGACATATATCAATATCATTAACAATTCATTGTAAACTATAGCTAAAATTTGAATTATTTATATAGCATATTGCATCTCCATACCAACTAAACCAACTCAGACTAATTAGAATTGTTCTGATGGTGCCAATTTATTGTCATCAGTTTTTTTATCACATATTTATAAATAGTAAGAAATAATATTGATTTGTAAAGTGTACAGTAATATTTGTTTATAACAATCCAACAGATTCTGTTACAGAGGAGATCTTGAGATTTCCGCCCTTCGAGGGGCTTAATAAGGCTTAACTAACAAACCTTATTATCGACATGTATTATGTCAAGAAAAAAATCAACTTTAGAAAAAAATGAACTGATAAACATCCAAGAAAGCACATCTATCTGCTACAAACAATTTCACAGCTACAGATGGGACAGCACAATTTGTGGATGAAGCTTGACATCTTAAGAGAACAAGAAAAGCAGTATGTAAGATGTATTGCTTGGCACAAGACTGCACACGGAGCGTGGCATTGATTGTCGCGAGGATAAGTTTGTAGTAGACATCCCAGCACACCACGGTCCGCAGCCACTTTATTCAATGAGCCATGAATGTAATATAGCAAGTTGCTGGCATGAAGAATTTGGCTCGCACATGAGTGGACTCTGAGAGCACGACATCATAACTTCCAATCATATCTCTCCGGCCCACCATCGCCGGACATCACATTACCCACGCCCCATCCACAGTGTTTGCCTTGTCGCCGACGTTTTATCAATTCTTATTCGACATACAACGTGCTGTTTGACCAGTCCATCCGCATTTGTTTTAAGTATGCGTGCCCGTCAGAAAAATGACAGAGTGGTTGATCACAAACTTTGTCTATTGTACATCCGATGTTTGGCGGTTTCCTACAATTAAACAATGCCTTTTGTCCATCCATGATTACATAACGTTGCTCTTTTCTAACATGGAATCTGATACACAAAGTAACTTATGTAGATACATATACATACACCCTACTCTTCACAGGAAACAAAATGATTCATGTGCACAAATCTCACGTGTGGTGGCATGCATATAACCTGTCTGATGTCCTACCAGAATGTTCCTTCCGTATTTACCCTACACACAGAAGTAATGATTAGATGCGCATCATCTCAGTTGTACAAGATGACATTTGCTTTTTGTGGCAATGAACCATGCAGCATGCGTTGCTAACAAAGCAAGTGTCCCCATCAAGGGTTACTGAGCTGGGCTTTTGTGTCACGCTTGTGTTAGTTTCTATGGCACAGCACATGCCTGCGCACCTATAACACTTCATAGATGTGCTACCATTTAGCAGCTCTTCTTTAACCTTCCACTTGACACATCCAAAAAAAGCCATGAAAAACGCACCAATGCTCGCACGGGTAATGGCAAGATCAACCCTATCATTTATCGCCATCGCAAAAATAAAAGCTTTAAAATCTGTATGCCACGATAATCAATCTTTCCCCACCCCAAAACATCAAGTATTGTGGGGAATTAGTTAATATGAACCCTAACAGAAGCAAAAGGCGATTTCAAAGTTAAGGAGATCTGTCCGACTGGGTGGGAATCACACCGCAATCACCAATAATGAGACTCATTTAATCACAAACAATTACTAACTGGTCCCACATTTTCAGATATTGTGTAATAAAGGAGGTATATTTACTCCGAATGTCAGAGATCATGGCTAATGCATCATTTTCTTATCTAAATCATTTAAAAGGTTGTACAGATAGTGATCATTCCAAGTGCTTTTTCCAAGCATCTGCTGTGAGGTTTTGCCTCACTCTCGAGGACATTTTTCCTTTTTTTCATGCCAGAAGCAATACTGAACCATAATTAATTACAACTTCAATTTGTTCACAAGACTAAATGGACATCAAGATCAACACTTTTAACCTGTTGATTGACATAGGGCAATTATCAAAAGGTATAGCCAAAAAAAAAGACCTGCACGGCCGATAACAGTGATGTGTCTCGGCTGACAACAAATGTGGCGTTCATGGTGAGCCTGGAGCGGGTAATGGAGCCGTGGACAGGCTGGGAGATCTAGACACACAGAGGTGCCCGGAGTATGGCTAAGTGGACCCCGATGCACTGCTCAGGTACCACTATTGTGTGAATACATTTGTCAGATTAACACACAACCACTCGATATGTCTCTCCGATCTCACCACTTACACTTTACTATCTTGCTTCATCATTGCTACCAACTTGTGTTTTTGTTTTGCATAGAACTCTCATAAACATCAATTCAATTTCCTGCTAATCTGTGACAAACATCAGTTGTAAAAGTTTTGTTAAAACTTTTTCATTTGGTCAATTCTAGGTCTTTTTTAAAAACCAATTATCTCCTATCTATATTATTTTGTTAATCATTAAGTTAAGAGAGCATTTTTTTTGTTTAAGCCATATTTATGGAATCAAAACCTTACGAAGTACTGATGAAATATATTCTCAAACGTTCTTTGCTCTGGTTCTCCACCTTAATAGCTATCTTGCGATTTATCCAGTGGTCAGTTCCATCAGATGATTGGGAAGACGTGAAGCGTCAGGGAGTCAAGTGTCCGACAAACACTGAACACCACTCCTCCATGTCTGGTGAGGAATGGGTACCAGACTACTGTGACAACACAACAATGACTGGTACCTGCACACCACTCTGCCCGTCAGCACACTTCCAAAAACATCTCCACGCAAGAACAAAGTCTCCTTTTCCGATCCGACAAGATAATATCACCAAAGATCCTAACCAGATTTGCCAAATGTCTTGAGATGCACACATGCTTCAAAATCATATTCTATATCAATTTATCAAATAATATTCAGTCTTACTGAGCAAAATTTGAACATGACAGAAAAATTCTGAATTGACATTATGACCATGACCCTGGACAATGTCAAATCATCAACTGAGTATGATGTAAAGTTTATCTAAAAGTGAACCGATCATGTGACATTAGAAGTTCAGTTCAAGTCCCACATAAAATGGCTGGTATGAGTACAATGTACAAATGTCCACATTCCCAATTTGTCCAACTAATGATATTAAACAAACTTAATGTACTTTAACTTGTCAATAATGCTCCTCTTAGATTCTTGTTGTTTACAATAACTTTCCGATGAGTATTTTTGTATCATATTTACCTTAAACCTTGCCACTCTTCAGTCATTTGCTCCAGTGAGTCTGTGATGATTTCTCTTTGTTTGCTTGTAACATCAAGTGCATAGGTTATATTGGTATTTTGTGCAGATGTAGTAAAAAGTTGGCAGAAACTTTGTGTCACTGAGTTGTGTTATATAAATGGGACGCTCTTGCCGCACTGTGTCCACAAATATTCTCAAAACACAACTCTTTCCCCATATGACCACAATTCCAACTTTTACACCACGAAGGTCTAATGCATTAAAATCTAATACAGAAAATATATAACAATAATCCAAATTACACATAAAAGGAGCATACCTTTATAATCTCATACGATTGACATGATAAAGCGGCAACACCATGGGGTCCAGCCATCTTCTTTTGTGGCGGATTTAGTTCTCGCCAATTATCTTCTCAAGTTGAAACTTTGCCAAATGGAAGATGCATTTTAAAAGACTGAGATATATATAATGTATAGGTTGACAGTTATTTCAGCCATATAGAATAATAATTGCACAATTTGTGTCCTTGCACAACAGTACCCACTCAGAACGGTGGTGTGTTCATCGTGTTCATGTCGACATGCAATTGTCTTAGCCCCCAACTCTTGGCACTATTACGCTTGTAAATGTCGCCACATGCAAAAACATTATCCAACTTTCTCATTCGTGTTGAATGAAGGTGACATATTTAAGTGAATCTGGCACAAAACAAAAGTGAATTTGGGCATGACGGAAAGGCTGGCAGCTTGCAGCATGGGCCACACAGGGTACTAATGCTAAGAGGGATTGCCCGCACCAGGCTCGCCAGGCGGGGCAGAATGACACATCGTGAAACACAAACTATATTTACTACTGTTGTTGCAACTGCACTGATACAAAGCTTAAAGTGGCAAGCAATTGCGGTGCATCAATGTTTACGAGAGCGATATGGCTTTGTGAGTTTTATGAATACGTTGCCTGTCCCTCCCCTTGGGTTGCTGCCTCTCTCTTAATGCAGATAGCCAATACACGCTCCTTATTCCAATCCACTAAACTGTAATTGACAGCTAAATCTCTACAACGCTCTTTCTATTACGCCTTTCTTGTTGCAATTTTCTCGTCCTCTTGAACTTGGCTGGCCCTGTGATGTCCATTAGGGCGCCCGTCCTATTATATCCTCCGCCTAAACTACAGCCAATGTAGACTTATGCTGCCAACCCTGCCCCCCTATCTGTAGTCATACGTGGCTTTTATGTCCATTTCTACTTTGAGGCTATTTTACAGAAAAGAACTTACAACTGAACATAGATTGTTATCTGCTTTGTATAATCCCAACCCAATCCTTTATTTCTTTACGGATATTCACCAATGTCATAGGGGTTTACTGATACATATAATTCTCTCTACTTTATTTGTAATTTCATGCATTTTAACTGATAAATAAGTACCTCATTATTGAAAAAAACATATTTTGTTCTGTATTCTGTGATTGCTTTGGAGGTTTAGAGTGCCCTAGTTCTAAGCATCTCGTCCAAAAGTGTCGTCCAAAAGACATCTGATTCTTCATCCTCCTGGTAAATTTATATTTCATTATTTTCTTCAGAAAATACATTGTGATAATTCATTAATTTTGTACAGAACTGGATTTGTAATAAGCATGCATGTTTAGATTAAATTGGGTCGACGGAAGACACCTTACTCTTATCATATTTCTGTTATACTGCTGTCATCCATATGGACATCGCCTGGAATAGGCAAAACCAAAACCCAAATGCAATGAAAATCTAGTTTTACATTGTGGTGAAATTGTATTCCCAATTTGATAGTTCATGTTGAAATCAATAAAGTCAATGGCTACTACACATTTATAGTAAAGCACATACTTTAAATGATTAAATGGGTACACTACACAGATTCACTTAAACAGTTCATATGAGAACGTTTTACTTCTTTATATCAAATAACATGGAAATTCTCAAAGCATTCTTTCAAGAATAATGTTGCAATTCTTTCTCAATCTTAAATGTTAGAAATTAACCCCAATCAGATGTCCTTTTGCTTTTAATCTTTGTTTTTAAGCATTGTGTAATTAGTGAATATCAAAGATTTACTCAGCAGATTTTCTCATTTATTCTGTAAATTAACTTTGGTAAAATTTTCTTAAATGATAGATTTACATAGATTTGTGAATATTATATATCGTTAGAAAAAAAGATCTTCATTGGCACAGAAGAAAAATCATAAACTGTCATAAAAAATAGTGTAAAAACAAAAGTGCATGGAACCTCCTTTATTCAATAATGAAATTTCAATCTTGCTTAACATTTTGTTCCTCATAATAATCTTTGACAGAGAAATTTGTTGAGGAATAAATATTCATTAAAAAAATATTCAAAAATGACAAATTTTATAGAGGGGTTAGAATAGAAGCAGTCATTTAATCTTTCTGTAGATAATTTTTTTTTTTCAATCCTACATTTTATCACCAATATAAATAAAAGCAAATCAACACAACAATACTCAAAAAACAATAAAATTGAATGAATATTTGTTACCTGGATATACATAGGGGAACCTCCATGGACGATAGTCAGCATATTTGCGACGATTTGGAACCTTAATTCCAAACATTGAGTCTTAAGGTGAAAGTTCCTTAATAAGAAATTCTTATCTACACATGAGATGTCATGCAAAAGTTGTGTTTTGAAAACTCCTCTGCAGCAAGTGTTAGTCAGTTAGTAGTGTACGTTAGTGTAGTGAGTACACGTGATACTAGCCCAATGGGCAACGCAGGCAGGTGGAGTTAGTGACAGACACACATGGATACTCCACGGAGAGACACGCAGCAACCACTGTGGCACGGTGCTGCCACCATCATGTCACTGCGTGAACTATGTTACCTCGAGTTCTCCGTGGGCAGTTGCAGTATTTATCGTTGGCAGACAATGACAGCTTCTCCCGCCAAAATTGAACTAGAGAGTGTACCTGCAGAGGTGAGGGATCCGGCAGGGTGGTGCGGCTTGGTCGCGAGCAAGACGACACAGGGTGCAAGCTTCGGGTGTGTACGTCCTCGCCGTGATTACAGCATAAGTGTATACCACCTGTCAGAGCTTGATTGCTGCAGACTGGTCACATCTCCCGTGGATGCTTTGTTGTGCCATAGTGCTACGCCATTGACTGAATACTGCTACATGCAGCCCGCCAGATCCCTGCTCCCGCCGCCATTAGCCATGCGACCAATCACAGGCCAGCTTTTCTGATTGGCAGTGAGAAGCTCACGTCTGGGTCTGTGTCTGGTTGCTGAGGATGCTCACAGAATGACGATACCCTCAAATATAACAATCAGCATGCCATGGGTGCTGACATGAGGGATACTCTCAAATATAAAAATCAGCATGCCATGGATGCTGACAAAGGGATACCCTCAAATATAACAATCAGCATGCCATGGTTTCTGACAAAGGGATACCCTCAAATATAACAATCAGCATGCCATGGGGGCTGACATGAGGGATACCCTCAAATATAACAATCAGCATGCCATGGGTGCTGACATGAGGGATACCCTCAAATATAACAATCACCATGCCATGGATGCTGACACAATATATTCCCTCAAATATAACAATCAGCATGCCATGGGGGCTGACATGAGGGATACCCTCAAATATAACAATCAGCATGCCATGGTTGCTGACATGAGGGATACCCTCAAATATAACAATCAGCATGCCATGGTTGCTGACATGAGGGATACCCTCAAATATAACAATCAGCATGCCATGGGGGCTGACATGAGGGATACCCTCAAATATAACAATCAGCATGCCATGGATGCTGACACAATATATTTCCTCAAAGACTGTACAACATATTCCATTGTTGGCTGCATGAAAGGAGATTCTTAATATTACAATATCATTCACCATGCATGCCACTGAATGTCGCTGATATAGGAAGAATGACTGGGTGCCTTTAACTTGCATCCATGTCAGCAAACCATAAATTCTGATATTACAAAAAA
Source organism: Amphiduros pacificus (assembly GCA_949316495.1). Classification (NCBI taxonomy): domain Eukaryota; kingdom Metazoa; phylum Annelida; class Polychaeta; order Phyllodocida; family Hesionidae; genus Amphiduros; species Amphiduros pacificus. Next base: position 49,466,740 of record OX439001.1, on the reverse strand, counting down.
GTCTTCAGTTCCCCAGCCCTATCCCTGGCACTTTCTTGATACTGAAATGTTCAGATTAAGCCTAAGCTATACAGTGTCAAAAGGACAGAATCATCATAATTGTAAGATCTTGTGAACTATGGACACTGCTGGCAGGAAAATTGATTTCTAAGGTCTAATAAGCCATGATTGCTGAATGTATACATTGTATACCATGATACCAAGTACCTTTGATACTGACGGGATATGGGTACAATGTACACTGCATACCACTGCCATGGAAAGCATTTAACACTAAGTACCTTTGATACTGACTGGATATGGGTACAATGTACACTGCATACCACTGCTATGGAAAGCATTTAACACTAAGTACCTTTGATACTGACAGCATATGGATACAATGTACACTGCATACCACTGCCATGGAAAGCATTTAACACTAAGTACCTTTGATACTGACAGGATATGGGTACAATGTACACTGCATACCACTGCCATGGAAAGCATTTAACACTAAGTACCTTTGATACTGACAGGATATGGGTACAATGTACACTGCATACCACCGCTATGGAAAGCATTTAATACTAAGTGCCTTTGACATTGACAGGATATGGGTACAATGTACACTGCATACCACTGCCATGGATAGCATTTAACACTAAGTACCTTTGATACTGACAGCATATGGATACAATGTACACTGCATACCACCGCTATGGATAGCATTTAACACTAAGCACCTTTGATATTGACAGGATATGGGTACAATGTACACTGCATACCACTACCATGGAAAGCATTTAATACTAAGTGCCTTTGACATTGACAGGATATGGGTACAATGTACACTGCATACCACTGCCATGGATAGCATTTAACACTAAGTACCTTTGATACTGACAGCATATGGATACAATGTACACTGCATACCACCGCTATGGATAGCATTTAACACTAAGCACCTTTGATATTGACAGGATATGGGTACAATGTACACTGCATACCACTACCATGGAAAGCATTTAACACTAAGTGCCTTTCACATAGACAGGATATGGATAGCAACAAATGTTGAAAATTATGTATTCTGACATAAATGAGAAATTTGTCAAGTGACAATGTCTTTTATGGGAAACGAGCGACCAAATTGTTGCGGATTTCGGATGTCTATTTCAGTTTCTTTCTTGGTGCGAATCTTGTTCTCACTTTCAAAACATAAGTGTAGCATGGCAGACCTGAGCATGCGCAATGAACAGATTTCAAATAAGTATGTAAATAAAGGAAGGGAATTGCGACGTGGTCAGTCACTCGGGAATCCAGAGAGAGAAGGCAAACTATGTAGTTTTGATTTTAAAAAACCCTCCTTCCCCACCATCTCCAGTATAGGAGGGTGGATAGCTCCCACCAGCGGAGGAAAGTGTTTTGACCTAAGTTTTTTACTGGGCCAAACTGGGGGAACAAATTTAAAGGAAAATGCAAACATTTAGTTAGGATTGAAATAAAGTATGTTAGCAATTTAGAAGTTATAATTCAATAATATAGTTATAATTCAAAGAGATATGAGGATTATATAAAGTGGATCCCAATTTGTGTAATTAGAATAATAAGGTGTGAATAACAAGTAAAAAGGTTAAGTGAATAAGCTATCCATGAGGTGTGAATAACACAGAATTTCTGACTGATCAATTAGGTAAGAGGGATTTTCAGATAAAATTAACAGGAAAGTAATTGTCCGAAGGGATTAAATTGTGATATACATGTAAAAAGGAAAATATGAGATTGTTGGCCAAGTATATGGTCAAGATAGAGATCAAATTAAGTTCCACTGGATATAATAATATAATTATAATTTGTCAATATGTCATCAGATCAGGTTAAATATTATAAATGTTTTTCTGAGAGTGCTATGTTTAAATTTTGGTTGAATGACTTATTGGATAAGAGGTTGGGAAATTGTGTAATTGGCAAATTTATTTGGATACTGAAAATGAATATGTTGTGAATTGAAGCCATTTATGTGTTAAATTAATTTGAATATGATTGGAAAATTTATTTTGATATTGAGATTTAACATGTTATGGCTTGAAGCCATTTATTTTATATATTATTTTGAATATGATTAAAATCCTGGTCTGCAACATAATGCAGTCTTTTGGTTTTTGTTTGCTTCCCTATGGTTCGCTTACTGAGCGAGAGGACCATAAAATGAATATTTTAACCATTTTCACTATTATTCTGTACACGCTGAAGGTTGAGATTATCAGGGTAGGGAGGAGGTTTCAGGATGATACCTCCAGAATGTAATGGCACCTATGCCCCTCATGTCTCGCTCATGTCTCAGCAGAATACATGCTGCTGCTTGGCATGATGCTAATGACCGCATGCCGAGAGTGATTCAGTCAATATATACCGCTGTCTTCCAGCCCGGCTCAGGTCCTTGCATCTCTACAACTTTATATCAACTGCATGTCCAATACAAAAACAACTAAAAGCCTGCCATGAAACTGAAAACAAGACCTGTCAACAATCTTAAGACAAATGGTTAGCTATTGAAGATATTTCTGACACCTTAATAGATATTAAATACAGATCTCTTGGTACTAATGTTATCTGCTGGACAAAGCTGGGCAAGAAAATGGCAGGAAACACTGATGTTGGTCCGGTTGACAACCATCTTTATTTCCCCCAATTCTTCTTCCAGCATTGGATGTCTCATAATCTATTACCCCTCTCGAGACAATAATTTTATTTAAAATAACAGATTGTCTTTTTTTCATAAGGTTTATCACCTCTTTTCATGATTTATTTTTTTATTAACTAAATAAAGTTTAATTCAATTCTGTATTTAGTCTTCATATGTTTCCTTCTTCTGTAATGGCTTTCTTTATGATGGCGTGCCATAAAATTAGCCAATATCTCAAAGGTGTTCTTTAAAGACATTCTACTATGTGTTTTTCAGGTGTGAAATTCAATTTTCCACCCGAGTTTGCCCTAAGCTACTGCGTTTGTTAGTGAGTGTTTTTGCCTTGAGTGTGTGGGTTTGTATTGTTACCCTACCTCTCACGCTGATAGCCGAGGCATGCTTTATAACACTGTAATCACCCTCTTCTCTACATGTCGCACACGACCAACTTACACGCCCGCGCTCAGGTCTTTATGCTCATTTTCTGAGTGAGTACTTCTTTTCATGCATTTTAATGCCGCAATGTTGTATAACACACTCGATAAAGTGGAAGCAGGTAGTGTGTCTACTCATGGTAAACAAGGCTTCTTACCAATGCTATCAACTTGCCTCAAACTTAGAAGCTTAAATTTAATTAAACATCAAAATTAACCTGAGACCAATGTAATTCTGAAGTTTAACTAATTTCATGAAATAAGATGTCATCTACAGAAATGCTAAATTAAATAGACTTATTGTGTCAAATAAAAATCATTTTTAAACAAAATGGAGCAAATATGATGAAAATAATATTTCTTCCTATATCCATACAGATTTATAACTATAAAATTTCTTCTCTTTACACCTGGCTTAGTATATAATATTTTCCATTAGCTACAATAAACTGTATTTCATCTGTCTGTATAATCAAGGCATCTTAATAGATAGAATTACCAAAGCGATTCCCCATATAATACTGTGCAAATCTTTCTCATTAATGTATCAAATGTATTTCCTAATGGTCTGAACACATTTTATTCAGTTACATTTATATTCATAGTATTTATATCCAGACAGTTTTAATTAAAAACATTTTTTTCATGATATACAAGTTGGATACAATTCATGAAACAAATTTTGAAATACCATGCCAGAAATGCAAGATCATTCATGGCATTTGATTTCACCTAGATTTCTGCAACTGCTTTCATTTACCCCTCTGAATTTTCTACTACATCAATGTATCAGTTAATTTAATTTGTAATTCAATATTTGCCACATGTCCATATTGCAAACTGTTGCTTGAAAAGGATCCAGAAGAATCTTGAAATCAATAACAAGGAGATGTCATTCATTGGAATTGTTCGGCAGCCTATGAATGCTACAAATTGACATTTATCAGCACACACCCTCATGGTTTTTATGTACCTCGGTGTGTGTGTACTGTGGGTCATTGACACCACAGTCACTTATGTCACAACCAGTATGGTCACATTCAATCACACAGAACAATTTGATTGAATGTGGATATATAATGGGTTGAATGTGACTAAATACTGGATTAAATGTGAATATATAATGGATTGAATGTGACTAAATAATGGATTAACTGTGGTAATGATTGAATGTGGTAACAAGTAAATTGAATGTGGTAACCAGTAAGTTGAATGTGGTAACCAGTAAGTGGAATGTGGTAACAAGTAAATTGAATGTGGTAACCAGTAAGTTGAATGTGGTAACCAGTAAGTTGAATGTGGTAACCAGTAAGTGGAATGTGGTAACCAGTAAGTTGAATGTGGTAACCAGTAAGTTGAATGTGGTAACCAGTAAGTTGAATGTGGTTATTTATAGATTGAATGTGGGAACTAATGGATTGAATGTGGCTAAAATGGATTGGACTGAATGTGGCTTTATATCCCAATCTGCATACTAAGATCATGTTCTAAATATTTTTATTTTAGATGTCTAACAACACAGGAATCCGCTTTGCACGTGTCCGTGCGGTATTCTACTTATCACTATCATGGAATATATCACAAACAAAAATCTGGACATGACTTATACTTCTGGTGTCACCTCGCCAGACACAGACAGTTCAGTTACTTTGGGATTAAATCAGAAACTCCCTATGTAGGTGGGATGAATTTATAAGTGTTTTTTTTCTCTGACGGAATCAAATCACTGTCAATGCTCTTGCGGTGAGAAGTGGGATTAGTTGTAGTATGTGTGGTTTGAAGACGGCACATTATAACTATCACTCTCAGACAGGAATACTGCTCTTTCCTTTAAACATCTCGGAATCCAATCATTTTCAATTGCTACATATTTCTGATTAGGTTTCCCCTACTTCAGTGACATAAAGACTTATTCCCACAATATGGGATAACATGCAATGTGTATCATTTCAACTGATAGATATTGTCTGGTTCTAAATGTTTTTTGTATCTGTCTAAGTTGTACACTTCTGACATATCTGAATTTAAATTTCATTTCAGACTTTGCCAAGCAAGAACTGCACTTAATAGCTAATGTCAGCATTAAAGAGATTTCAAATATTTATCTCTACAGACAACACATTTTTATCCCTCAGCCAAGTAGGATTAAAATTATTTTAGGGCTGTCTTGCTGCCTAATCATATCATCATTCTGTTCAATGACCAAATGCTCTCTCTTATGAAATATGAAGTCTATGTTGGTTAAAACATACCAAACTTAAATCAGACACCTATCCTATAATCCTATACATAAAGCTGCTTGAAAACAAGTGAAATTGATCTGCTTCCTCTAGGTCAGCAAGGTCAAATTCAAAGCTGCTGGGATTGCAGGCTTTTTCATTTCATAAGTTGGAATACCAAAATTGCCTTCCTCGGAAGATGACAAAGAAAAGATTGGCTTACAATAGAGAACATGCCACACAAGAGTTGTCTTTCGTTCCATAAGTTAGCATACAATAGCTTGTCTAGTAATATACTTCTTTCATTTCAGATTTTGGTATACAAGATATTTTGCGGTTCTCTTCTCTGCTATATGGCTGCCTTCAAATCAGATTCACAGACACAGGCCAGGCCACTCATTGTGCTGACATCCAATTTTCGCACCTCGAGCCCCGGGATCACAGGCACTTGACAGTATTCAGGATATTAGCAGATTAATTTGAGGTGTGTGGTGGGCAGAATTACCCAACTTAACCTTTGTATAGGGCCTTTACAAAGGGCAGTGTGGAGCTTTGATCTGTGTGCGGAGGTCTGATCTGTAATTGTGTGAACAGGGAGAATAATGAACCCCCGCCCGACATCGCTTTCACATCGTACGGCTGCAGGTCAAACATGGACGTCACCCACACTCTATGCCCATACAATCTGTTCTTCTCTCAGCTCTATTTTTTTTTTAAATTTACTGCACTAATTCTACTGAACTTGTCTTTTTCCACTTAACATCTGACCATCTTTTCAAAGATAAACATTCATAAGATAATAACTGGCATGATATTAAGTGACAAATTTGATGCCGATTTCCCTCTTTGTTCTCATGTCTATGATTCCTGCCTTGATAATGGTTCATTTTAAGTAAAAGTATCAATCCATTTAAACATGCCATTTTTTCATTAGATAATAAAAAGAGCTCAAAATGCATTGTGAGTTGGCTCCTAGCCTGTGATCAATCAAACCATGTTTACATGGAGAAGTTCAAAGAGAGAAGCGAGTGTCCAGTGTAAGATGACCATCAGAGACCCCTGGTCACTACATCACCTTGTTCGGTCACCACCTTGCTACTGACACCTGGTGCCCATCTTGCTCCCACCACAACAAAGGCTTTGTTCTCTCATACATACAAGCCTTAGTGAAGAAAGATAACTTTCCTCCTCACTTGCTATTCATTTATTACTATGTCACCTATTTGCTTTCCATCAATGGTAAAAGACATGCCTAGCTCTTGACTGGGAGGTTTGCTCAATCTGAAGATGAACTTGATAATCAGTCAGGCTGTGAATAATAGATCACACTTGTGTCATGATTCCAATTATTTTTCAAATTAAAGTTACATTAAGTTTAATGCTAAAATAAAAGAACTGTTTACATGTTGACTAAACATCACATCAATTATAAGGACCTTTGCTCAATGATAATGTCACAAGCACATAATGATGTTGATTAGCAATTAAGGTTTCATCATTGACAGTATGTTCAGCTGTATTTCTCTGATGTGATAAAACAAGCAATCAAAGAACATCTTTAAACTCTCAGGATGGGCAAGTTACATCAGTCTATTTCTCAGATCAAAATGGTATAATATCTGATGGCCTACCAATCTTCATTTTATGCAAAATAATTGACTACAGGTACAATACATGAAAGCCAAATATTATGAGAAAATAGATGGACAAATGTGATATTGAATGTGAATTTCAGCCTGAAGGGTGTCCTGTTCTTGTCTTGGCTTGATGTTTCTGTGTCTCTGTGGGCAGGAGGAGGTGCACCCAGCATGGCATATCCCGCGGAGGATATTTCATGTCAGCAGACAGGCATTCAGGTAGTTAGCAGGAGATTCCATGTTGCCACATGTATTTGATCCTTACAAATGAAATCTTATATGGAGCATTGGACAAGCTTGTATGTCACACGATACCCTGGCCTACTGAGGAACCAAGAAATGTGACCTCATTTGCAAATTCTATTTTTGTTACGTTTTATGGTATTCTGAGGCCAAGACGCATGATTTATTAATTGCTTCTATGAAGCGCACTTCTCAAAGTTACCTCACCTTACAAATGTATCTAGTTGTCCTCATTTATTCTCTTGATCAGGAGTTAACCAATTAATACATGACTTTCTAGGCATAACTTATGTCAAGATGATTGGCCCCTAACTGGTTTTACATATTTTATCACTGTCTAAATTATTATTTCCTTATCTTTTTTTACTTTAACATTAGATTTCTTCAGATTTAACCAAGTTGAAAAATTGATTTTCCACAACAAAGGATTATTTTTCCATTTCTGTGGTCAGTTATAATATGCTTAAGTTATTTGTGAGTACCCTGAATGCGATGTTGACTGTGAAGGGACTTGGGATGATGGATGGAATAGTAAACTAGTCAGCTGGATCAATCATCAATCAAATCCTGCCCACAGTCTGATCCCACCATCTCCACACTAACTCTCTCTCCAGAGGCTGAGGAGTGTGATATGGTGGTTTAATGAAGGCAGGGTGGTTCAATGTGATGATATCATGAAGGCAGGGTGGTCCAATGTGATGATATCATGAAAGCTGAGTGGTTCAATGTGATGATATCATGAAGGCTGAGTGTGTCCAATGTGATGATACCATGAAGGCTGAGAGGTCCAATGTGATGATATATCATGAGGGCTGAGTGGTCCAATGTGATGATATCATGAAGGCTGAGAGGTCCAATGTGGTGATATCATGAAGGCTGAGAGGTCCAATGTGATGATATCATGAAGGCTGAGTGGTCTGATGTGATGATATCATGAAGGCTGAGAAGTCCAATGTGATGATATCATAAAGGCTGAGTGGTCCAATGTGATGATATCAAGAAGGCTGAGAGGTCCAATGTGATGATATCATAAAGGCTGAGTGGTCGAATGTGATGATATCATGAAGGCTGAGTGGTCCAATGTGATGATGTCATGAAGGCTGAGAGGTCCAATATGATGATATCATGAAGGCTGAGTAGTCCAATGTGATGATATCATGAAGGCTGAGTGGTCCAATGTGGTGATATCATGAAGGCTGAGTGGTCCAATGTGATGATGTCATGAAGGCTGAGAGGTCCAATATGATGATATCATGAAGACTCAGAGGTCCAATGTGATGATATCATGAAGGCTGAGTGGTCCAATGTGATGATATATCATGAAGGCTGAGTGGTCCAATGTGATGATATCATGAAGGCTGAGAGGTCCAATATGATGATATCATGAAGACTCAGAGGTCCAATGTGATGATATCATGAAGGCTGAGTGGTCCAATGTGATGATATATCATGAAGGCTGAGTGGTCCAATGTGATGATATCATGAAGGCTGAGTGGTCCAATGTGGTGATATCATGAAGGCTGAGAGGTCCAATGTGATGATATCATGAAGGCTGAGTGGTCTGATGTGATGATATCATGAAGGCTGAGAGGTCCAATGTGATGATATCATGAAGGCTGAGTAGTCCAATGTGATGATATCATGAAGGCTGAGTAGTCCAATGTGATGATATCATGAAGGCTGAGTGGTCTGATGTGAAGGCTGAGTGGTCTGATGTGATGATATCATGAAGGTTGTTTGATTGGATGTGATGATATCATAAAGGTTGTTTGATTGGAGGTGATGATATCGTAGGGTTGTTTGACTGGAGATGATGACATCATAAGGTTGTTTGATTGGATGTGATGATATCGTAGGGATGTTTGACTGGAGATGATGATATCATAAGGTTGTTTGATTGGATGTGATGATATCGTAGGGTTGTTTGACTGGAGATGATGATATCATAAGGTTGTTTGATTGGATGTGATGATATCATAAAGGTTGTTTGATTGGAGGTGATGATATCATAAAGGTTGTTTGATTGGAGGTGATGATATCGTAGGGTTGTTTGATTGGATATGATGATATCGTAGGGTTGTTTGATTGGAGATGATATCATAAAGGTTGTTTGATTGGATGTGATAATATCGTAGGGTTGTTTGATTGGAGATGATATCATAAAGGTTGTTTGATTGGAGGAGATGATATCATAAAGGTTGTTTGATTGGAGGAGATGATATCATAAAGGTTGTTTGATTGGATGTGATGATATCATAGGGGTTGTTTGATTGGATGTGATGATATCATAGGGGTTGCTCACTGAAAATGCATGGAGTAGTAAATGGATCTCAAGTCCAGAATTAATCAACTCAGGGTAAATTCCATCTTCTATTAACCCTTGGATGACTCAGTCTTCACATGATACAGGAAACAAGTCATTTTGTCTGAGACTTTTGAAATTAAAAATTGTGAAAGGCATGTTGGAGTCATGCAGATGAAATATCAATGGGAGAGCCTGCCATTAGCTATACTGAAAACTTCTGGTTGAAAAACTTAGCGTAGCTTACCTGTATTCACAGACAGCAAAACGATACGTCAAAGCCAACCAAGGTAAAAATCCACTGTGATTTGTTGTTCCACAACTGCAAGCAAATGAAAAATAAAACCTGAATACTGGTATCAATTAATCCAACTCGCGTTAAGGTGTGTGACTGTGGTACATATAAATGAGAAGTAGTGATATACACTGATGGACTCTGACAAGGCATTAGAGTCAGTGGTCACAGGTATATACATGATATATTATAAAGCGCGGTCATACCTACCTGGTCCCCCTTGCATGATACTTCTCCTGCCAAAACTACATTTCTGGGCTCTGTGCCCAGCTTACTGGCTAGGTTATACTGGTGCGACCGTAAAAAGAATTTTGATCACAATAGCCCAAACAAATATTATAAAATTGTGTTAGACTTGATTACCTAACTGACACAATATTTCTATTGCAGTAATTCACTTGTGGGTGATAGGGGCCAGGTCAAAATGGTGGTTATGTTGGGATGAGATAAGGTGGTGGGTGAAGGTAGGTATGGGGTAGGCCTGGGGGAGGGTCAGACTGGCACCACCACACAGCTGCCACACTCTCCTAAACCTATACTATAACTCTAACTATCCATCTACAAAACACAGGTACACACTCCTATTAAATTCAACACTTACAAGTCAAAGAGACTGTTACATCAAAACTGCATTTGTATTTGTGTAAATTGTGTAAATGTGTAAATTGTATTTGGGTCAAGTTGTCCTGTATTTAATATCATTGGCTCATTAAGGTCTTTGCCTATTGTGTTTAATCAGAAAAAATGTGATTTAAGCTTGCACTAAATCGAGAATTAAACTTAGCAAAATATAATTCTTCACCAGAAATAGCCTCGCATAATTGATGACTTCAGGCAATTCTCAACAAAGACAAAATATCAGCCAATCCGAATTCCTTGCTTCATTTGCTGCAAATTAAGAATTTTGTCTGTGCCATATGATTGAATAGGTGCAGCTGGAATGAATCATGAGCTGCAAAGGTCAAAGTGTGAGTGCAACCTACTCAATGAAATATCTGATAACAGTCTATATTACTATAATTATCTCCTGATCACGACACTCATGATTTATTTTATTTTCTATTAACAGGCAGTATATTTCATATACATATTAAAAAAAACTATATTTGTGATAAAGTGCAATTATTGTGTATAATGTTTTGGCTTTAAATATTTGTTATGTTGATTTCTGGCAGCCCATGTTCGTACAATAACAGCACTGTGCTCACTATTTATTGTATATTTACCTGATGTCCGTCAGGTCGTAGTTGACAATAGCCGGTATAGGCCGAGTTGGGCCGGTGCCATTATGGGCCACCACTCAACTGTCGGCAGTAGTCTTGATGGACAAAGACCTTGCCAGACCTGTCTGGCTCAAATGTAAAGCCACAAAATAGCTCCCAGACCGGCTGACCTCATCGCTGTATACAAACAGGTCACCGCACTACCTATCACTGGATTAATCCACCATTGATAGAAGTAAAGCTGCTCTCCTGATCCAATCTGCCCGGCTGTGGTCAAGTCAACTCGCCTGCATGTATTACCAGGCACTGAAGAGTGACTACTGACTTACGGCAGTCAATGACTCCCTAAATAACTGCTACGGTCATGAAATGTTTCTGGTTAATGATCTCTCCACAAAAAAAAAAGAAAAAAAAGAAAAAAAAGATGTACATTTGGTTCATATATCCTCCTTTCATGCCTTTCATTCGGATTGTCGGCCCATCCTTCTTGAGAAACTGATTGAATCAACTCCATCACTATAATCTGTGACAATTTCCTGAAAGTTTTCAAGTAAGAGAAAAACTATAAAATCAGATTGCCTGTCTGATTTTCCTCTCAAAGCAGCAAAGACTCTTTATGAATGGCATATGCCAATTAATGTGAGTGTGATAGGTGAGAGATTTTCGCTTAGACTTTCATGTTCATATCTATAGTTGGAATATCATTCTGTGGCCTACATCTATTGGAGAAGAGGAGAGTGATGTTGGTATGTCATGTTGGGACTGTGCAGGTTGCCATGGAATCAGCTGTGTGTATAGTACTCACAGACCATGCACCTGAGCCATTGACGGTGCCACAGCAACCACCATCACAAACTGGTGCAGTGAGCTCCAGCCAAAACCAATTATGAAATAATTGACTGATGAGCACATTGACCCAGTTCCATTGAGGAACTCTCACTCTGGTTCCCCACCATGATGGCATTTGTGATGTTTGATGTATGAAGATGGAATTAGATTGTACTGTGCTAATTGCTTATTGTTGATGTGATGTTGACCGTCAGTGCTGCTGCCATGGTGTTGACCGTCAGTGCTCCTGCCATGGTGTTGACCCTCAGTGCTGCTGCCATGGTGTTGGCCCTCAGTGCTGCTGCCATGGTGTTGACCCTCAGTGCTGCTGCCATGGTGTTGACCCTCAGTGCTGATTATGTGTTGACCCTCAGTGCTGCTGCCATGGTGTTGACCCTCAGTGCTGCTGCCATGGTGTTGACCCTCAGTGCTGATTATGTGTTGACCCTCAGTGCTGCTGCCGTGGTGTTGACCCTTAGTGTTTATACTATGGTAATGCTGGTGTGTTGCCGGTGTGTTGAATCTGCAGTGTTGTCCTAATCCCATACATTGCTAGTGTGTTGGATGCTCCAGCTACCCTCAGTGGTACTAAATGACTGCAGATGATAAAATGGTGTTTCTTTGATGTGCCATTGTCTGTGTCACAGTGGCAAAATGTGTGATCTCATTTTGATCTGAAACAAGTTAGCATGCCCTCAGCGATACTAGACACTGTGACCAGCTGAGGTTCTACGTCTACGACATAATAGTAATAGTGCTAGCTGTGTGAAATCGAATCACTGAGGGTCCCTTACACTGCAAGCCTTCAGGTCACATTCCTCCCCTTGTATACCAGGCAAAGAGTGAAGAAGAAAAAAAGGTTTAACCAAGTGCAACAATAAGCCAATTCCAGATGTAGCCTGTGTGCTTATATCATAGCTTAAAAGCTCAATATCTAAACAGTGCTGAATGCACACTGGTGGCAAATTGATTTTGCTACATCGTTATACACATGCCTAATATTTCATTGTTTGAGGGATCATAGACAAATTCATGTGAGAGAGAATGAAAGGCCTGCTCGTGTATTTATTAGTGGGTTATAAAATGGTGATGTCAGGCTTGGTTTGGCTGATGATAATATATACATGCTTAGATATGTTCAGCAACTGAGATATGGCTTAAAACACTGCTTGCCCTTAGCCTGGTTTAATCAGTTACACTTTTATAAACATCACTGTGAAAGCCATCACAATTTGCAGACCCTGGCCAATAGTTGCCTGCTTGGGGCAACAGGGCAAGCTAAGATTTTGAACATTGTTGATATTTGAGGTCACATTAGTGTGATGCAAGTTTAACATATACCTTCCTATGGATTCAATAATCATGCCAATAAATAAGTTTTAAATCTGATCTTATTCTGTTGCTGGCAATGAATTTATTCTAGACAAATGTAGCATCTTCTTGAAGTAATTCTTGAAAAGAACTGGCTTATCACCATATCACTGATATAGGGAAAAATGAAAAGATGTGAACTCAATACATGAAAATCTTGTCTCATTCTCAACAATACCACACCAACTAAAATATAAAAAAACACATAAAGTTATATCCAATTGGAATAAATGTTAATGACTTAAACAATGCCAAATTAGTTTGAAAAGCATTCATTTATTGTCTTCAAACTGTATTGAATTTTCTTAATACAAACTGTATAGAATTTCATTTTTTTTTATTTGTGCTTTGGTCAAAATACTTGGAAAGAAAAGTTAAGTTGGATACATTGTGCTGGATAAAGTTTGAATTCATTTTGCCTTTCTTACAATGGACATGTTTCTCTTATTATCAGGTTTAATTAAAATGTTTTTTTCAGAAGTCTATTTTGGACTAAAAAAACAGAAAGTCTAGAAATTCAAAACCATTTTCTTAATACTGCATGTCAAGAACAATAATAATAAAATAAATGCTAAAATTTCACATGAAATTAAAACCAATGGTAGATGAGTACTATATGCTCTGACGAAATAGAAAATAATATTTCATATTACAATTGATAAAAGGTCATCTAACTAATAAATTAAAACATCCTACTTGAAAATTCAAATCAAAATTAATTCATATGCAGTGTCACTTTTCTGCTAAATTAAAAACCTCTTAAACTGTGTCACTTTTCTGCTAAATTAAAAACCTCTTAAACTGTGTCACTTTTCTGCTAAATTAAAAACCTCTTAAACTGTGTCACTTTTCTGCTAAATTAAAAACCTCTTAAACTTTGATCATAAAATCAATCCCAACTTTATATTGACTAAAATAATCTTTCTTCGATTTACATTTCAACAAAATGAACATGTTGAGTGGCATTAAATCCCACGTCCCGGAAAATATGTGTATGATTTATGGCTCTGCCCTTCCTCAAACATATCATTAGTTGCAACCTATTGTATTATGCCCAGTGCGGTTAAGCTGAGCACATGTCATACAGAATGGGGTGCACTCGTAACCCCTAATCAATGCACAGTTTTTTCACACTGAAGTGTGTACACTTTACGCAATTCTATGATCAAAACACACCTTTACAAACACCCCATCCTCTGCCATGATAAATACAGAAGGATGTACACCTGCATGGTGGAATTCTAATGACAATTCCCTGCTTCGTCTTTTGTAACTGGTCACAAAAGAAAACATGTGATTATCTCTTGGAGGAGGTCTTGCGTCAGAGATGGCGCTGCGCTTAACAAACAGTAGAAACCCCTGACTTAGTCACATCATCATGTTTGGTCAGGCAATCATCCAAAATGCATTAACAGTACATGCGCGAAAGCATAAGAGAGGACTTTTTCAATATGATCAGACATTACCGCTTCCTGACCTGTTGCAAGTTGATCAATTGCTCAGATCAATTCATTGTAATTATATATTTGAAAATCTGTAATCAATTTTACTTTCTATTGCATATCGTATCTCATAACCTAATTTTTTAAATACTCATTCTTTCTTCCTCATCTCCATCCTCATCATCACAGACTGTCTGACAGAGTCAAGATAAAAATCAATCTCAAGACTGACCAATAAAATACGCATTGGGTAGATAAAAGACATTTTGAGTCAAACTTTAAAACACAATACCAGTTTGGCCCAAGCAAAGAAGCACAAAATGTTATACAAGAAATGACTAACAAATGACATTTTTCATTCCCCGCCCAATGGATGAGGTCTGCACCAAATATAACACTAGAGGTCTTCATAGTGATTGTCAGAGGTTGGTAAATGGTGGTATTTAGAGTGAGAGAACAATGCCAACGTGGGACTTATGTGCTGTGGTCAGCCTTGTCTCAGCATGCCAGATACGCTGACAGGCACACTCACACACTTGGCGAGCTTTCAACCCCCCGAAGCTATGGGGCATCCCCAATAGCTCACTATTAACATAACCTTCTTTCTTACACAACCCATCAAACATCACATTATACTTTAAAGTATATTCATTTAAATATCACTTATCATATAACAAAATATAAAATAAATATCCTTTTTTGTTAGATAAATTCATAAAAGAAGGTTATATGGGTAGTACTTTGTGAAACCAGATTTGCCAGGTTTTTTTTAGGGGATTGCCATACTCGTACACAACTATGTGGATGCCCTGCTGTGACAAAGTGTCCTTAAAAATGTTTGACAGCTGGTGGTGAATGACAGTTTCCTCAAGACAGACTATGTTCTCCTCCCACAGGTAAACCTTCAATGGGCACAGAACACTCAAGTTCTCTGTAAGGGGAGGTCACTCTATTTGAAATTGGAAAGAAGGCTGTTAACTTAAAATATTGATATTAAAATACTGGTAAGTTGATATGTATAAATAGGAATCTTATAGCCACAATAAATAAAATCCCCATTTGTACCCATTAATAACATGATCATATCCACATCAAACATTCAATATAGCAAAGTTAATATTGATAACATGTGGTTTCCATATGAACCGTCACATGAGTAACATAATGTTTCACTTTAAAGAGGATGTCTTGATTTGCTTATAAATGTTGTTTTATGACATATAATGTTCACCTAACATCACTGCCTGAATCTTGTTTCCTTGATAAAATAACAAACCTACCTTCTCTGATAAAAGAATAACGTGTTTAAGGTCGCCCAAAGTTCATCCGTCCACTATCCCACTACTATTATAGCACGGCGTATTATGATGTGGTGTCTGCGGATAACATCAACCATAAACGAAATCACCAATTATCATCCTTGGCGATCTAAATACTACTATTAATCTTTCAATATTTCATGCACATCCTACATAATTTATACATTTCATAAAAATGTACATTATATAGTAGCTTTTAATTCAGTTTGCTGAGATACAAGTAGGCCTATGAACTTGAGTGTAATCTGATTCAATGTTTTCGCACTTAAAAGTATAAATGCTGCAAATATTCTTGTGCAATGAAGATAATTTGATCACATAAGCTCATTGTAGCAAGAAATCCAACATCTCATATCTCATAATGAAGCTTTACTTTTGTTTGATCTCTTGTTGATTCTGAGAGCAAAAACAATGGGTTTTTGTGACAAATGAGCCCATCACAGGCCATATTAAACAATATGTAGCCTTGCTTTGTTTGGAGACTCTAGATTTGAAGCATTATTTCTTTTAACCCCGAGTGTTCTTTATAATTTGATGTGAGCCAATCATTACAGGACAAAAAGCCGCATCCTTGTCATAAGGCGAATTAAGCTGACGCAATCTGCCCCCATAAAGAGGCTATTTAGTATCAATCCCATGGCGCACCACAACATCAATTAACCAATGAGAAGGGAGGCTGATTGCTGTTTCCGAGCAGGCAATGATAACCACTTTTCAATTAGTGTATTGGGTCATTCAATGCCTGCTTTAGCACAAAAAAGTGGCCCAAGTATTGGCATTAAAAAAACTCAATGGTTCTGGCAAATTTGCATTTTAAGTTGTGTCAAATTTTGATTGATACGGTGCTGGAGATAGCATCCAATTACACTGAAATTTAATGGCAATATTTCCACTAATTCTACCAATGGCAGTCACACCATAAAACCGAAAACCTGTAAACTTGAGAATTCTTTATCTGATATATATTGTGATTTTAAAATCATGTAAACCAACAATTCACACACACACACACACGCACACACACACACACATACACACACAGCTTTGACATATAATATAACCATATCCTGACAATCTCCTGACAATGGAATATTAAAAATATTATATTCCCTGATGTTCACTCTACTGCAAGAGCATTATTCCTGTCTTAAAAAATAAATCCCAAGTCTGCATCTAAGTTTTCTGACTGTAAAGATTGAATATCAAGTTCAATAACTACAATAGTGTCACACAGGAAAGTAATCACCTGAGAAGAGAGCAGTGAAAGCAGAGTGACCCTCTGTACATTGAATATGAACGTCTCTGGAGAACTATCTTGTTAAAAGCATAAAGATCACACTCACTATTTTTCACAGAGAATCTCTGAATTCAACACTAACAAGGTTACGTTCAGGGAGTCACCTACCTTGGATTTCTTACAACGTGAGCAATCCAGGCTCGCTTGAAGAATTGAGAAGTATGTTGAAAATGAAGGTTTTGGCCTTGCAGGAGTGTCAATATCAAAAAGATAATATATTTTGTCAGAAAAAAAATTATTTGTAAATCTTTGTGGTAATCCAGGCAATTATGGCTCGGTTTGAACTCTTGGT
Organism: Amphiduros pacificus; assembly: GCA_949316495.1. Classification (NCBI taxonomy): domain Eukaryota; kingdom Metazoa; phylum Annelida; class Polychaeta; order Phyllodocida; family Hesionidae; genus Amphiduros; species Amphiduros pacificus. The sequence continues at coordinate 49,449,170 of OX439001.1, read as the reverse complement.
AATCTTCTGACCTTGACCTAATTGGAAACATTAACCGGGTCATGAAAGTCAAACTTGGTCAAGATCTCATAAAGAAGAATAATGTTATTGAATAATAATTCAGACTTTATTGGGCTATTCAGAACACCTTCAAAACATTTTGACCATGACCTTATTAAAAATGTTGAGAATGTCCATTGAACAGTCAACATAAAACTTGTCTGAAATAATGCCATAAAGCATTCACATGTTCAAGCATTTCATTCATGTCATTTTAAAAGAAACTAGACAGTCTGCTAGGTGTTTGAGCCTTGCTTAAACTGCAAAAAAACACACAAAAAGGTTGAATGGAAGCACACATGAACACTGTCTGTTTTAATTATAATTTTTCACCTTTTCACTTGCTAAAGATGTTTGGGGAAATATATTGTATGAGTATTTGATTTACTGACTGTTTTGTGGATAGACTGATTTTAGATGTCTGTTATAGTCCTAGTTGAATTTGGAGCAATATTCTTGTGGCATTGAAAACCTAGAATTTAGTCTGACAGCCATGCATGCCCAATACTACTTTAAGATGTAAACAAACAAAACTTTGGCGGGACAACTTGATCTTTAATTGTATAATGAAAATGGCTTCCTGTGGAGCTGAAACTAAATCAATATACAGTTAACCAGCCAATATTTCACTTAAAATCCGGCCGCAGATTTCTTCCAAGAGACATTTTAACTTTTTATAGGTTGAATACAATTTGGAATTGATTAGATGTTATAGGAACTCCAATTAGCATAACTATGCACTATATATTAGGTCCATATAGATCATTATGAGTTCATATAGATTATACATCTTCAGTTCAAATGACCGAGGTGTTTTATAGGCTATAGGGTAAGAGCTATCTCACTTAAGTATGTTTTTCTTTTCAAATATGTTCATTTGAGTATGAAATGGAAAAGAAATACCATTTCTTTGATCTGTATATCTTTTTATACAGATTATAATGATGTATTTTCACAAATATTTCCAAACAAGAGCCTGGTCTATAACCAAGAGGAGGGATGCCATGCAGACTGATGTCAGACTGATTAATTATATTCACTTCTTGGAAAAGAATATTCAGGAAAAAAAATAAAATAAATGGCTTAAAATACTCTGAAGAGAGCAAAAATTCAGATTGGAAATAATGTATTAATTTTGTATTTAAGTGTAGTAGGCCATGTCAGCATGTGCCACACATAAGCACATGATCACCAAATGATGCCCTCATCAATACACAGCCAATGCTTAAACTTGCTTGAATAAGGATCTATGGTGGAAATCTTCATCAACTAACAGTTTGGAAAGGAAAAGTGGACTGGACCTTTTCCACTCATATAGATTTACATGCACTCTTTTGCACCATATAGTTTGAAACCTTTTGTTTAACAGAGCTGTTTCTTTTGTTTGGTGAAATGGAAATCCTTTTTAGGGCAACATTTGAGTGAACCCCTTTTGCGGGATGATCAAATTTGTTGATATTGTATGACAAATAAGTATAACCATTTCGTGCGGCAAGCAAACACATTTCCCTTTTCACACAGTTTGAATACTTTGCCATTTTCCATACAAGTAGTATGATATATTTCTCATTTGGAAGTGGACCTGTGTATTTCCTTGATGCAGCATGAGGAGACCAGTATGATCGATACCTGGCAGACCTTCTACTGGGCCCCTCCCCTTTCAAGTTGGGTCCGGCTTCCGGAGTGTGACCTCTGACCCAGGTCTAACATTGACCATCACCAGATGCAGATATCCATGTGTAGATATCCCTGCCTTTGTGTACTGGGCTGACGGCTCTTATCTCATCAATTGTGCAGCCCAGACATCAGCTATTATATAGCTATGCACATATTTATTCCTCTATCTCTTTATTTTCTACAAACATTACATCTCATGAACCTCCTGACCAGAATATATGTGTGTGTTTATATATGTACAGTGTTTGTGTGTGTAATATCTAAAATTGTATAACATTAATAAGTAATTAAAGTGTATAAAATGTAATAAAGGTATATTTCATGAAGATGTGACAATGAAAAATGAAAATAAAATTTGTTAAATTTATAAATGGAGTGATGTAAGTAACTTGAGAATATATAACTATATATTCCTTTTTATCCATATGTATCACGAGTCAGAAGTGATCAGAGAATGATGGCAGCTTTATGAGCCCACGTTTATGCCGCCTATTCATTATACATGTATAGATGGACCCCGTCTCTACGGACCCTTCCCTTCCCCCGGTCAGTGTGCCGGTCAGTGTGCCGAGATATGGCTGTGTATGACAACCTGGGGACAGATCACACACACATACCGGCCAATTAGCAGGCTCCCGATCTCCACCCTGATACATCCTGGCACTGCCACACTGGACGCGGCCCTAAATCTATAGACGATCCTGGTCAGGACCTCAGCACTCAAAACAGTATCACAGCCTTTTTCATTTGGGTTAGAGTTATGCTCAATTAGTCAATTATACATTTATCATTTAAATTTTATTCTTTAAATATAGTCAGTCTTGTGAATGGTGATAGATGAGTGGCAAATATCTGGTGATACTGTGAAACTGTATGGCCTTATATCCTATGACAGACTGTTAGATCCTTTTCAAAAGTTTGTAATATTATGGAAACTAGTTACTCTCAACAGCAAATAATAAAAATACAGAAAAAACAGATAGCCAGTAGTTATTTCTGGAGATTCTAAGGAGAAAGAGAGTGATGCAATAATCGTCAGTTATATCAAGAGATTATCAAAAGGCATGTGATAGTGATCTGGAGAAGGATGACTATTTGCAGAGCGAGTGTGGAAGGAGGTGGTAATAGATGAGTGATGGTTTGGCCTGTGTGACTGCCTCAATGTCAGCAGTTACTCACCTCAAGGCTTTATTATATTATTTGCTGCTTTAATAGTATCACTATGACTAGCACTTTGCCTCTGATATTCTTTAGAATGACTTAATATCACCTCTTAGAAATCTTCTCTTTACCAACCCTCATCCTACAATCCCACAAAACCCTCCTCTCCAAAGCATGACAATCACCTGACAAACAATTATCAACACCCTATGACAACTCTCACCCTACCATCCAATAACAACCCTCTCCTACCTTCCCATGACAACCCTCTACCTTCCCATGACAACCCTCTACCTTCCCATGACAACCCTCTCCTACCATCCAATAACAACCCTCTCCTACCTTCCCATGACAACCCTCTCCTACCTTCCCATGACAACCTTCTCCTACTGTCCCATGACAACCCTCTCCTACCGTCCCATGACAACCCTCTCCTACCGTCCCATGACAACCCTCTCCTACCATCCAATAACAACCCTCACCATACCATCCCATGACAACCCTCCCCCTACCATCCCATGACAATCCTCCCCCTACCATCCCATGACAACCCTCACCCTATCATCCCATGACAACCCTCACCCTACCATCCCATGACAAACCTCACCCTACTATCCCATGAAAACCCTCACCCTATCATCCCATGACAACCCTCACCCACCATCCCATGACAACCCTCACCTTACCATCCCATGACAACCCTCACCTTACCATCCCATGACAACCTTCACCATACCATCCCATGACAACCCTCCCCCTACCATCCCATGACAATCCTCCCCCTACCATCCCATGACAACCCTCACCATACCATCCCATGACAACCATCACCCTATCATTCCATGGCTAACTTGCCACTACAACACAACATCCTACTCTTTTCCACATAACATATTTTGGTTTGTCACATATAATTAGTAAATGGTTACTTTTCTAAGCCATGTAGATTACGTCGAAAATCTTTGACGTCTGAGACAATGGCAGGTTGCGGCTAAGATGCATGGGTCCAATTTCATGAGTCAATTTGGTACCATTAGAACTAGCGTACATTACGCTGGTTGTAGGTTATAGTAGAAGATCACTCAAAATTAGCCCACTCGGGTCCGTTGGTCTGTGGGTCACACTGGCGATGTGTTGTAGGCGTAAATGGGCTGGACTGGGCACCCATCTCACACTGAACCGGGGCTCCGACCTCACATTAATATTTCAGCATAGTGAATTGATACTAGTGGCCACAACTGGGGCGATTCAGGCTATCATGACCTGCAGGGCTGCATGGATCACTATCTGGACATGAACGCTGTACTATTATAGTATGCTCTGATAGCCAAGCACCTCCATATATCATTATACAAAAGCATTGATATTATACAGTTATGTAAGCATACAGACACACACACATACATATATACATATATATGTGTGGAAATCATATGGTCTGCTGAAATTGATTTTATCTATTCTGGAATAAATCTGACTGGGAAAATGAAAGCCATGTATACATAAATGTATGAATGCTATTCAAAAATTCACAATGGATTGGCTCACAACGGCAAACTTTTTGCCATCCAGTTGAAAACATTGATTTTGCATTTGTTACAGAAAATAAAGGACTGAAATTAAACCCCAAAACGCAGTTTAGCTTGACAGAGACGTTCACAGGCAAGAATGGAGCTGGGATGCGGTGAAGGAAGAAATACTACATGCTCTTGACCTCGATGGCCAGTAACAGTCATCATAGAAGAAAAAAGATCGTTGATATGAGCAGCTAATAAAACAGCAGCAAGACATCCCTCTGTGCTACTTATCATTTGTACTGTGTGAAGAAGCGACCGTTATCTGCTGTATTATACAGTTCCACTCAGGAAGGAACAATATACACATACAAGTGGATAAATTACATCCTGCTACCTTTGGCCATTCTCACATTCCTTTTATGGGAGATTTTATTGCATTCATATCTATGTCTTTTTTCACCATTGTTGTTTGAAGTCCACTATATTGGAAATTAAGCAAGAAATAGTGCTTTTAACAATGACCAGATTATCAATCATTAAACCGTTAAATTTCGCTTTCCACTGCATCTAACCTACTGCCGCCAAACAACCTCAAGACACATAACCTTACTTCCGACCTTCTATGCACAATGACCTTGACCTTAGATACAAAAAGAGGAAGCAGATGGTGCCATGGCAACATGCATTTGACCTATATGAGCTGCCATGGTCGCTAAGCATTGGTGGGTGAGTGACAGAGGACAAACACAGTCGGATCATGATGAGCATCTGAAAACAAAAGTTGTGATGAGGAGACCAACATTGTGGTCTAACCAGGCAAATATGTGGCAGCGCTGGAGAGAGAGACACAGAATACAGTGTCAATATTCATCACTGGATTGCTACAGAGCACATATAACAAACTACAGACATATGCACAAAACATATATGTACTCAAATATCAACTGACCCTGTGTTCAAACTTAACTCAAAGAATGAGTTCACCTTTTATGTATATCACCAAGATGAAAAAATATATGAGACCAATTATCTCAGAGTACAATATACATAAGTTTATGGTAAATGAATTGCTGTTCATGAACATGTTAAGTAACGTGAGTGGGCACATGTGCATAATGATGAGAGATGACTGGCCTCTCACACACAGTTCCCCAATGTCACACCCTCTGACTATGTCCTCATTTCTTATCATACAAGGCAACTGTGTTTATACGACACATACTTTCCTAAACCAACAAGTGTTGGTAGTATTAAGACTGTTTACCCTTTGACTTGGATCTTTTGGACTTGGCATATAAAGAGGACAAAAATAGTCAGCAATCCGGGTCAATGGTTGTAAATACTGTTACTGTCATGTCCACCTGTGTAACCATGGCAACAGATGAAGACTAATATGTGATGACAAGGACAATGATCATCGTGATGACAAACATACTTATTGTCTTATTACTTGCTCCTGCCCTACAGTTATGATGCAACATGTCTCATGTCTAAGGAGAGTGCACTTGTCTGATCACTATGTCGGGACGTCTGATGTCTGATGTCTGATGTCTGAAGAGAGGTGCAATGTCATGGTCGGGTATCCTCGGACCTAGGACTAGTATCTAACACCATTCTTTAACCTTGGAATGGTTTCAAGGTCACCCATGTGCTCATCTGAGATATTCATTAGAAATGTCAACTCATCCAGACATGCTTTTTTGGAAGGTACCAGGCATACAGAATGGCCAACTACAAGATCCTCATCCTAATAATGAGGTTTTTCGAGGATAATTTATGTCCAGATGAAACTCTACACACTCTGAAAATGACTTGAGTTAACATCTTAATATCTCTTGCAACTTGACCAATTCAATTATTTTGTTTGTTTTTGTTTGTTTTTGTTTAGAGACCTACTTGTTGCAGATATAGTTCTGCCTTACTGAATTGTCATGGCAGGTCCTTGACATCTCAACCGTCCGAGTCACAGATTTACAAGGGCAATGGGTTAACTCTTTAGGTACAGGCCTCACCTCTATGATTTAAATGCATTAAGTGTGCCCTGCAGTAACAATTTTAGATTTGAATGTTAGGACATTTATTAATTTACAAAAAATGCTATAATATGCACATGGTAGAATGGTAAAATGAATCTTACTGATAATGATAATTTAAAAGTAATCAGTCTTTTGTATGAGTATATTCAAGCTCAAAAAATGTTTCCATTAATAGCTTAAATTCTCTTAATAGAATGTGTGGTTAAATGAATTCATAGTGAAGCAAATATTAAATGTAACAGCAAACATTCTGTAATTCTGTAATACAGTAAATAATGATTAGTTTCACAGGAGAACAATAGCTAGGTTTAAAACAAACCAAACTGCCTGTGAGTTAAAAATCAATCTAAAATTGCTCTGTGCCAACACAAATTAATTCATTTTATATGAGTCAAATTACACACGATGAAACAGAATATAGAGCACAAGTTACATAAGGGATGGCGATAATTTATTATCCAGGAAATTAGTTTCTTTTTAATATGAGAGAACAGTAATATTGAGGAAGGAAAGCTGAGCCCTTTTTCTGAGGCTGAGCCTTTCTGACTTTATCAATGATACGAAGATGCAGTATATAATTGTGTGTAAAATCACCAAATTTATTCCTCATCCGGAGAGAAATAAGGAATAGTTATTTCTTTTGATAGAATAAAAATGCACATGCAAAGTGTTCTATTTGCAGTTGCTAAGTAATAGTCTGTATTTTTTCAGCGCCAAGGTCAATGCAGCAAGGTCAAAAGGGAGAACTCCCATGAAGCTGCTCTCCTACAACCTAAGATAATTTTATCTGTACCAAATATGAAGTAAACTCTATTTACAAAGTAAACTCTGTTTACAGTTGCTGAGAATCATAACCTGGACATCATTGTGAAGCCAACCCACAAAAAATAAATACAATTATTTATCCAGCAGGTGTAAAAAATCATTTTTTCTTTTTCTTCACATTCCTGTCATTATCATTACTGGTTTATTTGTAATAAGTATAACATGAATAATCCACCTTTGTATTTTTTAATGAGTGTTGTTTTTACTAAGCTTTAGCTATGATACTTTTGTTTGTGTATTTGGCAATCACTGAGAGTCTGCAGCCTGTGTTCCCATATTGATAACTGCATTTGTTGGTGTCCTAGGGTGGAGGTTAGCAGACAAATGTATTGATTATCTATAGCTGAGTATTGACCACTGGTGTGGTTACAGTCTCTGACACATCTCTCAACTGAGAGTGATCTCTCTCTGGCCTTCCTTTGACAAACAAGACATAGATATATGCATAAACATGTCTGCAACTGCAAATCATTGAACCAAAATTATCTGCAAAAGTTGTCACTGAATGTTTATGTCAGATCTTAGTTTAGGTATTTAACAAAATAAAATATAAAACTGTAAATTTGTGGACAGTCTTTAAAAAAATATATTTAAAATAAAACACTTATACCAAAAGCATTATTTGCAAAACTGCCATGAGCATACCTGGTCTGGAATTGTGCTATATAAATATATTATGTTATTATCATTATTATCAATATTATAACTAAGTTATGACAAAGCATTGAATAATGCTTTATTTGGGATTAGGTCATAATTGTCAACTAAGTTCCTGTTATTCTGAGACTGAACAATGGTTTGAATGACACCACATATTCCCCGGCTCTGATGTCCATGTGGATGTAATACCAGAGTGCCTAATTGAAAAATAACTCAGAAATCTGGCAATGCAAAGGAAGGCTTGTGAACAGAACCAGGCTTACAAGCTTTCTGCTTGTGAACAGAACCAGGCTTACAAGCTTTCTGCTTGTGAACAGAACCAGGCTTATATAAATGGTATTATGAAGAGGTCTACGCTGAACTGAGCTCTGTGTATGTATGAGAGTACATTAGAGCGTGTGATGACAGTCATCATAACTTGTCATATTACGCCACCATGATAAATGCTTCCACACCATAGTGGCTGCTTTATTTGGCCCTGCTATAAATCAATGTATCTGCATCTGTTAGATCTACCCAGACAGTTCTATAGACCCCCCACCAGACATTCACAACCCCCCATGCCTTGAAACCCCTCCCCCTCACTTCTTTCTAATTAATCTCAGCAGATTAGCTGATATGCTTTCTGACTCCTTGATCTTGATATTATAGCAGAATTATGATTAATGGTGGGGTCAGCAGGACAGTAACCATATAAAACCTGGATTATGTTTCACCTATGTCGAGCACTTATTGACGTGGTTTTTTTCTCTCTACTCACTGGCATTCGTGTTACTCGGTGCTAGTTCTGGATGACACTGATCATCATCTTCTCTGTCTGAATCCAGGCTACTTCCAGGCTGCTTCCAGGTTGTCTCCAGGCTGCATCCAGGCTGTGGTGAGGCTGTATCCAGGCTTAGATCATATATGCAGCGTATCTGGTTAGTAACATATTGGCTGCGTGACCTGAGCTTTTTAGTGGGCAGAATGAGGCCATGGTGATGACAAAGCAGAGTACGGTGGTAGTAGCCAGTAGTAAAGCCAGGAGTAGAGGCAATGCCACGCGGGCAGTCTGCTGACCTCACAGACGAGAGGTTAATGAATGTAAACCAGGCTCACCCTTGTAACCTCCTGCTATTGACGGATATCGAGTTGCTGAGGCAATCAATAGTGCAGGACTGAGTGGTGGCTTGCTGGGTGCTGATGCGACCACGTCCACAGGATGCCCACAACATCACTGCCGGGAGGGACCTTATCACAGCCCGGGCTTCGCAAGACATCACTCCAAACACACAGTAAATGTGGGCCACAATCCCACCTTGTCTAATTGAATGTCTACTACTGATGCTGATAACTGCGATGACAAACCCCCCCTTAAGACCACTGCCATGCTTCCTCACAAGCTCGACAGTGACCACCCTAAGCCAAAACATCCGGTGGCGTTCAATCTGTGACTGCCTGATGTGGAACTGCAGAGTTTTGAACCCAGTGTTAAAATTGTGGCTTTTGTGACAGAGTGTGGCCAGTGTTCAGTTTGGTGCATTTGCTTTTGTGAAGCAGGCTGGAGTTACTCAATGTTTAATCTGTACAGGCCTTGTACTATGGCTTCAGTTACTCAATGTTTAATCTGTACAGGCCTTGTACTATGGCTTCAGTTACTCAATGTTTAATCTGTACAGGCCTTGTACTATGGCTTGAGTTACTCAATGTTTAATCTGTGCCAGTTTGGTACTATGGCTTGAGTTACTCAATGTTTAATCTGTGCCAGCTTGGTTCTGTGGCCTAAGTTACCCAGTGTTAAATTTGTGCAAGCTTGTTTCTGTGGCTTGAACTATATAACTGTGAATTTGTGCATGCCTTATGCTGGGCTACCATGTGTAGGATTAACTCATGTTTAAATGTCTAGCAATCTCAGTTTTAACAATGGGCAGCCAACATCACATATCCCGAAATTTGCATACATATTTACTGTCCTGAAATTTGCATTCATAGCAAACACCTTTTTCTTTTGTCCTTGTAACTGAGAAGTTGTTATTTCTTTTGATTTTAAGCTGAAAAATACCAATATTTGTTGCACTGAAAATTGCCAGTAAAAGTAAGGCCTTTCTGAATTGTATTGTGGGGATGACCTCATGAGGTGTTCACCATAATCCCTAATCAGAAGGCTCACTATTTCACTCAGTGTGGGTTCTGCAGGTGACCTAAATCATCTGCCAGTACCAGGTGAGCAGTAAGTTTTAAACAGCTTTCATATAGACCACATATATTACAGAATATAAGCCACCATGCTTTTGTCAATTTGGTCCCTTGTGCCTACCCAGTGGCCAGTATGACCTCATTTTACTTGGTCACTTGTGCCCACACAGCGGTCAGTATGACCTCAGATGACTACAGCTGCATATGATCAGTCCAGTCACCTGGAGGTGCCCGAGCTTCTAACACAATAAATTGGTGATTGTCCTTTTCAATAAAGCAATAGTAGTCGCCAGGAGGGCATCTTCCACCTGGCTGGGCCTGTGACGTGTTCTGTGGCTGACTGCCAGGCTTTGCCTGTCCGCATTCTGAGGGTGAATTTCTCTCAGACAGAGATGCCTGAGATGAAACCATTAAGGGGCAACTCATGCCATATATAGCATGGTGTCATCTATTGGATGTGGTACTATCAGACCCCTCCCTCTGAGCCTCACACTCAAGTTTCTGAGACAAACTTAATCCAACACAACCAAGCACTGTGAATATCCGCTCAAATCTCATCACTTGGCTCAACACTTGCCAACACTTCGTCCGGTTTCTTCAGAGACCACCAAAGTCACTGCGACACAAGGCTCATTTCAGCCCAAAAGAACACACTGTCTGATAACAAAACCAGGTCAAAAGCATGCCGCTTGTCTGGATCCCAACTGGCAAATTATCATTCATTTTTCAAGTAAGACCAATGTGTATAAAATGTCTTATAGCTTTACTGCTTAATGCTACATCATATGCAGGTTATGATATAGTACAACTGCTTCATACTCACACTGAGTCAATACCAATCAACGGATCATATCAACATCACCACATATATGTACAACAGCATTGTTCTTACCATCATCTTATTACTCTTATTTAGATATATATGTGAAAATCAATAAGTCTGATAAGTATCTACAATATATCTACTCACTCATATTGCTGATGATTAAAGGCTGATGATTGCATTGTAAGCATTGTGCCATTTCCTTTATATATAGATCAACACTGAGCCACTGGAACTTAGTTTCTTGAAAACAAATCCACATTATAAAATTGGCAAAAAATTGATATCTTCCAATTTACGGTTTGCCACACACAATAAAATCATAAAACCATTAACCCTACTGCTTATTACATGCTGCTTGATTGACAGTGACCTTGGTGATTTTGAAATGACCTTGACTTGACCTTGTGCTGGGTGCTGAGGTGTGAGGCAGACAGCAAGTGGCCGCAGGTTTATCACACCCATGGCTACTGCTCATTCTGCCCAGTATATTTAGTGGTACAAATCAATACACTGTGAATGCTCTAATTTGATGGCTTCGTCTGGGCAATCAATGGTGATACACTAGCCCATGTATTATTAGCCTGTGGTGAGGGGTCAGGTCTGTTTGCTGCGAGAGTGACACTTTTGTGAGGATTTTGTGTTCAGGTCGCACCAGAAATACCTCCACACCCTCTGGGGCTGGTGGAAAGAATGACTCATCATTGCGACTACAGCCATAATATCATAAATCAGACCTCAATAAATATGACCCAAGTATTGTTACATTCACCACCCCTAAATTACCCCCTACTTCTCAGAAATATGTTACAACACTGATCTCTTCACATTTACTTTGGCTTTTCTAATTTGGCATGAATTCAATCTCCATTCCTCCAATTCAATAGCTTGATTTTGATTTGTATGTATCAATTTACAAAAGAGAGTAGCTCAAATCTGCCCACTATGAAGTCTAATCTTTACACATCCAGCCTTCCACACCCACTGTGCCCTACTCACCATATACCCAAGCTTCCCCACCATCTGCTCACCACATGTGCCCTACTCACCATATACCCAAGCTTCCCTACCATCTGCCCACCACATGTGCCCTACTCACCACATACGAAAGCTTCCCTACCATCTGCTCACCACATGTGCCCTACTCACCACATACAAAAGCTTCCCTACCATCTGCCCACCACATGTGGCCAACTCACCATATACCCAAGCTTCCCCACCATCTGCTCACCCCATGTGCCCCACTCACCACATACGAAAGCTTCCCTACCATCTGCTCACCACACATGGCCTACTCACCATATACCCAAGCTTCCCTACCATCTGCTCACTGCATGCTGCCTACTCACCATACACCCAAGCTTCCCTACCATCTGCTCACCCTATGTGCCCTACTCACCACATACGAAAGCTTCCCTACCATCTGCTCACCACTTCCCCACCATCTGCTCACTGCATGTGGCCTACTCACCACATACAAAAACTTCCCTACCATCTGCTCACCCCATGTGGCCTGCCTACTCACCATATACCCAAGCTTCCCTACCATCTGCTCACCACATGTGGCCAACTCAACATATACCCAAGCTTCCCTACCATCTGCTCACCACATGTGGCCTACTCACCATATACCCAAGCTTCCCCACCATCTGCTCACCACATGTGGCCTACTCACCACATACAAAAGCTTCCCTACCATCTACTCACCACATGTGGCCTACTCACCACATACGAAAGCTTCCCTACCATCTACTCACCGCATGTGCCCTACTCACCACATACGAAAGCTTCCCTACCATCTGCTCACCACATGTGGCCAACTCACCATATACCCAAGCTTCCCTACCATCTGCTCACCACATGTGGCCAACTCACCATATACTCAAGCTTCCCCACCATCTGCTCACCACATGTAGCCTACTCACCACATACAAAAGCTTCCCTACCATCTGCTCACCACATGTAGCCTACTCACCACATACAAAAGCTTCCCTACCATCTGCTCACCCCATGTGGCCTACTCACCATATACCCAAGCTTCCCTACCATCTGCTCACCACATGTGGCCTACTCACCATATACCCAAGCTTCCCTACCATCTGCTCACCACATGTGGCCAACTCACCACATACAAAAGCTTCCCTACCATCTGCTCACCACATGTGGCCTACTCACCATATACCAAAGCTTCCCCACCATCTGCTCACCACATGTGGCCAACTCACAATATGCGAAAGCTTCCCTACCATCTGCTCACCATATGTGGCCTACTCACCATATACCCAAGCTTCCCCACCATCTGCTCACCACATGTGGCCAATTCACCATATGCGAAAACTTTCCTACCATCTGCTCACCACATGTGGCCTACTCACCACATACCCAAGCTTCCCCACCATCTGCTCACCACATGTGGCCAACTCACCATATACCCAAGCTTCCCTACCATCTGCTCACTACATGTGGCCTACTCACCATATACCCAAGCTTCCCTACCATCTACTCACCATATGTGGCCTACTCACCATATACCCAAGCTTCCCTACCATCTGCTCACTGCATGTGGCCTACTCACCATATACGAAAACTTCCCTACCATCTGCTCACCAAATGTGGCCAACTCACCATATACCCAAGCTTCCCTACCATCTACTCACCATATGTGGCCTACTCACCATATACCCAAGCTTCCCTACCATCTGCTCACCACATGTGCCCTACTCACCACATACGAAAGCTTCCCTACCATCTGCTCACCACATGTGGCCAACTCACCATATACCCAAGCTTCCCTACCATCTGCTCACCACATGTGGCCAACTCACCATATACCCAAGCTTCCCTACCATCTGCTCACCACATGTGGCCAACTCACCATATACTCAAGCTTCCCCACCATCTGCTCACCACATGTGGCCTACTCACCATATACCCAAGCTTCCCTACCATCTGCTCACCATATGTGGCCTACTCACCATATACCCAAGCTTCCCTACCATCTGCTCACCACATGTGGCCAACTCACCATATACTCAAGCTTCCCTACCATCTGCTCACCACATGTGGCCAATTCACCATATACTCAAGCTTCCCCACCATCTGCTCACCACATGTGGCCAACTCACCATATACTCAAGCTTCCCTACCATCTGCTCACCACATGTGGCCTACTCACAATCATTCGCTCTCTACAATACAGTAGGCACATAACCATTGAACGCAGCAGCAGTCAAGTTTCTGACAACCCTTGTATATGACATCATGATATAGCCAGTATGCAAATATAGAACCTTATTCCATTTCAAAGTAACTCTGTGTTTATGTTGGCAAAAGTGTCTTGCACATTTTTCCTCTGGCCTGTGTCAGACTGTTGTGCATCTTACAGTCATACGATATCAGAAATATTTTCCTACGCCCATCTCATACATTTGTACATTGGTACAAACTGATTTATTTTTGTTTCACGCCAATATTACATTTTCAATAAAAAAAAAAAAAAAATGATTTTTATCATCTTGACTAAAAATACAATATATATATATATATATATATATATATATATATATATATATATATATATATATATATATATATATATATATATATATATATATATATATATATATATATATATATATATATATATATATATATATATATATATATATATATATATATATATATATATATATATATATATATATATATATATATATATATATATATATAGAGTAACCTTAATAAACTATGTGTATTATATTAAATATAAATACACATTTATATGCACTTAAAGTCAAGACAATTTTATTTTGACTTCAAGCGCAAAACACAAAAACTTGTCTTTCTGTGAGGAAATGCCAGACTATTCTAATTGCTTTAACACCTCCAATGTGGGGAATTAATTAATACAGTTGTGTACAGCTCAATGGGCAACCTATTCCCATTTTCATGAGAAGTTCACAAGAAACTTGCTCCATCAATCACAACCAACCACTGTCGAACAAAGTTGCAACTTTGTCAAGTTTGCTCATGTTTTGCTAAATTGTTCACACAACTGCCAATTCGCAAATTTTCATTTTGCATGTTGAGGAAAGGTGTGCATGCTCAAGTGCTGAGACCAAATTGAATGTGTGGTGTGTGATGATGGATGACTGAGATTCAGACCCCTACACATCTCGCATGTCTGCTACTTTGCCCCATTGTCCAGGGCTTGTTTCTCCTCTCGGGCTTTTCACTGCTGTACATATATTGTGCATTATTCCTACCACCTAATCAATCTCCCAATTTTACTAAAATCGCTGTCAATCATTAAATTTGGCCAATTCTGTTATTGTTAGAAGTATAAAATGGGAGAGTGAGAGGACGAATATTAGCTGTGTATTCCTATAGAAGTGTCCGCATTGAACTTTGTCCTAATGTCACATGGTTTCCTGCTCTCCTGCTGGGGCTTATTCTACATTGCCCACTCTCCAGACATTTCCGCTGCAGGAACCTGCGTACAAAGATCGCAAAATTTCACTAGAATTTAATGCAAGGCTACGATTGATTTTTGCCTCAATTGGCCCTGTAAATTCTCCCAGCATGCAGCACAATCACACAGGCACTGTCAAACATCCAGCCTCTACATGAATGACTCTGCATGCCAACCCAGCCTGCCTTCCTGTAAACTGTGCTCTCTGGTGATTCCACACAGCATCCAGCATGACTGTCTCCAGGTGAACAGAGTACACTTCTGTAAATCTCTGGAGAATAGAGTAAGAATAATATTGCTCCACAATATATATCGTGGCAATACTCGTTTAATGTTTAAGAGTTGCTACATGCACAAATCACATAATTTTGACCAGCCCTTGTCCCACCAAATCTTACTGTGCAAATGTCCTGTGATTCTAAAACTTGTGCCATGTTATAGAGGTTTCCTGCTGGGTTTTATTTTGGAACATCCTGTAGTCAATTTTAAAGAGACTCTGTCCCAGTCTGAATTGTCAGTGGAGATTACAGAGTCTGTAATCATGTGCAGTGCTGTAGGGAGGGTGCACATGTGTAGTACTATGGACCTTACAAAAACATCACTCACAAAAGTCATTAAAATTTTTAAATGAATATTCATTAATGAGCTACAAACATAAAACGTTGGCTTAACTTCACACAAGATAACACTTTCTTCAGAGATTAACCACTAAGGGACTACCCTGTTTAAATTTTTTGATTGGCAGGATTAACCATTTTTTTGGACTATAAAATCAATGCTAAAATTAATAAACTTTGTAACCATGGTAAACCATGGGGGTTAAGCTAAAATTTCTTTCAGGAAAAATACTTAAATGATGTGTTATAAAACTCCTGTTGAAAGAAGGCATCCCCCATACCTATTTTCTGGGTACACCTTGATTTGACACACACATTTATGTACATTTGTGCTTATTTTACGTCCATTCTGAGTAAGGTAAGCTGTTTGATCAGTGGGTGATAATGAATGAACTAGCGAGACTCAGGTGCTGTAGTATGCTGGCCTATACAGAGAGTGTGATCATGTGGAAAATGAACCGCAAGAGCACTAACAGTACAGAAAACCTTTGTCACAAATATGCCAGTCTTTTTGTACACTGAAACCATCTTGTCAGTTGGAGCCAAACATCTTTATGGTCATATATGAATATGAACAATTTAAGTGACACAAAGTTTTACCATGTGACACATATATCCCTTCAATGCCCAAAAGTATGAACAATTTAAGTGACACAAAATTTTAGCATGTGACTGCATATGATAACTTTATATAACCTTATTCATTAATATTAATGCATGACCTAACATTGACATATATAATGTGGCCAAAAGTAGCCTTGTTTATGATGGCAAAATGATTTTCTATAAAGGAAATAGTAAAGCGAGATGGGTGAGGCCTGGCACATGAGTATGGTGAGAGACAGCAGGAGTACCCAGACTTGTATTAATGGCCTCATCACATGTAGTACACTCATTCTCTATGTAACCATGTGGGGGCCACATAATTAAGTCAGTCAGTGCAAGGATCCGTATAACCACCCTTTAGTGCCTGAATAGTAAACACCCCAGGGTTTATTTTACTCTTCTTTACTTTCTAACAGAATCTGTTTACTTCATCATAGAGTCCAGGAATACCTTCACCCACACCCTGTGGGTAATGATCAGCCTAACCCTAAACCCTCTGGGCAATGATCAGCCTAACCCTAAACCCTCTGGGCAATGATCAGCCTAACCCTAAACCCTCTGGGCAATGATCAGCCTAATCCAACACCCTCGGGGCAATGATCAGCCTAATCCAACACCCTCGGGGCAATGATCAGCCTAATCCAACACCCTCGGGGCAATGATCAGCCTAATCCAACACCCTCGGGGCAATGATCAGCCTAATCCAACACCCTCACCCACACCCTGGGGGCAATGATCAGCCTAACCCTACACCCTCACCCACACCCTGTGGGCAATGATCAGCCTAACCCTACACCCTCACCCTCAATTGGTAGAGTATTCGCCTTGAGATAAGGGGATTCCCGGTTCGAATCCCGGCCGGTTACTATCAACCGCTATGAGCAGACATTGTCTAGAATCAGCAGTATATAAATGTCAGCTTTACCCTGGGGGCAATGATCAGCCTAGCCCTACACCCTCACCCACACCCTGGGGGCAATGATCAGCCTAACCCTACACCCTCACCCACACCCTGGGGGCAATGATCAGCCTTACACTCCACATAACAAAAGTAAACATCCCTTGTTCTAAGCCATGATACACCACTTAATCAGAAATGAATTGGAAAATCTAAAAGACATATTCTTCGTGATCTATGAGATTTGATTCACATGATGAACCAATTCACATCATCTGTATGACGTTTAACTGAAATAAACTTTTTAATCATATCACAAAGTATTAACTTAAAGAGATAATCACGAATGATGCCAGAGTCTAAAATAATTTCCTCATCATTGTTTGGTATTTACAGTAACATATAATTACCAACCCATCTTATGATCAGATCCGTCTTCCAATTTTATATTTCTGAAACCTATGTAGCCAATGTATCGAGACTCCCAATCCTTTATTTGACAAAAATGCCTTAAACCTTGAAAAACCTGAATATAAAAAATATTGAATCCTACCTTTGAATATATATTGAATATTGTGTGACCACAATCTGTACTATACATGTAAGCAGGTTTCATATCAGTTTCAAATAAACAGTGATTAATGAATGGAGCTATGATTTATCTATATTAAAAAAATCTGTAGTATTCTTTTACAAATGCTTATAGAATAACACAGAGTTTAAGAAATTTAGCTTCAAATTACTACCCCTGATTTACTCAAATTGAAACTAATCTGTAATGGCTATAAATAAATGTGGCTTATGTGATGAGAAGCACTACATTAATATGATGGGAACCTATCACACCTTGCCTACAACCCATAAACATAGAAAATAAGTGATAGTATGCACATTGACGGGTGACAGGTATCCTGTCATTGTGGGCTATTTTATGCAGCCACTGGAGCGTGAGGGCACCAGACAAACTATGAGCAACTATTGGATCCCACTATATACAGTCTGATCTTTGGATCCCAGGGGTAGTCAAAACTCACATTTTTTGCATACATAAAAAAAAGCCAAGCTGGAAGGAGTCGGATATTTTTACACTTTTACCACGTCAAGTCATTCACCCATTGTGGATATAGAACTATGGCAACTATGCCAACCACATCATGTTGTTATTCACCTCAAAAGCTGCTCTCCTTCCTCAGATGGACAGATTTGTTGACAAAAAATGAGGTCAGACTTTCCCTCTTCTGACTGGGATCAAATGGATGACATCTAACCTGAAGGTCACTGGTTTGATCCACTAAAAAGTGACACAACATCTATGTCAATGAAGCCAAATCATTCAAGTGTAAGTTACATAAAACTTCAACATGACATAAACAGTACAATGGCCCAGAGTTGAAAAAGTTCACCTGTTAACATAGTACACTGTAGTAAATTGGCATGTAGAGGGCTGCAAGAGTATGAGGCACATAGTTTGTGTTATATGTGTGGGGGCAGGGGACTGTGCAAGGTATGCTATTGTGTACCCTTGTATAACCTGACAAGTTTCACATCACACACTTAAGCACTCCATACATAAACCCTACTTCAGTCACTCATATCACCGTCAAACAATAAACAAAAAAATACACTGTAGAATATGCATTTAGTTTAAGTCAGTTATAATATGAGACTAACTACTATACCACATGAATATCATGCTATAATATATTTACGATAAGGAGAACTAGATATAGTGTTCTCACAGGTGAGAACAACAAAAAAAACTTGGGTTGTTGTGTGGTACGAGTCTGTAGTGTTGCTGTGGATGCAGGGTCTAAGCCAGACTGCGTGTGAGTGCACACAGTCCATGCAGCACAAGGTGACAGGCGTAGCATATACCAGGCACTATGTGATGTTATTATGATGGCACTACAAGGACAACTATGGTACTCACGTAGCAAGGAGGAGGTGGCGTGTGGCGGGCAGTGGTGTTGGGTGTATATCAGCTGACGTGTGATCCCGGTAGATCCTATGTGCTCTCCACCACTCAGACAGGCATCGCTATCTATATCTGCCTCTGCTATGGCCCAGTGGTCGTGTCCGTCAGCTGATCGCTACACTCCCGCCAGTAATTCCTCTCTCTATTAGCTCAATAAACATCAACTGCTACGCTGTGGCACACTCACAAACTCAATCAGTCCAGTTAAGATGCTCTATCTACTCCTGATGCACACCAATTCATCTCAAGTTTGCAGCCCATGTTACCCTCGCACCAAAAAAAAATATACCTCTGCCAATACCTGCAGAGGGGATTGAGGTCACTAGGTCAAATATCTGATTGACCCCTTGACCTTGATCTTTGGTTGCTAGGGTAATATGGTCACAGATATAAAGACTGAGTGGTCAGTGGTCAGCTGCCTGTGTTCATAAATACAATAGGGCCAGTAAAAGTGCCTTGATCTTGGGAAACCCCACACTGCCACCCCTGCTGGTGAATGATCCTGGTCCAGATCGTCTGGGCCAGGATTTGCCACGGGCTGACTGGAGGATCATGTGACCTAGTAAGCTTGTGGAGAATGGCAGGCATGCCGACCCTCGCAGCCGACAACTGTGGTGGGGTGCACAATGTGGCAAGGCAATGCGGGCAACCAGGAGCTAGTACTGGGGTACTGGTAGGCTAGACGAACAGGGCTACCTGGCCCAGACACACTGGCGGGTAAAAAGCAGCAGAGGGCAAGGGTGAGAGACACAGGTTGGTGGAGGGATGGGGTTGTGATGGGGGGGGCAACCACTCACTCACAACTGGTTCATGCCAAAATGTATTATGCTACCACACCACCACCAAAATAACTCTGATGATCTTATCATAAGGCAGGAGTTAATTTGACCAAATCAACATATTCATGAGTTTTTATCTGGGACCAGGTTTAATTGAATAATATTCTATTAGCTATAACTAATTTTAAAGTTATCTGAAATCTAAAAAAAACCCTCATCTCGGATTTACAAATTTCTATCCATTTCCATTGTATTATTTATCTTGAAATTATTGCAAACAATTAGCATAATTTACTTTGGCAATCCTCCAACTTGTCTCAACATCATTTCTATCTTTGCAATAAAATAAAAATTATCATGAACAATGAAAATTCCCACCTGGTAAAAAATCAAGCAATCAGCATGAGAATTCATAAAAAATGCACCCATTGCAAAATCTACAATAACTCAACATGTTAAATTCTATCAAATCTGCTTCACGAGAAAATTTTCCTGTTATCCAATACCTATGCAACTTATAAAAATGAAGTCAATTCAGTAATAATCAAAAATACCTTTATCGGATAATACTTAATTGCTGTTAAAAAAGGCAAGCTCATCATATTTATAATTTGACACCCTGCATGTTGTTTGTCATCACCCAGTAGTTTTTTTGTTGCTTTAAAACCTCCAAAGCTCTGATGATAACGATGAAAAATGACAACTTTTAACAGAACTAATTCCATTTTAAAATGTTAAACATGCTCAGGAAATAGGAAACACTATTACTAAGCCAAAGGATTCCTTCAGTTTCTGACAGTTTCATTTGACGACATGGGGATATCTATCATTAAGACTTGATAACTGGACCAATCAGCTGTGAAATTAAACGTTCTGATCTCCAAAATAAAGGTTCCTTTTCAATTTTCATGAAAAGAAAAGGATATATGGGGCAGAAAAGGGAAATATATGTATCTGACATAAAATGGGGATGAACCTATTACTTTGGATAGTCACAAGGTCTGGTAATGGATGTGGGACACATTGGTCTATGCAAAAAAGGCAACCCACATCTTTCTGTTAAATTCAACACTGATCTTCTTGCCTACTCAGGTTGCTGAAAAAAATGTTTTCTTTCCTACTCATAAGAACCTTCAACATGTAATGACTGAAATAATGTTTAAAGTGATGTAAAACCATTAACACAAACATAAGAACTTGTTGGGTTGGACCAGTTTTCATATTGCTGGTTGGGTAACCTGAAGTATATTTTTATGAAAGGCCTTATTCTTAATTTGAAAAAAAAAAAAAAAAATAAAATACTCAAAACAACCTTTTTTCTTATAACTCTTTTCATCATTTTCATCATTTCTGCATTCTTTGTTTTGACCATCTTGGCATCGGCATCGTATATGATAAATAACAAAAAAACATTAAAATCAAATTCAGGATGATATTTTATGTGGATATGATTTTGGTCACTAGGAATGTCTGTGTGACGCTGATTGAAGTCAAACATAATAAGAGGTAATCTTCCACCAGTGAAAACCTTTGTTGGATTCTATAACTTCTAAACCTCTGGATAAATCATGTAAAACTAGATCAACAATCAAAATTAAATTTATATTATATTCACAATGGATTGGAGAGTTATAACCAATACATTTTTGGGTTACACAAAATATATAATTCCCTCACACACATCACAATTCACATTTTGATCTATTATTTATACTTCCTCCACATAAGTTTCAGATCCATATATAAAGTATGCTGTGTCTAAACGAAGAATTTCTCATTTCCTTCATGTATTATAAGATGAATAGTACTGAATATGAAATTGATTAACTTGAGTTATGTGAAATCTATATTCCTGGAATCAAACAGGAATACAAATTTGTTCTGATGAAGATGTAATTTAATATTTCATATAAAACCTAAATATCCGTTCCTTTCTTTCACAAAAACCTCAGTTCTTGACATGTGAATTGGAAATACAACATTTCCACAATTTTGGACATGATCTAAATAAATAATACCTTTGTTTGCGTACCAACCTGTATTGAATAGATTAGAATAGTTTATACCAGAATGGATTAGATTAGAATAGATTACATCTCCATTTTGAGCTCAAATCATTAAACTTTGAAGCGGGTAATAGTTAAATATGATGTTTGTTATCTGAGTGAGTTAAAAAAAACAAACCAAACAATGATGTAAATTTATGAAAACAGAAAAAATGGAGGGTCATTCGGGTTACCTGAAGCAAAAGTATTATTTCATTTGGCCTTATGGCCTCAATGAGATGTGGAACAGAATCTAACAGAAAGTTCTTTTTTCATCGGCAAATTTATAATATTTATATCAATTATCTATATTCCATGGTAAATAGTAATGCAAGTCAATTATTTTAATGACAACAATGTCTGAAACCTGATGTCACATGTTAAATACATCACATATCATATCCATTTATAAAGAAGTTTACCCAGAACCAGTTTTTCTGTAAGTCCATAGCTGATGAAGCAGACATGAGCTGGCACAAGACCATTTTGTGACTGACAGGAAGTTCAACATTAGGATGTTCTGGTACCCTCTCTCTTACTACTCTAAAGTTTACACACCATGAGGCCAGGTAACAGTATAATTGGCATCAGGCATGGCAAATGTGGAAAAAATTGGCTCAGTCTTACACATAAAGTGGCAATACCTGTTGGTATATAAAGTGCAGATAAATAACATACTGTCTAATATCTAAACATCCATCATCAAACTTTCACTCTCGTCAACTCTCAATACTTAACTTGACAGGTGTAGGGTGTAGCTGCAGTGTCTAAAACCACTGGTAGATGGCAAATTCTGGTTGAACTTCTAGAGTACTTCTTTTGTGTACAACCATAAGATATGAGCTCTCACCTCAAACGAAAAAAATAAAAACCTTCCTGCTTAATCTTTTTTACATAACTGAATGCTGTAACATTTAGGTAGACATGTCATTTTTGGGGCATCATCCGCTTAGTATTAAATTCACAAAAAATATAAAGTTTAACAGGAAGTGGCATAAGATTATTTGCAGCAATATCACAACGTTTGGTATTGCCATTGATGCATGCCTTTACAAAAATTATTTTTTCAAAAAATCTATTAGACTTTGATGTGTAGTAATTTTTTAGGTCAAAGACAGATGTTTACAATCTTCTGTTACCTCTATATTGTTTTTATGTGCGTACTCTAAGAAGTCAATCACTGTCAGGATCATAATTTCTAAACCTAACAGAGAAGTGACATTGTGGAAAGAAATAAAACATGATTACTGTTACTTCAACCACCTTTCCCACAGTCATTTTTCTATATATTCTCAATTTGAATTTCAGAATCAGCCATTAAAATATAGAAATATATTGCATTCCTACATGAAAGCACTTTATTTTCATCTTGGCTTGGAGGCATTTGGTTTTTTATTGGGTTATATATTGATCTTTGTGTGAAACATGATGAATATCACAGGTGAGATGCAAATACCATGGATAAGAAAGAAAAAATCTTGTCTTGTCTGATCATGATGTTTAAATGCACTTGGAAGAATTTCAAGGTGATTTGAAATGAAACTTTTCACATTTGGTTGATAATTTTTGCATAACCCTGCATTGTATTTCCCATTAGAGAAGAAACATTGTAAGAGGATATGCTTACAATGCATCTTATATTACTAACGCATATTCATATTCATAACGCATATTCAAGTCTTAGTTCTTTCTGCACATTCCTGAGGGAAATAAAAACAAAGGACAATGGTCTATGCTGATCATTTACCTTTTCATAATTTTGGGAACATTTTGTTGTCTCGATTCTCATTGGCTGATATCTGTCATGTTATTCAAAATCACAACCTCCTTGACAATGAAGTGATTAATGGCTAGTAGATTTGTTTGAAAAGTGATGAAAAAAATGAATAAAGTTCTTAGTCTGATGGAAAATAGATAGAATTGGGCCCCGGGAAATACAATATCTTACCTTACTGGTTGTTAGTTCAGTTGATAATGGTGACTTCATCAATGAAGGTAAAATAATCTTCAAAGTCACTTTAGATTATAAAGTATGTTGAGAATGTATTTTTGGTCAAGTTAGAACATGCAAGACATTTTTATCTTGACAGGTCACCTAAGTCATAGGATGGCCAATGTTAGATTTGTTGTTTTTTATTCTCTTTTTATTTTTCACTAGACACCTTCTCAATTATATTCTCAGTTTTTCTCCAGCTTAAACTCTGTTTTCTTTTCAGATTGTAAAACAATTGACTTTTTCTCACTTCTCCATTTCAAGTCAACACAATTACCTTAAAATCAAATCATCAATAAAATGTGCTTATATCTAGATTCCAACAGTCTTCCAAAAGAATCATTCTCATTATGGATAGTATAAATAATGTAAATTAAGAAAAATAAACTATCTGTTATTTATTCTAAGTATGATTCATCTGGTGGCTAACATTGCAATTGCAGAAATACCTTCAAAAATACCTATAAAACAGAGGCATCAGTCCTAATATCATGTATGAAGTAAGCAGAAATAAAAAGGACTCGTAATTCTTATTTTTGTGTCTGATGTACACTAATTTCACTGTACATGATCAAATATTGCTGAAGATAGAATCATGGTTGGTTATGGCATCAAAACTTTTTGCTAACAAAAATGAGCCTCCTACATCAATTTTAAGTTGAAAGAGCTTTTGGCCATTTATTTCATCCACATCAATCAATATATTAAATGTTCAACTATCTAAAACAGTTTAGTATAAATGGTCAAGAAAAGTCTTATAGTCTTTGGCACGAAGATTTCTTGAGTTTTGAGCCATTACCGGTTATTTTCCTGCACGCTACATGTTTTCCTGTCAGCTGCTCATCCGTATAATTTACTGAGATACAACCCAGACCTTTCTTACAGCTCAATCTATGTATATAGAGACCAAGATATTGCCCACCAAGAAATGTCACAAAGCTATTGCTTAGAAAAAATACAGCTGGCTGTTTTGCTCGGTTTTCCATTTTGAGGTGATTTTCACAAATAATGCATGGAATGTATGTGATGTTGTTCCGAATATTTCATCTATTTTTTTTCAAATGACTACATTTTGAATGGTTGCATTTTGATTCTGATCCAGATCATCTTTTTGAAATCAAAGTATAAAGTGAGGTTAACGATTGAAATTTTTTATCAGTGTCTGTTGAAGTGCCACAATGTTGGTGATAAGCTTCAGACACTTTCTGCCATCCAGAAATGCAAGACTGGTCAGAGTAATCCAGATCCATATATTCTTAAAGACGAACACAACCCCATTTCAAACTTCAGTCATGTAATCCTTGTCAGTAGCCCTTTTCAAACCACCAGTTGCTCACCTAAAACCCCATTGTGTTTTCAAGTATTTTACTCTGAAAATCTTACATTTCCCTATTACTGCTCACATGGCTGGTCTACAATTCAGAATCCAGCCTTCTAAATTTTCATAGTAAATTATTACATCATAGTTGAAACAATTTTCAAAATGACTGCAATTGAAGCACGGTCTGCACTTTGAAAAAAAAAATATATGAACTTTTCTCATTACTTCCTTTGATCAGCATATGGGATGAAGGTGTCATGGCTGCCATAAACACATGTTTGAATTATTTGCAGTATTCGCCAAAACTTTTTGACCCACATCAGACAATATGTCTGATGTTCAGCCAGCCAACATCAGACATTTGTCTTCAACATCAGACATTTCAACGCTACATACCAACCTACATACCTACATATCTACCTACATACCAACCTATATATCTACCTACATACTAAACTACATACATACCTACCTACCTACATATCTACCTACATACTAAACTACATACATACCTACCTACATATCTACCTACATACTAAACTACATACCTACCTACATACCTACCTACATATCTACATACATACCTACCTACATATATATTTCTGATCATTTCTCAATCGAAAATTAATCAAATATTCATTTAAAGAAAGCTAAGAATACCCAAAGTTGTAAAATTGTCGTCTGCTCTTCTCAGGCTTTTTGACAGGTACGTGACGTTTTTTAATATGAATTTGAACTCGAAATAATGATAGGGGACCAGATTACGAACATTTGATATATGTGTAAAGTCGTGCACGTTTTTGTAATTGTTAAATGAGTACGAATCCCGAAAACGTGCTCGACTTTTGAACAGGAGTGAACATGGCGGAAATAATCAGGCGGGGACAAATGAAATGACCCGGATATAGCTCAAACTGTACAAAATGGCGGCAACCGAAAATCTCTGAAAAACGAACCAATAAAACGTATTTGTGACGACTACAATGAGAAACTGTGCAGGAAAAGAATGGCGGACAATTTGGCTGCCGTTTTCAGTCATTATCGGCGGACAATGTGAAATAACGGCCGGCTTTGTCCGACGGGCCGAAGACTTTTGGCGAACACTGTATTTGTAATTGTCAAAAGCATGTGACTTTGGATTTTTAAAAAATAATGAATAAATTTAACATTTGTGATTTATTTTGTGAAGGTACAACACCTTTCTTAACCACAATTTAAAATGGCTAGATGACCTAGATAAAAATTTGTACTGTTTGTGGTAAACAATGATACTGAAACAAATATGTTTGGATATATTTAACCACATTTTTATTGTAATTTGCAATTAATTTAGGACTTGTTTCTGATTGGCTGGTACAACTATAATCCCTTGACAAGATGGCTGCCACCAGCAAAAGATGATCATAAGTTCAGACAACTTTACCAGAGTAAAAGTACTAAAATGATATCTCAAAGTCTTCTTTACATCTTATATATGTGTTCATATTGATGAAATTTAAATTGCTAATCCACAATTTGTGAAAGTTTCCTTTCCCTTTAACTATGTGCATGCTTATGCTCTGAGTCACGCAGACATATCAACATAAAATTACAGTTCAGACAGGAGTGGGTGTTATTTTTTTTATTCACAATGCCCATATCCTTCCATTATGAATCGCTTAAAACAAAAAGAGCAGTAGATTACGTTTTAGCCACAGGAGATATGAAGCCTGAATTTATTTCTTTATAATACTCTGAGTGGTGTACACATATTTGTTTCGCTGTGGCAGTTGAGACAATGGTGGGTTGAAAGGTGTTGTTTTTTTCAACCAATCAGAGACCAGCAAACAAACAGAACTTTCTATGGTTGGAAGAAGTGACCAACACATGTCTACATTTGAACATTGAATAATGAAAAAAATTGTCTTTCTTCTTTCTTTCTTTTTCTTATTTATTTGAAAGCAACTGATGGTCCATTTACATGCTGAATATTGGGAACAAGCAGGAAGCGGGAGGCTGTCATGGCTGATAAGAAGGGATCTGTTTTATGGTTATGAGACGAGTTTACGCTCTGGCCGAAATGATCATATTTGACAGCTTTTTCTAGTAAAATCAATCTGCACCTTTCCCACCAAAATTTGAATTATGAAATCTGAGGGGAAAAAATGGCAACTGCAGAGAGCTTTCCAGTTAAACTTGTTGTGCACTACATAAATATGACTAAATTAAGAGAGGACATTTAGCAAATTTACAGATTGTTAGTGGCGGAACATAATATCAATGGCAAATTGTTTCTGGCCAAAAATGATGATGTGTTGTCGTAAATAATAATATCTGATTTTTCATCGTAAAGACTTTACGTTTAAATATGTGTGGTCCTCATACAAACATTAAGCCATTCATATTGTGATATTATATATATCTTTTTTGTGAATATTGGTATTGTTCTTAATTACCAAATAGAATCAAATATGTGATACATATGCCCACAATGAATACACAAGATGAGTAATATATAATTGGCCATCTTACTTACAGCTAGGGCTGGTGAGGGTTTTTCATCACACATTTCATTAGTACATCATCTAATTGACTGAATTAACACAGAAAATGCTACGCGTTGGCCAGGAAACATCAGCTTGCATCTTCTTTTTCACCGCAGGGTACAACAGTTTGAAAATGAGGCTGGAGTTAACGTAAACAGCAGTTATATTAATTAAGTACTATAAAATGTTGCTTCTCTTTATTACAAGATGGAAAAACTTGATTGCTTATCAAATGTCTCATTTCGAGTTTTAAATATCTGTGCATAAATGTATCCAATTAATTTCATACTTCTCTTCTTTGAGAACATGCTCAATGTAAATCTCTCAGTTTCATCTTCCAATTTTAACTTGATAACTTTTATCTTTGATTAAAAAAAGAATTAAAAGAAACAGGCATAAACCTAGATGTGAATTGACTTTGCATTGTCTGCTTACATTACACCCTTTAAGACTGAGGAAAACATGTCCAATGGTTGACATGCCTTGCACATCATTTTGCAGGTCTACTGTCAGCTCAATATCCAAATATTAACATCAAATATTGTCCTCATCTCACATCAAGCCTTGGTGTGCAAATCTGGCCACCCATTAAAGTATGTTTTGCTTTGAAATGGTAATTATGCAGTCATTCTATATCTATATTGTTGATTAGCCTACAAAATTGTATCCCCAAACCACAACGCCAAGATCTGTTCATTGACCAATTTACATCATATGTGGAGCCAACTTTGTCTGACTTCATCATTGTAATTTAACAGCCGTTTTATGTTTTCATCATTTCAAAAACTCCAATGACATTTTCTATTGGCACAAAACTTGGCCTTGTAACCTCATCCTCCCTGGTTGTTTTCAGTGCTCAGAGTCAGTCCCTCTCATTATGGTTTAGGCCTTTAAGAGATTTTGAGGCAATTTACAAACAACTTTCATCAATCTTTAGATTCTGAGCTTTTTCAGCTTGGCTACCACTAACACAAATGATAATGCCCCCAATACAATACCTGTAAATGCACTCAACAACAACCCGACATTATTAAACCTTTTAATCCTCACAGCCCATTCCTTTCTCTTGAGTTATATGAATAATGTGAAAAAGATGTCATATCTTCCCTTCATGATTGTTTGATCATATAGTTATCATAATGAAAACTCACTTGACATGCTCAATGGTGGTGGTTAGCCTAATTATGTGACTGGTTTGGTCTTCAGTTCATGGAAATCAAAGTGTTAATTTACCCAACAATGAGAATTGCTAACCAGATGTTCCGGTTATCATCTGATATCAAATTGTCACCAGATATTCTGTTGCTACCGTACCTCAGGATGAACATGCATGATATATGAGGAATAAATATAATTTCTCTGTAAATATGTACTCTTCCAATATAAGAAACTCCACCGGAAATGATGATATATTTACTCTTATTGTATTTTGATACTTTCAATAAGTATAAGTCATTTTCTTTTAAAGTATTCCACAATATAATAATCTCAATATGTTATAATGCAAAAAATATGTCAACATCTGGACAAAAACAAAAACAAAATTTAATTGTTGTCAGTTGGAATTTTTGAATGAATTGTATAAAAATCTTCGATATTATATATTTCAAATCCCTCCAGCTCAGCAAAATAAATAACAAACCATTTTCATAGATATCTGAGTGGGGATGTTCATGCCAAGGTTTGCTGACATGGCAGGATGATATTACAAAGATAAAAATATACATCTTTCTTTTCAATGCAATATTTTCCATATATTTGATCACTTTAGTTTTTATATCAAACTTAGAGACCCGAGTAATATCTGCAAATTATATCCAGTATTTCCTTGAGATTTGAGTAACCATAAATACCAATCTATATATTGTTTC
Source organism: Amphiduros pacificus (assembly GCA_949316495.1). Classification (NCBI taxonomy): domain Eukaryota; kingdom Metazoa; phylum Annelida; class Polychaeta; order Phyllodocida; family Hesionidae; genus Amphiduros; species Amphiduros pacificus. The sequence goes on along the minus strand of OX439001.1, from coordinate 49,419,156 downwards.
TTTGGCAGATCACTTGCTTCTTTCTGTGTTTTACAGTAAACTCCCTCTTTTGTTTAAACTGATTCTATTGGTAAAGAAAATCAATAAGAAACTCTCAAAACCTTAAATAAGGATATCTGAATGACCAGACATCTACCATTTTGATATTTCTATCATGATTATTCATATCACATATGTGCCAGTTATTGAATATACTAGATGTTAAGAGAAACTGAGGACAATTTTTGTACATACCTGCTTGTGCGCCAATTTCACCTATAAAAGAAAGAACAAGAGTAAATGTTAAAATTCAGACTCTTGCAAGTAAAAAGTGCCCTGAAATAGAAAAAAATTCAACTTTGAACCTTAAGATTAGAAACTTTTTAAAGAAATGCATCAAAATACACGATGAATACGCTAAATATGTTTTATATAATAAACAGGATATTACTCAATTATAACGAATCCTTATATTAAAACAGACTTATGCAATAAAATAAAGGTAAGTTGGGTTACATGTATGAGGCACTGTATGTTTTGAGATATTTTTTTTGGTAGATATGTGCTACCGTATTCTCCATTCTGATAATGGTAGTCAGAATGCCATGAACTCACACTGGTGGGGATGCCTTTTCAAAAGATTTTATGGCCATCCATATTTGCTCTAACTGGCGGTATGGCTGCTAATTCAAATACCAAATTGTACAAAGGTTCATCAAGGCAAATAAAATTCATGTGACATCACATCTCACAGTATGTGACATCACGTCTCACAGTACTGTATACAGACAAATTTTCGCGACCTTTTTATTTTCGTGTTAATTCGCGCCAGGACATCATTCGCGAAATTAAATGGACGCGAAATTGAAGAGGGGACTCTCTCGCTTTGTTTCGACTTTGCATTTCGTCATTGTCTCCACTGCTTTGAGTCGTGTCTTCCCTTTTTGACAGAAATGCTTTCACACGTGGATCGATTTTAATTGCATTTTAAATGATAAATAAAGGTATTTACCCAATATTAACACAAAATACGTTTTACAGGTCGAGAACAGAACAAAACCATTCATCCATTTAACATACATTACGCAATACGAGGTCGTCATGTTAAAAAGCGGGAGTGACGGGGATAAGCTCTTATTTTTGGCACGAAAACAATTGGAGTCTATCAACATGCATTGAAATATTAATATATTGCGCAATGATGGATCCCTGGCTTCTCCTCCTGTTGCGGACGTGAATTACCGCGACGTCACGTACATGATATTTACGTTTTACTTCATGGATAAATTCTCGACCTGCGAAGCATAATTTGTGATAATATTGGGTAAATACCTTTATTTATCATTTAAAACGCAATTAAAATCGATCCACGTGTGAAGGCATTTCTGTCAAAAAGGGAAGACACAACTCAACGCAACACGTGGTCGCAATTTTGAAAGGCGGAAGTGACGGGAAGAGGCTCTTGTTTTTAGCGCTAAAATGATTGTTATTAACTCGCATTGAAATATTAATATATTGCGCAATAATGGATGGTTTTGTTCTGTTCTCGACCTGCAAAGCGTAATTTGTGATAATATTATGTATTAGAAATCCAAAATTCGTGAAAATAAAACGGCGCGAACCTGTCGAAAACGGCGATGGCGCAAAAATAACTAGGCGCGGATTTTTCTCTGTATACAGTATGTGACATCATGTCTCACAGTATGTGAAATCATGTCTCACAGTATGTGACATCATGTCTCAGTATGTGACATCACATCTCACTCTGCGAGACGATCATTTCTCACAGAATTGGACATCATATCACACAACATGAGACAACATTTCAGACTCCCTTTCAACATTTTGTACCCACCAGTCAGTCCAATTTGATAAAATCCCTTCCTGTGCCTATGCCCCATCATCCTTCGCCTTTTGCCTTGAGGAACCTGGATGGATGCTGTGACAAGATTTCACGGTGTTCTAATGTGACCCCCACCTTAGGATGCCCCACCCCATTGCCACTCTATCATAGGGTCTTAGCAAGGATTTGCATACCAAAGCGTAAGGGCTTTGCTGTGCCTGCAGAGGGCAGAGGCTTTGATTACAAGACCTTTGAGGTTCAGGACTGGCTGTCAGAGTCACAATACTGGTGGACCAAGATCAAAGCTGGGCGTGGGGGTAGGAGGGTCGGTCAAGGAGATCATGTCATTCTGAACAATATTGGACCTCTCCCTGTCAAGCTCACGTCCATAGTGACCTCAAAGCGATCGCTTTGTTCTCGTAAATGCCTGTTACTAAACAGAACTCAGCTGCAGTCATCTGAGGCTATAGGAGCTGCTCTCTTGACCAACATTGGTCAAACCTTGATCTTGCCATCATTGGTTAATATTCTGTATGTCAAGATGCTCCAAGACCTTTAATTTTCTATTTTTTTTAACAACAATGCTTATAATTTGGACAATATTCCAACTGGTATAACTATCATCTAATAAACCCTCTGACTTCATCATCACTTAATTTCTGATATCCCCCTCTGATCATCATCAATTTATTCTTATCATACCACATTCTGACCTCATCATCCCTTAATTTCTGATATCCCCCTTTGACGTCATTATCACTTGATTTCTGATATCCCTCTCTGACCTAATCATTGCTTCATTTCAGGCATCCCCTATCTGACCTCATCATCACTTGATTCAGACATCCCCTATCTGACATCATCACTCATCACTTGACTCCTATTATCCCAGATTCTGACCTCATCATCACTTGATTCCTATCATCCCATGTCCTGACCTCATCATCACTTGATTCCTATAATCCCATGTCCTGACCTCACCATCACTTGACTGCTATCATCCCATGTCCTGACCTCATCATCATTGATTCCTATCATCTTTCCTTCAGACCTCATAAATACTTTGTTATCTCCTGTCTCCCGGTCCTCATATTTCTTTAATTGGACTCTTTGATTTGATCCTTTGTGTTCAAACAAAACAAAATAAGCAATTTCTTCTTTTCTCTATTAACCCGATACCATCAATAACATTATACATATACACATTTTCTTTGTGAATTTAAATCTCAGATATCAGATTAACATGAACTCATTTTGATGATTTGAGATCATATGGCACTTACTTATGAATTTTGTGAAATATTTTTTCTTGTTTTCATTGAACTTTATTGTACTAGTCTAATGTTACTATATTAAGTGCACAGATATATACTTCTCTTTGTGAAAACCCTGGATCTATTCTCACACAAAAGTAGTAAGTAAATGAATATCAACCTCCAGTGAAAACTTTATACTTGGATACTGTCAATCAGGAGATACTGCATACTCTACTCTGTATCAAATCATTCACAATCACAAGATAGGTCACTTAAGAAGTCTAATAAAAAAACAACATAAAAATACCTAATGCACATGAGCTGGTAATGTAAATAAGAGATATGATACTCTTTAAATCTAACTTCAAAATAAGCAATTTTTATCAATGAAAAAGAAAAAATTGCCCACGTTATAAGTTAGCCTATACAATGAAGAATACAATACTGTTGATGTTTGTAAGGCTGGTCAAATCATGAAATGCTTACTTGTTACTGGTTATTTGGCCACTAGTCGATGACATATATGTAGTCTGCCCGGCAGCATTTAACTGACATACTGACCTACTGACCTTCTACATTCTCCAATTTGATTATTGATATCAGAGGGCATTTTGCTAAAATTAGAAATATTATTCTTATCCATAAAGAATGACAAAATTCATCAGTGCATGTCCCAGTTTTGACTGAAAGGTCAAAGAGGCAAATTCTCAGAGATCTGGAGAAGTAGCCCTAATCTGTTGCATAAGTTAGCATATTCCCTGTGTTTACTGCATGTCATGCAGTCAGTCAGTTAATGAGCCAGTCAATGAGTCAGACAGTGGGTCAATGAGTCAGTCAGTCAGTCAGTCAGTCAGAGAGTTAGTCAGGGAGTCTATTTCTGGGCAAATGGCTCTACCTTATTTGTATGTACTGTTTCTAAGTAACTGCATGATCTTTCAACATGAAATATAAAATTTGTAGAAAAATGACAATGTAAATCAAGTTTACATAATTTGTGATTATTTGTTTTGGCAATGACAATAGAACAATTCTTTTTGTCCAGAGAACTGTTGCAGCTTATGGATAGATGCCTTACAACACCTGGCTAACCTACTGACCTACATTTAAAGCATGAGTGTTGAAAAAGCTGGCCTCTTTTCATTTGACAGCTAGCCAATATATACTTTTAGGATGCCAAATTTTGTAACATTGGAAGGTCTGGACAAGCCAGCAGGATTGTGCATTCCTTGTTCCAGTATATTTCACATTCGCTTCTATGATTAATTGTGTTAATCACACATTTGTTTCTCCTCCGGTCCACAGAGGGAAAAGTGACATAATGTTGATATCTGTTATGTAAATCACTGCTAGTGTTGTTGTATTGCCTTAGCGGTCTCCACATAAAGAAGCAATGAACACAGACAGTTGTCATTTGTGCTGTGTAATGTTATCACTTAGATTGTTTGTATCAGCCGTGTGTCATCAATGATGTCTCTTCATACAGCAACTTCTTGTGTGTGCCACTGTATTCAGCGATTGATCAAAGAGGAGTGTCTCATATATATATATATATTCTCCTTACATTTGGACAGAAATGTGTAGAATTTGCAGCCACATTGTTATGGCAGCTTACTATGCTTTTTTGAACCTTAATTAACAATGTTTTTTCAACATACCATTCATGAATTTATGTCCTTTATAAATTTACTCAATGTTTATGAAAATTGGCAAGAATCTAAACAATTGTAGTCAGAGTTCACAGTGTTTCAGAAACAAATGTAAGTTTTTGTTAAAGGAGCTTGATATAAATATTACAGAAGCTAATTAATTGAAGCACGCTAACTTTAAAGGGATTTTTAAATAGTTTCCATGGCAACCAGAATGTTTAGAGAAGTGGTTACAGTGGTTGTAAGGTTTAGTATGTGGTAGCCAAATGAAAGTGTTTAGATGAGAAAAGTGTTCATCATAGCACCTGTTAAATTACCAAATATGGATAAAATGCCAACTGAATTGAATGAAAAGGTTACAAAAAAGTTTTGAACATTCTATTTATTCAATGAAAATTTTTTGAGTAAATGATTGGAAGAAACTGGTTGCCATGGCAGCTACATGGTGCAGCCCGGTTACCATGGCAGTTATATTTGCCTGTGATCTGACAGCCCTGGTAACCCAGGAGGCATCAGAGCCGTTCATGTTGAGGTAATCCTGCTCTGGGGCTGTCTCGTCCTGTAGACATCATCCCATTGCGGCCACTGCCTCCTTCACAACTCATCATCCCCAACATGTATCCCAGAATTCCACAGATTCTCCCCATGTCCCTGCGGAGCTGTGTTATGGTGTCTAGTTTTAGTTGAGATCAAAGTTTTCTGCAAGCCATGTTGGGTATTGAAGGTGCCAGAGGTGGAGAACCCATCTTGTCAGCATTCAGTCAACCTTGACTGAAAGCATGTCAGCATATGCGTATGAGTTAGTTGTTCAATAAGTCATAAACCCAAACCATATCACGTGTGACATGTGGTTTCTTTCACTTTTCTTCATATCACATTAAAATATAAAATGCTGATTTAGAAGGAAAAAAAATAGTTTGAACAAACACCTTATATTTATCTTAGACTGCACAAATGTGAATGGAAAATGGTAAATTCATGTTCCATGAAGTATTTAACAATGAGCTACTTTATGTTAACACTTTATGCTGCTTAGGGAGCAGCTAGTGTTACTCAGAGAAGAGAAAAAGAGAAAGTTAAACTACGTTTCACCACTCCACATGGAGTTTAATCATTTTCTCATCAACATGCCCATTCCGCTTTTCTTTTCATCTTGCTTGCTATAAAATTGAAAACGGCAAAAGTTGTGACCTGGTGGACGTATTAACCTGTTGTGCAGTGCTGGAGGGCTGCCACCGGGGGACTGACTCACACTGCCGAGCATCAGTATCATTTACACACACAAAATGAACCTCAAGATTAACTGCCAGATAGCCATCTTGTGTGGGATGACTTTTGATGCAGCCAGGCCAGATCATGTTATTTTCTCTACGAGGTTCTTATCATACACTCGGGTATGCACTGCAGCTCTGTGCATGTGTAAACTCCTTGCAGGGGTTTAGGTGGTTTAGTGTAGTGCTGCCAGGGTGTCAGACATCACACGGCCCAGTACATGGCCCGCATCTACCTAGGTGTGCATGGAAAACGTAGCTCTCACGCTACAAACACACACGCACTTCTCTTTGATGTCAGCCATGCTCATTGACATCATAGCTAGATAATGTAGACTAAACACTGGTACTGTCAACTGTTATACATGCATCACTTGCCTCACTGACTGTCTATATATAAACATAGAGGGGTGTCTTCATTTCATTAACACACAAGCTGTCCCTATTTGCCTGATACAGAGGAAGTCCCCATGTGGTTGACTTGGTGAATGTCTTCATCTCACTGACATAAAGGTTATCCCCAATTTACTGACAGGCAGTCACAATTTAAAGTCAATGGCTGTACCAATTTTACTGAAACACAACCTTTCTGTTCATTCATATATGACAGGTTTGTGTTCATTGATAAAGAAGCTGCAACCCTTGTACATAATAAAACGCACACTTCAACATACCCATTTAATTTTACTGATATACGTGTAATTTGGCCTATTTCAAAGGTAACCCTACTGTACCCAGAAAACCTCATTACTGTGAGATGCAGGTTGTACTTACTATTGTTGCAAAGAGAGTTGAACTATTACTGTGATAAACTAATGTTATCTATTCCTGTGATATGAAGTTAGACCAATTGCTGTGATACGCAACTATCTAGTACTGAGTGCAGACATATTGCCATGACAAACAGCTTGTACCTATTCCTCTGATAGGAGGTTAAACCTATTGTCATGATAAATAGGTTGCACCTATTACCCTGATATTACAGTTGACAGATTGCTGTGCCTTTGTATATATATCTTAGTATCTGAAAGTTGCCCATTTGTTGCAGCATACAACTAGGTCCTATTACTGTGATAAACAAGTTATTTATTTTAGTTTGATATGTGAGCTGCTCTTTTGTTCTACAGAATTCTTTATTAAGATTTCCCTTGCCCAAACTTATATGTTTAGATGATGGGATCAGCAGAAAATTAATCAGACAGGGATGCCAGGTGATGGGGATGCCAGGTGATGGGGATGCCACATGATGGGGATGCCAGGTGATGGGGGATGCAAGGCGATGGGGATGCCAGGTGATGGGGATGCCACATGATGGGGATGCCAGGTGATGGGGATGCCAGGTGATAGGGATGCCAGATGATGGGGATGCCACGTGATAGGGATGCCACGTGATGTGGATGCCAGGTGATGGGGATGCCAGGTGATAGGGATGCCAGGTGATAGGGATGCCAGGTGATGGGGATGCCACGTGATGGGGATGCCAGGTGATAGGGATGCCAGGTGATGGGGATGCCAGGTGATAGGGATGCCAGGTGATAGGGATGCCAGGTGATGGGGATGCCAGGTGATAGGGATGCCAGGTGATGGGGATGCCAGGTGATAGGGATGCCAGATGATGGGGATGCCACGTGATAGGGATGCCACGTGATGTGGATGCCAGGTGATGGGGATGCCAGGTGATAGGGATGCCAGGTGATAGGGATGCCAGGTGATGGGGATGCCAGGTGATGGGGATGCCAAGTGATAGGGATGCAAAATGATGGGGATGCCAGGTGATGGGGATGCCAAGTGATAGGGATGCCAAATGATGGGGATGCCAGGTGATAGGGATGCCAAATGATAGGGATGCCAGGTGATGGGGATGCCAAATGATGGGGATGCCAGGTGATGGGGATGCCAGGTGATAGGGATGCCAGGTGATGGGGATGCCAGGTGATAGGGATGCCAGATGATAGGGATGCCAGGTGATAGGGATGCCACATGATGGGGATGCCAGGTGATAGGGATGCCAGGTGATAGGAATGTCAGGTGATGGGGATGCCAGATGATGGGGATGCCAGGTGATGGGGATGCCAGATGATGGGGATGCCAGATGATGGGGATGCCAGATGATAGGGATCCCAGGTGACGGGGATGCCAGGTGACGGGGATGCCAGGTGATGGGGATGCCAGGTGATGGGGATGCCAGGTGATGGGGATGCAGACTTGAAGTGGCAGTAGAATTACCTGTACACACCATGTCCTGTTTGACAAGTTAGCCCTGGTGCCTGATGGGGCCTAATGACCTCTTCCCTGCTACCCTGTGTCATATTTTGAGTATATATGTGGACTGCTAATGTCCTGCACATGGTAGGTTGTAAGGGGAGCATCGCAGCAATCCCTGGCACTATACACTACTGCTACTTGGGAATAGTTCAGCTGACAGAGAAGGTCCTTCAAGCAATGAGATAGCACCATTAATAATGACACCTGTACAAGGAGCAGTGTCTCCTCAGATGCCACCAGCCACCAGGGGTCACTACTATGCCCACTATGCATGCTCTATCGCTAAACAGATGACCTGGCATGTGGTTCATACTGGGGCCACCAGGGGGCACTGCTATGTCCACTATGCATGCTCTATCACTCAGGAGATGACCTGCGGTAAATATAAACATGTCATATTTGCTGGTTATCACCTGTATATCCTGGCAAAACACACTCCCCTACATCTCAGTTATCTGTCTAAACACCTCAAGGTCGTAGGCCAAGACATCCTAACGACCTCTGATGGGCAGGTCATGTGCTGTATCATTGCCCACAAGAGGGCAGCAGTAGTTTCACCACAGGGCAAACAGCTTAGCCTGCCAAGTTACCTTGCATTTTCCCAAACATCATTCCCATCACAAGCATAAATATCATCAAACAAAAAAACTGTGCAGTTGTGAAAAATCAACAAGTGATTTGTCAACATCAACTTTCAAACATTATCTCTCTCAATATGACACATGTCGGACTGAAACATGGATAGAAAATCTGCTTTGAATTCCCTTATTGTTATTAAGTGATTCAGATGCAGACACATGCAAAAATATTTTATTATGGCTACAAATTTAAAGGTTTGTTTTTTCACAAATGAAAAAAACTTGTATACGAAAACCTCAGAAAAATCAATCTCATCTCATCTCATTAGTGTTGATTTCTAACATTTTCTCTATAATGACAGCATTCTGCTAGGTACAGTTTGGCTGCAGTGTCAGTGGTGGATCCGTGTTTGTGGGAGGTCCCTCATTTATCTCGGGGGTGTTCGTATTTGGACCAATGGCCTGAGGCGGTTGGTGAATTGCCTCTCATATGCTTTAAATATCAGCCAAATTACTTTTTAACACAAACACACTGTGCACTTTGCCTAAAATTTATTTGTTTGTCAATGTATTCCTAATAATTAGTGCCATAACTACACAAATGGACAATATGTTTAATAGAATAAAACATCTAGGATACTGGGGGATGCAATCAAAAGCAACACAATACCTGCTGAGGTTTGGGGAACAAGGATTTATGAACATGCTCAAGCTGCACTATTCAATTTATTGGAGATTTCTGGGCAAAAATCAAGACCTGGCACCAGAGTTGTAAAGACCAATAATTTTCTACCATAAACAGACTACGTAACACTGTTTAAACCCCAAAGTTGGTTTGTTTCACCCAACCAGGGTCTGCTTCTTGATAAAGTCTCAGACAAGAACTCTGTGCTTATGGCTTAAATCATACTCAAATCCCTTATTTTAGTTTAAGTACTTAATTTCCCGGGAACTCCACAATAGAAGATGTTGTCACTTGTTGATGATAATGATAAATAAATAAAACTGATGCCAATCATGATGAGAAGTTTGATTTTGTGCTTATGTAAGATCAGTCATAAACTTGTAAAAAAAATTGGATGATCTCAGATTTGAAGATCATACTTACGTATGCAAAATATCTGTTTTCAAGTTTTTTCTAACATTCTGACTTGAAAATATTTCAAAATGTTGGTCCAGGCCATTCCTATTGTGTCCAATCAAATCTCAAGAAAAGACAGGTTTTAATTTAAATAATGAAAAACTGTAACTGGTAGGATTAATCAGATTTCATTTAGTGTTTAGCTCAGCTGTTGTATTGTTTTTTTCAATGAAAACACAACAGAATTGTGAAAGACAGGGTAAAATATGATACTTATCAGCAAAACCCACATAGTTTTCAAGATAACATAATCTAGAAGTAATCTTTACATCAGTATTAAAAACAATATCAAACAATTGAAGGATTCAAATTTTGTTTTGTTGTGAAAAAGACATACATAGAATTTGACTTCTTAAACTTGTTGCAAATTAATTACATATTATGTGAAAGAATAAAGAAGAAAAGAGTTCTCAAACACAATAGAACTGAAGACTGCCACTTTTATTCCTTTTCCAGAAAGTGTTCTCCATCCGAATGCTCTTTGCAAGATCTCAAGTACTTTCCATTCCATCATTCAGTTCCTTCCATTCCATCATTCAGTCCCTTCTATCCCATCATTCAGTCATTCAGTCCCTTTGCATCCAATCATTCAGTTCCTTCCATTCCATCATTCATCCCTTCCATCCCATCATTCATCCCTTCTATCCCATCATTCAGTCATTCAGTCCCTTTGCATCCCATCATTCAGTTCCTTCCATTTCATCATTCATCCCTTCCATCCCATCATTCAGTCATTCAGTACCTTCCATTCTATCATTCAGTTCCTTCCATTCCATCATTCAGTCCCTTCTATCCCATCATTCAGTCATTCAGTCCCTTTGCATCCCATCATTCAGTTCCTCCCATTCCATCATTCATCCCTTCCATCCCATTATTCAGCCATTCAGTACCTTCCATTCCATCATTCAGTTCCTTCCATTCCATCATTCAGTCCCTTCTATCCCATCATTCAGTCATTCAGTCCCTTTGCATCCCATCATTCAGTTCCTTCCATTCCATCATTCATCCCTTCCATCCCATCATTCAGCCATTCAGTACCTTCCATTCTATCATTCAGTTCCTTCCATTCCATCATTCAGTACCTTCCATCCCACCATTCAGCCATTCAGTCCCTTCCATTCTATCATTCAGTTCCTTCCATTCCATCATTCATCCCTTCCATCCCACCATTCAGCCATTCAGTACCTTCCATTCTATCATTCAGTTCCTTCCATTCCATCATTCATCCCTTCCATCCCACCATTCAGCCATTCAGTCCCTTTGCATCCCATCATTCAGTACCTTCCATTCAGTCATTCAGTACCTTCCATTCAGTCATTCAGTACCTTCCATTCTATCATTCAGTACCTTCCATCCCACCATTCAGTCATTCAGTACCTTCCATTCTATCATTCAGTTCCTTCCATTCCATCATTCATCCCTTCCATCCCACCATTCAGCCATTCAGTACCTTCCATTCTATCATTCAGTTCCTTCCATTCCATCATTCATCCCTTCCATCCCACCATTCAGTCATTCAGTACCTTCCATTCTATCATTCAGTTCCTTCCATTCCATCATTCATCCCTTCCATCCCACCATTCAGCCATTCAGTCCCTTTGCATCCCATCATTCAGTACCTTCCATTCAGTCATTCAGTACCTTCCATTCAGTCATTCAGTACCTTCCATTCAGTCATTCAGTTCCTTCCATTCTATCATTCAGTACCTTCCATCCCACCATTCAGTCATTCAGTACCTTCCATTCTATCATTCATCCCTTCCATCCCACCATTCAGCCATTCAGTACCTTCCATTCTATCATTCAGTTCCTTCCATTCCATCATTCATCCCTTCCATCCCACCATTCAGCCATTCAGTACCTTCCATCCCACCATTCAGCCATTCAGTCCCTTTGCATCCCATCATTCAGTTCCTCCCATTCCATCATTCATCCCTTCCATCCCATCATTCAGTCATTCAGTACCTTCCATCCCACCATTCAGCCATTCAGTCCCTTTGCATCCCATCATTCAGTTCCTCCCATTCCATCATTCATCCCTTCCATCCCATCATTCAGTCATTCAGTACCTTCCATTCTATCATTCAGTTCCTTCCATTCCATCATTCAGTACCTTCCATCCCACCATTCAGCCATTCAGTCCCTTTGCATCCCATCATTCAGTCCATTCCATCATTCAGTACCTTCCATCCCACCATTCAGCCATTCAGTCCCTTTGCATCCCATCATTCAGTCCATTCCATCCCATCATTCAGTCATTCAGTACCTTCCATTCTATCATTCAGTACCTTCCATTCTATCATTCAGTACCTTCCATTCCATCATTCAGTACCTTCCATTCTATCATTCAGTACCTTCCATCCCGTCATTCAGTACTTTCCATTCTATTATTCAGTTGTGTGCACCCCTTTTCACCCCTCTCAGATCATGTGTACCCCATTTTGCCCTCTTCTGAACATGCCTAGGTGTTAGGTGTTATACCCATGGTTACCCCTTCCTGAACCAAGCATGGCCACACCCATAGATCAAAGGTTGATTCCATGAAGTTTTTTAAACTCTCTTTTCTATTATTATCATAATTTAATACAATTCTCAAAACAACAAAAGAGAAATTATCTATAGGTATTTTGTCAAAAATATTAAATATGCCATTCCCAGTGCAAACAATATGTGGTTCATCCAATATGACACTATCAGCCACCTTAATATCACAGGCACTTCACATCAAAAGTAAAGGTTTGGGTTAGTTACAATTATATGCTTAAAAGATTCAATTAATCTAACTTATTTTTTTAAATTTTTGTAAAGGGGTAATATAAAGATGATGGTGGTTGAGTTTTGCCAGAGTGAGGTGGGTGTGATCTGCCTGAGCTTGCAGGTTGTAAAGCAGTTATGTGGTAGTAAGGCACACCACACCGTGCCTAGTACTCAAACCATACTGCATTATACATACACACCCTGCACTTTTTCCCCCTCCTCATCCTTCTCCTTCTGATTTATACTCTTCCCCTTCAACGCATGCCAGGAGAGAAACTTTCATGTTTCTCTCTGTCTGTGCACATGACTTGCCTCTTGGGACGTTTGTGGCTCTCCCGATGTGTCCCCTCACATTTTGTCTTCCTCCTGAATGATATCATTAATACTCCTAAGCCGCCTTTGCAAAACACTCAATATCTACTGAGAGGAAGCGAACCAGGTAAATTTGAGCTTAAAATCAATTATCATGGAATGATGTCACATAACAGTATTTTGAGGCTAGTTACGGGAGTGAACAATGGTGGATATACTTAGTGTAGATAATATATTAAGCTACAGACTATCAACACTGTGCTCAATATTGCCCGCCAGAAATCTTCAAACGCCCAAGAGAAGAAAAAATCAGACACATCAAGGCTAACAGTGATGAAACCTCCTTGAAAAAAGGTTAAAAAAACTGCCTAGCATTTTGCCCTCTGGCCTTGCGCCCCAGTGATCGTGCAAGTTACGACACAGCAAGCTCCGCAACCCTCCATGTTACCAACTGATGGGCAATATATATATATCCCTAGCGTGTGTGCTACCTGTGTTAACATTGCACAAATCAAGATTTATATCGCTACGTCTGACTTTTAGTTGGCCACCCTCGTTTGACTTCATTTCCTTCGTGTTCAACCTGTACTTTTTCACCTCCCACCTGTACAAGCCCTAAACCTTACTCCAGCTTTCTCTAATGAGAAAAAAGCAAGGTGAAATTAATAATAAAATGTCCCACATAAAAAAAATTCTGTACTCATAAGAAGCGCTCTGAAGATGTTTCAAGAATTTATGAAGGGGAGTAAGCTTTCTTCAATGATATAATAAAAAACCTAAGTGATGTCAAGTGTTTTTTTTTAATGTTTTATATTTGAAACTTTTGTGGAACGAGCTTCACAACATTAAATTCTGGAATGCTTGCCTGCCTGGTTAAGTGTAGAACATTCACGATGCATTCATCAAGTGATGACAAATAATCTACAACGAAAATTCCCAGGAAATGTATGGGAATTGGATAAATCAATATCAGTTAAGACCATTACAAGATTTAAGTTCAATTTCAAAAGTGATCACTAATGTGGTCAGTGAGGAGATAATGGAAGAATCTAACGATCAGATAGGAGTATTTTTTCATTGAGAATATCTTTGCTCTGTCTGGATGAGGAGCAGTTTGCCTGAGAGGAAAAGATCATGTCTGTACTTGTATTCTCTGCTTTAATCACGTCCTTGTGATGTCCCAATGATATTTTATTGACACTCCATATGAACTTTAGAAAGAAAAAAACAACAACAAAAAAAACAAGTCGTCTCTTGGTTTCTTTTGAACTTAGTCCACCAATTCCCCAGTCGGCATGCATTGATCTTGCTACTTTATAACTGGGGTTATTTTCAGATGTAGCGTTCAATAGAGTGTCCATGTTGGGTAAGTGTTGGCATGATACGGGACCTTAAACCTTGAGTAACATAGCCAATCATGACAGCGCCTTGTCCGCCGGGACTCCTTACAATTACGCGCGAACCTCAAATGAAATATCGCCCAGTGCCCTCCACTATTTCACAAGTCCCCGAGTATTTTTCACTGGTCTTGCTGCTTGCAAATAGACCCTCCAAAAACATCAGATTTGTATAGCAGCTCCCTCTGGTGTCAATTACACATGTTCCGACAACTTTGCCCACACATTCATCATCCCGTATGTTTAGGCTTTTAATTCAGCACAGCGTTTGCCACATGATTTTCTCCAGGGTGTCTGCAGCAAAAAAAAAAAAAATGCAAGGCTGGTCAGTCTAGCCTTTGAATGACTGTAAGTTCTGGCATAATTGCTAGAACAACCTAGCTTTTCTGCTGGTCCTTATCATGCAAGTCTCCCATTTGTTTGTGAGACAAATGTTTCCATGTCAACCAATCCTTGTGTAAGCACCGTGCACACTTATATCAACTCACCCAAAAATACAAATGATTCATTCCAATGTTTTATATTCTTACATTTCCAAACAAGGAATATTTCACTTAAATCTATTTCCAAAACCTTGAGCACTTGTGTGGTCTGTTGCCAAGAATGAGCCAGAAATTTATGTGCAGGCATGTCATCTTAGCAGTACAATCATTGCCTGGGGCAAAGTGTAATCATCTTATCAACAAAAGGTGTTTTTCTTCACTCATGGTGTCACATTCATTGGGAGGTCAAAGACAATGGCACATGAGTTTTGGTATGGATTGTGTGCTCTAGTAATAGTAAAACAACAGTGCTGTTGTGTGATGTATTATGAGTGAGATGACACACAAGGATTACGATGCGTGCAACAACCGGGCACATCAGCAGATCCAGAAAACAGCTGATGGTGCATCATGGGAAGAGTCATTGTCCTCACCATGGAAACCAGCCAGTCCCCCCTAGTGATGAGTGGCAGAGTGCCGAGCATGTTGCTAGCTGACCTATTGCAACCCACATGACCTGACCTTGGGGAGGCAGTCAGGGTCGTTGAGGTCGCGGGGTCATGTGGTCATGAGTGGCTGTCAGCTGTGCGTAGTAGCTCTGACAGGATGACACCTTGCCCACAACCTGCCCTGCATGCTTGGTTGTCATGGCAACACCCGGACATACCCACCTGGGCAACATAATGTCACATCCAAGTGTCCGTTTACAATGGGCAATTATCTCAAATACTACTTTGTGTCTTTGACTTAAAGGTGGGAAGGATGTGATTCAGAGAGGTAAGAAATTGCATGCACACATGGCCCACTACCCGAAAATATGCCTCTCTCATACGCAGTCCCTCCGACACTGACACATCTCAACCAATAATTACGCATGACAATTAACACAATAATCACTGAGCTTATCACATCAAGCTTAAGTGATGTTCGAGCCAGACTCACTTGACTCACGTGTAACAGAGAGCACATGTTTGCCAATAAAATCATTGCCGATTATGTGCATAATCACACAGTAGAATTAGCAGCATCTGCTTCATTACGCAATAAAGATGCTTTTTTTTCATTTCATTCATAATCTGTCTTGTTATGGTAATTAATGGGAATTAACCCTGAAAAGTCAAGTACCGAGGGAGAAACAATTCTATTGATGTAGGGCGGAGGATGGCAATCTGTGATGTTTTCAATATCGGCCCCTGCGACTGCAATGTGTACATGTCAAGCATAGAAACAAGCCGCTCTTTCTACACCACCAGTTATGCCTTCAGGCTGAGGAGCTATCAAAGATAAATACTTGTGATAGGGGATTTAATGGTTACCATTTACATCTCAAATGTATTGGAAAGCTATCTTTAGCAACCCTATTACATTCCATCGATTATGGAGAGAGTGCTGAGAAGAAAGAGAAGAGTACAAACATCAGAAATTGCTCAATACTAAATATTCACTCATTGATACATTTTATAATGGTTAATCAATAAGCATGTCCATACTTCTTTTCACTATTTTATTTTTTGAAAGGGGGACAAGATTTTTTTAAGATAAAAAGAATGGTATGTTTTGTGAGTGAGAGGCAATCAGAAACAGAGATCTAAATGTGTGTCGTGGGTGAAGATTTCCTTGTAAGTGATTAACTAGGAGTTTATCAGCTGATGTACCAAGAGGTGAACATCCACAAAGGGCTTGTTGATATCTCTGAGTGGTAAATGGGACAATAACTGTGAGATATAGTAGTCCTTTATGCCCCAGCAGAGGGCAGGTCCTTTGTTACGAAGCGTCCCTCGTTCCATACACGGCATTGAGTGTGAAGATTGCGTATGGTTGCCATGCCCCCGGAGTGATCGCTCTGCCGCAGCCGTTGTGGACGCCCTGCCAGGCGGGTTCATCTGCGACCTGGCCTAGCATTGTGGATGGTGCTGATGTGAGTCTGGGGCAAGGACCTTGGTCATGCTGTCTACTGCCCCGGGCCACGCTGGGTCCCTCTCTGCATCGCCTTGCCTATTTGGCTTGGGCAATAAACCTTGGTGAGCTTGGGTGAGGGCATATAGGGCGCAGGATGGGGCATGTAGGGCAAGGATGAGGCATGGAAGGTGAATGGCAGGCATGAGGGCCATTGGAGGGTGAGTGGAGGGCTAACTTGCACCCCGTTTATCAAGCTGGAGTCAGGACCCTGCTGGCCTATGTGTTCACGGCTGGGCTGAACCAATCTTGATGCTACCTTTATGGTCTGAGTCACTTTCAATCAGCTAATCACAAAAGTATAATATTATAGGTGAAGTGACAAATTTCATAACCTGAAAATTCTAATAAAATATCATCAATCTTACATGAGATTAGTTGGTTTTACAGGACTTGCAGGCTTTTGATATTTATGGAGTGGCCCCAGTCATAAGAAGTATTCCAAGTTGCCGTCCTCTGGCTGTCCTCTGACCTCAGATGAGGAAGAGGAGGGAGGATGCTGGTCCCGTCATGGTAACCCTGGTCACCCATCTCACACTGATGATACAAGACCTGTATGCAGGGTAGGGCACACGTCAAGGTATCCTCATCCATCATGACACTTTGCATGCAATATTGAGCCTACCTAGTACGCTACATACTAGCATCGTCACCCATCCATGAAACCATCATGGATATTGATAGCTCATAACATCTGAAGACTGATTAAAACCTGGATAATTCCCAATATATGTTGGTTTAAAATCTGGATAGTTTGCAATATTGGAAAGTTGACAATCACTGGGATAGCTGAAAATATCTTATATTGATTATCTATAAATATCTATTAAATTTTATTTACAGACAATTGGTGTCATTAGTACAACTATATGGCCAATAAAATTTGTCAAAATTGATTGTAAGCCTGAAATAGGTTGAATCAAAGCTAATATGAATGAGGTAGTAGGTTGTAGTACATTCTGTAAACAATGTTCTGTTCAATAGTAAAAAGTTGCGAATGCCAATTTGTCTCTGTTTTTTTCTCTTTGTCTCATCTTGGGAGTAGTAAAAGAAAAGACGCAATTGCTAAGGCATAAATTGACATGTCACATAATTCAAGGACCATCTTTAAAAAAAAAATTCTTTAAACATCTACTGTTTGAAAATTTTTGAATGATAAATTTATCAAGTTCAAAATATATATCAACTTTCCAATATCACATATTATTAATATATTTATCTTGAATGACCACTTCATATAGAATTAGACATTTACTCAAGATAAATATATTTAACTTGAATAATCTCTTAATATAGATATATATAGCTCATAATATCTGTATCTTAAATAACCTCTTAAAGGGATTAAGCACCAATTCTACAATTCGGTGAAATTGAAAGCTTAGCCACATTTGAACATCATCACAAATTAAAATTATAATAGAGTAATAAAATAAGTTACCATAAGACATTAGAGTTGCACTCCCAGCACAGGTCTGTCTGAGCCATAGCTGCATGTGACGGGTAAACATGGGTAGCTTGAACTTTGTTTAACCTCAATTGAGGCTCAAAGCAGGGTAGCACTGTTTGACGTAATTCTGGCACTATTCAAAGGACAATAACTTTGATGACATCATAAGAATATTGCCATACTCTTATGACTCTTACACTTTACCTTTCAGTGCCTCTATGGTCACACTCCACATAAAAATGACGCCAAGAAAGAAGTGTGCTTTCATAAAGGGGCAATAGATTAGGGTCTTGTTAAAATAGAATTAACAGGTAAACATGGGGATGCATCAATAAAATAGTAAATAGACAACAAAATAGACATCATTTGTCACCAATATGTGAATTTTAAACGTTTTTTTTTCAAAATCGGTGCTTTAATCCCTTTAATATTGATCTAGATAGCTCATAATATCTGTATCTTAAATAACCTCTTAATATAGATCTAGATAGCTCACAACATATTGATCTTGAATAACCTATCAATATAGATCAAAACAGGTCATAATACCTGAATTTCAAATAATCTCTTTTTCTAAGCCTTGACAGGTCACAGTGTCTTTAGAATGACACCCTCTGTGGTTTATGTGGGAAGTATCTGCAGGGTGACACTCTCACAGACTGTTTCCAGTGCTTGCACAAACACATACATTGATATGTATCTTACCTGGACTCCCATCCCAATCATGCGGCACACTCTCTCATCATGAATATCTAGCAAGTATCCATTAAGCACATTCTTAATGGGTATCCTTACTGATGCTATAATATAATCTCTTTGAAAAATCTCCAAATATTGAAATACAATTTTTGTCTTCAAAAAAAAAAACATCTTCTAAAATGACTCAAAACCATGATGATAAGCATTGCCCACAACACGAGAAAATACTTCAAAGATTTTTTATGTGGAAATCACCTATGTTAAAAACATGAATGATTGCAAAATGTTAATGTCAGCAGATTATATCTATGGCAGTGAATGATGGTTTTTTTAGATACTTCGAGAATTATTGTGGATACTGAATTTATAAATATAAATTGAAAGACATGATGATATATATATATACCGTATTTACTCGTATATAAGTCGAGGTTTTTTTCCAAAAACTCTTAGTTAATGTTTAGGGGGTCGACTTATACACGAGAGCAACCTGTGGACGAGGATTTACGCCAAAAAATTACGAAACTATGAGTTTTCATTACGAACATTCTTATTTTCGAAATAACGAATATCGGACATAGCGGGTCGGTTTAACAGTCTTATACTCGAGTAATTACGGTAAAACGTAAATACGATCTTCATATTTTCGAAATAACGAATATCAGTCGCAACAGATTGATTTTAATTGCGTTTTAAATGATAAAGAAAGGTATTTACCCAATATTACTGGTCTATTATTCGAAACGCTTTGTTTTGACTTTGTTCTCACTGATTCCAATTATCAGCGTTCACAGTTTTGCAATACGTCTTTGTTTCCACGGCTTTGAGTCGTGTCTTCCCGCTTGGAAAGAAATGCTTTCACACGTGGATCGATTTTAATTGCGTTTTAAATGATAAATAAAGGTATTTACCCAATATTATTGGTCTATTATTTCGAAACGCTTTGTTTTGACTTTGTTCTCACTGATTCCAATTATCAGCGTTCACAGTTTTGCGTTTCGTCATTGTCTCCACTGCTTTGATTCGTGTCTTCCCTTTTTGACAGAAATGCTTTCACACGTGGATCGATTTTAATTGCGTTTTAATGTAAAAATAATGAAAACGCTTTGTTATTCTCGACCTAAGAAGCGTAATTGTGATAATATTAAGTAAATACCTTTATATATCATTTAAAACGCAATTACATCGATCCACGTGTGAAAGCATTTCTGTTATTTCAACGTAAATTCGATGTGCGGTACACGGTAAATTTGATGTGCGGCAACACGAAGAGAAGCCAGGGATCCATCGTTGCGCAATATATTAATATTTCAATGCGAGTTGATACACTCCATTTGTTTTCGCGCCAAAAAAAAGAGCTTGTCCCCGTCACTCCCGCTTTTTAAAATGACGACCTCGTATTGCGTAATGCATGTTAAATGGATGAATGGTTTTGTTCTGTTCTCGACCTGCAAAGCGTATTTTGTGTTAATATTGGGTATATACTTTTATTTATCATTTAAAATGCAATTAAAATCGATCCACGTGTGAAGGCATTTCTGTCAAGAAGGGAAGACACGACTCAACACGTGGTCGCAATTTTGAAAGGCGGAAGTGACGGATGTGAATATTTCTTTGTGTATTAACACGCTTTGTTTTGATGCTAAAAACGATATAAACAATAATAATTAAAAGCGATATAATGAATATCGTTGGCTTTATAATACACAAAGAAATATTCTCCCACGTGTTGGTTTTGATGCTAAGATTAAGGACGTCATGTACATCGTATTACGTTCTACATCGTGGAGAAATTCTTGCGAAAAATAATTTGTGATAATATTGGGTAAATACCTTTATATATCATTTAAAACATATTATTTCAAAATGCTTTGTTTTGACTTTGTTTTCACTGATTTCAATTATCAGCGTTCACAGTTTTGCATCTCGTCATTGTCTCCACTGCTTTGAGCCGTGTCTTCCCTTGTTGACAGAAATGCTTTCACACGTGGATCGATTTTAATTGCGTTTTAAATGGATTGATGGTTTTGTTCTGTTCTCGAACAATTTGTGATAATATTGGGTAAATACCTTTATTTATCATTTAAAACGCAATTAAAATCGACCCGCTACGTCTGATATCCGTTATTTCGAAAATATGAACATCGTATTTACGTTTTACCGTATTTACTCGTGTATAAGACTGCTAAGATCTTATATCGTAAGCATATTTAAGTTTCACTTTTAAAATGACCGCCAAGCTTCAGCTGAAGCTTGAATGGTAGCAGAGCCGATATGTCAAGAAAAACCAACTCGACTTATATTCGGAAATTGTTTTTTTTCAAGAAAAATAACCTCAATTTTGGGGGGTCGACTTATACACGAGTCGACTTATACACGAGTAAATACGGTATATATATATATATATATATATATATATATATATATATATATATATATATATATATATATATATTAAGGAATTAAATTTGTTTCTAATTCTACTCTTATTAACCACACAATAGTTGATAGTTGCTAACATTCTAACTCATGATTAGTGACGTGGACTTCACAGATACTTTCCTTGTCATCTACATTTCATGTGAGTCATGAACATCTATGTTTGAAATGTGTTCATTGTTTTCAATTATTCTGCCAGATTGTGGTATTTTTAGCCCACCATCAATCTGATCCAGCAAGTGATAATATAATAGGAATTATAATATTATCCCAGATTATTTCAGTTAATTTAACCTATTCTTTAAAAAAAACAAAACAAAAAGCTGTATATCTGATTGCTAATCAAATTTCCCCGATGGAAAACTGATAAGACTGATGTTAGAATAGTAAACACATTCAACTATTTGTATGGAACCTGAGCAATGTCAGACAGGAAGAGATATTTTTGCTATTTCTGAATCAGGGGGCTTGAGATGTATCATTAAGTTCACATACCGGTAAGTAACTAATAATTTTTATGTCTAACTAATAATTTTCATGTCTAATTATATTTGAATCTAAAAATATAAAATATTTTGAAAAATTTGACAACAATTTCAAATTTGAATGAGGGAATTTTACAAGACGAAATTGGGATTCTAAGAGGGAATTAGATGTGATAAGAAAATATTTTGGTGATGTCACAACATACAAAACTGAACATGATTTTAATCTTTGTTGCACCAAAAACCATTAAATATTATATAACATCTTCCTCAGAAACACTGTAACTATTATATTGTCACAGTTTCCTCCGACATATTGAATATTGAATAGGACATAACATTTGACTTTGTGCATCTCCACATTATGAACATGACAGCATATTTGCCTTGGTCATGTTTCAATATATATCACTAGATTTTTCAACAAGATGATAATTGCATCCAGATTTTAAAGCTTATTTATAATATCGGTCTGCACACAACACAGAAACATTTGCTTGATATCTTAAGCACACATCACCAATAATTATTCCTTATGCACAATTTACACAAGGAAAATCTTGACAAGTTTTATGAACGGGCAATATTGCAGAGAAAACTCCCGTGGTAGTAAGCATTTAATGCAGGATTTGTATTGTGGTGGATATATAAGCCATTCCTTAGACATTTGATAGATTTATACGCAGGGATAAAGATTTTTAAATTTAATGCCTGAAGTAGCAATGAAAGCATGGGCTGGTCACAATAGAGGGGCCCTACCTCTTGGTATCTGACCTCTGCCTATTGACTGCAGTTAGCCATAGGCACAGTATGGATTCTTGGCTTCCTTCAAGGTTATAAAAGGTCGTCATTAACATTGGCTCCCTGTCAAAATTTCTTCCCCATTGTCAACTATTGTTGTTCTTGCCAAACAATAAAAACATATTGCCCAAGTGTAAGGTCACGCCTGGTACCATCAGGCTGAAGGGATGAATTTATTTCAAATTTATCTCGGAAACCATGGTGTAAATTGAGACTTAATTCAGACAGTTTTTCTGCCCATTCCTGGACAAAGGCTCTTGATATACACTATAAAGCAGACAGACAGATATAATATTCCTTGTTTGCTTGGATACTACCATGATAAGATGACATTATTATCTATGAAGTATATAGTGTTCTCAAAAAATCATCTTTTATTTATATTAACCAACTTATCTTATTTCCATACATATATATCCCTTTGATATATTATATCTTGGTTTCAGGTCATTTCATTTACGAAAAATGTATGTTAGACAATTCAGTTCTGAAAAGCCATGAAATTCTCCCATGTAAGGTTTCAGATAGGCTATCCCCCAATTACACCAATAATTTTTTCTTCCTGTCTCATCACATGTATACATGGGGTGGGTTATCGACACTGTCAAATTGGAATAAAATTCTATCCTTTTATTAAGTTATTATATTCAGGCTGGGGATGGATTAAAACTCTGGAATGGCCCATTATCCAGACAACCTGAGGTAGATGACTCATATAAACAAATGGAAAATACTGCTGCTTCATTTACAGTGAGACAAAAATAATAAAGTAGTTTTTATAAACTTCAAATGACCAGTAAAAACAAAAGTATATTTTTCTGCTTTTTGTAATGATTATAATAATCTTTTTCCTCAACTTTATGCTGAACAAACATCTGCACCTGCATCTTTTAGCAACCTGTATATAAGTTCCCTAAAAACAGGCCAACATGTGGCATCCTCAAATTTTCCCTGCTATTTTTGGCTCCCAAAACCATTAGATTGTAGCCAGAGAAATTAGTTGCAGACTTTCAAGTCAGGTTTTTTGCGTAACTTTCTGTCACTCCATGCATTCCGATGCTATATAATAACAGTCACAAAGTGTAAAACATGGGAAGAAAACATCTTCTTATAGGTTATGTGGTTTTTTGCACTTTGACTAAAATTTGAAAATAACTTTTTTCTTTGCCAACATAGCTCATTGTGCTAAACATTCAGGAGATCTTTTTACATTTCATGTTTATTGGCCCCAGGGCAGGTTATATATATGTGATTCCGCAAGAGTGGGGGAGTGTCTGTCTACACTTATATAATAGACCTTAGGTTAAAACTGAGAAGCCTCTACCCAATTTCTCAATATTAATGCCTTGAATGGCTTGAAAACTAATACGAGTACTCAATCAGGGTATGACATGCTAAACAAAATTGACATCAACATTTTTTATTCTCTACCTATGACTGGTTGCATATTTTCTTTGAGGCCATGCAATATTTGAACAACATTAAAATCCAACCCACAAGGAATCCAACCATAGGGTAAACAATGTTAGTGGAATCGAACCCACAAAGAATCCAACCATACGGTAAACAATGTTAGTGGAATCCAACCACCAAGAATCCAACCATAGGGTAAACAATGTTAGTGGATTCCAACCATACAGTAAACAATGTTAGTGGATTCCAACCCACAAGGAATCCAACCATACGGTAAACAACATTAGTGGATTCCAACCATACGGTAAACAACATTAGTGGAATCCAACCACCAAGGAATCCAACCATAGGGTAAACAACATTAGTGGAATCCAACCACCAAGAATCTATCCATATAGTGGAATCCAACCCACAAAGAATCCAACTATACGGTAAACAATGTTAGTGGAATCCAACCCACAAGGAATCCAACCATAGGGTAAACAACATTAGTGGAATCCAACCCACAAAGAATCCAACCATACGGTAAACAATGTTAGTGGAATCCAACCACCAAGAATCTATCCATATAGTGGAATCCAACCCACAAGGAATCCAACCCACAAAGAATCCAACTATACGGTAAACAATGTTAGTGGAATCCAACCCATAAGGAATCCAACCATACGGTGAACAACATTAGTGGAATCCAACCTACAAGGAATCCAACCATAGGGTAAACAACATTAGTGGAATCCAACCCACAAGGAATCCAACCATACGGTAAACAACATTAGTGGAATCCAACCACCAAGAATCTATCCATATAGTGGAATCCAAACCACAAAGAATCCAACCATACGGTAAACAATGTTAGTGGAATCCAACCCACAAGGAATCCAACCATACGGTAAACAACATTAGTGGAATCCAACCCACAAAGAATCCAACCATACGGTAAACAACATTAGTGGATTCCAACCATACGGTAAACAATGTTAGTGGATTCCAACCCACAAGGAATCCAACCATACGGTAAACAACATTAGTGGATTCCAACCATACGGTAAACAATGTTAGTGGATTCCAACCCACAAGGAATCAAACCATACGGTAAACAACATTAGTGGATTCCAACCCACAAAGAATCCAACCATACGGTAAACAACATTAGTGGATTCCAACCATACGGTAAACAATGTTAGTGGATTCCAACCCACAAGGAATCCAACCATACGGTAAACAACATTAGTGGATTCCAACCCACAAAGAATCCAACCATACGGTAAACAACATTAGTGGATTCCAACCCACAAAGAATCCAACCATACGGTAAACAATGTTAGTGGATTCCAACCATACGGTAAACAATGTTAGTGGATTCCAACCCACAAGGAATCCAACCATACGGTAAACAACATTAGTGGAATCCAACCAGAGTAAACAACATTAGTGGAATCAAATCCAAAGGGAAGCCAACATCCTACAATATGTTAGAAAAGGAGAGGAGGATGCGGTTAAGATAAGGGGCATTACTAGGGGTTGTACGGTACATATGAATGGCATCAGATATAAATATCTGCACCACTCAAATAAGCATGCCAACCAAAACATATATCAGCACTTCATGAAAGAAAAAGTTCTCTTGGACATGATATACTACTGAGTGCCTTTATTTGTATTCATATCCATTACTCCTGCTTTCACCAGAGGTCTCGCTTGAAATGGAACTACTATGCGATAACTTAAATTAGTCAAAGAAGTATGATTTATCAAACTGGAAGATAATGCAAGCAAATACTATTTACACTTTGTTACTATAATTCTATACATGATGCCAGATCCATATGCTTGTAACTATTTTTTGCATATTTTTTTTTTGGTGCCATCAGACATTTAATTTTCAAATAGTTGTCTGAAGTAATTCCACAGTAAGAAATTCATGCTTTTCTATTGAAGCTTTAGTCCAGATAGACCAAAAATGTAATTTTTTTTGCCATTTATTCCAAAAAGCAGAAATAAGAAACATACAATGGGAGAGAACATCAAGTTGGCAACCTTCTTACAAGTCCGACGAAGATGACAAAAATAAAAGTTAGTACGTGAATAGGTCAAGGTCAAAATAAATAACAGAAAATTGCCCATGAACACATGGCTGCCATACTAACATATAGTGCAAATGATTAGACATAGCAAGATTGGCTGGAGCAGACTACATTTACAGATAGAGAAATGGTTTCTACTTGTGGTGCCTCTGCTAATATTGCATGGCAATCACCAGTATGGGCCATAGAAATGACCGATGGTCATTATGTCCACTGAGCATGGAGTGAACAGACCTAGCCTACACCAGGCGTGTACTGCCTGCTTCTTCCACATCTGAGGGGATCCGGTGGGCTGTGTATTTATTCTGCAGAACAAGTTACTAGAATACCTGCCTGGAATGCCAAGATGAAGGGTGGGCTGTGTTGATGGAGATGTGGGGGTAGACAAGATGGGGTTTATAGCCCCATTCACCCCCTACCCTGTCTTGTACCATTCACAAATAGCCAATCCTGATTGATGAACTCATACAACTTCAACACCAGAGGGCACTAAACATTCAACCATTTTCATTGATATCTTTTTTTAACTTATTTGAAGTTATAATTTGTTTAAACAATAGAAAATTGAATGATACAATTCCTTTACAATATCAAATTGATAGATTGAAAACACATATCAAATTAAGTATAAGTATATTAACACTTAAAGCTTACTGATATCTGGGATTATAATCCTTTTTCGTCCCAGCTACTATCTAATGAAAGTTTCCTTTCAATCTTACAATCAGGCAATTGAATACAAGAATAGTTATGAATAGACTTGTTTGTGTTAATATAATTACTATCATACTTGTGAAGTGTACTTGAATCTGACACCCATTCATACCCAAAATGTTAACTTCCGCAAATGTTAAATGATACCTTGTACCTTCCTGTCAGTCAAATTTTTAAAATATAACAGTCACAAAGCTGACAAAATAATGTGTATCTCATTTCAATTACAAGTCTGAGGTGTCCTTGAACCCATTCGGTTGATAGTCAAAGGCAATTTAACACAAACATGCCGTCAAGTAAATCAAATGAAATCAAATATTATTCTTTATAATGACAATCATTACTGCTCAATCTTCCAAATGTTTGACCTTGCCTCTTGACACTTGACTTTGGTCAGACCTTGAAATTATAACAGGTATAATATCACTGTATTTTCTCTCTTTTTTTTCGGCTTGGTCTATCTAGTAGTGGTGTCTTTATGAATTCTTGGTTGGGGGGCTTCATGTTTCATGTGTTTCATGTTCTGCTTCCTCACATGGTGTAATTGACTCAACAATTTCCTGCAAATTTAAATCTATTTGACACAGCCAACATTATTTGTTATTTAATCATGTGTATATCATTTGTACACTCATGTGATCTGCTCCCATAAGATCAAAAGAAAAAGCATAACAAATTACTATAAATAAGTCTTTGTTTTGTTGACATCTAATTTTAAATGATCACTAGTTCAAAATATGCATATGTACTCTCCATATATAAAACTTGTTGCAATACAATCCATTTTTTCTCTTAAATCAAAAATGTGTTTGGAGGTTAATGATACAGATATCACTGAACATTTCTGTGACATGTTGGCACTTACCCTGTGCTTATCACAGCCAGACATGTATTTTGACTGTTGATATCAGTATCACATGCAACAGGAGGTGTTTTATATTGTGCTAACTAGGGATTTATCTCAGAATAAAGAAAACAGTGAGATCTGACCACCAATAAATCCTACTGTAACAAGTTGCATGTCAAGACCAATTCTCAATTGTTTGGCTGCCATTTCTACCATTTTGGCGAAGGCCATAAAATGCTGCACTTTTGGGCATAGTGGGAAACAATTTCACCAAAATTACCTATATTAATTCATTAGGACTGGACAAGGTCTAATTCTTCCCAGTTCTTGAGACTTGAATAATTGAAAGTAACCATATATCTGCAATAAACTGGAACTATTGTAATTACCAACGAATCACTGCAGAGCATCACGTTTTGTGCGTAACTACTGTATGAGGACAATGGTTGTCAAGGTCATTGCCCAAGTACTCAATATGTCATAAACAACTTGGGAGAAAATCATTTGCCCTCAAGTCCAATAGACATCTATCTTTATGGGTGCTTTATGGAAATGTGGACTGTTACCATGGAAACACATATCTGTAGTGGTCAGGCATAGTTTGACCAGAGGTCACTTGTATTAAAGGGAAGGACCTTTACATAAATCAGTCTAAATGCTTCACTGTGGCCTAATGTTCAATATCTACTAGTTTCTACATCTTGATAACATGACATAAGACAAAAAGAAGTCCAGGGTCCATGTCTGGAAGCAGACATCACTGCGGTCTACCCTTGATGCTCTTATGATTTCCTGAGCCTTCTTCCTAAACCTTCTTTATATAAAAAAGAATGCAATTATGTCTAACTGATTAATGAAAGCCAATAAATACACTGTTTTAGACTCATATCTGTCGTGTTTAAATTTCTTTGATGTTATTTAAAAGTATGGTTGTTAACTGAATGCTGGACAAGCTGTTTCAAATTAAAATTTAATTTTGCGAAGTACTCATTGTTTTATTAAAAAAATGCTCTTTTAGCTCTTTTAGCTGTTTAATCTATTATCAAATAAAAAAAAGAAAAGAAATATATCTATATATAAATATCTCAACAGAACTTCTTTTTGATAGTGCTGCCATCTGCTGTTTATTTGAGAATAAACATTCCATCAATGCTCAAAAATCCCTTGCAATATAATGTATTGATGGACACAGGATGGGCAGGGATGAAGCACTTACATCTGCCTGACCTGTGTGTAAACTACTCCAGCCAATGGGCCAGGGAGCAGATTACCCAGGGTCAGAGGTCACCAAGAAATACAAGCTGACAAGCGGGTAGCAGCAGTAAATGATAGCGACCAGTATTGGTTGTAGCCCCTGAAGCATTGTTAGCATAGCAGCCCTCATCCCACACCTGACCCCATGCTGCGTCCACACAGCAGCGCCACTCCCTGGGTAAGGACCTACAAATTGCACCGATGGACAGGCATCCTACTGACCTTTTCTCCACGATCAGCACTCTGGGATTGATGTCTTGGGAGGTATTTGATACATGCGCAATGATGGATCAAAGATGGAAGGCCATCGCAACTGACATTATCAAAGTTGCCACTTTAAATAAGAAGTTGAATCTACATATCTGATGTGTATGTATCTATAAATTACAACCCCATTAAGTTGGTTAATGAATATTCAAATATCTGCATTAGAATACATTGAAATGTCCTCCTAGATTCATTTTGTCAGCAGGCAATTTATTGTTTTACGGTAAAATGACAAGATTTTAAACAGAAAGATAAAAGATGACAATGCTATCCAGCCCACACTGTAAGTCTCTCCCCCAGTGATGCCACACAGTTACAATGTACCCAGCCCACACTGTAAGTCTCTCCCCCAGTGATGCCACACAGTTACAATGTACCCAGCCCACACTGTAAGTCTCTCCCCCAGTGATGCCACACAGTTACAATGTACCCAGCCCACACTGTAAGTCTCTCCCCCAGTGATGCCACACAGTTACAATGTACCCAGCCCACACTGTAAGTCTCTCCCCCAGTGATGCCACACAGTTACAATGTACCCAGCCCACACTGTAAGTCTCTCCCCCAGTGATGCCACACAGTTACAATGTACCCAGCCCACACTGTAAGTCTCTCCCCCAGTGATGCCACACAGTTACAATGTACCCAGCCCACACTGTAAGTCTCTCCCCCAGTGATGCCACACTGTTACAATGTACCCAGCCCACGCTGCAAGTCTCTCCCCCAGTGATGCCACACTGTTACAATGTACCCAGCCCACGCTGCAAGTCTCTCCCCCAGTGATGCCACACTGTTACAATGTACCCAGCCCACACTGTAAGTCTCTCCCCCAGTGATGCCACACTGTTACAATGTACCCAGCCCACACTGTAAGTCTCTCCCCCAGTGATGCCACACTGTTACAATGTACCCAGCCCACACTGCAAGTCTCTCCCCCAGTGATGCCACACAGTTACAATGTATCCAGCCCACACTGCAAGTCTCTCCCCCAGTGATGCCACACAGTTACAATGTACCCAGCCCACACTGCAAGTCTCTCCCCCAGTGATGCCACACAGTTACAATGTATCCAGCCCACACTGCAAGTCTCTCCCCCAGTGATGCCACACAGTTACAATGTACCCAGCCCACACTGCAAGTCTCTCCCCCAGTGATGCCACACAGTTACAATGTATCCAGCCCACACTGCAAGTCTCTCCACCAGTGATGCCAGACTGTTACAATGTACCCAGCCCACACTGTAAGTCTCTCCCCCAGTGATGCCAGACTGTTACAATGTACCCAGCCCACACTGTAAGTCTCTCCCCCAGTGATGCCACACTGTTACAATGTATCCAGCCCACACTGTAAGTCTCTCCCCCAGTGATGCCACACTGTTACAATGTACCCAGCCCACACTGTAAGTCTCTCCCCCAGTGATGCCACACTGTTACTATGTACCCAGCCCACGCTGCAAGTCTCTCCCCCAGTGATGCCACACTGTTACAATGTACCCAGCCCATACTGTAAGTCTCTCCCCCAGTGATGCCACACTGTTACAATGTATCCAGCCCACACTGTAAGTGTCTCCCCCAGTGATGCCACACAGTTACAATGTATCCAACCCATACTATATGATAGTACACCATTGTTGTAATACTGGTGCAGTCAATGGCCCCTTTCTCACCCTCATAACAGATGGCTTTGTTTCCCATCCTGAAAATCTGTTCTCTCGGATCTTGTTGCATCATGGTAACTACATTTGAAAAAAACCTGCATTCCTCACTGCTTTGTGATCAGGGAGGGTTACAAGAACATTCACTTTTTACTTAATGTTTCACAGTTTTTCTTAATATCTGTCCTTATTTCATCATGGATCTGGTCACAAAGAACTCTCTTTTTTATTAATAAGGTTGGCATGCTTTTGTTTTAATAAGGTTGGCTTTCTTTATTAATGTTATTTAGTAGGTTGGATCTGCTGACATGCTGTATCTGTAACTTAAACCACAATTATTTGTAATTATATATTTGCTAAAACATAGGATACAAAGAAATGTCCCCCTACAACTTGTAATAAAGGGAAACTAAATTAGATTCTCCTTTTTTATGACTTTCATAAGTCTTTCCCAAATCAAGAAAGTATTTGGGAAAAAACTTTGAAGGGTGAATGAAATGAAATCAAATGATAAATATTGGTATTTTGGTCCTAAATGAAAGGGAAAGTTTTTGTGGATATTCACTCGACTAAAAACCTCTTAAGGAAATAAAACATCCATTTATGTTTAATTCTTCAAATAAATATTTTCCCAGAGGATCTCCATCGATAAGTATGTAAGATGTAGATTTTATATATAATTTGGACAATTCTCACAGTTTTCTGTCATACAAAACTTCCTTAAAGAAGAACAAAAGATCCAGCATCAATCATCCTTTCTTCACTGTAATCATAGAATTGATTAATTCAGAATGTTATGTTTTGGATTTGTTGGCAAAACATCAATTGTCTGAGATATTGCTGCTCTACGATGACATTCTAATTTGATACATCACATTATGTTTTGTGACTTCTCAGACCTTGACAGCACCCAGAGATGGCTCATATTCACTAACATTTGCAATTTATTTTATATCGCAAAATGCAATAATCTAAATATGACATGTAAATCTCACATCTGGCTATATTGCAGTGGCATTTTAAACATAATTAAATACTATTTAGGAGAGTATTTAAATTATGTATACCCGAGATGATTATATAAGGAAAGCATTGATGGTACTTTAAATACTATTTAGGAGAGTATTTAAATTATGTGTACCCGAGATGATTATATAAGGAAAGCATTGATGGCACTTTGTTTTTTGGACATGATACCATGATACCCTCCCTGTCTGAGTCCCAGTATAGAGGTAACAGGTAGATAACTGCTGGGGCAGGTGTCTGAACCTTCACTCCATCAGCTATGCAACCTCACTTATGATGTACATTACAACAGGCGTCACCGTTTTTCTTCATCACCCTTCACATTTTTGCAGCCTTTTTATCCACTCTTACTGTGGTGATTTATGTATAAAACATGCGAGACGTTTGTGGCATTAGCCCTTGCCAAAGAGACAAGCATCTTGTCGTAAACACTCCCAGATGAGCGTTTGTAAAGTCGATTTGTCCGCGCCCCCCTCGCAGCCTGCGGATCAAAGCCAAGCCCAAGGAGCGCATATACATACCGTCTTCATACGTCCAGCATAATGCAGACTACCTAGCTTTGAAGCCAAGCTCCGGCAGAAATGCTGCAGTGATTGACAGGGTTGTGATGTGTGTGGTTCACACACCTGAGGCAGACTGATTGATTGGTGATGAGGAGTAGGACCCATGGACCAACCATCATTACTTAAGTACGTGCTGTATACGGGGTGTGTGAGTCTGTCTCATTATCACCTTGTTGTCACATCACACATCACCCTGCTCCACTCCACTCCACCGTACACCTTTGTCTCACGCAAAAACTCAATACATTCACATGAGAAACTCCATATATTTGCTTCCCGTTGCAGTTCATCACATCTTACTGGCTAGAGATGAACACCGAGGAGATAAACCCCTTTCCAGTTCAGAGGACACTTGTGTGTTTG
This sequence comes from Amphiduros pacificus, assembly GCA_949316495.1. Classification (NCBI taxonomy): domain Eukaryota; kingdom Metazoa; phylum Annelida; class Polychaeta; order Phyllodocida; family Hesionidae; genus Amphiduros; species Amphiduros pacificus. The sequence continues at coordinate 49,386,217 of OX439001.1, read as the reverse complement.
AATTCGGAGTGATAATTTCCGACACACCACTGACATTGACCATGATATATGTCTGTCCTCCATTCAAGGTGACACCACCTTGGATAAAATATCTAGGTTGATTTTTTTTCTGTTTCTTTTGTGATAAAATGATATTTCACAGACTTTTGGTAAAAAAATTGTGAAAAATAATATCTTTTTAACATAAGCATAGTTTGTTGTTCATCTAACATTACCACTTTAATGGTTCATGTTCTAATGTCATTGCGGTCAAAGCTTGGCTTTTTATAGGAACATGGAGAATCACATAAATGTGCATTGGTTGGATTTTAGGAACCATACCAATGTGGTTCGAGCTAGGCTATGTAGAGATGGGGATTTGAACGTGGCGTGATCCGCTGTTTATAAGAAAGTGGAGAACTTTATTCATGTGGTCTGAGTTAGGCTTCTGTACATAGGGAGAGGGCAAACGCTGTCAAGGTGGGTTTATACAAAGCTTTAAATACAAAGAGAACCACAAGTTTATCATGCCTTGACCATAAAGAGACAATGTGAAACATATCAATGTTATAGAGGCAAATTTCAGGGAAAACTATCAAGATTTGGTTTGGAGTAAGGCTTCATAATGATCAAGAGAACTTTATACATATAGTCTGAGCCAGGGTCCATAATGACCAAGAGAACTTTACAAATATAGTCTGAACCAGGGTCCATAACGACCAAGAGAACTTTATACATATAGTCTGAGCCAGGGTCCATAATGACCAAGAGAACTTATACATATAGTCTGAGCTATAGTTCACGATGACCAAGAGAACTTTTATCAATACAGTCTGAGCCAGGGTCCATAACGACCAAGAGAACTTTATACATATAGTCTGAGCCAGGGTCCATAAAAACCAAGAGAACTTTATACATATAGTCTGAGCTATAGTTCACAAAGACCAAGAGAACTTTTATCAATACAGTCTGAGCCAGGGTCCATAACGACCAAGAGAACTTTATACATATAGTCTGAGCTATAGTTCACAATGACCAAGAGAACTTTTATCAATACAGTCTGAGCCAGGGTCCTGAGCTATGCTTCACAGTGACAGGGATATAATCATGCATAAGTGGCATGAGCCAGGCTTTATAGAAAGTGAGAACCATTAATGTTCACTCTAAAGTAGGTCAGGAGATACTTGGGAATGTTAAAGTACAAACAAAACAAACCATTTTTTAATGGTTTCTACTGCCAGTAAGGCCCAATAAGTCATCCACCTTCAGCATTTCTTTGTTCTAAATATTATTTATTCCAATATTAAAGATATAATAAACAGTAAATATTCAAACAAACCTTTTTTAATCTACAAGTTCAGTGCTCAGATTCTGACTGAACTACACAGGACAAGGAGCACCACATGGATTCTGACTGAGCACTGAACTATACAGGACTAGGAGCATCGCATGGATTCTGACTAAGCACTGAACTATACAGGACTAGGAGCACCACATGGATCCTGACTGAGCACTGAACTATACAGGACTAGGAGCACCACATGGATTCTGACTGAGCACTGAACTATACAGGACTAGGAGCACCGCATGGATTCTGACTGAGCACTGAACTATACAGGACTAGGAGCACCACATGGATTCTGACTGAGCACTGAACTATACAGGACTAGGAGCACCACATGGATTCTGACTAAGCACTGAACTATACAGGACTAGGAGCACCACATGGATTCTGACTGAGCACTGAACTATACAGGACTAGGAGCACCACATGGATTCTGACTAAGCACTGAACTATACAGGACTAGGAGCACCACATGGATTCTGACTGAGCACTGAACTATACAGGACTAGGAGCACCACATGGATTCTGACTGAGCACTGAACTATACAGGACTAGGAGCACCACATGGATTCTGACTGAGCACTGAACTATACAGGACTAGGAGCACCACATGGATTCTGACTGAGCACTGAACTATACAGGACTAGGAGCACCACAGGGATTCTGACTGAGCACTGAACTATACAGGACTAGAAGCGCCACATGGATTCTGACTGAGCACTGAACTATACAGGACTAGGAGCACCACATGGATTCTGACTGAGCACTGAACTATACAGGACTAGGAGCACCACATGGATTCTGACTAAGCACTGAACTATACAGGACTAGGAGCACCACAGGGATTCTGACTAAGCACTGAACTATACAGGACTAGGAGCACCACAGGGATTCTGACTAAGCACTGAACTATACAGGACTAGGAGCACCACATGGATTCTGACTAAGCACTGAACTATACAGGACTAGGAGCACCACAGGGATTCTGACTAAGCACTGAACTATACAGGACTAGGAGCACCACATGGATTCTGACTAAGCACTGAACTATACAGGACTAGGAGCACCACAGGGATTCTGACTAAGCACTGAACTATACAGGACTAGGAGCACCGCATGGATTCTGACTGAGCACTGAACTATGCAGGACTAGGAGCACCACATGGATTCTGACTGAGCACTGAACTATACAGGACTAGGAGCACCACAGGGATTCTGACTGAGCACTGAACTATGCAGGACTAGGAGCACCACATGGATTCTGACTGAGCACTGAACTATACAGGACTAGGAGCGCCACGTGGATTCTGACTGGGCTCAGTTCATACAGATTGTCTGCTGATTACCACTAAATCAGCCTTGTCAGGTCATATGCAGGTATCCAAGCAAACCAAATATAGACAAACTCACTTTATTGTTTCCCAGGGTTGGTTCTTCATGCATCTCCAGGCAACAAAGCAATCTCCAACAAAGATACCTCAGGGGTGCTTTCTGTTTATATTTCATTTTGTTATGTCTGTTCTGATCATAAAAACACGAGGATGAATATGGTTTCTCTATTTAATCCTATGATGGTTATAAAATCTGTAAGATAACCAGTTTTTGTAATTAATTAGTGATTAAATTCAGGTGATATGCTTATCATTTTTAAGTTAACTGGAAAAATGTTTGTCAACAATATTCTGTTTTGACAATAATCGCATTGCACACAATGAGTAAAACTTTCTTGATTTCAAACCCAATTAACTTAATTGATTATACGATTTCACATGACTGAAAAGCACAAAGCAAATTTGTAAGAAAGCTGTCATGTGCACCTGATGATTAAAACTGCAATAGGTCTATGTTTTCCCATGCCTTCCTGTTTGACATGTATCATTGTGGTCTATTTTTGCAAACATCCAGGGAAAGTCCAGCCCTGTTGTCTGAAACTTGTTTGTTCTTGATTATTACTTGTAATTTATCATCAACCACTGAACCAAATGGCCTCGCTCCATCCGCTGTGGTCAGGGCTATTTTGGATGCTGACCAGTAATGCTCCTGCAAACTGCCAGTCTGCATAGAACCATCTATATCAGATGCTGGGTACAAAGTCTAACTTTATTCCTATGTGTGTTTTGCTGGCCGGCCCCTGGGCAGGGTAGGAGTACAACGCAATGTATGCCGTCCCTGGGTGGGACACGGCGAGTCTCAACTACCTGAGAGTCCCTGGACAGGTCAGCACTGGGCCGACACTGGCCAGTGTGGGGAACAAAGGCTGGTGGTGGGGGCTGCCCGCTAGGTCCCTGGACAGGTCAGCACCGGGCCGACACTGGGCAGTGTGGACAGCAAATGCTGGTGGTGGGGGCTGCCCGCTAGGTCCCTGGACAGGTCAGCACCGGGCTGACACTGGGCAGTGTGGACAGCAAAGGCTGGTGGTGGGGGCTGCCCGCTAGGTCCCTTGACAGGTCAGCACCGGGCTGACACTGGGCAGTGTGGGGAGCAAAGGCTGGTGGTGGGGGCTGCCCGCTAGGTCCCTTGACAGGTCAGCACCGGGCTGACACTGGGCAGTGTGGGGAGCAAAGGCTGGTGGTGGGGGCTGCCCGCTAGGTCCCTTGACAGGTCAGCACCGGGCTGACACTGGGCAGTGTGGGGAGCAAAGGCTGGTCGTGGGGGCTGCCCGCTAGGTCCCTGGACAGGTCAGCACCGGGCTGACACTGGGCAGTGTGGGGAGCAAAGGCTGGTGGTGGGGGCTGCCCGCTAGGTCCCTGGACAGGGGTGACACAGTGCAATGCTGAATAGTGCCATGGTTTCAGCCTGGTCAGATGGTGCTGAGAGGGCCTAGGTCAGGTCTGTGGATGTCATGAAGAGCCCTATGTGAAGCCTTAGGTCAGATTGAGGGGTCTTAAGGGCACTCATCATCATGCTGGTCACCATAGCAACCATTCTACCATCCTGCTTGCATCGGCACAACCTACTGCAGGACCTCTGGGTCTTGAGAGGTCACAGGGATGGACCTCTAACTTGAAAACCATTAGTGGGCCCCTGGTGACATCACAGATGAAACCCCAAGGAATGAAAAGGACTTCACTGGGGTGGGGCAGACCTCAGGTCATCTCTCAGACAGGGGTATATGCCTATTTTCCAGACCAAGTTACAGTCATAATCTTATACCAAGATTTAAGAAGAATCATATACTTTAGAATTCAATATCCTACACAATACACATCTGGGAAAGAAATAAGTAACCTGATCTTCAACTTTCTATAATGACCTCAAATGACATGGCAAAATACAAAATCACAAAGAAATGACAAATCTTCTTATCTCTCATGCCTACATATATTTTTAAGCGAATGCTGGCATCAAATAACCGTCAAATACTGGATTGTTATTTTTGTTCGTATATCCTAAGAAATCAGACAGACTATGGTGTTTTGCAGCAAAAAATAATAAAGAGACCACATGTAAGAATATGGGCTTAATGTAAGATGTATATTCTGAACTCACTAGAGAGAGCATTGTTTTATTAATTTTTATCATGCAATGTATAAAGTTTCACCCAAGTTACCTTCTATGCCTGAAGGCAGTTTAATTGCACTAAAACCACATTCCCATTCTGTGCAGCCTACTTAATCCTTCACCTAATTTACTTACTAAGGGTTATTTTAGAGGTTTATAAAACTTTGTAAAATTTAACATTACAAAGTTATCCAAAACATGATACAATGGTGTAATATTTTCCTGTGCAACATGTCCATTTGACCTTGACCTAATATCAGATATCAAATACATCATGTATATTTCTATGCCTATTCATAAACATTTTCTTTGCCCCTTTTTTTCATTTTACATCACATACGGTTCTCTGTGATACATCAAAGACTGAATATTGAGGATCGCCAAAGCTTCTCAGATGATATTTGCCCATATTGATGACACGCATGAAGGAAGTAGCAATCTTATGGAGGGTCAGGTGAAGAGCTGGCATCCGCCTCGCCAAAGGTGGCTTACCAGTAAACACTGTTCACAACCAAGCATATCAAGTTCCAAGTAATTTGATGTGACCATGTGTTTTGTTATTATGTGTCATAGTATGACTTCAATTCGTCAGAATTAATGATAATGTGTGAAATCTTATTTGGTCAAATGGCTCCCATGGATGGTCCTATATGGTCATACATGATGCTACTTAATCTCATAACAGGCATGTAGGTTTAATTGACTGAAGATATATAAAGAGACTACTCAAAGATAATGCAATTAATGTGGATCAAATGGGTTTTTTTATTAATTGAAACAATCTGTGCCTCACTGACAATTACTGCAATATATATGATCACATATCCTCCATCTCAGGATTTCTCTCTTAAATCAGTCCCTACCGTCAATGGTAGAAAGGTGCTTTTATGGTGAGCCAAAAGTCATGAATATTGACAAAAACCACACTATGCACTGATTGATGAATTAAGATATGATTATTCATCCAGATTTTGCATTGCACTGATTGGTCTGTGTCTTGTTATGCCTCAGTCACATTTGGACCGGGGAATTTATCAGCAATAATCAGACATATGCCATAGCTGTGGTCACATCATGCCAAAGACATCTGTGGAATATCCTATGTCTGTATCATATGAGCAGATGTCTGTGAGATGTCCTAAAGATGTCTGGTAAATGAAACAGACGTCTGTAGGATATCATAGGGAGTCCTTAGGATTGATTATCTGACAATGGCCTGAGTATGCATAAAATTTTTAAAAATCCTATTTTCACTGTGCGCTGACACTGGTAGCCCCAGGATAATCTAAAAATATGCCTACGGGACACTCAATGAGGCCTGCTGTGTACTTTACTATAATGTTTGGTGAATGAACTGCGATGTTGCAGTTAAAAGTTCCCGATGACCCATATGACGTCTTAAAACTGCCCAATTGTGGTCGATGATCTCCCGGTGCCCTCACAGCAATCTGAACTGCTGGTCAATTTTGTAAAAAATACCCATCGGCCAGGTATCTTAACTGAAATCGGCACAAACACGACTGGGGTATTAGCCAACTGATCACAGGTACTGACCTAAGGATGGTCAATACTGATTAGATAACATTTTGGTGAGTGCGACTCACATGTAAGTTTGGAGTTTCAAATTTCCAACGACATCAATATAGGACAAAGATGGCAGAGGTAGTGAGAAGATTGAACGATTAGCATTACTCTTGAGAAGAGAATGCACATATATAGAAATTACCCTGTAATTAATGGAATCAATGTGGATCAATTGTTTTCGATTCAGTGTAAGACATATCAGTGACGACACCTGGTGGTGGCTGATTGTTTGGGCAGCATGGATATGCTTACAGGCCCTCTGTATTGACAATAGTATTTTTTCCTTAACAAAAATGTTGTGACTATTTTTTGTCCTTCCATGTCCCAAGAACGAACTTTACCGATCATATCTAAGAATGAAAGTTCAGATCTGTCTGTTATCAAAGAAAGCAAGACCTGTCAGAAAAACACTGAGACTATTGTACAACTGAATGCTTCCATTCAGACCATTGAAATACAAAAAAAAACACACACAAACAAAGTACACACGACAACTTCAAATGATACATTGTACATTGATAAAGAACACTTGCACAGCAAAGTTGATACTAGTGTCCATTGTATGAGAGTTGGTATTGTCTGGGATGTTGTGTGGCGTACTCTGCCGTACTTGTAGTAGGGACAAGCGTTTAGGCATCAAACACGCTGCAAAAATGCTTGCATTGTGCCTGTGTCATTTCAGACTTTGAGTTTGTTTCCAGCAAGTAGATCATATGTCTTAATCTCCTGTTTCAGTGCTGACCTTTATGTGAAACATGACACACAAATATAAAAGAATCATGATAAAATATTACAAATGCAGTCCGAAGATGTTAGACTTCTTTGACTCCAGTTTTATTTCTACTTTCTTTCATAACCTCAGTCCAGATATCCATATTTCTATGCCTATTCATAAACATTTTCTTTGATACTTTTTTTTTCATATGGCATTGCACATATTTCTCTGTGAACATAAAAGGAAGAATAGAGAGGATCACCAAAGCTTCCTCTGATGAAATTTGCTCATATTGATACACATGATAGCAACATTATTGTGTAGGGCGGATGAGGCGCGCAAAAAACGGATCATATTACCTGTGGAAAGCACGCACAGAGCTGGCCCGGCATTTACCGTGCACAGATAATACAGGTTTTCTTCCAATGATACATATGTGAATAAATATATTCACAAACGTCATGTGTGTTACATCTTTATGCTATATGATACACTTTGCAATAGACAGAATCATTGCATAAACTTAGCAATCAAAGGTAATGCATGTAAACTTGAGTGCTCGTTACCATTCACGCTCCATTCAGTAACAAGATATCTTACTGCATTAAAGGTACTCAGTCATTGCAACCTCTTTGACTGCATCAAACAATCTGACAATGCAAGTATTTCAATTGCGTAAGAACAACATAGAGAGCTGTGATTCTGATAGAGAGTGGTAACCGGATAGTCTGGCAATCTTTGCCTCTCACTTGAGTAGATCTGCTGCTCTATAGCCATTCAGCATTCAATCTGAACATAAAAGTTACTATATTAAAAGAAACAAGTTCATTAAAACTTTTTTTGTGGTGAATCTGTCTGGTTCTATTGGGAATCCTTTATTGTGATTAGAACATTTATGAGTTTGAGCGTGTCTGTATGTATACATTAATCTTAGTGTGAATTTCAAACTTCTCTTATACCATCTATTGTGGCTTAATTCCTGTCAGTTTTTAACCAGGCAAATACTTTCCTATCCTTTGACAATCATCAGTAGTGAAAATACAAAATTCCTAACATAGGTAGCATTTGCCACTTGAACCTATGGGATCCTATTATACAGGTCCCTGTTTGTGGGCCTGATAATATGATATCTGTAAGCCTACAGGTTTGCCATCATGTTAGTGTAAGTCTAAAGGCTTGCCATCATGTCATTGTAAGCCTACAGGTTTGCCATCATGTTAGTGTAAGTCTAAAGGCTTGCCATCATGTTAGTGTAAGTCTAAAGGCTTGCCATCATGTTAGTGTAAGTCTAAAGGCTTGCCATCATGTTAGTGTAAGTCTAAAGGCTTGCCATCAAGTTAGTGTAAACCTACAGGTTTGCCATCATGTTAGTGTAAGTCTAAAGGCTTGCCATCATGTCATTGTAAGTCTAAAGGCATGCCATCAAGTTAGTGTAAGTCTAAAGGCTTGCCATCATGTTAGTGTAAGTCTAAAGGCTTGCCATCATGTTAGTGTAAGTCTAAAGGCTTGCCATCATGTTAGTGTAAGTCTAAAGGCTTGCCATCATGTTAGTGTAAGTCTAAAGGCTTGCCATCGAGTTAGTGTAAACCTACAGGTTTGTCATCATGTTAGTGTAAGTCTAAAGGTTTGCTTTCATGTTAGTGTAAGTCTAAAGGCTTGCCATCATGTCAGTGTAAATCTAAAGGCTGGCCATCATGTCAGGGTGAGCCTGCAGGTTTGCCATCATGTTAGTGTAAGTCTAAAGGCATGCCATCAAGTTAGTTTAACCTACAGGTTTTCCATCATGTTAGTGTAAGTCTAAAGGCTTGCCATCATGTCATTGTAAGCCTAAAGGTTTGCCATCATGTTAGTGTAAGTCTAAAGGCTTGCCATCATGTCAGGGTGAGCCTGCAGGTTTGCCATCATGTTAGTGTAAGTCTAAAGGCATGCCATCAAGTTAGTGTAAACCTACAGGTTTTCCATCATGTTAGTGTAAGTTTAAAGGCTTGCCATCATGTCAGGGTGAGCCTGCAGGTTTGCCATCATGTCAGTGTAAATCTAAAGGTTTGCCATCATGTTAGTGTAAGTCTAAAGGTTTGCCTTCATGTTAGTGTAAGTCTAAAGGCATGCCATCAAGTTAGTGTAAACCTACAGGTTTTCCATCATGTTAGTGTAAATCTAAAGGCTTGCCATCATGTCATTGTAAGCCTAAAGGTTTGCCATCATGTTAGTGTAAGTCTAAAGGCTTGCCATCAAGTTAGTGTAAACCTACAGGTTTTCCATCATGTTAGTGTAAGTTTAAAGGCTTCCCATCATGTCAGTGTAAATCTAAAGGTTTGCCATCATGTCATTGTAAGCCTAAAGGTTTGCCATCATGTTAGTGTAAGTCTAAAGGCTTGCCATCAAGTTAGTGTAAACCTACAGGTTTTCCATCATGTTAGTGTAAGTTTAAAGGCTTCCCATCATGTCAGTGTAAATCTAAAGGTTTGCCATCATGTTAGTGTAAGTCTAAAGGTTTGCCTTCATGTTAGTGTAAGTCTAAAGGTTTGCCATCATGTCAGGGTGAGCTTGCAGGTTTGCCATCATGTCATTGTAAGCCTAAAGGTTTGCCTTCATGTTAGTGTAAGTCTAAAGGTTTGCCATCATGTTAGTGTAAGTCTAAAGGTTTGCCATCATGTTAGTGTAAGTTTAAAGGCTTGCCATCATGTCAGTGTAAATCTAAAGGTTTGCCATCATGTTAGTGTAAGTCTAAAGGTTTGCCTTCATGTTAGAGTAAGTCTAAAGGTTTGCCATCATGTCAGGGTGAGCTTGCAGGTTTGCCATCATGTCATTGTAAGCCTAAAGGTTTGCCTTCATGTTAGTGTAAGTCTAAAGGTTTGCCATCATGTTAGTGTAAGTCTAAAAAGGTTTGCCATCATGTCACGGTGAGCCTGCAGGTTTGCCATCATGTTAGTGTAAGTCTAAAGGCATGCCATCATGTTAGTGTAAGTCTAAAGGTTTGCCATCATGTTAGTGTAAGTTTAAAGGCTTGCCATCATGTTAGTGTAAGTCTAAAGGTTTGCCATCATGTTATTGGTAAGCTACAGGTTTGCCTTCATGTTATTGGTAAGCTACAGGTTTGCCATCATGTTAGTGTAAAGCTACAGGTTTGCCATCATGTTATTGGTAAGCTACAGGTTTGCCATCATGTTAATGTAAAGCTACACGTTTGCCATCATGTTATTGTATGCATACCATGCATTTTAAGAATTGTCATCATGTGACAACACGCGTTATATCATTGTCTAACTGTAGCATAATGAGTTTGTGATCATGGGAATGTAAGTTTAAGTGGGACATGTTATCATGTGACAGTTTTCACCATATGTATCATTCTCTGACTGAAGCCAAATGTCTTAAGTTAAAGCCATGCTATGTCATTCATCTTCATAATCTGTATACATGAATGTTTAATCTATGAAAATACCTATACATCATTATTTTCTTTATATATGAAAGTAGGAAATGTAAATTCTTCGACAGCTTCGTGTCACTGAATGTGTTAGAGGCAGCCATTATAACCTAACCTGAAAGCAGTATATTCTTGTGTTGATGGCCCATCAAGTCATTTCACCATCAGGTGTCTGCCAGTAAAGACATTTTATGAGTGCGTTCTGTCATCAACTCTGTCTGCCTGTTTTATGTTGCTAACTAAAGCTAACTGTCAGACATACCCTTTGCTCTGAGAAGGAAACCGTTCAAAACAGTAAGCAAAAGCACTTTGTCACTTATAATACATTGCAGTGTGATGACTTTGGGTGATTCACTTTGCCATCGAGTACAGCCAGACTCGCAGACATCCAAGCTTCATCGGCTGCTGCGTTGGTGTAGAGACGGCAGTCATGGCATGCTACTGTGGTCACACTTATCGCTCCATTTAGCTGTCGGGTCTGCTTGGTTTAGCTAGCTCACCCTCGCCGGGAGAGACTCGCAGAGACTCATGGAGACTCATAGAGAGACCAAGGATGGCTACTTGGCAAACTAATTACGATCAGTGATACAGCTGTTTAAGGTGACAGTGACCAGGCAATGTGCGAGCACAGAAAATGGGTGTTTTTCTACCATTCTCCTGGCAATAGTCTAGCAGACAGGATAATTGGGAAGACACCACTTGCCTGCTCTCCTGTGAACCCAAGTTAAATTCAAATCTGGCCGTGCTAATATGCCATCTCATCCATCATGCGGCTGACACTACTATAATGTATAGAGCCCGAATCAGGGTTCAAGTTCAATGGAGGCAGCACCACAGACCAGGCCCAATCTTGGACCAGGGCGGTGTGGGGTTTATTGATAGCACCCTAACATGGCCAACTCTGTACTACAATGCCACTGCAGCTCGCCCTATCCCTGATAAAGCCTATATCTCTGACATCAACTAAATTACATTATAATTACGGCAGTGGCCTCACAGAGCTGGTCTAAACTGTGGCATTATTAACCAGCAGACTCCCCATCCTTAGAATTTAATTAGATCCCCCACTAGGTGTCAAAGGCCTGATATTGCATTGACTTTTTTCCAATTTCATCCGACTTAAGCTTTAATAAATTGTGTCTGGGCTGAGATAAGTTTTTCTGTTGGCTAGTTCCATCTCTCCTGCGCCAAACTCTGGGTGGTCCGAACAGGAAGTGACAAATGCGCCCCCAGATCCACGCGGGTTGTACTCCATTCTTAACCCTGGCCACATTGCGCATATTTCTGGTGGAAATTACCCGCCCCCGTGTTGGACAAATCGTGCAATCTTGGCAGCTATCTCCATACAAGCTTGACCATTGTGTTGTTGGGGGGCCTTGTCATCGTACATCATGCCACGAGTGACGGCGCAGGACATTCCTACCCGACCCCAGTGTTATCCTCCATAATATCTGGTCAATAAACAAAGGCATGTGTACATGTGAGTGGTCACTGGAGCTTTGTATTGGCGTAAGCTCGGCCATCATCCTGGTTTCGCACAAATCATGCCCCCATCTCTGCTCCTAACTACATTGTACTGCCATGCATTGGCCAGGGCCTCAATTGAAATCTTGACCTTTACGCTGTGTTGTAAACATTACGATACAACACAGTGACCCTAGTGACACCCGCCACCAGAGAGCGCCACTAAAGATATGCGATAAATCGTGGCCAATCATATAGTACTGACCTCGTCTCCGTGGGCAGGCAATGCTGGTCAGGATATGTAGTTAATCCACCTCAAAGAATCAAACTGTTTATCCTCCAATGAACTTTGCCAACAAACTTGGCCTATTCAATTCTGCAATCTCCCACACAGGAGACTCGGATTAACATAAAGCGTGCACACGTGCAAGTTTTCTGTGCTTTTATTTGTCTGTCTCTTATTGGCACACACTTTATTTCCCTTATCTTTGCTTTTTTTAATTTGCCATATTTCAATCTTTTATTATCTAATCATATTGTCACTCCATTTCAGATGTTCTTGGGTCACATTCTGGTAGTGTCCACACTGCAATATTTCTTATGTTTATAACATGATAGAGGGATCCCAATTATCACCTATGCATTTACAAATGATTAAACACTTAAGATATGCATGCATGCTTATAAAGGTCATCATATTTCTCCTTCCTAATTATTACCACCACCCCCTCCCCCAAAAAAAAATATTTAAAAAAAATAATAATAAAAAAAAATAAATAAATAAATAAATAATGAAAATAAATAAATAAATAAAAATATATTTTTTCTTATATAAAGAGATCAACTTTAATGTGCATTTTTGTATAACTCAAATATTGGCAGTGATACAATGAAATTTTATCAATTTATCACTTCATATATCTGTGGATTAATAAAATTAATGATCACAATTTGACCAATACATCTTACTTTTATTCACACATATCTCAGACACATTGTGGTCAAAACAAATTAATCAACATATAAAATTGTTCTGCAATTTTAAGAGAACAATTATTCATTTTAAACATAATTATCTGTCTAATCATTAGACAGATAATTATGTTAATTGAATGGAAAGGTTTTCTAGGATTCTGTGAGAGTACAACTCAAGGCTATTCATTATTTGCCTTACTGCTATATTTATATCACCTAATGACTGTGTTTTCTTATGTTAGCTTTGAATATTTTGTCTCTTTGGAACCCAATATCTCTATTATTTATTGCAGAACTTGCGTATTTGTGTTGCACAATATTTACAATCTTTTTCAATTCAGGGAAGAAAAGTAATATTCAGTGTTGTATTGGGAGGGTTGCATAGGTGCTTGCCACAAGGTTGTCTTATCTGTATGAGACCTATGTCTATGCAATACCACCCTGGTCCCCACAGATTGGCTTTTAAACAGTTCTGTGGATGATAAAATCACATACGCCTGGTCCTGCGAGCCCTCCAGTCAATAGATTGCTAGAAAAAAATCATTTGAGCACAAATCTGTTGAGTTGGTTGTTGGACGGTGGGGAAGGGGTAATCGGTGGAAAATTCTCCTCCCAACAGTTTCCCGTGCAGTCTGAGTGCTTTCCCATTAAGTAAGTCAGAGCTGCCACATTGGCTTGTGCCATCACACCAGACAGACCAGGCTCAGCCATTTATCGGCCGTGCTCACCCCTCAGAGCATTACCTGATGTCTTCCTTCCATAACCACCATCATTTTTATATATTTATTTTTGCAGAGAGCGCAGTAATCAGATGTTCAATTATTGCAGAAAGCGACTCTTGGTGATTGTTTCATTGTTGGCAGATACGTGATTTATGCAGAGAATCCATTTTCTGAAATGTCCATTTGTCGAGTTTTGTCATGAGACTTTTCAGAGAAGTCTTTGCAGGCATTGACATATTGCCTTCTTCGCCCCTCACCGCCTGTTGTATGATTGGATCGACCCTGAATCATGGCTACTACACATCCGCACTAGAGTCCGCTGATCACCCATTAATTGTTATGAGTCCATAAGAATTGTCACTTGAGCTGCAGGTATATTGTAACACAACCGGCCCGGGAAGTCCTCTCTTATAGACGCACCATAAACGTCAGTTTGGACTTGTCCATTCAGTGTGTACAAGTTTTACTATAATAGCTACTACAAAGTCGGGTGTAGATATCTGCAAACTTCCCTCTTCCTGCCTGCACCCGATACTCTTCATCAGGCTCATCTTACATAGTCAGATTTATGATTAATATAAAAGTGTTCATCATCTTTAATTATGCAGTAGGCCAATGGCAACTTCCATACTAAGTGCATCTTTCATCAGGTCTCGCATATATATATATGTTTGAAAATATGATTGCAGTTGTGTGGAAGTATCATTTCATATTTTTTCATTTCATACTTTTTATTTACATGAAACATAAGACATGATGTTATTGATTTGCTAATGCAAGACCTCTCGAAGTGGATATCGGAGGTCCGATATCCGAGAAAATAGAACCATAGGCACACACATATTTAATTCACATAACATTGCAGATGAATTACCTCATATGTTTTATTACTGATATAGACCTGACGTTTGCTTATGTAACATTACCTCCCATATCGGACTTCATAAAGAATAGACATGCAAGTTCGTGGAAAAAGTGATGTATAATTTACAGATCGCATCAACCTGACTCCAGAATTCCGGCACAATCTTGCAATGTATACAGAAAGTGCTTCTGTGAGGATAATTTTAGCTGATGGATTGGGTGAGAGTGAATTTCTGCATCATCACAATCTGTGGAGGGAGGCAATGTTAAAACTGACACGCATCTGTCATCAGTGATAGCGCTGACAAGGAGGCCGCTTACTTGGATATTGGTGGTTGTCAGGTAGGCAAGGTGTGCCAGGTACCGGAAGGCTTTTTGCCACACCTGTTGGTGCAGCTGAATGACACCAGGGGGCACTGACATTAAAACAGGGGGCACTGCAACTTACCCACCCACAGATAGTAGTGAAACATCAGAGGGGCAGAAGTAAACATTGTAGATATGAAAGACTTGTCATAGTAAATAAAAAAAACCTCTCGAATTCTCCTACTTCATACAACCTTATCTTTATACAAGAAGTTCAAATTTAGACTATGCTGCCCTCTGGTACCAGTATAAGACATGATAAATATTGGATCGTTGACCTCTTGGAGCCGACACAAACTGTCAGATGCTTTCTGTCCCAATGGCAGGCAGATACAGTAAACTCTGGGAAGCAGAATGTATATATAGTGTGATAATTGCCTACTTCCTCTCCACATCAGCTTTCACACCTGTGGATCCCTTCAACATGTTACTTACAAGGTCATCCATCACAATTTTTATATTTTTCGAACAGTGACCAGACAGTATAATATTTTGTCTGATGAAATGCATTTGACAGGTATTTAAAATAGATTCTGATAGACAGAGTCATATATAATGCTTATACTTGACATGTGGGGGAAAAACTTGTGTTGCCTATGTTAGCATAACAATAGTTGAAAAGTAGTATTTGGGTGATGTTCATCAATGTTATCATGGAAAGCTGTCCAACATTTATACCGTCTGACCTCATAGCATCCATTCATATAGCTCTTGAATTCTATGTCCATAAAGTTTTATGTGTCTACAAGCTGTTGGACATTATATATATTTTTGTGTGCTGAAAGTATGATTGTGGACAGTTGCTTTAAAAATGACATTAATTAATATCAAGGGAACATCTCAAAATTTGAAATTTCATAAACTCCCTTATTCGTGCTATCCACTCCAAGGTTTCCTCAATTAAGCATCAGAAGATTTATGCTTGTGAATAAAATGTGTTACTGTCCCTAAACTTTGTTCCTTCCATACAAATATAGCCCAGAACCAAATCCTGTAAATGAACTTATCAAAATAAAGCAAGAGATGGACTGTAAGATAAGAATAGCATTTATCTTGTATGAAGAAATATATGTGATTCACCAGCAGCACGCGCGCTTCATAAAAAAGCTCAATACTTCACCATGTGCAGCCGGTGGGGGGAGAAAAAAGGCACAAAAAAAGGCAACCTTTCACAACCTGATCTGGTGTTTACAAAACACAAATGTGTCTGACATGTCTGCTATGCACTGTTATAAAGTTCTTTGATTTTTCCTTGATATAATAATCATACTTTTTCCAAAGTGATTTGTCCCCAGAATTATATCCAAACCATCATCATTTATCATACTGATGTTATCTAATTACTCTATGGATTTCCTATTAATAAAGCTGCACATAATTTCTCAAAATTCTCTTTAAATTTGGCCAAAATATTTATTATGTATAACCTTGTGACAGTGAATGCGTTATGTTGTTAGTTTTTCTGATTACAAGAAGGTCAGTGTGTTTTTTATGCAGATAATGACAAAAGCTTGCACGGATGTATGGGACTGCGGGTCGTAACAGATGGGAACCTTGTTCTGTGTACACATCAATTATTACGACTCAATGATGCAACATTCTATTATAGAAGTCAGCCGAATAGCGCACCGCCCCACACAGGGTGGTCCTACTACCCTGACACCTAGTGGGGGCACTATAAACCATCATGTTACCACACCCCCTTCTGGGGGTAAATCACACTTACACAGTCTGAGGGTCACTAATTTCTCCCTGTTTAGAGCTTTTATGAATGTGAGGTAATTGATAAAGCACTCGTGTTTTCTCAAAGATAGTTGTCATATTGCTATGTCCAACATTGTGTAACAATTGTTTTACTTAAGGAATAAGTTGCACAAATACGAAAGGAATACTTCAATGAAATAATCTATCTATTTCAATGACACCAACTTGACACACCAAAAACCATAAACCAAACAATCATTTCTGGTCAGTGATGCAAATCCCAACCCTATGACCACATGGTATGTGAATACAGATAAAAAAGCATTTACAGTTTCCACTGAAATGGTAAACTGCAACATGACACTCAATTAAGCAGACTTTGTATGATTTTACCTGATGCAGAGGCTTGAGGTGTTTTTTTCTGACATATTTGTATACAATTTCAAGGCACAGTGTAATGTGGTGTGACATGTTAATGTAAAATATGTTTTAAGGCAGTGTCATGTGACTTGATGAGGTAAAGAATCATTCAATACAGTGTTGTGTGATGTGACTTGACAGAGTGTAGTATGCTTGAAGGCAGTGTCATGCAATGTGACTTGATAGCTTCTAGTATGCTTGAAGGCAGTGCCATGTGATGTGACTTGATAAGATCTAGCATGATTCAAGTTAGTGTCATGCAATAATGTGACTTGACAGAGTGTAGTATGCTTGAAGGCAGTGTCATGCAATAATGTGACTTGACAGAGTGTAGTATGCTTCACAGTAGTGTCATGCAATAATGTGACTTGACAGAGTGTAGTATGCTTGAAGGCAGTGTCATGCAATGTGACTTGATAGCTTCTAGTATGCTTGAAGGCAGTGCCATGTGATGTGACTTGATAAGATCTAGCATGATTCAAGTTAGTGTCATGCAATAATGTGACTTGACAGAGTGTAGTATGCTTGAAGGCAGTGTCATGCAATAATGTGACTTGACAGAATATAGTATGCTTCAAGGTAGTGTCATGCAATGTGACTTGACAGAGTGTAGTATGCTTCACAGCAGTGTCATGCAATAATGTGACTTGACAGAGTGTAGAATGCTTGAAGCCAGTGTCATGCAATGTGACTTGATAGCGTCTAGTATGCTTGAAGGCAGTACCATGTGATGTGACTTGATAAGATCTAGCATGATTCAAGTGAGTGTCATGCAATAATGTGACTTGACAGAGTGTAGTATGCTTGAAGGCAGTGTCATGCAATAATGTGACTTGACAGAGTATAGTATGCTTCAAGGTAGTGTCATGCAACGTGACGTGACAGAGTATAGTATGATTCAAGGTAGTGTCATGCAATAATGTGACTTGACAGAGTATAGTATGCTTCAAGGTAGTGTCATGCAATGTGACTTGACAGAGTATAGTATGATTCAAGGAAGTGCCATTCAATAATGTGACTTGACAGAGTATAGTATGATTCAAGGTAGTGTCATGCAATGTGACTTGACAGAGTGTAGTATGCTTCACAGCAGTGTCGTGCAATAATGTGACTTGACAGAGTGTAGTATGCTTGAAGGCAGTGTCATGCAATAATGTGACTTGACAGAGTATAGTATGCTTCAAGGCAGTGTCATGCAACGTGACTTGACAGAGTATAGTATGATTCAAGGTAGTGTCATGCAATGTGACTTGACAGAGTATAGTATGATTCAAAGTAGTGTCATGCAATAATGTGACTTGACAGAGTATAGTATGATTCAAGGTAGTGCCATGCAATAATGTGACTTGACAGAGTATAGTATGATTCAAGGTAGTGTCATGCAATGTGACTTGACAGAGTGTAGTATGCTTGAAGGCAGTGCCATGCAATAATGTGACTTGACAGAGTATAGTATGCTTCAAGGTAGTGTCATGCAATGTGACTTGACAGAGTATAGTATGCTTCAAGGCAGTGTCATGCAATGTGACTTGACAGTGTATAGTATGCTTCAAGGCAGTAAAAAAAATGCTTTCAAAGAAGGCAATTTACACTCTTTTTGGTCCAAATTTCAGCATTAGACAATAATTTTCAGCATTAGACAATCATTTTCAGTAAACTTTGTAAAGTAAAGACTGATTATGTTTTTTTTTTGTAATGAGCTAATTTTTCTTTCTTTTTATTATAAGTGAGGTTTTGCTTTTGAAATGTAGACAATTATCTTAGGTCCTATGTGAACCCCAGTTGATTTGGAGGATAACAGAATTACACTTGTTATCATCACCATGAAAGTGTCAGTCTAAAGATTTATGCAATGAATGGATTGCTAGAAGAAAATGGAGCTCTCAACTCCATTCAGACCAAAAGACTGAGATTCTATCAGAAATGCAGCATTATAGATTGTACAATATACAAACTCTTTGGGATCATAAATTAGCTAGTTTTGATGCAGATGAAGAAGCTCAACCACATACACATGTTAGATAAGTTTAAGTAAGTGGTAAGAGGACAAGTTGCTCAATCCTTTTTTCGTGAACTTTTTTCTTTTTTATGGCATAATGGATAAAATACAGACACTAACTTTATCACTTACTTAAACATTTTCACTTTGCTATATATATATATATATATATATATATATATATATATATATATATATATATATATATATATATATATATATATATATATATATATATATATATATGCATCAGTTGATTGGCAATAAGTTCTACGGGTCGGTGGTAAGGCTGGCCATCAATTAGAGGTAGTACTGCCATATATATCCACCTCAATAAGAACCTGTCCCCTTGCTGACCTATTCCTCCCGTTTTTACAATACTATTACATATTTACACATATTACTACAGTAGATGAGCTCTCCCATGTGACACTTACTCTACATTATGCCAGTGTGTGGCCGGCGAGAGGTCGGGAGGCGGTCAGTTCTCCGACTTCGCATCACTTCAAACTCACGGATGACATAAGCGTTGTTTTGTCTTACCGTCCTCCAGCTGCAGAATCTCCATCTTTTTCCCATGTGATCGCGAGTGCACTTTCTGCTTTGGTGATTTGTCTGGCCGAGTTATGAGACCTGAGCAGTTACGCAGGCTATTGCACAAGGTATTTGATCTGTGGCTGGTCCAAGAGTCAATCATCAACAATGGCCATTGTCTGGCGTATGTCCTTGGCTTTATATTTCCATACAGTAATTGATACTATATATCACGCATACATAGTAGGCTAAATGAAATGAGAATATTCAGATGAATCAATTACAGGTTGATAGGGAAGTCAACAAGTGACAGTTATGTCATCATTCTGAATGAGTTCTAATGAAGACTTTGGCAAAAACAAGGGCTGTCAAAACTGTATTTATCTTGCATAAATATCAAACAAAATGCCATTTGTACACGTCCTCTATAAAAAATGCCTTTCCAAATATATGTTGAGGTGAATTCTGCTGCCATAACTCCAATAAGAGAATTATTACTGTTATTATTCCTTTCATACTCAGACCCATTGAGATGTCATTATCATGGTATATAATGTACGGCTTCGCAGTTTCTGCTCCTCTGGTCTATATTGGTTTAATCTACAATCCACACAACTATCAATACAGAATAAGATACAACCAAAGTTGTCATGCCCCCAAGTATTCTAAATACAGCTGTTATTATCATGGTAATATGACCAATATTCCAGGAGGGCAAATTTGAGACCCAGCCACAGTTGTATTTATCAGGAGCAATGACCAATATTTAAGTGTTATATTTTCTCTTAGTTAAATCCACAGCTGTTATTCTTTGGACTACGACCAATGTTAGAGTAGGTTATTGTCTCTATAAAATCTAGAAACAGCTGTTATTATCAGAGGCTATGATCAATATAACAATGGGCTATAATCTCTGTGATCCAACCACAGCTGTCATTATCAGAGGCTATGATCAATATAACAATGGCCTAAATCTCTGTGATCCAACCACAGCTGTTATTATCAGAGGCTATGATCAATATAACAATGGGCCATAATCTCTGTGATCCAACCACAGCTGTCATTATCAGAGGCTATGATCAATATAACAATGGGCCATAATCTCTGTGATCCAACCACAGCTGTCATTATCAGAGGTTATGATCAATATAACAATGGGCTAAATCTCTGTGATCCAACCACAGCTGTCATTATCAGAGGCTATGATCAATGTAACAATGGGCCATAATCTCTGTGATCCAACCACAGCTGTCATTATCAGAGGCTTTGGTCAATATAACAATGGGCCATAATCTCTGTGATCCAACCACAGCTGTCATTATCAGAGGCTATGATCAATATAACAATGGGCCATAATCTCTGTGATCCAACCACAGCTGTCATTATCAGAGGCTATGATCAATATAACAATGGGCCATAATCTCTGTGATCCAACCACAGCTGTCATTATCAGAGGTTATGATCAATATAACAATGGGCCATAATCTCTGTGATCCAACCACAGCTGTCATTATCAGAGGCTATGATCAATATAACAATGGGCCATAATCTCTGTGATCCAACCACAGCTGTCATTATCAGAGGCTATGATCAATATAACAATGGGCTATAATCTCTGTGATCCAACCACAGCTGTTATTATCAGAGGTTATGATCAATATAACAATGGGCCATAATCTCTGTGATCCAACCACAGCTGTCATTATCAGAGGCTATGATCAATATAACAATGGGCCATAATCTCCGTGATCCAACCACAGCTGTTATTATCAGAGGCTTTGATCAATGTAACAATGGGCCATAATCTCTGTGATCCAACCACAGCTGTTTTTACAAATAGTAGGTGATAATCTGTAAACGATTAAGCCACAAATGTTACTACCTGGGGACTTTAACCGGCACTGCAATAGATCATATCTATTACCTTAGCATGTTGACATTGTGAATGATGACCTCCCAACACTTCAAAGATTTTTGGCTATGATGATCACAAATAAATGCAATATTCCTGCATTATTTATTTCCAACTTCCAGATGTCTGGCACAAATGCTCTGTCAAACCAGAACTAGTCTGCATGATGGCAGTCACGCAAGGATGGATGTGTTCTCTGCCTTTTTAATCAGATATTGTTTCAAACTTAAATGAAAAGTCTTTGAATGATTTTTATGAAAATATATATTTTTAAATTTTCAAGAGAGGAAAATTTCGATTTTATGATATGTTGATAAATTTCACTTCTTTCAGGTAAAATCTTTGAAATAAGTAAGCTTTAGTTATTCCTATTCTGGATATAACTATACCAAATGTGCTAAAATGTTTCAGAGGCCAACCTTACACATAATATAAAAATGCTTTCATCAGTTTGTATGATAATGTATAACATGTAGTAAATTGCTGTGTCACTGTGTAAATGGCAAATAATGAGAAAAAAATATTTATTGAGACAGTAATTTTCACCAGATTATCTAAATGATCTCCATTAGTTTCAAAAATGAAGGTCTTTATTTATGTAATCATTTTTGTCTGACAACTATTTTCACATTATATATAATATAGGTAAAACGTGAAAATCTTTTTTTGCAAGAACAAAAATAAAAAAATATATCATTCTTCAATTTGGCAATTTGGTGATGTTGGCGCTAGAATAGCCTGCAATGTGCACCATGTTTTTACAGCAAGTATCAGATTGGATTTTGGATGGTGGCCATTCTTCTAGGCCCTCGGCCACTCTATCATTGTGACTTCTCACACACTTTTGACACTTCCTCTATGTTCTTTTTGTACCTACATTAAAACCACAAATAAAAAAAATTGATTTGAATAATCACTGTCTGGATTTCTAAACCCAGACAAATAAAAACAGATAAAAAAATCTCCTGACAGTGGCAAAAGTCCAAGCAATGCACTATCCCTGAAACCAAAGTGTGTGCTATGATCCCTCCCTTCACCTGCAGCCACCTCTAAAGAGGGGTGAAAAGGGGGTATGCAATAACCGTATCTGGACAAATTTACCTTTCATAACCAAATTGACTGCATTCACATCACAACGACAGGTGGTAAGAGAGGGGGTGATATGTGGATACCCTTGTAGCACTTTCTTTCAGACACTTGATGGCAGGATGTTGTATTTTAGCTCGCAGCATTCTTGCTTAGATTGCATGACAGGGCTGGTGATCATGCCATGTCGTGTCTAAGGGGCTTGTATAAATGGCGCACTGCTCAGACGGCTGCCACCTCCGGGACATGCTCAACCTTACTACATTCTTATACACATGTATCATACAGCTTCAAGCCACATAACCATGGAGATCGGAACTGAAATAATAGCAGGAAAGTTGATCACGAATTAAGACTACCTACATCTTTATAGCTTTCACTGATGACTCATAAGGGTTTTATGTTAAAAAAAATAAAAATAAAAAATAACTTTAAAAACGCCTCGTCCCCAATATATTATTGCATTGTGCTATTCTTGTTTAAATTGAACGATAAGTAAATTAAAATTAATATCAATATTTTTTTTAACTTTTCATTGTCAAAATATGTTTACTTCAAAGCTTGAGTTTAAGTAAACAATCTATAATTTCATAAAACCCAAGTGTCTCTATTTCAATTTGCAAAAGCATGTTAGCTGAGTCTGATCAATGATCTCACAGATTTCACACATCTATTATTAAACTGGCTTCAGCAATAAAAAGTTTCTCTTTGCCTTTTTCTTCATGCAGCATGGAGGTTTATAAATGTTGTGGCATGTGTGAAGTTTTGACTGGGCAGAGAGCCACATGAAGATGAACATTCATGAGTCTAAGGTGTGAAATATTGTGTCCTTGGTATTGTATCATTATCTGAAATCCAAAGTGCAAAAAACAGTTATGATCCCCACCTGATGAAGGAATCAAAAGTGTGAAATATAGGTAGAATTAAGGGCATGATCTGGTGAAGGGATTCAAGGTGTGAAATACAGGTAGAATCAAGAGCATGATCTGGTGAAGGGATTCAAGGTGTGAAATACAGGTAGAATCAAGAGCATGATCTGGTGAAGGGATTCAAGGTGTGAAATACAGGTAGAATCAAGAGCATGATCTGGTGAAGGGATTCAAGGTGTGAAATACAGGTAGAATCAAGAGCATGATCTGGTGAAGGGATTCAAGGTGTGAAATACAGGTAGAATCAAGAGCATGATCTGGTGAAGGGATTCAAGGTGTGAAATACAGGTAGAATCAAGAGCATGATCTGGTGAAGGGATTCAAGGTGTGAAATACATATAAAAATTATATTCTGACTACCCATTGAAGTGATTTGGAGTGTGAAATACAGGAAAAATCATAATCATTATCTGGTAAATAAAAGGTGTGAATGAGTTAGGACAGAGAGTATGACCACATAAAGAGACATGACATATGTAAATATGTCCTAATAGATGGCAGCACTGCATGGCCACTGAAGCTTCGACATACATCTGTAGCTCCAGCATTTGCAACAACTTTACATTATATATCAATTTTCTACTTTAAATTTTCTTTCATAACCATAAACAAAAACTTCTGAAAAAACAATTGATTCTCGCTAAAAAAAATAAACAATGCTGTAAAATCAGCTTGGCATGTCACCTTTATGGGGCTTGCTTTTCATGTGAGCAGGCAAAGCATTCATGGGGATTGTTTTAATTATGCTACATACATATTTGTGGCTCAGTGTTTGATAGTGAGAGTATATTTAAAAAATGAGGAAACTATAAACACAGGTATATATTCAATAACCAGAAGAGAATTATGGCATTTCTGTAAGTGCCAGATTTGTATTCTCCAGCTTCTGGCCAAAAATCCTATCCGCTCCCATAACAATTATCCTAGATAAGTTTGCAAAATCCTCGCATCCTCAAGACAGTCTTGAACATACCACTTTACTCCATGATCTGAGTTTAGAAGATAGATGACAGAAGATAGATGATAGAAGATAGATGACACCTTACTCCATGACCAGCTTTTAGACTGCATCACCTTCCTCCATGGCCAGAGTTTAGACTGCATCACCTTCCTCCATGGCCAGAGTTTAGACCTCACCACCTTCCTCCATGGCCAGAGTTTAGACCACACCACCTTCCTCCATGGCCAGAGTTTAGACCACACCACCTTCCCCCATGACCAGAGTTTATACCACACCACCTTCCTCCGTGATCAGCTTTTAGACCACACCACCTTCCCCCATGACCAGAGTTTAGACCACACCACCTTCCTCCGTGATCAGCTTTTAGACCACACCACCTTCCTCCATGACCAGAGTTTAGACCACACCACCTTCCTCCATGGCCAGAGTTTAGAACGCACCACCTTCCTCCATGACCAGATTTTAGACCACACCACCTTCTTCCATGACCAGAGTTTAGACCTCACCATCTTCCTCCATGGCCAGAGTTTAGCCTGCACCACCTTCCTCCGTGATCAGCTTTTAGACCTGACCACCTTCCTCCATGACCAGAGTTTAGACCACACCACCTTCCTCCGTGATCAGCTTTTAGACCACACCACCTTCCCCCATGGCCAGAGTTTAGACCACACCACTTTACTCCATGGCCAGAGTTTAGAATGCACCGCCTTCCTCCATGGCCTGAGTTTAGACCTCAGCACCTTCCTCCATGGCCAGAGTTTAGACTGCACCACCTTCCTCCATGACCAGAATTTAGACCACACCACCTTCCTCCATGGCCTGAGTTTAGACCTCAGCACCTTCCTCCGTGATCAGCTTTTAGACCACACAACCTTCCTCCATGGCCAGAGTTTATACCACACCACCTTCCTCCATGGCCAGAGTTTATACCACACCACCTTCCTCCGTGATCAGCTTTTAGACCACACCACCTTCCCCCATGGCCAGAGTTTAGACCACACCACTTTACTCCATGGCCAGAGTTTAGAACGCACCACCTTCCTCCATGACCAGATTTTAGACCTCACCATCTTCCTTCATGGCCAGAGTTTAGACCACACCACCTTCCTCCATGATCAGCTTTTAGACCACACCACCTTCCTCCATGACCAGAGTTTAGACCACACCACCTTCCTCCGTGATCAGCTTTTAGACCACACAACCTTCCTCCATGGCCAGAGTTTAGACCACACCACCTTCCTCCATGGCCAGAGTTTAGAACGCACCACCTTCCTCCATGACCAGATTTTAGACCACACCACCTTCTTCCATGACCAGAGTTTAGACCTCACCATCTTCCTCCATGGCCAGAGTTTAGCCTGCACCACCTTCCTCCGTGATCAGCTTTTAGACCTGACCACCTTCCTCCATGACCAGAGTTTAGACCACACCACCTTCCTCCGTGATCAGCTTTTAGACCACACCACCTTCCCCCATGGCCAGAGTTTAGACCACACCACTTTACTCCATGGCCAGAGTTTAGAACGCACCGCCTTCCTCCATGACCAGATTTTAGACCTCACCATCTTCCTTCATGGCCAGAGTTTAGACCACTCCACATTCCTCTGTGATCAGCTTTTAGATCACACCACCTTCCTCCATGACCAGAGTTTAGACCTCACCATCTTCCTCCATGGCCAGAGTTTAGATCACACCACCTTCCTCCATGACCAGGGTTTAGACTGCACCACCTTCCTCCATAACCAGGGTTTAGACTGCACCATTTTCATCCATGACCAGAGTTTAGACCACACCGCCTTCCTCCATGACCCGGGTTTAGACCACACCACCTTCCTCCATGGCCAGAGTTTAGACTGCACCACCTTCCTCCATGACCAGAATTTAGACCACACCGCCTTCCTCCATGACCAGGGTTTAGACCACACTGCCTTTCTCCATGGCCAGAGTTAAGACCACACCACCTTACTCCATGGCCAAAGTTTAGACTGCACGACCTTCCTCCATGGCCAAAGTTTAGACTGCACCACCTTCCTCCATGGCCAGAGTTTAGACTGCACCACCTTCCTCCATGACCAGAGTTTAGACCACACCATCTTTCTCCATGGCCAGAGTTTAGACCACACCATCTTCCTCCATGGCCAGGGTTTAGACCACACCGCCTTTCTCCATGGCCTGGAGCTCTGGGCAGTAAGCACATCAATCTGGTGGTAATAACGTAGACACCTCACATCCTGATCTGGAGGTGATCCAACCCAATACCTACTCTGCACACCCACAATCAACTTACATATTTCATTTCCAATAAATGTAATGAATTTTGGGTGGTCTCAAAATAACTTCTTTCATTTATTTCATTGTCAAATCTGAATTAATCCTAACTTATCTTGTAAATCCACACATTTCACTTAACATCTGACACATGCTTTTGAATTAATGCACCTTGAGGGTGGTCTGAAAGATTCCCCTTAATCTATCTAATCTGTTAATCTTCCCATATTGTACTGAACCCAAAATAGTGTCAAACACTTGATGGATAGATTAAGCATCAATAATTTCAATAATTTCATGACTATTTACTGAAGTGTGATAGTATCATAGAACTGAAACTTAACCCAAAAAATGTCAAAAATGAACAGCTACTATTTAAGTGGCAGACAAGCTTAACGGCTTATATTATTAGAAATATGTGTACTCTTGTACACATATGGGGCTGATACATACTTGAGAGTATCTATTCTGACAGGCACTTTGCACAGTGTGCTTTTCTTATTGCTTGAGGCTGTAGAATAAAACAACAGCTTTTTTATCAACACTTCGAGTTTTTCTCCTTCAGTCAACACATGGGCCCAATTTGGGTGCTGTGTTTGAGTTTGGGCAAGGTGGGACCGCTGGTGCCCTCTATTGGCAAATATGAGAAGTACCATCCACAGTGGGACCTTATCCCCTAGTGGTCATAGTATTCACTATAGTCTGTCCTGTCCTGGAAGCTCCAGTGGGCTGACCATCTCAGGTAGGATAGATGATACACTCATTCGACCTGGCAACATCACAATAGTGTTGAATGTAACTTGGTTCCCTAAAATTTACCTTTCTGGATTGAAGATGTCCCTTCTTGGCCCTGTATCTTTGTCAGAGTCAAAATCATAGTTAAATAATATCATAAAAATACTCTTCCACACTCTTTTATTTACTGCAAAAAGAACATTTGGGACTTTAGTATAGATTCAGACTGTACAGTAGCACCCGTCATGTCTGCCTCACCTGAGAACCAGGCACCTGTCTCAACCAGGAGTTCCCCCCACAAAAAGCTGGCCAGTGCATAATTTCCCAAGGGACAGTAATCATGAAACACTACGGACTCTGTGTTCCTTCTGAGCTTAGTCATGTATTGTGCCTAATTAATCTAAATAGCAGTGGAACAATGGTGTGCTGATTTTCAATGTTTGCAAACAAATGTGCTGTGAGGATATTTCTACACTTCGAAGTATTAGGGCTGATCAGATGCACTGAGTGCCCTCTCAATTCATGGCACGCATCTCCTAAAAAAATAAAAATTATTCTTAAATTATCACAACCTCCCTATAAAAAGATGCGAATCTCTGGCAAAGAACATGCTTTACACTGAGAGATGCTTGCACTAGAAATCTACATTTTACCCTAAAAAAAACCTGTCTCAAATATGATGTCACGCAAAGGACGTGAACTTGTTCTTAAAAAACAAATAAAAATAATTTGATTCTTGTTTGCATGGCACAAAACCGAAGACAACATTTAAGGTGATGATATGACAGCCCATCTGGTTACAGATTTACAAGGATAACAGGTTAAACCTTCAGACACCCACCTCAGCTGATATTGGAAATTGTAACAGGAATTCAAGAGGATCAAAATGAGGATATATATATATATATATATATATATATATATATATATATATATATATATATATATATATATATATATATATATATATATATATATATATATATATGTGTGTGTATGTACTATATTTGTCTTGATGTCCCTTGAAAATGGTTTTTAAGATATTAAAAAGACAAACAAATATCTTTTGAAATAAAACATTGGCCTTAGAGCTATGCTGATCATTTTAATGTTTGTAAACATTTTATGAAAATGCCTGCAAATTGCTTCATGATCATTTGAATCCCAGAGCAGACTCAAGCAGATGAAAATGCACGTTGCATATTGAATTTGACCCCCAATTTGTTATATCGTTTCTCATTGGCTCAGTGATAGCTATTAGATTTCTGAAAAAAATCATTTAAAAAATGAAAACAATGCTGAGCTAAATGGAAAATACATAGACTTGATCCCCAGAAAAGACAACATCTTGCAAACTAATAGTTCACAACAGAACTGGACACTAAATCGTGTCATTCCGGACGCTCAAAACATAGCCTGACACTAAATCACAGCCAATCTGTGTGAAATCTCAGCGGTGCAGTATGGTGAACAATGGCTAGACTGAAAAACTTGTTTTCTTTAATATTTATATTTCAACTATAACATCCAAATATTAAAAAAAATAACACCATCATCAGTTATGCATAAAAGTATATGATTAAATAGAACTCAATTCTAATGAGAATTTTGCCCAATTTTAGCAAAGGAAGGTGCCCCAATTTATGATTGCATAACAGGTGTAATCCCTGACTTGGGGTCACAAATATTAAAGTTAACTATATTCACTATCAAACTCAAGACACTGTTACACACTCAACTTTAATAAAATTTGTATTTTGTGATGATCATTATATGATTTTGATGCTTTTTATCAGATATCAAAAAGTCATTATATAATAGAATTACCCAGATTTTCATTTTTTCAAAAATATATATGATTAATTTTCCTTTGTTCTGAAGTCAGCAACTATGACAGGATAAAAGGATTTTGAATCCATTGTATAGAAACAATGTGTAACCATGATGGTATACCTTATATAATGGATGTATTGCCTCCATACATAATTAGTCCAAGTAAAGTATGGCCAATAAAGTTGAAAAGAAATGGCCTCAACTATGTCTGACATTTTATTCAGAGAAAACTCTTTTTTTAACAGTATAAAGTTCATATTTTGAGTTTCACAATTTTTGTACTGTAATTTATCTTATTTTTTAGAACCAATTACCATTCTGATTTTGGATTTGGTAATGTCCTGAACAAAAAAGTATTAACTTAGTTTAAATTACCAGCAAGAGATATGTAAATCATCAATTTTAACAACCACTATTACTAACAAAATCAAAATTTGCGCTATATCCTTGACCTTGACCTAGAGCCGAAGTGAAAGAGATGTTCACCATAAAAAGGCCTAAATATTATCACACTATAATATCTGGCCCTACTTTCGAGATGAAGAAAAGAAAAACCCAGAGTGTGGCAATGGATGGGTAATGGCAGATGCAAAGGAAGCAACAAAACCACCATGCCTTAATTCATTGACAGAATAATAGAGATAATTACATATATATCTGGATAAAATATCTTGCAATTATGATGACAAGAACTTTACATCTTAAATCTGTGTAATTTAAAAAAGGTTTTTCTTGGAAAAGCATGTTTTGGCACATAGTTTCATGATTTGGACACTTAATTTGTATTCAAACCACACACTCATAATGCTGATAATCATTATATATATATATATATATATATAACATGTAAATGCTGTCTTGATTCAACATGAACAATAAATAACCAACAACATGAGAAATATTAGTGGTAAAGTTAAAGTATGTGGTAATGACACGTATGTATTGTGTGCTTTTCAATACATTTTAGGTATGTGATGTTTATCCTCTCGAGATGCCTTAGGTTCGATTCCATCTACTTTACCAAGACCCAAATATATGTGAGGTTCATCTCCATCCCATCATGAAACCTTTCCCAACATGCCACAAACAAGGCAGCATTTTTATTCCACCTCTCTTAATATGGCATACATGACATGTGACCTACCCAACTCCTCTCAACCAAGCAAATTACTACCTGCCTCTCTCCCTATGTAGCATACCAGACACATAGCCACCCCACCTCTCCCTATGTAGCATACCAGACACATAACCACCCCACCTCTCCCTATGCAGCATACCAGACACATAACCACCCCACCTCTCCCTATGCAGCATACCAGACACATAACCACGCCAACTCTCCCTGTGCAGCATACCAGACACATAACCACCCCACCTCTCCCTATGCAGCATACCAGACACATAACCACCCCACCTCTCCCTATGCAGCATACCAGACACATAACCACCCCACCTCTCCCTGTGCAGCATACCAGACACATAACCACCCCACCTCTCCCTATGCAGCATACCAGACACATAACCACCCCACCTCTCCCTGTGTAGCATACCAGACACATAACCACCCCACCTCTCCCTATGCAGCATACCAAACACATAACCACCCCACCTCTCCCTATGCAGCATACCAGACACATAACCACCCCACCTCTCCCTATGTAGCATACCAGACACATAACCACCCCACCTCTCCCTGTGTAGCATACCAAACAAATAACCACCCCACCTCTCCCTATGCAGCATACCAGACACATAACCACCCCACCTCTCCCTGTGTAGCATACCAGACACATAACCACCCCACCTCTCCCTATGCAGCATACCAGGCACATAACCACCCCACCTCTCCCTATGTAGCATACCAGACACATAACCACCCAACCTCTCACTGTGTAGCATACCAGACACATAACCACCCAACCTCTCCCTATGTAGCATACCAGACACATAACCACCCCACCTCTCCCTATGCAGCATACCAGGCACATAACCACCCCACCTCTCCCTGTGCAGCATACCAGACACATAACCACCCCACCTCTCCCTTTGCAGCATACCAGACACATAACCACCCCACCTCTCCCTGTGCAGCATACCTGACACATAACCACCCCACCTCTCCCTATGCAGCATACCAGACACATAACCACCCCACCTCTCCCTATGTAGCATACCAGACACATAACCACCCCACCTCTCCCTATGTAGCATACCTGACACATAACCACCCCACCTCTCCCTATGCAGCATACCAGACACATAACCACCCCACCTCTCCCTATGTAGCATACCAGACACATAACCACCCCACCTCTCCCTATGTAGCATGTCAGACACATAACCACCCCACCTCTCCCTGTGTAGCATACCAGGCACATAGCCACCCCACCTCTCCCTATGCAGCATACCAGACACATAACCACCCCACCTCTCCCTATGCAGCATACCAGACACATAACCACCCCACCTCTCCCTATGCAGCATACCAGACACATAGCCACCCAAGGCACTTACACCTTGTCACCCTTTCCGAAAACTACATAAGGTACATAACTATCCTATCTTTCTGATGATAAAAGAAATAATATTAAATGTCTTACATCATAAAAATAACTTACCTCGGGTGGTAATTTATGTTTGGATAAGAGTCGAAACAGGCAATTTTATCAAGATAAGTTGAAACTTGTCAAATTTTGGTTCTCTCTAAATAGTGTAGTGTTACAAGTCATACAATGGGTGACGATGATTTCCAGTTTTCTCAGCAACAGGACTTATGCCGCCTTGGTAATATTGCTGTTA
The DNA here is from genome assembly GCA_949316495.1 of Amphiduros pacificus. Taxonomy (NCBI): domain Eukaryota; kingdom Metazoa; phylum Annelida; class Polychaeta; order Phyllodocida; family Hesionidae; genus Amphiduros; species Amphiduros pacificus. The sequence continues at coordinate 49,354,092 of OX439001.1, read as the reverse complement.
AGATTGATTTATGTCTGATGATATTTGGCATGATATGCCGCCGTATTTGACCGTGCACTGAAATCTGGCAAAGCAGGGCTTCTACAGGCAGCCAAAGACGAATGCAAGGTCGCCGTCGACAATTGAACAATCGTCTATTTGATCTGATAAGTACTTAAAAGCGGGTGCAGCTATTGAATGTGGTGGGACCTTTAGCACCCCACCTGGTGGAAGAGGCTTGGGGGAGCAGTCATTATAGCACATTATATCATCCAGGGATCCATCATTATATCCTAACAGCTCTGTTATCTTGTTGTTCCTTGCACAACAAAAAACATCCTTGTCTCCCGACACATTAATAAACTGATTCTTGGCAAGCGTAATTTTTTTGCGTAAAATCCCAAACAAAGAAAGGGCATGAGAGGGCCCTGGAGATGAAGAGTAAATAGAAATCTAATTAAGGAAATTGGTTATATTCTGTTTGATGTTTAGGATGATAGATTTGAGTCTGACTTTATTTAGGTTATTGCCATGACAGATGATCAAGTATCTCACATATATTTTACTTACAAATTCTACAAACTCAGAGTACTGTCTATCAAAACTGGGAAATAGTGGTAAATACTTCACAGCATACAGCAGGCTTTAGTGAGGTCTTTATTACCGGAGTAGAAAAAGGTCATATAATGTTTATTGAAATTGGCCCTTACTTTTATCATATGTTTTAAATCAAAGAATTTGCAAATGTTTTCAAAAGCAAATATCTAATTTATTAAGGGCCAAGCTATAGATTGTCAGGAATTCATGGCATAGAGTGCATAGCATAGGTGAAAGTGTGATCATTTTAACCAAGTTTAATTATAAATGACACAACACTAACCCGTTTAGAGATATTTCATTCAATACTCTCAATTGACTTTGTTGGCTATCTATATCTAAAATTGATGTGAAGGAACACACCTCAAGTACTAAAATATGTAGGAAAAAAACAAACAAAAAAGAAACACTGCACTGAAAGATTCAGGAAGTGATCAATACCTTGATGACAGTGCCAGAGTAAGCACTGACAGTGTGGTATACTTTGCCACAGGAAAAATCTAACCAACAGTGCGCACAATGTTGCTCGCGTAGTGTCATGCAATACCACAATTTTTCTCACATAGTTTCACACAAAAAGTCAGTGAGATATATTTGTAACTGTGGGTGTTCAATACAGTGCGTGCCACGCGTGTGTTGGCGGCGTGTGTGACAGACACCCTGCTAGGGTGTATGTATCGACCCCCCCTCCCCCTAATAGAACAAGTGGACAGAGGGGGGGAGGCTGTACCAGGTGACCCTGACACGCGAGCATTGGCGTGCAGCACGGCCGGGTTTCCCCGCCTGCACCTGGTGGCCCCGTTACATTACACCTCGCGTCTCACTGCTACATTGATCACTACGTGCTACTATGGTCCGTACTCAACCAAGTGTACAAATGACTGCTCATTTACTCTTCCCATGTTTGATGTATCCCAGTGGTTGACACCCAGCATGCCTGCGTGCCAGCTACTACAGACTGCACCAGTGACAAAGCTATCCAGTACATAACCCTTGTCTATACGTGAGGGGGGAGGAGGGGGTCGAAGTAAACAACCACAAGACTCTAACCATTTCTTTTATAATTCATACCATCCATTGAGGCAAAACTAATTGGTCATTTAATCCATCTTTTTGTATCATATCTACTTAAATTTAAAATCATTATTATCTAAATTGATATTCATAATTAAATTTTTTTATAACAAATAAGTTTCTTTGGTACTTACTTTAGGAGACATTTGCAAATTCTTCGATTTAAAACTCACAGAAAAAATCAGCTTTTTATTTATTCAAAGTGTGAGCTAAATGCAGACACTCAAGAAGAGTGCCATTTTCCCTGAACATAAATCCATATAACTCATTCTGCACTCAGAATCCCCCCAACCCAGCAAGAGAGGCTCCCAAACCTGACAAACAAAATGCTATTTTCTGCTAAAACAAGGTTCAAAGCAGCCCCAGTGAGATGCACACCATCCAATGCCATCAATTTTTGATCTGTTTTCCATCATTATCAGTGAATAAAGCATTGGCAGCCATGCACTGCCTCACTCATTAACCAGCCTCAGACCACTAATACCACATCTTGCACAAGTTACTGTGTACATTGTACAATAATGCACTCACTAAATGCTCTTTCTCTCTGCAATACATTTATTGACCGCTTAGGATGGATATTGCTGAACACAAAAGCGGACCATTTCTATTCAAATTCTAAAGGCAGAAATGTTTGGTCATTATGATATGACATTTAACATGTGAAATCTGATTTATTTTCTTGTAAAATTCATTTTAAATTAGAAATAGGCAACAGAGAGGCAGGTATTTTCAGCGCTGGTGGCCAACATTACGTGCAGGGGATAATCATGAGACGTGTCAATTAACAAGCAAGTTTCATGATTCTCTGACACTTCAATGCCGAGGAAAACGCGTCTTTAAGAATTTGACATCCCTATTGACATCCATAAATCCAGCACTGTGACTTTGAAAAGTGCTTTAATGTCCTTTATACTGTAATGACTTTGCACTAGAGGGTCTTGTATACCAAGTTTTGTGATCTAGGTGTAAGCTGTTCTTACTATATCGGGATATACATACGGTGTATCATGGAAGATTTCACATAAATACTTTTGTGACCTTGAAACATAGATTAAGGTCATCTACATACTTATCAATTTGAAGTCTCAATTTGAGGATAAGTAGGTACAAGGTTAATTTGACATATTGCTATAAAGGAAGATTTTCTATGAAATCATCTGTGACCTTGAATTCTATCTATCTACCCTAACCCATCTTATCTATCTGTCTGTTCCACCTATCTACCCCATCCCATCTATCTGTCTGTTCCACCTATCTACCCCATCCCATCTATCTGTCTGTTCCACCTAATCCCTTTTAACCAATCCCTTTTAACTACCTCATCCCATCTACTGTCCCTTTGATCTATCTACCCCATCCCATCTACCTGTCCCTTTGATCTATCTACCCCATCCCATCTACCTGTCCCTTCTATCTATCTACGTCATCTTATCTACCTGTCCCTTCTATCTATCTATCTACCCCATCTCATCTACCTGTCCCTTCTATCTATCTATCTACCCCATTTCATCTACCTGTCCCTTCTATCTATCTATCTACCTCATCTCATCTACCTGTCCCTTCCATCTATCTTCCCCATCTCATCTACCTGTCCCTTCTATCTATCTGCATCATCTCATCTCCCTGTCCCTTCTATCTATCTACCCCATCCCATCTACCTGTCCCTTCTATCTATCTACCCCATCTCATTTACCCGTCCCTTCTATCTATCTACCCCATCTCATCTACCTGTCCCTTCTATCTATCTGCATCATCTCATCTCCCTGTCCCTTCTATCTATCTGCATCATCTCATCTACCTGTCCCTTCTATCTATCTACCCCATCTCATTTACCCGTCCCTTCCATCTATCTACCCCATCTCATCTACCGGTACCTGTCCCTTCCATCTAACTACCTCATCCCATCTACTGTCCCTTTGATCTATCTACCCCATCCCATCTACCTGTCCCTTCTATCTATCTACGTCATCTTATCTACCTGTCCCTTCTATCTATCTATCTACCCCATCTCATCTACCTGTCCCTTCTATCTATCTATCTACCCCATTTCATCTACCTGTCCCTTCTATCTATCTATCTTCCCCATCCCATCTACCTGTCCCTTCCATCTATCTACCCCATCCCATCTACCTGTCCCTTCTATCTATCTGCATCATCTCATCTACCTGTCCCTTCTATCTAACCCATCTCATTTACCCGTCCCTTCTATCTATCTGCATCATCTCATCTACATGTCCCTTCTATCTAACCCATCCCATCTACCTGTCCCTTCTATCTATCTGCATCATCTCATCTACCTGTCCCTTCCACCTATCTACCCCATCCCATCTATCTGTCTGTTCCACCTATCTACTCCATCCAATCTATCGATTCCATCTCATCTACCAATCCCTTTTAACTAACTCATCCCATCTACTGTCCCTATCTACGTCATCTTATCTACCTGTCCCTTCTATCTATATATCTACCTCATCTCATCTACCTGCCCCTTCTGTCTATCTACCCCATCTCATCTACCTGTCCCTTCTATCTATCTATCTACCTCATCTCATCTACCTGTCCCTTCTATCTATCTACCCCATCTCATCTACCTGTCCCTTCCATCTATCTACCCCATCTCATCTACCTGTCCCTTCCATCTATCTTCCCCATCTCATCTACCTGTCCCTTCTATCTATCTGCATCATCTCATCTCCCTGTCCCTTCTATCTATCTACCCCATCCCATCTACCTGTCCCTTCTATCTATCTACCCCATCTCATTTACCCGTCCCTTCTATCTATCTACCCCATCTCATCTACCTGTCCCTTCTATCTATCTGCATCATCTCATCTCCCTGTCCCTTCTATCTATCTGCATCATCTCATCTACCTGTCCCTTCTATCTATCTACCCCATCTCATCTACCTGTCCCTTCCATCTATCTACCCCATCCCATCTACCTGTCCCTTCTATCTATCTACCCCATCTCATCTACCTTTCCCTTCTATCTATCTACCCCATCTCATTTACCCATCCCTTCTATCTATCTACCCCATCCCATCTACCTGTCTCTTCTATCTATCTGCATCATCTTATCTACCTGTCCCTTCTATCTATCTACCCCATCTCATCTACCTGTCCCTTCCATCTATCTACCCCATCCCATCTACCTGTCCCTTCTATCTATCTACCTCATCCCATCTTCCTGTCCCTTCTATCTATCTACCTCATCCCATCTACCTGTCCCTTCTATCTATCTACCCCATCCCATCTACCTGTCCCTTCTATCTATCTACCTCATCCCATCTTCCTGTCCCTTCTATCTATCTACCTCATCCCATCTACCTGTCCCTTCTATCTATCTGCATCATCTCATCTCCCTGTCCCTTCTATCTACCCCATCCCATCTACCTGTCCCTCCCTTCTATCTATTTACCTCATCCCATCTTCCTGTCATCTGACAATTTATAACTTATTCATTTAACACATCTACCTAATCACCTTGCACCATGCCAGATTACCCCTTTTCCACCCCTTTTATCTTTTCAAACATTCATTTTAGTATCTAATTTATGATATCTTATTTTATCAATTAACATGCCAATTTTTGTGTAGTGATCAATCTCCAACCCCCCCCCCCCCCCCCCCCAGCCCATTTTTAGCCTCTTTACCATTATTGTTCCTCTCAGCCCTATCCCAGCCTGTCAATCTAATATAAATCCTGCCCATCCTTAATCCTTATTTCATCCTCATTTCACTTTCAGTCATAACCTTATCTTAGCAATCAACTAACCAGTTTTGCCCCGGATTGCCTCTTATGTAATTCCATCTGAAAATATTCCATCTGACTCTCTCCTATTTTACAACACCAAATATTTCTCTACTAAGTTTCTGTATTGTCTTTGAATCCAAAAACAGAGGCATGTGATATTGGCTAGAAAACTTTTGACCCCATAATTATGTCTTATGTGCACAAAAAATACACATTTTCTTGACAGAAGGATTTAAACATTTCTTTCATTTTGTATTTCTCAAATTAGTCTCAAGACATTTCATTTCTTTGCTGTCTGGGAACATGATAAACGTTATAAAATATAAATTTGTTCATTACATTCTCAAAGTCCAAAGTAGGCTCTGAAAAAATTGGTTAAATTTGATTCCCCGCTGTGACATGTGTTTGTGCTGTATACCTGACACTCAACACATTCAGATGAAATGTGAGTTATATGAAATGTTAGTTATATGAAATGTGAAAGAAATCCCAGATACGCAATAAGTTGCATCAGTTCATTTAATATTTCTGTAATTCAATTTAACAAGTGTGGCTGGATTGACATGCGATACTTAATCAACACTAGGCTAGAGTTTCAGAGCATTTTATTTGAACATGGATGCCTGCAGTGATTTCAGTCTATTGTTTTTTGTCACATAAAGCACCTACAGATCAAATAACCAATAATGTTGTCCACATACACAGCACATATGTATAATGTCATTTAGAAACATGTTAAAAGGCTCCAAGCACAAGCCATGCAACACGGTGGAAAAATCACTGAGAGGCCATCAAATCAGAGGTAACTTAATCCTTATCTGGCCTCTCACGCTTGTAATTCAAACTGTTAATATCTAAATGTGAAGTAAAATGCCAAAGTAAAACCAAGAAAACAAAATTACAATGAAATCATAAGATTACAAGAAATGAAAAGAAATAAACTCACCTTCTGTTTGTCGTCTGATATGAAACGAAAGAAAAGAAGAGAAACATAAGTCGAGAAATATGCGCTGTATTGTTTAAATCTAATATCAGTACTACAAGTTTACAACAAAAGCCTGAAATGTATTGGATAAATACACCTTGATATTGCCTGAAACAGAAAAAGTACATTAAAATCAACTAAAAGAGATAAGTAAGAGGATAGTCTGGGAGTTGTGTTGAACCTTGATTTTTGACAATGTCGCTAACCTTTTCCTGCAAATGCCTGCAACTTTCGACTATCTCAAAACTTTTTAGGTTTTACCCTGATTTGCAGGTCGGGAACAGCAATTCAACAAAAATAAAAAATCCAGCATCTTAAAGTCAGCACTGGTTAAAAAAGTACACAAGAAAATCCTCAAACTGAGAAAGGTTTATATGAAATCTTCTCAACACATCTCACTTTACATCAATACAACTGAATGTTATCAAATCCAGAAATAAACTTGCTTTAAAAACAAACCACGAGGAGCGGAAAAAGATCTATCTTTCTTGTGAAAGGATCTGTGGCTCAGTACTTGATAAGGGAGATACTGATGGTTCAGAATGTTTATTTTCTGGGTTTTATAAACTGTAAACCATTGTAAAGCAAGATATTATTTAATAGCATACGCAATGGCCTTTGAGCTGTGCTAAATATCACTTTTTATATGTTAGTGAACACTTCCTGAAAATTCCTCCAGATAGCTTGTTATATGACCATTTTCAGTAATTATGAAAGCTCTGCTAGTCAAGAACAGTCAATTTGACAATGTGAGGACACTCCTGTCACCCCTACAATGCTCTATATTTCAGAAGTATCAAACTGAGGCTATATCTAGATTAGTTATAACACATAAAAGCAAACTGAATAGCTATCATATTTCTGATCAAAGGTGGTCAAAACTTAGTGACAAATGGGAACATCAATGGAATATAGCTCATTCATTACCAGATCAAACGCCCATTTACACAAAATTTTTCTTTTCAGAAGAAACAAAATGAAACAAAATTTTCTTTAAAATTTTCCTGTTTTTTTATATATGTGGATATTCAATTGATTTTTTGTATTACAATTATAGTATGAAACATTATTTTAATTATTCCAAACAGATAGAATATTGACCAATGGTCTATATTTTGAAACATTTAACATTTAAAATTTCTGATTTATATTATTTACATAACTGTCTAATTTGCAAAAATGCACTTAACTTAGGTTTTATGACATCTAAGAAAAATCTATCTTTTTAGACTAAATGTTGTGCTAGTAAGCTGTATTTTCTTTAAATGTAATAAAAACCCTTCTATTCCACTTTCTTATATAACTTTCAATCTGAAAGAAGTAGAATTTATCAAATATTAAATATCCATGTAAATTCTTAATCAAAGGATATATTTATCATGCATCATTTGGCATATTTACCATTTAAATCAATTTTGTGGTTATTTTATAGCAAAGCATTGAATCATGTACTATGTCATTATTGGGGTTATTAATGTTTGAAACTTTTTTAAGACACTGTCCCCCAAAGAATAACAAAATATTAACAAAGCAATGAATGCAATTGCTTTTCCAAATATATTTTCTTCACAAAATATACTTGATTTATAAGGTATTTATTATATTCATAATTTACCTAATAAAATTCATGAATTATGTAAATCATTTGTGAATCAGACAACTGTTTGCGAACTAAGTAAATTGTATAGGAGTTTGGTAAACTATTTGGTAATTTGGTAAATTATGAATTGAGTAAATACTTCATTTCCTGGTAACCAAAGTATATCAAAACAGTTCTGTGTCCAAAATATGAGCATCACACAAAGCTATTTAAATACAGCCTAGGAGAAAAGATGTGTGAAAAACAAGAAGCTGAAAACAAGATGCAATGGTAGAATTCATTCTACCAATATTTTTAGCTTTTTATTACATAGGATTGATTGCCGGATGTGATTTTGTATATTAAGAACTGAAAGTTTTTGCATTTAAAAATGGTATGTAATAGAGAATGATTTGCAACTAGGAAGGACAAAAATGTTGAGCAACAACATCAAAAAATTGTATGGAATACATTTCTAAAAGGACTGTACATAATAATAATAATAATAATAATAATAATAATAATAATAATAATAATAATAATAATAATAATAATAATAATAATAATAATAATAATAATAATAATAATAATAATAATAATAATAATAATAATAATAATAATAATAATAATAATAATAATAATAATAATAATAATAATAATAATAATAATAATAATAATAATAATAATAATAATAATAATAATAATAATAATAATAATAATAATAATAATAATAATAATAATAATAATAATAATAATAATAATAATAATAATAATAATAATAATAATAATAATAATAATAATAATAATAATAATAATAATAATAATAATAATAATAATAATAATAATAATAATAATAATAATAATAATAATAATAATAATAATAATAATAATAATAATAATAATAATAATAATAATAATAATAATAATAATAATAATAATAATAATAATAATAATAATAATAATAATAATAATAATAATAATAATAATAATAATAATAATAATAATAATAATAATAATAATAATAATAATAATAATAATAATAATAATAATAATAATAATAATAATAATAATAATAATAATAATAATAATAATAATAATAATAATAATAATAATAATAATAATAATAATAATAATAATAATAATAATAATAATAATAATAACGATTTATATAGCGCTATATCAGACCAAGTCTGCTCGAAGCGCTTAAAACATATATATATATATACAGGTACAGGTCACATCTCCTATCAAAGGGAACATCTAAAAGTGGATAAAACTAACAAATGAACAAAGAATACGTGTTAAAGTACTGAGTTGTCACACATAATGTGCTGATTAGAGAAAAGTTCACTTACTGACATGTTTTGTATTTTTTTCATGGGAGATTTATCTGTTTCAACTATTTCAGACATTTTTATTGAGTGAGTAAAGCAATAAAATCTTTGAAGTATAAAATTGCAAAAGTATACATATGGCAGCCTCCCAAAAGTTTCCTACTGAACTACCCATCTTCAGCAGTTGTAAATTCTAAACTTCTGTTACATGCTCACTCATGCGTAACGATATGCCGTTCATATATTTTACACCAAAACGACACACATTTTTTATAACACTGAATCTGTGTATAAAGATGAAAGAGGGCTGCCAAGTCATACTCCTTTATAGTGTGATCAATCAATAAAGTACAAGTCAAAGGCACTTCTCAACTATTTTTCTTCCTTCCCTTGAACTTTTCTGACTTTAGTGCTGATCTTTTTATAATGATCAAAAAAAGAGTTGTCATAAAAAAATTCTTCTTCTTCATCACGCTGTAATATAAGTTGCTCTTGAAAATCTTTTTTAATGCTTCAGAACTTGATAACTTATTTCGTCAAGTATGGAGTTAAAAGAACAGTCACATCTGGAAACTTAATAATCAATGGTTTAAATAAATTGCTGTTTCTCCCTTCTTCTGTTTGAACAGCCACCCAAAGTCCAGTCACAGAAAAAATCGTCATGTGACCTTGCAATGTAGGTCATGGTCATCCATGAGCAATGTCATCCCAGACCATTAGGATTATCAACACAAAAGTTTAATTGATTCTCTGATATAATGGCAAGATATGATATAATGGCAAGATAAATACTCTGCATTACACAGGTAGTATTCAATTACTACCTCTGCAGTCATTGTCCTGTTTTTGATCTCATTCAAAGTTTGGAATTCCCCGAGTCATAAATACTTGCCTTGCTCACAAAATATCATCAAATCTGAATTGACCAACATCAGGTCATAAACTGTAACCAGGTGTCTGGCACATGAACTGACCAATCAGTACAACTGTCAGTACAAAACAAATCTAATTTAATTCTTTCACCAATGAGTGGACAGCCAAATTTGTATGAATACTGATGACTTGCTGTCGATTCTGTGTGCACCTTTATACCTTTGGTGGCAGGGACTGATATGATAGAGAAGTCCTGCTGTGGAGGGTAGTTTTTTCAGTGAACCAACCATTTTTTTTCTATTGATCATAAATGTTTAGAATACTCAAGTAGGGTGAATTGAAAGCAAAAATAATTAAATATAAAATGCCAACAGCATCCAGATCAATGCAGGCTACAAGAAACATCTTTTGTGTTCTTTTAATATCAGTGAATGGCATTTTCTACTTAAAACAAAAATCATGGACTGAACTTGTGCATTAAAACAACTGAAAGTGTCAAATATCTTGATTAATTTTAAAATCAATTTACAGTGTGATTCTCACACTTTGAAAGTTTCAAGACATTATGCATGTTGTTTTCTACAGATTCTATCTTGTGTCTACATGGATACATATTTGATACACGTCTGTCAAAATGAAACCCCTGAGATAATGAAATTCAACCAGAGAAACATTTGAAATGTAACTCCCGTCTTTGCCATGTATCAAGGAACTCACATATTTGCCATGTATTAAGCTTGATCATTTAACGAGAAGGAAAAACCCTGGGCTTTTTTATTATTTTTTTTTTTAATGATTTTAGAGACTGGAGGAGTTTTCTCCTTCCTTCTCAACTTGTCACCACAAGAATGATTAGACAGGTGTCATATTGGTCCTAGTGGCTAATTGGTGTTTAATGCAGCTGGGGTATTACATGAAGCATGGAATCACAGGGAAGCATATCAAATCAAAATTTGGAAACATTATACAATATGATTTTTGCAGATTCTGCAAATGTTCCTAACACAGCCACAATACTCATAAATGCTGGTAAGTTTCGTGTTTTGAAATGTATCTGAGCTCAGTATCAGAACCACCTGCAGTGCATGTCAGTAGATTCCAGGTATAATTATCTTTTGGATAAAAAGTTCCTAATTTCACTCTCAAATGTAGGTTAAAATTCCTTCAATGTAATAATGTTTAGTCACTCTTGGTAGGAACATCAAACTGTTCATACTGTGCAAAGCAGAATATTCCAGCTATAATTCTCGGCCAGACAGGTAGAAGCAATTCTTATACTGTTTGTTTCGAAATCATTGATACAATCTGTTCTATTTCATGTTTAATCACCATAGTACAATTTGATGCTAATGATGCCATGCTCCTTTGTACAAAATTTAGGCAGTTCTTGGTTTCACAATGTTGAAAGCTGAACTGGAGAACTAGCAGGAAGAAAAAGAAAGTCATGAAGTGAGCGAGGAGATTATTTGTTGTGCTATTTCAAGTCTTTTCATTAAAGCCCATATTAAAACACATTCAATTATTACATATCAGAGGTTAAAGTGTAAAACTCTTCAAACATGATCACATTTAAAATATTTGGGCTGTGCAGGTAACAAATTGTCTAAGAATCCCCATATGCGCATATATTCTCAGTAGTAGTAGGTTTCCCTTTCAAAGTAATAGGACTTCTTCAATATATTGAATATGTTCAAAGAGAAGTGTATAGTATTGTATAGCATCAGGAGTTTGTGGGAGTTATTCTACCATTGATTCTTGCCACAATGCAAGCAAGAGCAATGATTTCTGTCTGACTCTCACGTTTAAGCAGATATATGTTCCTTTAATTGCATCTTTGATGCATTAATACAAATGGCGATAATCAATGTAAATGTCTACTCGCTTTCACAAAGGCTTTTATATACATATTTTTGATAACACTTGTTATTTACTTACATTGTCACTAATTGTTTCTGCCGATTACACACATTTAACGAGCAGTAGAAAGTAGTCTTCTAATAATCTATATATATATATATTTATATATTCATATTCTCGAAGCTTAATTTGAAAATCATGCCTGCAGAAACCCATATATACTCTGGGATATAATATTATAGTTTTCATGAGTTTGTATGGTGCTGCTAAGGGGTGGTATGTATGTATGTATGTATGTATGTATGTGTATGTATGTGTGTGTGTGTGTGTGTGTGTGTGTGTGTGTGTGTGTGTGTGTGTGTGTGTGTGTGTATGTATGTATGTATGTATGTATGTATGTATGTATGTATGTATGTATGTATGTATGTATGTATGTATGTATGTATGTATGTATGTATGTATGTATGTATGTATGTATGTATGTATGTATGTATGTATGTATGTATGTATGTATGTATGTATGTATGTATGTATGTATGTATGTATATATGTATGTATATATATATATATATACACATATATATCATTATCCATGACACTGTATACTAAAAGAAATTGAGATTTTCATTTTAATTTGATAAAATTGCAGAGGACATGTTGATTTTGGAGCATGGTGGAGAGCAGTCCTGTTGCTTCATTCTGATAAACACTTCTGAGGCATCCGTTCAGGTAGCATGTCAAACTCTCCCTAGCAGCATTAGTTTTTAATTGCTTCCTGCTCTATCAAAATACAATTCCCTTCCACTTTGGATTACCTTACCCGAGATCAAGATCACCTGAAATATGATTTTGGCTTTTTGGTTAGGATGCATATTTCATGAAGCTGGTGTGGCCCTTGTTACAAATGTCATGTCTGTACAATACACCAGCATTCGGTATCCTGCATACATATTGAATGTACATCTAACATAAATGACCTCTATTCCATTGTGAAGACATCTGCTTAGATCTGTACGATGCTTCTTAATCATAACAATGGTCCTTATCAAAGCATCAAAAATACACTGCACATGAAGAGGTCATAAAAGATATAACAAAGACATGAACTATAATGCGGAAGTTGAGGTGTGCATTGGCAAGCTTTCTGTGCACTACATCAGGTGTACACAGACAATGTGAGTACATACCTTACAGCCGATACAATGGCACTCAGCCGGTACTGTCCCTCAATTAGCAACACCGCACCATCCATGCCAATCTTGGTGCTTTTTTATCTCGCCTCGATTCACTTAAGCATCAATTTATGGGGTAAACAGCATTGGTCTGGGAATAATGATGGGAGATGAGATGGTAGGGTACACGTGTAGTTGGCACCTGCATGATGGAGATCAATGGTCATATAGGGCTGCTCCAGATCTGGACAATGGCAGGGCTACTCCATATACCAGGAGATAATTGCAGGGCTACTCCATATACCAGGAGATAATTGCAGGGCTACTCCAGATCTGGACAATGGTAGGGCTACTCCATATACCAGGAGATAATTGCAGGGCTACTCCAGATCTGGACAATGGTAGGGCTACTCCATATACCAGGAGATAATTGCAGGGCTACTCCAGATCTGGACAATGGCAGGGCTACTCCATATACCAGGAGATAATTGCAGGGCTACTCCAGATCTGGACAATGGCAGGGCTACTCCATATACCAGGAGATAATTGCAGGGCTACTCCAGATCTGGACAATGGCAGGGCTACTCCAGATACCAGGAGATAATTGCAGGGCTACTCCAGATCTGGACAATGGCAGAGCTACTCCAGATACCAGGAGATAATTGCAGGGCTACTGAAAAAGTTCATGCTACCCATGTTTACCAGTCACATGCAGCTGAAGGCTGAGACAGACCTAGGAGCTAGGAGTGCAACTTCTATGTCTTATAGCAACTTATTCTATAACTTTGTGTAAAAACTTAAATTTGTGGATGAGCTTTCAATACACCAAATTATAGGATTAATAGTTAATATATTTAAAACAGGGCTACTCTAGAAATCTAGATACCTGGGGGCAGGGCTGCTCGAGGGCTGCTCCAGATATTATCTAGCAATGACAGAGGGACTCTTGGTAAATTGGATCATTGACAGGGCTACACAGGAGATAGAAAAGTGGGAGAAATACGGTATATGTTATCTGTTTGATTGTAAATTTATACACCTATATGTATCCAATTTCCTTGTTTAGCATCATTTTATGGTGGATTGTTAGGATAGAGGCACAGAAAGATAATAATCTGTCACGTAAGTATTAAATATGCTTAATTGCTTATGATGTCACAAAAGGCATAATCATTTAATGAGTGCTATAATCAGGTTAAACAGTGCTTACCTACTTCAAGCCTGCCTCATCTGGGGTTACAAAGAGTTGACACTACTTGTTTATACCTGTCACACATATCACCTTTACCTGACAAAGACTTTTATAGATTAGTCTATGAGCTCCTTTAAATAAATAATAGCTATGATACTCATATGTACAGATACTTTTAATTCACAAAATTTGACGATTGTTGCATAACAACTTTTAAGATTCTCCTTTCTCTCTAAGAAATTGACATTTCTACCAATCTATCAATGATAATCTGAGTTTCTTTATGATTTAGTCCATAAACACCAATATCATTGGTTGACGTGTCTCATTTAGTACTGATCTCCCATGAGTATACTTAACACCTCGCCCAGTGTAATCAGAGTGATATAGTGAGAGACAAGAATGAGTGATAATAGGGAGATCATGCCTCAGGTGAACTGTGAGCTGGTGCATTCATCATAATTGCCCACCACTCACAGGGGAACTGTTTCTTCTGATGTACAGAAGATGGGTGAGATGTGTCCTCACATGCTACGCTTTGTCTGTCATCTCAGCTTTGAGTGCTATACATGTATATTTGTTTAAAAAATGCATGTCCTCATCTTTTGAATGGATCTGGACTCATTATGAAAATGTCACACAATATCATACTCCCCCCATTTTGAGTAACTAAGATGTTTAAAACTACATCAAAATTTTCATGGAACATAAATTGGTTGAAGTACTCTTTCACTTATGAAAAAAAAAACAAAAAAATACATTAGCATTAAATTGTTGGGATATAGCAAACTATCAAATTTTGTGTATGATATTTTGAAGCCTGTGACCTTGAACAAATAGTTCAAGGTCATTTCTGAAAATATCAATTGGGCTTTCATGATGGGCATGTGTATTAGAAATCTTAAAACTGTGGCTAAAATAGGTATTTAGATACAGCAAAAGGTCAAAGTTTTATGTGACATTTTGAATCCTGCAACCTTGAAAAAAGGTCAGGGTCATGTTTGAGGTCCACAGTTGTAGGTCTTTATAGGTACATATGTGGTAACCTTTTTGAGCTTGTAACTGATATAAGTGATAAGATATTAAAGCGATAAGTGATAAAATATTTAAGTAATAGATGAAAAGATGCATCGGTGATGAGAAGTGATGAGAAAGATAACTTTTTTGTTGAAAGATGGATGCACAGGCATGCGATACCATAGCTCACACCATGCTCTGGTAGTGGGAACTAATGACAACAAGCTAACAGTCATATGGGTCCCCATCCTGATTACCGTATTTACTCGTGTATAAGACGACTCGTGTATAAGACGAACCCCCAAAATTGAGGTTATTTTGCTTGAAAAAAAAACAATTTCCAAATATAAGACGAGTTGGTTTTTCTCAAGATATCGGCTCTGCTACCATTCAAGCTTCAGCTTCAGCTTGTCGGGGCCATTTTAAAAATGAAACGTAAATTTGCTTACAATACAAGATCTTAAGGGTCTTATATGCGAGTATATACGGTAAAACGTAAATACGATGTTCATATTTTCGAAATAACGGATATCGTACGTAGCGGGTCAATTTTAATTGCATTTTAAATGATAAATAATGAAAACGGGTAAATATTGGGTAAATACCTTTATTTATCATTTAAAACGATCCACGTGTGAAAGCATTTCTGTAAAAAAAGGGAAGACACGACTCAAAGCAGTAGAAACAATGACAAAATGCAAAACTGTGAACGCTGATAATTGGAATCAAAGTCAGAAGCGTTTCGATTTTAATTGCGTTTTAAATGATAAATAAAGGTATTTACCCAATATTATCACAAATTAATCCATCCATTTAATATGCATTGCGCAATACAAGGTCGTCATTTTAAAAAGCGGGAGTGACGGGGACAAGCTCTTATTTTTGGCGCGAAAACAATTCGAATCGATCAACTTGCATTGAAATATTAATATATTGCGCAATGATGGATGGTTTTGTTCTGTTCTTGACCTGCAAAGCGAATTTGTGATAATATTGGGTAAATACCTTTATTTATCATTTAAAACGCAATTCTCTGGCAAATCTGCGAAGTCAATGATCACATGACTTGTGAGTCACATGGCCAATCGATCAGTATTTACGTTTTACTTCTATGTCTATCAAAATTATTATTTAAATATATCGCACAATTCAATTCTGCCTTTGTTTGTCTTCCCATTCAGTGGTGTGAAAATTAGTAAAATTTCACTGATACCAATTATCAGCGTTCACAGTTTTGCATTTCGTCATTGTTTCCACTGCTTTGAGTCGTGTCTTCCCTTTTTGACCGAAATGCTTTCACACTTGTATCGATTTTAATTGCGTTTTAAATGGATTGATGGTTTTGTTCTGTTCTCAAACAATTTGTGATAATATTGGGTACATACCTTTATTTATCATTTAAGACGCAATTAAAATCAATCTGCTACGTCTGAGATTCGTTATGTTTTGTTTTGACATCGTATTTACGTTTTACTGTAATTACTCGAGTATAAGACTGTTAAACCGATCCGCTATGTCCGATATTCGTTATTTCGAAAATAAGAATGTTCGTAATGAAAACTCATAGTGCCGTAATTTTTGGGCGTAAATCCTCGTCCACAGGTTGCTCTCGTGTATAAGACGACCACCCCCAAACATTAACTAAGAGTTTTTGTAAAAAAAACCTCGTCTTATACACGAGTAAATACGGTATTATAGAGTGGGTGATGGGTAGGCTTCCCTGGCAAGTTTTAAAATGATGAAGACCTTCTTATCTCAGGTAAAACGTTATTGTATAACTCATTACTTTATCTTGACCTCAACTGAAAGTTGTCAAAATGTTCACAAAATGTTCCCAAAAGTCATGAAAAGTTTTTTTGGCAATTCAGGCATTGTTGGCCAAACAATCTGAACCCTAATTATATAGAAATGTCATGGAAAGGTCAACATCAAACTTGTAAAAGACAACAAAGAAACACAAAGCAACCATGTGTAAAGTTTAGTACCAATCTGTCAATTATTTTGCAAGTTAGAGAGTCTGTAATGTATTCTAATCCTGATCTAGTACCAAATTTCATAAAGGTCATGGAGAGGTCAACATTGAACTCATGGAATACTAGGTTTTAACATGAACATGTGTAAAGTTTAGTGGCAATACAGGCATTTTTGGCAAGTAAGATAATCTGCATGGTATTCTAGCCTTCATCTAACAGGAAATACAAAAAAGGTCATAGAAAGGTTAACATCAAAATCTTCTGGGATTTGATCATGAAGCATGCATGCGTAAAGTTTGGTGCCAATCTGAGCATTTTTGGCAAGTAAGAGAGTCCGCAAGGAGTTCAAAATGGACGGACGCCTGCACTGATGCATGGATTGTGCCCTCTGCAAAACCCTGTTTTGCTGGGGAACAATAACTTTCAAACCTGGGTAAAAGTTCATATTTATTTGTCAGGGAAGAAAACAATTTTGCATGCTAAGCTTTTTTGCATGCTAAGCTTTTGATGTACTCTTTAATCTACTGAAGTATAACTATTTTTCATAATCTGCACCAAATAACATGACAGTAATGAAGAACCATACATAAATGTTGACCACACCTATGACACACACATGTTTATAAATACACTGATCATATTGATCTGAGCAACACTGCATAGTGTTACTCACACCTCGTTGGACATCACACCTCAACTGGTTTACATAGACTGGGCGTATTGATCTTCGGCACATATTGTACACTACACAAGAATGAGACAAACCACTTTGTAGATCTTCATCACAAGCCTATACTATTACTACAGGACCATCAGAAGAGTTACTCAGTGTGTACGCTCTCGTGTGTCCTGGTACAAACAGATGAGCTCGTGCTATTATTGTCACTTATATTCATTTGATACACGAAATCTGTATGAAATGGGACTATACATAAAATATACATATACACTCATGATATACCTCCAAATGAATCAATTCTATCTAATGCCATAAATCAACAAATTATTCCGAGCAAGTTTTTACAATTTAACATCCAAATTATAATATTATTTTGACAAAATCTAATTTTTGATATCATTTTCCATAACCCTTTTCCATTCTCTGGCAGCACAAAATTTGATGTATATAGGGAATAAATGTGTGTCCTATACCATTAGCAAGAATGGAGCCAAGATAGTTTCTCTATTTTATTTTTGAACTTATCTTTTTCTTTCTGAAGTTGATTTATCAAACATTCCTTATCATACATTTATCCGTCAAAGTTTTCCTAGCAATATGACTCAATCCAACATTGTGTAATACACATGAGCAACTTTTGTGTTTTTCCTCAAGTACTGGTGGAAAGAAATATGATTTCCTTCCAATACTTTGCTCAAATGATCCACAAGACCATGTCAAGCATAAGTAACATATCTACACAAAGCCAAGTTTTGATTTGTGTAGAAAGAAATACATCAATGGAAGCCCATAACAACTATATACAAAAAAGTACCTGATACACACCTGCAGTGTTCCATCAATAAATGCCGAGGCGCTGATCCATGCTTTAATGCAGCATCAAATTTTGGTGTGCCCCACCTGTATGAGATTGCTCTTTGATATGTAATAAGTGCACAATGCATAGGTGATTACAGTAAGGGAGATACCAATATCTGCCTCCTCTGACCACACCTTACCTAAGTTAATATTAACCCCACGGTGTCATAGACACAGTATGGGAGATACCAATATCTGCCTCCTCTGACCACACCTTACCTAAGTTAATATTAACCCCACAGTGCCATAGATACAGTATGGGAGATACCAATATCTGCCTCCTCTGACCACACCTTATGCCTCAGTCACATTTGCACCGGGCGCCAGCGGGGAAGTTACAATCGGCCGACTTCACAATCTGCCGGGCGCCGGGGAGTTTATCACCACCAATCTGAGAGATGCCGTAGCTGTGGTCACATTATTAAAAGGCACCGCACGGCACGTGTAAAACTGAATAGCACAGACGTCTGTAGGATATCTTTAAGACGTCTGTTTCATGACACAGACGTCTGCAGGATGTCTTTAAGACGTCTGGGTAGGCTTAAAAAAAATATTTAATCCTATTTTCACCACACGATGCCACCGGCAACCCTAAGATAATCTGCCGATGTCCCTGCGGGACACTGCCGGGGCCCTGCCGTGTACTTTAAGATGATATTTGCTGATAAGACATCGGGGAAACGCCGGCAACTTTTATGTTCCAGATAAAAGTTCCCGATGACCCGCCCGACGTCTTAAAGATGCCCAATTGTGGCCGATGATCTCCCGGTGCCCGCACGGCAATCGGAACTGCCTGCCGATTTTGTAAAAAATACCCATCGGCCGGGCATCTTTACTGAAATCGGCGCAAATGTGACTGAGGCATTACCTAAGTTAATATTAACCCCACGGTGCCATAGATACAGTATGGGAGATACCAATATCTGCCTCCTCTGACCACACCTCACCTAAGTTAACATTAACCCCACGGTGCCATAGATACAGTGAGGGAAATTATTTTACTATGCCTTATACCCCAGTCACATTTGTGCCGATTTCAGTAAAGATGCCCGGCTGATGGGTAATTTTTACACAATCGGCCAGCAATTCAGATTGCCATGAGGGCACCGGGAAATCATCGGCCACAATTGGGCATCATTAAGACGTTGTACCGGTCATCAGGAACTTTAAGCTGCAACATAAAAGTAGCTGGTGTTTTCCCGATGTCTTCTCACCAAACATCATCTAAAAGTACACGGCAGGCTCCCGTGAGTGTCCCGCAGGCATATCTTAAGATTATCTTAGGGCTGCCAGTGGCATTGTACGGTGAAAATAGGACTTTTTAAAGTTTATTTGTTCCCAGACAATCATCAGGTAATCCTTAGGGCTCCCTACGACATCCTACAGACATCTTTTATTTATCAGACATCTTTAGGATGTCTTAAAGACTTCTTTAGGATATCTTACAGATGTCTGTTAGATGCAGGCACCCGGCGCAAATGTGACTGGGGTATTACCTAGGTTTGTATTAACCCCCGGTTTCATTGTCAGATTATGGGAGATGGCAATAACCTTCTCCTGACCATACCTTATACCTAACTTATAATAGTCACTGTGTGGGAAATACATATTCCAGGTAATCTTGAAGACTTGATAACCTAAATAAGCACTAATTCTAAAAGGCACTTCCCTGAGTGTGGTAAATGTGTAATTCATTCCAATTTGTGACAACCTGTTTAAGGTCTGACTGCCTTAATAACACTACGACTGTTGTATACACATTGGGTTGCTGACTAATCAAGGCAGCTGAGACAATGGTAGGGTGAAGAGCAATTTCTTTTTGGCAATCAGAGATCAGCTCACTAGCAGTTACAAAAAGAGTCCATAGTAATAATGGTAGAAGCATGGCAACAAGATCTATCTGCAAAATGGAATATGCTCAAATGTCAACTCTATTCTTCATCTTTGTAACATTGTCCATTAAAATGCGACTGGCCACTTTAAAACCTCCTAAACTTCGTGATTATTGTCTTAATGGACCTTTTCCACCAGAGGGCGTCATGGTGAGGCTGAATAGTTTGCATGTTCTTCTGATGGATGGCATGAAGTTAAATGTTGAACTGTTTGATTGGAAAAAATGCCAAGGGATGGCATTATCTATTATGATAGTTCTTCAAGATAGTCAAAGTTTAATATCATAGCTGATATTTTACAGTCCAAAAGATGGTTTTATAATGTAAATACATTATAAAACCATCTAATATGATTTATATGTCAACAAGTATATACCGGTATATATAACTACAAAACATTATTGATATGAATTTTAACTTTTTTCAAACAAAAGTGCAATTGTTTACCCAAGACACACCCAATTTGAGACTTTATTTTGCATGTTTTGAGGGATCTGAGCATAAATCAATTGATTTTTAGCATCAAGTCAGCATGGTTGAATATGAAAAAATATATCTTAAGTTAAAGTATCAAATATTGGTTATTGTTAGGCTGTTTAATATTGGATAACCTTAACATCTTGTCAAAAAAGGTGTGGCTGTATTTCCTCTTAGCCCTGTGTCTTACGCCTGTCACCTCGCATTGGCCTTCCTCCCCATCAAGAATACACCATCTTGCACTTTCTATTCTGATTCTTTATGAAATCATTCTCAATCCCTTATTCCCTGGCAATCCATTAATGCCTGCAGTCCCTATCATACAGAAAGTGTCCTAAATACTGATAAAAAGTAATGTTATTGCCTATCAAAATGTAACAAATAGTGTGAACTAATTAATGCCAAATACCATCCATATCACTGAGGGATCCTGACCAAAATTTTACCTTATTCCCTACATATTTGCTGTTAACTTATTCTCTTGTATCTTTGTAAGCTTGTTCCTTGCCCAATTAGTATGACTGTCGTGACTTTGTTAATCTCGAGTGAATGTAACCTTAGTCTGAGTCAAACAAGTGGTATCTGACTCCCCGTCAGGTATCATACCTTTTACACATCCTCTCAAGATTAAGATCCATTGTCTGTCAGACAATACCCTTATTGTCTCACATTTGAGCTTCTTGCACACATTTACGTATGATAATTTACCAGCAGGTGTCCCCCCTGGGCTGTGTTAGATAAATCATGCACAAAATATCTATTTTCTCCCTCAACTAACAAACAATTTACCGAGTTGTACAGAGAGAACTTTCATGTTTCAACATAACTCCAGGAGAGGCCAAAAAGGCTGGCGGTGAAGGAGACGGGAGTCACAGACAATAAAAGCCTGATTGATGCCTGCCATGCATACATATGTGCGACTCTACCGAGACACAGCTTTATGAATCTGAGTCGACTTTGATGAGATATACACCGCAACATAACAATGGGTGGGAGGCAGGCATGTGTGAAAGTCGCTGAGTGCAGTCACTTCTGCCTGACACCACAGCAACCTCCCCCCACCCTTATCACACTGCAAGGTCACAGTCTTTGACTGCCATCTTTTTGTTGTACACATTATTAGATTTGATGACAAGGCATTTGTCATAGTATTACTTATTTAACTTGCCAGCTTTCAAAGAACCAGATCTCTGGTGATTTTTATGACTTTAATATAACATGACTGTGCAAGGTGATCCCAAAGTCAATCACATGATTACTGAACTATAACGATTGTACCTAATAT
The DNA here is from genome assembly GCA_949316495.1 of Amphiduros pacificus. Classification (NCBI taxonomy): domain Eukaryota; kingdom Metazoa; phylum Annelida; class Polychaeta; order Phyllodocida; family Hesionidae; genus Amphiduros; species Amphiduros pacificus. Next base: position 49,331,513 of record OX439001.1, on the reverse strand, counting down.
ACATATATTTGCAATTAGAGTAATTATATGTTTTTTTTATAGGAGTTGATATCTATATCTGATAAGATCTAAAACAATTTAGACAAAATACCCAGTTCACTTTTCCCCATGATGAATGCCTCATACATATTATGTTAAAAACATAGACAACATTTCAGGAAGACATCCTTCCACTCAAAGAAGACTTATTAAAAAGTACAACTTTCATCTTTTTATACAGGTTTTGTATACAAGTTTACAAATTAGGACTACTTGATTTGGTAAAAATTGTTCATGAAGGTAAATTTGAGTGTGATGGTGTCAGGATAGATCCCTTAAGTAAGGCTAAGGTAAAAATACATATCTTTTGTATGGGTTTCCTTCTATTTGACAAAATACATAGGAGAAGCAGATAAGAACTCTGTAAAAGGAGGGAAGGATATCTGAGGTTATGACTTTATTATAGTATTACCACAAGCAAATGGTTCTGGCCGACTACAGTGACTCTCAACAGAGTTCATCATCAGAAGTGAACAGTATCTCACTGCACTATACAAGCATGTCTAGCATTCTATGTCAGACAAAAGATTAATATGGGTGAACTGACAAAAACTACAGAATCAAAGGAAAAAGGATGTCTGGCATCTCTGACTGCACTGAACGTATATTGACCTCACACTTAGTATGAATTTCTGATCACAATGGTGTGAGGCATGGTTCATGGACATTGACTAGACTTGTGGCATATTGTAGCACTGATCTTATACCTATCACCACAAGACTTATGTCATATTGTAGAATTGATCTTATACCTAACACCACAAGACTTGTGGCATATTGTAGAACTGATCTCATACCTAACACCACAAGACTTGTGGCATATTGTAGCACTGATCTTATACCTAACACCACAAGACTTGTGGCATATTGTAGCACTGATCTCATACCTAACACCACAAGACCTGTGGCATATTGTAGCACTGATCTTATACCTAACACCACAAGACCTGTGGCATATTGTAGCACTGATCTTATACCTAACACCACAAGACTTGTGGCATATTGTAGCACTGATCTTATACCTAACACCACAAGACCTGTGGCATATTGTAGCACTGATCTTATACCTAACACCACAAGACTTGTGGCATATTGTAGCACTGATCTCATACCTAACACCACAAGACCTGTGGCATATTGTAGCACTGATCTTATACCTAACACCACAAGACCTGTGGCATATTGTAGCACTGATCTTATACCTAACACCACAAGACCTGTGGCATATTGTAGCACTGATCTTATACCTAACACCACAAGATTTGTGGCATATTGTAATAATAATAATAATAATAATAATAATAAAATTTGTATAGCGCTGATACCAGACAAGTCTGTTCATAGCGCTGAGTTCAGGACATGCATCCTGAAGAGATGAGTTTTCAGCCTACTCTTAAACGAGGAGACTGATGTGCTTGTCCTAATATTAGTAGGCAAGGAATTCCATAGTCGTGGACCTACACATGAGAAGGCCCTGTCACCTACTGTCCTTAGCCTGGTATTAGGTACCTGTAGGTGGGTGCCATCATTGGATCTTAGACAGCGTTCACCTTCTTTAATCAGGAGTAGATCCCGTAAGTAAGGCGGAGCCTTACCATTAAGGGCTTTCCAGGTTAATAGAAGAATTTTAAAATCAATTCTCGCATGAACGGGAAGCCAATGCAGTTCCCTTAATTTTCCTGAAATGTGATCAAATTTCCTGATTTTTCCAACTACCCGTGCTGCAGAGTTTTGGAGGTATTGCAGTTTCCTGATGTCAGTTTTAGGAAGACCCGCCAGAAGACCATTACCATAGTCAAGGGTGGATGTAACAAAAGCATGGGTAAGTGTTACCACGGTCTTCTCGTCTAGACAATGTTTGATGGCCGCCAGGTTCCTGATATGATAATAGCCCTTCTGACACATTTTCCTGATCTGGGCCTTCATGTCCATGTTGGAGTCAAATGTGATACCAAGGTCAACAACTGACTGACTAGGAGCAATATCAGAGTCACCCACTTTGATTGTGGTTGGGATACTGCTATGGGTGGTAGTACTGTACCTGTCAGTACATATGAGCATCTCTGTTTTTCCATCATTTATCTTCATCTTGTTTGATATGAGGAAGTTTCTGACCTCACTGACACACTCCTCCAGTTTGTGTCTGCTCATATCCACATGATGGGGAGAGGCGTGGTCAACAGGGATGTAGATCTGAGTATCATCTGCATAAATGTATGCTCAGACCATATTTTGCAAGTATATCAGATAGGGGTGTCATGTAAATGGTGAACAGTATAGGACCCAGGACTGAGCCTTGGGGTACCCCATATTTTAAGGATTTGAGGCAGGATCTATGGATCCCCACCTTCACACATTGCTTTCTGTCCATTAGGTATGACCGAATCCAGGAGAGTGCATGACCTGTGACATTGCATCTATCCCTCAGCCTGTCCAAAAGGATTTGATGGTCAATAGTGTCAAAGGCAGCGGAAAGGTCAAGCAACAACAAGATTACTGCCTTTCTATTGTCAAGGCAGCCCAAGATATCATTTTGCACTTTTAACAAGGCGGTTTCGGTGATGTGATATTCTTTGTAGGCTGATTGAAACTTGTCAGTAAGACCATTCCTTACAAGATGGGGGACTAGTTGGTCTGCAACCGCCCTCTCGGTTAGTTTAGAGACAAATGTTAGGTTGGAAACAGGTCTATAGTTTTTTTCAACCAGTTCTAGACCGAGTTTCTTCAGCAGGGGTGTTATGATGGCTATTTTCATATTTTCCGATACTGCTGATTCCATCAGTGATTTATTTATGATGGAAGTAATTATTGGTAGGAGGTCATCCAAGAGGTCGAGTAAGAGCCAGGTTGGAATTGGATCCAGGTCACACGACTTCTTTGCTGACCTTTTGACCAATTTCCGTACATCATCAATGGTTAAGGGTGTGAACCTTTCCAGACATGTAGTACTATTGTTTGCAGTGTCACCTGGTGGCGAAGTTTGGCCGGGTGGAGCATTATCAATGTCCAGGCGGATTCTCTCTATTTTTTCAAGAAAGAATGTGTTGAACTTCTCAGCTTGAGTAATCTCACAGTCAGATTGGGGCATAGGGGTGTCCTTTTTCTTGTGCATGACTGTGTCAATGACTTTAAAAAGCTTTTTAGGGTCATGTTTGTTTTCCTCAACCAGGTTGGAAAAATATGCTGATTGAGCAGATTTAAGCATTGAGTTGTATTTGTTCCTCTGAGAGTTATACAGCTCCTTGTCAATTTGAGAGCCAGTCTTGCTCATTTTTCTCTCAAGCCTCCTCTTGAGAGATCTTTCCAGCTTTAATTGGTCACTCATCCAAGGTACAGGTTTGCGTTGGGTGACCATGGCAACCTTGATTGGTGCATGTTTGTCCATGAGTGATGTGAGTTCCCTATCATAATAATTTACCATGTCCTCCAATGATAAATGTTCCCAAGTCGAGTCTCTGTCAGTTAGGGATTTGATGTCCCTTCTTAGGGATTCAAGATCTAATCCCTTGAAATTCCTAAATTTGATAGATTTTTTGGGGGGTTTAGGAGGTATCATATCAAGGTAAATCTTAATCATTTTATGATCAGATAGGTACTCCATGTCAATGATGGCAGAGGTTGTAAGATGATTGAACGAATAACAATGCAACCGATGTCCTCTCCTCTGCTCCCAAGTACAGAGTTTCATATCATGGAAAATTTTTTCCTCAAAATGTTAATGATCATTTTTTCAACTTATGTATAATTGACATACATGAAACAATAGCAGACAACTTTCATGGGAGAATATGTTCTCTTCAATGTTGCTACATAATTATCAATTAGTATATTAGTCTATCACTTCTTTCAGAATAAACACAAGCAGTAAAGCACTTTGAACAACATTCTTTGTGAGTACCTTTTTTTTTGCTTTAAAGGTTATAATTCTTACTGCTTGGATGGGCCATGCTGCAACCTTGTGTTGAAATATTAATTTATTCCCTTCACAAACTGAACGGTAATCATCATATCAGCTGTCAAATCAACGTGTACATGACACAAGAGACACCTGGTGGAATACAAATGTTGGAATTTGAGCAGTGAGAATTGTCTTTGCATTTGCAATGATAGTATAATTTGATCAATGTGATGTGTGTAACAATTATGATAATCATATACAATGAATTCATTAGGTCAAAATTATTCTGTATTCCGAAATTATTCTATATTCTGAAAAATGGTAATTAATATCAATCAATTAGTAATTGTGCCTGAACAGACTAATACGACAATAATAACTGGGTGGAACCTGTTGACAGCCATTATATACCATATTACAATGTTAATATATTACAGCATTTTATACATAACATGTCTAACACCTTCCCATTCATTCCATATAACTCATTATTGCCTCATACATCCAGATACACAGATCACCGAGTTCAAAAATACAATTTGAAGTATTTGGATAAAATCTAGGCTAAAGGTATACGTGAATCCTAAATTTGATATATTTAGTTGTCCTCTCCTCTTCTCCCTTATACCAACACCTTGTCCTTCTCAAATATGCATTAATATCCTGTGACCCTGATCTTCCCTTTAATTTTTACTACATCCCTTATCCCTCCTATTTATCATCCCTCCTCCCCCTCCTGCTCCTAATCCTCTGAGATTAGGACATTACAGCCAATACAGGCAAAGCAATAAAACACTAAACACTATGAAAGCACTAAAACACAAAACACTAAGAAAGGAGGTACCAGATCAACATATAAATGAATATTTTAGAAAAAGGCTCAGTTAGGGCTCAGTTTTGGGGCCAAGCTTATTTACAACAGACATGGAACCACTAACTGAAATTACAGGACAGAACAGGCTAAGACGCTATATATATATGCAGATGATACCCAGCTCTACATCACTATGGACCCTAAATTTAAAGATGATGCAAAAATGTCCTGTGAAGAAATGGAAAAATGTATAAAAAGCATCAAAAGTTGTTTTATTAGATAATAAAATGAAATTAAATGACGGGAAAACAGGTCAATCTTCACTTCAATATCTACCTCTCTATAAAATTTGAAACATATATTACTGGTAGTTTTGGAGAAGATTTTTAAACATTGTGTTGGTATATAACAAGATATGAAGAACTTTTTATTCACTTTTAAAGGTTGAGATGTTGCATGTACACACATTTTGAATTCAAGGTCAATGTGTCAAGGTCAAAAGTCACACAACTAGGAAATTATGACAAGGCACAGTGACCTCTTATAGGTGGTTGCTGAGATATGCTCCATACACAATTTGTGAACTCAAGGGCACTGCATTAAGGTAAATGGTGACATCCCTAGGATTTGAAGGAATCTAAATCTTCCCCTGTCTTGTATAAAATATGAACCAAATTTTACTGGTGGTTTTGGAGGAGAAGATTTTTAAATATAATGTTGATATATAACAGATATGACATGCTTTTTATTCACTTCTAATGGTTGTGATGTGGCATGTACACAAGTTTTGAATTCAAAGTCAATGTGTCAAGGTCAATGGTCACATGACTAAAAAGTATAATGAGGCACAGCTATGACAAAAAGCAATGATAAGCATAGCTCTAAGGCTACATCTTAAAAAGACAGACTTTAAACAAAATTCTCCTCCAGATTTTGATTAATTTACTTTAAGTGGAGGAAATTTTCATCAATGGTTTATCATTTTAAAATACTGGTAATCAACTTTCTTGGTGGATATTTTATATATGATGGCAAAATTTATCTTACCTGTATTTTTTCTTCACAAAAATAAGTGTCCCCCATAATATAAACATGTTCATGTATCAGTTTTCGGAATTAACACGACGTGATATTCATTAAAGTACTGTGCACCCAGTCATTCACTTTACATCAATTCTAAAGGCTGTTTTTTGGTTTTTGCTGGTACATTGGAGTTGAATGATAAACTAATAATTGATTGCATCTTAGTCGAGCCGAGGCAGCACTGTACAACATCACCTTTCCATCATCGTCAGTTGGATCAAGGTCAAAATAGCCAATCTTCAGGCCTACCTGATGCCAATCACTATCATTAAATGAAAGTCAGTATTCCTAAGAATTAACTCTCTTTCTGTTTACTAAGTTGACATATTACAATTAGTCTAAACAAAACTTTCAAATTTTACAATTTAACTTGGCTCAAAAATCCACTTTAAATGGGCCACCTGGTGGAGAGTACACAGTGCCATCTGGTGAACAGTACCTTGTGCCACCTGAAGCCTGAAGCACATTGATATTTGTGAAACACATAAATAGATTTTACAGGTTCACTCAAATGTTGAAACTTTGTGAATTTACAAACTAATCTAATTTATACATTGATTATATTTTGATCACAACATTTTTGGAATGAAATGTTCTGATTTTCAAGAATTCAAGAATTCCTTCAAGTATATGCAACAAATTGAGTTCAATAGTGATATCAAAATAGGGTTGATAATGCATATGCTGACAGTACTGATGTTCCAGTTAATGAAAATATATATCTTGACTCTGACAAGATCAATTGCATCCATACTTTATCAAATCAAAGATGGTGTATGCAATGAAAAGAGAAAAAAGTGAAATGAAAAAGTATAAGGGGACAAGAGCATTATTACACAAACTAACTATTGCCCTATCTTCCCATTTGAGAGTAGACATGTGAAAACTTCACAGAGCAATGGGCATGTACAATTCTACTATGTAATTAGAACACGAACATTTGCAATCTCCAATTATTTGTCATCTCTCAAGGCTACTGGAACAATGCAAATCACTTTCAGGAAAGTAGGGTGCGACTGAGCACACTGTTGGAGGCTGAGGTGATGAATCACGCGGTGACGGGAGTGTAGATGATTGATGATGAAAGGGGGCAGTCTGGTCTCAATCATCCTCATTCACAAAAACCACCCCCAGCATCATAGACACTAACCTGGAACATGCAGGCTCTAGATGGTGTCCAAACATTGCAGGGGCTCTCACTATATGAGGTTCATGCATCACAAAGATTTTATAATGACAACCTTTGGTGTGCTCAAGTAATTTCATACAATGTCCCAACTCCAAGTAATGTTCATTCAAAGTATTCAAAATTCACCCCAAAATAGTATATCTTAAAATAGCATTTCAAAACACCCAAATCTCTCAACATACCGTAATTTATTACTTATAATTACTTTCTTGTGTCAATGAATTATAAATAGGTTCAAATCAGTTGGTCCCAGATGGATGGAGGCCCACAGACACTGCCAAGTAGACATCTGTGTTGACTTGGATGTAACATATGATGCTGACAAAAGGAATCCACAGTTTGAGAGGCAAATTCTAGGAGCATGGCCTGACAGTCACAAACATGGCAAGCAACAAAAACATATGCAAGTAAATCAGAATTGAAGTCACGCTTTGCAAAACAAATATTAATATGACAGGTTTTATCAGAAAATATCAATAATCTGCTATCTCGAAGTGTGATACATTGTACATAAGGCTGTACATAAGGCTGTATAATGACAAGTGTCTGACTGGTGGTTACTTGTCCTAATCAAAACTCCATTGATCATGATATGAGACAAATATCTATCAAGGATTAAAATTAAAAAATCAAAGTAGTTTGAGCCACTGTAAGATCAAAAATATGGATGCCCAACTGGGCCCCTACTTTTTTTTAAAAAGAAATCTTTCTTGTCAGAGAAGCCAGTGGTAGTTAAAATGACCTCTGTTTTCCACAATACCACAATGTCTACATGATAATACAGGGGAGTCACATGCAGACCGCTGCATACAAACAGGCTTCAATGTGGATCAAGGTTAAGTTTCCAATTTTGCACTTACTTACTCATATGTAAGACGTCTTTAATAACATTTATCTTCTGGGTCTAGCTTGATCAGAATTGAATTGATGTTCATTCTCTCAAGTTGATTTTTTCTTCTAATGTTCTTAATAATGTAACTTCTAGTCTGATTCTCTATTGTCTAAATATCTGTCATTCTTCTTCTGGGTCTTTGGCATTAAATTATATTTAAATGAAGTATAAAATACAAGTGCTTAATGATAATTAACAAATCCACATTCTTTTTCTAAAGAGAAGCTAAAATAATAATTCGCAAAGTTTTAACCTTTATTGAGAGGTCAAAAAGGTCTCATAATGTCTGAGTTAGTGATATAGAGAATGATACATATGTGCACCAAAATATGTAGTGGTTATTTTGTAGTGATATTTTCTGCATAATATAATGGTTTCTAATTTACCTTTTGTTGTATGACTGGAAGATTATCAAACCCTGATATGAAAGTTTGTGCAGTTTTCCCTGAGGCCTGGGCCCTGAAGAGATGAATGAGGTAGTTAATGTATTATCTACATTTATGGATGTTATTGCTGATCACAATGTGAAGTAATTTCTTTCTTCCGAGACCATATGCAGCCCTCATTTCCAAATTGCTGACTGAAAAATATGTAAATAATTATACACATTTGTGCATGTAAAGTTGCTAGTGCAATATTTGATTGTGTAATGACAGAATTATGGTTTACAATTATGTGACAACAGATAAAAATCTTATCTATAAAAGGTTGCAGATTACATTAAAACATAAACCTTCGCAAATTGTTGGTAAATTTTTTTGAACAGGAAAGGTTGGAAACATTTTGATGAAGCCCGACACCCTATAATGTCCACATACCTAACACCCTGCTGTCAAGTTTTGACATCCTTGACTGCCTGTATGCCTAATAACTCCCATCTTCTGTTTGTATGACTAACACCCTTCACTCCAGCTCACTTTCACACCCAGACCCATCAACCAATGCCATACCATTAACACTAGACCTGGAGCTATTTTTTGGGCCTTCCGGCCAGTACAGGCCAGTTTTTCACTGCTTTGACTGGCCCACTGGGCAAGTGCGGATATCAGAAGTAAATTCTTATTTAAACCCTATCGATCATGTCATTCAAGTTCAGCAGCCAGTTCAAATCTTTAAAACATATAGAGGAAGAGTTTGGGATCCATCATTGCTCAACATATTAGTATTTGAATGGGAATGAGTACATCGTGGTGACACTCTCATTTTTGAACCAAAAATGACAGTTTCTTCCAATCACTTCTGCTTTCATTAATGGAAGGAAGGAATTGTTAAATGATGTCACTGGACAACCACTGTGTTATATTGGCAGGTCCCATGCTGTTTCGGCTGTGAATAAACTGACCCACTTTTCACTTCAATGTGTATCTTTCTAAACAAGTGGGAAGAAATGCTGAGATCAAGAAAAACTATTTTTTTTTACTGACAAGCCTAGCATTTCATGTTAGGATGAAAATATACATAGCTTTTCAAAAGCAGTCACAAAAAAATGAGTTCTATCTGAGTCATACACACAACCAAAATATGGTGGGCAATGTGTTATATTCCTGGAAAGAGTATATTTCAAGTCCATTTTACTGATACATGTCTTCAGGATTCATGTCTTCAGTATACCTGTTTTCAGGATAAACCAATCTCTGTTCTCAATGATTAAATTTAAAGGAGTTGTAAAGTTCTGGTTCTGGTAAAGCTGTACTGTTACGGTGTGTACTTCTCAATGGGGAAAAATAATATGGAGATCATCACATAGGCTATGGATAGGGTCGAACAGGCACAGTCAAACAGGACCAGGGGTGGAGAGATTTTAATGTTTGTAGAGAAACTAGATTGGTTTGAAGAGATTTCACATGCACCTTTAGGATGGCAGATATAGAGGACTTGACACCTAAACATTATGGTACATATTAAATATGAATTTCCTCATTGTAATTAATATCCAGGGAGGAGGGTGGTTTCAACTTTCAACTAATTTACTCAGATCAGATATAATTGAAGTCCAAATGACTGATGCATGACAGCAATGTCATGTTGTAAAAGATAAAAAATAATTTAGGTAAGAATTTGGAGTGAATCATGGACTACGTGTAAAACCACTACAAGTTGTCAGGTCCACACCTTGACACTATCTCAGTATCTGTCTAAACTTATTGGTATTACAGGCTGACGACAGGCGAAGGACTTGTTGACAAAATTGATTAAATTCTGCACTTGGATTGCATTGTCATCAGAGCATGTGACTGTTATTTGTGTTTTAAATGACTTTCACTTTGTAAGTACCGCAAATCTGATATAAACTGATAAATGCACAATGAAGAAAGCAACGATTAAATAATATATTTTACTGACCATCCCCATCAAATGGATCTCAGCTGAAAAGTGGGAAACACCTAGCAGCCTCATTTACATCTCAATACAGATTTTATGTAACAAGTAATTTGATTGGTTGAAAATATTTTTCTTAAACGTCATTCATTCCCTTTAATCCAATTGTAACACGGAATAGAAAGCACGAAGAAGGATTGCCCAACTTCCGCCAAACGTCACTTCCTCTTCGCATTGCAACTCACAGTAGAGTTTCTAAAATTTGGGGAGAGGGTTACAAATCTTCCTCCATCTGCGACCAAATCAGACGTCTGGACCGAAAAACGACCATGGCACGATTCCTAGGAAATTTTGTCTTGCTACTGTTACTTGTATTACCGTCGACATTGTTGATTGTTGAAAATGGTAAGTATGAAAACCTGGGATAGACGCCGGCTAGTTTCGTCGGATTGTTTTGGGGACCTACGTGGCACATACCAACCGGTGTTTCTAGTGGCTTCAGCTGCAAGTACTCCGACTTTAATAGCTAAATACATACGTCCCGTTTTGCACACATATGCTTATTATTTTACTGAAAGATGTGGCTGGATATTGCAAGTGAATGGAATAAAAATGCGTTTGATATCGTGGCATCACAGGTTCCTCAGCCATTCAATTTTGAATAAGGTCCACCTTTGTACCAGCTGTTACCAGCTGAGCCAAAAACATATTTTGAAGAATTTCTTATCCAATTATACGTGATGTAATTGAAAACATGTTAATTTAACATGTACTAAACAAAACTATTCTTATCAAATAAATGAGAAATAAACATTTGCTTGCTTTTGTGCATAAAAGTTAAAACTAGGGGAAGTCATGGATTTTTCAAAGTCATTTAAATGTTGATTTTAATAGCTTATTGGATCCGGCTTGATAAGACGATTTAAACAAGGTCTCATTTACCAAAATCGGAGTAATAGTTTTCATTCTATGGTCATTTTTCCACCCTTAAATTGGGGCTTTTTTGGGACGCCGGCTTATACAGGGAGAAAAAGCAGCCAAATAGCAAAGTTTACAGGGATGGAATAGTCAAATTTCATATGTTATAAGACTTCTATTTCATTTATTCAAAGCTTTTCTACTATATAAAGATATTCCATTAAGAATTGTAGAATCTAGAATCAATTCCTGCTTTATATTGAATGTCAAACTTAAGAAAAAAGGTGTTTGGACTTAGTTTTTTTACGGAACGGTACCAAAAAACTGAAAAAATAGCAAAATATGTTACAAAAATTGCCATAGCATTAGAACTAATAATGATAATCACATAAGCTTTTTTTTAAAAGAATCACATTTGGAATCCCCAAATGGATATAAAAGAATAGAAGAGCTTTACTGGTAAAATAATTTTGATACAGTAACTTTTATCTCAACAATATGGGAAAAAAAATCGGCTAAATCGGCAAAGTCAACAACAAATAATTTTTTTCCAAAAATAAAAATCCAAATATGCTTCTTGACAAAAACTAATTGTATTAAAGTCATATTGCATTATTTTACTTTCTTATTTCAGTTACGGATTCCTAATTAAAAAAAAAAAATAAGCTAACATCCCAAATATTTTCATATTTCAACAGAATGAACCTATCATCTCTAATTATTGGCATTATTTTTCTTGTTGATCTACATGGTTGGGGCTTGGGTTTAAAGTTGAACTTTTCTTAAGTAGGAATTGATCACACCCAGGTTAAAGCCTGATAATCTTTTCCCCTACAGTTGATTTGTTTGTTATGCTGTTAAATCATATTTGAAAAAATGTACTCAAATAATTATAAATGAGTATATCTTAATAATAATAATAATAATAATAATAATAATAATAATAATTAATAATAATAATAATAAAATTTGTAAAGCGCTGATACCAGACAAGTCTATTCATAGCGCTGGTTATCTTAAAATAACCATTTCAATCACAGATCAATATGCATGATCATTTCTTAATCCATATAATACATTAAAAAATATATGATGGTTCAGATTTTTGTCAAATGATGGCTAATTTAAACATTTTCATTTTCATAATTAATTGACCTTCATTTTCTACAAGTTTGAATATATTTTTAATTGTAACTAAAGAACACCAACAATATCTTTTCGTCCCTTAAAAAGTAGAAACCATTTATTTCAAAACTAACACTGGATTTTGCATTTCTTATGTGTGACTAGTCACCTATTCAAAAAGCACCTTGGCACAAAATATAGTATTACATTATGAAAAATTACTCTGAAAAAATATAGAAGAGCACTTTCGTGAATCATTTTTAATCTTAAATTGTAATATTTGTCAACAAATGGGTGTTAAAGCTTTGTTGAGACAGCTTGCAATAATGAACTCTCAGGTTTCCACACAGCCTTGATATGTACCTGTCAGGAGGCAGCCAACCTGTCAGTGGATATTGAAGCCTTTGTGGACCCAGCAACACTGAACTGTCAGTGGCCCACATGACCTTGATGGGTCAGTGGACTGCTGAACTGTCATTGGACTGTTGGCATCACAGTCCAGCACCTGAAAAAACAAATTAGAATTAATACAAATGGCAAATTGTAGTACATGTAAAAAAAATAATGATTTAAGCCAGAAAACACATAATGAAATTGTCATATTGGAGTTTTATTAAATGGATATGCATGCCAGAACATCAGAGATATCTAAACACGTTTTAAATGTCTCTGAGAACATATCTATAGAATTAATTTATCGCAAACTTGGAAATTATCAGAAATAATATTTTTTAACAGAAATCCAATTGCTGGGGTTCTATTTGAACAATTTTAGAATGAAACTACAAAGCTTGATGATTTTAAGATTTAACTATATATTTTAAACTTTAACGAGTAAGTTGGCCATTATCATTTAACTATTTATTTGAAAAATATCTTACGCATGTGAAAACCTTTCTGTCAAAAAGGGAAGACATGACTCAAAGGCTGCATGGAATCCCCCTTAACTTAAAGGCCGAGATATGGAAAAAGTGACATTAAACCCTTTGATCACTGGTTTGGCCTTAAATCACAAGGACTTTGAATCACAAAACTGTGAATGCTGATAATTGGTATCAGTGAAATTTATGATTTGACCCTCTTTGATGAAATTTTAAAGGCTGGGCTGTATAGAATTGATTTTTTTTTTACTTTTTTTTTGCAAACATATATAATATAAAAAATAATGATTTTGTATAGAAAACAAAGATGAAATCTTCATATTGGGGTTCTATTTAAGCGATATACACATCAGAACATATGAAACTAAATTGTCAATTTCTCCAAAATCTTCTCAGACATTTATACTCATAACTTCAAAAATATTCATCCGTTTTTAATAATGTTACCACCAAAAGAAAGCCAAGAAAAGGCACTATCACCATGATAAGTATCATCTTACAATTTATTCTCAAAATAGTATAAAAAAAAATGGCCGAAAATGTATTGTTCCGATTTTTTATTCATTTACAAATTTACAATATGAACACAGAATTGTCAATTTCTCCAAGATCTTCTCAGACGTTTACACTCATAACTTCATAAATATTCATCCGTTTTTAATAATTTTACCACCAAAAGAAAGCCAAGAAAATGCACTATCACCATGATAAGTGTCATCTTCCAATTCATCCTCTAAATAGTGCAAAAAAATGGCCGATTTTTTTTCTGAAAGGTTGATGTATTATTTAACATTGAAATAAAAAATTAACTTACCTCACTGTGTGAACACTGACAATGGTCCTCTCTTTGAACATCCATTTCATCTTTGTACTGATAATTTCCCTCATACATCAATGCTAGACATGTTGACTTTATGTTATCAATGAATATTTATGTTGTTGTGAGGTAAATATGACTGTATATATTCCATAAAACATGCAAACTTTGAAAGATTACTGCAAACTGAGTTGTTTTGATTCATGCCGTCTGGAGCACTGAGACTCTCATTGTACAGTAACTAGGTCAGTCATTTACAATTGTATACATTTTCAAGGGGCCGGGTTAGAGTCAAATCCCAAATATGGAGATAGCCCTTTTGCAACAGATGGCAGCATGAAGTTTTCAAAGCAAAATCGCCAACAGGGGTGTGCATTCATTTCATAAAACGAATTTTAATACAATTAACAAGAAAAAATGCTTTCAAATGGTAGGTTGTTGCAAGAAATATGACTTTCCAATCCTTGTTAGAATCAGGCTCAAACTATTTACAGCAAAATTATTAATGAAAATAATTAAAATAAATCTTACAACAACCCACCCCTGTAAAGACACAAGACTCTAGTTTTCACTGCACTTGGAATGAGGTCAATCAGAGCAATAGCTTTTTGGCGATTTAGAAAGGAAGAGAATAGGGTTGAGTCTGACCTGGGTACCATGGGCAGCAAGATGGAGGCATAAATGGGCAAATTTGTCAAACTTTAATGACCCATATCTTTGGAGAAAAAAATGTAAGCATTATAATTTCTTCACAGACATCTCAGAATATGTCTTGTTAGCAATACGAGCAAATTTGAAAACATTTGAACAAAGTTTGAATCATCTGTGAGAGATTACATACAACCCAATTTCCACTAAATTTAAGCTGGGGAGTCAGTGTCTCACGAGCGGGCAGCAGCCTGTGGGCCCTCCTATTAAAACATTGAGAAGCATTTGCCAATGGGCGGGTCATTGGGACAGGCTTGTTGAACCATATGTCCTATTCTTGACCAAAGAGGGTTCTGAATAAGGTTAACTTTCTATAGATTACACAATTAAGACCACCATGCATAGTATACATAGATAAATATAATTGGTTCAAGACAGATACTTGTACCTCCTTTTAAATCCATGATAATATATATCCATCCAGATTGTCCGGTGATGTAGTTGAAGGCATTTGGACTGATGATGCTTGTATTGCCTGTTCACACGGTGCTGGAGGTGGCTATTGTCACAGAGTTTTTCTGTTTCATGGTTTGCTTCCATCACTTCTTGAATAAGGCTGGGTATCACTGATTATACCTTTTCTTTTCTGAGGGCAAAACTATTTAGATTCTACCTTTCTATTTTTAAGATTAAGAAACATCTATAAACTGCATACAGATATATTTAGTATCTTTGATATAATTTAATACTTTCTTGGTGTTTTTGTCGGACAGTAATTACTTTGCTCAAAATAGTGGTTAAACCGCTTTTCGAGAATGAAGTTATTTGTCACCACACATTACAGATATTTTAGACATCAAGGGGTATTATATCAGATGTTCTTAACACAAAATTATCCCATGATTTATCAGGTACAATGTGGATGAAAACTTGTATTAAGACTGAGCAACAATATCATAAATATGATTATATCTCATTTGATATTGAGTTTATTTATTCAACAAGTATAGTGTGTACTAAGCACATAGAATTGTTCTATACTTAAAACATACACACATACCCAAATACCCAAGGAATTCAAGTCCACGAAATCGACAGTGATGTATCAATCTTAACTCTCCTTTTTATCAGAATACCAACCCACAAAGTTGTCCGGTGATGTAGTTGAAGGCATTTGGACTGATGATGCTTGTATTGCCTGTTCACATGGTGCTGGAGGTGGCTATTGTCACAGAGTTTTTCTGTTTCGTGGTTTACCTCTTTTATCTGTCTGAATTCGGCTGGGTATCACTGATTATACCTTTTCTTTTCTGAGGGCAAAACAATATTTAGATTCTACCTTTCTATTTTTAAGATTAAGAAACATCTATAAACTGCAAGCAGATATGTTTAATATCTTTGATATAATTTAATAAGAAATTTTCTTGGCGTTTTTGTGGGACAGTAATTACTTAGCTCCAAATAGTGGTTAAACCGCTTTTCGAGAATGAAGTTATTTGTCACCACACATTACAGATATTTTAGACATCAAGGGGTATTATATCAGATGTTCTTTACACAAAATTATCCCATGATTTATCAGGTACAATGTGGATGAAAACTTGTATTAAAGGTATTAAGCACCAATCCTGTTTTCTTGGTTTTGCAACAGTATATATACATATGAACTCCATGACGTATTAAAGTCTGACATCGAGCACCAAGAAAAGTTACTACAAGACATAGAAGTTGCACAGTCTGTATAAGATTTTCTCAGCCTATGGCTGCACGTGACGGGTAAACACGGGTAGCGTGAACTTTATTTGACCTCAATTGAGGCTCAAAGTAGGGTAGCACTGTTTGACGTCATTTTGGTGCTATTCAAAAGACAATACATTTCATGACGTCATAAGCATATTGCCATGCTGTTATGACGTCATTTTACCTTTCAGTGCCTCTATGATGACACTCCACATAAAAATGACGCCA
Source organism: Amphiduros pacificus (assembly GCA_949316495.1). Lineage (NCBI taxonomy): Eukaryota > Metazoa > Annelida > Polychaeta > Phyllodocida > Hesionidae > Amphiduros > Amphiduros pacificus. The sequence goes on along the minus strand of OX439001.1, from coordinate 49,314,922 downwards.
AGAAAGGAGTGTGCTTTCATTAGGGGCCTATATATTAGGTTTATGTTCAAATAGGTTTTACAGACAATGATGGGGATGTATTTTTCAAAAAGTTTATAGACATGAAAGACAAATACATTTATCACCAATATGTGAATTTTAAACGTTTTTTTCAAAATCGGTGCTTAATCCCTTTAAGACTGAGCAACAATATCATAAATAAGATCATAATATCTCATTTGATATTGAGTTTATATATTCAACAAGTATAGTGTGTACTAAGCACATAGAATTGTTCTATACTTAAAACATACACACATACCCAAATACCCAAGGAATTCAAGTCCATGAAATCGACAGTGATGTATCAATCTTAACTCTCCTTTTTATCAGAATACCAACCCACAAAGTTGTCCGGTGATGTAGTTGAAGGCATTTGGACTGATGATGCTTGTATTGCCTGTTCACATGGTGCTGGAGGTGGCTATTGTCACAGAGTTTTTCTGTTTCATGGTTTGCTTCCATCACTTCTTGAATAAGGCTGGGTATCACTGATTATACCTTTTCTTTTCTGAGGGCAAAACTATTTAGATTCTACCTTTCTATTTTTAAGATTAAGAAACATCTATAAACTGCATACAGATATGTTTAATATCTTTGATATAATTTAATAAGAAATTTTCTTGGCGTTTTTGTGGGACAGTAATTACTTAGCTCAAAATAGTGGTTAAACCGCTTTTCGAGAATGAAGTTATTTGTCACCACACATTACAGATATTTTAGACATCAAGGGGTATTATATCAGATGTTCTTTACACAAAATTATCCCATGATTTATCAGGTACAATGTGGATGAAAACTTGTATTAAGACTGAGCAACAATATCATAAATAAGATTATAATATCTCATTTGATATTGAGTTTATTTATTCAACAAGTATAGTGTGTACTAAGCACATAGAATTGTTCTATACTTAAAACATACACACATACCCAAATACCCAAGGAATTCAAGTCCATGAAATCGACAGTGATGTATCAATCTTAACTCTCCTTTTTATCAGAATACCAACCCACAAAGTTGTCCGGTGATGTAGTTGAAGGCATTTGGACTGATGATGCTTGTATTGCCTGTTCACACGGTGCTGGAGGTGGCTATTGTCACAGAGTTTTTCTGTTTCGTGGTTTACCTCTTTTATCTGTCTGAATTAGGCTGGGTATCACTGATTATACCTTTTCTTTTCTGAGGACAATTTATTAAACAAACAAAAATAACTAAACAAATGTTTAAGAACTATCATTCTCGCTTTATTATATTTTGAGCCTAATATCAAAATTTACCTTGACAGTTAGAGCCAAATATTATTTAATCATGCAGGTTAATCATGCAGGGTCATGAACACAACTCCACTTGGTTATAAATGTTACCACAATACCTTTAAAAACTTAATTCAGATTGCAGTACTTAATCTTCCCAGATTTGTCCATTTATATATTATTGCATATATGCAACTTGACTTAAGTAACTATATCTAAACAATTCCTCAAGACAAACTTATCTCTAGAGGTAGTTAAGAAATTTGGAACAGGAGTTTATGGATAGTGATCCTTTTTACTTCAAATTAAGTTACACACATTTCTTGTGGCAAATTTTATTGGATAGCAGCCCACAAAGTTGTCCGGTGATGTAGTTGAAGGCATTTGGACTGATGATGCTTGTATTGCCTGTTCACACGGTGCTGGAGGTGGCTATTGTCACAGAGTTTTTCTGTTTCAAGGTTTGCTTCTATCACTTCTTGAATAAGGCTGGGTATCACTGATTATACCTTTTCTTTTCTGAGGACACTTAATAATTTTTCCAATTCAACAAAATAAGAAAATCCTTTGGTATGTTCTTTTTAAATGTCTGAAGTAAAAAGCCAGTCCCTGTCAAAAATAATTCTACTTTTCATTATGAGGGGAACTGATAGTGTTCATGTGTTAATTTATGAATTTTGTTTGTTTTCAGGTGGATCTCTGGTGGCCCATGCCCAGGAGGACCCCATAGATGATGGTGCAGAGGACATAGTGGAGGGTGAGGAGGATGATGTTGTGGTAGAGACTGATGAAGGGCCCGCTGATATACCTGCTGATGCTGTACCTTCGGACATGGAAAAGGTAGGTGAAACTTGCCCAACATTAATTGACGATTTGTATCGACCAACGCAAGAGACCAGCAGACTGTGGGTGTTTATTCATTTAAACCATATCCCTCAGACTTCCTAGATCCTTGCTAGATCAAATGGACTGTGTTTGACCAGTGTCGTCCATCCCATGGCGGCAGTGGTTAGGTCAGGCCTACATTTAATATATTATTCTTGATAAAGGCAAATGAAAAAAAAAAAAATTTAACAAACCTGAATTGTCTGATTTATGCACAACTTACAAGCATTTTTGGTTCGCATTTATATCAATGTTTCCACAATATTAAGCAAAGATTAACATAACAGGAAAGTAAACGTAAGATTTTTATCTGCCTACCATGTGACAGTTTTATGTTACATCTGTGACATAATTGAATTTTTCATTTATGTGTTGTAATTGAAAGTTATTCTGGAAATTATGAAATACATATATAACATACAGTTATGATGAACCATTTTACAGGAAGATGAAGAGGAAGATGAGAAGCCAATGAAGCCCTCCCCTGATGGTGATACTTTCATCCTCTTTACTAGACCCACAACAGTATCAGGTGAGTTGCTTTATTTGTGGATAAAAACTAAGACCCACTTCTTTCTGTTGAGTATTAATGCAAGAGACCAGCAGACTGTGGGTGTTTATTCATATAAACCATATCCCTCAGACTTCCTAGATCCTTGCTAGATCAAATGGACTGCGTTTGACCAGTGTCGTCCATCCCATGGCGGCAGTGGTTAGGACAGTCAGACATTTAAATACAAGTAAGCAGTGAATCACCTTTGGTAGCCATTTTTTAAATCCAGTGTTTGTCAGAATTCATCTTTTCAGATTCTGTCATGCTGGAAATAAATTGTTTGGTATGAAAATAGAAGTTCTCTTTTCTATATTAGCAAAACACCCAATTAAGATCTGAAACATGCATACATTTATAGGATTCTTTTCATTGTATAATTTGTGAAAATATAACTATTTTTGCTGTGCAAGTTTAGTTTTTTTTTTTATTAAAACTCTTTACCTTTAGAAAAAGTATTTCAGCAAAATTCCTAAAAGTGTTAACGAAAGCTTGAAGTATTAACTTTTGAGATTTGAGATAGTTTGTTTCTATTTTGACATAATGAAGTAAGCTGATTATGCAAGAGACCAGCAGACTGTGGGTGTTTATTCACATAAACAATATCCCTCAGACTTCCTAGATCCTTGCTAGATTAAATGGACTGCGTTTGACCAGTGTCGTCCATCCCATGGCGGCAGTGGTTAGGACAGGCCTACAATTTCATAACTGGAGTGTGAAACTCTTGTCTGTGGACACATTAGCTTGTTCAGAAAATATAAACCAGTGATAGTTTGAAATATTGTACAACCAATTAATTTTGAGTCTTGGTTAAGTTATTGCACAATGTTCACAGTGTTTCGATTGAAATATTGTTTTATTTGAAGAAAGAACTGGGTTTCCCAATTAGGTTTTGTTTAGCTGGAATTTACTTAGATTTTGTGTTAAAGAAGCACACATTTATTTGAGGTGAAATGTATCACTGGGGAAAAAGTACATAAGTTTTAAATAAAGAATTGTGAAAGTTTATTCTCCTATTTAACATGTTTTACCTATTAGTATGATTAAGACTATGCAAGAGACCAGCAGACTGTGGGTGTTTATTCATATAAACTATATCCCTCAGACTTCCTAGATCCTTGCTAGATCAAATGGACTGCGTTTGACCAGTCTCGTCCATCCCATGGCGGCAGTGGTTAGGACAGGCCTACAATTTTATATAACTGATGTGAGAATTCTTTCCCGGTGGCTAACAGTCAGCTTCTTTGAAAATATGAACCAGTGTTGGTTGTTAGAAAACTGTACATAAAGTTATTATGGGTCTGAAATTGGTTATTGTGCCATGTACATAGCAAAACTTTGGTTAAAGGGTTGTTTTCACATTAATAATTTTTTTTTTTAAACATTTTAAATGTTTACTAATATTTGGATTTCACAGCTCTTGATGAAACACAATCACATACAATGAGATAAAGTCTGCTTATCACTTGATATCATTGATAAGAAGTCTGTTTGAATTGATTAATACATTATCAATACATACTACAAAGTGACTTTTTTCTCTACTATGCAAAAATGAGATAAAACATTATCAGCTTGTCCTTTCTGTGCTACTGCTAAATATTTGTTTATTTTTAGTCGCATTATTAGCAGTGAAAAGTTAAAGAAGATATTGCTTGAGTATTAGATTATGAAAGTTTGTACTTATTTGACATTACTGACCTTTTGTCATAGAAGTAAGACTATGCAAGAGACCAGCAGACTGTGGGTGTTTATTCATATAAACCATATCCCTCAGACTTCCTAGATCCTTGCTAGATCAAATGGACTGCGTTTGACCAGTCTCGTCCATCCCATGGCGGCAGTGGTTAGGACAGGCCTACAATTTCATAACTGGAGTGTGAAACTCTTGTCTGTGGACACTTATTAGCTTGTTCAGAAAATATAAACCAGTGATAATTTGAAATATTGTACAACCAATTAATTATGAGTCTTGATTAAGCTATTACACAATGGTCAGTGTTTTGATTGAAATATTGTTTTATTTGAAGAAAGAACTGGCTTTCCCAATTATGTTTTGTTTAGTTGGAATGCATTTAGATTTTGTGTTAAAGAACCACACATTTATATAAGGTGAAATGTATCACTGAAATATCACTGGGGAAAAAGTACATAAGTATTAAATAAAGAATTGTGAAAGTTTATTCTCCTATTTAACATGTTTTACCTATTAGTATGATTAAGACTATGCAAGAGACCAGCAGACTGTGGGTGTTTATTCATATAAACCATATCCCTCAGACTTCCTAGATCCTTGCTAGATTAAATGGACTGCGTTTGACCAGTCTCGTCCATCCCATGGCGGCAGTGGTTAGGACAGGCCTACAATTTTATATAACTGATGTGAGAATTCTTTCTCGGTGGCTAACAGTCAGCTTCTTTGAAAATATGAACCAGTGTTGGTTGTTAGAAAACTGTACATAAAGTTATTATGGGTCTGAAATTGGTTATTGTGCCATGTACATAGCGAAACTTTGGTTAATGGGTTGTTTTCACATTAATATTTTTTTTTTTTTTAAACATTTTAAATGTTTACTAATATTTGGATTTCACAGCTCTTGATGAAACACAATCACATACAATAAGATAAAGTCTGCTTATCACTTGATATTATTGATAAGAAGTCTGTTTGAATTGATTAATACATTATCAATACATACTACAAAGTGACTTTTTTCTCTGCTATGCAAAAATGAGATAAAACATCAGCTTGTCCTTTCTGTGCTACTGCTAAATATTTGTTTATTTTTAGTTGCATTACTAGCAGTGAAAAGTTAAAGAAGATATTGCTTGAGTATTAGATTATGAAAGTTTGTACTTATTTGACATTACTGACCTTTTGTCATAGAAGTAAGACTATGCAAGAGACCAGCAGACTGTGGGTGTTTATTCATATAAACAATATCCCTCAGACTTCCTAGATCCTTGCTAGATCAAATGGACTGCGTTTGACCAGTCTCGTCCATCCCATGGCGGCAGTGGTTAGGACAGGCCTACAATTTCATAACTGGAGTGTGAAACTCTTGTCTGTGGACACTTATTAGCTTGTTCAGATTTTGTGATTAGATTTTGTGTTAAAGAAGCACACCTTTATATAAGGTGAAATGTATCACTGAAATATCACTGGGGAAAAAGTACATAAGTATTAAATAAAGAATTGTGAAAGTTTATTCTCCTATTTAACATGTTTTACCTATTCGTATGATTAAGACTATGCAAGAGACCAGCAGACTGTGGGTGTTTATTCATATAAACCATATCCCTCAGACTTCCTAGATCCTTGCTAGATCAAATGGACTGCGTTTGACCAGTCTCGTCCATCCCATGGCGGCAGTGGTTAGGACAGGCCGACATTCAAGAATAGCTTAATTTCGTCATGCATTCCAAACATGCAATTTTATGGTAGCTGTTTTATGTTACCAAAGAGATGCACGTCAGTAATACATTAATAGGTATACAACATATTTATGGTAATAAACATAATTGGAATATTTTTTTCTGTTTTAGACCTCCCTGCAGGTGAAATGGTTAAGTTTCTTGTTGGTTTCACCAATAAAGGAGACAAGGATTTTTTTGTGGAGACCATGGATGCTTCCTTCAGATACCCCCAGGACTACAGCTTTTACATCCAGAATGTGAGTAGTATACTATCATTAACTAGGCATTTTGATCAATCTTGCTCTAAAATCTTTAAAGCAAATAATTGATTTTGTTTCATTGGGAATGCAAGTTCCAGCAGATCACTGACTGACTGTGTCATGTAAATCTTGCTTGAGACTTGCTATATCAATCAGATGTAGTCGAACTGCACTGACTCTTGTGTCAGTTGTGGTGGTTTATGCAACTGTACAGTCTGAAAAATTAATTTTAGATTTTCAAAATCAGTTTAAAAAAAAAAAAAAATTGTCATAATTATCAGTGATTGTGTAATGTATTCATGATCTTTTTTTATTTTTGTCAATTACAGTTTACAGTTGCCCGTTATGACCGTGTTGTGGAGCCCAACCGCCAGGCCACATTTGAATATGCCTTCACCCCCAGTGAAACATTCAATGCCAGGCCCTTTGGTCTCACCATCAACCTTAATTACAAAGATGCAGTAAGTAAACTTGATATCTGATAATTTAAGTTATCAGTGTGTACTTACCCTGAAATGATTTTAAATTGCTTATTTTCAAAAAAATATATATATATCCCTATGTGCGGGCTAGAAAGTGTGACACAGCCTGGATATATTTTTTTTGTCTTGCCAAATAAAGAAAGGAGAGCCCAAACATACCAGCTTATTAACACCAGTTCCTCTGTGCTGACCCAAAGGTCATGGGTTAGATTCCCAGCCATGCAAAACCTCCTGATAAAATTTCCTATATGAGCTGAGGTCCATTCCTAAAGGGTTGACCTGTTGTCCATATCAGTGTTGGCATGTCAAGGACATGCAACATAAAGATTCAGTGAGGCAGCACTATATCAACTTCAAGTAGGTCTCATCATGAAATGACTGAAATAATGTTGAAAGTGATATAAACCCCAAAATAAAGAAAGGTATCAATCTTTCCTGTCCGAGTGAGAAGTAATATGTAATAAAGAACCTTCTATTGCAGGAAGGAAACCTCTTTCAGGATGCCGTATTCAATGACACTGTACAGATTGTTGAACCCGATGAAGGGTTGGATGGTGAAACGTAAGTAAACTTGTATATTTTTTTTGAGAAATTAGTTCTTCAATGATGTGATTAGTCTTTGAATCTTTGATATATTAATAACATCCAATGCAAGATCAAGCAAATCACAGTGTACATGTCCTGTGAATCTTGCTTGAAGCTTGCTACATCAATCAGATGTAGTCGAACTGCACTGAATCTTAAATGTAAAGTGTGGTGGTTTATGCAACTGAACATTTGGTAGGGAAATGTATGTGAATAGATTAAAATTGAAAATCTCTACCATTAAAAATTTCACAATTTAGATCAATTATCTCCATTGAGGTATCAACAGTGGCCATTACGCAATGCATATATTTATTCAGGCTGATTGTAAATAAGCTTTTACTCTATGGCCGAACTAATTTGAGAAGAGAATACCCTATTGTTCTGCAAGATATTATTTATTTTACTATGACCTGATAATATAAAAAGGATAACATTGATAAATAGGTAAAAAAAATTGCTGCCATATTTTCTTGAAACCCATAACCTTTCTTGCTCAAATATGTTTAAAAAGTATGTTTCTGATATCATTTAGTGTTAAAACCTACAATTTGTCTGTGATTAATTAAGAGTGATCAACCGTCTGATGACAACTGATGATACTTTATTCAAATGAGACAAATTGTTCCATAAAAATTGTCCTCGTAACATAATTTTCTTCTTTCAACCAATTAAAAATACATTCAACACAATATGGGTATTTTTGTAACACAATATGGGTATTTCAAGCCCACAATTAATGTACACCTGATAAGGGAATTCAAGAGGTATTGTGTCAACAGAATATTGGGGACAAATATGGTAATAGACTTGTGCCCTGTAATCGAGGTCATCCAAGTTGATATTCATGAGACATTGATTGATTTCTCAAAGAATTTTAATGACTAAAAGCTAGTGAGAAACTTGACTTCTGATGAGCACTAAAATCAGAAAAATATTTTTTTCAAGAATCTAGCTCAGCTTAAAAAAAACAAAAACATTTTCTTGATAGTTCATAATGATATGTGAAATTGGAATTCTGTGTGCATGTTAGATAAGAACTATTGTATAGTTTGTGAAGGAATAGTTTTGCTGTAACGTTATCAATCCAAGATTTGTCCATGATTATTTAAGAGTGATCAACCGTCAGATAAAATCTGATGATACTTAATTCATATGAGACAAAATAGAAAACATTTTTTCTTTGTCAGTTGCCATCCATTCAACACAATATTGGTATTTATGCAGATTTAAACCACACCAAATGTATGCACAATAAGGCAATTAAAGAGGTATCTTGGTAACAGAAACTATGGAAATAAGCCTGTGCCATATTATTAAGGTCATCCAAGTAGGTATTTATCAGGCTTCCATTTTTCAAGGTAATTCATTGTAAATTCATTTAAAATTGATAAGAAATTAGGCTTAAGACAGCATTTTTGACTTAAATTGGAAAATATCTGGTTCCGGAATCTGGTGAAGCTTTAAAGTAGGACATTTGCTTGATAATTGAAGCTCATGGATTGAGAAAATTAGAAGTCTTTGCACAAGGAAGGTTACTTTCCTTTAAAAAATGTTATCACAGTTATGATTTAATATGATATTTGTCGATGATTATCAAAGAGTGATCAACCGTCTGATTACATATGGTGATACTTTATTTAAATGAGACAATTTGTACCTGTGAAAAACATATTTCTTCTCAAATAAACTTTGTAAGTTACCATCCATTCAACACAATAAAGGCATCAATGTAGTTTAAAGTAATAAAACTGTCACCAGAATGATAAGGCAGTGTAGGAGGTATTATGGTAACAGAGTATTGGGCATAAACATTGATATTGACCTGTGCCATATTAGGAATGAACAGGGTCATCCACATCAATACACACGAGGCATTGGCTGATATTTTAAAGGTAATTTACTGTTATAAAACTTTCAGCTAGAATGAGGAATATATTTGTGGTTCAGGAACATCATTTGACATGATAGGACATTTCCTTTATAATTGAAGCTCATGTGTAAAATAAGGAATTATGTGTGCATGTTAGATTGGAACTATTATTTTGTGAACAAATGATTTTGCAGTGATGTTATCAATGCAAGATTTGTCCGTGATTATTTAAGAGTGATCAACCGTCAGATAACATCTGATGATACTTAATTCATATGAGACAAATTGTTGACTGAAAATTTTCTGTGGAAAAACCTAATTTTCTTCTCAAATACAACTATGTCAGTACACAATATTGGTATTTATGTAGATTAAACCACTAAGGCAGCTCAAGAGATATTGTGGTAGCAGGTATATTGGGGGGAAAATGTAGAAATAAACCCGTGCCATTTTATCAAATTCATCCACGTTGGTATTTATCAGGCATTGATTGATTTTTCTGTATAAATCATTGTACACAAACTTGTCAGATTTAGGCTTAAGACAGCAATTTTACTGGATTCAGAAAAATATATCTGGTTCAGGAACCTCGTGAAGCTATAAAGTAGGACATTTGCTTGATTATTGGAGCTCACAATAGAAAATAAGAATTCTTTGCAGGTGAATAGTGACTTTTCTATATAAAAAAAAATTTGAACAAATGATTTCACGGTCATGATTTAATGAGATTTGTCCATGATTATCAAAGAGTGATCAACCGTCTGATTACATATGGTGATACTTTATTTAAATGAGACAAATTGCTCATGAAAAATTGACCCAGTGAAAACATATTTCTTTTCAAATAAATTTAAACAGTTGCCATTCATTCATTTGAGTATTGGCATCAATGTGGTTTAAATAATAAAACTGTCACAAGAATGATAAGGCAGTGTAGGAGGTATTATGGTAACAGTATTGGGCATAAACATTGATATTGACCTGTGCCATATTAGGAATGAACAGGGTCATCCACATCAATATACACGAGGCATTGGCTGATATTTTAAAGGTAATTTACTGTTATAAAACTTTCAGCTAGAATGAGGAATATATTTGTGGTTCAGGAACATCATTTGACATGATAGGACATTTCCTTTATAATTGAAGCTCATGTGTAAAATAAGGAATTATGTGTGAATGTTAGATTGGAACTATTATTTTGTGAACAAATGATTTTGCGGTGATGTTATCAATCCAAGATTTGTCCGTGATTATTTAAGAGTGATCAACCGTCAGATTACATCTGATGATACTTAATTCATATGAGACAAATTGTTGACTGAAAATTTTTAGTGGAAAAACCTAATTTTCTTCTCAAATACAACTATGTCAGTACACAATATTGGTATTTATGTAGATTAAACCACTAAGGCAGCTCAAGAGATATTGTGGTAGCAGGTATATTGCGGGGGAAAATGTAGAAATAAACCTGTGCCATTTTATCAAATTCATCCACGTCGGTATTTATCAGGCATGGATTGATTTTTCTATATAAATCATTGTACACAAACTTGTCAGATTTAGCTTAAGACAGCAATTTTACTGGATTCAGAAAAATATATCTGGTTCAGGAACCTCGAGAAGCTGTAAAGTAGGACATTTGCTTGATTATTGGAGCTCACAATAGAAAATAAGAATTCTTTGCAGGTGAACAGTGAATTTTCTATTTTAAAAAAATTGCACAAATGATTTCACGGTCATGATTTAATGAGATTTGTCCATGATTATCAAAGAGTGATCAACCGTCTGATTACATATGGTGATGCTTTATTTAAATGAGACAAATTTCTCACGAAAAATTGACCTGGTGAAAAAATATTTCTTTTCAAATAAATTTAAACAGTTGCCATTCATTCATTTGAGTATTGGCATCAATGTGGTTAAAGTAATAAAACTGTCACAAGAATGATAAGGCAGTGTAGGAGGTATTATGGTAACAGAGTATTGGGCATAAACATTGATATAGACCTGTGCCATATTAGGAATGAACAGGGTCATCCACATCAATATACACGAGGCATTGGCTGATATTTTAAAGGTAATTTACTGTTATAAAACTTTCAGCTAGAATGAGGAATATATTTGTGGTTCAGGAACATCATATGACATGATAGGAAATTTCCTTTATAATTGAAGCTCATATGTAAAATAAGGAATTATGTGTGCATATTAGATTGGAACTATTATTTTGTGAACAAATGATTTTGCAGTGATGTTATCAATGCAAGATTTGTCCGTGATTATTTAAGAGTGATCAACCGTCAGATAACATCTGATGATACTTAATTCATATGAGACAAATTGTTGACTGAAAATTTTCAGTGGAAAAACCTAATTTTCTTCTCAAATACAACTATGTCAGTACACAATATTGGTATTTATGTAGATTAAACCACTAAGGCAGCTCAAGAGGTATTGTGGTAGCAGGTATATTGTGGGGGAAAATGTAGAAATAAACCTGTGCCATTTTATCAAATTCATCCACGTTGGTATTTATCAGGCATTGATTGATTTTTCTATATAAATCATTGTACACAAACTTGTCAGATTTAGCTTAAGACAGCAATTTTACTGGATTCAGAAAAATATATCTGGTTCAGGAACCTCGTGAAGCTATAAAGTAGGACAGTTGCTTGATTATTGGAGCTCACAATAGAAAATAAGAATTATTTGCAGGTGAACAGTGACTTTTCTATAAAAAAAAATTGAACAAATGATTTCACGGTCATGATTTAATGAGATTTGTCCATGATTATCAAAGAGTGATCAACCGTCTGATTACACATGGTGATGCTTTTTTTAAATGAGACAAATTGCTCACGAAAAATTGACCTGGTGAAAACATATTTCTTTTCAAATAAATTTAAACAGTTGCCATTCATTCATTTGAGTATTGGCATCAATGTAGTTTAAAGTAATAAAACTGTCACAAGAATGATAAGGCAGTGTAGGAGGTATTATGGTAACAGTATTGGGCATAAACATTGATATAGACCTGTGCCATATTAGGAATGAACAGGGTCATCCACATTAATATACATGAGGCATTGGCTGATATTTTAAAGGTAATTTACTGTTATAAAACTTTCAGCTAGAATGAGGAATATATTTGTGGTTCAGGAACATCATATGACATGATAGGACATTTCCTTTATAATTGAAGCTCATGTGTAAAATAAGGAATTGTGTGTGCATGTTAGATTGGAACTATTATTTTGTGAACAAATGATTTTGCGGTGATGTTATCAATGCAAGATTTGTCCGTGATTATTTAAGAGTGATCAACCGTCAGATAACATCTGATGATACTTAATTCATATGAGACAAATTGATGACTGAAAATTTTCAGTGGAAAAACCTAATTTTCTTCTCAAATACAACTATGTCAGTACACAATATTGGTATTTATGTAGATTAAACCACTAAGGCAGCTCAAGAGATATTGTGGTAGCAGGTATATTGGGGGAAAATGTAGAAATAAACCTGTGCCATTTTATCAAATTCATCCAAGTTAGTATTTATCAGGCATTGATTGATTTTTCTATATAAATCATTGTACACAAACTTGTCAGATTTAGGCATAAGACAGCAATTTTACTGGATTCAGAAAAATATCTGGTTCAGGAACCTCGTGAAGCTATACAGTAGGACAGTTGCTTGATTATTGGAGCTCACAATAGAAAATAACAATTCTTTGCAGGTGAACAGTGACTTTCTATATAAAAAAAAAATTGAACAAATGATTTCACGGTCATGATTTAATGAGATTTGTCCATGATTATCAAAGAGTGATCAACCGTCTGATTACATGTGGTGATGCTTTATTTAAATGAGACAAATTGCTCACGAAAAATTGACCCAGTGAAAACATATTTCTTCTCAAATAAATTTAAACAGTTGCCATTCATTCATTTGAGTATTGGCATCAATGTAGTTTAAAGTAATAAAACTGTCACAAGAGTGATAAGGCAGTGTAGGAGGTATTATGGTAACAGTATTGGGCATAAACATTGATATAGACCTGTGCCATATTAGGAATGAACAGGGTCATCCATATTGACATGCATGGGGCATTGATTGAATTTTATTTAGGGCTTTTACTGTTATATATATACATCTTCTAATTTGTCCATGATTATTTAAAAGTGATCAACCGTCAGATAACATATGATGATACTTTATTTATATGAGACAAATTGTTCCAGAAAGTAAAAGTTCCCCATAATAGTGTTATTTATATAGTCACATGAAATGTACACTGGATAAGGCAATTAGAAAGGCATTGTGGTAGCAGAATATTTTGGACAAAAACATGGAAATAAACCTTTGCTGGGGCAGGTATTTATTGAGGCAATGATTGATTTCTCAACACAATTTGTAGAGCAAATGATTTCACCCTAATGGTATAAATCTTTTTTGAGATTTGTTGATGATTATTTAAGAGTGATCAACCGTCAGATGACAACTGATGATATCTTATTCAAATGAGACAAACTGTTTATTTTTATTTTTCAAATTACCAGGCAATGCAAGAAGTCTTATGGTTACAAAATATTGAATAAACAAATTATGGCAATAGACATGTGCCCTGTTAACAAGGTCATCCAAGTAGATTTTCAAAAAGCATTGGTTGATTTCTCAAGGTAATTTACAAGAGAAAACGTATCAATGGCCCCATGGTTCAGGAACCTCACAAGGTTTCAACAGACTTGACAATTGAAGCTAATATTGAAATTTCTGAGATTTCACAAAAATGATATTAATCCCAGATTTGTTGATGATTATTTAAGAGTGATCAACCGTCAGATTAAAACTGATGATAATTTATTCATATGAGACAAATTTGTGGGCCAAAAAGTAAAACACAAGACAATGTGTACTATTCTTTAAAAAAAAACTATGGAATTGTAAATATTGAAAAATACACTGTTAGTATTGCAAATTTATGATCTTGTACTGATTTAATTATTTCTGTATTTGCAGATTTTTCCTGTATGTTTTTCTCGCCGCTGTTGCAGTTTTGTTGTTGGTTGGTGCTCAGCAGCTTCTTGCTTCCTTTGGTGTAAGTTTGATATCTTTTTCATTGTGATCTTCAAAATTTCTACATTGGCAAAACCCACAAAAACATGCTGTTTACCACCAGTCCACTGCTTTGTGAAGAAATTTCATGGAGAGATTTTGTGAATAATTTAATGGGCTTCCCTGTAGTGACCTTCAAAGTAAATCATATTTCTCATTTATTACAACTATCAGCAAAGGTTATTTAGAATTGAGAATAATCAAATGATAAAATCAAAGTTTCAATGGAGGACATGATTTCATTTAGGAGATCTGATCACGTTGCAAATAAGGGAAATATTATAATACAAAAAAATGATATTAATGACCTAATTATCAACATTTTTTAATGAATTTACAGAAAAAAAGATTGTCTAAGCCAAAGCCAATTGAGATGGGGACCCAGAATAAAGGCGATATCGATTATGAATGGATACCAAAGGAGACGCTCGATGTACTCAGTAAGTTCTCCACTGCAGTTGGAATATTTTTTTTCAAATAGGTTAAAGGAATTGCACGTGGAATATATAACAGATCTGATATATAACAGAAATATTGTATTTCTTTGCAGACAAATCCCCAAGACGATCACCAAGGCAGTCCCCAGGACGTAGGAGAAACGCCAAGCGCAGCTCGGGGGCAGCCGACGATTAAACCTTCTCACCATCCTCCTACCTGTGTTCCTAAGTCATCCACACTTAGCCACAGAAACACAAAATCACTACATATCTGCGATAGTATTATAATGCCACGGAATCCATTTGCTAATCCAGACTTTTGTGCGGATCATGAGCTGAGCCTGGCTTCTTACATGGAGCAGTCGCCTGATGATCTGAGCAAGCCCCTTCTAAATTCTGTACCCACTCTACTTTCTCTCTATATCCATGCTATGAAGTGTATCGTTAATCATAATTTTTACCAAAACAAGAGCAAAAGGGGAAGATAACACATGCTGGAAAGAGTCTGCCTATGATCTTAGTGGGTGTAGGAAATTTATAGAAGGTTTTAATTTCTGTGTGCTGTATCATAATTTGTGCTAAAATCCTATTCTTTAAAGCTGTACAAATCTCAGGATTTTATTTTAAATTAAATGTTAGTTCTAGTCTAGTCTGCCCGGCACAGGCAGATTCTTTCCAGCAGGCAGGTCAGACAAGTGTTAAAACGGAAAAGATGATATAAGTAAAGGATGTAATTTGCAAATATACAGAAAATGGTGCCTAAAATGAGATCAGCTGAGATTTACACTGCACAAGAATGCTGTGCACATCACTGTGTTATATATAATATATGAGAAGTGTGAGAGGTCCTTAAGTACATAATGACAAAATATATACCATTTGAACCGATCTCTTTATCCTACCCAGAAAGTAACCAAAATAATACAGCAAAAGTTATTGCCTTGAGAATGAGTGTAATTTGTAACAGGTTTCCTCAAAGGAAAATGTCTTCTTTTTTAGGGGGACGATAAATGTTGTCAAATCATTACATTATGCAATCAGTTAATGTTGTTTCATCAGAAACCACAATTTAAAAATCTTTTCCATTTGAACTAAATGAAACCAAACAGATATATATGTTCCTTTTAAGTCTTACCTTCACAACATTCCTTTGTTGTACCTCTACTTAAAAAAGTAAAATATTGAGCTTGAAGCCTCTTTAATTTGGGTAAAAGATTGTAGAATTTCTTAACTTGCCTTTTTAGGCAAACTTTGCCAGCATACAAAATGTTTTGGTTGTAAAGACCTCTGTGATCAGCAATGCTCATGTCAGATTAATAAATAAAATTGGTTTAGGGAAAGATTTGCAATGCGAGTGAAAGAAATGAATGTTATTTCTTTACAAAAGGAAAATGTGAAAATAAAAAAAATTAAAATACCTAGTGTATTTCCTTATATATTAGAAATTGATTTTTGTTTTAAATATCTAGAATATATGAAAGTAGCTGTCTGAACAGTTAAACAACCCTTTGTGAATGATGTCCATTGTCCCGAGAAATCTGAAATGCCCACTACACTGCCTTTTATCTTAAGAAAAGAAAAAAAATTGTAAAAGACTATCCCTTTATCTTGGATTGCATTCATATCAGACTCCAAACGCACTAAAAGCCCATTTTCCAAAACTTTGACCTGAACTGTTCTTGTAAGCCAGAGGAGGAGTCGAGCATTCTTTCCTCGGCCTAGGTTTGCAGCATCCAGGCAGATTTGTTCAGATGAATATATAAAGGTTTCTGAAAGTCAAACGACTCCCTCCAAATTGACAACACTGAATTCTTTCAAGTCAAACTGGTGGGTGTTTTTCTTATTCTGACATTGTTGCTAGGGGGCAGCACAAAAGGAAGCCATCAGATGGGGGCAAGGCCAGTACCAGTAGACAAACAGGCCTCTGAAAGTCGTGTCACTTGATTATCCAAGCAGTGGTCACATGCTTGTACTTATTTTATCACCAAAAAAAAAAAAAAGATACTTTCAGCAAAACAATAATCCTGACAGGTGTATTTTGGTTGATTTCAGGGAGGAAACTATGTTTCATTTAAACATACTCCAAATCTCTGTTAAATTGCCCGTGGCAAGTGATTTCATGAAACCTATAAAAGAATAATTAGGGATTATGATTGATGGTACACACAAAATAAAGGACAATCTTTCTTGAATATATATTTTTTTATTTTGTTTAAATATTTCCATAAAAAGTAAAAAGCAATTATGTAAATATGTATCAAAAGCCAGTTTAAACCCTGTGATTCAATATGTAGCAACATTTCCTGCAATTTTCCCTCAGGTAAACACAAAAGTCTGATTTATTATTTTATCTTGAAAATTTTAACTTCTCAGAATCAAATTTCAAATAACAAACATTATAGTAAAAAAAATAAGACAAAATATAAAAAAATAATTGTAATGGAATTTCTAAAGGAATTGTTTACATATTTCACATAACTTTGATGAAATATGTTACATAATTAAAAAAATTCACTGTACTTTCTTTCTGGGTTATCAATCACCTTGCATATATATCAAATTAATAATATACATATTAGTAAATATTAGTGACAATTTGAAATATTTCAGAGTAAAAGTAATTATTAGTGTGGATTTGCCCTTGAAATATCATTTAGAATTTCTCTAGGACTTTAATAGTAGCACCACTCATGTATTTAATTTGATTCTCTGCATTTATTGTTAATTTTAAGATGCTTTTTGTGACACCCAAAGTCAAGATTAGGGCTCACTCAGATCACTACTTCCTGCAGATATATCGAGGAAATTAATTGATATTTCAAACACTAATTTCCAGTAAGATCACCTTAAATTGTGATCCTATTATTGTTTTTATCATTCAGAAATTTCCTGAAAGTTATTACTCTTTTACATTGGTTATAATTAACAACACATTCATAATAAAAAAATGTTTATGAAGCTTTGTATTATTAATGAAAGCACAAGCAGATTTATAAATATTTTGATTAGATCATGTTCTCTTGTAGCAATCAATATTGAGATATTTTAAATACTCATGTAAGGAGTACACTAACCCTGTGTGAAATGAACTGACCAAACTTGAACATTAAAAGCAGTACATTGACATAAAAAACCAGTGATTTACTGTTCTACAGTATCATTCTGTGCCATTTTCCTTGTCAAACTTTGAGATTTAGGATTAACCACTTGACACAGATTATCCCCTATTAGGATTAAGCCATGGCTCTGGTTGAAAACCCCAGTGTCATCATTCACCGGAGACCTATGTCTATCTGGACTGCAGATCTGACTCCATCCTTTTGGGCTTGCCAGTGGACTGGTGACCGATTTTCTGAGATTTCTTTGATTACTTGGGGAAAAAGATTGGTTGAGGCCAGCTGAACCAATGGCTGGACTGTGATTTCTCAGGCTTCTTCTCGGTACAACTGGACTTGTAGAATCTTTGCGCATCTTTTTGATCAGTATGCTCCTATGAGGTTGTATCTTGTGGCGCCTTGTCCTTTCTTGGTTTTGAGATGGACTGTCTTCTGAATCTGGATCAGATTCTTTGGGGGAACATGGACTTGGAGTCAAGGAATGTGCAAACTAAAATAAATAAAGAGAATGTAGCCATATGATAAGACTGGTGATCTCTTTAAAAAAATATATTGTTCTTTAACTCTAATATATAAATGCAATATCTTTTCTAATGTTGAGATAAAACACACAGAACAAATTTTTGCATGAGCAGATCACCAAAAAGATGGATGAACAGACACAAACACAAAACAACACTTTTTTGGCTGAGGGGTAATAATTGATGAGGCAATGTAATACTGACCAAGAACTTTTTCTTCAGTGCTCTGGTCATCATTGGAGTGAAGCCACTTCCTGTGTCAAGAGACTTCTTGTGATCAGCTACAGGGGTCCCTCCAGGGCTCCTACAAGCAGGATGTGAAGATTTACACATCATTTATCAGTGGAAATCCATCCAGTGGGAGTGAATATGAAATAAAATGTCAATACTATTTACCTTTTAATTTCAACCTTTTTCAGCTTCTTGTGAAATTGCAAAACCTCTTTGGATATTCTACAATAAAACAAACAAAAAATTATAATCAAATAGTTTTTGTTCATGGACAAGAATTTAACAATTAATTATGTTATAAAAGAAGGCTTTTCTATATTTCATTCTTATCTTATCCTTGCCATTTACAATTTATTTGTCTGTGGACGATCAAAGACCAGTTATGCTGGACAAAATATTAACAGTAAAGGTCAGTGTAAAGTTCAAAAGGTCAAATAAACATGACGAAGCAAACCAAACCCATAAAAGATCATTGCATGTAACAAATATGAAGTATTTGTTGCAGAGAAATAACCCAGAAAGAATCAAGGTCATTGCATCAGGGTTAAAAGGTTAATCAATAGGATTTTGCACACACAAACACACATCTTCATGCCAACCGATATACAAATAAGTAATTCTTGTTTACAGTTGCTAAGACACAGCCAAGACACATTTATAATGGTAAAGAAGGGATTTCATGTTTGCAAAAGTTTGAATGGATTTGTGATTCCTATTCTAGCTATATTTTTTTTCTGGGAAGCTAATACATGTTTTGTAGATAATCAGAAAATATCAACAAAATGAGGACATGAGCATTTATCTTTTTAGATCACAGATTTCAACTTACTGATCTCTGATGTTGGATGGGGAATGATTCTCCTTGTCATCACCAGATGGAGCTTTCCTAAGACGCACGGCTTGAAGATTGTCCAAAGAAACAAGTGGTCCCTTACCCTATGAACACAAAAAAGCTCATATATAATGCAATGAAATGTATTTTAGCTGTCAAACACAGTAATGTTATGCTCAGTGATGAAAGTCAAAAACCTGAAACCCTTAAAAATTAACCTGAAATATCATTTTCAGATGTTTCAGACTGAGTTCAGACCATTTTGAATTTCACATTTGAAGAAAAAAACCTGAATTCAGGTTATTTCCATAAGACTTTCATCACTGTATGCTTTTCTTCTTTATGCCTTTGCCTTTGAAAACATTTGTGAAAAATATGGTCTTTAGCCCTAAATGTAATTTACATTGACGTGAATAACATTTATGTACGAAAGAGGGTACTGGCCTCCAAGCAAATAAAGACACATTTCTACTTTATCCTGCTGTAAAAGGATTCTGATATCATAGAAAAATGACCTACCATAACCACACTGCATAACACTTAAATGCTCCACAGCACTGGATGTTATTATTTTCCACAAGTGATTGGTAATATGAGAGTAAACACTAATCGTGATATTCCTATTTGGCAATTTAATGTTGTAAGTAATAGTTATTAGGAAATTTTCTTTGAGGAATCAACTAAAAAGGAGACAAATATCAGAATCTATGATTTTGTTGTTTTTTTTTCAACAAGGATAACTTACAGCAGCAGTCTTTGGTGTTCCCACACACATAGAGTTTGTCCTTCTGAGTTTCACTTTACTCAGGTCTGCCATGGTAACTATGGGAGAGCTGCTCTTATCAGTCGGCAACTGAGAAATAACATTACACGGAAAATAATGGTTGAAACAGCAACATCAATTTGCATTTTAAATATGAAAATAGGTATATGTTGATGATTTATAATAGTAAGCATATCATGTTAACATTTCAAGACAATTTAAAAAAAAAACAAATGTGTTAATTATCCTGAAAAGCAAGTGTTCCTATAATCTATTTATTGTTTCTCACTGAATGTTGTTGCTTACTGAATATCAACCTACCTTTCGTTTTGTTGTGGATCTTTTCAATACAACTGGCTTTAACACCTGTAGAGGTGGAGGTGGAGGTGGTGGTGGAGGCGGGGGCACCACAGGGGGTGGAGGTGGAGGAGGTACTGATGGGGGTGGACACCCTGCTGTCCCATAGCACATACAGCAGCATGGCTTATGTTCACAATGTGATGTGGTCTGGCTGGATGATTCTGTCAGCTGGAAAGAGGTAATATTTAGCATTGCTTTATATATAGGTTTATGTAGTTACTGGATGTTTTATCAATTTGATAATTTAATAGTGGAGAACAGGAAAGACAAAAAAGGCAACAATAAAAACAAAACAAAAAACATCAAACTAATTTTTTTCCAAACCACGATTTTTTCTTTTAAATTTAGAGTATTTTGAAGGAAAACAAAAATATTATCCATTCTATATGTGTGCTTCTATGACAATAAAATACTCAATATTATTAATACAGAGACAATTCCCTGTCAATGGTGTGCCACATGAAGCATTATTTACCTGTTTTTGTTTTAGTTGCTGCAGTTCAGATTCAGCAGCCTGCAGTTTGTCTAGCGCAATGGCCAATTGAAGTTTATAATTCTGTCCTGCAAACAAATAATTCTGTGTCCACTCTGCAATCTGAAACATTCAAAAACATTGACTGCATTAATATAGTTTCCTACTTATTCATGATAATAAAACAATTCAGGATTATATATTGAGCCAGTATTGTTCCTTTGGAAAGCAAATAAAAATCACTAAAATTATATTTTTAAAAATTGACATGAGAAGCATGCTAAAATTGAGGGCAAATAGCTTACTGAACTGCAGAACATTGGATATTGTCAAGCTTACAATACTTACCAACTTTACACAATCTGGAACAGAAGACAGAGCTAGCTGACACATAAATTATATTATTAATTAAGCAGGCAGAAATAAGCAGGACTAATATTCACAATACTTAAGCCCAAGATGATATCAGTAACAGAACAGGTGTCACACTGGTAGTGGTACACTTTGAAATCAATCAAGAGATATTTTTTTCTTTTTAATAGGCAGCAGCTGGTAATGGAAGTTCTGTTCTATTACTGGTAACATGACAGAATTAGAGGAACATTTACTGATGTTATTCACACTTTACAAAGCCATCACCCCAGGAAGGCTGAATCTACCCCAGGAAGGCTGAATCTACCCCAGGAAGGCTGAATCTACCCCAGGAAGGCTGAATCTACCCCAGGAAGGCTGAATCTACCCCAGGAAGGCTGAATCTACCCCAGAAAGGCTGAATCTACCCCAGGAAGGCTGAATCTGTTATTATATGCAAGGCAACTCAGTGCAAATATCAGATAAACCCATAATAAAGCGTTGATGTCTGGTGCTGTTATGTTATAATAGGTTCTTATTTATACCATTTGAGCAGAAAAGATCCTCAAGACTGAGATAGACAATGATCACCGTCTAACTTATACCATATCTTAAAGATAATTAACCATATTAACAATACTCTTAATTACTCTTCAAAACTATCTGGCTGACATTTTTGATCACTTAAAATAATCTTATTTGGAAAATGTTGAGTCATAAATGTCCATTATTTCATCTTATAAATATATATCATGAATAAGGCCAGACAGTTTTGTTTGTGAAATATTAGATAATTAGTGTGCATGCTCACCGTGGGAGACATAACTACCTGTCGGAGTGTGTTCAGACACCAGCGACACAGGGCTCGGAGACACGGCACCTTGTCGGCCAACCTCTCAAACCACTTCATATCTCCACTACCTCCCCCAGGCTTCCACCTCTCACACCTGCCACAGAAAACACAGCTAAATCCCTATACTTGTCCTCACTGGGATAGAGTTATACCACACAAAGTATTTGGATTGACTTTCTAGCTGATGATAGGAGAATGAGACTGATTCAAGAAAATTTTGCTAATTATTATACAGTCATTAAACGACATGAAATTCTTGCTTTATGAGTATTTCTATTATATTATTATTATTTCTATTATATTTTCTGCACAATTATCAGGGTAAAATTGATGAGAGTAATGGCCAGCAAATTTACCTTTGTACATTCTCCTGGAGAATAGCATCCTGTTTAAGGTATTTTATTCCAGCACATTTCATCTGCAGTTTGGTTTGCTGAGCTTGTGCCCATTTCAAGCGTGCTCTCCTAGCTTTGGACGTTGGCATGACGACAGTTGCTCTGAAATGGACAAATACTAGGTTAAAGGACAAGCAGTTCTGACACTTACAGGATAACAGAATATTAAATTATGACAGAACATTTACATTCTACGTAAGTTTAAATCCTATTCTTTTTAAAGCATTTAATGACCCTCCCTTATACTATGACCATTGTAGGCAAACTTTCTGGCTGAAAATACGTCTGAAGCATCTCTGTCAGAAATAATCAGAGAAAAGCACTGCTACTCTTCGTATCATCGTCATTCATAGGAACACAGTAGTCAAACATAATACTACATCTACTGAAGAATGAAGATCTCCTTGGACGTCAGTTCTGATAAGTGGTATGGTTATTGTTGAAATCCCATGTAACGATAGGGTATCAGTACACGGAATGTCAGATGATGTATAACGCAATATAAATATAAAAATAAAAACATAAATAGGGTTGACTACTTCGAGTATCATAGGATTTCTACATCTTTTAAATTTACTCAGCAAAACCAATTGGCTTTCTGCCGAGAGTGCAAGATGGCACTAGGGGTTCAGCTGGACCATTCAAACTGTTGACACCAGCCTTTACAATCTGGCAAGGCCATTTGTGAAAGATCTCAGCTTCCAGCTTCCAATGCAGCTATATCAGAGAGAAGGTTATTCCAGTCAGTCACAGTGCCTGAGAAAGCTGTATTTATGAGGGCTACATGTTGCAGTGAGATAGATCCTGTGGCTTGTTGCTGTCTACATATTGCAGTGAGATAGGTCATGTGGCTTGTTGCAGTCTGTATGTTGCAATGAGATAGATCCTGTGGCTTGTTGCTGTCTACATGTTGCAATGAGATAGATCCTGTGGCTTGTTGCTGTCTACATGTTGCAATGAGATAGATCCTGTGGCTTATTGCTGTCTACATGTTGCAGTGAGATAGATCCTGTGGCTTGTTGCAGTATACATGTTGCAGTGAGATAGGTCCTGTGGCTTGTTGCAGTCTGTATGTTGCAATGAGATAGATCCTGTGGCTTGTCACTATCTACATGTTGCAGTGAGATAGATCCTGTGGCTTGTTGCTGTTTGTATGTTGCAGTGAGATAGGTCCTGTGGCTTGTTGCTGTCTACATGTTGTAGTGAGATAGGTCCTGTGGCTTGTTGCAGTCTACATGTTGCAGTGAGATAGATCCTGTGGCTTGTTGCTGTTTGTATGTTGCAGTGAGATAGGTCCTGTGGCTTGTTGCAGTCTACATGTTGCAGTGAGACAGATCCTGTGGCTTGTTGCTGTCTACATGTTGCAGTGAGATAGATCCTGTGGCTTGTTGCTGTTTGTATGTTGCAGTGAGATAGGTCCTGTGGCTTGTTGTTGTCTACATGTTGCAGTGAGATATATCCTGTGGCTTGTTGCAGTCTACATGTTGCAGCGAGACAGATCCTGTGGCTTGTTGCTGTCTACATGTTGCAGTGAGATAGATCCTGTGGCTTGTTGCGGTCTACATGTTGCAGTGAGATAGGTCCTGTGGCTTGTTGTAGGATACATGTTGCAGTGAGATACAGTAGGTCCTGTGGCTTGTTGCTGTCTACATGTTGCAGTGAGATAGATCCTGTGGCTTGTTGCTATCTACATGTTGCAGTGAGATAGATCCTGTGGCTTGTTGCAGTCTACATGTTGCAGTGAGATAGGTCCTGTGGCTTGTTGCGGTCTACATGTTGTAGTGAGATAGGTCCTGTGGCCTGTCGCTGGCAGTACCGTCTACAACTATTACGGTAGGATATAATCTAGGTTATATCGCCAGACTTATATTTTCAGAAATATTCCTAAAACTGATCTTAAAGGAATTATGCATTAATAAAAAAGAACCCTTAATGGTCAATAAAAGATTGTTTATGTTATTTACTTTTTTGATTGATGCATCCCATTTGATCAAAATCCTAATTCATAGCCCCTTTTATGATTCCACGATTCCCATTTATCATCTGCCGGTTTCCATTATCAACTGGCGAAGTTTCATCATTGAGCCACCAAAAGGTAAAATACAGCAATATGCTTATAAAGTCATCAAAGGTATTGTCCTTTGAATAGCTATTGAATGATGTAAAATAATGCTAACCTAATTTCTACATGTACATATTTATGCTTACAATATTCCAAACTACAGGGTTGATGCTTGCCACCATCATGCTATAAATCTATCACATAAAATTATGGTAATAAGCCTTTACTGTAACTGTTTTCATAATAAAATGATTTTGAGTTTGAAAAAAGTTAGTTATCAATTCAATATATAAAAAAATAACTCACCTTTCATTTTGGTTAACATTATGTGTCTTTGTAGAAGTACTTTTCCAATTGTAAAAATAAATAGGTTTCTGTGATATTTCTTTGTGTTCCACCAATGAACAAACTACACTTGTCCTCAAGGTTAAATCTTAATTTTGCTGCACACAGAAACAGAACTCTTTTTTTCAAGGTTTTCAAGTTAAATACCAGATTCTTGGTATACATTTATTTCCCATAAAAGGAATAAACTTTTGACATAGTGTCAATAAAATTTCATAATTTTAATAATAAAATTTCATAATTTTAATATGCATATTTATATTTACTTATGTACATGAGTTTTTGCCACATAATTGTTATATTTAAAACAAATAGGAATCTTTGTATCTTTCAATAACTCTCTTCTTTATCTGATTATTTCTTTGTAGATCAAGTACAGCTTGCACAATTTGTAATAGCTGACTGTCAGGAATAAGTTAACCAAAGGAATTCTGCATGCCAGCATTGTCCATTTTGCAAAACTGCATTATTTTTTCATATTTAAAACTAACTTATTGATAACATAGGTTCAGACATAATGGCTTACGGTTCAAACATATTGTCTGATGATATTAACTTATTTTCTGATCATTTCAACACATCTATTGATTTAGACATATGGTCTGATCAATAACCTATAATTTCTGATCATGCAACCATGTTATCTAATTTCAATTATGCTGTATGATCATTGAGAGAAATCTGACCAATATAAAACTGTTCGGCAACTTGGTGATTTTTCTCATGACACGTTTATTAACATTATTTATCATTTATCTTGTTTTTGTTGGTTTTATCTTTCCAGTCGCAGCACTAATTCTGTATGGCTAGTATGAGGGAAAAGATCCACCGGGATGGCTTCCATCACCTTGAAGGGAACGCCCCTCATATTGGAAGAGGTCTGACGAGTTAAACTGTAAATGCAGAAGAAACATGATTAATTACTAGTGAATTTCATTCCATCTGGCCTATACGTGCATTCCACAATGTAAACTCCCACCTCAATTTGAAAGCTTTACTGATATAAAGATGTATATTGAATAATAATACATAACTTTTTGCAAGATGTTAATAAATAAATGTATATAAGACACAAGGAGACAGCAGATACGTACTCTATAATGTTTTTCTGGGCTGCTGCAGGCTTGCAGGACACATACACAATCCGTTTGATATTTGGGGTGTTCCTCAAAATCTTCACTACATCTGGGTCTATTAACAACAAGGTATATTTATTTCTCAACATGATTTTTTACCATATTAAACTGGGTGCTTTGAATATATATGTATTGATTGCAAAAGCACAATTCAGCATTTGTGATTCATGTGTTAATGAACTTTAAAAAAATATGATGATGCTTGGACAGATAATATCCACTATAGCAATCTAAATAAAACCCGACTTTTCTTAATACTCACGAAGCCCGGCCCGGGGAGGGTCCACCACTGCTACTACATCAGCGCCACCTAGCTTCCAGTGCAGAACATGCAGAACCTCCTCAGCCTTGCCACAGTGAAACTCTGCATTTTCTATTTCTGTTTGAAGCAAAATGAAAATATACTTATAAATATTTATATAATCAAATATTTTCCATATTTCTTGATGGAGTGACAATGGGTCTCAATGTTTATCAAGGAATGGACCTCAACACATGACAAGAGCACTACACAAGTCCAAAAAACAAGTCACAGTCATAAAAATAAATTCAATCTTTAGCTATACGTTCTAAAGTAATAATTTGTTTACATTCAATGCTGATATAAATGAAATATCCATTATATTTGCTTACTATTTAACTTTGCATTTTTTTCTGCATCTTCAATGGCTTCTGGGGATATTTCTATACCAATCACTTTCTTCACTCTCTGAAATAAATAATACAGGCCACCAAATTACTATACTTTATTATTTCATGTAAGTGGGGAAACCAACCCACCTCCCCCATTCACTTTGTATATACTTTATATATTGGAAGCAGATGCCTTACTGCCTTAATCCTGTGTCAATTGTGTGGGCTGACCCCTGGGGGCTGACCAATATCAATATCAATCTTAATACAGAAGCAGTTTACTTCGACAATGATAGTTCAGCCAAGGTTATTTCTATTTGCATGAGCTTGTACTTAAATTTTCACTTTATTTTCAGTAAACTAAAAGCTGAGAAAATGTATAATTGCATTAGCTGAATAGTCCTCTTGTAGTCTTTATCAAACTGTGATTATTTCCTCTCAAAGTAGTTGGTGTATAGTCTACCTTAGCCATTGTGAGGCCTATGGTGCCTGTACCACAGCAAACGTCTAGTAGGGTTGTATCCTCAGAGATATTGCACCAGTCTCCAACACAACTGTATAGCACCTCAGCAGCTTGTGTGTTTACTGAATAAATCAGAAAATAAGTTACAAATGCATTGAGACATTAGAGAATTTAAATAAAATCATGTAATTCACAATAGTACAAACATTAGACTTGAATTCAACATATTTTCCTTTATCTATCAGTGTTTAGTCTCAGAATAAATGAGAGCACTCATACCTTGAAAAAAAGCTTTCGGAGAAACTTGAAACTTCAGCCCTAACATGCTTTCACAAATATACTGAAAATTATATTTGAAGACAAATAAGTTAGATTTTTGTCTCACAATATCATAAGATATTGGAGAAACATTTCCAAATCAAACAAATGATCATGGTATGTTAACTAAAATGAGACAGACAAATTACATCCATATTATTTTCGACAATACCTTTTCCCCAAGTAGGCAGATTTCTTCCTCTTGTGAAGGGTCCTGTCCTCGGGTTCTGTAATATACATCAATATACATAAATATATTAGATTAGCTATTCTTAGAAAAATTTCGGCAAGAATTATTTTGTGAGCAATTCTTAAATTAATATCAGATTAGTTTTTGCATCAACTGTATTCTCATCATATTCCTGACATTAAAGTAATTAATGATAATCTCATCCCAAATATATAGATTGTTACTGTCATTATTTTGATTAGACAAACCATTTAAAACACATCTTTTGACCTTTGTGCTGTGTTTTTTTCAATACAAAGATGAAAAAAATAATAAATAAATAAAAAAAATAATAAATAAACCTTTTTATCATTTAGTTCTGTGGTCTAGAAAAGGTGTCAACTTTATTGGACTGCCACATTACACAGCCTGTGGTAGATGAAGGGCAGAACCATCTCCGACACAATGAATGGCAGATATAAAGTGAAAAAAACTTTGAAACCTTTTAGTTGACTTAATGTCCTTATTTTTAAAGTGAAAATTACTAAAAGTAATGGCAATTTTTCATACCTCTCTTTTTCTATCTGGATATATAGTGATGTCACACCGAAGCTTTTTCCTGGGCCATTTTCAAAATATTCCTTGAGATTCTGCATTTCTTCATCTATTTCAGTCTGAAATTAATAACTGAACTGAATAAACCATTTAACACAGTGGATGCCTGATTCATATGGAGGAAGTAAATTGAAAAAAGAGATCAGAGTAACAAAATATACAAATTCCAGCATAAGTCATATTGACTGATTTTCATGTCAGATTACTTTCAAAATCTACAAGTTATTAATGATGAAATAAAAATATTCATTAAAAAACTAATTTCATTCAAAATGCTAATCTACCTGTTTAACGTTGACACTACTTAATACAGCCACAATCATACTGTCCCCTTTCTCGTTGGTTCTGACTGTGACCTGACGCCAGCATCCGGCCCTCTCTATGGGGTTAAATGAAGACAACTTGGAGGACGTCCATAAGAAGTCTTGCATGACCTGCAAACAGATATAACAGCATCTTTACCATGTTATTAATACCAGGTATGACTGCAAATTTAGGCAAAAATAAGCAAGCCCAATAATTGCCCATTAAAATCTACAATAGTACCCATTTTCACCATGTTTCAAGCTTGGATATGTAAATTAGCCAAAATAAAAAACAATTTTATGTCTTGATTTTCAAATGTTCACTGAAGCATGTCTTTTATCTTAAATATGAATAATATCCATCAAGCCCACAAAAAAATGAAATCTCTAACTTACAGAGCCTCCTTATAAAGTCCATGGGATAAACTTTTTTTTTTAATTGCTCACTGAGGCATGACTGCTCAACCAAGCATGACATTCAGCACTGATACAAATACTTTTAATCACTTCGCACCCGCAAGCCAAAAGAAACACCTCCATCACTTAATGTCAAATTCAAAGATTTTTATGTGTTCACTGAGGTGTTAGTGCTCAGCCAAGCATGGACTTCACAAGAAGCCCCTATGGAGAACCTTATGATATACATTTCCAGCATGCTTAGATGTTGTATTACAGCTAAGATGAAAGACACATCAAAGATTTCCTGCAAAATGTTGAATTGCTTGCTGAAGTGTGACTCTTAACTGATTCATAATTTTTTCTAAGTAACTAATAATATGCCTAATGATGCATCATCCCACCAATAATGATAGCTCTATCTATCGTCGCCACTGAATATAGCTCATGGCTCTAAATGTTGAGAGATGGACAGACAGAAAGTCACATCTCAGGCTTCCCGACAGCTGTCACAGACGAGAACATAACATTTTTATTTGACAGAATCATCAGTTTGATAATTTAACTATTCTTTACATAAATGATAGATGCATAAATCATAATCTGATGCTTGGGCATACCTTCACAGCTGACTTCATGGTGTCTGAGACGTTGAGACACTCACTGGGCTCAACCACCGTCACACATCCATCCTTGTAGCTCGACAAACGAAATCCAAGCGTTTTATCTGTAGTAAAACATCATTGCACTTGCATGAATTTTTTTATTCCTATTTTGATTACACCAAATTTTCAGAATTAGATAAATAAATTTATCATTACTTACCCCCCACCCCCCAAATACAAATTCATATATTTACTGAATCAGTGTCTGTGAAAAATGTAAGCACACATGACATTTAAATGTCTGCCATCATATTCTCCTTTTTCGTATATAATTCAATGTAACAGCAGTCATTTGGCCTCTGCTCATAAATACTTTTGGTGAAAACTGTTCAATGTTGTTAACTGTGTACAATTGACTTACCTTTCCCATCAGGGTCTTTCCCAATAGTAAATTCACACTTGTTTCTGTATCCTGTCACAATGGGCTGGCAGAAAAATCAAATAAAGATTTTAGGTATAAATTTTACACAGCCTTGAAAAGTGATAAAATAAATTTATATCTTGCATAAAAGAAAAAAATAAAGACACTTTGTAGTGTGTTCTTCCAATACAAAATGATCAAATAAATCAATATCTGGCTTAAAAAGAACAGACACTCTGTAATGTGTTAAATACTATCTCACAACAACAGGAATTATTTTTTTATTAAAGATGTTTCCTTGGTGCATCTGTCATGGTTGCCACAGAAGATCTATCACAAAATTCCCTCATATTTCCCTGACAAACTTAAATTTTCACTGACAACAATTTCATGAATTCCTGCCTGTTCCTCTCATGGTTTGTCCTTTATAAGCATAACTATAAAATGATACAACAAAGGGAAATTTGAGTTTTATTTTCTCCAAGAAATGTACTATACTACTTTATCAGGAATTTGTAAAAGGTTATACATAATACCATAATTGACCGTATTATCGCCCATTGGGCCATAATGTTGAAAAAGTCAAAAACTTGGGGGTGGGCAAAAATGAGAACATTGAAAATAGAGGGCAAAAAAATTGAAAGTTTAAAGAGTTTTGGGGATGAGCAGTTAAGTAGCTGTTATACTGAACTTGGGGTGTTTTTTACACACTATTATCTTTGATATATAACGGAATGAGCATCAACATCTCAAAATATAACTTTTTAAATATCATTTGGAAGACTAAAACATTAACTAAACCAAGTAATAAAAATTAGGCCTGATGGGTAAGTTTGACAGTTTCCAGGAGTGAACGAGAACACTAGCTCAGCTTTCAGATTCATACTAGATGAATATATACTTTCACTCATCATAGTGTGTACAGATGACCACATGAGAGATTGCTAAGGCTGGTGGGCAAGGACAACAATACAATCAAGGGTCAAAGTGCTGCGGCTGACTTTGTGACAGCAGACCAAGTGGAAATGAAGCAAGAACATAAATAGGTTTTGTGCTGAATTATTAATAATAATTATAATAACAATTAAATATTTATTTAATAAATATCAGTATCAAACCAACAATAACATACTCCATGAAACACAATTAATAATTAATATAAATCATGTTATACTGAACTTGACAACCATTACTGGAAAACATTCTATTATGTTGCTGTCCTGTCACATATGTTAAATAGCCAATTTGTGATATAAGATATCTGAGAACTGGGAGAACAGAGGGGAATATAACATATGTCACGTCTGAGAAAACCAGGGAATAGCATATGAGAACTCTGAGAATGCAGGGGAATAGGATGTAAGAGAACTTTGAGAATACAGTCATATTATATAAGAACTGAAAGAACACAGGAATGAGATATAATCTGGTGGGACAACAATGCCAATAACAAAGGGAAAGACACTGTGTACCCTTATGATTACTTTTTGCATTTTGATATTATTTCTCTTCAGAGCAAATCATATATATTCTTTAATTGATAAAATGGCATACTACATGAACAGCAAATATTTTCCGTATGAGAAATTTTTGTGTCAGGAGAACTGTTCACAATTTGATTTTGAATATAAAATGACTGGACCTCAAGACTGCTCCCCAGGACATGCACATGATGAAATCTTTTTAGTAATTGGTGTAACTTCCCGTCGGAGGAGCAAGACTTTGAGAACTGCCATCCGAAATACATGGGGCAGTGTGCGGGATTACAGAGGATATCAAATAAGAACTGCATTTATATTTGGAACAGAGCAAGATAAGTCACACATAGACAGTAAGTCAAAGCTGACTGCAGAGCAGGAACAGTATGGAGACATTATTCTGGCCAGATTTGATGATACATACGACCAGCTCAGTAACAAAACACTGGCTCTGTTAAACTGGTTTGTAACATACTGTGTACATGCCAAATATATCCTCAAAGTGGACGATGACTGTTTTGTTAACCCATACAAAATTGTTGACTATCTCCTAACTTTAAAACAAACAGACTTTGTTGGAGGTAAATGTGAATATGCTAAACCAAGCCATAAACTGGCAAACAAATATCATTTATCATTGGAGACATATCCATATGAATATTTTCCATGGTACTGTTTGGGGCCAAGTTACATTGTAACGCAATCATCTGCATCCAAATTATTAGAAGCATCTAAAAAACTGAAGCCCTTTGTTTTTGAGGATGTTTTCATCACTGGAATGTGTCGCATAATGGCCAAGGTTCCTTTCCTACAGATTGATGGCTTCATTGTGGGCCATGATCAACTGACAGTTTGTGATTTTGCAACTTGGGCAAAAACAACTCACAGAATTCAAGCATCTGAAATGAAGGAATTATGGAGTGTTGTTAAGATGGCTGAATCTGGCCCCCATTGTCAGAGAACTGCTGTATGGATCCTCTGTGCCTTACTCCCTGTCATTGTGATACTAACTCTTAAGGTATTTCGACAATGTGTGGTAACATCTTGTGTAAAATATCTTTTGCTCCAGAGAGTGCAACCCCCATTGAGCAATCTGTATTATTGATGTATTCATGGTTGCCACTGAAGACCTATACAGTTCACAACCCTTCTGCTGTTCTTAGAACTGAGCATGTGCAGAACATAAACTTCCTGCTTACTGGCCGCCATATTGAATTTAAGTCGTTAAACAAAACAGAGAATATTTTAGATGCACATTTAATGGGGAAATGTTTAACATTAAAACATTTTTGTATATCCCGTTGAGAAAACAAACTATTATTTACAGTTTGCATGTGTTATTAATGTCTCTTGGTGATTATTTTCCTCGAAAACACAGTTAAAAGGCATTGTTTACATGGGCGAAAATATGTGTATTTGAGTGCCCAAACATTACTCCCGGAAGTAGTGAAAAGAGGGCGCTCTCTTGTGTTTGAGCGATAATAGGTGAAAGGTCAGTGAACTGTATAGCAAAACTCCCTGACATTTCCCTGACAAACTTAAATTTTCACTGACAACAATTTCATGAATTTCTGCCTGTTCCTCTCATGCTTTGTCTTTTATTAGCATAACGATAAAATGATACAACAAAGGGAAATTTGAGTTTTATTTTCTCCAAGAAATGTACTATACTACTTTATTAGGAATATGTAAAAGGTTATACATATTACCATAACTGACTGTATTATCGCCCATGGGCCATAAGGTTGAAAAAGTAAAAAAATTGGGGGTGGGCAAAAATGGGAACACTGAAAATAGAGGGTAAAAAAGTTGACAGTTTAAAGGGATTAAAGCATTCATGAAACCTGGAATGTTCCATGCGATTTTACAGTGGTTTAAGGTATCTGAAAACAATATATGATCTTAAAATTGACATACATACAGGCTATCTATCTGAAATCCAAAAAAGAACATCTGCTCTGAGAATTGTGATTTTTTGAAACCAAGTACTGCCAGTACTGGACAGGAAGTGTGTTGTGTGACCTTGACCTTTGAACTGTCAGGGGGCGCCGTAAGTCACAGGAGGTGTTGTTTACCAATTGTCAAAATTGGAGCAACACATTTTTGGCCATTTTTTCCACTATTTAGAGAATGAATTGGAAGATAATACTTATCATGATGATAGTGCCTTTTCTTGGCTTTCTTTTGGTGGTAAAATTATTAAAAACGGATGAATATATATGAAGTTATGGGTATAAACATGCAAGAAGATTTTGCAGAAATTGACAATTTGTTCTGACATGTATATTGCTTAAATAGAACCCCAATATGAAGATTTCATCTTTGTCATTATTCGTAATATTTTTTAGGTTTGCTAAAAATAATTCAGTTCTATATGTTCTGATGTGCATTTCTCTCAAATAGAACCCCACTATGAAGATTTCATCTTTGTTTTCTATACAAAATCATTATTTTTTTAAATATATGTTTGCAAAAAAAAGTAAAAAAAAAATCAATTCTATACAGTCCAGCACAGCATTTAAGGTGGAATCCATGCAGCCTTTGATGTCTTCCCATTCAATTGTGTGAAAAACCTTAAATTTCATCAAAGAGGGTAAAATCATAAATTTCGCTGATACCAATTATCAGCATTCACAGTTTTTGCCATTCAAAGTCCTTGTGATTTAAGGCCAAACCAGTGATCAAAGGGTTTAATGTCACTTTTTCTACATCTCGGCCAATAAGTTAAGGGGGATTCCAAGCAGCCTTTGAGTCATGTCTTCCCTTTTTGACAGAAAGGTTTTCAAATGCATAAGATATTTTTCAAATATATAGTATACTTTTCCCACAAATGATACATGTTTCACAATCATAACATATTTGTCACAACCATGACAGTTATTTCATTGATTCAAATAATATTAAAATAATCTTATGTTGTTCTGAAGTATACTCCTGACAATAAATTGAACAAAACATCTCCACCCTGTTTCCCAAGCTGGACAGGTGCCCAACTGGTAACTCATTAGGTGTTTACATGAGATCACAGACCAGCTAAACAAAGCTGGTTGGCAAAGTGTTCAATAGCTGGTGTAGGTTTCAGCAGACAACTGATCAACTTTCAAGTGCCACAGAAAGTTGTTGACAGGGAATATTTTTGGTAATGCTACATAAAAGCACTGTTTAGGGTATAAACATTCATGGTACGTAAAGAAAATATGGGGAGAAGGTCCCCAGGAATGCATGTGTGCAAGATCTAAGCTACCGTAAATGACCGTATATAAGACAAGGTTTTCATACCCAAACCCTTAGTTAATGTTTGGAGGGCCATCTTATACATGAGGGCAACCTGTGGACGGGGATTTACTGCAAGAATAATATGCTTACGCAACAAGAGATTGCCATTTTGAAAGGCGGAAGTGACCATTTCGAAATAACGAATATCGTACATAGCGGATCGATTTTAATTGAGTTTTAAATGATAAATAAAGATATTTACCCAATATTAGAACAAGATAATCCATCCATTTAACATGGTCCGATGTCTATTATTTCGAAACGCTTTGTTTTGACTTTGTTTTCATTGATTCAAATTTTCAGCATTCACAGTTTTGCATTTCGTCTTTGTTTCGACTGCTTTGAGTAGTGTCTTCCCTTTTTGACAGAAATGCTTTCACACGTCCTTGATCTTAGCGTTAAAACAAAGCGTTTTCATTATTTATCATTTAAATACGCAATTAAAATCAATCCGCTACGTCCGATGTCTGTTATTTCGAGGATGTCATGTTGGCCGCTCCACTTCCGTCTCGTGGGCACTCAGAGCATACAACGCTTTGTTTTGACGCTCAGTCAAGGACATCACGTACATCATATTACGTTTTACTTCGTGGAGAAATTCTCGAACTGCAAAGCATAATTTGTGATAATATTGGGTAAATACCTTTATTTATCATTTAAAATGCAATTAAAATTGATCCCCTACGTCCGATATCCGTTATTTCAGAAATTCGAACATCGTATATACGTTTTACCGTAGATACTTGTGTATAAGACCATTAAGGGCTTATACACGAGTAAGATTTTGTTATATAAGAATATTTATGTTTCACTGTTAAAATGGACACCAAACTTGAATGGTAGCAGTGCCAATGTCTCGAGAAAAAAACGACTCGTCTTATATTCGGAAATTGGTCTTTTCAAGCAAAATAACCTCAATTTTGGGGGGTCGTCTTATACACGAGTCGTCTTATATACGAGTAAATATGGTAAATGTTAAACTGTTCTGGCTGTATGGCACACATAAGTCTGCATGGTGCACAGAAGCCAAGTTGGCAACATGGTTGCCATGGCAACATGGTTGCCATGGCAACATTAACTAATCACAAGCATTATCTAATCAGATCTGGGGAATGTCTCCAGGAGTGCATGTGTGCAATATCTAAGCTGTATGTAAAACCGTTGTGGCTGTATTGTGCACACAAGTCATTTACCACAATGGTCGCCATGTATTCCATTATACCCCTCCACTAGCATCACATGCGCTACCCGTGAGAGCCTACTGGGGGCATGTTTCAGGGGGATGGTGTGACTGTACACTAAAACCGCATCTAGTGTGTGAATAGCATTTCTGATTTGCTTGCCTGGAAGACCTGCAGATATTGCATATAAATCCTATCAACCTGTTTAATACAGGATATTTGTAACAAACCTATTTCTATTTACCGTACTTACTCGAATATAAGACGAATCGGGTATAAGACGACCCCCCCCCCCCCCCCAAAAAAAAATTGTTATTTTGGTTGAAAAGACCATTTCCGAATATTAGACAAGTCGCTTTTTCTCGAGATATCGGCACTGCTACCATTCAAGTTTGGCAGCCATTTTAAAAGTGAAACGTAAATATGCTTATGCAACAAGATCTTAATAGTCTTATACACGAGGATTTACAGTAAATACGATGTCTGTGAGGTCCTTGACCTTTCGTCTTTTTGAAATAACGAATATCTGACATAGTGGATTGATTTTAATTGGGTTTTAAATGATAAATAAAGGTATTTACCCAATATTATCACACATTCCGCTTCGCTGGTTGAGAATTTCTCCACGTCCTTGACCTTAGTGTCAAAACAAAGTGTTTTCATTACAAATTTTCGTATTTTCAAAATAACAAATATCGGACATAGTGGACCAATTTTAATTGTGTTTGAAATGATAAATAAAGGTATTTACGCAATATTATCACAAATCATGCTTTGCAGGTCGAGAACAGAACAAAACCATCCATCCATTTAACATGCATAGGCAATACGAGATCGTCATTTTGAAGGGATGTAGAGAAGCTCTTATTTTGGGCACGAAAATAATTGGAGTGTATTCAAAGCGTATTCATTCCCATTGAAATAATAATATATTGTTTGATGATGGATCCCCGAGTCTTGGTATTTACGTAGTGTTCGGGTTTCATCATTGCACAATAGATTAATATTTCAATGCAAGTTAATACACTCCGGTCGTTTTCACGCCAAAAATAAGAGCCTATCCCCGCCAACTCCGCTTTTCAAATGGCGATCTCATGTTGCGTAAGCATATTTAAGCATTGTTAAACTGACATTTTCTCCGACTTTTGCATAATTTACACTTATCAAATGAAGGCGGACAACTGCTGAGACGTGATTAAATATTTCTATGTGTATTATAAGCCAAAGATATTAATTATATCCCCGTTAGGGGAGTTTGTACGAAAACCTCATCTAATATACAAGTAAGTACAGTACTTGAAGAGGGCCTTTAAACATAAATAGCGATCCGGTGTGCACTATGTGCACTATGTGCACTATAATACAAAAACGAGTCTAAAATTACAGAATATGACCTTTTTCTAAGTGAAATTATTAGAGAAAATTTTAAACATCAACACTGCCACTATTGTGTCCAAAATGACTCAAGATGACATTTAATGGATTCGACACACCCAGTCGCATAAGAAGGCCTTTTAATCATTAACAGTGACCTGATGTGCACTATGTGCACTATTTATTATTTTTTTAAAGTTCAAAATGGTACAAGATGACCTTCTGGTTGATTTTTGGTTAATAGGCTCTCTCATGCAACATAAGGTTCTGCATTTAATAATAGGTCATATGGTGCCACTAGAAATCTGATTTTGACTGAAAGGAATAATGGGTCCTCTTATGCAACATGAGGTACTGAATTTAATAATGGGTCATGTTGTGCCACGAGAAATCTGATTTTGAATAAAAGGAATAATAGGTCCTCTCATGCAACATGAGATATATAATTCAATGATAGGTCATCTGGTGCCATTAGAAATTGTATATTGATTCATTGGAAATACAATAATATTAGTCTCCACATTATTGGTTGAGAGGTCCTCTCATGCAATATGAGGTACTGAATCCAGTAATATGTCATCTGGTGACATTGTTCTATAATAACCTTGCAACTATCTCATACTTATAAACTATGAGAGAAAGGTTTCAAAAATGCACTTAAATAGTTTATAATGCTGTGTAATCTGAGGCTTATCATTCCCTCATTAATGCTGTTGCGCTCTAACTGGTATGGAAACATTCATATCATGCCTAGATCTCTATACCTCAAATAGGCTCTCATGGATAATGCACTCTGTGCCACATTTTGGGTATCACTACTCGCCATGGCAACAATAATCATCCTATCACAGCCATAACCTAATCAGATTGGGAAAAGGTTCCCGGGAGGGCACACAAGCCAAGTTGGCGACACACATTTCAAAGAATGCAATTGACAAAAATTAGGCCTGATGGGTAAGCTTGACATTTTTTAGGAGTTTACAAGGAATCTATACTGCATGAATATATACTTTCACTCACAATAGTGTGCAAATGCATACATACATTAAAAGTCATATGACAAGAATTTTTTTAAGTGGTAAATCTTTAGATTTCATACCTCTGAGAAACATCTGACAATTTTTTCTGCAGTCTGATGTTTAGTTTAGCTATAATCTAAGATCTTTGAACCCCCAGGGTAATTAACCTACTCCCTTGACCTAGAACTGGGTCAGCAGGCTGCCTACGTCATTGCGCCCCGCATGCATCTCCTGCACACATATTCCTCCTATGTCTGTACATGTATAACAGCTGATGTCCTTTCTTCTACACAAATAACACCCATTGAAAATATGATTAATGGCAAAACTTAAGGCTGTAAAATAGAGACTTGCATTTACATCAGCTTCCCATCCCACAATCCCTACTTTATTTGAAGAAAATAAACAAACATGACTTAACTGGGTATAGTGTCTGAAATATGGCCTGCTCTACTCTTATCAGTTTCAAGACACTTATAAGCTAGCCCTAAACATTATGGCATAAAGTTTAAGGGTTTTCAAACTGTAAATGGAACATTGAGATGACACTTTTAAAATATCTATGAATTATTTTTAGTTGATATTTCCATATTTTTTTACACTGAAAATTTATTTATTTATTTGTTAACAAATTACCAGTAACAATATCAATTGGTTGAATATTATTCATATTCAGTAATGTTGAGCTAAACTTCGTTTGACATAATTGAAAATAAATGTTTTGAAAGCATTCGACACATATTTCTAGATCTGTTTCATTGCTGGAAATTATTTTGACTTCTAAATTTTGAGGTCTGGTTATATATTATTTATGCACTGCAGTTGTATTTCAATGGCCATTTGAAATGTTTAGTTTGGTATTTTTTTAATGTCTGTTATTGCGTGTCAGTGGGTACCCAACTAAATCATATATCAGTATTTATATACAAACAGACAAAGGAATTTTGAATAAAAATAGAAATTCTGTAAAAATGATACTAAACTTTGAGATATCAACATTTCTTTCTCAACAAGGAAATGACTTTGACCATAACATTATGATAAAGAATAGTTCAGTCAGTCCCTTGTAGGATCTGAATAATCTCAAGAGGCAGATGTAAGTTTGCCAAACTCAACTGGGAGACTGGCTGTATTCCTGTCTTCCCCATCACTACAGGCAGAATCCAAGTGACTATGATGTGAAACATGATCTGACCTACTGTCCACATGTGCTAATTAGGCCCCCAGTGGTTCAAAGATGTTATCAACACTCATGTTATTACTTATAAATTACAATCCCTCAAGACTTTCACTGGCTTGGAGTGGTTTGTTTTGAACATGAAGGGCGAACATGCGTCACTTCCGGCAAAATCTCAGCAGCCCTGATTTGACCCACATAAAAAGGGGCGTGTCCAGCAAATCACTTTGATCCACTATAATTCTGTACTCCATTTATAAAAATGTGTAAAACATGTTGAAATGCAATGTCCATGTATTGTAATATATTATGACACAATATAAGCATTTTCACAATTTTCTTGTCATGTGACTTTTAACCATGGAGTAAATAAATACTTACTCCGTGCATTAACACAAGATGGTCACATGACAGATTGCTTGAACTGGTGAGGATGGACAACAATAGTCAGATACAATATAATTAACCCCTAACGGACGGGAAGGACGGCAACGTACGGTATAGTAACGAACGGGAGGGACATTGACGTCCCCATTGTTCTGGCTTAATGACATCATTTTGTAACATTCTCTTGTACTTTGGAACAATGTAATCATGATAATGATGTAAGACAGCTTGGATCATGAACTTTTTACTCCTGTGCTTCATTAAGCATACTGAATAACCATGGTTACAAATCTTATTAATAAAGGATGCAGATACACTGGTCCAGAAAAATTGGTTAGTCCTGCCAATCAACAATATTTAGATAGGTTAGTCCATTGGGGGTTAAGCAACCATCCTTAATGTGATGTGGCAAAACCAACTATCTCACATAAAGATGATAGTGGGTTTTGATAGGACATCATCACTTACCTGTCTGGAATCAGATCTGGAGGCAGGAGGTAAGGGTTTTATTCTTTTGCAAATTCTGTTCAAAATGATTACATCCAAGGACTTTTGTCACCTTTCCAAGATTTCAGTGACCAGTGGGAAGCCTGAATATCACATGAAATCAACCAAAAATGTGTTGCAAAAAGATGACACAGCCATGATTTTTCATGTATTTCACATGATATGTTTTGCAGTATGAAGTCATTTAATTTCTCCCTGTCAAAACTCAGTTTTCCCTGACAAATTTCAAAATTTCAAATTCCCTGACAATTCCCTGACCTTGAAAAAGTTTCTTTTTCCCTGACCTGTGGCAACCATGATCTGTACTTGTTTTATACTGTAGTTATCTTTGTGTACTCACTGACTGTTTGATGGGATGTAGCTTGCAACCAAGGCCATCATTTTCTTTCCTAAATCACACAAGATAAGTCAAATAAGATGATTTTACCCACAACAATAGAAATAATATATTGATCACTATTACATATAAGGAATGGAAATTCTTGAAGATTTTTACATACCGTATTTACTCGTGTATAAGACGACTCGTGTATAAGACGACCCCCCAAAATTGAGGTTATTTTTCTTGAAAAAAAACAATTTCCGAATATAAGACGAGTTGGTTTTTCAAGAGATATCGGCTCTGCTACCATTCAAGCTTAAGCTGAAGCTTGGCGGTCATTTTAAAAGTGAAACGTAAATATGCTTAAAATATAAGATATTAGCCGTCTTATACACGAGTAATTACGGTAAAACGTAAATACGATGTTCATATTTTCGAAATAACAAATATCGATTTTAATTGCGTTTTAAATGATAAATAAAGGTATGTACTTAATATTATCACAATTACGTCGAGAATTTCTCCACATCATTGATTTTAGCCTCAAAACAAAGCGTTTTCATTATTTATCATTTGAAACGCAATTAAAATCGAGCCACGTGTGAAAGCATTTCTGTCAACAGGGAAGACACGACTCAAAGCAGTGGAAACAAAGACGAAATGCAAAACTGTGAACGCCGATAATTGGAATCAGTGAGAACAAAGTCAAAACAAAGCATTTCGAAATAATATGTTTTAAATGATATATAAAGGTATTTACCCAATATTATCACAAATTATTTTTCTCCACCAAGAATTTCTCCACGATGTAGAACGTAATACGATGTACGTGACGTCCTTGATCTTAGCGTCAAAACTAACACGTGGTAGAATATTTCTTTGTGTATTATAAAGCCAAAGATATTCATTATATCGCTTTTAATTATTATCGTTTATAGCACTCGATCGGCTGTAAATCATCGTGATAATATTGGGTAAATACCTTTATATATCATTTAAGACGCAATTAAAATCGATCCACGTGTGAAGGAATTTCTGTCAAAAAGGGAAGACACGACTCAACGCAACACGTGGTCGCAATTTTGAAAGGCGGAAGTGACGGGAAGAGGCTCTTGTTTTTAGCGCGAAAATGATTGTTAATATATTGCGCAATAATAGATGGTTTTGTTCTGTTCTCGACCTGCAAAACGTAATTTGTGATAATATTATGTATATACCTTTATTTATCATTTAAAACGCAATTAAAATCGATCCACGTGTGAAAGCATTTCTGTCAACAGGGAAGACACAGGGAAGAAATATTCAACCACGTGTAGACAGTAGTCCGCCTGTCCGATATTTGCTTTCACGCTAGTATTGCGTAATGCATGTTAAACTGATGGATGGTTTTGTACAGTTCTGTTCTCGACCTGCAAAGCGTATTTTGTGTTTATATTGGGTATATGCTTTTATTTATCATTTAAAACGCAATTCTCCTGCAAATCTGCAAAGTCAATGATCACATGACTTGTGAGTCACGTGGTCAATCGATCCGCTACTTCACGGACATCGTATTTACGTTTTACTTTTACTTCTATGTCTGTTAAAATTATTTATCATTTAAAGGTATTTACCCAATATTATTTCGAAACGCTTTGTTTTGACTTTGTTCTCACTGATTCCAATTATCAGCGTTCACAGTTTTGCATTTCATCGTTGTTTCCACTGCTTTGAGTCGTGTCTTCCCGCTTGGACAGAAATGCTTTCACACGTGGCTCGATTTTAATTGCGTTTTAAATGGATTGATGGTTTTGTTCTGTTCTCGAACAATTTGTGATAATATTGGGTAAATACCTTTATTTATCATTTAAAACGCAATTAAAATCGATCAGCTACGGATATGAAAGTTCAATTTGACATGTTGGCCACTCCACTTTTGTCTCGTGGGCACCCAGACGCTAAGATAAAGGACGTCACGTACATCGTATTACGTTTTGTGAAAATATTAGGTAAATACCTTTATTTATCATTTAAAACGCAATCAAAATCGATCCGCTACGTCTGATATCCGTTATTTC
Source organism: Amphiduros pacificus (assembly GCA_949316495.1). Taxonomy (NCBI): domain Eukaryota; kingdom Metazoa; phylum Annelida; class Polychaeta; order Phyllodocida; family Hesionidae; genus Amphiduros; species Amphiduros pacificus. The sequence goes on along the minus strand of OX439001.1, from coordinate 49,271,876 downwards.
GAAAATATGAACATCGTATTTACGTTTTACCATATTTACATTTTACCGTAAATACTCGAGTATAAGACTGCTCTCGTGTATAAGACGACCCCCTAAACATTAACTAAGAGTTTTTGGAAAAAAACCTCGTCTTATATACAAGTAAATACGGTAGATTATAGATTGTATACTCACTTCATAGTCTTAAACCATGGGTAGAAAACAACATTCTTTTTTTCCATTTCCCGACAAAGGGTCACCATATATGACCTTATTTCTGCAAATTTTGTCTGAAAAAGTAAAAATAAAGCAAAAATGTTTCTCTATAATTTGGACTTGAATTGGCCTCATACCACAGACAATGACACCAATACTGTTTCTATTACCATACAGAGAACCAGTCCCTTGTCCAAACCTAATGTTATCAAAGAATCAATGCCCTCACCAAACCCACTGTTATCAGCGAACCAATCCTTTACCCAAACCTAATAATAATAATATCTTTATTTCGCACATAAAAACATGGCAATTTGGGAACTATTTACAATGGAAAGTGTGTTTACAAACATTAATTGACAGTTATATCATAAATTACATCAATTACATCGTCATGACTTAAAATATCACATACTCTAAAACCATCTCTAATTTTAATCATCTCATTCAGAACACTTATATTGCACATCAATGTTTCATTTACACCTGAGTGCCATTGCTGACCAATGCATTGTGGCATACATCTCATATCAATATTATAATTAAAAACAATATCACAATAATTAATAGAACTGTTCGACCATGGATTTAGAATAGCAATTTTAGCCACACTACTCAGTACCGGCGATTTGTGATCCATGGCCTTCTGTATAAATTTCATAAACCTCTGCCTCAAACTCAACTCAAGTGGCACACTGTTGGACAGTAGAGCCACCACATCACAATGTGTGAGAGGCGATAATTTCCATACTTTCCTTAGAGCTTTTCTCCAAGCCACACATAATTTTTTCACTTCTTTACTTTGGAGTGACCACAGAGGAGCACCATAAAAAGTACAACAATATTGTTTGAACAGTTTACACAATATAAAAGAATATATTTGACCAAAGTCTGCCATCAATATATTAAAACTTCTCCAAAATTTGGCAATAGCATCAATAGCCATAGAACCTTTGTCATTTGAACTAATATGATGACCCAGATGAACAGCTTTCTGTACACTTTGTAGCACCACATCATTTACAATTATATGTCTGTTATCTGGTTTACATTCACGTCCTCTGACTATCAGAAATTGACTTTTAGCACCATTAAACATAACATCATATTCATCAGCATAGTCTTCACTAATCTTGACTAATGTGTTCAGTGCTGATAATGTGGGGGTAGCCAGAGCCATGTCATCAGCATACCCAAGACCACCAACATAGTGATTACCCATGTAACAACCGGCACCACTCTCCTCCAATCTACCGAATAAGCCGTCCATGTACACGGAAAACAGAATTGGGGAAAGAATAGCACCTTGTTTAACTCCATTGCATGCTCCAAAACTAGAAGATACACTGCTACCCCATTTTACCTGGAGTCTTTGTTTTGTATACATGTACAACAATAATCTTAAAACTAATGGTGACATATCCCTTTTTAAAAGTTCATTAAAAAGCTTACAGTAATTCACTCTGTCAAAGGCCTTAGAGGCATCAAGTAAGAGTACATACACATTATTGCCATTTGCATTGTAGTGATTGATTGTTTCCTGCAATACATATGTACAATGTGTTGTGGACAAATTTTGTTTAAAACCAAATTGCAGATTGGATGTAATTAGTGCATCCTGCTCTTTAATAATAATTATCATATCAAACAATTTAGCAATGATACTGCTCAGGGTGATTGCCCTGAAATTGTCAGACGTACAAAGCAACTGCTTCTTGTTTTTTGGTATGGGCACCATAGTACCAATTAACATTGATTCAGGACTATACCCATGAGTTAACATAATAATAATAATAATAATAATAATAATAAAATTTGTATAGCGCTGATACCAGACAAGTCTGTTCATAGCGCTGAGTTCAGGACATGCATCCTGAAGAGATGAGTTTTCAGCCTACTCTTAAACGAGGAGACTGAAGTACTTGTCCTAATATTAGTAGGCAAGGAATTCCATAGACGTGGACCTACAGATGAGAAGGCCCTGTCACCTACTGTTCTTAGCCTAGTATTAGGTACCTGTAGGTGGGTGCCATCATTGGATCTTAGACAGCGTTCACCTTCTTTAATCAGGGGTAGATCCCGTAAGTAAGGCGGAGCCTTACCATTAAGGGCTTTCCAGGTTAATAGAAGAATTTTAAAATCAATTCTCGCGTGAACAGGAAGCCAGTGCAGTTCCCGTAATTTTCCTGAAATGTGATCAAATTTCCTGATTTTTCCAACTACCCGTGCTGCAGAGTTTTGGAGGTATTGCAGTTTCCTGATGTCAGTTTTAGGAAGACCCGCCAGAAGACCATTACCATAGTCAAGGGTGGATGTAACGAAAGCATGGGTAAGTGTTACCGCAGTCTTCTCGTCTAGACAATGTCTGATGGCCGCCAGGTTCCTGATGTGATAATAGCCCTTCTGACACATTTTCCTGATCTGGGCCTTCATGTCCATGTTGGAGTCAAATGTGATACCAAGGTCAACCACTGACTGACTAGGAGCAATATCAGAGTCACCCACTCTGATTGTGGTTGGGATACTGCTATGGGTGGTAGTACCGTACCTGTCAGTACATATGAGCATCTCAGTTTTTCCATCATTTATCTTCATCTTGTTTGATATGAGGAAGTTTCTGACTTCCCTGACACACTCCTCCAGTTTGTGTCTGCTTATGTCCACATGATGGGGAGAAGCGTGGTCAACAGGGATGTAGATCTGAGTATCATCTGCATAAATGTGATAGCTCAGACCATACTTGGCAAGTATATCAGATAGGGGTGTCATGTAAATGGTGAACAGTATAGGACCGAGGACTGAGCCTTGGGGTACCCCATATTTTAAGGATTTGAGACGGGATCTATGGATCCCCACCTTCACGCATTGCTTTCTGTCCATTAGGTATGACCTAATCCAGGAGAGTGCATGACCTTTGACGTTGCATCTATCCCTCAGCCTGTCCAAAAGGATTTGATGGTCAATAGTGTCAAAGGCAGCGGAAAGGTCAAGCAACAGCAAAATAACAGCCTTTCTATTGTCTAGACAACCCAAGATATCATTTTGCACTTTTAACAAAGCGGTTTCAGTGCTGTGATATTCTTTGTAGGCTGATTGAAACTTGTCAGTAAGACCATTCCTTACAAGATGGGGGACTAGTTGGTCTGCTACCGCCCTCTCAGTTAGCTTAGAGACAAATGTTAGGTTGGAAACAGGCCTATAGTTTTTTTCAACCAGTTCTAGACCAAGTTTCTTCAGCAGGGGTGTTATGATGGCTATTTTCATATTTTCCGATACCGCTGATTCCATCAATGATTTATTGATGATGGAAGTAATTATTGGTAGGAGGTCATCTAGGAGGTCAAGTAAGAGCCAGGTTGGAATTGGATCCAGGTCACATGACTTCTTTGCAGACCTTTTGACCAATTTCCGTACGTCGTCAATGGTTAAGGGTGTGAACCTTTCCAGACATGTAGTACTATTGTTCGCAGTGTCACCTGGTGGCGAAGTTTGGCACGATGGAGCGTTATCAATGTCCAGGCGGATTCTCTCTATTTTTTCAAGAAAGAATGTGTTAAACTTCTCAGCTTGAGTGATCTCACAGTCAGATTGGGGCATAGGTGTGTCCTTTTTCTTGTGCATGACTGTGTCAATGACTCTAAAGAGCTTTTTAGGGTCATGTTTGTTTTCCTCAACCAGGTTGGAAAAATATGCTGATTGAGCAGATTTAAGCATTGAGTTGTATTTGTTCCTCTGAGAGTTATACAACTCCTTGTCAATTTGAGAGCCGGTCTTGCTCATTTTTCTCTCAAGCCTCCTCTTGAGAGATCTTTCCAGCTTTAATTGGTCACTCATCCAAGGTACAGGTTTGCGTTGGGTGACCTTGGCAACTTTGATAGGTGCATGTTTATCCATGAGTGATGTGAGTTCCCTATCATAATAATTTACCATGTCCTCCAGGGATAAATGTTCCCAAGTTGTGTCTCTATCAGTTAGGGATTTGATGTCCCTTCTTAGGGATTCAAGATCTAATCCCTTGAAATTCCTAAATTTGATAGATTTTTTGGGGGGTTTAGGAGGTATAATATCAAGGTAAATCTTAATCATTTTATGATCAGATAAGTATTCATCTACCAGGTGACTCTTCAGGAACTTATTACCCTTAAAGGTAATGATTAGGTCAAGGGTGTTCCCTAACCTATGGGTTGGTTCCTGAACCCATTGTGTTAGATCAAAGGTAGATAGGATATCATTAAACTTAATGACATCAGGCTTTAAGGGCAGGTTGACATGGAAGTTGTAGTCACCAAGGAAAATGACCTCATGACTAAAGGAACCATAATGTGCAACCAACTGGGTGAACTCATCATAGAACTCAGAGTAGGTATATCTATTCCGATCAGATGGTTCAGGTCTGTATATCACCACAAATGTTATCTTTTTTCCCTTCAGTGTGATGGATGACTCCATGAGCTCCATGGTGGTGACTACTGGTTGGTTGGCCCTATTGGTTGTGAAAGGGAGTTCAGATTTGTATAAAATCCCTAATCCTCCCCCTGTGCGACCAATCCTAGGAAAAGACTCAAATTCAAGTGACCCTTCTTTAAGCTCACTTTTGACTTTGTCAGATTTTGAGTCATGCATCCAAGTTTCAGTCATGAACAGGGCATCAAGGTCATGCTCAGTAAAGTAATCTTTTACTGGCAGGATCTTGCTAGATATGCTCTGTACGTTGCAACATCCAATATTTAATGTTTTCTTCCCGTTTCTATTAGGATTTTTAATACGAGAATGTTGTTTATTTACACTCCGTGGCTGACCACGTGGAGCAGAGCGAGCACGTGTAGTCGGAGCCGGCCCCGCAGGCCTCACCACATTATGATTGGCCTGGTCAGACCACGTGGTATGGTTGGGCGTGGCTAGCTGAGGACATTCGTCAGACGATTGTCCTTGGTAGCGTAAACAATGGAACCGATTGCTGTTACAATTGTCATTTTGAATCCTTCTGTGAGGATTTAAGATGGGTTTTGATCGTGGCAATCGTGTCCCGACTGCTAGGGGAGATTGTGAAGGGTACGAGCGAGGACGGCTCTGATTGGTTGATTTTGCCCATGTGATCAAGGTAGGCGTGGTTTCCCAGCTGTCATATGTTTGATCTTGTTTTGATACGAGCGAATATTTATATGCGGTTGAGGGATTATCTAACCGATTATTAATACCCGTTATGTCATAACTTGGGAGAGGAACAGGTAACTCGCCAGAGTCAAATAGATATATGTTCCACAGAGCATCACTGAGGGTAAGATTTTGTAGTATTTGATGCTTGTTTAACTTATCATTAATATGACAGGTGACGGGATAATTGAGGCATGTACTGTATATTGGGCTCAAATTTTCTAGGTGTCTAAGGTCATATTTATTGATAAGGATGAGATTTACATTCTTCAAGTTATTGGTGATGTTTAATATGTCAAGGTGCCATTGGCAGAGAAGAATGCTATTTGTTTTAAAAGAAAGGGGTATATTTGTGCTTTTAATTCCAATTTTATTAAGAGAAGATAGAGGGTATTGGAAAGCATTGCGATCTGACAGTCGCAAGCAAGAACATGCACATTTATACATATGTGGTGAAAAGACATTTTTATTTACAACTATATCTCGTACAGGAATATTATTGTAAGTGTTGAAATCGAAATTGATATCAAGAATGTCTTTTACACTATTTGGCTCTGGCCAAGAATGTCACATATTGTCCACGATTCTTTGTACTCGTGTACGAGCTTTCTTTACGGCGTCCCGGGGCCCGAAGAATTTCACCAATGCCGAGTCATCATCAACATTAACTACTTTGACACTGAGACCATCGATACTGTTCAAGGATCGAATCGTTGCCCCTTTGTGGCCGATTATCCTACCCGCCGCAAGAGAGGTAACAGCCAAGACTTCCTGAGTCTTATTCACGCCTGCAGGCCTTGAGGATTTGTTGACTTGCGGTTTTCTGCTACGACGTGGAGGCACTGGAGAAGAAACGACCATCACATCGTCATCGGAGGTCAGTGGAGGGATGTACTCCACTTTATCAGGAATGACAGCATTGTTGATCGTGTTAATGATCGTGTCCAATGTCTCTTGCAGAGGAGTGCCATCCGGCGATAGTACTTTCGTAATAGATCCCTTGAACAGAGGAATGCGAACGAAGTCAAAACCTACCAGCTCGTGGGAGGAAAGCAGGCTATTTAGCACCATCCATTGTTTTCTCTTGGTGGCTCCCATCGGTGGTGGTGCTGAGATCATTGAAACTGTAGGGCCTTTCGCCCGGATCTTCTCGACTTCATCTATGATGACGTTGAAAAGAGGTTCACCGAGCCCACCGGCCATAATAGACGAGGTGTCCGGGAGAATTATCAAGTGGTCCGCCGCTGTAGTCCTATCGGAGCGAGTGGCCAAGAAGTTAAGATTCTCCGCCGACGTCTTTACCGAGCAGTCGGATCTGACAATGCCTGCCGTAATAGCGTCCCGATGTTGATCTTTGGGTAGGACCACAAGGAGCTGGACACTTTTCTTTGCTTTCGGACCTCTCACATCCGACGAGGATGGCAAGAAGGTATCTAGCAACTCATCCTTTTCTTTAATAGTTCTTAGAGCAGACGCCAACTCGGCAGAGAGAGCCACATTATCGGTCTCGAGCGAGTCTCGGTCTTCAGTCAGGGCTCTGACCCTATCCGTCAGCCGGTTGTTGGAGGCAACGTTAGATTCGTTTAGCCTGACTAAATCATCATATGTCTTTCTCAAGACCGCCAACTCGTCAGCGGGAGAAAGGGTAGGTAGCTCTAGGGCTGCAGGAACTGGTGGGGTATCAGGCGCCTCAGGGCCCGCTTCCAATACGTCTTTTGCAGCTCTTCTAGTAGTGATAGCCATTTTCAGTAGGAGATCCTTTCCGAACAGAGACTGAACAGTAAGTGAAAGATGGCGGGGTAAGTGGGAATTAGATTTGGGGTTATATTTAAACGGATTAATTCTAGCTATGAGCTTGGGTGAGAGTTCACGATATGCAGCTCAGTACAGCAAAACCGTTAATGAAAGTGTCAAAAAGCTGGCCACAGTGTGTAATGTGTATATACGGGCCCAAAATAGACACTGATAATCCGTTAATGTTAACGGTTTAAATGATATTTATATATAGAGTGTATATATGAATGGGATATATACGAAAGAATATAAATATTATATGCCAATAAATATCTTACGTGCCTTTAACACGAATTATTTAGGCAGGATGCTACGATTTAAGCAGCAAGGTTGTCTTTGTCCACAAGCGGGACGAAGGGATGGAATACTATGGGCCTAGGTGGTTAGGCAACGTGTTTTCAATATATAGAAAACAATGATTTGTACCCAGGTGGTTGGGTAGAGCCTAGGTGGTTAGGCAGAGGTTATCTAGGTGGTTAGATAACGAGGAAAAGCTAGGAGGTGGTTCCAAGCTTGCAATGTAGGAATAGATTTGATGTACGTCTTGCACGAGTACAACCAGATCTGCACCTCGAGCGCCGCGCCTTGTCAAGGCGAAGCTAAATCCGACCCTCGAAACAGATCAGATTTTACACCGAAAAACGCACACTGGAGTCACAAGAACGTATAGAAATTGAGACCGAAGTGCGACTGAACAGGTGAGTTTGACAACAGAACGTATAAGATTCGATAGAGCGTCAGAAATTGCCAATAATTATGACAAGATCGGACCAAAATCAAAACACGTCCATGTTACACCTCACGCATGCGCAATCCCATACTGTTGAACACCAATGTCAATAAGACATAGAGCACCCTAGGGCCATGTATTATATGGTCGGAGTTAAGACCTTCCTCTCCATCAGACTTCCCTAACTTTAGCTGCTTAACTCCTTTTAAAACATCATCAACATTTACATTAAACATTACATCATTGGTAATACGTTTATCAATTTCAATTTGCAAACTGCACATATCATTATCATTATATGGCACACTGTTATACAAGTTATCATATTTATCACAGAATAGTTGCGAAATATTTTCATCACCCACAACACCATCAATACTGGAGGGTATGAATTTATTCCTTCCCTTAATTCTACCAACCTCTGCAAACAGATCCCTTGATCTATTCTCAGTTATAGCTTCAGCCATATTGGTCATGCGGATAGTGTCAGCTTGTTTCATTACTTGTCTCACTGCTCTGTGATACTGAGCCCTAGTGATTCTGCGCATTTCTGTTACCTCCCCCTGATGGGGCTGTCCTAGAGCGCGCCACTGGCTATGCCAGAACAGCGCCTCACGTTTGAGGTGTTCCACATGCTGGGACCATCCTGGCACCTTTCTCCTGCCACCAGCGGGCTCATCAGGGGGCACCACTGACGGTATACAACTAGAAGCCTCAATACATGCATGTATAATATCATGATATAATTTACAGAGATTATCTATGTGCTGCTTGCAGCGATTGTCCCTGCACTGAAATACATCTTTATCATAGCATATATTATTTAGCTTACATTCAAGATCAGGAGAAAACCATCCCAATGTTATAAGAGAACCAATCCCTTACCCCATCCCAATGTTATAAGAGAACCAATCCCTTACCCCATCCCAATGTTATAAGAGAACCAATCCCTTACCCCATCCCAATATTATAAGACAACCAATCCCTTACCCCATCCCAATGTTATAAGAGAACCAATCCCTTACCCCATCCCAATATTATAAGAGAACCAATCCCTTACCCCATCCCAATGTTATAAGAGAACCAATCCCTTACCCCATCCCAATGTTATAAGAGAACCAATCCCTTACCCCATCCCAATATTATAAGAGAACCCATCCCTACCCCATCCCAATGTTATAAGAGAACCAATCCCTTACCCCATCCCAATATTATAAGAGAACCAATCCCTTACCCCATCCCAATGTTATAAGAGAACCAATCCCTTACCCCATCCCAATATTATAAGAGAACCAATCCCTTACCCCATCCCAATATTATAAGACAACCAATCCCTACCCCATCCCAATGTTATAAGAGAACCAATCCCTTACCCCATCCCAATGTTATAAGAGAACCAATCCCTTACCCCATCCCAATATTATAAGAGAACCAATCCCTTACCCCATCCCAATATTATAAGAGAACCAATCCCTTACCCCATCCCAATGTTATAAGAGAACCAATCCCTTACCCCATCCCAATGTTATAAGAGAACCAATCCCTTACCCCATCCCAATATTATAAGAGAACCAATCCCTTACCCCATCCTAATGTTATAAGAGAACCAATCCCTTACCCCATCCTAATGTTATAAGACAACCAATCCCTTACCCCATCCCAATGTTATAAGAGAACCAATCCCTTACCCCATCCCAATATTATAAGAGATCCAATCCCTTACCCCATCCCAATATTATAAGAGAACCAATCCCTTACCCCATCCTAATGTTATAAGAGAACCAATCCCTTACCCCATCCTAATGTTATAAGAGAACCAATCCCTTACCCCATCCCAATGTTATAAGAGAACCAATCCCTTACCCCATCCCAATATTATAAGAGAACCAATCCCTTACCCCATCCCAATGTTATAAGAGCACCAATCCCTTACCCCATCCCAATGTTATAAGAGAACCAATCCCTTACCCCATCCTAATGTTATAAGAGAACCAATCCCTTACCCCATCCTAATGTTATAAGACAACCAATCCCTTACCCCATCCCAATGTTATAAGAGAACCAATCCCTTACCCCATCCCAATATTATAAGAGCACCAATCCCTTACCCCATCCCAATGTTATAAGAGAACCAATCCCTTACCCCATCCCAATGTTATAAGAGAACCAATCCCTTACCCCATCCCAATATTATAAGAGATCCAATCCCTTACCCCATCCCAATATTATAAGACAACCAATCCCTTACCCCATCCTAATGTTATAAGAGAACCAATCCCTACCCCATCCCAATGTTATAAGACAACCAATCCCTTACCCCATCCCAATATTATAAGACAACCAATCCCTTACCCCATCCTAATGTTATAAGAGATCCAATCCCTTACCCCATCCCAATATTATAAGACAACCAATCCCTTACCCCATCCTAATGTTATAAGACAACCAATCCCTTACCCCATCCTAATGTTATAAGACAACCAATCCCTTACCCCATCCCAATATTATAAGAGAACCAATCCCTTACCCCATCCCAATGTTATAAGACAACCAATCCCTTACCCCATTCCAATGTTATAAGAGAACCAATCCCTTAAAGAGATGCTTTCTAGTAAATTTAATTATATAGATTATATGATTAAATGATCATAGATGTGTAAATACATTGAAATTCATGGATAAAATAATTATATCAGTAACTATGAAAACACAAACCAACATTTAAAACACATCTTGCAACCCCCCCATAAAATATGATCATTTATTGTAGTCCCTATCAATGACATCATCATGGGGCCCAGGGGGTTTACCGGTAAATGCACATGCAACTCAAGCTGCAATGATCTTCAATTTTCATAAAATGAGTCATAACTTTGCTAATACTGGTCTGTTTGACTTGCTTTTTATACCAATATATTATATTTTTCATGTTCTTTCCGAACTGTTTCTATTCTAAAACTGATAATCGTGCCATCACTAATTTGGCTGCATTGTTGTTTATTTACTAATTAGTCATGTAAATAGGTAATTGCCCCACGATGATGTCGTTCATTTTTGTCCACCACGTGCATCAGAAAAAGCTATATTTCCCCAAAAAAATCATGTTTCCCTAGTGCAGTCATACTAACAGAGCCCACAGATCAATGTGCATTATAATTCTCCTTTATACTTCAAAGGTGTATCAGGGAAGTGAAAGTTGTCCTTTAACCAAAGCCAATGTTATGAGAGAACCAATCCCTTATCCCAACTCTATGTTTTCAGAACCAATAATCTCATCCAACCCGCTATCATCATACAGTTGACATCAGACAAATAACTAAAGCACTCTTATTTCATCATTGGAAACTAACCTTTAACTGTTCTTCATACGCTTGCTTCCAAAGAGGTGTTGTGGCATTTTTTATCCTATAAAAATATCACAGGATTAAAATATGAGATCTGTTCTGCTTAATCAATTTTCAATTATCATTTGACATATTTTATCAATAAATCCTTATAGGGAATGACTAGCTTCGTTTATTTTCCATGCTACATTTTCTAAAGTAGTGCCAAATTCATGCTTTAGGAAATAATGAATAGGCTTACTTTTAAAATTATATTAAATCCTAAGATTTCCATTGTATGAAAAACAAATTTTTACGCCTTACCTTTCTTCAGGAGAAGTTGTATCCATTTTTGGTCTTTTACTACTTTCCTCATTTCTCTCTGCCCAAATAGAAAACAAACGAGTCATATTGTTTTAAGACTATTTAAGAACATTTTTGCAAGATGGTATGTTACATAACTGACCATGAAAAATAGGTCACCCATAAAAAAAAATAGACTCAGATGTCATAGAGATGAACTTGTGTTGTAAATATAGCTGTAATAAATTATATTTTATAGGGGATTTGTATACTGTTTGACTAAAGATGGAAATATGTCAGTATATTGACAATGCCCTTCAGCCTGGTTTTTAGTCTACTCATGTTCAAAGTCAAAAGATTTTATTATGCTCTCATTTTATGTTTTAATTAAATAATATAATTATATGCATTTAAAAGGCATTTTAGGAGTCTTATCAGTACATGAATATTCTTGCTTATAATCTGCCCAATCTGAACCTTTTCATATATAACTACACATTAATCACTCACCTGCATGCCTTTTCACTTGCAATGGGTCAGGGGTAGCTTTCGCATTCTGCAACATTAAAAAATATATTATATTTTATGTACCATTTCAATAACAAGAACTGCTGATCTTTAATACAAAACACAGAAAAGATGAATGTCTGAATCAAATCTTCTTACCTCGACCACCCACATTTCACCATAGCGTTCATGATTTTGAATGGCCCGCTTAGCATTGCGTCGCTCCTCAGTACTTCTATTGTGAAAATACACAATAATGCAGGTATATAATTTACCTTAATTTTGTAATTCTGTAATATTTTATATTTTATTATTATTTATATTTTAATTTAAATAACCTTGCCATTGTTTGGTACTCACTGGCCATGCACAATTTTACTTAAAATGTTGATTAATTCAAGACCTTAAAAGTAATACAAAGGCTGTGTGTACACAAAATAAAGGCTATAGTTGATCAGCTTTTATCAATGTTTTTTCTTTGTAAAATTTGATATTCACGTTCACAATATCAAAGATTGACGACACTCAAAATTCCCTTCAGCTTTGTTTTACTGGGAGTGATAAAATTCTTTCTATTTGAGTGAGCCATGCTGCCATTAGGTTTAAAAATCTGTTGCACATAAACTCTTTCACACACAAATTAGTCTTTCTATTCTTTTCAAGATTCCCAAGCCGATGAGATTTTTTTTACTGTATGTACATCTTTAGCAAAAATATTTATGTATTGCTTTCGCAGCATTCAAAATATTAGTCATATCACCTGTCATGGCTAAAAATATATCTAAATATGCATTGTTCAATGTCCATGACACAAGAGACACCTGGTGGATGACAAATTAAAAATTCAAGCACGCAGTTGTGAAATAAAGGTTATACTTCAGTTTTCGAAAAAAGGCTTCCAAAGGCCCTTTGCCAATGTAAAGGTTTCCCTGCAAGGCTTGCATTTATATACTCTTCCCTATACTTTCCTTAAACTAATATTATACAGGTGACTTTCAAATAATCTATGATTACTAATCTGTGAGTATCTAAACTTACCCCAAGTTTATGAAGGCATGTCCACTTGCCACTGGATATTTTATTTTTCTCGGAAACACACCTATACTTGCCAATTTCTTCTTCAGAGCCTGAAGAATAGAATTGAAAAGCACTTATCTACAACCTTATAATGAACTTTGAATACATTAATTTTTTTGTCAGGACATTTTCCTGATACCAGTATATTTGTTGCTGTTGGAATGTCTTATATTTTGAATGAAATCTACTAATAAAATATGTGTAGTATTTAACAGTAACTAACAATTTAGAACAGCCTTATGGATTTCAGATTATCTATAATTAGTATACATTTCACACAAATAATAATGGTTTTTGCTTTTACTTCTTTTTTCATGCAAGTTTCTAAAAATTATTAAGATTTAGACTTACACTATAACTTGTCCTTTTATCAATGTTTTGAATAACAATCTTGAATATTTCTGTTGTAAACCCCTGGCTGATGTAGGCATACCGAGGGTCTGTCAAGTCATATTCAAAATCTTCACTATCACTATTCTCTTTTTTTGCCAACTCTTGTTCCTTAATCTCAGTACCATCTTTTACATTATCTTCTGCTTTGGCATTCTGATTCTCATCTTCTGCTTTGGCATTCTGATTCTCATCTTCTGCTTTGGAGTTCTGATTCTCATAGTCTTTGTTTTGTTTGGTTATGTCCATCTCTTCCTCTTCCATTACTTTTTTACTTGTCTCTGTCTCTTTCTTCCCACCAGTCCCTTCCATCTTCACATCATTGTTGGTAATATTATCTTTATGTATTGTCATGTCTACCTCTTCTGATTTGGGATCATTATCATGTTTTTCCTGGATTACCAATACTTCTCCTTCTTTCTCCTTTATTGGTGCTGATATTTCCATCTGTTTTCCTTCATCTTGAGTGTTTTCTTTTGAAATTTCCATTCTGAATTTGCCTTTAATCAATTGTCTGGTATTTGCTGTCAATCGTTCTGATGTCAAGAATTAAATCAACAGATCTGAAATGAACAAAGAATATTAAAAATCAATTTTGCAAGGTTTATATTCTTGATATTAATCACCATGCATTAGATGCCATTTCAAACACTTATCAAAAATACTAAATATCTCATTCTTGACTTTTTTAAAGTACCGGTAAATAAAAATATCAAATTCCAGGATACATTTCTGTGAACATAATGAGGTAAATAGTGGAACTAGTCAGCTGCCAAATTAAATTTGAGAGGTTTGGATGAAAGTTTTTGTTTGTGTGACAAAGTTCTGTAAGTTCTGGCATTTTAGTAGAGTCTCAAATAAATCTCATTCTCTAGTGTGGATAAATTAACCAATTAGTCTAAATATACAGGTGTAAAAATAACAAACCAATCAGAAAAATCAGCCTGGTTTGAAGCAGAAGGGGACCATGTGCAGTGGCCTGTACCAGTCTCTATTAATACTTAGAGGATTGAGATGGAACACAGTCTCAGGCCTTCCCAAGTTCCTGTCTTTTCGGAGCAGAAAATCATAGTTTTCTGTTCCATTCCAGTCAAATCCATACATTTCTGGTCTCGCTGTTCACTATTCATTTCCAATCTGCGCATTCTAAACCCTTGCTGTATTAAACACACACTATCCGTTCATTTCCAGTCTAATCCATTTCTTATTTGACAAGTTTGCAGGAATTAAAATATGTTTGTGTGCAAGATATTATAAATTTTATCATTAAATGTTGTTGAATATATTGACAATAACAGAACAGATTTTTGGTGTCCAAAGTGAATCGTTTGCTGAATCATGCCATACACTTCTTTGAATCTTCTCACAATTATTTTTCAAAATTATTATTTATTTTCGAGATTTTTTGGCATTTTCTATGAAGCTAAGATGCTCGTCATGGTCATGATCAACTGGAAAGGCTAAACAGATTCATACAGATTGAACAGAAATGCAGGGATTGACAGGAAAACTGCCTTGAAATGGTCATGAAAGACTGCCTTAGCTACAATTCAAGACAAAACTATCAGGAAAGTCTACGTCTGGGCATCCGTGGGTCTCAATTTTTGGCCGAAGTCAAACTCAAAGACAGTGGCAAATTACAATAATATTGGGTGTCTCATGTGAACATTGATGAAAAAAGTTAGGGCTGCTATCAGTCTCATCCAAATCAGCTCTGGGGCCTAATTAAAGGTACATGATAACAAGTCCACAGTAATGCAAGTAATATTTCATGCTATGCTATACTATACACTGTAAATGTGTAATACAGTATGCATGGTATGCATGTATCTATAGGTGGATGCCATGGGCATGTTAGTCAGTACGTAGTGGGAAAGTATCGGGATTAAATTATTTCTAATTGACAAGCCTTGGACGGAGTAGTGCATATTGTCTGAAGTGAATAGAACAAGCATAAACTAAGTTACGTGTTGATACCTTGATAAACTACAGACTGCTATTTGTCCTCGTGTTATTTTTTCTTCCAGCTTGTCAGTTGTGACCCATGCTGCACTTTCTGAAGACTTTTGGCTCTCAGTTGGAATTGACCAATAGAGGTGAGTGATACAAATCCTAAACCAATCAGAAAGCTTGTCTCATAATTTGTGGGAAAGATCCAAGATGGAGGCAACAGTTGACAAACTGGAAGCGATGGTTTGTTTATTTTAACTATAAATACCAATAGCAAGTGTTATTTCATATAAAATTATAACCGATAGTGAGTTTGTGATATAAACGATACTTTTTATACATTTGTTTGGAAATTATACATTTCAATAACTGGATTAGGAGCGCTTATATCTGAGCGATAATATGACAACATAGATTTTTTTTACATTTAGTTCAAGAAAACAGATTCAGACGTGGATTATTTAAATCGGAAGATGGACGCAGAGTTTGCTAATAAAGATTCGCCAGAGGGCGATCCAGAAAAGGTAAAGATTTCATCATCAACATCTGATCAAAGTGAGAAACATATTCAGGCCTCACTAACCATTTTTCTATGCTGCAATCCTTAACTTAAGTGAAGGTGTTCAAATGAATTATGGTCAAAATAGCCGCGATTCCAAGTGGACTGCGGTATTGAACTGTCACATTAAACCGCGGTCAAGCTGCTCAATCTGCGCAATTTATCAATGTACATTATCTACAATTGTAAATTAGAGAATATGTGAGCCTTAACTTTGCTTAGAAATGCATTTTATTTACGTTTTGGAAGATTAAATGGCCGCCAAACTTGAATGCGTAGTTCTAATTTTGGGCCTGGGTGAAAAGTGAGAATATTCACCGAATCATATGCCAGACAGTTGGTCTAATTATGGCGAAAAGTAGCTTATTAATATTAAGATTAGCAGATGACCCTTTTAGATAATTTACATTGAAATATTATCCAAATTCAGCTGCTTGACCGCGGTCTAATGAGTCAGTTGAATACCGCGGTCCACTTCGGATCACGGTTATTTTGACCAGGTACCGTTCAAACTTAAGTTAAGTGTTGTGCTGAAGAATTATGTATTGTGATATGAAGGTGACTGTCCGGAGGTGACTGCGCAACTGAACTGCTAAATCAAGGCACGTCAGAAGTGTAAATTGTCCACAATTAGGAGAAAATGTGAATTTAGCATTGCTTTGACAGCATACTATTAAAACCGATTGCCAATCTCCATGTTTTTTACCCCCATTGAAAAGTAGGGTTTCGAAAAGTACACACCACCCGGGGAGTTACTTTCATAGTCAGCGTTACCGGGGAAGCTGTGTGAAATAGGGCCCTTTTGACTGATATTTTCCCTAAGACAGGTTAAGATATTTTATTATTTTTTCCTAAAACAGGATACTACGTTTCAAATTTCTGCTTAAAACGGGGATCACAATCCCCTTTTCCAGACCTCCTAATTCAGAGCATGTTTTGTCACCTTCATCCTAATCCAGGTTTGACTGTTACCTTCCCTTATGATTTTTTTTCTATTGTGAGGGTCCATACAGGGACTGGAATAGTGTTCAGAATTGTACCATTTTTACATATATTTCAATCCTAAATTTCCCCAAGTTATTTTTTGTAACACGGATGGTTCCTTTTTTGAAAGTCATTGACATTGACCGACAGGCAATGACTTTCAAAAAAGGGAACTATCAGTGTTATTCTGTGATCGGTATGAGCATGGGAATGTGTAGTCCTTTCGTGTGGGTTGTAAATCGTTTTTTTTTTGTGTGGTCAATATTGCTTAAGCAACTTACGCCACTGTAGTGTTCATCATGTGCATCCAATAGGTTCTTATATGCGCATGCGCACGCATATGAATATGTTTCTATAACATGTAAACAAAGATAAAGAAGTGTGTGAGGATAAAAGTTCAAGTTGTCGACATCGTCGTCTCCAATCGGTGCGCAATATTATCAATTAATATTGAAATAACAAATATCGGACGTAGCAGATCGATTTTAATTGCGTTTTAATTGATAAATAAAGGTATCTACCCAATATTATCACCAATTATGCTTCGCAGGTCAAGAATTTCTTCACAAAGTAAAACGTAATACGATGTAAGTGACGTCCTCGAAATAACAGACATCAGACGTAGCGGATCGTTTTTATTGCATTTTAAATGATATATAAAGGTATGCTATACGTATGAGTAAATCCCAGTCCAGAGGTTGCTCTTGTGTATAAGACGGCCCCCCAAATATTAACTGAGGGTTTGGGTACGAAAACCTTGTCTTATATACGAGTAAATATGGTATTTCAATATGGTAGTTCAAATTTGGTGTAAATCAAAGGATTAGAACAGAAATAACAAGCAAAGTTCTGATTGATGAGATGCATTAGTGCCTGAGCAATATTAGAGAGTATTACGTCATTGAGACTGAAAAAGCACAGCTTTGTGCATGATTGTGGCAGAATATTCGTTCATATACCAAATTAAATGTTTTTGAAAGATGAACAAAGATATTTTCAACTCCCCCATCAGTTTGCAATAATTGCTTCATTTTTTTTTTAATTTTTGTTTTGTTTGTTTTAATTTTTGTTTTGTTTGTTTTAATTTTTTGTTGTTGTAATTTTTGTTTGTTTGTTGTAATTTTTGTTTTGTTTATTGCAATTTTTGTTTTGTTTGTAAATTTTTTTCCATCCGTGTTACATGTGGAACACCACATTTTCTATGACTATCTATGTCAGTTTTATATGTTTCTTGATCAAAGGAACATTTATATTCAGTGACTCATTTGAGTAATCATCACACCTTGGCTCCTAGGTGGCAGCATTGCCTAGGTATAGCATTTCACATCATGTAAACATCAAAGGCACAAAAGGTAATGTGTGATACATGATCACATGATAAAATATAATGGAAGCTTTAGCAATATCAATCAGATATGATATATTTTCATGAGTTATCAAGGAAAATCTGTTGATTCTTATATAATCAATACTTAGATATGTCTTAGCAAAGTCATTCAGTAAGTGTTTGAGATCATGACAATGGCAATACATTTATAAATGAATACATTTATAAATATGATAACAACAAATAGAACAAAGATCAGATATGATATTCATATTTTCTATTAGTTATCAAGGTCACTCTATCAATTTTATATAAAAAAAGAAAGGCAGGGGCCAGTAAGGGAACAGTCTGTCTCAGATGTGGTAGCATCATGAAGGAGTAGAGAGATTCCAGCATCTGTTTCACGAGTTTCACGAGTGTACCAGATAAAAAAAATTGCCATGATTAGGGATGGGCCCGTTACTAATTTGGCGGGATGATACCGATACTGATACTTTATAAACAATACCAATACTTGCACGATACCGATACCTAACAATTGAAAACAACACACCTGAACTTCAATAAACTCAATAAAGAACGTATATCGTATTATCCCTAATAGTCCTGTCTAAAGCCTATCTGCAGACCAGGCCTTGGTGACTGGGGTAGTGGAGCTGCAGACTTCCAATCCACAGGGGCTTGCTATCTCAGTGATTAATATACAAACAGTACTCATAATTTCACTTGCAATATGCATTCAAACATATCAATGAAAACACACACCCCTTGTAATGTTTGCCACAAACACTTGAATATTTCTCAATTTCACATGATGCTACACTGTAAACAACTCCTCATGTTTGCATCAATGTGTAAGATCTGACACCTGAATCATGCTGAATGCTTGGTGAGGGTCACATGTGGGTCACAGTATGGTGCCCAGTAGCACACCCCAGCCTCTTGTAACTTAATTGGTTAATTACCCTAAAGGCATGTGGTCAAGTGGGGGAACTTCAGGGCTCAACACTGATTATAATAGATAATACTGTAGTTTAGTACAGTACCGGTTCCAAGAATCGGTTCAAGTAGAAAGGACCGGGACGGTTCCAAAACATTGGAAACCCGGGACTCTTCAGTACCAAGACCCATCCCTAGCCATGATTGCAAAATGCTCCACTTATAGTGGTATGCAAACTCTGAAATCATGACCATCTACCTTGTGTATTATTTGATATCAAATAGCTAAAGCTTGGTATGATAATCTTGCTGTAAACCTGCATAACCTCATTTTATTGCAGGCAACTTGACCAGTTAAATTCTGCCTGCATTCATTTGTTTTCTTAATTTTTGAATATTATTAATGCTTGATTGCAGATGAACCCAGGAAAAATGCTGCAGAAAATTGCAGAAATTAAGCAGGAGTTTGCAGCCATTGTGAAGGAGGCCGAGGCAATAAAAGAAGCACAAAAGGTAATTTACCAATATTGTGATAAAACTTAAGTAATTGGAATTTCCTCATCCAGTTGGGTTAAATACCTGGAATAAATATGTATGCTTTCTCAGATAATTCTACCTGTATACAAGATAACTTGCATTGTTGCATTCTAAAAAGTTGCAGAATCAGTGAATGTCACTTAGTGACCTGATAATAACATCACTCGTCTGAAAAATAGTCCTCTGGTGGTGGCGAATAGCTACTTCAAACCCATCCTTCAAGGATAAAAGGATGGTGTAGAATGGTCAGGACATTTTGAAAAAAAACTTATTTTGTCAAAATTTGGAAGACATTGTGAAATGAAAATATCTGTGAAGCTATTACTTACCTCATAGGCAATATTTTAGTGGCCCAAATACTAATTATGTTAAAGAAAATAAAAGTAAGAAAACATTTATTACAGGCAAAGTTTCAAATGATAAGGTCAAGACCAATATGGTTTAAAGTACAATATAAGGTTACGAATAGTATATGTTGTTCTGAATCCCATTCTGTATCATTTTCTTTTTTTTTAAATCTTGAGATTGCAACATAAATAATTTTGAGAAATTTGCAAGTAATTTAAGTATTTTGATTAGATTAGAATAAGCATATTTTGATTAGATTTTTATATTTTTAATAGATTTCTATATTTTGAATCCTATATTATGAATAGATTGTTATATTTTGATTAGATTTGTAATATAACTGTAATATAATTTGGGTATTTCACTGAATTTGGGTATTTCTGAAAAATGTAATACATCATTATAGGAAGCCATGGATTTCTTCAGAGGAGAACTGATGACAGTGGTTGAAACTCTGACGAAGCTTCAGGAGAACATGGGAACAGAGGTAAATTCACACCTCTAAAAAAGTCTATCTATCTTTCAGGAGTTCTGAATTTCTATCATACCATATTTAGAATCAGTCCCAAATTTGTCAAAAATGACAAAACCAGAATTCTGTTAGATGATGCTTGTAACATACAAAATAAATCATGCATACATATTGGGATTACCGGTAGTGAATAAAAAAAAAATCCAGTGAAAATGACCTTGTCATTGTTTAGTGACCTTGTCATTGTTTTCAGACTAATAATCCGGCAGAGCTCAGGGAGGCACAGGCACTACTAGGATTGCCCCAGAATGCAGTTGATGAAACTCCAGATGAACCCCAGGGGGCAGCAGGGGAAGCAGCCATGACAGCTTTACCCTCTCCGGATGAGGCTCACTCTAAAACTGCTCGCTCTGGTAGGACTTAGAATATTTCGTCTTGTTAGAACAGCATCATTTATCATATTTTTAAAGATATCTCTCTGCAAACTTGGATTTTCATTCCTCAGCCTAATCAATGTCCAATTATTCATCTCCTGTCAAATTTTTAACCAATCAGATTGAACCTGACCGGCAATGAAAAACAATGATTCTTTATTCCTGGCCCTTATCTTATAAGTCAAATAGGAATCTTATGTCAGTATAAATTTTATATTAGATTGAGATCCCTTGGATATATATTTGTTTTCAAAATATAAATGTAAACCTCATGCTGAAGTTTTTATAAGTTTTTAGGATCTTTTAGGCTTTGCCTGTCACACTTCTCTCATGAGATGATATTTCATTATTAGATGAGATGAGTAACATAATGTTATATAATGAGATGATGTTATCACATAATGCTGTTTTTGAGATGACATAATATAATTTTATGTTATAAAATGGTGTATGAGATCTATCTTCATCTTTTTTCAGAACCAAGCAAAGTACAATCTGTAAATGAATCACCTTATGACCTCCGAAGTAAAAGTAATGAGTTAATTGAAATCAGTGAAGAAGAATTCCTCACAGTATCTACAATAGTACGAGGAAGAGTGAAACTGTGTGACATTAATCAGGTAAGGTGCATACATCTTGAAGGGTATCTGGGCCAGAGATTGGGAGACAAATATTGAAGAATTTTATCACACAGAAAGAATGATTAAATTAAAATGACTGAATTTAGGATTATGCAGGAAAATAACTTCTTTGTTCTTATTGTTGCACTACACTTTTTAATGGGAAAAAATAGTCCCAGGTTCCATCACCAAGAAAATAAATCTTGTAGGCAGCTGAGACCCCACATAGTATACTTATTACACCAGAAATGGTATCCCAAAGTGGACAAAATAAAATATAAATACCAAAAATGTTCCCTCTACACTGAAAATGTTTGGAGAAACATTTTATTCCTGGCCTTACTGTATTTTTCCTTCACATATGTAAGTTTGAAATGAATAAAATTGACTTGTGCCTATGTTTTATTTGTAGACATACAAAATATTGTGGCAGCATTTCAAAGAGGAGGGAAACAGGTAAATAATCAATATACATGTAACACTAAAATAACAAAGCTAAAATAGATACATTATGAAATAGCCTTATGAAATAATCTCAGAGATAGAAATACTAATCAATAACAAAAATCATAATTTTTTCTTCCTGAAAGTAACAGTATTCAATTTTCATAAATAAGATATGGATATTGCTTCCAGTGATGCACTGTCTCCCAGCGACATGTTCAAGATGGGTTTGAAGGTGACTGGTCAGACAGGAGAAGCTAAACTCAAGGTAAGAGACACTGAAAATATTTGAGTCATAGATAAGTTAAGATATAACATGGTCAGAACATGGTTTGTTTAACAAGATAATGGCTGTGATTTATGTGTTCTTGACCATGATCAAGCGTTTGCCTTTTATCATCAACAATATTCTTTTTTGTCTTTCCAGGTTTTACGGTCACTGAAATTGTTACAAATTTCAAAGAAAGGGGAGGTTCAACTGACGTGAACATGTATTGTTTTTAGAAATGGAAAATTCCAAGTGTTTGTATATATGTGCATATATATTGTAACTACATATATCTAAATGTAAAATTTACTCCTGTGAGAATGATTAAAATATGATAGTATGATATTATGTTTAAAAGACTGTATATAATATGTAAATATCATAGACCATTTGTGTTCATTGAAATACTGTGCATTTTTGGGGTGAAAGCAATACCAAACAAAAAGATTGATTGATACATTATATGCTGTATGTTAAATGATTAATTGATACATCTAATGCTATTTGGACAGCTGCATTCCCAGATTTCTAGCTTGTTTATGTGAAAATGTTGCATCTTTGGTTGATTTTTGCAAATTAAATTTCTGATTGCGATTCTAGCTGTGAGAGAAAGTTAGACTTCATGGTCTATCAACTAGCCAATATCAGTGGTATTTTGCTTTACTGTGCAATCTCCCAATATCAAACAGATGATACCTGTGTACTGAAAATAACTATTTCTGACTTTCTGTCCTACTTCAACATTTAATGCTTAGATAGCAATACATTATGTATCTATGGTTATTCATGAGATATTCTTTCTAATGTTTAGAATGGAATGTTACAGCATCTCTTGTGCCATACTGTAACAGACATAGAAGATAACTACAATATCCATATTATCTGTGAGAGATTTGTCCTCCCCAGAAGTGATCTTTTTCATTTTAAGGTTAATATTCCTATATTTTGTGTAAAAATGTTTGAGTTGTTTAATCCCTTTTTTTTGTTTGAAGGAGATTATTTTAATGTTTTTATATTAAAACCATTAAATAATTTGTCAAATATGCCAAATATGTAATCTGTATGAATGATGATGTATGATAAGGTATTAAGCATCAATTCTACAATTTGGTGTGTTGAAAGTTTAGCCACATGAACATTAAAATTATAATAGAGTAATTATATAAGTTGCTATAAGACACTCCCAGCAAAGGTTTGTTTGAGCCATAAGCTGCATGTCACGGGTAAACATGGGAAGTGTGAACTTTGTTTGACCTTAATTGAGGCTCAAAGTGGGGTAGCACTGTTTGACGTCATTCTGGCACTATCCGAAGGACAATACATTTCATGATGTCATAAGTATGTTGCAATACTTTTATGACGTCATTTTATCTTTCAGTGCCTCTATGACAACACTCCACATAATAATGACGCCAAGAAAGAAGTGTGCTTTCATAAATGGGCAATTGATTAGGGTCTTGTTAGAATAGAATTAAAAGGCAAACATGGGGATGCATCAATAAAATAGAAAATAGACATGAAAGACAATTACATTTATCACCCATATGTAAATTTAAACGTTTTTGCAAAATTGGTGCTTAATCCCTTTAACTTTTGTAAAGTTTTTAAAGAATTATGGCAGTATTACAATCAAAAGAAGTTTAGTTTCATAAAAATGAATGAGATCGCAATTGTTTCTTAAATATTTTGATTTATCATGAATGATGATATCTAGATATTGTAAACATTTATTTCTGACAAACTTGGAGATTTTCATAATGTGTAATTTGGTCAGTGTAGGCTGTGCCGATCGCAGGATGAATAAATCAATGTTTTAACAATTAAGTGTCAAAAATAGAAGGTGCTGTCAGAAAGCATTATATATCTGTATGAAAGTTTTAAAAAATGTTCAATTTAAATGAAATGAGATGGCAGCATTAATGATCCAGACATTTTGTGAAAAACTGAACTGTTGTTGGGACAATACAATGTTTTTTAGGCAAATTGATCAATAAATATAACAACTTAGCTGAATAGTTTCAATGAAGAATTTATTATTGCCAACAATGTTGTCCTTATTACTATTTCCCATTGTGCATTGATTTTTCATGTTCAAGACTTGTTCCTCTTAATTTATATTGCCATTATCTGGGATCATGGTAAGCTTAACATTTTGTCAGCCAAGGGTTGGTTGAGAAGCAAGACCTTTCCGAATCCTCTCTCCCAGGTGAAATGTATTTGAGATACTAATAATTTAGGATTAGGGACATATTAAATCCACTTTTCAACAGTAAAGCAATAAAAATGGTGAAACTGGATTCTCTGTGGAGTCTCTGGTGTAAGGCAAGAAGTCTGACATTAAGATTTACAACATGAAAAATAATTAATTAAGGACATGATAATTTTATTATTAGAATTTTCTTGATATGAAAATAAAGTGGAAAACAAATAAAACCAAGGGAGTGAGTTTGTCCAGGTTATAATACTTTTGTGAAAGGGCTTGCCTGGTTTTAGTCTTGTTGATATTCATTTTAAATTTTGGATTTTAAATTTGGAATGAGTATAAGACTGGAACAGGAATTCAAGCCTGTGAATTATTCATGTGTTTGAGCAAATTTTTGAGTAAACCCTAAGCAGTGGTGCAGTTATTAAGAGTACAAAATTATCAGTTATTTGACAAGGTCACGTGATGTAGATGAATTAATGTTCTTGTTGAAAGCATTTGGATATAATTTCTACCACCAAATAATTCATAAATGTACAGTTTCCTAAACCCATTATCAATATCCATATTACTAGATCTTGTTCTGCCCCACTCCTCAATGCTGTCAGCAGCCATGTGGCTATTGGTATATGTTTAAATCCTAAATTTGTAGTTTATTACCACCAATCAGCAAAACCACCAACCAACAGGTGTACCAACTGGATATTTGGCTTCAAGAAGATCAAGTGACTAAAACTTTATATCTTCAATTAAAACAAAAAACATGTTTGTGAGGCACAAAGTCGGCACTTCACTTAATGCATGTCAAGGTCATGAATATCTTATGTTTGGTGGATGTAGATGATATTTGGTGCAATTCATGATACAATTTCACACATGAGCTGAGACCCGTGCCTAAAGGGTTAACCCGTTGTCCTTGTAAATCTGTGACTGGGTGGGTTGTCATGTCAAGGACATGCGACATGACAATTCAGTGAGGCAGCACTATATCTGCTACAAGTAGGTCTCACGAAATGACTGAAATAATGTTGAAAGTAATGTAAAACCCCAAACAAACAAATCATCAAGAGTCTCAGCTAAACAACAGGTTCCTGGAGTTTGAGGGAAAGGTAGACCAGTTCCTCAGGCTTCCTGGAACCTTTCACAAATCAACTTTTTCAATTTTCAAAATAGGTGGCTCATTTCTAGTCTCTTCCTGCACTGGTGCTTCAGTAGCAACATCTGCTCCACAGTCTGCATATTATTAGAGATCTTTGTTTGAGGTTTAAAGTTTAAAAGATTTATTCACCACAGTTGATACAGCTTTGATTTTATCCTTTTGTAAAAAACTTGGCCTGTTCAATAGTTTTTAGCTCTGCTGACTTTGAAGTCGCACAGTTGTAGGAGTGGGAAAATGTTTGTCCATCCATCTGTCAACATTTCTTTAACAATCTTCTCCAAAACAACCAGTAACATATATTTCATATTTTATACAGAGGTAGATATAGAGGTGAAGATTCAGATTCCTTCAAATCTTAATGATGTCACTATTGACCTTTGTGCAGTCACAATTTTTGTCATGTCTTAATACAGTCTCCCATTTTTCTTGCCACAGACTGCTGAAGTGTGTGAATAATATTGCATCAGCTTGTGCTTTGCTTCTCTCCCTTTCATACTTCCAATGCTTAGCCCAACTCCAAATATTTCAAATAAATCATGCATATTAGTTGGAACAGCCCTCCCAATGGTCCATGTTGTGATATTCGCAATTCAAAATGGCTTCTTCTGTGCAGCAGTGAATGGCTTCTTCTGTGCAGAAAAACAAAGACTACCTGCAAAAAAGTGATAAATTTCGAAGGATGCGGCATGCACTGAGACATGCAAGAATAAAATTGGCACGGCTCTGTAGAGACAATGTTGAAGATGCACAAATAAAGTTATTGGACCATGCATATTGATTTACATTATGAAAAACTGTTACATTTTAAATTGTATTGTCAATAAACATTTCTAACTTTATATGACAATTTTCATTCAGTTGTGAAATTCAATAATGCTGAAACAATGCAAGTACATGGTTCAGTTTTTTAATTTTAATTTGGATATATTTATTTACATTTTGTACATGTTTTTTTTTTTTTTTTTTTTTAAATTGTCAATTTAAAAAAAAATGTTTTCTTATGTACATCTAAAAAATAATCTTTACTATTTTGTTTCTTAATTTACTTGTGAATATACATAGTGGGAAAATATAATATTTTAAAATACCTTTTAGTTGTGACTCAATTTTTTCACCGTTAAAATCTATAAAGAAATGACCATTGCAATATGTTTTTTTTGATAATTTACACTGTTGAGTTCTGTTTATTGATATGGTCCAGTTCATATGTCAAATGATGTGGCCCAACACACATTTTATTGTGGCATAAATGACTTAGTTCATAATGAGTCACATCCAGGCACAAATTGTTCTGTATGCAATACATAATGTGGGTGGGATTAAAATTCTTAGATAGGTCAAATTTTCCTCTAAATCTTTGGGTGTTTCATTTGTGGATACCCACTCCCACTTTTTGACTTCTCCCATTCTAAACATCTGGTTCTATCATTTAATATTGAAAAATCCTCGATCCTTGTCATGAGAAATGTCTTTTCTTCTTTATTGAGAAGCGTAGGATCAAATCTACTTGTCATATTTGAATAGCTGTATAACTTGAATTTCTGGCCAAATCACTGCAAATGATCACAAGAGTGAATGGTAGTGAAAACCTTCAATAAATATCGTTAAAATCACTGTGAAACTCAAATAAAATAGTTGAATAAGACCAGAATTAAACACATTCAACTTCACAATACGAATGCAATTGAAAAATCAACAAATGCTTAAACTGTGAGTCTCTGAATGCAGCTGAAAAGTGCAAAAAACATTAATCACACGTCTGGGCTATATGGTCTCACAGGAGTTATTAATGGCCTATTTTGGGTGTAAATTCAGACATGTAGATTTCCATCTCAAATATTATTTTTCAAAAGGGGTGTCATATAATTATTTTGCCCTAAATGTATCAAATACATGTTTATTTCAATTTTGTGAAAATATTAGGGTAGGTTCACTGCAGAAATTTTGTGGTAGATGCTCAAAAAGACATTTTACAAAAAACGCAATCTTGTTTTTGTCCCATTTTGACTCAAAAAAATGATGTCAAATATGTGGTATATGAATATTTGGTTCTAGTTCACACCAACTACCATATAACAGCATCAATCACAATTAAATAATATTCCCAGCCTTAACACATTGTTTTAAACTTTATTTGGTATATCTAAAATTTTAATATTGGTTGCCATGGCAACTATTTTCACGATATGTCAATTTTTTACAATGGGACTATTTAACACATACTACCAGAAGTGACCTAATTACTCCTGTGAAACCACATTTACATTTTTTCCACTTTTTACCCAATTTCATCATCAAAACCCTCACCCCTGCCCATCCTAAAAGTGGTGACATTTGCAAAGCTTGAAGGGTATGTAAAGTTATTATTCAACTCGACCAAATGGTGCTTCATTAGCTCCAAATATGTACAAGAAAGTCTTTTTTTTTAAAAAGAATTTGCATAGTTTCCTTTTTGAAAATGATATTTATATTTTCTCATCATTTTGAAGTTGCCGTAAATGTAGAGTACAGTGACTGACATCTGTCTGAAACTGGCAGTTGAAACTCAGACATTTTTAACACAGTCAAACATATAGCATACCTTTCTTTTGTGCATAAAGTTATTAATTTTCATATATTCTACATTTGCAAAAAAATATTCAAATTCTATGTTTATTTATGCAGTTGAGGTTGTACATATCGCTCCAAAATTCTGTGTTATAATACCCACCACTAATCGCAATTGAGCTGAATGTTGTATCTCACATGTTATCTTGTAATTCCACTGTCTTTCAAAATGTTAAAAAGTGTTTATTTGTTTTCACGGCACAAGTGATGTGTCGGAAGCCATGATGACTAAGGTAGTTAATATCACAGGTTGCCAGAGAGTGAAAGTCCCCAGCCCCTCTCTGTCTCAGTCTTATATATTAACTATTAACCTATATAAAAGTAGTGATGGAAGTAGAAGTTGTCGTAAATGTAGACTACACTGACTGGAATATATTCTGTTTATTTATGCAGTTGAGATGTCCGCCAGTCTGGTCTGTGACACTGACAGCCAGGCCTGAGATCTGCAGGCCCCTCAGAAGTACATATCCTCCAAAATTCTGTGTTGAAATACCCACCACTAATTGCAATTGAGCTGAATATTGTGTCTCACATGTTATCTTGTAATCCCACTGTCTTTCAAAATGTTAAAAGTGTTTATTTGTTACAAAGTATTAACCTACCGTAAAATATAAAAGTAGTGGTATTGCTCTGGCTGCCTGTGGTGGAGGTCGAGACACGTGTGACCTGAACCCTGGATCTACACCCTACAGTATTGAAATTCAACACTGCTATAAATTTCTAACGTGTACATCAGCTGGACTGGCTGATCATGGGAGTTACTATCATAGAACTCAAAAAAACAGTGTATCATTTTCTTATTGCATCACCCCACAGCCAGGGTATCATTTTTAACTTTGTATCATCCCTAAATCAGGATATCAAAACTTAAGTCAGTCATAAATCAGGTTCTGGGTTTTCAATTCCATCCCAGCCTCTATGGGTTTAAATTATGAGAGTATCTCCCCTGGGTGATGTGTGGATTGGCTCTGGTCGTCTCCGTTCGCTTATAGTATACTGGTCTGTTAGAACAGAGCGTTTCTTATAACAGATTTCCTCTCGGTCTAAGACCCTGTATACAAAAAAATGTTCCTTCAGGTTTATCAAACCAAGAAAGTTCAAAATCATTTGTAACATAAAAAAAAATAATTTGGACACCCTCAAAAGTGTTTTTGGGTTTTGTTTTTTTAAGTCACGCCAACAACCATTCATGTCAGGAAGCAGAAATACATCTAGCTACACAACATGCTTTCTTTTGATTTCATTTTGCAAAGTTTTACTGCTATAATAAACAAATCATTGACTGATTCGGCAGTATCAGAAAACATGAAAATTGCCATCATTGTGCCTCTCTTGAAGAAAATAGGTCTTGAACTCACTAAGAAGAATTCCGCATTTAGTAATGAACGGCCTTACTGACAAATTCCAATCTGCCTACAAAGAATATCATAGCACTGAAACTGCCTTACTGAGGGTACAAAATGATATTCTGCGTGATATGGACAACAAGAGGTCAGTGATTCTATTATTGCTTTATCTCTCTGCAGCCTTTGATACCATTGACCATCAAATACTATTTGATAGACTGGAAGCAAGATGCAAAGTCAGTGGTCATGCTCTTGCCTGGATCCGGTCATAACTGTGTAACAGGAAGCAATGCGTCAAGGTAGGGTGCCACAGTTCCTCTCCCAAACCCATAAAGTATGGGGTCCCACAGGGATCAGTCCTGGGTCCCATTCTCTTCACTGTGTACATGTCTCCGCTGGCCGATACCCTGGCTAAATACAGACTCAACTACCATATTTATGCAGATGACACCAAGATCTACATCCCTGCTGATCACACATCAGATCAACGAGTATACATCAGTAGACAGAAACTGGAACAATGTGTCAGGTCAGAGCATTCTTGATCTCAAATAAGATGAAAATTAATGATGATAAAACTGAGATGCTCGTCTGCACTGAAATATATGGTACTAATACTGACAATATCACTAATGCTGTCAGAGTGGATGATACTGATATCACATTTAGTAAGTCAGTGATCGACCTTGGTATCATATTTGACTCCACAATG
Source organism: Amphiduros pacificus (assembly GCA_949316495.1). Lineage (NCBI taxonomy): Eukaryota > Metazoa > Annelida > Polychaeta > Phyllodocida > Hesionidae > Amphiduros > Amphiduros pacificus. Next base: position 49,241,494 of record OX439001.1, on the reverse strand, counting down.
GACATGAAGGCACAAATCAAGAAAATGTGCTAAAAGGGACATTATCACATCAGGAATCTGGCAGCTATTAGACATTGTCTAAAGGAGAAGACTGCTGTTACATCAACTCAGGATTTTGATACATCTACCATACATCTTTTTAATTATTCTCCAATGTTGTTTGCTGATTCATTTCTTTTTATCTTCATTGATATGAACAAGTGGAAAATCAATCTAACATGATCTAGATTAAACAAGGAAAACAGCTGCATTGTCATCCGTATACATGAGCACACATGGGATAAAATGCATATAAACGATTATTAATTTTGGTAATAAGTTTTTCAAAGTTTTTGGAATGTTAGAATTGAGTGACTTAAAACAAAAGACCAATAATTGTTTCTTCCAGATTTGTTGGTACACAACTCCCTGATGAATTAAGTTTACTATCCTAAACCTACTGTGTGCATCTGAAATATATGCAAAAGATCCCAGATATCATTAATCACATGTTCCAGGTAGACAATCAACAAATGGACAATCTTTTTTATACTTTCGACCTCAAAATATTCATATCTGATATTACAAAAGTCAATGCCACTTATATCTCGTCATTGTGTTGAAATTTATCTTGCATTCGTAATGTTGGATGCTTGAATCTGTTTATTTTTTTACATAAGGCTGGTTTATGATAAGATTAAGTGGTAGTGTCATGTTAGTGACATGTATAGCAAAATAGACAAAAATATTCAGGGGCTGGACCATTATTCTTCAAAGTGGGCGAAAAGAAAAATCCTGATTTTTTTCGTCTTGGACAAGGCCAATCAATATATCATAAATTTATTATAAATGCTCATTTCTTATGGATGGAACCAAATCCACACCAGATTTGTGTAGTATTATATGGTATTTATATGCTTAGTAGGCCAAGTTCATTTCAGATAACCCTCCTGTCAACTTTTGACAGAAAACTGTCCTATTTTTAGCAATCGACCGCTTATTGACCCAACAACATGGCTGGTATTTCAGGAGACGATTTTCTGACAGGAAAGTTTCCTGCGGATTTTATGTTTGGGACAGCATCATCTGCATTTCAGATTGAAGGTGCTTGGAACGAGGATGGTTTGTAATTGTACAGTTATTAATATTGGACTTCGCTCAGTCAGGAAATACATTTATTTATATGTTCATGCTCTGGTGATACTGACCCAGATGGGCCAGGATGGAAGGTTTATATCGTATGTGAATAGCAGTTGGGGGCAGTTCGTATATTTTGATAATCATTTGTGTTTTAGGACTTATATATTTACTCATGTCTTGGAATGCTTCGTATGTATAATCAAAGAACTATTGAGATCATTTTCGTCATATCACGGAAATATCCTTCGTCATATCACGGAAATGTCCTTTCCAAATTTAGAATAACTTAACAATGTTTTATATTCAAAGGACGTGGTGAATGTATTTGGGATAGATTTAGTCATATGCCAGGAAATGTGAAGAATGGAGATACTGCAGATATTGCCTGTGACAGTTATCACAAATATGAAGAGGATATCAAGATTCTCAAACAACTCAAGGTGTCCTCTTATGGTTTTCTGATGAAGACAAAATCTGGATTTACCCATTCATTTCACCTGCTATGAAGTAGAACATTATGAAATTAAATATATTGGTTGAGTAAATATGTCTGGCTTTCTGTGAACTTTACAAAGCATATTTAGCAATATTTGACCGCCATAAAATCCGAGGTCATGTCTTAAAATTATCTCTTTTAAAATTACATTCAGCTAAAATGAGCAGAATATCAAGTTTGTGACAAATTTCTTTCCCTCCAGGTCCATTTCTATCGACTATCATTATCTTGGAGTCGCATATTTCCAGACGGTCACGCGGCCACCCCTAATCCAGCAGGCGTGGCGTATTATAACAAAGTGCTGGATGGCTTGATAGAGGCTGGTATCATGCCTATTGTCACCATCTATCACTTTGACCTACCCCAGGCACTACTGGATAAGGGCGGATGGGAAAATGACCAAACTGTGCTGCACTTGAGGGATTATGCCAGGTTTTGTTTTGAAACATTTGGCGACAGGGTAAGGTTATGGGGGAATAACAGCGGTCATTCAGGTGCAAGTACCTTTTAGATGATTCAATGATACTATGAATATTCTCATTCCAACTTTACGTCCATTGCCCAAATCACGATTGCACAGATATATCTGCACCTCAATAACCACTGTTATATACTGATATTAAGATGTCCATAAAAGAAAAAAAAATAAACAAAAAATAAAAGTCAGGATGCAAAAGTCTTAACAAATGAAAATCTCAGACATGTATATTTCAATGGCATGTATTGTAATATTGATGGTTATATGGTTAAGATTGTTGAATTGATGCTATCACTGCCTCACAGTGGTATTTGATTCGGGGAAGATGATCAAATATCTCTCTTAGGCGGAGCAGCTGTCGCCGACTCACCATTTATTTCAAGAAATATTTGTAACTGCCAATTGTGAAATTTGCAGGTAAAACATTGGATTACGATAAACGAACCCTTTATCCATTCTTATATGAGTTATGAGACCGGGCGCCATCCCCCAAATATGGAGTCCCAGGGGACTTCTATGTACGTCGTTGGCCATAACCTCCTGAGAGCCCATGGCGAGATCCGTGCAGTCTATGACAGGGACTTCAGGGCCGCTCAGAAGGGTATATAAACAATGTTTCATTCTGTTAGATATGAGAAAATTAAAGTGTGGACTAGCAAATATGATTCCCATGCCTTTGTAAATCTGTGACTAGGTGGGTTGTCATGTCAAGGACCTGCAGGTCTCGTCATGATATGAATGACAAAATGTTAAAAATGACGTAAAAAACGTAAGACACAAGGTTGGTTTTCCATGTATTTTGATTGATGATAAATATTTTGGCATTGACCAACATTGGTCTCTGGAATACTATTAAAGCTTTGATATTCCTCCTGGAAACAGGGAACTATTTGAATTTAAAAGTGGCAATGTAAAATAGGAGTCTGTATTGGTTGATCAGGTTTTGTGACGGTAGCAATAGATGGTATCTGGCATGAGCCTGCTGATCCGTCCGACCCGGCCCATGTGAGGGCAGCCGAGAGGGGCATTCTCTTCTGGGTGGACTGGTTTGCCCATCCTCTCTTCGTGAGTGGTGACTATCCTTTGGAAATGAAGAAGACGCTGAAGGAACGCTTACCTTCTTTCACGGAAGAGGAAAAGCTCAAAATCAAAGGTTTTTAACATTTATTAGTCTCGATTTAGGTGGGTTTTTTTCAACCAATGTTTAGCCTTTATGGTTACCCCTCTCTTTTGTACACCAGGCAGCTGTGATTACTTCGCTCTCAACCATTATTTAACCTTTATGGTTACCCCTCTCTTTTGTACACCAGGCAGCTGTGATTACTTCGCTCTCAACCATTATTTAACCTTTATGGTTACCCCTCTCTTTTGTACACCAGGCCGCTGTGACTACTTCGCTCTCAATCATTATTTAACCTTTATGGTTACCCCTCTCTTTTGTACACCAGGCCGCTGTGACTACTTCGCACTCAACCATTATTTAACCTTTATGGTTACCCCTCTCTTTTATACACCAGGCAGCTGTGATTACTTCGCACTCAACCATTATTTAGCCTTTATGGTTACCCCTCTCTTTTATACACCAGGCCGCTGTGACTACTTCGCTCTCAATCATTATTTAACCTTTATGGTTACCCCTCTCTTTTGTACACCAGGCCGCTGTGACTACTTCGCTCTCAATCATTATTTAACCTTTATGGTTACCCCTCTCTTTTGTACACCAGGCAGCTGTGATTACTTCGCTCTCAACCATTATTTAACCTTTATGGTTACCCCTCTCTTTTGTACACCAGGCCGCTGTGACTACTTCGCTCTCAATCATTATTTAACCTTTATGGTTACCCCTCTCTTTTGTACACCAGGCCGCTGTGACTACTTCGCACTCAACCATTATTTAACCTTTATGGTTACCCCTCTCTTTTATACACCAGGCAGCTGTGATTACTTCGCACTCAACCATTATTTAGCCTTTATGGTTACCCCTCTCTTTTATACACCAGGCCGCTGTGACTACTTCGCTCTCAATCATTATTTAACCTTTATGGTTACCCCTCTCTTTTGTACACCAGGCCGCTGTGACTACTTTGCTCTCAATCATTATTTAACCTTTATGGTTACCCCTCTCTTTTGTACACCAGGCCGCTGTGACTACTTCGCTCTCAATCATTATTTAACCTTTATGGTTACCCCTCTCTTTTGTACACCAGGCCGCTGTGACTACTTCGCTCTCAATCATTATTTAACCTTTATGGTTACCCCTCTCTTTTGTACACCAGGCCGCTGTGACTACTTCGCTCTCAATCATTATTTAACCTTTATGGTTACCCCTCTCTTTTGTACACCAGGCCGCTGTGACTACTTCGCTCTCAATCATTATTTAACCTTTATGGTTACCCCTCTCTTTTGTACACCAGGCCGCTGTGACTACTTCGCTCTCAATCATTATTTAACCTTTATGGTTACCCCTCTCTTTTGTACACCAGGCCGCTGTGACTACTTTGCTCTCAATCATTATTTAACCTTTATGGTTACCCCTCTCTTTTGTACACCAGGCCGCTGTGACTACTTCGCTCTCAATCATTATTTAACCTTTATGGTTACCCCTCTCTTTTGTACACCAGGCCGCTGTGACTACTTCGCTCTCAATCATTATTTAACCTTTATGGTTACCCCTCTCTTTTGTACACCAGGCCGCTGTGACTACTTCGCTCTCAATCATTATTTAACCTTTATGGTTACCCCTCTCTTTTGTACACCAGGCCGCTGTGACTACTTCGCTCTCAATCATTATTTAACCTTTATGGTTACCCCTCTCTTTTGTACACCAGGCCGCTGTGACTACTTCGCTCTCAATCATTATTTAACCTTTATGGTTACCCCTCTCTTTTGTACACCAGGCCGCTGTGACTACTTCGCTCTCAATCATTATTTAACCTTTATGGTTACCCCTCTCTTTTGTACACCAGGCCGCTGTGACTACTTCGCTCTCAATCATTATTTAACCTTTATGGTTACCCCTCTCTTTTGTACACCAGGCCGCTGTGACTACTTCGCTCTCAATCATTATTTAACCTTTATGGTTACCCCTCTCTTTTGTACACCAGGCCGCTGTGACTACTTCGCTCTCAATCATTATTTAACCTTTATGGTTACCCCTCTCTTTTGTACACCAGGCCGCTGTGACTACTTCGCTCTCAATCATTATTTAACCTTTATGGTTACCCCTCTCTTTTGTACACCAGGCCGCTGTGATTACTTCGCACTCAACCATTATTTAGCCTTTATGGTTACCCCTCTCTTTTATACACCAGGCAGATGTGATTACTTCGCTCTCAATCATTATTTAACCTTTATGGTTACCCCTCTCTTTTGTACACCAGGCCGCTGTGATTACTTCGCACTCAACCATTATTTAGCCTTTATGGTTACCCCTCTCTTTTATACACCAGGCCGCTGTGACTACTTCGCTCTCAATCATTATTTAACCTTTATGGTTACCCCTCTCTTTTGTACACCAGGCCGCTGTGACTACTTCGCTCTCAATCATTATTTAACCTTTATGGTTACCCCTCTCTTTTATACACCAGGCCGCTGTGACTACTTCGCTCTCAATCATTATTTAACCTTTATGGTTACCCCTCTCTTTTGTACACCAGGCCGCTGTGACTACTTCGCTCTCAATCATTATTTAACCTTTATGGTTACCCCTCTCTTTTGTACACCAGGCCGCTGTGACTACTTCGCTCTCAATCATTATTTAACCTTTATGGTTACCCCTCTCTTTTGTACACCAGGCCGCTGTGACTACTTCGCTCTCAATCATTATTTAACCTTTATGGTTACCCCTCTCTTTTGTACACCAGGCCGCTGTGATTACTTCGCACTCAACCATTATTTAGCCTTTATGGTTACCCCTCTTGGGCCGGATGATGTGCCACCGAACCAGTTTAATGCTGATACGGGAAATGTAACCTCGTTAAATGACTCCTGGCCAAAGTAAGTCCTGCATACATCAATAGAAAACCATGGTCAGGGAGGTCAAATCGTGAAATAGTGTATTATTATTTTATGATTGATAGTCTTTACAATTTCTGAGCATTTATAACCACATGTTTTGTTTGCATCAGCACTGGGAGACCATTATTTAAGGTTACACCATGGGCTCTACGCAAACTTTTGAACTACATTAAGGACAACTATGGAAATCCTGATATTTTGATCACTGAGAATGGGTACTGTGATCCTTCTGGTACATTGAATGACACCGGGAGAGTAGCTTATCTCACAGCTTATCTACAGGCCTGTCTCAAAGGTGAGGCTGCAACATTCGTTCCTCATCACGTACACAATTCTTATCATGAGGTCTCGGCCATTTATAACGTCATTCCTGTTTAACACTTAATAGCGTCATGTAAAGTAGTATCGCTTTAAATTATTGACTTCAATTGTTTTCAACTTACCGTCCACAACATACAACGTTTGGTTTTACAGAATTTATTTCAGTATTTGTAGTATATATTTCAATATTTATTTCATTGTTCATTTTCAGCCATCGTGCAGGACAATGTCAAAATGAAGGGATATGCATTTTGGAGTCTGTTGGATAATTTTGAATGGGATTCAGGGTATGATGAAAAATTTGGCTTGTTCCAAGTTGACTTCACCAGCCCAGAGAGAACCAGGACTGCTAGAAACTCGGCAAATCAATATGCTAAAATCATACAAAACCATGGTTTTAAAACTGAGGCGTAGAGCTATATGAGTATATAAACAAGATTTCTTCGAAAAAAGAAATAACACTGCTTTCGAAAATGTGCTATGCATACAATTAAAACGTTTTTTTTTGTTTTCAATGAAATTATCAAAATCGAATATAGAAATAAATATGTATTCTAACGTTTTTAAAGTGAGATTTGGCGCCAAAATTAGATGGCTATGTGCACACAAATTGATGACGCTTTTATATTAAGACACAGTGACATGCTGTGTCGCAATGTCTCGATCTTTAATAAATATATTTACATTATACTGATAGTTCGAAATGGCAGAGTAAAAAAAAGGTTTTGTGTTTTCCTTATTTGTGAATTATTCAATTGCATATTTCAGTTGCATAAATCTAAGGACATTGTGATAAGCTTTGTGTAAAATGTGTTTGAGAATTAAATATTTGAAAACTTCTTATTGGTCAATGTGGTTTAATTTGCAAAACATTTGTCATATAAGTATGTTTGCTATATACCAGAATAAATAAAACAATCGGACGTACATTCCTGCTTAATTTCAGGGGTGGGAGAGCTCTGAACTAATCTGGGCGGTAATCGTAATCAAAACATATCTGGGTGGTATGACATACCATTGTTCGAAACAAATTCTGAACAAATCTGGGTGATTCTGTTATATAACAACTTTTTGACGTCTAACAAAAAACATCAAAATCACATAATCATCACAAATTGTACAAATTTCATCACAGTAGAGTGTATAACAGTGTCTTGTTAATGATAAGTCTATGAAAAATCTATACACCTTTTATGGTAATATTTGTGTGTTACGGCAACACATCTGAGCATTAATAGACCTCAGCAACAAATGCAATGTTTCACACTCACCTGGTTTATGTGCTCTTTATGGGCACTTTATGGGCTCTTTATGGGCATGTCTGATGGGTTGTCTCTCTTTGCAGAGTGCCCTTATGGCTATATTGGGCATCTTGCCCCAGGAAACTGAGAAGCATTTAGGTGTTTCCAGATTTAGATGTGAATTCATCACACAGGTTGCAGTGCAGATGAAGTCAATGATGTTTTAGCAAGCTGTGCTGTGACAGCTTCATCATACACTGAGTTCAGGCCAAGTTGTGTTAATAGTTTTCAAATGATTGGGCTGGTATATGAGTGTCAACTACTGACTCAGTTGATCAAGTTTGTGCACATTTAATATGGTCATTAAGACCTCTCCAACTGTTTTCTTTGATTTAACGTAAGGGGAACAGTGATTCTTCATACAAAGGATCACAGCTGTATGAAATGTGTTGTTGACGGTTGCTGAATAACCAAAGCACCATGTCATTGCTCCTTCAACTGCATGAAATAGTGCACCATTATAACCCATCAAAAGCCAACTAAATACATAACATTTTTCTTTTGAAAAGGGATCAATGTTTTTAGATACACATGGAAACATTTTGTGATATTTTATGACTAATCCAAAAATTATATCTTTTATGCCGAATCCAAAAAATTAGAAGTGATCAAAATATCATATTTCTGAAATATTCCCACGATTTTTATGACAAAATTGAGAACATCTGCAAGTTTAATTACCAAAACTTTAAAATAGGTTCACTCCAAATATTGTTTTATTTAGTTTAAATAGAGGAAATTTTGATTAATGATCTATATTTTGAAATATTTAACATTCTTCAAGTTCAGGTCAGGTCAAACTTACAAAATGGCATCAAAAGTTTGCATATATTTGAATTATTTTATTTACAAAAACAGATTACTTGAGTTATAAGATATTATTTATAATTCTGTCTATTTAAACTAAATAGCTTCATTCTAGCTTCAAATCAATGCCTTAGGTATACAGATTGATAGTGTAGTTGTTCCCAAAATGTTTCTCAAGTTAGCTCTATACTTTCTTTAATTGTTACCAAATAAAACCATCTATTATTTCTGATTTTTGCTTCAAATTTAAATCTAGAATTATTAAAATTGATAAGATGTCAAAAGCAAATTAAAAACCAAATGGAAAGAAAATTCCTTTCCCAAGCATTTGACACATTAACATCAGAAATCGTTTTTGTAGTTATTGACACTGTTCCCCCACATAGGGGTATCATCTCCATGGCTCATCTTTGGCTCATCACCTGTGAACAACATGAGGGTACATTTGGGGTACAAAGCTACCAATACCATGTAGATCTCTGTCCATTTCTTCAGCAGTAATGGTGGGTATTTCTATGTCAACCACTTGCTGTTGGCAATATTCCTTGATACATGCTTCAAGTGTCTTCACCTGTGGTCGCAAATGCTTTGGCCTGTATGGACCATTTTGTGCATAAATAGATTGGAGTTCATCTTTGAGAACATCAAATATTGGTTTATAATGTTTGAGGCGATACACTGGTTTTGGGCTCTGTGTATGACACATAGAATAATTCGCATACCCGAACATTAGCTGCTTTAAAATGAATTAGTGGAGCATACCTTTCAGGGAGCTTATCATGAACTTATGTGAAATATGGGCATTTTATTTCAACAACAGCCTTCACTCTACGTGTTTTTTTTGTCCACAAGGATTCTATCAGGAGAGACCACAACCGTCACTTCACCACAATTTTACATATAAACCCCAACCTCACGAAACTCCAGATCTCTGAACACTGGAATGTAGTTTGAGCAAAAGGTAGCAACAGCATGTGGTTCACATTTAATTCCATGTTCAATGGCTTTCTTGACAATGTCACTTGCTGGAGCACTTTTCTCTCCTCCATTTATCACCCTATCGCTGCTGTGTTTTGAACCCCTCCAAATCACATGCTTGTCTAACATTTGATCCAGTCACAAGGACTTGGTTGCCCATTTGAAACCATAATTTAGATGTTGCTTCCAGGAGTTTGCACCAGCTCTCAATACTAAATCAATAGCCTCTTTATTTGAAGCCTCGTCTTCCTGAAGGTGATCAATGTCAAATAGTTCAATTGTTTTGAGAAACGTAATGTTGCTTTGGTTGAACATAGAGAACTTGCACCAGATCAAACAGCAATAATTTTGCCAAAATCTCTGCGAAGATTGTCATTGTGTTTGAGGCATTCTTCCAGTTGCACTATGGAAGTAAACACTAAGCAATCACAAATTGGAACCGATATTCTATCCAATTTGATAGGATCCTGTAGGTCTGTATAAGATCTTCACTTCACTTTCAACATTATTTCAGTCATTTCGTGGTGAGACCTATTTGTAGCATACATAGTGCTGCCTCACTGAATTGTCATGTCGCAGGTCCTTGACATAACCACCCATCCGGTCACAGATTTACAAGGACAACGGGTTAACCCTTCAAGATATTTATGTTCACATGTTCCCATGAGTTGAGTTCCTGTAAGCTTCCAGCCAGAAAAATATCTGCTGCAAGCATTTCCAAATTTATTTTGTGCATGCTTCCAAAACATTTTTGTCTCACTCTCTCTGGCCATGATGGATGATCGATTGAACATGTAGTCCTGTGATTATTCAAAGATAACATTTTGTGATATGGTACAGGAAGAGCTTTCCAAACTTCGAACCACTGCGAGCATACAGAGTGCAGAATATGCAAAGCTTGTTAGCACCAATTATTGAATTAATTCTAATATACCAGATTTTTACAAAGTAATAATTATAAGTTATATGCATTTAGTTCTAAATAAATATATCCAAAGTTTTTTTATTGGATACATTTGTCAAAAAATGTAATTTCATTACCTTTATATTCATTCATAAGAAAATTGTCAATCATATTTGCAATCTGTCCCAACTGTTGTAATTTAATTTTTGATGAACCTGAGAGATATCAGATGAGATACAGGTAAGAAAGAATCGGAGATAATATATAGCAAAATATCAATTTTGACCTTGAAAACAAGTCAAGGTCATGATTGGGATCATCATATTCAGGCCTCCTTGGGAAGCATGAGTGGGAACAATTTGGTGCCTGTATTTCAAATAGCAGATAAGATATTACAATATTGCAAAATGTCATAGGTTTTGTTTAAAGATGCACAAACAGACCCACACATAGTGCCTGACACCATAGCTCCCATGCTTTTGACACATTAACATCAGAAATCGTTTTTGTAGTTATTGTAATACAAATCAATTACCTTGCACTATATCAATTTTGGGGGTTCAAATTTGGGGGGCATGATTTTTATGGTGGGAAAAAAGAACTCTGGAAGACACTGTTCCCCCACATAGGGGTATCATCTCCATGGCTCATCACCTGTGAACAACATGAGGGTACATATGGGGTACAAAGTTACCAATACCATGTAGATCTCTTTCCATTTCTTCTTCAGCAGTAATGGTGGGTATTTCTATGTCATCCACTTGCTGTTGGCAATATTCCTTGAGACTTCAAGTGTCTTCTACTGTGGTCGCAAATGCTTTGGCCTGTATGGATCATTTTGTGCATAAATAGATTGGAGTTCATCTTTGAGAACATCAAATATTGGTTTATAACGTTTGAGGCGATACACTTTGGTTGTGGGCTCTGTATGACACATAGAATATGTCGTATACCCAAACATTAGCTGCTTTAAAATGAATTTGTGGAGCATACCTCTCAGGGAGCTTATCATGAACTTATGTGAAGTATGGGCATTTTATTTCAACAACAGCCTTCACTCTGCGTGTCCTTTTTGTCCACAAGGAATCTATCAGGAGAGACCACAACCATCACTTCACCACAAATATATATATAAACCCCAACCTCACGAAACTCCAGATCTGGGTAGAACTCTCGAATGTAGTTTGAGCAAAAGGTAGCAACAGCATGTGGTTCACATTTAATTCCATGTTCCATGGCTTTCTTGACAATGTCACTTGCTGGAGCACTTTTCTCTCCTCCATTTATCACCCTATCATAGTAGCGTTGCTGTGTTTTGAACCCCTCCAAACCACATGCTTGTCTAACATTTGATCCAGTCACAAGGACTTGATTGCGCATTTGAAACCATAATTTAGATGTTGTATCCAGAAGTTTGCACCAGCTCTCAATACTAAATCAATAGCCTCTTTATTTGAAGCCTCGTCTTCCTGAAGGTGATCAATGTCAACCAACTCCAAATAGTTCAATTGTTTTGACAAACGTAATGTTGCTTTGGTTAAACATAGAGAACTCAAACCAGATCAAACAGCAATAATTTTGCTAAAATCTCTGCGAAGATTGTCATTGTGTTTGAGACATTCTTCCAGTTGCACTATCGAAGTAAACACTTCTATCAAATTTTCTACTACCTTTTCTTCAAGCAAATAATTTTTTTTTTGTTCTTCAAAAGTCTCCTTCCTTGGGAATTCCTCTTTGATAGGATCCTGTAGGTCTGTATAAGTTCTTCCCTTCACTTTCAACATTATTTCAGTCATTTCGTGGTGAGACCTACTTGTAGCAGAAATAGCGCTGCCTCACTGAATTGTCATGTTCTAGGTCCTTGACATAGCAACCCATCCGGTCACAGATTTACAAGGACAACGGGTTAACCCTTCAAGATATTTATGTTCACATGTTCCCATGAGTTGAGTTCCTGTAAGCTTCCAGCCAGAAAAATATCTGCTGCAAGCATTTCCAAATTTATTTTGTGCATGCTTCCAAAACATTTTTGTCTCACTCTCTCTGGCCATGATGGATGATCGATTGAACATGTAGTCCTGTGATTATTCAAAGATAACATTTTGTGATATGGTACAGGAAGAGCTTTCCAAGCTTTGGAACCACTACGAGCATACAGAGTGCAGAATATGCAAAGCTTGTTAGCACCAATTATTGAATTAATTCTATACCAGATTTGTACAAAGTAATAATTATAAGTTATATGCATTCATTTCTAAATAAGTTTTTTTTATTGGATACATTTGTCAAGAAAATTGTCAATCATATTTGCAATCTATCCCAACTGTTTTATTTTAATTTTGTGATGAACCTGAGAGATATCAGATGAGATACAGGTAAGAAAAAATCGGAGATAATATGTAGCAAAATATCAATTTTTTAACAAGCTTTTGACCTTGAAAACAAGGCAAGGTCATGATTGGGATCATCATATTCAGGCCTCCTTGGGATGCATGAGTGGTAACAATTTGGTGCCTGTATTTCAAATAGCGGATAAGATATTGCAAAATGTCATAGGTTTTGTTGAAGGATGCACAAACAGACCCACACATAGTGCCTGATACCATAGCTCCCATGCCACCTAGTTTTGAAGTGAATGTCCCCTTACACCTGTTAAATAAACAAATTAGAAAGACAATGTGCGAATAATGATATTTATTGCAACAACTATTATAATTATAAAATGTGAAAATTATGAAATGAAACAATTACATTGAACTGTTTATTACAGATATGTCCACTAGTGAAAATACATTCCCAAAATGTAAATATTTGTCAATGATTTAAACATAGATGTTTAAGTCCAACTGATTAATCACATTAGTCAAATTTATGGTCACAACTGAATTTATCATATCATTCTTATTTTCTTAATGTATCACAGATAAGATCAATATCACTAGACTGGTTCTGAACAAATAACATTTTAATATATGACAAGAAATGCATAAAATTGATAAATTATATTGTATATCACTTTGAATTGTTAGTTTTATGTTTAGCTTTATTCAATGTCACCTATTTGATTATAATGAAAGAATTATGTAACAATACTTCATAACATTGGTTACAATAATGTAGATTACGTTGAATTGATTAACATGTTTGACATAATTTCAGGTTTTATGTAAAGTATTCATTGTCTAATATGTTATTCAAAATGGCAGTTTCCTTAACAACTCTAATAGTTGTTAAATGTTTGAAAAATCATAACAAAATGGACAACAATCTGAACCTAAAGGAAAATAAATAGAAATTGCAATATCGTTCCTACAAATTTCTACGGTTCTATATATAGCTCAACTTATCCGGGTGGGGAATGTCCTTGGTGGGGAATGTCCTAGGTGGGGAATGTCCCGGTGGGGAATGTCCGGGTGGGGAATGTCCTTATACCAATTTCTACGAACTCTGATCAGTAGGTTCATAGTCAGCATAACTAAACACAATATTTTAACATAGAATTCACAACATCTAATCCAAACACTATTATTCTCTCTACCATAATGACTTTTTTTTAAAAATTTAAAGTTGGGTAGTAATGTCTTCCTTTATATAATTTTCTTTGTCTTCACTGCAAATTTTGTGTCGCATCATGTATGCTTTCACATTGGACCCTTTATGGAATTTATTGCATTTAGACTGCCCAAGTCTGATGTGAACAGGCTCGACATGTCTTCCTAGGTTTGATGAGTCTGGGAATTTTTTTCTGACAAATGTCGACATTTTCCTGTTTATTTCTCATGTGTTTTTTAAGATTCCCACTGGTAAGGAATGAAATAGAGCAGTCATTACATACATATCCTATTGAGATTTCTCATGACTTTTTCTTTGGTGGCAAAAGCCTTTCCAGAGGTGCTGCACAAATGTTCTCGATTTTTTTGTATATTTTTCTCATGTCTCCTAAGGCCGCTCTGGAATCCATAGGTTTGCCCACGGTTTTTGCATTTAAAGGACTTGATCCCAGTGTGGGTAGAGATATGTGATTTATAGCTATTTCTGTCCAAAAAAACCTGGCTCACAAATATGGCACTGATGTTTATATTCCAAGCAATGTCCTCTAAGATGCATATTCAGGGATGATTTCATCTGATACGTTTGTTTGGTCACTTTTTTTTTTTTTTTTCCAAAGATCACATTTATTTCAAAATTACATAAAGTCTTGCCACATAAGGTAATATTATAGCCCCAAATACCCCCAACCCCCCGCTGCCAGGTGGATCATGTCAAACATCAGAATATATGTACATACATAGATTTTGTAGATATTTGTCTAGTTCTTACAAACTATCAAAACTATCAAGAATAAATTGGTATTTTTCAAACTGTTCTGATTTTTTCCTTTGACAATATATATTTCTATGTATAGTTAACTTTCTTTTTAATACAATGAGAAAGGAATACAGATCAACTGCATTGTTGTTCATAAGTCTATTAATGTAAATATAATATTTAGCTTCTAAAACACAGTAATTTAATACTACAGTAATGTCATCTGATGGTGGGAAGCCAAACAAAATACATTCTTCTAATTCTTTATCCTCTGTGATTAAGATAGGGCTTGTTCTGTTCCACCATTTAAAGAAACTCTTCCAGAAATTATGGACTCTTTCACAATAGAACATGAAATGTAAAATATCATCTATTTCCGTACAATAATTGCACTTGCTCTCTGTTTTAACATGTATGTCTTTGAGCCATTTATTACATGGTATAATACGATGTATTAGTCTGAACTGGAAAGACTGTAAAATTGTTTCTGTAGTTATATTGAAAGTCAATCTATAAATTCTCTGCCATAGCTCTGTTGGAGCACCTTTAAAGTTGGGATAAGTTTCTGCCCATTTTGTTGATGAATGTGGTATAACATGGTTCATTTTTATAAGGCACCAATAATAGTCTTTGCATTTAAAATTTCTGATGTGTAAAAATTTTCCATTTGAGGTAATGCCAAGATCATGGTTGATTGGGTTAATATGATCAGAATTATATATTTCATTTCTCCATAATACTGGTATACTATGTCTTAGTTGCAATAAATTTAGAAAGTTACATTTAATATTATATTTTTGTTGAATGTCATCATGACCAAGAAAATTACTATGTTCATCAAGCAGGTGTTTAATTTTTGTCACACCGCCCTTTATCCAGTCATTCCAGCACAGACTTTTACCATTTATTGTGATAGCATTATTATGCCAATTATTTCCTCCTGGATATCATGAGCACTATTTGGGTTTGTATTGTGTAATATTGACCATAACTTGTAAATTTTACAATAAAAACTGGGAACATTATCAAAAGTTATGTTCTTTTTGCACATAAAAAAGAATCTAAGATCATCGGTCGCATAAAACAATTTCGGTAGGGATTTCCATTTGGCTGAATCAAAAGTACTCAACCGATTAACCCAAGTAAGGAGGAGGGCGTTAACTTTAACCTCAAAATTACATAATTTAAGACCTCCTTGATTTATATCTTGTATCATTACCTTTTTCGCAATTTTAGGTCTTTTCCCATCCCAAACAAAATCCATTATCAGACCGTTGACCTCATTAACGACTCTAATAGGTGTGCTTACTACACTTGCTACATAAATTAAAGGTGACAGAGCTAGGCTGTTGAGTACTGTTATTTTACCCTTAAGAGATAACTTTCTTTGTTTCCATAAATTGAGTATGTTTTTCATTTTGATAAGTCTATTTTTAAAATTAAGATTGTAGTTTTCCTCGTCATTTTGTGTAACTACTATTCCTAATATTTCAATTGGCCCTTTGATCCATGATAAACCATGTGGAAAATAGTCGTTATTTTTTAGAGAGCCAATATATTTTGCTTTGGTTTTTGATATATTGAGTTTTAGTCCTGAGCACAATGAAAATAATTTAAAAATGTCAAGTAATGGTTTTACTGATCTTACATCACCTAGAGAACATGTGGTGTCATCAGCTAATTGACTAATTCTTAGTTCTGAGTCCCCTAATTTTATCCCGTTAATACTTTTATCCAGTCTAATTTTGTGTGCCAACAACTCAACTGCAATTATAAAGAGATATGGTGATAAGGGACACCCTTGCCTGACGCCTCTCTCAATGGAGAAAAATTCAGATAGATTGCCATTATTTATTGTTGCTGCTGAAATATCAGTGTAAATAGTTTTTACCCATTTCTTAAAATTTTTACCAAAGTTAAATGTGTCCAGTGCATTAAAAAGGAAGCTCCAATTTAGAGAATCAAAGGCTTTTTCAAAATCAAAAGTCATAATTATTCCAGGAATATTATAGGAATCGGCATAGTAAATAACATCTTCTAAAACCCTAATATTTTGGCCAATATACCTCCCCTTGATATAAGCAGTTTGGTCATCATTTATTATGGTTGGCAGTACTTTCTGTAATCTTTTGCCCAAAAGTTTTGTCAAGATTTTGTAGTCAGTATTAAGCAAACTGATAGGCCTCCAATTACTTAAAAACAATCTATCTTTATCTTTTTTCGGTATTAATGTTAAAATTCCACGTCTTTGTTCAATAGACAGTTGACCACATTCGTAGGCATATTTCAAGCTGTTAATAAAAGGACCTTTTATATCATTCCAGAAAAATTTATAAAAATCAGCAGAAAGTCCATCAGTTCCTGGTGTCTTGCCATTTTTTAAGGCTTTCAAACTATTAAGTACTTCAGTCTCTGTTATATCTTTTTCACAATCATTTTTTTCCTCTTCACTCAAGCAGGGGATGTCATTTTGATCTTGAAATGTATTAGATGCATTTTTATAATCCTCACTATTTGTTTCCAAAGTCTCAGAATAAAGATTTTTATAAAATTTAAATTGTTCATTTAGAATGTCATTTTCATTTGTAATGATTTTATTGTCTATCTGTAATTGACAAATTAGTTTGTTTACATAATTGTTCTTTTCTAAAGACATAAAGAATTTGGAATTTTTTTCCCCTTCTTCCACCCATTTAGCTTTTGATCTAAAAATGACACTACTGGCTTCTTGAATTTCAATATTTTCTAATTCATTTTTTATACATCTGAGTTCCTCATGAAGTGTAGAATGGCAATTGTCCTCTTTATCAATACTATCATTTATAGTAACCAGCCTTTTTTCCAAATTCTCCTTATATTTTCCTCTTTCCTTTTTCTTATTTGAACAATAGGGGATGGTAAATGAACGTACTTCTAATTTAATCATTTCCCATATCATTGATTTGTTTAGTAAATAGTCATATTTTTTTTCTGATTCTAGTATAACCTTCTTTATCTCTTTGACATATTCTGAATCTCTGAGGAGAGTACTATTAAATTTCCAAAGGCCTCTGCCTCTCTTATTATTACAGTTATTGCCAACATTTAAAGATACGATACTATGATCAGAATGTAGACCCACCTCAATGTTACATTTGTTGATCTTATTTAATAGGTGATCAGACATTAAAATATAGTCCAATCTGGACGAAAGGCCTCTACTATGCCAGGTATATCTGCGCAGTGTAGGGTTTAAAATCCTCCATACATCAACTAAATTTAACATATCCATCAATCCATATATTTCTCTCCTATATTCAGGATTATCATTAACCAATGGAACATTGCTTCTCTTATCTAATTTTACATTGAGATAAAGGTTCAGATCGCCCCCTAGGATAACTGTGTCATTTTCAAACCTGGCTGTTTTATCCTTGACTGAGTTTATGAAAGAGATTTGTTCAAGTTTAAAGTTTCTGGTAGGAGCGTAAAGATTAATAATCACAATGTCATTATTTTCTATCTTTAGCCTAATAGCTAGGAATCTGCCTTCATCATCTCTAAAAGTGTCCACTAGTTTATAATCAATTAATTTTGGCATCAATATAGCAACACCCTTACTATTACTAGAACCATTTGAGAATATAATCTCGTGACCCCATTCTTCTTTCCATTTCTTTTCCATTTTTTCAATACAGTGTGTCTCTTGTAACAGGATAAAACTATTTGTTTTTCTTAATTTCTCAAAAATGGCAACTCTTTTTGTTTTTTGACCAAGCCCATTTACATTAAATGATTTTACACCAATTACAGAACTGTCCATAAACGAGTAATATATTCACCAATTAAATATTCATTTTCCTGTACAGTTCTATTAATGTTCAGTTTATGAGTGTATATGTATATTATTGACCTCCATTTGTTTAAACAGTAAAAAGGTTTCATGTATATTGCAGTAGGTACTTTCACAGTTTTTGATTCTTGCAAAACACACATATAATATATCATAAAATAATTCATATTCCCTAGCATTATGTCCCCCTGGCAGCACTCTATCCCCGGGCCATCTCTGAGCCACAAAATACCAACAGAAGCAAGACCATCACCTGGACATAGTCTGTATGTAATCATGGAGTTGGTGCTAGTGGTGCCCCCTGGATCTGCCTGAAGATGTGCAAGGTATCAATCATATTATGTAAGTATATTTAATAATTCCTAAAATTTAGACCATATGTAAACACAGACCATATCCGAGTGACAATTTGCTACATACATGTATCAGTAACACCACATACAAACTGTTTTATGTTACAATCCCTCATGTTATATAATTCCTAAGAATGTATGCATACAATCTTAATATGGTTAGAGAACAAAACTTTGTAAGTAAGACAACCAACTTATAATAAAGTGAACCATCAGTTATTATATTTCAAAAGGAAAAGTGAAGATTACTTGTCACATGACACAAGGTTGTATCTCTGGCTCCCTATACCACTTTACATATATACATGTAGATATTTACCAAATATTTGTTTAAATCAAAGTACCATTTAAATTTCTAATGTACCAATATGTACTCCCTGTAATCAAGTTGTGTAACAAAAGCATGGTTAATGTGAACACAGTATTGGATATCTCACTCCCTTCTATTACAGCATGAACATGTATTAAAGACCATAATTACAACAACAAAAAAATAATATTATGTAACATGGAAAAAAAAAAAAAACATAGACCACATACAGCGGCTATAGGCAGTATAGCATATAATCAAATGATAATCTGGAAAAAACCATTTTGATGGGCGTAGTGTATTATAGCAAATACAACATTCAAGGATCAATTGTCATATTTGTCACAAACAGATACAATGCAGCTAAGCAGCATCTAATCAGTGAATACACTTGACATTATAGTCTAAGCAGGCAGGTACATGGAAAATCATCGAGCGTCAATGATGCCTTTGAGCAGTTTACCGAGCATGTTCCTGCCCTTCCAAATGTCTGTGTTCAGGGCGCCCTGGTGGTAGATACTCACACCAGTGCCCCATGTATGGTCCGATGCAGTGGATTCGCCGAGTACTTTATTCCTCTTAGTAAGCAGGTAATTTAGCATGTCCTCGTTTTGATTAAACTTTGCCTCCAAACCAGTTCTCATTATCTCTTCTTTGACCGCATCCCATGTCTGCTGATTGAAGCCTTTTATTGTTTTCATCAGAGCTTTTTGCTTTGCTGGTGAGTCCTCATGCAAGATTTTGTTCATCGTAATCACATCACTAAATGTTTCTGCCATTTTGCTGCCATAGAACTGTTCGACGCAGTTGTATTTTGTAATTCCAATTTCGAACGGCGAGGGATGGTGATTGCTCAAGATTGATTCTTTATGCCAAAAAATGCACACTTTTTCGTCCTCGCGTTCACAAATCTGATTCAACTTTAATCCATCCGGGAGTTGGTCCAGATCGTCCGTTGTGTAACTTTTACCATCAATAAAGAGGCGGTCCTTCACCATGTAAGATTTTGTCACCTTGGGGTTGATTCGGGCTGCTTTTAGCACCGGGAGCAGTTTGCCCCTTTTAATTTCAGTGTCAGCGCAGAAATTCTCCTTCACAAAAACTTTACCTGGAACATTCCTAAGGTTACGTCGCAGTTCCCAGACACGGGCTCTGTCCTGGTACCATGAGAATCGCACTATGATGGGTTTCGGAGATTGCCTACTTGCATTTAGTCTGTGGCAGCGCTCAAATCTGATGCCATGCACTTGTTGAACACTCATGCCCATCCTAACGAATAGATCTCTCAATATATTGTCCACATTCTCCCCAGTGCTCTCCGGAACATTCTCAAATATCAGGTTATCACGACGTGTGTAATTATCCATATCGTTTTGGTTTTCTTGTAATTTTTTCATTTTCTGATTCAAACTATTTACTTCCAATTTAAGACTATCATTTTCTTTATCCAACCTTGTGACCTCATCCACTGCCTTTTTGGCCTGCACTTTAGCATCACTAGCTTCACCACTAGCAAACTTCACAGAATTTTCCAATTCATTCACGGTTTTTTCCAGTCTCTCCAGGATACCCAGAGGTGCCAACTTGTTCATTAAATCATGCATGGCATGTCTAAATTCACCCACCGACAGATTGTCCTCATCCTTCATGTCTGCCATTTTGGATAGGGCTGGCAACACAGGTTTACCACTGGCCATCTTCTGTGGGGGGCTTTCTGAATTACTAGCAGGACTAACAGCCTCAAAGTTCCTTTTCCTGTCGCCCATAACACTCTACACAAGTATTGAGACAATGTACAGAGCTCTTCTGTTACACACGTGCTTTTCCACCAACTGGGTTACCACTTGTCATGGGGCCGGCAGCACACATACACTGTTTTGACACTGGCAATCTTCTAATGGAGGCTTTCTGAGTGAATAGCACGACTTACAGCATCAAAGTTCCTTTTCCAGTTGCCTACAATACTTAACACAAGTATTGGCATAATTTACAACATCCCTCACATCCTCAGACAGCACCAAAGGGCCCAAAACAGCAGGAACAACGATCAGCACATTCTAGACTCCGCCATTATCACGTTTGTTTGGTCACAGATTTACAAGGACAACGGGTTAACCCTTTTGGCACAGGCCTCAGCTCATGTGGGAAATTGTATCATGAGTTCAATCTCGGCACGGCCGTGGTTCGAACCCATGACCTTTGGGTCACCACAGAGGAACTGGTGCTAATAAGCTGGCGTTCTAACCAACTGCGCCATGGCCCTTGGCCCCATCTGATAATAATGATAATAATAATAATAATAATAATAATAATAAAATTTATATCGCGCTGATACCAGATAGGACTGTTCATAGCGCTGAAACATACTTCCACAATCTTCGCATACTGCAAATAGCAAGAGAATATAAGAAAATATGCTCACATGAATATGTATATAAGTACTATACAATTTATCAGTATTTTCTTTTTTCTATTTATCTTTTGTGGACTTTGGAGAATTTCCACCACCTTCAGGTTCACTCATAGCTGGACTGCCATTTTGCTGATTTGGCCAGTATCAGCCCCAATTGAGTGCCAAGGAATGTGGACCTGAACAGTCTCTTTGCCAAAATATGTGATGACACTATGATTCGCTTGGACCCAGAGAGGTTGGTACAAAAAAAAAAAGAATACCTACCAAAGCAAAGTGTGGTTTTGGATGGGACTGTCTCAGTTGAAGTAATGGTGGGGTCCACCGTTTGTTCATCACTTGCAATATCGATTTTTCTGCAAATAAAAAACTGAAAAGTAAATACAATTTAATATTTCAGAACTTTTCCAATCAGGCAGTAAGAAGTCCCAGTGTATCTGCAACACCAAATGATAGACATAAAATCTGGGGAACACGCAAGCCACCGAAGAAAGTCACTGAAATAGTGATCAAAGTTCATGACTTTGATCAAAAGGAAAGGATCAGAAAAAAACTGACTTTGATCAAATGGAAAGGATCAGAAAAAAACTCAAAGGATTGTCAAAAATATCAGCTACAAGTAGGTCTCATCATGAAATGTCTGAAATAATGTTGAAAGTGATGTAAAACCCCAAACAAACAAACAAATCTATCTATATATATATTAATGACTCGAACAACCGAGAGCAATTAATAAAATTCTTAAAACTCTGCCGCTACTACATCTTAAATTCAAATGCAGAGTTCATAGTACCAAGTTCAGTCTCCATCTTCCATCCACAAATATAAAATAAACAGTATATCTGGCTACCAACCTTTTTTATGTGATATTCTCTTAGAATGATAATATATCACTGCTTATTTTAACTACTGAAAACATGACTGATTTCTTCAACACATCCCACAAATCTATAACCTAACCTAACAAAATCAACCAACATAGGT
Source organism: Amphiduros pacificus (assembly GCA_949316495.1). Classification (NCBI taxonomy): domain Eukaryota; kingdom Metazoa; phylum Annelida; class Polychaeta; order Phyllodocida; family Hesionidae; genus Amphiduros; species Amphiduros pacificus. Next base: position 49,218,876 of record OX439001.1, on the reverse strand, counting down.
TTCCTTCTTTATTTTAAGCCAATTAATCAATAACGTTAAATATACCCATATAACTGTCAAATAATGACACTGCAACTGATATATTTTTTTATTGTTTATTATGTGCAAGTTGTACAAAAGTGGTCAATTCTTCATAAAAGAAAAGAACAAACATTCATTAGTTATACTGTTACCCACTATTGGTGAGTATCCGTCGTTGGGGGACGTGGACAGGGGATCAATACTCTACCAAATAGATACTCTAACCTGTTCTACTCTACCATACTGTACTGTACCATAAGCATAGCTCGCTAACTCGCTGGCTGTGAGTTGGGGCACGGATCCTAGCTACCCTATTATACCCTCATATAGATGACAGGCAATAAGGACTGCAGACACAGGATATACACAGTGCAATAGTTACCTTTATTCAGTGCTGTGATTCCTCCTTGTCTGGCTAGGCCGGCATGGCAATGAGCGAGGCATATGAACTACCCAATTTTCATGATACTTATGAGACCCTATCTATACGCAAAACACCCAAGTCTATGTAGTCACGATACTGAGAGTCGTGGATCTTCTGTAGCAAGTGGTCGCTGAACTCTGAACTCCGTCTCTGAACAAGGATCCAACAGTTGCGCGCCTCTTTTAAGGGACCACTCCGCGTCATCTGTGGGGGCTTGCCTACGTGGCTTCCTCACGCGTCATCAGATGGACTCGTCCTGCCTGCGTATCCAACATCGGCTCGTCCGTCTACACGTGGTCTCACAGGGTGGTGGTTATGGTGACTCATCAACCATCGGTATCGTTCGTTATTGTCTATGAATGTCTATATATTTCCAAGAGTCTCCGGGTGTGTATTCTATATCCTACAATACATCATACAAAGTACAAAGTTCATAATGTAAATAATTATTCAAAGTTTCATAACTTTATAATAATAATAATCAATCTAATATAAAGTTAATTTCACATGATTATCACAGTTGGCTATTAATGATAATGATAATTATAATGACAATGTTCCTAAGTGTTTCAACCATGTTAGGAAACATTACTATAATGATAACTATTATGTAACTATTGAGTAACCATTGAGTAACCATTGAGTAACCATTGAGTAACCATTGATTGAACTATTAAAGTATTATGTACCTTCTATGCACTGACATTCCATAACATGTCAGATGTAGTTCATATCAACTGTGTCCCAGGCCATACTGGCCACTGAAGAAAACATAAGTCATATTATAATATAATCTTCAAAAGAACCAATAAATTTCCTAAGTAAATTCTATAAATTCCAATGTTTCATTTTCAGAATACTCAAAAATAAACAAAGTCTTTTTCCATAATAATGAGAAAATTAGTAACCACACAAAGTACAAGTATTTACTATGTACCATAACCTTAATGGACCATATTAACATAACCTTAAATTTATAAACATTTGTTCAATGCTATCCAAGTCTAAATGCAATTAATTTCCAAGTAAAAAGTATTTCCAAGTAAAGTTTACATTAGAATTACAAAATCCTTGATCAGGACTGTATATATGCATTTATTCTTGTCATTACAACCTTGTATGTTCAGATAAATCAAATAAGTAACTGTAGATTTGATTTTAAACTTTTGATTTCCAACTTTACCAAAGTTGAGGTCATGTCACAGAGAGTGACCTACCTTGACCCACTTTCTAGGTCAAAGTTCACCAAACTAGGTCATGAGTCAGATACATATTTCATAACTAGGTCAAATAATATTTTTTCACAAATTTACATATTTTGTCTCAACTTTCACAGGCAACATGTATTTGTACATCACTTGTAGTTTTTAGCTCATTTGACATTTCACAATTTACCTGTTTGACAATATTCATTCATACATTCCATGCCATGTGCTTTTCACAAATTTCTTCAAAACTCATTCAAAATGACATTCAAAACTCCAAAACTCTACAGTATCCTATTCTGAACACATTTTATCCAACCCCTACATCCAGATACAGGTTTATAATACAACAAATAAGAAACTTTAATACTTACAGGGACAGTGTTCCCCTTTTACTGCAAAGTGTTTTCAGATGTCCTTTCTCCTTGAGAGCTATTGGCAAAGTGACAGATTACAGAGAAAGAATCTCCCAAATCTAAAATTGTGAGTTCTCTGTTCTGATTGGTCAAAATGTTCTGGCCATGTGAGAACCCCATGGTGATTGGTCAGTCTGTCCTCTGAGTAAACTCAACTCAACTCAAACAATGTGATAGCCCTGCCCGGACTGTGAAGCCAGCCACAATGCTCAACTCAACCCTGACTATCCAGCTCTTGTCACCCATTCACTCAAAACAATCTTGCCTGCACCTACACACATGAGCAATAGTTTTGTAATAGAAACATATAAACATATAAACCAAAATCTGGATAAACATTTTATTTGTACAATAAAACCCATCTTACATAACTTACACAAACAACCAATCTACCCTTCCAGCTCCCCTGAGCATTCGCCTTCTACCCTATACATGAAACCCTCTCCCGTCCCAAATAATTGACGCCTTTTTCAGGGCCAATCCAAGCAAATTTTTGTACTTCCGGATGCCATGTGGAGTGTTAAGGTGGATTCCATCTGTCCTCTATGCATCTTCCGGTAGCTCAAATTTCATAACTTCATAGAATTAAAATTAAATAACTTCATAGAATTCCATACACAAGGGTTCTCTAAACAGATATACATATCCCATTCACACTACCAAATGCCTTCTCCAACCCCGCAAATCTAGTTACTTTAAATTCTCTTTCAGATTAAGCCCTTCTAGCAGGGGAAGATGGTAATAAAGCCAAATGATCTGCTATCCCTCCAGAGTCATAGGCATCACTTCTAGAGTATGACTCCCATGAGTAATCATATTTTGACCCCACATGCAATTTGGCCCCATCTTTGAGCACCCCTGCCAACGTCAAGCTGAACAGCACATCCAGCCCTATTTCTGTGAACAGTTTTCCCCCTCATACAGACCAATTACCTTGTGTGCATTGACAACTTATTGCCGTCAGGGTCAGGGGGATTCAGGTATCAAGGCCTCTCCATTACTCGATTTCTTGAACATGTACCCCACCAACATATTCATTCCCAAAATGGATGCGAACTGCATATAATCTTCTAAAGATTTTACTGGACACAAATCCTGATCCTTGCACCTTTTCATCACATAAATGTTTTCATTCTTTTGGTTCCCAAATGTCTGTCGAAAAACAAGTAACTGACCCATATCCCCCCCACGCTCTCCTGAATACTGTAAACTGAAGAAAGCTTTGTCTCTCTACCAAGGTAAGTGTATAAGCACGCTAGCTTCTCAACACTCATAGGTTTTGCCTTCTTTTTAACATGTGAACGAGCTTGCGCATTTTCTATACCCCTTAAAAATAATACAATATCTTGCGATGAGACTGGATTTCCTATCCTTTTTATTGCATCCCAGTCCCCTAATCTATCTTAAGCATCTACCCAACCCTTTCATGTAGCCTGCCGACATTCTAACAGTGCATGAACATTCACTTATGCCTGGGACAGCCAAAAACTCAACCTCATGAATTTGTGTCTTACCTGAACTCAAATTATCTTTCCATGTCAAAAATCGCAAGATATCTCTTGGGGCACACGAGAGGCAGTCCACTTCATATGACAAAGCATGCAAAAACATGTTAAACTCACTCCACACTGCCTCTTTTTATTATTCCCTAAAGAATGTGCTCCAGTTGTAATATCTGATATTCTGGCATCTATCTCACTCACATTTACCTTGACGGCCCTCATCCCCATTCCCTGGAATAAAAATATGCATCTACCATAAATATTATCACATATCCATACATTACAGATTATCTACCCAAACAGTTTGAAATCTGATTATAGACATTAATTTTCTTTTAATCCAATTTCATTTTTATATTTTCATTTTTATATTTTTCTAAATTGTCCATACATATCCAAGAATTGGATATTTGACCTCCATCTCCCTTGAAACTTGAGATTTACATTTACACATACACAGGGACAGTATGCCTGACCTTTTTCTTTATGTGATTAAGACTTCATCAAGCAAAAGCACTACTTAAATGACAACCAGTAAATGTAACGATTCCATGGCAAACCAATATCTCTAAATTGCCATCCTTTTTGGTAGGATATATTTAATTTTAATTAATACTTCTTTTTCCCCTATATCAACCAGAAGAAAACTATCCACTTTCACTCTTTGTATTAATGGCCACCACAAATGAGTCGAGTCCATCTGTGGGACCATCCTAGTGCAAAACTCCACATCTTGCTCTTGCAACAGAGCCAACACAGGACTAATAAGAGCCACTGGTGGAAACACAGTCGGATGTCTTGCACAAACACATTTACTCCACTCGACCCGGGAGATTGCCCCAGGGTAAAATGCCTCAGTAATCCTCCAGACTTATCTCTCATGTCATTTTAGTCTAGTGCCATTAAGTCACATCAATGAGGTATTGGTCACATGTATGAGGGCCAAACCTAGCCTCAATCATTGACCAAATTTTGGTTTCAGAAAAGCATCCTGAGCTGATAATCTTCTAGTCCCTACATCAGCTGGATTAATATCTGTTGGAACATATTCTAATTTCAGACAAATATATTTTAAGTTATCAAAAAGAGTTTCTTAAATAAATTGTTGAATTCAACAGACCTTGAGCCTTGACCCTTGGCACGGTTGCAGATCGAACCTACGACCTTTGGATCACCATAGAGGAAACGGTGCTAATAAGCTGGCGCTCTAACCAAATGCACCACGGCCTGTGGCATCATTACCATAAGACCCTGAAGGAAACCTTTTCAACAACCAGCATGAACAACGCATAAATAGCAACTAACATGAATGATGCATACTTTGATGCAATATTAATTTCCATTAATATTGCATGAAGGAGGACGGCCCTCATCCCCAACACCATCCTCCAAACCTCGCTCTATCAGATTGATAAGTGTCATCTTCCAATTCAGTCTTAAAATCATAATAATAAAATTGGCCGACAATGTGTCACCCGATTCCCAGAAATTGAGTTATGATCATAACCTAGTTTAAGATAAATGGCATTTGGACTTGCTTGTTCTCTTCTAGCTGTGCTGGTCGGAGCAATATGACAGTGACCAGTTTCAGTGTACAGTGACTGGCAGCCAAATCCGGACATTTTCATGTTTTTCACTCCAGATTTTCACAAAACCTTTCAAAACTGTAAAAAAACTTTAAAGACCTGTGGAGTGAAAATGATACCCGTTCAATATTTACAGAATTAGTGGGGAATTCAAGCATTCAGCAAACCTGCATTTGCAATATTTGAGTTTTGACCTTTGGATGACCTTTCAGATGTGCAGCCTCATTGTTATACCTTGGAGTAATTATATATGTATGGAGGCGTGACGGCAATTATATGGGTTATGGTGTCATGGCAACGCATTATTTCACACAGTTGACTTGAAAAATTGAATATTTAAATTTAAAAAAAATTAAATTGACCAATGTTTTATTGATGTTTCATGACAATCTTTAATATCTTTTTTTCAAGAAAAGGTCAGAATAATTGTTCTTTTGAAAGCTTACAAAAACATTCAATCTGTTAATTTCTATTTTGATCGATTCAATAAACAATGTTTTCAAGATTTTGAAGAAAATGCATCGCCAAACCTTTTATTTTTTTATACATGTTTTTAAAAAAAGTATTTCACTCTCCATATTACCTTTTAAAAACTTTAAAAACAAAATATTTTTTTATGATATAGCATTTATAAATTCTTTCTGCAGTTTTTTATTGTTCATTTTTTATTGATTTTAAATGATGACCTAACATTTCATAAGACAAAGTATTGATGATGGCGCATATATTGGCAGAAATATAAATTACATTTCATTCGCGATATGTTTAACTCTAAATTGTCGTTTTGATGACTTCAAATAGTTCTGAAAAAATAATGTCAGTACTTTCATATCTTGCGCCTATATGGCATCATCATAACAATGGCCATGGCGGCAACTATGATCTACATCTACATCTATAAGTTTACTCGGCAAAACCAATTGGCATCCCGCCGAGAGTGCAAGGTTGCACTAAGGGGTGCAGTTGGTACACACCAGCTGCTTTGTTGCCAACCTTTATACTCTGGCAAGGGAGTTCTTGAAGGATGCCGAGCTACCTGGTTCCAATGTAGTTAAATGAGGGGGAAGATTATTCCAGTCAGTCACTGTCCTTGGAAAATAGCTGTATTTATAAGGGTCACAGCTAGTCGCCATTTCGATATAGCAATTTCCTTGGTTTTTCCGTGTAGGAGCTGATTTCATTTTGACATGTTCTGGAAGTTTCAAAGCTATTTCACCATGTATAGCCTTGTACAATGAAACCAGCCTCTGTGTCCTTCTTCTCCCTGCTAGTGAATCCCATTTAAGGTCTTCCAGGATTTTTGTTACAGTGCCTGTTTCTGTCTTCCAGTTGCCAGACACAAATCTAGCTGCTCCTCTTTGAACTGATTCTATGCGTTCTATATCTTTTTTTGAGGTAAGGGTCCCACACACTTGATGCATATTCTAAGTGAGGGCGCACAAGTGTATTGTAAGCAGCCTCTTTGATATTTCCTGGGCACATATTGAAATTCCTTTTTACAAATCCCAGTACTTGATTTGCTTTGCAGACAATGTTGTTGATATGTTTCATATTTGTTTGGAGCTCAACTCCAAGGTAGGGATGATGTTCAACTTGTTGCAAGATGTGACCATTTAATGTATATTTTCTTGAATCAGGAGCTTGGCTTTTTTTCTTGCTGCTCAGGGTGTAGCATTTCTGAGCATTGAAGTCCATTTGCCACTCGCTTGACCATTCTTCTAGCATATTTAGGTCTTCTTGCAGTTTTACTGCATCATCGTCATCTTCAACTATTCTATATAGGAGGCTGTCATCCGCAAAGAGCCTTATGTTTGAGTATTTTAGCTTCTCTCCAATGTCATTTATATAGAGTAGAAATAGTATTGGTCCAAGCACTGTACCCTGAGGCACTCCAGATTTAACATGGACAGGGTCAGATTCATCACCGTCAATAACTACCCTCTGTTCTCGGTTTGTAAGCCAGTTTTTTTATCCAAGAACCGACCTGCCCTGGGATTCCGTAATGCTCGAGCTTGTGATTCAGACGTTCATGGCAGACTGTGTCAAAGGCTTTACTAAAGTCGAGAATGAGCATGTCAACATTTTGCCCATCATTTCTAGCCTTGAGTATATCCTGTAAGGTTGTGATTAACTGAGTTTCCTGTAAGGTTGTGATTAAATGAGTTTCACACGAGTGGCCTGTCCTGAATCCATGCTGAAAATTGATGCCCCTTTTGATCTGGCAACGTTGTGTGTCAATTCATAATAACTCAAATAAGGTTATACTAAATTATTTTGAGACCTATTTTATCAAAATATCATCCACATCATCATTCACATCCAAATCATCTAGTTTTAAAATCCAGCATCCATAGAAGTCCTTGCAACTTGACATCTTTTTGTTTGGGTTTGAGCAGACGACAATTCGTGTCACCGGAAATGACCTTTGACCCCGAAAATAGTGCGTACAGCCATAGACTGGTTGCCGCCTTCTGTGTATATACACGATATCCTTGACACTCGATGGGAGACCAGTCTAAAGATGGCTGACGCAAAATAGTTCCAACTAATCAATATCTTAAAAATAATTGGCATGCGCGTATTCATTAGAAATCGCATAAATACGCGCATCACTGAGGTATAATGGCACTGTGTTACTCATTTGCATAGTGACACTTGTAGTCAATGAGAGGCTCATAATGAGTCCTCTGGTTCATTTCACTCTTGAATCTCGAGAACCATGCTGTTACAAACATTTATTCACAAAGAATTTCCTATCACTACCTAAGTTCTGGCAAAGTCCCCTAGCAAGTTACCATATATGAGTAATTAATTTTTTTTAAATACAAAAGTTCAATCAGCCTGCCATCTAGTGGTTGAGTATAACATTCAGACCATGTGGCATTGCAATAATCAGTTCTTGATCTTTTATGTGAGCCATCAAAACACCTATCTAATCATCAACCTTTTCATCATCTAATGTTTAAAAAGGTTATATATTTTGTACTTCTTAATGTCCTTGTGTCTAAGGTTCAGTGAGTGTGTCGAACAAGTGAAACCAGGTAAAAGTTCTTTTTTGGCACTGGAGAACTGCGGAAGCATAAATTCTAAATATACCTATGAGATTAAATTTTATAACGATAAGGATGAACAACCATGTTTGAGACATTCATTGTTCACAGGCTGATAGTTTTATTATAAAATTGTAAAATACCAATTTATAACTGACACACCATGAATGAATAAATGTAATCATAAAATATAATATTGCTGCAACAATTATGACTGAGTTTTAATATGTTGCAGGTATTTAGCTGGCATTTTTGGACATTTTAAATGATCTGACTGCATACATACAGAATGAATGACTGCACATATACCATGTAACAAACATCGTGTGGACAAGATAGGTGTGACAAGACAGGTCTGTTTCCTGGTGACGTTTCAAAAAAATCAGATATGAAATTATAAATGATGTTCTTTTGTATCAGAATGTAGAGGAAGATATTTCCAATTTTAAATACAAGGATTTTTATAAAATTTCTTATATTGCTTGATGATGTAAGTGGCATTTGATGGATACATATAAAAATAACATGTATATCAACTGTAAAAGAGCCCAACCTTAACATTTATTTAACATGATGGGCCAGATAACAATCCTATTCATGGGATATTCCATCATCTTTCCATCATCTTATTCCATCAAAATATCATCCACATCATCATCCACATCCAAATCATCTAGTTTTAAAATCCAGCATCCATAGAAGTCCTTGCAACTTGACATCTTTTTGTTTGGGTTTGAGCAGACGACAATTCGTGTCACGGACCGACCGGAAATGACCTTTGACCCCGAAAATAGTGCGTACAGCCATAGACTGGTTGCCGCCTTCTGTGTATATACACGATATCCTTGACACTCGATGGGAGACCAGTCTAAAGATGGCCGACGCAAAATAGTTCCAACTAATCAATATCTTAAAAATAATTGGCATGCACGTATTCATTAGAAATCGCATAAATACGCGCATCACTGAGGTATAATGGCACTGTGTTACTCATTTGCATAGTGACACTTGTAGTCAATGAGAGGCTCATAATGAGTCCTCTGGTTCATTTCACTCTTGAATCTCGAGAACCATGCTGTTACAAACATTTATTCACAAAGAATTTCCTATCACTACCTAAGTTCTGGCAAAGTCCCCTAGCAAGTTACCATATATGAGTAATTAATTTTTTTTAAATACAAAAGTTCAATCAACCTGCCATCTAGTGGTTGAGTATAACATTCAGACCATGTGGCATTGCAATAATCAGTTCTTGATCTTTTATGTGAGTCATCAAAACACCTATCTAATCATCAACCTTTTCATCATCTAATGTTTAAAAAGGTTATATATTTTGTACTTCTTAATGTCCTCGTGTCTAAGGTTCAGTGAGTGTGTCGAACAAGTGAAACCAGGTAAAAGTTTTTTTTTGGCACTGGAGAACTGCGGAAGCATAAATTCTAAATATACCTATGAGATTAAATTTTATAACGATAAGGATGAACAACCATGTTTGAGACATTCATTGTTCACAGGCTGATAGTTTTATTATAAAATTGTAAAATACCAATTTATAACTGACACACCATGAATGAATAAATGTAATCATAAAATATAATATTGCTGCAACAATTATGACTGAGTTTTAATATGTTGCAGGTATTTAGCTGGCATTTTTGGACATTTTAAATGATCTGACTGCATACATACAGAATGAATGACTGCACATATACCATGTAACAAACATCGTGTGGACAAGATAGGTGTGACAAGACAGGTCTGTTTCCTGGTGACGTTTCAAAAAAATCAGATATGAAATTATAAATGATGTTCTTTTGTATCAGAATGTAGAGGAAGATATTTCCAATTTTAAATACAAGGATTTTTATAAAATTTCTTATATTGCTTGATGATGTAAGTGGCATTTGATGGATACATATAAAAATAACATGTATATCAACTGTAAAAGAGCCCAACCTTAACATTTATTTAACATGATGGGCCAGATAACAATCCTATTCATGGGATATTCCATCATCTTTCCATCATCTTATTCCATCAAAATATCATCCACATCATCATCCACATCCAAATCATCTAGTTTTAAAATCCAGCATCCATAGAAGTCCTTGCAACTTGACATCTTTTTGTTTGGGTTTGAGCAGACGACAATTCGTGTCACGGACCGACCGGAAATGACCTTTGACCCCGAAAATAGTGCGTACAGCCAAAGACTGGTTGCCGCCTTCTGTGTATATACACGATATCCTTGACACTCGATGGGAGACCAGTCTAAAGATGGCCGACGCAAAATAGTTCCAACTAATCAATATCTTAAAAATAATTGGCATGCACGTATTCATTAGAAATCGCATAAATACGCGCATCACTGAGGTATAATGGCACTGTGTTACTCATTTGCATAGTGACACTTGTAGTCAATGAGAGGCTCATAATGAGTCCTCTGGTTCATTTCACTCTTGAATCTCGAGAACCATGCTGTTACAAACATTTATTCACAAAGAATTTCCTATCACTACCTAAGTTCTGGCAAAGTCCCCTAGCAAGTTACCATATATGAGTAATTAATTTTTTTTAAATACAAAAGTTCAATCAACCTGCCATCTAGTGGTTGAGTATAACATTCAGACCATGTGGCATTGCAATAATCAGTTCTTGATCTTTTATGTGAGTCATCAAAACACCTATCTAATCATCAACCTTTTCATCATCTAATGTTTAAAAAGGTTATATATTTTGTACTTCATAATGTCCTCGTGTCTAAGGTTCAGTGAGTGTGTCGAACAAGTGAAACCAGGTAAAAGTTTTTTTTTGGCACTGGAGAACTGCGGAAGCATAAATTCTAAATATACCTATGAGATTAAATTTTATAACGATAAGGATGAACAACCATGTTTGAGACATTCATTGTTCACAGGCTGATAGTTTTATTATAAAATTGTAAAATACCAATTTATAACTGACACACCATGAATGAATAAATGTAATCATAAAATATAATATTGCTGCAACAATTATGACTGAGTTTTAATATGTTGCAGGTATTTAGCTGGCATTTTTGGACATTTTAAATGATCTGACTGCATAATAATAATAATAATAAAATTTGTATAGCACTGATACCAGACAAGTCTGTTCATAGCGCTGTGTTCAGGACATGCATCCTGAAGAGATGAGTTTTCAGCCTACTCTTAAACGAGGAGACTGACGTGCTTGTCCTAATATTAGTAGGCAAGGAATTCCATAGACGTGGACCTACAGATGAGAAGGCCCTGTCACCTACTGTCCTTAGCCTAGTGTTCGGTACCTGTAGGTGGGTGCCATCATTGGATCTTAGACAGCGTTCACCTTCTTTAATCAGGAGTAGATCCCGTAAGTAAGGCGGAGCCTTACCATTAAGGGCTTTCCAGGTTAAAAGAAGAATTTTAAAATCAATTCTCGCATGAACGGGAAGCCAATGCAATTCCCTTAATTTTCCTGAAATGTGATCAAATTTCCTGATTTTTCCAACTACCCGTGCTGCAGAGTTTACAGAATGAATGACTGCACATATACCATGTAACAAACATCGTGTGGACAAGATAGGTGTGACAAGACAGGTCTGTTTCCTGGTGACGTTTCAAAAAAATCAGATATGAAATTATAAATGATGTTCTTTTGTATCAGAATGTAGAGGAAGATATTTCCAATTTTAAATACAAGGATTTTTATAAAATTTCTTATATTGCTTGACGATGTAAGTGGCATTTGATGGATACATATAAAAATAACATGTATATCAACTGTAAAAGAGCCCAACCTTAACATTTATTTAACATGATGGGCCAGATAACAATCCTATTCATGGGATATTCCATCATCTTTCCATCATCTTATTTTATTCAGAATATTAAGTCATATAACTTGTCATTTAATTTGCAGGCATCTCATTTCGTAATTGATGAAAGAAATGTTTGACAAATGAAAATCTGTTTATTTTGTGTTATAGTCATTCTTGTGTATTATATTGTAAATTATATTTGTTGCGCATTATCAAAAGGATCAATACTTGGATCGGCATATAAAAAAAAAAGAAACTTGATAAGAATGTAACCTTTTGGTGGTTGTTTTTCTTAGTCTGAGTGGAGATTATTCATCTGATAGTGGGTTATCACATATGTTATCTTCCAACCAGACCATTGGTATCTGTCGCTTTTCACTTTCTGCCAGTGATCATTGTTAGATGTCACAGATAGGCCGTGTCCAAGATGAGTATGTGGGGCGATGTTCCAAAGAGATTAGATTTGTATGATATGCTGATAATCGGATCACTCTGCACTGGTATGACAAGACCATGTATTGAACATGGTTGCCGCCAAGGTCTTCCATTTCCTGATTAAATTACATTACCTGTCGTGCAATGATTAAGTGAAACTGCTATGAATTATAATATATTTTGCATGATATGTTTCCTGACTATTCCACGAGGATTCTCTTATGTACAAATTAATCTGAAATGATGAAATGAAAGACTTGTAATATTTCATTGTAATCTTTTTTTATATGCTTTATTTACCGTAGTTTAATACATTTTTTCTGCCTCGGAATTATGATCCCAGACACAAATCACGTGACCAGAGTGTCCTAGCATTGGACACCCAGAGTGCGTTATATAAGATAAAACAAGGACTCATGATGGTGCATTATGTATCCGGGGCTGAATAGAAGGAACAACATCTCACGGACAAGTAAGATCCACTTGTAGAGAGGAATATTTTTCTGATATTTCAAGTGTAATTTATTTACCAGCGATTCACATTTATTTACCAGCGAGTTGCAAGATGAACGCTTCCGGTGCCTGCAAGACAATCAGCCCTCTGTGCAGGAAACTTATAACTACCCACATATCAGCGGTCAGCAGTTTTGTTGGGATAGCCTACACAAGCGATGGTGAATATGACACTCATTACTCACCGAAACTCACCGAAGCGCCGCTCCTCGTACTAGGTAGGGGGGGCGGCAGCAGGGGCAGGCGAGCCAGGTACTGACTCCTTATTAGCCCCGCATATCCTATCGTACCGCCTCTTGAATGACGAGACGGTCTCAGCCTGCACTACATGGGGGGGTAGGGCATTCCAGGTGGTTATGGTCCGCTGTGTGAAGAAGTGCTTCCTGCAGTTTAGGCGGCAGTGGTGCTTCCTCAGCTTCAGGTGGTGTCCTCTGGTGGTCGACTCGGGCACCAGCTCAAAGAGCCGGTCACTGGGGATATCCTCTTTTCCCGTCAGGATCTTATAGACCTGAATCATATCTCCTCTATGTCTCCGCTCCTCCAGTGTTGTCAGACCAAATACCCGGAGTCTATCCTCGTAAGCAGTATCACGCAGGGTAGGTACCAGCTTGGTCGCCCGCCTTTGAACCTTCTCCATTAGATTTATATCCTTCTTCAGCTGCGGGGACCAAGCCTGGATGGCGAACTCCAGGTGCGGTCTGACCAACCCAAGGTATAGACCTCTGACACATTCCACTGATCTGTAAGTGAAGCTCCTTCTGATCATGCCTAGTGTCTGGTTAGCTCTCTTCACCGCCGCCACACACTGTTTACTCGGCTTTAGTGAGGAGTCAAGGATTACGCCCAGGTCTTTCTCTTCTTCCACAGTCTGCAGCAATTGACCATTCATATGGTACTCCACTCTTGGGTTTTTATGGCCCAGGTGCATCACTTTGCACTTCCCAATATTAAATAGCATATTCCAATCACTAGACCAGTTTGCGAGGTTGTGCAGGTCCTGCTGTAGTCGTGCTGCATCCTCGAATGTCTGCACAGCTCTGAACAATTTGGTATCGTCCGCAAATTTCAGAACAATGGACTCCACAACTGAGTCAATATCATTGACAAAAAGCAAAAACAACGTCGGTCCCAGTACAGATCCCTGGGGGACCCCACTGGTGACTGGCAGCCACACTGACTTGGCTCCATTTACCACCACACGTTGACGTCGGTCACTCAGCCAATTTTGGATCCAATTGAAGACATAACCATCAATACCATGGGCTTTTACCTTGGACATCAACCTGAGGTGTGGCACCTTATCAAATGCTTTTTGGAAGTCTAAGAAAATTATGTCAACTGGCAGGCCTGCGTCAATGTATTCTGTGACCTTCTCTAGGAATTGAAGCAGGTTTGTGAGGCATGATCGTTTCCTGAGAAATCCATGCTGGGATGGTTTGATCAACTTGTGTGTACTTAGGTGGTCAACAAGGGCATCCCGGATGATTGACTCCATTAGTTTACATATCTGTGAGGTTAAGCTTACAGGTCTGTAATTAGCAGGGTCACTCTTTGTCCCCTTCTTAAAAATTGGCGTGACATTAGCGTCTTTCCAGTCCGGGGGCACAAAGTTCTCTCTTAGTGATCTCTGGAAAATACTGCTCAGCGGCTGGGCTAGGATATCTACAGACTCCTTCAGTATACGTGGGCTCACCCCGTCTGGTCCTGGAGCTTTATCAGGTTTCATGTTATTGATCTTCTTTGTGATCATCTCCGGAGTGAACCATACTTCCCTCAGTTTATCCTGTTCCTCACCAGTGAACATTAGCTCTGGGTCAGGGAGGTTGTCACCTGTCTCATCAGTGAATACTGAGGCAAAATACTTGTTAAAAACATCAGCTACCACCCCGTCGTCAGTGATAACTTCTCCCAGCTCATCACGCAAAGGTCCAACTGAGTCTTTTGTCTTAGCCTTGGTTCTCACATACCTGTGGAATGATTTGGGGTCCTTTTTACTGTTTTGGGCAAGTTTCTTCTCAAATACTTTCTTTGCTTTCTTGGTTTCTGAGGTCAGTTTTCTCGTCCACTTCTTGTGTGCCATCAAGTCACTGTACTCCTGTGACTCCTGATACTTTTTCCAAAGTTTCCTCTTCTTTCTAACTGTTCTTATTGCATGTCTGTTCATGTATAAAGGTCTGTTTCTCCTCCTCCTCAGTTTCATAGGGATACATTTGGCCACTGCATTCTGCAGAGTGTCACAGAATTGGGTCCAGACCTCCTCCATGGGCTTATCATCAGTTATATCAGACCAATTTATGCTGCTCAAGGATTGTCTTAGCATTTCAAAGTCAGCTCTCTTGTAATCTGGGACCCACTCCGTGGAGTCCTTGATCACGGTTTTGACACATAATTCAAATTCAACGATATCATGATCACTAGCACCAAGTTTACCCAGTGACCGGACTCCATCCACCATGGCTGGCTCAGTGGTAAGGACAAGATCTAACGTGTTGTTGCCTCTAGTAGGGATAGTCACATGCTGGGTCAGGTACTTGTTTAGGGTAAAATCCAGGAATGTTTGGCCATCAGCATCAGAGTCAAGATCATCCCATGAAATACCGGGGTAATTAAAGTCTCCAAATAGTACAACCGGGCATTTATAAATGAGAGCTCGCTCTAGTAGTGAGAACATCTTTGTATTGTTTGCTTCATCACTATTGGGTGATCTGTATATTAATCCTACAAGTACCTTAGACTTAGTACCAGTTTTCAAGTCCGCCCATACAGAGTTTGTGAAATCGTTCTGTGACAAGTCTACATTCTCAGGTGCTATTAGGTCCTCCCTGAAGTATAAAAGTACTCCCCCTCCGCGTCCGTCCACAGTATCCTTCCTGTTCTGTCTGATGGGGCGACTATAACCGTCTAACTTGAGGAATGCATCTCCAACTGTGTTGTTAGTCCAGGCTTCAGTGATAGCAACCATGTCAGGAGTTCTCTCATACACAATCAGTTTAAGTTCCTCCATTTTATTTTTTATACTCTGGGCATTTGTGAACAACACTCTCAAGCCATTTTCCTTAGGTCTGTGGACAGAGTTATCAGAGTCAGTGGTGGAATGATTTGATAGATCATCATTTGTGTCATTGTCAAGGTCTGTGCTAACGTCCAGACTAGACTGTGAATAGCTGGTGCTAGAATTTAAACTTTGGCTGCTTGTTGAATTCCCAGATTCAACAGAATCTACATATTCATAGGAAACATTAACAATGCTGTCACGATCAGAGTCACTGTCTCTAGCAATCTCAATAATTGAATGGTTTGTCGTAACCTGGGTGCTGTCCTGTGTTACCTCCACCGGTGGCCGAAGAACAGTGTGTGTGCTGCATGCTGTGTCAGGTTCGACTGGGCTATGTACAAGATGATAAGTGAGTTGGCAGTTATTTACTCTCCCTTTTTTTCCGGCTGGGGCTCAGCTTGAGGGGCCGCTGCGGCTCCCTCTTCTGCGGAACCACCTTCTCCTGCTGTTTCATCACCCACCAGTATAACAGATTTGTATACCTCATCATGTTGGCTTTTGGAAGTAGTCCTTGTGATTATTTTGCCTCCACGGATGATGAGGTTTGTCTCACCTTTCTCCCTCCTGACTTTGAGCTCCTTTCTCAGTTTCATCTCAGTATCCCTCTGTGCTCTAGTCAAGTCAGGAGAGATGTAAATGTTTTTCAGGGTATCAGATTCAGCATTCATCAGACTTTTGGCTTTTTTCAGAATATCATACTTGGTGTTTCTGTTTTTCAGTGTGATTCTCAGAGGCCTCACTCTACCACTGGCATCATCACCCCTTACCCTTCCTATTCTTGTTTTCTCAGTTATCTCCACATTTTGGATGTCAATATGATTCCAAATACTATCCAGCACTGAACATTCATTTTCATCTTCCTTCACATTTTTGACTATCAGATTGTTCTTTCTTTTATCCCTCTCCATCATTTCTCTAACTAGATCATCTTGATTTGGCATGGGTGGGTGTGGGGTGGTGCTCTGGGCTTGCAGGTCTACTGGTTTGTCATCTGCCTTTGCACCCTTACTTTTTAATTCAGTAATATCCTTCTCCATTTGATCCTGTTTCATGTGCATTTCTCTCACTGATTTAAGAATATCCAGGGCAAATACGTTGCATTTGTCACAGTACCAATGGAATTTGTTGTGTTTATTGATAAAGTTGTACTCAGTTTTGGTAATATTGGCACAATCAGTGTGGAACCAGGAATTACACACTTCACATTGTATTGCCTGATCAGCAGGAACAGGCTCTCCACAAGTATTACAGTCAGGCTCACCGTTCTGTGCTGTCTTTACCACATTACTGGCACTGGCTTTAGCAGAAGTTGATTCCTTCCTACCACCTTTGGCTTTGTTCTTCTCCCCCATGTTTGTGCTTCCAAGATGGCTGCCGCCGGTAAGGCTGTCCACTTCAAGTTGATTTTCTGGCTTTGAAGCACCTTCTTTGGCTGATCCTTCTTCTGTGCAGCTGCTATGGCATCTTATCCAGATGTCTACACTAAATTCTACCTAAACTAGCTACGACTAACTACAAATATTTGCACTTTTTGTGGTGCTGTCAACCTACGCCATCTTGCCTGTCAACGGACAAATCGATTCAATGTCTTTGTAAGATTAGCAAATCATACATATGTGTGTCTTTAGATGTGTGTCTTTAGATGAACTAAAGAAATAATGAGTTTAACATTCATACAGGTTTATGTGTGTGAAATAAAACTCCCTGCTAATGATTTAAAATCTTTGGACTTCTTTTGGATAGATTCACTTCCACCACAAAGAAATCCTGAAGAGATAGTTGCTTTCTGTCAAGATGCACGGGGTCGACTGTCCTCTGCCAAAACCCTGCCGAGTACGCCAACTAGGGGTTTCATTGGTACTAATTATGTCAGCGAAGGTAATGAAAAGAAACACTCTGGTTATGTCATTATTAAATAACTAGTAAACATTTGCTTCGATTTTTCTTTTGATTATTTATCGTTACATATATATAACTATCGCTAATGAAGATTGTGTTAACACCTTGAAAAGATATAATCGTGATGAAATTTATTGCAATTGTAGAGAATCTTCCAAGGGCAAACCCGTTCTCTCTTGATGAGGAGCCTATGACTACCTACACTGGTGGACATAACTTTGAGCCTGCTGCAGTACCGTTATTTGCACAGTCCAGAGAAAGGCCGCAAGTCACTGGTTCGCTTCCTGTTTTCTCCGCGCCACCAACCCCAAACAAAGCGGAAGACATGGCGGTGGCATTCCCAGATTGCAATGTTCTGTTCCGGAATGAGGAGGAAATCGAGACCAGAATTCGGCCTATTTAAGATAGGATTATAAGAATGACATGCAAGCTTTTGCTCAGATTTTGAATTTTTAAGACTTTTGCTTTTTGTTCACATTTAGCTTGTAAAGTTCGGTCTGAACTTGAAACTTGCTTTATCGGTAAAACTAGTCATGACTAGTGAGAAAACTAGTCATTACCACATGATACTGAATGTATATAAATTTAAATATGCACACATATTTATATATATAAATATCCACACACACACAAACATATTCCTTTAATCTTATTATGTATATGTACGATGTAATAGGTTTTCAAGTTAAATATGAATAAATTTGTCAAATTATGTTTGTATTACTGACATTTGTGCACTGTCAAATATGATCCGTTACTTTGGGATAGATGCAAGACTGGCATGCTCATCAGAATTAATATAGGATCTGTCCACTGTTTGATTCTGATAATGACACAGAATGCCACAATGGAATATTTGTAGACAACAATACTGTGGTAATGTCTAGCCAAGTGTACCTTGCTGTTCCCAGGTCACCAAAATGAAGGGTCAGAAGTCAGCCAAGACTGACCCACACCACAGATTGGCTTCAATCCCTGACTTAACCTCACATATTAGGTCAACATTTGAAGAGATGTATTCAAAGAGAGCAAAAAAAAACCAAACCCATGCATTCCCCAGTTAGTCCCATTCTGTGGTATCTACTCTCCTATGAGGCAGTGTCCCAATCATTCACACTCAATCTAACTCAATCCCACTCCTCCACTTAGTCTTCCAGTCAGTACCACCCACTCAATTCCATCCAGTCTCTTACTAAGCCCACACACTGTTTTCCACTCATCCCATTCACTGTCTAAATCAGTCCCACTGAATCCCACTTTATCCCAAATCTGTCCCTCACTCAGTCCCCACCCAGTTCCCGCTCAATATCCCACTTAGTTTCCTGCTCAACTTGCTACTCAGTGCCACTAGGTCCCCTACTCAGTTATCTTCTCAGTCTCCTACTCTGTCTCCCACACAGTCGTGCACCAAGAAGAAATAATCAGTTACTATTTATCGGTGCATGTTTGTTTTTGTTTGTTTGGAGTTTTACATCACTTTCAACATTATTCCAGTCATTTCGTGATGAGACCTACTTGTAGCAGATATAGTGCTGCCTCACTGAATTGTCATGTCGCAGGTCCTTGACATGACAACCCACCCGGTCACAGATTTACAAGGACAACGGGTTAACCCTTTAGGCACGGGCCTCAGCTCATATGGGAAATTGAATCATTAGTTCAATCTCGGCATGGCCGGGGATCGAACCCACGACCTTTGGATCACCACAGAGGAACTGGTGCTAATAAGCTGGCGCTCTAACCAACTGCGCCACGGCCCGGGGCCCCTTTATCGGTGCAGTGAAGAGGAATGTGATTGAAATGTTATTCAAATACAGTTGAGTGTATGAATAGTTATTGTTGGGTTCAAAAGTATGACCAAATACAAAATTACAACAAGAGTACTTTATTTCATGGTATTTCAAAATACAAATTGTTTGCCTTATAGGCTAATAACATAAGACAAACTTTCAATAAATCGTTTTTACAAGGATAATTAAAGATAAACATATGTTTAAATACAAAATGTAATAAATAAATACAGTTTAGCATAAATCCATTTGAAAGGTATTTTAACATCTATATTTACAAATAAATTATAACATTGATGGCAAGAGGTTTTTACATTGGTATTAAATTATATTAATTTACCCATCTATTTTGGGTATCAATAAATGTGGAGAATCTTTGAAAAATAATGTACGTTTACAAGAATAACCAGAACTTAACGAACACGTTTTTTTTAATCTGTCAGGTCATGACTCTGCAGCATGTTCATTTGTAATTCGATATGATATAATCGTTATATTTACACCGATATTGAATGTGTTTATACAGATCTCAGCCAGGATTTACCCCTATATTCGAAATAAACTGTCTAAAGTGAAAGTGCCCTTGATCTGGGCACAAATGTGGACTCTGCAATATTGGGGTAAACATAATGACTGAGATCTTCAAAGTCCTGAGCAATGTCTGTTGTGTTAGGCTGGGGTTGGGAAATCACTTTCAAAAGACTTTGATGAATATCTATTTGTTGTTTTTGCGATTCCTTTGTGTCTTCTTGAGCTGTGTATGCCAGGAGATCACTTGGTAGTGTTTGCACCTCTGGTAGAGAATCTGCAAAACAATATACAAAGAATATTATTACAAATGCGCGATATACAAATTATATCTTTATTCTTTCCAAGGATGAGGGGGTTAGCATGTAGCTATAAGATTGTAAGAGTGTCAACCCAAACAGTCTACAGTACTAAGGGGATTTAGCGCTTTGAAGATGTGAATATCCCAATTTCTGAATAATAGGAATTAATTAAGATTATGTACCTTCAGAAAGATAGTTGATTCCAACAAAGCTGTTGACAGCACTGGCACTGAGTGTGTTGTGGTCACAGAGGGGCTTGACAGACTCCAGCAGGGAGCTGCTGGCTGACTGGGTGTAGGCCTGCAAAACCTCCATTCTTGGCGAGGATAGACACTCTAAAACAGCAATATCAATCCCATAAGTTTATTGTTTGAATCTATGGCACCAATTATTTTGAAATAATTTCAAATATTTTGATTGTCAATGATAGAAGTATAAGTAAAAGGAGGTAAGCGGTAATTTCATGTAAATTATAGCATACCTTCACTCATATAGGCGATTCCCACTGCGGTGTTTACAGGAGCTTGGTTAGTGTGAAGAGATCTGCCCTGTGTATAGGCGAGAAGTGCCTCCTGAGGTTCACTGCGGACTGATACTGACTCTGTGGAATAAAAACAAGATGGTTAGCTCATATGTATATACATTCACATCATGATTTGATAATAGAGCCTATCATTATTCCAATGTTATGATATGGAGTTTGGCTTACCTTCATCTGTATGGGTGACTCCCACAAATGTGTTCTTCTGCTGGACGGGGTGAGAAGTGACTTTATGGCACAGCAGGGGTGTTGCTGAGGATAGGGCATGGTTCTGGCGACCCTGGGTATAGGCACACATTACATCTAATCTCTGAGAGGGAAGTGTTTCTGAAAACCAAATCATTCAATTGTTAAGCTACTCAATTTATACTCAATTTATATTCTCACATTACTACAAAACATATTCAAAAAAATATATTTTTACTAACAGTGTCCTGTGTTAGATTAAATATATATATATATATATATATATATATATATATATATATATATATATATATATATATATATATATATATATATATATATATATATATCCATTTTGTTTACACTGTAAATGATTTTAGGAAGCAAATGAACCATTTTCCCATGCTCACCTGTGTTCAGGTAGTTGACGCCAACAGCAGTATTGGTAGTTTGTGAGGCTAGTGTGTGCGAGTTCTGTCCCTGTGTGTAGGCTAACATATCACTTGGTTTATGTGGCAGGGTATCTGAAACCATTATAAAACATCGATTACTAAAATATTGCAACACGTGAATAAAAACGGGGAAAAAGAGCACTGGCTATGTATGAGTAAAGGGATAATTGACATTGCGTTGATCACATCACACAATTTCGACCCTATCTTAGCTTTTCAGATTCCCTATGGTTATAACATTTAACATTGCTATCTACTCACCAGTGTGTCTGTAGGAGATGCCCACGAAGCTTCTGGTTTGTGTTAGGTTGCCGGGGTGGGGCACTCTTCCCGGTGCCGCTCTCGGACTCTGAGTGTACGCCAGCATGCACTCACATGGTTGCTCCTTAGGCAAGCTTTCTGCAATGCAAGGTTGTTTCTTTAAAATATTGTCTGAATTTTGTAAGCAAATGCTTACAAAAATGAAAGCAAATGTTTGTTGAAATTAATGATGTCTTGTACAGGGTTTGATAAAGTTATGGCATTAATATGATAGAACTCACCTTCAGTTTGGTAGGCGATACCAACAAAACTCTTGGTCTGAGTATGTTTCACTAGCTGTCTGGCCAGAGGCCGGCTTGTTCTGCATACTGCGCTGTTCATTCTGATTGTAATCTGTCAAAGGCTTGATGCTGGTCTACAAAATGAGACAGGAATTAGCTGTTATATCCTTATAGATGAGTTAGATTGAGTAGTCTGAGTGTGGTTGCTGGAGGTTTCTGGCTGGCGAGATTCCCTGGGGCCTTTATATAGGATGTGCTGCTCATCGTGATAACACGATGACGTTGTGGATAACTATCATGCGAGATTAACATACATTATGTATATGATAAGGGACGATTACAAAGGTATGATATAAGTCAAAATGATATAGTGATATATCGAAGCTTTTGCCTTCTGCGCACTCCACACATTTGTCTTTAAATACTTGATTTGCATTTAATCAAAATAAAAATGTGAATGATCAATACAGAATGTAGTGTTTTCACTATTTAGTGTCATTGATATTTCATATTATTTAAAATCATATTAATATTTCTGGGAAGAGATTTTGACACAATCCCTCAATGATGATACTAGATCAAACCGGTGAAACTACAATATGAATGATATTGAATAACCGATGAGATATGACAACTAATCTAGGCCACCATTTCTATGAAGCTTCTCCACGTCACTCGGTGATTCGTGAAATTTGTTCAATTGGTCTAAGATATCTTTTCATCATTTTCAAGATATCCTTTCATCATTTTCAATTCTGTATGAAGTAAGAGATTGTTTCAACTCTCTACGGATTTCAAATTCTAGAACATATTAACATTGCATTAATCATTCTTACCAAACGCTTTTTTGTACTGCGAGAAGACAAATATGTTTAAGCTCTGTATGCTGATTGAAATTTAAAATTAAAGCTTAGGTATATGGTTTTTTTTCAGTTTTGGCTTGGATATCTTAAATATTGGCAAGTATCCCAAATGTTTCCATCCCTTATGAACCTTTTTATGCTGTGAGGTTAGTGACGAGGGGGGCTGATACTCAGTCAAGCATATATATCTTGAAAACCAAAGATATCACATTGTAACAATGTTTGAACTCTTAATTTAAAAAGTCCAGAAGGAAGAACTTGTCCAGTTTTATGATCTACATGCTGACCTATCTCTACATTTGAATATATTGAATTTAAATCACAAAGACATGTGGACCTTATTCCTCTGCTCAAATGTGTCACAATCGATGGGGAAAAACAGGAAAGGCTTGAGAAATGGTTATCACTTTTACTTCTTATCGTCATTGTTGAAATAAAAAGTGTTCAGATCATATCTCTTCATCACAAAGGATTATTGATTAGATTCATCATGGATTATTGAAGGAAAGGTGAAAGTAAGATAAGTTTAGATTTGTTATTGCACAAAATTTATTTGTATATGATAAGAATGGATCATGCCTTGGAATCGATATTATGCATGTCACAATTTGAACTCTACTGCTACTTTCTCCACAAAATGCTAAACATTTACTGGCTCTACCTTCTTTGATGCTTTGATACATTTGAACTTGTTTCTGGATATCTTAAAAAAGTGATAAATCACATGTAACTTTTATGATTGTGTAAATCGAAAAAAACATAATAACTGATGATGTCTGGAGTGCATCTGCTTCATATAAAAAGCACAAACGATTGTTTAAACAGCATTGTGAACATTAGGTTGTAAATCATCAATCTGTACATTGGTATCAATGTCAGGTATCTTTATCTGATCAGAGCCGTCTGGTAACTCATCATCTATCAGCTGATTAAAACTGGGTTGATAACAGATACGATTCTTCATTCCCTATCTGTGTTAGCACATTTATAAAAAAAACAGTTGTTTTATTATGGATATGTTATATCTATTTAACAATTGCTATAATAGAAATAATTAAAAGTGGAGATCTGTGTTTTTAGAGAAAAAATAAATTCATGTCAGATGTGCAACATTTGCATTACAACTATTTACAGTAAGAACCATAGGGAATCTGAAAAGCTAAGATAGTGCCGAAATTGTGTGATCAATGCAATATCAATTCTCCCGTCTGTCATATACACACATGGCTGAAATCAAACCTATTCTTATCATTTGGTTTACATACAGCCCATGGTAAGAATCGTGTTATTTTAAGGATTATACTTTCCCCCGATATTAGTTTACTCCAAGGGTTTAAACGATTATAAGATCATTCCTTGTAATTTTGAAAAAGATTATCCTCCAAAATGACACATCACGATGCTTTATTGATCTCGGCAATATGGTCGATAATCTAGTTTAATTGACTGCAGGCACTTAATATGTTTTGGAAGCATTTGGTGGTTTATATGATTGGCCAAATATTGCAAAGTAAAAGATTTGAAATTCTTTTGTGGATGCTCTTTTGTGGATGCACAGAATGAGATAAAACCAGCCATGTTTTGGGGTTATTAGCTCATTACTTAAATAGGTCAAAAAATGTTAGGCCCTTGAGAGATTTGAATCCATCTTGGTATCGCTGCTTTCACAACTTGCCGACACAGTTCGTGTAAATGCCCTGATACTCTCTACCTTATTCAACCTTCTAATCACCTGCGTCTGTTCGTTACTGCCAAGACGATTCCATGAGAACTCTTCACTCAAAAGGACATCCCAAACAATTTTATTGGGATACATTTTATCTTTAAAACTAATGTTTGACCCAGAGGCATGGTAAACAATACCTGATTTTAAAAACCCATTCTGGTTGTAATTAATTTTGAATACAATATTCTCCAAAACGGGTGACACATCACGATACTTTATCGATCTCGGATGTGTTCAGACAGGAGGTCAAGGCACATTCTCTGCAATAATCTGCCAAGTAGATTACAAAAGAACTCTACACACTAAATGACATCCCAAACAAAAATGCTTGGTTTTTGAAATTGCACAAATTCCATTTTTGCCAGAGGCATGGTAAACAGTTCCCTGCTTTTAAAGCCTATTCTGTGTGTCCTCGTATTTGAAATTACAAATATTCAATCGAATTTGCTTTTTGTACTGCGTTAACAATATGGAATCATTAGCGTCACAATTGTATCCATAACACCATGCAGACCCTACCAGCGTTAAAAGAGCAACACAGCGTGTTTTGTCTGACACAGGGGTAGATGCCTTATTCTCTGCCCAAATTTGCAACAAACTCAGCAGTTAGGGACAGCAACGACTACATACTTGGGTCCTGAATGAGATATAAATCCCCCATGCAAATTTATTCTATCATAACAGATGTACATAATGTTTATGTACGTCTGGTTATAACAACCTCCTTTTTTGTGAAGAATATCTTAGACAAGATTACATTAGATATGGTAGAGGACCGGATCTCTGAATCAATGTGTTAGGCTTTAGAAGGGAAATATTTTATAATAAAAATTTACATATAAAAATAGCAAATAACATTGAAAGACTAACGACAATAAATATAATGTGATGAAAAGTATTGTGTGGGTGGAAGTACTAGACTTTTGAAAACTTACATTATCTCTATCCTGGATAGTACTGCTCTTATATTTTATGATGATGATATCATTCTGTAGTTCTGGTATAATTATCATGAAACATGGGTGATAATGGAGTTGACAAGATATTGACCTTGACATTTCCACATTGTGCACTACTGAAACGGGCTCATACGCATGATCAAGCCAATCATGTCACATGCAGGTCACATGTACCTGTGTGATTCTGGTGTGTTTGGTATTTACGTAATACAATGATAATGTGATTGATACTAATATTGATATAAATCATGGCAGATCTTTCCTTAATATCAGTTAACATATTTGAAAGATGTGTGATTCTACAGTAGACATAATATAATTTAGAAATTCTGGTTAATATTGGTATATGATATTTTCACATAATGATATCGTCAATTCCCTAGTTCCTATTATAATATCAATGAATGTAAATAGGAAAAAAAATGTTTCACACACTTTTTATTTTAGTAATTTTGATTTCAATTCATTTTCAAACGTCTAAAAATACGTGGTTGTCTATATCCTCAATATTGTTGCTTTGATGTCTTATTGTATATGGCTGTTCTGATAATGATGTTATAAAGACACATAATGAAGAAAATACAAGACAATGATGCTAGGCAAAGCAAGGTCTTGTTTCTTGTCTTCCTTCATATTTGTTGACATATTTGAAATAGGTGTGAAAGTCATTTCCCGAAAATCTAAGACCAGTATTTATTTGATTA
Source organism: Amphiduros pacificus (assembly GCA_949316495.1). Taxonomy (NCBI): domain Eukaryota; kingdom Metazoa; phylum Annelida; class Polychaeta; order Phyllodocida; family Hesionidae; genus Amphiduros; species Amphiduros pacificus. The sequence continues at coordinate 49,192,357 of OX439001.1, read as the reverse complement.
TATCTATATTCACTATTAATGTGTTAATAGGGTTTTTTTTAAAATTATCATTGGTATGGATTTCCATTTTGGGTCTTGTTGGGGAAGTAACTTTGAGGAGTCCTAGAAATCTGAGCAATATTTTACCCGTTTTTATACTCAATCAGTTTTGTTTTCATTTACATTAACATTCAATTATCCATTTTTATGATTTTCCTTCAGATATTTAAGTTTTTCACACAGTTTAATACAAAATAACCAAATGCAAATATTGAAATATTTTGTTAAAACTTTATTAACAAATAATACTTTGTACAAAATCGAATAGATATATAATGTGTTCATAATAGATACATTATAGATACATTAAATGAGTTGAGCAAGATATTTACAGTAATATAGAATCCATTCAAGCAATAATATTCTACATTTACAAAAAAAATGTAAGTAGGAAAAAAGGTGTTCCAGAGTTATTTTATAATATATAAGGAAATGTTGTAATGAACGATAATTGATTAATAATATATCTACAAAGAGTTTGTTTCAAGCTGCTTTCGACCGCTTGCATTCAGATCCAGGACTACCCTCTACACTGAATTTAATTGGTGATTGCATTTCTGTTTATCAACAGAATTGCTGTTGCAAAAGTTTATATATAAAGTGCATTGTTGCAACATGTATTCATTCCTATTGTAGGCAAAACACCCGGGGCAAAACCTCACTGCTTTGGGGTGATTGACGGTCGTTGCTATTGTTCATTTGCACAATGTTGCTACAATGTACAAGTCAGTTTTACGACAAGTGCATTGGGAATCAATGTTGTCGCAAAGTTGATTCTGAGAGATTTGATTTAGCCATGCTGAGTTAGGCATTAAGTTCCCGAGTGAAGCGGCCAACTTCACAAATCAAATCAGATAGCCAAGCGGACATCGCTTTCATCCCCTTGGAAGATATTGTGAGCGAAGTTCTCGTAGTCATCGGAGGCGGTGGAGTCGCTGGGGTTGGCGGGCGGCTGTGAGAAGAGACTGAGATTCATGCTGAGGTCCATGGCGCCACTGTCTGTGGCCTGGAAGTGCTCAACCTGCGGCTCCAGGTCCTCCTCCCCAGTCTGAGTGTAGGCATTGAGCTGCTCAGAGCTCACGCCAAACTGCGGGGCCGCGGGAAGGTCATCTGCAAATACACAGTGACTTGACATTAGTATATGATCGTTGATTGACAGTTTGGTAATATCAAGCAGCCATTATCAACTCTGATAACATGTACTAGGAACAGGTGAAGTAACAGTGTATAGAATACACTTGTATTTGTAATATGCGGGAATATTTATGAAGTCTCAAAGCCCATTTATTAATATCAAATAAATATAAATATAATTACCTTCATTCTGATAATTAACACCGATGTAATTCCTTGTATGCAAGCTTGTTAAAGCAGATATTGGTCTAGGAGTCATTTTTGTGAAAAGGCCTCGCTGCAAAGATGAAAGCACAGAATTCAATAACATTTATATTTAAAATAAAATATGATATTATCATTGCCAATTCTTAAAAGATATATCCTAATTTGGCAAGATATTATGTACTACATTTTAATAACACAATTCTCTCCAGTTAATGAATATATGTCCATTATTTATGCAGTGTGAGGTCAGTTGATCTGATGACCTTTATATTTTTTCATATATCTTTTTACATTTCTACTTGGATCAAAATGAAATGCGATTTAGGACAGTACTTCAATCTTCACCTACACATACTAAATGTCAACAGGGACTGTTTATAATGTTGATTGTCAAAACCTCTCCGTCCCCTACTTAACTTTTAATACCCGACCCTGATGAATATCTGACCAGTATTATTATGCATCGAGACTCATATAGTTCCATATCATTTATAGTTCCATACAATTCACATACCATGGATAATAATATGATTCATATAATATAATGATATGATATTCCACTTACCGCTGGTGAGGTCTTAAGGTTGGCCTGCTTCATGACCTGATCCAACAGGGGGCGCACCACGCGGCTCATTTTAGATGTTTGCATCGTCTAATAATGAGAAAGGTTAACATAAGCTTAGTGTTTTGAAATCGTTTAAATCTTACACTTGAATTTATTTAACGAATTTCTAAAGATGTGTTCACCGTAAAGTTCTATATTTATTCATTTGAATAATGAATTTGTTGTCGGTTTTACAGTCCCATGATGAATATATTTCCAATAATTATTTAAAGCTCATTTCTAAATAACCGTAATTTTGTATCAATTGCAAGAATTGCTTGATAATATAATAGTTTTAATATGAATCTGCATTACTAAAGTACAAAAAAATGATAACAATTTTACTCACTAGTTAAAAAGTATATGTTGCAGACAATATGATGTTCAAAGCTGGAGGCGTGGTATTGACTGGAGAGGCGATGTGGTCGGCAAGAAGATGCTGTAGGTCTGCAGGTCTGGTGGAGTAGTAGCAGTGTTGTGGTAATTAATGATTTGATGCTCATCGCCAACATCATTTATAGTAAACTGTTATCTTGATGATAATAGTTAGTGACGCTCCTTCATCTCAGCTGACTCTCACCTCACTATTAACCCTAATCTGGATAACGATATCATTGATGAGTGAACACGGGCCAGTTCCTGGTCCCAGCCCCCTTCCCAGATTAGGCCTTGGGGCCGTGCCAGATCTGATTGCGGTCAAGTGTGCATGGTGGATGCTATCAAACACCTTGTTAGAATCAAAACAAATTCTCAATAAGTTGAAAATGTGTAATAATGTCACTCACGCCACTTTCCAGTCTCAGGGAATTTGCATATTTTCATAGATTACAAAAAATACAGGACTGTATCTTAGTGCATTAGAATAAAGGTAACGCTAAACTTTTTACATTTGTGATAGCAGTACCAGTTATCCCAAAGACCTGTTAGCTGTGCCATTGCCTTAAATGTGCATTGATCTATATTAATCTATATTAGTCTGTAGTCAAATGCCTTCTGTATTTCTAAATACCGTTTTCTTTTAGTTTTTACCGTTTGAGAACATTATAACTGCATAGCCTCCATTAAATATGTAAAACCTAATTCATATCTTTCAGCACACAATTCCTTTGAATTATTATAAACTATTATAAAATTTCATCTTTTCATTGTAAGAATGTCGAAATAAAAACACTTTATGTATGAAGAAATATATTTTCTCATGTAATGTTTCTCTTTAAATAATTTGCTATCTCCCTGAAATCCACCAAAATACACATGTCAGGATTATTGTGTTTTGCAGTAAGTGACTATTACCAAGTGGTCACATGAATGACATTTGATCACAAAGTTTAGGATTTACACATTTGTGGGATTGAGGATCAAAATAATGGAGCCAAGAGTTGCATGTATAATTTTATATTGTTTATTAAATTTAAAAGAGCATAGGCAACATGCATTTACGAATAGATATTAATATATTCTTTACAAATAGGTGCTATAGAGTGACACAAAGTATAGATTCAAACTCATATGACGTCATGTACCTCAGCGCTATGAACAGACTTGTCTGGTATCAGCGCTATACAAATTTTATTATTATTATTATTATTATTAGATTTATTAGCATGTGACACTGACCAGTAACCAAAAACAATCACAATGTTCATTATATAATTTTTGTTATGGGTTTCTAATATACAAATCTACTAAACCATTATTTCCTGGGAATCATGACGACAATATACATTCATTGATATGGTGTAATCACACATTATCAGTAGTTTATTGTCGTCATGGAGGATTGGCCAATTTCACACCCACCACGATTAACTGATTCCATTATGCAATATTACAGATGTAAACAAATATATCAGTTTGGCAGATAGGAAGAATAACAAAACACTTTATTCAATAGACTAATACAGAAAACATGTCCTGTTCATACTTTTTCAAAAACATCCTCTATATATCTTTGGAATATCATTTTATTAAGCTATTGATATTAAACAATGTATTTTAAGTTATGTATGTTAAGCTATGTATATTAAGGTATGTGTATAAAGCTATATTTTTAAGCCATGTCTAAATGTATGTAATATGTTTTGAAATAATACACTGAAATATTAAGATACAATCACATGTTTTGTGCAACAAGCTTTCTCTGAATGGCATGTGTTATGGTTAAACCTATTTCAATTACTTTGATTAGGTATTGGTACACAACATTTACATGTTATTACATTAGTACAAAAGTATAAGTATATGGGGCTTACATATATATATATATATATATATATATATATATATATATATATATATATATATATATATATATATATATATATATATATATATATATATATATATAGCAATTAAGGTAGAAAAATTAAGTAGACACACCAGATAATAAATATCCACTGCAGCTGGACTTCACAACTTTCACAAGGTAGAAACGTTAGACACATAACTTGGAATAACATCAGGTATAAAAGGAGAGTGATAGGTCGCAAATAGATTCACAGGACGATATTCCCTTCAGGGAATAAATATACCAAACACTGAAAGGAAAGTCTTAGGCATAGAACCAGCGTGGGCGATTAAAAAGTTGCTTATGGATGCAAACGTATTCTTATTTGTTGTGTTTTAAAAAATCACAAATTATGTTATGTTAACAAAAAATATTTGCGAAAGGGGTAACTAAACTGTGAAAGCACTGAAAACATGGTGGCAGGAAACTGGTCGAAAACAATGGATCAGGATCTCTTAAGGAATTACTAAGCAACTGTGCAAATACATTAAGAATAGCTGTGTACTATCGCCTCAGTAGCATATGATATCTTAACAGAAGATAAGCCAAAAGAGTAATTAGATATAATGGATTAGATGTTATGATCACACCAGACACGTTGCAGTCCTCAGTCCATCCAGTCAGAACCGGCTTATTCTCATTTGTTTAATATTTTGGGACCCTCATTTAATTTGACCATTATGGACAACACCTAACAACACAGTATTCTCAGTATTGTCAAAATAATCGTAATGATTAGCTGCAAACTGCATTTGATACGTCTCATGAAGCAATGTATATTGAATAATTGTCAATTACTTTTTTTCCAGTTTTTCAAACGCACAACAATGGTAGAGCTCCATTGCTTTTACTCAGATTTGATAATGCTATTCGAGGGGACTGAAATTGCCAGCATCACATACATTTTTGGAGTCGGTACTTAATGCATATTATTTATTATGTATTTTGAAAATGGCAAAACTGTTTTTTGAGAAAACAAAATATTGATACATGACCCAACTTATGAAACAAATGATTCCTGCAGAGTATTTATTGTATGTTATAATAAACATTTGCCTAAGCAAAGTTAGGCTTTTGTTGAATATAAAAAAAAATATTTGCCAAGATTAATAACAAGTATACTTCTATACAAATTCCGTTGATAACTATATTTGAATGTATCTATATTTATTTTAATCATGTCATATGACATCATTTTATGTCACAGATATTACCACACAAATCTCCAATGACGTACATTAATAAACAGGTGACTGCAATGAGTTGGAGTGCATTCTCCATGTAGTTATTTTTCCTGTGCCGTTGTTCTGATGAAGCCAATACTGCATGGAGATCACATCACCAGATATCGCTACTGATTTGATATTATCATTATCTGATAAGACGCTCTCACTTTCATTCACCTGGTTGTCATGACACATAAGATGACACTCAGCTGATATCAAATGATCTCAATTCTAGATATTAACATTTATTATTTGATTATATTCGATTATATTTGATAATCTTACGTCATTTTTGTCTTAATTACGCCTTAAACGTTTATTTCTATTTCACACGACGTGTTTTTCCCTTAAAATAAATTAAGCACATTTTCAAATCCCATTCAGATGGAGTCCAAGATCTTATCAGACTACTTTGATACGGCTGCTGCAGTAAAAGAATAAAAGAATTTAAAAAAACCCCAGAAATATCCACGATTGGAAGATCATGTGAAATCACTCGCTTTGTTGATTTTCTTTGTTTGACATGAATTCATGGCGCTTTGTCTGTTTTAAGACGTGAATGTCACAACCCACTGAACCGAGCAAAATAGGGTTTTCAGCATCATGTCAGCTCAGATTGTTAGACCGATGCTCACAGAGAGTTAATTTCTTTTGGTTATTCTAATTTGTTGAATAAAACATAAAATGGCATTAATTAAACTAAGAATAAACCTAATAGCATGACCTCCTCCACCCCAGTGCACGCTGTGAAACAAACTCCAAAACAATGAAGATCAAAAATGATAAGAACTTAATGCCAGCTCAGAGTGTACCTTCCTCCATGTGTGTGAACTTTGTTACTTATTCACTATTCACAGTTCATTATTCAAATTTTTTCCTAAATTTGTAGTAAATTATGTCAACATGTCAGATTTCCAAAATTATGTTCCAAATATGACCGAGCTGAATTTTGTGCCATAATATGTGAAAGGAAATTATAATAATAATAAAAACCAAAATATAATTTAAACAAGGGGTAAAAAAACAAGTGCAGGTCGATTCAATGTTCACCAAATTTGGTATACGGGTCAAGGAGGGTCCCATAATGTCATTTATGAAGCGTTTCCCCGGCGCTATTTACGGTGACAAGATGGCGCCACTCACAACTTTAAGATTTCAATAATTAAATAAAATGAATCCTGATATTCCAAGTGAAATAGACGTGGTGCAGGTCAATTCAATGTTCCCCAAATTTTGTATACGGGTCAAGGAGGGTCCCATAATGTTATTTATGAAGCGTTTCCCCGGCGCTATTTACGGTGACAAGATGGCGCCACTCACAACTTTAAGATTTCAATAATTAAATAAAATGAATCCTGATATTCCAAGTGAAAAAGACATGGCGCAGGTCGATTCAATGTTCCCCAAATTTTGCATACGGGTCAAGGAGGGTCCCATAATGTTATTTATGAAGCGTTTCACCGGCGCTATTTACGGTGACAAGATGGCGCCACTCACAACTTTCAGATTTCAATAATTAAATAAAATGAATCCTGATATTCCAAGTGAAAAAGACATGGCGCAGGTCGATTCAATGTTCCCTAAATTTTGCATACGGGTCAAGGAGGGTCCCATAATGTTATTTATGAAGCATTTCCCCAGCGCTATTTACGGTGACAAGATGGCGCCACTCACAACTTTAAGATTTCTATAATTAATTGAAATTAATCCTAATATTCCAAGTGAAAAAGACATGGCGCAGGTCGATTCAATGTTCCCCAAATTTTGCATATAGGCCAAGGAGGGACCCATAATGTTATTTATCAAGCGTTTCCCCGGCGCTATTTACGGTGACAAGATGGTGCCACTCACAACTTTAAGATTTCAATAATTAAATAAAATGAATCCTGATATTCCAAGTGAAAAAGACATGGCGCAGGTCGATTCAATGTTTCCCAAATTTGGCATACGGGTCAAGGAGGGACCCATAATGTTATTTATGAAGCGTTTCCCCGGCGCTATTTACGGTGACAAGATGGCGCCACTCACAACTTTCAGATTTGAATAATTAAATAAAATGAATCCTAATATTCCAAGTGAAAATGACATGGCGCAGGTCGATTCAATGTTCCCCAAATTTAGTATACTGGTCAAGGAGGGTCCAATAATGTAATTTTTGAAGCGAATATCCGGCGCTATTTATGGTGACAAGATGGCGCCACTCACAACTTTCAGATTTCAATAATTAAATAAAATGAATCCTGATATTCCAAGTGAAAAAGACATGGCGCAGGTCGATTCAATGTTTCCCAAATTTGGCATACAGGTCAAAGAGGGACCCATAATGTTATTTATGAAGCGTTTCCCCGGCGCTATTTACGGTGAAAAGATGGCGCCACTCACAACTTTAAGATTTCTATAATTAATTGAAATTAATCCTGATATTCCAAGTGAAAAAGACATGGCGCAGGTCGATTCAATGTTCCCCAAATTTAGTATACTGGTCAAGGATGGTCCAATAATGTAATTTATGAAGCGAATCCCCGGCGCTATTTAAGGTGACAAGATGGCGCCACTCACAACTTTAAGATTTCTAAAATTAGTTGAAATTAATGCTGATATTCCAAGTGAAAAAGACATAGCAAGGGTCAATTCAATGTTCCCCAAATTTTGCATATAGGCCAAGGAGGGACCCATAATGTTATTTATGAAGCGTTTCCCCGGCGCTATTTATGGTGACAAGATGGCGCCACTCACAACTTTAAGATTTCAATAATTAAATAAAATGAATCCTGATATTCCAAGTGAAAAAGACATGGCGCAGGTCGATTCAATGTTCCCCAAATTTGGTATACGGGTCAAGGAGGGACCCATAATGTTATTTTTCAAGTGTTTTCCCGGCGCTATTTACGGTGACAAGATGGCGCCACTCACAACTTTAAGATTTCTATAATTAATTGAAATTAATCCTGATATTCCAAGTGAAAAAGACATGGCGCAGGTCGATTCAATGTTCCCCAAATTTTGCATATAGGCCAAGGAGGGACCCATAATGTTATTTATGAAGCGTTTCCCCGGCACTATTTACGGTGACAAGATGGCGCCACTCACAACTTTAAGATTTAAATAATTAAATAAAATGAATCCTGATATTCCAAGTGAAAAAGACATGGCGCAGATCGATTCAATGTTCCCCAAATTTGGCATACAGGTCAAGGAGGGACCCATAATGTTATTTTTCAAGTGTTTTCCCGGCGCTATTTACGGTGACAAGATGGCGCCACTCACAACTTTAAGATTTCTATAATTAATTGAAATTAATCCTGATATTCCAAGTGAAAAAGACATGGCGCAGGTCGATTCAATGTTCCCCAAATTTTGCATATAGGCCAAGGAGGGACCCATAATGTTATTTATGAAGCGTTTCCCCGGTGCTATTTATGGTGACAAGATGGCGCCACTCACAACTTTAAGATTTCAATAATTAAATAAAATGAATCCTGATATTCCAAGTGAAAAAGACATGGCGCAGGTCGATTCAATGTTCCCCAAATTTGGTATACGGGTCAAGGAGGGACCCATAATGTTATTTTTCAAGTGTTTCCCCGGCGCTATTTACGGTGACAAGATGGCGCCACTCACAACTTTAAGATTTAAATAATTAAATAAAATGAATCCTAATATTCCAAGTGAAAAAGACGTGGCGCAGGTCGATTCAATGTTCCCCAAATTTTGCATGCATGCCAAGGAGGGATCCATAATGTTATTTATGAAGCGTTTCCCCGGCGCTATTTACGGTGACAAGATGGCGCCACTCACAACTTTAAGATTTAAATAATTAAATAAAATGAATCCTGATATTCCAAGTGAAAAAGACATGGCGCAGATCGATTCAATGTTCCCCAAATTTGGCATACAGGTCAAGGAGGGACCCATAATGTTATTTTTCAAGTGTTTTCCCGGCGCTATTTACGGTGACAAGATGGCGCCACTCACAACTTTAAGATTTCTATAATTAATTGAAATTAATCCTGATATTCCAAGTGAAAAAGACATGGCGCAGGTCGATTCAATGTTCCCCAAATTTTGCATATAGGCCAAGGAGGGACCCATAATGTTATTTATGAAGCGTTTCCCCGGCACTATTTACGGTGACAAGATGGCGCCACTCACAACTTTCAGATTTCAATAATTAAATAAAATGAATCCTGATATTCCAAGTGAAAAAGACATGCCGCAGGTCGATTCAATGTTCCCCAAATTTGGTATACGGGTCAAGGAGGGTCCCATAATGTTATTTATTAAGCTTTTTCCCGGCGCTATTAACGGTGACAAGATGGCGCCACTCACAACGTTAAGATTTCAATAATTAAATAAAATGAATCCTGATATTCCAAGTGAAAAAGACATGGCGCAGGTCGATTCAATGTTCCCGTAATTTTTCATACGGGTCAAGGAGGGTCCAATAATGTAAGTTTTGAAGCGAATACCCGGCGCTATTTACGGTGACAAGATGGCGCCACTCACAACTTTCAGATTTCTATAATTAATTGAAATTAATCCTGATATTCCAAGTGAAAAAAACATGGCGCAGGTCGATTCAATGTTTCCCAAATTTTGGATATAGACCAAGGAGGGACCCATAATGTTATTTATGAAGCGTTTCCCCGGCGCTATTTACGGTGACAAGATGGCGCCACTCACAACTTTAAGATTTGAATAATTAAATAAAATGAATCCTAATATTCCAAGTGAAAAAGACATGGCGCAGGTCGATTCAATGTTCCCCAAATTTAGTATACTGGTCAAGGATGGTCCAATAATGTAATTTATGAAGCGAATCCCCGGCGCTATTTACGGTGACAAGATGGCGCCACTCACAACTTTAAGATTTCTAAAATTAGTTGAAATTAATGCTGATATTCCAAGTGAAAAAGACATAGCGCAGGTCGATTCAATGTTCCCCAAATTTTGCATATAGGCCAAGGAGGGACCCATAATGTTATTTATGAAGCCTTTTTCCCGGCGCTATTTATGGTGACAAGATGGCGCCACTCACAACATTAAGATTTTAATAATTAAATAAAATGAATCCTGATATTCCAAGTGAAAAAGACATGGCGCAGGTCGATTCAATGTTCCCGTAATTTTTCATACGGGTCAAGGAGGGTCCAATAATGTAAGTTTTGAAGCGAATACCCGGCGCTATTTACGGTGACAAGATGGCGCCACTCACAACTTTCAGATTTAAATAATTAAATAAAATGAATCCTGATATTCCAAGTGAAAAAGACATGGCGCAGGTCGATACAATGTTTCCCAAATTTGGCATACGGGTCAAGGAGGGACCCATAATGTTATTTATGAAGCGTTTCCCCGGCGCTATTTACGGTGAAAAGATGGCGCCACTCACAACTTTAAGATTTCTATAATTAATTGAAATTAATCCTGATATTCCAAGTGAAAAAGACATGGCGCAGGTCGATTCAATGTTTCCCAAATTTTGCATATAGACCAAGGAGGGACCCATAATGTAATTTATGAAGCGTTTCCCCGGCGCTATTTACGGTGACAAGATGGCGCCACTCACAACTTTCAGATTTGAATAATTAAATAAAATGAATCCTAATATTCCAAGTGAAAAAGACATGGCGCAGGTCGATTCAATGTTCCCCAAATTTTGCATATAGGCCAAGGAGGGACCCATAATGTTATTTATGAAGCGTTTCCTCGGCACTATTTACGGTGACAAGATGGCGCCACTCACAACTTTCAGATTTCAATAATTAAATAAAATGAATCCTGATATTCCAAGTGAAAAAGACATGGCGCAGGTCGATTCAATGTTCCCCAAATTTGGTATACGGGTCAAGGAGGGTCCCATAATGTTATTTATTAAGCGTTTTCCCGGCGCTATTTACGGTGACAAGATGGCGCCACTCACAACGTTAAGATTTCAATAATTAAATAAAATGAATCCTGATATTCCAAGTGAAAAAGACATGGCGCAGGTCGATTCAATGTTCCCGTAATTTTTCATACGGGTCAAGAAGGGTCCCATAATGTTATTTATGAAGCGTTTCCCCGGCGCTATTTACGGTGACAAGATGGCGCCACTCACAACTTTCAGATTTGAATAATTAAATAAAATGAATCCTGATATTCCAAGTGAAAAAGACATGGCGCAGGTCGATTCAATGTCTCCCAAATTTGGCATACGGGTCAAGGAGGGACCCATAATTTTATTTATGAAGCGTTTCCCCGGCGCTATTTACGGTGACAAGATGGCGCCACTCACAACTTTAAGATTTCTATAATTAATTGAAATTAATCCTAATATTCCAAGTTAAAAAGACATGGCGCAGGTCGATTCAATGTTCCCCAAATTTTGCATATAGGCCAAGAAGGGACCCATAATGTAATTTATGAAGCGTTTCCCCAGCACTTTTTATGGTGACAAGATGGCGCCACTCACAACTTTAAGATTTAAATAATTAAATAAAATGAATCCTGATATTCCAAGTGAAAAAGACATGGCGCAGGTCGATTCAATGTTCCCCAAATTTAGTATACGGGTCAAGGAGGGTCCAATAATGTTATTTATGAAGCGAATCTCCAGGGCTATTTACGGTGACAAGATGGCGCCACTCACAACTTTAAGATTTCAATAATTAAATAAAATGAATCCTGATATTCCAAGTGAAAAAGACATGGCGCAGGTCGATTCAATGTTCCCCAAATTTGGTATACGGGTCAAGGAGGGACCCATAATGTTATTTTTTAGGTGTTTCCCCGGTGCTATTTACGGTGAAAAGATGGCGCCACTCACAACTTTAAGATTTAAATAATTAAATAAAATGAATCCTAATATTCCAAGTGAAAAAGACGTGGCGCAGGTCGATTCAATGTTCCCCAAATTTTGCATGCGGGCCAAGGAGGGATCCATAATGTTATTTATGAAGTGTTTCCCCGGCGCTATTTACGGTGACAAGATGGCGCCACTCACAACTTTAAGATTTCTATAATTAATTGAAATTAATCCTAATATTCCAAGTGAAAAAGACATGGCGCAGGTCGATTCAATGTTCCCCAAATTTTGCATATAGGCCAAGGAGGGACCCATAATGTTATTTATCAAGCGTTTTCCCGGCGCTATTTACGGTGACAAGATGGTGCCACTCACAACTTTAAGATTTCAATAATTAAATAAAATGAATCCTGATATTCCAAGTGAAAAAGACATGGCGCAGGTCGATTCAATGTTTCCCAAATTTGGCATACGGGTCAAGGAGGGACCCATAATGTTATTTATGAAGCGTTTCCCCGGCGCTATTTACGGTGACAAGATGGCGCCACTCACAACTTTCAGATTTCAATAATTAATTTCAATTAATCCTAATATTCCAAGTGATAAAGACATGGCGCAGGTCGATTCAATGTTCCCCGAATTTGATATACAGGTTAAGGAAGGTCCCATAATGTTATTTATGAAGCGTTTCCCCGGCGCTATTTACGGTAACAAGATGGCGCCACTCACAACTTTAAGATTTCAATAATTAAATAAAATGAATCCTGATATTCCAAGTGAAAAAGACATGGCGCAGGTCGATTCAATGTTCCCCAAATTTGGTATACGGGTTAAGGAGGGTCCCATAATGTTATTTATTAAGCGTTTTCCCGGCGCTATTTACGGTGACAAGATGGCACCACTCACAACTTTAAGATTTCAATAATTAAATAAAATGAATCCTGATATTCCAAGTGAAAAAGACATGGCGCAGGTCGATTCAATGTTCCCCAAATTTAGTATACGGGTCAAGGAGGGTCCAATAATGTTATTTATGAAGCGAATCCCCAGGGCTATTTACGGTGAAAAGATGGCGCCACTCACAACTTTAAGATTTAAATAATTAAATAAAATGAATCCTAATATTCCAAGTGAAAAAGACGTGGCGCAGGTCGATTCAATGTTCCCCAAATTTTGCATGCGGGCCAAGGAGGGACCCATAATGTTATTTATGAAGTGTTTCCCCGGCGCTATTTACGGTGAAAAGATGGCGCCACTCACAACTTTAAGATTTCAATAATTAAATAAAATGAATCCTGATATTGCAAGTGAAAAAGACATGGCGCAGGTCGATTCAATGTTCCCCAAATTTTGCATACGGGTCAAGGAGGGACCCATAATGTTATTTTTTAAGTGTTTCCCCGGCGCTATTTACGGTGACAAGATGGCGCCACTCACAACTTTCAGATTTCAATAATTAATTTCAATTAATCCTAATATTCCAAGTGATAAAGACATGGCGCAGGTCGATTCAATGTTCCCCGAATTTGATATACGGGTTAAGGAAGGTCCCATAATGTTATTTATGAAGCGTTTCCCCGGCGCTATTTACGGTAACAAGATGGCGCCACTCACAACTTTAAGATTTCAATAATTAAATAAAATGAATCCTGATATTCAAAGTGAAAAAGACATGGCGCAGGTCGATTCAATGTTCCCCAAATTTGGTATACGGGTTAAGGAGGGTCCCATAATGTTATTTATTAAGCGTTTTCCCGGCGCTATTTACGGTGACAAGATGGCACCACTCACAACTTTAAGATTTCAATAATTAAATAAAATGAATCCTGATATTCCAAGTGAAAAAGACATGGCGCAGGTTGATTCAATGTTCCCCAAATTTTGCATACGGGTCAAGGAGGGACCCATAATGTTATTTTTTAAGTGTTTCCCCGGCGCTATTTACGGTGACAAGATGGCGCCACTCACAACTTTTAAGATTTAAATAATCAAATAAAATGAATCCTGATATTCCAAGTGAAAAAGACATGGCGCAGGTCGATTCAATGTTCCCCAAATTTTGCATGCCGACCAAGGAGGGACCCATAATGTTATTTATCAAGCGTTTTCCCGGCGCTATTTACGGTGACAAGATGGCGCCACTCACAACTTTCAGATTTCAATAATTAATTTCAATTAATCCTAATATTCCAAGTGATAAAGACATGGCGCAGGTCGATTCAATGTTCCCCGAATTTGGTATACGGGTTAAGGAAGGTCCCATAATGTTATTTATGAAGCGTTTCCATGGCGCTATTTACGGTAACAAGATGGCGCCACTCACAACTTTAAGATTTCAATAATTAAATAAAATGAATCCTGATATTCCAAGTGAAAAAGACATGGCGCAGGTCGATTCAATGTTCCCCAAATTTTGCATACTGGTCAAGGAGGGTCCCATAATGTTATTTATGAAGCGTTTCCCCGGCGCTATTTACAGTGACAAGATGGCGCCACTCACAACTTTCAGATTTAAATAATTAAATAAAATGAATCCTGATATTCCAAGTGAAAAAGACATGGTGCAGGTCGATTCAATGTTCCCCAAATTTGGCATACGGGTCAAGGAGTGACCCATAATGTTGTTTTTTAAGTGTTTCCCCGGCGCTATTTACGGTGACAAGATGGCGCCACTCACAACTTTAAGATTTAAATAATCAAATAAAATGAATCCTGATATTCCAAGTGAAAAAGACATGGCGCAGGTCGATTCAATGTTCCCCAAATTTTGCATGCCGACCAAGGAGGGACCCATAATGTTATTTATGAAGCGTTTCCCCGGCGCTATTTACGGTGACAAGATGGCGCCACTCACAACTTTCAGATTTCAATAATTTATTTCAATTAATCCTAATATTCCAAGTGATAAAGACATGGCGCAGGTCGATTCAATGTTCCCCAAATTTTGCATGCCGACCAAGGAGGGACCCATAATGTTATTTATCAAGCGTTTCCCCGGCGCTATTTACGGTGACAAGATGGCACCACTCACAACTTTCAGATTTCGATAATTAATTTCAATTAATCCTAATATTCCAAGTGATAAAGACATGGCGCAGGTCGATTCAATGTTCCCCGAATTTGGTATACGGGTTAAGGAAGGTCCCATAATGTTATTTATGAAGCGTTTCCCCGGCGCTATTTACGGTAACAAGATGGCGCCACTCACAACTTTAAGATTTCAATAATTAACTCAAATTAATCCTAATATTCCAAGTGATAAAGACATGGCGCAGGTCGATTTAATTTTTTCCAAATTTGGTATATGGGTTAAGGACGGTCACATAATGTTATTTGTGAAGCGTTTCCCCGGAACTATGTACGGTAACAAGATGGCGCCACTCACAACTTTCAGATTTCAATAATTAAATAAAATGAATCCTGATATTCCAAGTGAAAAAGACATGGCGCAGGTCGATTCAATGTTCCCCAAATTTGGTATACGGGTCAAGGAGGGTCCCATAATGTTATTTATTAAGCGTTTCCCCGGTGCTATTTACGGTGACAAGATGGCGCCACTCACAACTTTAAGATTTCAATAATTAAATAAAATGAATCCTGATATTCCAAGTGAAAAAGACATGGCGCAGGTCGATTCAATGTTCCCCAAATTTTGCATACGGGTCAAGGAGGGTCCCATAATGTTATTTATGAAGGGTTTTCCCGGCGCTATTTACGGTGACAAGATGGCGCCACTCACAACTTTTAAGATTTAAATAATTAAATAAAATGAATCCTGATATTCCAAGTGAAAAAGACATGGCGCAGGTCGATTCAATGTTCCCCAAATTTTGCATGACGACCAAGGAGGGACCCATAATGTTATTTATTAAGCGTTTCCCCGGCGCTATTTACGGTGACAAGATGGCGCCACTCACAACTTTAAGATTTCAATAATTAAATAAAATGAATCCTGATATTCCAAGTGAAAAAGACATGGCGCAGGTCGATTCAATGTTCCCCAAATTTTGCATACGGGTCAAGGAGGGTACCATAATGTTATTTATGAAGCGTTTCCCCGGCGCTATTTACAGTGACAAGATGGCGCCACTCACAACTTTCAGATTTAAATAATTAAATAAAATGAATCCTGATATTCCAAGTGAAAAAGACATGGCGCAGGTCGATTCAATGTTCCCCAAATTTGGCATACGGGTCAAGGAGGGACCCATAATGTTATTTTTTAAGTGTTTCCCCGGCGCTATTTATGGTGACAAGATGGCGCCACTCACAACTTTTAAGATATAAATAATCAAATAAAATGAATCCTGATATTCCAAGTGAAAAAGACATGGCGCAGGTCGATTCAATGTTCCCCAAATTTGGTATACGGATTAAGGAAGGTCCCATAATGTTATTTATGAAGCGTTTCCCCGGCGCTATTTACGGTAACAAAATTTTATATTGGGGGTATCCTGATGTCATGTGTAAAGTGTTTCTTCTGCGCATTTGACGGTACCAATATGTCGCAACTCACAACTTTAAGATATTAATAATTAGATACAAAGAAACAAGCTTGAAGTTTGTTTTATAATTGACTTTTTTTTCCCAAATAGGCCTCCAAGTGTATATCCCAATACACTTATAGGACTTGGGTCAAACCTGGATATGAAATGATATATACCTTGCGGATATATACTTTTTATGTAAAAAAATCTATCTTTTGTGCATTTATTACTTTCAAAGGCATTTTAAATGGAGTTCAATGGAGTAAGCCCGTTTTACTCTGACAAAGTCAATATATTTGACTTACTGATTGGTATGAAATGTGAAGGTACTAAAAGGAATTTTGATTGACTAATCGGGCCTTAGACATTCCTGGTAGACATGTCTAGATTATGCCTAGACCCCTCAATATAAGGGTATAAATCTGTGTTCAATGGAGTAGCAATTTTCCCCTGACAATACATTCGGCTTTGTTAATGGTATGAATGGAGATGTGAGTACTAAAAGGAAATTTGATTGTCTAATAGGGCCTTAGACTTCGTAGACATGTCTAGATTTTGTCTAGAAGATGAGTTCAATGGAGTCCCCTTTTCCCCTTCTGAAGTCTTAATGTCTAAAGTGTTTAGACCCCCAATATGAGAGCATAATTCTGAATTCAGTGGAGTAGCCCTTTTCCCCTGGTGAAGTCTAAAAGTCAAAAATTCATAATTTTCATAAAACATACTGAATGGAGTGCTAAAATGAACTGAATGGGTAATGGGGTCTTAGACATACTTGATAGACATTTCTAGTTTATATCTAGACCCCTCAATATGAGAGCATAATTTTGAGTTTATTGGAATATCTATTTTCCCCTGGTAAAGCCTAAAAGTGGCGAAAAAATATCATTTTTGTCATATGTGTGACTGGGATGACGGGTGAAAGTACTAAAAGGAATTTTGATTGAGTAGTGGGGCCTTACATACTTGATAGACATTTCTAGTTTATATCTAGATCCCTCATTATGAGAGCATAATTTTGAGTTTATTGGAATATCTATTTTCCCCTGGTGAAGCCTAAAAGTGGCGAAAAAATATCATTTTTGTCATATGTGTGACTGGGATGAGGGGTGAAAGTACTAAAAGGAATTTTGCTTGGGTAGTGGGGCCTTAGACATACTTGATATTTTATTATTGAAGTTGCTTAAAGTTGTGAGTGGCGCCATCTTTTTACAGTAAATAATGACGGGGAAACACTTCATGAATAAAATCATGGGACCCTCCTTGACCCGTATGCCAAATTTGGTGAACATTGAATCGACCTGCGCCACATCTTTTTCACTTGGAATATTAGGATTTAACATTTTTGAAATCTTAAAGTAGTGCCATCTTGTTACCGTTAATAGCGCCGGGAAAACGCTTCATAAATAACATTATGGGACCCTCCTTAACCCGAATACCAAATTCGGGGAACATTGAATCGACCTGCGCCATGTCTTTTTTACTTGAAATATTAGGATTTATTTTATTTAATTTTTAAAATCTTAAAGTTGTGAGTGGGGCCATCTTGTCACCGTAAATAGCGCCGGGGAAACGCTTGATAAATAACATTATGGGTCCCTCCTTGGCCCGTATGCAAAATTTAGGGAACATTGAATCGACCTGCGCCATGTCTTTTTCAATTGGAATATTAGGATTAATTTCAATTAATTATAGAAATCTTAAAGTTGTGAGTGGCGCCATCTTGTCACCGTAAATAGCGCCGGAGAAACGCTTCATAAATAACATTATGGGACCCTCCTTGACCCGTATGCAAAATTTGGGGAACATTGAATCGACCTGCGCCATGTCTTTTTCACTTGGAATATCAGGATTCATTTAATTTAATTATTGAAATCTTAAAGTTGTGAGTTACGCCATCTTGTCACCGTAAATAGCGCCGAGAAAACGCTTCATAAATAACATTATGGGACCCTCCTTGACCCGTACACCAAATTTGGGGAACATTGAATCGACCTGCGCCATGTCTTTTTTACTTGAAATATTAGGATTTATTTTATTTAATTTTTAAAATCTTAAAGTTGTGAGTGGCGCCATCTTGTCACCGTAAATAGCGCCGGGGAAACGCTTCACAAAAAACCTTATGGGACCCTCCTTGACCCCTATACCATATTTGGGGAAAATTGAATCGACCTGCGCCATGTCTTTTTCACTTGGAATATCAGGATTCATTTTATTTAATTATTGAAATCTGAAAGTTGTAAATGGCGCCATCTTGTCACCGTAAATAGCGCCGGGGAAACGCTTCATAAATAACATTATGGGTCCCTCCTTGACCCGTATGCCAAATTTGGGAAACATTGAATTGACCTGCGCCACATCTTTTTCACTTGGAATATCAGGATTCATTTTATTTAATTATTGAAATCTTAAAACTTGTGAGTGGGGCCATCTTGTCACCGTAAATAGCGCCGGGGAAACGCTTGATAAATAACATTATGGGTCCCTCCTTGACCTGTATGCAAAATTTAGGGAACATTGAATCGACCTGCGCCATATCTTTTTCACTTGGAATATCAGGATTCATTTTATTTAATTATTGAAATCCTAAAAGTTGTGAGTGGCGCCATCTTGTCACCGTAAATAGCGCTGGGGAAATGTTTCATAAATCACATAATTGGACCCTCCTTGACCTGTATGCCAAATTTGGGAAACATTGAATCGACCTGCGCCATGTCTTTTTCACTTGGAATATCAGGATTCATTTTATTTAATTATTGAAATCTGAAAGTTGTGAGTGGCGCCATCTTGTCTCCGTAAATAGAGCCGGGGAAACGCTTCATAAATAACATTATGGGTCCATCCTTGGCCCATATGCAAAATTTGGGGAACATTGAATCGACCTGCGCCATGTCTTTTTCAATTGGAATATTAGGATTAATTTCAATTAATTATAGAAATCTGAAAGTTGTGAGTGGCGCCATCTTGTCACCGTAAATAGCGCCGGGGAAACGCTTCATGAATAACATTATGGGTCCATCCTTGGCCCATATGCAAAATTTGGGGAACATTGAATCGACCTGCGCCATGTCTTTTTCAATTGGAATATTAGGATTAATTTCAATTAATTATAGAAATCTTAAAGTTGTGAGTGGCGCCATCTTGTCTCCGTAAATAGCGCCGGGGAAACGCTTCATAAATAACATTATGGGACCCTCCTTGACCCGTATGCCAAATTCGGGGAACATTGAATCGACCATCGCCATGTCTTTTTTACTTGAAATATTAGGATTTATTTTATCTAATTTTTAAAATCTTAAAGTTGTGAGTGGGGCCATCTTGTCACCGTAAATAGCGCCGGGGAAACGCTTGATAAGTAACATTATGGGTCCCTCCTTGGCCCGTATGCAAAATTTAGGGAACATTGAATCGACCTGCGCCACATCTTTTTCACTTGGAATATCAGGATTCATTTTATTTAATTATTGAAATCTGAAAGTTGTGAGTGGCGCCATCTTGTCACCGTAAATAGCGCTGGGTAAATGTTTCAAAAATAACATAATTGGACCCTCCTTGACCTGTATGCCAAATTTGGGAAACATTGAATTGACCTGCGCCATGTCTTTTTCACTTGGAATAACAGGATTCATTTTATTTAATTATTGAAATCTTAAAGTTGTGAGTGGCGCCATCTTGTCTCCGTAAATAGCGCCAGGGAAACGCTTCATAAATAACATTATGGGTCCCTCCTTGGCCCGTACGCAAAATTTAGGTAACATTGAATCGACCTGCACCACATCTTTTTCACTTGGAATATCAGGATTCATTTTATTTAATTATTGAAATCTTAAAAGTTGTGAGTGGCGCCATCTTGTCTCTGTAAATAGCGCCAGGGAAACGCTTCATAAATAACATTATGGGACCCTCCTTAACCCCTATACCAAATTTGGGGAACATTGAATCGACCTGCGCCATGTCTTTTTCACTTGGAATATCAGGATTCATTTTATTTAATTATTGAAATCTGAAAGTTGTAAGTGGCGCCATCTTGTCACCGTAAATAGCGCCAGGGAAACGCTTCATAAATAACATTATGGGTCCCTCCTTGACCCGTATGCCAAATTTGGGAAACATTGAATTGACCTGCGCCACATCTTTTTCACTTGGAATATCAGGATTCATTTTATTTAATTATTGAAATCCCAAAAGTTGTGAGTGGCGCCATCTTGTCACCGTAAATAGCGCCGGGGAAATGTTTCATAAATAACATAATTGGACCCTCCTTGACCTGTATGCCAAATTTGGGGAACATTGAATCGACCTGCGCCATGTCTTTTTCAGTTGGAATATCAGGATTCATTTTATTTAATTATTTAAATCTGAAAGTTGTGAGTGACGCCATCTTGTCACCGTAAATAGCGCCGGGGAAACGCTTGATAAATATCATTATGGGTCCCTCCTTGGCCTGTATGCAAAATTTAGGGAACATTGAATCGACCTGCGCCACATCTTTTTCACTTGGAATATCAGGATTCATTTTATTTAATTATTGAAATCTTAAAAGTTGTGAGTGGCGCCATCTTGTCACCGTAAATAGCGCTGGGGAAATGTTTCATAAATAACATAATTGGACCCTCCTTGACCTGTATGCCAAATTTGATAAAACATTGAATCGACCTGCGCCATGTCTTTTTCACTTGGAATATCAGGATTCATTTTATTTAATTATTGAAATCTTAAAGTTGTGAGTGGCGCCATCTTGTCTCCGTAAATAGTGCCGGGGAAACGCTTCATAAATAACATTATGGGTCCATCCTTGGCCCATATGCAAAATTTGGGGAACATTGAATCGACCTGCGCCATGTCTTTTTCAATTGGAATATTAGGATTAATTTCAATTAATTTTAGAAATCTTAAAGTTGTGAGTGGCGCCATCTTGTCACCGTAAATAGCGCCAGGGAAACGCTTCATAAATAACATTATGGGTCCCTCCTTGACCCGTATGCCAAATTTGGGAAACATTGAATTGACCTGCGCCATGTCTTTTTCACTTGGAATATCAGGATTCATTTTATTTAATTATTTAAATCTGAAAGTTGTGAGTGACGCCATCTTGTCACCGTAAATAGCGCCGGGGAAACGCTTGATAAATAACATTATGGGTCCCTCCTTGGCCCATATGCAAAATTTAGGGAACATTGAATCGACCTGCGCCACATCTTTTTCACTTGGAATATCAGGATTCATTTTATTTAATTATTGAAATCTTAAAAGTTGTGAGTGGCGCCATCTTGTCACCGTAAATAGCGCCGGGGATATGTTTCATAAATAACATAATTGGACCCTCCTTGACCTGTATGCCAAATTTGGGGAACATTGAATCGACCTGCGCCATGTCTTTTTCAGTTGGAATATCAGGATTCATTTTATTTAATTATTTAAATCTGAAAGTTGTGAGTGACGCCATCTTGTCACCGTAAATAGCGCCGGGGAAACGCTTGATAAATATCATTATGGGTCCCTCCTTGGCCTGTATGCAAAATTTAGGGAACATTGAATCGACCTGCGCCACATCTTTTTCACTTGGAATATCAGGATTCATTTTATTTAATTATAGAAATCTTAAAGTTGTGAGTGGCGCCATCTTGTCACCGTAAATAGCGCCGGGGAAACGCTTAATAAATAACATTATGGGACCCTCCTTGACCTGTATACCAAATTTGGGGAACCATGAATCGACCTGCGCCATGTCTTTTTCACTTGGAATATGAGGATTCATTTTATTTAATTATTTAAATCTTAAAGTTGTGAGTGGCGCCATCTTGTCACCGTAAATAGCGCCGGGAAAACGCTTCATAAAAAACATTATGGGACCCTCCTTGACGTATATACCAAATTTGGGGAACATTGAATCGACCTGCGCCATGTCTTTTTCACTTGGAATATCAGGATTCATTTTATTTAATTATTTAAATCTTAAAGTTGTGAGTGGCGCCATCTTGTCACCATAAATAGCGCCGGGGAAAAGCTTCATAAATAACATTATGGGACCCTCCTTGACCAGTATACCAAATTTGGGGAACATTGAATCGACCTGCGCCATGTCTTTTTCACTTGGAATATGAGGATTCATTTTATTTAATTATTTAAATCTTAAAGTTGTGAGTGGCGCCATCTCGTCACCGTAAATAGCGCCGGGGAAACGCTTCATAAATAACATTATGGGACCCTCCTTGACCTGTATACCAAATTTGGGGAACATTGAATCGACCTGCGCCATGTCTTTTTCACTTGGAATATCAGGATTCATTTTATTTAATTATTTAAATCTTAAAGTTGTGAGTGGCGCCATCTTGTCACCGTAAGTAGCGCCGGGGAAACGCTTCATAAATAACATTATGGGTCCCTCCTTGACCCGTATGCCAAATTTGGGAAACATTGAATTGACCTGCGCCACATCTTTTTCACTTGGAATATCAGGATTCATTTTATTTAATTATTTAAATCTTAAAGTTGTGAGTGGCGCCATCTTGTCACCATAAATAGCGCCGGGGAAAAGCTTCATAAATAACATTATGGGACCCTCCTTGACCAGTATACCAAATTTGGGGAACATTGAATCGACCTGCGCCATGTCTTTTTCACTTGGAATATGAGGATTCATTTTATTTAATTATTTAAATCTTAAAGTTGTGAGTGGCGCCATCTCGTCACCGTAAATAGCGCCGGGGAAACGCTTCATAAATAACATTATGGGACCCTCCTTGACCTGTATACCAAATTTGGGGAACATTGAATCGACCTGCGCCATGTCTTTTTCACTTGGAATATCAGGATTCATTTTATTTAATTATTTAAATCTTAAAGTTGTGAGTGGCGCCATCTTGTCACCGTAAGTAGCGCCGGGGAAACGCTTCATAAATAACATTATGGGTCCCTCCTTGACCCGTATGCCAAATTTGGGAAACATTGAATTGACCTGCGCCACATCTTTTTCACTTGGAATATCAGGATTCATTTTATTTAATTATTGAAATCCCAAAAGTTGTGAGTGGCGCCATCTTGTCACCGTAAATAGCGCCGGGGAAATGTTTCATAAATAACATAATTGGACCCTCCTTGACCTGTATGCCAAATTTGGGGAACATTGAATCGACCTGCGCCATGTCTTTTTCAGTTGGAATATCAGGATTCATTTTATTTAATTATTTAAATCTGAAAGTTGTGAGTGACGCCATCTTGTCACCGTAAATAGCGCCGGGGAAACGCTTGATAAATAACATTATGGGTCCCTCCTTGGCCTGTATGCAAAATTTAGGGAACATTGAATCGACCTGCGCCACATCTTTTTCACTTGGAATATCAGGATTCATTTTATTTAATTATTCAAATCTTAAAAGTTGTGAGTGGCGCCATCTTGTCACCGTAAATAGCGCTGGGGAAATGTTTCATAAATAACATAATTGGACCCTCCTTGACCTGTATGCCAAATTTGATAAAACATTGAATCGACCTGCGCCATGTCTTTTTCACTTGGAATATCAGGATTCATTTTATTTAATTATTGAAATCTTAAAGTTGTGAGTGGCGCCATCTTGTCTCCGTAAATAGTGCCGGGGAAACGCTTCATAAATAACATTATGGGTCCATCCTTGGCCCATATGCAAAATTTGGGGAACATTGAATCGACCTGCGCCATGTCTTTTTCAATTGGAATATTAGGATTAATTTCAATTAATTTTAGAAATCTTAAAGTTGTGAGTGGCGCCATCTTGTCACCGTAAATAGCGCCAGGGAAACGCTTCATAAATAACATTATGGGTCCCTCCTTGACCCGTATGCCAAATTTGGGAAACATTGAATTGACCTGCGCCATGTCTTTTTCACTTGGAATATCAGGATTCATTTTATTTAATTATTTAAATCTGAAAGTTGTGAGTGACGCCATCTTGTCACCGTAAATAGCGCCGGGGAAACGCTTGATAAATAACATTATGGGTCCCTCCTTGGCCCATATGCAAAATTTAGGGAACATTGAATCGACCTGCGCCACATCTTTTTCACTTGGAATATCAGGATTCATTTTATTTAATTATTTAAATCTTAAAGTTGTGAGTGGCGCCATCTCGTCACCGTAAATAGCGCCGGGGAAACGCTTCATAAATAACATTATGGGACCCTCCTTGACCTGTATACCAAATATGGGGAACATTGAATCGACCTGCGCCATGTCTTTTTCACTTGGAATATCAGGATTCATTTTATTTAATTATTTAAATCTTAAAGTTGTGAGTGGCGCCATCTTGTCACCGTAAATAGCGCCGGGAAAACGCTTCATAAATAACATTATGGGTCCCTCCTTGACCCGTATGCCAAATTTGGGAAACATTGAATCGACCTGCGCCATGTCTTTTTCACTTGGAATATTAGGATTCATTTTATTTAATTATTTAAATCTTAAAGTTGTGAGTGGCGCCATCTTGTCACCGTAAATAGCGCCGGGGAAACGCTTAATAAAAAACATTATGGGACCCTCCTTGACGTATATACCAAATTTGGGGAACATTGAATCGACCTGCGCCATGTCTTTTTCACTTGGAATATCAGGATTCATTTTATTTTATTATTGAAATCTTAAAGTTGTGAGTGGCGCCATCTTGTCACCGTAAATAGCGCCGGGGAAACGCTTCATAAATAACATTATGGGTCCCTCCTTGACCCGTATGCCAAATTTGGGAAACATTGAATCGACCTGCGCCATGTCTTTTTCACTTGGAATATCAGGATTCATTTTATTTAATTATTGAAATCTTAAAGTTGTGAGTGGCGCCATCTTGTCACCGTAAATAGCGCCGGGGAAACGCTTCATAAATAACATTATGGGACCCTCCTTGACCCGTATACCAAATTTGGGGAACATTGAATCGACCTGCGCCATGTCTTTTTCACTTGGAATATCAGGATTCATTTTATTTTATTATTGAAATCTTAAAGTTGTGAGTGGCGCCATCTTGTCACCGTAAATTGCGCCAGGGAAACGCTTCATAAATAACATTATGGGACCCTCCTTGACCCGTATGCAAAATTTGGGGAATATTGAATCGACCTGCGCCATGTCTTTTTCACTTGGAATATCAGGATTCATTTTATTTAATTATTGAAATCTTAAAGTTGTGAGTGGCGCCATCTTGTCACCGTAAATAGCGCCGGGGAAACGCTTCATAAATAACATTATGGGACCCTCCTTGACCCGTATGCAAAATTTGGGGAACATTGAATCGACCTGCCCTATGTCTTTTTTACTTGGAATATCAGGATTCAATTTTTTTAATTATTTAAATCTTAAAGTTGTGAGTGGCGCCATCTTGTCACCGTAAATAGCGCCGAGGAAACGCTTCATAAATGACATCATGGGACCCTCCTTGACCCGTATACCAAATTTGGTGAACATTGAATCGACCTGCACCTGTTTTTTTACCCCTTGTTTAAATTATATTTTGGTTTTTATTATTATTATAATTTCCTTTCACATATTATGGCACAAAATTCAGCTCGGTCATATTTGGAACATAATTTTGGAAATCTGACATGTTGACATAATTTACTACAAATTTAGGAAAAAATTTGAATAATGAACTGTGAATAGTGAATAAGTAACAAAGTTCACACACATCCTTCCTCCTCATCTTAACAAAGTCGGTAAAGGATGAATCATTACTGGTTAGAAATGATACGATCTACACAGTTAATCACGACCAGGATATATTTAAGGCTAGAAATGAGGGAAAAAATGTTGATATGCTCATCCTTGATTTTATTAAAGCCTTTGATACAGTCTGTCATGAAAGACTAAATAATAAACTTGAGTATTACGGAATCTCAGGGCAGGTTGGATCATGGATTAAAAACTGGCTTTCAAACCGTGAACAGAAGGTAGTTATTGATGGCGAAGAATCTGACCCTGTACATGTGAAATCTGGAGTGCCACAGGGAACAGTACTGAGGCCAATACTTTTTCTACTCTATATTAACGACATCGGAGAGAAACTAAAACACTCAAACATTAGGCTATTTGCAGATGACAGCCTCCTTTATAGAATAGTTCAAAGTGATGATGATGCAGTAAAACTGCAAGAGGACCTGAACACACTGGAGGAATGGTCAAATGAGTGGCAAATGGACTTCAATGCTCAGAAATGCTACACCCTGAGCAGCAAGAAAAGAAGCCAAGCTCTTGAAACAAGGAAATATACATTAAATGGTCACACCCTGCAACATGTTGATCATCACCCCTATCTTGGAGTAGAGCTACAATCAAATATGAAATGGGATGAACATATTAATAACATTGTCTGCAAAGCAAATCAAGTACTGGGTTTTGTAAGAAGGAACTTCAACATGTGCCCAGGAAATATCAAGGAGGCAGCTTACAATACACTGGTGCGCCCTCATTTAGAATATGCATCAAGTGTGTGGGACCCTTACCTTAAGAAAGATATTGACCGAATAGAATCAGTGCAAAGACGAGCTGCTAGATTTGTGTCTAGCAATTGGAAGAGAGAGGCAGGCACTGTAACAAAAATTCTCGAAGACCTAAATTGGGATTCACTAGCAGGGAGAAGGAGGACCCAGAGGCTGGTTCTATTTTATAAGGCTATTAATGGTGAAATAGCTTTGAAACTACCTGAACATGTCAAAATGAAATCAGCCCGTACAAGGAAAAACCATGGAAATTGCTATATAGAAATGGCAACCAACTGTGACCAATATAAATACAGCTATTTCCCAAGGACTGTGACTGACTGGAATAATCTTCCCTCTGGTTTAACTACATTGGAATCTGGTAACTCGGCATCTTTCAGGAAAACCTTTCTGCCAGAGTGTAAATTCTGGCCTGCAGCTGGTATTGATCAGCTGCACCCCTAGTGCAATTTTGCACTCTTGGCGGGATGCCAATTGGTTTTGCCGAGTAAACATATAGATGTAGATGTAGATGTAGATCATATCTAAACTGATACGCCTGTTTTTGTATCATTTTGAACCAAGAATATATCAATGTTGCAACACAAGGTGGATCATAATGGCCAATTAATAATTACCAATCTAAATAGGTAATACAATAGGTCAAACAATTTCCAAGAATTCCTCATTTGATAATCATTCTGCAACAAATGGAAATTAGAAACGAAAGTTTCATTTCTAATCACAATAATAACAATATAGTAAATCATTTACAATATCAGATTTGAAACTTAAGATATATCCCACGATACTCTTATGAAAGATTTCTTAATCCCCCTCACAGGCGTTTCATCTAAAAAATCAGGTAAATTCGCTTATGAAAATAAAAAAACTTAAGTTAGGCTATAGGTTATTATATGAAGCATTTATGTTTTATGAAGACTACATTCAAAACTTATGACAAATAAAACTCCAATTTTATACAACTTTTAGTCAAAACAAGTAGGTTCTGTCCTGCAATATCTAAACAAATTTGTCCCTGTTTTATGCTTTTTTGAGGCATACACACGATAATTTCGTGACATGAGAATTAATTTATCTAGGCTTTCAAAGATTTCATATTTATCCTCTCTAAATAAAGTCTATTACCATTATTATAATAATAACAAAGAAAAGATAATTTATTTATTTATTTTTAGTATTATTTTTATTCATTTATTTTTTTGAAAGCCTGGTATTTGATGATTGGAAAATATGTTCAAGCAGTGCATGAAAAGGCCACAACAGTCAATGCACAGACCACAATATACATATAAACATATATTATTTGTGCTCCCTGTAATCTCAATCCTTGCCTAATAATATGCAATGAAGGCCCAGGGGTCTGAAACACAAAATACTGACTTTGCAATGACTGGTATTGGACATGTTTGGCAATCTCCAAGATTTATTAAGTGTCTTAAGATTTCAAAACGATGTACTTAGTGAACTGCTATAGAATTGACAGTGAAACTCCAAAGATGATTGAGGAGATATCAAAGGTTCAGAAAGATAATTGACTGGTGAAAGAAAGTGGCAGGTACCAGGGGCGAGCAATCAGTGAAAGTGAATTGATTAACCTGTTCATGTAATGTCAAGTGGAAACGGTTATCTTTCACTGTTTGATGTTGGTCATTTTGGTTAGTTTTGATTCGTGATTGACGTCATTGTGTACATAAGAAAGTGAAAATGGAGGTGGCATGGTTTGCAATCCTATCAGCGCCCGATAACGATCCTTAATCCAGGATGACAACTGAAAGGTTCAATCTTTCTTGTCCACTTATTGCACTGTTTGAAGACTTACATAATCACAGTGATCTGGGACTCTAGATATGATACGTGCAAATATTAATAACTTTCACTTGTCGCACAGTATATATATATAAATATATATATATATATATATATATATATATATATATATATATATATATATATATATATATATATATAGTATGGCTTATATGTGTGTGTATGTGTGTGTGTGTGTGTGTGTTATAATCAGAGGTTCAATATAAAAAATACAGTATGATGTGGTGGATTGCATTAAACATATGCCTCATTTTTCTGGAAATAAAAGCTGGTTTTGTACATCAGTTCCTTGTAATAATTTCGTTCTAAACTCAGTTTCTTTTTATTCGTTCAGATTTGAAGGAATCCAATACAGTAATATAACCTCCATAACAGCACATTGCTTTAACCAGAGAGAAAGTATTAATCTAAATATAAAATCTATTTTTTCTCTATGCTTTAACTTTGTTTTTACAGAGTCAACTGTATAGCACACATCAATCAAATGTTATTTATTCTTTTTAGTTTTGGCAATATTTGTAATGACGATCTTATTTAGGGTTAATTATAATATATCGGGTTAAACTATATTAAAGTAGTTAAGAGTATGACGTAGGAATGGATAACCATCGTCACCAAATTAACTTTACCAGAATGTTTAACCGTGGAGGACAATGAATAATTCATTGTACTCCAAGGTTTAACAATGCTTTATTGGACATTAGATATTGGAGTGTACACATCTTGCTATCTTGCAGTTGGTTTAAGACAATGATCAATAAGGTTTAAGAGGATAGTGGGTAATTTTATCACTTGAGAACAACTCAATAGTGATTATTCTGTCGGATGTCCTATAAACAATAAGAGATAGTGGCGACACCTGGAGATATAAATAAACTAATGGTTATCACTTTATTCTGCCAAAATGACCAATAAAGTTGCGAAATATCTTCAAATATTTTAAGATCTTGAGATACTCCTGTCGCATCTGCATTGTGCATCTGCATTGTCACGGGCCGTGGTGCAGTTGGTTAGAGCACCAGCATATTAGCACCAG
Source organism: Amphiduros pacificus (assembly GCA_949316495.1). Classification (NCBI taxonomy): domain Eukaryota; kingdom Metazoa; phylum Annelida; class Polychaeta; order Phyllodocida; family Hesionidae; genus Amphiduros; species Amphiduros pacificus. Next base: position 49,162,262 of record OX439001.1, on the reverse strand, counting down.
TTCCTCTGTGGTGATCCAAAGTTTGTGGGTTCGATCCCTGGCCAAGATTTAATTCATGATACAATTTCCCATATGAGCTGAGGCCCATGCCTAAAGGGTTAACCCATTGTCCTTGTAAATCTGTGACTGGGTGGGTTGTCATGCCATGTTAAGGTCCTGTGACATGACAAATCAGTGAGGCAGTGTTTTATCTACTACAAGTAGGTCTAATCACGAAATGACTGAAATAATGTTGAAAGTGATGTAAATTCCCAAACAAACAAACAAACAAAATCTACATTGTGCCCCAAACTCCTGGCTGTGAAAACTAACAAAAACATAGAAAACCAATGCAGCGTTCCATGTCAGAAGAGACAATCAGAACCTCTATACACGAGAAAAGCCATACATACACGGGAGGGGCATTAGCTAGTATCACCACACAAAAATGAATGAGTAATGAAGGATTACGTTGAAGGCACTTAATTTTATCATTAAGGAAAGTTGATGCTCATCATATATGCTAATGAGGGTTAGGTACCAGGGTTAGAACTTGCATAAGGATTATGGTGTTAGCCAGGACAAGATTTATATTCAGTTTCAATAAAAGTTTGAATCTATTTGATTGAATATGGAACTCTTTTGATCTTATGTTACAATCAATGCATTTAATCTAATAAAAGAGCAAAACTCAATCCACTATGGTGTAAAAATCAAACCACAAATTATTGCAGACAAAAAATTGCTTGTGACCTAGAGGACTTGACCAAGGTCATCCGTCGTAAGCAATCACATGCAAAGTATTTAGGACATATACTAGCATGTTTAATATCAAAGAAATGCACAAAACAGTTCTCCTGTTACAATATGGAAACCACAAATACACAAGTTATCTATTGCGAACTTGAGATGTAGGTCAAGGTAACAGACAAGGGATTTGGTGGACACATAATGAAACTAAAAGTAGTTCATCATTGGGACCCACAATAGGAGCTGTAGTGCCATAAAATTGTTGCTTTGACCTTGAAGACTGGGTCAAGGTCAATCACATATACAATCCAATAAAAGGTAATAAGAATGTACATAACCCTGTGCAATATCAAAGTAATATTTCCAACAGTGCAGTTCTATTTTTATCTTCCAAAACCATGATGTAAAATATCTTTTGTGACCTTAGAAAATAGGTCAAGGTCACTTATCAGCAATCCCATAGAAGAGAGATGAGAGACACATAGTCATGTCTGATATCATAGCCAAATACTGAACAGTTCTAAAATTATCATGCCTAGAAATGCCTGCAAATTGCTTCGTAATGTAATTTTAAGTATATACAAGGTTTTGGAGGTCTAGAACAGTAAATGTAGGAAAATGAATATTACTGTAAATAGTATGGTTGGCCGACTCCATCAACCCACATTACTTTTCCAAAGCAACCTAAAGCTCAGGCTATAGATCAGCATAATGAGGCACTTGGTGTTCCTGGTCTCCATGCTGAAAAGCAATTCCTTGTTTGGCATTGCATTATATTTTTTAAATCAGACAAATTGTTTTAAAAATTGAGCTTCATGGAAATTATTAAGAAATTAACTTAAGGAAATACCATATCTAATCTACAAATAGAAATCAGACTAATAGTTTCATAAGAGAAGATCAAGTTTGACGCAGAGACAGAATGACAGATACCGGTAATTCCCCTCTCTCACTATGTAAGACCTGCTGACAAAATCAGCACAGCTATAAAAGGAAAAACTGTAGTCAACTTGGTCTATTATTTAATTGAAGTCTTTTAATGATATACATTTATTCCTCTTATATGTACACAAATTTACATAACTGTAAAACATTCACAACTCACACACTATTCAATCTTTCATACTGACTACGGTAATTAAATGATTTCCTTTTTTTATCAACAATAAAATGTGGAAGCAAAATTTTGCAAAATAAAATTCCACTTTATGATATATGTGGCATGGTATAATTTGATTATATAATCCCACAGACAAGATGATTTGGAATGAGAGTTTGCCATATTACAAGATGATATGGACTCGGTGCACCAGGCTAGCATAGACAGTCTGTATGTCACGCTTACATAAGTTGTACTCCTCATTATCCATGAAATGATCATCCACACTCAAATACATTGTCCTACAAATGCATACAGTGCTGCCACCTTTTGCCAGTATTCGTTCACCTGCTGAGATAACATCGTTTGCTGGGAGCAGTGGCAGAAATCTATAAACACAAAGTATTTTGCACATTCGATCAAATAATTCACCAGTAAGGATTTAATTTTTCAAAATGTAAATATCTGCACTGATTTGAAGTATTCCTTTTCATATATCTCAGAAAATAATTTGTTTGAATTAACAAATGCACAGTGTAAAATACAGGTAATATAATCATAGAATTAACAAGGAAATCATGAATGAATATTGATATCAATGACGCAAAGTAACAACCGAAACAGGCCTCAATGAGTCATAATTTCCAACATTTATTTCTTCTATATTTTGCATTATTTTTTCTCACATGCCAGTTTGGCCACTTACTTGCCTCAAACTTGCATGTTAATTGCCACATTTTATAGTTAAAAAAGATAAATGGATCATTGAAAGGAATGATTCCAGATATTTAAAACAAATAGTGAGGTATGTTACCAAGTGTATGGGATGTCCAGCAATGCATTATAATTTGATTTATGAATAAATCATAAAGTTACTTTAAGCTGGAATTAGGAATATATCAATACTGTCATAGTTCAATGAAATGTCATTTGCATTTTTTTATTTACCTGAGATCCAGAAATGTGAATTTCGGTCCCTTCTTTGGGCAGTAGGGAAGACTATGGATCCGATTAAGCAAAACTCCAAAAGATGAAAGACCTGAAAAAACATCAGAGGAATTAGTGAGATAGACATTGCTAATATATTTACAGTCACAAAAGTCACTGTAAATAAACTTTTTGCATCAAAAATATAATATTCAAAATCAGAACTGTCAGAATTTTGATGTTCCAATATAAAACCACTGTCTTTGTGTGCCTTTCATTTGAGAAAGCTATTTCAGATGCAACAAAAGTTGCTATAAATGTGGCACATAGTGGACAGATTAGATTGGTATTGGTGAAGCATGACATTTTTCTCTTTGTATTGGTCAGGTCTGATCTCACGGAGTAACTGTTGTTATATGATTTCTCCATATAAAATCATTGATATGTTTTAGGCATTAGTATATGGATAACATGTAGTGTTCTCTTGATAAAGCATTGTTAGGTGCTCTTAATTGTTGCCTCTTTAGAAGATGTAAAAGACACATCATACTTTTCTCTGGACACAAAGAGAGTGATATTTTGCACGGGAAACAGAAATGATTTTCATCATCTCCTATTTGTTTGGAATCATAATCTTATTTTAATATTTTAAGTGCTTTTTATGATTGTGTAATAGAAAAACATAGACCAAAAATCTAAGAGCTGTGTAGCTCCTTGCTTTTTGTGATGTTTGTGAACATTTGCTGGTGGAGCCTGTAAATGGCTTGTAAATGCTAATTTAAAGTAGTTGCCAAACTTTGCAGATTGAGAATGGTTAATGTTGCAAAAGAAATTTATGGTATTTTTTACACTAAGGCCACCTGACTGCATTCATCCCCACATTGCTTTGTTATAGAATTCTCAAAATTAGACACTGGAATGTTCCAAGTTTTTATGTATGTGATTCACTGTTTGTATTTCTTTTTAAATCATGAAAGAATTAAAAGTCTAATGGAAAATATTCACATTTCATCACCTGATGATATTACATTTTACTTACAAAACTTAAGACATCTGTAGTTTCAGTGAAGTGACAGAGAGACAGAATGTCAGAAAATTATCTCCCATCACTGCACAAGTTATGCCAACAACGTCAGCACAGCTAAAAATGCTTCCATGTATAAAGTGTGGCTGGTTGATCTGTAAGTTTGTAAAGTATTTAGAATATGTTGGTAATGTATCAACTTACTGGATTTGTTATATTGAAGACTAAGACTTGTAAGATGTGGATGGTCAATGACAGCTGACAGAAACATTTCACTGCACACTGCATCATAGGAAATACACAAATAAAATAACAAATCATATATTCAAATGCTTTTACAGGTTCTTGGTCATGTCCCCAAAAAAAGGTTACAATATTTTGAACTTATTCAGTTTACAAATATTTTTTCTGTTTAGTATGATTATTTGTAAAAATATCTGTGGAGTTGAGAGACTGACCAAATAGAGGAAAAGACCTCTATACTGAAGGTTAGCAATCAGACAGACATAGTGATCACTTTTAATTGTAAAGTCTGTTATTCAAGGTGTTTATCAGTAATAGGAAAGGTCCATGTTGAAACTACTGATCTCAGCAGGGTCAAACAGATTTTTGCCCTTAATAAAGATTCATTAATTCTCATTTAAAGCTAATGATTTATTCAAAATTTGTTACAATTGAAAACAAACAACTCCCGCCTGCCTGACATTCTTGCTTAAAATATGAGTATCATTAAAGTCCCACTCTGGAATATTACCGCTAACTTACAGAACTCTTCTGGAAGTCGGCAGCCACTGAGGTCCAGGGAGTGCAGCTGCGAGCAGGACTTAATAGCATCAGAGAACACCGTCCTGTCTATCTGCTCCAAACCTAGGATCCGACCCAGATTCAACTTCTCAAGCCGACCACTCTCTGAAATTTTAAACAATGTTAAATACACAGTAATTTCGCTTTTTCTACATACATTCATGGAAGGGAGTAGAGAACATTTCCTCCTTTTTATATCTTTATTTCAATGTGTATCCCCCTGGTATATGTGACATAATAGGCATTACAGCTTGATGACATAGCCCATATCTTGTTTTGAAATCTTGTCTACTTTTTATGTACTCATTTCAATATCTATCTCTTGGTATAATGTGATGTAACATGCATTAAAGCTTGCTGACGTTGCCAATGTCTTGTTTTGTTGATAATGATGATACTTACCAGCAATGGCTTGCATGACCGGGGTGAGTTCCTGATCCCTCAGTCGGCAGCCGTCTATATTGAGGGAACGTAGGGCCTGGTCATTCTTGATAACAGTCCGCAGAAACTCACAGGCCGATGTCTGTAACTTACAGCCACTCAGGTTGAGGGCACAGGTTCCAGAAAATGGTTGCAAGAGATCTAAAAAAAGGAAAAGTTAAACTTATAAGTAGATTTTTATTTTAGAAAAGATAAGCCAATGGCCCGAGGGCTATGCTGATCATTGCTCATCACTTTCTGGAAATTGCCTCATAGATGATTATTTATATCCTTTCCAAGAGCAGATTTGAACAGATAATACTGGTAGTTTTGACTCATCAAAATGCATGTTACATATTGAATTTGGCCCCAACTTGTGACCTTGATTCTCATTGGCTAATAGTTGTCATGTTATTCAAAATGGCAGCCTTGTGACAACTTTGTGATAGCTATTAGATTTTTTTAAAATCATAACAAAATGGACATAAATCTAATGGAAAAAAGAAAGAATTGGTCCCCTGAAAATACAACATCTTGTCTACTGATTGCTAAAAACTGAAACCAGTCGATTCACAGAACAAGATCAAAACTGACAGACAGAATGACAAAACAATTCCCCTCATCACTGCAGAAGCTATAGCTGATAAAAAAAATGATCTCTGATTAATTTGGGAAATGGTATTTGTGATTTTCGAACATATGGATGATCAAGAAAAAAATATTGAGAGAACAAATGTTGTAACAAGGTCAAAGGGTTAAAGGCATGTTTGCAACATCTAAACAAAATCCTCCATTCCAAACATTAAGCCAAGCCATCATATGGCTGGACTAAATAATTAGAGATGAAGAGAAGATAAATGATAAGGAGATGATGTATCTATTTATTAGATAAATACATTAGATGCATAAAAGAAATAATACCTGAGGATTCAAAGTCCCAGTCTCCAGATAGAAACAACCGCAGTCTTGCCATGCTTATTTTCTCCATAGGACTTCTCCTATCATAATATTGAGAATAGATAAAGAAAAGTGATTTTAGTCCAGACCATGTTCATCCTTATCAATACATATATGGTTTATTTGAATTGCTTTTAATGGCAATCGAATGAAAAATTGGTGCCTAAAGAAAAAATGCACATAATTTGGTTTTGAAATTTAGGAATTCATTTTAATTTTCTTCAATAGAAAATAATCAACTTAAATTGATTTATTAAAGCAAACAGCTGCTAAGGAAATCTAGTCTTGATGACATGGCTCTAGTACTTAATTCTTGGTGTCATGGTAAGATAAACCTACCGGTAACTATAGCACTTTGATTGGTCAATCAAATGGTAAAAAAATGTTGATTCAATTTCCATACCTATTTACAGCACAGAGTAGAACCTTCTCCAGAAAGCTGATATTGTAGTCCAGTGCTGTGTTGTCATCCAAGGAAAGTGTGGTTAGTGTACCCTCAGTTACTTTATCACACAAGGCGTCAAGAATTGGCTGACTTTGACTAATGTGTAAACCTGAAAAAAATAAAAGTTGCCAATTATAAATATAAAATTTGCCAATTATAAAAATAAAATATGCCAATTATTAATAGTAGTGAGACTGACTGAATAATATATATTTTATAATTAATTGAGCAGATGTTGACCTAAAAAGGTCATGTGTACCCATTGCCTGATTTCATCTGGTCATTCATAGTTTTACAGACTGCAATATTGTGTATGGCCTCAACTATTTAACAACCATGTTCCTCTCTAGGTAATGGGGATACTGAGTATGAGCAAAAGAGGACTAAAGTATAAAGTAAAATGTCAGATGTATGGCTTACGTGTGTTCTCCAGATGCAGGGCCTGCAGGTTGGACCAGTGCTGCAGAATATCAGGCAGGTAATTGCTGACTATAGACGAACTGCGTGCTGAACTGGAACTAGCATTGAACATTAACAGTAATGTCTGACCATTGGCCATCATAAATGACTTCAGTCCCTGCGAACTAGATGCTTTTGATATGGTATTTGTATGAGGGCTTAAATTTGAGTTTTCTGCATTTTCATTTTCTTCATCCACCTTGGATCTTTTATTCGCATCCTCCTGACTATTTTCATCTGTCTCTCTTTTCCTCTTATTTCTTATGGCTGTCCCATTCAAAGAATCGGTTTTATGACCTGCTCCATTCAGCGAATCCGTTTTTACAGCTGCATCATTTAATGTTTCTGTTTTCAATGCAGCTTCATTTGCTAAGTACATTTGCCCTATTGTTTCACTTCCCGCATCATTTCTATCAGCCAAGTTTGTATGCGTGATATCTGTTCTCTCATAAAATGATCTCAGATCTTGTGACTTGACCACACTAGAATATAGTCTCTTATTGCTTCCTCGGGCTTCTAACTCCTCCTCTGCTGTCTGCGGGGTCAGCAACTCATTGTTATAAGGATTGTTCACCAAAAGTTCAGGTTTTGAGTATCCGAGCCGTGTAGCCATGTGGATGAGATCCTCCAGTCTGTGAGTGGTGATTCCGGCACACACCTGAAGCAGTTGTCGGAACACTTCGCCGGGGCCTGCCCCTATGATCTGCATGACTCCTGTCCCAGTGCTGCCACCTAGCATGGCCACGGACAGTGCCTCCAGTTTACCATAGAGCATCAAAGTCTGAACCAACACCTGAGCTGTCAACACATTCTTCTCAAAATCCTCGCAGGTGTTAATCCACAAGCATAAGTGCTTCACATGTTTCTGTATCAAAGAAAGCAGATGGAGATCCATTATAAGAGCCTCCATTTCTGCCAGATTTAACCATCCCAGTCTCTCAATAAAATGCACTAATCTTTCCAGTTCTTTTCTGTATGACAACAATCTGGAGTCAGGCAGTGGCACGAACACTCGGCTGACACAGCCAAATTGGTCAGACACTGCTTCTTGGATCTTATGCAAGCCCAAACTTTCATATTCCAAGTAATCTGAAAATATAAACTGGAGTTAAATACTCATATCCATATGTTAACCACATTTCGGATCATGATTAAGAGAAATATTTCCTACTTAGTTATTATGTCATTATGTTCATTATTATTTCATAATTCTTACTTTCTGCACATTAATTACTTTCTCATATGCCCCTCCCAAAAGAAAATGCTTATCCATTATTAATTAATTGTCACAAATTCAACAAGAAAGGGAACCAGGATATATTAGCTTATAGGAATAATATAAATTGATAGTTAAAATTTTAAAATTGTGATGCTGAATTTAGAACCTGGATGTTCTTGATTCCTCCTTTTGGTGAGCAGACTCATCAATAAGTTGAGAGCAAGCCTTGCCCAGTAGGTGTGATAGGCTGGGGGCGTGGGCTCTGCCTGGTTTGCATGCCACCGAGGCTCACTGGTGTTGATATATTTATTCTGTCCTTCCAGGTGTAGCTCCCAGTAGTCATTGGTATTCACCCCTAGAGATTCAATGGTCAGATAGTTATTATTTTGTTTTATCTTTATATAAACATAGGCCAACAGCCTTTGAACTACGCTGATCATTGTTTTTTTGTTATGTTCTTGACGTGGCTTCAAACTGCTTTACAAAGGATTGCATCATAAAAATAATATACCCAATATTGGGGCTAACTCCATCAACCCCACATTGCTTCAAGAAAATTAAAATGCACCTTACATATTGAATTTGGTTCCAATATTTGCTGTTCTCATTGGCTGATGATATTTGTCATTTTATCTAAAATAGCAGTCTCTTTCACAACTCAGTGAGAGCTATTAGACTTTTTAAAAGAAATCATAAAAAATGGGACAAATTTGAGCCTCACAGAAAAGAAATGGAATTAGTCTCTTGAAAATCCAATGTGTGACCTAAGAATAGATGAGAACTCCACCTTGTAGTTTGAGAGGAAATGATCAATGTTGATGGACAGAAGAAATGACAGAAGATTTCCTGGCCCTCTCTTTAAAAAAAAAAACTATGCTGACAAAGACAACATAGCTAAAAATGCAGAAGCAGCACTACTCTGATTTACAATTAAATTTAGAATGCTTCAATGATCGACATTCAAAATCATTTAAGATATTTAAATATTCTGGGGAAAGGCCTCATAATTGTCATTATAACATTTATTTATGTAAACCAGATGAGTGTAGAATTTTGTTTCATATTATTAACTTCACCTTTTTGCTGACAGGATTCCTCTAATGCTTGCAGCGTTCTTGCACTCAAATATGGCAGCATACACTCCACTAAAACTCCAGGAAGTCCTTTAAACAGACAAGACAAGATAATGGTTTAAAACAACACCATCACAAAGCAAAGTGTATAATATCCATTGCATGCCATGACATTACAGATTTTGGTCACTGGTTCAAAAAAGTAGATTCTTCCCAAATCCATAGACCATTTTGTTGACACACATAATTGATAAAATATGTAACCATGGTTATTCATTATGCTCAATGAAGTGCTGGGGTCAAAAGTTCATGATCCAGTCAGTCTGACATCATTATCATGATTACAAAGTTGCAGCAAAGAGAATGCTACAAAATGACGTCATTAAGCCAAAACAATAGGGACGTCAAAGTCCCTCCCGTCCGTTACCGGTGATGGACGTTGCCATCCTTCCCGTCCATTAGGGGTTAAACAGTAGAAATTTAAAACCAATGGCTCATATCAGCCTAGAGGTTAAACATTCCTTCATGGCTAATGGGTAAGTGCTTATGTCAAGCCCAGCATTTAATCCTCCTATCCTTGGCTTTGAAGAGGTAGATGATTTAATACAACATGACCTTTCACTTTAATTTTCAAAAATTGTAATTTTTGATGAATATAATTTATATGTACAAACACTATTATCACACTGGACAAAAGACAAGTCTATTAACTTTTTAATCACTGACAAGACATATTTTAGATTTTATAAATCGTTCATAAATAATCACAGAGATCTCATGGTAATGGTGGTAGTAGTGGGGTGGTGCGCATGCGTGCGCGGTGATGGCTGCTCTTTTGTGAAGCTCCGAATATTCTGTCTTTATTGATGTGATATTTGGTCTAACCTGAGTCTATCACTGCCCAATTCTAATCGCACACCAAGTCTATACCTAGGTCTATCTGTAACAGACTTTCTGCAAGCTCTGACGGCAGTTTGGATTGACTTTTGCTTGCGAAGGCCGGTCACAAGTTGTTGTCTTTTTGAAGGCACGGTGTTCACGAGCTGACGATCCTGTTCTGCTTGTGTCGAGTGCTTTTAGTCTGAAACAGCTTATTCCCCAGGTTTTACGTGTCTTAAGTCTCTTCGGACCCTTAAGACAATAACGATTCCCTTTTCACCAGCCTCTCGGCACACGGGTGAATACAAAGGTGAATATTACGCTTATGATCTCTGCTAAATACGTATTCAACTGGTGGCTATCTTGCCACTTACCTGTTGTTTACTTTACGACGCAGTGATTTCTTCTCTCACCAGCCTCACGGCCAAGAGGGAACACTGACAGTGCTACCACGACCCTAGCATACGTCTGTCTTTACGTTTTCTTAAATACGCTCTTATTTAATAATATAAATAAGAAAAACACAAATAGACATCTGTCTATACACTACTCTCTTCTCTCACCAGCCTCACGGCCAAGAGGGACCACTGACAGTGCTACCACAACCCTAGCATACGTCTGTCACGTTATTCTTAAATACGCTCTTATTTAATAACATAAATAAGAATACTATATATCTACAAAACATAACACGAAAGGAAAATAAGATTTTATTTTCTATTACTACGCACACATTTATTATTGTGAAATTAATTCTTGGACAGGGATCAATAGAGTTTCATTGTTCTTTATATGCAACCCGCATATACAGAGCAAAACAGACCCGTATATATACACAACATTGCCCAACTCAGCTGACTGAAATAACTTTTCAATGCTACACAATCATGGCTTTGTTTGTATATGTTCCTGTTTCAATATTTACGACAAGAATAGTAGTGAGACCACGAAAACTCTTTCCTTGCCCCACAATGGTTTAGGGTCAAGAAGAATTCTGCTGTGTGACTATCATATGGACACTTTCACAAAGAATCTTTCTCTGCAAAATATTAATTTTCATATCTTATCACGTGCTCACTTCAGGTCACTGCAGGACATTAGTGCTAACTCAAATATTAATATATTTGAGTCAGAGCATGAAATTGAACTGTTCCCTGCCCAATTTCGATTGGTGCTCGATACCTGCGATTACATAAAATCGGACACGCTACTATCTGTACATGGAGTGAGCAAGCAAAATTGTCAGTTCAATTTTGTTAAATATACACAAATATCGCACCCAAAACATCTTTATTGGGAAAACATATTTATTCTGCCTCCTCGGCCACAAAAACATAGACTGAACAACAAATATGTTGAAAGTCCATGCAATTCGTCAAAATCATGCAGTTTTGGCAAAATTATCATAGGTGGCGCTGTTAGTGGTAGGAATGTAAATAATACATATTCGTCTGCTCGACCAGCCAATGACGAGGCAGGATCCACACGAAGCAAGAAGTCTCGCTGCAGACTCTCACTTAATGGAAACAGGTCTGCAAACCGCACCCATATAGGTGACACCACTCGCCATAGAAACAATGGGGTTTCCATGACAACACGTAAAAACAAGGAAAACCTAGTGATTGGTTCATGCAATGCCCAAAGTATCTCTGGCAAGGTTCTACTTGTGAAAGACTACTTCTCTGAACATAACCTAGACGCTCTATTTGTAACTGAAACATGGTTACAAGACTCAAATAATGAAAAAGTGAAAAGGGAACTTGAGGATGGTTCCCTAAAATTTCACTCTTTCCCTCGTAGGGGACGCTCTGGCGGAGGCCTGGGTCTATTGCATCGTGTTGAGCTTCCCTTTGAAACCGATAGGTTTAACCAACCAGTGGTGACAACAATGGAACTCCTAGAAGCATCCCTTCTAATCAAGGGAAAGAAGTTCACCTTTGTCACCATCTATAGACCTGAACCATCAGACAAGAATAGGTATACCTACTCTGAGTTTTATGATGAGTTCACTCAACTCGTAGCACACTATGGGTCATTCAGTCATGAAGTCATCTTCCTTGGTGACTACAACTTTCATGTCAATAAACCAAATAAACCTGATGTCATAAAGTTCAATGACATTCTATCAACATTTGACATGAACCAATGGGTACAGGAACCGACCCATAAGTTAGGGAATACCCTTGATCTAATCATCACTTTCAAAGGGAACAAGTTTCTCAAGAGCCATCTAGTGGATGAGTATATATCTGATCATAAGATGATTAAACTATATCTGGGTATTTCACCCCCCAAACCTCCCAAAAAATTGATAAGGTACAGGAACTATAAGGGACTGGATCTTCAATCCCTAAGGAATGACATCAAATCCCTAACAGTTGCAACTGAAACCTGGGAACATTTACCATTGAGTGAGATGGTGGATTACTATGACAAGGGGCTAACATCACTCATGGATAAACATGCTCCCACCAAGTTTGCCAAGGTAACTCAGCGTAAACCGGTTCCCTGGATGAGTGACCAATTAAAGCTGGAAAGATCTCTCAAGAGGAGGCTTGAGAGAAAAATGAGCAAGACTGGCTCTCACGTTGACAAGGAGCTGTATAACTCTCAGAGGAACAAATACAACTCAATGCTTAAATCTGCTCAATCAACATATTTTTCCAACCTGGTTGAGGAAAACAAACATGACCCTAAAAAGCTCTTTAGAGTCATTGACACAGTCATGCACAAGAAAAAGGACACACCTATGCCCCAATCTGACTGTGAGATCACTCAAGCTGAGAAGTTTAACACATTCTTTCTTGAAAAAATAGAGAGAATCCGACTGGACATTGATAATGCTCCATCCTGCCAAACTTCGCCACCAGGTGACACTGCGAACAATAGTACTACATGTCTGGAAAGGTTCACACCCTTAACCATTGACGACGTACGGAAATTGGTCAAAAGGTCCGCAAAGAAGTCATGTGAGCTGGATCCAATTCCAACCTGGCTCTTACTTGACCTCTTAGATGACCTCCTACCAATAATTACTTCCATCATAAATAAATCATTGATGGAATCAGCAGTATCGGAAAATATGAAAATAGCCATCATAACACCCCTGCTGAAGAAACTTGGTCTAGAACTGGTTGAAAAAAACTATAGGCCTGTTTCCAACCTAACATTTGTCTCTAAACTAACTGAGAGGGCGGTTGCAGACCAACTAGTCCCCCATCTTGTAAGGAATGGTCTTACTGACAAGTTTCAATCAGCCTACAAAGAATATCACAGCACTGAAACCGCTTTGTTAAAAGTGCAAAATGATATCTTGGGTGCGCTTGACAATAGAAAGTCAGTTATCTTGCTGTTGCTTGACCTTTCCGCTGCCTTTGACACTATTGACCATCAAATCCTTTTGGACAGACTGAGGGATAGATGCAACGTCAAAGGTCATGCACTCTCCTGGATTCGGTCATACCTAATGGACAGGAAGCAATGTGTGAAGGTGGGGATCCATAGATCCCGTCTCAAATCCTTAAAATATGGGGTACCCCAAGGCTCAGTCCTGGGTCCTATACTGTTCACCATTTACATGACACCCCTATCTGATATACTTGCCAAATATGGTCTGAGCTATCACATTTATGCAGATGATACTCAGATCTACATCCCTGTTGACCACGCTTCTCCCCATCATGTGGATATGAGCAGACACAAACTGGAGGAGTGTGTCAGTGAGGTCAGAAACTTCCTCATTACAAACAAGATGAAGATAAATGATGGAAAAACTGAGATGCTCATATGTACTGACAGGTACAGTACTACCACCCATAGCAGTATCCCAACCACAATCAGAGTGGGTGACTCTGATATTGCTCCTAGTCAGTCAGTGGTTGACCTTGGTATCACATTTGACTCCAACATGGACATGAAGGCCCAGATCAAGAAAATGTGTCAGAAAGGCTATTATCACATTAGGAACTTGGCGGCCATCAGACATTGTCTAGACGAGAAGACCGCGGTAACACTTACCCATGCTTTTGTTACATCTACCCTTGACTATGGTAATGGTCTTCTGGCAGGTCTTCCTAAAACTGACATCAGGAAACTGCAATACCTCCAAAACTCTGCAGCACGGGTAGTAGGAAAAATCAGGAAATTTGATCACATTTCAGGAAAATTACAGGAACTGCACTGGCTTCCTGTTCACGCGAGAATTGATTTTAAAATTCTTCTATTAACCTGGAAAGCCCTTAATGGTAAGGCTCCGCCTTACTTACGGGATCTACTCCTGATTAAAGAAGGTGAACGCTGTCTAAGATCCAATGATGGCACCCACCTACAAGTACCTAATACTAGGCTAAGAACAGTAGGTGACAGGGCCTTCTCATCTGTAGGTCCACGACTATGGAATTCCTTGCCTACTAATATTAGGACAAGTACTTCAGTCTCCTCGTTTAAGAATAGGCTGAAAACTCATCTCTTCAGGATGCATGTCCTGAGCTCAGCGCTATGAACAGACTTGTCTGGTATCAGCGCTATACAAATTTTATTATTATTATTATTATTATTACATAACTAATCTTACCAAGGTCTGTAGGATTTGTGTGAATTATTCACTTATTTCATTTTGGTAACTCTAATGAACACCATGAAGCCTTGTCTTGATGTAGACCGCTTCAATACTCATGCAAACATGAATATATGCTACAAAATAAAGATTTGGATTGCAAAAGGGCCTACCTTTTAGACAAGTGATGAGGGCATCTGGGGGCGTATTCTCCACATAGCACTTGGCACATAGTTCACTCAGCAGGCTCACCTCCGGCAGGCAGTATCGCTGCCAACCCACGCTATCCTCAGACTCTGAGGCCGAGTCTACATCCATGGCAACAGCCTCAAATCTAAAATGATCCCAGTCATAAACATTGTAAAAAATCTTAGTCTTTCCAAATTGAGAAATGATTGTCTTTATTCCAGAAAACTTTCTACAGTAAAATTGTTAACATGATCAAATGACTTGATAATTTCATATATATAATATTTTTTGGTCAATAATCAACTTTAAGTCTGTTTTGATTGATTGACTCAAATAAAGTCATGCCAATGTATTACCAAGACTTGAATTTTGGTCTTTATCAATCATTTAATTATCCCACAAAACATCAACAGTTGATTGTATGTGTGCTATAGTGTGCTACAGTTTTTCCAAAACTGACATGCACCCAAACAAAAAGTCTTTGTACATTAATTTGGACGAAAATTAATATACTGAACTTACATGATTGAGAAGAGCCCAATAACCGAATTATGAGTTGTCAATGACGTACAGCCGATGACAACAGAGCTGCAGACGACAACAGAGCTGCGTTTCAGATTATCAGTTGGTTACTGATGTTTATCACTCCATTTTACCCTGTTGACACAAGCAGGTGTCAGAGCATGATCTGATGTGAATATTTTTGAAAGTACAGATGTACTTTAAAGGCTTTGAAAATGGAACCGCAGCTCTGTTGTCCACAGGTCAGTTGTCGTCGGCTGTAAATCAACCAAGAACTCACAGAGCAGTCACTGTGAGTGTGATTTTGTTTGTTTTTGTTACAAGGTGCCAATTTTTCTATTTCCACAAAATCTTGAATTCTATATGTAATATGTATACAACTTTACACGCCATTTTCCAAATTATCAGCTAATGTAACATATGAATGCACGAAATTCTATGAGCGTTAGCCTCATAGAGAATGACACATGGACAAAGAAACTGCTTGATCGTGGGAAGAATCTAGCACTGATGCACTCCCTACTTTTCACACTCTACCTCCACCGTCTATAACACTCAATATGAAAGAATCACAGTGATAAAATATATACTTCTTTCACAAATACTCACTTTTGTCGGTTTTCGGTTTTAGCACTTTTATTTTAGGATGTTTACAAGCTTCACTTCCTGTCGATCTCATCAAATGAAGAGTTTGTGCTTGTAGTGTCCTCTAGTGGCAGATAAATGAAATAATTAATAAAGGCTGTGAAAAAAGATCTTCGAAAATACATTGTAATCAAGGTGCAGAGCAATAATAGGATAAAGTGACCATAACTTTGTATTTATATGAACATTGGTTGAATATGCTGAAGAAAATAAACCATTTGACATTTTTATTAATGCTGATATTCTATCTACATATATGTTAAAATTGTGCCACAGTGCTGTCCATGGACGTCCAAGTTGCAGGGGCCCACAACTATATGATATGCAAAAAGTGCCAATATGCACACTTTTCTGGCTGGCAGCTTGTAGCTAATGCATTTCATTTCCAGCTGGTATGTTTACCAGCTGGGAACTTTTTTTTGTATGAATCAGCTGGCTCAAAATACATTTGACGTTTCAAAATGACCTAGCTGACAGACTGGTGAATTTAATTGGCTGGCTGGTAAAGTATTGAGATTTTAACACCAACTGACAATTTCACCATTGAAAACCGCAAAATAAAAAATAAATTATATTATATGAACACTATTTGACAAAGATTGTTCAAGCCTAATGATATTTCTACTGTAATTATAAGTTTTTAACATATAAATATTTATTAAAGGAATTGGCTCATTACCAGCTGTTAAAAGAAATTTGGCATTGTCAAACATCCACGAACAAAGTTAACAGCTGTTAATTCCATACAAATTTTGAGCTGGTAAGTTAACAGCTGGTAAAAAATAACAGCTGGCTGGTATTTTTAAAAAAAATAAGTCAAGTAATTAGTAGCAGGCATGAGCTGATAAAAATAGGTGTATTCTCAGCCATGTGTCTATATATAGTATTACTATAATAATAATAATAATAATAATAATAATAATAATAATAATAATAATAATAATAATAATAATAATAATAATAATAATAATAATAATAATAATAATAATAATAATAATAATAATAATAATAATAATAATAATAATAATAATAATAATAATAATAATAATAATAATAATAATAATAATAATAATAATAATAATAATAATAATAATAATAATAATAATAATAATAATAATAATAATAATAATAATAATAATAATAATAATAATAATAATAATAATAATAATAATAATAATAATAATAATAATAATAATAATAATAATAATAATAATAATAATAATAATAATAATAATAATAATAATAATAATAATAATAATAATAATAATAATAATAATAATAATAATAATAATAATAATAATAATAATAATAATAATAATAATAATAATAATAATAATAATAATAATAATAATAATAATAATAATAATAATAATAATAATAATAATAATAATAATAATAATAATAATAATAATAATAATAATAATAATAATAATAATAAGATTTGTATAGCGCTGATACCAGACAAGGTCTGTTCATAGTAAAAATACTTATGTACATCCTAAAATTTAAAGGATATGATCCGTTCAATGATAAGAGAGCAAAGCATTTTTAATAAGTGAAAACTTTACCTTATGCCTATTAAAAATATTTCTTTGATGCAGTTTAAAATTGTGTTCCAAGAGAAATAATGAAAAAAAACGGTTGTTCAGAGCACCCTGTATATAATATCATTCCCTCGGAAACTTACAAATTGTGTGCCACCTGTTGTTTAATTGCTCATAATATTTGCAAAGAACTGCAAAGCATTGTCACGCCCCACTGAGCACAGGATGATAGTATTGTATGGGACACTATTGATTTCCATAATTCCCTCTATTGGATCACAGGCTTTTTTAATTTTTGCACAAGTGATCTCAGATATGGGCAGAAATATTAGGCTAGGTTACGTTTTGAAATACTGCCAGGATTTTAAGGATTGGATTGCACAGATCAGAAATATCCACACCCCAAGTTCATAAATGTAAAATTTGTAACTTTATACATGGAATAAAACTGATCTCATCCAAGGTTGTGATTTAAGCTTTCATCCCTTTGGTTGTTAAAGGGAGAATTGACATTGCATTGATCACACAATTTCGACACTATCTTAGCTTTTTAGATTCCCTATGGTTGCAGACAAGTGTTGTCGACTTGCCACAATGTCTGGCTGAGAAAATCTTATACATATATATAATACTAATTATAGATCTATATTGATAATGCAAAATGGATTAAACATTCCATTCTAGTTTCATACATTTATAGAAAAATATCTTTATCATAGATTTGATCATGTCTCTCAAAGGTATATGACAAAAATATATTTACAAAATATGATTCCTCAAAATATAACGCACACACAAACATTGCTAGTAATTGAATATATATACCCTGTAAAAAGAAAAGTTATTCCGATTTATAAAGTGGAGAAGTCTTGAGAAAAATCTTTTGTATAACAGTGATAATGAGGAATGAGGATCACTGGACGTCTCAAGCATTTTATAAAAACACATTTAATACACACATTTCCACTTATTTAAACAAAAAAAAAGACAGAAATATTTATTTTGTCTTAGTTGGAAACTTTGATAGGAGTATACACCAGGATTGACAGTTTTAAGAGACCACACCCAGTACAAGCTTCTTTTTAGCAGCCAATAAGCAAGGAGTCAGATATTTTGCACAAGTTGTTACATCGCTAATTGGTGTCATTGTTATGTCTGGAAAGTGAGCACAACAATTAATGAGTTCAGATGTTAGCCAAGGACACATATACCAAAATAGTCAGACAAAAAAAAAACAGGAGATCGAACATTAATTTTCAAGTAGGGGATGAAAAAATAATCTTGATTTTTTTTCAAATGATGAAAGCTGATAAATCAGGTCTCATCATGAAATGGTTGAAATAATGTTGAAAGTGATGTAAAGATCCCAAAAGAAACGAACTAATATATTAATTATATACTTTTCAAACCAGATATCTCCAATATACCCCTCTCCCATTTTAAATGATCCATTCTAAATTGCTTTTGTATATTGGAAATGGACATGTACACGTTTACAATTCTGTCACTGTGTATGACATGTCTAAGAGCCAGAGTGCAATATTTGGAGACAATATCCAAATGTCAACATGTCCATACCAAATGCCCACATTTAACCTGATGTCCATTGTGACACCAGGTCTAACCCCTCTTAAGATAATTGATTGAGACAATATATATATATATACAGGTTTTGCAAACAACTGATTTGATTTAAATCTAAACATATACAAATGCATAGAACATAGTTCAGTAGCATGGGATGTTAATAACATGCATAGACATTTAACCTTGTGAAAACCAGGGCGAAATGCCCTTACACAAGGAAGGTTTGAAGCCTGATGTTCTGAACTCGCTCTGGTTGATGAGTGAACGGAAAAACCCTTTTTGCATAAAACGCACATTAGTTCACTTATTCGTTAAATCAACAGTTTGCGTCAAAATAAATTTGTCTAATGAAAGGCAAAGATAAATAAATGATAAACATGCTATTCACATGCTATTCACTATTAGGTCATGATTTTTTTGATATTGTTGCATTGAACATAAACTTGTAAATACTTTTTAGTCCCATTTGGGTATACACATAGATTCTATAATAACCCACACTCTTATTTTGTGGAAAATATAAATGAATACATCATTTAGTATGTCAATTATAAGAGATAGATCTTATCAAATTTAACACCCGTCGCCCTCGTATCTCACACTATACACATTGCAATATGAAAAGTATTATGTACAATAAGAGACAACAATCCAAGATTATCCAAGTTTTACAATACTCCATTAGCGAATATAGTGAAACGTCATCATATGGCTCAGGGACGATCATGTGACCTTATTCACATTGTTATCACTTCCATACAATTAGAAGGGGAAACGTGGCATATGAATGTGTGTTAACATGCACCACGTGACTGGTTCCTTCTTTCACTTCAGTCACCCAACATGAACAAGGGACCCAACATGAAGGAGACAATGAGGTAAGTCTCACGGCATCAATTTGCAACAAATTCATATCATACATAAGTAACAAAGACACGTGTAACTTAAAATATAAAAACATATTTTCAAATAGGTAAAATTAAAGATGTTATCGAGTCGAGTAAATGATCCTGTGTTTTCAATGTATTCACTATTATTTCAATGGCATCTTTTCATTCCAGTGGGCTGTATTATATCATATTATATTTTATATTATATGAATTTATATTTATACATTTAAACATAAATATACTACTCAAAACAATGTAGCAGTACTATGAGACATGAAATACAACAGTCATATGCAGTCAATCTCGGCGTCCATATTTTATCATAGGCGGAAACATTAAATTGTTTTGAGGGATTTGGTCAATATTTCTGTCTATAGTGATCTAACACTTACAACTAACACTTACAACTAACAGGGAATCTTTTTTTTTTGCTTCTATATTCAGGATAAGATGAATGGTCCTGAATACTACTAATTATATTCATGACATTAACGCATTTCTCAGCTGTGAATGCTGTGCGAATATTAACAGATGGACTGCGCGCCGTGTTCATTTTCACATAGCCTATCTGATTATTCATTAAGATAAGATGCAGCAATAGGCTTGTACTAAGGTTTCCACCGGTGTAACATATATTTCCAGAGGGGAAAAATACCAGAAGGTAGAATAAGCATTTAAATGCATTAAATAATCATAACTTTGTTTTATATTCCTGACTTATTGCAGAATGATGGTGATAGTGATGCTGTTTATCTTAATGCCAGCCCTAGTGGCTGCTGAGGAGGACGGGGAGAAGTGTGACCCAGACTTAGTCCACGTCAAGGAATTTGAAATCAGAATGTTGAAAAAAGAGAAGGAGATAATGCAAGAAAATATGGATGAACTCTCCGGCAGACTGGAAACATGTTCTGAGGATTTAACAGAATTACAAGGAGAAGAAAATATGTACACTGAAACAGTAAACCGAGTAGGAGACGAACTTCAATCTATGATTTTACTCGTAACAAAGTTAAGCGATGATGTACGCATCCGTCATGAGCGAATTCACGTTCTGGAGAAAGCTCTCATATTGGCTGATGCTGAAATCCCAGAAGAGAAGGAGAAACTGAAGGAGTTTGATGGAGATGGAACGGATTGCTGTGAATCTAAAGTCAAGCTGACAAGACAGCTGTTGGATATACAGGTATCCTGTAATGATTTAAAGGCAGCATATGATGCACTGAAGAAAGACAACTCAGAGGAGGAACCGGAAGTGGATGCTTCAAATTCCAGAGAAGACTTAATAAAGCAGCAAGATTCTACTATAAATGAACTGAGAGAGGAAGTGGAGTCTCACAAACAGAGTCTGGAGGAATCATCTAAATGTTGTGAGGAGGCACGGGAGGAGAAGGAAAGTGAGGCAGTGGAAGACAAGACAGAAGAGGAAGAGGAGGTGTGGAATGACTTAGAGAAGTGTAATACACAGCTTGATGCTTGTGTGAGGGAGCTGAAGGCTACACAAGACCTCAAGAACATGCAGGAACAGGCCATCACCATGATTGACAACTCTCACAAGACTGATAAAGAGAAGCAAGATAAACAGATCAAAACCCTGGAGACAAAGATTGAAAAGCTAAGCACAGGTATAGTAGATCACTGAACATGCTGAACATGCACAGATAAAACAATGGTATTTTTTATATTAGCTATAACTAGACCAGGTCAAATATGCGGAGATGATTTCGAAATCATATTTGCTTATAACACAGGACATTATCTTACTAGTAATCTATTGAATATTTTGTTATTAAAAGACATACAAAAAATATTACCAACCTAGAATTTTATTACCAACCTAGAATTTTTTTATCAACCAAGAAAAATAATATTTGGCATGCAATTAACAGATTTTATTTTGATTGCAGCTGAGCTCAAGTACCGCAGGTGGTTTGGCCTGTGTTTTGGCACATTATCCATCGTGCTCACATATATAGTCACGAATTATTGCATCCAAAAGTGGTCCGAATATCAGGAACGGGCGCGAAAAGAAAAGGCTCAGAGGAAAGTTGATAGAAAGGCAGAAAAACGGAACGAAAGGAGAATGCCAAAGAAAACAAAAACAACGTAGTCGGGAATGTGATATCTGTAGGATTTAATTAATATATTTAGAGGAATCTTTGTTTTTAAGATATTTGAGGGGATTTTTAGATTTAGATAAGTGAAATATTCAAAAGGGTTTGAATCACTTATGTTAGTATCACTGATGTATGTTCAAAGTTTTAAATATTGCATGTAACTTAACTCAGAACTTATACCCAGTATTTTATAACTTGATAGGGAATGCATTTGATGTTATGAGGTACTAACTTTGAATCATCTGCCCGAATTCAAGGCGTTTCAATTCAGTTTCATCATGACTTTTGGATTGCTTGATATTTTACGCAATCATCAAAATTCCATTGAAAACAGAATACAAGTGTTCTTAATAACCATTAAGCATAATAAGCTCTTAAATGTCGGTCACTCAAAATATTCTTGTGGAAGAAACATCTGTTGATTGTTTGCGTGAATGGTGAAAGTTGCTGGAAGTGAAGATCTCTTTGAATTTGTTCCCTGTGGGAAAATGCCAATCAATATGTGCTGGACTTAAATGTTTCGTTGAATAAAAAAAAACTATAAAAACACATTCACTATTTGGTCATAAGATATTTTCTAAGTTTGAATTCAGCTGAAATTGGTTGCATATTAAATAGCAAATGGGGACAATCATAACCTGGAAAGCAATATATATATATATATATATATATATATATATATATATATATATATACATATATATATATATATATATATATATATATATATATATATATATATATATATATATATATATATATATATATATATATATATATATATATATATATATATATATATATATATATATATATATATATATATATATATATATATATATATATATATATATATCTTTATTTACGTCTTTTAAAGAATATGCTGGTACACGTTCATTCAGGTGGGCATATAAATCATATTGATCTGATTTGTTCTGAACCTTTATCTGTCTTTGAGACAGATATCACGTCCAGCAAGTGGGTATGTTTAATAACATACATGAAACACCTATTGTGGTGACCCCAAAGCATCCACTTTAAAAGCGTAGCAGATAGCCTTTATGTGAACTTGATTATGAAATATTGCGCCATCGGTCTGGATTGGCATGTGCTAAAAAATAACCTTTACTGTTTCTCCTCAAGTTATAAATCTGTTAATCCCCAAGTTAAAGATATGTTCAAACTAAATTAAAATTTGCTCATCCATAGACTGAAAGTACAGACAAAAAGTTTTACTTTGTACCTCAAACATCAGATTTCTTCGAATATGGTGCTTGAGGTACAAAATATAACTTTCTCTTATGCTCGTGTGTACATTCCTATTTTATCTGGTTAGATGGACGAAAGACAGTCCGTAAAATCATGATTTCCATATAAATATTTCATTTAAGAAAGAAAAGAACGGATCAGTTGTAGACATAAAATATTTTTAGACCATTTGAAACAATATTCATGCATGTTGATATAAGTTTTATTGAATATCACCAAAAAACTTAAATGTGTATTTGTGAATATTTCATAAATGCAGGTTCCAATGGTTTCTTGTGAAAACATTAAAATATATTAAAATGACTCACTTCATACAAGTCAAATAATTATATAATGCACATATTTCAAAACTAGCAACAGCAATAAGACGGTCTTACAATAAATTAAAAAAGTTTACTTTTTAAAAATAGAATCTTGGAATTTCTTATTTAAAAAGATGTTATTTAAAAACATGTAATCTTTATTTTTATCCAAATACATGCAGGAAAATCATATTTTGCCAAGATTAACTATAAAAATATACTCCTGTTCTATAAACATAATTTTTGCTTGTATCTTTCCCAAACCACCATTGTATATTTCCGAAGTTCCATATTATTTGAGTCATACATATAATCCCGAATATATTTATATAATTGATTATTGATATAATCACACTGACACTATATACCCCAATTTATACTAAATACATACTGGATAAACTCCAGCTTTAATGACACGTGAGTATATATCCTCTGATGACAAGTGAGTATATATCCTCTGATGACAATTGAGTATATATCCTCTCGTGACAATTGAGTATATATCCTCTAGTGACAAGTAAGTACAATATATCCTCTGATGACAAGTGAGTATATATCCTCTCGTGACAAGTGAGTATATATCCTCTAGTGACAAGTAAGTACAATATATCCTCTAGTGACAAGTGAGTATATATCCTCTGATGACAAGTGAGTATATATCCTCTCGTGACAAGTGAGTATATATCCTCTGATGACAAGTGAGTATATATCCTCTCGTGACAAGTGAGTATATATCCTCTGATGACAAGTGAGTATATATCCTCTCGTGACAAGTGAGTATATATCCTCTGATGACAAGTGAGTATATATCCTCTGATGACAAGTGAGTATATATCCTCTAGTGACAAGTGAGTATATATCCTCTAGTGACAAGTGAGTATATATCCTCTCGTGACAAGTGAGTATATATCCTCTGATGACAAGTGAGTATATATCCTCTGATGACAATTGAGTATATATCCTCTGATGACAAGTGAGTATATATCCTCTCGTGACAAGTGAGTATATATCCTCTGATGACAAGTGAGTATATATCCTCTGATGACAAGTGAGTATATATCCTCTCGTGACAAGTGAGTATATATCCTCTTACAGATGGTCTTTAGCATCTATTAATTTGTATTCTTGGGATCTTCATCCATAGTAAGTAATCCCGTTATTTTTGTGCACATTATTGGAACCATAAGGTGGAGCGTATGCAGGAGGGGGGTATGCAGGTGTGGAATATGCAGGCGTGGGATATGCTGAAATAAAATAATAATAATAAAATATAAACATAATTTAATTTGTACCATTTCTTAAAACTATTTCTCAAAATTCACATTTCTAAAAGCACAAATATTTAGTGATGAAGTTGGTTGATAATATTAATTATTTTGTGGATCCTGCAACAATTTCAATGAAGTGACAATTTGCAAAATGCAACATGTATCTGCTTTTGGCATTCATTAACGTTCATGTGTTTATGCGCAGTACATAATAGAGGCAAAGTGATGGGCGCATATGTTAGCGTTCAGCTGAAATAATTTAGTAAAACTTCATCTGTGCTGTCTTGTCAATGATAACAAGATTGAGAGACACAATCTACTTGCTAATTTAATATACACCACTCTGCAATTCAATTCCCTTTCTTATCTTACACACTTGAGATTAATTACTTACCTGGAGTATAAGGTGGAGCCACTGCCCCCACAAAAGCGCCACCTTGTGGATATGTATTAACATTCACAGTCCCACCCGAAGTATGAGTGTATGCAACGGTTGGCTGTGGTGCCACCGTCCTAACTGTACTGACAGTTGTTCCTGCTGCAAAAATAGATTTCAATGTTTATATAGATATACAAAATCAGATCTCATTGTTTATATAGATATATGAACATCGTAAAACAATGAACATGCTTATTAGAGCTTATTAGAACATATTAGAGCTTATTAGAGCTCTTAAGAACTCTTTAGAGCTTATCTCATGTTGCCATACCTTTTGGAGTGGTACTGTGGATTAGACATGTCTTGAAATTGTCATATGCTAACAGTGAGTTGATTGGAACATCGTTATTTCAAACTGTCCTGAACTGGTTCGGAGATATAATTTAATAGATACCATGTGCGTTGTGAATGAAGAATGACTGGGTTTTGGTACATAACTTACATGATACCACCATCCCTCGGTGTCTTCTCCGGTAGAGTGGACATGTTGAGGCAAAACAGCAGACAATCAGGATGACAACAAAAATGAAGAAGGTACTTCCAATGATGGCACCACCAAGAGTGCTCCTGTACAAAATGTCAATAGTTTGTGTCATCAATCAAATCCTAAACAAATGGTTTAAGATATTAATCTAAATAATCTGGTCTAGATGGGAAGGACCGAACATTTGTATGCCATGAATAAAATAAGTTTTTCAAATATCTGATCAAAATCCTTACATGATTTGCACCAAAAATGTTTGATATTGTAAGAGCAGAAAAATACCAATTCCTATGACGCTAGTCCTCTGTAACAATTCCTGTTCTTTATACTATTTGTACTAATTCAAGCTCCTGGTAACAATTCCTAATCTTAATGCTATGACTAGTTATTGCAATAATTCGTCTGGGTTATAGCTATTAGTTCTAGTTTTAGGTTTAGTTAAAGTTTTATTCCATGGTTCTTGGAAACAGATGGTGGTTCCTAGTTTAATTTCTGTTCTAGTCCCAATACCTGGAAATGGTACTTAATCTTAGTTCTCAGATTTGGATCCTAGTCCTACTTCAAAGACATGTCTCTCACTACTGGCAGTTCCTAGCACCTATTACTCAATTGATAACAGAAAAATATAGCGGAGGTTTTTCTTACCCTAAATGGTAGGATGAGGAGTGCAAACTTGAACAGCAGTATTTGTAATGACTGCTACCACAGCAGTAGTATTCAAAGCTGAAGTCACTCCAGGTTGGGCAGTTAAAACCACTGCTGTAGATTCCATAGGAGTTGTAATACCCGCTGCAATACTCCCCCGAACAAAACCCAACTGCAAATACATCACAGAGAGCATAATGACATAGGTTCCTAAGAAAGGTTAATATGCATTCATGACTATATCATTTACAGTTTTACGTGTGATATATGCTTGTAGTAAATACAATCGTAATTACTCAAAGGCATGTGTTAATAATATTCCAATATATGCATACAGTGACTTTATAGCAATATGAGAAAGGCTACATTGTCAGAAGTCTCAATTTAGCGTGAAAGTCTTTTTCTGTGCTTATTTGAAGAGGTGTCTGGGAATTCTTTAACTCAAAAATAGGGTAGGGCGGCATTGAGAAATAGAATCCTTCCCTATCCTTACCCTAGATAAACTGCAAACAAATTCATAGGCCAATGATCAACTGAGACAAAAATAAAGTTTTATAATGATTTAACCATATCAAAAGCACCGGGGTAAAATCCACATATTTTGGTCCAAATATGTGAACGCTATTTGGAAGAAGCTAGCTAGGTTTTATGGATCATGACCTGTTCAGTCTTTAATATGAACCCTTCATGCTGTCGAATAATCCACTGTCTCGTGTTCATAACACAGTGCTTTAAATCATTATTGTGCATTACATAATGATCTTTTTTCCAAATCCTATCTGACAATAATGATCCAGGTATGTATTAATAAGCTTAACTATGTTAATGAGATCAATCTTAACTGTCGCCTGATGCCAAAAGCAAATACTGTATACAGACAAATTTTCGCGACCTTTTTATTTTCGCGTTAATTCGCGCCAGGACGTCATTCGCGAAATTAAATGGACGCGAAATTGAAGATGCATTACGCAATACGAGGTCGTCATGTTAAAAAGCGGGAGTGACGGGGACAAGCTCTTATTTTTGGCGCGAAAACAATTGGAGTCTATGAACACGCATTGAAATATTAATAAATTGCGCAATGATGGATCCCTGGCTTCTCCTCGTGTTGCGGACGTGAATTACCGCAACATCACGTACATGATATTTACGTTTTACTTCATGGATAAATTATCGACCTGCGAAGCATAATGTGTGATAATATTGGGTAAATACCTTTATTTATCATTTAAAACGCAATTAAATGGATCCACGTGTGAAGGTATTTCTGTCAAAAAGGGAAGACACAACTCAACGCAACACGTGGTCGCAATTTTGAAAGGCGGAAGTGACGGGAAGAGGCTCTTGTTTTTAGCGCGAAAACGATAGTTAATACTGTATACCGAGAAAAATTCGCGCCTAGTTATTTTCGCGCCATCGCCGTTTTCGCCAGGTTCGCGCCGTTTTATTTTCGCGAATTTTGGATTTCTAGTACACAATATTATCACAAATTACGCTTTGCAGGTCGAGAACAGAACAAAACAAAAAATTTCGAAACACTTTGTTTTGACTTTGTTCTCACTGATTCCAATTATCAGCGTTCACAGTTTTGCATTTCGTCTTTGTTTCCACTGCTTTGAGTCGTGTCTTCCCTTTTTGATTGTGTTTTAAATGATAAATAAAGGTATTTACCCAATATTATCACAAATTGTTCGAGAACAGAACAAAACCATCAATCCATTTAAAACGCAATTAAAATCGATCCACGTGTGAAAGCATTTCTGTCAACAAGGGAAGACACAACTCAAAGCAGTGGAAACAATGACGAGATGCAAAACTGTGAACGCTAATAATTGAAATCAGTGAGAACAAAGTCAAAACAAAGCATTTCGAAATAATATGTTTTAAATGATATATAAAGGTATTTACCCAATATTATCACAAATTCGCTTTGCAGGTCAAGAACAGAACAAAACCATCCATTCATTTAACGTGCATTACGCAATACTAGCGTGAAAGCAAATATCGGACAGGCGGACTACTGTCTACACGTGGTTGAATATTTCTTTGTGTATTAACACGCTTTGTTTTGATGCTAAGATCGATATAAACAATAATAATTAAAAGCGATATAATGAATATCATTGGCTTTATAATACACAAAGAAATATTCTCCCACTTGTTGGATGTTGCGATAATTCACGTCCGCAACACGAGGAGAAGCCAGGGATCCATCATTGCGCAATTTATTAATATTTCAATGCGTGTTCATAGACTCCAATTGTTTTCGCGCCAAAAATAAGAGCTTGTCCCCGTCACTCCCGCTTTTTAACATGACGACCTCGTATTGCGTAATGCATCTTCAATTTCGCGTCCATTTAATTTCGCGAATGACGTCCTGGCGCGAATTAACGCGAAAATAAAAAGGTCGCGAAAATTTGTCTGTATACAGTATATTGCACAATAATGTATGGTTTTGTTCTGTTCTCGACCGGCAAAGCGCAATTTGTGATAGCGTAATGCATGTTAAATGAATGGATGGTTTTGTTCTGTTCTTGACCTGCAAAGCGAATTTGT
Organism: Amphiduros pacificus; assembly: GCA_949316495.1. Classification (NCBI taxonomy): domain Eukaryota; kingdom Metazoa; phylum Annelida; class Polychaeta; order Phyllodocida; family Hesionidae; genus Amphiduros; species Amphiduros pacificus. Next base: position 49,133,218 of record OX439001.1, on the reverse strand, counting down.
GATAATATTGGGTAAATACCTTTATATATCATTTAAAACATATTATTTCGAAATGCTTTGTTTTGACTTTGTTCTCACTGATTTCAATTATCAGCGTTCACAGTTTTGCATCTCGTCATTGTTTCCACTGCTTTGAGTCGTGTCTTCCCTTGTTGACAGAAATGCTTTCACACGTGGATCGATTTTAATTGCGTTTTAAATGGATTGATGGTTTTGTTCTGTTCTCGAACAATTTGTGATAATATTGGGTAAATACCTTTATTTATCATTTAAAACACAATCAAAAAGGGAAGACACGACTCAAAGCAGTGGAAACAAAGACGAAATGCAAAACTGTGAACGCTGATAATTGGAATCAGTGAGAACAAAGTCAAAACAAAGTGTTTCGAAATTTTTTGTTTTGTTCTGTTCTCGACCTGCAAAGCGTAATTTGTGATAATATTATGTACTAGAAATCCAAAATTCGCGAAAATAAAACGGCGCGAACCTGGCGAAAACGGCGATGGCGCGAAAATAACTAGGCGCGAATTTTTCTCGGTATACAATAGCAAAAATAGAAGACTGTGTGTTTTGAAAATGGTTGTTTTTTTTCTTTTTTTTCTTTTTGGTGCTTTTTGCAGTTTGACAACAAAAGAAAAAAAGAATTGCAGAATAATTTTGATAATTTTGATAAAGCGATAGGCCGTGCCATTTGCTAGCCTGTTGTGAGTTAGCTTGCCGTTGTGTAAAATAGTTTGTACATTGTTGGTATTCACTGAATATTTAAACCATGTGCAACTAAAACAACTAAAAACAAAAAAAACAAAACAAAACAAAAACAAAAAACACTCATAGTTAATCTCATCACACTAAAACAGAGTTCAGTGTTCACTTTTCAATAAAATTGTTGAGTGAGCTGAAATGCAGTATCATTTATAAATATATGGATATAATGCATGATATGAAACTCCATGACAGTTTTCATTATGAAAATCATTGAGATTTTGAACTTGTCTCATTATTATTATTGCACGGTATGGTAATTAGATAAGAAAAGCTAGGTCACAAACTGAAAAAAGAATGGAAAGCAAAGAGATATCGTTACATTTTCTATCGTTAATCTTTTTCTTTTATCACAAAACAGAACTTTGATATCGGTACCAAAACATTCCATTTTCATATAAAAATCAACATGCATTACACACAGCTGAGTAGCCATCGTGCGAGATTACCAGTAAACTCGTGAAATACAACCTTTGAAAGTGTATTTTATGAATTTAACGTGTCAAAACAGAGACAGACACAGAGACTTTATGTAAACATTGATTGGCAGTGTCTAAATACTCTCATTGCAGGATTTCACAGAGTATTTAGACACTGCAAAACAATGCTTACATAAAGTAAGAATATTCGTCATTTGGATGACATGAAAGCATAAATACTTTCAGTTCAGTTGATCTTTCATCAGAGGGTTCAAAACATGTAGAACACACCTGTGCTTGGGTCTATTAATAAACAAATGTAGAACATTCTCATTCAACTCAAAATAAAAAGCCTCAAAATCAAGTCAATCGCATATTATTATAAAAATCCGATCTAATCAAGAGATGCAAATACATTAATGACACGTTTGTGTATGAATGATGGTTATATACAATATAGAATATATCTAAGGTAATAACATTTGACAAGCGCATTGTAACCACATTCTTGTTATTTGGATCGATCACATGTGTACATATATGACTCTTAATACTTTTATTTACAGCTGAATATTCCCACAAAACAAAGCCTTTTTCTCATGATGACAAATCGAAAACATAAAAGTTAACTCACCATAGCTCAAAATAAATATCACAATATATTGTACTTGCTGGCGTATTTTGTCCGCATTAGTTATGGCCATACTTTCCTTTTGGAATAAATGGAAGTTAAGTCATTGGTCTATATATTTTGATCGGACCAAAGGCTATTAAGGAATGTTTACACATCGTCATGGTTGCACACACATTGCACTCTTCCAGCCAGGGCACAGCCAATTGATAATTGCAATTTAAAGCTACTGTAGAAAGGTTTGGATTACCTTAGATTTTTGGGCTCTCTGGGGCAAACATGGTTGACATGTTAAAAGATAACATAATTATCTGTAATATCTATAACAAATCTATAACATTCATCCAAACAATATACTTTACTTGCCATTATTACCGGTACATTCTCAAAGTGTCAATAATATGTTTTCATAAAAAATGGGCCCTGGAAAAATAGGATGTGGGTAGATTTTATATTATATAAAATATAATATATATATATATATATATATATATATATATATATATATATATATATATATATATATATATATATATATATATATATATATATATATATATATATATATATATATATATATATATATCTTTTCCACATTGCTGCAGACTGTTAAGTGCACTTACACTCTACTCTCTCATTGCTATGTTGTTAACAACATAATCTAATAACAACATAATTTACTGTGTGCCTTCTATGACACCACACATATTGTCGTTTCTTCCCAGATTGTTATTGGCTTCATTGTACATTGAGGGGGACACACTGTGTGAGCTGCCACTTAAATGCCTTTACTTTATACAACACTCAATAACCATCATCCCCCCATGTCCAAGATATTAGGTAACCTTATGTAACTTGCAGGGGACATACAGGTAAACACACACATTTAAACACATACGCAAGACAGATAGAGTGATTTCTCAGAGGTTCTGGAAGTTACCTTTCAGTTTCTCAATTTATCAAAATACAAACTGGTGGTTAAATACACGTGAAAAATTACAGAATGAAATATATCTTATTGAAGAATCTATTTTTGCACTTTTATATCTTTAGGATTTTTTCCGCGGTTGGTGCATACATTAATGGTATTCAATTTGTTTGTGTTTAAATTAAGGTTTTTATTTCTAAAACAAAATATTTTTTAGTGTTTCTAGTAATAATTCATTCCAATGCTAAAAGACAAATTTGAGTATTGCAATGTTTCATATCTTGAACTTGAAGTTTAAATCCTCACAGACTTTGTTGAGGTTAGCCAGTCTTTCAATAAACATTTTCATCTTGGATAATACCAAGATATTTTTCTTTTTCCTCGCTGACGGTATCATTGGCAATTTTTAGATTATAACAGTTGTCAGGAACCTTTTTACATTTTGGGAGAAACAAACAATAATTAGTTTTTTATATGAATTTTAAGCTTATTTGATAAAAAAGTCTGAAATCTGAAAAATAGCTTGTTCCACTTCCCGTTCCACTTCCGGTGTTCTATGCCATTGTTTTTTCTTGAGACTTTTGTTACTCATTAAAGCTTTAAAGCTGTCTATTTGTTTTCCTTGGCATTAGATGGATTCAAGTGCACAGATTTGTGTATGCGAGTTGTATCATTTCTGCCGTGAATTCAGATAGGATACGCCTCAGTGTCCAATGTACTGCACATTGGAAGTGGATGGAGGCCAATATCAAGCATATCTTGTTTTATTCAGGCTGGAGGCAGATGTCTTGGCCATTGAAGATTTATGATATAATCGTAGCTGGGTGTCTGTCATTTTGTTATTGTATACATTGATTGGCAATGAGCAGAACTGTCATTACTGTCAGTAAGCAGAATTGTGGCAACTTATGTTTGGGGTGATAGGCTTTCAAGATGCATAAAAGTGACTTTCCCACTTAATATATATTATAAATATAAGGCTTTGATGACCTATATAAAGGGAAAGTTTTATGACTTTCTGTTTAAGTGGAGGTTAGAGCTGTTTAACTGGGGTTAGAGGGAACTGGAGCTGCCATTCTCAGCTCAGGCACGGGCGAACTCGCCAGGTGTCACCTCAAGGTCTCCGCCAATTACCTCACGGGGGTTCGCCATTCAAGGTAAATCTTTTTTGCCCCCTTGCCGCCCATCTGGTCGGATGTTATGAAGGGGCCTATCATGATAATATCACAGTTATTATGTTATGCATGTAGTGTTCAAAATATGTATTGTAGTTATGTGTTTGAGTGTGTTTGGTGTGTTTGTATCATCACTTTATCAAAATAAAGCTCTTCTCCACATCATGGAGTAAAGAGAGATGGAGAGACAGCAGAGAGTTAAGCCAATTAGCAGCCAATTAGTGCTGGGCAAGGCTGGCTCAGCCAGCAGTGGGGTGTTATCTCCTTTGATGTGCATGTGCGTTGTCCACCGGCAGCCAGCAGCCTGGAAATCTGAGTGTTTGCTTATCAGTAAAACCCACTGGCACCTCACACACTGCTATAAATAACCATGGGAAATCCCTTCCAAAACGAGGCTGACCTCTTTGCTGGGAGGGAAGCCAGGTTTGTTTTGAAAATCTGGACAGATTGCTGTTTGTTTGAAAGTTGTATGATGATTTGTGGCAAAGTTACACTTTCAGGACCCACTTAGGATCAACCAAATGGCCGATGAGAGCATGGAAGGTATGTATTTATAATCTGTATTATGTTAATGTTCCAGATTTTCCCTGATCATGAAAAACAGGATAATCAAAGTTTAAAAGTTCAGCTTTGTGTACATGTTAATTTCATGATGTTGCCCATTAGTACCCAACATGAAATCATGGTTCAAACTTAGTCAAACTTTTGACTCCCGCAGGCCATGTGGTCACTTATCAATGCTTATAGGAGTGCATATATTGACATCAAAATGAACATTCTTTATGAAATCATGGCTATCATAGTAAATTGTAATTTTATGCATGATTTTGGATAAAAAACGTGACATATTTTAAACTTCTGATAATTAGAAATCCTGCCAATGGCAAATATCCAAATATTTTGTTAATAAATCAGAATCATCGATAGTTTGCTGTCAACTGTTTTTCTTAAAATTCATTTATGTGGATAGAGCCCTTATTGTTTCCATGTTGTTTCTGAATTGGTTCTGAATTGGTTGTCATGATTGAGTTTTAAAGATAAATTTGATTGTCTGCTTAATTAGCTTAATATTTTTTACAGGGGCGCCAACCACCCTAGATGAATACTGCAGACTTTGTGGGAATGACAATGCCTTGAAATCAACTAATCGTACAAAGCGAAGACCTAAGGAAAAACACACAGATGACATTCGTATTGGCTTAAATGTGGACATCTTACTTGATGATCCATCAGTACACCCTCCCTTGGTCTGTCAGGGATGTAGTGTCAAACTTTCAAAATGGAGAAAAGCACACAACAAGAGGAAAAAGTGTCCTCTGAACATAGATGTAGCAGAGTGGCCTCTGAAGGATGTAAATCCAGCTCTGCAATAACAATAATGACAGTGAGAATACCACATGATCACAATTTGATAATTGTACATGCAATAACAATAATGACAGTGAGAATACCACATGATCACAATATGATCATAAAGTAAGACATTTATTTGAAAATGTATACCTTACATTTAATATGTTCTGAGATGAATATTAGCATGATTAGTGCTGTACAAGTGTTTATATGTATTTTTTATTGCAATAAACTTAAAAGTCTGACAATGTAAAATATTTCTCCTGTTTCTTACTGTTAATATTTTCATAGTTTAAAATCATGATTATAGAGCTACTTTTTGGTTTACAAAATTCAAAAGGGATTAAACATTTACCTGTTTTTTGCCTGCATTCCTCACAAAACCACTCTCCCTCAGGAACCTCCTCCTCTGTCAATCCCACACAACTCAAGTGAAACCATTCTAAAGTTGGGCTATCACATGCTATCATTTCTGGTGTTTCAGCTTGCAAGCAATGGCAATAAATCTGAGTGAAATCATCATCATCCATCTTTCAGGTAGCTTGCTAATCTGACATATGACCACATAATTTCAAACTTTGATACTAACTACACAATTGTGAATATTTGACAGCTTGAATCATCACTTTGACAAGTGTCAGCAGTGTGAGCACATCTGCAGCAAGCCAGCAGCAGTCCGTGGCAGGGCCTGGCAGCCGGCCTGTGGCCAATTAGTGGGGGTGCGAGGCTGTTTAGATAAGGGTCACGGGACAACGCACATAGTACCTTTGATCTGCCCCTTGCTGTTCCTCCATCTTAATTACTCCATGTCCACATCTAATGCCTCAGTCACATTTGCGCCGATTTCAGTAAAGATGCCCGGCCGATGGGTATTTTTTACAAAATCGGCAGGCATTTCAGATTGCCGGGCGGGCACCGGGAGATCATCGGCCACAATTGGGCATCTTTAAGACGTCGGCCGGGTCATCGGGAAATTTTAGCTGCCACATAAAAGTTGCCGGCGTTCCCCCGATGTCTTATCAGCAAATATCATCTTAAAGTGCACGGCAGGGTCCCGGCAGTGTCCCGCTAGTACATCGGCAGATTATCTTAGGGCTGCCGGTGGCATCGTGCGGTTAAAATAGGATTATATTTATATAATGTGTTCATAGACCATCGTCAGATGATCCCACGGGCTCCCTGCGATATATCATAGACGTCTTTAGGATGTCTTTCAGACGTCTGTCAAATGAGACAGACGTCTTTAGGATATCCTACAGACGTCTGTCAATGATCTAGACGTCTTTAAGATATCCTACAGACGTCTGTGCCATTCAGTCTTGCACGTGCCGTGCGGTGCCCTTTAATAATGTGACCACAGCTACGGCATCTCTCAGATTGTTGCTTTTAAACTCCCCGGCGCCCGGCAGACTGGGGAGTCGGCCGATTGTTACTGCCCGGCCGGCGCCCGGTGCAAATGTGACTGAGGCATAAGGCAAGCGCATGCTTCCTCTAACTACTTTGATCTTATATGGAAAGAGTGCTGATCTATATATTTTTTTCTTCTTGAAGTCGCAGAACTTTAGGAGTGGGAAAATGTCTATCCGTCCGTCTGCCAACATTTCTTTAAAAATTTTCTTCTCCAAAACTACCAGTAATATATGTTTCATATTTTATATAAAGGTAAATATAGAGGGGAAGATTCAGATTCCTTCAAATCTTAGTGACGTCACCATTGATCTTAGTGCAGTGACCTTGAGGTCACAAATTTTATTTGAAGCATACATCAGGAACCACTTTTATGAGGAAATTAAAACTTGGTATACAGAAATGTCTTGGGCCATAACTGTGCCTCGTCATACTTTTCAAGGCATGTGACCTTTGACCTTGACACATTGACCTTGAATTTAAAATTTGAGTACATGCAACATCTCAACAATTAAGGGAATAAAAAGTAGTTCATATCTATTAAATATTAATACTACATTTACAACTCTTCTCCAAAACTGCCAGTAATATATGTTTCAAATTTTACACAGATGTAGATAGAGAGTGAAGATTCAGATTCCTTCAAATCTTAGTGATGTTGCCATTGACCTTAGTGCAGTGACCTCAAGGTCACAAATTTTGTATGGAGCATATCTCAGCAACCACTTATAGGACAATGTTAAAACTTGGGAAACAAATATTTTGGGCCATAGCTATACCTTGTCAAACTTTTTTGTCATGTGAACTTTGTCCTTGACATATTGACCTTGAATTCAAAATCTGTGTATGTGCAACATCTCAACCACAAAAAGTGAATAAAAAGTACTTCATATCTGTTATATATCAGCACAATGTTTAAAAATCTTCTCTAAAACTACCAGTAATATATGTTTCAAATTTTATACAGAGGTGAAAATTCGGTTTCCTTCAAATCATTGACTTAAGTGCAGTAACCTCGAGGTCGCCTGTTTTGTACGGAATAACTCGGCAACCATATACAAGATGACATTAAAACTTGGTATATAGAAATGTCTTAGGTCATAGATGTGCCTCATCATACTGTTTTAGTCATATGAACTTTGAGCTTGACACATTGACCTTGAATTCAAAATTTGTGTGCATGCAAAATCTAACAACCATTAAAAGTGAATAACCATATATTAATGGCCTTAGAGCTATGCTTATCATTGCTTTTTTGTAATGTTTTTGGACATTCATTTTCAAGAGCAGACTTGAGCAGATGATGATTTTGACCAATTAAAATGCATGTTATATATCAAATTTGGCCCCAACTTTACTCTGGATTCTCATTGGATAATATTTCTGTTATTCAAAATGGCAGCCTCCTTGACAACTTTGTGATAGCTATTAGATTTTTGAAAAAAATTGAAAAAAATTATGAAATTGGCGCAAGAGAGCAATGCATGACGGGAAAGATGTTGCACTGTAAACTTTCGCCCGCCTTGCTTCAAGATGGGAGGGAAATTTCAGACTGACATTGTACATTAACATGCTAATATCATCGCTAAAGCATGTTTGTTGTGTAATCTTTATATAAGTATATTGCAATCTTCGTAATTTATGTCAACACTACAGAGGCAAAACTGACAAAACAACGATGGAAAAATGAAAGGCAGAGGCGACAATGCCCCAAACAAGCTGTCGCCAGGAAATACAACTTTATTAAAGCATTGGTGAAACCTGGAAAGTTGCAGGCAATTTTACAGTGGTTTAAGGTATCTGAAAACAATATATGATCTTAAAATTGACATACATACAGGCTATCTATCTGAAATCCACTAAAGAACATCTGCCCTGAGAATTCTGATTTTTTGTGACCACCAAGTACTGCCAGGACTAAACAGGAAGTGTGTTGTGTGACCTTGACCTTTGAACTGTCAGGGGGCTCCGTAAGTCATAGGAGGTGTTGTTTACCAATTGTCAAAATTGGAGCAACACATTTTTGGCCATTTTCTTCCACTATTTAGAGAATGAATTGGAAGATAATACTTATCATGATGATAGTGCCTTTTCTTGGCTTTTTTTTGGTGGTAAATTTATTAAAAACGGATGAATATTTATGAAGTTATAAATGAAGAAATCATTATTTTTTATATTATATATGTTTGCAAAAAAAAGTTTAAAAAAATTCTATACAGCCCAGCTTTTAAGGTGGAATCCATGCAGCCTTTGATGTCTTCCCATTCAATGGTGTGAAAAACCCCAAATTTCATCAAAGAGGGTCATATCATAAATTTTACTGATACCAATTATCAGCATTCACAGTTTTGCCATTCAAAGTCATTGTGATTTAAGGCCAAACCAGTGATCAAAGGGTTTAATGTCACTTTTTCAATATCACGGCCTTCAAGTTAAGGGGGATTCCATGCAACCTTTGAGTCATGTCTTCCCTTTTTGACAGAAAGGTTTTCATATGCATAAGATACTTTTCAAATAAATAGTATACTTTTCCCATAAATGATATATCTTTCACAACCATAAGATATTTGTCACAACCATAAAATATTTTTCACGGCCATGAGTTTCATTGATTCTAATAATATTAAAATAATCTTATGTTGTTCTGAAGTATACTCCTGGCAATAAATTGATAAATTGTACAAAACATCTCCACCCTGTTTCCCAAGCTGGACAGGTGCACAACTGGTAACTCATTAGGTGTTTACACAAGATCACATACCAGCTAAACAAAGCTTGTTGACAAAGTGTTCAATTGCTGGTGTAGGTTTTAGCAGACAACTGATCAACTTTCAAGTGCCACAGAAATTTGTTAACAGAGAATATTTTGGGTACTACTACATAAAAGCACTGTTTAGGGTATAAACATTCATGTTATGTAAAGAAAATGTGTCTGAAAGTCAGGTTTCACCAATGCTTTAAGGTTATGGTCTCTATTCATACAATACCATGAGTGTGCTTATAAATAACAGGACATATTGAGTATAGACATATGATCAGATAGGTTTCCATGACAATCGACTTTCTTTTAAAATATTTTTTTTGTTATTTATTTGTATGCTGGTGACCTGCATACTGAAGCAAATGATTTTTAAATCGAAAACAATCTATCAATGTGTACACAATATTATATATAATATTGTGATTATTCTAAAATGAACCTTGATGTGTTATTAATGGTTGCTATGGCAATACATACATTTAAAATCCACATTATGGTCTCATTTGTTTCAAAACATGAGTATATTAAAATAGACATCTGGTAACAAATGTCACAAAATATAATCTGCAATAATCTGCAGTGTCAAAAATAACAGTATATGTGGCTACTGCCAAATTTCTTAAAATACTATATACATTGCATTGATTGATCTGCCCAAATGACCCAGCTCTTTAACTCTGTGTGGCATTCATACATACATATTGTCATTTCTTCCCAGATTGTTATTGGCTTCATAGTACATAACGTACTGAATATGTCTTATATGTACATAACGTACTGAATATGTCTTATAACTTTGTTTAAACTTTCGCCCGATAACACATCAAGGTTCATTTTAGAATAATCACAATATTATATATAATATTGTGTACACATTGATAGATTGTTTTCGATTTAAAAATCATTTGCTTCAGTATGCATGTCAGCGGGGTTTTTTTAATCATTGATCATTCAAATGTAGGTCAATAGGACTAGAACATACTAGCTTATACTATATTTACCTGCAAGCAGCTGTATTGAGTAAAGATAGCAAAAATAAAGACTAAAGATTGCTCTGTAAAGATGGGATCTAATCACTGCCATATTAAGTTTAAGTTGCCTGGCAACCTGAAAGATCAAAGGGTCATTCCCATGTCCCTTGATTGAGGTTACATAAGCTTATGTAACCAGCAGACAAGGAACAAAAGGATCAATCCCCCCTAATGTCCATGATATAAAAGTCCAAATGATTTGTCTAATGATTTTAAACATCTTAAAAGTTTATCATAAAATTTATTTCTGGTATAAATAACTTTAACCTATTATACATGACAAAAATCACAAATCATTGGCACATGGTAGATTCCTAATTTTTGGAACATTTGCCACATCTCAACCACATCTCTTGCATTTGAATTTAATTACAATTGTTTCTGAGAATCTATTTGCTGCTCATTATGAAACACCAGAATTTACATCACTTAAATCATTCAAGTTGATAAATTCTATCTCACAAAATTGATATGACCAATGAAACATAAATATATATATATATATATATATATATATATATATATATATATATATATATATATATATATATATATATATATATATATATATATATATATATATATATATATATATATATATATATATATATATATATATATATATATATATATATATATATATATATATATATATATATATATATATATATACCATATTATCCCTAATTAGAAACATTGTCTCAGAGGGGGCCATTAATATTTGACTGGCTGACATGCCAAGACCAGGGTTCAAAATTGACTGTTTTTCATATTCACAATAGATGTTTAGTAACTAAACAGTAGTTACATCTTGTTTCACTTGAAGAATAGTTTGATGGTAAGAATAATTGTACAGCACAGTATTACTCATATTCTAGATGAACTAATCAAAATGAATATGTCAGTCCAGACACAAAACAACTTAGCATGTTAAGTATTGAAGATGACAATCTCTTATAATCAGTGTTGATCCCTGTAGCTCCCCAACTTGACCACATGCCTGTAGGGTAATTAATCACTTAAGTTAAATGAGGCTTGGGTGTGCTACTGGGCACCATACTGTGACCCACATGTGACCCTCACTCAGCATTCAGGTGTCAGATCTTATACATTGATGCAAACAGGAGGAATTGTTTACAGTCATGTGAACTTGAGAAATATTAAACAGGTGTTTGTGGCAAACATTACAGTGGGCATTTGTTTCCTTTGATATGTTTGCATGAGTAATACAAGCAAAGTTGTGAGTACTGTTTGCATATTAATTATTGAGATAGCCAACCCCTATGGGATTGTAAGTCTGCACCTCCACTACCCCTGTGATAGGCTTCAAACAGGTGGGGGGAGGGGGGAGGTAATTAGGTAGTGGGTGGCTATTAGGGATAATATGGTATATATATATATATATATATATATATATATATATATATATATATATATATATATATATATATATATATATATATATATATATATATATATATATATATATATATATATATATATATATATATATATATATACACATCTCAACAATTCTATATATATATCAACAATTCTATATATCAGCAATTCTATTTGTCACAGGGTTTAAGAAATTGCTTCTTTTTATTGAGTCTGACATCTTCTGACGAGTCTGGCATATCTTCATCTTGAAAAGAACTTTGATGTTTTATTGGACCCATTAAGGTTGCATACCTGCAAAAAAGAAATTATTCCAATAAAAGTATTTATTTACACATTAACTATTATTTATGAATATGTACTTTTGTGTCACCTTTTTGTCAAATTACATAATCATCATCACAGCAACTGTCAGATTGTAAAGTCTTGGACTTAAGTGCTAATTATTTTAGGCATTATTTTTGGAATTATTTTAGGAATTATAACAAATATCTATAGATAGATGCAATGTTTTACTTAATATGACACTACGCTATGAGAATAAAGAATAATATACTGATTACTATGCTGACCTTTGAACCATTTCATCATCGTCAACTGATGTTTCCATATCTCTTCTATCAGCTTCTTGTAATTCCATTTCACCATTTATAACTTCCATCAATTTCTGAAATATAACAATAAAAAATCAATAAAACAAATCCATTTTCAGCTGGGATAATAGGTGTGTTTTATGTGCATTGTACTGCTCTCACAGTGATAAATTGTTGCTTAATTATCAATACCCTATTGTAGACAGTTAATATAAAAACGTCAAAATCTGTCGACCTATTTAAGATTTTGCAGTAAATCTTCTTGGAAAAAAAATCCTGTCCCAAAAGATTTCATGGTGTTGCCAAAACATGTTTGGCTGTTGCGAAATGCACATACAAGGCATTCTTAAGAGATTTTAGGACAATTCCTAAATCCCATTTTGGAAGTAGTCTTTTAATGGTAAAATTGCCAACTAATACTTTGAGATATTATATTTTTCAAGACTCCACTGTCAGCTGCCCTATACCCTTTTACTGTGCCGATATCCTGGAAGACCTAAAATGGGATTTAGTAGCAGGAGGAGGACTCGGAGGCTGGATTTATTGCACAAGGCTTTACATGGTTAAATAGCTTTGAGACTACCAGAACATGTCAAAATGAAATCAGCTCCTACAAGGAAAAACCATGGGAATTGCTTTATAGAAATGGCAACAAGCTATGACCCTTATAAATACAGCTATTTTCCAAGGACTGTGACTGACTGGAATAACCTTCTGCCTCATTGAACTTCAGTATTTACTTGAATATAGGATGAGAAAATAGGACCCAAACCTTTAGTCAATGTTTGGGGGGTCATCTTATACACGAGGGAAACCTGCAGTGATACAAACTCCCCCAACGGCAATATAATTAATATCTTTGGCTATAATGCTCTGAGAAAATGTCGGAGAAAATGTTAATTATGCTTAAATATGCACATGCAATACAAGGCCGCCATTTTAAAAAGCGGAATTGACGGGGAGAAGCTCTTATTTTTGGCACAAAAACGATTGGAGCCCCACCACAGTGTATTAACTCGCATTGAAATATTAATATACTGCACAATGATGCATCTCTGACACTACGTATTTATGTTTTACTTTTTAAATGGCCGCAAAACTTGAATGGTAGCAGTGTCGATGTCTTGAGATTTCCCGACTTTTTTAGGAAGGTAACTCAGCATCTTTCAGGAATTCCCTTGCCAGTGCATAAAGTTTTGTGTCAAGCATCTGGTATGGGCCACCTTCACCCCTTGTGTAATCTTGCACTCTCGGTGAGATGTCAATTGGTTTTGCTGAGTAAACTTATAGATGTAGATGTAGTAATTCCAAGCCATTCTTCTGTTGCCAAAGTCACATCACTTTGGGAGCATGTGACTTTGTAACGACTCATTGAAGATTATACACAATGGTACTGCTATTAATCCTGATGTTTCTTTAAAGGCACAGGGATATAGCCTGTCTGGTCCACAAGATTTGCTAGGTCTTTGTTTCTTTATTTTTTCCTTATCCATTTCTGAGGTGACAACTAAATGGTTGAATGGATTTGCGCTGTCATACTTTGGTTCTACTGTGAGAATGTGATTGCAATCCTCTGTAAACAAGCTAGTGAACACCTAACCTATGAATAGCTAAGAATTCCACCTTAGAGAAGTTCATATTCACCCCCCCCCCATCACTAAAAAGCTATTCAGAATAAAAAGCTTGGGTAGAATAGTTAAAAATGAACAGTTCCTTGTTAGCAATTGATACAAAACAGCAGAGGTTATCACCTAAAATTTAGACTGAAGTGAGAAAATTCTGACTTACCTCAACGCTTGGGTTAAAGTTTTTGAAGGACAATCGACCCCATCTTAGATTTTCACATGGAACATGACTTTGTTCTACATGATATTTTGACCTGCAACATGAAATTCCAACATATTCCAAAAATCTTATAATGAACTATGAGATAATGAACCGCACATATACAAATTCCATTTTCATTTAACAATTTAACAATGACATTTTTTTATTGTTACCATCCCCTATTAACCTTTTTATGCTGTGAGGGTTTGTTCTTGTGGGAGGGGGTTACAACTCAGTCAATGACATTTTCCCCTCACAACACCTTACCACAACCCTCCTGGAGCTTGTTTGTGTACACATACCTCTTCTTTTCTAGCTGAGGAATATCCAACACCCAATGCTCATCATCAATCTTCTGTGTTTCTCTGCTGTCTTCTGTTGCTTCTCTTAATGCTGTTTTCTTCATAAACTGAATTATAGAAACCAAAATCACTTACAGTATCATTATCACATCTGTGATTGATTTGAAAATATTTGAAATAAGAAATTGAAGTAAAATATGTGTATTTTTTATTGGGTAGAAAAGAAAAATTGTCTTATTTTCAATGGGATAAACTTGCTTATTTAGACATTATTTGGACCATTCAGTATTAAAAAGGTCAGTAGGATGGTCATCTATTGTTTGGCAGCATCTGCTGCAACAATTACTTATCTAGATTTGTAATTGCCACGAAAGACAAGATAATATTGTGCCTTGTAATGCAACTGTCGCTATTGCAAAGGATAGGGTCTAATTACTGCCCCATAGACTCAATGAAGTCTAACAACCAAAATACCACAGGATTGCCCCCATATCTCCCCTAATCTTACATAACCTCAACTAGAAAACAACAGATCACAGGATCTCCCCCTCCCCATGTGTTTCTAATATTACATAAACTCATAAAAATGGGCAAATTCATTGTACAAACTAACTAACTTGCTCCTGACCTTATCTGACAAGATATCTGGTGAACAGTCTGCTCTTAAAGGTACTGACAGACGGACTACTTCTAATGTCAGTAGGAAGAGCATTCCAGAGTCTAGGGGCTACTGAGGAGAAAGTCCTATCACCAACTGTCTTCAGATGGGTCCTAGGGACCATAAGGTGAGTATTATCATTTGATTGCATGTCCCTATCACCCCATTTGTCCGTAAACAGATCATATAGGTAAGTGGGCACCTTACCAGTTAACGCCTTCCAGATGGTCAGTAGGACTGAAAAGACACATCTTTGTATACAGTTGTGCTAAACAAGAAAAAGTGGTGCTCCACATGTGACATGGATGGGAAAAAATCAACAAACAGAACAAAAATTACAATAAACAAAACAAAAATTACAATAAACAAAATAAAAATTAATATAAACAAAAAGACACAAAATAAAACAATCATTGCAAACTGATGGAGTAGTTGAAATTATCTTTATTGATCTTTCAAAAACATTTAATTTGGTATATGAATAAATTTTTTTAGCACATCTGTATGCAAAAATATGCCTTTTCAGTCTTGATTATGTAAGTCTCTCTAATATTGCTCAAGCGCTAATGCAAATAATCGGTCAGGCTTTTGCTTGTCATTTGTTTTGATTGTCTGATTTACACCAAATTTGAACTACTCAGAATTCCATGCTTTAACATTTCAAAGGCATTTCTAAGCAATATTAATTGATAATTTTGCACAGCGATGGACGACAAAGATGTTGCAATCTTGAACTTTTTGTTATCACACATCTTTGTCTACAATAGTCCGATTTACACTAAACTTACTAAAAATCCTTGTTCTATCGATTGGGAAGCATTTCCAAGTAATATAAAGGGACAATTTTAGGCAATGATTGGCTAACATGGTATTGTTTTGAATGTTCTGCTTTGTTTACATCACACATACTTCTTTTTCTTTGTTTACCTCTTTTAGAAATGTATTCATATGCAGACACATGATTTTTTGTTTATTTTAACTTTTGTTTTGTTTATAGGCCGATTGACAATCTCCATGTTGTTGTTTTTTGTAACACGGATGGTTCCTTTTTTGACAATGATTGCCGACAGGCAATCATTGTCAAAAATAGGAACTATCTGTGTTATTCTGTGATCGGTATGATCATGGGAAATGCGTAGTCATATCCTGTGGGTTGTAATTCGGTTTATTCTGTGGTCATTATTGTTAAAGCAACTGACGCCACTGTGGAGTGTTCGTCGTGTGCATGCGTAAATTAGACTGGTGCCGCCCTCTTTTCTTTACATTTGGTAGGGGACCAGTCTAGTATTCGGCGTATGAATACAAAAGAAAAGAAGTGCGTGATGTAAACAAAGCAGAACATTCAAAACTATGTCATCATGTTCGCCCATCGTTTCATAAAATTATCTTTTTAAATTGCTTGAAAATGCTTCCCAATCGCTAGAACAAGGAATTGTCAGTAAGTTTAATTCAAATTTGGTGTAAATCGGACAATTAGAACAGAAATAACATGCAAAAGTCTGATCGATGATTTGCAACTTACGCAATCAAACCTGAAAAGGCACATCTTTGCATACAGTAGTGCTAAAAAAATCGTTCATATACCAAATTAAATGTTTTCAAAAGAAAAATAAAGATAATTTCAACTGCCCCATCAGTTTGCAATAATTATTTCATTTTGTGTTTTTTTTTGTTTATTTTAATTTTTGTTTTGTTTGTTGTAATTTTTGTTTTGTTTATTTTAATTTTGTTTTGTTTGTTGTAATTTTTGTTTCGTTTATTTCAATTTTTGTTCTGTTTGTTGTGAATTTTGGTTTGTTATATTTTTTTTCCCATCCGTGTTACATGTGGATCACCACTTTTTCTTGTTTTACCCATTGAAAAGTATACACCGGAACTGTACAACTCCAGTAAATCTAATCATTGGTCGGAGAGATTGGCATGGGGCCTATTGTAATTTTTGTTTTGTTTTGTTTATTGTAATTTTTGTTTATCCAATCCGTTTTACATGTGGACCACCACATCAGCACTTTTTTTAAATCAGCAGTTAACTTGCTCAACTTGGGCCTGGCACGTTTTGCACCAAAACGGGAACACGACTGGGCGCACTGTCACCTGACAGGGCGTACTGTCACGTGATCGGGAAGGCTATGTCACGTGATCGGGATCCCGATCCACCCGCCCAGACTGGCATAGGGACGATAGGGCGGCCCGGCGAGACAATATTGGATGCGCACGCAATGGCCCGAAAACGAAACAAATGCCAATAGTTCTCCCTATTCCGGAACCAGAATTATCGGGCGTACGGTATAGGCCGATTGCGGGTCGCCATACTGCCCCATTGAAAACAACACACCGGAACTGCACAATTACAATCGGTACAATCGGAAGTGCACAAAAACTCTCTAAAATCTAATCATTAAAAAAAACAAGATGGTAATCCGCAATCGGCCTATGCGCAAAACGTGCCAGGCCTTGTTCAAGGCTCATGCAAGACACCTTGCAGTTGCACTGGTAGCAGTGCCAGTCGATGTGAAAATCACGATTACGCTGTCGTGTCGAATAATCTGGAGCAGCGCCATGGCTCAGAATGGGAGTAAGCTATTCTTTGACAAATATATTCGCATGTGACATACCTTCATTTGCAGTAAATGTTTCGATAATTTGGTTTTTTCCGACATGATCACAAGTTTTTGTCCGTGCATGTGTTCATTTACCAGTAAGCAATTTCCGGTTTATATATTTGACTGGTACCCGATTGCCAAACGACCTTTGTTAGCATAAGACGCGTCGCGAAGACTGGACTGTATACCCGTTTACATTCAGTCTTGTACCCGATCCTAATCATGCTATTCTTGCTTCTAAGGATTGAAACTGAACCCAGTCTGAAGAATTTCTGGCATGGGAGCTTCGTGAAAGTGGTCACTTTTCCAGGGGTATGTATTATAGTGCAATAGAAACATCACGTGCACTTAAGTATTAGTTTATAACAGGCTGTAGGTGTGTGTCAATGTCATAGGCCTTCCCAACCTCCTGTCTTATCCGAGCAAAAAATCGTACTCGTGTCTTGAGCGACCAGTTTTCCGTCGCTAACATTAGTAACAATAACCGCCAATTACAGCGGCTAAGCTGGAGAGGACCCTTGTAGCCGCTGCCAGGCACGGTCTACTTCATCGGCGGCAACTGGTCCAGCACGAAGAGCCAAATCTGAACTCGTGCCCGACCAGTTTTTCGTCGCTACCAATTTCCGCCGATTTCAGCGGCTATGCTGGAGACTATGAAGCTCTAGACTGGAGGTATCATTCGTGCCTCGCACTTCGCTTTTCAAGCTTCGCTATATTCGTACTTCTACTTCGCCATATTTGCATTTCTACTTTGCTGTATTCGCATTTCCACTTTGCTTTTTCGCACTTCTACTTCTCTATATTCGCACTTCTACTTCGCCATATTCGCACTTCGCTAAAGGCGAAGGGAGAAGATTAGAAGACGAAGGCCGAAAATAACAAAGTAGAAATGCGAAAATAGCGAAGTAGAAGTGCGAATACAGCAAAGTAGAAATGCGAATATGGCGATGTAGAAGTTCGAATATAGCGAAACTTTAAAAGCGAAGTGCGAGGCACGAATGATACCTCCAGAGCTTCATATGAGACAGAGCAAGGGCGAGTGTGTTCAAGGCCTGGCACGTTTTGCACCAAAATGGGAACACGACCGGGCATACTGTCACCTGACAGGGCATACTGTCACGTGATAGGGAAAGCTAAGTCATGTGATCGGGATCCCAATCCGCTCGCCTAGCTTGGCATAGGGACAATATAGGGCAGCCCGGTGGGAGAATTTTGGATGTGCACGCAATGGCCAATTCCGGAACCAGAAGCGGGAAGACACAACATTGGATGCATTTTTTATAACAATTCATTTATACCAATCATATAAACTTTTCTATGCCAAAAAGGCTGATGTTCTATTTGTTATACGCATACAAGACATTCTATCTATCACTACATGTCTAAGGAGGATGAGGGTTGTATGTGGATGTACCGTATTTACTCGTGTATAAGTCGAGGTTTTTGTCCACAAATCCTTAGTTAATGTTAGGGGGGTCGTCTTATACACGAGAGCAACCTGTGGACGAGGATTTACGCCCAAAAATTACGGCACTACAAGTTTTCATTACGAACATTCTTATTTTCGAAATAACGAATATCGGACATAACGGATCGATTTAACAGTTTTATACTCGAGTAATTGCGGTAAAACGTAAATACGATGTTTATATTTTCGAAATAATGAATATCAGACGCAGCAGATTGATTTTAATTGCATTTTAAATGATAAAGAAAGGTATTTACCCAATATTATTCGTCTATTATTTCAAAACGCTTTGTTTTGACTTTGTTCTCACTGATTCCAATTATCAGCGTTAGTTTTGCGTTTCGTTATTGTCTCCACTGCTTTGAGTTGTGTCTTCCCTTTTTGACAGAAATGCTTTCACACGTTTTAAATGATAAATAAAGGTATTTACCCAATATTATCACAAATTGTTCGAGAACAGAACAAAACCATCAATCCATTTAAAACGCAATTAAAATTGATCCATGTGTGAAAGCATTTCTGTCCAAGCGGGAAGACACGACTCAAAGCAGTGGAAACAATGACGAAATGCAAAACTGTGAACGCTGATAATTGGTATCAGTGAAATTTTACTAATTTTCACACCACTGAATGGGAAGACATCAAAGGCAGAATTGAATTGTGCGATATATTTAAATAATAATTTTAATAGACATAGAAGTAAAAGTAAAACGTAAATACGATGTCCGTGACGTAGCGGCTCGACGGGCCATGTGACTCACAAGTCATGTGATCATTGACTTTGCAGATTTGCCAGAGAATTGCGTTTTAAATGATAAATAAAAGTATATACCCAATATTAACACAAAATACGCTTTGCAGGTCGAGAACAGAACAAAACCATTCATCCATTTAACATGCATTACGCAATACAAGGTCGTCATTTTAAAAAGCGGGAGTGACGGGGACAAGCTCTTATTTTTGGCGCGAAACCAAATGGAGTGTCTCAACTCGCATTGAAATATTAATATATTGCGCAACGATGGATCCCTGGATTCTCTTCGTGTTGCCGCAAGAGAGCAGTGCATGACGGGAAAGATGTTGCATTGTAAACTTCTGCCCACCTTGCGTCAAGATGGGAGGGAAATTTCAGACTGACATCGTATACTGACAAGCCAATGTCAGCGCATAAGCGTGTTTGTTGTGTAATTTTTATATAAGTATATTGCAATCTACGTAATTTATGTCAACATTATGAAGGCAAAACTGAGAAAAACAACAATGAAAAGATGAAAGGCAGAGGCGACAATGCTTCAAACAAGCTGTCGCTGCTGTTCCCGGGTGTGCCGTGTGCAAAGAATTGGGTCAAATGCGATCACAGTGCTCTAAAAATGCAGCTTAGATGGTAGAGCAGATAGGGAGAATTGACAAGTGCATTTGAGATAATATGCAAATGACAAGAGTGAGGTGTCCAACATCTGCTGATCAGATTAAAAATAACATGTCTCAGCTTCTGAAAGGATACACACTTGCGTTGAAGACTGTTGAAAATAAGATAAAGTAAAGTCTGATATATGACCATTTATGTTTGGGACGCTCAAGAATTTGTTTCAGCATCCTGCATGCAAAAATATCTTTTTATACTTTATTTGATAATAAAAATTATTATGTTCTTTATTTCTACAGGTCAGAAATATACTGGAGTGACTGCATTTCTTGGGGAACAATGTTTGACCTTCAGGTCATCGAGGTTAGTTTGAAATATGCTATTATTGAGGTATTGATATACTACTATTCTTGGTGATCATTCTGTCCTGTCTCAGTTTGTTTGTTTGTCTGTTTTTCCCACCCTTTTCTTTCCGTTGTCTGTTTGCTCCAATACAACTATGTTACCTAAGGTAGTGGGTTTATTTGTATGTGAGGCTTCTGAGCATCTGCGATTATGAGGTGTGGTTGACAATATTATGAGTCATTTTAGGACATGAATTTGAGCAATGGCTACTTTTCACTTTTGACATTTACACATATTGAAATAGTGATGATTTAACTCTTGAAACATGTGAATAAATTAAAACGTTTTGAATAAATTCTTATTTCAATTAATGTTGCAGGTGGAGCACCCTGGTTCCTTCTGGGGCAAAGAAGCGCCTAGTCACAACATGTCAGAAACAGCAAAAGCTTTCCAGAAATTACAAGAAGACCTCAATGAGCTCTTCAGTGATAGAAAAATCCGAGACAGACATCACTTTCCAGTGCTACCCCAAGTCGGCCAGGTATGTCAATATCTCTTCTCTAGCAAATATGCATAGAAGGAGTAGTAGTCAGGAACGAATCAGATTATCAACAGACTTCAAGAAATCCGCCAGACTGTGACCAGGACTTTTTCTACGCAGACCAGCTGTTTCCATGTTATTGCCGGACCTTATGTCTGGTGAAATCTTCATTTCTAACCACCAATTTAAATAAATTTCTTCATAAAACTGTGTAAAATGCCTATTTTCTTGGTCGAGTGGAGTGATGTTGACTGGCCCAGCTGCCAATTTGAATTCTGCAGATATAATGCTTAAATATGCTTACGCAACACGCATGGTCACCATTTTGAAAAGCGGAAGTGATGGGGAGAAGTTCTTATTTTTGGTGTGAAAACGATCAGAGTGCCACCACAATGTATTAATATATTATGCAATGATGGATCCCTGAGTCTTTGTATTTACGTTTTACTTTTAAAATGGCTCCCAAACTTGATTGGTAGCAGTGCCAATGCCTAGAGAAAAACTGACTTGTCCTTTAATCAGAAATTGGCCTTTCCTAAATAACATTAATTTGGGGGGTCATCTTATACACGGGTCATCCTATATTTGAGTAAATACGGTACCTCATAAGGTCAGATATCAACCAATGCAATGTATAAAGTATTAAGGAATCTGGCTTTAGCCATGTGTAGTATTATTGTTGAAACCATAGATAATTACAGTACTGTCACAAGGTATCTAGTAACAATACCTTTTGTGACAAGGTAGCTAGTTATATAAAGTTATGTGATATCAGGGACATTATTATTTGATCTTTTAGTTGCTTAGCAACTTTTAGCAAGTTGGGCAGAGATCTTATCATGTCCTTACCTATCACTTGCAACAGGGGCACTACAAGGCACACTAGTTTTGCTACTGTTGCTATCTTTATCATATACAGCTGTTCGTGGCAGATGAGTGATTTACTTTTGAATCCCAAGGTCAAATATGTCTGGTTAAATCACTCGATCACAGGATTAGCTGTCGCTGGCTATTAAGCAAGATACAGTGTCATACAATGTCCCAGGGAGATGACATTCCAATCTCCTGACATTTTGAATGATAAGCCTCTGACTTGACGGGTGGTAGATCAACAACTGCTGGTTATGGAATAAGTGTTGTGTATGACAGCATTGTTAAGGTACTGGAGGGTAACTTCTCTTGGTAACCACCCTGTCTGTCTGACCACCCTAATGCTACTTCTATACATTTCTGGGTTTATTTTTGTGATCCATCTGAGCATCCATGAGATTATGGGATTATCGTTGGCAAATATATAGTTATAGTTGGTAAATTATTTTTGGACTATATGCATTTAAACAACAACAAAATCTGATCAATTGGAATCATTTAAGCTAGTCAGTAATATATTTTGACAAAATATATTTTCAAGTAAGATTGGCACGTGATATAGATTTATTCCATTTGGGAAATTTTTTAAATGCTAAAATCTCTTGACAAAATGGCTGCCACCAGCAAAAGATAATAAAAAAATCAGAAAATTTAAGAATAATAATGTATTAAAAAATAACATTACAGATCTTTTTTCTGTGTCTTACATTTGTCCATATTAATGATATTAAGATTGCTTATGTATATTTTATATTTTTTTTCCTTCCCTTGAAGTAATTGCTTACATATTACATAGTATATGGAGGCACCAGGCTTCATACAGAGTCAAGGTTTTCATAGGATTTTATTGTTTTATGCAATTTCGTTTTAGCATTGTGTTGGAAAAAGACAGGGTGGAAAAAATTGGTTTAGAATGAAAATTCTGAATATTATACCCAGACAACAACATGGACCACAGGCTGTTTGTCGCTTGGTAGATTACGGCAATGAAGAACAAGTTCCACAACTAGAGTAAGTTTATTTTTCTATTTTCATTCTCTGTTAACATGTCACCAAGTGATTGCATTGTAAGCAATCACTTTGCATTTCATTTTTTTTACCTCAGATGAGGCTCAAAGCAGGGCAGCATGTTTGGCATCATTCTTACAATATTCAAATAACAATATCTTTCATGACACTGATAGGGATGCATCAATGAAAACGTTGATAGACATGACAGAGAAATAATTGTATCACCTATATGTGAATTTTAAATGTTTTTTTGTTGTTGCAAAATTGGCACTTAATTGCTTTAAGCATATACTATATACATATGTAACTACATATGTAAAGACTGAATTAATTTATCCTGAGTTTATGAGCAAATAATGTGAGCTTACAAGGCCATGGTAGCTCTGCTATATATTTGACTCCCCTAATTATGCCATTCATACCAGTTCTGATAATTTTTTAAAGAAAATGTCAAGATCATTGTTTGAATTGCATGTGTGCTAAATGCGGAAATGGCTTGATCCTGAATCAGACAAAATTCTTATTGTTTGCATATTTAATACAGATTGTACAAGCTACCACCACAGTTTTCAAGGGACAAGCTGCCGTATCAAGCAACACTCTATGGCTTGTATGGAATTCAACCTGTCACTCTCATCACAGACCCAGAAAGCATGACCACTACACCTGGGTGAGTTCACAGTTACTCTCTCTTTTTTTAATTTCACCGGAGTGAATTTCTAAAATCTCATAAATACCATATTTTAACATCAAATGTCATGTATTGCCACTTCCTATGTTCATAATTTGGAGATTAATTATATAACTTGGTTACCTCCTCATTGCACAAAAGAGATTGACATATGTAAGTTTGAGAGTGCATAACCATGTATGTATTAAATACTGTGCTGACTTTTTGCCACTGATAAACTATCTAGTTGCTTATTTGAACACACATGAGTTTTCCCAGAACCACAGCCAAAGCAGCTGTAAAATATATTATGGTGCATATGGCTATCAAAAGTCTTGCAATCTCTTATGCAGTGAGGGGAAGACATTATCACCTCTGAAACCACTGGTTGGAAGCTGTTTTTAGGGAAGATTTTGTTTTTTTCAGGGGACCTATTCTATTTTCTATTAGACTCAGAGCTGGGGTGAAATGCTAGATTTCCAAGATTAATTATGTCTGCATTTTCTGACTGGTATTTTATATTGATTGAATATATATTTAATGTGTAATTTTTATATTTGCAGACCATGTACAGAATGGGACCCTAGTGCAACACAATTTACCAAGAAAATACTGAAGGGTAATGAAATCTTTTTTGTTCTCAAAGTTTATCTGTGAGGTAGTAAGAAATAGTGCAGGTGGTAAATCACTATTTGAATCCTTTCTCCCAGGCTGTCAACATCAATGTTAAACAAATCATTATGACCACCATTGAGTACATAAACAAACAGTTTCTGTCATTGGGCATCTTGATTGTTTTTTTCCGCTCAACTGTTTTATCAGAGCTGAGTGTATTTTAGTGCTGCAACTGTATATATGTATGGATGTGTATGGATGTGTCATTCTTGTAAGCCTGATAACTTTGCCAAAACAACTTGGATTCTTGTGAACTCTTTTGGGAAAGGTTTTGGACAAGTTTAACCATGACTCATCTGTGACCTTTTTGACCTTGAAAAGTAGGTCAATTTGGAAAATACCTGGCTCATTGCTTGTAAGCCTGATAACTTTGCCAAAACAACTTGGATTCCTTTCAAACTTGGTATGTAAATCTTTGGGATTATTTCCTGAACGAGTTCAACCATGACTCCTCTGTAACCTTTTTGACCTTGAAAACAGGTCAATTTGGAAAATATTTCGCCCAATGCAATGTAAAGAATTTTTCTGAAACATGTGTCTTTCTGAATCTATACTCATTTTCACAGCTCAGCACATTTTTCTATAAGAGGTTATGTCGGAGCCTGTGCGATTTGGGTGTACGGGTGTTTGTCCCTTTTTATAAACAGTATAAATTGAGGATAAATAATGCCTTAACAGCTTGATAAGTTAACAATAAGTTAAGATAACTTCATCTCTTATGTTGATCACAAGAAGTCATGAAAACACCAAGGGAGAAACTTCATGTGACGTCACAAACACCAATGCGTTGTGGAGCTTGTGATCGTTGCTGTCACTCCTATAATTAGACTGACCCACTTTCACCTGATTGCGCAAACTCATAAACAATGGTGAACCGATGCTGAGATCAAGAAAAGACAAAGAAATTTTTTCTAACATGCCTAAAATCTAATGTTGAATTAATGGAAACATGGTTCCTTTAAAACCTGTTGCCGGAAAACAAGTTCTATTGGAGTCGGGACTTAAATTGGATGGGCAGTGCATGGTATTTCTAAAATCAAAGGATTTCAAGTCTATTTTGCCGATGTCTTTGGGTATAGTAGGGAAATGTCTGAGCAAACTACTAAGAAAGATGAGAGGAGTCTAAGATCCCAAACTGAAGGGGTTAGAAGGGGCCAATGACAAGGATGGCCTGACTGGAGTTTGAAATTTAACCTTATTTGCTAAGTCTATGAAGCATCCAATCACATGGCTGTAAACCTGATACCTTTATGTTTTCATTTCAGAGTCTCAATCAGTTAAGGCAGTTGTGATGGATGAGGATTGCGAGGGCAAGAAGTTACTCTGTGTTTATATTGGACATCAAGATGGAGACAGCCTTATTGATATGCTGGTAGATAAACAGTATGCCATGTATAAGCTTTCTCATGGTTAGTCCATGCATTCTTATTAATACCATCTTTCTCAATAACAATTGAAATTCCCTCAATAACAAGTAACTTAAGATGTTTAAAGATTGGTTCTGTATGAGCATTATAGCTACTCAAATTTACTATTCTTTTGCCTTTTTCTTCAACTGAGTAATTCATTTGCAAGATTGACCCCATAAAAGAATTCCTGTATGACAAGACTATAGTGTTAGCAGATATTATCAAGAGGAGCGAAGGATACTGTATTACCTTAATATTCATTTAATGATTTGATAACCCCAGCTTTTTGCCTCAATCAAATGATCTAAGTTAATAAATGTATTTTATTTTTGAAGGACACAAAAGGGTTTTTGAACTTGGCACAGAGGCTCTGTCACCTGTAGAATCCTTATCAGCAAAAGAATTGCCTTTTGGAAAATACACTGAATTTCACCAGGGATTACATTCTGACTCGCAGATATCAGAAGATTACAGGGAATTTTCTTTTCATTCAGACTCTCAGAACATTGAATTGCAGAGCACAGAGAAGTCTCAAAAGCAGAGTAGAAGACAATCTCATTCTCCAAAAGGTTACATATCACGTAGGTTGAATAATGCCCCTAAATTAAATGAAGGTGGGTTTGGCTTGCAATGGGCAACTGCCCCAACTGCTGGAGCTGGAGAAACCTCATGTGAAAATTCAGAATTACATGAGAAATTAATCATGAGCAAATCAAGTGAAATAGATGCTAAAAACACTATTTTGAAGGAAGATTTCCAAACCAAGTTCAACAGTACATCTGTTGAGAAAGTTGAGGGAAAATCTAGCACAACTCATAGTGTGCAGCATATAGGACTTGGGAGAGGAAAGATTAGACCTTGTGATGGGGATGAAATGTCAGCTAAAGATCGTGCTATCAAAGAGGAATGTCTCTCCAACTCTGCATCTGGTAGAGGGGCTCAACTTGGTTATGCATTGTCACTTTTACAAGAACCACAAGTTGGTTCCAAATCTGTATTGAATGAAAAGATAGAGAGTCAGAAATTTGACCAAAAATTTCCAACCTTACAAAAAACTGATGATATTGATACAAGTAGTGAATCAAAAGTGGCATCTGGCGTTGGTCGAGGCAAGATGATGCAGTCTGCAATAAGCAAATATAAACTGATTGCCCCGCAAAAATCACCACCTTCTGTACAACTTCCTATCCCTGATAATCCACAAGAAGGCAACATTCTTGATTTGCTGAAGAAAGTTGTATCACAAGCTACCAGTCATTATTCAGAGAGTGAAACAAAAGAAATAACCAGGAAACATCATGGCATCCCAAACCCCAAAGACCCATTTCCCATTGTGGCCAATAAACAGATTGGCCCAATGAGAGGCATTGCAGATAGTCTACAAGAAACATCAACAAGACAGGAAGAGCCCATTGAAATCAGTAGAGGTACAAAACAAAAGGCTTCTGAAGGAGAGGCTTGTGGTTTTATGACAATGCATATGCGAAAAGGACAAGACTGCACAGATGAAAACAATGGTGATCCAGAAATGCCAAGACAATTCTGCACACCAAATCTGCTCCTTGCACAAAAAGTGGAAACACCACAAATTGATGAAGCATCTCTTGCTGCTCAATCAAATTTAGTCCCTGAGAAGCATGTGCAGGGTGTTGTGAAAATTGGTTTATCAGATAATAGTATACCTGTACCCAATGAAGGACCAGATTTTGCTGGATTTGGACCCATGAAAGGTCGTCGCCCCAAAAGAGTGATGACAGAAAACCCAAAGAATCCATTTGAAGATGGTGTAAACAGAACACAAAGAACACAACCTTATTCAAGTGACATGGATAGTGCAGAAGAACACAAAATGGATAAAAAAAGGATCTCTTTCAGTGACAGTGAGGAAGTCTTTCATGGTGATAGCTTAATTCTAGGGTAAGCCTTTAACTTTTGTGTTTTTTACTTGTCGTCAATTTTTTTCCTGGAGCTCTGGGCTTCTGTCCATTTTTTACATACATATACTCAATATATATTTCTATACAAATATTTATTTTGTCCAGTTCAGCATTTATTTTCATGCTTAGGTTACGTTATGTGGTGTCATCAGCATAAACTACATGTGTATTGCTTTAAAGATAGCACTTGCACGTGCAATGTCATTTATATAGTTTATAAATAGTTATGGACCTATAATGGATCCCTGCGACACACCTGTGTCTAGAGGAAGTGTTTTAGACTTGTAGCCTTCAAAATCTGTGTACTGCATACAATAACTAAGGCAGCTCTCTAATAGATTCAAATCAGTACCATGTATGCCATAGTAATTTAATTTTGCTAAGAGTATATTATAATCTAGCACATCAAGACAAATCTTAGTATATATTTAGTGGTATTTTTCCAATATCCATTTCTTGGAGTACTCTTGTCTAGTAATTCAAGTACAGTAGTATAGTGCCATATGTGATTGAACTGAGGTTGGCTCAGAGGAGTTATCAATGTAGCTAGATCACAGTGACCTATTTAAAGGCTACGTAGAATTTTGACATGTGGTAATATTTTCAAGGTCACAGGAGAGAATTTCCAAAATCACATAATATCATATTTTATACAACACCAAATATCAAATATCTAGTTTTAATTATTGCCGATTGATTACCACTGATATAAATGACGCTTTTTCATTCTTCAGGAGAAAACCAGAGATTGCAGTCGCACCAAAATCTATTCTAAAGAACTCACAGATGGAAGAAGACAGGTGAAAAATCTTATGATCTTGATAAGAGCAAATAACACTGTGGTGTTGTGTTTCAGTATGTCTGTGTCAGCATTTTGCTATATTTGCTCACAAGGTTTACATAACCCACCCATTTGACTGCAGAAAATAGTATGAGTTTGGGGGTAGGGGGGGTGTAATAGCTTGGCACATCAGTTTATAGACCTATTCCAAAAAGAGCCTTTTGCACCCAAACCCTTTTTTAATTCCACAGGTTAATTTTGATGCCACAATCACTAGGAGAGTTTTTCAAGTAATGAGTTTGTGATGTGAAATGAAGGAAATGTTGGCAAAATTGGCAAAATTCAAAACATGGTGTCTCTTCAGAATAATGCAGCATTAACTATGATGGATGTTGCAGGCAATATTGGTTGGGTTATGCAAATTTAAATATGGTATCAGTATCCTTTTATATCAGTAAATAAGCATGCCTCAATAAAAAAGGACTTTTTCCAAAGTTTATGTATTTACATTTCTCCAACTGAAAAGTATAAGTTGGAAGAAATGCATCTCAGCATTGTGATCATTACTCTGTTGAATTTAAGGAGTGAGCAAAATGAGGTTAAAAGCAAGACCCTACTGTTTATCTGGTATCAGAGCACGACGGGCTCAAAAACTATAGAGTTGGGCTATACATGTATGTGTGTGTTGATTTCTCAGTCAGCAAAAACATTTCCCGATATGTTTCAAACTAATCTCGGTTGCATCAACAAATTTGACATGTCTCCTGAAGGTGTACATTTCATACTCTTGGCATAGTTTTTGATTTTTTTTTTCAAATGGGGCTAATACCTTTGGCATTTCAATATGTCTAACCATCTTATATGAAACGAAATAGGATATGTGAAATATCTGACTCAAAAGCATTAAACAAAGTAGACTGCACATTGCACTGAGACAGGTATTTTTTTTTTAAATAACACTATGTTCAAGAGCTTTAACAGGTGAAAACATTAAATCTGTCCTCAATAGCTTTGCTGTAACAATGTTCCTTTAATGTAAAAGTAAGGCAAGGTATTGAATCTCTTCCCAACAGTACTCCTGACATTATCTTTTTGCATCTATCATATACATTCCAAAGTTGACAAGTTTGAGTTGACAAACCATTTTGATAGGCACTGTAACTGTAGTATTGAACTTTTAAGATTATATTTCATATGGATGTTGTGAAAATTGGAAAAGGTTATTGATTGTGTACTTTATTCTCAACCAATACAAAGGCATTATTGTTGAACTGAATTTGTTTTCAGAATGGCAAAAATAACACTACCTAGAACATTGATGATGGACCAACTCTTTGATAAGACAGGGAAATCTGATTCAGAGAGAAGGTTAGTCCACTAACTACAAAGCCTGTATTTTATATATTTATTTATCATTTGAAGTTGATCCTTTCAAATCAAAAGTTTTTCTTTTCCAATTTCAGAATCAATGACATTTTTGCAAAGGCAGTTTCAATTGAGAATGAGAAAGATGACATATTTGCATATCAGGTAACAGTTGAAAATCATGAGGTTTAATTTTCTGTATTTGGTAAAAAAATTCTACAAAGGATTAAATGCTTTATAGTGAGAATATGGATTTTATATTTTGAAACCTATAGATTGTGATTTATTGCCTAATGGTGGAAATGTTGAGCATTAAATGCACAGATCATCATGCATAGACCTTTTATCTGTTCTCAATATGTTTTACAGGATAACTCAGACAGAGATGAGACATGCTTTGAAAAAGGAATCTTGGTCGATGCCAGCTCTTATCCTCAACCTGTTACCACTCTCTATGAATCGGGCCTGTCTGACTCAATCAAAATGGTATGTCATCATTTAGTTGGCAGGGGGAAAAAGTTCTTAAAAAAGTGCACAAAATGGGGTAAAATGAAATTGTGAAAGTCAAAAACTGGGAATATAACGAGGCACACACTACTTTTAGTCCCAGTCCAAAATTATAAATTGAATACTCAAGAAAGGACACAATCTTTTTACACTTTTGTTTTGTTATTGCCCTCCGCTTCGACAAAGTTGAAAAGGGGAACTTAAATTTGGATGCAGTCTGTCCGTTCTTTTGCTTGTTAGTTCCTCCACATATAGTGTTAGCGCAGTCCTAGGGATTACTCGGATGTTCTCATATTGCATAGGCACATTGTATACCATATTTACTCGAATTTTACTCGAATATCAGGTTTTTGTACCCAAACCTGCAGTTAATGTTTGGGGGGGGTCGTCTTAAGCATATTTAAGCATTGTTAAACTCAAATTTTCTCTGACTTTTGCATAATTTACACTTATTAAATGACTACTGTCGAGACATGGTAAAATATTTCAATGTGTATTATGAGCCAAAGATGTTAATTATATCGCCGTTGTGGGAGTTTGTATATGGACGGTAGGAGTTTATTTACTTTGACGTTGATAAAGTCCATTATTCTTGCCGTAAATCACCGTCCACAGGTTGCCCTAGTGTATAAGACGACCCCCAACCAACAACCCCCCCCCCCCAAACATTAACTGCAGGTTTGGGTATAAAAACCTTGTTAATTTTTTTCCATTTGTGTGTAATAAACAATCATTGGTTCGCTATAATGCAGACATATTTGCAGAATTCAAATCTCCTCTCACCATTGAAACATGATGTTTTTTGCACCTCAAGTTCTACTCGCGAGAAGATCTCATTGACAAGAATGGGAGTAGAATACTTTCATTTATTTTTTTAAATAAGAAGGTACAATATTTTTAAACAAAACAATATGCAATTGACACACCCTGCTAGACATTAAACATTTGCCCTGATGTGGTCCCACAAGGCTAATATTTTTTATAGTTCTAATTGCAAGATTTTATTTTTATGATTTATGAAGAAATCAATAATGTAATCACTATATAGCCATGGTAATGGACGATGAACAAAATGAAAAAAACAAACCTTTTGTATATTTGAACATGTAAAGAATAATTTGATGGGTATACTCTAGGTGTAAATCACTCTTTCATGAAAATTTATGTCCCCGAGAAAATGATTGATTTGGAAACAGGGAGACCCAAAGAAACTCTTTGATTTGAAGATGGAAACCATTTTAGGGAGGAAAAACACTGACTTTTCTCTTTTCTCTTGGCTTAAGCACAACATCTAAGATGGAATCTTCATGGAAGTAAGTCTGAAAGATCAAGATGATAAACTTAAATGTGGATATTATTCAGTGAGGGTTGGAGCTGTCAGGATTGTTAGAGTATTGTTATAAGGGATGAAGTTTATGAGCAGAGATGCCTCAGTGAACACTTATGGATGAGACCATTAATAACTCTTTTTCCAAAGGGTTTCTTATTGAGGTACTGAAAGGTAACTTATGTAATGTATATAGTATCAAGGAATCTGGCTGGAGCCATTTATACAATTATTGTTGACACCAACACCAACATTGAGGAAAGAATTTGAAATATTATTAAGAGTGTTCAGCAAACTTTGCTTATTGTATTTAAAAAATAGGTATTGGAACGACATGATATTGAGAGTCCTACATTGATGGAATCCTACATTTGGCCTGCACTACAGCGTGGCAGAGATGTTGTTGTGGTCAAACAAATTGGGCCTGACCTGACAGTGGGTGGAAATGACAGACTAAGGGATAGATGCACTGGCTATCTTCTCCCTCTCATCTCCTGCCTCAGGACTTCCTCAATGCACCAGGGGATGCCCAAGGGCACTGGGGTAAGATTACACATTGCTATATCACATTTAATATAAGTTTGATTTTGCCATTACTTCAGCGCCTCCGTAGATTTATTGGCTCCTTTCATTGGTGGAGGAGCTGTGATATCAGGTTCCATCAAGTGTGTCGGTCAACAGAAATGATATACTTTTGCTCAATTATGACCTTGGCTCAATTATGACCTTTACTCATTTTTTAAGGTCATAGGTTTCAATTTGTTACCAAAAACCATGACATTTTGTACATGGTTGTCACCTATTTCAGTTGCTTTTGTGTGTGTCTGTATGTGTGTGTGTATGACAGACAAAATGTCTTTGCCTGCCAACAAAAATATTTGGTCATATGTGATAACCTATTTCAGTTACAACAACATATTTGGCATGTCTCATAAATGTGTACATTTTAAACTGTTATCTCTTATTTTGTTTGTTTGTTTGTCCCCTCAAATGGAACTGTGTAATCAAGCTGAGGGTATTGCAGTACTCCTGGCATGGGGAATATGTATGTATGTGTGTGTGTGTGTATGTATGTAGCGAACATCCTTGTCATCGGTATACCTCGAGGACAAATGATGGCAGCTTCATGAAAATTGACACATAAGCATCTGGTGAAAACCTTCGATGGATGGTTACCTTGACCTATTTTTCAAGGTCCTGAGCATCATGAAACCCCAAGCATGACAACCATGTCGCCAACTTGGGTTGTGTGCATGATACAGCCAGAACGGCTTTACATTTAGCTTATGCCTCAGTCACATTGCACCAGGTGCCGGTCGGGAAGTAAATATCGGCCGACCTCACAGGGTCCCGGGTGCTGGGGATTTTATCAACAAAAAAAATCTGAGATATACTGTAGCTGTGATCATATTATACATGGTTGCCCCTCGGCACGGGCAGTATTTGATGCCAAAGACATCTGTGGAATATCATAAAGATGTCTGTATCATATGACAGACGTCTGTGAGATATCCTAAAGACGTCTGGTAAATGATACAGACATATGTGGGATATTGTAGGGAGTCCTTAGGATTATCTGACGATGGCCTGGGTACACATTAAATTTAAAAAATCCTATTTTCACCGGACGATGTCTCTGCCGTGTACCTTAAGATAATGTTTGGTGAGAGGGCATCATGGAAACACCGGCAATGTTTATGGTGCAGCTAAAAGACCCGAACGATGTCTTAAAACTGCCCAATTGTGGCCGATGATCTCCCGGTGCCCTCATGGTATTCTGAACTGACGGCCGATTTTGTAAAAAAATAACCATCGGCTGGGCATCTTAACTGAAATCGGCGCAAATGTGACTGGGGTATCAGATATTGCACACATGCACTCTTGGGGACCTTTCCCCAATCTGATTAGGTCAATAATGTTGCCATGACAACCAGCATCCGTCTATACACACACTTTTTTGTTTTGTTTGTTTTTGTCCGTTTTTTGTTACCGTTGTTATTGTTGGATTTATCTTCTACATTTAACACTACCCTTTTCAGACATTCCCCCAACCATAAACATATATTGTGCCAAAAGTGTGGGAAAATGTTCATTTTCCAAGTCTTTCCATGAAAATGACTGATTTATTTGTAGTTATCTTTTCTGGAGGCAAGATATTTTTTAAATTCTAAATGACAATGTTTCAAAATGCCTGGAATACTTTAATTTTTTAGCCGCTAGGTGTGGTCTTGTGTTCAACATGGTGCCGTGTTGAGGAGGTGTATCAGAGGGCATGTATGATCTGCGAGGACAGTAAAGCCTGTCGTGTTGTTACGTTATTTGGAGGAGGCTGTGAAGAAAAGCAAGAGGTTAGTAAAACTACATTATGGACATCAAGGTGCAGAAACTAAATTACACAACAGTATGAACTCTATTGTGACTTTCTGCCATGTAACAATCTAATAGGCAAGGAAGATTATTTTGTTCTCAAAATGCCAAGCATATTACCATAATAGATTTTTTTTATTAAAGAGATACTTTTGAGTAAAACTAATTCTGTAAATTACATGATTAAATGATCACAGATGTGTAAATACATTGAAATTCAGAAACCAAAAAATAAATCAGTGACCATGGAAACACAAACCAACATTTAAAACTCATCTTGCAACCCCCATAAAATATGATCATTTATTGCAATTAGTGGCAATTACGTTATCATGGGGGATTTAATGCACATACAACTGGAGCTGCAATGATCTTTAATTTTTGTAAAACAAGTCATAACTTTACTAATACTGACATGCTTTTTACATGAAAATATCACATTTTTCATGTTCTTTCCAACTCACATAACCATTCTATAATGCATCTATTCTGAAACCAAAAATCGTGACATCGCTATTTTGGCTGCATTGTTATTTGTTTTCAAATCAGTTATGCAAGTAGGTAATTACCCGACAATGACGCCATTCAGTTTTTTCTACCACATGCAATTGAAAGAGCTACTTTCTCCCACAAAACATGTTTCCCTAGTGCAATCATACTAACAGAGCCCACAGATCAATGTGCATTATAAGTCAAATTACAAAAGTTTATCAGAGAAGTGAAAATTGCCCTTTGATATTAATTATAAATTGTATTAAAAAATTCATTTTTTTAGCTCCCACAGTTTGAACTTTTTGTAATGTGTAGTAAACACATTTCAGTTATAGAAACAAAACTGACCTGTCTGCTGAGGGTGAACATTTTTTTACTCAATATAAAGAGATTTGCATTCTGTCAAAATGTGGACAAAACTTTGACATTTTTCTACATGTCCCTGCCATTTTGACAAGCAATGAGTGAAAGTGGCCGGGGCTTGTCAGGTGTCTTGTTTTTGAAATACATTTGAATGTATTTAAACATATGCAAATGACTGTTTTAAATAGATATTGCAAGTTCTCAGAAGGGTTGAAATAAATAAGAGGCTATTTCCTACCATTGAGCAATTCTCCTGTACAACTTCGACGGTGTTTTATTATGACGTAAAGTAGTAGCTCCCAAAAAATGTCACCAGTGAACATTTATCACCAAAGCACAAATTTGAATGATGTCATTATAGTATACTAATCCATTTTTGTTATTGTTTCTAATGGCAGATTCCCCTAATGAATGGTTGTGAATTGCTCGTGGCAACACCAGACAGTTTGTTGCGCACCATCAATAGAGGGGTTATTGCACTCAACAGGCTTGGATATTTGGTGAGTACCTTGGACCTAATTAAGTCAGCACAAGCTGACTTTATATACTTGCACTGTTTCCATCGCTTCTGTCACTATACTTTGATTTCTATATCATTCATTTACGCTTGGATATAAGACTAGATTTTATAGCATAATAATATGTTCCCTGGTAACATATTTGACCTTTTTGTGACCTTTGTTCAAGGTCATGACCAACACAGGAGCAATTTTGCATATTAATGCTCTATTTTCTGACAAAATACAGCAATATTGATAAAACTTGGCAGATGTGCTCTTCTGACTTCAGTTTTGTGTCACTCACATACTATCTAGTTTTTTTACTCTCAGCCCCTGATGTAATCAGGCTGAGGGTATTGCAGTACTCCTGGCGTGGGTATGTATGTATGTATGTATGTATGTATGTATGTATGTATGTATGTATGTATGTATGTATGTATGTATGTATGTATGTATGTCTGTAGCGAACATCCTTGTCATCGCGATAACTTGAGAACAAATGATGGAAGCTTCATGAAACTTGACACACACATAAGCATCTGGTGAAAAGCTCGGACGAGTTCGATGAACAGCGACCTTGACCTATTTTTCAAGGTCACATGGACAATTATGTGAAATCCCAAGAATCACAATAACTCAAGAACAAATGATGGCAGCTTTATGAGATTTGACACACATAAGCATCTGTTGAAGACCTCAGAATTTTTTTCTATGAAACATGACCTTCACCTACTTTTCAAGGTCACAGGGACAATTATGTGAAATCGTCCTTGTCATCGCAATAACTTGAGAACAAATGCTGGCAGCTTCATGAAACTTGACACACATAAGTATCAGGTGAAAAGCTCGGACGAGTTCAATGAACAGCGACCTTGACCTATTTTTCAAGGTCACATGGACAATTATGTGAAATCCCAAGAATCGCAATAACTCAAAAACAATTATGTGACAATTATGTGAAATCCCTATCATTGCTATAACTCGAGAACGAATGATGGCAGCTTTATGAGACTTGACACACATAAGCATCTGGTGAAGACCTCAGTGAAGACCTTCACCTACTTTTCAAGGTCACAGGAACAATTATGTGGTGCGGTGATGTTTTGTTCACAAATATTGTGTGGAGCGAATGTTGTGCAATAAGTTACCAGGGCTGAGGGTTGATGCATCTCTGATGCCTATGTTTTCAAGCCTGTGAAAAGTCTGTGTGTGACAAATCATGTCAGGCATCAATTCATTATTAGCAATGGTATCAGGCTCTGTCCCTGTGCATGGGTTCATGTGTGTCTATCACGTGTGTTTGACATTTTGCGTCATGTGTATTTGACATTTTGCTATATCTTATCAGCTATTTGAGATACAGGCTCCAAATTTTTTCATACATGCGGCATGAAGGCCTATGTATGACCTTAATCATGACCTTGACATGATTTTCAAGGTCACAAGCTTTAAATTGTTTCCAAAATCTTCAACAGTTTGCTTTATCTCATCTGCAATTTTAGACTTTTACCACACATGCATCCCATGAATGGGATGGCCTCAATTATGACCAATTGTTTCCAAGATCATAGGCTTCAAAATGTCAGCAATACAAATCTTAACACTTGTTTTAGCTACAGATATACTGTAAGATCCCAAATAACAAATTTCCGACCTACAAACCTTCTTGAATGAATTTTGAGTGCTAAAAATAGCTACTGACAGAGAGCAGGATGATGTAATCAACTGTTGCTGGTTTTGGGAGATGGTCTGGAAAAAGTATTCTTGTTTTAAAGGAAGTAAAGATCCTAAACAAAGAAATTCAGTTTTAATTTTCATTTTATTAGTTCCAAAAGCCTGAATGTCACATAAACTATGGATTTAGGTTCTGTGTGTGTGTGTGTTGATTTGTGTGTCATCAAAAACATTTTGTTATATGTTATAAACCTATTTCAGCTACAGCAAAAAAATTGACATATGTAACCTAAAGGTGTATATTTCATAGTCTCAGTAAAGTGTTTGACATATTCTTTCAAAATGTGGGCAATAAATTTGAAATTTCAATATTTCTCATCATTTTGACAAGTAACTGGGGCCTGACAGTTGCCTTGTTGAGAATTTCAAATAAAACAGTTGTTTTGATCACCTTGGTAGTCTGTAAAAGAGCAGTCGGTAACCTATTCAAAATATCAATATTTCAGGTTCTTGAGGAGGGAGATGTGCTTGTGGAATACTTCACAATTCAGGTAAGACCAATTTTATGTAAGCATATAAATTTGATGAGAAACATGTTGCCACAAACTTTGTTTGCATCCTGTAGAAGTGGGCATGTTGGATATTTTCCTGTCAAATAATTATCAAGATTAAGTCTGATAAATATTTATGTCCCTTTTCCTGGCTTCTTCAGTGTGTTCACATCATTTTGTCACACATTTGATGCATGAGCCATATATTATTAAAATAAAACAAAGAAATATACAAGCTCACAGATTTGACCTTGGCGATGGTAATTCTTTGATGTGTCACATACTGCTAGAGAGTTAAAGCTAAAATCACTGACAGCATCAATTTGTCCATGCATGTCCAACAATTTTAAGAGTTAGATGTACAACATCATGCTTGATTGAAATTTCCAAACCTTTGACCTCACCAGGATGTAATTCTGCAGGCCATTTTAGCATCTGTCCATGGTGCCTCTGTTCTAACTTTTTACCCTCAACCCCTGAGGGTATTGCAGGGCTCCTGGCATGGGTATGTATGTACCGTATTATCCCTAATTGCTGCCCCAGAGGCAGAAACATTGCCTCTGAGGGGGCCATGAATATGTGACTGGCTGACATGCCAAGACCAAGGTTCAAAATTTACTGTTTTTCAGATTCACAATTGATGTTTAATAACTAAATGGCCTCGTCTTGTTGTACTTGAAGAATAGTTTGATAGTACAAATATTGTACAGCACAGTGTTATGTCAGTCCAGAGATAAAACAACTAAGCATGTTAAGCACTGAAGATAACAATATGTTATAATCAGTGTTGAGCCCTGTATTTCCCCCACATGCTTAGAGGGCAATTAACCAAATAAATTATAAGAGGACTTTTTGTTGACTTTGGGTCAAGGTCAAGGTCAAAATTGATACCATCAATATTGTTACTTTAACTGATTATGCTCTCTTTAGCAATACTAATGTAACTTGTCATTGGCTCAAAGAAGTAACCAATGTAAGAGATACCGATTTAGAGGCTATACATGTATAATATTTTGACATTTGGTGATATGTCACAGGAGTGAATTTATCAAATCACACGAATACCATATTTTACATAACACCAAATATCACTTATTGCCCCTGCATGTATCCTATACAATATGTTCCTAATTCGACCTTCTTATTTTGACCTCCTTTTGACCTCTTTATAGCACAATAGATTGACATAATTATAGGAGTTGGAGAGTGCACAACCTTGTATGCATTTAATACTCACAAACAATCTGGTTTATATTTATGTTATTGAGTGACCAAAGTATGCTGCATCATGTTCATTTGACCTTCAATGTTACTGCAGAACAATGTTACTGTAGTAACCTTGACTCAAAAAATGGGCTCTGGGGCTTGCTCAGCTTTTCATTGTGTCATTTTTATTTTTTGAATATGACTATTTTGATCTGCCAAAATTATAATCTTCTCAAGTCTGCATTTGGAAAGGACTTGAACCAATTTACAGATTAACACATTTTGATGGAAATACATGGCCAATGGATAAACAATTTTGAAACTTTGTATTGAGGTACTGGAATGGGGTGTCTGGCCAGTCAATTGCCTTGTTCTGTTAATAAAAATAATGAACCTAGATTTGCTTTTTTTCAGGTCCGTGAAATAATGAGCATATATGCCAAAGAATTGAGTAACCGCAAAAAAATTGGGTTGCCAAGGCAACTCATATTGTTTGCATCCCAATGGACTGAAGGCATTACATCTTTCATGCAGTACATGCAAAATCCCATGGTGCTTGTAGATCACAAACTTGAAGCAGCAATTTATGGCAATGTAAGATGGGTGAGTAAAGACATACATTACGAGGTTAGATATCAAGTTGGATTTCACTAATTAATTGATCATATCCATACAAATATTGAGGTGCTTGTATATTTTATCATCCCTTATTAATCATCGTATCCATCCATCTGTCACAGACTCCATTTGCTCTCCTCTCACCTCACATTTCATGTGTGAAGACATAATTGTTGACACCACAGATTATTACAGTACCTTTTGTGACATATAAGAGGAAATTAAAACTTGGTACACAGAAATGTCTTATGTAATAACTGTGCCTCATACTTTTACAGTCATGTGACCTTTGACCTTGACCTTGAATTCAAAATTTGTGTACATCAGCATCTCAACCATTAAAAGTGAATAAGAAGCCATCAGCATTTCTGTATTGCCATTAGCAGTACTGTTGTTTTCTGTTGTTTTCTGTTGGAGTATGGAATCGGATTGTAACGTATTGCTATCATAAAAAAAATACCAAACAACTATAACAATGGCTTAGCTGACAATGTTGTCACAAGATATTTAGTTATGTTCAGTATCACCCATGTTTATATTTATGTTGAAGTGAATCGTTTTATGTTCTGAAAGAGTTGATTAATATTTCAGGAAGTTCTGGCGTGCTCAGAGCAGAATAGATTGTCCACACTGAACCAGTTCTTAAATCCAGCTTTCGAAAATAAACAGAAAACAGTGATCTTTACATCAAGTACAGAAGAAGCGGAAACCATCTATGCGGTGAGCACTTTTTAATCCTCTGCAGATTTTACTGAAGAGGAATTGTCGGAGTCTGCTATTTGTGTCTTATTCTTTTTTTATTTACGCTCAGCTGATTTATCAGAACTGAGTGTACTGTAGTGCTGCAACTTTATGTGTAAGTCAAAAGGGTGAAGGGGTATTCTGATAATGCAAAAGTACCCTTTGTTGCTGGTTGTGTAAGTTTTTGTGACATCAGGGGAGGGATGTTTTATTTTTTGGGATGCCATGCCACTGTGACCAAGTAAGGCAGTCATCAGATTCCATCAATATCACTAACACAGCACTCTCTCATTGCTGTTGTTGTGATCTTTACGCAACACAGCCACTGGCATGGGGATGGGGCTGGTGTCTTGATATTTAACAGGGTCTATGAATTAGATGAGACAGCAGAGTGCAAATGCATTTAAAAAAGCTGCAGCACATAGTTAAAAAGTTAGGTCACTAGATCAGATATCAACCAGTGCAATGTATATAGTATAAAGGAATCTAGCTGTAGCCATGTTTACTATTATTGTTGACCCCATAGATTATTACAGTGCCTTATGTTACATTTGTCACAAGGTATCTAGTTTTACAATGTGGTGAATTTCAAAGAATTTATGGGAATGAATATATTATATTACAATATCATAACATTATAAATCTTCTATCAGTTGATAGGGTAGATTGTATTAATAAATCTAAGTATAACTATTAATCATGAGTGTGTTATAAACAATAAATATAAGGATATAACTAAGTCTTTCTAAAACTAAAAAAAAACAGATTTCTAGAACATATTTGTAGCAACTGTGACCGAGCAGATGCTATTGATCAATTCTTAAAAAGCTTCGACATTATAAAATCCATCTGGAATAATCTTCAAAAATTTTGGAATAATATTTCTCCCCAGAAAATTAAATTCACTGGAAAACATGTGGTTTTCTGGCTTTATTATGATTAGACACATTTTAAAAATGTAATCTTTCTAATTCTGATTGCAAAGAAATTCATTTACATTAGAAAGCATCATAATAATAATGTGATCTTCTGTGACTATTTATATTTCCTAAACCTCACAGATTATAAGCAAAATAAATAAAAACAACACAAACACCATATTTGATAATAAAATTTGTTCTAACTTTTGAATGTAGATACCCATTTTTGCTGCAGGCATTGATACAAACACATCCTCAAGTGATTTTGAAGTTGAAGGTGTCCTCCGGAGTGGACTATAAGAGCATAAATAGGGAGAAGACACATACTCAACAAGGAACTTTTCCAATTTATGGTATGCATTTCTATTTGTTATGACTAATTTTGGCTTCTGACAAAGGTTTTACTCCTCTGCAAATTTGCTGAAAGAGTATTGCTGGAGCCTGTGGGCAAATGTAGACTGGGCTCTGTCTCAATCCTGCAAGTGGTGATAGAGCCTGATAGAGTCCACTGCACATCCAGGCATCCAGGCATCCAGGCATATTATTCAATGTGTTTTGAGATAATTATAAGAACTACATATTACATTGAAAATAATACCAACTTTTTTTTTTACCAGTGATAGTAGACAGCGCACTTGGCAGTGAAGTGAACCTGACTGATGCCAGCAGAATCATACATTATGATGTTCCACGCAGGGAGGAATTCAACAGAAGACTGTGGTGTCTGCATGAAAACTTCCACATGAGATACTCTGGCCATGACAGAAAAGTATTCTTCAGTCAGCACAAGCTGACTTAATGTTCTTACTCTATTGCCGCCACTTCAGCCATTTCTGCACTTTCTTTTTATCCTCATTCATTGAGGTACTGGAAGATAACTTCAAGTTCCTCTTTGTAATCACTCTGTCTGTCCTTTGTGCATGTGTGTGTATTTGTTACCTCTTTCCCTTTGTTGGTTCGTCTCCTTCAATGGAACTGTTATATAACGTATGAGTTGTCGTTGGCAACAGATAAGTTGATTTAGGCCATATGCATTTGAATAACGGCAAGTAGCTAACTTCATGCAGCCATTCACAGAACTTTTGAACTTTTGTTTGCAAGTGTTATGAGGTTACCATATTTACTCAAATAGAAGACGACCCTGTGTATAAGACAAATTGGTGTGATTTTGCTACCATTCAAGTTTGGAGGCCATTTTAAAAGTAAAACGTAAATAAGATGTCCGTGAAATTATAACAGGTAATCCGCCACTTCAGATTTATTCATTTTACCAATATTTTGACATTATTTTACCAATATTAGGTCGAGAACAAAATAAAACCAGCCATCAGGGATCCATCAATGCGAGTCAAAATAAGAGCTTCTCCCCGTCACTTCTGCTTTTCAAAATGGCGACCTTGTGTTGCGTATGCATATTTAAGCAGTGTTTAACTAACATTTTCTCCGACTTGTGCATGATATACACTTATAAAATGGAGGCGGACTATTGTTAACATGTAAAATCTTTCTTTGTGTAGATGTTAATTATATCACTTTTAATTGTTATCGTTTATAATACTCGATCGGCTGTCCGGAGGTGCTGTAAATCACCCTCCACACATTGCCCTCGTGTATAAGACGACCCCCCTCAAACATTAACCAAAGGTTTGGGTCCGACAACCTCGTCCTATATTTGAGTAAATACGGTACATAAAATCTGAGGTATTGGGGGATTGATCCTTTGATCCTTGGCTGCTGGTTACATAAGCTTATATAACATCAATCAGGTGACATATGGGAATGATCCTTTGATCTTTGGGGTTGGGAGGCAACTGTGACTATGTTGGACAGTGATCAGATCCTTATCACACAACACTCAATAGTCTCTTAAATGTTGCTATCTTTACTCAGTACAGCTGCGTGAATGTAATGTACTTTAAGCTAGCTACCCCAGCTGCAAGACTTATTCACCTATATTTTAACCATCTTTGACTTGAAAGGATTATTGTAAAGGCATTATGTAAGCAGCAGCTAACACATGTTTTCCCACTAAGAAACTTGATGTACAATGAAGCCAATAGCATGCCAGTGATGGAAAATGTATTGACCCACATTTGAACCATCAGTGCAAACTCCACCAGAGGGCGACATGGCGAACCTATCACCTCTGTACAAGGTGCCTTTTTGTGCTGGCTCACCACATCCACCAATTTTCATGTAACTGTCCGTCTTACTTATTTTTTTTCTTGAATTGTACTCAGATTGGTATATTATGATATATTTCACCCTTAATACAAAAGTTTGTGCATATAGAAACAACTATTAAGAGAAATAAAACTTGGAACTACTTTCTCAACTGGAGGAGCCATTTCCTGGGGTAGTGATAAGGCGGAACCACAACAAAGATGGCCGCTTTGTTTACAATTTGAATTCTTTTAATCTTTTATACTTTTGGTTA
Source organism: Amphiduros pacificus (assembly GCA_949316495.1). NCBI lineage: Eukaryota > Metazoa > Annelida > Polychaeta > Phyllodocida > Hesionidae > Amphiduros > Amphiduros pacificus. The sequence goes on along the minus strand of OX439001.1, from coordinate 49,089,226 downwards.
ATCTAACCAACAAAAATTTTTCAAATATTAACAAATGAATTCTAATACATCTCAAGGCAAATTCATATTTGATATTAAGAGATGTTAACATATCAATCACATTTACAACACACTGACAGTTCTTGAGCACATGGCCAGTAAAAGTAGGACCGGATGCAAACTCCACCAGAGGGCGACGTGGTGAACCATTCACCTCTGTACAAGGTGCCTTTTGGTGCTGGCTCAGCACATCCACCTAACTTCATGTAACTGACTATCTTTCTTAATTTTTTTTCTTTAGATGTATTCAGATTGATAAAATATGATATATTTGACTCTTTATATAAAGTTTATTTCAAATATAAATAGAATTTAAGAGAAATGAAATACGAAACTATTTCCTCCAGTGGAGTAGCCATTTTCTGGGGTAGTAATCAGGCGGAACAACAACAAAGATGGCTGCTTTGTTTAAATTTTGAACTCTTTTAACCTTTTAAACTTTTGATTGAACAAACCAAGAAATAATGTTTGAAAGTAAATACATGAAGTCTAATACAACTCAGGGCAACTTTGCATTCAACATTAAAGCATGTTATCATGTTTTTCACATAAGTCCAGACTGACAGTTCTGAAGCACATGGCCAGTGAAAGTAGAACCGGAGGAATACTAATTTGGGTTGGCCAGAGGTAATAGTTTGCGTGTGCCTCTGGTGGACAGTGTGCCATCAGTGCTCAAAATAACCTCTGTCTTAACTGCTGCTGGTATTATAAGGAGTTGTATACTCTGTAAAGGCAGCATACAGAGTGTGTACCCATAGAAACTTGATGTGAAATAACAATTTGGGAAGAAATGACAATACTAGATGTTCTACACAGTAGACTGTTATATCTTGTTTTCAGGCCATTGGGATGGGAGTGTGGCAGGGGTTTTTAAATTTAACTGTCCATAATTAGATGAAACAGTGGAGTGCAAGTGCACTAAACAGACTGAAACACAGAGTAAAATTGCTTTTTCATTAGGTCAGATTTTTAAATCAGATTTTTGGATTTTTAAAGGGAAATTTCTTTTTAAGAAATATTTCTTATTATTTGTAAAACTCCACACTTTCTTATATCTGCTATTAACATTTGCATAATTTTTATGAACTATGCATTGGATGAAATACATATTTTAAACGATTTATATAAATTACATTCACAAGTTACCTTAAGAAAAATCCTTTTGGGTTTATTTTATATTTGCTCAAATTTGAGAGGAATTTGACACAAGATAGAATACGTTAGTGTAGTATAGTATATAAAAAGTTGATAAAAAGCATTGACAACCAAATGACTTTTTAGTTGTAATAATCTAATGAAGTTTTCCACCTTTGGATCTGTTCAACTTTACAATGTGAATGAACATATTATATATATTGGATAATTGTAGAACAAAAACTTGGAAAGACCTGTGTCAGTACTGCTGATCACCGAGAAATGTAAAAGGCAGGCTAAGACTCTAAAGAACATATTGGAAAGAGTAGGTGCTGTCATTCCAACAACGCTCAAAGAGATGGTTCAATCTGAAGCCGAGAGTCAGGAAATGGACAAGACAGTACCTCTTTGTCACTTTACAAAGGCATATGGATCATGCAGGTCAGTCCTATTGTACTATTATTTGTTCATAATAATCTCATGATTGTTTATGGTTATAATCTCATGACTCTTTATTGGGAGAAGCCAATAACAATCTAGGAAGAAATGACAATACATGTGGGGTTATACAAGGCACACAGTAGACTCTATTGTTATCTTTGGCATTGGGATAGGGCAGGGGTGTTGATATATTGAGTGAAAGTGCATTTAACAGACCACATAACAGAGTAAAAGAGCAATGTTATTAGGTTACGTATCAACCATTGCACTAAGAAGCCATGTATACTATTACTGTTGAAACTACTTTTTATAACAACAACTTCAGTGACATTTGTCACAAGGTATCTAGTTTCAATAAATAACATTACTGATGGCTTAACTACAAATGGTATATGATGAATCACTGAGATAAATTTTGGTTTAGGAAAATAACATTGTAAAATATATGGCTGCCTTTATGTTTCAGGGAACAGCGCTGTCAAGATCGTCATGTTATATCATCACTTTTGGACAACCCAAGAAAAAATGCCTGTGTTCTGCCACTTGCAGGTTTTGTCACTGTAAGTATCTTTGAGGTACTGGAAGGTAACATACAGTCCCTCGTAGAAATCACTTTCTGTCCTGTGTCCATTTGTTCGTCTGTTCCTCTGTGTGTTTGTCCCACCATCCTCTTTCCTTTGTCCGTTCCTTGGTCCTGTCCAGTGCAACTATGGGTTTATTTATATATGAGGCATCTGAGTATCCATGAGATAATGAGTTGAAGTAATGAGCAATGGAAAGTTTGGACAAATTGGAGTCATTTACATCCTGGCTTTGCCAAAGGACTTATATACTTGGGCCAGAGGGAAATAGTTTCCAGTTCCATCTGTATTTTCCATAAATGCCCACATGTGGCTTGCATTCAACAAACATATGAATTGCATCGAAACAAAACATAGCTGCATTTAAAGGCAAGAAAGACACTAAAATGTGCCCTTTATTTATTTTGGCTGGAGACCATTATCCATTGATATTATGCTCCATTCCAAATATTCTGCAAATTTACTTCTTTTAGTCAGTAGAAAAGGCAAGGATCCACAAGAATAAGCTAGACGACGATCACAGTCCCTGGCCAATACCAACAACGGTTTCAATCTGATTCGATCTCTTCAGTTGGATGGGGACTGACTGCGTTATCCTAATTCTTGTTTATATTGGATGCGGTGGATCTGGTTGAGGTGTCGAGAAACCTTTGTTTTTCAGGGTTTGCGCAGGTCACACTTGAGTTGTAACACATTCTACATATGTTGTAGAACTTTCTGCATTTTCTTGAGAGGTTTTTTTCAACTATTTATCGATTCAGATCTGTTTGATCTCTAATCTTTAATTCTTTTTGAATTTACTGCCCCTCTCCCTTACGGCTCCAGACTATTTCATTTATTTTACACTTCGTAACGTCCTGGCGCGGGGTTAGAATGTCCAGTTTTTAAACAAATTTTCTTGATCACGTTTTGTATGTAATATGAGAATTTTTCAATAGTTTTCATAGGATAAAATACCTTGTTTTTGATGGGTTCTTGGCCAGGTTTGGCCGTTTTTTGGGGGGGCGTTTGTATTCCAATGTCAATTAGAATCCTGGTTTGGTTAGGTACAAACACGGACAAGAAACTCTTTTTGTGAAAACAAGTTTTATTTTCATTTTTTGTTTTTTTTCTTTTTTGTTGTTTCTTGTTGAAATTATAAGTTGCAAGTTCGGTTCTTGTAGGATTGCGGTAGATTTAATCATCTACCGGGATCGCCTAGAGTCGTTCCAGAATCTTGTCCAATTCCTGGGGGGGTTTGGTGTTTCCCAGTCGATGCTATCCCAGAGGTCGTCATGGTTAGGCGACTCTGGGATGCGGTTGGGATGTTGATTTGGGATAGTTATGTCCAAGGAGGGAGCAGCAACAGTTGCTCCCTCAGCAAATTATTTTAGTCATTTTGATGTTTCACACAACAAATTCATGTACAAAGTCATTGGAAAAGTCATTGGTCAAGACAGATGTTCACTTTGGTAAGGTGGAGATATAATTTCAGTTCTTCCAGGATTGAGAATTTTAATCATCTATGTTCACATTTGTTTCAAATTCTAGTCATTCTAGGGTACAGAATGTCTTCACAAAAGTGATTGAAATATCTCTGTTGATCGGAAAATCCTTACGTTTATAATTATGACAATAAGCATGGTTGATGGATAAACTTGTTTGACATTTTGTAACATGTTTCAAGTGACCAATATGTTTACAGATGCTGGTGACTCATGTGGTGGACGTTAGCTGTTTCTATGCAAGGCTCATTCATCATGAAGACTCTGATGAAAAATATTATTTAGATCATAATTGCACAGCCCTGACCTTGGAGTTGTGCATGTGGTTCAATAGTGCTGACAATAGGAAGAAGAGCGGTAAATATATTTCCTCATTAAGGTGGATCATGGTAAAGGTCAAGGCTGGCATGGCCTCATTCAGATACTGGAAGGTATTGTGCTTCCAGTATCTGTCTGTCCTCTGTGGGTGTGTATGTGTGAGTGTGTGTACGTGTGTTTGTTACCTTCTTCCTTCAAGAAGAAATGATCCTTTTGGCTTGCTGACAGCTGTCACGAAGTAGGGCAGTCAGATCCATATCACTTACACAGCTCTCTATTGTCTCTATTGTTGCTATAAACCTACATTTGAAGCAGTGTTATAATTAACCTCCAATCAATTCTCAGCCAGATTTTTAGCTCTGCTGAGACTTTAGCTCGCAGAGCTTTAGGAGTGGGGAAAATGTCTGGCCGTCCGTCCGTCTGTCCGTCCGTCTGTCTGTCAACATTTCTTTAAAAATCTTCTTCTCCAAAACTACCTGTAATATATGTTTCATATTTTATATATAGGTAGATATAGAAGTGAAGATTCAGATTCCTTTAAATCTTAGTGATGTCACCATTGACCTTGAGGTCACAAATTTTGTACTGAGCATATCTCAGCAACCACTGACAAGAGGAAATTGAAACTTGGTATACAGAAATGTCTTATGTCAAAGCTGTGTCTTGTCATACAATTTTAGTCATGTGACCTTTGACCTCAACACATTACCTTGAATTCAAAATTTGTGAACATGCCACATCACAACTATTAGAAGTGAATAAGAAGCACTTCATATCTGTTACATACCAACATTATGTTTAAACATCTTCTCCAAAACTAGCAGTAATATTTGTTTCATATTTATACACAGATAGATAGAGAGTTAAAGATTCAGATTCCTTCAAATCTTAGTGATGTCACCATTAACCTTAGTGAAGTGACCTTAAGGTCGCAAATATGTGATTTGTTTGAGAGCAATACAAATAAATTTCACAGAAAAAGATACAAGAGGGATGCAGTATTCAATATTATACAATAATATTTCAAAATCAACTGAAAACAGTTAATGTTAAAATCCATTCAAGGAAAACTTAATATTCTTTTGCTTTATTTCAGGATCACCAATAGTGGGTGATATTTTGTGCTATGAAGACACTATGCATACTCCTCACAGGTAAGAATATTACACCCAGCATTAACATCTTATAACAGTTGTCATTAGCTCATGCTACAGGTCCAGTCAGTCCATCTGCTCCTCGATGCATCTTTCAAAAATAAATCTCACTAGCTCAAATATTTTGCCTCACAAATAGAGGCTCACAAATGATAAACATGATTATTTGCTTAGTCACTGGCTATTTTTAGCACTCATGAAAAAGTAGGTCAGTAGCTTGGTCCGGCCACCACCAGCAACTAATCCTGTGATGGAAATTTCCATGGTCCATTAGTTGTTCAGTAGGTCAGTTAGATTGGCTGCTGATCTTGTGATGGAAATTTCCATTCTACAAAAGTAGGTCAGTAGGTTGGCCAGCATCAGGGTGACAGCTTCATCTTATACAATAGGAGCAGCTGTACTTCTCATCTGGTGGGAGCATCTGGGGCCCGTCAGTTGCCTTGTTTGAACCCAAAATTGGATTTCATTTTGAACCAAAAATCTTCTGCACTCCAGAAGAATATTTATTTTGATGATTTTTTGTTGACTGCGGGTCATGGTCAAGACCTGCAATGTGATATTTTACAGAAATAGCATTTATTGCCACTGTACCTATCCTGCACATCTTGGATAATCATTGTAACTAAGTCATAATGATCTATTTAAAGGCTAATTAGGTCACACCTACTAATACATTTGAAATCTTGATTCACATGTCACTTTATGAAAAAAAAACCTTTAGTTCCAAATTGGCCACCAGGACCAGAATTGGCTCTGGGCATCCTACACTGATGCAAACCCTTAAGTGCATACAAATATCATTTGCCTTAAACATGTCAAAGTTTACATCATGATGACTTTGCAGCAGTATCAATATAACTTGGACTGAATGAGCAACCTCAGACAGGGGCTTAAATAACTTTCATATTGGGTGACCTTGAACTACTTTTAAGGTCAAAGGAACTTTTTTCAACAAAATCCTCCAAACAGGACACTTAAATTAACATATATCAACTATAACATAAAGAAACTTAGTTTTGTGGTGAGTTTTTGGTTACTTTTGGTTAGACAGTCTGCCCACATTTATGATGCTTGAAATCATTGGGAAGCTAAGATAGTGCCATAATTGTGTGATCAATGCAATGTAAATTTCCCTTCTGTCACATACAAGTAAAGGGATGAAAGCTGAAATCACAACTTGGGAAGAGAACATTTTTAATCCGTGAATGAAGTTATTAATTTTACTTTCATGACTTTGAAGTGATGATATATGATCTGTGCTATCCAATCCTTAAATTCAGTGTTTTAAAACTTAACTCAGCCTTAACTTGATTAATATTTCTGCCCAAGGATCACTTCTATAAGAGTCAGAAAAGTCTTATCAAGTTGAGGGATTCATGAAAATCAATTGTGTTCCACAGAATACTATAATCCTATCCTCAGTAGAGTGTGACAGTGTCTTTTAGTTCTTTGCAAATATTATGAGTGATTAAACAACAGGGGTGCAAATTTCCAATAGAATAATTATTTACAGGGTGTTCTACCACTCAGTCACTGTTTTTTACCCTCAGCCCCTGATGTAATCAGGCTGAGGGTATTGCAGTACTCCTGGCGTGGGTATGTATGTATGTATGTATGTCTGTATGTCTGTATGTCTGTAGCGAACATCCTTGTCATCGCGATAACTCAAGAACAAATGATGGCAGCTTCATGAAACTTGACACACTTATGCATCTGGTGAAAACCTCGGACGAGTTCGATGGACGGCGACCTTGACCTATTTTTCAAGGTCACAGGGACAATTATGTGAAATCACAAGAATCACAATAACTCAAGAACGAATGATGGCAGCTTTAGGAGATTTGACACACACAAGCATCTGGTGAAGACCTCAGAATTTTTCCTATGAAACATGACCTTCACCTACTTTTCAAGGTCACAGAGACAATTATGTGAAATCATCTTGTCATCGCGATAACTCAAGAACAAATGATGGCAGCTTCATGAAACTTGACACACATATGCATCTGGTAAAAACCTCGGACGAGTTCGATAGACGGCGACCTTGACCTATTTTTCAAGGTCACAGGGACAATTATGTAAAATCCCAAGAATCACAATAACTCAAGAACGAATGATGGCAGCTTTATGAGATTTGACACACATAAGCATCTGGTGAAGACCTCAGAATATTTCCTATGAAACATGACCTTCACCTACTTTTCAAGGTCACAGGGACAATTATGTGAAATCATCTTGTCATCGCGATAACTCGAGAACAAATGATGGCAGCTTCATGAAACTTGATACATATAAGCATCTGGTGAAAACCTCGGAGGAGTTTAATGGACGGTGACCTTGACCTATTTTTCAAGGTCACAGACAATTATGTGAAATCCCAAGAATCGCAATAACTCAAGAACGAATGATGGCAGCTTTATGAGATTTGACACACACAAGCATCTGGTGAAGACCTCAGAATTTTTTCTATGAAACATGACCTTCACCTACTTTTCAAGGTCACAGGGACAACTATGTGAAATCATCCTTGTCATCGTGATTACTCAAGAACAAATGGTGGCAGCTTCATGAAACTTTACACGCATAAGCATCTGGTGAAAACCTCAGACTAGTTCGATGGATGGCGACCTTGACCTAATTTTTAAGGTCACAGGGACAATTATGTGAAATCCCAAGAATCACAATAACTCAGGAACAAATGATGGCAGCTTTATGAGATTTGACACACACAAGCATCTGGTGAAGACCTCAGACTTCTCTTGATGGAACATGACCTTCACCTACTTTTCAAGGTCACAGGGACAATTATGTGAAATCATCCTTGTCATCGTGATAACTCAAGAACGAATGATGGCAGCTTTATGAGATTTGACTCACACAAGCATCTGGTGAAGACCTCAGACTTCTCTTGATGGAACATGACCTTCACCTACTTTTCAAGGTCACAGGGACATCTATGTGAAATCATCCTTGTCATCGTGATAACTCAAGAACAAATGATGGCAGCTTCATGAATCTTTACACGCATAAGCATCTGTTGAAAACCTCAGACTAGTTCAGTGGACGGCGACCTTGACCTATTTTTCAAGGTCACAGGGACAATTATGTGAAATCCCATGAATCGCAATAACTCAAGAACAAATGATGGCAGCTTTATGAGATTTGACACACATAAGCATCTGGTGAAGACCTCAGATTTTGTCTATGAAACATGACCTTCACCTACTTTTCAAGGTCACAGGGACAATTATGTGAAATCATCTTGTCATCGCGATAACTCGAGAACAAATGATGGCAGCTTCATGAAACTTGACACGCATAAGCATCTGATGAAAACCTCAGACATTTTTGTATGGAACATGACCTTCACCTACTTTTCAAGGTCACAGGTACAATTATGTGAAATCCCTATCATTGCTATCACTCGAGAACGAATGTTGGCAGCTTTATGAGACTTGACACACATAAGCATCTGGTGAAGACCTCAGACTTCTCTTGATGGAACATGACCTTCACCTACTTTTCAAGGTCACAGGGACAATCATGTCAAATCCACGTCATTGCAATAACTTAAGAGCAAATAATGGCAGCTTCATGAAAATTGACACACATAAGCATCTGGGAAGACTCCAGATGAGTTTGATGGACGGTGACCTTAACCTGCTTTTCAAGGTCACCGGCCCATCTCAATAATGCTAGAGTAAATGATGACAGTTTCATGATACTTGACACACCTAAGCTATCAAAGGAAGTAGATTTTATGGGGTTTTTTTTACTCCTGCATCAATTTGCCTTGGTGCAGTGACGTTTTGTTCACAAATATTGTGTGGAGCGAATGTTGTGCAATGAGTTACCAGGGCTGAGGGTTGATGCATCTCTGATGCCTATGTTTAATATTTCTCTCGGAACACAATTTTCAACTACACGAAAAAATACTTAAGCATAAGGTTGGGTTTACACTTTCTAGAAATTCTTTGCTATCTTAGGATTGAATGGGTCATATCCTTTAAAATTTAAGATGTACATAATTATTTTAAATCTTATTTGAAACATCAGATTGACAGAAAGACAGACAGCTCATGCTTGAAATATTAAATACTGTGCTGAGTTCAGTTTTGTGCCATTCACAAACCATCTAGTTATGCACATTGCTATAATGGTGGAGACCCATTATTACACAAGAGTAGAGTTACTGAATCACTGATGACTGGAATACGAATAACCATTTATTTATTTTTTTATTGCAGAGTTGAAGTGAAGGAAATCCCTCAGACTGTAAAAAATAAAGAATCTGATAAGATCAAGGTTTGTTTATTAAGGTTATATTTATATTTGTTAAATAGTTGGCCTGGACAGGGGTAAATTCATATAATATATGAGATATCAAGTTCATCATTTAAGAACATTCCAAACCATAGTCTCATATATTATATATTTTTGGACTTGCATGTGTTGGGATGTCCAAGGAAATGATGTTTCTTACCTTATGTAGCCATTGATAGATCCTTAGAACTTTATTTGAGGTACTGGAAGATTACTTACAATACCACTTAGAAATCACTCTGTCTGTCCTGTGTGTTTGTCTGTAAGTGTGTGTTTGTTACCTATTTTTCCTCGATTTTCTAACAGCTTTTGTCCCCTGCAAATTACATAAGGTTACATAATGTCTAGGAAATGGGGGGAATGATCCTTTGAACCCTTGTCCCTGGTTAAAACATCTGGGGGAGGCCATGATTCTTTGATCTTTTGGCTTGGGGAAGGGGGGAAAATGATCATCTTGGCTAGATTGAATTCATAATACAATTTCACACATGAGCTGAGGCCCGTGCCAAAGGGTTAACCAGTTGGATAACGATTTATCTCTGTTATCATCCATGCAATGCTGAAATGTAATTACATGGTGATCACAACTTCCCTCAATTGTTACTTTGGACATTCTTGTAATTGTAAGCTGCTCTCTCATTGGTTAAAATGATCACCCTTCTCTCCCACTTTTGTCTCAACTGCCTTGATTGGTCAGGGAAGCAGATGTGTTTATAGTGGTTATATTATTATCATTATTATGATAAGCAAGATCTTGCTTATTTTGCACACATTATGCACTTCATCATGTTCAATACAAATTAACAACATTACTATGCATCAAACAAAAGAGTTTAAATGTATCCTGCAAAAGACAGAAACTATATTACTGTCGTTTATTGCCAATTTATAATCAGGGTTATGATAAAATTTGTTGTATTTTTGTCTTTCAGATATGGTTTGTAGACATAGGCAAAGAACAACTGGTAGAAAGAGGAAACCTCTACCTTTTGCCTGGAAAATTCCTTGCTTTGCCATTTCAGGTTGGTGTTCAAACATTTGGTTTGAAAAAGTTTATTTCCAATACCTATGCACATTTGCTTTAAAAAAAAAGTGTTTATTATATGCCTGCTGTATGAGTTCTGTGTTCTTGTTATTTAAGGCAATAGAGGTATTCATTGGCAACATCAAGCCTTTCGATGAAGAAAACCATTGGACTCAAAGGGTAGGTATGAGTTCTCAAGGATATGTCAAGAACCAAGGTAAAATATTGACTGAGTTTCAGACCCCTCCTTATGCCAGCTTTCGAGATAACATCCAGATGATTGAGCAGCTGCTGTATGATAAATAACTGAGAAATATTTGTGAGTTATGCCTCAGTCACAGGCCCTGGCCAGGAAGTTAGAATCAGCCAGCTCACAGGGTCCCAGGCACCAGGGAGTGTATCAGTGATAATCTGAGATATGCCATGGCTGGGGGCAAATTATACAAGGGCATCACACAGCACCTGCAAGATTAAATGACACAGACATCTGGAGAATACTCTACAGATGTCTGGTAAATGAAACAGAAGTCTGCAGGATGTCATAGGGAACCCTTAGGATTATCTGCCGGTGGCCTGGGACAGTGGCCTATTTTCAACAAACGATGCCACCAGCAGACCAGAGATAAACTTGATATGCCTGTCGGACACTGAAGGGGGCCTGCGATGTACTTTAAGATGATTTTTAGTTAGAAGACATCGTGAAAATGCTAACAACTTTATGTTGCAGCTAAAGATTCTGATGACTTAAAATTGCCCATTGAATGTGACCAATAATCTGCCGGTGTCCTGATGGCTCCCTGGCTTGCCAGCCGATGTTGTCAAAATAACCCATCAGACAGGCACCTTTTCTGAATCGGTGCAAATGTAACTCCGATATTACAGGCAATTGTGCACTGATTGGTCAGGCATGTCACATGACTGTGTCAGGCATATTGAAAGTGTTGTAGACAAGGGGTGGGACAGAGAACTTATTTATCGTACATCTGCTTGGAATAATAGGCACTAGCCTGACTGTCCCTGCACGTGACACCCATGTTCCTTTGAGAAATGGTGTTTTTACGACCCTTTCAGCAACTATGGCCATATCAGGTCGACTTTCGAGCCTTTTAACCAGTGTGAAAGTAACACTGCCGGCAGTGGGAGTCGAACCCACCACCTCCCGTCCTCCACTTATTAAACCATTAAAGGCACAGATCCTACACCTTACCAACTGTGCTAGTGGGGCCGGTCATGTTCCTTTGAGTAAGAAGCATGCTGAAATGAATAGGAAAGTCAGTTGGAGGGACTTATGTAAATAACTTTTAGGATTGGGAAGTGTGCACAATTGGTACAATTTGGAATGCTGCCCCAGTTCCTGTTAGCAGGCAATAGTCTCTTTATTGTTATCTTTGATTCAAATGTAGAACAAACCTACATTTGAATCTTGAATGATCAAAATACTGTTGGACCAATGCCATAATCACATTTGTGCCCTGCTGGCTTCCTGGTGTCCCAGGCACTGGGGAGTTCTTTTAGCGATTATGGAGGAACCAAATGTGCAATTTATTTGGACTGAACCTTTGGTCAAGGTCAAGGTCACGACCATTAGCACAGGAGCAACTTTGCGTTGTGAATGCTCTATTTTCTTAAATGTTACAGTTTTATCGATATGACTTGGCAGATGAGTTCTTCCTGGAGGGGATTGGACAGGTTTGATTTTAGATGACCTTGAATTATTTTCTAGATCATAGAAACAATTTTTTGGACTGAACTTTTTGTGACCTTATGTCAAGTTCAAGGTCATAACCAGCATAAGAGCAACTTATGCTTGTGAATGCTCTATACAGCACTATTGATATAACTTGGTAGATATGATCTAACTATGAGGGGCCTGGATAAGTCCTTGACTTAATTTCAAGGTCACAGGAGCCGATTTTCAAAATTGGCTATTTGTGCTATTTTGCAAAACACTACACATAATATTTATTCCTGCTGCATTAATCTTGCACAGTGTGTTTGTTCATAATTCTCAGAAACAAATTATGTAGCTAGGTTACAATGGCCTACTTAGAACCTTATAGGTCACAACTTTCAAAATACTGTGAAGCTAATCCTTTACAAATCAAAGATTAGATCATGATATCATGCTAATATTGGTATGTATCCATGGTAATTTATTTCAGTGCACTTTTTATGAGTTGCACATTTTATGTTCTTGGATAAAGGTCAAGGTCATGACCAATCCTATATTAATCTAGATGTATATCATATTCTGGCCAAGAACCTCATAGGAAGTTTCGGTCCAGATCCTCAATCCACGATGTAGGCAGCAGAGGAGAGACAGTTATGGCGGGTTTCATCAAATCGTTCATAGGATATCTCCAATCTATGTTGCAGAAAGTTCAGCTCCACTTCATGTCAGTCAGATTTCTGAGGCAACCAGTCCCAACCAGGCTTGTTTATAAATTCATCTTCTCAGACTGGTCTGTCAGATAAAGGTTTAGGTTGCTTTTTAGGATGGATTCTCTGGGCAGGCTCTCAGTTGAGAGTCTTGATCTTATGTCTATGTCTTTGTAACAGCAAAGAATATGGTAGGCAACTGGAAAAATGAAAGTCTGAAGCGGATTAATGGGATTATTATATTATCCGGTATATAATATCAAAGGTAGAGTTTTCTAGGCTAAGGCATCAAAATATGGCCCATATTTCAAAGGGCCTAGTTAATGCATAAAAACCCTTGATTGCCAAAGGGTCTGCAGTCTCTGACCAGTATTTAATAGAGAGATCCTCATCACAATGCATTAGCTTTACTGAGTGTCCCTCCTTGGCAGTTTCTCACAGTACAAGGCTATTTTAGGTGGCACTGAAGTAAAACAATCAAATATGATATTAGACTCCATTCTTGCAAATGTCTTACAAAAGTAGATAAGAATCAAGAAAACAATTTAACAGCACAAATCTTAATTCAATTCAATAAAAGAAAATGAAAATATTTTTTAACATAATTTGTCTGTTTAAACCAAAAAAAATAAAAGATATTGATAATTATGAAACAAATAATAATATGTATTTTTACCATACACCAGGACACTAATAATGCCAAGGCATAAAGAATCATTCTGATACCTGTTTTATTAATGTTCATCTCCCTTATCTTGTTTTGTTTTCTTTTTCCAGGCCAATAGATTTGTGGAGAAAATGTTGCATGGTCAGGAGCTGAGAGGAAATATTGTTCTCAGGTAAACCCCTTTATAGATTTGGTTCCCATTTAGATATTGGGGGCATTTACTCATGAAGATTTTAAACTAACTTCTTTCTGGTTAGTAGAAACAAACTTATTTTGTCAGCAAGACATTTTGGAATTTCCTTTGTCACTGGTTTTTACCCATTGGCAATTTTCACCTAATTTAAGAAGAATTATTAAATCATCCCTTAAACTTAAACCATGGAGTCAAGAGTTTAAAGTTTGAGAATCTTCAAATGGTGCACTTGTCCCTGATCTTAAACTTGCATTTCAATCTCAAAACCTTGTGAACACCATACGTTGGGAAGAGATGTATAGCTTTACCAAACTCAATTGTGAATACATATCATGAGTGTTTTGAAATGGAATGCCTGTTAATGACATTAACCTCAGGTCATAAAATACATCAGTATATCTTATTATTTTGATAAAAAGAAATTTAAGATAGTATTACTTAACTTAAACCATAGATGCTTCCTGTCAAATGATTTAAAGAAGTGTCCTTGCTGGTGATCTTGACCTTCATTGTGAGGTCACATGACCTGTTTGCTGAAAATGATGCCAACACCACTAGATGACAACAAATCAAGATCACATCATCTAATTTCAAGGTCATGTGATCCATTCTCTGAAAGATTAAAATAGCATTACCAAACTTAATACGTTGAAAGCTGAAATCTGTTTTGTAGTTATCTTTATACAAAACAATTATCTTACACTGTGTCATTTTTGGGGGTTCAGATGTGGGGGACAATTTTTTTTGGCAGGGAAAAAGGAACTTTAGAAGACACTGTGCCCCCTAATGTTAAGGAATCTGGCTTCAGCCATGTTTACTATTAATATTGACATGGGATTACAGTACTGATTGTGAAATTTTCCACAAGGTGTCAAGTTTTCCAAGGTCATATACTTCTCAATGTCACCAACTACTTTTGCTTTATCATAACACTTCACAACATCAGCAACTACTTTTGCCATATCCTAACACTGGCTATTTTTAGCACTCAAGCAAAAGTAGGTCTGTAGCTTGGTCAGGCTACCACCACCAGCTGATGACGTGATGAAAAAGTTGGTTAGTATGTCAGTTAGACAGGCTGCTGATCATGTGATGGAAATATTTATTCTTCAAAAGTAGGTCAGTAGGTTGGTCAGCATCAGCTTGGCAGCTTGGGAGCTTCATCTTCCACAATAGGAGCAGCTGTATTTCTCATCATTTTGAAAAACAACTGGCAGCAGTATCTTTGTCCCATCAGTTGCCTTTTTAACCTACTTTTGAATCATGTGTGCTAAAAATAGCTACTGACTAAGCAAGACCACATGACAAATTTCTGCTGGTTGGGGAGGTTAGCTGTTTTCATTGTGAAGACATTTAAGCATGGCACTGTCAGCAAAACACCTCTGTGATTTCATGAATGCTTTAAATATATATTTATTTTCGCATTAAGTGAAACTTAAATGGATGGAGCTGTTTTGGGAATAAACTTCATGCTTGGGTGAGCAGTCACACCTCAGTGGACACTCAAAAGACAATATTCACATAACTATATTTAGTGGCTATTATAGATAGAGCTATCACTGCAGTGAGCATTTTATTAAAAAAAAAATCCCATGTATCTTTCATTTGGCTATTTTACAACATCCAAGTTTGAAACTAGGTGGAAATATATGTTCTCCATGTATGTTCTCCACAGGGGCTTGTAGAAAAATTCAAAGTCAAGTGAGTAGTAACACAACAATGAATACTTCAAAGAATAATGAACCTGATATTAAGTGACTAAAATGGGTGGAGCTATTATTTCTTTTGTTGGATCACACAACATGATTAACAGTTTCTATATTCAATATTTATGATGGGTAAGCAGTTGTGCAGAGTTAATAAGGTGTTCATGAAAGGTGTCTATGAAAGAAAGATCTTTCATTTTTGGTTGGATTATACCTTTGGATGGGTATTACTGGTATTTCAGATAAAAAACAAAACTTGAGTGAACATTCTTGCATCAGTGACCATTTTGTTCTTGGATCTTGTTTAATTATTTTTGCATGAAATTTAGTCAAGGATAATAATCATTAACTGAAAAATAGATGCAGTATAACAGCTCTAAATTTCTGCTGCAATCTCTTACTGCAATTTTATTTGTTTACAGATTGGGCAACACATTGTGGCTGAACCCGGTTGTGATGATTAATAAATTGGAACATGTGAAAACTGTGTCATACTCTGGAACTCTTCAACAACTTATCCTGGGCGAGAAACTTGCAACTAAAAATCAACAGGTATGATCTTTTGAAAATATCTTCAAAGCATGTTAAATAGGGTGACACAAGGAACAGAAATTGTCCCCTCCAGTGATCATCAAATCGGCACAATGATTGACTAGGTCACAGAAGTAATCAATGTAACTAGGTCACAGTGACCTATTTAAACTCATCTCTTTATTGCTGCTATCTTAACTCAGTAAATCTGCTTGTATGCAAATATAGTATATAAGCTATCATGCCCTAGTTGGAAGACAGATTGACCTTCATTTGAACCATCAGTGCTAAAATAGCTTCTAACTAAGCTGGCATTTAAGCAGCAGCTCACACAGTGTGTCCCCCTCCAAGGAACTTTGATGTACAAGAAAGCCAATAACAATCTGGGAAGAAATGATGTGGTGTTATACAAGGCACACAGACTGTTTGACATTTGTATTCAGGCCACTATCATGGGGGTGGGGCAGGGTCTTTACTATTAATTAGGGTGTTTTTGAAATACATCAGACACCAGAGGGTAAGTGCGTTTAAAAGGATTAAGCACCAATTTTGCAAAGAAACGTTAAAAATTCACATATTGATAATAAATGTATTTGTCTTTCATGTCTACTAACTTTTCGATTGATGCATCCCCATCTGTGCCCATAAAACCTATTTGAACAGGAACCTAATTTATAGCCTACTTTTGAAAGCATACTTCTTTCTTGGCATCATTTCTGTGTGGAGTGTTATCATAGAGGCATTGAAAGGTAAAATGATGTCATATAAGTATGGCAATATACTTATGACGTCATGATATGTATTGTCCTTTGAATAGTGCCAGAATGACGTCAAACAATGCTACCCGTCTTTGAGCCTCATTTGAGGTCAAACAAAGTTCATGCTACCCATGCTATATTATTATGAATTTGACCTATGATGGGCTCAGAGAAGTTCAATATGTGATGAAAGATTATTTTGAAGGTCAAAATTACTAATTTTCAATGTCAGCAAAAGTAGATTATGAAATGGACATGAGAAAATACATTTGTTGCTTCCACACTAGTTTTGCACAATACAATATTTTTTATTTTGGTGAGTAATATTTATAAGTTGGTCACTGTGATCTGATTAAAAGTAAAATTGGTCACAAATTCAAAGTAATTTGAGAAGCTTTTCGTTTACACTCTGAAGAAGTCTTTAAGATTAGAATTTGATGTTTTGTTCATGTCCAATCCATGGTTCAAGGATTTTAGGCCACAACCTGCATTGTGCCAACTTTGCATGTGCATGCTTTTCTGACTAATAAAACACCATGACATCAATTCAGCTTGGTATTCATGTTCAAACTTTTGAATGGCTGAGATGAGTTTGATAATTGGTGACCTTGACCTTTTTCAAAGGTTACAGAATGAGTAATCACAGAGCCTGTGACTGTTTAATGTAATGTATGATGCCAAACTAGATGTGTTTATAATAACTCGGATGATATATTTGCAGCACTTGAAGCTTCTGTATGCCCTTTGCCAGGGAAAGATAGAGTACCCTGAAGTTCTGCAGGTTGAAGATGTTCCAGGCATGGGATACAAGTAAGAGTTATCTATTTATTGTATGTGTGATGCCCTTAATGTAATATAGTTTCTTCTGCGTCTGTTGCCAGACTGCATCTGCCACCACACTCTCCTCCGTTTTTTGACAAATAATATTTTGGCAGATATTAGTTACCCATGAGGGGCTTAGATAAGTTTAAAATTAGGTGACCTCACAATATTTTCTTTATCTTACACAGTATGTTTGTTCACAAATTTTAAAATAATATATGGTATCAGTGACCTACTCTAAGGCCATAAAGGTCACAACTTTCAAAATATTGAAAATCTAATCCTTTACACGTCTGAGTATCCATGGTAATTTATATAGGTGAACTTTTTGTGACCTTGGATCAAGGTTAAGATCATGACCAGCAGAAAATCAACTTGTGAATGCTCTATTTTCTAGGTCAGAGACTTATTTAAAGCCAAATAAGTCACAACTTCCAAAAATATGAGAAAACACCAGAGCCATATCTTCGAAATCAGCAAGATGTGATATTTTACAGAAATAGCGTTTATTGCCACTGCACCTATCCTGCACATTTTAAGTAATCAATGTACCAAGGTCGCAGTGACCTTTTTAAAGGCTAAATAGGTCAAAACTACCAAAATGTATGCTGAATTTTATATTATAAGGACATCCAAATATTATTTGCTTGATCAAATGTATTTTATACCAAGGGTAAGGTCATGACCTACATCACGACAACTTTGCTTGAGAGTGCCTTCCTGACTTTTTAGCTCATGCAGTGATAGGGGTTAATTTTCTGTCACTCTGTCCATCAACTTTGATCTTCACCTTTGAAACTGGACCAGTATAAACTTCAGAGTTTTTAATGCTTTGCAGTACCATTTACTGTTGTGATGTTAAAATTATATCTATTAACCCGCTTCAGTCTATATTTTGTTTTTATTGTATATTGCCAGTATTTGATATATTTTGAATAATTGTAGCATGTATGAAATGCCAGTGCCATACAGAACAGCAACTCTCACAGATGCTATGGAGCAAAACGTCATAGTCGCAACTGTTGATACTCCAGAATACTTCTTCCTGCAACTTGTATCTGCAGAATCTATGTAAGTAAACAATACAGATGAATTTGTAAATCTGAAGGATTAACTGCTACCATCTAGGAGAAATGGGAAATTGGAACCTCACCAGTTTGTGTGTAAAAATGACTTTTTCTTTACAATTAAGGCAATATTCATTAAACCAGTTATCTTTAATTTTGAAGAATGATATATTATATCACAAACTTCTTAAGTCAGCACAACTTGACTTCAGCACAACTTGACTGTTTTTGTTCTGTTTCCACTTTGTTTTCTTCCTCATTCATTACATTACATCAGGGCTCTATAATAAAACAATATGTCGGCCTGGAGAATATTTTGGCCTGAAATTTGTGACCTTGGATCAATATCAAGGTCATATCAAGCACAGGAGCAACTTCACTTGTGAATGCTCCATTTTCGGAAAAATTAAAGCATTATCAATATTACAGAACTGATATGATCTACCCATGAGGGGCTTGGAAAAGTTTGAAATTTGGTGACTTCAAGCTATTTTCAAGATCACAGGAGCCAATTTTGAAAATCACAAATGTATGATATTTTGCAAAACAAATACCATTTATTCCCACTACATATATTGTACAAAATAAGGTTGTTCTGAATTTTTAAGCCAGATAGGTCACAACCTTCAAAATATTTGGAAGCTGATCCCTTCCACATTAGAGAAGATTAGATCTTTGGCTGGGAAGTGATGCTATCTCTCACATGTGCAGCTGTTTCTCACTTATGCAGCTATTGCTTACTTTTGCAGCTATCTTTTCACTGTTGTAGCTATCTCTCACATGTGCAGCTGTTTCTCACTGTGCAGCTGTATCTCACTTATGCAGATATTGCTTACTTGTGCAGCTATCTTTCACTGTTGTAGCTATCTCTTACTTGTGCAGCTGTCTCACTCTTGTAGCTAGATCACCTGTGCAGCTGCCTCTCACTGATTTAACTACCATATTTACTCAAAAATAGGAGGAGAAATTAGGATCCAATGTTTGGGAGGGGGGTCATCTTATACATGATTATGGTCATTACTCTAATGAATATGCAGAGTGAGCAAAAGAAGGGAATAGCAAGACTGTTGGGGTCAGCAGAATAGTGTACCACATCATGAAAGGTATAATTTATACCTTGCATTTGTGGGTGGCCCAAAGTAATTGATGCAATTGGAAATGTGGTGTTATTGCAGGCTGGAAGAACTTCATCGGGACATCAGTGATTACATGGCAGTAACAATTATAAATTCTCATCTCATGCATAATGTAAAAGTGGGATCTCTGGTTATTGCCCAGCACCCAGAGGAGGACACGGATGAGCCGCAGGAATGCAGGAAGTAAGTCGAGCAAGTTCTAAAATAATATCGCATATGTACAAGACTAGCATCTAGAAATATATTTATGTCTGATCTGAATTTGCTAATCTCATTGAGGTACTGAAAAAGTAACTTCTGCTGACTGAGGATCTGTTCATCACAGTTTTTCTTTCTGTCCATTCATTCATCCACTCCACAACGGAACTCTGTTTCAGGGACCAAGTTTATTTACATATGAGGCATCTGAGCATACTCAGGGTTATTGTTTGCTTCATATAAGTTATTTTAGGCCATGTACATTTGAGCATTGGCAAGTTTTGACCAGTTGATTTATGATTTATTTTGAAATTTGAGAAAACCTTTTTCACCCTCCATAGCAGGATTTCTCTATCATAGCAGTCACTGCCACCAAAGGTATAAAGGTGCACACAGAATCAACAGCAAGTCATTGGTATTCTTAAAAATCTGGCTGTGAAAGAATATAAATAGATTTGTTTTATACTGGCAGTTGTACTTATTGGTCAGTTTATGTCATCATTTCACCTGAGCAATAATGCAGAACTTCAGCTTGTTTCCAATATCTGTTTTAAATGTCTCTGCCTGTACCCTGGGCATGATAGGGTGGACCAAAGCAAACATGTAATTTTTCAATGCAGAAAGCAACCTTTAAAACTTTCTTTGTTTGGAGAGCATTTATATTAGTGCTGTTGTTTGTTTATTAAGGTAATGATCCATTGCAGATGGTACCGTGGCAAAGTAATGGCAGTTGAAGGAGACAGTTATGATGTGTTTTTCCTGGACTATGGAGACTCTGCATGGGTAGAAAGAAAGATAGACAATTTATATCCCATGCCATCAAGGTTTCTCAACCACCCACAACAAGCCATAGAATGCTGCCTTGCTCAAGGTTAGTTTTTAAATGAAAGAGAAGTACGTACAAATGTCATAAAACATAAGAATGTCATAAAGAAAGATTGGCTTGATGTCTGTACATTGTGTGAATTTATCACTAGGTGCTATTATTTTTTTCTGTGCAGTGCTGCCACCACATGGAGAAAGATTCCCCCCAGGGAAGATTCCCACCAGGGGTAAATTGATATCATGTATGGTCATCAAGTCAATATTTTTGGAACATTCCAAACTGCAGTCTCAAACATACATATTTATTCTCTGTTTGTACCCCTGCATATCTTGGAATGTTTCAGAATGATGTTTCAACCATTGACATATCCTTTGAACATTTGTTTTATAGATACATAAGGTTGTAGGGGCATTGCAGGGGAATGATCCTTTGATATTTGGCTGCTGATTTCTGCTTACATAAGCTTTTGTAACATCAATCGTTGGGAGGGCTGGGAATGGTCCTTCGGGCTTTTGGGTTGCTAGGCAACTGTGACCAAGTTAGGCAGATTCCATCCTTATCACTTACATTGCACTCTATAGTCTCTATTGACCTACATTTAAACCAGTGCTAAAACTTATCTCTGACTTTGCTGCTGCTAGTATTAAGTGTTGTATAAAGTAAAGGCATTTAGGCAGCAGCTCACACAGTGTGTCCCCCTCCATGGAAACTTAATGTACAATAAATCCAATAACAACCTGGGAAGAAATGACAGAGGAAAAGCTATTATTTAGGAATCTCTCTTTAGCCATATGTACTGTTACTGTTGACACCACATGTTATTACAGTTCCAATTGTGACATTTGCCATAAGATATCTTGTTACTGTGCATGTTTTTTGATATTGTGTGTATTCTAAACAGTTAAAAATTGATTTTCTCAAATGTGTCTCTCTAACATAATATATCTTTCAGGATCACATTGGACAAATGACTGTGGCGATCAACTTCTTAAAATGACAAGGAATGAAGAAAACCAGAATCATGTTTTTCATGCAAAGGTATAAAGCAAATCTTAGCAAGTTGACAATTTTTATTTAATCAATTAGCCATATTGTGTAATGAGCATGAATGCAGCAAGTTGAAGTACTTGACGGTAACTTTGTAAATACCTGTCTTTCCTGTGTCCATCCGTTTGTCCTTTCTTCATTCCATTTGTTTGTTTGTCTGCTCCAATGCTAATAAGGTCTGTAAGGTATGGCAACCCAAAATGATGGTAATCTGCAATTGGCCTATTGCCAGGTATCTGTATTGTGCAAGTATTGGTATTATAAAATATCGGTATTGTACCACTAAATTTTTAACGGGGCCAATCCCAACCTGAGACTGGTTTGATGGACCATGACCTTCAACTTTTCAAGGTCTCAGGGACATTTCTTTTAAATCCCCATCATCACAATGTACTCGCGAACAAATGATAGCTTCATGAGACTTGAAACGCATAAGCATCTGGTGAAGACATCAGACTGGTTTGATGGACCATGACCTTCACCTACTTTCCAATGACTGGATCAATGTGTTGGGAGACTTCAATGTTGACATATTTGACAATTCCTGTGACAAAAAATCCATTATATGTTTTTTTCATAAATATGGTCTATCGTGGATAGTTACACAACCAGCTTCAAACAATAAGATGCTTATTGACCATATTTATTCCAACATTTACAAAATTAATTAATGTTGCAGAGACATGCTTCTTCTCAAAAGGCTATTTGTGCAGCATTATAAACATTCAAACAAATGAATGTTATTTGTATATATTTTTACAATACCTTAGAAATGTAGTGTACAGTATTGTAGTGATATGGTAGTGAATCAAATTACCGGTACATTATTGACATTCCTCCATAATAGAAATACTGTACTCATGTTGTACTACTTGATTCCATAAACATTTTTTGATAAAATAAACTTCTGTTTATATGAATATGACAGTTTCATACTAAATATATTCCACATTAAGAAAACACAATAATTATTTAGTTCTAAACATCTGCTAAAAAATAACCAACAAATTTATATTCAATACTTTGTGCAATTTTATTCAGAAGTTATGAATGTGAAACTTAAGGATTTGACATATTTACATATATTTACACTTCCTTGAATGTATTTATGGTACCTTCCATTCTTTGTCATCGCTGTTTTTGTACATAATTTGTTCAATGAGAAGGGTAAGAACACAACCAATTTAACAAAGGCTGAGGTTTGGTGCATCCCTGATGCCTATGTCGGAGAAATATAACATACCATGCTAATTTATATAAATCAAAATTCACAAGCTTGTCGACCATGCATGTGAGCAGTAAGAGGGAAATATCAGATTTTTGGGAAGAAAGCAGGTCTTCAACTTAATGTGTTGAAAATGGTTAGTAAAAAGGATTATATGATTGGGGTTTGAAATAAGGGTTCTGTTAATCTTTAAGCAAAAGCAGGTGACTTGATATATTATCTATAGTCCATTTGGGGTCATCTTGTCTACTACTTGGTAGTTTAAAGGTGCGTGGTCTCTATGTGACTACGGTATTCTCCAAGAAATAGTACCAGGGAAAGTTGTCAGTGCTCACTTTACTGATATAAGGAAAAAATTAATACTGTTCTGGCTCAATGACGTCATTTTGTAAGATTCCCCGTCTGCAACTTTGTTACAATGTAATCATAATAATGACGTCAGACTGAGTGGATCATGAACTTTTGACCCCAGCACTTGATTGAGCATATTGAATAACAATAGCTACAAACTTTATCAATTAAGTATGTAGATTCACTGGTCCAGTAAAAAATTGGTTAGTCCAGTCAATCAACAAAATTTAGATGGCCTAGTCACGAAGCCTCTTCACGATAGCCTTGTATTGAGTAATGCATGTTAAATGGATGGATGGTTTTGTCCTGTTCTCGGCCTGCAAAGCGTAATATGTGATAATATTTGGTAAATAGCTTTATTTATCATTTAAAAAGCAATTAATATCCGTTATTTCGAAAATACGAACATGATACTTACGTTTTACCGTAAATACTCGTGTATAAGACCATTAAGGTCTTATACACGAATAAGATCTTGTCATATAAGAATATTTACATTTCACTGTTAAAATGGCTGCCAAACTTGAATGGTAGCAGTGCCAATGTCTCGAGAAAAAAACGACTCGTCTTATATTCGGAAATTGGTCTTTCCAAGCAAAATAACTTCAATTTTGGGGGGTCATCTTACACACGAGTCGTCTTATATACAAGTAAATACGGTAAGTCAAATAGCATCCATTGCCGCTGCACTTATCTTCCACATTTTGAATAATCAATGTTTCAGACTTCTGGACCTTTCTATGTTATTCTGAATGTTTGTGTGAATTGTCTTTAGATCAAATATGGCCAGATTGAATGTGAGATTTCATGGGAGGGATGGCTTGAGTTGTCAGAATGTCTTCCCTCTGTAAAATTTTAGCTTTTTCTAAAGCTTTTTTCACAGCTTATAAATATTAGTAATTTTATGTGCATTTGCTAAGAAATGTACAGATTTTTTGGATACCCAAAAATAGCTGTACATTTTCCAATCCAATTCTAATTAACCATTTTAAAACGTCAGTCTGAGAGTTAAGTGCAAGTAATATTTAACCTCAGAAATTACAATTCTTAAAACATTTCAAACACGAGTCATAAAGAGTTGTAAACAATCTTTACATATATTGGAAAGATTAGTTCTTAAGAATTATGTTCTTTTTTTTTAATCAATGAAATAAAATCCCCTGTACTTCAGATTATGGGGGTGGAACCAAGCACAGTGGCTGGCCATCACAGGTACATGGTACAGCTGAAGAAATGGATGCTGGGATTTGAAATTGACATTTTACAGGAACTTGTAATCAATGGTTTTGCAGACATTTCCTCAACACTTATAAAGGTGGGTGAAACATAGCAATTTATTTCATCAGTTCTTTTTATAATGGAGAGCCCTTTTATTCGTGGGGGGGGGGGGAAGGAATGATCCTTTTGGCTTGTTGCCAACTGTGACTAAGTAGGACAATCAGTCTCTATTGTTGCTATTGACCTACATTTGAACCAGTGCTAAAACTAACCTCACTTAGCTGCTGCTGGTATTATAAAGTAAAGGCATTTAAGCAGCAGCTCACCCAGTGTGTCCCCCTCTGACATTCATCACAAGGTATCTAGTTTTCTTTGTAACAACATTTTGTGGAAACTATTCAAAATTTCTGGTTGCTTAACACTAATACCACCCCAGGAGTTGATTTACCATTTCTTATCACACTGGAGGAAAAAAACATTTCTGTTTGGCTTCAATTCTATTTCATATGAACTTTTGAAAGAAAGAATACAACAGTCAAAAAGGTTACAATTATAAGTCACAAACTTGTAGTAAACTGCTGTTATTCATAATTTCCTCAAAATTTTGCATTAATTAAAATAAAAATTACAGGAAATTTGCCAGAACCCTGATGGTGAAGATATTCCTGTCTTATGTGAGATGCTCCTTGGATCTAAGGATTCAGACACACAGGTACAACTGGCACAAAGGATTTATCAGTTAACAGCAAAGACAGCAAGGTAAGTGCATGAAGTCAGCACAAGGTCATTTAATGTTCTGACTCTCATTCTGCTGTTCTAACTCTCTTTCTGCTGTTCTGACTCTCTTTCTGCTGTTCTGACGCTCTTTCTGCTGTTCTGACTCTCTTTCTGCTGTTCTGACTCTTTCTGCTGTTCTGACTCTCTTTCTGCTGTTCTGACTCTCTTTCTGCTGTTCTGACTCTCTTTCTGCTGTTCTGACTCTTTCTGCTGTTCTGACTCTCTTTCTGCTGTTCTGACTCTTTCTGCTGTTCTGACTCTCTTTCTGCTGTTCTGACTCTCTTTCTGCTGTTCTGACTCTCTTTCTGCTGTTGCAGCTTCAGAGCTGCACTTTGTTTTATTCAGCATTTATTTATGCTTGGACATAAGAACTAGATACTATAACATGATAGTATGTAGGACAGGGAAAATGCAGCTGGGCGAGTGCTATGATCCTTTAGAAAGCAATTTGAAGGCACATCCAGAAAATATTCACAAACATAACATAAAGCAATGATCAACATAACTTTCATGCCATTGTTTCTCTCTGAATATTAATTGTCGATAAGATTCCGTATTTACTCGTGTATAAGATGAGGTTTTCGTAAACAAAACCTTAGTTAATGTTTGGGGGGTCCTCTTATACACAAGAGCAACCTGTGGACGAGGATTTACGCCAAATAATTATGGCACTACAAATTTCTCCACGTCCTAGACCTTAGCGTCAAAACAAAGAATTTTCATTACGTACATTCTTTTTAAATGATAAATAAAGGTATTTACCCAATATTATCACAAATTATGCTTCGCAGGTCAAGAATTTCTCCACGAAGTACCAGCTGATCATGTACGATGTACGTGACGTCCTCGAAATAACACACATCGGACATAGCGGATTGATTTTAATTGCATTTCAAATGATAAATAGATATATACCCAATATTATCACAAATTACACTTTGCAATTCGAGAACAGAACAAAAGCATCCATTATTGTGCAATATATTAATATTTCAATGCGAGTTACGATCGTTTTCGCGCCAAAAACAAGAGCTTCTCCCGCCTTTCAAAATGGCAATCTTGTGTTGCGTAAATCACCTATGCATGTCGTAATTCTATTTCTATTAAAATTAAATATATTATTTAATTATATCACGCTAGTATTGTGTAATGTATGTTAAATGGATGGATGGTTTTGTTGTGTTCTTGACCTGCAAAGCGAATTTGTGATAATATTATTTATCATTTAAAACGCAATTAAAATCGAACCGCTACGTCCGATGTTCATTATTTTGAAACGTTGAGATCAAGGACGTGGAGAAATTCTCAACGTAATTGTGATAATATTAAGTACATACCTTTATTTATCATTTAAAATGCAATTATAATTGATCCGCTACGGATATGAAAATTCGATTTGACATGTTGTCTGCTCCACTTTTGTCTCGTGGGCACCCAGAGCTTACAATGCTTTGTTTTGACGCTAAGATCAAGGACGTCACGTACATCGTATTACGTTTTACTTCGTGGAGAAATTCTCGACCTGCGAAGCATAATTTGTGATAATATTGGGTAAATACCTTTATTTATCATTTAAAACGCAATAAAAATCGATCCGCTACGTCCGATATCCATTATTTCGAAAATAAGAACATCATATTTACGTTTTACCGTAAATTCTCGGGTATAAGACATTAAGGTCTTATACACGAGCAAGATCTTGTTATATAAGAATATTTACGTTTCACTGTTAAAATGGCCGCCAAACTTGAATGGTAGCAGTGCCAATGTCTCGAGAAAAAAATGACTCATCTTATATTCAGCTATTGGTCTTTTCAAGCAAAATAACCTCAATTTTGGGGGGTCGTCTTATACACGAGTCGTCATATATACGAGTAAATATGGTAGATATTGTCTCATACTTGATGTTTCAAAAGAATGTTCAGCACCCGACATGTATGAGATGTTTTTTTGCAGAACTACTTTCACAGATCACACCTGTTCTGAACTATTTTCCTTTCTTATTTGGAACCAATGAGAGAGATCTGTTAGGCTGACCATTGCACAGACCTAAGCTTTTCACTTTATCTCAAACTTACCTACAAGAGATGGTTTGTATCATCAAATATGTTTTTCTGGCCAACAATATAAACTATGCTATGTCACCAATTTCTCAATGATGTCATCACATATATGATATAATGATGTCATTGAGAAGTAGGTGTGGCGCCATTTATATTGTGACACAACAACATGGATCCACGCTTGCTACAATGTTTACTTTGTTTTGCTTTGTATATGGAGTGGATAGCAAATCCAACCATCTGCAAATTTTGAAAAAAAGGTAAGAACAAGTGAGTGTGGTTTTCAGGTTGACAAATATCTCAAGTTGGTTCTGGTGGAAGGATCTGCCATGTTTTTACCTTAGTATAACTATGCTCATTAGTAAAGCTTATGTAGTTAGAGAGGAGCTTTTTTCTGTCTCTGAACTTCAGATTCCTTAAATTGGAAGCCAGTCAAAATGTATTCATGTTTTTGCTTTGTATTTCAGTGACCTGCAAATGTGCAGTTTTCACAGCTTGAGTCACGCACTGGGATATCTCAACCAGCCAGCTGTTATAGAATTCATTGTGAAGTGCTTGTCTCAGCTGATGAACAAACTGTAAGTCATTTACAAATTAAACTCTTGATATGGGATGTGGTGTGGAGGGTATGGTATCACACTCTGTTGGTGTTTCCTTCAACATTTTGCTGAAACATATCAGCTATTAAAGAAAGATTCCTAATGTTTACCACATTTGCAAAGACCAGCCATATTGTTACTGTTATTTATTATTCTCTCTTGACTGTAAGATCATAGCGATATGTAACCTGACATATTTGATTGAACTAGGGTTGACTCAGATGAGTAATCAGTGTATGTAGGTCGGTCATCAACATGATAATTAGGTTAAAATAAATGTGTCCATGTTTGAAAGGACATTCTCTGCGTTGTCGCCCACAGGGCAGATCTGACATTTTACAAAAAGTTGATAACTTTTTGTTTTGTTCAGTAACTTATGGAAATTAACAGTAATATTATTTCTTTATAATGTAAAATCCACCTTTAAAGCATTTGAAGGCAAAGGAAAAAGACATGATTTGTTGTTGTGAATCTACCATAAGTTTGAATAAGAGGCTTAATTTGGTTGTCCCTAACATTCATCTGAAGACATTTGAGGGTATTCTCAGTGATAGCACTGAAGCTTTTGAATGCTCTTCAAAACGATATTAGGATTAGTGCTTCAGCTAATATCTTCAAGTTGAGACTGAAAACGCACTTATTTAGGAAAAATAATTTCCTTGAACAAGCATTATATGAACAGTGACTGGTATCAGTGCTGTATTTTTATTTTTGTTGACCCACCCTGTAGGGGGAGGGGAGACCTTTTATCAGGCTCCGTCCGCAATTCCGTGTGTCTACGATTCCGCGTCTGAACTTTCCAGATGATTACAGGAGAACCGTTTGACGAATTACTTTGATATTGCACAGGATTATTCAAGTCCATGATATTTTGCATGGGATCGAATATGATTGACCTTGACCCAGTTCTCAAGGTCACAGGTCACATTTTGTGTCTCTGCAGTACTTGCTGGTTTCCAGATTATACACGGAGAACTATTTGGTATTTGGTTTTCATATAGAACTTGAGTTTGTGTCCCTCAACCCATATGGTATTTTCTTCAGGAAATGAAACCTTTATAACGTCATATAGTTTGTGCACTCTGACACAGGTGTCTGCTGCTGGATAAAAGAACATGTCCTCATAACAGTTTTGTCTTTTCACTAAATTCCACCTCATAATTGTCATAGTGTGGTAATGACATGATCCTAAAAGTATATGAGACCGGAAGAAAACAGAATTGGAACGAGAAGTCGTCTCGAGCCAAGGTAGGATAGTTTTTTTCAAAATAGTTTTGAAATAGCGTGTCCTACGCGTTTCGGCCTATGTTTGAAATCTAGGCTTAGATGCGTAATTTTCTTTACCTGGCTGTCATAGCATGTGAATGCTTTGAAAGCAAGACTAAAACTGATTCATTAGTTCCATCGTGGAACAGGATTAAACAGAGCCACTGTGACGTTATTGGAATTGGTTGCCACAGGTGCCGTTTGGGATGGTTACTAGGCAAAAATTGTGCACGAGATATAACATGGTATCTCACGTGCAAAGCCTGTCTGTTGGCAGGAGAAGGGTTGTGGATCTGCCTGAGGGCGAAACCTGGTCTGATTCAGTCTGAAAGAGACTGAATGATCCTAAAAGTGTTCATATACAATATATATATATATTCATTTACTAGGACCCAAATCTCATATCGCTACCCCATTACACCATAGTCCATGCACCCATTTAACTTTGCCACCATGGTGGGTCAACATGTGATCTTTGTTCTTTTATTCTTTAGGGAGAGTGTTATACCACAAAACAACCCAGATATAGCTGCAGACTGTCGAGTGGCTGTGATCAACATACTTCGTTTATTAACCAGGGTAAGTTTGTAAAAATATTTCCATGTGTTTGCAAGCTTATCTATCTTTGGGAATGGCGTCTGTATCCTCACAGCCCTTTATTTGAAACTTAATAAAAAAAAACATGAAAAATCGGCCATGTTGAATTTTCCCAAAAATCCATGATATACATAAAAAAAAGAAAAAAAAGAATTAGCTATTTATATTGAAATGTGACTTTGATTTTTCCCAAATTGGTGGTGATCTTAAGATTTTTACCCCTTTGTAAATTTTACAAAGAGGGGCTGGCTCTAGCCTATGTCCTTTTTGTCTCACCTGTGACTACTGTCAGCGAGACTTTTTGTCAGCCTGTCTGTTTGTCTGTCAATATTTAGAGCCAAGAGCTTCAGTGACTATTATAGATAGAGCTATATTTATCAGTGGGATGATACAACCACACTTCAGTGAGCAAATCAACATTTTCCAGTAAAACCTTTAGCATGTCTTTCATTTCAGCTATTATGTTATAGCTAAGATGGAAATGGTGCCCTTGTTGGTCACCTTGACCTAAACCGAAACACTGTACAAGGTCATGTGACACAATCTCTGAAAATCACGCAGATGCAAAAAGTTTACAAAAAATTAAGACAGCATTACCAAATTTAAACCAAGCAGTCCCTCCGTCAATATCTCCAAATAATGTCAGTGGCCTTTACCTAAATTTTGAGGTTATAAATGTGATTCCATCTCTGAAAAAATGTGTATAATTTGACATCAGTTATTGTGATTATCAATTTTTTGTAGTCATTGACCCCAATATCACTCAACGTCCCTTGCTGTCTATCAATTTTCCTATTACTCAATCTTCCATGTTATCACAATGACCCATATTATCATTCACACCTATGCTTTCCACTAAGTAACATATAAAGAGATATTTAAATCACACACTTCTGTTTGAGACTTCTTATAAGCTCTTAGTGCTGGAACTATGGTATAGGGCTCCATCCGTGTTTCAGGTCTGTCAGATGAAGGCTTGGCTGAGATCGGTACTCCGGTCAGACCGTCATGTAAGAGTCTCGATTTTATGTCTCAGTCTGGATCTCAGTGGGATGATGAGATGGAGGATTTTAACCCTAGGTTAGAGTCTGAATTTATGATTGTCATTCAGAACATTCATAATAATATGGGGGATGACCTCCCCATGAGAGAGGCTGAGAAGCAAAAGGTCAAGACTTTGTCTGAACGAGATTCAGATAAGTAACTGAGACATAAAAAGTCAGTAGTATTCCCACACTCTACATTGATGCAGAGTGCATTTGACATTCAGCATGAGGCGATGTGGGGGAAATCAGATGCAGATCTGTCAGACCCCACTTTGCTCCCTTAATGGTAAAACCACATTAGGTAAGCGGGTGGCTTTACAGTATAGGCCAAAATAATATTCACATTGGTCCGATGCGGTTCAACCTGCTCCACCAGAGGTAGGTGAGAACTTATAAAAAATGTATGCTGGTAAAAAGGAAGCCACTTTGCAAGTCAAAGTCGGACACCTCAAGCAAGTGGAGAAGGAAGGCAGGAAAGCATTGCTCACCATTAATACTAAGGGATAGCACCTTTCTTTGTTTTGGAACAAATGGGGGCGAGGTAGGGACTCAAGGTTTTCAGTCCCACCTCCTCCTTAGACTTCCTGAAAAGCTAGACTCTTTGGAGCGAGGTTCAGCCCCTTTTAGAGAAAGGGGCAGTCCTAGAGATAAAAGACCCAGGTTTAATGGTTAAATTTTACTCTCACATGCGTGGCTTTCATTCTGTGAGCCAGAAATATCACCTCAAAATTTAAACCTTCATATGTGGGTCTTGTCAGCAGTAAACTTGTACAGAAAGGATCTTCTCAGGAGGTAGCACACAGGGCAGCACAACCCGAGAGAAAGTCTTCTCTATCAGTCTACCCATAGCCATTATGAGGCATTCTCTCAGCTTATTATACAACAGTAATCTCTGGAGTCTGTCTCCATTCCATTGATTGCAGAGTATTTTTTATATATGTTCAGTGTAAAAAAGAGAGTCTACAACTACAGCAATTCATAGGTCAGCTCTCGTAGTAGTTTGGGGCATTTTTAATGGCTTCACTTTCAATCACCACCAAGGAAAAAATGTACACCCGATTAGGATTTGGTACACGTTTTGGAATTATTGATGGGACCTCAGTTCAAGCATCCCAGGTTTGATTCTATTGAACAGAAAAAGTTTACATCATGGAAAACTGTTTTCTTGTCAGCACTAGCCTCTGCCAAGAGAGCTTGCAAAATACATGCAATTACGAGGGATAAGAAAGGTTTTATTTTTTCCAGTGATGGGGCATATCTTCGGGCAGTACCTGATTTTCTTTTATAACACAGGCAGCCCCCAGACCAATACAAAATCTTTCTTTATTCCGAAACATGTTTTTTCAGGCCATGAATCCCTGTATGCCACATGCATATATTTACTTTAACATAGCCTGGTCCTAACATATGAATAAACTTGAACCAGTTTATTTAAAGACGAGTTTTGCACCAATTCGAACATTTGTTACACAATTCAGACATTCAATTGTGATGAAATGATATCACTGAAATGTATGAAAACCATCGAGACTTACATCCCGAAGATATACCATAATTGCAGAATTTGATGCAAAGTAGGTTAGATACCTGCCATTCAAACAGCAGTTATGAGCAAAGATGCACAGAGGAGCATGGAATCTGGCTGATGTCATGTCAACAGTCATTGTTGCCATCCTGATTGAAAAAGTGTCCCAACATTGAAAGTTACCCAACTAATTTTCAATAGTGCCTTTTGGGAAAGTAATGCCAAAGTGTCATATTTATACAAGTATTTGATATACAACATAAGACATATGCAACATAAGAATCTATGTTTTCAATTTCTTTTCCCATTGCAGGATAGTTCAGTGACAACACAGCAAGTTGTGATGGATGCTCTCTTGACTTTGGCACAAGAACAAATGTGAGTAATTTTTGCTTATTGAAATGTGGCACTGTTTCTTTGAATGTTCTATATTGATCTAAAATAGTTACGATAAATTGTCTGTGAATTAGATCAGAGAGCAGAGTGCAAGTGCACTTAATAGAGTAAAATTGGCTATGTCAATAGGTCAGTGAAATGTATTTAGTATTAAGGAACCTGGCTTTAGCCATGTATACCATTATTGTTGACACCACAGATTATTACAGTACTGATTGTGACATATTTGTCACAAGGTATCTAGTTCTTATCTCTGCATAAGTCATACTCCCAGGGCATCAAGCATTACTGTACTCCTAATGTTTTAGAATATGCTTTCTGTCATAGCTGTGTTATTATCTTTCAGATATAGGGAATATATCATAGAAAATAATGGACTTCACTGCTTGTCAGGGAAATTGGAAAATTCTGAACTTGAGGTAAGTGAATATATTACTGATGGCCAGTCCTGCAGTCACTGGTTTTGTGAGAATTGCCAGATTTTGAGTGCACTAAATGCTGTAAGGACCTACAACCAACTGGTTTGCAATATATGCTATGTTAATTTTTAATTGTGCCACACAAATTATCTTGAATAATTCACATTTTAGGTTCAAATGGAAGCAGTCAAGGTGATATCAAAGTTGTTGCTTACTGAAGATATGTGAGTATTTTTAATTATAAATAAACTGAAAATATGAATCTAATTGTGTTCTCTGTGGCTGCCAACAGTTTAAAAAAAAAAAAAAAAAAAAAAAAAAGCGGTTTTTGCAGCTTGTGTCCTTACATGCATTACCCTCCACAGCAGAGGTTCTGTTTCATATCAGTCCCTGCCACCAAATATATACAGGTGCGCACTTTTAAGTGGTTGCTGAAATAGGCTCAGTACAAAATTTCTAACCTTGAGGTCACTGCACTAAGGTCAATGGTGACATCACTAAGATTTGAAGGAATCTGAATTTTTGCCTCAATGTCTACCTCTGTATAAAATTTGAAACATATATTACTGGTAGTTTTGGAGAAGAAGACTTTCAAAGAAATTTTGACAGACGGACGGACAAACAGACATTTTCCCCACTCCTAAAGCTCTGTGAGTCTCAGCAGAGCTAAAAATGAAATGGAGCCAAATCTGTGAACTTTCTTACTATAATATAATTCTCAATTTGAAGTTAATGTGGAAATAATGTGAAAAAATTATCCGATATGAGTGTGAAATTAATTTGAAAATGTATATTTTTCAGAATTAATGTCTTGAATTTGAATGATTTTGACCCAAATTAAATGGGAATGATCTTGAAATATTAAGTAACCTTTTAAACGACATTTGTGTGACACAGACACTACCTGAGTTGAATAAAATGAAATTATGAAGCAATGAGACTTGAATATTAACCAGAAAATGGCCACCGAGCACTGATTTCCGAGGTCATACATACAAGGTGGTAGGGGGGGTCTAAAAGTTGATCGATTGGTCTTAATTTTTTTCTGTGGGTTTACTGCATATCAGAAAACATTTCTTTTAATGAGCAGCTTGATGTGAAAAAAGTTTGAAATATGAAACACCCTAACCAGTTCCTCTATGGTGATCCAAAGGTCCTGGGTCGATCCCCGGCTGTGCCGAGATTGAACTCATGATACAATTACCAACTGGAGTCATTTCGTGATTTATTTTGACATTTTACAAACCTTTTTAGGTCAAATATCAATCATTGCAATGTATTTAGTGTTAAGGAACCTGACTTTAGCCATGCATACTACAATTGGTGACACCACAGTCTATTGCAGTACCCAGTTCCTGTGCTTGTAATGATTCTCTGATCAAAAACTGATTATTTCTGTCTCACTTAATACTTGTTAATCTATGATACTTGATGAATAGCAGGTTGTTTATTCTATGATTAACAGTGATTGGAGACTGGTGAAGAAAAGTTTCTGTGTGGAGCGTATGTGTCAGGTCTTGCAAGAAAGTAGCCACAGTGATCTACTCATGTCCACTCTCTGTGTTCTTCAATATCTTGTTACCAGTGAAAGCCACATCAGGTACGTTCACAATAATTTGGATTTTGATTATTTTTATCTTGATGCTGACAAGCAGAAGGTGCTGAATGTGAAGGTATTTTTGACTTTTTAAAAAGCTGTGAAATGCAAATTCATTGGTGGGAGTGATTGGCAGGTATTGAGTTCATGTTATTATATTGCATACAAGTGTTAACCCATTGTCCTTGTAAATATTTGAGTGGATGGGTTATCATGTCAACTAACTGTGACATGACAATTCAGTGTGGCAATACTATATCTGCTGCAAGTCATGATATATAACTGGAATAAATTTGAAAATGACATAACATCCTGTAAAACAGAGAAAATCAACCTATTTTGATGCTAGGCACAAACAATAAAAAAAGGTCCACATTTCACTGCCTTACCTTCAAGAACTCTCACATCTGATTTGCATATTTGATAATGTTAAACAGGTACATTGAGACAATAAGGAAATATGGATGGTTGCAGATGTTATGTGACAAGATTCAGCTGAACGACATTGACCAACAGGTATGAATATAGCAAATAATACTATTTACAAACCCTCTGCAAGATTAAATGTTGTTGATAGAGCTCATAGAAGTTATGAGTTCCTGTTGTACCATTCCAGAATATAGTTTTTATTTGGGGGTGGGAGGTAGCAACCAGACTACAGGTAAGATTGTCAATTATGGTAAGGGACAATTATGTCAAATCCACATCATTGCAATAGCTCAAGAACAAATGATGGCAGCATCATGAGAATTGACTCACATAAGCATCTTGTGAAGACCACAAATGAGTTTGATGGACAGTGACCTTCACCTTTCATCTCAGTAAATGATGACAATTTCATAATACTTGTCACACATAAGCTATCAAAGGAAGTAGATGTGAACTATTATGTTTTTTTTTTTACAAATATTGTTTGGAGCGAATGTTGAACAGTAAGTTACCAGGGCTGAGGGTTGATGCATCTTTGATGCCTGTGTTTATTTATGTTTAATAGGTCCAGGAGCAGATGTTAATCTTGCTTCAGCAGATGGCAGAACGATGTTCTTTGACACGTGATGTCATGATTGACAGAAATTACAGAAGAGATTTCACAAGGTAAGTCTAAAGCCTGAGTGGTGCAGAAGTTATGAAATTTCACCAAAATTTATTTTAAAAAGTTATAGCAATATGGATATTATGTCAACCATCACATACATATTTATGTAGATTATGTAATGTTATAAATATATAACTGCTTTCTCATTCTCCCAAGTTCAGAACTGTTTAAATCTTTTTTGTAAATTCATTCATTGTGGAGATATTGCCCCAAAAAATATGTTCCTTTGGCTTGGGGGAGGGGGGAATGATTCTTATAGCTTGCTGCCAACTGTGACTAAGTCAGGCAATCAGATCCTTATCACTTGCACAGCACTCTATAGTCCCTATTGTTGTTAATGATCTACATTTGAACCAGTGCTACATCTAACCTCTGACTTAGCTGCTACTATAAAGTAAAGGCATTTAAGCAGCAGTTCATACAGTGTGTCCCCCTCCATTGTTGCTATTGACCGACATTTGAACCAGTGCTACAATTTACCTCTGACAGGCCATGGGCTGTGGCAGTTGGTTAGAGCGCCAGCTTATTAGCACCAGTTCCTCTATGGTGATCCATAGGATGTGGGTTTGATCCCCTGCCATACCGACCGAGATTGAACTCACTATACCATTTCCGACATGAGCTGGGGCCTGTGCCTAAAGGGCTAACCTGTTGTCCTTGTAAATCTGTGACTGGGTGGGCTGTCATGTCAAGGACTTGTGACATGACAATTCAGTGATGCAGCACTATATCTGCTACAAGTTGGTCTCATGCAAGCAGACAGGACCAATGTGAACAACACATATGAATACTGATATAGAACAAAAGTATTCAGGAAGAAAAATGCACAGAAAGCGTACAAATACAGATATACATGGACAAGTCGGATGTATTACAGACAGAACATAATGATAAGCTGACCAATATAGACGTTCATCTTCTGTTCATGCCCACCAACTACGTTCCTTGTTCCTGACCCACTCATTATGTGCAAGAAAGACAGTGCGAACTGGCCATTTGGCCTCCGTACAAATTTTACCAAGTTGAAAACATTTTGCGGACCAAAGTGGTCTTTCCCGTACTCCTCAGGACCCAAAACGAAGGAATTTAGAAGGAGAAATGAATAAGGCGTTAAAGTTGCGTTTGAGTTGTGTAGACTTCCAAATTCATCCCTAATGTCCAAATTTTCCTGTCTGTTTTTATCCGCTTTCCCCATCCGTTAAAGTGAGACCACCACTTAAGATCTCTTTACACCACTGAAACAAGACATCTTTGGCACCTCAAGTTCTTCCCATTAACAGCCACAATATAATCCATTACACCATAAGGCCAATATTTCAGGTTTTATATGATCACTGATTGCAATTTAATTTATTTTGACAATAGCTTTTTGTGACTGAATGGAGTTGAGGATCTCTTTTGTTAAAACATGTAATATAAGATTTACATGTGTCTCTTCAATCTCATATTGCCACCTGAGTCTGCAGCTCCAAAATAAAGTTTCACATCAGGGTTTGGCATAAATGTGCTTATGAGTTGGAGCTATTTTTACCTAATGCAGCTCTGCATTAGCAAATTTTAGCCCAATTGAGTTGTGTGAGGATTTGTTTGGACAGTATGAACCCTAATACTCATATACAGATCTTATTTGGACAGTCTGAACCCTAATACTCATATACTGATCTTATTTGTACAGTCTGAACCCTAATACACATATACTGAACTTATTTGGACAGTCTGAACTCTAATACTCATATACTGATCTTATTTGGACAGTCTGAACCCTAATACTCATATACTGATCTTATTTGGACAGTCTGAATGAACCCTAATACTCATATACAGATCTTATTTGGACAGTCTGAACCCTAATGCTCATTTTTAGATCTTATTTGGACAGTCTGAACCCTAATGCTCATATACAGATCTTATTTGGACAGTCTGAACCCTAATACTCATATACAGATCTCATTTGGACAGTCTGAACCCTAATACTCATATACAGATCTTATTTGGACAGTCTGAACCCTAATGCTCATATACAGATCTTATTTGGACAGTCTGAACCCTAATACTCATATACTGATCTCATTTGGACAGTCTGAATGAACCCTAATACTCATATACAGATCTTATTTGGACAGTCTGAACCCTAATACTCATATACTGATCTCATTTGGACAGTCTGAAACCTAATACTCATATACTGATCTTATTTGTACAGTCTGAACCCTAATACTCATATACTGATCTTATTTGGACAGTCTGAACCCTAATACTCATATACTGATCTCATTTGGACAGTCTGAACCCTAATACTCATATACTGATCTCATTAGGACAGTCTGAACCCTAATACTCATATACAGATCTTATTTGGACAGTCTGAACCCTAATGCTCATATACAGATCTCATTTGGACAGTCTGAACTCTAATACTCATATACAGATCTTATTTGGACAGTCTGAACCCTAATGCTCATATACAGATCTCATTTGGACGGTCTGAACCCTAATGCTCATATACTGATCTCATTTGGACAGTCTGAGCCCTAATGCTCATATACTGATCTCATTTGGACAGTCTGAATGAACCCTAATACTCATATACAGATCTTATTTGGACAGTCTGAACCCTAATACTCATATACTGATCTCATTTGGACAGTCTGAATGAACCCTAATACTCATATACTGATCTTATTTGGACAGTCTGGATGAACCCTGAATGAACCTAATACTCAGATACTGATCTCATTTGGCTAGTCTAAACCCTAATATGCATATACTGCTGTCATTTTAACAGGCATTAAAATGGAAAATATCCATTTGATGCATCCATCCATTTGAAATTCCATCCGTTTGAACTTCATCCATTCATTTGAATATCTTTTGGGCTCTCTAGCTTGCCAAAAAAATGCATAGATTTCCCTCAACCATAAACATCTATTATTCACAAAGTGCGGGAGACCTAGAGTCAATGCTCTTGCTTAAAAGTGTTACCAAAATTTCACTCTAAACCTTATGATTTTTTATTTTATCTTATCAGCTTATATAACTAAAGGTTCAAAATGGTTAACACACCTGTCTGTGTGGGGTCTGTCAGTTGCCTTGTCCTTCTTAGATCAAGCCATCAACTTGCCAGGCTTGCCGCGTTTTGTTCACAATATATGTCTTGGGGTGGGGTGGGGATTCGAATATGTGACTGTTAACTGATATTGACGTTTTATGTAAACATTACACAATTGTTAGACATTAAACAATTGTTAAAAAAAGACCTCATGGAATTTTTTAAATATTTTTTTTGCCAGGTTGTTGGATGATGAGAGGCTTAGCGAGCTAAGCTTAAATTCCTTGCACCTCCTACTAGATCTGCTATATCTAGAAGAGGATATCGAAGATTTACCAATACATATACAGCCACACATAAATGATGAACAACTCCAAGAAGGTATCAGGTATGTATCACAGGAGTAATCATTGGTAAATTACTTTGAATGTGCAAATAATTTTTACACCAGGCTAGATAAGACATTGTTATTTGAGTGGGGTAGGTTGATGGGTAACCTGAAATTAGTAGTACTTTTTAAGTCAGCACAAGCTGAGTTTATGTATTTTCTCGATTTCCATTGCGACTGCCACTGCAGCACTTTGTTTTCATTATCATTCCTTTATACTTGGACATAAGGATGAGATACTATAACATGATAATATATAGGCCAGGGAAATATTTTAAGATGTTGTGCAGGCCATCCAGAACTTTTAGACGCAACATAAAAGTTGCCAGCGTTTCTGACTTCATGCAGCCAATTACAGTTATTTTAACTTTTGTTTGAAAGTTATATTAGGTTACATAATATCAGGGACACTGGGGGGGATTCATCCGTGGTTGTTAGTTACCCATGTTTATGTCATTGTGGGGGGGGGATAAATCCTTTGGTCCTTAGTTGCTGGTTATATAAGCTTGTGTAACATCAATCAGGGGACATTGAGGATAGAGGGCAAAGGCCACATTACACTTTATTGTTTGTCATTTGCAGACCATTACCATTACCAGAGCCAATAAAATCATCAGAAAGTTCCAACCAGATTGAACTCAGGTAAGTTGACATCTTATGACCTTCACTTGAGGATGTAGTAACAATATGTTTCAACCAACTGGAGTCATTAATTGATTTATTTTGACATTTTACAAAACCTTTTGGGGACCAAAAATTATTTAAAGCATTCATGAAACCACAAAGGGCACAGGCAATTTTATAGAGATTTGGGGTATGCTTAAATGATATGTGGCCACGAAACTGTGGTACAAGCAAGCTATCTCACTAAAATCAACCAAAATACACTGACCATGGTTATCTGTTTGGCTGAAAATGCCAAGTACTGTCTGTACTCTTTTGACCACCAGGTGGCCACATGTATACAATAATGTGACCTTTATTGTGGTTTATTAGGGTTTTTGGCCTGTATCATGGGACAAACAGTAATGGATAAAATCTCCCCATAAAGGTGTCCCACTGTTAGCAGTTGCTTGCACAAGATCACTGGTCAGTTAAACAAAGTTTGTTGAGAAAGTGTCCAATGGATGATTTGAATTTTAACAGAGGATAGGACCAATTGCAGGCCCCGGGGCTACCAGATCCTCTGTTTGGGCTAGTGAGTGTTGTAGTGGCCCAGTTGGACAACCATATTTCTGGTCTTTTAGTAGCCAAACTACTTTGAATTTATTCTTATCCTTGAAGATGAGAAGATTTTGATGTTTGATGACTTTTAGATATTTTCAAGGTTGCATGAGCTAATTTGTAAAATCAGAGAAATACCATATTTTTCAAAATGCATCTATCACATTTACTCGTGTATAAGACGACTCGTGTATAAGACAACCCCCCAAAATTTAGGTTATTTTGCTTAAAAAGACCAATTTCTGAATATAAGATGAGTCTTTTTTTCACAAGACATCAGCACTGGTACCATTCAAGTTTGGCGGCCATTTTAACAGTGAAACGTAAATATGCTTATATAACAAGATCTTACTCGTGTACAAGACCTTAATGGTCTTATACATGAGTATTTACAGTAAAACATAAATACGATGTTCGTATTTTCAACATACCAGATATCAGACTTAGCGGATCGATTTTACTTGCGTTTTAAATGATAAATAATCGATTTTGATTGCGTTTTAAATGATAAATAAAGGTTTGCAGGCCGAGAACAGAACAAAACCATCCATCCATTTAACATGCATTATGCAATATGAGGTCGTCATTTTAAAAAGCGGGAGTGATGGGGACAAGCTCTTATTTTTGGCGCGAAAACAATTGGAGTGTATCAACTCGTATTGAAATATTAATATATTGCGCAAAGTTGGATCCCCGACACAACCTAAATATGTAGACTTGGGGATCCATCATCGGACAATATATTAAAATTTCAATGGGATTGAACACGCTTTGAATACGCTCCCATCGTTTTCGTGCCAAAAATAAGAGCTTCTCCATGTCACTGCAAAATGACGAACTCGTATTGCGTATGCATATTAAATGGATGGATTGTTTTGTTCTAATATTGGGTAAATACATTTATTTATCTTTAAAACGCAATTAAAATTGAATCCCTACGTCCGATGTCTATCATTTCAAAACGCTTTGTTTCCACTGATTCCAATTATCAGTATTCACAGTTTTGCATTTCGTCTTTGTTTCCACTGCTTTGAGTCGTGTCTTCCCTTTTTGACAGAAATGCTTTCACACGCAG
Organism: Amphiduros pacificus; assembly: GCA_949316495.1. NCBI lineage: Eukaryota > Metazoa > Annelida > Polychaeta > Phyllodocida > Hesionidae > Amphiduros > Amphiduros pacificus. Next base: position 49,047,487 of record OX439001.1, on the reverse strand, counting down.
TTCGATTTTAATTGCGTTTTAAATGATAAATAATGAAAACACTTTGTTTTGACGCTAAGATCAAGAACGTGGAGAAATTCTCTTACTTCTTGGAGAAATTCTCGACCTGCGAAGCATATTTTGTGATAATATTGGGTAAATAACTTTATTTATCATTTAAAATGACGACCATGGATCGTTATTTATATATGAAAGTCTGTAATGAAAACGCTTTGTTTTGATGCTAAGGTCAAGGACGTGGTGAAATTCTCGACAAATTTGTGATAATATTGGGTAAATACCTGGCCAAAAATCACTGTACATAGGTTGCCCTCGTGCAACAATAACTGAGGGTTTTGGTACGAAAACCTCGTCTAATATACGGTCATTTACGGTAATATCATTTATTGCCACTACTTGAATCCTGTAAAATATGTTTACATTTTTTTTTAGAATAATTTGATAATATGTAAAAACAATATCTGTGACAGTAAATGCTCTGTAGGGTTTGTGCCAGGGGGGGGGGGGGGGGGGGGGTCTAAAAGTTGATGTGGGTTTACAACATATCAGAGAACATTTCTTTTAATGAGCAGCTTGATCGGGAAAAAAGTCCCAAAAATGAAACACCCTAATTTGTGTCTTTGTCATTTTGGTAATTCTGTCATTTATATATTGTTTTATTTCAGATTGCATGCACCAGTCCAGTGGCTGCAAGACAAAAGAAATGTGGTTCTCAGGATTAAAGTACCAAACGTCAAACAAGAAAACCCAGTGAAGCTCGACAACAACATGTTGCGATTTTAGTGAGTGTCAAATACAGTTTGAAAATTTTGTTGCAGCCAGAATTATTGTTTTCCTTCTCTCATGTATTAAAATTAGGTGGCAAAAATGGCCCTCTTAGAGCAATACAAACCTTGACTTGACAAAATGCAACATTATTTTCATTTGTTTCATAAATATTTTAAGAAAGTGCCAAACCGAACTATTTTTGGTGATTTTATAATTTTAACTAATACTAATCATATAGGAAACCACAGGGATTGTTATCTTTTTGATAACTATTAAAAAACTATTAATAATGTTAGTTAGGTTTGTACTGTTTACCAAAACCTTACAGCCAATCTCTGTGCCGTTTAGAAAAAGACAAATCTGCACTGGATCAAAAAGACTTTATTGAAAAAACCTTAACTGGTCAAAACAATAACTCGCCTTTGTGAACAGAGCAATAAATATATGTAAATTGTAAACCACTTTTGTCTGTGATATTTTACTTGGTGGTGCCTTATATGTGGTCAAAGTTCTTGTCAAATCTGTGCAGAGCTTTGGTGTTATTTGTATGTTAATGGGTGCTAAATGTGTTCTCAATGGTTTTCAGTGCTGTAGCTGATCAGAAGGAGTACAAACTGTGCCTCGTTTTGTATGAATTAGTCTCCAGATATGATGTAGAAAGGAAAAATTCAGAAGTACTCATCGGTCTTCGCAAAAAATCCAAGGGAATCTGGCCAAGACTCACACAGAACAAAGTTAAGGTCAGTTCATAATAACCGAAGAAAAGCTGATCAACTTGTGCATGAATAGATAGTACATCGGTGGTACATATATATCCCAGGCTTATTGCTTTATGTTCCTATAAACAGATATATAAATAATACTAACTTATTATCTCACCAAATTGCACTGATTTTATATTATGAAGCACAGAAATTTGATTGCCAAACTTCAAATCTTTGTCCCCTGATCAGCAAAGTTGGCAAGCCCTGGCATCCAAAGTTATGTTGGCACAATTAAAGCCGCCTAGCATGCTATTCTGATTGCTTGGAAACAGGAACACTCTCAGGGACAGCAACACTCTCAGGGACAGCAACACTCTCAGGAACAGCAACACTCTCAGGGACAGCAACACTCTCCTCATCAATATTTCTATGACCTTGTTGACCTGTCTGGGCCACACAGTAATTAAATCACAATAACATGACAGTGTCATCAAATATGGCGTTTTAGCACAGGGTGTTAATCGGACCAAAATTATGACATAAAACTTAAGAAATGTATTTGTAAGTATGGAAAGATGGTGAGTCGATGGACATTTTGGGGGTTCAAATTGGTGTTCAAGAACCTCAACCATGAAATCCCTCTTTTGGAGTTGGAACTTGTTCATACAATACTTTGGGATCCAGCACCCATTTCTGGGTTTTTGAACATCGTTCAAACTGTTGATTCAATTCAACTCTGGGGACCTTCCTCTGATCTGATTAGATAATGGCTGTGATTGGTCAGTTTCTGTTGCCATAACAACCATGTCGCCAACTTGGCTTATGTGCATGATACAGCCAGAACGGTTTGACATTTAGCTTAGATATTGCACACATGCACTCCTGATGACCTTTCCCCAATCTTTTTAGGTTATGGCAGTGATTGTGTGGTTTTTGTTGCCATGGCGACCGTCCAAAATGGGACTTAGAGTCAATGTTCTCACCCCAGTAATTATGTGTACCTATGAGTAGAAGCAGAGTAGTACATCGTAACAAATTCATTTCTTTCTTTGTTTGATCATTATTAAGTGTTAAATTGATGAAAATTCTTAGTTAGACAGTTTATGATGAGGGCTTTCTAAAATTATGTAAAAAAATGAAGTTTGAAAAGAAAATTTGCTTTCATGGAGAAAAATAGTGCTGTGTAATGATTTGTCAGCAGGTGTTTTGGTGAGAGAAAAGATATCGTTTTTTTTTAATGTCCTATTAATGCATTTAACTTGAGATTTTCTTGCTTGACATGCCTTCTTTATGTTTTTTTTTAATGAAAATTGGCGAATTTTACAATATTGTAGAGCCTAAGATTTAGCTCTTGACATTTTTATTAAAGAAGTTTGATTGCAATCGGCAAGTCTAATCCTCCCTGCAATAGGGGCCTCAATTACTGGGATGAGACCCTCTTGTTGTTTTTTTTTTTTTTTTAATATGTTGCAGCAAATCAGCAGCAAAGTGGGAAAAATCTAATGGAAAATACATAGAATTTGTCTCGTGAAAATACAACATCTTTCCTACTAACTGACCTGTAGTTTCAATGATGCCAGAATGACAGAAAATTTCCCCCAATCACTGCAGATGTTATGCAAATGCATAGCTAAATATTTTCTGAAAAGAATTGACCAGTTACTGATTGGTGGAATTTGATTGAATCTTGATTATTATTTGGTTAAGTGATTCATTTTGATGACTGGTATCAGGAACAGACCTCTATTTTTATTGAATAATAACAGAATTTTGATCATTATTCTGTTTGATACATGGAGTAAGCAAAGTGAGGCAAAGATGAGGTCTTACTGTGAAATCGATTACAAAATGGCAAAAATGGCAAATAGTGAATTGTCTCTCACATGTACAGACAAGGGCAATAGTGAATTGTCTCTCGCATGTACAGACAAGGGCAATAATGAATTGTCTCTCGCATGTACAGACAAGGGCAATAGTGAATTGTCTCTCGCATGTACAGACAAGGGCAATAGTGAATTGTCTCGCATGTACAGACAAGGGCAATAGTGAATTGTCTCTCACATGTACAGACAAGGGCAATAGTGAATTGTCTCGCATGTACAGACAAGGGCAATAGTGAATTCTCTCACATGTACAGACAAGGGCAATAGTGAATTGTCTCTCGCATGTACAGACAAGGGCAATAGTGAATTGTCTCGCATGTACAGACAAGGGCAATAGTGAATTGTCTCACATGTACAGACAAGGGCAATAGTGAATTGTCTCTCGCATGTACAGACAAGGGCAATAGTGAATTGTCTCTCACATGTACAGACAAGGGCAATAGTGAATTGTCTCTCACATGTATAGACAAGGGCAATAGTGAATTGTCTCTCACATGTACAGACAAGGGCAATAGTGAATTGTCTCACATGTACAGACAAGGGCAATAGTGAATTGTCTCTCACATGTACAGACAAGGGCAATAGTGAATTGTCTCTCACATGTACAGACAAGGGCAATAGTGAATTGTCTCTCACATGTACAGACAAGGGCAATAGTGAATTGTCTCTCACATGTACAGACAAGGGCAATAGTGAATTGTCTCTCACATGTACAGACAAGGGCAATAGTGAATTGTCTCTCACATGTACAGACAAGGGCAATAGTGAATTGTCTCGCATGTACAGACAAGGGCAATAGTGAATTGTCTCGCATGTACAGACAAGGGCAATAGCGAATTGTCTCACATGTACATACAACAAACAAATGACACTTCAAAAGGCTTCTGGTAAACCAGGCCTAAATTTCTTCTTCCACTGTTGCCAAATTCCAAGCCATATTGTTTATTTGTAGCCATTTTAGGGGAAATTTGAGAGATTAAGCTTTCCAGTTAATTCTGGGTTACATCATCACAAGAGTGGAAGTTGATTCCAGAATTTTAAGGGGTTCCTGACAAACATAGTCCTTATCTGTATTAAATCACAGGATAATATATTGTCAGGCTCATAAATATATTTCTTGGGACCAATATTGTAACTACCCCTCCAATTGTCCTTCAATATTTATGTAAACCTTTTAAATATGAAATAATGTAGAAAATCTTTGATTTTTCAGTTACCATACATTATGCGAGATTTTGAAAACTTGATGGAAAGTTCAGAAGAGGATAGCTCTGATGAAGAAGAAAATCATTCAGATGAAATGAAGTCCCCACTACATATTCTTCAGTACAGTAAGTATCTTTTCGGATTTGTGTCCCCAACTTCACAAGTCTACTTGTCCACCAGTCATGAGTGAGTGGGAATTTAAATCATGTGTCAATGTCTCAGATGAATTCAACACTACCATGGCGTTTTTGGATATTAACAATTAGAAACCATGTTGTGCACTTTTTGAGAAAATTTATGGGTAATCTTTTCACTGTTATTGGACTTTCTTCTGTGCTCATTCTTTATCTGCTGTAAATCATTTCTGGATGTTCTGGATGTTCAAATAAAGAAAATTCAAGTGCAGAAAACTTTCTAGAGGACCATTTTACCTAGCAGGGGATTTCCCAGAAGCAGAAATTAGATCAAAAATAAGAAAGAGATGAAGGGTTTAAAAATTATTATACATTGAAAATAATTAATATCTTTGGCTTATAATACACAAAGAAAGATTTTACCACATGACAATAGTAGTCCGCCTCCATTTAATAAGTGTATATCATGCACAAGTCAGAGAAAATGTTAGTTAAACACTTTTTAGATATGCATACGCAACACAAGATCACCATTTTGAAAAGCAGAAATGACAGGGAGAAGCTCTTTTTTTTTTAAAAACCGATCGGAGTGCCACCACTGTATTAACTCGCATTGAAATATTAATATATTGTGCAATGATGGATCCCTGAAACTACGTATTTACGTTTTACTTTTAAAATGGCAGTATGGTACTACCTTGAATGGAAGTAGTGCCGATGTCTTGAGAGAAAAAAAGACTCGTCCTATAATCAGAAATTGACCTTTTCATGTTGATTTGGGGGGTTGTCTTATACATGAGTCGTCATATATTAGAGTAAATAGAGTAGGTCACAATGACCCATTCAAAGGCATGCTGAACATTATATCTTGTATTTGTAAGTACATCCATATATTATTTGCTTTCTGTATTTCTTGTCTAAGTTAAGATCATGGCCTACATCTTGATGGCTTTGCTTGATAATGCCCATTTGACCTTTTTAATCAGCAATATAAATATAATTTTGACTAAATGAGTAACCTCTGACAGGGGGGTTTAAATGAGTTTGATATTGGGTGAACTTGAACTATTTTCAGGTCACGGAATTTTCATTGAGAAAATCACCAGAACACTCAAATTGCATATATCAATACCAAGATACATAAGATATTAAGTTTTTAGCTGACTTTCAGGTTAATTTAGGTCAAGGTCAAGATAATTGGTAACAGGTCCTCATCTTTGCATGTGAGCACACTTTAGATGGTTAATGTAATGTTATTTCAAAATAATCTGCCATATTCAATAATTGTGTGAGGGGGTTAGAAGATTTTGACATTTGGTGATATTTTAAAGGTCACAGGAGCTAATTTTAGAATCAGATAAATACCATATTTCATATAACACCAAATATCACTTAATGTCACTTCGTGTATCCTGTATAATATGTTTGTGATTCGGAGAGTAATTTATGTAACTTAATCTTACAGCACAACAGAGACTGGCATAGTTGGGTCAGATAGTGCATGACCTTGGATGCAATAAATGCTGTGTTGACTTCAATTTTGTTTCACTCACAAACTATCTTGTCAAAATTGCTGCAAAGTTAGGCTCAAAATTTAGACTGCTGACTGGAGAATTCACTTATCATGTTCCAAATATTGACTCTGAATAAGCATTTAGATCAAGTTTCCAATAAGTCTGTGCTAAATTTCAAGATCATATTAAATTTTATTTATCACAAACTTGTTCTGAATACCGGGCCCTTCTTAGATTATCATTTCTATGTGATAATGCAAATGAAAGATTCCCAGTCACTCTTCAAAATGAGTAGGATATTGAGCAAGTGAGAGCCCAAGACAGTGCCTGAAAAGGTTGGTAATACAAACAAATTAAAGCTATTGAATGTTAAGGAGCAAGACAAAAATGTGAGGATTCTTAGTCAGCAATACTCACTCACATCACCACATCAAGCTGCTGTCAAGAATCATAAAAGATCAGCAAGTCAGATCATAACACTGATGAATTATTTTTATTCCTATTCTTCAGGGCACAAACCACGTGCGATGCTACCTCCACCCCCTGAAGGCAGAAAAAAGACCCATCGACAGTTCATGTTCAAAAGGGACATGACAAGCTCTGATTCCTCATCCTCCACAGAATCAGATGAGGACTATGACGTGGACATGAATGAGGATGAAAAGAGGTATAGTCTCTTTTCACTTCAAGGATGAAGAAGACGAATGATGAAGAAAACAAACACAATAATACAAAGACAAGATATCTTCACATAGAGAAAATATAATTGTCTGAATGTGTGTTGATTCAAGGACTGTCACATATACAGACATTTTCTTTTTCAAATGCATTTTTAGGCAATTGCGTTTCATGCTCGCAATTTTGCATGATATAAAAGGGAAAATGTCTTCCTAAATTAGGTTTACCTGCAAAGAAGGAAAAGATGCCCCTCACCTTTGGGAAAAATATATTAAGAACATAACAATTCACATGCATTACTGATGAATATAAGTTGTTGAAGAAATGCATGTCAAAATTATATTATACAATCCTGAATTGCTGCAAACAACTCAAGAATACCATTTTGTGAATTAATATTTTGTGAAAACTGTTTCTCTTGAAATGAAATTTGGTAGACAAAAATGTCACATTTTTCATGTTTCTTCCAATGTACAGTTACACATTAGTTATATATTTGTGTAATTGCACCATGATGAAAGATATTATTTTAATGTAAGTTGTAATTTTTCCCCATGTTACCAAATGATAAAGTCATGAGATTGCAATATTCACAAAGGTTTCTATTTGTTCTAATGTTATTTTTATTTCCATGTAGTGTGTCCAATACAAGTTCAATAAATATTCAAAATATTAAAAACTATTTTTCAACTTTCTGTTTTTTGTTGAATAGTTGTGTTGTTTACCCCCATCCCTAGCTCAGAGACAAAATAAGGGGTTCTTGATTGATTGGCAACTGTGTCTATAAGTAAGTTTTCCTGAGTGCAAGTACTTTTTGGGCACTTACTAGCAGCATCACACACAGATAACAGGTCACAGGATATAATGACAACCATTAAATAATGCAATGAATTTTTTTCACCTCCCTTCACATATCTGATTGCCAAACTTCCTTTTTATTTCCAAATTACACAAATCAAAATGAGAAAATCTGTTTTACTAGGATCACAGGGAATTAATTTTCTTCCCAATGAAATGAAATAAACAGCTAAAAACAAGCCTACTCCTGTTTTGTAATCTGTAGAACTTATTTTCTTGTCTTCTTCATTTCTCATGAAAACTATCATCATAGGAATTCAAGACCCACTTTTTAAATTTGCCGAAAATCAATTGGGGGGGGGGGGGGGGGGGGGGGTAGGGCATTGGAGTACTTTACAGACCAGAAATTCAACTAAAAATGAATAAATTATCTGTACCAAAATTCACTACTGTGGAACTCATGGAGGTGACTATGTCAACCTTGAATAGAAGAATTACTTTTGTGACTATATATAGACCTGAGCCCTCAAAGAAGAATAACTATACCTATTCAAAATTTTATGATGACTTTTTCGATGTGCTGGCTCATTATACCACTTATCAACACGAGGTTATCTTTCTAGGTGACTACAATTTCCACATGAATAAGCCTGATAAGCCCGAGGTGATAAAATTCAATGAGCTCCTATAACTCTTCTCCATGAATCAATGGATTCATGAACCCACGCATATGCATGGGAATACACTTGATTTAGTCATTAATCTGAGGAGTAGCAAGATTATTGAGAAGTGTGATATCCACGACTATGTATCTGACCACAAGCTGGCTATAATAACTTTGAATGTGAATAAACCAAAAAACAAGAAAAAATTAATTTTTTGTAGAAATTACAAGAAAATTGATAAAATAAAATTCGGCGATGACCTACGTCTTATGTTTTCAAGTACAGATCTATGGGACCAAAAGTCACTGCCTGAGTTGATTGCATACTATGATCAGGGCTTAACGAAACTACTGGACAGCCATGCGCCAACTAAGCGGATTAAGATCACTATAAGGAAGGATGCCCCATGGATGAATGAACGTATAAAAAATGAACGAGCGCTCAGAAGAAAATTAGAACGCAGGATGACTACAACAGGCTTACACATTGATAGACAAAATTTTACTACTCAGAGAAATAAATATAACAAACTCCTCAAGTCCGCACAATCGGAACATTATCTTAACATTATTAATGAAAACAAAAATAATCCTAAAACATAGGCATCAGAGATGCATCAACCCTCAGCCCTGGTAACTCATTGCACAACATTCGCTCCACACAATATTTGTGAACAAAACGTCACTGCACCAAGGCAAATTGATGCAGGGGTAAAAAACCCATAAAATCTACTTCCTTTGATAGCTTAGGTGTGTCAAGTATCATGAAACTGTCATCATTTACTCTAGAATTATTGATATGGGCCTGTGACCTTGAAAAGCAGGTTAAGGTCACCGTCCATCAAACTCATCTGGAGTCTTCCCAGATTCTTATGTGTGTCAATTTTCATGAAGCTGCCATCATTTGTTCTTAAGTTATCACGATGACAAGGATGATTTCACATAATTGTCCCTGTGACCTTGAAATCAGGTGAAGGTCATGTTCCATCAAGAGAAGTCTGAGGTCTTCACCAGATGCTTGTGTGTGTCAAATCTCATAAAGCTGCCATCATTCGTTCTTGAGTTATTGCGATTCTTTGGATTTCACATAATTGTCCCTGTGACCTTGAAAAATAGGTCAAGGTCGCCGTCCACCGAACTAGTCCGAGGTTTTCACCAGATGCTTATGCGTGTAAAGTTTCATGAAGCTGCCATCATTTGTTCTTGAGTTATCACAATGACAAGGATGATTTCACATAATTATCCCTGTGACCTTGAAAAGTAGGTAAAGGTCATGTTTCAAAGAAAAAATTCTGAGGTCTTCACCAGATGCTTGTGTGTGTCAAATCTCATAAAGCTGCCATCATTCGTTCTTGAGTTATTGCGATTCTTGGGATTTCACATAATTGTCCGTGACCTTGAAAAATAGGTCAAGGTCGCCATCCATCAAACTCATTCGAGGTTTTCACCAGATGCTTTTGTGTGTCAAGTTTCATGAAGCTGCCATCATTTGTTCTCGAGTTATCGCGATGACAAGATGATTTCACATAATGTTCCCTGTGACCTTGAAAAGTAGGTGAAGGTCATGTTTCATAGAAAAAATTCTGAGGTCTTCACCAGATACTTATGTGTGTCAAATCTAATAAAGCTACCATTATTCGTTCTTGAGTTATTGTGATTCTTGGGATTTCACATAATTGTCCCCGTGACCTTGAAAAATAGGTCAAGGTCGCCGTCCATCGAACTCGTCCGAGGTTTTCACCAGATGCATATGTGTGTCAAGTTTCATGAAGCTGCCATCATTTGTTCTCGAGTTATCGCGATGACAAGATGATTTCACATAATTGTTTCCTGTGACCTTGAAAAGTAGGTGAAGGTCATGTTTCATAGAAAAAATTCTGAGGTCTTCACCAGATACTTATGTGTGTCAAATCTCATAAAGCTACCATTATTCGTTCTTGAGTTATTGTGATTCTTGGGATTTCACATAATTGTTCCTGTGACCTTGAAAAATAGGTCAAGGTCGCCGTCCATCGAACTCGTCCGAGGTTTTCACCAGATGCATATGTGTGTCAAGTTTCATGAAGCTGCCATCATTTGTTCTTGAGTTATCGCGATGACAAGGATGTTCGCTACAGACATACATACAGACATACAGACATACAGACATACATACATACATACATACCCACGCCAGGAGTACTGCAATACCCTCAGCCTGATTACATCAGGGGCTGAGGGTAAAAACTGTTTAACACCATCGATCATTTGCTATGCAAGAGCAAATCAACCCCCCTACCAGAAAATCATGACCCTACGATACTCGCCGAAGAGTTCAACAAATTTTCTCATGAGAAAATCAGGAAAATTAGGGATAGCATTGATAACACTGATGTAGCAAATTCCTCGCCAGGTGGCACTACGGACAATGGCTGCGATGCTACAGGGCCTCCCATACCTGTTTTAGATAATTTCCGACCACTATCGGTTGCTGAGGTACGACACCTTGTAAAGAAGGCGGCTAAGAAGTCATGCAGTTTAGATCCAATACCAACATGGATGCTTCATGAATTCATGGATACACTACTACCAATAATCACTTTAATTATTAACCTATCCATCACCAATGCTGATATGCCGCTGATCACCCCCCTTCTTAAGAAAATAGGTCTCGACCTTATTATGCCTAACTATCGTCCCGTATCAAATCTACCATATGTCTCCAAATTAGCTGAAAGGGCCGTGGCTACTCAACTAATCCCTCATCTAGTAAGAAACGGCCTCACCACCAAGTTCCAGTCGGCATATAAGGATGGTCACAGCACTGAGACGGCTCTGATAAGGGTCCATAATGATATACTTAGATTCATGGATAACAGGGAATCAACCATGCTAGTTCTTTTAGACCTTTCGGCTGCATTTGATACTATTGACCATGATATCCTAATAGATAGACTGAGAGATCGGTTTAAGGTGACGGGCAAGGATAAGGTCATACCTATCTGGCAGAAGGCAATCAGTTATCATCGATGGTAAGAGGTCTTCCACTATGGACATTGAGTCTGGGGTCCCACAGGGATCCGTCCTGGGACCAATTTTGTTCTCCTTATATAAGTCTCCCCTGGCTGACATTTTGGATGAATATGGTATGGCATATCACATCTATGCAGATGATACACAGATCTACATGCCTATAAATCATAAGCAAAATGGCATGGTCACTCACAAACAGGTACTCGAAGACTGTATAAGTAAGATTAGGTCCTTCCTGATACTAAATAAAATGAAGCTAAATGAGGGTAAGACTGAACTGCTGGTATGCACTCACACAAGATCACTGGTAAGGTGGGATCTTACTGGTGAAAATGGTCTGATGATTGGTGACTCCCAGATCAGCAATAGTCATAGAGTAAAAAATCTGGGTGTAATTTTTGACAAACACCTCGATATGAAGGCTCAAATTGGAAATATGTGCAAAAAGGGATAATACCATATTAGGAATATTTGTGCGATTAGATAATCATTGAATGATAAGGCTGCTGAGACCATCATCCATGCCTTTGTTACATCGACCCTGGACTATGGAAACGCCTTACTAGCAGGCATCCCCGAGGTTGATATTAAGCGACTTCAAAAACTGCAGAACTCTGCTGTGAGAGTAGTGGGACGCCTAAGGAAATTTGACCATATTACTGGTAAACTCATGGAGCTCCACTGGTTGCCTGTCAGAGCTAGAATTGACTTCAAAATATTGCTCATCGTCTGGAAGGCCCTAAATGGTAAGGCTCCCCCTTACCTTGCTGAACTACTGGACTTGAAGACACGCGCAAGGACCTTACGATCGAGCTCCTCTCTTGATCTCACAGTTCCCAGTACGAATATGAAAACTGTGGGTGACAGGGCTTTTTCGGTCTTTGCTCCTAAACTCTGGAATGGTATCCCTAATGATATTAGGAGGAGTCCAACTGTATCAGTGTTCAAGTCTAACTTGAAAACATTCCTTTTTAGGAGATACTATGGGACTGAGCGCGATGAGCGGGCCTAGTCTGGTATCTGCGCTATATAAGTTTTATTATTATTATTATTATTATTATTATTATTATTATTGTATGGTTGATTATAAGCTAGTGCCCTCTGTTGATGGGCTTGACTAGATCAGATTCAGTTTTGATTTTCAGCTGAGCAAAATATGATTTGGCAGGGATATTATAACTTGTTCAATTGATCCACCAGGGGATATGGGATGACATAATGAATATTATAACATTTTATAAAAATAGGACATAGTAAGCATTTTATAAAATTAAAATCTTATTTACATATAGACACAGTACTTATCACAGGATGCCAACACCCATAAATACCCCTAAAATAATTAAGCAAAAATATACTTTGGGTATGGGACCAAAATTTGACAAAAAGGCACCTGTGCCTATGCAGAGACATTTAACACATTTAAATATCTCTGGCGACATTTAACACATTTAAATATCTCTGGCGACATTTAACACATTTAAATATCTCTGGCAGTGATTTGATTTGGTGGTACAGTTTGTGGAGCAGGTGGGTGGTCGAGATGGTGGCGACACGAGGTGGGAGTGTATGATCTAGAGTCACGTGACTTTGTTTTGGTTGAAGAGGCTTCGCGAGAAATCACGAGACATTAACCGCCAAATTCAAAACTCGAAAAGGATTCAACGATCACCGGGATCCCGGGAGGATAATCTTCATATTTTCTGACATTTGAAGACACAGCCGATTGATAATTTCAAAATAATGGACCCATTCACACAGGTAATTGTGAAGCATTAATGTATAACATTTTTCGTAAATGAAGTAGCACTGAAGTGCGATATTGCTGATAACTTGTCAACTGTTTTTGTCCGGAGTGGCATGTGGAGATCGTCCATGCCTCCTTTGCATGCGTCAGCGATGGACACCTGCTATATTTGTAATTCAAAATGATGTAAAGGGTTAAAACCTTCGCATTGATTTCTCTACCAGCCAAAGTATAGCCACTATCATGAAACTTTCAAATAAAAACATTTAAATCATGAGCTGTATAAATGGCATACTGATCTGTTGAACAACAACACACTTTTTACACAGCAGTGAAAAGTTATGACTTCACTTTGACAGTTACTATCATTAACTCGATTAAGCATATCATCTTGTTCAAAAACTTCAAAACATTTTCCAAGAAGAAACTATTTATTTTCCAGCTAGTGTATAAATGTGCATTTTCAAACTGTTTTCCCTGATAACTCAGTCTCAGTACAACTGAAACTTTCAGTGAAAGCATGATAAGCTGTTAAGTGTTATCAATTTCATCAGGAACTAATGCAATCAACGCAAAGTAGCAACTGGTTTTTGTTTTTTTGTTTGAAAACTTTTTCCTGTTCTTTACTTACTACATTAGGTTAATGCTAACTTTTTTATATTGAATTTTGTAAAGCACATTTTGCAAAAGTGCTTTAAATAAAGAGAGCAATATGTTGAATATATGAGACAAACAGAAGGAGTCTAACCTGAGAGCAATTGATAGAATGTTATGGCAGTTAGGAAATATTTGGATGAAAAACCAGGATGTTATGGTTTGTTGCTTCACTGGCATTCCTCCATGACTGATGATATTCAAAGGAATGGTGTCTGCGCGTGTCTGTATTGTCTGATCACATATCTTGCACAAAGTAGGATTCTTTCACAATGTTTAAATAATTCCTGAACAGAATCTATTTTGTAAACAGAAAAAATTATTTGTACATGTATAACAAAATTTAAACATAATTATGAGGTTGCAAATCTTAACTTGTTTTTTTATTGCCAGAAGATAATAACTGAGAAAAAACATTTAAATCTTATTGACCTCAAAGCATCTCAGTAAATAACATAACCTTTAGAAGTCAATTGATTTGAATTGAAAAATCAATTCCCACTTATTTTCACAAAGTAGGAATTTTTACTTTATGCAGTTGCACAATATTGGAATGGCAGCGATTCCTATCTGGCACAAGACAATATTCCTAGTTTAGGCAGCACATTTCTGGTTTTAGAATATGATGTTAACTTCGCTAAAATGATTGAATATTTCAGAGCCTTATCTGTGATATTATAATATTTCACCAGAGGAAATGCCAATTATGTTTTCTGCATAAGTGAGATTAAAGAGGGAAAAAAAATACATTTATGCTAATATTTTACAAACAATTTTGTATCCTAAAAATATATAAGATGATATAATATATGTTGTGATGAAGATTGATAAGCATGTGCTTGCTTGCAGCGCTTGCTGGACCGTGCCAGGCAGCGGAGAGAGGATCTACAGAAGAAGATGGCAGAAGCTTCCATTCCAAGGAAGCGTCCAATGCCACTAGGTGATAGCCAAGTGGAGAACATACCTCCCCCAGAGGTGGATGATGGTAGGTCTCACCTTTTTCACCCTATTAACTGAGCATCAAATAGTTGAAATGATCATGTTTCATGTGGAGTTTCATTTGATGCAAAATATGATTATTTTGGATGTGATTTAGCTTAATTCTATGGATCTATAAATGAACATCATCAAAAATGTGATTGGTTCCATTCCCCATGAACCTTGTAGAAAAAATTCTTAACAATTCTTTATTATTCAGTCTAATTGATTTAACGACCATTTGACTCAAAGATCTCTGTCATGGAAGTAATCATGCATAAGCATGCAAAAACAAAGTCACACATCAAATTCAACACTGCAAACGTCAGAAGGATTAAGATCGCAATGCAGGTGCCTGTGTATATGCCATTCTCTCTGTCTTCTCTGAAACTAAATATTGTAGTCCTAAGTTATTGGTCGGAAAGATGTATTTTCAGAGGACCAATTCTATCTATTTTCCATCAGGCTTTCTAATTTGCGATGTTTTGTTCAAAAGTCTAATAGCTATCACAAATATTAACCAATGATAATCAAGATAACAAGTTTAGGCTAAATTTAATATGTAACAGGCATTTTAATTGGTCAAAATTATCATCTGCTCAATTTTGCTCTGGGAATGGATTTAAAAGATTATTTATGCAAAAATTTCAGAAAATGTTCCAAAACATTACAAAAAAACAATCATCAGCATATCTCAAAAGCTGTTGGTCAATGTTTTAAGTCAAGAAACAGAGAACACCTTTGATTTAAACATTATCAGAAGTCTAAAGAAGCAATTTGAATCCTCTCTGCAACAGCTTAAAATTAAAGTTCTTTGATATATCTAACATCATGCAAAATATACTTCAAAGACCTTTTGCACAAAGGTAGAAGAAAGTTTTGGGAATTTTTTCTTAATTTATTGAAAAAGTAGTCAAATTTCGGACTACAGAGCACAGTGGTGGTGGGGTACATACCTCTTATACAATAAATGTATGATTGATTAAGGCACTAAGTTGTTTTAGACCCACAAAAAAAACAATAGAGAAAATTCCCTTCTTGAAATTTGCATTTTGTTTCATAAATCAGGTGCATGATGCAGGTAGGTCAAGAAAAGTAAAAATCATAGAGAATTCCAAAACTCTAACATCTACAAAGATAGCTGCATTGTGATCTGAACCTCTCATTTATTTGGTCTTGCATGCCTTATGATTTAAATATTGACACCCGTTTAGTTGTGTGCTTGTGTGACCGAATGGATGTTTGGCACCAACTGCTCAGAAGCCTATGATTTACATAGGTGGAAATGCCAACCAATGATGAGAACTAGCAACATTAATGAGTCGCCAGCATGCCCCTTACAAGTTCTTGTCAGCACCATGCCATATTTCGGCAGCCATGCTCATCTAAATTTTCTTTATGTGTTATCAAACTAATATTGAACACAAATTGTGTATTTGTTTAAGGTAATTTTATTATTACAAAATGATCGTTAAGACTCAAGGGGGTGCAGGAGCATTACATTAAGTTGGTCAAAATTTGAAGAAGTGCTGATGCCCATGTAAAAAATATTTTAACTTAAAGTGTATTTATTCCAAAACAGCAGATTGCTGAATGTATAATATGAAATTATTGGTCACACACCCTTTTGCTACCTTGAGTTGTTTACATAGACATATGTGGTATTTGATGATATAAGTGACTGATGTGCTTATATATAGTTGATGATACAGATGGACCTCAGGCCGAGACGAGTCATCATGCAGGTTCTCTTAACTGGCTCTCTTACCTTCCTTAATAACCATGCTAACATCACCACTAATCACATTCTAAATCATTACATACCATTTTTTATTCACATATTATTATATTTATACTGATATTTGTTGAGGCGTTTTTTAAAGATAAACTTGTGACCCTAGTGGCAGGAACAGAATTTTTTTTTTTAAAGAATATGCCTCTAATCAGCAATTCTGTCAAATATTGGCAGGAAAAAACACCCTTCTAAAATAATTTATGTTGATAGTTCAATCTTATAGAGGTTTACTAATGTTACTATATATGTTGAATTTCAGACATAATTAAATAAGAAATTTTTTTTTTTTTCTTTCTTTCATAACAGTTATTATACTGTCATGATTATTACATAATTATGAATTAAAAGATCAAGTATGCCAATTGGAGTTACTCCCCATAAACTTCAAATTTTATTATTATTATTTTTTTTTTTTCTTAGAAGTTATTGCATGGTACAGTAAGTTAATCATCATAAAAAATATGTATATATTTCCTTTATACTTTCATTTGAAAATGAATTGTACAATGACACAATCATTACCTAACAATTTATTTATGTATGAAAATGAACAAAACTATTAAGATTTCTATAACTTAGATAAGATAAAACTCGGCTTTCAATGTAGCAACAACAAAAAAAGACATTAAAAAGTGTTTTATTTGGTAATTGCAGACTCTCCCAATAAGCGTCAGTGTGTGCGCGAGGCTGAATTGAAGCAGCACCAGGACACTCCAGCCATAGTGAGCATCAAGGCTCGCAGAGATGTGCTCACCCACCAACAAACATACAGTAAATATACCAGCCTAGTCTTTATATGCCTCTGGTGATGGGTCTTGAACATATATCTTTCAATATACAGCATGAGGAAGTTCAACGTTCAAAAGCATGAGCATATAGTTTATTTCATTTCTGTAAATCAAAACAAAATAAAAAATTCTGTAAAAAAATTTTTTTGTAAATCAAAAAGCAATATATTTGCAAAATTACAAAGTTAAACAAATTATGCCAAGAAATTGTCTATATTTTGATTCTTTATCAATGATTCAAAATACAGAGTGAGATATAAATCACAGATCCAAATTCATAATATTCATTTGGAAGTGAAGTTGCATGGTCACACCCCTTCACTTAGCAGTTATTTTTAGAAGTGTCTGAAAGGGAATGATACTGAAGAAAATAAAAGCAGACTAACATAGACTGGTGTTTCTGTCCACATGCATGACCTGAAGGTAGATGGCACCTGTTTATGGCTGAGGGGTGATAGGTAGCATGTATCAGGTGGCACAGGCAGTCACAGCTGGATGGACTAGTCCATTCTCATCTTTTTAGGGGATAATCAATTAACAAGAATTTAGTCAAAATGAAATAATTTTGATTATTGTTCCAATTTAATGAGGGAAACTTGCTCCTTGAATAATGTTGAAAATTACCTGTTTTTTTATTGATGTGAAAAATTAAAGGACACTTATGAGAAATGGTCACATCCCAAGCATGGCTCCCGTGTGGATATTTAGCGACAGGTGACAAGATGTTATTGATGGTAATTGTCTCTAATTTTGGTTATTTGTGACACCAGATATCAATAACTCTGTGTACCCTGAAGTCATTATGACAAGTCCATTTGCATGAAGCACACCTGACAAATGAGTGGAGGTGACAAAACACCTTTTATTTCATTATATACCTCAGTGTGTCAGGTGCATCTATTTAAGATATCAGTTTTCTCCAAATATTACCAGAACACAATAAGTGTTCATTTTTTGGAACAAAAAAATGTTTTCATTTTATCGGCGACGCAAGTTCTGCAGATGTGACCTTCATTCTCAATCTCCTAGTTTGGCACATGAGGATGGTTTTGAGGACTTACTGACGGAGACTGCTGGCAAGTCCCGCCAAGCTCCCATATTTCCTGCAGAAGTCGTCTCACAGGTCTCTGATCCCTCTGAGAACAATGTGTCGAGCCTCGGAAAACTGCTGTACCCTGTGATTAACCAGACTCTAGAAGGCAAAATCAAAGGCTTACAGACCCTTCAGGAGAAACCAGGCAAAACTGCGGCAAGATCAGCATCATTCATCTTGCAGAAAATTCAGAAGGGAAATATAATTACTGAAATCCGGAGGAGGCACAGTATGGGAGAGAGACAAGGGCCTGATGGACAAGAGGACAAATATTCAGCCAAAGTTAACAATCATAGAGCGGAAACTAATCCAAAGAAAAAGTATAAGAAGGTGGAAAATAATTGGTTAAATTCTGTATTGGAAAGAGATATGTGTGAAAGGAAATGGATTCATGTTAAGGATAATGATATATCAACTTGTATTAGCAAAGATAGGGAAGTGGGAGATAGCTGTGTGCAAAATAAAGACATTGAAAAAAGGGACCAATGCAAAGAGCAGATTATAGACAATACACTTTCTGAATGTAGTCTGACACAGGATACCCAGGATGGTGAAGAGAACATCTACGAAGAGATTGATAGTTGTCTGGTGACACGCTCAGAAAATGATTTAAGAGTGATACCACCCAAGGGGATTCTGGTCAACAAGAGAAGTACTGAGCGAGATCTGAATCAAAGCTTGCCATGTCTGATGCTCAGGCTGATTGACAAGAAAATGAGAGAAAACAAAATGATCACAAAACGTAAAGTTTGGTTCAATTTGAAACCTAAAGAGCACTACATTGAAAAAGATGAAAAAGAGTACCTGTCTGAAACTGAGATAGATCACCACTTGGAAAATAATTACAAGTGTCCTCTATTAGATGTCAGCAAATACCTCCTGAAAAACAGGTATCACTTGGAGGGTGATAAGAAAAAAAAGAAAACTGAAAAAAATAGAAGGTATCAGAATGAAGGTCACAAGCGCCACCTGGATAGACGTAGTGGAATTAACCGCACAATGCTGGCACTAACAAGATCAGATGCTATCGTTGATCTAAACTCATCAGGTATACATATGTTGTTTTTTTTCTCAGACATTTCATTAATTATTTGATGCCGTGATTGGTTCTAATTCAAATAATTTTATCTATCCATATTCTGACACATTATATGATCTGTCCATGTTTTCAAAGAAATCAAGATCTATCCATGATCTCAAACAAATTCCAAGGTAATTATGTTCTCCAGGAAATGTTCTCAAACATCATGTCATCTATCTTTGTTCTCAAACAAATCATTTGATCTTATCATTTATATAAAGTTATAAACTATGTTCTTAAACATCATGTGATATTTAAGAATATTATAAAACAAATCATATGATTTGTCAAAGTTGGAAAAAAATAATATGAACTGTCCATGTTCTGAAACAAATCATATGATTAGTTCATGTTCTGAAATGATAATGTAAAGTCCTGTTCTCCAGTGTGTGCATGGTGTGGTTTCGATTTATAGAGTAGTGAGAGAGAAGACCTGAGGGAGGGTGGCCCTGTTAATTACTCCCATCCAGTTGTACAACACATAGGTCATGAGAAATTTCAGCGTTCGTGTAACAATGACCAATACCTTCAAGTATTAAGTTATGGAAAATAGATTCATCATATTTAAAATCATTTCTAGCTTTTTTTTTATTCACAAATGAAAGTGAGGGGTTCTGATGATAGACCATTTCACTTTTAAATTTAGGGAAAAGAAACAAAAGTGCAGAGTTTGCAAAGATTCATTAAAAGATAAGATGAAAAGTTTTCAAATGTTCATACAAGTGGAATGATGATGATGTTGTTTAGGCAGCACGGTTTGACCCGTCGTGATTCTCGCTGACCCAATACTAAGTGATGATGGTGTCGTGTCCAACCAGTAATGGGCATTTAATTACTCGGCAATTAAAAATATATGATGTGCAAGCCAATCAACAAAGTGGGAACTAAAATTAGAACATGACACTCATGTAGTGGATAGTGGTGGCTAACCTCACAACTAATGAATCTGGTAAGCTTACTTTTCTGACTAAAATTAATGTTAATATTGAACATTGTTGGGGAGGGAGATCTTGATAATCTGTAACAATGGATAGGCCTGAGGCCTGTAGACAGGTGGACATCGTCAGAAACACCAGAGGTTTAATGAAATGGGACTACTAGAATTGCAATGTTTTTCAAATACAAAAGGAGAAAATTTCAGCATTATTGCTTTGACTGCCAGTCTTTTAATAGCTAATATAAAAACAAATACAAATATTGGTGTTTCCATAATGCGTATGAGGTATACACTTTTTGTTGTTTTTATAATGTTTAGAACATGTTGAGAAAGTGGGTCATTTTCTTTATTGAAAGTTTTCAATAGGTCTTTTTCACTTTCTTTTAAGAAATTTAAAGAAATTTCCATTTCAGTTATCTATTTAATTAACTGTATCTTATTATTTTCCATGTGCTTACACATTAAAAAAAAATAAAAATCTCCAAATATTTGAGATGGAAAAACAAGACTTAATGAGATAAGCTAAGCCAGGTGTTGCTAATTCAGATGGAGACGAGATGGAGACGGACAGTGAGCCATTGAAGAGATCATTAGATATAGAGCTGGAGAGGGAGACAAGGCCGACCCCTGCTGCCCGCCGCACCCGCCTCGCTGCCCTTGCCCAGACCATCAACAGCTGGGAGGATGACCTCTCCCACCATGTTGTCAAGTAAATACTCATCAAATTTCTCTCCAAGGGCATCATTTTAAATTCCTTTCCTTTCCTTTTGAAAAAAACCTACTTTGTCCTTAAATGATTGGGTTATTTTTTAATCCATGTTCTGAAACAAATTATATGATCTATCCATGTTCTTAGACAAATAATATACTTACCGGTAGGTCATTTTTAACATTACGTTTAAATAATACAATACAAATATTTGCAGGCAAGATGAGAAGCCAGCCAGGAAAGTGTGGCAGCCACCCAAACCAATAGAGACGTCCTCCACTAACACGACAGCCATCAGTGGCAACATCAAGTCATCTGTCATCACCATAAGTGCGACTGAGGAGCCAGCTCCAACCAAACCACCACGCACCTTCCAGCATGCAATCAGCCCCAGCCCCACAAAGAAATGGTCACCTGTCAAATTTGTTGCTCCACAAGCCGGCAGCCAAGTAAAGAATACGGCAACTGATTCAGAACTGAAGCCTGAGGTGGAGTCAAGGCGTCAGGTCAGCCAGATTACAGTGACTCTCGGTGGAGCAGATACAAACCAGCCAACAGCACCAGCCAGGACAGAAAACCCAAAGAAGAGCACCGTCAGGAGCCCTGTTAAAGAGATACCAGCCTGGAGGAAAAATTCTGCCGAGGAGGATGACCCTTCTAATCAGCCACTGTCTGCCCGCAAAGCCACATGGGAGAAGAAAACAACAGATAGCACACAGAAACCTAACCTCTTGAGGAATCCAGGGGGCACCACTCGTACGCCTGGCAGGCCAGTGACGGTTCACTTCCCTATGAAGCAGAACACGCCTGAGAGAAGCGAGGATGAGTTGACCCAGAAGCCTGTGTCTACCAGGAAGGCAGTGTGGGAGCAGAAGGTGGCTCAGGCCAACCAAGAGAGGAGTGAGTTGAGTCGGGCAGCGCAACAGCTGCGCAGATCACCAGGCAAGTCTCCACGCCCACTGCGCGCCAAGTCTGCATCCAGCCTCAAAGAAGGCATAGCTGAGGCTGCGGCCGAGATGCAAGAGAGAAGATCTCCTACCAAAGCAGCCACATCACCGATCAAGTCTCCCTCCAAGGTCTGTTCTGCCATATCTCGTGTGCATTGTTCGTAACTCATACTAAAATATAACAACCATAATTGCCTTTTTTTTTCTCAATTCAGTAAAAATGAATGTTTGCTAGATTTATAATTAAATGATGCTTCACCCATAGGTGGCACCAGCAGCACGTACTATCCATGACCGGCTTCAGAATCTGCAACAGAACTGGCAGAAGAATGAGATAGCTGAGCAGATACGGCAACAGCGTGTGCAGGAGATGGCCATGCTGCAGAATCGATGGAAAAATGGCGTTCTCAGGGAAGACAGCGACATAGAGCAGGATCATCCTCAAACTGATGCTCAGGTACGTCTCATATGTCTCGTTAAATCTCCATATTTTTAAGAGTAAATAAGTTTTAATATCTATCTGCTTCTTTTTATCAGAAATCAGAAATATCTAAGTGCTAAGGAGTGATTTGTGACAAATAGTGTTCCTTCATTAACTTGATATACCTGTAGCAATATTATTAGTGTTCACTGTCACCAATCTCAGCCAAAGTTCAGATATCAATTACAGCCCTATCTATGTAATCTTTTATTCTTCTTCATCTAGGTCCAGCCTGTATCTGTGCCTGCGGGAACCATCCCACCTCCACCACCTGTGCCCAGTGGGCCTGTGGCGCCCCCCAGGAGTAAAAGTGGCAGTGACATCGGCAAGAGCACCACAGAGGCACCAAAGTCAAAACCTAAAACTCTGAAAGAGATTAAGAGAGAGGAGGCCAGGAAGAAGATCAGAAATGGTGAGTACATTTTTGTAGGACAGTGCCATATGTATCAATAAGAGTGTGAACTTATATAAGACACATGGGAGTGGTTATTATGCATTCATCCAAGCAGGTTAACAGCAGACAGTTTTTCTACCTTCAGAATTCCTCAGCATTGGAGATATAATGATGGGTGGTGGAGAAAATAACACACAGCAGAATAGTATGTCTATATTATTTTTATGCACCTTACTGCACACTGATTTATATGGGTATTATTGTTATTTTTCTTGATCGTTTTTAAGCAAGGTTTTCAGAACTTGTGGGTACAAGTGGGATCAGAGAGCTGAAAAGTGATGCAAATATGGTGCAATGATAAATGGCCATCTCTGCCCTTGGCAGTGGAAAAGCATGTCTCAGTTGCTTACCTCTCTTTTGATTTATGACCATTGTTACTAATACAAAATGTTATCTATTTGCTAACAGTTGTAATTCTTGCTCTTGATTGTTGCATTTTGTTATTGTTGCATTTTTATGCAAAATGTATTGCTGATGAATAGTTAAATCTGCTCTATTTTACAAGTTATCAAATGGCATCTTGTAGACAGGGAACTCGCTTTGAATTTAGTTCAACTTACCATGAATTCTTAAGACCATGAAATATCAATTCTATAGATTTCATGTTTTATTTGATATTTAAAAAAATATTTGAATTGAAAAATCTTTATTGAATATTGATCATAAGATTTCTATTCTTTGAATCCCATCCCACCTTGTAACTAATTCTTAAATTACAACTTAAACCATTAGGAACCATTCATTGCTTGCATGTAAAAGTATTCAGACATTAATCAGTTTAGCATGCTTTTAATTGTCTGAAAACATGCCTTGTATATTATTATGTTCATTATATTTTTATTGCAATAATATGTTATTCAATTCTATAAATTAAAAATAATAGTTGATGGCTTGAAATTATCATCTATGAATTGAACAAAAAGGAAAAAAGATGGTGCATTCAGACTTGTTTTATTCCATAGTAGTTGAAGTTATTTGCCCTCCATATCTATTTATTGTTCAGGTTGAAACCAAGTGTCTGTAAAACCTATTTGAACAAGAACCTTATTTATAGCCCCCTTTTGTTTGTTAATTATGTTAATGTGGAGTGTTATCATAGACGTACTGAAAGGTAAAAGGATTTCATGGCAGGTATTGTCCCTTGATTAGTGCTAGAATGATGTCAAATATTACTAGAATAATGCTAGAATGACTCCAAACATATAATTACAGTTTAATGTTTAATACTTGTAAAGTAAACATGTATTGATTTCAGATTTTGAGAGCAAGTTGTCAGCAATGGGCTTTGACATCCAGCCTACCTCCAGTGTGGGCGGTCATGTGGCAACCATGGACCTCACTCCAATCAGAGAAAGACAACAAAAGTCACGCGTTCGCAGCAGAACCGAGCCAGAGCAGGATGTTTCTGAACTCATGAACAAAGCCAAGAGAAGAAGCATTGCCAAAAACCCAAATGTGAGTGTGAAATAAAAACAGTCAAAATAAAAACAGTCAATCTGTAGAGATCTTTATTTTTGTTTTTAAAAAAAAGACAAATTTAATTATTTCAAATGATTGAAAAACAAGATTTTTTTTAAATTTCAGATTCTGATGACATCAGAAAAAAAGGTCACCACCACCTTTGATGATGAAAAAGTTCAGATTAACAAGAAGCCAATCTATGAAGTGGAACCTGAAGAGACAGTCAAGACAACCTTCAAAACCACACTGACAATCAACAATGCTGCCACAACCAGGTCAAATGCACCTAGCATCTACAACCTGATCAAGAAGACACCAAGTGGCCGCACAACTGCACCACCAGCTACCTACTCGGGCCATAGCAAGCAACAAGACTCCTTCAACTCAAGTGAGGGGAGTTTTGAGGAGGATAGCGAGGAGGAAATGGACCAGCAGACATCTCCTATGTATAGAATGCACCACAGTGGCAGACAGTACTCACAGCAGTCTCTCAACAGCCAGTCATCTGAGTACAGGTACGGTCAACTATCATATGAAAAGGCTTTGTTGACAGTTGTATTGAGAAAAAAGTCCTGATGTCAAAGTAATCAAAATTATGCAGCAGTAACGCTTTTAGGCATTCATCTGTATTTGAAAATAAATCACAGATATTGATATTTTCGTCATTAACTTGAGGTGTTTGAAATATGTGCTTGCTCTGTGGTCCTGACCAGGGCCAGCAACTCTTGATATCATATTTGCTTTTTTTATTATTAAATTAAATTATATGATTAATACAGGCGGATTGCAGGTAACACCATGAACAATATTTCAGACAGCATTAACATACAAAGGTAAGATATTAAGACCTTGAACTTTTCCATTTTAGTGAGGAGCCTCAGACAGATTACACTGAGGATGCAACAGAGACTGAAGATTATGAGACAGAGAGCCAGACAGAGAGCCAGACAGACGACTACCTGACAGAGCAGACAGAAAATAGTGAGGAGGACTATGAGAGCGAGGAGGAGGAGGAAGAAGAGGAAGAAGAAGGTGGGGTAGATGACCTGCTGGATGAGGCCATGGATGATACCACAGTTACTGAGACTGAGTCTGAGATGGAGCCACCGCAGCCTGCCCCCAGGAGACATAACTATTCTGATGGACGCCCACTTGCCGCACAGAGGCCAAAGGTAGGGGAATTTAATATTCTATGTTATAACTCTGATTTAAAGTTCTACATCTCAGAAATCATAACCAAGTCATATAACAAATTGATTCAATCATAGAATTGTCTGAGGAAATAGCCAACAAAAGAATAGAATTTATACAATTTACATAATGAACAATTGCATATTTTATATATTTATTTGTAGAGTGAGTATGATATGCGCACCGGTTACAGCAACAATCATCGCCAGGTGGACACTCGACAGCACCGTGTGACGTTTGCAGCCAATGTAGGAGGATTGAGTGACAGCAGTATCGGCCAGACCATGAGCACTGGCAGCAGCCGTAGTGGCAGCAGTAGCAGCAGCAACGAGTCTGAGACTGATACTGATAAACCAACAGTCTACAGTGTCGACCTCTACAGGTCAAAGTAAGCAACATTGATCTATCAGGCACAACTGGAATTGTCTATTTCTTAGTATCTCTCAATTTTTGTGTGATTTCACCGATAACCAGATGTAGATATAATAAAATTGACCCTAGTATAATTGTATTTTCAGTAAGAAGAGTCAGCAGAATGTTCCCAAGATGACCATCGTTCGACACAGTGAACATGTAAGAACAGAACCTAGGGAGGAACCACTACCCTACATCCCTGCCAAATCAGTCAAACAAAAACTACAGGTATAGAAACTGCCCTCAGTTTGTAGTAAATGACAGCAAAATGAAATATATTTTAATCAGTATTTAAAAATCCAAATAAATACAAGAAGATGAAGCTAGCAAGATAGGGACTTGGGATAATCTAATTCTGATTATGTATCTTGGTACTGATTCAGGATTTAAAAAAAAACAGTTTTTGAATATTTTGGTTTGTGTTTAATCTATAGAAATGAATTGAAGCCTGTTTATGTATGTGTTTTGACAGGAGCTTCAGGAGCTGGTCAACCAGGAGCAGAGTGTCATCATGCAGACAAGCAATGCTCTCAACCAGTGCTGTGGACAGAACTCAGCCTTTGCAGGATCTGCAGAGGCAGTGGAATGTCACAAACTCCTTCTTATTGCATGTGAGACATTTCCCACAGTTGCTTTATTCCCTCAGTTTTTAAATAAGTGGAAGTCATTGAGAAGTTGAACCAAGATGTATAGCAATTCATAAAATCTTATAATCTACCGGTACCTCTTAATATCTCTTTCTTGTGATGTACACCCTCATAAAAGTAGGATTGCTCCCTATAAAGATCCAT
Organism: Amphiduros pacificus; assembly: GCA_949316495.1. NCBI lineage: Eukaryota > Metazoa > Annelida > Polychaeta > Phyllodocida > Hesionidae > Amphiduros > Amphiduros pacificus. Next base: position 49,020,605 of record OX439001.1, on the reverse strand, counting down.
AGCCATAGCTAACATTTAAATTACCTGGTGGAGGCAACCAATTACTGAAGACTTGGTCATATTTGTAAGAACTTTGCAAGTTTAAATGATGGAATGGGTTTTTCTGTTCAGGCAAGAAGCGGGAAGGTTACATCTTGGAGCAGCAGAAGCTTCGTGACGGGCGTGGCAATCAGAATGATGGACAACCCATGGGATCACTAACCATCTCCGATATCCGACTCCCACTCAAGAGGGACTTCATGAACAGGATCGGCACACCTCATGGTCAGAACTAACTCTTCTCTAGTTAATTGCTTTACGACTTTTACAACCAAAAATATGGAAAAATGGTTTTATTTATTGAGATGGGAATACAATGGACATGGAGGATGATTATCATTTTGTGATGTTTTACAGATAACACCGTTCACTACTTCATCTGTCTGCTGCGTAACAAGGCCCACACAATCATCACACAAATGGTTTCTACCCATGATGCAATGGTCCGGGGAAGCTTGGACTTTCCCAACCTCATCAAACTCTCTGATATCAAACAAGACTTCAAATATGACCTGGAGATTTATGGCATGGTAGGTCAAACAATTTAATTTTTTTTTTTAATTTTTCCAGAATTACACTGTACAAAGAACAGAAAATAACATGTATTTTATATCAGTGATTGAGAGATTTGTTTGATCTTATCTTTTAGTCGGTGACTAGAGAGCAAAATCTTGGACAGACACCCAAGAAAAAGAAGGGGTTGACCCCAAAGAAGAAGGGCCTGTTTGGTTTGAAGAGCTCGAGCACTGCCTCTAGCATGCAGAGTCCTGGCGGCCCCAATGCTGTGAGGATGACCAACTTTGTGCACATCACCACTCTGCCCATCAACATGAGGATGCTGAATAAAACTCACTTCACACTGGACAGAGTCAGTAACATTGACACTTATGCTCTCATTAATTTACATTTTGGTGAAACTTACTACACATTATGATTACTTTCAGGTCAACTACATGCTTCAAAATAATTAAAACTTTCTCTGTTTTTTCTTCTTTTTTTCCAGCCAAAATTGTTGGTTAATATGTTGCATGTTTGCTGTTTTGCAGGTGCCGTATTCATCCCCGTTGCAGGGAACCATCCACCTCAAGCTGCACTGCCGTATGGAGAGCAATGTGGAGGAAAGAGGCTTCCTGGTCAGTAATGCCATGCTTTAATAAAATCACCTGACTCGGGGTACATATATCCAGCCAATGCTTTCTTTCCAACATTTCACAACTACAGACACTTTGTACTGTTCGGTGTTGTCAATGTTTTGGCATGTTTTTTCTGTCCATGTATATATGCAGACACTAATTATATCATTCCATATACATGATTTATACAAAGTATTTATGTTATGATAATTGTTACTTTATATTCCAGACAATGTTTGAAGATGTCAGTGGATTTGGCTCCTGGCATAGGCGATGGGTTGTCCTGAAAAACAACAAAATTTGCTACTGGAAATATCCTGATGATGCTAAATACAAGGTAACCCCTTGCAGATTATATTTAAATACTATGTTGTTGTACCATAAAGCAATATTTCTATTTCAAATGCAAAGACAAGAATGAGTGAGGATTTTTGCTTGTTTTACAGGAGCCCATGGGTTACATTGACATGAAGATGTGCATCACAGAGAAGGTGGGCTTGATCCCACGAGATATCTGTGCCAGACCCAACACATTTGAGGTTGTGTGTGTGAGGAGACAACAGCGTGGAGAGGCTGACACACTTACCACCAAGTGTTACAACACAATGACCACCATACGGTAAGCACCAAACCTTCTGCCTGCCCCAACTGACAGAAGCCTATCAGAGTATGGAATAAGTTGGAAATACACAGATGCAAGAATCAATATTATTTTCATGAAGGATATATCAGAGAAATCATTATTTTTTCAATAAAAGATTAAGTCCCAAAGTGTAAATATTTCATATTCATGCTTTGTAATATGAGTGAGCTATAAAAGTATGTTGTATTTTATTTAATTTATAGGCACCAGTTATCAGCTGATACAAAAGAAGATCGTATCGTGTGGTGCGACAGGCTGAATGAGGCTCTAAAAAATCTAAGAACATGGCACCCAGATGCCATGAGACCAGTCAAAGCTGCACCTGCTGACCCATATGACAGCACTGTATAATCTGCTGACCCATATGGCAGCACTGTATAACCTGCTGACCCATATGGCAGCACTGTATAACCTGCTGATTCATATGTTAGCACTGTATAACCTGCTGATTCATATGGCAGCACTGTATAACCTGCTGATTCATATGGCAGCACTGTATAACCTGCTGATTCATATGACAGCGCCTTATAACCTGCTGACTGGTATGGCAGCACTGTGTTATCTACTGACCAGTATAACAGCATTGTGTAACCTGCTGACCAGTTTTACAGCATTGTATAATCTGCTGACTGATATAGAAGGGTTGTATAACCTGCTGACATGATGGCAGCACTGTGTAACTTGCTAACTGGTAGGTATGGCAGCACTATATCATGTTGACCTGTATGGCAGCACTGTTTAATCTGCTGACTGATATGGGAGTGTTGTATAAACTGCGGACCATTATGCCAGCACTGTACAACCTGTTAGGTCAACATTGTATAATTGTTCGTCATTTAAGGAGAAAATATTAATGTGCTTATTGAAATACATGCACAATGACAGAGGGTGTAGGTTCCGGTTGGACTGAACACAGGAAGGAAGTATGTCAGATGTAATTGACATTACTATCAACATAAAGATATCCAGAGATTTAATCTTTCATTTTAATATATCTACAGAGAAATAATATTTCATTTGGACATTTTTACACAACTATATGAATAGATATGTCAATAGGCGATTTATGCTAATGAAGAAGCTTTCTTTTCCTTCATACAACTGAACTTTTTCATGTAGTTTATGTTGGTAATTGGGTATCCAAGTATATTGTGAGAATTTAAAATGAGTCTGCTCTGGAAAAATTAATACATCTCAGATAGATTTGGTGGATGAGCTAATTGTCAAATTTTCAGTGCTGATCATATTTGTGATATTACAGGATCGTAGATTTTTATATGTAAATCAACCACAACAAGTGTTAAAATTACTTTTATATTGGAAACTTTCTTTATTCTTATGTATATAATCATTATCTACATTTATTGTACATATATATCTATATCATAATCCTATTCACACACTTTACACTTCTGCAAACACACATAACGACTAAATGATGAAATGGTATTTATTATATTAATCTGTAAATATGTATATTGCAATATCTCATTCTATATATATGTATATTGGTGGTGCTGTGAGACAACTTGAGGATCTTGCATAGGTCTACAGTCTGAGGGGTCTACCTGGGTTTCAGATTTTGTGCCAATTTTAACAAAGTATAAAATCATGTCAGGATTGAGAATGGCAAAATTGAAATCCCTCAGAAAAATATGAATTCCTTGTCATCTAAAAATGAAGCAAATTGAATGCTTTTGCTGTTGCTATTATATTTATAATGCAAACTTAAGTTAGAAGTGCTTTTATCAAACATGGAAATATGTGGTGGGTTTCATTCAAGTAATACCCAAAAAGTGTAATTTTTAGCCATAGAATCATTACAAAAATTTGAATTTTACAAGTTTAATGTTGAATTAATAGATTTTAATATTATTGTACCTGAATTACCTTATTACAGTACCTTTCAGTAAATGGCAAAATCTTATATCAGATTGGGAAAATGACATTTGTATGAAGCATAATTAATATGATGGACAAAGGGAAATTGTCATCATAGTTGGAAGGTGTGTAAATAACCCATTCACTTTAACAATATGTAAATAAACTGAAGTACTAAGTCAAACTCTGCTGGTTTATTTTTTTCCTCTTTTACATCATACATTTTTTGATAAGTGGTTGAAAGCTTATCTGCAAGCAAATCATTTGTATACATCAGAAATGCAATGGGAAAGTCATAACCCTCCAAAAATCCAATGCAAAAGATACAATTCAAAGAACTTTACTATTTAACATTTGATAAATCAACGTTCAAAATGCAATCAACATCATAGAAAGTACTAAAAATACTACATCTTGTCAAAGAAATAGTGAGATACAGAAGAAATATAAATATAAAGGACCTTGTAGTGAGGTCTTAAATCAGATATCTCCCAAATCAGATATCTCCCAGAATGAGGAATTATCAGAACTGGAAAAGATGCCAATCCACCACACTGAATTTACTGCCCAAAATGGAGACCTATCTGGTAAGGTAATCAGCATCCAAACCAAACGACAGTATACCACCCCAGAAGATGATAGCTGCAACAATTTGATATAGCTTGTAACTTGCACCAGATGAAGATTTCACAAACATTTACAAGATTGGTAGTTTCCACATTTGGTGGAAACTACCAAGTTTAGACGCAAAAGAGAACTTCACTGGATGTACCAGTTGAAAACCGTTGATCCCCAGGGCATCAATTCCATGGAGAATGTCAGGGAGGCAATAGCCTGTATTTGAATTTTTGCATTTTAAGTCCCCTGCATCTCCAAGATGAGATGACTCATGCTGGCACCATGAGATCCTAATAACTAGCCAGTCCCTTTTATGAGATAGTCCCTGGGTCCACCAGCAACTTTGAATACCTCTTTATGGGCACTGGAGAACAGATTAGGCCCAGGACCAGAAGATGCCAAACTGTGTCCTGTACGAGCCCTCGGATTCTCTTCAGATAGAACAAAAAATATATATAGAACAAAAAGAATACAATTTCATCTCAGCTTTAAGAATCCCACCAAATTCTTATCTCCTTTGTTGTAGTCAAAGTTCTTAGCTAGGAATTTTGGGTTTGGGGCCAGTCTGATGGATTTCCAGTTTTGAGAGAAAGTTAGACTTACAATCTGAGGCATGTATTTCTCATGTTCTTGCACCTGATGCCAGTGTAATAAGAAACACTGTTTTGAAAGTCATAGCTTATTTGAAACCATTCCTTGTGGTTTAAAAGGCAATTTACATAACATTCGTAACCCCAATGACAGATTCCACTTCGGGAACATGCTTTGTACTCTCCGTCAAGCATGTTCAAAAGCTCCAAATCAGATCACTGAGACAACTTTGTACCATGAGAAACATCCAAGTTTGCTTTTAGTAATAGTACTCTGCAATACCTCATAAGAATACCTTGCAAGTCCCACATACACATATACAGGAGCTATATGTTTTCAGCTTCAAAAGTATACTTTCCAAAATGATATTTGTTTTTATTTTTGGATGAGATGTATCCTTAATATGTTTTCTTGGACCTTGGGAGTAATAAAATTCATTTGTGATGTTTTTAAGTGTGTTTTGATAAGTTTTGTAAGAAAAGGTTTGCCTCTGAGAAATTGCATGGTCTTCTGGGTGTCAAAACCGAGGATAGGCTATTTAGCTGGCTATTCTTAGATGCACTTGTATCCAAAGATAACCGGGGTCAGTTGGCCGTAGTCATGGTGACAGTCCCATGAGGATGTGTGTTGCACCCTGAAAGAGGCCAGGTTGGGGTGAAACAGGGCAATATTATATCTGCTAGAACATACAATCAATCATTATGATGTTTCACCTTGTGCTAATCCCCTTCTGTACCCCATTGTGGCTGTTGACCGCATAAATCACATGTGGTATGATAATTAGCCATGTGTGTTACATCCTGTCACGTTCAGCGTGAGGGAAAGAAGCTAACCCATACTGGACTTGCAAGGTATTCTTATGAGGTATTGTACTCTGGCAATCACAGTTCCATGTCCTTCGGTTGTGGAAACTGACTTCTTTGATTACACAAGTCTAGAAGGAAATCTGCAACCTGAGGAATTGTAGCCTCTTCTGGTATCACCTCTTGAACTTCACATCACTTAGAAAAAGTCTGCCATCTTATCGCATAAACTTTTTTGGAAACATCCGTCGCTACCCCAGTGATCGTCTCCACGACTTACTTTGAGAAACTTTCAGAACTGCAGACCTAACAGCTGCCATGCCAAGATTCAGCTGTCCTGGTCTCTGATGAAACGCTGGTCTGAGTGATTGTTTCAGCAGAGGCCACTGTAGTGGTTTCTCCCTCATTAGACTGAGCAACTCTGGATACTCTGTCCTTCTTGGTTGGTGTAAAATTCAAAAGTGAATCTCAGGTGAGGCTTAGCTAGAGACTGGGCAGGCGATGGAGGCACCACTGTTGGTGATAGGCCGAATCCAAAATGTTTTTTTATTGAGGTATATTTGAACTACCTTTCTCATAGTTCTAATGTCCACCTGGGGTTGTATTCTCAATTTAATAGAAACTTTTGCACTCTTGATTTAATTCAGACACTTTTAACCACTAATGGACGGGAACAATGTTCATGTGCCCATTGTTCATTGAGACGTCACTACACATGTCAAAATATAGTCAGACCTGGTTTCGCAGAACAGTATATTTGTATTGGTTCTTCAAATGGAAAAAAATAAAAAATAAATTCATACCACTTTTTATAGTTTTATTCAAATATATAATCACATCAGAATTTCTAAGTCTTATCTCTAATGTTTGGATATGTGTAAAAGAAAAGTAAAAATATAGAAACTAAACATTAACATGGTATCTATATCTATTTGGTTTCAAATTTGATATCCCATCAATTATGTAATATAATTGAATTTAAGCTAAAAGTTCTAATGCAGGATAAACAGTCTTGTGTTCTACACATTCACATAACTTGTTTACAAATAACTTTTACACATAACTTGTTTACAAATTCTAACATTATATTTTACTCAATCTAATACAGGATATGTGAACAAATATAATTATGACACTATTCCTGAACCATTAGTATGGCTGGGAGGTAAAAATAATAAAACTAAATAACTAGTTAGTTATTCTTAGTGGAATGCAATCAAATGCAATACAATTTCTTTGTTTATTTAAAAGCAGCACCATTTTGTAATATCGATATTGATCCTGAAATGAAAGTCCCAAAAGATGAGCATATCTTCTCAATTCACCACTCATAAATGAGCAAATGTTATGGGGTTGCAAGATCAATTCAAATGTTCTTTAGCACTCCTAACATTTTTCAAATAATTTGTGGAATTCTAGTGTAAATACTAATTCATGGTCATCTTAATTTGTATTTAACAGAAAACAAATGATGAACTTTTTCTATAAAATCAAATCTATTATCTCTCCCAGACATGCTGGGCTGCTGTAAAAGCTTATAATGAAATGTTAGATTTATTTCTTATCTCACAGTTTCACAGTAGGATATATATTTCTTGTGAAGCATTAGAAACAAAGAGAATTTATGAAATTTATGAATACAAGGAAAAATTTAAAATATGAAAATAGTACAGTAATTATGAATAACAGATTGTTGAATATATGTCCTTGACTAGTTAACCATTTTAGCATACATCATTTGATCAGGTCTGACATTTTAAACATTTATGCAAATGCTCTTAGATCTACCAGAATGAATCTGTATGGTAGACTTTCAGGAAGTTTATGGTTATCTGATTTTTTGGCTTGACCGTTTTAATGGCATCCTCACATCTACCAGGATGTGACTGTTTAATGACATTCTTGCATCTACCAGGATGCAACTGTTTTAATGGCTACCTCACATCTACCAGGATGCAACTATTTTAATGGCATCCTCACATCTACCAGGATGTGACTGTTTAATGACATTCTTGCATCTACCTGAATGTGACTGTTTTAATGGCATCCTCACATCTACCAAGATGCGACTGTTTTATTGGCATACTTAAATTTACCTGGATGTGACTGATATAATGGCATACTCGCATCTACCAGGATGTGACTGTTTAATGGCATTCCTGTATCTACCAAGATGTGACTGTTTTAATGGCTACCTCACATCTACCAGGATGTGACTGATATAATGGCATACTCACATCTACCAGGATGTGACTGTTTAATGGCATTCTTGCATCTACCTGGATGCAACTGTTTAATGGCATTTTCACATCTACCAGGATGCGACTGATATAATGGCATTCTTGTATCTACCAAGATGTGACTGTTTTAATGGCATACTCACATCTACCAGGATGCGACTGTTCAATGACATCCTCACACTACCAGGATGTGACTGTTTTAATGGCATACTCACATCTACCAGGATGCGACTGTTCAATGACATCCTCACACTACCAGGATGCGACTGTTCAATGACATCCTCACACTACCGGGATGTGACTGTTTAATGGCATTCTTGCATCTACCTGGATGCAACTGTTTAATGGCATTTTCACATCTACCAGGATGTGACTGGTTTAATGGCATTCTTGCATCTACCAGGATGTGACTGTTTAACAACATTCTGATATCCACCAGGATTATGGGCAATTCTTACATCGTTCAGGATGTGACTGTTTTTGCCTAACATCTACCAGTATCTGATTATTTATCTGATTATTTAACTGACATTCCTACATCTACCAGTATATGACCAGGATGTTTTGTTTGATTGGTATTCTTACATCTAGCAGGGTGATTTAAAATATGTATTATTGAATATGTATAATATGTATATGTAAAAAAGATAAAAAATAATTTCTAAATTAAAGAAATACAAATGAACGCTCCTAACATAACGCAGTAAATCTAATTAATATAATATGGTTGTTGCTGTTATAAGGCATTTCATCATATCTATCCATTCATACACTTCAAGACCTCAGGTTCCTATTTGATTTCCAGCTAATATCGGGCAGGCTTTCATCACTGTCAGTGTCAGAGTCTACTGTCAAGTCTATCAAACCATCTGAAACAATACAAAGACAGGGTCTTTCAATTATCAAATATCAAAATTCATGTTATTTCATGTTAATAAAAATATACATTTTACAGAGCCCTAATCCATCGTTTATATGCCCCTTGGGATGTGGGAGCTAAAAGATGAAACCTAAAATTGCTTTACTTCCTCTTAAACGAGGTTTTTTTTAGCAGGCTTAAATAATACCTTCACAATGAATACAGCTGACTTGAACAGCAGCAGTTATCATATGATCTTGCTTTGTCGTGGTCTATTTTTAGCACTCATGATTCAAAAGTAGGTCAGTAGGCCAGTTCCTATACAAAGTATGTAGTTGATTTCTCATAAACAGCAGCATTTAATCGCCTGAACTTGCTTAGTCAGTGGCTATTATCACACACTTGAACTTTTTACCATATTTCATACTCACAACTTCACTTGCAATACTCAAGCAAACATATCAAAGAAAATGACTATATGCCACAAACACCTGTTTAATATTTCACAATTTCACATGATTTTTCACTGTAAACAACTCCCCATGTTGCATCATGTGTAAGATCTGACACCTGAGTGAGGGTCACATGTGGATCACATTATGGTGCCCAGTAGCACACCCCAGCCTCTTGTAACTTAAATGGTTAATTATCCTATAGGAATGTGGTCAAGTGGTGGAACTACAGTGCTCAACACTGATGATAACAGAATGTAAATTTCAATACTTAACATGCTTAGTTGTTTTGTGTATGGACTGATATATTCATATTTATTTAAGTTCATCTAAAATATATTGAATAATACTGTGCTGTAGAATTATTCTTACTATCAAATTATTCTTCAAGTGCAACAAGATGTGATCATTTAGGTAATAAGCATCTATTTTGAATCTGAAAAACACTCAATTTTGAACCCTGGTCTTTGCATGTCAGTCGGTCACAAATTAATAGCCCCTCAGAGTCAAGGTTTCCACCCCTGGGGAGACAATTAGGGATAATACGGTAAGTAGGTCAAGAGGTCACTTATCTGGTGTTTAGCAGCTTACATTATATTTCTAATAAAAACAAGTATTTGGTGAAATTTTGAAGTTTCTGACATTGAAAAACAGGTCATGGTCATGTTTGAGAGTATCGAATGCAGGCCTTCATGCATATGCAGTAAAAATGTAGTGCATGTAATTCAAACAGCTAAAACGATATTGCAATATGTTGAAGTTTTTGTTGATAGATGGACACACAGACAGAGCCTGATACCATAGCCCCCAATGCCACTCAGGCTGCAGAAGCTACCGTAATTAGATTTATTCCCAAACCAAGATATACATTCAAATGATTCTAACTTACAATCCTCCGGTTTCTTTCTCTTATTCAGATCAGCAGGACTGCCCGGTTCTGTTTTAACATTGGCTGTCCTTGCTGGACTGCCTTTCAGGCTAAGAGAAAGGCGTGACTGCGACCTGCTACTTGCTGGGCTGCTACGCAAGGTGCCTCCCTTACTTGTTTGTACACCACTCCTCTCTTGGGGGTGAACACTTGCATTGTTAAGAAGCCCTGCTTCTGGGATCTTAACAGTCACAACTTCTTTCTGCCTCTGGTTTTTCATCTGTGATTCTACCAACTTAGCCACAAGTTCAGCAAAAACTGGGTCCACTCCAGATACAGACATGTCCTTTCCACCCAGTGATAGGATATCTTCTGAGGCTTGTACCATCCTGACTTTCTCTCTTTGGTGCTTTTTGTTCAGACTGTGGGTAGATACTATTCTCAATGGAACTTCTTGTCGATCAGAGTCATTGGTGGATATTTGTCCCTGTATCATAATATTGGGTTTTCTTGGGTATGCAACTGAAGTGGAGGCTGCATCATCTGCCGTTCCCACCTGCCTGGCACCTGCCTGGCCTCGTTGGTGGCCACACCTCTGACATGGCTTCTTACTTTTAACCTTCATACCACAATCAGAACATGCAGTTGAGGCAGCTTTGCTGGGTGAAGCTTTAATTTTTTCCAGTTTGATTGATTTTGTTGACTTAACATGTGATCTGGCCTCTTCTTCTGCTGTGGAACTCCAGCATCTTTTCCTGGACAGTTTACATTTCAAAGTGCTGCCACCTTGTGGGTGCTTGACATCAGCATTTGTCAATACACCAGCAATATTTGGCTTTGACTCCTGCTGTTGTGCAGGAATGCTATATTTCTGATCAAGGTAAGTGTGTGGTACATCCTCTGTTTTCAGCCTTGAGAGCCCTGTTGATGTTGTGGCACTGTGTGGGGATTCTGACTCCCATCTGGTTCCAGGGACACCTTGTGCTGATGGTTGGCTGTGTGGACGAAGATCATCAATACCAGCATCCTGAAGCAGACTCTTTATCTGGGATACAATGTAGATAATCCCTGCAACAAAAATTAACCAAGACCATTTTTCAAACTTCTTTTTCAATCATTTTATCACTCCTTCTTTAGCTGCTTTCATTAAAAGTATCAAGCATTTCATACAGTGTTTAATTAATGGTGGTTTACTTCAAATCAAATATATGGAACTTTTGATGAATATCATACCTCCTAAGTAGGCCTTTCTCAGCATCTTGGTATTGCTTGGAGTTTCCCAAAATGGCTCATAGAGGGCACTTACATCAGCTGCTACTTCATTGATCACCCAAGACAACTGCTCCAATATTTCATTCTGTGATGACGAAACAAGGAAAGTCATGAAATACATGAATACAGCTATTGATTGTGTTGTATTATAAGATCAAGTTGAACATGAAGGACTATTTGGCAGGTTGAATTCTGGAATCATATCCATGGTAAGCCTCGACAAAAAAAAAATCAGGAGTGGTCTTGCCAGTGTTTATGCTGGTATCAACATGCTGCTCAGGTCGGCTGTTTCTCAAGTGCTATTTTCTAATTTTGGGTGAATGACCTTCTGAAGTAGCTTTAATCTTGCCATCATGTATCTGATTTGTTTATAAATATGGCATGCATGTAGACATGTCACGAGATGTGCTACAACTCCTAAATCTTAAAAGTTAAAATCTTAAAACCTAACATTTCACTTTCAAGAATTCCAAGAACGTATGTGGCAAAAAAATAATTAGAAGGTGGCACAGTATATGGAGATGAGACAGCAACCACATTTAAAAAAATCATGAAACAATCAGTTAAGCGGCATGCAATCCTGCAAATAGTATTCCTTACAAAATACTTTAATCTCTTCCAGTTCTTTTATAATTCCTACCTGTAAAATGGCGAGTTTGTCAAGCAGGTCTGTAGAGGCTTCATCAAATATATAATTCTTGGCTGTATCAACATGGTCTGCCATTATCACTTTCATTCTGTTAAAGGAACCAGCCCCGGCCTCGTTTGTACATCCCACATATGCTGGTAGCATATTCCTCTACAAAAAATAATCATAATCATCTTACAATTTTATATTAATCTTCTAATCTACTCTATTTTAACCTATTCTATTCTAATATATTTTAAACCTGTCCTAATCCTTTCTATTCTGTCCTAAATAATATTATTATCTATTCTGTCTGTTTTATTCTATGCTAATATATGCCATTCTAATCTATCTCATTCTATTTTATCCGAATTTATTTGATTCTATTGTGTGTAATCTATTCTAAACTAATAATATATATAATCTAATCTTTTTCAATTTAATCTATCTTTATCCATTTTAATTTAATATATTCATATATTATAATGTCTCTTTTTACATAAAAAACAATATGTCATATTATATTAGCAAACAGACCTGTACAAATGGTGTCAAAGTTCGATTTATTTCCCGCTGTCTATCCTGGATAAAATCCCGAACACCTCCTATTGTTTCTCCCAACTGAATGAAATTATGTTACAATCAATTAACATAAATGAGTATTTCAATATATGCTACATCACAAAGAGATAAAAGTGTTATTCTAATATTCTTAATCTTGAAAAATATCCGCATTATTTCTGTAAAATCCGACACCGCACAGTAGTCTCTTTGATTTCATTTTAACATTTCAATAGCATTTTAATGTTGAGCATTTGTTGTATTGTTCTATAATACCTTGGTATTGGCCATACTGGTCATCTGTGCTGTGGCCCGAGTAAGGCGATCTGTAGCAATACCCACTGGCACTAGGAGGCGCTCCAACTTCTCTCCAAAATCCTTCAGGGCTTTCATTATGCGCAGATGGAAACTATCCAACAATTGCAACAGTTTGGCACTAGAAACACACCCAAGTCAAATAGTCAATTACACACAAACAGAAAAAAAGTAAAAAATAAAAAAAATAAATGACAGATTTTTCTGGGGAATTTTTATTTGTTTGTTTGTCTGTTATTATTTCAGTTCTTTCAATGAATTGTAGATTGCAGGTACTTGACATGACAACCCACCCAGTCATAGAATTACAAGGACAATGGGTTAACCATTCAACACACGAAAAATTGCAACATGAATGCAATCTCATTTGGAACAACAAATCTCATTTGAATCATCAAATCATGGTTGAGCTCTAACCAACTGCACCACTGTGGCCCCCAGATTTGGCCCAAACAGAGGATTTACTGGCCCAAACACACCAGGCCAGTGTGTATGTCAAGGCCTGCAATATTAGAAGCTATGGTGTGGATATATATATATATATAGCTTGCGAGTCTATCTGTTCACTGGGTAATGATCTTTTCATAACTTATCTTACTTGAATATTCGATCCCAGGAGATGGTGATACTGTTGTACACTGGTGCAGTCAGGTCCTCATTGAAGTTGATGTTTCCATTTGAGGGTGAATTGTAGACCCCATCTCTGCGTACCACAGCTTTATATGTGCTCCAGTGCAGACCTCCTGCCTCCTTGCAATCCTTGTTCACCTGCAGTTATCATGCCATGCTTAGTACATTCATCCTATGTGGAACCAAAGTCTTTCAGTTTTTCGAATATTTCAAGTGCTGTTGTTACAATTTCAGTAACTTAGGCATAAATATTTGTGATGTCAAAGTTTGAAGTAATATTCCACTCTTGATAAAAAAAAGGCCTTTACTTGTATCTGTGAGTTTTCTATTCTGATCAAGTTTCATATGATTAAACTGTTATTGATAACTGGTCATTTTGTAATCAATAGAGTAAATACTGGGCCGTTATTCTATTACTAATCAGCATAATCCAACTACTGTGTTGCACACCTATGCATTAAAATGATCATATATTCCAAATAATATCAATGTTCATAGTTGTTGTGACATCAGACAAAGAAAAATGTCACAATATACATTACAGCAATATTAAAGGTCGAATCAAACATGTCATTATCCTTAGAGCTTTGCTGATGATTGTTTTTTTTTTAAATGCTCTGGAAAATAGATAGAATTGGTTGCAGTTGACAGACACATAGAATGAGAGAATATTCCCATCACTGCACTAACTATGCTTATATATTCAAAATTCAGAACAGCTGACAAGTGGCTGCACCTATGCTTGCTCAGAAATAACCCAAATAATTTTTTTAGTTAAGGTCAGACTTAGTTTGGAATACTACTATATATAAGTATAAATGCAAAACTTACAACTCAAAACTTTTAGCCAACGAATTGAGGCTCTAACAAAGAAATAAATTAAGCATCTGGGTTTACACACCTTGGCACCCCATTTGGCTTGTATTTGTCCTGCTTCCATCTTGGCATTGGTCACACCCTCTTTGACCTTTGCTGTCAAACTTTTATCAAACAAGCCATCCATGTCCTTCCGAACATTGTCTATCATTGGGGAGAGTATTTCTTTCCTTGTGACCTCCAGCTGGCAGTCAATAATGTCCTTTACATCACGTCTTAATCTGGAATCCTAAAACATAGAATAGATCATAAATTCAATAATAAGAAAATGTTGTCAACTGGGTAACCTTTTCAGTGTTATTCTGATGTGTCAATGGATGAATTTGATCACTCTCAAACATGACAATGAAAATATGCAAAGAGAATCTCTGTTCAAACAAACGGTACAACCTGCTTTATATAATTACCCTGGCTTCTTGGCCTATTTGGTAGTTGTATAACCAGACCATTTGGCCTATTTGGACGTTGTATAACCAGACCATTTGGCCTATTTGGATGTTGTATAACCAGACCATTTGGCCTATTTGGATGTTGTATAATCAGACCCTATGACCTGTTTTATGTACATACCCTGGTTTCCTGGTCAGGTGGTTGTAATGTCATACTCTATGACCACCTGCTTTATTTTGATACCATGGTTGCTTGGTCTGTCAGGTGCTCATCAGACTCCGTAACCTGCATCGTATACATACCATGGTTGCTTGGTCTGTCAGGTAGTAATATAATCAGACTGTGACCTGCACCATAAATATACCATGGTTCCTTGGTCTGCCAGGTAGTAATATAATCAGACTGTGACCTGCACCGTAAACATACCATGGTTCCCTGGTCTGTCAGGTGCTCATCAGACTCCGTAACCTGCATCGTATACATACCATGGTTGCTTGGTCTGCCAGGTAGTAATATAATCAGACTGTGACCTGCACTATAAACATACCATGGTTGCTTGGTCGGTCAGGTAGTAATATAATCAGACTGTGACCTGCACTATAAACATACCATGGTTGCTTGGTCTGTCAGGTAGTAATATAATCAGACTGAGACCTGCACTGTAAACATACCATGGTTCCTTGGTCGGTCAGGTAGTCAAATATATCTGACACCCCTTGATTCAGCAATTCCAACATCCTCTCTGAACTCTGTAGCTTTCGTTTGTAAGTCATGTTGTACACAAAATCCTTCAGCTTTGGAATGCATGTCTCATCTAAGGTGCGGAAAATCTGTAGAAGAAAATATGCTTTACTTCAATCAGTCACTATTCCCGACCACAGCAAAATATTGATAATATCAAACTGATCAACAAAAGACAATGAGCCATGTGAGTTATGGCATACTTACATTAGGAGGTCCATCTTCTTTAGGTCGGAGGCCCTTAATCTTCAGATAATCTGTTGAGGAGACACAGAACACCTCCAGTTTTTCAGCGGAGCATGCTATGTCTTCATCCTCGTTGTCCTCTTCTTCGCTGCTTTCATATTCTTCTTCCAGTTCCTCCTCCAATCCTGCACTCCTCTTCATCTCCTACATTGACAACATTACCAGTTATTGCCATACTCATTTTACACATCTTTCCAAGATGACAAGGAAACAAATGTATCAATAATCATCGCTCATTTGAATTCACTTCCAATATCCTAAGTCATATTGATTAACTGATATGAATAAAGAATGGTTAAAAATTATACTAATTCTCAATATGGAAATATATTGCCATCAATGCTGACCCAAATCCCAGATCCAGCTTTAGCGTCTTTTTTAAAGTTTATTGTGTTCATACCCTGATCCTGGAGTCCCTGAAGTCCAATATGATGAAAAGTTTGTTGTATGCCTACCCTAAGCCCAGTCTTGAAGCCCCATTGTCATTCACCTATTTGAGCCCATTTAGATGCCCCTTTTGACGAGGGATTTGTTGTGTTCCTACTTGAAGTCCTATTATACAAGGAGTTTGTTGTGTATCTCACCTAAGATCAGCTCCATAGCCCCATTTGACTAAGGGTTTGTTGTGTGTTTACCCCGAGTCCAGCCTTGAAATCCCTTTTTTTGTTTTGGCTTATAAGTGTGCCGACCATGAACCCTCAATAGAAATCCCTTTTGATTATGGGTATATGCATACATACCCTGAGTCCAGCCTTGAAGTCGCGCTTGATCTGTCTCTGGGAGTATTCATTCCTGGCATGGGCACACATGATGGCAATAGATCGGTGATGACTCTCTATCTCCTTCTCCAACTCCAACACCTGCATTGTTCCAGAAAATTACATATACCATTAAATGTTAATTTTACTAAATAGTAGCAGTTATCATACTTGTCAGTGAATTATTTACATCAGTAAAATTTACAACCTCAAATACCATATGTTTCAGAACACAATCTTTGTGACCAACCATTTTATGTTTTTCTCTCCTCTCCCTCTGCTTGGCCGTTATCTCATCCTTAACCAACTGTATCAGCAGATTGTCTTGTCTTAAAACCTCCATTGCCTCCATCTGTGCTTCTTCATCCACATCGTCCTCATTATCACTGCCCTCTGGATTGATGATATTTGCCAGTTGTTCTTTCAGATCTTGATATTCCTGTTGCATTTCACATATCTGTTGTTGTTTGTCCTCTATCTCCCCATCTAGTAGTTCTATATCTTCCTTCAGTGGCTCCATCTGCTGAGATATCCCATCTATCTTGATGTTTGTTGGTTCTACTGCTTCTTCCAGCTTCAATGGTCTTCAAAAAATATCCCATGTTTGTTGGACTGAATTTTTGTTTACAAATCAATGGTCTGCAATTTACACCTTGGCCTGATTATGTTTTTTGGCATGCCAAATGCAACCAATAAAATGAACAGGAAAAAGTCCTTTGTGATAATTGGTTAAATGGTTACCATGGCAACAGAATTCATCCAATCAAAGCCATTATTAAACTTGTCCAAGATATGAATACACACAACGTGCCTGTGCAATATAAATAAATGAAAACAATCCATGCAATGCCAAGGACTTTATCGCGCTGATATTTTATGTGGACAAACTAACTCGTGAACTAACAAATGGACAGACTGCACCGAAATTTAAGTCCCGCTCTTTGACTTTGTCGAGGCGGGGGACAATAAAATAAAATAAAAATTTTTAGCTGTGAAGTTCACAATTTTTACACAAATATTATCAATTTTTCAACGTAACTTATCTGAATGAATAATTTTGTGTAGCAAACTTATTGTTTTCTCAGTTCAAAGTATCTAGGAATCTGTGACTCACTGATATCACTGATAAAATTTGAAGGTCACAATACACAATATCACCAAACAAGATATCTTAATTTGGTGAGTGACAGTAATGACAGTAAGTGTACTCCAAGGCAATATTGATATTATTGGCTTTTCAGAGTTATCAACCATTGCCTTAAAACATTATCAATGACTGATAATCAAAAGTTTCACTGCAAATTAACTAGATTGTTTGTGAGTGGCACAAAGATGCTCCTGACCTGGTCATGACCTTGACCTTCACCTAAAATTCAGCCTAAAAAATTTCCCAGGCCTAAATATTATCATGTTATTATATCTAGTCCCGAGGCCAAAGCATGAGTGAATGAGGAAGAAAACAAAGTGCAGTGGCTGTGCCAACAGACGCGATGGAAACAGAGCAAGAACATAAAATGATTTGATAAGAAGCAGAAGATAAGCATACTCAATCAGTTCTGAGGTCATGAGGAGATCGGTCTTGGTACAGATGAATGATATTGCTCCATATTGCCCGTCCATCAAAAGTTGTCTACGGAAATGTTCTCCCAACATTTCTTTGGCAGTCTTGTTATCTACAGCTCTTGATATATCTGCTACAACCCACACTGCTGTACAGCTCTTCAAAAACTGAAAAAGATACCTAAGATTTTTAATGATCCATTAAGGGTAAAAGATAAATATGTTCAATGCTTCCAAAAAGTGTTGGTACTGACATGTAGCAATTCATTTAAGTAGATAATTTTAATGGGTTCTGAAACCCAAAACAATAAGTCCTCAAGTAATCATGGACAAAGAAAGTTAACAATCAAATTGAAAAATGTTTGACCCTCTCAAATGGTGACATGCTTTCCGTTTCTAAATTCTGGTTTATGCAGGTTCTTTGGTAGCAGGGTTCCCACACATCTTGACTTATGGAAATCAGGACTTTTTCCTAACTTTCCATGCCCAAACAAAGATGTCCATGGCAGTCCACCTCTGTTTCATAAGCAGTGATGAAAGTCAACATTCAGGAAAAAACCTGAAACCCTTAAAAATTAACCTGAAGATACCCCTACCCCCATCGAAACCATGAGACGATGGTTAATCAAAGTCACAAATGTCTCATTCTGATCCTTACCTGAGGAAACAATGGACCCCATCCAAATTTGGACCCCAACATAATTTGTGATACTTTACACTGACCAGTTTGTTAGGAAATTGCATATCAGTAAAGCAATGAACATCGATCGTTAGTTATATTTATACATTGTCTGATTTTTAAAAAAGCACTTTAATAACCTTACAACATTGTCTCATTTAAATTTGAATTGTCTCATCACTTTTAGTTTCTAATGAGACAAAAGTCACATCAACATTTTCTTCTCGCAATTTCTCTGATGCACCAATAAGAAATCATTCCTTCATCAAGTTCTTGAAGTCAAGAAACAGAAAATTTTATTGATTTGTGAACTTGTGAACTATTGATTTGTGAAAAATGCAGAGCTCCAATGAAATGTTTGGCACCAAAAAGTTTCTTTGGTCACTGAGATGACATACCTCTCTTGCAATGTTGTCCCTTGCAGCATTGGAATCTCTGACACCAGGCAAGTCAACCAAGGTGGCGCCACTCCCGAGAACATCACATTTGGGGATATATATGGAAACCTTTTTCACTATTGGCCAAAACTGCTCTCCATCCCCACGATTATTTGCTGATTGTATGAAACTATTCACTTTCTGTCGGAAGTGCTGGGGCTGAAATGGAACAAAGTAAAATAATATCTAAACAAGTCTTATTTCAAACTACAGAATGGGCAATACTGGACCATATCTTTTTTCTTTACCAAAAAAACCCAAATGAAAAAAAAAAACAAATTCAAAAAAACTTATTAAAAGCTGTCATTAAAAATCTCCTGCAGGGCTGACCTTTCTGTGAGTAATCTTCATCACCTCCCCAAGTTTTTGGGTTACGGTTTTCCTCCTAGCCAGCTGTTCAAATGTGACCCCATCCTTAAAATGTCCATAGACAGCACGGATTTTGTACCAGGCTGCTGCAGCATCTGGTTGGCTTTGGGGATTAGGTTCATAGGCCTTGACCTTGCCATCTTTCCCTGTTAACTCTGATAGCAACAACTTCAACTCTGCATACCATTCCTGTAAAGAAAATATTTTTTATAACAGGTATTTTTTTGCAACCAAATAAAAAATGAAAAATTAAACAATAATTTAATACAATAAAATATAAAATAAAACAATTTGTGACATAGTTTTGTGCTTTATTGAGTATTCAACAAATATGATTTCTGGCAAGTATTTGTTAATCAGTTAATTTTACATTAGCCCTCAGTATATCTATATCTTCTCATCCAATTTTTACCTTTTTTGTGAGGAATGTAATCTCTCCTTCATAGTTATTGTTCTTGGTGTTGTTGTTTATCTCAGCCACCACAGCTGTGCAGGCCCTCATTCCTGAGGTCGGGAGGATGTTGGAGTGGTCCAAGAGTGCATTCATTAGGCTAGACTTGCCTGACCCAGTGTCCCCAACCACTGCCACCACAGTGGATGGGAAACTAGCCTTGGTCTTCAACTCATTCACACTTTTCCTAAACAAGATACAAAATGAAGTTTATTTTAAATTCTGATTCCAAAATAATCTGAAGTTGTCACCATTATGTTATGGTGTAAATTTGTCAAATGAAACTAATGCAAATAAATGAAACTTGCATATAATGCTAGTGCAAAATGAGTGCTGGGGAAATGCATTTCTTGGGGAAAAACTTCTTTTTAAATACAAAAATTAAAAAAAAATATTTGTTGAAAAAAGTCAATTATTTGATGGTTATAGCACATTTCTCAGACAGAAAGATAGAGGGCAGAGTGAATATTCATTTTTTCCCTTCTTTACAAGCAGAACATAAATGGATGTGAAAAAAAAACAAACAAAAACAAAGAAATCAATAACTTTTATAAGACATGAGAAATCTGTAATATTTCAGAGTTGCACTCACAGCCAAGCCTGTATTCTTGTATGATGCTGCAGATCCCTACGGCTCCCCAGCAAAGTCTCCAGTGATTTAATTATTCTCTTTGCTCTGAAATATTGTATTTATGAAAATAATCTAAATCATACTGCAATCTGAAACAATCCTACTTTTCAACACAAGGGAAGAATGGGTAGAAAGAAATTCCTACTTTTGTATTGAAACTTTTTTGTCATAATAATTTTACTTTTTCAAGGGTTGCTACTGTGCTAAGACATTTTCCCACTAATGGCAGATGGAGATGAGAAGAAATATAAGGTTTTTTCTTCCTTGACCTATTTGAACAGATTATTTAATCTTCTTGATGTGCATTCCGTTTCAAATGTATTGCAAATGCATCTCTTTTATTTAGTTTTTGTCCAACATTTTTATCATGTCAAAATGTTAATTATCATCACAATTATCAAATGTGTTTATTTCATTGTTATTTAAGCAGTCACATGGGTCCCTTCAATGTGGGTTAAGACAGTGTAAGAAAACAAAGCTAATCTGAAAAGTTGATGAAAGTGACAAAGATTTATGGGTAAAAAAATATTTATGAACTCATTTTCAGAGGTAATCTTTTTATAAAAAAAGATAGTCAATATACTGTCAAGGCAAAAAAAAGATATATTTTTAAGGCAAGCAAAACGTCTGCAAGGCAATTTAAATTTGACCATATTTTGACCCCAAAACAAAAGTTGAGAATAATAATAAATCTGGAGAGGTTTTTGGCAATCAAGGTATTATTGGGCAAGTCAGAGTGCAACCTTGACATAATTGCAGAGGTAAGGCCAATAAACATTTCAAATGGACTGACAGACACAGCCTGTTTTAATATCCCCCACAGAAATTAGTTTCAGTAGAGATAATGGTCATTATCATTAAACTAAATGTGATAGTGTGATGAGTGGCACAAAACTGAAGTCTGCACAGTATTTAATGTATACAAGGTCATGCACTATCCAACTCGCTCTGCCAACCTGTTAAGGTATAAGGAGGTCAAAGCAACCTAGTTACATAAATTTTCTCCAAATCATAAATGTATTGTACAAATTACATGCAGTGGCACTAAGTAATATTTGGTGTTATGTAAAATACTGTGTTTATCTAATTTTCTAAATTTGCTCACCAAATGTCAAAATCCTCTGAGCCCCTTGCACGATTATTAGATGTGGCAAATTATATTGATACTACTGAATTTTAACCATCAAATGGGGGCCCATGAGTAGATGAGGCTGTGATCTTGACCTTGATCCAAAGTAACTAAATATCTTTGTGTGGTTTTGATATGCTATTTGAGTGTTCTGTAAAACACCCCATTCTGACGATTTTTGTAAAATTCCTGTGATCTTGAGAATAGTTCAAGGTCACCCAATGTCAAACTCATTTAAGTCTCCATCTGAGATTGCTCATATATTCTATAATCTTTGCATACACTTCACATATCCATAATATCAAGTTCTGATGTGTGAAGGATCAGCTTTCCAATACATTTTAAAGTTGTGACCTGTATGGCCTTTTAATAGGTCACTGTGGCCTGGTTACATAAATCATTCTTAAAGATTTGTTTGTTCGGGATTTTACATCACTTTCAACATTATTTCAGTCATTTCATGATGAGACCTACATGTAGCAGATATAGTGCTGCCTCACTGAATTGTCATGTCGCAGGTCCTTGACATGACCACTCACCCAGTCAGATTTACAAGGACAATAGGCTAACCCTTTAGGCACAGGCCTCGGCTTATATGGGAAAATGTATTGTGGAATCAATCTTGGCACAGCCAGGGATCGAACCCATGACCTCTGGGTCACCACAGAGGAACTGGTGCTATTAAGTTGGCGCTCTAACCAACTGTGCCACAGTCCGTGGCCTTTTATTCTCTAAGATATGAACAGATATATTGTGCAAGATAAATGTGGTGGCAGACTGGCAGTAAATGGTATTTGTAGTGTTTTGCAAAATATTATATTTTGATGATTATGAAAATCAATTCCAGTGACCTAGAAAATGGCTCAAGGTCAATATGGATCAAACTTGTCTAAGCCCCAAGTAATTAGATTATATCTGGTAAGTCATATCTATATGTTCTTTTCTCTTTTTTAAAAAGAGAAAAGAGCATTCATAGTTGCTCCTGTGCTAATCATGTCCTTGGTCTTGACCCAAGGCCAAGGTCACAAAAAGTGCAAGGTCACAAAAGGTCACAAAAAGTGCAAGGTCACAAAAGGTCACAAAAAGTGCATCTAAATTAATTACTGCAGATATTTACTTTATATCTACATAATATCAAGATCTTATCTTCTTGGAAGTTGTGACTTATATTGTGACCTAGTTACATTCATTCTAAAAATTATGAACACACATATTGGGTCAATTAAATGAATTGAGATTGTTTTTTCTAGTGTTTTGCAAATTGGCTCTTTTGACCTTGAAAATAGCTCAACGTCACCAAATATCCCAGGCCTACATATTATCATGTTGTAGTGTCTAGCTCAAGCAAAAATGAATGAGGAAAACAAAATGTGGTGGCAAACATGGTGGAAACAGAGCAAGATCATAAAGTATGTTTGTGTTGAATAAATAATTTCAAATTCCCAAGATGTAAATATTGTGTTCTTATATTTTCAAGGCATATCAAATTATCTACCTTTTTCTTTAATACTGTTATTTATATATGAATAATTAAATTGATTCTTTCTCTTTATTTGTAACATTCATTAATCTCTTAAATTGTACGTCTCCATTGATATTTATTATTATATAAAATATATATTTATTTTCAATATACTACTCATCTTCTGACCACGACAATAGTTGAAAGTGTTCTCAACTTAACCATTTTAAAAAGCTAGATTTCACTGACCAAAATCAAAATTCCCTGACTTTCCCTGACCTGAAGCAACCATGGCATGTATGGCAGGGGCCTATTAAACAATGTTGCAAAGTTGGTGCTCAAAACTGCAAACCAAGTAGGTGGAGAAACAAATAGTTGTTGATAAGAGACCAATATTATGTATGGAGAAAACAGGAACAGAGATACAAACTTCTATTTGCTGTTGCAGACACATTTTTGAGATTCAGTTTGATATATTACTAAGCAGCTGATTGCCAGCTTTCTCAATCCTCATCGGGGTAGATAGTCTGTCAGCTGGCATAGGTCGTGTGCATTTATATGTCAACACATTTTCACCTTATATTATGTTTGGGCATGGTATAAGGAGTGACAAAAAATCAGGGAAGACATTCTGAATCAGGCAAACAACTTTTTCTGTCCTGATCTTAGGTTTTCACAACTTTCGAAATGGCAATTTTCTGAAAGATAGCCAATAATAAGTTATAAACAACATTCTTGTCAGTAAAAAATGTACTTATCCACACTGTATTCAAATATGGAATAAGGTTAAAAAACCTTTGAAAAGGGGAAATTAATATGATTTAGAGGGGCCCTAAATATGTCAAATTAACATCTCGCTGGGTTAAGAACATATATTATGAGGTTTATTTCCAATTAGAGAACAGGTTGTCAGTGGAATGTTAAAGTAAAACCTGGCTGTCTCTTTGTTTAAGAGGATAGTATGAGTGAGTAATCCAATTTTTCAAAATAGATCTTTAGCATAAAAAAAGTTTAGACTTGCCCGTCACTTACAAAGGTGGTTTATTTGTTGCAACTGACCTTTAATTAAAATTGGACCAGTTTTAATATCCCCCACAGAAATTAGTTTCAGTAGAGATAATGGTCATTATCATTAAACTAAATGTGATAGTTTGTGAGTGGCACAAAACTGAAGTCTGCACAGTATTTAATGTATACAAGGTCATGCACTATCCAACTCGCTCTGCCAACCTGTTAAGGTATAAGGAGGTCAAAGCAACCTAGTTACATAAATTTTCTCCAAATCATAAATGTATTGTACAAATTACATGCAGTGGCACTAAGTAATATTTGGTGTTATGTAAAATACTGTGTTTATCTAATTTTCTAAATTTGCTCACCAAATGTCAAAATCCTCTGAGCCCCTTGCACGATTATTAGATGTGGCAAATTATATTGATACTACTGAATTTTAACCATCAAATGGGGGCCCATGAGTAGATGAGGCTGTGATCTTGACCTTGATCCAAAGTAACTAAATATCTTTGTGTGGTTTTGATATGCTATTTGAGTGTTCTGTAAAACACCCCATTCTGACGATTTTTGTAAAATTCCTGTGATCTTGAGAATAGTTCAAGGTCACCCAATGTCAAACTCATTTAAGTCTCCATCTGAGATTGCTCATATATTCTATAATCTTTGCATACACTTCACATATCCATAATATCAAGTTCTGATGTGTGAAGGATCAGCTTTCCAATACATTTTAAAGTTGTGACCTGTATGGCCTTTTAATAGGTCACTGTGGCCTGGTTACATAAATCATTCTTAAAGATTTGTTTGTTCGGGATTTTACATCACTTTCAACATTATTTCAGTCATTTCATGATGAGACCTACATGTAGCAGATATAGTGCTGCCTCACTGAATTGTCATGTCGCAGGTCCTTGACATGACCACTCACCCAGTCAGATTTACAAGGACAATAGGCTAACCCTTTAGGCACAGGCCTCGGCTTATATGGGAAAATGTATTGTGGAATCAATCTTGGCACAGCCAGGGATCGAACCCATGACCTCTGGGTCACCACAGAGGAACTGGTGCTATTAAGTTGGCGCTCTAACCAACTGTGCCACAGTCCGTGGCCTTTTATTCTCTAAGATATGAACAGATATATTGTGCAAGATAAATGTGGTGGCAGACTGGCAGTAAATGGTATTTGTAGTGTTTTGCAAAATATTATATTTTGATGATTATGAAAATCAATTCCAGTGACCTAGAAAATGGCTCAAGGTCAATATGGATCAAACTTGTCTAAGCCCCAAGTAATTAGATTATATCTGGTAAGTCATATCTATATGTTCTTTTCTCTTTTTTAAAAAGAGAAAAGAGCATTCATAGTTGCTCCTGTGCTAATCATGTCCTTGGTCTTGACCCAAGGCCAAGGTCACAAAAAGTGCAAGGTCACAAAAGGTCACAAAAAGTGCAAGGTCACAAAAGGTCACAAAAAGTGCATCTAAATTAATTACTGCAGATATTTACTTTATATCTACATAATATCAAGATCTTATCTTCTTGGAAGTTGTGACTTATATTGTGACCTAGTTACATTCATTCTAAAAATTATGAACACACATATTGGGTCAATTAAATGAATTGAGATTGTTTTTTCTAGTGTTTTGCAAATTGGCTCTTTTGACCTTGAAAATAGCTCAACGTCACCAAATATCCCAGGCCTACATATTATCATGTTGTAGTGTCTAGCTCAAGCAAAAATGAATGAGGAAAACAAAATGTGGTGGCAAACATGGTGGAAACAGAGCAAGATCATAAAGTATGTTTGTGTTGAATAAATAATTTCAAATTCCCAAGATGTAAATATTGTGTTCTTATATTTTCAAGGCATATCAAATTATCTACCTTTTTCTTTAATACTGTTATTTATATATGAATAATTAAATTGATTCTTTCTCTTTATTTGTAACATTCATTAATCTCTTAAATTGTACGTCTCCATTGATATTTATTATTATATAAAATATATATTTATTTTCAATATACTACTCATCTTCTGACCACGACAATAGTTGAAAGTGTTCTCAACTTAACCATTTTAAAAAGCTAGATTTCACTGACCAAAATCAAAATTCCCTGACTTTCCCTGACCTGAAGCAACCATGGCATGTATGGCAGGGGCCTATTAAACAATGTTGCAAAGTTGGTGCTCAAAACTGCAAACCAAGTAGGTGGAGAAACAAATAGTTGTTGATAAGAGACCAATATTATGTATGGAGAAAACAGGAACAGAGATACAAACTTCTATTTGCTGTTGCAGACACATTTTTGAGATTCAGTTTGATATATTACTAAGCAGCTGATTGCCAGCTTTCTCAATCCTCATCGGGGTAGATAGTCTGTCAGCTGGCATAGGTCGTGTGCATTTATATGTCAACACATTTTCACCTTATATTATGTTTGGGCATGGTATAAGGAGTGACAAAAAATCAGGGAAGACATTCTGAATCAGGCAAACAACTTTTTCTGTCCTGATCTTAGGTTTTCACAACTTTCGAAATGGCAATTTTCTGAAAGATAGCCAATAATAAGTTATAAACAACATTCTTGTCAGTAAAAAATGTACTTATCCACACTGTATTCAAATATGGAATAAGGTTAAAAAACCTTTGAAAAGGGGAAATTAATATGATTTAGAGGGGCCCTAAATATGTCAAATTAACATCTCGCTGGGTTAAGAACATATAATATGAGGTTTATTTCCAATTAGAGAACAGGTTGTCAGTGGAATGTTAAAGTAAAACCTGGCTGTATCTTTGTTTAAGAGGATAGTATGAGTGAGTAATCCAATTTTTCAAAATAGATCTTTAGCATAAAAAAAGTTTAGACTTGCCCGTCACTTACAAAGGTGGTTTATTTGTTGCAACTGACCTTTAATTAAAATTGGACCAGGAAGCAGCTCATTTGTCATTTAAAGTGCAGCAATAGGCACAAAGCCATCCACATGCTACGTCTTCTACACTGTAATTACTGGGTAACCATCACCAATCAACTTTATAATCAAATCATGTCTACTCTAGTAATGAAAATAATCAAACTGTGTTCAATTTCAAAATGCATTTATTTTTCTTATATCATTCAGGAGGCAAAACCTTCATCTCATCAATATATTTCTTTACTTTGTACCTTGTAAAATGCCCTTCCATGTGAATTGTTTTCGTGGTCCTCCCACTTCCTTAATCAAATAAGATTCTCCCAAAATTAGGATGGGGTAGATTTTATTTTTTTAATCATATTTTTTCTTATGTAATCAAATATAATGATAAAAGCAATAAAATTATTATTTGGATAAAGATTATGTCTTTTTACTCTTGAAACCTAGGTTAAAAAACATAAAAAGAACAAACTTTTGGGTTGCTGGTTTTAAACTATGGTAGGTTCAAAATTGGAAACAAGTCTTTTTTCAAGGCCTTATAAAAAAAAAAACATAGGCATCAGAGATGCATCAACCCTCAGCCCTGGTAACTTATTGCACAACATTCGCTCCACACATATTTGTGAACAAAACGTCACCGCACCACATAATTGTTCCTGTGACCTTGAAAAGTAGGTGAAGGTCTTCACTGAGGTCTTCACCAGATGCTTATGTGTGTCAAGTCTCACAAAGCTGCCATCATTCGTTCTCGAGTTATAGCAACAATAGGGATTTCACATAATTGTCACTGTGACCTTGAAAAGTAGGTGAAGGTCATGTTCCATAGAAAAATGTCTGAGGTCTTCAACAGATGCTCATGTGTGTCAAATCTCATAAAGCTGCCATCATTTGTTCTAGAGTTATTTGATTCTAGGGATTTCACATAATTGTCCCTGTGACCTTGAAAAATGTCAAGGTCGCCGTCCATCGGTCTCGTCCGAGGTTTTCACCAGATGCTTATGTGTGTCAAGTTTAATGAAGCTGCCATTATTTGTTCTTGAATTATCACAATGACAAGGATGATTTCACATAATTGTCCATGTGACCTTGAAAAGTAGGTGAAGGTCGCCGTCCACTGAACTCGTCAGAGGTTTTCACCTGATGCTTCTGTGTGTCAAATCTCATAAAGCTGCCATCATTTGTTCTTGAGTTATTGTGATTCTTGTGATTTCACATAATTGTCCCTGTGACCTTGAAAAGGAGATGAAGGTCATGTTTCATAGAAAAAATTATGAGATCTTCACCAGATGCTTATGTGTGTCAAATCTCATATAGCTGCCATCATTTGTTCTGGGATTTCACATAATTGTCCTTGTGACCTTGAAAAATAGGTCAAGGTCACCGTCCACTGAACTCGTCCGAGGTTTTCACCTGATGCTTATGTGTGTCAAGTTTCATGAAGCTGCCAGCATTTGTTCTCAAGTTATCATGATGACAAGGACGATTTTACATAATTGTCCCTGTGACCTTGAAAAGTAGGTGAAGGTCATGTTTCATAGAACAAATTCTGAGGTCTTCAACAGATGCTTATTTGTGTCAAATCTCATAAAGCTGCCATCATTTGTTCTTGAGTTATTGCGATTCTTGGGATTTCACATAATTGTCCATGTGACCTTGAAAAATAGGTCAAGGTCGCTGTTCATCGAACTCGTCCGAGGTTTTCACCAGATGCTTATGTGTGTAAAGTTTCATGAAGCTGCCATCATTTGTTCTAGAGTTATCGCGATGACAAGGATTTCACATAATTGTCCCTGTGACCTTGAAAAGTAGGTGAAGGTCATGTTTCATAGAAAAAAATTCCGAGGTCTTCACCAGATGCTTATGTGTGTCAAATCTCATAAAGCTGCCATCATTTGTTCTTAAGTTATTGCAATTCTTGGGATTTCACATAATTGTCCCTGTGACCTTGAAAAATAGGTCAAGGTCGCTGTCCATCGAACTCGTCCGAGGTTTTCACCAGATGCTTATGTGTGTCAAGTTTCATGAAGCTGCCAGCATTTGTTCTCAAGTTATCATGATGACAAGGACGATTTTACATAATTGTCCCTGTGACCTTGAAAAGTAGGTGAAGGTCATGTTTCATAGAAAAAATTCTGAGGTCTTCAACAGATGCTTATTTGTGTCAAATCTCATAAAGCTGCCATCATTTGTTCTTGAGTTATTGCGATTCTTGGGATTTCACATAATTGTCCATGTGACCTTGAAAAATAGGTCAAGGTCGCTGTTCATCGAACTCATTCGAGGTTTTCACCAGATGCTTATGTGTGTAAAGTTTCATGAAGCTGCCATCATTTGTTCAAGAGTTATCGCGATGACAAGGATTTCACATAATTGTCCCTGTGACCTTGAAAAGTAGGTGAAGGTCATGTTTCATAGAAAAAATTCTGAGGTCTTCACCAGATGCTTATATGTGTCAAATCTCATAAAGCTGCCATCATTTGTTCTTAAGTTATTGCAATTCTTGGGATTTCACATAATTGTCCCTGTGACCTTGAAAAATAGGTCAAGGTCGCTGTCCATCGAACTCGTTCGAGGTTTTCACCAGATGCTTATGTATGTCAAGTTTCATGAAGCTGCCATCATTTGTTCTCAAGTTATCGCGATGACAAGGATGTTCGCTACAGACATACATACATACATACATACATACATACAGACATACATACATACATACCCACGCCAGGAGTACTGCAATACCCTCAGCCTGATTACATCAGGGGCTGAGGGTAAAAAAGATTATGATGGACAACTTGCTAAGGAACTACAGTACCTAAATTTAAGCTAACAGCACGATTCTTCTATTAAAAAGAAATTTACAGTTAACTTAGAATAAACAAAATTACTGACTAGGATATTTTATGACAAATCATCACATCAGATAAGATCAAATCAAATGAAATTTAATCTGGTATAACAATAACCCTGGGATTAAAAATTAGCTCCACTATTCCTCAGGTATGGTCGGCTGGACACATATGGCTCAGCCACAGTGTGGCACATATCAACCACCAATGTACAAACATCTATTTTGTCATGTAGTATACCATATCCAAACCATGACCATATCTAAGCTTACTCTGCCTGAGGGCAGGCATAAAGAAATTGGGTCCTCAATAATATATTAAGGTTCACAACATTTTTGCAGGACTAAATTTGGTCCCTATCATTTAGTTTCTACTTACAAATGTTGACATCATCTCGCTGATCACAAGGACTATACAATACTAATTAAACAAATCATTTTACTCATAATGCTTATTAAATGTTAACAAAATAGTTAATTTGTAATCATAATTAGTACAAAGTAACATGCAGTTATGAATTCAACAATCTTAATATGTCTTGGTGTGTAAATTATACAAAATTTATAATGCATGTGTTTGTAATATTTTCTTGTAAACAATTTAAAAATTATAGAATTAAAATCTTTGAGAAGCAGGCTTATCATAACATAGCAGGTTAATTTTACGCCTGGATTCTTGGTGCACTATTTAACCATTGACCACTTAAAATTAGGATGTGGTAGATTTTATTTTTTAATCTTATTTTTTCTTATATAATCAAATATAATGATAAAAGCAATAAAATTACTATGTGAAAACTAAGGGCCTCTTTTTTGTTAAAAAAGAATCATAGTGTATATGTACAAAGGTCAAAATGCAGAGCAAATGATATACAATGTTCGAGTGTGTATGACATTGTACTGATCTATATTTGGGATCGAGGTTTATAAACTTTATTGAGTTGAGGGCCTCTGACCGGGCGGCCCTGAGCTGACATAGAATGTGAAAGCTGAGGGCCTCTGACCGGGCGGCCCTGAGCTGACATAGAATGTGAAAGCTGAGGGCCTCTGACCAGGCGGCCCCGAGCTGACATAGAATGTGAAAGCTGAGGGCTTCTGACCGGGCGGCCCTGAGCTGACATAGAATGTGAAAGCTGAGGGCCTCTGACCGGGCGGCCCCGAGCTGACATAGAATGTGAAAGCTGAGGGCTTCTGACCGGGCGGCCCTGAGCTGACATAGAATGTGAAAGCTGAGGGCTTCTGGCCGGGCGGCCTGGAGCTGACATAGAATGTGAAAGCTGAGGGCTTCTGACCAGGCGGCCTGGAGCTGACATAGAATGTGAAAGCTGAGGGCTTCTGACCGGGCGGCCTGGAGCTGACATAGAATGTGAAAGCTGAGGGCCTCTGACCGGGCGGCCCCGAGCTGACATAGAATGTGAAAGCTGAGGGCCTCTGGCCGGGTGGCCTGGAGCTGACATAGAATGTGAAAGCTGAGGGCCTCTGACCGGGCGGCCCTGAGCTGACATAGAATGTGAAAGCTGAGGGCCTCTGACCGGGCGGCCCCGAGCTGACATAGAATGTGAAAGCTGAGGGCCTCTGACCGGGCGGCCCTGAGCTGACATAGAATGTGAAAGCTGAGGGCCTCTGGCCGGGTGGCCTGGAGCTGACATAGAATGTGAAAGCTGAGGGCCTCTGACCGGGCGGCCCTGAGCTGACATAGAATGTGAAAGCTGAGGGCCTCTGACCGGGCGGCCCCGAGCTGACATAGAATGTGAAAGCTGTGTGTGCCTGGGTTGGATTAGTATGAACATCTTATCATGTAGCATGCCATACATTATCTATGCAGCTACCTGTTCATGTAGTTCTCTGCATTATCAACAGTCATTTTGCTGTGACTGCTGATAACCTGCTGCCTGGTAACCCCCTCTGGTGGCAGCTTTTCAGGTGTCCCCTGGGACTGGCTGAGTTGTGAGGACTCCAGGCGTTCATGTTTAATCAGCTGCCGCAGACGATGCTTCTCCAAAACGTCACTCACACGACTCCACTTTCGATCTAGCATAAATTAATAAATATTTGTATTATATTTTTAAACAGTAAATACTACATGACCAGCTGTTTTCACTTGAAATGTTATTTTCATGCAATATTGGCATTTTTGTTCAAATTTTAGCCACTAGAGACATCTCATGGTTCTGACATCTGGCAAGGTGCCATCAGTGCTTTGTAAACTTTGCTCTGCATATCCTCAATATGCTATCATCACCAGAGAACTGATAATTAACTAGAAAGAGAGGGTCTAATTGGATCAGATATAAATAATGAATTATAAGAAAATTTCAGGATGGGTTATTTTCAGAATACTCAAAAAAACAGTGACATGAACATGAATAGTTTCTCTCATTCCAACAGTTGTTTCAGTGGTCAGACAATCTAGGTCAATGAGAAGAGCAAATTTTACAGCCACACAAAATGATATAATTTCCCTCTTAATCATTGTTTTCCACCAAAACAAACTAACTGAAAATCAGAATAGTCAAATACCAAATCATTCAGCTAAAAGTAGTTGTCTAAAATTAATCAAGATGGTCTGTGTAATTTTAAATCCTGCATGATCACAAATGTGTAAGAAAAATACCTTACCAGTCTGGCTGTTTTCTATTAAGATGTCATCCATGCTGCTTCCCCCGGACAGAGAGGACCTGGACCTGGCAGGTCTGCTGGGCATGCTTAAAGGGTCTGCATCATCCATAGACGTATCAGGACTGCTTGCTGTGGAGGGCCTTTGTGAGGTCATCGCTCTACTCCCTGGCATCAGGGAAGGGAAGACAATTTCTTCCTCTGAGTCTGTGTCTTGTGAGTTACTGATCATCTCCTTTATGGAGTCCATGGAATGATGATCGCTTCCACTCTTACTGGAACCGGAGCTCAGTTTTTTGTCTCTGATAGCACCCACAAAATCATCGTCCCCTGGCATCCTGCTTGGCCCAGCTTCTGCCATTTCATCCTGGGACATGAGACATTCAAAATCAACCTGTGGTGCTACAAATTCATCGTCGTCATCAAACGCACAGCTGAGCTGGGTCATCACATGACTATCCTGTTTGGGTTCAGCAGCTTTGTAAATGTTTGTGGAGTCGTAAACAGGCAAGACTGGTGACAAGGACCCTTCATCCAGAGAATCCTGCAACACTGACCCACTCTGCTTGCAGGACGACTCTCCTTCAGCATCTGTAGAAATAATTTGCTCCAACTCCACACCACACACCAATGTCTCTGCAAGTATAAACATGTCAGTCTATGAAATAACCCATCGGCACACTTTAAGCTTCAGCATGATTATGCCAGAAATCACTGAATCTCAACAAAATTTGGTCTATATATTAATATATGATTGTTACCAAACACATTTTTCAATATGGTATTTCGAGTTGTTAGCATCAACACTCACCCTTTTCCTGCGGAAGGCAGGAGACAACACTTTCCACACTTATCTGGCTCGAGGTGCGACTCCCTGCCATCTCTTCAGTGACTGGCATCCTTGTGGTTTCATCGCACACCCAGCTGGATCTTTCTTCTCTCTGTGTGTAAAGCTCTTGACTCAACATGGGGTCTGCCAGGTCGTCCTCTTCTCTCAGGACTGGGTCCATGTCACGGTCATCATCAGACTTGGTCTTATCTCCATCTTGACATGGCTCTGCATTAACAGTATTCTCCACTGCCTCCAACTGACTACTTAAACTACAAACTTGCATTACATCCTCGGTTGTAGTATCCGACACAGAGGTCATATTGCTAAGGTCAGAGTAGTGAGGACCAGCACAAGGCTCTGTGGTACTGTGCACGGTGTTCTCTTTTTCTCTGTTTGTGACATTCAGCTCATCAGGTTCTTCATGATGCAACAATGATGTATGTTCAACTTGTTCCTGGCTGATCTTGTCAAGTGTGGCTTCAGCTTCTGTCACTTGGAGATCAGTGTTCTCTGGGCCAGAGGTTTCATCCTTATTTATTCCAATATTGGACTCCTGTTCTGTACTTAGAACAAGCTTCTGGGCACCACTTTCTCCATCAGTTGAGACACATTCTTCAGTAATCAGACCAGAGCAATCACATAATGCATCATCATCATGGGAACAGCAGTATTCTGACATTTCCTTGTTGCCTTCCTTTCCAGGGCCTTTACCCTGAGTATCTGACTCCCTCTCCTGCACACAGCGTCCGCCTCCCCTGCCTTTCTCCTTGCTGACATTCCCACCCATGGCAGATGTTGGTGAAGTCCCAGAGTTTCCTTTATCTTCATCATCCTTACTGTCATCCTTTCTTTCTTTGAGAGCAATAACTAATTCTGAATCATCATCAGATTTTTCATTGTCTTTCTCTTCTGAATCTTTTGAAACAAATTCAAGCAACTCCTTTTCCATTCCTTTTGTGTCCTGCTTTTCCATTTGCTGTGTATTATTTTCAGACTTGTCCTGGTCTTTCCCTTTTCTTTCATCTGTAGACTTTTCTGAATCTTGTTCTGAACTTTCTGAATTTTTCGTTTTCTCCGAGACATTTTGAAGTATGTTTTGAGAACCATCCTCGCCATGACTTTGTGAGGATCTGCCACAACTTTGTGTAGATTCTAAATATAAATATAGAGATTCTTCCTGTGAAGCAATTAAGCTTCCATCAATGGCCATATCCAAGGACTGCCCATCACCCTTCGCCAAAAGAAATGGAACTTCATTTCTGTCGGATTCATATTCCTTCACTTCATCCTGGCTGTAGATTTTTGTTTTCTTTTGTTCCATCTCAGAATATTCATTAACTGAATCACCACTTTCATGTTTTCGTTTATGACTCTCTAAAATTATTTGAGGAGATAACTCATTTTTCCTTTCACCCACAACTGATGTCTGTGCTCTTGATGTTTCTCTTCTTGGATCAGATGTATCTTCCTTCAGTCTTTTACTTTCCCCACTTTGTGCTGGTTGCAGTTGCTGCTGTGCATCAGATTTTCTTTTCACAGCTTTTGGAGAGACTAGGCCTAATGTAAGACTTCTCCTATCAGCTGTGCCATGGCAACCTGGTATTGGCAGTGGAGATTGACTGCTTGACAAAGGAAATCTTCTGACATATCTCCTTGGGCTTGGTGTTGTGTATGGTATAGTAGGTAGACATTGCCTCTTGGTAGGTGGCGGAGCATAATCATCATCACTATCAGCATCATCAAACTGACCATCTTCAGTGTCATCAAACTGATTACTTTCAGACAGACTCTTAGGTGGCAATTCAGTTGAAATCTCTACTTCAGAAGTCACTGATGGACCAACCATTTCCTGCTTGTCAGACTGAGAACTCTGGAGCAATTCACTTGATACCTCCACTTTGGGGGTCTTTGAAGCATTGATTTCCAGCTTGTCAGACTGGTTACTTGTAGGCAATTCAATTGCAACCTCTACCTCAGAAATCATGGAAGAAATAATATCCTTCTTGTCTGATTTACAACTCTGTGGCAAGTCAGTTGAACCCTTTACTTGGGAGGTCTCTGTGGGTGCCATGGTTTCCTGCTTGTCAGACTGGCTACTTTCCAGCAATTCAGATGAAATCTGTACTTCAGAGGTCTCTAGGGGAAGATCAACCTCCTGCTTGTCAGACTGGCTACTTTTTGGCAATTCAGTTGAATCCTCTACTTCAGAAGTCTCTAGGGGAAGATCAACCTCCTGCTTGTCAGACTGGCTACTTTCCGGCAATTCAGATGAAATCTGTACTTCAGAAGTCTCTAGGGGAAGATCAACCTCCTGCTTGTCAGACTGGCTACTTTTTGGCAATTCAGATGAAATCTGTACTTCAGAAGTCTCTAGGGGAAGATCAACCTCCTGCTTGTCAGACTGGCTACTTTTTGGCAATTCAGATGAAATCTGTACTTCAGAAGTCTCTAGGGGAAGATCAACCTCCTGCTTGTCAGATTGGCTACTTTTTGGCAATTCAGTTGAATCCTCTACCCCGGAAGTCTCTGGGGGAAGATCAACCCCCTGCTTGTCAGACTGGCTACTTTTTGGCAATTCAGATGAATCCTCTACCTCGGAAGTCTCTGGGGGAAGATCAACCCCCTGCTTGTCAGACTGGCTACTTTTTGGCAATTCAGATGAATCCTCTACCTCGGAAGTCTCTGGGGGAAGATCAAATTCCTGTTTGTCAGACTGGCTACTTTTTGGCAATTCAGTTGAATCCTCTACCTCGGAAGTCTCTGGGGGAAGATCAACTTCCTGTTTGTCAGACTGGCTACTTTTTGGCAATTCAGTTGAATCCTCTACTTCAGAAGTCTCTGGGGGAAGATCAACTTCCTGTTTGTCAGACTGGCTACTTTTTGGCAATTCAGTTGAATCCTCTACCCCGGAAGTTTCTGGGGGAAGATCAACCTCCTGCTTGTCAGACTGGCTACTTTTTGGCAATTCAGTTGAATCCTCTACCTCGGAAGTCTCTGGGGGAAGATCAACTTCCTGCTTGTCAGACTGGCTACTTTCCAGCAATTCAGTTGAGACATATACGTCTGAATTCTTGAGAGAAAGCACATCCTTATTGTCTAATTGACAAATTTGTGGCAATTCAGTTGTAACCTTTACTTGGGAGGTCTCTGAAGGTGAAATGGTCTCCTGCTTGTCAGTCTGGCTATTTTTCGGAAATTCCATTGACATCTCTTTTTCAGAAATCTCTGGAGGGTGATTAATTTCTTGCTTGTCAGAATGGCTTTTTTGTTGCAATTCAGTTGAAACCTCTACATGTGAAGTCTCTGAAGGTGCAGCGATTTCCTGCTTATCAGACTGGATATTTTTCACCAATTCACTTGAAACCTCTACTTCAGAAGTTGATGAAGGAAGAGTAATATCCTTCTTGTCAGAATGGCTGATTTGTGGCAATTCAGTTAAAGCTGCTACTTCTGATGTCTCAAAAAGAGCAATTTCCTGCATATCAGCCTGGCTACTCGAAATATTCTTTAAATCGCCAGCTTTACCTTGTTGGTCAGCATCTGTTACAGTTTTATTGAGATATTTATCACCTTCACTATCAAGATTACTTGTGACGATGTCCTGTGTTTCTGCATTATAGACTTCACTATCTGCATTATAGACTTCACTATCAGAATAGCTAATGGACACATCACTGGGATTTTCAAAAGTTGAAACATTGTCTTCTGCTGTTTTATCTTCATCAGTTTCACTAACACAGCTTTGTTGATCAACTTTGCCAGATTTCTTTGGCAAAGTGGGCAGTTTCATGCTTTGAATGACAGTGTCCAAATCAGCTTTAATTTCTTCTCCATCTTCACTAAACTTTTGTGTTGCCATTTCCATGACAGAGTCATTCAATGTTATATCAATTCCATCTTTACTATCATGATGATCATCAGAGAGTATACTCAGGGTTTCTGTATTATATGCTGAGTTTCTATCCTCTGTATTCTCCAGGTTTTTGGAGAATAATACTGTCTTGCCATTTGCTGTTTGATTTACTGCATTTTCTACAGCATCCATTTCCAATTGATTCTTGGTAAGCAAATTGTCATTTTTCTTTAGCTCTGGATGATCTAAGTCTGAGAGTTTATGGCTTGGCACTTGTGAGGAGGTTTCTCTTTGACTGTAAATTTCTTCTAATTCTGATTTGTCCTCTTTGACTGGACTTCCTATGTATTTCTTGGTAACCACAAAGCTGGAAGTTTTATCATCAATACTCCCTTCATTATGCTCCATACCAGCTGGAACAATGGAGACCCCTTCACAGGACCCCTGAACTTCCACATCATTTTTGCCAGTTTCCACAACTACAAATTCTTGAGCGATCTCCTTTTCCCCATCTTCACTAGTGAGCACTGAGCCTGGTCGATCATTGCCAGGCACCATTTCTGCACACATATTTGTATTGTCAACAACTGAAGAGTTTTTGCTAATCAAAACATGTGAAATGCTGGCATGGGATTCCATGTTAATTTTCTGTGAAGCTTCATCAACGTCAACATTTTGGTGTTTATCAGAACTCACATTACAGTTCTCTTCTCCATCCACTTGATGGTGATCCTTATCTAAGCTCACTTCGTGGTTCTCTTCGTCTTCATCCACTTGATGGTGATCTTTATCTAAGCTCACTTTTCGGTACTCTTCATCTGCATCCACTTGATGATCCACATCAGTGCTCACTTTATGATACTCTTCATCTGCATCCATTTGATGGTGATCCTCATCAGTTTGGTTCTCTTCATCTCCACCCACTTGATGATCCTCATCAGTGCTCACTTTTTGGTTCTCTTCGTTTGCATTCACTTGCTGATCCTCATCAGTGCTCACTTTTTGGTTCTCTTTGTCTTCACCCACTTGATGATCCTCATCAGTGCTCACTTTTTGGTTCTCTTCGTCTTCATCCAGTTGATGGTGATCCTTATCTAAGCTCACTTTTCGGTTCTCTTCATCTCCACCCACTTGATGATCCTCATCAGTGCTCACTTTTTGGTTCTCTTCGTTTGCATTCACTTGCTGATCCTCCTCATCAGTGCTCACATTTTGGTTCTCTTCATCTCCATCCACTTGCTGATCCTCATCAGTGCTCACTTTTTGGTTCTCTTTGTCTTCACCCACTTGATGATCCTCATCAGTCCTCACTTTTTGGTTCTCTTTGTCTTCATCCACTTGATGATCCTCATCAGTGCTCACTTTTTGGTTCTCTTTGTTTCCACCCACTTGATGATCCTCATCAGTCCTCACTTTTTGGTTCTCTTCGTCTTCATCCACTTGATGATCCTCATCAGTGCTCACTTTTTGGTTCTCTTTGTCTTCACCCACTTGATGATCCTCATCAGTGCTCATTTTTTGGTTCTCTTCGTCTCCACCCATTTGATGGTGATCCAGATCTATGCTCACATTATGGTTCTCTTCACATCCATCGCCTCGATGGTGCTCTTCATCAGTACCCAATTTTTGTTGTTCTTCTCCTTCAACACTTTGATGCACCATCTTTGAAAATAAATCTCCTGATTCATTCCTGATTTCACCTTCTATTTCTTCCACCATTTTCACTTCTGTTGTATGATTATTGTCTGTAACCCTTGAACCTATGTCACCGACCTCCATATCTGGATATCTATCAGCAGTTTCCCCCCCTAAAATTGGAAGGGTCACATTCGAAAGCTGTTCATTTACTGCCATCTGATTGTGCTCTGGATCACAGGTATAAACTTCTTGATTGATCTTAACCTCTTCAGAGATTTCAACAATATCAACTTCTTGGCACTTGTCATTGGTTTCACTGATTGGAGGTGTATTCAATCTGACGTTCTGAGATTTTATAAAAATGCTGAGCTCTGGTCTCTTGTCCATTAGTTCATTAATTATTTCCCCATTTGGTTCCTTGTTGGATTTTCCATCAGAAAACATATCACAGATTTCCATTTGTGGAGTTGTAGATTGGATTCCAGTACATTTTTTCCCTGAATCCTTTTCACATTCTAAAGTATCTATATCCTCATTTTTACCACAAACCTCTATTGGCATCTGGGAGAGTTCAAGTTGTAGTTCCAAATCTGTTTCATCTTGAGGGATTTGAGTAAGTTCCAATTTAAGTTCTGGAATCTCATCTTCAAGTTCAGTACCTTCAGTTATTGAACTTGTGTCTTGATCATGATAAGCACTCTCCACATTTTCTATATCTGACTTATCTACGGTCTTTTCCACAAATTTTTCAATGATTTCTGTTGATAATTGATTTGCCACTCGTTTATTATTCATATCAGGATCCAGATCATGATCTTCAACAGACTGAATTTGTACGATGGCATATTCAATAGGTTTTAGAGCTTCTTGGGAGTGACCTACAGTTCTTTCTTTATGAGCCATTGTTCTTGTCACGGTTTCCTCGGAGCTCGGACTCATTTTCTGAGATGTGACAGGTGTAGTCACATTATCAGCTTCTTCTGTTATATCCTGTTCATTTTCTGATTCTTTTTGAAAAATATCTTTAACAGTCTCAAAAGAATTCATACCCATTTTCTCATTAGAATTTGTTTCCATTGATGCTACTTCTAGTGTGGGAATGTTTTCATTACCAGATATTTCAGATCTCCCATTACATATGTTGAATTCATCTCCTGAAATGTCTTCATTCTCCACTTTAGATTCATCTTTTGTTGAACTACTTGTCTGGCTGAATTGGGACTTGTCAACTGTCTGATTGTCTCTATCAAATTTGCTTTCAGCCATTACATCACAATCCTTTTCAGCATTTGTATTTATTTTCTCAATTTCATCAGATTGGGATTTACTAAGGGTCATTGGTGGCAATTCCGGATATCCTTCTGAAACATCATTTATGGACTTTGATTCCAATTCGTCAGGTATTTCACAAGATGACCCATCTGCTTCCTGCATCATCTCCATTCTATTCAACTGTGAATGAGAAGACTCTGCTGCGTTAGACATGGAGATAACCTTTGAAATCTCCATGGTTAATTCTTTGGAATTTTCATTTGTATCTCCTATATCACAAGGATGATTGAGAGAGGACCCTTCTTGATTTATTTCTACAGGTATATTTTGTGAGGACAAAAGTAATTTCTGAGGGGATGGCAATTCAGACAATGATGGGACTGTCTCGCACAAAGTGGATTCTTGGGAACTTTCCATGCAGAGTTTTAGCCCATCCTCATCATCCCCACTGCTGTCATCACTCAATTCTTGTCCATTATCAATATAATTGTTATCCATCGGTATTAGATCAGAATTTGTTTCACTCGCATGAGACCTAGCACCTTGGCTGGATTGCAGGTTTTCTATCTCACTTGTTGCAAATGTATCCATTCTGTCTGCACCTTGGAGAGTTCCAGTGCTGGGTGGTACATTTTCTTTATCATCTGTTGCGGACATAATGAAATCTGTGGGAGCTACATTCTCTTTATTTTCATCATCTTCAGCAAAATTGTTTAAATTTGCAACAGATTCAAGGGATTTCTCATTTGCAAGTTCAACCAAATTACTGTCCTTTGCTGAAAGACATGTCTGACCATTGCTCTGCTCATTTGCATACAACTGTTGACCTTTTTCAATCACCTCTGGTAACTCTTGATTTGCTGGGTCAGTCTGTTGCTCAATTTCTAAATCTGTATGTTTTGTTTCAACTGCTGACTGTGGACAGTTAAGAATTCCTTGATCTCTTGGATTGTGTGGAACAATTTCACTTTGTTGGACATTGTCTGATTTCTCAAAAGAACCCTTATTTTCATTTCTCATAAGTTTCAAATAAGGATTTGTAACCATATCCAAAGCCTGAACCGATGACATGCCCTCTGGAACAAAGGTATCATTGTTATCTGGTAAAGATTTATTTACTTTTTCCAAATACACGAATTCTTCTCCATTTTCTGTATTGCCCATTTCATTTAGGTCTGTCTCAACTAGGCTATTATCACATGTGAAGCCCATGGATCCATCATGTCTTAGTTCAATCCTATCACTCAGGAGCACTTCACTTTCGGTGTCAATTTCAGCAGGATGTTTTGGATCTTTAGTTTCATGAACTTCATCAGCACTTTTTTCAAGTGTGATCACAGTCATTCCCATATTAATCTGTATAGCTTCCTTGATAGTTGATACAGCTACCTTTATGACAGGACTTCGATGTGACTGGTTTAAGTTTTGCTGATTGTCACAAACTTCAATGTTCTCTACACTCTCTTTCTCTTCACAAATTTCATGTGTCTGCAACCTTTTCCTTTCCTTTTCATCTTCACTGCTGTCCTTGTCAGATATCTTCCATGGAGTGGATGTACTCAGACTCTCCCTCTTCCTTTTCTTCCCTTCAAAAACTGGACTTTTGGCTGCTTCTTCCAGATCCAATTCTGAGGGAATATCCTGTGTAATTTTCAGCACTTCATTGACTTCAACATCCACATCATTGAGAGTGGTTTGGCTGTCATTCTCCTCAGATTCAGGCTCTGACAGCACTGTCGTTTCTGCTGTACTATCAGCATTATCTGGACACATTTCCTCTTCTCCCTCACTCTGACTGGATAAAAGGATCGTGTCTGTTATACTGTCGCTTCTTTCTTGCTCATCTCCATCTTGGGAAACAGTTATTGTGTCATGTTCAGAGAGGTCTGCAAAGGGGACAATTTCTTCCTCACGGGGACAGCAAGTGGCGTCTGAGGTTGTGGCAAGAACCAGGTCAATGTCGCAGATAGTTTCATCTCCACTAGAACCAACACTCTGCAAGCCATTTCTCTTCTGCACTATATCACACTCTGTATCTGTGTCACTGTCTCCCTTCTGCTCTGAAGATTGTGATGTAATCAAATCTGTATTTATGTCAGTAGCTGTTACATCACATTCATTTATTGCACTCTCTTTGTTGTCCACAAGTGGGGCATTGGTTGGTTCCATAGTTGAAACCGACACTTCTTCTACATGAACAGATACATTTTCATTACCTGTCTCAATAACCTCTGTCTGGTTTGAATTCACCTTTTTAATTAAGCCTGTGTCATCAACACAGTCGATATCTGCGTGCCTTGCTGGTAACTGCACATTTGTGGTGAGACTAGAGGCACTGACCATGTGATTTTCATCAACGTCCACATCGCCATCAGACTTAACTGGGTCACATCCATCATTAATAAGTGCAGGTGAATCTATCTCTTGATTACTGTCCAGTTCTTGGTTTTTATTTGCAGAAACAAATTCTTCCCCCGGACATTTGAACACGCTCTCTCCTTCACATACAGCAGGTACAATAACACTTTGATATGCCTTTTGGGCAGTGTTCTCAATTTGAGAACAATTTTGTACAGGTATAGCACCACAGGGACTGTCTTCTAGTTGATGTAAGTCTTTGTCAGGAATTTGGCTACCAGGAGAAGAGTTGGCATCCGAAATGTCTTTACCAACACAAGGTATGATAGGAACAACCTCCTCCGTAGATGTAGCAACTTGGGCTTTATTTTCTCTGGTATTTTCAGCTTGGCATCTTATTTCACTGACAATGCTTTCCTTTACACTGGTTTCCTGTTCCAGTGCAGTGTCTATGTTAGGCAAGAGCTTTGTAATTTCATCAACATTGGAATCAGAAAGTCTTACATCTCGGCATATATTGTTGTCTGTACAATCTTTATTATCTGTATCACAGGGCACGATTTCTCCTGCTTCATTCTTGCCACTCGCGCCTCCTATAATATTCACTTTATCTGCTGATGTGTCAAGAGCTGGACGATGTAGAACTTTAAGATTTACCTCGGATCTAGCATTATTGCTGCCATCATGGCTGTCCCTTTTTTGGTCAATATCAACATTGTTTGCAGCCACAAAAGGTATGCAAGTGTTTCTATGCTCACTCTCATCAGTCAAACTTGTTTCGCATCCATATTCTGATTCAATAACTTCTGGAGATTTTATAGGTTTGGATTCCACACTTTCTACATTTTGGGGTATATCAATGTGTGTTTTACTGTCCTTTGCACTATCAGAGAAATAAAAATTCTCAGCATTTTCCTCAACATTATCTTTTGTTTCTGCCAAATCAGTATTGCCAGTTACACCATGGCTACTAATTCTTTTATCTTTTTCATCACATGCATTTTTAGTAGCATTCACGATCCGCCCAGCAGATTCCCCCAAATTACTGCAATTGTTTTGACTGCTTATTTCCTGGTATATACTTCTGTTTGAAACACCAGGCAAGGGTTCTACACTAGACGTGTGTGTGCCGAGATTGGCTGCTAGGATTGGAATATTCTGCTCAACTGGCCTTGGTATCATGTTTTCTGCAACATCATTATCTGTGTCATTGCTATCACATTCACATTTGTGATCCACATTTTTTTCTGGACCAGCTTGTGTGTCATTTGCAATGTCTACACCAACAGTGTTTGTTGCAATAGGGAAAGGCTCTTTCTCCAAGTGGTCTGCAGCAAGATCAGCTGCTCTCGACATAACACCTCCCTCC
Organism: Amphiduros pacificus; assembly: GCA_949316495.1. Taxonomy (NCBI): domain Eukaryota; kingdom Metazoa; phylum Annelida; class Polychaeta; order Phyllodocida; family Hesionidae; genus Amphiduros; species Amphiduros pacificus. The sequence goes on along the minus strand of OX439001.1, from coordinate 48,976,635 downwards.
ATAGGTGCATTACTTTGCAGCATGTTTTCTTGTACATCATTATGTATAGTGCCATCACTTGCTTCTCTATCTTTTACAATTGCATCCAGTCTCTCTTCTAGATCAGACCTTTGACAATTTTCCACATGGGAATAAATTTTTTCACCATTTATTTTCCGGTCTACGTTTTTATCAACAGTGTTTGTAGCACCAGGACAAGAAACAACACCAGAGGTGTCTGTATTAATCACAGCTGTAGCCATTGGAATATTCTCCTCACTATGAGAAGCACCTTGCCAAGAATTATCTTCGGTATTTTCATCTATGTTGTAGACATTACGATTAGCATGTTGAACCTTCATTGATCCAACCTTATTTGTTAAATCCTTTAACTGCGAAACAACTTTGTAAGGGGAATTGGATAGGTCCAGAGGTTGGTCAGTATCCTCAAAAATCTGCGACATTGAAACGAGGCTATTCCTGGATATTGCTGGTGTCGGAGAGTTGGTATTTTGTGTGAGATCTAAAACCGCTCCATCTTTTGATCCCGTGCCATTACCAGAAACTAACTGACATGAACTGGAAGGTAAAACTGCATTAGCAACAACTCTGGGCACCAAGTCACCTGTGATGCTTGCAGTCTCTAAATTGCTACCAGTGAGACCTTTGAGATGTTTGTTAACATTGTTCCCAGATTGCTGGATATTGACGTTGCTGGTGTCTTGTAGAGGGCGCCTTGGTGCAGGACGTAGCTGGCCGGGGCTCAAACCTGGAGATCTCTGAGCTTCACGTGCTGTTCTCAGGGCTTCTCCCAACACATCAGATAATTGGTGGGTAGCATTTCTCACCCGCTCCTCCAGGCTTACAAATTCCTCTGGCTGCTCATCATGATCTTGAGGGTAATTCTGGAAATAAAAAGACAAAATGAATTTTCTATTTTTTTCATTGGAAAATAAAATAAATTTGATGTTAAAAAAGTTGGGTGTTTTTACATCCATTTCAGCAACACAAGCTTTATTGAGCAGTGCGTTTAACCAGATTTAAACATCCACTGAGAACGATGGGATTCAAACCTGCCACCTCCCCTCCTCAAGTTATATAGCCAGCTCTAACCTCTGTGTTTGTGGGGCTGGTAAATGTTATCAAAGTTTAAACTACTTTTAAAATATTTTTTCATGTGCAGAATCATGTTTAGATACACATCTATTTATTAATGATAAATAGATATTGCAAGCCCTTTGGTCGGGAAAAGAGTATTTTACTGTTAATGTCACAACATGCATAAATAATAAGCTATATCTTTCCTTTTAATACTGATAATGTTGATTTTAGCTGTTGATACACTTGCTTTGCATACAATTAAAGATCACAGCACACATAAATGCTGAAAAAATCTGAAAGGACAGTTGTTTATATATTAGACACCTATGACAACTGAATTGGATGTTGAATGCCATACTGTGTACCTGTTGGTTCCATGGGCTGTCTGTCCTACCAATGTTATCAGACTGGTCAAGACTGGACATAGCACTATGTGCTAGCATGGACGTTGATCTATCATTTCTGCCTGTTGGGCTGAGGGTGCGATGGCGAGACCCTGGACCGAAGCCTCGTGGTACCGGACTGATACTACGTGAACCCCGGGCCGTCGCACTGCTGAGTGTCCTCATGTTTAAACCAGGACTGAGTGGCACCCTAAACACACGCTCATCTTGTTCAACATCCATGCCTGTTCCTCTGCACACTGAGCGGCTCTAAAATAAAATATCTTTGAAATAAACAGATAATCAATGGGATCTAGCCTATCGCCTCATTTTATTCCCATCTAACAAAATATTGCTCAAAATTCTGAGAAGGAAAATGGGCTTCAAGATTATCAGGAAATGGAATGTAGTTTTTCTTTTTCAAAATGATTTTTTTGGTGTAACTTATTCTCATCAGTGGAAGAAATTCACCACTCTCACTGTAGAAGCTAAACTGGCATAGTCAGCATAGCTTAAAATTTATTTCTATAAAGTAAATAGTAATTCAAGCATGGATACAAAGCAGTGGTTTAGTCTTTCAAGGTAACTAGATCCCTGTCACAAATTTGCACAAAAAGGTGCTGTAATATTCTGTGATAGTAGACTATAGCCAGATTCCTTAAGACTAAATACATTGCACTAGAACTGTTAAAATAAAAGGTTGGTATATGACCTAGCTTTTGTAATATGTGCTGGTCTATCAAGTGCACTCACACTTAGGTATTGTATTTTCCATCAGTGGCTTGAATAAAAATAATTTCTAAACATAGGCATCAGAGATGCATCAACCCTCAGCCCTGGTAACTCATTGCACAACATTAGCTCCACACAATATTTGTGAACAAAACGTCACTGCACCAAGGCAAATTGATGCAGGGGTAAAAAACCCATAAAATCTACTTCCTTTGATAGCTTAGGTGTGTCAAGTATCATGAAACTGTCATCATTTACTCTAGAATTATTGATATGGGCCTGTGACCTTGAAAAGCAGGTTAAGGTCACCGTCCATCAAACTCATCTGGAGTCTTCCCAGATTCTTATGTGTGTCAATTTTCATGAAGCTGCCATCATTTGTTCTTAAGTTATCATGATGACAAGGATGATTTCACATAATTGTCCCTGTGACCTTGAAATCAGGTGAATGTCATGTTCCATCAAGAGAAGTCTGAGGTCTTCACCAGATGCTTGTGTGTGTCAAATCTCAGAAAGCTGCCATCATTTGTTCTTGAGTTATCACGATGACAAGGATGATTTCACATAATTATCCCTGTGACCTTGAAAAGTAGGTGAAGGTCATGTTTCAAAGAAAAAATTCTGAGGTCTTCACCAGATGCTTGTGTATGTCAAATCTCATAAAGCTGCCATCATTCGTTCTTGAGTTATTGCGATTCTATGGATTTCACGTAATTGTCCCTGTGACCTTGAAAAGTAGGTGAAGGTCATGTTTCAAAGAAAAAATTCTGAGGTCTTCACCAGATGCTTGTGTATGTCAAATCTCATAAAGCTGCCATCATTCGTTCTTGAGTTATTGCGATTCTTGGGATTTCACGTAATTGTCCCTGTGACCTTGAAAAATAGGTCAAGGTCGCTGTCCACCGAACTAGTCCGAGGTTTTCACCAGATGCTTATGCGTGTAAAGTTTCATGAAGCTGCCATCATTTGTTCTTCAGTTATCACGATGACAAGGATGATTTCACATGATTGTCCCTGTGACCTTGAAATCAGGTGAAGGTCATGTTCCATCAAGAGAAGTCTGAGGTCTTCACGAGATGCTTGTGTGTGTCAAATCTCATAAAGCTGCCATCATTCGTTCTTGAGTTATTGCGATTCTTGGGATTTCACATAATTGTCCCTGTGACCTTGAAAAATAGGTCAAGGTCGCCGTCCACCGAACTAGTCCGAGGTTTTCACCAGATGCTTATGCGTGTAAAGTTTCATGAAGCTGCCATCATTTGTTCTTGAGTTATCACGATGACAAGGATGATTTCACATAATTATCCCTGTGACCTTGAAAAGTAGGTAAAGGTCATGTTTCAAAGAAAAAATTCTGAGGTCTTCACCAGATGCTTGTGTGTCAAATCTCATAAAGCTGCCATCATTCGTTCTTGAGTTATTGCGATTCTTGGGATTTCACATAATTGTCCGTGACCTTGAAAAATAGGTCAAGGTCGCCATCCATCAAACTCATTCGAGGTTTTCACCAGATGCTTTTGTGTGTCAAGTTTCATGAAGCTGCCATCATTTGTTCTCGAGTTATCGCGATGACAAGATGATTTCACATAATTGTCCCTGTGACCTTGAAAAATAGGTCAAGGTCGCCGTCCATCGAACTCGTCCGAGGTTTTCACCAGATGCATATGTGTGTCAAGTTTCATGAAGCTGCCATCATTTGTTCTCGAGTTATCGCGATGACAAGATGATTTCACATAATTGTCCCTGTGACCTTGAAAAGTAGGTGAAGGTCATGTTTCATAGAAAAAATTCTGAGGTCTTCACCAGATACTTATGTGTGTCAAATCTCATAAAGCTACCATTATTCGTTCTTGAGTTATTGTGATTCTTGGGATTTCACATAATTGTTCCTGTGACCTTGAAAAATAGGTCAAGGTCGCCGTCCATCGAACTCGTCCGAGGTTTTCACCAGATGCATATGTGTGTCAAGTTTCATGAAGCTGCCATCATTTGTTCTTGAGTTATCGCGATGACAAGGATGTTCGCTACAGACATACATACATACATACAGACATACATACATACATACCCACGCCAGGAGTACTGCAATACCCTCAGCCTGATTACATCAGGGGCTGAGGGTAAAAAATCCTAAGCAGCTGATTAAATAATACCTTTAGTGTGGGTGGCCAGAAAGACAGGAAGGAACTGTACACGGTGTTTACAAAGAGGGTAACTTTAAGTACCACAAAGACTGGTATTGCTAGGATACTCTATTGATTGATGATATTTTACATGTGATGTGACCTACCTGTCTGGTGGCACTGCAAGGTCTGCGAGGCAAATTCTCTCCGCTACATTCACACACTTCGAACTGAAAAATAATTTTATGATTCTTTGAGACATTACATATTTTTTAAATATTCCACGACTTGTTGGTCAAAATTGGTCAAGGTCACTTTTGATTTGTTTTTGTTTAAAACCTTTTCAGGACTGTTTAGGCGAAATCATATCAAGATAGAAGCCTGTATTGGGACTCAATGCCCTACTCTTTCTGAAGAGTGATTGGGATTTTTCTTTTGCTTTATCACATAATAGAAACCACAGCTTTTGATAACCAGTAATAGAGCAGTTAGAGAAACAACTGGGATTGATGAAATTACAATTTCTAGTCCACAATTTATGACGGTTTCTTTACCCTTTAACATTGCCTCAGTGTTCTTCAAATTGTCTTCACATTAACTTAGTTTATTTAGAGACAAAAGTCACATCTGCAGTCTTCCCGATAGTCACCAGACCTCCAACGGACATTGGTCCGATAAAGTTTACTTTTTTCCCGGACCGAAAGCATTTTTCCCGGACCGAAAAAAAACGTGAAAAGTAAATACGCTCATATTGTCCGGGTACAAGCTTCCCAAACGGCGATACAATTAAAATCTTTGTTTAATTTACACGTAGATATATTCTGACACGTGTCGGCAACAGTCCGCCTTCATTCAATAAGTTTAAAGTATGCACAAGTCAGAGAAAATGCGAGTTTATCAATGCTTAACTACGCATATAAGACACGAGGTCGCCATTACGAAAACCGGAAGTGACGGGGACAGGCTCGTATTTTTGGCGCGAAAATGATCGGACGCTATTCATTTGCATTGAAAATATTAATGTATTGCGCAATGATGGATCCCTGACACTTCATATTTACGTTTTACTTTTAAAATGACTGCCGAACTTGTCGAGGGATAAATTTTGAGAAAAGTTAGAATTTTCACAAAAATACACGTCGGACATGAGGTCTGACTACGGCGGAAAAGATGCCGGACCGTGGCAAAAAATATCGGTCAGGACCAGCGGTCCGGCGGTTATCGGGAAGACTGCATCTGTTAATTTTCTTGCAAAAGGTCAAACAGGTTGTAGATGCTTGGTCAATGTGTATCTTGAGTATTTTAACATCTACAAATTATGCCTTCAGCATTGCCAATTTCATTTCCATATTGTGAAAGTTATGAAAACATTTATGTCATAGTTAGCCAGAGATTGGTTGAAACATGAATGTTGCCACGTCCACAGCCAGTGTTTAATGAGTGTATCTAGTCATTTATGAATAACTGGATACCTTGTGACAAATGTTGCAAACAGTACTGTCATGACCTGTGGTGTCAACAGTAATAGTATACAAGTAAAATGAGCAAAGATCCTCAAGATGAAAAGGACAGCAATCAAAGTCTGGGCTACTACCAACAATGATATTGATCTGATTCAATCTATTTATGGGGATGGGGACTGACTGTGTTATCCTATATCTTGCTTATATTGGAATTTGCGGAGGTGCTAACACCTTGCTGGTCATTGACTACAGGCACATCTCAGGTGTTTGTGTTTGTGTTTATTTTTTATCAGATCCTTTGTGGAAGTGCTGTGGGGAAACCTTTTTTCATTAGTGTGGATTATGGCAACTGTATAGTGTTATACACAATGTTTTGTGTATATTCTGCATTTTATTATGAGGTTTCTGCATTTTATAATGAGGACTTTTTGTTGATTCAAATTAATTTGATTTGTTGATTTAATATTTTTAAATTTAAAGACCATCTCCCTAAACGCAACCAGATTATTTTGTGATCTTGTGAGTACACATGCACTCTGCTCTAAATCAGACACTGTTAGATATCAAGAACCCTGCCCCATCCCCATATCAGTGGCCTGAATATTGAAAACAACAGTCTAATGTGTGCCTTGTATAACCAAGCCTTGACATATGCACTGGCCCAGTGGCCTGGGGCCACCAGATCCTCTGTTTGGGCCAGCGAATGGTCTGTTGTAGTGGCTCAGTTGGCCAACCATATTTTTGGTCTTCTAGTGGCCCAAACTATCTTGATTTTATTCTAATCCTTGATAGATAATAGTCTCATATCAAGATCAATGGACTTGTAAATTTTGATTGGGACATTTCCCTTTATGACACTAGTCACTAGATAATGCTCTTTATTGTATCACACATCCTATTATCCTAAGATACTTTGGACCACTCCTTCTCATTCTCTGGTGGCCCATCTGGACAACCAACATTTATTTCAAGGCTTGATAACACCACATGTATTGTCATTTCTTACCAGATTTTTATTGGCTCCATTGTACATCACGTTTCCATCGAGGGAGGGGACATTGTGTATGCTATTGCTTAAATAATGCCTTTCCAGAGTATACAACATTCCATACCAGCATCAAAGTCAAGGGTTATTTCACGGTTCAAATGTAGGTCACTAGGTCATTTAGCTTAACTATGCTAGCTTTATGTATATTTACATAAACTGATACCAGTAATATAATCAAGGTACATCATTAAACAAAAAATACAGTTCCATCCATCATTCTATAACAAACACTAATTATTTAACATACAGCACCATTTATATATGGTTGCCTGGCAAACAAAAGATCAAATGACTTCATTTTTGATCCGCAACTTGAACAAACTGAGGTAATGCTGTACATCAAATACAAAGTGGCTGCCTCTTTCAGTTGACGAGTTACAGCATGGACAAAGTGAATTGCCAGAAACCGCAAACTTCAACAATATTCATTTGGCTGATGTATTTAATTGGGGCAAAATGCATGGCTGTTCTACAGGCCCTGAATTACTTTACAATGTATTTCTATTGCACATTTTGAGAGCACTGTTATGCAGTAGTTGGTCTGAGATGGGTTGGCTCACCACTGTGATGTACCAAATCTAGCTGTGATATGAGGTCTGATGCAGCATCTCACAGTCAATTTGGCTTCCACAGGTGGTACCACTCTATTCACAGCTTCTATGACAAGCTTTGTTTACAGCTATGAGAAATACAAGATAAATTATACAATAATCAAACAATTGACAGGCGATTATTTATATTCATTGTAAGCTAGTTGTAAACATATTTGTCCAAAGCGGGCTGTGATATGAATTTTTTTCAACATATCCCAACCACTTTGGACAAACATGCTACAAATACCAAAATCAAGTCATAAATTGGACAATTTAAAGTGACATAATCCATCTGTTCACGAGACAGACTGTAGCAATAAAATATATCTTTGATGTAAAAATGTTAAGGTCTATAATCCACAATGAAACACTGGGACAGACTTATATTTTTTTGGCTTAAATGTGTTCAAAGTTATGTTATTTGTTAATTTAGCACAGAAAAAGTAAACTTAACCGGCTAGTCTTAAACTTTTATTATTTAAATTGAACCCGTTTTAATTACCGTTAAAACGGGTGCGACTCAGTTATTGCAGCTGGACACCATGTGTGCTGTATGAGAAATACCCCCCACTGACGTCATAGCCTCACTCTCATCCTGGAATCCCCCAGAGCATGCAGAGCCGAAGGCAGTTACGTAAATACACGAGACCACACGAAGTTCTCTCCCGATGCTTCAAACTGATTGTGGATTATAGACCTTAATTCAGCCTGGTTATAAATATCACCCATGTTCAATATATTTGGCCTTATAATTTTTCTGAGCATTTGTTCCCATTGTTGCAAAGATCTCCATGTGCAGTAAATTTTTCACCAGGTAAGCTGAAGATTTCCATATTTATAAAAACATTTAATGATGATTTTGATTGTGCAAAATTGTCAATATTATTTGTTCACATGCACTGTAGTATCCATCTTTACACAAATCTGCAAACATTCTCCCATGTTCAAAGTAGTCTGCCATCCTTTAATACATTTATATATCAACAAATTAGAGAAAATGTGGGTGTAACAATGCTTAAACCAATCCAGGGAGACAGGACAACCTGTGTAATGCCAAACCACCTGATGATGCCACAGACTCGGACTTGGAAGATTATGAGACCCTCCCCGTTAAATTGATGAACTTAATAGAAAAACATTCAAATGTTAGAAAAAAATAATCTGTTGCATCTTTTTTATTAGGCATTAACGTGACCCAAAGATGTCTTTGATTGACAATCTCTCGATTTCATATGGTCATGTAAAGCTATTGCATGGCAAAATTTGATCAAGCACACCAGGGGCAAGGCATAATATGGTCATGTTGACACTTATCCAAAAAGATGTTGCACTAATATGTGAACTTAGGTCAAGTAAAAATACCTTACTATGAGGCGTGTGCATTGATTGAATTGAGGCAGTAATGGAGAATAAAATGAACTCTTGTCTTGAATATTTGCTTGATGACATTACCGTAATGTTGTACATGAAAGTCCTATGGCTGTCAAAGCGGGCTGTGATATGATAGTTTCACATAATCCCAGCCACTTTGACACCTATAGAAACTCACAATGTCATATAACTGGAGCTATCATACTTCAATCAACATACACAGTAATCTGAAATAAAACACTGGGTCTTGGGTCTAAATTCACTTCTCAAATTCAAGGTCTCAACTCATTTTAAAAAAACAAGGCAGCTAACTGGAGACAAGAATCAGCTGAACATGATAGTCAAAGCGGCTGTGATATGACTTCAATAGCTCACCACATCACTAGCCACATTAACCACCATGTTACAACCTATTTTCTAAAGGTTAAAACTTCTAGTTACTGTGTGTGACCGGTAACTTTAAATCCAGTTTGGCTGTCATAACATATTCAGTGTGCCAGGTATCAGGTCAGAATGACCAAACGTTGGCCAAGTTTAGCTAGGTCCCTAAAATTACTATAAGAGTACAATTTCTCTTAATAAAAAAATTACGTTCTTAAATCCACAACAGCAAACAACTCTTTTTAGATTTTAATTTATATCTCTATTTGTCCTGAAAACAAATGCATCATTGTTTTAGTATGCTCAAACTTACTATATATTGGAATTCTGAATTAGGTTGTCTGGCCCGCACACCTGCCAGCATGTTCTCCCCATTCCTATGTCCAAAGGTAACTGTGTCGCCTTCCGTGAGCACAGTTTCACCTGAAATATCAATTTGAGTAATTTTCTTAGATAAATCTTTGAGCACTGCTCACTGATACAACAAGATCAAAGCCAAAAAAAATTCCACAACCATTTGACACAACTTTAATGGCAACGAAAACACTTGCTGACATTCCACATCTTCAAAGTATAAAAAATAAGATGTACATATTGATTATTCCAGATATTTGACCGAGCACCATGAACGGACATGATAACCAGGTTTTTGATCTGCAGTATTACTTACTACTTGGTAGCGGTTAACACATCTTCATCTCTCTCTATACATATATGTACAGTACAAATGTGTGCCCAAATATGTGACATCTATTCTAATTTGTATCCTATTGCTGTATTTGTATCCTACATTCCTACTGTTACTAATATCCCTGTTCTGTGACTAATACCCTAGTTTGACCACAATCTCAACTCTATGACCCTTCTCTGAGACCATTATCCTAACTCTGTGACCACTATCCCTACTCTGAGACCATTATCCTAACTCTGTGACCACTATCCCTACTCTGAGACCATTATCTCCATCTCACCATTATCCCTACTCTGTGCCCACTATCCTATTATGGGACCATTATCTCTACTGTGCAACCTCTTTTCCTACTCCTTGGCCATTTTCACTACTCTGTGACCATCATCCCTATGTGACCACTATCCCTACTTTGTGACCATTACCATGGGTGCTGGTGAGAAAAAAGTTTTTGACTGAACATTTTCGGCGGTGCCGGGCGCGGAGCCCGGCCGCAACGCCCGAGTGGGGAGGGTACGGGAGGGGGTAAATTTTGATTTTGCAGGTGTCCTTAGATGCAATTTCCTGCACTCTTAGAAGTAGATTAACAAATACACAAAATCTACAACAGACAATGTACAAATGCGTAAATATTACTCCCACACGAGATGGGAGGCTTACCTTTGATAACAATTGAGTAAAATAGCTGATAAAGTGATGCGAGGACGTGATGTAATATTCGGTTCTTTAAAGATGCTGCGATAGTCTGAGACATCCAGCGTTGTCATTTTCGCGCGAAAAGCGAGCCTCGCAAACTTAACCGAAAAGCGATTGGTGTGGGTAGCCAAGTCGTCAAAATATTAGCCAATCAAAATCCGTCAAACTCTACCGAAGCAGCCCGCAACACCAAAACAAGGCGGCGGCCACAAGCGGTAAGCGAACGACTGAATTTTCGATGTTTTGGGTCGATTTGTGCAATTTTGATGACACGAAATTATTTTTTTGACGGAGGAATCGATTTGACGGATTTTCCGTTCACGGATTTTAAATTTTGACGGAAATCCGTCTGGAGACGGAGGACCAGCACCCATGCATTACCCGTTTCTTTATCATCATCCCTGCTCTGTGACCTCTATCCCTACTCCTTGACCATGATCCCTCCTCTGTGGCCATTATCCTTATATTTTTTTAACCATTATCCCTCCTCAGTGACCATTACCCCTGCAGATCATTATCCTAATTTCTTGAAATACCATTATCCCTGTTCTGTGACCTTTATCCCTATTTCTTTACCATTATCCCTGCTCTGACCGTTATCCCTATTTTTTTTTATACCACTATCGTTGCTCTGTCACCATTACCATTGTGACCTTTTCATTTATATTTGTCTTATCCACATTTAAACTTATCATTGTGGCAAGATAATTAATTCTTTTTAGCCCAAGGTCATCCAGTATACTAAATATGAACATAAAGAGCTTGTTTTATATATCTATATTATTATATGGGTACAAAAACAAATGAACTGCTTAGTGATTGAGTACACCAACCTGCTCTTCCTAACTGCATTTTGATATCATTTATGAAAATGCCATTGCGACTTTCATCTCGGATGCGATGCTCTCCATTTTGCTGCCGATAAACAAAGGCATGCTTCCTGGAGACAATTGCATTCTGCACAAAGTTGGCACTGCTTATTATGTGGTCACATTGTGCTGGATTTCGACCGATTATCGTTGTGTGATGAATAAAGCTGCAAAAATATTAGTTTTAACAAATTAAGATGAATCGATTGAGTAAATATTTTAAGAAAAACTGACATACAATGCGAACATTTTAATTGAGCACAATTACCACAATAAAATTTTATGTAATATTTTAATTGTCAAAAGGATGTCAAAGGGAGCAATGTCCAACTTCAGATGTCTTGATATTTATAAATACTCACTCCATGATTTCAGCACATTCTGGCCGGCTAAGCCGAGCACCAATGTGGCGCAAGTGATACTTCATGTTTCACACACCATCCACTTCCTGCAAAAAAGATTACACTCAAATAAATTGGTGTTCTACAAAGTTTCTTTACTTTGCCTTAACATTACTTGATGAAGAAAATAATGAACTAACCCTAACTGATTGAGCCTAACTCTAAAAATTATGGAATAGAAAGGTCATTAATTATATCACAATATAATTCAAATCGTTCAACCTCAGACAGGTTTGAGCAAAGAAGTGAAAAGGAACAAAAAAAATGTTTTCCTTTTAAGATGCTTTATTATCTGTAAAAATCTAAAGTGGCGATCATGAAGCTCCAGAAAGGTGCCCTCCTCCATGTTTTATAATTCCAGCGTGATCAGACTGGAAGACAGTTCATATCATGTTTACAATGTTCATTAACAAAATCAATTGCAATAAGCACTATTCTGAGGAAGGTTTAATTATCCTGACAAGCTTCTTGCAAACTTAATTGGCTCCTTCAATGGGAACATGTTTAATTGAAATTGAAATCACAATCCCTTTTTGGCCATTTATAAAGGCAGTTTTGTTAAAAAAACACAGGAGATTAGGAAATGTTCCCCATCAGACTGCTAATGTCTGCTGTAAAATTGTACTTTTCTATAATTAAATGTAATACCACTCAGCTGGGATGTGATTTTTATTTTATTTCTCGTAAGACACAATGGAAGGAATGCACCCACTGTCGGTGAAAACAATGGCAGAATTTCAAAATTGTACAAGGCCTCCATCATTAATTGAATGCACCTTCAATAATACTCTGCTAAATGAAGCTCAATCTCAAAGAATTTGCATTTGATTTAAGATATTGTGCACAGAAGTGTTCTTTGCCTACCTTGTGCCATAACACTTAATATTGTGTTGCACTTAAACTGTGGTACCCGCAGGCGAAAAATCATCATTTATCTTTGCCAGCTTTTTTTGCCAGCGGATGGTTCCCTTTTTGAAAATCATTGCCGACTGGTCCCTTTAAGCACAGATCAGAATGAGACATTTGTGATTTGAATGAGTCACTGTCTCATGTCTTTCATCCCTCCCAAACAAGATCCATAGAGATGAGCTGGGACAGTCAGTCTCACTGCATGATATGGCCGAGATCTTTAAAACATTTTGCTTTTATGTTTACATTTATGTTTACATTTAAGTCATGCAGGTGCAAGGCTTTAGCGGTGTATTGACAATTGTAGGTATCTGACAAGTGCTTGCCAAGTGCTCATAAATGCTATGCACTGTATTCATCTGAACACTGTTACTACAGATGCTACTCATGCCCGACTAGTTTTCCGTCGCTTCCAATAGGTCGATCCTCATGTTCTTTTTTTCCCCCATTGAAAAGTATACACCAGAACTGTGCAACTTTACCAGAACCAGAACTGTACAATTCCTCTTTATTTAATCATTGGTCAGAGAGATTGGAAGGGGGCCTATGTTTGCCGATAACAGTGGCTAAGCTGGAGATAACCCTTGCAATTTGACACATGGTCAGAGAAAATCAAACATGTTTGTCGTGCAGCAGTAATCTGCACCATAATTACTGCACCATAGGATTAATATTTCTATCAATTTGTTATGAGTTAGGAGAAGAATGGGCACATCAAACTTGCAATCACAAACTGCTCCAGATGGCACTCATTAACATTAAAAAAAAAAAATTTGTTAGCAACCAGTTTCCGCTGATGAAGTAGACTGTGACTGTCGAATTATGGTCAAAATAACCGCTGTACCAAGTAGGCCGCGGTCAAGCTACTGAATTTGTATATTTTATCAATGTAAATTATTTGTGTCAATTTGTGTCAATCATAAGTGTAAATTGCCAATCTTAATCTTAATTAGCTACTTTCCGCCATAATTAGACGTCATGTCCGGCATAAAATTCTGTGATTATTCTCACTTTTCACTCAGGCCCCGACATTAGAACTACGCATTCGGCGATTATTTTGACCAGGTACCTGACTGTCAGTGGCTTCAAGGGTATTCTCCTACGTAGCCGCTGTACGGGCTGCCGAGCACTTTGCACTCAAAATAATAACCTAATGGACAATATATCAACAACAAAGCTAAATAAAACATTCAAATTGTTAACCATTTCATCTTGGGTTCGAGCTGCAGAAGTCAGCCATATCGAGTGTCTGCCATGTCCCGCTGATGAAGAGGGAGCATCGCTCATTTGTTAGGCCTTTTTGAGGTCATAAACTTAAGCAGGTGGAGCACTTTGCGCTCGTCTTTTTGCGTCTGAATCCTGACAAATTAAAAGTTTGTGTACAATTTAAAATTGTTATCAAATTACAATGATATATTTGGGAAGTTACATGGCAAGTTTATAAAAAAAAATTCCGCCTGTAATCCTTGAAATATACGTACATTCTTCGTATTATTTGCACAGATTTAATCAATGAAAGAGTCAATAACTTTTGGAGAAAAAAAACCATAATCAGTGGTAATTGGTAGCGACAGAAAACTGGTCGGGCACGAGTATGTGAAATAGCGTGCTCGCAAGGGACCGGTTTTCAATCGCTACCAATAACCGCCGATTACAACAGCTAAACTGGAGAGGACCCTTCTAGCCGCTGCCAGGCACGGTCTTTTTCAATGGCAGTAACTGGTCCAGCACGAGTAACAAATTTGCAAGCAAAACTATTCCGCCCAGAGTACTTTAATGTTACAATATCAAATGTACAGTTATTTCTTATTTGTAGAAAGTTGACAGAAACAATGTATTTGAGTCATGTACATAAAAAAGGACATACTCTGCGTGTGGGCTCAGCTTTCGCTACAAATTGAAATGCTGACAAGTTTCATGGGTGTGGACATCAACTTTCTAACTCATTAAGTCTTCAAATAATAAAATACACCGACGAGCGGTGCTCACTGACAAGTTATGTTCATTTGCAGATTGTTCGTTTGTTTTGTTTAGTTGGTTAAAGTAGTTTTTTATCAACATTCAAGCTTACCTGTACAAAAAGTATGATCATTTCAGGACCAGTTTCTCAGCCTTGCTTTCTTTACAACATGGTCGCATTTCCCGCCGAATTTACAACTCTCGGAAATTGTCGCGCGAATGACGAATTGTGATTTCACATCAGAGGGCGCCACAATCGATATTCACAGTTTCCCGCCACTTTCACGCCAAAGCCCAAGACTTGCTGTTGTGCTGAAACCTGGAATGCAGCGAATCCTGGGATATTCATGCTGAAACCTGGAATTCCAGGATTCGGAAAGGGTTTAAAATATACAATAATCCTCAACGCACTCTCTGTTTTGTTAGACGGGTTATGTAGTACATGTACAGCCGACGACAACTGACATCACTAGAAATGGCAGACATAGGGATATAACTTTTTTACTACTCAGAATACATGTGATCGAATGTCAACCTTCTTAGGCTATTTTGATGAAATATTGCCAGTGACCTTGAAGTGACCTTTCAATGACCTTGAAAATAGAAAACCTATTTCCACGAAATTATCTACATGTTTTATTATCCTATCATCTACATCTTAAGAGTCCTTAGTAGAGTCCTTATCAAAATCTGTTCATAATTAACAATTTGAGAGCAATTTATAGTTTTGTGGTCAATCTATGAGGGAAAACAGAGGAAAATACTATAATACCAAGTTTTTTTTTTAAATAATATAAAAATTCCAGCTTATTGGGGGTTAGTTTATGAAAATATATAGAATACTGCACAGAAAAACACATTAATACTAAATAGAACTTGAAAAAAAAGTCTGTCAATTTCAAGATTTATTATGAAGCTAAAATGATTAAAAATAGCTTAAATCGGAAGGGTTACAAAAGTGACAAATTGACAGACTTTAATTTGACCTCACATTTATTTTTGAGGTATTAGATAAATTAAATATTAACCTAATTTCAGAAAATAATCAGCAATAAGTTACTCTTATCATAATAATACCTAAAAAAGAAGAAATATTCCCTGAAAAATATGAGAAAATTAGTCATGAGTAGAAATTATTGAAAAAAATATAATAAACAAGAAAAAGTGGTGATCCACATGTAACACGGATGAGAAAAAAAATTAACAAACTAACCAAAACTGTCAACAAACAGAACAAAAATTAAAATAAACAAAACAAAAATTACAACAAACAAAACAAAAATTAAAATAAACCAAAAAAAACACAATATGAAATATCATCTTGATTTGATATATGAACGATTGTTCTAGCACAACTTTATGCAAAGATGTGCCTTTTCAGGCTCGATTACGTAAGTTGCCCTAATATCGCTCAGGCGCTAACCGCAAATCATCGATCAGACTTTTGCATTGTCATCTGACTTCTAATTGTTCGATTTACACCAAATTTGAACTAAACTTACTGATAATTCCTTGTTCTATCGATTGGGAAGCATTTCCAAGCAATTTAAAAAGATAATTTTATGAAACAATGGGCGAACACGATGACATAGTTTTGAACGTTCTGCTTTGTTTACATCACTCACTTTTCTTTTGTTCATTTCTTTTAAATATGTATTCATACGCCGCGACGCATGCGCAAATTGGACTCTCTATTGCATGCACACGACAAACACTCCACAGTGGCGTAAGTCGCTTGAACAATAATGGTCACAGAAAAAAACGAATTACAACCCAGAGGATATGACTACGCATTTCCCATGATCGTACCGATCACAGAATAACACAGATAGTCCCTTTTTGATATATAAAAAGGACCATCCGTGTTACAAAAATATATTGAATGTAGAGTGAATTGGGTTATAACATTTAGTAGCTGAAGTATTTCTAAAAAATTTCATGTATTTGATTTTTCTCAACAATATGAGGAAGTTAGTGAAGTCTAACAACACCGCCAATACTGAAAGTGCTCTGCAGGGTGCTTTCTGGACGTCCGCTCCTCCCACTGCTAAACCCGTTACATGCGCTATGTCACTCATTCTCACTGATGCAAAGCTGCTGCGGTTCAGTTCATCAGTAGAAATGACAGACATAGGCATATTGTGTAGGATATAGATTACCTACCTATAGACTCTCAGGAATATATATAGACAATCATGGACAATCACAATCTCTGGCAGAATATCATGCATAGTTATTGTGTGCCGCGTGAAGTCAAAAAGTACAGGCTGACGCATTGCCTCACTCACCGGACATAGAGATGACTCACCGGACATAGAGATGACGTGATTCCCCCACGCGACACAGGCAAGACGTGCACAACCCATGCGCCACACCGTAGCAGGAGAAGATGCCACGCAGGCAGACCCCACACACATGATGCTCAACGATCATTTAAAAGGCCCCGCAACTGTTAGACGGGGGAGAGAAGCAGAGTTCCAGCGTCCACTTGCCTAGAAGATCCACGACACTCAGCATCGTGACCACATGGACTTGGGTGTTTTATGTATTCTCAGGACTCTATTAGTATCATGCATTTGGGTATTTCATATGCCTCGCTCATTGCCATGCTGGCCTAGCCAGACAAGGATATACAACACCGAATAAAGGTAGATATTGTGCAGTGTATATTCTGTGTCTGCAGTCCTTATTACCTCACACCTCATAAAGGTAGATAGGGTTACTAGGTTCCGTGCCCCGCCTCACAGTAGCCAGCGAGTAGAGTAGAGTATCGATCCCTCGTCCACGTCCCCCAATGACGGATACTCACAAACCATGGGTAACAATTGTAGCGTTTTTGCTGTGTGGGACACATCCACAAATGATACATGACTGAATGTGGACCTTTGTAGGCTACTTTTATATTATATGGCTGGTGACCTTGAAGTGACCTTTGAATGACTTTGAAAATGAAACTCCTATTTCCGTGGATTTTACTATAAATTTCAATATTCAATCATCTGCATCTTTCAAAAACTAGCTCATAGAGTCTTTATTCATCAAAATCTGTTAAGAATTAACAATTTTAGAGCAATTTTTAATTTTGGACCAATCTGCAAAGGAAAATAGAGGAGATTTTGATATGCTGAGCTATTTTGGAATAATATCTATAATAACAACTTATTGTTAGTTAAATTATGAAATTACATATTATACTGCATAGTAAAAAATTTTAATGCTGAAAGTAAAATGAAAATAATTTTGAGATTTATTAACAAGCTAAATTTGGTTAGAAATAGCTTGAATGTGGTAGGTGTACAAAAGATGAAAACTGGACTTTAAATTGATCCAATGCAATCCTTTAAAGTTTCAAACATATAAAATATAAGTGTATTTTCAGAAAATAACCCCCAATAAGCTGCTCTAATCATAATGGTAAATAAAATAATGATATTAAACTATCAAAGTATGTGAAAATGTGCTAAATTTGCAATAAAAAACATCAGGTGACAAGAAATGTATTAAGTGTAGAGACAAATGGATTACCTCATTGAAAAGCTGATTTCTCTCTGCAATTTACATATATTTTCTTTTTCAATAAACAGAAGGTGCTAAAATTAGTTCTTGAATATGTATATAAATTGGAGAATGTGTTCTAATTTTGGCGCCATTTATTCTGGGTGAAAGTGACATCATTGTACCCACTGCAATAGGACATTTTGTACAACCCATTTCATGTTCAATGTCCCATTTCTAGTGATGTTCTCAATTGATTACCAAAGTTTATCATACCATTTGACTTTGTTTGTACATGCAAGTGTCAGAAAACAACTTGGTGTGAATATTTTTGAGAGTGCAGATGCACTAGTAAGGCTTTGAAAATGAGACCGCAGCTCTGTTGTCATCCACAGCTCTGTTAACGTCGGCTGTACTTAAAGGATGACTGTTTTCTTTCACACAGAAATGTGCCCCGGGAAATGTGCAACTCAGTCTTCCACTAGTTGGATTTGGACAATCAAAGAGTTGATCTTAAATGTTTCTGATGATGCAATGTTCATTTTTTTTACTGGTAAAATAAACTGGACAAAGTCCTAATGGCCTGCCTGATGGGTGCAAACACTGTCAAACACAACTGGCGAATAGGCAGCAGCATAAATAGGCGGAGTCCCTGTGATTGACAACAGTGGCAGCTATAGAGGACAATTGATCTCAAATACAGATCTACATATCTTCCAATTAAGTTTATTTATCACTTATTTTGATTTAGATTTGTAATCTACGACCCAAGTTGACGTTTTTCATTTGAAAAAGTTTGACCTTGAGATGACCTTTGTTTGACCTTGAGCAAAAAAATCAATGAAACTTCACATATTTTTGCAGGAAATGTTAATAATCATATTCCTTAGGATAACACAAACTCAGAACACCAAATCATGAAATTATATTAATTAGAGCCAATTTTACAGCTGTTTATAAAGGTTTTAAGATCAAGGTGAACTATTTTCTTATGGAAATGGTAGGAAAAAAAATTGGCCATTTCTGACATCTCCCCCATAAAATCCCCAAAATGTTTGGTACAAAAAACGCTTGGACTTGTGGTGCATCAATCTTAGTTGTTAGGCCACTTAAATTTTGTACATTAACCCTAAAATACATTGAATATAATGGGAATTGCCAAAGTCTAACCTAGATCTATAAAAGTGACACGGGCAAAATGTTTTTCAATCCAGCATACACAGGAAAGTAATTTTGTTGATGTCTGAGATACCATTAAATCTAAAAAAACAAGTGTTTCATATGAATCCATTGTTTTGCAAAATTAAGGGCTTTTCAAATTTATGTTTGTATAAAATATTCAATAACCCTCCTTAACGATGATCATCACTGAAATATATGTGTCAAAGAATTCATACATAAAGTCAAATTGCTCTCATTTCTTTATTTCTGAAGATAAATGTTCAGAAACAAATCATTTCATCTTAATACAAAAATAAATCTTCTTCTCCCTTGTTTTAACCGGCATCATTCAAACGACCACCTTGTGCAGGCAGCAGAAAAGGGTGCGACCCACTGCAACTAATGACGTCACTATATCAGTGTGCACAAAATGTCCTGAAGAGCTGCCACTGAGAAGGTTGGGTCAAATTCTCATACACAAATTAACATTTTTTAAAAAGCTGACGTCTGAGATAAATCAATTTTGATAAGAATAAAGTGAAACAGGCGGTACAATTTGTTCTTTCACAATATCCCAGGCAAACCTGGAACTTATTGAAAACGGGGAGACACAGACATTGCGGCCCATCATCATACATATAGCCTTATTTCAATAACTTGGTTATTTCAAGTTCCACCAGGCAGTGAAACCAGGAATTGCTCAATTTTAATTGAAATAAAGAGAAAAAAGCAGTACGATCCTTGATGAAACCAATCAAGTTTCCCCCAGAGTTAACCATATGGGGGTAAATACGATAATTACTCAGTTTTAAATGAGAGCAATAATAATATTTATAGTTGAATCGCTTTCAGGTTTTAATGAAAATGAAAAAAACAGTACTGACGATCCATAACATAGTTATATTCCAGGTTTCATCAGGGACAACCACCCAGCTAACTATTTTACGTTTTTTCTGTGAGCACGTTGTGTTTTGGTGCTGAGCATGTTGTAACATGACGTATGGACGTAGATCTGTGAACACCAGATAAAGTATTGGGCACGTCGTTGTACAACGTTGTGAGCACGTACTCAGCACGTTTTTTCTACGTTGTGAGCTACGTTATGAGCATTTTGCAAGCACGTGGCACATATACACCCAGCTGTGAACAAATTTGGCTATCTTTGGCCAAACCTCGTTACTCAGTTGGGATTATCCCATCAGCAACCTCTTCTAGCATATCAACTGGCATGTTATGCTGATTTTTTGACATCGCTTGAAATTATATGGATATTTATTGCAGTAATTAATAGCAATAAATTTCTATCACAACTAGAGACATGATTATTTATTTATTTATCATATTTTAGTCATTCAAAAAATTACGTCTTATCCAGTTCCATATATGTTGTGAATAGTACATGCCCGAGGACTGAGCCATGTGGGACACCATAATTAATATTCATGTTTTTGGATTTCTGCCCATCAATAATGACACATTGCTTCCTGTCAGACAGATATGAATTAAACCATTTCAGAGCATTTCCCTCAACACCGCACCTTTTATCAAGTTTATTTAAAAGTATTTTGTGGTCAATATTGTCAAAGGCCACAGAGAGATCTAGCAGGATTGAATACATTCAGTTAATAAACTTAAAATTAGAATAAGTAATTAGAATTAGGCTTTTCTTAAAAAAACCAAAAGCAGGTACATGAAAAATGTGATGGAAAAGCATCACATTTTGCTAGAAGCTGAGAAAGTAATGACAGACAGTCATAAACTAAGGTTTATTTTTATTAGCCAGAGCTAATTCATTTTCATGCTTGATTACAAGGTTGATGTCTCTGATCCCCCAGGATGGCCACGGGCCGTGGCGCAGTTGGTTAGAGCGCCAGCTTATTAGCACCAGTTCCTCTGTGGTGATCTAAAGGTCGTGGGTTCGATCCCCAGCCATGCCGAGATTGAATTCATGATACAATTTCCCATATGAGCTTAAAGGGTTAACCCATTGTCCTTGTAAATCTGTGACCGGGTGGGTTGTCATGTCAAAGACCTGCGACATGACAATTCAGTGAGGCAGCACTATATCTGCTACATGTAGGTCTCATCACGAAATGACTGAAATAATGTTGAAAGTGATGTAAAACCCCAAACAAACAAATCCCCCAGGATATTTAGCCATGATGCCTTGGTGAAGAAAAATGTGATGCTATACCGTCACAAATCTCAAGGACATAATACAGAGAGTGCATCTGGTGTCTGTAAAACCAACTACAATTCCATGTCATCCAATTTGGGATGCCTGAGTGTCACAAATAAAATCAATCATGCATGAAGTTATTGGGGGACTATTGCTTCCTCCTGGTGCTACATTATTTTGTGACATTTTTTGCAAGTGGCCCGAACTGATTGCCGTGAGTTTACCACATGGCTTGGAGAATGTCAACACAAAATTTTAAAGCTGACATTAATTTTATTCATTATATTAGAATACATGCTTAAAATCATGTTGGCAAATCCCAGGATTCGCCAGTGAAACCTGGAATTCCAGATCTAAGATTTCAGCACAACCACAATCTGTTAAATAGTCTCACTGGGATAGTCTCACATTGTTTATCAGAGTGGGAAAACATATGGGGTGCATGCGTGAGAATCCAAGATGACATGTTCTGATTTAGTTCTATATTTTGTTGCTCTAAGAAATATTAAGCTCTTACCTGTTACAGTGCACCTATGCTCTGAGTCTACACTTCAATTTAAACTCTAGTGAATATTAGCAGTGTAAAATCTGATTTGTTATGGGGCTGTCACACTATGACGTTTGGGGAACGAGTTTGCAATTTTGACCAAACGTTGAGCTCGTTAATGAAAGTTCTGACCTCATTAGGGGAAAGTTGGCCACATTGGGTGCCGTTGGACAATGTTAAACTGCCAAAAAAGTTATTGGGATGTTAACAATTTTCCAACGTTTTGGCAAAACATGTTGGCCTTGTCACTAATGTGTCCAGTTCGTTTCTAGGACATTCCAAAGACGTTGAAAATGTATTATGTTTTTCCTACCTGGTGGACGTTGTGGCAGTGAGCATGGAACGAGCACGTAAAGTCACAACTTTGCTATAGTTTTTTTGTACAATACAATGGTGATTTCATAGACTCAGTCAGCGAAGTTTTGGTGTATTTTTTTTTACACAACATCAAGATTTTCACAAACAGCTACTCGCTCCACATGTTAAGTTACTGTGTGACGGCACCATTACGAGGGTTGGTTTTTGTTTAGCTATGAATGAATTGCAATGCTCATCACACATCTTATTGTGCTAGTGTTGAGTGATCACTTCTGGGGACAATATATTCATTGTTCCCAGATGATCTGAGAGGTCTTATACGTAATCTAGGTATTAAAAATAGTGATAGGTATTCAGGTGCTCTGCCATTCTGTACCTTCCATGTAAGTAATGCAATCTTCATATTTATGCTGGCCTCCACACGCAGCCAGTGCAGCCCCATTAATTTCTCTGTAATGTGGTCATTCGTTTTTATTTTGCATCCAACTCTGGCTGCAACATTCTGCAGCTTTTGTAACTTTGCTATTTCACATTTGTGTGACCCGGCAAGTAGTGAGTTACCATAGTCTAGAGTACATAGTCTAGACCTTGGAGTAATTATGAATGGAGGTGCAACGTTGCAAGATCAAAAGGGACATCACAGTTGCCGCCATGACCATTGTTATGATGACGCCATATAGATGCAAGATATGAAAGTTTTGACATAACTTTACTCTCCTTTGCATCGGGCTCAGTAGAACTATATTGAAGAGGCCTAGTAAACATAACTTCAGAACTATTTTAAGTCATCAAAATCACAATTTAGATTTAAACATAACACAAATGAAATGTTTGTTTTCATACAGATTATGGGGATATAAATCTTATTTCTCTGCTCCAAGTTTAGACGATTTTATGATTACGAAGTTACGAAAATATATTAAAAATTGCTATTACAACCTTAGATACTGAGGAAACCATTTGTTTTATTGCTATGGGTTCTTTCCGGTTTATTTTTATCTATTGGCACAAATATTGGCAGCTTAGAAAAATATATCATGCTATTCAGTGAAAAAATTACTATTAGAAACTGTAATTTATACCCCTACCAATATAAGTGCCATCAGAAATAAATTTACTTATAAAATGTTATGTCATAATTTAAAATCATCAATAATAATAATAAAAATGTGCAACAGGAATTTTATAAATGCTATATCATAAACAATATTTTGTTTTAAACATTTTTACAATGTAACATGAATAGTCACTGTGAAACATTTTGTAAAACATGTATAAAAAATAAAAGGTTTGGAATATGTATATTTCCTTTTTTTGGAATATTTATTATTGAAGCAATCAAAACAGAATTGAACAGATTTATTTGAAGTGGAGAGTATTGTAAGCCTGAAAAGAGCAACTATTCTGATTTAAAAAAAGAAACCAAAATGTGGTGCAAAACTTCAATAAAACATTGGCCAATTTATTTTTTAAAAATATAAGTGCTCAATTTTCCACTGTTTTTAAGTTGGCAACTATGATGGATCTTGGAGTAATTGGGCATTGTTATGATGACGCCATATAGGTGCAAGATATGAAAGTGAAAACTGGCTTAACTGTTCAATACCATACATTGTATACAAATTGAACAATCACCAACAATTACTGAACGAGTAGATTATTTTCTAAGCAATCACTTTTTCAATACTACCAATTTCAATGTACAATCTTTTGGAAAAAAAATTAAAATCCAAGAAAGCTAATAAAACTTTATTATCTTTACAGATGACCTCCATAGGCAATGCATGGGGAAGGAGAACTCCTACAGATCCTCAAAGTCATCAACACAATCAGCCCCTCTTGACTGGGCAGAAGAGGATGGTACTGCTGAGATCAAGATAGTAGATTCAGCTCTGGATGATAATGGCCCAGATAGGGACGAAGACTGTGAGGGCTAAAACCCCACCTCAAACCAATACCACTGCATTGGTACCTGAGGAAGACGAGCTTGCAGTTAGTATGGAAGAGTTAATGATGATGCTAATGGAAAAGACCGAAAGAGGGATTTGAGTAGGACAAGAAAATCAGAGAATTGAAGGATGATATCCGCAAGAAGGTAAGTGACAATGAAAGGAAGATCAAAGAATTAGAAGAGGAGATTCACGGAAAAGAAAATCGTGAACACTGAGCTTAAGCTCAAGCATGAAGTAGCTAAGAATAAACGCTCTGATGCTGAGATTAAGGAGCTAGATGTTATCATTAAGGGAAATAATGACACTATATCCAGACTTGAAGAGAAGAATAATGATCATATGAGACAGATCAGGGCTATGACAGATGCGCCTCCCGTAATGCCCCCTAGTGGACAAACTAACAAAACACCATCAGCATGTGCAAATAGGATCCTATATATAGCTGATCGTGTATATAGAAGCCTAGTGACCTATGACTAAGGTCAACTTGGAGTGGGCAGTTTACAACGATATAGATGAGATCAGTGATTTGGAGAAATCTCTGAAAGACAAGACATTCATTGATGATCTCCCCACATATGCTAGTATTGTCATATGCCTTGGCCTCATGGACGTAGAAGTAGGTGAGCATGACAAGACACTGATGAAGAGGCTAAAGAGGACAGCATACAAGATGGCCAGGAACTGCAGCTGCCCCATCTATATATGTCAACTACCTTCTATATCCACTAAATGCGAATCCTTGATCATAAATTCACATATACTACTGAACCACCATTTTGAGAAAATATCGTACAAACATCAAGATTAGCTTAAAATCATCCTCACTCCTAGCAAGATTACATCCTACCCCACCTCAGCTATTGTTCAATCCTGTAATGACCACTATCTTTTCACCCAGGCCTCTAAGGATTGGATGGAGAACCTCTATTCTCTCGGTAAGCCAAAGAAAGATGGGTACCTAGGCCCCATAGAAGAATATTGGAGTGGTGATGAGGATACTGACTTATCTGATGGTGACGAGGAAGAGGACTCATCAGAACCAGACAGACCTACTGGAAGGAGGAAGGGGAAAAAAACCTCTGAACTTGATTGAGTGAGGAGGTGACGACCAATATTCCTAAGGGACTGGCCCCCATGTTTAAATGGACTGGAGGGAAGACCATTAGACAAATGTACAATCGTAAAGAAAATTGATGGTGAGAATGAGGATGCAGATGATATGGTACAAATTAATGGTTCATCCCAAGGCAAAGCGAAGGCCATTGTTGTCATATCTAAGCAATAAATAACAAGAGAGGCCTGAAGTGTGTTGCCATGATGTTCTTGTTCCCATACTCATAGTTTTACACCAATGTACTGCTCATTTCATCTGTCTTGCAGCAGCAGCTCACAGGTGGAAATCATATGATCATGATGGTGGACACCACATCCCTATCTTTCTTTAAAAGGATGGTTACTCAATACTAGACATAGCAATATTCTAATGCCATACTATACTAGCTGATTCTATATTTGCATGTAAATAGAGTTCTTGAAATAAATGTTCAGCTGTGGATGGCCAATTACACCATCAATAATATTTCTCTTAGCAAATAGAGTCTCTCTGCATTCTGAATTGTCAATATTCTCAGTTACACAGATTTGCAATAGATTGTCAGTTTCATTTCTCTTCCTCCTTTTTTTTAACTGAATAACTGTCTTTGTGATTTTGTAATAATTCAATAACTGTTATAGTGAACACATTTATTCTACAGTCTTTCACTTGCAATATTGTGATTCTCAGAAAATTAACATAAGAATTGAGAGTTAAACTGCGAACAAACATTCTTCTCATTTAAACTTAAAATGTCATATTTTAACAATCAGTTTAAATTTTAATTTAAACAAACTATCATTTGCATATCATGTATCATTTTTTCCAACATAATTATAGGACTTTTAAATTCTGTCAATACTGTCGCATATAATATTTCAACTTAAGGAACACTTAATAAATTTAACACATTTTGCATATAAATCCAACTTTGCAATAACACAAGATAGGCATTAATAATCCCGCTGGGTGAGCACAGCTTGCCTTTTGTTGAAATTTAACACATATATTCAAAAACACACATGGATCCTTGGACATTTTGTTTGACGCACAGAACACATAAAGCTCATAATTTGCAAGCTTGTCATAAGCCTTGCATATTTTCTTTCACATATATAATGAGCTTTTTATCAATTCCATTTTGAAAATGGTTTTTGTTTTCACATTTCACTTCACAGATCAAGCCTATTTGGCCTCTTAACATGTCAGGCTGACCTGGTCGTGAGCTTCGATTCCACCGGAATGGCTTCTGTCCTGTGAGACGCTCTTGGTGATGGGTGTGTTGGTGGAATTTCTGGGCTACTCATAGCTTCTCGCTTGGGTGAGACTCTTGGCGGGGTGTGATTTTGTGGAGTTTCATGATCACGTATAGCTTCTCTCCTGGGTGAGGCTCTGGGTGGTGTGTGACTTTGAGCTTCCAGGCCTGTCATAGCTTCTCTCTGGTGAGAGCCACCCTGTGGGATTTCCGGTAGGGCATCAGGAGTAGCTGGGACTTGATCATGGGGCAGATCAGAGGTCTCTTCACACTCAGCTGCCTGCACGCGCGGAGCACTGCGCGCGGCCCGCTGTGTGATCTGTTTGAAAAATGTTTGATTTCTGGTGATTTGGTGAACATCACGCTGTGCTGTGATCATGGAACCATTCTTGTGTTTGTGAAAAATGTGAAATGGTGTTTTTACGACCCTTTCAGCAACTATGGCCATATCAGGTCGACTTTCTAGACTTTTAACCAGTGTGAAAGTTGATCCGATATGGTTTTGGATCAAACTTTGGCGAGAAGTTGTTCCTTTTTCTTTGCTTGACCAGGACAGTGTCCCCGACCTTGAGACGTCCTGATTGCATTTTCTCTTTTGCAAACTGGTCATTCTGCCTGATCTGCCGATCCAGGTCTTGGTGCTCGTTTGGCACTTCATTGTAGCTCGACAACTTGATGCGCATCTGTCTATTGAAGAACACAGTTGCCGGAGCAACGTTCGTGGAGCTGTGTGGGGGGGTTGCTATAGTTCCGCAGAAATCGGAAGTTTTTCATGAAACGTTCAGCTTCACCATTGGCCTTCAGCCACAATGGCGTTATCTTGCGGTGTTTGAAACCAGTCTCTGCTGCACCTGATTATATGATATTCAAACAGATGGCCATTGAAGGGTGGGCCATTGTCTGATCTGAGTTCCTCTGGTACTCCAAACACTGAGAACCAGTTCTCGTAGCTGGGTATCACTGTCTCTGTGTTAGTAGAATGTACTTTCCATCAGGGGTTGGTCCCCAAAAGTCTGTACTGACCTTGACCCAAGTTCCACTGGGCAAGTCAGGCATCTTCAGGTATCATTCTCATGCGTTAGAGGTGTCATTGCCTGGCAGGAGAGGCATCCCTTCAGCAAGTTCTCTGCCTGGCGGTCAATTCCGGGGAACCAAACCTTTTCCCTCAGCAATTGTCTGGTCCTCACCAGACCTTGGTGGCCCTCATGCACGATGGCGAGCGCTCTAGCCTGTAGCACGCTTGGGATGACTATGCGGTGATCGTGCAGGAGGGAGGGACGGGACGTGAGCTCGTCAGACACATTCTTGAATGAGGCAAGTGCAACCAGATCAACACCAGGTGGGCACAGATTGCGCCGGCGATCATGACGAATCCGCTTTGCTACCTCCTGCATCTTCCAGTGTAGCTCCCTTGATCTCTTCCAAATTCATAGCTCGTGGGACTGCGTGAGAGACTATGAAGTTGACGTGTTGATCATCCATCTCGTCACATGCTACCTGGGGCTCAGTGCATTTTGCTGGGTGACGAGATAGGTAGTCAGCAGGATTTTCGGCTCCAGGCTTGTACTCCAATGTGGCTTGGTACGGATCCAACCTGAGCGCGAATCGCTCAAGGCGCACAGACGGCCTGGATCGGGGGTTTCACCGACTAGGCTGGCATCCACAATGTTCTTTGTGTTCTTCTTTGGATCAAAGTATCCAGTGGTGGGGCTCTCTGTGAGTGCTTTCTTGAGGCTGTTGAAAGCTTTGTCGTGCTTCTCGGACCATGACCACTCTACGCCCTCTGTCTCGTGGCACATCAGGCGTCTCAGCAGTTGGTCATGCCCAGCAGACATCTGACTTCACCAGCGTTGCGTGGCTCATCCAGGTTCACGATATCTACTATCTTCTTGTGATCTGCTGACATCCCTTTTTCTGAGAACTGCATACCATAGAACGTGGCTCTGTCTAGGTTGAATATACACTTGTCGTGGCGGAACGTCCCATCACGTTCATCGAACCACTCAAACACCTTGCGCAGACTCTCGTCGTGCTGCTTCTGCGCTCCTGGCTGCGTACCACATCCCCAGATGATCATGTCGTCTTGGATGTTGAGCAACGTGGTACGCCTTCAATTGTCTGTTCTACTGCATGGTCAGAAATCTCAGATGCCGACGATATTCCCATGATCAGATGTTTGTACCGTCGGAGGGCTAGGTGAGTTGAGAAGGTTGTGATGTCCCGGGAGTTGGAATGCAGCTCCAACTGGTGGTAGCCTTCCCTCATGTCAATAATGGAGAAGATCGTGGCCCCATTTAGGTCGGCTATCAGGTCATCAAGCGTGGCAGTGGGGTGGCGTTCACGCAGCACAACCTTATTAGCCTTACGCATGTCTACACAAATCCTGGGCTCACCAGACTTCTTCAGAGCAACCACTATTAGTGACACCCATGGGGTGGGGGCTGTCACCTCCTCTATGATATCTGCGTCCTCAAGGCGCTTGATCTCGTCAGCAATTTTCTGCCGCATGTGGAAAGGGTCTCGGCGGTGGAGTTGTGCGACCGGTGGCACATTCGGATCTTTGTGTATTCTCACTTGGATCACTTTTCCATCTGCGTCCTTCAGTTTGCCAATCTTGTCGCGAAATAGATGAGCAAATTCTATGCACAGGCAGTCTGACTCCATCACACCTGCTCCTAGTTTAATGTTGTTCACCGGGCAGCTCATGTGGATAAGTCCGAGATGACGTGAGGTCTGGTATGAGAGTAGAGTCCACATCCACCACAACTACCCGGGCTTTCACTGAACTTGTGCCAGATTGGATTTCTGCACAGAACTTCCCCAATGTCTCCAGTGGCACTGAGCTGCCATAGCCCAGCACCTTCACCTTTTTGGGGGTGAGTTGGGGCTTTCCAAGCTGGGTGTTGGGGGTTATGATATCTATACTGGAGCCCGTGTCAACCAGAAACTCCATCTGCCTTCCAAATATGTTCAGATTTGCGTGTGGCAGGTTGCCGCCGCCAGTCGCATTAATTCTGTAGACATATTCTGTATCATTGTCACTTTCCACTTGGTCAACTTGATGTATTCTTCTGCGATCACTACCCCAGGTGCCACCTTGCGGTGTTGGTGGGGACTTTTTTTCTGTGGCTCTGCAGACGCAACTGAAATGGTTAAATATGCCACATTTGTGGCATTTCTTCCCTCTGGCAGGACCCTAAGACATTCCACCCTGGTGGGGCCATACTTTGCCACAATGTCGGCATGTTTGAGTGGACTTGGGGGCTGGCGCAGCGGGGGCGTGGGTGTGCGACTTGGGCCCTGATCTGTGGTGTGACGTGTGACTTGGGTTCTGTGACTTGGATTTGGCGAACTTGTTTCTCTCCTTGTATGAACTCACTTTGTTCACTGTCTCGGTTCGCTCAATGTCACAAGCCTGTACCTCAGAAGTCTCCTCCTCCAGCACATCTTTGAATTTCCATTTGGGATGCTTGAGGATTTTCTGCAACACCTGAGCCCTTATCTCTGCTTCAACATCAGTGAATTCACAGTCTTGTGCGAGCTGACGCAGCCGTGTCACCCAATGGTCAATCAACTCAGTGGCCCCCTGTGTGCAATCCCTGAACCGATATATTGCCATATTAGTGTCTTTCATAGGGTTAAAATAGGCTTCTAACTTAGTCTTTGTTTCTGCTAAAGTGTCCGTGTCATCAGCTTTAGCAAGAGTGTCAAAGATATCCTGTACCCTCTCCCCAGCCAGGAGCAGTAGCAGGGCCTTCTGCCTGTCTACTTTGTCTATACCTGCAGCAACAATATAGTTCTCAAACCTTTTGATCCACTTCTTCCACTTCTTCCACCATTATTCTGTGGTTC
Source organism: Amphiduros pacificus (assembly GCA_949316495.1). Classification (NCBI taxonomy): domain Eukaryota; kingdom Metazoa; phylum Annelida; class Polychaeta; order Phyllodocida; family Hesionidae; genus Amphiduros; species Amphiduros pacificus. The sequence goes on along the minus strand of OX439001.1, from coordinate 48,946,084 downwards.
TTGGTCAGGATCAAACTTGGGGATGGGTGCTGACTGGGCAAGAGGTACTGAGAGAGTAGCCATTGTGGGAGGCTTGTGAGAAGACTAGAAACCTTGTCAGAGTTCTTGTGACACTTTATTTTAACCCTTGTGGCAGAGTTTTGGCATTATCCCTTGTGGCACAATTTTAGCATCATGTAGTTTCTGTGAAAACTGCATTGGGAGCACATGGACAGTTGGGCACTGATCACACTGGTAAACATTGTCAACTTGGGAGGCTTTCTTAGGGATTTCACACCCACAGAGTTCATTTATCATTGTCTATATTGTTCAATCATAACATACATTGTCATTTCACAACAGTGTGGGCTATCTTTACCTATATTTGTTGGTTTTCTTGGCCTGGAGTTCTCCTGTTGTGGCTTGGGATTCATTGCAAAACCATGTGATGTTTTGGCGGGAATCAAGTGACTCCACTTCACTTTCCTCCAACAAACCTGGCTCAAAATCGGCCATTATATGCCTCACATGTTACCTTAACATCGTCATTGAATAGTTCCTCATCACTCGTCGCCAGAATGTCGCCAGAATGTCATATCTAAGCAATAAATAACAAGAGAGGCCTGAAGTGTGTTGCCATGATGTTCTTGTTCCCGTACTCATAGTGTTACACCAACTGCTCATTTCGTCTGCTTGCAGCAGCAGCTCACAGGTGGAAATCATACGATCATGATGGTGGACACCACAATTGTGGCCATTAGGAATATTATTCGAGAATTCATGAATGAAAAGGGTGGTGACCCTAAAGAAAAATGCATTTACTTCTCTCAAGGCAAATGCAGGAATGGGTCATGCTGCCAATACCTGCATGTCAACCCAAAGGGTCTCAACTCGCAGGGAAGAGCAAGGCCCAAGGAGACAATGGGTAACAAGGCCATGAGCCCCATAAAAATGAACAAGGCCAAACGGCCGAGGAACCTTTGATACCTCGGACGTGAGTGGTCAAACAAACCTACAAATAAACAATGCACATTATGTAAAGGGAATAATCATATTGGTTATGAAGTAAAACACATCATTGATATGCATTGTACCAAGAATGAAAATAAAGAAAATGATCTGTTATCTTTTTCCAGAGAGAAATTAACCTGGAATAGACATCTACCACAAAAATTGAATGAAAATAAAACGATGCATATTTGTTCTAGTGTGGGTGACAAAACGTGGTTCAGGAGACCACCGCTTGGTGTTTCTCGCTCTCTGCATAACTTGCTCAACGTTGTGCAAGCCGGGCCGACCTTAATGCAGGCTGAGATTAATATTACACCCGCAAATGAATCAAAAGGAACAAATGCAAGAATAAAAAATTGAAATCAAAACCTGCCAGTCACCAGATATCACTTGGCGCATGTAATGTCCAAAGCATCTCTGGTTTTTAATGTGAGAGACTACTTTTTAACAATGACCTTCATGCTCTATTCATGACTGAAACATGGCTCCACGAATTTGGTAATGAGTGGGTTATAAGTGAGTTAGATAAAGGCTCACTCAAATTTCATTCATTTCCTCGCATTGGTCGCTTGAGTGGCGGACTTAAACTGTTACACCGGTTGAATTACCATTTATAACCAATAAGTTGAACCCTCCTGTTGTCAACACAATGGAACTAATGGAAGCATCCTTACTAATCAAGGGTAAAAAACTTACCTTTGTAGTCATCTATAGACCTGAACCATCTGGTAGTAATAGATATATCTACTCTGAATTCTATGATGAATTTACCCTACTAATTGATCATTACGGCTCTTTTAGTCATGAGGTCATCTTCCTTGGTGACTACAACTCTCATGTCAACAAACCTACCAAACCTGATGTCATAAAGTTTAATGACATCCTGTCAACCTTTGACATGATGCAATGGATCCCATAGGTTAGGGAATACCCTCGATCTAATCATTACTTTTAAAGAGAATAAATTCCTAAAAAGCCAACTAGTTGATGAATACATCTCTGATCATAAAATGATTAGACTATGTCTTGACATTATACCTCCAAACCACCTAAAAATACATTAGTTACAGGAATTATAGGGGTATGAATATTCAATCCCTTAGGGATGATATCAAATCCATCATAATCAATACTTCTAGATGGGAACATCTATCCCTACATGACATGGTAGATTTCTATGACAAAAAGCTTGTATCCTTGATGGATAAACATACTCCATTTGAAAAATGTCAATGTATCGCAGCGTAAACCAGCGCCCTGGATGGATGACCAAATTAAACATTAGAGGTCTCTTAAGAGAAGGCTTGAGAGAAAAATGAATAAAACAGGACTTCACACTGATAAAGAATTATATAACAATCAAAGGAACAGTTATAACTCGTTATTGAAATCATCCCAATCCAACTATTTCTCAACTTTGGTCGAGGAGAACAAGCATGACCCCAAAAAGCTCTTTAGAGTCATAAATTCAGTCATGCATACCTATGCCACAATCTGACAGTGAGAGCACCCAAGCTGATAAATTCAACGTCTTTTTTCTTGACAAAATAGAGAAAATGTGCCGAGATATGGATAATACACCATCCAATGTAAATCTGCCACCAGGTGACACTGCGAACAGTAGTTCAATGTAGCTTGACAGATTTGTGCCACTGAAAATAAGTGATGTGCGCAAATTGGTTAAGAAATCAGCCAAAAGATCAAGTGAGCTTGACCCCATCCCGACCTGGCTACATCTTGACCTCATTGATGACCTCTTACCCATCATCACTGCCATCATAAATAAATCACTTACTGACTCAACAGTAACTGAAAATATGAAAATTGCTATCATCGCTCTTACTATCATCGCTCTTGAAGAAACTTGGTCTAGAACTAGTTGAGAAAAATTATAGACCCGTCTCAAACCTGACATACATTTCTAAACTCACTGAGAGGTCAGTTGCTGATCAATTGATCCCTCACTTAGCAATGAACAGCCTTACAGACAAATTCCAATCAGCCTACAAAGAATCTCATAGCACTGGGACTGACTTACTTAGGGTGCAAAATGATATTTTTCGCGATCTCGATAATATAAAGTCAGTTATCCTATTATTGCTTGACCTCTCTGCTGCCTTTGACACCATTGACCATCAAATCCTATATGACAGATTGGAATCTAGGTACAATGTCAAAGGTCGTGCCCTGTCTTGGATTCGGTCATATCTCTGTCATAGAAAGCAATGTGTCAAAGTTGGATCCCATAGGTCCTCTCTCAAACCCATAAAGTATGGAGTCCCACAAGGCTCAGTCCAATACTTTTTACTATCTACATGTCTCCTCTGGCCGATATCCTAGAAAAAATATGGCCTCAACTATCACATCTATGCAGAGGATAATTTTATTCACAGAGATCCAGAGCCGTTGCAAAGCAGGTGAAGTCAAAATTTAACTTCAGGAGCATTTATTTTACATTACGTGTTAGGCTCTTAAGAAATGTTGATGCAAAATTCGACCATTACAGTAGGTCTCATCATGAAATGACCGAAATAATGTTGAAAGTGATGTGAAACCCCAAACAAACAAATCAACCATCTTAGAACTATTATGTTTTCAGTGCTCTGTTCCAGACTGGCCAGTCAATCAACCAAGAAGGGTCCCTTATGTCGTCATGGCCCTAAATGGCTGACTCAGCCACGGCCATGGCGCAGTTAGAGCGCCAGCTTATTAACAAAAATTCCTTTGCGGTGATCCAAAGTTCATGGGTTCTTCCCCGGCCATGCCAAAATGAAATCATGAAATACAATTTCACATAAGACCTGAGGCCCATGCCTAAAGCCTAAGGGTTAACCGTTGTCCTTGTAAATCTGTGACCGGGTGGGTTATTATGTCAAGGACCTGCGACATGACAATTCAGTGAGGCAGTAGGTCTCATCATCGAACCCTGGTGAGGTTGAACTCATGATACAATTTCCCCTATGAGCTGAGGCCCGTGCCAAAAGGGTTAACCCATTGTCCTTGTAAATCTGTGACCGGGTGGGTTGTCATGTCAAGGACCTGCCACATGACAATTCAGTGAGGCAGCACTATATCTGCTACAAGTAGATATCATCACGAAATGACTGAAATAATGTTGAACGTGATGTAAAACCCCCCAAAAACAATGGCTGACTGACATAATTACGAAAACTTTATTAAGGAACCTCTTCACTTTAACTATTCTCTTAGAATACGCTTTTGACATTGGTTAGGTAGGGGGGATTGCAAAAAATGATCAGGATATCATCACTGAATTGTAGAATGTTGTTTATCATATGTTACCAGGTGGATGGGGAGACATGCCTTTAAGAAGAAGACATTGACAAGTATAGACGTGACCACACGCGTGTGAAACTAACCGACCAATCAGTATGTTTGATAATTTCCACATTGCACCAATAAAATTTCATGATTTAATTCAATTTTCACAATGACATGCCACCAGAACAAGAATTATTAAAAATGTACATAATTATATTTTATTCCACATGTTTTCGTTTCCATCTGGTCAACATTACATGGGACCAATTATATAAATATAGGTAATGTACCAACAAATATGCCAATGTATTGTGAATATAGCGTGACTACTGCTCTATAGAATGTGTTATTCCACAACACTGCATGGATACGCCCTTTATGTTATGAATATACCAGTTGACATCTCAGAACACTCCCAAATAATGTTGCAAAGAGGGTTGAACATAATTATTGAAAAATTTTGGTAGACCTTTTTTCCAATAGAGATTTTGCATACACGTTCAATTATAATCGAGTGTTTTGAGAATGTAATGTTAAGAGAATCTCGTACCTTCCTGAATTTGTCACTAATTGATCAATGTGGAAATTATCATACTCCATAAAATGACATTAAACATTTGGTGCTGTTTCATATGAATTTCCTAATCTATTAAAATTCTATACATCTATTAATCTACTATTAATCCCATTTACATATTCATATCGAATTTCTGAATCGCGTCATTAGTTTTAAAAAAATAGTGATATTTTAAAAGCAGCAATATTAAAGTTTTTGAAGTTTGGTTATTTATTTGAATTCGGTGAATGTGGTCACTTTTCTAGTGATGAAAATATAGGACACATCTTGACAAACATAGCTTTTAATTCAAACCAAAATGTTTGCACGAATACGTCAACGCTCAGCCCACGATATATCTCACAACAGTGCAGGATGCTAAATCGCGTCATTCGAATTCCAGACACTCCCAACACAGCTGGACACTAAATCGCAGCCAATCTGAGTGAAATCTGAGCATTGCTGTACAGTGGACCATAGCGAAAAATAGATAAAGGGAAACCCAAACATACTTCAAAGGTGCAGGGTTCATTGCTCACAACTGCTGTGAAAACAATCTGAAAAATGACTCACGCTGGCACAAATTGCTCTTAATTGGTTGATAGATAAGCTCTCTGTGGGTTGCTGGCAGCTCTATGACCTACATGAGCACAAACTGGCCATCCCATTGGTCAACCAGTCTTTAGCATAAAAACACAAGCATGGCAACATCTTATATATCAGAATTGGGTGATTTATCGGAACACTTTGATGAGGAATTATATACAAATATGTGTTGTTACTGTTGCCAACCTATGGTGGGATGTGAAAACAGTTAATGTGAATATGAATGGTTGCATCAATGTTGTTCAGGAAACACACAATATGCATATGAATTGTGGGTGGGTCTCATCTGTTCAACATCTACAGAGAAAATTATATTCACACCTCTGGCATACTTTCATTTGGGTACAAATAACTTTTACTGAGAAAATAACTCGAAAAATAAGGATATTAGAAATATTTCTAACTTAAATACATATTGTTAAGCCCATATCATACACTTGGGCTCGTCAGAAACTGTTCCAAGAGACATTAGAAGGTGCAACTTTGCACTGAATTTTGACCTTTCTGCCACTATCTGCCGTCTACATAACATTTTCAGCATATATCATAATACATTATAACAGGTTACTTTCTGTATGTTCCTTGTATATGTCTGCAGTCTTGTGATCACTTTTGGGCCACAGTTTTGGTTAAAATAATCGTAGAATGATTAAAAAAAAGTACCAGTTTCCCAGCAAACAACAATACATGCACATGAAATGACCTAGATATTCTGAGACTTTAAGCATGTATTTGCACAAGAGGGTCTTGATGACTAGCACAGATTTCTGTCAATTAAGTAAACAAATATAGCAAACTTGCTGCCTGCTGGCAACACACGTATAGTACGAAGGAAGCAACACCACACTGCTAGCTGGGCTGCTCTTTCCCAGCACTTATTTGTAGATAATTGGATTAAATTGGGCATGTTCCTCTCTTATACATATATGGGTGGACAATGGCTATATTGAAAAAAGTTGTTTCCTTTGAACTTTATATATCAACTATCATACCCAAATTTTCGTTGAAAATAACATGCCTATCAGTTCCATATGTAAGTATATGATCGTCTGAAACTGATATTTAATGAGATTTTTGCAAATTGTTTACACTGTGATAGGAATGTGTCGAAGTTTAAGATTGTCCACATAAAATTGCAGCCAATCCGAGTGAAATCTGAGTGGTGCAGCACAGTGAACATTAGACAATAGAGAGTGAATCATCACTGGCATATATAAATATTTAGGAATAAATAGAGCTCAATTTTAACGAGAATTTTGCCAACTTTCATCAGAGGAAGGTGCCCGAGTTTAAGATTGCATAACGAGGAGTAATCCTCGACTTGGGACACAAATATTACAGTTAAAACGTTGTAGATTTAATGTAAGAGTTACACCATCATAATCAAGACACTGTAACACACTCAACTGTAATGACATTTGAATAATTTTGTGATGATTATTATATGAATTTTATGATTTTTGTTAGACGTCAAAAAGTCGTTATACAACAGAATCACCTGGATTGGTTCAGAATTGGTTCAGAACAATGGTATGACGTCATACCATCCAGCTATGCTCCGACATCAGTCCTGCATGGTTCAGAGCACCCCCATACCCGAATGGGGCACTTTCAGATTTGGACACAAGTATGGTTTAAAAAGGTCTAGACACTAATAACATGTCCATATATATGGACATACACCACCTCACAGGTGCCCGTATGCCTTTGCCCGGAATTCCGGTCACACGTCACTGGAACTTGTGGTTGTTGTTTAGGGTTTCCCTGTTCCATATTTATGTCAATCAATCAGAGCAATCCCCTCCATAATAGTGACATTATTCGCCCGCTGCACAAACCCATTGCACCGAGAAGTCCTAATATAGAAAAGGTCTGTTTGTTCATAAGTGTGTGGGTTCTAGGACATTCCCCACCCGGACATTCCCCACCCGTACATTCCCCACCCGGACAATCCCCACCCGGACATTCCCCACCTAGGACATTCCCCACCCAGACATCTCCCACCCACTTAGTGTATGACTCTTTTTCCATAGAAATCTTAACTATTTAGTAGCTTAAGTTGAGCTATATATTGTATCTTATAACTTATAATAAAATTGATATTTCATTTTGCAATTAAACTTAATTAAGTGGTAGCAGATTACAACAACCAGACCAACATGAACTGTCTGTCTGTTGCCCTTAACTTCACATGGTGAAGTGTAAAAGACTGTGAGTGGGTGAAATGAGAAGTGTATGTGTGCAGGTGTATTGTGTATTGTGTATTTAATAAATGTATGTGCCTGTATGTGTATGTAAATATAAATGTATTTGATTAATTGTAAATGAAAAAACCCTCAAAATTGTGAAAAAGTATAAAAGTGTTAAATAGACAAGGAGGTATATTGTATTCATTTACATGTGGAAATATTTAACAGTTGCGTATATGTATAATGTCACTGTATGGGGGCTGAGGGGTGGGAATGATGGTGGGTGGGAAATGTCCGGGTGGGGAATGTCCTGGTGGGGAATGTCCTAGGTGGGGAATGTCCGGATGGGGAATGTCCTGGTGGGGAATGTCCGGGTGGGGAATGTCCGGGTGGGGAATGTCCTTATACCGCCTATTGGAGCATGCTTTACCCACTCATACCAGTGGTTACAAGAGTACAGCACAGTACTCGGCACTTTCAGCAAAACAAAATAATCATGGAAGGTGTACTTTGGTTCGTAGGGATTTTATATCACAGTTTCATGACCCATAGAAATCATGTCATTTGATAAGCAGTGGTTAGGAACGGATAGGAATGAGAAACAACTCATTTGTAAAAGTGCACCTTTTTCAACCATGCGTTGCCGAAGCGCACGCCACGTAACAGCAAGGAAAACAAATATTCACAAGGATTTCAAAAGCTAAGATAGCATAGAAAATGTTACTCATGGCGAGAGTCACAAACGACCTCTGCCACAATTGGCATTAGATGCGGAATATTTTTTCCTCACATTTGCATACAAGTGCCATACAGCTCCGCAATCTGTTGGCTCTTAGACATGGCCATGCACAATGACAGAACAGTACACTTGCACATGCCAATTTGCAATGTTCAACAACAATTTAGAATGGATGATTTATAGTTGGGGGGGGGGGGTATATTGGAAATCCTGGTTGGAAAAGTACATCATTGATATATCAGTTTGATTGTTTGGGATTTTTACATCTGATTCACTTTAAAAATTATTGAAGTTATCAGCTTTCATCATAAGAAAAAATCAGGTTTTTTCTTTTGCCCCCCCCCCCCTTGGAGATTAATGCTCCATACCCTGATTGGTTTTATCTTAACTCGTTAATTGTTGGGCTCAATTTCCAGTCATGACATTGACACCAATTGGCCATGAAATCAACATGTGCAAAATATCTAACTCTGTCCTTATTGGCTGCTAAAAAGAGGCCTGAACTGGGGTTGGTACTACCAATCCTGGTCTATACTCACAGAGCCAGGTATAAACCCTGGGTCTGCTATGGAGAGTAAGAAAATGTTTGCCCTTCCATTTTGATTCTACCCTGTGTCATGAGCAACTAAAGGGATGAAAAACTTAAATTACACCCTTGGCGAGGAAATTGTCAGTCTGTGTTCTTGTAGTTATGTCCCATTTCATATTTCTTATTCCATATCATTAGAGTATGTTTATTGTTACTCTGCATCATTTATACCTTCAGTTTTATGTTTCAAAACTAACCCTAGCCTAACATTGGTTAATAATGCTGTCCAAACACAGTTCGTCTTGAATGACGATTAATTTGACTATCAGATAGATGCCTCTCATGTGGACTCAATGAACTGTTCGTTTTTGGAGAGAGACTGGAATTTTCTTTGACATGATACACAAAGCAAGGTATTTGCGAACCAGTCACAGAGTAATGATAGAAATAAAAACCGTGTGTGACCGAAGTATATTTTTCCAAAACTGGAATCGAACCTTATATGTTTAACTTAGAAGTCTGGCGTCCCAACGTCCCGAAATTTGATTTTATCAGGGAGAGTGATTTTGGAGTTTGTAACTTTAATAATTCAAATGAATAAAGTAATTTACTGTATTGTCATACAGTCACCATCTCCTGTGGTCAGACAGTATTTGTTACAGGGTAATACAAACCAGACACTTGTGACATGCAAGATACTTGTCACAAGAATATAGCTTAGGGTGGGAAGCTTAGATAACTATAAGTTGCTATTAGGAGTAACAAACCAGGACACCATGACCATAGTTTCCCTGTACTGTAGCAACCAGCCAGACAAGTGACATTCCTGTGCAACTCAATATTATTTCAGCCCCATTCATTTCAAACAGTAAGGCTTTATCGTGTGATTTTGCCATGTTATGGGATTGTTTATAGATATATCAACACAATGCGAGGATAATATTTCAAGAGTATGTGACTTATACCCCAGTCACATTTGCACCGGGCGCCTGTCTGTAGGATATCCTAAAGGTGTCTATATGATATCGTAGGGAGTCCGTTGGATTATACCTCAGTGATGCGCGTATTGACGAGATTTCCAATGAATACGACCATGCCGATTATACCTCAGTGATGCGCGTATTTATGCGATTTCGAATGAATATGCGCATGTCAATTATTTGTAAAGTATTGATTAGCCATCTTTAGACTGGTTCCCCATCGAGTGTCAAGAACATCGTGTATATACACAGATGGCGGCAACCAGTCTATGGCTGTACGCGCCATTTTCGGGTCACGTGACGGGGTCAAATGAGGTGCGCTTTGTTTACAAATGTTTGTAACGATAAATATCTTGTTTCATGTATCATTTTTTTAAAATACAGTAGTTGTCTGAGGTATAAAAACAGACATGATACACAAAGCAAGGTATTTGCGAACCAGTCACAGAGTAATGATAGAAATAAAAACCGTGTGTGACCGAAGTATATTTTTCCAAAACTGGAATCGAACCTTATATGTTTAACTTAGAAGTCTGGCGTCCCAACGTCCCGAAATTTGATTTTATCAGGGAGAGTGTGATCAACTCCTTCGGCTCAGGGTATCCGTCCGCAATCACCAACTCACTGAATCCGCTCACCCAGCTTCCCGACTCGGTATGTTTTGTTATATTATTTCGTAACGTATTGATTAGTTGCGTCGGCCATCTTTAGACTGGTCTCCCATCGAGTGTCAAGAACATCGTGTATATACAGAGGGCGGCAACCAGTCTATGGCTGTACGCACCATTTTCGGGTCACGTGACGGGTTCAAATGAGGTGCGCTTTGTTTACAAAACGTTTTCAATGATAAATATCTTGTTTCTTGCATCATTTAAAAAATAATACAGTAGTTGTCTGAGGTATAAAAACAAAACATGCCTCGTCGGATCAGCTGGGTGATGGCGGACGGATACCCTTCGCCTTCGGCTCAGGGTATCCTTCCGCAATCACCAACTCACTGAATCCGCTCACCCAACTCGGTATGTTTTGTTATAGCAAAAATCAAAATAAAATATAAAACAAAAATCCTATTTATACCGTACGATACCACCGGCACCCCTAAAGCTTAAGGTAATCTGCCGATGTGACTGTGGGACCCTGCCGGGACCCTGCCGGGACCCTGCCGTGTACTTCAAGATGATATTTGCTGATAAGACATCGCGGAAACGCAGACCCGTACGACGTCTTAAAGATGCTCAATTGTGGTCGATGATCTCCCGGTCCCTCACGGCCATCTGAACTGCCGGCCGATTTTGTAAATCTTAACTGAAATCGGCACAAATGTGACTGGGGTATTACGAGGCATAAATTCTTGCTAATGTTCAATTATGTCTTAATTCTATGTCAACTATCATATTTTCTATATGTAATTTTGATTTTGCTCATAACTTTTGTATTCCATTATTTATGTACCAAAAATGATAATAATTAACTTATCTGTGATCAGTACGATCGTGGGAAATGCGTAGTCATATCCTGCGGGTTGTAATTCGGTTTTTTCTGTGGTTATCATTGTTGAAGCAACTGACGCCACTGTGGAGTGTTCATTGTGTGCATGCGATAGATTCCAATTCATGCATGCGTCCCGGCGTATGAATACATATGTAAAAGAAGTGCGTGATGTAAACAAAGCAGAACGTTCAAAACGATGTCATCGTCTTCGTCCGTCGTTGCATAAAATTATCCCTTTAAGTTACTTGGAAATGCTTCCCAATCGCAAGAACAAGGATTTTTCAGTAAGTTTAATTCAAATTTGGTGTAAATTGGACAATTAGAACAGAAATGGCATCCAAAAGTCTGATCAATGACTTGCGATAGCGCCCGGCTGAGCAATTCGGCCTCTGACCAAGTCCAGCATGCATTGCATTGAAAGTACTTCCTGCTAATCCAAGATGGCCTCCATTCAATAAGATGTGTGTAATTCCTTTGGCTTTTGGGTCAGATAACATGATATCAAAAGAAGAATTTCACATCCAATATGTTATGACATTTTCAGCAGGTTTCATATCAACAATGTTTCTTCAATAATTATATGACATTCAAAATTGAGAGTTAAAATGATCTTTGAAATGGGCTGTCAAAATTACTTCTTCAGTACAGTACTCAATTCATTGCAGGATTAATTATAATAGGAATGGATTTATGTTAAGGCTAACTATAATTGAATATTTGGCTTATCTAGAAGGAACTAATAAAAAATATTTATAATTTGGCCCATGTTCAGTTTGTCACACCTATCCTTTGATGTGCAGTGGATACCTCCCACTGCCTGAACGACGAATCACAGCTTCTCTTTGAACTGCATTTGACACTTAGTGTAAAATATGGGTTTATTGTATTTATTCATTATGAGCTCAACAACTTACCACATTGGCAAGATCTGCACATATAAGTAATATGATTGACTTACCCATACCAATGAGGTATATCACACCATCAGAAGTTTCTATTTGATGTCTTCTTATTGTATAATTTTATTTTTTGAACACTAATTTGTTTCTCTTCTAGCAATATTGAATTTAATTTAAAACTTTATGTCAATTTAAAAAAAATTCTTGTGATTTATTTTAAAGCCTTTCACATCTGTCCTTTGAAGGAAGTTTGACTTACTTTTGATATGAGTTCATGATTAAGATATGCCCTTTTGTCAATAAAATAATACCAACAGGAAACTTCCACTACATTGAGAAAAAATACTCCATTTTCTGCCCAATTTACGCAAAGAAAATTTGTGTCAGAGCCAGTTCCATTAACTAAAAAAAGATCTGATGACTATGAATTTTTTAATTGTTGTGTCTGTCTTTGGTAGGAAGTTTTTATGTTTTTTTTTTTTGAAGATGTTTTGATAGCATTAAACCTACACATTAATAAAAAGATAAAATTCATACACAAATAGTTGGTTATAGAATTATATTTATAACAATATCAAAGATATCAAATCTATCACCCAAGGCCTGTATTGGTCTACAATTGTAGATCAACTGAGATCTTTGACATGGCTTTAACTTTATAGGTATTTATCATATCTTTTAATATTTTGACAACCATATATAACTATTATGCAAAGTATGAAGGACATTTTAATCTCCATACACACTAATTACTCAGCAAGCTATTAATGTGAATAATTCTGAAATTGTTTTTATTCAATTATCAAGCTGTCAAATATGCTCTCCTATTCATGTTCATATTTAGCCCAAAATATCCACACCATTGTCCCTAAAATACATCTATAATAATTTGGAGGCCAAATGCTACTGGTTTTGAAACACTAATATCATCACTTTTTAATTGCCATTCTGTATGAAATTTATTGTTTACCATTGAGTTGCAACCAGTCAAAATGAACAGGAAGTTCTTCCAGTTGTATTGACGTCTCCCTTGGGAATGAGCTGAATAATAGAGCAACTGGCCTGAAAAGGCACATCTTTGCCATTATACCTCAGTGATGTGTGTATCGACGAGATTTCCAATGAATACAACCATGCCGTATCCTTCTTGGCGTCGGCCATCTTTGATGGCTGTACTAGACTGGTCCCCCGTCGAGTGTCAAGAACATCGTGCATACACAGAGGGCGGCAACCAGTCTATGGCTGTACGCACTATTTTCGGGTCATGTGACTGGGTCAAATGAGGTGGTGTATTCATGCGTTTTGTTTACAATTGTAAAAAAACGTTTTTAATGATAAATATATTGTTTCATGTATCATTTTAAAAAAAAATACAGCAGTTTTCTGAGGTATAAAAAAAAACATCCCGAGTCGGGATCCAGTTCGTTGGGGATGGCGGACAGAACCTTCCGCCATCCCCAACTCACTGGATCCGCTCACACAGATTCCCCGACTCGGGATGTTATGTTATTATAACAGTTGTGCTAAAAAAATCGTTCATATACCAAATTAAATGTTTTTAAAAGATGAATAAAAATAATTACCCCATCAGTTTGCAATGATTGTTTATGTTTAAATGTATTTTGTTGTTTATTTAATTTTTTGTTTTGTTTGTCGTAATTTTTGTTTTGTTTATTGTAATTTTTGTTTTGTTTATTGTAATTTTTGTTTTGTTTGTTATTTTTTTCCCATCCGTGTTACATGTGGAGCACCACTTTTTCTTGTTAAGACTTAGAATCATTATATCTTAAAGAATGGGTCAAATTAAGTGTAGCATGAAAAAGTAACCTTGCACCCTCAAAGGCCTTTGTGTGTGTGCTGGTCAAATGGATGGTATCCAGAGCTCTGAAAATGTTACACAATTACAGAGGAACTGGTCCACTCTTTAGTGTTCTCGTCTTATTTGACATCTTATATCAACGAAAAAAATTAAGTATCTATCACCAAATTTTCACAGAAATATTCTCAATACAAGTATATCTGTGGTAGGTTCCATGTTTATCCAACATTATTTTCCATTATGTGCCCAGGAGAATTCTGTAAAGAGAACATAATTGGTCAGGACCCTTCACTGCTCTTGCATTGAGTCCTGACTGCGCCATTGAAAACCGCACTATTCAACTGTCAAACATGGTTTTTGTGCATCATTTTTCGCCAACCCCACTGCTGAAATCTTTGGACGTACCGAGTCATATCAGGTCATAATAATACACAGAGAAATTTGAAAGGATGTATTCATTTTCATCTCGATCTTTCGTACCTTTACTACATAAATAGAAAGATTATAACAATTCATTTTTATTATTACACCGCAGTGCACACACACATTAACCAGAAAAGAGGATTATGAAGGGAATTGATAATTTTGTGCTCATTTGCACTGCAATTGTATATCAGTGTTATATTATTCCTGGGAACTCCAAAAAACTACAAGATATGGAGGGAAGATCTGAAACTGTTCTTCGGGCTGTGGAGGCCACAAGCGAAGACAAGCACTGGGGAATAGAAATTGTTAAAGCAGAACAAAATGAAAGAATAACAATTAAAGAGATGACGATTCCTGCAAAAAACACGGACTTGGAAAAACATAAACATGATAATATACTACAGAGACACAAAAGATCAACATCTTATACCCTAACACAAGAGGAGAAAGATGCCATTGTTAAGGAACACAATGCTTTTAGAGCACGGGCTGGGGCTTCAAATATGATGAAAATGGTAGGCCACATTTTATTCCCATGTTTGTTTGTTCATACAAGTAAATTTTAGAATTGGCGAAACAAATAAAAAATCTGTTTAGCATTGCTTTGCTCGTTATATATGTATCCTATGTTTAATACTTTTCTCCTGGCAAATCTACTCGAAGCATTTTTCTCAATTTCTGTTAAAATTACAGAATGAAACATGCAAACTATCAATAACTATTCGCTATCAGTGCAATATCACATATCAATGAATTTCACAGAAAACAATATATTAATGTTTAACAGTTTGGTCGTGAATCACAATAAATCTTTCAGAAAATCATTACACTCGGCATAAACTTTTGAAATATTTATAAAATAATAAATCAAGGAGATTCAAGAAATAATAAATCAAGGAGGAATCATCATCCACGCACTATCCAGAATTTAACACAGTCACTAGCATAATATGCCTGCCTGGTTGTAAATGGCATTATTCACATGAAGATAAGCATGGGTGAAATTCCAATCAAATGCCTTTTACAAAAAGTTAAGAATTAAGGGTGACGAGATTTGATTAAAAAACAAAACAAAGGTTGCTGTGTGAAGTATTGGCTGCGCTAAAATTCTGATAAGAGCGAGTGATCTCGCAGTTGCGTCACTACGTTGCCCTCTGGTGGACTTAATTGACACTAGGCCATACTCTACTTCAGTTTTTGTTTGTAAGTTTATCTGATGGGTTGGGTATTATGCATGTAATGAATAGAGTAGTTCTCACTTATTTGTTGTGAGAATTACTCAAGATGTTATAATAGGCATACATTTCTGTATCAGGCCTCAAGTTTTACAACATCAGTAATTTGACCTAATTATTGACCTAATTATTGAGGTCCCACAAGGTTTTGTACAAAGGGGCCAACATAGGAGAAATGCATACATTGTGCATACAACTGTACAACTGTGTATCTCTAGTCATAAATGTGAATGTATGTATGAGTGTGGGAGTCTGGACGTATATGGAAAGCAGTGTAAACTGACATGCTTTCCAGAATAAAGATGCGGTTGAGAGATAGCTGCAAGAGATAGCTGCATAGTTATAACAATGAGATAGCTGTATAAGTGAGAGATGGATACAATAGTAAGAGACAGCTGCATAAGTGAAGGATGGCTTCATAAATGATAAATAGCTGCACAGGTGAGAGATAGTTACAACAGGGAAAGATAGTTATAACGAGAGCTGCATAAATGAGAGATAGCTGCAAGAGACATATGCATAGGTGAGATGGTTAAACTTTCTTACTTTACATATAACTCGGGCTGCAGATACTGCAGCTTTATTACATCTTTTTTAGGAAGGCCACCTAAGGGTCCATTTCCATAATCTAAAGTTGACGTTACAAAGGCGTCAGTCATGGTTTCCTGTCTAGACACTGGCTGATAGATGCTGATATGTTAGTGTCCCTTCTTGCACATTCTCTTTATTTGAGCTTTCATGTCTATTCTAGAGTCCAGTGTCATACCCAGACTCACTAGGAGTACTAGGAGTAATATCAGTATCCCAAATCCTGATGGTACTAGGTAATTTACTGTGAGCAGTATTGTATCTGTCAGTACATATTAGCATCTCTGTTTTCCCATCATTGATCTTAATTTTATTTTTCAATAGTAAGTTTCTAACCTCACCAATGCATTCCTCCAGCTTTCGAACACTTTGATTGGCCTTATCCTTGGACCTGTATGATCCACAGGGATGTATATCTTTATAAGGGCTAGTTTTTTTCCATAAGGTAGAGTCAAGGGCAATAGATCTTATGTCCTTTCGGAGAGCTTTGGTGTCCATTTTCCTGAAATCCCTGTATTTAACTTTTTAGTTGGTCTTAGTGTCGCTAAATTTAAAGTCAGGATGATCATCCTGTGATTAGACATACAGTCATCCACCAGGTGGCCCTTTAATAGTCTGTTACCCTTAAAGAGTGTTACCAAGCTTATGGTTCGATTCTTTAATCCACTGAGTTATCCTGAAGGTATCTGGATGTCATTAAATTTAATAACGTCTGGTCTATTGGGTCTATTCACCTGAAAATTATAGTCACCTAGAAAAATGACTTCATGGGTGAAAAGTGAACAATGAGCAACTATCCTTCTGCATTCATTAAAGAATTCATTATAGAATTCATTTTTTCCATTCTATTCTATTTAATCTGTTCCAATATATCTCTAATTTATTTTAATCTAATAGTAGAAAAGGCAAGGGTCCTTAAAGAGCTGGTCGTAGATGACAGTCCCTTATTTTAATCTAATCTATTCCAATTTATTTTAATCTAATTTATTCTAATCCATGCAATATATTCAATTCCAATCCTCCCCTTTGGGTGCGGGGATTAAAGAATTGCCTCACTTCCCCCCCCAGCATTTACAAGAGATCAATATGTAAATATTGTTGAAGTAAATTTGAAATTAACATGACCTTTCATACATATTTACAAACTGTAAAGTGGCAATTTACAAGATCTTTAATGTATGCATCAAAGACAGTAAAGACAGGAATTTGCAAGCCTTTACAAAATCAGAAAAGATGTTAAATTTCAAATAAACAAGACAAATACAAGATACTATATGCATGTAAAGATGAACAAGATGCATGTGAAAATCTTGTCAAATATGATCTTTACTTTGACACAAAATATGCTTAAATGTATCATTTTGACATTTACAATACTTAGCTAAGATGCTGATATATAAAGACAGCATATTTACAAGAGAGAAAAGGCTATATTTTTATTTGAAGGTTATACCTCAGGGCATTTGGATAATTGATAATAAAGGGCGTTTGGATTTTTGCACTGATGGCTATTGTTAGGAAAATAACAATTAAAAAGGTCATTGAAATAAGATTGCTGAAACAATCTGTCTGAAATGAAAATCATTTATAGAAATAAGAATAACATACACATTTGAAAGACATTTCAAAAAATGGCAAAAGGTCATTGACCGTTTCTGCACAAAAGTTTTCTAAAATACAGGTTCATTGTCCTTGAATGGAGTACAAGGACAAGGAGCCTTACAACAAAACATAAATACCCTGAAACTATATGTGACCTTTTCAATCAAGTCCCTTGTTAGAGCTGTATCCATACTTACAAAAGGTCAATGACCTTGCCTGAAAATAAGCAGCCCTGAAACATAATTAAAATCAAGATATTTATCCTTGGATATGTTGTGACCTTTTCAACCAGGGCCCTTATTATAATAATGCACAAACAGCAAAAGGTCATTTACATAAAAAAGGTCAGTGCAAAAAAACAATCAATAGTGAAACAGGACAAGACACATCATATTATTGAATTGTGTATCATCTTTTCAATCAAGGACCTTTTTCAGTAGTTGGTATCATCAAATTTTATAAGACCTTGTCAATCAAGGTCTTTGTTAGTACAAAGATTAGTGAAGGGTCATTGAAATAAAAAAATGAAATAAAAAGGTGAAACAAAATGACAGTTTAAAAAATATTGAATAATTTGTGACTCTCTCGATAAAGGCCCTTGATAGAACAGTGCACAAAACAGAAAAAGGTCATTAACCTTGCATCAAAACAAGCAGTCCTGGAAGAAGACAAAATGCAAGGTATATCAATCCTTGAGTCCTTGTACGAACATTGCATAAACTGTTGGAAGGTCATTGACCTTTATTTTAAGCCAGCAATCCTGAAACAAAACAAACTGTACATCAAGGTATGTTTCCTGTCAATGACCTTGCATCAAAATAAGTAGATATGAAATAAAACAAAAGGAAAGGTTGTGTACTGTATGGTTGTCATTGAATAAAGTCCCTTGAACAGTATGTAGACTGACCTTGTCATTGACCCTGTCTGAAAACTAGCACCTCTGAAACAAAAGACAATGTAAGTTATATATTATATTTTACCTTGATGGTTTGATCTTTTCAATCAGCTCCCTTGTCAAAACAGCCCATAAACTCGTAAAAGCTCATTGCCCTTGCCTGGAGATATGCAGTCCTGAAACAGAGTAAAATAAAATTTTATTGTTACAGTAAAAAGTATATCCTTGGAGGTGGTGTTTTCTGGAGGAAAATGCCCTGCAAAACAATATTTCTTTTTTCTACCGCCTAAATTCATACTTTTAAATGAACTATTCTGGACCATATTGAAAATCAATGTTTAAATATGTTGAATATGCTATCCAGGTAAAATAAAGGTATCTTATCTTATCTTATCTATGATATGCAAATGGCATGTGGAGGTTTCAGCCTGTCACTGCTCCTGTATGGAAATGGAAATTCAATGTGTTACAAGTGTGTTAAAATAATGTTTAGTAAGGCACACAAGTATCCTAGTCCTGCCTGCTCATCTGCAGGGTGAATGTTTTCTGCCCAATGGTAACTTTCCAGGAAGTTAAACAAGATTTATAGGTCACCATTGAGTAATGAGGGGGTGAATGAATGCCCCTTGTCCCAGATGAAAGAAGATAAATTATATGACCGGATGACCCAGACTGATAGACTTCAAAACATCTGGACATTTGCAAGAGTGGGGTAAGAAGGGAATACTATTGACAAGGATATGCTCACATGCTGTCTGCAGTGTGAAACCAAACACCAACTGAATTCCTATCAGTATCTAATTTATAACTCAGCAAATTAAAATGTTGTCAACCAGAATTGGCTGATATCATGGCTTGAAGTGAACATATTTTCACTCTTAAAAGTCCTAACAGTATCTAAACAACCTCAGGAAAATTGAAATATCTAAGAGATCTGAATGTTAAATAGTACCATAAAGGTGTAAAAAAAGGCAGGTGCAATTTTAATGTTTTATACCATTCTTGTCACTTCCAATCCAAGATTTGCTTATATCTTGGCTTGTAGTGAACATATTTGAAAAATACAATTATTTTTATTATGGTTAATTGTATTTTTCAGCATTCAAATTTAGAAATAATTGTAAAATTTTTGATAAATAAATAATTGCTGAAAGGAGATTACTGCTGATTGGGTCAATCGAGGGGTAAAGATGAGATCCGAAAACGTGGAGTTTTTATTCTAAGCGTATGTCATGTTGGGTATCCTCATGGCGTCAGGGCTTAGAGTTACCAGCCCAGAAAGGCGTCCCCTTGTTGGGCTCCATGGTAGATGGGGGACCTAACTGATGAAATATAAAAAACACACATGGCGAAACAAACAAAAACGACCAAGGAATGACATAGACAGTGACGATGATTCAAATAAAATAGAATAATGGCCTAGATTTTAATTGTGGAAAGTTCCGATGCTGAACATACCCTGGCAAAAATGTCCCCCATTGCAATTGCATTGCCGGGGTGCCAAAAACAGTTTAAATCGGGAACTCGTTTATTAATTGAAGTTGAGCGGAAAAGCCATGCGGACAATCTTTTTAGACCTCCAAGTTGATGTTATCATTCTAAACCCTCTGCGCTGCTTCAAGTGTCAGAGGTATGGATATGGATCTGATCGATGCAAAGGAAACGTAACTTTCCCGAAATGTGCATAGTGGAGAAGAGTGTTCTATGGAAATCATGAAATGTGTGAATTATCAAGGCAATCAACCATCGTATTCGCAGAATCGTCCTTCCTTTTTAAAAGAATAGGAAATTCAGTGAATACGCCACACTAAAAAAATTCTTTTCCCGAGGCACGTAAACGTGTAGAAAGTTTTAACAATACCAAAACATCCTATGCTACCACCTTAAAAACAAAAGAGACAAAATCAATAGCAATACAGACAGAAATAACCTGGCCAATCAATGAAAAGAATTATTCCTATTTTTCAAATACCTCGAAATCTTAAACGTAAAACGTAAATAGCAATAGACCATTTAAGAAATCAGACAAAAATCAAAGATCAAAGCAAAAGTAAAACAAATCTTTAGAAATGATGGATACAGGTGATCCTTCCGATATACATTTTACACCTGTTCACTCAAAACATATTCATAAACTTAAATGATTATGTTAAATCCTATATTTATCCTCAGTATTTTTTATAATAATTATCAGTAATATGAATAGGAATGATAAAGTCATTAATTAATTCATACTCGGCATCTGCTGCACCGATCAGCTTGATCTTGGGCTCATTGGAAAGAAAAAGATGAAATATTAAGAAAGGTGGAGGGGACACAGCATAAATTCCTTTATTATTAGTCAAAATAGTCAAAAACTGGTATTTCAAGCAGTACAGAGGGAGGTACTTACAAAAAGGTAACAGCAGTATTCTGCATGATCATATTAACATAATTTATGATGTTACCATGACGTTACTATGTTGACACTTCCATGTTTGACGTCACTATGACAACACTGTCTGACGTCATTATGACACATTCCTGTATGACGTCACTATGCTGTGTTTACTTTTGTTCGCAAAGTCGAGACGACTTCACTCCAGGTTAACGTTAGGGGGAACAGGGACACTTCATACACAGGATCACAGCTGCATGAAATGTGTTGTTGATTGTTGCTTAGTTACCAAAAGGTATGACGTCACTATTTCATTGATGAATAGCCACAGCACCATTATGACGTCATTACTCCTTGAACTACATGAAATAGTGCACCTTTGTAACATACCAAAGTAAGCTAAATAGGTAACATACTTCTATCCAAAGGGGATCAATGTTGATACATACACATATAAACATCATTTAGTGGTCTTTTATGACTAATCCATTAGCCAGTAGCTGCTGCATTCGACCTCATCACTGCCCAGTGATACAAAATTAGAAGTAAACAAAATATCATATTTCTCCAAATTTCCCACGCTTTTTATAACAAAATTGAGAAGTTTTGCAAGTTTAATTACCAAAATTTAAGAACAGGTGTACTCCAAATATTATTCTATTTAGTTTAAAAAGATGGAATTTTGATTAATGGTCTATATTTTGAGATACCAAACTTTCTTGAAACTCGAGTCAAAAATTACCAAATGGTGTCAAAAATTTGCATTTATTTGAATCATTTTATTTACAAAAACACAAATTACTTGAGTTATAAGACATCTTTTAAAATTCTGTCTATTTAAACTAAATAACATCATTCTAGCTTAAGATTAATGCCTTAGTTATGCAGATTGATAGTGTAGTTGTTCACAAAAATGTTTTTCAAGTTAGCTCTATCTTTTCTAAAATTGTAACCAAACAAACCATCTTTTTCTGATTTTTACTGTAACTTTAAATGTAAAATGATTAAGAATGATAAAATTTTAAAAACAAATTAAAAATCAAATCAAAAGAAAAATCTATCCCTAAGCATTTGATACCTTAAAGGCTGAAATCCTTTTTGTAGTTATTTTTATACAAAGCAATCATCTTGCACCATGTCATTTATTGGGGTTCAAATGACTTTTTTTGGCGGGAAAAAAGAACTTTAGAAGACACTGTTCCCTTTAAATTATCTTTCTATTTCAATTATTGACGAAACTGTGATCATTTGTTTATACGATGTACAGTGGAAAGAAATGTGCATCTCATAGCCTCACAAAACTTTGCTCGCAACGTCGAGACGACTTCACTCCAGGTTAAATTATCTTTCTATTTCAATTATTGGCGAAACTGTGGTCTTTTGTATATATTACATACATATATAAAAAAGCATGAACGTGATCAGAGAGGAAGGGTGACGAGATTTGAAAAAAAAAAAAGTTGCTATATGAGGTATTGGCCGCGATAAAAGTCGCCACTGATAAGAGTGTGTGATCTCGCTGTTCCGTCAACACGTTGCCTGCCCTCTGGTGGAAGTGACGCTAAACTAATCTCCACTTCACTTTTGTTTTGCAAGTTTATGTGAAGGGTTGCGCTTTTAGCATATTATGAATGGCACAATTATCACTTATTTTTTGTCAGAATCATGTTAGATGTGAAATTTTACCCACAAATTGCCTATATTTCTGTATTAGAGCTTTGTTTTCAACCATCGGTAAATTGACCTATTTATTGACGTACTTATTGAGGCCCTGCTAGGTTTTGTACAAAGGGATCTATATGGGTGAAATGCAGAGATAGCTGCATAAGTGAGAGATAGCAAGTGAAAGACTGCTACAACAGCAAGAGATAGCTACATAAATAAGAGATAGCTGCATAAATAAGAGATAGCTGCATAAATAAGAGATAACTGCATAAATAAGAGATAGCTGCATAAATAAGAGATAACTGTATAAATAAGAGATAGCTGTGGGAGAGACAGCTGCACATAGTGAGAGATAGCTGCACATGGGGAGAGATAGCTGCACATGGGGAGAGATAGCTGCACATGGGGAGAGATAGCTGCACATGGGGAGAGATAGCTGCACATGATGAGAGATAGTTACAACAGTGAGAGACAACTGCACAACTGAATGACAGCTGCACACGTGGTAGTTGCACAAGTGAGAGACAGTTGCACATGTGAGGGATAGCTGCACATGGTGAGAGATAGCTGCCCATGGGGAGAGTTAGCTGCACATGGGGAGAGATAGCTGCATATGGTGAGAGATAGTTACAACAGTGAGACAACTGCACAACTGAATGACAGCTGCACACGTGGTAGTTGCACAAGTGAGAGACAGCTGCACATGTGAGAGATAGCTGTAAAGGTGAGGGATGGCTGCATAGGTGAGAGATAGCTGCATAGGTGAGAGATAGCTGCACAATTGAGTGACAGCTGCACATGTGAGGGATAGCTACAACAGTGAGGGACAGCATCACTTCCCAACCGAAGGCACTTGTGTATATAAAATATTCAGTGGAAAGAAATGTGCATCTCGTAGCCTCACGCAACTGGGTTTACCTTGCTCGCAACGTCAAGAGGACCTCACTCTAGGTTAAATCATCTTTCATATCTAATTATTGACAAAAGTGTGGTCATTTGTATATACGATTTTCAGTAGAAAGAAATGTGCATCTCGTAGCCTCGTGCAACTGTGTTTACCTTGTCCTTGCTCGCAACTTCAAGTATTTGCCAATTTGTTACATACATATATAAAAAAACATGAACGTGATCAGAGAGGGAGGGTGACGAGATTTGAAAAAAAAATAAATGGCAGTGTGAGGTATTGACTGCAGTAAAATTCACCACTGATTAAAGGGTGCAATCTTTTGCGTTTTTACGTTGCCCTCTGGTGGATGCTATATGGGTGAAATGCAGATATTTTTAGCCAGCACGATTGAGAGATAGCTGCACAAGTGAGAGATAGCTGCACAAGTGAGAGATAGCAAGTGATAGATTGCTACAACAGCAAGAGATAGCTGCATAAATAAGAGATAGCTGCTTAAATAAGAGATAGCTGCATAAATAAGAGATAACTGCATAAATAAGAGATAGCTGCTTAAAAACAGATAGCTGTATAAATTAGAGATAGCTGCATAACTGAGAGATAGCTGCATTGAGACATGAAAAATAGCTGCATAAATAAGAGATAACTGTATGAATAAGAGATAGCTGCATAAATAAGAGATAGCTGCACAAATAAGAGATAACTGTATAAATAAGAGATAGCTGCATGAATAAGAGATAGCTGCACAACTGAGATATAACTGCATTAAGACATGAAAAGTAGCTGCACAAAGTGAGAGATAGTTACAACAAGTGAAAAATAGTTACAATAGTTGCAATATTGAGAAATAGCTACAATAGTGAGACAGTTACAGCAGGGAGAGATAGCTGCATAAATAAGAGACAGCTACATAAGTGATAAGCTGCACATGTAAGAGACAGCTGCATGAGTGAGACAGCTGCATAAGTGAGATAGCTGTACAAGGGAGAGACAGCTGCATAAGTGAGAGATAATTACAACAGCGACAGTTACAGCAGAGATAGATAGCTGCACAAGTGAGAGACAGCTGAATAAGTGAGAGATAGTTGCATATGTGAGAAACAGCTGCATCAGTGAGAGAAAGTTGTACAAGGGAGAGACAGTAGCATAGGTGAGAGATAATTACAAAAGTGAGACAGTTATAATACAGATAGATAGCTGAACAAGTGAGAGACAGATGCATAAGTGAGTTTGTTTGTTTGGTTTGTTTGGGGTTTTACATCACTTTCAACAGTATTTCAGTCATTTCGTGATGAGACCTACTTGTAGCAGATATAGTGCTGCCTCACTGAATTGTCATGTCGCAGGTCCTTGACATGACAACTCACCCGGTCACAGATTTACAAGGACAACGGGTTAACCCTTTAGGCACGGTCCTCAGCTCATGTGGGAAATTGTATCATGAATTCAATCCCGGCACGGCCGGGGTTCGAACCCACGACCTTTGGATCACCACAGAGGAACTGGTGCTAATAAGCTGGCACTCTAACCAACTGCGCCACGGCCCGTGGCCTGCATAAGTGAGAGAGAGCTATATAAGTGAGATAACTGCAAAGTGAGAGATAGTTACAACAGTGAGAGATAGCTGCACAAGTGAGGGGTAATTGCAGCAGAGATAAATAGCTGCACAAGTGAGAAACAGCTGCATAAGTGAGATAGCTGCACATGTAAGAGACAGCTGCATAGGTGAGATAGCTGTACAAGGGAGAGACAGCTGCATAAATAAGAGATAATTACAACAGTGAGAGACAGTTATAGCAGTGAGAGACAGCTTCATAAGTGAGAGATAGCCACAACAGAGAGAGGCAGCATCCTTTCCCAGCCAGAGGCACTTGTAGATTATGAAAACGCCAATGTGTATAATATGAAAATAATAGTGCCCTGCATTTCATATTATTGTCTTCAGAACTAATAGGTAAGTGCTGTCATTAGATCTCAGGCACCTATCACCATGCTTCATGAGGAGTACATCACGCAAGTAAGGCGGCGCCTTACCATTTAGGGCCTTCCAGGTCATAAGAAGGATTTTGAAATCAATCCTGGCATGAACTGGGAGCCAATGTAGTTCATTGCAGTTTTCCTGATATATGATCAAATTTCCTGATCTTCACTACGACACGGGCTGCAGAGTTTTGAAGGTATTTTAGCTTCTTGATGTCAGATCGTGGAAGACCTGCAAGAAGGCCATTTCCATAATCCAGCGTAGATGTAAGAAAAGCATGGGTTAATGTTACAGCTGTCATCTCGTCTAGACAATGTCTGATAGCAGCTAAGTTCTTGATGTGGTAGTATCCCTTTTTGTACATTTTCTTGATTTGTGCCTTCATTTTTGAGTCAAAGGTGATGCCAAGGTCTACAACTGACTCACAGTGTGTGATATCAGAGTCACCAACTCTTAGTATTAGGGATATTGTTGTTAGCAGCAGTACTATACTTGTCGGTACAAATCAGCATTTCAGTTTTACCATCATTTATTTTCATCTTGTTTGAGATCAGGAAGGTTCTGACTTCTCTGACACATTCTTCTAGTTTGCGTCTACTCATGTCTACTTGCCGACTGGAAGTGTGATCAACAGGAATGTAGATCTAAGTATCGTCTGCATAAATGTGGTAGTTGAGGCCATATTTGGCCAGAATATCAGTCAGAGGAGACATGTAGATCGTAAAAAGTATGGGACCCAGGACTGAGCCTTGTGGAACTCCATACTTTATGAATTTGAGAGAGGACCCCACCTTGACACATTGCTTCCTATTACACAGATATGACCGAATCCAAGACAGGACATGACCTCTTATATTACATCTTGTTTCCAATCTATCAAATAGTATTTGATGGTCAATGGTGTCAAAGGCAGCAGAGAGGTCAAGTAATAATAGGATAACTGACTTCGTATTATCAAGGTCTGGCAAGATATCATTTTGCACCTCAGTGCTATGAGATTCCTTGTAGGCCGAATGGAATTTGTCAGTACTAGGTGAGGGATCAATTGGTCAGCAACTGCCCTCTCAGTGAGTTTAGAAATGTAGGTCAGGTTAGAGACAGGTCTGTAAGTCTTCTCAACTAGTTCAAGACCCAGTTTCTTCAATAGGGGTGCAATGATAGCGATTTTTATATTTTCAGATACTACTGAATCAGTCAGTGATTTGTTTATAATGGCAGTAACTATTGGTCATCTAAGAGGTCAAGTAGGAGCCAGGTTGGTATAGGGTCAAGCTCACATAACTTTTTAGCTGACTTCTTTACAAGTTTGCCTACATCATTTCATGTCAAGGGCACAAATCTGTCTAGCTGTGATGGACTAGGTAAATTGCCATTGTTTGAAGTGTCACCTGGCGACAGATTTGTGCAAGATAGAGCATTGTCCATGCCATGGCAAATCACTTCTATTTTATTCAAGGAAAAATGTATTGAATTTCTCAGCTTGAGTTCACAATCACATTGAGGCATAGGTGTGTCCCTATTCTTGTGCATGACTGAGTCAATGACCTTAAAAAGCTTTTTAAGGTCATGCTTGTTTTCCTCAACCAGATTAGTGAAGTAGTTGGATTGGGATGACTTCAACAAGGAATTATATTTATCTCTCTGGATATTGTATAATTCCTTATCAATGTGAAGACCTGTTTTATTCTTTTTTCTCTCACGTCTCCTCTTGAGAGACCTTTCAAGCTTTATTTGATCACACATCCAAGGTACTGGTTTGCGTTGAGTAACCTTGGCATTCTTCAGAGGAGCATATTTATCCATAAGTGATGTGAGCTCCTTATCATAGAAATCCACCATGTCATGTAGGGATAATAATAATAATAATAATATATAAAAATAATAAAACTTATATAGCGCTGAATC
The DNA here is from genome assembly GCA_949316495.1 of Amphiduros pacificus. Taxonomy (NCBI): domain Eukaryota; kingdom Metazoa; phylum Annelida; class Polychaeta; order Phyllodocida; family Hesionidae; genus Amphiduros; species Amphiduros pacificus. The sequence goes on along the minus strand of OX439001.1, from coordinate 48,918,426 downwards.
CAGACGAATCTGTTCATAGCGCTTCCTCCAAAACATATGTTATAGATGTTCCCATGTCAAAGTTTGACATGAGAGGTATTTAATGTCATCCCTTAGGGATTGAAGATCCATATATCGATAGTTCCTGTACCCTAATGGATTTTTGGGGAGGTTTAGGGGGTGTGATACCAAGTCATAATCTGACCATGTCGAAGGTTGAAAGGATGTCATTAAACTTCATGACATCAGGTTTGGTGGGCTTCCTGACATGAAAGTTGTGGTCACCAAGGAAGATGACCTCATGACTAAAAGAACCAAAGTGGGCAACCAGTTAGGTAAATTCATCATAGAACTCAGAGTAGGTATATCTATTCATGCCTGTGGGTTCAGGTCTGTAGTTGACTACAAAGGTTAGTTTTTTTGCCCTTGAATAGTATGGATGCCTCCATAAGCTCCATTGTACTCACAGAAGGTGGGTTCAACCTATTGGTTACAAAGGGTAGTTCAACCCGGTGTAACAGGCCCAGTCCTCCTCCTGAGCATCCAGTCCGGGGGAATGAGTGAAATTTGAGGGAGCCCTCCTCGAGTTCACGCATGATCCTCTCATCACCAGATTCATGCAACCATGTCTCAGTCATGAATAGAGCATGGAGATTGTTCTCAAAAAGGTAGTCTCTCACACTCAAGACCTTGCTACAGATGCTTTGGACATTGCCTGGTTGCTAGGTTTGTATTCTGATGAATGCCTATTGTTGTAGGCAGTGCCCTCTATGTTTATATTGTTTAGCAGAGCATGTGTTGTCCCGGCCGGCAGCCGCAGGGATGCATTCTGATTGGTTGGCCGAGAAGAGGAATGTGAATTATTTACATTCCTCCCTCGAACACAGACTAGATTAGCTCAGGCTGGCTCGGGTGTATTGTATGCAGTGCCTTCTATGTTAATTTTGCCGAAACTGCATATTTATGATGAATTGCACGGACTTTCAACAATTTTGTTGTTTAGTTTATGCTTTTGTGCCCGAATGGTCAAAATAAATATGTTTTCCCAATAAAGTTGTTTTGGGTGAGATATTTGTGTATATTTAACAAAACTGAACAGACAATTCTGCTTGCTTGCCCCATGTATGGATAGTAGTGTGTTCGACTTTTTGTGTTCACAAGTATCCAGCACCCATCGCAATTGAGCGGGGAACAGTTCAATTTCATGCTCAGACTCAAATATATTAATATTTGAGTTAGCACTAATGTACTGCAGTGACCTGAAGTGAGCTCGTGATAAGATATGAAAATTGATATTTTACAGAGAAAGATTCTTTGTGAAAGTGCCCCATATGATTGTCACATAACAGAATTTTTCTTGACCCATTACCATAGTGGGGGCCACGGGCCGTGGCGCAGTTGGTTAGAGCGCCAGCTTATTGGCACCAGTTCCTCTGTGGTGATCCAAAGGTCGTGGGTTCGAACCCCGGCCGTGCCGGGATTGAACTCATGATACAATTTCCCATATGAGCTGAGGCCCGTGCCTAAAGGGTTAACTCGTTGTCCTTGTAAATCTGTGACCGGGCGGGTTGTCATGTCAAGGACCTGCGACATGACAATTCAATGAGGTGGCACTATATCTGCTACAAGTAGGTCTCATCACGAAATGACTGGAATAATGTTGAAAGTGATGTAAAGCCCCAAACAAACAAACAAACAAACCATAGTGGGGCAGGGAAAGCGTCTTCGTGGTTTCGCTGCTATTCCTATCGTATATGTTGAAACAGGAACATATACAAACAAAGCCATGATTGTGTAGCATTGAACAGGTAGGTAATCCCTTGTTTAAGGATTATTTCAGCTCAATGAAAAATGTATATATACCGGTCAAGCTGCTATATGAGCATTTGACATGTTCTGTTTTTTGAACTACCGTAATAATGATCGTGGGATAAGATTTACGATCAGGCAAAAGGAATCTACAAGGAAGGTAGACGCCAAAGAAAAGTCTGCAAAGTGACTGCAATCCATTTCCTGCCGATAAAGGCAGATTGTTCCCAGGTTTAGCTAGGAAAAGATCAACTAAGAGAACAGCACAGAGAGCACTCGACACTGACAGTCAAGACCATCTGATCGAAAGTGCCGTGCCTCGTGAAGACAGATCAGTCCTGGCCCTTTCGAGCACAATTGCTGACAAGACTCTCGTCAGAGGATGCACTAAGTCTGTTCAGTCAGTAGACCGGATGGTTAGACTGGTTTTTGCACAAAGTGGCGCAAATAGACCTCAAGGAAATTTAGTTAAATTGCCTGTAAAGACGATTTTTATTGAGCTTCCTAGTAAGGCAGCCATATGCACCGCGCATGCGCAGACTAATATTTGCCACCAAGTGAACCAATTAATATTACAGATATTTTTAATATAGCTATCAACAGTATAATACAATGGAACTGTAGAGGATATGAGGCAAACAGACCAGAACTGGAGTTATTAGCCCAAAAATATAATGCATCAGTAATTTGTTGACAAGAAACTAAATTCAAAGATAATTCCACAACATTTAAGGGATATGTGACTTATAATAAAGTTGGTTCAATAGACACAATGGACCAAGGACATGGTTAAATCCTGTAAACCCCAAAGCAAAGTAACATTAAATACTAATTTACAAGCTTCTGCAGTCAGGGTTACCTTGCACAATACTTTAACAATATGTTCATTATATTTGCCACCAAGTGAACCAATTAATATTACAGATTTAAATAACTTAATAACTCAGCTTCCACAACCATATATGCTAGTTGGTGACTTTAATGCTCACAACTATCTTTGGGATGGCAGAAATAATACTGATGCCGAAGGAAGTATAATCAAAGATTTTTTAAATAACAATAGTTTGTGCCTTTGGAATGATGATTCTCCGACATTTACATCCAGCTACAGGCTCCTAACCATCAATAGATCTCTCCATGTGCACTCAAAATTTATTTTTAGACTATTCTTGGGAAGTAGAGGAAGATCAATGGGGTAGTGATCATTACCCCATTATTTTGAATAACCTTTTTCCTCCACCGGACAAACGAATCCCCAAGTGGAATTGGGCAAAATTTAAAACAACCTGTTTTAATCAAATAACTCCAGAAATTTTTAACGATGTTGATGATCCTCTTCAATTTTTTACAGATACATTGTATGATATTGCTGATGGGTGTATTCCCAAATCAAAGCCAAATCCTAAAATAAAAGAAAAACCCTGGTTTAATGATGAGTGCAAAAAAGCTGTCAAGGAGAGCAAAATAGCTTTAAAAAATTAAATCAACAGCCAACTCAATATAATTTGCACCAATTTTCGTATAAAAAGAGCTGAAGCCCGTTATATTATTAAAATAAGCAAAAAAAAAGTTGGAAAGATTACATTTCTAAATTAAATACATGTTCACTGATTAAAAAATGCTGGGATATGGTGCGTAAAATTACTGGGAAGGGAGATGGAGCAAGGACCAAACATCTAAATCATAATGGCCAATTAATTACAAATCACACCGAAATAGGTAACACAATAGGTCAAACCATTTCCAAGAATTCCTCATCTGATAATTATTCTACAAAATTCCAACAAATAAAATATAGAAAAGAAAGAAACCAACTAAATTTCATATCTCATAAGTTAAACTTAAATATATAATAAATCATTTACAATAGAAGATTTGAAACTTGCTTTGGATAAATCTCATGATACTGCTCCTGGGCCTGATCAAATTCACTATCAAATCCTTAAACACCTCCCTGACGAATCTCTAGAGCATCTTTTGGATATTTTTAATAACATTTGGGAAAATGGTAATTTTCCTCCTTCATGGAGTGATGCCACTATCATTCCCATTCCCAAACCCTGCAAAGACTTGTCAGATTCAAATAATTATCATCCCATTGCGTTAACAAGTTGTATTAATTTTGTAAAACAATGGAATGAATGATTAACAAGCATTTAGTTTGGTTTTTAGAAACTGCTGCTTATATTTCAGTTGCAATGGCTTTAGAAAAACTCAAAGTACTATTGACCTGGTATGTTTAGAAACATATTTACGAGAAGGTTTTATAAAAGGCGAGCATGTGGTTAGTATACTTTTTTATTTAGAAAAGGCATACGACACTGCATGGAAATATGGGATAATGAGTGATTTATAGGATATGGGAATAAGGGGTCGTTTTCTATGAAACAGACATTTCAATGTTTGTGTGGGTGCATCACTTTCTGATGCTTTTGATCAGGAAATGGGTGTTCCACAAGGAAGTATATTATCAGTCATCCTTTTTATTATTAAAATTAACAGCATTGTTGATTGTATGAGCTTGAGGCCAGGAGCAGATTGCTTACTTTTTGCTGATGATTTCAACTTAAGCTACAGGTCCACAATCATGCATATTTTGTTTATTTGTTTATTTGGGGTTTTACATCACTTTCAACATTATTTCAATCATTTCGTGATGAGACCTACTTGTAGGAGATATACTGCTGCCTCACTGAATTGTCATGTCGCAGTTCCTTGGCATGACAACCCGCCCGGCCACAGATTTACAAGGACAACGGTTTAACCCTTAAGGCACGTGCCTCAGCTCATGTAGGAAATTGTATGATGAGTTCAATTGCGGCATGGCTGGGGTTTGAACCCACGACCTTTGGATCACCACAGAGGAACTGGTGCTAATGAGCTGGCGCTCTAACCAACTGCGCCACAGCCTGTGGCCCCCACATGCATGCACACAATAGAACGATAGCTCCAACAACTCTTAAATAGATTACAATAATGGGCTGATAATAATGGATTCAAGTTTTCTTTGAAAAGGACCGTATGTATGCACTTTTGCAAAATATGGAAGGTTCACCCAGATCCTGATCTGTACCTTGGCCAAACTCGAATCCCTGTTGTCGATGAAACCAAGTTTCTTGGACTTATATTTGATAGAAAACTATCTTTTATTCCCCATATTCGATATGTTAAAAAGAAATTGCAGAAGGCAGTTTTATTACGGGTTCTCACCCATACCGATTAGGGAGGGGACCATAATGTTTTATCACAATTATATAGAGCACTGGTACGTCCCAAACTTGATTATGGGTGTATAGTATATGGATCAGCACGTCCATCGTATATCAAAATGCTCGATCCTGTAAAAATGTGAAAATGTGAAATGGTGTTTTTACGACCCTTTCAGCAACTATGGCCATATCAGGTCGACTTTCGAGCCTTTTAACCAGTGTGAAAGTAACACTGTCAGCAGTGGGGGTCGAACCCACCACCTCCCGTCCTCCACTTATATAACCATTAAAGACACAGATCCTATACTCTGCCAACTGTGCTAGTTCGATCCTGTACAAAATCAAGGTTTAAGACTATGCCTTGACGCAATTGCACTGCAACGAAGCTGTTTTTAATAAATTATATGAGATTAAGCCCATTCTTGGGAAGACTAAAGGTGCTTGTAGAATTAACCGAAGATAAGAGTCTGTTTTAACTCGTATAAGAATAGGACATAGTTGTTTGACACATTGCTTATTAAAAGCGAAGATCAGCCTCACTGTATTGGATGTCAAAGAGCGATGACTGTTAAACATATTTTGATTGAATGTATCAATTTTGATATAATTAGGACTCAATATTTTAATGTTCAAGATTTACATTCGTTATTTGATACTGTAGATACTTCTGTAACAGTATCAATTTTATACCAAATAGGACTTTATAACCAATTTGAAGGGTGGAGCTCTTGTTTCCTTAGGTCATTGACCTATTTATCAAGAACCACAAAACATCAAATGGTATTTAAAGTCTTTTAAATTGAATTTATTTATAAGGCAGCACTATATCTGCAAGTAGGTCCCCTCATGATATGACTGAAATAATCTTGAATATGATGAAATATTGTTGAATATGATGTAAAACACCAGCACTTTTATTTTGATATATTACCTTTTACACATTTTTTAATCACTGTAATGACGTTTTTTGTAATACTATATGCTGAATTGTCTAATCAAATTACGTTTGTACAGCTTTGCCATATTAGGAGAATGCTCATTGTAAGTGATAAACTATTTGCCTTATCTATATCACCTTTTGACACCTGCAAAAGGAAATCTATCTGCTTAAATTTGACTTTCAATTTCATTGTAGAATTGGGACAGTTATCTTGGCATCTGGGCTCAGCAATTTGCGGATTCCTGTGGCACGGCCACTCTCCCGGATGCGCAGTATCTCCAAGTGATACATCTAAAAATACCTGCAGATTTGAGATCGATGTCTGTCCAACAACGCGTATCAATGATAATGATGCTTGCAAGCAGCGGTGAACAAGCCTATGTACAAGATGGCTCTTGTCCAGCCCCGGATTCTGGATCCCATTGTGGAAGATGTTCTGGTTATTGTTCATTTTACCTCAGGGTAAGCATGTCCATCAGTTTGAAAGATTGTAAAGTCAACTCATGATATATACCAATACATTTATCATTTGATACCATGCATTTATCATTTGAGGGGATGGAGGAAAATAAAAATCCTAACTTTGACCCATGCAAGACTAGTCACTATTTTCACAACCAATGCATCCTATTTTTCCTGGTCAGCTTGGCCACAGTATTTTCCACCTTTATTCATTTGTCTTATATTTATACTCATATATTTGTTTATGGACATGCAGTTTATCCCGAATTGATATAGTGCTTTATGAATAGTGGCATGCTTAGCACCAGAACGATGTCAGAACCATGACGTGTACCTCCCTTAAAGCATTCATGAAGTGTGGTTTTCAAGCACTTTTTCTATGAGAGTGGCTGAATCTTCTGCTAAAATCCAAATCAACGATTGCACACTTTGTCAACAAACTTTGTTTAGCTGACAGTAATCTTGTTTTGCGAATTATGGGGCATCTTCAAATTTGCGTCGATTTCAAAGTAAGGCGGGAGTTTAGATTGCCGTGAGGGCACCGGGAGATCATCGGCCACAATTGGATAGTTTTAAGACGTCGTATGGGTCATCAGGAACTTTTAGCTGCAACATAAAAGTTGCCGGCATTACCCCAATGTCTTGTCACCAAACATCATCTTAAAGTACACGGCAGGCTACCATGAGTGTCCCGCAGGCATATCTTAAGATAATCTTAGGGCTGCCAGTGGCATCGTACGGTGAAAATAGGATTAGTTTTATTTCATGTGTTCACAGGCCATCTTCAGATGATCCAAGGGGCACCCATGTATAATTTGACTACAGCTACGTATACGGCATATCTCTGAGTACCACTGATGAACTCGGGACCTTGTGAAGTCGCCCGGGACCTTGTGAAGTCGGCCGATTCTTACTTCCCGGCCGGTGCCCGGTGCAAATGTGACTGGGGTATTATAGAGCCCTGTTTGTCCATACATGTTTGTCCATTGGTACAGGTCTGACACCCTGACAGACCACAATAGAGGTCACATGCTTGTATACATGTGACCACCTGGTTTACAGCCTGTACTTAGCACTTTCAGAAAAAAACAATAACCATGGTCGGTGTATTTTGGTTGATTTTAGTGAGACAGCTTGCTTGTATCACAGCTTCATGGCCACGTATCATTTATGCATACCCCAAACCTCTGTAACATGTGAACTTGATCGATATATGCATTAATTCTTAAATTGCAAATACGTGTCATAGCTCACAAAAGGATTCCAGAGACCTAATTCTGGTCAGCAGATTGGATGGATTAAAATTTTGAGCTTAATTTCCTATGTGTCCATATATTTGAGTGTGAAAGTGTCTCTATGTTTGAATGGAGGCTGAAAATGTGGTTGATTTTTTCTTAATGGGTAACATATTATATTCTTTCTGCATTAATTCTTATATATTGAATATGGAAGGTTGTTTGGCATGATAGCTACCTGGTTGGAGTTGGCTATAACAATCAAGGGTGTGATGGCAAAACACATGTGACATTTATTTATCACAACAGGTATGTTTGTTCTTTACAAATATATAAACATTCATTGTGCAAGAATTGCAACCATAAAAACAATTCATTGAAAAGTAGTGTTATATTATGTCATAAAAAAGGAAATTTAGTAAAATGCATAGTAGTGAAAAAGCATCAAGTTGCCATTAAACAGAGTACAGCACTAAAATGCCAATGGTTTAATACAAGATGAAAAAAACCTCAGTAAACATTCATTGTGCAAGAATTGCAACCATAAAAACAATTCATTGAAAAGTAGTGTTATATTATGTCATAAAAAAGGAAATTTAGTAAAATGCATAGTAGTTAAAAAGCATCAAGTTGCCATTAAACAGAGTACAGCACTAAAATGCCAATGGTTTAATACAAGATGAAAAAAACCTCAGTAAATCAATTCCCTATATACCTGTATATTATTAGTAATAACCGAATAAGCAAAGTAACCCTAACATGTTCATGTCTATTTTCTTAATTAACAGCTTAGGTATTGTTCTAAAATCGTGAATATCATAAGTTGTATATCAATGAAATGTGAATATATTAGTGAATATATCATCCAGAGCAAGATTAACCAAGCCTCCCGAGTATCCCTTTATTCCTGGCACTCCGTGTACGACTGGAGAATGCTCAGGTTGCAGTTGTGATGACAGTAAGCTCTGTAGTGCAGGTAAACAAATATAGATTATTTTCAACTGGATATTAAAAGTTTTCTTGCATAAAAAGTTGACCCTAAAAGGATATCAATTGTCCAAGGTTTTCTTGAAGGGAAGTGATTTACTACTTACCAGATACGAGTTCATTTTTTCATATTTTTTCCCGAAAACTTGACTTTGCGTTACATTTTTAATTTAAAAACATATGATGCAATGCTTCAAATCTCTTAAAATTTACAGGAATTACTATTAGGGGATATATATATATATTGCCACAAAAAATCACGATGCAAAAAAATTAATTTAAAGATTAATTATAAATTTTTGAATAAGAATATTTGAAACATCTCTCATATATAATACTTTTTGTGTAAAAATACCATCAAAATTGTGAGAAACATCTCTCATATATAATAATGTTTGTGTAAAAAAAACCCATCAAAATTGTGAGAATATTTCATTTTTCGTAATGTTTAACCCCCTAATTCCACCTTTTATACTTATTTCTCAATTTGTGAAACATTCTGGAAGGTACGAGGTACCCAATATATGATTCCCTATAAAGAAAAATAACATTAAAACATCTCTCATATAAATTTTTTTTTTGAAAAAAAACCCCATTAAAATTGTGAGAATTTTTATTTTTTTCAAATTCAACCCCTTATAATAATTGCTCAATTAGTGAAAAATTCAGGTAGGTACTATGTACCCTACAAGTGATTCTATATAAAGGAAAACAACACTGAAACATCTCTCATATGAAAGAAATAATGTACAAAAGAAAATTATGATTTACAGATTTTTTTTTCCCCTGATCTTTGACCTCTTCATTCAACCCCTTTTGATAATGGCTCAATTAGTGAAAAATTATGTCAGGTACTAGGGACACTATAGATGAATCCCTATAAAGGATAATACCATTGAAACATCTCTCATAATTATTTTTAATTGCAGAATATATACTAGTATATATATTTTTTTCAATGTCCAATTTTAACCATTTTTCCACCTTTAAATTGATTTGTTTGCATTGCGAATTAGGGCAATGTATAGTAATCCCTGAAAATTTGAAGAGAATTAAAGCATTGTGTCATATATTTTAAAATTAAAATGTAACGCAAAGTCAAATTTTCGTGGTAAAATTCGAATAATGAACTGGTATCTGGTAACTATAGTAAATAACTTCCCGAACGTAATAATGAACTGGTAACTAGTACAAAATCTTCCCGCGTGTCATTTCTTGTTGTAGAATAAGTCTCTCTCTCTCGAATCTTTAGATTTTCTATTTTTCTGTAGGTTGTCAAAATATAACACAAAACTTATTTGCACCGGAACTCAGGCAGGCTCTGACAGATGCGCACAATGCACAGCGACGGGCCGTGGGTTTGACAAGTAATATGGTAAAAATGGTAAGTGGGGAAAACCCATCCACATTATAATCGTGCAATGAATGTCTGAACTAGATGTAAAGTTTACTGCTGTCTTTTTATAAGAGTGTTAGTTCTCCATGACCTAGCTGTTTGGGTAAATGATGATTGGCTAATTTAACAGGTATGAAATGAGCAAAACGTTGTCTATAATATTACAGAGGTGGGATGATCTGACAGCTGGGTGGGCCCAGGAAACGGTTGACAAATATCAATGTGACTACGTGGTCCCTGTAATCTACAAGCCAGATTACTTTTCTAGAAAATCACTAGTATATACTCCTGCAAGTATATACTCAGATCCTGCTTTCCTGGCTTCAATCATTTTGAGTATTATATACAGAATAGATGTAAGTATTGCAATAGTATTTACGATATTGAACGTTTCGTTATGTTTAAAGAGGCAACGCAGAACTTTAGAAAACCTCTACATTTTGATCCTACAATCTGCAGACATTTTGATTTCACAAAACAAATATTAAAAAGGGAATTATCACTATGCTCCCCTTAATTGTTTATTTTATCAATACATTGAGTATTTCAATATAACCTTTTAGACTATGTATAACATTTACAAACGTCCATTTCAGTATTATGCTTATGATTTCATTATACCTGTCCAACTTGCTCTGAGTCCTATAACATGTGTCAATGGTGTTCAATTACGTAACTTCATATTTATTTTACACCGTTAGTAGCAGACCTATATTATGTTAGTAGCAAAACTATACTATGCATCATTCTTTTCAATAAAATGATCTCTCATTGCGATGTTATTAACAAATTCAGTTGCATGCTGTATTATAGACTTTGAGCCACTAAGATATCATTCTCCAAATACTTTTATTAAAGGGAGCTGGCAATGCTTGTGTTCTTTCGTGTGCCAAATATTGAATATCAATTCTTGTTTTACTACTCATTTTCTCCAATTTGCTTAATTTGTGCGTTTTGTGCACAGTATATTCATTTTCAACAAAACTTAGACCCAATTTGTCAAACTAACGTTAACATTGAGGCATATTTCAGCCAAATGTGTATATGCTAATTTAGCAAGTATTCCGTGGTTTGAATACTTGCTCATACATATTTATAAGCATATAGAATAGTATGGTACCTATATGCAGCACTTTGTGAAAAATTCTCTCTCATTCGCTTGATAAAAGGTTGTGCCATTTCCTCAAGACATCTCTTCTGAAGGTATGTAAAACACATGTAAAAACATATGTATGTAAAAACTATCATGAAATATTGTAATGTAGTTATGTTATTTCTGACTCTGGTACTCAAAATTCGAAAATTGAATCTCTACAGATTAGTGGTGCTAGGACTGTCACCAAAAACAGCAACTTCACACGAGCTGTTGTAACATGGACTTGGGGGCGGACTCTTAAACATTAACGGAGAAGATATGTCATTGAAATATGCAAGAATTACTTAAATGTAATTAATATACTTACAAACCAGAGGTATTATAAACGAGTTCAAATCAACTGGCGACCAAAACCACAAAGGTCCTTAGCAGTGAATTTTGCTGTACCAAAGTGCCAATTTTACAAAACTCAATTTTACCAAAAGATATCTGTCATTGTTGACGCAATCTAAACCTGGAATCATATAGAAAACAATCTTAAACGATCACATGTCCTGATTAAAAATATTCCAGCTTGACAGATATTTGTGCATTTGCCTTTGACCAAGCCAGGTAGTATTTGTGAAGATTCAATTACGATTTTCCAATATAAACAATATAAAGAAGGTTGAATTGTTAATTTTAGGCCACACGTTATTCTTTAATAAGAAATCAATTGCAGATACTGATACCATGGTAATATTTCAAAGTGTATATGGCCTCATCCAAAACACAAAACGATTTACATAGCCCATCCCATCTATTCATATCTCATCGCCTTATAACTAACATCACTCTTGATGTCACTGCTCATAATAAATCTCAACATGTAAATGCTACTTCTCATCAAAGTAGAGATACTATATAGGTGCACAATTGCGATCCACTTGTCAGCGTGTATTGATATTTGATAAACAACATTCCCAAACTTTTTTCAACCTCCAATCAGCCAACAGGATTCAGGAGGGGCATACATGAATATGATACCAAATGTCGATTCACACAAAAAGGTTTCAAAGTCATGATATATTTGCCTTTCTGCTCAAATTTTCATTTCTCTCTCACCAAAACAATGCTTTTTTTTCTGAAGCGATGATATAATAAAACTTAACATTTTTTTTCCTGTGAGAGATCTCAAATAACGACTTTTTATCTCTGCAATAACCTGTCAGATTTGTTAACACAAGTCAATTCAGTGACTATATTTTTCAGTTCTTGAGGCATGATACATACAAATTTGGATGTGCTAAGAAAGATTGCCAAGGTTCCCAATCTCTTCTTGCTTGTTTTTATTCAGGAGGGTAACTATTTTATAGTTTTTAAAATTTATGTACTGATATATCTGTTTGTGAAATATGTAATGACTTATGGCTAAGTATTTTACAAACACAACATAGCGTTATATAACACCTCTGCAATAACCTGCCAGATTTGTTTCAATTTAAGATTTTATGCCTATCTATATTTGGGTCAACAGATATTGCAACTCTGGAATAGTAAAAATAAGCCTTTTGTTATGTCTCATACTAGTGTAATAAAATGGATTCTAATTTGGTGACCTTATCTTTTCCCGGAACAAGGCTATAATTTCTTAACATTCCCAAAGACTCAAAGATAAATCTTGATCTTAAAAAATCCTGCAGGCACTATTTCTTCAGAAATGGCACTTTCTGACAGTGAACTCAAGGTAAACTGATTTATTTTTTTCATTTGAGTTGTCTTACTTTTCAGAGTACCCCTCTCTGCTGAGAGCCCATATGAGTTTGGTGCCCCCTGCACAACAGGCTTATGTGCTCAGAACGGAAGTACCTGTGATAATGGCTTGTGTATTATTGGTAACGAATCATTATCTATACAAATCGTGTATGTATGTATGTATGTATGTATGTATGTATGTATGTATGTATGTATGTATGTATGTATGTATGTATGTATGTATGTATGTATGTATGTATGTATGTATGTATGTATGTATGTATGTATGTATGTATGTATGTATGTATGTATGTATGTATGTATGTATGTATGTATGTATGTATGTATGTATGTATGTATGTATGTATGTATGTATGTATGTATGTATGTATGTATGTATGTATGTATGTATGTATGTATGTATGTATGTATGTATGTATGTATGTATGTATGTATGCATGTTTGTAACATACATGTATGTTAATCAGAATATGTATCAGTCAATCAGAATTTGCATTTCTCACATTCATTGCATAGCATTTCAGTCGATGATGAAAAACAGCGTACTTATATTAATATGTCATATATATAATATTTTAAATTCCCCAGATTCGAACACAGGGGAAGCTACAGCTACAACTGCTGCACCGTCGACTACTGTACCATTGACCACTTCTGTGCCATCGACTAGTTCTGTTCCATCGACTACCTTTGTGCCATCGACTACCGCTGTACCATCGACTACTTCTGTACCATTGACTACCTCTGAACCATCGACTACCTCTGTTCCATCGACTACTTCTGTACCATCGACTACCTCTGTACCATCGACTACCTCTGTTCCACCGACTACTTCTGTACCATCGACTACCTCTGTACCATCGACTACTTCTGTTCCATCGACTACCTCTGTACCATCGACTACTTCTGTTCCATCGACTACCTCTGTGCCATCGACTACTTCTTTACCATCGACTACCTCTGTACCATCAACTACTTCTGTATCATCAAGTAATTCTGGACCATCAACTAATTCTGAACCATCAACTAATTCTGCAACATCAACTAATTCTGCAACATCAACTAATTCTGCAACATCAACGAATTCAGCAACATCAACTAAATCTGTACTAACAACTAATTCTGCAACATCAACTAATTCTGGACCACCGACAACTTCTGTATCATCAACTAATTCTGGACCATCAACTAATTCTGGACCATCAACTACTTCTGGACCATTGACTACTTCTGGACCATCGACAACTTCTGTACCATTGAATAATTCTGGACCATTAACTAATTCTGCAACATCAACTTATTCTGTACCATTGACTACTTCTGTACCATCGACGAATTCTGTACCATCAACAAATTCTGGACCATCGACAACTTCTGTACCATTGAATAATTCTAGACCATCAACTAATTCTGCAACATCAACTAATTCTGTACCATCGACTAATTCTATACCATTGACTAGTTATGGACGATCAACCTTTTCTGGACCATCGACTACTTCTGTATCTTTGACTAATTCTGTACCATCGAATAATTCTGGACCATCAACTAATTCTGCAAGATCAACTAATTCTGCAACATCAACTAATTCTGCAACATCAACTTATTCTGTACCATCGACTAATTCTGTACCATTGACTAATTCTGGACCAACGACTAATTCTGTACCATTGACTAATTCTGGACCATCAACTAATTCTGGACCATCAACTAATTCTGCAACATCAACTAATTCTGTACCATCGACTAATTCTGTACCATTGACTAATTCTGGACCATCGACTAATTCTGTATCTTTGACTAATTCTGTACCATCGAATAATTCTGGACCATCAACTAATTCTGCAACATCAACTAATTCTGCAACATCAACTAATTCTGCAACATCAACTAATTCTGTACCATCGACTAATTCTGTACCATTGACTAATTCTGGACCATCGACTAATTCTGTACCATTGACTAATTCTGGACCAACGACTAATTCTGTACCATTGACTAATTCTGGACCATTGACTAATTCTGTACCATTGACTAATTCTGTACCATTGACTAATTCTGTACCATTGACTACTCAGTCCTCAAATACTGCTTCACCGTCGTCCTCTGCGGATGTACTATCACCTAGTACAGCTACACCATACTCTAGTACAGCCGCATTGTCCTCTCTGACTACTGCACCACCCCCTAGTACTATTGAATCACATACGATTACGGAACAATCTACATCAACAGCCCAAACCACTGCTGATTGTAAGCTACAACCATTGGGTATAGTTGTTCCCGATGGAAGTGTCAGTAGGATGACAGATGCAGATATCCTGCACTTTGTTGCAAGGCATAATGAACACAGACGGAAGGAAGGAGGGAGCAATATGAGAAAAATGGTGGGTTTGTATTTAAAAATAGTACTTTCTGGATCAATCATTAATAAACAAACAGGCTTCCGTAAGCCAAATCACTCTATTGTCCCAATCTGAAGGTGCCCCATAGCTAGCAAAACATTACTAAGCAGGTGTTTACACTTGACCACTGGTCAGCTAATAAGCACAGTTTGTTGACAAAGTGGTCAATGGATGTTTTGGTGTCCAGCAGAACATCCACATTCAGGGAAATATGATGGGTAATAGCATTTGATCACAAAGTTTAGGGTATAAAGATTTATATTATGCAAGGAAAAGTGCTTGAAAACCTCATTTCATGAATGCTTTAAGATGGATATTGATAACCATGAAAATTAAGCATGGTAATGTCTCGATTATTATGAGGTATTTTGTATTCCTTTTTGTCACACCCAATTTCCGTCAGCACTGTCAAAATAGCCTGCAAATCAGTTAAAACCACTAACCAGATTATGCTGTCGGGAGATATTTTACACAATAGAGTATGACCAAAACTATTTTAAAGCATAAATCTATTTATATAACGGCAATATAAAATTGGTTGCTGATAGCGTTTTCTTTTTTTCATATGGTAGATATGGGACAAAACGTTAGCTTCAGCAGCCCAGGAATGGGCGGATGGATGTGTCTGGGACCATGGCCAACCCACGTGGGCAAAGCAAATATCATCACTTCAAAGTTTTGGGCAGAATATCTATGCAATATGGCCCCAGACCTTTGGCGGTTATACACCATCGGAGAGAGCAAGTGCATGTATTGATAATTGGTACAGCGAGAAGCAAAACTATGACCTTGGCTCTGGCTCCTGTACTGATGTTTGTGGACATTACACACAGGTACGATCATATTGAAAACCTCATCTGTTAAACAAAAGAAAAAACAAACAAAAACAAAACAAAACAGATTACAACATTTGTCATGCTTTTAATGGGAAACATAGTTTTTGATATGAAGGGCTGCAATTGAACCAAAGGCTATCCATTAAAATAAAATGATCAATTCAATTCGGGCTACACGATCTCAAAGAATTTTACTTCCTGCGTTTGTTCCTTTATAAATGGACACAAGACATATGCCTATTCAGAATATATCATGACTAAAATATATAAGCCAAAGAGTAAAGCCAAGACCTATACCCGCATGTGTATCTCCTTTTCTGTTTGCAAGGTGGTGTGGCACGATACCTTCAGAGTTGGGTGTGCGTGGACGGACTGTGACAGTATCGGCTCAAAAGGAAATGCTGGCTCATATGTTGTCTGCAATTATTATCCGCCGTAGGGGTTTTAGTTTTTATATGAATTTGTATACTTCTTTTTAATACTTACTTTGGACGTGAATTTTTACACTGATTGTTTTATACTTCCTATATCATCTCAGCTGATGAGGTAATAACGTTCACGCTGCAAGACCTTAAGGGTATTTATGGGTGTTGGTAGTGAGTGTCCTCTGGTGGCAGATTTTCTGAGGGAACTACTTTCTTTTTACGCCAAATGTCTTTTTACGCCAAATGTTTTTGAAAATTGAGAAAATCTGTTTCACTAGGATTACAGTGAATTATCTTCTCAATGTAATGAAGTTGTGTAATCTGCAGTGCTTATTTGCTTGTCGTCTTCATTTCTCATCAAAACTATCATCAAGGAAAATTAGGACAAAATACTATTTTGAAAGAAATATACTTGTAATCATACCTTATAGTTCAAATATTGTAGTGTTTAAATATTGATTCATGTCATGAATGCTTTTAATTTAGGGAATGTAGGGAATGTATTTTTACACCATAAATGTACCAATTCCCATCAAGTACAGTATTTTGGTAATTTACTCCTCTGCCACTAGGGGGCACTCACTACCAACACCCATAAATACCCTTAAAACATTAACAATCATTGCTAAAATAAAATGTGGCATAGTAGCAACTGAATTCAACATTATGCCATCCACAATGTAAAGTGTTAACATTGTACATGTTGAGTTTGTGACAACAACTACTGGATGTACAGTGAGGTAAACACGAGGCTATATTTCCATTAAAATGTGTTGGATTTTAAGTGTATAAAGTCATACATACACTATATGCTATTTCAAAAGGTCAAAAGCCTAATATGTAAGATATATCCATAAATTGTAAAAACATGGTCGCCGTGAATTAAGCAAACGCCTCTCCACACTGGCAGCACTAAGAAATCAATATCAATTCATATTTATCAATTTAGTATCATTTTGAAATAAAAATATCCTATTAAGTGTTAATCATTTTGCAATTCGGGCATTTATTTATTTCAGAGGCAACAATGGCAACCGTCCATATAAGAGTGGGAAAGCCTGCTCCCAGGAAACGTGCCTCTCAGATGCACCAAAGTGTGACAATGGACTGTGCCTTGGTAAGTGTATGATCAACCTTTCTCCCCTAAAGAAACCGCTTTTCAGATGCACCAAAGTGTGACAATGGTCTGTGCCTTGGTAAGTGTATGATCAACCTTTCTCCCCTAAAGAAACCGCTTTTCAGATGCACCAAAGTGTGACAATGGACTGTGCCTTGGTAAGTGTATGATCAACCTTTCTCCCCTAAAGAAACCGCTTTTCAGATGCACCAAAGTGTGACAATGGTCTGTGCCTTGGTAAGTGTATGATCAACCTTTCTCCCCTAAAGAAACCGCTTTTCAGATGCACCAAAGTGTGACAATGGTCTGTGCCTTGGTAAGTGTATGATCAGCCTTTCTCCCCTAAAGAAACCGCCTCTCTGATGCACCAAAGTGTGACAATGGACTGTGCCTTGGTAAGTGTATGATCAGCCTTTCTCCCCTAAAGAAACCGCCTCTCTGATGCACCAAAGTGTGACAATGGACTGTGCCTTGGTAAGTGTATGATCAACCTTTCTCCCCTAAAGAAACCGCTTTTCAGATGCACTAAAGTGTGACAATGGTCTGTGCCTTGGTAAGTGTATGATCAACCTTTCTCCCCTAAAGAAACCGCTTTTCAGATGCACCAAAGTGTGACAATGGTCTGTGCCTTGGTAAGTGTATGATCAACCTTTCTCCCCTAAAGAAACCGCTTTTCAGATGCACCAAAGTGTGACAATGGACTGTGCCTTGGTAAGTGTATGATCAGACTTTCTCCCCTAAAGAAACCGCTTTTCAGATGCACCAAAGTGTGACAATGGACTGTGCCTTGGTAAGTGTATGATCAGCCTTTCTCCCCTAAAGAAACCGCCTCTCTGATGCACCAAAGTGTGACAATGGACTGTGCCTTGGTAAGTGTATGAACTTTCTCCCCTAAAGAAACCGCTTTTCAGATGCACCAAAGTGTGACAATGGTCTGTGCCTTGGTAAGTGTATGATCAACCTTTCTCCCCTAAAGAAGCCGCTTTTCAGATGCACCAAAGTGTGACAATGGTCTGTGCCTTAGTAAGTGTATGACCAGCCTTTCTCCCCTAAAGAAACCGCTTTTCAGATGCACCAAAGTGTGACAATGGTCTGTGCCTTGGTAAGTGTATGATCAGCCTTTCTCCCCTAAAGAAACCGCCTCTCTGATGCACCAAAGTGTGACAATGGACTGTGCCTTGGTAAGTGTATGATCAGCCTTTCTCCCCTAAAGAAACCGCCTCTCTGATGCACCAAAGTGTGACAATGGTCTGTGCCTTGGTAAGTGTATGATCAACCTTTCTCCCCTAAAGAAGCCGCTTTTCAGATGCACCAAAGTGTGACAATGGTCTGTGCCTTAGTAAGTGTATGATCAACCTTTCTCCCCTAAAGAAACCGCTTTTCAGATGCACCAAAGTGTGACAATGGTCTGTGCCTTGGTAAGTGTATGATCAGCCTTTCTCCCCTAAAGAAACCGCCTCTCTGATGCACCAAAGTGTGACAATGGACTGTGCCTTGGTAAGTGTATGATCAGCCTTTCTCCCCTAAAGAAACCGCCTCTCTGATGCACCAAAGTGTGACAATGGACTGTGCCTTGGTAAGTGTATGATCAACCTTTCTCCCCTAAAGAAACCGCTTTTCTGATGCACCAAAGTGTGACAATGGTCTGTGCCTTGGTAAGTGTATGATCAGCCTTTCTCCCCTAAAGAAACCGCCTCTCTGATGCACCAAAGTGTGACAATGGTCTGTGCCTTGGTAAGTGTATGATCAGCCTTTCTCCCCTAAATAAACCAAAGGCATTTGCCTGAGGTCATTCTCACGGGTTTATTTCACACATAAACGGGACTAACATTGTCTAACAATATTTAGTGAGAATAATGTAACCTGACATGATCTATTAACATATTATTGGACATTCTTTAGATTGAGAGGGATACTGCATTTTTGAAAAAAGGAAATCAATTCTTTGACATAAAAGTATGCTGAAATAATTTGTTGAAGTTTATTTCATTTTTCATTTTTATTTGATGAAGGTTTTCAGAGCTCAGACACCTTTGCAAATAAACCATAATATGTATAAAAAGCTGATGGTTTTAAGAGTCAATGATGAATTTTAAGGTTGGCCATGAAACCAACCTTGAGCATGTTTTATACATATAATTTTGGTTGTTGACAAAATGCTTCCTTAAGATGTAGGAAAGTTCGTCGCTATGGACGATGTATGTGCAAAAGTATAGAATTCCGAAGTATTGGAAAGATCTTATGAAGCATTGCCTTTGTTCTTGCATTTTTGAATTAATTTCAAATATTATATAATTAGAATGTATTACATTTTTTAAGAGTGTGACACACCATACACTGCTGGCCCAAAGATAGCAACAGAGTCTTCTCCGGCCACCTCAGTTGAGGTCACCACGGCTGAGGTCACAACGGCTGAGGTCACCACATCAGGCCACCCATCCCACAGGATGACTCAGCCATTTATCAAAGCATTTGTGGATATCCATAATGAACTCAGGAGTCAGATTGGTGCAAGCAATATGAGACTTATGGTAACTGTAACAAATTCTGCATTCTAAATATTAATATCTTGCTTTCTTGCTTAGTTCTTGCTCTGTCACCTGTATGTGTATGTATTACGTATGCGGGAAGTCCAACTGGATAGTAGGCATATAATATAATAATATCATACATATTCAACAAGATATTTAAACTTCTTGCATTATAGCTCAAATAGTCTTGATATTATTTAAACAAATTAGTGTTCACCAGACAGAAAGGTGACATGTGGAAACAAGCAGTGATTTTATTTCTAATCAATGTAAATTCAGTCCATAAAGCATTTTAGGCGATTTGCTTCGTTAGAAAAGGACTACCTTCATCTTGGAGTGGGAGATGTGGCAATAGTCCATAAAGCATTTTAGGCGATTTGCTTCGTTAGAATAGAACTACCTTCATCTTGGAGTGGGAGATGTGGCAATAGTCCATAAAGCATTTTAGGCGATTTGCTTCGTTAGAATAGGACTACCTTCATCTTGAAGTGGGAGATGTGGCAATAGTCCATAAAGCATTTTAGGCGATTTGCTTCGTTAGAATAGGACTACCTTCATCTTGGAGTGGGAGATGTGGCAATAGTCCATAAAGCATTTTAGGCGATTTGCTTCGTTAGAATAGGACTACCTTCATCTTGGAGTGGGAGATGTGACAATAGGCATAGACGACCAGTGGTACACTTCATATAAAGAAGGAAAAACCTTGGATGATATTTTATGGTTTTGGCTTTGTCCATCCTTATACACACGGCTATTATCTTAATGATTACTGATTTGATAGCTTCATAATACCCACATTATTAAGGTCAAAATGTTTAATCATTTGTTGATATGCTATAAAAGTGACTTGGGCCCTTGTGTTGGCTTCGCAACACACACATTACACTGACTAATTTTGACCTTGACAGACACTTAAGGTATTATGTAAGAGAGTCTCCTGGGTATTCTAAACCTGATCACATAGCAAAATTAAAATAGGTCAACATCAAGCTTGTCGGAGATTCTATCATTAAACATGCATGTATAAAGTGGAGTTCCATCCATGCAGTCTTTGGCAAGCTAGACAATTTGCAAGATATTCTAACTTTGCTAATTCAAACATGTTATGGAAAATTCAAAATTAAACTCATCTGAGATTTTTCATGAAGCATGCTTCTGTGAGGTTTGATGCCACATTTTGGAAGTTAGAGAGCATGTGAGGTATTTTAGCCCTGATCTAATATCAAAGATAAAACATGGAAAAAACATGGAAAAAACATGGAAAAACATGGCAAAGGTCAACCGAGATTTTATCACGAAGCCTGCATGTGTATAGTTTGGTACCTAACACAAGAACTTTTGGCAAGTTTAAAAATCTACAAGAAGTTCAAAGACTTATGCTTGTTTTCATAACCCCTGCAAAACATTTTGATTTGAGTCGTCATGTTACTTTTAATTTGATAGATTTGTTTGTATGAGCACTATATAAACTACACCCAAATATATCACCAAATGATTTCTTCCAGACAGAACTCTGCTCTTTTTTTTGCTCTTTTTTTCTCTGCTCTTTATATTTTTGTTTTTTATTTACAGGAGTGGGACGATTACCTAGCAGACACTGCCCAGGCTGTATCTGATACATGTGTATTTGAACATGCCCAGCCAGCATGGGCCAGTTTCAATGACCACGTAGGGCAGAATCTATATACTCGTAAACCTTACCCATACCTTAATAGTAAAAGTGGTGCGAAACTAGTGGTAGAGGCCTGGTTTAATGAGAAGAAAGACTACATATATAACACAAGAACATGTAAGCAAGGACAGGTCTGTGGACACTATACGCAGGTAAATTAAATTTGTATATCTGTTTTTAACCTTTGTTTGAATTTGATGAAACAGTAAAGAGACATGCAACCCACTAACTTTTACAATCATTAAGATTTCTAATTTTATGACAGATGAAAGCAGATTTTATTGGGTGTGTGAATAATCATGGAAATCACTAAGATATTTATTGATATACAAATCTGACTATCGAATTCTCTTCTTTAAAAAAACATTATTTATTTGTCCACGAAATGAAATATCTGGTCTCAACTAAACTGACTTTAATCTGATTACAGTATACGCACAAATGTGCAGTGCAGCACAGTACAGCAGTGCAGCACAGTACACCTTTGCAGTGTATTTGCAATACCCTCATTTTAATATCGCGACAATGACAGTACTTTGATTAACTAGCAATGAGGTATTTTCTCTACCTGTTTGCCAACCAAGTTGATAGTTCAAAGGACAATCTTGCCCTCTCCTGACAGAATTGAACTCTAAACCATTTCATATATATCCAAGTTCATATATGCAAAATCTAAGATAGTAACCCTATGTATTCTATATGTTGGAAGTACATGCGGTTTGTGAGTTAATATAACTGTTTTCAGATTTCTGGTGTGGATTTTTTCTTTTTTTGGCATTGTTGGAAACTTTAAAACTATCCCATACAAAGAGGTTCAAAATACCTTTTGTCACAGCAAATATAAATATAAATATCCTAAAAAATTGACCCTACAGGCAAATATTATTGTTGTCTTCTTATCTGGCCCATCCCTGGTCTCTGCAATGTTTTCTTCCAACTTTTGTCTGCAAAAGATTATGATTGTTTGCAGGTTGTGTGGCACAATTCCTACAAAGTTGGATGTGCCTATACTGAATGCAACACAGGATGGACTATCGTCACATGTAACTATCAACCAGGGTATGATATTTCTTGGAAACTTTAAGTAACAAACTGACAATAATAGTTGTCATTGTACATAAATGCTGTAGAACTGTATTTATTATTTTGATTTTAAATCGGTTACAATCATATTAAATAGTAAAGATATTTGATACAATTGATTTATTAATCAACTACCAAGTTTATGTTAGTTTATAATTTAGAATTTAGAAGTAATTACAGAAGTGACATTCAAATAATCACTGTCCTTAGTATTATCTAGAGAATGGACATTTTGTGTATGTGTGTATTCATTATATTAAAAATGTCACCCACACAACTAGAAAGTCTGGACAAGCTATTCATTTTATTGTTGGTTTGAAAAGAAGTAAATAGTACAATATTGTTATTTATTTCAGTGGGAATTATGTGGGAGTAGCACCATACATTACCATAGGGAATATTTGTGAAGAGGGTCAATGTCGGACAAACCTTCTTACATGTTGTAAAAACGGCTTGTGTTTCTCCAATAGCAAAGGTTGGTGATTCGTTTCACACTCAGTGTTGTACTATGATAGAAATAAAGCAAATTTATCATAAGCATAAGCAGAGATTGTATGGATGTAAGATTTATACAATAATTGAAGCTTCACGGCAACATTGTATTCACTGTGTTTTGGTCTATAAACAATATATTCAAATGTAAAAGTGTTAAGTAAAAGTTAGAAGTATGAAAAGGTAGTGTTTAATGACATCAATACTTACAAAACGGAGATTTCAAATATCGTTGTAACCCATTAATGCATGAAATTATCAGTTTATATAACCTTGACAACAAGCTCCAGTCTGATCGATAATGAGAAGTAGTAGCTGAGATATTATAGGAAATTACATTATATCATCAAACCTTTTTAGAGACAAGTTTGTGTCTAGTCTTGCTAGAATATTTGTTGACATAACAAATAAAATGTTTTTAAATGCCAAAACATTATAATTGTCCTCGTCCAACATGTATTCAATAACTATCGTTTAATAAAGGATTGGTCTCGTATCTGGAATCATTTACATATATTTAAGGTGTGTAAAATAGTTTTAGGATGACACAAAGCACTATTGCCCTTCTGGTAGATTTTCTGGAGAGGTTCTATTGGGGGCGAATATATTATCAGCATATTTATTGACTTGTTTAAAACGTGATACAACATGGAGATATGAAATTATGAGTGATTTTATATTAAATGAGTTTAAGATGTAGATTACCAGATATTACCCTTTTAACCTGAATTTACTTATTGATGTTTTTGTGGTACTAGTTGTAAATTTGAAACGATACTGCATATACTTATACATATGGCTAACGAAAAAAGGGAATAGTGCTTGGTATCTGAAAATCTTGTAAAATACTTGCCAATTCCTGGATGAATGACATGGGAGAATGTGAAATCATCAAAATGTATTTCAAGCAGTGTAAACCATTTATACTAAATATGTACTGATGCTTGCTGATACACATGGTTGATTCAAAGTGACCAGGAAGAGATATAGCATGATCAAATAAACAAGTACAAGTGGAAAGCAAGTAGTATTTACAGGTATTTCACAGTACCTAACAGGAGCATGCTGTAAGGACTAAGAAAATAAGCAAAAACCTTTGTGCCCAGACATCACCCAGTAAAAGCGATAACCACTCATCAACCAGAATGCTACTGACTTATTGTACCTGTTTGATCGATCATGGAACACATCTTTCTGATCACTATACGTCACCCAGTTTATCAGTTTAGCATTAGGTAAGTATCTTGTGAATAGGACGTTTGCATCTAGAACTTATATGCTGTGTTGGTACAAGCATCTCTGTATTTTCAAGTTATGATCACGAATTGACAAAATTAACTCCATGAATAGTATGCTTACATCTGTATCATTCATTCAGTAGTCATTCATTCAGTAGTCATTCATTCAGTAGTCATTCATTCAGTAGTCATTCATTCAGTAGTCATTCATTCAGTAGTCAGTATCATCTAGGCTGATAGCAGAGTATCACTTGTTAAGGTAAGTGGAGTATTAAAATTTTTATTTTTTCAGGAGAGGAAGATAGTTATATTTTGTTCCAGTTATTAGCAGGCACTAATTATTTTTGTGATTTGTAGGGTTTGCAGGTCTGGAACAGGGTGATGAGAAAAATGTTAGTCATAGTTAGTGGAGGATATTGGTTATCTAGGATGTAGTCTCGGTGTTAAAATCTTAATTTTTCCTTGTTGTTTCAGGAGTTGAAGATATTTATATTTTGTTCCAGTTATTTGCAGCCACTAATTGTTATTGTGATTTGCAGGGTTTGCAGGTCTGGATCAGGATGGTGAGAAAAATGTTAGTCATAGTTTAGTGGGGGATGTCGGTTACTTAGGATGTAGTCTCGGTGGGATTAGAAAAGTTGGTAAGGAGGCAGCTGGTAGATATGAAGGTGCTGAAGATCACTAGGTACTCACGTGGAGGACATTTTTAGCCTCTAGTTGTGATTGGTAGGGCTTACGAGGATATTGGACGCCTCAGGCTGTATAGGGATATTGGACGCCTTTTAGCGCGCTGGGGATTGTAGGCCCCAAGGGAAGGAGTGAGTGTTGAGGTGAAAGTTGTCAGTGCAGAAGGTGATAATTAGATAGGGTAGCTTTTCATCAGTGTAGGGGCCTGCACCGGGCGGTCAGCACGAGTGCTACTCACAGATTGGAGATAGTGCGTATTGGATCTCCCCTCTAGCTGGGTAGCCACGCTGCGTAAGCTCTGAGTGCCCACGAGACAAAAGTGGAGCGGCCAACATATCAAATCAAATCAAATCAAAAAAAATGTTGAGAGAAAAGGGAAATCGAGGAGGGAGGAGGTCGCCTAGATCTCCGGCTCATCTCTGAGTATGATAAATGGAGTTGTTTCATTACTTGTGTGCATAACGTCATAGCAACCCATTGTTTGTTTGAAACAATGGGTAAATTTCCCTTCGACGCAGTGTATGTTACCGCCAAATTATTAGCTATTTTCAGTTTTTAGATGTAAAAGAAAAAAAGGATCATTTCATAATGAATAGGTTTTGGGGTTTCTGCTTAATTGAATAGGTTATCCCTATAAGTCCTTAAAGTTGATATGTACTAAAACTTATAACATATATAAAAATGATCTATGAATAAAGAAGGATAAGATTTTCAGAATATGAATAATATTCTTAAAATTGCCTTTATTGTTTATCAATATATTCTGAACCCAGCACACCAATTTAAAAAAAAGAATTGTTTTTACGAAGACCACAAGCTTTTTCTGTTAGAATATCAGAATTCTTTGGGTAAAAATGTTGCATCAATGTGAATCACTTTGTTGGGCAAATGCTGTGTAAATGGAATGAATGCAAATATTCGCTGATTTGAAAATAATATCAAAAAAAGATCTTTTCATAATAAGAATAAAAATGATCCATTGTATTGGCCCGTCAGTGAATGCGTTGGAAGTGAGAACTAAATGTGAACATTGAGTGAGTTGACAGAATTGGCTAAAGTTTTACAGGAATCAATACGTTTGTATTGAGCTTTTTATAAATTGGCCATTTGATGCGGAAATCACTAACATGGATGTTTTTACAACGTTGTAAAATTGTGTACATTTGGAGTGATATATCTTGGTCTAAATATGGTCTGTAGAAAGTAAAAAATGGAAGACAGTGGATTGGCGGTGACACACACCCCTGATATCATGGCGTCACAACTCCATTAATTATTTTACTCCAAGGTTGCAGAGAAGGGAAGATTCATTTTCATAAGCTAATTTTCTCCATGTTCTTTCCATCTCCTAGATATTTTCTAGAAATTGTCAATCGTAATAGCTGTATTTCTACCGGTCCACTTGTGTGCTGATGACGGTCAAAGGTTTCTGTAACCTTTGAAAGTAATGTAGAAATGTGAAAACAATGCTTCTCCAAAATATCATCACAAATACGTTACTGGACCTTCAAGTCAATGGAAAAAATGTTACATATTCAGGCCACAGGCCGTTACTCAGTTGGTTAGAGCGCCAGCTTATTAGCACCAGTTCATCTTTAGTGATACAAAGGTCGTAGGTTCGATCCCCATGCCGAGATTAAACTCACGATACAATTTCCTATATGAGCTGAGGCCCGTGCCTAAAGGGTTAACCCAATGTCCTGGTAAATCTGTGACAGGATGGGTTGTCAAGTTAAGGATCTGTGACATGACAATTCAATGAGGCAGCACTATAACTGCTACAAGTAGGTTTCATCACGAACTGATTGAAATAATGTTGAAGCTGATGAAACCCAAACAAGCAAACTCATCATATTTTCAGACGTTCCATGTTAAGTACGCAATTAATCAAACAAATCAACAATTTCCAATCACTATGATCTGAATTAATGATAGATCTATTAAATTGGTAAATACGATGGATGTGATCCAAAAAAAGATATATTCATGTGATAATTATCAAGTGATTTGGAATTGAATATTCAGGACAGTTAACTATCAGTTGACTTTCTCATTTTTCCTTTATGTATGCATTCCACATGTCTTCTACATATCTTTTTTACAAACTTCTGCAGATGATGTGTGTCCTGCATCATCAAACCAAACAATAGAAACAACAGCGACAGCCATCACAACACCTGCTCCCACCGTGCCCCCTGGAGGGAATGCATGCAGTATATACACCTGCTACAATGGAGCCACCAAGAAATATCTCAAAGGTCGAGACAAATGTGTTTGCTTATGTGCAGGTGACTGGCATGGTGAAAAATGTGAAGGTAATATATAAACTTCTTTTGAAAAATGCTTTGTTAGTACAATTTTAAATCAGGATTTTACTCAGGATTTTACTTATATCAGGAAATTACTGACATTTGGCATTAAAAGTAAAAATTGTCGATATATCACATGTTTGCACCTAAAATTACTTTTGCATTTGAAGGTTAATGCAGATAGTTTCATAAATTTCTATTTGAGTATAACATGACGTTACGTGACAAGATTTATTTAGGATATTACATGATTATGTTAAATGTACATTTAATTTTCAACAGAAAAGAAAAGTGAGACACGTGCATGTTGTTCCTGTCAATTCCGCACCCGTGAAGACTGGGTAAGTTGATATTCCCTGATATCCCCAGCGATATGGTAATGGGTTTGATTAGTGTGAAGGGCAAGTAACATACTCAAAATGCACTGAACATCACAGCATTGAGAATTGCCATTCGCAGAATCACTCAGCATACCCAATCTCTTCTGCCTCATCGTCTACAAAATGCATCTTAAACTATTAATAAACCTAACCTGGAAGCAATGGTGTACATATATAGATTTGTACCTAAAAGAACATTCTCTCCCAGATAATAGAGACTAATCACACATCAGTTTCTATGACCCTTAATATGAATAAGACGTAAGTAACTCATATATTCTCATATTTAACTTTATGTTTCAATTATAATACATTTGGCAATCAGTAGTGTGCAACAATGGCACTATAGCGGGCTTGAATCTAAAAACCAGAATTGGATCTACTGGTCACAAAGTATAATTGTTCTGTTATCTGTTATCTGTTATCTCAAGGGACGAAGTTTAGAGAGAGAACGACACACATATACTAATTTGTGGAATTATGCTTTATTAACATAAAGCACGGGTGTAAATCACAAAATCACAGAATTCGAATGTCTACTGACCCACCACTGACCGGTGGCCTCTGGTGGCATCTGGCAGGTGAGTTAGACAAGTGAGTTAAACCTGAGCATGAACAGCCCTCATGCTGGGATTAATGGAGACGTGATTCTGTTCACCACTAACCTCGGTTAAATAATATCTAACCTCTCATTAAAAAAAAGATTCCATGACAAAGGATTTGACCCACACCATAAAATTGGTAAAATAGATGCCATAGTAGTTGCAATGTTTGGCAGGAACTGTATCACTAAGTGAAATAATTCTAAATTCAAATCTACAGGCTGTCGCTGTGACTCTAACCCTATAAAGACATCTGGAATTATTCTTTAGTTACCCAACTACATTTATCTATGTAGTGGAGACAACACAGGTGCAAAAGGACGTTCAGTTGAGGACTTTATAAACAATTTTTTTGTGCTTTAAGAATGATGACATCAACTAATTTTCATCCTGTTACATATTCATTGACATCTATTGATCTCACCATGTCTCCACCATGTTTTGCTATAAATGGTAATTTTCATTCTCCAGATGAAAGATTCTCATATTGGTAATTTCATAAAGCTGATTGGGTACATTTCAAACTCCTTGCTTTCAATCAGAAAATCACTCCTGAACTATCCAAAATATGCAGATGACCATATAAAATTGTTTACAAACAGGTATAATGCTGCCGATGACTATTAGCAATTCAAATCCCAACTCTAAAATAATGCTGGAAAGATTATGTTTCCAAACATAACTCACGGTCACCAATCAAGAAAATATGAGATATGATACGTAAAATAAGTGAGAAGGGAGGCATTAAGATTTAACATATTAATGAAAATGGTCAATCTGTAACAAAAGGTCGGTGAATATCAAACAATTCCTCTTCTAAAAATTACACCCCAAACCTTTAACAAAACAACATAAAAATCTCGAATTCATCCAGAAGAAAATAAAGGAATATATGATGAATCTTTTCCACTTTCCAGACCCCAAAACAGCTTTAGATAAATCTAATAATGCGGCTCTGGGTTCTGATAAAAATATTATGATCAAATCTTGAGACATTTTTCTGATCTTTAGTTATCATATCTCATTGTACTCTTAAATTATGCAAAGAAAACTCTGAATCAGAGTGGGAAGCTCTAAACTAGATAACATTTAATATATCATAAATGGTACTACTGTGACATTTGCAACATATGTACATGCCCAAATAATAGTAGTAATTCGATCACTAATATATATATATATATATATATCTTTCTAAAGGTTCAGCAAATTATTATTAGCTGTAATGTTTGGAAATAAGGCACACCATTGCATCAGATAGAGTTATATATCAATGATTTGGGTTTGGGACGAGACTATCCATGGCCTGTGCATGGTCGCCAGTTGATGTGAAGAACAAGATTGCACAGTTGTGACAAATGAATCAAATGTAATTCCCCACGCCATTATATATATGCTATGCTCCCTGCTTGTTAATTATGGTAAAGGGTATGCTCCCTTGGATTGAGCTGAGTGCCCCCTGGTGGCGATCAGCCATCTTTGTTTTGTGCTCTGATACCAAGAATTGTATCTATTCTGTTGACACTATTACTGCCATAAAAGCTTTGTGTATTAACTAGATTGTTTGTTGTTTGGACAATAACACCTTAGTGGCGCCATGTAATCGTTTTCTTGTGAGATCCATTTTAAATTCATTCAGCATGGCTTAATATACTCTGGGGATGGATTTTAACTGCTATATTTTTACTTTATTTTGTAGTATTAATATAATGGTCGATCTAAAAAAAAATACAATTTACTTATATAGAGCTTAATATACTCCGTGGTTGGATTTTAACTGCTATTGAAACCAAATATCAGAGCCCACATTGGATCCTGAAAGTGGGCAATCTTTAATGCATTGTTTTAAATATGAAAATTGCGAAACTCGAAATATAAACTTTGAATTGTTTTAGAAATTGAGTTTCTATATCCCCCCAAAATAATTAAAAAAAGCAAAATTTTGTTAATTTGCCAATAGAGATGAGAACTGCATTTTCACAATTCCAGCCCTTTTGAATATATTGTTTGTGGTTAACCATCAATGAAAATGCAAAGTGTTTATGAGGTTTCAATGACAGATTTAATAAATTCTTATAATTATTATGATTTATTTCAGTGGGACAGTTTCTGGACATATTTGCGTGGTTCTTTTGCCAATAGGGTCAACCGATATTGCCGAGCGTCACCATCGAATGTTGAGAGATGTTGCAAATCAGCGCCACCTGATGGGTATGTGATTATATCGTTTGTAACAAATCATTGGAAATCCCATGAAATTGGGGTAGCAGAGCTTCAATATAATAATATATATTTGGGGAGCCAGAGGGGCCCACCATGTGCCCCCCGCATTATTCACTGCCACCTTATTTTTAACAATTATCAGGTCTCGGACTTAAAGCATTCATGAAACCTGGAAGGTTCCAGGCGATTTTACAGTGGTTTAAGGTATCTGAAAACAATATATGATCTTAAAATTGACCAAACTCCACCAGAGGGCGACATGGTGAACCTATCACCTCTGTACAAGGTGCCTTTTTGTGCTGGCTCACCACATCCACCAATTTTTATGTAACTGTCCGTCTTACTTATTTTTTTTCTTAAATTGTACTCAGATTGGTATATTATGATATATTTCACCCTTAATACAAAAGTTTATGCATATAGAAACAAATATTAAGAGAAATAAAACTTGGAACTACTTTCTCAACCGGATGAGCCATTTCCTGGGGTAGTGATAAGGCGGAACCACAACAAAGATGGCCGCTTTGTTTACAATTTGAATTCTTTTAATCCTTTATACTTTTCGTTGATCTAACCAGCAAAAAATTTTCAAATGTTAACAAATGAATTCTAATACATCTCAAGGCAACTTCATATTTAATATTAAGAGATGTTAATACGTCAATCACATTCACAACACACTGACAGTTCTTGAGCACATGGCCAGTAAAAGTAGGACCGGATGAATACTAATCTGGGTTGGCCAGAGGTAATAGTGTGAAAATTGACATACATACAGGCTATCTGTCTGAAATCCACTAAAGAACATCTGCCCTGAGAATTATGATTTTTTGTGACCACCAAGTACTGCCAGTACTAAACAGGAAGTGTGTTGTGTGACCTTGACCTTTGAACTGTCAGGGGGCTCTGTAAGCCACAGGAGGTGTTGTTTACCAATTGTCAAAATTGGAGCAACACATTTTTGGCCATTTTTTTTCACTATTTAGAGAATGAATTGGAAGATAACACTTGCCGTGATGATAGTGCCTTTTCTTGGCTTTCTTTTGGTGGTAAAATTATTAAAAACGGATGAATATTTATGAAGTTATAAATGAAGATAAATTTTTATTTTGTATATTATATATGTTTGCAAGTTTAAACAAATTCTATACAGCCCAGCTTTTAAGGTGGAATCCATGCAGCCTTTGATGTCTTCCCATTCAGTGGTGTGAAAAACCCTAAATTTCATCAAAGAGGGTCAAATCATAAATTTTACTGATACCAATTATCAGCATTCACAGTTTTGCCATTCAAAGTCCTTGTGATTTAAGGCCAAACCAGTGATCAAAGGGTTTAATGTCACTTTTTCAATATCATGGCCTTTAAGTTAAGGGGGATTCCGTGCAGCCTTTGAATCATGACTACCCTTTTTGACAGAAAGGTTTTCACATGCATAAGATACTTTTCAAATAAATAGTATACTTTTCCCATAAATGATATATCTTTCACAACCATAAGATATTTGTCACAACCATAAAATATTTTTCACAACCGTGAGTTATTTCATTGATTCAAATAATATTAAAATAATCTTATGTTGTTCTGAAGT
Organism: Amphiduros pacificus; assembly: GCA_949316495.1. Taxonomy (NCBI): domain Eukaryota; kingdom Metazoa; phylum Annelida; class Polychaeta; order Phyllodocida; family Hesionidae; genus Amphiduros; species Amphiduros pacificus. The sequence goes on along the minus strand of OX439001.1, from coordinate 48,885,970 downwards.
ATACTCCTGGCAATAAATTGATAAATTGTACAAAACATCTCCACCCTGTTTCCCAAGCTGGACAGGTACACAACTGGTAACTCATTAGGTGTTTACACAAGATCACAGACCAGCTAAACAAAGCTTGTTGACAAAGTGTTCAATTGCTGGTGTAGGTTTCAGCAGACAACTGATCAATTTTCAAATGCCACAGAAAGTTTTTAACAGTGAATATTTTGTGTACTACTACATAAAAGCACTGTTTAGGGTATAAACATTCATGTTATGTCAAGTTTCATGAATGCTTTAAGTTCCAGATATATCCATTGTTTCACTGCCTTGAAAACGTGCAAATGTGATATATACAGTAGAATCTATTTGATTAAAAAAGAGAAAATGCCATTCCCATATAGGCCACATGCATGAGGAGGAAGGAATACTTGCATCTAAGATGTCTGTGTTTATGTATACTCCAAATGCCTTATTTTGTAAAAATAAATATATAAAATTAAAAAGGAATTGCACACATAGCGGATATTCAAGGTTTCGTGACACAGGTAACAGGCACATTTACAAAGAATTAGGGTGTGTTTAAATGATATGTGGTCATGAAAGTGATACAAACAAACCCATCTCCCTGATGTCAATCAAAACCTACCTGCAAGGATTATTGCGTTTTACTGAAAGTGTCTAGTAAAAAAAATATTAATGTCTAGTACTATGTGGTCATTAAATATATTAGGCCTATAACAAAAGACAAACAGTGATAGAAAACAGGCATTTGAAAGCCAAATCATCCCAGGTACCTGATTGTCAGCAAAGCTTTACTAAGTAGGTCTTTGCACCAGATTAAATTTGTTGACTAAGGTATCAATGGTTGATTTCGATTTTAGCAATCTACTTTCAAATGTAATTTTTTATGCCACTAACATTCATGTTGAGGTAATATGATGGGTAATCAAATTTGATCACAATTATTGCAAAATTTAGGGCATAGACATGTTTTAAAATCCGATATCATGAACGCTTTCAATGATGAATCTAATTCCATGATAAAGGCAGATCGAGTTGTTGATGAAAAACACCTATTTGATACACAGTGACATTAATATAAAGCATTATTGTTATGGATGTATGTGTGTGTGTATGTGTATGTGTATGTGTGTGTGTATGTATGTGTGTGTGTATTCTAATGTATATATATTTGAAGGCAGGCTGTGGAAATATGTCTCCATCTCAGTACTGATTATATACCAGACTGTACCTGCTTCAAGATTGGGGCCTGAAACAAACTTGGTTAAACAGCACCCATTTACCAAGAATAGTGTTTCATTCCTTTTGATTGGATATCCTAGTAAATATCCTTCTAAATATTACATATGTCTTTGAAAGACGCAATTTGTCTCCGTGACAGACATTTTATCAGGCCTGGGGCATGTCTTCAAATTATATACCTATGAACTGGACAGATTTATGGCGTGTTTTCTTTGGGGTCAACTTTATCATCGATTAATTTGTTTATACTGCTTAATCAAAATATATTCTATTGCATTTACAGTTACTCCACCAAAAACCTAGATTACACCAGCCCGAACTGTATCTTACTGGCAACAGGGTTCCCAAAATTTAAGTCAAATGGAGTTCATGTGAACTTTTACACCGAAGAGTGTGGTGATCTTTGTTCATTCAAAGGGTCAACCAGGAGGAAAAGACAGCTTTCTTGTATGTATTTCTGACCAAATGTTATACGTTTATACGCATTATTTATTTGTATATAAGAGATATAATCAAGGTGAAATATGTCAAAAATATTTACTTTAGCTCATGGTTGAATAGAATATTTAAGAATAAATCCAAGAAGAGTTTTCATTCGGAACTGATATATGAACATTATGGAAACGTGTTTACATTTGATTGGCAAATAGTGAATGGCCAATAATGAATCGAATATTTTAAGTTATGAGCATTACAACATAGGAATATGTAATTCTCAAAATATATAAGTTTGTGATTTGAGATGGGTGGTAATAGATGATGGTATTTGACTGAATCATACCTGTTTCTGTAATGTTGCCATTGATCACATATTTACATAATCATATTGTTATATTACCTTCAATAAATATTCTGCTCTTTTGATATATTGTGAGATCCATATGCTAATCACAAAATGAAAGAGGACAAATTATCTTTATTATGAGGCTCAATATATATATATATTACTTTCATCACCAATAATTGAAAGTCATTTCTTTTTGTGTTGTAAGCCACCGTCCTGGGTCAAGATATACTTGTGAGCATAATGTCCGAGTCGCAGGCCAACATAAGCGCTGAGTTGGAGGAGTGTTGTGACTCTAGTATAGTGAATGTGTCTACTCCCACCATCTACGTACCAGAGGAGGACATAGTGACCTATTCCAACCCCACCATTGTCATTGTCAGTGTCTGTGCCATACTCACCATCATGGCCCCGCTGTGCACTTGTATATTTTTCAAGCGCTCAAAGTAAGTATTTCACTTTTTGGAGTGCTTACTACTCAAATATTGACAATTATATCATAACAATTCCCTTTAGGTAATCTTAATCTGTAACTTTGTAATATTTCTATAATATGCAAATGCTTTAAGTAATTTATCACTGTTTTTTTGGGTTCTTTTGTATCCAAATATTTTACAATATTTTCTGCAATCTTTGCATTATATTTTGAAATACTTTATGGCTAACTGTAAACTACAATTTTGAAGGCATCATCATATACATTTGAACTCAATAATTGATTCGGTTCAAAGTGTTTCATTACATTTCATTTTCATTGTATTTTCAGACATTTCAATGATAGGAAATCCACAAAAAGCATTGATCGATCATCTAGACCTTATGGAATATATCAACATATGCCAATAAGGATGGGGATGAGGTCGTGGAGGCCGTACTTAAACTTTTCATTTTATTCACCATATCGCCTGACGCTAAATGCACGATCATCAAGTTTGGAGCGAGCCAATGGGCAATACACCAACATGTTTGGAACAAGTCAGTCCTCTATGTATCAGAACAGGTTCAGGTTTTATGATCCAGTATCTCAAAATATATTTTTGAAAAAAACAAACTCGAACAAAGAGTAGCAATCAATGCAGCATTGATTATATGATGATATAATTTCATATTTTGTGTACTTTATAATCAAATACATGGTAAATGACTAATTCAATTATATTTGATCAGATCTTTGCTTTGGGGTGTGTCCTTGAGCAGTTATTTAATAGGATATTAAGGTTGTATATAATGATGAAGTAATACATATTTTTCATATTTTGTGTACTTTATAATCAAATACAGGATAAATGACTAATTCAATTATATTTGATCAGATCTTTGCTTTGGGGTGTGTCCTTGAGCAGTTATTTAATAGAATATTAAGGTTGTATATAATGATGAAGTAATACATATTTTTCATATTTTGTGTACTTTATAATCAAATACAGGATAAATGACTAATTCAATTATATTTGATCAGATCTTTGCTTTGGGGTGTGTCCTTGAGCAGTTATTTAATAGAATATTAAGGTTGTATATAATGATGAAGTAATACATATTTTTCATATTTTGTGTACTTTATAATCAAATACAGGATAAATGACTAATCCAATTATATTTGATCAGATCTTTGCTTAAGGGTGTGTCCTTGAGCAGTTATTTAATAGGATATTAAGGTTGTATATAATGATGAAGTAATACAAACAATATTTTTAAACATACATTTATATTGTCAATCAACTAACACAGCGTTGGTAGATCGTGAATGGAGGACAAATTAAAAAACAAACATTACAGAGGGCTTACTTGTTTATTCATGATTGTTAGACCCAATAAATGTACATCATTTGAAATTATCACCTGTTTTGATTAGCAGATGGTTTCTATAATGCCATATATGTTGCTTCCTCACTGTACTTTTGACGGAAGAGACTGACTACAAACTGACTTCTTGCAACACACCAACGCAAAAGATTTACATATCTAATCAAGCATATTGTATTTAACGAAGAGGCCTCTTTTTCATCTTTATAGACATAGACAATAAGATATGGAATGAAGACTCTCTGTTTTGTTTTTGTATTTAACTTCGAGTACAGTGACATCATCACATCAACCTTGATGTGTGATTAAGTCAAGTTGTGTCTCATCACTTTGCCCATTGCCACATATTGATTGAAGTCATGAGCACAGTTTGTGATTCATATGTCTCATTGATCATATGCATAATGACACATAAGGTAAGTGAGAGGCTCATGAAGGGGTAATCTGACTGTTAAGCCTTTCAAACATTTATTCATATAGAATTTCCTGTCAGTACCTCCTCTCTCATAGTTCCTTTCAAAATTTCATTTTATATGTGATAAAATACTTAGTATTATTTGATTGTATAGAAATGGTACACAAATTCATATTTTTCATAACTGAACAAAGTGAGATATAATCAGTGAAATAAGTTGTGGTTAGGTTTTGCCAGCTATCATCAACTCAAGAATTTGGCTGTCTCTCAGATTTGTTAATATTATCTTGGAGTATACATTACACTCCCAAGATATTATCAAATCCAACCGCTAAAATATTTTTCTATGTTAATGACACCTTGATATGGTTAATTTCCAAAGTGTACTTCGAAAATAATGGAGGCAGAATAACATTTGTATATTCTTGAACATGTTTCACTGTGCGATGCCACCGGGACCACTAAGATGATCTTAAGATATACCTGCGGGACACGCACGGTAGCCTGCCGAGTAATTTAAGATGATATGCTATGTTTAACAACTGGAATGACTAACAGAAACAAATTTAACAAGACTAGTATGATAACATGAGAATGTATAAGCATGCAATGGAAGTAAATAAAACTGTATGAAAATGAACCAAACAGATGATTATAACTAGCAGGGTGTAGGCTTCATGTACCAACACATGATCTGAAAACACAGATCAATGGCATGCATGCTGGAACATTACTCGTACACCTTCATAGTTGGAAACTACGCCCCCTCGCGATCTTAAGCAGGATTCCACTAGTGATAAAATGAAGGGATGAAAATGAAGGAATACAGTGAGATGAGTATCAGCGTAATGTAACATGCCGTAGATTTGAGATGTTGATGGGCACCGGGCACCGGCCATGTAGTAAACTTAAACATCCGCCGGGTCACATTTGCGCCGATTTCAGTAAAGATGCCCGGCCGATGGGTATTTTTTACAAAATCGGCAGGCAGTTCAGATTGCCGTGCGGGCACCGGGAGATCATCGGCCACAATTGGGCATCTTTAAGACGTCGGGCGGGTCATCGGGAACTTTTATCTGCAACAAAAAAGTTGCCGGCGTTTCCCCGATGTCTTATCAGCAAATACCATCTTAAAGTACACGGCAGGGTCCCGGCAGTGTCCCGCACGGACATCGGCAGATTATCTTAGGGTTACCGGTGGCATCGTGCGGTGAAAATAGGATTTTTTTTTATTTTATCTGTTCAAAGGCCATTGTCAGATGATCTAACGGGTTCCCTGCGATATAATATAGACGTCTTAAGGATGTCCTACAGACGTCTGTCAAATAATAATAATATCTTTATTTCGCACATAAAAACATGGCAATTTGGGAACTATTTACAATGGAAAGTGTGTTTACAAACATTAATTGACAGTTATATCATAAATTACATCAATTACATCGTCATGACTTAAAATATCACATACTCTAAAACCATCTCTAATTTTAATCATCTCATTCAGAACACTTATATTGCACATCAATGTTTCATTTACACCTGAGTGCCATTGCTGACCAATGCATTGTGGCATACATCTCATATCAATATTATAATTAAAAACAATATCACAATAATTAATAGAACTGTTCGACCATGGATTTAGAATAGCAATTTTAGCCACACTACTCAGTACCGGCGATTTGTGATCCATGGCCTTCTGTATAAATTTCATAAACCTCTGCCTCAAACTCAACTCAAGTGGCACACTGTTGGACAGTAGAGCCACCACATCACAATGTGTGAGAGGCGATAATTTCCATACTTTCCTTAGAGCTTTTCTCCAAGCCACACATAATTTTTTCACTTCTTTACTTTGGAGTGACCACAGAGGAGCACCATAAAAAGTACAACAATATTGTTTTAACAGTTTGAGACAGACGTCTTTAGGATATCTCACAGACGTCTGTCAATGAGACAGACGTCTTTAGGATATCCTGCAGACGTCTGTGTCATTTCATCTTGCATGTGCCGTGCGGTGCCCTTCAATAATGTGACCATGGCAACGGCATGTCTCAGATTGTTGCTGATAAACTCCCCGGCGCCTGGCAGATTGGGAAGTCGGCCGATTGTTACTTCCCGGCCGGCGCCTGGTGCAAATGTGACTGAGGCATTAGATGCCACAGATGTCTGTATGATATCCTAAAGGCGTCTGTCTCATTTGACAGACGTCTGTAGGATATCCTACAGACATCTAGATCATTACCCAGATTTAAACCTCAGTCACATTTGCACCGGTTTCAGTAAAGATGCCCAGCCGATGGGTATTTTTTACAAAATCGGCAGGCAGTTCAGATTGCCATGTGGGCACCGGGAGATCATCGGCCACAATTGGGCATCTTTAAGACGTCGGGTGGGTCATCGGGAACTTTTAGCTGGAACATTAAAGTTGCCGGCGTTTCCCCAATGTCTTATCAGCAAATATCATCTTAAAGTACACGGCAGAGTCCCGGCAGTGTTCCGCAGGGTCCCGGCAGTGTCCCGCAGGGTCCCGGCAGTGTCCCGCAGGGACATCGGCAGATTATCTTAGGGCTGCCGGTGGCATCGTGCGGTGAAAATAAAATTTATTTCATGTGTTCACAGGCCATCGTCAGATGATCCACCGGGCTCCCTCCGATATCACATAGACATCTTTAGGATATCCTACAGACGTCTGTCAATGATCAAGACGTCTTTAGGATGTCTTTCAGACGTCTGTCAAATGATCTAGACGTCTTTAAGATATCCTACAGACGTCTGTGCCATTCAGTCTTGCACGTGCCGTGCGGTGCCCTTCAATAATGTGACCACAGCTACGGATTATCTCAGATTGTTGCTGATAAACTCCCCGGCGCCCGGCAAACTGTGAAGTCAGCCGATTGTTTTTTTTTTTTTTTTGTAACAACTTTATTAAGGAATTTACAATATGTGTCACTAGCTGAAATCTATGCTTATACTCCATCCAAGAGATTCATATAAAAATAGATATTTATTAAACTGTTCTAATATATTTTTGTTACTGTATACAGTGAAGTTGATTGTAACTTTTATCTCAATTCATATAAATACTTGTAGAAATCAATGTTGTTTTCATTGTGTAATCGTTGCTTATATATATATATAATATTTGGATAATAAAATGCAATAGTCTAGTACATCAAAGACTTCATCCTCTACTTGGAATCCAAATAAAATACTTTACTGTAAGTCTTTATAGTTTTGTGGAATTATAATCTTACTGGTATGATTCCACTAATTGAAAAATGATAACCAGAATTCTTTTACCTTTGGACAGAAGAGAAAAAAATGTCTAATATCGTCAATTTCATCACAAAAATTACAAACTGATGTATTCTCAATTTTCCAGATGTAAAGCTTTTCTTTACATGGGATGATTCGGTGTATAATTTTGTATAGGAAGCTTTGTAGCAAAGTATCATGTGAAATTCTAAATGATGATGTGAAGATCATCAAATGTGTTATTTAATTCAGGATAGTCAGTTTTCCATAGAGCAAAACATGCTGGCTCTTGTCTTATACAATTAATAAAATACCAGCATATTTGGTTGCAAGTAATTTTTGATAGATAAAATATTTTGTTCTTGGCATCTACAAATGCAATATCATCAATATTTTCAAACGTATATTTTCTTGTTTGACTAATCTTTTTACGCCACTCTGATGGAATACTTTGCCTCACCTGTAGAGCATTTAGAAAATTACATTTTTGATCATACTTGTCATTGAGTTCTTTTTGAGACACAAATTCTCCTTTGTCATTTATTAAATCACAAATTCTTTTAACGCCATGCTGTCTCCATTTATCACACATATATGCTTTCTTATTAATTAGTTATATACCTGTTTTGCCAAATAGTTTGGCTTTGGATTTGTAATGGAGTAGCATGTACATCTGGTATTCTAAGTAAGTCTGACCAGGCATTGTGTACATCCTGATAGAATTTGGAAAATGACTGTTTTAATGGTTCTTGATTAAATGAAAAATATTCAGAGAAATTAGATATTTTCAAAAATTCGGCAGGTGCGGCTTTCCATTTTTGTTTATTACCTGTTGTCAAATCTTTTTACCCATAAAGCTTTCAAGGCTTTTACTTTCTGTTCAAAATCTTATAATTTTAAACCACCATTCTGAATTTCTTGTGACATAACACTATATTCGGCTGATTGTTACTTCCCGGCCGGCACCCGGTGCAAATGTGATTGAGGCATAAAGATGCCCGGCCGATGGGTATTTTTTACAAAATCGGCCGGCAATTCAGATTGCCGTGCGGGCACCGGGAGATCATCGGCCACAATTGGGGATAGAGATTATTATACCCTAGAAATACAAAAATTACTATGCCACAGACTCAAAGAAGTTGTTCAAGAAAAACCTAAACAGATTTCAGTTTATAAAGGTTTCCACTATATCTACACAAATTGCTCCTACTGTGAAGATAAAACTGTAGTGGCTGCATTCGCACCACAAGGACGTGTATATTCTGACTGCCTGACAGTCTTCTTCTGCAGAGCTATATGCTATTTATTTTGCCAAAGATCAAGTGGAAACCTCCAATTCAAAGTCAACTTGAAAATCTATTTAAAGCAGAGAATTGGGGAATCCACAAAGACAAAAAGTGCCGGAAAGATGCATCTTTTATTATTCCTTTTTCAATAAATTTTCTATTATATTCATTTCAATGGGGGAGTAATGTTAGGTTGGGTTCAATGCACAGTTTAACATTGACTTAAGAGACCACATTCACTTGATTTTGGTTCATTTAAAGTGTGATGTTTATTGTCTGTTCATATACCATTTGCAATTGTAGCATTTATTATAAATATCTTTGACATTTATATCTATATCGAATATATTGATTATATTTGCAATTATATTGTTTATTGTGTGCTTTTACACATCATTCATTTGGCTATACAATTATACAATAATTTTACTGCTATTGCAATATTTTTTTAAACATTTCAAAATGGCTTTTAGTCATTTAGTATGTCGATGTGCCATTAAGAATCCATTCAGTCATTCTATGAATTCTTGGAACTAGAAGTTAAATCTAGAATTAAAAGCATTTAGACAAAATCAATAGGTTCCTGGTACAGGTATTTGGTGACAAATTTAAATCTTCTACAAAGCATGCATCTGTTATAGATGGCAAATGTGCTATTTACCATTTGCGTAACCATGGAAAGTTTATATTAATCTTTTTTCCATCTCATTATTATTATTTTTTGAAAGTATTCTTTCGAGAATATTTTCCAAAGAAAAATGAATAAATAATATAAACACTGCACAAAACGAAATTTACAAAGGAAATGGGTGAGTTTTTTTATTCACTTTGATTTGACCCACATATAAAGCCTTTGTCCCAGACAAGCTTCTATTCGTTGTTGAGTACTGACATTCTATAATGCATCATTGATGCTGGCTGATAGAATAAACCATCATAACCCCTGCATAGCATTTTGCACTTTGCATTATCCTGGATAACATAGTTTCTGTATTGTCAACTCCTTCATATTATCTCATCTTGTTTCACACAAACGTCCTTCAGTTGGTTATCTTATTGAAGTGTTTGATGTCCTGTTATACATGATTCTCAAGATTTATTTTAGATCGTATTTTGAAGTCTCTGAAATGAACACGGATAACGCATAATCTAATGAATCGTTGGTATTTCACAGAAAACGCTAAGGGCAACCAACCATAGCCCAATAAATCAACCATTTTTGCGTAGCACACTTTCTAACTATTATGGTCAAATTTAAATGTATGCAAAATAGTGTTAAGAGAGTATTGTGGCATTTATCATCATGTATGTATGTGTGTGTAACTTGTTGTTTCAACATATAACAACCATATATAAACATCAAAACTAATCAAACACCATATAGTAATAGTTAGAGGACCTCTTGGTGTTCCTGAATTTCTCCCGGCATATCTTCAGCTGGTCTGACATTCACAGCTTGTTGATCTTCTTGGTCTGGCATCGGATACATGCGGTCAATCACTAGAAAATGGTATAATTAATACTCAACAAATAATCATCCATAACTTGACATTCACATTAGGTCCATGCACAATTTAACCATTTCTTTAGAATTTGACAATTTCTTGACTATTATGATCATATTGTAATCTCTTTAATTGAATTACTATAAAGGGCAAATAAAAGTTCCCATCTTGGTTTACATATTTCGATGAAGTTTTGTTCTCATAAACTGTCCACATCTTTTAAGAAAAAGAACTCTATTATCATAACTGTAGGTTCATAGTAGGATCACATTATCTAATGCGCTGAGATAGCGACCTGGATTTTGACCGGTATAAAAGCAGGAATCCACTTACTTATGTCAATAGGTTCGCCAATAAGGAAATCAATGATGTCTTCCAGCAAGGCTTTGATATTGAGAAATTCTGCTACTTCATCTGGTATCATATCCAGAGCATCTCCAGCCTAATCAACAACAGGGAAGGTCATTCTTTGTCAGAGTTTATTTGTCAGAGTTTATTTGTCAGATTTGATTTATTTGTATTGGTGATCTTTTTAGCACTAGTTTTGCTATATCAAGTGGATAGAAACCTGTCACTGGGACTAAATTCCCTACTCATTTCGAAGAGTGACTAAGGATCTTTCTTTTGTATTATCACATAGACATCATGATAACAGAAACCAAGGCTTTTGATAACCAGCCCTGGGACACTGGCTGGAATGGAAAACAACTAGTAGCAGATATCTCTCTTTCTTGACCATGTTGTATAAGAGAAGCACTTGTCCCAATCGAGATTCAAACCCCAGTCATTTAGCATGAGTGACAGATGTTTTTCCAAATGAACCACCCCTTATTTACATTCAACAAAGTAACAGCAATATAACAATGATTGTGAGTGCTCACTGGGCTTTCTTCAAAGAAGAGTCGTTTGACTCCTTCCAGGAATATCGCTCGCACCATATCCTTTACCAATCGGTTGCGTTCAATCTGAATGTCATGTTCTAAGTCCTGAAAACAATTGCATTTGTTGAGAAGATAATGTCTCTTTAAAGTGGATTTCATAAAATAATTACATGTTATTTCTGAGTTGTTTTTCTATTTACCTTTAATATGGCAGCCTTATAAGCGGCAAGGTTCTGGTTTCCTTCTGCTTTGATTTTCTTTTCCAGAGTGTAGATGCATGCATCAAGAATCTAAGAATAGTGATTTACTAGAGTCATACATTGCAAAAATTATAAGGATTTTAATAAAATTGTAATGTAATGTATATCTTAGAATTAGGCGAATCATTAAATTAAGATTTATTCATTACTGTGTGAATTGCAATGTACAAAACTGCTACTCCAAAATAGACTATGAAATCCAAACCTTGAGCATTCTCTTCTCGGTCTTAGCCTTTATCTTATTTGGGTTGACATGACTGAATACTTCTGGATAAGCTGCTTTCATATCTGAGAATGGTTTTACTAGAGCCCTACTGAAGGCCGTAATATCCTTGACATAACCACCAGTTCTTGGGATGGCGTCCAGTGTGAAGGCAACCTTATCAAATTAAACCAACACGGACCCTTTATTAATCAATTATATTTCTATTCTTTTTTTTATTTATTCAAACACATGAGCTGATTAGTAAATAGAATTGTTATCAAATTACTCGGGGATTAAATCATGAGCTTCATATACCTGCTGTGGGTCTCCATTAATATCAGTGACAGTGGTTTCAAAGGTAACCTTGACTGAATCAAATCCATTCTTGGCCTGTTAATGAAAAGAGTACACAGGAATGATAAGCCTATTTCTGATTTTTCATAAATAATTTTTATACATTGAAACTTTCTATTTTTTCCACCACAACATATACTTATGGTTCGTGACTGGATTCGTGGGTGACCTTTTTGTGAGAATATTAGCTAATTGTGATTGCCTTAAAAAGATGTAAAGTGCAAGCTTTGGCCACATGCCGTTTTAGCTAAGATGTCCCACTGGCCACTGTCTGAGGTATTTAAACAATACGGCCTATAAGGACTAGTTCTAATTCAAGCCAGGATAAACAGGCTCGGTTCAATTGTGGATACTCACACAAGTTAATGCTTTGGGTATAATGTTATCCTTTTGTGATTATAACATTGATTAAGAAAACCAGTTGATTGAGAAAACTCATTACGGGAGCCGATTTGATCTCATGTGTTTATCCATCAATCACACTATCCCAGTACATATTTCAAAGAGATATGATAATTAAGGTCTATAATCCACAATGAAAAAACTGGGACAGACTTATGTTTTTTTGGCTTAAACGTGTTCAAAGTAATGTTATTTGTTAATTTAGCACAGAAAAAGTAAACTTAACCAGCTAGTCTTAAATTTTTATAATTTAAATTGAACCCGTTATAATGGTAGTTAAAACGGGTGCGACTCAGTTTTTGCAGCTGGCGACCAATATCAAGTCTTTATATTTTCTTTATTTAATGTCATCCAAAGAATAATCAATCTTTTGGGGGATATTTTAGATATGATCATGGCATAAAATATGAATTATCACTAAAAGAGTTTGTCCGCCATGTGTGCTGTAGGAGCCGAAGGCAGTTACGTAAATATAAATATAAGTTCTCTCCAAATGCTTCAAACTGATTGTGGATTGTAGACCTTAAGGTAAGAAGAAAACGTCATATATCTCTTGTCATTCAGTGTGCCCGAATGAATAAATGGATAACAAAACCAAATTGAGGAAATTTTTTTGTCCTTCTTCCGGAAAAAATGAATAAAATAGACAGCTTGAGAATTGTTTTCTGGACGTGATGGATGCGAGCAAGTTATAACTGCAAGGAATATACTCACTGGAGCCTCAAAGTTGTGCACAGCTTCCTTGAGGTAAGGAGAAACATGCTTATCCAGAAGTCCACCCAACTGGGATAGAAACTTATCTAAAAGACAGGAATCATTATGTCTATTCAACCAAACCATGCACAAAAAGATGTTATTACTAAGCATCATAAGACAATACATTCTCTTGCTAATAGGAATATACTACACAGGTGACTCGGGTTCCAACTATTATCTTAGAATTAAAATAATCACATTTAATAAATATATCATATCAATGCATAGAAATTCATATTTAATGATGATTCCTATGTTGCATGATAGGTTTCTTTGTAATAGGAGTAAGGATATATAGTTGGAACACAGGCCTATTGTGCTCTATGGTAGACATATCTAATTCACTCAAGGTATATTCATATAACTCAATCCTATCATAAATAAATCTTCCTAATTCTATCAAACTTACTGGGATCTCAAAATATTTGAAAGACTCGTGCAAATATGGTGTGACATGCATATCCAACAAACTGTAAATTTTCTGAGACGATGTTGCTGTAAATGTCAAATATTGTTCCTGTATAATATTAAAAAACAAACGTCTAACTTCCAGATGATATATCAATTTGTATACCTTTGACTTTGTCCTTGACTGTATTTTTTATTCCCACCAATTTGATGACTGACGATTTTAGCTTGGGTTCTAATGTGTTCTGGATGGCTACGGTGGCTTGCTCCATCTTACCCCAGGCAGGGTCTGCCAGCCCCTTAATAGCACTCTCAATAGCAGATGAACTCTACAAATGAATTAAACAATAAGAACTTGACTTGTTTCCTGTAGCAAGTTCAAACGGTTTGCATTTGGCTTATGTCATGTTCGCGGGAATATGTTTATGTCAAGACTACATTTTCTTTTTAAATAAAACATCCAAACATATGCAGAACTTGGTGTTTGTTGATAAATGTCACTAATTAGTGATAATAAAGAGAAATCAGATAATCAGTCAGTCGTGTTCACACCAGTTCATGTTTGCAATTTCACACGAATATTAACTAACGTTTTATCAATATCAAAACAGGTAAATCATATCAAATAATTACCTTAAATGCAGCGGTAACCCTAAGTTTAAATGGTCCCTGCAGCTCGCCCAGCATGTCATTGATGATTGGACGGCCCACATGTAACATTAGCATTGTAACTAAGACCTGAAGAAAAACAATCCAAAGTAGCCATTAAAGGGGAATAAGACTCAGTAAAACCTATATTTTGAAATAGAATAAAATTAAGATTATCCAGGATTTTACCTCGCTGTTGGGACCCTCTCCGTCATAATTTTTCAGTGTAGAGAGATCCGTTTTCATGTCTTTCACTGTAGAATCAAAGGCCTTCCCTTTCACACCCTTGTGATCTCGATCTGTAGATAATAATAATTATAATACCGCCTCACTTTATATCTATGGAAGCATTTGATCTAATTTATTATTTTTAGTCTATAAGGTTAAACTCTATTTAAATACATTTTGAGATATATCAAACCAAATGGCCATTTTGTGCAATATATTTTTAATTTGTTTCTGAATGTCTGGCTCTACTTGACAAGGGGCCACACCAGAAACATGATTTTGTTCAAATCAATGATATTTGAAATACTGGTTCACTTGAAGGGAAGTCTATTTTCACTTTATTCTGATATGGTTTATATTACTATGATTTATCGAAATGGTATAACAATAAAGAGAAGATATAAAGTTGGACACCGCTTAATGCACTTCCCTTTTGGAATAGATATTGAAAGCATGTAAAGGATCTTGTGTATACATATGAATGCATCAGATCGATAATGTATCAGAGCCGATTATTGCGACTTGGAACAAATGATAAAATGAGTGGATTACAGATGATGATGTTCTCTTACCTTTTGCCCTATCAGTACAAGCCCTCATGAAGTCCAACCAAGCCCTCCTTTCATTCTCGTGCTCTTCCCCAACATCCTCTGGTTCCACGGCTGATCCACCAAAACATCCACACGTGGGCTGTATGCATATCACAACATAATTTACAACACGATCCCTTGATTTTATTTCATCTGGCATACAATTATATATATATATACAATATCAGAATACCTCATGATAAAACAAAGAATACAATAAATAACAAAAAAAATAGTAAAAGTTTATAATCAAGAAATTTTACATACATTTTTACTTTTATGTAGTTGGAATATGTAGTTGATTCTTGACTGGTGTGTGAGGGCCCAGGAGTACTGCGAGTATCCGACTGGATCGGTCTCCTCATCTGCAGCATCTAAAAAGAATCATTTCCTTCATTTTCCATATTGACAACCTTTTAAAATTGTATATACACTTGTAATAACTAACTGCAAAAGCTTCCAGGTATGTTTAACCTTCTGCACCGGCTACCTAGAATCTAATACCAACTACACTGACCTCTGAGTATCTAATACCAACTGCACTGGCTTCCAAGAATATAATACCAACTGCACTGGCTTCCAAGAATCTAATACCAACTGCACTGGCTTCCAAGAATCTAATACCAACTGCACTGACTTCCAAGAATCTAATACCAACTGCACTGGCTTCCAAGAATCTAATACCAACTGCACTGGCCTCCTAGAATCTAATACCAACTGCACTGGCTTCCAAGAATCTAATACCAACTGCACTGGCCTCCTAGAATCTAATACCAACTGCACTGGCTTCCTAGAATCTAATACCAACTGCACTGACCTCTGAGAATCTAATACCAACTACACTGGCTTCCAAGAATCTAATGCCAACTGCACTGGCTTCCAAGAATCTAATACCAACTGCACTGGCTTCCAAGAATATAATTCCAACTGCACTGACTTCCAAGAATCTAATACCAACTACACTGGCTTCCAAGAATATAATACCAACTGCACTGACTTCCAAGAATCTAATACCAACTGCACTGGCTTCCAAGAATCTAATACCAACTGCACTGGCCTCCTAGAATCTAATACCAACTGCACTGGCTTCCAAGAATCTAATACCAACTGCCCTGGCCTCTGAGAATCTAATACCATCTACACTGGCTTCCAAGAATCTAATACCAACTACACTGGCCTCTGAGAATCTAATACCAACTACACTGGCCTCTGAGAATCTAATACCAACTACACTGGACTCTGAGAATCTAATACCAACTGCACTGGCCTCAGAGAATCTAATACCATCTACACTGGCTTCCAAGAATCTAATACCAACTGCACTGGCCTCCTAGAATCTAATACCAACTACACTGGCCTCTGAGAATCTAATACCAACTACACTGGCCTCTGAGAATCTAATACCAACTGCACTGGCTTCCAAGAATCTAATACCAACTGCACTGGCTTCCAAGAATATAATACCAACTGCACTGACTTCTAAGAATCTAATACCAACTGCACTGGCTTCCAAGAATCTAATACCAACTGCACTGGCCTCTGAGAATCTAATACCAACTACACTGGACTCTGAGAATCTAATACCAACTACACTGGACTCTGAGAATCTAATACCAACTGCACTGGCCTCCTAGAATCTAATACCAACTGCACTGACTTCCAAGAATCTAATATCAACTGCACTGGCCTCCTAAGATCTAATACCAACTACACTGGCCTCTGAGAATCTAATACCAACTACACTGGCCTCTGAGAATCTAATACCAACTGCACTGGCCTCCTAGAATCTAATACCAACTACACTGGCCTCTGAGAATCTAATACCAACTACACTGGCCTCTGAGAATCTAATACCAACTGCACTGGCCTCTGAGAATCTAATACCATCTACACTGGCTTCCAAGAATCTAATACCAACTGCACTGGCCTCCTAGAATCTAATACCAACTACACTGGCCTCTGAGAATCTAATACCAACTACACTGGCCTCTGAGAATCTAATACCAACTGCACTGGCTTCCAAGAATCTAATACCAACTGCACTGGCTTCCAAGAATATAATACCAACTGCACTGACTTCTAAGAATCTAATACCAACTGCACTGGCTTCCAAGAATCTAATACCAACTGCACTGGCTTCCAAGAATCTAATACCAACTGCACTGGCTTCCAAGAATCTAATACCAACTGCACTGGCCTCCTAGAATATAATACCAACTGCACTGGCCTCCTAGAATCTAATACCAACTGCACTGGCTTCCAAGAATCTAATACCAACTGCACTGGCCACCTAGAATCTAATACCAACTACACTGGCCTCTGAGAATCTAATACCAACTGCACTGGCTTCCAAGAATCTAATACCAACTGCACTGGCCTCCTAGAATCTAATACCATCTACACTGGCTTCCAAGAATCTAATACCAACTGCACTGGCTTCGAAGAATCTAATACCAACTGCACAGGCCTCCTAGAATCTAATACCAACTGCACTGCCCTCCTAGAATCTAATACCAACTACACTGGCCTCTGAGAATCTAATACCAACTACACTGGCCTCTGAGAATCTAATACCAACTGCACTGGCCTCCTAGAATCTAATACCAACTGCACTGACTTCCAAGAATCTAATACCAACTGCACTGGCCTCCTAGAATCTAATACCAACTACACTGGCCTCTGAGAATCTAATACCAACTACACTGGCCTCTGAGAATCTAATACCAACTGCACTGGCCTCCTAGAATCTAATACCAACTACAATGGCCTCTGAGAATCTAATACCAACTACACTGGCCTCTGAGAATCTAATACCATCTACACTGGCTTCCAAGAATCTAATACCAACTGCACTGGCCTCCTAGAATCTAATACCAACTGCACTGACTTCCAAGCATCTAATACCAACTGCACTGGCCTCTGAGAATCTAATACCAACTACACTGGCCTCTGAGAATCTAATACCAACTACACTGGCCTCTGAGAATCTAATACCAACTACACTGGCCTCTGAGAATCTAATACCAACTGCACTGGCCTCCTAGAATCTAATACCAACTACACTGGCCTCTGAGAATCTAATACCATATACACTGGTCTTCTAGAATATAATGCTAACTACTCTGGTTTCCTGGAATATAATGCTAACTACTCTGGTTTCCTGGAATATAATGCTAACTACTCTGGTTTCCTGGAATATAATGCTAACTACATTGGCTTCCTAGAATCTAATACCAACTGCACTGTCTTCCTAGAATCTAAAACCCATTGCACTGGCTTCCTAGAATCTATAATATCTGTAATCTGTAATACCCACTACATTGTCTTCCTAAAAATGAATATTCACTACACTGGCTCCCCAGAGTGATTTAATACCCGAACACTATAATTCCTGGCGGGTAACATTTCTGTATGAACATTATCATTTGATGTGATAATTCCAGCTCAAGAACTATATCACAGGATTAGATGTAACGTGTATATGATTTAGAAATATCAGACACTGAAAGTTAAATATTCATTATCAGCAAAGACTGTTTTTTCATTCAACTAATAAGAGTGGTTGCCATGTTAGGAGATATTGATGATAAGGGATTTTAGGAGTGGTTTCGTGTTTAGAATTGTTCAAAGTGTCAAGTCTACTGTCAGCACCACACGATGTTCTGATTTAGCGATCTATTTTAGTGGTCTAATTTTAATATAAATAGATCCTACTAACTGAGACTGCTCTTGAGATTGTCCCATTGTTTCTGATAATACTGCCTTGGCCGATCTTCCACATCATATCCTCCCATCATAATGGTTCCTTTTGATTTCTTTCCTCCGGAAAAATCCTAAAACATTAAGCTTTTGTGTTGTGAAACTTATAAATTGATTTATTCCAATTTTTTATTTCATGAACGACGTGATAAGAAAGAGATATTTAATGTTCCATTTGAAATATTTTGATGATTACGAGCATAGCAGTGTTTGAACGGCATTATATTTTACCAAAACTGGCAATAGTGGTAAATTTCTACAAACCAACTAGATTTAGGTCAGTAACATTTCATTTTTCAGACAATTAGAATCTTTAACATCATGGACCTTCCATTGGTTTAATTCAAACATAGATATACCTTTTCATTGCTGTAGTAATCAATATTATAATCCTTTCTTTCCACAAAGTAATATTGTTTCCAACTTCCAAAGTCCCCCTGTCCCTTTCCAGACTTCATGTAGGCAGCTCCTTTGAACATCTTGGGTCTTTCCACTGCTGTCCACTATAAGTGATTCATAAGTTGTTGTTTATTACAATGTGGTACACACTCTGTCATGTCCAAAATGACACTGATTTCATCACATGTCTAAGTTATGCCAAGTTAAACAAAATACTGCTCTTGGTTTAAGAAAACATGACAGAATCAGTGTCTTATCTGACGGGAAATCAGCCATATTATTAACCGCCTTTCAGCAATAGGGGCACAGAAGAGGTGCCATTAGAGTACAGTTGAAAATATCATTTACCAAGTTTGGTTGGTGCCCTTAAGTCTGGTGGTTTGTATAAACCTACAAAACTTGTCCTTAACGGGCCAAAGAAAGATAGAAGATTGAAAGTTTGGATTTGAATGTAGTGAATATCACACAAATGTTATGATAATTCACATGTTTGTAGAGCAACTATTTCCAAGCAATGATTTTAGTTATTGTTTTGATAAATTAATACAATAAATATTAGTTTTAAGATGTAGAAAAGAATAAACCAAGACAGATCAGATTTAGAAGGGTCTTTGAAGAAGATATATTTTGTGAAACCGACCGCAGTTTCCTCAATTAATAATGTCTAACTTAAGGTCTATAGTCCACAATCAGTTTGAAGCATTTGGAGAGAACTTCGTGTGGTCTTGTATATTTACGTAACTGCCTTCCGCTCCTACAGCACACATGGCGGACAAACTCTTTTAGTGATAATTCATATTTTATGCCATGATTATATCTAAAATATCTCCCAAAAGATTGATTATTCTTTGGATGACATTAAATAAAGAAAATATAAAGACTTGATATAGGTCGCCAGCTGCAAAAACTGAGTCGAACCCGTTTTAACTACCGTTATAACAGGTTCAATTTAAATAATAAAAATTTAAGACTAGCTGGTTAAGTTTACTTTTTCTGTGCTAAATTAACAAATAACATTACTTTGAACACATTTAAGCCAAAAAAACATAAGTCTGTCCCAGTTTTTTCATTGTGGATTATAGACCTTAATGTGGTATTGTGAATGAGAGATTTAAAATCTATCTTAATTTTTCCACAATACGATACATTCCAGTAAGACTGATATTTCACAATTAAAAACCATTAATACAATTTATCTTAAATTGCATTACAATTGTGACAAAAACCCCACAAACAAAGTCACTTGTGAATAACTCAGTGACTTTTGAATATTTCAAGTTAACCATATGTGTGAGATCTGAGTGATAAACTTACTGTTCTATACTTCAACTTCCGCAGTGTCTTTGGTTCTTTCTTGCCCTCAGCTTCCGCTGCTATTTTGTCGAATAGTGCTTTGCCAAAATTTATAGCATATGCTTTACCAAAGGATTCCAAGAATTCCAAACCCTTGTCTGAAATTAGTAGTGTTTAATTACACAATAAAGTAACTATCAGGACAAAGATAAGTATTACTCCGACATAGATTAACTTCCACTGGATCATTAAAGCAATATAAATTACTGTTTTTTTGTGGAAAAAATATAGTGAATATAATATTTTGTTACATACCCTGCAGCTGCTGCTGTCTTTCAGCGGTAAACGGATTGCTCATCATCTTGAAGATTAAGAAGTTTCGAGACAATAAAACTAATAATGTATAGTTCTCAAGTCGTCTGAATATTCCTCAACATGAGATGACATTATGTATTGCATTGTTGTTGAAATCACCATGACTTCGGTCGTGCAAACAGAGTCTTTATCACTCCTTATCACACTGATACCGGCACCTAATGCCAGAAAGTTGATATTGTTTGAGATATCACAAGACAATCTATGCATGTGACAGCATGCCTCACAATAGGTAGTGTGATATCCAATCTGTTTTGGCGGTTTCGAAACCTTACGATAATAATTAATGTACATGCTAGAGAAAAGGTTAAAAGATATATGATATTGTGATGTTTGTCTTCCTCTTGAACATGCCTATCTCAATATGCAGTTCAGCAGTTTTATCCAGCAAAACTTCAATGGAATGTTAAATTGTAGAAGGCCCTGTACCTTAAATATTTCGAAATAACAAGACAAAAAATGGCTTTCAGAGTTTCAGGCCCTATCCTCAAATTAGATATGGGCCCTTACAGCATAGAAAATGTTCATGAGGGACGGAAACAATCAGGACAATAAAAGGCAAGTGGTATTACCAATTTAGCTCTGAATTCTTAAATATATTAAACGTTACTACATACATATACATTCGTGCTAAGAATATATTGATTGAGGTTTTTTCCCACACATTTGCACATATATCTACAAATATCCACTTTTATGTTTTAAAAAAATGTCTATAAATGCTAGGTTAGTTGATATACAGCTTTTCTGAATAAATTGAGTTGTGGCTCAGCTTTTTATAAATATTATTATCATGTGGTTTTTGACATATCATTATCGACTTTTTGAATCTCTCTCAAAATTTTTTTCAACATACAATTTATCATACGGAATCGATCCATTTTATCGGCCTTTAAAATCAGCCTATCTGGAAACCACTCTTTATGTGTTGTTATTAGCAAATAACTAAATATAACTACTTGTAATGTAACTAAGATAATGCAGGAAGTAGCTCAATAATAATAATAATAATTTGAATGATTACATACATATATAAAAAAAGCATGAACGTGATCAGAGAGGAAGGGTGACGAGATTTGAAAAAAAAAAAAAAAAGTTGCTGTGTGAGGTATGGGCTGCAATAAAATTCGCCACTGACAAGTGTGTGTCATCTCGCTGTTGCGTCACCACGTAGCCTGCCCTCTGGTGGAAGTGACGCTGAACTAATCTCCACTTCACTTTTGTTTTGCCAGTTTATGTGAAGGGTTGCGCCTTTAGCATATTATTAATGGCACAATTATCACTTATTTGTTGTCATAATTACATTAAAAATGAAAATTAACTCCCAATATGCCTATATTTCTGTATTAGAGCTTTGTTTTCAACCATCGCTAAATTGACCTATTTATTGACCTACTTATTGAGGCCCTGCTAGGTTTTGTACAAAGGGGCCTATATGGGTGAAATGCAGATATTTTTAGCCACCACGATCATGCAATTGGCAGATAGCTGCACAAGTGAGAGATAGCAAGTGATAGACTGCTACAACAGCAAGAGATAGCTGCATAAATAAGAGATAGCTGCATAAATAAGAGATCACTGCATAAATAAGAGATAACTGCATAAATAAGAGATAGCTGCATAAATAAGATGGTGAGAGATAGCTGCACATGGTGAGAGATAGCTGCACATGGTGAGAGATAGCTGCACATGGGGAGAGATAGCTGCACATGGGGAGAGATAGCTGTACATGGTAAGAGATAGCTGCACATGGGGAGAGATAGCTGCACATGATGGGAGATAGCTGCACATGGTGAGAGATAGCTGCACATGATGGGAGATAGCTGCACATGGGGAGAGATAGCTGCACATGGGGAGAGATAGCTGCACAGTTTGAGAGATAGCTGCACATGGTGAGAGATAGCTGCACATGGGGAGAGATAGCTGCACATGGGGAGAGATAGCTGCACATGGGGGGAGATAGCTGCACATGGGGAGAGATAGCTGCACATGGGGAGAGACAGCTGCACATGATGAGAGATAGCTGCACAGTTTGAGAGATAGCTGCACAGTTTAAGAGATAGCTGCACATGGGAGAGATAGCTGCACATGGGGAGAGATAGCTGCACATGGGGAGAGACAGCTGCACATGGGGAGAGACAGCTGCACATGGGGAGAGACAGCTGCACATGAGAGATAGCTGCACAGTTTGAGAGATAGCTGCACACGGGGAGAGATAGCTGCACATGGGGAGAGATAGCTGCACAAGGGGAGAGATAGCTGCACAGTTTGAGAGATAGCTGCACACGGGGAGAGATAGCTGCACATGGGGAGAGATAGCTGCACAAGGGGAGAGATAGCTGCACAGTTTGAGAGATAGCTGCACATGGGGAGAGATAGCTGCACAGGGGAGAGATAGCTGCACATGGTAAGAGATAGCTGAGAGATAGCTGCACATGGGGAGAGACAGCTGCACATGGTGAGAGATAGCTGTACATGGGGAGAGATAGCTGCACATGGGGAGAGATAGCTGCACATGGGGAGAGATAGCTGCACATGGGGAGAGATAGCTGCACACGGGGAGAGATAGTTACAACAGATAGAGACAACTGCATAACTGAATGACAGCTGCACACGTGGTAGTTGCACAAGTGAGAGACAGCTGCACATGTGAGAGATAGCTGTATAGGTGAGAGATAGCTGCACAATTGAGAGACAGCTGCACAGGTGAGGGATAGCTACAACAGTGAGGGACAGCATCACTTCCCAGCCGAAGGCACTTGTGCCAGTTAAAACAAGTGGAATAAAAATTGAATTAAGATGATGTGATGAATTGTTTTAAATTTTGACCCATTATCTTTCGAAAGAAAAGAAATGAGAGCAATTTGGCTATATGTTTTAATTTTTTGTTACATAGATTTCACTGATGATCATCGTTAAGGAGGGTTGTTACATATTTTGTACATACATAAATATAAAAGGCCCTTAATTCTGCAAAACATTTGGTTCATATAAAACGCTTGGTTTTTCAAACTATCATGGTATCTCAGACATCAACAAAATTGTGCATTTTTTTAAAGTAGTAACAACTAGGATTGATACACCATAAGACCATATAGTTGCTCTAGTTATGAGAAAAACCAAGCGTTTATTGTACCAAATATTTTGGGGATTTTATGGGGGAGACCAAATATTTTGGGGATTTTATGGGGGAGACGTCAGAAACGGCCATTTTTTTCCCTACCATTTCCATTAAAAAATAGTCCACCTTGATCTTAAAACCTTTAAGCAGCTGTAAAATTGGTTAATTAATATAATATAATTAATATGATTTTTGTGTTCTGACTTTGGGTTTTCCTAAGGAATATGAATATTAACATTTCCTGCAAAAATATGTGAAATTTCACTGATTTTTTGCTCAAGCTTAAGGTCAAACAAAGGTCATCTCAAGGTCAAACTTTTTCAAATGAAAAAGGGCAGCTAAGGTCATAGATTACATATCTTAATCAACATAAGTGATTAATAAACTTAATTTGTAGATATGTAGGTTGTCCTCTATAGCTGCCACTGGGTAAGATGTCTCTCTCCTGGAGATTAAATATTCATATTGGGATTTTGTTTGAGCGGTATGCACATTAGAACACAGAAAACTGAATTGTTAGTTTTTTTCAAATGTGGAAAAAAATAAAAATAATGACATAAAACAAACATTTAATTAAATCTAGCAAATGAGTGGTCATTCAGCTACAATGTATACATGTGCGCCACCTATTGTATATTTATATATGTATCAATCTTATATAGAATCATAAAGTACCCATGAAGAATTTTAAATAGAAACGTACACGTACACCTTGTCAATATTATTGGCAATATCATCAGTCTGAGAGTAATATAACTTTATTATTGCTCTCAGCATCAGTGTAGGGCTCTAGACCTACAGTTTGTGTGGACCTGACGTGTGGACCTGACGGATTATGTTTTATGTGAGAAGTGTAAATATGGCAATTTGGGATTTAGCTAGTCTTTTTTCTGTATATCTAATTATGTGAGAGAAACAGATAAAGCAATGAAAGCTACTATTATTACCCTTTGAATTTGGCGGGGAACAGGGTGAAGGATATGACGTCATTTTGTGAGGTTTGTTGGAGGCGACATCTGCTGTATTACTCCAACTGTAAGTGCCACAATGTGCACGGCGGTCTCCGTGGCGCAATGGATAGCGCGTCGGACTTCTAATCCGGAGGCTGTGGGTTCGAGTCCCACCGGTGACGCAAATCTTTTTCGGGATATAGAATTATTATTTTAAACAACATTTCAAGAAAAGATTAAGAGTAACAGCAATTGCATTAAATAATAATAAACATCAAATTCTTCACCAATAAATTATTAATAGCAATCAGTTTCATTCTTATTTATGGAAGAAAATTAGGACATTTGCAACTGCAGAGATCATTGCGTTTTCTTCTTTGTTGATGGGATAAACCTTCCCACTGACCTCAGAACTTGTATCTCAGCTGACCTCTTTAAGAGTAAGCTGAAAACCTACCTTTTCAAAACTTATGTTTTGAATGAAGCGCTATGAACAGATTTTATCTGGTATTCAGCGCTATATAAATTTTATTATTATTATTATTATTATTATGATTCATACTAAATTTTTCCTATTTTAGACCCATAAACGTAACTGCAGTCATGTGTCGCCAACACTTTTATGGACACTTGTGCCATTTGATTCATTGGGAGCTGCCTGTATAAATCTCGAGGTTGGGAAAGTGATACACGAACTCGGACAGTTGACTAACAATTTTGACCTCACTTTCAAGATGGCAGTCAATATAACATAACAGACTCAGCATGTAAGAAATATGTTGAATAATATTGTTTTGGAAGATTAACATGCTGATCTGATGGACTGTATACGTGACCCAAAGTTCTGCACATTCAGGATTAATGAACTATCATAGCATGTCGAATCAGTGATGTCCATGTTTGTGCCGAAATGTGGATTTAAAAAAAACAATGAGTGAGCAATCTTGACATGAGTGAAGTTGATTGGATATAATAGGACCTGAGGGACACAAGCTTTCTGATATATCATTTGCATATCAGCGGGGCTCTGTAGCTAGGGGGGCTTTTGGGAACTGGAGCCCCCCCCCCCCATTTTTGTTTCAGAGCACATTCGAGCCCCCCCGGGGTAAAGAATCCTGGATCCGCCCCTGCATATATTGCCATATTCTGTCCACACTCAGAAATAATCAAACAACATCTCAATGTCATTCTTGTCAGGGTTAAATCACATTTTACCAGCTGCCAGATCTCTAAAATGAGATAGGGGAAGTTGGTCTTTTATAGTTGTTATACAGGTAGCTGTAGAACAAGGTCAACTGATTTAGATAACAATTGTCAACTCCCTGTGAGCTAATTTTGTGTGAGCTCTTCGAGAAGAGGAGGATAAAAACCATTCAGACGAGTTGGGGTCAGCCTTCGGATTTTCTCTATTAATATGTTTTGAATTATTGCCCGGAGAACTTTAAAACAAATTAAGTTGCGGTTTGATTGAGAGGTACATAAAACTTCACCTGAATAAAGTAAACCTCGTTGATTCAGATAATCTATGACCACTCGAAATAAGGTCAACTTTGGAGATCTGACGTTCAATTTTAATAATTTGCTGGGGCAAGAACTTGTATTGATCTTACTTATTTCTGAAGTATTCGTGCAAAATGTCATGTATATAATGATTATACTCAACCTGACCACGGAGAGTATAATAACGAAAAAAAGGAGGGGGCCCCATGATTTTAGTAATTTACATATATCATCGCTAGACTTTACGGAAAACACACATTTGCAAATGTTCAGAATGTTCAGAATGTTTTCACATATATACAAACAATACATTTTCTTTTTAAATAATAAGGTGCAAACCAAAAGTTTGCAAGGTAATACCGTTCAGGTTTGGAAGGATGGTAATTCTATCAATGCAAATGATTGAAAGCTCATGGATGAGACGAGATTGGATCAAATAGGTCGCTAATTAGATGGTACTCTCACACTCTGACTTGCTAGGGTACAGTTATCTGTGCATTACAAAAGTTCTACTGTATATGTTATGCTGACAGGCCGATGATCAGATATCAATTTTATTTAGAATCAAAACAACCACTTTGTGTCTGTGGCGTCCGTGGAGCGACGAGATCAGGTCAAGTGTGATTGTTTGTCTGTTATAAAAACACTTTGTGCCTCTGAATTACTTGACAATAAACATTGCATTGGGTACCAATAAACACATTTAAAACAAAACTGATGGATATTTTCTTTTACAATTTGGATAAATCATGATTCTTTGACCTATATTTCATATATAACGGCAGCTGCTTCATATATCTCCCATCGTGGCAACATTTCAATTAATGTATTATGTTAAGACAGTTAATTTGTTGACTTTAGGTTGGACTTCCTCTCCAAGTGATCATTGTGTTGCCAATACATGTAGATATTACAACAAGCAGATACCATAGTTCATTATTAAGACTCCAAGACCCTATGTAATGTAACCTGTCTATCTCACAAAACATAACAAGAAATCAGAAAATAATCATGTTTTATATTTTTGACAGGATCTGCTTATTTTGAATTAAAATATCACAGATATGCAGGAGATATAAAACTTTCAAAACAATGGACATTTGGAAGATTATATGCAATTCTGAACCTATTTAGGCTACATTTCAGCTCTGTTAAATATATCCTCTATGTCTGAAGTGCCCTATTACAAAACTGTCTATTCATTTCTACGTAACATTAATGTACCCCCATCAACACCAACATATATATAATGTGGTAATCATGAAGAGAAATCGATGATGGCTTAGAATCGTAGTCTTAAGAAATATTGTAGTTTGTATCGCTGTAGCCAATTTAGAAATAGATTAATGTATTGTACCACAGGTTCACAGGTACGAAAGGTGGTAATTCGGCTAGACCTTGGTGTGTTTAGAATACGTATTTTATGTTAATCAAGTTCTACCAGCCGTGTTTTATGGGCACACTGGCAGATCTATTCAAGACCAACTTGAAGCAAACAATTAAATATTTGCCTATAGATTGCCCCATGGACCTAAATTAAATTTTGACTGGATCCATACCAGTGAAATATTGAAGATAAACATCTCGCGATGCACAGTGTACAGTAGAATTAAAATTAAATATGATAATAATTAAGGGGACCTGGTAGATAAATATATACATGACTGCTTATAAAAAATCATGTACGCTGGACTTTTTACCTCCACGATCAAAAGGACTTTTCACATAACATATATTAGCATTGAAATCAATATGAAAACAAGTTCAAGTTTCCACATTGGAGGCAACGGACTTTTGGCTTTGGTTCAAACATTGTGACAGTCAGAAGTACACCGAACAAATAGTCGAAGGAAACTAACCACGCCAAGCAAGAGTATCCCAGACCTACACAGATTTAGAGATTCATTGCAGTATGAGAGTATGAAATGATTTATTGAAATCTTGTTGGGACTATTTTACATCAATATCATTGCTCAAGCTCGCCGACTATCAGCGCGTGCTGTGAACCATCTCCGGTTGAAGGGGATTATACAAGTTTGGCTGAAGAATATACATCTCGTTAAAAACCATGCCCGTAGATGTACGCTCCCCAGCGTTTGGTTTCAACACAACAAGTCTTCCTCTGGGACCAAAACCTAACTATGTGCAGATAAAGTCAGCCGCCAGGAGAGCATTAAGGTGAGACCCTGTGTTAAGACTGTCAGGAGAGCACTAAGGTGAGGCCCTGTGTTAAGGCTGCCAGGAGAGAACTACGGTGAGGCCCTGTATTAAGGCTGTCAGGAGAGTATTAAGGTGAGGCCCTGTGTTATAATTAAGGCTGCCAGGAGAGCACTAAGGTGCGGCCCTGTGTTAAGGCTGCCAGGAGAGAACTACGGTGAGGCCCTGTATTAAGGCTGTCAGGAGAGTATTAAAGTGAGGCCCTGTGTTAAGGCTGTCAGGAGAGCACTAAGGTGAGGCCTTAAGGCTGTCAGGAGAGCACTAAGGTGAGGCCCTGTGTTAAGGCTGCCAGGAGAGCACTAAGGTGAGGCCCCGTGTTAAGGCTGCCAGGAGAGCACTAAGATGAGGCCCTGTATTAATGCTGTCAGGAGAGCACTAAGGTGAGACCCTGTATTACGGCTGCCAGGAGAGCACTAAGGTGAGGCCCTGTGTTAAGGCTGTCAGGAGAGCACTAAGGTGAGGCCCTGTATTAATGCTGTCAGGAGAGCACTAAGGTGAGACCCTGTATTACGGCTGCCAGGAGAGCACTAAGGTGAGACCCTGTGTTAAGGCTGCCAGGAGAGCACTAAGGTGAGACCCTGTGTTAAGACTGCCAGGAGAGCACTAAGGTGAGGCCCCGTGTTAAGGCTGCCAGGAGAGCACTAAGGTGAGGCCCTGTGTTAAGGCTGTCAGGAGAGCACTAAGGTGAGGCCCCGTGTTAAGGCTGCCAGGAGAGCACTAAGGTGAGACCCTGTGTTAATGCTGTCAGGAGAGCACTAAGGTGAGACCCTGTATTACGGCTGCCAGGAGAGCACTAAGGTGAGACCCTGTATTACGGCTGCCAGGAGAGCACTAAGGTGAGGCCCTGTGTTAAGACTGCCAGGAGAGCACTAAGGTGAGGCCCTGTGTTAAGGCTGCCAGGAGAGCACTAAGGTGAGGCCCCGTGTTAAGGCTGCCAGGAGAGCACTAAGGTGAGACCCTGTGTTAATGCTGTCAGGAGAGCACTAAGGTGAGACCCTGTATTACGGCTGCCAGGAGAGCACTAAGGTGAGACCCTGTGTTAAGGCTGCCAGGAGAGCACTAAGGTGAGACCCTGTGTTAAGACTGCCAGGAGAGCACTAAGGTGAGGCCCTGTGTTAAGGCTGTCAGGAGAGCACTAAGGTGAGGCCCTGTGTTAAGGCTGCCAGGAGAGCACTAAGGTGAGGCCCTGTGTTAAGGCTGTCAGGAGAGCACTAAGGTGAGGCCCTGTGTTAAGACTGCCAGGAGAGCGTTACGGCGAGGTCCTGAAGTAACTGAGATGAGACTGGCTGAAATAACTGAGTAAACTGCTGATGTAGAATTGATAGTTCAGGCAGTTACTTAGTCGGATGCTTTCTCAGAGCTGAATTTTGTTTTGAATACTTGTTTTGATATCAAACAGACTTGGGGTGATTGATTTGTGGATTCCACAAAGCAGACATTTTACTTCATGGCGCTATGTTGGAGGTTTGTCTGGAAAGGAATCCAATTCTTGGAGTATATTTACGGGAATGCTCTTCTTTCTTTTTCTTCAGTACGTGTTTCCCAAGGGGAGTGTTCTGAAAACTATCGACATTTTTTCTTCCAAGTGCAATGATTAAGTTGGCTTAAAGTACATATTTAATCCAGATTGCTATTTGGGAAAGAAAGTCATTAATCCCACCACACGTTAACTTTAATGACAAGAACATATTTATCTTATTCTGGGTTTAATAGCAAAGCAATTTAACTTGTGGATAATCCTTTTTCCATGATTGTTGACCACCCGATAAATTTACATGTCTGCTCAATCCAAACGTCCTTCCAACAACCATTTAATGAATAATATTTGTAAAGAAGCCATTCAGATATAATCAATTTTAAATATATATTCTATTAAACACACATTATTGTCTGCATTTACTTTAAAATTTGAATAATTGATGATAAAAGCAAATTGATAAAATTGCTGTTTAGAGAAGCAAAGGAGCATAGGAAGTGGCAGCCCCCAGACAGTCCAAGGTGTGGAATCTACGACCTGGGCAATACGTCTGTCCAGATGATCAGGATCAACCAACGTAGCCGCCAGGTAGAGAAATGTCTGCTTTAACCAACTCTATATGTGATCGCACAATTCAGGCATAGCTTGTCACACTCTTAAAAAATGGAGTGTTTGTATTTATTCTTCTTTAATCGAGTTTCTAAAAAGCAACCTAATATTCAAAATATAATAATATTTTTCAGAGGACAAGTGTGAGTGTCTTGCGTGGCCAGTCACCTGTATATCCTCTGTAAGTATGGAGTTACAAACATAGCATTTATATTCATAAATCTGAAGAAATCATTTTATCATTTTTAATCAGCGACCTGTTCAGCACTATTTAGGATATATCGAGTCAGATAGAAGCCTCTTACCGGAACATAATGCCCTACTCTTATTGATACAGTTACCGACTAATGATCCAGCAATGAAACATGTTCCAATAAGCCATCATGAATGTTTCACAGGGGTATCATTAATGACTTCTTGTTGCTTACATAACTTTCACCATTATTTCGATCATTTTATGACTATGCCTACACAGGTCATTGACAGAAGTACAGACGATTTTTCAAAAAAAGTATGATGTATTCTTTACTTTTTAATGAACATTTAACTTATTTCCGATCGAAAGATGGTCAGAAATAGTAAATATCTTAAAATATCAAAAACTCTGATCATAAACTCTGTGCCTGTGTGATAGGCTTTAAATTGTAACCAAAATCTTATATTTTGATCAATTTTACTATAACCTGCTCTATCTTAAAGGCACTGGCCTACTGACCTACTGATAATTAAGATGTCTGCTGTCCCGTTAATTGCCTACAACAAATGGACACACACTTTTGTGTGGCTCTTGTTATGCATCTTATACCCCAGTCACATTAATTCCAATTTTGAACATTTGTTGCAATTTCTCAAAAGGCGCTTAGGGGATGTATTTATTTTTACAAAATCAGTTGTCAACCTAGGGCACAACCTAGGACTGCCTGATGTCTGGAAAAATGTGTGGTGTCCAGGCAGTATATGATCAGCGCTTGGGTGGCTGTGCAGTGCCTATATCTAGTGTGACCACACTCATGGCAAATATGACCTCACTCATGGGACCTCCTGGCACCTGGGACTTTATAGGCAGCTGAAGTTTACTTCAATAAATGACTAATTGAAATACTTGTTTTAACTGTGAATTAGTGTAAAGAAAGCATCGTATCATTTTCTAATAAATCATAAATCCATTTACACAGATATATGTATATAAATTAGGATGTTTTGACCCTAGGAACAAAAATTGGTGGACGAAGCGACTGAGAAAAAATAATTGAGAATGGCCGAGTGACAAAAAAAATGACAAATATTTTTCTTCCACCCCCCAAATGCATAATGGTCCGTCCCTGACTTTTACACCGGCTAAAAGGCCCTGAAGTCGACCTTATATGGCGATTGTTGCTGAAAGGGTCATTGAATTACTATTTAACTGGTTATGATGCCGACAAGTGCAAAGATTCAATATTGTGATTATTTGATTAATATGAAAATATTACTTTTTTCAGGACTCCTGAACCAAACAGACATCTTTGGGGTAAACATTTGATATTTAATATATTTTCATTATTTCCTAATTCTTAGCACAAAGCCTCGCTTTGATATTTTAAAACATTAAGTAAAATCTCGAGCAATGGTGTTCTTCGTGAAAATTAAAAACATAAGCAAATATTTCACAAGGTTTGTACACCATGCAGCTTCGTCTTACTGCGAACTCTCTTTCTGATAGAATTTAAATTTTCGTTTTCTCTTCCTGAAAATAAGGGATGATATTTTTTCAGAGAACTCTCCTAGACCAAACTCTGGGCGTCACGAGGGATGTACTCTTCAGCCTCAACCATCTTTCCAGAGGTCAACATCTTTACCACACTATATCCAGAAATCTCTGGAAAAGAGACCACCACTCAGTACGCGGGTTCTCAACTCCCCCTGGTGGCAAAAGTCACAAAGAGAACGTCTGGATAATTTGTATTCTAGTGTTGTGCGCACAATGGACCCATTCAATTATGATACTACATCAAGGTCAAGTCGTACCCAAAGTTCCAAATGAGATATTAGTTTTATTGCATGATCAATCATAGTTGGTCACAAAACAAAAAGTTGTCCTCCAATACATACTTCACGGTTAGAAATTTGGATTGTCGTAACAGCATCTATGACCACAATTAAATGGAAGTTTAAAAGGAACACGGACGTTAAATCACTTGGAATCTATGCAATGAGCAATTTGGACACAAGTATTTCTGTCGGATAGTCAATTCTGGTTTTGTACATATCCTCACATGTCGGCACTGGCTCGCGACTGTTCTGAACTGTTCAAAACAATCGTGTCTCAGTCATAATGTGAAAAGGCGTCTGGTTGCAGTCTTGTAGTAGTGTCCACACAGTCGCATTGCCATCTGGTGTGGCGATCGTGTATAACCTGTTGTCGTATAGGTATTCGTCTACGATGTGCATACGTCATACCATACATCCATTGTAAGATGCCGATCTGATACCCTCCCCTAGCGACCACGGCAGATGTAAACAAATCTGTATTCGACTCCTGAGGACTTTGCTAAGACCACAGCAAGACTAGGCCAGGTTGTATAAATAGTCACGTGATAAGGAAAGACGCGTTAAGCATGTGATGCTTGTGATCGCGTGGGGGTTTCGGTCTGAACGGGCCTTGTCTCAGCATGTGGTCGTCTAATTCTCGTTCTTTGTGTGATCTAACACGATCAAAGTAATAATGCTAGTTCCTGCACATGTACAGTCTTACAACAGCGTTAGTGTAACTATATTCCAGATGTCACTTATATAAGATCAAAGAAAATAGAATTGATAATCGTTTACATATTTTTGTGTTTGATGAAACTTAAGCGCTAATCCCACGGAAAAGATATATTCAACAAT
This sequence comes from Amphiduros pacificus, assembly GCA_949316495.1. Classification (NCBI taxonomy): domain Eukaryota; kingdom Metazoa; phylum Annelida; class Polychaeta; order Phyllodocida; family Hesionidae; genus Amphiduros; species Amphiduros pacificus. Next base: position 48,852,365 of record OX439001.1, on the reverse strand, counting down.
AACACAATAGTGTGGGACACAGAAGTAGCTGGGACACAGAAGTAGCTGGGACACAGAGACACAGAAGTAGCTGGGACACAGAGGTAGCTGGGACACAGAGGTAGCTGGGACACAGAGGTAGCAAACCCATTCTTGTGTTCAGCAGGAGTCAGAGTTGCTCTCCACCAGGTCCTCACACTCATCCACCAAAATTGAGTGGAAAGAAAAATCTGTCAGACAAGCTGTGAAAATGTAATATGGGCTACAAAAAAGGCTGAAGTTGGAAGAATTTATCAATTAAAAAAAAATCTTATCTAAATATTTTTTGCAAATATAAATATAAAGCTGTCATATGTGTATCTTTTAACTATCAGCAAATAAACAATGTACAATAATCAGTCATGACAAGGAAATCAGGGGCACAAGTTTATTTTAAGAATAAATCTGTGAATATTTGCTTTTTTTCTTTACTAAATATAACTTCCGAATTTACAACTTTGCTGACAATTGCAATCTTTCATTTTTAAATATAGTTTTGTGACAAACTTTTATTTGAAGCTGTCATGTTTTCTGAGATGAATCTGGCTTTCACAGATACATCCCATGAAATAAACTGAGAAATAGTGATGACAATATATGGCCCATCAAAGTTTTTAAAGATAAGCTGAACTGAGTTGACAGCTTAAGATTAACTCAAAATTCATGGCAAGATTGACTCCCCTTGGTTTAGAGGAACAGTGGTCAGTAAATTCATATTATATTTTGTAATTGACATAGCTACATAAATAGATGCATAAAGCTTACAGGGACATCTAAAATATGATTTCTTTTTACAGATCCACATCTTTTACAGATACCATTTTATTTTATTAATTTTATTTTAGATAAGCTGCCAAATCTCCAAGTATAAATAGAGGATGGTCTTTTTCATTTTCTAAGCTAAACTTCAAATTATGAAATTACAAAGCACTTTCTAAAACTCTGCTTTACAACAACATGTTAGTCTTTATTTTCAGTTTTCTGATCAGTTTTCCTTTTGTTGGTAGCTATTTTAGTTTGGAAAAATATGATACAAAACTTAAGTTCTGCCCACTTTAGCATGTTTGACACCTCCCAGATCTTTCCACTCAAAACAGGTGATGCCCCCTATAATGAGTGATAATAGGCAGATTGCAGAATGCAAGAATAGTTAACAATAGTAAGAAAGATTTCAAAATAATACGTCAGGGACATTAAAAAGAGATAAAATCGTTTATGTAGATCCCATAATATATAAAGCAAATAAAGCAAAGTCTGTAATTTATATAATCAATTAAATTTTATTTAACTTACATCAGACAATGCCAGGTCTACATGAAGTGCAGTATTGTCAAAAATCCAACAATACACATCATAATTACTCATATGCATATATATATATATGATATACAATGCTGTTTTGGCTATTATTCTGACCTCCTTGGTCGAGATGTCACAGGGAAACCGATAATAAGTGTTAACGTTCTTTTTTGTTAAGCTGTCCATTCCAAGAGTTATACCTTCACAAAGATTGTGGATATTTCATACTCATGGTCATATGCTGTGTATTTCATGTTATTCATGATAAAAGTGTCATTGCTTTCATGGCTTTCTTCCTATGATTTCTAATCAGACTTTGGATAGGTATGTTTAATTAACATGTTTGCAATGGAGTTTGGTCTTCATTATTTGGCACTTGTGTCTATCATCATAGCAACGAGTCTGCGGATGACCTAAATAAAATAATTCAAATTGAAAATTTAATGAGATTGATGAAAGAAAGGATAAATAGCCATTTAATAAGATAAAAAGAAGTACCAAATCAATATTTTCTCGAAAAGAGATCGTATATCATCCAGGTTATGTAAAAAAGCTTTACAACTCACCATTCCCCAACGTGTTTCATATTCCTTCATTGAAACAAAAGTATCCCCTATAAAGCAAAGTATATGGTAGGATTAATTACAAAACCTATCCCATTCAAATAATATCTTGTCAGATGTGAGCTATGATATCAAATCCATTATGATCACCTTCAGCTTAAAAACCTCCAATCAAGTCTAGATGGAAGCTTTTAATGTAAAGGTTGCTCTGATTGATTTTGGTTGACAATCTTCCATATGTGGTCCATGTCACTTTTTTATGACAATCAATCTATATCAACCGTATTAACATTTTCTAGCCACAAACCTTAAGAGTGATATGATATATAATCATTTCATGTACATCTAAATTGACTGACCAAAGTGATTGGCCATTTGCCCTTATGTGAATATGTATGTATGTTAATTAATCATTAAGAACACTGTCTTCATGCTTACCATCGGCATCAAGGTTTCCGAAAATGATGTTCGCATCCACTACAGACAATGATCTGTCACCGTTCATGTCTCCGGCAAAGAAGATCAGAGACGCAATTACTTCAACACGCACATCTGCCGGTAGGTTATTAAGGACATCCATTTCTCCAGCCGAGAAGTAGTCAAGGTACTCCCTCCTCGTTATGACGTCATCCCCTGCAAAAAGAGGCCAGGTCATATCAGTTCATTGTTATAAATATATTATACAAATATGGACCTGGGTGGAGTGCAATATGACTTTTTATGGACCTTCGGAAAGTTATATTGCACGAGGCGCAGCCGAGTGCAATATAACTTTCCGAAGGTCCATAAAAAGTCATATTGCACGACACCCAGGTACATATTTGTTTTATTCTATGATCACTGTGTTAATTACTGCCATTGTTGGTTTAATTCTAAAAGTGAGAACTGAAAAGGACGAGTTTGTCTGTATGGTGACGTCATTATAGGGCTTCCCCAACATTTCCCGCCATGAAAGGGACGAGTTTGTCTGTATGGTGACGTCATGGAATTCCCCATCAGTGCAGTGGAAAGTATATTGACGTGCAATATAATGCATCTGGTCAATAAAACAATTTAGAGAAGCTCACGTGACCAGGAATTGACCAATCACAGCACAGAATACACAGTGATCATAGAATAAATGTCTGTATTGCAGTGGAGAGCGATCGAGGCGCCCTCTGGATGACCAAGTTGGTAGCATTCCCACTGGCTCAACGTATTTCATCAACACCCTTCAAACTTGAAGTTTTCAATAACCTCTCACACTGACTTAAACCTTAGATGGTGACAAAATTTATAAAGCATGAGCTTTGCAAATATCATTTGTTTGGGTTTTATCACGATGGAGACGCCAACATTACTAATTTACAAAACTTAGGAAATGGATTAAAGCTTTGATGTTCAAATCATAAAAAAAATTAAGGCTTTGATTGAATGGTATGTCAGTTATGTGATGTCTTACCATCAGAGTCAAACCTTCCAAATGTGTGCCAGAATTCCAGGATGTCGAGGCGGTCATCTTTGTTGCCATCAGCCTCAGTGAAGATAGTGCGCACCATGGACATCATGAAATCAGCCACGGTGGTCTCCTGTCAATATATACCCTCATTATCAACCAGAAAAATATAATACTTACTTGCTGATATATTATCAGCATTCAGCATATGTAGGTCTATCACTTTAAAAAACCCAAATATTTCCTTCATAGCATTTTTGAAACTGAATGCTTTGTAAAACGTAATTTCTAATTTCTTGCAAATACCCTCTAAACCATTTACTGTTTGTTTCATGGATTATTCTCCCAGCATAAACGTGATGGTCTAGTTCAAAATAATATTTAAAAGGCATAACAGACGACAAAATGGTGCAGAATTTAGATAGAAAGTAACTCAATGCGTGTCATAACACAAAAGGTAGATATTATGAGCATGGACTGTAATTCATGTTATTGCTTTCATCCATATGTTAACATAGATGCTCAAGATGCTCAGTCCCCTAGCCACAGACCCCCAGGGGGATTTAGCCCCCAAAAGCCCATCCCCCCTGGATCCGCCACTGGTATAACTTATATATGTATTGGTTCCAGCAGATCTCGCGTCAAATCTAATGAGATATCTCTTGATGCTTGAAAAGATGGTAGTTCAAAATTCCGTTACTGACGGTGAATTTTCATTGTATTAAAATGGATTGGTTTAATCTAAATCAATGGTTGTTAAAATATGACATTGCAGTTAAACAATTAGTAAATTGCCTAATTATAGAACGTTAGATTTTATTTTACTTTATTCTTTTATTATATTATATTTGATTGTGTAATAATAGATTAATTTACAGCAGCATTTGCTGTATATTTTACAATATTGTAATGTAATCATCACTTACAGTACATATAGATCTTAAATGACAGAAAAATGACAGTTTGTCTAGAATTATATACAAATTACGAATTATATACTGTTGTTTCAAAATTGTTATACAAATACAGCAAAAGTTGCTAATGTTCTATGCGACGCCCGCCCTCCTTGAAATCCCAACAAGCTGACCCAACGATACACGTGTTAAGTCTGCCCAATCAATCAAAAATGATATGAAATCTTTGCAGTGCACATTTATATGCAATTACATACCTTTGAGGTCGTGCGTTTATGTCTTGTTAATCCATCATCATGATTATCCTGAAAATGAATTATTTTTTGATTACCGGATATTTTAATTATAATTTATTAAATTTCTCAATTATGTAAATCTATCTTGATGTATAATACATAGATATCAACCAAATACAGGTACCATGATGAAATATGAGGAAAAAAATGTTCATATTATGTTTAATATGGTGGAAATATGAATTGATTTTGTTCTCTCACCTTTGCCGTTTCCGCCAGTTCCTCGATGTATGGAAGCAACTTATCCGGTAGGACCCATGCGCTGCAACGAATGCAAAAATGATACACACAATTAAGCACATCATATTACAGAGGGGAAACATATAAAATGTGGAACCACTTTAATTAATAAACATATTGATCAGTAGATTAACCTTAATTTTAAAGTATTCTTTATTGTCGTTTCAAAGTATTTATTTTGTAAACTAATTTAAGTATCATCAACTTCCTGGCGTTTTGACGTCAACACTAGAATCAGGTTAATCTTGCTTAACTTAGACTGGAATAATGTTAATCTTGCTTAACTTAGACTGGAATAATACTTACCTAAACTAAGACTGGAATAAGGTTAATCTTGCTTAACTTAGACTGGAATAATACTTACCTTGCTAAACTAAGACTGGGATAAGGTTAATCTTGCTAAACTAAGACTGGAATAAGGTTAATCTTGCTTAACTTAGACTGGAATAAGGTTAATCTTGCTTAACTTAGACTGGAATAATACCTACCTTGTTCAACTAAGATTGGAATAACACTTACCTTGCTAAACTGGACTGGAATAATACTTACTTTTAAGTTGCTAAACTAAGATTGGAATAACACCTTGCTAAACTGGAATAGAATTACACTTACCTTGCTAATTTTAGATTAGGATAATACCTACCTTGCTAAACTAAGAAGAGCGAATAATCCCAGGACAATAAGTAAGGGCCTCATCTTGCTTCTAGTGCGTACGCTATCTTGCAGGCAAGTGTTGGATAAAGTGTCCAGCCTGCCCGCCACACCAGACACAGCAGTGAGGGTGATGGACCCAAGTCATGTGACCTTGTTTATTCATACTGAGTTTGTAAATAGGATATTTGGCATCCCTATGTCACTGAATTGAGCTATCAAGACACCAACCCACATCTTGATAACCCCGACTGTGGAAACGTTCTTCAATTTTACATATGTTCTGCCTTTAGAAATTTAGAATATATATTTGTCTTCTGTATATTAAGTAACAGTTCAGTCAATGATTGATATATTGAAGTTGTTTAATCACAATCCCACGTCATTCTGAAGGGGAAATTGATAGCTTTCTTATATAACCCTACCACGCTGCACTATGTTGTTTATTATCACACCAGGGTCAAAAGTTGGTAATTATCTAGAACCAATGTTGTTTCAAGCATGTGGTTAATTGCTAAGAACTTGCTCCCGTCAAAACAACTGTCTGGTCCGCTGGAATGCTCACAACAAGTATTTTTCCATGATACTTGAAATTCGTAATTCAAATATAGAAGCATAGAATAATGTTGAAAACGCACCACAAAATAAATACAAACCTCTTTTTATTGCTTTCAATGTCGTGGAATAATAGCTGAGATAAGTAAATTGTTTGTGAAACGATAGGGGAGATTCCATTTGAGAAACAACTTCAAAATGTAAAGAGATCCTTTGAGCAGGTTAAAACACAGGATAGCAATGTGATTGTGTGATTCTGTGTCGAATATGGCTTTTATAACAAGAAAGAATTCTTTGAAAAAGAAAATATACTGTTCAAATTTTTTTTATTATTATATGAATATCGAGATGAGTTGGGGGCCAAATTCAATATATAACATGCATTTTGATTGGTCAAAATTATCATCTGCTCAAGTCTGCTCTTGAAAAGGATTTAAATGATCATTCACAAAGCATTGTCCAGAAATGTTCACAAACTTAATAAAAAAAATAAAAAAAATAAAACCATGATCAGCATAGCTCTAAGGCCATTCAAATTTAATGGTTGTAAAATATTGCATGCACACAAATTTTGAATTCATGGTCTCTGTTTAACCCAATACATTTCTGTATATTTCCTCCTATAAATGCTTGCTGAGATATGCTCTGTACGAAATTTGTAACCTCAAGGTCAATGCACCAAGGTGAATGATGATATCACTAAGAAGGAATGTGAATCTTCACCTATATATCTCAAATTTTAGACATATTTTACTGGTAATTTTGGAGAAGATTTTTAAACAAAACGTTGATAGATGGACGGACAGCTGGACAGACGGACAAACAGCTATCATTTCTATTATTTTATATGCCCGGAACACTGCTTCACTGATATTGAATGCATGTGACAGAATTAAAACAATAAATATTCAATTGTTGTTGTAATATTTTATTGCTTGTATATAATATACAAAAACTACTTATTTAAGTAAATTGATATAAGAAAAAATGTGACTATGTAAAAATCTTAAATCTGAAATGCTCTCATAATAAATGCTAATAAATGCTGGGTTTATGATCCTCAAGAAGACCTTTTAGATACATGCAAAATCAAGTGTTAAGACATAAAGTGTTATTCCCATAGGAGAAAATAGAAAGTTTTTGGTATGGAACCAGAGTGGGGATTAAAAAGTTTATTTTGGCATACCAGCGAAAGCATTCGCACCTATTTAGTTCATGTATAATAATATAAACATAATATAAACATCTGGGCATTTGATTTGGTTTAAATACAGTCACATGTATCATTGAACACTTTTATGTTTGACTAATGTATGTAAATAAGATTAATAAATTACAAATAGGCTAATATCAAATATGAAATATAAATCAATGATTAGTTGCCACAATTGATCAATATTACACAAAAACAAATCTAAGATCATTTCCATTTGGAATATCATTACAGATTGTTTTCTCACCATGACAAAGCATTTACTGTCTTCAGGAGGTATTAGTGGATTTGTCAAAACTTCTATGGAAACATCATGTCTTTATAAGAAAAACATTTCATTCCACGAACATCCACTTCTATTTCCATTTCTACTGATATCTTGTACTTCAACATGACACATTCTCACATTTGCACAGAAATGTTATTTTGACATACAAATATGACAAGCAACATTATACATAACCTTCAACACTTGAACTTGGTAAACCGAAGAGAGAATTAGAAGAAATAATTACATGGCATTAATTATGAGTTAAGAAACCACGTCCAAAGCCGGATAGACGCCTGTTAGAACAAATCAAGTTTTTAAATATAGCACAAAAGTCAAGCTGGTAATAGCGTAATTCTGCAATAAGATTGTCATACTTTGTTGAAAAATCTGATTTAACCCAAATAATTGAATATGATTCTGTAAATATTTTTATTCCATTTTGAAAAACAATACTTCATCAAGGAAATTGCTAATACCACAATAAGCATTTAGGTGACTAATAAAACATCGAAGTAAACCGTGCAATGTTTTTGTGAAGCAGAAACTTGTAAATAATAATAATATCGATTTATATTGGGCATGAATGTTCCAATCTGCAGAGTCTGCTCTAAACGCTTGAATGATTTTGATAGCCAAAAGCGATTGACGATTTTCTAAGAATTCACAAACCTTTTAGAAATATTAGTATGCATGTGTGATAAAATTGGCATTTTCAAAAAGTCATGAAGTTCCTTACGTGGGTCAATTCATAAGGTCCGTACTTTCCTTAATATCGCCTTACTTGGAAGCCAAGGAATGCGGTAGAAATAATATTAGGATCGTTTGATGAACCTGCCCCGATGGCAGAATTTGGTGTAATTTTGACTGTGAAAGACCTGCCCTTAATACACTCGGCTAAGACGGAGCGGCTGAGAGTGTCCACCCCGGAGCCGTGCCAGGCAGTATCCCGGATGAGGCCTACAACGATCACAGTACTATCGCTATAAATGAATGCATTCACTGGCAGGCCTGGCCTCACAACAAGGGTCAGATGCAAAAAATATAAACCATCTTCAGGACATACGATCTTATCTATATTCGTGTCTGTACCAGAATTTGTTAGCCCTTCAAAAATGAGCCACTGAGAGAATTGGATTGCCATTTCTAATTTCCCTGTGTTGTGAATATTCCCTTGACTGCTGACAAACCAAGCAACCTTGGATGCTTGGAGTGAATCTGGGTCATACAGAAAACCACTGAAAGATGTGACCAGATCAGGGTGGCCGTTCACCTGTCCTGAGCTGACGTAGACATATACCTCGGTGCCCTGTGTGCAATTAGCAATCACCATTCGACTCAAGGTGTCACCACCGGTTCTGTGAGCAGTGTGAGTACGCCGTATCTCATAAACCTGCTGGTCAATGCGAATTTCCACCAGAACAGTTTTCAATCCCCCAACATACACAGATAAGCTAAAGACGTACAAGGCCGTTACAGGGCATACATAGGAGTTAATGGATTCCTGATAAGAATCACTTGCATTTGGCAGAACATAATCAAAAATAAGCCTATTTCCGGCACTGACCTTCCCGGACGTCATGCCGACCATGAAGTATTCTACGGGAGTGTTCATTGTGTTGGTGACATCAAAGCCACTGAGAGAAGTAGTCTTCTCAATGCTTGAACTCTGCAAGGCAAACCTTGATGCCACATTAACTACAGAATCACCATTCAGATCCATCAACATTTCTCTACTTAAAGTATCCTTTCCAATGGTGTTAATATGGTTCCTGACCAGCCTGGCTTGCATACCCTTGCTCTGCAGAGTGCAGTTCACTTGGATGGCCCTTGACGTCCCCGCGGAGAAACTAAAGAAGTAAATACCGGTGTTCCTTATGAGCAGTTGAGTATTCGCACCGTTGAAATTGTTCTCAATATCTACGGGAACTACCTGAAAAAAGTCAAATATAAAACAAATTGAGATAATGAAGACTTACGCTATATTCAAAGAAAATAAAGGACGTGAGCAAAAGAAGCGATTATCATACCGTGAACTTGAGATTATCTTCCTGAAACTGAGTATTGCTGGATCTGTATCCGAACACTGCCATAGCTGCAATTGCAGATAAACTGTTAGGTCAGGCATATTGAGATGAAACACTTTATCAATCATACATCAGACTAGAATTTATGGGTGATATTTGTTTTAATGTCCGAATTTACTGACATTGGTTTTTAGCTTTTGATACATTCGAAACACTCTTTATAGACGGAAGGAAGATTTCTTCCGAATAGTAACAAGTGGTGGTGATTTTCCGGATAATTTTACCTTCAACGTTAAATTGTGAAATTAAAAAATACTCTGGACCTTGATCCCTTCCCTGAAAAGGATGAAATCTGTACAAACATTCTGTAAATGATGAATTCGTGAACATTTAAAGAGTTTAGACTAGCCACACATTGGTCATTTTAGATAACAGTGCCTAAACCAACATAGACAGGTGAGAGTCACACCCTTTTGTCCGCACTACAGAAAAACACATGACTTGCCGTTCTCCTTTCTCTTCTTTAAGTTCTGAACACTGATCAACAGATACAATACAACACAATATATCAATGTGAAATTTGATAAAAAAAAGAAAACAAGACGTAGATTTATTCACAATTAAATCCTTTGAAAATTAATTATCAAATCAATGTTACCAATAATAATATGTCAATTTCGCAATCCATCCTTAGATTTTATCATGAACCTGTTTGGTAAAGAATTCCTTCAGCACTTAACCACCTTAGAGATATGGGTTGGGTCCTGTCTTAAAGCATTCATGAAACCTCAGAGATCACAGGCAATTTTACAGAGGTATGGGGTATGCTTAAATGATATGTGGCCACGCAAATGTGATACAAGCAAGCTATCTCACTAAAATCAACCAAAATACACCAACCATGGTTATTGTGTTTTGCTGAAAATGCCAAGTACTGCCTTGTTCTCATTTAACCACCAGGTGGCCACATATATACAATCTTGTGGCATCTATTGTGGTCTGTCAGGGTGTCAGGCATTTACCATTGGACAAACATTAATGGACAAACAGGACTTTCTAAGCCAAATCACTCCATTGTCCCAATCCGAAGGTGTCCCACTGTTAGCAAGACTTTACTAAGTAGGGGTTTGTACAAGATCACTGGCCAGCGAAACAAAGTTTGTTGACAAAGTGATTTGATCTTCCCAGCATTATTTTATGGAGATCATTCTGACAGAAAGTGAGAAAAGTGGGAAGGTTTTCAATTCATTGACTCTTCAAATCTTTTATACGTTTTTTGTTCACTGGGGTCTGTGAGGTGGGAAGTGAAGTTTAGTAACTCAGGGATGTGGCTTTTTATACATATACAGCATATATATTGTTTACCTTCTGGGCTCTCTAGCCATGCCTAAGGTTCCAAATGGCTTAATCATAATACATTCCTATTGTATAACATAAACCAAACAAACAGTAATTTATAGAAAAACAATCAATTTCTTTATTCTGTTATTTCAAATATTTGTTTATACATTATTCAAGACAATTCATTTTAACACTAATTTCACGCAATAAACTATCTGATATACTAAATATGCTCAATGTCTACATGAAAACTATACATAGATGGTCTAGATGTAATATTTTAACAAAAAACACAGTTAGATATACATAAATACACAGACACACAATATTTATCACATGAATCACTTAAAATCACAATCTATAGTTCCTATAACCACACTCCCTAATATCATCTACTAAGCTCATATAACGAAATTTAAACATTTAAAGGGGTCCCACCAGCAACACAGCAATGATATTCTATAAAACAAATTTCATTTTCATCATAGTGGACCATCGCACAATTGACATTGCACATCTTTTCAGATGGGGTCAGTGTTGTACCATGTAATATTTATGTAATGATCAAAGTTAATTTTTATAAATTGTTATTCATCACAATTTTAGTTTCATATGCCTCTATGTCAGTTCTACAAATGACAAATCACCTCATAATATGCAATATTGGGGACCCATCTTTTTGTCATTCTTGAAATATAATTTGTCAACCTCTCTTCGTGTTTATTGGAGTATATTTATCTCTTCGGGTGAGTTTACCCGTGAATTGGAGGCACGTGTAGGTAGCTATCTACAATAATTTGCGTCCTCCCTGCCTTTATCAATGAGGAGAAATATATATTCATCGGGAAAGGATATTAGCCAATTGCAAAAATCCCACAATATAGAAGCAAAGGTAACTTATTGAAAGGTATCACCAGCCTTATCATTTCTGCCGTTGAGTAACTGGAAGCCAAGGAATGCAGTGGACACCACACTGTCCGAGGACCCGGCACCCACCGCCGTGTCCGGGTGAATCTTCACCACCAGGCGATTGTTGGCCGCGCACTTGACGATGACGGAGCGACTAAGCGTGTCTTCTCCTTCCCCGTGCCACACATTGTCACCGTCACGGCGGATACCTGCCACGATATCAGTGTACCGACCTATGTTATAGATCACAGCACTCACTTTCTTGTTCGCTTTGGCGACAAGCGTCAGGTGCAAGAAATATAAGCCATCATATGGACACACAACTTCAACGATATTTGAACCGCGAAGACTGTTGCCCATGCCAATAGCGACAAGAGCTTTTGTGAAAGGAAGGGATAGTTCTTGGCTGAAATCATTGACAAAATCTCCATTAGTACTGAGAAACCAGGCGCATTTATCGGCTGTGGGTAAGTATGGATTGTACAAGAAGCCGCTGAAAGAAGTGGCTAGATCAGCCTGCCCATCAACTCGGCCCGATCTCACAAACACATAGACAGGCGTGTTAACAACACAGTACGTCATTATGGTTCTACTGAGGGTGTCCCCGCCTGTTTTGTGATTCTGGTGAGTTCTCCTGAGCTCAAAGACCTCTTGCTTGTTGCGGATCTCTGCCACTACAGTTTGCTGGCCGGCAATATACACAGACAGACTGAATACATAATAACCGTTTACAGGACAAACATATGTTTGTGATGAGACTTTATAACCTTCACCTTGATTTTTCTGAATAATATTAAAAGTGATATTTTGGCCTGGCCCAGTTTGACCGGTTGTCTTGGCCACCATGAAGTAGTGGCGCTCAGGTTGCATAATTTGCGAAATCGAGAACCCACTGACCGATGTAATCTTTTCTGCATAGGAACTATGTACGGGATAGCGAGATGCCAAGGAGAGAGAAGTACCAGCCCCCATATATAAGAGGGCATCTCTGCTCATAGTGTCCTCACCAACAGTGTTTATATGATTTCTGATCAGTGAAGCCCACTCAAACACGGGTGGGTTCCCCACAGTCTTAATGGTGCAGTTGACTTGCACAGCCGCCGGAACTCCTACTGAGAAGCTGAAGAAATAGGCACCGTCCTCAGTCAAGGTGATCCTATCCTTCTCTGCGTTAAAGTTCTTTGTAACATCAACAGGATCTACCTGAAATAAAAGATAGACAAATCTGCCTTCAATTATCTAAGCATGGCACTTTAAGTTTTCACTTGATATATAATGCCTATATCATTGATCAAACTCTCAGTCTAATGTGTAAAGGACCCAAAAAAAATCTATACGTTTTTTATGTACCGGATTTGTGAATATCTGTTATAGTTGAAAGAAATACCTGGTATCCGAGGGGGTCCATGAGGAAATCAGTGGCTTGGTAGCGGTACCCGAACAATACCATGACTGCAAATATTATATAAAAATGGGGTACATTTGCAAAATAGAGTATTTCTTCCCATTAAATATCACATCTTTTTACGCATAACTTTCACTATCGCATAACTTTTACTATAAATATATTTGAGATATACAATCTACATAAAAGCATAATTATATCAGCATCAACAATTAAATGTTTACCTTTTTGACTGGAAGCAAATACTGAAGCTATGGTGTGCGAGGCATGCCACACAGAAAATGTTTAGTATTTCTACCAGCATTAAATCATAATTGATTATGTTGATTTACAAAGCATAGTGTTGACAGTAGCATTGAAGTCTTCCTCATCATTTCACTATTCATGCTAAGCCATTATCCTATGATTAACTTAGGGGGCACGAGAACGACTAAGAACATTCTTAGTCCAAACACCGGTATAAACTTTAAAAGCTCCATGGCCATAATACAAATCTTTGTACACATGATGGGCAGTTAGTGGTTCTTGAGATCAATCTCTGGCTGTACACTATATATCTCTCCAGATTTTCTCAAACTATTAAGTCTATGGTACCAAAGCCATGTTCTCATGCTGATTATTCAATCTGCACCACTCCCTTTCTTTTTCTTAAATACCATATATAATCTAAATGATAAACCAATACCTTTAATAACAAGCTATTTATATGTTATATGATAGCATATATTGTTTATGTATTGTATCTTACCCATCGGCATCAGACCTCCTTACATAGATAGATTAGCTGACCCATCGAATATGCCTTGCCTAATTCATATCCTCACAATACTGAAGTGAACCTTAGTGATGGATTTTATAACATGACAAAGAAGCATGCAGGTGATTCATAGTCTATGATATCTCTATCAAAACTGGTGATGGCAACAGTGAAATTATTTAAATAAACATAGATATATATTATATATACAGTATATATATATATATATATATATATATATATATATATATATATATATATATATATATATATATATATATATATATATATATATATATATAGATCATTCAATATAAATATATATATATATATATATCATTTGATTTGGGGAATGAATCTTTTTCTTTAGGGGGTTGCTTTGGGATTATGATGTAAATAATTATTCACAAATAAATCATAATTCTTCAATTCTTTGCTGAAACTTTGCAGCATCATGTAATATCTAGTTCAAAAATGGGTTTATCATTTGCCATAAAAATGAAGAATAAAAATTAAGATTGGCCAATCTTTGGAAAATATTTCTCTAAATTCATATCAGAGATTAATAATAGTTTTAATGTACACCCCAGTTGCTGTCAATGTTCATCCCAAATAAAAGATAAGACTTGAATAATTTTTGTATTTTATTCTTCATTAGATAAACATTATTTAGACATTTTTTATCAAAAGAAATTGCCCTATAATTTTTATATGAATTTTAAATTTTAATTGTAAAAAAATCATTCCATTGATATCTATTACATCATGAGTGAACAGTATGTAGATATGTATGTACCTATCTGGATCTGTACGATACCAATGTATATACAATTACAAACAAAGTTAATACTGAACTTCCATTTAAATTTTAGAATTAGTTGATATGTAGCTATGTAATTGTAAAAAAAATATATAATTAATTATAAATAATGAAAGTTAAATCAACCTAAACCTTAGAATTAATTCACAATAAAGTTTCAAATATGGAGTAAGATTATAATTTGTTAAATGAAATATCAACTATTCTTTTGGTTTGGAATTAATTAGACATTCAATTAAATAATAATGTTTCAGATTATTCGAAAAATAGTCACATTTTGATTTATAATATAGTTGCTTAAACTGAAGGTATAAAACTTTGCAAACTCAGACTGTGGTATAATGCATAATTAATTGCTCACTTATCTATGTTTGTACCATGCAATAACAAGTATGAATCAAATGTCTTTGCCTGACAAAATACCACGCATTTCCAGAGTTCAATGCATTTCTATATTATCTAAATAATATTTAAATCTATTCTTGGTGACCACATTCTGAAAACTTTTGGAATTACAACGGGAAATTAGTACGGGAAAGTTCATTAATGTAAAGTTAAACATTTCACAACTGTAGGTAGTCAAATATGTGATCAGTGCATTGTGATTTGGATAATATGACATGATGAATTATTGTTTTACTTGTATCAGTATTTACAAGGAAAAAAATTTGTAATTAATTATAATTTCAAAAATCTATGTCTAAAAGATCTCTCTATAAAAATTATACTACGTCATATGTACATAAAATACCAAAACGATGACAAACTATTTTGTTTACATGGGATTTGTCAACCTTGAAAGAGCATTGCACTTTGTTGTCGGTTTGAAGTATGTACATCCACATCAGCATGTTTACATTTTTGTACAGCATGAATATACATATATAATTGTGACACTGTGCTGACTTGCACATGAGTATCATTATATCTGCCTTATACTGGCTGACAAAATTGCTTGATAAGTACAGTGCTTTGCTGCCACAAGTAAACAATATGAGTGTTTAATGTGTTTTATTTAAATTGAGTCACAATCTTAATCTGGGGATTCAAAAAAGAAAATTATAAGTTGTCACTTGCATCGATCGGACTTATTTATCATTGCACATTTACGTCACAGTTTGGCATATTCATTATGACGAAATGCCAATCAATATTGAGCAATAATTCATCTATAATTAAGTCACAATGCTGCTTTTATTGGACCCATTGGTTTCAATAGAAATCATTTTCTACTTATAAACCTTCTGTAACTCTATTGCAAACCTGGAAACCAACAAAAGAATTAGCTATAACTGTTTCATACGATCCAGTTCCAATTGCAGTTGAAGGGGACATGACAACGTCCAGCTTATCACCCGCTGCACAGCTTATAAGCATGGAGCGACTCAATGTATCCTTACCGGAGCCATGCCACATACTGAAGCGCTCAATACCACCATAGTACTTCATCATGTTGTTGTCCTTGAGGCGGCGTCTTACATACACAGCTACCTGCTTATTTGCTTTGGCTAGCACAGTCAGAGAGACAAAGAAGGTACCATCATTAGGACACGTGATTTCCTGAATGCCATATATGGGCAAGTTTCCCATGCTGACCGTCATCATGTTTCTGCTGAAGGTCAGCACAGCCGGGTCCGGTCCGATATTCTCCTTCTGGGAATAGCGAGACACCATCCAGGCACTTTTCATCGCCTTGGCCGGATCAGGATTGTAGTAAAATCCCATAAACGAGGTGGCAAAATCCGAGTTGCCAATGACAGTACCTTGAACCACCCGCACTCGCACAGGATTGCCGTACTCGCAGTTACACAAGACAGTGCGGCTAAGTGTGTCATCGCCCTCATGGTTGACGTGCGTGCGCAGTATTTCGTACTTGAAGCTGGGACCTTCCAGGTAAACTTGCACAATTCTTCTGCCCGGAATCATCACTGACACACTGAATACGTACATGCCACTCACGGGACACACATAAGTCGTGTCACTGTCCTCGTCCCATCCAAATCCATTGGAGTCCTTGGTAATGACAGTGTCATACTGAATGTAACTGTCAGAGTTGAAACCAGAACTTTTAGATACAAAGAAGTAGTATTGCGTGCCTTGGTTGATGCCCAGAAGGTCTATAATGGAAAAAGAGGTCAACTTGCTATTTTGGGTTGAGTAGGTGGGCTGAGTCGTCACCATGTACATGACGTCATTGGTGGAGACAGGAAGTAAGGCGTCGCGGCCCATAGTATCAACTCCATTAGCATTTGTGTGTCTCCTGACCACGCCGATACGGTTCACGTCTGAGTTGCCCCACTGTAATTCCAAGTTATAATCTGCTGAGGTACTTGCCGGGATACCCACACTCATGGATATGAAATAGATTCCTGTTCTTGGGGCGATGAACCTGGTTGCACCCGTGAAGTAGTTCCCGTAGTTGATGGTGGTGGGAGTGAGGGCGTACTCTACTGGAGCCATCGCGTTGCTGCTCGTTTCGCGCCACACATACAACAGTACTTCTACAAACATAAATATACCCAATCAGCATTTCAGTATGTTGAAAATTTGGAAAAGTCCAAACTCTTACCTTCAACCCTCGGTGCGAATACTCTGCAGTGTTTATTTCCAATTTTGAAATATTAATATTAATATATGTAAATCACACGATGTTATCCAAATTTGAGTATCAGGTGATTTCAAATGTGATATTTAAGTGGCAATTATAATTATTTTCCATTTTCTCGGAAACAATATCCAAAAATAGATATGATAAGTAATAGGTATATCTAAGGTAATTAAACATCTTTCTACTGGGCCTGAAAATAAAAATGAGATATTTACCTCAGCCATGCTGACATTCTGCTGGTGACATGCTTTAATTTTTATCAAGCATAAGCATGAAATGAATAATATATTGACATAAAGAAAGCAAGAATCATGTTATAGGCTCAGAGCAATTGGAATATTTATGGCAGTAAAAATCAGATCATAAGCATGCAATTATACAAGCCAAGCATAAATTTAAATATAAAATAAAATCTACTCTTACTGAAATCTTAAATATCCGATATTTCTAATATAAAAAGAGTTTTAAATTATATTAGATCTGTAGTCCTCACGCATAGTCAATGAATACATTTTCAGCATAACTATATACATATAGTCCGGAAGTAAGAGAGTCGATAATGTGTCTCATTTCCGGTAATTTCCGGTCATTTGTTCGATGTCAACAGGTATGCCTTTTGGTGTTCTGTTTTATCCATGATGGGATCCGTCTTTTAGTCTATCTCTACCATGGCAATGTTTCAGGAACCAGCAAGTGAAATACATGCCTATTCAATATTAATTCCGATTGCCTGTATATTGCCAATATTGTTAGGTGGAAACTTGCTACCATTGCAAAAGTCAACACCTCTGGCATTTACCATAGCCATTATTGGTATTTGTTCAACAATGGAAGTTTCCAAGCTATCAAAAGATCATGCAAGCAACTCAAACATTTGTCAAGCAGTTGAAGCCAAGACATCTCAAGGCTCGGCGGATGACATACCAAATGAATAAAAAAAGGATTCGGATGCAGTATCAACAGAAGCCTTGGGATTAAACCATACTCAATAAAATAAATAAAAACGTACAGAGTTAATATTTATTTCAATTATTATACAGATACATATGTTCTATCGTTTCTAGGTATTTATGAGAACTTCATAATTTGTGCAATCATAATCAGTGTTATGGAAAGTGTTATGGATGCTCGTTTACACTACAGCATGGTGTCAGTAAATTTGAGTAATGACAAACTATTTCGTTTTGAAGGTTACCCTACCAGAAAGCTATTCTGAATTTTTATATTTTAGATAGATTTGCCTGCTATATACGTTGATCTAGAAATAGTTGATAAACCATGATTTTGTTAGAGGTAATCGTTTTAAGAGTATATTATGTATAGAGAGCAATGTCCCATTTCATCTTTCCACGAAATGCCATCATTGAGTCTTTGAACAAAGCTACATGTGACATATGGTACGTCTCATTATGTATAAATATTCCAATTTATATTACATATTCTCCCTTATCATAGTTACTTATATTTTATTATTTTTGAAGCTGAAATAACAATTCTCATGCAAACTAAATCTTATGATACAAATATATAAAAAACATTTAATCTTATATCAATAAAGAGAATTGTCAACCGAAATGTAACCTTAAGTGTTACATTCACATTATCACATTCATCCTCATTAACTTTACTTTACAAGACATACCAGATGCAACTAGTGTCCTCATGTTATAAATACGGCGATTGTCATGTCGGCATTTCACAAACAAACCACTTTGAATAAGACCATAAATGTCGTTTCCGATATTGATCATTGTCTCAGTCACGTGTATCGTGTCTTTTAAAGATTCTTAGCGTTTTGATATTTATTTTTGTAACGTGAGGATGAATCTCGTTAACATTTCCTTAGAATATATAACCATTAGTACACAACAATTAAGTGCATATTCTTGATGCCAAACTGATATATGAAGCATCTTCCTGTATTGTTTTTGCTCAGCACTGTAGCTAAAGCTTTTTAACGCTAACTTACTTTAAATGCATAAACAGAGTAAATGATGATCAAATATTGATGAAATCTGCTTATATTTACACATTGAATCAACATATTTCTGTTCGTGAAATGTTTATTTCGAGTAAAAATACTTGGATTTCATTTATTCTGATGCATAATCTATATTGTAGTTCCGCTTCAATCATAAAATATATTGAACAATATAGTTAAGAATATTCAATTTTGAGTTATCCCTGAAGATATGTGGCAAGGTGTTAAAACTGGAAGTCACCACCCATTAATAACAAACATTTTTCTCGTAAAAAGTATTTTCTATTTTGTTTATGATGTCTTATTATTTCCCCAGGTTCGCCTCCTTATTATTTTTCATATAGAATGCTATCCATAGGGTTGTAGTTATAAACAAGATAACCAGCAAAAGCTGAACCTATTATATTTCCGGGATCTGAAGATGATATTATACCTGCATTGTTGCGCATGCGTACCCGGATAAAGCTTCCCTTCAAACAAAACATTATCCCTGACCTAGACAATGTATCAGTACCATACTCCTGGTAAAATTTGGAAGACCTATGAATGCCTACATTCCTGTACTCGTTGGCACTGTTTTCAATGTACACATTTGGAATCATTCCATTCTGCAACTCAACGGTAAGAGTAACGAAATAATAACCAGAAACTGTGCACGCAACTTCATTTAGCACGGTCCAAACATCGTTGGGGAACTGCCTGAGAAGTGTGAAGGGCACCGTGACGTGCTGACCACCTTCATTTTTGAAAGGTTGATTAAGCACGGAGACCCAATAGACATCGCTGTGCTTGGGTGGGTAGGGACAGGTGACATCACTGGTCATGTCCTCACATATGTAGGGCTCGTAGAGGAAAGCTTGCCAGCTTATCTTATGGGCTTGTCCACGGATCAGGTTCAGTCTCATCACACCAGCACAGTTGAGAAGTATGGTACGACAAAGGGTCTCTCTTCCCCCGCGAGCGTGATCCCTCCTGATTTCAACAAGTCGTGTCTCAAAGGTATCTTCGACGGAGAGTTGTAGGTTAACGGGCTGGCTGTCGACTGTGAGCACTGCGAAGCTGACGCTGTACACGCCATCCTGGGGACAGGCGAACACATTGTTCACAAGATCGTATGATCCTGAATGGGACTCGAGCTTCAAATCAAATATTCCAAGGTCTGCATCTCTTGCCGGAGTTGTTGTAAATGTATCATATTTTTCTGCCATGAAATAGACTACTGGATTCATCGCTCCCTCTAGATAAAAGATGGCCAGCGAAGTTATCTTATCTAAATCACTATACGTATCCATTGGGCCAAGGTCATTCATGTCAGTCATAGAGACCATATATGTGAGAGAGGAATCCATCTTGACAATACTATCAATTGTCAGAGTGTCCACACCGTCATTATTTGTTGAGTTATGCATAACTTCGGCTAGAATAACATTTGTTCCCTTAACCCGTAAGGACATTTTAATAGCACTTCCGTGTTTTGTACCCAAATTCAAATTGACATAGTAGACTCCTGTTATGGGAACGTTAATATCCCCTGTAAGATTGTTATAAAAACCAGCAAGGTCAAACGCTACTTCATGAAATATCATTGTATTACTAAATCCATTTGCCATCCGGTTGTCATAGTTGTAGGCAAATAATGCAATCCGCCCACCTGCAAGTCAAACAATACAATCAGCGCTCAGAAAGGATTGGTCAGAATTCAAGAACTAAAGATTTTTACATGCATACGCCATGATATTCTTTGATTAAAATAGCACAATAAGATTTCTGTTTTAGATTTTGGTATATTTGCATATATATTGAAAAGCCATTTGTGTGTGTGTAAGTGTGTGTATATATAGGCGAAAAAGCACAAGCAGGGAGTGAGGATTAATAGTCCCCTGTAACTAAGCATAGGCCAGCTGCCAGCCTTTCACCACAACCTAAAACATATATCTTCATAAACTAACATATCCCTCTCTTTCTCTCTATTCTCTCTCCTCCCTTTCTTTCTCTCTATCTCTATCTCTCTAATATATGTATATATATATATATATATATATATATATATGTCTATATATATATGTCTATATATATATATGTCTATATATATATATATATATATATATATATATATATATATATATATATATATATATATATATATATATATATGTCTATATATATATATGTCTATATATATATGTATATATATATATATATATATATATATATATATATATATATATATATATATAGACATATATAGACATATATAGACATATATATATATACATATATACATATGAATGTGAGTTCCACCATCCATAGGCAAAGCAGCAAAAAAAGTGACAGATAAGCCTGATAATGTTTTATTAATTTTTCATTAAAGATCAATACTTCTTTCAAATGAGAATATATATATATTGGTCTCGTGAGCACGCAAACTTAAAAGGCAAGACCTTTCCTTCAATCTATTTTATGCCATGCGTTTGTTTTGATTTATATCCATGGCAAATTAGACATTAAATGACATGCATCTAGAGCAAAAAACATAACATGCAAAAAATAAACAAATTAAAAATGTAGTTTCCTCATGCATAGTAGAGCAATGTTATATGTTTAATAACATCTTTGATTAATGAGAAATTCACAAAATGCATATGTGTGCGAAAACTCTGCAATTCTACTACCAACTATAAATTGCGTATGCTTCAAGCTTTTCTGAAAATGTTGGAATAAAGGTGATGGTACCTGTTGTTAGCTGCTAGTTCCATCCTTTTGTAGGCAAGCGCCCTCTATAACTGCATCCTCTACACTGTTTAATGAATCCCAGTTGTTTACCTTGTAATAATACTCAACTGATGTCACAAAGCTGAGCAATTCTGACTGGTCTACTTCATTTGTGATGCCCACTGCCATCAGAGTTACTCCCATGTTTTTGAGTGCCATCACTTCGCTGGGAAGTTTCTCCACGTCATAAGTGGCTTTCCCATCCGTCACTAATATAAGTACATTGCTGGCATCATTACGATCCCCATATTGTGGCTGAAATATTTGTTCACGTGCGATCTTAAGGCCACCACTTGTGTTGGTGTTTTCACCCAAGTGGACAATGCTATCTATGGCCAGTTTGATATCTGTAGCCGTAACATATTGATTTAAGCGCCATTCTAAATAGCCCTGGTTGCCAAACGTAGCCGCTGCCACCTGGGCCTCGCCAGGCCCAACCTGAATGCCACTAACAACATTTTTCAAAAATGTTTGTAGATCAATCCAGTTAGTTTCTTTGGAGTCAGTTATACTCCCAGAAGAATCTATGACGAAGGCTATGTCCACATGGCATGACGCTGAAAGATCATAGACAGGTGAGCACATACAGTCAGCAAGAATCTCGCTTATTCACATATACCAACACTTTATAATGCATGTGAAATTAGCTCTGAGTCACATAGAGTCTTGCATCAGTCCATAAGAAGGCAAATGTTGTGGTTAATGATAAACGAAAATCGCGTTTTCAGTAGAGGACAGACAGAAAAACTGCAAAATTCCTAACAAGAACACCATTTCATTAGCTATAACACAACAAAAACACATCTAATGTTGAGTCCAAAACCTATTTATAAACAAATGTTAATTTTTTTATTAATCTTAAACTGAAAGTTAAAAAATGAAACGTGGATTACTAAGAGATTAGATACTTCCAATGTTGAGAATACGTACACTGATGACAGATTTTCTGGTAAAAAGAGAGACAATCAAAGTCCAAAGCGATCACATTTCCTACTTCTCAAGAGGGTATAGAAATATGAAATCAAAGCACAACGACGGTCAAGATTCAGAATACGCTCACTACACATCTAATGATAACAAGGATACTTTTGAAGAAAAGATACGAAGACCGAAGACTGGTTCAGAAACCATTTAATCTTTGGTGTCATCATGAAGATTGTCAGGTAGTTTTGAAGGGTTGAGAATAAATATTTTCTTAGATGCCTATCTCGAAGCAGAGCTGTCCTTTTAGTGTCCAAGATAAGTCCATTTATTTCGTTCATCCTTTTTATCTTGTAGTTTTATGAGAAGACGTGTTGTCACAAATGAATGTATTATGTGGATAATGATTAAAATCGCATTTCAATCAAATGAACATATTCAGTAAATGTAAAGAATAGTCTATGTCATTTAGTAGCTGACTTTCGGATCGTCCATGTCCAATGTTATATTCATTGCTGTCAACATATTATGCTTGTCACAATAAAATACATGTCATTTAGTGTCTTAATACAGTTTTTTCATATTGCAATGTAATTCCATAAATAATGTGCCATAAATGTTTTTCAGAAAAAAAAGTAAAAATGTTGAATTTTATTGAAAAATTGCATCATATAAAGTAGCATTTGACGTAGCTTATTCATTAGATGTAACGGATTTTAATGCAACTAAATATCACAAACACAAAACAAAAGCATAAAATAAAGCATGCTCTATGGTGAATCTACGCTAGTTATTTTCTAAACAATGGCTGCTGGCAAAAAAGCAAGGGAAGTGATGTTACAGTAGATGACTGGGCTAGCTTGTCTGGTACTTACTGTCTGCGGTTGGCGTGGGTGGAGGGGTTGGAACTCCACACACTGTACCATCGAAGATGTTCCCAATCACTTTATCCAGGGCGGTGAAGTCCGACACATTATGGTATAGATTTGGTGATATTTTCTGTATTTCAGGGATGTTTGCCTGACCGATTGCCACCACTACTATGGGCACCTGACCTCTGAGGCTATCTACGTATGACTGAAGAGCAGGTTTATCCTCATCTGTTGTTGCTCCATCGGTGATCAAAATTAACACATCGCTGACAAGTTGCCTGAAATGTTAATATCGTGTTTATCATTAATTGTCCTTTGACCACATACACAAATGTGTTCACCACCCACCAGAAAGTTTTAAAAATTATGCTCACCTATTGTTGCCACCTCTTAGCTCAGTATCATACTTCATGAATGCCTTTGAAGTAAATGTCTGGCCTCCTTGGTATGTAGCTCTATCGATAGCCCGGTGAACGGTGTCTTTTGTTTGTATCTCTCCAGGGCCGGGAAAATATTCATCAACGATAGCGGCGTCACTAAACGTCACCACAGCCGCTCGAGATCCGTCATCGCCAAAAACAAGATTTGACACGATGTCCTTTGCAAAACTCGTCATCTGTAATTCAAAAGATAGCATGAATTATAATCATGATTCAAATATGCAGTGTCCTGTTAGCCTTACCCTCTCTTATTTGCCTTTTTAATAAGTCGATTTCAAAATAAACAAGAAAGTCTTTCTAAAATAAAGAATTTATATGTAAATTCCTTTTGAAAGATATATATATATTTTTCCATCTCCCAAATATCAAATGGCCTGGTCGTGAATCTCGCCAAATGTCGTCTGCTGAAGATGCGTTTGATTATGAAAATCTAATCCAGAACCCCCCAAAAGACACACTACTACTCTTCTAAATCCTGTCAGAGCCCCACTGTAATAATGAGCTCGGAAGGGCCAAATATTGGAGTAATGGAAATAAACTGGCAATTCAGGGATTTGAGAAAAATACGAAGGTATTTTTGACAAGAAAAAGTAGTTTTCATGAAACAAATGGTATAAGAATATAAAATGGACGTAATTAAAATAGTACATGTGATACAAAAAACAAAACTGATACGGTTCTTGATGAGAAGTGTCATTTTGTGCATTTGATTATGAAAATCTAATGTGACGTAGGCGATCTTTGTTTCCGAGTGGATTTGCTTTGAACATCCCCAAACACAGTATTTATAAGCTACAATATCACATATCCTTACCAAATCCCAATTTCCTGAACCAGCATCCTTTATACTTCCAGAACAATCCAATAATATTACCAGGTCAACAACACACGGTCCTGTTTAAGTAATAATTAATACATGATTCTTAAATGCAGTCCTAACGTAAATGTGTTTTAAGGTCTATAATCCACAATCAGTTTGAAGCATCGGGAGAGAACTTCGTGTGGTCTCGTATATTTACGTAACTGCCTTCGGCTCTGCATGCGCTGGGGGATTCCAGGATGAGAGTGAGGCTATGACGTCAGTGGGGGGTATTTCTCATACAGCACACATGGTGTCCAGCTGCAATAACTGAGTCGAACCCGTTTTAACGGTAGTTAAAACGGGTTCAATTTAAATAATAAAAGTTTAAGACTAGCTGGTTAAGTTTACTTTTTCTGTGCTAAATTAACAAATAACTTGACTTTGAACACATTTAAGCCAAAAAAACATAAGTCTGTCCCAGTGTTTCATTGTGGATTATAGACCTTAAATGGAAAACAAGATAAAATCGACAAAGAAAAAAATATACAGATTATTTTGAATTCTTGTTTTTATTCATAAATATTCCTAATATTATTCAAAATATATTTACCTGTTGGCGCCTTTGTTACTGTGAATAGAAAGAAAAAATAATACATTTTAAACATTTATAAATGTTTAAAACAAGCAAATTCACCATGTAAACTATATTATTAAGAGATACAGCAAGTTAATTACAATACAAACCATTCCTATTCATAAAACTAATAGTTACCTCCACATATATTCCGAATGAACAGGTCCAACCCTCTGTAGTTGCCTCGGTTGTTGTTTACAACATTGAAGTCAATGCTGTTATCCAAAATCAAGTTGCATTGAGCAAGGATTTTGTTGAACACAAATCCGAGACAAGATGGGTATTTGTAACATTCAACGGCACAGCCCGATTGCGATGTGGCGGTGTCTGCCCGTGAATTAGCTTTAAAATAGTCTGTGTCTGGGTAAAACGAGTAGGAATCCATGCATTCACCTAAAATCAAATTAGAATAAGATGATTTTATAATCTTTCACAAACTCAAAGTTGAATCTTTCTTATTTATTGACTAAAAGCTATCAAAATATAATAATTACATAAATATGTAATTGCTTTTTGTCTTCAAAAAAAAGAAGAAGCTGCCGTTCCAGAAAAAAAGACAAAAAGATAGGAATATTTTTCTCAGCATTATGATTTTTATAATTAACGCAGGAAACAGTACATTTCAGAAATCATCTTCTGGGAGGACAGGTCAGAAACATGGCAAGTAATAATTCCATATCTTTTTGCCCTCATCCGTAAACTAATCAATGTGCATGTAATTGAACAAGCAAGGAAAATCTATTTTAAAATATTACAGTTTTTGTGAAGCATAAATGTGAACAAGCTATTCTCTCGAGACGACAAAAAAACATGAGAGAACTCGTCAAGGTCCAAAGAAATCTTTAAATATGCATATCTGTATTTAGCTGTACAGTATACTTCACCACTTAAAGAAACATAATGATAAAGATATATATTAAATTCACATGCCCAAAAAGTATTCCATACAGGTAAATAGATGTCACGCATGTAATTCCAACAAAGCTATTAGTATTAGTAACATCTTGGATTTATCAACAAGGTCCTGAAGCCTTTCAAACAAAAATACACAAATATCGGTACTTGTTTTCACTATTTCCAAGACGTGAAGCATTATTTTATGTCAAACTGAATTAAGTCTACCTGCCAAACCAACCCTGTTGGGTAAAGCTAGAATTGTATTACACGGACTTGCAGTGACATATCATCATTATCAATACACCTCTCCTAATGGCTTCTGAATACATGCATAGCACTTATGACTGGCGTACAATAAACAGTGATGGACGGGTCATTTCAACTTATTGGCCTTGTCTTTTTCACATAAATAAAAAGCTAAGATGCTTTTGCGAAATGTTCAGTACATCTGTGAAATATATGAAAGCATTAAATATATTTGGTGCAAAGAAAAAACAAAAGAGGAAAATAAACATGTTATAAAAATACTAATATAAAACGTTTTTTTTTTGCAAACTAAAAAGACTGTAACTAGCAAAGCTTTTATTGCCAAGAAGCCCAAGGGACGCATACAAGCTAAGCAAAGATGAATTACTGGCAAGCAAGTGGGGAAGCATAAGTATACATTGGTGACACATAACTAGAAACCTTGGTGTACATACCTTTCACTTTAAAAGCTTGTTTTTAATCACTGTCTGCTTACATCAAGGACAAAGTTGACGCTGAATATCAGACTCAAGTCTCAAAAAGGACGATTTTAATGGACACTAGTAATTGTCAAACTGTGTAGAGCGATTTGCTTTGATTGTGTGTATGTTTTTTTAAGTACTGGCTTCTTTGTATAGTATTTGTTCTCACTTCCCTAGTAAAACCTGGGTGTAGGTCTCGGTATGCAGGGAGGAGTTAGTCAGGAATTTAGCAAACTCTTTTGGAAAATATTAAACTTTGGCTGGCATAGGCATTTATTCATGCAAAATGACAGACTGGCAGATAAAGCTATTGCATCCACATTCACCATGAATTCCAAGTATTATTTGATTTATATTAGAATAAAAGCACGTATATTATAGAATAAATAGAGAATGCAAAAGTATATAGTAAGGAGAGTAACGAAGGATTGTGCAAGTCCACCTTAAGCGTACATTACTTTTGGAGTACTGATGATGGGTTCAGTAATATTTATCATAGAAAAAATGTTCAAATTGTATCAATATGTATTTTCAAGTGGAATGATATTTCTTTTAATTATATTTTCTATAACAGACAGTTCCTTTTTGTTTTGTTTTTTGAAATGTCTTGTGTTTCAATATGCTCACATACAGTTGAAACTAGAATCCATATGTTCACAAACTGCACTACATAGTGATAGAATATTTTGACACAAAACCAATTTCTATGTAACCTGTAATTTTATAATTATATAATAACTCGCTTGAAATGGTAGATAAGGAAAGTTTATATAGTCAAATAGACATTATATATTTTGTTTTGTTTTGCATTGAATATATCTTACTTTCATCTGCACTGTGACATTAGAATCAGCAGATATCTCATATCATCTAATCTGTGACACAGTTTGGGAAACAACAAAATATAAACAACAAAAGAATTCAGGAGTCAAACGTGACAGATAATCAAAAACGGTTTTTAGAATATGTTACAGAAAGCTACGCAAGCAAAGGTTATCACAATCCATTGTCCTAATAATATAAAATAATTATTATTTGAATTTAACTATCTAATATGTTAGCCATACATTAATTAATACACAACTTAGAATTTAAAAACCATAAAATTCCCTTTAAATCACATCCTTTCTAAACAAATAAATGGAAGCTCGTTTTTTAATGATTATATCAAATTGGAATGTAAAAGACGCCATTATATTCATTGCAGAAATGTTTATCTCAGTACAGCATTCATCCACCTTCTTAGCTTAATGTTTATCATACATAAATATATTGCCAACCTCGGGGCACCACCACCGCCATATTAAGCAGAGATAAGCTGTTAAGTCCTGCCTTTGCTATTTCCTCCCTGCCAACTTGCAAACATCCCAGCAAATTACTTAATTTTAAAAAGACAGGCCAGTGTGATGTTTTCATCATTATATGGTAAAATGAAATTTTGATTGAATTTTGATTACCAATACATCTACAAGTGATCACTTTCTTTTAGTTATTTAATTGCACTAAAAACCAACTCATATAAATAACGTTTTCAATTTTATTGTGATTTTATATGGAGATGTTTTCAATACATTGTTAGTTGAAAACATTTCTTTACTACTGATGAATGTTGCTTCCTGCAAATTATCTCTTTACGTGTAAACATTATTATAAGCAATATATGTATATGACAGTAAAAAAGGGTAATTTCATTCCATACATATTTTCAAACTTTCTTAGGCATCTGCATTCTCCAAAAATGAAATCAAAATAATATAATGTTGGAAAAGTATGAAATATATCTTCGAATTACATATACACCAATGTCGGTTCCATGTAGTAAATTATCCCGCTAAGTGTTTTATGGTAATATCCAACATTCTTTTTATATCACTTCACTTATATCACAATTTTCCATTGCAGTTTTGCTCATAAGCTTGTGATAATAATTAAGTACATATAGTTTTAAAATATTGTATTTTTATATTATCTAACTAAACATAGGTCATCTATCAAATTATAAAAAACGATGTATGTCAAATTGACCAAATATTAGTTGTATTATGAGCAGTGTTTGATATGGTCCAAAATCTTTGTGATATCCCAGATAAAATGGAAATAAAAAATAGGTCAAAGATTTAGTTTTGATCAATATCATTGCACCAAAAATTGAGCTGACTGATCTAAACCCATACCAAACACTGTTGCAAACGCTTTATACATTAATCATCTATTTGGTTAATAAAATAGTCATATAATCGTGTTAATCACGTTTGACTGCTAAATAAAAATTGCATAGTCATATCCGATTGCATTACAACATAAATTAGACAGTTAAATCCAATTGTTAAAAATGGTGTATAGAAATATCTAAAATGTTCTTCTCTGTAATGTATTATAGATAGAAAAAGTAAAACTAAGTCCACTTATATGATCCTGAATTGACACTTATGCAAACGATCAAGCATGTATCTAGAGTGTAGTCACATGAGATTTAGCATTTTGATTTTCACAAAAGAAAAAGCTTATTTGACCCATAGTCACATATAACCCATAGATTTAGTCACATTTGATATAAAAAATAAACAAAGTAAATAATTGTAACCTAATACTTTGATGTAATGGCTAATTCGCCACACGGTACTGATGTATGTTGATGATTTCTTTCAAGTCAATATCACGTATGCTGACTTACACCGCAAAGTGTACATTATCCACATTCATACTGCTCATCTGTTGTACGTCAAATCCCACACAGTAATCAGAAATCCTACACTTCAATGCTACCTAATTCATGTCACTGAGGTAGTGCAAAATATTAGAGAAAAATCAGCTCCATGTGGTATCCATCAAAGCTATGAGGTTATTTATGCAAAAACTGATGGCCAATTAAAGTCCAACTGTTATTAAATAAAAGTCCAATGTTATTGCTACGTAGGTGTGCATACACTACAACACAAGTCACTTCAATCCAAGAAGGTATCATTCTACAGTAGTAATCACGCCACAGGCACATATTGATTGTTCATTTAACATTTTTCATTTTATTTCTCTGATTGGTGTAGAAGGGGAAGAATCCGCCATCTGAAGCGCTTCAGGCGTTGCCCACTATAACAATAATAACGAATTGGTATATGGAGGCGATGGTTGCCAGAAAGTGAAACCTCAGTGGTTTGGTCCAGGGGGTTGGTTGATATCGGGAAATTGAAAGAATATATGTCTAGATCATAAAATTTGGATCTAAAATAATTTCCTCCCTGGAAAAACCTCCAACATTTCACAAGTAGAAAAAGGAGTAAAGACACTCAAGAACGTGTTGTCCAAAGGGGAGTTGCACCTAAGGTCATCCTGAAAGACATTTTAGCTAATTTAGAGTGACTAACCTGGACAGCGTTTCTCGGCAAGGGAACAGCAGTCACTATTTCCTTCAGTGGGAAGCACGCCTACCGCATCCATCCAGCACTCGTTAGTTATTCTGTTGTGGATCACGGCGAGGCAATCTTTCCGGTAGAGACACAGGGTCTGACATTCCTGGTAGGTCACGCTGGTAGCAATCCTCGTGTTGCCGTCTTTATTAAAACTTCCTTTGTTTTCCATAGTGCAACCTGTGATATGAATTAGATAAGAAGAGTTCATTATTATGGACAGCCAAGACTATTTTTGGACTAAAAGAATGAACATTTCCCGTTTCGATCTCTGTGATCAACATGGGGGCAAAATTCACCCTACCAAGTTTGATTCATAAAACCGAATCGTCCCATAAGGAATGGATAAAACAAGACAGTAGTAAATACACATTATCCTTTTACTTGCTAATGACACATAAAAGAACTGACTTTGAACATGTCTATCATTCTGTACACTCTATTAGCTTCTGACGTATCTTATGATTCTTAGCAACTTTGGTTTACAGTTTTCGACATTTATCAGCATAACATAACTTATGACATTCAAATGTTAACCTTTATGGCAAAATCAGTATTTAGGGAGAACAATCTCTTGATATTGTCACATTTTTTAAGTTCTTTTTATATGTATCTGGTTAAAAAGCACACTACTACTTTAGTGGACATTAAACAGGCAAAGACGCAGTTATGCGGGCAGACATTTAACAAATCATCAACTGAATGGTTCATTTCACCATGTATGATAAACAATCCAAATTATTATCTCCTACTGATAAGTAGTTAAATGACCAGACTAATAGTAATATATTGGGAAAGTTTTATTCGCTAAATGCGCCCGACACCAGTCACACCACTGCACACATCAACATCAAATACAGGCTTATTGCATTCGGCACGTCGCGCGTTTGATAAATGGCGCGTTCAACACAGAGTGACTTGTATCAGTGTGACGTCACAGAAGGACAGTGTGTGAAAGGCATCAGTGGCGTGTCCAGGGTTTTACATTTGTTAAAATGGGGTACACTACAGTATCTTTTCTGTACAAGTATTTATTATTTTTTTGGCATATTCGTGTTCACAAATATCATACAAAGTCCTATAAGAAGAAGAAATGCCAAATGATATAAATTGTGAAATTTGTTAAATTGAACACCCCCTTCAATATCCATTTCTGGACACGCCAATATACAAAAGCTGATTCCCGCCAAATTCAGTCCTTGTGTGACGTCAGATGGATACAAGTCACTCTGTGTTGAACGCGCCATTTATCAAACGCGCAACGTGCCGAATGCAAAAAGCCTCAAATACATCAATCAACCAGGTTTTCGCGCGGTTCATTTGGCGCCAAAACCGCGAGAGTCCGCTTCATGTTGATTTCAGGTTGAGAAGTGGTGAGAGTGGGGCGTCTGGGCCAAAAACTAATGCACCTTAAACATATTACAGTCTAATGTCAGCTCAGAAATCCTTACCTGGCTGTGGTGTTCCGGTTATAGTATCACCTAAAAGAGAAAAATGCTTGTTGGTTTATTCATATTATTGTACTTTTATCAAAACGATAATTTGCAAATTTAAAACATTTAATAGTTCGTCCTTTAAATAATCAACAATGGAAAGGACAATTTCACAAAAAAAGATCAATTTCGCAAAATAAGATCAAAATGTATATCCTGTAAACAGAAAGTGTCTAGGAAACATCATGCACACTTACATCTGGTGATGGTGTACCTGTCTATGCCATTCGCAGGAAAAGTCTCATCAAAATCTTTTTTATTGACATGCAGGAAACATTTGCTATTCGCTGATGGATTCCAGTCAATTCCAAGACAGGAGCTATCGGCAGAACATTGGTTTTGACAGTCAGCTAGCTGCATAATATTGGCGTACTCCGCCCCATTATAGGAAAAGATGTTGGCGGTCAGTGCAAAGGAATCCTTGCATGTGGCTGTAACATGGAATAATTTATACATAAATAGTAATATGTGGTTTAAATATAAGAAGTGAAAATGATAGTTAAATATTTGTACAGGCGTTTTAAAGACATAGTAGATAACAACGTATGACAAGAAGAAAAGGATTTAATGTAGTAATTCAGTTTCTACATTACTACACTATGCTTTTTCAATTAAAGATATACATACTGCATGATCTAATCACACACACATCTATTTCCACACACATACAACACACATCTATTTCCACACGCACACATACACGCTCATATAAAAGGGGGTGTGACTAAACAGTTTAATAGTGCATTGCCAAACCCAGATTTATACATATAAGAATATAAGATGTAAAAGAATTAGACGAATATTACAGAAAAATGTGCTAAATTTACTTGAAATATATATATGTGTACATGTACTACAATCTAAGACTCGGGAAGAAGTCATACAAATAGTATCTTATTGTAAAGAATACCGGTTTAATTTGATTGAAGTGAGCACATAACATTTATCATTGATAATATCATGTTGTGTATGGGTAACCATGTCTCTTGTGTGTAAGAAATCTGTACTTTTGCCTACCTGGTGTTGTCGCCGCTGGTGCTATTTATTTTTTTATAAAAAAAAATATATACATGTACTGATTAACATTGTGATGTCATCGTTTTAAATTCTGTGTGGGAATCAGAACGTAAATTTTGGATGTCTATTTAAATGTTTATGAAGAACACGAGCATTATGTATGGTTTTTGTTGTTGTTTTTTTGTAAATCTTTGAATAATAACGTTAATAGCATTGCAGAATACCTGGTGTTGTTACCGTTCCACATTCAGTGTTAGCTTTCCTTTCATAGTGGGTCACGCCGCCGGAGTTCTTTCTTGTAGGTTTGGCGAAATGAAGAAAACATCTGCGAAATGAAATCATATTTGTATTTTAGTCATGAAAAGATTAAAGATATACAGCTTAGAAGCATTGTATTGAAGGTCAAATTAATATATAAATAACTTCTGTTAAGGGTCTTTTCAATGAGTGCCCCCCCCCCCACCGGTGCCTGGTGGCAGAACATTACCAAAATATGTACATGATGGGAAGTGCTACATTTACAGTATTTTATACATTCTCTGTTATAAAAAATATCATAATTGAATTTAATCAATATTTATGCACCTTAGCTTTGCTTTATGAGACATGACACCAATTATATTGTACATACGGGTTTGGGGGTCCATTCATATCGAATGCAAAGCAATAGGTTGAGCTCTGGAGACAGCGATCCTGGCAGGCAGCGACAGTGGTTACTCCATTCTGCTGCACCCCGCCACCAGCATTAGTGTCTTCATACATCACAAAGATGTCAGAACACGTGACTGAAACAAGCCACACACATGACCAATTAACATTGATCATATAAAATCCATATACTGATATGCAGTGTTTTGTTGTGATGTTAAATATGAATAATCAGAGTCCTACATTATTCGTCATTTCTCTTATACATGGAAAGCCAGGGTAATTATATCTCTAAAATAAGAAGCAATTTAAAAGTACACATTCTCTAAAGCTTTAAATAATATAATGAACTACATTCCAAACACCATTCAATGGGAAGAAGCAGTCTTCGGGTAAAGCGAAACATTCGACTCTAATCACGAAATCTTCATTGGGTAAAGCACTCAGAGTATATAGGGATGTGTATGATTCTATTTGTGCCCGGGGGAAAGCAGGTGTGTGGTTGTAGTTTATGGGAAGGGAATAGTATGAAAACATTTGTTCAATAGTAAATTTCTAATCAATCTTTGGCTAAAAATCAGAATGAAAATCGTGTAATATTTGACTGAATTAATACAGTGAGTAAACCTCAATATACAATGATCATTTTAGAATATACGGAAATAAAATGGATTTGTTTTTCGTAAAACATATTTCAGAAACGTGGTTATCCTTCAGTGATGAAATGAACAGCAAAACAAATAAAAATATAAAATTATGGTTTGACACAGAATAGTTTAATTGGGCTAGCTTCAATGTGAATTCATCGAACAAAGGTTTTATTTTCATTCAAAAATAAGATTTTCAATAATTGGCAATGCTTATAATGTGCACAACATCGATAATTCCATCATGTCATGTTTTTGAAAGATATCCCTGGTTAACAAATGTTATCATTGAAAATCTTTTGTCGGAAGAACTTAAACAAGGTTTTTAATGTTCCTTTACAAATATATACTAACCAGGTACAGATGCACCACCTAAAGAATAAGAAACTGTTTTATACAAAGTAAATCTTCTGGGTATGAATGAAACAAAAATAGAATGCATTGGACAGGGTAATATTGTATTATATTCATTTCGTTAATCATTACTAATTCCAAAATTGCCAACTGGTTAAAAAAATTCATATGACGTGTTGCACCCTTCAGAGAAAATACCAAACTTTGAAAGGAAAGTCTTTAATGAGGAAATACCAGCGAATTCATTTGCACGCAACGTGTTAATTTGTGATGTTGGTAGCCAAGTTGTAAAGACATCGTAAATTGGACGAGATGTGTCTCGAAATTTAAGGCTATCCTAATCTATTTGTATTACATTTAATGGCAAAAGAGAGCGATTTACCATATTAAGTGGTTGATTAACAAAAGGATTTGCCTAATGATTCACTTGAGGCTTGACATTATTTGGTGCACTAACTCTTGTACATTATGCGTACCAACTTGTATCTGTTTAGCCACCTATTCCATTTCAATAATTTATAGAGACAGTAACACACGAAAGAATCTGGGGTTACTATATATACATATATTGAAGAGAGTTGCAATCTTCTGGAAAAGCAAAATTACAATTTTGGACATACTCTTCTTGAACTGTTTGAAGGTTTCTGTTTGAAGGTTTCTGTAAATTGAAACTGTCGTTTTGAATTGAAATTGTATAAAGAATTATCTGAAATGTCAAAATACGTACCCTTTTGTGTTGTTGTCTGTGGAATCGCTGTAAGCAAAGAACGTTTATTTTTATGTCTTGAACTTATGAAGTCTTGGCTATTGCTATTGATAAATCAAATGGAGAAATGTGTCCAGGGGAAAATAACAGTAAGCAAGCCCTTACCGGTGGTGGTCTGTCCTATGCAAGGTACCTTCCTGAAATGATTGACCTCTTTACCAACTTCACGATTATCGGGAAGAATATAGATGGCTTTGTTTAGGCCGTAGCATCTTTTAGTATCTGTATTGAAGTCAACAGCAAGGCACGCCTCGTCTTTAGTACATGCATCTTTGCATTTCTCTTCTGTGTCTTGCATTGCTATTTCTGAACCACCTTGGTAATAGTATCCCGCCTCAAGTGTGTAAGTAACTACACAAGCTGATGGGCTCCCTGTCACAGCTGAAATAGAGACCCAACTCATGTAACACCTAAAACCTCTACTTATGTTAAGTTAAGTACATTGTCTCTATTATGAAAACAATATTATGTAATCAACCCTATATATCGATTCTATAATAGAACTTTTAGAACACCAATCGATACTCCAATAGTGCTACAAACACATTTTTATATATCAATCAAACTTATTAGTTTCAAACTTACTAGTTTTAGTACATGGCACTCGACGATATTGATTGATATTAATTGCTGGGTACACATTCCCTTCCTTTGTAAATTCCTGATTCTTATGAAGATAACAAGCGTTTTTGGAGTAATCAAAATCAAAACCGTAGCAGTCGGATTGACCGTTGCATCTCGTTGAACACTTGTCTTTGGTGTTGTCGGAGACAGAATCAACTCCACCCCAACTGCCTATATTTTTCACCTCAGTGTAACTGTCGACACATTCTAAAAGGACATTTAAATTTTAGTCGATTGCAACTTTTTGAAATATTATGGACAAAAATGTATTTGGTACATTCAGGTATTTTTAAACATTTGAAATAAACTATCGAAGATCGTTGGGCATAAAATCACCAAAGAATTTTTTTAAAATCTTAAATCTGTTTTTTTATATATTAAAAGAAATACAAGTACAGTCTGATCATGCCTATTGAAATATTGCTCAATGTCTGAATCATTATCATTAATTTAATCTATAACATTTTAAAAAAACGTCCCTTAACGTCACCATCTTTATATCTTGAGTGTCATCATGAAAAACAGAAATATTACCTGGGGCTGAAACAAAGATAAAGATAATAGGAATAATTACCATTGATTAAACTTTAATGTCATCACAGACACAAATAAAATCTTGCTTATTTTATCTGGCATTTGAATACATTAATGTAATCTTTTCTGATAACAATACGTGATTATATGAAATATCCTCAAGACACTGTACTTAGTTAGTCCATTGTGTACTTAGTTAGTCCATTGTGTACTTAGTTAGTCCATTGTGTACTTAGTCCATTGTGTACTTACGAGATGTGACGCTACACTTCTCGCGGGTGTAGTGGGCGACACCTTTTGCGTCCTCATTCAGCTGTGCTACTGTCGTCGTGAACAACCAGCAACTTGTTGGTGGCTTATAAACGAAATCAAACGATGTGCACTTGTCAGCATCAAGGCAAGATTTCTGACATCCCTCTAAGGTTGTCTCACCGTTTAGAGCTCCATCAAAGGCGTTTGTGTCATTCATAAGTGAGAATGTATCTTGGCAAGGACCTATATCAAATATATACAGATGTGATATCAGCCTTTTTAAAGTCAGAAGTTCAAGACATCAAAATATTTGCCTTTAACTGCAATCTCGTGAGGTCAAAGTAGTTTCAGTAATATCGTAAAACTGGAAACGACTGGAGATTAGTGATTAATTATCAAATAAAATCTTTTGACTGGTAACTGCAATCCTGGAAGGGTAATCACAAATAAGTTTAACATAATAAGATTCTTGACAGCAAAGTACTCCACGCGACCATCTCGTTTTTATTTCATCAATGCAAACACAGATTAATTGGAATACAGAATTATCTAAAATGTAAAGACTTTTCATATTAAGTATACAAAATGGCGGATTTGTTTATTATGGTGTAAATGGGAAAACATGTGTATATGAATATTTTATTGTCTAATGTTGATTTTACTAGCCACAGAGACTAAATATATATATGCTGTATGTGTTTGTAGTATTCTAAAGGATGTCATCGGAAGATGTAAAGAATCAAAGTGGACTGTTAAAATGCTAAAAATCTATATCCTAAACGTTTTACAATCTATTAGGTATGTATCCCTTAAACATAATTTCTTCATAATCTAGACTAAAACATAGATATCAAGTCTTTGAAGAGAGATAGAATTATGTTATAGTTAATCACGTAAGTAGTAAGTAGGAAAATAGAACATAGGACAATAAAAGTTACTTGGGATATTAACTAAAACGACAGAAACCAATTAATATGACCTTTCTGGAAAAACCTGACCAAAGTGTGTTTTTGTGTGTTTGGGGCTTTACGTCACTTTCAACTCTATATCAGCCAAATCATCAGCCATGCCACAGGTTGTTCATATGATAAAGTCTTGTATGAATGCAATTTCGGCTTTGCAGGGAATCAACACATGACCTCTTGACCTTCCAACCAGATGGACTGGTGCTCATTGATGTGCACTCCAGTCACCTGCGCCTGCGCAAAACCCGTGGCCCACAAGCCAACATTCAATCCTATTTCCTATCGTTCATTTTTAAAGTTTTCATGCTTATAATATTGGTTTTTTGTCTACTGACTACACAGCAAATATCGAAACTATAATACATTTGATCCTTAATCGATTAAGATTGGATGAAAATCACATGAAGACAAGTTTCAAACTAATTATCAAATTGAAAAGATTCTTGCAATATGCAGATTCTAGCAACTGGCCTCGGTGATTGTAACATTTTGGTCAGGCTTTGATCAATTCTAAATGGTAACCAAGAGATGCCAATTTATTCCCAAAGAAACATCAGAAATATTGAGAAATATAATTTTCAAAGTAATCGTTCATATATGATAATCATCTTCGATGTGCATGGACAGAACCAATTATCGGTGAAATGTTTATGATATATGATACCAACCAGGAGATGGGGATCCTGTACCTGCACAAGGGAATCACAATATTGTACAGTTAAATATAGTGGCTCGTACCCAGTATAAATGTTTGTGGATGTAAGTGAATATATTCGCTTATGTTCATATTATTGTAAGTGCAGTAAGAATATTCACAGATATTTTAATTTGGTGAGTGAATTTGTAATAGTAGGGTTTGTATTTTTCTTTGTAAATATCAACAATTTTAACATGTTGTTTTTTCAATTGATTACCTTATTTCTTCTCTCTTTCCTTGTCAAATAAAATCTAGCTGTCCTGTTAATAATTGTTTTACACTAATTACATTACAGTAGCCCTCACATTTAATGACACCCGTCCCCTATGCAAATGTGTGCCACCTCTCTTTGACATCATGTTTATAATATTGTTGTGAATACTAACCCGGTGACGGCGATCCTGTCCCTGTATAAATCAAATGCAGATTTGAAAAGATTGTAATATGCATTTTATGTTTTGTTTATGTAATGTTTTAGTTCGTGAAGTGTGTGTACATAGGATTAACTCTAGAATTTTAATCTTAAGATAGAGAAAATGGATGCACAATAGGTTTACATATGTAAAGTATTTGTTAGGTACCAACCAGGAGACGGAGATCCAGTTCCTGAAAATTAAATAAAGGTTTTCTTAATAAGTTTAAACACGCCTATTATGGGTTGGTGTGTTGCTACAAAGAGTAATCATTCCATATAAGCATCCTGTTTCTGTTGCTGTGCAAATCCAAACTGATTTATTAAAAAGATAAATCCTCACCAGGCCGGGAATTAAAGATCATGACCTTCAGAGTAATGTGAAGGCATTTTGTTGCATAAAACTGTTTATATTGATTTAAACATGGGGTATATACTGGATCAATTAAAATGAACTGCATTAAAGGCTAATGTTTGATTACAACTAGATATGTTCTTTCTGGAAAGTCTTCAATGCTGCAAAAATATTTTGTAATTATAAAGAAGGTTCAAACCAGATTCACTAGACTAAATATATATAGAACATGGGGGTCACCAAGATATTTAGTAAATGTATTGAACACATAAATTTGTGCAACTATTTACTCTCATGAATCATCATACATCATTCCTGACACACAGTGGAAGACATCAAATTTGTCGCGTGTAAATGAAAATATAACTTTTTCTTTATTTCGAACCGAAAATATATCTCATATCAAAATGTAGTTTTCCACATGTCAAGTCGACATGTTTGTGCCAGAAATATGTACAAATTGTGATATATTTATCACATGAGAGAGAACAAAGACATGTTGTTCACGGAAAATGTGTTATTTGTGAATAAATGAGTGTCGAATTGTGTGTGAATATGTACAGATGATTAAAGCATATGTATGGACAGATTATGTCTATGTGTATATATGATATTTTATAGGAATGTAGGAGTGCATGTATATACAATGTAGAAGTGCATTTCTATGTATAACTGGTTCGTTTTATTCTAAATAATTTGTGTAGTTTTGTTTGTACCAACCCGGTGAAGGTGATCCAGAGGGGGTAGTTCCTGCAAAAATATTTTTTCTGATGAAATGTCGTTTTCACCACCAAATGAAAAACCACAAATATCAACATGGATTTTTCTCCAGACAGCCACAGATAAATTTTGATTAATAAATTGGTTGTAAAAATATTGTTTTTAACACATTTTTATTTTGCAATACAATATGACAAGATATTTCATTATTTTACGCAGTAATATGTGAAATCTTACCCACAGTAAAATACAGGGTATCCAATTCGAAAAGTGTAAAAATATTTCTTAATTTTCAAAACGTATTTTCTCATATCAATGTGATTATGTGCCATATGGACAAAACATAATAAAATATCTTTATCATATTGAGGATTGTTTGTTATTAGTGAATATGTACATACATTAATTACTATACTGTTTCTATGGTGAAATGTATCATAAATCAGTATTTATAGTATATGGTATTAGATTAGTGTAGAAATGTATTGGGAAATGGATGACTGTGTTTTTCTATAACATATATGTGAAGTTTTGTTTGTACCAACCCGGTGAAGGTGATCCAGAGGGGGTAGTTCCTGAAAAAATAGTTTTGCTGTGTAATATTTCACAATCGTTTTCTCACATGCTCAATAAAAAATTCTCACATGCTCAATAAAAATCTATCAAGTATCAAAATGTAGTTTATACGAGACAGCCCAAGATCAATCAAATTGAATATAAATGGTTTACACAAAAGCAGTGAAAACTATTTTGACACATTTCTATTTTAACAAATTAAACATGGCAATTGGACATAGGCATAAATCAAGAACTGAAGCAAAATGGTTTTTCTTTTGTTGCTGTTTTTTCTTCTGTTGTTCGATATTCACAAATATGGATATTCAAGATCTACCCAAAACTCTTAACGTGTCAAATAGTCCCTATTCCTGTCTCTAAAAGTGTACAGAAAATATATATATTGTACCAACCAGGTGAAGGCGATCCAGGTGGCGTGGTTCCTGAAATTGGTTGGAATCAGGAACAATATTTTAGGTGGAATTATGCTTTTAAAACAATGTCTTTAAATTGTGCTCTTTGCAGTCTATTTTATGTTTGGATTATTTGATTGTAATTTCTTTCTTTATATGATGCTTTAAATAAGTCAATGTAATGCAGCATATTTATTTCATGCTTTTTAAATGAATGTTTCAATTTATGTTATCCTGTACATATTTTATGTCCTGTTGTTATCTGTTTATGTTTTTGTTAAAACATTTCAGAAATCATGCAGTCAAATTCGTCAATTATTATTCAAAAGATATCACAAAACGTGTGATAAAAATGACACTCAATTTAAACAATAAAGCATACGTTATCTTAAACATTAATAATTGTGAAAAAAAGGTTTTAATGTGATGTGTCGTATTACTTTTTTTAAATGTATAAAATAACGATGTCAAAAAAATATACCAACCAGGTGATGCCGGTGCTGCAATGTTAAAAATATCAGTTATTAATATTTCATTACTGCAGTCAGTCTTTCCTCTACTGATACATTTGGTGTTAAAATATGTATGTTTTTTTTCAGAAATGATAAACTCGTATCTACTGATTTATGTTTCAAATATTGATTGACGTATATCATTATACTGACAAAAAAAACATATAAATTGATATAATTATATTGATGGTAAACTGAGGACTTGTCTGCCAGTTTAGACAATTTAATTCATCCGCTAATTACATACCTTTATACAGTAACTATAAACCTATTATAAATATATTCTACACAATACATGTACTTACTGCAGGGTTCGCGCACAAATTGATCTACGTTATCGCCTGTTTGCTTGGAGTTGACGAAGTCTGCTTTGCTATGGAAGAAACATCTGAAAAGAAATAAAAAGTGTTATAGTGCTACTTACTCTAGGAACCATTGTCTCTTATTTTAAGCCATTCTTTGGAAGCTTCACTTGATAACAATAGGTGTCTTCCTCATTTGGCTTGTTCGTTTAAATCATTCACTAAATGAGGTTTCCAGGCACTTTTGCCTTGCATAATATAAATACTTGGACCCCAAACCTTTTTCCCCATACAAAAATATGAAAGTGGACGAGTCTTCTGCTAAAATCCAAATCATCCATTGGGAATTTTGTCCAACAAACTTTGTTTAGCTGACCAGTGATCACGTGCAAACTACTGCTTAGTTAAGTTTAAAGCATTCATGAAATAAAGTTTCCAAGCAGATTCTCCTTGCATAATATTAATGTATATACCCTAAACTTTACGATTAAAAGTTATTACCCATCATATTTCCCCTACATATATTTCTGTGCCATTTGAAAGTGGACGAGTCTTCTGCTAAAATCCATATCATCCATTGGACATTTTGTCGTCAACAAACTTTGTTTTGCTGACCAATGATTTTGCGCAAACACCTGCTTGGTAAAGTCTTTCTAACAGTGAGGCACCCTTAATTGGGACAATGGAGTGATTTGGCTTACAGAGATCTGTTTGTCCATTAATGTTTGTCCGATGGTACAGGCCTAACACCCTGACAGACCACAATAGAGATGATTGTTTACATGTGGCCACCTGGTGGTCAAAAGAGTGCAGGTAGTACATCAAAACACAATAACCATGGTCAGATAGCTAAATTGTATCACAGTGTCATGGCCACATGTCATTTAAGCATACCTCAAACCTCTGTAAAATTGCCTGTGACCTCCGTGGTTTTATGAATGCTTTAACTATGGACCACCTTCAGATTGGGACAATGGAGTGATTTGACTTACAGAGGCCTGTTTGTCGATTAATGTTTGTATATTCGTACAGGCCTTACTTACACACTTGCGGGTATCACAGTTTCGTGGCCACATATCATTTCGACATACCCAAACCTCTGTAAAATTGTCTGTGACCTCTGTGATTTCATGAATGGTTTAAGGATTTCCCTTTCTTTGAATTATTCATACGTTGATCTCTGTGTGATCCAATAATAATAATAAATAGACCATGCAGCATATTGGGGTGGGGAGGGGGGGGGGGGGTAAACACAGTTTTAAATATTCATGCTAGAAACCTAAATTACATGTTATCGACATATTCATTTCGGCCCAAAAATCGACACAAATGTTCACATGAATTCCAAACATCAACATTCAAAAGCGTCATCCAGCATCCCTAAAGATGA
Source organism: Amphiduros pacificus (assembly GCA_949316495.1). NCBI lineage: Eukaryota > Metazoa > Annelida > Polychaeta > Phyllodocida > Hesionidae > Amphiduros > Amphiduros pacificus. The sequence goes on along the minus strand of OX439001.1, from coordinate 48,808,939 downwards.
TGAGAACACAAGGGAAACTGGCTGACAAGCAGGCTTATATAGTTTTATTTTTATGATGTATTTTTTCGATATATGTCCATGTTCAAGTTATAAAAAGATTCACTTTGAAATCGATCTTCATTTCTAAAGATAAAAGGCCACGTTATGTCCAACATTGAAGTGATTTTGAGTAGTGATCGAGTTACCTGTTAGTTAGTCTTCCAAAATCAAACCCGTAGCAAGGACTTGTGGCGCGGCATGCATCTTGACACAAGGCAATGGTGTTCAGATTGCTTGGCTGTTCTTTGCCTCCAAAGGTAAGCGTATTGTTTGTTCTTGAAAAGGTATCCTGGCATACTGTTAGAATAATAAGAATGGTCTCATGTTAGATTCTAAAATACTATTCGAAGGCAAGGAAATGTTTCTCCAGCCATTCCTTGGAATACACGTTTCGCTGAAAATGATTTTAAGGTGATGAATGTATTCGTTAAAAGAGGTTAAGAAATATTTACGAATTAATCTAGCTATACAAAAAGGATTGACTGAAACACATCAAATTGCATATTTCATTGAATTTAAAATTGTTTAGATGTTTTGGTTGTTTTCTGGTGTTCCTTGGTGTTTTGCTACTTCAGAATAACTATATTTCCATACGCTATCAGAGTAAAAGTGGTTGGCTATATCTATTAGCTGAAGAAAATCTTCAGTGAGGAGCATATTGGAATGAATATTCTAGTCTTTTCTCCAAAGTGAAAAGTAATCGTCCTGTAGGATTGCCATAAAGTGTAAGCAGAATTAACTGTGTTGGTGTATTGAATAGAGTCAATAACATTTTTACCTAAACTTGTCTATGTTTTTAGTAGAAAGACGGAAATGATTGTATAATACTACACTATATTCTGTAGAACTAGATATCCCCTCTTTGATACACACTTCACATATTTGTACATTAATGATATGTGTATATCTGTAAGGTTTGTTTATTATGAATGTGATGTCAATTTTTCTGAAAAACATACAGTGAGGATATGTTCAAAAACTTTCATGGTATAGATTTTTAAATTAAATTTGTCATTCAAATTGGAAGTATTTGCGTTGTTTCTTGAAATCATCTAATGACGATGTTGTTTTGGAAAAAAACATGAAAGCTTTAAATATGTAGCAATATTCGATCACTTATGCCGGACAATTCTTCTGAAAAATATAATGAAGAAGTGATAAAAAGATTTCATGGAATAGATTTTTACCTTGAAACTTGGAATTATTGAATTAATATTGTATCTTAAAATATCTAACTATTACATGAAAGCTTTAGATATTTTGCATAATTTGATCATTTATGTAGATCTTCGAATGTATCAACCATGTTACGTATAAGGTATGTTAAGTGTATAGTTTTGCATACTTATTTTGTTCCTGAGGTAACTTATCAATTGTAAGTATATTTGAATGTTGGGTGTTCTCCAAGTGTTGTGTTAAATGTGAATATTAGTTGTAAATCTGGTGACTGTCACTTGATAAACCATACCTGATGGCGAAGGTGTTGTAGCTGTACCTAAAATGTAACATTTCTCATCAATTTCCCATCTTTTTTATAATGTCGTTGAATATTTTCAATCATGGCTTGGAGAAATTAATATCAATAACTTCAGTAAATTCAGTCGTATAAGATTTTATTTTCTATATATGACCTATCAAAATTGAAACGTTATAGACATGTTCCTGAAAAGTACATTTGATGACTATTTGAAAAGTCAATTTCTATTTGTTGGTACAGTATGATAAGCTGAGATATACTACTCACCTCCTGGAGTTGTCACAGGGCACGTACTAGTGCGCGAGTATTGAGTAACTCCTGTTGCTGATCCCTTTTCAGTAAAACTTGCAGCAGTGTGCCACCAACATTCGCCGAGAGTGTTCAAGTCAAATCCTACACATGTGCTTTGGCTATTACAGGCATCTTTACATTTACTCTCTCCAGGTTTACCATCCAGTTTGGTTCCAGTGAAGGAATTAGTATTGACTTTGGATGTGTAGGTATCAGTACATACTGTAAAGTAGATATATTAATGATATCACAAGGCAAAAAAGAGATAAGAAATAAGATACGATTTCAACAATTCGATTTGCACTGATAGTGATATTTGCCATCTATATGCAGCTGGATGTATTTTTACTCGTATATATTTATTGTACACATTTCTTTTAGTCACAGCTTATATAGTATAACACTGAACTTGTATTTGCATTATATTATTTGAACATCCTTATGTAGAAATGTTATCTATATCTCTAAGATATTTCTTCAAAGAAGAATATACGCTTGTGGTAAGAACGTACCCGATGGTGAAGTTGGGGAAACTGCTGTGCATGGCTTACGTCGGTACTGGGTTACTCCAGTGGCCTTGCTGGGATTAAGGTTGTTAAGATAGCCATCTTTATGCAAGTAACATGCAGCAGAATCAAAATCCAATGCCAAGCACTTAGCATCCTGCAAAAAGGGAGACGAAGAAGTGATAAAAATATGTCATGGAACAGATTTTTACCTTGAAACTTCTCACTCAAATTGGAATTGAATTGAATTAACATTGTATCTTAAAATATCTAACTATATATAAAATATCTAACTATATATATATATATATATATATATATATATATATATATATATATATATATATATATATATATATATATATATATATATATATATATATATATATATATATATACGCCATAAAGATTTTGATAGAAATCAATTTAAGTTTAAACAATGATAAAAGGTAAATTGTGTTAGATTTTTACTTTCAAACAGGCGGTCTGACACCCTTCCAGGGTGTTGACGTTTGGAACAGGTGTTCCACTATAGGAATTGGTTTCGGGAAATGCGTCAAAGGAGTCCACGCAACCTTAATAAAATAATAAAATAATTTGATTATCAATTGATATTTCTCCATGCTATATACAACTATCTACATATAAAAGTTGCATGCCATATACACAACAACTTGAAATATAATTTTTGTATATCTACATGCACTGAGAAATCTATTAAAAAATATTGGGTTATCATTACCTGTGGGGCTGGCTGGTTTAGCTGTAGTAGTTGCCACGGCACATGGCTGCCTTCTGTACTGTGTCACTCCATCTGATTTCATAACCTTGGTAAGATACACCGGGTCCACATGAAAATAGCACGCGTTGTCAGCAATGGAATAATCAATGGCTAGGCAGGATTTTTCATTGAGACAACCGCCCTGGCAAGTCGGGACAGAAGAAAAGTCGCTCTGAATTGCGCCGCCAAATGATAGTGTTTTCGCATATTCCAAGAATGTGTCCACGCAACCTGAAACAGGAAACAGCGGAAAATATAAAGAAAACAATAAGCGCAGATGAGGATGTTTGATGAGTCAACACACACATCTATTTATATATATATATATATATATATATATATATATATATATATATATATATATATATATATATATATATATATATATATATATATCTACCATGTTATGTCTATCATGTAACTACCATGTTACAAACCTGGAGGTCCTGTTGGTGATGAGGGAGTGCATTTTACACGTTTGTACTGTGACACAGAATTATCTGTGAGAACAATCGAATCACCAATGGTCTCAGCCGTATGTAACCAGCAATCCCCGGCGGTGTTCAAATCAAAGCCCACACAAGTGTCCTTTTTGCCACACTCGGCCAAGCAGGCCTCTTTGCCTTTAACTGTGAGCCCAAGAGCCTGTCCATTAAAAGAAAGCTTGTTCTTTGTCTCATCGTAGGTGTCAACGCATACTGCAAAAATAACGCAACGTGATAATTTATGCCTCATGCAAATAGAAAGTTATCAGCGGGGCTCCGGGGGTCTCTCCCGTTGAGTCTGTCTAAATGCACAGTGTTATTTCATAAATACATCAATGTTTGTGGATCTGTGGGGACATTCAAAAGAGGATTTATCAAGAGGAGGTTGATATGTGTAAACGAGTGTGTAAAGTTTGTGTGTGACTTGTGTCAAGAATTAATCAGTTTTGTGCATAAGAGCACATCTGATGAACAATGTGTAACAATACCTGGTATTCAGTATCAAAGTTTATTTAACGTTTGTCAAATATACCATACCTGTAGGGGTTGATGCAGTGTCGCCTGTTACTGTAATGAAATTGCTTTGTGTATTTGTGTTTTAAAAACATTCATTTCATATGTTCAATATTATTATTATGGTATTATGTAACATGTCAATGGTTTAAATGTATGTAGTTCTTAGATTATCACTGCAAAGAATTATATTGTAGTCTATCATTTATTGAGAATGTTATCATGTTAATATGTCATATATTGTTTAATGATAGTGTACATTTTGTTGACGGTAATTCGAAGATGTCAATATAAGGTTTATATACAGTGGTTGTTGTATTACTTAACATTTTAGATAAAGGCAGTTAGGGATCTTTACATCCTTTTCTGTTGAATACCTCTCTTGTAAAATAAAAATCCATTATTCTGGGGCAAATGGTGTTGTTAAAAAAATGTTTTCAACATTAGAATAGCATGGAATTCATGTTCTTGATTATGCGATAGTTTCAATTTGACCAGGAATTGATGATCTTTGTTTGTTTTAAATGTTCCCAGATGTCACTCATCAGAAAGACTTATGTTACCCGTAACTGCTATTACATTTAAATGTTTTGTTTACTAGCGACCTTAAAATTTGCTTTTGGATATATTATCACCACGAAGAAATAAGTATGGGATCCAAATTTTCTACAGAAATTTGTATACATTTGTGTACAGAGATTGCGTCAAGAAGATAGTACTTTGGTTATGTGTAAGTTGGATAGTACCTTAAAGGGTTAAGAAATTCCTACCGAAGGTTGCATATATGAGTGTATGGAGATTGCTTCAAGTAAACAGATTTGGTTATGTTTAAGTTAAATAGTACCCTAAAGAAATGCTACTGGAATTCGCACTCGTCTATGTATAGAGATTGTTTCAAGAGGATAGATTCAGTTATGTGTAAGTTCGATATGACAAAATTAGTCACAATAAAGATTGTTTCTGATTAAACTGAAAGAAAGTGAAACAGAAACTGCAAAAGATATCTGATTTAGAATCGCCCATACAACAACACCCTGTGTTGCAAGTGTTCCAAATCGTGTGCTCTGATTTAGATTTTTCTAATGAAGGATTTAAAGTGTCTTGATAATATTTAAGAATCAAGACAGGATTAAAGATTTCTAATCGTCTTGCATAAAGTGTTATTCGATGTGGAGGAATTGTGTGAATGGTATTTTATGTTGTAGGAGATGGTGGTGTTGATAAACAATCAGAAAAGTATCGATAACCACCATGGAAGTATTGATATACCAGCATAGAAGGATTGAAAAACACCATAGAGGTATTGATATACACCTTAGAGGTATTGTTATACCACCACCATTTCATAACAGAATATCATACCTGAAGGTGATGCTGAAATTGCAATGCAAAGTGTCAGAGTTTCGTTTCTGTTTTTCTACTGTTTGGATAATCTCGTACAATATTACATTCTTTCCAAAGGTGGTTATGAATGTTGACGTGACCAATAGCCACACATAATAGCACAACATATAATTTTGGTAATACAAATAAGCAAGTAATGTGTGGATAATGAAACCATATATTGATTTTTTAAGAGATCTCATTGACCTCATAGACATTTACTTGGAAGGAATAAACTCCTAAGCTTATTCCTGAGTCATGGACAATGATTATCATGTTTATACGTTAAAGACACTTACTGCCAATGGTAGTTGCAGAGCAAGGAATTTTCGTATACTGATCCACATTGCTACCAGAAAGCTTGGTCTTTATGGCTTGCTCTGTGAGTTTGTAACACTTATTAGCAGAAGTGAAATCAAATCCGTAGCAGTTGTTGTCGGCCGTACAGGTTTCTTTACAACCACTAACTGTTGATACTCCGGTCACTTCCACACCTCCCTGAGAATAGGTATTGGTAGCTGGTCCAGAGTAGGAAGGACATCCTGAAATGACATACGCAAAGAATTTTATCAATCTACTAATATTTTCACAACATTGGCGTTTCTAAATGTTAAAATACATACGATGTTGGGTTAATCTGTGTATGTTCTTAACTGAGTATGCAATCCATCAAAGCGTGTCATCGCCACTGAGACTATTCTCCATTGGAAATATTCTTGATGGCAAATGAGCTCAACATCTAATTACTTAAAAGGAAGGTATCCTTCAAACGGATCAAATCCCTTTAGCTCATGTTTAATCTAGGGGTATGGTCAGGTATGATTATTAAATAACCGCTCTAGACTGAGCGTGCTAATTATGAAAACATCATATTCATTTTATTGCTGTCATTTACAAAATTGGCTTATACTTGATAAACAAGATATCCCAATCTCTGTTTTGTTTAAGCTTGGAGTAATATATTCATTTGCATCACATCAAACACATACATTTACATCATATTGTGAAAACAGGAATATTATCACACTATATAATGTTTGTACATGAGTAAGTCTTGTTTAAATATAATGTTGTTTGAATAAGATAACTATCTTACCCGGTAATAGCGTTGTTGCCGTCACACCAATTGGTGTTGCTGAAAGAAAGTAAAAATACCATTGTTCAAATCTGATGCAAATACCTGCTTTTATCATTACTACTTATCAATAGTGAATTAATGACAAGGCCATACGTATCATGTTCAATGTATTTTTCAACTTTGTTGATAAGTTGGTTAAGACTAATATATCAATGGTAATAAGATATCAAATAAAACGACTCTCACAATACATTATTTTGTGTAATTATTCCTGTGATGTTATCATTTTTAATGTTGGGTTTCATGCATGCAGATAAAATTAAGTAGGTATGGCATTGCTCCCCATAATATTCTTTACGCACACCCACTGATTCAATATTTTATCATTTTAAATCAATGGACAGGTTGAAAGTTGTTTATTACTGATTATTATTTTAATTTCTGTGATATCCTCTGAATCGATTTTCTTGTGTGGGTCCGAGATGAGTTGAACTTGTAGGGGATGATGAATAAAATTTCTTCCATTCATTGTATTATGAAATTATGTGGTTAGCAAAAGTGAGAATACGTACTTAATCCCACGCAAGTCGTCTTTTTAGTGTACGTGTCAATAGCGGTTGAGTCATACGACAGAGGATTAGTAATTGTGCCAATGTAGCACCGCTGATTGGCAGTGTCCACGGTGACCACTTTCCTCCAGTTGATGTGGGTACAGCCCGCCTTCTTCGTACATTCAGCCTTGCACAGCTCAACAGTAGCGATGTTTGGGACAAGGTCGCATCCGTAGGTTCCCTTATCAACCGTCGATGTGTAAGTCGCGGTACAAGACCCTGTCACAAAATAATGTTATGGTTTCATGACAAATAAAAGTGGCAGCACGAAATAAATTGAAATCCTCTTGGTTTGTCAAAGTGGATAATCAAGGTTATATTCTAAACTACATGGCACTTCATAGATTTACATTTTTCTCTCTAAAACTGTTTTTGTTTTCATGAAAAATAAAGACTTAATGAAAAACAAAGATATAAATATACGATTGCTGCAAATCTGCTTTACAAAGCATTAACACAAATTTCATGAAACTATTTTCAAACAATGGGAAGGCGTTTTGTGGGAGGTAATAGTCTATAAAAAATAACTAGAAATCTCTTACCAGATCCGTCACAATATTGCCAATCTACACCCTGCTGACTTGTTGGGTAAGTGTCTACCAGTGTTTTCAATCCACAATAGCTCTTGGTGCCATCATCTTTACAAACTTTGTACTCAGTGCGCCCGGAATCAAACCAGAACGGTAAACAATACGTCCCATCGGTTGTTTCTAACAGAAATATAGTAATGTATTGGTCAATTACATCAATTCCATTACTCCTGAGCACTGGTGTACAGATATCTAAAAACCTAACCCATCTTCTTCTACATTGGTTTACTTTTGTTTCTTTTGATATCACCAGACTTTGACAAATATAATTGAAATATTCTTAAAGTCAATTTAAGATATGAACACAAAAATGTATACTTACTTAAAGTTGCTTTATCATCTGTAAAACAAATATAAAAAAACCCATATTAGCGATTAAATGTGAAACAGCACTATTCTTTTAAAGTATTGATAAAACGATTTCAAAAGATCTTTTCTGTTAACAATATATTTATGTATAAGTTGAACAATATGATCCAACCTTGGAGCACAATGAATGGAGTCGAAACTATGTCATTATTCCAAACAATGGGTTGCTATGAGATCATTTGCACATGTACGACGTCACAACTTCATTCATTATACTCAAAAATCCAACCAATCTTATGACTTTTAACTGACAAAAATGTAGACATACATATATGGAAAACATGATATGAATGTTGGATGTTTGGGAATAAAAAAGAGAGCTAAATAAAAATGCTTTCAACCCAATCATTGTGCAGAACGTGGTACAAAAAGTTCAAAAAAACATTTGAAGTTATGCATAAAAAGGACCGAATTACATATGGTATGCCAAAGAGATTTACAAATTATGGTTCAAATTATGGTTCATTTTAATAATACATTACGCCTTTTCTTCTCTTTATTATTGATATAAAACATAGGCATGAGAGCAACCTTTTTATGGCCAGAATTATTGATATGTGCGGGATATGAATTAATAATTAGCTATATATTTGTATACTTTAAAATACCTACCATAGCAATTACCCCAGTACCCCACTTGGTGTACTCCTCCGGCATTTGTCTTGGTGGAGCACCATGATTTGCCCTGATCCCCATAAGCCACACAGTCCGTGTATGCTACATTTCCAAAAATAAACGGGAAAACACATGGCTGTGCTTTCAGCTTGGTTGCTATGGTTTGACAATTGCTTTCTTGCCACGGACAAGTCATTCTCGTTTGAGCTTGACACCCATACATACTGCCCAGGGCTAGAAGCCCCGTCAGCAAGAAATGGATTGACATCTTCCTGAAACAAAAAAAAAAGATAATATAAATGAACCGAAAGAAGTGCATTCGATATAAAAACAAAAGTGATATACATAATTCTACTTAAATATACAGATAACGCCTTGAGCTCTGTTTCTTTTTGTCCGTTATCGTGTGCGTATAAGTGTATGTACGCAGCGTGGAAGAATACACTGGCTACTTATATCATAAGATGTAAAAAAAATGGCTTCTTACTGGATTCCGTGCCCAATAACTAGTTATCTAAAGTCAAGTAATGGGTTTTGTAATGTAACAGTAAAACGATAGATCCTCAACCATTATATTAAAGGAGTGTGGCATTATGTCGAGGTGGTGACTTATAACTGACCTGATAAACAGATTAAACCGTGGACAAAAGGTTCATGATGCAAACATACTGCCTGACAAAGTCTTCTCAGTAGATCCTCCATAAATGGTCAATGTTTCAAGTTCACAAAAAAATCCCACCAAATTCGAACATTTGTATCATTGAACGTATATATATATGTTATCGCAAAAATGACGATGATACTTATTCTTGTAATCAGTTAATTGCTTCCGAACTTTCTTAATATGATATCTCCTACATAACATCGTCTCCTTTGTATTCATAGCATCAATTATTTCTTGTTATTTCTTCTTTCTGAGTCTTGACGAGGTTGCTCTGTGTCCAGTTTATGTTATTGCTTTACTGGATACCAAACCTCACAGAAAATAAAGCAGCTTAAGGTAAACTTGATTTCAGCATCACACATACAGAATCTATAAATATGTTAATAATGCATTTACATGATTTAAATCGTCTTGCAAGGGGAACGAAGGTGTTGATAACAGCATGAATTATACATGAAAAAAATCAACTTTTTGTAATGGTATGTCGCCTCTATGTACTTGAATGAATGTCCCCTAATGGTCGAATTGGTGTTGCAGATGTGACTGAATTTTCTTCATGAAATAATACATCACGAGACCTCATCTCAACCCCCATTTTGGTAAAATGGCAAATTCTGAAGGGACCTTTTTGGTAAAATGGCAAATTCTGAAGGGACCTTTTTGGTAAAATGGCAAATTCTGAAGGGACCTCTTTGCAATCCAGAAAACAGCCTCTGAACCAATGTCTTTTATACAGAAGTATTTCTGATATATAGCACATTATATATACCTTTAATTAAGTTAGTGTAATGATATGTGCCTCAAATTACAGATTTCAGAATTTGTTTTGTTAATGTTGAGTTATAAAGGGGGGAAACTGTAAAATTCGGGGCTAAATGTAGAAATAACGGTTGAACATATTTAATACTACTTTGATCTTCATCTTTTAAAAAACAGCGACAAAAAATCAAACAACAGAAAAACGTTTGTCTGTTAAATAGTGATTAAACATGGAGTAAAGGCCCAGCCCAAAATTTATTTTGATTACTTTAGGTCTTTCTTTTAAATGGTGATTGTATTGTTGTATATCTAAATGTAATGTTATTTGCTATTGAAATGTGATTGTATATTATATGCTTTTAAAAGTGACATTTTTTTTATTTTGCTAGTTTTAAAACTATTTCAGAGCTTTCATTTATCTCAGCAAATATCGATATACACACGGCAAATTAATATGGGGCAGGCGACTCAAATATTGGCACTCTCAACGTGATTAAAAGGCATTTGTTTGTGTTCACAATGCAGTCTAATTTTGGCGTTTATAATGAAAACATCTCAACTTTGACCCAAACATATAGAAACAAGTCCTACGAAAGAAAATTATTTTCAAAAATATCAAGCATCTACAGATTATAGAGTATATTCATATGCATGTGCATAATTTTATTCATTTCCTTGTGAAGACTACTTTTAATACTTTTAGTGAGAAATCTGTAATATTATGAGTGTGTCAACAATATCAATTTAATTTCCTTAATGTATCGATGCATCTTAAAGAATTTATTGATTCCTTTATTTTCAAAATGATGGAAGAAAGTCCCAGTCTCAGAGACGTGTGTCATTAATTCAGGAACAAAATCTCCAAATAGATTACAAGTTAACATTTTGATCAGATTTTTAAATGGTCACATTTTACCCATTGTACCTTGCAGGACTCTGGACCTATCTATTACTTGTGGTGTTGAATAGGTATGACATTCATGGCGACACAGTCACCCACCACTTTTACTAACATATTACAATAGCATTTGTTGTACATTAAACTCTCCATACTCCACATTACGTTCCCATGTGCTCAGGGTCATGGCACAGACAGTTCACATTCCTTGTCAAGATGCATGCAATGCTGCCCTCTGTGTACATTTTAATTTCCTTGTTCATTGTAATTGGGATTATTTTTAACATTTGGTGGAACGCATTTCTTTTTTGTTTTTGGTTTTTAATACGAAAAACTGCTCATTACATTAGAAATTAATCCATATTTACAAATAGTTTCCAATTATATTTTCCATTTTCTAAGGTTACTATTTGTCATCAATAGCGCCAGTAAACCTTGTAAACAGACAAACGCTTATTCATTCTCAAATATTTGTCCATTTCAACGTGTCTCCTCATTCTAAATTAGCGCCAATTCTTGAAAAATCAAACAAGAATATTGTGTGAAATAAATCATCTTTTTCTTCAAATTGAATGGCGGAATCTCACATTGACAGCCGTTTATTTTTTAAATGCTTCTTAACTATTGTTTGAAATTCTGAGCGCTTATCGTTCTTACTTCACGTAGCATACAGCATGACGGGGCCGTGAACATTGGTAAACTAATTAGACCATGACATAGAACCAGAAGCATGCAAACCTATACAAAGGTGCGAGGTTCATTGGAACACCTGCCTATTGTCAGCAATAAACATAATAATACTTCTATATATTCTGGCACCTACATCCATAATATCAAGATATGGAAATAATAACGATGATATCATCACAACAGGCAATGAAAACAAGGTCAAGTTATATATCAAATATCACATAAAATTATCTCCATCATTCCTTCATCAACTAAAAGCAACATCTAAATTATATGATATTTCTTTGACTTATATAGTTATAGATACCTGCCATGACGTTTTCAATTAATCTTGGCTGTCATTCAACTAAAATTATCAAATATACTTTAACATTCTCAGTGAACTTGAATTGTGTTCGTTTTTGGTTTTGAGAAGTTTAGTATTGCAAGGCAAATGAATGCATTCCATGTCATCTATTTTTAACTCTACTCGTGACTTAAAAATATACTGGTACAACAGTTCGCTTCTGGCAAAATGTTTTTGGAAAATCCTTTTAAACATTACCATGATCACAGGCGGTTTAGGAATAAGTAAAAAAATCTTTAATTCAGTCCTGAATGAACTGCACAGACAGAAAAAGATATAACATCTTCAACTGCCGAAAGACTGTTGTCACTTTGAATGAAAGAGCTATGATCTAATCAATCTTATTACTGACATTTTTCGGACCTAAAACTCAAACATATTCCTAGGTGAAAAAAAATATTCTGATCTTGTACAAGAGAAAATGTAACAATTAAGGCCATCATTAAGTGGCTGAAAATGAACCAACTAAACCTGAAGTCCACTAATGGTTTATGAAAAGTTTCTTTTGAGTACTTGAATTACAACAATGTACATATATGACAGTCTGCACTTCAATTTAGATTTTAAAAATTGGACTAATTGGAAAATACCAATTAGGTGACAGGTGACAAGGCAGGAATACATGACATTAGTACCCGGTACACTGACATGGACAGGGGCAGGGTAGCACCGTTCAGGTGACACTGTCATGCCACCATGAACACAGTCACCTGGAATTGAACCATGGCTGCTGCAATCAAAATCACTCAGCCAAAGAAATATATCGACCTTAAAAGTACTTTGCGTATACCTAGCCTTTTACATTGCCTAGCCTTAACTTATCCTAAAAGATGTGAATGTGTATATTATACTCAAAATATATCAAAATAATAATTTCATTTGAGTGTAAACAGTGTGTATCTTATATATATATATATATATATATATATATATATATATATATATATATATATATATATATATATATATATATTGAGAGAGAGAGAGAGAGAGAGAGAGAGAGAGAGAGAGAGAGAGAGAGAGAGAGAGAGAGAGAGAGAGAGTTAAATATAGGTGCCTCTCTGTTCTGTGATATAAAACGTGATATGAAACATTCAATTCTTCGTTATAACACAAAAAACACCCCGTCCCACAAGTTCATGGACATCGCAAAAAAGGGTCTGGCGCAATACAGTTATCAAGAGTAGTTCTTTCTAAAGAAAATAATTTTATCGTGTGCTCTAATGAAAAGCTAAAATAACAGAAAATACAAGTACATTCAATTCTTCGTTATAACACAAAAAACACCCCGTCCCACAAGTTCATGGACATCGTAAAAAAGGGTCTGGCGCAATACAGTTATCAAGAGAAGTTCTTTCTAAAGAAAATAATTTTATCGTGTGCTCTAATGAAAAGCTAAAATAACAGAAAATACAAGTTTGTCTACGACGTACCTGCACTGTCTTCGTCCACCTTCAGTAAAGAGCAGTCTTATTCCAGCTCTTGAAAGTTGGACACCTTCACTGTGCTTGTTCTTCTACCGCTTAGATGGGGGACAAGAGAGCCTCCTTTTCTCAGATATAGATCATGCAAATTGAGTACCGGTTCCCAGCCAATAGCAAGCTCTGCCTGGAGTCACATGACTGCGTCTGCTGCAAGTTTTCTTAAGCGTGAAAGATAGTAGGTGAACCTGCCAACCTGTCTCTGCCTACCCCTTGTGGACTCAAGTGACATATCTCTCACGGTGACTCTCTCACAGGAGCCTTGAGCCACCTTTGCTCAGTCTACTATGAACTGTGCACAATATGGCGCAGACCTGTCTAAAGCTTTCTTCTAATCAACTAAAGATCAGAAAAATATGTCTTTCAAATGTATTTACCGTACTTTCTGATATCGTGTGTTATATGTATGGACTAATAAGAAAAGTCCAATACGGTGTGTTGTTATTATTAGTAGAATAACCATAAGTGGTTTGCTCAAGTGGACTCTCACCACAAACAGACCACGAATAAGACCATGGCAGGAAGCATCCGCCTACGCTCTGTCATCTGAAAGTATTTTGCTAAAGTACAGAGAGAGAAATGACCAAGACCACATTGATTAAATTATACCATTTACAAGAATTCTTGTGATGCGCACAAAGGAATTCACATCAGTGTGTCCTTGTCTGGTAGTGACATAAACTTAGATGTGTTATTCATGTATATTTCTACTTCTGACTTCTGAATTATACTTTGAGGCTATACATGTTTCAAACATGTAACAGAAAATGGTGGCAACTTAGCTGATACAAAAGACACAGTGACGGGTATAATGGTGTCACACTCTATATATTACCAAAAGGCTGACATGACACGATGTAACACCACATACACATGAGTTTATTTGTTTGTTTGTGGTTTTACATCATTTTCAACATTATTTCAGTCATTTCGTGATGAGACCTACTTGTAGCAGACATAGTGCTGCCTCAATGAATTGTCATGTCGCCATACAGATGAGAACCCAGTGCTCATCTAATTAACACATAATTGCACATTCAAGAAATCTCTTGAGGTATACACATCATATTATACGAATCTTTACAATGTGTGAGAAGACAAGTTTTCACAAATAAAACAAATTTATCAAATCAAAAAGGGTACACCGATGATAAAACAATGGTTCATTCACTCTACTCAAAAGATTAAGATCAATTGAACTCAAATGCTAATGATTTCTACGAAATGAAAACGAGTGGAAGTCGATTCTATTTTCTCAATGTGTCCTACATGGCTTATATCACAGAAAGATGTCCTACGTGGCTTATATCACAGAAAGATGTCCTACGTGGCTTATATCACAGAAAGATGTCCTACATGGCTTATATCATAAAAAGATGTCCTACATGGCTTATATCACAGAAAGATGTCCTACGTGGCTTATATCACAGAAAGATGTCCTACGTGGCTTATATCGCAGAAAGATGTCCTACGTGGCTTATATCACAGAAAGATGTCCTACATGGCTTATATCATAGAAAGATGTCCTACATGGCTTATATCACAGAAAGATGTCCTACATGGCTTATATCACAGAAAGATGTCCTACATGGCTTATATCACAGAAAGATGTCCTACATGGTTTATATCACAGAAAGATGTCCTACATGGCTTATATCACAGAAAGATGTCCTACATGGCTTATATCACAGAAAGATGTCCTACATTCCTACATGGCTTATATCACAGAAAGATGTCCTACATGGCTTATATCGCAGAAAGATGTCCTACGTGGCTTATATCACAGAAAGATGTCCTACGTGGCTTATATCACAGAAAGATGTCCTACATGGCTTATATCACAGAAAGATGTCCTACGTGGCTTATATCATAGAAAGATGTCCTACATGGCTTATATCATAGAAAGATGTCCTACGTGGCTTATATCACAGAAAGATGTCCTACGTGGCTTATATCACAGAAAGATGTCCTACATGGCTTATATCACAGAAAGATGTCCTACATGGCTTATATCACAGAAAGATGTCCTACGTGGCTTATATCACAGAAAGATGTCCTACATGGCTTATATCACAGAAAGATGTCCTACGTGGCTTATATCACAGAAAGATGTCCTACGTGGCTTATATCATAGAAAGATGTCCTACATGGCTTATATCATAGAAAGATGTCCTACGTGGCTTATATCACAGAAAGATGCCTACGTGGCTTATATCACAGAAAGATGTCCTACGTGGCTTATATCACAGAAAGATGTCCTACATGGCTTATATCACAGAAAGATGTCCTACGTGGCTTATATCACAGAAAGATGTCCTACATGGCTTATATCACAGAAAGATGTCCTACGTGGCTTATATCATAGAAAGATGTCCTACATGGCTTATATCATAGAAAGATGTCCTACGTGGCTTATATCACAGAAAGATGTCCTACATGGCTTATATCATAGAAAGATGTCCTACATGGCTTATATCACAGAAAGATGTCCTACATTCCTACATGGCTTATATCACAGAAAGATGTCCTACGTGGCTTATATCACAGAAAGATGCCCTACATGGCTTATATCACAGAAAGATGTCCTATGTGGTTTATATCATAGAAAGATGTCCTACATGGCTTATATCACAGAAAGATGTCCTACATGGCTTATATCACAGAAAGATGTCCTACGTGGTTTATATCACAGAAAGATGTCCTACATGGCTTATATCATAGAAAGATGTCCTACGTGGCTTATATCACAGAAAGATGTCCTACATGGCTTATATCACAGAAAGATGTCCTACGTGGCTTATATCATAGAAAGATGTCCTACATGGCTTATATCACAGAAAGATGTCCTACATGGCTTATATCACAGAAAGATGTCCTACATGGCTTATATCACAGAAAGATGTCCTACATGGCTTATATCACAGAAAGATGTCCTACATGGCTTATATCACAGAAAGATGTCCCACATGGCTTATATCACAGAAAGATGTCCTACATGGCTTATATCACAGAAAGATGTCCTACATGGCATATATCACAGAAAGATGTCCTACATGGCTTATATCACAGAAAGATGTCCTACATGGCTTATATCATAGAAAGATGTCCTACATGGCTTATATCACAGAAAGATGTCCTACATGGCTTATATCACAGAAAGATGTCCTACATGGCTTATATCACAGAAAGATGTCCTACATGGCTTATATCACAGAAAGATGTCCTACATGGCTAATATCATAGAAATATGTCCTACGTGGCTTATATCATAGAAAGATGTCCTACATGGCTTATATCACAGAAAGATGTCCTATATGGCTTATATCATAGAAAGATGTCCTACGTGGCTTATATCATAGAAAGATGTCCTACATGGCTTATATCACAGAAAGATGTCCTACATGGCTTATATCATAGAAAGATGTCCTACGTGGCTTATATCATAGAAAGATGTCCTACATGGCTTATATCACAGAAAGATGTCCTATATGGCTTATATCACAGAAAGATGTCCTACGTGGCTTATATCACAGAAAGATGTCCTACATGGCATATATCACAGAAAGATGTCCTACATGGCTTATATCACAGAAAGATGTCCTATATGGCTTATATCACAGAAAGATGTCCCACATGACTTATATCACAGAAAGATGTCCTACATGGCTTATATCACAGAAAGATGTCCTACATTCCTACATGGCTTATATCATAGAAAGATGTCCTACGTGGCTTATATCATAGAAAGATGTCCTACGTGGCTTATATCACAGAAAGATGTCCTACATGGCTTATATCACAGAAAGATGTCCTACATTCCTACATGGCTTATATCATAGAAAGATGTCCTACGTGGCTTATATCATAGAAAGATGTCCTACATGGCTTATGTCACAGAAAGATGTCCTACGTGGCTTATATCACAGAAAGATGTCCTACGTGGCTTATATCACAGAAAGATGTCCTACATGGCTTATATCACAGAAAGATGTCCTACATGGCTTATATCACAGAAAGATGTCCTACATGGCTTATATCACAGAAAGATGTCCTACATGGCTTATATCACAGAAAGATGTCCTACATGGCTTATATCATAGAAAGATGTCCTACATGGCTTATATCACAGAAAGATATCCTACATTCCTACATGGCTTATATCACAGGAAGATGTCCTACATGGCTTATATCACAGAAAGATGTCCTACATGGCTTATATCACAGAAAGATGTCCTATATGGCTTATATCACAGAAAGATGTCCTACATTCCTACATGGCTTATATCATAGAAAGATGTCCTACGTGGCTTATATCATAGAAAGATGTCCTATATGGCTTATATCACAGAAAGATGTCCTACTTGGCTTATATGTAGGAGGCACATCCTGTGAGTCAGACTGCCGCTTTGGTATTATACTTTTTCTTATGCTAGATATATGAATTAGAATAGTTACATATGTTGAAATACAACGAGAAATGATATCAAATCTGGGGAAATAAAATATATTCATTCAGGGGTAACGTTGCTCTTCTTGCTGTGAGTGTATCAGATATGAGTATTTGTTAGATTCGTGTGCTCATTACCTTAGCTATTTACTGCCAGACACCTGTTTCTAAGGAATGCATGGTGGCATGCGTAACTATCATTAATACTGACCCCCGCCACCACTTGGCCCAGCTACTGTTCCCCATCCAGTAGGAGGACAGAAGTCAAGCAAGCCGTTCTGGTGACAAAGTATCATTGTGCCATCCAGGATTTTTAACTAAATTTTGTCAGGTCGAATCAAAAACGGATATTTTGAAAGTCTCTTTAATTCTGTATCTCTACTTACGTGTGTAATTCTGGTAATGTAGCCAAGATTCTATATTATCATAGGGTAATTAAAGTCAATTGAAACATTTCCAATGGTCTCCTGTGCTGTTTGACCTGATAGCTTTTGCCAATATGATCACCCCACAGATTCTGACAATGTCAACCCATTCTTGAACTTTTGGCCAGACTACAATTATTACCACACTTAAAGGAAATAACTACAGTAATCTACAGGAACAAACCTTGCGCAGATATATATATATTTCTATATATCAAAGAAGGTCATCAAGAGGCTAATGATCAGAGTTGCTTTCATGTCTCTACAGCCGTAACAACCATGGTTATAAGGAACATCTTACCGAGTAGCATATGTGTCAAGTTGCATATAGGGATCACCATGCCCAGCCGACTATAACATCACCAGTTATATTCATATATGGGATATAAGTAGTTGCCATTAGGTTTTGATAAAAATATGCCAACCCTTCACACCTGAATAAAACCGTTTTGTGTTATTTGCCTCCTTCCTCTCAAATCTAGAAAATATCCACGGGTCCGCAATCCGTAAGCTGATGGATTCTTATGGGAAAATATATCTTTATTTCAAACTTTTGAAAATTGTGACATGGCCTGCAATATAATTTAAGCCCAAAAAGATGTTTCTTCACACGTCATAGACAATATGGCAAAACTGTAGCATCAAGAAGGTCACGAATGGTGGCCTTCTTATTGTCATTGGTTTGAATGCATAACCAAATTAGATAACATGGCTTCAAACGCCAGACGAAATAGATAATATCATTTGCGCATATATATAGATTTTTTATTTTTTATTTGTGTCCGAAGTGAGAAAAACCGTATAATATTTATTATTACAGATATGCCATAGGTCAGGGCACAGTCCACAGTAGCGTAAGCTTATTAGAATCAATTCCTCGGTAATGATCCAAAGGTTGTGGGTTCGATTCCCGGCCATGCCGGTATTACACTCATCTCACAATTTCCTATGTGAGATGAGGTCTGTACCTCAAATTTACACAATATAAATCTGTGTTCACCTATAAGTGATTTAGCTTTTTATATCATTTTATTTGGGACATAGTTTAAATTACACTGTCACCACAGTAAATCATATTTCTATAAAACTTGATAAATGTACAGCATAGAGAGTGCACAATCCTATCATATATTGTTAATATATATTGTTAATATTGTTAATATTATTGTTATGACAGTCCACAAGTTATGTTATAGTATGTTGATACAATGTAATGTATTGGAGCATGTAATATTCAGTACTTTTCTGTTATGATTAATTTGATCGAGTGATGAAAGGTTTGAATGGAGTAATCAACCACTGAGGTGTTACAGGTGTACCATCCTCAAAGCTGTCGGTAGGATCGTGATGGTTTGGAGTATATGCACTGCCAACAATACCCCAAAAGAGCATTTGATTCTGTGTGTCCGCTTAAGCCCTTGCCCCTGACTCTGAGGACATTACATTCACATGAATTTCTATATATATCCTTCTCTACAAATATCTGCACATCTATGTTTCTACAAGGGCAGTTCCATGGTGGTTACATTTTGAGGTGAGCCTTCCATGGACAAGAATGTGAGGACAAGGTTTTATGCAAACTTAAACCAAGTTCATCACACAAAAGACATGCATTCATTCACTGATCATAAAGAAAATGTAAGTTCAAGAATGACAATGGTGGCACATGCGATGTTCTCAACATGATTGCAGGAGGGATTCCACCCTGAGTGTCCTAATCAACAGGTCAGTAAGGACATGACCATGCTGTTTGTACATGTTAAGTACCAATGGTGGCATGCATGCTACATACTACTGACAGCCACATTGCCCAGGACCAAGGAAATGCGAGGGCTGAAATGAGATGTATAGGCACCTTAACATATCATACCAGATGTGCATAATAATGTACATAACATTCAACACCTCAACACCCTCTGCCCCTCACATATAGCCCAGAGTTGCACACGTTGGTGGCTCACATAGCCAAGATCATAGGATATTATAATTTGATTGCCCTGCCTTGCATTTCAATAAGCTTTACAAAGACTGAGCATGAAATTGTTATTGATAAATTTAATAAGACCCCTCTGACTAAAATATATCATAACCGTGTCCTCTTCAACATTGTGACTATTAGTAGAACACTGCTTTTATACTTGATTAGATGTACATCTGACTTCATATTGTGATTCAAAATAAAAGGTATTGTTTTTTAAATCAATATTGCTGTATAAATAACACATATAAACACTTATAGCATTTAACATTTAAATGATTGCATTTTCAGTAAGCAAAGATGACATAATCTATATTCATATTTTGGTGAACATATTTCCTCAATTGTAACTGACAGGTCATACACCAGGGACGGTTTCCATAGTTTTAGGCTAAAAGATGCATATTAGGGACAGGACTAAAATTACCGTGGACCATACCTGATTTTATGAGGTTTCACACTGGAATGAGGATCCATTTTTGTTTTGTTTGTATTATGTTCAGGCTACATCAAGTCAGACAGAAACCTGTCACTGGGACTAAAAGTCCCTCTCTTTTCAAAGAGTGATTAAAGATCTTTCTTTTACATAGAGAGATATGATAACGAAGTGAGGATCCATCGTATGGGATTAAAAAGCACTGAAACCAAGATGGCTGAAAGGTGGTTTAAATTTTCTCAAAATCTACCTCACACTTAATGAGTGTTGTGTATTTCTTATATATTGTGATATGAAATGACCTCACCACATACCATTCTACATTAGCATGAAAGCTATTCCGAATGGAACACAGTTTTGATTCACGTGCACAGCATTGTTTCCTGTTATACTTGAAAGAGTGACCAGCAGTTCACATTCACTCTAATGGCTTTGAAACAGATATGACATAAAATAGCATTTCAATATGATCTTGTAAAACTGAATATTTGGTTTGACATATGGTCACGGTTGACTGAAAAGGATACATGCGTTCAAATATTTGTTCAACTGTTGAAACCTGAAAACCCCAAGAGTGACGATCAGAGTTCTCTGCACATTGTGAGATCTGTTGTGGTTAAGGACTGGCACTTGGTATAGAATGCCAATAAAGTAAGGTGTATGATATGCGATCGTCGTATCAATGATAATCAATACTAGTATAGTTCTGAAGCATTGAGCCATCGTGATCATCAAATTCCTGACTATCATAAGGTTCAATACCACAATATAAGAAAATATTTAGAATTACAATCTATTTCACAAATCTACTTCAAAACATAAAATAAGGAATTTGTTTAATAAAAAGAACTCCATCTCCAAATTAGAAAGATACAACAGTTTATTTGAAATCACAAATTTGCATGCACGTTCAATTTATAAACAGAGAGCTTTACAAAATAGTTTATGCTGTTTTTGTTCCCAGCAAATTTAAGTCTAAATATTGGGGTGGGTGTATTTATTCTCAAACGTTTAACAACAATATTTGCATCTAAAAAACTAGAACACCATAGACAAACATGAATGAAGTCAGCTGTAGGGATGACACAGATGGGAGGAAATGTAGTAATATGTAATATGCCCCTGTGGTTATGAGACATCTATGACATAATTGAATAAACACTGTAGTACGAGAAAATGAGGAGATGGTTGCCTTGTATCACAGAAGGGTATCTTGCATGAAGACTATCATATTTACAAGTATAGAAATATACAAAATACTACCTCCAAATTACCACTTGTTCCAAATATCTGGAATTCATTCTAAAAGGTATGAATAGTGTATCTCATGACATGTGTACATTAGCTAATCAAGGAGTTGCTTCTTGTGAGATCAACAAATAAGATCTACATTACTGTACATTTGTTACCCTTGTTAGGTTAAACATAATTTTACTATACTGACATAATATACAATTAGGTATGGGGATGTATTCCTGTAATATGAGGATAAAGTGAAGGGCCCCTGGGAATGGTAAATAGACAAAATTATATAGCATGTGCAAACGGTTTATGCAAAAAGAACCTTTGATATTTCAGAGAGATCAAAATGCAAAGCAAAACAAGTCTGTCCTATATTGGTCATGCTGAAGATGAAAGTAGGCAAAGTAAATATTGAACACGGGCCAATATTAGCAGGTATTAGGAAACGTGAACTTAGATGAACTTTCTTAAGGTAGTGTTTATTCTATTTGTAAGTATCTACTACAACTTGCTTTAGAAATGATGGAACTGAAACTTAACACAGGACCTCTCAATCATTTGATCTTTATCTTAATTCTATTATATATCTACGGGATATATCAACCTGGGAAAAAAGGTTTAGGTCACCATCACAATATTTCAGATTTTTCTTAATTTCTCTGGTTAGATTTGAAGGATTCCAAATTAGTAATATGCATACTTCAAATGAATTCATATTGTGTTTGGAAATTGAAGTATAAGTCTAATAATATCTTAATCACCTTAAATCATCCACACCATTAATAGCATGAAATCGCATGGGGTTGAAATTTCAAATATTAACATGACATTAATTCAAAACTACTCATTCAAATGATCGTGCTGACTCAGAAGTTATTCTGCTGTTTCTTCTTCAAACTGGTGAAATACAAGATTTTCTCAGATAACAGATGTTTAACATCTTTTTAACTAAGATGAATGAGTTTTAGGCTTCGAAAGGCCCCAGAGTACAGTTGATGGTGTGTAGACAAGTTCAAGTATTTGCCGCAAGAATCTCGTGTCACGAATATGCAAGGCAGTGTCATAGGGCATGACTGAGCTGGGGACTGCATAGCTTCCTCGTGTTGCTAGATCTATTTACATATTTGGTGAAGTGCTTAATGGGGGCACCTCACGCCCATTGCCTGCACCGGAAACAAGACCGGAAGGCTAGAACATGCCATATACTTTCCAACAAGTGTTTGAATATGGCACCGAAGAATCTAATGCAGAAAATCTTGTCTCTAAATGGAACATCCTCTTTTGAATACTTAGTCTTATCGAGACTTCAAGGGTATGATTCAGAGATCTTTGATTTTGCTTCCTCTTTGTAATGTATGCATAGTTAAAATGTATATATAGTTAAAAATCAGGGCCTTGGGATAATTTCTTGAAACTCTTCATACATCATTTAAATTACAACTTGTATGCATGAGATTTCATTTGGATGACCTCCATATTTTATTTTCTGATATTATTTTCTATTTTCATAATGTTTTCCACATTTTAAAGACAAAATCAAGACATCCTTTGGAAACAAAATGAGTGCAATCAGATGTGCTCATTAGATGTCTTTTACATTAAGATATGTCTCGCATGGTGATGTTCATGTAATGTGAAAGTGGCCCTGACTTTCTACACCCAGAACATATCCCCCTTTATTCTGCTACCTGGATAGTCAGTGACATGTGTCGACTCAGGCTTCTCACTCCTGAATCAGTGAATGTTTGGTCTAAATGCTTGGTCAACCGTCCATAACAGGATCAGGAGTTATATGGACCTTCCTTTATGCCGGACTGGAAGATGCATTTGATATTTCAGTACATGACTATGAGAAGACATATTGCATTTAAAATAATGAAATGATTTACTGAGCAAAATGTACAATCTGAAGGTTGAGCCATCTTACTGAGTGTCAAGGATATTTCTATTGGCCAAAATAAAGCATTGGCGTGTCACTTCAGCTTGCTGATACTGGAAGACCAAATATTTTTATATTTCTTATGGGCCAGATTTGATTTAAAAAATACTTTTTTTTAAATGAAAATTCTGAGAACATTTCAGCCCTTCGGGGGCCAGTGACCAAATTCTTAATATATCTCGTTCTTTATGTGTTAGCATAATAAATTCAAAATAAGAAAGACAATGAAATACAAAAAGAGAGATTCTTGTCAGTTATAAAGGAGATCTTAATTGCATAAATGACTTTCATGACATGATGTAATAATCCTACAATGTCCTCATAACTCTGTTACTTTTGTAAGAACATCGCCAACTTTTTTCTCACAATTTGTTGTTTTGAGTGGGATCTTCATCCCTGAGCAAAATGTTAAAATATAACTCTCATAAAGGGCTGATGAGGAACGAGCTCAAGTACTGGGCATTTGTTCAACTGGGCCTTGGGCATTAAAGGCTGTGGTCTTTTAAGTTTATCAAAGTCGTGGGCGGATGTACACACATTGAAGCATATCTGCCAGTGATATATAATCCAGATGTTTGAAATAGTTTTTGTGTCTGATATGGCTACGTGGGAACTGTTTTAGCCCATGCTGTGTTGAGGAGAGTCACTGTATAAGGGATGTTATAATATATGTAATCATTAGCATTTCCTCTTTTTTCATTTTCCATTCAGTTTCCAAATCCTTGTTAGAACAAAGTATTCTTTAAAATATGACATTTGAGATAATGTCATTACTTCAAGCGTTTGTAATTATTGCATTGTACAGAATTATGCAATCATTGTTTAGTTGTTAAAAAGTTATTGTTTCTGAAGAAAGACTTCTCACCTGTTCTAATTTGCCAATGGGCATGAAGCATATATATGTGACAAATTACAAGGAGAGATCCTTTTGTAACATGGAAATGTGGTTGTATAGGATACTTTCCCATGTCATGTTCCAGACACTCACTCTGCATAAATCGGTTTTTCGCCTCACAAAATGAATAGAGAAGTCCACGCCATCAGAGTAGTTATTTGGAATACCAGATTATTACGTTGATTTGGAATAGCATGAAAACAATTTACATTTATTAGAGCAGAAAGTGTATGCTCATATTTAACAGATTAGAATTTGTAATTTATTAGTTTCGGCTAGTAACAGGACATGAGAGGATTGCATGAATATCTCTCTTGGGCCTAACACCTGAAGATGGCATGAATATCTCATTTGGGCCTTACACCTGAGGATTGCATGAATATCTCTCTTGGGCCTTACACCTGAGGATTGCATGAATATCTCTCTTGGGCCTTACACCTGAGGATTGCATGAATATCTCTCTTGGGTCTCACACCTGAAGATTGCACGAATATCTCTCTTGGGCCTTACACCTGAGGATTGCATGAATATCTCTCTTGTGCCTAACACCTGATGTTTGCATGAATATCTCTCTTGGGCCTTACACCTGAAGATTGCATGAATATCTCTCTTGGTCCTAACACCTGAAGATTGCATGAATATCTCTCTTGGTCCTAACACCTGAAGATTGCATGAATATCTCTCTTGGGCCTTACACCTGAAGATTTCATGAATATTTCTCTTGGGCTTAACACCTGAAGATTGCATGAATATCTCTCTGCTCTTGGGCCTAACCCCTGACGAGATCAGTACTGTAAATAACACTAATATTGTATAATTGTTATGTTATTAAGTTAAATATCATTTTACAATATTTAATGAAGGCTATGGGTCCTAATGCGTCTGCATTTCAGGGGTAGTATTCCTATGATAGAGAAGTCCTGCTATGGAGGGTAAATGCGTATTCATTTCCGGGGAATTTAAAAATGGGCAATATGCATATCACAGAAGAAACACTTCTATCAGGTACTCAGGCTGCAACAGATGTAAAGGAATAACATGTGTTATGCCAGCCCCAAAGTGGATTTTACCCGGACATTTCATTTTTTTGATCACGTGATCAGGAAGTACCACGAACGATGAGACCAGCAGGGTCAGCAATGGGTCACTTGTTTACCAAACAGACCACACTCAGGGTCAGTCCTGGTCAAACGCTTTGAAAGGGCAATATAAGGTAGAACAATGAACCAGCTTGGCATACAGCTGGGGCATGGTGGGATAATGTCCCTGTATAAGACACCAACTGGAAATGGTCCAATCTCCTAGCTGTGTACGTCTCTCTTCCTATATCTATCTAGTTGTTTATGAATATCGTTTTCTTATTCTATGTGAATCTTTGATCACGACTCAGAGGGTGATTGCCAGGGAATCAGGTCATCTGCGAATGGTGTCGTACCATTCAGTCCCTGGGACTCTCAATCTAAAATATCACCGTCGTGATAAAGATTCTATCAAAGGTTTTAGTGCCTTTGCCATGCGTGGCCTTTTCACACTTGGCTGATCTCAGTATTCCAGGAATATTTGTCAAGAGGTTTAATGCATGCTCACCTGTCAGTCGGTATATTCATGATTTGCTTTTATTTGGGACAATGTCCTCTAAAATGTGCTAAAATGGTTGAACATGATATATGAGCCATTGAACAATATTGGTGCTAACTTTAGGTCAACAATAACCTTACACAGAACGGTGCAAATATATATTTCATGGAGGAGCCCATTAAAATACTCAGTATTATATTCCTGCAATGCTGATATATTCAATATGCTCTTCGGTGTACTAAGCTTGGGTTGTATTGTGTGCTACTGATACAGTTATTAGCAATAACCATATAAATCCTTTCAGTGGAGTTGCCTTGAAATAGTATATGGTTTATTTTAATTTTGTCAATGTGAAAATGTTGAATTGTCTGTGCTATTTCTAGATATTTATCATTATGATTCCATTCAATTGTTAATAAGGTAAATAAGTAAAAGAGTCTTCGCTGAAAAGTTTATATCAAAGATAGGATTCCAGGAAAGGAAGTCAATCGATTTCTTATTACTGTAACATTTTTTCTATAATCATAATTTTCAATTTATTTGGTCTAAACTCGGAATGACAAATATTAATTTAGAAATCCCATCAGTGACATTAATAAGTTTTCAGAGAACTTGATTTAGAGTTCTGTAGCTAAATAAAGCAAGCCATGTGGGTCCCCCCTTCCCCACCCCAGTTAAAATATAATGTAGGGTGCAAGAAAACAAGGCTAACCCTTGCAACTTGGTAACAGCGACCAAATCATATAGGTAAAGATTATTGTTAATCTTAGATTTAAAAATTTCAAAAGATTTTTCGGGAAAATTTCTCTGCAAAGTATTTTGGCAATCCAAGCATTGTTGGGTAAGGTGCAGTTTGCATTTTGACAAAAGCATATTTGCAGAGGTCAAAAGACCATTTGAAAGGTCAACATGAAACTTGTCTGTAACAATCCATGTAATCATCTATGGAGACAATTTGTCAAATTGCAATGCCTAGACGAAAACAATTTGGTTTTTAATTTGGTAGCAGCTTTCAAAACCAAAGAAATCCACTACAAACTCTGATCATGCCATACTTGTTACTTACCCTAATATATTCAAGGACAAGTTTGATTAATAATCTGCCTGATACAGAGGCTACTTTTTGTCAAAGGTGTGAAAGAATCATCTTTCTGAACCATAGTTTGAAATGGTCAGATGGCTTAGATAAAGTATTAAAATAATATGTCAATATCATCTTTCCTTGTCTTTTCTTTCTTGATATCAATTATATCTAAATGGCTTATTAATCTTTGTCCATCCCCTTTAAAGTCACAGGTCACTCTGAAGTCCCATAATAATGAAAATATGTAAAATACAACAAATCATCTATCAATTTATTCTTAAATATATTTGGTATAAAGTTTAAAATGTTACGTTTAATATAATTAGCAAAATGACTTGTGTGTATAGCACATTAAAATAATCAATTCACTCATCAAGAATTCCATATATTTACATGTGTTGGGTAATTAAAATATATCAGACTTTTATAGGTTAAAAGTGAGACAGAACTTGTCACCAGCTATCTGTGGAACTCAGTCAATTGAATTAAATGTCTATGTGAGAATAAAATGTTATAAAAACCACTACAATATGGAGGTAAAGGTAACTGCAATAAAAAATCATGCAAATATTTTGACTACAGAATACATGATGATATACATATCATAAAAAGTCTGTAGGAAAAGTAAATAAAAGTAAAAGCTTTGGATAAATTAATTATGCAATCATCAGCCAGCCAAAAAAGCCTTGTTTCTCATTGCTGCCCTAACACTTTTGGGCAAGAAAATAAATTTTGGTGTATCATTGTCATGAAAAATATAGGTGCAGGTGCAGCTTTGATTTCTGACAATGTACAATTATTATAGCAGAAAATATATTGATAAATCCATGTTATGATGTGCATATGAATTTGAAGGAAAAAAAGAAACACCTGCCTTCCTGTTTTTACACAAATTAATGAGTAACAAGACTTTTTTTCCTGGGTGTATAAAAAAATTGACAATTCATGTTCATATCAGTGCATCATTAAAAAGTATTCATGTGAAAAACATGTGTATTAAAGTTAGATAACAAACATGTATAATGATTTCTTTGATATGCAATAGGCAAATTTGCTTTTTTTTCATAACAAATTGCATAAATACTCACTTTATGACATGCATACTTTTAAATATATATGAAATATTATTTTTAGTATGTAAATATAAAATCATGAGAGATATATACATTTTGTATTCATTTAAAGGTAAATACTTAATAGATATATACAGACTGAATTTTAATGGCAAAAAACACAAAAAATCAAAATACAGGATTGTAAAAAGGTGACTTCAAGCACAATAACTTTGGATTGGAAAATGAAAACATAACCCCCTGGGTTGATAGCTCTCCTGACTTAAATGAAAACACATGAACTGTGTATCCAGCAAACTTTCTGTTGGCTCTGCAGGCCAATCAATTCACTTTTCACCCATTTATAAGATATACACAGTAATCATACATCTCCTTTGAAACATTGGGTGCATCAGACTTTCATTTCTTATTCTTTGCTATTAAAAAATCACAACTACGATAGGGTTCCAGTCCATTCATAGCTTGTGACAATTGACTTGAGGGCATATGCTTTGAAATGTTAATGTTGAAGATAAATTTATGACATTGGCTTGTTGAATGGTGGACATCTGATGTGGGTGGAAAATGTTTGGGGAACACTGACAACATCTTGTGGTTTGCCATCCATGCTGAATATTTAATATCACCAGTTCATCGTTCATGAGATATGGCCTGCACATTAATATAATGGTCAAGGCCACATCATCAAGGTCAAAGGTCAAATCTGTAAAAAATGTTTATGGTACTCGACATAGTGTTGATATATAATAGATACGAAATACTTTTTATTCACTTTTAATGGTTGAGATGCTGCATGTACATAACTTTTGAATTCAAGGTCAATATGTCAAGGTCAAAGGTCACATGACTAAAAGAGTATGATGAGACACAACTATGACCCAAGACATTTCTGTATACCAAGTTTTAATTTCCTCTTAAAAGCGAATGTTGAGATATGCTCCATGCAAAATTTGTGACCTCAAGGTCACTGCACTGAGGTCAATTGTTACATCACTGAGATTTGAAAGAATCGGAATCTTCACCTCTATATCTACCTCTAGATAAAATTTGAAACGTATATTACTGATAGTTTTGGAGAAGAAGAATTTTAAAGAAAATTTTGACAGATGGATGGACAGACATTTTCCCAACTCCTATAGCTCTGCAACTTCAATGAAGTCAGCAGAGCTAAAAAAGCATGTTCCTCTGAGACACTCACATAGCATACAAATAATGCATCATTAATAATATACTCTCATCTTTAATCAATTTATCACACACACACTGTCACTTCCACACAACATATCACACAAGCACTATCATGCAATGAATGAAATAATATGTATTCATTTTGTTTACAAGTCACAACTCAATACTTCATTTTGGTAATACTTTAACTTCACGCTCATTTAATATGTATGCAGTCATTATATAAATGGTTAATATTTCCAAAATCTGATTGGTCTTAATCATGATGAGAAGATTTATTCTACTGATACCATGATTTCCTAAAGTATTACACAGCTAAACCAATAATTAATGTTAATAATGCATATCAGTCATTTGAATTATGTCTAACATCAATGATTTAAAACTAAGATGTTACCAAGGTTGTCGTAACCAGCTTGACGTTGATTGGCTTGCACATGATCATTTGATTAAGATTAAGTGGTACACCCAGAGTACCATAGTACTAATTTCCCAGAATACCATGGTACTACTCCCCAAGAGTACCAAGGTACTAAACCCCTAGAGTACCATGGTAATAAATTACATGGTACTAAATCCCTATAGTACCATGGTAGTAATTTCCAAGAACACCATGGTACTAATCTGCCATAGTACATGGTACTAAATCCCTATAGTACCATGGTAGTAATTTCCATGGTATTAATCCCCATAGTACCATGGTACTAATCCCCAAGAGTACCATGGTATTAATCCCCCAGAGCACCATGGTATTAATCCCCCATAGTACCATGGTACTAATCCCCAAGAGTACCATGGTATTAATCCCCCCAGAGTACCATGGTATTAATCCGCCATAGTACCATGGTACTAATCCCCCAGAGCACCATGGTACTAATCCACCATAGTACCATGGTACTCATCCCCTGGAGCACCATAGTGCTGAGCTGTATGGTCTTTGTCAAGGACACTGCCTTGCTAACCCATTATTCAGGGTGTGAAGCCTGCGGGGCTCTCAAGAAGGGAAGGACTCATGCCACTGGAGTTCCCTATGGGGCTGGGAGAGCGAACATTGCGAAACTTCTGCTCCATGACACGGTAGAAGGCCTTTGAGAGGGGCTCTGTGTGGTTCAGAGGGTTGGTGTAGTTCAGGGTGTCTGTACTACCAAATGTCCGGTTGGAATTCCTCATTCCTGGGGTGCCAGGAGTCCTGAAATGATTCATAACATCAAATTTGAGATCAGAGCAAAAATAACTGAAAGATAACCTGAAAACTATATGCAAAATGACATTATTACAATATTACTATTAGTAATAACTTCCAAACATTAAATTATTAGAAAATCTTGTCTTACAACTGTGAGGCCTAGAAAAAACCTTGTTTCCAATTTCTATACCTACCCTTTTTCAAACTAGTGATCCCAATGTCTTTTTTGGACTTTCTCGTTGAAAAGACATTTTTAGTAATAATTTTCTGTTATATCTTAATTCTCAAAATATTTAATATTTCACGAAAAAACAAACAGTACCAAAAAATAAATCTGCCCTTATCATATTTTTTATGGCATGTTATTGCAAAACGGGTTATTCATTTTTTTGGCCTGAGAAATGAAAACCCTTCTTTTATGTACATTCTTCAATCCTACATAACCATAATAGAATTCATCATAAAAAAATCCAAGTGTACTGCTGTTTTTGGCAGATTAGAGTTAGGATCCTAATAAAATTGGTCCACCACATATGGTCACCATCATAAAGCCTTGGCAATAATCACACATGTACTCACTAACTGAAATAGCATGACATGTGTGGAACTATTATTTAAGACCTTTGTCAACATCATCCAGACATGGAAAATCCACAATGAACTGTCACATTACTTACTAAATCTGCACTACTGTGAAAGATATTTGGAATCATTTCCCTTGGGTCAAAATGATACAAATAAAAATAAATTTCTTTTTTACTTTAATACTGGCACTATAAACCCACAATGAGAGGCAGTTCAGCTAATAGTTTATGCAGACCTATCCTGCTTTAGTTTTTTTTCCAAGCTAACAATATCCCTAATTAGTTTTTCCCGTGAGATTTATGAACGCTCACAGGTCTATACTTCCATTTAGCATATACCGGTACATATCATGATTCAAATCATGTGTGATTAAGACATTAAGTGACACAGGTGAAAATAAAGGAACAGTTCTCTTGGTATCAAGGTAAGATAGAAAAATGACAGGTTTGCAATACAAGCTGTTGTCTGGACACAATGATGTAGTCAACATTTTTGTCATCCCGCCTAGTAAAAGGTTTCCCCACTATACAATATCGCTGACCCTCCCATGGCAAGCAGATATATGCAGTATATGTCACCTCCCATACCTGTGGCATACATTTTGTTTATTTCCTGCTTACAGCATTTTTTTTTATCAAATATCAGTAGACTTTTGTCATATTCTTTTTTTTAGTCGGAGGTAAAAATTATTCTTATTCTTTCACTAAAAAAAAATAATAATCATGATATTTTATAATACCATTTAAATGATTGAGATCTAATGTGCCTTTAGTGGGTGACATGATGTATAAGTGATAGCAATAAGATCTTGATGATGGCAGTATTGAAGCATTTGACATTTATCTTGTGAAGATGTGCATTCCATTGCAATGTTTCCTGTATGGTCCAATGGCCTGATCTTGGGTTTATAAAGAGCCAAGGTGTCATTTAATACAGTGGATGGGTGGATGACCCATGACTCAAGACAAGCTCTAAATCTTATCTGACACGGGGCCATGTTTCACGATAAAGAGAATGTATTTTAAAAAATGAAAAAAAAATGAAAAAACTATAATATAATACATGAAGGAATAACAAAGAGCATATATATTCATAACTTAATCTTGAGATTATTACAATATCATGTGATAAACCAAGCCCAGGTTCTGCCATAACATTTTCAATGTCTTTTTCTTGTGTTGATATAGATGCAAAAAACAGTGATGATGAACTCTTGAATATTTAGCTTGACAGGCAGCATAAATCCAAGTCTCTTGCTCCATATGGAGCCAAACATCAATTTGGTTAATATGTATAAACATGACCAAACAGGGTCACATGACCAAATGAAGAGCTCTACATGACCAAACGGGGCCACATGACCAAATGTGGGGACATGACCAAATAAGGCATAATGACCAAATGAGGCCACCTGACCAAATGGAATGATGCAAAAGCTTCACCCACCATATGAATGTTTGGCTACAACTGTGCTTGGTAATATGTTTATTAAACTCAAAGAACTGAGATATCGAGGCCGAGTTAAGTGGACATAAGGATTTTTGAGATGGTCCCAAGAGGTGGATATGTATTGCGGGCATGGTTGAGATCTCTACCACCCACACCTACACAGTACATGATACACTTGTTACACTCCACTAGTCACAGGAGGCATCCTCAAACTGGTCCACTGAGACCCTTCTGCCAGACAAACTGCTAACTGTCCCCCTACACTACAGGCAAACATACCCCCCAAAATAAAGGCTATCATCATTACACTTAAATCCACCATGTCAATCACTCTCATTGCTTTTTCCTTTTGTAAAAACTATACAGGCTCATTATTGCTGATTGCTTTGTGCCTTGATTGCAGGGTATTTTCCTGCTGAAGAAAAAACTATAAGAAAAGAAAAAAAGACAAATAAACAAAGAAATAAAATCTACCCCCTGTCCTATTTTTATAGGGTATATTATCAAAAACAAGGTTAATATTTTTTGGCCTGAGTTATATGCAACCACACTGAAAGAGCCTATATCAATTCTGCATATTATGACAATTTTCATTTTTCTGAGAACTCAGTTAGACAGCATTTCAAAAATAATTCAGAAGTGTCCTATCTTTATCTGTTGCCTTTCCTACTAAATTTCCCCCCTACAAGAAATGTCATTTCCATTGGTATTTGTTGAGTGAACATAGGAGGTCATACTGAGTAAACACTGAGAATTTCATCTGTAGTATCCATTTTTTCAAAAGATCTTAATTAAAGAAACATTAAATCTTGACCTTCACTTTCCTTTTTATTTCAATATTATTCAATTTAACATTATTCATAAATATGAATCCAATGTCAATTAAGTTCAATAAAGGCATACAAGTAAAATGAATAAAAACCCTGGATATGGGATACATATTAAATAATCAGTGTTATAAAACCGCATAAGTACTGTTTAAGAAACCAGAGATTCCCATCACGGTCCATTTGGGTTACGAATTACAAGTCAACAGAAGGGTTACCTGGCAATAAATAACATGTCAATATCAAATAACATTACAATGTCAGTCTGGGGTCGACCGCTGCGAAGACAGACGACCGCAGAGTCAATATTCCCATAATGCAATGCTGATTCCTGTGAGGGCCTTCATGGTGTCGCAACACTCCTACAAGTCACGTATCACTTGACAATACATGATGAGGCACCCTCTAGCACTAAGCTTACACAATCTCTTAAGAATTTCAGCTTTCATGTCAAACAAACTGGTTTTTTGTTCCACTTTCATTGCTTCCATATGCTTCCAACAAATCTTTCTAACAATACCTTATGCGACCTGACTAAGGCTATTATGTTAATATGGAAAATAGAAAAAAAAATAAGAGATAAAGTATCATATTTAAATATCCTTTAAAGCATAAAGCAAGAATTGTTTTACAAAAAGTAGGGCAGCAAAAAAAGTCGTTTATAACACCCCACCTTGGACCTTTACATGGTATGGAATTGTAACAAACTTTTTTGAGATCTGCAAACCTGAACAACCTGAAAATTGACCCTTGAGAGTTTAATATCAAGCAAAGAAAGGAACAAGAAACTCCCAGTAGTATAGTGTTATACTGCAAAGAAAAAAGGTATATTGTATGAACGTTGGCTCCGTCTACGCTTCCTTGCCCATTCTAACAGTTTGGTGACATGCTAGACTGATATAAAGACTAGAGTGTCATTGCGAGATTTCTTGTAAATACAACCAAGTTCAAACAAGTACTTGGCATTAGTACATCATGCGATACTTCAACAAATGTTCCCTAGATTCAATGCTTGTGAAACTTGTGAACCATATTCCTCATATCTGAAGTGTCAAAAGAATTCTGGTCTTCTTTTTCTGTATACTTCATCATAATTGACTTTACATCTGGACATGTATGATAAATTCTCATGGTCATCTCTCTATCCTGAACCAAACTGAGTCTATATTTAATTTGTGGTGTATCCCATTTACATGGAAGTCAAATATTCAATATTAATTTTTTTTAAATCCCATACCTTTAATTCATTAAAGTTTTCGTCTAACAAATTTGTCTGTCATTAGCAGATAAATGATAAAAACAAACACTGAAGTCAAAAATTGGAAAAGATTGCAGGATTTAAAACCTTTGAAGTTTGTGTCTCAATCATGAGAGAATATAAGGTTCTGCATGGGAAATTTCTGTAATAAATATCAGAACAAACTTGTTCTCCTTCTTTCACAATGTCTAAAGCAACAAAGGCATGTCACCAAGGACACCTGTATATTTTTTTCTTGGCCACAATGTCATGGAAAATTAAATAAGCACCTAATTGGGCAGCTGATGATAAAATATGAAAATCAATTTAAAATCTGGTATAAATCTTAGTGTACATATTCCTGTGTGCAAATTCTGAATTAGATTCTGATCATTTGATACCCTTTAATCATCAAAAGGTAATTAAATTTTTAAATTAACTAAGTCTGGACATTGTTTGCTGTTTCAAGTGTGAAACAATGTTAAAATGGTACCCAAAAATATTTCATCTGTTGTGTAAAAGAAGAAAAATAAAAGGAAACAGGTGTTTATCATGTTTTATCACTATGTCAATAAGTTCTTTCCATGGACTCTATTCATACATTTTTTTTCTCAAGAAAAAAAACCATAAACAAAATTCCCTCGTGTGTTCAGCTTGGTAACCAATGACTGAGTTGGAAATATGCCTATTTCATAGATAATAAACATCCAACAATATGATTTATTGCACTTCAAACAAACTACATTACCATGACAGAAGTATACTGACCTTGAATAAGTTTATCATGTATAATCAGGATAAAAGGGCATCATCATTCTAACAACATATTCTACACATCAAAAGATCATGTCAATACACCCATTATAAGTTATACTTCTCAGCAATCTCTCATCACATTGGTTACCCGTCCTTGGTGCTGTCTATAATTGTCAATGTTTATACTGCTGTACAAATAGTACATTTTCAGGGGAAGGGACCAAGGAAGGGGGTAAATTGAAAACACAATGTTTAACATCTTTATGATTAATGCCTCAGTCACATTTGTGCCGATTTCAGTAAAGATGCCCGGCCGATGGGTATTTTTCACAAAATTGGCAGGCATTTCAGATTGCCGTGCGGGCACCAGGAGATCATCGGCCACAACTGGGCATCTTTAAGACGTCGGGCGGGTCATCCTGCAGACGTCCGTGGTATCTCATCTGGCAGACTGGAAAGTCAGCCAATTGTTACTTCCCGGCCGGCACCCGGTGCAAATGTGACTGAGGCATTAGGAAAGCCATTTTCAATTTCTATCATTTTCAGATCAGTTCTGGAGCTATGGAAGCAGTTCATCCAGATGAACATAAACATAAAATGAAGGCCAAGTGCAGCTCAAGGGGTTTTACAATGTTCACGGCTGACCTTGACCAAGATATGTGGCTTACAAAGGTCATAAAAAGGTCTATATCAAACTTATCCCAAATACTTTTATCTAAAAAAAGGGCAATGTCAGACCAACAAATCCTCTCAAATTCTCTAAAATTGTGACAAATCATGGAAATGTCCACAACAGACACTTCAGAAATATACAACTATAGTGACCTCAAAATATCCATGGACACTTCATAACTATTCCAGTCAACAATTCATTGAAAAGTTTTGTTCTATCAGATGTTCCTATTTCTTCATTCATGATATACCGGTATTGATAATATCATTATTACACTTCTCCGTGTGCAATACCAAAACATGATTTTATAAAAACCTAAAAAATCCCCTGTTATACATAAGCACAGATACATTTTAACCTAGAATTTGTATGGATATGAATGGTCAACATGGGATTGCACTTTGTGCCATCCAGTCAACATCACAGATTTTTACAGATTTGCCTGAGGCCACTGGCATGAAAAGGTTGTCAAAGATTTGATAAATGATTCATAAAATATATTTGGTGACTGCACATTAACCTAAAATAAAACTCTTGAGGACAGGTCCTTGTGTCAGATGGGGGAGGCCAGAGATCAACAATTTCAGGATCTATCATGAAAGACAATTTTTTTTCTTACTGAACTTACAATATGAAAAAAAGAAAAAAAAAGAAAAGAAAGATTGTTTGAAGCCAAATAATAGTCCAGGCAAATCACAGAAGCCCACCTAATAGCCTGCCATAATGGTTAATACCCAGCTATCTCACTGGCTTGGTTTGTAAAGAAACATAACATCATAGATCTTAAATCTATTATAAATCAATAGGCATGAAACACCCAATTCCTTAATTTATCTTTTAATTAACACTAAATGCTGACAAGATCTTTGTTCATAATGATAGCAGCTTTTGTGTTTGCTGACCTCTGGACTGGGGCACGTACAACAAAACCAGTCTGGATCCAGTATAAAGTATGCAGGTTGTGACAAAGTCACAATGTTTCAACAGCCCCTTCCAACCCCAATTTAGGTCAAGTTGGGGCAGTGGAGGTCAAAGGTGACATGGAAAACCTTTGAAATAAGGAGAGTAGTACGAGACAATGTTGTCATTGGAGACTCTAGGCACACATTCTCTTAAGGTGAGATGGGGTACAACCCCTGACCCCTGGTGGCATTGGCTTTGACACTCAGATTGACTGCCATGTCTTTCGAGTTGGGTTTCCACGGATGACCTCTAGTAGTGATCCTTACAATAGTGGGTGACACGCTTGGCAAGTTGCTTTGAGAGAAGCACCCAGCAGTCATCTACTACAGAGGAATTTCATACACTCTCCAATGTGGAACAGTGCATAGAAATCTATGAGGAATTGAGATTCACGAAAGCATGCCTGCAGGTATGGCTGTAATCACCTTGTGTTGGACAGTCAGGTCATGCTGTGCACAGACCCACTTATTGAAAACTTTGACCTTTAATATAAAATAAGAATAGATTGTCCCTGTGTTGAAATATCCCTGATTTGAATGTGTTTAAATGAATGCTGTTTAATATCCAACATTCTGATCATCCAGTCATGTGGAAATACGACTAAAACTCACACCTAGTCAAAGGATTTTCTCAAACTATGTCAAGATTTTCCAGTCTACATGGAAAGGTCATCAACTTAATGCTCTTAAAGTCAAAATCCTTCCAACTCCCATAACAGATATGACCTTACAAATATTTGTTCTGCTCTACTCCCATCTAAGTCCAATACAAAGGCAAATCCTGCCAAGTACCGGTGTCAAAAGATCAACTAAAATGTGTATTGTACATGATATAGTATCACTGAAAAATATCATGTTGGTAAATGACCTTCTGGTTAATGCCCTGAAAAGGTCTTAAACAATAAAAAGAAATCAGTGGTCTAAAACAGTTGGCAAAGAGGACATCACTCAAATGCAATAGAAATTTTATTATTCTGACTATGAATTTTTCTCTGGCTATGATATAACTAAATAAAGTACTATAAAAATAAACTATATGGAGAGACCATATGACTTTAAGTGTCCCTGTAATGACCACAATTATCACAACTGAACTCTCCTACCCTTCATAAAGACTTACCGTATTTACTCGTGTATAAGACGACTCGTGTATAAGACGACCCCCCCAAAATTGAGCTTATTTGGCTTGAAAAAAAACAATTTCCGAATATAAGACGAGTTGGTTTTTCTTGACAAATTGGCTCTGCTACCATTCAAGCTTCAGCTGAAGCTTGGCGTTCATTTAAAAAGTGAAACTTAAATATGAAAACTTAAAGATCTTAGCAGTCTTATACACGAGTAAATACGGTAAAACGTAAATACGATGTTCATATTTTCGAAATAACGAATAACGGAGGTAGCAGATTGATTTTAATTGTGTTTTAAATGATAAATAAAGGTATTTACCCAATGTTATCACAAATTGTTCGAGAACAGAACAAAAACATCAATCCATTTAAAATGCAATTAAAATCGAAACACGTGTGAAAGCATTTCTGTCAAAAAGGGAAGACACGACTCAAAGCAGTGGAAACAATGACGAAATGCAAAACTGTGAACGCTGATAATTGGAATCAGCGAGAACAAAGTCAAAACAAAGTGTTTCGAAATAATAGACATCAGACGTAGCAGATTGATTTTAATTGCGTTTTAAATGATAAATAAAGGTATTTACCCAATATAATCACAAATTATGCTTTGCAGGTCGAGAATTTCTCCACGAAGTAAAACATAATACGATGTACGTGACGTCCTTGATCTTAGTGTCTGGGTGCCCACGAGACAAAAGTAGAGCGGCCAACATGTCAAATTGAACTTTCATATCCGTAGCAGATCGATTTTAATTGCGTTTTAATTGATAAATAAAAGTATATACCCAATATAAACACAAAATACGCTTTGCAGGTCGAGAACAGAACAAAACCATTCATCCATTTAACATGCATTACGCAATACGAGGTCGTCATCGTGAAAGCCTCATTTTCATTTGTGGGGGCTCTTCCAAGACTTGCTTGCACTCCCTTTTCTTTGGCAATGATCGTATGCTTCGGGATATAGATTCAGAGGGGGTGGTGCTGGTAAATACAAGAGCTGGCTTTGGAGCTATGCAAATTTTGTTTGGCCTGGCCAAGATTCGTTTCTGGCTGACAGAAATGCTTTTACACGTGGATCGATTTTAATTGCGTCTTAAATGATATATAAAGGTATTTACCCAATATTATCACGATGATTTACAGCCGATCGAGTGAAATAAACGATAATAATTAAAAGCGATATAATGAATATCTTTGGCTTTATAATACACAAAGAAATATTCTACCACGTGTTAGTTTTGACGCTAAGATCAAGGACGTCACGTACATCGTATTACGTTCTACATCGTGGAGAAATTCTTGGTGGAGAAAAATAATTTGTGATAATATTGGGTAAATACCTTTATATATCATTTAAAACATATTATTTCGAAATGCTTTGTTTTGACTTTGTTCTCACTGATTCCAATTATCAGCGTTCACAGTTTTGCATTTCGTCTTTGTTTCCACTGCTTTGAGTCGTGTCTTCCCTGTTGACAGAAATGCTTTCACACGTGGATCGATTTTAATTGCGTTTCAAATGATAAATAATGAAAACGCTTTGTTTTGAGGCTAAAATCAATGATGTGGAGAAATTCTCGACGTAATTGTGATAATATTAAGTACATACCTTTATTTATCATTTAAAACGCAATTAAAATCGATCAGCTACGGATATGAAAGTTCAATTTGACATGTTGGCCGCTCCACTTTTGTCTCGTGGGCACCCAGACGCTAAGATAAAGGACGTCACGTACATCGTATTACGTTTTGTGATAATATTGGGTAAATACCTTTATTTATCATTTAAAACGCAATCAAAATCGATCCGCTACATCTGATATCCGTTATTTCGAAAATATGAACATCGTATTTACGTTTTACCGTATTTACGTTTTACCGTAAATACTCGAGTATAAGACTGCTCTCGTGTATAAGACGACCCCCTAAACATTAACTAAGAGTTTTTGGAAAAAAACCTCGTCTTATATACGAGTAAATACGGTATTGGTGTGAAACAGTTATAATTCACAGAGATCGTTGTTGAGTGAGCTGGGAAATAGGTCATAAATGAACTTTGATGCCCCTGCTTTTGTCCTGGAGGTGCCCTCATGGTGGTAGCAGCCTTAACAATGAATCATACAAAACGAAGAACAAGTTCATTTCCTTGCATCTGATTACAGGAAGAGATTTATGAAGAAGTTGGGTAAAAAACCGTCCATGCGGAGACCAGTGGGTCAATGAAGGGACATTCCTTTTTGGACCCCATATCATATATATGCTTCACTGCACCAATCCTACCTATTACTTTCACATATTTCCCATCACTAACACCGAATAAACATTTCCCATCACTGACACCTAATAAATGGAACCAACTTCATTCAATTGTGCAATATGTGACTAACTTCAGATAATGGCAATAATGATTACTGCAGATTTAGGGCCTACCTGTTAACAGATTTGAGTCTTTCCAGTGGGTTGGTAGACAGCAGCTCATGGTGGACACTCTGCAATGAGGCTGACGAGCTACAAAACAAATATAAAGAGGTGAAAGAGGTGAAAGAACGAAAATTATTCTAATAATATATATGTAACTCTCTTTATATTTCTGCTGTGACTGGCAGTGTAATCCAATGCTCCTGATCATTGAACTGAACTTGAACTGAATTTTTAAATCTTCAGGCCAATTAAAAATAATAAAAACATAAAATTATGACTATGCTATTCATTACAATATCAACACAATATGCAAAGGGAAATGTTTGACATAATCATCACTGAAAATATTAGCAAAATGAGAGCACTGGAATGGAACAAGTACAATTCTGTAAGCACCCAAACGTCATCAGAAAGAATTCTGTGATCATGAATTGTGAATTATGAGAGTATGTTTTGATGATCCTGGCTTCCTGCTGTGTACCTGTAGATCAACTGAACCAAGTTCACCTTGACATATCTGACATTCTACAAATACCCACCATACCTTAAACTACCAGGTCAGTTAAATAAAATAAAATATTATAAAAACAATTACATAAAGTTTTTTCCCTACTTTTATTTTGACAACTGTGACTGGTCATTCAGAACTGCAACCTTATATATATAAACAAAAATTAAACTTTGGGAAAAATAACTTAGAAAACAAAAGTAAGCTCAGAGAAGTGTCATATCCTCAGGCATACACTTATACATACATCTTTGACCATTAGGTTTTTTCCTGGTAAAGGTAGCGGCAAGAGATCATTACTTTTCTTTCTTACGTGTACTTTTCAAGTGATCCTCAAATAATAAGTTTCATGGTTGGGTCAGTAGGGGGACATTTGGACGGTGGCCAATGCTTGTCACAGCTTTGTATTTCACTGTTATGTATCTTCATCTTTCCTGAATATCTGCCATACCATACAGCAAGAGGAACATCATCATCATCACATTCTCTTCAAGACTGAGCAATACTTAACCTTTCTAAACCACCTGTGTATATAAAGCTTTGGTGTTTTCCATTATTAAGGCCAATGATTTATATGAGCTTGCCTTGTCCTATTATTCTTAAAATGTACAAGTCTGTATGCCTTTTATCCCATTCTGAAAAGAATGCTAACAACTTCATGTGCTGAACAAATTGTCAACGACAAAAAAACAATATCAGAAAAATATCAGAAGCCAAAAGGTCCTGGAGAAACAGTACGGCAATTATTTATCAATATTCTAAAATTAGCCCAGCTATATTCTCGAGTCATTCGAAAGCAATGTAAGTAAGCTTTTCAATAAGATCTGATGATTGAACATGGTTTAGCAACAAATATCTCTATTTTAGCTTTCAGACACTGTCATGTACAATAGAAGTTGTGCTTTGAAGAAGTAACATGCTGATTTCCTAAAACATGTACTTTTCATATTCATCAAAACAAACTACCAATTTTCATCATCAGTATAGCAATTTTGTCTCCTCTGTGCGACATGAAAGTTTTGGCCATGGAAGTCACGCCTGAGGTCACAATGTGTCAGAAGTCATCTGTCACACCATCCACAACAAGGTTCAACATTGAGGTTCTCTTCCCTGCTAAACCAAATAAAACTCTAGCATCTTTCCCCTTGTGAAGTTGGTGCCAAACATCTATTTGACCATGCCAAATTGGGTTTGGGGTTATTTGCCATCCTTGCAGAACTTAAAAAGGTCTATTTCTCCTTAAAGGCCCATGGCTGGTATGTGAGAGACCCTGTGTGTGGGTGTGGCACAACCCCTTTACATATACAGCTGATCAGAACTCTAACAGTATGATCACTATGATAACTTTATAATTGAGGGCTAAAAGGTACAGCTTCCTCTTAAAATCATAACTCTTAGGCATTAGGACACAATAATATGTAATTACAGTAGAATGTATTTGTATAACAGGGTATTTTGTATAACAGTGCATATAACATAGAACTCCAGAAGAGATCATGAATATGAACATATTCTGGTTGCTTGGGAGTGGGTATTTACACTTATATCAGTATCAGGCCTACCTAGAAAACTACAAATAAGTGATAATTATAACAGCCTTAATACATTCCAAAGAATTCTTGACACAAGATTAAAAGGTATCTTTATCTCTACACTCATTTGTAAAACAAATGATAAAAAGATGTGACCTTATGTGACAATACATTATAACAAAACCAGAAATCTTTGGAGTTTTAAAAGCAAATAATTTTGCAATTTCTGCATTGTTTGCATGTTAAGCCAGTGGTCGCGATGAGAAGCGAGAGGCCTGTGATAAGAGGGCATTTCTACCAGTGTCCTACTAACATACAGCAGGACAGGAATATATCATGTTGCGAGGTGTACACCCCCCTGAACTTCCCTGTACCATATCCATGCCCCATATTGACTTAAACCTCCAACTGTAGTGGTTGCTTTCTGTTGTATTCTTGAATGTTTGCTAATTCCCAATGCCCTAAATTTGCCCCTTTGCTGTTGGTTTACTTCATGATCACATCCAGAGTTTGGCTTGGCTCGGAGAGAATATGATAACAACTATAAAGCTCAACAGGTGCAGAGAGATCTTAACTAATAATAAGGGCTCTCACTATCTGGCAGGTTTTCAACCCAGAAAATGTACATAACAGTTTCTTATTAATATAATTATATAATTTTTCACTTATCCTTTCATAACTTGTATACGTCAGCAATAATATCCTGTACTGACCTTTCATTCCAAAGTCATAATCATTTTAAATTACATACCAATCAAACCTCATATCATTTAGTTTTTCATTCAAATAAGGGAATGTCAAGTTGGACCCTTAACAATATAATTTCATAAACTAAAATTTCCTTCAATTTTTATAAAATATCAATGAGTGGCCCACAAAAGAGAGGCCACTTGACTTGTGAGGATGATGGCCCAGATACTTCTGGTTGAATGTCCACAAGGTTTGGTATTTCCCTGCTTCAAATGAACATGGCCACACTCCTCCACTGCAAGCCATATGAACACCCATCTTGTTATGTTTATCATGAAAATGTTGCATTATCATAAATTGGTGCAAACATACTTCTGCTGTGCACTGGGTATATAATAACGGCGATCGCCACTTC
Organism: Amphiduros pacificus; assembly: GCA_949316495.1. Taxonomy (NCBI): domain Eukaryota; kingdom Metazoa; phylum Annelida; class Polychaeta; order Phyllodocida; family Hesionidae; genus Amphiduros; species Amphiduros pacificus. Next base: position 48,764,704 of record OX439001.1, on the reverse strand, counting down.
CCGCCATTGTTACTGTGGACACCTCTGTTAACTGTTTGTTAGCTGCTTTCTCATTGGTCTAAATATCTGCTATTGTCTCTCACCATTGTCTCGACTGCTGCCATTGGTCAATGAACCAGATGTGCGTATGGACATCATAGGATTATTATTATGATATATAATATCATTTATACACATAAATCTATCATTTGGTCTAGGAATAACTCAAGTGACCAAATGAAGTCATGAGGAAGGCTTGTATAATGCCAGCTGGGTGGTCACATGAATACATGAGGAAGGCTTGCATAATGCCAGCTGGGTGGTCACATGAATACATGAGGAAGGCTTGCATAATGCCAGCTGGGTGGTCACATGAATACATGAGGAAGGCTTGCATAATGCCGGCTGGGTGGTCACATGAATACATGAGGAAGGCTTGCATAATGCCAGCTGGGTGGTCACATGAATACATGAGGAAGGCTTGCATAATGTCGGCTGGGTGGTCACATAAATACATGAGGAAGTGGGGGTATTCAGACTGTTTGCTCATATATAGCCTGTCCAAGAGTCATGATTCTTGAGTGCAATGGTTGGAGGTCAGTGGGCAAAGGGTATCATTGCATGCAAACACAAAGGTTGACCGAAAAAAATGCATCCTGTTCCCACACAATTGCCTTAGCCAAATATCCCAGAAATAACTTCCTCAACAAAACAATATCTTGCATTAAAGAATAACTGAAAAAAATTTTTTAACACTGGAAGATTTTGAAATATTTTCTCGTCTATTGAAAAAATATGTAGATTTATGCCAAGTTATGTTTTTAAGGTGCACAGATGTGAACATATATTTCCTTTTGTTTGCTGACCTCTGTGACAACATGAGAGACTTGTGTCAGCCAAGCATGCAGGCAGTCATGTGTGAATGTCCATGCCCCCTGTCAAGGTAGTTGGCACACAATGAGAGTGTCGGTCCTAGGTCCGAGGGTTTGATGTTTACTCTTCCTCAGTGGACCAGGGAGTGGGTGCTACTGGTGCCTGGTACATGCTGCATGAATGGGCAGGACCCGGCTGGCTGGCCAGTCCGCCCCCCTCCCCCGTGATATTTATAGCAACCTGCCATTCACGTTTTTGTGTAAATCTTCCATGTGATCACTCAAATGTTCAAAGACTGCCAGCCTGTGTTGTCAGCACCATGCAAAGTTCATTTTAACAATTTTGATAGGAAAATTTAGATACAAACAGATGGTCATGCAAACGGGACCAATTACGAAACCCTTATATTTCTTTCAACATTCTTTGCCAATCTTCAGCATGTGCATGAAAGAATTTCGTGCCAGAGATAACCATTCTGTTCTATTTATACTCATTACTGTTTTTCTATTCTCATGAAGTTAACTTGATTTAAATATTTTTATTATCAGACGATGATACATGTCATTTTATTCATATATTCCCAATCTTCTTGCATTCCAGTGAAATTCTGAAAACAGATGCAAATATCTTCTCCCCTAAGTCATATCATATGAATACATACACCTGTTCTAATGAGGTGCACTGGTAGATTGTGTTTCGCCTTTTCACAAAGCATTTGACCTAAAAAGAAATACATGCCTACAAGACACAAAATGGACAAGACAATTAATGAATGGTGCCTGAAGGATCTAATGACATCAATTACACCTGTTGGGGAATTTGCATCATTACTGCCCTCTGGTGGAAAATTTTACCTTCAACACAACACCAAAAGACTGAAAATCTTTTATCTCTTATTTCAATGATATACTGCTAGCTTATTGATTTCATTCAGCAAAACAAGGGAGTATTTCAATGTGGCCATTGCCAAGAGTGATCATTCTATTCATCCAAACTTTTCAGATGCTTGAAGGAAATTAAACATCCTGAAACTTTTTTTAGATCATAATAATAGACTTTTATAGGCATGTCACACCACACCTATGACATAAATTACTTTGCACAATTCTGTTTTGTGTAATTACGGTTCAGGCAAAATTATGCACAGTTATCTGAAGCGCATGCATTTCCAATTTTATAAAGAAAATCGACCTCTTAAGAAAGATATTTAACATTTGCCCCTCAGCTATCAATATCTGTCCAAATAATAAAATGTGGTTGCTGATATATACAAGACAGTATTTGCAAGTCATCTTTCCAGGAGTCAAGTTCATGACCATTTACCGGGTAAATTGCAGAGATTACTGCAAATGACTTGTCATCATTATTTTTATTAATCATATTATTTTTTACTAATCATAAGGAGCCAAATCAACAATATACACCTGAGCCATTAGGTATTGACTGATGACAAACGACTCCTCTCTCTAAGATACATTTCAGGTATACATAATACAGGAAAAAAAGTAATGTGCGCAGAAAACAAAATAATAATAAAAGGACATCAGTGTGTCCTTATATTTTGTTCATGATATAAGCCATAAAATGATCCTAAGTATAATTTTGGGGCCAGTGAGATTGCCACTTTTTGTCATCTTCTTTGTGTAGTGTGTACTGTCACATCTTTCTGTTAATGAACATCCCTTCACAAAATGCCACAAAATGAGCATTCTCCATCAGATTTGAATTGAAATTTAAAACATTTTACTCACACATGTCTTTCCAGTGGTTTTCTTTTTAAATTTGCTTGGAATGGTGTGGAGTGCTACAAATAAGATATGAAAGTAGCAAAATTACTCAAATATATCCTCTAAGTGCTATTGAAAAAACTTGAAAATGAATCTATAATACAGTTTTAAATGTTTGTGAAAAAAGTGCAACACATTTCAAATAAGATATATTAGTCATTCAAAGTTAATGGAATGTTTAATCTCACAGCGCATAGCTTTGGGTAGTCTGAGAAAAAAGTTGACTGACTCACCATAACATTAAGATCTTTGAGGGGAGTTCTTTTTGGAGGAGGGCAGGGTGGTGGTGTTGGGGGGACCGCCTGTTTGGCAAACCTTGTCTGTTTGATGGGTGTTGGCTGGTCCTCACTTTTTGCCTTACGAGCGCGTTTCACTGCCAGTCGACGAGAAAAGCGTCTCCCCTTTGTCTCTAAAATGATCAATTTCACATGCATCTTTAGATCAATGCCAAATGTAAAGGATTGTTTTGTGAGAAAAAAGGTCACACATTGGTAGCACCTTGTGAAGTGCCACCTGTGTGAAGTATGAAGTGCCACCTGGTGTCAAAAAATATACAGCATAAAGAAAAATCTGTAGTGGGTGGCCCCTATGATAGCCGCAAGTATCAATCCTATCTTAATAAGGGTCTCCCTGGCTTTTTAATTGTTTATTAAATGATTAAGCATAAGATGATAATTACTGTAATTATGCTTAAATAAATAAATTTTGCATCTTTGAGTCTCCAGGAAATACTAACCCTGAGCATAATTATGCGCCATAAGCATGCCAGTCTTGAGATCATCTAATCTGACCTGGCATTCCTCCTCGCTGACTTCATTGGACCTGTACTTAGCCCCCTGCATCTTCTGCAATAATCTCACCTGAAAACCATCAAATATGTGACTTTCTTATATATATATATTATATATATATATATATATATATATATATATATATATATATATATATATATATATAAATTTAAGCATTGTTATCTTATCATTCTCAGTTAACTCTCAGTTAAAACTTTTTAAGCAATTACCTTTAATAGTGAAATTATTCCTGAATTTTCAAGTTCTTCTTGTTTACGCTTCTTCAATAGACAAATATACTCTTCAGGTTTCTTCTCCAAATAAGCCAGCAAATCCTGTTAAGTGTCAAAGGATGAAAAGGTATAAAAAGTAATGAACACAAAAAATTATTAAATTCATCTTGGGGATATATTAAGGTATATAACTTTTGATTGCAAAGTTTAGGTTACAGACATTTATGTTCTGTAGATAAACATTGCTCGGAAATCTGCTTTCTATTCACAATCATGGTTACCTGTATGGCCTTTTCTGTTTCTGATTCTGTCTCCATTTCATATTCCTCTGGTGTTATTTTCTCACAATAAAACTGTTTCATGACGGTTGGTTGCTCAAACTCATCAGCACCCACACTGTAGACTGACTCATCCCCGGACATGTTGCTGCTGATCTCCTGCAAAATATAAACAGATAAATAATTTAAATTAAGAGAGAGGGAAAGTGCAAATAAACTTGAATATATGCATTCCGGGTCATGGAGTAACTAAGTAGATGAAGTCATCTGCCAAGTAGGCAAGCAGCTGCTAAACAATTGCAGACAGAAGGGGGTATATTATTGGGAATGATTATGGTACAATTCAGTGGCTCTAATCGTGTGCATGCTTGCATCACATTGAATATCAGTATTTGGACACAATGATATTTGTCGATCATTATATTTTGAAGCAATAAAAAAAAAACTAACCAGATAAAATGATTTGTTTATGATTGAACATTGAGGTTTTTGCTAGGTTAGAAAAACAAAACTCATGACCATACAAATCCCACAAGATTGAATCATAAAGACTACTGCTATATATCTGCCTAAACTTACATAGACAATAGGTATGGCCAAACCTGAATTCTATATTCATGGAATGCCACTGATAGTAATATTTTTTCTAAATTTGTAATTGATATCTTTTTGCGTAATATTTCAATCTTATATGTAATTTGTCAGTTTTGGGACATCCTTGAGTAGTGAAATCAAATTTCATGCCAATTATAGCGATAGTTAATATATATATATATATATAATAAAAAATACTAGAATATGCATAAACATCTATATTGGCCTCATTCATTGGCTTCTCAGTCAGTATTATGACTCAGTAAGATGAGCTCCTTCATCAAAAGAGCCTGGATTTCACATGCTGGCACAGTCAGGACAGTTCCTATTTTCCTCACCAATAGTTATGACAAGTAACTGTCTATTGTCTCATCCCATGTCTCTACATCTTTCATATGGCTCTCATCATGTATCATGCAAACATGAATTTCAATGACAAGAAGGAATGGCTCTTGAGCATTTCCGTTACTGCCCGTTCTGTGAGTTTTGAAGTGTATGTCAGGTTATAATTCTTCTCAATGAGTTCCAGACCCAATTTCTTTAATAGTGTCCAGAGCAATAATAGCAACTTACATCTTATCAGGGACACTTAAGACCGTCAGTGATTTATTGATGATGGCAGTAATTATAGGCAGTAGGTCATCAGTGAGTTCATGCAGTAACCAAGTTGGTATAGGGTCAAGCTCACATGATTTGTTTGCAGACCTTTTAATCAGTTTACGAACATCAGATTCTGTCAAAGGCTTGAAGCAATCAAGTAATGATGTTGAGGGGCCCTGGTGATAATTATGATTGACTACAGTGTCGTCACCTGGTGAATAAATTTCTCCTATTGATAACTCCTCCATATCATGAAAAATTTTATCAATTTTATCAAGGAAGAAATTGTTAAATTTCTCAGCCTTATGCATGACTTTATCAGTGACCTTAAAAAGTGATGGTAAATACTACATGTAGCCCTATAACAAGGACCTAGATCCGGATTCACGCACACATGGACTTGTACTAATATGTCTTTTTTTGCAAGAAATTATGAGAAGAATGCTAGAATTACTTACTTATCACATATCTATGTTAATCCTACATCAATGAAATCAAGAATGGAAGAATTTGTGTGATGAATGCAAAACTATTTATCGCTGATCTGCATCCGTTGCATGTCAGAGTTGGATGGTGCACCACACTGACACCTAGTGGCAGACCCGCTGTTTCCAATCTCTGTTTAAATATCTCTGATGTATCCTACTTGTACAGTACAGGTTTATTCAATATATTTTAGATGAACTTCTGTATTTACTTGTGTATAGGACGAGGTTTTTGTTCACAAACCATTTGTTAATGTTTGGGGGGTTGTCTTATACACGTGAGCAACCTGTGGACGAGTATTTACACCTAAAAATGACGGCACTACGAGTTTTTATTATGAACATTCTTATTTTCGAAATAACGAATATCGGACATAATTTGTGATAATATTGGGTAAATACCTTTATTTATCATTTAAAATGCAATTAAAATCGATCCGCTATGTCCGATATTCGTTATTTCGAAATTATGAACATCGTATTTACGTTTTACCGAAAATACTCGAGTATAAGACTGTTAAGAACTTGTTGTGTACCGGTAAGTATATTTACATTTCACTTTAACAATGGCCGCCAAACGGTTGAATGGTAGCAATGTTGATGTCTCGAGAGAAACTGACTCATCTTATATTCGGAATTTTTTTTTTTTTCAAGCAAAATAACCTCAATTTTGGGGGGTCGTCTTATACACGAGTTGTCCTATACACAAGTAAATATGGTAATAAAATTAATATGTCAGTCCAGACACAAAACAACTAAGCATGTTAAGTATTGAAAATGATAATCTTTTATCATCAGTGTTGAGCCCTGTAGTTCCCCCACTTAACCACATACCTGTAGGGTAATTAACCAATTAAGTCTGGGGTGTGCTACTGGGCACCATACTGGGACCCATATGTGACCCTCACTCAGCATTCAGGTGTCAGATCTTACACATTGATGCAACATGGGGAGTTAATTACAGTGTACCATCACTTGAAATTGAGAAATATTAAACAGTTGTTTGTGGAAAACAGTACAAGGGGTGTGTTTTTTTTATATGTTTGCATGAGTATTGCAAATGAAGCTTTGAGTACTGTTTACATATTAATTACTGAGATAGCAAACCCCTGTGGATTGTAAGTCTGCAGCTCCACTACCCCAGCCACCAAGGCCTGGTTTGAGGAGGGGGGGGGGGGTAATTAGGTAGAGGATGGCTATTAGGGATAATAGAGTATATATATATGTTTTCACAGCACAAGTGATAATTTTGGGAGTGGTCACATGATCAAAAATCATCATATGACTCATAATAAATCTTGGTAAGGGAGGTTCAGCCCTCAGATGTTGGCCCTGAAATATAGGTGGCTAGATTATCAAGTTACTGGAACGAAATTAATGGCTCCCGTATGGTTAGTTAATGCCCTTAGGGTCAAATAGTCTCCTCAAAGGAGATTTCATGATGAGTTTTGAGCTTCTCTTGGGGCTGAGTTCACCTATCTACGGTGGGGCCGACTTCACTTAGGGGCCGACTTCACTGGTATTCAATGCCTGAAACTTTTGACCCAAGTACTTCATTTAGCATATTTAAAAACCAATTTGACTTATTTAGAACACAGATACAACGCCAATGGTCCAGAAAAAATTGGTTAGTCCTGCCAATCAACAAAATCATAATAGGCTAGTCCTTAAGAATTAATGCCCCCTTTTGAGAGCAAATTGGGGTTTTATTCATGGTCTGAGACAAAAAAAACCCACAGCCGCGTCAAAACTTTCTAAAATCCAATCATTAAAAAAACAAGATAACCCGCAATTGTCTGCAATTGCACTAATCCACAATGATTTTTAATGTCAACAATGGGATATATAATTGTATTCAATCAACTGCAGTCATTTGTGGGGCTAATATTCTGACATATTAATCACAGGTACCTGGTCAAAATAGTCAAAATAGTGATACCAAGTGGACCGCGCTATTGAACTGCCACATTGAACCGCGGTCTAGCTGCTGAATTTGGGCATTTTATCGTTGTAAATTATCTACAAGTGTATATGATCCACAAGTTGGAGAAAATATGAGTTTAACAATGCTTAGAAAAGCATATTATTTACGTTTTGGAAGATTAAAATGGCTGAGCAACTTGAATGCGTAGTTCTAATGTCTGGGCCTGAGTGAAAAGTGAGAATAATCACAGAATTATATGCCAGACATGAGGTGTAATTATGGTGGAAAGTAGATTATTAATATTAAGATTGTCAACTGACACTTGTAAATAATTTACATTGATAATATACAGTAACCGGCAACTGTCCGAAACCGGCAGTTAAAACTCGCACATTTTTAACACAGTCAAATATCTAACAAACCTTGCTGAACTGATTGCAATTGAGCTGAATGTTGTGCCTCACATGTCATCTTGTGATTCCACTGACTTTCAAAATGTTAAAAGTGTTTATTTGTTTTCACGGCACGAATGTTTGTGTCACTGTCAAATGACGTCAGAAGTGGTGACGTATCCCAACATCATCGTTAATCATAGTGTAACTCAATGTAAAACTCGGACAATCTGCAGGTTTACTGAATGCATGAATTTCTCAATAATTCTGTAAATATTGAACGGATATCATTGTAACTTCACAGGCCTTTAAGACTGACGGTCTTCTATCGATGTGAGCAGTTTTTACAAAGTGTTGAAATGTTTTGTGAAAATCGGGAGTGAAAAACATGAAAATGTCCGGATTTGGTTGCCGGTCACTGTATACATATTCCACGGCTTGACCGCGGTCTAATGTGGCAGTTCAACAGCGCGGTCCACTTGATACCGCGGTTATTTTGACCATAATTCTAATCACATATTAACACCTAACGGACGGGAAGGACGGCAACATCCACCACCAGAAACGGACGATTGAGGTCCCCACTGTTCTGGATTGATGATGTCATTTGTAACAATCTGAAGGACTGCAAGTTGTTACAATGTAATCATGATAATGATGTCACACTGCCTTAATCATGAACTTTTGACCCCAGCATTTTCATTAAGCATGCTAGTTTTAGACTTAGTCCATCGATTGATGGAATTTGAACAAAAGTGAAGGAAGTATTCACTAATTCAGTCACGACGGTACCAGTGTCACACGGTGACAGTCGTACCGTACTAGCTAAATCAAAGTCCTTTAAAATTCAACAATCGGAATGATCTAATCTTATGATCTAGTCTTCATAATACAAAGCCTATAATGAGTTAATGATTACTTACCAAACCCGAAACAATGGTGCTTTTCAGTGAAACTCTGAACTAATGAATTTCAAACTTGCCAGCTCTCGCGAAAATAGGTCGGACGTGATGTCGCACGCGACTGACACATCCGGGCATCAACTGGGCGCTCGTCGCCATTCTGTAGAGTTATTTGGCCACGACCTGGCCTATTATTTTGCGCTTTAGGAGCGACAAACTCAACGTTTTGGGGGACAAATCACCCCCAAAAGCAAGCTAAGTACCCACTACAAGGCTTTATACTAAAACTTTAATATATCTCGTTTCTATTTAGTAGAAAATTGAGATTTTATTTTGGGTACCCGGAAGGGCAACATGGAGTTCTAAAATGATGTCGCATCGAAGAAAGCTTGGTGAAAATACAGTGACCTGTGGGTCGACTTCTGGAGCCCTGGTGAATGCAACAGGGAGGGGAGCAAGGGGAAACTATGGAGAGGAAGCCATCAAATCGTCCGTCGTCCGTGCCGCCGAAGGCCAGCGGTTCGGAATCTAAAAGGACAGGTATTTAAGGGTCACGTATTAAATTGATCAGCTGACCAAAATGAACCAATACACATCATGTTCTATTTCGCAATTTCACATATCCATGGCCACCACGTTTTGTAAACAGAACAAATCTGCTCCTTCCCACTGATTTATTAATGATTCCAAAGGTCATGTAGAAATCTGATTTAAGTGTAGAAATCCACATTGCATGCTTTCCTGTGCAGAAAACGTGCTGTCAACACGTTTAAAGAAACACTGGATTGACATTTGAAGTTCAGACAGACAAGAATCCATGTTGCACTTTTGGTGTCACATGACCAAAAGTGCATTTGTAAATCTCATTGGGACAAAAAAAGACCAGAAGTTGTGCAATGCTTTTCATACTGGTTAGAGAGATCGGAGTGTCCAAGAGATTGCAACATGTTCCCCAAGTATTATTTCCATTGAATTTTTAATTCAATTCAGCAATCTGAAACAAAAACATTGGAACAGTGATGGAACTCCTCAATCCACTTTTATGTTGCATTAACGATTCTTTTGGCACAATCGGAAATGTATCAAGTGGAAATCCCAGTGGAGGTTGTATATTGATATGTGTATTATCATCCCTTGATGAAAATGAAGTGTTTGTCAACTGAAATAAATGTTGACTTATTATTATTATTGAAAGCTTAACTGATTTTTTCCAGATAATGGCACCTCCAATAAGTTCCCGCGGAACAACAAACGAAGAGAAACTAATAATGCACGACCAAGGAACGACCCCGGACAAAGCAGACAACCAACCAATCAAAGATCTAAGGCATTTGACAAGAGACCCCGGAATAGGGGCCATCAGAGTGATAGGCAAAGGCAAGAGGTGTGTAACATTTCTTACTTTTTTTCATTTATTTACCAAAATGTACAAGAGATGTTAATTTGAGAAGGTATTGATATTATATAAGTTTTTACTTTCACAATAAATATTAAGAGTATGCTGCTTTCTATTTATAGGTGACAAAGGATTCATGGGCAGAACCTGGTTCTGCCTATGTTGTAGGTTCAAAAAAAGCCAGTCTTAATCATCTGCTCAACTTCACGTTTGCACCCCGCGAAGCTACAGGAAACTCGTGGGGTCAAAGAGGGGGAGGAAACTGGAAGGGCAGAAATAATTGGAGTGGAAAATCTGTGAAATATAATAAGGAACACTTTCTGCAAGCCAAGTAAGTTTTCATCAAATTTCATTTGAATTGCCTTATCCTCTGGTTGAAATGGAAGACAAAATGATGGTGTATATGATGATAGCGCGTACGAGAACAACTGTCCACGAATGGGAAACATACATAGGATCGCTTGTTTCCTGGTTTCTCTAAATTACTCGGTTATGAAATGATGCTTCTCAAATGTCAAATGTGGTGCAATGTACTTCTAAATAGATTTTATACAGTTCCAAATCTTCCTTATTGAATATAGGAAAGTGAATCTATTACTTATCATTAAGATCGAGTCAAATATTTGTGTGTATTGTATTTTATCTAATATTTAGATGAAAACCTTAAGTAATAGTTTTGCATATACTACATCCACAAAGTTGATAAAAGCATCAGTTTAAATGAAATCTCACATTAGCCTAGTTTTACTCTATTACCATTCTCTATGTGGTAGTGATCAATTCCACAGAAAACTCTTATTTGCAATTTGAGATGTAGAGCTATGAATCTGCATCTTAGTTGGTTATATCTTGGAGTGTGATGAATGTAGTTGTGACATTGTAGATTGTGCACATGATGCTGTTTGTAGCAACCAATTATTTGGAATAATGCGATAGTTTCCCTTTGAACTGATGTTTATTACCACCAAATGCCACCAACAAAGGAATCCCTTTTGAAATTTTCAGAATATGAAAAAAAAAATCATATAATGAATAGGTTTTTGGGTTTCTATTGGTGTGATTTTGGATAACTTAAATTCAATTGGTAATTCCATGCAAGCCTGTGAAGTTAAGATGTACAAAGAAGATTTTTTTAAACAACAGTAAGGTCACAGTTATCACAAACTCAAACTTCTTTGCTAGAATATCTAAATTATGTTTTGTAAAAATATTGCATCAGTGTTAAATCACCTTGCAGGGCAGATGCTACACAAATGTATTGATGCATACATTGCAGATTTTTAATCAACATCAGTAGGATTGATTTTAAAGGAATGAAAAGTATGCGGTATAGAATAGGCCTGCCAGTGAATGTGTTGATAGTGTGCATTGGACACATGATGTAGAAATTACAGACAGTCATAAAACGGTTTAATATGGAATAAAAATATAAAATCTATATCTCCATAATTAGTGGAAAAAGTAGAACATATCACTTGCAATATGTTCAGGTCTAAATATTCTCTGCAGTGAGTCAAAATTGTCCCAAGTTTGAATAACCTCATATTCTTTTCGGCTCGAATGGCATCATCAGATATAATTGATTGGCAGTAACACACATTACATCTTCGATTTTATGGCATCACAACTCTGTTCATTATACTCCAAGGATATACACGGAGGACAGGAGATGTTTGGTTCATCTCCCCTTACAGCTACTTTTTCTTCCACACAAATTTTGTCAAATGGGCTGAGAAATGAGCTGATGATTTCAATGCTTAAAAATATTTGGTTTAACTTTTTCCAAGGCCAAGACCATTATCACACAGATGCACAGAGAAAAAAGGTTGAAATAAAACTTAACTGCTTTCAATTAACAGCCAAACATTATTTGGAGAAAAAAAGGTTTTTATTTATAAACACTGATATTTAGATATTTATCATCTTGGCATGGGTTGATTACATACTTACATAATGGTACATCCTCATTGCCTTTCAGCTGCCAATTCATTGTGAAAGATTCTGGAAGTTATGAGCTTCACTCTGCTGATCCTGATACTCTTGTTGACTGGGATTTGATAGAGCAAGTGGTAAGTGCATTATGTCAGTTTAGCATTTTTTTCACTCCACATTTATTTAGGTGATTTTTAACTTCATTTACCCACATAATAATGGTAATTTAATCAAGGTCATATCAACAGATATCTTACACACTATATACATTTTTATGTGTAATGTGCAAAAATATTTGGTGAAATAAAACCTATTGTGATTTTCTCAATTTTGATTGCAGCGTATCTTCAGTCATGAGGTTCCATCCTGTCCAATCTGCCTGTATCCACCTACTGCAGGTGAGAATTAAAAATTGCTTAATTTTTTATGATTTGATTTATGCAAATTATTCTGGCCAAAATAGCGCAATAGGTAGAGTAATCGCCTTGAGATCCAGGAATTCCTAGTTCGAATCCTGGCCAGTTACTCTCAACTGCTGTGAGCAGACATGGTCTGGAATCAGCGGTATATAGATATCAGCTATACTTTTACTTTTTAATAATTGTTCTCTATTTATGGCTGTCATTAATTCAACTCCATTATGGGACCTGTAGATTTATGAATCTTAATACAAGTTTTTTGCCATTCATATTAGAAGTCTAGCAATATTTTGTTTTTTGGTTTTAGCCAAGATAACACGTTGTGGGCACATCTATTGCTGGGCATGTATTCTACACTACCTCTCTCTTGGGGAAAAGTCCTGGAGGAAGTGCCCAATCTGCTATGAAAGTATCCATGAAAATGACCTTAAAAGGTGAGTTTCACAACCCAGCGGAAAACATTACGAGAAAAGGGAAGCCAATCATAATATTAGGATTCTTGGTACTATTTTGTGTCATGAAAATATAATTTTTGTGTATGAAACAAGATAAGATATTTAGAGTTTAAACTTGTTATAGATCTGTTCATTATAAACATATGTATTAGGTTTATAAATAGATAATGATCCTCTAATTGTTTCCTCCTAGTGTTATGGCTTTGGAGACTCACCAGTATGGAGTTGGAGAACAAATCATTATGAGGTTGATGAAGCGTGAACGTGGATCAACAGTAACCCTACCACGGGATCAGTATGTGTGCCACAGTGGAAAGCCACTCAATATGGAAGGTGAGGGGAAATTATGGTGCTTAACCATAGTATCACACTTTGGAATGATTTTTTTCAGGACAGATTCTTTTTGTATTAAAATGTTTTTACAGAAGTACTATGTATTGTACAGAAATAATTTGTGACAGATATTGTAATCATTCATGAACTTAATTGATAAAAAAAATAAAAACTGAAATTAATATGCATTCAGATGATTTGGATATCCAATATGCCAAGCTGTTGTTAGCCACACCAGAACAAGTCCATAAGATTGTAGAGAGAGAGAAATTGGATCTGGAATATCAAATGAAAGAAGAAGGAGAAGGCGTAAGTTTTGCCAAGATCTCTTTTTTACCTGATCGTAAGCATTGGAAACTTGGTGGAAATGTGGATTATAAGATCCTCCATAAGGGTTTGTTAAAAACAAGTCATGAGGAGTTATGCCTTAATAAACATTCATAAGACTTGCAGCTTTATGCCTCAATGACCAGTCACTACTCAGTAAACAAGTAGAGAAAAAACTGTTATTGCATTATTCATTGAGTATGATAAATGCTGCAGACAATGTTGATTAGATTTAGTAAAATGACAAATGGTATTGGTATTCATGATGAGCTATATACTTCAGTGACTAGTCATGCTTAAATGATCACTTTGAAAAAATGGTTTTGAAAATAATATTCTGTGACTATGATGATTGATGGAACTGACATTATTGAGTCTTGATAACTAGTTGGTTAAATGATTCATTTTATCGAACGAAAACTTCAGGTATCATCAACATACTTCTTATTTTAGTGAATAATCACACCTCAATGAAAAAGTACTTTACCTAGAGTATATGTACTCACATTTCTCAGTCTGATAAATATAATTTATTATACTTACCGTATATACTCGTGTATAAGACGAGGTTTTTTTCCAAAAACTCTTAGTTAATGTTTAGGGGGTCGTCTTATACACGAGAGCAGTCTTATACTCGAGTATTTACGGTAAAACGTAAATACGATGTTCATATTTTCGAAATAACGAATATCAGACGTAGCAGATTGATTTTAATTGCGTTTTAAATGATAAATAAAGGTATTTACCCAATATTATTGGTCTATTATTTCAAAACGCTTTGTTTTGACTTTGTTCTCACTGATTCCAATTATCAGCGTTCAGTTTTGCGTTTCGTCATTGTCTCCACTGCTGAGTCGTGTCTTCCCTTTTTGATTGCGTTTTAAATGATAAATAAAGGTATTTACCCAATATTATCACAAATTGTTCGAGAACAGAACAAAACCATCAATCCATTTAAAACGCAATTAAAATCGATCTACGTGTGAAAGCATTTCTGTCAACAAGGGAAGACACGACTCAAAGCAGTGGAAACAATGACGAGATGCAAAACTGTGAACGCTGATAATTGAAATCAGTGAAAACAAAGTCAAAACAAAGCATTTCGAAATAATATGTTTTAAATGATATGTAAAGGTATTTACCCAATATTATCACAAATTATTTTTCTCCACCGATGTACGTGACGTCCTTGATCTTAGCGTCAAAACTAACACGTGGTAGAATATTTCTTTGTGTATTATAAAGCCAAAGATATTCATTATATCGCTTTTAATTATTATCGTTTATAGCACTCGATCGGCTGTAAATCAAAGCATTTTGAAATAATATGTTTTAAATGATATATAAAGGTATTTACCCAATATTATCACAAATTCGCTTTGCAGGTCAAGAACAGCACAAAACCATCCATTCATTTAACATGCATTACGCAATACTAGCGTGAAAGCAAATATCGGACAGGCGGACTACTGTCTACACGTGGTTGAATATTTCTTTGTGTATTAACACGCTTTGTTTTGATGCTAAGATCGATATAAACAATAATAATTAAAAGCGATATAATGAATATCATTGGCTTTATAATACACAAAGAAATATTCTCCCACGTGTTGGTTGTGACGCTAAGATTAAGGACGTCACGTACATCGTATTACGTTCTACATCGTGGAGAAATTCTTGCGAAAAATAATTTGTGATATAAATAAAGGTATATACATAATATTATCACAAATTACGTTTTGCAGGTCGAGAACAGAACAAAACCATCCATTATTGCGCAATATATTAACAATCGTTTTCGCGCTAAAAACAAGAGCCTCTTCCCGTCACTTCCGCCTTTCAAAATTGCGACCACGTGTTGCGCTGAGTCGTGTCTTCCTTGTTGACAGAAATGCTTTCACACGCGGATCGATTTTAATTGCATTTCAAATGATAAATAATGAAAACGCTTTGTTTTGAGGCTAAAATCAATGATGTGGAGAAATTCTCGACGTAACTGTGATAATATTAAGTACATACCTTTATTTATCATTTAAAACGCAATTAAAATCGATCAGCTACGGATATGAAAGTTCAATTTGACATGTTGGCCGCTCCACTTTTGTCTCGTGGGCACCCAGACGCTAAGATAAAGGAAGTCACGTACATCGTATTACGTTTTGTGATAATATTGGGTAAATACCTTTATTTATCATTTAAAATGCAATCAAAATCGATCCGCTACGTCTGATATTTGTTATTTCGAAAATATGAACATCGTATTTACGTTTTACCGTAATTACTCGTGTATAAGACGGCTAATATCTTATATTTTAAGCATATTTACGTTTCACTTTTAAAATGACCGCCAAGCTTCAGCTTAAGCTTGAATGGTAGCAGAGCCGATATCTCTTGAAAAACCAACTCGTCTTATATTCGGAAATTGTTTTTTTTTCAAGTAAAATAACCTCAATTTTGGGGGGTCGTCTTATACACGAGTCGTCTTATACACGAGTAAATACGGTAATCTGCTGAATATGTGGAGTGAACAAATGAGATGACTGTATTGGGTGTATTTCATACTTGTTACACTTAGATATTTTTACTTTTATTTATCTTTCTTCAGACTCTTGAAGGATCCTATGTCCAGTCAGCAATGGAAACTTTAAAGGTAATTTGAATAAAGAAATATTTTATATTTCAAAACACATTGAACAAAAGATTTGATGACCATTTTTCTAAATATGTACAGCAAATGATAGATTATTTTGATAGATTATTATTTTCCTTGTTTTACATAGGAACGTGACAAAAATGTGAAGCTTGCCTGTGTGGTGCAGGGAGAAGTGGCCAAAATGTTGGATAGTGCGCATCTGACAGAGGACATAAAACCACAACCAGATAAACCCCCTTCTCCAAATGCTGAATCTAAGGTATTTGTTTTTATATATAAGGATTTATATTTGAAGCAGCTTTTATTGCTCCAAACCATTTTTTTTATATTTCAATGAGGTTATACTGTATGCTTATATTTTCAGGATGTTTTACAATACTCCTCAGCATTTGACAATGAAGTGAATAGCACACCAAGTAGTGAGGAGAGCCCTGCTGCAGAGAGTACAGAGGCAGAACAAAGGACTAATATACCAGAACCAAGTCCAATGAAAGAAACACCAGAGGGCATTACTGGTTCCCCACCACCAGATGGCATTCCACAAGCAAAGAGTGACCTCGAGCAGATTCCACTGGAAGAACTTGAAGAACAACTGGTCATGCCAGCAGAACAGGATGAGGCACCTCTCCGATCTGGAATATCACCAAACAAGAATCAAGTCACTGACACTTTCTATTTCTACCAAGGTATTTCCAAATTTCTTGTAAAAAGTCAATAAATTAGTGTTCTTGCACTTCATCCGCATTCTCTGATATGCATTGATGCTGCGTTTGAAATGTGCACAATAAAAATAGAATTCACTTTAGAAAATATCTGCCAAGTTATCATAATAACAATCTTATTGACCACTCTAAATCATCAATCAATAGATTTTTGATATATTTTTTAAGCTGCTGATGGCCAACACATTT
The DNA here is from genome assembly GCA_949316495.1 of Amphiduros pacificus. Classification (NCBI taxonomy): domain Eukaryota; kingdom Metazoa; phylum Annelida; class Polychaeta; order Phyllodocida; family Hesionidae; genus Amphiduros; species Amphiduros pacificus. Next base: position 48,747,440 of record OX439001.1, on the reverse strand, counting down.
ACCTTAATTCCATCAATGCGCGATGTCTCGTCAGGGAATATGGCAGCTGGGAGAACTGCCCTGACTCCATAACAGCAAACATTGTGGAACTTGAAGGAATCTCAATGACATCAGTGAGTGTGACATTTGTTATTGTGATCAAAAAGAAAGAGAAATCATCAACTTTGCTCAAGATCAGGCTACATCTCTCTTTTCAACAAATACATTTCATGATATCTGACTCACATAAAATTTGTACCAGTTCAACTTGTGACTTGAGTAAATCACACAATCTTCGGGCCCCTTGATGACCTTATTTCTTCTTTTTTCATTGTTGTTAATTTTGTGACTGAATATATTGATGTTGATTACAGGAGTTGCGTCGTCGTCTCCGCTACTTGAGCCATCTGCCTCTGACTTGTGAATTCCAAGTGGCTGAGCTGGCATTAAAGCCTCCAGTTCTATCCAAGGAAACCATCGCAGTGTTTGCAGGTTTGTGAATCATGAGATCTGGAAAATCCATTTTGCACATTTAAAAGCAGGATGACGAATACTCAACGAATCAGTTGATTATTTTATGGTCTTTTAATGTTTTTGCAGAAGATATAGAGAAACGTCGAAGAGCCAGACAAAAGAAGTCTCGAGAGGAGCATAGATTCAGTAGAAAAGCAGAGGCGGCTGAGCAGAGGCAAATGGGCATATGTAATTACATTAGTTTATATATTAAATTCATAAAAGAAAGAACAACAATCATTAAAAGTTGTGAGTTTCCTCTGTGACAGCCTGTTGAACAGGTTGTTATATTCTCAATTTCCTTGTTGAATAAATATAAAATGGTGTAGCTAATAATAAGTGTTTTTTTTTCTCCCTTTAATTGCTAATATAACAAAGTCACTATCAACAAACAAGTATTAATTGAAAATGTACAAGGTGCAATGATAAAAATGTCTTGCTTAGAAACTGATGTGCAGCGATGAAAATGTCTTGCTTAGGATCTACGTCATTTTTACATTCAGATCCAGATATGAGGATGTGTATTAAAAGTGAGATGCATTTCCCACAACATGGAAGTCCTCAGTCATCAGGGGGAGCTAGTAGGGATGTGAGTTCTACCAAGTCCACTCCCTTCAGCTCCCCATATGGCAGTCCTGCATCTGCCCTCAACCCAGACGCAGCAGTGTTCACACCAGGACAACAGCCTGAATCAGAGCTTATTGTTGGGTCCCCAGCAAGCACTATATCGGATGACGGTGGCCAACAATCCATGTCATTTGCTCAGGTAAGATATCTTATTCATATATGTTTTAGTTTCAGAAGAAAAAGATTCCAATAATTATTTGATATAGCACAAGAAATATTGGGAAAAAATAATCATATTAATATAGAAATGGAAAATATAAACAACTTGATAAAATAATGATAAAGGTAATAGTGGGAATAAAAATACAATTAGATATGATAGAAACTGAACAAGTGAGACATTTTTAAGAATATGGGAAGTTATAATTTATCCTTAAATTTATATGGATCATTGTTAAAACATTAAAATGAGCTTGATGTTTGCAGATGTTGCGCTCTGGAAAGAGCAAGCCCACAGAGGCGTGGCCCAAGATGGTGAGCAGTGCTTCAGCCCCAGTGCTGGGTGCTGGCCTACAGGGAGTAGATAGTGAGGACAGTGGTGCTGAGGATAGGCCTCTAGTGCCAGTCTATCAGTCATCATTTGGTGATGCCATCCAGGAAGCTCTGGACAGCTACATGAACAAAGGTATGGCACATATAACTATTTAGAAAAAAAATGGTTTGTTTTAGGTATTTGACTTTAAGTGTTAATTTGACAGTAATGATAATATTTATCTGACATATTGATAATAATTTAATTAACTTTAATATATAATAAGGTATTTGATCTGTTTAAGAATATACAGTATTGAGAGTAAAACAAAATTGTAAAATCTTTTTTTTGTGGAACATTGTGGTTGTAGATCCTGTAAAACCAAAAGATGAAAATATTGTAACTGAAGTAGAAGCGACAGTGGTGGCATCTGGTGGGAAAAAGAAGAAAAATAAAAAGAAACTTCTATTTTCAACAAGTGTGGCTAGGGCCAAATGATTGTTGAATTGAAGTTTTTGAAGATCACGACAATATAATGGACTCTGAGACTGGACAATGAATTGGATCATAATATATATACATATATATATAAAATATAAGAACTGAGTGGGTGATAGAACTTGAAAACGTCTGAACTAAACAAAGCACAGTTATGTCTGCCAAGTGATATATAAAGTGGTGTAATGAATCATTAACACCAACAGTGTAAGTGTGAAGATACTACAGTTATATCCGTGCTGAATTGAAAATAATGAAGCTGTATAATTTGCTAACCCAGATTTTTCAAGAGAATTGTGTTTTCTTTGATGTTGATAATTTTTTGTTGCACACAGACACAAGCACGATAATGTGATACAAAGACTGCATCATTGAAAGGTTCAGAAGACCTTGTGCACAAACAAGTTGACTGTTTTTTCATTGCTCACTATGGACTGACATTCAGCCAAGAACTTGGCCCAGGAACTTGGCATTGTTCTGTTTATATCACAGTTGCTAACTTGTAAAGCTATATATTTTGTATTTGCTCTCAGATGGGAAGAGATCAAGAAAACAGGATTAAAGTGGGAGAAAGCCGAATCCAAACTTCTCAAATAATTTGCATCTTTATAACTTTAAATGACCACAATAGGGGGTCACATATATTCTGTGAGGTATATGGAGGCTTTTGGGCAAATGGAGTCTATGTATAATGTACATGGCCCTACACTGCTTGGATATTTGGATTCTGAAACATTTGGTAATGAGTTATTTTCGAGGTAATTTTACATGATTAATCATGTTTTTGGAGCTTATTAATATAAAATATTAAGCAAGCAAGAATTCTGTGATGATATTGTAAATGTAAAAAGATATAATCTAAATCTGTAATTTATTGGATCCTAAAACCATATAACTTATATTTGCTTGCCTGTAATAATTTAAGAATTTTCCTATGTTGCCGTTGGAATAGAATTTGCACTCACATTTGGGAAGAGGTGCTTTTCTTTTTTACGCTAAGAAAATGTGCTTGATACTCTCCTGTCTGTCTGCTTAAAGTGTTACCAAACCAGTTGATGGTATAAATCTGTTAAGAATATCAAAGAAGCACTTCTTTCAATCCCAAAAGTTTTTTGTTACACAGTTATGGGCCAATAAAAACACCAATGTTTTGCATCAGTTTTTGTTGATTGAAACAAATCACGAAATAATTTCAAGAAGTATGATCATATCATTTGTATGATAATATTATGATATGTTTAAGAAGAAAAGCAAATAATTCACATTAATACAATATTGAATATATTTGTCTTAAAATGTGCTGGTTTGAGAGGTTAAAAGCATCTGTTAGGGATTGTAAAAGAGATTTGTGAAGAAAGTTTGATTATTTGAAGTGCTCACAGAGTGACAAGTTTATGGATAGAACCTAGTCCTCTGTACATCACTAGGGAGGTAACCAATAAATAAATACTTGAAAAAAAATGTTGTCTTTTATTTTAAGATTTAGAGTCCATTTAAGTAAATTGTATGTGCATTGAAAGGCATTTGTTGGTCTGTTCCAGTTTTAAACTCTCAGAATTTGATTGCAAGGACCAAATATTTGTAACACAATACCTGACCCAATACCTGTATTGCCAAATCAGTGGTCTCTTAACATTACCTGATATGACACGTTAAAAAAAGATTGACATAGTATTTGTTTAAATCTTTAAATTTTCTATATTAAATTTGAACCATACCCTGGCTTCCTTCACATGTCTCTTCCAGTTGTTTCCCTCCCCATATGGGTTTAAATGGTGTCCGCATTTTAAAAAGATTTGATCTCTGCAAAAATTACCGAAACATTTTTAACGAGGGGGTTTGAATGCTCAAAATTTGAAACTGGTCAGAAGCTATTTGCATAAAATTCAGGATATTTAATATTGTTTTCGAGATGTTTTTTTTAAAGTCCTGTAAAGAAGGTTTTTATTCAGTTAAAAAAGATCCAGGTAAACATTTAATCCATTAATGGAGATTTTTCTACATATGTTATCTTAAATATTTGATTGGTAAACTGGACCTTGATACCAAAATATCCTCAAACTGTGAAAGAATATTTGTCAACAAGAAACAGCTGGGACTGTGGCATATTTGAAATAAGATAAGGGTAAGTCAGGTTTTTAGGGCTTAAAACAATATTTGTGCTTCTTGGTTATTTTATACACCAACTCGAAGTGATCTTTCATCTGAACGTGCGATGAAAGCAGTAGGATTGGTTTGACCAGAAGGTGGTGACCTCTTGTGGTAATAATAGTAGAGTGCCACCTGTTGGAAGACATTGCTATTCATAGCATTATACCAGTTTGATAAGCATATTTCTTGTTTATATCATAATATACCATTAAATTAAACATAACTTTTCATAGTCATCAAAGGGTGGATAGCTTCTTAGATTACAGGTCGGAAATGCACATACCGTTGAACGAATGTGAACTATTTTCCTGTGCAAAGTGCCCTCGCGGACGAATATCATCAACATGACTCACACATTCGCCATATTGAATTTCCGTTCTGACACGACGAAAGAAAACAACTGCAGGTTGGTACAGATTATGATTCTTTCTGAGATCACATATGGTTGACAATGCGATAAACGTAAGGAATATATGCGTGAGAGTGAAAAGAAAAGATTCATACAGGTATTATTATGATATATCCCGTGTGGGCGCCACAGACACTCCAAAAATAGTTGACACTCACCCAGTTGCTCGTCCAGACAGACCAGATTGCAGAGAAGCTTGCTGGGGCTGATTATAAAAAGATGAGATTTTCACTTGGATCTTCGTTACAGACAGCCTAGGTAACATCTGATTATTAAAAATAGAGATTTATGCAAATCACATCAGGAGAACAGGAAATTTCTGGATAATTTAATTCAAAAAGGTATACACATCTATTCAACAATAAGCTTGTCAAGACAAATCATGGCAAGACTTTTTTTTACCAGAAGTCAACTTATACATTGTAATAATAATGTATTATCATGACATTATTTACCACCATTCTGGGGGCCTTGATATGGCTTGATATTGCAGTCATATTGAAAAGTAGGATTTAAGATCTCACATCCAATCTCTTAAGTTATTGCACATAAGCTATTAAATAGACTTTAGGTAAACATAACAATCCATGTGAAATCTGCTCACATTTATTCTGATCTGATGACTTAGTGATGAGTAATATATCATACATAGTAACATCTTGTGGAGGACAATAAGGGTTAAGTTATACTTACTTTTCCTCTCGTACCATTCCTGAACTAGGGTCAAAATACACATGACATATGAACTCTCCATGTGAAAATCTACCAAATAAATGTTCAATATCATTACAGTCACCATAGGTATCTTAGTATTCATGGATCTATAAAATATTATTCATGGTGCTAGGTGACTAAGGTGTGTTTTCAAATCAGGACATAGTTGATCAGGTGGTTTTTTTTCTATGCAAACACAAATGGAACTTACACCAGGATCCTGATGCCACCTGACCACGGGGTAGTATCCCGGCAATGTCAGGTATGGAAGTAATGGATGGAATGATACCCAGAGAGGGAAACAATGCAATGCAACATCACGGAGAGAAACACAGTGCAGGCAACTTAAGATCATGGAGGATATCATGATGAAATATATAAAGTGAATATCTGTGATTTGTTATGAACCCATTGTTACAGAAAATAATGGACCTTGAAAAAACATTCTCTGGACCCCTTCCCTCTACCTGTCTTGGATTCCTTACAAAATATGAGTCCAAGTGTTATGCTGGAACACCCAGGCTGTTGTGGAAAGGATTGTTTCATAATGAAATGTAATTACAAGATTTCAATATTCAGGGAATAGATTTCAAATTACTTATCGACTCAAGAATGTAAGTCTAGAAATAAGATAATAGTTTCAAGACTAAAGAGTGTGCCAAATTCTTATAAGTTGTGTCTTATTGTTGAGGAGGGCACACTAAAACCATTAACCTAGTTACTGGTAGTGGATCTTTTACAATATATACCTTAGCCAAATATCACCAAACGATTATAGCGATGACAAGCTGCCTATTTATTGCTATCAGCATGATCAAAGGATAAGGAATTTATACATGTACTGTGATTACTTTAGACTGACTAACATTGATTTATATCATTACAATGTGCTTCATTTAGGCCATATTACCGTTTTAGCTGAAAAGATCGATATCATGATTTTAGACACTTACGAAATTCAACATGTTAAAGGGGGACCAATGTGAAAATATATATTGAAGGACATAGTAAAACAGTATTTTGACTTCATTTGACTATCATAAGGCAACTGATCTGTGAGATAATCTTGGTGTGCCACGACCCTGTGATAACCCAGTAAGTGGCGTAGTGTGCATGTCCCGGGGCTCTGCTGTCGAGGTGAATATGGTGAGGACATGTCATGTGGGGTTTAAATGACACAGTAGCAGCCAAATCTAGCATTTGTTTGGCTTTATAAAAAACAATGTCAATATTGTACCTGTAAATGCAAGTTTTTTATGGTTGTAAATATTAGTGAGTACAGTTGATCTGCAATAAGGACATGTACTGACTGCTCGGAGACGACTATCATTTTTAACATTTTGATATGATTGCCTTTGCTTGTCTTAGAATTGAGACAGACTTAGCTGTTTCCAGACTCCAGAGCCAGCTGTGGAAAAAAACCTTTAATATCAAAAGTAATTAAATTCAATTCTTAGGCCAAACATAAGCTTATCAGTGATCAGCAATTGTATTTGGTTAAATGGTTTTATGAATACTCACATGCCATCAGAAATGTAAACATCTATTATATTGGTAGATATAGATTGTAAAATCTAAATGATAATACAAGTGTCACGGAATGAATTAGGCCAAGAATGATAGTCTTGTTTCCCATCCCCTTTCCCCTTTTTAATTCAAGACTCCTTTTTCCGTCCCTTACTGTCTATTTGCCCAAAATGATATTTGACCCAGAGCAGTCAAGGAGAGTTTTGGATTGAATCCTGAAGCGTACCATATGAAAGAATTATTGTTGTCCATTGCCTTTGGAGATTTGCATGATTAGCTTAAACCCACTAAATGTAGGTTCCCTGATTCTGCTTGGCCTACGCTTGGTTCATGAATGCATTCCTGTTGGGCCATGCATATAACGAAGTGTGAACAAATATATGTTTGACACAAACTGTAAAATAGTCTTGTCCCTTTTATAGCCCTAAATTTAATCATGTGGCCGCTGCAGTAGACAGGAATTAAATCTCATTATGATTGATCAAATATTGATGCAAACCAAATTGTCAATGTTGATGGCATATTGTCAGTGTTAGTTGTCCTGGAGGATGAGGTTATGCATTGCTGGGTCACTACTCTCGGACCAGGCGGAGTGACACGCAGTAAAATGTCGCCTTATTATCACAAGCACCATTTACCCTCCTATATCTAAAAGGCCCTTTCTCGGTGATTCTGAAGAGTTATGACCAAAAATGTTCATAGAATATTTATGGAACAAAAGAAAATGCCTAAGATCTGCTTTCACTGACCACTCAATGAGTATTATCATAGATGTATTTGATAAGAATAGGCCTCCAATGTTTGTATTTATATACCACTTGCATGAAAGTGTCAAATTGGAATAGATTTGTCCATGTTAAGATGAGTTAGAGCCTTGATTGATGTCTATGGCAGGCAGGGATGATATTATCTAGCTGGGAGGCAGCAGTGGTGTGAGGACAGGTCAGCAAGCTCTGATAGTTCATGCTGATTGACCCATCTTGACCCAGATCAACTTTGCTGACCACCTATTTTTTTTTACATAGATATCAGATTTTTTGGCCTCCCATCATTACATTTTCTGTAAAAAAAGTTTTTACCAGGAACATTGACTGTATGAGTCATATTTAATCTCTGTATATCAATATTTATAACAAATATTTTATGCCATTTAGTTTGTGAGATAGCAGGCTCGCCATTATAGCACGAGTGTGGAGAAGTCTACACCCTAAAACTATGTTCTGACATCATAGCTCAGCATTGCCAAACGCATGCCGCAGTGTCTGATCTACTGTGGAAATGTCTGATGTAGAATTGAACTTTCCCTGTGTAATTGAAATGTTAAACCAGTTATTTGGCCTGCCTTGCATCAACACTTTTGGCAAGCACTCAACATATCTTGATTGTTGTAAAAATATATTTGTTGAAATTAAAGAGGGCAAATAATTTTTTTCTTGCAAAACCACATATAATACTTTTCATTTATATAGCATGCTTGAGGAATTTCATTTTCTGGAGTTTAATGTGATAGTAAATTCTCACTGCTTGCATAGAAAAGTGTGACAGAAAAGTGTGACATTTCAATTTCCAAGAGGCATGCAGACATTTCAAGAAAGTTGTGGAAAGGGGAGGGGATTGATAGAAATGAGATTACTGACATCAACCTCAATATCTTGCCATCTGGGCCAGCTCCTTGAAAATGTTTAAAGTTGATTCAAGGCCTGTATTGTCTATATACTTCTGTACAGGAACCTACCACTTGTCAGCTGACATGTGAGGTCTGGAAGTCTTCGTGTGGCACAGACTTAATTAGATCTATACCTTGTGTGTTGAGGTCTGAATAGTTAGGAGGCCGTCTATGTAATAGCTATTAATAGTGGTGTGCACTGGCCTGGACACCATTCTCTGTGCAGTGTATTATAGCCACTTTATCCTGTGGAGCTATTATGCTACAAGCTTTATGTGATACACATATAATTAAACCCTCCCTATTGACCAGTAACTTAACATTTGGACATTGCACATTTTCAGAGATCTCATAAGCATGGTGAGGAATTCCTAGAATGGCTACATCAATGAGTAACATAAATATCTGCTGTGGCTTGTTTCCAGGGTTTGTATACATTCTAGTGTATGGTAATCTAGTTCCAGCGAGCATAGGTTACGTTATCCATATATTACATTCAAACATGGAAAAGTTAATTTTCACATATTTGATTCTGGTAATTATTCTGCATTTCTCAGGTTTTGCAAATTTTTATTTCTATCCAAACCACACAAATGTCAGAATCATCTCAAATTATGAATGGCATCCTTGTATAAATTTTTCTTTAACAAATTAGTGTGTTAATAATCAGTAGTAGGCCTGTATATTTAACAAACTATTTAATCAGCTTTTTATGTTTAAAAAAAATCAGATTATAAAGAAATTTTATTTCAAATAATATCTGTGAGTGTTATGAGTTTGGACAGTATTGTTTTGCTAAATATCAAATTGGACATTTCATTGCATGACTTGACACCTCGTAAGAAAACACAACATGATAAGATTATTGCACATTGGCCATGCACCAATTTGAGTGCTGTTTTTTATAGTCTAGTTATCTTGCCAAACTTCTTTTGTTTGTTGTTTTCAAGCAAACCTGGAGGATAAAGTGTGGTATTTAAAAGGTAATAGTTAGAGAGATACTGTCCCAACAATAGGTCTATGTGGAGCATTATAAAGGGTTCAATTGTGGGGAGTAATCATTCGGTTCATGAACAGCAGAGTATATAAACCCACACACATCTGTTTACTTGTGGTCAGAGATCACAGTGTTCACCCAGACAGGAACATGGTGGATCTCAGGGGTAGAGTGATTAATTCTCAGATTCTACCCCTCACTGCATCCTGCGTGACTGAACCCACTTAGTATACTAAAGGGAATGATGTCTCAGCTGAAAATAAATATGGTCATGTACAAGCCTGCTCACACAGGACTGGTACCCTACTTAATGTTTGAGATACTCACTCTGACATTTGGTGATAGGCAACAAGCTGAACACTCAATTTTTAAGTGTGACCCTACATATGCTTTCTACTGACTGAATACTGAACCCCAACATACACTCGGGCTGCAACACACACTCTGAAATCTCTTAAAATATAAGGCATATTGAATTAAAAATTAAATCAATAAATAAATCACATCCATATTTTATATACTTTCCATTACTTACTACCTATGCTGTAATTGCCCTGTATTTCAAAATGTGGAATTCCTCAAGATGCAGATACTTGCCTTGTTCACAAAAATATCATCCAAACTTAATTGACCAACATCAGGTCATAAACTGTAATCATGTGTCTGACCTAGAAACTGACCAATCAGTACAACTGCCTGCACAAACAAATCTGTTTATATTCTTCCATCAATCAGTCAACAGCCAGATTTTTATGAATACTGGTGACTTTTGATTGATCCTGTGCGCAGTTTTATACCTTTGGAGGCAGGGACTGATATGAGAGAGAGAGGTACTGTTATGGAGGGTATATTTTGTATTTAATATATCAAACATATTGAATTTCTAACCATTTCCTCTGGAAACTTGTAATTCATTGGTAATCAACAAATATCATTAGGTAATATGTATGGGGATGGTCAGAATTGAAGATTTAGTCAGTGCAGCATTGGTGTACGAGGTCAAACAAGTCAAAACATAAGGTGCGACCAAATTTTCATGAAACATGCTTGGTCGCTTAGAATATGACCACAAATTGCACTATTTTTAACCTCCTGTACCAATAGAATAGCCATATACAAGAGTGGCACAAATTTGTATCATGAAAATTTGGAATCGCACAAAACCATAGCATGACCATATGGTACAATTGGTTGCATCACTCAGTATTACATAAGGCATTCATATAACATCAGGGCAGCAGTAAAAGGTGCAGCATCAACTCTTGAAGATTTTTTATATGCAAAGCAATAAGATATTTGACTCTACTATTCATACTGCAAGAGTGGCCATGTTCCATATGACCTGGTTTATCTCAGAGTTGTTAAGGAGCATGTGACATGATCAAAGATAAAAAGCCATCAATCTTTCTCCTTGACTTAAATAAGCACTTAAAAGCAAAACTCTGTACCATTACAACTGAAATAGAACCAAGGCAACACATGATCAAAGGTAAATTTATGTAATACTGCAAATTGGGTCATACACATAAAATTACACATAAGCAATATTTCATTTTTAATTTGTCATGTCATGCTGGGAAGTGGAACATTTTACAATCTAATAAAAGAGGCATCTTGCAGACACTTAAACTTTTTGATTATTTTGGTTTGCAGCATATTGTGTTTTTCCAAATAGAATTAAACATCTTTCACACCCAGTATTCAATGCAGTCTTAAGCTACTGTTTAATACTAATTTGTATTATGTACATCATTGAATTAATAAGATATCCTCCTCTCCCCCCCCCCCCCAAAAAAAACTAAACAAACAGAAAAAAAATAAAAATAACGTTCTTATGATACAGCTGTTATGATAACACCTAGCCATTCTATATCCAAATGCTTGTTAGCTTGATTTTTATTAATAGAAGAGAAACATGTTCAGCACTATATCTGTATTTTATGCCTCAGTCACATTTGCACCGGGGAGTTTATCAGCAACTATCTGAGAGATGCCGTAGGTGTGGTCACATTATAAACGGGTGCCAGATGAGATACCACGGACGTCTGTAGGATATCCTAAAGACGTCTGTCTCATTGACAGACGTCTGTGAGATATCCTAAAGACGTCTATATCATTTGACAGACGTCTGAAAGACGTCCCAAAGACGTCTATGATATATCCCAGGGAGCCTGTGGGATCTGTGAACACATGAAATAAAAATAATTCTATTTTCACTGCACGATGCCATCGGCAGCCCTAAGATAATCTGCTGATGTCCCTGCAGGACACTGCCGGGACCCTGCCGTGCACTTATATTTGCTGATAAGACATGGGGGAAACGACAGCAACTTTTATTTTGCAGCTAAAAGTTCCGAAGACCCGCCCAACGTCTTAAAGATACCCAATTGTGGCCGATGATCTCCCGGTGCCCGCATGGCAATCTGAACTGCCGGCCGATTGTGTAAAAAATACTCATCGGCCGGGCATCTTTACTGAAATCGGCGCAAATGTGACTGAGGCATTAGTTGGCAAATCTATGCATGTTTTGATATAGAAATATCTAAAAATATGAACAAATGTGAAATGATTTTTACAACCCATTGGGCAACAGTGGCCATATCATTCAAGTTTCTGGCCTTTTAACCGATGTGAAAGTAACACTGAAAACAGTGGGAGTCCAACCCACCACCCCACCACCCTCATCCTCCACATAGATTTACCAAAAAAGCCACAGATCCTCTACATTTATGCTTGGGTGGGTAGAATTATCTGGAGCTGAATCTATCATTTAGACAATTAGATACATAACAGGAATTATGTTTGTACTATTTTCTTGAGTTTTTGTCTTCAAGATCTTAGGATCAATAATGATATAGTCATGGCAGTATATCAAGATAGGTGCTAGTTTTATCAAAAAGAGGTCATCCTGTCAAAGGTTTAGAGGTCATGTCAAAGTTCACACCAAGGACTGTGTTGATCCTGCAGCCAGAGGCAGTATACTTGTAGCACAGTGGTCAGTCCTCAACATCAAGATTTGGTGTCACTGGCCTGCTGGTCTAGTGACGCCAAATTCTCACTGGCCCAAGATGATGTAGTAGCCCAGAGCTTCAATCTCATGAAGGAAGTAAAAATTTGTTGTTGAAATTATTACTCACATCATAGTTCACTTGGCAAAACCAATAGATAGTCATCAAGTTTCAATTTATTCCTTGCCTTCTTTAAATAGTCTCTCACCATTCCCGGAATGGGGATGTTATTTTTGGTGTGAAAGCAATTGGAGCACCACCACAGTGTATTCATTCCTGTTAAAATACTAAAAAGTTTGGCAATGATGGTTGCCTAATTCTTGGTATTTACATTTTGAAGATTTATAATGACGACTAAAGCGGAAGGTTGTTGAGGTGATCTATGCTGTTCAAGTCAGAATTTATTTTTATCCGCTACATATATTTATCAGCTACTGTCTCAAAAGTCCAGTGAAATCCACGAAAAACTGGTCCTGATTCTGATAATTTTTAAACAAATTCTCAAGTAAAATAAGCTGATATGTGTGAAAATAATGTGTTTTCGTCAATATTAAAAAAAATAGTTTTCAGTAGTTTCAGTAGTTTTCAGTCCTCATCTCACCTTCCCAGGTCTTTTCAAGGCCTAATGATATTCTCGAACGTAATCTTACTTTCTGCAGGAACCTAATATCAAGGCCTGATTAATTACAAATCAGGCCCAGTTTGTAAGGTGGCTGGATCAAAGGGATCCACTATTTGGGTCACGAGAGTTGTCCAGGTGAGTTTGTCAGGTGTGTGATCCTGTTACATGGGGGAAACACTGATAAACACTACAATGACAAATACATGGTGTAGCTGGAAGACCCCTGCTGCCATCTTGTGGCGGTTGGAGATGCAGCAGAAGCTCCCAGGTGAGCAAGTTGTGTGTGCCAGCTCCGCTTGTTGTGGGGCACACCTCTACTATACTGATTGTTTTCATCTGGGAGGAATTCTCCAGACTTGGCGCTTGAGAGGTTTGTTTTGATGCAAGCAAATGTGATAGAGAATGGATAGATTTAATGATCAGCAGAACTTCTAGGAAGGCCATCACATGAACGGTATGACAACCACTCATTTTGATAATTCTTACATTATATTTTGACATGTAACAAGTTTTACAGCCAAAACTGATTTGAGTGATGAAAAGGCACAGACTAAAATTGACAGCTGGATTGTTGAAATGGATAAGTTAGACATTTCTAGGTGAGCTGAACTCTGACAAACAGATGAGAAAAATAAAAATAGGGTTTAAAAACTAGTAATCTCTGAACTTAGATTTTAGAATTTTAGAAATTATAGATTCAGAAAACTTACTGGATGTATGAGACACAATGTCAGTGATCTGAGTAATTAAGTTTGTTGCAGAAGGCAAACATAACAAGTTCAGAAACCTTCAGCCAGGATACTCTGCTGGGCAAGGTATTTTGGCTTCTCCTTCAACTACAGGGTAGGGCAAAGATAAATTGTACTGAATTCCAGTATATATATACAGAAGTATGAATGAGTTCTTCTTCCTTGCTAGATTAAATTGTCAGTTTTTCTTTTACCAGTTTTGATCAACAGATCTTGTAATCCCTTTAGTTTTGTATGTAGATTATGAGAGAGAAAAGTACCTGAAAAGTGAATAATATTATCTGAAAATATGCAATATAACACACCCTGTATGAGGTTAATTACTATTACCAGTGCCACTTCAAATTTGAGTCCATTAAAAGTTACTTTCATGACAAAATTGGCAGTATCCATTATAAACGTATAATTGAATATATACTAATAAGTGAAACGCATGGATCAAAATTAGAGTCTGGTGCACACAGCAGTCATGTTGATATTGAGGTGACCAAATATTACTGAGGATTACACACAGTTACATCATCATGGAATGCTGCAATCGGTGCCTTTCAAACAATATTGACTTAGTCACCTGCCAGGTTTTGGCAACTTACCCAACCACTGAGGTTGTAGAATGAAGTGTGGTATATCTTAGTGGCTTGTTTTATTGACAAATTAAACAGTACTAAGCATGGTCAGTTGTTTTTATTATTTAAGTCTGATCATCGCAATACAACCTTGATGTGAACATAAAGGTCATGCCATATCATGCAAATAATCATGCAACATGATCTAAATAATCATGCAGCATGATCCAAATAATCATGCAAGGACCAAGCAAATCCATGCAATATCCAAGAAAGTTCACTGAGACCTCATTTGGTCATATTATGCATAGCCTAAGAGTGTGTAATATGTATATTAGACATGACCAAATCTATGTTAGGCTCCCACTAGGTCTGTGTACAGAATAGGTTTATTCAATACATGTATATGCTTTCCATAGTATATGATCTTAACAATATATGGTACATATATATGGTACATATAATGGAAAGCCAAAACTGCCTCATGCCACTGGTCTGTTGAAAATATTTTGCTGGAGGGCATCACTTGTTTCAAGTATCAAACATTTTGCTATTATCATAGTATTATGTGTTTCAGGTTTTGACTTGTGCATCTAAGTGTTCATTACAAAATTCTTGTGGAAAAATTACTTGAATTCAAACAAAGAAATATTAACTTCTTGGCATTTTGAAACATTCACAGGAGAATCTCTTTGTGATAAAAATGTTTAAAACTGTTTAAATTAGTATAGACATTTTCCTGGTCAATACTGTTCAATAGCTGGTCCTACAAGATGTCAAAAACTATTGCATTCAATTGCTGGTAGATATTACAGAAAGGAATAGTGCTTGGTAAAATGAACTGAATCTGGTTGTATATGTTGTCTTCTTTATTTTGATTTGCTACAAGGATATCAAACGATCCAATTTCCTTCCTCATAGTGAAAGAAGTTTTGTGAGCATAAACTCAAAGAACAGGGAAGAGGAGCAGTAATATGTTATCCCATATATAATATAATAATCAAAGCATTCTTGGAAGGTCTGAATAGTGAGCGTGTCAACACAGGCCGGCTGGAGTATCATTCATATTTTATAGATGATTCACAAAGAGAACTATTTACAGTAGCATACAGGCATGGGAAAAATACATAGAGGTGAATAAAAAATTGCAATTGCTTTATTCATGTAACAATTTCATCATGATGACAATTTTCAGCAAATATGTTTTTTATTTATTTGTGTGGGAACAAGATCAGTAAACAACCTATTACGGTAATACATGTGACCCAGGCCCCATTTTAGGGTTCAAAGCTACCATATGGACATTGACGTTTAATACCCCTCAGGAGTTCTGAACTGTCAAAAGTATGTCTAAACTGAAGTGAACTCTGATGACCTGATAAAACTGGATGTTTTTGAAAGAAAATGGTATTTTTGAAAGAAAATGTTTGTTGTCTATTGAAGTATAAAAAATACCAGAACATTTTGTTCAGTAAATGATAATGCATATTTTAGTACCACATTTTTTATGCAAGTGGTACATGAAATTGCTTGGAAATTGGTTTTGATAAATCAGTTGAAATCATGCACACACAAAATAAAATGAGTTGAAGTGTTGCCAGATTTTCGGCTCTTTCAGACTCTGTTATGCTGGTCGTGGTGATTTAGTCCTGATCATCTCTGGTAGAACTCGTTAGGACGAACATAATAAAATGCAGAGAGCTCAGAATTATAGTGTATAGATATTGGGATTGTTGAGTCTAGAAATTTGCATTGTTTTTTTTTTCTTGGTCTGGGTATCATTTGGCACATACTTGTGCAGTTCAGACCAGACAGCGATATGGTCACACCAGACAGCTATTTACTGACTCCGAGATATTATTAAATATAGTCCAGAAATAGTCTCTCCCACATCTCTCTTTCCTAATCTAACATCACCAAATGGATTTAGGCTCCACTTTTTCTTCTTGTTATATATTATTTAACCATTTTTCTTTCCAAAAGAACATGCATCCTTGTGGTAAGGTAGTCATAATAATCTCTGAAAGAGAAAGAAAAAAATGTATTTTGGAAAATGGTCTTGTATTTGCTGAAGAAGTTTCAAATAACAGGATGAGTTTGTTTATGCTAATAAGCAAGAACAGTTTGGTTTAAGGCCAACAAGAAAAATAGAGTCAACTTGCACTTACATGACTGGGAAAAAAGTTTTTAGTTTTGTTGACTATGTCAGCATAGCTTTTAGCTTTATTAAGAGAGGAGTGAAATTTTGTCTGTTAATACCCTCCACTTCATAACCTCTCTCTCATATCAGCATGTGATTATGAAAAGGTGTGTCAAGATTGGACATTATATTTTTGAAGTCATGATATTTCATAAAAACCAGGCTTTCGACTGATTGGTGAAAGAATAGATAAATATTCATAGAAATTCTATTGTTGAACTGACAGCTGTACTGATTTGTTGGCATAGAGGTCAGACATCCGATTACCTATTATGAGGTGATATTGGGCAATTCTAAGTGAATGATATTTTGGATGACAAGATCGATATTTATAACTAGTGGAATTCGAAATTCAATTATATCAAATAGATAAATAGATAATTTATTTATCTAATCCATAATAATCATCAATTAGAAAGTTTTCAAATATAGGGCAATGACGGCAGAGGTGGTGAGAAGATTTGAACAGCTTGCAGTACAACTTACAGAATTGTCTCTCAGTCACACTCAGTCTTCTTCACTGAAACTACTGAGTGAATTTCTTAGATATTCATCTAGAGGTAAAACGAATTCCTGACTTGAGATGAATTTTATCATTTTCTATGAGAGTCAGATTTTTTTTCCAAATTTATAAATGAATTAAAAAAAGCAAATGCAATCAGTGATTTTTTTTCACAGAGGCATATACACCTGGAACTTTCAGTGCCTCATTCTATCCTCTGTTTGAGACTCTTGGAATGTAACAATGTGGGGGTGATGGAGTCGGCTGCGATTAAAGGGCATGATATTTTTACCACATTGGCTGTTCTCGATATGCAAAGCTGGGTAAAATACTTAAAGTGATCATTTTGAAGCAATTTGCAGGAATTTTCAGAAAATTTTCATTTATTTTTCAAAAAGATTGTCAGCACAGCTCCATGGCCATTGACCTATATTTTTATAATACCTTGCCACATTTAAGCAATGACAAGCTGTTATTATTGGCTTGAAAGCAACTTAAGTCTCAGTGCACTGTATTTTCCCTAATTGAAATATTGGTATATATATATATATATTGTGCATTGAATGATCCCTATCACTAGAATTGTCTTGAGATTTCATTTTGTGAGACTTAAAAATGATGGCTTCAATAGCTTGCTTTTTTGCAACAATTTTGATTTGGTTATTTGGCTGTTTAATGTCATTTAACAGGTAAGATCGAACACATGTAAAATCGATCTCTGGGTATTGGATAAACTATTTGACATGCAGGTGAGGCAGGATTTATGTTGTAGACTGATCACATTGATCACAGGA
Organism: Amphiduros pacificus; assembly: GCA_949316495.1. Lineage (NCBI taxonomy): Eukaryota > Metazoa > Annelida > Polychaeta > Phyllodocida > Hesionidae > Amphiduros > Amphiduros pacificus. Next base: position 48,729,446 of record OX439001.1, on the reverse strand, counting down.
AATTGTTGTGGGCTTCACTCCTCAGCCCATCCCCAGAGAATACTTCCAAGAATTTCCCCTCGGTTTATCATCACTACTTGCTTACCCATGCCAGGTCCTAGGTATGCTTAGCTAATTGACTGGTACCCCATGCAGGCAGGCTGCAGATCAGAGCTCCTGCAACAGGGACCAGTCTGTGATCAAATAATACCTTTCTATTGCTGCTTTTCATATGCAAGATGACACTCACATGCTCAAAGATATTGTCATGGTTAGAATGAAATTTTAAATTATAAAATGAAAATGAGTGGAAGTTTTTGGGTAGAAATATCAATCATGTCTTTCCATGTCCTGTGCAAAGCTTATATCAAACATTTCAGGATCAGCCATATTGACCCTGATATGGCAAGGTTGATCCATTGGATTATCTACCTGAACTTGACCCTGAGGGAGATAATCGATTCCTCTGAAGGCAATGTCAAGAAGGATTATATATGATAATCTTTTCTCTAACCACAAGGTGGCACCACATGAACATCATGAATAAGTTATATTTTCAACAAAATATGGGAATCTTTTGAGTATATATATATATACTCAATATACTCAATACTCACACACACATTGATATGATTACTAATGATATCACACAATACTTACTTTTGGTGTTTTTCTCTCTTTGCAGGGAGATTATGTGTTGATCATGTGTCCTCTTTGGGTGGTCTGACAAGATGGCATAGCTGGTGTAACATACAATACTTGGATTTATCAAAGAGAGAGATCAATTTACATCTTTACCTCGAGGTAAGATCACTTTTATGTTTATCATTTTGGTTTATTTTGATCAAACCCTTCAAAGTGTTTAATGAATTGTGATGTTTGTACAAATAATGGTCACTTTATTTTGATCCACCACACTATATGTGATCAATAAGTGGTGCAGTGTTTGATATTGTCCAACATACAGGTAAGCTGACATGAGAATTACAAGATGACAATACAGTGAACAGCTGTGTCAACTTACACAGCTCCATGCTCAGAATTAAGCTCTATTATGTATAGTAGTCATTTGCACCACTTGTACAAGTCATCTTGACCAGGCCACAGATGATTAATACATAGCGCAAACTCCATGTTCTTGTTATCTGTATCTTTGCAAGATATATTACAGTAGAATGATCAACTGATCTATTTGTACCAGAGGTTTTGTAAAGAGGTTTCACTTTCATTGCGGCGATAAGCACATCCATATATTATTTCAGATTTGGAAGTTAGGAGAGGAGGATGGCATCATCCAGACCATCAGGCCTGAAGACTCCCAGCAAGATTGGCAAGCCCTCCAGCCTGCCCCATCCCAAGGGGTCGTCAGGAATCCCCCAGCCAGGCAGCAGGGCGCAGAGTAAGTCAACCACACCACACTCATATATACCCGCATTGTGTGTGAGAGTGCAAAGTTAAAGGTGTGAATGCTTGTAGATTTAGAGTTGGCAACAAAAATTCCTTCTGATAGGATGTCAATGTTACTCTAAATGTTTTTAGTAGATTTAATCCTGACCTGAAAAAAATCTAAAATTTCCAATCATAATTTCTTATATGAATGACTATATTTAAACAAAAAATCTCGAATTTTTTAAAGAGATTGAATCCAAATATGATGAATTATCAATGATTGGTGACATACATGATATGAGATAAGTTGGGTAGTTCAAGATGGCAATACATTCTGAGTTCGGGAAGTAGGTGTCATTTATTATCCCATTGATTAGGCACAACTATTGAAAAGGTATACAATAAAAAATGTATCTTATTGATTAATATACATGATAAACATGACATGATAAACATTTTTTATTATAAGTAGCATATATATCATTGTTATTAAGCATTACAGTCATAATGTGTGGGGCAAACCACACAGATAAATCAAAGCTATCAGATACAGCAGTAGTTAGTCAAAAATGTTAAGCATCCTTTTTCATCACCCATTTCAAAGGTATTAATTATTAATAGAAGAGCAGTCTTCCTGATAACTGCCGGACCGCCGGTCCAGACCGATATTTTTTACCACGGTCCGGCATATTTTCTGTCGTAGTCGGACCTCATGTCCGACATGTATTTTTGTGAAAATTCTAACTTTTCTCAAAATTTATCCCTCGAGATGTTCGGCAGTCATTTTAAAAGTAAAACGTAAATACGAAGTGTCAGGGATCCATCATTGCGCAATACATTACTATTTTCAATGCGATTGAATAGCGTACGATCATTTTCGCGCCAAAAATACGAGCCTGTCCCCGTCACTTCCGGTTTTCATAATGACGACCTTGTGTCTTATATGCGTATTTAAGCATTGTTAAACTCGCATTTTCTCTGAATTGTGCATACTTTAAACTGATAAAATGAAGGCGGACTATTGCCGACACGTGTCAGAATATTTCTATGTGCAAAATAAAACAAAGATTTTAATTATATCGCCGTTTGGGAAGCTTGTACCTGGCTTGTTTACTTTTCACGATGATATTCTTTCTTTTTCTTACGGTCCGGTAAAAATGCTTTCGGTCCGGCGAAAATGTCAACTTTGTCGGACCGAATGTCCGTTGAAGGTCTGGTGACTATCGGGAAGACTGGAAGAGAGATCACTTGATTTCATGATTGTTAGGATATGCTAATTTTGCCATATAAAACTATTTACAATCTCAATATCTACAAACAGGATATTTGACGATTTCTGTATGCTTGCACATTATCAAATATCTAAAATGCCCCTTTTTCAATGTGAACACAAGCTTCGACCACAGTTTAAGAGGTGCATGCTTTCAAATTAGATATTTTTTGATTTTATAATTTGCATTTGGCATTTAATACGTTATTAGATTTTATTGGTTTAATTGCCAATAAAAAAATGTTTTGTGAATCTTGATTTTGTGATTGGTATTGATTTTATTGAGTGAAAGTAAGGAATATTTTTTTGATGTTCAAATGAGAAACGACATGATCAACCATACTGCTGTGTTATGACTTCAAGTAATGCTAGATGCATGACTCAATATTTGTTTAAAATCAGCCTCTTGTTTTCCCAAGGCAAACAGAGCTTTGCCTGTAATAGAATAATACAAAAAGGATGAGGCTCCTGAGAGGATGGATGTGTGGGAGGCAGATGTATTTGCATCAAGGGGGATTGGTGGGGATTTATAACCCAGGTTGTTTGGTGTGTCGAAATCTGGAAACTCTGTCAGTAGTTTGAAAAGAGTAGAGTTTTAGCTGATATTATAGCAGGAGCTTTGACAGTTCTTGACTTTTGAACATATCCCATGAGGATTGATCAACTTTTTATTGGAAGCAGGGAAGTGAATGTTTCTGAGTTCTGAGTTCTGTAGGGGGAGGGTAACCTATGGTTAGATATATTTTATAACATCATGGATATAACATTTCTCAGGCCCTCTCTGCATAATGCTCTGTTGTATACAAATTTAATATATAAAAAACCACCAAGAATATTGAAGGAATGTAGGAAGGAAGCTTAGAGGTAATGCATCTTGATGATGGTTATCAAGCTGGGATATGATGAGAAACAGTTGTGTTTTCGGCAGGTAATGTTATGTTCAGGAGTAGATGTAGGGAGTTAAGCTAACCCTCAGGCCTTCCTCAGGATGTGTACTTTACATAGACAGCTACACAGTAAAAACCTCAGGTTCTTTGTCATGGAACACTTCATTTGACAGGCATCAGCGGGACTGCTACCAACATCAAGACATTGTCTGCGAACCTTCAACAATCAGTCAGTCCAACCATAACATTGTCTGAGCTTGCATGCTGGCTCTTATATCATGATGTTATGGACGATATGGTGAGAATCTTAGAATGTTCAGACAGAGTCAAAGGGGTAAACGGGTAAATACAAGGAATGATTGCTGGCAGTACATTGAAATTAGATTCATAACTAAATTCGTGAGGAAAGAAGATTATAAACCCCACAAGGAGATTATCTATGAGGTCAGTGGGTTGGATTAGCTGGGTGTTTATTGAATGTCACGTGGGGAGTGTAATTTCCTGAGTCAGCATGGTGGTTGTAAAGGTTGCATGTTGATATCTACCACCCAGATGTTTGCTATTTCTGGGGATAAGTCGGCCCTCTCCTGGACCCCCTATTATACCCCTCAGCTGCTTAATATTGTCAATGACTTCCAGCCACCAAAGCACTTCATTCTGGGACACCCAGGCTCTGTCTATCATGTTGGCTTGTCCAGTTTGCCCGAGACATTCAGTCATGGACATGGTGCGACATGGTGAGTCAGCCAGGAAATATTTTTTTAGGGGAAAATAGGATTGACCCATAGGTTATACAGGAGTGTCAGGCTGTCAACAAAAGCAAACATGCTGCATGGTTTTGCTGGTGATAAGTTCTGAGTGATGAATGACTCTACTGTCTGTGTGGTTCATGAGCTTATGAGATGTGATATCTATTTTGTCTCCAACATACATCATGGCTTGTGTGATCATAAATTGCGGCATATCACATGCCTGCGGGATGGGTTTTGCTGCACTTAGTCTTGCCATTTATCTAATAATGGTCCCAAAAGAGTTATTGTGGAAAGTGGTGCCCTCTGGTGTTGGATACACCATGGTTTAGCCACTAGGTGGAGCATTTCCTGATCAGTGACACCCAAGCATGCTGAACAGAGAATCCTATTCTGAAGACCTTGATGTGGCAGAACTGCTACAATGATGTGTGTACAAAAAATAGGACATTAATGAAATAAAATTTATTTACTTTTAGCCCAGCTTTCTTGCTTAAACTGGCCAGTTTTTTTAAAACAGCAAGAAAACCATAGCACAAGATTTGGCTCTCAATATTAGATCACACCAGTATTATTATGTTGTTGAATTACATCATCCTTACATGTATAAACTTTTGTATTCCTATGTAACTTTTGGTAATTGTTATTTGTTTAGGTATAATTAAAATTTCTCACAATTGACTGGATATTATATTTTCTCTGAACAGTTGGTGAATATACACCAATCATCATCATGTTTGTGGAGCAATATTGAAAACTGGGAACTGGGCTGATCAGTTCTCGCAATTTGGGAATAACAGAGTACTAAAAAGCCCAGATATATTGCCATTGTCTGCACTAGCTTGCCGCTGCAAACCAGAACCAGGGTGATTGAAGATTGACATGGGGAAATATGATTGAGAGAGCCTGGATGGCCGAGACAAGTGTGATACATTGTGATGACACATAACATAGAAATGTTATCAACTAGTTATGTTCATGCTAATGTTATTTATAAGTTTGTGCCAAAAGTCATCCCATTTATAAATGACCTGATAAATTTTAACACTGTTATACTAGGAAACTATTTTATGACCAAAATGTAGATGCCAATTTATTTCCTCTTAATGATTGTCATCTGTGCTGTTAACACAATCAGAATTTAGATAAGATATCTATTTTTCATACACATGTTCTTCAAATGTATTTTTATTATTATGTCCAGATGAGAAACCGACCAAAGATTCTTCATTCTGGTAGGCCGTGAGCATGTTGAGTTTATATATATCCATGTCCATCTCCATCTTCATCACTAGGTGCTAGTAATTTGTCGGTGCCATATGACCACCTCGTTGAGAATTGCAATCATTGTTATTGGCGGGGCAGTGTTTACATGGGTGACACAGCCTGATATTGGGACCCATGAAGTTTCCTCTAGGGGCTCCTGACTCCAGCTTGGCGGGGCAAGGGCTGCTGATGCTGGGGTGCTTGGTGCCATATGGCAGGCAGCCTGCGCCCCTCTCCACATCCAGGACCAGGGGTGCGACAACAACACTGCTAATAAGCTATATACAACGGAGCAAATTAATACCATAAATATTGAAATATTTAAAAGAATACCAAGTTATTTCATATCCTGTAAATGAATAGCACTGCGCTGTAATAATACATAAAGGGATAGGTCACCCCTGGTAGATGTTTTAATAATTGATGTGATACATCACCCCTGATAGATGTCAAGTTTCCAGGACATTTCCTGTCAGAGTGTGTCAGCCTGTCAGATGAAGAGAGCACACAGCACAAAGAGCAGGAAGGAGGCCAATTGGAGCCAGAGACCATCTCCAAACTAGCAAACCAGCCCCGAAGACAACCAGAACTGTGCATCTCTCTGCAATATAATATAAGTGGGGATATGTAGGAGAAGAGCTTTATTAGTCCTTGAGTGGATATGAATGGAATAGTGAAAGCGGAAGGTGCCTGGTGGATTAATTTAGCCGAGTGCCGAGGGTCTGCCAGGAATCATGACCTACTCCCAGTACAGGACCTCATGTGCCATACCATCACATGAACACTCTTTGTTTTAAGAGCTCTACGAGAGAAAAAGTTGTCTGGATTGAATATATACATTTTATGATAATGATCGTAATGGATGTAGCATATGAGAGTTGATTGGTGTTAAACACAAAACGTTGAGCCATATAGGAAAATCTATCTTCATTCCACAGAGGATGACTCACACTTAAAGGGATGACAAAAAGTGTTGATATGACAGGCACAAAGTTTAAAAGTGTTTGGTGAAAATGGAGAGTTAACAAAGTGATGCAGTGAAAATGGAGCAGTTCAAGAAGTTTTGGCTACGCAAAGGTCAGAAGCTTGTAGTAATTATTATGGAGGGTTTTGTAGAGGGGGTGGGGGGGGGGGGGGAGAGAATATCAGTATTCATTCTGATCACCCTCTCGGGAAAAGTCCCCCCTCACAGAGAAGGATATCTGTGCCAAACCTTTTACACCTGGGTGAAATGCCATAGATGCTTCTCTTTTTATGCAGATCCTCTGAGGTGCAGATACATTTTTTACAGGTCATAGTGAAACATTAGTTTTTTTGCATACAAAGTATATCTTTTGAATTTAATCATTCCAGAAAATCTCACTTATTTTGGTTAGTTGGTCATGTGTGAAAGTTGAGATTATCGGAGCAAAGCAGGGAAACTGATGAGTTTTGTGCTGGGATAGAACACAAGATGTTAGATAACAATGGAGATTATGGCAGGAAGCTAGGAGATAACTGTGGTTCCCAGGGCTCCACTATGTCCCTGAGGCACATCCTGGGGGCCACATCTGTCTGCCACTCTAACCACAAGGCTCACATTAATATGGGCCATACAGATATCATGCAAATGTAAATAAGAGGTGAATAATTCATCAAATATGACAAGCATTTTTTCATGAGTAACGACTTTTCATGTCATTTATTGAGATGTTAATTACGCGGTTGTTTGTCTCATTGTTATGGCTTTGATGATAAATTATTGCTAATAACATGAACATTATGTCAATCTCTCATAGCAAAAATAAATTAATTTAGATAAGATTAGATGTCTGACATTGATTATTATGAATTTTATCATTTAAGATCAGTGTTTGTGATTTGTTGTTGATGGTTTGAAGACATGCAGCAACATATGATGGATACAGAGTTTGTGATAAGTTTGTGGACAAAAATTGATCATAGTAATTCTATAAGATGTCAATTTTCGAGATACATTTATGTGTAAGTTGCAAGAAATAAAAATGCAAAGCATAAAAACGATGATGTATCATATGATCAACGTTTTTGTCTTGGGAGAGTCCTGCGAGCCCCACACATAAAATTTATGTTTTTTTTATTTGATTTGATTTTCTGAAAATCTTTGAAATTTTGTGTAATTGTGTACAAACTAAAAAACATTCGTGACAACTGGTAATATTTTATGGCAGTGGAAAGTCATGATGTCATAACCAGTGATTTTGAAAGAGTAGAAATGGACACTTTTCCTTCATTCCAATGCAAGAATGCATGGGGATGTAAGTTATGAGTTAATCCATTGTCAATCTGCTGAGTCAGTCTCAGAGGTTAATCACCCTTTGTTGCCAGTTGATAATCATGGGGAATAATCTCAGATTAACAACCCTCCATATTTGTAATGTTGTTTAATGGAAAGCTCAGACTGATTTATTCTAATTACATGATATCCTTCTTGTAACGTCAAATGAATAAAATTTAATGAGCATTGGATGGTTGAAATCAGAATAATCAGGTCAGGATTATGGAATATTTATGACTGTATGATTGCTAGTGTGAAAGATGAAGTGAGTGAATTTATTTTGGTTTCAAATAACCAATATTCGTACTATCATTTTAATGAATGAAATAATTTGCATGTTTTTATTTATAATAAAAAAAATTGCTAGCCTTAAGTTTGAATAATTTTGATTAATGAGTAGATGCATTATGTGTTCTAGGCAAATATATAAATGTTTTTGTTTCTGCTAATTTTGAGAGTTTTGTTGCGCCTATTTATGACATGTTGGGCCTTTCTCACCTTGCCTTGCAGCCGCTGGCCACTTATCTACATGTATGTACACACACAACCTTTCTGTTTTGTCTGCCTACTCTTCATAGTTGATCTGTCTTCCTGTATTGTGAATGAGTACAGGGTGTACAATGAAAAATCTCTGAAATTTTTTGTTGGACACCTGGTATTGGTGTTTGTGTTTTGTTATTTCTTTACTCAACTTCAAGGCATATGTTGTCGACAGTTATTTATAATTGGAATTGATTAATATTGTAAATTATATAAATAATAGAAGTATAGTTGTTTAAAAGTATTAAAATATTTGGAAATGCTTTAAAAACATCTTCAATGTCAGCAACATATGATCTTGTGGTTGTCTCCATTTACAAAGAGTTTTTTCTTTTTTTGTGTTTTTTCTTTCTTTTTTTTGTGTTTTTTTTTGCATGTCAAATACTGGCAGCAAGGTTGAAACATATTGGCAGGGTATATAATGTCGTAGTTGTTCTTTTACCAGGTTATGAAAGTGTGCATATGCCACCAGGACAAAAGCTGCAATTCTCTGGTAATCTTGTCACAGTTTGGTTAGTCTGATAAGATTGAGATATATGCACAACGCATTTAAATATTTTGTAAAATAAAATATAGGAAAAGGGCTTAAAAGAAAGGTAGAGGTTAAGTTATATACATTCTTCAATATAAAGATATATATTTGTATAAAATTGGTTCCACAAGTTGTAAAATTTTCACAACTATCATAAAAATAAAAATGAGATTGCACTAACAGCACGCATGATCAGTTTGAAACCTGATGAATTTGAAAGCTTTATGTTTTTTTTTTGGCTTCAATTGTAAATAGATCAATTATATGTATGTGCATTTGCAGTAAATAAATGTTACTGTAAGCTAAATTTGAAGGCTGGCTACACCCATTCAATGCTGATACAGAAGCTTATGTTTTTACAGACTTTTGAAATAGCTTTACTTATCAATGAGTAATGATTTGTATTATGATAAATGCACATTTCCATTTTAAAGGATCCCAGTGAAATTATCAACTTGTATTGATAAATTATATACTCCTTTATGAATGAAAAAAAAATAGATTGAAAAATACATAAAAACATACCGGTAAAATATCAACAAATTTGTTTTAATGATAACACATATTATTAAGATTTCAATTATGGATTAAAGTTATCGCTAATTTTTTTTAAACTAATATATTAGAATTGATAAAACTCTTTGTAAGGGAGATTATGGGTATATTCTTTGGAAGCAGTTTCCTTCACATGTGTTTGTTGTGTTTGATAGTATTTTGGCACTCAGATGAAAGATCTCATTTTTTGTGTGTGTGTTTTTTCAAAGTCATTCAAATTTTCTCAAGTCCTAAAAGATGCATTCATATTTGTAACATAGGTACGTTAATAACATCGGTATAATGTAGATTATGATGGTTAAGGTGACAGGGTAATTCTGCATGCATTTTGGTTCAAGGAAAAAATGCCCCGAACATCTGCTACATTGCTTTCAACAAATATTCATATGATAAAGTTTACTTTTTACCTGTTTGTTTTTATTAAGATAACACAGTAGATTTAGCTGCTTAAAAAAAATATATATATTAAATATGTGAATTTAAAGACTTGATGAATGCATCTTTTTGGCTGTTTCTTTTGAGGTCAGTATCAGAGTGCCACGTCTGTTTGCTTGTATTTTGACCCATTTGCATGGAGTGGTTTCTTGTCTTTTCACCCTGAAGGTGCCTTAGAAAAGAGTGCACGTGCTGCAGGACTGTCCCTCTCAGCAGCAGAGAGATATGCACAGGAGATGGTTAAAAAACTGCCAGGTAACCTTGGTGATATGTCCAATGCGGGATGTCAGGTTTGCAATAATTGTAATGGCCATCCAGCATTCTGGGGGCCGGTGTTTGATTGTTGGCTGTGATTGGCTGGCTGTGAATGAGGTCATTGTGGAACTCCCTAATGGGCGGAGCTGGGAGAATGATTGACATGTTGGAATGGCGGGTGATGGGAGCACCAAAGCACAACCAGTTTTAAACATTAATGCTTTTAAGTAAATAATGTATTCATATGTGTTCAAATTAAGACTATTTCTTAGATGTAAGAATGATGCAGCAACACTGCAATGCACGGCACAGTATATATGGGAGGATGGGAAGGGAAATACGATAATAGATAGTTAGGTTAGATAGTTATAACCCTGAGAATTTATATGATATTATGAGAAAAAGAGATAATACTTATTACAATAAACCTAACACAGTTAAACATTAATGAATCATCGACACAAACAAGGAAATAAGATTAAATTTAGAAGTGCTAATTATAAATAACATTGTCAAATATGCAAATAGATAGCTGGGTTACAAAGTTGTGATCATAATATAATATGGTAAAGAATAGAGATAGTATTAATAACTGTAAACCTAACAAGGTTAAACATAGATAACATGAATAATAACAAAAGATTAGATTTAGAAGTTTAACATGAGGAAATAAAAAATGATGTGGCTTTAGCAATGTTGTGATTGATTACAGCAGAATATTAGATTATCTTCTGCAGTTTAATATGTTAAACAATAGCTACATATTTGAAAGGCATGCATGATTCAAAGTAAACAGTATATCTCACATTTTAGATTGACTTGCTATGAAGAGAAACAGTACTTGAAGGAAAGGCGATCTTGACATTGACCTTTTGCAGATATGAATCTCAGAATTTACAATTTTACATGCCTACAAATTTATTCACTTGTCTTGGCAGATTTCAGATTTAGATTTTAGTTATTGTTTTCCACATTGAAATGAAGATATTTAAGATTTGGTCATAGATGTCAAGTGGATTTAAAGTAACACTGAAGCCCAGCCTTTGAAGTAATTAATGTGATTTAGCTTGCTTAGAGTCCTGCCTTGTAGCTTCATCCATGAGACAAGCTGCATTTGTCGACATGGTACTATCCTAACTAATTGCTATATGTCTTATCTTGAAAACCAGATGTATCAACAAAACATTTTTTTAAATGTTAGAGATGGTGACATTTGCATGTAGCCTATTATATGTGTAAAATTATTAAGTATAAAGAAATTTTAAAAAAATATAATAAATGAATACCATTTACTCATAGAAAAGACTCTATAACTTTATAGGGTCTTTGCTCTAAGATTGTGGGTATCATTGCTAAAGCATGATATTTTCACGTAGCAGTTGAAATGTTAATGGAATCTTTTCATGCAAGGAATGACTTACACAATTAGGGAATGTATAAAGAAGCTTGTTAATAAAATAGATTTGAGTAATTTTAGCATAAATGCAAGTTTTCAAGATTATAAATGTTTAGTAATATTGTATGTGCAGCTTTTTTTCTGTTCTGCATTTTCCATAGCAAGTTAAAGATGTGCATTATATTTGTGTTGCCTTAATATTGGCTTCATGCAGTGTCTGAGATATTATAATGTTTGATATATTTAACTGTTCTTCTCTGCTTTTGTAGGCCCAGAGCCAGTGCCAGCCACACCACCTACTGATGATTTCATCATTGGGGACAGGGTGTATGTCGGAGGAACCAAACCAGGATTTATAGCATTTATAGGACAGACCTCCTTTGCCCCCGGAGAATGGGCTGGAATCGTCTTGGACGATCCAATAGGCAAAAATGATGGAAGTGTCTCTGGAGTACGATATTTCCAATGTGAGGCCAAGAGAGGTGTCTTTGCTCGTCTCACCAAGATCAGCAAAGAGCCTAACACAGACAGTGGTAGCATGTCTGGATCCATGGAAGGCTCCACCATCAGTTCTACCCCAGCTAAATCGAAAACCACAAATGGTACTGCTGCTCCGCAGTCAAAAATAGGTGCTACTCCAAAACTTGGACTAGTCAAAAAGAATGTGAGTGGATCACAATCGAACTTAAGCAAAGCTTCGCCAAGTGGGTCGTCGGCCAGTTTAACACCAACAGCGGCAGCAGGTGCCTCAAAACACAGTTTCAGTACGGGTGAAAGGGTACTTGTGAGCGGCTCAAAAGCTGGAGTGTTACGATACATAGGGAAGACAGACTTTGCTAAAGGAGAGTGGGCTGGAGTTGAACTGGATGAAGCCTTAGGAAAGAATGATGGTGCTGTTGCTGGAAAGCGGTAAGAATGAGAAAAGGACCAGGTATATTAGGTATATTAGGTGTCTGGTTGCCTGATTAGGTTAGAATTAGCCCACAGAAAAATATTTAGGCACTTGATTGCCCTAACATTGGTTAGAATTGACAAAGAAAAAATAAAACAAAATAACTGTGCATAGCAAGCCCAAGTTTCATTTACTGTTAAGTGTACATGGAGTGGCTGTTAATCACAAATTTTCCCCTTCATTGTGTAGTGTTTTGGTTGATAGTTTCTACCAATCTCTTTCAAATTGGCATTTTATTGGTTCTGCATATTATCAAAATCCAAGAGCAGGGCAGAAGTTGTCCAGATAATTTACCAAATTAGCAGTTTGACTTTAAAGGCAAGGATTGTTTCCCTCAAAATAAATTATTTTGATAGTTTGAAAATGAGGTTCTCATAAAAAAAAACTTTCAGCTGTGGTTTTGTGCCCAATAGAAAAATAGTCCTTTTCAAATTACTTGGAACTACTTGCTATATACCATTTTGCCAGAAGCAGATACCTGTAAATCCCAACTTCAGACTCTAATTTTTATATTTCCACATTTCAAATGTCAAATTGTTTGTGGCTAAAGACCTCAGTGATAGCTTCAACCAGAAACAAGACATTCTCGTATTTGTAACATTTTAATGATGAATACATCATAATATTTTATTTAAGAATGAGTATATAAAATACATTAGTGTCATATCATAAGTTATGCATCTGACAATAGCTAATGGCTTTCTAACACACTGTAGACACTGGATATCCGGTTCAAATAAATGTTCATGGACAGTGCTGCCCTCTGGTGTTAAAAATGAAAATGCTCACTTTAATTTTTTTACAACCAATAATGCTATAGAGGGCACATCATAAAGGAATATAATTTTTATATGAAACATATGCATAAGAATTAATTATTATAATTAATTAATTGATAATTTTTTATATTTTCCCAAACAATTTTTTTCTTTGTAGGTACTTTCATTGCAAGCCCATGTATGGTTTATTCGCTCCTGTTCACAAGGTGGCCAAGGCCGGGGGACCTGGGACTGCAACCTCAGCTGCCTCATCCGTCATGCCCCCTTCAGCCACCCCACTTAAACGGGGCTCCATCTCGAAATATGGCGGTGGCAGTCTGAACAGGGAGCGTTCGGGCAGCGTGGAGAGTGTGAGCTCGGTGTCGTCATCGGCTTCGTCAGTCTCACGAAGTCGGGTAAGATTAGGAGTGACGTCGTTATCATCGCAGGTATAGCAGCATGGCTAAGGCAACCATTCTACTTCTATCCTCTCTCTCTTTCTTTCAATATTTTGAGTTTAAATCATAACAAATTAAGATGTAATAAAACAGTTTGTAAATACAAAACTTGATGTGTCGGCTACAAGATTGTTTCAGTTTTGGAATGGGATTGACTTAATTTCTTTCTTTTTTTTCACTGGTGCACTTTTGAGTGGACATTTTTTTCATTTGCAAAATTTTTAAATTCATATAAACTTTGCTTTACTAATATATTTTTTAATATATGATATTATATTTTACAACTAACTGGTGCTTGTACCCTCTAGAAATACTGATTTGTGCTGTGAATACATCGTGAAGATGCATTTGCATTTTATATTCCTCCTACCTGTGGAGAAAAATAACATTAGTGTTGCAAGTTGTTGTGTGGATAGAAAACAGAGTATAATAGAGTAAATACTAAAACATAACATTACATTATTACTAATGCATGAATGTTGTTGTCTGTTAGGTTCCAAAACCGAAACCACCCCAATCAAAGCTTACATGGAAAAAACTGGTTTGTTCCAATAGTCATATCTCATATAGTCACATCAATGGAGTTGGAAGTAGTTGGACTGGTGAAAGTAACCCATGTATTCAAAATATAGCCCACATCTTTTTCATGGTTTGTGGAAAATAATTGATTGCCATTATTCCAAATATGATGCACAAAAAACAATTTTATTTGTACCAATTTTACTGTTTTGATATATCCGAAAGCAAGACAAATAGTAGACTTTGTTCATTTGATAGTTGCTGTCAGCATCTTTAATTGTGTTACATTAGAGTGTGCATAGTGATAATCCACACAGAGATTACATTAAACTAACAACAGGATGGTATGTCCTTATGGCCCCATTTATTTAAATCAGCATAGTAAATCAAGGGATCTGAGTACCAAACCTATATCATTATCTAGTGTACTGAGCTCAAGTTTGGCTTACAAATATACTCTTATATTCAACAATTCTATAAATATATACATGTATATTATGGGTTCTCAGTTTGCAGTATAGCCTATTGTGAAATGTGAACATTTGCTTCCGAGAGGCACTATATAGATTCATACTTTCACACATTAAGTGAAATTATGTTTTTTGATAAAGCAGACCAAAAGGTTGCAAATGTTACATTTCTCATTTGTTGGTAAATAAACATAACTTCTGTTACCATGGAAACTTTATATCATACACTGGCATGGTCATGTGACTTGCCATCCTGTAGCCATAGTAACAATGAGTTCTGTAACAAATTGTAGCTGAAAACAGGGGTTTGAGTAATTTAAAGTTTCAATTTTCATTTCAATAGTAGTCCAGTATATAGTTTGGCTTCAGAATATTTTGTATAATTCAAACATAAAAAGAATCAAACCATAGCCATGCAAATTTGAAAACTATTTCTGGTTTCTTTGTAGAAAATTATAATATAAAAAACCCACCAAAAATGGAAATCAGAAGTACTTTTCTTTTCAAACATATGCACATTTTAAGATGTGTAACACTGTAACAAATAAATCTTTGTTATTGAATAATGAGACTATTTCTTTAAGGTTGCAGTAATGGTCAGATCTTTAAGTTTAAGAGTGGGTCCTTGGAAGATCATGCTTTTGAATCCTCATTAATCATCACTGTTGAGAGTTGATCAAAAATTTTCGCTTAGTTTATATATAAACTTGTGAGTATGATAGAAGTCTGGTCATGATAGGAGGTGTGCATGATTTAAATAGACAATTATTAACAAATTTTGTACCTATAGAATGAAGGATATGTTTTCCACAAAAGCATTTATTCATCTTCGTATTTCTCCAGAGTTCCGGTTATTCTTCTACATTTGAAGTAATACAGTTTTATTCTGTGTGATGTTTTTGTTTCCACCAGCAATGGTGTTATTCATTCTAGATGTTTAGATGGTTTGGGAATATTCAATATTACAGTATTAACAGGAGGTGACAGCTAGCAGGGTACAGCAACCAGAACAGGTTATGTTGGGGTACTGGAAGTTACCTTCCAGAACCTCTAAGTAATCACCCTGTCTGTCCTGTGTCCAGTGTCCGTCTTTCCCTCCTTCTGCCCCGCCCCCCCCCCCCCCCCCCCCCCCATACCCTTTTTTATCTGTATTCATGCCACTGGCATTGGGGTTGTGGGGCTTTAATCTTTAACTGTTTATGGGCTTGGGCACTTGACTTAAATATTTCAATTGTATCACAATGTATAAAGTATGCATGAATCCATGGTTGTAGCCATGTATACTATTATTGTTGACACCACACATTATTACAGTACCTTTGTGACAAATTTGTGACAAGTTTACCATAACATAAAGAAAACCTATCGACTCTTTTCTAATAGTCATCTTGAAGCTGACACTGGCAAATATAGAGGTATTGCCATAATATGAATCATATTTAATCTATATCTCAAAGAAAATGCATAAACTTGTTTTACACAAACAAGTCTAGTATTTAGTAATATTAATAATAATGTAACAATGTCTTGGAATAATTATTTTTCACCATGATCTATGTATAGTACTTTGTACAGTGTATCTTTACCACATTATATTTGGTTATTTTCTTTCTTTCTATTTCCCACTTGACGTCATCTATTCTGTTTATATTTGGTTGATATATTGACATACTGGGGTTTTACTCTTTGTTTTTCGTTTGCCTCCCTTGCATTAGTCTGCTGCTATTAGTCTGTAGAAATAAGTTAGTCTCAATATTATGCACAACATCTTACTATTAATGCACTTGGATAATTATTTTTACATAGGAAAAGGTGAATATCAAAGATAATCACACGCGGAGAGATACCAACGAAAGTGGGCTACTTTTAATTATTGATAAATACAATTTTGGGGGGTATAATACTTTTTTGAGGCATGTTGTGGGAAATTCTCGAAATATAAATTATAAAATTCCACTTCTCTCCTGTACATGTACTTGGGACAGCGCTCGCCAAAAAGATACTTTCACAAATATAAGTATGCAATTAATGATGTTTTTGAAGCATAATGTATTGGTTTTTAAGTACTATCTCAAAATTTGCATGATTAGAAACAAAAGTAAAACTTATAGGTCCATTAGGCAATACCCAAATATATTTGCATGAAAATGCGATGGCTTTGTATTTAACATGTTTATGCAAAGGAATATATCAGTTTGTTGTCAAAAAGGAGACACTTCCGATGGTCATGTGCCTCTGAGAAAGAAGAGGTGGATACTGATTGTTCCTCTTGAGGATGAAAAGATACCTTGTCTGTATACATATATATGCCTTTTGTGAATTGCTTCCAAATTTCAAGCACACGCATAATTGCTAATAAATGACTATCTATCATAATGTATTGCCAATAGTTGCAAGAATATCCACACAGCTTCAAGATATTAACTTGAAAATATAAAATAGAAATTATTATCAATGGAAATGGAGATCATAGTGAATACTAATGGATCAGAAGCATGATGCTTTATATTGAACAAATATTTCCACTTCAAATCTTGGTATGTATTAATCTTGCTTTTGCTTTACTTACTGAAATAACAAGTGTCTGGAATAATTCTTAACCCACATCTGTCTCAACCAGAGAAATAACAACACAATAACAGAGCATTAAATCCTTCTATAAGGATGTCTCCAAACACTTGAGATGCATGAAGACAAGGCTGTCAAAGCAGTTTGATGAATGCATAAGGCTTCAGCACAAGTTTAACTGTCCAATATGGGTGTTATGCCCAATGTCAGACCCCAGTATGTGTGAAATCTCAGATAACTTTGATGGGACCTGTAAAAGTATATTTTTTTATATCTTAAAAAATCAGTCGGTGTGACAACTTTGGGTTATTTTGAAATTAATTGAAGTATGAAAACAAATTAGGTGGAGTTAGTTTTAGTTTGTTTTTCTTACATAGTTAATTTTGATAGTTTCATACATATATACATTCATGCACATATTATTTATGTATGATATTCCAAAAATCCTTTTCCGACAAGCTGCTTGATTGTTGTGTTTTGGTGATTATTAACTTGCAGGCAGCAAAAACTACAAATAGACCAAGTACTCTGAACCTCAGTGCCACCACATCAGCATTACAGGTACGCTCAAATAACATCAAGCTGCCGCATTCTCTTTGCCATGGTCATTATGCATGATCATATATGGGAATTTATAAGGGAATCTTCTTTTCAAAGTTAAATTCTTTTAAAAGAGCATTACAGAGGCTTTCAATGTCTGGGTAATGATATATCATTCATTTCTCAGCCTTATTGAAAATTAGTTACTCTACTTAAAACTTTCACTTACAAAAAAATGCAATGACATTGCTATAGTTCAGGCAGTAATATGTAATTTTCACTGACTGCAATCCGTCCTTCGGTTCATCAAACATTGCATGTTTGAGGACATACATGTTAAAGTTGTCAAATATAATTTATGTATAATTTGTGAATGTTTGAAATAGAAAGCCCTAAAGGAGAAAGAAGAGCACATAGAACAGCTGCTGAGGGAGCGCGACATGGAGAGGTCAGAGGTCGCACGGGCTGCAGCACAGGTAGATGAGGTAAGGTCAAGGTCAGGCAGTTTTGTTTAAATTATATCTTAATTCTCTATGCCAAAAAATTGAACATGTCATGGGTGTCACTGGTTATGGACATTTAGTCCAATAACTTTTTGATTTCTGATATATTGAGAAATTGATTTATTGTAATAATATATTGAAATTCAATCTGGATAAAGCCTAATTACAGAATAAGTCTTCTCATTGCACTATAGTGAATATATGTATTATATTATAGCAATGATAATTGTTTCAGGCGGAGAGTCAGCTTGCCACAATGAAATCTGAACATGACAGATACATGGAAGAAATGGAAGAATCAAATGACCGATTCAAAACAAGAGTAGAACAGCTAGAGAAAGAAAAGTCAGAAATATCAGGCTATCTTGAAGAGGAGAGAAGGTTAGTAAAATTCGTATTATACCTTGATCTATTTTGATGAAGTTTAAATTTTTAAAACATTCACCAATGTCTCCTTATGGTAATATCTGAGGAACACTTGCATTTTTTTCATGAAGCATATCTTTGTATTTTCTTTTTACAGGAAAGTGGAAGATTTACAGTTTACCATAGAGGAGGAGGCCATCAATAAGACAGAGACAGAGAACCTGAACGAGGCAGACATGGCTCGGGTGAGAGAGATGGAGGAGAAGATGCGGGCCCTGGATGCCAAGTGTCAGGAAGCCAATGTCAGGGCCAAGGCTGCCGAGGACCAGCTGGCTGCCGAGAAGGATCGCATCAAGAAACTAGAACAGGATGTCAACCTCTGGAAGGTACGCAGCTACACCACACATAGCAGCACATACTGAATGTTAAGGCCATCAAAATATCTGTTACCATTAACAATGTCTAGATTAGAGTTATACAGATCATTCTGGAAATACCTGCAGTATACATGGATAAGTAAATATTCTGGAGAAGAATTGTTGTGCACGCATGATTATGATTAAATCCTACCAATTAAGTAGATTTTGCTTCACACACATAGACTTCTGTATTGTGTTGTCCCATGACTAAGGAGACTGAGGTTATTGTTTCCATGTTCCAGACAACTTTCACAGAGGAGAAGGCCAGAAGTAAGGATGCTGAGGACTCGTCCATAGCCCACCTGGACCAAATAGAGGAACTCACCCACAAACTCACCATGGCGGAGAGTAAGATCAAAGGAATGGAGCAGGCCAAGGTGGAAGAATCATCCAAGGTGTGTACAAAACTTGCAAAATATCCATTATGCAGCATCTTATATAAGCGTTCCTATTGCATATCAACTCCAAAATTATAGTCTTTTGACATGTACCAGATAGATTCCACTGGTGTTTTTATTGTGGATTTATAGAAGGGGCTACAAATTTGACTGCGTACGCCATAAGTTTGTGTGCACAGAAAGCACTAGCTTTTGCTACAAGTTTACCATACTATAATAATGACAGGAATATCTGTATATCTTACGTCACAAGCCCAAGCATAGAGTGATAGATATGTTTATACGCCAGGGTTTTAGAGGGAGAGATATAACCAATGCAATGGTCATCTCTCTCCCTCATCTGCCATGAATACCAGATGAGCACTTTCCTGCTTATGAATGCTGCAGTGTATCAAAGGTGTCTTAGCCACGTAATCAAGTTTATGAATATGATTCATAAGATGATACAGTAAATGCTCCAAATAATCAATTAAAATTAAATGTTATAATAGATAGAGCAACAAATAGGAAATAGCTAAACCTATGACAGGAGATGGTTTGAGACTGGACTTTCAAACTCTAATGGCCACTTGTAGCTATGCCAGGCCAAATATGCCACAGTCCAGTCTACAGTAGCTGATAGCAGCTCCTGACAACAAGTAACAGCAAGGTTAGAGTCACTGAGATGTGGAGGTCTGATGAGATACTACTGGGAGCAGTACCATGACCACAGCTAGATGCCTATGCCTGTAGGCCAAAGGTACAACACAGCCTTGCATTGTCTGAGTAATAGGCGTATACATGAGTGCTACTTTATGTTATATTCCTTCTGTCTAAAGAACCACTTACAGGAAAGTTAATGACCAATGGACATATGGATATGCTACAGTAGAAAAAACAGAAAGGAATAAATAAAACTTATATGAATGAAAATGATGAATGTACTATAGATCATACTCATTTGAACAATTAGTGGATACATTGTTACTTTGATTACATGTCAAATCTTGGAAATGAACCCAAGGTTTGTTGTATTTATATAACAGAGGGATAGCTTCCAGGGACATGAATATTTGACATATTTTGTCAATCAGGGTAACAAAGACCAGGACTATTTCAATAATTTACCTCTCAGAACTAACATTTATCACTCAGAACAGAACACAAGGATCGGGATGGAGAGTAATCTTTTGATGGAATATCACACCAAAAGGGCAAGTCATCTGTCAATCAAAATAGAACAACTAGCACCAAATGTATATCAGATTGCTACATATGTTGAAAGCAAGATGGGTGCACAGTGGGCTCTTTCCTTCAAAAAGTTCATTTGGTAAGATGAAGGTCACTGACAACATCAAGCCAGAGTTGTGAGGTTGCAACTGTGTTGCAACTGTGTTTAACGACAAGAAATTATGTTTGGACCATATTGGTCTTGAACAAGGATGCATATTTGCAAGAACTGCCCTCTGGTGGAGGGAGATCGCATGCTTCACGTCATTTGAGATATCTGAGGTTGGTCCCATGGCAACTTGATTGTCATTGTGACGAGCCCAGCATAATATTTTTGGGCATAACATTTTTTGGAGAGATTTTTTTTTATTTCACAGTTCTCATTAGAATCTGGCTGATAGAGACAGCTTTAGACACCATCAGTGATTACACACATTAGGCCTCTTCTAGCTATGTCTGTTGAAGTCTATAAGTGACCATATAAATGTTTGCCACAGACTGGCATAATGTGACTCCGATGCCGGCGTAACCATATAAGTGTCTGCCATGGACTGGTGTCCAGGGATGGGACACCATTGTCAGTATTGACGGACGATCCCAAGAGGAAAGAATGGCTGACAACACTGTCAACATCCGACTGCACTTATCATCAACATTAAAGGCATTGAGCACAGGGCTTGTAGATAGTCAAATGTCTCCAGCAGAAGAACATTACATGCAAATGTTAGCTCTCACAAGAAAAGATGATTAAAAATTCATTCTAAATTCATCTTACTTCAATCAAGGAAGGAGCTAAAGGCCTCGTGATACATTTATTTGATATAAAAGTAATTTATTGGTAAGTTGCCCAGATCATCCATAGAGTATTATCAGTGATTAGTTTAAGCAGTCAGGAAAAGAAATATGAAAACTCAAACATGTTTTTTTTTGCCATGTGTAGATAACTATTGGAATTCTTTAATGATATCCATGTTAATCTGACAAGGAGAGTGTGTCTTTATGTTTTCAGGCCAACGTGGTGAGTGAGGAGATCAGCAAGAAGGTGGAGAAGATCAACTATCTGGAAGAGGAACTCACTCACCGCAGCAAGGCCATAGCAGAGCTCGAATTCAAACTTGTGGAACTGGTAAGTGGTGCCTCATTGTTTCAGTAATATCTTATATTGGAATATTGTGCAAAATAGTTGAGAATGGGATATTTTATCCCATCTCCCATGTTATTATTTTGGAGGAATTGAAAGGCCTTGTTGTAGTCACTTTGTCCATCCATTCATCATACATCTTCAAACTTTTTAAATGGAGGACGTGAGTGCAGGCTACAGAGGACAGGCTACAGAGGGATACAGAGAATTTGAATGCAATTTACATCAGTAGTTTTAATAGAAGATGTGACTACAAGACAGAGGGACAGAGCCAGTTTGTATAGACATTTGAGTGAAAGATTAATTTATACAGAAGATTTTAGTGCAACTGTACAGGGGTAGTTTTAGTCCAGGATTCAGGGGCACTACAAGAAAGATACAGGGGCACTACAAGACAGATACAGTGGCAGTTCAGATAGAGAGGATCTGAGTGCAACATACAATTTCAGTTTAAAGTCAGGATTGAAGTCAGAGATGCTGTGTCAGTTTATAGAGAAGATGTGAATGCAGGATAAAGAGGCAGCTGATGCTGGGGATGTGACAGTGGAGCAATCCTCCCATTCTACTATCCCAGGTTGCCACTTGATATTCTCTCCATATATCCCATAGTATCCCCCAGGGTGCTATACAGAAACACAAGGTGGACATCTGACGTGCTCACAGACATGGAATGGCAGGAGAATGGCTGACCTTGTGAGGATTATTGCCTCTCTCTCTGTCAGTTTGTGGGTCTGTCTCATCACTTATGTTGTGTAAGAATTAAAATAGATGACACTGAAAGATCAATATGAATTAGGAATAGGAAAAAATGTGAAGTGACCAATAGATGACATTAGACAATTGTCAATGTGGCAGTTCAATCTGACCACCAGATGTCATGTATGTAGACATTCATGGTCTTTTGACTCCTTTTCTGGTAATGACAAGCTATTTATCAAAAATCATTTTTGAAATTGTCTCCAATGACCAAGGAAAATAAATAACCTTACAAATTAATGATAAATATTCTTGTTTTTTGCAGCAAGAAGAGCACACTGAATCAGAGAGCAAGAAAGATAAACTTCAAGACACTATAGATGGTTAGTGTTTTATATCTCATAATATTATATAAAGGTAACATATATATATAACCCTGATCCGTCAGGCAATGTCAGCTCATAGCGCTTGATAGTAACCAGGAATTCCAGGGTCTCAAGGCAAATGTTCTACCAATAGATTTACAATTGATGGAATAAATGTATTCTGGATTTGCAATATTTTTACTCAGAATTACCATGGATATATAAAAAATGTGAAGTGACCATATATTTATATTTATATTTATATTTATATTTATATTTATATTTATATTTATATTTATATTTATATTTATATTTATATTTATATTTATATTTATTAATTTTATTTATATTTATATATTTATTCTGAGTCTCTGATCTCAAATAAATATATAAAACACAGATGACACAGTGATTTACATAAACTTGGAACATCACATTGTATTTGTGTATTTCAGAGTTGATGAAGAAGTTGGCTGCAAGTGATGTCACTTCATCCACCCTCAAAACAGAGGTACAAGATCTCAAATCTCAACTTGCAGGTAAGTTTATCAAAACTTCCAGTTGTCCTTTCACTCCTATGGTCCCGCGATCAATTCACCTCTCTGAATCTCTGGTGTCTTTTATCAAAGATATATGCCAAGAATAAAAATCAATTTTCAGTGTAAAATTTCTGATAGATAGGTTTTCATAAAGCAAGTGCACAGACTCTCACTTTCTTATTTTATTTGCCAGATGTGACTCATATTTATTCCGGAGGAATTTCTCATTATGGTTCTCTTACCGTTTGTCTGAAATTCCTGAATTTGTCTTAAAGGGAAACTTTCACTTCTCTGGTACAATTTTGTTGTTTGGAAGAGAATTATAACGCACATTGATTTGTGGGTTCTGTTAATACGACCGCTCAAGAGAAACATGTTTTTTTTTTAGAAAAGTAGCTCTTTTAAATGCACGTGCTGGAAAAAAATTAATGACGTCATCGTGCGGCAATTACCTACTTACATAACTAATTAGTAAACAAACAACAATGCTGCCCAAAAAGCGATGTCACAATTTTCCGTCTTAGAAAACATGGACTATAGAATGGTTATCTTCGTTGGAAAGAACATGAAAAATGTGACATTTTTTGTGTAAAAATCATGACAATCGGGCCAATATTAGCAAAGTTATGACAAGTTTTGTGAAAATTGAAAATGATTGCAGCTCGAGTTGCACGTGCAATAAATCCCGCACAATGACGTCATAGGCACAAATTGCAAGAAATGATCATAATTTATGGGGGTTGCAAGATTAGTTTTAAATGTTGATTGTGTTTCCATGGTTACTGATATAATTATTTTGTCTATGAATTTCAATGTATTTACACATATAGGATCATCTAATAATGTAATTTAGATATTTTATTTTACTAGAAAGTATCTCTTTAACAGTTGAGTATTTTCTGTTCTAGATTTGCAGCGACAACTTGGGGCAGGTGATGAAAGATCCCAGCAGCTGGAAGAGGATAAGAGCAAACTGGTATAAAATATACCTCTATTCTTGTCACAATGAGTCAACCACAAACAAGCTACTTTTTTAATGTTATATTAGACTTAACGTAAATATTGTGCCCTTGCTTTTTCCAAGTTGTTTTCACCAAGGGGTATAAAATAGCCAATAAAACTAATTTTATTTCATGCTTTATATATGATTATCAATTCATTCCAATTTGATTCTGAGCTGGATTTTACTTTAAGACATTAACTTTATTATTTCTGATATAACAAATAAAACAACCACCACTTAAAAAAGAAGAATTAGACCAAATGCTTGTGAGGAAATGTTTTTTTTTTATCATATTTACGTAATGCTTGGAATCATTCAGGGATGAGTTGTATGCATTGTGATTGATTTGTCCCACTATACAGATTATGCCAGTACAGATTTACTAAAACTAGCTTGTAAGCCAGATGAAATCAACAAATTAATATAATAAATGAATGTACTACATATGGTAAAGCCGCATTTTGAAATCAGGCAATTTCACGATTTGAGTTTGAAGTTTTTGATTAATTTGCTGCCATTCTAAATGCTTAAATGTGATTTATAGTGTAGTTCACTGATGCGTCTTTTTAATTTGTAAACTGTGCGTAATTTTATGTTCAATGTGATTTTATGTTCTGTGTTGTGATGTGTAGAGTGAGTGCTTTGCTTTCAGTGAGTGATCTCTTTTTGGGGGGATAAATGTCTCACTCTCAAAATGAGCCAAACCCATCATCCTTCTCTTTTCCCTTGCTTATTCAAAACAAATCTGACAAAAGAATTACATTTTATATTGAATAAGTCAAATCTGCCTCCTATTATTTCAGGCTTTTATGGATTTTTAGAAGTTTTAATTTAATCACAACTATTTACTAAGATGATCTAAACAAATACATGCAGCAATTGTAATAACATGGAATTGGCCAAAACATTCTCGAATGATATTCTCAGTGGCATCATTATCATGTCTGTGTTCATGCCCCTAGGTATCTGTGTGTACTGTAAATGTTTTGTCAGTGATAAGTGTTATATTCACATCCCGTTCGTTGCACAATATAAGTTTGAAGCCAGTGGATGATATTTGTGACAACCAAATATTTCTGCATTTTCTTTCTCAAAGGAGCACCAAATCTCAGAACTGATGAAACATTCAGGGGACAGCTCACAGCAACTCACATTAATCAACGAGCAGCTCGTGGACAAGGATAGGTTAGTGTTCAAATCATGACCACCTGTCATGGCCGCCATGACAACAGGTCACATGACTGCACTCAAGCCTTGTGATTGGCTCTCACAAAACACAATCTATAAAGAGTCATTTTCACAGAACACTAACCACCGAAAGTAACAAAACAATTCCTTTCACACCAAGTATTCTTCTAGAAAGCTGTTCTTCAAAAATGTTTCTAAATATTAATACACATACTGTCTTTCAGAATGTGAATCTGTTCAGCTTTGCTTTTCTGACTTCTACAATTTCTGCACTCATCACAAGGCTTTTAAATACTTTAAGACTAAGTCAAGAGCTTTTGTTGTTCAGCTTGCAAAATCAAATGTTTTCTTCAAAGAGTGGAAAACATTAAATGATTAATTATCTCAACTTTGTCTGAATTTGTTATGTGCCAAAATATTATTTTGCTTAAACTGTCATCTTATAGATTTTAAGTTCAATTATGATTAAGTAAATACTGGTTAGACTGTAAGAAATTTGGTGTTAGAAAAAACCTTCCCGTTATATTATTTTTTTGAGCACAGCAAGGTGTTTTTAAATTTGCCAAAATGTATGGGTTCCTTTGCACTTTAATCCTAAATGCCCTTTCCTACTTACTTTTCCCTTCTGTGTGTGGGCTTAAAGAGGGACCCTGTTTCAGAAAAAAAAACAATAACTAGTCGTTAAATATAATATATATCAATGGAAAGCTTTTTGTCCACAACTGAGCAGGGTCTCTGAAATATTTGAGCGAATAGAAAATATTGTAGTTCATTATTTTGCTTATTTTGATAATTTTTCCTTTTTACCACTTCTGTTTGCTGTGAGCTTCTAATGAAAATTATATTTAAATAGATTGTATATCTTGTAGAGTAGTTGATATGTTGTAAAGGCCAAATGGTTGATTATGCACATGTGTGTTGATACAGAAAAGATAAATACATATATATATATATCTCTCTATATCTATTAAAAAAAATCTTGGTTTTATTCTATAGATAAATATACAAAGTGTGTGGCTGTTGAATGATGTATGGTTGCTTGTTTGATGATTTCAGATAATTCATGAACTAATTAGTCTCCTAATTTGTAATTTATATAAAAAGATGAAGAATGTAATGAATCAAACTTATTTAAGCATTATGGACATTGAATTTGCGTATATACATATGTTACGTTTTGTATAAGTTTTATCACATGCCTGATATGAATTTAATGATCTGTGTTGGCTAAATGTAATTCTGATTTTAAATTAAGATAATGCTAGTCTTTCAAAATAGATCTTGCAAGAAAAACCTCCGTGCACAGATGTCATGATATTTCTTACAGAAAACTCGCGGAGCTGCAGGCCGCCTTGTCCGATTCTACACAAAAGGTTGGAAAGCTCAACGAAACAATTGAGCGCATGGGGGAGGAGAGGGAGAGGGAAACGGAAGTGCTACTCGGCAAACACCAGGAGGATCTCAAGTCATTTCAGGAGAGACTCGATGAGGCAGTGAGTAATAATAACCTCTCTGTAGTTAAGTAATTGAAATAATACTTAGGGTGGTATCCAGAGACAAAGAAACCTGAGGAAATTTAGTTGACAAATTTTATCACTTCTCTTTGCTATAAATTTTATTTATCACTTTTGTTTGCTATAAATTTATCATATATATTTTAATGCAAATTTTATCACTTCTCTTTGCTATAAATTTATCCAAAAAATATGTCACTGAGGCATTTGGTATTTTCAAACATTTGAATGATATTGTAGCAATCCAGTGCAGACAAAGCCACTGCCAAACTCAATAAAGCCAAAGAGCAGCATGAACAAGAACTGGGAGAGGTCAATGCACGCAAGGATGGGGAGGTGGCCAACTTAAAAGAGCAACTTGCAGGGGTGGAGACCAACCTACAGTCACAGGTCAATGTCATGGAAGAGGTCAAGGCCAACGTGGAGCAACTTAACACAGATAAAGAAAATCTCAAAGTAAGCACAAGGTTTTCTTGGTTGAATTGTGCAGACTCAATAAAAATATAATGATAGTAAGGTCAATCTGAGATTCCTCAGAATTCTTATTGCCTGCCATGTAAAACAAAAATTATGTACCATTGAATAAAATGAAATATTTCTTTTCTGTCTACAGTTTGAGAAAGAAAAAATAGAGAAGCAGCTAAAAAAATCAGAGTGTGAATGTGAAGCAGTCACTGCGGAGCGGGACTCAGCCCTGGTAGAGAAACAGCAACTCCTGGAACAGCAGCAAAGTGTCCTCACAGAGAAGGGGTCCACAGAGGAAAGGGTACAGAAACTCATGGCAGAAAACCAGGCACTTCTCACAGAGAAAAATAAGGTGGGCACCCACTGCATTCACCACAAAAAATAAATAAACACAGGATTTAAGCCCATTTTCTTATTTGCAGTGATGAAAGTCTTCAGGAAATAACCTGAATTCAATAACCTGAAATCAGGTTTTTTCTTCAAATGTGAAATTCAAAATGGTCTGAACTCAGTCTGAAACATCCAAAATGACATTTTTGAAAGGGGGTAGGGGTATCTTCAGGTTAATTTTTAAGGGTTTCGGGTTTTTTCCTGAATGCTGACTTTCATCACTGTATTTACATTTTTGTTGATATATTAGATATGTTTTTATTATCAGGCTGAAATGGTTATATATATAGAGGTTGTGATTTGTTTTTCAGCTTGCTGAGTCAGAAAAGATGGAGATCTCGGCCAAGGAGAAGCTGCAGCATGAGAAAGATGAGATTGCCAGGGAGAGGTCTGAGGCACAGGCTAGTGCTCAGGAAAAAGGACTCAAAATACAGGATCTACAACACGAGGTACCTTGGCACCACTAGTCTTATACCTTTGCTCCTGGTGTGAATGTTTAAAAATATTATCTATCATCAATAATAAAACCATTTGTAATTCTTTAGAATCAGCAAAACGTTTTATTTGGATTGTATTTCTAATTTAAGGTTGAAAAGTTACGACATGAGTTGGATTCACAGCAGCAGAAGTTAGTACAGACACAGCAGGATACACAGATACAATCAGATGGAAAGGTCAAACAACTCATAGAGAAACTGTGAGTAATATCATTCCTGCATGCATGTGAATATGTGTCTGTTGTCAGGAACCTGCATCATCCATCCATTTATCTGACTATTAATGCAGTTTTTCCCAGCTGTACCTCAACAGCTTTAAATGACTGGGACTTGAAATTTCAAATACAGCACAACATTAGGGATTGGGTGTGTCCTACGTTTTTTAATAGATTTTACCATTGACCTTAGCAGGATAACTTTAATCTTTGTTCCAGCTTAGTGTGCAGAGTGGTCATCTTCAGTAGCAATTTATGTTTCATAAATACATAAATCTTTTATACTGAGAGAGCAATTTAGGTTTCATAAATACTTTACTCTTTTAAACTGAGAGAGCAATTTATGTTTCATAAATGCATTACTCTTTTATATTGAGAGAGCAATTTATGTTTCATAAATACATTACTCTTTTATACTGAGAGAGCAATTTATGTTTCATAGATACATTACTCTTTTATACTGAGAGAGCAATTTATGTTTCATAAATGCATTACTCTTTTAAACTGAGAGAGCAATTTATGTTTCATAAATGCATTACTCTTTTAAACTGAGAGAGCAATTTATGTTTCATAAATGCATTACTCTTTTATACCTGGAGAGCAATTTAGGTTTCATAAATACATTACTCTTTTATACTGGGAGAGCAATTTAGGTTTCATAAATACATAAATCTTTTATACTGAGAGAGCAATTTATGTTTCATAAATGCATTACTCTTTTATATTGAGAGAGCAATTTATGTTTCATAAATACATTACTCTTTTATACCTGGAGAGCAATTTAGGTTTCATAAATACATTACTCTTTTAAACTGAGAGAGCAATTTATGTTTCATAAATACATTACTCTTTTATACCTGGAGAGCAATTTATGTTTCATAAATACATTACTCTTTTATACTGGGAGAGCAATTTAGGTTTCATAAATACATAAATCTTTTATACTGGGAGAGCAATTTAGATTTCATAAATGCATTACTCTTTTATACTGGGAGAGCAATTTATGTTTCATAAATACATAAATCTTTTATACTGGGAGAGCAATTTAGGTTTCATAAATACATTACTCTTTTATACTGGGAGAGCAATTTAGGTTTCATAAATGCATTACTCTTTTATACTGGGAGAGCAATTTAGGTTTCATAAATGCATTACTCTTTTATACTGGGAGAGCATATTACATGTAGTTTGGTTGGTTTCTTGCAGAGAAGTGAGTCAGCAGGCATCAATAGAGTGGGAGCAGAGATACCAACAGCTTGAAGGAGAGAAAGATGCTCTCAGAATGGAGGCTGCCAAAATCATCTCAATTACTGCAGAAAAACAACAGGTACGACCAATACTGTGTTATAGATATATCAATTGTTCATGAAATATTAATGGCTACAATTTTTTTTTAAATAGTCATAAAACATGGTTTTACCTTGTAGTAATTATGAATGGAGGCGCAACGGCTGTTATTTGCACTATGGCGTCATAGCAACGCATTGTTTCACACAATGGATTCAAAATCCTTTGATCCTATCATAGTTGCCAACTTCAGAACAGTGAAAAATTGAAGATTCATATTTAAAAAAAATAAATTGGCCAAAGTTTTATTGAAGTATTATACCACATTTTGGTTTAATTTTTTAAAAGAAAAATTCAGAATAGTTGCTATTTTGAAGCTGGCAATACCATCCACTCAAAATTACTTCAAATAAATCCGTTCATTTCTGTTCTGATTTCTTCCATAATAGATATTAAGAAAAAAAAGAAAGATACATCTTCCAAACCTTTTATTTTTTATACATGTTCATAAAAAATGTGTCACTATTCATATTACTTCTTAAAAACTTTCAAAACAAAACATATATTGGCAGGGCTATAAATTACATTTTCTGATAGTATTTTTTTCACTGAACAACGTGGTATATTTTTCTAAACTGCCAATTTATGGGACAATATTGACCTGTCATCGCTCATCCCAGCCTTGAATGATAACCTCTCTGATTGAAATATTAGATAAATTTCTCAATAGATCTTTTCAAAATTATTTAGCCAAATCGAATCGTATTTTAACAAAACGTGATACCATGTCGTAAGATTTACGTGTGATTCTCCAATCTCAAATTGCCAAATGTTGAAAGCAACTCATGGGGGTATTTGTTTACCAGGGTATTGCTTCCTGTCAAACCCAAAGTTGTTGAAATATGATTGTGAGGTAGCAGAGAATGATTAAATGTATTATGAATATCGTTATGAAACAGCAATGTGGTCAATACACAATTACTCATTATCATAAATTATGCAAATTAGCTTCATAAACTTGCTCTGCCTTGTAAGATTTGGCAAGCGTCAAGCAGCATAAACATTTTAGATAATTATTAAAAGATGATGATAAGATCAAGAACATTTTGTAAGTTTAGAAATGTTGGTTTAACACTGGCTTGACTTATTCTTGAAATGTATGAAAGGGTTTGGAGGATGTTTCTGACCTGACCATGAGTTGCTTTCCCCATTATGAAGGCAGAAAGGCTTGTCACATATTAAGGTTGTCAGGATACACGTGGTGCTGATCTTAGATGTGTTAGTATCAGTAGCACAGTAGTCTGATCAAACCCTCAGACATGACCAGTTGGACTTATGGTTAGTTGCTATGACTGGTTGCTATTTCTATTCAGACCACTGAGATGGGGGATCCTTTGATCTTTTGGTGACAAAGCAGTTATGTCTATGGATAGCAACTCTATTTGTTAGATGCTAGCTTTTGAATATTGCCTACAATATACACAGGAGTATAGAATCTTACAGTAATATTTTACGTTTTGTCATATTTTATGTTTTTGTTGCCATCCTTTAAAATTACTAAACCACTTTTTAACAGTGCCTCGTCTTGCATGGTTGTCACAAGGTATCTAGATTATACAACTTTTAAAAGTTAAATTAATATGTTGTAGTATTATTGAAATTTAGAAGCAGAGTATCGTCAATCACTCTCTCAAAATATATTTTCAGTTGGAACATCAACAGAATACATTGATACAGGAGATAGAGGACCTAAAGAAGAGGTAGGTTTATACCTGATGAGTACACCTGCACTTAGACTTCGATTTGGTAAGAAATGAATGCACCCTTTGACCATATAACAGAATATTCATGGTACTTGGGAGTTTATACTTCTGCAGATATATTACTACTTTGGAATCCTTAATTTGATCCCCATTAAACTCTAAACTCTGTGTCTCTTTGTTAATACTAAATCAGATGCTCAGTTACTAACTTATCTTTTTACCTGTTTGGAACATAAGATTTCACTTGTGAGTAACACAAAAATGCTTCTAGTTAGAAGTTTTTTTCTGCACATTTATGTATTAAGAAGTGCAGGTCATGTTAAGTCTTCAAACGTTTTGACATTCTTGCAACATTATTTAAGTGTATGATTCTGGTGAAAAATTTTTATCTTTTGGAACAGCCCAACTAAATCTAGATTATTTACAACTCAATATAAGATTTTGAAATAAAAAACTTCTATTTTCATTTTTGACATGCAGAAATTCCTTTATCTGCCAATTTTATATTTGTTTCTTTTAATTTGAAGAAATAGTTATTGTAAATTCAATGAAAATCATCAAATTGAATAATTATGTTTACTGTGAACTGCAGAAAATCAGAATTATACATACAAGTGATGTGATATTTATTTTATGAAAGAAAATTAGACAATTATGCTAACCCATGAGTTATTTCTTGTTGCTCTACCTATCCTTTGCTCACACCCTCCGGCTGTGGCTATGGTTCTCCACTCTGTGCCACTTGTCTACTTGTGCGCACTCCATTGTGTTGCTATGGTTACCATGGTAAGAGCACACGTCAGCACCGGGGTGAAAACATGGCAAGTCTATTTACAATTTTGCACAATGGCCAGAAAAGTGCAAACTTTATCGTGATAAATTTTATGATTAGAATTCCAATATTTCAATATTGTTCTGTGACTGCATCATATCAATGTGTCGTGTTTGGTATATTTTTTTTCCTTTACAATATGTGGGTTTTTATTATTTAAAGCTTTCAAGATATTAAATCACCAAAACATGAAATATGACCCCAATGAATTGCACACACCAAAAAAACACCCATAAAATATATAGACAGATAAAGAATGGTACATTGGTTACAACAATGTATGCATCTCAGTGATTGCCCATTGCTGTGATTGATCATGCATCATGCATAACATGAGGGCAATACATGATGCTGCCTGGATGTGATTGATCATGCATCATGCATTACATGAGGGCAATACATGATGCTGCCTGGATGTGATTGATCATGCATCATGCATTACATGAGGGCAATACATGATGCTGCCTGGATGTGATTGATCATGCATCATGCATTACATGAGGGCAATACATGATGCTGCCTGGATGTGATTGATCATGCATCATGCATTACATGAGGGCAATACATGATGCTGCCTGGATGTGATTGATCATGCATCATGCATTACATGAGGGCAATACATGATGCTGCCTGGATGTGATTGATCATGCATCATGCATTACATGAGGGCAATACATGATGCTGCCTGGATGGGATTGATCATGCATCATGCATTACATGAGGGCAATACATGATGCTGCCTGGATGGGATTGATCATGCATCATGCATTACATGAGGGCAATACATGATGCTGCCTGGATGGGATTGATCATGCATCATGCATTACATGAGGGCAATACATGATGCTGCCTGGATGGGATTGATCATGCATCATGCATTACATGAGGGCAATACATGATGCTGCCTGGATGGGATTGATCATGCATCATGCATTACATGAGGGCAATACATGATGCTGCCTGGATGGGATGTCATATCTGTAAGGTCAAAATAATACGTAGAGGACTCTCCTCATTGACAGTGTAATATTGTGTATGACTTGTCATGATGTTTGTTGTTTTCACGTGTGTAGACATGTGCTTGTAAGCTTTTTCCAGTAAATTCCAGTGATGTTTTGTTTGTTCCACACTGCATGAAATATTTAATATCAGGAATTGTGGTACTTGAAGTCATTTGAAAGGATTGAGCCCAAATAAATAAAAGCCACGCTGAACAAAGCATGCCATGCTATGCTATTTATCTAATGTCTCGTCTTTTGGTTCTTTTTTTTCTGTGTTATTGGTAAATTAGATCAGTTACCAGATTTATTTTTCTTCACAGTCTATCAAACTTGGTGATTGTTTCATAATTAATTATCAGAACAAAGGAGAAGTTATTAATCATTAAGAAGAAATATCCTGTTTGAATAATAATACTAAGGAAATTATTTTTGATTATCTTTTTTCTGGAAAATGGAAATAAATAAGACATAGAAACAAAGATTAAGGTTCTGTTATTTTCTACATTATGGCATGTCCGACCATAATTGTTTTACTAGATATTTATTAATCTGAAAATCCTATAAAAAAAATTACAGATTCTAATTGTAGTTTGTATCATGCCTGAGCTAAACATTTATATTTTCATTCATATTAAATATTCATGCTATTTGCTCCATGATGAAATATGAAATTATATTTTATCAAATCAAAACTTTTATTATTACTAACATCATCAATGGTTACACATAAATTCATCAGGCAATGATGTATTTGAATGTTTGTAATGCAATTTATGCTGTTCATAAACATTAAAAGATGAATTTGTTTATATAACAGATATTTTTACAAGGCCCATGAGAGTCATATGCCATATATTTTGATTCGCAGGGAAAGTAAACTGTTGGATGATACTGAGCTGGAGCGCAGCGCCATACAGAACAACCTGGAGACTGCCAATCTGCTCCTCAGACAAAGAGAAAAAGAATTGGAACTAGTCAGAAATGAGGTATCTCTGGAATTTTATTTAATTAGACATGAAACTAGAAGCACATGTGCCAGTTACAAATAGTTTGTCAAATGCTCCAAATCTCTTTCATTTGATCTACTTTAAGCATATGTTAAGAAGAAAAGAGAAATATTTTTTCATTTTGAAAAAAATATAACTAATTTTTCTCTTTAACTTTTGGAACTATAAAATTCAAGGAGGCCCACTTAGCTATTGTATAATATGTGTACATATCAAAGCAATGGTTAATTGAAACCAAAAGTAGAATAGGGAGACAAATGACATAATTATGCTTGAATTTTTCACAGTTGAAGATACTTCAAGGAGAGAATGCTCTAATGAAGAGCTACAAGACAACCATGCAGAGTCTTGAACAGGAAAAAGGCCTCCTGGAACAGCGAGTGTCTCAGTTGGAACTGACAGTTGCAGAGTCACAAGCCAATGCTAATGTTATGTCCAACATTGACACAAACTCTGGAGGAGATGCTATCATCTCAACCATTCAGGTACACGATTGACGACACACGTTTGTCTCATTATTGAGTAATAATATGAAAATCTGAAACACATAAAGTGTTGCCATTTGCCTCAATGTTGGGTGCCTTAAGATGTTTGATACAGAATATTGATTATTTTGGTTTCCACCATTTAAGTATAGATATTTCAATGTTTTTAGTCTGACAAGGAGGTAGCAGAAGGGCAGGTAGACTTCTTGAATTCTGTGATAGTCGACATGCAGCGCAAGAATGAGGAATTGACGGCGAGACTGCAAGCCATGGAATCTGGAGGGGTGGTCAACGGCAGCGCAGAGTACGGCTTTGAAGATGACAGGTCAGTACAGCTTTAATGGGGTTGATCCTTGGCAATAAATGTGTTGTGTATTTTAATCCACATTTAGTTATCCCTTCGCTTACTATATGACTAGTGGTCAGTGTAGCTTAGTTGAAAATTTGGCACATATTTGTTGTGACATTGTGATGTAACATTGTGGAGTACTTATGTACTGATGTATGTTCTATGTACAGATAGACATATTTCATTTCTGATATAATTGGCTTGCTTCAGACTATAAAATCCTTTGTTAGCATCTATCTAAGATAATGGATCTTGTACTGACTGCTGACTTTGGCCAGTGGTTCTTAATTTTGAGAGTTTAAACCTAAATGGTTTGACAGATAATAAATATTTGTGGAGCAAAAATAACTCCTTTCAACCCTTAGCCAAATCAGGTACGTTCTTGTAAAGTAGGGGCTACTTGTATTATCTGAATCTGAATGGGTTAGATAAAATACTTGATGAAAAGCTCTGGAGTCTGGGGCTTTGCACAGGATCCTTTGAGAGATTAAATTTGTCAGCTATCAGAACTGAGTGAAGAATATTAAAATTGAAGATGTTGATAATTAAACATCTTCAATAAAAAACATTACCTCCTCAAGTCAGTATATGAAATGAAGTTCATTTGGATCAAAAGAAATATTATCTTCAATAAAAAAACAATATCTCCTCAAATCAGCATAGGAAATGAATTCATTTGGATCAAAAGAAATGTTATGTGGAATATAATATTACCAGTGTTGTGAAAATGTCAGAGTAACAGAAGCTGATTGCTGTTCACAGGGTGAAGTGGAAATCAGATTTCTGACGGAGCAGTCAGTATATGTATATATATAAATATCTCTATCATGCCTTAAGCTAGTATAACATCACTAGATTATACTTCTCTCATATGAATAGAATTTGTTGCATCTGGTGTCAGTAAAGTGCAAGTGGTAAAATGATTAAGCCCCTGCTTCAGCAAAGGCATAGAGTTTCTGGGAAATGTTAAAAATAAATTAAAGGTTTCTCGTTCATTGATCAGCCTCTCTATAGTTAAGGACATTTAAAAATCCACATACTTTAGGGGGAAAATTTGGGATAAAGTTAAAATTGGCGAAATATTTACTGCACCAGACCCTTCACCATTGGCACACACACATGCACACACTCTGATGGAGATTGGAACCACAACCATGAAAATCTTTTAATATAATGAAATATCGTCAAAGTAGATATTTATTACTGCAGAAATATTAATTCTACCCAACATCGTAATGATCATTTTGTAGTTTTTATTTTATTTTAGAATGAATAAATCAGTAAAAAGGAAATTTCCTGAACGATCAGTTTCTTCTGAATTGTCCATGATATATGTAAAGCAAGGTCATTCATTGAACCATCAGTTTCTTCTGAATTGTCCATGATATATGTAAAGCAAGGTCATTCATTGAACCATCAGTTTCTTCTGAATTGTCCATGATATATGTAAAGCAAGGTCATTCATTGAACCATCAGTGTCTTCTGAATTGTCCATGATATATGTAAAGCAAGGTCATTCATTGAACCATCAGTGTCTTCTGAATTGTCCATGATATATGTAAAGCAAGGTCATTCATTGAACCATCAGTGTCTTCTGAATTGTCCATGATATATGTAAAGCAAGGTCATTCATGAACTTTCC
The DNA here is from genome assembly GCA_949316495.1 of Amphiduros pacificus. Classification (NCBI taxonomy): domain Eukaryota; kingdom Metazoa; phylum Annelida; class Polychaeta; order Phyllodocida; family Hesionidae; genus Amphiduros; species Amphiduros pacificus. The sequence goes on along the minus strand of OX439001.1, from coordinate 48,692,358 downwards.
ACCTTCTTGCAATCTGAGGTCGACGATATAAGTGGAAAAATATACACATCAGGCTGTATAGCTGCCTGATGTTACAAATATTCTGGCAAAATATTATTCAGTGGCCTCTCAAAAAAGTAGCAAACATGCTGTATGGGAGTGGGCATCTTTAGGCAATCTCAGATTGCAGTTTAATAGCAACTTCTCACTTAGTTGCTTTAGATATGCTTCTGGAAGGCTTGGGGCACAGTATGTGTATTAGAAATTGCATAATTACTGAGATAATGAAGTCTGGAAATATGCTCTATAATTGCTGTCAGTTAAGATGTACTAAAATCTCTCTTTTCAAATTCGTCCCATCATTGACATAGACAAAGAAAAGACAATGATGTTATTTGATAAATCTTAATTGTTCTTTGCTCTGAGAACGATTTTTTAATACAAGGAAAAATATAGTCTTTGAGAAAATGCCGAGTGGGAATGACAGGTTTTTAAAACACAAATTCATTTAAGATTAGACTTATAAAAAGGTAGAGTGGCAGTGGAGAAACAAGACTATTTTCCTGGCCTTATATACACACCTATTATAAGATATCTACAACTCTTTTTAGATGCATGGAAACCCACAAATAACACAATTAAGTCACATATTGCAAAGTGTAATGTAAACAATACCAGTGAGGGAAATAACAAAGACAACTGATTTTTTAAAAGAAAGAAAATTATATGACAAAATATGTTTGATGTTTTCTAGTGATTCATCAAACCGGAAGCCAGCACCGCGCTTGTTCTGTGATATTTGTGACATGTTTGATGTACATGACACAGATGACTGCCCGGCTCAGGCCATGTCTGACAGCCCGCCTCCAAGCAACTACCACGGAACCAGGCATGAGGAAAGGCCATACTGTGATATATGTGAAGGTAGGCTTCATCCTCCCCCAACAACCCTTAGAACAAGAAAGATTTCTTAATAAAGAAACTATACTGTGCTCTTAAAAACAATAGTATTTACACACTTACACTGCAGGTTTTTATTCTCCTGCAGAACAAAAGAATCATATATAAATTTATTCTGTTTTTTTTTATTAAAAATTGTTCATTACCTTTTTACATTTTATATATTTTGTTAATTTTAGATTGAATGCATTACTAACAAAATGAAAAAAGATTTTCTTTTTTGGTTTAACAATAACAATATTTTTAAGACCATCTACGCTACTAATCTATACAATTAAGACATGTAACTTTAACTGGAATCATGGTTTTAGTCTAAATAGACTCAATAGACTCAACTATTTTGTTAAAATACGTGTTTTGTTAAAATACAATTCATATTTATCTGAATTACAATATCAAGTGAAAATTTCCTTTCTGAATTTGACATTTCAAAATCTGTACCATTTGTCACATTTTCCTCTGTTTAATCAAACTAAAATATTTCCAGCAGAATTATGATAATTTTTAATATTGAGTTTGATCAGTATTTTGTTATATTTATTTTTCATTATATTTTATCCCTTCAGAATAGAAAAATATTTTACAGTCATGTTGCTTTGGTTGAAACATTTCAGTATATTTTGTTTACTGGGGGAGGCACTGACGTCCTAATGGAGCATAAGCTAATTATCAATGAAATATTAATATCTTGCTTGTTGGTAACAGAATAAAACTTAACGAACAAGTAAAAGTTAAAATATGACCCTAACATTGGGCCACACACTGTGGTGCACTTGATTAAATCACAAGCACCAGCTCATCTGTGGTGATCCAAAGGTCATAGGTTTGATTATGGCTTGGCTGTGCCAGAATTGCACAGGTAGGTTGTCCTCTCAAAACCTGCTACAAATCAATTCAGTGAGGCAGACTTATATGCCACAAGTAGGTTTTGTCATTGTATGACTGAAAATCAAAATAAAATTGAAAGTGATCTAAAACCCTACACACACCCTAATGTCAAAAGATACATTAAACCCAGTTTTGATAATCAACATATTGAATCTTGCCACCAAAATTAGACTGTCACACAAACTCTGGACTTCTTTAAGCACCTATGATGGATGGATCTCTCAAAATCATTCTTAAAGAAGTCTCACATGAAATCAGATTTTCATGCACTTTTCCCTGACCTACTATAAATGTTAGTACCCTGAGATTTAAAATAAAATATTACTTTTAATTTTATGACTGTATGAAATTTTATGTCACGTAAAAGTAGATGAAATTCAAATCGTCCATTGATCACTTTGAATGCCTTGTAAATAAACAATATACTTTGTCAATAAACCTGTGGTCTTGTGTGAACACCTAGTAGGCAAAGTTTTGCTTACCATAAGGTACCTTCAGATTAGGATACACAAGCCCCTTTGTGTAAAAGTGTACAGGCTGGTACAGGCTGAACACCCCCCCCCCCCCCCCCCCCCCCCGACCTGCAGAGGTCAAGGTCACTTGCTTGAGTACAAGCTACCAGCACTACATAATTATCTTTGGCTGTCCTTGATGAAAGAAATTTGTGTTTGAAGCTCACATGAAATCACATTTTCCTTATATACTATAAACGTTTGCACCCTAAGCTTTAAGATCAAATATAAGTTGTGTGTGTGTTTTTATATTTCTATGTAATTATCTGTAACCTCCCTGATTTCATGCAAGCTTTAGAAAAGCATGACTCAATAACTCCTTCTTGAATATTTTAATACAGGATCCTGGTTTTGAATGCAGATTTCTTCCAGTGTCGGCATAAGATTCACAGAAAAGCTTTAAGGTTTTAAAGGGAGATCTCTATTCCTTCTGTGTTGTCCTTGAAGCCTCATTCTCCCTTCTCTGTTTAATTTAGATATTACAGCCCATGATTGTTTTAACTGATGGTTTTTTTCTGAGGAGTGAGAAAACAGCACATGGAATAATAAACTTGATATACATATCAATGTTTGCATAAAAGGGTACAATATAGAAAAGGATTATTTACTGACACCCGATGTATTTGTTTTCTGTTTTCAGTGTTTGGTCACTGGACGTCTGATTGTGATGATGAGCAGACCTTTTGAGGTCAAAGGTCAAGTAACCATCAGGAAAATAGATAATTGGTCTCTGGAACAAGGATCCTTATGACAGTTCAATTATTTAAAGTGACATCTGCATCAACATGACAAGCTCCCTGCATGTTATTAAATATGCATATTTGTTATAGAAAGAATTGTGAAATTATTCCAGTTTTTATACATCAATTTATAAAGAAAGGAATCATGCTCGAAAAAAAGCTAACCTCAAAAGATATTAACCAAACAGTGGCCATATCAAAAGACCTGCTAATTCTCAGAAGCTTGATGTTTAGACTGCTTAAGTATGGTATCAAGCACTCGTGTCAATGTGATGTGAAGATATAACCAGGAAAAACATTGTTTCAAAAGGAAGGATGTATTTTGGTCAGTGCTGTTTCTCAAGAAGGTTTTGAGGTAAATGCCTCAATCAAAACTGTGTGGGCAGAGAGCAAGCAAATACGATTATCCACTACCACCCCATGCCATGTTGCCCATGTCATGAACCCATAGTGCTGTAATAAATGCTGGCATAACTAACCATACGTGTGCCCATACTTGTGATGGCTTTTCTGAAAATAAATGATGGTATTTGTATATGTGGAGAGAATATATGTAATATATTGAGTAAATGCAGTGACTCTGATGCTGCTAGATAAATTATTTTACAAGATAAGATGTACACAGTTATTGTATGGGTTGTGCCCATAATATATGTTTGATCGTATAAGCTGCATTCTCATATACTTCTTGCTTATGATGGACCTTGTTCATAGCTACTTTGCATTGTTTGGGGTTCATTACAGTATAAATTGGAGAGAGTTTGGTCAAACAATACCTGGTAGTTTTCAGTATACATTAGCTATGTATGTGAAAAAAAAATTATAAAAAGATTACTTTTCTTAATAAAAGCATAAGATCTTCCTAAAAAAGATTACTTTTGTGAAAAAAAGCATTAGATCTTCCTAAAATTGGTTAATTCCATATTTATTTTTAAATTTACATTAATGAATAGGAATAGTTGTAGATTTATTTAATGCCCTTTGTCTACTTTCCCTGAGAGTTTAAACTTAAATGCTTAAACTTCATATCAGAATGCAGTTTAAAATACACCTGAGGAACTTGATTGAGATATTCCTTTTCCATGGAGTTTCCCAGATTAAAGGTATGCCTGGTGTTGCAATGTAAGATATTGTACATATTGTTTCATATTTTGTATATTATTTCAGGGATGACACCCTCATGTCTTTGTAAAGATAATTATACAAAGCTCCTTAAGGTTTTGTAGGCTTATAACATTAATATTGGGTGCTTTGGTCACAAATGCACCTTTTTATTATATAAAAATGAGAAAGGCACAAATAACTACAAAAATAGGTGCTAGATACTTTTATATATATAATTGTTATTGTATAAATTCACATGCTATTGCTGATTGGTGCAGTTGGTATATCAGGATTAAAGAATTAAATGCTCTGCATCAAAGTATGTCAAACGTTTGGAGGATATTCTTACATTAATTCAGTAATAGGTTTCTTAACTCAAAAACCCTATAATTGTCTTTTGAAACTGACCACAGCTGAACCTTTTTGAGCTCAGACATATTTTTAAACCACAGAATTTATCAAAACTCTTCCTTGAAATATGCATAGTTGAATATGCATAGTTGTACATATTGAAATAAAATTCTTAATTTTTTGGAGCAGTTTAATGTATTGGATGACAAGTTATTCATGATATTGTGATAGAACCTGGCATAAAGAATTCTTGTTTCTCACCAAAATATTTTTTTTAAATATCAATAAGACTTCTCCAACCCAAAGTCAATTATTCTGTTGAGAATATAAAACTTGAAGGAGTTGCATTGTGTAAATCATAGTTTAGAAAATTTATCATTTCACCCCTCCTAAATAATATGAGAAACCAGGATTTTGGGCCCAATTTGGCATATTCTTGTACAGCTTTCTATATATTAAAAGGGAAAATGTATAATTATATAAATGTTTGTATTGTACAGTGTCACATTTTGTACAGATCATGATCCATTGAGTTTTTGTATGAGAATGTACTATCAGATTCCACCGGATATGTAAGCATGTTAATATTATTTTGGGGGGAGGGGAGGGGGATAAATTTATACCTGAAAGATAACATATTAATGCAATCAGTGCATCTCATAAAACCTCATGCAAAATGATGATTGCAGTGAAATCTTTCAGAACTTATGTGGAATTAAAGAACAAATGAAGACTTTAATAGTATGAGTTACTAATCACACAAGTATTATGATGTGCATATTTCTTAGCAGATAATTGTCTTTCTTGTGGAGAAAGCATTTTTACAGGTTTTGATACGATTCTGTTGAATACTGTGCCTCGCAAAGTGGCTTCATTCATAGCCATATGTTATATTATCCTGCAAAACCTAATCTACTTTTCAACAGGGTTTGTAAAGAGTTGTAAAATAAATGTAGTTTAATGTCATTTTGCATTTCTTGAGAACAGAATTTTAAGAGAGTTTTAAAATAAGGACATCTTAGTGAGTGTTTAATGATTAATTTTTTTCATCTCTGAAGTGATCTTTGAATGGGTAGATAGATAAATAGAATGGATATAATGTGACTATTTTATATGAATGTGTGCCAATGGAGCATGACTTGGCAGGGTAGTCCTAAGGAAAATTTGTTAATGGTTACCGGTACTTTGAGTCGAATTTTCAAAACAAGAGTAGGACTCACACAGATCAGATAATCGTTAATGCTTGGCCTTATGTATTGGGTAATGAAATACTAGTAGCAATATTGTCAATATTTACAATGAGAATTAAGCATTAAAATGACTTCCCTAATCCATTATGTGTACAGTGGAGCCTCGAGGCCATCTAATGTGCGTTTCCCGGACATGCTCTACTATCTGCAAAGTGTTAAATTCTTTTCTTTTTTTTTTTTCTTTTTTTTAATCTTTTTTTAATAATCTTTGGAAAACTGCTGTCATTTCATCCTTCCAAATTATTGTTGCAAGCAAAATTCCTGATTTATGTAAGTATGATGTAAATATGTAAATTTATCTTTTCTCTAAATTATGATTGCAAAATGGAGGAAATAATCATATGAAAAGAGCACAGAAGATATTTTTTTGTGCACCTTGGGAAAGTTTGGAATAAATAATTGTACAAGTTCGTACTAATAAAATGCTAATTTCTGAAGCTTTTATCATAAATTATGTAATTTCATAGCATGTGCATTGAAGTTCAAATCTGTGTATTTGAGATAGGATAATATCTTTCATGTTAAAAAAAGATTTTTTTACTCAGTGCACATATAATTTTATCTGCTATAACATATTACCAAAATTTCTATTTTTTCTTTTCAATAACAACTAATGTAAAAATGTCAAAAGAGGATAGAAAAAGGATCTTGTGAAGTTTTTGAATTTCTAAAGTTCTATGTCTTTTAATTGCACCTTATATATTGAAATGTTTAATGAATACAAAATACGAGCTAAATATTTGTAAGCCTAAAATACAGTAATGTCAATTCTCAATGGATATCAGGTTTTTCATGTCTTGCATGTAAAATGGTGTAATATAATCAACATTTGGACAGTTGTAAATGAAATAAAAGTGATTTATGATTTATATTTAATACAGTAGTTTGTTCCAGTTTTATTAATGCCTCATATTTAGCCTTTTACACATTATGGATTATGTTCCTATCTACAAGCTGCATCTTGCAGACATTCTTATTTGTGACTTTTTTTTGTTAGCACCATATTGTCTCTTAACATGCAAAATTAAACATTATGAACCCCTTTCCCATATCCCATGCAGTCCATTAAACTGCTTAGTATCACTTTTAATAATAATGTGCACTTAAACACATCACCATTTTAAAGTTCCTGTCCATTTATCTCAAAATTATAGTTTTAGATTTTTTATAATGTGTATATAAGTAAGGCATCTTTTTTGCGAAACAAAAACAATGTCACTGGATTTCAATCTGGCATACCATGTCAAGTTGAAAACACGATGGAATAAATTGTAATCTATGCTGTTAGATAATATCTTGATGATGTGAGAAGACCGAGGGTCAGACAGAGTGACCAAGACTAGAATTGGACCCTGCCTTCATCCATGTTATCTTGTAGACAAGTATGGTGAACCCCACAATTTTTTATTGTTTTTGCCAAATAATGTTCAAGGGGGGCTTAATAAGTTTCTTAACATTTTGACTGCAAATTTGAAATTATGTTTGTTGGTGTAATAAATCCTCATAATGTCTGCAAATTTTTAATTATGTGTGTTGGTGTAATAAAACCAAGCCAATATTTTTATTGCAATAAATGATTTCCAAATTTTACACCAAGCTGTGTAATATCAGAAATATTCTTATCTATTCATTGCCAAATAGATAAGGTGCAATTGAACAGAGTTTGTGATTGTTTTTCATATGTTTAACAGTAACATTTTATTGGAATGGGCAAGGAGAATCTTGATTGTTTGGTTATAAGGCAATTGTCAGTTACGTTTGATGTCAGAATGTTTTAAGCACTTATTGTAATATATATGCCGTTTCTGCCTTAACCAGTAGGATGGATGTACTGCATAGATTAGCTAAGGCAGCATAATACAACCATTTGTTGTTATCAGGACTGAAACTAGATCATATGGTAACCTTAAGATAAAGTAATTGCATTGATGCACTACAGTGCCTCTTCTGACAAAGTTTTCACAGGGTATCTAGTTTTGATTGCATTGAAACTGAAGAGGTACATTATAATTGATGTCTGAAAAGAGCGTGATATTAATACTAGCCTTTGAATATACATTTAAACCTCTCAGAGGCAGATGGGTATTATTTAGTTCACAGGTTCACCACGGGAAGTGACAGCATCAAATGATCTGGGTTCTGGGGAAAGTTTGAGGCTTTCTGATTATTTTAACATTGAATGAGGGTTGAAAGAGGATGTTATTGTGCAGATCTTTATTTATCTTTATGGCATCAACAAAGCTTATGAAATGAGAGAGTGATGTTCTTCTTTAATTCTGTCGTGAAACAACTGAATCCGTGCATACAAATACACATGTATACAAGACAAGAGCACAAAGGACACTTTAAATAATGTACAAGCAAGAAAATTTACGTACTTTTTGCATGTGTATATTCTGTTATCAAACATCTAGGTATGAAATATATATTCCTATAATTGATCACCATACTTGTGAAACTAACACATCTGGCAGTTTGGACATGCATGAATATTAAATCTAGGTATCAATATTTCTATCGAATAACTGTCTGTCGTTGTCAAAGTTAAATGTTGCCAAAGTTAAATAGGGTTAATATTCAGACAATGGTTGCACAACTGTAGTGATTTCATGAAATAAAGATAGATTTCTGAAGAGTGATCTGCAGACGCCGTGATCTGCTGAGCGGGGCATGCATGGTCTGTCTCCCTGTTAAGCAATATCGTGATCTGCTATACGTACTATTGAAAGTAATGAAAAACCCAAACAAACAAATAAAAAACAAACAAACAAACTATATATATATATATATATATATATATATATATATATATATATATATATATATATATATATATATATATATATATATATATATATATATATACCATGGTTAGAGAAAAAGATGCACTAACATTATGAATAATATACTATAATCTTTGATATTGATAACAATAAATTAAGGGGAAAATTCTTTCCACAATAGCTTTAACTATTAAAAAGGTAATAAAGAAAAGGTCCGCTTATTCATCATAAAATGTTGACTTCAAATTCATATGTCGTCAAAGTAATAAGATGAAAGTATTTGTATTTCAGACGCTGTTTATGCATTATTTGTCTTCATCATATATAGCTGCCCTCGATCATATCAAGGATAAAGATTGCCAAAACAAATATGAGGACTTTGAAACACTTGTGATCTCTCCCACACAGAAATATCTATCGAGGTGTGCACATGTGCGATAGCTTAGATTGTGGATGAAGCAATTAGCAGGCATTACATCTAATCTCCTTTACCATCGCCTTTTGTGGCTTTCTATTGAACTTGAAAATAGTAATTAAGTTTTACGTAATATTAGAATCTAACAAAGAAACAAAAATGTCACATTGATAGCTGTGACCCATATAATTTCAACAATCCCTGTAGGATGTATTGTCTAATTAAATTAGTATTGTGCCAATTTGTCCTGGCTTTCTATAGAATTTTAAAAATGCGTTTAAGTTCAAATCAAAACTCCTGTTTCTGGCAATGCGGCGTCTTTGTCGCTTTTTGTAACCCCAGAGTTCACCACGCGGAACAAAATATACACCAATATCATTCACAAAGTTCACATTTAAATGTTATGGTTTGTGTAACCATAAAATATTGATTATCTAACTTGATTGTTTTTTTTTCTACAATAAATAATATGCTACCACTTTCAGAGATTTTGCGTTGATGACCTAAAATAAAGTTGTGTGAAACCGTCAATTTGTTTGACGGGTCAATCCATCTGAGGGGTTCATCCCTAAACGTGAATTCTTGGGACAAGTTCAATCCTGTACATGAATAGATAGAAACCTTTTTGAAAGCTATTTTAAATAACAAAGATGGGGATTCGTGAGAATGAACGAACAAGAATATAGCAAAAAAGGATTTGATGCAGCTATTGTGAAAAGTTGTGAAATACTGATGACTGACCCACAATCCAGCATGACGGTTCTGGAAAGTTTCACTGACGTCAGAGAGAGCTAAATATTGAGAGAAGGTATTAAATATTGGGATGAGCTGGCCTCTGCTTTGTGAAAATTAAGCTAATCGCAAACACCGTCTATCGCGGCGGGTGACATTGTGTAGGTGCATAAAGCCGATAGCTGACACTAGGGTGAAGTGAAGTGTACTTGACATACAGAAACACACACGCTGAGGGCGACTTGTTCAATTATATGAGTCAGCAAAGTCTGTCATACTCACAATACATCGAGGGGAACTAAACGCGAAGGTCTGTTTATATTATCATAGTTGGCAGTCTCCCATCAGTTGGCCATACGTTTTACACCCAGGACAACCATACTCACGGATTCACGTTTTAAAAACCTAGGAAAAAAGACCACGATTTGGATAATATACACATGTACAGGTATGTAACATCCAGAAATTTAAGATTATTATTTCATAAATAAAAAAATCGTTGTTTGTGTACACGTGTCTCATTGTCTCAGCATGCGTACAATCACATTGGTAGGGATTATGGTTGTTATTTTGATCTTTGACACATATCACCTGTATACAGCAAAGCAAAAATATGTTTTTCTCTTTGAGAGGTTTACGTATTATTCAACACAGGATTTAGATTATATAATTTCAGCTGAAATATTTTAATGAGGTTTATATATGTTGTGTAGAGAGTAAATAAACCATAAATTTCAATATCGACCACAGGCCGACAGCATGGATAGAATATATGTCATACAGATGCGATAAAATCTATAAAATGTGCATTTTGCAAGCGATAAAATTGACTGCATCGCGTGTGTTTGCAAACTGAATAGAACTGCAGTCATTGCACATTTGCACTCACATGGAATAATATCACTCAAAATTTCATGTGTCATGAAAATTTATTTCTTTATACTCTATCTCTGGTATCAGGTCAAACCTTAGAGTAATATGAAGACTAACGACCGGGTGGTGAATCATCGTTATTTAGTCATAAAATTCAAACCAGTAGCATCGGGAAACTGCCTCCCATTAAGTCCTTGGCCTGAATCAGTCGACAAGTATATATGTGTTTATGTGGAGCGACCGAAACATATAACATAATTTGCGATGTGAATCAATTATTAATTCTTCTGTAACAGAGCGCATCATACAACTAATAGGCTAAATAATAAAAATGAATTGTAAGCCTTTTACATCTGCATCTTTGAGTTGATTCGGCAAAACAAATTGGCATCCAGCTTTGTCATGAATTTTGGACCTATGAGGGAAGGGAAGGGAAGGGAAGTGAAGCTCAGTCAACAAATTTTGTGAAAAAATTAAATTATATAGAAAGTATGACACGTTTCAGGAAGTAAATAGGGTCTTAAAAAGGAGCGCCAGAAAAATGGAAGAAAAGTGCCATTGTGCAGTTGCCGTCAGGGTTCAGGGGATTTGAACAGACCAACCACGGCAACAAGAACTTATAACTAGAGATGATTCATACAATAACTGAAGCACATGCGTCAAGACCAGACAATAGCATGAATAGTAAGCCTTGCTTTGATACCAGTGGGTAACTATTAAAATATCGCGTTTGTTTGTAATTAACACAAATATTGTCATTGTTATTTATTTTAATTGATTTTAAGAATATATCTCATTGAACAATACGAAAAATTCGTATTTACAGAAAAAAATAAAAAAATCTGTATTTCAGATATCACATAATTCAATAAATATCCGAGTAAAAGCAGTTAGATAAATCCGCCCTAGACTGGAGCAATGAATATAGTCTGGACAGCTGTCAGAAAATGATTGGAGGGTGGGGAGGAGGGGGGGGGGCGCATTATGAAATGATTTGGACGTCACTCGCGAATATCAGCCAATCAGGAAACAGCCCGGTCAACGTCATAGGGTTTTTAGGGGAGGTTGTTAGCCTTCGTTCGCGGGTTATGTGTAAATTCCACCCTGCTGATTCAAAACCGGCCCATGCTAGTTTTTACATATAAAATGTTAGCAAGTATCGAATAATCTGCATAGCCAAGCAGAAAGTCCAGCTTCGGGAACCCCACAGCCCCTAATAACTTATTTACTTTTGGGAAGGACGCGCGCAATATATTCGGTAAGTTTACAGTATGGTGACACAATATTATTCAAGCGTCTCCATGGATCATTAGATGTTATGGGATGGGAGATAATCGGACTCCAAATTGCTTGCGTGGGACACTCATTGATAGCAACAGTTCAAGTTTTATGGACAAGTCATTTAAATACAGGTTTTGATTGCTGTCTCCTTGTTTGTATTTTGGAATGGAGATGGGTATACACGCATGGCCTCCTTTCTCTCTGGACATACACATACAAAGTGTGCGAAACCAGTACATAAGGGACCGGCCAGTATTCATTCAGGGGAGTTAAAGGAATGTAAAAAAATATCAGTGACACCACTTGGAGAAAAAAAAAATATTGAGAATTCCACTCTTATGAAAAAAAATAATTGAGACTCGCACATCTGCAGAAAAAAAAAATGTTCGAAGGGTCAAATTCTTTTGATTACAGTTTCAACCTTTGGAGAAGTCAATTTTTGAGGGGAAAAGGAGAAAATGCTTATCTTGGCACTACAATAGGTACAATCTTCCCAAAATGTGATTAGCATGTTTAGGGAGCTAGATTTAAGGCATCAACAACAAACTTTTAGGGTGACATACAATCTGAGAGCAATAATAAATGTTATATTGCTGTCAGATACAATCTTTTGCAAATATCTTTTTATCTTTTGTATTAACAAGATGTTCAGCTTGATAACTTTACTTTACATTTATTATTGGGCAAAACATAGACTTTCAATGTCTGGATTTCTTAACATTGATTATGATATCTTAACAATGACATTTGCTTGATAACACATATTCACACACATCATTTTTACCACACGTGTATGCATCCCACAAAGGCCTAGATAGGATGGCCTCAGCTACGACATTGACTTGGTCAAAGGCTTTAAATTGTTAGCAAAATGTTATATATTGTAACAAAAAAAGAAGATATTTTGCTATAACTTGCTCACAGGCACTGTTCTACTGATAATTAAGATATCTGCTGTCTCACTCCTTGTCTACAACAAATGGGCACACACTTTTGTGTGGCTCTTATCATGCATATATCAGGTCTTATACCCCAGTGACATTTATAATTGGTTACCCAAGCGACTGAGAAAAAAAAATAGAATGGCCGAGTGCCAAAAAAGAAGAAAAAAATCGGAATTTTTTTTTCTTCCATCCCCCTGAATGAAAAATGGTCCGTCTCAAACGGGTCACACAATACTGTTTTATTCATAAACCTGTAGATGTTTAGATACTGCGCTGTTAGTGCGCTCCATTTTGTCTTAATTATAACTAATTATGAGTATTATATGATGTGTGTTTCTGGAATATTTCATCACCTTTGATATGAATTCAGAGATTCGAAGCCAATATGCTAAGTTGCAATCGGGAGTAACAAATCTATTTGGTCATTTTCAGGAGAATGTCTGCGAGAAGGCGCGGCAGTACAGGAGGGACGGTGACACGGCCGAGGGCCCGGCGAAATGGCATGGCCAATGTCCTAGTGGGACTCACGAGAGATGAACTTCAAATGCTGAGGCGTCATATGCCTGCAGAGGGCACTGTGACCTCAGGGATCCTCGCTAACATAGACCACCTAAATGGGTCAATAGGTCAGGATGAGGAGGACAGCATACGGGCAAATGCTAGGTTCAGGCAGCGAAGAAACGCGGTGAGCCACCCCGACTCCACGCAGGCCTTCCTGTCTGTCATCGTGCACAACGTGGAGTCAGCGAGAAGTGCACGCTGCAATGGGAACAGAGAAAGCGAATGTAGTGATTGATACAGCTAGCTCTCATAATATGTGTGGTTAACTGCTATTTTACATACACCAAGAAGGTATATTGATGCCAAAATGGACCGAGGTGCTCAACTTTAACAAAAAACTGAATTTGTAATATAAAGTGAAAGGAATTGTCAATTTAGTGCTATTCTCTGGCTCTGATATAATTTAAGAAACTATCAGAAGGGAAAAAAATGAAGCAACATCGAGATCTTTAGGTGGCAGGATGTAGCCAGGAACGACGCTGATTGGATCTAATAAATTGTGGAAATGACCATCATTTGAATATTGGTATCGGTAAATGACTTTGGACTAAGAGGTTAGAAGGACAGAGAAACTACAATAAGTTTTTCTATGTACTGGAACTTTATTAGTTTTTGTCTTTCAGGATTTAGTATGTATAAAAATAGCGCATGCGTTGTGAGGTTAAAGAAGAACAATGAAAATCACGAATCGTTTTTTCCAGTTTTACAGAGGCCAGGACAGTCAGAATAGAAACCAACGTGAAGTCTAAGACGTTTTTTGATTTACAAAAAAAAAATCACCACCACTGCTAATTGCTACTGTCCAATGTGTTCAGTGTTATTGCAATCATCAGGATTCTAATGTAATACAAATATATTACACTGCATCACAGGCTATACTCATTGGGAGGCCTTATAATCCCTGCAGAAATGAAGGAAGCCCATTATTTTTAAGGGTCTCTAACAAATAACTGCTGCAGCATTTCCATTCCCATTTAACCTTCAGGGGCTGTATAATTCCTATTCTAGTTATAAAGATGTAAACAATTCACTATGTTTATATATTTCACAACATATGAACATGATAATGTTTTATGACATAATGTATTTTTTGTCCTTTCCGTGAGAGTAATTGTTGTTTACATATATATATACACTATCCTTGATAAAGCTGTAAATATTTATAAACAATATAAAGCGAATCTCTTTTTGTGATAGGTATGTTATGTATATATTATATAAATCTATTTTTAATTAAATGAAATGGTAATGTCGAATGTTAATGTAAATATATAAATTGCATTTTTACACTGCAGTTTTATTAAATAGAGAGTAACTGATTTGTTCATGAATGTATATATTTTTCCTCACCCCACAGTGCGCATATGTATATACGAATTTTCTAGTGCAGCTGTTCCAACAAATATGTGCAATTAACTGCCTAATTAATGTTAAGAATAAACTGTTTTATACTCACTTGAGATGGTTTAGTGTTTTGTGAAATAGATATGTTAGGGGGCTGAGTGGTAACTGCTATGTAATGATATCCTTGACATGTTTTTTTGCATTCAAAAGATATTCATATTATGAAAATCAAATATGAATTTTACTGGCTAGATACATTACACCCAGATTCACCCCCCTTCATAGAAGATATGTACTATAATCTTATCAAATAGACCGGTACCTGCCATTTCTAAAATTTCTACACTTTAATGCCAGAGTGTGATTGGAAGAATTTGGATTATTTGTGGTGATATTAAGCCTCTCGATGATCAATTAAATTTAAATTGATATCCTCTGACCTTATCAAGATTTGTTTTCATATTTCGATTGTATGAGTAATGAATGGAATGTTGGCCTATTTGATATATCAAAACTGATAAGCTATAGAAAGGCAAGCATTAATTATCTGGACTTGGTTAACATTTAACAGAATATGACTTCTACGATTGAGCTGAACCACTGAAGTCTTTGATATTCTAGGATTCACCCATATTGAAATATGCGATATGTATTAACTACAAACAAGATAATTGTAATGTTCTTCATTGCAGTTGAAATTGGAAATCTCTTTTATATATATATATATATATGAACAACTTCAAATGAATACGACGATTGAATGGTTGTTTAATACATCACTACATCATTATTCGGCGAAAAAAAATTACTCAATTTAGCGTATGATTGATAATATGATTGTTTAGGATCATTATGGTTTCCATTTAATCTGAACCTCAATAGGTTTGTACTTTTATTGTCAGAGTTATCAACACAAAAAACCTAGTAACTTCCCCAAATAAAGTTTTCATCTAAACCTCTAGCATCAATTAGATTTGAAAAAGATTGTAACAGAATAGATGAGAATAAATTCTAATAGATAGAGTATAGATAGAGCATTTTATCTGAAAAAATAAATGCCGTTTTCAAGCCATTCATACAACCAGAACAGCGTTTTTCTCATTTTCTTATTTTTTTCACAGATTTAAAATCTACTTATGATATTTCATAAATTTGGATTTGAGACCTAAACGATCAAATTTCATAAATAATCATTCCATAGCATTCTTGCCACAAAACATGTTTTTCTTTGTTTGTTTGTTTGTTTGTTTGGGGTTTTACATCACTTTCAACAGTATTTCACTCAGTTTTTCTTTGTGTATTAGGAAGATTATAAACCAACTCATTACACTGATTATCAGAAGTGCACAATAAATTGAACAAATTATTTTGCGATGCTACCAGAGACATATAAATGTGAATAGCTGAAATAGATAAGCATAATTTTTAGGTTAAATATTATTGCCAGAGATGTCACGAAACATAATATATTAAATCTAAATATTTCAATTTTATGTAAGAAATACACAATTAAAAATTGCAAGTTGATTATGAATATTCCATCAACATCTCTTTAGGGCCTAATGCGTGATGAGGAATCCATTCATCAGTGATGAAAATGCAATAAAATCAACCAAACTGCACTTACTAAAGAACAAACATTAATGGACAAACAGGCCTCTGTAAGACAAATCACTCCATTATCCCAATCGGAAGGTGCCCCATTATTAGCAAAACATTACTAAGCAGGCGTTTGCACAAGATCACTGTTCAGCTAAATAAAGATTCTTGACAAAGTGTTCAATGGATGATTTGGATTTTAGCAGAAGATTCATCTACTTTCAAAAGGCACAGAAATTTATGTAGAAGGAATATCATAACGTGCACTTCCCTTAAGAGAAATCAAGCACGTTCTCAACCAGCATTCCACCATCATGATTGCTGTTATGAGTGATCTCATTGAGTACATATCAACATGTTAGCTCCCAATGAAACCAACATCCTACCGGACTACTTTCCATCTGGCTTTTTCAGAAAAATATGCACCACTCCAGTCACTAACTGTTTTATTAAAATTTTCTGTTTTATGAGTTCAAGTTGAATATATAAAAATGTGTCTTGACATAATATGACACACCTCTACTTCTTCTTTTGATCTATTTGCATTACTTCTGATATCAAACATTTTTTTGGAAAATTTTAGTCTATTAATTTAACTTTGGATGCTGTGTGAAATTACTGAATATCTTCCTTCATAAAAATAACTTGTTAAAGTGATAAAGATGTTGACTATTTGTGAGATTTACAGTGAGAAGGTCAAATCATACTTTTCAATATGGCTCAGTGGGTAAGGCATCTGTCTCCCATGCTAAAGGTCTGAGGTTCAATTCCCGGTTGGGACAAGTATTCTTTTATGCTGAAGATGAAATCTTCATTATTTTGGAGTTTTATTTTATCAATATGCACATCAGAACATTTCTAATTGAAATATATTTTGTTCAGGTAGAAAGTATAAAAATAATGATTTTATACAAAAAACAAAAGTTAAATCTTCATGTGGGGATCTTTTTTGAGTGATATGAAAACCAGAACATACAAAATGTTTTTTTTTTTTTTTGCATAGAATCAACATATTTTGGTTTATTTTGAGCAATGACATGTTAGCAAAGAAACTGTATACAATGCTTATACAATTGTTATACAATGCTGTGACCCCAAAGTGCAAACAAAGCTGCCATGGGGTGATATGTGGCTCAGCGATTAAGATGTCTGTCTTCTATGCTAAAGGTCCAGGGTTTGAATCCCTGTTGGCAAAAGTACTATATTGGACTGCTGTGGTACATAATTCGACACATAACAGTCTAAAAGGGGAATGGCATATTGGACTGGTGTGCTACATATTTCGTCACATAACAGTCTCATAATAATGGCATATTTGACTGGCATGTTTTATAATTTATCATGTTACAGTCTTGCCGAAAGACACTGTAATGGACTGGTCAGAGCCAATATGCACACTTTTCTGGCTGGCAGCTTGTAACTAATGCATTTCATTTCCACCTGGTATGTTTACCAGCTGGGAACGTTTTTTTGTTTGAATCAGCTGGCTCAAAATACATTTGACATTTCAAAATGGCCTAGCTGACAGACTGATGAATTTAATTGGCTGGCTGGTAAAGTATTGAGATTTTAACACCAACTTGCAATTTCACCATTGAAAACCGCAAAATAAAAGATAAATTATATTATATGAACACTATTTGACAAAGATTGTTCAAGCCTAATTTTCTACTGTAATTATAAGTTTTTAACATTTAATTATTTATTAAAGAAATTGGTTCATTACCAGCTGTTAAAAGAAATTTGGCATTGACAAACATCCACGAACAAAGTTAACAGCTGTTAATGCCATCCAAATTCTGAGCTGGTAAGTTTAACAGCTGGTAAAAAATAACAGCCGACAGCCAAAATCTCAAAGTGTAGCTTGCTGGTATTAAAAAAAAGATTTCCTTCTAGAAAATACTAAAAATGCATATTGGAAAATTTTTTTTTTAGCTGAGTGATATGTTGTTCACAACATTCTATAACATACTCTGCCCAAGTTTCACATCTCTATCTCAATTTTTAACGAAGTTGGTAGTGATGGGCCCCTGACTGGTATATATTCCATCACGTGACAGGCATGAAGATGGATACAATCTATAATAATAATAATAATAATAATAATAATAATAATAATAATAATAATAATAATAATAATAATAATAATAATAATAATAATAATAATAATAATAATAATAATAATAATAATAATAATAATAAAATTTATATAGCTCTGATACCAGACAAGTCTGCTCATAGCGCTTCGTTCAGAACATGTGTTCTGAAGAGATGTGTCTTCAATCGACTCTTAAAAGAGTCAATTGTAGGACTGGTCCTAATTTGCTTTGGAAGTAGGTTCCAAAGCTTAGGACTAATAACAGAGAATGCTCTGTCGCCAACTGTTTTCAGGCGTGTCGCTGGGACTTCCAGATATGTCCCATCATACGACTTAAAAGTCACATGACAAGAAAATTGTGAAAATGTTTATATTGTGCCATAATATATTACAATACATGGACATTGCATTTCAACATGTTTTACACATTTTTATAAATGGAGTACAGAATTATAGTGGATCAAAGTGATTTGCTGGACACGCCCCTTTTTATGTGGGTCAAATCAGGGCTGCTGAGATTTTGCCGGAAGTGACGCATGTTCGCCCTTCATGTTCAAAACAAACCACTCCAAGCCAGTGAAAGTCTTGAGGGATTGTAATTTATAAGTAATAACAAGAGTGTTGATAACATCTTTGAACCACTGGTGGCCTAATTAGCACATGTGGATAGTAGGTCAGATCATGTTTCACATCATAGACACTTGGATTCTGCCTGTGGTGATGGGGAAGACAGGAATACAGACAGCCACCCAGTTGAGTTTGGCAAACTTACATCTGCCTATTGAGATTATTCAGATCCCTCAAGGGACTGACTGAACTATTCTTTATCATAATGTTATGGTCAAAGTCATTTCCTTGTTGAGAAAGAAATGTTGAAATCTCAAAGTTTAGTATCATTTTTACAGAATTTCTATTTTTATTCAAAATTCCTTTGTCTGTTTGTATATAAATATTGAGATATGATTTAGTTGGGTACCCACTGACACGCAATGACAGACATTAAACATTTTAAATGGCTATTGAAATACAACTGCAATGCATAAATAATATATAACCAGACCTCAAAATTTAAAAGTCAAAATAATTTCCAGCAATGAAACAGATCTAAAAATATGTGTCAAATGCTTTCAAGACATTTTTTTTTCAATTATGTCATACGAAGTTTAGCTCAACATTACTGAATATGAATAATATTCAACCAATTGATATTGTTACTGGTCATTGGTTAACAAATAAATAAATAAATTTTCAGTGTAAAAAAATATGGAAATATCAACTAAAAATAATTCATAGATATTTTAAAAGTGTCATCTCAATGTTCCATTTACAGTTTGAAAACTCTTAAACTTCATTCCATAATGTTTAGGGCTAGCTAATAAGTGTCTTGAAACTGATAAGAGTAGAGCAGGCCATATTTCAGACACTATACCCAGTTAAGTTTGTTTATTTTCTCCAATTAAAGTAGGGATTGTGGGATGGGAAGCTGATGTAAATGCAGGTCTCTATTTTACAGCCTTAAGTTTTGCCATTAATCATATTTTCAATGGATGTTATTTGTGTAGAAGAAAGGACATCAGCTGTTATACATGTACAGACATAGGAGGAATATGTGTGCAGGAGATGCATGCGGGGCGCAATGACGTAGGCAGCCTGCTGACCCAGTTCTAGGTCAAGGGAGTAGGTTAATTACCCTGGGGGTTCAAAGATCTTAGATTATAGCTAAACTAAACATCAGACTGCTGAAAAAATTGTCAGATGTTTCTCAGAGGTATGAAATCTAAAGATTTCCCACATAAAAAAATTCTTGTCATATGACTTTTAAGGCCCTATCCCCCAGTTTGATATGTAAGAGGTCTTGCAAGTAAGGGGGTGCCTTACCGTTTAGCGCCTTCCATGTGGTGAGTAAGATTTTTAATTCAATTCTGGCATGTACAGGCAACCAGGGTAGTTCTTTTAATTTCCATGATATATGGTCAAATTTCCTAATCTTTCCAACCAGACGAGCTGCAGAGTTCTGCAGGTATTGCAACTTCCTGATCTCTGCTTTTGGTATTCCACCAAGGAGACCATTTCCATAGTCAAGGGTTTAGGTTACAAATGCATGAGGCAGAGTTATTGCCGTTTTATCATCAAGGCAGTTTCTGATAGCTGATAGATTCCTGATATGATAGTATCCTTTTCTGCACATCTTCTTTATCTGAGATTTCATATCCCACTTTCGATCAACTTTTACACCTAAATCGACCACTGAGTGTGATGGTGATATGAGTGACTCACTGACTCTGACTGAATGGTTCATGAGTCGGTTTTTCATATTGTCTGAACAGACCAGCATTTCAGTTTTTCCATCATTTATCTTCATTTTGTTAGATATGAGAAAATGTCTAACTTCATTCACACATTGTTCAAGAGTTCAAGTTAAATATATAAAAATCTGTCTTGACATAATATGACACACCTCTACTTCTTCTTTTGATCTATTTGCATGTTTTGATTCCTATATCAGTGCATTGGACAGAGGCGTGGTCAACAGGGATATAGATTTGTGTGTCATCTGCGTAAATATGATATTTTAAATTATATTTAGAAAAGATGTCCGATAGGGGTGACATATATATAGTGAACAGAATAGGCCCCAGTACCGAGCCTTATGGTACCCCGTACCTAATTGGTTTTAAGCTGGATCTATGGCATCCTACTTTAACACATTGCTTCCTATTTGCTAGGTATGACTTTATCCATTTTAGGGCCTTGCCAGTGACATTGCATCGAGATTCAAGTCTCTCAAACAGTAACTTGTGGTCAATAGAATGCCGCCCACAGGTCAAGCAAGAGGAGGATGACAGACTTTTTCATGTGTATTTCGCGTAATATATCATTTTGGACTCTCAGTAAGGCCGTTTCTGTACTGTGATGCTCTTTATAAGCAGATTGGAATTTGTCAGTTAGTCCGTTTTTTACTAAATGTGGTACTAATTGATTCGCTACTGCTCTTTCTGTTAGTTTTGATACATAGCTTAGGTTAGAGACCGGTCTGTAATTTTTCTCGATGAGTTCCAGACCTAGTTTTTTAAGCAGTGGTTTCATTATGGCATTTTCATATTGTCAGATACAGAGGCCGTAGTAATTGATTTGTTTATTATTGTAGCAATTAAGGGCAATAAATCCTCCAGTAGATCATTCAGAACCAAGATGGAATCGGGTCTAATTTGCATGATTTATTTGCAGCCATTTTTATTAATTTTCGTACATCTGCTATTGATAATTGATTAAATTCACGTAAGTATGCAGGGGTATTTGGGCAACCATTGTTGGTGCTGTCACCTGGTGGCGATTCTGAGATTATATGATGGGTATTTGTATCCAAATTAGAACATATTTTTTCTATCTTTTCCAGAAAGAATTCATTAAAATTTTCCGCCTGTTGCTGCTCTGTTTGTGTCTGCGGCATGGGAGTGTCTTTGTTCTTGTGCATGACTTTATCAATGACCCTGAACAGCTTTCTTAGGTCATGTTTATTTGCACTCACAAGATTCGAAAAGTAATTTGACTGCGCCGTCTTTAATATGCTATTATATTTATTTCTTTGCATGTTATATAGTTCTTTGTCAATAAGGAGATCTGTTTTATTCATTTTTCGTTCTACTTTTCTCTTAAGTGACCTCTCTTTTTTAATTTCATCATTCATCCACGGCACAGATTTACGATTGGACATTTAGGGTTGGACATTGGACATTTAGGAATCATTTTATGATCGGATACATACTCATCTACTTTATGGTCCAATAGGAACTTGTTCCCTCTGAAGGTGATGATTAGGTCGAGTGTGTTTCCAAGTCTATGTTTAGGTTCAGTTACCCATTGATGCATGTCAAAAGTTGTTAGGATGTCATTAAATTTAATAACATCAGGTTTTGTTGGTTTGTTTAAATGAAAGTTATAGTCACCTAAGAAAATGACTTCATGATTAAATGACCCATAGTGTGCCACCAATTGAGTGAATTCATCATAGAATTCCGTATATGTATATCTGTTTCCAACAGATGGCTCTGGTCTGTATATTGTGACAAAAGTTAAATGTTTGCCAGTGATCTGTAATGATGTTTCCATTATTTCCAATGTTTTAACGTTTGGGGGATTTAATATATTTGACTTGAAGGGGAGTTCACATTTGTGAAGGTGATCTATCCCCCCCCCCCATTTCGTCCCCCCTTTCTGGGGAATGTATGGAATTTCAGGGATCCTTCTTCAAGGTCATTTATTATTCTTTCCCATTTATTTTTCTTACTGCTGGTGGCTTGAACTCCCGGCTTGAACAATCATATGTGAACAGGCAGTCATGCATCTTTCGGTATCACAAATCAGAGAAACTTAGAGTAACTTGGGTTGTACTTATTCTGTTATGTAGCAGTCTCATATTAGAATGGTGTGGTGCATAGCTCGTCACATAACGGTCTCATAAAGGATAGACTGGTCCCCGCCGAGTGTCAAGAACAAGAAGATATATAGAGGGCGGCACCAGTCTACATAAAGGAA
The DNA here is from genome assembly GCA_949316495.1 of Amphiduros pacificus. Taxonomy (NCBI): domain Eukaryota; kingdom Metazoa; phylum Annelida; class Polychaeta; order Phyllodocida; family Hesionidae; genus Amphiduros; species Amphiduros pacificus. Next base: position 48,669,408 of record OX439001.1, on the reverse strand, counting down.
TGCTATAATGTCCTGCGACTGGTGTAATACATATTTCGTCACAGAAGAATGTCACCATGCACAAGTGCGGTACATAACAGTCTCATAAAAGAATTGCATATTGGACTGGTATGGAACATATTTCATCTTTTAAATTTTCAAGGAAAAAGACTGAAGTGGACTTTAATGGTACATATTTTGCCAGCTAACAGTCTGAAAGAGGAATGATAATTCTTCAAATGAGAGTCTTACTGATGAATGCTACAATGGACTGATGTGGTACACATTTTGTCACATCACAGTTTTATAGAGTTTTGACATTGGAATGGTGTGGTACATATTTTGTCTCACAACACTCTCATTTAGGAATAGCACATTGGATTTATGTCATCACATAAGAGTTTTATAGATGAATGCTACAGTGGACTGGTATGGTACATATTTTTCCTCAGTCCGTTGCACTCATGAATTCATTCACTTCAATTCTTTTTATTCACTTTCAGTATATTGTATTTATTCATTTATTTCCAATCTTTCATTCACTTTTAATCTGTTGCATTCAGTGTTTTATTCTCATTTATTTTGTTTATCTATCATCATTTGTCTTCATCCATTCATCTCCTGTCCAAGTGCATAAGCATTCATTTACCACCACTAGATGGCGATGCATTGAGCGTCCGCTAAGGAGTCCTACTATAACAGCTATACGTCCCTGGACATTAATGGAAAAATGCGGGAAGAGCTTGGATCATGAAAAGACAGGTAAATGCGAAATATTGTATTATTTTATCAAAAGTGGCAGCAATAAAGAAATACCATTATAAAATATGTCTTGCATGATTAAAAGTAATTTATAGCACAAATATTACTGAAAAACTGAAACAAGAGGTCTGACGCGTGCACGTGGCATTTTATAGTGACCCAATTTTGAAAGGTCACTCAAGATTTACGAATTGTGACCCCTGCTGAAAATGTAGCTTTATCAACCAAATATTCACAGTCTGCATGGAATGTAGATGTGTTTAAAAAAGTGAGTTAAATTTACGAGCGTGAAGTTCTTTTGATATTTGATATTTGATATTTGACGTTTTTTTCAAAAGGTGTCAACAAGTATGTATTAGTGTAACCTTTTGGGACATGGTGAAAAAAGTTATGTAAAAGGATATATATCCTGTCAAAAACGGGTATATCCCTTTTCCGGTGACAAATGAGTTTTTCAGTATGATTAATGGCCTTCTCAACCTTGTAGCACAGTCTTAATAATTTATTATCAATATATTAATGGAGAATAACTGTATACACCTTCATACTCTTCTGGTAATTGGGTAGAAACGTTATGTAATAGGATATATATCCTGTAAAACATGGAAATATACCTTTATCTATGACAGTCACATTTTTTTTCATGTTAATGATTCCCAAGCATTGTTGCACAGTCTTCGCAATCATGGATATACTAATGGAGGGTTAGACATACTTGCTAGACATGTCTAGAACATATCCTGTGGCATTAGAATGCGAGGTAAATTATATGAGTAGGAGATATGGCCCTTTTCCCATGGCAAATGGAAAAAAGCTAATATAACACATTCCGGGGGATTTGGCGCTGTCTTCGCAATCATGGATTAACTAATGGAGGGTTAGACATACTTGCTAGACATGTCTAGAACATATCCTGTGGCACTAGAATGCGAGGTAAATTATATGAGTAGGAGATATGGCCCTTTTCCCATGGCAAATGGATAAAAGCTAATATGACACATTCCGGGGGATTTGGCACTGTCTTCGCAATCATGGATAAACTAATGGAGGGTTAGACATACTTGCTAGACATGTCTAGAACATATCCTGTGGCATTAGAATGCGAGGTAAATTATATGAGTAGGAGATATGGCCCTTTTCCCATGGCAAATGGATAAAAGCTAATATGACACATTCCCGGGGATTTGGCACTGTCTTCGCAATCATGGATAAACTAATGGAGGGTTAGACATACTTGCTAGACATGTCTAGAACATATCCTGTGGCATTAGAATGCGAGGTAAATTATATGAGTAGGAGATATGGCCCTTTTCCCATGGCAAATGGAAAAAAAGTTAATATAACACATTCCGGGGGATTTGGCGCTATCTTTGCAATCATGGATTAACTAATGGAGGGTTAGACATACTTGCTAGACATGTCTAGAACATATCCTGTGGCATTAGAATGCGAGGTAAATTATATGAGTAGGAGATATGGCCCTTTTCCAATGACAAATGGAAAAAAGCTAATATAACACATTCCGGGGGATTTGGCACTATCTTCGCAATCATGGATTAACTAATGGAGGGTTAGACATACTTGCTAGACATGTCTAGAACATATCCTGTGGCTTAGAATGCGAGGTAAATTATATGAGTAGGAGATATGGCCCTTTTCCCATGGCAAATGGAAAAAAGCTAATATAACACATTCCGGGGGATTTGGCATTGTCTTCGCAATCATGGATTAACTAATGGAGGGTTAGACATACTTGCTAGACATGTCTAGAACATATCCTGTGGCACTAGAATGCGAGGTAAATTATATGAGTAGGAGATATAGCCCTTTTCCCATGGCAAATGGCAAATGGAAAAAAGCTAATATAACACATTCCGGGGGATTTGGCACTGTCTTCGCAATCATGGATTAACTAATGGAGGGTTAGACATACTTGCTAGACATGTCTAGAACATATCCTGTGGCATAAGAATGCGAGGTAAATTATATGAGTAGGAGATATGGCCCTTTTCCAATGACAAATGGAAAAAAGCTAATATAACACATTCCGGGGGATTTGGCACTATCTTCGCAATCATGGATTAACTAATGGAGGGTTAGACATACTTGCTAGACATGTCTAGAACATATCCTGTGGCTTAGAATGCGAGGTAAATTATATGAGTAGGAGATATGGCCCTTTTCCCATGGCAAATGGAAAAAAGCTAATATAACACATTCCGGGGGATTTGGCATTGTCTTCGCAATCATGGATTAACTAATGGAGGGTTAGACATACTTGCTAGACATGTCTAGAACATATCCTGTGGCACTAGAATGCGAGGTAAATTATATGAGTAGGAGATATAGCCCTTTCCCCATGGCAAATGGAAAAAAGCTAATATGTCACATTCCGGGGGATTTGGCGCTGTCTTCGCAATCATGGATTAACTAATGGAGGGTTAGACATACTTGCTAGACATGTCTAGAACATATCCTGTGGCATTAGAATGCGAGGTAAATTATATGAGTAGGAGATATGGCCCTTTTCCCATGGCAAATGGAAAAAAAGCTAATATGTCACATTCCGGGGGATTTGGCGCTGTCTTCGCAATCATGGATTAACTAATGGAGGGTTAGACATACTTGCTAGACATGTCTAGAACATATCCTGTGGCATTAGAATGCGAGGTAAATTATATGAGTAGGAGATATAGCCCTTTTCCCATGGCAAATGGAAAAAAGCTAATATAATACATTCCGGGGGATTTGGCACTGTCTTCGCAATCATGGATTAACTAATGAAGGGTTAGACATACTTGCTAGACATGTCTAGAACATAACCTGTGGCATTAGAATGCGAGGTAAATTATATGAGTAGGAGATATAGCCCTTTTCCCCTGGCAAATGGAAAAAAGCTAATATAACACATTCCGGGGGATTTGGCACTGTCTTCGCAATCATGGATTAACTAATGAAGGGTTAGACATACTTGCTAGACATGTCTAGAACATAACCTGTGGCATTAGAATGCGAGGTAAATTATATGAGTAGGAGATATGGCCCTTTTGCCATGGCAAATGGAAAAAAGCTAATATGTCACATTCCGGGGGATTTGGCGCTGTCTTCGCAATCATGGATTAACTAATGGAGGATTAGACATACTTGCTAGACATGTCTAGAACATATCCTGTGGCATTAGAATCGAGGTAAATTATATGAGTAGGAGATATAGCCCATTTCCCCTGGCAAATGGAAAAAAGCTAATATAACACATTCCGGGGGATTTGGCACTGTCTTCGCAATCATGGATTAACTAATGGAGGGTTAGACATACTTGCTAGACATGTCTAGAACATATCCTGTGGCATTAGAATGCGAGGTAAATTATATGAGTAGGAGATATGGCCCTTTTCCCATGGCAAATGGAAAAAAGCTAATATGTCACATTCCGGGGGATTTGGCACTGTCTTCGCAATCATGGATTAACTAATGGAGGGTTAGACATACTTGCTAGACATGTCTAGAACATATCCTGTGGCATTAGAATGCGAGGTAAGTAGGAGATATGGCCCTTTTCCCATGGCAAATGGAAAAAAGTTAATATAACACATTCCGGGGGATTTGGCGCTATCTTTGCAATCATGGATTAACTAATGGAGGGTTAGACATACTTGCTAGACATGTCTAGAACATATCCTGTGGCATTAGAATGCGAGGTAAATTATATGAGTAGGAGATATGGCCCTTTTCCCATGACAAACGGAAAAAAGCTAATATAACACATTCCGGGGGATTTGGCACTGTCTTCGCAATCATGGATTAACTAATGGAGGGTTAGACATACTTGCTAGACATGTCTAGAACATATCCTGTGGCACTAGAATGCGAGGTAAATTATATGAGTAGGAGATATGGCCCTTTTGCCATGGCAAATGGAAAAAAGCTAATATGTCACATTCCGGGGGATTTGGCGCTGTCTTCGCAATCATGGATTAACTAATGGAGGGTTAGACATACTTGCTAGACATGTCTAGAACATATCCTGTGGCATTAGAATGCGAGGTAAATTATATGAGTAGGAGATATAGCCCTTTTCCCCTGGCAAATGGAAAAAAGCTAATATAACACATTCCGGGGGATTTGGCATTGTCTTCGCAATCATGGATTAACTAATGGAGGGTTAGACATACTTGCTAGACATGTCTAGAACATATCCTGTGGCATTAGAATCGAGGTAAATTATATGAGTAGGAGATATGGCCCTTTTCCCATGGCAAATGGAAAAAAGCTAATATGTCACATTCCGGGGGATTTGGCACTGTCTTCGCAATCATGGATTAACTATGGAGGTTTAGACATACTTGCTAGACATGTCTAGAACATATCCTGTGGCATTAGAATGCGAGGTAAATTATATGATTAGGAGATATGGCCCTTTTCCCATGGTAAATGGAAAAAGCTAATATAACACATTCCGGGGGATTTGGCGCTGTCTTCGCAATCATGGATTAACTAATGGAGGATTAGACATACTTGCTAGACATGTCTAGAACATATCCTGTGGCATTAGAATCGAGGTAAATTATATGAGTAGGAGATATAGCCCATTTCCCCTGGCAAATGGAAAAAAGCTAATATAACACATTCCGGGGGATTTGGCACTGTCTTCGCAATCATGGATTAACTAATGGAGGGTTAGACATACTTGCTAGACATGTCTAGAACATATCCTGTGGCATTAGAATGCGAGGTAAATTATATGAGTAGGAGATATGGCCCTTTTCCCATGGCAAATGGAAAAAAGCTAATATGTCACATTCCGGGGGATTTGGCACTGTCTTCGCAATCATGGATTAACTAATGGAGGGTTAGACATACTTGCTAGACATGTCTAGAACATATCCTGTGGCATTAGAATGCGAGGTAAGTAGGAGATATGGCCCTTTTCCCATGGCAAATGGAAAAAAGTTAATATAACACATTCCGGGGGATTTGGCGCTATCTTTGCAATCATGGATTAACTAATGGAGGGTTAGACATACTTGCTAGACATGTCTAGAACATATCCTGTGGCATTAGAATGCGAGGTAAATTATATGAGTAGGAGATATGGCCCTTTTCCCATGACAAACGGAAAAAAGCTAATATAACACATTCCGGGGGATTTGGCACTGTCTTCGCAATCATGGATTAACTAATGGAGGGTTAGACATACTTGCTAGACATGTCTAGAACATATCCTGTGGCACTAGAATGCGAGGTAAATTATATGAGTAGGAGATATGGCCCTTTTGCCATGGCAAATGGAAAAAAGCTAATATGTCACATTCCGGGGGATTTGGCGCTGTCTTCGCAATCATGGATTAACTAATGGAGGGTTAGACATACTTGCTAGACATGTCTAGAACATATCCTGTGGCATTAGAATGCGAGGTAAATTATATGAGTAGGAGATATAGCCCTTTTCCCCTGGCAAATGGAAAAAAGCTAATATAACACATTCCGGGGGATTTGGCATTGTCTTCGCAATCATGGATTAACTAATGGAGGGTTAGACATACTTGCTAGACATGTCTAGAACATATCCTGTGGCATTAGAATCGAGGTAAATTATATGAGTAGGAGATATGGCCCTTTTCCCATGGCAAATGGAAAAAAGCTAATATGTCACATTCCGGGGGATTTGGCACTGTCTTCGCAATCATGGATTAACTAAAGGAGGGTTAGACATACTTGCTCGACATGTCTAGAACATATCCTGTGGCATTAGAATGCGAGGTAAATTATATGAGTAGGAGATATAGCCCTTTTCCCATGGCAAATGGCAAATGGAAAAAAGCTAATATAACACATTCCGGGGGATTTGGCACTGTCTTCGCAATCATGGATTAACTAATGGAGGGTTAGACATACTTGCTAGACATGTCTAGAACATATCCTGTGGCATAAGAATGCGAGGTAAATTATATGAGTAGGAGATATAGCCCTTTTCCCATGGCAAATGGCAAATGGAAAAAAGCTAATATAACACATTCCGGGGGATTTGGCACTGTCTTCGCAATCATGGATTAACTAATGGAGGGTTAGACATACTTGATAGACATGTCTAGAACATATCCTGTGGCATTAGAATGCGAGGTAAATTATATGAGTAGGATATATAGCCCTTTTCCCATGGCAAATGGAAAAAAGCTAATATGTCACATTCCGGGGGATTTGGCGCTGTCTTCGCAATCATGGATTAACTAATGGAGGGTTAGACATACTTGCTAGACATGTCTAGAACATATCCTGAGGCACTAGAATGCGAGGTAAATTATATGAGTAGGATATATGGCCCTTTTCCCATGGCAAATGGAAAAAAGCTAATATAACACATTCCGTGAGATTTGGCGCTGTCTTCGCAATCATGGATTAACTAATGGAGGGTTAGACATACTTGCTAGACATGTCTAGAACATATCCTGTGGCATTAGAATGCGAGGTAAATTATATGAGTAGGAGATATGGCCCTTTTCCCATGGCAAATGGAAAAAAGTTAATATAACACATTCCGGATTTGGCGCTATCTTTGCAATCATGGATTAACTAATGGAGGGTTAGACATACTTGCTAGACATGTCTAGAACATATCCTGTGGCATTAGAATGCGAGGTAAATTATATGAGTAGGAGATATGGCCCTTTTCCCATGACAAATGGAAAAAAGCTAATATGTCACATTCCGGGGGATTTGGCACTGTCTTCGCAATCATGGATTAACTAATGGAGGGTTAGACATACTTGCTAGACATGTCTAGAACATATCCTGTGGCATTAGAATGCGAGGTAAATTATATGAGTAGGAGATATAGCCCTTTTCCCATGGCAAATGGAAAAAAGCTAATATGTCGTATTCCGGGGGATTTGGCACTGTCTTCGCAATCATGGATTAACTAATGGAGGGTTAGACATACTTGCTAGACATGTCTAGAACATATCCTGTGGCACTAGAATGCGAGGTAAATTATATGAGTTGGATATACGGCCCTTTTCCCATGGCAAATGGAAAAAAGCTAATATAACACATTCCGGGGGATTTGGCGCTGTCTTCGCAATCATGGATTAACTAATGGAGGGTTAGACATACTTGCTAGACATGTTTAGAACATATCCTGTGGCATAAGAATGCGAGGTAAATTATATGAGTAGGAGATATGGCCCTTTTGCCATGGCAAATGGAAAAAAGCTAATATGTCACATTCCGGGGGATTTGGCGGTGTCTTCGCAATCATGGATTAACTAATGGAGGGTTAGACATACTTGCTAGACATGTCTAGAACATATCCTGTGGCACTAGAATGCGAGGTAAATTATATGAGTAGGATATATGGCCCTTTTCCCATGGCAAATGGAAAAAAGCTAATATAACACATTCCGGGGGATTTGGCACTGTCTTCACAATCATGGATTAACTAATGGAGGGTTAGACATACTTGCTAGACATGTCTAGAACATATCCTGTGGCATAAGAATGCGAGGTAAATTATATGAGTAGGAGATATAGCCCTTTTTGCATGGCAAATGGCAAATGGAAAAAAGCTAATATAACACATTCCGGGGGATTTGGCACTGTCTTCGCAATCATGGATTAACTAATGGAGGGTTAGACATACTTGATAGACATGTCTAGAACATATCCTGTGGCATTAGAATGCGAGGTAAATTATATGAGTAGGAGATATAGCCCTTTTCCCATGGCAAATGGAAAAAAGCTAATATGTCGTATTCCGTGGGATTTGGCGCTGTCTTCGCAATCATGGATAAACTAATGGAGGGTTAGACATACTTGCTAGACATGTCTAGAACATATCCTGTGGCACTAGAATGCGAGGTAAATTATATGAGTAGGAGATATGGCCCTTTTCCCCTGGCAAATTGAAAAAAATGTTTCTTGTACATTATGGGGGATTTGGCACTGTTTTCGCAACCATGGATATATTAATGGAGGGACAAATTATTTGCTAGACATGCCTAGAACATAGCCTGTAGCATTAAAATGCGAGGAAAAATGTTTAGAAGAATTTAAGGCCATTTTCCCATGGCAAATTGAAGATATCGAATATCTTACATTCTAAATGTTTTGGCACTGTCTTCGTAACCATGAATATACTAATGAAGAGTAAGACATGCTTGCTAGACATGTCTAGAATATAGCCTGTGGTATTAAAATGCAAGAAAAAATGTTTAGTAGAAGATATGGCCCTTTTCCCCTGGCAAATTTGAAGATAATCGAATATCATAATTTCTGAATGTTTTGGCACTGTCTTCACAAGGTTGGGTCGGAATGTCCACTTTCAAGGTGTAGATATTGAACGCTGAATTTTCTTTTGTTTTTTAGGCCACAAGATTATTCATAGGATTTTTCATAGATTTAATTTCTTTATATCTATTTATGTAAAATGTGGGAAATTGTATCATGAATTCAATCCCGGCACAGCCGGAGTTCGAACCCACGACCTTTGGATCACCACAGAGGAACTGGTGCTAATAAGCTGGCGCTCTAACCAATTTGCCATGGGAAAATGGCCATAAATTCTTCTAAACATTTTTTCTTGCATTTTAATGCTACAGGATATGATCTAGACATGTCTAGCAAGTATGTATAACCCTCCATTAGTTTATCCATGATTGCGAAGACAGCGCCAAATCTCCCAGAATGTGTTATATTAACTTTTTTCAATATCCCAGGGAAAAGGGCCATATCTCCTACTCATATAATTTACCTCGCATTATAATGCCACAGGATATGTTCTAGACATGTCTAGCAAGTATGTCTAACCCTCCATTAGTTTATCCATGATTGCGAAGACAGTGCCAAAACCCCCGGAATGTGTTATATTAGCTTTTTTCAATTTGCCATGGGAAAAGGGCCATATCTCTTACTCATATAATTTACCTCGCATTCTAATGCCACAGGATATGTTCTAGACATGTCTAGCAAGTATGTCTAACCCTCCATTAGTTTATCCATGATTGCGAAGACGGCGCCAAATCTCCCGGAATGTGTTATATTAACTTTTTTCAATATCCCAGGGGAAAAGGGCCATATCTCCTACTCATATAATTTACCTCACATTCTAATGCCACAGGATATGTTCTAGACATGTCTAGCAAGTATGTCTAACCCTCCATTAGTTTATCCATGATTGCGAAGACAGTGCCAAATCTCACGGAATGTGTTATATTAACTTTTTTCAATATCCCAGGGAAAAAGGGCCATATCTCCTACTCATATAATTTACCTCGCATTCTAATGCCACAGGATATGTTCTAGACATGTCTAGCAAGTATGTCTAACCCTCCATTAGTTAATCCATGATTGCGAAGACAGCGCCAAATCCCCCGGAATGTGTTATGTTAGCTTTTTTCCATTTGCCATTTGCCATGGGAAAAGGGCTATATCTCCTACTCATATAATTTACCTCGCATTCTTATGCCACAGGATATGTTCTAGACATGTCTAGCAAGTATGTCTAACCCTCCATTAGTTAATCCATGATTGCGAAGACAGTGCCAAATCCCCCGGAATGTGTTATATTAGCTTTTTTCCATTTGCCATGGGAAAAGGGCTATATCTCCTACTCATATAATTTACCTCGCATTCTAATGCCACAGGATATGTTCTAGACATGTCTAGCAAGTTTATCTAACCCTCCATTAGTTAATCCATGATTGCAAAGATAGCGCCAAATCCCCCGGAATGTGTTATATTAGCTTTTTTCCATTTGCCATGGGAAAAGGGCCATATCTCCTACTCATATAATTTACCTCGCATTCTAATGCCACAGGATATGTTCTAGACATGTCTAGCAAGTATGTCTAACCCTCCATTAGTTTATCCATGATTGCGATGACAGTGCCAAATCCCCCGGAATGTGTCATATTAGCTTATTCCATTTGCCATGGGAAAAGGGCCATATCTCCTACTCATATAATTTACCTCGCATTCTAATGCCACAGGATATGGTATAGACATGTCTAGCAAGTATGTCTAACCGTCCATTAGTTAATCCATGATTGTGAAGACAGCGCCAAATCCCCCGGAATGTGTCATATTAGCTTATTCCATTTGTCATGGGAAAAGGGCCATATCTCCTACTCATATAATTTACCTCGCATTCTAATGCCACAGGATATGTTCTAGACATGTCTAGCAAGTATGTCTAACCCTCCATTAGTTAATCCATGATTGCGAAGACAGCGGCAAATCCCCCGGAATGTATTATATTAGCTTTTTTCCATTTGCCATGGGAAAAGGGCCATATCTCCTCCTCATATAATTTACCTCGCATTCTAGTGCCACAGGATATGTTCTAGACATGTCTAGCAAGTATGTCTAACCCTCCATTAGTTAATCCATGATTGCGAAGACAGTGCCAAATCCCCCGGAATGTGTTATATTAGCTTTTTTCCATTTTCCATTTGCCATGGGAAAAGGGCTATATCTCCTACTCATATAATTTACCTCGCATTCTAATGCCACAGGATATGTTCTAGACATGTCTAGCAAGTATGTCTAACCCTCCATTAGTTAATCCATGATTGCGAAGACAGTGCCAAATCCCCCGGAATGTATTATATTAGCTTTTTTCCATTTGCCATGGGAAAAGGGCTATATCTCCTACTCATATAATTTACCTCGCATTCTAATGCCACAGGATATGTTCTAGACATGTCTAGCAAGTATGTCTAACCCTCCATTAGTTAATCCATGATTGCGAAGACAGCGCCAAATCCCCCGGAATGTGTTATATTAGCTTTTTTCCATTTGCCATTTGCCATGGGAAAAGGGCTATATCTCCTACTCATATAATTTACCTCGCATTCTAATGCCACAGGATATGTTCTAGACATGTCTAGCAAGTATGTCTAACCCTCCATTAGTTAATCCATGATTGCGAAGACAGTGCCAAATCCCCCGGAATGTGTCATATTAGCTTATTCCATTTGTCATCGGAAAAGGGCCATATCTCCTACTAATATAATTTACCTCGCATTCTAATGCCACAGGATATGTTCTAGACATGTCTAGCAAGTATGTCTAACCCTCCATTAGTTAATCCATGATTGCGAAGACAGCGCCAAATCCCCCGGAATGTGTTATATTAGCTTTTTTCCATTTGCCATGGGAAAAGGGCTATATCTCCTACTCATATAATTTACCTCGCATTCTAATGCCACAGGATATGTTCTAGACATGTCTAGCAAGTATGTCTAACCCTCCATTAGTTAATCCATGATTGCGAAGACAGTGCCAAATCCCCCGGAATGTGACATATTAGCTTTTTTCCATTTGCCATGGGAAAAGGGCTATATCTCCTACTCATATAATTTACCTCGCATTCTAGTGCCACAGGATATGTTCTAGACATGTCTAGCAAGTATGTCTAACCCTCCATTAGTTAATCCATGGTTGCGAAGACAGTGCCAAATCCCCCGGAATGTGTTATATTAGCTTTTTTCCATTTGCCATGGGAAAAGGGCTATATCTCCTACTCATATAATTTACCTCGCATTCTAATGCCACAGGATATGTTCTAGACATGTCTAGCAAGTTTATCTAACCCTCCATTAGTTAATCCATGATTGCAAAGATAGCGCCAAATCCCCCGGAATGTGTTATATTAGCTTTTTTCCATTTGCCATGGGAAAAGGGCCATATCTCCTACTCATATAATTTACCTCGCATTCTAATGCCACAGGATATGTTCTAGACATGTCTAGCAAGTATGTCTAACCCTCCATTAGTTTATCCATGATTGCGATGACAGTGCCAAATCCCCCGGAATGTGTCATATTAGCTTATTCCATTTGCCATGGGAAAAGGGCCATATCTCCTACTCATATAATTTACCTCGCATTCTAATGCCACAGGATATGGTATAGACATGTCTAGCAAGTATGTCTAACCGTCCATTAGTTAATCCATGATTGTGAAGACAGCGCCAAATCCCCCGGAATGTGTCATATTAGCTTATTCCATTTGTCATCGGAAAAGGGCCATATCTCCTACTCATATAATTTACCTCGCATTCTAATGCCACAGGATATGTTCTAGACATGTCTAGCAAGTATGTCTAACCCTCCATTAGTTAATCCATGATTGCGAAGACAGCGGCAAATCCCCCGGAATGTATTATATTAGCTTTTTTCCATTTGCCATGGGAAAAGGGCCATATCTCCTCCTCATATAATTTACCTCGCATTCTAGTGCCACAGGATATGTTCTAGACATGTCTAGCAAGTATGTCTAACCCTCCATTAGTTTATCCATGATTGCGAAGACAGTGCCAAATCTCACGGAATGTGTTATATTAACTTTTTTCAATATCCCAGGGAAAAAGGGCCATATCTCCTACTCATATAATTTACCTCGCATTCTAATGCCACAGGATATGTTCTAGACATGTCTAGCAAGTATGTCTAACCCTCCATTAGTTAATCCATGATTGCGAAGACAGCGCCAAATCCCCCGGAATGTGTTATGTTAGCTTTTTCCATTTGCCATTTGCCATGGGAAAAGGGCTATATCTCCTACTCATATAATTTACCTCGCATTCTAATGCCACAGGATATGTTCTAGACATGTCTAGCAAGTATGTCTAACCCTCCATTAGTTAATCCATGATTGCGAAGACAGTGCCAAATCCCCCCGAATGTGTCATATTAGCTTATTCCATTTGTCATCGGAAAAGGGCCATATCTCCTACTCATATAATTTACCTCGCATTCTAATGCCACAGGATATGTTCTAGACATGTCTAGCAAGTATGTCTAACCCTCCATTAGTTAATCCATGATTGCTAAGACAGCGCCAAATCCCCCGGAATGTGTTATATTAGCTTTTTTCCATTTGCCATGGGAAAAGGGCTATATCTCCTACTCATATAATTTACCTCGCATTCTAATGCCACAGGATATGTTCTAGACATGTCTAGCAAGTATGTCTAACCCTCCATTAGTTAATCCATGATTGCGAAGACAGTGCCAAATCCCCCGGAATGTATTATATTAGCTTTTTTCCATTTGCCATGGGAAAAGGGCTATATCTCCTACTCATATAATTTACCTCGCATTCTAATGCCACAGGATATGTTCTAGACATGTCTAGCAAGTATGTCTAACCCTCCATTAGTTAATCCATGATTGCGAAGACAGTGCCAAATCCCCCGGAATGTATTATATTAGCTTTTTTCCATTTGCCATGGGAAAAGGGCTATATCTCCTACTCATATAATTTACCTCGCATTCTAATGCCACAGAATATGTTCTAGACATGTCTAGCAAGTATGTCTAACCCTCCATTAGTTAATCCATGATTGCGAAGACAGCGCCAAATCCCCCGGAATGTGTTATATTAGCTTTTTTCCATTTGCCATGGGAAAAGGGCCATATCTCCTACTCATATAATTTACCTCGCATTCTAATGCCACAGGATATGTTCTAGACATGTCTAGCAAGTATGTCTAACCCTCCATTAGTTAATCCATGATTGCGAAGACAGTGCCAAATCCCCCGGAATGTGTTATATTAGCTTTTTTCCATTTTCCATTTGCCATGGGAAAAGGGCTATATCTCCTACTCATATAATTTACCTCGCATTCTAGTGCCACAGGATATGTTCTAGACATGTCTAGCAAGTATGTCTAACCCTCCATTAGTTAATCCATGATTGCGAAGACAGTCCCAAATCCCCCGGAATGTATTATATTAGCTTTTTTCCATTTGCCATGGGAAAAGGGCTATATCTCCTACTCATATAATTTACCTCGCATTCTAATGCCACAGGATATGTTCTAGACATGTCTAGCAAGTATGTCTAACCCTCCATTAGTTAATCCATGATTGCGAAGACAGTGCCAAATCCCCCGGAAAGTGACATATTAGCTTTTTTCCATTTGCCATGGGAAAAGGGCTATATCTCCTACTCATTTAATTTACCTCGCATTCTTATGCCACAGGATATGTTCTAGACATGTCTAGCAAGTATGTCTAACCCTCCATTAGTTAATCCATGATTGCGAAGACAGCGCCAAATCCCCCGGAATGTGTTATGTTAGCTTTTTTCCATTTGCCATTTGCCATGGGAAAAGGGCTATATCTCCTACTCATATAATTTACCTCGCATTCTAATGCCACAGGATATGTTCTAGACATGTCTAGCAAGTATGTCTAACCCTCCATTAGTTAATCCATGATTGCGAAGACAGCGCCAAATCCCCCGGAATGTGTTATATTAGCTTTTTTCCATTTGCCATTTGCCATGGGAAAAGGGCTATATCTCCTACTCATATAATTTACCTCGCATTCTAATGCCACAGGATATGTTCTAGAGATGTCTAGCAAGTATGTCTAACCCTCCATTAGTTAATCCATGATTGCGAAGACAGTGCCAAATCCCCCGGAATGTGACATATTAGCTTTTTTCCATTTGCCATTTGCCATGGGAAAAGGGCCATATCTCCTACTCATATAATTTACCTCGCATTCTAATGCCACAGGATATGTTCTAGACATGTCTAGCAAGTATGTCTAACCCTCCATTAGTTAATCCATGATTGCGAAGACAGCGCCAAATCCCCCGGAATGTGTTATGTTAGCTTTTTTCCATTTGCCATTTGCCATGGGAAAAGGGCTATATCTCCTACTCATATAATTTACCTCGCATTCTAATGCCACAGGATATGTTCTAGACATGTCTAGCAAGTATGTCTAACCCTCCATTAGTTAATCCATGATTGCGAAGACAGTGCCAAATCCCCCGGAATGTGACATATTAGCTTTTTTTCATTTGCCATTTGCCATGGGAAAAGGGCTATATCTCCTACTCATATAATTTACCTCGCATTCTAATGCCACAGGATATGTTCTAGACATGTCTAGCAAGTATGTCTAACCCTCCATTAGTTAATCCATGATTGCGAAGACAGTGCCAAATCCCCCGGAATGTGTTATATTAGCTTTTTTCCATTTGCCATTTGCCATGGGAAAAGGGCTATATCTCCTACTCATATAATTTACCTCGCATTCTAATGCCACAGGATATGTTCTAGACATGTCTAGCAAGTAGGTCTAACCCTCCATTAGTTAATCCATGATTGCGAAGACAGTGCCAAATCCCCCGGAATGTGACATATTAGCTTTTTTCCATTTGCCATGGGAAAAGGGCCATATCTCCTACTCATATAATTTACGTCGCATTCTAATGCCTCAGGTTATGTTCTAGACATGTCTAGCAAGTATGTCTAACCCTCCATTAGTTAATCCATGATTGCGAAGACAGTGCCAAATCGCCCGGAATGTGTTATATTAGCTTTTTTCCATTTGCCATTTGCCATGGGAAAAGGGCTATATCTCCTACTCATATAATTTACCTCGCATTCTAGTGCCACAGGATATGTTCTAGACATGTCTAGCAAGTATGTCTAACCCTTCATTAGTTAATCCATGATTGCGAAGACAGTGCCAAATCCCCCGGAATGTGACATATTAGCTTTTTTCCATTTGCCATTTGCCATGGGAAAAGGGCTATATCTCCTACTCATATAATTTACCTCGCATTCTAATGCCACAGGATATGTTCTAGACATGTCTAGCAAGTATGTCTAACCCTCCATTAGTTAATCCATGATTGCGAAGACAGCGCCAAATCCCCCGGAATGTGACATATTAGCTTTTTTCCATTTGCCATGGCAAAAGGGCCATATCTCCTACTCATATAATTTACCTCGCATTCTAATGCCACAGGTTATGTTCTAGACATGTCTAGCAAGTATGTCTAACCCTTCATTAGTTAATCCATGATTGCGAAGACAGTGCCAAATCCCCCGGAATGTGTTATATTAGCTTTTTTCCATTTGCCAGGGGAAAAGGGCTATATCTCCTACTCATATAATTTACCTCGCATTCTAATGCCACAGGTTATGTTCTAGACATGTCTAGCAAGTATGTCTAACCCTTCATTAGTTAATCCATGATTGCGAAGACAGTGCCAAATCCCCCGGAATGTATTATATTAGCTTTTTTCCATTTGCCATGGGAAAAGGGCTATATCTCCTACTCATATAATTTACCTCGCATTCTAATGCCACAGGATATGTTCTAGACATGTCTAGCAAGTATGTCTAACCCTCCATTAGTTAATCCATGATTGCGAAGACAGCGCCAAATCCCCCGGAATGTGACATATTAGCTTTTTTTCCATTTGCCATGGGAAAAGGGCCATATCTCCTACTCATATAATTTACCTCGCATTCTAATGCCACAGGATATGTTCTAGACATGTCTAGCAAGTATGTCTAACCCTCCATTAGTTAATCCATGATTGCGAAGACAGCGCCAAATCCCCCGGAATGTGACATATTAGCTTTTTTCCATTTGCCATGGCAAAAGGGCCATATCTCCTACTCATATAATTTACCTCGCATTCTAATGCCACAGGTTATGTTCTAGACATGTCTAGCAAGTATGTCTAACCCTTCATTAGTTAATCCATGATTGCGAAGACAGTGCCAAATCCCCCGGAATGTGTTATATTAGCTTTTTTCCATTTGCCAGGGGAAAAGGGCTATATCTCCTACTCATATAATTTACCTCGCATTCTAATGCCACAGGTTATGTTCTAGACATGTCTAGCAAGTATGTCTAACCCTTCATTAGTTAATCCATGATTGCGAAGACAGTGCCAAATCCCCCGGAATGTATTATATTAGCTTTTTTCCATTTGCCATGGGAAAAGGGCTATATCTCCTACTCATATAATTTACCTCGCATTCTAATGCCACAGGATATGTTCTAGACATGTCTAGCAAGTATGTCTAACCCTCCATTAGTTAATCCATGATTGCGAAGACAGCGCCAAATCCCCCGGAATGTGACATATTAGCTTTTTTTCCATTTGCCATGGGAAAAGGGCCATATCTCCTACTCATATAATTTACCTCGCATTCTAATGCCACAGGATATGTTCTAGACATGTCTAGCAAGTATGTCTAACCCTCCATTAGTTAATCCATGATTGCGAAGACAGTGCCAAATCCCCCGGAATGTGACATATTAGCTTTTTTCCATTTGCCATGGCAAAAGGGCCATATCTCCTACTCATATAATTTACCTCGCATTCTAATGCCACAGGATATGTTCTAGACATGTCTAGCAAGTATGTCTAACCCTCCATTAGTATATCCATGATTGCGAAGACTGTGCAACAATGCTTGGGAATCATTAACATGCAAAAAAATGTGACTGTCATAGATAAAGGTATATTTCCATGTTTTACAGGATATATATCCTATTACATAACGTTTCTACCCAATTACCAGAAGAGTATGAAGGTGTATACAGTTATTCTCCATTAATATATTGATAATAAATGATTAAGACTGTGCTACAAGGTTGAGAAGGCCATTAATCATACTGAAAAACTCATTTGTCACCGGAAAAGGGATATACCCGTTTTTGACAGGATATATATCCTTTTACATAACTTTTTTCACCATGTCCCAAAAGGTTACACTAATACATACTTGTTGACACCTTTTGAAAAAAACGTCAAATATCAAATATCAAATATCAAAAGAACTTCACGCTCGTGTTAAATTTCGTCAATTTTAACTGCTGGTGGCTTGAACTCCCGGCTTGAAGTTGAACAATCATATGTGAACAGGAAGGTCTTCATGCATCTTTCGGTATCACAAATCAGAGAAGTTTAGAGCTTGACATTGTGTAAATATAGGTAAATGTCGATTGTATTTTATTTTGGTGCACTTTTTATGACCTTGGGTCAAGTTCAAGGTCATCAACACAAGGGCTACTTTGCTTATGAATGCTCTTTTTTCTTCAAGATTGCAGCAATATCCATATGATTTAGCAGTAGTGGAGCTTGGATAAAGTCAATATTGGGTGATCTGAGGCTAACTTCAAGGGCACCAGATCCGATTTTCAAAATCGGCTATTTGGGATATTTTGCCAAATATTACAAATAATATTTGTTTCCTTTACATTTATCTTGTACAATATACTTGATCAAAATTTTTAGAATAGTTTATGAAACTAGATCACATTGACCTATTTATGTGCCATAGGTGACAACTTCCAAAATGTTGAGAATCTGATCCTTTAAAAATCAGAGAAGATTAGATCTTGATATCATGTGAACATTTGTAAATATCCAAGGGTAATTTATTTAGATGCACCTTGGGTCAAGGTCTAGGTCATCACTATCGCAAGAATAACTTCACTTGTGAATCCTATATTTTCTTCAAGATTACAGAAATATCAATGTGACTTGGCAGATGTGATCTTCATATTAGAGGTTTGGACAAATTTGATACAGGGTGACCTTGAGCTATTTTCAAGGTCACAGAAATCATCTAAATGTGATATTTGGCAAAACATCACACAACATTTATTGCCACCACATTTATTTCACACAATATGTTTGTTCATGTTTTTGTGACTAATTTACATAACTTGGTCACATTGACCTATTTGTATGCCAAATGGGTCACAATATCCATAAACATGGAGAAGCTGATCTAGAACTTGATATTATGGATATGTAAAATGCATAGAAAGATTATTTTGTTTGTTTGTTTTTTTGATTGGGGTTTTACATCACTTTCAACATTATTTCAGTCATTTCGTGATCAGACCTACTTGTAGCAGATATAGTGCTGCCTCACTGAATTGTCATGTCGCAGGTCCTTGACATGACAACCCACCCGATCACAGATTTACAAGGACAACGGGTTAACCCTTTAGGCACGGGCCTCAGCTCATATGCGTAATTGTATCACGAGTTCAATCTCGGCACAGCCGGGGTTCGAACCCACGACCTTCAGCTCACCACAGAGGAACTGGTGCTAATAAGCTGGCGCTCTAACCAACTGTGCCATGGCCTGTGGCCTTGGAAAAATTATTTGCTCAAATGGATTTTTATTTACTTGGTCAAGGTCAAGACCAGCATTATTGTTATTTTTTATTGATTATGCTTCTTGACTAAGAATATAGCAATATCAATGCAACTTTCCACATGTGATTGAACTTGGGTTGGCTCAGGCATAGAAGTTAACAATGTAACTACCGTATTTACTCGTGTATAAGTCGAGGTTTTTGTCCACAAATCCTTAGTTAATGTTAGGGGGGTCGTCTTATACACGAGAGCAACCTGTGGACGAGGATTTACGCCCAAAAATTACGAGTTTTCATTACGAACATTCTTATTTTCGAAATAACGAATATCGGACATAACGGATCGATTTAACAGTCTTATACTCGAGTAATTACGGTCAAACGTAAATATGATGTTCATATTTTCGAAATAACGAATATCAGACGCAGCAGATTGATTTTAATTGTGTTTTAAATGATAAAGAAAGGTATTTACCCAATATTATTGGTCTATTATTTCGAAACGCTTTGTTTTGACTTTGTTCTCACTGATTCCAATTATCAGCGTTAGTTTTGCGTTTCGTCATTGTCTCCACTGCTTTGAGTCGTGTCTTCCCTTTTTGACAGAAATGCTTTCACACGTGGATCGATTTTAATTGCGTTTTAAATGATAAATAAAGGTATTTACCCAATATTATCACAAATTCGCTTTGCACGTCAAAAACAGAACAAAACCATCCATTCATTTAACATGCATTACGCAATACGAG
Source organism: Amphiduros pacificus (assembly GCA_949316495.1). NCBI lineage: Eukaryota > Metazoa > Annelida > Polychaeta > Phyllodocida > Hesionidae > Amphiduros > Amphiduros pacificus. The sequence continues at coordinate 48,648,983 of OX439001.1, read as the reverse complement.
GTCGTCATTTTAAAGCGGGAGTGACGGGGACAAGCTCTTATTTTTGGAGCGAAAATGATCAGAGCCTACTTAACACGCATTGAAATATTAATATATTGTGCAATGATGGATCCCTGGCTTCTCCTCGTGTTGCGGACGTGAATAACGCGACGTCACGTACATGATATTTACGTTTTACTTCATGGATAAATTCTCGACCTGCGAAGCATAATTTGTGATAATATTGGGTGAATACCTTTATTTATCATTTAAAACGCAATTAAAATCGATCCACGTGTGAAGGTATTTCTGTTAAGAAGGGAAGACACGACTCGACGCAACACGTGGTCGCAATTTTGAAAGGCGGAAGTGACGGGAAGAGTCTCTTGTTTTTAGCGCGAAAACGTTAATATATTGCGCAATAATGGATGGTTTTGTTCTGTTCTCGACCTGCAAAGCGTAATTTGTGATAATATTATGTATATACCTTTATTTATCATTTAAGACGCAATTAAAATCGATCCACGTGTGAAAGCATTTCTGTCAACAGGGAAGACACGACTCAAAGCAGTGGAAACAAAACTGTGAACGCTGATAATTGGAATCAGTGAGAACAAAGTCAAAACAAAGCGTTTCGAGATAATAGACCAATAATATTGGGTAAATACCTTTCTTTATCATTTAAAACGCAATTCTCTGGCAAATCTGCAAAGTCAATGATCACATGACTTGTGAGTCACGTGGCCAATCGATCCGCTACGTCACGGACATCGTATTTACGTTTTACTTTTACTTCTATGTCTATTAAAATTATTGTTCTGTTCTCGACCTGCAAAACGTAATTTGTGATAATATTGGGTAAATACCTTTATATATCATTTAAAACATATTATTTCGAAATGCTTTGATTTGACTTTGTTCTCACTGATTTCAATTATCAGCGTTCACAGTTTTGCATTTCATCTTTGTTTCCACTGCTTTGAGTCGTGTCTTCCCTGTTGACAGAAATGCTTTCACACGTGGATCGATTTTAATTGCGTTTTAAATGGATTGATGGTTTTGTTCTGTTCTCGAACAATTTGTGATAATATTGGGTAAATACCTTTATTTATCATTTAAAACGCAATCAAAATCGATCCGCTCTGATATCCGTTATTTCGAAAATACGAATATCGTATTTACGTTTTACCGTATTTACTCGTGTATAAGACGGCTAATATCTTATATTTTAAGCATATTTACACTTCACTTTTTAAATGACCGCCAAGCTTCAGCTTAAGCTTGAATGGTAGCAGAGCCGATATCTCTTGAAAAACCAACTCGTCTTATATTCGGAAATTGTTTTTTTTCAAGTAAAATAACCTCAATTTTGGGGGGTCGTCTTATACACGAGTCGACTTATACACGAGTAAATACGGTAGGTCAGAGTGAGTTTTAAAGGCTAAATAGGATATGGTGATATTTTCAACGTCACAGAGCAAATTTCCAAGATGACATAATACCATATTTTACATAACACCAAATATCATGTATTGCCACTCCATGAAAACAATACAATATATTCATGATTTAGAGAATATTTTATGTAACTAGGTTACATTACCTCCTTATTACTCCTCCACCACTAAATATGGTAGAGTACATTAAAGTGAGTTACCGTCTAGCCCGCGTCTCTTTCAGAACATATATTGAAAGTTACCATCTCTCACATCAGAACTTGGTAATCAATTTATTACTTCAGAACATGATATATCCTATTTATCAGGTGATGTTTATAAAGAGGTTGTAAGGTCGGAGGAGATCTGGGAGAAAACTGTAATGGCTGCTGCTTGGAGAAGGTAACTCACTTCTACCCTACTCTACCGTACAGTACTTGGAGTATAATGAATGGAGTTGTGACGCCATGAGATCAAAGGTGCTATGTGCGTTACTGCCAAACCATTGTGTCTTATGACGCCACATGAGCCGAAAACCTGAAGAATGTGACGTTATTCAACTTTGTGACAATTCTGACCCATCATAGACAGTAATTAGACCAACACATATCGTGAGTGAAATGTTCTACTTTCTCCACTGATTATGGAGATGTAAATTTTAATTCTCTATTCCTAATGTAGACAATTCTACAACGTTTTGGAAACGTCCATGTCAGGGATTTCCACACCACCCACCCAACTTGCAAAGAGCTCAGTACAAATGCATTGATTTACCTGAAATATCACACAATTTAGACAACTTGCACAATGTTCACATTTAGTTTATACCACCAACGCATCCATTGGCAGGCCTATACAATGTATCATTTTTTTTATTGGGAAGACATCTTTCCTTTGATACTATTTTCAAATCTGCCAATATATGCGTCCATTCCATTTACATTTAGCATTTGCCCAGCAAGGTCATTTCACATTGATGCAACACTTTTACCCCGAAAAATCTGATATTCTCACAAAAAAAGCTTGTGGTTTTTGAAAAAAAACAATTCTTTTTTACAAAAATTGTATATTGGTTTAAAAAATATTGATAAACAATTATGGCCCTTTTTTTATAAACATACTATTTAAATTATGAAAATCTCATCCTTTAATATCTATAGATATTTTTTCTATAGGCTTTGTAGTTCTTGAAAAATGTCTATGGACATATGAAGTTTAAGGGCTTGTCGGGAATAGCCTATTCAGTTAAAAATATCCAAAATTTCACTATTAGATTCCCCAAACCCTATTCATTATGAAATAATGATTCTTTCTTTCAAATTCAAAAACTCAAAAATAGCTAAAAAAAATTGGCGGTAACGCACATCACTTCAAAGAGAAACTATCCCATTGTTTGTAACAATGTATCCCATTGTTTGTCACAATGGGTTGCTATGATGTCATACAAGCTAAAACGTCACAACTCCATTCATTATACTCCAAGACCGTACTAAGTGGTGGAGGGGTGCTTATAGTACAGAAGAGATTGGAATTTGAGAGTGCATGACCTTGTATGCATTAATTACTGTTCTGACTTAGATATTGTGCCATTCACAAACTATCAAGTTGAATACCTCTGTAATGCAGAGAACAATAAATGAGCTTTTGGTTTATGCATCAATGTGCAGTTTCCTGCCCCAAATCATGATAATCATATTTATACAGTGATTGGGAAGGAAAAATTAGTATATGAGACAATGCCCCCATTGTGTCAAAAAGTAATGGGACAATTTATCCGACATTAGGACATTACCAGATATTTTTTACTCTTTCGGTATTGTATAACCCATACTTTTTTTTCTAGATATCAAATTATTTTCTTCAGATTTTGATTTAGTGTTCTCCAATCACCCATCGGCAAAGCCCAGATAGGTGATCTGGAGGGGTTTGTCGAACGTCCATGGTCTCTACCAACTCCAACCAAAGAAAAGTTTGGTGGAGTTGATTGAGCTCTAGTGAAGTAAAAACTCGCCAGCTGCAAAAACTTTGGTAAACCCGTTTAAACGTCAAAATTGAACCCGTTTCAACTGCCGTTAAAACGGGTTTGATTCAATTTTTGCAGCTGGCGATTATTATCAAGTATTTATATTTTCTTTATTTAATGTTATCCAAAAAATAATCAAGCTTTTTTGTGAGATTTTAGACATAATCATACATAAAATATGAATTATTACTTAAACAGTTGGGTATTTAAAAAATCACATCTGAACGAGATTATGACCAAAAAGCAAAAATCTCAGACCTCTCCAGATCACCTATCTGGGCTTTGCCGATGGGTGATTGGAGAACACTAATTTTGATTATGAAATAAATTTTGTCACTAGGGGGCATGGCTGTCCTCAGGGTAATCAACTTCAATTGAGTCAATGTGACACCTGGTGGACGGTATGCAGTGACATCTGATCGTGAAAGTCAATGCTTTTCCCATGCTTTTCAAACCAATATGGCACCCACACAAGATTTTAGACAAAATTGATCTGCCAAACTTTTTAGCCACATTGCTGTATGTGATGATTAGTGCTTATATTGGATTAGGTAATAGGACCAATGTAATTTAAATGTGACTATGGCCCATGGTGCAGTGCTTTCCTTATCCCTGTTTAAATACCGATAGGTAATATTTCTCTACAAGAACAACAAATGTGAAAGATATAACATGACGTCATCATTTATTCTTTCTTGTTATTATATCAAATTGATCTATCATTAAGAAAAATGATATTTTGGGTGCCCTGTAGATTTCATACATAGAAAGTTTACATGCCATTTCCTGCCCCAAGTCACCATGATTATCATATGATATATCAAAAAAGCTGTGAATGATATAACAAAGCTCTTTGTTTTGTGATTACCCTACACTTTCAGGCAGTCATAATAAACCCCAATTAGTTAGATGAACATGACAGTGATTATCTTTTTTGTTTAGTGTAGTTATGATTCCATTTACATTTATGTCTTCAAAGTACCAAGTTACATGTCATTTTTTTATGTCTGATTTATTTATTTTAATTTTGTCAGCGCAACAGCTGCTCGTTGTCAGTGGAGGCCGTAGTGTTTTGAGTTAGCTCACCAGCAAGGGAATGCCAAAAGAGAAACACAACCAAGCAGACCAAACCCACATGTCCATCAGCCAAAATAGAGAAACAATTGGAATATTGAGACACAGATAACATGAAATGTGCCAAATAAAGTCATAAAAATTATTTTGTCATGTGCTGTTTGCTGCTAGGTGGCGTGATGATTCTGACTTTTGTAAATGCATAATCATGATAATATTAGATCGTATCTAATATCAAAACTTGAGACAAATCCCTGCAGTCATTCGCACATAAAGAATAAATGCATTGTACACCTTCTCATCTAGATACCATGAGGTATTTTTCAATTATTTTATAATTGCCCTGCTTTTATATTCTATTAAATATTGCAATATCTTTGTCAAAATTGTAAGCATTGTGCATTTCAGCTCCTCACAGCCAAGCATTTTGTGTTTTTTTTTCCTTTTTAAATATTCATATCATGTCAGTTTTTTACACAACTATTTAAGTAAGCATTTTTACAGATTAAGGGGATGAATGCTTTCTTTGGAACCACTCAGCCATTGATAAGAAATAAAGAAGTACACAATCCAATGAAAAGAAGGCTTCATTTCTACATAAAGAAGGTAAGAAATCCCACCAAAATACATGGTGGGACAAAGTCACCTATATTTTATTAGCCCTGTTTGGTCAATTGTTTTATGGTCAGTTGTTTTACATTGTCTCAACTCTTCTACTCAGCAAAACCAATTGGCATCACACCAAGAGTGTCATGACCAAACATTTTGTGAGTTCTGTATTTTTCAATGTTACTTTTCTTGTTAATTTTTACACAACTATTTGAACATTTTTGCAGATTGAAGGGATGATAACTTGACCACCATGGCTCAATTCTGAATAAAGAAGGTAAGAAATTTCACCAAAATACATGCAACAAATACACAAGATTATATAGCATTTGATATCCAAATCTTAGACAGATCCCTGTAGTTGTTCACTGATAAAAAAAATAATTTTTTATCTTCTGATCTAGCTAACATGAAAGTATGCTTTGATTATTCTATATTTGCTAGGCTTTGTCAGTTGTTTTATGTTTAAATTTATTAAATATCTTTGTCAAAAATGCACGCATTGTGCATTTCAGCTCTTCACAGCCAAGCATTTTGTGTTTTTTCTATTTAAATGTTCCATATCATGTCAGTTCTTTACACAATTATTTGCACACTTCACAGATTGAAGGGATGTACGCTTTGACTGCCATGGCTCGGCCATCGATAAGAAAGAAGTATACAATCTGATGACAGGAAGGCTTCATTTCTATATAAAGGAGGCAAGAAATCCCACCAAAATATAGGAAAAGTTTGGTAAATGGTGAAAATGAATTGTTATGAAAGTTGCACCCAATTACTCAAAAAAACATAAACACAGACACTTTTCTGTCAATACTTCGCCATTTGTCATCATAGACAAATTAATATTTAGCTTTCTGGCTTTTCTATTGAATTATGTAAGTGATGATCAATATATTAATTTTTATCTAAAACAGATACTTGCACTGGACCAGTATCCGCCTATAAAGGAGACCATGCCTGGCAGCGGCGATAAGGGTCCTCTCCAGCTTAGCTGCTGTACTCGGTGGTTATTGGTAGCGACGCAAAACTGGTCCCTTGTGAGTAATCTTTAGATTTTTTTTGATAAAAAGTATCAAAAAAGTATATAAAAGTATAAATGCTTTTTCACAATTTGTAGATTTTATGATTTTATGATAGTTTGGTTCCAGATTTAGACACACAAATCTTTGAGTAAAAATATAAAGATTGATGCTGATAGTAGACATGCACTGCTGTATCTTTGACAAGTACCTTATCCTGAAAGATCCAGATAGTCCAGTCAAACCTAGGTGATCACATCCAGTACAAGCTCCTTTTTAGTAGCCAATAGGTACTGAGTTAGATATTTTGCACATGCTATAACTGTTATGATTAAAGCTGTTAGTGAGATAAGAGGGGCAAAAAGAAAACTTCTGAATATTTTCTTTTTCAGCAAGGCTGTGTCATCATGAAATAATTGAAATAATGTTGAAAGTGATGTAAAAACCAAACAAACTGATCTATCAGATTTCCATACAAACAAGGACTATACTTAACCTGAATATCATGACAATGCATCAATCCTAAACGCATATCAATCCTAAACGCATACCTGCAAACAACTCATCTTGGTTCAGAGTCCATCAGATTAGCAAATTAATATTCCAAAACAATAATATTCATGATTTTCAAGTAGTGGTGTTGTCGACATTTGACCATGTAAACCATGTTGGAAATCAACAATTCATATGTCACCTGTATGTGATATGAAATGGGCATGAAGTCGTGTACAATTGTGTCACACTGACCACAGGAGGCACAATGCAAACCACATCGCCCTCTGGTGGAGTTTGCAGTTGTGTCATTGTACATTTGCAAGGTTTGGCTTGCTAACTAAGCTACGAGCAAGCTATGCTTGGTGTATGCGCTATACAAATATTTTAATAGTATTATTATTATTATTGATGATTGGAGAACACTAATGTACAAGAGCCTACCAACTGCAGAACTCTATGGAACTGCAAAATTCTAATGTGCTGAATAACAAAAAAAGAATGTTTTGTGGCAGAGGTAGTATGTGAATCGACTTTGCCATGCAGTAGAGCAAATTATTCAGTGGTGCTATTTTCTTAGGATACTTTACTCAAATTGGCTAAAAAAAGGGATATCGCTCTTGATGATATAGGCATGCTATTGTGGGCATTTAAAAATGTTATGTTGAAATTAAAAGGGTCTAACTGTTCATTCACACTGAACCAGTCTCCAATTTGTGGAAAGATATGTTTTATATTTAAATAATTAAGTCAGCACATATTTTATGAACTTACTCTGTTTCCTGCTGCTGCCACCACACTTATGCTTAGTCATTGGGACTACCATATTTACTCGAATGTAGGATGAGATTTTCAGACCCAAACCTTTAGTTAATGTTTGGGGGTCATCTTATACACAAAAGCAACCTGTGCACCTTGGGGGAAATTAACTTCGCTCATACTGTACAGGTACCAACTTCCCCATGCGGCGCTAAAATTAAAATCTCATACACATAGTCCACCTTCATTTAATAAGTGTAAATTATGCACAAGTCAGAGAAAATGTCAGTTTAACAATGTTTAAATATGCATGCGCAACATGAGGTCGCCATTTTGAAAAGCGGAAGTGATGGGGAGAAGCTCTTATTTTTGGTGCGAAAACGATCGGAATGCCACCACAGTATATTAACTCGCTTTGAAATATTAATACATTGTGCAGTGATGGATTCCTGAGTCTTTGTATTTACGTATTGTCAGGGATCTATCATTGCACAATGTCTCGAGAAAAACCGACTCGTCTTATAACAAAAAGTGGCCTTTTCAAGCAAAATCAAATCAATTTGGGGGTTGTCTTATATTCGAGTCGTCTTATATTGAGTAAATACGGTAGATACTATAACATAATGACATGTAGGCCAAAGAATTTTTTTAGGCTGAATTTTTTGTGACCTTGGGTCAAGGTCAAGGTCTCAACTAGCACAGGAGCAACTTTGCTTGTGAATGCTCTATTTTCAAGACTGCAGCAACGTCAATATGATTTGGCCATTGTAATCTACCCATGAGGGGCTTGGATATGTTCAATATTGGGTGGCCTTAAGCAATTTTCGAGGTCACAGGAATGGATTATCAAAGTAGACTATTTGTCATATTTGGAAAACACTACAGATAGCATTTATTTCTACTACATTTATCTTGCACAATATATTTGTTCTGATTTTTAGAATATTTTATGAAACTAAGTCACATTGACCTATTAATAGGCCATATAGATCACAACTTCCACAATGTTGAGAATCTGATCCTTTGCAAATCAGATATGATCATAATATTGTATGAATATTTGTAAATATCCAAAGGTAACTTATTTGAATGCACCTTTTGTGACCTTGGGTTAAGGTCAAGCCCATGACCAGCAGAAGAAGAAATTGGCTTGAGAATCCTATATTTTCTTCAAGTTTACAGCAACATTGATATGACTTAATAATAATAATAATAATAAATATTTATATAGCGCATACACCAAGACAAGCTTGCTCGCAGCGCTTATTCAATATCAATATGAATCTAAGTATAGCATACTCTCCTTAGTATCAAATATGTGCCAACATAAATGAATCTCTGAAGTAGAAACATTGAAAGTAAAGAATTATATTTAAACTATATTAATCTCCCCCACAGGCTACAACCTCTGTGTATGGGATCAGGCATGGTCACATGATCATTACTTGTTTAATCTCCAAGTAATATCAAGTAATAAAAAAGTGACCATGCCTTATGCGTTTTGAAATATGGAGTCACAAAGTACTGAATCTGATTTGATCACATAATTTAAAGTTTGGATATTACTACCAATGCAGGGAAATTCCAATTCTCAAATCAGTTTTGAATTCATTTGTTTTCCATGATTTATGACTGAATTAGCAAGTAAATGCCATTTTGAACCAAGCAATTATAATATTTCTGTTGCAAATATTTAATGTATTGTTTCCGCATTTCATACAATATAATGAAAGATTTATCTGAGAAATTATAGAAATCACCATCTTGAATAGCAGGCCTATAGCTGATATAATAGTCATTTCATGTTTGCAGTGATTTATATAGCTGATATAATAGTCATTTCATGTTTGCAGTGATTTATATAGCTGATATAATAGTCATTTCATGTTTGCAGTGATTTATATAGCTGATATGATAGTCATTTCATGTTTGCAGTGATTTATATAGCTGATATAATAGTCATTTCATGTTTGCAGTGATTTATATAGCTGATATGATAGTCATTTCATGTTTGCAGTGATTTATATCGCTGATATAATAGTCATTTCATGTTTGCAGTGATTTATATCGCTGATATAATAGTCATTTCATGTTTGCAGTGATTTATATAGCTGATATAATAGTCATTTCATGTTTGCAGTGATTTATATAGCTGATATGATAGTCATTTCATGTTTGCAGTGATTTATATCGCTGATATGATAGTCATTTCATGTTTGCAGTGATTTATATAGCTGATATAATAGTCATTTCATGTTTGCAGTGATTTATATAGCTGATATAATAGTCATTTCATGTTTGCAGTGATTTATATAGCTGATATAATAGTCATTTCATGTTTGCAGTGATTTATATAGCTGATATGATAGTCATTTCATGTTTGCAGTGATTTATATAGCTGATATAGTCATTTCATGTTTGCAGTGATTTATATAGCTGATATAATAGTCATTTCATGTTTGCAGTGATTTATATAGCTGATATGATAGTCATTTCATGTTTGCAGTGATTTATATAGCTGATATGATAGTCATTTCATGTTTGCAGTGATTTATATAGCTGATATAGTCATTTCATGTTTGCAGTGATTTATATAGCTGATATAATAGTCATTTCATGTTTGCAGTGATCTCATAGAGGCTGGCTAAAAACAAGATATAAAGTACAGCATTACTGAACTGTGATTGGCTTAAGAAATAATGCCATATTTTAACAGAACAAAAAATATAAAAAATGTGCTTATGAAGGAGTGTAAAATCAGGCTTTCCAGCAACGCTAACTGTCCCCTGGAAATTGATCACCAAAGGTCTGGCTGCAATCCCATAGAGCTGTTAAGTGTGTGTGGCCAAACTAACTGCTTATTATAATAGGTATTCAAAAGGTGTGTTGCTCCAGACTTTGCCAGCTGTCAATATTTGCCACCTGTAGCTTCTATGTGGAAGCAGTTTGAAGTCAAAGTATTTCTTGTATCCAATCAAATGACACCACAGAGAACTTCATATGTAAGTGATATAGAAGTACAGAAGAGTTTAAGTCCTTTAGTAAATATCAATGTCCCTGATCCCTAAAACTAAAATTAAACAGATTTTGAGTCATGAGCAGACAGCTAAACTTTACACCAACAGGTCTGTGTTCAGCTGTTCAAGTACCATGCCATAAATACGTAAACTTGCATTTCATTGATTTACTATTAAAATCATTGTGAAATTTAAATATGTTGGATGTCACTCATGCATTTGTCATTATTAATATACATTCACATTACATACCGGTATTTATTCATTTAGTTTAGTTTAGTTTAGTTTAGTCTCCTTCACATTTGATCAGAATCTGTAAACATGGTCATGCTTGATGTAGTGTCTGAATAAAGCTCTCATGCATATTTTAGTCGGGAGAGGCCCATAAATACTGATATAAATTTTTCCTATGCGTTGAGTGCGTCCCGTGGCAAGATATTTATTTGCCATCTGTCAAGCCCTGCACCGACACAACTCCATTGATCCGCTGTCCAGACAAGGTGAAGGACTTCCTCATAAGGTTGGTTGAACTTTTACCACCTGTTTTGTTAGTGTGTATTGTTTTTGCCAAAAAATAAAAAAGGAGATGAAAATTGGCATAAACTTGCATAAATTAAGCATGCAGTATCGTATACGTAGGAATGTTTATCAGGTACCGTGATCCTGGTTTAATGGTGTGTCATGGTTGCTGCGAGTCACAAATCAATACATATCCATATTCTTAAACTCAGATATAATAGACTCATTCCATGTGAAGTGGGTCTTAGATTTTCTTTAAAAAAATACTAGTTCATCCTTGATGTATAAATATAGTATTCCCAACTTTCAAGGGTAATAACATTTATGGATTTTGAGATAAAGGATTATGTAGGGAGGTACCATTTCAGAGGTGAAAATTAGACAAAATGAAATTAAGTTTTCAAAAATTAATATCTAAAAATATTAAGGGAGTTAGTCAAAAAATTTCTCCTGTAATCTCTGTATTTAGTAGATTACGAAAAAGTGGAATTGCAAACTTAAGATAAAATTATTAACTGGTAAAAAAAAACAAAATTAGCATTTTATTTAGGCAAGGATGGTAATTTTCACTTTTTATGTTTCAATTTAACATTGAAAGACATTTTTTTCACCAAAATTCATTAACTATATATCAGGGAAGTACTAGGGTGTGTCCAAGTGGGCAACATGACACCTGTGCCACATAGATGTGGAGAAAAGCTTCATGAAATTTAAGTTTTTTTAATAAATCTGCATTTTTGAAGACTAAAAATAGCCATGTGGCACTCCAAGTGGAGGATTCCGCCTTGGCGTACATATTCTCAAGATATCTCTTACAACAACATATTAAAAATTCAGAAAAGGGTTACATATCTCATTTTTTAAATGATTTTTTAAAAATCTTCTTTTAACAAATTTTATCACTGGGAAAACTTAATATGTTAACCACTAATATGCATAAACTTCACAAAAATGTAAATGCACACAGTTGAGTACTATTACAAATGCATTTCAATATGGTTTTACCTTCATCAAAGTATTATTTGGTACATTCATATTACCAAGAGGAATAAAATCACCTGGATCATAATGTAGCAAGTGTTTGAGGAACATAAATTGTGTGTGTACATATTTTATTCATCAGCACTTCACATTGATGCAGAATAGATCATAATGTAGCAACTGTTTGAGGAACATAAATCGTATGTGTACATATTTAATTCATCAGCACTTAACATTGATGCAGAATGGCATTTTGCCACATCCAATGGGAAGAGCCCCTCTGGTGGCATAGGTGGAAAAGTAAAATGTTTGGCTGCTTCTTCCAGCCTCAAGGCCACTTCAGCCAATCACTTACTAACTCAACTTCAAAGATATGATTGGGTTAAAGCATCTATAGAGGGTTTAATATTTGCATATGTGGCTAAAGAGAGTGTGTTTATATTGTAAAAGATAGTCCAATGGCCTAAGAGTTATGCTAATAACTGCTGTGTTGTAATGTTTGTGAAGATTTTCTGGAAATTGCTTCATAAATGATCATTCCTCTCCGAGAACAGACTTAAGCAGAAGATAATTTTGACCAATCAAAATGCATGTTGCATATTAAATTTGGCCCCAATTTGTTATCTCTATTCACATTGGCTAACATTTGTCAAGTTATTCAAAATGGCAATCTCCCTGATAAAATCATGACAAAATGGAAAAGATTCCAAACCTAATTAAAAAAGACAGAAATGTTCCCCAGAAAATACATCTTCCCTGTTTATAGCTAACAACCCTGACCAGTAGTTTTGCAGAAGATCAAATTTGGTTTGTTAAAAGCATCTCTTCATTTATAAGCATATATCTACGTATGGACATTATGACATGTCAAAGTTTAACATAGAGTAATTAGATTAAGTTGCAATTAGACATAGAAGTTGCACTATTAACAGAGATCTGTCTCAGCCATCAACTGCTTGTGACTGTTCACACAGAGTGAACTTTTTTGACCCCAAATAAGGCTCAAAGTAGTGTAGAACTGTTTTATACATATTTTTCCAAGTCACTGCATAATTTCTTCAACTGTGATTAATGTTCTCATCCCCGTTAGCTCCAACGATAGAAATTACTGTTTTGAAACTGATGATATCAAGAGAATTCATCATTTATGTGCCTGATACAAAAAGAAGATATGTTAAAACTGCTGTACTGCTCAGTATAAGTTACGGGTATTAGCCAAGGTGTTCAAACTAAATTTTGACTAAAGATAACCCAGTATCAAGGTAGAAGAGAACATATTTTAATGAACATTGATCAATAAATGAACCATATAATATTCTGATCAATGTAATAAGATCCTTTTTAGGAGGCAGGTGTTTCAATTGTACACATATTCGCAAACACAAATTTGCACATGATTCCTAATAGGAGAACTCAATATCAATAGCATTTTTGGTAGCAAATTTGTCAAAAACTGACAATTCTTTTTAAATTATTTAAATAAAAGCAAGAAAAAAACCAAGATCCTGCCAAACTTGCAGTAATAAAATTTATCTTCGAAAAAAGTCCCATTTTGTCATATTATATTGTATTTTTCAAAATAAATTATGTGAGGCCTCTGAGGCTTATTTTGTAACTAATTTGTATATCAGGGATATATTTGTCTCACCACTTAGAATGGAGATGCTGTGGTCAGTTAAAAATCAAATTTATTTTCAAAATTGAATAAAATGTGGTACTGCAAGGCTGATATTTTTTTAATCTCAAAAAACTTTATCAAATCTGGAATGGTGATTGTCATGTAATATTATATCTAACTGTCATGTAATTTTATATCTAACTCACCAAAAAATGGGAAATGAGCTAAAAAATGTTGGCAAAGATAGCATTTTATAGAATATATACTCTCTTTGAAATTTTATTGACACAAATCTAACCACATATTAATGAAAATAATAATTTTATTATAAATTTCAATATTAAAATGATAATTTGAGGATAACTTCTTTGAGGGATAGCTCTGAAAAACAGGCCATATCTTTTGAAAAAAGTGGAATTGGCACCTCAAATTTTGCATTTGACCTATTTAGAGATTGAGACATAAAATAGATTTTTTTCAGCGAAATCCGAAGGGGAAGGTTTAACCTCATTGGGACGGAATGAGTCGGGTGTATCTGTAGCTTGGCACCATGACATGTTTTTTATTACATTAGAGAATATACCTGACTTTGGGATTGAAACAATTGGTGGTGGATTAAAAAGTTGAATAGGGAAGAGCGGCAAATGCATTCACACGTATTCAGTGACAATTCAGTGAGGCAGCACTATATCTGCTACAAGTAGGTCTCATCATGAAATAACTGAAACAATGCTGAAAGTGATATAAACTCCATACAAACAGATAGACTGCTGTATAGACAGTCAAACAGACCGAGAGATTTCAAAGACATATGGGGTAAATACTACAAACCTGGTTAAAAGCATCCCTTGGTATCAATACAAACCCTTAGGTCAAGTTGAAGATGGCAGATCTTTATATAAATTATATGCAAATGTTGTTTGGAGCAGTTCCAAGGGAAGATGCCCAGACATGATCAGCTTAACATAGCACTCCTACAGGTACATTATGGAATATTCCATTGCAGTGGAATTTTCCAACAACAGAGAGCACATGGTCACAGCTGAACACATCAGGATTTTGCACCAAAGAGCCTTCCAAGTGTGACACATTGCATTTGTGACAAAGAAAATATTATTGACTGCTGGTGTTTGTTCAGAGGTGTGTAGAGCAGGAGGTGTAAGTTATGTTTAAGTTAACTACAGGATCTAATCAATATTTCGGCAGAATATCAGAATATTAGCCAATATATTTGACACATTGCTTTGATGCCAAACAAAGAATTATTGATTGGTGGTGAACATACTGAGTTATGAAGATTATTACATGTAGATTATGATTGAGTTGATTACAGGATTTAACCAATATTTGTAAAGCATATGTCAAATACATTCCTTCTGCCTTCTTTCGTTTTGGGTTGTAGTTTTATATCGTTATATATTACCTCTTTTCTGTCACCTTCCTGTATAATTCCCTGAAAGCGGCGATAAGCCGTCAGTTGTGATCTTTACTCTTTGAAATGTGTTGCCATTTGTGTCGTTATTTTAAATATTTAGTCTCAGGGAGCAGTTCTAAAATACTTCTTAACTGATAATCCATGAAAGAATACATACAGACATTTAAATGGGTTAGGTACATATGTTATATTTGAACACCAGGCCTCAAATTTCTTTACAAACTATAATAGCAATGTTATGTTCTGCATCAAATGACTTGTGATCATAAATAACATTTTTTGTTTACCTTTGTGTAGGCCACAACTGTCTGCTTTGATATCGCAGGCATATGTATTTTAGCTGTATCGGATGTATGGCTCACTATATAAGGGCAATCTTAACTCCTTTCTAGTATATGATTGAATTGCTATTTTTTGCAAAATGAAAGATTCTATGGAGTTGAAACTTTGAAGTCAAAGCTCCTCTGGGGGGGGCAAAAAATGAAATGGCCAAATGGCTGAAATCAACAATGCCATGCCATGAGCAACCAACCATGTTAATTTCCCCACATGAGATCCTATATAGTCTTGTTGCATAACAGGGTCAAGTGATTTAAATACCAGTAGTCAACAAGCTGTGATTGAGACTTTCCAGAGAAAACATTTTAGACATTTAAAATTAATCTTAAGGAATAAGCATTTCACATTATTAACAGGTGAGGACATTTGACAATTTCTATTTGCAACAAATATATTTCGTCTATAGATGTCTATTCAGATATCTATTAACTGAAGATGAGGCTGTATAAAATACAATACAATGCAATTACTTAATTATATTTTAATGCTCAGGTCTTTTGAATAATCTTTCCAGGATTTGCATACATATCTAACAGAGCAATATCCAGTAAAAATCCAATATGGCTACCGGAAATGGAAGTAAAGATGCTGCCGAGTATTCATCCAGACGAGGCAACTGGTCGGGAAAACTAGAGGCTCTGCTATCTTACATTGGCTACTGTGTAGGTTTGGGAAATATCTGGAGATTTCCATATCTTTGTTACAGAAACGGAGGAGGTATGTTAGTTTGATTGTCATTATCTGTTATATTTTTAAGATCATGATACTTATTTGGAAATGCTAAATAAAGAAATGAAATGAAATTCGAACTTAGTTATATGTTGTTAAATTATATTTTTACAAAGAATCTGACATTTGCAGGGGCTTTTCTCATTCCATACTTCCTGATGATGTTAATGGCGGGACTGCCCTTGTATTTTATGGAGTTGGCTATGGGACAGTACTCCTCAATGAGTGCTTCCACAGTCTGGGTGATAAGCCCTCTCTTTAAAGGTAAATATATTCAAATCTTTAAGCATTTAAAAATAGACCATATTTAGACCAGACAACCTGTAGAGGATACTTGTATGCACAAGAGCTGTGCACATACAGGAGAGAAGGTTGTTTGATGTAAGGTTACATCATTTTAACGAGGTTGGCATGTCTGATATAAATATGTTTTATTGCTGGACAGTTTCTTTGCATTAATATACTAATATAATTTGATTATTACATTGAGATCTCTCAAGGTGTTACTGTTTACTGATTATTTATTTATTTATTTCAATATGACCACGTCATTGATTGCTCTAAAAAAGCAATAACGTTTGTCATATACATAAATTTGTTTAAGATATTGGAGCTAAATACTTCTAAAATTGCACCATCTTTTTGCCTGGGCAGTGTGTTTATTAGGGTAGTGTTCTACATTACATTCCAAGCAAGCCCAGACAGGAAATCTGGGGCATTTGTGAAACAAGCAGGGCTCTCTTGTATAGTTATCTTGGCTCTGAAATGTGCACAACATCTGGTTGTTCAACTAGTATATCCCATGTAAATTGTCTGTGTTATCATCCCATGTGAACAGAATTTCTGATTGCTCAGTACCTATGTTTTATGTCAACTTCCTATGTGCTCTAAATTCATCATGAGTAAAAACACACTCATACAGGTCCATTTCCAATGATATTTATAATTTCAAAAAACAGTATTTCCAAACAGCTTTGGAAATTTTTCTCAACAATATTTACTGTGATCCTAGTAAAACAGATTACCAGAAACCTTTTGAGCTGAACTTTTTGTGACCTTGGGTCAAGGTCAAGATCAAAACCAGCTATGGAAATTATTCTTAACAATATTTACTGTGATCATAGTAAAACAGATTATCAGAAATATTTTTAACTTGGGCCAATGTCAAGATCATGACCAGCACAGGAGCAAATTTGCTTGTGAATGCTCTATTTTCTGACAAATTACAGCAATATAGTTTTCAAGGTCACAGGAGCTGATTTTCAAAATCGGCTATTTGTGATATTTTGCAAAACACTGAAATAGCATCAGATTTTCACCACATTTATCTTACACAAGATGTTTTTCAGACAAAAATTATGTACCTATGTCACAGTGACCTACTTAAAGGCAATATAGGTCACAACTTCCAAAATATTGTGAATCTAATCCTTTACAAACCAGAGTAGATTAGATCTGTTTTTTTTATGTAAAACATATAGAAATCCATGGTAATTTATTTTTATGCACTTTTTATGACCTTGGGTCATAGTCAAGGTCATGATCACAAGAGCAATTTCGCTTGTGAATGCTCTATTTTCTGTCTCTATTTTAGGTGGTGTATAGTGATATATTCCTTTGTGAGTGTTAGGTGGTGTATAGTGATATATTCCTTTGTGAGTGTTAGGTTGTGAATAGTGATATATTCCTTTGTGAGTGTTAGGTCGTGTATAGTGATATATTCCTTTGTGCGTTTAAGGTGCCAGATGATGTAGTGTGTTATTTTCTTTTTCAGAATCAAGTGTTTGGTGGCATTAAGTCCAATAAAGCATCATAACTATTATTTGAGGGTTTGTTAAATTGTCACTGTCACGTTTCAATATTTCAATGTATGAAGTACTACAATGAACATCAGACACTTATTTGTCCTTGCAATGGTGATTAGACTGTAAAATGTGTTGCCATTAACCTACAAGTTTTTATTATGATATCCCAGGTGTTGGGTGGTGTGCAGTGATGACAAGTGCCCTGTGCTGTGTTTACTACAATCAGATCATCGCTTATGTACTGTACTACCTGTTCTCATCCTTAACATCCGAACTTCCTTGGACAACTTGCAATAATGACTGGAACACACCAGAATGTGCAGTCATGAGTCACTCAGGTAAGTCAATTGCATGTAATATCCGGCAATATGGCCATGGTATGGTGATGCTGAAGTAACATTCATCTAATATCAGGCAATATGGCCATGATATGGTGATGCTGAAGTAACTTTCATCTAATATCCGGCAATATGGCCATGATATGGTGATGCTGAAGTAACATTCATCTAATATCAGGCAATATGGCCATGGTATGGTGATGCTGAAGTAACATTCATCTAATATCAGGCAATATGGCCATGATATGGTGATGCTGAAGTAACATTCATCTAATATCAGGCAATATGGCCATGATATGGTGATGCTGAAGTAACATTCATCTAATATCCGGCAATATGGCCATGATATGGTGATGCTGAAGTAACATTCATGTAATATCCGGCAATATGGCCATGATATGGTGGTGCTGAAGTAACATTCATCTAATATCCGGCAATATGGCCATGATATGGTGGTGCTGAAGTAACATTCATCTAATATCCGGCAATATGGCCATGATATGGTGATGCTGAAGTAACATTCATCTAATATCAGGCAATATGGCCATGGTATGGTGATGCTGAAGTAACATTCATCTAATATCAGGCAATATGGCCATGGTATGGTGATGCTGAAGTAACATTCATCTAATATCAGGCAATATGGCCATGATATGGTGATGCTGAAGTAACATTCATCTAATATCCGGCAATATGGCCATGATATGGTGGTGCTGAAGTAACATTCATCTAATATCCGGCAATATGGCCATGATATGGTGATGCTGAAGTAACATTCATCTAATATCAGGCAATATGGCCATGGTATGGTGATGCTGAAGTAACATTCATCTAATATCAGGCAATATGGCCATGATATGGTGATGCTGAAGTAACATTCATCTAATATCAGGCAATATGGCCATGGTATGGTGATGCTGAAGTAACATTCATCTAATATCCGGCAATATGGCCATGGTATGGTGATGCTGAAGTAACACTCATCTAATATCCGGCAATATGGCCATGGTATGGTGATGCTGAAGTAACATTCATGTAATATCAGGCAATATGGCCATGATATGGTGATGCTGAAGTAACATTCATGTAATATCCGGCAATATGGCCATGGTATGATGATGCTGAAGTAACATTCATCTAATATCTAGCAATATGGCCATGATATGGTGATGCTGATGTAACATACATATAAAATCTGGCAATATGGCCATGATATGGTGATGCTGATGTAACATACATATAAAATCTGGCAATATGGCCATGATATGGTGATGCTGAAGTAACATTCATCTAATATCAGGCAATATGGCCATGGTATGGTGATGCTGAAGTAACATTCATCTAATATCCGGCAATATGGCCATAATATGGTGATGCTGAAGTAACATTCATGTAATATCAGGCAATATGGCCATGATATGGTGATGCTGAAGTAACATACATATAAAATCTGGCAATATGGCCATGATATGGTGATGCTGATGTAACATACATATAAAATCTGGCAATATGGCCATGATATGGTGATGCTGAAGTAACATACATATAAAATCTGGCAATATGGCCATGATATGGTGATGCTGATGTAACATACATATAAAATCTGGCAATATGGCCATGATATGGTGATGCTGAAGTAACATACATATAAAATCTGGCAATATGGCCATGATATGGTGATGCTGAAGTAACATACATATAAAATCTGGCAATATGGCCATGATATGGTGATGCTGGAGTAACATTCATGTAATATCTGGCAATATGGCCATGATATGGTGATGCTGATGTAACATACATATAAAATCTGGCAATATGGCCATGATATGGTGATACTGAAGTAACATACATATAAAATCTGGCAATATGGCCATGATATGGTGATGCTGAAGTAACATTCATCTAATATCAGGCAATATGGCCATGGTATGGTGATGCTGAAGTAACATTCATCTAATATCCGGCAATATGGCCATGATATGGTGATGCTGAAGTAACATACATATAAAATCTGGCAATATGGCCATGATATGGTGATGCTGGAGTAACATTCATGTAATATCTGGCAATATGGCCATGATATGGTGATGCTGATGTAACATACATATAAAATCTGGCAATATGGCCATGATATGGTGATACTGAAGTAACATACATATAAAATCTGGCAATATGGCCATGATATGGTGATGCTGAAGTAACATTCATCTAATATCAGGCAATATGGCCATGGTATGGTGATGCTGAAGTAACATTCATCTAATATCCGGCAATATGGCCATGATATGGTGATGCTGATGTAACATACATATAAAATCTGGCAATATGTGAAGTGAATGTTTGCTCTTATTTGTGATTGAATGTTGTCATTCCTAATGTACCTTTAAAATGTCCTGTGTGAAGTTCAGTAAAATATGTGAAAGATATATTTCGTGGCCAAATAACAGCATATTTCTATGAAAGATAGTCACGTTGTTGCCAAGATCTAGTAAAGCCCCAGTCACACTTACACGATCTTTAACAAGACTGTTCGGGAATTGGCACGATTGTGATGATCGCACAAAAACAAAAGTCAGACGACCACATGCTGAGACATGACGTGTTCAGACCCAGACCCCCACTCGACCATAACAAGACCACCACATGTTCAACACGTCCTCCTCTATCACGTGACTATCTGTGCAACATGGCCAGGTCTTCCTGTGGTCTTAACAAAGACTTTACTGGTCCTCAGAAGTCCTCAGATGTCCTCAAAAGTCGTATGTTATCTGCCGTGATCGCTAGTTGAGCGTACCAGATCTTCAGGTATGGATCATCCTACCATGGACGAATGACATGACGTACAGACATCGTAGACAAATACCTATACGACAGTCAGAAGATTATGCATGATCGCCACAAGTTCACACCAGAGGGCATGGCAACTGTGTGGGGACTGCCACAGGACTGCCTCCAGACCACCTTCACATCGTGGCTGTGACACGATTGTTTTGAACAGTTCAAAACAATCATGGGCCTGTGCCGACATCAGCAGACCAAACAAGACCTTGGCAGACCATTGCAGACCACCCCTTGTGATTCCGTTCTGATAAACGATGTGAGACGATTTAACAGATCGTACCAAGTCCTGTGACAGATTGTGTAAGTGTGACTGGGGCTTAATATATTATGTCTTCTTATGGGGTTGTTTGTAACTTGCAGTGAATTATAGCGTCACTAATGGGACCCAGCTGGCTACTAACAGAAGCAGCTTCAACATCTCCAGTCTGCCACGTAAATCACCGGGAGAGGAATACTGGGAGTAAGCTTATCAATCTGATTATTTCTTCAAATTAAATATATCTTAATAAATATAAATATACTTATCAGCTAGAGTGGGGATGAATTATTTTGTTATGGGAGGAACCTCACTCAACATTATCGCTGTTCCATGTGTGGGTGCGTGTGTAAAAATAAACCCAGGATCAGCCACTGAGATATAAAATCAAATATTCGAAGCTTTCTTAAAGAAGTTCATAACTGAAAATGTTTTGCAGGATATCAAATATTCGAAGCTTTCTTAAAGAAGTTCATAACTGAAAATGTTTTGCAGGATATCAAATATTCAAAGCTTTCTTAAAGAAGTTTGTAACTGATGATGTTTTGCAGGAGGCATGTGTTAAATAAGAGTGGTGGTCTGGATGAGTTCGGGGGCCTGGAGTGGAAGCTGGCACTGGCCCTGGCACTCGCCTGGGTGCTGGTCTTCTTCTGCCTCATCAAGGGAATCAAATCTACTGGAAAGGTTCTTAAAGCATTTAGATCTCCTTAAAATCCGCAGTTAATAGTTTTCTTTATAGTTTTTTTTATTCAACATATATCAAAGGTGAACTCTTTGGTAACTTAAAATTATCCTAGAAACGGTTCTTATGTCAATTTGTTAGTCATAATGAGAAATATGTAGATAAAGGTTAGGGAGCTTAGAGAATGAACTGAAGTATAAAAAGTGAAAAAGTGATAAGTTCTTGACATTGTTAATGAACAGGTTGTGTATGTGACTGCTACATTCCCCTACCTTATCTTGACCATTCTGCTGGTCAGAGGAGTGACCTTACCCGGAGCTACAGATGGACTAATGTTTTACCTTGTTCCATCATTCTCTAAGCTGGCAAATGCCAAGGCAAGATATCCTTCATATTTTTTGTTTTATTAAGAAATGCCTCATATTTTTTTTTATTAAGATATGCTTCATATTTTTTCTTTCATTAAGAAATGCCTCATATTTTTTTTCATTAAGATATGCTTCATATTTTTTGTTTCATTTCCAGTGAATCTAACTTGTGATTATCAAACACCTGACAAAACTTTGCTTTTCTATATGATACGGATATGTTGTTCAATATGATGTGGTAAAAATAGTACATTTTGATATAATTAGATTTCTTTATTATATTAAGTTAATATGTGAGATATGAGGTGGCGTATATTGTGATTGGTGTGTTGGCAGGTGTGGGGAGATGCTGCGTCTCAGATCTTCTACTCTCTGGGCCCAGCCTGGGGCATACTCATCACTTATTCCAGTTACAATAAGTTTAACCATAACTCTCACAGGTAGGGAATGGCCACCATTTAAGTCATACTATAACTACCAGAAGAATACAATCTTAATGGCTCTGAAAATATTATTTAGTAAGCCTGTTCAATGCCAATCATTCCTCTCTGAGATGTCCCATTAGACCAATTAGTCTAAGATTATCCCAAATATTGAAAAAAAAAATCAAAGCATCCATCCTGGAATGCTTTGTTGGATATTTTTTGTTTTCTATCAAAGAAAAGGTTTATGTTATAAAATGCATAAATATTTTTTTCTTTTACAGAGATGCAATCATCACTTCATTTATATGCACAGGAACCAGTGTGTTTGCTGGTCTTGTTATATTCAGTGTCATTGGTTTCATGGCACATGAGCTCAATGTTGAAATAGAGGATGTCATGTCATCTGGTAAGTAGACTTTAAGCAGACTTTAAGATATCCGGTAGACCGTGACTGTGACTTTTTTTGCTCAGACTGGCTGTTCCCACGCCATTGCCGGACCTTATGCCCGGTAAAATCTTCTAACTGTCAATTTACGTCAAAATCATCATAAAACTGCATAAAATTCCAGTTGTCTTTGTGGAGTCAAGCGATGTCGACTGCCTCAGCCACCATTTTGAATTCTGCAGAAATAAATTTATGCAAATTCTGATTAATTAATAATCACATTCCAGCTCACAAAACTTCAGAAAACAAGAAATGGTGATCAAAGTTGTGTTTACTTGAAAAACAAAGACAATTTATCAGTGTTTTAGCATTATTTAATGTAAATATATGGTGGTAGATGATAATTGATGATAATTGCGGGTCAGTTAGTGTACGGTCTGTCTTATGTGCGGTTTGTCTCTGGGGCGGTTTGACTTGTGATATTTATGCGAGTCAGACAGAACCAGCAACGGTCAGACAGATCCAGTAATTCTTCAGGACCGGCAGTCAGACAGAGCAAACTCCAATTTCTTAAAAAAGTCTGAGTGTGATAGACACTAATACTCATTGTGTAACGTGTGAAAAATGTACAAGAATTGTAAATGTAAATGTTTAATTGATGATGTTGGCTTTGCCCAGGTCCTGGTTTGGTGTTTGTGGTGTATCCTGAGGCCATCTCCAGAATGCCCCTGTCACCTCTGTGGGCTGTCATATTCTTCCTCATGCTGCTCAGCATTGCCTTGGATAGCATGGTAGGACATGAGGCTTATGTGTGCCACTTACTATCGCCTTGCAATTTTTGTCCCCCGCATTCTTCGCAACGTGAAAAGCGGGGGACATTATATTGAGCTGCGTCCGTCTGTGATTCTGTGATAAATTACTTTTATGATACAGCCAGAACGGTTTGACATTGCACACATGCACTCATATTATTATATTGCACACATGCACTCCTGGGGACATTCCTCTGTTACCATGGTGGCCATCTGACCATAAACATCTATTGTGCCCAAAGTGTGGGGGACTTAAAAGTCAATGCTCTTTCCGTCAACCCACCCTGTAGGGGGAGGGGAGAGCTTCTTTCCAGATGATTACAGGAGAACCGCTTGACGGATTACACTGAGAACGATTTGGTATTTGGCTTTCATATTTGCTTGAGTATGTGTCTCTCAACCCTCTTGTATGGGATTGCTGATGAATGACCTTGACCTATTTGTCAAGGTCACAGGAGATATTTTGTATAATCATGGTTTCCGGATGATAAAAGGAGAACCGTTTAATGGATAACTTTGATGTTGTACAGAATTAGGTAAGCCATATATACCTTGCCTGGGATTGCATATGGTTGACCTTGACCCAGATCTCAAGGTCACAGGAGCAATTTAGTCTCTGCAGTACTTGCTGGTTTCCGGATGAGAACTGAGAAATATTTGGTTTTGCCTTTGATATCAGACATGACCCATTTCTCAAGGTCACAGGAGATATTTTGGATCATTATTATAATTTAACTTTTTTCCACCATGGTGGGTCGACATGTGAGCTTTGCTCTTTTATTAAACTTGACTTTAAAATATGTTAATAACACTGTATTCTTCATTGATAATAGATAAATACAATCTAGGTCTGTGATATATTTAAATTTGCAATATTACAATTAGTTAAATAACCCTTAATTTGCTTAGTTTGAGATGGAAGTGACCTTCAAGTTAGTTTTTTAACCCACAGTTTGCCATCTTTAAGACAGTAGTGATCTTCAAATTATTTATCTAACCCACAGTTTGCCACCTTTAAGACGGTGGTGACCTTCAAGTTATTTATTTAACCCACAGTTTGCCACCTTTGAGAAGGTAGTGACCCTCAAGTTATTTATTTAACCCACAGTTTGCCACCTTTGAGAAGGTAGTGACCCTCAAGTTATTTATCTAACCCACAGTTTGCCACCTTTGAGAAGGTAGTGACCCTCAAGTTATTTATTTAACCCACAGTTTGCCACCTTTGAGAAGGTAGTGACCCTCAAGTTATTTATCTAACCCACAGTTTGCCACCTTTGAGAAGGTAGTGACCCTCAAGTTATTTATTTAACCCACAGTTTGCCACCTTTGAGAAGGTAGTGACCCTCAAGTTATTTATTTAACCCACAGTTTGCCACCTTTGAGAAGGTAGTGACCCTCAAGTTATTTATTTAACCCACAGTTTGCCACCTTTGAGACAGTAGTGACGGCTTTAGCTGATGAATACCCTCAGTACTTGATGAAGAGAAGGACCCTTTTTACCGCCTTCCTTTGTGTGATCTTCTTCTTCCTTGGCCTGCCACAATCATCACAGGTCAGTTATGCCAAACCATTGATAAATAAACTATATGTATATATAATTACCATACTTTCTTGGGAACAATTTTAGGTGATTATTGGTTTATGAATGAACTTAATATTTTAGCAATATATTGCATGAGAACTGAATACATTATCCAGATAATCTGCTGCTCTTGTATGCATGGTGTAGATATATTGGTTGATGAAAAAAGTATGAAAACCAATCTTCATATATGCAATCTTTATATGTGTAATTGTGTGTTAATGAAAATCACATCAGCTAATGTCTTTAGTATATATAAGCTGTTTTTGGATCATCAACTGGGATGAGAAGAATTAACCACTAGCATGCTTTCATAAACACAAAAACATAATTAAAAATGATAGAAACACAAACACTTTTAAATTATCCCCACATAGACGATATGATATTTCTCCTGAAGTGTCAAGCTTTGCATATTATACCCATATTTATCGGCAAAAGAGACTTGAAATCAACAGTTTATAGAAATATCATGCACTGACAATCCAATTTATGTCAGACTCTGGTAGAACTCGTTCTCCGGCAACAGGATTTCAACAAGCCATACACTTCTCATTTCAGTGTCAAACGCAAGGCTTGTCAAAAATAATTTCTTTGTTTTCCTTTGATCTCAGAATTATTTCGCCATTGTTTACAAGTTGAAAGTGGGTCGGTTTATTCATGGGAATGACAGCAACAATCGGGAAGCTCCACAATGCAGTGGTGCTTCTGACTTCATATGATGTTTCTCCCTTTGTGTTTCCATGACATCATCACTTGGACTCTTCTAAATGCCATTTCACGTTTTCAAGTTTGATATTGGGTAATAAACTGAAGAATAAACACTACAGAATGCACACAGATTTGTATTTGTGGACATTATGACTGGGAAAGATAGTGGTATGGGTCAGAACTGCAAAAGTCAATTGCTGGAGGTTGAGTTCATTTGGTAAGGAAACGTCAATATGATAGGCAGTTCATGATGTTTCTGGAAACAGTGGATTTCAGGTCTATTTTGAAGAGGAATATGAGTAGCTGCTGAGTGTAACTGAAGTGTCTGTTTTGAAGTCAGAAAACTCTTGAAAATTGTTCTATGGCCAATATATTACATTAAGATATTGTGATTAAACTGCCTCTTTGACAATAGAGGTAGCGATTTTCATTTTAAACTGGTCTAGACACTCACTTTGAACACTTGTGTCAAAAGAATATGATGAATCTGTAGACCTATTTAACTAAAAATGAACCCAGCATCCATCTTATATATTGAACCTGGAAACAACATTTTTAGTGGACGTATTGCTCAGATAATGTTTACCAATTCTCACTGTTTGACTCAGCCAGTAAAAATATGTTGATTAACATATTCATTTTCAATCAGTTTATTATACCTATAACAGTCTTTCTATTTTTGTCAAGATTCCCAAGCTGATGAGTTGATGTATTGAAACTAATAAATGATACTTCCTTGTAAATTGTTTAATCGTACTTGTTTTCTGAGTGTATCTTTTTTATGGACCTAATAAATACCAGTATTGTAAATTTATAGGCTGGTATTTACATATTGACCATGATGGACTGGTATATTGGAACATTTCCGCCTCTCATCATAGCTTTCTGTGAAGTCATTGTGATATCCTATGTGTATGGTAAGTAATTTAGGGATGAAAACATTACTTTGTTGCACATACATGTTTATCATTTGGTGCTGTATGTTTTAATGGAATAGGCGGTTTAATGGGTGTCTCAATGTTTTTGCTCCATGTTATCCACATTATGAATGATTTTGTAGCCTTTTTTTGTCACAAGATAGCTTTTTCGTTATATACAAATTGATTACATGAAATGTTAATTGTATTGTGTGACCATGGACTGAGAAATTGCCTCGGCAACACCAAACAATTTGTATGCACATGACATGCTTAATTCTGGTTACTATTCTAACAAATAAGTAATGTTTTCTACACTGAAGTAATCAGGCTGAGGGTATTGCAGTTCTCCTGGTGTATGTATGTGTGTGTATGTGTTTGTGTATGTAATGCAATGTATGTATGTAGTGAACATCCTTGTCATTCCGATATCTCGAGAACAAATGATGGCAGCTTTATGAGACTTGACAAATAAGAATCTGGTGAAGACCTCAGACAAGTTTGATGAATGGTGACCTTTACCTACTTTTCAAGGTCACAAGAACAATTATATCAAATCCCCTAATATCCTTAAACTCGAGAACAAATGTTGGCAGCTTCATGAGAATTGACACACATAAGCATCTGGTGAAGACCCAAGAAGAGTTTGACGAATGGTGACCTTCACCTAATTTTCAAGGTCACAGGGACAATTATGTGAAATCCCCATCATTGCCATAACTCAAGAACAAATGATGGCAGCTTCATGAGAATTGACACATAAGCATCTGGTGAAGACCCCCAATGAGTTTGATGGATGGTGACCTTCACCTACTTTTCAAGGTCACAAGCCCATCATTTTAATACTTCTAGAGTGAATGATGATAGCCTCATGATACTTGACACACATAAGCTATCAAAGGGAGTAGATTTGCATTATTATGTTTTTTTACCCCTGCATCAATTTGCCTTGGTGCAGTAATGTTTTGTTCACAAATATTGTGTGCTGCGAATGTTGTACAGTAAGTTACCAGGATGAGGGTTGATATATTTTATGCCTATGTTTTCAAAGAAATCTCAGTTGTAATTGGATTTGTCCGTTACATATTCATTAAAGTATTCATTTTTATCTGCACATAATTGCTAATTTAGAATATGAAATTTCTTTCCAGGTTACAGTCGGTTTGCAGCAGACATAAAATCCATGATGGGGTTTGCACCCAACTTGTACTGGAAGGTGACGTGGATGGGATTGGCACCTGTCGCCATATTGGTAAATGCTCCGTGCTTGCTTACTATCTGACAGAGACCCCTAGTGGCGACAAGGTTAGGCTTGTGATATGCTTCCTGTCGGCATGACATGCGAAACCCATGTGGACATGATCAGCACTGAAATTTCCAAATCAGAATATTACAAATTTTTTTTATCAATATAAGATTATCTATTCTTCAATAAGATTGTTCTATGAAGTGATTTCTAAGTTTCTCATGAAATTGATCATCTGAAAAAAAGCATGTTTCAAGACTACGCTTGATGTAGAATAGAAAATTCAAAGATTCACACAATTGCTGTCATAAAGAACATTCCATCTGATGTAATTCTAAATATACATATATATTGAAATCACATATTATAGTTTGTTATATGTAATTTTAATGTGGACTTGAATTACATATAAACTATACGCTGTAACATTATCCTCCAAAATCCACTGTAAAAAATAGTGTCATTTTACAGAATATTAAAATGTCATTATGGTCTAAGCACTTTATGACGGAGATTTGTGTGAAATGAATGGCTATATGGACATGTGAGACAAGTGACACATACAAATAGCATTGCCTTTATGTATGAATGTGTATATATATAATTCTACAGCCCTGATAAAAAAATGTATATAATGTATAAATATGACCTCCCCTTCCAAATCATGTAATATAATAAATCGATTATAAATTCAAGAAATTTTCTAATTAGAAATATATAAAGAAAAATATGCTATAATTTTGATACAAGGACTCTGAGCTTAAGTGTCACTTGTCTTAAATGGAGATTGCCGCACCCAATATTAAGGCTGGACTGAATGATATGGGCATTTATACTAAAATAAGAATCAAAGACTTTAGTTACATTTTTTTATTTATTTTTTTTTCTCACAAAATTAAGTGGATGGTTCTCTTTCCTGTCTGATAATATTTAAGAGGGGGAGGGAGTGGATAAGTTTCATACCAAAATATAAACGGCCATCCATGTGTTCATAGATCATGTTGTCAGGTGTGGGGTTAGTACTTTCATTCCCTGATTATCGCCCGACTCAAATACAAATGATATTCCCTCAAAGCAGAGATTGCATTGTGCATTTCTATCTCAAGATTATCATGTTTGTTCCTGAGTAGTCAAAATCTACGGTCTATACCTGAATAGAACTTTTGATTGCTACTGATGAACACTGAATAAAGAAATCCACATGTACAGCTATGAGGTCATATGGTTTTCCAGCAAGCGTGAGGGGGCGCTAGTCAGGATAAAAAGAGATCTATACATACATGTACATTTATGCCCAGATCCACAGTCCTCTGACAATATACAATATTCTATAAGACAATTTATTTTCGTCTTATTTGATGTTAATTGAATGGCTAACCTTTCTATGTATGTGTCTGTTCGCCTCTTCAGAAAATCGTCATCGCCATGTCACCAGGTGGCGCCTGAGCTAGGTTTCCGGATGCAGGACATCGGTCATGGCCGTAATGTTACACCAAATAAACTACCACTTTATTGAAACATTTATAAAAAGTAGTACCAGTGTGACCT
Source organism: Amphiduros pacificus (assembly GCA_949316495.1). NCBI lineage: Eukaryota > Metazoa > Annelida > Polychaeta > Phyllodocida > Hesionidae > Amphiduros > Amphiduros pacificus. The sequence goes on along the minus strand of OX439001.1, from coordinate 48,619,035 downwards.
GCTTTTTTCCAAAAGAAAATATATATATTGAAAGTCAGTTTAAGAGATTACATATGTCAACATTAATATATCAATATTTAAAAAAAATAACTTGTTCTCAACCATTCTTACAAGGAAAAATGTAAATTTATTTTCAGCGGGTGGGGGATTGTTTCTGCATCACTTCCCGATCGTAGAAATTTTGGTTGCCTTTAAGAGCAATAATTGAGTAGGTTTAATTGAGTGTCCCCTTTAGACACTGATATTTTCCAGACAAGATTGAGTGGATACATCAATTTAACCAACTGTTTTTGTGATACACTCCTTGGACATGAGGAAGAGGGGCAGGCCAGGAAAATCTTTATTTCTTGATAACCTGACTAAGGTCTCTAATGGTGAATTTGTTAACAAAAATGACTCCGTCAATCAATTAAGTACACTTAACACTTCATTTGTTATAGGTTCACTTTGCTTTTACCAGAAACAGGTTTTTTTTTCCTGGGCCTAAAAGAATTAAGTCTAGCATGTCAAAATTTATTTGGTTTAATTTTCACATCTGAGAAGAACCCAGGTATGAAATTGGTTTGTTGGTATGGTTCCTTTGAAATAGTCAAAGAAAGCTAATCTGCCATGACAATATAGAAAGAGGAAATGATGTCCAATGAGTATATCTAACATTACCCATAACATAATTTGGTGTCTTGATGTACCGTATATTGTCATTTTGTTTCTGCATCACTTTTAAGTAAAACCTATTCGAATTCTCATCATAAAAGAATTTCTGTTTGCTGATTAATTTTGCCACAAGTATTCATTTCTGTACGGAAAAATTACAAAAGATTTTCCTAAATTTCTGCAAGCAGGGAACAAAAAATGAGAAATCGATACCCTTGGTTCCAGTTTTAATGCAATTTCGCAATATGCTATGCATGTCAAGCTGACAGTTAATTAAAAAAAACTATTGCAATGAGCAGTAAAATAGTTCAATGTCCCCCATCTGATTCAACAGCAGGTTTTCCTGTTTTGCTCATTTTGTAGCAATTTTATATTTGTGTATGTCATCATTTCATACTGTGTAAACTTAGAAAATGTAAATATGTACGTCATTGTCATATCTACATTGCAGTAGAGATGAACATGTGAATACTAATAGCGAGTGTTGATATTGTACACAATTTGCATGAAATTACTAAATGAACAATCCTTAAATGATGACACACACAAATCAAATGTCAGATAATAGAAAAAAACTGTGTTATATAATTGGACTATGAAAAGCATGTAAATTTACTGTAGCTCTTAAGAAATGCATGTCGGTTATGTTATGCATTGTACAAAGTGTGAAAAGATAAAGAATTATATTAACTTGAATACCTAAAATATTTAAAGATGATAATTATGATATCATGAATATATTTTGGGATCTTTAATCAGTTGACTCATTAAAGCTCGGCATAGTAATTTGTCAAAACAGACGTCATATGTATTAGTTAAATGGATGCAAGGGTATCGCCAACTATAACCTGTGTCTATGAATACAAAATATGTTTGTGTACTGTTAAAAATATAAGAGGATTGAACATAACTTCAACTAGTTATATTTATTTACATGTATTGTCATTCCATTGTTATTCTTTACACCAATGGAGTAGCAAAGTCAACCACCCCAAATAATATTTTGATAGCTGCATTAAATCAGTACACTGAAGTTGTTCATTTCCTGTCAAATCTTGTACACAAACATATTTATGTTACAGATTGTGATAATCATTGATTTCTCTTGTAGATATGCACATGTACAGAAAGAGCCCATTATCAGACTATGGTGAATGTATATTTTCAGTTTATCATAGTCTTCAATGCGGTGATCTATGAGCCTGTGTCGCTGGGGGACTACCGCTACCCCTGGTGGGGCGAGGCACTCGGATGGATGTTCTGCTCAGCATCGCTCATCTGCATTCCACTCTTCATGGTGGTGGCATTCTGGCAGAAAATAGGAGGATTTGGTGTAAGTAACTTAGAATTGGATTGATATGCCCAAAATAGCACCCCAAATAAATAGATAGATAAATAAATAAATAAATAAATAAATAAGGAGGGAGGGAGGGATAGAATGTATTTGACTGGGATTCAGCCCCCTTCCTTTCGGATGGACCATGAACCATCTCAGTATAAAAAGGTTCATCAGGGATTGTAAGAAATAATGCTGAAGTTGTATTTGATATTTTGTCAAATGAAACAGTAAAACTTGTCCACAGTTTTGCAAGCAAGTTCAATTTATTAGATATAATTTCATCAATGGCATGTTATATATAATTATGTTGTAAATGATTATCCCTATGTGCAGAACTTGGTCGAGACGTTAAAGTTTCCCTGGACTTGGGAAACATTAAAACTGCTGACTCAGGCCGAGCCAGGATGGGCTCCTGCACATGTGCGGGACGGTAGAAACATTTCCAATATCCTGTACAATGGCGTGGCATGGACAGAGAAGGAACTTCAGGAGATGAACGGCAATATCAGTGAAAAAAATCACTCAAATGTTTGAAAAGAAACTTTTACATGTGAATTATAGCTTTCATGGAATTGATTTCAGAAAGTTGTCAATGATATTTCAATGACATTAACACATACTCCCAGCATATATACAGATAAACAAGAATATTGTATATACATGCAAACGACAGCCTGCTGTCTGTTGTTCTTGAGGAATTTTGTTATGTTCTCTGTGAGAATTAAACTATGCAGTAATTGGTGAATGCCTCTGTTCCAGGTTTGGGTCTAACCTCAGTGAAGGTCTCTGATGGTTTATGTGGAAATGTTAACCTGTTACACATCAAAAATTATTGTGAGACCTGAGGTGTGATTTAATTGCATGAGTGATAAACATTGAATATATATGTTTCTACTGCTGTGGACCTTTATTGTTGGTGATAGACGGTGATAAGATACCTGATTAAACTCAATTAAACTGAGTCTAAATACATGACTATTTTACATTTATTATTAACTAAATCAAATGTCTATTTGTTGTTATTTTGAAATAGATAGAAGGAAAGTAGATTGAAAATCTAACCATTGTACATGTAATCTGAAGGAGAAATCCAAGAAACTGTATTTTATAGAAGATTCCAAAATAAATATATATTATACAAAATACATAAAGGGTTACTTGTAACATGTGTATCATGTAGATTTGTTGACAACTCATTACAATATCCTTCACTTTAATCTTTATGACAAACAGGATGATTTTAATTTTCTTATTGTAAAATGCCCATATATTGACAGCAATATCCCAGATTATGGAGTATGTTTCTCAACTCATTAGATATTCAAGGGCATGTCATAATATTGTCATAATTATGTTTAAAACATCAGTTTCTAGTTTAAAACAAGGATATGAACGATATACACTGAAACAAAAGTTCAGAAAGGTTTTTCAGTCATCAAGATCTCCGAAAGTATGAAGTACAACTGTCTCCCCATTAAAGATACTAATACAGTCACTAAGATGTCTCTACTAACCTATAGTGCACTTAGTATACAAACATCTTCACATTGTTCACCGCCAGCTAAGCGTCCACCTACTATCATCATCAAGTCATCAAATTTCATAACTTCTGGGTTTCCCAATCTTGGGAACACATGCTACCTGAATGCAGTATTGCAGTATATTGTTAATTGCCATAATCTGTCATATTTTGATACAACATCCTCAAGTAGTACAGACTTGGTTACTTCATTCGAGTCTGTTGATCATACAGATATTGTCAATGTTAAAAAAAATACTTTCTGATTTTTAACCCTTTTTTCATTACCACAGCCCAACAGGATACACATGAGGCCCTACTTAAATATTAAATATTACATACTTCTACTTCATATATTCCACCAGGAGATATTACATTCTCTCAACCTAATAGCCAGTTAATTACATCAGTGATTAAAGTTAATACCCTCATTACAGAAGAGTTAGTAAGAAAAAAGGGCAACACCTTAAGATCTGTAATAATAGAGGTAATCAACTCATTATCTTTGCAAACCACACCTTAAATAATTTTCACATTATCTTCATAAATATCATCAAACTAAATCATTACTTGAATTGCCCTCTGACCAATCCATTGTTGACAGCAAATCACCTTCCTTGGGTTTAGATATAAATTTGGACTGAAATTGAATCTCTTCTTGGTTGGGAGGTTGCTTTCCTGACCTATCAATATCGCATTGTAACTGCAATGAAACATTATTAATTTTACAGATTCTCCACCTTTATATCGATTGTGAAAAATGGGTCTATTTCAAGGAAACATACTTGTTACTATTTTGATACTATCTTCTGGTGAGTAATTAAGATTTTATGTACTTCTTTATCCTGTTTTGTAGAGGCATATGTGTTGTGTATTTGATACACTTTTACGAAGCTTAGGCCTGTGCCTAATGGGTTAATATGTTGTCCTTGTAAATCTGTAACTAGGTGGGTTGGCACCTGCGACATGACAATTCAGTGGGGCAGCACTATATCTGCTACAAGTAGGTCTTATCACGAAATGACTGAAATAATGTTGAAAGTGATGTAAAACCCCAAACAAACAAACATACACTTTTATGATAAAAATAGATCACAATTTTTATAATGTTCTTGCTAACATGTATGTCAACATGAACAAATGTTTAGTTCTTAATTATCAGTTTTTGATTTGAAAATCAATTTTAAACTCATCTTCACATGTTTGAACATTTATTATATCATTGACACATCAGATGTTTGCCATCTGTGTTCAACTAAAGAAATTATCTATGAGATTTTATCAAAAGAATAGTATGAAATTGGAACAGATATCTAACTCATTTGTGTTTTTAAATATTGTAAATATATACAATTATAGGCATAAAATAGATATACGTCAAACTAAGAAATTATTACATGGCATTAAATACATGGCCAGATGACACGAAGAAAGTTTCAAAATTGCACACTATATATTTAAAGATAGTTATGAAGTATAAAATAAATCCATACTAGCACAAATTTGATTGTGAATCCTGCCTATATATGCAGAAACTGGTATAAATACACAGATTCCGTTCAGACTGTTGTGGTGCATTTGGTTAGAGTGCCAGCTTATTAGCAACACTTCCTCTGTGGTGATTCAAAGGTAGTGGGTTCGATACCCTGCCATGCCGAGATTGAATTACAATTTCGCACATGAGCTGAGGCCCGTGCCAAACGGTTAACCCGTTGTCCTTGTAAATCTGTGACCGGGTGGGTTGTCATGAATTCCATTTTTTGTTACACTGCACATTTTATAGTGAATATAGATCATCTTTGATACTCAAATTGATAAATAATGGAGTAAATTTCTCTTTTATCAATGAGCAAGAACAAATTAGAATTCTTATGAGTCCTGATTTTGTTAAAGATACGGCTGAATATATTTATAAATCATTTATTAAGAGACGTCATACATTGTACAACTAACAAACAGCACACTTATTATGACTATTATATGTAGCTTATAGTGACTTATAAGCCCAATTCGGGCTGGGTGTAACTTAGTTCAAGGAATACTTTGATGTTGAATGCATATGCTGATATATTATATTGAACTAAAATGTACACATGTCACTTTAATAAAAATTTACTTACTTACTTTACTTACTTATGTAATTTATGTACCAAATTTCACTTTAATAAGAACACTGATTTTTTGTTACAGAAAAAGCAGAAGTAATTGGTTTAAAGTGGGAGGTTTCTAATAAATCTGTACAAGTATTTACAGATGTGGGTGTAACAAACCCTCAGCATGAGGGATCTACAGAGCAAATCAACATTGTCGACCAAGCTGGGAAAACTACAGTATGCAACAGTACAGTAGACTTCAATAAATATATTTATAATGACTATAATTATCATTATTACTTTGATATAAACGACAATATTCATGATATGGTTTACTATGACCCTCTTTATATTGGTGACTATGACCATTCTTCAAACATTTTTGGGCAATGCATTGCTTATTGTTCAATACCTGGAAATAAACAATTTTCATTCACCAGACATAGTTGTCAAGGGAGGTGTGGAGAGGTGGATACGCTTCCATATTATTGTGGTTGTGACTCCTCCTGTTTGATAGCAGGGGACTGTTGTCTTGATTATGAGAGAGAGTGCATTCAGGATAATGTTGAAGATATTCAGAGCTTGATCATCAATAGAATAAAGGCCAAACACAATAGTGTAATAAACAAATATCTCAGTTGCCACGGTGTCACCATATATGATAGTGATATTAATTATACTATTTCTATGTACATGGTAACCATATGTCCGTCTGATTATTTCGGTAATAATCTATATGAAAACTTTACCACTAGAGAGTTAAACTACCTAATGTATGTACCAGTTGTCTCTGGAGGTATAGTTTACAGAAATATATTCTATGCCAAATGCCATGGTGTGAACATGAATGAAGCTGTTCACTTTGATTTCATTTATAGTTGTCTAAATGAACAAGAGGCTTCAAACATTATCAGATCTCAAGGTTATCTGTCTTTTATTGATTATGCTGTAGACAAGTGTGTTCTCACCTTTGGGGGTCTCCTCGTTCATACAATGTCAGTTAGATACAAATGTGGGACAGAACCTACTTCTGAAATATCACTTCTGAACCTACTTCTGAAATCTCAATGTGACTTAGGGTTAGACCTAGCTGATGATCATTTGAAAGATGCATGTGAATATGGGTATGCCATGTATATTCAAATTGATGGATCAAATATGATTTACAAGAATCCACATTGCATAGCATGCAATGGTTTAAACGTCACAACATATAATTGTTTGACAGTAAGAAATGGAGATTTTGAACCAGCCCCAGGATTTCGTGTGTTATTTGACCTACATGATGCTGGGATTAACAATATATTTGAAATATATACAGTTGTTTGTGCACATGGAACAGTGGTAGGCCTTTCCGGACAGATCTGTGTACCTCTATCCTGCAATTTATCAACTAGTTTTTCCATGTGTCCAATGGTAAATGATTTTTCTTATCCCTCAGATCGTGCAAATAGGTCCTACACCTTTGTATTTGCCTTTGATGGAGAAAGAGAACATATTGAAAGTTCCGTATCCTTAACTTTAAATGAAATAAAACAATATGATGCAAACATAATTAACATACAAAACATATCATCATGCAGTGATGTCAAATATGAAATTGTGAAACACATTTGTGTTCCTAATCTATCATTTGTAAACATAATTTTAGTTTCTTCAAATCATGATCTGAACTTAAAAAGTCATGACTTGTTCGCTCATGTATCCAGTGGATTTGTTCTCAACTTTGACATTAATGAAAAGCTTACATGTTTTCATGGCATATTAATGAATGTTAATGTTGTAAATCAGAATATTTATCACAAAAATGTCCAGTATATTAAACATAAACATTTGTTGTATCCGATGGATTCATTGCACCTGTATGTTCCAATAGGTGATGCCGCTTTACAGTTCACTTTCTTTGCTGAAATATGCCCTTCTCCATTGAATAGTTGTAATGCTGTCTTGTTGAATACAAGTAGCTTACAAGTTGAATTTAGACCTGATTACAGGCTTCAAATAGAGGACATCTTGCTTGATAACTATCAATATGCGAATTTACAAGATGGTACTTTGGTATTGTGTGAGGCAAAGGCAATAATTATACTTAACTCACTTCAAAAAAGTATACCCATTATTGTAAGTAATATTGGACAGGGGTTATCCTGTGCATTTCTGTTCTTTAATGTGATAACATACATCTCCCTGCCTCCCCTTAAAACAGTACCAGGCTTGTGCATTTTGAATCTTTGTGTAGCGTTGCTATGTGCTCAACTCACTTTGATGTGCAGTGGTCTATTAGTAGAATTCCCTTTGCCCTGTAAATTGCTGGCCATATTTCAACATTACTTGTGGATAAGCACGTTTGTGTGGGATATGATTGTAGCATGGGATATAACTCAATCAGTCAAATCTCTGCAAAGGCAATACAAGAGCTTCTCCAGGTATTGTGTCATAGGTTGGGGAGTCCCACTCTGCATTGTTGGCATATTTGTGTTTATTCGTGAAATATTTGGTTTTGGAATAAAGTACGAAAATATGAGTATATGCTGGATAAAAGGGAAACTATCAATCTTGCTTGGTTTTGGTATTCCTGTTGCAATATGCCTAATTTTCAATTCTGTCCTTTTCACAATTTCTATCATGAATATTCTTATCATGAGGAGAAATGCCATTTTCTTAGACCGCAAAGTTCCAACAATATGGTATGTCATATTGAATCTCAAGATCTCAACTCTTATGGGGTTCAATTGGGTTTTTGGTATTCTCGCTATGTTCATTGATGCTGAGGAACTTTGGAATACTTTTAATGTTTTCAATTGTCTACAGGGCATTGCAATTGGCTTAGCATTTTCCTGTCAACCTAAAATCTTGAAAATGTGGTTTATCTTTGGTAAGTCTTGTAAAAGGGAAATACCAGTGTAATATATTTCCATATCCTCAACACAGATTTAACCTACGGAGCACAGAAGTAATGAATATCAGTATATAGTTGTTGTCCATGAATATATGCTGTAGACATTTCTATTGTGAACACTTTAAGGATAAAACTGAATAAACCCAGATTAGTAGTATTTGTGTATTCATTATATGCAATGGCTTCTATGAGATTTAAAAATGTAACTAAGGTAGCAGAAACATGGAAACTGAAAATGGTGTGTCCCTGGCCTATACGATATTAAACTCTTTTCTTTATGTTGTTCAATAAAAATGTTAAGTTAATTGCATAACTTGTCTTATTTATCTGCGTTCCCTCCATCGATTCTCAGTAGAAATATATAAAACTATAGTTTTATTGCAATGAAAACAACAAACCAGAACTGTTAAAAAAATAGGACTAGAAGAGCATAATCATGATGGTGACCCAGAATTGCGCTATGGGTATATATGGTGACTAAGATTAAAGACAAATACATTTCGTCCTGAACACTCCAGAGACATGTCCCAACACCATAATCCCCGCACTGCTGAATAAATGCCTGCATGGATGGAGATGAAATTTGAAATATCAATCATCCCTCTATTCCTGTATTCACTACTCCCAGATTGAATTCATATCACCACACAGCTAACAATTTTACGTTTTTTCTATGTTGTGAGCACGTTGTGTTTTGGTGCTGAGCACTTTGTAACATGACGTTGTATAGATGCAGATCTGTGAACACCAGATAACGTTGTGAGCATGTTTACTGTTACGGAGGTCTGGAGACCTACTTATGTCTGAAGGGAATATATGCTATACGGTGTGTGTCACATTCGAAGCTTAGCAGCCGAAGGATAAACAACACCTTAAGAGCGCTCATCACCTCTTAAGTAAGGACTTTGATTATTTCCCCTTTGCGGGACTTGGGACACTACCAACCCGCATCGGATTACACTTCAGTACATGAAAGAAGATCATGGCAGATCACCACAGAGAAGAAGTAGCAGAGGAGCTTCCTCTAACCTACACACGAGTGGGACCAGACGGTCTCCCCGATGTGGATACACCAGACAAAGACAGGCACGTCAGGGAGCATCCCCGGGCCCCCTCCCCGAAGAACGCAACAGCGGCACGCCTCATCCTACAAGGGAAGAAGAGGCTCTTCCCCGCTCTCGACTCTCCACCAACGGGGCACGAGAACCTAGAATTGGACGACAACACGTTGCTGAAAGTAGCCGTCCAAGCAGAGCAAACTCTACACGCATTACCTCTTCCAAGAACCAGCACTCCGCTACATCAAGTAAGCCAAACCACCCTCAGCAGAGCCTCGCTAGTCCCAGAGACAAGCACCAGCTCTCCACCGCAGGCATACGAAGAAGGAACGCCGACCCATGTGAGAGAGGCAGTCACGACCCACAGGAAGATGACAACTCCGACCCACGGAATGGAGGCGACTCCGATCCACGGGAAGGAGATTTCTCCGACCCACGTGAACACCACAATTCCGACCCACGTGAAGGAAAGGGCAACGATCTGCACGCCAGACCTGGTGAAAACCTTCACGATCTCCACGGATCCTCCCTCACCGATTTGCACGGAAGTTTCAGAACCGTGCAAATCGTTAACGACCCACGTGAAGAGTGTTCCCGAAACAACGATCCACGGGAAGACCACATTAACGACCCACGTGAAGGACGTAGCAACGATCCACGGGAAAGAAAAACAAGATCAAGCGTGCAGTTCTCCCACATCACTGCCCTCGAACCACACGTGGCAGCAGCAACCCGAACTAGCAGCAGGACCACGGGAACCCGTAATCATAGCCGTGGTACCCGTGCCGAGCCAGGCAACAACATCTCCACGGCCAGAGACGAGCCCACGCCCCAGCACATCCCACGCCGAGGACGAAGCGCCTCCACAGGACGGCCAGGGCACCCCGCCAGGCATGACCCCCCTAGACTGGGCAGACTACCCCCCGCTCCCGTTAGTGGACATAGAGGCCTGTTTTCGCATGGCCTCTCCGGTGGGCTCAATTCCCGACCAGGAGACACCCATGCAGACAGAGAGCAGGCCTCTGTCACCCATCAAGAGGCGCCCGTCCACCCCTGTGTCAACAGAACCTCAGCCAGAGTCACCACCAAGACAAAAGGCCAGACATCTGTCTCCACCGCCAACACCAACAAGGTGCCTTACAACAACAGCGGCCCCAGTTCAAACAGTCAACACAGACAACAGGGCACCAATACAAACAGCCAGCCAAGCCGGCCCCTCGACCGCACAGCCTACCAGTCACAGGACCAATACTTTAAGGCTGTATTCCGCAGCAGCCGCCGCACCACCCTCAGCCCAGCCGAGCAGTACCGCCAGCAACACCCAGAACACTGTCTCAGCAACCCAAGCGAATCGAACTCAGCTGCCGAGGTTCAGAGTACTCCCTTCTCCACACTTCAGGTGCACATACGACGTGGTCAAAGCCCTAGACGTCGCCGAAGTGGTAACTGGATGCTCACGGCCACTAGATTACAGTGTGCGCCCCAACCTCAAGGGGGAGTATGTGCTGACGCCCAAGAATCTGGAGACGTCCCGGCAGCTGCTCCGCATCTCCCAAGACACAGACAGCCGGGTGAAGCTAGCCCTACTCGACCCTGCCCTCAAGCCTACAAGGATGGTGGCTCAGAAGGTCCCGAGACACATCTCCCTGGAAGCCTTCGAGGACCACCCTCAAGTCATCAGGGCCAGCAGAAACATCGGGAGGGACAAGACGGAAACCCTCTCCGTGACCCTCACCTTCCTGGGTCCAGCCCCACCGGAGATCGTGCTAAGACACATGGGCAGATTCAAACTCCGCCCATTTGTCCCAGAGCCACCACGATGCAAAAACTGCCAGCGGTTCGGCCACCTGACGCATGCCTGCCGTTCCTCCGTCAGATGCGGGATATGCAGTCAGCCGCACGCCACAGAAGGCTGTCTCGGCAAGCTGAAAAGAGGGGACCCCACAACCGCCAAGTGCCCCAATTGCAGCAAGGCACACCACGCCTGGAACCTGGGCTGCCCAGCCAGACTGCGCCTCCTCCACCCAGCCGACCAGGGCTTGCAGCAGACCAACCTCCGACAGGCTCGTCCTCGCCCGGCAGTGAGATCCCAACCGATGACCAGACAGGCTCCCCAGACCACCCAGCCCACACCACCCTCACCTCAAGTGCCGTCAGGGGGCCTCAGCCAAGACAGCAGCCACGAGGAAGACATGGACACAACCCCGCAGCCCGCAAAGCTGACCCCGCCGGGGGTGACGTCTCCTGCTCTCCTGCAGCCCGCCCAGCTGACCCCGCTGGGGGTGATGGTCACTCATCGACAGCAGCCCGCACAGCTGACCCCGCCGGGGGTGATGGGTACGCAGCAGCCCGCACAGCCGCCCGCAAAGCTGACCCCGCCGGGGGTGGTGAGCACACAACTGCAGCAGCCCGCCCAGCCGACCCCGCCGGGGGTGAGGGACACGCAACACCAGCAGCCCGCGCAGCTGACCCCGACGGGGGTGATGACAGGCCGCTTGCAGCCCGCCCAGCTGACCCCGCCGGGGGTGAGGACAGCAACGCAGCAGCAGCCTGCCCAGCCGACCCCAACGGGGGCACGAGGGACGCATCAGCAGCCCGCACAGCAGACCCCATCGGGGGTGAGGGTACACGAGCCGCAGGCAGCACAGCAGCCCGCCCAGCAGCCCTTATCGAAGGGGAAAGGAAAAGGGAAGAAGTCTCGACCCTCAGGCCAACAGTCCGCCCAGCAGCCCCCATCACGGGAGACGATTCAGGCACCAGAGCAACTGCAGACAGCTCCCACAGTACAACCCCCGAGGTCACGCAGGAAGAGACGTTCCCCGACTCGGGCTGGCAGAGCGGAGATGACCCTGAAGCCGATGCAGGACATGATGGCCAGCATCCTGGAAATGCAGAAAGCCACCAACCTACAAATCCAGGGCCTGACAGACTGCATACGTGCCATCATAGGTCATCTCCCGACAAATCAAAGCTCACACTCCTCTCCTGGAATGTGAACTCTTTGACGGCCAAAAGACCTCACCTTGCTGCCACTGCCGGCCTTGAGAATCCAGATATCATCCTACTGCAAGAAACCCTCCTGCAGGAAGGACGAGAAATCCACCTTCCTGGGTACACGCCCACGCATCTGCGCTGCAAACCAGATCTGGGCATTCGAGGGCTGTCCATCTACTGCAAAACAGCCCTCGCCGTCAGCCCTGGTCCAGACATCGACTGCGGCCAACATGTTGAAGTACTCAGCCTTACCATCCAGCTCGCAGGAGGCCTACTTCACATCTTCAACATCTACTGCAGGCCTGCCTCCACCCCTGCACTAGCGGAGTTGTTCTCCCACACAACCAACAACTCGACAGTTATCGCTGGTGACTTCAATGCACATCATCCACTACTTCACTCCGTCTCCAAGATGAATGACAAAGGCTCTCACCTCGCAACAGTACTTGAAGACATCCCTACAGCATGCCTACTCAATGACGGCTCCCCCACACACATTGGCGGCAACCTGTTGGACCTCACAATAGCCTCCTCCAACCTAGCCAAGGAGGCGACGTGGCAGGTGCATCCCATCCTCACCAGTGATCACTTCGCCACGGTCGCAACAATCACGGCCCAACGGATTCTGCCGCCACCCAGCAAGCCACCCAGATGGAATCTTAAGAAGGCCGACTGGCCAGCCTTCTCTGCCAACCTAGATGCCTGGGCTAGCACATTCACGGCACCTACATCCCTGGATGACCACCACGAGGCAGTAATAAACGCCATCCACGCAGCCGCCGACGAAGCCATTCCGAAGACCAGGCCTGCCAACAGACAACATGCAGATAGATGGTATTATTGCCCCCTGGTGGCTGAACACCGACACAGGGTGAATATGCAGCGAAAGGTATTCAGGAAAGCCCCTACCACTGCCAACAGACATCTCCTGCAGCGAGTCGTAGCCACCTGCAAGCACATCTGCAGAGACGCCAGAAGAGCAAAATGGATGGAGTGGTGCCAGTCCCTCAACTCCCACTCTTCCCTCTCAGACCTCTGGCGCCAACTACGACTCGCTGCCGGTAAATCCACCAAGCCTCCTCCCCATCACCCTCTACCACTCCAAGAGGCGGAAAGACTGGCCAGTATGTTCGCCGAGAGAGCGGCCTCTCACAACCTGCCAGACTCCGTCTCTCGGACACAGTACAACCTTACAACAACCAGAGAAACCAACCTCGCCCTCGCCATACAAGAAGCCGTTTCATCCGACACAGACTTCACATATGAAGAGCTAGAGCGAGCCCGTAGGAAGGGAAAAGACACAGCTCCTGGCGCTGACCGAGTCTCCTACAGCATGCTGTCACAGATGGGCACGGCCAGCCGCCTGGAGCTGTGCAACTTAATCAACTCCTCCTACCAAAAGGGCATCCTACCTCAACAGTGGAAGCAGGCGGACATCACCCCCATCCCGAAGCCAAAGGACCCTCTCAAGCCAAGGCCCATCTCTCTCATCAGCTGCCTCAGCAAAACGGCAGAGAGAATGGTCCTCAATCGACTGCTACACGAGATGGGTCCTCTACATCCCAACATCTTCGGCTTCACTGCTTCCACAGGGACGGCCGAAGCCATCGCCTCGTTCCTGTCACTCAGCACCCACAAGAATGCAGCCCTGGCAGTCTTCATTGACCTTGAGAAAGCATTCGAGCTGGCCAGCCCACAAGCCATCACCGAGAGCCTAATTCGGAAAGGGATCCGAGGCCGTCTACTGGCATGGTGCGCCGACTTCCTTCACAAACGACGAGGTCGAGTCCACTTCCAGGGGAGCACTTCAACTTATCACGGTCACCAAAATGGTACACCACAAGGCAGCGTCCTCAGCCCCACCCTGTTCAACCTGCTGATGGACAGGGTGGTCTCCCTCAAGCTACCTGCCGCCACTGAAGTCCTCGTCGTCGTCATACAGGGGAAGTCCCGAACTCGGAAGCGAGCCCAGAAAGCCCTAGACGCCATCAGCCAGGAATGCGGCCAACTAGGCCTCAAGATCTCTGCCACCAAAACACAGGCCATGCCAGTCCTCATGAAGGCTCCAGCACAACGCCTCACCATCCAGGGCATCCAACTGCAGAGGACCAACAAGTACCTCTACCTGGGCATCTGGGTCGACTCCAAACTCAACTTCAATGCCGAGGTGGACTACTTGAAGGCCCGCTGCAACGCCCGCCTCAACGTTATGAGGCGTATGACGTTCCTAGACACGGGACCACGGGCAGAGATCCTGAGGACCTACTACATCGGTGCCATACGGTCGCAACTCGATTATGCAGCCCCTGCCCTATTGATGATCAGGGACCAGGTCGAACGGAAGGTGGGACCTCTCCAGAACGCAGCGGCCAGACTCGTCCTAGGAGCGCCCTGGTGGACCAAGACCCACTGTGTCCTGTACGAGACCAACCTGACGGCGGTAGAAGTTCGCTTGGAGCAGACTGTGGGCGCCGTTCTTGCTAAGAGTATTCTCCAGCCACGGGCCACAGTCCTGCACCAACTCCTCCTCGCCGCCATCCAAGACACCTGGGCCCTACACGACTCCGCCAGACAGAAGTGGCCATATCTCGCCAAAAGCGTCATGGAGAGATTCCACCCGGACCTTGCCGAGTCACTGGCTCCTGACCACCCAGCCACCGGGTACAACACTCCCCCACCCTGGGAACCACACCCCGGCATCATCTGTTACACCCCGATGCCAGCCAGGAAAGCCGACTGTAGCAAGGACGACCTCCTTGCTGCCGCTCGAGCATCAATGGACCGTTGGGTCCCCGCCGGGGCTAGAGTATACTACACTGATGGCAGCGTACACCCCCACACATCCAGAGCAGGGGCCGGCTTTGCCCACCAAGAGGAGCAGTACTCTTATCGGGTGACGGACGGTGCCTCCACCCTACAGACGGAGCTGGTGGGGCTATTCCACGCCCTCCATCATGCTGCATCATCAACCCAGCAGGGACCGGTAGCAGTCCACACCGACTCCAGATCCTCCCTACAGGCCCTACTACATCTCAGGCCAACGCAAAACATTCGGCTGATCACCTCGGTCCTCGGCCTACTACAAAAGCTCAAGAGCCAGGGATCCACAGTCACGCTGCATTGGATCCCCAGCCACGTCGGCATCCAGGGCAATGACCAGGCCGACGAGGCTGCCAACCACGGGGCAACCCTGAATCTCATCACAGCAGACATCAACCCCTCCTTGAACCAACTAAAAGGGGCCTTTCGACAAGCTTCCACTGAGAGACAACTTACAAGGCTCACCTTTAATCTCAAAGGGTCGCCCTCCATCTCATGGTACGCTGCAGCAACCGGTTACAAACCCATCTCCATGCCAGCTGACGCCACTCGTGCCATCGAGGTCCACATCTTTCGCCTCCGGTTGGGATACCCATGTTCCAACACAGAGATCTTCCACCTCGGGGACCACGAGTGCGCCCATTGCAGCAGACCATCGGCCAAGCCACTACTGCACTACCTCCTGGAGTGCCATCATACCAGGTCACTCCGGGAACACCTACCAAGGCAAGACTACGACGTGGAGAGTGAGGACACAGACCTCCTCCCCATAGCTGCCGCCGTAGCCCACCAAGCCACCACCACTGCAGAGCTTCACAGCCTACTTCTGCAGTGGCCACCTCCGAGGTAGCAGCCCTCCTCAAACATCCAGGCAGGCACAGCCACTCTGACACCTGCCTGCTGACGAATGGTCACCGCCAAGCGGAAAAGACCCTGGTGCTTTTCAGCACCACATAAAGCATGCAAAGCCTTCAAGACTCCAGACCCCGGCAGACTTCTTCGGGACCTACTGCAGCAACCACGCCAGAACGACACTGCCTTCGGCAGCCACAAGAGGGCCGTCCACTGCTGACTAAGGCCCTCGTGGGATGCAGAAACTCACCCTGCAGAGCCCTCAAATCTTATTGATTGATATGCTATACACGCTTGCTTAAGTGAGTTGGGACCTAATACCTAGCTGCCTAACATACCTATCTATAAGGAGATAAGAATGACTGCAGACTCAGCATAGATCGTGTACAATACTTAGTCTTTGTTCTGGTACAGGTATACACTTGAGTCAGGCTAGGAAAGGCATGGCATGAGTGTGATATAGAATACCCAAATATTGATGACTGTACTGAAGCTCTCGGGCTTGAAGGCACACCTAAATGTCTATACAAGTGGCAACAGTGTGGATCATGAGACCTGGTGTCGTGGATCCTTTAGGCAAGTGAACACTGCACGCCCAGCAGTGGTTCAGGCCTGTTATATAGGCACACGCCCAAATCCTAATGAGTTCGCACTCATTGGCCTCATCTCGTGTTGGCATCCGATCCTGCGTCATCTCTCATATGGGGATATGTTTAGTGTCCATGGCAACATGTCCTTAGCAACATCTCCCTAGCAACGTCCACAAATGTCTAACAGATATCATACATGTCCACACGTAGGCAATCCGTGCCCCACAGTACAACGTTTTGAGCACGTGCTAAGCACATGCTTAGAACGTTGTGAGCAAGGGCTCAGCACGTTGTGAGGACGTTGTAAACTGAAATTATGTTTTGAACATGTGACAAAACCATGTAAGCAAATGCTCAGCATTTTGCAAGCACGTGGCACATATACACCCAGCTGTGAACAAATTCGGCTATCTTTGGCCAAATCTCGTTACTCGGTTGAGATTATCCCATTAGCAACCTCTTCTAGCATATCAACTGGCATGTTATGCTGATTTTTTGACATTGCATGAAATTATATGGATATATATATTGCAGTAATTAATAGCAAAAAACTTCTATTACAACAAAAGAAATGATCATTTGTTATTTATATCATATTTTAGTCATTCAAAAAATTACATCTTATCCATTAAATTCACTGTAAATTACCTAACAACTAAGCTGTTACAGGTCGCCATTTTCTGTATTACTGCAGCCACCTATTGGCCAATTTAATCACCACCGGTTTTCTTCTATGTGCTCACCACATTGTAAGCACGTTGTCAAAATAACGTTGTAAGACAACGTGCTGACAACGTTGTCAGCACATTAGTCGTAGTATTGGAGAGGAAGATATAAATAGTCCTGAGCCATTTTGCCCCCATCATTATGACCAAAGCATTCTTTGAGTATGCTATGCCACAGAGGCTCATTCATACATCATATATTAAAATTCAAATTAATTGGAAAGAATTTCTTTGTCAGTCTTGCATAAGAACATGCGCGATGTTTCCATTGTACTTTAATTTGAACTATGTGTTCAGACGCAATCCATTTCTGGTCGATTAGCTTCAAACCCTCTGCAATTCCACTGTATAATGTAACTGATAGCAATACTTTATACCGAATGGGAAATTAATGAACATGAAAGGGTTTCTTTTTCTTATTATGCTTTACGATTTAATATAATGACCTGGGCTTCTAACAATTGATTACTCTGCATGGCGAGGTAGAGTCATATACTACCTCTGCCACAATAGGCATGACACTGTCTAGACCGGTATAAGGACATTCCCCACCCGGACATTCCCCACCCGGACATTCCCCACCCGGACATTCCCCACCTAGGACATTCCCCACCCGGACATTCCCCACCCGGACATTTCCCACCCACCATCATTCCCACCCCCCAGCCCCCATATACCACTTTCCAATTCTTCAGTGACATTATACATATACGCAACTGTTCAATATTTCCACATGTAAATAAATACATCAAAGAAGACATTAAGTTTTTACATGTTTTATACATATTTTATTTACAATACAAATGATGGATTTACAGTACATATTTTGTTTACAATTGTTTACATTGGTCAGCATTATCACATGACCTTTTTGGAGCAGATCTTATGTACATATTTGATTGGCTCTCATTATCACATGATTACTTTGGAGCAGATCATAGGAAATTACAATTGTTTATGCATTGAGCAAATCTAGAGTTATTTCAAAATTGGGAATAAAGAAAATACCTTTATTTAATTTAATTAAGTTTAATTGCAAAATGAAATATCAATTGTATTATAAGTTATAAGATACAATATATAGCTCAACTTAAGCTACTAAGTAGTTAAGATTTCTATGGAAATAGAGTCATACACTAAGTGGGTGGGAAATGTCCGGGTGGGGAATGTCCGGGTGGGGAATGTCCTAGGTGGGGAATGTCTGGGTGGGGATTGTCCGGGTGGGGAATGTCCGGGTGGGGAATGTCCTAGAACCGTCTAGACCTATTCCGCAAGGTCATTTGCATAATCCACAGACAAGTGTGCAATCGGTGGGCTTGGCACATGTGCACTCGCAATGCCCGCCCAATTGGCTTATACTCGCACACACATCAGGTGCACTCACTTTCTACCCAAACAAACGTGTGTGAAGTTTGTTACTTATTCACTTTTCACAGTTCATTACACAAATTTTTTTCAAAATCTAAATATGAGGTTGTAAACATGTCATATTTTGCAATATTCTTTTCAAAATGTCACTGGGATGTATTTTGTAGCACTTTATATATATAATGAAAATCCTAAAAAACAAAATTATCAACACATTATATGAAACAAGCGGAAAAACAGCACAGGTCAATTCAAAGGTCACCAAATTTTGCATGAGGGTTGAGGGGTGTCCAAATATGCTAGCCATAAAATATTTTCCCAAGATGGTGACACATACAATTTTAAAATTATCATTATTAATCAAACTTAGCTTATAATATTAAAAAAAAATTAGTGCAGATCAATTCAAAGGTCAGAAATATATGAACACCCCTTAACAGTTGAGTTTACCTGTGCTAGTTTTATTTAGCTTTGAATGTTAGAATTTAAGGGGGTTTTTTACTACAATAATTTAAAAGTTTTATGTTGCGCCATCTTGTAACGGTTCATTTTGCCAGGAAAATATTTTATGGCTAGCTTATTTGGACACCCTCCAACCCTCATACAAAATTTGGTGACCTTGGAATCGTCCTGTGCTAGTTTTATGCACTTGTGTCACATATGTGCTGATAAATTTGACAGTATTGCAAATATAACATGTTGACAACCTCATCTATTGATTTTGAAAAAAATATGATTATTGAACAGTGAAAAGTGAATAAGTAACAAACTTCACACACATCCAAAAGAATTACACCAGATGACTGAGTTATACTGGCACATGCATTTTGTTGTAGTCACTTTTTTACCAAAACAAGGACACTGATTGGCTGTGTTATTACATGTGACAAAATTTTTTACTTGGTGTCCATTGGCTTCTAAAAGAAGCTTGTTATGGGCATGACCTCTCAGTACTCTGATTATGGTCAATTATTGCAGAGCTAGGTATAAATCCTGGCTCTGCTATGGAGAGTAACAATTGATCAGTATCCATCTTTTCAAAACTTGTTGGTCATTTAAGCATTTAAGGAGGATGCAATGGTGCAATATTTGCAGGTATTGAATTTTTAGTTGACACTACAGTATTGGTAAACGTGATATAAAGTTGATATAGCTTTTATCACTCATGCAATGCTACCACCTTAAAACAAGACAAAATCAATAATAATGCAATTTTAGACAGAAATTGCCTGGCCAATCAATGAAAAGAATTTTTCCCATTTTTTTCCAAAAACCTCGAAATCTTCAGGAACATCTACTCAAACTCAAATACCCACTAACCCAGTTGCATCCACTAAACCCTCTTCACAAACTCCCACTAGAGATTAGGAATGCTCTAACTTCGCTGAACAGTTTCCAGGTTTGTGCTTACTTATGTCTACTTATGTCTACCCATACTTTGCCAGGATATCGGCCAATGGGGACATACATATTGTAAAACGAATGGGACCAAGGACAGATCCCTGGATACATTGCTACAACCTTGACACATTGCTTCCTGCCCATTAGGTGTGACCTGATCTAGGCCAGAGCATGACTCCTGACCTTACATCTTGATTCCAGTCTTTCAAACAGTATTTTATGATCAATGGTATTCAAAATCAGCTGAGAGGTCAAGTAGTAACAAGATTACTGACGTTTTGTTGTCAAGAATCAGGATGTCATTTTGCACCCTCAATAAGGCTGTTTCTATGCTGTGATGTTCTTCATATGTTTCTTACAAGATGGGGAACTAGTTGATCAGCCACTGCCCTTTCAGTAGGTTTGGATATGTAAGTCAGATTCGAGACAGGTCTGTATCTCTTCTCAATGAGTTCTAGACCCAGTTTCTTTAAGAGAGGTGCAATAATAGCAATTTTCATATTAACCGACACTTCTGATTAGCAGTAATGATCGACAGGAGGTCATAGTCGTCCACCATGTCAGATAGGGATAAGTGCTCCCAGCGGGAAACATCATTTGTTATATTTCTCAGGTCATCCCTTAGGAAATTCAAGTTCAGACCATTAACATTTCTGTAATTTGTGGATTTTTAAGGAGGTCTAGGTGGCACAACATCTAGACATAGCTTAATCATCTTGTGGTCAGATATATACTCATCTACCAGGTTGCTCCTAAACAACTTGTTTCCTTTAACGGTCATAATAAGATCAAGGGTATTTCCTAGCCAATGTGTAGGTTCCTTGATCCACCAGTGGATATAACCTCATTAAACTTGATAACATCAGGTTTATTTGGTTTATTTACATGGAAATTATAATCCCCGGGGAAAATAACATCATGAGTGAAGGCACATGAAGTAGATGCCGCGGTGGGTGCTGGCAGGGCAGAAGGGGCAGTAGAGCTAGAAGATACCCTCCTTTCTTCATCTTGAAGAAGGACCAATGACCTGAGGGCAGTGGTGGCACAGTAGCAATCAACCAATTGGTTGAATTCATCACTAAACTTAGAGTAGGTACACTTATTCCTATCAGAGGGATTTGGTCTATATATTGTTACAAAGGTCATTTTCTTGTTCTTGATTAGTATAGATGCTTCTAAGAGCAACAGTGTTAACAGTGGGTTGGTTCCAGTTATTGGTTCACAGATCTACGTCCATACAACGACGTCAAGTTACAATGTGCTCAGCACCAAAACACAACGTGCTCACAATGTAGAAAAAACGTAAAATTGTTAGCTGGGTGGGTTGTTTTGTCAAGCACCTGCGGCATGATAATTCAGTGAGGGCAGCAATATATCTGTTTCAAGTAGGTCTCATCAAGAAATGACTGAAATAATGTTGAATGTGATGTAAAACCCAAAACAAAAACTAAAAAGAAAAGATAAAAAAATGACCACGGGACATAAATATCGTCATGGCAAATGAAGTGTCTTTTATTAAATAGATCTCATGATATTGGAAGTGACTTTGCTATCTTAGCAAGGTAGACTCCTCTCGTGGCTGAATAAGTGAATGGAAAATGATGTGCTGATTTTGAAAGCAGGTATCATCTGGTATTGTTGATATTATTTATTAATGAATTGGCGAGACGAGGCCTGGATAAAGTAATTTATTTAACGTGGACAATTATATTAATTGGAATAAACAGGAAAACAAAATTAAAACGTTTTTGTTATGTAATTTTATTCAAATATTTACAAATAGTAATTATTATAACATGGCAAACAGGAAACAGCCAGCATGCATCAATTAAGATAATAAATGAACACTGGGCTGGCTTTACTAGCATTAATTATCGCCCAGGCCATGATTTTACTGTATTCTTATATGCGTCAGTACACATTGACGTTTCAAGTGTGATAATCTTGGGTGAAAAACTTTATATAATTTCGCACTCTTAAACCATATGGTTTACATAGTTATAGAGTTATATTTTGTGTATAAATCAATCAGTATAAATATATTTTTACATACTATAAAAAAACATGAACGTGATCAGAGAGGAAGGGTGACGAGATTTGAAAAAAAAAGTTGATTCTTAAGGTATTGGCTGCTCTTAAATTCGCCACTGAAAGAGTGTGCAATCTCACTTTTGGTTCTCCGCGTTGCCTTCCGGTGGACGTATGAGAGATAGCTGCATTGGTGAAAGATAGATGCATATGTAACAGATAGGTGCATATATGAGATAACCGTGCACGTGAGAGAAAGCTGTACAAACAAAAGATTGCAACCCTCACAGACGAAGGCGTGCACTTGTTTCTTTCAAAAACGTCCTTCCACAGAGTTTTACATAGCCATTGCATAAGGGACCTTCAGTGCGAAATTGTTACCAGTTCATCACATGTATTTGATATTTATGAGTCGTAACCTTGCAGACCACAGGCCGTGGCACAGTTAGTTAGAGCGCAAGCTTATTATCACCAGTTCCTCTGTGGTTATCCAAAGGTTTGTGGTTCGATTCTTGGCGATGTCAACATTTGATTCATGATACATTTATTTATATGAGCCAAAGCCCGCGCTAAAAGGCACCTGTTGTCCTTGTAAATCTGTGACCCGGGTGTGTTGTCATGCCGAGGAGTTCACTGCAATTCAGTGAGGCAGCATTATATATGCATCTGCTACAAGTGGGTCTCGTCACGAAATAACTGAAATATTGTTAAAAGTAAAGCAAATTCCAAACACACAAACACATCCTTGTAATCACGCATTCTCCGTTTTAGAATCAGTTCTTATTTGACCAGCAATGAGAGTATTCAAAGCAAATCTTCTTTGGCTGAAACGTGGACTGCCAATAATGTCTATGGGTATCAACTGGACAACTGTGCGGAGTCTGTTGCTGGCGTGAGTGTGTCCTCGCTGGAGGGTGGTGTGAGTGTGTCCCTGGGGGAGGGTGGTGTGAGGGTGTCCCTGGGGGAGGGTGGTGTGAGGGTGTCCCTGGGGGAGGGTGGTGTGAGGGTGTCCCTGGGGGAGGGTGGTGTGAGGGTGTCCCTGGGGGAGGGTGGTGTGAGGGTGTCCTTGGGGGAGGGTGGTGTGAGGGTGTCCCTGGGGGAGGGTGGTGTGAGTGTGTCCTCGCTGGAGGGTGGTGTGAGGGTGTCCCTGGGGGAGGGTGGTGTGAGGGTGTCCCTGTGGGATGGTGGTGTGAGGGTGTCCCTGGGGGAGGGTGGTGTGAGGGTGTCCCTGGGGGAGGGTGGTGTGAGGGTGTCCCTGGGGGAGGGTGGTGTGAGGGTGTCCCTGGGGGAGGGTGGTGTGAGGGTGTCCCTTGGGGACGGTGGAATCTCTTCTGACACCGTATGTCTCTGAAGCAGTAGTACAACACAGCAGTGAGAATTTCCAGGAAGACGATTTTGGGACAATTTTTAGCCTTTCTTTGTTGTTGTTTGCACATACCTCAGTAGTGTGACATTTCTTGAGTTCATGTTGGAGCCTTGGTCCAGGAGACCGAAGTGAGAGCGACTTGGCGGGTGCCACGGATGGAGGACGATGCATCGCCCGACCACGTAGGTCTCTGAACCCCTTAGAACTACGTGTAGAGTCGTGGTGACTAGTAGCTGATATCAGAAACATTGCAATAATTTATCTCCTGTACACGTTTGTGTTTTTTTTTTCAAGATCCTGTAGTTGATGGATGATAAAGAAGCTCAAACTCCGTGTTGCACAATTTGCTGAAACTTGTATTCAATTCAGTGGTAGTTGAAGAAGAATTCCATCAAAGACTTTCTATTGTTTTCCGCACCCAATAGCTGTTCATACTGGGCAGGTGACAATGACTAAACTATGAGTATTACACGCTGCCTTTATATACTCACAGGTTGTATAACGCGTGATGCTATTGACGTAACATGTCTGCCGACAAGCCTGTCATAAACACGACAAATATGGAGGCATCAAAAATAATGTTTTATAATTATTAAAGGTTTATTTTTAGCTGATATCCTGTGTTATGCCAATTACACTTAACTGTAACATTCTTTATGTCATACTCACACTCAAAATAAAAAAACAAGTTTGTTATTTGATTACATTATGCTATAATAGTATACCAAAACATGTTTTTTTTCAAAAACATCTATCGGTATCATGACAGAAAAATTTACAAAGAGTTATTTTTTCAAATATTTGAATCTGGCAATTTTTTCAAATTCTGGCTGCATAAAATTAAATCCAGTATTTGAAGAATGGCTTTAATGGCTATGACAAAGAAATGTATTATTCACTGTATTCATAGTATGTCATTTCTTTGTCAATGGTTTTCCCTAAAGCCAAAATACCTAACAAAAAGAGGTCTCATGTCAGGGTACCAGCGAAGAAATTAAAAATGTGACACGGCACACACATCTGAGAATTATTGTTACACATATTTCTTCATTCAAATTGTGGTTTTATTTGACAATTAAAATAGTGATTGCAATATTTGATATTTAAAAAAATAAAAATATAGAAATTCTAATGCTATATTGTGAATAGTGTTTGAAGAACTGTGTAACTAGAGAACTATTTTGGAGGCATTGACACCATTTCCAAAAGGTGATCTTTTCACATGTGAGCACATGCATTTTTGGCTGATCTCACTGAAAAACAGAGAAATATGAATACAGGTGCCATGGTCAAATATTATCAACTCCACGTTTTAAAGATCTTGAATATTGTTTTGGAATAAATAATATACCAATCTGATGGAATGTATTTAAGAGTAATCAATCTTACCATATGAAAAGGTCAAAGCATATCATCAGGCCTGTGATACATATTTGGAACTATTACATTGCACTGGATAATATTAATACATGCTCAAGGTTGGCTTCATGACCAGCTTACTCAAAGTCTAAGATCCATGATAAAATCTTAGAATTGGATCTATGTTATAGTTTCTTTGCAAACGTGTCTAAGCTCAAATAAAATCAGAATGTGAAGATATCATAAATACTATTTTTTAATATTTTCTATATTTGCCAAAAAAACATTCAATTCTATATATTCTGACAGGCATATTGCATAAATATTACATCAATATGAAGATTTCATATTCGTTTTCCATATGAGTCGTTAAAATTCATATTTTCTATGCTTCCCCCCAGAAGAATACAAAAATAAATCCTATAAAATTAAATTCTTCCGATGTGCATATTGCTAATGTGCATTTTTGCTAATGTTTCATTGCCAAAAAATAAACCCGAATATATTGATTCAATCTTTCACCCATTCTGTAAAAAGTCATTTTATTCTTTTGTATTTCGTCCATTTGCAATAAAATATATATAATGTTATATGTACTGACTTTCAAATAAGATCCCAACACGAAGATTTCATTTTTGTTTTTGCATAAAGTCATTATTTTTTAAACATTTTCTGCCTTTACTAAAAAACCCATTTCAACTCTTCAGCATCAAAACTTGTCCCTACTGGGAATTTAACCCTACACCTGGAAGCCAGATGTCTTAACCACTGAGCCATGATGAAAAATATGATTTGATCCTCTCACTGATAAATCACACAAATAGTCAAGATCTTCAACACATTATTAAATTATTTAAAGATATTTAGTAATTTCACACAAGTTTAATGGATAGACCAAAACGTTTTAAAAAATTGTTTGTCTAGGATGATATTAAAATTAATACAAATAAATCTAAAGAAGAATTAGATATCTGCAACACATGTCTCATTTGTATCTAAGACACCATTTCCTAGTTGATTCTCTGATGGTTGGCATATAAGGTCACTATATGATTATTTATATTGAACATGAAGTGTGTCATGTAACGCCCAGACACATTTTATATATTTAACTTGAACTCATAAAACAGAAAAATGAAATAGTGAGAAAATGAGTCATTTGCGTGTTGTGTAATTTTCAAGAGAAACCAAATAGAAAGTAGTCTGGTAGGACATTAGTTTCAAAGGGAGCTGATGTGTTGATATGTACTCAATGAGTTCACTGATAACAGAAATCCAGATGGCAAGAATGCTGGTTGAAAATGTGCTTGATTTCTCTTAGGGAACTACACGTCATGACCATCCAAGAGCATTATAACTACACATATATTCATTCATTCAAATCATGGTTCTATTTGACAATAAAACCAATGATTATAATATTTTGCAATCAATTATATAAATGATATATTTCAATGTAGAAAGTAGTTTAATTCTGCACTATTATTACTGAAAAAAATCAGTGAAATAACTGCAAACTAGAGAACTACTTATGGAGGCATTGGCAGCATAATCATCTCCATTCATTCATAGAAACGAGTATGGCATTGTTTCCATGTGACAGGCTTCCATATGACCTAATATAGCCTATGTACTTTTGGAAAGGTTGTTAAAACATACATGAACAATTGACAGGTAGATGGAATTGCAAAGATATAGCATACAGATGACAAAATGTAGTGGCATTCTTTGCTGAGGAAGGCTTCCGGGGACAAACTAATGATCAAATGGGCCAAATGACTACGATTACAAAAACAAAAGAGCATAAAAGGAGAGATCATTATTGAAATCAAATCTAACAAATACAGCGATTCGCATCTGAACTGTTCTCTCACTGGATGACAAATTTTAACACACCAGGTGGCAGCATGATCCACTCAAACAGATATTTTGACATTTAATAAGAAAATTGTCAGAAATAGAAAAGAGTTCCCTGTTATTATTAAGATAATTGAAATTACACCAAATACATAATATTCACCATGATTTTTGTAATGTACCACAAGAAAATGATATATATAGGAACACAAAATGTTTTCGATCTATTCTTCATATTCTCATGATGGTCTCGATGAAATAGTTTTATAATATGCTAATTAGATCGTTCAGAAATACGTCGTTTTAAAGGAATGATGTTTAAAGCATGTTATTCGTTAGCTGCCTTAAATACACCACATATACGCACACGCACATATACGCACACACACATATACACACGCACATATACGCACACGCACATATACGCACACGCACATATACACACACGCACATATACGCACACGCACATATACGCACACGCACATATACGCACACGCACATATACGCACACGCACATATACGCACACGCACATATACGCACACGCACATATACGCACACGCACATATACGCACGCGCACATATACGCACACGCACATATACGCACACGCATACGCACATATACGCACACGCACATATACGCACACACGCACATATACGCACATTTAGGCTTACGTAGTCTAATGAGAAATTGAATATTATGACACCCTTAAATGTTAGAGAGATAAAGTTATTCTATTTTGTCTTTTTATCAATTGGCGAGTTTATTTATTGCAAACTGCTTCAGACAATTGAAGTTGCTGTGGATAATTTGGTAGGGGTCGCAGTTGGTCACTGCATCACAGAGAGTTAATCCTGAAGTTTAAGTGCGGATAAACGGATTTGAGTTTTAGTGTTTGTAAAGCGTCTCGTTGAGATATATGGAATTAGTCAGAATTCAGTCGGGGTACGGTCAGCTGTAAGAAGCCACCAACGCTGTTTTTTTTATAATATTGATTTATGTCTTTGATAATATTGAGTTACGTGGTTCGAATTACTCCTGGGTTAAACCAAGATTAAGTATTTGAGCATGGGTAAAATACGGGGATCTTGTTTGCAATATCAGCAATTAGTATCTTTGTATTTGACCGTATGTAGATTTGTTGTGTATATTGTCATAGCATTTGATATTTACTGTCTTCAAATGTGGGGAATTTTGTGTTGATGCATATAAAGCTCTATACATACAAATATAACGGTTTGGTAATTCTCTAAATTCTCTAAGTGCAGAATACCTCATATTCGGCATTAGTGGACGTAAATAGTTTGCAAGTGAAGTGGCGGCTTATTGTTTTTACTGTACAGTGTCTGACAGAATATATTTGAGTTGAAACCTATATGGATATATCTAACCAGTGTAACGTCCAGGTATAAAGAAATATATTTACATATCCAATCTTACCAACACCAACATATGAAAACAACACGTCAAAAACACACGTATTGTATGATATGGTTTGGTGTTTTTTATGATAAATTTGATATAAATAGTATCGGAAACAGTTGCAAAAGGCAGTGACAAATATATCACCACACATCTCAACCGACATGTTGTCTATTTCTTCAATATGTGGTTTATGGATTCTGAGAATAGGTAACCGCCATGTCTGCCTGCAGATTTAGAATATAATCAGGATATACAAATTTGGAAATAAAATGGTGGAATAAGATATATCATTATCTCATTACATTTCATAACGTGTTAGGCCCTCATGGGATTTAATGCAATATTCAATAACTTGGAACCACCCTGTTTTTAGTGCTTACACAGCTGTCAATACAGCTATCACAAATGATTTTGACGCTAACACAATATACGCAAATGCATTCGCCAGTCTCCCTATTTTATTTTTTTTAATCCCCCATGACTATTCCTTACGAAATACTTTCCTCTCAATGTTTGGTATAAGATGTCGTGAATATATCATGCGATGTCAATATTAAAGGAAGAGTAATATACCCCATCTACACCTTGTATGAAGCATACAAATATGTATATATATATATTCTTCAGATACACACAGTATAACATGTTTTATACATCTTTTATTTTTTATAACAACTTTCAAACAGTCGAATTACAGAACTTCTTGGCCGTGACGATGTCAATATCAAAGCAATTACACTAACGAAGCAAAAAAAGAAGAAATAACAAAAATCTTAACAAAATTAACTTACCAAAGCAAATACAAAAATTGAGGTCACCATTCTAACTTTCAAGTTACTTAGCTTTGTTATATATAAAGCCAACATATTCCACACCTGACCTTGGAATATTGCTGTCTTGATTGCACATGATGTTGAAATATTTTATTGTGATAGAAAAAATTATCAAATATAATTTGATAATGATATGTATGTATTGGATATCAGAAAATATCATTCTCGAAATATATTTAAATTGAAGGCAGGAAAATCTTAGACCAGAACATCTGTTTGACAAAATATCCAACTCTAATACATCTGGATAACACATTTAGACCAACATATCGTAATTTGTCCAAATAAGATTCAAATATAATCAAATACATTCAAATTAAATAAAAACGAAAATGAACATCAACACGTATCTAGAAACCAAATCTAGCACAGATTATTAGAGATTTGTCTTATTGTATGAACCATATTTTGGGGAGGGAACATCTTTGGAACAATAAAGTGGATCAAAGGTAAGTGTAAAACTTTACTATGAACTCATGCCCAGAGAGTTAACCCTCAATATAACCCAGGACAGTGACAAGGATAAACTCTACTATGAACTCATGCCCAGCCCAGAGAGTTAACCCTCAATATAACCCAGGACAGTGACAAGGATAAACTTTACTATGAACTCATGCCCAGAGAGTTAACCCTCAATATAACCCAGGACAGTGACAAGGATAAACTTTACTATGAACTCATGCCCAGCCCAGAGAGTTAACCCTCAATATAACTCAGGACAATGACAAGGATAAACTCTACTATGAACTCATGCTCAGAGAGTTAACCCTCAATATAACCCAGGACAGTGACAAGGATAAACTTTACTATGAACTCATGCCCAGAGAGTTAACCCTCAATATAACCCAGGACAGTGACAAGGATAAACTTTACTATGAACTCATGCCCAGAGAGTTAACCCTCAATATAACCCAGGACAGTGACAAGGATAAACTCTACTATGAACTCATGCCCAGAGAGTTAACCCTCAATATAACCCAGGACAGTGACAAGGATAAACTCTACTATGAACTCATGCCCAGAGAGTTAACCCTCAATATAACCCAGGACAGTGACAAGGATAAACTCTACTATGAACTCATGCCCAGAGAGTTAACCCTCAATATAACCCAGGACAGTGACAAGGATAAACTTTGCTATGAACTCATGCTCAGAGAGTTAACCCTCAATATAACCCAGGACAGTGACAAGGATAAACTTTACTATGAACTCATGCTCAGAGAGTTAACCCTCAATATAACACAGGACAATGACAAGGATAAACTTTACTATGAACTCATGCTCAGAGAGTTAACCCTCAATATAACCCAGGACAGTGACAAGGATAAACTTTGCTATAAACTCATGCTCAGAGAGTTAACCCTCAATATAACTCAGGACAATGACAAGGATAAACTTTACTATGAACTCATGCTCAGAGAGTTAACCCTCAATATAACCCAGGACAGTGACAAGGATAAACTTTAGTTATCTGACAAAATGCTCTCACTTTTGTGAGGATTTGTCATCATACATTAAAATAAAGCCGAAATGTCCATATCATTTCATTATATTCACAGCTTTTGTCACTGGACAGAATGCTATAAGTCTTTTATGCATAATAATGTCCCTTACAATTAAATGTCCATGAACGTCCTAATAACCATACAAATGTTACACGGGGGTAATTCACCGACAAGACCCCTTATCTTGAACCGTAAATACTGCCGATCGCCGAGAGAAATGCCTGGTACTTGAGGCTATTGTTGACATCACTCTCTCTTCCATTTCCCTCTCCTTTAATCGCTTTTTATCTTTTCCCTCTTGCGCAATATCATTGTACCGGATGATCACTTGCCTCACACACATCAACTTTTTTTGGAAGATCTTCGTTCCCGAGGGCAAGGTCACTGGGACCTTAACCAGGCTGATAGTGTAGTTATCTTCAATATCTATCTTAGATGGAGCAAGCTTTTCTGTGTCCTTCGACATGGCAAGATGTCTTAAATGGGAAGTGACCATGTCATCCCCTGTGGAATGTGATTTTCTTTGTGATGTCACACATCTGGAAAAGCAGTCTTCTTGAGAGATGGACACTTCTGATGCCAGTGATGGCCTCCTCCTGTTTTGGGGCTTCAAGTTGGACACTGGTATCAACTTTACTTTTGTCACGTAAATGGATGACATCTTCAGTGAGTTATTCGATGTGAAAGCCAGCGCCCAATCTGCAAAAATAATTATGATTGAATCATAATATAAGAACAGAAATCATCAAAATGTCAATGAATCTTCTAAAAATGGCCAAATATTCAATGACCCCCTGACCTATCAAAGTCCAATTAAAGTGAGATCGGTTATATAAATCATCAGAAGAAAGACAATCTATAACCCTTTTTTCGATTCCAGTGATTTCTTCGATCTTAATTTAGATTTTGAGAGAGGCAAACTCAATCCACCAGGAAGTGTCAGTATTCTTATATCACACCTTTTACTTGGAACATCAGACTTTTGCAAGGGAGAAGCCAATTGTTCTTCTAGTCAACCTCATCCAGAGGCAGGTAAATATGTGTCTTTTCATATTTTCTAAACCTTACATATTACTTGCTTTTTCGTTTAATCGATTACTTAAAATATCAATAAAAACAAACCAAAACAAAATCCTTTAAACGAACTGCACACCATATAAAAAATCTTAATACACAATGTAAAGAGTCTAACCTGTTAGAAATAAATGTCATATAGATATTCCCATGAAAATCCTCAAAATGGTTCTAAACATCATTTATCTTGTAATGAATTGACCAACGTGCAGTTATTTGATCATATGTCACATATCTGAAATATTACCAATATGTCTTCTGACAAAAAAATGTTATTTATTGCTTGGACTGTCATAAATGACATATTTCCTTTCTGAAATGCAATGTGATGTACCTGCTTATTTTAAGGATAATATTTTTTTATATATTTCCCTTCTTTGAAAACATAGACTGGAACACATTAGATAAATCTGCAGATATTGTGCAAATGAAAGCTTCTCAAGTTTTTAATCTTATAGGTTTTTTCTCCATGATTTGTAAAATGTATTGAGACAACGCAAACACAAATTCCAGTCTTTGAATTGAATGAATTACATGCTGAAACGCCACTTTTCGAGCTTGATAACTTTCAAACGCAAAGAATTATCAAATTTAATTGAAAATATTATAACGACATAATTTGTAATACAAATTTCCACAATGTTAATTTAATTCATTTTAAACAATATTTACCTGTACCTGTTTCTTGTAATTATAAAACTTATGATGTTAATTGAGCCGTGTAGACTAATTTTCTATTTGTGGCCGATGCCTGTCAAATGCTTATTGGTGAACTCACCTGGTTATCCTGATGGTTCGTCTCGCAAATGCTTAGAGTCCGCTTGGCAGGAATATATACTGATATGTGTATATATTAGGGTCTTGTACGGCTTGCTGTCTCCTAGCATCTGAATACCAACCATCAACGCCTACTGTACATCAAGGCACAAACAGTAAACATGTGTCAGAATCATGTGACTGTGAAACATAATAGTGACAGATCCTCTCCAGTATGCTACCTGTCTTTATAAGAAATATTTGCATAAATTTACACCAACACCTCTAATGAAGCGTGGGCGACAGGTTCCGAGGCGCTCAATAATGATTTATGCAATATATTATTATTAGATTGCGTGGGGAGTACAGGATGCTTATTATCACATGAATTTAGTTTTACCTTAATTAAGCAAATGATTTTGGAAGAAAAAGTGGCGGATCACCAGTATAGATATGTTTTTTAAAGGAATCAATGGTGTTGCAGTTTTTCACAACAAGGGGCAGGGCATTCCAGATTTTCGGGGCATATGCAGCAAAAGCCCTGTCACCATATGATTTAGAGTTTGTTTTAGGAATTATATATTCGTTCTTCACATTAGATCTCTGATTTCTTTCAACCCTTTTTGGGACTAATAGTTTAGCGAGATAATTAGGGGCAAAGCCATTCTGAATCTTCCATGTTAAAAGTGCTATTTTAAAATCAATTCTAGCCTGAACAGGCAGCCAGTGAAGATCCATTAGCTTTGGAGTGATGTGATCATTTCTCTTCAATTTCCCCACAAACCTGGCTGCAGCGTTCTGTAATTTCTGCAGTTTTGCCAGTTCATATTTTGGCATTCCTGCCAGTAGGGAATTTCCATAGTCCAGTGTAGAAGTAATAAAGGAGTGTGCTAGCGTATTAGTGGTTTTCCTATCTAGACAGCTCCGTATTCTAGATAAATTTCTAACATGGAAATAGCCATTTTTACATATTTTCTTAATTTGTTGCTTCATAATTAATTCTTGGTCTTGGATAACACCCAGATCCTGACGATGGTTGATCTGGGAATATCAGATTGTCCAACTATTATTTTTCGAAGGACATTTTTATCTTTCAGAGTTTTTTGATCAGAGGTTTGATAATTGCCTCTTTAAGGTTATCCAGCATGTTTCCTAAATTGATGGATTTATTTATAATTTCATTTATTAAAGGAAGCAGGTGGACCATATATTCATTTAAGAGCCATGTGGGGATGGGGTCAAGCTCACAAGACATTTGATATTAATAAATCTAGCGTATTTCCAAGGATGTGCGTTGGTTCCTTAACATGATTTTTTAGATTAAAAAGATCCAGTATGTCATTGAATTTAATAACATTTGGTCTATCAGGTTTGTTTAGATGAAAATTGTAATCACCTTGAAATAAGACTTCATGCGTATATATATTATAATACTAGGATAGAATTTCCGAAAATTCTTCATGTACCTTAATACCTTGGCGGCATACCTTTCAGACCTGCATGTTTGAAATTTCCTTCATGTCCCAATCTTGTCTTTAAAATAGTTATGCAACACGTGGAAATGACGGAGGTGGCCTTTTGGTTTATTTCAGGTTTTAAGGACAGAACATAATGTACTACAGGACAAAATATACTACAGGACATATTGTACTGTGAAAATGCCAATTTGTACATATGAATTTATATTTGTTCATATTGTATATTGCAGGACTGTTTACTTCTTGCATGCTGATGTATATGATACTGATCTTGATAATTGATTGCACATCTGTGCAGCAATGATCTCCAATATAAAAGCCATGTAGCAGAACTCAAGAGTTCACTGTCACACCTCAATTGACTTATAATATATCTTAGTAAGAATTGGTTCAAACCAGGTCACAAACATTTTCACTCCTGTTTGTTTTGCATCAGTAGAAATGACAGACATAGGCATATAACCTTTTTAATGTCTGGGACACATCCACAAATGATACATGACTGAATGTGGACCTTTGTAGGCTATTTTTAATATAAAATATGGCTGGTGACCTATAAGTGACCTTTGAATGACTTTGAAAATGAAACTCCTATTTCCGTGGATTTTACTAAGAAAATCAATATTTAATCATCTGCATCCTTCACAAACTAGCTCATAGAGTCTTTATTCATCAAAATCTGTTCAGAATTAACAATATTAGAGCAACTTTAAATTTTAGACCAATCTGCAAAGGAAATTAGAGGAAATTTTGATATGCTGAGCTATTTTGGAATAATATCTATAATAACAACTTATTGTTGGTTAAATTATGAAAGTACATGTTGTACCGCATAGTAAAAAACTTTAATGCTGAAAATAGTCTTTAATGCTGAAAAAAGTCCATCAATATCGAGATTTATTAACAAGCTAAATTTGGTTAGAAATAGCTTGAAGGTGTACAAAATATGAAAATTGACGGGCTTTAAATTGATCCAATGCAATCTTTTAAAGTTTCATACATATAAAATATAAGTGTATTTTCATAAAATAACCACCAATAAGCTTCTCTAATCATAATGGTACATACAAAAATGATATTGATCTATAAAAGTATGTGAAAATGTGCTAAATTTGCAATAGAAAAAAACATCAGGTGACAAGAAATGTATTAAGTGTAGAGACAAATAGATTACCTCAATGAAAAGCTGATTTCTTTCTGCAAATTTTTATATATTTTATTTTTTCCTCAGTAAAAAGAAGGTGCTAATAATTAGTTCTTGAATATGTATATAAATTGGAGAATGTGTTCTATTTTTGGCGCCATTTATGCTGGGTGAAAGTGACACCATGTACACAATGCAATAGGAAGTTTTGTACTACCCATTTCATGTTCAATGTTTCCCATTTCTAGTGATGGCTTTAGGGCTAGATGTTCGAGGATTCAATATGGTTAAGCTGTAAGTCCTGGGTCATAAGTCAATGGTGCATACGCATATTATCGGTCCATGGCGGCCATGTTTTTCACTCACGTTTATTTTGCTTTAAGGGCTAGATGTTCGAGATTTCAACATGACTAAGCATCTTGGAGACTGATTGAGACGGAACCCACTTGTTGGTACATAGTTTCTGTTTACACCATCAGATGGCGCTTTCCTATGAGAAATGATTTGTGAGTGTGTGAATTATTTTGCAAGCTTACGCTTCTTTCATATAGGCATGTTTCCTTCTGCACATGCGGTAACTCGATAATTCTGGTTCCGGAATAGGGAGAACTCTTGGCATTTTGTTATCGGACTATTGTGTGCACGTCCAAAATTTTCTTGGGATCGGGATCACGTGACTCAGACGTCGACTCAGCTGTCCCAGGTCACATGACACTATACCCAGTCACATGATAGTACGCCCAGGCTTTAGTTTGAGACATCAGACCAACCAAGATGGCGACGAGCGGGAAAGAAGCAGACGAATCATTGAAAACTTAAATTCTTCAATTGTTATGATAAAAAACCTTTTTCAATTCGGAATTTTTGCATCAACATCTTTGGGAATATATATAGATATGGATGATGCTTATTATATATGTTTAAAAACAGATAAGTAGGATTTTATGAGAAGAAATGAATGAGGATGAGACA
Organism: Amphiduros pacificus; assembly: GCA_949316495.1. Lineage (NCBI taxonomy): Eukaryota > Metazoa > Annelida > Polychaeta > Phyllodocida > Hesionidae > Amphiduros > Amphiduros pacificus. Next base: position 48,582,927 of record OX439001.1, on the reverse strand, counting down.
AGGTCAAGGAGACAAAAATGCGGGAAATAGCAGACGACATTGGACACCATGGTTTGACTGATATTTGGGTATATCATGAATAGAAATAAGGTAGTACTGCATTGTTCTTATAATTTGGTCATAAAGAAGAAAATTAAGGTAAGTGGAGTGTTAAAAATTTTTTTTTCAGGAGATGAAGATAGTTATATTTTGTTCCAGTTATTAGGCACTAATTGTTATTGTGATTGGTAGGGTTTGCAGGTCTGGAACAGGATGATAAGAAAAATGTTAGTCATAGTTAGTGGGGGATATTGGTTATCTAGGATGTAATCTCGGTGTTAAAATCTTAATTTTCCTTGTTGTTTCAGGAGATGAAGATATTTATATTTTGTTCCAGTTATTTGCAGCCACTAATTGTTATTGTGATTTATAGGGTTTGTAGGTCTGGATCAGGATGGCGAGAAAAATGTTAGTCATAGTTAGTGGGGGATGTTGGTTATCTAGGTTGTAGTCTCGGTGGGATTAGAAAAGTTGGTGAGGAGGCAGCAGGTAGATTTGAAGGTGTTGAAGATCACTAGGTACTCACATGGAGGACATCTTTTGCCTCCAGTTGTGATTGGTAGGGCTTACGAGGATATTGGACGCCTTAGGCTGTATAGGGATATTGGACGCCCTTTAGCGCACTGGGGATTGTAGGACCCAAGGGAAGGAGTGAGTGTTTAGGTGAAAGTTGTCAGTGCAGAAGGTGGTAATTAGATAGGGTAGTTTTTCATCAGTGTAGGGGCCTGCACCAGGCGTTCAGCACGAGTGCTATTCACAGATTGGAGATAGTGCGTATTGGATCTCCCCTCTAGCTGGGTAGCCACGCTGCGTAAGCTCTGAGTGCCCACTCTGAGTGCCCACGAGACAAAAGTGGAGTGGCCAACAAATCAAATCAAATCAAATCAAAAATGAAGTACAATTATTACTTGTGCAACAGAAAAAGAACTAAAAAAAACTACACATTTTTATAACCCTGGACTGTTTTCCTCTAACAAAGGTTAGCACCTGAAAGTTTAAGTGATTTTCCTGTGTCCAAACATTCTATCCCAAACATGGATATACCACCTTCACAGTTATTCACTAATTTTCCCTAACTGCTCTCCCATATATACGCTGCATTTTTTTAGCGCTGCAATCATATTTGACTCAATTCTTTGTACAGGCACTTCTGGAACAGCGGCGACAGCCTGTTCAGGACATTGTTGCCTCTGCCTTTCATCTTTACATTGTTGTTTTATTCAGTTTTGTCTCCGTAATATTGACATATATTATGTAGATTGCAATATACTTATATGAAGATTGCACAACAAAAAAAAACAAAACACGCAATAGCACTGACATTGGCGTATCAATGTACGATGTCCTCCCAGTTTACAATACGAAAGTTTACAATGCAACATCTTTCCCGTCATGCACTGCTCTCTCGCGCCAATTTCGTCATTTTTTCACGGACCAGCTAAATATTCGGGAGAGCAAATAGCGAGAATTAATATTGGGTAGCCTGGAGCCAGACATAGGTCCTTGCTTGAGGATCTGGGAAAAGAACCCTGAGTTTGGCACATAATTTTTCTTCTGCGTCTACCTGTAACTTGTCAGTAGAACTTCATTCTGATGAGCTGTTCACATCTGGCGTGTGAGAAATAATCATTATAATAATGGGGTGTGAAAAATTCCAATAGTATTTGGTATCAGTCCCAAACCCCTAAAATATTCCATATCATTTCAGGTTTTTTTCATTGTCAGTGTATATGTACACATGAGCTTGTCAGAATATCAAAGCTAACACATCATGACAAGATGGAAATGCTGTGCTGCATGAAATCGTTACATTTTTGACTAGTAGTTCACATTTCAGAGCCCTCTTCCACATTATTGTGATTTGTATCAGACAGAAAAGAACTATATGTGATATATATATATATATATATATATATATATATATATATATATATATATATATATATATATATATATATATATATATATATATATATATATATATATATATATATATATATATATATATATATATGTATGTATGTATGTATGTATGTATGTGCAGAGATAAAATATCCTTTCTGATTATATATGTATGAATGTATGTTTATATTGACATAATAAAAATATATATTGATATAATACCATTATGTGTACCATGCCCCGTGCAGGTCTTTTTATGGGGGTCATTGAATATCTCTTAGATGTTTCTGGTCTAGTTGTTGTGGCATACCTGTGACCCTGCTGAGGACAGGTATTTCTTTTTCAAATAGGAACTGTCCCGATCTGACACTCTTACAAACAAACAGTTAAAGTTGCACTTATTCGGCAGTTTAAAACCAAAGCTACATGTGGAATCCAAGGTAAGTATAATTGTTTACATTAATTAGCCTTTGTTTTCTGAGGGTATATTAACTTTAATATGTTCACACATGGTATTTGGTACGTACTTTATTTACAATGTATATAGAATGTGCGTACATTTGTACGTACAATATAGAGCATGTATTCAATTTCGTTGTTTTAATTTATACAAAGCAATTTATATATATATATATATATATATATATATATATATATATATATATATATATATATATATATATATATATATATACCATTGAAAACATTGACAATGCTTTCAATAAAGATCGAATCATGTCACATTCAATATCTCATGAATAATATCCAATCAAAACATACTATAATGTGACAATGATAGTAATTTCACATTAACAATGGACAACACATACATTGGGACAAAACTCCAGTGAGTTTAATTTCCTTGTTTGTTAGTTAAAATTCTGCATGTTAGCAATAAAAAGAGGAGCCTTCCCGATGTGGTCATATTAAACCAATATACACATATGTTCCTCGCTCTTTCCAAGGCCCAGTGTTGATGCATAGCTTGGCTCGCATATAATGTCTTGCCAGCCAACTGGGCCAGAACACAGTCATGACTCTTGGGTGTTATTGTCATGTTTACCCCATGCAATCTTACCGACACAAAGGTATGTGTGAATATTACACAGCATCACACAATGTACATTATATAATAACATTATAAATATATGTATACTGTATGTATGATTTCATATCTAAATCCATGACATTATATCGCACATCTGTCATTCAATGCAAATACAATTCTCTGAGCTGTTTTTCCCGGATAACTATTCAAATATATTGTAAAATTGTATAAAGTTTACCGAAGCATCATGGATCAGTGATTTGAGGTCAGAAACTTGAAATTCAAGAGATATAAGTTCAATTAATGCGTAATATGATATGCCATACATGGAAGATCACAAATGCAACATTTTATATTTTCTTACATGTTAGACATGTACACCTTTTAGCCCAAAACACGAAAATATAACTTGTGATCAACTCACCCTACCAAAAACAGTGCTACCTGCATACCTGTATGTCAAACTAAAAACTGCATGACATATTTTTTCAGGAATGTGATAACAAGCTACAATATCTAGTCAAGTTTCCATGATAAGTCTCAACATGTCAATCGCAGCCTTCGGACTTTCCATTGCTTTTCTACTAACTTGCTTCATTTACTCGACACATTCCGGTAAGTCAATCTATAGTATATATATATATATATATATATATATATATATATATATATATATATATATATATATATATATATATATATATATATATATATATATATATATATATATATATACATATATATATATATATATATATATATATATATATATATATATATATATATATATATATATATATATATACATATAAGTGTGTGTATATATACATATACATATACATATCAATAATCGATGTTTAAGCCCACTTTAATTTGTTTTCTTGTTTTATTTCTCCCCAGCATGTGCTGATTGGTTTAGGCCATCAGTGGGCAGGTACACGCCTGGAGGCAATCAAGTGGACAATATCGACAAGGTAGAAGACTGCCAGGCCTGGTGTGCACTCCAACCATTCACCAACTGCGCCGCCATAGATTATAATAATCAAGATCAATGCTATTTTCATACAAGTGACTCAAACTTTGAGGCTAATTCCCAAAACGATGGAGGCTCCAGCGTGACACAATACGCTCGCGTCGTTGCTTGCAATGGTAAGAATAAAACATTAATAAATTGCTTCCATTTGTTCAACTGTTTTAATGCAAATCTCCACACAGCTCTGGCATTGGTTGGCTCTTGAGCCGACACCCAAGACCCCTTGTACATATCCATTTCATATGCTCAGAGGTAATTTGGAATGGATCGTTTTTGTGAATCTTTGTTGAGAGGCGAGCATTTTGGAAATGTCTTATTGGAAAAGTATATCATTGATATATGTTTGTTTGGGATTTTACATCACTTTCAACATTATTTTTGTCATTTCATGATGAGACTTGATATATCAGCCTTGCTTATGAAGATTTTTTTTCACCCTCTTGAAGATCAGTGGTCTTTTCCCTGACTATTTTTTTCTGACTATTTTGGAACACATGTCACTAACATCTCAACTTATATGTTGTTGTCACTTTCTAATGATATCATGACATCAATTGGCCATGCTACAACATGTTCAAAATATTTGACTGTCTATTGGCTGTTAAACAAACTTGTACTAGGCCTGCTCTTCTTACTCTGTCCCTGTATGTATAAACCTCGGATAATGCACAAATTGTTGGTAATCTTATTTTTTACCCTCAGCCCCTGATGTAATCAGGCTGAGGGTATTGCAGTACTCCTGGCGTGGGTATGTATGTATGTATGTATGTATGTATGTATGTCTGTATGTATGTCTGTAGCGAACATCCTTGTCATCGCGATAACTCGAGAACAAATGATGGCAGCTTCGTGAAACTTGACACATATAAGCATCTGGTGAAAACCTCGGACGAGTTCGATGGACGGTTACCTTGACCTATTTTTCAAGGTCACAGGGACAATTATGTGAAATCCCAAGAATCGCATAACTCAAGAACAAATGATGGCAGCTTTATGAGATTTGACACCCATAAGCATCTGGTGAAGACCTCAGAATTGTTTCTATAAAACATAACCTTCACCTACTTTTCAAGGTCACATGGACAATTATTTGAAATCATCCTTGTCATCGCGATAGTACGAGAACAAATGATGGCAGCTTCGTGAAACTTGACACATATAAGCATCTGGTGAAAACCTCGGACGAGTTCGATGGACGGTGACCTTGACCTATTTTTCAAGGTCACGGACAATTATGTGTAATCCCAAGAATCGCAAGAACGAATGATGGCAGCTTTATGAGATTTGACACACACAAGCATCTGGTGAAGACCTCAGACTTCTCTTGATGGAACATGACCTTCACCTACTTTTCAAGGTCACAGGGACAATAATGTGAAATCATTCTTGTCATCGTGATAACTCAAGAACAAATGATGGCAGCTACATGAAACTTTACACGCATAAGCATCTGTTGAAAACCTCAGACTAGTTCGGTGGACGGCGACCTTGACCTATTTTTCAAGGTCACAGGGACAAATATGTGAAATCCCAAGAATCGCAATAACTCAAGAACGAATGATGGCAGCTTTATGAGATTTGACACACACAAGCATCTGGTGAAGACCTCAGACTTCTCATGGTGGACCATGACCTTCACCTACTTTTCAAGGTCACAGGGACAATTATGTGAAATCATCCTTGTCATCGCGATAACTCGAGAACAAATGATGGCAGCTTCATGAAACTTGACACACATAAGCATCTGATGAAAACCTCAGACATTTTTGTATGGAACATGACCTTCACCTACTTTTCAAGGTCACAGTTACAATTATGTGAAATCCCTATCATTGCCATAACTCGAGAACGAATGTTGGCAGCTTTATGAGACTTGACACACATAAGCATCTGGTAAAGACCTCAGACTTCTCTTGATGGAACATGACCTTTACCTACTTTTCAAGGTCACAGGGACAATCATGTCAAATCCACGTCATTGCAATAACTTAAGAACAAATAATGGCAGCTTCATGAAAATTGACACACATAAGCATCTTGGAAGTCTTCACATGAGTTTGATGGACGGTGACCTTAACCTGCTTTTCAAGGTCACCTGCCCATCTCAATAATTCTAGAGTAAATGATGACAGTTTCATGATACTTGACACACCTAAGCTATCAAAGGAAGTAGATTTTATGGTTTTTTTTTACCCCTGCATCAATTTGCCTTGGTGCAGTGACGTTTTGTTCACAAATATTGTGTGGAGCGAATGTTGTGCAATGAGTTACCAGGGCTGAGGGTTGATGCATCTCTGATGCCTATGTTTTAACTGGGCAAGAACACTTCAGCCTTTTCCACAATTTCTATATTGAAAAGAATGATTCGTTTTTATAAATTTAGACAAAAAATCTAACAAGATTTAAAACGATTTTAATTGATCGTCATGTAAACGTAAATAATTGGAAAAAGGAATAATGCTTTATCGGGAGTAAATTTGTAGCTTGATATCGAGCTGTAATTTATACAATGACTTAATTGATATTGTTGTTTCAAATTAATTCCTACAAAATAATGAATCTTCGCTGTTTGAGCTCTTGTAATTATTTAGTGAGCTCAGCATGACTTTGAGCCCATTAAAGAAATCTGTTACGTTATATTTTCCACAACATAATTCACCACCGTATTCATGTCGACAATATCATTAAAATCATAAACATCCATTTAATACCTTAGGCTTACATTGTTTTGAAAACAGAGTGTATGATCCGGTCACATGTTAAATGTTTCAACCGATCAAATGTTATTACCCCTCGTATTTCCCCTACATAATGTTCTGTGCCATTTGAAAGTTATGAGTCTTATGCTAAAATCCTAATCATCCATTGATGACTTTGTCAAAAAACTTTGTTTAGTTGACCAGTGATCTAGTGAAAAGTTATTTCATATTGGGACAATGGATTTTGGCTTTCAGAACCCTGTTCGTCCATTCATGTTTGTCCATTGATACATTCACCTGACAGACCACAATATAGGTCACATGGTATAGGTATAGGTATACATGTGACCACCTGGTGGTCAAAAGAGTACAGCCAGTATTGGCACTTTCAGCAAAACACAATAACCATGGTCAGTGTATTTTGGTTCATTTTAGTGAGATCGCAGTTTCGTGGCCATAAACCATTCAAGCACACCCCAAACCTCTATAAGATTGCCTTCGACCTCTGTGATTTCATGAATGTTTTAAATGCAATCATATTCGAAATGTTCAAATATTATTCTAATCTCTTCCACTAAAACATTTATTTCATGACTCTCCTGTCGATGGATGTATTGCCCTGCTCAACACCATTGGATTTTTCAAACTTTTCAATTTATACAAATTCTGCCTTCTATCGTTATTACTTTGCCAGGCATTTCCATTTTCAATCATATTCTGCTCCAATGCAGTTCTCTTTAGTTTACCTAAAGTGATGTAGTTTTATCACGGGGATACGTAATTAACTCTTGCTTTGATCTTTGCATTGTTCTAGTCATAACAGATAAGGCAAAAGAGCGATGCTCGTTATATTGTTCTGTCCTTTATAAGTCTAGTTCGGTAAATAGAATTGCATTTATTTTTCACAAAGACATTCAGTTTTTCCTTGGCCGCCTCATAACATTCAACCAGGTGCCCATGCTATAGACTTGATAAGTAAACCTGATTTTTCCTAAAGAACATTGATAATTTGAATATAAAAATGTATCATTGTGGTTTAATAAACCAAAACATTTTATAAAATAGTCCATCAGGCACAATCTCCTATTTGTCATCATGTTGTCTATTTAGACAGCTGTTATACTGTTTCATCTGAAAAATGTAAAAATAATAGAACTTGATAACTCAATATATAGAATATAATCACATCTTGTAAACGTTACACTAGTTATACCCACTGGGGGTCAATGTACTAATAGATAGATAACGATATATAATCGCTTTCAGTAAAAATGCCCAATCTGTTCTGGGAAATCTCCATTTTGATTTGTTTATTTTTACTAGAAATATTCGGTAGAAATGTTTTAAATGTTTTAGTATCAATCGGGTTGTAATGTATGGTATGGTTTCATTAATGTTATGCATAAATATCATAGAACCGTATATCACCAAAGCAAAAAATTTAAATCATTATTGTTGATTCTTCACAGTACACATCTAATATAGCGTGTTTCTCCCCACCAATTTGATGGTCGAGGTCTGCTGATGTGCTCCCATTCCAGCCAATCAAATGTCGTAGTTTGTATAAGCATGTCTATCTGATAATGCAAAAGAAAGGTCCCCAGCCATTCTTCAAAAAGCGTAGGGCATTGAATCCCGGTGGCTAGCCTCCATCTCACCTGATATAGCCTAAGCACTCCTTGGAAGGGCTTTAATTCAAGCATATCAAATCTAACACAGCTGATTTGTTTCCATACAGGTTGCCAGGATGAGTATACACAGCATAAAAACACTTATTCCACCGGTGGCTACAGACAGGAGGAAATTGATAACCTCAATACCTGCAAATGGCAGTGCATGAGGAATGATAACTGTTTTGGGCTTGACTTTACATACGACGGACGGTGCTACTTCTTTCCCAACACCGGATTCTCCACAAATGCTAAGACCTCCTCTTCATATAAAATGGACCAGTATCGGAAAATACCCAACCTTTGCTCCGGTAAGTTTATGAAGAAGTATATTCAAAGAAACAGATTGAGAATAAAATTCTGTTTATGAAATGATATGTTTTGTCTCCTTGTTATTATGTACACACTGGTATTCAGCAGATACATCTACTCTTTCCCCTAACTCCAATATGAGTTTCAATCATCTTCAATCATCTTCAACAACATAACGATTCAAAATGGAAAATCCTTTCAAGTTTCCTATTCCTATCTTATCTATATTTGCTCTCATCCATCAAATTCTCCATAAGTAGTAAATGTTAAAAACACATAATTGCCATTGACATATGCTCATTTGTTTCCAGGAGAAACATCAAGCTGTGTAAATGGATTCACCCCGGTTGTGGGATACTCCAGCAGCGGGGGAATGCAGCAGTCCACCCAGGTGAACACTTCGCCGCTGTGTCGGGACGCCTGCAATGCTCTCTCCACGTGCCTGGCCGTCGACTTCAACACCAAGTCCAAACTGTGCTTTGTGCATGTCAGTGCTAACTATGTGGACAACTCCTATCCCTCTGCTGATGTGACACAGTACAGGAAAGGATGTGACGGTAGGATATATACAGTCTCTATCAAAAGATTCTTCACATCTTGATTTATCTATTTTTTCTTTAATTTGCTTTTGACCTTTTGAATTCATAATGAGAGTTTATCGTAATTTACAAAACCAGGCCAGAATATTTCATCATTTCACACCAAATTGTTGCAAATAGTTGAAGGGGGATGCAAATTTTTTTTCAACATTGAATTGATAATTTGGACCTTTTTATTAGTTTGAATTATGAGCCATATAGACGTATATATACATATATAAACTGTTGTTTTTTTCATCGAGATATGTAATTTAATTGTTAATTTATCCTCCTTGGAAAAGTTTCATAAATAATATTTAATCACTGATTATTTCCAATGATAAAATAATATTTTATCACTGATTATTTACAGAGCAATGTTTTTTTTCATTCGATTAATAATAATCGTAGAGAGAATTACATTAATTCATGTTGGAGAACATTTGCTTTTCCAATTAAGTAACTACTAGAAATGTCCAACATGTTCCCAAGGCATATAAGGCCTATATAGACGTTGGCTATTTAGGCACGTATTGTCTCAAATGTTGGAATGAATGCTGGAATGATCATAGTTTTGGTAAATTAGAAGGTACCACATCCAGGTGACCTCAAATGAATTGGTGTGAATTGATCATCACATGTTTCAAACATCTCAGAGATCTGCTGGCAATATTAATACCAACAATCGTGCACCGAGATGCTAAATTTATCATTCATTAATGACCAAAAGACATTTATGATTTAACAGACCAAACTTCAGCTCCTTTCACTTTGTAGGAAATATGATCTCTCATAAATTTGCTAATATTGGTCTGATATATGTCACAATATGGGTCTTGGTAGTTAGTGTCCTAGTGAGTGTACTTCTTTCTTTTTACGCCAAAATGGAATGCTTTCAAAAAAGTACGGGAAAAATGCTCAACTATCAAAATTAGTTCCCTTTTCATTGAAAGCCATGAAATTACATTTTATGATATTTGTTTTTGTAGTTATTGATCTGTTATTTGAAAATCACAATGGAATTTCTTTGATATATTGGAAGTTTCATATCTTTTTAACTCATAAAAAGTGGCGTAGTAATATGTCACTGCTCCCAAATTTATTTTGTCATGTCAAAATGTCACAGGGAAAAAGTTCTGCAGATTGTGGGACCAAAATAAAGTGGATTTCTAAACAACTTTGTAAATTTTCTCCACTGCCACTAGGGGGCACTCATTGAAAAAACCCATGAATACCCTTAAGACATTTAGGCATGATAAGCCGGAAGTGACCAACGTCAATATGGGCCTAGTTTGATGGGAGAATGCATTGAAATGTCATTGAATTGACTTCATTAGCTAAACGGTCATTCTTATGGCTTCAACTTCTGATATAACATATAGATACGTGTCTGGGAAAGTTTGAGTTGAAAGTGCAGACTTCTAGTTCAGGAGGCTCCCAGCAGGAAACGTCCATTGATACAGTTGAGGAATGCAAGCAAGCTTGTCTGGAAGTCACGGACTGCTTAGGAGTGGACTTTGCCAAAAGCTCCAAACTCTGCTATGTCCATAGTGATCCTGACTTCATCAAGAAAGCCATTACAGGAAGCACAAATGTTGATCAGTACAGAAAGATACCGTGTAAAGGTATATCTATCTGAGTTTCTCTATGCCACCAAGCATGGGTAGTAGGGGTATTACTTGTCTGAGGGGTGAAAGTCTCCATGTGTACATCCTCCATCCAGAACAATGAGAATATTATCATGCATCCATGCCACATTTAATGTGTTGTCTGGGGCTATGCATGGCTCCATGCAAATAAAAAGTCAACTACATAATACAGGAAACACGAAATCAAACTGAAACACATGGTTAACCTTAATACAACCAATGATAATCTAGAAAATATTTTGGTTCGGATGAAAGGATGTTTACATGTGATAAATATACTTATACCCCTATGACTAATGGGTTTATCAGAAAATGTGCCCCACAGATCCTTATATGCATACTTAGAGTCTCAAAATCATAATATATCTCTATAGATACATACAATCAATAATTGGTTGCTTGGACAATATGCAAAATGCGCTAATGATTTATTGTGTCTACGTATATTGCTATATCATATTTGATTTCTTGCATAACAGATGCATGAAGCATGTTACACTGTGCATATTTGACGAATATCAGTATATGCTTCATACTAATTAATGGTGGGGTTATATTACTGCTTTTGTAATATTTACCTTATATATAATGAGATAATGATATATAATTTCAATCTCATGCTACCATTTTATTCTCAGACCATTATGTCATTTCCATATGCTAAACCTGCAAGCCACATGGAGGTGGAGGTTTCAATTCCTGAGAATCCATGTACCGAATATTAAGAAAGCAAAAAATAACATGCCAATTTCTCATTAGTCGAGATCTAAACGTATTAACCGGTAATTATCGTGGGCTGTTGTGTTCCATTATATTACACAGGTTGAGATGTGTTACGTTATATCCATTATTGTATTTTGCAACTGTTTCTGACATTTATTTATATCAAATTTATCCCCAAAACACAAAACACAATTAGTAATATACGTGTTATTGACGGGTTGTTTTTTCTTTTTTTTCATGTTTTTTTTGTGGTGTTACGAACACAGGAGGCTGTATAGATACGTTTGATAAGGTGGAAGGGACGTCTAGTTCAGGGGGCGCTCAGCAGGACACGGCCATAAACACAGCCGAGGAGTGCACAGACGCCTGCCTTGCCCAGACTGCAGACAGTTGCCTGGGCGTCGACTTTGCTACCACCTCCAACCTCTGCTACTTCCATACCAAAGAGGACTTTGAAACCAAAGCCACCCCAAACAGTGCCGTGAACCAATACCGACGGCGCTCATGTCGAGGTGAATAAAATAAATTATAAGTCAATGTCTTGCGATTTAAAGCTTTCATGAAATCACAGAAGTCAGAGGAAATATTTTATTTAGAGATTTGGAGTATGTTTAAATGATATGTAGTCACTGTGATTCAAACAATCTCCCTGGAATCAACCAAAATACAACTGTCATAATCATTGTGTTTTGCTGAAAGTGCCAAGTGCTGTTTGGTACTCTAGTTACCTTTGTTGTGGTCCGAAATTGTGTTAATGACATAAACAATTGTATTATGTAAGGAAAAGTGCTCGACATCTGATTTACGCTTTAAAGGCAATCCCACAAGAAAAAAAATTGTTCATTTGCTTAAATTCTCAATTCACAATTAACCCCCAAAGTTGTGATGATTACTTGACAGCGTGTGCGGATGCCTATGACAGAGTGAACAATACTCATTCCCAGGGCGGTCAGGAGCAAGCGAGCTCCGTCAACTCGATGGCGGCCTGCAAGGCGCTCTGCAACAGCGACCCCGACTGCAAGGCGTTTGACTTCTCCCAGAACAAAAAGTGCTACCTTCACTTCAGCTCCTCCTTCAGCACCACCAGGAGCCCGGCTACTGGGGTCACTCAGTGGGTCAAGCTGCCTTGCGGACGTAAGTCACTTCTCATTATCTACAAATCTATAAGCTGATGAGAATTCATATAATGCTCATAATTGCATCGTTGACATGTTTGAGTGGGTTGGGAGTAATATATACCTCCCTCGCTTTCAGTTCTCATTATTCAGATGAAACAAATAGTCCCAGCCTCGTTTAAGCTCTTATGAAACTATCCCATCCCTGTTTAAAACGGTTCAACACCAACAAAAAATAGTGTTTAGAGCCGGCATGGAAAATATGAAACTATTTTACCATGATAAAATTCTCCATTGCTTTATATATTGTTTCCATATCAAGTCAATACGAGTAGATAAAGAGAAAAAACACCATTCTATCTTTTGCACGATATCCATTTAGTTATAATAATAATATAAGTATGATTTAAATGATATCCATTTAATTATAATGATGATATAAGCATAATTGCATAAGTGCAATATACACCATATGTAACTAATTATAAGTGTAATATTTCATAATGTGAGTGTCTCACAGTATTTCATAATGTGAGTGTCTCACAAGATCAAGATTGGAAAATAATTTGTCAAACATGACTGTTTCAGCATGTACAGATACCTTTGATATGTTCAGCAATACATATTCTTTAAATGGAGCCCAGCAGACAAGCAGTTACAACACACTGAAAAAATGCAAGAACCGCTGTCTGGAGTACCTTTATTGTTACGCTGTTGATTTTGATACGTCAACCAAAAGGTGTGTAAACCATCAATGTTCATATTGCACCTTCACCACGATGATTCGTCAATTCTATTGGCAATCATAATTTGTTTTATGTTCTGATGTACAAGTTTATACCAGGCAACACATTGAGAGGTAAACTCCTATTTTTACGGGAGCTTTAAATTTTAATGAATTTTTAGACGTATTTAATACAGTTCTGAACATTTCCTTTTCAATTTCAGATGTTACCTGCATAGAGATAGCACTGCCTTTCTACAAACCAAAAACATCAGATACTTTAACACCCGCAATCAGTACCGCAGAAAGTCATGCCTAGGAGGTAAAACAATTCATGGCCACATTCATTTCAGAGAACAAAAAGAAAACCTAATGAAAGAAGGAGTAAGAGTAATGTACCTCAGTATTTTGTAACGATTCAACTTGATTTGACTGTACAATATTAATAAACATTAGATTTCTATCTTCATACGCAAAATTATATGTTGTCCAGTTATGAACTTGAATGAAGGATTTAATGTCGTACAGGCAACGACAACAGAGCTGTGGACGACAACAGAGCTGTGGACGACAACAGAGCTGCGGTTCCATTTTCAAAGCATTTTAAATGGGTCTGCATTTACAAAAATATTCTTGTTGTTGTCTGACATAGTGTTCTCCAATCGGCAAAACCCAGATAGGTGATCTGGAGGGGTTTGTGGAACGTGTAAGGTTTCTTCTATTTCAACCAAAGAAAAGTTTGGTGGAGTTGATGGAGCTCTAGTGGAGAAAAAATCTCCAGCTGCAAAAACTGAGGTAAACCTGTTTAAACATCCAAATTAAACGGGTTTGACTCAATTTTTGCCGCTGGCGACTCATATCAAGTATTTATATTTTCTTTATTTACACATGAAGAGCAATAAACTCAGACCTCTCCAGATCACCTATCTGGGCATTGCCGATTTGATTATTGGAGAACATTATGTCGAATGGTGTAATAACGCACGGCAAACGATTGATAAGTGACATCGCAGCTTTGCTGTCGCCCGCAGCTCTGTTGTCGTCGCCTGTATACAAAGAATTTAAATATCTTTAATATTTTGGACTGAGACAAAGCAGGAAATATGGAATGCTTTACGGACGGTCGAACGGACTGACGGATGGACGGACAGATGAATAGTTATGTTACGATAACAACATATTTTACATATAGAATGGTGAATTGGTAGAACACGATTTGATGACAGTGTGTTTACTTACTCAAAATATTTGTAAAGCAAGAATGATAATGTCAGGCTTCGGGTAACCCCTAGATTCGGGGAATATTGCAATAATGGGAAAGTTATTAGTAATGAAAGAAATTTAACAAATTCCACACAGACTGATATTTGTCCGGGATGAGATTTTAGAATTAAACTCTTGAGCGGTATATGCGTTGCCGGGATGAGATTTTAGAATTAAACTCTTGAGCGGTATATGCGTTTCCGGGATGAGATTTTAGAATTAAACTCTTGAGCGGTATATGCAAAGGAGAATTCACACTGTAGAGATAAGAAAAAAATAATCTTGGTTTCTTTTGATCCTTACTTTCCTTATTTCATTACAACAGATTGCGTAGACACTTTTCAAAGAGTTGTCAACACCCAGTCCTTTGGAGGATCAGATCTTGATGCCAGTGTGGACACATTGCAAAAATGTGAACTTGCCTGCCTCAAGATCTGGGACACTACAGCCAAGTGCTACGGCCTGGACTGGCGCCACACAGACAAAAAGTAAGCTATTTGGAGAGTTCCCCTGATGTTTATTTGTATGGCAATTTTGTACAGCTTAAAAGAACCCGAAGACCAACCGAAGACAACATCTAAATAGATTGGTCCATCATACTAAATTATCAGGGAGAAACATTATTATATATTCTTGACCAATTTTTTTAAAAATAAAATAAATAAATAAATAAATAAATGAAATCTGTAAAAAGAGTTTGAAATATGCTCTTAATTACTGGTTGGTAACACTGTTGATATTGTTGGTATTTATTCCAGGTGTTTTTTACACCTGAATGAAAATTATATTGAAACAGCATCCTCAACGACCCAACTAAATCAGTACAGACGACAGAAATGTGTCGTTCGTAAGTATATTAGTCTGACAAAATCTTTTTTTAAAATCCATACGTTTGAAAAGCATATTCAAAATATTCAATAAATACACAGTGCTCAAGTATTGTTTCAGCTTGTAATGACGAATTTCACAAGTTTACCAACACACACTCCTCTGGTGGGATCGAGCAGTCAGGGATTACCACGGAAGCAGCCTGCAAGGCCAGGTGTAACTCCATCGATGTGTGTTATGCTCTGGACTTCAATGTTGCGGGTAAAAGGTAGGCTTCCTTTTTGCAATATTACCAATATTAGTAGTATTTATTCCATCAAGGCCACGGGCCATGGCGCAGTTGGTTAGAGTGCCAGCTTATTAGCACCAGTTTCTCTGTGGTGATCCAAAGGTTGTGGGTTTGAACCCCGGCCGTGCCGAGATTGAACTCATGATACAATTTCCCATATGAGCTGAGGCCCGTGCCTAAAGGGATAACCCGTTGTCCTTGTAAATCTGTGACCAGGTGGGTTGTCATGTCAAGGACCTGCGACATAACAATTCAGTGAGGCAGCACTATATCTGCTACAAATAGTTCTCATCACGGAATGACTGAAATAATGTTGAAAGTGATGTAAAACCCCAAACAAACAAACAAATTATTCCATCAAAATAATGACTGACCCTTCTGCCTCCAGTCTGTAATGTCAATGATACGCTTAAAAACATTAATACTAATACTAATACTAATACTTATACTAATACTAATAATATGTTTTTTCCAGATGTTGGATACACCAGAGTCCTTACTTCAAAGGTCGTGCCAACACTTATTATGGTATCAACCAGTACAGAAAGGAGAAGTGTAATGGTAAGTGACATAAACAGTACAGAGAGGAGAAGTGTGATGGTAAGTAACATAAACAGTACAGAAAGGAGAAATGTGATGGTAAGTAACATAAACAGTACAGAACGGAGAAATGTGATGGTAAGTAACATAAACATTACAGAACGGAGAAGTGTGATGGTAAGTAACATAATCAGCACAGAAGGGAGAAATGTGATGGTAAGTAACATAAACAGTACAGAAGGGAGAAGTGTGATGGTAAGTAACATAAACAGTACAGAAAGGAGAAGTGTGATGGTAAGTAACATAAACAGTACAGAAGGGAGAAGTGTGATGGTAAGTAACATAAACAGTACAGAAAGGAGAAGTCTGATGGTAAGTAACATAAACAGTACAGAAGGGAGAAGTGTGATGGTAAGTAACATAAACAGTACAGAAAGGAGAAGTGTGATGGTAAGTAACATAAACAGTACAGAAGGGAGAAGTGTGATGGTAAGTAACATAAACAGTACAGAAAGGAGAAGTGTGATGGTAAGTAACATAAACAGTACAGAAGGGAGAGGTGTGATGGTAAGTAGCATAAACAGTACAGAAGGGAGAAATGTGATGGTAAGTAACATAAACAGTACAGAAGGGAGAAGTGTGATGGTAAGTAACATAAACAGTACAGAAGGAGAAGTGTGATGGTAAGTAACATAAACAGTACAGAAAGGAGAAGTGTGATGGTAAGTAACATAAACAGTACAGAAGGGAGAAGTGTGATGGTAAGTAACATAAACAGTGCAGAAGGGAGAAGTGTGATGGTAAGTAACATAAACAGTACAGAAGGGAGAAGTGTGATGGTAAGTAACATAAACAGTACAGAAGGGAGAAGTGTGATGGTAAGTAACATAAACAGTACAGAAGGGAGAAATGTGATGGTAAGTAACATAAACAGTGCAGAAGGGAGAAGTGTGATGGTAAGTAACATAAACAGTACAGAAGGGAGAAGTGTGATGGTAAGTAACATAAACAGTACAGAAGGGAGAAATGTGATGGTAAGTAACATAAACAGTGCAGAAGGGAGAAGTGTGATGGTAAGTAACATAAACAGTACAGAAAGGAGAAGTGTGATGTTTAGTAACATAAACATAAAAAACCAAAAAAGAGAAGTTTGCTTGTTCGTTTAATAAGTCTTCTGTGGTGCAGAAGAAATACGAATTGCAGCTGGAAAATCCCATGGAAAGTTATCCATATATTATTCTATTGTTAATATTTACCAACGCAGTATCAGTTTTTTTTGTATATAAAATCTCTTTAAAAATAGGTTTACTCCTTTTCTATAACTTAATCTTGTATATAACTCGGCCCATCCTCTTTTTTTATTACTTTAGCCCCAAAGTGTGTTATATCCTACACCAAATCTGGGAATAAGTTTGCCCATAGTGGTAAGAAGCATGACGATGCGAGGACAGTTGAAGAGTGCAAGGCAGTGTGCTCCGATGTGACTTCGTGTGTGGGCGTGGATTTCAGCAGAACCAAGATGGAGTGCTTCCTCCACAATAGTACCTACACTTTGTATGACTCCGACTCCGTAGACAACTACCTCAAATTGCCATGTGACGATCAAGGTAAGGCAGCGCCAAAAGACACACACCTGTATCCAAACTAATTTAGCTGATAAGATGTCTATCGTTTCATATCATTGTGGCCAAGTGATTTATCATTGGCAAGATTAATCTAAAATTGAAATTGAATTTAAATATATAAATAGATTCCATTCTTATCTTAAACAGATTTCTTAGAAACTTGAAAGAGAATATAATTTTGTTATGTCTATAAGACAACCAAAGGGGTGTTAAATGCTTTTACCAAATTAGGTGTTTGGCCACATTAGGTGTTAGGCCCTTTAAGGCAATTTTGTTCTTCCAGTAATATTGATTTACGAGCATTCACTGCAATCCCAGTTGACTTTGCTCCTTAAACCAAACGTGTAAACGCGCTTCCAACACAGACCTATTCAACTTTTAAGTCCCCCACACCAACTGGTGTGTCCAGTTCTACCTTTCTTAAGACAGACATTTTCTCTTCAGGAAAACAAAACACTTTAGGAACCAGTCAAATTCCTAATTCCTAAAATTGATGATACAATTGTAATGAACATATTTTTATTTCAGGATGTTCACCTCATTTCGCCCGGGTGAACAACACACTGCTGTATGGTGGAGAGGAGATGAAAGATATAAAGAAAGCTTCAGACTGTCAAGTATACTGCCTCAGCAGAACCTGGTGCCTTGCCTTCGACTTCAACCGCTACCTCAAAGCATGCAGCGTGCACCGAAACGTGGCAGGCTTCATCGACACCAACATTCTCAATGTAGACCATTACAGGAAGATCACCTGTAATGCCATCTCAACAGGTATCAACATATACATTGGGCTTTTTAATGAGCGTGTTCCTATCGATTGGGATTACATTTCTATTAAGAGAATGTAGGCGTCACGGACCTTAGTAAAATGATATTGTTTTTATTTTATTTAGGATCCCCAAGAACACCAACAACTCCAGGTAAGGATAATGTGAATGAAAGGAACACATTAATTTATATAATGGTACATTATATGGAAATAGTGACGAGATATCGAATTATTTATTCAATTAATTTAAAGATTCAAATGGTGATCTTTCATGACAGCTGATATATTTGTTTTCTATTCCTGTAAACAATTAAGTGATCACATTGCATTTCGGTTTCAAAAGACCAAAGGTTTTGCCCATTTTAGCGCTTAATTTATTGTAAATTTTATTTTCCCCACTGCATTACGTGTTTCCATTATCTATTGACGATATTACTACTTGTTGTCTGCAGTGTGTATGGACCGGTTTAGTGGCATAGCTAACAGACATGCTTATGGAGGTGAACCGAACCTTGTGGCAAACACGGAGACAAAGTGCAAGCAGGCTTGCCTCGACTCCTCGCAGTGTGTCGCTGTAGACTTTGAAGTTACAAGGTTTGGTTTCAAAGCTATAATGATATTTACAACAACACTACATTGAATTTTACAACACTGCTGTATATAGAAAATAATTTGGAAAGACTGGGATGATCCAATTGACAAGTCGCTTTTATCAGTTAGTTGAACTGATGAGAGCAGTCTGTAATAAACTTGACATATATCTACTGAAAATGGTTTTCATTTTACATAACTATATAGATTTTAAGGTGAAACTAAAAAACTCAATCTTTGAACATGCAGCTAAATAGTAAAAACCATTTCAGAATAACTTGGCATGAGTTCGGTTTTTATTTTAGAGTTTGCTTATAGAAGATATCAATTTGTTTATTATTAAAACATCACATTTTACAGGAGCATTTGTTTTCTACATAAAAATATTGAAAACTTGCGGAAAGACAATTTCCAATCAGTTAGTAACACCAACCACTTCCGGAGACTGCCATGTTGGGCTACAAGTGAGTAACCGATTAAATACTTCCTCGCCTTCTTCATCTGCAAGATTACTTGATCTTATTCCTCCAGTCAAAATGATTTCATGGCGAAGCTAAAGGGAATGAGATGGTATTTGCAAATAGATATCAAATACAAAAATGTTGTGGTCGCTTCAAGATCATTGATAAACCTATTGACCCCTTTGACGATTGCTTTCGACTAAAATTCTAAAACTGATATATATTTAAACAATTATAAACTATTTCGAAGAAACAATTTGAACAAATTTTCAGAATAAATTGTAATTTTATCTCTTTTACCTCTTTATCTCTTTTACCTTGTTTTTACCTGGGACGAAGACGATTTTTCATAATCTTAAGGTTCTTTGGTTTTGCAAATATCATATACTCGAGATGTGTGATAAAAAATGACCTCATTTAAAGGTCAAATTTCCAGAATATTTCAATCCAAATGAAAAGCCTCAAGTATCCGTTAAATACTAATATTGTTTATACTTTATTTCATACAGCCACCGTTTCGACTTTACGTGAGTACTATTTTTGTATCTATACTCTTTATTCGTATTTTCTGTCAAAGCTCATTACTTGGTAGTCTGAAAAGCCACTGAGAATTGTAATGGACTATATTATGAAAGTCAGTATAATAGAGGTTCCATAAAGCGATATATAAAAGCCTGCCACTGGGACACAGTGCTGCTACTTGCTTTTTGGGATTGCTCTTTTACATATTCATGTGAGCATCGTTCAAACAATTTAAATGTACTGATAATAGATTTTGGGACATCGTTTGGAAATGTGAAGCAATTCAAATGTATGACAAATCTCAATATTCTTCATTATGTCCGACTTCAGAAGTGATATTGTGAATTGATCAATCACTATTAAAAAGCAATAAAGAAATGGCATTCAATGTTTGAGTGCACATTTGCTAATTTCATAAGGATTTATGTTTATGATGCAATGTTTGTTTATGATGCATTATTTGTTTATGATGCAATGTTTATTTCAAAGCTGGATCATGTGTAGATTTCTTCAAAAAAGAAGTGAACACTTTGTATATTAACGGATATGAGATCGAGGACGTGCAGGAACGAATGGTAAATATTTACTGAATTTTGCAACTTTAATGTAAACTGATTATTATCATTTTGTAACTGGCTAAAAAGCTACCATCATTCATATATCAATCTGAACAAATTACGACATATGCATTACATGTAATCCCCTAAATGATGATTTTGAGTCCTTGGTAAAATGAAATTTACGTAAAGCAACAGTCTGTACACTCCAATTAGAAATCACTTTATATAACTTTATGAACAAAATTTGTTTTTGTTTCAAAATAATCTTTTTTTTGAAAACTAGGTATGTGATGCTAAGTGTTTAAGAGATAATTCGTGTGTTGGGTATGACTGGGATAGAAGTCTCCTTATTTGCTTTCTACACTATTCGGCGGAGAACTTTGACTTAAACAAGGGCGGTGAGAAAAAGACTTCCAGTTTCGTAGACCATTACAGGAGAGCAGACTGTACCAAAGGTAAATAATTATGACAACAAATTATGGCAACAAATGTTACCATTGATTGTAAAATGAACATATCCGAAAGTGTTGGAATTCTATTTGAAAAAGATGTATATAATAGTAACAACACTAGGAAAATATATTATATAGTTCTGCACTGTTAGAAGCCAATCTCGGTTTCCCACTTTTATCTTTATGTCCATAATTTCCCCTGTAACCTCAAGGGGCCAAATTAACAATATGAAAGATGCTATTTAATGAATAAAGACAGAAATCTGGCTGTTATAATATCATGTCTCATGGTCGAAGTTTTATTAAACCAACATATAAATGTACACACTATTTCAAATACAGTCTCATTTTGGCAGTTTAATGTCATTGAGTAGAGGGAAATATAGTGATGTTATATATGTGGCTGTTCCTTGGGTTCCTTTTGTTTTATTTTGTGTGAGGGGGGGGGGAGGTCATTAGCAAGTTTATATGATTAAATGCATGTGTTACCCTTCTTGAATAGTGTAGTGTATTAGTCTGGGCCTTTGAAATAATTTCATGTTATGTATCACTTCAGAATCTCCACCAACAACTGCACCTTCAGTTGGAAGTAAAGGTATCATAATTAATGTTCTTATTAAGCATTCTATCTTGTGGCCTAATAATCAATGTACAGTCAATTATGCTTGTCGGAATACCTGAACTATATATACTTATGATATAAACTTGTAATAGACACTTATATAAGATTCCCGTAAAAGATATCTGCAACAGATTAATAGAGACAATTTATAGATATTTGCAATAGATACTTGTAATATAATTTCTAATATATATCTTGTTCGATATTTTTCAGTTGAAAAATGTTTCTTAACAACTCTCCTGGTGATTTTCACCATATCAATCTTCATCAAGGAGTCAACATGAGACTGCCCTCTGAAAAACTGACTATTAATGGTTATATTCGCTATTGATGTGAGGTGAACTTTTCCATATAACTGGCCTCATCGGCGACCATTATCATACCAGTGACTATCATAGACGTGACTACATCACCAGAGACTGCATACACATTATGTATAATTTAGACAGTTATAATATGTACAGTCTAACCATGTGCACTATTACATATAATTATAATTGACTGTTTCTTATTGGATTTTGTTTAAATTGAAAGCTTATTAACTTTGTGTCATAACAAATAATTGTATTGTGTTTCATTCACAAAATAGGCAGCTGCAAATATAGAACGCATATACAATGTTCCTTTTAAGGAGAGAGAATCAATTCACTAATCTCAGGTAATTAGATGATAGGTATTTTACCAATGAACTATGAAATAAGACATGGTATATCGCTAATTAAAGTATTCAGTAGGATTTTATAATTTGGTTTCCAGAGTAAATTAATATTGAATTCTTTATCAAGGTTAAAAAAACTGCCCACGACACTTTTAACCCCTATAGAATACATGATCATAATTATGGAAAAAAACATTCAACAACACGTTTACTTTTATTGGTAATGCATATTCTTCCACCAAGATGTATTCAAAGTCCTCAATCTCATATTAACACTCAATCAAGTATGTATATGTTATATGTATATATATTATTAATAACTGTGATATTAGTTGGATTCATACGAAATACCAAGAAAATAAGAAAATGGGTAATTGGAATTATAGCTTTCACGAAATCAGATTTTCAAGCACATTTTCTTTCCATAATAAAAATCTTTATACCATAAATTTGGTGATGAAATGTTATTATCTTTCATATATTTCTGAGCCATTTGAAAGAAGATGAGCCTTCTGCTAAAATCCATTAAACACTTTGTCAGCAATCTATGCTTAGCTGACTAGTGATCTAGAGCAAACACCTGCTTCGTAAAGGTTTGCTAACAATGGGGCACCTTTTGGTTGGGAAAGAGGGATCTTTGGTTTTGAACTTTATTAATTTTTTCAGTTTACAATTTTATTCATTTTTGGTAGACATTCATTGAAGCTATCTATTTTGTTGGCATTGTTTTGTTACCCCCCGATGGGGTTACATTGTTTGCATTGTTATTATTGTTTGTATTGTAAGGTACATTATCTTTTTGGGACACTATCTTTATATTGTTACATTCTTTGTTTTGTCCCTTGATATTGATCCATTGAGACCATTTTTAACTAAAAAGGCTGATGAGGCCTCCGATGGTGGGTTTTTCTGTTTATTTTAATTGTTGATCCCTTATTGTAAGGGATGCTTTTTCTGTATTTTGTTTGGTTGGGATGGTCTTGCTTTTTCTGTTGCATGGTACACCGAGTGTTTCAATTCTGTCACTGTTGGCTGCTTGACTGGTTGCAGCTGCTTGGACCTTGGCGAGACATTCATTGTCCACCTCAGAATGGATATCTTTCCAGCCTGCAATGAGCTTGTTGGTTGTCAACATGTACTGCGAATGTGTCCTCTCCATGGCCAGAAGCTCAGACTCACTTGCACCACTCGATGGACTGATTTGAATCCGTAAAAGAAGACAATTGAAACTATATTGGTCATAGTATTAGGCATTATCATTCTTGTGTAGGTTCTTGGTCCGCCGTTTGATAGTGTGCACGAGATAATCTCAATTTTCCGAGTTGTGTGCTCGGAATTAGTAAATCGGGAATTGGAGGTGCGTCCAAGCTGGCTAAATGAATGCAGCTGGGTTGTCCCTCTGTGAGAATGTCTAATGTTCCATATAGCAGGTGGCATTGGTCCCGTGTATGATTGTGTGCCCTGTATTGTCTCTTATCAGGCCATTGTAAACTGTACCTGATAAGATGATTCTTACGTGTTATCTTTTGATAGAGAATACGTAAGTGAATATTTTTTAATTACCTTGAGGCGACGTGGGATGACATGCATGGCCTTCCATTGCTGCATATTTCAGCAGTGATGTGTGTATTGCATGGTAACGATGTGTGTATTACCTGGTAACATGCATGTACGCGGAAATATCTGGCTGGAATACTATATCATTGATATATCAGTTTCTTTGTTTGAGATGTTTACATCACTTTCAACATTTTTCAATCATTTCATATTATGTTATATATCAACCTTGTCCAAGAGGAAAACAATCAAGATTTTCAATAGCTTAATAGTCCGTTCCCTTGTTTGACTCTTTTAATATATATGTCACTCATCATAGCTCAGTTGTTATACTCACTTTCTAATCATAGCAATGACATCAATTGGTCATGTCAAAACATCTGACAAAATGTGTCTCCATGTGCCCCGTGCCCCCCCCCCCCCAATTCCTTCCTGTGCTGGAATACAAGACATGACAATCCTCTACAAAACAATAATGTGACTAATGAGATGGGTCCCCATGTTTGGCAACATCCGGTGTGTCTCCCTACTCATTCCTGTGCTGGAGTATAAGACATGTACTCTCTACCAAATAGCTATGTTTCTATTGCCCCCTGAAACGAGCAAGTTGACCTGAATCCCAAGAAAAATAATCTCATGTATCTGCAATCGTGGAAATTTCCGGAGGCTTGGAGCAAAACTTTCTTTCTCATCAAATATAAAATGATGAAGTGGAAAACGGGGATATGATACTTTTTAACGCTTCTATAACATGGAATGATTTTTTTCTGTGTTGATAATTATTTTGATGTCGAATGATTATGCCGACTTACCTTATGGATATTGTAATAAATTATTGCTGACCTCATAGAAGATTATTGTTGATATTGTCAAGGATGATACGTGAGGGCAATGGGTTTCTCAGCCGCCACCAAAGGAAGAACTTCTTGGAGCAGCTGAGATCCTTGACAATATCAACAATAATCTTCTATGAAGTTTTTCCCAAATAAATAGGTATTACATTGTATGTAATTGTATGCAATACCTATTTATTTGGGAAAATACACAACTTTTTATAACATATTTCCCAATATAAAATAAAACATGTTAAACAGTGATGTTTTTTATTTTGATCAGTTTGGGACGATACCTTTTACCTTGACATTTTGTTAAATCTATATATATGTTGTTCTGAAATTCTTAGATATTTTAGTAAATAATATTCTCTGCTCTTTCTAATCTAAATTTGGAATCCCCTTACTATGATTGGGGACAATTATTCAATAGTTTGCTGTGTTTTAAAATAATATATATCCCCCAACCTATTTTGAGAACCATGCCACACCTTTTGAAGGAATTAGATCGGAGACGACGATAGAGCAAGACTCGCTTGATCATCTTATTATATAGGGCATTAATGAGCACTGAGTGATACGCTTCTATCAGATATGACATAGTATATATTGGCTAAAAAGGTCATGTAAGTGGTCCATCTGATAAAGGTTTATTGAGGACTCACTTAAGATTGTGACATATTTTCTTGCTTCCATCCATTTGGAATATCTTTCTCAAATAACATATTCAATTGACAATGTGAAATACCCATTAAATCATCCATAAAACAATCAGCCAGTCACGATAAAAGGCGGGCGTGAGATCAGCTTTGTGCGTCTAAAAAAATCATTTTCTTATTTATGTCCATTCCCATGCATCCCCCTGAAACCAGGTCAATACCGTTGCCACGATCCACCAATGTTTTAAAGGTTTTGTCATGTTTCTGTCACGTTTGCGCTCTGTTTGTCATATTTGCATATGCCTTCAAATTTTACCTTGGGTTACTACGATCTGCTGAATTCTGATATATTGGCAGACAAATCATAAAGATCGTAAACAGTATACAATATAGCAACACATTTTCAATAAAAATAAATAAGTAAGCCAAGTCAGTCAGATTAACATTTGTAAAGATTCAAAAGTGTAAATGTTTTATTATAACACTTAGAGATAATGAAAATGTTTACATTACATTTAGTATTTACATATTGTTGTTGATAAAATGATACTTGATAGATTATTAAACAGAGTTGCTTTGGGATTCACTGGTGATATTTTACAAATGTAATTCATAATTGCATATATTTGCATCCTTGAAATTAGAGTTCGCATTGTTTCTATATGAAAATGAACATCAATATTCAAATATCAATATAAAAAAAAAACATAACCAGACACATTATCAACCTCCATTATGCAAAAGATCACCAACCTACTTATTTATTTTCCTGCAATTTGTACTATCACTTTTTTACTTGCTAGTGTCAGATTAATATTACATGTTCAAAAGAACTGAGCATTAAATGAGTTAGTTTACCCAGGTTATATCATTCCATGTAATGTAACCATGATAGATATCTATGCTTGTGTGTGACAGTTTAAACAATATAAAGAATAAGAACACACGCATTGCAACCATAGACTAGGTGTACTGTTAATCTCGAAAGCTGACTTTATATACATAATAAATTAGTAAAAATGCCTTCTTCTTTGAGAGCTCAATGAAGGAATGTTTTCTGCTAAGTATATTTGATTTCAAACATAAAGGTGAAACGTTTCCTGGTTTGTGTTCATCTTGATATGTTCTGGAGGACAAAATACCAAGTAAGAATACAAGTATCTGTCCAAAAATAATATGTACATAAATTTCATGAAAACATTAATATATACATTTGCATGACAGAAAAGAATGTGTATTTACTAGTGCTCACTCCCATTTATACACTCTGGCATATAATATTATGAGTGCTGAAACCTATTTGGATCTCACTAATAAAAATATAGTTCGCTGGAATATAATACCATAAGAAAAGATATGGTGTCTTTCTTCTTATAAAGAAACCAGACACGTTGTCAACCTCCATTTAACCTTATAGGCCCTCGTCGTTTCTTTATCTTAGATTTATTATAATTATATTCATTTTGTTTTGCTTGACGGAAATATCTTCCTGAAGATTACTTGTATTTAAAATCTGTTTCATCTTGAGTTCCAATAAAGTAAATCAATTCATCAGACAGAGAACACTTCACGTGATTGCCATATTAATTTACCAGAATACTAGCAGACCTATAACAATGGGTTTTATCTTTAATATATCACGTGAGATAGAAACATCCAGACATTGCATTTGAGAAACGCTGTGTAAAGGGGAAAATATACTGTTATTCAACATATCAAATTCGCAACATTTGGAATATTACAACATTTATTGATCTGCCTAGAATAAAGGGACAAATTGAGAAAATAGACTAATTACTTCCTGTGGTACCGCATTACATTACAAGTTAGATCGGGCGCATGAGTATTCTATCATAATAGAGCCTGAGATATGATGATGATGTCAAATATGAAGCATTGATGTTGGTGGTTCACAACCTGCATATTCCTAAGATAAAAAGTGTCTTGAATAAAGACAATTTGATATATTTATTTTGCCGCCAGATGGCACTGCTACAAGGAATTATAACGGTCCCCTCCGATGTATTCATTGCTGGAAGCGATGCGACCACGAAGCATACCACAACTCTCGCATAATCTACCTAGTTCAGATTCAAGATGTTTGCGACACAAAAATGGTACAATTGTAAAAAATTATCAGCCAGCCTTAAACCGAGTTTTTGATGCAAAATCATTCACCAAGGATGATTATTTCAGAATACATATTACATTGAATATCCCTGAACAGGCTAGTAGACATTTCATTCAAAAGGACATGACAACTAAACGCAGATTTTTTAGATTCAGTAATAATGACTTATAATGGGGAATGTTTAGTTCTTAATATGAATACAATAAATATTTGATGGATGAAGTTTAACTTCATAAAGCTACTTCATTTAGAAAACATCCACCCTCCAGTTGTTTTTTGTTTTTTGTTTTTTGCTTTAATGTATAACATTTTAAAATCGAGATAAGACAGGAACATTTTTTGGCATGGCGTAGTAATTTGTGCGAACTTTTCATTATGATGAATTATAACATATATCATCATTTAGCGGTCTCTTTTTGAAGCTGACGAGGACCCTTTTCAGTGCAAGAGCGTTAACCAATTCTAAAGCTAAAAAGCCAGTATTAAGGAATACCCCTTTTTGAAGTCAGTTGGTAGATTTAAGACTATATATGACAATACTAATTATCGCCAATATTTTATTCTTGTTGTCTTGTTGATAAAATCATGCCTCAATCTATCGCCAACCATGCAGATATAATTTGGTTTTAGAATTTCTATCTCGTTTATTTACATTTCTTCCGAAAAGGAAACTGCGGGTCAGACATCCCTCACGTTGTGGTCAGTGTTATAAATAGATATACGTGAAAACAATAACCCACAGAATAGCCATGATCTGCTCACTCTCAATCCTCTAAATTAGAGTTCCCAAGAACATCTTTTGTGAATTTTCAATGGCTATTTAGATAATCTTTGAATTACCATAATACCCTTATTCCTGTATACGTATCAGAATAGTTGTGTACTGTTTTGGTAGATGACTGTTGATACATTGATTTGAGCAGGGGTTATCTTATGTGAGATCATAATCATAATTTCTCTAGTTTGCAGCCGGTAGAACGGTTATAACTACGTATCAGCTGTGGTCCCGTTTTGGTTGTTATTCTCTCACTTGACGGTTATGACCTGAAAACATATCAAAACATTTCATTTAGAAGCCCATTACATTATGGGTGTATTAAACAATGTTGTTTTTTAAATTAAAATAGTTGTTTTTTTCTTTATCAACATAGAATGCACTGCCAAGCGCCAAGAAGATAGAGACTGACAAAATGTGAAATAAAATGTGTACAAAGAACATGTAGTTGATAAAATTAATGAAAATACAAATTAAAATTGTATATTTGTTTGTACTATGAGGTTTAATTCTCTTGTGTTGGTTCTTTTACACACACACACACAGATACACACACACACTCACACACACAGATATATGTATGTGTATGTACATACATTTAGAATTCATGGATTCTGACACAAGCATATATATTCAGTTTCATTGCAAGTCTTTCTGTCTGTACAGGAACATGGTGCAGTGACATATATCCGTGCGTGGCTATACCTTATAAGTCCATTCCTCCCGGGAACTCTTTGGGCGGGACCGGGTCGAGACAGGGCTTCAACCACGGACTGTATCTGATGAGGAATATAGCGATGATAAACACCACCACAAAGGACAGGAGAACATACACTGATGGCGGACCATAATCCTTCACTGCTACTGACACCGGATCTGGTACAAAAAAAAAAAAATCTTCAATCTCTATTCCAAACCTGCTTTATTCTATCAGAACACGAGGTAGTTAACGCCAAACTGATATTTAGAATGTATACTTAATCATTATTAATAAAATATGAATTATAATTATAACTATGATTATTGTTTGACTGTTACCATTCCCTATGAACCTTTTAATGTTGTGAGGGTCCCTGACATGAGGAGGGGGTTAGAAACTCAGTCAAAATTATTGTCTTTTCTTTCAAAAAATATTTACATGCGTATGACACTAACCCAAAGCTTTAAATTCAATTTGTAGATTTCTTGCGCTGAATGTTTCACTTCTGTAGCAGAACTGCAGGAGCACGTGATCAGTTCTTGAGCGATAGCTTTCTGAAGTGAGGTCACCATTAAAGCGCGTGTACTGTATGACCTCCGCTCCGCGTTCATCCACGCCTATCTCACTCAGCACGACGTACTCACAACTGAAACAACACAACACTTGTTCATACCTGGTCGGCAAGGACTTACTACCATTTTGCGCCACACGGCGCAGCGCCAGGGCAGCCATGGCAGCAGGAAAATGAACGAATTGAAAATAGTACTTTTAGCACTCTATTGTGACAGTTAGTCGAACTATGTGGTTAGGTCCAGCTGACTTTACCGTGGATAAAACAGATATTCATGTAATACAAAGTTGTTGATGGGATACGGGTGTTAAGTGACGGAAAAGTATATGATAAGGTCCAACCTTCAGGTAACAGTAAAGGCCCTTGCTGATATATATAAAGCAACCAACAAGGGCTCTTGATGCTTCTTGCCATCAGCTATAACAGATCAGGTCCTTTGTGATGAGTACAGCATAGTAAATAATTGCTGCACAGTTTGGGATGTCAAAGAACAGAGAGCTTGGGATTAAAAGTGTAGATTTGCTTCTCTCGCCTATTTGTTCGTGGCCCTAGATACCGGCTTCATCTTAGCTAAAGGCAGACACAGGAGCGACAACAAAGGCATCCAAGCTCCAAGGAAAGGTCATTTGGATAAATCAATAGTCTTGTGTAAAGCAAAATCGCCTTTTACTACAGGAAGGGAAATAATATCACAATGTGAGAAAAAATTCTTTTTAAAATATTTCAAAAGAAATATCAGGATATTACAATACTGCCACGCCTGACCGATTCTGCAATTTCTAAATAAATTGTAGAAATAATAATGATATACATAAATAGATATACACTTACTTATCAATTTGTTCACACGTAAAGAATTCATAATCTGTTAAATTTTGTTCACATGTGTGCAGGTTGAATTGTTTGAAGTATAAATGGACATGACAGAATTCTGTACAATTTGTTTGTATTTCCATTTGACAAGGGAAAGTATGAGTCTCATTTTTCACAGGATTGTCTGGCATGGATATAAGACAACGTTCATTCTCATCCTCTGATGCCGTCAGAGTCTTCTGGCTATCAAACGTGCACTGCTCCACACAACCTGAAAACAGAGAAAATTGAATTATATATCAGAGCGTCATACCCCTATTCTTCACACCTAGACAGAATTTCAAATGTCTAAATAGCTGACTACAGCCAAGGACAACAGCAAAGCGAAGAACAATATTTACTTAGTAGCTTCACTGTGTAAATTATTGGAGCTAGTATCTTAGTGTTTGCAACATATGCCACAATGACGGTTTGTGATCATATTTATATATATATATATATATATATATATATATATATATATATATATATATATATATATATATATACATAAAAGTCAAATCATATAACAATATGCATTATTTTTAAGCACAATAGAACATGAATCTGAATATAAAATCCAAGATTAGAATCATAGCAGGTGAGCTAATTTGTGAAGATAACAGACAATTTACGTTTTTCTGGTTATTCCTGCATTTGAAATGGCTTTATATTTAAGAAACGCGTTTTCTTTTGTGCGTCGATTCCTTAATATATCAGACAAAAAAAATCATCTCCAAATCATTTATTTTTAGCTGTCTTTATTTATTATTCACAACATTATACTTCGGCTTTTTACTGTGGGGACCACAGAACACTACAGATCGACATATCAAAAGAAATGAGGCAATATTAGCAAACAGACGCTTACAATCTGCTTGAAAGGTACATTTTGACTTCTGCCATCAAATGTTACCGTTGTGTGATCAATATCCACATTGGAGAAGTCATGTACAGGCAACCGGAGGGCACATTCTCCTGTCTGTCTTCTGTCATGTCATTTAACCTTTCATATCCCTTTACCTCCTTTTCATTATTGACTTTGCAAAGATTAGTTCAGAGCCTTTTTTTGGCAGAATAGTTGGGTTTTTTTTCTTGCACGGTAATTTCCTAAGCGCAAGCCGGTCACAATAGCATCAAGCCACGAAAGCAAAGTAAAAAGATTATGTTAAAATACACTTGTGGCATGTGAGCAGATTAGCTATACGACTTTTCTTTAAGTCTATTTTATGAAGAGTTGTGGGTGCGGACATTGGGGTTCCCCTGCAGGGCTTCTTGTGTGAGAAAGCAGCCATCTGTCTAAAAAAATATGACAGCTATATGGGTCCCCAACACGAAGCACTAAGGCTTATACCACCTCTCCCACTCAGTCAATATGCGACCTGCATGGGCTATTACCTCCACTGTACCATCCAATCTAAAGAACGCCTTCAAAAGAATGTATTTTCTCTTAAAGGTAAACAGTGTCTTTGTTTGCTGTCAATAAACACACAGTTGATCTGCAGTTTCAAAATTAGCAGGAAATGAAATCGTCATTTTCTATGAGTTTCATGTGGGGGAATTTAAAGTCTGTCCTCTTGTCCCATTGGGTTCATTTAATTGTACGCTTCCCACGGGCCACATAGTTTTAAGTGGGCAAAAAACAAGATGGCAACCATCCCTATGGGCACCTTCCTATAAAAATCAATTTCTATTCTTCCTTGACTTTAAAAAAGAAATTCTACCTCGGAGTAAGGCTATTCATACTGCATATGAATATATTTTGCCAACACCAATATAGGTTATTGTGATTGGTTGGCAGATTTTCTGAAGGAACCACGTTTCGTTTTACACCAAAATAGGACGTTTTCAAAAGAGTATGGGAAAATTGCTCAACTGCTGAAAAAAATCCTCTTTCATTCATTCTTTCCAGTGAATATACTACATTCATTCAGGTACGTTTGTAATGAAAATGATATTTTATTATACCATAACAAGATGGAAATGATATCTTTATATTTGATGTCTTGATATATTTTAAATTTGAAGATCTCTCTTAAAATACATCTTATATAAATTCAGAATACTAAACAGAAAATGTATTGCAGAGTACACAACGAAAAAAAGACGATTTCCAAACAGCTTTGGAAAAGTGTTCTTAGCAATATATACCGTGATTCTAGTGAAATGGATTATTTATTTTGTCCTCAAACTACCAAAGTGAAATATAGACTGCTAAGGTATACGCATGAGATTTTGGGGGACTTTTGCATTTTATAATATATCCATAATGAACCTGACTGCCAAATACTTCTGTTATTTTAAAATTTTGCAACATAAATGAGATTATCTGTTTCACTTTGACCAAAATAATACTAACATGATTAAACATAAAACCTTCCTCTGTCAAGTAATCTGCAGAGCTAATAATATACCTTTGATCTTCATATTTTATCAAACCATTTCCAAGGATCATCAAGACAAAAATAGTATTTTGTAACATACACATTCGTTCTCAGATCTAGTGATTCAAATATAGCAGTCCTAAAATGTTTATAGATATTGATTAAATTCTTCAACACATTGACTCATACGATTTGCGCTGTTATCCCTTTAAACATAAGTGCCGTACAGCGAGACCTAATGTAATATGTGTGAGTATCGCTTGGCATTGAGAGGTTGAGGATGCAGGGAGGCCTGAGGTAGAAGTGGTAATTATAGGTTGTAGGTAAGGACCACAGGGAGGTGTAATTCCTGTAGATGAGGCCTGGGACACCCACAGGTAGCATGTCAAAGCCGTGCGCAACAGGAATTAGTCAGCAAATATGGCACAAAGTGATCTCAGAGGAGAGACTTAGTACTATCATGCCGAGGTCGTTCAGGAGAGAGCACGTGGTTATGCACATTTATATGCACGTTTTGAAGATTTATCTAAAAATCCTCATTCCTTTCCGTGGATTTAAATTTCGGTCTTTGATCATGACATCACTAGTATCTAGGTGTTTGATTTGTCACGCCAAAATCACTACATAAATTCTGCTTAAATACAAGACAACCTTTTCGGTCACTTCCATGATTCCATTTGGGACTATGTAGAGAGTAATCGCGTCTAGATTGATTGATATAACCTTGTGCATTTGGCTTGAGCAAGACTCGACGCTTTGGGAAAGGTCCAAGAAGACTTGTGTAAACTGATTTAAAGACAATCTTGTTGCAGCGCACACCAATTAGTATTTCATAGTTGCTTCTCATCACAGAAAATGAGCTGTGGGACTCCCACAGGTCACGTATTTACTTGTGTCGTGTACAGGCAGGAATAGGTCATCTCATACTGGCGAGCTCCACTGCAATAAAGTCCACCCTAGAAGGAAGGCTCCAGACCGGGCTCAGAATACTCTGCACTGCAGTACAGCCGTTATAATATCAAATGTTCAATCTTTCAACCTCTGCCGTCATTGCCCTGTACTGACGTTGTTCGAAATTTGGAACCCAGTGTCCAGTCATGCATGCGAGTCACACCCACCAGAATATCATCCAATCAGAATTGACCAGCCTCAGGTCGAAACCTGTGATGAGTTGGCTCAAT
The DNA here is from genome assembly GCA_949316495.1 of Amphiduros pacificus. NCBI lineage: Eukaryota > Metazoa > Annelida > Polychaeta > Phyllodocida > Hesionidae > Amphiduros > Amphiduros pacificus. The sequence continues at coordinate 48,548,612 of OX439001.1, read as the reverse complement.
GAGACGCTAACCAATCAGAATCTAATTGAATTGTCATCTAATCGTCCACCAATCATTTCACAATCAGATCTTTTAATGAATATTCAGTACTGATATGAGAGTCCTGTTTTGGAGGGTGGACTGAGAATTGATTATATTGAAATTTGGATTAATCACGTGGTTAAGCAATGTGGGAATCATTTTTGTGGCTTTTTATCCTATTACCCTGATGTATATTTGGATAACTGTATAGCTATGAATTGTGTTTCCATTATTCTTAATATGTTATGATACTTTTGACTGTTAACATCCCTTATGAACCTTTTTTATGATGTGAGGGTTCTGGAGGCGGGGGGTGGGGTGGTGTCTGAAGACCTCAGTCAATGATACTCTTTGATATTAGTTAAATAATATTAACGGATTATAATCAAAGAATTTCATATAATTAATAAAAGCATTACATTTGTTCAAACAGGGCAGTCATAAGTGAACATATCTGACTTTGGAGATGAGACTGTGCAGAAAAGACCGTCTTGTGAATGCTGGAACAGAGCTGTGAAAGCAGCGAAACCGAGATAGCTTTAAGTTGGTCAAATATTCCGGATCTCTTAAGAGTCTAACATATTATGGATAGATATTTTGCAATTATTATTCATCTCAAAGATGTATATTTACACAAACAAGCGAGTCTGTGAAGACAAATTAGATCAATTTAGGTCACAGCTATTTGACAATTAGGTTGATTGAAGTGAACAGGCTCTTTATGGCATGGCATAATTTCATCCAATATCATGCCTCCATAGAAAAGCTTTTACCTCACTGTGTAAACTCATAGAATCCTTTATTTTACAATATATTGTCAGTTCTATACTGTAAAGGAATTAAGATTGATCGAGTACAGAGAGCATGCGTATGTTACGGCTGAAGTTCATGTGCTTGCCATAGTAAAGCACAGACAAATAGTCTACAAATATACGAGCGTTACAAATATGTTCAAAAAGAAAAAATATATAACAAGACGTCCATTAAAATGGAATGGTCGGCACTTTTTATCCCGCTTTTAAAACTGCTGTACAAGTGTAAGAAAACAGTGTTGAATTATTAATTAAGTCAGCACAAGCCACCGCCCGCCACCGCATCCGCCGCCCGCCACCGCATCCGCCGCCCGTCGCCGCATCCACCGCTGCATCCGCCACCCGCTGTAGTGTCCGCCTCCGCGACCGCCGTCGCATCCGCGGCCCGCCGCCGCGTCCACCGCCACACTTTGTTTTCTTCATCATTCTTTTATGCTTGGACGTGAGGACTAGATACTATATTATGATAATATGTAGGCCTGGGAAATTTTTGGGGTTGAACTTTTTGTGATTTTGGGTCAAGGTCATGGCCAGCACAGGAGCAATTCACTTATGAATGCTCTATTTTCTTACAAAATACAGCAATATTGATTTAACATGAGGGACTTGAATAAGTTTCATATTGGGTGACCTTAGGCAATTTTCAAGGTCACAGGAGCTGATTTTCAAAATCGACTATATGTGATATTTTGCAAAATATTTTGCAAAATAATATGTATTCTCCCTACATTTATCTTACACAATATCTTTGTTCATAATTTTTAGAAAAAATTGTAACTAGGTCACAATGACCTACTTAGATGATTTAGAGAATAAGTTAGTCTGGTTTAAATAGGGTTCTCAAGACAATTGATTGAATTGGTGACATTTGAATTGTTCTGAATAAAATCACTCTGAATGGAAATGAATCAGTTACCAGAGTGATCAGCACACAATATACTTCCCCACTGAAATACAACAATGAGTGTAAAATGCCATCTTGAGGACTTAACATGTTTAGCTGCACCCCATAACTTCTTCTAGGTCAGAGTTTGGGAGGCAGGGGTAATCCGATCAAAGGTGGCAATCAAGCTTGGACACAAAGTTCTCTCAAATCATCTCTGTGATGTGGTCATCACCTCTTTCTGTTCTCTGTGGGGTACTTTTTACAACTTGTCACCTCTTGGTGTATTTTAAGATGTGATGCATGATGCCATTTAGTCCATGATGGTACTGAAAGGTTCAAGAGAGCTTTAGTCCACTGCATGGACACCGTGGCATGGAGAGTGAGTGGATGGTATCAAGTGTCAGAGTGTCCCTCTCTAGGTCAGATGATCACGAGATTTCTATGCTACGTGTCAGAAGGAAGAATGTTCCACAAAAAGTATAACTTAAATTGCTTTAAAAAAATGGAGATGTATTATTTCAAAGCTAATATCATAAAATTACAGTATCCTGATGATTATCATGGTGACAATCAAGCGAGTGAGCTCCTTACATCATAAGTTTGTGCATGCTGTGTGGGGGGAGCATATTACATGATTCCAGACCAGAGAGTGTGGAGGTCCGAGACAATTCTTACACTGGGAAGTGAATGAGACTTAAGCAAATGAGACCGTCTGACAGAGCCAAGTTGAGAACCAATCTCACCCCAAGTGGCCGGCCTTCGCAAAGGCCGACCAAAAAAACCTATTAAATCTAGCCGTTATTCAGTATGCCACCACTTAGATTTCACTCCGAATGACTGTGACTTTATGTCGGGCTAGAGTAAAATATACTGCTTAATTAAGATTTTTGACTCGTCACCATTCTCTCTGCCCTGTATGTGTAGGGCTACATGTCGGTGAACAACATTATCATTTTCTTTTTGGTGGATGTGCGGTGTTGAGCCTAATCCTATGTAGTGTTCTCCAATCACCCATCGTCAAAGCCCAGATAGGTGATCAGGAGAGGTCTGAGATTTTTGCTTTTCCTTCATAATCTCGTTTAGATGTGATTTTTTAAATACCCAACTGTTTTAGTGATAATTCATATTTTATGTATAATTATATCTAAAATCTCACAAAAAAGCTTGATTATTCTTTGGATAACATTAAATAAGGAAAATATAAAAACTTGATAATAATCGCCAGCTGCAAAAATTGAGTCGTTTTAACAGCAGTTGAAACGGGTTCAATTTGGACGTTTAAACGGGTTTACCTCAGATTTTACAGCTGGCGATTTTTTACTTCACTAGAGCTCTAACAACTCCACCAAACTTTTCTTTGGTTGAAATTGGTAAAGACCTTGGACGATCGACAAACCCCTCCAGATCACCTATCTGGGCTTTGCCGATTGGTGATTGGAGAACACTAAATCCTATGTAATATTAATGTGTGTCACAAAAATGGTGTCCCCTCAATATTGTGTTTTGAAAAAGTTGAAATACAGCTGAAGCAAATTGAAATGCAGCTATATTGATTTAATTTAATCTAACCCTTGACACCTCTATCTAAAATTGTCGCCCACCTCATTTTCAAAGGAATACTTACTTGTTTTCCTTCAAAAACATAATTGTAAAATTATTGAATTATCTCGTGCTCTTATATCTGGAAAATATACTTTCACGGTCGTGGGAATCAAGTATTGAGTAAATAAATCATATTATTCCAGGGGCGATATTGTGGTGTGGTGTACAGAGGTGAATAGATCTAGACTGCCGAGTCAAAAAGACCCGGAGGTACAATTATCGCTGCCACACCATGGTCAGATCGCATAGTCAGAACACGCCCACCTCACACACACACGTACACACTTCCGGTGAAGGTACTTCCTTACATCCTTGCAACGGAAATTTCCAAATGAAACACACCACCGAATTTAGAATTGTAATTTTACTTTTTACAATCATTTTGATGTCTGTTTTTCTCCTCAAATCAGTGATCAGAACTGATATGGCTGTTTTCTGTCATTTATGTTGTTGTTTTCCCATGGTTTATATATACGGCAATTAATTGATATTTTCATGTCAAAGGTCCCTGAGTTGATATAAATCCCTGTCATGTATATGAATGGAATAACATTATGTGTTTGATGTCTCCAATTTCATTATCTTCTGAAGATTGCTGAAATTTACGTATGATATGTGAGCCAAAATCTTTGCTGGCCATTCCGTTTGTACTAGGAGAGAGATCATTAGTCATTTATTAGACTCGGAAGAAATTGGCAAAAATACTATTGTCGAGACCCTCAAACATAAAGTTGGTTAAACAACTTTATCCCTTTAAGGTCACATATTTTATGAGGATATTAATTGCTGGGGGATATTGAGATAATTGACCTTTCATAGGAAAAAGGGGAGTTTTCTTTTCCTCCACGCCCCCCCCCCCTCCAATGATTAATGGTAAATCCCATAAACATTCATATGCCGTTGACCTGCCTTCAAGGGACAAGCCTTTAATTACCTGACAATGAGGATATTGTACAGGTTTGATGTATATGGGTCTTAGGTCTTAAGTAAGACCCATATAGATCCTCGGAATACCTAAATTGGTAAAATATAAAGATTTAACAATTTCATCCTTTTAAGGTCACATAAAATATGAAGATATTCATTGCAGGGGGATATTGAGATATGGGTCTTCAGTAAGACCTATATAGAATGAAAACAAAGTTTCAGAGACCTTAGTAAGAAGTAATTGTTAAAGGTTATTTGGTAAACCTGGAAAGTTTTCCGATATCTAATATAGAAGCTAGGATTGGAAGAGATAATAGTGAAGCTATTAATGCCAAAATGTTTATTCTAACATTTCCTCTTCCTCCTTTTAACATACATCTATGTAGGTACTAATGAAGAATGTTCATGAGATTGAACTTACATCATCATATTAAAAGAAATATTCAAATAGATGCTCCATGTAAATAAATTGTGCCTTGTCAAAATTCCATTGTTGCGATTGGCATTTGTGAAATTAACTTTACATATACAGCAGTTAGACTCTTGCGGGCAGTAAATGACAGCTTCCGACTATTAACCACATCTCAAACATAAGTTAAACGCATATATAAGTCTGACCAAAAAGTAAGATGCATAGTTGGCCACAACCGATATTTTTAATTTAAAGAAAATCAAACACAACACAACTGAAGTAGCCAGTCAGCATGCTTTCAGCGTGGCTTTGGTAACGAAATAAACCCTCTATATTTCATCACCTCCAGTTTCACATTAGACACTGAGTAGCAAATCGCCCCATGGTTGTCCCACAAGGGGGATGTGGTGTCTTTTTCGGTTTTCATCAACATTTCTTCACAATAATAAATGGTCCCTTGGCACCATGGTCATGTGGGGCGCGCAAAGGAAAGGGGAGTTAATAAGTATCAATGAGAGTCCTCAGTAATTAGGTTTAGATAGACAGGAGCGTAGTAAATTGCTGATACGAATGACCACAAGGTCTGGAGATGGGTGATAATGGGTGAACTTTAAGCTTCCATCATTGCAGCACTGTAAGGATATATTTTCTAGGAAAAAGATAATCTATCTTAAGACAATATGTTTGATCTGACAAGAAGTTGCAATTAACCAGTGATAAAGATCACTATAATTGATTTTGCTCAGATGACCTTCTAATCTTTGAGGCATTGGCTATCGTGCACAGAGGCAGACAAAGGGGAACTTGAATATACAATGTAAACCATTTTATCTAGTTATTTTATTTTAACGAAAATCTTCGACTATTTGATAATCGACTATCTCTATATGTGCATATTAAATATAATCAATCTGAAATGGCTGTGTTCTATTTGGTTGACACAATATAGCGAAAATGCATTTTGACCTTCTATGGACTTCCTAACTTCCTCATAATAACGTAGTTTATCACCAGACATCAAAACCATCGACATAGCAAAATGGCATTTCATACTGAATGCTGCCTCCTTACGGCCTGAGGGATGGCATAGTGCACTCAATATTATTGCCTTGTTGCATTTATTGATTCCCTAATGCAACTAGAATATATCACACAAGAGCAACATTTATATAGGCTTTATTTCATTTACCTCGTTACGTATTTGATAGCATTAGATTATTCATGAAACCACGTGATCTAATTGTTTTTATATGAATACATTGTTCTCCCCCTGTCCCAAGTTAGCACCAAAATGCATCGTAGAATTTACATCTCACAGATATTCTCTTGTGTCGATGATAATGGCTCTTTGGTGTTGGCAAACACGAGATGCCTGCCAAATTTGACGACTTTTAACAATATCTCGGCATGTGAGGCAAGAAAGCTGTCTGTCCTCAAAGCTCATAATTATTATGAGTGTAATTCTAGAAGGACGGGATGGGATGAACGTGATTAGAAACAATTTATTTAAATGCATTCTCAAAGTAAACAGAGTCTTATACTAAAGGATAAATCTTACTTTGAAGTGAGAGTTTTTAGAAAACGGAATTTATGATGAACAAGGGCAAACACAAACCAAAGGAAAAGGATTTAAATAGAGCGCATACCACCACAACCAAGCAGCAAATTTTGCCTTTTCCCGATATTTTATAATAATAAAACCCTTCAAAATGATCTTAAAATCAATAAAAAAAATACTCAAAAATCTGATCGAATGTAATAAAGTTTGAAATAAAAGCTTCTTCAAAATCCGTTCTTATTTTACATGCTTTTAGCTAAATATTTTGATATCAAATGATATATGATGTTTGAAAACTAAAATAGTTGAACAAAAATGCTCATAGGGGGATGGGACGATTTTCTTTTCTGCTTGTATATCAATAATATATCCCCAATAATAAATGATCCGTCCTAAATTACTTTTGAAATGAAATAGACACGTGCACGCCCGTGTCAGTGTGCATGAGCATGTACAAGAGCCAGCCACTTCGATGTGTTTGCGGTTTAACATCACTTTCAACCATGAGCTGCCTGCAAACCAAATGATAAGAATAGGATTGATCTTAGCCATGTGACTATATATAGTATTATTATGTATAACCTAAGACCATGAAAACGCTTATACCACATTTCTCTCAATCTGACGTTTCAAATTAGATTAAAAATAATTAGGCACGTCCTAAAATGTAAAGGATATGATAGATGCAGTGCTAACACGGAAATATATTTTTAGAAACAAACAGGTGATTTGGACAGAGATATGAATCAATGTTATGGTAGGGTAAGTTTTGAAACATCGTATTTAAGGATTGGATGGTGCAGAACAGAAATATCCACACTTTAAATCTTATCCGAGGTTGTGATTTCAGCTTTCATCCCTTTAGTTGTATAGTACTCTCCATAGCAGAGCCAGGATTTATACCTTGCTCTGCAATAATTGACCATAATCAGTGAGTACTGAGAGGTCACGCCCATAACAAGCTTCTTTTAGAAGCCAATCGACACCAAGTAAAAAATGTTGTCACATGTAATAACACAGACAATCAGTGTCCTTGTTTTGGTAAGAAAGTGACTACAACAACAAATACATGTGAAAGTATACTTCAGTCAACTGGTGTCAGTGTTTTGGATGTGTGTGAAGTTTATTTACTTATTCACTTTTCACAGTTCATTATTCAGATTTTTTCCAAAGTCAATAGATGAGGTTGTCAACATGTTATATTTGCAATATTGTTTTCAAAATGCCACTGGGATGTATTTTGTGGCACTGTGAAAAGTTAACTGTGAAAAGTGAATAAGTAACAAACTTCACAAATGTAATCGACCTTGCAGAATAGATTGAAACCCTGTCATGCCTTTTACGGCAGAGGTAGTACATGACTCTACCTCGCCATGCAGAGTAGTTGTGTATGAGAGAGGGGAGAATTAACATTTCATTGATCAAACAATTTCGATACCATCTTAGCCTTTCAGATTTCCTATGCTTTCGACATTATTTCGGTCGTTTCGTGACGAGACCTACTTGTAGCGGATATAGTGCTGCCTCATTGAACTGCCCTGTCGCAACCAGCCACTTGGACCGCTGTAAGGTAATTACATTCTAACGTACGGAATGCCTGGACGTGTGTTTGCAGGAGCAGTATGTGACTCTACCTCGCCAGGAAGAGTAGAATGAAATAAGAAAACAAGAAAAATGAAATCACAAATCCGCTTTCGCCTTTATAAAAAGAATCAATTATGTCATATGTTACAAGATGATTTATCGCAAAGATATAGACATGCGGCTGCAATTTCATCAATCAGTCTCTATCTATTGTGAATATCAAATCAAATTAGCTTTGAATAATCCCAAATTTATGTCCCACTACAAAATAAAAGGAAAACTTGTCTTTGTTCTCTAACTTTACTTCATGCAAAAAGGGAAGTCATGATCATTCATATGTGCTAAAAGCTATCAAAATGAAATCTCATGAGAATTGAATGTAAATGTATATGGCGATTACGTCAATCAAAAACTGCAAATACCTTCCATTTATAGCTTTAATATTTACCAGGACAGCCTTTAGTAATGTGAAGTGTCGGTTTCAAGTGCAAATGTGTGCTACCCATGATCGATTTCATGTACTCATGTCTGTCAGCAATGACAATTGACAGGGTTCTGGCGGTGTTCGGTTGCTCCTTGAGTTCTTATAACCATAGGCTTATTTGAGATGGCAACTCAGAGAAAGAACGGCCGGCCAGTTGCCCCGTCCCGTGGCCTGACACCCATATTGCTCCATTGTGAAGGTGATCAAGATGCGGTGATGAAGATATTGTCATTTATCTTGGGGACACACAAGAATCCAAGATGACCTACACTCATTCACGGAACGGCGCCATTCTGAAATCTCCTCTCTGAGGGAAACTATTAATCAAACATTCGCGTCTTGTTAGATTATCCCAAATATTTCTATCTCTTTCCAGTAGAATGAATAAACTCAATACTTACTATATGCTACCACTGCAGAGATGAGCAAAATCCAGATGAGAACCCATGAGGTGCACAAACCTTAAAAAGATAAAAAAAAAAGTAAATGTAAAAAGTATAAATACATAGATTCTTAACATTAAATCATCGAGAAATAAGAATTCATCATATCATATATGTGCTCTTTGTGTACATTTATGACACACACACACACACACGCATACACGCACACACACACATATCAAGTGTCAAATCGATCCGACAGGGCAGATGCGACTTGGAATGCCCGCTTTCCATCCCGTGGCAATGTTGACACATGCTCTGTTATGGCAGTTCAACTGTATATAGCAGTTGGCCCAAGAAAGATAGTTTGTTTTATCGATCCATTCAGTCTGAGAAACACTAAGTATGTATCACTCTTTTTCAAGACATTGGTTCCATATTCCTATCAGATTAACCAGCGATATGACAAAATAAACGTTACAATTTTCCAAACAATATTTGAAATAACACTCTGCATTGCAAGTCATTCAATTTTCTTAACACCTCTGTCGACATTTCCCTGTATTTGATACCATTCGAAATTTGGAATTCCCTAAGTCATAAATACTCATCTTACCCATCAAAATATCATCCAATCAGAATTTACTAGCATTAGGTCATAACCTGTGATCAGGTGTCTGATCTAGATGTTGACCAATCAAAAGCTGTCGGCACAAAACGGAATCTGTATGAAAATCCATATTTTGTCTCACCAATTATTACACAGTCTAATATTTATGAATGAAGCTGTGTGGTAACCATAACCTTTTTACACATTCAACGCCAAATACTAAGTCTACAATAAGTCTATTGGGTCATGATGAAAAAGAGAAGATTTGGGGGAAAAAGGACAAGTAGTGTATCAACCGTAACGTTTTAATCAAATTCTTTCAGATAATGTTTTCAGATTGTCAATCAATAAACACTTGTTCGTTCAACAAAAATCAACATTTCGTGGCCTATTTGCGGTAAGTGTGGAATTGTGGCAAATCTGAGAGCTTTCAACTCAGTTCTATCTTGGAGTAATTATTACTCCAAGGTTCTATCTATCGCATTGGCGTTAGGGGCGATCCATTTGATTTTTGTGGGGTGGGGTGGGAGATTTTGGAAAAAAAATTTATTCACCCACCCCACACCAGAAAAAAAATTTATTCACCCACCCCACACCAGAAAAAAAAATTATTCATCCACCCTACCAAAGAAAAAAAATTTATTCATCCAGTACTGCTGTCCCACCCCACCCCACAAAAATCAAATGGATCGCCCCTAACAAGAAAAAAAATTTATTCACCCACCCCACACCAGAAAAAAAATTTATTCACCCACCCCACACCAGAAAAAAAAATTATTCATCCACCCTACCAAAGAAAAAAAAATTATTCATCCAGTACTGCTGTCCCACCCCACCCCACAAAAATTAAATGGATCGCCCCTTAGCATGGTTCCAGTTCTAAAATTAGATAAAGGTCACCAATATTTTTAAAGATGATCATGACAATTTTGAAAAATTTCTATCTTTGAGTTATCTTAAGGATTTCTCAAATGAATGATGATATTTTAGTCTCTAAATATAAGCCCACGCTTGACGCATTTCTCCTCGTAGACAAAACACATCCTGTTATTCGTTACACATTTAGATATGATCTCAAATCTACGTCAATCCGTCTTGACACTTTCCTTACTAATACTGAGTCTAGAAGCACTTCCTTTAAACACCCACTGACAACTATAATCATTCATCTTGGCATATTGTAGCGCTTTCTCCCAGCTAACAATGTTATAATCCCATGCCTAATGTGAAAATAAATGCAGCATAAAGGCACACATCAAAAACATATTTAACATGGCAGACTTGATTGTTGTCTTCCACAAACATCCCCATTTTGTTAACTCCAATCTAAAAGATTGAACATTAATCTTCCGAAGGGTATGTAGGACAATTTACATTTATTTTTGTGGGAGGCCAATCTCAATATATTTCCCAAATAATTCGTATGCCTGTATTTTTGAAAAATATGACAGACATGTGTTTGCTTTATCTTAATTAAATAACAAAGAAAATGTATATGCTAACTTTGATATGTGCAATGTAGATATAACTATGGTGAATTTGGTCATTTCTTTTGTTTGTATTGATTTTTTTCTCGTTCAGCGAATTTTAGGCCAGATTAAATCTTGCAACCGGGACTCAATGCCTAATCTTTTTCAAAGAGTAACTGAAAGCTCGTTATTTGGTATAATCACTAAGGGATTATAAAGTTACAACCGCCTTTAAAAGTCCGTCATTAGGCATTAGATGGAGTGTGAACAAACTAATCAGTGTCTTCACACCTTTCTGAAATGAAAAAGGTCTCCCGGAATGGAACCCCTGACACCAGCAAAGGACACATAAATCTCTCTTAATAAGCTGCATCATTAAAACCTAAAACGAATTTGTATTTCCTGATGATGACTTAGATAGCACCTGCTCTCTACAAGTCTCCAATATAGCTCAGCTCTTCTTCCACTTGACAGTTGAAAACAGTTCCCCTTTATCTAATATTAACACCTTCCATTGTCATTGTAGTACACAGATCCCAGTAAGGCAATGGTCCAATGTTTTGTGATATCATACATAATACATCACTAATTGAAGAGAGCAAGTGAACAAAGTCTGGTGACTGTTTTGAAGGTCAGGTCAAAAAATCAATTAAATCCTAAATTGCATTACATATATGGGGCAATAACAATATATCCATGTAAGATTGGGACAAACATATTGATAATTCTATTGTTCTCTACTTTTGAAGCTATTACACAAGATTTCATCCCTTTAAATAAGATTTTTCTCCCTTTTTCAAACACATAAAATCATCTAATTGTATTATTCTCTGGAGAAACGAAGCCTGTAATTTCTTTTTATCTAAACCTCAGATGAGTGTGTATAAATAAATAATTTCCTTTTGGAAGCCTGACACTCTTTTATTCTTATGTAAAGGCCTTTATGCATCAGGCCATGCTAGATTTGTTCGGCGAACCCTGAGTAATATCATTTATCTACAGAATGTGAATATCTGCATTGACAACTCCCTTGTGATACAGGAACAGCTGGTCTTTCAGAATAAGTAATATGTAATTCATTATGAATGGTCTCTGGGTGTTTAACCTTTATAATCTGTCTGCTTGTAGGTGTCGAGTCGGTTCTCTCCAGCCCACAGTGGCTTACAATTAATCATGTTGCTGAAAACTGTAGGTTGTTAGTACCTTCTTTTGTCTACAGCTCAAATGCTGTAAAAAAGGAACATACATATTTATTAAATCGCTTCCTGTCTTCTTATAGTTGCATCATATGTATCTGAAAATGAGATATAAACGTTAACGAAATCCTGTACAACAAAGCACAGTCAAATTAGGATTTATGTTACCCTACAAATGCATGTAATGGAAAGGTCTTGCTAAATAGGAGACAGTAGTAGCATCATGAGTAAATCGGCGCTCTAATATTCGCCCATAGGAGTTGTGACGTGGCATGTTGGGGGCACGTCCAGGCGCCAAAAGCAATGTGTTTACTTTGTGCAGTACACAGCTGCTTTTACAACCATCCCACAGGACACATTATCCATCAAACATACATTGTCAGTCTGCTCATTGCTGTTCCTCACATGTATTTATGCAGAGAACAAAGCTGAACTATAGTTTAAAACATCTTGAATATGTGTATCTATTTAAAAATATATATATATATATATATATATATATATATATATATATATATATATATATATATATATATATATATATATATATATATATATATATATATATATATATATATTCTAGAGATTTTATGATTCTAGGAACTGTTGCGGTTAGGGCCTAAGGTCTGAATCGTTTCTCCTGGGCTTTCTCTACACTGCTTCCTCTGCTACTGGCTTCGCATCTACAATAAAAGCACCAGTCTGTGTACTCATGATTAATTATCATGTCATGTGTGACAACAACACCAAAGCCATACTTCTTTCCCATTTAGCACTATGCTGGCGATTACCATATCTCATGTAATATAAGCCCCCCCTCTCATTATAGCTCGCCTTTCGCAATGTCACTTTTGCCTGTAAAAATTTAACATATCGTCATTTATGATTACACTATTTGTATAAATCCATGTCTAAACCCAATCCACACATATAGCGCTAATATTGTATTCTGGACGCGCCATTAAAAAAAACTCAGGGGCAGATCCAGGATTTTTTTTACCCCGGGGGGCACAAATTTGCTCTACAAAATAAACGAGGGGGGGGGGGCTCCAATTCCTAAAAAATCTGACTTAAATATTAGAAAGATAGCACTTGTTCGTCGTTGTAACAGAAAGTGATTTTCACGTAGTCATTATATGACAACATACGCAATAAACTTAATTTACAAAATGAGTACAATTCACGATTTAATTGGTCTCCATTTTAAATATTGGACCACTAATGTCACTTACTGTAAAATAAGAACGTGACAGGCTTTTACAGTTTCCATGGCAGAAATCATGTATAAACACTATGTGTCTACGTGGTTATATATAACCTCCTGCTTGACGGGCTTGACAAGCTGACTGCTTCTATGGCGGTGTTCAACAAGGGAACATGCTAGGCTGGATATTGTTTAATGTTTACTCTCGTAGAAGACGATCCATGAACACTGAAACCCTCCGGCTACTGCATAAATCACAACCCAACAATGGTGCCGAGCAATGCAATAAGATCATTAACATGGAAATGGCACCCAGGAAACTGGAAAACGAATGGCTGTTCATGATCAAGTCATCCATTTTTTATAGAATGCTTAATAGCTTTTATTGATGTAGTAGTTCTTCAAACAAACAAAATCTGGACAAGGCGGCATATCATTTATTTGGGATTCAAGCCATGATGGTCTGGAGATGTTTTTAATATATCATTTTTGAGAAGTATAAAGGTGTTAGGCTTTGAGAGAATGACAAGAGGAGCAGCTGTGGTATCCCCTGACATGAGAGATGGCGGTTATATTTATTTCTTCAGATGAAGTGTTGATCCTAGGAGTGGCAGAGGGTATGACCTGCTGTGTGTTTCCATAGCTGCTTTGTTAGATGCTTGACTGTGTACATAGGATAATGCATATCCTCTTGCATCTTGTCTTGAGCATAGACAATTATATACAACACAAGATACAGGGGCATCACATTTTAAAACAAGTAAACATTTTTATATAACTAAATATCTTGGTATGATAACACAGACCAAACGGTGGGTTTTTCACTTCAAAATTGTCATTTGATTTTGTAATTATGATTTATAAAAATGATGATCTGTAAATATCTCATTGCAATTTTGTAGTAAAGAAAAAATACTTTTTCAAACCCAATTATCAGACCAATATTTTGTCCTGACAGATGCTTTTTGAAATATTTATTTTTAAACAGAAATTGTGAAAATGTGAAAATAATTTTGTTTTATTTTATAAAATGAAATATTCCGAATGAAATATTCCAAAAACCTTTCAGGCCAAACTTTACTAATATAAAGCCCATATGAAACGATACTTTGCGCAGTATTTTGGTACGTTGCTTGTTTTTCTTTTACCAAAATCAGATACCTGAAGGTCATCACTTCAGACTTTATATTATCATATGTTTGACTTTAGAATGACATTGTTTTACTTTTATATCGTTTATGGTAAAAATACTTAAAGAAAATGCAAAGTTGTCAGGATGATCCAATAATAGTTTTAATGAAGTATGGCAACAAATAAAACCGATTACCCCTGAACAATGTAAAGATGTCATCCAACAGCAACGCACCATAAACGTTTGGAAACTGATAAATATTTAATTGTCTATCATGATAAATCTGTGCTCTGTATATCAAATAGTGAGATGGCATTCCCAATAAAAAGAACATCAATTCTAGATCTAGTGTCTTTTGTAAAAACGAGACATTACCATATATGACCGATATTTGCAGAATATCAAGCTACTTATATGCAGCCATTGAATCACACATACTGTTTTGGAAGAAAAATCTTCAATTGACAATGTGTTTAGCTACCTCAGAGAGAGCATACACAGTGGTATATAACAGAACCCTTTAGTTCCACAAATAAACAATATCATCACAATGTGATATGCCATATGTAATTGCTATATTCACAAGGAGGAACCCCAGATGTTTGAGTTTCATTCCTGCTCTTTGGTCAGTGAATTCTGCGTGAGAGCTGCGTATTATATAACTTGCTCTCTAGTTTTGCCTAAGTGAAGTGTCCTTTATCTCTCTCTCTCCATTAAACCCCCCATTGATGAGTTAATAGAGTAGCGGAAGCATATCTCACATTGTAGCATCACTGCGCCAATAGCTCGCCGCCTCACGGGGGCAAAAGTGCGGGCGTAGCGACACATTTTTTATTTTCTTAATATCCACATCGACGGATAGAGAGAGCCAAATTTCCCTCACAACGACGCGGGCGTCGATTGCAAATGGCCAAAAATCACAAAATGAGTACGAACTAATCTATTGTAGGGATTTGGCAGGTTTTCTGTGTATATTAGATGTACTGTATTAGATTACACTGAATATTTGCACTATCACATTTTGTAGTTCTTAATGCCTGAGAAAACCGGTCACCTTTTAAGTGTATAATAAAACAATTTTGGTAGACAGTGATATTTCATTAATCGTTGTTCTGGATTTTCTTTTTTCCATCACATTTATAAATATTCGTTGTTCTATATTGGACAGACCCTATCATCTTTTTTTAAGTCTAATGCTTCCCTTGCCGGATAAATTCATAATTGTATTGTTCTTTGCACAGATGCCTAATCCAGATACAATCATCCGTAAAGCTGCTGTAAAGCTTTGCCCCGGATTAAACTTAAGTTGCTGAGATTGCATGAGCCTAAGCTTTTCTTTTCACAATATTGCGATTGTCTACATATTTTATGAACATGCGATTTAATCACATTAAAAAATGGTGCATGGATTATTAGCACACACCGTTGAAATATGCATTGAACATTTTTGGCTTATACCGTTTTCATTACATATTCAGCATATAACTTCAGCCTTTTACAGGTCAATGCAACTGAATGATAGCGTCCAGACAGTAAGATGAGCACGAGGGTCTGAGGTGTATACTTTGAGCTACTTCAGGATGGCTTTTATAATCCTTTGAGAGTAGAACAATTAGGTCCTGTATAATCCAGGATATTATATTAACAGACGGTGAGCAAATGATTATATCAAACTACATTTAACAAGATGGTCAATGCACCATACTAAAGGGTTTCACGTATATAAAGGTACAATTTCCCATATTTAAATTAAAGGTAGCTGCCATATATACTGGCAATTATTCAGGGTGAAACTTTACAATAACGAGGAAGGATGCAGCAAGAAAAAATGAGCATTGTAGTGTATGTACTACGTAACAAACAAAAAGGATCCCATAAATTTCACTTCAGAGATAATTGATTGTTTTAAAACTGGTTATAAATTTTAAATAAAGCAAAAGCATGAGCTATTTATGGCTAACAGTTTTTTTATCTCCATATTATTTTGCTGAAGCAGAGATATGGTATTTCCGGAGATTTAATATTTCTTTATTATAATTCTTTTATTTGGGAGTACTATTGCCACACTAAACATAGAACAAAGAATATTATGACTTAAACGTTTGTGAAAATGAAAAGATTCTCGCTAGGAACCACAGTCTAATGTCAATAATAAGTAAATGTTTACAAAGAAAGGCAGGAGATAGGTACGAATTAGCTCACATATTAGACATATTATAAGCCTTTTTACCAATTAGTCGGATAACTTAAAAGTCAGGAAATTAGTCCTTAAAGTCTATTTCCAGATAGCAAAGAGGTGAGTGGGGGCCAAACTGGGTTGTTATACGGCGGGCGCTTAGGCGATCCACATTGCCGCTGCAACACAGAGATTGGCGCTCAAATTGTCTCCACGCTGAACAAAGCAGGGAGATGTATTGGACCCCGTGACTTATATACGTATAGACTATTCACATTCTCATTTCAAATCGTTATTTAGGATGCTGATTCAAAACTAAATATAAATCACAGAAATCTCTTTGATATTTATCCAATTAAAAACGCACCTTTAAAACTTTGGCAAAAACAACGCATACTTTACTAATTTATAAATCTATCAACAATCGAATCGGCTGATAAATCCTACCTCCATGGGCCATGTGTATGTTAGGGGTGAAATGTGGTTAAATTGGGATGTCATACGCCTTATTACATTCCTGTCTGAGACTGGTACCACACATCATGCAATCATAATAAGGTCACTGAGAAACTGTCAATCATACATGACAGACTATCAGTTCATTCATTACAAAAATAATGCATTTTCAAAAGTGTTTGCTGATTGATGCCAAATGGATTAAAGCCAAGGCACGGGTTAAAATGTTTTTGATGAAAATAGAATCTCCTCAAGCATGATTATCCATGATGTACTATGCTGTCCTCTCAAACCTGTCTCTCATTGAACAAAAGTAATGCGTCATATACTGAAGACAATATGTGTTCCTGTTCTATATGAATAATATTGTGATTTTGTATTTTAGTCATTTTGACAGCAATGTTTTGTTGACAGATTCATATTGTATCATGTACACATGATAAAATTTCTGACATCAAGTATTTTTCCCATAATGAAGTAAATATAATAATAACTGTACCCTATGGATTTAACTTACTAAATGTATATTCAGAAAACGTATGTGTGTAAATGCAATACATGTCTTTTCGCTACGCTAATTACTTGAGAATTGTGAAGTTAAATGACAACATTAGTAGCAAAGCCAAGACATTTCATGCATTGATAATTATGGAGAATTTAAATTGGTTCCAGTAATTACATTTATCGATTCCAACTATTAATTAAGTGACTTACTGAAGGAACAGAATTGGAGTTTTCATCGAGAGCGAAAATAAGTCATTAAGAAAAGCGCGATGCTTGTAGTTATTGCGATTTGTATCAGATCTCAAGAGATATCGTGATTGTTGATTCCGAGAATTTATATCTCATTGTGTGGCTGTCTTTAATTATTTCAATTTGCACAACATCATTAAACGGCCAATGCATTGCAATACGATTTTACATGTAAAATATCAAGATCTTAAATAAAAGGTGGTGACGGAGGAAAAGATATTGTAGTGCTTCTCAATCTTTGTAGTCATTATGGGAAATACAGAGGAAATGCTGAACCTGTAAGTTGCTAGTTTGTGGATAACGAAGATTTATTGTGATGGTGACAAGCATGAGGTCCCGAGACCAGATAAGACACATCAGTCTCCACGGTACATCCTCCACATTAAATCTTGCTGCATCTGCCTGCCGTCTAAAGGGCCACGGCCGCTCTCCTCACCCATGTGTCTAGTGGATAACAAGAATCCAGACCATGACCATTGTCTTTATCACTTGGTCATGTAGTTCAGTTAAGGTACAAATAAATCATCTAACAATTTAATATGATAATGGATATTATCATCGGTTTGTGAGACATTGCCAGATATATTATTTATTTGTCCTAGACATATGCCAAACAAATGTGACATTTTGCCACCAGATTATTTTAAGATTTAACATAAAAAATAGCTTGATGTGTTTGATACACGGTTTAATGTATGGCTTGATGTGTGACTTGATGTGAGGTTTGATGCAGACGTATGGCTTGATGCATGGCTTGATGGATGACTTGATGGATGACTTGATACATGACTTGATATGTGGCTTGATGCATGGCTTGATGCATGGCTTGATGTGCGGCTTGATGCATGGCTTGATGTATGACTTGATGCATGGTTTTATGTATGACTTGATGCATGGTTTGATGCATGGTTTGATGCATGGCTTGATGTATGACTTGATGCATGGCTTGATGTATGACTTGATGCATGGCTTGATGTATGACTTGATGCATGGCTTGATGTATGACTTGATGCATGGTTTGATGTATGACTTGATGCATGGCTTGATGTGTGGCTTGGTGTATGACTTGATGCATGGCTTGATGTATGACTTGATGCATGGCTTGATGTATGACTTGATGCATGGCTTGATGCATGGCTTGATGTGTGGCTTGGTGTGCGGTTTGATGTATGGCTTGATGTGTGGTTTATGTGTGGCTTGATGCATGATACAATGTGTGGTTTGAGGAGCGTGCTTGCGGCTTCGAGTATGCAGCTGCCAATGTCTGAACAATATCAGCACATATTGCCTGCATAATAGAACAAATATAAGTGTGATATGGTGCGTGATATGAATTACATTCTTTCATCCATTACATACCTATAGTGCCCTCTTCCCTTTGAAGCTAGGGGGGGCAGATACACATTGATTGAATAAAGAACTGAAGCAAAACTCAATATCACAATATCTAAATATATAGATTTAACATGAAATAAATAAATATATAAATAAATTGAATAAACTTTTTTTTTGAAAAGGATGTCAGTCGGTCTGTAACATAAAAATTAAATAATCAAACAGTCAACCCCCAAAAAATAATGTTTCATCCATAATCAACTATTCCTGCTTTTTAATTTGTTCATTTCTCTTCAATTTCTTACCGATTTATTGGGCACTTAAATAGGCCACTTGTTCTCCCTACTGAGCACTTACATGATCAGGGAGAAAAATGTGCAGAGCGCTCCTGGGATTAAACCGTACATTATATCTCTTTAACTCTGACAGTATGCCTGAGGCGCACGGAGAGTTTGACATAGGATTTACATGAGATAAATGTACGATGCATCAGCAAATTTGAGTGCTTTCCTTTTAACTAGTATCTCTATATTAATAGATAATTTCACTTGAACAAATTACTTATTCATGGTTAGTAACGGCGATCTCTATTAATGACAGATATATCTCTCACATCAAAGAGTAGTTAGTAGACACTGAAGGAAAATGACAGATAAAAGATGCTACATAATAGTATCCCAAAATGTGTTCTGCATGTTGTAAGATGCAATTGTATCTCGCATGTACAACATGTAGTGTGGATGATAGTAACAAATGAATATTGATATATGGTATATCATATATTGCCAAGATTCTTAACTTTATATCACCATGGCAATGAAGCGTTAATGAAGACTATATATAATCTGTATTATATAAATATATAATGAAGGACAATTCATTCTTTATTATATGCAAGGTGAACATTATATCCCATGTATAATATGATTAATATGTAAGTATATTGTGAAACTATTCATGTATTCACACTGGAGATAGACAGGAGAACATTTAAATAGCAGTACGTAAGAAGAAATATTTCCATTCAAAACCAAAAGAAAATATACAATCTCGATATTCATATGTGAGATGGGCAGTTATCTATGTGTAGCATTGTATGATTTGATAATGATGATTTGATATAGAAATAGGAGAACATTGACAAAATGTGTTATTCTTAAATAGAGGAATATTTTTTTAACGGGACATTCTTCTGCTTAAAATTGGGAGCTACTATTATCTGAGTAAATTCAAAAATCGTAAGAAGTAATATCCCCAAATCTCTTCTGTATGTCGTGAAATGCACCTCGCACATACAATATGTAGTGGTCCTATAGAAGACAAGGGCGAGCACAGGAGAGATGCCTGGCGATTAAGTCCTACCTAATCATGCGGGATTAGTCCTACCTAATCATAGGGAATTAGGGCAAGGTATCTTAATCTCATGTACAGAATCAAGATGAATTAGGATCTAATTTAGTTCACAATTATTCCTTGCGTTTATCAGTCAAACAGATGCCAGTACACAAAGGAAATATATAACAGACGGGGATCATGCAGTTATATATAGTAGTAGATGCATTGCTCTTAAAATTCCACCATATCAGTGCCCATAGCATATATTATATATATCTAGCACCAAGAAAACTCTAAACTCAATCAACAACATTTTCATTTTACTTGAAAAGAAAACGATGTTTTAATCAAATCCCAAGCGAACGACAAATTGTTCATATCCTAAATAAGACAGATTGTTTGCTGCGTGGTCGGGATTCAGTGCATTTGCCTACTCAAGCCGTTTCGCCAACCTGAAGCAATAGAACAATGAATGTGGTGATAAACTCCCTCTCCACTCTCCATATACCACAACATTTTACCTGTTTGTGTCCAGAAAATTGTAGACTAATCGTTTGGGGCAGGGGCGAATCCTCTGATATATATCTTCTGGCATAAAAAAATCAAATTCCCCACGAACATCGTTTCTCCTCGTTTTGATTTGGACACCGGAGATCCATATTGTTTTGCTGCAAACATACCTTCAGAGTGCGCAGTGTTTTGTTGTGTTGTTTAAGTTGTACATTAAGTGTTATTCAAGTTCACACTTTTGGAAATATACAACGTATTGAGTAGGTAAATTTAACATCCAATTTATAGAGTGTTACCTGTCAAATATTGAGTACAGAAACAATCCATGTAGAATTACTAAGGAGGGTGTGTGATAACACATATGATATTCCAAAGCTATATAATTCTATTTAATACTTGTAAATATAATAAATACTCATGGACAGGCATGGTCACTGAGCATAAAGATTTTATACGCTGACTGATAGTAACTTGGAGACTATGAGACCGGTAATAAATAAACCATGATGTATATGCCAATTCTGGCGCTAAAAAGCCGTGCTCCATGGCTTAGATGCAAACATATTACTCGTTGAAATGAGTTTGATAGATTGCTGATGTTGAACTCTCTGTCATGCCTCATACATATATACAAAGAATCTCTTCTAACTTTATAGGTCTTGGAATTCATTTAGAGATACATTTGACTATTTAGGACTTGTATATGGGCAAGTACAAATGTCACTTATCTGTGAACCACGGTCAGTCCAGCCATGACTGTATCATCGCCGAGTAGCAAAGACCTAACATCATTTACTTTTTATCAGGCTTCCCCACAGGCAATAAAACGCTGCCTAGTCCGGCAAAACCCTTTTCCTCTTGATTGAAATATCAAAGTTCAATTCCCATCCATGATTATATCCATGTGATTTATCATTATTCACACATATCACCCAAGATATTTATTGATTTGACAGTTTTACATCAGGTTTTTATTCACCACAGTCGGCAATAACAGTAAATATGGCAATTTACAAGTTGCAGCTGAATTAGTTTATCTGAATACGATGAATAAGTAGAATTCAGTTACAATCGAAATCAATCACTCGGTGAATATTATAAATGAAGTTGTTTTTTTTTCACCCTGCTTGCGCTTTTTTTTATACTAAAATGTGTGTCTAGCCCTGCTTGTATTTCACAAACGCATTGCAATAAATCGTCAAGGTTGGTTGCATAATACAAAATGCACATTTTTCAATTTGTCATGTACACGGGAACGTTCATCGCTGTATGTCCAGTTGCTTCCATCTCTATATTTTATGATACAAATAATATATTTCTCTTCACATGATAAATCCATGTACCGGAGTTTTAATATATATTTTTTTCATATAAAACACTTTTGATTTAAATCTAGCTCGATATATATATTGATATATCGGTTTATGCATCAACGCCTTATGAAGGGGCAAGTATCGTGAAGTTTGCATAGTGTATCAAGATCAATGTCAAGTGGACATTCTGTATCAAGTTAAATATCTAATTTCACTCTGTCAATTTTATATCAAGTTCAACGTCAAGTGGACATTATGTTTAAAGATTAAAGTCAAGTGGACATCTTGTTTGAAAATCAAAATCAAGTGGACATTATGTTTTAAGATCAAAGTCATATGGATCTCAGACATATAAATCAATGGGACATTGCTGTGGAAAACCTGTTGTCACAAGAAAATATATCTCACTGCACCATTCTAGCTGCTTGGTGCTCCCCAGTGCAGCTGGTCACACGGTGCGTGACAGAGCCAACGTTTTCTCACATAATATCATAAGCCAATATTCTACTGGAGGAATGAAAAATAACAATATTCACGCCCCAGTCTTTTAAGCGCTTGACATTAAATTGGCACCATTACATGTTTGGGTTGCTACAAGCATTGGGGCTAATAAAAATTGTAACAGATAATTGCAAACTACACGTATATGCCGAACACATCAAATATATAATATAATTATAAAAAAGCAGAAACAAAACACATAGTTCTTCACTGGCCTTCAGAATTCCCCAAGCAGGTATACATCAGAAAAGGGAAAAGGGTATCAGAAAAACTATTGCTGTGATAAACAATACAATGAGCAGATATTGCACATTATCCTGCTTTTTCGGAGATTGTAATGTGTTCAGTTTTGACCATGCAGCTGTGTCATGTTGTAAAAAGTGTAAATGGTGTTTTTACGACCGTTTTAACAACAATGTCCACACCAGGTCGATTTTGAGCATTGTAATCAGTGTGAAAGTAATACTGCCAGTGGTTGGAGTCGTACCCACTACCTCCCGTCCTCCACTTCTATAACCAAGAAAGTATGCCGCCTTGATAATTGCACTAACTATACACTGCTTTTACATCTAGACATACCTTCTGTACAACAGATCATTTCAGACTATGATATATCACAACTGACAGAAAGGCGAAAATGTGGAGAAGTATGAGGACAACACATTCTGCATTATAAATGAAGACTCTATATGTGAATGGGTTCGGCAAAGTTTGCATCCATCCTAATCTGTATATTGCATGATATGACATGCTGCAAAAAGATTCACTATCCACCCAAGATCTATCTGGTGCTGATACTGATTACCAGAGTTATATTTTGTAATTAGCTCATGTCCTGTGGGGTTTACTGCTGAACCTAGCATCTCTATGTACTTTATCCGATTCACAATCTCATTGAGCAAACAGGAACCGGAATGCAAATGACATAGATACACATGCTTTATTCAGGTTTTCGCATTCTTGAAAAAATGGTTAATGAATCCCTTTTAAAAGTTGGAATAACAATTTCCGGTCAAAGTTGAACTTCTTTTTGAAAGGCGTTTATTAAATCAAAGATGTAAAAAATCACAAGCTATTTTTACCATTTATGTCTTCCTCCTGTGTTTTACACTGTAGTGAGGTAAGTGAACTAATGGAATCATCCTTATAAAGGTACAGTTGAGCATGATTAAGACTCATTTTCAAAGTTGGTTCAATTCCCTTGTGTCTCGTTGTTCTTTAGCAGCATATTTGCAGGAGCTCTGACGGAATTTGACCTCCGATAATGTACAGGAAGAGGCCACCAGTATGTATATAAAAGATTTGAGGTATTGATCTACAACCTGATATTTCACGACTCACATCTGTGCCTTAGATATAAATTTAACCAGGGATCCCATATTTCAGATTTTGGTCCCTTGATTCTTTCTAAGACTTCAAATCATCTATAGTTGTATTACTGAAATACAAATTTAGTTTGTACATCCACAATATAAATTCTTAACGTCAATTAGAATACATATCAAATTATTTATAATGCCTTATAACGTCAATTAGAATACATATCAAATTATTTATAATGCCTCTATGTTCATATAGACAATATTCTGACAGTCAACATTCTGACAGTCAACATTCTGACAGACAAGCCATTATCAACATCACATATCATTTCCAGTGTCGTTTAAAGTTCTAAATCACCATATGTTAGCTTTTAGTACATTAATATTCAACAAAGATGGCTGTACTCTCAATGTCTAAATAAATATGCTCTCTTGATTAGGATATAAGCACAACAATAAGTCATCATTATCTCTGCATCATCGTCCTGCCTAGTTTCATCCCCAGACAATTAGAATTATTTTGTATTAACGATCCTTTAGCGACATTAAGTCAATATCAAAAAAAGAAAAGAAGAGACAAACCATAGGAAATAAGAGTCCTGCTCTTTTCAAAGAGTGACTGGGGATCCTTTGCATTATAATTATGTTAGAGGCTTTGAAATCTTTTTGGGGGGATCAATTGCGTCAAAGCCGGCGATCGACAACTGGCCTGCAGAACCGCTACAGCACTACACAAAACGCTCCTCCAAATATCCAGAAAACAGTAAGGGTATATGTCTCACAGTTGTATACCGAATTATTACCTCCCATGCTGAACTGTGATCAAACACAAACTGAATGAACTGTTATAAACGCAGAATAGTGCCTGTCGTTGTTATCATAATATTTCTAATATGAATACAACCTGGAGAATGTACTCTAAACCTGGGTCATATTGAGGGTGATCAGGGGGAATAAGTGCGCTGCATCACTTCTCATCATTCAATAAACCTTACCGTATGAATAAACTGCATTCATATTCACAAGGCAAATGTATTTAATGGCAAGGCAGTGGGGATTGCTATATCATCTTGTGGGTCAGGCTGCTTTGGTGCCCTAGTATTGACTTCTTCCACAGAGAATTCAATATTTCCGTACATAATAGGTCTCTTTCATGCCCTAAACGGACTTGCACACGTACACAATTTATTTGAAAACATGGAGAGGAAGTGGTGCAAAGAAAAAACAAAAACAAAAACAACTTGCTTCATTTTTATTGTGCATATAACTGTACCAGTACCTGCAAAGATCATTGTGCGATTTTAAGTGCCTTTTTATGTCTGGGTGCATGTATTTTTTCTCAGATTTATGGAAAACACTTCATTAGATTTATCTTTATCTCAATCATTACAACTTGAAATTTCGTTGACACTCCTTGGGGGATTGCATCCTGAGGTCATAACTGAAGGAATAAAATGTGATAAATGTGAGGCAAAGTGATGTTAAGAGATAAACATGGATGTTACCTTATTGAGTTTGGGACTTGCAGACAAATTAGTACAGACAGGTATGGCGATAATGGGGCAACCCCTGATGGACGTGATTATGTGGGGAATATCATTCTGACATGAAAATTCTTGATAGGTCTCAAAGATCAAAGAAACATGGAGTAGTTTTATCTATTTAATGTATTGAATATCTCCAAATATTGCGGTTGGATACATACCTGGGATGATACCTCTCCGCAACTAATTACCTAGATTAGACATTGTAATATAATATCATGTAACAGGATATAGCAAGTAAAACATAAAGAAAATGAATGCAATGATCTATTATTGCCTTTTATTTGTATTTTATTCAATGATATTTATTTACATTTTGGAGAGACGGTGTATGAATCTCTTTTAAAAGTTGAAATAATAATTTCCTCTCATACATTGGTTAAAATGGCTTTAATTATTTGGAGAAAACTATATAATCTCCAGTGCTGAATATGGAAAGAAATATCCGATTTTGAGGAAAGCATTTCGGTTAGAATGGATATGCAGGGGGATAATGGACTGAACTGTGGAAGTCATTATGCGAGAGAGGTCAGTTCTTTCCCCTCTGACACCTTCCACAGATTCAGATTCTGACTTGGTGTTACAAGATGCTCTCATGGTACATGATTGATTACACGCACACACACACACATATAATATGAAAGCTGAAAAGGGGTAATAAATTTCAATCAGTGCTTGACTAATTCATTGTAAAAGAGGAATTTACAACATTAAAGGTTCATAATGTACTTCCTGATTTCCAGATACAAGTATGAATGCATTAGATGTGAAATTGTGATACAAAGTGACATGCATATGACAACACATGGGGCTGCTGACGTAGGCTGTTATAGCAATACCTGCAACAATAGCAGAGTCCTCCAGTGCCTGTCTTACCATATTAATATACGATGAGAGGGACTTGTTGTGGGACAATAACAACTGCATTGCAGGCAAAGTAGTGCAGTGAACAGCTCAGCGAGTATGCGGCGATGGGATAAAGGCAAAGTAATGCAGATCTGGAGATTATAGGATTTGAGGGGTGAGAGCTGAAAACATTGATAAACATTTATAAAGTCTGGGAATATGTTTAGGTCAACTAAATAAATTTGTCCAACGTCGATAATGTGAAATTCATCAATAATTATTTTGATAAGCATAACCTTATCCACAATTTGAACCCCTCTTTCGCTAAAATAGCTCGGCCAATTCCCTGCGTTATCGGCTGTATTGCTACACTTATGATCTGTAGATATATATGTATGTTACACGATTCACAGATCACTGAATATCGATAGGTATCAGTCGGTGCTTGGGTTGATAAGACGTCCGGCCGTCATGTTATGGGCCTTGGGGTTGAGAGAAAAAGACCTCGATCAAACTTCATGGTCAAGAATGTATGGCATTTGCCGCTGAGCTGTATCAATTGTTTCTCGTTCCATCTTGTGTCCCATAACTGAATTTGAATAAGTGAATGAATGAATGTATGAATGAATAAATGAATGACACGATGTGTTATTATGTCCATTTGATAATGCAAGTTCACTCATCGAATAGATAAGATCAATGACTCTTAGTGGTTTCCTTGTGATCTGGAATAGCTTACATAGTGCTAAAGGTCATTAAACTAAACAACCACTGCATACCATTAGTGACTGATATATTGTTATTACATGCCTGATATAATACAGAATATATTTTGATGTAGTACAGAAAACATTTTTTTTTTATTTCCCTGTCCTCGTTAATTTGTCTTCGCATCTGCCAGCTATTATGTGACAAGCAACAACTGTAAACAGTGAAGGAAATACCATCCCTCCAGAACCTTCATTATCTTAATGAAAACTGTCTCGCATTCTCTCGTCGTTTTCAGTATTTAATTAAGAGTAATTTATGTTGTATATAATTTTCTTCGGGAGTGTTCATTGCGATCAATAAGCTGTAAAATGCCTTTGATTACATTTAGAAAATGATTTATTATCGTGGCCACCTTGTTATGTGCATTTTGATTTGTTTTCTCATATGGTAATGTAATGTGATTTCACATTGATGAAAACAACAAAAGGTCTTTTCACACAGACATGATAAAGGCATCTCTGTGTGCATTATAAAAACACGAGTGTCTTTACAAAGCAATATTTTCGGATAAAACCATTTTTCAGTTATCCCCAATTTCTGTGAATATCAGATTGAGACCGAGGAGAATTTCTGATAAAGAATGTATGCTCTACAGAATGTCCCAGATGAACAATTGGAAAAAAATAACATGACTTCCTTCATCCCGGGGTCCCAGTAGAACAAGACACAAGCGTTTTGAGCATTGGCAATATTTAACTATGGCTGTTTGTTCCTTGGTCTCACTCTACACATAGCCCATAGATCTTGCCAAAATATACTCCTGTTAACTCAGCGCAATTAACACATGAAGAGAAATCAGGCACATACTCATACAGCATTCGGTCATCTTGATTTCTGTTATTAATGAACTCATTGAGTACATATCAACACATTAGCTGCCTATGAAACTAACATCCTACCAGACTACTTTCCAAATGACAACTTCAGAAAAATATTCACCACTCCAGTCACTGACCTTTTTTGTTATATTAAAATTCTCTGTTTTATGAGTTCAAATCAAATTTATACAATGTGTCTGGACATTATATGACACACCTCATATTCTATGTAAATAATTACATGCTAACCTTACATACCTACCTACAGAGAATCAACTGGAAAATGTCTTAAATTTAAATGAGACATGAGTTACAGATATCTACTTCTTCTGATCTATTTGCATTACTTTTGATATTATCTTAGAAAAACATATTTTTGGAAAATATTAATCTATAGATTTAACTGAGGCTGCTGTGTGAAATTACTGAATATCTTCCATTATAAAATAACTTAATCTTGAAAATGGAGAAAATACAAAATAAAATGTCTTTATACAGAAGATGGCATCAGTATATTTGGGTTTATTTTAAGCAATAACACATCAGCAAAGAAACTGTAACTTAATGTAGCTAACTTCAATTCTTATATAATGCTGTGACCCCGAAGTTTATACAAAGCTACCATGGGGTGATATGTGACTCAGTGGTTAAGATGTCTGTTAAAGGTCTGCTAAAGGACTGGGGTTCAAATCCCTGTTAGGAAAAGTAATATTTTCATGCTGAAGGTGAAAGTATCATATTGGGGTTCTGTTTTGTCTATTGCAAATTATGTCTATTGCAAATTAAGAAGAATATAAAATAATAGAAATGATTTGATACCCAAAAAAGATGGAATCTTTAGATTGGAGTTCTAATTGAGCAATTTGCACATCAGAATATAATTATCATTATTATTATATTTTTTTGTAAACATAGAAAATATGAATAATAATGACTTGATACAGGAAACAAATATGAAATCTTCATATTGAGGTAATATTTGAGCAATATGCAGAACACATAGGATTGAATATGATTTTTGCCAATATCGAAAATATAAAAAATAGTAACTTTATACAGAAAAGAAATGAAATCTTCATATTCCGATTGTATTTGAGTTCACACATGTTTGCAAAGAAACTCGGATCCAATTTCAAGATTTTATCATAGTGTTTAAACTTCGAGTAAGTTGATAATGAGACCAACCTTGAGCATCTATGAATATATCCAGTACAATGCAATAGTTCCAAATGTTTCAGCACTAGCATGTGTCTCACAGGTCTGATGTTATGCTTTGACCTGTCCTCATGGCAAGATTGCTCACTCAACATTTTACCTGGATCTACATTTCAAAATTAACATGGACCGACCATATCTATCCAAGGTGTCATAACAATTCATCAATCCTCAAAACAGACCTGCAAACAATCCTCATTTTTAAATACGTTCCATCAGATTGGTATATTATTTATTCCAAAACAGTATTCAAGATCTTCAAAATGTGGAATTGACAATATTTGACAATATCAGTCATAATGGAAATCAACAGGTTACGTGTCACCTGTATGTGTATTTCTCTGTTTTCCAGTGAGATAAGCCAATGTTCAAAGGTCACCTCTTGAAAATGGTGTCAATGACTCCAAAATAGTTCTCCAGTTTCTAGTTGTTTAAACTCTATTAACAATATAGGATTAGACTTTCTGTATTGAAAAAAATCAAATATTACAATCATTATTTTATTTGATAAATAAAACCACAAATTTAATAAAGAAATGTGTGTAGTAATAATGCTCAGATATGTGTGAAGTGATTGTTCCACTACTTGTGAAAACATGTGAAAGTGATAACACACCCCACTAACACCGATTTCAGCTAAGATGCCAAGCCGACGGGTATTTGTTTTTACGAAATCGGCCGGCAGTTCCGATTGTCGTGTGGGCACCGACAGATCATCGGCCACAATTGGGCATTCTTGGGCATCAAGACGTCGGACGGGTCACCGGGAACTTTTAGCTGCAACATAAAAGTTGCCGCCGTTTTCCCGATGTCTTATCAGCAAATATCATCTTAAAGTAGACGGTGGTATCGTGCGGTGAAAATAGGATTTTTTTATATCATGTGTTCACAGGCCATCGTCAGATGATTCAACGAGCTCTCTACGATATCATCACCTGAGACTATCCTCAAATTCAGGTATTTTGGCTTGATATGTTTCAGCTTCATTAAGATTCCTTATCTGAAAATTTAGACCCAGATCTAAATAAACAAGTGAATAGGCCCACTTTCTTGATTTTTTGTATTATTTTGAAATACAACAAAAATATACTTTGGGTCTGTTTGCAGGATTTGAAAAATGCAAGCAAATGAAAGTCAATATTTGGAATCGATAGTTCTTTGAATAAAACAAGAAATAAAACAAGCAAGACTGCGTTGAGACTGGCATGATTATTGGGCAACACAAGTTGTGGTATAACGCTAGCAACACGTTGCTTGGTGGATTAAATTCCAACCCACCGCACTCATTCACTCAGCGATGTATTGATTTGAGAACACAAAGAAGTGCGTGACCGTTTGAACATCTGATTTCAAGTCCATGCCACACAGAGCTCAGCTCAGCTTCTGATAGCTAAATATTTGTCCATTTATACTCTGATATACCCAATGTATAAAGCCGCCAGCTTGTTTGTTGGGGCACCTTGCTATCCTTTGCATATTCCACGCTATCTGCCTGTTTGTAACTTTCACCATTTCCATCAGCAATATACTTTCACCAAACTTTAACAATCACAATAGTTTTGTCATTAGGTAAGAGTTGTAATGTACAGAGAAAATCTGGATTTCATTTTAAAAATAAGAGATTTAATTTGGTTGATTGTCCATCCTACCCTAAATATAGCTTGCTGTGGCGTTCCAATGGTGATATCCTTTGTATCTTCCGCCCAGACACAGAAAGGAACAATTGCAAGGAACCACAAACTGCTGCCAATTCACACAGATCAGGTCACAGGTGCACACACCTATACACCAGGCCAGTATAACATCCCTGGTGGGCCACTGACCCAAACCTGAGATATAGATAATTCTGCATAGCGAGGCAGGCTCATTATATGAATGATGCCTTGCTCAATAGGCTAAAGAGTTCCCTCTCAGTATTGACTCTTTATGTTTCAAGAATATTCTTGGATAGAAACTTATCACCTGTTTATTATGCTTAGATCGAGAAGATATAAGTTTCCAAGTCCATATATATATATATATATATATATATATATATATATATATATATATATATATATATATATATATATATATATATATATATATATATATATATATATATATGTGTGTGTGTAAAGAATATGACAATCAGTAAAGAATATGACAACTAGTAAAGAATATGACAATCTTTCTTCCATTTACTTCCATTTTTTTCTCTTTTTCTCTATATTTTATTCTCTCACACAAATGTGAGGAGCAATGCACTGGCTCACACGCCAGGTATTAGTTAGTTCTCATGTCCTTGAGGATTAATCGTGTAAAGCTTATACCGGCACCAAGATTAAAATAAGAGTATGTTGACAATGTTTACCAATATTTTCAAAAAAATATGTCTAGTATGTGCATCCATCCATCTGAGCCTGTAAAAAAAACCTCCCCAGGATTTCAACTGGGCCTCAACACCTCATATATCTAGTGTATAAGCTGTAAAGGGGCATGCATATATCTGAATGTGCATGCTGTATATATAAGGAGACAAGGTCTGGCGTCAATGTTTAGCAAGGCCTTGCATGTTTAGAGGACAGGCTTTGGGTCTCTCCAAAGCATGGGATGGCTTACCCATAGAAACAACCAGCAGATTAAAATTAAGTTGATTAGAAAATGATGAATGATAAGGGAAATATAGCTTTCATGATTTGTTCCCCATTATTAGAAAAAACGTATCTGGGTGTGTTTGGCACATCCGTATACAAGCGAACATACGAAGACATTCCGACCCAACAATCAGACCTGGATGTCAGAAAGTACTCTTGTGATGTGAGAGAAGAGATTGTTTTGCTCGGCTTTTTATGATGCCAGCGGATATGGAGTGATATCCGCTATATATATATATATATATATATATATATATATATATATATATATATATATATATATATATATATATATATATATATATATATATATATATATATATATATATATATATATATATATATATATATATATATATATATATATATATATATATATATATATATATATATATATATATATATATATATACATAATTCACATTCCGATATAATTCACATCTCTGGAAGAAATTGATTTGTCCATTCGCTAACAGCATCGGAAAACAATAAAGAGCTTGTAAGATACAAAGGCTCATATATCAAGTTCAGATATTATATAGATTTCAACTTTAAAATCATACATTGTGATCGTCATGCTCTCTGTCTGAAGTATCCATAGCTCATTAGACAGGAGTAGTAAACAATCTGGAAAGTATGCTTTGTGGGTCCATCACAAGTGCTGGCTCCCGTCTTAACAGGCAACATGATACATCTGTACACCGACATACTGTATATATATATATATATTTGCTGGTAGCATTGTCCTGCATGTACGTGCCTGCAGTGTAATCATCATTCACAAAAATACTCGAGTTTTAGTCCCTTTTTTCTGTGGAATATTTAAGCGCCTGGCGCAGATATACTCTAGTGTGACGCTATATAAATATTTTATTATTAATATAAGCATTTTTACTTTTTTACCATAGAATTTTCTCTTTGGTTTTCGTTATTTCTTTCACCTTTTATCCTTTTCTGATTTTGTACAGACTATTTTGTGATAAGAACTATTTTGATTTTACAAGGAGTATAATATATCAGCCTTTTTTCAACTTTTGCCTCACCTCAACAGGCTTGTAACCAATACTATCCGCCATTGCCCTCATATTTACCGTCAATGTGTTCAATGCTTTTTTCATAGGTCATCATATGGATATGCACAGGAATGTGAAAGGCATTGTTTCACCACCTGTTGGCTCACATGAAAAATTCATAACCTGGATTGATCTATTGCGGTCGCCCGGTATATAGTAAACGCCAGGCCATATGGGATATGTGGTCCCTGACCCAGGTAGCGTGACCTGTAATTCGTCAATAATTATCGAGTGACTCATTCTGCTGACTATCACAGATCTGTACCATGTTTTTGGCTGCAGTTCTCACGGTCAAATATCGGGATACTGTTAATTGGATTCCAATCTTGTTATGCGCAACAGGAATCTGCACCTTTTCTACTTAAATAACATTATGGATTGCACCTTTATACCAGATATTTGGGCATCACTAGCATTGTTTTTGTCACACATAAATTTTTGTCACGGCACATTTAGACCTTTAGATTTAAATACATATTTTATAGGACTTACTGTAAAATGTTTTCCTGGAATAATTCCCTGCCATGTTTGATGGAGATATGTATTGTTATTTATGTGGTAATCCAACTGTGTTTTAACCACTGAACGGCAGCTTTAATCCATGTATGTTTATATGCTTTTGGCTACCTGTTATCCACAGTGATGCTGGTCTTAGCTTGAGATTAACGGCGCCGTGTGGTGTTTGCTATTCCGGATTAACGTAAAGCCGTGGCCTTAATCTCATACATAATCCACAGACTACGTTTAAGATCCATCATCAGAGGTTAATCACCATATCACTGACCTCACAACATTAATTGATAACGCTCCCGAGTCTGACATGTAGAGTTATATACCATTACTATTTTTTCAAATCCGATTGTTTTGGTCTCCGTCCAACAGAAGCTGCCTTATTATCCCGGAGCCTGGCATGGAGTGTCCCGGCAAGCGGTCCCCGTCCCGACTGCACTCTCAAGCAGGCAGTGGGCTACAAACAGCAGTGAGCTAGTCTCCAGCAGACAGTGAACTATTCAATGTATTCAGCTACTCTTTAGTAAGGAGTGGTCTACTCACTGCAGTCAGCTCCTTTCTAACTCACTGCAGTGAGCAACTCTTCTGCAGACTGATAACAACTCATTTCTCTCTTGGAAGCAGTGAACGACTCACTGCAGTGAAATACCCTTCCACAGACAGTGGACTCACTCCAGAGCACGTGAGTTACTCTCCAGCAGACATTTGTCTACTTACTGCATTGAACTACTCACTAGTCGGCAGTGGTCTACTCCTCTCCATACAAAGAACTACTCACTGCATTGAACTACTCACTAGTCGGCAGTGGTCTACTCCTCTCCATACAAAGAACTACTCACTGCATTGAACTACTCACTAGTCGGCAGTGGTCTACTCCTCTCTATACAAAGAACTACTCACTGCATTGAACTACTCACTAGTCGGCAGTGGTCTACTCCTCTCCATACAAAGAACTACTCACTGCATTGAACTACTCACTAGTCGGCAGTGGCCTACTCCTCTCCATACAAAGAACTACTCACTGCATTGAACTACTCACTAGTCGGCAGTGGTCTACTCCTCTCCATACAAAGAACTACTCACTGCATTGAACTACTCACTAGTCGACAGTGGTCTACTCTCTCCATACAAAGAACTACTCACTGCATTGAGCTACTCACTAGTCGACAGTGGTCTACTCTCTCCATACAAAGAACTACTCACTGCATTGAACTACTCACTAGTCGGCAGTGGTCTACTCCTCTCTATACAAAGAACTACTCACTGCATTGAACTACTCACTAGTCGGCAGTGGTCTACTCCTCTCTATACAAAGAACTACTCACTGCATTGAACTACTCACTAGTCGGCAGTGGCCTACTCCTCTCTATACAAAGAACTACTCACTGCATTGAACTACTCACTAGTCGGCAGTGGCCTACTCCTCTCTATACAAAGAACTACTCACTGCATTGAACTACTCACTAGTCGGCAGTAGTCTACTCCTCTCCATACAAAGAACTACTCACTGCATTGAACTACTCACTAGTCGGCAGTGGCCTACTCCTCTCTATACAAAGAACTACTCACTGCATTGAACTACTCACTAGTCGGCAGTAGTCTACTCCTCTCCATACAAAGAACTACTCACTGCATTGAACTACTCACTAGTCGGCAGTAGTCTACTCCTCTCTATACAAAGAACTACTCACTGCATTGAGCTACTCACTAGTCGG
Organism: Amphiduros pacificus; assembly: GCA_949316495.1. Classification (NCBI taxonomy): domain Eukaryota; kingdom Metazoa; phylum Annelida; class Polychaeta; order Phyllodocida; family Hesionidae; genus Amphiduros; species Amphiduros pacificus. The sequence continues at coordinate 48,513,503 of OX439001.1, read as the reverse complement.
CAGTGGTCTACTCCTCTCTATACAAAGAACTACTCACTGCATTGAACTACTCACTAGTCGGCAGTAGTCTACTCCTCTCCATACAAAGAACTACTCACTGCATTGAACTACTCTCTAGTCGGCAGTGGTCTACTCCTCTCTATACAAAGAACTACTCACTGCATTGAACTACTCACTAGTCGGCAGTAGTCTACTCCTCTCTATACAAAGAACTACTCACTGTATTGAACTACTCACTAGTCGACAGTAGTCTACTCTCTATACAAAGAACTACTCACTGCATTGAACTACTCACTAGTCGGCAGTGGTCTACTCCTCTCCATACAAAGCACTACTCACTGCATTGAACTACTCACTAGTCGACAGTAGTCTACTCCTCTCCATACAAAGAACTACTCACTGCATTGAACTACTCACTAGTCGACAGTGGTCTACTCCTCTCCATACAAAGAACTACTCACTGCATTGAACTACTTTCTAGTAGGCAGTTGTCTACTCACTGCATTCAGCTCTTTTATAAATATGTCATGAAAAACACGACATACAACTTTTGTATTGGTTGATGGCTTACCATATGTATATTCCAACATTCTTGCACTTTTCCAAATATATATTCCTATTTATATATTTATATTTGTGATTTATGATGCAGTCTAAGCTCAAGCCTTCTTTCGGTGGTTGGCATGGTAAATGATGTCTGGCTGGCATTTGATTATCATTTTGAACAAGGACTTTGTTCATAATTGAGAAAGATGGACATCTACTTATCACTGTTTGTGACTCTCCAAACTAGTCATAACAATGGATTGTTTTCATACATCCATGTGAAATACCCTTAAAGTATGGAGTTCTGATGGTAGGGATGTGTCTCACCTCATATTGCCAAAACTCAACGAAAGAGCTTACTGATAGTAAATATTCTTTTATTTGAAATTTCATATTCTGTAAGGGATATCATTTATTTATTAACTGTCTCAGTACATAACTATTTCATATCCTAGTACAGTACTGTTTTTATGCTAAGAGATTGCTAAGCACACCAGATTGCAGCTCTTGACACCAAGAAGTTAAATAATCACTCAAGATTCTAATGAAAATATATATTTTTGGAAGTTAATAATTGTTATATGTTGATAACTATTAGATAATATAAATACAACCTGTTCGAGGTACAGAATGAATAAATAAGTAGTCATTGAACTCAATATTGCTAATGTAACAACATTTCTCTAACTGACTTTGAGCAGTTATCGGCTGAAAGTCGTTTAGCAATCAGTTTATAAAGGGAATTAGTGAAAATATATTGTTGTGTTTGGTACATTAACGCATCACATAATTTTGTTCTAAATTGAATAGTATATTTAGTATTTTAGTATGAATGATTTGTACAAAAATGATGCATGATTGACTTTCCCATCTCAAATCTCGTCTTTTATGCAGATTCATTATAAGAGGTATAAGGACATTCCCCACCCGGACATTCCCCACCCGGACATTCCCCACCTAGGACATTCCCCACCCAGACATTTCCCACCCACCATCATTCCCACCCCTCAGCCCCCATATACCATTTTCTATTTCCTCAGTGACATTACACATATACACAACTGTTAAATATTTCCACATGCAGGATCGTAGCCGATTTGCTCATTTAGAGTTTACATGACCGAGTCAATATTTAGGTGAACACATTCTCACCTTTAACAAAGGGACCTATTCTTACCTAAGACGTGAAAAGCTGTTAATTTGCTCAATGTGAGCAACTTTGAGTTGGTCACGGTAACGTATCTGATTGGTTTATAGTGTCATGTGACCTCTGTCCATGAGTTAATCTTGAATATAATTTTCATTGGTCAGCATTATCACATGATCTTTTTGGAGCAGATCTTTTGTACATATTTGATTGGTCTCTTTATCACATGATTACTTTGGAGCAGATCATAGGAAATTACAATTGTTTATGCATTGAGCAAATCAAGAGTTATTTCAAAATTGGGAATAAAGAAAATACCTTTATTCTATTTAATTAAGTTTAATTGCAAAATGAAATATCAATGTTATTATAAGTTATAAGATACAATATATAGCTCAACTTAAGCTACTAAGCAGTTAAGATTTCTATGGAAATAGAGTCATAAACTAAGTGGGTGGGAAATGTCCTAGGTGGGGAATGTCCGGGTGGGGAATGTCCGGGTGGGGAATGTCCGGGTGGGGAATGTCCTAGAACCATTATAAGATGTTAATAAACTTTAAGACATATGTGAATTGAAAAAGCCCCTTATACATTTCGATTTATGTCAATTACCAAATTAATGTTGTCGGTTTCCTGGTCAATGAAAATATACAAAAAGGTCAGTTTTTAATAAATTGTTTTACTAAATATATTAGAAACAATATAACAATTTTAAAAACACTTTAAGAACAGTACAATTATCCTTTCCGTAAGTTTCGTGAGATTTGCTTTACTTGTGAATTGAAATGTTTCAGACACAATGGCATTGGACGTTATAAATGATAATATTACCTGATAACATTCAAGTCACATTTATTTCAATGTAATTTACCTTAATGTGAAATTCCCCATTTATTGAATTAGTAATTACACAGGGTGAGAGTAGGGGAATGTAACGTTTAATCTTATATGATAGTATTGATTAATAAACAAAAATAAATGATACAAATCATAAAATGTCAATCAATGTTTTGTGTATGCAACACTAAGATTAATGATAAATGTAATAATATAGACTATATCACAGCAAAAAAGCATACATAGTGATCAGAGATGATGTGGGCTGGCACATATACATCAAATATTTCTGTGTACGATTTGTACTCTCGCTTATGTTTACGTAGATAAAGTCACATTCGATTCGTATTCTCGCATAACAAATTTGGAAAGGTGGCGCATCAAACTTTGCACATTTCCTTCTTTTAGCATTTCACAAATTAAATAGTCTGACTGTAAATCTCAACATTTGGTGAGATTTACGGCCAGGTATTTGATATTTGGGGGATGGATAAATATAAATATCATTTTCATAAAGGGAATTGCATGCAATTTTTTTAAAGACTTGTCAACTGTACACACCTTATTTTTTGACTATTCACCATTAGTGCACCATCTAGAATAGGGTATAAATGTCCATCATTGCAATATTCACTTTTTAATTGACTCTACCGACTAGCTTGCGCCCAATTCCAAACCATTTCCGGGGGGTGTGTATTTGATTGACCCATCCTTGGAGTTTGATTTGAGATTTGGGCATGATATCTTCTTAGATAATCAACACCAGCTCTTTGCTTAAAGTAGAGCTTGTTCTTATCAATTCTACTTTTGACATTATCAATAAAGGTGTGTTTAGATGAAGGAATTCCCCTTTTCCAATTTCGATGTGCGTACCCAAATGCAGGGTGTCGTTGGTAACTCCTCTGTGGAGTGAATGAACTTTCTGAACTCATAGAAGATGTGCTTTCAGCCTTAGATGATTTGTCGGTTCCAGTAATGTCATCGTTGTTCAAATATAGATCAGTCATCATTCCAGAGTTTGCTTTACACCACCTATAATATCATAGAATCAAATAAAAAGAATGTGTATATATAATTGATTTCATTATTTTTCCATTGATGATTTTTGTAGACTCATCTGGAATTCAAATTAATCTGTAATTTTTCATCTGGTGTGTGCTCAAAATCAACGTAATCTGTGCATATTTATAAATCTTTGCTTGTTATGGTTATTTGTGACAAGATTATTATAGATATTCTCTTCAAACTTCTTCCAGACACATTGAATTCAATCAAAACTGATTTGACATTGCCGAGATATAGATAATATGTACTATGATTGCTCCATACCCTCCTGTTATATGTCTGTAAATTGCTGCCACCATGCAGAAACATATGAACACAACAACACAGGTTACTATTATCACAATATCAACATCAGATGGCACCACTGGCGTTTCACAACGACTTCCTATGAAATTTGAAGAGCAACTGAAATAGCAGACGTAAAATTGAGCATTCTTCAATTGTTGTAATAAAACATTGTTGTAATAAGACATTTTCAATTCGAAGTTTTTGCATCAATATCTTTGGAAATATATATATAGATACGGATGATGAAGGTTATATGTGTATAAAAACTGACGTGTAGGATTTTTGAGAAGAAATAGATGAGTTTGAGACAAGGTCAAGAAGACAAAAGTGCGGGAAATAGCAGACAACATTTGGGTACCTTTGTTTGACTGATATTTGGTTATTTGTTTGTTTCTTTTACATCACTTTCAACATTATTTCAGTCATTTCGTGATGTGACCTACTTGTAGCAGATATTGTGCTGCCTCACTGAATTGGCATGTTGCAGGTCCTTGACATGACAACCCACCCAGTCACAGATTTACAAGGACAACAGGTTAACCCTTTGGCACGGGCCTCAGCTCATACGGGAAATTGTATCATGAGTTCAATCTCGGCACGGCCGAACTCGATCGCACTCACAACCTTTGGATCACCACAGAGGAGCTGGTGCTAATAAGCTGGCACTCTAAGCAACTGCGCCACGGCCTGTGGCCTGATATTTGGGCATATCATCAGTGGAGATCAGGTACCACTGTATTCTTCTTAGGGTATTGTCACAACGAAGGAATGTAAGGTGTGTGGGATATTAAAATCTTTAGTTTTTCTTGCTTTTTCTGGAGATGAAGATAGTACTATTTGTTCCAGTTATTAACAGCCACTAATCGTTTTTGTGATTTATAGGTTTGGAGGTCTGGAACAGAATGACGAAGAAAGAAAAGTGTTAGTCATAGTAATTGGAGGATGTTGGTTGTTTAGGTTTAGAATCAGTGGGAATAGAAAAGTTGGCAGTGAGGGAGTTGGGAGGTATGAAGGTGTGGAAGATCACCAGGTACTCACATGGAGGACATCTTTAGCCTCTAGTTGTGATGGTTAGGTTTTACTGGGATATTAGAGTTTTTAAGTTGAAGTTGACAGTGCAGAGGGTGGTAATTAGATAGCACCGGGCGGTCAGCATGAGTGCTACTCACAGATTAGAGAGAGTGTATGTTGGATCTCCTCTCTAGCTGTGTAGCCATGCTGCGTGGGCTCATAGACTTTAAACTTCGAGTAAGTTGATCATGAGGCCAACCTTGAGCATCTATGAATATATCTAGTGCAATGCAAAAACTGGCACATAAACTGACCACTGAACACTGATTACTTGCGCTCGATTCTGTGGGCAAATTTATAGCTTTGGTGGCAGGGACTGATATGATAGAGAAGTCCTGCTATGGAGGGTATATTTGACATATCAGTCATGATGGAAATCAACAGGTCACATGTCACCTGTATGAGTAATTTCTCTGTTTTCCAGTGAGATCAGCCAACAATGCATGTGCTCACATGTGCAAAGATCACCTCTTTGGAATGGTGTCAATTCCTCCAAAATAGTTCTCTCATCAGCGAGAATGAGTGCATGTAACGGGTTTATAGTAGTGGGAGGAGCGGACGTCCAGAAAGCACCCTGCAGAGCACTTTCAGTAGCATTCAATATTGGCCGATTTCTACTTCCATTCACCAAATCAACCACACAGAATGCCATTTTTAAAAAATTATCAAAATGTTATACCCCAATTGACTCTACATTCAATATATTTTTTATTATATTTTTTTTTAATCATTTCTATTCATGACTAATTTTCTCATATTTTTCAGGGAATATTTCTTCTTTTTTAGGTATTATTATGATAAGAGCAACTTATTGCTGATTATTTTCTGAAATTAGATTAATATCTAATTTATCTAATATCTCAAAAATAAATGTGAGGTCAAATTAAAGTCCGTCAATTTGTCACTTTTGTAACCCTACTGATTTAAGCTATTTTTAATCATTTTAGCTTCATAATAAATCTTGAAATTGACAGACTTTTTTTTCAATTTATTTTTAGTATTAATGTGTTTTTCTGTGCAGTATTCTATATATTTTCATAAACTAACCCCCAATAAGCTGGCATTTGTATATTATTTAAAAAAAACTTAGTATTATAGTATTTTCCTCTGTTTTCCCTTATAGATTGACCACAAAACTATAAATTACTCTCAAATTGTTAATTATAAACCGATTTTGATGAATAAGGACTCTACGAGCTTGTATTTGAAAGATGTAGATGATAAGATAAAAAAACATGTAGATAATTTCGTGGAAATAGGCTTTCCATTTTCAAGGTCATTGAAAGGTCACTTCAAGGTCACTGACAATATTTGATCAAAATAGCCTAAGAAGGTTGACATTCGATCACATATCATTTGTTGATGTATTCTGAGTAGTAAAAAAGTTATACCCCTATGTCTGCCATTTCTAGTGATGTAGTTTCAGTTGTTTGAACCCTATTAACAATATAGAATTAGGCTCATCACAATTTAAAAAAGAAATATGTGTAGTAATAATGCTCAGATATGTGTGCAGTGATTTGCCCTCTATTTTAGACATGTGAAAGTGACCACAGGCCCCACTAATCTGAGTACTAATCTCAGCAAGCGAGCATTCTCAGCATGATGCCAGATCACATTTTTAATCTCTACTGATGGTACCCAGACCTGAGACTTTCCTCTTTTTGTCAGGTATATTGGTTTTAGGGAAAAACACGTAATGTAATCTCAGCTGCAGTATGGGCTATAGACAAGCTTAACCAGCAAAAGTCAAGTATCTCAAATGAGGAAGGAAACATTTTGGCCTTGTTGGCCATTTATTCACCTACGCTCCAATCTTTGCATTTCTAGTAAGGCGAAATTTCGCCCGTTTTGTGTTATTTCACCCTTCCTTTGCAATATATCACCCTTCTTTTGCATAAATTTGCCCTTCATTTTTTCCTTCCTTGCATCACCCGAATAATCAATTGTACTATGCCATGAAAATTGAGGGGAGCAGGGCGAGTATTTTATTTTCTAGAGTCCCCCCCCCCCCCCCCGTTAAAAATCATAAATATGTCACTGTTATTATACTACAATTACATACTTGCACGTCAGTTGCAAATCATCCACTACACAGTTTCCCCCATGCTGGCACAGCCCTTCTGCCTCCCAAATATCGCATGGGCTTGCAACAGAAACTGAGATAATAAACAAAATAATAGAATTTGGAAACATGGGATTGCCATATGTGTAAGAAGTAAATGCCAAATGCTAATAATTGGAAACAAAATAAAGAAGGTCTACAATTAGAAATAAAACAGTTTGTTTACCTGCATCTCCCATGTCATTAATATAGGCAATTTCTGATATGTCAATAGCTTCTCCTCCTATTATGAGTGAGCCACTGTTCAAAACAGCTCCCACCAGATCTGCTTTACTTTCTGTTGTCAGTGGATTAGTTTCCACCAGATGCCTTGCCACAATACTACCCTTACTGTAACATAAGTAAGAAATATGAATGCATCTTGAATATTGCCAGAAATGGGAAAATTGATTTTTATTTAATAAATAAACATGATTACTTACTTAAAGGATATGATCTCCACCTTTTTAAAACCAGCTACATTCTTGTAGACCACTGTAAGCTGAGTATAAGAAGATTAATATTTATATAAATATGCAGGCCATATGGTGCAATAATTAAAGTAGACAATGAATAAAGAAGATTAATATCTTACTAACACTTTGTGTAATATTGTCTTTCAGTTGAATGGTTTCATTGTTGTTTAGATCTCTGTAGATCGCTTTAAATTCCATTTTTATCTTGACTTTTAATTCAACAACTTTATTGTCTGCAAATGACAAAATTTAGAGAGGTCAAACACATGTCCATAAGGGGGACCAACAAAATGGAGGAGGAGGGGGTTACTTCTGCTGCTGTAAGTAGGGCTGCTTCAGATAGGAGCCCATATACTGGGAGTCTTGTCTACCCCATACACTAGTGTCTGCCAAATGGGATACAGGCATCTGCCACTGATGAGTAGAAGTAATTACTACCAAAATCACTACCAAGTTGAATAATATATTTACTAGAAATCTGAGACATTGAACATGAAATGAGTAGTACAAGATTTATATTGCAGTGGATACATAGCATGTCCACCGCCCTTTGGCATAGGGTAATAAATATTGACACTCCTTAAAGCATTCATGAAATTAGGTTTGCAATCACTTTTTCCTAGCATAATAGAAATGTTTACACCTCAGACTTTGCAATCAAAAGTTATTACCCATCAGATTTCCCCTACATAAATTTCTAAAATCCAAATCATCCATTGGACACTTTGTCAAGAAATTTTGTTCAGCTGACCAGTGATTTTGTTAGTAAAGCCTTGCTTACAGAGCCCTGTTTGTCCACTAATGTTTGTCCAATGGTACAAGCCTAACACCCTGACTCACCACAATACAGGTCACATGACTGTATACATGTGGCCACCTGGTGGTCAAAAGAGTATAGACAGTACTTGGCACTTTAAGCAAAGCACAATAACCATGGTCAGTGTATTTTGGTTGATTTTAGTGCGATAACTTACTTGTATCACAGGTCATATTAGCCATATATCATTTAAGCATACCCCAAATCTCTGTAAAATTGCCTGTGACCTTTGTGGTTTCATGAATGCTTTAAGTGACCCTCTCTGCCCCTGAATCTAAAGCAGCACATTGAGAATTATAATATGGAGACACTTTCAAAGAGAAAAATACTGTGACTCTAGCATTTTTATTCAATATATATATATATATATATATATATATATATATATATATATATATATATATATATATATATATATACTAGGACATCAGTTCTCTTAATTAGAAAGAAGTCTCTTAATTTAAGTTGCGTACTAATAATGTTATGCAGCGTCTTGTTAGAGCGGCTTATTCTCCATTAGAATCAATGGTACTCTCTTCGGAAAATGTTTTTCATATACAGCACATGAAAATAGAATGAGTGAAATTGCCAATGGATGGGAAGGACATTAGGGGCTAAAAAGTTGGTTATAGCTGTCTTATAGAACATTAAAAGTCACATGACAAGAAAATTGTGAAAATGTTTATATTGAGCCATAATATATTACAATACATGGACATTGCATTTCAACATGTTTTACACATTTTTATAAATGGAGTACAGAATTATAGTGGATCAAAGTGATTTGCAGGACACGCCCCTTTTTATGTGGGTCAAATCAGGGCTGCTGAGATTTTGCCGGAAGTGACGCATGTTCGCCCTTCATGTTCAAAACAAACCACTCCAAGCCAGTGAAAGTCTGGAGGGATTGTAATTTATAAGTAATAACAAGAGTGTTGATAACATCTTTGAACCACTGGTGGCCTAATTAGCACATGTGGATAGTAGGTCAGATCATGTTTCACATCATAGTCACTTGGATTCTGCCTGTAGTGATGGGGAAGACAGGAATACAGCCAGCCTCCCAGTTGGGTTTGGCAAACTTACATCTGCCTATTGAGATTATTCAGATCCCTCAAGGGACTGAACTATTCTTTATCATAACATTATGGTCAAAGTCATTTCCTTGTTGAGAAAGAAATGTTGAAATCTCAAAGTTTAGTATCATTTTTACAGAATTTCTATTTTCATTCAAAATTCCTTTGTCTGTTTGAATATAAATACTGATATATGATTTAGTTGGGTACCCACTGACATGCAATGACAGACATTAAAAAAATACCAAACTAAACATTTCAAATGGCCATTGAAATACAACTGCAATGCATAAATGATATATAACCAGACCTCAAAATTTAGAAGTCAAAATAATTTCCAGCAATGAAACAGATCTAAAAATATGTGTCGAATGCTTTCAAAACTTTTTTTTCAACTATGTCATACAAAGTTTAGCTCAACATTACTGAATATGAATAATATTCAACCAATTGATATTGTTACTGGTCATTGGTTAACAAATAAATAAATAAATTTTCAGTGTAAAAAAATATGGAAATATCAACTCAAAATAATTCATAGATATTTTAAAAGTGTCATCTCAATGTTCCATTTACAGTTTGAAAACCCTTAAACTTCATTCCATGATGTTTTGGGCTAGCTAATAAGTGTCTTGAAACTGATAAGAGTAGAGCAGGCCATATTTCAGACACTATACCCAATTAAGTCATGTTTGTTTATTTTCTTGAATTAAAGTAGGGATTGTGGGATGGGAAGCTGATGTAAATGCAAGTCTCTATTTTACAGCCTTAAGTTTTGCCATTAATCATATTTTCAATGGATGTTATTTGTGTAGAAGTAAGGACATCAGGTGTTATACATGTACAGACATAGGAGGAATATGTGTGCAGGAGATGCATGCGGGGCGCAATGACGTAGGCAGCCTGCTGACCCAGTTCTAGGTCAAGGGAGTAGGTTAATTACCCTGGGGGTTCAAAGATCTTGGATTATAGTTAAACTAAACATCAGACTGCAGAAAAAATTGTCAGATGTTTCTCAGAGGTATGAAATCTAAAGATTTACCACTTAAAAAAATTCTTGTCATATGACTTTTAAAGAATTCATGAAATTGGAGAGGTCACAGGCAATTTTACAAAGATTTAGGGTATTTTTAAATGATATATGGCCACGAAATTGCGATACCACTAGCTAGTAACATGTATACAGGAATATGACCTCTTGTGTGTTCTATAAGGGTATTAGGCCTGTACCAATAGACAACCATATAAGGACAAACATGCCTCTGTAGGCCAAATCACTCCATTGTCCCAATTTGAAGGTGTCCCATTGTTAGCAACGGTTTACTAAGCAGGCGTTTGCACTTAGATCACTGGTCAGCTGATTTTATTGAGGGAGCAATATGATGGGTAATAACATTTTATCACAAAATTTGGGGTGTAAAGTTTATATTATTTTGCAAGAAAAAAGTGCTTGACAATATTATTGTATGAATGCTCTAAGTATTCACTTTAAGATTTTCGCACAGATAATCTAATAGTATACTTTACCCTTTTTTATGATGCATGTTCTATTATTGGCGGCCAGTAAGAAACCATTAAGGCATTCACAAGAGTGTCCCCCTTCTTCATTGACGCATGTGTGGCTGCATCCATGGTCTACGTCGGAGTCACACTCATTTATGTCTACAATATCATAAACTAATTTCAAAACCAGTCAACGCCTTTTGACAAGCCTTGAAACGCGACAATGCACTCTGAAGCAAAGGGAAAATACAACAAAATAAAATAAACAACAAAAGACACCTCACAGTGCAAAAAAGTGGTCAAACCATGCTGACCACAGAAAGGCCAAATTACAACCCATAGGAAATGACTATATCAAATACGCCCCATGAGGACACCAATGGAGACCATAAGCACAAACGAAGGCAATAAAAATACAGTATCTTAAAATGATTTAAGAAATCTCTTCATTTAAGTGCATAATAAAGGAGCGTATGTCAGTGACTGTGTATTACCTTCAGCTAAATTCACATTTAAGTTCCTTTTTAAGACTTTAAGGTACCTATCCAATGTTTGAATCTGATCATATTCAAGGGAACAACTGTTTTCAAACGGACCACTTAATATTTCACAACTGTTCCTGCCAATATTGGTGAATAGGTACCTTGATAATAAGTATTTATGACCTTATATTTGAATGATATCAACTATAAGGCATGGTAATAGAGGTAGTAAGACGATTTGAACGGGTTGCAATTTTACCGATGTTATGCAGAGTGATTTGCTAATTTGTCGACATGTTGTTGAAATTGTAATACGCTTATGTTTAAATGCCAACTATCAAGGCAAAATATGAAAAACAGAAAAAGGATACTCTTCCCTTGGGTAAAATCAAATTGTTGCCATTACCTTGAAGGACGTTTTCACGTCTGGGATATATGTTTGGTTGCAAAATATCCAGGATGGGCAATAAGCGTAGCCCACCCCTTAGATTTTAGGCATTTGTTTAAATCTGGAAATGTATGCATTGGCTTATTCCAAAGGTAAAGCCATTGTGCGTGTCACGGGCCCACTCATCATTCCTCACTACATATATATTCTAAGACTATTATATATATCATTAAACATATAAGACATTTTGATAGAACTTTAACTATCAGAAGTGATTTTGTTAATATGTTTTGTGTATTCTAACCTGAATGAATGGCTGGTGCAACATAATATATTCGCTAAGATGTGTATAAAAGCGAATGGCTATTACTATAATTTGGTTGCGGTCTCTGGCATATGTCGGTCCTCCTGATATAGTATAAGCACTAATTTAGTTGTTGAAGTTGGGCTGGCTTAAATTTAATAAAGGTATCGGTTAGGGATATTTTGATAAATTCAGGATATCGCCATAATATGGCAAGAAAGTATATGTAAATAAAATATAAATGATTAAGATGTTCTCCTAGTTTATAGTTTAATGATATAAATCTTTGGAATATTTGACTGTGATGGTCACCTGCCCATTACATTGAGGTCAAATACAACTGCCGGAACTGAAAATACATTTATGAATAATTGACAGTGTTAACATGATCCCAATCTATTAACAATTATGCAATAAATGCAATTCAAATAAATATAAACCTACATGTATATAGCGGTCTTCAACAAATAATACTTAATGGTTGGCACCAAGTGAATGGTTCCAGCCATTGAAACAAAATGAAACATGAAATCACAAAAAACTGAACAGAGAAAACGAAACATTAAATCACATTGTCGAAATTTGAAAGCACCCTATTGCTGCATGTCTTCTAAAACAGATAACTATATCAAGTAAAGGTTCCAACCTCTGCATCCTTTACTCTTGAGGCTTTTTATGAATCCTGCCCCACATATACAAGCATAGCTGCCATCACTATTGTGGCAATGTTGAGGACAGTCATTTGTAGCGCCATTCATGCATTCATCTATATCTGTAAATCATAAAAAAACGGGATAGGAATAAGGTCGAAAGTATGATACAGGCATATGCTCTGTGTATGTATAGGTAATTCATACATCTAGCATAACATTGACAATTGTAATTATATCCTGCTTTCTTTTACAAAACATAGATTATAATTTGTGTTGCAATAAATTGATCAAACCTTGACAAATATACTGTTGTGTCGTATTAAGCTGATATCCTGCTGCGCAACCGCATTGGTAGCTTCCGTCGAGGTTCTGACACTGTGCTAATCCACAGGGGTTTGATTCACACTCATCATCGTCTGAATCAATTGCAATTAATCGATTGTCAGATTTAATACAGTCAGAAAAAGTATAAAATAGTTCAACATCTCAGTGCTGTGTTGCTATCAATTTAAAAAAAGAATGAGTTGTGTTTTATAAATTGCAGCTCTTTAAAGAATTATTGTAGTATTTTTTAAATGGCAACCAGAAACCTATTGTACTATAATGTAATGTTAATAGTGTGACAGACCTAGACATGTCACCAAATCCTCTCCCATAGTATATCCTTGGTCACATGAACAACTAAATGAGCCATATGAGTTGTTACAGTTTTTGCTTTGACTGCAGGGATTTTCTTCCAATAAACACTCCTCAATATCTAAAGCCATTACAAAAAAAACTGAGTGAACTAGGTGAATCACATCAATTTTCAAACAAAGTTGATGAGTTGTGCATTCAAAATAATCACTAGAATATTTAATATACATCACATAGCTCTTTTATAAGGTGCCAATCACTATATATAGAACCATACCGACACAGTGTCCTAATGTGTCATTCATTTGATACCCTTCAATGCATTGACACGTATATGAACCATCTGTGTTGACACAACTTGCTTTCTCTTCACAAGGCTTGGCTACACATTCATCAATGTCCAGCTCACACCGTTCCCCCTTCCAACCTTCTTTACAAACACATCCAGTAGTCCTGTTGCACATTGTGGCTTGTGGCCCACACGAGCACTGATTTTTACAGTTTGGTCCCCAATGATAAGGGTCACATTCTAAAACATTTTTAATGAATGAATATGTTAAATATAAAACATGATGCATTAGTCAGCCTGACCGTATATATACTATTATATATTATAAATATATATATATATATATATATATATATATATATATATATATATATATATATATATATATATATATATATATATATATATATATATATATATATATATATATATATATATATATATATATATATATATATATATATATATATATATATTACGTAAATTCCATGATAAGCAGATATGGAATGAATGTTCTACCTTTACAGATTCTGCCATCAATCAACTCGCTACCTGGACGACAGGAGCAGGTATATGAACCGTTTAGATTGTGGCATAGCTGACTACATCTGTGCGACCCATCTGCACATTCATTAATATCTGAAATACACAAACATGCATTACACCCACATACTAACACTACATCTACCATTTGATAAACTTCACTTTCCTTTAGTCAAAATGCAATAACTCATATCACGGGACAATTACGGGACACCATGACAAATTTTAAATACAATTTTTAATACTAAACTGTGAATTTTCAGCATATAAAGATTAGAAAAAAATCAATTTAGCCTGAAGTTGAAATAACACCAGAAATTGGATATTTGTAATTATTATTATGTGTGAGTATTTTATTTACCTATGCATTCAGTATTGTCGGCTTTAAATCCTCTTTTACAAATACAGTACTCTTCTTTGGCTGCCTTGTCAACAACACATTGGAATTCGCAGTCCAGTGAACATGAAGTAGTTTTTGGTGCTAAAATAATATACCATCACCCGAAAATTGAACCAGAAATGTTTTATAGATATAAAAGCCATGGCATTGGAAATTTGTTCTTGGTATTAAAATATTTTCTGATAGAAAATTGACAAAATAAAAATCAGATAGACATTGCCAAGCATAATTCAAATGTATATCAGTTACAGTTAGGGATAACTTCCATACTGCTCGTACTAACCTTCACATTTGTTATTAGATATTGTAAATCCTTCTAAACAGGAACAAGTAAAATAGCCAATTGTATTGGTACAGTTTTGTTCACAATCATCTAATTGCAACGAACATTCATCAATATCTGAAACATGTTATACAAAATAATCAAATAAAATCATATAAATATATCTGTTTCACATATGTATTATAAGAGCAATAAAATATTTTTCAGTAAGCAATTTACAAGTTGATTCCAGCCAAAACCAAATATGGGAGACAAACGTACTATGGAAATAATCACATAAACTCATATGAATATCATTGTATAAGTAAAGCTCACCTTGACAGTCATTGCCCCTTGATTTGAAACCAGAGTTGCATGAACATTCATAACTTCCAATGTTGTTCGAACAAACCTGAGCACATAAGGTTGCATTTCTACATTCGTCAACATCTGCAATAACCCATATCAACTTAAATTGATCATTTCACATAATTTAGCTAAGTAAATTGGTTGTTCTGGCCTATTCCGAGGGGTACTGATTGTGACCCAAGTTGTAACAAGTACAAGTGGATTAAAAATGGGCATGATGTATGATTATGCACAATATCCACAAACTTGACTGTCCATTTAAGCAGGCTCTCTTGTGGAAACACTGAATGCAAAAATCGCTGACTTTTTCCACATATTCATGCTATCATCTGACAAATACTTTATTCAACACAGAAATCGTGTCAAATTAAAATTGTGAAAATGGCTCACTGTAAACAGTTCACAACTCACTGTAAACAGTAGCACATGGTTAATTGGCAAGAGGTGGATGGGGTTGATGCTGAGTTATTTATTGCCTTTTCAATATGTTTGCAAATCTTTTATGAACCCCTTATGAACATTTTGATGCCGTGGTGGTCCGTACAGAGCATGATGAGGGGGCCTGAGTCAATTCTTGTTTAAGATGTTGGATGAATTTGTTTTTGACCCCAAGTACCTTCAATTTATCATTTATTAATTGGCCTCTGCGTAGGGAGCTTGATTTTTTAAATATAAATTGTTGAAACAAAAAGATTACACCAAGTGTTGTCATAATATTGTCTTACCGACACATGCTCCTTGTGAATCTTTCATGAAACCTGGGGGGCATTTACCACACTTGTAAGCGATACGTTCCTCATTATGAGTTTTTGCATCCATGTCTATGCACTCAACTGTCACATCTTTATCCGCCACATTGCATGGGTTCCCTATGCAACCATCAAAGTCTTCTGAACAATCTGATCCTAGAGGTAAAATATTACAAATGTTTAAATATTAAATATTACATGCTTAAATGTTTAAAATGTGTTGGTCTATTCAAAATTGCATATTCACACATTGAGTGCATACTAAAACTCTCTTTAAAAATGTCGAATATGAAGCATTCACCTGTATATCCATTATGACATTCACATTCCGCAACCAGAAACTGTGGGACACTTTCATTTTTCACTGCTGTTTCAAAGCGACAAATTCCATGTTGTGGGCACTGCTTTGGGCATACTGCTATCTCTAAATCTACATATGGAGACACGCCTTGTTTCGAATCAACAGCTACAAATCTGAAAATGTTATTTGAATCAATCCAACCTTCTCGTCTTGGATCATTTCTGAAATATTGGTCATACATAACGTGGAAATCTAAAAACAGCTAGGATTTACCTTATATGGATGGGTGTAAAATCTACAGTAATGTTGAACTTTGTAGATGGTAATTCTGACAAATCATTTTTAATGACATCAACAGCATAAACAGTCACTGTCTGACTGTCACGATCATACGCCTCTATATCAATGGATAGTGTGTCTCCCTCTCGAACATTGTGTCTCTTGGTAACATTTACAACCGGATCTTCATTACCTGTAAATGCATATTATAAATTCAATTATACAATTGCTTTACATCTGTTTAAGATAAGTACATTTCAAATATAAGCTTGATTTTACATTTGGATTTCAAATATAATAGGAAATAATCTTTTCCATATCTCTATCAAAGATTTCTTGTACATATCACATATTTTTTTCAAATGCATTGGTTACTTAATGTGGCAAAGGTACTGCATATAATTTAATGTCAACTACTGTGTGTTCTATAAAATCAAAATATATTTTCCTACAATTTAACTCTTTTCTTTTTGTACATACTATTTGCTAAAATTCGAGAAAATCCACTTCACATGATTATAATTAATGACTGATTATAACTAAACACACATACTCAGTGTACTATTTATCTCATCATTTGAATTTCCTTGCTGAAGAGTAGCTTTGCCAGTTTGTGCACTTAAAGTTACAGATATGTCGTACATGCATTGTTGGTTCACACTGAATTGTGGGTTGCCTGTAGAGCCTCGTTTTCCCCCACAAATCTCCATTGCCTCATTCTCGATTTCCACATCAGGGAAATGTGCATCATTTGTGGGATAATAGTTATTTGTGTTTATTATCAATGAAGTGATATAGCTGGTCTCTATTATAGAATCAACATCATTCCGTTTCCCTACAAAAAATACAAATCTATTTCAAAACTTTTTCTTATACTTGATTCAATATACTTATTATTTCAATTTCTACATCAAGGAATTGGTTATTTTTTGCTATCAATGACAAGATATGATTTCATGGTCAGGTGCACATGGAAAGAATGCAAACAGAAACTAAGTGGTTCATCCATGCTGACCTTTTGCTGCTTTCTGGGCATTATATTTAACTAAGCGATGGTCGTGGGTTTAATTCTTGGCCATAACGAAATTGAATTCATGTTACACTGAGATTCCCGTATCAGCTGTGAACAAACGGGTTGTCATGTCAAGGACCTGCGACATGACAATTCAGTGAGGCAGCACTCTACCTGCTGCAAGTAGTTCTCATTATAAAATGGCTGATGGCTGAAATAATATTGAAAGAGATGTATTTGTTTGTTTGTTTGTTGTTTTACATCACTTTCAACATTATTTCAGTCATTTCGTGATGAGACCTACTTGTAGCAGATATAGTGCTGCCTCACTGAATTGTCATGTCGCAGGTCCTTGACATGACAACCCACCCGGTCACAGATTTACAAGGACAACGGGTTAACCCTTTGGCACGGGCCTCAGCTCATGTGTGAAATTGTATCATGAGTTCAATCTCGGCACGGCCGGGGTTCGAACCCACGACCTTTGGATCACCACAGAGGAACTGGTGCTAATAAGCTGGCGCTCTAACCAACTGCGCCACGGCCCGTGGCTTGAAAGAGATGTAAAATCCCAAACAAACAGGAACTACTAGTACTCCACCCCTGTGCACTTTATAATTGAAATTCATGCTGATTGTTTATGAGCACCACTATAAATAAGATTGTCATTACTTACGTTAAACGAAACCATCGTTTTACTGATGAAATAAATATTAAAATTGTAAATGTAAATGAAACTTTACATGATTCACCATTTTATAAAGAACGCATATAAAACCTTTGCCACACATTCCCTGTCTCTCTTTACACGAAGAATATTAACTATTTATAACCTGCTGCATTAGTTCAGGCACCCTACATCAGTGAGTCCAGTTAACAATATGGTACAGCAAAAGAAAATAGGACTGCAACATGGAGTCACAGTATCATAAAACATAAATATAAAGTCATAAAAAATACTTACATTTTGATTCGAGGTAATAGTGA
Source organism: Amphiduros pacificus (assembly GCA_949316495.1). Lineage (NCBI taxonomy): Eukaryota > Metazoa > Annelida > Polychaeta > Phyllodocida > Hesionidae > Amphiduros > Amphiduros pacificus. The sequence continues at coordinate 48,494,919 of OX439001.1, read as the reverse complement.
CTATTGTTTTTATTTTGTCCCAGTAAACCATGTCCATTGGAAACATCATTGCTCCAGCTTGTAGTGATTGCCATACCACCAGAGTCGGCTTCAGCCATTAGCACAAAACCTGTTGATAAGAATTCACATGTAACTGTGACTTTATATGTGACTTTATATGGTTGTGCAGATAAAGTGACTTGCATGCAATCCTAGATGTTCATAAATAAGCACAACATTTCAAAATTTTATATATATTTTATATGCTTCATATACTGAAAGCGGAAAATATATTTAGACTATTTCGTTCATAACATACCTGATGGAAAACCAATTCTAATGGATTCGGAAGTAGCGCTTTCTATGGAAAGATTTGGTAGAACCTTTCTTGGCTCATGTGAGGAAATAAAGTCTTTCTGACTTTGCCCATTAATATGAAGAACTAAATCTGTAATAAGCAAAGCAAAAATGCTGCTGTTTGTTTAACAGTATTCTTCGCAAATACAAATATTAGATACACTCTTGCCATCGTTTGATAATCTCCCTATTCCTAAGTATTTGAGCAAAGATTTGAGATGAGAATAACTATATGTCATTGAGTTGTATTTTTTGCATTTTACTTTTCCATGAGTTGTATTTATTTTTGCCGTCTGTTATCACGTTTGACTCAAATTTATATTTACATTTTAATCTGTCATAGTCAAGATAATACAAAAAATAGTGAGGTACTGGAACGTGTCAACATATTGATGTACCTTTGTTCGTCTCAGATGTACTAATTTGAACAATATAATGCACTCTGTCAGTCCTGTCTAATACGGCTACAGCCACCAATGATGTGGCGTTCCCCAAACTTCCATCAGATGTCCGTGGGCGTTTGGTCCTTATGTCTACTTGGACATCATTGGTGTGAAATAATTGGAAGTTACCCAATCCGGCAAAGGTGAATTGTTCACCATTAAATGACCGGAAGTGAGGATCTCCATATACAAAACCTATTTAAAAGAATGTGGGTCTTCATATAAATATTGTTGTTAAAATAGTTATATTTATTCCATATTTATCCATACGAAATTCGTTCCTACCTTGACTGGGAGCCACATATTGAGAACAGTCTTGTGAAGGTCTTAACTGATAGAACTTTTCACAATTCCTTGAGGTTTCACAACATATGTCATAAGCTTTCTCATCATTACCAGCGGCCTGATCCAAAAGCGCATGGCCAGCATTTGGAGGGGTGGTATAAAGTGAACCCGAGCCTGTTCCAGTGCCATTATTGTAACAGCATATCTGAATTCCATAATAAGTTGCTTTGAACATAAACATTGAAATTCATATGTATTTAACACATCACGTTCCTATAAATAATAATGTCCGATGATGTGACCTACCTGGTATGCAGAAACCAACTTTCCCTCATTGGATATGTTTGTGGCGATCATTGAGGAAATACAATAACGATCCTTGAGCAACCGGTTTGATGATTTCTGAGATTTGTATGTGAAAGGCCAGAAGCGAATATCAGCTTTAGCTTTAGCCAGAGAACATGGGCAGGGTGGAAGCTTTGTTAATGCCAGCTGTGAAGCATCTAGGGCATCTGCATGCCAGAGCTCACATGGATCCGCAGCTGTGGTTCGACTTGTGGTAAAGAACCATATTCCTGGAACACCTTGGAAACAACAAGCGGTATTCATATGAATAAATAAACTAAATGGACTTAATACTCCGAACTCTGATCAACATATGCAACCACATATTCCTTCCCTTTCGAGTCAAGATGCTTTTCTGTATCTGTCATAGCCATGCACATGATTTCATACCAATGCTTCTAGTTAATATCACAAATGATAGCTCCATCTTCCTTCACAGCTAAGAAAATTCCATATATATATATATATATATATATATATATATATATATATATATATATATATATATATATATATATATTTGTTTTAAATAACAGACGAGCAAACAGATGGCCACTTTATTCTTACAGGCAGCTGTGACAAGGGAGATAAAATGTTATTGCAAATTAATGCGAGTTTTAAAACTCGTGTTTAAAATATCCACATTTGATTACAACTCATCTCTTTGGGAGGATGCATACATGAATGAGAAACTCAATTAATGTCTCAAAACAGTGTTTGAAATATATTCCTCCATCTTGACTAACCTGTGTTTCCAACGATGCTGTCTAAATTCCGCATTTTATCTGTCCCAGAAATATCTGGTTGAAATTGAATAATTCCCTTGTTACTTTTTCTTTTTCCAAATAAAAAGTTATATCCTGAAAATATTTTTGAAAATGTTCCAGCCCCGGATATGGAATTTTCCCCATAAAGGAAGAGAATGTAGGTCCGATTGACATTAAAGATGAATATCAATTGGAAAGTATTGGTCTGGAAAAGGAAAATACAATTTACTCTGTTAAGAGTTGTTTATACATTTCATTCAAGGAATTTCTAGAAGATTAGACTAGTGGGTACATACCAAATCACTGTGACACTGCTTCCCTTTGTCCATCGGTTGAACTCTATACCATGTTATGATTGTACAGAATTGTGCCTTAAAGGTATGGTTTGCAAATCGGCGAACATCATTGTTACAACGTTCCATCACCATTTGATGGTGAGAAGAAGAAGATGACGATGAATATATTTGACTGAACACTGCAGAACCTTGACAGCTTGGTGTTAAACGGGCAAAATATGGTGACACAATATTATTACCCTCAGGTAATTGAGTAAAAGATGTTATTTGCACTTTCGCGCCCAGCGAGGCATAGCCACCTCCGTTTATCTGGAATTGATTCATAAAGGTATATTAATGTTTCCTTTGCGATACTGTCACTGCATTTGATCTTTACTAAAAGGAGATAGCTAAATACTATACATACATATATGTCATTGAATTGGGAATCCAAAATTGGAATTCCTTGAAATGCCTTGAAGGTCTTGAATTGTATTTGGCTCGATGTTGTTTGAAATTGCTTGTCCCCAACATGAATTCCAAATGGATATAAAATATTGTCTTTCAGGTCTATTGGTAAAAACAAATAGAACATTTTGAAACAGCTGGGCAGATAGTTCAAAGCGTACTGTGACCTGATATTTAATTTGGAGTCTTTTTCTCTGAATGAAATGAAGGTAGTCCCGTCTTCAGTTATTTTATTTTAATCAACAAAATAACAATACAAACTTTAGAATTATCTAAATGTTTGGAAAGGTGTGGAGACCTCCACAAATTTTGCACAAGATTTCAAAAAATCGTTTATGTGAAATAAAGTTATCATTAATATTATCATTATTATCAATATTAGATATTTACCAACAGATTTAAATTTCAAGCTGGACAACACCAAATCTCCGGTTTTATTGCCTATGTACTTCCATTCCTTTATCTTTCCTGGTGATCCTCTTGTATGTTCGGCAGTTTGCTTACCATAAAACAAAGGTTGCGTGGAACCTGTCTTGTGGTACAATATGTGCCAAAGTCCTTGAGGTAAACCAACAATTTCATTGGTCAGTTATTAATAAAATGGACATGCAGGGGAAATTCAATGCCAAAGTAACATGGGAGGGGAGAGGGATCGGAGACAGAGCCAAAGGTATGGGGAGATGTCAGATTCAGAAGTAGAGGGGAGAGGGAAAGAGACAGAGGTATGGGAAGATGTATTGGGCGGTGAGGCAAAAGTAGGTGATGAGGGGTTGAGAGTGAGAGATGCAGGGACAGAAACACAGACAGATGCAGTGGAAGGCGGAGAGGGAGATATTTTATGAATGTGAATTCTAATTTTATGAATATGAATTATCAATATGTAAGGTTTACGGCTAATAAAACGTCGATACACTAAAAGGCGAGGTTTACTTACCACTTCCATTGTATGAAAGATAGGCCTGACCAGACTGATGAACATAGAACACATCTCCGAAACCAGCTATCTGATTCAAACCTCTTGACTGGTCGTAATAATAATAACCAATTGCCCAATCATGATACAAGAGGACCTTTGACGACGACCCGTCAAACGCAGCCACCTTGGATGGGTCAACTGGTGACATATAATTACTTTAAATACAGTGTGACAGTAAGGGAATGACTAACTATTTATATTTCAAAAGACAATATGATAAAGTAAAGACTTCATCTCACTTACATTTGCAGGTTGACTTGTTTGTGTTCGCGATTGTTGTACTTCGGTAGAAACTTGTACAATTGCAATCGTATGAACCAGGACGATTGATGCATATGTTACCGACGTCCCCACACGTTATATCATCCAAACATTCATTCACATCTGTCATAAAAAACCATCATTGGGACATATTTGTCATTTGGGTGAAATATAAACCATTAACAAATTGTAAGTTTTGCAAAAGTCCCTGCAAGTACATTGTATTATCCTAAGAGATCCAAATTTCTTTAAATACGTTGTTATAAAGTATATTTGACAGTTAAAAATATATTTCACATAGGAATTATAGTTCTTCTTTGAAATAAGAGTCCAAACCTGAGCAGGTATGGCCATCGTGGCGAAGAGTGTAGCCAGGTTCGCAGACACATCTGTAGCTTCCTTGCACATTTTCACAATTCATTTCACAGTTGCCATTATTATCAGCACATTCATCATCATCTAAATATTTCACATATATTATGTACATATGATATACATATATATAATGTTGCAATAAATCATTAATATAATGTTTTTCTAATATGATGACTCTAACAAATAATATTCACTGTTGTTCAGTATAATAATGCTAGATTATAGAGGGAACATTTCTCACCAACACATATACGCTGAACTTTGTGCATACCAAGCGGACAGTCACATGTGTAGGTACCATTAGCATTGATGCATGTATGTGAACAATTATTTGACGCTTTATTGTGGCACTCATCTATATCTGCAAAATATTGAAAATCACTATCTTGCTCCAGAAATACAAAACAAATGTTTACATAGAACATGAATAATGCCTCAGTCACATTTGCACCAGGCGCCGGCCGGGAAGTAACAATCGGCCGACTTCACAGTCTGCCGGGCGCCGGGGAGTTTATCAGCAACAATCTCAGATATGCCGTAGCTGTGGTCACATTATATATACACCGGTGCCGCACGACACTTTCTAGATGAGATGTCGAAGACGTCTGCAGGATATCCAGAAGACGTCTGTCTCATTGACAGACGTCTGTGAGATATCCTAAAGACGTCTATGTGACATCGTAGGGAGCCCGTTAGATCATCTGACGATGGCCTGTGAACACATGAAATAAAAATAATCCTATTTTCACTGCACGATGCCACCGGCAGCCCTAAGATAATCTGCCGATGTCCTTGTGGGACACTGCCGGGACCCTGCCGTGTACTTTAAGATAATATTTGCTGATAAGACATCGGTAAGTTGCAGCTAAAAGTTCCCGATGACCCGGCCGATGTCTTAAAGATGCCCAATTGTGGCCGATGATATCCCGGTGCCCGCATGGCAATCTGAACTGCCTGCCGATTTTGTAAAAAATACCCATCGGCCGGGCATCTTTACTAAAATCGGCGCAAATGTGACTGAGGCATAAGGTATGCATCAACTCCAAATTTAACGGGGGAAAATTCTGATTGATAGGAAATAAAAATTCAGTCATTTAATTTAATTTATCCCTTTGTCCAAATATTTTACAGAAAATTTGATATTTAACCTTTACCTGACCTAATATTACTGTTCATAATCATATGTAATAGATCGTATCTTTTTAAACACCCGAGAAGTGTTTACATTATATAAGACCAATTATCTCCATGCTCCCATGGCCATGGCTTAGTTGAACAGAGCTTCAGCTTATTAGCACCAGTTCTGTGATAATCCAAAGGGTGACAAAATTTCTGGTATACAAAACTGGTATACATTTTCTATTACTAAATAAAAACTAATTTCCGTGATCAATACTGTTAAACTATGATTGTTAAATGAAATTAGAATCATAAGTTACATATGAATCTGAGGTGAAGGTCAATATCGAAAACTTTCTATTTCATTAGTTTGTTATTGAATTATCTTCCAGATGAAACCTCAAACTATCCCTGCCTCAATTTAGTTGTTTAATCGTTTTTACACCAAAAACCCTCAAAGGGTATGCAGAAGTCTCATCCTGAATGCGCTAGAGCATTATATATACTTTTATATGACACGTATATCTGATAATTGGACCATAATGTTACCTCTCTTAACTAAATATATTATAGTTTATATCTTATCAACGCAAATTGGTTTCTTCCAGGCAGAGTAGTGAGAACCGTTTTTAATTACTAGGGGTTTTGTGCTCTTCGTGTTTAGTCTGGTATTGTTTCAATCATTATGTGTTCTTACTTGACAACAAACATTTTCATGCTGAAATAAACGCATCACACAGGAATGAGCACTCAGGAAAAACATTAGCATGGATTACTCTCACTCACTTTAAGGCTTGGCTCCTAATATTTGTTTTGAACATACATCATGTGTTTTAACATAGACAATTAACAATGTCAGGCTTGCAGGAACATGATTAAGCACATTTTACACCTTCTAGGAAAAGATTACATGAGGAGACCAAAAGACCTTTAAGTTATTTAATCCAACTTAATATGCATAACTCACATTGAATGGTGTTCTGCTGAGTTTAATGATTGGTGAACTTGAGCTATTTTCATAGGTCACATATAATATTGACAATTTGGTAGAATGATTCATGTAACTTGGTTAACTGTGAATTACTTCAAGGCTTAAGAGATCTTAATATACAATATGTGGATATACTTATCATTTACACATTGAATATTAAAGCTTGATATTGTCTGAAGTGCACTTAAATTTGTTTCAGCGACTTTTTGCCAAGAACAGGGTCATGGACTCCCTTTTGTTACGTTTGCCTTATAATGCCCATATTGTGATATTTATCAGGTCAAAGTGTCTGATTTTACAAAGCATTACAAATATCATCTATTGCCAGCAGACCTTTAGGTTTTATCCCCTACTTTTGGTAAAATAACATAAAAATACCAACATAATATATAATTATATCACCTATGGTACACTTCATGTGCTCATAGCCGCTCCCATTCAATCTTAATAGTATTCTCTGAACAGAAACATGTATGGTAATGTGTATATTCATCAATAATCAATTAATTCTCCTGAATGGACCTTTATCTTCAGATGACACACTTCTGAATGAATAAATATGTCATATATAAACATAATTTCTATTGCTGTTTTTTTAAATTTTAGATAAAATCGATCATTTTAAAATATTTTTACCTTGAGCCATTAACCTTAATTTGACCTTTTCATTACAAAACTCATATCGAAAATATATCAGTAATTTAATTGGTTTTTGTTTAATAACATGTTTCTTTAATATTGTTATGATGATGTCATACATGTCATACAGGTACAATATAGGGAATGAAATGTACTCCTTATGTCACTGATAATGAGGGTATAAGATCATTTCTGTACTCTAACTGTTTGCAATTTAATAATGTGATTTATATGAACATATTGATTATTTCAGTAACAAAGTTGTAATTGTAACTAAGAAGCATAGATTCCCAAGAAAAACCTTTTTTATGAATTACTTTCTTTATGAATTTTTCTTTATATTTTTTATAATAAACTGATACTATATACCATCTTTTTTCATTTACAGAAAACCTATGATGTTATCTTAATGATAGATCTGTCAATATATGTGCCATCAAGGATTTATTTTTTTCATTATGTTTCAAAACTAAAATGTTTGGAATATGTATTTTTCTTTTATAATTTTCTAATATTTTGAAGTCGGCAACTGTTATTGACAAATGCAAATCACAGTTGGCTTCCTACCCATGCATGTGTATCCATCTGATGAAAGTGTATAGCCAGGTTGGCAAGCACATTCGTATTTTCCTCCTGCTGTAGCATCGCAAATCTGCATACATTTTGCTGTCCCAGCAACACATTCATTCAAAACTGTAAAGGAAAATACAACAAACACTATTTAGCATTCAAAATCAAGATCAAAATCAAAACATATTTGAAGATTGAAAAATGTGATAATGAAAGCGATTTATTTAAAAATGAAATAGGATTTATATTTGCTTTGATGTTGCATGTTAGCTTAATTTTTTTTCTCTGACGTTCATTCACCCTCAAATAATATATGCAACAGTCAAGGTTGTATTAAAACCTAAAGAATCTTGAATGTTGCTTAGGGAGAAAAATAATTGTGAATGCTACCTGTCAGTCCATCCGGGCTGATAACATCTATTCCTGATATATTTACCACCTTATCTTTAAACTTTAATTCTTTTAACTTCATCAGGGGTTGTGTGATAAACTTTGGATTTATTTCCTCTTCCGACATGACAATAAAATGGAAATTGACACTCCCATTGCTGTAGAACAGAACATACAAATGTATAACATCCATAATATTCATAAAATCCACACCTTTCCAGCAAAGCTGTGTTGTATTTTCATGAGTATATCCTCCAGTAAGATGATAATGCTAAAGTAAGCTCCCTTATTAATTTAGCCATTTGTGAATGGGATCATAATTAAAAAACATTAGTCTGTCAGCTGACATATATGACTAATTGATAATTGAGTATAAACAGAAATATCTAGACAACAAAGAGTTATGCGGTTTTATAATGAAACTAATTGGTTTTATATCATTTCAGGTGAAAATTATTTACGCTTCAGACATAACACTCTCATACATTTTCAGTGTTCTGCAAAACTACCGAGAAGAAAGAATCTCATCACAGTACATTCTAAGGCTTGATAATTGATATTTCTATATATGAAATAAAGGTTTAATTTAATTATCATCATCATCAGAAAGAGTATGAAACTAAAATTATATTGGTCAAAATGTTTTTTTTTCTATTTTACTGAAAATCTCTTCACCATTAACACTTTGTCCAAGAGATTAAATATGTTTCCAGAAACATTGTGAGATACAATTGCACAGGCAGAGAAAGGTTCTGGTCTTTTACTTGGTATATGTGTAAAATGATTTGTTCGTTTAAACCATATTTCTCAAGGTTATCTTACCTTGAGTGTTTAATGTTGTGAAAGCAAACATATTCATTGTTCATTAACCTAAGAAGTATAGCTTTGATACCTTTGACCTATTATTTGCAATAGAATAGAATTGATAATGTGGGAGACTCATGTTTGATTAAATGGTTTGCAATTACCAACTTATAAAGTTGCTCTTCGATTCTCAGTAAACCAGAAATAGGTTGTAGAAAATCCTATTAAACAAGAAATTATAATAATGTCAATATATTCACGAATATCCTGATCCTCGTCGAATTGTAATGGTCTATTTATAGGATTTGGATTACTTAATAGCAGGGTTATTACCTCATCATATAAGGTTCACCCAAAACCAAAATAGTCTGCCTTTGTTTTTCCTGCACTGCATATGTAAGGAAATAAATAGTATTAGGAGCTATTTCAAATAACATTTTAATAGTACCTGGATGTCCAAATGTTATTCATTTTCTAAATTCTTGCTGAAAATTGAAATTGTATGAGATTTTCATGACATTTTTCACTATGAATTGGTATAAAGCCAATCAATTTCCAATTATAACACTTACTAATAGTTTCAGATATATTTGATACTCTACTGTTCATTATCCAATTCAGCCATGCATTAGAAAGTGATTTTGATTTATTTACAATATCAAATGTAATAAATATGTTTTACCTTAATTTGGTGATAGAAACCTTTTGGAAGCCTGTTAAACTGTTCTTGAGCACATTTTTCAACTGAAATAAAGTATATGTGAACATCAAGTTTGCCACAGTTGTTTGAAATATATGTATACAAATTACCCTGGCATGAAAGATTCCAGTGTGTGGATCTATTTTTGGCTAATGCTTGCAGGATTCATGCATTAATAACATTGGCTTATAACTATAGTCCACAAGACTCTTGAATCAGAGAACACCCTCTGCCATCAACCTGACTGACTGAATGAATGAATAATGGCTTAAAAACACATCAACCGTTTTGGTCATTCCGTGCCTAAAATGGTAAAAACATAAAGGTTTTGACATAATATATGATTTAAAGCTTGGTAGCTTAGTCAGCAGCATCATTTCCACGGATTCCAATGTAACTGGAAATCCAATAAAAACAAATTTCTTTACTATCCTGAGTACAGAGTCAATGGTGCTGTTTAAAGATTAAAAAAGTCACAAGACAAAGTATCAGAAAATATTAAAAATGTCCGATGTGGGGAAGTCCCCACATGACCTAAAGCTAGGTACAAAGCATGAAGTTCAGCAGAATAAATTGAGGATTTATTTGGTAGATGTTTGGAATGAATTTGATTGCTCTTGACAGCAGCTGCAGCAGCCTTGTCTTCATTGAATGTTTCTTCAATGTATATACACTGATATCCAGTGAAAATAGATTCAATTTCTTTTTATCTGTATATGTTGCATAGGTCCATGAATGTGTTTTGGGGTATTGAAATTTGGCTATTTGATTTGGACTTATATTTAAAGATTGTTTGATGCAAATGCTTAAAGTTGGTAATGAATTGTAGGTTTACTTTCAAAAAGGTCAACATAATTTGAATTTTGCAGCATACTGAAGGGTCAGCTTTTCTCTTCTTGAATCAAGAGGCAGCACATATGCCTCAACTGCCATGCAATCCACCAAGGCATAGTATTACACCTTGATCTTGCCTCGGATCAAACATTTTAATATAATATGGACGAGTCCATCCGTTGTTAACAGTAAACATAATTGTAAACAGTACTGTCTTCTCCCCAATCGGTAAAGGCAAGAAAACATAATGAATATTTTGCCTTCTGGCATTTCTATTTGACAAATTCAATATGAGAGATAATTTTTTCTCAAAAAGAATTACAAGAACATAATTTCTTCGACAACAGGTATCTGAGTTTGCAGTAAGTAAAGATCAGGATCTGGGTGAACCTTCCATTTCTAACATTTTTACAAGTGCATACACACAGAATTCTTTAAAGAAAACAGCCCATTCCTGTATTTTTTTAAGGTTGTTGGAGCTGTCATTTAATGGTATGCATGCTTTTGTTTGTTTGTTTGTTTGTTTGTTTGGGATTTTACATCACTTTCAACATTATTTCAGTCATTTCGTGATGAGACCTACTTGTAGCAGATATAGTGCTGCCTCACTGAATTATCATGTCGCAGGTCCTTGACATGACAATCCACCCGGTCACAGATTTACAAGGACATCAGGTTAATCCTTTAGGCACGGGCCTCAGCTCATATGGGACATTGTATCATGAGTTCAACCTCGGCACAGCTGATTACCATAGAGGATTGCCATAAAGGAACTGGTGCTAATAAGCTGGCGCTCTAACCAACTACGGCATGGCCTGTGGCCTGTATACATGCTAGTGGACATGTAACTTAAATTAAAATCATCAACAAATAATGAACAATCTGTTCCAGGTCTCACAAATAAATAGGGTTATAGATTATACACTACCCTGAGATACACCCATTTCCTGATCAAATGCATCAGAACGTGGACCAACTCAGACCCTGAACTGTTTATTTGACAAAAAACGTTCAATAATAAGGCATAAACAATCCATTAATCCTATATCATATAAATCACTCATTATCCGAAATTTGCACGTGCTTTCTCTAAATCAAAGAAATATTGACATGTTCACCTTCTAAACATACCAGATGGTCAATGAAACCTTTTTCTAAAGCCACTCTGTGCAACTGTAATATAAGTCACAGTTTCTAAAAGCCAAATTAAAACCTCATTAATCATTCGTGCCATGGTTTTATAAATACAACATGTTAAGGCAATGGGACGATAATTATTTGATGATAATTATTTGAATCTTTGCCAGGTATAGGAATGGGAATGATAGTGGCTTCACTCCATGAAAGGGGAGATTTATCCAAAGATTCAATCTGATTCAATCTGATTTATCCAAAGATTCAAATCTGATACTGTAAATGATTTATTAAATAGTTGCAAATTTAATTGGGTTTTTTTTTCGATTTTTTTATTTTTTGAAATTTTGCAGAATAATTATCAGATGAGGAATTCTTGGAAATGGTTTGACTTATTGTACTCCCTATTTTAGTGGGATTTGTATTTAATTAGCCACCTCCCTTCCCAGTAATTTTACATACCATATCCCAGCATTGTTTAATTGGTGTACATGTATCTATTTTGGAAACATAATCTATCTTACTTTTTCTTTTGCTTATTTTAATAATATAACAGGCTTTAGCTCTTTTTATTCGGAATCGGTGTATTGAGCTGGCTGTCGCTTTAATTTTTAAAACATTTTTTGCACTCCTGGGCAGCTTTTTTGGACTCGTGATTGAACCACAGCTTTTCTTTGGTTTTAAAATTTGACTTACTAGCAATATCATACAAAATATCTGTAATCGTGAAAGGAACACCTGCATCTTTCAAAACTTCAAGTGATGTTTTATTAAAACAGGATGTTTGAAATTTTGCCCAATCGGCTTTGTGAAATTTCCACTTTGGGATTCATTCGCGCGATCGTCTGGTGGAGGAAAATGATTATTTAGAATAATGGGATAATGATCACTACCCCCATTGATCTTCCCACCCTTCCCAGTAAAAGTCCAAAAAAAATTTGGCGTGCACATGAAAAGATCTATTGAATCAGATGTTAAAGAGCCTATAGCAGGATGTATATATGTAGGAGAATCATTCTTTTTGTTTGTTTGGGGTTTTACATCACTTTCAACATCATTTCAGTCACTTGGTGACTAGTCCAATGCTCAACCTGTCAACCACAGGTCGCATCCCACGGCAAACAAGATTCCCCTTTAAACGCCATGTTTTAGGGTAGTGGTGCTATTCTTTAATCCCTGCACTCACAGGGAAGGTTACCCTGACTGATAAGAAAATTGTCTTGTACACATACAACAAATGGAACATTGGTTTATTGGCGCTAGATATATCACTTTTTAATCAAAAGCCGAGTTAGGAAACTCAATGCATGAATAATTTGAATGGATGTATAATGACGTGATTGACTTGTCAATCTTTTAGGAAAGAAATTCCCCTAATCTTTTAAGATTAAGTCAAGTGTTACTGATAGTTATATTCCACTATAGCACATGTGAAATCAATATTCAACGTTTTGTTGGACAGTATAATGATTGACAATATCACAAGAGTCACTTGTCACCGGGACCCAATGCCCTACCCATTTTGAAGAATCAAAAAGTAACATTTCTTGGGGATCTTTCTTTTGCACTATCACATCGACATGATAACAAATACCACGGCCTTTCAACGTTCACTCAACAACTCAATGACAGATTCTGATCAGTGAACAGTAAAGTTCTATTTCTATCATAAGCTCTCAAATGAAAAACAAGTACAGGTCAACCTATAAATACTTACTAAAGACTCTATTTTCTGTATGAGTTCCACTGTTTTCAGGTTTCCTTTATCGGCATACTCAGGGACATAAGTCAAATCAACCTTTAGTTTCGCCTCAACAGATTTGGATTTTCCAATTCCCCCTTCTGAAAAAAATACTTGAGTTAAGAAATCTTCCCAATAACAAGCTTGAAAGAGTAATGTTTGAATTAAAGGTTAAATATTGTGCTTACATCAAACACATATTGCACCAGCTTTCAATGAATATTTAGATACCAACCATGGCTTTGAGGTAAATATATATAATGGAAATCAAACGTTATTGTAATCATTGCCTACCTATTTGACATGTTTTATTGTCAGACCTTGCCAGTGTAAATTCCCCATAACAGGAACACTCATAGGATCCAGGCTTGTTAGAGCAGAGTTGTCCACAATTATTGGAGGAGGTGGTGCACTCATCAATATCTAGAAATATGTTTCATAGTCATGCAAATTTTCTCAATACAGCAGACCACCATCACACTGTTGTCGGTACATTTGTGATGTGAGGTGTTGTTCACAATTACAATAATCCCCTTCTATATTTATATTCATGGTGTTCTTTATTTGATTCACGATTTTATTCATTCAAGTGTCAACAGCAAACTGTTTTACATCCGTCTTTCTTACATTGATAGTGTTCTCCGTCCATGTTTTCAGCCATCATAATGTTCTACATCCATGTTATCGATTCACAACACTTACCATTAATCTTCTACATAATAATGATAATAAAATTCGTATAGCACATTTGTATAGCGCATATACCAGCCTATTCATAGCGCTTTCACCTTAACACTCCCTAAAAAGATGAATCTTAAGTCTCTTAAAACTGGTGACTGAGTGACAAAGCCTAATCTCAGTAGGGAGAGTGTTCCATAATTTAGGGGCAATTGTGGAGAAAGCCCTGTCCCCTAGCCTTCTAAGACAGTTTTTTTAGGACAGACAGGTAAGTTCCATCTTTTGATCTAAGGTTCCTTGTTTGACACAGATAGCGTAACATAGGTAAGGCAGCGCCTTGCCCACGGTAATAAGAGAATTTTAAAATTAATTCTACCACAAACAGGTAGTCAATGCAGTTCTTGCAGTTTCGATGATATATGATAGTATTTCCTGATCTTGCCAATTACTCTGGCTGGAGAGTTCTGTACATATTGCAGTTTCCTTGACTCTGAGCTGGGGAGACCTTCCAGGATTCCATTTCCGTAGTCTAAGGTGGATGTGATAAAGGCATGGATCAGGGTTTCCACGGTTTTATCGTCTAGACACTGTCTGATAGAAGCTTTTAAATTATTTTTAATATTATAAAAACCTTGTTGACACATTTTAAAAAAATTTGGCTTTCATGTCCATTCTGGAGTCAAAGGTTATGCCAAGGTCGCTAGGCTAGATGTCAGTATTGCCAATAGTTCTGATAATTGTCATCATTTATCTTCATTTTATTAGTAATTAGGAAGGATCTAACCTCACCAATGCAACATTCCCGACCGTGTCATGTCTACTTGATGTCTAATGGAGCGATCTATTGGGATGTAAATCTGGGTGTCGTCAACATATATGTGGTAGCTCAAGCCATATTTAGCCAGGATGTCAGTATGAGGGGACATAGTATATTGTGAATAGGATAGGGCCTAAGACAGACCCCTGGGGGTCACTATAGTTAATTGACCTTAGAGAAGATATGTAGGACCCCACTTTCACACATTGCTTCCTATCCATTAGGTATGACCTGATCCAGTCAAGTGCATGACCTTCTTGTGTTCAATCTATCTAGCATTATTTGATGGTCAATAGCTGCAGAGAGGTCCAATAATGGTAGTATTGTATTGACTTTTGACGGTCGGGATCACGTAGGTTGTCATTTTGAACCCTCAGTAGAGCAGTTGCTGTGCTTAGTATGCTGAATGGAACTTGTCAGTAAGTCCATTTCTCTCCAGGAGAGGAACCAATTGGTTGGCTACTGCTCGTTCAGTGAACTTATATGTAAGGTTTGAGACAGACCTTTAGATTTTCTCAATCAACTCTAGATCATGTTTCTTCAGCAGTGGGGCAATAATGGTGATCTTCATACTGACAGTAATGAAAGGGTAGTCATCTAGGAAGTCAACTTGGAGCCAAGTGGGGATAAATCCAGCTCTCATGACATTTTGGTGGCTTTTCTGACCAGTTCATCATCAATACTAAGAGGAATAAATTGCCTGCGAGGAGGGACTTTATCATTGTTTGTTGCCCCACCTGGTGGTGGAGAAAGATTTGTGTGTGCAATGTTCTCCATGTCTTGCCGGATTTTTCTCAATTTTCCAAAGGAAGTAGTCATTTAATCTTTCAGTCTGTGAAGCTGGATATTCCATTGGTGGCATGACCATGCTTATATTTCTCAACCAATTTGGAGAAATAATCACATTGAGATGTCACTTTGACATCCATGTCAATTGCCATCATTGCGTTCTCCATCCATACTATTAGCCTTCGTAGTGTTACTTACCATCATAATGTTCCTTACCCCTGCCACTTACCATTGACGTGTTCTTCACACATGTCACTTACCATCGTGGTTTTCCCCACCCGTCACTTACCATCATAGTTCTCTCCTTGTCACTTCATGCCACTTACCATTATAATGTTCTGTACCCCTGCCAATATTGTGTTCTCCATCTATATCACTTATCATCATCTGTGTTTTCATGTTTAGTAACTGTATTTGCCACAGTGCTGCATTCAACTCTGTTCAACTCCCTTACCATTACAGTGTTTTCCATCGAGGTTTAAAATATATCCAGATTGACACCCACAGATGTTGCATTCATCTCTGTTCAACTCCCTTACCATTACAGTGTTTTCCATCGAGGTTTAAAATATATCCAGATTGACACCCACAGATGTAGCTTCCATTTGTGTTGATACAGATTTGCTCACACAGGTGTGAGTTTTCCTTGCATTCATTTTTATCTGAAAAAGCGTTTTTAATGAACATCTCTCACATCCAACAGTATACAAGGGATTTAACATAAAGTATATATCACTGCAAAAGTATTCTTCATCCATGTGGTCCAAATTGTTAAATATTAGCATATTCATTGGTTTATTAAACTTTTTACTTTAAACGTTTAGCTGAAATAGGCATTTTTTTTTAGTTCTAGTTGGTGTGTTGCATAGTATTGGTAATTGGAATAATATCTTAAAATATCTATTATTTTTATATTTCTTGGCGGCAATATTGTATTCATTAAATTTGTATACGTATGTGGCATATTTTTCACCTCATGAAATAAAAAACACCACCTTCACAAATACCATCAGGGCTGATTTTTTTGAATCCGGGAAAACATTCACAGTAAAAACCTCCTTGGGTATTTTTGCACTGTTGGATATCATTGCAATTGTCTTGCTCCTTGATGCACTCATTAACATCTGAAGATATCATATGAAAATCATTCACAGTTAGAAGTGAAAAATTACAACATTCTCTTCTCAATTCAATTTAACATAATAATGATCTGGGTAAATGTCATCAACATGGGTTCAATTTACCATCTTTTTTAGTACTGACTTATTTGAATACATCATTAGTTGAAGCATACCAAACCTGTTAGCATTTGATTTGATTTGATTTGATTTGATATGCTGGCCGCTCCACTTTTGTCTCGTGGGCACTCAGAGCTTACGCAGCATGGCTATCCAGCTAGAGAGGAGACCCAATACGCACTATCTCCAATCTGTGAATAGCACTCGTGCTGACCGCCCGGTGCAGGCCCCTACACTGATGAAAAGCTACCCTATCTAATTACCGCCTTCTGCACTGTCAACTTTAACCAAGCCACTCATTCCTTCCCTTGGGGCCTACAATCCCCAGCGTGCTAAAGGGCGTCCAATATCCCTATACAGCCTGAGGCATTGAAAAGATATATAAAATGAAGAATAACACTAAACTTTATAACAATAAAAATCATGTACAGTTGACAAGAGAGTGATCCGTATATGCCGGGCATGAAATAGGTGCAAATGTGACTGGGGTATAAGACGTTGTATAGGTTATCGGGAACTTTTAGCAGCAACATAAAAGTTGCCGGCCGGGTTGCCGGCGTCTCCACGATGTTTTAGCACCAAACGGCAGGCTACCGTGAGTGTCCCGCAGGCATATCTTAAGATTATCCTTGAGCTGCCGGTGGCATCGTACTGTGAAAATAGGACGTGCGGGAAGATATTTCACAGTTCATTTTTCGAAAATTTGAACTGTGAACTGTGAAATATCTTCTGGCCGTGAACTGTGAAATATCTTCCTGCACGTGAAAATAGGATTATTTTTATTTCATGTGTGCACAGGCCATCGTCATATCATATGGACGTCTTTAGGATATGCTTCAGACGTCTTTCAAATGAGACAGACATCTTTGGGATATCCTACAGACGTCTGTGGATCTAATCTGGCACGTGCTGGGCGGCACCCGTGTTTAATGTGACCACTACATCTGCATATCTCTGAATATTACTGATGAACTCCCCGGCGCCCGGGACCCTGTGAAGTCGTCCTATTCTTACTGCCCGACCGGCATCCGGGGCAAATGTGACTTTTATGTTGCAGCTAAAAGTTCCCGATGACCCGTTCGACGTCATACATTGCCCAATTGTGGCTGATGATCTCCCGATGCCCTCACGGCACCATGGCTTGCAGGATTGCTATTCACACATATTTAGCCAAACACAAACTGAATCACACAAAAGACAATCAATGGGAATGTTTTGATACAATGTTAATGACTAGTTTGATTAGATTTTTGTAAAACTAACCGGTACAACTTTTTGAGTCACTTTGTAGCTGGAAGCCATCTCTACAAGTACAGTTATATCCGCCCTCAAGGTTTGTGCAGTTGTGTGAGCAGCCATGGTCATTTGATTCACATTCATTTTTATCTGAATTTTAAGAAAAACACAACTAATAATATGAGAATATATTAAAGGATTGATTTGTAATGTTTTTCAAATGGAAAGTTATGATGTCTGAAACTACTGGAATTGGGCCAATGATTACAATCATATATATGAAATATATCAAGATATGATCTATTCTTCAAACAAAATAGGAGCAACCATGTCCTAATTTCTTCAATACTTCCTAAATTTGTATTTTTTTATTTGGTGACAAGCCAATCATGCAAGACGAGGAAAACATCTTATTTTCATCAATGCCCTCCACTATTGAGGGTTAAAGCATTATTGAAATGTTCGTTATCTGTGTCCTTTTAAATTCTAATATCTTGCAACGGCTGTTTTAAGATTTTAGAAATAATCTATGAGAAACAAAACATCTTTTTCCTGGTTATCATCTCATAAGATTATGTCATGAAATGTTGCTTATTTACATTCTTTCATAATGTCTTGGATTTCATTTTGATATCTTTGACATAATGGGAAATGATTTGATTTCCCAAATTGATAACTAGTACCTGTGCAATTAATGCCATTCCATTTTAGTTCATATCCACTTTTACAAGTACAAGCATAGCCTCCGATGGTATTGGTGCAATTATATTCGCACAAATCATCAATCAGGCACTCATCAATATCTGAAAGTGAACATAAAAATTCTTTGAAAATACCTATAAGAATTTGCATACATAAAAGAGTTTGAAACAATCACTCTTGTGATTTTCCATTTATCAATATTTTTCTAAAATGCATTCTTTTTTAAGTTTTATCAATTTAATTCATATTGAATACAAGAAAAATCGTACCTGTGCAGTTAAAACCATTGCTACTAAGTGTAAAACCCTTATAACATGAACATTTAAAACTAAGATTTGTATTAATACAGTTGTGTTCACAGCCATGAACTCCAAGGCATTCATCAATATCTGGAAAGACAAGTGGATGTGTTACATTTTAACTAATGTTAATCTTTATTTAGATATAGTAACAATAAAGTACCATCATCACATGATTGGCAATTTTAAATCATGGTAGTTGAACTTATTGACGCTATTTTCCCAATGTTTAATTTAATATTAATAGAATTCTTAGATTTCCAAGATAAATATGTTTGGTTCTTGTTTCAACTTCCTGTAATGTTTATATGAAATTCATTTTTAGGCAAATAGGGATAATTATGATTATCTCTTAAACATTTCATTCATCAACATTTAATATAACAAAATGTAAATTACTATTTTTCACTGTTACTGCTTGTGACCTTGAGAACAGTCCATTAACATGTGCTGTCACAGTGCAATTATACTCTGGTCGAGCAATCACTGATCTAATATCTATCTTGAATATTGTGTTGTTCACTGTCATCTTCTGTCCTTCACATTCAATTGTATATGCATGGGTGATGTTCACATTACCATGGTGTGTCCAGGACACAGTCAATGTATATGAATCCTTCAATAAAATACTTGTCACGTTTGGCACATTAGCTTCTAAAATGAGAACAATGTATTATAAGAAATAGAGGGAAATAAAAAATATGAAAAATGGCACTCTTCGATGTAGATTTCATTAATACAATTTTTAGTTTTGTTAATCTTAGCACTGGCAACTGTAAAACTAACATACAACAAACATTGTTATGACATATTATCTGGAGCTTACTTGTGTATGTTACCAGAGCATTATTTACATGGCCACTAAAGTCAGCATGTTTCTGAGATACATCACCAATCTCTTTAAGATTCCATGTAATAATGTTTGACTTTCTTAACCCATTCTATAATATCACCTGCTAACCCCAATTGTGGGCGTAGACAGTTCGTGTTGAGCCCGTTTATAAATTAGGTAGAAACATTCTTTACTGATATACAAAATTGCTATTTTTACAAACCACACTGCTCTCATGAGATGTATTTAGGACACAGCCAGTTTGGGGAGAGATCTTTTATAACTAATCCAAATGGTGCCTCAATTCTGAAATTAATTTGCTTCTTTGACTAAATGGAAACAGAAAATGCGTGCCATTTCTCTGAAGGTAATGTCATAAACTATTCCTTTGCAAATGATACATAAGAAAATGCCGTCGACACTATATTACAATAAAATAACATTTCATATTACATGGCCTAAACTACTAAGTTTTTAATGAATTACGAATAAGATATACAAGACTCAAGACTCAAATATAATAAATATTTATAAATTAGACTTTAAATACCCAGTAAACATTGCAACACAGGGCCAGTTTCCATTAACATTGGCCCTATGATGGCTGCCAATGTTGGACTAGCATACCTTTGCACACTGGTTCAACAATGTATGCCAGAACTGGCTTTACATGGGTTCAGCATTGGACCTTTACTGACATATCAATCCAGTTTTGTCTGGCGATATTTGTTCAGTACTGGTTAGATAAACTGCCCGAAAAATAAGATTTACAAAAATAAACTTTGTAATTTTTTTCCATTGTAAAGACCAATGAAGATCTTTCAGATTATAAACAATTTTGTAAATACCATTTACTTATTTACAATGCTTAAATATGTTGTATTTTACCAAATATGTTGGATTGTAAGTGACAAGAGATGGTATAAAATGTCCAAAAAATTGTCTAAATTGCGCCTACCGTTTTTTAATACTTTTATGGTACTATTCAACATTCAGATCTCTTAGATATCTATATTTCCATGATCCTGAGGTTGTTAAGATACTGTTAGGACTTTTCAGAGTGAAAATATGTTCACTACAAGCCAAGATATTAGCAAATCCTGGATGGGAAGTGACAAGAAAGGTATAAAACATTAAAATCCCGCCTGCCGTTTTTTACACCTTTATGGACCTATTTAACATTCAGATCTCTTAGATATCTTTATATCCATGATTTTGAGGTTGTCTAGATACTGTTAGGACTTTTCAGAGTGCAGCGTGAATATATGTTCACTGAAAGCTAGGATATAAGCAAATCTTGGATTGGAAATGACAAGAAAGGTATAAAACATTAAAATTGCGCCTGCCGTTTTCTACACCTTTATGGTACTATTTACCATTTATTTACTATTCAGATCTCTTAGATATCTCAATGTCCATGTTCCTGAGGTTGTTTAGATACTGTTAGGACTTTTCAGAGTGAAAATATGTTCACTTGAAGCCAAGATATCAGCCAATGTTGGTTTGTAAGTTATATTGGGGAAGAGATCCATTTCTTGACAATTCTTGACAAATTCTGGTTGACATTTTAATTTGCTGAGTTATAAATTAGATACTAATAGGAATTCAGTTGGTATTTAGTTTTACACTGCAGACAGCATGTGAGACATGTACACATTATCCTTGTCAATAGTTTTCCCTTTCTATCCCACTCTTGCAAATGTCCAGATGTTTTGGGGCATTCATTCACCCCTTCATTACATCAATGGTGACCTATAAATCTTGTTTAACTTCCTGGAAAGTTACCATTTGGCAGAAAACACTCACACAGCAGATGAGAGGGCAGGACTAGGATACTTGTGTGCCTTACTAAACATTATTTTAACACACTTGTAACACATTGAATGTCCATTTCCATACAGGAGCAGTGACAGGCTGAAACCTCCACATGCCATTTACATATCATACTTCATTTAACAGTATGACTTTAGGTGTTAGAAAACAGAAATATTGTTTTGCAGGGCATTTTCCTCCAGAAAACACCACCTCCAAGGATATACTTTTTACTGTAACAGTATAATTTGATTTTACTCTGTTTCAGGACTGCATATCTCCAGGCAAGGTCAATGAGCTTTTACGAGTTTATGCACTGTTTTGACAAGGGAGCTGATTGAAAAGATCAAACCATCAAGTTCAAATAAAATATATAGCATACATTGTCTTTTGCTTTGTTTCAGAGGTGCTAGTTTTCAGACAGGGTCAATGACAAGTCTACATACTGTTCTCACAAGGGCCTTGATTTGAATGGTTACATATCATTACAACCATACAGTACACAACCTTTCCTCTTGTTTTGTTTCATATCTACTTATTTTGATGCAAGGTCATTGACAAGAAACATACTTTGATGTACAGTTTGTTTTGTTTCAGGATTGCTGGCTTAAAATAAAGTAAATGACCTTCCAACAGTTTATGTAATGTTCGTACAAGGACTCAGATTAAAAGGTTCACATCAATATCAAGGATTGATATACATTGCATTTTGTCTTCTTCCAGGACTGCTTGTTATGATGCAAGGTCAATGACCTTTTTCTGTGCACTGTTCTATCAAGGGCCTTAATCGAGAGATTATTAAATATTTTATAAACTGTAATTTTGTTTCACCTTTTTATTTTATTGTTTTTTGACATGAAAGGTCAATGACCTATCACTATTCTTTGCACTAACAAAGACCTTGATTGACGATTTAAAATTCAATGATACCAACTACTGAAAAAGGTCCTTGATTGAAAACATGACACACAATTCAATAATAATAATAATAATAATAAAATTTATATAGTGCTGAATACAAAAAAATCTGTTCATAGCACTTCTGCCAAAATGTAAGTTCTGAACAGGTAGGTCTTCAGCTTGCTCTTGAAAAGATCAACTGAAGTGCAAGTCCTGAGGTCAGTGGGAAGGTCATACCATAACCTAGGACCTACTGCAGAGAAAGCCCTATCACCCACTGTCTTCAGACGAGTGATAGGGACAGTGAGATACGTACCGTTATTGGATCGTAGGCATCCCTCACCAGTTTTCACAAGTAGGAGGTCTTTTATGTAAGCAGGAGCCTTACCATTTAAAGCCTTCCAAACCATTAGAATAATTTTAAATTTGATTCTAGCATATATTGGTAGCCAATGCAGTTCCCTCAATATATCCGATATATGTTCATACTTTCTAATTTTTCCAACTAATCTAGCTGCAGAATTTTGTAAATATTGTAGTTTTTTATTTCTATGTTCGGTAGCCCACCCAGTAGGCCATTTCCATAGTCCAGAGCCTAGGTTACAAATGCAGGTGTTGATAGTGGTGTTTGATCCAGATCCAGGGGTACTCTACCCGTCATGGCAGATTAACATCTCGGTCTTGTTATCATTAATTTTCATTTTGTTTGATATTAAAAAGGCTCTGATTTCATTTACACATTTTTCCAAGTTTTGTTTGCTTAGTTCATGATTCTGAATAAAGGTGTGATCAACAGGGATGTAGATCTGGGTGTCGTCAGCGTAGATGTGATAGTGTAGATAATATCTCTCTAAAATGTCCGTGAGGGGTGACATACAGAGTGTGAAGAGGATTGGTATATTTGATTAGTTTAGTTGTGGATTTGTTTCGGCCCACTTTTACACACTGTTTTCTATTTTGTAAGTTGGATTTTATCCATGAGAGTGCATTACCTCTGACTCCATACCTTGATTCCAGCCTACAGTATTTGAGAAGTCGAGTAGAAGTAGGATTACCGTCTTTTTTTTATCAGTCTCCCTTAAGATGTGCCTTGTCCTGTTTCACTATTGATTGTTCCCTTGTTAGGGCTTTGACCTTTTTATGTAAATGACCTTTTGCTGTTTGTGCATTATTATAATAACGGCCCTGGTTGAAAAGGTCATAACCTATCCAAGGATAAATATCTTGATTTTAATTATGTTTCAGGGCTGCTTATTTTCAGGCAAGGTCATTTATCTTTTACAAGTATGGATACAGCTCTAACAAGGGACTTGATTGAAAAGGTCACATGTAGTTTCAGGATATTTATGTTTGTAGTAAGGCTCCTTGTTTCCTTTCAAGGACAATGAACCTGTATTTTAGAAAAGTTTTGTGCAGAAACGGTCAATGACCTTTTGCCATTTTTGGAAATGTCTTTCAAGTGTGTATGTTATTCTTATTTCTATTAATTATTTTCATTTCAGACAGATTGTTTCAGCAATCGTATTTCAATAACCTTTTTAATTGTTATTTTCCTAACAATATCCATCAGTGCAAAAATCCAAATGCCCTTTATTATCAATTATCCAATTGCCCTGAGGTATAACCTTCAAATAAAGATATAGCCTTTTCTCTCTTGTAAATATGCTGTCTTTATACATAAGCATCTTAGCTAAATATTGTAAATGTCAAAATAATAATAATAATAATAATAATAATAATAATAATAATAATAATAATAATAATAATAATAATAAAATTTATATCGCGCTGATACCAGTCGGAACTGTTCATAGCGCTATGTTCAGAACGTGAGTTCTGAAAAGGTGAGTTTTGAGTCTACTCTTAAAAGAGTCGACTGTAGTGCTAATGACTAACTCTAACGTTAGTCGGTAACGCATTCCAGAGTCTGGGGCCAATCGCAGAAAAAGCCCTATCACCCATAGTCTTCAGGCGCGTTTTTGGCACGCATAAGTAGGTACCATCATTTGATCTAAGACTACGTTCACCTTGTTTCACGTGCAAAAGGTCACGCAAGTAAGGGGGTGCCTTACCATTTAGGGCTTTCCAAGTCATTAAGAGGATTTTAAATTTTATTCTCGCATGTACTGGAAGCCAATGCAATTCCTTCAGTTTATCTGATATATGATCAAATTTCCTGAGTTTACCAACTTTTTTTCTAACTTCATAATTTGGTAGGCCAGCTAGTAATCCGTTACCATAGTCCAAAGTAGAGGTCACGAAGGCATGTGTTAGGGAAACGGCAGTCTTTTCATCCAGGCAGTGCCTAATAGCAGAGAGGTTTCTTATATGGAAGTAGCCCTTCTTACACATTTTTCTGACTTGAGCCTTCAAATTCATACTTGAGTCAAGTGTGATGCCCAGATCCACCACACTATTTGACGGTGATATGGTTGAATCCCCAACTCTGACGGATGAAGTATGCATTTACATCACGTATGTCTGTACAAAGTAGCATTTCAGTCTTCCCATCATTTATCTTCATTTTATTTGATATTAGAAATGCTCTAACTTCATCCACACTTTTTTCAAGTTTAATTTTACTCAATTCTCCATTTCTTTTGGATGTGTGATCAATAGGGATGTAAATTTGCGTGTCATCTGCATAAATGTGATAACTCATGTTATATCTCTTTAGAATATCCGCCATGGGGGACATGTATATTGTGAAAAGAATAGGACCTAGGACCGAGCCCTGGGGGACCCCATATTTTATTGGCTTAAGAGTAGAACTTTTGAGTCCTACCTTAACATATTGATTTCTGTTGCTTAGATATGACTTAATCCATTTTTGTGCATGACCACTGACATTGCATCGGCTCTGTAATCTATCAAACAGTATATTATGATCAATAGTGTCAAAAGCAGCAGACAAATCGAGTAGGAGTAATATGACAGACTTCCTTTTGTCTAGACTTAATAGAATGTCATTTTGGACTCTTAATGAAGCCGTTTCTGTGCAATGAAACTCCTTATATGCAGATTGGAAGGTATCAGTTAGTCCATTTATGACTAAGTGTGATATTAGTTGTTCAGATATGGCTCTTTCTGTTAGTTTAGAGATATAGCTGAGATTTGATTGGTCTGTAATTCTTTTCTATAAGAGCTAGACCAAGCTTTTTTAATAGAGGTTTAATTATTGCAATCTTCATGTTTTCAGACACCTCTGCATCAGTTAATGATTTATTTATGATTACAGTAATTATCGGAAGGAGGTCATCTATGAGGTCATGCACTAACCACGCGGGAATTGGATCTAATTCACATGACTTTCTGGCAGCCTTCTTGATTAACTTCCTGACATCCTCTAAGGTAAGTGGCATGAATCTATCAAGTTTTGGGGGGTTTAAGTTTTCATGATTATTCTCATTTGTGCTGACATCTGGCGGCGAATCATTTTCAACAGGTGTCGCATCTATATTATGTCTAATCAAATCAATCTTTTCAAGGAAAAAATTATTGAATTTATTTGCTTGTTCAATGTCATCGCTTGAAGTAAGCATAGGAGTGTCTTTGGGTTTGTGCATTACAGTATCAATAGCCCTAAATAGTTTCTTTGGATCATTTTTGTTTTCATGCACCAAATTAGCAAAATAGTCGGATTGTGCAGATTTCAGCAAAGCATTGTATTCATTCTTCTTAGCATTATAGAGTTCTTTGTCAATTTGCAGTCCCGTTTTGTTCATTTTTCTCTCAAGTCGCCTCTTGAGAGACCTCTCTTTTTTAATGCTGTCGTTCATCCATGGGACAGTATTTCGATTTGTTACTTTTGCTGATTTCATGGGGGCATGATTATCTAGGATCCTAGTCAATTTTGTGTCATAGAACTTCACCAGGTCGTTTAGGGAGAGATTTTCCCAATCTGAGTCCTCTTGTAGAATTGATCTTATATCGATCTTATATCGAGTCAATATTCAGGTTTTTGTAGTTTCTGTAGCAGATTGATTTTTTTGCGGGTTTAGGGGGGTTTATGTTAAGGTTAAGTAGAATCATTTTATGGTCCGATATGTATTCATCAACTTTATGCCCCATTAGTTATTTATTATTCTTGAAACTGATTATCAGGTCAAGAGTGTTTCCTAGTCTATGTGTTGGCTCATTTATCCATTGGGTCATATCAAATGCAGATAGAATATCATTAAATTTAATGACATCCGGTTTATCCTAAGAAGAGGACTTCATGATTAAATGACCCGTAGTGAGCAACCAGTTGTGTGAACTCATCATAAAACTGTGAGTATGTATACCTATTTCCACCAGATGGCTAAATACATTTAAGCATATTTTGTGTCCAAGTAAAGATCATATTTGACAAGCTTTTCACATGCATCACATGCATTCATCTTTACATGCATATAGTATCTTGTATTTGTCTTGTTTATTTGAAATTTAATACCTTTTCTGATTTTGTAAAGGCTTGCAAATTTCTGTCTTTACTGTCTTTGATGCATACATTAAAGATCTTGTAAATTGCCAATTTACAGTTTGTAAATATGTTTGAAAGGTCATGTTAATTTCAAATTTACTTCAACAATATTTACATATTGGCCTCTTGTAAATCTAATTTTTCACACAGTGAGAAATAAATATAATTCTTTTTTTAAATCATCCCATTCAAATTATTTCTCAAATCTAGTCAAAGAAAACAAACAAGACCCTAAAAAGCTTTTCAGGGTCATCAATACAGTCATGCACAAGAATAGGGAGACACCAATACCAAAATCTGGCTGTGAAGTCACTCAAGCTAAGAAATGATATGGCTTTTTTCTGAATGAAATAGAAGAAATCTGCCAATTGACGACCTCATTGACGATCTCTTGCCCATCAGCACTGCCATTATAAATAAATCACTTACTGATTCAGCAATATATGAAAATATGAAAATTGCTATCATTGCGCCCCTATTGAAGAAATTAGGTCTAGAACTTGTCGAA
This sequence comes from Amphiduros pacificus, assembly GCA_949316495.1. Classification (NCBI taxonomy): domain Eukaryota; kingdom Metazoa; phylum Annelida; class Polychaeta; order Phyllodocida; family Hesionidae; genus Amphiduros; species Amphiduros pacificus. The sequence goes on along the minus strand of OX439001.1, from coordinate 48,467,190 downwards.
AAGAATTATAGAGCTGTCTCAAACCTGACATACATATCTAAACTGACTGAGAGGGCAGTTGCTGACCAACTAATTCCTCACTTGGTAAGGAGTGGCCTTACTGACAAATTTCAATCTGCCTATATGGAATCTTATAGCACTGAGACTGCCTTACTTAGGGTTCAAAATGATATCTTACAGAATCTTGATAATAGGAGGTCAGATATCCTATTGTTGCTTGATCTCTCTGCGGCCTTTGACACCATTGATCATCAAATACTATTTGATAGACTGGAATCAAGATGCAATGTTAGAGGTCATGCTTTGTCTTAGATTCTGTCTTATTTCAGTAACAGGAAGCAATGCGTCAAGGTGGGATCCCACAGGTCCTCTCTCAAACCCATAAAGTATGGGGTCCCACAAAGCTCAGTCTGGGTCCCATACTTCTCAATATCTACATGTCTTCTCTATCTGATATCCTGGCCAAATATGTCCTCAACTACCACATTTATGCAGATGATACACAGATCTACATCCCTGTTGACCACACTTCCAGTCAACAATTAGAAGAATGTGTTAGTGAGGTCAGAACCTTTCTGATCTCAAACAAGATTCCCTCTGATACTAGTGACATTCAGACTAGTACCTCAGTCGCCTCCTTTAAGAGCAGAATGAAAACATATCTCTTCAGAAAATATGTTATGAACAGACTTGTCTGGTATCAGCGCTATATAAATTTTATTATTATTATTATTATTGTTATTGTTATTGCTATTGTTATTTGTTATCGGACCAATACAAGTAAGAATATTTCAAAATATTGTGTGCGTATAATATGAAAATTGAAAAACTCAACCAAAACATGTTCAATATTCATGGACCTTGGACAAGCAATACTCAGGTTGATCTTCACATTTCATGAGATCGCAGATAGTCAAATGACTGTATACTATTTGGATATGACAAATAACTCACTCTTCTCTAACAAAAACTAAATAAAACAAAAGGCTTTATTTAATGCAAATGATTAAAAACAGCTTCGTCCCAGCATAATTTATAATGCACAATAGTAGTATGTAATATATAAGTCTGTATATACAGTAAAGCCCGAAGAGTACGCCACATTATATCGTGAGATTAGTGGCTGAAAACATGGCTGAAATTGTTCATATATCATTGTGTCTATATACCTGAGGATAAAATCCCCGAAATATATTGCCTACAGAACAGTTTTATTTTGAAAATATTGAACTCTGAATAGTGAAATGTCTTTGTTTTGATGTACAATATTAATATTAGATACTCATTGCACAATTATTTGAGGATTTTGAATTATTTCTTTATTAAGACAGAGCTCATAAATACCATTTTTCAGTAGGCGCACCTATTTTATGCTGTGAAGCAATGAATATTTGTTTTAAATTTTGATAAAATTTGGCTGAAATTTTTCCTATTTCATTGTGTCTATATACCTGAGGATTAAATCACCAATATACATTGCCTACAGAACAGCTTTATTGTGATAAAAGATGTTAAAATTGGTGCCTGGTCATGCTATCAAACTGAAATATCAGCTCTATATGAGACATTATGAGAAATATGGATAAGATATTGACCTCTAAATATTGAAATGATTGTATTTTGGTGTGCAATGTTAATACTATATACTCATTGCACAGTTATCTGAGGATTTTGAATTATTTTTCTATTAAAACAGAGCTCATAGATGTCATTTGCAGTAGTCAAACACCAGTTTATGCTATGATACAATGGAATTTTTTTTAATTTTGATAAAACATAGCTGAAACTGTTATTATTTTCTTTCGTCTACATACTCGAGGATATAATCACCGCCTGCAAAACTGTCTTATTGTGATTTGAATCTGAAAGATCTAAAAATTGATACCTGATGTCATTCTCAGTGGTTACACACAATTTTATGGTCTGACACAATAATTATTTCTTAAAGTCTTGATAAAATATGCCTAAAATAGTTTAGATTTAATTGTGTCCACATGCCTGGCGATGAAATCACCAAAATGCATTGCCTTCAAAACTGTCTTATCATGATATGAGTCTTCGATATGTGAAAATTGATGCATTATTTCATTGATGCATCAAACTGGAATATCAGCTCTATATGACACATTATGAGATATATAGATTATGAGATATACAGATAGGATCTTTACCTCTAAATAGTTACATGTCTGTTGTTTGATGTGCAGTGTTAATACTAAATATTCATTGTACAGTTACTTGAGGAGTTTGAATTATTTCTCAGACAGTTCATAGATGCCATTTTTCGATGAAATCTTTAGACATTTTGATAAAACATTGCTGTTCATGTTTCATTGTGCCTACACAATAGGTTTATTGTGATATGAGTCTGAGAAATGTTAAAGTTGATGTCTGATCGTGCTATCAAACTGAAATATAAGCTTTATATGCGATATTATAGGGAATATACTTTAAATATTGACCTCTGAATAGTCAAATGTCTATATTTGAATGTAAAATGTAATTTGTAAATATTCACTGCGCATTTATTTTAAGATTTTGATTTTTTTCTGTTTGGACAAAGCTCACATATGTAAGGTTTAAATGTGATCAAATATGTCTAATCTTGATAAATTGCCAAGTTCAGCCTGATCACACACTCAAACAGAAATGTTACCTTTCTCACGATATTGAGAATGTCTTTCTGATCACATGACTAATTATTCACTTTGATTTGCAGGATAGATATAAAATAATCACTGAATTGTCATTATCATGAATATTGACTATCAAATGAAGTAATATTATCTGAACTTTGGACAAGGGCAGAATTGCACTGATTTACCCCTGTCCAGCAAAAGTGTTGTCTTGCTTCTCTGATCACAAGGATGTCTTTTGATATTCGATCTTTATATATCAGTCATGGTGGGAGCCATGATAACAATAAACTTCCTACACAGGGCTGTACTATGGGTTGCTTCTGACATTGATACATTTCTGATAACATTGTCACCATTCACTCTACCTCGCATTTTAAAACTCTTTGGATCAATATTTAAGAAATAAATCCTTTTGCTATTTAGTTAAGGATGCACTAAATGAATGTTTTTGGTTAATAGAGATATATTACATTCTTGATTTCAGGATGTGGTCAAACTAAAAGATCAAAGTACTTCATGTATGGTGAGAATATGTTGTCAAGACTTGAGAGTCAATAGTAGCACACCACCACCCAAGCACACATTAAGGGTTGACCATGGCACACTTCCCTCATTACTGCTCATAATCACATTCATTTATGCCACAAAGGCTTCAAAGTTGTATCATATTCTAATACATCAATTTTCTGGTCTTCTCAAAACTGCAGTCATGCCACATCTATATTATCAATACAAAGGCCACACTTCATCTATTTCATTGATACAAAAGTCATGCTTCATCTGTGTCATCAATACAAAAATCATGCTTTATCTTAATGCTGCAGTCATCCGACATCTATCTCATCAATCCGCAGGCTGCAGTCATGTCCATTTGTTGTCATTAATACTGCAGTCATGTTTCATCTATGTCTTCAATACTGCAGTCATGTTTTGTCTTTATCATCAAAATTTGTGCTTCATCTATCTACTCAATACAGTAATCATGCTTCCTCTATGTCATCAATACTGCAGTCATACTTCATCTATGTCATCAATTCATAAGTCATGCTCCATCAATGTCATACAAAAGACTTGCTTTACCTTATGTACTATAGTCATGTTTCCCTTTATTTTGTCAATACAAACAAAAGTCATACTTCATTTATATCTCTCATCAAATACTGCAGTCATGCTATCTCGAAACTGCAGACATACTTCATTGCTATCATCAATACAAAAGTCATGCTTCATCCATATACTTAATACTTAAGTCATGTTTCATCTTTGCCATCAATACTGCAATACTACAGTCATGCTTCATCTACTCAATACAATAATCATGCTTTCTCTATGTTATCAATACTGCAGCCATGCTTTATCTATCCATCAATACTGCAGTCATGCTTTATCTGTATCATCAATACAAAGGTTGTGCTTCATCTATCGACTATAGTCACGCTTCCGCTATATCATCAATGCATATCATGCTTCATATTTCTACTCAATGTAGTCATGCTTCCTCTATTTTATCAATACAAGCAATAGTCATGTTTCATTTATGTCATTGATTCTGCAGTCTTGCTTCATGTACATACTTCATACTACAGTCCTGCTATATCTTACTCATCAATACTGCAGTCATGCTTCATCTGTCTTCTCAATACTGCAGTCATGATTCCTCTATCTTCTCAATACAAAAGTCATGGTTTATGTATGTCATCAATACAAAAGTCATGCTTCATCTATCTACTTAAGTCATGCTTCCTCTATGTCATCAATATAAAGCCATGCTTCATCTCTGTCATCAATATGAAATTCTAGCTTCACATATCTACTCAATACTGTTGTCATGTTTCCTTTATGTCAAACAGTTATGCTTTATCGGTGTCATCAATACTGTAGTCTTGTATGCTTCATTTTTGTCTTGCATTTCATGCTTTATATATGTCATCAATTCAAAAGTCATGCTTCATCCATCTACTATAGGCATGCTTCATCTTTATCATCAATACAAGAGCCATGTGTCATTTACTCAATATTGATTTCATCTCAATACCATAGTCATGCTTTATCTGGCTTCAATAATGTAGTCATGCTTCATTTATTTTCTTAATACAAAACTCATCCTTCATTTATCTACTCAATACAAAAGTCTGCTTCAACTGTCACTAAAACTGCATACTTCATCTACTCAATGTTGCAGTCATGCTTCACCTATATCTCTACAAATGCCATTTAGTCATGTTCCTCATCAATACCATTGTCATATTACATCTAAATAATCAATATGGCAGTCATGCTAAATCTATCTCATCAGTAATATAATACACATTACATCTACCTTATATATGCTATGTATGCAACAATCAAATTATCAAGACTACTTAAAGTGGGATTTATTAATACTATGTCTTGTTATGATACTTATTGTCCTCATCAATGAGAAAGTGGAGATACCTAAGCACACCATATGTCACACCATATGTTATGGCATGAAACTTGCAGTGAGAAGTAATGTTTTATATATATCTAAATGACGCCTGGAAAAAATGTATTATTATCAAAATGATCAGGACATTCTGGATGATTTCTTTACAAAGAAATATTATATTATATCCAAAGATGTCCAAAACACAGGTGTCAGTTAAATGAAACTTAAATGTACCTCAATAAGTAGCCATTATCAAGATAAACATTATGACCCCCAACACATGCCCAGATAGCAATCTCCCACAGCATGCCCTCCATGGTTTGGATTAACCCCTTGTCTGCACTGTAATCATATTTAACATTTAAATGGTCATTTCTTATTGAAAATCTCACCATAAACCTCAATGTTATATTGCACAATTTGGTTTGCAGTATTCAATAAAATGAGCATATAAATTTTAGAGCATATAAATTTTTGATCCTATCCTCTTTCCCTGTATTGTGATCCAATCTACATGTGTCTTAAAGAGGCTTCTAAAATGAAGGGTGTAGAGGTATTGCAGACCTGGCTTGACAGTTTAATGAGGGCTTATTGTATTCGGCACGTTGCGCGTTTGATAAATGGCGCGTTCAACACAGAGTGACTTGTATCAGTGTGACGTCACAGAAGGACATTGTGTGAAAGGCATCAGTGGCAGGTCCAGCCCGGTTTTACATTTGTTAAAATGGGGTACACTACATTATCTTTTCTGTACAAGTATTTATTATTTTTTGGGCATATTCGTGTTCACAAATATCATACAAAGTCCTATAAGAAGAAGAAATGCCAAATGATATAAATTGTGAAATTTGTTAAATTGAACACCCCCTTCAATATCCATTTCTGGACAGGCCAATATACAAAAGCTGATTCCCGCCAAATTCAGTGAAGTGTCATTTTTAAAACTTGCAAATGGTTGGGTTTTATGATTTAAATCCAAGTTTGATGTTATCTCGTATGTACATACAAACATTTCTTTTCAAACATTTTGATCCCAAAAGCCATCTTGTGAATGGAACATTGACACGTGCGTTTATTTCATATCGACAAGTGCGTTTATTTCATAGCGACACGTGCGTTTATTTCATAGCGACACGTGCGTTTATTTCATAGTGACATGTGCGTTTATTTCAAAGTGAAACGTGAGTTTATTTCACAGTGACACGTGCGTTTATTTCAAAATGACACGTGCATTTGTTTCAAAATGACACGTGCATTTGTTTCAAAATGACACGTGCATTAATTTCAAAGTGACACGTGCATTAATTTCAAAGTGTATTTTTAAAACATTTTGGGATATTTTCAAAAAGCTATTTGAGTCCTGCTGCAAAATTGTTGACGATATGTTCTTATTCAAAGTTAGTATCCATACAAAATGTCAGTCAATTAAGCTTTTTGCATTCGGCACGTTGATGAGCGTTTATGCGCGTTGTGTCAGTCAGAGAAATGTCTGACACCTCGATTTTATTTTGTTCATCCAATGCATATTATGAACAAAAATGTTAGCATTTCCATATTTTAAAACATTCCACTTTGTTTTTAGCCAAAAAAAAATGTTACTTACAAAATGTGAATTGTGACGCTTCACTGGCGGGAAAAGCTTCATTGGCGGGAATTTCAGGGCGGGAAAAGGCGCATGAATACAAAAAATGCAGCAAATGAATTGTCAATGATAAACATGCACGCCGATAACATTACAAAAAAACTTACTGGTTATCATGTCATGCATATCAAAAGAACCGTCTTGGTCCAAAGATTCTAAATATCTTTACTTTTTGTTGTTATCTCTGCAAAGATATCAATGAAAACGTAAATTTCGGAAGATTAACTCCTGCTTTCTGGTGCTTTTGCTTTTGGCGATGTCAGTGGGCGATAATTTGACACTGGGAAGGGCCTTGCAACACGAGTGAATCATGAGTGAAGCATGTGCCAACAAAAATGCAACCTGCTCACCACCTCATTCACATCTGAGTGAGACCAAATAAAATAGTGCATTCCTTGTGTGACGTCACAATCAAACAGGCCACGCGCCAAGAACGCGCCAAGTCCCAAACGCGCAACGTGCCGAATACAATAAGCCTTTAATGAGGGGTTCATCGCGTTGTGAAGTCCCATGTGGGACATTAACACCACCAGGAATGATAGACGATCCATGTGAGATTCATCACGATACAGCGGATTAAGTACATTGCGTTAAAATAGAGCGTACACCGGGCTCTACTGTAGATGAACCATAAAGATTAAACATCATAACCACATCATTTGAGCTGCTTAAATGCAATAACAATGAAATCAACCTGCATATGAACAGGCAGAATGGCAAAATAAGATTTAAGAAATAAGATTTAGGAAGACAGATTCTCCTTGCCTGAAAACATAAAAGGCTAATTTTACCTGTTTTAAAGTAGTAAGTGTAATATAAAAATGAAAATCTTACTTGTTGAGGCCATAAAAGGTTCAGAGTCTGCTTCAACTTCATTAGCTTTTGCCCTCACAATGCATGTGTACATGGTGCCAGCAACCAATGAATCAACATCTACCCTGAAGATTGTGCTATTCACTGTTACCATCCGACCTCCACAATCAACAGTATATGCATGTGTGCTGTTAACTTGTCCACTGTGAGACCAAGAAATTGTCAAAACCTCAGCACCTTTGGCAATTGCATCTATTATCACTGGTTTATTGGGTTCTGAAAAATGTGAAATTCCATTCATCAAATTAAGATTTTCTTCAATTGATTATTACTTTTTATTTCCACTGCAAAGGCATATACTATAGGAAGTTTCCTACATATCACCTATAACACTGACAATATGCTACAAAAATCGATATGCAACACTTCACAGACATTTTATCTTCATATGTTAATTTACTGCACAAATATGAAAGTTCCTAGTAAACTGAATCTTACTTGTATAGATAATAAACTCTTGGGATTGGGCTGAAACACCATTGACGTTTGCTGTCACAGTGCATACATACTTTGAACCAGCATTCAAAGAATCAACATCTGCCATAAATGTTGTGTTATTAACCACAACTTGCTGACCTCCACACTCAACAGTGTATGCATGTGTGCTGTTCACATTACCATGGTGGGTCCATGACACTCTCACTGAGTGAGCGTCCTTCACCAACACAAAATTTATATTTGGGTTGTTTGGTTCTGCAATCAGATTGTAAACAATTTTACTATTAATACCTTTGTCACATTTATTATCAATATTTTACCTTTATTTCCTTATTTTCATTAATATCAACCTGTCTATTTGCTTACTGATATCTTTGAAACTCAATTTTATTGCAAGTTTGTCTGTAGTTCATTTTGTTGTATAATGAGATAAGGTCTCATGCACTGAAATAACCTTTGCACATTTTCGTCACAATCAAAAGGTATATTTACACTCTGATGGCTCAATGAAATATCATTCAATGTCATGCATGATATGAGCTAAACACAGCTTACAGATAAAGAACTAGAATTATAATATGCAAGAGTCCGCAATTTCAGCTTAAATGCAATGACTATTAAATCATATCAGATGAGTATTGGAATAAATAGAAAGCTGGAATGTTAGCAATTTTGAATGCAGATTGAATGTTTCTTGATGTATTAATCTCTTAAAGCTGCATATGAATACAGGTAATTTTGGCAAATTGGCCAATCTTAGTTTTAAAAATTGTATTTCAAAAGCTATATGTGCTTTCTGTGTTCCCGTAAATCAACAAGAGGACGATTGCAGGATTAGATATTTGCTGAAAGATCATCTTGACCTGAAATGTGAAAGAGGTTAACATTGAACTTTTGTGTGCCTGTTTGAAAATAATAAAGTAAAATATAAAAAATGAAAATCTTACTTGTTGAGGCCATAAAAGGTTCAGAGTCTGCTTCAACTTCATTAGCTTTTGCCCTCACAATGCATGTGTACATGGTGCCAGCAACCAATGAATCAACATCTACCCTGAAGATTGTGCTATTCACTGTTACCATCCGACCTCCACAATCAACAGTATATGCATGTGTGCTGTTAACTTGTCCACTGTGAGACCAAGAAACTGTCAAAACCTCAGCACCTTTGGCAATTGCATCTATTATCACTGGTTTATTGGGTTCTGAAAAATGTGAAATTCCATTCATCAAATTAAGATTTTCCTTAATTGATTATTACTTTTTATTTCCACTGCAAAGGCATATACTATAGGAAGTTTCCTACATATCACCTATAACACTGACAATATGCTACAAAAATCGATATGCAACACTTCACAGACATTTTATCTTCATATGTTAATTTACTGTACAAATATGAAAGTTCCTAGTAAACTGAATCTTACTTGTATAGATAATAAACTCTTGGGATTGGGCTGAAACACTATTGACGTTTGCTGTCACAGTGCATACATACTTTGAACCAGCATTCAAAGAATCAACATCTGCCATAAATGTTGTGTTATTAACCACAACTTGCTGACCTCCACACTCAACAGTGTATGCATGTGTGCTGTTCACATTACCATGGTGGGTCCATGACACTCTCACTGAGTGAGCGTCCTTCACCAACACAAAATTTATATTTGGGTTGTTTGGTCCTGCAATCAGATTGTAAACAATTTTACTATTAATACCTTTGTCACATTTATTATCAATATTTTACCTTTATTTCCTTATTTTCATTAATATCAACCTGTCTATTTGCTTACTGATATCTTTGAAACTCAATTTCATTGCAAGTTTGTCTGTAGTTCATTTTGTTGTATAATGAGATAAGGTCTCATGCACTGAAATAACCTTTGCACATTTTCGTCACAATCAAAAGGTATATTTACACTCTGATGGCTCAATGAAATATCATTCAATGTCATGCATGATATGAGCTAAACACAGCTTACAGATAAAGAACTAGAATTATAATATGCAAGAGTCCGCAATTTCAGCTTAAATGCAATGACTATTAAATCATATCAGATGAGTATTGGAATAAATAGAAAGCTGGAATGTTAGCAATTTTGAATGCAGATTGAATGTTTCGTGATGTATTAATCTCTTACAGCTGCATATGAATACAGGTAATTTTGGCAAATTGGCCAATCTTAGTTTTAAAAATTGTATTTTAAAAGCTATATGTGCTTTCTGTGTTCCCGTAAATCAACAAGAGGACGATTGCAGGATTAGATATTTGCTGAAAGATCATCTTGACCTGAAATGTGAAAGAGGTTAACATTGAACTTTTGTGTGCCTGTTTGAAAATAATAAAGTAAAATATAAAAAATGAAAATCTTACTTGTTGAGGCCATAAAAGGTTCAGAGTCTGCTTCAACTTCATTAGCTTTTGCCCTCACAATGCATGTGTACATGGTGCCAGCAACCAATGAATCAACATCTACCCTGAAGATTGTGCTATTCACTGTTACCATCCGACCTCCACAATCAACAGTATATGCATGTGTGCTGTTAACTTGTCCACTGTGAGACCAAGAAACTGTCAAAACCTCAGCACCTTTGGCAATTGCATCTATTATCACTGGTTTATTGGGTTCTGAAAAATGTGAAATTCCATTCATCAAATTAAGATTTTCTTCAATTGATTATTACTTTTTATTTCCACTGCATTGGCTTATACTATAGGAAGTTTCCTACATATCACCTATAACACTGACAATATGCTACAAAAATCAATATGCAACACTTCACAGACATTTTATCTTCATATGTTAATTTAGTGCACAAATATGAAAGTTCCTAGTAAACTGAATCTTACTTGTATAGATAATAAACTCTTGGGATTGGGCTGAAACACCATTGACGTTTGCTGTCACAGTGCATACATACTTTGAACCAGCATTCAAAGATTCAACATCTGCCATAAATGTTGTGTTATTAACCACAACTTGCTGACCTCCACACTCAACAGTGTATGCATGTGTGCTGTTCACATTACCATGGTGGGTCCATGACACTCTCACTGAGTGAGCGTCCTTCACCAACACAAAATTTATATTTGGGTTGTTTGGTTCTGCAATCAGATTGTAAACAATTTTACTATTAATACCTTTGTCACATTTATTATCAATATTTTACCTTTATTTCCTTATTTTCATTAATATCAACCTGTCTATTTGCTTACTGATATCTTTGAAACTCAATTTTATTGCAAGTTTGTCTGTAGTTCATTTTGTTGTATAATGAGATAAGGTCTCATGCACTGAAATAACCTTTGCACATTTTCGTCACAATCAAAAGGTATATTTACACTCTGATGGCTCAATGAAATATCATTCAATGTCATGCATGATATGAGCTAAACACAGCTTACAGATAAAGAACTAGAATTATAATATGCAAGAGTCCGCAATTTCAGCTTAAATGCAATGACTATTAAATCATATCAGATGAGTATTGGAATAAATAGAAAGCTGGAATGTTAGCAATTTTGAATGCAGATTGAATGTTTCGTGATGTATTAATCTCTTACAGCTGCATATGAATACAGGTAATTTTGGCAAATTGGCCAATCTTAGTTTTAAAAATTGTATTTCAAAAGCTATATGTGCTTTCTGTGTTCCCGTAAATCAACAAGAGGACGATTGCAGGATTAGATATTTGCTGAAAGATCATCTTGACCTGAAATGTGAAAGAGGTTAACATTGAACTTTTGTGTGCCTGTTTGAAAATAATAAAGTAAAATATAAAAAATGAAAATCTTACTTGTTGAGGCCATAAAAGGTTCAGAGTCTGCTTCAACTTCATTAGCTTTTGCCCTCACAATGCATGTGTACATGGTGCCAGCAACCAATGAATCAACATCTACCCTGAAGATTGTGCTATTCACTGTTACCATCCGACCTCCACAATCAACAGTATATGCATGTGTGCTGTTAACTTGTCCACTGTGAGACCAAGAAACTGTCAAAACCTCAGCACCTTTGGCAATTGCATCTATTATCACTGGTTTATTGGGTTCTGAAAAATGTGAAATTCCATTCATCAAATTAAGATTTTCTTCAATTGATTATTACTTTTTATTTCCACTGCATTGGCTTATACTATAGGAAGTTTCCTACATATCACCTATAACACTGACAATATGCTACAAAAATCAATATGCAACACTTCACAGACATTTTATCTTCATATGTTAATTTAGTGCACAAATATGAAAGTTCCTAGTAAACTGAATCTTACTTGTATAGATAATAAACTCTTGGGATTGGGCTGAAACACCATTGACGTTTGCTGTCACAGTGCATACATACTTTGAACCAGCATTCAAAGATTCAACATCTGCCATAAATGTTGTGTTATTAACCACAACTTGCTGACCTCCACACTCAACAGTGTATGCATGTGTGCTGTTCACATTACCATGGTGGGTCCATGACACTCTCACTGAGTGAGCGTCCTTCACCAACACAAAATTTATATTTGGGTTGTTTGGTTCTGCAATCAGATTGTAAACAATTTTACTATTAATACCTTTGTCACATTTATTATCAATATTTTACCTTTATTTCCTTATTTTCATTAATATCAACCTGTCTATTTGCTTACTGATATCTTTGAAACTCAATTTTATTGCAAGTTTGTCTGTAGTTCATTTTGTTGTATAATGAGATAAGGTCTCATGCACTGAAATAACCTTTGCACATTTTCGTCACAATCAAAAGGTATATTTACACTCTGATGGCTCAATGAAATATCATTCAATGTCATGCATGATATGAGCTAAACACAGCTTACAGATAAAGAACTAGAATTATAATATGCAAGAGTCCGCAATTTCAGCTTAAATGCAATGACTATTAAATCATATCAGATGAGTATTGGAATAAATAGAAAGCTGGAATGTTAGCAATTTTGAATGCAGATTGAATGTTTCGTGATGTATTAATCTCTTACAGCTGCATATGAATACAGGTAATTTTGGCAAATTGGCCAATCTTAGTTTTAAAAATTGTATTTCAAAAGCTATATGTGCTTTCTGTGTTCCCGTAAATCAACAAGAGGACGATTGCAGGATTAGATATTTGCTGAAAGATCATCTTGACCTGAAATGTGAAAGAGGTTAACATTGAACTTTTGTGTGCCTGTTTGAAAATAATAAAGTAAAATATAAAAAATGAAAATCTTACTTGTTGAGGCCATAAAAGGTTCAGAGTCTGCTTCAACTTCATTAGCTTTTGCCCTCACAATGCATGTGTACATGGTGCCAGCAACCAATGAATCAACATCTACCCTGAAGATTGTGCTATTCACTGTTACCATCCGACCTCCACAATCAACAGTATATGCATGTGTGCTGTTAACTTGTCCACTGTGAGACCAAGAAACTGTCAAAACCTCAGCACCTTTGGCAATTGCATCTATTATCACTGGTTTATTGGGTTCTGAAAAATGTGAAATTCCATTCATCAAATTAAGATTTTCTTCAATTGATTATTACTTTTTATTTCCACTGCATTGGCTTATACTATAGGAAGTTTCCTACATATCACCTATAACACTGACAATATGCTACAAAAATCAATATGCAACACTTCACAGACATTTTATCTTCATATGTTAATTTACTGCACAAATATGAAAGTTCCTAGTAAACTGAATCTTACTTGTATAGATAATAAACTCTTGGGATTGGGCTGAAACACCATTGACGTTTGCTGTCACAGTGCATACATACTTTGAACCAGCATTCAAAGATTCAACATCTGCCATAAATGTTGTGTTATTAACCACAACTTGCTGACCTCCACACTCAACAGTGTATGCATGTGTGCTGTTCACATTACCATGGTGGGTCCATGACACTCTCACTGAGTGAGAGTCCTTCACCAACACAAAATTTATATTTGGGTTGTTTGGTTCTGCAATCAGATTGTAAACAATTTTACTATTAATACCTTTGTCACATTTATTATCAATATTTTACCTTTATTTCCTTAATTTCATTAATATCAACCTGTCTATTTGCTTACTGATATCTTTGAAACTCAATTTTATTGCAAGTTTGTCTGTAGTTCATTTTGTTGTATAATGAGATAAGGTCTCATGCACTGAAATAACCTTTGCACATTTTCGTCACAATCAAAAGGTATATTTACACTCTGATGGCTCAATGAAATATCATTCAATGTCATGCATGATATGAGCTAAACACAGCTTACAGATAAAGAACTAGAATTATAATATGCAAGAGTCCGCAATTTCAGCTTAAATGCAATGACTATTAAATCATATCAGATGAGTATTGGAATAAATAGAAAGCTGGAATGTTAGCAATTTTGAATGCAGATTGAATGTTTCGTGATGTATTAATCTCTTACAGCTGCATATGAATACAGGTAATTTTGGCAAATTGGCCAATCTTAGTTTTAAAAATTGTATTTTAAAAGCTATATGTGCTTTCTGTGTTCCCGTAAATCAACAAGAGGACGATTGCAGGATTAGATATTTGCTGAAAGATCATCTTGACCTGAAATGTGAAAGAGGTTAACATTGAACTTTTGTGTGCCTGTTTGAAAATAATAAAGTAAAATATAAAAAATGAAAATCTTACTTGTTGAGGCCATAAAAGGTTCAGAGTCTGCTTCAACTTCATTAGCTTTTGCCCTCACAATGCATGTGTACATGGTGCCAGCAACCAATGAATCAACATCTACCCTGAAGATTGTGCTATTCACTGTTACCATCCGACCTCCACAATCAACAGTATATGCATGTGTGCTGTTAACTTGTCCACTGTGAGACCAAGAAACTGTCAAAACCTCAGCACCTTTGGCAATTGCATCTATTATCACTGGTTTATTGGGTTCTGAAAAATGTGAAATTCCATTCATCAAATTAAGATTTTCTTCAATTGATTATTACTTTTTATTTCCACTGCATTGGCTTATACTATAGGAAGTTTCCTACATATCACCTATAACACTGACAATATGCTACAAAAATCAATATGCAACACTTCACAGACATTTTATCTTCATATGTTAATTTAGTGCACAAATATGAAAGTTCCTAGTAAACTGAATCTTACTTGTATAGATAATAAACTCTTGGGATTGGGCTGAAACACCATTGACGTTTGCTGTCACAGTGCATACATACTTTGAACCAGCATTCAAAGATTCAACATCTGCCATAAATGTTGTGTTATTAACCACAACTTGCTGACCTCCACACTCAACAGTGTATGCATGTGTGCTGTTCACATTACCATGGTGGGTCCATGACACTCTCACTGAGTGAGCGTCCTTCACCAACACAAAATTTATATTTGGGTTGTTTGGTTCTGCAATCAGATTGTAAACAATTTTACTATTAATACCTTTGTCACATTTATTATCAATATTTTACCTTTATTTCCTTATTTTCATTAATATCAACCTGTCTATTTGCTTACTGATATCTTTGAAACTCAATTTTATTGCAAGTTTGTCTGTAGTTCATTTTGTTGTATAATGAGATAAGGTCTCATGCACTGAAATAACCTTTGCACATTTTCGTCACAATCAAAAGGTATATTTACACTCTGATGGCTCAATGAAATATCATTCAATGTCATGCATGATATGAGCTAAACACAGCTTACAGATAAAGAACTAGAATTATAATATGCAAGAGTCCGCAATTTCAGCTTAAATGCAATGACTATTAAATCATATCAGATGAGTATTGGAATAAATAGAAAGCTGGAATGTTAGCAATTTTGAATGCAGATTGAATGTTTCGTGATGTATTAATCTCTTACAGCTGCATATGAATACAGGTAATTTTGGCAAATTGGCCAATCTTAGTTTTAAAAATTGTATTTCAAAAGCTATATGTGCTTTCTGTGTTCCCGTAAATCAACAAGAGGACGATTGCAGGATTAGATATTTGCTGAAAGATCATCTTGACCTGAAATGTGAAAGAGGTTAACATTGAACTTTTGTGTGCCTGTTTGAAAATAATAAAGTAAAATATAAAAAATGAAAATCTTACTTGTTGAGGCCATAAAAGGTTCAGAGTCTGCTTCAACTTCATTAGCTTTTGCCCTCACAATGCATGTGTACATGGTGCCAGCAACCAATGAATCAACATCTACCCTGAAGATTGTGCTATTCACTGTTACCATCCGACCTCCACAATCAACAGTATATGCATGTGTGCTGTTAACTTGTCCACTGTGAGACCAAGAAACTGTCAAAACCTCAGCACCTTTGG
Organism: Amphiduros pacificus; assembly: GCA_949316495.1. NCBI lineage: Eukaryota > Metazoa > Annelida > Polychaeta > Phyllodocida > Hesionidae > Amphiduros > Amphiduros pacificus. The sequence continues at coordinate 48,450,899 of OX439001.1, read as the reverse complement.
CAATTGCATCTATTATCACTGGTTTATTGGGTTCTGAAAAATGTGAAATTCCATTCATCAAATTAAGATTTTCTTCAATTGATTATTACTTTTTATTTCCACTGCATTGGCTTATACTATAGGAAGTTTCCTACATATCACCTATAACACTGACAATATGCTACAAAAATCAATATGCAACACTTCACAGACATTTTATCTTCATATGTTAATTTAGTGCACAAATATGAAAGTTCCTAGTAAACTGAATCTTACTTGTATAGATAATAAACTCTTGGGATTGGGCTGAAACACCATTGACGTTTGCTGTCACAGTGCATACATACTTTGAACCAGCATTCAAAGATTCAACATCTGCCATAAATGTTGTGTTATTAACCACAACTTGCTGACCTCCACACTCAACAGTGTATGCATGTGTGCTGTTCACATTACCATGGTGGGTCCATGACACTCTCACTGAGTGAGCGTCCTTCACCAACACAAAATTTATATTTGGGTTGTTTGGTTCTGCAATCAGATTGTAAACAATTTTACTATTAATACCTTTGTCACATTTATTATCAATATTTTACCTTTATTTCCTTATTTTCATTAATATCAACCTGTCTATTTGCTTACTGATATCTTTGAAACTCAATTTTATTGCAAGTTTGTCTGTAGTTCATTTTGTTGTATAATGAGATAAGGTCTCATGCACTGAAATAACCTTTGCACATTTTCGTCACAATCAAAAGGTATATTTACACTCTGATGGCTCAATGAAATATCATTCAATGTCATGCATGATATGAGCTAAACACAGCTTACAGATAAAGAACTAGAATTATAATATGCAAGAGTCCGCAATTTCAGCTTAAATGCAATGACTATTAAATCATATCAGATGAGTATTGGAATAAATAGAAAGCTGGAATGTTAGCAATTTTGAATGCAGATTGAATGTTTCGTGATGTATTAATCTCTTACAGCTGCATATGAATACAGGTAATTTTGGCAAATTGGCCAATCTTAGTTTTAAAAATTGTATTTCAAAAGCTATATGTGCTTTCTGTGTTCCCGTAAATCAACAAGAGGACGATTGCAGGATTAGATATTTGCTGAAAGATCATCTTGACCTGAAATGTGAAAGAGGTTAACATTGAACTTTTGTGTGCCTGTTTGAAAATAATAAAGTAAAATATAAAAAATGAAAATCTTACTTGTTGAGGCCATAAAAGGTTCAGAGTCTGCTTCAACTTCATTAGCTTTTGCCCTCACAATGCATGTGTACATGGTGCCAGCAACCAATGAATCAACATCTACCCTGAAGATTGTGCTATTCACTGTTACCATCCGACCTCCACAATCAACAGTATATGCATGTGTGCTGTTAACTTGTCCACTGTGAGACCAAGAAACTGTCAAAACCTCAGCACCTTTGGCAATTGCATCTATTATCACTGGTTTATTGGGTTCTGAAAAATGTGAAATTCCATTCATCAAATTAAGATTTTCTTCAATTGATTATTACTTTTTATTTCCACTGCATTGGCTTATACTATAGGAAGTTTCCTACATATCACCTATAACACTGACAATATGCTACAAAAATCAATATGCAACACTTCACAGACATTTTATCTTCATATGTTAATTTACTGCACAAATATGAAAGTTCCTAGTAAACTGAATCTTACTTGTATAGATAATAAACTCTTGGGATTGGGCTGAAACACCATTGACGTTTGCTGTCACAGTGCATACATACTTTGAACCAGCATTCAAAGATTCAACATCTGCCATAAATGTTGTGTTATTAACCACAACTTGCTGACCTCCACACTCAACAGTGTATGCATGTGTGCTGTTCACATTACCATGGTGGGTCCATGACACTCTCACTGAGTGAGCGTCCTTCACCAACACAAAATTTATATTTGGGTTGTTTGGTTCTGCAATCAGATTGTAAACAATTTTACTATTAATACCTTTGTCACATTTATTATCAATATTTTACCTTTATTTCCTTAATTTCATTAATATCAACCTGTCTATTTGCTTACTGATATCTTTGAAACTCAATTTTATTGCAAGTTTGTCTGTAGTTCATTTTGTTGTATAATGAGATAAGGTCTCATGCACTGAAATAACCTTTGCACATTTTCGTCACAATCAAAAGGTATATTTACACTCTGATGGCTCAATGAAATATCATTCAATGTCATGCATGATATGAGCTAAACACAGCTTACAGATAAAGAACTAGAATTATAATATGCAAGAGTCCGCAATTTCAGCTTAAATGCAATGACTATTAAATCATATCAGATGAGTATTGGAATAAATAGAAAGCTGGAATGTTAGCAATTTTGAATGCAGATTGAATGTTTCGTGATGTATTAATCTCTTACAGCTGCATATGAATACAGGTAATTTTGGCAAATTGGCCAATCTTAGTTTTAAAAATTGTATTTCAAAAGCTATATGTGCTTTCTGTGTTCCCGTAAATCAACAAGAGGACGATTGCAGGATTAGATATTTGCTGAAAGATCATCTTGACCTGAAATGTGAAAGAGGTTAACATTGAACTTTTGTGTGCCTGTTTGAAAATAATAAAGTAAAATATAAAAAATGAAAATCTTACTTGTTGAGGCCATAAAAGGTTCAGAGTCTGCTTCAACTTCATTAGCTTTTGCCCTCACAATGCATGTGTACATGGTGCCAGCAACCAATGAATCAACATCTACCCTGAAGATTGTGCTATTCACTGTTACCATCCGACCTCCACAATCAACAGTATATGCATGTGTGCTGTTAACTTGTCCACTGTGAGACCAAGAAACTGTCAAAACCTCAGCACCTTTGGCAATTGCATCTATTATCACTGGTTTATTGGGTTCTGAAAAATGTGAAATTCCATTCATCAAATTAAGATTTTCCTTAATTGATTATTACTTTTTATTTCCACTGCAAAGGCATATACTATAGGAAGTTTCCTACATATCACCTATAACACTGACAATATGCTACAAAAATCGATATGCAACACTTCACAGACATTTTATCTTCATATGTTAATTTACTGTACAAATATGAAAGTTCCTAGTAAACTGAATCTTACTTGTATAGATAATAAACTCTTGGGATTGGGCTGAAACACTATTGACGTTTGCTGTCACAGTGCATACATACTTTGAACCAGCATTCAAAGAATCAACATCTGCCATAAATGTTGTGTTATTAACCACAACTTGCTGACCTCCACACTCAGCAGTGTATGCATGTGTGCTGTTCACATTACCATGGTGGGTCCATGACACTCTCACTGAGTGAGCGTCCTTCACCAACACAAAATTTATATTTGGGTTGTTTGGTCCTGCAATCAGATTGTAAACAATTTTACTATTAATACCTTTGTCACATTTATTATCAATATTTTACCTTTATTTCCTTATTTTCATTAATATCAACCTGTCTATTTGCTTACTGATATCTTTGAAACTCAATTTCATTGCAAGTTTGTCTGTAGTTCATTTTGTTGTATAATGAGATAAGGTCTCATGCACTGAAATAACCTTTGCACATTTTCGTCACAATCAAAAGGTATATTTACACTCTGATGGCTCAATGAAATATCATTCAATGTCATGCATGATATGAGCTAAACACAGCTTACAGATAAAGAACTAGAATTATAATATGCAAGAGTCCGCAATTTCAGCTTAAATGCAATGACTATTAAATCATATCAGATGAGTATTGGAATAAATAGAAAGCTGGAATGTTAGCAATTTTGAATGCAGATTGAATGTTTCGTGATGTATTAATCTCTTACAGCTGCATATGAATACAGGTAATTTTGGCAAATTGGCCAATCTTAGTTTTAAAAATTGTATTTTAAAAGCTATATGTGCTTTCTGTGTTCCCGTAAATCAACAAGAGGACGATTGCAGGATTAGATATTTGCTGAAAGATCATCTTGACCTGAAATGTGAAAGAGGTTAACATTGAACTTTTGTGTGCCTGTTTGAAAATAATAAAGTAAAATATAAAAAATGAAAATCTTACTTGTTGAGGCCATAAAAGGTTCAGAGTCTGCTTCAACTTCATTAGCTTTTGCCCTCACAATGCATGTGTACATGGTGCCAGCAACCAATGAATCAACATCTACCCTGAAGATTGTGCTATTCACTGTTACCATCCGACCTCCACAATCAACAGTATATGCATGTGTGCTGTTAACTTGTCCACTGTGAGACCAAGAAACTGTCAAAACCTCAGCACCTTTGGCAATTGCATCTATTATCACTGGTTTATTGGGTTCTGAAAAATGTGAAATTCCATTCATCAAATTAAGAGTTTTTTTAATTGATTAATACTTCTTATTTCCACTGCAAAGGCATATACTATAGGAAGTTTCCTACATATCACCTATAACACTGACAATATGCTACAAAAATCGATATGCAACACTTCACAGACATTCTATCTTCATGTGTTAAGTTACTGCTCAAATATGAAAGTTCCTAGTAAACTGAATCTTACTTGTATAGATAATAAACTCTTGGGATTTGGCTGAAACACCATTGACGTTTGCTGTCACAGTGCATACATGCTTTGAACCAGCATTCAAAGATTCAACATCTGCCATAAATGTTGTGTTATTAACCACAACTTTCTGACCTCCACACTCAACAGTGTATGCATGTGTGCTGTTAACCTGTCCACTGTAAGACCAAGACACTGTCAGAATCTCAGCACTTTTTTCCATTACATCAATTATCACTGGTTGATTGGGTCCTGAAAATGTTAAATTCGATTTAAATTAAATTTGAAATGATCATTTTATTCTTTTTACAAATTTTGAACTTTTGTTATTTATTTTGGTGCAATGGCCAGAAATGAATTTTGTCAAAGTAATTTGTGGAGCCTGGTATTTTGTATTTTTATTGCTCTCTAATGGGCAACTTTTATTATATCAAGAGACAACTCAATAGCCTCAATTACCAAGCTATTGACCAATTTTTTTATCTCCAAGGTGAAGTACTTAATTCTCCACGGTGAAGTGATGTTTGACTTAGATCTAGGTTTTCATAACATAATTGACTTGTTGATCCATATCCTTTGACCAAAATTAGATGGAACCACTGCTATGATTGTATAATTGTAATAGAGTTTTTACTTTTCACAAAAGTGTATACATAGAATTGTCTTAAGATATTCTTTTTGAAATTTATATCATAAGCCCATTTATATCATCAATATTAAATGAAATTGAGGCTGTCTTTCTAATGTTTCCATGTTGGTAACCTGTAACGTAATTTGAAATTGTCAATCAATGATTAAAAATGAAATACAGCCACACTCAATCAGCATTTTTGTATGTTTATTTGGGGTTTTACATCACTTTCAACATTATGTCAGTCATTTCATGATGAGACCTACTTGTAGCAGATATAGTGCTGCCTCACTGAATTGTCATGTTGCAGGTCCTTGACATGACAACCCACCCGGTCATAGATTTACAAGGACAATGGGTTAACCCTTTAGGCACAGGCCTCAGCTCATATGGGAAATTGTTTCATGAGTTCAATCCCGGCACGGCAGGGATTCGAACCCACTACCTTTGGATCACCACAGAGGAACTGGTGTTAATAAGCTGGCACTCTAACCAACTGTGCCACGGCCCGTGGCCTTCAATAAGCATTGATGTTGATTTTGTAAAATAAATAGGGTCACAGTCTTGCCTTAAAAGCTCAACTGGTAGAGTATTCTCCTTGAGATCCAGAGATTTCCAGTTTGAACATTGTCTGGAATCAGTGGTATATAAAAGTCAGCTTAACTTAACTAACATTAACACAGAATGTATACTACCCCGATGAATACCCAAATGCTTATTAAAAGCATCAGAAATAGAAACTCATAACTTATAGTAATTTTTTGACAGGAAAATTGAAATAAATTATTCAAGAACTAAATAATAACACTTTCAATCAATTTTCATTTCCCCATTTCCCCTTTTTCAAAATAAAAAGTGCTGAGAGTTTTTTGGTCCTCTTTCAATGAATGAACGAATGGTAGCTTCATGGCACATCAACCACTAAAGTCATTTAGTGCCTAAAAATGGTAAAACACCATATTTTGACCAGATAAAGTATATACAATCCTAACCTCACAAAATATTAACAAAATCATTTTTCAAGAATTTAGTTTTGTATGTGATGAATATGTATAAATCATTAAAATACAATTTGTTAGTTTGTGGTTCTTGATGAATAGGTCAATGGCCTAATAATTGGTCCTATTTGGTTTAAAAACGATACTATCACAAGCGTATCTACAGTATCAAATAATATATGTAAGTCATGTACATTAAAATACTGAGTCCTTATAATATGAAAATTTATACACTCAATTAAAACATGTTTGATAGTCAAAGCCACTTGACAACCTATACCCTGAGGCTGATCTTCACCTTTGAGAATATAGCAGTGAGTCAAAGGACTATATTCTTTTCTTTTACAACTTAAAATGGACTCTTCTCTTCAGTTCTTTCTAAAAGCACATTTAGATTTACCAAGAATAGGCTTGATTTCATGCAATCTATAAAAATAGCTTTGTTCCAACGCAATGACCATTTAGAACACCAAAAAACAGTTATACATTTATTACACTCTGTAAGGAATAAGTGTATTTATTGGGTATTTGTCCAATGTGCTTTGGCAGCTTGGTCAACAGCTTTTTGCCTCGGTACAAAGCATGAAGTTTAGCAGAATAAGTTTAGGATTTATTTGGCAGACATTCTGAATACATATGATTGCCCTTAAAAGTAGCTGTAGCAGCTTTGTCTTCGCTGAAAGATCCTTCAGTGTAAATACACTGATATCCAGTGAAATTAGATTTAATTTCTTTATATTTTTTTATATTTGGCTATTTAGCTATTTGATATGGACTGATTTGGACAAAAATCAGTATTGTATTATATCTAATTTAAAAAATGTCAACATAATTTGGATTTAATATAATATCATGTGTTGGATTGTCTGCCAGGCTATCTCCAGGTGATGTACAAAATGCCCTGAGGCATAATCTTAAAACTTGATTTTGAATTGGATCAAGAATTTAATATAAGAAAGATGTGCTGACCCATATATCATACATTTGTAATGAAGTTTGGAACATATCGGTGTTCTGTATAATTGTAATAAAACAGTATGGTCTCCTCCTTAATCAGTATGAGCAAGAACACATAAACAATCTAATGCCTTCTAGCATTTCTTTATGACATATTTAATATGAGGGATAAAAGATGTTCAATGGTATTTCCGTTTGTTTTTAAGCCTCTTGTAAATATTGGAGTTAAATATTAAGTTTCCAGATAAAACTAATTTTTTGTTTGTTTGTTTTATTTGTTTTGTTTGTGCAGTTTAAAATTGCTTTCAAGATTATTAAGAGACCAACTTGTTGAATTGTCATTTCACGTGCACAGGTCTTTGACATGATATCCCAACTAGTTACACATTGACATGAACAATGTGTTTACCCTTTAGGTATTGGCTCAGCTCATATGAAAAGCTTCAATGGATATTTAATGAAAGCATGTTGGGAATCATCACAGACGTACTGGTGCTAATAAGCTTGCACTCGAACCAACTGTAATAATGATAATAGAAAAATAATAGCGCTGCATCCAGAAAAGTCGTTCTGAAGAGATATGTTTTCAATCCACTTTTGAATGTAGAGACTGAAAACCTGTTCCTAATGTCAGTAGGCAGTAAATTCCAAAGCCGACTAAGGACAAAAGAAGAAAAAGCTCTATCCCCTACCGTATTCAGGCAGGTTTTTAGAACAGATAGGTAAGCGCTGTCACTTGATCTCAAGAACCCGTTCATTCTGACTTCCTGCAAGTAATTAATTCACACTGGCAAGGAGGTGCCTTACCATTCCAGGCCTTCCAAGTCAGAAGTAGAATCTTGAACTCAGTTTTGGTTCGCACAGGGAGCCAATGCAATTCCTTCAGTTTCTCTGAGATATGATCATAATTTCTGATCTTACCTACTACACGTGCTCCAGAGTTCTGTAAATATTTCAATTTCTTCATGTCTGATTGTGGGAGAACAGCCAATAGGCCATTTTCATAGGCATGAGTTAATATCTGAGCTGTTTTCTCATCTAGACTCTATCTGATGGCTGTCAGATTCCTAACCATCTTCATCTTATTTGAGATAAAGGATTGATCTCATCAACAATTTTCTATTTTGTGTCTACTGATGTCTACTTGTCTACTGGATGTGTGTTCAACAGGGATGTAGATCTGGGTATCATCCTCATATATATGAAAGCTTAGTCTGTACTTAGACAGAATATCAGCCACCAGTTGTGAAATGTATATTGTGAAAAGGACGGGGGCCTAGGATAGATCCTTGTGGAGTCCATTATGTAAAAGGCAAGGATCTTCAAGAAAAAGCTGGACGATGATCACAGTCCCTATCCAAAACCAACAACGGTTTCGATCTGATTCACTCTTTTCAGTTGGATGGGGACTGACTGCGTTATCCTAAGTCTTGTTTATATTGGATCCAGTTGGTGCTATCAGTGGAACAGCTGGTGGTTTCTGTTGTGATTTGAAACTGTATTGGATTTGATTGGACTATGAGGGTGGGTATATTGCATGGTGGTATCTGGGAAAGGGAGCTAAATATAATGGGGGCTTGAGTATGATGTAATATAAATAAACTAGTGGTGTGATAGTGTTCATACAGTGAAGAAGTGTTTTTGTGTAGTGTTTTATGCCTCAGTCACATTTGCACCGGGCAACGGCCGGGAAGTAACAATCGGCCGACTTCCCTGTCTGCCGGGCGCCGAGCAGTTTATCAGCAACTTAATCTGAGAGATGCCGTCGCTGTGGTCACATTATTTAAAGGGCACCGCACAGCACCCGCAAAAAAAATGACACAGACGTCTGCAGGACATCTTAAAGACGTCTGTATTATGTGACAGACATCCGTAGGATATCCTAAAGACGTCTATATCATTTGACAGACGTCTGAAGGACATCCTAAAGACGTCTATATGAGACCGTAGGGAGCCCGTTGGATCATCTGACGATGGCCTGTGAACGCATGAAATAAAAAAAATCCTATTTTCACCGCACAATGCCACCGGCAGCCCTAAGATAATCTGCCGATGCGCCTGCGGGACCCTGTCGGGACCCTGCCGGGACCCTGCCGGGACCCTGCCGTGCACTTTAAGATTAAGATTATGTGGATTTTCAGTCTAATAAGAATCAATATTTAACAGTTTCTGTCAATTCTGATTTGGAGGTGCTATATAGAAAACCCAGTATCTTCTTATTTGTGTGGGTTACAAGCACGTTTGTAACACGTTCCACATATGTTTACATATTTTTCGCACTGTCTTGAGAGGTTTTTTTTCGATTTTTGTTGATCCGAATTCGTTTTAATTGCTTTATTTAATGTTTTTTTTAATTTCAGGACTCTCTCCCTTGAAGCGTCCGGACTATTTCACTTAATTTGCACTTTGTATCACCCTAGCGTGGAGTAGGAATGTCTAGTTTATAAACAAATTCAATAATTCTTTTAGGATAAAATAGCCTGCTTTGCTTGGTTCTTGCCCAGTTTTTCTAGCCATTTCTTTTGGGCGTTTGTATTCCATTTATGATTTACAATGTGATTTGGTTGGGACAAACTCGGACAAGAAATTATTTCTGTAAAGATATCTTTTTTTCTCTTGTATATAGTTCTTGTTGTGTTTCTCTAGTGTGTACAGACTGTTTCTTGTCAACAGAAAAGATATATTTTTATGAAGTGATGTGGATTGCATTATCTACTTGAATCTCCAAGAGTTTTCTGAGGATTTCTTCCAGTTCATAGGGGGGTTTCCATATTTCATAGATTTAAGCGTGGATCTCTGGTGCCCAACCTTGACACATTGCTTTCTGTCCATGAGGTATGACTTGATCCAAGTCAGAGCACGACGCCTGACATTACATTCCAATTTATCTAGCAGGTCCAATGTATCTAGCAGTATCCGGTAGTCAATAGTGTCGAAAGCCGCCGAGAGGTCAAATTGTAGGAGTATTACCGATTTTTTGCAATCAAGATCATATAGGATATCATTTTGATTATTATAAAAGATATTTGGAAGTTGTTTTGCAAGTGATACTTGGCAAACTTCAGCATACGATATTGATTTATAGTTTTTATAATACTAGAATGTTCGATTTGTTCAAAGTTTGATTATTTGAATAAGAAAGAAATCAATAGCAGGAACTCCACACATAAAGCACATGGTGCAAAGCTCGGTGACTGAATTCAATATTTAAAGCTTTCTACCATATAAAGCTTTCTACCAAAATATTCAGTGAAAGGTATGTAAAATATTTCATTAATTATATATAACCCTTTGTAGAACAGAATGCAGAATGTGTATTAAAGTGGCTGAGCACAATTGTGACAGAGCACATATTGCAGGAGCCATGTGTTTTTATTTTCCAGATGTCCTAAAACGCATCAGTACTATGTTGTAACTAATTATTAAAACTAAGGTAGAAAGATAATAAGGCAGAATGTTACGTTGATGAATGACTCATTGACAACATACTTAATATGTAGTGAATTCACGCTGTTAACATACGTAACGTTAAGGTGGGAGCACAGTCTAGCATGTTTCACAGCCCACAGAGCCCACTCTCTTGAACTAAAATGTTTATAGTACAACATCTATTGTACCTAGAATTATGATATTTGGAGACATGATTCCCAACATATATATCTTGATGATAAACTTTTTATTTTGTAAATATACATGTAACATTTTGTTATGGAGTAACATAAATCAAGGTATGTCTGTTTTTGGAATTGTCAACTTTCTGATCCTGTGGAGCTCAAATTAAAATTTGTTCAAAATGTTAAGATACAACATCTTAATTCTACAGTGACATACAATGCAATGTAATCTTGTTTTTGAGTACCACTAATCATGGTTGAGCTACAGCCTGTCTTGAAATTTTTATGTCATATTTTGACATTTGTAATCACTGGATAAAAACTATAAAGATGTTATCGAAATCCTGTAAACTGATGAATATACACATGTTTTCCATCATATGCTGAAAGTTTCAGCTTCCAACTATTTCAAAAAGTGTATTAAAAATGAGCTCAAACTTACCCCTTACCCAAAAAATACATTTTCTGTAATAGGCCAAAAACCTCCAAGCATGTCCTGATGGCCATGTTGTGTTTTTAGCCATTTAATGCATAATCTCTTTCCCACAACTGTTGTCACATACATAATTGCAATATCACAGTGTATGCTTAGCAGTCAGGCCATCTGCCTGGCATATACAGGCAACATAGGGGCAATCCCAAATCAATGCAAAAATACAAATAAATTGTTTGATGCATTTAGTTATGTACAATTTAAGAGTCCTGAGTAAGATCATTCAATATTGTCAATCACCATGACAGACTGTGCAGTCCTAGGCCTTATATTAATTTATTTACCATAAATTTATAAATGTCATTTATTGAGATGGCATTTATTGCTCTTGCTCTCAATTTATTCTGAGCTGAGGTTAGTTTTGTACTTTGCAGAAGTTCAGCTTAGTCAATATCCAATATGTAGAGTCATTATAATGCATTTACTATTTTCTTCTAACTCAACTGACACTATGTCGTTTGTTGAGAGGGCATTTCTTACTACTTGTTCTCAAGTAATCCTGAGCTCCACATTTGCACTGTCCATTCTGTACTGCTGCATTTTCACCATGGTAAGCACCACTGGAATATGCTAATGTGGGTCCCTCATCTTTGTGAAATGCATCCAGTGCTCGGCGACTGGCATACCGCAACTTCTTGCGCCTGTCCTGGTTCTTTGTTTCTGACTGGTACTGAATCCGGTACTTCCTTTTCAATGTGATTTTGTTGAAGTTTGCTGCGCTGTTACAGCCAAACTTTATGCCAGTTGAATTAATTAGAATTAATGAATTAGACATAAGTCTGATATATACAAATTATTTAGAAGCATGAAAATTAATAATGTGTATATTATTGTGATATAATATAATGATTTTTCATTGATAAGAGAAATAGTTTTCTTTTCTTTCATTTCATGGTCACAGTGAAGGGGCACAACAATGACTAATTTTAACAAGTGCAAATACATCCACATGCTGACTAGTAGATTCTGTCCCCTACACATGTCATGTAAAATGCTAAACAACTGTTATTGTAGCACCAGCAGTTAATTCTAACTGTATTAGCAATTATATAAAACAACAGATTATTTCTCTGCTCAATATGTTTCTGTTACAAAATCATTAATTTTACACATTTCTAATATTCTGATTTTCACCAAACTTGGGGTATACATAGAATATTACATCAGTATTCAGATTAGCTAAAAAGAGAAAAATCGATATCTGAAAGGTGATTCACTTTTGTCTAGACTGTGCTCCCACCTTAACTACAACGTATTTACAACATAAATTTAACGTACATTTGAACAACTTACCTTGGTAATTGAGGATGAGTTTGGTGATTATTGAACATGCAATCATTTCCAGGTCATTTGAGGATGAAATATGATAGTAATGATCAGTATCTGGATCATTTGCAATGATCTTCAACTCACTCTCAGATACTGAACTTCCAATACCTAAATGACAACAAACATACGAATATACCATGTAGACTACAATGAAAATTCAATTTCATTCTACATTTTTAAAAATCTAAACATCATCAGGATACCAATTGGTCCAGATATATATATATATATATATATATATATATATATATGGACCATGTATATATGGACCATGTATATATATATGTATATATTGCAAACTATCTTATAATTATATACTGAAGCATCCACATCTCCAGATGAGAACTACCAAAATCAAAATAAGACCTCACCGATGGAATAAATTGTTATTCCTGCTGCCCTTGCTGCATCTGCTGCACTCTGAGAAGTGCCTCCTTGCCCATCAGTCAGCACTATTCCTATGTTTTTGGCATGCGGTCTGTTTCCAGTGCCAAAAGAGTTTGTCATGGTAACTATAGCATTTGGAATGTTTGTTCCACCTCCATATTGGTATAAGGATTGCACAGCATTTAGCAAGGATGCACTTGTGTTATATTGATTTAGGGATATCCTTATAGTTGCATAGTCATTAAACGTAATGATTGATAATTGTGTGGCAGAAGGCCCAATTTGTAATTTAGTAATGAACTGTTCAACAAAGTTAATCATATTATTCCAATCAATTGAGGATATGCTTCCAGATTCATCTAGGAGGATGACAACATCAAACAGATAGGGTTGAATGACCCAGACACAAAGAGATTCTTTAGAATAAAAAAAGATGTTTCACAATTAGGATTCTTTAATCACTATATGTGTTAAACTATATCAACCAACGTCATCAATATTATATGTGGCATCCACGTCAAAAGATGACTATGTGTTGAAATATGAATTACTTTCCTTATCTATTTTCAAGGTTGGCTCGAAATCTTTTAATACTATAGTGGACAATTTTTCCACCAGGAAAAGTAGTAAAGATCTGTTATGCTTTGATTTAAAGTGGTGTTTTCATTGGTTGAAATATTTTTTGCATTTTTACAATACTTATTCATTCCCTATTTTTACAATAGATTAGTGTCTGTGAACAAAGAAACAATTGTTGTTCATACAAAATGTAAATTATAACAATGACTTACCTGTCGAGGCACTGAACGGTAGAGAGACAGCATTAACTCCATTGGCAGTTGCTGTTACCAGGCATGTATATTCTGTACTAGACTTCAGGGATCCAATGGCAATGGCAAATATTGTGCCATCAACTATCTTTTTCTGATCACCGCATTTGATGATGAATGAAATACCAAATGTGTCAACATTTGTCCATTTCACGTACAAAGTATCTGTACTTAAGGGAACCACTGCAGTAATATTTGGAGTTGACAGGACTGCAACCAAAACATCAAATGCTTTTAGATAATCCGAGATGAAAATCTAACAAATAAAACTAAATATCATGACGTGCTTTCCCTTATGAGAAAATACCTCACTTGGCAGAAGTATAACTGAAAACAAAATCAAAGGTGGTGGATTTTGAAATTCGGAGCAGTTGATATTTAGCAATTCACACTGATCAGCCCCAGTTCAATGAAATGAACCTTTTATGACATGGATATTACCAAATGAATATTCACATTTGAATTTAAGTGACTATTTTCAAATCGAATCTCCACAGGTAATTGTGAGTTGCACATGTGCTGTATTGTTGAAAAGAGAAAACATATCATTAATATGTGTATTTTATTGGAGTTTAAAGCATTCTGCACCTTGATTCAATAATATAACAACATGATAACCCATATTGGGACAAATCTAAAAGAAATAAAGATAAAACTTTCAGCTCATGGTAACTTGGAATGTGTGATTGGATCATAGCAGAGGAGCTGGAACCTGAGAAATGTATGCTCTCACTAACTATGAAGAGAAAAAATGGTAATTGCATACACAGATGCAGTTTATGAAATAACAATATAAAACAATTTACCTGTGTTATTGAGGATAAGTTTGGTGATTACTGAACAGGCAATCTTTTCTAGGTCATTTGAGGATGAAACCTGATAGTAATGATCAGTGTCTGGATCATTTGCAATGATCATCAATTCTCCTGCAGATACAGAACTCCCAATTCCTAAATGACAAAACTGACATCAGTTAGAATCATATTATGATAAAACATGGTGGTTGAAAGTGAATTGAAAATTACCTCAAATGTCCTTGGGGCCTAACATGTAATGATATGTACAAGATCATTATCCACCTTACATATGGAAACATAACCATGTGGCGAGAGCTAGAGATGTTAAGATTATAACTCACCAATGGCATAAAGTGTAATCCCTGCTGCTCTTGCTGCATCTGCTGCACCTTGAGTAGAACCTCCTCCTTGTCCATCAGTTATGACGATTCCTATATTCTTTACCAGAGGTCTGTCACCATTGTTGATATGGAAAGAAGTGTTTGTCATCAAATTAATTGCCCCAGAGATATCTTCCCCACCACCAGATTTATGAAGTGACTGCACAGCATTTCTCAAGTCATCACTTGTATTATACTGATTTAGTACAATATCTATACTTCCAGGAGTCCCAAACGTAATAACTGATATCTGTGTTGCAAATGGCCCTATCTGTGAAAGGTTGAGAAATTGTTCAACAAAGTTTATCATCGAATCCCATTCATTTGCATCCACACTTCCTGATTCATCCAGGGCAATAACCACATCAAATGGAAAAGAGTTCACTTGCATATCACATTCTTGTCCTGAAACAGATCAAATATATGATCCAATCATGCAGTTCATCAGCGATGCATCAGATTTGAATGCTATTTTGGTGTCAAATATATTCATTTCATTAAATTATCTTTAAATCCGTTCAACTGGCCAGCATTAATCAAAAATGATTAAATCAAGAAAATATCAACTGTGTCAAATATGTCATGCTATTAAAGATATTCACTAAAATACTCAACTCACATAATACCATACTCAACACAGTATAGTCTAAATTAAACATGATGTCATCATTATTTGCAACAGTTGTGTGAGTAATTAGAGGTAAGCATTAGGAAAATGACCACAGTGCTTAGAATAATTAAAGGAGTGAAAATTAAAATGGCATCATGGATAGATATATTTGTTTGTTTGTTTGGGGATTTACATCACTTTGAACATTATTTCAGTCATTTCGTGATGAGACCTACTTGCAGCAGATATAGTGCTGCCTCATTGAATTGTCATGTCACAGGTCCTTGACATGACAACCCACCCGGTCACAGATTTACAAGAACAATGGGTCAACCCTTCAGGCACGGGCCTCAGCTCATGTATGAAATTGTATCGTGGATTTTATCTCGGCACGGCCGGGGATCGAACCCACGACCTTTGGATCACCACAGAGGAACTGGTGCTAATAAGCTTGCACTCTAACCAACTGCGGCACGGCCTGTGGCCTCTGGATTGAAATAAACCTTACTACATATATACATGTTACAACATAAGTTGACAATTAAAGCTGTGGTTGATGTTTTTTTGGGGAAAAATATTAGCCTTTATGTTCTCTCTCATACATATTTCCATAGGTGAAGAGCTTCTTTTAGAGGTTCATGTTTGAGGCTATTTCTGATGTCAACTTCAGCCATTTAAATACACTATATGTGTCTGTCTGAGAATACATCTTATTATTGTCATTCTCAGGTACGTCAATATATTATTAAGCCCAATTGTGTGAAATATTCACCAAATTTCCTAATAGCAGCTCTTGTGTAACATATTCATATATTTTCTGTCTGGTTTCTACAAAAAGAAATTTAAGCACTATCAGAGATATACAAATTGTTGGAAAAAAATGGTACACACATAGCTGCTTGGTTGATTTCACCTTCTGTTGATTGTGTTATATCATCAGTCAAATATTCACCATTATATAGTTTTAATTTTCACTAATTACATTCACAATATCAGAAATGGAATGAGACATTTTCAGATATTAGTTTTTGGACAAATTATAAATATTTCTTCAAATGTATTTCATTAAAACCTAATGATATACTTTTTTTTAAATCTTTGATGTTTTCCACAGGCCTGTATGACGTTTGTGTAAACAAACATACACTAAAATGATGTTAACATGCTCTTGTAGTTGACTCGTTTAATGTTTGTCTGAATTACCCCCATACAGGTCCACTTGTAGAAAACCTAGCGGGACATCAGCTGATTCAATATTTAGGTCAAATTCCTGATGGGTGTAAATTAAGCCCGAAGACAGAAAGGTGTTCTTACTGCAGGCAATATTTTATTATGTGTCTGAGTGATTCTGACCACAAATAAGGGAGAACTGTACTGTTCATATTACTTAAGTGGAGACTGTTATAGCATCCACAAATTCCACCAGAGGGCAACTTGATGAACAAAAAGCTGAGTGCGATCCCATTATCTAGCAGATTTCATAATTAAAGAGCTGGGGCTGAAGAGCTCATGCTTTTATCAGTTACCTTGCAGTGCTTGTGCTCTTATCAACTAGTTATAGAGTATAGATGCCAGTGAAGTTGCCTTGTGAAGTTTGTAGTTATTGCTTGATTATCACCTTTGTAGCAATTATAGCATAGAGACAAATCTATTTATTTATACCGAACATAAAATGCTTTATTTCGAATATGCCTGAAATGGGCCAAAGATTAAGCCAATCCATTCAACAGATATCAATATTTTGCAGTAAAGCACTGACTGCAGTAGTTAGATGGGGCCTTCTTTATATTCTATAATGTGCTTGACCAACATGTTTAGTTTTGACTAATTTAGTCTCTTGAGTGGTTTGAAATGAGAATCACATTCTATCATGCTTATATATCATTTGCACTTGTCCACCCGAACAGGTGAGTGGACAGGTTATCCACCAGGATAAGTGGATAAAGTCAGTGGCGTTTTCATTGGTTGAAAATATTTTGCATTTTTACAATACTTATTCACTATTTCTACAATAGATTGAGGTGAAATATCTAAGATGAATCTGATATGCATTAATACTATTTATAATGTTAAAGATCAATATTATATTAGTGTCTGTGAACAAAGAAACAATTGTTGTTCAATGACATACAAAATGTAAATTATAACAATGACTTACCTGTTGATGCACTGAACGGTAGAGAGACAGCATTAACTCCATTGGCAGTTGCTGTTACCAGGCATGTATATTCTGTACTAGACTTCAGGGATCCAATGGCAATGGCAAATATTGTGCCATCAACTATCTTTTTCTGATCACCGCATTTGATGATGAATGAAATACCAAATGTGTCAACATTTGTCCATTTCACGTACAAAGTATCTGTACTTAAGGGAACCACTGCAGTAATATTTGGAGTTGACAGGACTGCAACCAAAACATCAAATGCTTTTAGATAATCCGAGATGAAAATCTAACAAATAAAACTAAATATCATGACGTGCTTTCCCTTATGAGAAAATACCTCACTTGGCAGAAGTATAACTGAAAACAAAATCAAAGGTGGTGGATTTTGAAATTCGGAGCAGTTGATATTTAGCAATTCACACTGATCAGCCCCAGTTCAATGAAATGAACCTTTTATGACATGGATATTACCAAATGAATATTCACGTTTGAATTTAAGTGACTATTTTCAAATCGAATCTCCACAGGTAATTGTGAGTTGCACATGTGCTGTATTGTTGAAAAGAGAAAACATATCATTAATATGTGTATTTTATTGGAGTTTAAAGCATTCTGCACCTTGATTCAATAATATAACAACATGATAACCCATATTGGGACAAATCTAAAAGAAATAAAGATAAAACTTTCAGCTCATGGTAACTTGGAATGTGTGATTGGATCATAGCAGAGGAGCTGGAACCTGAGAAATGTATGCTCTCACTAACTATGAAGAGAAAAAATGGTAATTGCATACACAGATGCAGTTTATGAAATAACAATATAAAACAATTTACCTGTGTTATTGAGGATAAGTTTGGTGATTACTGAACAGGCAATCTTTTCTAGGTCATTTGAGGATGAAACCTGATAGTAATGATCAGTGTCTGGATCATTTGCAATGATCATCAATTCTCCTGCAGATACAGAACTCCCAATTCCTAAATGACAAAACTGACATCAGTTAGAATCATATTATGATAAAACATGGTGGTTGAAAGTGAATTGAAAATTACCTCAAATGTCCTTGGGGCCTAACATGTAATGATATGTACAAGATCATTATCCACCTTACATATGGAAACATAACCATGTGGCGAGAGCTAGAGATGTTAAGATTATAACTCACCAATGGCATAAAGTGTAATCCCTGCTGCTCTTGCTGCATCTGCTGCACCTTGAGTAGAACCTCCTCCTTGTCCATCAGTTATGACGATTCCTATATTCTTTACCAGAGGTCTGTCACCATTGTTGATATGGAAAGAAGTGTTTGTCATCAAATTAATTGCCCCAGGGATATCTTCCCCACCACCAGATTTATGAAGTGACTGCACAGCATTTCTCAAGTCATCACTTGTATTATACTGATTTAGTACAATATCTATACTTCCAGGAGTCCCAAACGTAATAACTGATATCTGTGTTGCAAATGGCCCTATCTGTGAAAGGTTGAGAAATTGTTCAACAAAGTTTATCATCGAATCCCATTCATTTGCATCCACACTTCCTGATTCATCCAGGGCAATAACCACATCAAATGGAAAAGAGTTCACTTGCATATCACATTCTTGTCCTGAAACAGATCAAATATATGATCCAATCATGCAGTTCATCAGCGATGCATCAGATTTGAATGCTATTTTGGTGTCAAATATATTCATTTCATTAAATTATCTTTAAATCCGTTCAACTGGCCAGCATTAATCAAAAATGATTAAATCAAGAAAATATCAACTGTGTCAAATATGTCATGCTATTAAAGATATTCACTAAAATACTCAACTCACATAATACCATACTCAACACAGTATAGTCTAAATTAAACATGATGTCATCATTATTTGCAACAGTTGTGTGAGTAATTAGAGGTAAGCATTAGGAAAATGACCACAGTGCTTAGAATAATTAAAGGAGTGAAAATTAAAATGGCATCATGGATAGATATATTTGTTTGTTTGTTTGGGGATTTACATCACTTTGAACATTATTTCAGTCATTTCGTGATGAGACCTACTTGCAGCAGATATAGTGCTGCCTCATTGAATTGTCATGTCACAGGTCCTTGACATGACAACCCACCCGGTCACAGATTTACAAGAACAATGGGTCAACCCTTCAGGCACGGGCCTCAGCTCATGTATGAAATTGTATCGTGGATTTTATCTCGGCACGGCCGGGGATCGAACCCACGACCTTTGGATCACCACAGAGGAACTGGTGCTAATAAGCTTGCACTCTAACCAACTGCGGCACGGCCTGTGGCCTCTGGATTGAAATAAACCTTACTACATATATACATGTTACAACATAAGTTGACAATTAAAGCTGTGGTTGATGTTTTTTTGGGGAAAAATATTAGCCTTTATGTTCTCTCTCATACATATTTCCATAGGTGAAGAGCTTCTTTTAGAGGTTCATGTTTGAGGCTATTTCTGATGTCAGCTTCAGCCATTTAAATACACTATATGTGTCTGTCTGAGAATACATCTTATTATTGTCATTCTCAGGTACGTCAATATATTATTTTGCCCAATTGTGTGAAATATTCACCAAATTTCCTAATAGCAGCTCTTGTGTAACATATTCATATATTTTCTGTCTGGTTTCTACAAAAAGAAATTTAAGCACTATCAGAGATATACAAATTGTTGGAAAAAATGGTACACACATAGCTGCTTGGTTGATTTCACCTTCTGTTGATTGTGTTATATCATCAGTCAAATATTCACCATTATATAGTTTTAATTTTCACTAATTACATTCACAATATCAGAAATGGAATGAGACATTTTCAGATATTAGTTTTTGGACAAATTATAAATATTTCTTCAAATGTATTTCATTAAAACCTAATGATATACTTTTTTTAAAATCTTTGATGTTTTCCACAGGCCTGTATGACGTTTGTGTAAACAAACAT
The DNA here is from genome assembly GCA_949316495.1 of Amphiduros pacificus. Classification (NCBI taxonomy): domain Eukaryota; kingdom Metazoa; phylum Annelida; class Polychaeta; order Phyllodocida; family Hesionidae; genus Amphiduros; species Amphiduros pacificus. The sequence goes on along the minus strand of OX439001.1, from coordinate 48,430,217 downwards.
ACACTAAAATGATTTTAACATGCTCTTGTAGTTGACTCGTTTAATGTTTGTCTGAATTACCCCCATACAGGTCCACTTGTAGAAAACCTAGCGGGACATCAGCTGATTCAATATTAAGGTCAAATTCCTGATGGGTGTAAATTAAGCCCGAAGACAGAAAGGTGTTCTTACTGCAGGCAATATTTTATTATGTGTCTGAGTGATTCTGACCACAAATAAGGGAGAACTGTACTGTTCATATTACTTAAGTGGAGACTGTTATAGCATCCACAAATTCCACCAGAGGGCAACTTGATGAACAAAAAGCTGAGTGCGATCCCATTATCTAGCAGATTTCATAATTAAAGAGCTGGGGCTGAAGAGCTCATGCTTTTATCAGTTACCTTGCAGTGCTTGTGCTCTTATCAACTAGTTATAGAGTATAGATGCCAGTGAAGTTGACTTGTGAAGTGTGTAGTTATTGCTTGATTATCACCTTTGTAGCAATTATAACATAGAGACAAATCTATTTATTTATACCGAACATAAAATGCTTTATTTCGAATATGCCTGAAATGGGCCAAAGATTAAGCCAATCCATTCAACAGATATCAATATTTTGCAGTAAAGCACTGACTGCAGTAGTTAGATGGGGCCTTCTTTATATTCTATAATGTGCTTGACCAACATGTTTAGTTTTGACTAATTTAGTCTCTTGAGTGGTTTGAAATGAGAATCACATTCTATCATGCTTATATATCATTTGCACTTGTCCACCCGAACAGGTGAGTGGACAGGTTATCCACCAGGATAAGTGGATAAAGTCAGTGGCGTTTTCATTGGTTGAAAATATTTTGCATTTTTACAATACTTATTCACTATTTCTACAATAGATTGAGGTGAAATATCTAAGATGAAGCTGATATGCATTAATACTATTTATAATGTTAAAGATCAATATTATATTAGTGTCTGTGAACAAAGAAACAATTGTTGTTCAATGACATACAAAATGTAAATTATAACAATGACTTACCTGTTGATGCACTGAACGGTAGAGAGACAGCATTAACTCCATTGGCAGTTGCTGTTACCAGGCATGTATATTCTGTACTAGACTTCAGGGATCCAATGGCAATGGCAAATATTGTGCCATCAACTATCTTTTTCTGATCACCGCATTTGATGATGAATGAAATACCAAATGTGTCAACATTTGTCCATTTCACGTACAAAGTATCTGTACTTAAGGGAACCACTGCAGTAATATTTGGAGTTGACAGGACTGCAACCAAAACATCAAATGCTTTTAGATAATCCGAGATGAAAATCTAACAAATAAAACTAAATATCATGACGTGCTTTCCCTTATGAGAAAATACCTCACTTGGCAGAAGTATAACTGAAAACAAAATCAAAGGTGGTGGATTTTGAAATTCGGAGCAGTTGATATTTAGCAATTCACACTGATCAGCCCCAGTTCAATGAAATGAACCTTTTATGACATGGATATTACCAAATGAATATTCACATTTGAATTTAAGTGACTATTTTCAAATCGAATCTCCACAGGTAATTGTGAGTTGCACATGTGCTGTATTGTTGAAAAGAGAAAACATATCATTAATATGTGTATTTTATTGGAGTTTAAAGCATTCTGCACCTTGATTCAATAATATAACAACATGATAACCCATATTGGGACAAATCTAAAAGAAATAAAGATAAAACTTTCAGCTCATGGTAACTTGGAATGTGTGATTGGATCATAGCAGAGGAGCTGGAACCTGAGAAATGTATGCTCTCACTAACTATGAAGAGAAAAAATGGTAATTGCATACACAGATGCAGTTTATGAAATAACAATATAAAACAATTTACCTGTGTTATTGAGGATAAGTTTGGTGATTACTGAACAGGCAATCTTTTCTAGGTCATTTGAGGATGAAACCTGATAGTAATGATCAGTGTCTGGATCATTTGCAATGATCATCAATTCTCCTGCAGATACAGAACTCCCAATTCCTAAATGACAAAACTGACATCAGTTAGAATCATATTATGATAAAACATGGTGGTTGAAAGTGAATTGAAAATTACCTCAAATGTCCTTGGGGCCTAACATGTAATGATATGTACAAGATCATTATCCACCTTACATATGGAAACATAACCATGTGGCGAGAGCTAGAGATGTTAAGATTATAACTCACCAATGGCATAAAGTGTAATCCCTGCTGCTCTTGCTGCATCTGCTGCACCTTGAGTAGAACCTCCTCCTTGTCCATCAGTTATGACGATTCCTATATTCTTTACCAGAGGTCTGTCACCATTGTTGATATGGAAAGAAGTGTTTGTCATCAAATTAATTGCCCCAGGGATATCTTCCCCACCACCAGATTTATGAAGTGACTGCACAGCATTTCTCAAGTCATCACTTGTATTATACTGATTTAGTACAATATCTATACTTCCAGGAGTCCCAAACGTAATAACTGATATCTGTGTTGCAAATGGCCCTATCTGTGAAAGGTTGAGAAATTGTTCAACAAAGTTTATCATCGAATCCCATTCATTTGCATCCACACTTCCTGATTCATCCAGGGCAATAACCACATCAAATGGAAAAGAGTTCACTTGCATATCACATTCTTGTCCTGAAACAGATCAAATATATGATCCAATCATGCAGTTCATCAGCGATGCATCAGATTTGAATGCTATTTTGGTGTCAAATATATTCATTTCATTAAATTATCTTTAAATCCGTTCAACTGGCCAGCATTAATCAAAAATGATTAAATCAAGAAAATATCAACTGTGTCAAATATGTCATGCTATTAAAGATATTCACTAAAATACTCAACTCACATAATACCATACTCAACACAGTATAGTCTAAATTAAACATGATGTCATCATTATTTGCAACAGTTGTGTGAGTAATTAGAGGTAAGCATTAGGAAAATGACCACAGTGCTTAGAATAATTAAAGGAGTGAAAATTAAAATGGCATCATGGATAGATATATTTGTTTGTTTGTTTGGGGATTTACATCACTTTGAACATTATTTCAGTCATTTCGTGATGAGACCTACTTGCAGCAGATATAGTGCTGCCTCATTGAATTGTCATGTCACAGGTCCTTGACATGACAACCCACCCGGTCACAGATTTACAAGAACAATGGGTCAACCCTTCAGGCACGGGCCTCAGCTCATGTATGAAATTGTATCGTGGATTTTATCTCGGCACGGCCGGGGATCGAACCCACGACCTTTGGATCACCACAGAGGAACTGGTGCTAATAAGCTTGCACTCTAACCAACTGCGGCACGGCCTGTGGCCTCTGGATTGAAATAAACCTTACTACATATATACATGTTACAACATAAGTTGACAATTAAAGCTGTGGTTGATGTTTTTTTGGGGAAAAATATTAGCCTTTATGTTCTCTCTCATACATATTTCCATAGGTGAAGAGCTTCTTTTAGAGGTTCATGTTTGAGGCTATTTCTGATGTCAACTTCAGCCATTTAAATACACTATATGTGTCTGTCTGAGAATACATCTTATTATTGTCATTCTCAGGTACGTCAATATATTATTAAGCCCAATTGTGTGAAATATTCACCAAATTTCCTAATAGCAGCTCTTGTGTAACATATTCATATATTTTCTGTCTGGTTTCTACAAAAAGAAATTTAAGCACTATCAGAGATATACAAATTGTTGGAAAAAAATGGTACACACATAGCTGCTTGGTTGATTTCACCTTCTGTTGATTGTGTTATATCATCAGTCAAATATTCACCATTATATAGTTTTAATTTTCACTAATTACATTCACAATATCAGAAATGGAATGAGACATTTTCAGATATTAGTTTTTGGACAAATTATAAATATTTCTTCAAATGTATTTCATTAAAACCTAATGATATACTTTTTTTTAAATCTTTGATGTTTTCCACAGGCCTGTATGACGTTTGTGTAAACAAACATACACTAAAATGATGTTAACATGCTCTTGTAGTTGACTCGTTTAATGTTTGTCTGAATTACCCCCATACAGGTCCACTTGTAGAAAACCTAGCGGGACATCAGCTGATTCAATATTTAGGTCAAATTCCTGATGGGTGTAAATTAAGCCCGAAGACAGAAAGGTGTTCTTACTGCAGGCAATATTTTATTATGTGTCTGAGTGATTCTGACCACAAATAAGGGAGAACTGTACTGTTCATATTACTTAAGTGGAGACTGTTATAGCATCCACAAATTCCACCAGAGGGCAACTTGATGAACAAAAAGCTGAGTGCGATCCCATTATCTAGCAGATTTCATAATTAAAGAGCTGGGGCTGAAGAGCTCATGCTTTTATCAGTTACCTTGCAGTGCTTGTGCTCTTATCAACTAGTTATAGAGTATAGATGCCAGTGAAGTTGCCTTGTGAAGTTTGTAGTTATTGCTTGATTATCACCTTTGTAGCAATTATAGCATAGAGACAAATCTATTTATTTATACCGAACATAAAATGCTTTATTTCGAATATGCCTGAAATGGGCCAAAGATTAAGCCAATCCATTCAACAGATATCAATATTTTGCAGTAAAGCACTGACTGCAGTAGTTAGATGGGGCCTTCTTTATATTCTATAATGTGCTTGACCAACATGTTTAGTTTTGACTAATTTAGTCTCTTGAGTGGTTTGAAATGAGAATCACATTCTATCATGCTTATATATCATTTGCACTTGTCCACCCGAACAGGTGAGTGGACAGGTTATCCACCAGGATAAGTGGATAAAGTCAGTGGCGTTTTCATTGGTTGAAAATATTTTGCATTTTTACAATACTTATTCACTATTTCTACAATAGATTGAGGTGAAATATCTAAGATGAATCTGATATGCATTAATACTATTTATAATGTTAAAGATCAATATTATATTAGTGTCTGTGAACAAAGAAACAATTGTTGTTCAATGACATACAAAATGTAAATTATAACAATGACTTACCTGTTGATGCACTGAACGGTAGAGAGACAGCATTAACTCCATTGGCAGTTGCTGTTACCAGGCATGTATATTCTGTACTAGACTTCAGGGATCCAATGGCAATGGCAAATATTGTGCCATCAACTATCTTTTTCTGATCACCGCATTTGATGATGAATGAAATACCAAATGTGTCAACATTTGTCCATTTCACGTACAAAGTATCTGTACTTAAGGGAACCACTGCAGTAATATTTGGAGTTGACAGGACTGCAACCAAAACATCAAATGCTTTTAGATAATCCGAGATGAAAATCTAACAAATAAAACTAAATATCATGACGTGCTTTCCCTTATGAGAAAATACCTCACTTGGCAGAAGTATAACTGAAAACAAAATCAAAGGTGGTGGATTTTGAAATTCGGAGCAGTTGATATTTAGCAATTCACACTGATCAGCCCCAGTTCAATGAAATGAACCTTTTATGACATGGATATTACCAAATGAATATTCACGTTTGAATTTAAGTGACTATTTTCAAATCGAATCTCCACAGGTAATTGTGAGTTGCACATGTGCTGTATTGTTGAAAAGAGAAAACATATCATTAATATGTGTATTTTATTGGAGTTTAAAGCATTCTGCACCTTGATTCAATAATATAACAACATGATAACCCATATTGGGACAAATCTAAAAGAAATAAAGATAAAACTTTCAGCTCATGGTAACTTGGAATGTGTGATTGGATCATAGCAGAGGAGCTGGAACCTGAGAAATGTATGCTCTCACTAACTATGAAGAGAAAAAATGGTAATTGCATACACAGATGCAGTTTATGAAATAACAATATAAAACAATTTACCTGTGTTATTGAGGATAAGTTTGGTGATTACTGAACAGGCAATCTTTTCTAGGTCATTTGAGGATGAAACCTGATAGTAATGATCAGTGTCTGGATCATTTGCAATGATCATCAATTCTCCTGCAGATACAGAACTCCCAATTCCTAAATGACAAAACTGACATCAGTTAGAATCATATTATGATAAAACATGGTGGTTGAAAGTGAATTGAAAATTACCTCAAATGTCCTTGGGGCCTAACATGTAATGATATGTACAAGATCATTATCCACCTTACATATGGAAACATAACCATGTGGCGAGAGCTAGAGATGTTAAGATTATAACTCACCAATGGCATAAAGTGTAATCCCTGCTGCTCTTGCTGCATCTGCTGCACCTTGAGTAGAACCTCCTCCTTGTCCATCAGTTATGACGATTCCTATATTCTTTACCAGAGGTCTGTCACCATTGTTGATATGGAAAGAAGTGTTTGTCATCAAATTAATTGCCCCAGGGATATCTTCCCCACCACCAGATTTATGAAGTGACTGCACAGCATTTCTCAAGTCATCACTTGTATTATACTGATTTAGTACGATATCTATACTTCCAGGAGTCCCAAACGTAATAACTGATATCTGTGTTGCAAATGGCCCTATCTGTGAAAGGTTGAGAAATTGTTCAACAAAGTTTATCATCGAATCCCATTCATTTGCATCCACACTTCCTGATTCATCCAGGGCAATAACCACATCAAATGGAAAAGAGTTCACTTGCATATCACATTCTTGTCCTGAAACAGATCAAATATATGATCCAATCATGCAGTTCATCAGCGATGCATCAGATTTGAATGCTATTTTGGTGTCAAATATATTCATTTCATTAAATTATCTTTAAATCCGTTCAACTGGCCAGCATTAATCAAAAATGATTAAATCAAGAAAATATCAACTGTGTCAAATATGTCATGCTATTAAAGATATTCACTAAAATACTCAACTCACATAATACCATACTCAACACAGTATAGTCCAAATTAAACATGATGTCATCATTATTTGCAACAGTTGTGTGAGTAATTAGAGGTAAGCATTAGGAAAATGACCACAGTGCTTAGAATAATTAAAGGAGTGAAAATTAAAATGGCATCATGGATAGATATATTTGTTTGTTTGTTTGGGGATTTACATCACTTTGAACATTATTTCAGTCATTTCGTGATGAGACCTACTTGCAGCAGATATAGTGCTGCCTCATTGAATTGTCATGTCACAGGTCCTTGACATGACAACCCACCCGGTCACAGATTTACAAGAACAATGGGTCAACCCTTCAGGCACGGGCCTCAGCTCATGTATGAAATTGTATCGTGGATTTTATCTCGGCACGGCCGGGGATCGAACCCACGACCTTTGGATCACCACAGAGGAACTGGTGCTAATAAGCTTGCACTCTAACCAACTGCGGCACGGCCTGTGGCCTCTGGATTGAAATAAACCTTACTACATATATACATGTTACAACATAAGTTGACAATTAAAGCTGTGGTTGATGTTTTTTGGGGGAAAAATATTAGCCTTTATGTTCTCTCTCATACATATTTCCATAGGTGAAGAGCTTCTTTGAGAGGTTCATGTTTGAGGCTATTTCTGATGTCAGCTTCAGCCATTTAAATACACTATATGTGTCTGTCTGAGAATACATCTTATTATTGTCATTCTCAGGTACGTCAATATATTATTTTGCCCAATTGTGTGAAATATTCACCAAATTTCCTAATAGCAGCTCTTGTGTAACATATTCATATATTTTCTGTCTGGTTTCTACAAAAAGAAATTTAAGCACTATCAGAGATATACAAATTGTTGGAAAAAATGGTACACACATAGCTGCTTGGTTGATTTCACCTTCTGTTGATTGTGTTATATCATCAGTCAAATATTCACCATTATATAGTTTTAATTTTCACTAATTACATTCACAATATCAGAAATGGAATGAGACATTTTCAGATATTAGTTTTTGGACAAATTATAAATATTTCTTCAAATGTATTTCATTAAAACCTAATGATATACTTTTTTTTAAATCTTTGATGTTTTCCACAGGCCTGTATGACGTTTGTGTAAACAAACATACACTAAAATGATGTTAACATGCTCTTGTAGTTGACTCGTTTAATGTTTGTCTGAATTACCCCCATACAGGTCCACTTGTAGAAAACCTAGCGGGACATCAGCTGATTCAATATTAAGGTCAAATTCCTGATGGGTGTAAATTAAGCCCGAAGACAGAAAGGTGTTCTTATTGCAGGCAATATTTTATTATGTGTCTGAGTGATTCTGACCACAAATAAGGGAGAACTGTACTGTTCATATTACTTAAGTGGAGACTGTTATAGCATCCACAAATTCCATCAGAGGGCAACTTGATGAACAAAAAGCTGAGTGCGATCCCATTATCTAGCAGATTTCATAATTAAAGAGCTCAGGCTGAAGAGCTCATGCTTTTATCAGTTACCTTGCAGTGCTTGTGCTCTTATCAACTAGTTATAGAGTATAGATGCCAGTGAAGTTGACTTGTGAAGTGTGTAGTTATTGCTTGATTATCACCTTTGTAGCAATTATAACATAGAGACAAATCTATTTATTTATACCGAACATAAAATGCTTTATTTCGAATATGCCTGAAATGGGCCAAAGATTAAGCCAATCCATTCAACAGATATCAATATTTTGCAGTAAAGCACTGACTGCAGTAGTTAGATGGGGCCTTCTTTCTATATATACCGAACATAAAATGCTTTATTTCGAATATGCCTGAAATGGGCCAAAGATTAAGCCAATCCATTCAACAGATATCAATATTTTGCAGTAAAGCACTGACTGCAGTAGTTAGATGGGGCCTTCTTTATATTCTATAATGTGCTTGATTTGTTTGTTTGTTTGTTTGGGGTTTTACATCACTTTCAACATTATTTCAGTCATTTCGTGATGAGACCTACTTGTAGCAGATATAGTGCTACCTCACTGAATTGTCATGTCGCAGGTCCTTGACATGACAATTCACCCGGTCACAGATTTACAAGGACAACGGGTTAACCCTTTTGGCACGGGCCTCAGCTCATGTGGGAAATTGTATCATGAGTTCAATCCCGGCACGGCTGGGGTTCGAACCCACAACCTTTGGATCACCACAGAGGAACTGGTGCTAATAAGCTGGCGATCTAACCAACTGCGCCACGGCCCGTGGCCCATAATGTGCTTGACCAACATGTTTAGTTTTGACTAATTTAGTCTCTTGAGTGGTTTGAAATGAGAATCACATTCTATCATGCTTATATATCATTTGCACTTGTCCACCCGAACAGGTGAGTGGACAGGTTATCCACCAGGATAAGTGGATAAAGTCAGTGGCGTTTTCATTGGTTGAGTATATTTTGCATTTTTACAATACTTATTCACTATTTCTACAATAGATTGAGGTGAAATATCTAAGATGAAGCTGATATGCATTAATACTATTTATAATGTTAAAGATCAATATTATATTAGTGTCTGTGAACAAAGAAACAATTGTTGTTCAATGACATACAAAATGTAAATTATAACAATGACTTACCTGTTGATGCACTGAACGGTAGAGAGACAGCATTAACTCCATTGGCAGTTGCTGTTACCAGGCATGTATATTCTGTACTAGACTTCAGGGATCCAATGGCAATGGCAAATATTGTGCCATCAACTATCTTTTTCTGATCACCGCATTTGATGATGAATGAAATACCAAATGTGTCAACATTTGTCCATTTCACGTACAAAGTATCTGTACTTAAGGGAACCACTGCAGTAATATTTGGAGTTGACAGGACTGCAACCAAAACATCAAATGCTTTTAGATAATCCGAGATGAAAATCTAACAAATAAAACTAAATATCATGACGTGCTTTCCCTTATGAGAAAATACCTCACTTGGCAGAAGTATAACTGAAAACAAAATCAAAGGTGGTGGATTTTGAAATTCGGAGCAGTTGATATTTAGCAATTCACACTGATCAGCCCCAGTTCAATGAAATGAACCTTTTATGACATGGATATTACCAAATGAATATTCACATTTGAATTTAAGTGACTATTTTCAAATCGAATCTCCACAGGTAATTGTGAGTTGCACATGTGCTGTATTGTTGAAAAGAGAAAACATATCATTAATATGTGTATTTTATTGGAGTTTAAAGCATTCTGCACCTTGATTCAATAATATAACAACATGATAACCCATATTGGGACAAATCTAAAAGAAATAAAGATAAAACTTTCAGCTCATGGTAACTTGGAATGTGTGATTGGATCATAGCAGAGGAGCTGGAACCTGAGAAATGTATGCTCTCACTAACTATGAAGAGAAAAAATGGTAATTGCATACACAGATGCAGTTTATGAAATAACAATATAAAACAATTTACCTGTGTTATTGAGGATAAGTTTGGTGATTACTGAACAGGCAATCTTTTCTAGGTCATTTGAGGATGAAACCTGATAGTAATGATCAGTGTCTGGATCATTTGCAATGATCATCAATTCTCCTGCAGATACAGAACTCCCAATTCCTAAATGACAAAACTGACATCAGTTAGAATCATATTATGATAAAACATGGTGGTTGAAAGTGAATTGAAAATTACCTCAAAATGTCCTTGGGGCCTAACATGTAATGATATGTACAAGATCATTATCCACCTTACATATGGAAACATAACCATGTGGCGAGAGCTAGAGATGTTAAGATTATAACTCACCAATGGCATAAAGTGTAATCCCTGCTGCTCTTGCTGCATCTGCTGCACCTTGAGTAGAACCTCCTCCTTGTCCATCAGTTATGACGATTCCTATATTCTTTACCAGAGGTCTGTCACCATTGTTGATATGGAAAGAAGTGTTTGTCATCAAATTAATTGCCCCAGGGATATCTTCCCCACCACCAGATTTATGAAGTGACTGCACAGCATTTCTCAAGTCATCACTTGTATTATACTGATTTAGTACAATATCTATACTTCCAGGAGTCCCAAACGTAATAACTGATATCTGTGTTGCAAATGGCCCTATCTGTGAAAGGTTGAGAAATTGTTCAACAAAGTTTATCATCGAATCCCATTCATTTGCATCCACACTTCCTGATTCATCCAGGGCAATAACCACATCAAATGGAAAAGAGTTCACTTGCATATCACATTCTTGTCCTGAAACAGATCAAATATATGATCCAATCATGCAGTTCATCAGCGATGCATCAGATTTGAATGCTATTTTGGTGTCAAATATATTCATTTCATTAAATTATCTTTAAATCCGTTCAACTGGCCAGCATTAATCAAAAATGATTAAATCAAGAAAATATCAACTGTGTCAAATATGTCATGCTATTAAAGATATTCACTAAAATACTCAACTCACATAATACCATACTCAACACAGTATAGTCCAAATTAAACATGATGTCATCATTATTTGCAACAGTTGTGTGAGTAATTAGAGGTAAGCATTAGGAAAATGACCACAGTGCTTAGAATAATTAAAGGAGTGAAAATTAAAATGGCATCATGGATAGATATATTTGTTTGTTTGTTTTGGGATTTACATCACTTTGAACATTATTTCAGTCATTTCGTGATGAGACCTACTTGCAGCAGATATAGTGCTGCCTCATTGAATTGTCATGTCACAGGTCCTTGACATGACAACCCACCCGGTCACAGATTTACAAGAACAATGGGTCAACCCTTCAGGCACGGGCCTCAGCTCATGTATGAAATTGTATCGTGGATTTTATCTCGGCACGGCCGGGGATCGAACCCACGACCTTTGGATCACCACAGAGGAACTGGTGCTAATAAGCTGGCATTCTAACCAACTGCGGCACGGCCTGTGGCCTCTGGATTGAAATAAACCTTACTACATATATACATGTTACAACATAAGTTGACAATTAAAGCTGGGGTTGATGTTTTTTTGGGGAAAAATATTAGCCTTTATGTTCTCTCTCATACAGGTGGAGAGCTTCTTTTAGAGGTTCATGTTTGAGACTATTTCTGATGTCAACTTCAGCCATTTAAATACACTATATGTGTCTGTCTGAGAATACATCTTATTATTGTCATTCTCAGGTATGTCAATATATTATTTTGCCCAATTGTGTGAAATATTCACCAAATTTCGTAATAGCAGCTCTTGTGTAACATATTCATATATTTTCTGTCTGGTTTCTACAAAAAGAAATTTAAGCACTATCAGAGATATACAAATTGTTGGAAAAAATGGTACACACATAGCTGCTTGGTCGATTTCAACTTCTGTTGATTGTGTTATATCATCTGTCAAATATTAACCATTATTTTTGTGGCACCGCCACAGGCCGTGCCGCAGAAATAAGCCTTACTACATATATACCTGTTACAACATAAGTTGACAATTAAACATAGTATTGTCTAAATTTAACATGATGTCATTATTATTTACTTTATATCAGTAGTGTAATTTAACCTGTTGATGTTTTGTTGAGTAAAAATATCAGCTTTTATGTTATCTCTGGTACATTTTTCTATAAGCTGTGAGCTTCTTTTAGAGGTTTATCTCTGAGAATATTACAGGTGTCAACTTCAGCAATTAAAGTCAATGATTGTGGCTGTCTCAGAATCCATCTAAATATTGTTTTCTCAAAGTGCATAAATTTTTCCCAACTTTGTGAAATAGTCATTACATTTCTCGATAACAGCTCTTGTGTAACATTTTATATATTGATTTATTCATTATGTATTACATTAGAACCTGATGATTAATATTTTTAAATCTTTAAAATGTTATACAGGTCATTATGAGACTATAAAACAAACCTCTATTTGCAAAAAAAACATACTTTAAAATGATGTTAACATGCTCATGTCGTCTTATGGTTGATTTTTCTGACATTTGATTGGCCTTTTAGTTGTCTCAAGAGACAATAGGAGGCTTTCTTCAATTCTATTCATCCCCAAACCCAGAAGGGATCTTGTATGTGTGGCACTATGTTTGTATGATTATTTAGCTGTATAAACCTATGTGATATTATCTCTATCAGGTTGTCACTTATTCAACTTCAACATTTCATACATTTTCTTCAGTTCTGTTTTAGAATTTGAGACACCAATAGAAATGGCATCTGATGTTTCGTATTTACCCTTGGTGTAGTTTTAAAGGTGGTATTATCCATACATATTATATAACTGAAGATTTTGCTTTCACGTACAATGTATTTTGTATGTATATAATAATAATAAAAGGTCTAAGAAGTCGAGACCACTACCATTTTGATATGAAACAAGTGCCCTCAGCTGGGAAGGAATGCCATCTCTCACTTGTGCAGCTCTCTCACTGTTTTAGCTATTTGTCACTTATGCAGCTATCTCTCACTTGTGCAGCTATCTTTCATTTATGCAGCTCTCTCACTGTTGAAGCTATCTACAACTATCTCTTATTTATTTAGCAATCTCTCACTGTTTACCTATCTCTCACTTGTGAAACTGTCTCTCACTGTCTTTCAAATATGCAGCTGTCTCTTACTTTAAAGCTATCTCTCAGTGTTGTAACATTGTTGTAACTATCTCACGTTGGCAGTTATCCCTCACTATTGGAGCCATATCTTAAGTATGCAGGTATCTCTCACTTGTGCATGCAGCTATGTCCCACTTGTGCAGCTGTCTCACTGTCATTGCTATCTTTCCCTACTGCAGCTATCTCTCAATTTGAGCAGCTGTTTCACACTCGTGTAGCTGTATAATAGTGACCAAGTGATGTCTGAACATCAGTAGAAATGACAGACATAGGCTTATAACGTTTTACTGTGTGGCACACATCCACAAATGATACATGACTGAATGTGAACCTTTTTTGTAACACGGATGGTCCTTTTTTGATAAAAAAAAAGGGTCTATCTGTGTTATTCTGTGATCGGTACGATCATGGGAAATGCGTAGTCATATTCTGTGGGTTGTAATTCGTTTTTTCTGCGATGTATTTTTAGATTTCTCTTTGTTGACATTTTGGAATCAAAACAATGATTCCTATTTTTGACATGTGAAGACAGCATACATTTATGCCTAGCCATATTAGTGTTTATGTTTTTATCATCTTTTGTTGTATTAATATGTTATTTGACCGCATCACTGTATGTTGGATATTTTTGTAATTGTTGGCTATAACTCATTTTTTTGACTGCGGGGGTAAGGGAGGAGTTTATTTGATTTGTGTGATAGATTTTTTATCTTATCTTTACAATAATTCCATATTTTATCCATGTTAAAATCATTTAGTTTAAAACCCTTAAGCTTATTTTTACAACAGGCACATTTTTCCTTATACATGCAATAACTTTGATCTATATATTTTGATTTATATATTCATGGCAGTTATTTTACTTTTCCTCGTCATTTACCTGGCATACTTTATTTAAACTACATGCACTTTTTCCCATGTTATTTTGATCATCTGAAATGTAACATTCCATATCATACTGACACAAAAATTAAATTCAGAATTTATATTTAATTTAGATATTCTCTCATTTGTTGAATTTTGATCTATTATTTGAAGGTACTTGTTAAAAAATACACCTTATGCCATAACTGCAATGACCAGTTCTGGTATAGTTCTGGAAGATGGATCTATTTTCTTGTCTGGGAGATTGTGGCGTGTTCTCTGTGTCAAGAATGATTATATCTATTGCATCTAATACCAATATCATCATCATAGGGTCATCCATGATCAACATACCTTGCACTGTATCATAAGGTTTTTGCGATTTTATGTTTTCAGAGCGGTTCCAGGTGATATTTCTTAATATTGCACTAGAGTGATGCTGAATATTTTTAGTGGTAGCGCCCCTGTTGCCAAATATAGAGCCCATATTGTCAGCTGGTATTTCCTTGACTATGTTTACATCATGTTTTAAAAGTTCAGTTATTGTTTTTTCTTCCACAAATTTATTACGTAGAGGTGAATTGGTCGAAACTTGAGTTTTGCTTTTTGTTTTTTATTCAACTGGGAAGTAATGTAAGTTGATGTCAATATCTATCAATATCATAGGTATTATATACTCCAGAAAGGCTCTGGCCCCGACCTGAGTTAGGCAATCGAATTATATTGTAATATAAATTACATAATAATCAGAAGCATTTGTGAGCACATAAACTGATGTTTTCAGATGTCAAACCCTGGCCAGTACCAAAACATAGAGTGCCGTGTCCCTCGATCAAAGATTCTTTTACACTTATAGGGCATTTAGGGTGTTATAGGGCCTTTGATATTTTATAAAAAGGGATTCTGATAGAAAGTTGTACAGTGGTGTCGTTACGACCTTTATTGGAATAGAGACCAATAAGGTCAATTTTAAGAGCCTTACGAATTCTTAGGTGGTAATCTGAACATTTAAAGTGGTTGCTAAAGCACCATGTGTTGTATCTTCTAGAATGCAAATCAACAATTTGAAAAAGGCACTTACCGAGGAGAACAGGTAAGAATAATATCACTAACGCATAGGCGCCCTTAGCATCTGTAACATATGAAAAATGGAGAGTTTCTATAATACATTTAAAACAATTGCAGATAAAATATATAATGTGCTTTCAGAACAGAAATATTAGAAACAGTTTTCAACCGACTTTTAGTCATCTTGGTTTCATAGCTCCCAGACACAACACCACACAGATTAAAGTCATGTTGTGAGACTACTCTAAACTGCTTTCATTTGGTGAAAATAGTTTCAACTCAATTTCATGATATATACAAATCTTGTTTCAGAGGGAATAGTTCTCTATCATTCCTGTTTTTAAATCTTCGGTTATGAGTGAACTCATTGTTATGAGTGAACTCATTGAGTATATATCAACACATTAACTCCCTATTAATGCCTCAGTCACATTTGCACCGGGCGCCGGCCGGGCAGTAAGAATCGGCCGACTTCCCAGTCTGCCGGGCGCCGGGGAGTTTATCAGCAACAATCTGAGATATGCCGTAGCTATGGTCACATTATGAAAGGCCACCGCACGGCACCCACAAGAAAATGACACAGACGTCTGAAGGACATCTTAAAGACGTCTGTATCATATGACAGACGTCTGAAAGACATCCTAAAGACGTCTGTATCATTTGACAGACGTCTGAAAGACATCCTAAAGACGTCTGTATGAGACCGTAGGGAGCCCGGTGGATCATCTGACGATGGCCTGTGAACACATGAAATAAAAACAATCCTATTTTCACCGCACGATGCCACCGGCAGCCGTAAGATAATCTGCCGATGTGCCTGCGGGACACTGCCGGGACCCTGCCGTGTACTTTAAGATGATATTTACTGATAAGACATCGGGGAAACGCCGGCAACTTTTATGTGGCAGCTAAAAGTTCCCGATGACCCGCCCACGTCTAATACCTCAGTCACATTTGCGCCGATTTCACTAAAGATGCCCGGCCGATGGGTATTTTTTACAAAATCGGCAGGCATTTCAGATTGCCGTGCGGGCACCGGGAGATCATCAGCCACAATTGGGAATCTTTAAGACGTCGGCCGGGTCATCGGGAACTTTTAGCTGCCACATAAAAGTTGCCGGCGTTTCCCCGATGTCTTATCAGCAAATATCATCTTAAAGTGCACGGCAGGGTCCCGGCAGTGTCCTGCAGGGACATCGGCAGATTATCTTAGGGCTGCCGGTGGCATCGTGCGGTGAAAATAGGATTATATTTATTTCATGTGTTCATAGACCATCGTCAGATGATCGCACAGGCTCCCTGCGATATATCATAGACGTCTTTAAGATGTCTTTTAGACGTCTGTCAAATGAGACAGACGTCTTTAGGATGTCTTTCAGACGTCTGTCAATGATAAAGACGTCTTTAGGATATCCTACAGACGTCTGTCAATGATCCATACGTCTTTAAGATATCCTGCAGACGTCTGTGTCATTCAGTCTTGCACGTGCCGTGCGGTGCCCTTTAATAATGTGACCACAGCTACGGCATATCTCAGATTGTTGTTTATAAACTCCCCGGCGCCCGGCAGACTGTGAAGTCAGCCGATTGTTACTGCCCGGCCAGCGCCCGGTGCAAATGTGACTGAGGTATTAAGGATGCCCAATTGTGGTCGATGATCTCCTGGTGCCCGCACGGCACTGCCGGCCGATTTTGTAAAAAATACCCATCGGCCTGGCATCTTTAATGAAATCGGCGCAAATGTGACTGAGGCATAAACTAACTTCCTGACTACTTTCAATATAACTTTTCCAAAAAAATATGCACCACTCAGTAACTGACTTTCTTTGGCCAATGACAATTTTCTGTTTTATGACTTTGAGTTAAATGTATAAAATGCGTCTCGACATTATATGACACACCTTATATTCAATATAGATATTTACATGATAACCTTAACCTTATACCAACCTACGAAAGAATCAACTAGAAAATGGTGAGATTTAAATGAGAGATGAGTTATAAATATCTGTTTCTTTCGATCTATTTACATTACTATTGATATCACTTTAGAGAAACATATTTTTGGAAAATTTTAATATATAAATTTAACTTAGGCTGCTGTGTGAAATTACTGAATATTTCTTAATAAGATAACTTGATAAAGTGATAAAGATGTTGAATATTTGTGTGATTTACCAGTGAGAAGGTCAAATCATACTATTCAACATGGCTCATTGGATAAGTCATCTGTCTCCCATGCTAAAGGTCTGGGGTTCAAGTATTTTTTTATTTATTTATTTATTTCATGCTGAAACTGAAATCTTCATTTTGAAGTTTAATTTTAGCAATATGTACATCGGAACATATAACATTGGAAATTTTGTTTTGATAGAAAATATACATGGCCCAGAATTGAAACAATTTTGTTTTGATAGAAAATATACATGGCTCAGTGGTCAAGAAATATTTTGTACTTCAGAAGACATAAATTGATTTGTCTATTGCAAATGAAGAAGAATATGAAATAATAGAATGACTTGATACCAAAAAAAGATGAAATCTTTATATTGGAGTTCTTATTGACCAATTTGCATATCAGAAGAATAAAATAAATATTATTACTATTTTCCTTTGCAAACATGGAAAATATGAATGATAATGACTTTATAAAGTAAACAAATATAAAATCTTCTTATTGGGATAATATTTGAGCAATATGCATGTCAGAATATAGAATTGAATGTTTTTTGACAACATAGAAAATATAAAAAAATAATAACTTTATGCAGAAGACAAATATGAAATCTTCATACTCTGATTTTATTTGAGCTCAGACACGTTTGCAAAGAGACTATAGCATGGAGCTAATTTCAAAATTTTATCATGGATTTTAAACTTTGAGTAAGTTGATCATAAGGCCAACCTTGAGCATGTTTGAATATATCCAGTGCCAGTGCAATATATATATTTGTTCCAAATGTTTCAGTATTAGCATGTGTTTCACAGGTCTGGTGATATGATTTGACGTTTTCTCATGGCTGGATTGCTAACTCAACATTTTGCCTGGATCCATATTTCAGTACAGACATGACTGTATCTCTTCAAAGTGTTGTGACAATTCATCAACCCTTAACACATACCTGCAAACAATGCTCATTCTTAAATACATCAGATTGGGATATTATCTATTCTAAAACAATATTCAAGATCTCAAAAATGTGTAGTTGTCAATATTTGACCATATCAGTCAAAATGTAAATCAATAGGTCACATGTCACCTGTATGTGTATTTTTCTGTTTTCCAGTGAGATCAGCCAACAATGCATCTACTCACATGTGCGCCTTTTTGAAATGGTGTCAATGCCTCCAAAATAGTTCTCTAATTTCACAGTTGTTTATACACTATATTAACAATATAGAAATAGAATTTCTATATTCTATATTTACCATATATTCAAATATTGCAATCATTATTTGGATTCTCAAATAAAACCGCAAATTGAATGAAGAAATATGTACAGTAATAATGA
The DNA here is from genome assembly GCA_949316495.1 of Amphiduros pacificus. Classification (NCBI taxonomy): domain Eukaryota; kingdom Metazoa; phylum Annelida; class Polychaeta; order Phyllodocida; family Hesionidae; genus Amphiduros; species Amphiduros pacificus. Next base: position 48,411,353 of record OX439001.1, on the reverse strand, counting down.
TCAGATGTGTGTGGAGTGATATGCCAACTATTTTAGACATATGAAACTGACCACACACCCCAATGATCTCAGCAAGCAAGTGTTCTCAGCAGGAAGCCAGCTGATATTTTTAATCTCTACCCCTAGTACCCTCACCTGAGACTTTCCTCTTTTTGTCAGGTATGTTGGCTTAAGAGAAAAACACATCATGTTTTTTACCCTATAAAGGATATAATCTACACTGCGTAAGGTTGGCAAATGCACAACTGACCATTTATTATCTAACTATGAAATTTATATTCAAAGATAAATCTGTGATTCAGTAAGTGAATCACTTCTCCCTAGACGAGGTTAAAGCTCTACAGGTCAATCCTGAAACCAAAATTGGCAGCATCCTTTACTTTCATAAGCAATTATTTGTAACATGAAATGCAGCATTTTTTAAAAATCTAAATATTTTGAAATATATTTAAAATGTCTCTTCAAATTGATGAAAGGGCCATATTGAAAAAACCCTCAATTTCATCCTCTCTTTAGTGAGTGATTTTTCTTTCTTTTAAACAATATGTGTGCTATGTTAGGAATTTATATGTTATATATTACATTTTCTATATTCTATATATAATATTCTATATAATATTCTATATATAATTCTGAGAGATACATGTCTTGAATTGAAAAAGAAATATTAATGGTTCTCATGTAATTGATATGGCATTTTTGAGATTGAAATTATTAAAAGATGCTTTCTAAAATCTGACTGTGACCAATGACATGAACAAGTTTTTACCAATTTCCATTGACAAGGTCTCTATAGGATCAGTTGGAGTATTTGCAGAAGGTTGAGTCAGGTGATTATACATTGAAATGTTGAAAGTTGACTACTGATAAACAATGTACAAGGATGGCATTATGTTAGCATTAAAGGTCTATTTTTTCATGACAATATTCAACCAATAAGGTATGCACATATTCTAATTTTGGCAAAGTATCTTTTCCTTAAATGTTCCAAATGTTAATCTCATGACTTACAGTTTTGATTTGAATTGTCCTCCATGTTTGGTACATTAATTGTGAAAGTGCCCTTTGGACTATATAACTAGTCCCTTATGTCACACAAATCTGCCAATAACATGAACAGAGAAATCCAAAACATTCTTTTCCCTAATAAGCATGGGATTCTGGGATATTATTTCATCTTTAAAGGGAATACAAGCTTTCCTGACGTGCTAGAGATTACATTTGGGCAGAAACTTTCTTCAATGTTTTAAAAGAGTAGGTTTTGAAACATAGAATAGACGGTGGGGATGTGGCAGAACAATAACAACCACATTTTAACGACTTGAAATGAGATTTATAAACTGTAGTTACAGACTTGATAACTCAGATTACAGAATGATCGCAGCTAAAATTGAGGATGTTATATCTGGTGAGAAGTGGCATTTTTACACAAAGGTACTTATTATCATCTGCTTCAAATTCTTAAATAATCAAATTCTTAAATACCTTTTTTCTGTGTTTCTCTGTCAGAGACCAATATGAATTGCAAACAGACCTCTGCACAATGCACTCTGACCTCTGCACAATGTTCAGCTGATCACAACTTATATGTGCTGTGGTCAAAATGGTTTGAATAAATAGCGCCACTGTATTGACATTGTTTAAACATTGGTACTCATTCCCCTGATTAGATTTCCTTTTTGAATATTAGTACTTATGAGAAAAGGAATACAAAATATATGGCCCCTCAATTCATTCATAATGAATAATTATAAACTGAATCAAGTAAAAGTTGGATAAGAAGCCAACATTGAGGGTGTATAAAAAGGGAGTGGTTGGGAAAAAATTACTCTTAAATGTGGGTGTTTTACCTATCCAGAGCAGTTGTTGTCATATATAACACAGGTATTTACATGTGGCAGTGCTTTGTTGTCTGATGGCCAGACATGAAGCCTGTAAATGTTGCTCAGGCCCCTTTATTCTTAAATCCATCACACATAAAATACTGTGGTTGTTAAACCTATACATGCAGTGAAACTGAGAACATTGCTGAACAGGTATACCCCAATGATAATATTTGCGTGATGTCCTACAATAAAAAAATCTCATGGTATTCACAGCAAACCAAAATGCAAACAAAGGAATAATGTAATACATCTACAATGCTGAACGACACATGAGATTGATTATTGAATATTCAACAATACAATTGGAAAATCTTTTGATTTAAGTTTACAATTTTCCAGGATACCCTTGCAGAATACCTTTGTATCTTTATTACTTTATAACAAGAACAATTTTGGTTTGTTTATGTCAACAATTTCTTGGCCCTCCCTTAGAAACAGTATATAACCAATCAAATATTAGGATATGAAAGTAACCAAAGACGACTGTTAATTTTACCATTATGTCCTTAGGCAGAATGCAGACAGAAATAACTGACAATTCCATATATACTTGTCTCTTCCATCAGAGGATAAAAGTATAGATTGATGTACCACAGACCTCTTCTGCTGATACCAACTCCCAAGAGGGCACTCCCAGCTGGCACACAAACAGTTCATTGACCACCCGAAGATGTTCTCAAGAACTTGCTCAGATCTATTTACATGTTAAAGTTTGTTTACTTAAACACAGATGAATACAATCTATTTAAAATATTTATAATATTTGCTGATGCCATTTTCAAGATCAAGGTGTAAAATCTTGTGAAAAATGTTTGGAGAAAAAAACCATACTACAAAAGAAAATTAATGTTTTGCTACAGCTTGGAGAGAGCACAATTCTCATTCTTAATATCATTAAAATGCTAAGGCTCAAAGTGGTTCTCAATGGGGACACTTCATTTGTCATCTTACTTTATTTTTGCTTATAATCCTGTAATGGTACTCCGTAAACTAATTCAAGAATATCTTTGAACACAAAAAATAGCCTCAAATAGCATGAAATCAGCACCATGAAAGTATATAAATGGTATACAAATGAAGTATCACATAACGAAAAAAAAAACTTATCCAGTTTGTAAGTCAATTTCTGTATTTATTTCAGATTCTCTCTAAACATGCTGAACATGCATCAAAGTCATGTTCACAGAAATATCTTGCCCGCATTATTATTGGGTTTTTCTTCGCCATAATTGTTTCTTTTCAGAAAAATAATGTATTTTAGATTTTTTTCAGATTATAGAGTCGTACTATATTTCATTAGCAAACCTATTTTACAAAGAAATGACATTTAGAATTGTTCATTAAAGAAAATGACAAAATAAAATCATTTAATGAAACAAATGCTAAGTGAAATCTATCCTGTATATTATCAATGAGGTTATTGTCTAATAATGAGTGTAATATATAGGTCTGAAAACCAGGCAATTGATATACTGTGTACAAGATAGAGGTACAGACACTGTAACATTTGAATCACATTTTGGCTGACATTGACTTTGTTTCTGATGCCAGTAGGGGAGAATTTGATGTATTGCAATTTAACCAGTATGGTGAACTGTACAATACACAGACAATTCTCAATTGGTTCCTAGGATTCATCATTCTACCGAGGCCACATGTAGAGATTTCCACTGTACTTTGTCATAAATTGAATAAGGATATCCCATTAGTTGTGTTACAAATATGCATAATTTATTCTTCTCTCTAAGAATGTGTACTGTCATTGACACATTGAAATAGGCCAGGAAAAGGTAAATGATTTTCACTTAAGTGTCAGTACATTTTATGGTTGGCCACGCCACTTATGTTGTGGTTGAATTTTTATTGTTTCCAGATCATGAGAACTCTGTGCCTGTGTATATTTTAGCACACTCTACTGAATTAACAGAATGCATCTCAGGGCATGCAAATTTAAACTTTGGCCAGAAGGTGCTCTGATCCTATATATATATATCTCAACATTATAACACGGTTATGCTTGAATGAATAGATCTGAGGACAAATGTATAACGTTGCAAAATACTATTTAAATGATATGTCTCTTGAAAATGGTAAAAATATAGAAGACAAGCAATTTAGTTCTACATAGTAGGTATATGATGCGAATAGAAACAGACTTCTCAAGAGTCTCAAGTATGTACTTTACCTGTAATTGTCTCTGTTTGAAGACAAAATAGATACCTTGTTTCACTAGGATCACATTAAATATTGTTAAGAACACTTTCCCCAAGCTGTTTTTATCCTACAATCTACAAACGTTTTCTGTCTTTAAGTTAAATTCTGACTTGATAGAACAGATCGATATTTTAACAGTGATTGATAAATATGCCCCTTTTTACTTAAAATGATATTAAGTATGTCAACATGATTTTCTTCTTGTTGTGGTATAATAATCTATAATATCTATTGCAGAATGTGTGTAGTATGATTATGACCGGAAAGTACAATTAAAAAGTGATCTATTTTAAGCAGTTATCCTGTACTTTTTCAAAATGCATATTTTGGCATAACTATGTTCCTGTGATTTATGCAAAGCTCACCTCAACCATTATTCTGTATGATATTTACATGCTTGGTTGAGAGAGGCCACAGTAGTGTTGGCTTTCTGAAGCATGTCAAACATTTTATACAAGTTTCTTCCTGGGTGAAATCTAAAATAAACCTCTTTATATTTTGACAATTCCTACACACGTTAAGATTTCCCAATCATTCTTTAATCTTGGAAGTTAAAAGGAGCAGTGACCTCCACAATAAGGCCTTCTTTGATAATTTACTTTACTGAGCATGTTTTTGGTGCTGGAAACAGTTATATGTTACATAAAAAAAATCACCTTAAAAGGCACGATTACATATTAAATGACACAAATGCCAATCCAAATCTAACTATTCCAGTTGCAAGATGGATTTGTATATTTTTTGGAAACAATATAAGAGAAAATCAAGAGAAAATTATTGAAATCAAACATGTTTAAATATACTCTAATATTGGTATGTTTTAAATATTTTTATTGTTCTCTTTTATTCATTATGTAGATATTTATTCTGGAATAGTTTTCTTCCTTTAGTCAAAAATATTTCCAACACGAATTTCAGAATAGGCATAAATCACATCCTAAAATAAATCATTAGACTTAGTCAGTTTTAACTTAGTTTACCCCAGATACCAGAAAACTATTTTTGAACAAAATGCATTGTATTATTGAGAAATAAAACTGCAATTGACAATTTAGCATCAGAAGTCTTCATTTTAATCGATAAATGGTTGTGTCTGGGTCACCAAGCCAATTTTCATTTGTGAAGCAAAAATGTAATACAATGTTTCCTCATATTTTAAAAAGCAGTTGTAACAATACACCAAAATCATACCTATTTGTACCCAACTTGTACATGTTCGGTTTTAATTTTCCAAATATATCATGAACCCTGACGCTAATAGACATCCTACAGCTTGGAGTAATTACTCCAAGGTTATAGTATAATATACTATAAATGCAAATGTTATGTGAACTGGAAATGTCGTCTTTTATGGGCGTTGGTTAAGGCTTGGTCTCACTGAAGCAAACCGGCTTAGTGGATGAGTTGTAGAGTGGAAAATTTCCAATGTTTTGCAACTTCGCTTTTGTTACTTTTGTGGGCTTTGAAGGAACACATTGTACGTACATGACAAAAAACATGACAAGATACGTACATGACAAAAAAGGAAGTGGACAAGACCAAAGCGAAAAATGTGGAGGAACACTGATAAAAAACAAGAGTATTTAGGGGAAAACATGCATAGAAAGCGTACAAATACAAATATACACAGACAAGACGGATGTATTGCAGACAGAACACGAATGAGAAGCTGACCAATACGGACGTTCGTTTTCTGTTCGCATGTTATTCTGACCAACTCCGTTCCTTGTTCATGTCTTCTCCATACCTGTACGTGTTTTCTCTGTACTTTGTTCCCATAATGCAGGATTCAGCGAATATCACCGAACACAGTGAGACCAAGCCTTAAGGGTTGAAGTGCTATGAGCATAAGAAGTGATAATAAAGAGAACTCTGATAGGCGTGATCAAAACCCAAAATCACTATAATTATGTATTAAGGATTGCTTCACCTTGCTTAAAACCTATGCAAACCTTAATCTTATACATATGTTTTTAACAAACATGCACTTACTGATTCTAGTATCTGTGTATATCCGAGCCATACTTTATCCTCTGCTTATTCGCATTTTAGATATCTTTCCTCTCACATCTTGTTTGATATGAAGAGGAACGAGGTGGGTCAACAAGGAAGAAATATTATCAAAAAGAGCCTTGTGACAACTGTCAAGAAGATACCTTGTGACAGCTGTTCCGTGAGTCTATGTAAAAATGGGGATTTGTGAAATTAGTAATAAAATCTCTTGATTATGCTAGGCTGCCATTTATGAAAACTGAGTACTTTGTAATTTGTTAAGTTGTTGGTCAAGCTTTTTCCTTTCCAAGTATTATGAACCCAAATGATTAAATGTTTATTGTTCAGCAACGTTAACAGTTTTAAGCAATAAGGCTTCTGACCATTGCCTCATTTTAGACACTTTTACCTACCCACATACTCCACACGTCAATGTTAAACAACTTCACGAAACAGACTTTTGTCCTGTGTAGTGTTGGCCATATTGTTAGCATTCGGCTTATTTCCAGCCAGGTCAAAATTATTATGTTAATGATTTATGGCAAAGGTCTCAGAAAATTTCATGGTTTCAATGTTTCATCATTTCACAACATTTTTGCATGTTCACATGGTCAAATATGTAATAAACGTTTGCAAAATAATAATAAGAAACAACTGTACAGATTGGCAGACCAATCTTGTGCATGCCTGTGACTTCTTTCATTAAAAAACTGTGCCTTTTATGACACAGAATCGACAAGGAAGTTTAAAACCCAGTGATCCAACTCTGCATTTATGATAGGTCCAAAAATTAATTATGTTAAGAGGACACCTTCGGTTCAGTGCATATGAGGGCAATAATGTCATATTTGTGAATGTATACCTCACCAAACTACTTTCCATCATAAAGTAGATTTTACCCACTTTATATTCGGCTTCCAAAAAAAGGTCTTTTGGTTCGATTTTTTTTCTATAGTTGCGAAGGATAAATTAACGGTAAATGTTTTCCCTTCATGTATAGAAAAAGTATTGTTTTGATTTGACATATTGATATATAATGTGCTAGCTTCAGTGTCAGATCGTGTACTGCACAATTTTTAGTCCAATACATATCTTTCCGGCCAATATTTTATATCTGATATTCAAACACCTCATAAACTGAAACAATTCATTTCAAATATATTTTGAAAACTAAAATAATTTACATATATGCCAATTATCACAAGCCACACAACCTTAGACAAGAAAAAGTGGTGCTCCACATGTAACATGGATGGGAAAAAAATTACAACAAACAAAACAAAAATTACAACAAACAAAACAGAAATTACAAAACTGACTCTCACAAAAGGAACCATACATGTTACAAAAACCTAGAGAAGGAGAAAGGTAGGTGCACAAGTCGTGTGGCGACATAATACAAATGTCAGAACTCTAAAACCAAACCTTTACTCTTGGATTTTTTCTGAAATAGAAAATATATAAATTAAAGCATTCATGAAATAAGATTTTTTGTACATGACGTGTACTTCCCTTAAGAGAAATTAAACACATGCTCAACTAGCATTCGGCCATTTTTTGTCAAATAGACAGTTATGGGTGGAGTAGATTCATAACATTCTGCTGCATTTGATCAGGACTATCTGCAACCTTTTGTATTTTAAAAATGAACAGTATTATCAATTGTGTGAAACCTGAGACAGATTGCTTATTACTGGATAATTTGGATATGTTACATGTTCTCATTCATACTGGTTGGCGAGGCGACTGCTCGTTTCTTTTATAATTAGAAAGAGCATTGGTTCATTTAAAACTTGATTATGGATGTATGGCGAATGGATCAACACATCCATCATATTTGGAAATGCTCTTGATCTTAGAAGAGACAAGCGTGCCCTTCAATATGCTGCAAAAATTGCTGCTAATCCAGAAAATCCAGTATATGATATCATATTTAATCCAAATTATGTTGACCTTTTATGAAGTAAACCAAATACAATGCCAACTTTGGCATTCATATTAAGAATATTTACAAACATTGGAAATAAATCCAAATCAAATATTTTTTTTAAATTTCAATATCTAGAAACACCACCATATGCTTATGCTCCTTCAAATATCAATATATCTTTGTCAGAATTAAAGAATGCACAGATTCCTCCTTTGAATTATTTATGTCAGGAAATTAATATTATTTTTCACGGATATCAGTGTATATATACTGATATTAAGGGCATTTGTATTTATTTAAAATGTATGCAAAATAAATCATTAATTTATTCTGCAGTGCTTCATGCATTATATCTAGCATTGGGTTATGTGGAGATTTCTCCAAATTGGGTATGTAAGATCAGAGACATTTAAAACAGATATTGGAAACAAGCTGAAATTCTGCATTATTGCTCAGGTGAACCGATCTCATGGTGGCACCACCGTCGCCACTTCCTGTTGCCATTTGGATGGTGCACCACGCTGACACCTGGTGGCAGATATTTCCAATCTCTGTTTAAATATCTCTGGTAAGATATTTCCTTATTATTTGTCTTGTCTACAAGCATTGAAATAAGAAACCTTTTTTACATACTATATAAAAAAGCATGAACGTGATCATAGAGGAAGTGTGACGAGATTTTTTTTTAAATATCACAAATCGGCAAATGCAGCAAGGGTGGTGGTGGGGTACTGATTGGTATCCATGAAAGGTGGCTGTCAGACCCAAAGGAGGAGAGTTTGAAAACTGACTGAACTTGTATGGTGAAAACTTAACATAACTGGAACAAAACCACTGTTCATAGGATGTTACTATAGGCCAACAGACAGAAATATATCCAACGTCCATGAACTAAATGCATCTCTTGGAAAAAGATTCCCCAGTCTGACACAAATACCCCTAATATATTACTAACAGGGGATTTAAATGTACCAGATATCACATGGGAGAAAATGTCCTATTGTTACCCACTAGTGGTGAGCATCCGTCGTTGGGGGACGTGGACGGGGGATCAATACTCTACCACATAGATAGATACTCTAACCTACTCTACTGTACTGTACTGTACCATAAGCATAGCTCGCTAACTCGCTGGCTGTGAGTTTGGGCACGGATCCTAGCTACCATGTTATACCCTCATATAGATGACGGGAAATAAGGACTGCAGACACAGGATTTACACAGTGCAATAGTTACCTTTATTCAGTGCTGTGATTCCTCCTTGTCTGGCTAGGCCGGCATGGCAATGAGCGAGGCATATGAATTACCAACTTTGCATGATACTTATGAAACCCTGACTATACGCAAAACACCCAAGTCTATAGAGTCACGATACTGAGAGTCGTGGATCTTCAGTGGCAAGTGGTCGCTGATCTCTGAACTGCTGCTGCTACGAATCTGCTTCTAATCTGCCCCCGGATCCACGGTTGCGCGTCTCTTTTAAGGGGCCACTCCGCGTCATTCCTGGGGGCTTGCCTACGTGGCTTCCTTACGCGCCATCAGATGGACTCGTCCTGCCTGCGTATCTAACTTCGGCTCGTCTCATCAACCATCAGTATCGTGTGTTATTGTCTATGAATGTCTATATATTTCCAAGAGTCTCTGGGTGTGTATTCTATATCCTACACTATAAGCCAAGCCCTGCATATTGGATCGACCTAAATACAGCAATGGTTGCTCTTTTTATGAACATTGTCTCACACAAGTAAAACCAACCAGGGGAGGCAATATGTTAGATTTGGTTGGTACAACAAACCCTAGCCTAGTAAAATAAAGTATCTCTCCATCCAGGCATGAGTGACCATGATGTGGTGATAACAGAAATCAATGGAAACCACACTGGCTAAGAAAAAGCCAAGAAACGTATTGCTGTAAAAAAAAGGAGACATGAATGCAATAAAACAAGACATGCATGTCTTTTTTAAGATGAACCTGACATTCAATTCAGTAGAGCATCAATGGGAAAAAGGTTCTGGAACTGTATTAGATCAAGGTGCAAAGATACTGTTGGTATACCAACACTAACAGAAAATGGCATTGAAGTGAAAGACAGTAAAGGCAAGGCAGAAGTTCTTTCACGTCTGTACAGATCTGTTTTTTCTACTGAAAACATGGAAAATATTCCTGACAAAGGTGATCCAACTTCTCCGCAAATAGAGCCAATTACCATCACAGTTGGTGGTGTGGAAAAATTGCTCTCTGACCTAAACTACTAAAAAAGCCAATGTCCCAGATCAAATACCCACAAGAGTCTTGAAATAATGTTCAAATGAAATAGCTCCAATCCTCCAAAAAATATTCCAAGACTCACTCGACAAAGGAGAAGTTCCAAAAGCATGGCGCACAGCAAATATAGTTGCAGTCTTAAAAAAAGTTGTGCCGCTAACTACAGGCCAGTTTCCTTGACATCTGTCCCCTGTAAGATTTTGGAGCATATAATTGTCAGACATATGATGAATCGTTGTGAACTTTACAATATCCTGGTAAATTTTCAGCATGGATTCAGGACAGGCCACTCATGTGAATCTCAGTTAATCACAACCTACTCAAGGACATACTCAAGGCTACAAACGATGGGCAAAATGTTGACATGCTCATTCTCGATTTTAGTAAAGCCTTTGACACAGTCTGCCATGAGCGGCTAAATCACAAGCTTAAGCATTATGGAATCTCAGGACAGGTCACAGTAGACAGGCCACAGTAGTGTTGGCTTTCTGAAGCATGTCAAACATTTTATACAAGTTTCTTCCTGGATGAAATCTAAAATAAACCTCTTTATTTTTGACAATTCCTACACACGTTTAGATTTCCCAATCATTCTTTAATCTTGAAAGTTAAAAGGAGCAGTGACCTCCACAATAAGGCCTTCTTTGATAATTTACTTTACTGAGCATGTTTTTGGTGCTGGAAACAGTTATATGTTACATAAAAAGAGTCACCTGAAAAGGCACGATTACATATTAAATGATACAAATGCCAATCCAAATCTAACTATTCCAGTTGCAAGATGGATTTGTATATTATAAGACATACTATTAATTACACTTTGCTTTTGGAAACAATATAAGTTCCACACTCACTTTTCCTCCAAATGAAAAAATCTCATTTTACCCCAGATACCAGAAAATTATTTTTGAACAAAATGCATTGTATTATTGAGAAATAAAACTGCAATTGACAATTTGTCATCATAAGTCTTCATTTTAATTGATAAATGGTTGTGTCTGGGTAACCAAGCCAATTTTCATTTGCGAATCAAAAATGTAATACAATGTTTCCTCATATTTTAAAAAGCAGTTGTAACAATATACCAATATCATACCTATTTGTACCCAACTTGTACATGTTCGGTTTTAATTTTCCAAATACATCATGAACCCTGACGCTAATAGACATCCTACAGCTTGGAGTAATTACTCCAAGGTTAAGGTATGATATACTATAAATGCAAATGTTATGTGAACTGGAAATGCCGTCTTTTATGGGCGTTGGTTAAGGCTTGGTCTCACTGAAGCAAACCGGCTTAGCGGATGAGTTGTAGAGTGGAAAATTTCCAACGTTTTGCACATTCTCTTTTGTTACTTTTGTGGGCTTTGAAGGAACACATGAGATACGTACATGACAAAAAAGGAAGTGGACAAGACCAAAGGGAAAAATGTGGATGAACACTGATAAAAAACAAGAGTATTTAGGGGAAAACATGCATAGAAAGCATACAAATACAAATATACACAGACAAGACGGATGTATTGCAGACAGAACACGAATGTGAAGCTGACCAATACGGACGTTCGTTTTCTGTTCGCATGTTATTCTGACCAACTCCGTTCCTTGTTCATGTCTTCTCCATACCTGTACGTGTTTTCTCTGTACTTTGTTCCCATAATGCAGGATTCAGCGAATATCACCGAACACAGTGAAACCAAGCCTTAAGGGTTGAAGTGCTATGAGCATAAGAAGTGATAAAGAGAACTCTGATAGGCGTGATCAAAACCCAAAATCACTATAATTATGTATAAAGGATTGCTTCACCTTGCATAAAACCTATTCAAATCTTAATCTTATACATATGTTTTTAACAAACATGGACTTACTGATTCTAGTATCTGTGTATATCCGAGCCATACTTTATCCTCTGCTTATTCGCATTTTAGATATCTTTCCTCTCACATCTTGTTTGATATGAAGAAGAACGAGGTGGGTCAACAAGGAAGAAATATTATCAAAAAGAGCCTTGTGACAACTGTCAAAAAGATACCTTGTGACAGCTGTTCCGTGAGTCTATGTAAAAATTAGTAATAAAATCTCTTGATTATGCTAAGCTGCCATTTATGAAAACTGAGTACTTTGTAATTTGTTAAGTTGTTTGGTCAAGCTTTTTCCTTTCCAAGTGTTATGAACCCATCACAAAATCACAAGCTTAAGCATTATGGAATCTCAGGACAGGTCGGTTCATGGATAAAAAACTGGCTTACAAACCATGAACAGAGGGTAGTTATTGACTGTGATGAATCTGACCCTGTCCATGTTAAATCTGGAGTGGACTTCAATGCTCAGAAATGCTACACCCTGAGCAGCAAGAAAAAAGCTCTTAATTCAAGAAAATATACATTAAATGGTCACATCTTGCAACATGTTGAACATCATCCATACCTTGGAGGAGTTGAGATCCAAACAGATATGAAATGGGATGAACAACATTGCCTGCAAAGCAAATCAAGTACTGGGCTTGTACGAGGGAATTTCAAGATGTGCCCAGGTAGTATCAAAGAAGCTGCCCACAACACACTTGTGCGCCCTCACTTAGAATATGCATCAAGCGTGTGGGACCCTTACCTCAAAAAAGATATAGACCACATTTATAGTATATCAGTTCAAAGATGAGCTGCTAGATTTGTGGCTGGCAACTGGAAGGAAAAATCCTGGAAGACCTAAAATGGGATTCACTAGCAGGGAGAAGAAGGATCCAGAGGCTGGTTTTATTTTATAAGGCTATAAATGGTGAAATAGCTTTGAAACTTCCAGATCATGTCAAAAGGAAATCAGCTCCTACAAGGAAAAACCATGGAAATTGCTATATCGAAATGACGACAAGCTGTGACCCTTATAAATACAGCTATTTTCTAAGGACAGTGACCGACTGGAATAACTTCCCCCTCATTTAACTACATTGGAAACAGGTAGCTTGGCATCCTTCAGAAACTCCCTTGACAAGGTATAAAGGTTGGCGACAAGCAGCTGGTGTGTACCAGCTGCACCCCTTAGTGCAATCTTGCACTCTCGGCAGGATGCCAATTGGTTTTGACGAGTAAACTTATAGATGTAGATGTGTTGTGAGACAATTGCAATCATTTCGACCAATCAGTTTGTTTTGTTTGTTTGTTTGGGGTTTTACATCACTTTCAACATTTCAGTCATTTTGTGATGAGACCTACTTGTAGCAGATATAGTGCTGCCTCACTGAATTGTCATGTCGCAGGTCCTTGACATGACAACTCACCCAGTCACAGATTTACAAGGACAATGGGTTAACCCTTTGGCACGGGACTCAGCTCATGTGTGAAATTGTATCATGAATTCAATCTCAGCACGGCCGGAGATCGAACCCACAAGTCCCCTGTGGGTGCGAGGATTAAAGAATAGCCCCACTGCCCCCCAGCATCCTGTTTGCCGTGGGATGCGACCTGTGTCGGGAGGATATGGAATCCTGACGGGCTGAGCACTGGGCTGGTTTGGCAGTAATACCGGTCCAGTTGCAACATGCCAGTCTTGGATCCAGATATTCACCAGACAGGCAGATCAAATTAGGCCTGGGTCTGATTTAACCGGCTTGTGGTATATATCCTTTAATGTATTCTGGCTATTTCATTTTTATTAGTGACAATTTCAATGTTTAAAATTTAAGAATAATTGATAAATTTGTTATTGATATTTCCCGAAAGGAGATTACTGCTGATTGGGTCAATCGAGGGATATAAATAAAATCCGAAAGGGTGGAGTTTTTATTCTTAGAGTATGTCATGTTGGGTATCCTCATGGCGTCAGGGCTAAGAGTTACCGGCCCAGAAAGGCGTCCCCTTGTTGGGCTCCGTGGTGGGTAGTGGACCTAACTGATGAAATTTAAAATAACACACATGGCGCAAAACAAACAAAAACGACCTAGGAATGACATAGACAGTGATGACGACTCAAATAAAACAGAAAAATGGCCTAGATTTTTAATTGCGGAAAGTTCCGATGCTGAACATACCCTGGCAAAAATGTCCCCCTTTGCAATTGCAAAGGGGATTCAAGGCATTGCCGGGGTGCCGAAAACAGTTAAAAAGATGGGAAGTAAGTTATTGATTGAGGTTGAGCAGAACAGCCATGCGGACAATCTACTACGATGCCGAATGTTGGCCACAGTTCCTGTTATTATAACGGCTCACAAAACTCTCAACAATAAAAAAGGAGTAATCAGATGCCCAGATTTAGCGGGAGTTTCTGAGGAGGAGATAGTGGATAAGCTCAAAGACCAGGATGTTGTGCAATGTAAGCGGATATTTATAAAAAAGGATGGTGTCAAAATTCCTATCAATACGTTTATTCTTACATTTGAAGCAGTGCAGCTCCCAACATCTATTAAAGTTGGATATTTGAACATTAGAGTTGATGTATTTATTCCAAACCCTCTGCGCTGCTTCAAGTGTCAGAGGTATGGACATGGATCTGATCGATGTAAAGGTGATGTAACATGTCCAAAATGTACCGCTCAGCACAGTGGAGACGATGGTTCTTCAAATATGATCAAATGTGTCAATTGCCAAGGAAATCATCGTATTCGCGGAATTGTCCTTCCTTTTTAAAAGAGAAGGAAATTCAGCGAATACGACACACTGAAAATATACCTTTTCCAGAGGCACGGAAGCGAGTAGAAAGTTTGAACACAACAAAGACATCTTATGCCAGCTCTGTAAAACCTAAAGAAACAAAATCAATAGCAATTCAGACCTAAATTACATGGCCAATCACTGACAAAAATTATTCCTTTTTTACAAAATCTTCTAAATCTTCAGCAACATCTATTCAGACTCAGACACCCACTATCCCAGTAGTAACTCAAGTAACAACAACATCCACTAAAAAGGATGGACACAGGTGATCCTCCGGATATGATTTTTACACCTGTGCACTGGAAGCATAATCGTAAAATTAACAAGTGATTATGTTAGATCATATATTTTCTCTCATTATTCTTAATATGGCTATCGGCAATATCATACAATGGAATTGTAGAGGATTTGAGGCAAACAGGCCAGAACTGGAGTTATTAGCCCAAAAATATAATGCATCTGTTATTTGTTTACAGGAAACTAATTTTAAAGATAAGTCAACAACATTTAAGGGATATGTACCTTATAATAAAGTGGGTTCAATAGATGCAATGGACCGAGCACATGGTGGAGTTTCTGTTTTTGTTAAATCCTGTATACCCCAGAGTAAAATAACTATAAATACTAATTTACAAGCTTCTGCAGTCAGGGTTACCCTGCACAATACATTAACTATATGTTCAATATATCTACCACCTAGTGAGCCAGTTAATATTACAGATTAAAATAATTTGGTAACCCAGCTGCCACAGCCATATATGTTAGTTAATGACTTTAATGCACACAACTATCTTTGGGGTGGCAGAAATACTGATGCCAAAGGACGCATAATAGAAGATTTTTTAAATAATAATAGTTTGTGCCTTTGGAATGACGATTCTCCAACATATTTACATCCTGCTACAGGCTCTTTAACATCAATAGATCTCTCCATGTGCTCTCCAAATTTATTTTTAGACTATTCCTGGGAATTAGAGGAAGATCAATGGGGTAGTGATCATTACCCCATTATTTCAAATAACCATTTTCCTCCACCAGACGAACGAATCCCTAAGTGGAAATTTCATGAAGCTGATTGGACAAAATTTCAAACATCCTGTTTTAATCAAATAACTCCAGAAATTTTTAACAATGTAGATGATCCTCTTCAAATTTTTACAGATACATTGTATGATATTGCTGATGGATGTATTCCCAAATCAAAGCCGAATTCTAAAATTAAAGAAAAACCCTGGTTTTATGATCAGTGAAAAAAAGCTGTTAAGGAGCGCAAAAAAGCTCTGAAAAAATTTAATCGACAGCCAACTCAATATAATTTGCACCAATTTCGTATAAAAAGAGCTAAAGCCCGTTATATTATTAAAATAAGCAAAAGAAAAAGTTGGAAAGATTACATTTCTAAATTAAATACACATTCACTAATTAAAAAATGCTGGGATATGGTGCGTAAAATTACTGGGAAGGGAGGTGGAGCAAGGATCAAACATCTTAATCATAATGGCCAATTAATTACAAATGCCACCGTAACACAATAGGTCAAACCATTTCCAAGAATTCCTCATCTGATAATTATTCTACAAAATTCCAACACATAAGAAATAGTAAAGAAAGAAACCAACTAAATTTCATATCTAATAACTTGGAACATTATAATAAATCATTTACAATAGAAGATTTAAAACTTGATTTGGATAAATCTCATGATACCACTCCTGGGCCTGATCAAATCCACTACCAAATCCTTAAACACCTCCCTGACCAATCACTTGATCATCTTTTAGATATTTTTAATAAAATTTGGGAAAGTGGTGATTTTCCTCCTTCATGGAGGGAAGCCACTATCATCCCCATTCCCAAACCTGGCAAAGACTCATCAGATTCAAATAATTATCGTCCCATTGCTTTAACAAGTTGTATTTGTAAGACAATGGAACGAATGATAAACGAGCGTTTAGTTTGGTTTTTAGAAACTGCAGCTTATATTTCTGTTGCACAGAGTGGCTTTAGGAAAGCTCGAAGTACCATTGACCACCTGGTACGTTTAGAGATATTTATAAGAGAGGTTTTTTTAAAAGGTGAGCATGTGGTTAGAATTTTCTTTGATTTAGAGAAAGCGTACAATGCTACATGGAAATTTGGAATAATGAGCGTTTTATATGATATGGGATTAAAGGGTCGTTTACCCCTTTTTATTCAAAATTTTTTGTCAAATAGACAATTCAGGGTCCGAGTTGGTTCATCACTTTCTGATGTTTTTGATCAGGAAATGGGTGTTCCACAGGGAAGTATATTATCAGTCACCCTTTTTATTATTAAAATTAACAGCATTGTTGATTGTATGAGGCCTGGAGCGGATTGCTCACTTTTTGTTGATGATTTCAACTTAAGCTACAGGTCCACAAGCATGCATACAATAGAACGACAGCTCCAACAACACTTAAATAGATTACAAGAATGGGCTGATCATAATGGATTTAAATTTTCTTTAAAGAAAACTATGTGTATGTGATTTGCTTGTTGTGAGGTCGGGCCAATATGCTAAGTGCTTACTCCTATCTCGGGTGATCAAGGAGAACTGCAGACTCGGATATAATGTCATCTTTATTCGGGGTATAAATTGTACATATACATAAATACATATACATATATATAACCCCGAGTTAGCATATGGCATGGCAATGAGCGATCAGCCTGAGTGGTCATCCGTATAACTCCTGTGTGGGGGCGACAGAGAGTGGCGGCCTGTGGCCCATATCCCCGCACTCCTGCTCCCTGCTTGTCCTGAGTGTCGTGGCTTGGCTCTTTGCTTTTCTTGGTCCAAACTGGCTATGTGTCGTGTGTACAGCCACGCGTCAGGATGAGATCATGTCTCTTCCCAGAAAATGACCAAATATGGTCATTTTCCGTACTTGACAGGGTGAGATCATATCTTATTCTGTACAGTGACACAGTGGATCCATAATGTATGCAACCTGCTCTTGACGCGTACCACCGTCTCGCACATCCACCGTCTCTCTGTCAACCTGCACTTGGTAACCTCTGTAGATGGGCAATCTGGCACTCAATAACTATGAATGATATTCTGCTAGAGATCGTGATTGTCTATGATTGTCTATATATATTCCTGAGAGTCTATAGGTAGGTAATCTATATCCTACATATGCACTTTTGTAAAAAATGGAAGGTTCACCCAGATCCTGATCTTTATTTAGGCCAAACTCGGATACCTGCTGTCGAAGAAACCAAGTTTCTTGGACTTATTTTTGACAGAAAATTATCTTTTATTCCCCACATTAAATATGTTAAGAAGAAATGCCAGAAGGCATTAGATTTATTACGGATTCTTGCCCATACCGATTGGAGAGGGGACCGTAGTATTTTATTACAATTGTATAGAGCATTGGTACGTTCTAAGCTTGATTATGGGTGTATGGTATATGGATCAGCACGTCCATCTTATATTAAATTGCTTGATCCTATACAAAATCAAGGTTTACGACTTTGCCTTGGTGCATTTCGTACATCACCTGCAGATAGCTTGGCAGTTGAGGCAGATGTGCTGCCTCTTGATTTAAGAAGAGAAGAGCTTGCCCTTCAGTATGCTGCAAAAATTGCAGCTTGTCCAGACAATCCTGCCCTTGATAGTATAATTAATCCAGATTATGTTGACCTTTTTGAAAGTAAACTTAATACAATACCAACTTTTGGCATTCGCATCAAAGAATCTTTACAATCTTTAAATTTAAATCCGAATCTAATAGCTAAATTTCAATATCCAGAAACACCTCCATGGACCTATGAAACTTTAAATATTAATGTAGCCATGTCAGAATTAAAGAAATACTCAACCGATCCATCCCTGTATATAAATAGATATAATGAAATAAAATCTATCTTCACTGGATATCAGTGTATATACACTGATGGATCATTTGATGATGACAAGGCTGCTGCAGCTGCTGTTAAGGGCAATCATATTAATTCAGAACGTCTGCCAAATAAATCGTCTATTTATTCTGCAGAACTTCATGCTTTATACCTAGCTTTAGATCATGTGTAGACTTCTCCACATCGGACATTTAAAATTTTTTCTGATTCTTTGTCTTGTTTACAAGCATTGAAAGCAAAGGATTGGAAAAATCATTTTATTTACAAAATCCTTGAGCGCCATCATAGACTCTGTACTGAGGAAAATAAAGAAATTCGTTTTTATTGGATTCCCAGTCATATTGGAATCCTTGGAAATGAGGCTGCTGACCAAGCTGCCAAAGCAGCATTGGATAAGCGCCCAATAAATATGCTTTTACCTTATACAGAGTTTAAGAAATATATTACTATTTCTTTACGTTCTAAATGGCAATTGCGCTGGAACGAAGCTATTTTTAATAAACTACACGAAATTAAGCCTGTTTTAGGTAAAACCAAAGGTGCTATTAGAATTAACCGAAGAGAAGAGTCTGTTTTATCAAGTATAAGAATTGGACATAGTCATTTGACTTACTGCTATCTTCTTAAAGGCGAAAATCAGCCTCAGTGTATTGGATGTCAAAGGGCTTTGACTATCAAACATGTTTTAATTGAATGTATTGATTTTGATATAATTAGGACTCAATATTTTAATGTGCAAGATTTACATTTGTTATTTGATACTGTAGATACTTCTGTGATAGTATCGTTTTTAAACCAAATAGGACTTTATAACCAATTTTAAGTGTGGAGCTCTTGTTTACTTAGGTCATTGGCCTATTTATCAAGAACCACAAAACATCAGATGGTATTTAAAGTCTTTTTAATTGAATTTATTTATACAAATTGGTTGTGTCTATAACTGATATATTGAAAGGATTTTGTTGATATTTTGTGTTGTTAAGATTATTTACATATCATATTGATTTTATAAACGTGTATGTTTTTACCACTTTTAGGCACTGAATAACCTTAGTGGTTGATGTGCCTCTAAGCAGCCATTCATTCATTCATTCATTCGAACCCACAACCTTTCGATCACCACAGAGGAACTGGTGCTAATAAGCTGGCACTCCAACCAACTCTGCCACGGCCCATGGCCTTGACCAATCAGAGAGCAGCTAACAGACGATTGTCCATAGTAACAATGGCGGGAAGCGGTGATCACCGTGTGTCTACATTTCACCATCACATAGATGGCTATCTCAGAATAAATGACAGAGACAAATAAATAAACAACTGAGAGTTATTTGAAGCAGACTAATATGTCATTCAAGGATATTAACGAAATATTAGTCTCTGTACTCAGGAAAGTAAAGAAATTATTCTCTGTATTCAGGAAAATAATGAAATTAAATGTTATTGGATTCTCAGTCATATTGGTAAAAACTATGTAAACACTATTAAAGACTTACAAACAAAACCTCCATTCCAAACCTCAGTCCTTTAATCCTTGTAAGTAGCCCTTTTCCAACAATACAGTTCTTGACATAAACCCCCATGTATTTTTGAGTGTTTATTCTGTAAATCTAACATTCCCCTATCAACTACATTGGAAACAGGTGTGTGTGAGGACATGCTTTACATTAAGCTCCTGCTTTTATGCTACAAAACCGACTTAAACTACAGTGAAAAGACATCAAAAACTAATTATCAGCAGCATTAATGCATGTACAAATGTACAGAAAGGAATAATACTCAGATTTAGTTGGATTTAAGCACTAATTTGTGATATATATTGAGCAAGATGTCCAGTGCTAAGGAAACACATGTCAAGATGGCGGATGGAGAGGAAACACATGTCAAGATGGTGGATGGAGATACCCAGAAGACAGAGGATATGCAGATGTGCCTCCACACTAATTGTGCTTTCCAGAGAAGGGATGTGGGAAATACTAGAGGACCATCTGTACAATGTAGCTAGTGTATGGTATGGTGTCATATCCAGTGTGTAAATGTGGATAAAGAAGGGATGTAAGTTACAGTGGAAGACATGGAAAAAGAAGGGATGTCAGCCATCTTCTCCTGTCCTGAATGTTGCAGGATGCCAGGGGCCATAAGAGAGCTGCAGAAGGAACTATCTGAGGTGAGAAAGACTTACCAGAAAAGATTGCTAAAACTTGAAATCACATGTACAGATAAAGATGTTGAATGTAGCATGCTGAGAATACTAGCCGAATAATTTGTGTTGCAGCCTTAGATGCTCAATTAAAGGCCAAGGCATGGGTTAGTTACAGGCAGGAAAGCAAGAACAGCATCATTGTGGGTGACTCTACCTTAAGAGATATTGATGAATCTAAGCTTGAAAACACCAAGGTACATTGCCATAGTGGTGCTCACATAGAGAACATACAGAGGGACCTTGAAAGCATGAAGGAAAAAAGCATTAAAAATCTCATACCAGTTGTAGGCACTAATGATGTAGCAGACATGCCTTCAAATATGGATGGTGTACTAGACAAATACAAACATTTACTTGAAAAGGCTGCAGGTATGACTGAGAAAGTTACTGTATCTAGCATATTACCAAGGAAACCATGGAGAGAGTGGATATTATTAATGCAGGACTTGTTACTTTGTGTAATGACTTTCCAAAAGCACAGTTTATAAACAGTGACCCATCATTTAAGCTACAGGACGGTGAAATAAATGATGGTTATCTTATTGGGGATGGTCCCTATCTTATCAGATCCGATACAAACAAACTTGCCAAAACACTGAAACTCAAACTGAACGGAAACAATACTGATATCACAAAGTTTTGATAGCCATAAACAGAGGAGACGGGATGCATGGAAACAGTCTGGAGGTCGCCAACAAACCACTCAGTTACCAGAGTGGTTTCCAGCAGACAGAGACATGAAGTGGTAATTACTATCAAAACAGACACTCTCACCCACATGAGATGGATTATTTACAAACCAATGCACTTTATTATGTAAGTACCCAGGTAGAAAACAAAGACATTCTGCCTCCAGAGAAAGACTCTGATATAGACACACCACACACTCTCGAAGACCAAATCATGTCTGAGCTAAAAACTGTCAGAAGTAAACATGGTAAACATGGCAAAAACTTTCTTCATGTAAACATAAATAGTTTAAAGCAAAAGTATGATAATGTAGATGAAACCCTTGTAAATAAATATGCTGATGTATTGTGTATCAAAGAAACAAAACTGAATAATGAATATAATAGTTCCTTGTTTGAATTACATGATTATAAATTATACAGAAATAACAGATCATCAAACTCAGGAGGTATTGTAGGATATAGATTACCTACCCAGAGACTCTCAAGAATATATATAGACAATCAGGGACAATCACAGTCTCTGGCAGAACATCATGCATAGATATTGTGTGCCGCGTGAAGTCAACAAGAGCAGGTTGATGCATCGCCTTAACCACGGACCTAGAGATGACTCACCGGGCATAAGAGATCACGTGCAGGCAGACGAGCCCATGTGAAACCCCGTGTCGCAAAAGGAAGCCACACAAGGAAGCCACGCAGGCAAGACAAGTTCATCTGAAACTCAGTGTCGCAAAAGGAAGCCATGCAGGCAAACCCCAAACACATGATGCTCAACGATCCTTTAAAAGGGCCCGCAACTGTTGGATCCTCGGAGAGCGGAATACAGAATTCGGAGACCGGAAAGCAGAGTTCCAGCGTACACTTGCCTCGAAAGATCCACGACTCTCAGCATCGTGACCGCATAGACTTGGGTGTTTTATGTATTCTCAGGACTCTATAAGTATCATGCATTTGGGTAGTTCATATGCCTCGCTCATTGCCATGCCGGCCTAGCCAGACAAGGATTCACAGCACCGAATAAAGGTAATTATTGTGCAGTGTATATCCTGTGTCTGCAGTCCTTATTACCTCACACCTCACATGGGTAGATAGGGTTGCTAGGTTCCGTGCCCCGCCTCACAGCCAGTGAGTAGAATAAAGTAGATTATCGATCCCCCGTCCACGTCCCCCAACGACGGATACTCACAAACCATGGGTAACAATTTGTTGGAGAATATCCGAATCGATCTATGGCTTTGAGCGTTGCTGATACTGTATGGAGTTCTTGATAGCCACCCTGTTACTTGATTTTAAGTCTATGTGGCTCAGATCTTCGAAAAAGCTTTCCACCAAGCTGCAAGTGGCGTACAACTCACCGGTAGCAGATGACGATTCTTCATTACAAGGTGAGTCAGATTTACTTTTTCCCATTTTGTCTGAGCAGCATAATGACCAAGTGAGTGATTCTGTACGAGTTGTGCCTCCATCTAGTTCTCCATTGTCGGATCTCACCGTTTCATCGGGTGCCGCCACTTCTCCTCCTACGAGTGGTGATCACGCTCCGTTGTCTCATACGTCTGTAAGTACAGGTAGCACAACCTCATCTGAGCCCCACACGTTACAGCCGGAGGCTTCTAACTCGTCTGATTCATATTCTGACGTCCAATTTGGTCCTTTCCACCTTGCGGATAGTGACCAGGAGTCTTTCACCTTTTCTGAGGTGTCTACTCCCCATATTGATCCTGATCAGTCGGGCTCTGATCGTGCCGTTTCTCCAGAAATTGAGATGGCCGAAAATGTGCAAGATATGCTCCAGCAAGTGCTGGGCCACCTGCGCAAAATTGATTTGGGAGGTACAAAAACCGACATTGTAGATATGCTTCAGGCACAGTCTAGAGATAATAGAATTCATCACCAGAGACAGGGTTCTAAGTCGCTCCTACCACCCCCGTTTTTTGGCAGATCCACAGATGATCCCCTTCGTTTCATGAACAAATTTCTTACTTACACACAGCTCTCGCATACATCTGAAGACTTGAAAGTTCCCGCTTGTCGTATGTTGTTACATGGTGCAGCAGACGTTTGGTATACCTCATTGCCGGCAGATGTCACTAGCTCATGGGATTCGTTCTATGCAGCTTTCCTAAAGTTTTTCGGTAGTGAGACAAATGCTTGGCTTCTCGAGCAATCATTAGACGCTAGAACTCAGAAAAAGGCAGAATCCGCTGAGACCTATATTAATGATGTTTTAAGTCAGTGTCAGAGGTTAATGAAAGATGATATGGAAACTAAAAAGACCTTGGTCCGGGGTCTTCTCCCCAAATTAAAAGCTTTTGTAGTAGGGAAATCACCCAAACTGCTTGAAGACACTATCCAGCAGATTAAGCTTGCTGAGACCGTTTGCACGATGTCCAGCGATTCATCCGTCGCTTTGAACGGCTTAGATTTGCCTGATGCGACGTCACAATTCTTATCCCAGCAAAGTTCCACTCTTGCAGCTATTCGCGAAGAGGTCGCAGATGTATCAAAAGAGGTTCTTAATCTTAAAGGTCAGCAAGACGGTGGCGAATCTTTCTGCTTTTACTGTAAAAATCCTGGCCATTGGATGAGAGATTGCAAGGCGCGCCATGGTTGCGTGCATTGCGGTCGGGATACCCATATGTCTGTTCATTGCACTGTGCGGTCCCGAGGCCCCTGTGACCATTTCTCTAGTGGGCCTTCGAGGTTTGACAATCGGCCTTATCGGTCTAATGGTCCCTTTGAGCCCGGCGAAGGTCGTGGTCGCTATGAGCCCAATAATGGTCGATATGGGCAACGCCCATTCCAGAACAGGCCTTATCAGGGAAACAGACCAGGCGGCGACGGAAGGAACACCTTCGGACGCCCTCCCTGGAAAGACCAGCGTCGTCCTGTGCCCCGAATGGGCAATAGGTCACCATACCGGCAGGAAAACTATTAACTCCTGTCCCGACCCGTGAGCCACGTGATAGGAGTAGTGATTCGTTTAATATAGCAATAAATCAGAGCAAACCAGACATATTGAACGAGGTTCACTGTTATTTCGCAGAGATGTCCTCTAGTTCCCCTGGCCCACAGGACAATTCACAAGTGCCTGTTTGCCCTATATTGACACCCGAGGAAATCCCTGCTGTTTCAGACAATGATATTAATTTTCTCCCTCTTTCCCAAGATGGTCGAATCACGACTAGAACAAAATTTAGCTCGATTGATGCCTTATTAGACACTGGTGCACAACGTAGTATTATTACTCTTGCTTCCTTGCGTGAATTATGCCCTGACAATTCCTTCTCACAACAAGTATCAGATAGTAGAAAAGTGGTTGTCGCGGAAGGTAGTTCTGTTCCCATCCATTTTCAGACTCATATTGATTTATTTATTGGAGATCAGCTATGTAACATTTGCTTTCAAGTAGTTCCTGACTTGCAATACCCCGTAATATTGGGACGAGATTTTTTTACCACTTATGGCGTAGTCCTAGATTTCGCGCAAAGTGGTATTGCTTTCAAGCTAACGCCTGAGTTGCGTCTGTCTCAAACCATCAGAATCCCGGCTAAATCTGAATATATCACCCACGCTCGAGTTAAACCAAGTAACATGTCTGGCATTCTAGGAGTCTGCACTATGGAGAGCGAATTGCCCTCATATCCTGAAATTGCCATGGCGAGAGTTTTTGCTACCGTTCATGATGATCAGAGGGTTCCTGTGAGATTAATGAATATGGGAGAAAATGCTGTTACAGAACCAAAAGGTGTCTCGGTCGGATATTTTGACCCGATCCCTCGGGGTTCTGAGCCGCAAGAGCTTCCCACCTTAGACCTTAAGCCCCAGTCACACTTACACGATCTGTCACAGGACTTGGTACGATCTGTTAAATCGTCTCACATCGTTTATCAGAACGGAATCACACGTGGGGTAGTCTGCAATGGTCTGCCAAGGTCTTGTTTGGTCTGCTGATGTCGGCACAGGCCCACGATTGTTTTGAACTGTTCAAAACAATCGTGTCACAGCCACGATGTGAAGGTGGTCTGGAGGCAGTCCTGTGGCAGTCCCCACACAGTCGCCATGCCCTCTGGTGTGAACTTGTGGCGATCATGCATAATCTTCTGACTGTCGTATAGGTATTTGTCTACGATGTCCGTACGTCATGTCATACGTCCATGGTAGGATGGCCTGACGATCTGGTACGCTCAACTAGCGATCACGGCAGATAACATACGACTTTTGAGGACATCTGAGGACTTATGAGGACTAGTAAAGACTTTGTTAAGACCACAGGAAGACCTGGCCATGTTGCACAGATAGTCACGTGATAGAGAAGGACGTGTTGAACACGTGGTGGTCTCTGTTATGGTCGAGTGGGGGTCTGGGTCTGAACGTGTCATGTCTCAGCATGTGGTCGTCTGACTTTTGTTTTTGTGCGATCATCACAATCGTGCCAATTCCCGAACAGTCTTGTTAAAGATCGTGTAAGTGTGACTGGGGCTTTACCTGGGGTGCCATTAAAACTGCGGGTGCTGACGATATAGAAGTAGCTCCTATTACCACCACCCCCACTGAC
Organism: Amphiduros pacificus; assembly: GCA_949316495.1. Classification (NCBI taxonomy): domain Eukaryota; kingdom Metazoa; phylum Annelida; class Polychaeta; order Phyllodocida; family Hesionidae; genus Amphiduros; species Amphiduros pacificus. Next base: position 48,385,082 of record OX439001.1, on the reverse strand, counting down.
CTCGACTCTCATCATAAGATAGATCTCACTGATTCAGATTTGACTTCCAGTCAGAAAGATTCTCTAAAACGTCTTATTTCTTCGTTTAGTGACATATTTACAACTAGAGATGTCGAGTTTGGAGACACGAATGTTGTGCAGCATACAATTTATCTCAAGGGTTCTGTTAGTCCTATCAAATTAAGACCTTATCGTGCAGGGTATAAACAACGAGGTATTATAGACAAGGAGGTACAACGCCTTTTAGACAAAGATATTATTCGACCTTCTAATAGTCCGTGGGCTTTCCCCGCAGTTTTGGTAGAAAAACCGGCACAAGATGGTACTGTCTCATATCGCATGTGCATAGACTTTAGGAAGTTAAACGAGGTCACCGTCCCTGATTCCTTCCCGCTGCCACATATTCAAAACACTTTAGACAGCTTGGGAGCACGTAAATTAACTCACATTAGTACGCTTGACCTCATGGGCGGTTTTCATCAAGTGAGTGTCCACCCTGACTCCCGACCGCTTACTGCTTTATTACTCACCGTGGGCTTTCCGTTTGGTGTCATCAATGGACCCCCAACATTTCAAAGGCTCATGAAAACTGTGTTGCAAGGCCTCTCTGATCTCTGTCTCATATATTTGGACGATGTCCTCGTCCACAGCCCTTCTTTCGAAAGCCATCTGGCTGACCTCACTCAAGTCTTTACGCGCTTCCGTAAAGCTAAACTGAAGCTCCGTACTGATAAGTGTTTCTTTGCTAGGAAACAGGTTAAATACCTGGGGCACATCATTTCTAAAAATGGAATAGAGGTTGACCCCTCTAAAACGAAAGCTGTCGATGATTACCCCGTCCCCACTTCTTGCAAAGAATGTTAGAGCATTTTTGGGATTGTCAGGTTATTACCGTCGATTTGTTGAGGGATACGCAAAAATTTCACAACCACTCAATATTCTCACTAGCAAAAAGAGTACTTTCGAATGGGATGATGCGAAGCAGGCAGCTTTCGAATCCCTCAAAGCTAAGTTAGTTTCTGCCCCAATTTTAGCTTTCCCCCGAATCGAGGCTGACAACCCTTTCATTATCACGACAGATGCTAGCCTTTTTGCAATCGGGAATGTTTTAAGTCAGATGCAGGATGGCGTTGAGCGGGTCATAGCATATGGAGGTCGCATCCTAAATCCGGCCGAACAAAACTATACATGCACTGAACGTGAGTGCCTCAGCATCATAGCTGCTTGCAAATTAAACGAACCCTACCTCAAATACGATAAGTTCACTATAGTGACTGACCATTCTGCTCTACAGTGGTTATTTCGTTCACAACCAAAAGGACGTTTAGGTAGATGGATGTTGACCTTACAACAGTTTCGTTACGAAATCATTCACAAACGAGGAAATTCAATCCCACATGCTGACAGTCTTAGTCGTCGCACGTATCCACTAGAATCTGACGTGCCTGATAGTGCTGAGACACTCCCTGATACACCGGCTGAAGGTGACCTTTGTTTGACGGATCTTAATCAGTCGACTGGCACCACATACACTTTCGATGATATTAGTGTGAAACAGACAGCAGATCCCTCTCTCCAACCCCTCATCAATGATTTCAAAAACGCACATCTCCCTTCTACTCAGCGTGAAGCACGCAAACTCCTTGCACAGGTTGATGATTACTACCTGAGAGAGAATGTTTTGTTCCATTTGTATGTTACCCCGGGCAAGGGTCCTGCGAAAGATAGATGCAAAACGCAGTTAGTCATCCCACCCACCTTGCGTCATGCCTTGCTTGAGGCTTTCCACGATAGTTCTATGGGTGCTCATTTGGGAACTGACAAACTTTATTCTACGATACAGCAAAAATGTTATTGGCCGGGTATGCATAGTGACATCATGAATTGGGTTCAATCTTGCCATGTTTGTAGCAAGACTAGCAAACTCCCGAAAAATAGACAGGGTTCCTTACAACCTATCCCTGTTTCGCGCCCATTCCAACGTGTTCACACTGATCTGATAGGCCCCTTACCAAAAACAGAACGTGGGAATAAATACATTTTGGTTTTTCAGGATGCTCTCACACGTTTTCCTGAGGCTTTCCCCCTCCCTGATCAATTGGCCGTCTCAGTAGCCGAATGCCTTTTTGAGGACATTTGGTGTCGATGGGGAAATGTTGAATCTATTGTAAGTGACCGTGGCGGTTGGTACGCCAGTGTCATTGCTGAAGAACTTTATAAATTGATGCAGGCTACAAAAGTTATGACTACGCCTTACTGCCCCCGCAGTAATGGCATGGCTGAACGAAGCCTTCAGTCTATCTCTAAAAATCTGACACGTCTTTGTCATGACAAGCCAACGTCTTGGGATCTATTCTTGCCTTCAGCCTTGTTTGCCATGAGAGCCTCAGTGCGCCAAGCAACGATGTACAGCCTCTTGTTTTTGATGACTGGCCGCGACGCCAAGCATCCGTTTGAGACGTCACTACCTGACCCCACTCATCCTAGCCCTTCTGTTCGCCATTACGTGAAAAACATGTTTGAGCGCTTTGAGACGGCGCGTAAATGGGCGAAAGAAAACAATGAAATTATGCAGGCTAAGATGAAATCTTATCATGATTCACGAAATAAAGGTTGGAAATTTCAAGTTGGGGATAAAGTGTGGATTTATTCCCCCGCTAGCAAGGTCCCAGGTCGAAAACTCAAGTCCCCTTATAGTGGTCCATATTATTTGCTCTGACTGTTTCCTTCACGATTCTTAATATTTTCTGACTGTTTCCTTCACGATTCTTAATATTTTCTGACCACTAAGTTGTCAAGGAATTAATCGTGAACATTGTTTACTATATTTGTGCAAGATCATTGAATAGCATAAGGGAAAAAATAATTTCTCAGTACATGTTATTTTTGGTCACAAATATTTTATTCTCCGACCTGAACATATTACATAATTGTAACTTGTTTTTCACCCCGGGCATTAAACATCTCAGCTCACCAGCATAACACGTGGTGTTTAATCCCCAGCGTATAGTATAATTGTTCCTACCTGTTCACTTCCATTCCTCTTTGTGACTCGTACGTGAACACTTCAATTGTTAGTAATACTACGTTGTTCAAAACTTCTATCATCATGGCTTTGAACCTTCCTGCCGGCCCAGCGACGCGTAGCTCGGCCAAGAGTGACGCTGATCCGAGGACCCCTGCCACTCCGGCAGCCCTTAGGCCACCCGTTGATGATGTGGCCACCCTCCGTGACACCTATGATCGGTTGGTGGTCCTCAACAATGCCACTAATGCTGCCAATACCCGTCTGACGGAACAGGTGCAACAACTTGTTCGGGATAATACCATCCTTGAGACGGAGAAGGAAGGCATCTCTGCAGAGCTGGCGAAATCTCGTCAAGCGGTTTTGGAACGTGACGAGGTCATCGCCACCTTTCTTCCTAACCCTGACGAAGCTGCCTCCCCGGACTCTTTCCCCGCCTCTGACACGGAGAAGAAGGGGAAAGTACTTCTTACTATTCTTCCTATCAACGGTCAGGAGACTGAAATTGCCTCAGGACTGGCCAGGGACGATTGTAAGGTTCTGTCCACCACGGACAAACTTGATTTTGTGGCTCGGCGCTCTGAGCGAATACCTCTGTCAGATCACGTGGTGATCATACCTGATCTCACCCGATTTCCCCGGACGATGGATGGTGCTGCCTGCTATAGGTCGATCAAGACGTCCATCAAATTCATCCGTTCACGTGGGCCGACTGTGTCGGTTCTGACTCCCTTGCCTAGCAAGGACCCACGTGTTCGCCTAAATTGGATCTCTGTGACCGGACTTCTATCGCAACTTGTTTTCCCGGGCTTCAACTACGTTAGGATCGGGAATTTCTACGATCCAACCACGTCTACGCTTGATGCCGAGGGCCTTCTCTTGCCGGTCTCGATCATGGACATTCAAACTACGGTGAACACTCTGCCTCTTCCTGCTTCCTCTCCACCGACTGACCGTCCCGTGGAGAAGGTTATTCTGCCGGCTGAGGAGCATCCCACTTCTTCTACCTCTTCGTCCGCTGCCAAGTCCAACTCTTCCTCGCCTGATAGGAAGAAGAGGAAATCGGCAGCAGACGACACTTCTGTTATCTCGTCAGATCTCGCTGGCCGGATCATCGGTAGGCGCGGAGCCACCATTCAATCTCTCCGCGATGACTCCGGTGCAACCGTCAGGGTAAAAAAGATCAAGGATGGACGGGATGATATTCATCTGCTTACTATTAAAGGCGGCCGGGAGGCCGTTCGCAAAGCCAAAGCGGAAGTGAACAAGCTGCGGCAGGCCCTGGAAAAGGAGAAGAAGAAAGATAACAATTGACATTTTTCACCAGTGCCTTCTGATAAAACATTTTCTTATCAATATGAACATTTTGAACAGTCGTCCTCACCAGTGTTTGTAACTGTGTGTTCTTGTTTATATAAATGTTGTGTTGAAATAAATAGAAATATGTTTGTATCTAATTCCATGTATTGTGATAATAAATATCAATATGAATCTGTTCCTCTCGACCCTTCTGTCTGCAATCCTGCCACAGATCATATGATTCTTTGTCACATACACTCCTATAATGCTATTTTGACGAATTCTCTTGATAATATTAACTTTAATATTATTAAAAACACTGACTTAAATGCATTATATACTTTAAAATATCCCTCTGAACCACCAATGTCTTTTAAGATGTTATATCCAATAAATCTTATTGCTCGAAATCCTGACCTAACTGATGCCTCTAGTCCCTGTGGTGTACGGATTTTTAAAGTGGACGGCGCTGGTGCGCACGGCCCCAATATTACTATCCAAGATGGCCTCGGTTTCCCCACTGCCTCCTCTCACGAGTTTGACGTCTTTCTATGTAAGTATTTCTTACCCCCGACAAAGACGACTTTTCATATTAATGACTTGATTCCTTCACATCGCCTATCGTGTACACGGCGGTCTCACTCGGGGCCTGGTCAAGCGACACGTACACAAAATAGATTCCGCGTGCTACAGTGTGCTTGCGATGAGCCTCCCCGCAGTTGTGCCTTACCACGCACACAGGGTGCACGTGTTGATGTTTTAGGTGCCAAGTCTAAGCCTAAAAAGACCAATATTATTATTGGTTCTTGCAACGCCCAGAGTGTTTCTAAAAAGGTTTTATCTGTGCGAGATTATTTCTTTGAAAATAATCTTGATGCTCTGTTTGTTACAGAGACCTGGTTACACGAATCTGGGGATGAAAAGACTGTTGGGGAACTTGAGGAAAATTCCCTCAAGTTCCACTCCTTTCCTCGTACTCGCTGCTCTGGCGGAGGAATTGGGCTTCTGCATCGGCGTGAACTTCCATTCACAACCAATAGGGTTAACCCGCCCAAGGTTAGCACTATGGAGCTGATGGAGTCCTCAATTTTAATCAGGGGAAAGAAAATTACCTTTGTGACCATATACAGACCAGAGCCCTCTGACGGGAATAGGTACACCTACTCTGAGTTCTATGATGAATTTACACAACTAGTAGCACACTATGGCTCTTTTAAACATGAAGTGATCTTCCTGGGTGACTATAATTTTCATGTTAATAAGCCAGGAAAACCTGATGTTGTCAAGTTCATAGACATCCTGTCAACCTTTGACATGACCCAATGGGTCACTGAACCAACTCATAAACTTGGCAACACCCTTGACTTAGTGATCACCTTCAATGGTAATAGCAAATTCATGGGTCATGAAGTTGATGAATATATATCTGACCATAAAAGTATCAAATTATGGCTAGATATTAAACCCCCTAAACCCCCTAAAAAATCTATCAGTTATAGAAAATATAGGGGTATTGATCTTCAATCACTTAGGGATGACATTAGACTACTGACTGATAGTACCTCTGGTTGGAGTGAACTATCCATTAGTGACATGGTGGATTACTATGACAAGAATCTGACTGCACTGATGGATAAACATGCTCCTGTGAGGCATGCTAACGTTTCCCTTCGCAAGCCAGTGCCCTGGATGAGTGACCACATCAAATCTGAGAGATCTCTCAAGAGAAGACTTGAGAGGAAAATGAACAAAACTGGATTACATGTGGATAAGCAATTGTTCAATACTCAAAAAAATAAGTACAATTGTCTACTGAAATCTGCCCAAACTACATATTTTTCAGACCTAGTCCATGAAAATAAAAATGACCCTAAAAAACTTTTTAGAGTCATTGATAAAGTCATGCATAAGGCTGAGGACACCCCCATGCCTCAGGCTAACAGTGACCTCATACAGGCTGAAAAATTTAACAACTTCTTCCTTGAGAAAATCGATAAGATACGCAATGACATGGATAAATTATCAATACACGGTAATTATCCACCAGGTGGCGACACAGCACACCTGTACCCACAAGAGGACGACACTGTAGACAATGCAGTTATAGCTCCCTCTAACTCAACTTCACTACTTGATTGCTTCAGGCCTTTGACAGAGTGTGAGGTGCGAAAACTCATTAAAAAGTCTGCAAACAAGTCGTGTGAGCTTGACCCCTTACCCACCTGGCTGCTGCATGAACTTATTGATGACTTATTGCCTATAATCACTGCCATCATAAACAAATCACTAACAGAGACAACTGTTCCTGATAAGATGAAAGTTGCTATTATAGCCCCATTACTTAAGAAACTGGGTCTGGAACTCATTGAGAAGAACTACAGACCTGTCTCAAACCTAACTTATACATCCAAACTTACTGAAAGGGCGGTGGCTGATCAACTTATCCCCCATCTCGTAAGGAATGGTCTTACTGATAAGTTCCAGTCTGCATACAAGGAATTCCATAGCACTGAAACTGCACTGCTAAAAGTACAAAACGATATCCTGTGTGAGCTGGACCAGAGGAAATCAGTGATACTTCTGTTACTTGACCTCTCGGCTGCATTTGACACTATTGACCATCAAATCCTGTTTGATAGACTTGAACATCGATGCATGGTGAAAGGTCATGCACTCGCCTGGATCAAGTCATACCTAAAAAATAGGTCACAATGTGTGAAGGTGGGCTGCCACAGGTCTTCCCTCATGCCAATCAGATATGGGGTCCCACAGGGATCGGTCCTTGGTCCAATCCTTTTTACCATCTATATGTCACCTCTGGCTGATATCCTGGCTAAGTATGACCTAAGCTACCATATCTATGCTGATGACACTCAGATCTACATCCCTGTAGACCACACTGTAAGTCAACATGCTAGCCTTAGCATTAGTAGACTTGAGTCATGCATTAGTGAAGTCAGGTCATTTTTGATTTCCAATAAAATGAAAATCAATGATGGCAAAACAGAGATGCTGATTTGTGCTGACAGATATACTTCTACCTCCACTGACAATATGCCACCCTCGGTCTCAGTTGGTGTCTGTGACATCAACCCAAGTGAGTCTGTAGTTGACCTTGGGGTGACCTTTGATTCTAATATGGACATGAAGGCACATATAAGGAAGATGTGTAAAAGAGGGTACCATCATATTAGGAATATAGCGGCTATCAGACAATGTCTAGACGAGAAGACGGCTGAAACACTTGTTCATGCCTTTGTTACATCTACTTTAGATTATGGCAACAGTCTTCTTGCTGGCCTTCCTAAATCAGACATTAAGAAGTTGCAGAACTTACAGAACGCTGCAGCTAGAGTAGTTGGAAAAATCAAGAAATTCGACCACATTTCATGGAAACTGAGAGAACTACATTGGCTCCCAGTCCATGCTAGAATTGAATTTAAGATTCTTCTACTTACCTGGAAGGCCTTACATGGTAAGGCACCGCCTTACTTGCGTGATCTACTCCTAGTGAAACAGGGTGAGAGAGGTCTACGATCCAACGATGGAACGCATCTGACCGTCCCAAGGACCCGTCTGAAAACGATTGGTGATAGAGCCTTCTCTTCTATCAGTCCTAGACTCTGGAACGCACTTCCTAATGTGATTAGGAGTAGTAGCTCGGTTGCGACTTTCAAGAACAGACTGAAAACGCACCTGTTCAGAACTTATGTTCTTGAAGCGCTATGAACAGACTTGTCTGATATCAGCGCTATATAAATTTTTTTATTATTATTATTATTATTATTATTATTTGATTGAACAAACCACACCACTCAACTTTAAAGTACGTGCTTGTGACACTCATGTAGAACCATGAGTGTCACGGATCTTCCGTGGCAAGTGGTCGTTGATCTCCTTCTTGGCTCCTAGACTGGGTCTGTACTTCTGAGCTTCTGAGCTTCTAGGAACTAAGAACCCGGATCCACGGTTGCGCGTCTCTTTTAAGGGGCCACCCCGCGTCATCTGTGGGGGCTTGCCTACGTGGCTTCCTCACGCGTCATCAGATGGACTCGTCCTGCCTGCGTATCTAACTTCGGCTCGTCCGTCTTACACGTGACTTTCACGGAGTGGTGGTTATGGTGACTCATCAACCATCAGTATCGTGCATTATTGTCTATGAATGTTTATGTATTTCTGAGAGTCTCTGGGTGTGTATTCTATATCCTACAATACCAACTCTAGCCTTCCTCAACTCCATTTATTTGATATTTTTGGCCTCACAACTCTATCACTAGTTATTATTGTATTCATTTCTCAGAAACTTTACACTTCATATCGGAATAGGCATGACCTATCGTCTGTTATGCGTATGTTTGATCGGGAGACTAAGTGTCCCTAGACGAGAGCGTTTCTAGAACTCTTCTCTGGCACTTCCCGTGTCGTCCTCCTCATAACTGAAATTCTAACTTTTCCCGGTTGTATCAAAGTCCTCCCTGGAAAAGCAATGCCTCATGCTGAACTTTCTAATGGATGCCTCAATACACATTTGATCATTGACTGGGATATGACTATGTTACAGGACACACACCGTGAATTAAAATTTCACATGCCTTCTGTTATCAGCGTCCCATTTCATCTTAAATTCCTTACCAGAACAGTCCTGTCCTCTTCTCATGCACTAAATCTATTAATTGGATGTGATGGCTACTATATCCTCCACGCCTTGCCCTCAGACCTGCCTCTTAGACCACGTGGCAACATGCTTACGCCTCTTAGCCAAAAGGCTTTGTCTTCCCCTATGGACCCCCGTGGACACTTGAAAAAGAAATTCACTGAATCAGTTGGACCTAAATTCTCATCCCTCGACCAGCTGCGTGAGGAACACTCCGACCCTACGGTCGTTCACCCTGTAAGCATTCTCACCCCTGCTAAATCATCCCCCTGTTTGACCTTCCACGAACCCCCTGTCAAGAAAGTCAGGTGGGGTGACCATGTTAGAACAGAAAGTATGCCTGGAAACTTCCCTATCACTCTTGAAGGACAGTAGTGAATCATTATGATATAGATGGCGCCTGCCTCTAGGGTGCATAATTCACCCCCCAGTTTCCCTTTCAGACTTAGACACGCCCTAATATCCGAGAATCACTCCCTTTTCTCCTTATCGGAGGAACCCCTTGTTAGGTAAGTATAGCTGACAACGCGCCACAGCCTCAGGTGAGTTCTCCCTCACAGAGTGGACACGTTGTATCCATGGAGTCTCAGAAATTCAAAATTGATTTACTGGAACTGCAGCATGTTGCTGCCTATGTGTGTAATACACCTGGCCAGACTCTTCCCCTTCCCTTGATTTCACAATTTTTTCTCAAAGTTAGGTCTAATTCAGCCCTGACAGGAGTGTTAGCTTATTATGTCCTGTGCTTTGATAATGCCACATGCCTTACTTGTTTCGAGTTTAATAAACCTTGTGGTGCTCCATGCCTAGAAAAATTAGCCCTTCGCTTCCTCAGATTATTTCATTGGTCCCACCCTATGTCATGGGGCTATGCTGAACGTGTAATTTGTAGAGCTTTGTCATATTTTCGACTAGAAGGTAAAGAACATTTTTTGGCTAAATATCTGATGGCCTTGTCTGCCCTAGACCCATGGTTATCTTATACAGCGTTCCACGCTCCCAGAAATTTGGATCCTGCATGTACTCGCTCACCTGCTGTGGGCTAGTCACTTGACCGCTTATTGCTTCCTGGCTATCAGTTATATTGTTACCCACTAATGGAGAGTATCCGTCGTTGGGGGACGTGGACGGGGGATCAATACTCTACCATAGATAGATACTCTACTCTACTCTACCGTACTGTACTGTACAATAAGCATAGCTCGCTAACTCGCTGGCTGTGAGTTGGGCACGGATCCTAGCTACCCTATATACCCAGGTGAAAGTGGCAGGTAATAAGGACTGCAGACACAGGATATACACGACACAATAGTTACCTTTATTCGGTGCTGTGAGTCTTCCTTGTCTGGCTAGGCCGGCATGGCAATGAGTGAGGCATGTGAACTACCCAAATGCATGATACTTATGAGATCCCATCTATACACAAAACATCCAAGTCTATGCAGTCACGATACTGAGAGTCGTGGATCTTCTGTGGCAAGTGGTCGCTCTATCTCCGTCTGTGCATCTCCCCGGATCCAACGGTTGCGGGCCTCTTTGAGGGATCAATCTGTGTCCTGTGTGGAGTTTGCCTACGTGGCTTCCTCACGCGTCACCGAATGGACTCGTCTTGCCTGCGTATCTGCACATGATCTCTCAGAGTGGTGGTTATGATGACGCATCAACCATCAATAGCGTTCGTGATTGTCTATGAATGTCTATATGTTTTCAAGAGTCTCTGGGTGTGTAATCTATATCCTACAATATACATCTACGTGTGACTTTATTATGTCTATTTGCATGTGCTTTTCTTTTCTTTTCCTTGTTTTACATATTAATCCCCTGCATACACTTACTCTTGCGTCCTGCACTTCTATCATGCCTTGCTGAGGTTGTCTTTTCAATCCATGACAGATTGCTTTTAGCGCTTGGCTCCCTGCATGATGTGTGTTGTGTTTTGAACTCTGTTTCAGATGGTATACCTCCAGGACCCCGCAGATTTCACAGCTCACCATGCCACCCGGCGTGAGCGTTTCTTCTCAGAGGTTTGTAGTATGCCCCTGGATAGACTCCCCATGGAACGATATCTGACTTTCGAGTCTGTTATCTCCCATAGAGATGGTAATGTAGCGCTGGCGGGATCCGCCAGGCGTCTCCCACGTTTCATTGATATCCCGAGAGAGTACGCCCCCGACCGGAGAGTACTCTTCTTCCACAATTTCAGCTCGTTTAAATATGTGGTTTTAGAGATACACACTTCTTGTGGTTTAGGGTTCTATAATGTTCCCCGTGGCACCCACAATTCTTTTCTTATGACTCTCAGTGAAGTATGCCATTTCGCATACTTCCCCGGTCTTATTAGGATAGTACATGGGATTTTATCTGATTTTATCATTTGTTTTAAACAGGCCCCATTGCCTGACATCCTCACAGCAGTCCTGATAATTCCCCCTGAATTGCATTGGGACTTGCTTGGACCTCCTTTAAAACTTCATGGAAATGTTTCGTATTCCGTTCCCCCCATCACAGAATCTCAGACCATTATTTTGTCCAATGATTTGTTGGACCACCTTCCCATGTCTAAGGTTTTTTCTCCCAGCCCTACTTTTCGAACTGTCCGCCCAGATCCCTTATTTGGTGACTATGGATTTTTTCTGTGGATAAGGACTGATATCCCACAGGAGCGCATGCAGGGCCTAAAAATCAGAAGAACTAGCTATAGTCATCATATTGAGTGTATTGTAGTTAGAATGGTAGTTAGAATGGTAGTCTCGTTTGTATATATATAAATCCAAAGGTTCCTGTTAGTGCTTTTATAATGCACCTAAATCAGTTACTAGATAGTATTATGATGCAAATGTGATAATACTTGTTGGTTACATAAATATTGATATGCAATGCATGAATGATGTTATGACAAATGATGTTTGTAATGTGTATAGCTTAACAAATGTACTACAAGTACCCACATATTTCAAGAGGTCAGAGGGCACATTAGTTGACCCAGTAATAGTCATGAACATGAAAAGGTTTCAATGTCCCATAAATATACCATGTGGATATAGTGATTTCCACAACATGGTAGGCTGTGTAAGCAAGATCCATGTCCCACCTCAAGCACCCATTAAGATTACATAAAGGTCATACAAAAATTATAATGAGACAAACTTTAAAACAGAAGTCAGTATGATTCCTTTTCATGTGACAGAGGTGTTTGCAGACATTAGTGACAGATATTGGATCGCCACTGAAATGTATGTGTTAAATGGACATGCCCCAGTAAAGAGTCGTATTGCAATCAAAACAGGTCCCATACATGAACTCAGCGATAAGGAAAGAAACGAAATATGATGAGAAACAAATATCAAATATGGAAGACAAAAGACCTTGAAATACAGTATAATAGACAAATGAACAAAGTAACAGAAATGAGGAAACAAGCCATTAAATCATACTTTCTAAGTAAATTCAATGAAAATAGCTCTCCAAGAGATTTATGGGAGTGTATAAGACCATATATGTCGGATAATCACACAGGAATATAATCCTCCAGGGAAATGATGAAATTGTAACAAAAAGAGAGGTTTTTGAAATATTTAACAGTTTCTTTAGCTCAGTGGCTGATGGTATAGGAAGCCAGACCCCATTGAAGTTGGCGAAGGTAAACCACTTGTAAATATGTTGGCCAAACACAAAGATCAGCCAAGTGTAAAAGCAATAAATGATATGGGCTCAGAGTCACAGTTTAGTTTTAAGCCAGTCAGCAGAATGTATGTGAGCGAAATCCTAATGAAAATAAATCCTCATAAAGCAACAGGTTGTTACCAGATGCCAGGTAAAATGATAAAAGTGTGCTCAGAAGAATTAACAAATACAATCTGTAGTATAATGAATGAGAGTATCAGAATAAACAAAGTCCCTGATGATGTAAAAAAAGGCAGAGGTATCACCTGTGTACAAAAAGAAAATGATCTACACAAGGACAATTACAGTCCTGTCAGTGTCTTAAACACAATAGCAAAGGTGTATGAAACATTTCTAGCTAACCAGCTTTATGTTTACGTCAATGCTATATTTAACAGAATGCTGTCAGCATATAGGAAGAAATATGGTTGTGAGCATAATAAAACTAGTTGAATCATGGAAAAAGGCTATTGATAATGATCAATATGTGGGGATAGTGTTAATGGATTTGTCCAAAGCCTTTGATTGCATACCACAAGCTCTCCTTGCTTGTAAAATGAAGGCATATGGACACTGACGATGCCTGTAACTTAATGATCAGTTATCTGACAGGTTGATTACAAAGAGTTAAAATATCACAGTACAGAATCTCCTGGAAACCTATGAAAAAGGGGGTCCCCCAAGGGTCTTGTCTTGGGCCACTCCTCTTCAATATTTTCATCATTGACTTATTCTGGAAATGCGCACACTAGTAAATTACGCAGACGACAACACCCTAAGTGCCATAGGACAAACCATGGGGATCATGATACATGCTAATAATGCTTCAAAATGGTTTAAATCAAATTTCATGCAGGCCAATCCAGAAAAATGTCAGGTCATGTGTCTTTCATCTGCTCTGAAGAATTTCCAAATTGCCTTGTTTAAGATATCGACCCAGAAACAGAAATTGAAAGAAAGTCAAATGTCAAACTGCTGGGTGTCACAATTGATGATAAGTTAAAATTTGATACACATGTACATAACATATGCAAGAAGGCATCAAGACAGGTGAATGTTCTATACCGTTTCAAGAAAGTCTTCACTGTAAAAGAAAGGGCAGATATATACAAAACTTTCATATTGACAAATTTTAATTACTGCCAGATTGTTTGGAGTTTCTGTAGCCACACCCATCTGAAACAAATGGAGAAAATACAAGAACGTGCTCTCAGATTCATGTTGAATGATTTTATTAGTAATTAGTAATTGTAAGGATGCAAGTTGTGACTCATTACATTTCAGGAGGTTGAGACTGATTGCTTGTGAAGTGTTTAAAAGTATTAATATCCTAAATCCCTCATATATGTTTGATATGTTTGAACATAAAGAAATAAAATATGACCTTAGGGATAAGAATATACTAGTACAGCCGAGCTTCAAAAAGATTAAGTGCGGCAAAAACATTTACATATTATGGAGCCCATTTGAGAAACCTGCTACCAAATGAAATCAAAGAGGCAAGTGATATTACCATGTTCAAAAGAATCGTAAGCTCATGACAAGGTCCTAATTGCACTTGTACTATGTGTTCATTTGTATACTATGGCTGATTATATGTTTGTGTAATGACAGAATGTTTAATCATTTGTTAATTTACTACTGTGTGTGTAATTAATTGTTGACTCACTTGTATATATTGTAGTTCTAGATAATCGATAATTAGCTTCCAGCTATTGTTATTGTATTTCAATTGAAGCACAGTCTTAGTACTTCCAGTGATCAGCATATGGCATGAAAGTGTCATGGCTGAGATAAAAGCATGTTTCAATTATTTGTAAATGCCTTCCCAATCTCATATGTCACACGCCATCGGCCACTAGGTGGCACCACACAGTGGCAGTTATAGAGGACAACCTACATATCTTCAACTTATATCGATTTAGATATGTAATCTATGACCTGAGCTGACGTTTTTCAATTGAAAAAGTTTGACCTTGAGATGACCTTTGTTTGACCTTGAACAGCAAAATCAATGAAACGTCATATATTTTTGCAGGAAATGTTAATAATCATATTCCTTAGGATAACACAAACTCAGAACACCAGAAATCATGGAATTATATTAATTAGAAGCAATTTTACAGCTGTTTAAAGGTTTTAAGATCAAGGTGAACTATTTTCTAATGGAAATGGTAGGAAAAAAATTGGCCGTTTCTGACGTCTCCCCCATAAAATCCCCAAAATGTTTGGTACAAAAAAGTTTGGTTTTTTCTCATAACTAGAACAACTATATGGTCTTGTGGTACATCAATCTTAGTTGTTATAGGCTGTAAAAAAAATTGCCACTTTTGAACATTAACCCCAAATTTTGAACATTAACCCTAAAATATTTACATTGAATATAATGGGAATTGCCAATATTTAACCTAAATCTATAAAAGTGGCATGAGAAAAATGTTTTTCAATCCAGCATACACAGTAAAGTAATTTTGTTGATGTCTAAGATACCATTAAAGTTTTAATAACCAAGCTTATTATATGAATCCATTGTTTTGCAAAATTAAGGGCATTTCAAATTTATGTTTGTGTAAAATATGCAACAACCCTCCTTAATGATGATCATCAATGAAATTTATGTGTCAAAGAATTCATACATAAAGTCAAATTGCTCTCATTTGTTTATTTCTGAAGATTAAGGTTCAAAGCTTAAATATTGTTTATCAAGATGAACTGCATGTTGCTTGTGAATTTAGATTAAACACTTCTTTACCGCTGTTTGAAATGCTTGATGACCTAGATAAAAATAAGTACTGTGTTTGTGGTAAACAATGATACTGATACATATATTGTTTTATTTAACCAAATTTTATTGTTATTTATCATTAATTTATAACTTGTTTCGGATTGGCTCATACTACTATAATCCTCTTGATAAGATGGCTGCCACCAGAAAAAGATTGACCATAGTAAAAGTACTAAAATGATATCTGAAAGTCTTCTTTTCATGTTATATATGTGTTCATATTGATGAAATCTAAATTGCCAATCCACAATTTGCAAAGGTTACCTTCCACTTAGCATTGGATAAAGGACAGATTGATATAATCAAGCCTGTTCAAGGTAAGACTGAAAATGCCTGTAGAAAGAATAGAAGAGAAGAGTCAGTTTGAAGTCATATTAGAATAGGACATACTGGTAGTTCTTTGACACACTTTTATTTGTTAAAGGGAAAGATCAGCCTGAGTGTATTAGTTGTGAAAGGGCTTTCACTATTAAACATGTTTTTTATTGAATGTATCAACTTTGATATCATACAAACTCAATGTTTCAATGTGCAAGATTTACATACGTTTTCTGATATTGTAGATACTTCAATATGTGATAAATCACATTAGACATAAAAATGAATTTCAAGGGCAAAGCTCTTGTTTGTTTAACTCATTGGCTTATTTATCAAGGACTGCAGAATGTCATACTCTAAAAAAGCCACAACAAATTATACATATTTATTGTTTGATCGATGTATTATAAATGATGCTAAATATTGTTGCATATTGTGCTCATGTGCTGTAAGCACTCATTCATATTTGATGATGATGATGATGATGATGATGATGATGATGATGATGATTCAGTTTTTAATAATTTCTTAGAAACTATTTAACTTCTTAATTATTTTAATATTCAAGGGCAGAGCATTCCAGAGATTTGGTGCGGAGTAGCAGAAAGCCCTATCACCATAGAATCTAGTTAGTGTACAGGGAACATTAAATACTTTCATTCTTGATATTTTCACACTTGAAAAATGAACACTTGGGGTTCGGAATATAAAGTTTATAAGTGTACATTCCTACCCTGCAACGGGCAGTTTAAATTCCTACCCTGGCACCTGGCACAAAATAAGCAAGATTTAGGAGTTAGTCTCTATCAAACTGATGAGATCTAATAAGGTTGAAACCAGTGTTGGTATTGGCCAGGACTTCATTGTTGTTAACTCTTTCTTGTGAAGCATCCCCTTCTTTCATTTTGCTCTCTCTATTATAAATCTAGAAGCCTTCCCACCACAGATCACAAAGGACATGAGAACTCTCACAATTGATTTGATATGCAGAGTTGTCTATGCATGGCATTCTCCATACAAAGGTCAATAGAGCTGTGGTGGTACATTGTCATTGGATATGATCTATTATGGATAATAAGAAAAATATCTTTTATTCAGATGAAATTAGCATTCCTAATCTATTTCTATTTGTTCAAGGCTTAATTTGCAATCACCATCCCTTATCTATGATCTCTGGGATTTTCTCCCTTATCTCTGAGCAGTTACACCTGTGCCTAAGTTTTAAAATATAGCATAGTGACCTTGAAATGAATGTAAAGGTCACCCATTAATGAACTCATCTATTGTGACACAGAGAGAACACAAATTGAGAATCAATCACTGAGATGGAAATAACATAGTTTTGTGATAAAACAAAGACAAGTGCAAAGGTAAGAACAGGATATCAAGGAATATTCTATTCTTCCATATTATTCTATGCTATCAGTGCTAAAATCTTCATTTCAAATGTACAAGTCACTCTTAATATATCATAATATTGCTTGTATCTTGCCATACAGAGAAACTTGCTGAATAATATTTTCAAATATTTCTTTCGTTAGATATTGAGTCAAAGGATGAAGCTTTAAATATTTTATTTTATTACACGTATAATACATTTGACAAATATAAATATTGAAACTTTAACAATAAAACCTTTAGCATCCTCATCCTTTTATTTAAGAGGATGCTGATAATATCTCAGAAATACCGGTTATCATCTTTATGCTTTGGCTTGCGAACTCTGGCCAGGTCGGGATTAAACTGAGAGTTGTATCTCATTTGTCTTTCATCAGTAATAGTCTCCTCTTTCTTTGGAACATTTTCTCCTCTGAGTCTGGCTAATAACTCCTGAGATTTCTGTCTCTCCCCTCTTTCCCGTTTTAGTCTCTCAGCTCTCAGCTGCTCTATTGTTTTTCCACCATTGCTCGACTTTCCTTTCTCTTTGTCTCTGTATCTGTCCTTGTGTTTTAACTTGCGTTTTTTCTCATATTCTTTTTCCTATATAAGAAAGAAGGCTTATTATTTTAAATCTTTGAAATACAGCACAAAACTATGAAACATTGTGAGAAATCAACTCATTAACATTAATCTTTTATTGTATCAAAAGAAACATTATGTTAAAGTTACCTTCTCAAGCTAATACTTTTTGAGATGGATGGTTTAGGTCATTGCAAAATATAATCACACAGAAGGGACATATGTTGAGACAATATATCAGAAAAAAGTGCTTTATGACTTAAAGTAAGGGATAACACTGTCTTCTAAATCACATTTGAATTCCCAAATATATGCAACGCACCCTTGAGCTGTGTTGCCCATTGTTTTTTTTTGTAATGTTTGTAAACATTCTCTGGAGATGCCTGCAAATGGCTATATAAATGATGAGTTTAAGTATTTATTTAGCTTTGTAGGTCTAGAACAGCCAATGTGACACAAATAATGTACCAAATTGCTTTATTCCAGCATTCTCAAATTGAGGCTTTCTTCAGATTACAGTATTAAAATGAGATTCTGGATGTTCCAGATGTATGTGCACATAAAAAACAATTCTCTGTTTACCACTATCTTAAATTCATTTAAACATAGGCCAATGACCTTGAGATATGCTGATCATTGCTTTTTTATCATGTTTGTGATCATTTTCTGAAGATTGCCTCATAAATGATCTTTTAAATCATTTTCAAGTGCAGCCTTGAGCAGATGATAATTTTGTCAAATCAAAATGCATGTTAAATTTTAAATCTGGCACCAACTTGTATTTTGGTTCTCATAAACTAATATTTGTTATATTATTCAGAATGGCAGCCTCCTTGACAACATAGTGAAAGATATTATTAGAATTTTGAAAAAAAAAACATATCAAAATGGAAAAAGAACTGAGCCCATTGAAAAACTGATAGAATTAGTCCCCTGAAAATACAACCTCTTTCCTACTAAAAGCTAAGAACTCCATAGAATAACAGAATAATTCATGTCAGCATAGCTAAAAATCACAAAAAAATTCTGACCATATAGGATTCATTTCCTGAAAACATTACATTTTACCTATGAAAAGTTGAGAAACCCACAGAGTAGTTTCAGAGATCAAATTTGATAGAGAGACAGAATGACAAAAAAATCCCAAAGGTCCTTTTTAATTTAGAAAGAGAGAATTTTCAACAGGGCCTTATGATTTAACCCCTTACAGGACCTCAACATTTACCATCGGCAACGGACGGACTAACATGTCAAGATTTTACTATAACAAGGAGAAACATACCCGTTCTTTGTCTTTTTTCTTCTTTTTCTTTTTGGCATCGAGATATTTGACCATGTCTTTCATGGGATCCACACTTGCTTTCTTTTTTATCTCAAACTCTTCCCTAAAAAATCATGAGGTTCTCAAAAGAATTTCAGCAGCATATGAAAAACAACTTTCACCCATCATGGATATACTTTTATGAATATGTTCACAGAGTAATATGTCCAATGTCTGATGTCTATCAGGATTGAAGCATGTGTATTTTCCTGAATCATTCTTTGTGTGGATATCAAGCACATAATACTAATAATCCTGATTTTCACATACAATGTAATACATTGAGTGCATATGTGCACAGATATATAATAATATGTTCAACTATGCAAAACTTCCAATCCATGACAGATTTAAAGCCAAATTTAACACTATATATTAAGATTTAGAAATATAATTAACTCTGATTCTGTTCAGTTTACCCACTTTTCTCGCTCTCCACTTGTGCTAGCAGAAGGTTCTTCTGTCTTTGATCTTTTTTCAGGTGGCTGGAAATACCATGGTTTGGACTCTGGAAAAGATGAATAAAACTGTTTTTGACTTAGTAGTAAACAATTGTCAGAAATGATCTGCACTAAGTTTACTGATCTACATATATATAAATATATATATATAAATATATATATATAAATATATATATATAAATATATAAATATTTATATATATATATATATACAGACACATGTGAATCTGTATCTCACTGGATTTTATTTTAAATGTTTAATACTTACTTTGTGACTCTATTGCACTTTGTCCAAGGTATGTCAGCAGGCCTATTGATTTCTCCTGTTTTTCTTTCTCAGCCTTCTTCTCTTCTTCATATTCTTTATTCCCTTGTTTTGTCTTTTTCTGAAAACAAAATAAACAAATTATATATCATGAGAGATCAAATTGACTCTTTTTGATAACAAAATAATTGCATTACCATTATTTTTATCTCAGCACATTGACGATAATCAAAAAAGAATCATTTAATATCAATTATATAAATGTATTGACCACATATAAGAATAACAACGAATCAGATACCAGTGGTATAATTAACTGTAAAAGTGAATGTATTCTAATCATAAAGAATACAATTTATGTTTGCAATAACTCACCCCTTCTTCCAAATCTTTGAACAAATTGACATGCTGATCCTTGTTGTATATTTGCACCTGATGACCACCCCCTTCCTCAGATTCATTTGTTATTTCTTTGCGCACTCTAGATCGTAGCACATCAATTCTTGCCTCCTGTTCCTGAAATTTGATTGAAAATACAAGATTATGTCATGATGTTTATTTGAAGTCAGTACCATGGTAACAGTGGTGAAGTCAATCTTTGGTGAATTGTGTTCAAGATATTTGTATAATTATCATTATTGGTATGAAGGTAATAAACAGTAAAGGTGATCTAGAATGACAATTATTTAAAAAACAAATCAAATTTCAGCTCTGTCCATTATCTTATCTCTTTTAATCATCACATCTGATGCCTACAACCTTCAATGTTCCACAAATATATATCTTATGCACTTCAACATTAATCACTACTCAGCACATTTCATAAATGTGTATAAAATATTTTGTACATCATAATATGAAAAAGCAACCGCAAATCAAAAGACAAGATCATTGTAAACATGGAAACAAATGTTGAATGTTGAAAAAATAAAATGTTGGAATTTTTTAAAAATAAATTACAGCAAGTGCTATCCTTCTTTGTCGTTCCTTTTCTTCCTCAGCTGCCTGCTCCTCATCTCTCCGGACTCTCTCAATATTCTCCTTTGTTCGCACATGCCACCTATTGAGTAAGCACAATAATTTGTTGAGGTCAGATGCAATGTTTAGCTGTCATAGACAAATTAGGTCTTTATAATCTAAGATCAAAACTATTTCTGGCATTCTTAACTCTGCATATTCTATATCCTAGAAAAGGTTGGTTAGTCCTGACAATCAGCTAAATTTGGAAAAGGCATTCACTAAAATATCAAATAAAATCTACCCGGTAGTTCCATAAATGTATCTATGTTTACTGAAAGCTATTGAGATATCA
Organism: Amphiduros pacificus; assembly: GCA_949316495.1. Lineage (NCBI taxonomy): Eukaryota > Metazoa > Annelida > Polychaeta > Phyllodocida > Hesionidae > Amphiduros > Amphiduros pacificus. The sequence continues at coordinate 48,364,021 of OX439001.1, read as the reverse complement.
GAAGTGTATGTGCAAGAAAACTGGACAAGATAATTTCTTTAAACAATAACTTCTTGAAAAATTAACATCATATAGAATAAAAATTACAATTCAACAATGCATGCATTCTTGGACTGAAAATCATAATATCGCTATATTGGCTGCATTCTTTGTTTACTAATTATTTATGTAAGTAGGTAATGAACGTGTCTCACGATGATGTCGTTCTATTTTTTCCACCACATGCATTTGAAAGAGCTACTTTTCTCCAAGAAAAGATGTTTCCCTTGTGCAGTCATACTAACAGAGCCAACAGATCAATGTGCATTATAATTCTCCTTCATACCACAAAAGTGTATCACAGAAGTGAAAGTTTCCCTTTAAGGTGCCTTCAATTATGTGGTAAAAAGTGGCATATCAGGCTTTATAGTTCCAAAATACTGTTCAAGTGAATTTTAAGTGGAGGGAGCTTAGAGTCAATTATCTCCATCCACAGAGCTGTGGTTCCATTTTCAAAGTCATTTCATTGGCAACCACATAAAATGTTGTGATAATCATTGGCAATGAACTGATAAACTGCAACACAGCTCTGTTGTTGTCTGCAGCTCTGTTGTCGTCTGAAGCTCTGTTGTTGTCTGCAGCTCTGTTGTCGTCTGCAGCTCTGTTGTCATCTGCAGCTCTGTTGTCGTCAGCTGTACGCTAAATGGTGACTGGCTGTTTTGACCTTTCCCCTATTCAACTTTACCCCTGTTCAACCATAACCTCTTTGATAGTGCCTGTGCGATTTTAAGATATGAATTAAATTACCAACTTTGTACTTTTTCTTTTCAACATAAATGTGGCTTTCATGGTGAATTAGCATTCTTGAATGATATTTTGCAAATTTTGAGTCTATACAGCATGACTGGGCCTGACTTCTTGTTGGTATGCTTCCTCTAGTCACGGTTGAACTTGGGGACAGAATTCTTTCCCATGGTCAAAAATGCCAGCAACTTACTGAAGGGACCGGCTGTTTCAACCGTTCTCTTAATTATTCAACCATTCCCCTGGTCGACCGTAACCTCTTCGACCTTGCCTGTTTGACCAAATTATATCAATTATAATATCTACTTTCCACTTTTTCTTTTAAATGTAAGTTTGTTATTGAGGGTCAATTTCCCTTTACAAAGGATATTTCATGACTTTTGTACTGTTACAGAGTGACTAGGGCAGATTTCCTGTTGTGAGCCTGTTTCCTCACGCCAAAGATGAACTGGGGGACAAAATTGTTCCCACTATCGAAAACACTGCACGGACAAATGTGAGAACTGTGAGAAAACACCAGCAACCTCACAGAGCATCCATACTTTACCCAGTCATTATCCTCTTAATTTTTCCTACTTTGTGTCAGAATTATACCCATATTCATCATCAAAATTGACTTAAAATCCACTGTTTCCCGAAACACCTCATACTGCCCACCCAATTTAACTCACAACTCGAGGAGAACTCGACTCTCAGCAACTAGCAATCAAACAATTATGTACTCCTAAACCCCTAATGGACTAGCCTACCTAAATTTTGTTGATTGGCAGGACTAACCATTTTTTTCTGGACTAGTGTATCTACATACTAAATTCATAAAATTTATAACCATGGTCATTCAATATGCTTAATGAAGTGCTGGTGTCAAAAGTTCATGATTGAGGCGTCATTATCATGATTACATTGTAACAAGTTGCAGCCCTTCAGAATGTTACATATGACATCATCAAGCCAGAACAATGGGGACGTTAATGTCCTTCCCTCCATTGCTGGTGGGGGACGTTTCTATCCTTCCCATCCGTTAGGGATTAAATCAACAAAAGATGTCAGTCCTGTTTGAAAAAATTATGTTTTTCCTTTATCTCAGCATCGTTTAACCATTATTTACAAGTCTGCGCAATCAGGTTTAAGTGGGTCAGTATAATAGGAATGCCAGCAATGAACAGAAGCTCCACATCGCAGTGGTGCCTCTCCCCGTTTGTAGCCATGACATCATGATTTGGACTCTTCTGAATGCCATTTCACGTTGTCAAGCGTAATGTCAGGTTAAAAACTGAGTAAAAGATGCTACAGATAGCACCCGTTTCTGTTCATTCAGTAGGGAAACTTCAATATGATGGCAGTGCGTGGTGTTTCTGAAAACACTGGATTTCAACTCTATTTTGTATATTGAATACATGTGACAGTAGTGTGTCCTATCAACTGGGCTTAGATTTTACAAAACAGCTGTCACAAAAGTATTTTAATTATGTTACAAATCTTTTCTCTTGTAGGATATTCATGATTTTGCTACAAACCTTTTCTTTGGTAGGATATTCATGACAAGACCAACAAAAGAGTTGCTGAAACAAAAACAGGAACACCAGTGTTGTTGAAAAGGTGTCACATATATAAGTTGTCCTATAGTAAATTTGCTTTACTGGATGGTAGTGCCACCTGGAGTTTATTGCGCTTGAAAAAAATCATTTGTCGGGTGTTTTGATCACAAATAAATCAGGAACAAAAGGCCATAAATCTACTTAGCATCTAATTGTAATTTTTTCTTACTCAGATTAGTTATAGGATCTTAATACTGCATTTTTTTAAAATCCTGTAATGCTAGTAAAAAGTAACAATTTTGCGTGGTCAAATGTAAATTCTTGAGAAAGGAATTATGGACTTCTCCCAAGCTACGGAACTCTTCTGAGTGAAAGGTCCGAAAGGCGGGAGTGATGGCGGAACAGAAGAGAATGACAAAACGAATCTCAATTTCTCGCATCAGTTCATGCGGCTATCTTTGGCCGTACTATAGAAGAACTGGACATTAACGCTAGAAGGACTTAGGTGAAGTCAGATGGAAATGTTAGTGTTAATATTAGGACTCTTATTAGGTGGTATTTCTTGTGCTGGCGCTGGGAATACCACCCCCACCACACTTCCAGACTTAGATAAAACAGAATCTGCTGCTGTTTTGTCTCAAAGAAGCACCACATTAGGATCGAAATCCCACGGTTCTTTAACGAACTATGCAACCACCACCAACCCTCCCCCGGCTGATGACACAAGTACCGGGCCTCAAAGATACTCCACGGCAGCCACAGACCCACCAGAAGTAGAAGTCTCAGTCCGTTCACCTGAGAAGCCATTGTCTACACCGAGCACCACTGATCTGGATCCAGCGGAGGATCACACTGATTTACCGTTGGATAATCACACCGATGAGCACCATGAGGGAGAGAGATACCATGTGGCTGTCATTGATTTTTCCCATGTGTCAGTACCCTTCATTGTATCTTTGTGGATTATATTTGCCAGTCTTGCAAAAATTGGTAAGTTACCACAAATATATGTATTTTCATTTTTATAATTTTTTATTTGAAAATAATTGGAAATTATCCACTTTAGAAAATTTTATAATTTGTTGATAGGTAACATTTAAAGGGGACATTTTGAGCAGTTTGTCAATTTGAATTTCGTGGACAAATTGAAGTTAGTCACGTTTGTAGTACATCTAATAAAAATATCAATTAACTAATAGTCCCAATAATACTGCCACGGCCCAACATTGGTAAATAGTTTTGGACAGTCAGTTGAATTACTAAAACACCTCCTAAACACTGTAGAACTCTCTCAGGTTTTTTCTTTTATTTTAACCTCACACTATTTTGAGTTGAAGCAAAACATCAACAGGGTAATGCAGGTTCATCGTGTTACCTTCTACCATGCGCATGGTATGCATGTCAAACTGATGCCACACAACAGCTCTGTGTGACCAGATAATGCCAAGCGATGGTAATGTGTGACTTAATTAGTCATGTTAGTGCATGACCAAAAAGAAGCTTGGGCCCAATGGATTACAAACCAAAGAAATACCTCAACAATTAGTCTGCTGTATATTTCCAATGGTCAATAACAGCCCACAACTTACTAGTTATATGACATTTGGCTTTGTCACCTGAATATTTTGAAAGCTAAAGCCACTCTAAATATTAGAAAATATTTGAAAACCATTGAACAATAGTACTTAAATTTTAAGGATTTTTTATGTCTATTTATGCCTCTTTCATATCTTTGGTCTTTTGAAAAATGATCATTTTTACTGGCCATAGAATTAATAACTTTTTGCCTGCATTATTTTGCACAAGTTTACTTGATTATAAACTAAGAGGAAAAAATCCTGTTTGTATTGCACATTATTAAACTGCAATAAAAATGTAAAATGGTCCTGAAAATGATCAAGCTTGTACACTTGTCATTAATACAAAGTACTGATTTTTTTTATTGTAATAATGGATATAGTCCAATGTGTTTTATTTGATAAATATTAACAAATACATGTTGGCATTTCAAATATTGTTTTAAAATGACAAAACTTTTTTACGTCACTGTTTTGAACTAGAATGAACCCTACCTATTTCAGAGCTAAAATGGTATTGATTTTATGAGGATAAAATGTCAAGAAGATTACAATCTCAATTTGAAATGATTGAATCATAATATTATGCCCATGAACATGAGAAATGTTAGAAACATAATGAATGCATTTAATGATCATTATCGATATAGAGAAGATCATATCAGTAAGACAGTATCACCCCAAATGAATAACATGGAATGATATAATTAATGGCAGCCACCATGCTGCTGAAGGTGGGTGTAGTTGTTCAGAAGAGATGATTCAGACTCTTTACTCTAAGTCTTAGGTGATTGATGTATGAGTTAATATAAAAAAGATATTTCATGTATTAAAATTTATCATTCATTAATTTATTGGCACATTTCTAGCTACAGTTGGTTGGTTTATATCAATAGTCTCCAAAATATTTTATTGCTTTGAAGAAAATTACCAACAGAGTAGAGTTGGGGTTTTAGCTGGCTAAAACCCATTTTAGCCATGAAATGCAGCTAAAACTGGTTAAAACTAGGTTTTAGGCATCCAAGTATCACAAGAATAGGGTTTATTTTACAGCAGGGAGCATTTGTGATGTGTTCTTTGCAGTTTTTGTAGAGATTAAAAGGAAATAATTGCTATTTTAACCATTTTTAAGAGGTTTCAGCCACTTTTAGGCACCTAAAAGTGGTTAAAACCTACTCTAGCCAAGGTGATTAAAACTATGGTTTTAACCACTGGGCAGCTAAAACCATCTTAAGTTTATTGATAGTCATCACTTGGATCATTCACCAAATGCTGGGAATGTTTCACTTATCATAATTAGCAATGCTTGGTGTCTCATAGATGCCAACAGTAACAGGGAGCCATTGGACTTGCTTATCGTAATTGATCATTTTCATGCCAAAAAAATGGGATGAACATATATTTTGTTGTCATTAGTGCTGTTCTTCGTCTCACTGAGAGACTTCCAAATGAGAGGTTAAAATGAACAGAGAACACATTTATAAAACGTTCTATGACCATCAATACATTGATGAATTAACCAAATGAGTCAGAGAGAAAGAAAAACCCACTGATTCAGGAAACATTACAACAGGTAGCAAGCAAGCTTTAGTACCACCATTTTGGCTTGAAAGTATGACAAGTGGTATCAGCCTAATTCCTGCCTTGGATATATGGGCACTTTGAGTGGTCATTTATTGGTGACAAGGTGGTCATAGTGGGCATGGTAGGTGGCTGAGTGTAGATATTGATGGTGACTTGGTGTAGGATGCTTCATTGAGGTTAATGGTGTTGTTCTTGTTCTGCAAATATCATACATATGATAAGATATATGAGAAATGATTGACAGCAAGTACTGTGCTCAGTTGAGTATGATATGGAGGAAGCAAATGATTTGCCACCAAGGGATATGGCCATGTGATAAAGTTGAGATGAATGTTCAATTGAGATTAATAGGTCATCATTTTGGGGGTGGGGGATATAAATATGAATGTAGATGTGATGAATGCAGGACCTGTCACCATGTGGGGGTGAAGGATACAGACATGATGTAGGTAGGACTTGTCACCATGTGGGAGTGTGAGATGCTCTCATGATGTAGGTAGGACTTGTCACCATGTGGGGGTGTGGGATGCTATCATGATGTAGGTAGGACTTGTCACCATGTGGGGGTGTGGGATGCTCTCATGATGTAGGTAGGACTTGTCTCCATGTGGGAGTGTGGGATGCAGACATGATGGAGGTAGGACTTGTCACCATGTTGGGGTGTGGGATGCTATCATGATGTAGGTAGGACTTGTCACCATGTGGGGGTGTGGGATACAGACATGATGTAGCTAGGACTTGTCACCATGTGGGGGTGTGGGATGCTATCATGATGTAGGTAGGACTTGTCTCCATGTGGGAGTGTGGGATGCTATCATGATGTAGGTAGGACTTGTCACCATGTGGGGGTGTGGGATGCTATCATGATGGAGGTAGGACTTGTCACCATGTGGGGGTGTGGGATGCTATCATGATGGAGGTAGGACTTGTCACCATGTGGGGGTGTGGGATGCTATCATGATGTAGGTAGGACTTGTCACCATGTGGGGGTGTCGGATGCTCTCATGATGTAGGTAGGACTTGTCACCATGTGGGGGTGTGGGATGCTCTCATGATGTAGGTAGGACTTGTCACCATGTGGGGGTGTGGGATGCTCTCATGATGTAGGTAGGACTTGTTTCCATGTGGGGGTGTGGGATGCTCTCATGATGTAGGTAGGACTTGTCACCATGTGGGGGTGTCGGATGCTCTCATGATGTAGCCTGTAGATGTTTGTCTTCAGCACATTCAGCCAGAATCAATACAGGCCACAGTGCTGACAGCAGCCACGTGAGCTTCATTCATACTGTCTCTCAGCACTACCACTCTCTTTGGAGTATTGTTCACCTAATTCCTGCCGGTCTCAAGCTGCTTTGCCTTGTTGTGTTTCTCATCTGGTCACTGTGACCTGCAGTCAGCATCGAATGTCAGGCTAAATGTTCAACCCAAATGGCCTTGAACTGTTTGACCTTTGACCCGAGCTGACGTAGGTTTCGTCTGGCATCCTCCCCCACATGAGGACAGGTATGACCATGTGGCAAAAAATCAAAAAAGGACTGAAAAATTGATCACTGACACGTTGAAACTGAGAGACTTCCAAACTGATGAACATTACATATAGATATGTCTGGAGTGTTCATGACTTGACATGGATTGGCATTCATAACTTGCCACTGGATTGTGAACATTTCTGATTGTAGATATTTCCTACATGTGAAACAGATGTCAGAGACACGACTGTGAGCCATTCACCAGTGTGGACAGGTCATGGGGATGATAATTTTGATCATTGACGATAATAGAACAGTGGCTACAACATCAGTGATCAATGACAATTCATATAATTTGTTGGAATAACAATGACCTATGACAGTTATAAATGATTCACAATCACTCAATATTGTGTTCCTTGTAGATAGTAGGACCTAAATGTATATATTTAAACATATGAACAAATATGTGTAAATGATACATACAGTTGTATTTGGAAAGTGACTTGGACATTTCTGAGACTCAACCTTTTTTCTATATGAAAATACCATGAATACAGAGTGGCTATATGGAAAAGATATGTCAGACCAAGGAGAATGGAGAGATTCTGGCCTAAGGGCTTTGCATTGATGATATACATGCAGTTTATACACCAACCAGGCTTACATCTCATGTCATTCGGTACATTTGCTTAATATGACATACAATATGGAGCCAGGTAAGATATTATGCCTCAAAAGCCTTTAAAGTTTTATGTGGGTTTATAATCGATTAAGTTAGGAGATATGATGAGAGATCGAACCAAGAATTTCATAACTTTTCTTTCAGTGATATGGTTACATGAACATGATGAACATTTAAATTCAGAACAAGACAATAAAGATAAAACTGCAATTTTTTATTAACACTGTCAGCATGATCAGGTACTTTCTGGGAGAAACAGTTCATGTATTCAGTTCATGTATTACCTGTTGTCACTATCCTTGGCATATCAAACTCAAGATTTACTACCTTAATTAGTTGCTGCAGGATGTTGATTTATTCAGTGCGAAGTGTACAGATAAAGGTATGTCAATACAAAGTTACTTGCAATGGGAATGTAAGTAAATCATGTTATCAAAAATTCAGATCCCCTTTAAAATGTGCCTTGGTATTTTAATGTCAGATGCAAGTTTACATTTTGAATTTATCTATGATCAGTGTAGCTCAGTTCCGGTCAAATATTGTTTGGCTGTCAGAGTGATGCTTATTGTGATATTGCAAGATTAGATAGATATTTAAACTGATCAGGTAAATTTCATGACTATATTCATTATTGATTCTAAAATCACAATGACAACAACAACCCAAATTATTTTATCCTGTTCTGATGAGAAAAAGGGGAGATTGCCTCATTGTGGATACACAGAAAATATAATTTAAGAAAACATCCAATTTTATTCTAAACAATTTACCCGAATATTATGAATGCACAAACATCATAAATTATTGTTGGGATTGATCTGGATACCATTATTTATCCTTGAGGTAATAATTTATCCCAATATGTTTTTCACAGAACTTTATATTTGACAAAATGGATGAGCTTGGTCAGCAGACCTTTGGGCTCTGAATATTGCCATATAAACATGTTATATGCAATGGTGATAATATACATAGCATCTCACATTATTTGTGTATATTGAACTTACTGTACTATTCCAGACCAGTGCAGATGCAGACTAATTAGTCAACTGTCATATTCTGTTGTTCATAATTTATCAAGCATCAGTATTGGTAAGGTCAGAGAGCGGTCAACTTGGGCAGGTATGACCAGAGGGTGAGAAATTAGGACTGACACTAACCATCGGATACCATCCTCTCACAGCATATAACCAGTTAGAGCCAATGACCTATTTGGTAACGTTTGTACACACCATGCAGGGCTATTTCTTGACCATATGTGTGACCCTATATGATCATTCTCGTGCATAACCAAATATATGTCTGGCTCTGTATCATGCTGTAAGGACCAAATTATCATTCTGTCAATATATCTTTCATTCTTGTTTTCTTGTATGTGTGAACTACTTTTGATTTTAGGGAAGTGTGTTTTGTTTGTTGTTGATCTGGAAGTAATCCAAATATAAAAAATAAGATGACTCAGTTCACAGATTTTGCCTAAATTGTAGAATGTTTACAAGGATATAATTCTTGTCTCTTTGTGGAACCAATTATCTTTCACCTTTTAGTGGGCTGGGCCTTGGGGCTCTACCAGAACATTCACCTGTTCAATGTGTTTCAATGGTTATGGCAACCATGCAAAACGTTCAGTATCAGATCATCTGTAAATCTATATGCTCCATTACTTAATCTGAAGAGGCATTGATCATTATTTTCCTTATCAAAGATTATCTTCAGGCTGCAGAGATTGTATGCAAGTCTCTCTGCCTGCATCCTCTAAGAACAAAAACATTGATTTTGTTTTGAATCGGAAAGGGTGACAATTCTGCAATTTGAAGGGGAAAAACATTTTTTATAATAGCCAAGATCAGCTATGTGGACAGCCTGTCATTAAATTAGAAGTAAGATATTTAGGAACAAAGTAGATGATAAGCAGTATATTGATATAGATAGATTTATTGTGACATTGTTTACACAAAATGAAAAATAAGTTTAAATAACAATTAGTTTCATATTTAACTAATTTTAGATATTTTAATAATAAACATCTTTTCTGAAAAGGACTAAACTTTAATTCTTGATAATTATTTGGCTAATATGTTGTAGTGCATTATGATGTATTTTTTTCTTTCTGACATAATAGGCTTTGAACAGTTATTTTATTTTCCTTTTACAATTTGATTTTGTTTCATTAATTATAAACAATAGTGATAAAATATTTCTTGTGAGAGCAATATGTGAATGGGGACTGAATGTCAATATGTACATGATAATTTGAGTTTAAAATAGATGTCTTACTTATTTCAAGATTTGAAATCAGTGTTAACTTGACCAGCAGAAACAGCACTGTGGACAGTGGAAAAGCAAAAGGCTGATGTTGTAAAAAGAAGAAAGAGATTAGGAGAGGGAAAATGGACAAGGAAAACGGATTATAAGAAATCTTTGTGCTTGCCTACATTTCAATAGAGCCATAATTACGGAAGTCTAAAGACTATGAAATATGGAAAAGAGGCTTTACTCTTGCCAGGGAAACATACACTTCTTTATTATTTTCATCCTGAAAATAGACAGCCAAGTGACACCATTTTTTCTTTTGAGGGTATTTTAAGAAAATTAATTTGGTGTTCTCTAAATCTATCACCTTTAAAAGGAAGGGTTTTGTGTATTTCTGGACGATAATTAATACTTTGACAGTATGAAGTATTTAATCAGTTTTGGTTAATAATAAGCCAGTTGTTTGTTCGGCATACTTGTTTCAGACTGGTTCTTCCTCATAACCCATTATTAAAGCATAGCTCCATTTACCAGTGTTCCACCACATGTTCAAATATAACTCACAAACACATTGAATCCATTCTTAAGTCAGCACAAACCAACTTTATGTACTTGCTCCATTTCTGCAGTGTCCAATGTTGCACGTTGTTTTTTCATCATTCATTTATACTTGGACATAAGGACTAGAAAATGATGCCACAAACTCACTTGCTGAAATGTTTAGTATCACCTATCTTCACAGTATTGATGTCATGCTTGACAGCAGTACCATGTCTGTCAGCACAAAACTGCATCTTATAAACCTATATTATTTTTCAACTTCAGCAATGTAGTCTCAGTGATATGAAATTCTTTATATGCTGATTGGAATTCATCAGTAAGTGTCACGGACCGTGGCACAGTTGGTTAGAGTGCCAGCTTATTAGCACCAGTTCCTCTGTGGTAATCCAAATGTCGTGGGTTCGATCCCCAGCCATGCTGAGATTGAACTCTTGATACGATTTCCCATATGAGCGGAGGCCCATGCCTAAAGGGTTAACCCATTGTCCTTGTAAATCTGTGACCGGATAGGTTGTCATGTCAAGGACCTGCGACATGACAATACTGCTACAAGTAGGTCTCATCGCGAAATGACTGAAATAATGTTGAAAGTGATGTAAACCCCAAACAAATCGTCAGTAAGTCTGTTCTGTTGAAGGTGCAGAACCAGTTGATTGGTTACTGTTCTTTCAGTGAGCTTGGAGATGTAGGCTAAATTTGAGACAGGTTGATAGGTTTTCTCAATCATTCTTATTCCAAGCTTCTTCAGGAGTGGAGCAATAATCACGATCAGATCACGATTTGTTTAGAAGGACAGTGATGAGTGGGAGCAGGTCATCAAGGAAGTCATGCCAGGTATAGGGATAGGATCAAGCTTGCATGACTACTTAGCAACCTTCGTGACAACCTATGACCTTATCAATCAGTTGACAAAGGTGTGAAACTCTCAAGAGGAGAAACATCAGCAATGTCCATCATGCCATCTGGTGGAGAATCTTTTTTTTTATTCTCTTTTCGATTCTATTTTCTTATATAAATAACTTTCGAAATTTTAGGATTGAGAAGTATGCAAAAATGGTTCAATTTTAAACCCTACACCAATTCCAGTCTGGACCATCACAGCATAAAAAAGCTTAATCAAGGATGGTAACAAGTCAAGGTCATTCAGAACCATCACATGAATCAGTTAGGTGATTCTTTCACTATTACTTGGTCAGTCATATATAACTTGTTTGCACAATGAGCTAATAGCTTTGATCACTGAGTTTGTACATTTATTTGGATGTGCATACTGGTATTTGTTTTTGAGTTCACACAAGGTAAGCTCATGACACCAAATTGTGTTATACCGAGTGGTAGCTGACTTCTCTCTTGTCACAAAGGGGTTTTTTTTCATTTGTAAACCCATGAAATCTTGATCTATTTCTGCATATAAGTGATTATTTCATGTCTTTAATAAGCAATCAAAAATTTGCCATATTGCCATAACTACTAACTCAGAAAGTCCAAGAATTGGTTTGTAAGCTTAGAGACTGGTATTAAACATTGTCTTATCAAGGTCTGATATCCTCACTTGCACCTGCACCTCAATCATGTCCTCGGTTGACCTCTGCCTAAGGTTCCTGAAGTGTGTGCCCCATAATATCATATTAGTAAGGCCTCACATCATGGTGCTGGCAGGAGCCGGGAGAATTGAATTATAGTACCTAGGATATATCAAATAGCCCAGACAATATGATGATACAATTCAAACCCTACACCACCGGTAAGATACCTTTGTATTGGTATGTGAAAACACAAAGGCGGCTGAAAGCAATCCCAGGACTTGTAATATCACTGTTTATTGCATAGTTGTTATCAATTTTTTAATGTCGGAGTTATATTGCATCTTGCTAAAAATTTCACCACATGGCTGATCAATTCAGGCATAAAACATGTTCAGTATTCCATGGTGAGATCAGAACTAGGACAAATTAATTTCAGTGACAGTAAATTATGGTTCATTGTCATATATATTTGAGTGGAGAATGGAAACAGTTGGGCATACAGTGTGTGGAAGAAAGCTGGGTAAATATCTTAATTGTTTGAACAGTGTTTTGATCAGTATTGAACATTCTTCACAATTTGACATATAATTTAATGGAACTAATAATTCTAACTACTTTAAAGTTCTATAAAGTGGTGAAAGATATCTTTGTTTTAATCATGTCAATTGATGGGCAAATATTTAAAACAGAAAATAATATTTTTGGGAAAAGATAAGGCTAAAATTCAAATTTCTATGTATTTGAAAAATGACTACATTTCAAGCTCAATGTTGATTGAGAATGTAGTCTCTTTATAAAACATTCTGACTTGTCAGGGTCACATCTGAAATGTCGACCTTGTCAACCAGGCTACTGCAGAGCAGACTTGCAAAATGCATACTTACCTGGGATATTGTTTTGGGGCATTATGAGACAATGGCTCATTAAATTCACAAATGGCTCATTCTGATCCATGCCTGAACCCATCAATTTTTTTTTGGTTTTTGTATTTAATTTGATGTGTTTTGGAAGTACAACTTTCAACTTTGTAACTTCACTCTCAACATTTTGCAAGGAAAGTGCATATCAGTACAGCAATGTACAGTGATTGGTTGTTTATACATTGTACTGTTTAAAAAATGGCTTTAATAGCCTCATATTTTGTCTCATTTAATTTTGAATTATCTCATCACTTTTAGTTTATAATGAGACAATTTTAAGTCACTGTAGAGTAGCATTTTGTTCTTGCAATATCTCTGGCCACTCTGGAAAGTGAGGAATAAATAAGTTCAGAGATCAGTCTCTTTAATAAACATGATCCTGCTAATGGCTGGCTGCCTGATGTGTGTTTTGGCACAATCTTTGGTAAACCTAACAGTTAATTCATGTTTCCATATGTGCACTGTGTCATGCAGCACATCATTTTTTTGCACACCAATCTGAACAATGCAGGTGTTTCCATGTATTCATATTGCTCTCTGTAATGACATCCATAAGCAAATTGATGCATAGCCTTTAGCATAGGGTAGGCTGGGTAGCAAATGAAAATCGGATGCATAGAGTGACGCATAGGTTTCCCATAGGTTGCAAGTCTAAGTTTGACCGTAAAAACATCACAAATCTGTCACATACATATGAACACCACATGACGCTTTGCATGACGCACTGCATTGCACACTGCACATATGGAAATAAAGCCATAAGCCTTAACTTTGATTTAAAGGAGAAGACAAGTATTGCTTAAAGTGGTACTGTTTTGTCATATTTACACATTAAAAAATATACCTTGAAGGGAAGCTTATAGTGAGCAACTCAGGAATTCCCTTTTTCTCAGTTTCAAGAGATGCCTTTGAGATACACCATCAAAATGGCAGGAATTAATTAATATAAAATTATTCGACTTCTCTCACTTTGTTATTTGTATTACCATACTCATCTTGCCCACCAAAATATCAGTTGACTAACGATTGGCTGACCGAGGTGCTAAGCAGTCAGTACAGAACAGAATCTGTGTGAGTAATCATTTAATCTTTCACCAGATTTTTTTGAATAGTCATGACTTACAACCGATTTTGTATGAATTTTTCAGATTTGTTATGTTTTGTAATTTTGAATAGGTTGAGAAAATACTTTGTCTCATAATTGTTTTAGTAAAATGTGTGGACTTGATTTGGTCATGTTTGGTTTCGGCATGACTCTATTTGTCCGTACATTCTATCATATGCATATTGTATGACCTAAATATGCTCAAACAAAACTGCTGATGTGACCTTGACTATATTTGGTGATACCGTGCCATCTCCACACGGACATACATCTGTAGATGATATCTCAGCCAAATGGCTCATAATGAAGATTATCATGTGATCACGTGCAGACTTGCAGGGATGTTGAAAAAGTATGGCAAAAAAGGGTCTACTCTACAGTGATAGGTACAAGGATAACAGTTGTAATACGAGTCACGGTACCAGATATATACAAGGACTAGACTGCCAGACACCATCTTTCACACAGGTGTTGGGAGCTTCATTTACCACCTAACCTTGGGTGGTTGTAGGAAAAATTAAGATTTTGGCAGCAGTGGAGTCAACAGGCAATCATCCAGCATCAAAGTGAGATGTGTCTGACACTTGGCTTGGGAAGGCATCCTTGCCCGATTGTCCTTAAGATCAAATACTTCTATAATTAAGATAATTAGTACATCAATAGGTTTGTGAGGACATCTCACCTGTGTGTGCACCCAGAATTAGCCTTTGGGAAATTTTTCAGGTGTCAGTGCAAATGTAGTCGATTACAAAATGTGATAAACCAATTCCTTTGAGTAATTTTAATAAATATAGGAGATTTTCTCAGCTTCCTTAAACAATCATTTGAAATTATAGTTTATAAACATATGCATGTCTAAATTCACCTTGAGTTAGTTTTTGTAAAACAGAATAATTTCATTACCTCAGTTTCTGATATAAAACATGTTTATAAGCAAGTGATCATGGAGGAACAGTTAATGAAACCTTCGAAAAGTCCAAAAATGTTACCTGTTCAAAAGTGCAAGATTTTAATTCCTTTAACTCTATTTCTATAATTACTTTCTATAATCACTTGCTTAACAGCTGCAAGAATTGAGTTGGTTTAATTAAAAACCAATTTGATAATTAACAAGCATTTTGAAGCCTGATAAGGAGCCCAATTTGATAAAATTGTCAAATAATAATAAGCATGAGTTGCTGGGTTACACAACTTGCTATAAGCTCATAAGAGAGAAATTTGAAATCTGTGGCAGACATTTCCATAATTTCTTTAAATATCTCACAAGTTTATAAGTGACATTTCGATATGAGTTAACAATATATAACATTGGGAAGTGTGGAGATCAAAAGATTTACAATTTAAATGAAATCAAAGGCACAGAATTCTTCTTTTAATGCAGTTTATGATTGTTTGATCAATATTTCTTACAATCAAAATGATTATAATTAATGAGAAAAATGAACTTGCTACCAATGGTAATTGGGGTAATGTAATCTAAATGAGTACTGTATTGATGATATTTACAGTATCACACTCATGGTGCAATACACAGACAATAAAGAGTGTTTATTAAAGTATTACTGCCACTCAAACATACCAACACATACCATGTACAGTACTAAACAGGACAGAGTGCTTGTGCCCGATTTTATTGCTATTTCAGACAACATGTCCAAAATTATTTTTGTTAAAATGTTAATGTCCTTTTATACATGCATTTTTGAAAAGTCAGTTTTAACTTTAAGTTTTGAATACCATGCTGGTAAAATGAAAAGAACATAATCATGTCATTGTTGAGATAGGACCTTTTCATTTATCGTTTACATTAACAATTTTTTTATTCTTTTAGGTTTCCATCTCAACAATCGGTTGTCGTCCATCTTCCCGGAGAGTTGCATGCTAATCATCCTTGGAGTCATTGTGGGGGTCATTCTCTACTTCAGCAAGGTAAGCCTATGTTGGATACCACAGGAGACTACTTCAGCAAGGTAAGCCTATGTTGGATACCACAGGAGACTACTTCAGCAAGGTAAGCCTATGTTGGATACCACAGGAGACTACTTCAGCAAGGTAAGCCTATTTTGAATACCACAGGAGACTACTTCAGTAAGGCAAGCCTATGTTGGATACCACAGGAGACTACTTCAGCAAGGTAAGCCTATGTTGGATACCACAGGAGACTACTTCAGCAAGGTAAGCCTATGTTGGATACCACAGGAGACTACTTTAGCAAGGTAAGCCTATGTTGGATACCACAGGAGACTACTTTAGCAAGAAAAGCTTATGTTGCATCTTATGAATAATACTGCAACTATCAAACACATACCCAATTTACTGACCAATCATGGCATCTTTTTGACCTATTAAAGACCAGCTGATAAAAGAGATGGAGAACAACAACTGTCAGATTTTCAACATTACAAAACTTGAAAAATAGTAGAAATTTGTTTAAAAATCACCATTGATTTAAAACTAACTGACATTCCACTTGCACACTGAATTTTGTTAAAAAGCAACCCAAGGAAGGCTGGACTAAAAAGGTCACTGACCTATTGTAGAATGTCTGTAAGACCTGGAGTGTTTGGCAGTGTAATGCCAATGATGCAAAACATATAATTATCATGGTCACAGTGAAGAAAAAACATCCATAAAGGGTAAACCACTATAGTGTGAGGATTTGATTTCAGGTGGAAGGGTACGTGATGAAATCTGAGACGTTCTTCTTGTACCTGCTGCCCCCTATAATCCTTGATGCAGGATACTTCATGCCAAACCGGGCCTTCTTTGACAACCTGGGTACCATCCTGCTGTTCGCCGTCGTGGGCACCATCTTTAACATGACCCTTATCGGGGTGAGCCTGTGGGGGTTCTCACTGGCCGGAGCTGGTGTCATCAACCTCGAGATCAACCTGCTGCACTGCCTCGTCTTTGCATCCCTCATTAGCGCTGTTGATCCTGTTGCCGTGCTCGCCGTGTTCGAGGAAGTTCACGTCAACGATATCCTTAACATCATTGTGTTCGGCGAGTCTCTCCTCAATGACGCTGTCACTGTGGTCAGTATACACAGAATCTTGCATCTGTTTTTATTTTATTTACCTCTTCCAATGCTAGCTTAACATTATGTATGACTTACCATGCTCCGGGGGATCTTGGTAGACCAACAACCAAACAATTAATGATCATTTTAGTTATATTTTCGCTCCTTGTTAAAATTACAACTTTGTTAAAATCATCATTTGGGACAGTCAAGACTTCAAATTGTATTTTTACAAAAATAGATTTCTAACCATTGAATCACAATTTCAAAATTTCTGTACAGCAAGAATGAATTTAAATTCCATTCTAGAATTCATATAAAAAATGAATTTTTGAAGCCAGCTTATTGTATGAACACAAATATATATGTCATTAAACTTTATTGCAAATGTTGTATATCACAGGGCCACCAGTTACTGCATGCTCTATGAAGGTCATGGAGTAGATTATATTTTATATTATATCATTTTATTTTAGTTTTCTATTTTCCTTATTGGATATCAAATGAAATGTTCTTCATGTATATTTATATGATTAAATAGCCCAATCGCAGTTCCAAGGCAATTGAATCGATTGCAGTGAATTTGAGATGTGTTTTATGAACCTAATAAGGCATGCACATCTGAGATTATGTACCGTACATATTATATGTGCTGATAGCATTAAACATGCCTTACAGGACAAATCTCTCTAAACGTATGTGGCCATTTAGAGTTTGTCTTTTTCAAGTAATGCAATGTATTTTTCACATGAAGCCATAAAAGGTCTTTTCATATACATGATGAAGCTTATTTGGCCATCATTTCATTTTTCAAACTGCAATATATATTTGACATTTGATAATACCAATTCAAAAAAGATAGAGTAAAAGAGTCCATTTTTGTTTTAACAAGCAACAAGCATCTGAAGTTTCAAATTAAAAATCGGATTAAAGAATTTCTCACGATCATTAGGCATGAAAGCTATTAAAGCTTGGACCCGGTTATGAGAGTGGCCTCCAGCAATATTAATACTCAGGTGGAAGTCTGCGCTAGGTCTTTTCTGATTGAGTAAAAAGTTGTTCATAAGACCTGACCACATGTCATGCGAACTGAAAGTATATTACGAGTGTCAAACTTGTTCTCCTTTCTCACATGCAACATTGGTACCCCTGTTTGAGAAATGTGTTTTGGTACACCCCGCCCTGTTTGTTAAAGATGGAGTCACATGTACTGAATTTACCTGATTAATAGAGGTCAAATATCATCCAACCTAGCAGGTTCTCCCATCGTGTTGAGCACGTTCTTGCTATAACTTCTTTCAGGGTAAAATCCTTTTTTTTCTAAGCAAACAAAGTTATGACATGATCATACTTGGCAAACAAACACATATACACATATCACTACAAAGATGGACAAAGTCATTCTCTTTGTGGAAATTTCCTAACCGGGTGTTCTATGCAATGCATATCAACATAAACAGTGGTGAAAATGTCAGGTTCAAGAACAAAATTCCTCAGATTACATGTAAATATGATTTCTTAATAATCATCTTTGCGTGATATTCCTAAGATTGCAGATTAATTCCGAGCAAAGTGCTAAATGTCAGCCTGTGACAAGGATAGCCTTATATGGTTGCCCAAATATCTAAATGCTTGCACAATTATACCTATAGTCAGCGTCAAAATAGACTTGAAATCCACTATTTTAATAAATACCATGCACTGTCCATCAAGTTTAAGTGCCGACTCCAATAGAACTCATTCTCCTGCAACAGGTTTTAAAGGAACCATGTTTCCATTAATTCAACATTGGATTTAAGGCTTATTAGAAAAAAAATCTTTGTCTTTTCTTGATCTCAGCATTGTTTCGCCATTGTTTATGAGTTTTTGCAATCAGGTAAAAGTGGGTCAGTCTAATTATAGGAATGACAGCAAGGATCAGAAGCTCCACAATGCAGTGGTGCTTCTGACATCATATAAAGTTACTCCCTTTCAGTTTCCATGACATCATGACTTGAACTCTTCTGAATGCCATTTCACATTGTCATAATGTCAGCTAAAAAAAATGAGGAAAAGATGCTGCAGATAGCACCCGTGTCTGTATTTAGAAACATTATGACCAGGAAAGATGAAGAGACAGTAAGTAAGTACAACAGTTAATTGCCGTAGGTCGAGTTTATATTGTTCGGAAACTTCAATATGATGGGCAGTGCATGGTGTTTCTGGAAACAGTGGTTTTCAAGCCTATTTTGCCGATGGCTTTCGGTATAGTGCATAAATGATGAACAGCCTCTGTAAGTCTTTGAGGGTTTGATATGTTAAAGCTGTGAAGCGAAGCCAGACATAGAAATAACATGACATGCAATTCATATTTGCTAGGATGAGAATAGTATTCCTGATATATGTCATGTACATGAGGGAAGTCATAGAGCAAATGTGATAGCCTGCAATTTGTAACTGCTGTCCTCAGTGTGATTGTGATGTGTCAACTTCATCATAAATTACAGGAATGTGATTAACAGCTTTTTAGCTGTGCTGACTATGTCTGCAGAGAGGGGAGAGAAATTCTCTATCATTAAATCTGTCCATCAACATGCCAGAACTACTGATCAGAGTTCTTAGGTATTGGTAGATAAGATGTATTCTCAGGTGACCAATTCTATCTGTTTTCCATTAGGCTCAGATATGTTCTATTATGATTTCCATAACAAATAAAGTTGGGGTCAAATTCAATACATAACACGTATTTTGATTCACTGAAATAAACACATGCTCTGGGAAAGGATTTAAATGATGATCAGTTATGAAACATTTTGCAGGCATTTCCAGAAACTGTTCACAAACATTAAAAAAAACAGTGATCACCAAAGCTCTAAGGCCATTGGCCTATATTTTTATGATCTTCATCATGATTTTGAACAGGGATTTCCAACTGAAAACCATATATGTTTGTTGGTACAAACCATGCCTGGATAGGCAGGGTAAATTACTGGAAGAGCATTCATGAGTTAGTAGGTCAACAATAAGGAATATCCTTTCAATAGTTGTATAAGTTTTGATATTGGAAATATGGGGGAGCAGAAAAGACTGGCTTCTGATTGGTTTATAAAGAAAATTTAATTATAAAAGCAGGCAGCTTTCATAATGATCAAACAGCATCATTTTAAAAATCCATTGAGATTAAAACCATTACCAAAACTATCTACCACAAAAAACAATTGTGTATATATTTCAACATTGCAGTGAAAACCCAGCCACAATAAAAAAAGAGGACAAGATTTTAATTTTTAAGTAACAAATTTTACAGTTTGTCAAACATTATTGAAGTGCACATTAATGAAGTATAAAAAGAGATAAGAAGAAATAAACAGATGTATAACCAAATTGATGTTTGGTTTACTACCTATTTGTCCATAAAGTTCTCACAAATGACTAAAAACAGACAAATAAACCTGTTGGTATTGAATCAAAGTGCTCATAAATAAAAGATAGGATAAAGAAATACTAAAAAGTCTTGTCATATTTAAATGTCTTTTTGTGTGTGTGTCAGCTTGTGTGCATCCTATATTTTATCTGTATACACAATTATTTTTTTTCTACCAAGGGCCATTAAAGAAGTTTGAAGCCTCTTCAATGAAAAGTTGAACCTAACCTTTACCAATCTTATTACATTATATCCAATTTAAGTATGATGTTAGACAAAAAAGAAGAAAATACATCACCAGAACGAGATTCTATAATATGCCAACAGCATAAATGTCATCATGTGTTGAGGCCTACTGTATAAATGTCTTCTACTTGTTGTTGAATCAGTCAGTAAAATAAGAAACTTTGTCAGGGAAAGGCATTGAAGAGTCGGGAAATTTTTGATTTGACAACTCTGAAATGTGCATATTATGATATTAAATAAGAATGTTAAGATATTGGCAGAAGTTTGAGAAGATGGATTGATCCATGTCCCTCGGGGAGTATGCCTAATCAACCCATTCAGATTCTCTGCAGCTTGAAGCCTTTTCAGTGACCTTTTGGGCACATCTACATTGATTTACTTCAGGTTCATATGTTATTTTAGCATCAACTACTGTATGGAAAGAGCAAGACAGATTCTCAGGCAAAAACATTATCTAATCTGTGCCACTGTGGCAGAAAATCCAATTGCTCATTTCTTTGACATGCAAGGCCATTCTAATTATATATTTTTCTCTCAACCAAAACATATCTACATATTTTTTTTCTTGGTCTCTTGGGCCACTACTTTTTCTCCTTGCTTACCTGTGTGTAAGTTATTTTTCATGATGCAAGTTATTGACTTTTCCACTATATAAGATATTGATATTTGGAAGAGCATGTATGTTGGCTTATAAGTATATATTGTTCATTATACTTGTTGCTCATACATGAAGAACTGGACCCAACCCCCAATCCCCTACTCCCCCTGCCACCATCGTACAATTATATAGTCAGGCCATTTTTTCATGGCTGCCTTTTGTCCGATAAAATGTAATATAACAAGGTTGAAACCCAATTATTGTTGCCATTTTCATCCCTTGACTATTTTTTCTCTTCTTCAGATGAGTCTTTATTTTTTTCCCCCATATGTTGCCATTCCCAATATTTTACCCCCACTTTCCTGCTCAGTCGCAGTTATCTATTTAGCGAGGCAAGGCGCAGTTGTCTATTTAGCACAGTGCAAGGCTGGGCTGGAACTAATATTTATTATGATAAAGTAACACCTATACATGCGTGGTATTTAGAAGAGGAGCAGGGATCCAGTGGAAGTGTTCCAACTTGGTCAATTAGGCCAGTGCTCTGTGGGGGTGGGGTAGCAGTTAGTCTACATCAACAACACCTAACTGTAAACATTACTCTATACTGGGGTGCACCCAAAGCTCCTATTGACTTAGGCGATTGTCTATTTGTGAATGAGGAGAGTGTGTATTCTGGTGAAGATAAAATATCATAATATATTGTTATTATTTGCTACCTTGCTTGTTAGTGAGTTTAAATGCCATCTTGAATTCATTCTTAGAACATAAATATGATGAACTCTGTTGATTTTACTTGGTCAGTTAAATGCAACTGACAAATGAAATTGGATCAAATTTATTGAATATATATATAATGGTTTTGAAAACCATTAATATTTAATCATGAAATGTCTATTTAATGTGCACCCAATACTCTTTCCATCGGCATAACAGAGTCCTTGAAAGAGACCTTGATATTTTATAGGACAAATCAAGCTTCAAACAAAATTAGATCATGTATGTTTTGCATGCACTTTGATTACATCAATTACCTTTTATGAATCACAGTCCAGGCAAGTTGTGCGAATGCTTTTATTTGTAGTGATAGATTAATCATTTATGAATCATGGACATTGGGTTATCTTAACTCCCCTGGAAATATTACCATATAATGAGCTGTTTGGGGATCACCACAGAACTATATGCAACTATTATCTGGAACTAACTTACAAATTTACAGATTCTCATATGGAGGAGAATAAGTAATGAGCACGATTTCACACTTTTGTTGCAGAGTATTTTCTTTGTTGTCAATTTTTATGGGCACCAATCCAGATGATATCGGATTGATCAATAGAAATGCTGGGTCCTTGTACCTTGTGAAATGAAAATTCACCTGCCATTTTTTTTAATGAAGTTATGTTAACAGTTTTAACCATTTTACCACAAGTTGGCATAAATAGGCTGGGTTTTAGTTGTCAGTCTTAGGCTTTTTTATAGATATATATTTATATAGAGAGAGATTTCTCAGAATATCAGACAATCTCAAAGCAAGGTCTGTGCATCCAAGCACAAACTAATAGTTTTGAATATTTTGAAGTAGTTGGTTACATCAGTTTCTTTGTTGATTCTTACCACTTCTATATATATAGCCATTTATCCAGGACTCCTATTGACCAGACAGACGACTATTGACCACACAGCTTTATTTTACCTTGACCAGTCGCCCATATTTGGGTACACCATATTCATCATACTAAACAACATGAGACTCTCATAGAAAGGATATGAGAAAAGTAAACTCATTCTGTGATAAAATATATATCTATATCTATTTTTTTTAATCAGTTGACAGAACAAGACATTACATCTTTTTGTATAAATTTGTTTTGATTAAAGTGACAGAAAATAGATATCCCACAGCCAAATTTAAAACTTGTGCACTTTATGGGATAATTCAGATAAAAATAAATGCTGCCCAAACAAATAGGGAAATTGCTGTTTTTTGTTGGTAAAGCCATGTGCCTGCAGCACAATATTGAAGGAATAGGGCACTTCTTGAAAAAAATTGTGTTTGTATGAGGCTTTGCAGGCAAAATGGGCCATTTGGATTATTTATTTATTTTTTATTAAAGTGATGGAAATTTATAATTCATTAATGATTTTGCTCTTGACAATATAACAGAAAAACATTTGGTTGTTGTTTTCAATGCAAATTCATATGCTGGGCATTATACACTAGGGTGAATAATACATATTGCAATAAGTGAAGGTAGTATAGCCCCTGTGTAAGATTTAAATATTTTATGAGGGTGGGGAGAAAAAATAGATGTTGGGTTCAGCTCATCATGGCCACATCCTACAAAGATATATTGTCAGTGGTGTCAACAGAAAGTTGTGCATTTGCCAAATGCAACTGAAAATTAACACTAGTCCAAGATTTTATCATAAAGCATGCACTTGTCAGGTTCGGTGGCAATCTGTACTTTCTGTAGCAAGTCAGAGAGTCTGAAACATATCTCACCCTCTTACCAAAGTTTAAAAAGGTCATTGAAGGATTGACAGTTTATCCTGAAGCGTACATGTGTAAAGTTTGGTGCCAATCTACATGTTTTGGCAAGTTGGTGAAAATCGTCAAGATTGGATGCAAGTCATGGCTATTTATAAAAATAAGGTTGTGAACTGATTGGTGAAAGAATAGATGAATATTCATACAGATTCCATTTAGTACCGACAGCTGTGCAAATTGATCAGTCTGGATCATACACCTGATAACAAGTTATGACCTGATATTGACTAATTCTGATTGGATGATATTTTGTTGGGCAAGATGAGATTTTTTGACTCTGTGGGAATTCCATATTTCAAATGATATCAAATACAAAGCAGTGACAACAGAGGTAGTGAAAAGAATAAATGACTTGCAATAATACCAATGTTGTGCAGAGTAAAATAAACCATGAAGTCAACGTATGAAATATCAGCAAACACAGGGAAGATAGAAATAGTCATTTCCTTGTGGTCCTATTTTCGTTAACACTCCACGCAAAATCTTATATAACATGATCAAATCTTTTCAAATCAGTAGAGATACATCAAGTCTGGACAAGAGTAAAATGACCAAGCAAGGTCATACAGAGCGATCGCCTGACTTCATTTGATCATGCTTGGCTATCGTGCTAGTCCATCTGATCACTGCATGCCAATATATGGCACACAATGCAAAACCTGCCACTGTATTATTGTAAGGAGACTCTGATCACATTCATGTTTGGCCAAATGCAAGGTCATGGCCAATTCTTTATTATTATTTTTTCAAATAGAAGCTGTTGTGTTGAATTGATTTATTAAAAATACCTTTATCCACAAAACGAAGGTCGCAGGTAGTTAGCCCATAACAACATTCTCAATACAAAATATATAGAAGAGAGACAGACACAATGAGGACTGTCACTCTCTGTGATCTTAGACTGTGGAGTTTATAAAGCTAATCTGCAGTAAGTGTGTACACATAACAAACAAATCAAACATGATTCGGTCAACCATATATATCCCATTCTGTGTCACGCTCCATTTGTTCCTTTTGCTTTCCTTAAAATAGATGCAATTCAAAATGTCTGATGGCTGCTTCAATGTCAAGTTCACCTCCTAAACAAAAGGCTTTGTGTGCAGACCACCCCATGCTGCTAGGGATGGATGTAAATGTGTACTGGACGAAAACCTGGTGTGCATCCCTGGCTCTCCACTTGTTATAATATAATCATATGCTACATTTTACATGTTAAAAACTGGACTTATTTGCTAAATTTCACAAGTTTTTATATGGGTTGTTAAAATATGTTATGGATTTCATGATTAGGAGTAGTTTACTTGGAAAAAAGTATATTTAATCGAGTTAGCAATCTGTCTCAAACCAGCATTCTCAAAATTGCATTCAGTCTCACATGTTTTGTTTTCTCAGCATATCTTGTAAGTGTTGCAAAACCTTGAGGGTAATTTATGTAATGAAGTGAAATCATGATTATGACACATAGCCTGTAGGCTATACATTGGTGCTGCCCCCTGTGTGGGCTGCAGGTCAAGGTCACCTTGCAAAGCTGGGTGAGAGTGGGGTGAGGCAGGGGATACTGGGTCACACAGTCAGGCCACACAGTGGATAGGGGTTGTCAGGAATGGTGGTCAGCAGCAAATTTGGGTGCATTGCATAATTGATTTCTTTGTTACACTTCAACCCCAGGAAAGAAAAACCTTCACCAAATCCATGCATGGTGTTGAGTTTAAAATTTAAAGGTATTTTTCTGTTGGGTTTATCTGCCAATATCATATTTGAGGTTTAGAATATCTGCACCAAAGAGTTTATCTTATTCACATAATGTTACAAATGCATTACTTGTGCATAAAATGTTTAATTCAGTATATGTGTTTCCAAATAAAGAGGTTTTCAAATAATGCCTGATCCCTTCTGTTATAAAATTTGGGTCATTCAGTACACGACAGAGTTTGTTATTGTACTTTTAATGGTTGACACCAGGTGGACAGCTTTAGGCATTTAATCAAAACTGAATTCCCCTGGTGGCAATGGAGAATCACAGCCGGATGAGCCAAGCCAAGTGGGGATCCAACATATCACAATGCATGCAGATTCCATTTCAGTTAATAGTTAATAGTTAATAGTCCTAGTTTCAGATTGTATATGGCCTTTACAGATACAGTTACATAAAGAATTTTTTTTACTAATATAAATAATAGAAATTATCATCCTAAAATTCAGCCTGGAAGTCCCTGAAATAAAATTGGCAAATATTTTTGCACAATGATTAGGATTAGAATAATTTTTTGGTATGTCAAATTAAAGCTTTTCTTATCATATTTGCAAGATAATGTTAAATGTCAAGAACAGACAAATACTCAGGATCAGATGATGGCATAAATACTCACAGCAATAGGTTTGTTGGGAATGTTTATGGTCTGACCTTATGAATGCTTAGAACTGGCGACAGTGGTTACTGAGTGTGCATTACTGTATGCTTACAGGTACTGTACCACATGTTTGAGACATACAGCGAGATTGGAGAGGAGAACATCATCGCTATGGACATCTTGGCGGGGGCAGCATCCTTCCTGGCTGTGGGGATAGGGGGCACTGTGATCGGCATCATCGTGGGGCTGCTGGCGGCCTTCTTTACCCGCTTCACAGATCACGTGCCTGTCATCCAGCCCCTCGTCATCCTCATCTTCGGTTATCTCTCCTACCTCACTGCTGAGATCTTCCACCTCTCAGGCATTATGGCGTAAGTCCTTCAAATTACATATTTTTGTTTGTTTTTTGTTTTGATTTTTTTTTTTTTTTATGTTTTTTTGTTTTGTTTTTTCTGTTGAAAGAGTTGGGGAGATTCATCCTTTTGGTCGTATATAAGCATGATTGAGGTCACCGATGGCCATCACTTGCCCTTATATTGTTTGCTATCCACATGGAGTGCATGACTGTATAAGGTCATGCAAGCAGATGAAGTCATGATATGGCTATACTTGACCTAATATCAATTTTGTCACACTTATCCACAAGCAAATCAGAAGTTGAAATAAAAAGTATAACTTGACTAGCTGAATTCTGCTACATCTATATGAGGTCATCTGGGCTTAAATGCAAATATTTTGATTATTTCATAAAAATCATGTGAAGTATGCTGTGTAATATATACATTTTCCTAATTATTTAGTCATGTTCGTAATGGTAAAATGTTGATTCTGGTACTTACAGATGTACATTTTGTGGAATAACAATGAAGAAATATGTGGAGGCCAACATCTCCAAGAAATCTCACACAACCACCAAGTACTTCTTGAAAATGTTAGCATCCATATGTGAAACGATCATCTTTATGTTCCTGGGCATATCTACGGTGGTAGATACCCATGACTGGGACACTGCTTTCATTTTGCTCACCCTTGCCTTCTGCCTCATCTACAGGACGATCGGTAAGTATTGGGGTTCGGTGTGGGGATTTTTTGGCCGTGAATCAATGAGTCTTGTATTTCTCACCCTTGGCCTCTTCCTGATTTGTACTTCACATGATACTTTTCACCCTTATCTGATCTGTATTTTGTTCTCCTTTTTACCCTCAGCCCCTGATGTAATCAGGCTGAGGGTATGGCAGCTTCATGAAACTTGACACACATAAGCATCTGGTGAAAACCTCGGACGAGTTCGATGGACGGCGACCTTGACCTATTTTTCAAGGTCACAGGGACAATTATGTGAAATCCCAAGAATTGCAATAACTTAAGAACAAATGATGGCAGCTTTATGAGATTTGACACACATGAGCATCTGGTGAAGACCTCAGAATTTTTTCTATGAAACATGACCTTCACCTACTTTTCAAGGTCACAGGGACAATTATGTGAAATCATCCTTGTCATCGCCATAACTCTAGAACAAATGATGGCAGCTTCAGGCCTCGGACCACTATTACAATGTCCCATTGAAAACCATAGTAAATGCCTCACCTTCAAAAATTCATAGAAAATATTCGTATCGACCTAGGGTATTTTGAAAAATACTTATAAGATGGCAAAAATATTTATCTTTCTAAAAGCAGAGTATGAAGTTAGGTTGACCATTGAAATTTTTTGCTAGGATCTGTTAAAGCGGCACCTACCTTGAAAACAAAGAACAGAACATGGCAATATAGAAATGAGCCCCTGATAGCAAAGATCAATATATAGTCCCTTCAATTATTCTCATTATTTTTCTAATAACTTTGACAAAACAAGCCATTATTGTGCTATTAAATATCACTATTCATTTTATGTCTAATGTGATCTGCATCTCGTTATTATCATGTATAATAAGGGGGAGTAGGAAATTATCAAGCACTACTTTCGTATGCCCTGGTCCCACATATCAAATAGTAGACTCAGGTCTTCATGAAACTTGACACACATAAGCATCAGGTAAAAACCTCGGACGAGTTCAGTGGACAGTGACCTTTGCCTACTTTTCAAGGTCACAGGGACAATTATGTGAAATCATCCTTGTCATTGTGATAATTCAAAGGTCACAGGGACAATCATGTGAAATCCCTAGAATCACAATAACTCAAAAACGAATGATGGCAGCTTTATGAGATTTGACACACATGAGCATCTGTTGAAGACCTCAGACATTTTTCTATGGAACATTACCTTCACCTACTTTTCAAGGTCACAGTGACAATTATGTGAAATCCCTATCATTGCGATAACTCGAGAATGAATGATGGCAGCTTTATGAGACTTGACACACATAAGCATCTGGTGAAGACCTCAGTGAAGACCTTCACCTACTTTTCAAGGTCACAGGAACAATTATGTGGTGCGGTGACGTTTTGTTCACAAATATTGTGTGGAGCGAATGTTGTGCAATAAGTTACCAGGGCTGAGGGTTGATGCATCTCTGATGCCTATGTTGTTATCTGTATTTCATGTTGTTTACCCTTTCCTATTACCTGATCAAAGCTAGTTCACCCTTGCCTTCTCTCTGATCTAAACTTTAAATTACCCATCTTTGCCTTCCTCTGATCCACAAAATATCCCTGTCTTCCCTGCCTTTTGCTGTTTGTCTGATCCATAATGCACATGATGATATTGGTGGATATAGGAGTTTATTGAGTTACTAGTATTAGGATGGGAAACTTTATTTCATTTTGGGTGTTGACATTCTTATTATTTATATATATATATATATATATATATATATATATATATATATATATATATATATATATATATATATGTGTTTATTACACCATTCAACATTCTTGACAACAAGACGAGAATATTTTTCAGCTCTGTTGTCGTCTGCAATTCTGTTGTCATTGCCTGTATATATATAGAGAGAATAATGGTATAAATGAATTACAATGATAGAATTGTCATAAAGTTGTTCACTTGGTAACCTGTCTTCTCACACATTGTTACAGGAGTGGTCCTGTTGTCCAGCTTTGCCAATTGTTTCCGTGCCAACAAGCTCAGCAGAACCGACCAGTTCATCATGGCGTACGGTGGTCTGCGGGGAGCCATCGCATTCTCATTGGTCGTTTTGCTTAACTCAGACATATTTCCCCAGAAGCGACTCATGATCACCGCCACAGTTGTGGTTGTCTATTTCACCGTTTTTATACAGGTCAGGGAGCATTCATTTTAATCACTTTGATGATGATATTAAACTTATTATGTTCCACCAGGGGTGTTTATGTCCCACCAGGGGTGTTTATGTCCCACCAGGAGTGTTTATGTCCCACCAGGAGTGTTTATGTCCCACCAGGGGTGTTAATGTTCCACCATTGGTGTTTATGTCCCACCAGGACATAAACACAAAGATATTCAGCTTGAAGTTGAGCTGCTACAACAACCGTGCCTTACCACCATTTTGCAACCAGGAGCAGCTGAGATCATTGTCACCTTGGGAGTGTGTTAATGTTTTATTTGATAAGTTGGACGAAGCACCAATGGCTTTAAAAAATCTATGTGGATGTATTCATGTAAAAGCAATTCAAATCAAATGGAAATATAATTTAAATGGATATACAAGTCAATGGATATACAAGTCAATGGATATACTAGTCAATGGATATACAAGTCAATGGATATACAAGTCAATGGATATACAAGTCAATGGATATAAAAGTCTATGGAAATACATATCTAATGGATAAACAGACAATAAAGGTAAGAGGTAAGTGGCTTCCAAGGCGAGTGATTTTTGTAAAAATAATGCTTAGTGCCCAGCACTAAGCACTATTTTTTTTTTTTTTTTTTTTTTTTTTTACCTTATTTTCAAATGTTGTTTTCAAATGTTTTTCTGTTTATATGACAGAGTGAAAAAGAACATTAAATTTACACATGAGATGAGCAGAACCAAAGTGTCATTCATTAGCTTTGTATGACCATATGTAAACACAAATATATATGGACAAATGGAAGTTTGAATTTTATTCTCCCATATTGTAATTTTGTAATGTGAAAAGTCAGGACAGAGAGTAAATGGAAACTGCTGTTAAATGTTTCTTGATTTCTTATATTTTCTGCGGCCTTCTTTTTTGTGTTTGAAAGAAAAAGTCCTATTTCAATACTCATGGCAGAAGTTTGATATTTGGATATTTTTAAGATAAATGCAATAAACCTGAATTGAGTACACAAAGCACACTAACATTTCACTAAAAAACCTCACCCGCCAGTACATCAGTATTGACACAGATTTAAAATTTACAAAAAATGTCAATATTTAAGGTTTTACATTGAGCTGAATATTATTCTAAGAATCCTGACCAGTCACAAAGGAGATCACATAAGTTCTGATTTGCAGTATTTTTTGTTTATTTTACACCCTATATGGGAAAAACAGAAAATATCCTTCCAAAAATCTTAAATCATCAAAAGTGCTTATTCCCTACTTTATTGGTAATTCTTTATATTTGGATATTTCAATTTTATGATAATCAAATAGAAGAAGATATATTGGATTAGAAGTTGAAGTGTGATAATAGGTCTATATAGGAGAAGTGCTGCATAAGCATTGAGAGTTTACTTGCACCTATTTCTATACAACAGGGCGTCACCATCAAGCCACTGGTAGATATATTGCGAGTGAAGAGGTCCGACAAACACAAGCATAACATGAATGAAGAGATTGGC
The DNA here is from genome assembly GCA_949316495.1 of Amphiduros pacificus. Taxonomy (NCBI): domain Eukaryota; kingdom Metazoa; phylum Annelida; class Polychaeta; order Phyllodocida; family Hesionidae; genus Amphiduros; species Amphiduros pacificus. The sequence continues at coordinate 48,333,097 of OX439001.1, read as the reverse complement.
CTAAGGGTGAGTTGCTGCTCAATATTCATATATTATCATATCATATCTTATCATATCATATCATATCATATCATATCATATCATATCATATCATATCATATCATATCATCATTGTTATTTTGATAAATCTTTTTTCCCACAGATGTTCAAAAAAATATTTTCATATTTTTCATTATATTTATCTTGGGTTTAATTTTTTTGTGAAGTGAATATAAAATAGATTTTTTTGCTATTTGATACATTTCTGTTTTACTGGAAGTACTGAAAAGTGTTTTTTTTTTTAAGATTTGAAGGATATTATTTGATGCTAGCAATGATATAATGGCAATCAAAGTGTATCATGCATATTAGTGAATACCATTCATGGTACATTTGACAAATTCATATATAATTGATATTGCATACCTCATTATGCAGAGCCTACATTCATTAGATAATGAATTAATCATGTTTGTGTGGATAATAATGAAAATATTATACAATCATCTGAGACATTATTTATTAAAGGGGTCACTTATTAGTTGAATAGATATTGTGGTATTTGTAATATTCTGAAGATATCTGTAGAAAAATGTGATCAGTGAGCAGAGTTTGAGTAGTGTCAGAAATGTGATTAAAATTATCAATGTGTAATATAGATTTTGTGGTGATGGGGGATGGGGGGAGGGGCGATTTTCTATCATTTAGTCTGTCAACTTCTAATCTTCTCTTCATATTCTGCCACAGGCCTTACTGATATTGATTAAAATCATTCTCACCAGAGGGGGTAGGTGTGAATCAAGGTTGATGCGGTTGCTCCCTCTGGCAGGGTTTAGGAACACACTGCATTGACACTGCATTGACACTGCCTGAGGCCTGTGACACATCCACCTCTATTATCAAGTCAAATATTGTTTGATATCATAATATGTAGCATATGCAGTCTATTTATTCATATAGAAGACATCAATAGCACTCTGACCATTGCATAGCCACAGAAGTTTGGGTGTATTTAGATGAGATTACCAGCAACCCTTTAGGTACTAGGGTCAATGAATATTTAATACCAAGTCTTTTTTTGTTTCAATGCATGCTGACTTTATGTTGTTGCTTTTTTCTGTGTCCGCCATTGCGTCTGTTACCACACTTTGTTTTCTTCTTCATTCATCTTAGCTTGCATATAAGGACTACCATAGATACTATTACATGTTAATGTAGGCCTGGGGCATTTTTGGGGCTGAACTTTTTGGGACCTTAGGCCAAGGTCAAGGTCATGATTAGCACAAGAATCATTTCAGCAATATTTATATGACTTGGCACACATTATCTACCATTGAGGGGCATATTGAATGTCCATTTTCAAGGCCACGGGAGCCAATTTTCAAAATCAGCTATTTTTGATATTTTGTGCATTTCCAAAACATTTTATTTCACAATGTTTATTCATAAGTTTAGAATAAGTTATGTTACTAGGTCACAGTGACCTACTTAAGGGTATTTATGGGTGTTGGTAGTGAGTGTCCTCTGGTGGCAGATTTTCTAAGGGAACTACTTTCTTTTTACGCCAAAATGGAACGTTTTCAAAAAAGTACGGGAAAAATGCTCAATTGTCAAAAAAAGTTCCTTTTTCATTAAATGACATTTTATGGTATTGATTTTTGTAATAAAATTATTGATTTATTATTTGAAAATCACAATGGAATTTCTTTGATTATATTGAAAGCTCCATATCTTTTTAACTCATAAAAAGTGGCGTAGTAATATGTCACTGCTCCAAAATTTATTTTGTCATGTGAAATGTTAAAGGCAAAATGTTCTGCAGATTGTGGTACCATAATAAAGTGGATTTCCAAACAACTTTGTAAAAGTGATCTTAACAATATTTACTGTGATCCTAGTGAAACAGATTTTCTATTTTTCAAATACATTAAGAGAAAAAAAGAGGTAAAGTACACACTTGATCATTTCAAAAATATGAATTTTTTCACCTCCCTTCACATATCTGATTGCCAAACTTTCTTTTTATTTCCAAATTACACAAATCAAGATGAGAAAATCTGTTTCACTAGGATCACAGGGAATTTTCTTCCCAATGAAATGAAATAAACACAGCTAAAAACAAGCCTACTCTTGTTGTGTAATCTGCAGAACTTATTTGCTTGTCTTCTTCATTTCTCATGAAAACTATCATCAAGGAAAATTAGGACAAACTACTATTTTGAAAGAAATATACATGTAATCATACCTTATAGTTCAAATATTGTAGTGTTTAAATATTAATTCATGTCATTAATGCTTATATTTTAATAGGGAATGTTTTTTTACACCATAAATGTACCAATTCCCATCAAGTACAGTATTTTGGTAGTTTACTCCTCTGCCACTAGGGGGCACTCACTACCAACACCCATAAATACCCTTAAAGGCCACATTGGTCACAACTTTCAAATTATTGGGATGCTGATCCTTTGCACATTAGAGAAGATAAGATCTTTAAATAGATATGATTAATTATCCCTTTGGTTTACTTTTTGTTTCCTTCGGTCAAGGTCAAGGTCATGACCTGCAATATGGTTACTTTATTCATTATGCTCTCCTGACTGTAAGAATATAGCAATATCAATGAGACTTGGCATATGTGATTTGATTATGGTTGGCTTTGATGAGTTGAAAATATGATGACCTATTTTCAACTTCACAAAAGTTGAATTTTCAAAATCAGCAAATTCTTACAGAAAAAGCATTTATTGCAAAAGCATTTATTAAGTTCAAGGAGGTGGAGAAAGTTGAATGGCAGCAGTGCCGATGTCTCAAGAAAAACCAACTCCTCCTATAATAAAAAATAGGCCTTTTCAAGTAAAATCACATCAATTGGAGAGGAGGGGGGGGGGGGTTGTCTCATAAACAGGGTCGTCTTATATTCGAGTAAATATGGTATGTCAGATGATATATTTTGTTAGTTTATTTTCCTCAAATACGCCATGCTCCATCTCCTTTGAGGTTGTTTTAAGGTGAGAAGTGTCAGTGATTTGAATTTGATAAATTGGCCATACCACTTGTATCTCAGGCTGACTAAAGCAGTTGTGGTGCAAACAATAAATTTGATGTGCAAATTTATGTATGATATCAATCAATATGAAACACATTTTGATAAATTAGCACAGATCAGCCTGAGGCCATTGTCCTATGGTTATAGAATGGTATCATGATAATCAGTGCTGGTTAGATGTAGTGATGTGCTATGGTTTTCATTTACACTTGGCCAACCATGTGATACAGATGAATTGATCATGAGGTGAATGTGCAGTAGATATCTTCAGTCTGTGACACAAATAGGTAACAACCAAATGTCAACGTTTTTGGTAACAATTTGAAGCCTGTGACCTTGAACCACAATTCGAGGTCAAAAGTAAGGTCATCCTATGTCGGTTTTCATGGGATGCATGTGTGGTAAAAAGTTGGAGCCCATATCTGAAATTGCTGAAATGTCAAAGTTATTTGGCAGATGTACACACGGACAGAACTCAATATCATAGATCCAGCAACTCTCAGGCAGTGCTTTGATATTTCAGATTATCTCACCATTTTGACAAGCAACTGGTGGGATTGTCTGGAATCCATCAGTCACCTTGTTCAGGAAATGACAGGTTCAGGACCAAATGAGGGTTACATATGAAAAGTAAAGCTTGACCAACCATGTGGTACAGGAAAACTGATCACGCTCTTAGATAAACTTTTTGTTTGCTTGTATGTTGAGTTCAACACAGATTATTTTGTATGTTTGTGTATCACTTTTCAACATTATTTCATTATTTACATAAATACAATTTCAATCAAATCCACAAGCTTTGGATCATGACAGAGGAACTGGTGCTAATAAGATTGTGCTCTAGCCAACTACACCTTGGCCAGTGGCCTTATGATAGGCAGGGGACCAACCATATACGGGAAGCCCATGAACAACAGCCTGGCCAACCATGTGGTACAGGGGAAGTGGCCACACGTTTAGTTATTGATAGGAAAAAGACTAGATATACTTCTCTCTAAGAACTGCATGGAAAAGAGTTCAGAAAATATATTTTAAACACAGAAAAGAGTATCTAGTAGCATTTTATTTGACAGATTGGCAATGTAATAAGACAACACCAAATTGATGCTAATAAAATATTTAATGCATTCCTAAACTTTAAATGCCTTTTTTGGATTAGACATTGATACATACTGTTTTATAAATCTCACAGGAAAACAAGTCAAGTCATATGGCTAAATTTGGTCATGTTTGTTGCCATGCTCTGAAAACTAATAATCCAATCCACTCAGAGAATAGGTCTGAGCTTTAGAATGACAAGTTCAAGTGTATTTAATGAATTCTAAAATGCCTGGCTCTGTGGTGTTAATGTTTCACCTTGTGGTGTTGATGCCCAACTATTAGTTGTTTATGTTTCACCTTGTGGTGTTGATGCCCAACTATTAGTTGTTTATGTATGTTTCACCTTGTGGTGTTGATGCCCAACTATTAGTTGTTTATGTATGTTTCACCTTGTGGTGTTGATGCCCAACTATTAGTTGTTTATGTATGTTTCACCTTGTGGTGTTGATGCCCAACTATTAGTTGTTTATGTTTCACCTTGTGGTGTTGATGCCCAACTATTAGTTGTTTATGTATGTTTCACCTTGTGGTGTTGATGCCCAACTATTAGTTGTTTATGTTTCACCTTGTGGTGTTGATGCCCAACTATTAGTTGTTTATGTTTCACCTTGTGGTGTTGATGCCCAACTATTAGTTGTTTATGTATGTTTCACCTTGTGGTGTTGATGCCCAACTATTAGTTGTTTATGTTTCACCTTGTGGTATTGATGCCCAACTATTAGTTGTTTATGTATGTTTCACCTTGTGGTGTTGATGCCCAACTATTAGTTGTTTATGTTTCACCTTGTGGTGTTGATGCCCAACTATTAGTTGTTTATATTTCACCTTGTGGTGTTACCTTTCTGCCAAATAACTAAGCACAGCCTGTGGCCGACCCTTTCAGTCTTGTTTACTTTTCACACAAAAAATTATTAATTTTTTTTTGAGACACAAAGTGCAAACACAAGTTCAATTTGTATGTAAACACATATATTAAAATTTGTATAATATCAGGAATAGATACCCAATAAACACAATTCATATGATTATTAATTACTTCCTGAGACTGATAGAACCTTTCTGTTTGAACTTTGACAGAGTTTATCATTCCATGTATTATATCCCACTTGAAGGTGAGACATGTTACTTTCTTCCTTCTTACAATCAACAATGTGCTGACATCTTCTTATGTATCCAGATCATATCTTTCCATACAAAGTAAAACCTATTTCTTACCTATCATGTCTTCTTTACAGTTCTTATCTTTACATATCTTAAGCATGTGTGCCTAGGTGGATTATTTCCTTTTCAGAATATGAGAAATTTGCATTTACGGTTTTTCAATATGGCAAACCATGTGAATGATTTCCCATATTTCAGCCTTCTTCGGCCAAACATTTCTTCAATGCGCTATCATTAAGGTATCTAATTTAGAACAAACCTAAATGACAATGCCCCTGAATTTCAATATGGAGAGTATTGGACATCCATCATCAGACATCTGACATCCGACTCATCCTCTGTGTATGCAGATGTCCTCCCGAGGTGCGTTGTGGAGACAATAGGGCTTTACTGTCTTTTGCACCGAGAGTTTTACACAGTATGGGACATCTAGCAATCTCTGATTAATTTGAATATAAATTATTTGCAAAAAGTATTTTCAATGTTTTTTTATATGGAACATATAAAACATAGCGTTATTTACAAATTTGTTTCTGCTAGTTAAAGCTGTCTGAATGTGTATTAACAATCATATATATGATATGAAAACAATCTCTGTAATGAATAAACCTCTGTAATGAATAAACCTCTTGATAAAGACCAATTAAAGTTTGATACAAGTAAAGCCCCTTTATTACTGCATCATGTATCATGAGTAACACATTGGTATCATACTGACTGGGTATCATACTGACTGGGTATCATACTGACTGGATATCATACTGACTGGGTATCATACTGACTGGATATCATACTGACTGGACATCATACTGACTGGACATCATACTGACTGGGTATCATACTGACTGGATATCATACTGACTGGACATCATACTGACTGGACATCATACTGACTGGACATCATACTGACTGGATATCATATTGACTGGGTATCATACTGACTGGGTATCATACTGACTGGGTATCATACTGACTGGATATCATACTGACTGGGTATCATACTGAAAGTAAAGTAGAGGGAATTTTGCTGAGGGAATAAATATCTTGACCAAACTAAGAAGGTTGTAATTTTGCTCCCAAGTATGAGCCTGGATTCTCCCAAAAACATTCAGTCTTTTCTAAAATCTAACCATTAATCCTTTGTACATGACTACTCATGCCAGAAGAACTGTCAGGCATGAATATATTTCTTCCATCACAGTGTCAACAATGGCAGTTTTTTCTCTCCATGATATTAAATGCCTTGTCTAAATGTTGTAGGATTAAGGTTTGTTGTCACTGAGCAGATCAGACAGATAAGATAATTGAGGCTTCAACTGTATTGATGATGCTACCCTTGGGCAGCAGATTGTGGGGTGTTGTTATGTGTTGAAGGCCACATGTCTATGTCACATGCAGGTCATTATCAGTCTGAGCGTACACGTGACTATATAAATATATGTGGCCATGTGCAATTTGAACATCCATGTGATAAGGTACAATTAAAATATCTCTATCGTCATTTTGAACTTCTATAAGGTCACAATTTGATCATTGATATGGTCAGATACAATTGAAATATTTATATGATCATGCGCAGTTGAAACATTTAATATATGATCATGTATATTTCCAAATTTGATTGATGAATGAAAATGTCAAAAGCTGCAGAACTTATGGCTAATATTTGCAGCAAATCATAGATAATTATTTATATGAACTCAGGTGTAAACTGGAAATGTATGGACAGGATATGACAGAACTAGTCAAAGTCATACTCAGATAACTTTGTGAATGTTATCTGCAGTTTATATACATATATGTCTGTATATTTTTTGCTTAAAAAATGCACCAGTTCCCCTCAGCTTACTAAACCACCAATGAAAGTCAATCTCTGTTTAACAAGTTTGGCAATAGCATACAGATGCAAAGTATATTTTTTGTGGTATTTTGTGATAATTTATCTAAACTATAAATAACTATAAACACAAATGTAAACATAAGTCAGTTGAATGTCATTTGACGAGTGACCTTTTATGTCTGAAAAGTAGTACTCCAGTAGGTTATTCCCATTCACTTTTTCAGACACATCCATTAGGAAGAGCAGACATTGTAAAGAAAGGATTTGTCATATTTATGTACTATGAATACATCACTTTGATTTGGTCATTTAAATTTTATGACGAAATTTGACATTTCCAAATGGGGTATCTTATGATTAAATGTATCTTAAGAACACGTGCCAGTTTTCTTTATGGAACTATTGTTGTTAAATCAGAAGCAAGGTATGATGGTTTGTTGCTGTCCTGGATATTTTAGTGGCCTTTTAATGCTTGGGTACATACACAGTATTACTTTGCCCATCAGTGACAACAAACAGTGATAGTAAATATTTACCCCAAACTCAGTCGAATGTGCACTTTTGGCCAAGCTCTGATAGCTAGCTGGCTTACAAGGCAGTAGACAAGTGAAGGCCTGCTATTACTACACATAAACGGATGAGCAGTGCGCCACTCAGTCCTCCTAATGTTTCTTCATGATTCATATAAGGTTTGTTCCAGGAAAATATTTATGTGGAAATGTAGAATGGTACGAAAGAGTTTCGTTGCTGTGGTTGCCAGTTGTTAAATATGATATGTGACTGATAAGATGGAGATCTGCCTTGGTGGTAAGGTAAATCTCATCATGTTTTCTGCAGCCTCTGTGTTGGGCAAGTTACGCAGATTCTTGTATTATTGGTTAAATGAACAATGTGCACAGGTTTACCAGGTAGGTTAACAAGATTTTCTCGAAATTAAAGCAACATTTTTGTTTGTGTATTTCCAGTTGATAGATCATATGATGGCTGGTATAGAAGATATCGCTGGACACTTCGGTCATAATGACCTGAGAGAAAGGTAATTCATGTTTTTACATACAAATATGTCTTTTGTTAATAAATGTGATCTGTGATGAATAAGATCTGCATGCATATCATATTTTAAAAAATAAACCAAAAGTTTGTTTTAATTGATAGTTCATTACATTGAGAATTATCGATTCTCTGATACATAAAAAATCAAGTTATTAAATCATTTAATTTTCACGTTTTTGTAAAAATACAGTAAGATTTTTGAAAACAATGCATATAATTTTTAGAATAACATAAACACAAAAAAAAGATGGATGTGTTTACTTTGTGGTTGAATATGACCTTTTGACTTGCACAATGCTGGATACTAAAACAGTTGGTGTTTATTTCTCAGTTGTCATATATTTGCCAGTTGGCTTTATCATCCGTAAGTATGTTGGAATGTTGAAACATTTTTTTTTTTTTTTGCATTCAAGTTTTGCGATTTTGCTGTTCTTACTTTATATATATTGTGGCTTCGTTCTGTCACAGTCAGTGCTAAATTTTTGCCTTTTGAGCACTTCCTTTTAAAGAATTTAGAATGTTTTTATATATATTTTTTTACTAAAATTTAAACATCAAATACAAATTCAATTTATTAATTGAATTATGTATATATACAAATTACATTTATTTATCAATTGTATTTATTTTGTGCCAAAATCACAGAAGCTTTCAAGTATGACATATATGTAAAGAAGAGATAACAACAGCAAACCTATAATGAGCATGTGATTTTTCAGCTTGGGAATATATATATCTGCATGAAAGGAAACCAGTATGTTAGAACTTGTGAAATGGGATATCTTGTGTTTTAAATACTACAAAGTATATAAATAGCAGCATGATTTTATTATGTAATAAAAGGTGTTCATCTCAATATCTATAGATTTTATCCTGTAAAATTCCTCATATTTTTTTCATTTATTGAAATGATTTTGTTTTCGTCCAATCATACTTTGGTACTTTGTCTCATTATATTTGTACAATGCATCATCTTTTTTTGTTTCATTTTGTTTGTTTTGTTTTTTTTATTTAATTTTTTTATTTGAACAATGTATCTTTTTTTGACATATTGGTAGAATAGTTTGTGTTATACACTTTGGTACAGTGTATTATTTACATATATTCCTCACATATTTTGCCATATCACTTCATATCCAATCAATGTGTCAATTCCTCATAACTACTTAGATTCCCCAACCTCTAACTTGATAAGAAGACACTTTGCTCATGGATTTGAATTTTTCATAAATAATCATATGAGATAATCACGTCATGGGAAAGCATGAGACATTGAGTGTATTTATAACTTTGACATTCAACAGATTAATCTCTTACTCCCCGAGAGTAGTGACACCCAGTTTGGATTGTTGGTATTATTTAATCCTGCATGACAGTGCTGGTCAGTGACACCCAGTTTGGATTGTTGGTATTAATCAATCCTGCATGACAGTGCTGGTCAGTGACACCCAGTTTGGATTGTTGTTATTAATCAATCCTACGTGACAGTGCTGGTCAGTGACACCCAGTTTGGATTGTTGTTATTAATCAATCCTACGTGACAGTGCTGGTCAGTGACACCCAGCTAGGATTGTTGTTATTAATCAATCCTACGTGACAGTGCTGGTCAGTGACACCCAGTTTGGATTGTTGGTATTATTTAATCCTGCATGACAGTGCTGGTCAGTGACACCCAGTTTGGATTGTTGGTATTAATCAATCCTGCATGACAGTGCTGGTCAGTGTCACCCAGTTTGGATTGTTGGTATTATTTAATCCTGCATGACAGTGCTGGTCAGTGACACCCAGTTTGGATTGTTGGTATTATTTAATCCTGCATGACAGTGCTGGTCAGTGACACCCAGTTTGGATTGTTGGTATTAATCAATCCTGCATGACAGTGCTGGTCAGTGACACCCAGTTTGGTTTGTTGGTATTATTTAATCCTGCACGACAGTGCTGGTCAGTGACACCCAGTTTGGATTGTTGGTATTAATCAATCCTACGTGACAGTGCTGGTCAGTGACACCCAGCTAGGATTGTTGGTATTAATCAATCCTACGTGACAGTGCTGGTCAGTGTCACCCAGTTTGGATTGTTGGTATTATTTAATCCTGCATGACAGTGCTGGTCAGTGAGACCCAGTTTGGATTGTTGGTATTATTTAATCCTGCATGACAGTGCTGGTCAGTGACACCCAGTTTGGATTGTTGGTATTATTTAATCCTGCATGACAGTGCTGGTCAGTGACACCCAGTTTGGATTGTTGTCATTAATCAATCCTTCATGACAGTGCTGGTCAGTGACTCCCAGATGAACCCAATTACTTTGAAAGCTAATTATCACACTGTTGTGACAAAAAAAACATTTTATGTAATTTGTTATCACGGCAAATGTAAATGGTTTCTGGTGAGGCCCTGGAGTCAGTTATGAGCATAAATAGCAGGATAATCAGCTTCTTTGTTATTATGGAATTATAATTGCATAGGACATTGACAGAAGTCAGAGTTGACTCAAAAGTTTCATGACCTAAAGACGAGAGGGATATTTCAGTGAAATATATTGTAGGGATAGTATTCACCATGAACAGACATGAAAGACCCAGATATTCAATATTTGTTTGGACTTGTCACATTATTGTTATATTATTATAATTATTATTATTACTCGGTGACACACCCTGGTGGCCACTCCATGCAGGGGAGAATTATGATATGGTAGCATATCACTGTATTCTGCAGGTGGGCGAGTTGGTTGGTCCAGTATGGGTTAACCAAAAATGTGGAACAATGTCAAATATTTACCATACAGTTTTATCTGCATGAGAACTCATAAACTCATAAATTTGCCCACACACACAATAATCATTATTTTTAATTTTGTTTCTATATTGCTAAACACATTGGCCCAAATAATAACGTATCAGTGCATTATTACAAATATATTCTAATTAACAGATAACATAAAGCAACAACAAGGATTTAGCTATTAACCCTCAGAATTAATGCATTTTCAGATATAAAGTAATCTTATTATTAGTCATCTAGGCTGGTCTCAGCAACACTATATATTGTTCATGACTCCTTATCAATCAACTGTAGAAATGAGATGATAATTGGACCCATTGAAAGTGTTTATTTGCCTGTGAGTGAAAATAATGTCATGAACTGCATGTAGATACCACGTCATAAATCCATGACACTTAAGACAAACACATTAGGTTAAGAACAGTGCAAGTTCCATTCTATTGTTCTTTCAGAAGTAGAAGAAAAAAATCCTGTCTGCTTGGACAGGACATTGGAATTAGTGACATGTTAAAGGTCATTTAGAAAGGGAAGTTCAGGGGAAATACATTTTTGATTAACATTTGGTATTATGTAAGATATTGGTTGGGGTAATTATATTATAGACATTTATTGGTTAAAAATCTCCTTCTTTGGAGATTAAAATGTGAGGGCATTCTTGCCACCTGTTCCTTAAATATATTAGAGCTTGATAGCACATAAGTAGTTCAAAGCCCACACACACATGAATGTTTATCATTGAAACTTTGCTTAAAGGTACTATCATTGATTCAATCCCATTTCATTCATGGTGACTTTGAAGACTACCAAGTCAGCATTTATCTCTCAGTGCGATTCGTATCATATCCTTGCCAGAAAATATGATGGTTGACTGTCAGTAAAGGACTTCTGTTTAATATGCAATATGACACACCAATTTTACATTTGAAATGTGCTAAAGCTTCATTGGAATCGGGGTGATAATTACTTGGTATTGACATTATGGGAAATGCAGGATGTGATATAACATATTTGAAAATCCTAATTCACTGAACCTGTCCAAGATATAGATCAAACTTGAAACTCATTGGCCAGTTTGGTATTGTTTGAAAATTGATCAATGTCCGACTTAACCATGCCCTTCAATTGTACAAGATACGAGTATATCTTCATGAATCTTATCTTTACTGCTCAACTGGAATTGTTATCACGATCTTATCTTAGCAACTCTTAGTAGTACGAGATGCTTCCAAAAGATGTTATCATCCCTTTGATTATGTTTTCTCTGAATGATATTAAATCATCACAAAACGTACATTTTGTTGTTTTAGAAAGTATGAAAACTGATTGAAGTTAACTTTGAGTGGGTCCTGACATGGTGATGCTATCAATAAAGTAAATGTCACCTGTCTGTCAGGAGGTGGATATAATTAACAATGAGTCTACAACAAGTACAGCAACATTTAATTGCCTGATTCACAGAGTGAGATGGCGGAAACACAATGGCAACATAATATCTTTGCCATTTCCCAATTGAGCCAACCTCCGTCACAAAGGAAGGAATAGAAATGTTGCTGCGCAGTTGTGACTTATACTTGATTCTTACATTGTCTTGTCAAGGATCAACCAGACAAGTTCCCTCTTTTGTTGGCATCTTTTTACCCTCAGCCCCTGATGTAATCAGGCTGAGGGTATTGCAGTACTCCTGGCGTGGGTATGTATGTATGTATGTATGTCTGTATGTATGTATGTATGTATGTATGTATGTATGTCTGTAGCGAACATCCTTGTCATCGCGATAACTCAAGAACAAATGATGGCAGCTTCATGAAACTTGACACACATATGCATCTGGTGAAAACCTCGGACGAGTTCGATGGACGGCGACCTTGACCTATTTTTCAAGGTCACAGGGACAATTATGTGAAATCCCAAGAATCACAATAACTCAAGAACGAATAATGGTAGCTTTATTAGATTTGACACACAAAAGTATCTGGTGAAGACCTCAGAATTTTTTCTATGAAACATGACCTTCACCTACTTTTCAAGGTCACAGGGACAATTATGTGAAATCATCTTGTCATCGCGATAACTCAAGAACAAATGATGGCAGCTTCATGAAACTTGACACACATATGCATCTGGTGAAAACCTCGGACGAGTTCGATGGACGGCGACCTTGACCTATTTTTCAAGGTCACAGGAACAATTATGTGAAATCCCAAGAATCACAATAACTCAAGAACGAATAATGGCAGCTTTATGAGATTTGACACACATAAGTATCTGGTGAAGACCTCAGAATTTTTTCTATGAAACATGACCTTCACCTACTTTTCAAGGTCACAGGGACAATTATGTGAAATCATCTTGTCATCGCGATAACTCAAGAACAAATGATGGCAGCTTCATGAAACTTGACACACATATGCATCTGGTGAAAACCTCGGACGAGTTCGATGGACGGCGACCTTGACCTATTTTTCAAGGTCACAGGGACAATTATGTGAAATCCCAAGAATCACAATAACTCAAGAACGAATAATGGTAGCTTTATTAGATTTGACACACATAAGTATCTGGTGAAGACCTCAGAATTTTTTCTATGAAACATGACCTTCACCCACTTTTCAAGGTCACAGGGACAATTATGTGAAATCATCTTGTCATCGCGATAACTCGAGAACAAATGATGGCAGCTTCATGAAACTTGACACACAAAAGCATCTGGTGAAAACCTCGAATGAGTTCGGTGGACGGCGACCTTGACCTATTTTTCAAGGTCACAGGGACAATTATGTGAAATCCCAAGAATCGCAATAACTCAAGAATGAATGATGGCAGCTTTATGAGATTTGACACACACAAGCATCTGGTGAAGACCTCAGAATTTTTTCTTTGAAACATGACCTTCACCTACTTTTCAAGGTCACAGGGACAATTATGTGAAATCATCCTTGTCATCGTGATAACTCAAGAACAAATTATGGCAGCTTCATGAAACTTTACACGCATAAGCATCTGGTGAAAACCTCGGACTAGTTCGGTGGACGGCGACCTTGACCTATTTTTCAAGGTCACAGGGACAGTTATGTGAAATCCCAAGAATCGCAATAACTCAAGAACGAATGATGGCAGCTTTATGAGATTTGACACACACAAGCATCTGGTGAAGACCTCAGACTTCTCTTGATGGAACATGACCTTCACCTGATTTCAAGGTCACAGGGACAATTATGTGAAATCATCCTTGTCATCGTGATAACTTAAGAACAAATGATGTCAGCTTCATGAAAATTGACACACATAAGAATCTGGGAAGACTCCAGATGAGTTTGATGGACGGTGACCTTAACCTGCTTTTCAAGGTCACAGGCCCATATCAATAATTCTAGAGTAAATGATGACAGTTTCATGATACTTGACACACCTAAGCTATCAAAGGAAGTAGATTTTATGGGTTTTTTACCCCTGCATCAATTTGCCTTGGTGCAGTGACGTTTTGTTCACAAATATTGTGTGGAGCGAATGTTGTGCAATGAGTTACCAGGGCTGAGGGTTGATGCATCTCTGATGCCTATGTTTTAAGGTACACTGCACCAATTGTTATAATTTGTTTCTCTGTTATATGGTGTACTAGAGACTATTGGTGTGGTCAGAACGACAGTGGCTAATGAAAGTTTGTCAAAAATAGATGCCTGGCACGTTTCGTCACACAGGGTGACTCTTCAGAGGCTAGACAAGAAAATTTTGATTGCGCACCTGAAGGGGGTAGAATCAAAACTGACCCGAATGAGGTGGAATGTCAAACATCCTGTCAACAACGTACTATGATGTAGCAAAACGGTTGCTAACGGCAACTTGTCTGGTACAGTTGTCAAGGTTTCTATTCTACGGCACACGAGTAGAAAAATATTGAATATCTATCAGTCGAGGGATATTCCAATGTGCTGGTGAATTTTTTTTCTCTGTTATATGGTATTTTCAAATAATGAACACAAAGATTGCTACCTTTCAAAAGAAATAAAATATCTTATTGAAATTTTGGATAAACAAATTTCCGCAGGGTTTTCACGATGTAGCTTTGAGTTGTAGTGTAGCACTAGGTTTGGATAGATTGTTCTAGGTTTACAATTAGCATTTAGAGATCTGTGTAAATGTTTGTGTGCAAAACTGTTCACCAGCTAAAATAGAAAATGTGAATGTGTTGACATGAATACATTTATCCACACTTGATTATAATTGTGCAACAGGTATAATATGTAAT
Organism: Amphiduros pacificus; assembly: GCA_949316495.1. NCBI lineage: Eukaryota > Metazoa > Annelida > Polychaeta > Phyllodocida > Hesionidae > Amphiduros > Amphiduros pacificus. Next base: position 48,317,882 of record OX439001.1, on the reverse strand, counting down.
TGCTGAGTAAATATGAATTTTAAAAAATGAAATGAAATAAAAGAATTATCCCAATTTTTAATCACTTTTTTTTTCAACTGTGATTGTTTCAGATTCCAGCGCATAGACAATAAATACCTGAAGCCCGTACTGATCCGACCAAGTGCCCGCAGAATGAAAGGGCTCTCAATCCTCAGCGTATATGAAAAACTCAACGAGAAAGATGCTCAGGACTATCTGGCCACTCACGGCTCCTTCGTCACTCAGCCCTCCACCACCAACTCACTCTACAAACTCTTCCAAAGAAGCCAGTCCTTTGATAGGCAAGTTTGCAATTCTTTATTATTGAGAGAAAATTCTCTTTGTCGAGTTGTTTTAATTTTTAAACTTCATGTTTCAAGTAGATGGAAGAATAGAATGGTGACAAGCTATCAGAAATAGCCAGGGTTCACAAGCTAGAATAAGATAGAATTTTCCAGAAAGTTAAAGAGAATTTCCATATTTGAATTATTACTCGTGTTCCTATATGTTCAGGAAAGGCTCTCTGCTTGTTTCTATATAGGACAGACCTCACAAATTGCCTTCATAAGGAAAAGTAAGAATAAACAATGAAATCTACAGGCAAACAATGAAAAAACATGATATGACCCTTTTTGGGCAATGAGTAAATATGGTTGTGCAGAGCTTGACGCTTTCTCAGTAGTTAATAACATTGGTCAATTTACAAGACAGACAATAGCTTCCGCCACATATCAATATTGAGTAACATTCCTCTGCTGTCTTATGCAATATACGGCAGATTGGTGATTGCCCACGATACCCGTGCGATAACTGACGTATTTATAGGCCTGAACATCTGCACTAATATTCAAACTCCATTGGATATGATCAGATATCTGTGATATTGTATAATATATTGGTAGTTGGCATTCATGCCGCTGGAAGTAGGTTATGATGTATGTATTTATGACGTGGGTGTGCACCAAAAACACGACACTGGATATTGTTTGGTGTAGAATATAAAAGCTTGTCATGATTTTTTTTTCTTTTTTTTATGGTATAATTTATCATAACATTATATGCCTTTTGGCATGCAGTGGATACATATTTTTGTTAAACATTAGTGTTTTGGTTTATTATGTAGTGTTTGTTATCTTTTTGATTATTATTGACAGAAGAGGATCAAGATGAGACCCTTCTGTTGGTCTGGATATCAGATATAGATAACAGGCCATAGGAATTCTGCGAAATTCTTTTACATAATATCAGTGCTATCTCTATTGTATTCAAACTTTTGACTACCATCCATCCAGACAGATATTTTGAAAATGTCCTCCCATGTTTGTCCATCGAGTGCCCTTGCCAATACCTTATCTCATCCAACTTTGAACATGTGATTGACACAAATGATTGACCTTGATGTAACCTTGATGTAACCTCGATGGTCATACCACCATCTTGATAAAACACTTATTATGGTGAACCATAAGATTTGATAAAATTGACATCCACTTCCTTCATAATGATGAGAGTGTGCATGATTTTGAAAAGGAGTGACCTCTATTAGCATTCCAAGGTGACACAGCAGGACACTCTCGTGGAGCATACATTTGAGCAGGCCCTGATTATGTGATTGATTTTAATCATTGCCGCACAGTAACTCACTATTTTACTGATTGCAAGGTTTCCCTGCTGCCTGATGACAATAATATTTGCACAGCCAATGATAAAGTTGTAAGAGTAAAATTTCAGCATATCCCAAAGTTATGTGTAACCTCTGAGAGAAAAAGTAATAGTTATAGCCTAGTTATAGCCTGTCATTAATATACTAGGCATTTGAATTAAGTGCATACCAGCAGGAAATATTGGGGGATGTATGCCAACTGGAAATATTGAGGGATGAGTGCCAGCCAGAAATATTAGGCGATGTATGCCAGCTGGAAATATTGAGGGATTAGTCCCCGCCAGAAATAATGGGGGATGTATGCCAGCTGGAAATATTAGGGGATGTATGCCAGCTGGAAATATTGGGGGATGTATGCCAGCTGGAAATATTAGGGGATGTATGCCAGCTGGAAATATTAGGGGATGTATGCCAGCTGGGAATATTGGGGAATGCATGCCAGATGGAAATATTGAGGGATGAGTGCCAGCTGGAAATATTAGGGGATGTATGCCAGCTGGAAATATTTAGGGATGTATGCCAGCTGGAAATATTGGAGGGGTGTATGCCAGCTGGAAATATTGGGGGGTGTATGCCAGCTGGAAATATTGGGGGATGTATGCCAGCTGGAAATATTAGGGGATGTATGCCAGCTGGGAATATTGGGGGATGCATGCCAGATGGAAATATTGAGGGATGAGTGCCAGCCAGAAATATTAGGGGATGTATGCCAACTGGAAATATTGAGGGATGAGTGCCCGCCAGAAATAATGGGGGATGTATGCCAGCTGGAAATATTAGGGGATGTATGCCAGCTGGAAATATTGGGGGATGTATGCCAGCTGGAAATATTAGGGGATGTATGCCAGCTGGAAATATTAGGGGATGTATGCCAGCTGGGAATATTGGGGAATGCATGCCAGATGGAAATATTGAGGGATGAGTGCCAGCTGGAAATATTAGGGGATGTATGCCAGCTGGAAATATTGGAGGGGTGTATGCCAGCTGGAAATATTGGGGGATGCATGCCAACTGGAAATATTGAGGGATGAGTGCCAGCCAGAAATATTGGGGGGGGGGGGGTGCATGCCAGATGGAAATATTGAGGGATGAGTGCCAGCCAGAAATATTGGGGGGGTGCATGCCAGATGGAAATATTGAGGGATGAGTGCCAGCCAGAAATAATGGGGGATGCATGACAGATGGAAATATTGGGGGATGTATGCCAGCTGGAAATATTGGGGGATGTATGCCAGCTGGAAATATTAGGGGATGTATGCCAGCTGGGAATATTGGGGAATGCATGCCAGATGGAAAAATTGAGGGATGAGTGCCGCCAGCCAGAAATATTGGAGGATGCATGCCAGATGGAAATATTGGGGGATGTATGCCAGCTGGAAATATTGGGGGGTGTATGCCAGCTGGAAATAATGGGGGATGCATGCCAGATGGAAATATTGAGGGATGAGTGCCAGCCAGAAATATTGGGGGATGTATGCCAGATGGAAATATCCATATTGAGGGATGTATGCCAGCTGGAAATATTAGGGGATGTATGCCAGCTGGAAATATTGAGGGATGAGTGCCAGCCAGAAATAATGGGGGATGCATGACAGATGGAAATATTGGGGGATGTATGCCAGCTGGAAATATTGGGGGATGTATGCCAGCTGGAAATATTAGGGGATGTATGCCAGCTGGGAATATTGGGGAATGCATGCCAGATGGAAATATTGAGGGATGAGTGCCGCCAGCCAGAAATATTGGAGGATGCATGCCAGATGGAAATATTGGGGGATGTATGCCAGCTGGAAATATTGGGGGGGGTGTATGCCAGCTGGAAATAATGGGGGATGCATGCCAGATGGAAATATTGAGGGATGAGTGCCAGCCAGAAATATTGGGGGATGTATGCCAGATGGAAATATCCATATTGAGGGATGTATGCCAGCTGGAAATATTAGGGGATGTATGCCAGCTGGGAATATTGGGGGATGCATGCCAGATGGAAATATGGAGGGATGTATACCAGCTGGGAATATTGGGGGATGCATGCCAACTGGAAATATTAGGGGATGTATACCAGCTGGGAATATTGGGGGATGCATGCCAACTGGAAATATTGAGGGATGAGTGCCAGCCAGAAATATTGAGGGAATATATGTATTTTGCAAATATAAGATAATATGCAGCACTAAAACTGTTGGCCTTTTGAGGTTTTGACCTTGATTGTTCTGGATTGAAGTTATACATATTTTATGATTAATGTGAATATTTGATATAGTTATGTGTGCTACCATTCTATCTATCAATCAATCAGTAATTCAATCAACCAATATATCTTGATCATTGAACTGAAATCACTACCCACATCCTCTTGTTCAAACCGGACCTGGTGCAAACCTTTCCACCTGATAACCTTTATTAAGCTAGCCCCCATTTGTTACTCCCCTAATCTTTAATCCCCAATGCCATATTGTTGGGGTGGGGGCTCAGTTGGTGTAATATCTGTCTCCCATACTGAAGGTCCGGGGTTTGATTCATGGTCAGGACAAGTCATATCAGTCATATCTGCTACTCAAGTTCTGTGGGAGTAGCTATCCAAGCCTGGTGGTTTGTCTTATTATGTCTATGTGAAATGCAAAAATGCAAAAGAAAGATCTCACTAACTCATTAAGAATGTCGGGCATTGAGTTTCATTGACAAATATGTCCATTGGTTAAAAGAATTGAAAATAACATTCATTATTTAAAAAAAAAAAGAAGCTTTATCATTCACTTTGGGACATTACCAAGATATGACAATTGAATCAAATAAATGTGCTCAGTTTTTACTGAGTGTGATTATGATGGTAAAAGAATAGGAAAAAGTCATATTGTTTTCATACAGACAAATGTGTTTTGTTGTTTACCAATAATAGATATGTATGTCATGGATAAAGGTTTCAAATGATTAGAATTATTGTCTGTGGTCTAATTATAGTCTGAAATAGAATCTCAAGTATTTGTGACAGTGCTCAAGGACCCCCTCTGAAGTAAAAATAAGATATTTACGGTTATTTTAGTCTTAAGAATTTTATCAGTGATTATTATCAGTTAAGGTAGTGCAGAATTATATAAATACTTTTGTAACAGGTCTTTTTAACCATAATGATAACATTTAGCATATATAGAAAGGTCAGTCGTGTGCGATTATGGTATATATAACTTACCATCCTGTTAATCTGCTCATTCAGGTGAAATTCTTGTGATATATTCACTTAGGGAGAAACAGTTACATACGAAGCATGCCAAAGTTCAAGCATGTTAAACAGTTATCTTGAGGGTTGAACTTATCTCATTGTGATTCAGACATTCATGGTCATTCTACAATAAATAAAAATCCTTAGAAAACGTAGCATGTGACAGGTTTTACATTATATTTGTATGTTAAAAAATTATGACAAGGAACTGCCATAACATTTAACTAATGTATGGCTGGGATAAGGATTGCTTGAACAGCTGGCTGTGTGATAAGAGAATAAAAGGTTCAAGTACATCCTGATTGGTGAGAGAGGTAACAATGTTCCGCATCCGGATTGATCTGTGGAGAGATCTCATTGGTTACTAAGCTGGAAAGGGCATCAGTTTTGGACAGTTATACAGCCTTTGTAATTTTAAGGAGTTATGCTGTATGAATATTTTTGTTTGTTAGTTCAAAAGGAAATCAGAATGAGAGATGAAATATTTATGGAACACTGATTAATTTGGGTTACAAAATTTAAAAACAGCATGGACAGTTGAATTATCTTTGGGTTAATATAGATTATTAGTATTTTATATGTTATAGATATTGTTTTAAATTAGATCACTTATTATAAAATCTCCAGGATGAGGTTAAGGTAATCAAATAGAAATTGTTTTTGGTGGGGTTGTATCATTACAAATATGTGGAACATCTTTATGCCTGGTAAAACAAATATGTCGTTTTTATATTCAGGTGAACTAAATTTCTAACTTGCCATGCTTGTAAGTTGGCCCTATACAACAAAGTGATGTGGGCTGGATCCTATGCTAAATATATGGGTCAGCCATTGTCCCATCGTGCAATAGATCAAGGACTGAAAAAAGCCTTTTGAAATACACAAAGTTGATTTCTATAATGTTTTTTTGTTGTCTAATAATACCACAACAAATATTGTCAAGAAAATAATAACACGACATGCATATGAAATGGAGAATGCTGTGAACTGATGATGAGTATCAGATGACCAGTGTGTTGCCAACCCAGAACCCAGCATCGCTAGCACTCCTATCTCTATATACCATCCTACCCACAATCCAACTGAACACTCATAAATAGGCAAGAGGTCATTGGTTCTATTCATTGATCTTTTATTGAGGTACTGGCAGTACCTCAGAGAAATCACCCTCTCTGTCCTGTGTCTGTGTCTGTGTCTGTGTGTGTGTTTGTGACCTCTTTACCTCTACTTTACTGTGTGCTTTGTGCCCTGCAGTAAAGTAGAGGTACTGCCAGGGGTGCTTTATTGTTTGAGATGGCCATGCATAGATTTTTATCTTGGCACACAAAAGTGATCATGTGAATGTCTAAAGTCAATTAAGTTCTCTGAACTTTAAATAACATTGTTGTGAGCTTAATTCTTACAGGGCTAAATTCAAGAATTATAAATATATGTAAGATACTGATTTTGAGATTATTTTTGTCATTGACTTTCTGAAATAAATTCATAAATGAATTATACAAAATTATGATAAATACAAATGATAAATATTATATATCTGTAAAAGCATTATGTCATTCTGTATTGTTTTTAGAATGAAGAAAAACATTTGAAAATCAAATGAATGGTAATAAAGAAAGAATTTATTTGTGTCTCTTATCTCAAGAACAAAGCAGTTGCCAAAGTTACATAGAGAAGTAGGGAAAAGGAGTTACCAATGCACAAAATCCATACAGAAAAGGAAAAAGCACAAAGACCTAAATAGAAGACAAAAGCAAAAATAATATAAAGACAAAAAGAGAGAAACCACTGTGATAGGAGGTCAAAGAAAGGACGGACATGAAACGGGAACAAAGTTCAACAAGGTAAAGATGCAGCTAAGATATTCTCCTCTGAGGCAGGAGAACTCAGATCAATATGTATGCCTGAAACCAGAGAGGAACAGAGGCTGAGGTGGACTCGTCAGTACTGTACATGTAGCAGGAATGGTGCTGGGGTGAAGTCAGCAAGCATGATAACATTATGTCAAACATTGGCAAACAATAGATAGAGGCAGCAGACAGCCTCATTCATAGTTTTGTACTCAACAAAAACAAGTGTGGCCCCTGCTGCCCTCTTTGCCTGAGCTTGAGGTAAGTGAGTGTAGGCCGGAAAGGGCTCCCAGATTCTTACAACACGCGTTTGAGAAAGGAAATCAATACCATAAATTGCACGTCTGACTTCTTTCTTTGGGAAGCATAGAGTGTCTGACACATGTTAAGAGAAATTAACATGCTGTCATGGCAAAAAAAACATGTTCCATGGAACAAAGAGCAGGATGAATAATATTTTTTTGTACTTTGTGTTTGCTTTGACAACATTTATCACAACAAAATTGTTTGCGTAGATTATATGGAAGTGATCAAATGAAGGGAACATAAAGGTTTCAGATACATCAAAGCAGGTTGCTAATGACAGCACCGGTTTACTACATGTAAACATGTTTATCACAATCTACTCTCAATGTGGACATATCCTGTAAATGATTTTTCAATTTTGATGTTGCACTCAAAAAAAAGAAAAAATGAAAACACATTTTGTGTTATTAATTTAAAGAGAGTCAGATTATTGCCTGACAACACATAGCAAAGAGAATTTTTGTCCTATTTTGTTTAATATCACCCCAACAAATAAGATTTTGAAGGATACATTCCATATATGATGAAGAGTAATGTAAGTGGGCAGTGACGCAGGCAGATTTCCTGCTTAACTTTCCTGCACTGACAACAGCATTTACATCACGCCAATATGTTGACGTATTTCTTGGAGGTGGCAGTTACCTGGAACAAATGGGAGTTGGCCTGTCACGAAGACACGAAATAGTATTAATTCATTATTTTAATTAATCCAAATTATGTGTTTATTTATAGATATATATATATAAATATGTGTGAGAGCAATGACCCAGACAGCAATAAGAAAACATAGGAGAATATCATACCTTTTAAAATCGGTTCAAGATTTTCTTGTGGCCTGAATGGTACCTTTATATATATATTTTAAAGATTTCTATATCAAGTCATTAACGTCAGAGTGCCATTTGCATACAATTTTAAGGAGCAATGGTTATCAACTCATTAATGTTATGATGTTGAGTTTATTGAAGGGCAGATATAGTTATAAGGATGTTGTGATTTCCTTTGTCTGTGTGACTTGTCTGGTGAGTGAGTTCGGCAGGCAGGCAGGTGGCGGGTGGCTGCTAGTGCTAGGCCTGCTGGCGTGGTGAGTCGGGGAGGTGGAGGCACAGCACCGGGCTGCCTGCCTGCCTGCCTGCCTGCCAACCGTCTCTGCGTGCATATATAACTGCCTCGGCCAGTCACCCGATGATTCAGTAGTAGACTGCTGGCTGGCTGCGATACAGTGCAGACGTGTAGCACGGTGATTTACCTCGTAGTAGCAACCGACAAACACTGCCATGCACTGCACTGGCAGAGAGGCAGCGTGACCCTCTTATCCTCACACAACTCATATATATTCACATACTAATATACATACAATAACGTGGACTTGCCTGTGAGTTTTGATACTGTCATGGAGAATAACTGATGTGGATAATTGACCATTCATTCTGTGGGTTACTCAGTGGATATCAGAGTGACCCTTTCACCCTCTCACACGGATCCTAAATGTATGAACTCATCCCAAAGGACAAGGTGGTCTCCTTAAGTACAATGACGATTCGGTGGATCACTGGCATCTTTAAGAATAAGTGAGTAACAGTCGGGCTTAATATTTGTATCTCTGGGAGTCAATGTATGCTTTATTTATTTGAGAGTGGGTAGTACAGGAAGGAAGGTTGGCTGTCAGCCAAGAGCGTTTGTCTGTAAGTTACAAAACCAGTAAGAATCGATGGCAATCCGTGGTGCAGAAGAATCGAGCTGTATTCAAACGCACCTACACAGTGTGGGGGCAGATAAAGCTGATCATTTAAACCTGATCAGACGCCTTCCCACATGTTGGAAACGCCAATCAGCAAACAAGAACACAAAGAGAATCTGTCGCCATGTTGGCATGTCACTCTGACCTTTTGTGGGGTCATTCCGTTTGTCCCTATTGCACTTTAAACACATGCGGTCAGTTCGGTGTGGATGAGGAAAAAACAGAAACAGATTGCTAAAGAGGATCCGACATATTAGCTGTGGAGGTTCAGATGAAGATTACGGAGGAGGGTTAAGGAAACGGACTGTTAAGGAGAATCTGACACATTAGTTGAGAAGGATCAAACACATATTGGTAAGGAGAATCTGACACATTAGTTGAGGAGGATCAGACACATATTGGTAAGGAGAATCTGACACATTAGTTGAGGAGGATCAGAAACATATTGGTAAAGAGAATCTGACACATTAGTTGAGGAGGATCAGAAACATATTGGTAAGGAGAATCTGACACATTAGTTGAGGAGGATCAGAAACATATTGGTAAGGAGAATCTGACACTAAGTTGAGGAGGATCAGAAACATATTGGTAAGGAGAATCTGACACATTAGTTGAGGAGGATCAGACATTTGTTGAAGAGGATCAGATGGAGATTGATGAGAATCACGCAGAATGCTGAGATTGATCAGACATAGATTGTTGGGGATTAGACACAGATTGTTGAAGGGATCAGAGGGATTGTTGATAAGGATCAAACACAAATTGTTGAGAATGATCAGTCACAGCAGATTATTCAGAAGGACCAGACTTTATAAGGATAAGACATACAATAGCACAGAACACAGATTTGTATACATATATATATATATGAGAGAACTCCAGCAAGATCACATTTATTTTATATTTTAAATCGTCATGATCATTTGGAGCCAGCAAATACCGGTAAGTATGGGCACATGACATTCTCCTGACGATACATTATCATATATGACACAGAGACCTTGACAGACACGAGAGACTCATGTGATTGGGATGCATATCAGTGGGGCTGGCTGCATAGGTTTTACCCCACTCTAGTATATGTCTGGGGCTATTTTGAGATTGAGGTGGAACTTGTCTGGGGAGCAGCTTGACTGGGGTCAGCTCACATTAGACTCTCCAAGCTAGACTTTCCAATCTGTGGGACATCAAGCGGTGGCCAGAGTGTCATATAGTTTAAGTAGGGTTTGTCCTTGATCTCATTTCTATGAATTTCGCAGAAACAGGTTCTACCAAGAATGTAGGAAGTTTAGAAAATCGTGATCATCCTTTTCGTGGAATATGGCTTGGCCAGTGTCATATTTTTTATTAAGCACACTTTAAAGCAGTGTAAGCAAAGACACCTATTAAGTTTACATTGAGAGAGTGATATTCAATCCACCAATACTTGCTAATGTTGGAATGTCAGTGATGTTCTACATATCAATAAAGACAGATGTTCATGTTATTGATCTATTTTATCGTTTTCTTCCTGTTTGTAAATGGCCTATTTCTTTTCTCTAATTACAGTAATGAAAACAATGGCACTAATGGATTGAGTAAGCCGGACCATGTGCCTCTGCCGGACTCCTCGTCCATGACTTGTCTGGATATGCACGTTCTGGACGTGGCAGACGAGTCCAATAAGATGAAGGATGACCAGCAGGTCCACCATGTCCTCGGTGCCATGTTCAATCCCAGAAAGAGGGTGAGCTTACTTGCTGAAAGTTTGTTATCGTAGAGTAATGATATTTGAGAGGAATAATATTTGGAGATAGTATCAAGGAATGGTTTTCAGCTCTTTGTCTGAACGTTACTACGTGATGTGTGGACATTATTTTGCCAGTTTCATTTTCCAAACTACAGAGATGAATCAAAAGCTGTCCAATGACAAAAGAAAACATTAAAAAATTGTTTTGAAGTGCTAGTAGTTATTGGAAAACATTTTTTTGATAGAAAAAATTATAATACTATATTTCTATCTGTTTATTGTACCTTTATGAAATCATAATTGATTGAAAAAACAAACTTTCTGTTGCCATGGTTTATTGCTCAGATTTAACACTCTGATCTGATTGAATCTGATGGAGTTACAATAATAACCAATTAGCAGTTATCAGTATAAGTATGTCAGGTATATTGCATTATTTATTTATATTAAACCTTGTGCACCATCACAGTTTACCAGACCCAGACGTCATATGCTTCCCGACTCAAAGCCCAATAACGAACCGTTCCGTCACAGGGCTCGGCTACACCTGCGCCACCTACTAACAGGGCACAAGAACGGCCACCACCATCATCATCATCACAAGCACAAAGGTAGCCGTCACGGACACCACAGACATAACGGGAAGGACAACGACGCCTACGAATCTGATAAACAAGCCCTGGTGGCACTCAACGGTCACGACCGGAAAAATGTCAGCTTTGCCGACGAGATTAACAAACATGACACGAGTGAGTATATTTTAAGCAAAAACATCTGGTCATTAAAATATATATAATATAGATATATTTTTTCTAAACTTTGTGACTGTAAGCTTTAAAATTATATTGAGTGATTTTTTTTAATATGTAAAAAAAATAACAACAAAAAAACAGTCTCTACAGTTTTACTCTGCATTGGTCTTTAGTATATATGAGGACTCTGGAGAGATAAGGTGAGAACTAGGGCCAAAGTATACAGCTTAATATAAGAGATTGAATGATAAAAGTGGAGAAGACAGGTGAAAGAAAGCATATTACACTCCATGTAAGTGGCAGATTTAGAACCATAAGTCATTTGATCATAAGAAGGAAGTAATTGTTAAGATAAGGTCACACTTCAGCTGACAATAAATACCAGACAATAGTTTATTTGCATAGTCCAAAGTCAGGGTGAATATATTCAACCATAATAGTACCGGTATATTTAATAAGAAAAAGTGATAAAGTTGCTTTCCTTTTAGAGATTTTTGTCAGAGAGTTGATGAAATTTAGATTTTTCACATTTAGTTTCCTGTTAGGAATATATTGTAAGCTTGAAGTCATGTAAGGTTGTGGGTTGTAAGATTGAAGATATTAGATGGAGTAGCTGACAAAATTAGTTGAAATAATGATCACACCATTGATAAACATATTGGTCAAGAATGGTGTACACCTTCCTTATTCATGACCAATCCCATAAATGGTACCATATATATATATAGTTTCATATAGTTTCATAACTATAATAAATATAGTAACTGAGTGTTAAATGCAGGGATCAAGCCTTTAAGAGGATGGACCTCTTGACAGCTCTTTGCCAGTCTGCATCGGCAAAGGTTAAACAGATCGTGCCAAATATAGCAGAACTAAGCCAATCATATTTCACAGCTGATCAATCAACATTTCCAAGCTACACCTAATATATACATGTGTGTGACGTGGTGTAATACTTAATGTGTGCAGTGATCTGGACAAGTTATAAACATATGGCAGTCTCACCTTTTGGCAGAATTTGAATCACATATTTATAGAACTTGAGCCAGGAGTGGCTGTCAAGGACAAAATTACCTCTGAGATTAAAATTGTTTTTTTCAGAATGATTCTATTTATAAAAATCTTGTTTGATAATGAGATTTTCATCAGTGACACGAGGAAATACTTATTTATTGTAATAAAAAAAAAGTTAGAATTAACAGTGTATTTAAGTATTTCAATTTTATTTTTTTAAATTATGTTAGCACATTTGGTTATTCAGCAAATAAGTACATTTTATAATTATGTAGGCTCACCAATGAACAATACAGACAAACAAATCAATATTCAAGTTTTGACTTATATTTTTTTACTCAAGTTGTACTGACAATGGTAGTTACACATTTGCCATGTCTGAATCTACATCTGATAAAAGTTATCAGGACATGTTGTGGTGCTAGATTCAGTAAAGGTGAGATATGTGAAAAGGTTAGCAAAGTATGTTAAGCTGTGATATTGCAATGTCATTTCTCAACTGTCATAACTGGGAGGGCAGGGGTAATGTCAATAGCTCTGAGATAAAGTGAACAGTGTCTCAGTGCCAACTTATCAGCCAATGACATTACACCACTACTTATGCCATGCTGTATGGTTCAAATACCAACTAATCTTATCAGCTGATCATACTACATATATTCAACTGCGAGTCCTCAGAACCAGTTTGATTCAGATGTTGGATGATTGTAGATATAGAAACACATTTAAGACAGATATAGAAGTGCACAGAGAGCAGCATTGTGAAGCAAGCAGCATGCCTGCGCACAGTAGCTACCTCAGCCCTCCTCTCATCTTTGTCTTGGATCTTTCAGAGGAGCAGGAGAACCTGCAGAAGTTACCAGAGGTTGGTTTTGGAGATGGCGGTAAAGATTCGTCAGATACTAGTTCCGACCATGGAATCACCTTCACTGCTCACAAGACCAAAGATGACAAGCAAACAGAGGGTAAGTATTTGAAAAAAAAAAAAAAAAAAGGGATTTAAAAAGATAACTTTGCACATACTGATTGCAAAAAACACTGGTTATGAAATGTGATCAGCCGTTTCTTGCCTTTTTTAGAGATAGTGTTATGGCACATGTTAATCATTAGGTGCTTCATGTATTTTTAATTTAATCTTGTTTTAGAGAAGACACCAAACTCTGAGCTTAGCAGTGATGATGAGAGCAACAATGGGTCTACAGCACTGACCATCCCCACAGCAGTGGAAGCATCATTGCCATGGAAACGGCAGACTGGTCGTGAAGGCATGTCATCCGTGTCTCTGCATTCGCTTCCAGACGAGGAACACCCCCCTGTTGGGGAGGCACCATCCTGGGTCACAAACGAAGAATACACAGAATTACCAGCCCCCATTCCGAGCCCCATGCTCGCGGGCAGTGCCAATCAGGATAACATAGACAGTTGTGAAGAATATAGAACTCCTAATGATAAAGAGAGTGCAGTTGCACCAGATATCACACAAAAACAAGATGAGCCCATTGCTGATAAAGAAAACACCGAGGAAGAGAAGGACTCGGAATTGCCGCTGCCATGGAAACGACAAGACACTTCTGATGATGACCAGCAGGCTAAATTAATAGATTTACTGGACAAAGTAGATAAATACTCCACAGAATGTTCTCTGGGTGAATCAACCCATGCAGACCATGATACGTGTCTTCCCCCTCCGTGGCGAACTGGCTCCGCCCGTGATGGTCCTGTCAGGTCGCCATCTGCCACATTTGAAATGGACAGTCTGTGCCCACAGCCCTCCAATCACAGCTTGCGGCTGTCGGAGGCCGAGTCTCGCCACTCAGAGCCATACCCGATGCACCACCATGTGATAGACCTACCACCACGCCCCCTGATGGACAACTCAGAACTTTTCTCCTTGCCAGGTCAGGGACTTGAACTCGATACTGGCTTTAGTGACAACCAGATGGACCCTTTTGAGAGGGTAGAGAGTTGGCTTCTGTCCAATAAAGAAGGATTTCAAGACCCACCACCAGAGAACACCATCGAGCAGGAAGTCCTCCACTTTGACTTTGAGCATGATGTCCTTGATACATACTTATAGTAGCAATTCATACAGATGCCAAACTGTGTCAAAAGACTACAGCTTCTGTATGGTACTTGTCACACAATGTGGCAAGTGTCTGGTTTTAAACAACAACAAATATTACCAGTATTGTTCTACACCTAACAGTGTCTCAGTGCCAAAATTGAGCAGGAAAGAATAATGTACTTTTCAGTTGGCATATGTTTATTCTAGTGAACTAATAACAATGCAGGTATTATTAATATTCTTTGAGATCAAAACAGAATTGGTCATCAGCTCAAATCATTGCAGACAGTTTAATGTGTCAAACAAAGGAGTAAACGGTGGCCTCCAAGTGCTGTCACCTTGTGAGAAACTGTTCCAAGATAGATAACAAATGTCACATGGAATGGTTTCCTTCTTTGTGACACATTTATTGAAGTATTGAAGTTAAATCAAAGCAGAGTTTTTGTGTGATAGATACATTACGAACTAAGTCCCCTAATTCAGTCAACACTGGACATGCATTCCATCTAAAAAGTTAATTGTTAAATCAAGTGTTACAGATGCTATAACTTAATGTTAAATATATGTGATAATAAAATTTACATTATATATACATATATATATATATATATATATATGTTGGAAGTCCCATAGGATTAATTAACTAATAATAATAATTTATGCAAAGAAACACTATCTACCTTGAAATATAAATCACCTGACCTAATTGGCTGCTATCAAAACATGGCTGGTAAAATTAATGAAGTTATTGAAACATTAAAAGAACTGCGATGATTTTTAATGCTTAAACTAAGCCAGGGATTTTTTTTGTCCTGGACAATGCGTGATGTGAGAAGTATCTTTTCAATAATTTGTATATTAAAGATGTAAGAGGAGGGCAGTGAGGTTTAATATTCAAATATATTACAAAAGCAAGCTTGTGTATGTATGATTTTAATCATATTTAACTGAGGATGAAACATTTTAAAGAGTACAATTGATATGAAATGCTTAACTCGTAACATGCAAGAAAAAGTGACAGTTTCAATGCAACATTTATGTGTAATAAATGAACTGTAATTTAATAAATAAAATGTAATTTAATAAATGCATGTAATGTAATTTATAAGAGTACTACTATAATAGGAAGTGCAAGACATTTTATGCATTTAATAATTAAATAGAACCTTGGGCAAGGATTGCTGCATGTTGTGCCCTTTTGCTTGTTTTAACGGGGAGTTACATTTTATCCCAATTGAAAACATAACTTGAAGGTGTAAGATGTATATTTTCAGTTCTTATGGTACAGGTTATATCTTCCCCAAGAGGAGATTTGTGATTTTGAATATGAATAGATCAACAAATTAATGCTTGCAAGATATTTATTGACAGTGTGTGTGAGTGTGAACAATATCGTTACTTTCACAGCATGAAACTATGACATCATAGAACATCAGGTATATTAATACATAGGTTGTGTTCTTACCAAGAAAGTTGTGAAGCTATGTACAGTCAGACTTATTATTTTAATATGATAACATTTGCAAGGGTATTTGTCAAAACCCCTCACTCTTAGCAAGAAAATCCATTAACTTTATGCCTTTTCTATAAAACAAATATGAAATCCTATTTTTTTATTTTAAATCTTTACTGCCTTAATACCAAATGGTTGGTGAACAGATCACAACATGGTGGGGGTCCTGTAGAAAATGTTATGATGGGTCTATCAAAATTATTATCCTGTGGACCTGGTACAGAAAATCTCCCCAATGGTTTGATATTGAACATGTTTGATTGAAATATGATCTGATCTCTTTCTAATCACAAACGATATCTCTCTAGTCACTTTCATTGGATGACATGACTTTATAACAGATGGATTGTAGTGACATAGAATTTAAAGTCAACCCTTTGAAAATCGACGACATAGCTAGAGATTGAGTTATTTCTTCGTTTAGAATTTAATGTTTAGGATTAAGGTAAAACTATGGAGGATATCATTTTTAATTATCTCTTTCAAAATAGCATATCAACCAAATGAAAAATATAACTTTTGCCAAACACATTCATAAATGTGTCATTATGGATTGGTCAGCCTATTAAATCTTTTCACATTTTATATTTTTTTGCTATTTCTTGCCATAAACTGCACTATTGGATATGAAAAATTCACATTTATTTCACACAATACTGCTGAAAGTAAAAACAGAACTACTCAGTTGCTTCAGTAATTTTCACTGGTAAAATGTGGTCCTACTGTTATTCTATTCACAGCAAACAGACATAACAGAGTCCATGAGTTGGTCAAAATACCTCACATAGATATTTTATTTGGATGATTTCAACACTTAGACTAACAATTATTGTGACTTTCATTTTGATATATTTTATGCAAATATGGCAATAATTTGTTGGATAAGTATTTTTTTTTTGTAATCATGATATTTTAATGTCAATTTTGTCAAAGTTTTGAAAGTATGCTTCTCAGATGCTTTGCAAATAATCACATATAAGATTAAATTCACAACATTTCTCCAATATCAAAAAATTAAACTTTGTATTAATAATTGAACAAAACAATAACAAATGTTTACAAGAAAGCATGTGGAGTCCGCTTAATAAATATTTTTCTGGCCTTAAGTATGGTATAAGTGCACATTTATTCCTCTGTGATTTCACATAGAGTAACTCTGGTGTTATGTCCAAACCTTTTATTGATTATTGTGTTAGTTAGAATGTTTGATAATATAGGGAATTGTATGATATAATTTTATACTGACTTAAATGAATTTCTTATAGGTAAATACTAATACTGTAGTTATTTGAAATAATCTTGGTTTTTGCTTGAGGTGAATCTGCCTTTGACTACATGGAAATATTTCAAAATAAAATGAGATATTTTCATTAGGGGGTTAATTTCTAATAATTACAGTAAATCTAGGAAATGGTGTGGGTGAGAAAGGTACACTTTTGGATGTCTCTTATATGATTGTTATATTATTAAAATATAGAATCCTGTTACTATCACTGTAAATTACATGACTTAAACCTTTTTTTCTCAGTGTTTTCTTTATGTATCTGTGGTCAATTATGGTAACATGATTGTAAATCATAAGATTATAAAAAAAAACTTTCATTTGTGTCTTTTTTTTTTACAACAAAGAGCATTAAGATTGTTGTATTTAGTAAATATTTAGTCAGGTAGCTCTCATATAAGACTAAAACAAATTGAATAACAAAAGACATGAATTTGTGCAAAATGTTAGGCACAGTTAAATCTTTTCAGGTTCTACAAATCATCAGCAAATCTTATGACAAACAAGTTATTCTTGGCCTTAAAATATTGTCTGTGTCAGTAAGTTAATATGTGTGCGTCAGTGTATTGAGTATGGAGAAATGAATGCAATGTTTCAGCAGTCATGTGTCCGTGCTGGATAACACGTACTTGTCTCTGTGTTACAAAACAAATGCTACTTAAAGAAACAATTTCTCTGAAATTAATTATCCATTCTGGTCAAAACTGGTTTTACCCAGCTGACATATTTCATATTCTCATGAGTGCAATGAGGTATTCCCCTGAGTTCACTGTAGTACTCCCCTGAGTTCACTGGAGTATTCCCCTGAGTTCACTGGAGTACTCCCCTGAGTTCACTGGAGCACTCCCCTGAGTTCACTGGAGTATTCCCCTGAGTTCACTGGAGCACTCCCCTGAGTTCACTGGAGTATTCCCCTGAGTTCACTGGAGTACTCCCCTGAGTTCACTGGAGTACTCCCCTGAGTTCACTGGAGCACTCCCCTGAGTTCACTGGAGCACTCCCCTGAGTTCACTGGAGCACTCCCCTGAGTTCACTGGAGTATTTCCCTGAGTACACTGGAGTATTCCCCTGAGTACACTGGAGTATTTCCCTGAGTACACTGGAGTATTTCCCTGAGTACACTGGAGTATTCCCCTGAGTACACTGGAGTATTCCCCTGAGTTCACTGGAGTACTCCCCTGAGTTCACTGGAGTACTCCCCTGAGTTCACTAGAGTATTCCCCTGAGTTCACTAGAGTGTACTGGAGTATTCCCATGAGTGGTCTGGAGTATTCCCAAGAGTGTACTGGAGTATTCCCATGAGTGGTCTAGAGTATTCCCATGAGTACAGTAGAGTATTCCCATTAGCACATAGGAGTAATCCGTGAGTACACTGGAGTATTCCTTTGAATACGCCAGAGTATTACCATTCTCATTAGCACATTGGAGTATTCTCATAGTATATTGTAGTATTCTCATGATTACATTTGACTATTTCCATGTGAAAATTTGAGTATCACCATGAGTACACTGGCAAAAGAATGAATATATCATGTTGTTGATTCGAGGTAAAATAGGTCACAAATAGTTCACAGCCACATGATTTCCGAAACAGCTTTACTAATGCATACGGTGTAAATTGATCACATAATATCAATACCATGAATTTATGGGCATAAATAGCCTATACAAAAGTAACACTGTATATTGTTAATAGATTTGAATTAAGACGAGCATGTACTTGAATATAATAAAATTAAGATTTGAAAAAAGCTATGCAAACATATTGATTGCAAAGCTATGAAATATTTTAATACCCACTTTTAAAGTGTATAGCTTTGCAGGTGTTTTTTTATTACTTTTGTGAACAATGAGAAAACAGACATTATTCAATGTGAACAGATTTTAGATTGTATTTTTTTTCATTTCTGAAATTAAATGATACAAGTGGAGGGATTTCTCTCGATCTAAAATAATTGATAAATTTGATTGTCATTGATGGTGCCTTTGAGGAACTTGATATATTCTATCACAGATATTATCCTGGGTTTTTTCTTAATTTTTTCATTGGGCTAAATTACATGAGATAGTGATGAACCAAAAACCTGCACTTTCATTTTTTTTCTTGAGAACTCATTTTCTCAACTAAATAGTATTCTCAACTGAATAGTACTTAGTTCTTTTCTCCTCAAGTCCTTATCTTATTTTCAAAGATGAAATTACATTGAAATGTATGTTAACTTGAATTAAGAGAAGAAATTATAATGATATGTTGATTAACTTAAAATTAACTTGAAATAAAATAGATTGAGATTTTGATTAACAGTAATATGACTAACCCACAAGAGAGAGCAGAATGATAAATATCACTGAATTTGTGTCTGGTTAATTGTAAATTTTAAGTATAATGCTCATTGATACATTAACCACTGTGTACAAGGTATATTTAGTGTCTTTCATGATGATGATGAATGGTTATGGAATTGTAAGTCTTTTCTAAATAAAATGCATTATAGTAAAATAAATACTGACTTTTGTTTAATTTAATCATAAAATGTGTCACTAACATTGTATTAAATAATGTCCCCTCATATGAATTCCTCTTCATTTTATGATGGGTATTTTATTCTCTACTCAACACTGATTCCCTGGACAAGTGAACCGATGAATTTGTGGTTTTTCAGTATATAGATATACCTGAGAGTTAGCATGGAGTAATTATAACCAAATTTTAAAATTAATTCTGTTCTCTAAAAAATATAATTAATGTACAAATATGGAAGATTGTACTCCATTACATGAAGGGAGGAAAAACAAAATTAAGGAAAAACATTTACCTAATTGGATGATTGACTAAATGGACAAAATTGGATGATTTACATTTGATAAAACGGTTTCTCTTTTCATGTTTTAACCTCGTCACCAGAAGGCACAACAATCCAGAAAGTGAACAAGTGATTTGGTAACAACCTGAGGGGGTTGTGATATCACTGCAATAAGCTGAGTGAGTCATAAAGTCATCACCCTTCATTGAGTCAACATTGCAGGTGATTTCATCAGTGATTCACAAGTTACAATCTCATATTTTGTTTTAGCAAGACTGATCAGCATGCCACCTGGTGGATTGATGAGAAAGTAAAGAATCCAGTCATTTGGATATATGGTGTCATTGAAAGTTAAAACTAAGGAATAACATAAAATCTGAGAAGCAAAATTTTTTAACCCTTTCAAAAATATATGGTGTAAGATATTATGCAAATGCAACAGCTTGTGTAAAACCCCTCATTGTCTACATTTGTCACTAGAATAATCCATATTTAACAACCTACCATGTTTCCAAACTGCAAAAGACAGGAAAATTGTGATCAATTGAGGAAGTTCAGACACCCAAATGTAATTCTTACATCGGTTTGAAACTCCCTTACTCTCAATTTGACCCCCTTCCATCTGTGTGATGTCAAACTAATCTACTATACATATGGAACTTCCCCCTGTACAGTGAAATTAGACAATAGATATAGAAGACAGTCTATTAGATCTATTTTTATTTTCAATTTAAACAATATTTACAGAATATATAAATAGCACCATGCAACATTTCTTGTTTTATGAGATAAATGTTATTTGAATCCATTACTCAGGATCTGCTGTTTTGATCTCTGTTGTTTGATCTGTTGTTTAATCTCTGTTGTTTTGATCACTTTTATAGATTCTGAATAACTTTCAATAGGGCATAGAAAAAAAAATAAAAAATGAAAGACTTTGGGTCCTGATTTTTATCACCCAGAGGAGTAAGCCTGCCTTTCATAAACAAAACATTAATTTTCCTGGCATTTAATTTAAGAAATTTACTTGGTTAATGTTAAAAATATTCTGAAATATCTCTACAACAAAATTTGCATTTACATAAAAAAAATACTTATCTGCTATATATCAAGTGTTGGAAACAATTACAAATTGAACTGCACCCTGTTAAGTTGAAAATTCTACCCATGATTCAAAACTGCTTTATATCTATGAAAGAGGACGACATATATCATACTCTTGCATGATTAGTTATTTTCACTGTTTTGAAAAGGGTTTGATGCTGCTAAATATTGGCTGTTACATTTCTAACTTGCATGTAGTACTCTTCTACTTACCAACTGGTTATACTCAATGAAGAAAATATTATTTATTAAGAAACACAAGACAGATTCTTGAGGAGCCAAGTGGAATTTAAAGAATTTAACACATTCTGCTATGATTCTTTCACTAACAAACAAAATATCTTAACCCTGTACTTACTTTAGCAGCATGATTCAAAAGTTAACCAATTAATTAATGATTTGTATAATTTATTTACAGATATACACATATATACAAAGAAACAATACATATTTGTAAATGTTTTTACATGATCTTATAATTAAACTCTATAAATCTGATTTTGACAATGTCATTATGGTCCAGGAGAGAAAACAATGATAATTTGCCATCAAGGACGAGGGATAAAATGGAAATCTAAATGTAAATTGATAAGATTAATCTTTGTGACTGATTTTTATCTTATTCTAAAAATATGGCCAAATATAGAGTTGCAATGTTTGAAATGTTTTAAAGGACCACCAAATATCTTCAAATTGATGTAACCCAAATATCATGTTAAATTGTCCAATAAATTTGTCATGCTATTCATTAGATTTGATACCTGTGAAGCATAGGCTCGACCTCTAAAGGTTTCCAGGATCAGGATTTAAGATTTCATACATTTTGGAGAAAATTCATCTCTTGTATGTTTAAAAAAAAAATTAATGAAATATTTTAAATTAATGCTCTCACTTCACAACATACACCTATCTATAAGCAGTCAAACAATTCATTCCCTCTCTCTCAAAATAAAACACTACTTTCAAGTTATAAGATTTACTTTTTCTAAAACCAGCCATATTTCTTCCTTTTCTTTTCTTCTTCTTTATACTCCTCTTCCTTCTCGTCCATAATATCCCGATCGTAGCCCTCGATGATATCATACTCCTCCACCCTGGTGGTGATGGACTGGGGAGTCTGCGGCAGGTTCCTGATGGCAGCCTCTAGGGGTATGACATGCAGGTTAAGGTTGAGATCCTCGCTCAGCAGACCTAAGTCTTGGAGTAGTTTGGCAGCCTCGGCACACTCAAACACGACACTGTGTCCCGTCTTCTGCCTAACCCACTCCTCCACACGGATGTTCAACTGCTCCGCTGAGATCACACCTTAAAAGATATTATTCATAACTATGATCTCCTGCCTTTCCTTATCACCATAAAAGAATTGGACGGCTTAAAAATGAAATATTTTAATATCTTCAAAATTGACAATTTCATCTGATATTATTGTGATTGGCTTTGTCATCAAAGAATGACACATTTGATTCATCAGTGTGATATAATTTTATACTTTGTTTCTATCAATGCAAAGATTTTACTGATAAATGGTCAAAAGTAAGATTATTTGCACTTTCAAAATCTGAAAATGATGGTTTTGCATATAATTTTTCATGTGTTCAAATATGCCAATCCATTGTATTTATACTTTTTTCCTTTCCAAATATTGAGAAGAGCAGCATTGAGAAACAATATTTTCTCCTGGCTCTAAAATAATTGCTGACTTATTATTCAATTTGTTTCTTAAATTTACCAAGATCTTCATCTGTGATGGTATCCTTGTTTGCAGTAGATGGCGCCCTGTTCGTCAGAAGGAAGGTGTATGCGAGCAGGGCTTCTTTGAACATCTCGTCCTCTGCCCGGTCGACCAGCAGGGTCAGGAGACCCCGGTTGTTGGCTATGTTCTTGAAGTAGAGCATACGGGTGAGATCATTGACGTAGTTAAGATGTCTCCTCTTGTACATTGTCCATGCCTGGAGACCAAAGAGAGTGGTCACTCCTGTCATGATCAGCGTCCAGTTGATGTCCAGCGAGGCCAGAACTGTGACGATCTTTGCCAACACTCCCGTTATTGCTATTATGCCGGTGGTCACAAAAATGCCATAATCAACTCTTGACATTTTCACGTTGCCATCAGGTAAAAGTTTTGACAAGCCATTGATTGGCACTTCTTTGAATGCTTTGAGGAGCAGTTTGTCATCCCGCTTTAACCTCACAGCACACACAACTCTCTTGTAATACTCTGTAGGTTTGGGTGTGGGACGAAATAAAAGTTTATTGATGATTTTCTGTGATAAACTGATGGACAATTCAGGTTTCTCCAATCCCAAAGCCCAGAATTTCAGGACATCGTACTTGTCTGTGTTAACAGATACCTGGAAATACATAAATGAGATATTTTTAACTCTGAGCTTAACAAAATTTAACTATTTTATAAACACTTTTGAATCTTGTTGAATTCTTATTCATATAAATTCTTAAAACTATCTTTTCAAAATTCAAGTCAATGCTAAAAATTTGAATGCAAACCATGCTCATAATCAAGCAAGAATATTTATCTTATGTCCTAAAAATATGTAGCAAAGATAGAAGTAAAGGTAGAATTGCCACGATCACTTTTGATTTCAAAGAAGTTTGGAAAACATCCGCAGACATCTAATTTTATATGATTATATCACCTATTTCTTCTCAATTCACATTTAATACAGATATTTTGAAAAGCACATACATGGCAGTTGTCAATCGTCATAACACCAAATTGTTTCCAATTTTCAAACTTTAAAATACTAGTCCAAAACATTGAATGCAAACCTGGCTCTTAATCAGACAATAATACTTAATGTATGTCCTAAATTATCCACCAAAGACAAAAGAAGGTAGAATTGCAATGAAAACTTTTAATTACAAAATAGTTTGGAATAGACCTACAGGCAACCAATTTAATATTGTTTATCGCCTATTGCTTTGAATTCAACATTTGCAACAAGATATCTTGCATTGCTCCCAACCTCAATTCATCAATTGTCATACCATCAATCTGATTCCAACACAGCTGTAAATTTTACAATTTGAGACAAAAGCAGTCTGCACAATATGTTATATTAGTGCACTCGTGACAAAAGAGTGTTATACTTTAGTAAAAGCTATAATTTCTCTTAGAATGTTCACATACTTGAGATGTTAGCAAATCTCATTTATAAATTTTATATTACAATTGTTTTGTTAAAATTTGATAGAAATAACAAAATTTTGCCATTGAATTCTCAATGGTTTCAATGGCTTTGAGACCATTGAGAACTTTTAAGATAATTTTCTGAAATTGACTATCCAAAATTAAACAAAGCAATCTATAATTTGTCGGTAATCATTTTTGTAACAATTTGGTCTTCCCCTTTCACTTTTTCAATACTACTCATCTTGTCTGGTCTCCTTGGCATCAGGATTACTGTCATAACACCCTCTCCAAGCATCTATTTACTTTGGCTAGATTCTATCAAATTTACCACATGTCCTTTGTTGACAGGGCATGGCACATTGCTTATATACACACATTAAATGAAGTGGCCTATAAGATGTCATCATTCTATATCATGTGATTTTTTATTGGTCTTTATAACAAGACTGAGTGTGGCTTTAAATGAAGTCATAGTGACTATCGTCATGACTGAATGATCACGGAATGGTCATTTTGAACACTGTGACACCACCTTTTAAATGAATTAATAATAATACTACACAATGGAATTTAATATTAAACCTCTGCTTGTTAGCATCTGCACTATGAATGATAGCTTTAGTCACACACTTTCCCCACAAGAGGTCACTGCAACTGGATTTATCAATAGGTTTTATTTACACTATGATGTCATTCTATACTCAGTTTCTACATGTAACTATGGGTTGAAATACAAACTCTGGATGAGATGTTATTTCAAATTAATCATCAAAGAAACATTGCTTCAACAATAATTATTGCAGTTGTTGTTCATCTGATCATCAGCACACCGGAGCCTTGATTCAGGTTTACTTCCAAATATAAAGTGCAAGTCAATTGTTTCTGTCCTTGTTTAAAGCCAGATAAAACTTAAGAAGTCTTATTCTTAGCAACCAATATGATGAAAGATGTTTACTATGAACTTATTATGGACAATGAAACTCTGTACTAAATTAAACAAACAAAAACTAACTGTTGAGAAAATATAATATCTATCTCCAAAAGAGCATGTAACTACCAAACAATTATTAAATAATTAATGATTTGTTAATTTTGAAAAAAAATAATGAATACTAATACTTTTGCCTTCATTTCATGGTAACTTTGCAAAACTTTTAAGGAAATGATCCTGCTTGCAAATGTACCCCCTTCTGCACTGTGCTGACTTTATAGGCAAAGCATAGCCTGAAAAGTCAACACAAATACAGTGTGATATAGGGTTTACTTGACCAAAGTTACTATGAACCACTTACCCAAAATGGATGTGATGATTTTTGGTCAACCATCTTTAAAGATAATATATTAGATCCCTGTAATATCTTGATTAAAATAAGAATTTCTCAAAAAATCACCCCAAAGAATTGAGAAAATAAGCATAATGGTCAGTAAGCTTCAATTTTAGCATTTTATCTTCCACTTTGACTTAAAGTTTTGACATTAATCAGACTTAAAATTTAGTTGCTGTTAAAGTACAGTTCCCACAGCATTAATTGCATCAACAAAAGCTAATTAGGTGCAAATATATTTTGCCGCTGTTTAAATTCATGTCTTGATAGGTAATGAGAATTTGAGATTATTATTTCTGCAGTATCCAATATGGCAACCAGAGCACACTGATGATCACTTGACTTGATTACCATATTTACTCGAATATAAGACGACTGTTGTATAGAACGCCTCCCCCAAAATTGAAGTTATTTTGCTTGAAAAGACCAATTTCCGAATATTAGAAGAGTCACTGCTACCATTCAAGTTTGGTGGCCATTTTTAAAGTGAAACGTAAATATGCTTACACAACAAGATCTTAATGGTCTTATACACTAGGATTTATGGCAAAACGTAAATACAATGTTCGTATTTTCGAACGTCGTCATTTTAAAAAGCGGGAGTGATGGGGACAATCTCTTATTTTTGGCGCGAAAACAATCAGAGTCCAGCCACAGTGTATTCATTCCCATTGAAATATTGATATATTGCGCAATGATGGATCCCTGATGGATGGTTTGAAACTTCGAAATGAAAACGCTTTGTTTTGATGCTAAGGTCAAGGACATCACGGAAATCGTATTTACATATTACTTTTACTTCTATGTCTATTGAAATTAATATTTAATTATATCGCAAAATTCAACTCTATGCAGCCTTTGATGTCTTCCCATTCAGTGGTGTGAAAATCAGTGTTCACAGTATTGATCTTCAAGGGCATTTCGTCATTGTTACCACTTCTTTGAGTCATGTCTTCCCTTTTTTGACAGAAATGCTTTCACGCTAGTATTGCGTAATGCATATTAAATGGATGGATGGTTTTGTTCTGTTCTCGGCCTGCAAAGTGTAATATGTGATAATATTGGGTAAATACCTTAATTTATCATTTAAAACGCAATATTGGGTAAATACCTTAATTTATCATTTAAAACGCAATTAAAATCGATGTGCTACGTCTGATATCCGTTATTTCGAAAATATGAAAGTTCATGGGGAGTTTGTATGAGCGAAGTTTATTTACTTTTCATGCTGATAAAGTTAATTATTCTTGCCGAAAATCACCGTCCACAGGTTGCCCTCATGTATAAGACAGCCCCCCAAACATTAACTGAGGGTTTGGGAATGAAAACCTCGTCTAACACACGAGTATGTACGGTAAGAAGTTCACATTGTAAAAATAAAAAGAAAAGAAATTCACATCGTAAAAATAAAAAGAAAAGAAATTCACATAGTTTATTGATGAATTTGAGATGAAATGGTGAGGAAAAGTGAAATTGATGCCGGATATTGAAGCTGGTCTGTGGCAAGATTTTTTATTTTGTATTGTATTGTTTTGACCAAAACTTTATTCTTTGCTGCAAGAAAGAGAAGCAAACAAAAAGATAATTTAATGAAAATCCAATACAAATCCATCATGTTTGACACATACCATCACTCCTTCCCTGGCTTGCTTAGGGGCCATTGCATCTTCTATTGTTGCCTTGGAAAGCTCCCTGAAGTTTGCTTTGAGCATTACATTTCCTAGCTTCTGAATGAGCCAGAACTCATTGTCCAGCCTCTCTCTCCTGTTCCACTGCCTAGTCGCCACTGTATCCTTGTCTGGGTTGATTGGGTCAAATAATGCCTGCAGAAATGCAACAATCACCTCTATAGATCACAAAATTCAATAATAGTCATCAGTACCTACTTAAGATCAATTTTATATTCAAATGTATTTCTGCATCTACACAAATAAAAATACATGGAAAAAAAGTCATATATGTATGAATAAATATGAATTCACTATTTTAAGAATATTTTTTTGATATCACAAACATATAACACATGTCAATATCAGAGATATCAAATTTACCTTCAGTTCCTGTAAGAGTCCATGATATTTGTTAACTATTGCACTGTCCAGTGCCAGCGAAAATGTTTCAAAGTTGTTGAGTTCTGCCTCTGTCAGGAATTTCTTTTCTTGCATGAGATGTCTGATAATTGAGCGCCGTGTGATGGGGATAAACTGCTCACTATAAATTCAATAACACACATCTTTACAATTAAGAAAAGGTGTCAGTTAATGTTAAATATGTCAAAATAGTGAAATTTTTTTATTTCTTGAGAATTCCAAATCATGCTCCCATTTTCAAGTCAATAGGGCAATAGAACATAATTTTTATGTGACAGATGAGAAAAGCCCTTACTCATATCAGACCATTTAAAAAAATGGAAATCTCCTTAATATATTTCAACTTGGTTCATTTCAAACAGAACCTCAATATTTGGAAACCTATAACAAAAGTGTGTGAACAAAAAGATTGAAGATTGTCTGATGTGAAATATTACCGAGCATCCACTGCATTGGACTCTGTGAGCACCAGATCAGTGGTAGCAGCTGATGCAGCTTCTTTATTTCCTGATTCCTTCTTCTTGCCACCAAACCCAAAAATATGTCTCGACGATGGAGCAGCGAGAACCACAGCTGACTGAGGGTGCCATGTAGTACTGCGAGTCACAACTGCAACCTGGGTGATAAATGTAATGATATATGGAATGTATCTTCACATATATGACATATATGTGATCACAATGTTAATTTTGCAAGTTAGAGGAGATATCTGGCTTCAGGCATCTTAAAATAATCGTGAGACACAACATTTAAAGGTTAATAGACATGAGAGACAAATACATTTATCATCAATACGTGATTTTTAATTTTTTTTGTGCAAAATTGGTGCTTGATCTATTGAAATAATTTTTTTTTCAGAGAAAAGTATTTTGAAATATCTGATGCGAAATATGCGTTTTTACGCAAACTAGGAAATTAATTCTAAAAATCTGAAAACAATCACATAACTTTTTACCTCTAAAGGAACACTTAAAGAGGTCAACTTTTCAAAAAATATTATTTTGAGCCACCCTAGTAATTACATTATTAGAATAGCACTTTAGCTTCTTCCTGTTTCTTATAGTTTTTTTTATCATATTCAGCATTTCTACCACAAACCACTCTGCGAAAGCAAACTTGAAAAACACAACTGTGATCATTCATATTTTGACAAATTTTAATTGAAGAAAATAAATCAAATCATTGAGGAATTTCACAAGAAAACTAATGCTATCACTTGTGTCAGCAAGAAGTTGGCCACAGAACTTTATTTCCACCAATTAAGACCTGTGGATAAACAACTGCCTGTCAGAAACTGCTCTGATGCCTGTACACAAGAAAAAGTGGTGATCCACATGTAACACAGAACTGTCAACATTGAACAAACAAAACAAAAATTAAAATAAACAAAACAAAAATTACAACAAACAAAACAAAAATTAAAATAAACAAAATAAACAACACAAAATAAATATTTTCTTTATTCATCTTTTAAAAACATTTAATTTGGTATATGAATGATTTTTTTAGCACAACTTTATGCAAAGATGTGCCTTTTCAGGCTCAATTACATAAGTTGCCCTAATATCGCTCAGGCGCTAACGGAAATCATCATTCAGACTTTTGCATGTCATTTCTGTTCTATTTGTCTGATTCACACGAAATTTGAACAAAACTTACTGAAAATTCCTTGTTCTAGCGATTGCCTGTCGGCAATGATTGTCAAAAAAGCAACCATCCATGTTACGAAAAAAAGCTGACATTTATATACTGCTGATACCAGACATTGTCTGTTTGTAGTGGTTGATAGTGGCTGGCCAGGATTTGAACCTAGAACCCCTGCCCTGGATCTCAAGGCCAATTCTATACCAAATGAGCTATTTTGGCCAGTTGCCCGTAGCAGAAAACATTCATGAAAACACCTAGATTTGATAAGATAGCATGCAAAAAAATATATAAAATACAGACAGCATTGTGAACTGCATGCCACTCTGCACATATCATAATATGCATTTGGAAATAAGGAATGTCCCCAGCTGTTATCACAAATGTGATCTTTGACATTGACAATCCACACCTTGTAAAACTCCAGTACTGCAAACTAAACAACACTTTTTTTCCTAGAAAACATCAACTAAATGCTATTCGTGATTAAATTGTAAGGTTTTGGGAACCCTGGATTGTCTGAGTACGTCTGGCTAGGTTGAGTGTAAACTGTCAAAGTGTCAAACTTGAACTTTCAGTGAGCTGTCAAAATATTTACTGTGTGCATGCGCAGAGTTTAAGTTGCCGACAGCTGAATAAATTATTTAACACGATGTACACAATGAGGATATTGGTTTTCAGATTAATTTGACAAAGAACTTACTCTGGTAGCTGGCAGTTTTACAAAAGTCCGCAAGAGTTCACCGGTTCGTCCTCTTACTATGTAGGCTGCCATTTTGGACGCAAATGATGGTTTGTGCGCATAATTTTGCACAGAAGAGATATACTGTTCGCCAACAATGTTTTGGCATTTCTATGTGTATAAGTGCGATCGGGTACACATCAAAAAGACATGATTTCCCGCGAAATTTGACAGATGGCAGACATGGAAAATTTTGTTTGTTGACATTTGGAAAATTGTATCATATTTTATACTTCCTTTCTCACAGAAAACAAATTATGGATCCAGCAGAAGTAGAGTTTCTAGCAGAAAAAGAAATCATAACAATTGTGCCCAACTTTTCACAGGACAAGATATATTTGATAGGGGTAAGTAGATCCTACTTCGAGACTAAACTGTGTACCAGTACTGGCAGTACTCAGTACTCGTAGGCAAAAGTTCTGCCAGAATTACTAGCATTAGTTGGCATTACATGGACTGATGGAGTTATCAAATCAGATATGCACACTTTTTCACTCCACGATTCTAAAACAGTATCGGGAATGTCTGGGAGCTTACAACTATTTTTTCCTCCATCCAGGTTATCAACTATACACAGTATTGATAAGTACTTTGACTTAATTCTTGACTGAGTTTAGTGGAAGGGCCCAAAAGGCTCCAGATATTACCAAAGGTTATTAGGGCCGAGATATTTTATGAGTTTTGAGCCAATGTAGAGTTATTTACCTTCATGTGGATTGAATACATTTTCCTCCGTCAGTTGTTCATCAGTTTATTTCACTGAGATTCAGCTCAGACGTTAGTTACATCATAGAGAAAATATACTTATACTTTCTCTATGGTTACATCCATGTATGGGTACCCTGCCAGATTCATTATTATTGACAAGGATTAAATATGAAGGATTCCCATAAAATTGTACATACAGTTTCGTCGTGTACTTTTCAATGGGGCAAAAACAAAAAACAAAAAAAAAACAACATGGAGATCGGCAAGCAGCCTATACAAATTTGGACATGCAGCTTGTAATAGGTTTTATAATCAGGCCATGTCTCTAGACTTGTTTCTGTGGGTTGAGCTGTGAGAGATGTCTTGACTATATCTGAGACTGAGAGTGTCTCATTTGCTCAATCTACCCAAAGAAAAAATGATCAGCTTGTTACTTTTGCTTCATCAATTGTCACAAATACTGGCTGAAAAGGAAATTATATTTCCTAAAATTGTTGTCAACTTGCCATGAATTTTGGCTGTAGATCTTGTTGAAGAATAAGATAATAAAAATATATAATAAGAAAATAAATGTCAGTAATATGAATCCAATCAAAATATAAGTATTTTTTAGTATTCTTTAGATTTATCCAAACATTTTTTGTGTGTGAGCGATCCAGTAATCAGAAACAAGATATTTATTTAAAAAGCCTGGCCTTGTCAGGCCTTGACATAAAGACAAAGAGAGAAATGTTGGTTGCCCAGTTGGGCCACCAGAGCATGAGAAGTGGTGGCCCGAAGTTTCTAAGGAAAATATAAAGCATTGTACATAGTGATTAGTGATTATAGTGAGTACATTGAGTATGGATTTACAAATCCATTGATTGTGATATGAGACAAATATCTATTAAGGATAGTTTGGGCCACTAAAAGATCCGATATATGGTTGCCCAACTGGGCCATTATAACAGCTTTCACTGGCCCAAACAGAGGATTTTTTGGTCCGGGGCCACCGTGCCAGTGCGTATGTCAAGGCCTGCTTATCAATTGACAACTTAAGTATTTTGCTTCTTTCAGGGAGAGATAGGACCATTTAATCCATCATTACCAGTTGATGTTCCTCTGTGGCTGGCGGTGAACCTCAAACAAAGGCAGAAATGCCACATAGTGCCTCCAGAATGGATGGATGTCGGTGAGTATTGACTGATATTTATTCTTGAAGTTCACTTTGAGTTAGTCTGAAATAATGCAATCATGAGTGGTTGGAATGAGCTCAGTGGGTAAGACAAGTCTCCCATCCAGTTTGGACAAGCACTTCTTTATGCAGAAGATGAAATCTTCATTTTGGGGTTGTATTTGAGTGATATTCATTCAGAACATACAGAATTAATTTAATTTTGAAAATATTTTTTAAATATGAATTTGTACAGAAATCAAAAACACATATGCAAAGAAACTATAATATGAAAGCTACAAACTTGATTTAATAATGAGATTTAAACTTAAGTCAATTGGCCACAAGGCCATCCTTGAGCATGTACAAAATAATACCAAAATAATAAATGTGATGAATTTTTAACAAGTTTTGTTCCTGGGGAGGACACAAATACTATATTCACTTGAGAAAAGTGAGGGAAATCATCTCGCACTGCATGAGGCTTTTTGCCATTTTAACATGTTTGCAAGTCAGCCAATGAGAGCTGGCCTAAATATGGCCTTTTTTTCTTGTAAAGCACTTGGTTTTATTTCACAAATGTGTGCACCCCAGATAAAATATTATAGGAGATTTAAGGTAAGCACAATTATATGAGAGAATATCCAAAGTGCTATCAAAGCAAATGAGTTATGTGTTGGTGACAGGATTTCCTAAGATATTATGCAACTAATAGATCATTCTAAGATTGAATCTAGTCATGTTCCATTTTTGTGTATTGATGTCAATCAAATCAAAGTTGTTTTGCTTTTTTACAAAGAATATGATGTTATTTTTTTATCTTCATCAAAAAGATAGGAAATAAAACATAAAAATAGAGAGCCCTGGAATTCAAAGGCCATATTAAAATCAATCTGAATCACTTCAGTGAATGTTTAACAATATTTATTTATCATTTAGCCACCTGTTTATAAACTTGAGCATGGCCTAAGATGTTGAAAGCAGGTACATGTAAACATGCATAAGCAGAATGAGATGTATTGTAATAATAACCAGATACAAAAATGTGAGTCTTGATATCAACATTACAGTTTTATGGTCCAAACAACTTAGCTTATGGTGTATGTCAAGAAAAAATGACATGCCTATGTTTTTATGCAAGTTTAAATTATTTAACAAATGGTCTCTTTTACAGAAAGATTGGATGCCAAGAAAACAGAAGAACAAGAAAATAAATTTTTCACAGAAATGCCAAATAAACACTATATGGAGCTGACACAACTACTTCTCAAATTGTAAGTTGTCATGGTACCCACACACATACTTTAAATGTTAACCTTTGCTTCTGCAAAATACAAAATAAAATAAAATTCCACAAATAAGGATTTGACATTTCAGAATAGCATCTAAGTAAAATATGAAATATGAATAAATCTAGCAGATTTTTTTATTTATTTAGTACAGAATATTGATAATGTTGACAAATGCCAGGTGCACAATGTTGCATTGAACTTATTCTTTATAATTTGGAACATTTATAATAAATATATATATATATATATATATATATATATGTGTGTATATATATGTGTGTATATATATGTGTGTATATATATGTGTGTATATATATGTGTGTGTATATATATATATATATATATATAAATATGAATAAATCTAGCAGATTTTTTTATTTATTTAGTACAGAATATTGATAATGTTGACAAATGCCAGGTGCACAATGTTGCATTGAACTTATTCTTTATAATTTGGAACATTTATAATAAATATATATATATATATATATATATATGTGTGTATATATATGTGTGTATATATATGTGTGTATATATATGAACGAGAGATGAATTCATTATTTGAACTGGTATCAGTTGGAACTTTATCAACAGACTAAATTATGTACCTATTTATATGAATAATATGAATATTTCCCACTTTTCTCTGAACATTAAGACAGCAATATTGATATTTCTGTAATCTCTATGGTTCAGTGCCCCAGATGATATCCCCAAAGCTGATGAGATTCGTACTCTTGTGAAGGACATCTGGGACCTGAGGATTGCCAAACTCAGGAGCAGTATTGATACATTTGTGAAAAGTGATTCAACTCATGCTCAGGTAGGTCAATCTTTACTTTAGAGAAAATCTATAGATATTCCAGATTAAAAAGTCTCAGTTTTACATGTTCAAGAACATTTACAGAACAAAAATCTAGTTTATTAAAGAACTCCAGAATGAATGATTTCATTTAATGTAAATTCTTTATGTAAAGAAATGCAATAAACATAATATGTAAACATAATATGTATTGCAATAAATATAATATGTATTAAAGTTTTCATTTTTTGTGGTTTTCTCTTACAGCTTAATTTTCTGACCTTGATGGAGTTGAACTCTGTGCGACCTTTTCTGACCTCTGCCCTCAATCATATGCATACTCTCCGAGCCAATCTTGTGCATGGAGGATATGCTGGATCCAAACAGTGACACCATTTTATGTTCAGAATCAAAGACTTAGTCAAGCTTGGACAAAGTGATACAATATCTACATCAGACGTGTAATAAATTCCAATGGGTTGGAAAAAATGTTAATGACTGCAAGTATATATATTAATACTCACTATTTTGAGTATTTTTCCCTAAATATATGACATTGGGCTTATAAGTTTGTATGTCACTGAGTATTTATGTTTAATGCAATAAAAACATGTATCATAGTCTGCTGTCTTAAATTGTTACTTTCTTTTTCTGGAGACACAAGAATACGTATTGAGACTGGAGTTCAGATGTATTATTTATTGTTCAAAATGCCTTACTTTTTGGCAATCTTTAATAAGAAAAATAATTTAGAAATAGAAAAGGACTTTCTATTTATGTTTCAGATAATTATGTTTCCTGAGTTGTTATTTTAGACAATTTTTAAAATAGTATTTATTTTTACTTTCTGTTATCCTCTGAAAAATGGTAGAACTCTGTAATGAAATTTGAGCATGCCTTGCATGCAGGGAACCAGTCATTACAAGTACACAGTGAGAATGCTTTTGATATATCTGAGATACTTTTCCACAGATATATAAAGGCAATGACCTGTTAACTTAGGCCTGGCTCGTTTTGCACCAAAATGGGAATACTACTGGCCGCACTTACACGTGACCGGGGACAGTTAAGTCATGTGATCGGGTTCTCGATCTGCCAGCCCAGCTTGGTATAGGGATGATGGGGTCGCCCAGCAGGAAAATATTGGATGCGCGCACAATAGCCCGATAACAAAGCGAATGTCAATAGTTCTCCCTATTCCGGTGCCAGATTTATCAGGCATATGGTATGCACAAAATGAGCCAGGCCTTGTTCTTATGATTGAAAGGAAGTGGAGCTCAAGTCAAAATGTGTTACTCAACCTGGTAAGAAAGGACTGAATAGCATCCAAGTAAAATATGTGCCAGGTTGATCAAATATGGTTTTGCTGTCAAAATTTTATGCCATACTTTGAACTCCTCTGAAACTACTGGGTGGAGTCCTTAGCTTTAGTAGGAAACATTTATTCTAACTGAACCAATTGTATAAATTTTTCATTAGGCTCAGATCTTTTTCCATTTTATGATATTTTTTCAAAACTAATTAATAGCTATCACTATGTTTTCTATACTTATAATTTGTACCAGTAAGTTAAAAGATGTTTTTATGTCATCAGGATTCATGCAGAGACATTAAGTACAGAGATTGGAAACAAGCTGAAGTTCTGCATTATCGCTCAGGCAAACCGATCTCACTGTGGTGGTAAATACTATATTTAGACCTATAACACGGACCAAGATCCGGATTCACGGAATATGTTTTTTTTGCAAGAAATTATTACGAGAACTACTTACTTTTCACATATCTATGTTAATCATACATCAATGACATCAAGAATGTAAGAATTTGGGTGATAAATGCAAAATTATTTATCGCTGACGCTCAACAGTTGCATGTCTGACTTGGATGGTGCAACGTGCTGACACCTAGTGGAAGACCTGCTCTTTCCAATCTTTAAATATCTGATCCATGATTAGATTTAACAATTTAACATTCGTGTTGAAAATATGATTTCAAAAGCTGGTCTTCAGTTCAAGACATATTAGAAAAGCATTTTATGCATGAAACATCTATTATACAGATGGGGGTGTCCTTTAATAGTAGAAAGAGAAAGAGAAAGATTTGTAATAGTTTTATCAGTTGTATGAATTACTCTTTAAAAATTCTGTTTTTTAATATCTGTTGATATTTATCTACATTTAGGTAAAAAAATTAAAATATTACTCAACTCCTTTATGAAATTTTTAATCAATATATAAACTCAATTATTTAAAACAACAGGCTCAAGGATAAATAAGAGGAAATATATCCAAGATTTTGAAACACATTTGCCTGCCTGTTAAAGCAAGAATTCTGTGCATAACTGGAAGGCTCTGGATGATTTACGATCTATCCCCTTCAAATAAAGGAGAGCTTATTGTCACTTTTGTGTGGGAGCAATTAAGATGATTGAGAAGCCACTAGATTTGTACCAGATTAGCCAGGAAAACAGCATGGTAATGGTGGGTAGCCTTTCAATTATGAATTGTCACCAAATTATGGAGGAATCAACAACCATCTCAGATCAAAGCTATTGATAATAAAGTTGTCAAAAACATTTTATTTCGGTCCTTGCCATAACTGATGGTCATCTTACAGTAAGTATCATAGAAATTGCTTTTTATAAATATTTTTTAGTCTTGCTTGATAAGACAAAATATCCTATACCTAGAGTTTAACAATTTATGAGAGAAAGAACACTACACAGGTATTATTTATATTATATTTGAGATTTATTTTTACATGACATTACATTGTGGAATGTCTTCCTAATGTACAGTGAAATGTCTAGAATTGGAAAGCAGTGTTCCCCAAAATATTTGTTTCAAAACCATTATTGTTCCCACCACAACTCTGTATTTGGCAGTCAAGATGTGGGACACATCTAATATTTAACATTTTACCAAGGCTTTTGGAAAACACTGCTTTGTATTTTAAAGTGTGCTACACTCAAGATTTCTCATAGAAGAAATATTTCGGTACCTAAATAGATTCTGTCATGAAACAGATGATCTCTGTAGTCAAAATAACAAAATTTGATGTCTTCTGTAATGTTAAATATGCAATGATATGAGCTCTTTATAAATAATAACCATGTCTTACAGAGGCTCTCTCTCTATATATATATATATATTACAGTACATTATTTGTGGAACATTTTGCAAAGTACCCTGAATTTCATGCATCCTCTGCCACACACTGTGCTTAAAAAAAGATCTGCATCTGTGACTAAGAGGTTTTGCTAAGTTGGGAAGGTGAAGATAATGAAACGTAGCTGGGTATAAGTCGCATACACTTATGCTCACAATAAACAGTGCAATTTAAATTCCTACCCTCCCACCCTGCTTGAAATTTCAGTTCATTCCTGTTTGTGTTTTTGTTATAACTTAGCACCACTTTAGCAATAACAAAAGAAATAGTATCTGTGACATACTGTAAGCATTCATTTTTCTTAGAAACAAATACAACATTCACAATTTAATATAAACATTTATTTAGGTAGCAGTTTGGTCCGCTTAATATTACAGGAGGACAGAGGTCACAAAAAAAATTGTAAAATCTCAAGGTCACTCGCACAGAAATGAGCCAATCAAGGAAAGATTTGATCACAAAACAATCAATTGTCTGGCAGATTTTATATCAACCATTTATAAAGTGTCATAATTATACACTGACCAATCATTAATAATTTGCATTTATTTACTGACCAATCAGAGCAGACACAAGTTGAGCTGACCAATCAGAGCTAAGACAAGCTGAACTGACCAATCAGGTAATTTTTACAGTTTATTTCTAACATATCAAATCACTCCTGTCTCTATTGAACATCTGCAGTGATGCAGATGTCATACATTGAAAGACTAGCTGCTTGTCAGATCAATGTACAGACAAAGATCTTTCACAATTTTTAACTTATTATTTTATATTACATCATAATTATAGTGTAACCACAGAAATCCTGCAAGAAACACTCATCCTGCAAGAATTGATAAACAGCTTATTCACAATAGAAAACATTACATTTTGTATTAATGAACACATACTTCATGGTCAATGCAGCATCCATGAATAAATTTCATTTACAGCAAATCATTCTTTTAGTTTTTATACAATCTGCAATTGCTACAAGAAGCATCACGAGTATCCAAAATGATGTGCATAAATAACAATCAAGATCAATAATTTTGTCCACATGTAAATCTTTTCAAAATGAAAAAGGTGCAAAAAATTGCAAATAATATGTAATCAGGGTGCTGCCTATTTTTTCAATTACACTGCCAGATTTCCTTGGATAATGTTTCTGCTGCAAGATGAACTCCTTTTTGATTTTGAATGTTTTAAAAATAGTTTTTCTTTTTGCTAGTTACCAAGATAAACATATCTGCACAGCCAAAGTTGTTGTGTAGATGTTGCACTAATGGTTGATTTGACACCTGCTGATTTCAGTTGTGTTCAATCTTCTGTTTTCTGTTCTTTGAACAGGAGATGTTTTGGTTATATAGGCCAAATTCAGTTGATCTCTTGACAACCCATTTCACAAGATGAACAAACCCCAGCCGGTGTGAGCCGTGAGTTTTACATCAAACACTTGCTAAAATCTCTGGGATAATGTACAAATGTAATACACAGAGATCATTCTGTGGGGAAAGTGCTTTCTACTGTATCCCGGTGGCTGTAGCAACCCATCAGCTCAGAGATCTTGTTGCCAAGGCAACGACTTTTCAGCAGAGATTCTCTTAGCAACAGTTTCACTGGTCCGTAACAACATATCCAACTGAAGCTCCCGGCACAGCAAATAACAACAGGAGCAACTTGTTTTTTTGTAAGCATTAATGCAGTCATAATTTAAATTCCAATACATTGGTTTAAATGGCACATGTTATGAGCTGGTTGCCCTCGCAACCCAGCTTTTGTGTGAATACAGTGGTCTCTATGGCAACTTGTCATCACCGTATAAACTTGAGGCACTTTTTCAAGTTGTCAACAGTTCCCTGCAGATGGCGCCTCTCGTCATCCATCTGTTGCTTGTTCTGAATCAGATCCTGAAAGTGATAAAAATATATTAGCTGACCATGTATGAGTATTTGTTTTATAAAGGATTATTTAGATTAAGTTACTGCAATGTCATCCCCCGTTTATTTATGTTATAAGTTACATACCGACATCCTAAGGCTCAGTCTCTCTGCTGTTTTGTTCAGCTCTTGGTTCTCATGTTTGAGCCGTTGACATGTGTCAAACAGTACTCCTTTCTCCATTTTTTGTTCTGTGGAAGAAACAGATTCAGTTAATTTCACTCATTTGTCAAATACTAAAAAAAATATATCTAATTTCTATATGATGTATATTTTACAATACATGATAAATCTCAAGTCTTCAATTTATTGTCAGTGATCTTATTTGAACAAAAATACTCTTGAAAAATTAATGAGTGAGGGAAAGAATGGTTTGAAACAATTAGGTTTTAATTTTGTTTTTGATTATTTTTGACATGCTTTTATTTCAAGCTGGAAATTCATATCAGCTACACTAATGTTTTACAATATACTCACCATCTACATGTTTCTGGTAGCACTCTATGACAGCCTCAATGCCAGGCCATTTCATGGCTGTTGATGAAGCTGAACCTGATGGTGCTGACCCTGATGTGGCTCCCTCTGTTGAGCTTAGCTTTTCATGACTGACACCAGGTGGCACTTCTGCTTTGTGAACTACTGGAACATGTACATCTCTGACAGGGATTTGATCTACAGACTTCTCATTTCTGTTGTCTATTTTATATCTGATTTCTGTATCCGGTCTACCGCTCCTATTACCTAAAATTACATATTTCATGGTAAATACAAGTGAATCAACATTAGTTGTTTGTGGTTAGTGGAAATGACAAAAAATTAAGGAAGGCATTACAAATATACAGAAGCAAAATATATTCATATTTACCTGACTTGTGAAGTTCTTGCTGCCTTGTGGTTTGAAGCACAGACTCGTGGAACTCGTGAGCGAAGTCTCGACTTATATTGCGTGGACGCTCACGTTTGTCCGTGAATATGGTAGGTTTGGAGGAAGAATTTGAAAGCTGCTGCTGCCCAGGCGATGACTGTGAGCGACTATTGGTAGCGTGTGACTGTGACTGAGACGTGTGAGAAGGATGCTGTGGCGTAGTGTTACGGCTGCTGGCTAGGTGGCGCTCATGCAGCTGCCCGAGCGAGATGCGCTTGGGTTCTGGATGACTGATGGGATGCTGACTTTCTTCATCATCTTGTGGCTTACTCTTCATGCCAGGGGGACTAGCCAATAAATCTAAGACACACAAAAAAAAACATTTCAAACTTAGTGATTTTCTTTAATGTCGAATTGCTTTAAACAATTTTTTATTTAGTAATCAGGAAAAACAATTGCTTGTTACAGAGACCTCTCTCACAATGATATATTTAGACCAAAATGATACATTCTATAAAGATCTCATTTTCAGTGCAATTTCTTAAAAATGATTTTAAAATAAATGTAGATGTGAGAGATAACTTACTATTATGGACTTTATAATGTCTGGGTGCCTTAGTAAAGCTAGGTTCTGTTGTCACCAGGCCGTTCCGCCTTTGTTTATCTGCCTCGCATGCTTGACGAACAGACTCCATCTCTGTGTGGGAAAAAGAAAACCATGAAACATGATGTTTCAAAGCTAATGATACATAATATCTTACACGATGACAAAAAATATATATTCTATAATAATAATTTCATGCACTTGATAGTTCAAACGTGCAGATCTTTTTTTGTCTTTTTTTTTTCATGCAGATTAGTAAATTGGGGAAGGCAATTCTGTTTACGTTTCAAATATGAAATTTTAGATAAGTGCCTAATGTTCATTATGACAGATTCACCATCTTTCTAATTTCAACTGTTTAATTTCTAAAGCCAAATGTCTACTACAAGAAGACCGAGCATTTCTTCCAAGAATGATTTGTTCTCATACCACCAGATGGCTCCAGTGTGGAGCAAGGACACAAGAGAGTCATAAACATCGCAACTGAGAGCCACCTATGAACAAAACACTGCGAAGAAGAGAGTAGCCAGGCGTTCTTGATGTAATGAGCTCACAACAAGACCTCAACAAATACTAACGTTTCCTCCTCTCGGGCGTGATGGCCTGCAGCCGCAGCTCATAGAGGAATCGAACCTTGTATTTGTAGTCGTGTGCGCGGTTGAGCGAGTCCGGGTGGATGGGGGACGGGTAGGTTAGTGGGCTGCTGGTCCTCTCACCTTCCTCCAGATGTACTGGACTCAAGCTCGGCTCTCCGTTCATCCGCCGTCGTTTACACAGTCGCTCAAAGTCCAGGTCTGCAATACACGACCAGCCCAATGTCACCTTCAGTTATCTTTATCCTTGTTTTTTTTTATATATTTATTTTCTAAATATACTTTTCCTTTCTTTCCAATAATTATCACTGTATGTTTTCTAAATTGCATCTTTCTAGAATGTTTCCAATAATTATCACACTATCTTTTCTGAATTGCATCTTTCTAAAATGTTCTCTTTTCAAGATTTAATCACCTAAAATTTAAGCTCATCAAACAACCTTTTAGCCAATTAGAATTGCTAGTATTGACTCAAATAGGTTATCAGTCACTATCTTTTGTTCTATTCTTGGCTATGTGTGCATGTCTTAATTAACCTTATAGTGTATGATTAATGATATAAATACTATAATCTCCATGCTAAACAGCTATTTATTTTCTTTAAGTGTCCAAAACTCACCTTCTCTGTGCTCCTTGCTAGTTAAGCCAAACATGTTCAAAAACTTCATCTTTTTGCGGGACTTTTCTGGTTTGAGAGGAGGACCTGAGGCAATAAGTAACAGTTTCTGCCTCTTTCTATCCTCTTCATAATCTTCTTCATCCTCCTCCACCTCCTCTTCTTCACTGTCATAGGTACCATTAATCCTAGCCTCTCGGATTTTTTTCTCCTCGAGGTCAAGTTTGCTTTGTATTGTCACCACAGGTTTACTGTATCTTTGAAAGGCAGTGTGTGAAGATTCTGAGGGTCTATATAAAGTCTGTACCTCTTTACCACTATCTGGTTCCACTTTCACTGCCGTTGAGCTCATTTGGTAGTTGGTTGGAAAGTCCGGGTGTGGACGATCATATTGATATTGACTAAATCTGTTATTCACAGAATTGTTTTGAGATTTGTCATTTTCCACCACCCGTGGCGGTTGTAAGCCGTCACGGTGATGGTTTTTGTCTATATAGGCTCTGTCATTTGTGTTGTGATGGTCAAAGTTGCGAGCATCACGAGAGTCTGTGTTGTTCTGTTCGGAGTTGGAGTGAGTTCTCGGCCTAGCATCCTGTA
This sequence comes from Amphiduros pacificus, assembly GCA_949316495.1. Lineage (NCBI taxonomy): Eukaryota > Metazoa > Annelida > Polychaeta > Phyllodocida > Hesionidae > Amphiduros > Amphiduros pacificus. The sequence continues at coordinate 48,275,567 of OX439001.1, read as the reverse complement.
GAACCTGTCTATCTTGTGCCAGTATTCTCTCAGTCATTTTCCGTCTCTCATAGTCTGTAAAATGGTTCCTTTCAAAACCATTCGCTAATGTTTGTTCAAAGGGTCTATGAAAGTTGGCCGGTTCTGATGTGCGTATGTGCCTACTGTGGGAGTCCTCCTGAGCATGGTGTTTTGACGGCGTGAGAGGCGGAGGTCCCGATTTCTCACGTTCCCGTTTTTCCAGCTCTATCCTCCGTTCCCGTTCACGTAGTAACATATCCTGCTCTCGCAGAAACTGCAAAATGAAAGTAAATGTTAGTTAAAATGGAACCTTAAAATATTTTCTCAATAAGTTTTATTTCAATTAAATCGGCAGCTAAATTGACAATAAACACAAAACATAGGCATCAGAGATGCATCAACCCTCAGCCCTGGTAACTCATTGCACAACATTCGCTCCACACAATATTTGTGAACAAAACGTCACTGCACCAAGGCAAATTGATGCAGGGGTAAAAAACGCATAAAATCTACTTCCTTTGATAGCTTAGGTGTGTCAAGTATCATGAAACTGTCATCATTTACTCTAGAATTATTGATATGGGCCTGTGACCTTGAAAAGCAGGTTAAGGTCACCGTCCATCAAACTCATGTGGAGTCTTCCCAGATTCTTATGTGTCAATTTTCATGAAGCTGCCATCATTTGTTCTTAAGTTATCACGATGACAAGGATGATTTCACATAATTGTCCCTGTGACCTTGAAATCAGGTGAAGGTCATGTTCCATCAAGAGAAGTCTGAGGTCTTCACCAGATGCTTGTGTGTGTCAAATCTCATAAAGCTGCCATCATTCGTTCTTGAGTTATTGCGATTCTTGGGATTTCACATAATTGTCCTTGTGACCTTGAAAAATAGGTCAAGGTCGCCGTCCACCGAACTAGTCCGAGGTTTTCACCAGATGCTTATGCGTGTAAAGTTTCATGAAGCTGCCATCATTTGTTCTTGAGTTATCACGATGACAAGGATGATTTCACATAATTATCCCTGTGACCTTGAAAAGTGGGTGAAGGTCATGTTTCAAAGAAAATATTCTGAGGTCTTCACCAGATGCTTGTGTGTGTCAAATCTCATAAAGCTGCCATCATTCGTTCTTGAGTTATTGCGATTCTTGGGATTTCACGTAATTGTCCCTGTGACCTTGAAAAATAGGTCAAGGTCGCTGTCCACCAAACTAGTCTGAGGTTTTCACCAGATGCTTATGCGTGTAAAGTTTCATGAAGCTGCCATCATTTGTTCTTAAGTTATCACGATGACAAGGATGATTTCACATAATTGTCCCTGTGACCTTGAAATCAGGTGAAGGTCATGTTCCATCAAGAGAAGTCTGAGGTCTTCACCAGATGCTTGTGTGTGTCAAATCTCATAAAGCTGCCATCATTCGTTCTTGAGTTATTGCGATTCTTGGGATTTCACATAATTGTCCCTGTGACCTTGAAAAATAGGTCAAGGTCGCCATCCAACGAACTAGTCCGAGGTTTTCACCAGATGCTTATGCGTGTAAAGTTTCATGAAGCTGCCATCATTTGTTCTTGAGTTATCATGATGACAAGGATGATTTCACATAATTATCCCTGTGACCTTGAAAAGTAGGTAAAGGTCATGTTTCAAAGAAAAAATTCTGAGGTCTTCACCAGATGCTTGTGTGTGTCAAATCTCATAAAGCTGCCATCATTCGTTCTTGAGTTATTGCGATTCTTGGGATTTCACATAATTGTCCGTGACCTTGAAAAATAGGTCAAGGTCGCCATCCATCGAACTCATTCGAGGTTTTCACCAGATGCATATGTGTGTCAAGTTTCATGAAGCTGCCATCATTTGTTCTCGAGTTATCGCGATGACAAGATAATTTCACATAATTGTCCCTGTGACCTTGAAAAGTAGGTGAAGGTCATGTTTCATAGAAAAAATTCTGAGGTCTTCACCAGATACTTATGTGTGTCAAATCTAATAAAGCTACCATTATTCGTTCTTGAGTTATTGTGATTCTTGGGATTTCACATAATTGTCCCTGTGACCTTGAAAAATAGGTCAAGGTCGCCGTCCATCGAACTCGTCCGAGGTTTTCACCAGATGCATATGTGTGTCAAGTTTCATGAAGCTGCCATCATTTGTTCTCGAGTTATCGCGATGACAAGATGATTTCACATAATTGTCCCTGTGACCTTGAAAATTAGGTGAAGGTCATGTTTTATAGAAAAAATTCTGAGGTCTTCACCAGATACTTATGTGTGTCAAATCTCATAAAGCTACCATTATTCGTTCTTGAGTTATTGTGATTCTTGGGATTTCACATAATTGTTCCCGTGACCTTGAAAAATAGGTCAAGGTCGCCGTCCATCGAACTCGTCGGAGGTTTTCACCAGATGCATATGTGTGTCAAGTTTCATGAAGCTGCCATCATTTGTTCTTGAGTTATCGCGATGACAAGGATGTTCGCTACAGACATACATACATACATACATACATACATACATACAGACATACATACATACCCACGCCAGGAGTACTACAATACCCTCAGCCTGATTACATCAGGGGCTGAGGGTAAAAAGCCATATCCAGTACAGTTGGAATTCTAAGACAAACAGGGACGAGCACAACTGCAAGCAATAACCTAACCCAAGCAAATACAGATTTAGTAATTTTGTTTCAAAAACACCTGTGATATTCCACTGGTAGTAGTTGGTATTTTGCCCACCAGATGGTAGGGGAGTAGGCCGCTAACCTGTTGATGCATCAACTGCCTGTCTCTCTCTTTCTCCTGCAGGTGGAGCTGTTGGTTGCGTTCCCGCCATTTAGCTTCCTCCTCCAGTTTATGAATGGCTGCTGGATCCCCACGTGCTGCCAACATGGCATTGTGATATTTTTCGGCTACAGATCCATACATTGGATGATCCCTGGGGGTGCCCTGTGTGATGGACCCATAGCGACCTGAAACACACAATATACTGAGTTTCACCCATATGCCAATACAAAAAAGTTTTATTGTTAGCAAAAGCTTTATTGAAATTTTATACCATGATCTTTTGAGGTACAACTAATTTCATGTTTGAGAGTACTTTCCCTGAGGTATTGACAATGGTTCCTAGCACATCATAACTTGATTTTACAATATCCTATCAGCACCTGATCCTATCAGCATTTCTCACCTTGGTCATCCTGTCTGTGTGGACTCCTTCTTCCGTCTCTTATCATCATATCATTCTGTTCTTGTCGTAACCGTTCTATGCTCCGTTGTCGTTCCCGTTCCCTCTCTCTTTCCCGCGCCCTCTCTCGCTCTATCCGTTCCTGTTCTAACCGTTCTCTCTCGGCCCGTTCTGCTCTTTCTCGCTCTGCTCTCTCTCTTTCCTCGCGTTCTCTTTCTCTTTGCCTCTCTCTCTCCCGTTCTCTTTCCCGTTCTAACTCCCTTTCCCTGTCTCGTTCTCTTTGGACCCTCTCTAATTCTTCTTGCTCTCTTCTTTGCTCATCTGCAGTTTTAGGTCTGAAAATACAATTATCTCATAATTATTACTCTATCCATAAATGTTGTGCACTTAACTTTTATTTCTATATTTTCATTTAAAATATTTCCACAGTTATGTTCAATTGAAATGTGTAAATTTGGGACATACCTTTCTGAGCTGGCTCCCGGTGACCGGTGTTCTGGTAGCTTAGCACCAGGTGATATGAGGGATGGGAAGGGCTGGGAGAGGAGATCTGGGGGGTAGCGTGCTCCCGGGGGTAGCAGCGGGGGCATGCCGTGCTGTAGCATGCTGGGGTGAGGGTAAGGCATGAACGGCTGCTGCATCATACGGTATCTCTCCATTAATAACGGATCATCAAACCTACAACATACACAAAATATTCGTATCTATATACACATAATAATTTTTTTATTGTATATAATTGAGGGCCAATATGTTCTGTTTTTAATAAGCCTGAAGAAACCTGATTTGGTTAATTTGAAAATGTAAAGAAGGAAATGGCAATGATAAGGCAAGTTCTACTGAAAAGTAGGCTCACTGATATTTTTACATCATAACATGCACATCGTAATTGTACGTAAAAGGAATATAGTACACTTACCTAAATGCAGGATGTGGGAAAGGATGGGGAGGTATTGAGAACGCAGCTGCGGCTGCTGCTGCGCTGTGATAGGCCGAGTAGGCTGGGTCCAAACTGTGGAAGTGCGGTCCGAGATGTGCCCGAGCCTCGTCTCCGGGTCTGTAGGGCTGGAACCCTCGCACGGGCTCGTCACGACTGGAACTGGCGGTACTCGTGATCACGGAATGTGCTGGCAGTCTAGTAATACAATATATACTCTATGATTAACATCAACTTCAATAGTTTAAAAATATTAAAACATTTCTCATATAAAAGTATTTATTCTTTACATTGAAAAGACACAGTATCAAACAATTTTTTTACCACTTGAAATATGTTCAAATTCAAATTCTCCACTCACTTGGCACTACTTTCTTTGCTGTGGGGTCTCTCCTCATCACGCCTATCATGGCTGCCAATAGGTGGCGCCATCTTGTCTCTCTCCTGTTTGATGCCGAGAGGCTCTATCATGCTGGAGCCAGTGCTTTGCACAACACTCACTCGATCTGCACTCTGAAAATACAGAATATCATACCAAATTTACAAACAAGTCTAAGGAACGGCTCAATTCTCTATTCATTTATTTTTACATAAAATGATTAAATCTCAGTATCTAAAACATTCTTATAAATGCACTCAATGATAATTATATATCAATAATCACAATCAATGTGATTTAAATAAATTCAAATCATCCTTCACAATAATTATTCCAATCTAACCCCACTCTTTAATTAATTTTCTGTTAAAACGAAGTAGGCATTCACATGTTGTGTCAATAGAGAGCGACAGGTGGATGTCACTCTAAGATGACATTGTATTTGTATAAAGAAACAAGAATTTCCCTCTAGTAAGTATATACAGAAAGAGACAATAAGATCTGTCTACTGTGAGAAAGGAGAGTCTCCCTTGACGGTGAGCATTATGTCTCGACAGACTGAGATGAGCTGATCACACTACGAGGGCAAGTCAGGCGGTGGCATTGTTCGTCAGCCCAGACGGCGCAGATATGTCTGAACAGTTGCCTTATAATCCTCACTGGGCATTGACTGGTGTCCAACACTTTTGCTCTCCGCTAGCTCCCTCCTCCTCCTCCTCCTCCTCCTCCTCCCCCTTCTTTTCCTCCCCCTCCTTTTCCTCCACCCTCCTGTTCCTTTTCCTCCACCCTCCTCTTCCCTTCCACTCCACCTCCTCTTTCCCCTTCTCCACAGCAAACTCATTACCATAATCCACCCAATTAAGCAGCACAGGAACTGCCATACTAGGAATGGCTTTCACAAGAGGGAATTCTTTTGTATCTACCATTTATCAAACAAAATACCTGCTATTAAATAACAGGATCTTAACCATTGAGATAAAAAAATATGTATCTTGTACATTAAGTCCCTGAAGTTATCATAATTATTTCCCCTCAGGCTGGAATGGAAGTCATTTAGGAGAAATTTGATATGTAAGTTTTAATCTAAGCTCATCTGCCTGTTGAGAGTTGTGGTGGTGGAAGTATAATGCAGAGTCTACCATGATGAGATGATAGGCTGATGCTTTGTTGATGCACACAGCTTGCTCGGTTGATGTACTCTATCCATGTATTGATATGGCAATATTGCACGGAGGCGGCATCGGGTAACATTACACACCTATTTAGACTCTCATTAAAAAGTATGAATTCTTCAATGAAAAATAACATTGATCAACCTGATGTTGATGGAAACTATTTTTTCTCTTTTTTGGAAGTCTACTCTGGCAATCTAACATATTCAGTGTGACTTATCCACAGAATTAGATAACAAATTATCTAATGTCTATTTGGCGCATACTGGTGATAATGACATTAACAGCTGTGCAATGAAGTACTTAAATAATCATTTTCAAATATTGACTAGTGCAAAAACACATGAAATAGATATAACCAGGTCAAATGTCTGCCAACTGTGCCCCCCCAGAGACAGTCCTGATTTGATACAGCAACAAATATATAGTGTACTGATGAAATAATACGGCTTTCAACTCCAGCCATATTCAACTCCAGCCATATACACATTTATAAACCCATACAAAAGCACATATATGTAACATTATTGTCACTATGTATGTTCATTATGTTCCTGGTTGTGCATTTCTCTTTAGCAGACATCACATATTAGCAGACACCGAGATGGACTGTTCCTATTTACAAGCTAATGTTGATACCATTCTTCGTGTTGTATCATGGAGCATCCTTGGCTGTGGTCACAAAGTACCAGGAGAATCTGCAAAGTGCAGCATACTTGCGTGGCACTGAAGCCCTGCATCAGCAGCCTGGCCGCCAGAGAAGCTCAACCCTGTTGCTGCCATATGGCAGCTCTCTCACTGCTGAATCAATTGCAAAAGGCTAACACCAAGTAATCAGCTGGCCGTTTTCTATGGGTTGGAGACTAGCACTATGTTTATGATGGCGGCCTTTAACATGAAGTCAGCCATTTTCTCATTGATTGATGAGGGAAGGGGTCGGTGTGTGGAGTGGGTCTGGGCACATTGTGGAGCAAATTATCTCTCAGACCCAGGTGACAGATAGGCGGAGGGACCAGAAAGCCTAGACAAATCACCCTGTGCAACCCTGGCACCACCATCAAGACTCTGCCTCCTCACTCCACAACATCCATCAACAGCCTAGCAAATGCATTCTGGGACATTGAGTGTTTGGTGTGTTCCCAATCCAAGTTTGATTCTATGGTGGATCAAGGTGACAAATTACAGAGATTTTACCAGCTACTACAAAACATGGCTGGGATTTGTGTCAATTGCTTCTGTGATCAACGTTTATGATCCCATTAAAGATTTATGAATCTTGAACATTCATACACAAGTCAAGAGGCTAAAATAAGCTCTTAGTTTATCTGATATTTGTTTTATAACACTCATATTTTCATTATTTATTGTTTACTGAATGATTAATGACCAATGTACAATTGATTTTTTAATGTGATGATTAGACAGGTTTATAAGTTCAGAGGCTGAGAGGTGCTTTTCAGATAACAGTTGGGACCTTGAAATCAATGAAATAGTTTTAGTGTTGACATAGCAGAAAAAATTTATATGAGAGGTTTATCACCCTGGTGTGGACATTTATGATTGCATATTTGTCAGGTGTTATCCTGTTACCATGGCGATTTGGCACATGTGGAACATGTCCAGATGGTGATCATTGTTAGTGCTGGGTTACAGGCTCCTAACATGTAGTGACACCTGGTGGTTACTTTATATACATATATATGCATTGTAAGAATATCAAAGGTGAATGATCCATATCAATACGAATGTCTGGTATATAAAATTACTCAAGAAAATATTATGGTTTCAAGAATCTATAATCTCTCATTTCATTTGAAAGAAATTCTAGCACATTATAATTTAGCCAGAAGCATAACCAATTTTTTCTGGGAATATTTCTGGTAATTTTGTTAGGTTTTGATCTCAGCATGCATGTGTGGTGACACTGCTTTGTGATGTGGGAGGAAATGTGAAGGATGGCCATATTATTGCTATGACAGCACAGTCTCCTTCCATGTGTCATCTCCACCGTTCTCACTATCAGGCACGGTCTCACTCTCAGGCACACGGGACTGGCACCCAGGCAGGGGTTCCCGTTTTCACATCCTAATCGTCACGAAATCTCTCGACTCTTCACATTGACAAGTTAATACGTAATGGAATGTGTGCAAACTATGATATCAAACATAACTGGATAACATTACTTTTATACTGTTCCAACCTGATAAGCAAAACCTCCTCTCTCCCCAAGCCATTTCAGATATTAGAGATCTCCATCTTTCCGCTCTTATCATCTCGCTGATTCAATCCCCGGCAATAAGCAGCCAGTGCAGACATCTTTTGAAGTGGTGAGCGGCTTTGATGGCAGACAGGAACAAGTAGAAAGGCTGGTGGTGTAGGCAGGGAAAGCTGGTGGACTACTCTGATAGACAGCACGCTCCCGAGGCACTCACCCAGGAAAGGTAAACATGCCATGCCGTAGGTGCTGCTGCGTGACAATGACCTGCTGCCGAAGCCCTAATCCATTTGCATCTTGTGTCTCCTCTCTGTCAGGCTATTACACATACACAGCCACTAGCAGGCCTATTACATAGCACTCCCGCCCTGACAAATTCCAACCAATCTACATGCCTTATTAGATATCATAATTATTTCATGCCGACCAGGCTAGATGGGCCTGTACCGAATACAGTTAGAGCAGCAATTGGCACAGGCCCCAATGTCTCCCATCTATGCCATAACTGTGACAAATGGGCGAGTCCCAAAGTATCTTAGCCATCAGGCCCTTCATCTAAGACCTGGATGAGTGTCACTGTGCAGTACATATGCATACACACACAGGCATTCTACACAAACTATCATTACAACACAACTAGTACCATTTAAAAAAATGTCAACATGAGTAAAGTGCGAACAGAGTTGTGCTAATGTACACTTTGTGGATCTTAAGATCGCATGGTTTGTGAGTGGGGGAGCTCCATCATAGGTTGGTGGAAGATGCATGTAGTTGCTTCTGACCTATAACCTTTCCCAGCAAAGAAAACATAGCTCAGAATCTGGTTGAGAATCGCCACTGCTAGGTGGCCTTTCCTCAATGCCTGAAATCAAATCGATCATGGAAATGACAAAATTCCATGATTCAATCACCCAATTCATTATTAATCACTTTACTTTCTCCAATTCCACTCGATTTGATCAGCATATATCCTTTTGATTTCATTTATCCAGTTTGTTTTTTGTCGTGACATCACATTCGGTTCCCACAAAACCACCACAATTGTGTTTTCACTAAATGACTAATACTTCGCTTGATATTTTTTTGCAATTATGCAAAAAAAAATATAATAGAAAGTTCAAATCAGTGGTTGGGAAAGAATTGGAACTTATATAATACACTAGATGACTTCAAACAAAATACAGGGGTTTTTTTTTCTCTAAAAAAGGAGAGACCATTACCACAGAAGGATCTGAGGATGAATTGGCAAGATCTTTGTTAAGGGGTACACGACCTTTGCCCTCCTCACTCACACTTAACCACCCTCCTTTCAATATCAAATAGCAAAGAGCATGTTCACTTAAAACACACACCCCTCAAAGACCAAACAGTAAAAAAATAATAAAGAAAAGCAATCCAAACCAGTCTATTGTGGAAGGTCAAGTTTGACAAAAAGTTTGTGGTTAGTTATGGTGTGTGAAGTCTAATAGCTGATCTGTTTAGGCTGTACTTGTTGACTGGAGTGGATCGTGGGATGTGTCAACTGCCAACTGACCAAGCCATGCCAAGCATTCACAGTGGAGATGCAGCAGTGCCATGAAATTTCAGTTCTTGCTATTATCTCCCCACTTTGATCTCCTGCCAGATTCTCTCCAAACTAAACACCCCTATTTGCCAAGTGCTAACTTTATCCATCCCTTTATCTCTCACTGAACTATGACATTTTTCATGACAGTTTCCCATCACTGATGTACATCTTCTAAATTTAGAGCTGCATGTTTACGACTTGTATTATTGGTTGTGCCCTTTTCCCATGTCCTTGATCACTGCTGATCACTGTTTCTTGGTAAATCACCTGTATCTATGTGGTGTCATCTGGAGGTGATTTCAAATAATGTCAATGATAGAAATAACATATCATCACGTTGAGAAGCCAAGACAGTCAAAGTAGCCCAAATAGATGACTTTCTAAACTGTTGAGGAGAGGTGTGAACTGCCGTTAGGTCACCAGAGGGCACCATGCCCTCAACAGATGGCACCACATGTCTCCCATAAGTCTTTACCTTGTGTAAGAATAAAGATATATTTTATCTGGGTTTTCCTCAGTATCTCCTTGCAAGAGTTTCAATCCAAGCAGAAAGCTTTTTTTATGAGACAATAATAACATTGGAAGGAGACAGATGTTAATTTTATGTCCAAATTGTGAAAGCAGAGAATGAATGGGGAACCAATGGCATGGGGTCAAGGGGTCAGGAGCAAACAGGGTCAAAATCAAACACAGATGAGACTGGCATTAACACAAGTCTCAGGTTCCTTGTGCACATCACCTCCCACTATTAGACTATTATCATGTAAAATATACATCATCATGATCAAATAAACATTATAATTGTGATAATAGTCTTCTTCACATAACATACACTTATACATTGTTGACGATCATAACCATTGCATTCACCATTCTAGACTCTAGTAACTCAATCTTTCATGATATCATTTCCATAAAAAGCTGCAAATACAAACCACAATATATGTCCCTGCAAATCTTGATATTTCCAAACCTGCTGTAGTAAACATCATGGTCAAATGTTCATGTCATCAGTTTGTGAGCTGTCAATCATGTGGATATGATCATTTTGAAAATAGATTATGAAACCTCAGACAACCTCAACATCACTCATCAGTGCCATGATAAATCTATAATTTCATTTAAGAATGAGACAAATAACAATTTAATAGCTGAGACCATAAGATCCAAGTAGCAAGCGAGAGCATATCTGTCAAGTATATAACATGGTGTCTCGAAAAAGGTTCCTGCCGACTTGCCAAATGGCCAATAGGCATCGACCACCTCAGGCCTCCAAGTTAAATGGATTCACCAATCTTCACTATGGCCATAATGTGTTTGTAATATCTGTAGGGTTCTGAATAACTCAACTATAAGCCAGTTAATGTAGAATTTCAGTCATCTCACCTGTATTTTGCCTGTCAGCTCTATTTCCATTTTCTATGTGGTACAAAATGTTTTGGACTTTTCAGAGATTTTAAATTGTGTAAATCTTTAAATATTGGAATATATGTATATTTGTTTATGATTTGAACAACTTCATTGTGAAAAACTATTTTGATACTTTATGCAAAATCTACTATATGAATGCATAAGAAACATATTTTCAACAGCACAGTATTCTTTTGACAGTTACAGCCCCCTCCATCAAGAAAGGACCCTCACAGCATATAAAACATAGGCATCAGAGATGCATCAACCCTCAGCCCTGGTAACTCATTGCACAACATTCGCTCCACACAATATTTGTGAACAAAACGTCACTGCACCAAGGCAAATTGATGCAGGGGTAAAAAACCCATAAAATCTACTTCCTTTGATAGCTCAGGTGTGTCAAGTATCATGAAACTCATCATTTACTCTAGAATTATTGATATGGGCCTGTGACCTTGAAAAGCAGGTTAAGGTCACCGTCCATCAAACTCATCTGGAGTCTTCCCAGATTCTTATGTGTGTCAATTTTCATGAAGCTGCCATCATTTGTTCTTAAGTTATCACGATGACAAGGATGATTTCACATAATTGTCCCTGTGACCTTGAAATCAGGTGAAGGTCATGATCCATCAAGAGAAGTCTGAGGTCTTCACCAGATGCTTGTGTGTGTCAAATCTCATAAAGCTGCCATCATTCGTTCTTGAGTTATTGCGATTCTTGGGATTTCACATAATTGTCCCTGTGACCTTGAAAAATAGGTCAAGGTCGCCGTCCACCGAACTAGTCCGAGGTTTTCACCAGATGCTTATGCGTGTAAAGTTTCATGAAGCTGCCATCATTTGTTCTTTAGTTATCACGATGACAAGGATGATTTCACATAATTATCCCTGTGACCTTGAAAAGTAGGTGAAGGTCATGTTTCAAAGAAAAAATTCTGAGGTCTTCACCAGATGCTTGTGTGTGTCAAATCTCATAAAGCTGCCATCATTCGTTCTTGAGTTATTGCGATTCTTGGGATTTCACGTAATTGTCCCTGTGACCTTGAAAAATAGGTCAAGGTCGCTGTCCACCGAACTAGTCCAAGGTTTTCACCAGATGCTTATGCGTGTAAAGTTTCATGAAGCTGCCATCATTTGTTCTTAAGTTATCACGATGACAAGGATGATTTCACATAATTGTCCCTGTGACCTTGAAATCAGGTGAAGGTCATATTCCATCAAGAGAAGTCTGAGGTCTTCACCAGATGCTTGTGTGTGTCAAATCTCATAAAGCTGCCATCATTCGTTCTTGAGTTATTGCGATTCTTGGGATTTCACATAATTGTCCGTGACCTTGAAAAATAGGTCAAGGTCGCTGTCCACCGAACTAGTCCGAGGTTTTCACCAGATGCTTTTGTGTGTCAAGTTTCATGAAGCTGCCATCATTTGTTCTCGAGTTATCGCGATGACAAGATGATTTCACATAATTGTCCCTGTGACCTTGAAAAGTAGGTGAAGGTCATGTTTCATAGAAAAAATCCTGAGGTCTTCACCAGATACTTATGTGTGGCAAATCTAATAAAGCTACCATTATTCGTTCTTGAGTTATTGTGATTCTTGGGATTTCACATAATTGTCCCTGTGACCTTGAAAAATAGGTCAAGGTCGCCGTCCATCGAACTCGTCCGAGGTTTTCACCAGATGCATATGTGTGTCAAGTTTCATGAAGCTGCCATCATTTGTTCTCGAGTTATCGCGATGACAAGATGATTTCACATAATTGTCCCTGTGACCTTGAAAAGTCGGTGAAGGTCATGTTTCATATAAAAATTCTGAGGGCTTCACCAGATACTTATGTGTGTCAAATCTCATAAAGCTACCATTATTCGTTCTTGAGTTATTGTGATTCTTGGGATTTCACATAATTGTTCCTGTGACCTTGAAAAATAGGTCAAGGTCGCCGTCCATCGAACTCGTCCGAGGTTTTCACCAGATGCATATGTGTGTCAAGTTTCATGAAGCTGCCATCATTTGTTCTTGAGTTATCGCGATGACAAGGATGTTCGCTACAGACATACATACATACATACATACATACATACATACATACAGACATACATACATACATACATACATACATACATACCCACGCCAGGAGTACTGCAATACCCTCAGCCTGATTACATCAGGGGCTGAGGGTAAAAAGGTTCATAAGGGAAGGTTACAGTCAAAGTATTATTTAATTTTCAAAGGTTCCTTGTAAGCCAAATGGTATCTACAATATAACCTATATATCATCACTTTGATGTTAAAATTCAGTGGAAATATAAAAAACAATATGTTTAGAAACCTCTGGCTAAACTTTTCTCGCCCCCATCGCCTCTGCTATATCATTTACAGGTGAACCTGTGCAGGGAAAGTGTTGTACCTCAGCCCACTCTATATACTTGTAGTGGTCAACAGAGAGGCAGCCTTTAGATAGGAACATGTAAATCATACTTGAAGGAAGAGGTTTGATAGAGTACAAGCATGTGCTCATCCATCAAGTCATATTGACAAGGCTGGCCACTCTACTTCACCCAGCATTCCTGCCATTTTACTGCCCACCTTCCTCTCTCATCATTACTAACATCACCACCCTAAAATATACTCCCACACCCTTGCAATATTCACCCATCTTACTGACATTAATTCATCAACACCACTGGAACAATTCACATACCTAGCTCAAAGATGTTGTCTCCCAAAACCATTAGATGCAGCTAATGATTACAAAAAGCTCTTGTTGAGTCAGTTCATGGGTAAAATGAACTTTTTTTTGTTTGTCATTGAACAGGTTAAGATAGCTCAAGTAATAAAATTTCTACTTGAAATGAGAAACAGTTTAACTTATTAAAAGCATCCCCAGCCTTGCATGTTTAAATTCCTGTACATCACAGGTGTTCAACTTTCAACAGTTGACCTCCAAGTGTCGGGTCAGTGAGCCCCTTCAAACTCCCACCGTTCAGCAGTCCCCACCCTCGGCAACTAGCTTCATTGCCTCCATATAATATTCTCATTCACCTTAATTGTCCACACCAAAATTTAATAGATTCCTATTCTTTGCAATAAACAGTGTGAGTGATAAACTACAATGTTACATTTTATCCCTTTAGTTTTTCATTCATTTCTTTTTGTCTTCTTCATACCTTTGAATGAATACCTGATCTAACACAATCTATATTATACAGAAAATAATCATCTCCTGTTTCCAGAAATGATTAACTGCTAAGGAATCCTTTCATCATATGGTGGATCTCACTGCTCAGGCCCCAAGGTCACTGATGCCCTGGAGGTCACTGAACACAGTTTTCAAGCCTAACTGTCATCAATTTCTCCTATCTGTAGCCTCCATTGTCAAGCTGCCAATTGCCTGTACATTTCCTGAATAGAACCCACTCACCACGAGAAATCTACACCTTATCAAAATACCTGGGCTTTGAAAGCCTGTCTGCCATCACTGATCTTATAACTTGATCAAATACACTTTGATGTATGACTTGTATACTCTCTGAGTATAGAAAAACTAAAAGCTCAATTCTGTAGAGCCTGCAAATGAGCTGCAACATGGAAAAATCTTCTCCACCCTTTCAAACACGCTCTTTGTGTAAAAGTAAAAAACCTTCTGTAACACAGACACGAAAAAATCACTTCCACACAAAGTTATGAAAATATTTCACGACTATACAGTCTCCTATGTCAGGTACAACATGAAAGTTAGGCATAAAAACATGCACTTGATATCTGGAGATGGCAAAGGACTAGTGTATGGTGCCCCATTTTGTTGGAGGGCAAGATTTCAGTTTCAACACCAGATTCTCATGTGTTTCATACTGGCATCAAAAAACATTACGAAAATCACATCATCACAGTGAAATACGTCTCCCAAATAATATATGATAATATATTACCCAATAAAAAACTTTTATCAGGCAGTGTAAAACGACACTGCATGATGGGTGTATAGTTTATACATACAACAACTTACTAGGTGTTTTGTGCCCGGTGGAGCTGACCTACTTTCTGGCTGGCTGTGTCTGTTTCGTCTCCAATTCTGTGATGGTAACCTCAGCTCACCCAACCTTTATCTGCCGCTCTCACACTGCAAAACCCCTAATCACCGCACCCAGGCCTCAGTGAGTCCTCCTCGGCATCCACATTTAACACCTCCCTATCTCAACGGCCACCATTTTGCCTGGATCCCTAGCGCTGTGCAGCCATGATGGCAGCGGTGGTGGTTCGTTCAGTGGCGTCTTTTCTGCCAACCTCACAAGGGAAGTGGTACAGAGGAAGTCAGCTCTGTCACTGACACCACTCCGCCAGCTGTCTCAGGTCAAAGGTCAGATACCCTACACCCTGCTACATTACTCACGGCAAAACAACACTCTCCAAGAAGTAGTGGCAATCAATGCATCTTCCTCTCTAGATATGTCTGGGAGAGTGCCAAAAAACATACCACTTGGGGAAGCAGCCACTACAAGCTACTGTGCTGGCGGGCTCCAGTCTCAAGCATCCATGCTTTGATAAGGTGAAATCAATATTGTGTAAAATCATAGACAGGGTGACTGAGTGTGTCACCAACTGGCTGACCTGATCCCAAAGGTTAAGGTCATTGTGGGAAGATTATTTTAATGATAATATTTCTTAGTAACTTGAAATCTATGAAAACAGTGATGAAGTTAAAGTGCACCAAATACTATAGTGCAATATCTGAAACATTTCCTGCTGGGAGATGTAATTATCCATAATTGGAAGAGTGTTGCATTATGGATCTCATTGTGGTGATGATAGCATTCTGGGTAATGAGGAGCATCTTATGACAATTAGCAACTTAACAGGAATAGTAACTATTATATATTTATGTCTTGACATCCTTCAAATTTTGGTCAATCAGAAGATGATATTTTCAGTGGTACACTGGGAAACTACTGAGACAGCCGTTGCCATTAGAAGAATGTTGTCTGGTGACCAGAGTGTTATTGTGACATTTGTGAGATTGTGCCATCTAACTGACCAACCATTTATAATTGTCAGAAATGGTGAGCTTCATGTGGAGAAAGCCACTAATTATGCCAGACAGGTCCTTCTTTACTTTCCCACCATTCTTTGTCAAGCACTGGCATTTCAACACACCCACTGACCTCCAATCTGCCGGTCCTGATATTTTCCCTGTGGAGAATTAGTCGACTAGAAATGCCCTTGATTTTCTTCAAGCGCGGCAGTCTCACGAACATCCATTCTTGTTACGCTTGACACGCAGGGTCTGTACACTGGTTGTTATGACAGTTATATTTGCTCCAACATAGAATTTATCAATATCAGCATCACATGAGCTTGCCTGGTATTTTATCATGATGGGGTAACCACTTCCCACCCCCTGATGGATGGCAGAAACCATTGAGATGATGATGTGTACACATCTGTCTCCGTCTACACATCATCTCTGCATTTCATCCAGCATCTTATTTGCATACATCTGATCCTATCCTGCCTACCACAATTATGCAAGCTCACAAACTGGTCTCAAAGCACAAACATTCATGTTGAAATCTATCTTATAATTCTCAGACATCTTTCATAAATTATGATGAATCCAACTAGTTTTTTTTTCTCACTTTTTTCACAGAATACACTGCTTCTCACACGAAGATAAACCTGCACACAATATAAACCTTTCTGAGCCTATATATTTTGCATCACCCAGTGTTGGTGGATGTCTACATGTATCGCTTCACACTAACTCAAGTGCCTATGTTCACCTGTCTTCCCATCTCATCCCACCTATCATCACCCTCCTCTGGCCCCACCTGGCACCCCAATCAAATAATACCCCACATAGTGCCCCCCCCCCCCCTCTAACCTACACTTTGTTCCACTTGGTCCCCAATGTTTTCAATCTATATCATTCTATATCATATATATATATATATATATATATATATATATTTATATATATATTTTTTTTTAAATGACAGAGAAATGACTTTTCTGACTTACTTTTCTACCATCACTGGTAATGTGATGATTATGCGCCTGCGTGGGCGCTATGGTAACGACGGGCGGAGACGACTGGTTGGTCGTGTAGACCAGTGGAGGTGCAACTACTCGCTTTGGCGTCGGTGCGCGTGGACTAGTAGAAGATGATGCAGGGGACGGTTCTCTCACAGACTCCCGAGAAGATATCGGTTGATCTAAAAATACAAAACAGTGTGATAATGATCAATTTAGAATTAAAAGTACTAAAACATCTATAAGCTTAAAAAAAGATTTTTTTAAATATTTCAACATCTTACATGAACTCTTTGGCTCTAAGTGTTAATTATATATCTAATGAAATAACTATTTTGATAATTGTAAGATGCAAGTGAGTTGTTTGCTTGTTGTCATGGTATGCAAGAGTTACAATCAATATTAACATTCATATACAAGTTAAATAGAATAAATGCCACATGTTAGTGATAAACCACATCATAAAGATGACAACATAAAATTCCCCTCAAATTGCATGTATCATTTTAGCTTCAACAATTACCAAGAGCAAAATGCTGATATCTCCTGCAAAATACCCAATATTACAAATAAAGGGCCAGAAAAAAATAATTCTGCTCCGCATGAACAAAATGAACATTTATAAACCTGACCACTGTCGGATCATGGCTATCCTCATTGTGCTCCCGAGGTCAGACTTGGTTCACTCCCAACAACTTGGGACTCATCCAATACCATACAAAATGCATACCTTGGCAGGTGCTAGCAACACTATGGTATGCATTGTGTACACAGGACCTTCTCTTATGTGCTTTACATATATTTTTTTCCTACCATACGCATATGTCTATATTTTATGACTGACATGGCATGACAAGATGACTTTTTATTCGACTTTATTGGTCTAACCTGAGCACCTGACTCAAATAAACAGAGCCTTAGGCAGGCCACAAACAAGGTTACGATACTAATTCAATTGATCTCCTCACTCGAACTGGACTGGTCCTGTTAAATTGGTAATCAATGTGACTCAGGATTTGGACTTATGGAAGTTTTGCCTTTAAAACTTAAATTTGAGCTTGCCGTTGACCTCTGAAGTGCTGCCACCATTCATAAGAATCGCCTGAAGCAATAACTCCACACTGCATCGGAATTGTTTGACGTCATTGTTTCATTCATATTTGGTCGAACAATTGCTTTAAAATATATGCACTGTTGGAGCAAAGAGAGACATTATCACAGATTACAGGTGGAAAGGACATAGATAGGACAAATGAGCACACATTAGTGATTGGCAATAGATCAATGAATCACATTTATAAACCCCAGGATAATACAGAAAATGTAGATGGTTAAATAGTCTCAATAGCACCTTCCACGCTTTTCAGACAATCATGTATGAATTGACCACTGCCTCTGTAGCAGAGGATTGCGTGTCAGGAGGTCATAGAGCATCTTTATTGCCTCCTAGTGACAGCCTCACTATGACCAGTGCCGCCATCTATCCTCCCACAACCCATCAGTTTCAAACACCTTCCACCAGCCTTGAAGATTACGCTGTGCATTCTTGATACCTCAAGCCACGCAATGATCTTGGTCCTGTGTCCTTGTCACTGCAGCCTTTTTCCTCTATCCTCAGCCGAGAATTCTGCAGCACCCAGCGTGGCCACTGTGCAGGACTTGCACGCGAGCCCTATAACGGTGGTGTTTGTCCAGGTCTGAGAGGCTGCGATTAGCTTTCAGACATGTCTCCCCATTGTCTGCTTAGGGAGATGCAGGCAGCAGCCAGGTCTGTGACAGATCCGCATAATGCCTGCAGGCATGACAGCCCTCAAACCACCTGACGATCTACAACAGCCTCCGTACTCACTACTCACGCCACTCTTGTTAACTCCATTTAACGTGCTTATGTGGTGAACTTATTAAAGATCAAATCTTTTATCATATACAAATACAAATTTAATATATATATATATATATATATAGTGTCTGCCATTGTAACCTATTATGAATTATATATGTGTCTTTACCTCCCTACTAGTCATTGTAACTGAATATGATTTATGCATTGCTATCAGCCACTTTCACAGGATATCAATTATCTAGTAAAGTCTGAATATGGAATAGAGATGGACCGGCTGACACATTCAATCTATTTGCACAATGATGATCAGCTCTACTATAATTCCAGTACACATGTGTACAGCACTCTGATCATGATGATACAGTCATTACACTTGTTGAAATATTCCATACATAAATGTGATTGTGGCAATCATGACTAAATTATAATGATACCCTGACATTTTGCATCCACATTTATTTATGTCATAATGCACTTTATATGTTGTAATTTTGATCATTAGCAGATATCCATGCCATTCAAATAGGTCTTTGATATTTATACGTCATGACTAATCTAACTCTGAATTTAGGTTCCTTTTGTGAGGCCAATCTTTCTATGTCCATAATACATGTAATATGGCATAACTTGTTAAAAAGAAGACTTCAATATTATATTCATCCATCATCCAAGTGTCCTTCTCTTTTGTATTGTTTCATAAGTATTTTTTCTTTATTTAGGCCAAAGCTTTGATCTATAGACCCCAATTGGACCTGAACAATGATATCAGGAACGCAAGATATCAATTAAGATGAATGCAGACAAATATGTCTGGACCTGACAGAGCAAAATATTTCAATGATATTTTATTACATGTGACACTGTGGCATGTTACAGAGTTGACAACAATCCCCCCATTATTTCCTCAGCAAGTTTGTATCTCCCCCGGTGTGATTCGACAGACCATGCACCCTAAACCACCCCTTGTCATCAAGGCTCAAGGCAGAAATCAGCTCATGTCATCTGTGGACATATCTCCTGTCGTATTTTGAATATATGATCCTTTCCAGTAACACAGTTTTTGTCTGAGGTAAAAAAGGCAGATCCTCAAGATTTGCTGGACGACTATTGCAGTCTGGACAGTATGTGTCTGAGTTTGTGATCTTCAGACAAAGAGGAGGTGAAATGCAATTCAAAGTGCAGGATTTGGCAAAGCGTTTTGTGACTTTCGAACTCATCTGTGTGTACATTGTTACATATCTAAGCATCAGATGTCAACCCTGTTGATCAACAAACATTGTCATGTGAATATTTATCTTTAACTCCTGACATTTCTCCGCAAAGAAGAGAAATCCAAAGGAATGCCTTCAACTTGACTTGTATGGTTACTCTTGTGAAGACATTTTAAATTCAATATATCAATTTGCTTTATCTATTCAGTTTCATGAAAATTAATATTCATGGGAAAATAAGTAATTTAGAACCTAATGTTGAGAGAAAGAGGGTGGAGAGAGATAGAGACAAAGAGAGACAGAGAGAAATATTAATGCACTCAAATTTTCATTCACAATCAAAAATATAAGGCAAGTTTCAACATTAACTGGATACCAGATGTTGACTCGCAATGTGGCATGTTCAACGAAGCCCTACTGTATCTATCCACTGGTCGAGACACTTAATACAGCTTGATGTAGATATGATCAATAGACAGTTGTATACATATGACACCATTAGGCTGTGTGGTATTGATCATCTGTGCATCACACCTCGCATCCTGCTGCTGCTGCTGCTGCTGCTGCTGCTGCTGCGAGTGGACATTAGAGAGAGGTGTGTACAAACAATCACACTCTATCCATGTCACTGCCGGGGGCACGTCAGCCTTCACACCTCACATGATATACCACCACACTCCATACTTTGTTTTGATTACTCATCCAATTTGCTCTCCATTTCATTAAACTATAACCATGTTTTCGAGGGTCATCTCATTAAAATAATTAAGGATCCTTTCGATCAAATTTCTGATTATAAATGGATGATGCCTAAAATAGTCCTCCCAAGGTATTTTTAACTTTCCTTTGAAGACTTCCATATTTATCACAATCATGATGCATTATCTACCCTAGAATATTCCAATATTTAAACAAATAACAACAAAAACAGAGAAGGTAGACTATGCGCTATTTTAACCTCCTTCAATAACACTTCAATGTTTGTAAACTGATAATAGACGGCAGTTTGTTGTCTACATACAATTGCCTAAAACCTTTTTTTTCCTCCCTCCACATTTTTTTGGTGTGTGAGAGAGAAGTGAGCAAAATATTTGCAGAAGGTTTTAGTCATGCCACAAGGCCTCTGTATTTGGTGTGTCATTCAACCAGCACATCACCTGAACTGTCCTAGTGAATGCCTTGGTGGTGTAATGGCAGCGGGCATTGTGGAGGTGCGCCCTCTGGCGACATGGTATATTCACTTCTCTACATTGACCCACAACACCACACACAATACCATACACACACAACATTATTTTGTAGTAGTATGTTTTTTTTGTGTTGTTTGACTGAGTGTGTAGTTTGGTTAATGCAATTCTACACAAAGCACTGCCGGTAACTTGATAAATTTTTCAATAAATGAATTCTAACACCCTCAATTATAAATATATTTATATACTTTCAATTTTTTGGGGTAAATTGCAAACAATTATATGTTCACCTTGCATACACCCAACACAAAATATGAATATTTCATTATCTGCCACACAAATAGTTATTTCTATCTGCAAATTGTATTATTTTCATTTAACAGCAACACTAAAACTGATTATGATCACCAGCCAAATGCTTATAATGGCACACATCAACAGAATCCACATATGAATCACTCAACCTGTACCATTGTGTCAAACATACAGTCACCAAATATACAGTATCTGTCATCATCACAATCATATATACATAGTGTGCATGACTGAATCCCATAAGCTGATATTAGAATCCACATATGAATCACTCAACCTGTACCATTGTGTCAAACATACAGTCACCAAATATACAGTATCTGTCATCATCACAATCATATATATATACATAGTGTGCATGACTGAATCCCATAAGCTGATATTAGATAATAAATTTATCCCAAATCATTAAGATATGTCCCAAAATTTGTTGAAAGCACCTACCTAAGTCTTCCTATATTTATGTGCAAGTAGAATGGCCTAATTTTGTGTGGTTAAAAGGTCTGACCAACATCAATGATGCCCCCTGGTGGCGACTGTTATGACCTGGGGCTGCTTGTATCAGCACTAAATAACACAGGTATATTTAGGTGGGTTTGTGTAAATCATATTTCAAGTGGTCAATCCCTTTGCTGTACGAAGCACTTCCAAGTGTATGGTCTCACCCATTCATTTTGATTCTCCACCACTTAAATACAGAACCAAAACCAAAACCATCCCAATTGGAATACAATACCTTTAAAGATAACAAAATCATTAATTAAGCAGCAAAGTTCTAGCAACAACATTATAAACCCCTTCATCAGTTATAAAGCAGACCCCCCCCCCCCCCCCCTTGACTTGCCTGGAGATTGAGGCAATAATGACTGCTGTCCACATCCCCCATGCCCACACACTGTCACCTGCGTGTGGCCACCATTGTCTATTCATTAGCCTCCCTGATTACAAGACAAACATGTGAGTGCATTAACACACAACAGGACGGCTCCATCACCTGGCATTGTGTGCATATCCAACCCCTCAACCACCAGCCTATAATCATTTGTCTTATTCTCTTAAATCTATATTGCTTAATTTCACTTAGTTGAGTAAGCTTTCATTTCACTTAGTTGAGTAAGCTTTCATTTCACTCACATCTCCTACGCTCACATCTCTTACGTAAATCCAAACACCAAACATCATGTTGTGTCTCTGACAGAGATATCTTGTTCACAAAAGTGAAATAATTCTTACAAAAAAATATCTCTCTCTATCTAACAAAAAAAGAAAGAAAAAAAAACCACCCTTTAATCTGGCTATTCTAACAGTATCTTACAGAAAACGGCTATACCTTCTGTGTGTATGTATTCAGGTAAAACAATGTGGAAGAGCTTCTATGAATGTCAGTTTGGTGTGGCATAAAGCTGGCTTGTGTGATTGTAAATGTTTACTGGGAGGAGGAGGGAGTGAGCTTATTTATAGGAATCGTGACCAACCCTGTCTGTATAACCCGCTCAACATAGGCAGGTGTACAACATGCAATCTCAAACAGATCAAAGACATTGTCCCAGCCTACCTTTTCCCACGATAGCTTTAATGTCCATTTGCTATTTTCATTTTACCAAATTTACAGCCAATGTCAGTCTGTGCTCGGGGATATCATCTGGGTGACTCAATGCAATGGACTTTTCCTGTGTTATTTTATTTTATATTTTTCTTTCTCAAGTTCTTCAAATGGTTATCAGCTCTCTAATACTGAACAGGCTTATTATCCTCGCGGGTGTCTATCTGAATTTCTTTGGTAAAGTAGTATACTGCCTTCTGATATAAATCACATTAACCTTTTCTTGCCTTTGGGATAAAAGATGTGACGTATCTATCCTTCACGGTCACTGCTTAACTACATACTACCTGTTGTTGTCCTTCCAATCTTAAGCCAAATGCTACAGCAATCTAAAACAGTCATTGCATATGAAAAAAAAAGCCCCCTAGTATTTACAATAAACATATAATTATTTCGTTTACTACCACTTGGCCTGCAGACTGTGTCATGTTGGTTGCCTGAATTATATTCAATTGCATTTCACTTTGATTTCTTCTTAACAGCCCCAGTGAATTACTGTGAAAGGATCGTCTTGCTTGGGAGCTTGCCAATTACACCACAAAAAAGCAAGGCTGTTACAATGATGTGTCTACGATTCATCATTTATGCTTTTCTACACTTCACACAGAGAGCGGGTAACGGTACATTAGTATGATATTACGAGCCATTACAGATCCTCACAACTCAGCCCTGTCATGTTTACAGCAAACCACTATTTGGCTGACTTTTGTTGTGTCATCAAAAGCAACATACACACACATTCAATCTGAGCCATATCAAGGAATAGAGCTCAAAAGCCATTCCATGAATTGCATTAATATGATGGCACATATAATCTGGCCTCAGATATGAGGAATCTGCTACAATATCAGACACCATCAATCATCTTCGCCTTGGTACACCTGTTTGTTTGATCAACACACCCACAATTGATCAGGATTTGTGGCAGTCCCTTTTTATCATGTTTTAACTATCATTTTTTGTCATCCGAAACCAGCATCTGTCTTTCTGCTGCAAACAATTGTCCATCTGCCTTTCGCTATGATATAACTTTGTAACATGAATAGTGCCATTAGACAGAGTGGATCATTTTACCTTTAATTACCTCAGCTGGTCAAACAATGCGAGCAGAACATCTCACGGCCATTGTTCCATATTTGCATATCCATCATGCTAGATTGGCTTACATAGGCCACCATAACAGTCATGTCTGCCAATAATGCCTTCCAGGTCCCCAGCTATTTTTGTCAACATAGCCTCCGAAATCTAATATCATTATATGGTGGTTTGGGGATCACCATCATGATAGAAATAGTTGGTATAGGCTGGTAATTATGAGCTGCAAATCTTATTAGTAGTGGAGGATTAAATCTGTGTGGTTTGGTCACATGCAGGATCATAATTCAGGCAGGCCCTGAGGACAAATAAGACTATTGATTGCCAGTGTTGTGTACAGAGGCGATCAATATGTTGTAAAACATGGCAGAGATAGCTGCCCCAAGTGGCTGCCATATCCACTGCCTCTGACCACTTCTCTGTGTACTGGAAATATAGCACAGGTCATTACTGACTGACTGCCTCGCTGACTGACCGACTGACTGACCGATGCCCTAATCACTGCCTGACTAACTTATACACTGATCACTGCCTGCCTGACTGATACACTGATCACTGCCTGCCTGACTGATACACTGATCACTGCCTGCCTGATGCACTGATCACTGCCTGCCTGACTGATACACTGATCACTGCCTGTCTGACTGATACACTGATCACTGCCTGCCTGATACACTGATCACTGCCTGCCTGTCTGATACACTTATCACTGCCTGTCTGACTGATACACTGATCACTGCCTGCCTGACTGATACACTTATCACTGCCTGTCTGACTGATACACTGATCACTGCCTGCCTGATACACTGATCACTGCCTGCCTGATACACTGATCACTGCCTGTCTGACTGATACACTGATCACTGCCTGCCTGACTGATACACTGATCACTGCCTGCCTGACTGATACACTTATCACTGCCTGTCTGAGTGATACACTTATCACTGCCTGTCTGACTGATACACTGATCACTGCCTGAATGATCACTGCCTGACTGACTGATACACTGATCACTGCCTGAATGATCACTGCCTGACTGACTGATACACTGATCACTGCCTGACTGACCACTGCCTGACTGACTGATACACTGATCACTGCCTGACTGACCATTGCCTGACTGACCACTGCCTGACTGACCACAGCCTGACTGACCACAGCCTGACTGACCACTGCCTGACTGACCACTGCCTGACTGACCACTGCCTGACTGACCACTGGACTGGCAGCACACAGACCATTGGACTGACCAAATTTTAAACACTGTACATACTAACTGCAGATAAAGCACTGGACTGGATATCGAGAGGACCCCACTGGACTTCTCACATCCTTACATTGGCAGACATTGACTTTTTGGTTGGCCTGACTCCCAACCACCAAATCATGTTAACTCATCATTGACTTGATGAAATGATATTGCATGTTTACAAAACTGCACTCACTCCCCCTGAATTAGATATGTGAGAAAATAACAAAAAAGACTGCAATATTGACAGAGTAATATTATTATTGTCATATTCCAGGGTGATGGATGATCAAGTGAATTCTCTGACCTATTCTGCATTTTTTCCCTCTCATCAGCCTTGGTTATTTAATTGGCGTCATAATCATTAGAATAATCATTCCGCGCTCTTTACACAGCTATTGTGAAATATGAGGCTACAATATTGACTGGGTGTACACTTCATAAGTTATGCATAATCTGCAAGCCATGAAGCGATATAGGGTGCACATTTCCATACACTCCTAATTAGTGAACATGTGGGCAAAATTAAATTTTAATTCACCTTTAACTGGTTCAATTTTATGTACTTTTTAATTTTGGATCCACCAATTGTGCAATTCAAACTGATTTTTCTTTGATTTCGTGGATAGAAAATATCTACAAATCACGAGAGGTTGCACTTTTGTTTTTTGACAATCATTAGTCAAATTGGCACAACACTTTTTTTCACCATTGATTTGTGGCGGAATAATGGCCTGGGGGGTGGTAACCAATACTTCACATTAGCAGATTTGCAGGCTGCACAGATCCTACATTCATGGTTCGGACTATACATATATGCAAACTGCATTCAGCCCGGGAGGTTAGGAGACATGGCAAACAGCACTGTCGATTCTGTAATGTATATTTCAAGTCTTAGCACAATAGTCAATGGTTGTTAATGCAACCCGATGATGGATTACGTCTCCTGGGCTGTGCGAGCACCACCACTTGCCTTTCAAAGTTTCATGAGCTAAATCCTAATCAGTCAAATAATCTTACGGTAATCTGCTGCCATGATCTACGAGCCTATTTCATGACTTCTGCCACTGCCATTCTGGCAGATAATACCCACGATGCATCTGGCAGTGCCCACCTCTCTCTCTCTCACTCGGCTTTCTATTTAAGCAGGTAATGGAGCCAGTTATTGTTGACTTGCACAATGATATGCTACTATAGGGAACGGAACAATGCCCTTACACGTATGCTTGCTTTAAATGCAGGTCAAGCGAATACTTGTCTGAATGCTTGTCTGTAGTAGACAGGTGCATGGGAAGAGAGGCTGGTATCTGTGCCAGGATCATTGCTTGAGGAATATTCTCACATATATTTCTTATATTCTCCTCCTTTCATCACCTCTTCCACTCACTAATTATTACCAGACATGTCAAAGTAATCATATAATTCATATAACATCATTCTATGAAAATCTGTAATTCATTATCTAGTTTGAAAGCCCTGTTATAATTTCATGCATTTGATAATTAATACAAAATCAGTTATAGATATACAGATAGTCTGAATATTATAATTTATTCACTTCAAATGTCAAAATATCAATTGTGTTGTTGTTTTTTTGTTGTTTTTCCCAGATTTTTACAAGAAATCTATTTATAATTACGGCTTTGCGTAGCTTATTCCATGAGAATCAAAAATGCATGAAAAACTGTGCTGTATTGCAAGGCAGAAGATGACACCCATTAAGGCAATCAATACCATCTGATATGTTAATTTACTAAATAAATCAGGACTGCTGCAATAGATGCACAATTTATAGGCATTTAATGTCTATTGTTGGTCACCCTAACCATTCATTATGTGCCACAAGCTTCTCACTTTGGTCCCATTTCTTCTTTTTCTTCTTCTTTTCTTCATGGCCTGACTGACACTTACTGGCACACAACCAAAGAATACACAAAATACATTTCTACGCTGATATTCTCCTGAGGGATAAACCAGAATTTTGTTCTTTCCATCCTCTCTGTGGCTAATATTTGGTTAGAAAACTGTCGTTGACAGCCTATAATTAGCTGTTACACTTCCCTTCAACACCACTGTTCACCTTTCTCAATGTAGACAATATGCTCGTAACAATCTACCTGTGTTTTCCGGGAATCTACCTGTGTTTTCCACTGCCCGTGTATACAATTAACTGGTTACAAAAAAAGTGACAGTTTGGCGAATGCCTAAATTGTGCTTACAGTGGGACGTTACTGGACAGGTTTCCTCTGCTTGGCTTTGATGTGTGGAAGTGGTGTGCGTTCAAGCTTACTCCATAATAGCACTTTAATTACAAAGCCCGCTGCAGGTGATAGGCAAGCTACACTGAGGTGTGTGCTCAATGTCCCCATCCGATAGCAATCATCATTATATCCTATTGAATTCATATCCACTAAATCATTTTACATTTCACATCTGTTATATATTGCCAGTAACATTCATTTCTAACATATATAAATATTTATTTTTATGAACCCACATAAGAAATCAGCCCCAGCCAATCGTGTAATACCTCCGGAGGGATTCAGATTTGCATGCAGAAGTGTGTATAGTATGTCGGTCTACAAGGATCAAGACACTTCAATATTGTGTTTGACTTTAATATCATGACATACACTGCTGCCATTTTAAACCTTAGAGTGGCATTGACCCAGAAAATACTAAAATATTTACCTAATGTATTGCCCCATAATGCAATATGTTGCATTTCTGGGGTTCCTCACTTCAAAGCTTTCACTGGTGGCAAAATCTCTTCTATTTTTTTTCTTCTCTAGTGCTTTCTTTTTCCTGTGTAATACCTCTCGGGCTAATTGGAGTAAAGTGCAGTCAGTTACATAAATATGCATAGCCCACAAATATTTTCTTTCTGCTGGGTGTTGGAGTATAACCAAGGGCCTCAATCAGGAATGTTACACTCCTTTGTGTTGCTATACCTGCCACTTTGCCACTTAATGCACCTCATTTTTGTACTTATTTTGTATCCATACAAATTTGTTGGCTGACCTCGGTTCTAGCAGCAGAAATAATACCACTATAACCATGAAAATACCTGCAAGGGCTGACTGACTAAAATACACAGACTTAAAAAATGAAAAAAAATAAAAATAAAAATGCCCCCAAAGAAAAACGTAGTGATTTGGATGAGATCATGACAGACCACATGTAGATGGATGTAACTGATTCTAGCGAGATCTTAGATTCTAGGTGTGGTCATATCTTCCCTCTTCATTAATCTCTGTGATTAGCGTAATTTGTGTTCCTGCCATTTCCTATTCTCTGTGTGAGTCTGTGCCCTGTGATCACAGAGTCAAAAGGTAAGGGATCAGTGACAGCCCCCAGGATGAGGAGAACAATTGCTCATTTATGTGTCACCACTGTCCTTGTTAGTGACTAATACTTATAAATTAATGATCAGGACGTTGTGGTCTCATTACTAATCATGCTGAGAGAACTGCAGGCTGTTTGTCCATCTGTGGCATTATATGTGTGTAAATCTGATATGTTCTGTCATTGCCTGATGTGTAATGTGACCAATAAACCCAGGTTCTTGTAAATAATGGGTAAGATAAACTGACCTTGTTGTGTTAGGTGCTATAAATACAAAACTAAACCTGTCAGATGACTTGGATAGTGATGTGTCACATGATGATGTTCATAACAATGAGGTCACATTCAGCAGATCACCTTAAGTGATATCAGAAGATTATAATGGCTGGACAATAATATAGCATAGTGGCAAGTGGCAGAACTCAGGAATCTGAGATCAGATGGGATGGATAATATAACAAAGTAACAGAACTCTGAAATCTGGGATCAAATATGATGGGTAATATTGGACTGTCATAGAACTCTGAGATTTGATAAAGAATGTGGTTGACAATAAAGGACTGCAATAAAATTGAGATCTGAGATCTTGTGTGAAAAATCACTACTTGGGATCTGTACTCAAGAAATCTAGCACACAATGAGATGAAAATTCACAGAGTCTGGCACCTGATACTGAATACCTTAAGACACCAGAAATGTCTGACATGAGATGCTACTGTGGGCAGACATTAATGCAACCTGGCACTCTTCACAAGCAGAACCTTCACCTGTGCCATCTATGAAGGCTACTAGGGATGCTGGCTGCAGATGCTGGCTGCGGATGCTGGATGTGATCAGAGCATGATATGTACACATGTTATTGATCCTGTCATCCTTCAGAGTGAGACATGTGCCACTAGTCATGTCGGTGTCTCTCATTTGTGACCGCCATCTTCATTTTCTCCATCTCCATCCGTTTGTCTAGATTGTGTTCAGATGTTTTGGCGATCACATGTCACATTAGTAACACCTGATGTTCCGATCATATTCTCACTACACTGTGCCTCACAAAAATGCCTTGCAATTCATTCATGCAACGAGCAAACAAATCATTCAATAAAGACTTTCAGGAAAAAAGAATCAAGTTTTCACTATTCAACGGATGATATGTCTTGTAAACATTAGAATATACAAGGCACTGCTAAAACATGATTTCATTGGTTAAGCACTGAGTATCCTTCTGATGTATTATACACCTGTATTATTTATTCAAATCAACAGGCATACACAATCTCATTTTCTACAGGATAATTTACAAGCATGTAAGATGTGGCAGAATCAATTTTCAAGCAAAACAAGAGCATCTATTGTGATCATGTAAAGTAACATGCCAAGTTTCCACATTAATGTATGGGAGAGATGAGATCTATCTGTAACCTTACACTCATAGTAAACACTGAATTTCTTTATGGGCCATAATATACTGCTGCGCATGGCAGATCTTAGGCATAACTACAAGAGATTTATGTCATTTCCCATGCCAGAATATCAAGAAACCTTCTGGCTATTAAATGTAATCAAAGCGGGGAGACAGGCAGTAGGTCACAGCATCTCATCATGGCAGTAGCCTATCTGCCACTACATCACATACACTCACAATACCCCCCTGTGGCCTGCTTATACCTTGTGAGTCACATGGCCAATGTCACACCTGTTTTTTGCTTATCACCATTATTCTATATCATATTTGAGCTTTGTGGTTTATCAAGGAAAACTCATGCCCACAACAATATCACCTATTTTGTTGCATAAAAGTGAAGGAAAAAACGGATGGATTGATGGCTAAAAAAAGCAAACAATATGTGGTTTATGGCAGTGAGGTGGTTAGGATAATAGTTAGCATGTGGAGCGTCTGTTATCAAGCTACACATGTGTCCAGTCCATACAACAAGCGGGGCATGGCTGCCTCGCTACAACAAGCAAGGCTGGCAGGATATTGTTGAAGGGAGTCGAGGCTATTGTGGAGGTCATTACTGTGCTACTACATTGTGTGTATGCACAGAATGTGACCCTATCCCTGGCACACCGAGGCCAGCATTGGCACACAGTCAACCCATGAAGCCAGGACAGCTCTTGTTCTTCTCATTTCACTGACCCCCCTCTCTTTATTTTATCGCTAGCAGATGTCTCGTTTTAATACAAAATGGACACTCACCAGTCGGTTCTTTCCCCTGTTCTCTTCTCACACTGCTCAATGCAGTGATTTGTTAATGTTATTTTTGCCGTTATTTGGTACTATCCTCAGTGCAATAAAATCCGCTGTGTCTGAACATACACGATAACTACTGTAAATTATGCAGCCTGTCAATGGCAGTGAGTGATATAATGGGAGGAATGCTCCAGCAATCAGCCCTGAATGCAGCACAGAGCTGTATGTAGTATTGATGCTAGTGCCCAATGTGGGTTGTTTGTTGTCGGGGTGGCTGAGATAGCAGTCAGACCGCACTCACCACCACCATGTGTGTGTTGTATGTACGACTGGTGGCTAGTCTCTCTATCTCCCTCTCTCCCTCTCCTGGTTGCAGTGCTGGTGTCTGGTGTCAGACGGCCCTACTCCTCACACAAAGAGAACCTGCTGCTGCACACGGTAGTAGTATGTCCGTCACTGTGGTGGCCTGGGTACACAGCCTTCCAGCATGGCTACCACAGCGATGGTGTGACCAAGCAAAGCCTAGCTACTTTCCTCACGCCTATCTAGACACAATGCATCGATCGCAGGCCTGGGCTTTCGTGGCGGACAGCGGCAATCACGCAAACCCAGAGAGCAATCAAACCATCTCTCCACGGAGCACATCCAAGTGGCCCCCTGCATCATCAATAACATAACACATCCTGCCTGGTAAGGCCCCCTACACCATGCACTATACACAAATGGCCGCCTCCACAGATGCAAAATCTGCCCCCCCAACACTTCAAGGGCTAATTTCACTTGGCAGCTGTTACTAAACCTCAAGTAAACATAGCCTACCTGTTTCACCAGAGGAGCTCAGATGCACTATTTGTAAACAGGGAAGTCTAATCATTCCTCCCTCTCTCTTGTGAGGCTAATCTGTCAGTAAATCTCCTCTTAACTGATAACATTTACCACTGCTAATATTTGAAAAACATAGCAATAGTAATAAACATTTAAGCACCAGATGATTGATGTGTAATATGGGCACATGAGGGTCCATAGTTGACACGATATCATAACATAACAAAGCCTGCATAGTGGGTCTAATAACAGCCCCTAGACATACACTCACCTGTACTTTATTACATATCCAATATTCAACAAAGATCTATGAGCATTGCATATCTATCCCCACGCTATCCGCTTCAAACTTGATGCCAATCTCATAATCAATAACTGCTGATCCAATTGATTCTGTGTATATCAGAGTGTACATGTCATGATGTCTTAACGATTTAGCAATTATGGCTACAACACTGGGAAGGCGATGGCGGCGTCTTTACACCGGCCCCGTGGGTCAGTGGTGCACACAACCGCGCTGCATGGCATTTAGCAAACGAGAAGAGAGCCAAAGAAATGCACTCAAGCATGTGCCTGTATTGACACAGGCGGCCTTCTACTACCCATATACCACTTGGGGGCAGCTTTGCATTCATTCACATCTAACCTCATTCAAAGCAATCCAAAAATCAATCTCCTCCAGTCAATGAAAAAATATCGTGATTCTAAAAACAGTAAACAGATGATCTTCTTCCCACAAACTAATACATCAATATGTTTAGTTGAAATGTATTACGAAAAGCAATAATAAACTAGTTAAAATTATTTGAAGCCCACAATGATGTACATCTTACAGGTTTTTACTGGTTAGAGTTACAATCCTCTGTGCCTCTCTTTCCTATTATGTCACTCCAATAGGCTATTGAATGTGTATTGCTGACCTGCTGTGAAGTGATATTTGCTCAGGACAAATCTGCCGCATACCTCCCCCATTCATGTTATGTTTACACAATCTATGGGAGATACAGGTAGTTTACTATACGGTTGAGAAATCATACGAACAAATTTGAAGTAGGCCTAGATCATGTTTATATACATATATATTGGGCCAATATATTCATTGCATGCCCTCGATGATGTCAACCAAAAGAATAGCTCTCTAAAAATACACATCTATATATGCATATATATAATAATAATTTTTTTCACTTAATATATTCACCTCCATTGAACAATTCTGGAAAGTCAATACGGCTTTACTTTAAATATTTGACAATGAATGATTGTTATCTTGCTTTTGAAAAATGAATTTAATTCTTTAGGTTATCTGATATAAGAATTTCATTTCTTTGCCTTCAATTGAAATTCCATAGTATCTAAACACTGCCAATGACAAACAGTGGAAGCAGACGTGATGTAAGAATATATAAGAAATAACAGAATTAAGTACTATCTTATCAATAATTTGTGCATGCATGAAGAAGAACAAGCTTGAAGTATGTCGTTATTTGATCTGGGCAACTGGCAACAGGCAGCCTAAGTTTACCCCTGGTGGGTATGATTGGAATGATAAATTTGCCACCAGAGTGCACCACTGGCTCAACACATGATGTTCCTGGGGCTGCACTTGATAACTTATTCCGGTCCTTGTTGCAAAGAAAAATAACCTTGCTAAACCTGTGTTCTCACAAAACAGTAACATAGACTTGCACCAAAAGCATGGCCTCTTGGAGTAAATTGAACACACACTTTGCTAAGGAGCAGTTCAGTGGGGGCAGTGAGGTCAATATTCTGTCCCACCATTTACTGATAGGATCATGACATATTCAGTGGTTTAACACATTTCAATAGGCTAATGCACATTGATATGATATTCATCCTACATCAAATCCTTTTTCCAGTCTTTGGGACATTCTCTGTGCAATACTTAACTTTCATTGTAAATAAACTAGATCCACAACTTAAACATATCTTTTACATAAGCACATAATATATTTATAATGTATTTTCATCTTTCATAATGCAGGGGTCATATTCAGGCATTTACAACAACAAAATGTATGTTTGTGCAAAACCCGAGTAAGTTCATTTTTCCATCCCATTTCCATATTGACAATAGCAAGCTGGAGACTGACCTATATCTCCTGCCTGTTTTGCAAGTTTCTGCAGTGCAGCAGCAAAGCTTGATGCTCTGGTGGCGTTCATGGCAGCGTTGACCCCGTGAGATGTCACGCTGGAGCTGGGCATCACCTGGCTGAGGGGCTGCACTGTGGCCGTCGTCCGCACTGTCTTGGCAGCAGGGCTCACCATCGTCAATGGCGGAGGCTTAGTCCCCTGTGGCAAACCTATAAAAATATAAAACATTAACATCAGTCTTAAAATATATAATGCAAACTTGATTGTTTCAACAAAAGAGCAGTTCATTAAATGTATTCCCAATGAAAGGCATTGAAATCCATAAATGGATCTACTTTGTATCTTTAAACGGTTTTATCTACCAGGTGGCAGCACAATGCAAAAGCCAAGCTTCACAAATCATGTCTTTAAACTTTCTCCTGCTTTCACCTTCAAAAGTTCCACCATACTGATCTACTTGCTGCACCCTTTTGTTAATATCTTTGCTTTAATCTGTGCAGTGAAATATTTCAACCTTGTGGAAATTCTATCCCTGAAAAGCCACAACTGTGTTTGAAATATCAGTAATGACACAATGAATCATAAATCAACTTTTAAACAAAAGATTTGTTGTGCATCAAATAGTTGACTCCCATCTGATGGTATAAATAACATATGAACATGGCCACATTCTTCAATGATAACAGACCACATTGTGTGAATTCCCTGTATTTTTCAATTTATGAACATAAATAATGTGCATATTAATTCTATCAAATATTCCATAAATAATAATAAAAAGCTTTCCACAATTATGTGAAAAGACACACAGCAAAGATGACGTCACATGAAAATCATGGAGCACTCTATTTTCCTAACTATGTTAAATTGGGGGAGATAAGTAAATTTGCTGAGACTGCCCTGGAGAAAGCAGTAGGCTTCACAAATGTGCAAATAAGGGGGTTAAACCTTAGGGTTGCTGGAGCATTCATCCGCCAGATGCACATAATTATAACCTACGACACCTGATAAGTCCTAATTTCCTGCACCGTCCAACTCTTCTACCTTTTTTCAAAACAAATCTCCAATTAGAAGTTCTCAGGTGTATTTTTAAACCTTTTTCTTAAAATGGTATCTTTCTTCTCTTGGAATCTTTGCCTTAATCTAACATTGATGACATTTCAGAGACGAGTTTCTCCAGGACCATGACAAAAAGAAAGACAAACTGAAACCGGCCTAAAATAAGGCAGGTATGAATTGCATCTTTTGTATTGCGTGATAGTCACCTGTACCTGGATGTCCACCCTTGCCTCACCCTTCATAAATACCCTGGCCCGACATCCTTGCCGGCTACCTGACACTCTCTATTACCGCCCCTCATGAAAAAAAGCAAGTCAAAGTGGTCTTTTGTATGTTTACAACCATTGTCCCTTATCTGATACATTATCAGGCAATTTATTCACCATTTATGTCACTGTGTAAAGGGCTTTTTACAAAGGACTACCTGCCTAATGTATTGGTGCCCAAGCTGCCTCTCTGTGGGATCAAAAGGCACAGATAAATTCAGTGTCAATAGGAAGGCAACAGTAGAATTTCTTTGTACCACTTTCACACAGGTTGACTCCTTGTGATGTAATCCATTTTTCTTGGCAATAGAGCATTGAAAGTAATCTACAGTTGTGGAGAAATCACAGATGAAGCACACTTTCTTAAGTTATACAATTAGAGACTTGATTCAATTTCCAGAAAAGCTTGCTACAATAAAGTGCATTCCATGCCAAGTTTCTATGGATCTATTTTCTGACTGCTGAGGTCGCTTTACGCCTCTTTCATCGATTGCAACAGTCAATCGTCTGCCATTGCATTTAGCTCTTTCTGAACATAGTTTGGTTGGCGAAGTATTTCCAGTTTCCACAATATCCAGCGACCTTCAACCTTAACATGCACCTGTCAGTACACACGCCTATAGTTGTCGTGAACACACTGAAATCGCTGTGCCCGTCTGATAATTCCACAGACACAGATGCTCACTTTCCCATGTACTCAAAGCTAAACAATCAGTTGATGATCTGCAGCTATCAGTTCAAGACAGGCTTCATTTCAAACCATCACCAAGTAGCCTAAAGTAGCAGCTGTCAAAATCCATAGCTCATCTCCAACATAAAACAACTTCATCATTCTCTTAGTATCGATCCCAGCATTACACCAACTGTTGAAAATGAGTCTGTCGATATCAGTAATTAACTCTCCTTTTCGGTCTTGAACATAACTATGTCAAAGATAAATGCTGCACACATATCAAGCTTAAAATACCACATACTTGATAAAGCTGTACTCTACTTCTCAGAAATAAACATGGTTTACATAGCTTTCACAACTAATCCATTATTAAAAAAAAAATCTGTTGTACTGTGAGCAATAATATTATGGGATGGCCTAAACATGGCATGTGATCAATAGAAGTTATGCCAATTCACCTCAGATGCAGGGATGAGTGGTACCCTCAGAGCACCCTCCCAGGTTTCTCAAGCTCTTGCTCAAATATGTATTCAGCTGCCTCGTGCAGAATATTGACAAAGTTGCCACAACAAAGCATCAAAGTTCTCCTGTGACCTCTGTATGATAGGCCACAAAGGCATGCAATATAATAATATTTCAAGACACTTAAAACCCTTTGAACATTTCCAAGGAACATGCAGGTTTTTTGTATTGTTTTTTTTTGCAAACAAAGAAAAGAATTTGATATCAAGATGGTGAAATTTCAATAGGTTATTTTCACTATCTGAAAAGTGAAATTCCACACATTTGTGAGCTAGAGTAACTATAAATTGATGTTAGCTCTTTTAATTTTATCTTCATCTGGTTTACAAATCATTTTTAAAAAAATGAATATCTTTCTCATGTCCAATGAAAACCAACAATTGTAAAATATCAAAGATTTGAAGTTTGACGAAGAAGTCAACTACACAAACAAAATTATTTTAAAATTTTCACTGGTGAAATTCTTCAAACAAGCCATTAACACTTTCAGGCCTTTGTGGGTTTGTTTTTCTATGATAGATTTACTTGGACAATGATTTGACATCAAGACTCCACAAAACCCATTTTTTGTGCCCTATGTGACAAAATGGGTTTTTCACATGAACCAGATATCATTACTTCCACGCCACATCAATGGTTACAATCAAGATAACTGACACTACAGACCTTGCAACGGTCTTTGTAGACCTTCACAAGACATGTGAGCCGGGTGCACAAAGCCTCTGAATCAGGTGGAACTGTCACTTTAAAGGTCAAATGTCCAACTGCTTTGCATGCCAACATTATAAATCATCTCACATCAACACTATTCATATTTTTACTGTCCATAAAATCTTACAAGTTTATTTTCTTATCTAAACTTATACACTGGAGTATATAGGATATCTTAAATCTATCACTATTTACTGATCATGAAATGTAACAAATTATGTTCTTTTTTTCTCCGTTTTTTTATGGCTGTTTTCTCTTTTCACTAAACATAACAATAACAATAGCTCAGATTTGGGCACAATAATTGTTATTACCACTAACTGTTCCCTCACACCGCTGATGGCTTCACAGCAGCTGTTCCAGCCATTATCATCATTGGCTTGCATGTTATGGTTGTGCAGCCACTGGCGGAGCGTGACCGGCCCAGGGTCAGAGGTCGTTGAGCTTTGTCTTGGGCTGGTGCTCAGCAACAAGAGAGAATCAGGAGCCCCAGTCAAATCCACCTGAGCGGCATAAAGGTGCACAAGCACACAGCAATACGCAGCTGCCACCTACAGTTTGCTGCTCTTCATTCTTTTGTGGCCACACAATGGTGACAATAACCGCACTCATCCTCCAACAATGAGAACGTC
Source organism: Amphiduros pacificus (assembly GCA_949316495.1). Classification (NCBI taxonomy): domain Eukaryota; kingdom Metazoa; phylum Annelida; class Polychaeta; order Phyllodocida; family Hesionidae; genus Amphiduros; species Amphiduros pacificus. Next base: position 48,237,831 of record OX439001.1, on the reverse strand, counting down.
TAATTTGGCATAGATGAGATAGGGAAGTCGGAAAACCATCACAATGTTGGAGCCAGTAATTTGACAGACTGTTCTGTGAGTGATTCGGATAAAAGTGAATTAACCCCAAATGACAAACCAATAATACACCGGGTCTATGTTCTGAATCGGCATTCATCAAGGCAGGTGTTTCCTAATAAATATTCTATCTATCAACTAATTTACCAGCTTCCTTCCTCGTTTAAGCATCACTGTATGTCTGTCAACTCCACGTACTATATTTGGAATAATGAATGAAATGGACTAGCAAGAACATCCTCAAACAGCTAATTTATCTCAGGCAACTTGTGACATCTTTATCTTCCTGACGGAGATGCAATCAACAATGAGCAAGGCCTGTCTGCCATATCTCTACTATATCTGAGAAAATCAAGACATCTATGGACCTCTTTGTGAACCCGTTCTGTTTCCTGCTTGTCTTCTGTACAGATCCTCATCAGAGAATCTTCCATCAAACAGTTTACACGGCCTCTATATTTAGTGACGGATCGCTGTTTGATCTCCACCATCTTTATTGTCCAATAACTCATCAAAGACCGGTGACAATATCTGACCTTTCATTCATACATCATCCACAAAAGATTCAATATTGGCAAGTATCAAAGCCATATCAGATGGCATATCACAAACCACTAAGTTCTGTCTCCAGAGATAAAGGCTGCTCCAAAAAAATGCTTCTCAGATCAATAGTAATGGCAACAAGAAATGAGTTTCCTTCTTCACCATGATCCCTCTAAATAATTTGTTGGTTGATCCTGCAGTCTGAGTTGCAGGTTGACACAGCCTGGAGATGGCATCTAGGAGTGTCTAACCCGAGTCACATGATATGGATGTCTTCCTTCCTGGCATTTGTCTCTGCCCGGCAGACAACCACTTGTTGATGGCCTCTTCACCATCAGTGCTATCTCCACAAACACATCTATCTCAAAACTACAGCCCAATTTAAAGGCAAGAAAAATATATGCACTTGCCTTTTCAAAACAATTTGCGTTTGGAATATTTTTATCCCAAGAATTGCCATCAATGGGACTGTGTCATCTATCTAAAAACTACAGCCCAATTTAAAAGTATAAAAAATATGTGGGCTTGCCTTTTCCAAATAATTTGCTATCTTGGGGACTGAACCATGAAAATGTGCACTGACTTCATTGCACTGACCCAAATGTTTTTAAATGAAAGGTGAAAATAATGTTGGCCAAATGAGAAGTTGAGATTAAAAATAACAAAAACCATGATAATACATAAATGACAATATATTTGACCTTTGATTTACTTCAGCACAATGTGAAAGTGGCTGCTCTGTTATTAGTATGATTGGTTGGATCATTTTACAATTCTTCCTTTTCGCTGCTTCAATGTCAGCATAAATTGGATTAATTGGCCAGGCCAGTCATGTAGTAAATTTTTGTTCCTTCCTTTTTTTGCGTCTTAAAGTTCAATTATTTCAATAAAGAATCAAAATAGTACAAATAGCTGTCAACGAGTACATTTGACGACACACCCATGCATGATAGATGTTGGAAGCAGTTTGTTGCTGTAAGGAGAGTGGAGGTCAGAGTGAGGGCCCATGGTAAGCTGGCAGCATAATACTATGATTGGAGTGCGTATAACAGATCCACCTGCCTCACCTGTGGCATCACCAAATAGAGGTCATTATTAGAACATGCCAAACAATCTGCCCCCACTTCCCCATCACAATGAACACTCCCAGCATCCCCACCCACTCCCCCATCACAATGAATACTCCCCTACATCCCCACCCACTCCCCCACCACAATGAACACTCCCCTGCATCCCCACCCACTCCCCCATCACAATGAACACTCCCCTGCATCCCCACCCACTCCCCCATCATAATGAACACTCCACTGCATCCCCACTCACTCCCCAATCCAATAACACTGAACAATTTCCTATGTATTTATGTTTTTGAGCATTTGAAATTGCCACCAAACTTGTTGTGAGAGTCTTGAGAAAAGTGAGAATATTCACAGAGATGTATGCTGGACATGAGGTCCGATTATGCCAGAATAAATGGTGAATGTTGGCAAAAAATATTGGTCAGGACCGGTGGTCTGACTGGGATAATATGCTATATATCACTCTAAGTAAGAAGCAACATCTCCATGAGTAAGAGATGCTAGAATACTTTGCTAATTAATACACCACTTCTTTAAGACAGATTAATTCTCACCTTAATATGAAGATTTGCAGGTATAGATAAGATGAACAAACCCAAGAATGGTAAACCTGCTCTCTCTGAGTACCCTGATGTGATCAACTTCTGTCTGTTGCCATGGAAACATAAAACATTCCATACTGACCTACTTCCTCCCATGTTTATACACTTTGTGGTATCTATCCCTCTTTGCTATTTCTCACATATAACACCTGGTTACACTGAAAAAACATCTGTTGAAATTTGAAATAAATTGCCAAACAAGACAAGATTGGGGTTTTTTTAAGCTCTGAATATAAAATTTCTGGTTGATATTACATTTCCCATAGTAAATCTTATAAGCCTATCATATCTTTCAGAGAGGCTAGACCAGTAAGACTCTTGCCACTTATGACATAACATATCAACACGTATTGTTCCTGAAACTCTCTGCTTTCCATTTTGAAAATTAACCCCCTGACCTCCATACATACACATCAAACAATATTGCACCTGCTTCGTCTAGCAACCATGAATCCCACAGTATTAAGAGTTCCTACTTCATCAATAGTTTTTATGAAATATGCTCATCTAATCTTTTTTTCTTCCCCCAAAAAATCATGCTTGCATCCATAATTACTGAAAAAGAAAGGTAAGAAAATGTGAGAGAGGTTTTGGTGGGAGCAAGATGTTTCATACTTGCACAGCTGCGATCCATTGTTGCCACGACCACATGGGGTCATACACATCTCTCTACTCTATTAATAACTTCATCAATTTTTCACCATCATTGATTATATACAAAGGAAAACACACTTTTATTTTCCTTTTATGATGATATATTCAACTAAGCCAATATGATATACTACTAATGCGATCATGATAAATGCAAAGATTATTTAAATTTTACCATAATAAAAGTTGTCATAAAACAATTAGGTGATAAATCATATACTATGAAATCCGTAATAAATATGACAAGTTGTCTGTTCTCTCATTTCTCCAATGGTGTTGTGGTTACATTCAAATGTACAGTACACAGGTAACAGCTTTTCATGGTTTGACATTTGACCCAATAACCAGGTTATAATGACAGATAATCACTATATTCACCCTCTCTGTCTGTTACACTACGTTTAATATGTGGCAATAAAATGCTACAACATACTTGTCCTTATTCCTACACCTTGTGTTAATGTTCACTCTGCAAGGCAATAATTAAATAGGCATTTGTGTAGAAACCTACAGAGAGTGAAAGCTGTTGAAATGTGTGAGGGGGGGTAGAAGTGGATGTATAACAATGCCCTGTTGTGACCTGGGGCAGCTGTTGTGTATCCCCGATGCCTGCCTACTACCCTCCCTGCATCTTACCTGGGGCCTGAAACATGGCTGCGATGAGAGACTTGGAGCGGATCACAAGATTTCAGCTATTCCAATATGATTGCCACATTTGGGTGTAAAACATGCTACATATCCATTGAGAAGAGATTTTGGTAAATCCGAAATATCATGTGCGCATATAAATATATATAAATATATATATATGGAAGGCAATTAGTAATAATGGTGCTGATGGGTGTTGAGTGTTATTGTTATGTGAGGCAGTGCAGTTAGGAGTTATGTGAGCAGAGAGTCAGTGTGTGGATGACCTGTGACAGCTGCCTCCCTCACCACAGTGGTGTCACACAACACAAAGGACATCCCTATCAGTCAAAGTGAGGCATGCATTTGGCAGATGGTGCTCTCCTAATGCCTTGACATGGACTGTGCCAATGCACACCTCAGAGGGGGACACAGGTGGCCTCACACACCTGGGCAGGTTTTAAGGAGAGAATGGACTGGTCCCAGGTAGAGGAGATCTGGAGCCTGCTCCTACCACAAGACAGGTGTTACCTTCACTCTAACAACCCCCTGTTATCAATCAACTGCTATTACCTGTATTCAGGTCATGACAGGCATGACCCTTGACCTATGACCTCTGCCCCCACCCTCCCTACACTTCTAGGCACTCTCATGGTTTGGGTGTCATGGCCTCTATATTCCCACCAGCATTCCACATCACACTCCATCCACACATCATACCTCAATCCCATTTTCCCAGCAGCCAACATCACAGGGATTAATCGACCACAAATATGGTTTGCGGCACATTCACAAAGCGATCAACTGCTTCAATATAAATCTTCTTACAAGACAAATTCCATCCCTCCATCAATATCAAACATGATAAGGCCGACCCAAGGATACACTGAAGATCAGCACTTCAAATATGATCGATTTACAGAATCAAATTGTATAATTTCATCATTTTTCCTTGTAGCACAGTTGAAATTATCTTTAACCCTTCTCAAAATATGACCTACAAAGAATCCTTAGCATCCTGATAAGACTTGCATCATTATATGTTCATCTTTAAAAAAAAACGTATGCACATAAATATGTACAAGTATTATTGAGCCTGCATTTTGTGAGCCTGTATTTTGTTAGGGGCATATCAGCACAGAGCTCATTATGGCTTATCGTGTCATAAGAGAGAGTCAATAGGCAGAGCAAAGATTGCAGTATATACCAGCACTACTGCCCAGATACAGCCTCTGTCCTGTACAATGTAATACAACCCTGACATTACATCATATAGGACATAATAGAAACACCATCCTGAGTGCAAGACTGCAGGAGCTTTGGTTTTGTCTGAGAATATCCAGATCAAGACCATCCTAATGTGTCTTAATTGACAGAACATCTTTCCCCTCCCTCTAGATTGCTGTGCAGAGCATCAGAGTATAAGGGAAATGCCCGTGCAGGATGATTAGGAATCTAAGGTTATCCAAACAAGACAACAAGGCATTCTGGTCTCATTGGTTCCGGCTAAAATTGATTTTTTTTCTGTGCAGAGTTGTAATTTCAAGCTGTATAGTAATGGTAGTAGTGGAGTTAATCATCTTGGGTTCAGAGATCAGACACTGACTGCCATGCACAGGAGGTTACATTAAATATTACCCAACATGAGCTGGCACATATTTAGACAATCTGGTGTAATATTAACAGAGTAGCAGCTGACCAGGCCACACAGATTATTTATCTCCTGTGTTTGTACATCAGTTCATAATACACAAATTACTTGTGTCAATAATCATACTTTCTCTATGCAATAATGAACAATATTTCTGCTTAACTGACAATACTTTGAATACAAGGAAAGAAATTATATTTTGCAGTTATTTACTCAGTGATTTGTAGTTGTATGACATACTCAATTCTGAAGAGAAACAAAATACTTGGTCAGACTCACTTGAATAATTATAATCATTTAACTGACACGGTTATAAATTCTGTTGTAAAACTCACCCATGATATCTGGGAAAATACACAGATAAAATCATTCAAACAACTGCAGCAATGCTAAATTTCAAATTGGTAAACATTCTAATCAACAGGAGATCTCTGTCTGTAGCCCATAAGCAGATTAGCACTCTTATTGTAACTACACAAATAAATTATCCAAGTTGTCAGCTGATTGCACAAGTTCAGAGTAAGCTTGTCCTAAAAGTAGCAATTTTCACCAAATGGCACAAAGTCTTTAACCTTTGACCTGTGACTATGATCTACATTCAAAATGAAAAATGTGTCCAGGCTATATATAGAGATGGTCTGGGAAGTTCAGTGCATATCATCTGATATATAATCTATTTTTAATGATGCACACATTGTTACCATGGATGGATCCATACTTCTTCTCCCAGTGGTATATGAACCGAAGATGTCATTGACTTCCTGACCTTATCATACTTAATATTTCATTAAATGGATATATTTAACATTCAGTTGTGAATAAATCGAAAGCTCACACACCATGAAATATAGAACCATGCCCACCACATTCAGACCGTGTTTTTAACAAAGCTATTTACATTTAAAATTAGTTAATATACAAATCAACAAGATCAATATGTGTAGCCATTCATGGAAATCTCACACAACCTTTTGCACTGTATAACCATTAATATTTTATATGTATATCCTCACTTTGCACTAACTATATTTATAGGCGCTGAACCACCATTTAGATTGCACTGAGAGCTGATAAAATGAGGTGTAGTCACCAATTGAACAATCCTTTATTAAATGTGAACCAAGCACATATCCCCAAGCCCAGTCCTGCATTGCAATGACACCTGGTGGTCAATGTTGTTATCACGAATATAAAAGTGTACAAAGTCATGCTCCTCGAAAAAAAAAACCACCTGAATAAAAAAGTATACCATACACAACAATACTGGTAAGTCCTTTAGCATAAATCAATACCTCTTAAAGGATATCACATGATTCGATAATATTTGTAGACAGTGTATTATCCTAGGATTATAATAATCCTTCTTCATCCCAGATTATCCCTAGTCAATTACAGTGAAACAGGTTCTGTAAAGATTTAAATGTTTTTCTTTGTTCCACGACCAGAATTTTGTATCACAATAAGGCAATTTCTAATTTATGCTCCAGTACTTAAAGTGTCAAAATCTGAAACTTTATAAATAGTACAACCCAACGTTATGAATCATCTATGTGAAAACTGACATATTGACTTTTCCCACGATGAATGCTTACGATACCAATGTATTCCCCAATAAAAAAACACATCAAACTCTCAGAAGAAGTCAAACCAGTGTACTTAATTGACTTGTCCAACATATGTTACGAATAATCCCTAAAATATTTTTTCTAACGTTCTCTCAAACAAGTACACATTTTGTTTGTAAGCTATTTCATAGGACATATTACCTTGTACTAGGTCAGCTTTTAAGCTGTCACATTCATTTATGCCTTGAATTTCTAACATGAAATACACCACATATCACTGCATGCTGATTTCACAAGGAATCTTTTTCGTTTTTGTACACCACACTTATTTCTCCTCCAAATAACATTGGTAATTTTCAAAAACCTTGACAGATTTCTCATGGGCATTTGTGATTTCGGTGTCTAAAAATCTTTGATTTCATTCAATTATATATGTAATGAAAAAAAATTGTTACATTTTTCCAAATATGGTCCCAATATCTTTAAAGCGCTGTAAGGGATCAAACTAGAGATTTCAATGTTAATATAAAAACGGACACTTGGGCAATAAAATAATAGAAGTCTGTATTCCCTAAAACAGCAATGGTCATGTAAACTGAACACACATTGGAGACATGCAAATTGTTTAGGAGAGGAAGCACTTCCAGGATGTGGCAATGCCGTAAAGGTCATGGCATCCCAGAGCTGACCTGTGACCTTGAGGTCAGATGTCAAGGGTCATGAAACCCAAGACCCCACTACTGAGAGGAACATTCCTTCCAAATGCCAGCATCAAAGTGCAACATCTCAGATTCTTCAGGTCAAAAATAAAGAACAAAATCAATGAATTCAGAAGATCCTCAGATTTATGTGTTTGGCTGTACCAGACATGATACAATTTGACTAAACACTACAAATTAGCTTAGAATAAAAGGCATGTCAAATTACAGTAAACAGAAGGATGTCTGATAAATAATTAACTGAAACTTGCACAGAAATATCACCCCCCCCCCCCCCTGTGCCCAGTGACACTTTGTCCACTCTGTCATACTCAAAATGTCCAGCATGGGGAAATTTGTCTTTAAATGATCAACTGAGAAATACTGAGGCAAATTCTTATCAGGAAATTGCCTTCCATTCGGCAAAATAGTCACAAGTACTTCACAAGCATCTTTATAATTCTTGCTCAACATGATGAATTTCCATTTTATAAAACACCAAATATGAATCATATATGTTTCTTCTGTATTTTCATTACAAACAAACATAAAAATAAAGATAAATGATATTCATAATCAAAAGATTCATATTCAATCATGATCAAATATGATATATGTTACCAATACCTGGAAGACAATATCTCGGTAGTTGGCAATTTGATATCTTTTTTTATTGGCTCTGTTTCAATATACTAATAGCCAATAAAACTCACAAAGCTTCTGAAAAAAGTTTTGTCATATAATATTCTAAGCACAGGTGTGACAGTACAAAAAGGTTGTGAGATGCTCCACCAAGGCAGGAAGAATGCTAATAATTTTGGTCATCTTCCAAATTGTGAAAGAACCTCAATTAATAGGACATCATTATGTTTGTTTTATTATCATATCTTGTCATTCCGAAGCATGGACAGTACTTTAACATGATTTCATTTCAAATTTTCATCCAAGAGGACTTAACATGAGAACAATTTCATTACCTATGAGTTCATAAAAGGGAAATATAATTTCTTGTGTGTGGCATGTTTCCGAGATATGCTTGGCATGGGCAGGCACATTCTGGCTTTGGTTTCAGTCCAGTGTCAATCACCACTCATTCTGGTCAAAGTAAACTTGGGAGACCTGAGAATACACAGAAGTTGGCCATTTTGGCATGAATGCCAATGGAGAATTATTTGTGCCATATAACCAACCATGTGGAGGTTTTGACAGCTTATATTTATGAAAATAGATAACCCTAAAAGAAGTTCAGTCAGTCCATACAGAACAAAAATATATATTTCTAGTCCCCTTTTTTGAAACACTGAAAAGTAAACTGGCATTGAACTTTTTATTTGTCTTTATAATGGTGTGTGTATGATAATCAGGACTGCTGTGGGCAAACTTCCCAGGCACCCTTCAACGCTCACTGCCAAGGTTAAAACTCCTGGCACTCAAAAAATGCCATTTCTACCACAAAGTGTCCACAATGACACATTTATGTCTCATTTAAGGTGGTAGGCTTCTGAGTTATGTATTCTTTACTGATGTCCATACAGTACAAATGATCTTTACACTCAATTAAGTTAAACATTGCTGCAATTCAACTTAATCATGTTGACCGTGAAATTCATGGTGCATAAAATGATTCATGGCTTATTTTCAAAGAATTATACAAAACTCAAAGATCAAAGAGAACTGCTCCTTATGCTTGTCAGTTTTCACAAACTGTGACTGAGAGCAAAATGGTACACTCCTATCCTCCAGCCATGACAAAAGATGCAAGCCAAGGTCACAGGTCACTCTTAGGTCACGAGCGGGTCAGGTCAAAGGTCAGCCTGCTGCTTGTGATGAGGTCCTAACAAGGAATATCAAGAATGTTCAGGTTGTCAGGCAGCATTTTCTGGGTCTTCTTTACCTCTAAGGTATATCCTACATTTTGCCCAGAGGAATGTGCGATATACTGGTTTGCATTTTCTGTTTTTGAGTAAATTTTTTTTTTCTTTTGAAATCAGGAATTTCTCATTATTCAATGCATGTCGAAGGCTACAGGCAGAATACAAACGTGTGAAATGTACCAGCAATGAACAAGCTCTCTGATCTAAAACGCGGTTGGCTATATCAGAGACATGATTGACATTTCTGGCACTCAGGTCTCGGAAGTGCCATCTATAAATCATTTACTGTCATGAATTTGAAATAAAAAAACAAACCAAAGCATTGGCCTACGTATGTTTTCATCCTTGAATTTGTCTTGGTATGTCACATTTTGGTATGTCATATTTTTTAGTCTGTCACACTCTTGTGTGTTCGTTTCTCATTGCTAATCTTTTAATGTCATTGCCTGTAGCTGTCGTGCATTGGAGCAACGTGTGGTCTGGTCTAATAACCTCCCGTTAACCAATCAATTTCAATCAATTCGGGTCACCACTCTGCAACCCACGATCAAACACAATTCTCAAATCCTCGCAAAATCGTTAATCTCCTCAGAGTGACAAAATCAATCATGGCGTGCATTCAAGATGACGATCCATGCACTACCTCAATTATAAGCACAAATTTTAACTTTATGACCTCGACCTAATTGTTACAAAAGCTCTTACAGATATAAAGCATCGCCAAAAATTGCCTCCTCGCTCCTGCAGTGCACTCTGGGAATACCAAACGGCTGATATCGGAAAGTCCTATTGATTCCCAATGATGTGAATGTTGTCGTGCCTTGAGTAGCTAGCACGCCCACCACAACCTTTTGGATGGGATATTTTATCTCCAGGCTAGACACCAGAGGTCACTGGTCTCACAGGTGATTGGTCAGATTTGAAGAGGGCAGTGAGGTTAAAGGCATCTCCATTTTCTATTCCAAAACAAGTTAGGTCCTTGGTCTTTGCCCTTTTAGCTGGAACCAATTCAAAATTAGAATCCAATTTCTCTCCACATGTTACAAACCAAGAAAGGAGTGTGCCTTTGTCAACTGCTATCACATTTTCTTCAAAATCTGATCTGTTCAGTGCATACATATGCAATTAAAGCTGCAGAATCTCTCAAATGATGGAAGATGAGACCACCTCTCCTGAGGCATATTAGGTGTCCAAGGCATAATTCATTATTAGCTTCCCTGGATAGAGGACCACTGTCTTTATCTGCTGCCATCCGCAGTATCTAACATTAGAATATGAAACCTCAATGCCATATCAGATGCTAAACCAGTAATTAATGCCAGGTAGGAGAGCATTGTTAATCTTTTAAAAGTAATGAAACTGTCACTATCACAATCCAAGAAATCTAGGGTTGCCTCCTACTTGTGTCTGCCTGGTATTGCCTCATGAGCCAATGCTTAATTACCTGACTTTACGATATTATCCGCTGGCTTCTCTTGAGAGAAGTTTGAGCTGTTCTTGTTCCCATTCTACAGAAAATGTCATCAGAATCTGTGCATAGCTGACAGGCAAATTCTGTTCCTCACCACAAAAGTCAGGGCAATTACCTCAAGATGATGTAATTAGCCATCTACATCTGCAGATATTAGTATTCATGCAATTTAATGTGGTGATGATCTTACAAAAAGAAACAAATTCCAAGAAGATTCCACAAATTTCATTATTGCTCTGGTTGGCATCCCTGTATCAAAACTATCTGACTAGCTTGTGGTGTTCTGAACCTTTTCTGTGAAGAAAAGATAGATTTTTACATTGGGGGGGGGGGGGGGGGACTGTGTAGTTCACGGGAGGAGCAAATCCCATTTGAGCTGCTCAGGTGATGATGAACAGACACACCTCTCCTGACAGAGGCCGTGAGGGCCACGTCTGCCAGGCTCCGTGTCTCCCTCTCACAGGCAGCATCTGGCAGAGGTCATCTCTCCTACAAGTGCTGATGCACAACCAACCCATCCAGATCTATGCCATCAGATCTTACTTATGACAAACTTGACATTCCATTTCAACGTTTTCACATTCATCTTATATATTTATCACTGTTACTCATTAATGTAGGATGCACAAGATTATATCATTTTTCATGACTTATATTATGAGATATTGATGTTCAGATTCAGTAGTCTGAATTGTTTTGTATCAAATTTCATACAAATGTACCATCAACAAACATCTTATATGACACTTTCATGATGTATAATGGGGGCACCATCATGAATCTAAACAATCTTACCAGCAGTGGTCTCTGTATAAACATTTTCACCTTCTGACCAGGAAAGTTACAGCTACTCTTGACCTCTGATGACCCCTGATGATCCCTGGTAACCTTAGGTAAGAAGGAACTCTGACCTTTGACCTGCGACCTGGTTTAGCTCCAAGTTGTGGGCTCCCGTAGGTGCCCTTTGTAGTGACCTTGCGGCAAGGTCAGTGGATCCTGCTGTCCAGAATTGCAGTGATCCATCTAATTTGTATGCAAAGTAAACTGTGCAGTGGGTTACCTGTGCAAAGCAGTGTGGCATTTATGTCCATCCATCAGGTATCCAGCAGGCTACCATCGCCAACTAAATGCTGGGGAAATTTTATACCCTAATTGAACATATTCCAAATAGTGATCATTCGCTCATGTGCATTATCATGCAAATCCTAATGTTAGAGGTGAAGAACTAAGTTTTGTGCCTGGGCCAATTATGCCTGCAGCATGTAATTTCACTGGAGGAGTCCTTGTCCCTGCAGGAGGCCCAGGTTCCATATCTGTCAGTTCTGCAGGGGGAGACTGGAGGAGAAATGACACCAGAGCCTGACAACTTAGCAGGGGGGCTGATATCTCTCTTACTTCACACACGGCCTCAAACATACCTGTATCTATCTCAGCAGCTAGAGACAAATCCTTCCCCTCACTGTGTGATGTATTGGAGAGTGTAAACATTTGTTGTGTGTAAGCCAACACCAGTAATAGCCATATACTAAACCAAACTATGCACTCCCACACAAAACAGCAGACAAATAATTCATGATGGTTTATTTATGATGGAATGATCTTCTCTCTGATGTGACAGCATAGCAGGTCATACACTCAGATTAGAATTTTATCATTACTCCTTCAGAACATTAGGACAGACTCTACCATTTCCACCACCATCATAGACTATGATGTGTTATTTTCAGGGCATGTTCAGAAGCAAATGATATATGAAAATTGAAGTGACTTTCTCTGACAGGTCGGGGGACTGTTTCTTTAGCTCAAGGCAATTAGCAACATTGTGAGCAGATGATTGGCACATCTGGGCAACTGATTCACCTTTGAGATGAGATGAATGACACTCTATTAAGGTCCTTTCTCTGGATTTATTTCTACAGCTGACTGAACCACGCCTCTGATCCGCCTCTGATCCGGGTGGCTCAATATTATTTGACACCAGACTACTCAGTGTTGACAACACATTTCTCAGAGTTTGTGAGCCAGTCATTGATGGAACATGCTAATTTTTTCACATGACTTGTAGATATGGAACTCATCATTTTAAAAGTTTAAAAAATAAAAAAATTAAATAAAATAATGGATGCTAAATGGTAAGTTCAGTTTTATTGGTTTATTCACAGCACGTCAATATCAAAATGACCGGTCAATATATATCTCCATGTGTCCGCTGACTCACCCCTTGATGTAATCAGTATTTGTGCATATTAATGCCATCAAATTCCTCAATCGACCATCTGAAATGTTGACCTCTTGTGACAGAACCCATTCTTTGTTGTTCTGAATGTGTATGTTATCATCACAGCTTGGCGGTACATGTTCTGTTAGTTCTGTATATAACGTGTTGTTGAGAAGCTATTGAGGCCTATAGATCGGACCCATTAATGTGTCAATGGCTCTTGAACTGCCCCCAGAGGTGAATAGACACAAATATCAGACGTTAAAAAAAATCTTCTGATAATAGGTATGGTTTATATCATGATCTGATACCATCCTTTCTGTCATGAATCTGATCTCTTTTTTTTATCTTATCTAATATGACCTTGAATAAACCTAACAGCTTATGAAGATAACAATTAACAATTAAACATTAAACATAACAAAGTAGTAAGAGCGAGCCACTCCCCCCCCCCCCCCAACACACACAGAAACCACTTTTTCTCTCCTGACAGATAATAGATATAGCAATGTGTGAGGACATGTCTCTGACTGACGTGCCACCAAGCATCAATATCTAACCTGCCAAGCAAGGTCACCAAGGTCAGGATCATGCGTGTCACTCAAGAATCAATATTGTACATAAAACACTCTCCTTAGGGGATGATTTATAGACCAGGTGATTATCTCTATAGATATACACATTGCTAAACATGAGCTTTGAAAAAGGGGGAAAACTTGAGGGCAGCTGAGACAAAAAAATACCTGACCTTAAAGAACAGGACCAAAGAAAAGTCCATGAGAGAAAAACCTTTTTCTAAGGTGCTAATCATCAGAGTTCTGCAAACAAACTGGCCATTCAATTAAGGACCAACCCGCATTGTCAACTAGTTGTGCAAATAATACATTAATTCTCAAAATACAACCAATATTTATAACCCAAACATGAGACATATTTGAGAGTATAATGACACGTAGCAGATGATGAATCGTATCCTCCAATGTACACAGCATACCAGTGCACTGCTATATCTTTGAGCTGGTTCAAAAGTCAAACCACTTGGGGTAGGATATAAAGCAGTTGACAAGTCTATAATGTGACTGTGTAACACTGACCAAACTGCCATTCTCCTTGCAACTCACAACTGTTCCAGCCATCAATGATTAACCCCTATCAGCACACAAACAACTGGATGTTTCAGACATTTTTTCACTTAAAATTCCATAGAAACAAGTAATTAGGACAGACTGTTCAACCCCACCCCATCTCCAGTGTTCTTTTAGTATGGCAGCAAGTAATATTCCATATTGTTTAAACTTCAAGCATATTAAGTGTTGACTAAAATATAATCACATTGTATTGTAGCCGACACTGAATAACCTCTCCAAAGCTGAAATGCAAATTCTCACAAGCAACATTACAAACCTGTCCCACAATATCTTACTGCTTTCACACACCTTTCACAGGTCATTTATTTTCGGTATATTATTCTCATTGTAAAGATGTGCACCAACACTTTTTGTCCCAAGTCCACAATAATAATATAACCTCAAACCAGGCCTAACTAGGGGGAACTTCATTGTTGACCTCAATGGCCTCCGACTTGCCCTATTAGCAATTTTGCTCCTTTTGACAAGTCGAGAGCGATTAGACTCGCACAGATGTGACCTTGGGATCTTTAATTTGCCATCACTTATCAGTTCCACGCACAAAATGTCTCAGGTCAGCACAGGCCAACTTGCCAATTTGGTCTAGTCAGATAGAAAACCCTATCAACTTGGGCAGTATGGAGAAAAATCGATTGATGTACTTCTCCTCGCTTGTACTTTTCACCTTGCCCCCAAAACTGCACTGCAAGGTATGAATGCAATGTCAATAAATTCAAAACACACCTGATGATTTCAAAAGCATTTTCCTTCTTGTTTTTTTGGAGGGGCCACAACTCACCTTGTTGCTCATATGACTGATAGACATGGTGTGGATTCCCCGAACCCAACCACATTTCTCCTGTCGTCCAATAAAACAGCAGCTCTGTTGGCGAGACGTATACTACTCCTACGCCGCGGATCTAAACCTAGTTCCCATGCTGAAACGGTACACTCTGCGCAGAAAACTGTGTAAATAGATCCACTGCACTTTTTTATTTTGCTCCGTTTATTCTTTCTCATCGATAGAACATTTTCATCTTATCTTATCAGTCAAATCTTGCCATAAGATCAACATAGCCAACTGACACCAAGGCAATATTGTGCTAAAAATAGTGCACGTGTTTGCCAAATATGGTATTAATTAGTGTAGAAAAAAAACAACAAGAAATCCATAAACTATCCACCGACACTGTTGGGATAATCCAGAAAGTATATCCCTTATAATCCTGTGAGTGATGGATCAGGGCCAATGGATTTGATGTTAACTCTAACACGAATATGCCCAGGTAGAACTTCAGAGGTATTCCAACAAACAAGTTAGGTGTTGAACATGAGAGTGTATACACATATATATATATGCTCAGGCTCTGTATATCTCGTTCTATCCTCTCCGTCCATGCGCAGTTGACAGTAGTTTGTGTTCCGAGCGTATTTACTCCGTTTCTCGATTTACAGTGGGCAGAGGTGTAGTGTGTATTGCGGCATGGTTGTGTTCTGACTGGCAGCGTTTAGACGTGGTACCACACACAACTGGCTGGCTGTGAGGCCACGGCTGTCGACCTGCAGACTGGGGTCGCAGCCTACTAATGCTGGCACTTGCCGATTGTGGCTGGCAACATGCCAATACCATGCAGCTCTTACACACCTCTACTATTTGGTACCGTCTAAAATGTTACAACGCACAGCTAATTGATACTCTGTTGTGTGATATTTTATCCACATGTGTTTATCCTGAGAGGTGTCAAGACATTCTAACGCACTCCTAGGTTTAACCAGAATGTGTTTCATTTAATCCATTGTACCCTGACCAGATTTTAGACTATTCTGACTGGTTGTCAGAAAGGCAGGTGTCAAAGGTGACAAGATGGTTGTCAGTGAGAGTGGTGCTTTTGTGTGGCTACTTCATGGTTATCACAACCAGAACCCTTCACCCTGATCCCAGATCTCCTTGATTATCAACCTCTCAGCTGTCAGACTCTCACATTACCAAGGCTCACTCTCTAAGGCCTCTCTCTCACTCTCTGACCATTTAATGTTATCAGATTCCCCAATAATCAACAGTTACGATAATCCTATTTAAGAATATTTTGTCTTTCTTAGCAGCACCATTTTTTCCCCTTTATTTTCTTTGATAAGATGAGAAGAGATTTTCACGTTTAATGATGTCTGACAACATGGTTCGGCCTACCTTGATTTAAATTCTTAGCCCCAGTTGTCAGTCATAGAAAGAGAAGATCAAGTTTACTACCCTGCTTCATAGTGTTTGAATGTGAGTTTATAGGGTTTTATGTCACTTTCAAAATTATTTCAGCTATATCATGATAAGACATTCTGTTTTGTAATGTGAACTAAATCCCGAATTGAACCCATGACCTTTAGATCACCACAGAGGAACTGGTGCTACTAAGCTTGACCTTAAACCATTGGTGCCTCAGCCCATGGCCTCCCTGCCTGTCCGAGCCAGTCAGCCTCATCCCCGTTGCACCCCTGCCTATCCAGGTTTTAGACTCTTCATCAGCTGTCAGGCAGCAAGGAGCAGTTCTCTCTGTCTTCCTGATCTTTCACACACCCTGCCCCTTATCAAGTGACCCACGTGACCCAACATCACGTCAAAGTATGACCCCGCTGTCACCCTGTGGCCAAAAAACAAGCCCATCTTCCTATATGAGTAGCTTTTTATATAGCAATATATGGCGCCTGGTTTTAGGGATTCATCTGAGCGCCTGATCTCTCCTGCCATGTTTACTACAGGGCCAGTTCTGTCCCCGACTTCTATTAACTCTGTGGCAATCTCTCACTACAGTAAACCACCAGCATGCCTTTATTATGCAAACACAGGAACTGTGTTTTTTCTTTCTGCAAACTTGGGAACGTGCTGGCATCAATGTCAGTCTTCATGACTGGCATTTTTTTAAAACATTTCTGGTGCATTTATGCCCAACTTTCATTGTCTTAAATAATAATTTTATTTTACAATTTAATGCTCATATTAAGAAATACCCATAGGATCAAACATTAATTCAAGATTTGGTTATTTGCATGAAGAATAGCTCTCTCTTTTGCTTTTTCAAAATTTATTCTCTTCCCTTTTTTTTCTTTCTTTGTTATTCTCTAAACCTTTTGTTGTTGAAGAACACAAAATATCTATTCTTCCTTTTTTATTTAAATCTTGACACACAGGCCACAAAATAAAATCATCTTCTCCAGTGCAAAGAAAGCACCCTTTGAATTTCATGAGTGTTCTTGAGAGTTGCTTCTCAAAAAAGACAAGGTGCTTTGGTGTGATATATGAAATATGCAAATGACTGCTATGCAAATAAGCATGTAACCTGATACATGCCTCGGCATGCTTGGCAAGTTAAAAGTCAGGGTGTTTTTTCCTCGTATTCAGCACGATGACAAATATGACGTGTTTGACCCAAATAAACTTTCGTCTCGTATTATCAACACCAAAATGTCCTCTGAATCTAAAATAACTAATTAAGCAGGCCAACACATGAAAGACTCACCTCAAAAAATAATATACTGATTAGAAATGTTCATGATTATCTCAACTAAATGGATACTTTCATATTTATCTTGCATAATCAATGTTTGATTATATCTAATTAATGATCCAAAGCTAGACACATATCAACTTTATAAATATTTGAAATCTCACAACAAATACTATCATTCTAAATCTCATCTTGGTTGCGATAATGAAATATGATAAGTAACAATCCATAAGGATTCTTATTTTGTTGATAATCAATGATATCTTCGAGCATAACAATGTTTAGCACCTTGTATGTCATGTACCCAAAAAGGTTCATATCTTATTGAAAGTGTTCTATGTTGTCTGACCATCATATCCTGTTTATTCTGGTAGTCTTTAAAAATATCTTAGCTTAGCCTTGAACGGCTTGATAAAATATCACAATACCTTGCAAATGTGCCCTTTGATTTGATTTGATTTCAAGTATGAATAAAAATGTCTTTCCTAGGTATGATATATATCACATCAGAGCTAGAATCTTTGTCCTCGTGAAGATAAAAAGCAATAAAAAAAGAAAATGATTGACTATCAAGTCTTAAATACTGCCCTTTAAAGTTGCATGTGACAGTGTGGGATATGTGGTGTGATTTACCCCTGCTCTGTGTCACCCCCCTGGTCACTCACAATCAGAGTCAAGTGTACAAGTGGTAATGGCACAAGGGGTGCTTACAAGTGCTGGGTGGCACTTTATGAGGTGAGAACACAACATAAATTAATTCATAACAATGTGCCCACAAGCTACCTACATCAAACTGATGCTCAATTGAATGCCTTCAAACCATAATCTGATCATTATTTTCTTGAGTTTTCGGCTTTGTGTAATATCAAAGAAATATTTTTTTTTTGTAAAGGTCATGA
Organism: Amphiduros pacificus; assembly: GCA_949316495.1. Lineage (NCBI taxonomy): Eukaryota > Metazoa > Annelida > Polychaeta > Phyllodocida > Hesionidae > Amphiduros > Amphiduros pacificus. The sequence continues at coordinate 48,219,272 of OX439001.1, read as the reverse complement.
TCTGAAAAAATTCTTTAACTTCTTCAAGAAAACACTTTAAATTGGTTATATCTTTGTGATTTATTTCTCTGGGAAGACAGAGTTGTTGATTCTACAGCATTGGGCACAGCTGACCCATAACAGGTAGAGATCAGGATCCGTGTATCCAGGCAAAAGATCAAATTCTGCTCCTCCCCCCACCTGGGATCACCGTTAACCTTATCCTCACCCCAAGGCTATTTCTTTCGAAAATCATAACACCCTTCTATCATAGCTTTTTCGCAATGTTTTCAAGTTGGAATGTGTTTTTTTTATGTGTGTGTGTGCTTGTTGTATGAGGTCGACCGTGGCATCAGATATCAAAACAGCACAGATCCCAGCCATCAACGTCAGTGATCGCATGTTTTGCCTTTTATGAGAGGCAAATATTTGGTGAGACAGAGGTCTTGTCGCAACAGTACTCATCCTCTATCCCCATTGTCCTCCTGTCGCAGATCCTAAAATTACTAATGATCAGATGACACTTAATGCTACGCAGGGAGAAAGCGGCTCTCCGATTTCTGAGATGCCTGGTTCTTCTGTGCACCTGAGCAAATCTGTTGATTCCCCAGATAATATAATAAGAACTCAGTAACTCCCCCAGGGCAAAAAAATGCCCATCTAACTAGTTCATAACTTTTTGTGAGGCCAGAATATTTTGCATGACACATGACAGAATATCATGGAGGCATAGTTTTGACCTCTGGCAGGCTCTAACTGCCTTTTTATGTGCTATTACATATTTTCACTGCTCTCTTGCCGTCTGCTTTGGTGTGCCAGTTCAAAGCTACAGGACCTTTTTATTGTGCAGGCAGCCAAATGTCGACATGATGAATAAACAGGCATATCTCTTTGCTTAAATTTATCATACCTGCATCGATGTTTTGATAAAATTATTCAAATGTTGCCTAAAGCTTGAAATATTTTATTACTCAATGATATACATGATGTATATGATACTTCTTTTCACATCATAAAATGTACACTTGTTTACCATAAAGCCAAATTGAGCAAATTTAACAGTGAGCTGCCCATGGTGTATTTCTTTATAAACATTTTAAAAGTCTCTTGTGTTGGTTGATAAATAGGGGACACAAGCCCAGTATTCTAACTTGACAGCGGAATTCACACCATGAATAGGTGCTGCTTACGTGAGCTTGCAGCGCTGTATGGAAACCACCGGTCGGGCATAGGCGGGTCACCCAACCTGAGTCACTCAAATTTCAATTTGAGAGTCACAGGTATTCACGAGGTGTAACCAGACTACTCTGCCAACACAAAAGGTATAGGCCAATTTTGCGCAGGTCGGTATGTCACCTCTGATCCTTGACCTCTGACCCCTGACCTCATGTCAGTGTCATGACATGCAGTATGATCCCTGACACCTTCTCAACTACATAATATGCCTCAGAAGACACCCCGCCATTGTGCTCAGCAGGCACAGGGCCAAACTCTTGATAACCAAAAGCCTATTTTATGCTAATGAACCAAGCTGTGCTTCATATAGGTACATTATTACTGTGCCAAAAATTCTGCACATTGTATCTATTTATGTCATTCAGACTTTTTGAAAAACAGCAAAGAATTTCTGCAGTGCTTTTTAGCAATCGAGGGAAAAAAAGAAGCTTGAATACAAAAAGCTGGATTAAATCAACACCATAGAAAATTGTAAACTATATTATGAGATAGTTGATGCATATGGTTTTCATATTACATAACATGCTGTTTTTTTATTCTTCGTGACCAGACACATGACCTTCTGAAGTGTTTACAAACTTTTTCATTGTCTGTACCTACTTACTTACCATGGTTTTCTAAGTCAAGTACTCTCTGAACTGAGGACGTAATCTCATCGCACATTCTTCCTTATGCATTTGATATTTATAAGTGTGTAAATATTCTAGGGGACAATATCACTTTGATGGGCCCAGTCATGTCAAAATAAAATATACCAACACTCCTTACCATCTTATCATCTTCAACAACAATTCTGTCACCTTTCTATATTTGCTCACCTTTCACCTATAAATCATTATATATGAAAAGCTAGGACAATATTATCATAGAACATAAGAGGAAGTATAATACACAACATTTTTTGGGATTTGCAGTAACTCAGTAACCTCAAGACTCACCTGGTGGTGATAAAGAGAACTTCAGTGCAGAGAAGTTATATCATACAGTTCTCTCATTGTGTCTTGTAAAACCTCCAAAAATAAGTCAATACAATCTTCAACTTACTATACTCCTAAAGCCCTTCTCTTAATGTATAAAATAATAAACCGAACCAACAAACCAACAAACCAACAAACCAACAAACCAACAAACCAACAAACCAACAGCAGGAATCTATACCCAGAGCAATTATCTCTGCAGACAGTCCCAATATGTCTTTGCTACTCATATGATTCAGAAATAGAAGCTAAATTTGGTCCTAATTGCCCACCTGCCAAGCAATGCATGTTTTCCCCCCATCCAGCACCTTGACTGGGGCAGCCTCATTCTCTACTGTTAAACACTACTGTCTCAATCTTTATTTGATTTTTCATAAATGCAAATATCCTGATGTGATTATCACTCTTTCAGATCAAATGCAATTTCACAACTCTTATTGTCCACCTCAAGTTGTTTTTTTTTTCAAGCAAAGATAACACAATCTTTTAAGATATTATCTTTTATCTTAAATTTTCTCCTGTTCCTGGCATATAAATAAATGACATGTGACAAAAAGGGGCAGAGCTTTGCATATGAGAAATTTCTGATGACAGAATCATCAATTTTTAATCTGATCTCTGTCTGTGACACTATGAACCATCTGAATCAGATGTGTGGGATAAGGCTCATTATAAGTCTTGAACATATCTTGCAAGATCCCTCATCAATCACTTAAACTTGTCACGAAATATTACTCTATATGGCTCTTATCATTCAGAAAGATACATTCGACATCTGTAAAACATAATGCCCATTCAACCAACCAAGATTCAAGCCATTATTATGCATCTGAGGTCAACCTTCGATAAGGTCACAAACAGTGTTGACTGGATGGAATCTCCCAGGTCCATTGGATGACTCCATCTTTAGATACATTTCCACAAATAACAACTTGGTCATGCAGACCCAAGCCTCCTAGCCATTATGAGTAATCCCAATCTTCAACTGGTAATCATACTCTAACAGACGGTGATGACTCTGTTACCCAGACCTGTGCTTACTCTATTTACTGCAGCTCAGAGATTAATCTCTATCATATCTGATAGTCATATAAATATCATTTCTCATCTAAAATTTGTTGAGATGCAATCTATATTACATTCATTTGGATATTTATGTTATCTTTTCAACTTCAGAAATCTCAAATATTTAAATAAATCTTTTCCAGTCAAGGACTGTCATAATGGTGGAGAATTCTTAACTGAAAAAAAACAACAAAAAACAAAACAAAAAACAAAAAACAAAAACAAAAAAAGAAAGGCATTATGCATGTCATGTTGTGAAAAGCTAGGAAGTTGAAAAGCATATGCCACAAATTACTGTTATTTATCTGTATATTTGCAGCCCTCTGCTTCAGATGTGACCAGTGGAGGAAAACTTGACACTACCCCCAGCAGAGATACACTCAGGCTCAGCATGGCAAACTCCAATCAATACGATGACCTTGTCACAAGTCAGACCAGTCAAGCTTTGCTGAATTGTAAAAGACATGCCACAACCTGTTTGATGACCTTCAAACCCACTTTTGATTGAAGTCGGAGACATGTGATTACAAATTGTATGCAGCTTTCAGGTAAATACCTGTGATTAATTTTAAGTGTGTTAAAATTTGAAAAAAAACCCTCACCAAGACATGAAAAAAAAGTAACAAGGAAATTGTAGAAAAGAAAATTGTCATTTCATGTTTCCAAAATGTATATATATGCAGGTGTGTATGTCTTGGCCAAACCAATTTATAACACTGTAAATGTTTACATATTTCAAAATAATAGGGGTGTGTTGCACATAAGAAGGCAAGGTTTGCCTAACATGAGGAACCCTGTGACCTCACCATGAATGGTCCTGGGACACTGCCCCTTTCTCATCTTTGTACACCACGGAATGTTGTCAATATAAGGCTGGTGGGTGGGGGTGAGGTCTTTCATATGATCTGAGAGAGGAGGGAAGTGGTGACCTGTCATTCCTTGGTCCTGGCCATGGCTCAAACTACTGATAGCATCAGCACTCCCTTTCGGTCAGCCACCTGGCCTGCATGTCATTTCACTCAAGCCTCATCCCTGACCTTTGACCTTGCCTCATTGTGAAGGAACCTCTGACCTTTCTGTCATCCTACCTGATGGCATGGCTTTAAAGTGCTGTCTCCTGCCGGGCCAGTGTGGACCTTGGCCCCTAAACCACCAGGCCACCTTTGTCAATGATTCACGAGTGTCTCTTGTCCTGCTGACACTCAGATATGACCTTAACCTGACCCAGGTCACACAAAGGTCAACTAGGGTCAGGGCTCCTACAGCTGACTGAAGTAAGTGGATCTTTGGGGGTGTGCAATGGCTATGCTATCTGCACTTACATTACTAGATCCTTGACCTTGAGGTCAGGACATCTCCTATACATACAATACTGTCTTACACCACCACTCTCTCACCAGAGGGCAGGCATGGCTCTTCTTTACAACTCCATCACATCTTGATAGAAATGAATGACAGTACCCTTGATGTATCCTTGATGTATCCTTGATCTCCTGACCCGATGACCTTTAACCATCTCCCATGTGCCCTTTAGGCTTGTTTGACCTCTCACCCCAATCTCTAAGTTTTCACAGTGGCCCTTCCCCTGTCCAAAGACCTAATGCAAGATAAATGGAATGATCCAGCACCAAACGCTGTATTTTGCCAATAGAAAGCCCTGGAGAATAATATAACACAAGATAGTACTCTACTAACATTTAATCTTCATTCTCCATAAACATGATCATGCAAACCAATAAATACATCCATTTTTCAATACACAATAGAGAAGATTTTATATATCAGTATTAAACTGTTAGTTATTGCTCATTCAGAAAGTATACGACTTTAGAGATATTCATGAACAATCACAGATAAAAATGCTTTTTAAGGGCTATGGAAATGATAGCCGTGTCCAATTTCAGATGCTTTGGTCTTCTTCATTCCAATCAATGGCCACCATTATGACCAGTCATGTTCCGGGGATCAAATATGAGCATTGTCATCACCGTGGCAACCAGTCTGTCATCATACAGACATGTTAGACGTCTGCATCAGGACCAGAAAATGTCAACTAGAATTGGATATGCTTCAATTTCATATTTTGCCAAATGTTACCAAGGGCCCTTGTTGTTTTACACAACTGCCTCATTTTGTGTATTTCTAATCTGATTTCTGGAGTCCAAAATGAGGCTAAAAATGGTGTTCAGTATATATTACAGCAGGAAGTGAACATTCTTTGCTTAAAAGAATATATGAAAAAGACAGTAATTGATAAGTCATTGTGACCCAATTAAGTTTAATATATAGTGATTTTGAATTCTTCCCTCTCTTCTAAGTTTTTAATCAAAGAAACAGAGATTATCAGAAAGAGACAGACAGTTGATAGAGATGTGCCTACATTCTGAACAGCTGCAGCAGCAGAGAAAGAGATACAGTGATATATTAGAGATTGAGAGATATAATAAGAAAGAGATATAAAAAGAAAGAGAGATGAGAGCTGGAGAAGTTAGAGAGAGAGAGTTGGTATGGAATTCTGAGCGTTGCCGTGGCAGCGTGGAGGAGACAATGGTGGGATGCCATTATATCAGTGTGATTGCCGTGCGCCACCTGCCACTTATCCCCCATCACAGCCCTGCCTCCCTCACACAGACAAATTGCACTCTTTTGCTCTGACTTCATCTGTATATCAGCAGATTGTGCAGCCATCTTGTTATCTACGCCAAGCTCAGAACCACCAATCTCATCAGTGGTGAGCAAATTAAAGCGCCATCTAGACAGCCGGGGCTTTTATCGATGCAATGCATGCTTCCCTGGCCCGTCAGATCTGCTCCATCTCAAGGTCAAGCAAGGTGGCCGACCTCTGACCCGGGGAGGTTGTCAAGGTCATGGCGGCAGACACAATGGCAGTATTAATTCTGGCCATTTATACAAGGCACATGATGTACGAGGGTCTCTCATGTCAGGGGCTCTATTGTGGGCTGGTGCTGGCAGATTAAGCGATTCCCTCATGACTGCTGGATCCCAGCGCTGCTTACTCGCCAGTCTCCCGGGCTTTTTGGCCCCCTATTACACACAACATCCATTACAAGGCCACAAAACACAACCTGAGTGGAAAAACTCCCACCCGACAGCCTTCGCCTAAAATGAAATTAGGTTTGGATGCAGCATTAGCTTAGAGGGCTCTGATGTATGCCAAGCTGCAGAGTTCGTGGCAAAGTTCACACAAAGTGAATCAAGGTTGGAGCCAAAAGGTCATGGGTCAGGCCCTCTGACCCCCTCTGAAAGCCTGACAGTGTATTATACAAGGGTGCAGGCCCCAGAGAGCAGCCGTTTACCAAGGGCATCAGGAGCGCCATCTAGATTCCTTGTGGGGAACCAGTAATTGCCCTTGCTGGTCTCTCGCGACATCGATTCGCCATTATCATTGCGACACAGTGGGCAGTTTGTCAACATCAAAATTTAATAACTGCCATCCAATTATGGTGTCCCCTGATGATATGATGGCCTGTAGCACACTTCCATATGCAGCCATTTTTCCGTGCCGTTTGCACAGCCTCCGTGCAATCTCACACGCCATTGCTTCTCACTGTGGGACAATTGCCACAAATGTCGGAACAAAAAAAATCTGCATTGCACCCATCAGCAATTCATTAAGGCTTGCTCATAATGTTGACAGGGTTGTCATCTCAAAATAACAGATCTCCGCATTTTAAATCATGCAAAACATGATATTTGTCATGTTTGCTTAGCGTGATATAAACCTGCTGCATGCACAGGCAAAAAAATAAATATGAAGTTTGTCTCCATACTGCCTGTGAGCATTTCATACAAAAAGTAGATTTTTGCCCAGACTGTATTGAATTTCCATCCTTGCATTGTTTTCTCGCTGGCAACAATGTCAATCCATACTCTGGGCATGCCTCTGGCTATTTGTGGTCGTGGCATGTACACGCTTGCATGATACTTGTGTTACAGAAGCATTCGATGGCATGATTCCTTCAATTCTCGGTGTGACATGCACCCCATTTTTTCCAATACTCGATGGCTTGCGCACATTATTTTCACATTCATTTTTTTGTGACTGCAAATAAGAGCCGTTGACGGCGCTCATTGTGGCTGCGTGTTTTTATGTGGTTTTTGCAGCAACCTCCTGGCATATTCCACTGGCACAAGTCAGACGTGTCACTTTTATGTCAATGGCTCTGATCCTTACAACAAGAGGCAAGACGATCCCATTGTAGTGCCAACCTTAGCACGCAATGTCTCCGAGTTGTGAGACCACAAAGTGGCTGCAAACTGCTGCTACAGCTTTTGTTGTCATGCCAACCAAGATCACATGTCACTTGTTTGAAGCCCCACTTTACCACTTCAACTATCAGTGTAGAGAACATCTGAAAGCAGCAGACACTGGGATTATGTCTCCCAGCACTTCCTGGCTTTGAATTTCATCTCAAAATGTCCATTATGACCCCTTTCCTATTTTCGTCTTCATAAAAGGATAATTCCATAAGCCTAAGATATATGATATAAAAAAAGTAACTTTTTCATTTAAAGAAGTTAAAAACTTGCAATACATTGCTCAAATAGTGATGAAAGTTGCATCAATATATCATGTTTATGAATCAATAAATTGTCACACTTTCTGTTTCATTTTTTTTAATTACTTAATTCAGCACTTGCAGCATGATGTATCATTATTGTTGCGATGTAATGACAACTTCTCAGAATCATGTATTTATGCAGAGCATTCCCAGTCAGATGATTGATATTGTCAAGGCAAGTTCACAGATTGACCCACTGATAATTAGGTCTAATTGCCCTGTGATTGGTGTTCAATAGATGCCATTGATTGATTATTGGTCCTCCGATTGATTATTGCAGCTCTGTCTCGGAGAGGAGTGACCCTTCAGCCATCATGCGAGACAAAACATCCCACCTGCCTGCATAAAACCACTCATACCCATTCTAACAGCATTCCCTCGGGCCCTCGCAACCATGGCAATTTGGCTATTTATCAAAAATGAGGAATGTCCAACAAAAGCGATTAATTTAATTACAAGAGACATGAGGCCATGTTTGAGTTCGGCAACACTCACAATGGGGTCTTTAGTATGAATACAAATGAAATTTTGCACCATGATAAATTGCCCATTTTTCATGTTTTTCACATAACTTGGGGAATTTGCTGATCCCTGGTTGGCCATGAATAGTCATGTCCTGTGTGGGATGCTAGGGCAAGTTAAACACTCCAAGCACACAGTATTAAAATCCCATTCACAACAGAGTAAGGCACATGGAGAGGCTTAACTGACATGATATCACCCCCACCAAAATGTGAAGAGATAATTGTCTCTTATGTCAGTGCCATCTGGTGCCCAAATTTCTTATTTCTTTCCTTTACAGATCAGAGCTGAGACTGAAGAATTGCATGATTACAAGTAGTAAAATATACCGATAAAATAATATTTTCTTCTCATGCAACATTGCAACAACAAAAAATGGAATGACAACATCAGAATTATGTAATGTAATCATGGAAGATATTTCATTTTTTTAATATTGTCAATCAAAAAAACAAATGTCACATTTACAACATTTGTGACTGTTTGCAATGAGGTGACCTTTGTTCGTGTGCCATGTGACTTCTCTTTGATGGACACATATTATTGCCATAGCAACCAATAAACTGAGGGATGCACCCATCTGAGGGGACATGAGATTCATCTTCATAAGCCTTTTACCAGAGCAGAGGTCATGCCACTTTCGCAAACACTAAAACCCAGCAAACATCACCGCTGACTCTGCAGTTAAATCACCCGCTTCTTCGGCAAACACATAAAATGGCGAGGAGCACCGTGCCAGTGCCAGGCGAGGAGTGTGCGAGTGAAGCGTGTTTGAGTCAATATGTGATCACACAGAGCTGCGAGGTTGCTGGGGATTTGTCTCGTAACCAGCACACATCTTCATTATCTACCTCAGACCCCCCACAGCCGACTCATCATACTAATCACGCTTAACCACCACAACAAGAGAAATGGCCAACCTCCACCCCCCACAGTGACAAAACTCACTCAAGGAAAATAAGTCCCAAATACTAATCATTGAAAATTATATTATTTTCTCTTATCATTTCAAGCAGCTCAGACTGGCTTTTATCACCATCTTTCATCATGCTAATAATAATATTCTTACCTTCTTTTATGAGCAGACTCAGATGGAGAATTTTTGCCAGGATTTACTCTCTTTTCTTGTGTTATCTATAGTCACTTTGCCCTTGTTCAACTTGCCAAGTTTTAATAAATAAAGACATGGGAAAATGTTGATCAAACAGATAAGGAAATTCAATTTTGTGGCACCACCTTTCATCTTCCTCATCAGATGTCAAAAAAAGCTAATGAGCTTTGTTAATAATAAAAAAATGAGATTCACACTAAATTTCACAGTGTAATTGAGGATACTGAGTTGCATGAAAACAATCGCTCCTTGTTGACCATTTTTATCATTAAAAATAATTCCTGTCTGCTATAAAAATGTATTGAAATGAATCAATACATTAGAAGGTTCACATTAACTGTATATATCTCATATACCGGTATGTTTAATTACTTTTAAAATATCATATATATTTCTACACATTTATGCAAGATCTTTTAATTATGCCAATTTGCATGAAAATTCTTATTTGACATTTCAACATGAATGTCAATATTTACAATATCAATTGACCAATTCTGATTGATCAAATAAAAAAAAACGTGATGAGTTTATGCAGATGAATATCTTATAGAGAGAATCAAAGAGTTATCAAGTTCCTGGCTTGACATCGTGACATCCCAGTTAATTTACAAGGCAGGATGGTCATAAATATTACTCAAATAATTAGGGTAGGAAAATGACTAATGAAGAGTGGTCATGTTATTGCTTGTTATGACTTGTTTTCCTTAATGGGTGACTGGATTTGTAGTAGATTTGTGTAATGAGGTGTGAATCAGTGGGGATGAGACATAATGGGTGGTCTGTTCACACCTCATTTCACACTTGGGAGAACTCCACACTAACTCACAATATCAGCCATATCATATACAGATCTCAGAAACAAACTGAAGATATCATGAGATGTAGACTGACCATGTGCTGAACTCAGATCTCTGGTACAGATGGGCTAAACTAGCAAGATATCATAAATATAGCCAAGGCATGACCATGTGCTGAACTCAGATCTCTGGTACAGATGGGCTAAACTAGCTAGATATCAAAAATATAGCCAAGGCATGACCATGTGCTGAACTCAGATCTCTGGTACAGATGGGCTAAACTAGCTAGATATCAAAAATATAGCCAAGGCATGACCATGTGCTGAACTCAGATCTCTGGTACAGATGGGCTAAACTAGCTAGATATCAAAAATATAGCCAAGGCATGACCATGTGCTGAACTCAGATCTCTGGTACAGATGGGCTAAACTAGCTAGATATCAAAAATATAGCCAAGGCATGACCATGTGCTGAACTCAGATCTCTGGTACAGATGGGCTAAACTAGCTAGATATCAAAAATATAGCCAAGGCATGACCATGTGCTGAACTCAGATCTCTGGTACAGATGGGCTAAACTAGCTAGATATCAAAAATATAGCCAAGGCATGACCATGTGCTGAGCTCAGATCTCCGGTACAGATGAGCTTAACTAGCTAGATATAAAAAATATAGCCAAGGCATGACCATGTGCTGAGCTCAGATCTCTGGTACAGATGGGCTAAACTAGCTAGATATCAAAAATATAGCCAAGGCATGACCATGTGCTGAACTCAGATCTCTGGTACAGATGAGATAAACTAGCTAGATATCAAAAATATAGCCAAGGCATGACCATGTGCTGAGCTCAGATCTCTGGTACAGATGGGCTAAACTAGCTAGATATCAAAAATATAGCCAAGGCATGACCATGTGCTGAACTCAGATCTCTGGTACAGATGAGCTAAACTAGCTAGATATCAAAAATATAGCCAAGGCATGACCATGTGCTGAACTCAGATCTCTGGTACAGATGGGCTAAACTAGCTAGATATCAAAAATATAGCCAAGGCATGACCATGTGCTGAGCTCAGATCTCTGGTACAGATGGGCTAAACTAGCTAGATATCAAAAATATAGCCAAGGCATGACCATGTGCTGAGCTCAGATCTCTGGTACAGATGGGCTAAACTAGCTAGATATCACAGCCAAAACTCAGGTGCACAGGAAAACAATGAACCACAAGCTGATCTCACAGATGAACCATGGCAAGATCTCAAGAACAGAGATACTCATCTGACGGACCAGAGATCCTGGAACAAGCAATAAATTTCGGCCCTTAGCAGACACAAAGGATGCCCTCGTCTTCACATGTGGTGCCCAACAATGGCATTAAGTACTGTCTTGGGGTATTCAATCTGGAAAACACTTTGACTCCAAATGAAATTGGGTTTGACAGAAACACTAGTACCAGATTTTTGATGTCACTAATATCAGATATTTAACATTTGGTTATATCAGCTCTTCATGATAAAATTATATTGGCTATATCATCATCAGAAATTTATCATCAGAAATTCATATATTTCCAAGCTGACTATGTTATCACAAACTCACATTTGTGGTCAATAAATACAGGCCTGATTGTTGCAGACATGTGTCATTCATGTTGATTCCTGGAAATATCAAGTCATCATAGTTTGACTGCTTTTTGTCAAGAACTGATTCATGCCTTTCAAAAGATCTCTTATTTCACCTAAAAGAAACCGGTATCTATGTAAAGATGTATTGAATATTGTTATTGCTCTCAGACATGAATGAACCTCCCAGTTGTAACAGACAGATGAAGCCATAAAACTACGAGGCAGCCTTCTTGGAACACAAAGGATTACTACAACTCTTGTAGTGCCAAATTCAAAAATTAATTTCTCACTTGGCATTTTCTCATGCCTTACTTACTGCAATAGAGAAAGCCCTGATGATTTTATGGATTAAATCAAACCTTTCTTTCCTTTTTAAATGCTATACATATCAAACAAGAAAACTGAGCTGAAAGCACATTTGGAGGAAGTGGCAAACGATTTTAAATTGAAATTGCTCAAATCCGTTGTGGGTCCAGAGATCAATAGGTGCATCAAGGGATGCATCTGAGAGAGTGGTGATAGGTTCGTCTCCATGGCAATTACACATGGCAGACTCTGTGGGCGACAGACATGAATTGTCTCCTTGTGACTTGTGCCAGCAGATAGAGGGATCTGTGATCAATAATTAACACCAACATCACTTTAGACATTGGGGGAGCTGGAAAGTCTGTAATTATTATGAGCGACTCTGTCTTTTCCCTGACGATTATCTAGGGACAATTTTTCATCAGAGGCAGAAGGCAATGTTGACGTTGTGGCTTTAATTATTTCCTTGGTAATGCTCCTACTGTCGTATTATATTTGACGTTGTCCAATATGGAGCCGAGAAATTTTTGTTTCTAAAATGGCGGACCCCAGGTGACGCCATATTGCATGTCCTTGGGTGGCCCTTGACCTTTAGATGACCTGCAAGACTCATCTGAAACAGACTGATCAGTCTTCCTATGAGGCCTCCGAGCTGAGAGTCTCAGGTCATTGGTCACACACGAGGTCAGCATCACAACCCACAGGCTGCGTTATGAGCCTGCGTGGCTGCCCCAGTGGTTGCCTGGATGGGTATATGTAAGACTCTGGGATTAGAGGCAGAGTATTGATTATGGCCGGACTAAAGGGCCAGGAGATAGCCATCACACCTTTGTACGGCACACACATGGCTGTAGTCTGATGCAGCACACAAATGAGGTGTCCTCGCGACCCGCTACTTCCTGCGTCTGGCACCGTGGGGCCCAGTCTGCGGTGTGATTGATGTCCTTGGTCACTGATGGCCGACCGCTGACCACTGGGACTTGATCTCTGCTGACCTACAAGATCTACCACGACCCCCAGAAATGATCCACTGACCTTTACGTGACACGATTGGGCTAAACGGCTTTCTCAAATTGAGCTCAATTCTCTCAAGATCTATGAGCGCCGGGCTGTCGGGCGGACCCATCAGGGCTGATGGCTAAGGCCATTTCTCACGCAGAGCTGTGCCAATGTGGGATAGATGTGTGTAATAGCATATAAAGCCCAAGCAGAATGGCAGAATCACCTGACTGCGAGGGCTGTCATACACCATCATTTATGTGATTGTAGACCGACCATCATCGCCCAGATACCCGCATTAGCCACGTTTCCGCTGCTGTGTCCCCTCCTGATCGCTCCATCATGCAGTAAAGCCCACATGCCTAATTAGCACGTCAACAGCTCCATGAGGACTGGCTATGATCAACTCTTTCACACAAAGCCTAAACATGCCTACTACAAGATTTAGACCTAATCAATACAGCACAATTATACCACGGAAGCCGCCATCATCCCCATTGCTGGCAAACCCGCCCAGGGCTACTGCACCTTGCTGGGGGTTTTCGCCAGTCCATGGAGACTTGGTTGCATTTCATCCGTTTCATTTCAGCTGGCCCTGGATCTTAAGTGAATATCTTCAAGAATTGCCATGAGAGCTAATCACAGCGAGACCCTTGATCTCAAACTAGATGACAGGCGACTCTGTATGTGGCTGTGTGGCCGCTCGGTGTCTCAGACTGTGCCTCCGCCACACCGCTCTGCGACATCCAGGTGAAAGGTGGCCATCGGGAGATGTTTTATTTATCAACGCTCATGTCACGCAAGGCCTTGTCCTTAAAGGTTCCCCATTAAGTCTCCCTTGCAGTAAAACCTGACATAGCCAAGGACGGGTCACAGACTCTGGGCTCCATCAGGATTTATGTAATCTAGGTGTAATTCGGTCCCTCATTATTCAACCTGGTCTAAAGGGCCTTTGCACAAATCTCATAGGTCCTTTTCCAATTTCCTTGTTGCATGTAAATTCGAAACATGTATTTGCGAAAGTGGTAGGGGGCATGTTTCTATCATTTATTTATGTTTAAAGTAATGAAAATGGGCTAGACGTTGTTTTTGATCCGCAGCTATTTTTTATGAATTTAAGTAGCTTGGGCATAGCTGATTTTCACACTAGAACCTAAGAGGGTGGGATTATTGCAAGTCAGTGTTATTCCTATATGGACATGATCAAGATTGGTGATTTCACACATGCACACAATACATCAAGCTGTATCGGGTCTCTCACGAGGTTTTGTTATTCCAACCAAAACATGCTGCATGCACTAAATCAAATATTGCGGCATACTTGAGTCCTGAGTAGAATACGCTCACCGTGGCGGCTTGATGCTCGGCTCGGTGACATAGCCAGGAGCAGTGTAGACATGTGCGCGTGAATCCACACACTTCATTAGTTTTTCCCATATGACCTCAATCTAATGAGTTGCCATGGCGACCACATGAACATTCTTCTTTTTTTTTTTACATCACCAACCTCCGCAGCATATTGCATGTGATCTCATTTGCATACATAACCAGTTCTTATCCTCCGACCTCTTAAAACATGCCTGTGGACCTTGACCGGTTAAACTTGACCCCACCATGTATTGTTGCAGCTCAGTAATTTCTGCTCTTTTATCGGCAGATGACCTTACATGGCTATAATTCAATTGTGATGATGGCTGACGCTTCTTTATGCTCATGATGACCTCCCCATGGCCCTGGCGCCTGCCTCTAAATGTCAAGGTTATTACTTTCCCTCCTTCCTTTTCTTGTCATGATTGTGCTCAGCATCACCAAAAAAACCCTCAAACTTAGTGCATCCATATCTCAAATTATATTGGCTCGTGTCTAAACTTTAGGGCTTCTTCTGTGTCCACTGAATTAAGTTAACAAAATGATTTATAATTTATCTGTGACTCGGTCACCAGACTAGACACTGTGAGCCAGCTGATGCATGTGTGTGTGTATTTGAATGCTATATACATGAACTTGGTGAGACCCGAGCAACAAAGACTCCCAAAGTATCTCCTGAGGACTCCAGCCAGTCTCATACCATGTGATATATGGTCACATGTCTCATTAGGGCTCAATGCAGAGTCTGTGGGTGGATAGTGTCTGTATCAGAATCATAAGTCTTCGGGTCTCTCTGATGAAGGAATGAGACACAACTTCTTATATCATAGTCATAGACACATTAAGAGCACACACACTGGGGCTTACCATATTTTAGTCTATACATGTTATAATGATGGACAATAGGGCTTGACATACACTTGGGCTTGCTATAAAAAGTGCATTATGATGAGAGACACTAGGGTTTGCCATAGGAAGAGGGATTCATGTTAAGATGACAGACACCAAGGCTTGCCAAAGATAGTCAGATACATATTAAGATGAGAGATAAAAGGGCTTGCCATATATAGTTAGATACATGTTGAGATGAGAGATACAAGGGCTTGCCATATATAGTTAGATACATGTTGAGATGAGAGATACAAGGGCTTGCCATAGATAGTTAGATACATGTTGAGATGAGAGATACAAGGGCTTGCCATAGATAGTTAGATACATGTTGAGATGAGAGATACAAGGGCTTGCCATTGATAGTCAGATACATGTTGAGATGAGAGATACAAGGGCTTGCCATAGATAGTCAGATACATATTAAGATGAGAGATACAAGGGCTTGCCATAGATAGTTAGATACGTATTAAGATGATAGATACAAGGGCCTGCCATAGATAGTCAGATACATATTAAGATGAGAGATACAAGGGCTTGCCATAGATAGTTAGATACATGTTAAGATGATAGATACAAGGGCCTGCCATAAATAGTTAGATACATGTTAAGATGATAGATACAAGGGCCTGCCATAGATAGTCAGATACATGTTAAGATGATAGATACAAGGGCCTGCCATAAATAGTTAGATACATGTTAAGATGATAGATACAAGGGCCTGCCATAAATAGTTAGATACATGTTAAGATGAGAGATACAAGGGCCTGCCATAGACAGTTAGATACATATTAAGATGATAGATACAAGGGCCTGCCATAGACAGTTAGATACATATTAAGATGATAGATACAAGGCCCTGCCATAGACAGTTAGATACATATTAAGATGATAGATACAAGGGCCTGCCATAGATGTCACATATAAGAAATATAAGAGCATTTTGGCTGGCCATGTTAAGATGACAGAAACTAGGGCTTGTCATGGATATTGGTGTGAGATGTGACAAGCAACTGTTCAGGAAGCAAGTATGACCATATATACCATATATACAGTGATCCACAGGCAAGATGAGAGGCACAGGTGCTCGTCTGATCAGCTAAGTGGTACGGCTCGGCCGCCCGTGGCCGGCGAGGCCATGACCCTTGACCAGTACTTGTCTCTGAGAAACAATCCAAAGATGCTGTTGGATGCAGCATCATCTGCAACCTTGACGTTGTGAGATCACAGGGCCACATTAGTACCTGCAGTTAACACCTGTCACCTGATGCAAAGCTTTGCATCGATCCTTGGGGAAAATCAATGGTGGTCATCAGGCTGTCGCCTTGTCCTCATCCTGCCCGCTCTACACGCTACCCACGATGCACCAAACAACAGAGCACATGCCCAATATAAGCTTCCTGGTTCTACTCATAAATATATGTGCTAAGTAACTGCAACGGATGTCACAAAAAATTAATGTTTAGAGTGGCTAAACATATTTTGCTAATACAAAAATTGTCCAAATACAACATTTCAATCTAAATTTTGAAAATAATTATGATGTGCAATAAGTGAAATTTGTTAAAACACTGAAATAGAGAGTGAATTTATAGGGATGTAAAGGAAAATAATATAGACTGATAGCTTTTGTCAAATGTCTAGTAGCATCCTTGCATCCTTGCATATGTCCGTCAACTACACCAATTATGGTAAAAATATATGGACTGATCTAATAATTTTAATTAACCAAACACAAAGTAGAGTATGTGAATAATGCTCCCGATCAGACAGAGTTATACGATGGCAATAATCATATTGGAGACATCCAAGTCAACTCTGACTGTTTGTTCATCTGTCATGCCATGATTCACGGTCTTCATGGCCAATATCGTTGAAGCTGACACATGCAGTCTGACATTTCACCCTGCCGCATTTCTCCCACTGGTGCAGGTCACAGGGTTAAGCAGGGTCTTTGCTGTGATGTAATCTCCCCAAATTCATCATTCTCTGTCCATTCTGACTCATTCCACAGAGTGACATTTGTTTTGTTTTGAGCAAACAGATAATGCTTTAAGCACGGAAGTCCACTTTTGCCTGTTGAATACATCAACCCAGCTAACTCCATTAATAAAAATGTAGGAGAATTTGTCATGCTGTGCCATAGAAATATCAACCAGCATTGTTTTAAAACGAGTAATGAAGCAAAAGTGGTGATTTACAATATGTTGCTAACATGCTCCAGGGCCACGGCAAAGATTCATCAAATCACAAGTGAAAAAACAGACTTGAGAGACAACAATTCCTAAGAGTAAAGTGTACCTGTCACTTGTGATCATATGATCATGAATATTTTCTATTCCTTGATGAAAATACACAAAAACAACAAGGATTTCAACTTCAATATACATGAAATTTAAATATGGTATAATTCCATCAACAAATTACTCAAAGTTGAGATTAAATCACACAATGTCAATGACAAAAATAATATTCTTAGTTGAGTAAAAAATAATACACAAAACATTTCAATTCAATGTCAACATATTGTCATTTCATTATGTCACTGAGAAGTATTAATTCTAAACTTGGTCCATCAAGAAAAAAAAAATCCATATTTTTGTGATCATTTCCCATTTCCATCTTATCTTTTCTATATGAAACAAAATACATTTCTGATTAATATTGGATGCTTCTGGTGCAATCTGCATTGTTTTATCATATTTACCCAAATGAAATTCAATATATGCTGTTTACTTCTTAATGTGCAAAACTTGTATTGTCAGTGATCTAAAAGCAAAGATCAGGTATGAATAGAGTTTAGTATGTTGTGACGCAACTAATGGAAACAATCAGCTTTTCTCTGTCTAAGTACAACAAGGAATATTTGACAGTGTAGCCAGCATTATCAATATGGAGTGACCCGCACATTGTCTGAGTTGCTATCCCGCGGTTTTATGTGGAGACCATTGTGTGTGAATGACAACACCTCCTGACCTAGCCTGCATTGCAGACCCATCCTAACCAACGTGCTTGTCTAAACATAAGCTGACCTTCTCTGTGAAACACGTGAGCTTTGTAACAGGGCACATGTTACACTCTGGCAGAGTATTGTGCTGTTGCCTGCATATCTGACCCTTTTTGTGCAGGAGACTCTGGGTGAGCCAGACTGGTTGAGAGACATGCATGACCCGGTCACCCCATCCTGCAGGTCCTTGCTAGGTTCCTGCAGGCGCTGGGCACATCGTGACCTTTACTGGCAATGCCCTTAGAGCTCTCTATGCCTCCCACCTGCATCAACCACCTTGTAACCTTAGCTCTCAAACTCATTATTTTATTTGTATGTTTTGCATTACATATGTCATTTGAACAAAACATTATGAATTTTCCAATTATCTTATCCTGTTTTCCTTTATTTATCTGATTTGCTCTCTCTTTGCACTATATTGCCAATAGATCTGCTTTTCCCATTTCAATATCTGACCTCGAAATATCAATGATCCCTTTTCTATTTCCACCATGCCTGACAACAAGCCAACATAGCAATCGTGTGACCTCCGTGACTTCCACAAACACACGCGACCTCTGACCCCACAAGTGGCACCGGCCATAGCCAAATGTCTGTTGTCATCACGCGTCATAATCGATAATATTAATGCATGAGGATGTTAGACGTGTACCCAGGCATTGTTGGGGGTCTGTCAACTTCTATGTGCTCGGTCACACAACGGGCTGTTCCAGAACAATTTGAACAGCCATTAAAACAATATCCCCATAAACTGCATTTACAGGGAACAGATTACCATGATAAAATGATATACCTTATTCTTGAACAATATAATGATTTCACTAAAAAAAATTTCTTTTGTTCACATCTATAGTTCTTTTTTTCCCCCGCTTTGTTTCAGTTTGGACGCGTCCCTGACCGCCGGGTGGGCTGCACACTTTGTCATGTATACATAGCACTATGACTGTGCCAACTTCCTGTATACATCTCGTTACATCTGTACACACAGCTGCAAATCCCCACCATCAATACTACAGAAGCATGTAGGACTGATTGATACCATCAAATCCTCCAATTTCATTATTACTATGTATTCTGGTATATTTTCCACCATGAATCTTATCAATAACCTGATTTGGAATCTGTCCTGAATAAGTCATAGCAGGAACGTATATGAAGACATGTCTTAATGTGCTCCTTGTGACAGTAAACTTATAACAATGCCAAACGCACAAGACAGATCCTGTGGTGTTTCGAAATATTGTCATGTTCAGTTCTGAAAAAAAATAACATGAAATCAAATTCACAAGATTTGTCATGAGAACTTGATCGCAATTTAACTTTGCTTTTCTCCCGTCAGTCCTGGGGATTCTAATCTCATGTTACACAACTACATCATATTTTTGTGTAAAAAAAATTAATTCCACAATTTGATACTTTCCGTTTACATGTCTTTCTCATTTTACAACAATCATGTGAAAGTTGAAGAAAACAATCTTTTTTAATATTTATTATCAACAGGTTTTTGATTTCAAATAAAGTTTTACAGAAAATGTCATTCACAAAGAGAAATTCTGCAAAAATTACATATTTGATCCATTGCACAATATTACAGACATTTGATATGCTCTGTCGAGATGTTGGCTTAGAATATCCATTGTTTAAATGAGAGTGCCTCTGACATTTTTTTTTTTACATTATCATGAAATACAACTTCCTCGATGTATTAAACTACAGCTCCACCAGGATCCCACATTCTGGCAGCTCTCGGGTCATTTTAATTGTCACCATATTTCATCACCACCATATCATAATCCAGCCCACAATCGTATCGACGCATTACAAAAAACATGTAGTACTCTGCTAGTATTTGCCCAGTGATAATAATACCAGTGGCTGACAGTTTGCCAGGAGCAAGACCTGTTCTCTATTTCCAGGGATGTGTTGACGTGGCCAAGCCAAACAATCGGCCTGAGGCAACAATAATTACGGTAATATCCCCCAAGACTGATCCTCGGGTAATGTTAAATAGTCTCAAGCTCATTGACCAACTTTACGTTTAGTCATCACCTGAATTGGAAATTGATTTAAGCTATTTCACACAAGAGAGATATTGGAGTGGATTTAATTGAAAATTTGGTGCTTGACAATAAGCGTATAACTGTTTTGTTTGGCCTTGAGGATGAATGACAAACACCAGAATGATGAGATAGCAGAAGCCTGTCAGACTTTCAATAGTGTGTCCTCCTCACATAAACGTCATTATCTAATATGCTGTTCTATCAGCAAATAATTCCATCCAATGTTTTGCGCAATGCCCCCATTTTCTCCCTTATGGTCAGAGAGGGCTGCATTGCAGTGGAATTCCTCGTCTTTTAAGTTAGAGTATGGCTGGTTTGATCAATAATGCCACCTTTTACACTATTTTACACTGCATGTTTAACAATAGACCTATTTCCAACCAATTACAACATATTCAATGCACCATAAAATATGCCAGACTTCATCACCAGAGGGCTCTGCAAGACAAATCCTAATTCATCAATAACATGATGATGTAGTCAGATGTCATACCAATAATTTCAAGGTTTTTTTCTCTGAAGGTTATCTCCCACACTTTAATTTACAAGTGTAGAAGTCCTAGTTGTGAGTGTATGGGAGAGGTGGGTGTGAGGCAGGGTTGAGGTGGCTCACCTGTTCTATCCATCTCTGCCTGTTTCTCCCCATTTAGTACCTGCTATCCTGGGGGCTCACACAGTAAAACACTACATGTGTCTGCTTATCTCACTGACCCCCTGTAATAGCTTCTATCCAAACTCCCTGCAAAATGTCAACATTTCCTCACCTTTAAATTCTTCCCACTGCCACTTTTCCCTCCATTCCCTAATTTTCACAAGATTTCGGATGTACTGCTCTACAATATAGAACTGAAATGGTGTAAGATGCTGAATGTTTTTGTGACTCTGACATGCAAAGCGTTAAGCCGCCTCAGCCCCGTCGATGGCGGTAGGCATTGCAAGCATTTTTCTTGAATGGCCTTGGTCTGTTGTGCCATGTATCTCCCATCTCCTACAGTCAGAGACTTTTTTTCAGGCAGATAATGCTGCTATCTAGGTAGCTAAGGTGATTCAGGTGAGGTGGCCTCCAGACCCCCACCTCCAGCCCCGGCTCCCTCCATCCCCAGGCCCCAGTAGGCATATTCTACTGCTCCCCCCCCTCCTCCCCAGACCCCCACGGCAAGGCTGGGATCAGCACATGATGCGCTCCATACTCCCTATAGACTCCCACTCACAAAAAATTAGCCTGCTCATATTTTGCGGGCAAGATATTTGTGGGGCCTACCTCCTGCTCAGGAGTCTGGATGCATTCTACCATATGTATATAGTATGAGACATGCAGAATTGCAAACTTCTCCTGATACATCAACTTCTACAGTATAAATAACACACCTCTATTTTTTTTCCTTAAAGAGAAAACCAACACCATATTTCAATTAATATAAATTAAAATTAAAGTTTACCTTGGTATGGGTAGAAGGCTGGCATGGAATACGGGGTGAACATGAACCCACTGCCCCCTGGGCTAGAACCCGGGTACATGATGATGATGGGGGTGGCAGTGAGTTACGGCAGGACGAGGTCAGAGGAGGACTTGGTAACAATCCACACGCTGCCGCCGCAATGCCACTCCTCTGTCCCTTGATCCTGATCACCACATCATCTGCCAGACCACCGCAGCCTGACAGATCACTATACTACAATAACACAGTAGTAGACAGAGCGTGAAGCTCACTTGCCCTGTCCCAACTATAATATCCACACTCCAATGATGATGATGATAATAATGATGATGCGTACACCACTGCTATTCCAGCTCAAGGTGGCTGCGATCCTATTTATCTGGCACCTCTCACAAATTCCCACTTGCACTTTTTTCGCTGCGTGTTATTTACGCCTGTGGAGGCCGTGCGAGCATGACTGACATCTCCACCGCTACGTAAGGTGATGGAGTATCTCCAGCTACCCATACACCGATCTGGTACGTGGAGCTCGGTGGCTGTGGCAGGCAGCGATGAACGAGTCCTCAGCTACGATCCAGCCCACCGTGTACAAACAACGTGTTAGGGGCTGCCTCTATTGTGACCCACTCGCAGCCTGCAGCATGTGTGTAGAGCACCACCGGGTGAGTGCCACTCACACAATCAATACAATCTGATATCAGATATGATAAAGTGGCTTATGGATCTGCCGCAAAACGGGATATCTTAATTACAACTCAATGAAAGGGGAGTCAAGGTGGTTGTGGTATATCGCACCACCCGTCACCCCCTTTTTAGATCAATGGGAGCTGCCCAGTCTTTTACAATGGCATAAATGAGCGTGCAGATGTTGTTCTCCCAGGAGATAATGAGGGGAGATTGGCAGCACGGCCCAATCACACATTACACCAGTGAGAGGCATTGATCACTCCCTGTTTGTCTCATTGATCCTTGTTTAACACCATGCCTATGTATTTATTTATATTTACATATACTATCACATATATACTGTGCCATATTTTGACATCCAACTTCATATGGTTGTAAATCTCTCAGTGCACCCCAGGATGTTACACTTCTTTCACCTTTAGTCAAATATTTAATCTATTTTGTAAAGAATCAAAGGATGGAACATTAACAGGGATATCATAAAGGCGGGGATATGGCACAGTTCCATGAATGGCTTATGAGTAGTGCATTATGATTATATGGCTGATACGATTTGTTTTGGGATCTCCTGATCAATGTGGGTGACTGAGCGTGACTGATGACGGCCAGATCATAAGGTCAGCGCACAGCGCTGGCAGTACCATTAATGATGTAACATCCATACCACATATAATGGCCTCTGAATAATGCCAGCAGACAAGCCATATATTGATCTGATTTGGCCCTGGTTTGATAAATTAAACACTAACTGTGTACAGAGAGAGAGAAAAAAAATCTATAAACCGGTGCTATTGTCTGAGAGGGGATGGGCTCTATGGAGCTGATGTGATTTTGTCGGTCAGTACGTTGACATAATAGTCTGCCGCCATGGACAAGGATCGTGGATTAGTTATGACCCACAATTCCCTGCTCTGAGGAATTCTGGGAGGCAGCAGGACCTCGGCAACCACTTCCATCGTTTACCGATCAATTTATTTTGACGAGGGTGGCCAATAAAGGGATTACGGGGCAGAGGTCGATATCCATTTCTAGGAGCATCTGAGCATCTCTCTGCCCAATCAGCCGATCTCGTTTCGTTTGTGACTGGCCCTTTCAGATCTTCTCAAGGCCCATGTACTTGCTATTTGAAGCTCCTCTCTGCATATTGAGCAGGACAGCCACAGAAAGCTGAGAGCTCTAAAAGCCCTTGCACACTTGTCTCTCTCCCAGGTGGCGCTGACAGTGGATAACGAGGGAAAAACATGGCCCAGCGAGAACTAGGCCACACGAGGCTGCTGATGAGGAATGTCAAAGACGTATTGTCTGAGGCTTGATTAATGCGTCAAGTCAAATGGAAGGCGATGGTGGCGGATGGCAAAAGTGGTCCCCGGAATGATGGATCGGTGAGACAATAGACGTGGAGCACACCTGAGGATCGGCAGAATACGCCCTGCCTCCATCACCAAGCACTAACCATGACAGAGAGGCTATCATCCTGCCAAAGGTCAGAGGTCATACCACCTGTCACCCCTTGAATTACACTGGCACTTGTACAGCATCAGTTATTGTCAGTGACAAGAAACCCACAGCAAACTGCAACAGCCGACCATGTCTGTCTCTATAATGTTACACCCATATTGGCCTATCTTTTAATTATCAAATCCTAAATTGTTTGTTTTATTTATAATTACATAGGACTGAGCTTTGTAATTCAAGTGGTAGATGGAGAAATCCTACTTTTGATTAATTTAGGGATGTTCCAATAACCGTCACCTCGTTATCCCACCAAGCAATTTGATACGTTCCAGGTCTCATGATAGCATTACTTATCCTGCCGATAATCTAATTCAAATCCTGTTGATTGTGATTGCATTTCACATTATCAGGACTCCAGGATACTAACTAAATTAAATAATTTCCTTGTTTCACTTGAAAAATCAATTGTCTGTTCACAAAAGCAGGACACAATGGAATATATGCAACAAGGTCATAATCAAGGTCAACATCGTTCAACTGAAATGACCTGACCTGACCCCTATGTGCTAACCTAAATATTGTGAACAATTTAAAATGATTTAATATAGACAACCTATAAATATTATCAGACGTACTATTCTGAAATCATTCCTATTACGGATTCCCAGTCTGATGGCAAATAACAGATAACAATGTTAATCTGAATACTCTGATGTGTTTGTGATCAGGTATTGATCTCTATGGCGATGATCTGATACTTTTTTGTGTATATTTAGCCCCATGTAATGGCACTTCTGGTTTGTCTGATCTATCTGAGTTAGCAAGTTAGACTATAATATGGTAAAGTTGTTATGTTACAATAGCACCCCACTACTGTGAACATGACAACCATTAAATATGTAAGTGACTTTGGCACCAAAGTCTGCTGCAGTGTTGCTTCCACAACCCATTATCTGTTTAGCTGCACAATAGGCACAACGCAGGCATCACGCATGAATTAATTACTAAACAGGCCTTGGGTGGTCGTGCAAAACCAGGTAGAGCTGGCAGGCATGGAAACAACACATTATAATGAACACAAAACAAAACTATTCACTCATTTTGTATCCCAAACTACAGGCTTTTTGGCATCTTTTTTATGAAGTAAGCAGCCTTTATTATCTGTGCCCTATTTGTGGCATCCCCATGACCTTGGGTTATTGTTAGTCTACAATGCAATATTCCTAAAGGTCTATTGTGAAAAATGGTGTTATTAATTTTTTTTCTTCGTTGAAATCTCTGTTCTGACATCAAGTGAGGGATATGTGCCTGCGCCGCAGGGTTGGCTATGCTGGGCAGCCACCAACTTGAGGTCGCAGGATCGATGGGCTCATGCAGGCTTGACTGACATAACAATACTTGTGCCAATATCGATACGAGCCACCTGAGAATTGGTCGGTGTAGCACAGTAGAGTGGCGATCAGTGGTGCAGGTCACGCGCAGAGACCCGTCCATCTCAACAGTATCCCCACAATGCATCACACTACCACGCTGCCACAGCGGGTCCTGCTGCAGTCGCCCCACCCTCGAGGCTTCTCCAGGAATCATACGCGGCCATTGAAGGATTTCAATGAATCAACTGCGCTGATGCCCATAAGCCAATGAGGGCATAGGTCGCAGGTCAAAGGGTGGCACATCAAAGTCGAAAACAGCCTGCGTTTAACACGCGATGCTGCAGGCTACTCCCTGGTGGGAATAAGGCGTACTGCCATGTTTTTCTCCATGCAGCTTCTAATGAAATAGAGCCTCCTTCACTGGCACATGGAGCACTTAAACAAACGCGGCCAATCAGATTTAATGCATTAAGGCATGAGAGGCGAATTGAGCATGACAAGGTGATGCATTGAAGCTGCGGTGACACCAGCGCCCATCCGACTCTATCTGCGTAGTACTGTGCATGCAAATTCTCCACTAAAGCTCAATGAGCGTTCTAAACATGAACATGCAACCTCATTCCTTTCTCATTGTCCTCAGAACAGTGATGCTTCAACCCACAGCAACTGGAGATAATTTTTTATAGGATCAGGCATAAATGTGACGCGAAAAAGGTCATGCCAATTGGTCATGTTAGTCATTCTGTGGCTTGTTTTAGATATTTTGATTGATGTGCAGCAAAAAAAATGCATATTCTCTATGTGAATGTGAGAAAAAAATCTAAATATGCTCCTGTGTATTTTTGTATTTAAAATATGACATATTTGTATGACAAACAATAATTAACTCCTATGTTTATTCCAAATCCTGTCAACATCGTTTTGGGTCAGTCAATCACTTGATGTGGGCTATTAATGAGGTAAAGTTTCTCTGTGGAGCATTTTGCATTCTGCAGAGAGCAGCATAAATCAATTGATCTATATCTTGCGAGCCTTGGTGATTTTTTTCTTTCCTAGGTCGGATATGCTTCATCAATACTTGATAGAAACCAGACTGGCACTTGCCAACTCTTCAGAGACTCTATAATCTATCACCATGCTTCATTCCTAGTCCCAAATGCCTGCTAATTCTGTCCCATATTTTACTTTTTTAAATTATTTATCTCACACTGATGCCTTTTTTGGCTCGAAAAAAATCCTTTTCAATATATTAGTTTTCATTTCAGCCAAAATGTGTAAAAACATATGCAAAAAATATCATTTGATAACCATGTATAGCCAATAGAATAATATCAAGTATAACATTTATCAAATATCAGATATCAAATATCAAACCAATAAGTTTTCATGTGTAAATTTCACATGCTGCAGTCATGGACTCGGGCAAATTGTTGCAACCATCAGTGCCACCTGGTGAATAAAATCTGAAATCTTGTTTGTTGAACCTTATTTGCGTTAATATAAACCAAACTTTGACATTTTCCTTTATTCCTTGTATGATATACCCTTTACAACAATCATGATAATTTTCAATATTACTTAACTAATGACAATTTGATTAAAAAAAATACTGGTGCAAAGATGTATATCTGTATATGGTGCAAAGATGTATATCTGTAACAGTATATTTGTTGCAAACAAAACAAAATAAATCATTTTCCTTGACATTCATTTATTCGGCTAATCTGTTTATTCTAAAATTCCAATTATTGTTTGAAAAAATCATTGATATTTGAGCCACTTCATATAGCAATTTAATGTAAATAAAAATGACAATAGTTTTCACTGAAAACTTCTATATAATTTATATTGCACATGAGAATATCAACAATTATAAATTGCACAATAATGTTATATAGTGCAATAAAAATTTTTACAGTAAATATTATCTGACCTGGTACTGTGTGATTTTTCCTATTTGAATCACTAGAGGGCGACTCTCCCTTCTCCTGATGACTTCTCTCTTCACCACTCGCTTGCCCATCTTCATAATTCTCCAATGGTTGGACTCCATTCTGTAACACAAAGGGCATTTTATTAGCCATTCTGCAAAATCATATCACTAACTTTACAATAATAATTGCAAGTCAAGCGATTATTTTATGAACTGTATTGTATTCATATTCACTGAAAACTGGAATAAAAAAATCCTGAATAAAAAAATCCTGAAAATTTATATTTTTCAGAACGTTCTCTCTTCTATGGGTTCTGACAAATTATCATGTCAGTCTTTGGATCATTTTTCATATTCACAAAAAAAAATTATTTCTGTGTAATAAATATATAGTAGAACTATGCAAACAAAGTTCATCTCAATGATAAACACTTTTCTAAATAGAATAGTCATGAGATATCACAATTCACTGTGCTGAGCAACAATATCAAGCATTTCAACACTTGAAGAAAGCAGTTCTGTAATATGTTTTTATACAGTTTAAAACTATTTATCGAAACTGATTTATATGTTTTTTTATTTGTCCAGAGACCATGAATATTTCCATGAAATAAATATATAAACAATATAATTATTGAATTGACGTATTAGGGTGTTTCATTTTTCGGACTTTTTTTCCGATCAAGCTGCTCATTAAAAGAAATGATCTCTGATATGTAGTAAACCCACAGAAAAAATTTAAGACCAATCGATCAACTTTTAGACCCCCCCCCCTACCACCTTGTATGTTTGACCTCAGAAATCAGTGCTCAGTGGCCATTTTCTGGTTAAAATTCAAGTCTCATTGCCTCATAATTTCATTTTATTCAACTCAGGTAGTGTCTGTGTCACACAAATGTAGTTTTAAAGGTTACTTAATATTTCAAGATCATTTCCATTTAATTTAGGTCAAAATCATTCAAATTCAAGACATTAATTCTGAAAAATATACATTTTCAAATTAATTTCACACTCATATTGGATGAATTTTTCACATTATTTCCACATTAACTTCAAATTGAGAATTATATTATAGTATGAAAGTTCACAGATTTGTCTCCATTTCATTTTTAGCTCTGCTGAGACTCACAGAGCTTTAGGAGTGGGGAAAATGTCTGTCTGTCTGTCCGTCCGTCTGTCAAAATTTCTTTGAAAGTCTTCTTCTCCAAAACTACCAGTAATATATGTTTCAAATTTGTCCTTCATTCCCATTTCTGCTACATCTTTGACAAATGCCACTACTTTAACAATAGCTGCCATTTGTTTGTATTCCTCATCATCTTGCCAGTGCTCTGGCGGTAAATGGAGCCATCTTCCATCCATTCCTAGGAGTTCAAACAGGAGCCATGACTTTGACCCAATCTGGGAGTAGTGAGACATTTCCCTGTTCAAGCATGTTTCTTTGGGAAGAATGGTTTTCTGGAATGAATAGAGAGGGCTAGGCATAGCTAGACGTTGTGTGATAATTGCAGTCTTCATCCCATCATTCAATGATCTGTCAAACAAGACAAATACTACTCAGTCAGATACCACAAATGACTTAGCATAGAGTTCTTGACCACGATAGCTATGGATGATGCATCAACTGCCTAAATATATGACATAACATGGTGTAAGGGAATTTGGGAGAACAATTTATGCTTAATGTTAAAATGGATAATGTTAAAATGGATAAATTTCAAACTGTGAATTAATAGCCTCAGAATCATATCACATCTGACAGTCACACATATCTCACAGCCACAGATTAAAATGTGGACCTGGAGCAGCCAAGCATGCCAAAAGAAACCAAGGTCCATGGAACAGGGAAATGTACTGGCCCATCCTATCAAAGTCAGCCAGTATTGCAGACCTGTGTAATGAGACCTTTTGTTGAATAAGATCAAGGCATAGACAAATTTGCCATGTGAGCTCCACATTCTCTTCATCATGCCTGATTTCTTGCCTCAGCATTGTATATCATGAATATGACAAAACTGGCTGATGAAACATGACAAGATCTCATCACACCTGAAATACTGGTTGGCAATAATAGTTTAGACCAGCACATTGCCCTGTTTCATGGGCCTTAGTTTCTTCAGATACACTCGGTTGCTCCAGCTCCAAATTTAGATCTCCAGCTGTGGGTGGATATGTGTGACTATGAGATGTGATATAATTCTGAGGTTATTAATTCACAGTTTGAAATTTATCTTTTGCATATCCATTTTAACATTAGATATAAATGTTTCTCCCAATTTCTCTTACACCATGTTATGTCATATATTTTAGGCAGTTGATGCATCATCCATAGCTGTCGTGGTCAAGAACTCTATGCTAATTCATTTGTGGTATCTGTCATTTTTGGTATCTTTGGTGGTATTTGTCTTGTTTGACAGATCATTGAATGATGGGATAAAGACTGTTATTGCCACACAACTTCAAGCTATGCCTAGTCCTGCTCTTTTCATTCCAGAAAAACCAGTCTTCCCAAGGAAATGTCTCACTACTCCCCAATTGGGTCACAGTCATGGCTCCTGTTTGAACACCTAGGAATGGATGGAAGATAGCTCCATTTACCACCAGAGCACTGGCAAGATGATGAGGAATACAGACAAATGTAAGCTATTGTAAAAGTAGTGGCATTTGTCAAAGATGCAGCAGAAATGAGAGTGAAGGACATCCATGATTAAGCTAACTCTGCAAAGAAGGGAGATCGACATATGTTTATTCACTTTTACGTGGTTGCTGAAATAGTACCAAATTTCTAACCTCGAGGTCACTGCACTAAGGTCAATGGTGACATCACTAAGATTTGAAGGAATCTGAATCTTTGCCTCAATGTCTACCTCTGTATAAAATTTGAAACATATATTACTGGTAGTTTTGGAGAAGAAGACTTTCAAAGAAATTTTGACAGACGGACGGACAGACAGACAGACATTTTCCCCACTCCTAAAGCTCTGTGAGTCTCTGCAGAGCTAAAAATAAATAGAGACAAATCTGTGAACTTTTATACTACAATATAATTCTCAATTTGAAGTTAATGTGGAAATAATGTGAAAAATTCATCCAATATGAGTGTGAAATTAATTTGAAAATGTATATTTTTCAGAATTAATGTCTTGAATTTGAATGATTTTGACCCAAATTAAATGGAAATGATCTTGAAATATTAAGTAACCTTTAAAACTACATTTGTGTGGCACAGACACTACCTGAGTTGAATAAAATGAAATTATGAGGCAATGAGACTTGAATTTTAACCAGAAAATGGCCACCGAGCACTGATTTCCGAGGTCAAACATACAAGGTGGTAGGGGGGGGTCTAAAAGTTGATCGATTGGTCTTAAATTTTTTCTGTGGGTTTACTACATATCAGAGATCATTTCTTTTAATGAGCAGCTTGATCGGAAAAAAAGTCCGAAAAATGAAACACCCTATTGACGTATCATCTAAGTTTGATGGTATTTGTTAGGCATTCTTTATATGGCTGTCAAGAATTCCTTGACAATGCACCTTTTTTTTTAAATAAACACCTGACAGGAATGTTCAAGTTTGAAACATTTTGTCTTTTTCAAAGATATATTTGCCTGTGGAAAAGATGGTGACAATCAATCTATCAAGAATATATTATATGAACCTGGAATGATAATAATCCTTTGTTGCACCTTTTGTTTGGTTCTTATTTTTGCTACCAGGCTTTTGTAATGTCCACCAGAGGACAGCACTCGGTATCAGTATAAATGCTGACTGAAAGCACATTTCCAAATCTGCACCCTAATTTTATACGTAATAAATATGCTAAAGGTTGGTTTCTTGGCCTACTTACTTAACATTTATGATTAAAGTTTGAAAATTTCAGCTTTGTAGCTTCCACGTTATCAAGTTATTGGCAAAAATGTCTGAGCTCTGAAAATCCACCAGATAGCAGCATTGACAGAAATGAAAACTCACATAGACAATCGGATATATATATATATATATATATATATTGCTCAGGAGTAAACAGGTCTTACTCTCCATTTTTAACTTCGAGAAATAGCATAAATACAATTCACAGAACATTTGAGGTGCAAGCACAGAATAATTCTTAACCCTGCACCATGAAAGGGAAACATTAAGAATATTATATAAAATCATTACATTAAAAGCATGGTTAATCAGAATCATTTTAATTTATGTGTAGGGGGTCATTCTGTTTCTAATTCTGTGATCAAAATTAAATTAATATACTGATCAAAGTTCAAATATTTGCAGCTAAGATATAGTGACAACAGAAGCTCCCAGGATGTAATATCTGGGCCAGCATAACACTCAATATGCCTGTTTAGTGGTGATAGATCTGATTATAGTGGATTAGATTATGCAATCTTCCGGGCTCTTCTGGATCTCTGGAATCAGGGATCCACATTACTGTTTGTTTATAGAAATATGGGAGGAACTCATGAGGTAACACTGACTCTTAACATGTTTATGACGTATGTTTTCTCAGTACATCCAACGATACAAAAAGTAGGACAAGTTTGATTTGCACTGCAAAAAAATGTCAAGAACAGCAATAAGTCATCCACTTGAACCAAGACTATGTCGGAAACTGTAGTATTCACTCAAATTGTTTCTGCGTGACCATTGTGTGCATCGAATTAAACTCTCTGAACTTCACATTATCAATTTTGATATCCTTAGCACTAGAGCTTTCAAAATTAGCTTGTCAGAACCAAGAGTTATTAGGATAAAAGGGTAAAAATAGGCCCACAAAATTATTTTAATATCCTTTACCAAGAATATCTTTTCTGTGTGGCTGATGCTCTAATTTATTAATGATCCTTTTCTAATCAACTCTAATCATTACTACTTATATTATTTTTTTTAAACCCACCATGGCCACCCCCTCTCCCCTTCAACAACATTAAAATGGTTGATCTTTGCATTAATCATCCCTCCTCTGGCTTGGCCCTTGTGTTTGAGTATCAAGCTGGAGTGGACATAATGTCAAATTACATAATTCTGTGCACAAGAGATTACTGGCTTTGTTGCCTAATTGACCTCAGCTGGTCATGCCAGCACCACTGTACTATACAACACATGCAATCAGGGGTCAGGGATCAGGTAGGCCAATAAGGGATCAGCCGATCAAACTGCCCAGTTACTAGTATATGACTTAGCCCAACTGATCAGACTTTTTTCTTAATCATATAACATTGTTTTTCAATGACAACACTTGTTCTCACAATACCATTCCTGCCCTATAATTAAATTGATTACTGACGTATCTCCAGTTTAGTAGTCAAGATCTGGCACATTTTACATCTATTTGATAAACATGGTCAAGCAGATATCCATGTTGTGGAGATTTTCAGTTCCAGTAATGCAGTCTTGAAATTGCCAAGAATGACCAAATAAAATCTGCACAATCTGATTTGGTGATTTTAACATGCCTGATCTTAATAAATTTGGTTAACAGATAGAGTGAAGCACTGATAAAGACTTGTGTTACATTTTGACTCCGGCATGGGTTCATCCTACCTTGATGCTATATCCAGTGTAAAAACCTGTGATTCCTGCAGCCTTCATCATGTTGGGCACCAAAATCCTCAGACTATTGACCCCTATGGGCAGCTCACTGTACATTAGGTTAGATCCGCCAGATACTGCCTCTGGAACCGGTTTCCGGTAAAAAGGTCCAGTGGGAGGAACCAGTCCCAGGTACAGCTTGTATAACCTATACGGACACAAGGCATCACTACTATCTTCAAAGATATATGTTTTCTTTTTGTTTATGTTCCTTGGGGGCTTTTGAACATTTTTGAATGTCCAGCTATTGCCATCTGGCTCAGATTCCAAAAAATGAAGGTAGTTTCTACCACTCTCTTGTCCCAGTACAAACTGAGAGACATCCAGCCTTCTGTGTTTGTCACGGCCATGGATATCAAACAGTTTGCAGTTGTAGAAATAAACTGTGCGAACCAGAGTCCAAGCATCTTTATGTCCTAATAAATTCTTTTCCCACAAGGCAGCCTCATGTTCCCGCGTAATAACATCAATGCATTTCTTCTTCTGACCATTTTTGTGTTCCGAGAGTCTCTTCATTTCAGACATGAGGCAGTTCTGGAAGGGATGGAAAACCACATTCTTGTGATCCAAGAAGTGAAGGTCGTGTCGCTCGCAATCGTTCCTCAGGTGTCGAAGCAGTCCACAACACAGTTGATACAGCGAATTAGAAGGGTACTCACTCCCATCAAATCTCCTCACCTCAAACACAAACTTGCAAAAGTGACCATTTAGTTCCTCTGCCGTCAAGTATCTCAGTTGTTCTCCAAGAGGAACATGTTCCCCTGGCTGATGCGACCGATTGCGTTCAGTTGCCCAGGAGTTCCAGGTACGGATGGCCCATGCATTGTTCCTCTTGGTGTTCTCAGGCATGTGGTTCCCGTCCTGCTTGGCCCTGCCGGTGTGGTTCTGGGAACTCTGACACACAGCATTCTGGTACCTCTCCAGTATCTCATGGTTGGTGAGGATTTTATATCTCCCTCCTCCGGGCTCCATCCCCAAACTTAAGCTTTATCAAAGTTCACTTTAATATTAATCATAAGATGCTCTCCAAAACCCAGTGTCAAATAAAATCCAAACATGTGGAAGTCTGTGGAACTATATGAACACCAAGCAATATATATATATATCTACAGACACTCCCTATCTGCTTTCTGAACACAGACTGGGGAAATTTGCCCCTCTCTACCCTACCCTCAGTTCATCATCAGCATCTGATTTGCATAATGAACTGGGTTTACTTTCTGACAGGATACAAGAGTCATTGTCGACTAATGACCATCCAACATAATCACTTTTACAATATGGAGATGTGATAGTGATTTGTTCTGGGGGCGGAGAACAAGCACCCAACTCGGGGTAGACAAGGCTGCAGTGTGCTGCACCCCACCCCTCCCACCTGGGTTTATCACCCCCTCATAAAGACATCAGATGGCCCTGTACAAATGATCAGCTTGTGCCATCTTCACATCAAAGGTGGCAGGAAACAACAACAACTTGTTGCATTGGGCCATCACAGGGCACATGCCCACACTTCATAGATCCCCATCTCAACCAACCATCTAACAAATGTGGGGGGTTGGGGGATTTAGAATGGTCCAATTTGCTTTATTTTCAAAAGAAAACTTCTTAAACATGACACTAGCATCCAATACTTGTAAATGCTTGACAACAGCATTTCAGAATTCAAATAAATCTGAAAAGGGAAAGTAAAATTTAATTCAGAAAAGTTGAGAGGTAGTTTCCTACTCCCTGAATGTATTAAGGTAGGGGACCTCAGGTTTCTCTGTGTCATTCTTTGATTTCCCTGCATAGAGCTTATCACTGTACAACGAGATGGCATTTTAATAGTTTTATTACCGAGATATATTGAGCGGGTATTGCTTTATTCTCTGGTATCCTGCTGTACTTCACTCCTGGGTTTCTTCCTTTCCCTATGTACATATTCTCTATATTTTCCTTCGTTATCACCCTCTCCTTAACCCATAATATTGATTTACTGACCAAGGTTGTTCATGAGAAATTAAGTGGATTCACTAAATGCTTAACGAAGTATGTGTATCGTGCCATTACAAAAATGGTTGTGCCCTCCTTTTCACATTTAATTTTATCACACAATTTTAGACATGATTTAAAATTAATTGTGTATGAAATAATGAAACTCAAAATTCCAAAGCATGATGTGCATATATATAAACTGTGCATATCAACCAACCATTAGATATCAATAACAGGATGCTGAACCTTAAAAATTCAGCTTAACAGTTGTTCAAAAGTCTGACCTCGGAATTTCTCTAAGGTCTGACTTTCTTATATATTTGTTGTTACTTGTACCATAAAGTAACATAAGACTATATTACTCTAGGTTTGTACTTAATAATATCATCTTTATTTATTCAAAAATGTATGCCTTCCTTGTCACGCCACTCAATTCCAATTCAGGAGTTTTTCACCCAAATTTTGTTGCAAAAAAATGAAGTTATTTTATGTAATGTTATCAATATAATATACAAAGTTCTAAGAACAGCGCAGGTTATATAACCATGTATCCTTTCAGTGCCTCTCTTTCACCTGAGAGTGCACCATAATACATTATTCTGTCCTTTCAGTGCCTCGCTCTGCAGCCTAAAAGTGCACCATAATACATTATTCTGTGCCAGAGATGATAGACTCTGAGGAGCAGGAGGGTCGTTCATGAGATGTGAAGAAACACAGCAGAGGATGCATGCAGCTAGTGTAGAAAGTTCATACATACACAATTCAATAAATATTTTCAATGTTTGCTCATTAAAGTAAACGATATATATCCATAATTAACCCACAATGAAGGAAAATGATCCAATTCATATTAAATAATTAATGGAAATTATACAATCTTCTGACTCTTGTGTAATCTGTTATTGAAGGTGATATTCTAAATTATTCAAACTCTTATATAATCAAGCACAGTATATGTGTTATGAAGTGTATATGTATATGACATCAGCATCAGAAGCCAGGTGAAGTAGTTGTACCAGCCTACCTGTGCCCTCATCTTGCCAAAGTGCACCTCACTTACACTAGGCTTAATCTGGTGACCCCAAAAATTAATTCAATTATTTCACCTCTAATCCATACATTAATTAGACTGAAGAGATGCAACATAAAAATATCTTTGTAGACTGTGAAAACAGTCTTCTTAGCGCTTAGCGTTTTCAACTGAAAAAAAAATAAAATAAAATAAAGTGCCACAAATTGTGCCTTGTGACAGAACCAGTTGCTGCTTGGAATATGATAAAGCCGCTGTTCTTGCAATATTAATGACAAGGAAACATGTGTCCAGAGATATTTGGCACAAAGTTCCCGTTGTTTTCCCTGCCAGAGTTTACTTGGTACAAATCCATCAGAATGTTCCCTACTCTCTTCAACTTTGTAGAGATGCCATGCTAAAAAAAATATGAAACCCTATCAATTTACCATCATCTATGTCAGACTGACATGTACCAAAATCAGAGTACATTTTTATCTCTATCTCCATGGATGACTTGATGGTTCCATATCACTCCCAGAATGTGACTTTTTTTCTTTTCAAAACAGACATGCATCTTGATGTTATCATATTTTCAATGTATTTGAGAACTACTTATAAAACTGGGCCAGTAACTAAAATTTGCAACTAATGATCACCAGTTACTAAGGATCAGTAACTAATGATCAGTATTAAAACTGTTATTAGTGCCACGGACCAGTAACACAGGGCTGTAGGTCTTACAATACCTGACTAAAGTCATTTTATGTTTTGACTTATCAAGATGATTATTTTCTTAAAAGCAAATAAGAATAATACAAAACATTTCAAAAGCATCCAAAATGCAGCATAGGCGAGCCAGTTCCTATTTACTTCCAATTCGTATCATGAATTATGCCGAGCAAAGCACATGCTGACCATACTGAACTTATAATTGACCCAATAAATAACAAATCAGTTGGGTGTAAAAAGCTGGCCACACAGCTTGGTCAGACAGGACATTTACCTATCTGTACCTGTACCCCTATGCTGTATCCTACACTGCCACATCAAGGAGAGGAACCTGGGACCAGTCACACACAACCACTTTTAGAATCCACACTCATCAAGTTATAATCACTCCTCCTATTTTTTACTGGTCAGATAGTAGCTTTAACAATGACTTAATTTGTCACTTTGGGGTGCTGTTACTTGTTCACTTGTCTGGTGAAATAAAAATCCTGCTTCCTGGATGAAACAGCGACAGACAGTTTCACCTTTTCATGAACTCCCTCAGCTGTTATTCTGTATTTTCTGAGAATATAATTTTTTAACACTGCTATCCATATACCATGTACACAATATGGGTGGAGTTTTTTTTCCAGTAACTGAAATGTTATAACCTACTGCCTCTCACATTTGTATATATTTCACCAGTGCCCTTGAACTTATTTTTACCACTGTATTAGTATACCGTATTCATTCAAACTTATGAGTGTAAAAAGCTGGCCACACAAACTTATGAGTGTAAAACGCTGGCCACACACCCCTAAAATTCGCAATTAAAGTCAAATTAGGCTCTTATCTCCAAAAATAATTGAGAGAAATTTTTCCTTGACTTATTTCCTTTAAAAATTATATGTGGTTGTAAAATTGTCCAGGTTAAAGCCCCCACCCCCAAAAAAATAGAAAAATAAATAAATGTGTTCCACAGATCAATAGGATTCAATCTGGTTTTTATGCTTTGGGATGAAGCTCCACCAAACAAGCTTTAAAATGATATTTTGAGAAAATATGGTAATATTCTACACAAGTAGGAAAAAAATTGCACAAAAAAAAGGAAAAAAAAGAAAGAACTATATTTCATCCTGATAAATTGTTGTCATTGTAACAGATGACAGCACTGATATGATCATCAGCAGGTGACTGACTCCATCTTTTTAACAACAACTTACCATCTCTACAGTGATATTTTAGAACTAATCGACATATAAAAAACTCAATCTGCTCGCTCCTTAATGAAACAATGAATATCAGGATCTTCCAGCATTTCACTTTAAGATCAGCCAATTGAGAACAAAGACCTACCTTGACCAAATGATCCTCTATGACTCTCTGAACGTGACTATTTCCCATTGTAAATAAGGTCTTATTCGCAGATTAAGTATAAAGTTTTTATCATCCGGTTCATGTTTTGGGGCTGTTCTCGTCCAAGTCAGCTCAGCAGAAAGAGCACAGACACTGAACAATAATAATAATACTGGAAAACATCGCAACAACTTTCATATTTGTTCAAACAAATACTTAGTGCAAACATCGCTTAATTATCCGGTGATGTTTGTGCACATATTTTTTGTTTGTTATAAAACAAACATGATCCTTGGAGCAGAATCTTGGCTAGTTTGTGCTGCCTGCTGCCTTGCCTGGACTTTGAAACTGGTGCCCATATAATTTATGTGTGCTGTATGCTGTGAATCCATATATACTCCCCGTTTCATTCACAATATGCGACAACACCGCCAGAACATGTCCTCATAAACAATAGTAATCATCTTTTCTAAATGAACAGCTCTCAGTCCTCAATCAATATTTCGTCATTTATGACTTGACATTCTCTTTCCGTTTCTTTAGTATATCCGCAAAATTCTGCACTAATATCTCTTATTCATCTCACATTAATGGCCTTATATTGACCTTGACCTGAATCAAAAACAAATCCAATGACCTCTACTCTCATGACACAGGTAGTCAAGTGCAATAAATAGATAGGCACTCAGTTGTCTTTGCGTCACCAGGCAGATGGATATTTCTGCTGGTATAGATCCCACTCACACAAAGCACCTTTATGTAATAGACATCTTTCTCTTAATGGTTGTAGTACTACCTCCCCGTCATACTTTACACCACCACGGCATTGTGTACTACCATTCATCAGCAGTTACTATTGAATGTTGGTAAAGGTTACATAATCCTTCACCTGATCTGGCCTCCAATTAAGACTGGGTTGCCGCTGGCCAACCTTGAAACTCCATTCTTCTTTACTTTTCAAATCAATTATGCTTTTCTCTGCATTAAAAGCTTATGTAACATCCTTCTAATGATTTGAGTGTGATAATATGGATTTTCTAATTGTTGTAAAAAAAAATTCCATAAACTTTTTCACCATACGCAGAAAGAACATTTGTACTTCCAAGTGAAAATGTATGATTTCCATCAAATTCAAGGTGATAAAAAGTAAAATGACTGCATGTAGGTGTGATCAAGGCAAGACCTTCCTGACCAATAAAGATAACGGTTCACAGCGAGAGCTCTCCAGCCCAGGATCTCTGTGTAAACCCTCTCAGAGCCGAGCCTTTCTCGGTCAGTTACAGCATGTTATGTAAAGCGTCCACTCTGGCCTGCTGATCTCTCTGCTCCCGAGGCCAGGTCAGGCCAGCCACATGCCCACAAACCTCTCTGCATTGTATCTGTTGCTACTATGACTTCTACCAATATCCCACTGTATGATTCCGTACCAAAGTCACTGAATGAACCCTGCTTGCTTGTTACAGTGTGTCAAACACAGATAACGGCATGCAAGAAATATCACAACTAAATAATGTTATCACCACCTCCAAAAGTGATTTTGTTATCTCATTGCATTCAAGCCACCAAATATATTTTTTTTAATATATAGACATGTAACATAACTGTCGCATTGATCAGGTTGATAAAATATCTGAGTTATCTGAAGATCTGCAATTAATCAAATTCCACGAATGTGTCCTTGGAAGCTACATGATCTATGTAATGTTACTCCACATGTTTGTTGACATCTGAATATAAGTATTAATTTCCAATTCCAATTCTGAGGCCAAAAATTCAATATCCAAATTTGTTATGA
This sequence comes from Amphiduros pacificus, assembly GCA_949316495.1. Lineage (NCBI taxonomy): Eukaryota > Metazoa > Annelida > Polychaeta > Phyllodocida > Hesionidae > Amphiduros > Amphiduros pacificus. Next base: position 48,179,423 of record OX439001.1, on the reverse strand, counting down.
AAGAAGACTGCTATTGTGGCCCGGTGCAGGTCAGGGCCTCTTGTGAATGTGCAGCGTTGGTAGCAGTCAGTGTATTCACTATGGGCTGTAGCCAGTGAGACCAAATTGTATAATATTACACAATAAATGTGTCACTTATAAATACTACATGACCTTTTAATTCAGGCCAGATATGTGAATGAGGGATGGAGATACATGGCAGTATACCATAAATATTATGCTGCTCAGCACTCATCCCTTCATCATACATATAAATATGTAAATGTATATAAACCCCATAAAATCTTGTGAACAATTGGGGATTATAATCATTGTGTAGATGTTTACTGAATTGTTCGATGCACATCAAATTGCAGTTGTCATACCTGCTACCCCAAACCAAAATGTTGACTTTGCCAATCTGTTTGGAGTTATATATAGTAACGGTCCAGTCTATTATGTAATGGAGGTACGTCAAGGTGAGACAGCTGCTGGGGAGGGAGGCAGCTCATCCCTTGCCATGTGAAATGTAATTCCTATTCTATTCTTCATTTCATACTAACCACCAATTCTCAAAATATGCTTAGTTTTCAGCTTTTCTCAATTAATTAAATACTGATGTCTAATTTGCAGCAAAATTAATAATCTCAGAAGTTCAGAAATCTTGATTGCAAAATGAGTCAATTTTCTTTAAGGTCTGATTGATTTTTTATCCTTGTGAATTACATGCTAAAAGTTGGCTTTGTGACCAACTTATTTAAGTTTAAAATCTATTTTTAAATTTTGAAATAGTCAGCTTTGTAGCCTTCATGCTGCAGCTTCTTTGAAGATTTCTTCTTTCTTTTCTGTCTGAAGTCATATTTTGTTTTCTATGTGTGCAAAAATCAGTTCATTTCTGAATGATCTGACATGAGACCTTTAAAATAAAAATATCAAGATGATCTTTATTTTCTGTATAAAATCTGAGCTTGTAGTAAAATCTGAATAATATAAACATTATTACTCCAAGTTATACTATAAGTTATACAAACATTTGCACTTTAAAGATGTGGTGTCCTCTGGTGTCAACCGAAAGTACTTCCACGTTGGAGTTGCCACTTTAAAACTTTCAGTATACTGCCCAGTGGTGCCACCTGGTAGACCAATAGTCTGAATCACAAGGCCTCTTGAGAGTACAGGTAGTTTCCAGTAGAGGGGGTAAGGGAGGTTTAGAGATGTTTTTGACCTGGCATGATAGGGGCAGCGATATTCCTCCACAAATAAAGAATTTTAGGGCCCTCTGTACTTTCAAGATAAACAATCTTTGAAAGGAACAATTCAGAACTTTTAACATTGAGAAACCTTATACTTTCTCTGTGGTTGAAACTTACAAATATGCAACACTCCCTGTGCACAAGCTCTGATTCAAAATATACATTTGAGTTTTTATAACATTTAACATGACATATTATTAATGTTTAAATAGATATGTTTGATAATATTTGGACCAGGTGCAGTTAAGTGATTTTTTTTTCCCTGAAGAAAAAAAAGACTGAATCCAGTATATGTAAAGAAATCGGTACTGAAAAGTAAACAAAATAAGTGGTAAGCACAATAAATGAACACCATCTTGGCGCCACCAGTCACCTTTATGAATGGGCATATTTATTCATGTCTCTTTTTTTCACTTTTACCTTGCTTTTTGAAATACATGCACTGAGAATAATTAAAATAACAATTGAAATGTCATTCTCAATTTCAATAGACAATTTTGTATTTTTCTATTTTATAAAGATGGCAATCAAGTATTTCCTAAGACAATCTGAGCTGGAAAATGGCAGTTAATGTTTCACATATATTAATATGTTGTCATGAAGGCATTTATACTTTCATAGGTATTTGTGTTTCTTCATGTAAACTGACAATGATAAGGTATTTTTCGCTATGGTCTGACAAGACACATCATGCGCACTGAGTTATTTTCATGCACATTTGGAAATTGATTTATAATACATGTCATGAGTTGTTTAAACCAAACAATCACTCATGCTCAAAATGTGCATGACAAATAAGGTTTAACTAACAAAATATAATATTCCCGTAAATGATAATTACTATAAGAAAAATACCAAAAGGTCTCTACACGTACAAATGTTTTTCACAAGAAATATCAATGGTGATATCACATGTGTTGATGACGGGAATTCGCCTGAACTTTCCCACCGCGGCCACTTTCGGGACGACAATAGTGCCATCTGCAGGTTACAGACTAAGCAATCGCATGCATGCCGTGAGAAATGTCACAACAAGAAACGCACAGGGAATTAGCATGATTGCGGCCGAGCTTTCCATGTGTGGCAGACTTTCATGTGACAAGGCTGCCAGATTACCTCCCCACTACTGCTCCCACCAAAGCTGCCACCCATGTAATCACCATTTTCTTTCCGTTTATGTCAGTGGGTGAAAAGAAAAAACTATTCCTGTCCTACTTCCTGGTGGGACTTTATCCCATTCACATTTGATATCAAACTGCTACACTGAAACTCGTCTTTATATTGAGTTAAGGAATGAAACTAAGTTGATTACTGACTGAGATCCCCCCCTTCCTTTACATCAGGGAACAAGGCAAGGCTGTACTTAAAAGGTGCAGGTGAAAAAGTAAATACTGAAAGCTTATTATTTACAAAGACATGAAATTCAGACTTATAAGGGTAACAGCAAGAGTGTGATGTTCCTCAGTTCTGACATCATTCATTAATTCTATTTCCACATTTACTTCATTTCACGCTGGTTTAACCATCAGACAGTGGTAAAAGCATTTTTGTTAATGCGCAAGCCATGTTATTTACAGTTCCATTCTGTTTATTGTCATAGCAACGGTTGCCAAGCTGATCTGCCCCCTGACAACCATCACCTACAAAATGGTTGTGACAATCTGTGTCATCACAAACTTAAATCACTGATATGTTTGTTTTTTCCTGCCTCCCATTGAAATCCTATCCTGCATTTCTGGCTAACATTTCTCCTAGATTTTTAAATGTCCTAGCTCTGATAAGAAACACAAGGGTCACAAAACATTTCACAGGTCAAAAGAAGAACATGATCCATCATGAGAAGCATTCACATAGGAGAGGCTTTTCCCGAACAATATGACATCCCAGCGTGATCTGTTATATCACAGTGTGGCAATCTCCCACCAGGTGTCACTCTGGTCCCTAAGTCCAGTCAGACACAATGGCAATAAAAAGCACAATGAGCATCATCCAATAAATATCCCAATACCTTGTATGATTACCATTAGAGGGAGAATAAAATGTTGATAAATGTACGTTGGCATACAGGATTAGATTTCCAGATGCTCTTGGCATGTATGATGGTGATGAAGGAGGAGACAGGCTAGGGGTGGAAGTAGAGACCCTTCACTTGATCCATCGTCCAATTATGATATGACATGATCTAGAAGGCCATGCCGATCAAACTGACGATCATCAAAATACACTTCACATAAAGGAAATTTTTCTGAACAAATATTGGTATACATGATTATATCTACAGATCCACTTGGCAGGGATGATAGTTGTAACACATACACAGATACAAATTATCTAATACAGGCAGCTAAGATGATAAACCAATTTTGTATTCAAATGGAAATCCTTTTTATTTTGTGATTTTTTTTCATTTTGTATTTTGTACAAACTGAAAATTTCAATGTAAGTAAAAGTAAAAACATGTACATAATATTGATGAAATTTGTACAAATAAAAGAAAAAGCTTTGCATGACCAAACCAGTGTTTATTATCCCGCACATATTTCACCTCTCTGTCCGGAATGTAATTAAATTCTCAGCTAACATAGACTTCAGGTGTGAATAGAGCAGACGTAAAATACATGATCCTGACTTTGTGGAATATGAGCCATTGTCTAGCACCTGAGGAACCAGAGTACACATCAGCAGCTTACAGGAAGATGGCCGAGATGCACATCTCTACTCAGGCTCTCTCTCTCTTTCTCTTTCTCAGCTTTCAAGACAAGTGTCTGAACTCACACCTAATCCCCATGCAGACACCTGTCAGTGCACCTGACAACTGGCAGCTGCCTGGGATGCTGGTGAGTATCGCACTGTACCTCAACAGGGCTTGACATTAAGGGTTTATGTTTTAGACACTGGCCCAGAATAAATAGATTTTTGTCACATTTGCTAGCTCTACTTGACACAATTTACTGGCCCATAACCATTTTCAAACTATTAAATTGTAAAAATATCAGAAATCCAGGAGAGCCATTTTTTAAACCAATAAATCCCCAAAGCTCACAAAACCCTAACAAACCACCTGGACAGTGCTAATGTCAAACCCTGTATCCGAGACTTCATCCTGCATGTCAGTATTTAATCATTTGGTCATGAAATCTTATTCATGAGAAAAATATGGAGTTCTTTTTAATATAACTTTACATATTTCTATGGCTATGTTTAACACTTGTTTGTTAAAATTAAATTTCCTCAAGTTAAGAGCTAGATATACCGAGGAATATTGCAATTTTCACCAAAATATAGAGACATCTTTAACTTTAATAATACATTAATCTTTCAGAATCAAGTCAAAGCTTCACTGGAAGTCAGACCCCATTCAATGATTCCATTAGGTCATTAAGAATTTCTTGTTGCACACATGAGAGATCCCAAGAAAGTAATCTGACAAGATGGTGGTATTCTACAAGAGATTCTAATGGAGGTACCAGCTATTTTCCTAGTCATCTTGTACATCGTGGTACCACAGGCAGACTCATGTCAGATATATGCATGTATCAGCCCCATACATGTCAACCTGGTATTTAAGATCCCACATAGAGATCTTCAGTGAGATGATAACAGGCCCTCAGATCCACATCAGATGGGAAGGTTTTTTGGCCTCCCACTGTGGAGAGAGCCATTTTACCGCCCAGCTGTTCATCTGAAGAGCAAAGAGATCCAATATCCAAGCATTGAACTGTCCCCCAGTGAAAACATTTGCTTTCTCAAAGATCATGATGAAGTGTGATAAAACAGTGTGAAAAATATTTTTTAATTTCTAATTGTGTGTCAGGGGTAAGACTCTGATCATGTTTTTGATGATAAATACTTAAGGTAAGATGAGGAGCACCCTGTGGATTCACACATGTATCACATATGTTTTATAACCATATAACATGGATACATGCACCCAGCCAACTGCAGCTAGTCTGATCCATACATCTTTGTGGTAACATCAATCTCTCTGAAATATCATGTGTCAGGCTGTGTGTGGTCATATTGTGTAACATTTAATATAGTTCAATTGTGGGTAACCATCTTGTATTTTTTAATTATTAGATTTCATAGTTTTTTTGTGCACTTCCAGTATGTTGTTTTCAATGGGGCAAGATGACAAGATGGCAAGATGGCAAGATGACAACCTGCAACTGACCAAGAGAAAAGTTCAGCAAATCAATTGAAGTTAAGGTTTTGGTTACACACTGAAGCTTGAACTGAAACAAATAGTGATATTCTGAACAAACAGGAATTAGAATCAATTTAAGCCCTGACTGAATCCTGCCCAATTATCAGATACAAAGAACTAGGTGTTCACAAACCCAAGAAGTAATTTACCACTATCAGCCTGAAAATATGGCAGGGAAAAGACTAAATAAGACAAACAAATTATTTGCATGAACATATACAGGCTTGGCCTGGACTTGTCTTTGAGCCAGGTGGTGTGTGTTGAGGGCTGGGGATTGAGAGGGAATGGGGTCACCAAACCCAGCCAAGCACTTGTCTGGTTTGACTACAGGCAACTCTGCCATATGGCGGGTGGGGATGGAGTGGGGATGGGGGAGGAAACGGAGTTGAAAGTTGGGATGGAGTGAGGAAAGAGAGGGAATAAGGTCAACCAGCCTGGCCTCCACCAGATGGCAGAAGTGTTCAAATTTGGGAAGAAGTAGGGATAGGAAGGTATTGGGAACAACTACCCAAGCCTACACCAGATGGCAGATGTCTGCTGAGGGCTGGTCTTGGAGTAGGATGGGGTGGGAAGGAGGCCACCAAGCCAAGCCCAGCCCTAGTCTGACCTGACTGCAGGACACTCCGCCAGATGGGACATGATAGGCTTGTGTGGATGGATTTTCCATTCCTTCCACTTCATCATTGTTGTTGTGGAAATTTTTTTGGCCTCTGGTTTTTGTATACTTCTTTGTATGTTTTTGACACAGGAAAATAGGAGGTCAACAAAAAGGTCAGATGCAATGTCATTTTATTTTACATATCTAAATGCAAGATCACTTTTTCAAGATCAGGGCTGTAACCAATCTTGAGCGTGATGTGTGATACCCTGCTCAATCAGATGACTGGGTGGCAAACTTCTTGTCTGGTGCCCTATATAATAGATCAATTCTGTCATCTGGGAGCCGGATCCTCTAAGAACAGTGGCTCCACCTGTCTGTCACAGATGCACTGATACTGCAACTCTCAGTCAAGCTCCCCTCCTTTATCGCACCCAGTAGAATTGGGGAGATTGGCAAGATAAATGCTTCCTGTCTTTGGCGCATTTCAACAATGCTATTGTTTTCAAAGAGAGAAATCTGATCACGCAGTTTTCACCTGACACATGAGCTCAATAAAAATATTTATTTCCAGCTATTTCTTCCATCGTAGACCAGTTTGTCTTGCATTTTTTAATTTTTCTTGGGGAGTTGGTTTAAGAAACAACCTGCCACTTTGAAATCTAAGCAATAGGATTATAGATACCAATATGTCATTACAGAATCCCCTGGGGCATGCCCCTTCCATCTCATACAGTGGCCCATCCAGAAATATGATCAGTGCATAGCACCAATATGCATTGTCCTTGCCATATTATACTCAAGCCACACCACAAGCCAGGTATAAATCCTTTCCAGTTCCATGTGGGCCTGACATTATCTCTCGTATTACATCAATTGGCAGCCACGAATCAGGGTTTTCGGTTGGTCTTGTGTCTTGCAATACTCATTGTTTCTTGGCATGCTTTCAGTGGTCCCAACACTGGTCTATCTATTTACATTGTTCTTCTTATTTTCTGTTTTACTTACTTACATCCACCATAACACTATTTTGCTTTATTCCATTTACTTTGAAACAGAATTGTTTCATATTTCATATTTAAAAAATGTGATCAAATTGACATTAACTCTGTTAATATTGATCATATATTTATGCTGACCCTGATATAAATATATAATAATTACCAAATCTTTGTTCTCCACATTGATGAACACACAGGTAGAGAGGTCTCACATGTGAACATTACGCCAATTATTTTTATTTTCAGAAATTGGTTATACTTGACCTGCAACTTACCCTAACGTGACATATCTTTCATTATAATTGCAGTTTAAATTATCATTCTTTAAGCTATAGGTGGTAGAAATCAGACAAACACAATGTGAAGAATAACCATGCCATTTAGATTTAGTCTCCTTTTTAAAAATATTTGTTTTTCCCATTTCATTTTCATAGGTTCTCAAAATGATAAATAACATTTCATCAATGTCTATTGGAAGGAAGAAAAACACACCATTATAGGTTCAGAAACCCTTTTTTATGTTAAAATAATCAATCATCTGTCAATCCATGACAATAAATCAAAAGGACCGATATTCAAATTTTAATCATTGTATTAAATATTAAATATGAAACAATTTGTTATATATATAAATGGGGCATACCTGTCAATAGGATTTGCCTCATATTTCTGTTTGGTGTTTTTGTTGCCATAGCAGACAGGCCTGCAGGTGTGTGGGAGAGCAATCCAGTATCTGTGACCAGCAGTAGCCCCTGGTCAGCACAAACCACAGACAGCTGACCACTCCTCACTGACCACCTGTGTCCACCATGTCATTATTTTCCGAGAGATCTGTTTTACATCATTTACACTCTGAATATAAATTACTTGGAGTTTTCAATGCTTTATCTTGTTTTCCAAATTTAAACAAATACAAATGTTTGTTGCAAAATAGCAAAATCCACTGTTTAAAGGATGATTGAAAATTCAAAATCCTCAGAGATCTAAGTCATATCCCAACTGCATATGAGTGAATATAAATAAAATGTACATAAAATAAAAGGAAGACTGCTTATGCATCACTGTTATTTATTAGTAAAAATCAGAGTATCGGAGTAAGGCAGAGATATTGGTGAAACTCATGCCACCACATCTCGCCCCAATAGACCCATCTATTTAGCTGACAACAATATTTGAAGACACACAATATAATATCAACAAGGGGTCATTCCTAACATGGGAGCTGCGGGCATGTCTGTGTATATCTGCATGTATGCAGATTACTTGGTGGCCCACCTGTGCCCATCACCAGACCAGCTTTCCCACACCATGGTTGAAGGTTAGCTCTCATGGCTTGCCAGTCCTTACAGCTGCTGGCAAATACACATGCTAAATCTGACAATGTCAATACTCAGGGCCAGGCCTACACTTTTCTTCTTTTTTTCTGGTCAGAATTATTGATTTAGCCACTAAACATGATGAAGTATTACAGATTATGAAACTGGTCAAAATATATAGCATGGTCACTGTATGGTTTTGTTGTTGATATCGTAATCTATTCTTATCCGTATGGGTTCAGCTCTCTCACTTTTCTTGATAGAAAAGTTAAAGTGAAAATGGAAATGAATAAATTGTATAAAATACAATAATTATTTAGCCTTGTCTAATTCTACTTCTCCATAGTAGGTGGAGCCTCAGTGAAAAGGTCTTGCTGTATCTAGTTCCACTTCTCTTCAGCAGGTGGACCAGTCTACACATTGAGCCTTGGTAGAGAGGTCTCACTGTATCTAGTTCCACTTCTCTACAGCAGGTGGACCAGTCTACACATTGAGCCTTGGTAGAGAGGTCTCACTGTATTTGTGTCCACTTCTCTACAGCAGGTGGACCAGTCTACACATTGAGCCTTGGTAGAGAGGTCTCACTGTATCTAGTTCCACTTCTCTTCAGCAGGTGGACCAGCCTACATATTGTGCCTTGGTAGAGAGGTCTCACTGTATCTAGTTCCACTTCTCTTCAGCAGGTGGACCAGTCTACACATTGAGCCTTGGTAGAGAGGTCTCACTGTATCTGGGTCCACTTCTCTACAGCAGGTGGACCAGCCTACATATTGAGCCTTGGTAGAGAGGTCTCACTGTATCTGGGCCCACTTCTCTACAGCAGGTGGACCAGCCTACATATTGAGCCTTGGTAGAGAGGTCTCACTGTATCTGGGTCCACTTCTCTACAGCAGGTGAACCAGCCTACATATTGAGCCTTGGTAGAGATCGCACTGTATCTGGGTCCACTTCTCTACAGCAGGTGGACCAGCCTACATATTGAGCCTTGGTAGAGAGGTCTCACTGTATCTGGGTCCACTTCTCTACAGCAGGTGGACCAGCCTACATATTGAGCCTTGGTAGAGAGGTCTCACTGTATCTGGGTCCACTTCTCTACAGCAGGTGGACCAGCCTACATATTGAGCCTTGGTAAGGGTTTCAAAGATCTCCCAAGTCCTTCCTGCCAGATGGGTTTGGCTGCTTGGGCACATACAGACACTGACACAAAATCATTAATGCCGACCAAGACCGGGTCATCTGCAGGACATGCTGCTATACCACAAACATAACTCTTCCAATTGACCTTCCATCTCTAACATAATATTTCAATTGCAAATTTCAATAACCCTAATCAATAACACTTTGCAAAAATATGCAGGTTTTCATGTATTTTCTATCAAACTTAAGTTTTATTTCATTTTTGTTGTTTTTTTTATTTGTCTCCCCCCCCCCCCCCCTTTTGTTTTGATTTTTTTTTGGGTAGTGGGGGCTTGTATTAGTGGATGAAGCAAAGAGTGACAATGTATACCATCTGAACATACAACACCCAGTCTCAGCCCTGTTCTGTACATCTCCTGTGTAACCTCTCTCCTATCTACTGTGTAGCAGCCCCTCTGGCTCCAAAAACAAGCACCCTCACTGTATCTAAATACCATCATGTTTTCCCCAAAACCACTCTTTGTATGAGAATATTTCAGGATGATTTCACCCCTGATTTCTCTTTTCCAGATTGGGCTTTGTGGGTGAGTGACATATTTTCTTTACATTTGGTTTGGTAACTGAGATCCAAATCTTGTCTGAAAATCATTTATAATCTTTTTAAAAGATATTTGTAATCGTTCAATCACAACATTTTGCATTGCTGGATATAACTTATTACACAGAGGGCAAAACTTACACTGAAGTCAATTTTTACAACAAAATTTCACAAGAAAACAATTTTAAAACAAATAATAAATCATTTACAATCAAATTCTTTTTCTTCACATGAAATATGACATAATGGTGTTTCTAAGGACTGGGTGTGTTGGTAGTTACAGATGCACTTAAAATTCATAAAAATATCATATCCTTAGTTGCACTTTGTATCTGCAATAAGTCCAACATCCTACACAAAATGCAGTAAGGCCACTGTTAACTCTATGTTTGCCTCACAAAAATTCAATTACTGAACAGTAGACTGTCAGATAGTGAACATATGCAGGTGTGTGGGGACCGGTGGCTCTGGGGAGGGTTGTTTCCGTGCCCTGTGCCAATCTGAGGGCAATCTGGAGACTACCCATACCAAGTGACCTTCACTTGCTGCTCTCGTAAGATCTCACAAATGGCTGCCACCATCTTAAATGTTTTGACATCCGTCCAAGATTTCACCTGATGGAGAGTGGGAAACTTGTTTGAGTTCCTTGTCATCAATCAAATGATGTCAGATTTTTCTTACCACAATCAAGTGAATTAATAAATGTGTTTAATATTTCTATTTTACTTTCGATTTTCAAAGTAATTTGATAATATTTATTAAAACAAAGTATTCAACTTTTTCAAAAATTATATATCTTAATAATCTGAAAGTGGAAACTTCAGAAATGAAAAAAAAAAAACGGAGAGTGAAAAATTCTAATTCTTGTACAAAGAGTAAATCAATTTTGCAGAACTCTCCGAAGTCTGAGTGCTGCCACCTAGTTGGCAGGCCCTCAAAGACTCACACTCACTTTATAGAAATATAATTATCCATCAAAAGACAGGAGCAGCTCTCTTGTTAAGTGGTAAATGACATCAGAAGGGCGTCTGACCTGTTCTCCCAAGCAACTGAGATACCAGCAAGGCAATCTGGGGTCTGAGATCGATAGGCAGTTGATAAAATCAACTAAAGCAATAGATAAAAGTCTGGAGATTTATTTAAATCTCGCTGTCTCATGAATAAGAATGATGTTATGGAAGCTTAGCTGGAAAATAATGCAAAGACACAAAACTCTATTATGTGGAAGTGAATGTAGTGACGTTGACTAGTATCAGCTGGAGAATGAGAAACTAGGCTACGAAAAACAAAAAGCATATCCTGCAAGGCAAAATATAATCCTGTAATAGATAAGAATGAAAGTTAATCCGTACTTCATAAAATGTTATTATATTAGCCTGTGTTTGTTATGCTCTAGAGACATAAAACAATATTTTATTTGACATTAACAAATGAGTGTCCTTATGGATTTGGCTTGCAAAAAATATATAATCAACTGCATGGATGAGCATATTTGAATGAAGCAGTGTTGTTTTACAATCATGCACGACTTCAAACAAACTGCAGTCCATCATACATTTCTGTATCGATGGACCCAATGGCAGGTCAGCCATATTCAACATTTGCCTGCCAACAAACATATTGAAATCATGATCAATTTTTGCCTGAAATCAATTCTGCTGATGCACCTGTTACAGAGGAGAATTAATTAAGGCTTTTCTATGCATCTCTTGAAAGCGACACCTGCGGATTGGAGCAGGTCAGACGTCAACTATCCCACAATGCACTGCACTGCATTTCTATGGGTAAGCCATACTTAGCTGATGACAATGGCCGTGTGTATTGAGAACCGCCATCTACAATTTGAGCAGTTTGTGTCAAACATTTATTCAATCACGCACATATTGTCATGTGACCCTAAAATGCTGGACCATTGTGCTTGTGTGAACATATAAAGTCACATTCTATGTATTGACTAGTATCAGGCCTTAGTATGAGCAATGGCCCAGTGGCCCAGAGCTCTTTTTTTTTTGGCCTCTGGATTTGGGCCTCATGGAATTCACTATCAGATTTCACCCACAAATCCAGTAACTGATATAAGATACAAATTCTGATGCAAACCATATCTATCACGTTAAGCTGTCATTTGCGGCCATTATGATGAATCTTCTAAAACGTAAATACAAAGAGTTAAGGATCCATCAATGTTGAACATTGTATTTCAATGGTGATGAAAATACTGAGAAGGCACTCAGATACTTTCATTTGCATGGGGATCACTATCATAACACCCTCTCCAATCATGCAATTACTTTGGTTTGTTAGTATGAAATTTACCATACATGTGGCCTTTGTACAATGAGCATGACCTGTAAAATGATGTCATGCTAAATGAAGTGACTCATAATGAACCAGTGTGTGGCTTTTTTCACACGAAAAAAAAAAACATTTAAAATTTGCATATTGGTAATGAATGTAATTGTCTGTCACATCTTTTAACTTTTTGATTGATACATCCCCATTAGTGTCTGTGAAATAAATCTCTTTGAACAAGACCCTATTGCATAGCCCCCTTTTGAAGGCACACTTCTTTCTTGGCGTCATTTGTAAGTGGAGTGTTATAGAGGCACTGAAGGGTAAAATGACATCATGAGAGTATGGCAATATACTTATGACGTCATAAAATATATTGTCCTTTGAATAGTGCCAGAATGACATCAAACAGTGCTACACTACTGAATAATTAATGAGCAGTCAATTTGAACTCTGGTACTGAACATAAGTGCCAGGCCAGTAATCAGAAAGAGAAGGACTTGCATTGCTAGGTACACACAGATCATTTTGCATAAAAAATAACAGCTTCTCTCTGTCACTTCCGCTTTATAAAATGGCTGCCTCATATCACATATGCATGTAAAAGCATTGCTAAACTCACATTTCTTCTGACTTGTGGATAAAGTATACATATGAAGAAAGATTACAGTTGACAAATGGGAAAATATTGAGAGTTTTGCCAAGTAAACTTGAACTACAATGTACATCAATAATAATTTCCACAAAACTTTTATCATTTTTCTTCTAAGATGGAACCAACTGTGGGCCACTAACATCATATCGGGCTAGTGAAAATTTTGAGTCACTGACATGGCGGACCAGTGCCTCCAAGCCTTAGTGTCAAGGCCTGCAGTAAGATACTCCTACGCACACACACAAAAGTTGCTCATTTATAATCTTTGAAGCATGATATATGGAAATCCTACCATACAAACCAAGTGAATGAAGTGACCTCAGCACAAGGGAATCAAATATTGTTCAACCAAAACCAGTATCATGTCCTGAACAACACATCATATAAAGAACAGTTGGAGGCAAACCTTTATTCAGTCACACAAAGATGTTGCACAATAAGTTCACGCAGTCGTGACAGCATTTAGTCATGTAAGCTTTTATGCAATTCACAAAATGTGGAGAACCTCAAATAGATGTACGGTTCAAACTTGGCTTAACTTAAAGCAAAAAGCTCACAAATCTATTCTTGAATATTTCTATCATCAATATTTCCAAAATCAATATAACATTGAAAGTTTCAGAATATTGCTGCAGTATTTCTATGCAGATGTAAATTATCTTGTATGTGCCAATTTCTGACAATTCAATAGGGTGACTGGTAAAAATAATTTCCTTATCCATGGCTGAATGATGTGAGGATTTTTCCATCTACATAATACAGTCAGGTTGTTCAGGTTTAAATAGATGGGGCTGGAGCTTTTCATGTTTAAGTTGCAGGTAAAGACCTCTAAAACATGAATCACTTAAAAAGTTTGGGGTCAGATCCACAATTCATCATGTTACTTATAATCACTCTGTCATCTGACTACACTTAACTGATGATATTAAAAATTATTAATTACACTGTGGTCACAGCGTGGTGCCCTTGAGTGGTTGTAGAAACAATCAGTCAGCAAGTACCACCACAGGTATATTGTATTTGTGATGTATGTGATCACTTACTTGTAACACGACAGAAATTAACTGATTTTATCACATATGAGACGAAAAAGACAATTTTAACTGTGCATCTGACAGAAAAAAATCAGTATGCCTGTCAATCATTGATCTAACAATAAAAGAAGGGTGAACATCTGAGACATCTTGGTGTCGCCATGGAAACAATAGCCAGCTGGTCAGTGCCTGTCTCCTACTTGGCTGTGCACTTTATCAGGCACTAACTGCTGCTTTGTCATTTATCTATCTGCTTTTTTCCTGAATCATCCATCTCACAGAGGATTATACCCAGCTTTCGTGTCCCTTTTATTTACCCGAAGCCTTTATTATATGTATTTTCCATGTTGGTCAGGTGTGGCGTTCAGTTTTTCTGATTTGTGCTAATTTTTGCAGGCAATCAAAAGGGATCGGTGTTACCCATGTCTATAAGTACACTCCTTGCATGTGGTGAAATTCCAAGATGGGAAAAGATTAGTTTTGTAATTCTGTTGCAATTCCTTTGGGCCTGGAACACCTGAGGACCTGCAGACAGACATGTTCACAACAATTAATCGAAAAATGTCGCCAAATGTTTTTGTGACCTTGGCGACCAAAGGAGAGATTTCAAAGTGTCTGCCGAGGTTGACACCACATGATCAGGTGAAAATGTCGCTCAACAATCAACTCTCAGCATTTTCATTTCCCAGAGTCTATATTATGCTTCCCTTTGAGGTGAGCTGTTTCCTCTCTAGGGACATTTGGGACTCTTGGTTGAGTGGATACTGGTAAATCCATTATGTTAAAAGCTTCGGCTCTAACCTAAATATTTCTAAAACAATTTGTAATCAATAACAAAAATAGGGAAAAGAAATCAATTCATAAATGTGAGAATATGAATAAATATGACAAATTCTACAAGACCAATATCACAGAGAGATTTATGAAATATCAAACTCATTAAAAATAAATACATATATGACCTCTAAATTTGAGAAAATTGGTCATCAATGAGGACCACACTTTTATCGCTGATGCCTATTTGAGTGCCAAACAATACGTTGTTGGCACGGTAACATCTGTGTTGGGCTGGTCGTTGGCAATCTAGTCCCACACAATACCCACCCAATAACAGCATCTGCCTGCGTGCAGACGTTGTGACTGGCACCATGACATCCATGGAGCCTTCACAGTTGTTTTGTCACCAGCATACTTCCTCTGTCAGACACTAACCACGGCACATGCACGTTACCAGGAATTGCATGTCCAAGCTATTCCTCCTATTTTAATCACATTTGCTGCTTTGAAATTATCTCAGTCGATTAGAAATTGATATGTGAAGTTTGTTGATTTGACTTGAGTTCCAACATCCACCACCAGGGGGCTACTGGAGAATTGTTTTGTTTATGACATGTCAGGGGTTATGTGATGATTCAACTCTAAAGAGACAAATTAGCACAAAAAAGACAATCTGTACCCCCATCTGTAAACTCTCTACCAGACTTCTTTGATTAAGCTTAATATGCTCAAAGACCCACAAATGATAGACACCAAAAAAGGTCATAGCTGTCTTTCATCATATGTGTTTGTCACAAGCGATATTCCTTTCACTTGACTGTTTACTGCCTGCCAATTTTTGCCAACAAATAAATTCCTGCAAAGTAAAGCGAGCAGGGAGTCTGCTTTGAAGACTGGACGAACAAAGTGCAATAGTTGCTCTTGCATAATTACATTTGTCAAAATGTGTGCCTTGACTGTATCTACCATCAAAAGTGAGAGGACCTCAGTGATGTGCTTCTGGCTGCACCTTTCCCACATTCCTTTTGACATGCAGTTTGGCTAGTTTCACATTTATGTACTTACTGGTCAAAATGTCAATACTAAAAGAGCATTCTACTTTTTATCCATTTATCATTTCTGTTTTTGTTTGGCTTTATTTATGATAATAGTAGCAAACTGCACCACTTGCAGAGGCCTACTTCAGAATGGGCTATCAGGGACCTTTCAGTCTGCCACATTCTTTATTTACCATTCCTTTGTGCATATGGAGAAATGAAGACAAAAGCAAATGTGGAAGGAGGCCTCGGAGGGTGTAGGCAGTGCCAGATGGGAGAGACAGGATCTGGCGGGGAACTGCATCACACGTTTCATACCCATTTTACATGCACTTAATCCATCCATACAGAAACCTCTCCAAGACATAGCCGTGAATTGAAAACAACATGATACCTCAAACAACTAATACGGCAGAATCTGAGCTGACATTTTCCTTTCAATGGATGGAGACTTCACATAGTATCATTTTAAGATGTGTTGTGAAAGAAAATATGCAGTGTTATGTAACACTTTCTCCAGTTCAATTTCACTTCCTGGTATGAAGCTCTCACATATAAACTACCAATAATTTTTTTTACATATATTTCTTTCATATTTTCATATTGCTAAATTCACAATAAACGTGCTTTCAATTCCAACCAATCTGACTGATATATCTTCACATGTAAAGGTAAATTCAGTATTGGCCATTCCACGTGTTGTTAAATAGAATTTGTCACCCTGTCTACCTGATCTACCATGATGGCATCTATCTTATATTGTGCCAAAAAAAAATGATGCCCTATTTCTAGATATCTTTTTTAAAAAATGAAATGCCGTAGATGAATAACCAAACCCAAATACTGGTATACACATGTCTGCTTGATGTCCTAAATATGTATGTACCTGTCCACCAGTATGTTTACTTGGTGTACCTGAGCAGAACTAATCTGTGCAAACTGGCAGAACAAAGTGTTCATTGAGAGACTGGCAAGAACACCTGATTGTTCAGGAGGAACAAAGCAAACATCTGGCCCACACTTGACAGGATTAGCGACACCCGCAGACAAGCAACATGTAGCAGAGGATCAAAAAACCAAACACCAAGTAAAAAACTTCACCCTCCAGTGGATCTCACTCTTGAATAACTTTCAATAAGAATCATTTAATTATTTGCAGACTTTGATTGGATCTCTGATCACATAATTTTCAATGAGATACACATATATTTAATGATCACCTGATTAGTTTTGCTTCTTTTATTTCTTGGAAGCATTTGTCACACATCAGACTGGCAGAAAGTGAGAGTGTTAAGAGGCAAATGGTTGGATATTCCAGACTGACTGGCAAAGACCGGCCAAAAATACAAACTAATTTCACAAATTTCACATTCAAATATTTTCAGACTTATTGATCACAATTTTAATAAATTGAATTGCCTTATAAGCTATTTAAGAAAATATATGAAAAAAGGCAATATTCTGAGTTTCTATTGATGTCTATAGTGCATGGGTGGTTCCCTTCACTGAGGTAATGCATGTATAGTAATGGCCTGTACATTTAGTCAACACTTGAAAATGTCACAAACTCTCCATGCCAACTGGCCATACTTTGTGGGCTGCGTGATAACTTGATTCTTAAAGGAAATATAAAAGAATGGAAAAACTGATCATTCTATGTGGCAATGAGGGTTAACTTGGATTAGTTTTTATTGTCAAATAAATACATGTGAACATATCACAGATGACAATCTGTTTCCCTTTCAGTGGAAATAACCATGATAAAGGAATGTTTGGTGTAACACTATCCCCCAGTTTTGTGCTTATCATGTTTTAATATGAGAAGTAGCAGGGGTCCTGAGATTGGGAGGTTTGTGCATATTTGACTTGTTCTGCCTTAAAAAAACTCCATTTTTATTTGCATTTCTGGCAGTTTAGGGTAACTTGTTTTCCCGTAAACTGAATATATTGATCTTGTGAGTGTGTAAATACCAAATACAAAAAAAGGAATTGAAAGGACCTTTCGCAGTGAGACCCAAAACATGGATATTTTTCAGCTTGGCCTGTTGTCCTGCCAGATGCTGTTCTACATTCATGGCGAGGATCAGGACACCCTACACTCATCACCTTATTTGCAAACTTAGTACGAGTACATATATACCACAAGAGTAACCTGCAGTTTGCACCTGCTTTGAGCACTAAGTTTCTCCACCAAGTCAAACCAATGTTAAACCAAACTAATGTTCTGATTTTAACAATTTGGACACATTTTTGTGCAAGTATCATTATATATTAAGCACTTGAAAATTAAATTTATAATGGAAGGCTAACCCTGCCTGAGGTTTATATGTCAAATTGACATTCTTGCTAATTCCCAATTTATTTTGAGGTAACTGCTATTTTTTTTATTAAAATGTTTTGAGCATGCTGCACTCAGACTTAACAATCTGTTGGTCTGTAACCATCAGGTAAACCAACTCTGTTTGCAAATTCAAAGCTTTGTGATTTCTCAGTCATTGTTAATTAATATCTAGAAATATTTTCAATGTAATGCTTTCATTGAATTTCAAAAGAAGTTTCAATTATCCTGAATCAAGCAGTTATTGAAAAAGTACAATATGGAATGCTAAGGTGATATTTTTCTATTTTCAAGCAAGATCTATTACCCTAAAAAATACTTCTCTATCATATCAGTCCCTGTTGCCAATGATAAAATGGTGTAAACAGGATTGGCTGCAAATCAAGATTTTTCACAAAAAATCTGCCTGTGAACTGATTGGTAAGAGAATAAATGACTATTTATACAGATTCTGAATGGTTAGTGACTAGTGTCTCGGACAGCCAACTGATCACAGGTCATGACCTGAGGCTGGTCAAACAGGGCGATAATGGCAGAGGTAGTGAGAAGATTGAACAAATGGCATCAATACTGATGTAATACAGAGTGGAGATCAATTAACAAGGGATCTTTCTACAGTAACAAATAATTCACACGTGAAGAAATTCAGAAACATCCAAAACTCTGGAATGTAAGGAGAAGTAGGTCTGCCACAATGTGAGCCTTGAGTGAGTTTTGGTCAGTTTTTAGCGAATGACTCAAAATAAGCTTTTTTTTAACCATCCTCAGTACATTACTGACAACACACTCCCATGTAAGAACTGTTAATAAATCATTGATATATTTTGCTTGATTGATGTTGTTATGGGCCATACATATGCATATCAATCTTAACTAAACTTGTGAAATGCTGATCAACTATCATTGAAAAGATAAGCATTGACAAGCATTTTCCTGATTTTGGTCACACAAATCTCCAGCTTTAAGACCCTTCTTTCCTTGCAGTTTTCCACATCTGACAAGAAAATACCTCCTTTCCTCCATGAATGGGCACTGAAAATATCTTGTTTCATTTGTTCAGTCCATTGTACTATAATAATAAGCGAGATAGGAGAAACTATAGGGAACAGATCATGGATATTGCTTTTCTTGTACTCATAAAGCAGGTGCACATGGCAGCAGAGCGAATGCTAAATGCTAATTTATGACATAATCTCACACCATTATCTTTTAAATCAGGGCTGGCCTGTAACTGTAATTTTACAATGGATTCATGCAAAATGTTTCATTTATTCACATTTCAAGACATTTTGTTCACATTTTGTTCACATTTTGTGTACAGATGTAAACAATTTTGAAAATCAGATGTCAACATATTTTCTGTAAGCTCTTATTTTTTCTGGGCATCTTTGGCTAAAATAATTAACAATTAATGGGTTCACAGAAAATGATTCAAACATATAAAAAAACTGAACAAAAAAAATTATTCAATAGAGATAAATATTTGGTTCATATTAAACCTGAAAATCAAATAGTGTCTCGGCATGGCCTCATTGTGAACACTGACCTGATTACAGGAGAGGGTCTTGGTTTGTGAGGGAAGTATGCACACAGTGGAGCTGTTATAGAGGTTATTGAGTGAATATCAGTGTATCATCATCAGCCTGTGACAAAATATAAAGGCCCCTCCTTTTCCCTGTATCACCAACAAGAGTGGAAGAGATACTTAAAAATGCATAGTGAGGGATATCATAACCTCTTATGTAATAATAATATGTAAGCATTCAGGAACCTGGAGGAATTTGATTTGCTCCTACTTTTTTATTACTTTCTTTTGAGGGGAATTATAACAAAATAATAAACATTTTTAAAAAAGTCACATCTTTTTACCCTTATTATTAACAACTTTACAAATTATATAGTCTGTCTGATAATTCTAATGAACAATAAAATATACTATGCAATATGTATATCAACCTTCAAAAGAGAAAATCCTAACAAAGCATTGCTCAGAGAATGAGATGATGATGACACAGTGAATATAGAAGAGCTTGTGGTGGAGCCGGGTTTTTTATTTCACCTGTTCTGGTTGTAAGTGTATCATGGTGATGAGGGCCTTAAGCACTTTGTGCTTTGATCTGGGTTGCTGTCACATCTGTCTGTGTTCCTCACACTTCCAGACCTACTGCATCATATCCAGCAAAAACACAACACACACTGCACTATACAACATACACAATACAACTACACTTCTTTTTTTCACGAGACACAGTTGTTTTACATGGGGTATATACTCAACTTTAGAGCTTATGTCTCAGTCATTGATGATGTGCACCTTATTGAGAGGCTATATCTGATGGTTACCTTCATCTGGAATGTGCAAATATGTTTCTAGTTGCAACTGGTCAAGCAACCTGTTGGCCACCAATTACCAAGATCAATGATCACTATTTTATCTCAATGCAGAAAAACCACAGTGTGAACAACAGTTTAAAACTGCTGGTGAATCACTCCTGTTCATCTTACCATATATACAGGTATATATATTATATTTGAAATATGCATCCATTATTCTAAATGTTACTACTATCCTTAAGCGCAAGATGTAAAAAAAGAAAAAAAAATATTTTCCCTTCAAAATTATGTCTGAATTAACCTCTTTTATAATAATAATAATAATGCATTCATGATCATGCATCATGGGAGGATTAAGTGTCACGCAAAGCTACTGCATTCCGTGTAATGGGATATGTTCCACATATTAAGTTTGAATTTGGGGAAACAAAAACAGTACAAAATTCTCACTCCCCTTTTATTGGAATGGTAAATAATGGCTGTGACACAGGTGTTGTGAAAGATTAGAAACTTTGTCACCTGGAAGACAAGTCTGTGAAGCGGTTGTATCATGCAGGCCCAGCAAACACTACACCTTTATGCTACCTGATCTCTCCCCAACATATAAGCAACTGCTTCAGGTGCTGACACACACAAATATATATATATTTATATACTCTGCATATAAAACATGTATAAATCGACAGTGTTGTGTTCCATATTCATACATATCATCAGTGATGTTATTTTTCATGTTAATATGATCCAGGGCTTCACATTAGTACTGACCCGGTGACCCTGGAAGGTCCTTTTGTCGAGTATATTAAACATCTTCACAACTGATCACAAAAAATATTAAATAAATTTATTTTCAATGTATCATAAAGACATAAAATACATACAGGCAATTACTGACAATCATTAGCGTTGAAATATTTTTTCAACGGGTATCTTCAGATTTGTTTTTGTATTGATTACAAAATTATTCTTCATTTGTAAACCATTTCAAGGTATCAAAGGTATCTTTAGAAGGACTGTTGCAGGTTAAGTAAAATCAAGCTAAAGAACGAGTCTTTCCCATGCACAAAACAACACTGATCAGACCTTAACATAAAACTTTTGGTTAATGGTCGGCAAAAGTAGACTGCCTTTAAATCTACAGGCCCTTTGTTGAAAACTTTATCATAAAACAGTGAAAAAATATATTTTATAGGGCAATCTCTGGTGGCTTTCTCTGGTGGCTTTAACTGTAATTTACTACTAGTTCATAAATGCAATTTTGCACCGATGCATGATCACTGACTTTAACTCCACCAGAAATCATGCGATATAATAATAATTCTATAAAATCAACAATTTCCGGCCATATTGTTGGCTTGTTCAGATTTGTAAAAAGCAAATGGAGACAACCAGTTCTCAGTGTGAATGGTAAAGGTGAGTGGAATGTGTGAAGGGTGGGGTCTGTTCTAAGTGGCTGACTGCCCTGCAGGTCTGCTCTGTCTCCATGCCCTTATCTAAACCTCCACGCTCCATAACAGCGCATTACATTCTGATGAGACTGCACTTATGGCGAATGCTACAGGAGTGTTGACCCAGAGGTCATGAGCATTTGGCCTTTTGTCTGGTAAGGTGGGCGGCACAGATATTCTTCGATAAGGTATGATGACCCCAACAGGGATACCCCTACAAGCTCTGTCACCCATCTGTTCCACTTTCCATACTCCTTATTAAACTCCCATCAAACCCAAAAGTGGCCCCCCTCGTTGACCAAAAGAGGACTATTTGTGAAGATTGTGCAGGGCTCCTAAAATCCTAGTTTTACCTGCAAACACTGTCAATCAATCTTCCTTCCACTATTAGGCAAAGGAAAAAATCACAATGGAACTATACCAGTCTCTTTCTATAAAAAAAAACCAGACACTTTTTTATTTTATTTTTTTTTACTTGAAATCGGTCACATGCATCCAAGCAATATCTTCCTCTTTATTGCTGATAAAAAAGCCACCTGTGATTTTCTCAGTCAAGTGGATCGTTTAGTTCCAGATGCTAAGGTGTTAAGATGATAGTGCCAGGTATTTGACAAGAGTTTCATTGGACAGAGGGGGGCACAGGAGGGTACAACAATAAGTGCCCTGTCCCAGATCACTCAGCCCTGTCCCCAGGAGTCTAGTCAAAGTCTGCCTCTCCATACAACAGTCCATTCCACCACTCAAGGCATTTTGTATAACATTTCTAAAGATCGTTATCACACTATAACATTCTTTTACAATTTTCTTTCACCTTCAATGTAAAAGTCAGAAATTTATTACTGCTCTTACCACGGAAATACAGAC
This sequence comes from Amphiduros pacificus, assembly GCA_949316495.1. Classification (NCBI taxonomy): domain Eukaryota; kingdom Metazoa; phylum Annelida; class Polychaeta; order Phyllodocida; family Hesionidae; genus Amphiduros; species Amphiduros pacificus. The sequence goes on along the minus strand of OX439001.1, from coordinate 48,156,555 downwards.
TTATTGCAATTTCTTTGTTGGAACTGATATGCAGAAATGAAGTTCTCTGTGTCTCCAATTCAGTATCAACACTATAATATCAAAGATGCTATAATCCAATTTAAGAAATGTTTAATCAAACTGTGTTGCTTAATGAAATATATGAAGTGAATAATTAACAAAGAATTGAGTTTCATGGTCTTTGATAAATGTGGTTTTGTGTTCTATCTTAAATTTTAAGGAAAAATGTTATATCTATACAAGCCTTAGCTTCGCAAAAACTTGCTGACACCTGGGACCTGGTAGACACACCCTTACCATACAGAAATATTGCCTACTCCAAATCTGTGCACGGTTGCTGACTTCATGGTGTGCACTTAGCAACAGCACACATCAAGCTTGGAGTAATACACCTATTGAAAAGCATCAAGCAAGTGCAATCCATGACAACTATTTTAACATTATGACACATAATCAGATTAAGGACAACCCCACTTCAGATAGTAGACACTTCTTTTGAAAAAAACCAAGAGTATCTTATATCCATCTTTTAAAATGAAGGCTTAGGTAAATTTAATTATAATGTGTTAAAATGACCAGGAACATTTGTCCTAAATTTCTTAAATGTCTTCAGTCAATATCTGCTTAAAAAAAATAGGAGTATAAATGAAAACATTTTTTTCTTTTGTTACATTTATCCTTCCCTCAAGTCTTTAATTTTTTTCTGACAGCGACATGCCATCAGTTGAAGGCAAACATATATCTGGTCACGCTAAGCATCTGCCTGGCTCTATTTGGTCAAGCAAACCTCAGCGATGGTCATCTTGATGTGTTACCTGAATTTGTATCGTTTCTGCATGACCTTATACATGTTTTGCGCCCTCCACTCTGTGGTGAGGTGAAGCCACACATGGAGTGTAACAGGTGTGACAGGTGGCTTGTCACCAATCTCTTCAGGCTACTCAACAATACACACGCACACAGGTCACTCACTTCATTATTACACCAAACTACACACCTAATGACATGTCTCACATCTCAGCTTTCTCAATCGTGTACTTTATTATGATTATGAGAAATTATTTTCATACATGAACTGATTAAATCAGAATGACATTTCTGCACACTGTTTTTTTTCTTCAGACATTGTTTCATATATATATATATATATATATATATATATATATATATATATATATATATATATATATATATATATATATATATATATATATATATATATATATATATATATATATATATATATATATACTTTGTCCTTTAGAGATATCACTATTATCATCAGCATTTTTATTCGTCGAGTGAGTGTATATTCTGAAAGTCTTTGATTTATTTCACAATAAGGCTTTGAATTAAATTCAATTTCTTTCTGAGGCATTATGTTTTTGGCAAAGATTTTAAAATGTAGTGAATTTTTAAGCAATAACAAGTATCTCTTCCATTTGAAGTATGTTATTATCTTGTTTGATGAGAAGGATAAAGAAAACTTCAAATGTGTTTGATCCAGTTATGATGTAGATCATACACGTTTTCCTTTGGGGAGAAGCAACAGAGGGGTTTGTTATCAGTAGATGACCCGGTGGCTATTTAACACTATCCATGTGTACTGATGGTGCAGATAACACAGATAGAATCCCGATGCTGCCCCAGGTAGGATCACACTGAACCAGCTGGCTGCACTGGACTGAAATAACCCCTCCTATACACACTTGTGAGGGCCAAACATATATATGGTCACGCATAAATGTGACCATGTGAGCTCACACAGTGAGTGACATCATCGCTTAACTAGTTGGGGTTAAGTTTATTTCTATTTGGTCATGTATTTATACCTACCGTATTTACTCGTGTATAAGACGAAGTTTTTTTACCAAAACTCTTAGTTAATGTTAGGGGGGTCGCCTTATACACGAGAGCAACCTGTGGACGAGGATTTACGCCCAAAAATTACGGCACTATGAGTTTTCATTACGAACATTCTTATTTTCGAAATAACGAATATCGGACATAGCAGATCGATTTAACAGTCTTATACACGAGTATATACGGTAAAACGTAAATACGATGTTCATATTTTCGAAATAACGAATATCAGACGTAGCAGGTTGATTTTAATTGCGTTTTAAATGATAAATAAAGGTATTTACCCAATATTATTCGAGAACAGAACAAAACCATCAATCCATTTAAAACGCAATTAAAATCGATCCACGTGTGAAAGCATTTCTGTCAAAAAGGGAAGACACGACTCAAAGCAGTGGAACAATGACGAAATGCAAAACTGTGAACGCTGATAATTGGTATCAGTGAAATTTTACTAATTTTTACACCACTGAATGGGAAGACATCAAAGGCAGAGTTGAATTGTGCGATATATTTAAATAATAATTTTAATAGACATAGAAGTAAAACGTAAATACGATGTCCGTGACGTTGCGGATCGATTGGCCACGTGACTCACAAGTCATGTGATCATTGACTGCAGATTTGCCACAGAATTTACCGGATCGATTTTAATTACGTTTTAAATGATAAATAAAGGTATTTACCCAATATTATTTCGAAACACTTTGTTTTGACTTTGTTCTCACTGATTCCAATTATCAGCGTTCACAGTTTTGCGTTTCGTCATTGTCTCCACTGCTTTGAGTCGTGTCTTCCCTGTTGACAGAAGTGCTTGCACACGTGGATCGATTTTAATTGCGTTTTAAATGATAAATAAAGGTATATACATAATATTATCACAAATTACGCTTTGCAGGTCGAGAACAGAATAATACCATCCATTATTGCGCAATATATTAACAATCGTTTTCGTGCTAAAAACAAGAGCCTCTTCCCGTCACTTCCGCCTTTCAAAATTGCGACCACGTGTTGCGTTGAGTCGTGTCTTCCCTTCTTGACAGAAAGGCCTTCACACGTGGATCGATTTTAATTGCGTTTTAAATGATAAATAAAAGTATTTACCCAATATTATTCCGAAACACTTTGTTTTGACTTTGTTCTCAATGATTCCAATTATCAGCGTTCACAGTTTTGCATTTCGTCTTTGTTTCCACTGCTTTGAGTCGTGTCTTCCTTGTTGAGAATTGTGATAATATTAAGTACATACCTTTATTTATCATTTAAAACGCAATTAAAATTGATCAGCTACGGATATGAAAGTTCAATTTGACATGTTGGCCGCTCCACTTTTGTCTCGTGGGCACCCAGACGCTAAGATAAAGGACGTCACGTACATCGTATTACGTTTTAATTTGTGATAATATTGGGTAAATACCTTTATTTATCATTTAAAAGGCAATCAATGTCTGATATCCGTTATTTCGAAAATACGAACATCGTATTTACGTTTTACCGTATATACACGTGTATAAGACGGCTAATATCTTATATTTTAAGCATATTTACGTTTCTCTTTTAAAATGACCGCCAAGCTTCAGCTTAAGCTTGAATGGTAGCAGAGCCGATATCTCTTGAAAAACCAACTCGTCTTATATTCGGAAATTGTTTTTTTTCAAGAAAAATAACCTCAATTTTGGGGGGTCGTCTTATACACGAGTCGACTTATACACGAGTAAATACGGTAATGCATGGCCCTGTCTGGTCATGTGCGGTTCCTACATGACCAAAATAGAGAGGTTTAGATGACAATGCAAGTACATAGGAAGTGTGGCTGAAGCTACATGATGTAGAAACACATAAAGCTGCATAGACCCACTTTAAAATTTAGCCAAGAGCCAAATTTTTACCAAGTTTGGGACATAAGATGTAGGTGTAGGAGGGGGGGGGGGGGGTAATTTACATTTACATACAGAAAAAATCACGAAAATGGTACATTGTGAATTTTCATGCTCTTTCTCAAATGTGTCATATTTCTACATGACAAAATAATGTTCAGCCCCAATAAGTTGCACCAAACATGCTCATGCATATCTAAGATTACAGATGAGGAATAAGATTGGTATTTTCTTCTTTTTTTATATTCATATATCCCCCCTCCCCCAAAAAAAATCCAGAAACTTTGGGTTGTGTATCTGAGAGAGAGTTAACATTGGATCAGTTGGCAGGTACTGGCCTTTCTCCATTAACCAAAGCACCCCATCTTATCTGGCTGCCATCTGGATCTTGGCAATCCACACCTGTAAACCACTCCTACCAGAGACATACAAAATGTTGCCAGTTGTCAGACAGTGAGCTTATCTGATTGTTTTTATCATAATAGCTGGTGAATATTTTGTATACACAGGCAGATAAGAGGATGAGGTAAGTCTGTGTGTACACCTGGAGCTGCCAGAGTTTCACAGTGTCAAGTGCCTACCATTCAATATTATCATTGGATTACTGGCGATATCCTTATCTGATATCGCTGTCATAATCTTCTCCAATCTGTGTTACTATAATCCAAATCTATATGAGAGCAAGTGATAAACTTGTATAGTGTGCTTTACTTGAATGAAAAAAAGACATTCCAAAACTCAACAGTTACCTGTGAAATAGTTGTTTGGAAGAGATTTATGGTCAAGATTTCTTTAAAAACAGAGTATTAAATATTATCATTTCATAAAGTTTTTTTTCATTATGCAATTTTCAATATTTTGATATTTTCTAATATAGGGGTCTGTTCACCAGTTTGATGTGAAATTTCAATGTAAATATATATAATATATATAACCTTTCTCAATGATAATCATCTGTTTAAATTGAAATTTTACAATGTCAAAAGTATACAAGTCCATGAGGACAGTTTCCTTTATCATTCTAAAGGCCCAAAGAACCAATGATAAAACCATTTATCCTAATTGTAATTCAACATGAGTACAACATGATTCGCATCTGGTTGCTAATACAGTGAGGGCATATTTTGCTGCAGATGGTGTGTACATTTAGATCATGTGATTCCTGCAGGCAAAGGAATCTGACAAGCAGGCAGGTGGGGGTCTTGTGTATACATACACCAATGTTATGCCTTGTCAACCCCAGCTTTATCTACAGTTTGATTCACTGAGATGTTAAATATTACCACACATGTAATTATGGCTGTGATCCAGGGCCAGACATAAAAATACTTGAATCTTATTTTTTCTGTATTTATAATTAACATGTGATATGATATCTGGTAGTATGATCAAAAAGAAATTTTGCTCTTTTTTTTACTCTTTCACAATTAAGAGGCTTATCACGCTTATTAGTGTGGTGGTTGCTGCACTTGTTTATACACATTAGCAGTGATCACCAGGGCCTAGTGACCTCTGTGATCTGCCTTCCGGCCAGTGAGGAGGCAATCCCACTAGGGGGCACAACCTGTCCTTATTAGATAATCAACACTTACTGTCTCAATGACTATGATTGCACTGATTGCCATAGATGCTGATATTCACTAGAAGAATATCCACCACCACCACACAAATACTTTGTTCATGATGTGTGTCCAATTCCAATCTATGGTCACAAATACATGTCCTCCTGGTCCTAATGAGCTATGAACTTTTTGATTCAGTACTTTTTTATTTCATTAGTGTGTATTCACAAGCAGTTCATCATCCTTTCCTTGTTCTTTTTATTCTTCTTTTCAGAAAGGAAATAAATGTAAATCACCTGCTGCCAAGACCTTCCAGAGTAAAGCAAACATGCTTGCTCAATGTCCAGAATTAGACTTTCGACATGCAACCAAAGAGGCCATGCAAACAAAGAGTTTCACTGGTCAAGATATATGGATGGAAATATTCTAAGACATATTCAATACAAACAGGTGACAGGTAACACAAGTTTTTTGAAATCATAAGACCCAAAAAGGGCACCAGTTGGTAGATCTATGGAATCAAAAACTTGTGAATATATCTCAATTATGTACTGCCATTTCATTTTACCTTGACACATCATTGTGGACTGATGTTATGCAAATAAGGCAATTATAAGTGTCTCGTATTCATAATTAATTACAACATATCGTCCTGGATCAGCAGTACAGGATGTACCTCACAAAAGCCAGGAGCTTGGCATCTGCATCCAGTACTCCACAAAAGAAGTCTGTGGGATGTTAGACCAACATTGATGGCAGATCCAATGTATTTGCTACCATGATATGTGGTACCATCTAATATCCAACCGGATGCAGACTAAGACTGCCTGTCTCCCCTTCTTACTCATTATTATATTCCTGTATGTTGAAACTTCAACCAATTCTAAATCTCTCCCAAAATATTTTATATTTTTCAAGAAATCACTTTAGAACATGATCATTATTAATTATGAGATTTATAAATACAAATAATGCTAAATCTAAATGTTCAAGATTGTAAAATACTTAAATTTAATACTGTTTTTTTCTTGATCAATCTCTTCATTTTGATTCCAGGACAAATTTGGTGGCACCAATGAATATATTTGACAACACATTTTACACAATATTGCAGTATTGATCCAAAACCACACATCTGTTCGTTGGGACAGGACATCAATTTTCACATACAGGCAGATCTGTTGATGAAAGGTAAGGGCTGGTGAGCAGAGCTCTATTCTGGAGCACCAGGTTGAAAGGTACCACCTGGATATGTCACACACTCTATTGGGCCACACAGCACTGTGTGCCATCTGCCTTGACACAAGACACTCAAACTGCCCACTTACTGCATGCATTTCAAACAACAAAATCCATGTTCTTTAGAAAGGGTCTTGCATATTTTAACTGTACCTTGCCATTTTCCATCCAACATGCACAAAGATCCAACTCTTCATTTAACCATGTTTTACTCACTGATGAATTAAATGGCTGTTGCCGATTTCCACAATTCTGGTCCCAAGTATTAATCATGGTTATATGTGTCTGGTTATCAGGATTAATCATTTCTCAATATCAAGATGATTGATTATCTAATGTCTATTAATTTAAGAACTGGGGGCTTTTGCTAACTGCTTATTATGCAATAACTGATCATGTTTCTAATTAACATCTTAGCTAATTAATTTGTATCTGAAGGAATTTGTCAGGAGATCAGGTCGAATGCCATCACTGGTGATAAATTGTTAGTCCACAACATAATCAATTTAGGACGTTTATTGGGATACAATGGTGGTGAATGGCCCTGGTGTGTGTAAGTTAAGCTGGAGCAGGCACAGCTGGGTTCTGCCAGCCTCTGTACTTTATGTTAGGCGCTTACATGTGTCAAAGTGACAGAGAGCTGCCGAGGAATGCTGTCTAGCACAGAATCAAGTGAGGCGGCAGTGACCTTGCGACCTCATTGATTGAGGCCTGGTTCGCAAGCTGCTGCAGCACAATGTGTCAAAATTACTCTTGGCAACAGTCAATGTGCCACACAGCACACTTCTCGCTGTGTTGACGGGAAATTAAAAGTTTTCTGAGAGCTTTGTAACACAAGTTTTCGGTGCAAATCAATTCCTCACATAGCTCAGCATCATCTGGCATCTTACACGGATCGACTGTCTGGACTAAAACATCACATTCCAAACCTGAATCATGTAACTGATTCAACTAATGAAAACCCCATCTTGAGGACAAGACATGACTGCTGGGATTATCATGTAATTTATGAAACTCAAATTAATTAATACCATAGTATATTCAGACTAAACTTTTAAAACACTATTTAAATGAATGTTGGTCATTTTACAGTCTGTTTTATTTATATATTTTTTTTCAATATCAATATAAACCTAATGAATACATCCACATGATTTATATGATGAATGTGTCACCTATTTTTCTATGGTACAGGCTATAACATATTTCTTGATTTTCTGAATGAGACAAATAATAAGAGTCATTCCTACCTGATTTGTCTGTGAGCTGCTGAGGACCTGCTGCAAGAGTGCTGATGGAAGCTTGTACTGGCGGATATGCAAGGGAACACCCTGTCTCTGGAACTCCTTAAATTGCACTACCAAATCTCTCTCACACTTCTCACAAACAATCACAGAGTCATTGAACTCAATCAAAGATGCATTCTTTGGCTTGGAAAGTTCTCTCAAAAATGGGAAATTTGTGAAGAAGATAGTTCTCACTTTATTTCTTGTTTGCTCTCCTTCGCACACATAGCAGGCATGGCTTTTTACATTGTATTTCCTCAGCCAGCGGTTGTTCTCTCCAGGCAGTGCTGACCCTTCCAGCTGCTTCCACTGCCTTATCAAGCTGTAGTAGCAATATTTACAAGCCTGAACTGTGCCTTCATCTGTCATTTTCTGGGACCCAGGCGCCGGATCTCTGCTACCAAGAAATGGGAAGAAAGGCTCCATATGTTTTTGCATGAGGGATTCCTGTTTTCTGGGATAAGATCTTAATGAAAAGCTTTTGTATCCATTACAACCATGACCACACACAAAACAGTACACACCTGGGGAGTGGTTTTCTTTCTTTTTGGAAGTTATGGTGTCTTTATGTGAATTTATTTTTGCCTCACTTGATGGGATTGGTTTAAGATCTTTTGGAGTGTTTCTTTCCAGAGTTTGGGACAACACTGGTTTGTTGGGCATCGGAATATTGAGGGGGTAGCCAGGATAGAATGGAGATCCAGGTAGGATTGGACCAGGTACCATTTGAGGTGTTAGTCCTGGTGCTATGGCCAGCAAACCAGGGGCAGTTGTCCCTCCAATCTGAACAGTACTGGAAGAAGCAGATATCTGAATATTAAGTGGCTGGCTGATGCTGGCTGTTGGTGTTCCTGAAGAGGAACTTGCTGGTGAAATTGAGTCGCTTGATTTTCCTGAGGCTGTCAAAGGACGCAAGACAAATTTGCGATAATTCAGAGCTACCCCCTCTGTCTGGTAACTCTGCCACTGACGTTGAAGATAACTATAGCAAGCTCGGCAGGATAATACTCTTCCCTCACCATCCATGGGACGGGCTTTGGATGGCTTTTGGAGACTGGCAACAAAAGGAAAATACATGCTGTGTTTGCTAGTCTCATCTGGAGGCTTTGTGTATAGCAGTTTCATGGAATCTTTATGGTAAACCTGTCCACAGAGATAGCAAACTTCTTGGAAGTCCATATATTCTGAAGAACTCGACTCTGACACTCGGCGACCAGCATTTGACTCTTCCCTTTGGAACAGACCAATAGGTTCATCATTGATTCGATATACTTTCTGATCTTCTGGTGTAGCTGTGGAATCAAATGCTTTCCACTGTCGCCGCAAAGTAGTGGAGCAAGAGCTACAAACTCTAGTCAAGCCTTGTGAGGTCAAAGCCATTGCTCCTTTTGGACATGGCATTTTCTTCAGGAATGGAAAATAAGGCTCTTCATCAGCACATTTGCGACTTGAAATAAACCTTGCCAATCCTATTGGATGTTCTTTTAAACACAAAAAACAAATTGTTGTTTTTTCATGAGCATGTCGAGATGAATGATGTGCAGGAGCTGCATGGTTCTCTTTTGCTTTACTCTGCTTAGTGGGTGTGACAGAGAGATCAAGAACATCATTGGAATCACTGTTGCTATGTTTAGGCAGACGTTCCGGCGAGACATTGTTAGGAAGAGTATAATTTGAGGCAGTGGATGCTGGTGATATTAAATTGTTGCTTTGATTGCTATCATAGTCCTGATATCCCTGAGTGAACGATCCAGGTGTATACTGCAGCCCCATGATCTGAGCTGCATATTCCCCTTGGATTCGCATCTCAGCGCCAGTGAAAGGCCCATTGTCCATTCTTTTCAACCAGTACAATCGTTTTATGGCAGGTGTTTTGGTACGCTCAAAAGATTCCCATTGCTGATTCAGAAAGGCATAGCATAAATGACAGGCATTCACCTTGCCATCCGATGTAGGAAGCTGTGCTCCTTTAGGCGGATCATGATGCTCAAGGAAAGGGAAGTAGGCTCCTTTCTCCCGGGGTTTAATGTGTATTCCACAACTCGCACCAACACTTCCACATACAAAACACACTCCCATGTTTCTACTTGGGGTAGGCCTTGATGCCATGTAGGCTGCCATGCCGGCAAACCTCCCCCGCACCACTGTCAACACGGTGTGTTACTGGTGCGTGTCAAACTTCAATGAATGAAACTGTGAGTACTCACTGATTGCCTGACTGACACTGAACTGATTTCATTTCAGAAATTGGAGCGCGCCAACGACGCGTGAACTTTTGTGCAACACTCAGCTTCTATCCGATGGAATTCTTTCAAACTTTCTAAACTTACTGTAATTGTATTCCTGTACAAAATATATGTGCTCTTCCGACAGATTTCGCTTTAAATTTAGCAAAAGCACAGGGAATCCCCGCCACACTCAATCCAAACCTCTCCACGAGAGCGCCATTTTGAAACAGCTGTGCGTATCCCAGAATTCCTCACCGGGGAGCCCCGTCTGGGAGAGGCCACATGGGGCATGTGATAAGTGCCAAAATGGTGCTCATCCATTGGGGCCTCTTTGGGGTGGACATCCACAAAATTAACATGTAACAAATAGTGTTTCCTCGCTTGCTGTCTTAAGTTTACGTATGAGGAAAAAAATGAGCATTAGCTCAATGATAAAAGTTCTAGATGCCTCTGTCACACCCGCAAATATGAAATTATAATAAAAGAATACAGTTAGACAAGATTCTGATTTTTTTCTCTAAAAATTAACTGATTATATAATTAATAAACTAACAATGCCTTCCTCACAATTTATATGTCTATCAAGAACGATTTCTTTAAACAAAAAAATAACACTCTGTCATTTAAAAGTTGTGAAAGTAGATATCGTTAAGTAGTCCTGTTATTTGGTTTGTGTAAAGAATATGCACAAATTATGACATATTTTATATTTTTATTTGGACAAAAAGACAGATAACAATTAGACCCAGAAGATACACTATCTGCACAGGTATGGTGACAATGTATTTCATGATGTCAAAAGCTAATATCATACAGCTATTACGTCCTTTTATGTGACATAAATCCTTTAATGAGACACATATAAGACATACAAAAGTATCAAAATCTTCTTTCTTGAGCCCTGTTTCTAGAGAGATTTTCATGAATAAAGCTGGAAATCAAACCCCAACAGGAAATGGTGAATCTATTTGCTATGCCTCTGGAGGATAGTGTGGCAAGAAATATAAATTTGGTGACAAACTAAGACTGATTAGGATATGCAGTGAATAAATAAAGTTTCTCTACATTTCTTGATTTTTCATAAAGGAGTTATTCTGAAAGATCGAGATGACACAGTAAAAATTGGCAGATCAAAGTTGAAGGACAAACAGAATGACAGAACATTTCTCCTCCCCTCACCTCAGAAGCTATGCTTTGCATTTCTAAAAACTCATTGGCCTAAGCTGAACACTTTAATTGTGTTAACTTGTTCAATGTTAATGCCTCTTTATAATGATGATTATTTAAAAATCATCTGTTGGAAGTGCTGGTCAGTATTGTTCAAATATTTCTATAAATCATAATGCAGTGCATGGGAGGTGTCACAGATAAAATTGATAAAATTCATTGTCACCTACTGTAATAGATACAGATGTTTTCATGGAAGATAGACATACAAAAAATATATGTAGTTTTTATTTATTTATTATGTATGTTTGAAAACCACTTAAAATATTTCAATGTGACCAATAAGAGATTGTTGAGGATTTTACAGATTACATTTAACCTTCCAAGGTCATCCATCAACAGGAATCAGACAGCTCTGACTTGTCCTGTAAACATCATTATGTGGAATGAAAAATGTAAAGTGAACTTCCTGTAACACATCTCTATCACACTAAACCATATTTAAAGCAAGCCATCACAAGTTTTGCAAATACATATACGTATGAGTGTAAAAGTTTGTATAACACAATAAAAGTATTGTGTTTATTTAATATTCTGCAGTAGTATTCTTCTAATGTCCTCTTCTTCCAGTTATTTGCCGGCGAACATAGTCAATCTGGTCACCATTTAATCCAAGCTGATCATGCTCCTGAAAAAAGTAAAATGTATGCAATTTATTCCCTTCATTTCATTATACGTATACGATTGACCACCAGGTGTCTCATAATAAATCTACCACTTGGGGGCAGCACTAACTGTGGATCAGAACACAGCTCACAAGGCTTGGAATTGATGTTCCACTGTGCACATTTATTGAAAATAAAATTATTGGTCATCATTTTAAGTATGACCTTTTAGCTATGTTCAGTTTTATTTTATTTTATAATATATGACTAAATGTATATGTGAAATAAGATTCAAAGATTGATAATATGAAATTCCTATCATGTAACATGTTTTGCATCAATATGAATTTTAAATATTATTCTATCACTTCTATTATCTAATGTATATTTTGTAATCATCTGTTTATCATATGCATATTTATCCACTAAATGCAAATCATATCTTTGTTATGTTGTTGACATGGGCCATATTTCTGTAGGTATTTGATATGAACATCAAATAAATTATAATGTTGATAAGATTTGGTACAATTTAATTTTTGCCAGGAGCTTACCTTCTCAAACTGAGTTAAGTCACCAAAGCCTCCAACATATCCATTCAGCTTAGATGCCAGATGGGAAGTGATCAGTTGGTCATCATTCAGTCCAAGACTTTTGGTTAAATTGGAGTGTTGTCTGAGCAAATACTTCTGGTGGTAACTAAAAAATATAATATATTATTTCAGTCAGAAATATTATTTCAGTCAGAAATGAGACTTGTTTTTATTATATAACAAATCTATTATGAATCTTTAAAATTTTGTTTCATGTATTTCTCTAATGTGTGAGATGACCCAATAAAACTGCTATAAATATTTGACATTAAAGCTTAAAATACATCAGATAAAAATCAATCTCTGAGAAAGAAATATATAGCTTTTTAGAAAAACACATACTAACAGTAAGCGAATGAGACAAATGAAGACAAACAACAATAATATATTGATTCTCACACATTAAACTTGTGCATGCCTTCGAGGGCAAAGTTTCATGACTCAACTGGCCATATATTTTATCTAATCAAAAAATTCAGTACTCAGTAGATTATGAGCATATAAAAAGTAATATAATCATTCTTACTTTTCTGCATTGTAGAATTTTCCAGCTTGCCTAACTGTTGTTACAATCTTCCTGGCTCTTGTTTCCTGATCATGTTGCAAAGATTTCTCTGCCTGTTGTTGCTGTTCCTCCCCATGACACCAGATGGCACTCATGTATTGGGCAGTTCGCTTGGAGGTGGGGTCATGCTCTTTCCAGAAGAACTCTAGAAGTTTGGTGTAGGATATAACATTGGGATCAAACTCCACCTCCACAGTCTCAGTGTGATCACCTCTACAATATATCACATATTTATCACGTTAGTACTCTTGGAGATATCTGATATGATGTCTTCTGACAGTATAACATTTGCACTGATGTGCATAAGCTGGAATACTAAGGTCATGTAAGCCAAAGGTTATGCATTCAATATCAGACTGAACCCACAATGACACTGTCCTGAGGACCTGATAAGTCATTGAAAGGGTTTGATATCATGGTGTATGCCTGCTTTTTAAAGGTCATAAGATAAGACAGGAAACTAAAATTTGGGATAATTTTATGATTCAGAAATATCAGAGTTTCTCCTTTTACTTGTACAAAATCAATGAAATGTTTGATGCCTAATGGCAATAAAGTAAGGCCTATTTTGGAAACATTGACTCTTCAGATTCTTATCATCAGACATTTTTCTTTCCAATTTTAATCCACAAGTAACCTAAAAGATAGGAGACAAGAGATAAGAGTAGATAAGACGAACATTAGAAGACAAGGAGACAAGAAGAAACACTATATATTTTACAGGCATAGCAACCAAATATGGTGTACTAGAATTTACAATAAAAATTGTAAGCATATTATATGAAGTATCAAGTAGAAATTTTATCTGTGAACTGAAGAGATTAAAAAAACCTCCTAAATTAATGAATAAATCAATGAATGTAAGATAACTTACAGACTGCGATAAGTGGGGTTTTTCTTGGAGCCACCCGTGAACCCTACCCGAGTGCGAATTACACCTGGAAGGGCTGCCAACTGGGACTCCGGGAACCAGAATCAGGACATCGAAAATGTGGCCTTCTCAGCGAGTACACTTGGTTCTGGCGGAATCTTACTCATAGATCGAATCTGAAATCACAAAAAAAGCTTTCAAAATGCATAACACACCAATATCACCAGGGGAATTTTTTTAATTCCTTTGAAATCATTTTATTTATTATATAACCAAATACATTTTTAATCAGACAAAATCTATCGATTGTCTTTGACGGGAATTTGATTCAAATTATAGATAATCTTAAATGGTTTATTTAACTTTGTTAAAAATTGATACTCTGTTCTTAGTATTTCTTCTGAAGTCAGATGTAAATTGCTTTGTTTGAAGAATTTTGATATAAAATGATGACTGCTCTCTGTGTCAGACTCACACTCACAGTAGTGTGAGACTGACAGTACAATTGAAAACTTAATTACATTTCGAAAATACTTACTGATGTTTCTGAACCCATGGTCGATAACTGTTCTGGAGCACAATACCTGAACATGAAGTGTTTATGCAACACACACTCTGATATAACCAATAACACTCGAGCCCGAGTCGTGTTATTTATCCTGGGTAGTTCAGTAATCACTCAATAGGTGTCTGCTTAATGGTTTCCAGTAAATGCCAGAGTAGAGCTGGGGACATAACACAGTCGACGTCAGGCCTAGATCTCTCGGCCTTGACCTTGTTTACATCCGCCAATCTTGAAATACAGGTAGGGACTGGCATGTTTTGTTGGTTCAATGTGAAAAACTGCAACTCCAAAACTGGGCCTTGCTCAGTGGGAGGCAAAGGGCAGATGAGAAAAAGTAGTCTATATCATAATAATCAGATTAGTGAAGTCTGAGGGGTACTTTACCTGTCTAAAAAGCCTGTGACACCTTCCCAGTAGACATGTCACGTGAAAAACTGGTGGATTTCTGGTTGAAATCTCAGAAAACTCGTGGGCAACCATGAATTTCATTTAATGACATGGTTTTCAAAATATGTTGTGGGGGTTTTAGCTGGTGGAATATGCAATGCAAAATGAAGTGAATTATTCATGTGGATAAGACATGAATTTTTCACTTGTACAAGGAGTTATTCCTGTGAAGAAGATGGGATTTGTTTACATGAAACACAATTTGCTTTTACCTCAAAAAGTTAACTGGGCATTGCAAAGCAGACCTCTCATGTATTGGGTTTTATCCTGTCATGAAAGGAATTTCCCTTGGCAGGGTTAGGAGAGTGAGAATTGAAGATGCCAAACTCAGTAATGAAGTTTCAAGAAGTGGTTTTCTGGTCCAGTGGTTAACTGATGGAATATACAAAGCAAAATGACATGAATTATCCATGTGGATGAGATGTGTATTTTTCACATGGATAAGATGTCAATTGACTGAGATGTGATTTTCAAGAAATGAAATATTATTTGGTCACAAATGTATGAGAAGGTTAAGATATCAAATTTAGAAATTTGATTTAATTATCCAGTATAAAATTCAATCAAAATAAAAGTTTACTTTTTTAAATGATCAATTCCTCAGGTCATAATTTTTTGTCATGCACTGGCTCAAGCTCAATATTCTGAGAGACGCCACTTATTGGCATAATTGTAGAAGATTTGCTTTTCAATATTGATGTAAATTATATTGATCACAAAAATGAAATGTGTTACCAATGAATCATTTTAAATGTGTAAATAACTTCTATGTAATCGTAAAACATGATCATTTGTTTCTAGAGAAGAAAAGGTAGTGCTCCACATGTAACACTGATAGAAAAAAATTAAGCAAGCAAAACAGAAAGTATAAAAACAAAATGAAATATCCAAACAAAGAATCCAAAAGTACAGAAAAAAAACAGCAAAAAACCTCCAACAAACTAAACAAAAATTTCAACAAATAAATCAAAACTTGGCCTGGGACTGCGAACGTTGTCAAACTCGTCTACAGGATTCTAGCCTTATTAACTTTATTCCACTAGTTAACCATGTCAGAGCCATTTCTGAAATTCATGTCAAATCCACATCATTTCAGCTGCAATTCCCTGTTTTGGATTAATTCCAGCATGGATTAAATAGACAATAAATATGCTGAAAAATGGGTATCCTTAAAGTTTAGGGAGGCATGCTAGTAATTGTTTTTCGTTCATTGGCCATTTTTAATCTGTCATTTGGTCTGTACATGGTACTGTCAGTCATGTTTTCATGCACCAGATTTTAAAAGATCTTTTATATCAAAATTTTATCTCAATCTAATGCATATATAGCATTTCAATATTTCCAATAAGAAGTGAATTTCCAGAATAAATAGGTGCCTTATTTTCAAAAGTGAATTTTCCATTTTCAAAAGCTATATATTCATGCATGTTTATGATATATATTTTATAAGGTTGAGGACTTAAATCACATGAAAAGGAGAACCTTTACACACACAAAAATGGGTGAACTGTATGTACTAGCCACTGATTGACAAGCAATGACAGCACCAGCATCCCCAATGCAGGTAGCACCACTCAGCACAGCATGGCACACCTGGATGACCTGACCTACTTAATGACACAGTCAACATTTGACAGTGAGTGACAACCAACACAGGTATGGAAGTTCATGAGGCTTCTCAATGATATTTCTTCTGTTAATGTTATTTAAACATATATTTGTTGTATCACATTGTGATATACATGGAGCATATTTTAGAATAAGCCTATATTCATAATAGCAATGTATTGAGCCATGTAATGCACCTAACTGAATAGAATGCTGCATTTTACCATTGCACTGTATATTAACATGATAATCAATATATTTCTAGGTGTGACCCAACCAGCTTGATGCAAGGGAAGCAATGTTTCTTGGCTGAAATAATATAAAATGTCTAACTGTGCATAGATCATTTGAGTTAATAAACTGGAGAACATTATATATCAAATAACATGTGTTTGGAGATGAGGTGCTGCTGGTGTCCTGATTAGTCATGTTGACATTTTCAAAGAAGAGGGTCCTGGTTGTGCTGTGTCTTCTAGGGTTTGTGATATGCATCTTGACAAACTATGTGTCTGTTCTCATATGTGCCTCGGAAGCACAATTTCATGGGAGAAACTCAAAATCTGATGCAGTGATCAGACCCATGACACCTCAACAACTCCTGCAAATCCAGCATGGACAGCTAGCACAGGACAGTCCTGTTCTTGTTCAGTACCTAAGGAAGTGGTTAGTGGCGCCATCTGATGTGCCCTTCACTGTCAAGGACCCAGAGAAAGTGGACTATTCTGAGTATGGACAGACGAGTCTAGTGAGCAGCTTGCTGAATGGGAGAACTAAGGGGTTCTTTGTGGAGGCAGGGGCTGCTGATGGCATCACAAACTCTAACACTCTGGCACTTGAACTCTTTAAAAACTGGACTGGGATACTTATTGAACCAAATACCTATTTCTATAGGCACTTACTGAAGTCCAATAGGAGGGCTTATTCACTGAATGGCTGCCTCAGCCCAAAGAATAGCAGCATGATTGCCACCTTTCGGCCAGTAGGTCTGAATGGTGGGATAGATAATGAGATGGAAAAGATTCATGTTGATCACATCAAGAAAGACTTCCACTATAAACACCCAGAGATTGTGCAGTGCTACCCTTTGTACTCTATCATGCTGGCACTAGGGGGCACTAACCACATAGACTATCTGTCTCTCGACCTGGAAGGAGCAGAATTACAAGTTTTGCAAAATATTCCATTTGAGAAATTAACAATAGATATCATATCTGTAGAATATAGAGTCTGGGGCGGAAGCATTGATAAGGATGGCACAAAACAGAGACTACAAAAACTCAGGTCATTCTTTCGGAAAAAAAAATATTACCAAGAAGTAGGTATAGTCCCTCCAGCAGATGACCAAAGCAAAGAGTCGAAAGGAGTTGATGTCTTCTTCCAAAGGATTACAAAAAATACACCACCTCCTCCAGAATAGTGTATTCTTAAAAGTACAGTTCTATTATGTACAAACATATTCCTTTATAGGTAGATGATGAAATCTTTGATCATAACCATGCAAAGTGGCATTACCTGACTGAGGCATATCAATCTGAAGCATTGCATGACCCAAGATGCCATTAATTTGATGGCTTACCATGTTATGCAGTGTTTAATATGAAGTGATCTCTGTAGTTTTACATTTTTTAATAAGATTTTTATATCTGTATTTTGTGCAATTTATGTTTAATCTGTGGACGGAGAAATAAAATGTTTATGAAAATACAATTACAGTTATAAATGCAAGCACAAAAAGATGTTTGCGATAATTGAGGTGCACAGAATTTAAACATGTCGACTGCTGCATATTTAGATATCAAGTCTTTTCCACACCGGCAATGTAATGCTCCTTATGAAAACTGCAGTTCAGAGCAGTTAATGATTCTGAACGTCAATTATTTGCTGTTGCTTGTACTTAATTATTATCTTCAATACAAAAGTGGTGTAAAACAATACCCTAAGCTTTGTATTGTACAAGAAAATTCTCTCATAAAAGTAGGTCTCGAAAAGGGTTTCAGGCCAACCAACTTTATGGTATATGCTTAAAAAATATCTGGTTTTGCCAAATTATCTTTAGCTTTAAACTAATTTCCTGTCTTGTTTCTAAGTTTCAATTATACTTTTGAAATATTGCGCATGGATGAAACTGTTCAGGCCTTGACATAAAGAGAAAAATGTTGGTTGCCCAGTTGGGCCACCAAAGCATGAGAAGTGGTGGCCCGAAGTTTTTTAGGATAATAGGAGGATAATCAGTTTCTATCGTGATATGATATATATCGAGGATTAGAATAAAATCAAGATAGTTTGGTCCACTAAAAGACCAAAAATATGGTTGCCCAACTGGGCCACCACAGCAGAGCATTCACTGGCCCGAACAGAGGATCTGGTGGCCCCAGGCCACCGGGCCAGTGCGCATGTCAAGCCCTGCTGTTGAAGTAAAATACAAAGTTGTCATAAGGTAAGTTCATTCATTCCAAGATTTTTGGTTATTGCTTCTGGTTATTGGTTGTTATTGATCAATAAAGGGGAAGGAAACCCTCATAAAATATGGATAAGCAATTTAAATATCATTAAAATGAAGATTTTAAAACTTTTACAGTTCTCAAATTGTGATACAGAATCTATTATCATCTTTTGCTGGTGGCAACCATATTATCAAGGGGATTATAGTAGTACCAATCAATCAGAAACATGAATATTTTGCAAATTACAGCAAAATTATGGTTAAAGCTGTGTCTCTATATGTGCAGTCCATCTTGCAGCACGTCCTGCAGTGTGTCGATTTTTTTCGCACACCACACTGAACAATGCAGGTGTTTCCATGTATGCATATTGCTGTCTGCAATGACGTCCGTAAGCATATTGACGCACAGCCTTTCGCATAGGGTAGCAAATGAAAATCTGAAGCATAGAGTGACGCATAGGTTTAATATTGGTGCCAAATTAGAAGTTTTACCGTGAAAACATCACAAAACTGACGCATACACGTGAACACTCCATGACGCACTGCACTACGCACTGCACATATGGAAACACAGCCTTAACATTAGGGGAGACAGGTACACTTCAAACAGGATTACAGCTGTATGAAATGTGTTGACTGTTGCTAAGATATCAAAAGGTAGGAGGTCACCATTTCATTGATAAATAGCCACAGCACCATTATGACATCATTGATCCTTCAACAACATGAAATAGTGCATCTTTAGAACATATCATAGTCAACTAAAGAGGGAACATATTTTTGTTGAGAGGGGATCTATGTTAAGCCAGTAGCTGTTGCATTATACCTCATCACTGCTCAGTTATACAAAATTAGAAGTAAACAAAATATATTTCTCAAAATTTCCCATAATTTTTATGACAAAATTGAGAAGCTTAATTATCAAAATTTACTAACAGGTTTACTCCAAATATTTTTCCATTTAGTTTATATAGAGGGAATTTTGATTAATGGTCTATATTTTTAAATTTCTAACTTTCTTCAAAGTCAAATAGAAAATTACCAAATGGTGTCAAAAGTTTACATACATATTTGAATTATTGTATTTACAAAAATACAAATAACTTGACTTATAAGACTATTTTTAAAAAATCTGTCTATTTAAACTAAATAACATCATTCCAGCTAAAGATTAATTCCTTAGTTATGCTGATTCGTAGTGTTGTTATTCCCAAAAATGTTTTCTAAATTAGATCTCTATCCTTTCTTTAATTGTTATCAAAAACAACTTTGAGTCTGAAATGATTAAAATTGATAAAATTTTAAAAACCAATTAAAAACCAAATTAAAAGAAAAATCCATCCTCAAACATTTGATGCATTAAAAGCTGAAATCATAATGTTATTTTTATAAAAACTATTATCTTGCACTATGTCATTTTTGGGGTTTCAAATGTGGGGCACATGATTTTTTGGGCGGGAAAAAGAACTTTGGAAGACATTGTTCCCCTTAACATTAACAAATCCCCGAATATATGTATCGGTATTAACCACACAGTACACATTTTCATATCACAAAATGTTAAATTTGTACTGTTTTAGGAAACAATATAATACACCATATAAAGTTATGTCAATCAAAATTCATAAGCTTTTGACAATGACAAATAATTCAAACATGCTTTTATGGCAGCCTTCATCCTTTGCACTTACCTCAGGAAATCATGATAAAGTTGCATTATTTTTTTTTCTCTTCAAAGTATAGACTTTTTTCAATGTGGTCATTTTAAGACTTGCTTCAACCATAATGTAATAATTTACCTCAGAAATTGAGAAGACTAGATTCGAAACTGTGGACCAGGCATGTGAGCAATATAGAAATATCAGATTTTTTTTTTTTTTTTTTGGTGGGGGGCAAATCACTTAAAACTATCAGGAGGAGGATTGGGGTGGGGGTCTTAGGTGCACAATTGAATGAGTTGAGAAGGGCAACCAGTTACATGGATCAAAATGACTGGAGTTTGAAATGGGGGTTTTGTTGGCCTTGATTTGCATTAAATATTATACAAACATAGGCATCAGAGATGCATCAACCCTCAGCCCTGGTAAATTACTGCACAACATTCGCTCCACACAATATTTGTGAACAAAACGTCACTGCACCAAGGCAAATTGATGCAGGGGTAAAAAAACATTATAGTGCACATCTACTTCCTTTGATAGCTTATGTGTGTCAAGAATCATGCAACTTTAATCATTTACTTGAGAATTATTGAGATGATGTGCCTGTGAACTTGAAAAGCAGGTGAAGGTCACCGTCCATCAAACTCATCTGGGGTCTTTACCAGATGCTTATGTGTGTCAAGTTTCATGAAGCTGCCATCATTTGTTCTCGAGTTATCGCAATGACAAGGATGTTCGCTACTGACAGACATACATACACACACACACACACACACACACACACACACACACACACACACACACACACACACACATACCCACGCCAGGAGTACTGCAATACCCTCAGCCTGATTACATCAGGGGCTGAGGGTAAAAGTAGGGTCAGATTTATCTGATGTGAGAAAGCACTCTTCCCATCAAAAAAATAAAAAAGACAAGAAATTAGTGAATACATTTTATTTCTTTAAGTGAATTAACTTGTGAATAAATAAAAGATTTTGGAAGAATATAACAGTTAAGCACAAGGAATTCAGTGAATGTTTATTCACCTATTTGATTTTCTTTAAAATTTCCCTTGAATTAATGCAATACCCTACAATCTTTAAGTCATAAAAATTTATAAAGGTTCTTTCATTTGAAAAAAATGGCATGTGCTTGCCATCTCAATAATATTTTATTATTGATTCTGGTTTAGTAATACTAATGTTAAACCACACATGAATGGGATAAAGGAAATCATAATATTTCGATTGATCTGTAAATATTGTTGATTAATCCTTTATCGACACAACATGAAAACAAGTTTCATTACCTTAATACATCATTTACTTTAATGTGTTTGTTTTGATCTTATACAATAATTATTATAGTTGACATCTCAACAGATTACTCCTACTTTTTGAGTATGATTTAACAGAACTATTACTTCCACAACATATATTATTATTATATTTTTTCAACATCATTCATGTACATTCATTGAATATATACATTTTTTTTGTAAATACCTATTTTTATCAAGTATAACAAGATGTGTCTGTGATAAAAGATACTCCACTCCCCAGACATTATCAAACAATCATTTAAAAAAATTCTTAACCCACAAAATACAGCCAATTAGAAATTTATCATGAAATGCTTTCAGTATAATAAAAAACTGGATTATAATTTTAGATCATTTTAAAGACAAGCTTCCTTATTGTTTATATTGCACAGAATAAAGTTTTTTTAATGAACACTTTTGGATACAATAATTTTTTCTCACCATTTTCAAACAATTTATATTATCGTGTCAAAATAAACTTGGCTCAGAAGGCCCTGGCACCATTATGGCTGTGGCAGAAATTTATACTGTACCAATAATTAAAAAAATAAAGATAAATAAAACAAAAATGAAATATAAGATTACTAATTTACTGTTTCATGATATCACTAAATAAATGCTATAAATATTTTACAATGGCCAAACAGCACAGCAATAGCATTTTTATATTTATTGGTGAATGGCTAAGCAACAACAAAACCAGTGTCTTTTGTCATTATCAATTTCTAATATAATATGATTCTTAAGAAAATTCTTAATTTACACATCTCAACAAGGCATTTAAAGCATTATTAGTCCGGTGCTGCAGCCTTGAGTAGTTATCAGTACACATTCTTCTTTCATGGAGATTTTCCATTCAATCTTACATGCTGCTCTGATCCTGTATCACTGACAATGTATAGTCTTTTTCTGAAAAATAGCAAGATTTTATTTTCAAATATCTGATGTCTCCCTGTCAAAAACATTTAAAAGAAATCAGACATTTGTTATGGTGGGTAACATTATGAGGCTGTTGTCCCAAATCATCTCCTGATGTGTATATACTGGACTCTCGGTTGAGAAGGAGCTCCAGCCATATTGACAACTATATGGGCAACACAGGAAGAATACATTGTGTTTTGTGTCAGCCAGGTAATCGGATATTATTGAAAGTAATTTTAACACTTAAAATGAAATAATTATGTGCTTCTTATCTATTGTAAATTTATTTATAAAAAATGATTATTTCAGAAAGTTTGTCTGAGAATATGAATTTTCTGTGATGTCAGATTTTTCAAAGCTTATGATATGAATATTATTTTTTTGTGAAAAACATTGATCTGATTACTTTTAATTCACTTTTAGTATATTTACCGTTTGTAAAAATAACTATCCCTTCATTCTATATAATTCTGTAAAATATAATACTCAGGCACAGTTCCAGTCACTGAACGGGACCAGTGGAATAAATTGGCACTTGTTAATCATTTGCTTGGGCCAAAATGTAAACTAAAACATGTAGAAAAAATAGGTGTTCTATTACAATGAAACTCCCTCTGTATTGTGTGACAAAATATTGGATGTACTGGACACTCAGTGAAAGAAATGGTTTGATATGATATCCCAAAAATAAAGTTTTGAAATTTATTATTGTCAGTCTTACAGGAGCTTCAGTGTAGTGGTGCAAGTTGCAGATTGTGATGAAAACATGTGTAACTAGTCCTTGTTAGTTCCTGGTACCAGCTGTCTTCATGCCAAAGATATTCAATTTGGTATCTTGAATGTGAAAATGTCAATCTGAAAATGTGACTGTGAAGTTCATTCTTTAAACTAAAATTTCAATTTGGGTAAAGATTTATCATTCTTGAAATCAACTGAAAAATCTCAAAAATAAAAGGAATACAATCACACCAAAGTTCTGATGAAATTTGTTTAAATAAAAAGTAATTTTATTGCATTCAAATTTGTAAGGGGAAGATAAAAAGTAAGCATTTGTGTATACTTGTTAGACTATAGCCTGTGACTTAACTGTACATAAGCTATCTTTGGTTTATCAGACTTACTTAAATGTCTATGACAAAGCACTTTTCTATAAGTTTATGGGGATTATGTTTACAACATTAATTTGTTTTTGAATCTTTGATACACTGCCAAGCTTTTTATAATATAATAATAATTTTGTCTGATTGTTCTTCTGTCAGAAAACAATGGCCAAAGGCCAAAAAGCTGTGCCCACTCATGGTTTATGGTGAAAATAATATTGATAAACAAAGAGCTGTGCTCACTCATGGTTTATGGTGAAAATAATATTGATAAACAAAGAGCTGTGCTCACTCATGGTTTATGGTGAAAATAATGTTGATAAACAAAGAGCTGTGCTCACTCATGGTTTATGGTGAAAATAATATTGATAAACAAAGAGCTGTGCTCACTCATGGTTTATGGTGAAAATAATGTTGATAAACAAAGAGCTGTGCTCACTCATGGTTTATGGTGAAAATAATGTTGATAAACAAAGAGCTGTGCTCACTCATGGTTTATGGTGAAAATAATGTTGATATACAAAGAACTGTGCTCACTCATGGTTTATGGTGAAAATAATATTGATAAACAAAGAGCTGTGCTCACTCATGGTTTATGGTGAAAATAATATTGATAAACAAAGAGCTGTGCTCACTCATGGTTTATGGTGAAAATAATGTTGATAAACAAAGAGCTGTGCTCACTCATGGTTTATGGTGAAAATAATGTTGATAAACAAAGAGTTGTGCTCACTCATGGTTTATGGTGAAAATAATGTTGATAAACAAAGAGCTGTGCTCACTCATGGTTTATGGTGAAAATAATGTTGATAAACAAAGAACTGTGCTCACTCATGGTTTATGGTGAAAATAATATTGATAAACAAAGAGCTGTGCTCACTCATGGTTTATGGTGAAAATAATATTGATAAACAAAGAGCTGTGCTCACTCATGGTTTATGGTGAAAATAATGTTGATAAACAAAGAGCTGTGCTCACTCATGGTTTATGGTGAAAATAATGTTGATAAACAAAGAGCTGTGCTCACTCATGGTTTATGGTGAAAATAATGTTGATAAACAAAGAGCTGTGCTCACTCATGGTTTATGGTGAAAATAATGTTGATAAACAAAGAGTTGTGCTCACTCATGGTTTATGGTGAAAATAATGTTGATAAACAAAGAGCTGTGCTCACTCATGGTTTATGGTGAAAATAATGTTGATAAACAAAGAGCTGTGCTCACTCATGGTTTATGGTGAAAATAATGTTGTAGTACATTTGTTAGAACACCAACTTGAGAAATACACAAAATTTTCACATTTGTTTGGTTATCTTCATCACTTTAATGGATCAGAAATATGTTTTGTTGTATTTAAATAAAATAATATTACACAATTACGCAAAAACTATGATGAACTCGAATAGAAATATACTCCAATTCACATTTATGAACCCATTATTGATTTTCAAGATATATATGAAAACTATAAAGCAGGATGTAAAGTCTATACAACAAACGCATCAAAGATTCATTCCAAATTGTCTTTATGTAATACACATAAATATATTCAATCAGAGAATCAAGAAATGCACTGCAAATCTAACTAGCGGGAAGACAAATACCTTATCAGCCTTCACAGTTTTGAATGGCAACAAAAGTGTAGCCTCCCTCTACAGAAACAAGCACCATCATTGACACTATTGAGGGAATATTGTTTAGCAATGCAAACCCATGTTTGCTCTAAATATGAATTAATCATGTACTACCAATGCATATTAGCAAAGAAACCCTGACAATTATGTCTTTATGGAAGAATATTGCTTCTTATGGTATAGATGCACATAAAAAATGTGAATGTGATATATAAATTGATTATCAATCAGTGTGATCTATGTCAGTGAAGACATATTCACAAATTTACTGTGTAATTGTAATCTTTAAATTTGAAAGATAAAGTATGGTAAGAAGAAATAAAATTTGAATATACAACTTTTTAATGCACAATAAAATCAGGCCCATAAGATAGTAATTATAGTTATTCTAAAATATAATTTGAAGTTAAAATGCCAATAAAAATTCAATAAGAATGATGCAATAATACAACAAATTTTATTACCTGGTGCAATCATGATTTCATGTTTTTTCGTTCTTACACGCAAGAAGGTGAGATCATTCTGGGGATCAAGATCACGCACATTGCTTCTTGACTTCGAAATGAGCTGATGGATGAGACCAGCATATTGTAATGTTGTTGAGTTGTCCATTGTTGATCTGACAGGAATTCCTGCAAGCACATAATTTTTTTTATTCATTTATTCATTTATTTATTTATTTATTTTTGTTAAAATGCTTCAATTTAAAATATTTGTAAGCTGGAGGTATAAACAAATATTACTGCAACTGTTTATCAAAGCAAATAAATTATGATCTTGGAATCATGAGAACAAACCTTCCTGGTTGGTGATAATAATTCCAACAACTCCCTTATAGCTCTGTAGTCTTTTGCATGTCTCTTCTACTTCACCAGACTGTTTAAATGTAAAATGACAAAGACAGGTCTTAAAATTATAAATGAAATGTGTTATTTCAAAGAAAATATTGCATTGGGGTCACTTTTATAACACCCTCTCCAATTATGCGATTATTTTGGCTTGACATTCATATTTACCCTGTGTCCTGGCAAGACAGGGCTTAGCTTATTTGTCATAAAACCATACATAAATGATCTAAAATGATTTTATGCTCTATGGAGTGATTTTTATTGACAAATTATTTGATGGGGTATGGCTTAAAATGATACTGGAGGTGACAAAGGGAATATTTGTGTGGCTGAATTAAGAGAGCAGTCAATTTGAATGCTGATATATTTGATAAGTGCCAGGCCAGTATTCAGAAAGAGAAGGCCTAGCATTGGGTGATGCTTGTTTATACAGTGGCAAAGATTATTGAAGATTATTCATTACAATTCTGCAAGTGTTAGAAATGTTAGAATTGTATACGGTAATACAATTTTGCAACAAAGATGCGGTTACAAGAATAGAATTCTATCACAAGAAATATTGATATCTTGTGAGATTATTTGGATATTAAGTTTTCATTTTTGAATTCTTTTCTATGAACATATTATGTAATTATGTGATTGTGAAAGTGACAGTGACCAGCAAGTGTCCAACACCAGCAGATAAAACCCAAACATGTTTATCCCAGTCAAACATAAGCAAAACTAACTGTGGGTAAATGCAACTGAAAATCGGGAGTGAAAAACACGAAAATGTCTGGATTTGGCTGTTGCCCATTCCTTCTGGGAAGGAGGTTTTAGATTAGAAGGAGTTCTATCGCCAATAGTGGCAATACCATATATGACAAATGATAGCTTTGTTTTGAACGAGGGAAATAATATTAACACAATCAGCAAAGATCAATTTTGTTATCAAAGCACATGGGCTAGCTTATAATAGGTATAGTGCGATTGCAGGTTTCCATCTTGTTTTTTTTTAATGATTTTATTTTAGAGCATTTTTGTGCACTTCCAATTTTAATTGTGCAGATCCAGTGTGTTGTTTTCAATGGGCAGAATGGCGACCCACAATTGGCCTATGTGTTGAATATGTATAAATGCCTAATACCAGATTAAGGTTCTATCTCCATAGAATTTTTAGCATACCAATTTTTAACACGAATGGTCTTTTTTATATTCATGTAAAAGAACACAAGTTTGTATACAATCTTAAAATTCAACACAAATATCGTGGCTGCTTCATCTACAACTATATATAGGAGGTCAAACAGACACTTTCACACATACAGGGCTTTCACATCCTGGCATCCCCAGTTAGCATTGAAAACAAATCCCTGTCATCCATTGAAACAGTACAGTAAAAAAAGAACCCAAATTTGAAGATTTTATCTTTGAAGTCATTATCGTTCTTATGTATCCTACATCTGAAAAAAATTGATTCAATTCTATATGTTCTGACATGCATATCACCCAAATAGAACCCCAATGTGAAGAGTTTATCTTTGTTTTCTGTATTAAGTCATTATTCTTAACATTTTTCATATTTACAAAAAAATTAATGTCTTACAAAAATAACAAGCTGCCCAAGTATAAGTTTTGATTAATAACTTATTTATACATGTAATCGAAAGACAGATATTTAAGTTGTTTGTAGATTTCATTGAGATTTTTCCCCAGAAATGACTGCTGTAGTTGCAAACATTACAACAAGAAGTAAATGATAGTTCTAAAGGTTTCCCAAAAACATCTCATTATCACTTACACTAATAATTTTACAAGTTCTGGAATAGTGAGAATGAGAGGATTATATTTGTATATTATACATGATATTTTGATAAATATACTACTCTTTTGATATCTGGATCAAAGGGTATGTTGTCATTGGTGTGAAAAACCCAAAATTTCAGTTAAGGATGTCATATGATAAAATTTCACTGCGCCAATTATCAAAAGATTTTGCTTTGTTTTGGCTCTGAAAATGACTGCCATAATTGCAAAAGATGTAACAAGATGTTAATTTTAGTTTTAAAGATTTCACATTAATATCTTGGCTAATAATGCACATAGAGAAATGATTGAAATATGTCTGAAATCGTGAGAACACGAGGAAGACAGCTATATATGTTATAAAATGATTTTGCTTTATTTTGGCTCTGAAAAAGACTACTGTGACTGTGTACAATATAATAAGATGTTAATTATAGTTTTAAAGATTTGATATGTTGCTGTGTGTGTACACTGATTTGTCCAATGTGACTACTGTGTTGTCAACCAGAAGTGATGTCAGTTCGCCCGTTCCTGTACATGGCAAAGCCATCAGGTGTGCCACCTAAAGTCCATACACATTTTAGGTGTATCCAATATATATTGCTGGCATATGTTTACAATCCATTGACACAAAGAAATTTGCAAGAAAATTTATTTCCTAGATTGTATTTCTAAAATTTCTGTTTTGTAAAAAAAATATTTTGCCATGAAAAGTGATACAGAATATTGGGGATCATCAATTCAACTTTTCTTAATATATTTATTGTCAGTCCCTCGATAGGATCAATCCATTGATTAATTGAATGGCTTTGATACGAGTTTATTCTGTGTTCGTGTGTTATGACAACAGCTCCATGGCAATGTACATCCATTTTGTCTTTTTGACAGCTGCCAGATCAGGAAACCTCAAATCATCACATTTTAAAACACATTTCACGTGCAAATATCGAGTTTTAAAATAAGTAAATCGGTTTATGGGGAACACAAAATATTAAGTATCATACAAAATTATCGTAATAACCATATGACACTTAAATGTAAGCAAATTCTTACCATTTTCAGAATTATTTGTCTCCGACTGCGTTGTGAGTAAATTCTTATTGACGCATGCGCTGTTCAGATTTGATTTGATTTGATATGATGGCCGTTCCACTTATGTCTCGTGGGCACTCAGAGCCTGTGCAGCATTACTACACAGCTACAGAGCCCTAAACAACATGAGGCTTCAAATATCCTCGTAAAAGTTAACCATCACAATAAGAGGCTAAAAATGCAAAGTCAGAACAGCCATAATAGGCCTCGGATCACTATTACAATGTCCTATTGAAAAATATTGAAAAATATTGTAAAATGCCACACCTGTAATATTTGGGATAAGCCTCTTAATATATGAGTGTAAAGAAAGGATTGTCTTATTCATTTTCTAAAGCTGAGATTATAAAGCACTTGTAAAAATATACTTTGCAACAACATTTGAATCTTTGGAGTTTTCAGAAGTTTTCCTTTTATTGATGGCCGTCCTAGTTTGAAAAATGTGACACTTAATATAAGTTTTCCCCACTTAATATAAGTTTTTCCCCACTTAAAGCAAAATTATTCCTCCCAAGTCTTTCCATTCAAAACAGGTGGTGCCTCCCATACAATGATAATATGTACGGACACCACAGTTGGTATGTAATTATACGTTAAATAGAACAATACTCTACAGTACAGTATTCTTATTCTCTGGTCATTATAAATACAATGTCTTACTCCTTTTCCTCCCATTTATGCTGAAATATGTACATAAACATTTCACTGTCATTGAGACTGACAAAATTGTCATCATTGTATCTTGTGATAAAATTCTTCTCTGAATTGACTATATAATGGACATTGACAAACAAAATGAAATTCATCCTCAACTTCATTCAAATCACAAAGGAACATATTTCTCCTACAGATAAGCCACAATATCTGCGTGTTTCAATGTGGAGAACCAGCACTTGGCCATTTTGATTTCTGTTATGAGTCAACTCATTGAGCACATATCAGCACATATTCAATGTAAATAATTACATGGTAACCTTAAATACCAACCTACAGAGAATCAACGAGAAAATAGTGTCTTAGATGTAAATGAGACATGAGTTACATATTTCTACTTCTTTTGATCTATTTGCATTACTTTTGATATCATCGTAGACAAACATTTTTTGAAAATTTTAGCCATCTTGAAAATTTCTTTTAGAATTTTAGTCTAAAAATTGAACTTGGGCTACTGTATCAAAATACTGAATATCTTCCTTTATGCAATAACTTGATAAAGTGATAAAGATGTTGACTATTTGTGTGATTTACCAGTGAAAAGGTCAAATCATATATTTCAACATGGCTCAGTGGGTAAGACATCTGTCTCCTATGCTAAAGGTCTGGGGTTCAATTTAGGACAAGTATTTTTTATTTCATGCTGAAGATGAAATCTTCATTTTGAAGTTTTATTTTAGTGATATACACACTAGAACATATAGAATTGAAATAATTTGTTGTATTGGCAGAAGGTATGAAAAGATAATGGCTTTATACAAACATTGAGGAAGAAAACTTAATGTTCAGCATGTTGGGATCTTATTTGAGCAATGTCAGGGTGGGAGAGCTCTGAACCATTCTGAGCTGAAATAGTAGCATATCTGGATGGTGTGATTCATGATGTCATACCATTGTTCTATACATTACAAAATTGTACATTTTCATTCATGTGTTATAATGTCTTGTTATTGACAGGGCAAATTCTATGATAATTTTTTAACATTTGGGTATAATAATCGTTAAATAAAGAACAAAGAATTTAATTTTTAATTTTTGGCCATTGTTCACCATATTACATTGCCCAGATACCACTCAGATTGGCTGCAATTTAGTGCCCAGATATGTTGCAACATCCAGAATGATGCAATTTAGGGACCAGCTAGCTCTGTTGTATGCATCATGAATTGTACAGATTGGCTCAGATTTACTGCCCAAAGCTCTCCCACCCCTGAATATGAAAGTCAGAACATTTTAATTTTTTTGCAAATGGAGAAAATACAACCAAAAAATGAAATATTTTTATACAGAAAACAAAAATGGCATCAACATATTTGAGTTTATTTTGAGCAATGACACATTTACAAAGAATTTTTTGATTTGATTTGATTTGATATGTTGGCCGCTCCACTTTTGTCTCGTGGGCACTCAGAGCTTACGCAGCATGGCTATCCAGCTAGAGAGGAGACCCAATACGCACTATCCCCAATCTGTGAATAGCACTCGTGCTGACCGCCCGGTGCAAGCCCCTACACTGATGAAAAGCTACCCTATCTAATTATCACCTTCTGCACTGACAACTTTCACCTCAACACTCACTCCTTCCCTTGGGGCCTACAATCCCCAGCGCGCTATAGGGCGTCCAATATCCCTATACAGCCTGAGGCGTCCAATATCCTCGTAAGCCCTACCAATCACAACTAGAGGCTAAAAATGTCCTCCACGTGAGTACCTAGTGATCTTCAGCACCTTCATATCTACCAGCTGCCTCCTTACCAACTTTTCTAATCCCACCGAGACTACATCCTAAGTAACCGACATCCCCCACTAAACTATGACTACCACTCCTTTTCTTTCTCCGCCTGAAAAGGACCTACAAGAAATAAAATCATTAGTACCATAATCCCACCGAGACTACATCCTAGATAACCAACATCCCCCACTAACTATGACTAACATTTTTCTCACCGTCCTGATCCAGACCTGCAAACCCTACAAATCACAATAACAATTAGTGGCTGCAAATAACTGGAACAAAATATAAGCTGTAACTTAATTCTCCCTATCTGCTCTCCTATATACGCTGCATTTTTTTAGCGCTGCGATCGTATTTGACCCAATTCTTTGCACACGGCACATCCGGGAACAGCGGCGACAGCCTGTTTGGGGCATTGTCG
This sequence comes from Amphiduros pacificus, assembly GCA_949316495.1. Classification (NCBI taxonomy): domain Eukaryota; kingdom Metazoa; phylum Annelida; class Polychaeta; order Phyllodocida; family Hesionidae; genus Amphiduros; species Amphiduros pacificus. Next base: position 48,124,342 of record OX439001.1, on the reverse strand, counting down.
CCTCTGCCTTTCATCTTTCCATCGTTGTTTTTCTCAGTTTTGCCTTCGTAATGTTGACATAACTTACGTAAATTGCAATATACTTATATAAAGATTACACAACAAACACTCTTTAGCGCTGACATCGGCGTGTCAATGTACGATGTCAGTCTGAAATTTCCCTCCCATCTTGAAGCAAGGCAGGCGGAAGTTTACAACGCAACATCTTTCCCGTCATGCACTGCTCTCTCGCGCCAATTTCGTCATTTTTTCACGGACCAGCTAAAATTCCGGGAGAGCAGATAGCGAGAATTGAGCTAATTTAAATCTTTATACAATGCTGTGACCCAAAAGCTGCCACGGGGTGATACATGGCTCAGTGGTTAAGATGTCTGTCTTCTATGCTAAAGGTCTGTGGTTTGAATCCCTGTAGGGAAAAGTAGCATTTTCATGCTTAAAGTGAAATCTTCATATTTGGGTTCTGTATGAGTGATATGCACTTAAGAAACATAAATTGATTTGTTTATTGCAAATGTAGAAGAAAATAAAATAACAGAAATGACTTAATAGACCGACTGCCTATCTCCATGTTGTTTTTTTCCCATTGCATAGTGCACACCAGAACTGTACAACTTTACCAGAATCAGAACTGTACGACTCCTCTATATTTAATCATTGGTTGGAGAGAAAAAAGAATAAATCTTTTTTATATTGGGGTTCTAATTGAGCAATATGCATGTCAGAAGAATTTTTTTCATATATCATTATTTTTTTGTTGTTGCAAATACAGAAAATATGGATAATAACTACAAATGACTTCAAACAAAAAACAAAATGTGTATTCATCTTCATATTCCAATTTTATTTGAGCTCAGACATTTTTACAAAGAAACTATAGCATTGAGCCAAATTCAAGATTTTATTATGGATTTTAAATTTCAAGTAAGTTGATCATTAGCATGTGTCTCTCAGGTCTGATGATATCCTTTGACATTTTCTCATGACTGGATTACTCATTCAACATTTTGCCTGGATCCACATCTCAATAATAACCCCATTCTGCTCTTCCACAAACAGATGGAGAGTTTCGCAATAATCCACAATTCTTCTATTGATTACAGCAGAGATTACTTTACATACACATGATAATAAGTTAATACCTTAAAAATTCAAAGGAATAAAAGGATATTTAGTGAAACTTTTGGGCACTGGTCAGCTGACTGGTGTAATGATGGATTTTAACTAAACAGTCAGTAATTCACAATAATCAAACTATTTTATATACAGGGGATGTATATTTCCCTAGTTGTGAGTTTAGTGTTATAGGGGATATTGGAAGCCCCTAGATTAACATGGATATTGGAGTTCCCTTTAATGTACTGGACACTGAAGGCTTCAAGGAAGGAGGAGTGTGTAAGTTTTAATGTTGAAAGTGCAGTGGGATGTAGTGAGAACGAATAGTTGCTTATAAGTGTAGGGGCCTGCACTGAGCGGTCAGCACGAGTACTACTCACAGATTGGAGTGCGTATTGGATCCACGGACAGAGCAAGCGCGAGTGTGTTCAAGGCCTCAGGTGCCACTGAGTGACCTATATATTACATAGTATTATATAATGTATAATTGAGGTCATGAGAGGGAAACTGAAAAATTCATGCAAATTGATCTTGGAGACATCACTTGCGCTTGCTCTGTCCGTGATTGGATCTCCTCTCTCGCTGTGTAGCCATGCTGCGTAGGCTGAGTACCCACGAGACAAAAGCGGAGCGGCCAACTTATCAAATCAAATCAAACGAAAATGGCGCAAAATTTGACTTTAGAAGAAGGAAAGGAACTTGTTAGGCAACTGAAGAAGATATGTGATAATGTTGGTTGGTATATGATGTCACAAGATGTTTGTCAATATTACGATACTTTTAAGGCAAGAACATACGAGTGCAGTGTTCAGGCTGACAGATCTCTTTCGTTGGTGCTGGCCTTCCACCAGTCCAGAACCAACGTGAGATCTCTGACTGTCATTGTGTCAGTCTGAACACTGCACGAACCTATGTTCATGACTTTATCTCATACTTATCTACTGTAGATAATTATGAGATAAAGGTTTTGGTTTGATGTCCAATCTATTTAAAGCAAGCCAGTGTGGAAAACATTGCAGCAAGTGCGGATCTATTTTGTGTGTGTCAAACAACATAAACAATGCCACGCCCCCTTTTTAAGATAAGATAAGATAAGATAAGATAAGATAAAGTTTTATTTTGAATCAATCATTTACATAAAAACACTAGCTAAAAGCTAATTATTGATTATTGATATAACAAATAGTATTTACAAACAAACACAATGAACAATGAATGGATAAGCACAATAATACAATATGAATTGATATAACAAATAGTATTTACAGACAACACAATGAACAATGAAAGGATAAGCACAATATTACAATATGAATTGATATTGATTATTGATATAACAAATAGTATTTACAAACAAACACAATGAACAAAGAATGGATAAGCACAATATTACAATATGAATTGATATAACAAATAGTATTTACAGACAACACAATGAACAATGAATGGATAAGCACAATATTACAATATGAATTGATATTGATTATTGATATAACAAATAGTATTTACAAACAAACACAATGAACAATGAATGGATAAGCACAATATTACAATATGAATTGACATAGGTTACAGCTGCAACTTGGGCCATCCCAGGTAGACAGCAGTTCTTTAAAATCCTTTAATTTTGTACAGTTTTTGTATTCATTAGGAAGCATATTCCATAAATGTGCACCATAATATGAGAATGTACTTCTCCCATAAGTCATTTTCTTAAAGGGTTTCATTTCTAATTTGTGGTCATCTCTGAAATCGTATTTTGATTCTACAGGTTTAAACAAACATTTCATGAAAGATGGATTCAGATCATTTAGTGTCTTAAATACTTCAGTTATCATAACTTTCAACCTTCTTAAGTGCAACGTTTCGTAACCTGATCTTTCTAACAATAAATTGTAATCACTATTTTTATCATCATATAAAAATCTTAAAGCACGCTCCTGGATTTTTTCCATTCTGCGCATTTGAACAGATCCACAAAAATGCCATGCAACTGGACAGTAATTAAAAGTTGACAAGATAAAAGTATTATAAATAATCTTTCTGTCATCACCATTAAATATTTTCTTGAATCTGTACAATACATTAAGCTGTCTTGCAGCCCTAACACACATCTTTGATACTTGTTTATCAAACTTCAATTTGTCATCTATTGTGATTCCCAGTAAATCCACAGAAGATTTAATATCAATGGTATCATTACCAATGGATATATGAGTAGGTAATTGTGTGGTACAATATGGACTTTTAAGAAGCATTGCCTGGAACTTAGTGGGATTCACTTCCATAAAATTGTCATTGAACCACTTTATGGCATTTTCTGCATCAAGCTGTAGGGCAGATATGACAAGTTCAATGGTTTTCTTAAAAACATCAAGTGTGTTGTCATCTGCATAGTTACTTAAATCACATTTTTCAATAAACATAAAAAGATCATTTATAAATATGTTAAAAAGTAGAGGTCCAAGACAAGAACCTTGAGGAATTCCTTTTTTTAGGGGCTCCCAAGAGCTACGTTTATCTTCAATTTTAACTCTCTGGAGCCTGTCTGATAAGTATGAACTCAAAAACTTACAAGCCTCATCACTAACACCATATGCTTTGAGTTTACATATCAAAAGACCATGTGGGATACAGTCAAACGCTTTGGACAGATCCATAAGTAATGTGCCAACAAACTCATTGTTGTCAATGGCCCACTTCCATTTGTCTATAAGGGAGATTAAAATATGATTGCAGCCATATTTCTTTCTATATGCACATAGCAAATCATTAAAAATATGTTCAAAGTAGCCTGAAAGCTGATCAGCAATTATGTTCTCAAATATTTTGTCTAATACTATCAGAATGCTTACAGGTCTATAGTTATTTTTCAACATATCATTGGCTTTCTTAAAAATTGGTGCAATCTCAGCTTTTTTCATATCGCTGGGAAAACAACACTCATCTAAACAAACATTAAAAAGATCAGTTAAAACAGGACAAAATTCTTCGGAACATAATTTTATCAGTCTTCCAGGCAAGTTGTCATGACCAGTTGCCTTCTTAACATTGATACTTTGTAGGTGTTTTAATACTGTGTCACTATTTACCTTGGAAAAGATGAAAACATCTTCAGGGTTACATGTGGCCATCATCTGCCTAATTGCTGTGACACTTGGGTGACTACTATGTCTTGATAGCACATCTAATAGGTAGTCAGGTTCATGTATATCTATGGCATCATAAACACCTATTGTGTCAGCCACTGTACAAAAGAAAAGATTAAAAATAAAGCAGATTTCTTCTTTATCACTTATTATAATACCATCTTCATTTAATATGATATTTGCACGATAAACACAGTTCTTGGACAGGAAAGGTTTTATGATGTCCCATAAATCTTTTGGGCACTTAGCATGCTTACATTTAATTAAAAAGTAATTCCTGATGGCTTCTCTTCGCAGTTGTGTTGTGAGATTTCGCTGTACTCTATAATTTTCAAAATTTATATGACTGCGCCAAAGATAAAAGGCATTTTTTAGCATATTTCTTTTATACATGTTGTATCTTAGGTCTGATGTCATATAAGGTATCTGTTGGGATCGTATGATCCTTTTCTTCAGTGGGGCATGCTCGTCCACAACATCACTATATAGGTTAGACATGCACCAGTATCTATCACTCACGTCGTCAAAAATTTCACTAACATGGAAAGGAATATAACCAACATCTCTTTTAAAATCATCATCATTGAAATTCTTGTAAGATCTATAAATTACAGTACGTGGTTTTTGTGGTGGAACCTTAAGTTTTGTCACACAACCAACCATATTGTGCCAGTCACTGTATCCAAAAGTAACATTAATTGGTGACTGAAACCTGTATTTATTCCTCACAATAATAGGATCAATCAGTGTTCCTGCTTTACTTTTGAAACAAGTTGGTGTCTTTATAAGGTTAGTCACATCATACACTTCACATAGATCTGTATGCAAAGCATTCCCATTCTCTAACATATCGATATTCATATCACCTAACAATATTATCTCCTTTGCACAAGTAATGGCATTGTCATAGAAACCGGTTAAGAGTGGCATAAAAATATTGTTAGATACTGCAGGGTTTTTGTAGCACCCTAAAACATACCATGTTTCCTTATTAATAGTGATAGAGAATGCCATTGATTCAATGTGATATTGTTTACTAGTGAACTCAAGGTGATCTAGTCTCATGTGTGGGAGGTCTGCCCTGATCCATGCAACTAAACCTCCAGACCTAGATGACCTATCCTTTCGATAAAATTTAAATCCTTCAACATGAAAATCCTTATAAACATAAGAAATATTTAGTTTGGTTTCAGATACATAGAGCACATCAACAAAACCCTTTATGAGTATATCTTGGACATATTCTCTCTTGTTGCCTAGGCTATTAATATTGACATGTGTGAAAATAAGATTTTTACCAAACTTTTGCCTGTTATCTTTTAAACATTGAATTACAGGGTCCTGCATACTTTCAGATTCAATAGATATCTCTGTGACCGATGTGGTGTTCAATATATGATCTGTATCCTGAGATATACTTGTACCCTCTCCATTATTACTTGAAGGCAAGACATTGTTATTGATTACAGAAGGTGTGGTCAATGGGTCAGTAAACATGCCCTCATTTTCACTGTCTGACCCAGATTCACCAATATACAATAACCCCTGAACAGCTGTGTTATTATGCTGGTCACTAGTAATACTATTACATAAGTTCTGACCTCTACCAATGCAGGGCTCAACATTAGTTCCTGAAAGGGTAGTCAGTGACAAACAATCATCATTATCATTATCATCAAAGCTGGGTAACAAAGTATACATATTAAAATCACAAAAATGTTCCTGGTTACAGGCATTAGAAAAGCTATCATGATTATCTTCCTGGCTAGTGTTACAGTTTATATTAGATATTACTGAGTTACACTCGGCCTTGTCTTCTTGGCCAGACCCCTAATAGTTATATGTGTTCACATTCTGCCCATTATCTGCCACAGGACAAAATTTTTCTTTGTGTCCCTGAAAGTGACATCTGAAGCAAACCAAGGGGACTGTGTGTCTACAAGATTCCACAGTGTGAGATGGCTCTCCACAGTTATAGCACCTCGGCTGTTCACTACGTGTCCTGGGATAATATCTGTCCATATCAGCAGGAGGCACAACTTGCTGTGGTGTGTACATGTGGCCATTTGTCATTCTGTGGAAGTTACTAAAAGGGGAACGTCCCCCTCTAAATTTCACAGGCCCACGCTTTTGCCCACCATATCTCCTGTCAGCTCTGTGACTCGTCTGGGGGGAGCGGGCCGGTGAGCTGGGTGCTGAGGGTCTTGGAGGGGCAGGAGGAGGTGGCTGAGGGCGGGGGAGGGGTGCTCCCCAGTCCTGCTCCTGTGGCCTGCTGGTCTGCTGCCTGCTGGTCTGCTGCCTGCTAGCCTGCTGCTTGCTGGTCTGCAGCCTGCTAGCCTGCTGCCTGCTGGGCTGCTGCCTGCTGGGCTGCTGCCTGCTGGGCTGCTGCCTGCTGGGCTGCTGCCTGCTGGGCTGCTGCCTGCTGGGCTGCTGCGATCCTCCACTGCTTTCCGGCTTCTTACCTTGCCATCTTTTGGTTGGCCCATTGCCAAAAGATGGCCTGGCTTTATCTGACATTTTCAGGTTTACCATCATTTTCTTTATACCAGCTGCTGATGGGTGAAGGTTATCACCTGGCAACAGCAGACTCTGGTCGATGGTGTCATCCCTGTATCGAAAGTTACGATCCTGATTGACAAAGGAAACATTTTCCTCATTTGATATGGTCAGGATGATTTGATTCAGGGTGTCAATTTTCTCCATGTCAGCACGCTCATCACATCTGGGTAATATGCTTGACATCACAACAGTCTCAGCCCTTTGATTGGCTTCTTGCAGTGTGTTTTTACACTCTTCAGCTATCTTGTGCACCGGTTTCTTCGTTGTAGTGTCATTGGTGCCACAAACGATTGTGATGCTTTTGAACTTCTTTTTATTGGGCTTTATTTTCTTTAAGGCCTTCTTTACATCCGAAAATTTGGCACCACTCTGGCTATCCACTGTTAAGTCTTGCGATGTTGGAACTACATTCCGGATGAGGGAGTCCCCGATTAAGAGATAACCCTCAGCCTCCGGTATCCCATCCTCTTCATCTTCCGACTCATCATCAGTGTCCACTGGTGGCACACTTCTGCCAATCAGCTTGAGGTCCACCTCAATGGACTTAAGTGCGGCCCCTGCTGATGTCTGGTCACTCTGCATCTGTGCCAGTTCAGTTTGTTGCTTCCTTACTATATCTGTGAGAGTGGTATTCATGCACATGAGCTGGTTGATGGTGGTCTGAATAGTCCTTATGTCAGAGGGCATGCCCCTGCAGTGCATGCATGTCCACACACCCCCAGTCTCATCTGGTGCTAACTCCATACAGTCCTCATGGTATCTGTGTGCACATATGCAACAGCAGATGGCATTCCCACCTCGGGTAGCTTTCACCTTCCCACTGTGCTTGCAGTCAATAGTGCATATTTTATTAACATCTTGTGTTTTGGCTGGGAATTTTCCGATTTCTGGCTTAGCCTTATTTAATTCACTGATGGTCTGGTGTAATTCGTTCTGGCATTGTATGACTTGCGCTTTTGGGTTTGATGACGGTATGTCTGGCAACACTTGGCTGTTGTCCTGGTTGGCTGTTTCCTTCTGACCTGCAGTGCTGGCCTGGTTGGCTGTTTCTTTTTGGGCTGGTGGAGGTGCTCCTTTCTGGTCTTGTGGGGGGGAGCATGGTTCAGCTTTTTTGTGATTGATGACAAGTGATTGTATCTCAGTTTCTTTCAGAGCCAGTTTTTGTTGTAACAGGTCAAATTCTTTCTGGAGTTCAACAAGTCTATTATTTAATATGGCGATGGTTGTGGATGGCTGTGTGCTCGGCAGGTTTCCCAGAACCTGTGACACTGTGGGGTAGATAAGTTTATCTTGACTGGGTGATACTGTCTCTGTCGGAGATCCATATTGATCCTCATTTTGGGTGTCGAGCATTGATTCAAGGCTTTTGAGGGAGAGGTTTAACTGATCCCAACTGGTCTGCCTGTATGGACTGGATTGTTTATGTTCAAGGGATGCTTCAGCATTGAGCAGAACAGTGTCACTCAAACTTGATAAGCTACAAACTATTTCAGGGCTACTGACATGCCTCATGAGAGCGGCATCAGATATGCTGTTTGTGAAGCTTTGGTCACTTACTAGAGTTCTTTCTGCTGGGGCAATGGAAGTTGAAGACACGTTCAGGTCATTATCCTGTAGCTGTACTAGTAGTGATACAGCAGGGGTTGAGTTCCTGTCATTGTTGTTTTCCTCTTGTTGAGCAAGGCGTCTAGGTGTGAGTTTAGTCTTTAACCTGCTCCATGCGCTGCTGATAGCAGGAGTGAATCTCTCTGCTGGCTTGTGACTTCTCTGAGACCTTCTTGGCTCCGGTGTTGGAGGACACTCTGGTGTTGGAGGAGACATTGTTCTCACATGTGCAAGTAGTTAGCGATAATAGCAATGTTCCAGTCACTTATGATAATAATGACAATATTATGAATAGCAATGTTCCAGGCACTTATGAACGATAGTGGGCGATAATCAGGAGCTCCACCTCGCTAATGTTTTTTCTTGGCAAAGTCCAACATATGCAATATTGCTGTGTAGATTCTCACCAATTTGGGTTTCTTTATGATCTTATCTTCAATATTCCATATCCCAGTTATTGGGTAAGTGTCTCTTATTGAAGTATTTGATGAAATTTTCTCCCTCGTGGAACATGTGCTGAGCCTCTGTGTGACTCTTGTTGCCCGGGCATATCACTAAAATTCTTCTTTTTAGCTCTGCTGAGACTTCAGCTCGCAGAGCTTTAGGAGAGGGGAAAAATGTCTGTCCGTCCGTCTGTCAACATTTCTTTAAAAATCTTCTCCAAAACTACCAGTAGCATATCTTTCATATTTTATATAGAGGTAGATATATAGGTGAAGATTCAAATTCCTTCAAATCTTAGTGATGTCACCATTGACCTTAGTGCAGTGACCTTGAGGTCACAAATATTGTACTGAGCATATCTCAGCAACCACTTATTACAGGATATTAAAACTTGGTATGCAGAAATGTCTTATGTTAATGCTGTGCCTTGCCATACAATTTTAGTCATGTGACCTTTGACCTTGACACGTTGATCTTGAATTCAAAATTTGTGAACATCACAACCATCAAAAGTGAATAAAAAACACTCCATATCTGTTATATACTTACACTATGTTTAAAATTCTTCTCCAAAACTACCAGTAATTTTTGTTTCATATTTAATACAGAGGTAGATAGAGAGTTGAAGATTCAGATTCCTTCAAATCTTAGAGATGTCACTATTGACCTTGATGCAGTGACTTTGATGTCACAAAGTTTGTAAGGAGTATATCTCAGCAACCACTTATAAGAAAAAATTAAAATTTGGTATACAGAAATGTCTTAGGTCATAGCCCTGCCTCATCATACTTTCTTTGTCATGTGACCTTTGACCTTGACACATTGACCTTGATTTCAGAATTTGTGAACATGCCACATCATAGCCATTAGAAGTGAATTAAATGCACTTCATATCTGTTATATACCAACACTATTTTATACAGAGCTGGATAGAGAGTTGAAGATTTAGATTCCTTCAATTCTCAGTGATGTCACCATTGACCTCAGTGCAGTGACCTTGATGTCACTAATTTTTTAAGGAGCACATCTCAGCAACCACTTATAAGAAGAAATCAAATCTTGGTATACAGAAATGTCTTAGGTCATAGCCGTGCCTCGTCATACTTTAGTCATGTGACCTTTGACCTTGACACATTGACCTTCAATTCAAAATTTGTATGCATGCAAAACCTCACAACCATCAATGGCCTTTGAGCTATACATATCATTGCTTTTTTGTAATGTTTTTGAACATTTCGTTAATGATCATTTATATCCTTTTCAAGAGCAGACTTGAGCAGATGATGATTTAGACCAATCAAAATGCATGTTACATATCAAATTTAGCCCCAACTTGTTATCTTGATTCTCATTGGCGATGTTATTCAAAATGGCAGCCTCCTTGACAACTTAGTTGTGATAGCTATTAGATTTTTGAAAAAATCACAAATTTTGTGCATGAAATATTGCATCGGTAACAAGATAATGATTTACAAAATATTAATGAATATCTCATCAAAACTGAATTGGGATCTTGTATGGAAAATCATAACCTGGTTGCTTATTGCACTTTATCTCAGTTCATGTGTTTTTATTTAAGTCAGCAGAGCTATCAACCCATGGGGTTATGTTAAATGATGTCACGATCCATGACGTCATTATAACATATATTATGTAATGATGTAATTGAGAGGTGGGCTTGGCCACTCTATATTGTCAGGCCACATAACAACATAGATCCGTACTTCTTACTATGTTAACCTCTAACGAACAGGAAGGCTGGCAACCGATAATGGACAGGAGAGACATTGACATCCCTATTATTCTGGCTCAATGACGCCATTTTGTAACATTCCCTTGGGCTGCAACTTTGTTACAATGTAATCATGATAATGATGTCAGACTGAGTGGATCATGAACCTTTGACCTCAGCACTTCATTGAGCATAATGAATAACCATGGTTATATATTTTATCAATTAAGTATGTGGATACACTAGTCCAGAAAAAAATTGGTTAGTCCAGCCAATCAACAAAATTTAGATAGCTTAGTCCCTCAGGGGTTTACACTGATCTATTTTATATATAAACCATCTACGATAAGTATGAGATAAAGAATATAAGGCAAGAGCATGTGAATGCAATGCTCATGGAGACAGATCACTCAAGTTGGTTCTGGTGAAAGGATCTCAAGGGTCCAAAAGAAAATAGTTTGGCACAGGGATGATCTGCAAAAGTAGTTGGGTGATCTTCAAAAGTAGTTCGGCAGAGGGGTGATCTGCAAAAGTAGTTTGGCAGATCTTCAAAAGAATATCTCATACGTGCAGAAGACCCTCTTGAAGCATCAAGTATGAGATAAAATAAAAGAGTGACCCAACACAGTCACAAACTTGGCACACATTAAATATCTCGACCTGTCTCAACTCAAGTCTCAACAAGCAACTTGGGGCTACCTTCTGGTAATTTTGAAATGGTTTTGTTTTTTCCCATCTCATCTCTTGACTGAGTTTTTAGCCCCAACATATACAACAACAAAAAGGTACAGCATATAATGCACATTCACAACAGTTGATTTTTAATAAGTTTTTTTTCAATAAGAAAATTTCTATTTCAGAAGATATTACAGCAGAGATGAACAAAGTACAAGGTACTCTCGCAACAGCTGCTGAAATCCAAAAAAATATTAAAAAGGTAAAAATACTGATAAAAGTTAGCCCTCTAGAACACAAAAATCTTTTATTGAAATTATAATATATATGGATTTTGGTCATTGAAAATTTCATACCTTTTCACAATTTTACAGTTGAAATAAACAGATTTATGCAGACCTCTTATCAAGTCCAAGAGATATTTTAAACTGAGCCTCAAATTTGGTACAAGCTAGTGCTGCACATAATGTGTGGTATGAATTCTAATTTCGCCCGATTTACCAGAGCAACATCTCAATCCTAAGTTGGAGTTAAAATTCCAGACTTGACCAGTAGTTCTCCAGTTTGCAGTCTCAATATCCTGTCCCAATTTTCTGTTCTGCTCATTTCGTTCAAATGCCATACCATGTCTGACCCCATTGACATCAGCAGTAGGAATTTCAAAATAAGTTTGTAGCTATATACATGTGTATACATCACAAACAGAATTTCAGAAATTAATTAGAGAATTGGTGGACTTCCAAAAGAAAAACTCCTTGAGCTTTGGTGGATTGGATACTCTGCTGAACATAGGTACAATATAAGCCTTGTGTTTTGTAAAAGATAGAAAATGATACTTTGCATTTTACCAAATCTGATACATGGAGGAAAGATATTTTTATTCTATTTTGATTATTCAAAATTCTCTAAAAGATGAGAAAAAATGGAAAGTATTTATGAGGTTTCAATGATAGCATTTATGAAGTGCTAATAATTCAGAGATTTTGGATTTATTTTCAGGCTTTACAACCAATGCAAGCTGTGCTTCAGTTAACAACCAGAAATGCAGTGTTGAACTCCCCTATGCACGTGGACAATTCTAAGGAAACACCTCAATCAACTGGATAATGATTGTAGATATTAGCATTTGTCTTAAAAGTTATAAAATCTTCCCTAATAATTTATATGTAATGCGGATTGTTTCAATTTATATATGAATTTACAAATAAATCTTATTTGGCATAAAGAAATGATTTGGCAAGGGACATTTATGTTAAGTTAAAATAACCATATTCTTGAGATATTATATTCATTTATTCCCTTTGTATAACTTATCAGTATAATTTGTATTTACATATTGTATGTTACAACACAACATTTGTGACACAACATAAGCACTCACTGTTATCCTGAACATGGAGTGAACTATCTACATTAGTAACAGTACATTAGTAAATGCAGTAAACTGAATAAAATCAGGACCTAGATACTTCAAAATATACAGATGTTATTCTTATTTATCTACATCATTACCATTCCAAGCTTGCTGACCATGGTCTTCACATTTCATATTGTATTTCAATATCTATAATTTTTTTAAATGCAGATAACTATGGATCCAAATTAAATCCATTTTTCTCAAAGGTATGAACAGCACTTAATGTTATATTTGTTCATCAAAGAATTGCAATTGGAATCGAATAATTAAAATATTAAATAAAAACCCTATCTTAATGAATGAAATGAAGTACTAAATTAAACATCCATTACATTACAGAAATTAGTGTCTTAATGGTCATGCACCATTTCATGACTATATAAATGTACATTTATCTGAAAAATTTGGCGAGCATTCTTCTACACAATTATATTTACTTTCTACACTGACCAGGCATATATTTGTGTAATAATTTAGGATATTACAATAATTTTTCACCTGTTAACAACTTCCATTCACTTTCATTGCACAATTTTATATAATCAACAACAATTATGTTAACAACTGCATTTTGAGTTCCTATCTCTTAGTGTGATGCTACTGTCATATATGTATTTGAATGCTATACTACATGACTGAAATACGAGAGATTTCTTACCAATTTGTTTTTTTGAAAGGAAAAACTTTGGTCTGTGGAAGAATCAATTTGACGCCTATTTCACAAAAGTATTCATTTCTAACCTGATATTACCAGGCTATTCATATAAATTAACACTTTCCAAAGTTAAATAGTTAAATATGTTAATGCGTATCACTGCTTACATAACTGAAGGAATGCAGAATAATTTTCGATTAGGCCAGACAAAAAAGTCTTGTTTAATATCTTTTTTAAAATGGGTTGAGAGAGATAGGAATTTAAAAAAAACAAATCATGATTTTATTCTTGCAAATTATTATTTGGGCTCGATGAAATCCTTTCTATGACAATAACCATACATGGTTTGAGGTTTCAGGTGCACCTAGAAGTGTTTTTTTTTCAGTGAAGGCAAGAAACTTCATCCTATTGTTCAAAAATAGTACATGAGAAGCAAGACTTTTTCCCTGGCCTTGATTTTATACATGATATATCCATTCTACCTTATTCTGTTTATAAATCAGAATATATTGACTGGGTAGATCAAATTTGGACTTTGAATACTTTTTTTATGTTATCATATTCGATCTAAATGAACCAATGTACATTGTAATTTTTAAAAATTACTATGAATTATATATAGATATTGGTATGATTAGAAGATGGGAATATAGCTGTCAATTTTTGCTCTATGCCTCTGTGCCACGCACTCTGCGATCCAGATAATATTACGACACTCTTGTTCCTTCAGTTTAACATAGGAGTAAAATACTCCAAAGTGGAACTGCTGCAGGAAAGAATTCTTCATCAAGTATACCTGAAATAGAGATAGGCAAAATATCCTTAATTATGTTATGATTATGGAAAGATCTTAAAACTGGATATATTGAATAGAAGATTTCTATTAAAAAAAGTTAGTCTTAGTTTAACTTGCCTCATGTTCAAAGAAGCGATCTTCAAGCGTCTTCTCCCCTGGATTGTTCCCTGCACCTTCAAATAGTGCCCGGTATTCCTGAAACCAAAGAATCATTCATAATCCTGATTATTGTTTTTTTATTTTAATTTTTTTTTGTAAGTGTGTTCTTGAGATGGAACTGCATAAGCATCAATTCTACAATTTGGTGTATTGAAATCTTAGCCACATATGAACATCATGACAAATTGAAATTATAATAGAGTAATAATATAAGTTGCTTAAACGGGTAAACACGGGTAGTGTGAAATTTGTTTGACCTCAAGTGAGGCTCAAAGTAGGGTACCACTGTTTGACGTCATTCTGGCACTATTCAAAGGACAATATATTTCATGACGTCATAAGTATATTGCCATACTTTTATGACATCATTTTACCTTTCAGTGCCTCTATGATAACACTTCACATACAAATGACGCCAAGAAAGAAGTGTGCTTTCAAAAGTAGGCTATGCAATAGGGTCGTGTTCAAATAGATTTTACAGACAATGACGGGGATGCACCAATCAAAAATTTAATAGATGTTAAAGACATACATTTATCACCAATATGTGAATTTTAAACGTTTTTTTTTTTATACAAATTTGGTGCTTAATCCCTTTAAGTTAAATATACAAAACAAAAAGCATAACAGCAATTGCATTGTACATAAAGCTGTTTAAAATTTAAAAGTTAACTTGATTTTTAAGTTATGTATAGTGATGCTGTTTTTGTTTTTGTTTTTTTTTACTCAAAGACGGGGAAAAGGTTATTTCTGGCCAAAAAAAATTCATCTATTTCAAATGGTATATTCGGGAGAATACAGATAACTGATCAAGATATTTTGTCACTATTCAGAACTTACAGCGTAATATTCAGCTACAGCCCTGACTTGTTCATAATCATCAGCTCTGGCTAGGGCAGCAAGTCCATCTGGATAAAGCTTTCCACATTTTGGATACAACTTGTTGCGATCATCCTTGGTCAGCTCTGTGCCAAAGGAATTGATGGTTATGATGAAAGCTCTCCTGTCAGCTTCAAACTGAAAATTAAAAAAAAATATATTTCTTACTTAAAGACCATGTCCATGCAGCTTCCCCATATTCAACAGAATATTAATAAAAATTCAGAGGGTCCCAGATTTTTATTAAATTGAAAATAGGTTTCCCTTTAATACTATGGTGGATTTCTGTTATGTCACACACAAATTGCATTAGATATACCAAAAGTATTTTCATAAGCAAAAACTATTGATATTGATAAGGTATCTATGTTTTCTTAACCAATATTAATATTCCTATTTTAGTGTCATAGCCAATATTTTCTTTACAGAGTTAAATGAGGAGGGACATTTTTGACAGGCATACGTGCAACCATAATGGTACAAATGTCCATAAAACATTCAAATAGTATATTGCTTAATTGTCAAGATAAGAGTTGTTTTTTTAGGTCAGAATGACAGATATTACATATAGTGCACCATAAATAATACCAATAATAAAGGTTTAAAAAAAAAAAACACTTACAGCAAGAGCTTCACACATAACCTCTGCTGTTGCACTCCCCATCTGTTGACAGAAATTGTAGAAATCTTCCAGATAAGCTTTGTAGAGTGTATTTCTGATTATCTCGATGTTCATCTCATCCAGGTCCTGCTCTGAGATGCAATCGATAAAGTATGGGGCTGCAAGCACATAAGATTTGTTTAAATTGTAAAACTCTATCTTTTCAATGTCTGTTAAGTGCACATTCACTCTGTTGTCTGATCTAAGTCACAGACACTGTTCAATATAAAGGCCCCTGCCCTACCCCCATACCAGTGGCCTGACTACAGATAACGACAAACAGAATGTACTGCGTGCCTTGGATAACACCACTCATATTGTCATTTCTATCCTGATTGTTATTGGCTTCATTGTACATTAAGTTTTCATGGAGGGGGACACACTATGAGTTGCTGTTTAAATAAACTCAATACCAACAGCAGCTAAGTCAGAAGTTATTTATAGCACTGGCATTTCAAATGTAGGTCAATAGGTTTTCCAACAAGGCCATGCTAGCTTAAAGTATATTTACATACAAGCAGCTGTATTGAATAAAGATAGCAATAATAAAGAGAATATAATGTGCTGTGTCAGTGATAAGGATTGGTTCTGATGACTGCCCAACTTAGTCACAGCTGTCAAGCAACTCAATAGATCAAATGATCATTCCCACATTTTCCCTGATTGATGTTACATAAGCAACCAAAGATCAAAGGATCAATCCCCCCCAATGCCCCTGATATTATGTAACCTTATATAACTTGCAAACAAAAGTTGAAATGATCTGCATGAAGTCAGAAACATTATTTGTTCCAAAAATATTGCCTTAATGTCCAAACATCATGAATTTACCCCTGGTGGGGAACACTGCACTGAAAATATAATATCTTGGGATAAATTCCCAAGATGTGCAGACATCAAGTCAATTTTACTTTATGACATTTGAACATAGGAAAAGATGTAACACACGCACACACACAGTGCAAAAAGAGTAATTACTAAGAGTTACTGGAAGTAAAGGTTTTGGTAGAATGCCTTATATCCTTACCTAGAGGGGTATCAACAAGTACAGCATTGTACAGTTCTGCAGGTGTCGAAGCTATATGGATCGCTTCCATCTGCTCAAAGCTTCCCAGAGGGTGACACTTTGGGATCAGTTCAGAGATGGCCCTCTGGTGGAGTGTGCCCGTAATTAGCAGGATTATGTTGTCTATCATATAGCTATATCTGAAATGTTATCAAAGAGAACATTAAATTAATGTAATAATGTCATATAACATTAAAAAACAAGAAATAGACATAAACTTGCCTGAGAAATATACAAGTACTCACGTGATATAATCTAGGAAGGTTGAAAGTGGTTCTACGGCTTGGTTGCGTATGTGCTGGAACTCCACCACAAGTTTCTCTTTGAGTTTATCATCTATCACTGACACAGTCAGGGGACTAGCTTCATTTGCCAGGAAGTTACCATAGTCAGTACTTTGTAAGTGTAATTTGAGATCTGAAACATTAAATATAACATGGTTTTTAAATACTCTTATTAAAGTTTACAGTGCATCACTGTTTTACCAGTAATTCAACTGAGGTGAAAATAATGACTTCAACTAATATATGACTTGGTCTCAAATTAAGGTTTCAACTTCAAAAGAATGTTGATTCAGCTCTCAAAGCCGTGAACAAAATTGTCCGGAGATCTTGTTGTTTCAGAAAAATTATGCGCTGCCAATCATATTTAAGTCACGATTCATATCGGTCTTAATCTCTGGCATCTGGTTTTCCAAGAAGCTATGTTTGCTGCTGTGTTACAAAAACTCTTCTTGCAATTATTTCTTAGAATTTTTATTTATTTTGAACAATTATTGACCTTATTCATTGTGAAGAAGTAACAATCAAGTCATGATCATCTAGAAGGCTAAGCATGTTCATCCAGATTGGACAGGAATGTACAGATTGACAAGAAAGGAGCCCATATTGATAAGGAAAGTCCAGCATGGCTCTGATTTTGATTGGAAAGGACAAAAAGGTTGGACTGCACATTAAGCATTTAAGGTTTCCACATTAGAACTATGTACAGCACAAAAGAAACAGCAGACACGCCCCCACACCATTACTGACTTTACCATAGGCCAACTGCCAATCTCCATGTATTTTTCCCCCTATTGAAATGTACACACCGGAACTGTACATCCTTATCGGAACCAGAACTGTACAACTCCTCTATATTTAAATCATTGGTTGGAGAGATTGGCAGGGGGGCAAGGAGTATTCAGTGTATGAGTGTCCTTACTCATGCCATGGGATGATTTTTGTTGGATATTTATTCTCATATCTCACATTAGAACAGAAGGTTCTCCTTCATGAATTACAACATCAAATAAGAAAACTGAAGTGCAATTATTCCCAGCCGTGAGTGGCACTGAATCAAACTCACGTGATTTGAGTCGAGAGATCATGACATGAGAGATAAGATTACGAGAAAGATTGGATCCAGAATCTGTGCAAATCAAAACAAGAGCTCACCTTCCAACGTTTCACACTGTACAAGGTTAAGGTAATCTGTTTGTTTCAAAATACCTCCTTTGAAACCTCTGACCAAACCTTCCAAGTACCCATTATCCACATTGAAGTAATATTCTGACATTGTGATGTGTTTCCGATCAAATTTGATCGTTCAGCAGCTGGATTGTAAGATTGTGACAAAATGGCGACGTCCAACGATCATGTGATCGCCTGCCGAAGTCACAAAACATCTGTTCTGTGATTCGCTGTATGTGAAAAGAAGAGTCCAATCGTAAGCACTGACGTAAAGTAAATATGCAAATGAGATGGTATAAATACCGGCAAGCGGTCTGGCTTCGGCCTCTTCCATCTCAGTCAGTCCTCAGTGAAAGACAAAGAGAAGCAGGACAGCCAACATCATGTCTTCAGCTCAGAAACCTCCCTACAAAGTCGGTGAGTTGGCGCTTTGCTTGTTTTCATCTACTCTACGGTTTAATTACGTCACAACAGGATGACAGAGTGTACTTACACGGATATTTAGTGAAGTTTAAGGCCGGGACTTGATGAAGTTTTACTCTTTGCCAACGCCCCCTGTTGTTTATTTCAAGCAGGTGGAATGACAGCTGATGTCAAAATATAAACATTTAATTATTAAACGATCAAACGTTTTCTTAGTTATTTCATAACATTCAACATGATCAGCTGTCATGTTTTAGGTGTTAGAGCTTTAGTCCTCTTTCCACAGTTTATCATAACTATATTTTTTTTACTTAATATTTTGAGATATAACTTCAATGAATTCAACTTGTCAATGTTGATGTTTCTGCATAAATTAATTTGCTGTTAAGCTTTGTTCATTGATCATTAATACTTTCATCCAAAGCTTCCTAATTACTGGAATATTTTAATGATATTGTATAGATTATGACACGTTTATTTCTCTCTTTTTTTATTCGAAAATACAAAAAAAATATATATATATATATATTGTTTGAGATCAATGATAAGACAAAGTCTGAGTGCAAAGGTCACATAAGACATGTGCATAAGTGCACTTGATATATTCATTCAAGATCTTTACATATTCCTTTCCTATTTTTGGAATTTTTTTTGTGAATTTAAGTTATTTCATCCATGTCTATTGCCAGTGCCAACCCAAGCATTACATTTGGTCCATTTAGCTATCAGTGCCATCATTGCAGAGATAACCTTAGCATTGGGTATTCACCAGAATTAAATTCAGCATTATAGTAACAATCTGAGTGACCACTCAGAAAAAAGATAAGAACTGGTAGAAACCAGACCTGAACCCACGACCATAAACGTTTTTATAAAACCGTGATTATAATGAGACAAGACATATTTTTAGATTGTTATATGTTTTAATGACATTTGGAGAATTAATACAATTATTTGCTTTATTGTTACAGCCGACATCAGCCTGTGGGAATGGGGTCGCAAGTCAATCGAACTTGCAGAGAATGAGATGACAGGATTGATGCAGATGAGGACCAAATATGGTGACACCAAGCCCCTGAAGGGTGCTCGCATCGCTGGTTGTCTCCACATGACACTGCAGACTGCTGTGCTCATTGAGACCCTCACAGAACTGGGAGCTGAGGTAGGCATACATCCAATGTATGATTAGAATGATAATATATTATACCTGTAAGTTCACTGTTGAAATTAACTTTTTTTATTTCTTTGTACATCACATTTTAGTATGATAGAATCCTTTTATTTATGGCTTTTCTGTTGAATGTTTAATTTGAAATGCATGATGAACTAGTTTACAGAGGCAATAAATGCTGATTATTGATAAAGACTCTGGATATTATTAATGCAAATTAAGTGATAAAATGCCTGTGAAACTTTCATGAGAGATAACAATATGCAGGATCATCAGCTGATTTTCACTCTATTATCAAGCTAGGTCACATGTTATGCAATGGTCATTGTGTTTTGATCCTGCATGGGGTAAGGGCGTCTCCAGGCTCCACTTGAGTCCTGATAGTGTCACAGATAATCTTGATTCTAGTTGGGATCATTTTAATGCATTGTTTAAACCATGAATATTACCAAAGATGGATAAGAGACCTTATCCATCTTTGATCTTGCACAATGGGAATTCCCTCTAAATAAATACAAATTACATTATCACTAGATTTTGTCGAAGTCCCTGAATTACTTAAGTTACAAAAATAAAAATACAATTGGAAGTAGAGGGTTAAAAAAGAAATATACATATGTGTGTGTGTGTATATATATTTGTATATATGCCAAAGCATGCTATTTTCAGCACCTGTACAATTGAGAGTTATAAATTTAAAATCCCAACAGTCTAAAAAAAACTGCAAAGCACGATACATTAGTTTGAAATGTTGCTTTGGCATTTTGGCTATTTTTAAGGCAACAGCAGACAACTGAACTATTGCGTGAAAGATGATTCCAATTTTTTTGGTGGTAATTTCAGGTGACTTGGTCCAGCTGCAACATCTTCTCCACTCAAGATCATGCTGCTGCTGCCATTGCCAAGACTGGAGTACCCGTCTACGCCTGGAAAGGAGAGACCGATGAGGAGTACCTTTGGTGTGTGGAACAGGTATTGGCATATTTCCTCTCTACTTTTGTAATAGCAAATGTTTTGTATGTGATTAAAATGTAAATTAAGATTATCTATTTTGATTCTGAATTATTTTCTTTTGTTGTCTTGGTATGTGATATATGATAATTGTCTTGTTTCAGACAATCGTGTTCCCTGATGGCCAGCCCCTCAACATGATCCTTGACGACGGTGGTGATCTGACTAACCTTGTGCATGAGAAATATCCACAGTATTTGCCAGGTAGGTTTCTGAACAAGAGTTATTTCTTTATTGTCAGTTTGATTCAGCATAGAAAGTTGCCTGAATTTTTTTGGAAAACAAGAATATATAATGGATGGTTGATATATTTCAGGCATCAAGGGTCTGTCTGAGGAGACAACCACTGGTGTACATAACCTGTACAAAATGATGAAGAGGGGAGACCTCAAAGTACCAGCCATCAATGTCAACGACTCTGTCACCAAGGTATGTGCATTGCTACAAGAATGCTGAGCTATTGTGACAGTTTATACATGAACAAAAGATTGACAAATTTGTAAAAAAAAATAAATAATAATAATAATAATTTTTTTCCAGAGCAAATTTGATAACCTTTATGGTTGCCGCGAGTCTTTGGTCGATGGTATCAAGCGTGCCACAGACATTATGTTGGCTGGTAAGGTGGCTGTTGTGGCTGGCTACGGTGATGTCGGCAAAGGCAGTGCATGTGCTCTGAGGGCATTTGGTGCTCGGGTGATCATCACAGAAATCGATCCCATCAATGCTTTACAGGCTGCTATGGAAGGTAACAATCTTTTAAACAAATATATATATTGTCAGTACATTTTAGTTTGATGTCCCAAACCCCTTTTTCGGAAATATTACCCTAAAAGCAAGCACAGCATGGTGCAAAATGATATGCATTATGAATTAAATCAAGAAATGTGTATTTTATTAAACAACCTTACTGGCCTGGGGTTTTGTTATGTTTTGGTTAGTTTGGACTATACGTTTTGCTAGATCCATGAATAATGTTGATGTTTTAGGGTATGAGGTGACCACCATGGATGAAGCTTGCAAGACTGGCCGCATCTTTGTGACAACCACAGGATGCAGTGGCATCATTGAGGGAAAACACTTGCTGGAGATGCCTGAGGATGCTATCGTCTGCAACATTGGTCATTTTGACTGTGAGATTGAGACCAAATGGCTCAATGAGAACTGTGAGAAGAAAGAGAACATTAAGCCACAGGTGATCATATTTTTTGTATTGTATTTTTTTTTAAATTTTGAATGATATATATGTTGGTTATTCTCAGTATGCAAACATTATATTGTAAAATTGAATTGTTTAAAATAGGTGGATCGTTACACAATGAAGAATGGACGCCACATCATCCTGCTGGCTGAGGGTCGTCTTGTGAACCTTGGCTGTGCTATGGGACATCCCAGCTTTGTGATGAGCAACTCTTTCACCAACCAGGTTCTTGCCCAGATTGAACTGTGGACCAAATCTGAACTGTACAAAGTGGCAGTACATATCTTGCCCAAGAAGGTAACATAATTTTAATTCATTGTTTTTGAAACTGCTCTATTATAAAAAAAAACATAAAAACAAAACAAAAACGATGTAAAACAACTTAATCAATTCAATCTGTATTTCAGTTGGATGAGGAAGTAGCTGCTGCCCATTTGGACCATTTAGGAGTGAAACTTACCAAGTTGTCAGATGAACAGGCTGGTTACCTGGGAATCCCCAAGGAAGGACCATTCAAGCCTGAGCACTACAGATATTAAATCCTTATAGTTTGGCTGATAAGTGTTGCCCTCTGGTGGTGATGAAAACATTACCACATGAGGGTTGGTTGTTAGATGTCCGAAGTGTGCTTGATCAATGATGGGGTGAATGTTCTTGTCTCAAGAATATCTGGATGGGAGAGGAAGTGGAGATTAATTTTTACTTTAACACTCGTATTTTCATGTTATTATCACTTGTGAGTTTGTAACATCTTGAAAAGACTTTTTAATGGGGAGGACTTCAAATGCTGCCATATTTCAGTTACTTAAAAAGGAACAAATTACTTTATTAGGGAACAAATTTAAAGTTCAATACACAGAGTGTATGGTACTTAACTTTAGGGAGTAAAGTTATGTTTTTAACATAAATGATCTATGTGAACTTTGTATGGAAATATGCACTATATCTGTAAACATTCAAGATATGATAATAAATATTTTGATAATAAAAAACTAAATTTTATCGTTAATAATTCAGAGTAGTGGAGTTGTATAATGAGAAAGATTTGTGCTGCAGGCGTGTGGGCCATAGCACTGTGTGGCCCGAGGGGTGGGAATTCCTTAAAATTAGTACCCGTCTAGATAACCATCAGACATGGTTAAATCCAAAATATTTGGGCTGGCATGTTTGTAACCATGAATTCCATAGTAACCAGTGATGAAAGTCTTTGGGAAATAACCTGAATTTAGATTTTTTTTTTTTTTTTTAAATGTGAAATTCAAAATGGTCAATGCATTCTGAAACATCCAAAAATGACATTTCTGAAAGGGGGTAGGGGTATCTTCAGGTTAATTTTTTAGGGTTTCAGGTTTTTTCCTGAAAGTTTACTTTCAGTACTGAGTAACACTTTCTTTTAAAAAGTTTAAAATGTAATATTTATGACCAATTTTACCTACTATCCAGATTTCAACTCGTGATACAATTTCCCATATGAGCTGAGGCCTGTGCCTAAAGTGTTTACCTTTTGTCCGTGTAAATCTGACCGGGTGGGTTGTCATGTCCAGGACCTGTGACATGACAAATCAGTTAGGTTGCACTATATCTGCTACAAGTAGGTCTCATCACGAAATGACTGAAATAATGTAAAATCCCAAACAAACTCTCCAGATTAATTACTTTACATTTGCATTGAATTACTCACTTTAACCTTGAATGCACAAACTATGTTGTCAACAAGGTTACCCACAGGTTATGCCTTAATGTTGCATACGTAAATATTTGTGATCAAATGTGTTGCGTACAAAAATTACTGCTCCTTCAACCATGATGTAGCATATTCCTGGGTGACAACAACTTCCAGTTGAGCAAGCCACACAAGCCTGATGTGATCAAATTCCTTTATATCATGTCTACCTTTTGAAATGAGCATCGTTTGTTTGTTTGTTTGTTTGTTTGGGGTTTTACAACATGTTAGTCTTTATTTACAGTTTTCTGATCAATTTTCCTTTTGTTGGTAGCTGTTTTAGTTTGGAAAAATATGATACAAAACTTAAGTTCTCTTCACTTTAGCATGTTTGTGCCATTTGACACCTCCCAGATCTTTCCACTCAAAACAGGTGATGCCCCCTATAATGAATGATTTTGTTTGTTTGTTTGTTTGTTTGGGGTTTTACGTCACTTTCAACATTATTTCAGTCATTTTGTGATGAGACCTACTTGTAGCAGATATAGTGCTGTCTCACTGAACTGTCATGTCGCAGGTCCTTGACATGACAACCCGCCCGGTCACAGATTTACAAGGACACCGGGTTTCACAAATGCTGTCTGGTATCTGCTCTCTACACATAAATATAATTATCTGACATCCTGCAAAAGGGCATATTTGAGTGACAAGCCAAAGGGCAATTAATAATTTTTGAATTTTTAAATGTTTAAATTATACATTTCTGGTGCATTGTCCCTTGGTGTGAAATGCTGATAGACTGGATATTTATTTACATATTTTTTTTATGAGTATGTGTTCAGGATAAATGACCTGCTTTTACGCGTACTGTCAGTGCAGTCAGTATCTTTGCTAAATAAGATACCATGCAAAAGGGTTGGTTATTTGGGGAGGGGATAATGACCACATACAGGTGACATGTGACTTGGTGATTTCCAACATGGCTGATATGCTTAAATGTTGACAACAGTGGATCCAGGCAAAATGTTCAGTGAACAGTCTTTCCATGAGTGAGGTAATCAGACCTCTAAGACACAAGTTTCAAGATAAACTATTTGGAACCATTGAATTGCACTGGATATATTAATAACTCATCTCAGATCATTTCAGTTTCATCCTAATATTGAGAAATTTACATTTTATCAATTACAAAATCTAATAATAAAACGAGCAAAAAGCAAGTTGGCTTTTTAGCTCTGCTGAGACTTTAGCTCGCAGAGCTTTAGGAGGGGAAAATGTCTCTCTGTCCGTCTGTCCGTCCGTCTGTCAACATTTCTTTAAAAATCTTCTCCTCCAAAACTACCAGTACTACATCTTTCATATTTTATATAGAGGTAGATATATAGTTGAAGTTTCAGATTCCTTCAAATCTTAGTGATGTCACCATTGACCTTAGTGCAGTGACTTTGAGGTCACAAGTTTTGTACTGAGCATATCTCAGCAACCACTTATTACAGGATATTAAAACTTGGTATGCAGAAATGTTGTATGTTAAAGTTGTGCCTTGTCATACAATTTTAGTCATGTGACCTTTGACCTTGACACATTGACCTTGAATTAAAAATTTGTGAACATGCCACATCACAACCATCAGAAGTGAATAAAAAACACTTCATATCTGTTATATACTAACACTATGTTTAAAAATCTTCTCCAAAACTACCAGTAATATTTGTTTCATATTTAATACAGAGGTAGATAGAGAGTTGAAGATTCAGATTCCTTCAAATCTTAGTGATGTCACCATTGACCTTAATGCAGTGACCTTGATGTCACAAATTTTGTAAGGAGTATATCTCAGCAACTACTTATAAGAAGAAATTAAAACTTGGTATACAGAAATGTCTAAGGTCATAGCCGTGCCTCATCATACTTTCTTAGTCATGTGACCTTTGACCTTGACACATTGACCTTGAATTCAAAATTTGTGAACATTCCACATCATAACCATTAGAAGTGAATAAAAAGCACTTCATATCTGTTATATACCAACACTATTTTATACAGGGCTAGATAGAGAGTTGAAGATTTAGATTCCTTCAATTCTCAGTGATGTCACCATTGACCTTAGTGCAGTGACCTTGATGTCACAAATATTGTAAGGAGCATATCTCAGCAACCACTTACAAGAAGAAATTAAATCTTGGTATACAGGAATGTCTTAGGTCATAGCCGTGCCTCGTCATACTTTCTTAGTCATGTGACCTTTGACCTTGATACATTGACCTTGAATTCAAAATTTGTGAACATGCAACATCTCAAGCATTAAAAGTGAATAAAATCTAGTTCATATCTGCTATATATCAACACTCTTTTAAACACCATATACATTTTATACAGATTTGACCCTTGACCTTGATTCTGTGACTTTGACCTTTGTATTATTGTGCAGGCCATAATAGCTCATGAACGATGAACTGGAAATACTAAATATCTGTTATGTATCAACACTATGTTTAAAAATCTTCTCCAAAACTACCAGTAATATATGTTTCAAGTTTTATACAGAGGTAGATATTGAGGTGAAGGTTCAGATTCCTTCAAATCTTAGTGATGTCACCAATGACCTTAGTGCAGTGACCTCGTGGTCACAAATTTTGTACGGAGCATATCTTAGCAACCACTTATTAGAGGAAATTAAAACTTGGTATACAGAAATGTCTTAGGTCATAGCTGTGCCTCATTATAATTTCTTAGTCATGTGACCTTTGACCTTAACACATTGACCTTCAATACAAAATTTGTATACTTGCAAAATCTCACAACCATCAAAAGTGAATAAACATATATCAATGGCCTTTGAGCTATGCATATCATTGCTTTTTTGTAATGTTTTTGAACATTTCTTCCTAAATGATCATTTAAATCCTTTTCAAGAGCAGAATTGAGCAGATAGTGATTTTGACCAATCAAAATGCATGTTACATATCAAATTTGGCCCCAACTTGTTATCTTGATTCTCATTGGCTATGTTATTCAAAATGGCAGCCCCCTTGACAACTTAGTGATAGCTATTTACATACATATATAAAAAAAGCATGAACATGATCAGAGAGGAAGGGTGACGAGATTTGAAAAGAAAAAAAAAAGTTGCTATACAATTCACAACCCTTCTGCTGTTCTTTGAACTGAGCATGTGCAGAACATGAACTTCCTGCTTACTGGCCGCCATATTGAATTTAAGTCGTTGAACAAAACAGAGAATATTTCGAATGCACATTCAATGGGGAAATGTTCGACATTAAAACATTTTTGTATGTCCTGTTGAGAAAACAAACTATTATTCATAGTTTGCATGTATTATTAATGTCTCTTGGTGATTATTTTACTTGAAAACACAGTTTAAAGCCTTGTTTACATGGGCGAAAATATGTATAATTGACCGCAACAAACATTACTCCCGGAAGTGGTGAAAAGAAGGTGCTCTCTAGCGTTTGAGCGATAATAGGTGAAAGATCGGCGAACTGTATATTATAACAAAACATACCGAGTCGGGAAGCTGGGTGAGCGGATTCAGTGAGTTGGTGATTGCGGACGGATACCCTGAGCCGAAGGCGAAGGGTATCCGTCCGCCATCACCAACGAACTGAATCCGCGGTCACAGCTGACCGACGAGTGTATGTTTTGTTTTTATACCTCAGACAACTACTGTATTTTTTAAAAATGAAACATGAAACAAGATATTTATCGTTACAAACATTTGTAAACAAAGCGCACCTCATTTGACCCCGTCACGTGACCCGAAAATGGCGCGTACAGCCATAGACTGGTTGCCGCCGTCTGTGTTTAAACACGATGTTCTTGACACTCGATGGGGGACCAGTCTAAAGATGGCCGACGCAAACTAATCAATATTTTACAAATAATCGGCATGCGCGTATTCATTCGAAATCGCATCAATACGCGCATCACTGAGGTATAAGATGTTTTGGCTGCGACAAAATTCGCCACTGATAGGAGTGTGTGATCTCGCTGTTCCGTCACCACGTTGCCTGCCCTCTGGTGGAAATGACACTAAACTAATCTCCACTTCACTTTTGTTTTGCAAGTTTATGTGAAGGGTTGCGCTTTTAACATATTATGAATGGCACAGTTATCACTTATTTTTGTCAGAATTACATTAGAAATGAAAATTACCTCCAATATGCCTATATTTCTGTATTAGAGCTTTGTTTTCAACCATCGGTAAATTGACCTATTTATTGACCTACTTATTGAGGCCCTGCAAGGTTTTGTACAAAGGGGTCTATATGGGTGAAATGCAGATATTTTCATAAGAGATAGCTGCATAACTGAGAGATAGCTGCATAACTGAGAGATAGCTGCACAAATAAGAGATAGCTGCATAAATCAGAGATAGCTGCATAAATAAGAGATAGCTGCATAAATAAGAGATAGCTGCATAAATAAGAGATAGCTGCATAGCTGCACAAATAAGAGATAGCTGCATAAATAAGAGATAGCTGCATGAATAAGAGATAGCTGCATAACTGAGAGATAGCTGTATTGAGACATGAAAAATAGCTGCACAAATAAGAGATAGCTGCATAAATAAGAGATAGCCACATAAATAAGAGATAACTGCATAAATAATAGATAGCTGCATAAATAAGAGATAGCTGCATGAATAAGAGATAGCTGCATAAATAAGAGATAGCTGCATAAATAAGAGATAGCTGCATAAATAAGAGATAGCTGCATAAATAAGAGATAGCTGCATAACTGAGAGATAGCTGTATTGAGACATGAAAAATAGCTGCATAAATAAGAGATAGCTGCATAAATAAGAGATAGCTGCATAAATAAGAGATAACTGCATAAATAAGAGATAGCTGCATAAATAAGAGATAGCCGCATAAATAAGAGATAGCTGCATGAATAAGAGATAGCTGCACAAATAAGAGATAGCTGCATAATTGGGAGATAGCTGTATAAATAAGAGATAGCTGCATAACTGAGAGATAGCTGTATTGAGACATGAAAAGTAGCTGCACAAATAAGAGATAGCTGCATAAATAAGAGATAGCTGCATAAATAAGAGATATCTGCATAAATAAGAGATAACTGCATAAATAAGAGATAGCTGCATAAATAAGAGAAAGCTGTATAAATAAGAGATAGCTGTGGGAGAGACAGCTGCACATGGTGAGAGATAGCTGCACATGGTGAGAGATAGCTGCACATGGTGAGAGATAGCTGCACATGGTGAGAGATAGCTGCACATGGGGAGAGATAACTGCACATGGGGAGAGACAGCTGCACATGGGGAGAGATATCTGCACATGGGGAGAGATAGCTGCACATAGGGAGAGATAGCTGCACATGGTAAGAGATAGCTGCACATGGGGAGACAGCTGCACATGGGGAGAGAAAGCTGCACATGGGAAGAGATAGCTGCACATGGGGAGAGATAGCTGCACATGGTGAGAGATAGCTGCACATGGGGAGAGATAGCTGCACATGGGGAGAGATAGCTGCACATGGGGAGAGATAGCTGCACAGTTTGAGAGATAGCTGCACATGGGGAGAGATAGCTGCACATGGTGAGAGATAGCTGCACATGGGGAGAGATAGTTACAACAGTGAGAGACAACTGCACAACTAAATGACAGCTGCACACGTGGTAGTTGCACAAGTGAGAGACAGCTGCACATGTGAGAGATAGCTGCACATGGGAAGAGATAGCTGCACATGGGGAGAGATAGCTGCACATGGTGAGGGATAGCTGCACATGGGGAGAGATAGCTGCACATGGGGAGAGATAGCTGCATATCGCAAGAGATGGTTGCACATGGGGAGAGACAGCTGCACATGGTGAGAGATAGCTGCACATGGTAAGAGATAGCTGCACATGGGGAGAGATAGCTGCACATGGGGAGAGATAGCTGCAGAGTTTGAGAGATAGCTGCACATGGGGAGAGATAGCTGCACAGTTTGAGAGATAGCTGAACATGGTGAGAGATAGCTGCACATGGTGAGAGATAGCTGCACATGGGGAGAGATAGTTACAACAGTGAGATACAACTGCACAACTGAATGACAGCTGCACATGTGGTAGTTGCACAAGTGAGAGACAGCTGCACATGTGAGAGATAGCTGCACATGGTGAGGGATAGCTGCACATGGGGAGATAGCTGCACATGGTGAGAGATAGCTGCACATGGTTAGAGATAGTTACAACAGTGAGAGACAACTGCACAACTGAATGACAGCTGCACACGTGGTAGTTGCACAAGTGAGAGACAGCTGCACATGTGAGAGATAGCTGTATAGGTGAGGGATGGCTGCATAAGTGAGAGATAGCTGCACAATTGAGAGACAGCTGCACAGGTGAGGGATAGCTACAACAGTGAGGGACAGCATCACTTCCCAGCCGAAGGCACTTGTACATTTTTGAAAAAATCACAAATTTTGTGTATGAAATATTGCATTGGTAACATGATAATGATTTGTAAAATATTAATGAATATCTCATAAAAACTGAATTGGGATCTTGTATGGAAAATCATAACCTGATTGCTTATTGCACTTTATCTCAGTTCATGTGTTTTTATTCAAGTCAGCAGAGCTATCAACCCATGGGGTTATGTTTATGGTTTCCTTTTTCTTTACCTTTGCATAGGCTACATCTATCTTCTTCAATATAACAAGTGCCTTCGGCTGGGAAATGATGCTGTCCCTCAGTGTTGTAGCTATCCCTCACCTGTGCAGCTGTCTCTCAATTGTGCAGCTATCTCTCACCTATGCAGCCATCCCTCACCTATACAGCTATCTCTCACCATGTGCAGCTATCTCTCCCCATGCGCAGCTATCTCTCAAACTGTGCAGCTATCTCTCCCCATGTGCAGCTATCTCTCCCCATGTGCAGCTATCTCTCACCATGTGCAGCTATCTCTCAAACTGTGCAGCTGTCTCTCCCCATGTGCAGCTATCTCTCACCATGTGCAGCTATCTCTCATCATGTGCAGCTATCACCATGTGCAGCTATCTCTCACCATGTGCAGCTATCTCTCACCATGTGCAGCTATCACCATGTGCAGCTATCTCTCACCATGTGCAGCTGTCTCTCACTTGCGCAACTACCATGTGTGCAGCTGTCATTCAGTTGTGCAGTTGTCTCACTGTTGTAACTATCTCTCCCCATGTGCAGCTATCTCTCCCCATGTGCAGTTATCTCTCACCATGTGCAGCTATCTCTCACCATGTGCAGCTATCTCTCACCATGTGTAGCTATCTCTCACCATGTGCAGCTGTCTCACCATGTGCAGCTGTCTCTCCCACAGCTATCTCTTATTTATACAGCTATCTCTTATTTATGCAGCTATCTCTTATTTATGCAGTTATCTCTTATGTATGCAGCTATCGCTAATTTATGCAGCTATCTCTTATTTATGCAGCTATCTCTTATTTGTGCAGCTACTTTTCATGTCTCAATACAGCTATCTCTCAGTTATGCAGCTATCTCTTATTTATACAGCTATCTCCCAATTATGCAGCTATCTCTTATTCATGCACAGCTATCTCTTATTTATGCAGCTATCTCTTATTTATGCAGCTATCTCTTATTTATGCAGCTATCTCTTATTTATGCAGCTATCTCTTATTTATGCAGCTATCTCTTATTTATGCAGCTATCTCTTATTTATGCAGCTACCTCTTAACTATGCAGCTATATCTTATTTATGCAGTTATCTCTTATTTATACAGCTATCTCTTATTTATGCAGCTATCTCTTATTTATGCAGTTATCTCTTATTTGTGCAGCTATCTCTCGGTTATGCAGCTATCTCTCAGTTATGCAGCTATCTCTTATAAAAATATCTGCATTTCACCCATATAGACCCATTTGTACAAAACCTTGCTGGGCCTCAATAAGTAGGTCAATAAATAGGTCAACCTTGCAGGGCCTCAATAAGTAGGTCAATAAATAGGTCAATTTACCGATGGTTGAAAACAAAGCTCTAATACAGAAATATAGGCAATTTGTGGGTAAAATGTCACATCTAACATGATTCTGACAAAAAATAAGTGATAATTGTGCCATTCATAATATGCTAAAAGAGCAACCCTTCACATAAACTTGCAAAACAAAAGTGAAGTGGGGATTAGTTCAGCGTCACTTCCACTAGAGGGCAGGCTACGTGGTGACGGAACAGCGAGATCACCACACTCTTTTCAGTGGCGAATTTAATTGCAGCCTATACCTCACACAGCAACTTTTTTTTTTTTTTTTCAAATCTCGTCACCCTTCCTCTCTGATCACGTTCATGCTTTTTTTATATATGTATGTAACTATATAACTATATTTTGCAAAAAGAAAAATTCTATGCTGTTGAAACTTTGAAGTAAAAGCTCTTCTTTAGAGACATAAAATGGGTTAAAATCAACATTGGGTGCAAGTTCTCAATGAAATGTCAGATTTATGTACAGTGCAATGTTATTTATTCCAAAACAATATTTAAAATCTTCAAATGTGGATTAGTGTTTTAAAGGTCTAGTCCTTTTTTCTAGTGTTTCATCTTGTTCATACTGTACTCTCCAAGATCAGCCAAAAATGCTTGTACTCACACGTGCAAAGGTCTAATGCCTTTGGTGTCAGTGATTTGTGTGGAAAAGACCTGGCGGGAAAATATTTGAGATCAATTCTAGGGTTCTCCAATCACCAATCAGCAAGGCTTTGCTTTTGGTGATTGGAGAACACTAACGCTAGATCAATTATGGGTCGGGCACCTGTCGATTGCTTTACACGCATGCGTCGGCTACCTAGCAACCAAGTGCTCTCATTCCTGCACACGCCAGTCGTTCACTTGGAAGTTTTCGTTCATCAACATCAACATCTAAATAATAATGGTAAGTCCGTTTAAAGTATACGTGTATTTTTTCTCTATTATGTTAAATCTATTAATTTTAGAATAAGTAGTCTTGGTGATAACTTAAATTTCACCAACCGTGCTTTCATAACACGGCCGTGCACGGGAAAGTGTTTCAAAACTTTTGTTTGGGATTCGCATTGAACTGGCACCTTTCATGTCAGGACTGGTTTGAATTTGACTGAGAGCAATACTCAAGTTTGCCTTAATAGTTACAGATTTGATTTGAAATTCATTTTCGAATAACAAAACTTTGGACTGGGATTCGTTCTTAAACTAATTTCTCTCCATAATACAAGACAAGTATTATCTAAAAGCAATATTACTCTCAGGTCTTGTCAACATTTTCCCAGATATGTGTTTGGATTCTCTCAAACTGGATGTTGAAAATCAGGAAATAATTACTTTTACTTTTTAGATATAAGTATTTTAAATATTTATGTTAATATCTTTAAGAAATAAAGCTTTTTGCAGCAAATAAAATTCAAAATTGAAGTGGTTGCCAGGGAAAACTTTAAATATTAAAACAAAACAATACTGTATATGTATCAACAAGAATCAAAAGATGCTTTGTGGTTGAGATAGCTATGTAGATTAACATGCTAGAAACAAGTTTCAGCAATGCTGACTCTATCAGCCCAGGTTATGCAGTGAGAGAGAAATATTTATTTCTCATTATATCTGTCTGCCAAACTCTGAAACTATATTGGGTGGATTTCTTAGCTATCCACACTCATAGTCAGAGGTAGGTATAGTCCGGAGATGAATCTTACATATTTTCCATAAGGGTCAGGATTTCAAAAAATTGTTCAGTTTTAAAAAAAAAGACTGGGCCAATCAATGAAATATTTCCAACATGCTCAGATACCTGGAACATCCAGTTCATTATTCTGGAAATGTAAATATAGCCTTTCAGTTTGAGACCTCTTTTCAAATGCGATACAGCCATATTGGAGACATGATTTGTGCCATATCAAAAATACAAAAAAACATCAGTTACAAAACAATTTGCCATCATTTTCAGAAAAAAAGTCAAGAACATTACCAAAAAGCAAGGTTCAACAGAGCTCTTAGTCCTTTGCCATTTAACATTTATCAGTGTTTAGAATACAATTATCATGATACCAAGACCTTCATACTTCTGAATTATGGTAAAGTTTATATTTCTGAATAATATGTTGACTTGTTTGATTCAGTCTGGTGAAGTAGAAGAAACCATCAAGAGGATCTGTGGCTACCCTGGTGTCACAGGCTGCATGGTAATCAACAGTGAGGGTAGGTTACACACATTTTGTGTTTGCTTGATACCAGAGCCTGAAATATGGTTTAAAATGTTTCTTCTCATATAAGCCTGTTTCGTTCAGTCAATAGGACAATAGTAGAAAAAACCTCATAAGTAGCTGTGTTGGCCAAAAAATGTTTGTTGTGGCCAACAAGGTAAACACAATTTTCTAATTTTCTGCACACTATATATTTCTCCTGTTTTAAGAAACAGTTAAGATGAATTAAAATTCATGGATTTTCAGGAATCCCAATCAGAACAACGATGGACAACTCTACAACAGTTCAGTATGCCGGACTTATCCACCAACTCACAGCAAGAGCAAGAAGCACGGTTAGAGACATTGACCCACAGAATGACCTACAGTTCCTCAGAGTACGCACAAGGAAAGGCGAGATCATGGTTGCTCCTGGTAAACATTTTTTAACTTATGTTCCCCATAACATCTTTTTCACCTTTCCCTTTTCACCTTTCCTTTTTCACCAGTATTTATTCCTGTCTTTTTGTAGTGTTAAGGGTGTACCTAAGATGCTATTTATTCATGCATTGCTTCTGGCCTGTCCAAATCTATTGCAAACTTTTACACTAATGAATTAATTATGGTTAATGTATTGTCTAAAGGCACTTATTCAGAGTTACTAATGATGTGTTACCTCCTCGTTGTGTATAAATCTCACAGAAGCATTAATGTTAACATCATCTTTTATTCCAATTGAGCATCATGACTTACTGATTCCTCTTGGCGTTATCCTTTTGTTGAAGAAAAGTTAAATAATGAATACACTCTATAACCATTGCCTTCCTTGCATTCACTCATTTCCTGCGGGAATAGCATTCATGACTTGTCCAGGTCTAATTAAACAAGGCCCAACTTACACTTTGGCACTAAGCAGCTCTGGCAATCAGCAGGGACTTGGCTTACACATGTATCAGTATCCGGAGCAATTCATCTACTATTACACACTCTAGCAACATTAACACAGACAACCATACAATTTTATAAACAGGGCCACTTTGGCAGAATTTGATTTTAATTTCATTGTTGAAGGCTGCAATTTTTTGGGGGTTCGGTGCAATATCATTCTCTTGTTGTCTATTCAATTGTATATGATTCTATTTTTCCGTTGTTATTAATTATGGATATCTTTTAATAAATTAGCTGTTTCAGTTAGTTAAATTTCCCTGCTCTTAATGGCCATGATACTCAGACTCAACAAACATGATACTGTCCATTCCAAGACTTTTTCTCGTATCAGTTCCTGGTCAGTGTCTCGATTGGCCACTGATCATAGGTGGGTACGGATGTAATGCGGAGTATAAATATACCGGTGCAATTCTCTATCAGGAATTATTAGATAACATGATTTAAGATTGAGTATCTGTAAATTTTTACTATTCCACACACAAAAATAGGTATAAAATGTAACTTGTCCAAAGTAAATTGAACACTTGAGTTCCTTGGTGATAATAACATGTGTTATACTTTAATACTTTTATTTTGGAAATGGAGAATGACATGATTATTTATTCAGGTTGTGTTATTTTATTTATTTATTTTTTATTTATTTTTTTTTAATTCGTGATTTTAAACTATATTGGATATAATTAGGAATAATTGTTGAAAGAAACTAAGGTAAACCAATCAATGGATCAGATTCAAATTAATTAATAGCACTTTTAAAAAAGCCCTTGAGCTGATTATGCCAATTTAGTCCAGAAAGTTTATTGAGAATTATATACACATGTCCTTCAGAACAACCCCTTGTTGAATCTCAGAAATGATCCACGTTTAGACTTGAGCAGTGATTGCATGATTCCTTTATTCTTGGTTATCTGTTTGGAAGTGTATGGTTTGAATTCACCAGCTTTCACACGTCAAGGATGGTCTTCAAATCAGCAGTTACATTTATATTAGATGTGCACCATGGCATGACACTCTACAATTTACAGGAGACTTCACATCAGGAAAGCAGTTCTTGCTGTATTGATGATCAATAATTCAAGACAGAGTCGGTTCTACAACTTGCCAAGCTTCACCAATTTCACCTCTCTTATATATCCCAATGAAAACTTTGGTGCTCAGACAAATGCATCATTAGACATTTGCCAAATTCTGTATTCTTCTAATTATGTGCAATTTAATATCATAAACATTCATCAACATTCTCAATTTTTGTCACCAAATTTCAACAAATATCAACATTATGATACAATATATTTTAAGAGAATATATTTAAGAGAAATTCATAACTGCCAAATAACAAATGATTTTAAGAGTGATTTTAAAAAACCTAATCCCCTATTTTTAGTGATTGTTTCTCTTCAAATAATAAAGATTTTTATTGGGTAACATTTTTTTTGTAATTACCCAATCTGAGCATTTTATATGTAAAGCAGTTTTGGTTAATAATCTTGTTTGCCCAAATGAGAAAATGTCTTGTCTAAGGGAATTGGAAAAACTTTATTTTTATGTATCCTCATATTGAAAACCTATTACTTTTATTTGAGAGAATTCACAATTTTTCACTCATTTCTTATTGCATATATAAACTATTTATAACACAACGTTAACAAAACCTGTAGTCCAGTTTCTTAATATGACAGGGAGGTGGCCATGATTAATATAGTCTTTGCTTATTTCTACAGAAAATGGCTGCCTTTTTGTTGGACTTCAAAGTATTGAAAAATAAATACTCCCTGTGTGAAGGTGATATATACAAGTACATACCTTTCCTTCCCAAGGCTCAAGGCTTTGTCTAGTCACAGAATGAAATAACAAATAATTTCTTGTGTTTAAGTGATTATTTTGATTTGATTTGATTTATTTAAAAGCCTTCTTCTGTCAAGTTAATTCTTACTTTAATATTAGATATCAGCCCCCAAAGAACACCCCATAACAATATATTTGTCTTTCTATTGTAATAGTTTTGATTTATTAAGTGTTCTTCTCTCTGTTTTCTACAATCTGTAACAATGTGAAATACATCAGGTTTATTTTTAACACTTCTATTTATGGAATTTAACTATCCAGAAACAAAAATATTGCATTTCAACAATATTTCACAAGAAATTGAAAAGAATCTGACCTTTTATCAATTCACCCAAACCTCACTATATATATAAGTTCACTCATGGATAAGGAAAACATCAACACAAAAGCAAATTATTTTGCCATATGGAAAGGTTTTGAGCTGAAATGTCACTTCTTGCATTAAGAAAATATTTTTCACATTTCAGTTTAATAATTAGGGATTTATTTAGTGAGGCTCTGGGCTGTTAGGGAGAACTTTAAGGAAAAGGACATCACTGTTGGTTATGATAGGCATTTTAACTTAGGCATGTTGCAATATTTTTTTAGACCTATTAATTCACAAAACTGTGATTACAGCCCATTGCTTCGTTTCACCTGATTAATCCCTGAGTTCCTTGCTTGCTTCTTCCCAGCGTTTATGTGTGGCAGTTTGCTTCTTTTCCTCACTGTAATGCCTTGTAAATGTTTATCTATTGCAGCTTGTAGATTGAATTTTTTGTACTTATGATGTTACGTGCTGCGATGTTTGTTGTTTGTAGTTACTATTAAGCGTTAAGGAAGTGACAGGAAAAAGATGGCTGGGATTATTTATCAGCATGCATGAAATTTTCATTATTCTTTGCCGTATTGTGTGTTTACTTTAGAAAATAAGTGAGGAGAGTGAAAAATGACAATTTGTTTGAGCTGGTTGCGGCAATCATTACACAATAATTGGATTTTAATCCTCACATATTATATCATATTGAATTTAATTGTGTACTGACTTGGATGGCAGGAAAGCAATTTTAAATGTGCACCTTAAAAATATATACCATTTGAACACAAGGTATTATTAGTGTACAGAATACTAAATACATTAGAGTCTTCTGTATTCATTGTATATTGATATCACTATTTTAATTTATATATTATATTTAGAAAAGAATTAAGGTAATATTTGTGTATGTTTCAGATCGTGAGTACAGTCTGTTAGTGCTGCAGAGTCCTATCGTCATGTAATATTGCTGCTACGCTGCCTCACTTCATGGTCCATGGCATTCCTCAACACATTCCTGACGAGCTCTTAAAACCTTGCTGCAAAGTAGTTCACCGCAGTTTACAGTTACATGTAATAATAATACATTGGAGAAAATTGCAACAGTGAACAAGAGCATTAAATATCAATTATTTTGAGAATGTGACATCATAATTCATTAATTTGATTTAAAAATAGTTCCCACATACAATAGTTCCTGCAACAATAAATCCAGCATACATTCACAACAGCTTGGTAGAATTGAATACAAGACTTGCAATTTTTCCTGGACTTTTTATGTTAAGTTGGCTTAAATAAGGCCAGGAAAAGAGAGTTTTGTTTCTCATAATTTTTTTTAAGAATGTGTTTTCTGGGAGGTGTTTTTCCTTTTTTTTCAAATTCTTCAGGTGGTGATGAGAAACAAGACCTTTTATTTTTGGCCCAACAACTTGTACCAGGATGATAAATTCCTGTGATATATGCATGGTGTTGCATACAGCCTGGCATAATAAAAGCATTGCAAATCATAACATCAAGTCAGAAAGGTATACCTTGTTACATAAAATATGGTCAAAATCAGATAGCATTTGAAAGTGGCCTATGGGCCATTTTTTATGAGGAATTTTTTTTTTAAACTCGAAGACTATAAATTCTTATAGTGTGTATTTTTATTGAATCACTTGAAGTAAGATCCATAAATACAATAAAGTATTAATTTGTGATCAAGCACTTGTCAATAGGATTGCATTATATCTTAAAGATATACCAGTGGGCCATGTTTGGAAAATATTCTAATAGTATATGAAATATTCGTGAAATTGTCATGAAATTTTGAAATGAACTTAATATGTGAAGACATCAGGATAGTCGGTTCACTTGCCATTCTGCAAGAATATTTATGATGAAGCAAATAAAATGTTATTTGTAACTTGTATATTTTTTGTGTGTATTTAATGTGTCTCCTTATGGTGTGTTATAGTTGTAAATAGTTCATGTAAGATCTGTCTCAATTCATATGATATGCTGTTCCAAAAATTTGGAAATAATTATCCATGCAATAACTTGCTCAAACTATCTGACATGAATATTACTGCAGTGTTTTGTCAGGACAGTTTCTATGTTTCTACAAATTTAATATCTGTCAATTAAATAACCGAAAAGGTACCCACTGGAAATTGATTGATGTCTTGTTACAAAATTGTGTTATCAATAAAAATAGAAATATACCAAAACTTATTTTGTATACTCTTTATTGAGGTACTGTCTGTTCGTTATGTAGTCATTACCTTGTTTGTTGAGTAGTTCATCATCTTCTTTCTATAGTTATGGGTGATATTTACTTCCTCTGTCTGAGTATATATCAGGTTATTGATCAGAGTGACCAAATCTATAACTACATATTAGATGTTTTGGAGCAGTTGTGTAACAATATTTGGCTTAATGGAATTATTTGATATTTTATTTTGACAAAATTAATATTGGGTAAATACATTTATTTATCATTTAAAACGCAATTAAAATCGATCCATGTGTGAACGCTGATAATTGGTATCAGTGAAATTTTACTAATTTTCACACCACTGAAAGGGAAGACATCAAAGGCAAAATTGAATTGTGCGATATTATTAAATGATAAATTTAATTTTAATAGAAATAGAATTACGACATGCATATGTGATTTACGCAACACAAGATCGACATTGTTGAAGGTGGGAGAGGCTCTTGTTTTTGGCGCGAAAACATGGAGAAATTCTCGACCTGCGAAGCTTAATTTGCGAAGTACATATCACTCCAAAATTCTGTGTTATAATACCCACCACTAATTGCAATTGAGCTGAATGTTGTGTCTCACATGTTATCTTGTAATTCCACTGTCTTTCAAAATGTTAAAAGTGTTTATTTGTTTTCACGGCACAAGTGATGTGCCGGAAGCCATGATGACTAAGGTAGTTACTATCACATGTTGCCAGAGAGTGAATGTCCCCAGCCCCTCTCTGTCTCAGTCTTATATATTAACTATTAACCTATATAAAAGTAGTGATGGACGTAGAAGTTGCCGTAAATGTAGACTACACTGACTGGAATATATTCTACATTTGAAAAATTTCAATTCTATGTTTATTTATGCAGTTGAGATGTCCACCAGTCTGGTCTGTGACACTGACAGCCAGGTCTGAGATCTGCAGGCCCCTCAGAAGAACATATATCTCCAAAATTATGTGTTGTAATACCCACCACTAATTGCACTATAGCTGAATGTTGTGTTTCACATGTCATCTTGTAATTCCACTGTCTTTCAAAATTTTAAATGTGTTTATTTGTTTTCATGCACAAGAGAAAGTCCCAACCACTCTCTTGGTATTAACCTATATAAATGTAAGTGATATCGCCCTGGCTGCCTGTGGTAGAGGTCGAGAGACATGTGTGACCTAATTCCCAAACCTTAACCCTGTATCTGCCCCCTGCAGTGTTGAAATTCAAAACTGCTATAAATTTGTCACATGTACACTGACACAACACTGCAACCAGGGGCGGATCCAGGATTTTTTAAGCCGGGGGAGGGGGCGCTCAAATGTGCTAAAGTAAGTGGCTCCAGTCCCATAAAGTAAGGGGCTCCAGTCCCATAAAGTAAGGGGCTCCAGTCCCATAAAGTAAGGGGCTCCAGTTCCCAAAAGCTCCCTAGCCACAGACCCCTCCTGGATCCGCCACTGGCTACACATGTGGGCTGTGTGACGTAAGAAAGTTACACATTGGCCCTTATCGCCTCCGTTCACTTATAGTATACTAGGTCTCTCAGAACAGAGCCTTTCTTATAACATAGACTTCATTCTTGGTCTTAGACCCTGTATACAAAAAGTCTTGTTTCTGGTTATGGCACAAATCCGATTTTTTGTTACAGATATTTGTTTACCAGCCAGGCTAATCAACTTGTGTCTGGGTCACATCTTATCTTCACATAATTATGGGAAAAGTGACTTTGCTCCAAAAGGACTTTTACTAAACCGTTTATTATAACCTCTGTTATTGCGACCACTAAAATTGTAAATTAATGAACTGATTCTGATCTTGTCATTTCATATCTATATACTTTTATTTCACAGTTGAGTTTCTTCATCTTTCACTCCAACACAGCAAGAAAGGATAATGAGCAAACAAAAAAGGTTTCTTTGAAAAATAAAATAAAAATAAGGTGTTGATGCATTCAGGCCTTTAAGAATA
This sequence comes from Amphiduros pacificus, assembly GCA_949316495.1. NCBI lineage: Eukaryota > Metazoa > Annelida > Polychaeta > Phyllodocida > Hesionidae > Amphiduros > Amphiduros pacificus. The sequence continues at coordinate 48,083,056 of OX439001.1, read as the reverse complement.
AAGTTCATTGCAAGATTAAAGTATACAAGTGATATTCTTGAAGTTGAAAACTGAGAGAAGGACCTATTTTCTCTACTGGCCCATTTCTTGCACACATGTAGACGAGAGTTTCCTGTTTGATTCCTACCACATGCATTCAGTATTTCTACCATGCCAACCCTGAGCATGTCAGATAAACTGATCGAAAAATCCATGATCGAAATATATAAATATATTACATATTTGGTTATTGCTTGAAACTCATAGAAAATGTCTATAGATGGCACTACAGTATAGTAAATTTTTCAAATATTTATCCCCATAATAGTGTACAGATGTCAGATGTGTATGTACATGGGAAATTATATTAAAATGCTTTGGCACAGTTGTATTTCTGGTAATAGCGGGTTTTCAATCTAAAACCAAGGTCATGAAAGCTCTTTTTTCAGGTGAATATATTAAATAGAATGCAGAATGTTCCAATTGTAAACCATGTTGTAAATGTTGTTAATATAAACTTCTGAAAACCAGATGCTTTTCTGCCTGCATTATTTTGGACTAACTCGAAATAAACTGGGATAATTATCAACAATGGGTGGCACCTACATTTTAAAGATCTGATCCATTTTTCTTCAATTCAGTCAAATGTTTATTTCCTGCATCAGCATTTCAGAATGTTTACCCCCAAAAATGGAAATTATTTTTTACATTCCCTCAGTACTCAAGATTTTATGAAATTAATCTTGCCTTTATAGTTGAGGGAGTTTATCGGTCTGGTCAGTGTATCATTTAATCTGAGCTGGTTTATAATTAAAATAATAGAAAATATGTGACAGACTACATTCATACCTACACATATTTTTATGATATGAGATAGCATTAAATTAGTTCATTTCAATGGAGTATGTAGATTTAAGTAAAACTGGTTTCATACCGATCATGACATTAATGTCATTAACATTCATGAAACCCCAGAGGACACAGGCAATTTTACAGAGGTTTGGGGTATGCTCAAATGATACGTGGCCAGGAAACTGGGATACAAGCAAGCTATCTCACTAAAATCAAACAAATTACACTGACCATTGTTATTGTGTTTTGATGAAAGAGCCAAGTACTGCCTGTACTCTTTTAACCAACACATATATAAAATCATGTGACCTCTATTGTGGTCTGTCGGGGTGTTAGGCCTGTACCATTGGACAGACATTAATGGACAAAGAGGGCTCTGTAAGTCAATTCACTCCATTGTCCCAATCTAAAGGTGCCCCACTGTTAGCAAAACTTTACCAAGCAAGTGTTTGTACATGATCTCTGATCAGTCAAACAAAGTTTGTTGACAAAGTATTCAATGGATGATTTGGATTTTAACAGAATGGCACATCAATTTATGTAGGGGAAATATGATGGGTAATAACTTTTGATCGCAAAGTTTGGGGTATAAATATTTATATTATGCAAGGAAAAGTGCTTGTAAACATCATTTCATGAATGCTTTAAGTGAAATATTATAAAATTGGCTATAATAAGCACATATTTATGTTTTATTTTCGTGTTTTTATATGATATTCCTATTTTCTTTTAATGCCTTACCTTGCTACAAAAGGAAGTTGTGGAGAGGGGATTACTAAAAACGATAAAAAATCCAAAAAAAACAGAATATTATGCAATAAGTTTATTGATGCCATACATAGAATTCCTGATCAAATTGGTACATATGTTTGAGCAGTTTGGCTTTTACACTCAATTCTAAGCTACCTTTATTCACAGTCTCATCTCAATCTGGAAATATTACCATTTGTTTTCATTTATTTAGTGTAATTATCAGGGAATGATGTATATTGCACAGGAATCTACTTAACATGAAAATTACAGTACAAACTTTTCTTGTTTAAATATAGCAGTTATCCTCGGATTTTTGATAAAAATCCAACTCAATGCATCTTGTCCCTTCTATTTTCAATATATTTACAGGAAATCAAAATATATCTTACGTAATTGAAGGTTATGATATTCAATTTCTGCCAGACCTTAACCTGTTCATATTTACAATATTATAACATTTATCAAACAATGGCACATACTTATTTAAAGCAAAAATATAAGCTAATTATTATTATAATTTAGTACAAATAAATACAAAATACCATGTCATGGATATCAATTGTATACTCAACTCGTGGCCTTTGATATTTACCTTATTCACTGATAGTGATAGCTAATGGGTGGGTAAATATAGCAATTAGGGAATCATAAAGAAACAGGGTAATTTGTAGTTGGGAAGTATAGAATAGCATAGTTTGACGAGGTGCAAGATAATCAATGCTGCAATCAAATATAATATATTTGATCATATCCAGTTAAAAAGAATTTCCATGAATAATTTTTACTAATTACAAGGAATATTAACTAATACAATCTGTGCAAATAAATGTCATTTGTCCAAACTAATGATGTCATTTGTCAAAAAAAATGTCATTTGTCAAAAATGATGTCATTGGTCTAAGGTGATGTCACCTATTCATAACGATGTCACCTGTGCAAATGATCTGGTCAGTCTGGTTGACCATTTCAAGGATACTTAGGATGCATTAGGGATCTCTTTTTCCTTGAAATGGTAAACCAAATGTACAATACAGGTTGCACATGTATTTTTATAACATATCCTGGAAAAAGTAGTTCATTTGATTTTAAAGTACAAATGGGAACTTTTGATTCATTTACCATTCCATTGATACTTAGGATGCATTAGTGATCTCTTTCTCATTGGAATGGTAAATGCTCACTCACTCAATAAAATGTCATGGAAATTAATTTTGTTTGGATATAGTCAATCTCTTTACCTTATTAGCAGCGTTCAAATACTAAATTAAAATGAATAGAGCTATTTTAATACCCTGTGTGTCCATACATGCACATAACTAATAGTATCACATGGGACAGACAAGGGGTAAGAATGTTTTCTTGGTGTAATGAACTATGAAAACCATTCAATATAGTATATATGCTGCCTGGCAAGACATGGCCACTTCTATGTAAAAAGTCAAATTCATAAAAAAATTGTTCCAAATATGACATGTCTTTTATTGGATGAGGATATATACTTACGTTATTGGTAGCTTCTTTTATGACCAGGATTGAAGACCATTTTTCAGAAGGAAAAAAACATATTTGACTCTGATATCTCAAAAATACATCTTCAATCCTGGTCATAAAAGAAGCTACCAATAACTTTAGTATATATATCCTCATCCAATAAAAGATATGTTCATCAATTGTAGCTTTATTTCAACATTTCCCTCAATGATATTATGCTCGGTCTGAAATCCTATCATAAATCATTGGTATTCATGCGCATAAACCATGATTTTTACATGGCATTTAATAAATATATTTCCACATTGAAAATAAATGGTTGTGAAACAAAGCATCGTTGGCAGTTGACTAGAGCCTACACATTACAAGAAAAAAAGAAAATCTGTCACTAATTACACCATCAAATCCTAATGTTCCTCAAAGAATACTGCTCTGAGATCTGTCCGCGCTTCCTTACTATGTACAAACAGTGTAATTGTGGCCAGCAGTAACATACAATATAATGCCATATCATATATACATACTTGTAAATGTACATAGTAATTCAAAGCTCCATAAATACTTAAGGCATCTAGAGAAGGAGGATAGTGATATAATGGAGTTTTAGACAGTGGGTTGGTTTCTCATAGACCCAAACTGACGGCAAACCGAGTCCCAAAGAGATCCCAGGAGATTGCGCTTCTTTCGTTTTTTTCTCTTATTTTTCTTCTTGTTTTTCTTGGCATTGATACCATTCTCACAAATGGTAGTCGATTCATGGGCCTCATCTTCAGCAAAGGGTTCTGCTGTTGCAACTGACTCAATCACATCCTGTGGTGGTTCCGGTGTCTGAAAAAATGAATAAATAGATAGCACATGGATAAATAGTAATAAATACAAACTGTCGATCATATTTTTCAATCAAGAATATATGAGAAATGACCTCCTAAAGACACTTTCAAGAACAATTGCTTTCAATTACTTTAAATAGATTTAGTAGTGTATGCTTCAATACCTTTTGTTTAAAAGTATAATTTCAATACAACATTTTTTATATTTCATATAATTCCATAGCTATGAAGGCTTTGAAGATATTTCTAGAAGGTAAAAATGCACATATTGGCAGGCGACATTTATCGTAAAATCTGATTGACATTTTATCAATAAAATCATGGCTTTTGATACCTCGCGGCGCCAATAAGTATGAAAAATGAAAAAAAAAACACTTTTCCCAAAGAAATCAGGCTTATGATGCTATTTGTCATTACTTTTATAACCTTCCTAAGTTTGCAGACCATAGTAGAACACAAATAAAGTGCCTATCCCTATTGCCAGAATTACGATGTATTATTTTCATTTGTAACATGTTCTGGTCAAAAAGCAAAGCTGTCATAAGATTAGGAGTTACAATTTCTAAGGCAGAAGAAATGTTGTTGCCATTTATCAGATACATGCCATTCAAAGCAACACTTAACTTGCATTTATGTGAGACCATCATATATGAACTCCCATTCGTATAAAACGGCCGAGCAGTGGGTATCCCATTAACTTGTAATTGATCCATGAAAAAAATATAATAAATATTTTTTTCGCTATATTAAAAACCAATTTACTGAATTGGTCTTCTTGTATAGATTTCTTCCCACATTCACCACCACTTTGCTTTTCATTACTGTAAGCTTTGCATTCACCTTATCCAGACAATACAGTTCCTATATGTTATCTTACCATAGGCTCCTTGACAACCTCTTCCACTTCCGGGTTAGCAGCCTTCTCAGACTCAAGTCTTTGGTAGGGTGCCGGGAACAATTTCAAGATTATCTTCATTTTGGTCACCTTGGGACGGAATCTTTCATAAACTATCCTGGCAACTAATTCTGCGTCTAAAATGGTAGAAATAACAATATTAATACGCGATTTGACCGGATTTGTATGTCTCAATATTTTTAAGGTCACAGTAATTATGATTTTGTTATTCTTGGAGGAAGATATGCTACCACGAGTCGTTTTTATTGTAGAATATATAGAATGGAATAAACGGAATAAATAGACCTGATATGATGAACACGCCATCCAAAATGTTTAAATACTATCCTGACTATCCGAATAACGTTTAGGCAGAGAAACGAACCAAGTTTAATCAAATGCATTCGATATAAACCGTTAAAGTTGATTTTTTCCAATTATGCATGCTATTTTATTATCTACACATGTATTACATAAATTAAATGCAGGATAATTTGCGTTTATGTCGTCAGAAAGAAGATAACAAACATCTTCTGGGAGTGTAGCAAATATACTGTACATATAGCAATGCTAGAGAGTCGATTAAATCTGATTTATTGCAAGCGTGTAATCTTTCAAGAGTTATTGGTGTGGATTTTGAACTTAAACTACCTTTGATAAAATAAATAGACCACACAAAGATGTTACAACAAATTAAAAGATTTTTTCGCATGTTACACTGAGCATTGCAAACCAAACCGATGATAAATTGAGAAACGAATAAAAGAAGCAAAGAAACATTAAGTATTGGTAAATATGATAATTCGTTCCTGTCATATGCAAAAGAATGGTCCATAACCTATTTCGAACAGAGTAGGGCACTGAGTCTAAGTGACAGGTTTCGTTATAACTTAATTGCTACCATGTGTATTTTCTGTTTGCCTCTTCTTCAAAAATCTCTTCAGTTGCATGCTTTATAATACTGTAGACACGCAGCTCTATGATCTTTATAGGTAAGTGATCAGTTGATCGATGATGCTTTAATTCAATCACACATTGCTCGAAAATTATTTATAACCTGCATATTAAAGAGTAATCTATTGAAATGCTTCTAAACAATGGAAAAAGTGATCATTTCACTTTTTGTATTACTGCGTTTTATATTGAATGAACTGTAAAATAATAATTTCATTGCCTCGGGATGAAGTTGCATGCAATCTGTTCAATCCGGGCATATGACTCACCGTTATTGTATCGTGACCAGACCTGGGCAGGTTGAGGTATTGTGGCTTGGAGAGTCACTGATTTCTCATACTCGGATCTTTGTTCTCTTATATCTTCATTCTCAACATTTTCATTCCTGCAATTGTTATCATTAGTATCGTCCTTGGATTGAAAGGAAATGACTGAATCACTGTCTTTCTCCTCTTTCCTCTCTGAAATGACCTTTTCAGTTTGTCTACTTATGTCTGATCTGAGGGGCTCCTCGCAAATCGAAGATGGCTGCCGCTCTGCTTCCGGTTGGCATTTAGCGTCTGTGTCTATACACTTACTGGCCTGTTTGTGATCATCACCATCATCAGCCTGGTCAGTCAATAGTATGGTATTATCACCTATGACATTTATATTTGGCAAGGACATGATATCAGGCCACGTGCCAGTAAGCAATTTTCCATTTTCTGTACAATAATTTTGTAATTTTTCAGTGTTGATGTCATTCATGCTCATTTTTTTATTGTTTTTGTCTGACTTTTCTTCGTCTTCTTCTTGGTCTTCCTCTTTGATTACCTCTAATGTACCTGCAATAGTGTATATCCAATATCAATATAAAGTCCTGAAAATGGGTAGGTATGCATATCAAAATGAGATACTGGCAAGGATATTGCTCTTATTTTATATTATTATAAAATACATCAAAATATTTACAGATTAAAACAAAATGCCACAATATTATAAACATTTTAAAGAGACTATATTAATAATCTTTGTCCTTGATATTTCTGAATAAGATATGGAAACAAAATGTATTATGGCTATTTGAGAAGAACTCACAGCTTCTACTGAGTGAGAATGAGCCAGACCCACCAGATGGCGACTGCAGGAGAAGTGGAGGTGCATTGTCCCATCCGTACTCATCCAGGGAATCATCTATACCTGATAGAATATCAACAAACCATTAGTGGTGTGGACAATAACTGCTTACATATAAACCATGGATAGTAACTGCACATATAAATATCTACTGCACAATCTATAATAAACCATTAATGGTATGATGGGCACTAACTACATACGTATAAATATCTACTATACAATCTATAACAAACCATTCATGGCATGGACACTAACCGCATACATATAAATATCTATTGCACAATCTATATCTAAAAATGACATATGATTAACATTATTTTGGTAAGAACTATGTGTAAAGCAAATCCATATCGCTGATGAGTTTGTAACAAAAAATAGGGAAATATGTTTGCTTCTCAATATGTTGTGTAATTTATATCACAAGAGTTGATTACTACTGAACAGGTATTGCGCAGTACTCTCTCCTTGCTAATGTTTATGATTGCATGGGAAATGGGAGATGTATAGGAGAACTTGATATACCTGTAGCAGAAGCCATGTTAATAGACCTGATGCTTGTTGAATTGAATTCTATTTCCAGCCCACTTTGATGTGCTGTTTTATTTACATTTGGCAGTTCCCCGCCTCTTTGTGTGTAACATATATGAAATTCTGACTTACACTGAATAGATCTCGGATTACGAGAAAAAAAGACATACTGTTCAGGAGAGGTCATAAATTGCATATTAGTGTAAACAATCATCACCAGGGACATGCAATACACACATGCATGACCTGGGGCTGTGGACTGAGGTGGAACATTGCATGAGGTGGAACATTGCATGTTGTCCTATCCTCCATGGGACGATTGACCTTTACTGTTACTGGCAGAAAGAGGTCCTCCCGCCATGAGGAACTACGCATTAAGTTTCATGACAAAATGTATGTATTTCAGGAAAGAAAAAGTCTGATGGATAAGCCAAAACCTTTAATTTCTGTTAAATGATTGGCTGTTGTGTGTAACTGGAGCAATGCCTGTTAGATCGATAGACTAGTTCTGCCTAATGCTAAACCGCTGCGAGTTTCACAATGTCTATTGCCATTGGATAATTTCACCGTACCTTGGCGTTTCCTCCGCCATGCAAATGATTGTCACGTGACTGAAGATCAGCTGTGAAGAGGCAACCTATAAATGTTTGAGATAAATGGGACAAAATGGCAATAATGGCGAATATCAAATGTCTCTGAGCACAGCTATTGATTTTACCATAAGATGGGCCAAGCATTCTGAGTGGCAGATGACGTCAATCCTGCCACAGGACACTCGGTAACTGACCTTATAAAGTCATACAACTGAACAAATATGACACCTTTTGGTCTTTATTTGGTCTATTCTATTTGAGAAATACCATACACATTACTGGAAGTATTACTGGAATGTAATGATTCTCTTATTTTCAAGCTCATATATACATTTATATATTTCCTTTTAATGAATTTGAATGCGTTGATCAGACATTATCATTTATGTTTTCTTAGTAAAATGTCAGTCAAAATCATCTGGCCTGGATCTGTTTTATTCTGATGCAGAAAAATCGTGTGAATTTAGCGATTTTGTGGTTGGATCGATATTGTATTTTCTCCAATTGTACAGTTGCAACACCTGTACTACAGACAATTGGCATATTCTATGATATTTGAATTTGAGACAGGAACATACCAAATAGTTTGTGACAGGAACCCTTCAAAAGGGAAATTAATTCTATAAAAAGCTTTTGGCTGAATCAGACAAATGAACAAACTGTCAGGGACTGAACCCAAGCTTTGAGTAACAGAACCAGAGCAGTCAAGATGAACCAGCGGAATGATTTGAGCCAGGGAGGTAGCTGAACTAGATGGGTGAGCTGAACTAGATAGGTGAGCTGAACCAGGGAGGTGAGCTGAACCGGAGTGGTGGGCTGTACCATAGCTTTGAGCTGAACTAGATAGGTGAGCTGAACTAGATAGGTGAGCTGAACCAGAGAGGTGAGCTGAACCAGAGAGGTGAGCTGAACCAGAGAGGTGAGCTGAACCAGAGCCAGAGAGGTGAGCTGAACTAGATAGGTGAGCTGAACCAGAGTGGTGAGCTGAACCAGGGTGGTGAGCTGAACCAGAGAGGTGAGCTGAACCAGGGTGGTGAGCTGAACCACAATGGTGGGCTGTACCATAGTTGTGAGTTAAACCAGAGTCAGAGAGGTAAGGTGATGTGAGGTGAGCTGAGTCAAAGAAATGAGCTGAGCCAGAGAGGTAAGCTGAGAATGAGAGGTGCACAGAACGAAAGAGCTGAGCTGTCCCACAGATGACCCTGAATTTGGCCAATGAGGACTTGGATGAGACCACTGGAGGCATGGATCAGAACATCACAACTTTTCAGGTCTAGCCTATCCTTATTTGTCTGGTCTAGCCTCTCATTACTTGTCTGGTAGAGCCTACCAATGTCTGGTACAACCTACCATTGTCTGGTACAACCTACCATTGTCTGGTACAACCTACCATTGTCTGGTACAACCTACCATTGTCTGGTACAACCTACCATTGTCTGGTACAACCTACCAATGTCTGGTACAACCTGTCATTGTCTGGTACAACCTGTCATTGTCTGGTACAACCTATCATTGCCTGGTACAACCTATCATTGTCTGGTACAACCTACCATTGTCTGGTACAACCTACCAATGTCTGGTACAACCTGTCATTGTCTGGTACAACCTATCATTGCCTGGTACAACCTATCATTGTCTGGTACAACCTACCATTGTCTGGTACAACCTACCATTGTCTGGTACAACCTGTCATTGTCTGGTACAACCTATCATTGCCTGGTACAACCTATCATTGTCTGGTACAACCTACCATTGTCTGGTACAACCTACCATTGTCTGGTACAACCTATCATTGTCTGGTACAACCTATCATTGCCTGGTACAACCTATCATTGTCTGGTACAACCTATCATTGTCTGGAACAACCTATCATTGTCTAGTACAACCTATCATTGCCTGGTACAACCTATCATTGTCTGGTACAACCTATCATTGTCTGGAACAACCTATCATTGTCTGGTACAACCTACCATTGTCTGGTACAACCTACCATTGTCTGGTACAACCTATCATTGTCTGGTACAACCTATCATTGCCTGGTACAACCTATCATTGTCTGGTACAACCTATCATTGCCTGGTACAACCTATCATTGCCTGGTACAACCTATCATTGTCTGGTACAACCTATCATTGCCTGGTACAACCTATCATTGTCTGGTACAACCTATCATTACTTGTCTGGTCCAGCCTCTCATTACTTGTCAGGCACAGGCACTGACTTGTCTCTTCAGGCGCCACATTGTCAAGTGTAGAATAACCGCATCAGGTGTAATATTCCCAAGCCGAGAAATGTAATGTAAAAGTTGTCAAAGTACTAAAACAATCCCTCTAATATGGTCACAGTTGGATATTTCTGTTAACTTTTGGTATATCTCCTACTGACTGCAATGGCTGAAAATGTTAACATCAATGTTAAACACGTTCCTTATTCATTTATAAAGAGACATTTGTCATGACCATAATGTAACCTATTCTAGCATATTCTACACCGGGTGCATTTAACTATCGATTTATCTATATTTACAAGCAACCTATTACCATTTGTGTGTCACCCGTTGCGGGGATATGTAGGGTATTATACTGCTCTGGGGATTGACATGCTATCATAATATGGTTGTCTTTATTCTAGCAACAGTCTCTTACACCGGGATAGATGCCTTGCAGACAGGACTGACGTGTGTTCTGCGTCATAATTGCACCGACTCAAATAACATCCGTGTCATTCTTGGAAAGCAATACATCAAATACTTGAGAACATGTTGCCCCTGGCTTTATTCCTGTCATATTTCAATCTGAACTTGTATTAGCTAACACTGGCTGAGAAATATTGCTCTCATTCTCACAAATACTTCACAATTCTATAATCAAGCCTTTATCCACAATTTACCAGTTATCTAGTAAGTGGTGAATATGTACATCATATTATTTCACCCTGATTCAATAAACAGCGGCAAAATGTGTTTAGGTGTAAACACTTTGACAGTGTAAAAAATAGTTTAATGGAACAGCCTTTTGCAGTTTATAATTGTGTTAAATTCAACGCCAGCAATTGAATAATGCGCTGCTGTGGTGATATCCTGCACTAAGGTGAGCTGATGCATCTTGGTTTTCTCATCCATACATACACCAACTACAGGTGACAAACACAGTTCTATACCTCTGACATTTCCCTAAGCCTTCAGCATTGTGGCGGAAGTACCATGCTATAACAAGATATCTGCACTTTGGCAAATTCAGCCATTATGAATATGGGAAATATTATATACCATATTTTACACAATGACGACACCTTTATTGATTAATTACACTTGGGGTTATTGTCTACGATCAAATAGATGAATATGATTCCCTAATATTAGGTCCTTATGACAGAGTAGACTACCTGTAGACTACCTGTTAACACTTCCGAGGATACTAAACCTCTATACACAGCATTAGGGAAAATTAATTGCACCGTTTTGCATAACGTGACAGTTTTACATTATAAAACATCTTCTTGTCCTGGCAGAACCAGATAGAATCGTTATGTATATACTGGAAAAACCACCTGCTATTATCAATATTTTGTATATACTGGCAAAACCACCTGCTAATATCAATATTCTGTATATACTGGAAAAAACCACCTGCTAATATCAATATTCTGTATATACATGAAAAACCACATGCTATTATCAATATTCTGTATATACTGGCAAAACCACATGCTATTATCTTGGAGTAATTATGAATGGAAACGCGACATTGTGGGATCAAAGGGGACAACATAGTTGCCGCCTTGGGCATTGTTATGATGACGCCATATAGGCGCAAGATAATAAATTTTTGACGTAATTCATTTTCAAAGCAATTTTGACTCCACAAATCTATGATTTAGAGCTACACATATTGCGAATGAAATGTTCCCCCTGTTTCATTGATTATAAAGGTATAAATTTTGTTTCTCTGCTCCAAGTTTGGACGATTTTATGAAAAGATTTATGAAATCATATCAAAGTTATGACAATATGCTAAAAATTGCTGCTACAATATCAAATACTGATAGAACCACGTGTTTTATTGTTATTTTTTCATTCCAGTTTATTTTTAATTATTGGCGCATATATTGGCAGCTTAGAAAAATATACCATGTTGTTCAGTGAAAAAAATACTATCAGAAAATGTAATTTATAGCCCGCCAATATTTGCGCCATCAGAAATAAATTGATTTATAAAACGTTATGTCATCATTTAAAATCAACAAAAAATAACAATAAAAAATGCAACAGAAATTTTATAAATGCTATATCATAAATAATGTTTTGTTTTAAAAGTTTTTACAAAGTAACATGAATAGTGACATAATTTTTCTAAACATGTATAAAAAAATAAAAGGTTTAGAATATGCACTTTTCCTTTTTTCAGAATATTTATAATTGAAGCAATCAGAACAGATATGAACAGATTTATTTGAAGTAATTTTGAGTGGATTGTATTATAAGCCACAAAACAGCAACTATTCTGAATTTTTCTTCATAAAAAAAGACACTTAAATGTGGTATAAAACTTTAATGAAACATTGGCCAATATTTTTTTTTTAATATAAATTAAATTTTCCACTGTTCTGATGTCGACAACTATGATAGGATCAAAGCATTCTGAATCCATTCTGTAAAACAATGCATTGCCATGACGCCATTGCCATGACGTCACACCTCCATTCATAATTACTCCAAGCTATTATCAATGTTCTGTATATGCTGGAAAAACCACCTGCTAATGTCAATATTCTGTATATACTGGAAAAACCACCTGCTATTATCAATATTTTGTATATACTGGCAGAACCACATGTTAATATCAATATATTGTGTGTTTTGGCAGAACCGCATGCTAATATCAATATTCTGTATCTTTTGGCAGAACTGCATGCTAATATCAATATTCTGTATGTTTTGGCAGAACCGCATGCTAATATCAATATTCTGTATATACTGGCAGAACCGCGTGCTAATATCAATGTTCTGTATACAGGCAGAACCGCGTGGATATCAATGTTCTGTACATATTGGCACAACTACGTGCTGTTATCAATATTCTATATACATACTAATATTGTTTCGAGAAAATCTTTCTGAGATCTTCCCAAAACCTTTTCAACACCTTCTGAAGACCTTTCAAAAACCTTTTCAATATCTTCTAACAGCCTATCTCAGACCATCCTAAGCCCTTGTTCGGACCATCTAACAACCTCTCTTTGACTCAATATGGAGAATACAGCATGTTAACGTTGGGAGTCAGTTATGGCTTTGGTGATTAACTTGTATTTGTATGTCTGGTGGACATTTCTGGAAGAAAATAAAATTTAAGATATGATAAATCATAAAATCTTGAAACGTCTAGAAAATATCTTGAAAACATTTCAGATCTTGAAAACATTTCAAAACCCAAATACAATTTTATGAGAAAGAAAATCTTTATCTAGTCATAAAATTATTTTCGTACTTTTCAAATTGTCTATTTTTCAAATTGTCTATTTCACAGGTAAAACTCAGTATAATCACTAATCCAAAACATACAGTTATCAGCTAAATCCGTGGTAATATGATGCAAGACATGGGAGTATGATGCCATATATGTCCCTGTATCCGCAGCAGAGTGTACCCAGGCCAGTTTGTGTGCACAATGTGGAGCTCTGGGTCTCTGGAGCCAATCAACCTCTCTGCTTGCATTATGCACGGGCCCTCAGCGTCAATGTGCGGCCAGCTACACTAAAAGTAACAGCTTTCAGCATTGCTAATGCATTATTGCTATTCAAAATGTATTTGATGGCACACTCGATGTATTATTCAAATGATAAACGCTATTTCTGTGTTGACTTGCGATGAAGGTTCAACAATCCACGTTCTAAGTCATTTATCTTTTATGTTTATAGTGAGTTATGTACACTGCATATTATGCGCATTTGTGTTCATTATCGATAAAAACATAAATCACATTTCAGTTAAAAATGAGAATATAGAACAATATGAGAATTGTAATATTATTCATACTGGCCCAGCTACTTATCAGCTGAGATATCTCAATTTGAAGTCAGCTCTACCAAATCGTAATATGCAAGAATGAATGGTCATTTTGCATTGCAATTTCAATGAGTATCGTATATTGGATAAAATAAACTGATGTTGAGGCAAACACGGTTTGTATCATCCATGTTAAATGGTCTAGTCTCATGGGCAAAATAGTATTGAAAGTTCTCGGCCAATCCAGTGTTACACAACCGCAGACTTTTGACACTCCTAGCCATGTTTCCTGTGTGATGTTTAGAATAGAAACAGTGAAATCAATATCAATTTGATATCCTGAGTCAAACGCTGTTGTGGTCTCATTCTAATTATACCACTCACCACGAATATCTACAGTCCACAATGAGCTCTAGATGAACAATTAATAACATGGTTGTATTGACTCCAGAGTTGACTGTTGCTGTCCCCTTTGTTCCTTTTTGTGCTGTGAGTGTCCATACAGATATACAGGCCCTTTATTGGGGGGAGAGGGCGGAAACTCAGAAAATACAGAGTATAATGATTTAGTTAATAATAAAGGAAACCGAATGTCAGGAGATTGTTCACTGACAAGCGCCTTGAAAATATTTTTAATTTTATGGAAATATGTTCACAGACAAGTGCCTTGAAAATATTTTCAATTTTATGGAAATATATGTTCCAAATTTTCATTACAATAAAGTATTTGTTTTTTTCTCTGCGCTAATGCACCTTCATATGAATAAAATAGTGTGTAATTTTGTGTTAAATGATATTGATCAAAATAACTTTCTTACACATGACAGAGAGTAGCATTGATTAGTTGAAGATTGGGGGATTAACTACGATATTCAGTAACTATACTGGTCTATTATTTATTGAGACACAATCTTGCGAGAAATCATATATCCTCATATACCGACCAGTGGGAAAGTTGTTCTAGTAGAAGGTCGCACACATCGTCTTGAAACAAATTATGCGATGTGACGTAACAAATTATTGATTGTCTGCAGTTGAGCTTCGCATCATTTTGTGCAACAAACTGCTTTCACCAGTACTCATCTTTCATAGCTCTATTATATAATATGACATAATTCTACACCGGAGACCTTATACTATCATGTCCAATGATTACACAATTATTTGTATAATTGCCAAAATATGTATAACAATATTTTTTTACCAAAGTAAACTACATATATATTACTAAATCACACGAAGCTATTCATTCATGAAAGGGGGGATTTTCTCAATATTTCAGAATGGAATAACCATGTAGTTGCGATACATGATTTCAAAATACCGTTATTTGGAGCAATATTTCATGCGAGGCACTTGATCAATCCTCTGCGGTAAAGCAGGATATATGAACATAGATGCTCTCTGTTAAATAACTTGACCTAATTAGATATGTAGTCTTTACTATATTCTGTGACACTATGGAGCAATTTAGCGATGAACAGTATATTTCAGATTATGTGATATTCAGCTTCATGCATAACAAATAGCTTACACAAAAACATGATCTGTTTTATCTAAATTAAAGGTCAAATGAAGGGAAGAATGACAAATGAAATAGAAAGAATATATATGCATTGCAGTTATTGACACACAACTGAAATTTTATTTCACATGTGAAATATTTGAGAGCATGTATGTATCAGCTATATACAATTTAAATCATTGGTGAGATATTTTGGTCAGCAGTTATGTCCGCTGGAAATCGAGTCAGTTTCAGCTCCTGAATTGATGCGAGAGTATAATGGGATTGGATGACCTATTGACGAAATTAAGACCCGGAAGTTAACTGATGAAACAATTAAAGAGAGGTGGGCCGCAAACTGTGGTGACTAGCTCGAGGAAATAATCATAAACATATCTATATAGAACTAAAGGGAATAAAACAAAGAAATAACAACATTAACTCAAGACCGGCGGATGTGATCAAAGGAAGGGAGTCAGACAGTCATTCAGATTGCATTGTGAGTAGTTTATCACGATGGGATTGAAAGAGATGAGATGGATGGAGAAATAACTCTAGCATGAAAGATGAAAGATGCAGAGCTTGTGGAAAGAGGAAAGTTTGACCCTGATTGGCGGGGTTGACATATTGCAGGCTGATATGGGAGAGGCAGGCAAATTAATGCGATCAACATAGAGCTTGATACAGATGAAAGGCCATGTATCACAAGATGAATGCTACATGTTAGCGGTCTTGGCAGTCTACTAATTGCAAACTTTCTGCAAAGGTCAGCAGACCAAACAAGGAATAAATTAAATGGAAAAGTCAGAACCCCCAAAAAAGATGTTCACATCAGTTTTATGAGTTTTCTATTTTCTGTTGTTTTTTTAAAAAGGGTTTTGGTATTAAATGTAACAGTTATTTTTTTGTTTTGATACTATGATCAGTTCTCAATAAATCAACGTGGCATTGAAATAAAATCGAGCAATAGAGCAATGTTTGCCTTTGAAAAGTCTACAGAAATTCTGCAAAGCATTGAAAATATTGGAGTCCAAGAGAATAAGCACACTAAAAAAACAATGCAGGCTGGCAAATGGTGACAGATCGTCAGACAATGGATATTGCCTGACAGTGTCTCATCACTCCCAAGCTCTCGCAGATCTCTCAATAAAAATGCAAACCAGGCTGTGCTATTTTACACGCCCCTGTCCAAGTTTGCCATCACTCAGCGAGGGCCAGCGAGTCAGCGGGAGCTCACGAGGTCATTACTTAGAAAATAAATCTAGTCCTGTTAAGCCAACCATTCGGGAACTTCTCATCAACTCTGCACCTCTTTATTTGCAAATATTCTCATTTAATCTCACTTGGCCTGATGTGTTTATTTTAGCACTTCTGTTTTTGGTTTCAATTACAATCAATTGAAAAAGTAGGGGCTTACAAGTAATCTAATGTATTCTATCTCTCAATTCCAATATGCAAAGGTCATCGTGTGCTGCCAAATGCTTGTTATCATGGTCAGAAAAGACCATTCGGGAACTTCTCATCAACTCTGCACCTCTTTATTTGCAAATATTCTCATTTAATCTCACTTGGCCTGATGTGTTTATTTTAGCACTTTCTGTTTTTGGTTTCAATTACAATCAATTGAAAAAGTAGGGGCTTACAAGTAATCTAATGTATTCTATCTCTCAATTCCAATATGCAAAGGTCATCGTGTGCTGCCAAATGCTTGTTATCATGGTCAGAAAAGACTTTAGCACTTCTGACAAAGAGCAATTCATATAATGTTGATGTCATGCTATTTTGAACTGGAAACATCATTAATTAATGAATTGACAATTAAGCATTAATAAAATCAACCAGATCCAGACGTGTGTCCTGGCCTTTAATAACAAAACATTCACAATGTGTAACTTCACTTGTATTATTTTCCTCATATTTTATGCAAACTTACTATTGATCGCATTTTTTTCTTCCATTTTTAGAATATCCTCTTGTTTGCTTGTCCACTACCCTCAACGACCACGACATTCCTCAACATAATTTATCTTTAGCCAGCGTGTGTCTCTTAACAAAATTCCTCACTATCTGGTGTTCTTTGTTTCCCTATGTAAAAATAAAGAAATGATAAAAACAGAAGACCACGTGGTTCTATTCAGTGTATTCATCTATATCGGCGATCCTATCCTAACTGCAGTGGTTTCTCACAAGAGGTCCACCCCTGGATGTCTAATACATGATGCAGACCCGATAAATGTGCTATTGAGTAGTATATCAGTGGCGGCGCGGAGTGGCTTCCCCGGCTGGGGTAGCTATTGTGTGAGGTATGGTCCACTCCTAGGGTGACATTAGCGCAATTTGATTAGGATCCACACATTAATGGCACATCTCAATATGAGGATGCAGAGATCCATGGCCGCCAGCTGATCCCGCAAAGAACAAAGAGCTAAACGTGGGAAGACCGGGGGTGTTTGCTACGCAGGCTCTAATAACGCTGAAAGCAAAATAGAAAAATACAGCGACTGGCCTCTGTGTGCGCAGATTGGGGCAGGTGAAGCATCAATCAGGAAGAAATCGTGAATATTTCATGGGAAGATGTCATTTACAAATTCTTATTGTCTCGGGAATGTGGAGCAGGCAGCTGGCCCGCAGTTTATTGAGATGAACGTGATTCATGGTGGCCAGGCATGTTGGACAGCTTGAAGAGCGATATGCGCTCAAAATGTACCAAAACACAAGCTTACAATCCTGCCAAAACATCCCCAGCATAATGTAAAGCGTGAATATCTTCTGTAACGTATGTTCACGTCATCATACAGCGATGCAAAAAGAAAACAATGAACAAAAACAAGGGAGACTTACTGTAGATCGGCGCTTTCCTGGTGCTGAGTCCGTTGCAGGTTTGGAAGGTCTTTGTCTCGCCGTGCCACACCCACTCTTCGCCGGCAAGCTCTCCTCCGCATGTCTCCGCCCCCTGCTTGCCTACTTCGCCGCTGCCACCACAGCCCAAACCAGGGCCCGTAGCCGCTACGCAGGGTAGCGCTGTGGTCATGTTGAGTGCGGGCAATGTCTTACTCCTGTACAGGACCGCGGACTGATGTTGTAGCCCCACTCCCCCAGCATACATCGATTTATCACCCCTCTATTCACGGTACTTACAACTTCTCCCCCTTTATCCTTGGCTATCAAATGTGTGCGCCAATCAATAGCTTTATTGATTACTACAACAACGTATATTATATTGGCCTATCTTATTTTTTAAAAAAGAACACAATTTTCAGCATATCCACATTTAAGGCAAAGTGTAGTTTGTTCATCACGCCAGTATCTTTCCTTGACTTTGTCACATATTTTGTTTAAATTTATGTTTATTCCTTGTCCATGTCTCTCTGTACATTAATTCTATCCCTTAATGTGGCTGTCAGCTGTTTTCGTATGAGAGATGACAGTATATATCCTCGGTAGAATTTTTGTATTCTCTTAATGCAGGTTTCTTGTCATGTGTTTTCGGCATCTCAGGGGCATCCATCAAGGTGGTGATGTTTTCACGGTATCCATGTCGGGAACGACCCTAACCTCAGACTGAAATGACATGTCCACGGCAAGCTTGTCCTGCACGCACCGAGGCCTTCTCTGTGTGGATTGGCTAAGGCGGATTGTAGCACCGCTAAACTGACATGGAGCGTGAAGCAGGGGGGTATGATGTCATTATCACATGCAGGCTGCTACGAAGGGCAGTTACATGGCAGATATCTAAGCTCGTGGATGTAACTCTGTATGCATATGTGTACACAATGTTGACGTCGACAACTTACAGCTTCTGCTTAAACCACTCCTACTGAACAGGCAGCCTGCGTGGCAGCTAAACTACGCGATATTTAGCCGGCTCCCTCGTGGACGCAGGCACAAGTCGTGTTTATGCCCATCTGCTAACTAGCTTCTTTCCATGCCATGCTGATACTCTAAGGCGAGAGCTTCATGCAAGCTAAATAAAGCCGAGGGAAACACGCGTTAAGTTGCATGTCTTTCTAGCGCATCATTTCTATTCTATCAATCCACAAAATGTTTATTTATTCATCATATTTTTTATGAGAAACTTCCTACACAATGAGAATCACGTGCAACTTTTGACATATTCTAAATTGGTGATGCGTTTTAGAAGCACCTTGCATATGAAGTCATCACATTGGACTATCGCATTTGGCCCATTAGATATATCAGGATTATGCCTGCGTGGCTTCATGGCCTGCGTGTCTGAATGATAAGCCCCTGTCCATGAAACGTGGGTCCTGGGGAGAGTTCCTTGGGCTAGGCGTCTAATGAGCCGCTGCATTTGATCTTCTCGGGGATCTGCCATAGATACTCTGTGTAGGTTCCCCATGACTGCACAGTTATCTAATATTGAACCTAATAAATGTGAATAACGAAGAAACAAAACAATATAAAAGGCCAAAAAAAATTTGCTTGCATCTTCGTTATTCACATTTATAAGATGTAAAACGCGGGGAGTTATTCTGTTACACAATAAGATTCCACGGTGCAAATTGTAACAGGATATTGGATTCCAACTAATTTGAGATCGACTGAAGTACCAGCAATTAATGTCCTTGGTATCAACAGAAATTATATTAAGTGATAATTAAAATATTTTGCATGCATCGGTTTGCATATCTCTCACGGAAAGGTATTTTATAATCAATTTACACCACAATTTGATTTATTCCAAAATATATACAATTTGACCCTGTAATACAAGAAAAATATACAAAATAACCGATACCTTACATCTCATATTTTTATAAAAATCAGAATCATTAAATTTACCTTTTAACTGTTTATATTATATATTAACATTGATTTATGTTTTACAAGTATCAGAATATGAAAATCAATCATTTCAAATCTATTAAAAAAAACCAAAATGATTCCCGAAACTGATACCTGATAAATATTTTTGCATTTGTTGGCTCAGTTACCATGGTTACATGGTTGAGAATACATTCTGATATCTCTGGACACATCAAAGTGATGAACTTGATACTTTCCCAATAGTTAGAAAAATCAATTGGATTGTATTTCAATTGTATTGTATCATTATATTCTGATCATGTGAAAAGGAGAAAAATTTATTCTTTCTAGACAGCCGGGATGGGTTTGAGGCGTAGGCAGGTGGGTTGGGGTCGGTTTTGGCCGGCTGGAGTAGTTTGGTACGCAGGCAGGTAGGTTAATCTACCTAGGTAGGCTGCTATGCAGGCAGGAGGGTCGGCCAGCTGGGGTAGGTTGGTATGCAGGTTAGCCTGGTAGGATGGTATACATGATGGAAGGTTGGATAACTGGGGTTGGTATGTTCACAAACTCGAAAGGTAGGCCAGTTTGGTCTACCAGTTTGGTATACAGACAAGAGTGATGGTCATCTGGGGTGGGTTGGTATGCAGGCATGGAGGGTTAGTCATCTGGGGTTGGTTGGTATGCAGGCACGGAGGGTTGGTCATCTAGGGTGGGTTGGTATGCAGGCACGGAGGTTTGGTCATCTTGGGTGGGTTAGTATGCAGACACGGAGGGTTGGTCATCTGGGGTGGGTTGGTGTACAGGCACAGAGGGTTGGTCATCTGGGGTGGGTTGGTATGCAGGCACGGAGGGTTGGTCATCTGGGGTGGGTTGGTATGCAGGCACGGAGGTTTGGTCATCTTGGGTGGGTTAGTATGCAGACACGGAGGGTTGGTCATCTGGGGTGGGTTGGTGTACAGGCACAGAGGGTTGGTCATCTGGGGTGGGTTGGTATGCAGGTACGGAGGGTTGGTCATCTAGGGTGGGTTGGTGTGCAGGCACGGAGGGTTGGTCATCTAGGGTGGGTTGGTGTGCAGGCACGGAGGGTTGGTCATCTAGGGTGGGTTGGTGTGCAGACACGGAGGGTTGGTCATCTAGGGTGGGTTGGTATGCAGGCACGGAGGGTTGGTCATCTATGGTGGGTTGGTGTGCAGGCACGGAGGGTTGGTCATCTAGGGTGGGTTGGTGTGCAGGCACGGAGGGTTGGTCATCTAGGGTGGGTTGGTGTGCAGGCACGGAGGGTTGGTCATCTAGGGTGGGTTGGTGTGCAGACACGGAGGGTTGGTCATCTAGGGTGGGTTGGTATGCAGGCACGGAGGGTTGGTCATCTATGGTGGGTTGGTGTGCAGGCACGGAGGGTTGGTCATCTAGGGTGGGTTGGTGTGCAGGCACGGAGGGTTGGTCATCTAGGGTGGGTTGGTGTGCAGGCACGGAGGGTTGGTCATCTAGGGTGGGTTGGTGTGCAGACACGGAGGGTTGGTCATCTGGGGTGGGTTGGTGTACAGGCACAGAGGGTTGGTCATCTGGGGTGGGTTGGTATGCAGGTACGGAGGGTTGGTCATCTAGGGTGGGTTGGTGTGCAGGCACGGAGGGTTGGTCATCTAGGGTGGGTTGGTGTGCAGGCACGGAGGGTTGGTCATCTAGGGTGGGTTGGTGTGCAGGCACGGAGGGTTGGTCATCTAGGGTGGGTTGGTGTGCAGGCACGGAGGGTTGGTCATCTAGGGTGGGTTGGTGTGCAGACACGGAGGGTTGGTCATCTAGGGTGGGTTGGTATGCAGGCACGGAGGGTTGGTCATCTATGGTGGGTTGGTGTGCAGGCACGGAGGGTTGGTCATGTGGATTGGGTTGGTATGCAGGCAGGGAGGGTTGGTCATGTGGATTGGGTTGGTATGCAGGCAGGGAGGGTTGGTAGAGCTGAGGTAGGTTGGTATACAGGCACGAGTAGTGGCCAGTTAGGGGAGATTGGTACGCAGGCATAGTATTAACCAGCTGGAGTAGGTTGGTACGCAGGCACAGAGGGAAGGTGGCGCAGGTGTAGTGGTCGGGACGGGATTAATTCCCACAAGGTCGCTTTGGAACTGACCCCTTCTCACTCTACCTCTCTGGGGTATTTATAATATGAAACATTTCGCATAAAAAGTGTTCCCATGGTAACCATGCTTCGAATGCAATGTACTAATAGAGTTTGCCTGAATTTGCCCATCAGCTCCAATAAGCAGAGAAAACTATCGGCGGTGAGTTTTAAGCGCGGGATGGTACACAGGTCCCCGCCCTTGGCAGGGATCTGGCAGGAATGAATGATGCGGTCAATCAATCGGCGGGGTGTGGAGCGAATGACTGCGGGTAAGAATTCATCGTTCTAAATAGACGGAGACTAATGAAGTCCTCCCACCAATCAATTGTAAATATAATATGATATAATATATTAACCAAAAAAAAACAGCCATGCGAAGAAGATACAAAATACATGTGAAATGATCATCTGCGACCCAAATTACATAAACCTTTTTTCCACAAGTCAGCAATATGTTCCGTTGCGATAAACAAAATCCAATGGCGCTGATCTCTATCACACTCTTTATTGTGTCCAAACCGTGAAATGACCAGGATGGATGAAGAGGGCCGCATCGATCACGACGTGCTGACATTTATGACACGCAGGCTAAATGGGTGCCTGCGTGACTCACCATAATGATCAGGTCTCGTCTGACCCACGGCGAGAACAAACACACAAGATTAATTGTCTTAATACTACTGCTTTTGCCTGAAGCCAGAGGTCATGGGTTCGACTCTAGTCAGAGGCTTTGATTGGCTGATGAATATACTATATACTTGAATGATTTGTCACGATCTAGCAAAATAGCATGAAAATTGTTTGTTTTAAAATGTATTTCTAATTTGAAAAATAAATGTTTCCGTAATTTGATCAGAGGTAAGCAATTGTTAATTTTATTTGGAGCAGGCATTTTACTGAAGGCCACCTGTGGTTTATGCATTATTGAGTGCGATCAATGTGAAATTAATTAAATTATTTAAAGTCTCTTTTCAGAATCCATTTATTTCCAAATTGATGGAATTTGTGACGACCATTACTTTTAGAACTGAAGTTCTCCCCAGGGTAATATGTACATGTATCTTCTCATATTTGTGATCCAGGGCTCAATCGTTCACAATCTACAAGATACATGTGTGTGTGTGTGTGTGTGTGTGTGTGTGTGTGTGTGTGTGTGCCGGGTATGATGTCTAGTATATGATGTCTGATAATTGCTACAATGTCAATGTCTGATATTTGCCCAGGTTCTAATATATTCCGAAATGTTAAGCATTTTGCCCAGAATCTGATTAATGCTTCAATGTTTAGTACACTACCCAGAGTTTAATAAATACTTGCATGTCCGATTTGATGGGCCAGAATCTAGTAAGGTCAAACTACCAATATGTGAGACCACATTAGAAATTCTACAATGTCTAGCGAGCATATGACCCATATGCCCCACAACACCTGATATATGGCCAAAACAGAGTCTGATAAATGCAATAATACGTGATGGTCCAGTGTATGACAATGAATCTGATAAATGTTCCAATGTCTTGTAAATGGTCCAGAATCTGGTAAATGTCACAATTTCCATTATGTGAACAAGATTATTCAATGACTAACATATGGCCCAAATATACACCTAAATGTCTAGTAACCCAGGGTCAGATATCTGCCTTTAATTTTCTATGACAGAAGTGCCTAAACCAAATCAAGTTTTTGAACATAATGTCCAGTGCGTTCAGAAACATTCTAGTGCATTGGCCATATCAGAGCCATGTGCTCAGGATATCAATGGCGTAGTATTTGACCTCTGACACATGTTAATTTCCTGGTAAAGGGGCATGAAAACCACCAAAATGTGTCACAGCAAATGGACTTCACCCTGAAAACCACCAAAATGTGTCGCAACAAGAATACTTCATCCTGAAAACCACAAACATGTGTCACAGGTAAAGGAGTGTAATGATCAAACACACCATAGCATTTTATGTTTTTGACTTTTTCTGAATTTATACCCTTTGCTTCTATGAGCTTCAGTGCTGCAACTTGTGTTTACTTTTTCATGATATATCGTGTAACATGACCTTATACAATGGCAACCAAAATTACACAAGTGCATGTTTAACACTAATTATGCACACCCACTTTGCTAATCACCTCAGCCTTGCATGCCATATTCTGCATCTCATCTCAATTTAAAAAAAACACTTCTACCTGTTTGCCTTCATAAAGATCTACCATTTTCCATACCTCCTTTATGAATATGAGAATGAAATCTGAGCATCTTTGAAAAATAGTAAAGAAATTGTGGATTAATGTGTATAGATTGGCTAGCAATGTTCCATTTATGAATTGTTGATTACTTGCTAACAGAACGATAAGAGATTTAGGTCCCATGGTATAAGTAGTTAATCACATAGCCTTTATGAATCATTCTTCATATCATAAATATAGCAGGCCACGTGCCTCTGGGCTCCCATGCAATGCCAAATCATACACGCAAAAAGTACATTTCTTTTACAAGTGTCCATTCATGCATGACATGTTTGCTCAAGTTAACACTGTTTATTTTCCATGTCAATACCAAATGTGAAGAACCCAACTTTTATAATAAGTGATAGAAGTAGTCCATGTTAAACATCATGATATATTTCCCTTCCAAACATGAGACTATCCTTAATAGTAGAGAAGTCCAATGTAAGTTTTTTCTGAGTGCTCATTCATGCACACGTTTGCTCAAGCAGAGCATAACTGAATCTCCATGACAGACATATTATAGTGTATATCCATATCAATTATACCAAGCTTTATTGATAGGTTATTTGTGTGTCAAGTGTTTGCTCAAGCATGACATTGTTGACTGCCCAGTTAAAGCACATCATGATGCATGTCCACACTCAAATAAGAGAAGCCAAAAAAAGTTCACTTAAGTTTTGGCAAGGAAGACATACAGAAGGGTGGAATTGCACTGCACTGGGAAATTCAAAAGAAATATTATAAATATATTTGAAAATAGTGTACAATATCAGAGAAAAATCAACCTAATATTAGTTTTTTGGAAGATGTAGGCATTGCAATCTCAGTGAAGAAAACATAATCTTCCAAACTTCATATTTTCTGATGCATTTCTCTTAACGATGCAAAATACTAAATCCTTTGCATTTTTTAATTTCATTTTCAAACTACTCCTTTTCTTCTTCCTGTCCCAGTAAGATATTACATTAAAAAAATTGGGAGTTGGATGAACAAAATCGCTTGGGAAATGTTGGTTAAATTGTCCTAAAATTGCAAGAATGAAATTTATTCAAACAAATCAATGTTGAAGATTAAGGACATGACAAATTAAACCAGTCTTTGCAGAAAAATAAACAAATGATTTTAATTGCAAACAATTTAACATTACCTTTATCAGCAATGTCCAATTATTAATTCAAATTTTTTATGTACATGGACACAATTTTTTCAAACTAATTTCTTAGGATGATGATTCTATGTACACAACATGGCCACCGGACTCCACCACCCCGCACTGCTTCACTACTGAAGCCTTATACGGACACTATATCCGGATTAGCAGTTGGATGTTCCAGGTCTCAATGAAAGCAAGACACAATTGTTCCCCACATTATTTTGCAAAAATCATGATAATTAAAAAAATTAAGGCCTCACAGAAAACAGATAGGATTTATCACCTGACAAAACAAATGAAACACGAAGTCATTTCTATGCAACCTTAAAATACTGATTTTATTGCTGAGAAGCAAAGCTACAAGTTTACATACTAGGTATTGTCTGAATAGTACACTCCAGATTATCTGTTCCCAAATCATCCATAAAACAGAACATCTTTCCATTGTTTCCCAGAATGTGCTGCAAAATACCATTGTTTATATAATCCACATTTTTATGTATAAAAATATCTATCTTTATGAACACAAAACATCCAGCTTTTACAAGATCTGCACCAGAGACCTTACACAAATCTGTGGAAACACACTCAAAATCCTTCATATATTTCATCAACTCAACTTGCCTTTTTTATTCCATCTTTGATATTTGCCTTCAATGACAAAAACAAAAAAATCACGCTAAAAATACTAAGTATTCTCTTTCTTTTTAAACTCAGACATGCTTCCTCTCTCACTCTGAAGTGTACAATGATACAAATTTAAGAATTTGCAAAGAATTTACTGCAATGTCATTAACAACCTTTAAATTTGGATTTTAAAATACAGATCAACTCTCCAGTGTTTCATTTTTTGGTCTCCTTCACCATAATGGGATTTAATAATATTAATAATTATCTTTATTTTAACCTTTATAAATATGTAAGGTTTGACATTATCATTCTGAAATGAAATATGATAAAATAAATTTTCCAACACTGGATACAACTGATTTGTATTTTTTTCTTAAACATGATTAGGGTGGTGCCACCTATCAGATCTTACCAGAACCACAATCTCTGGCATCTTTACACAACTTCAATAATATTACAAGATTTACAAGCGATATTTCTATATTACAAGAGATCACAATTAACCCTGGCATATAAAGCCATCACATATAGTATTCTGCACCAAAGGTAACTTTACCAATATTACAGTAAATGTACAAGGATTTTATACACAACTATAGTGTACTTTTACTATTTAAACCGTTGATAAGGAACTGTGGTAAGATCTGATACAGGAGAAATACTGCCCTGTTCTGTTAAAGCAAAAGCTGGTCTATCATCTACTAGCAAAGCACAACTAACAAAATTCATCTGCATGAGAAAAATATTCCTGTACAATGGTCCGTATATAACTTTACAAGTCTCTATATTGTGTACAACATGATAGAACGAAAATGTTATTCAGTAGGCTTCTATCTCACAATGGCAACCAAGTTGCTTCTGTCCGTAAATAAAATCTTGCCTTGTCTCAAATATATAATATAGTCTCTTTCTCATATATATATATCCAGGTGAACAAGTGTTGGAACATTCCAACGCTTGTGAAAATGTCACAAATGCATTTCTTTTTCAGCATAAATATCTTTAAAAAGAGTATGTGATACTGGAACAGCAGAGGGGCATTGCACTTCAGGTCCATGTGGAGGTGTAGACCTGGCCCAAAGCCCCTCACCCTGTCTTGTCTCTTTATATTATATATGTTACTAGATCGTGGCTTTAGATGGTGGCTTGACTTAATGCACCTCTGCCACCTCCTGTTCCCTCAGGGTCTGTGACTGTCGTGGCTGCATGCAGGAACGTGCTACAGACTCAAACAACCTGCAACCACCAAACAAACTCTTACTTTTTTTCCAAATTAAAATTTGTACAAAAAACATCAGTTTATATATGTTAATCATACCCCCCCCCCCCCCCCCCTTCAAAAATTCAATCACGAAAAAGACATAAATGACTTACTTCTCAATTTCTGGTGCACAGTGGACAAACTCGTGGTTCCAGAACTTGAACTGGGGGTTTTTGATGAGCTCTATGAAGGTAATAAGCAATCCCCAGGGGTGTGGCCTATTGACAATGAGTCTCTCCAGCAGCACACGGGTAATCTGCTCCTGGATGGCCTCCGTGTTGGCCTCGGCAAACAGATACAGCAATGTGCAGCTGAAGTAATGTGTGTGGCTGTTGGGGTAGCGCAGCTGGTTGGCTATGGCATTGAGGAACAGGTACCGACCTGCAATATAACATATTAAAATGTCACATATGTGTCCAGAACATCATATTACATAGATATAATCCTACAGTCAACAAGACCACTAAGACAATATTTGATATTAATCTAATATTAGAGTATTTCATATTTGATTGGAATCCACAATGCAGGAAAAAAAAAGTCTGGTTAAAAAAAAGAAAAGAAAAAAAAAGAAAACTAAAATGATCTTAAACACACCAATGAATAAAATAATTATGTCATGTTATAAATCCTTTTGATCAAGTAAAATAAAAAAAATATTGTAGGGTTAACTTTACAAGAGGAGACCACTACCCACCTTCTGTATCAAGATCGACAGCGAGGTTCTGGAAGATATCCATGTGTGAGGAGTGAGCGATGGTGCTCATGCCTGGAGTGAGACCCTTGCTGTGGATGTGAGCAATGGCCTGAGTGCCCACATACAGCACCAGGGCATTGATCAGCGGGATGTTGTACCGCATGCCTGGCTCACCAGATACCTGATACAATTAATAACAAAACTAACTCACTTTACTCTGCAAGGAGCTGGATATTAAATCAATTTTTTTTTTACAAATCAATACTCGCAAAGTAACTTTTGAAAGGTGTGGGAACTGTTTGTTTTTTGTTCTTTGTTTTTAAAATATTCATTCTAATATCTAATGATCTGTATTTGTAGATCAATAAATAATTTTTGTAATATTTGTACAAGTTATCCTAATTAATAATCATGGATGAATCTTGTACCTGTAGGTTGCTCCTGAGCTCCGAGAGGAAGGTAACTGGGGACCTTGTCTTGAGGTACGAGTCAAGGTCCTTCTTGAAGCTCGCCGGCTGGATCATATTGGCAAAGTTGGTCATGATGCGTGGAGGGTGATTGATTTCAGTCAGCATGTCCACTTTCAGGTTGGGTGTGAACGGATCGGGCAGGCGCATATTGCGTGGGAACGCACTCAAAATGAGGTTGCGCATCTGGATGCAGTTGGGTGGAATGACATCACAGAACGCGTAGTGGTAATCACACAGGAACTCGGGGAAATCGTGCAGAAGCACAAGCAACACACGCAGCGTACCCTACAATAACAGAAACCACAGCTGTCAATCACCACCACATTCATTCCACTTGAATACTTAGCGTATTGTTGAAAAAAAAAAAACAAAAAAAAAAAAACTTAAAGTTTCTCTTTAATTGTATGTTATCTGTTCATGATAAACTTTTACAAAAATAAAACATACCTTATATAGCAATTGGGTGGGCTTGGCTAATTCTGCATTTCTCAGGAAAGGAGCAAGGAACTTGAACAAGTCAATGAGAAGTTGTGCATACATATTCCATCCCTGAAAACAATGATATCCTCATATTAATATGTGGCGGAGACATCAATGGGACTTGGTGGATTTGCAAGTATATTATTACTGATGTTTGTGCCTTTTACAGATTCACTGCCCAATTTTCTCTGAAACCATTCACCAAAAACACCACATTGGTCAACACTACAATGAAACTGTTTGATCACACAGTTAAAGACATAAGCTTTGCTGCTTAACAACACTTGATTTGATACAAGACTGCCATAAACCAAATAATCTGCATTTCTGCCAATGCTCAGTTTTGGCTATAATTTCAATGTTCACTGCCAACATAAATGCAAAACAATAATTTCTAATATTAAATATACCATAAACCTTCATGCAATAACACCAATAACAGTTTAAGCAGACTTTTTTGTGAGGATAAAAAGTGCATCGTAAGTTTTTCTATAAAATATAATAGAAAAAGAAAGTTGGTAAGTGAGAGCAATAGCCAATGAAGCAATATACAAGGATTAGTACATAGATGTCAATGTCTACACCAGAACCAGATGACAGCAAGCGCACAACACCAATACCACTTTTCTCCATACAAGCAATTTTAGAGTTCCTGTTTCTCGGAATAACTGTTACCCCTCAGACCAATATAAGTATATCAGAATTTGAACTTTTCTTAGTATTTGACTTTCTATTATTAATATAATCAAAATCACAGTAATAATAATAATAATAATAAAACTTCTATAGCTCTGATACCAGACATAAGACATAACAGTAATAGTTGCCCATTGTGGAGAATATGGTATGAATACATGGAAAAGCGTTTTTTTTTCACAAATGAAACAAAATCTTCCACATCCAAATAATCTAAACAGATAATAGTAACTTGTCAAATTTGATATGTAATCTTTTTAATATTTTCACTCAATATTTTTTCCTTATTCTGTTGTTTATTTCCACTTCAGTGATATCCATTTTCTATATGATTTAATGTTACACTGATTCTGTTGCAGGGCCAAGACCTAAAAGGAGGTCTAAGGTCAAGGGAGAGAGCCAGATTTGGTTTACCCATGAGAAATATGCCTAATTAGGATATAATTACATGCATTTTAGGGTAGGTTTCAACATGTCAATATATGGTTATTAAAAAGATGTTAATTATTGTAAAGATGGATACTTTTTCAATAAGAAATCAAAAAAAATATTTTCACAGATTTGGAAAACTTCCCAGACTATTAAGTGTCTTAATCACAAATGATTACAAATGATTAGGAGTTTCTGAAAAGTATTTTCTTTCTCTATCCACACTTGCTATTTGAAATGAAAATGATGTGCATGATATTTGCTAAATATATCTAATAGTCAGCACAGTTAAAAATGGCAATAAAAAAACAGGCTGTGAGTTCCTCGTGATGGACACTTTTTTATTGGTCACTTTTATTGGACACTTTTTATTGTACTAACAACCCAATTTGATGTTGACCTTATTTGAGAGGTTAATAAGGTCACTGAACAGTCACAGTTTAACTAATCAGAATTATTAATGTAGAGAATATCAGTGTCAAATTTCAAAGCAATTGGAGTTTTAATGTCCCTCTCCAACTTTGTTGGGCTGGAGACAAAAATAGGCCACTGAAAAGAGGAGTTAATATAAAACAGATATGGTTTGCAAAAATATCAAGTATTCACCTACAAAATTAGTCATGTAAAGAATAAGAAATAAAAGAGACATAGTTGAAACCCACACATTAAGAACTTTTGAGGATGAACCCCATTTTCAACTGCATTATCATGGTGCACCACTATATTGTGGCCTTGTGTTCAATATAATTCAATCGAATAAAATGACCAGGAAAATTTTCATGAATTTGACTATCAAATTCTTCAATTTTTGGATTAAAATTAAATATCATGATGATACTTGAATACAAGTTCACAAAATATATGTTAATATAATTACAACCAATGGTTGTTAATGGAGAGTGCAATCAATCAATGGCAGACAAGGCAGTTATGATCAAATTTGTTAGTGGATTAAGGTCAGAAAAGGTCACCTCCTTGGCGCAGTTCCCTACCTTCCTATCTTCAAGAACTGAGGAAAATCCTGGCGTGTCCCTTACCCTCTGCTGGGGCGAGATGGCTAGCATTCGGCCTATGAACACCCGGTGCGAGACCAGCTCTAACCAGGCATAGGCGAACCCTGGTGCCTTCGCCGCACGCAGAATATGGTATGTATTACTGAAAGCACAATAATTACAAACTCTAATCAATCAACTTCAGGACTTAACTTTGTAAAAGTTTTACTTTATTACAACCTCTGGTGGAAAAGGAAGATAAATCTGCTTCTAAATCACTTAAATATTTAATGTAAGAATATCTATGTCATAACTTGTTTGTGGAGAACAATTTTTTTTTGACTCCATCAAAGTGGCATTAAGAGATTTGTGAGAAAGTGATGCTAACCAGAATGCAGTGAGCACTTGGAAGTTGATGCTCTCCAGGACGTGTTCGGGAGCATTGAGCTCAATGAAGAGCATGATGAAGATACGGTGGTACGGCAGCTGCTGGAACTCGGTGTGTCTCACCTCATGGTCCTGAAGTAAGACCCCAGCCACAATACCAAGCACCTAGCAATACAAAACATAAATTCACCATTTTAATTTAATCAAATACACACATTTTTTTCTGTCTTACCGAATGGCACAATATATTGTTGTATTCAAATCATGCGCATAAAACAAAAATATTCCAATCATGTGCACACAACACACTTCTTCAGGATATGGTTCTCTGTTAAAAGCATATTTTAAAAATATTCAATGTAGCAGCAACCAGATATCATCAAAGAGTGAGAAGCTACCTTATTCAGTAGGTTGATCTTGGTGACTGTGTTTGAAGTATCCCCAGAGTGTTTGACCAGTAGGGCTATGAGTCTGACAAAGGCATCCAGAGTGTGGAAGCACTTGGCTCGAACAAGGGTTGAGCCAAACGTTTGCTCAGCCAATGCTCGATAGCACAGGTCAACACACATCTCTGTGCACAAGCGGAAAAACCTGGTGATGAGGTCATCTGTCTTCAGGATGCCCTGGGAGTGCATCTGTAACACACAAGACAAGTTGAAGTACATATGTCTCTGAAGACACACATTAGACATGTTTTTTTTTAAAGATCTCTTTACTATCCAAGAAAATGGAAGATGAATCTGTTAATACAAACCTGCTGTACGAATGCTGAGAAGGCCTTTGTACTGTCTCTTCCAGCTGCTGGAGAATGGTACATGTTAACCCATTCTCTCAGGAGGTACTCTGTCTTCTCATGCAGGCCTGGTGGGTCATCAAACTCACGTGCCTGAGATATCCCAGAGTGCATCATTGATGTAGGTCCACCTGGTGCACGATCCAACAGGCCTCCATCATTTCTCTGACGAATGGTTTCGATCAGTGGTGTCAGTCTAAAAAGAAAAAAAGAAAGAAAAATGATTAATACCATTTATTTGCACCTCATCTCTCTTTTTCCCACAGAAAATTTTCATTTAGCAAGAATTCCCCACAAAGAACAATATTAACCTCAAAAAGATCAAGGCTAAATGTTAAATACTGACCCTTCTGGTGCCTGTCTGGAGTGAGCTGCAATGCGTGCAAGTGTCTCGATGGCATTATAGAAGTCAGCCTCGTGGGTACCATGCTTGTCATCGAGGCAGAACCTCTGTACAAGCTGCATGGCGAAGGCGACCGCCATGTAGCTCAGTCCGTTCTCCATAGAGGTGGCAAGGTGCATGTCGTACTGCTGCATGTTGACCAGGTGGCTCCGGATGAGAACCTCCACTGCCTCCAGGTTGTACCGGTAGTCCTCGCGACATTCCATCAAACATCTATTGAAGCAACCAGTCCAAGTTTCAAACCAATAGTAATTAACAATATCAACTCGTTTTTCCATTCTCAGTAATTTATAATTTATACCAATATATTCCAATAAATAAATTATCTTGTATAAGTACTTATGCCCTTTACCTTGTGACCTGTTTGTTGGTCCATTGTGGCCCATAGGCACGGTGATCCTGCAAGCCCTTCAACACCAGCAGGTGGCAGTCTCGAAATCTCAGCATCAGCTCAGGATCAGGTGGCACACTTGAATAACCATCCAAAAGTCCTTCTACTGCCTACAAACAACCAATACAGAATGTGACAATAAAATCCTTATCATTTTTGTGATCATGTCTTTAAAAAAAATAATTGAAACTTAAAAAAAAATTGATTTATACCTTGTGTAAGAGAGCAAGCGCTGTGACAATCTCTCTTGAGTTTCTGGCAAGGAGGACGGCCTCCATCAGGCTGTGAAGCTGCACTACCTGTGGGTTGTTTGGAGGTGTCATCACTGCATGCTGCTCTATCTCACGAGCTATCTTGTCATAGATCTGGGTGATCTCATCCGTCACATAGGACTGCATGCCTGTCACATCTGTGGAAGTGACTGGTGGCTGCTTGATAATCTGTAATACAAAGTGCTTCTTATATAATGACTTTGACTGAAAGGGTGAAAAGTAGATTCACTTTCAACACAAATTTAATAAAACTTCATTTATTACAAAATTCAAATTTTATGCTTGTATTCTAATAATAATAATAATAAAACTTTAATATAGGTGTCTGATTTCTACTTACATTGGTGATATCAGCATGCAGGCTAACGCCACCTGGTGGTTGTGTCTGAGGTTTGGCCAGGAAGTTCTGGGTGCCGTCATGGCTGGTAGGCAGGAATCCTGGGATATTTCTCGCAAACTCCTCATACACTGCAATCTGTTGCTGTGTGACTCCGCCCACTTTGAGCCTGATCTGTTCCGGCATTCTCTCTGCCTGATATGTAAGCACCACAGGGTCACAGTAACGGCGAGCTTCTGTCCTCGCATGCTTACGCAGCTCAAACTCTGTGGCCAGTCTCTTGTCTATTTCTGGGATGGCTTTCTCTACGGCAGTTTTCTGTATGAAGGCACACGCCAGCTCTGTGTTGTCCTGAGCTACAAGCTGTGCTGCCTGTTCTATCAGCTCCTTCTGTGGCTGTGTGGCGCCTCTGAGGGCTGTCAGGAATGCGGTCTTGATGTTATTGTTGATGCTAATGAGCAGTGGTTCCCGGCACGTAATTAAGGCCATACCAGCTGTCATGTTGCGCACCATATGATGGGCAGCTGCCCTCATTCGAGCCTCTTCTGGGTCCAATGCAAAGTCTTTCTTGACAATCTGCTCACATGTGGTAAGTGCAATCTTGATGGATCGCTCCACAACTGGTGGCAGAAGTTCTTGCACTGAGCGCTCAATTGCTGGACGCACAAACTGTTTAAGCTGGGGATGAGCCTGGAACAGGCTGAGCTGAAATCACAAATCATATTATTTGGGTTAAAAAATTCTCTCTGGGAGGAATCTGCGGGGACAAGTCCATTAAAAAAAATCATTTTTAATTGCTCTTCTCAAGCATCAATCTTTGAGGAGACCTTACCTGTTCGTTGATATTGACGTGTTGTGAGAGTCCAGTGAGTGACATGATGTTGATGTCGTGGTATGAGAACTGTGGCTGTGGGGGAGTGGACACAGACGTGGTAGCTGGGGTGGTCGGGGTGCTGCTCTGTATGGCCACCGTGGTGGTTGGCGTCATCCCTGTACTCGGGGGTGGCGGCATTATCGGCATTAATGGCTCCTCTGGCTGGGGAGTGGCAGGCTGCTGCTGTTGTTGTTGTTGTTGCTGAATTTGTTGTTGTTGCTGCTGCTGTTGTTGTTGTTGTTGCTGAATTTGTTGTTGTTGCTGCTGTTGCTGTTGTTGATGTTGTTGCTGAAGATGCTGATGTTGTTGTTGCTGCTGCTGTGTTGGGTCTTTGGGTTTTGGAGCAGACAACTGATTTTCTATGAACTGTAAGCGGCTAGTATCCTTCAGGTACACGACTACCTTCAGGTCATTCTGTAACACAAACATCAAATCAATCTCTTTTCTGTCACACAAATATTTTGTAGAAATGCCACTCAGCTGATTTGTTTTCAATTGTTCCGAAGATGTCACAACTTTACTTTTTGTTGGTGAATGCTTTGCCACATTAGTAAATATGATTCAGCACTGTAGAACAAGCCTAGCAAAATTGATATGATCGATGAACAAATATGACAGCCATTTTAGGTCAGATATTTCGATTAAATCTACTTAATGTAATCCTTTCATTTTGCTATGAGGATTTTAGAAGTTTACCTTTTTTATTTGGCAATATTCAACTTTCAGTCACAAACTTGATCCTGGGGGATCAAGATGTGGAAAACTGAGCAGTGAGAATTATTTTGAGTTCAATGCAAGTAATAATTTTGATCCAGTAAATAAAAGCAGAATTATGAATTGTAATACTCACATTGATGTCAATGTTGAGAGTTTTACACAAGACCTCAATTTCAAACTTGAGATTCAGTTTGAGATCTGGTTCAGTGTGGAGTTCAGCCAGTGCATTCATGATGCCCATAGTCCAGGGATTGGGAGGTTTGAAAACTTTGCTCTTGCCACATGACTCGATCACTTTGGCAACAAATGGCACCACATAGAGTAATTCCTGGGCACCTTTGTAGTAGGCCTCGTACAGCAGTGACTTCAGGTCGATATCCTATAACACAACCAACGCTCATCTTAAAATACAAATCTTGTGTAGGAAGATAATTCAATATATATTTAAATTAAATATTTATTTCAAAATTGTTGTCTTCGTTCAAAATTTGAATTTAAACATATTAAGCCCAGGGCTTTATGTTTCATTATGCTCTCTGATATCTTCTCAGGTACTTTTGAGACAATTTGGACTTACATTGTGGAGAATGGGTTTATTCTTGGCCAGGGTAAGCATGCCAAGCCAGTGACCCAGGTTTTTGAGCAGAGATCTGTCTGAGAAGTTGGCCACTCCTTTGTCACTCCTTAGCAGAACCTTAATGTTCCTATAAGTCTCACTGATCACCATACAGAGCACATCTTGCTTCTTGAGATGGTCGATAAAGTTGGCATACAATGTGTGGAAGTTAGGTTCAATACTGGCTCGCTTCATCACCAGGTACTGTGCCACCCAGATGAAGTATTCCTCCCCAATCTGCTCCATCAGTTCCTGTGCCTTCTGCTCCATGTTAGCAAGTGAGAGGTTGTTGAAGATGAAGAACACTTTGTCCTGCTGGGACTCGGGTGGCACAGAGATCTCTTCCTTGTCTTCCGTGCCTGCCAATAGGGTGTCAATGTTGGTGGCATTGGCAATGGACGGTTGCTGGAAATTAAAGATCAGGTTTTAAATGAGGTATATACTGTGCATCCTTTTACAGAATGAGTACCAAATACGAAAGGGGCAAGTGGTTACAAGTTGACACGGGTGGCCATCCAGATAACATTGTTATTCTAAAGACTCACATTCTTTAATTTGGAATGAAAAAAAGGAAACTTCCGCAGAGTTTAGGATGCTAGGCTGAGGAGTCTCATTAATGGGTAAGGTTTGAAGTATCTATGAAAGTGAAAATTATTCAGGGACACTTGGCTTACTTTGATGTTCAAATTATTCAAATGATAATACCTGTGTGTTGGGGTTTGGTCTATTTTCTTTGGTGGGTGTGCCTGCGACAGCAGACACAGGCCTGCCAATAGGGGCAGGGGTAGGGGTCGTGGTTGGTACAGTTGATTCCATGGCAGAGACTGTCCCAGGGGAAGATGTGCTTGTGACAGGAGTAAGACTCCGTGATGTGACCATGCCTTGTGGACGTTTGGGTGGCTCCTGAGATCTGGCTCCGTATTCCACATACTAAAAATAGCCAACCCAGATCATATACATAAATTCATACAAACATTCCTCAAAATAACATGTGATCAGTGAATAAACAAGATCATATTTTGCAGTTTGACCCTACCTCAATAAGATGTTGTGGAAACTGTCCAAAGTGTCCAATAGAGGCGAGGTGCTGACAATATTGTGGGTAGTCCTTCAGTCTGGTTTTGAACCTATCTAAAGCTGCCACTCCAAAGAAGTACATTTTGCTTGCATGTGTTTTCTTCAAGGCTTCTAGTACATAGCGTAGTGCTATACCCAAGTCCATGTAGGTGACCAGGCCCTGCTCTATGATCCCCCCAAACAGAACTGCTGTGATATGCAGCTCCTTGTCTGGATATTGGGGAAAGAAGCGGTACTCTTCAAACAAGTTGCGCAACATACATGCAAACACCTCCTGTCAACAACAAAAACAATTTGTTTTCAGAAACCAATATATCTTGTTGTCTAAAATACAAAAATCAATATTAATCTTTTAAGTGCAACATGTTTTGATGTTTAAGCCAATTCATTATTATTAATCACAAATATCAACACTAACCCGTTCTTTTTTGACCGGTGAGTCCTTGAATCGCTTCAGCATATCAAGTACTTCATCTATGGAGATAGTGGGGTGAGGAGGATGGTTATAAATACGTTGGAAGTAGGAGTTAGCTTCGTCTTCTATCTCTTTAGAGAACTGCTGACTTCCTGCATTGAAGATGTTGGAGACATCACTTCCTTGTCCGGAGCCAGCACCAACGCCGACGCCCAGGTTGGTGCTAAGTCCTACTGTAGGAGATGTAGGCTTCATATCACCCATGCCAGGAAAGCCAGACCGTGGGCCTACCTTACTACCTATAGCTGCTGCACTTAGGCCTGCCAGGGTTGATGCACGTCCTGTTGACATTGTAGTGGGGATGTTCAACCCTGTAGACATTGTAGTCTGCATGTTCAACCCTACAAAGAACAATTGATTTTTCTTTGATTCTAAGAAAATTTAAAATAAATCATTTTAAATTGTATCTATGTATATGTGCAAATTACCAAATCTAATTATGATAAAACAAAAGGATATTTTAAAACCATATCAAAATGTCACTTCAACATTAAAGGACCTAACCTTGTAGCTGTGATGTAAGAGACTGTATAGGGTTGAAGGCCTGTCCCTGACTGCTTGGAGCCATACTGTTAAAGTTGTTCTTAGCAGGAGACCCTGGCGTGGATGTCAATGATGTCAACCCCGATGGGAACCCTGCATTCCCAGAGCTGGGAGGAAATGCTCCAGAGTTGGGAGGAAATGCCCCAGAGTTGGGAGGAAATGCTCCAGAACTGGGAGGAAATGCAGTATTTGCTGTGCTTGGGGGGAAAGCTGTATTACCTGTGCTAGGCGGGAAAGCTGTATTACCTGTGCTAGGTGGGAACGCAGTATTCACCGAGCTAGGAGGAAATGCATTGTTCACTGAGCTAGGAGGAAAAGCATTGTTCACTGAGCTGGGAGGGAAAGGCGCATTCACCGAGCTGGGAGGGAACACATTGTTCACTGAACTTGGTGGGAAAGCCGAGTTCACCGAGCTGGGTGGGAATGCAGTATTGGCTGAACTTGGTGGGAAAGCAGTATTTACAGAACTTGGGGGGAATACAGCAGAGCTTGTTGTGGCATTTCTCTGTGATGGCGGCATTCCTATTGGACCCATACTTGGGATTGGACCTAGGCCTTCCATCTGCAAAAGAGCACACAAAATAAATTCATTTCTTCTCTGTGATCATTTTGTGAATTATTTTTGGGAAAAAAATTAGTTTATTGTGCTTAAATATCTTCAAAGGGTCAAAATTCTAGAAATTATTCTATTGGAATTAAATTATTTGAATTCAGAAGTTGTAGAAATCAACATACAGGGTTTGAGACTGGATTAGGCAGGCCTGGTAATGCTGAATGAGAGACAGGTCCTTGGGCAACAGGGGGAGCTTTTGCTCCCACTACACCAGGTGGTACTTGTCTTGATTTGTTGAGGATTATATTGGCATTTGCCACCATTGTTAGGATTGCCTCTGACAACTCCTGGGCTACGCTCCTGGAAGGTAAAATTTAAAGAAATTAAACACCATATCCTGATCATGTAAAATGGTTAACACAGGTAAGCTTGAGATGTATTTCAATGAACTTACACCACACAAGCCTGAAGGCAAGCAAGCATAGTTTCCAGGGTGTCTGATGGCAGTTGTTGACTCTTGGATTGAGGTTCATCCTTTGCCAGTCCTCCGAGCAACTGTGGACATCGACGCTTCAGGAAGTTGACACATGCTTGTACAAATGGTTCCTAAAATCATAATTACAAAATTCGACTTATAAATTTATGTTTGGTTTGGTTCACACACTATTGGAGGAAAGGGGCTAAAACTTAACCTAGATTTCTGGTTGTGTAGGAGAAAACAACCACATGCCTGAAAATGTTTGCTGGTGAAGAGGGATCAATTAATAAGTTGAGTATGTATGTTCATGCTTTGGACTGGTTAAATTGAAAAGTTCATAAAATAGGTGAATTATCATGATTATTCTCCAG
The DNA here is from genome assembly GCA_949316495.1 of Amphiduros pacificus. NCBI lineage: Eukaryota > Metazoa > Annelida > Polychaeta > Phyllodocida > Hesionidae > Amphiduros > Amphiduros pacificus. The sequence continues at coordinate 48,043,356 of OX439001.1, read as the reverse complement.
GCAATAATTCAAATTAGTTTATCGTACAAAAGTTAAAGCACATACCCCATGTTCTCTGATCTTGTCTGAGAGCCACTTATCCAGCTTAAGGTACTCCCTGCGAGAAGCCAGACACGCGAGATCTATCACAAATGCAAATGGTGTGGCATTGAGCAGCATCGAGAGAGCTTTAAGGTCCTGGGCCACATCCAGGATGCGGGATAGCCTCGTCTGGTCATGGTGCTCTCCTCGCATATACCACTCGGCCATGGCATGCATCACTAAGGTGCGGATGGTTGTCGACTGACCCTGGCAGTGCCATGCATAGTGCAGTACTATACCAGAGTTTGGGTGATTGCCCAAGAAGATTGGCATCAACCCTGACAGCAGTTCATGCTTCATGGTGTTCCACGTTGGGATCTGAAGTAAGGCTAGGACTAGCATATCTGGGCAGTGAGTGAGTGGAAACTTGAACAGATCTGACACAGACTGGTAATGGCCAGCTTCGGACAGTCTGAGCAATGTCTCTACAAGCTGCAGTGACTTCCATGTGGCAATATCACGGTTGTCTTCATCCGGGGGCGTTTTGAGGAGGTCTATGACTACGGGCTGGATGATATAATCCTCCAGACAGAACACATCTGGATTTTTCAATGCCTGTGTGATCCAAGACAATTGTCCTTCTGTGTTCTTCCACTGCTGATATAAGACTTCTATGGGGAACACATCCTGGAGGCCTCGGAACAAGGCCTGCATGAGGATACGCAGTCCTGGCTTACCCAGGACAATGAAGCCTGGGTGGTCCAGTTCCTGTATCACTTCACGCCAGTTGAGATGGGGAGCTAGGTCTTTGATGACTTGTACAAATATGTCAACGTTCCATGTGGATGGTCCTCCTGACTCTGGCTTGTCCTTCCCATCGCTCCACATACCTCCACCTCCAGGAGCATTCATGGACTGAAAAATACCAAAATTCTAAGTTTTGGGAAATTCAGCATTCAGGAAAAAAACTGAAACCCTTAAAAATTAACCTGAAGATACCCCTAACCCCTTTCAGAAATGTCATTTTTGGATGTTTCAGACTGAGTTCAGACCATTTTGAATTTCACATTTGAAGAAAAAAAAACGGAATTCAGGTTATTTCCTGAAGACTTTCAACACTGTAAGCTAGGTACAATATGATCTAATGGTTAAAGGTTATTCTAATTTAAAGTGATATTGTTACCTGCACAGAGATTGGGTCTGTGAGCCCTGCAGGGGTGCGAGCCATCATGCTGATGACGCGGGCCACTGAGGCACCTGTGATGTCACGCACACCAAACTGGACCAAGGTTGTGCGACATTCCTCCATGTTCCCAGTACATCCATACCCCAACTCTAGAATCATATCCGCAAGAGATCCCTCCATCTAAAAACATGAATGCCATACCCTATTATACAGGCCAAACTTGATGTGATTCAATGTTTTTTGTTCACACTAAATATCTCTTTTTGCACAATTAACTATTTAGTGAAAGTAAGTAACATACCATGGACTTGGGCATTTTGAAGGAGGGAGGGTTAAGTTGATCTAGGCCCGGATCAGGGCTGTTTGGGTAGAGGAGTGGAGCAAGTACAACAGGCACTCGATCTTCAGGAAAATCTACAAAACAACAACATGTCAATACTTAAAAAGACAAGCACCACCAGGAACTCCTGGTTAGGAATAGCTTGGAAACATCAAATGAAAAAAAATATATATATTTCCAAATTCAACTTCAAACATACCTTTCCTGAGAGAAGTTAGGAATGCCTGTTTTTGTTCTGATGAGATGCCAAATTGATCTTTTCCCTGGACCTGCACAAGACTACTGAGGATCTGGTGAAGCACTTCAGGAGCAATGTCCTGGAGTCCACCTTCACCTGAACTGCTATTTTCCGCTGCAAAATGAATGCAAATGACAAATTAAATTTTGTGGCAGTTTAAAAATGTCTAGAGATTTCTGTATGTACGTTACTGTCTTGAGTTCAAGATGTTAACATATTTACCAAGAGCATCATATCTACCTGAGTCAATGTAAGAGTTGAGTAGATGTGGTAACTTTTGTTTTATGAACTGGCTGGCGTAGCTGCGGGTTTCAGGGTTGGATGAATGAAGCAAGGCAAGACCAAATGCCACCTCCTGCACACGATTTAGCTTGAGGACCTTGCTCAGCTGCGGGAAAAGGTGGGCAGTTGACTTCAGGGTCTAAAGGTAATAGAACCATTAACAATGATAATCGAGAAAACATAATTTCATGATTAACAGCAAATTATATTTTCCAATTTCTTATCAACAACACTGGATATCAATGCCAAGCAGAGTTAATGGCTCATTTGACATTACTTTATTTTACAATTACTAAGATGGCCCAATAAAACACAATAATTTTCCTTAGAATTCAATGACATTCATTCCTTCAGAAAAATAATTTTCAAGCTTCAGGAATATTCATCCAAATTAAATAAGATCCCACAACATTTGTTTATAATTGTAGCAGTCCACCTGAATCATATTACTGAAAATAATGAAATATTTACCTTCTGGTGATGGAGGGGGCTGTCTACTGCGTAACACAAGGTAGACACAAAGTTTGGTGTACTCAAAAGTCTGGTGCACTCTTGAATTAGATATTGGGTCTACAAAACAACAAACCATAAAATTATGTCTCTTATCAATATCAATACTTTCAGGTTATCAATTTAGTTCTGACATAAATAATCCATGAAACTTTGCCACAAGGGATGTTGGGTCAGGTTTAACATTTATTATCCTACAATATAATTTATACCAATGATACTTCCCTAATTATTCATTAAAAATCTACTAAATTAGTTGGAAGCTGGCACATATATTTTGAACCTATTTTGTGCAATAATACAGGCAAACTTCTGTTGTCTTTTTTCATGTTTGTATTGTGTTCAAAAATATTAAACTGTTCTTGACATGCAAAAATATGAAACAATCAAATATGTAGGACAAAGACTTTTATGTCGTCTTAAAGACTGTAACTCTGTAAGTGTTCAAAGACACTTATTCATTTTAGGTCGATGTGTTCCAATTTAGTTCCTTTTGATCGACTCTTTTTCACAGTTTGACATGATAAAAGCTTCAGCTGATAGTAATGACTGGCCATAATACAATCACAGATAACCCTGCATCCAAAGCCCCCACCCCAATAACAACAGTTCTAAACGTTGTATGGTGACAATGTGCCAATACTCAAAATTATGTTGTACACTTCCTTGTTGAGTGTCATTCTATTATAAAAAGTAAAGAAATTTTGACTTCCTCATCTGAGAATGTTTTAATTTATAAGAGAAATCTTTTATTGATGTTTGCCCAAATCTAATTGTAAATGAGAAATTGTCTGAAGTCCTGTGTTATTTGGTGGGCAATTTACTACATTTAATATCTGTGCTCATGTGTAATTATGTTCTTTATTTTTTAATATTCAAACCTACCTGATGGAAATCTTTTCCACTGCTTTTACCATCACCACTGAAATCCACATGGGAAAAAAGGCACCTGAACAGATGCCTGTCTGCCTCTGCCCCGTGCAGAGTAACAAGCTGCAATGTCAATCACAACAAAAATTACTCCTTCAAATAAGAATTTATAATACTGACCTTAAACAGTTGATATTTTCATCAATAAGATGCTAATTAATGCATGGTTATCTTCTTTTTCAAACTCTTAACAAATATCAAAGCTCCTTTCAAAAACTCAAACTCTACTCCCAAGTAAATTTTGTTTCCATTTTGAGGGGTTTTGCCCAATTTCCTTGTTACATATTTCAAGCTGGAGTTGTTATAAAGTTTACAAAGTCACATATAAATTCCAGTTCAAAATCATCATTTTATGAAAGAGAGAAAAAATTTACTGCAAACAAAGTTCAGTTTAAATATTCATTTTAAATTGTGAAAAATCTTTATCAGAGAAGTTGTTTTTATGAATCATATCCTCAGAAGAAAATAATTTTTTGAAATCCTGTACTGGTCATCTTCATGATGTAAGGGTCATCAGAGCAAGCACCGCGACAGCAATTTTCTGTTTTGGTCTGTATTACTGTGATGAAAGTCAACATTCAAGAAAAAACTTGAAACCCTGAAAAATTAACCTGAAGATACCCTACCCCCTTTCAAAAATGTCATTTTTGGATGTTTCAGACTGAGTTCAGACCATTTTGAATTTCACATTTGAAGAAAAAAACCCCTGAATTCAGGTTATTTCCTTAAGACTTTCATCACTGGTATTACAAAGTGTCTCTCTTGATTAAACAATCCATTTTTCATGGTAACTCTTGAAATTACTGTAATTGTGTACTTAAAGTGCCAGCAAGGCATCCGACATTCCATATATATGACAAGCTATTTTTCTACACACAAAATTACCATGCTTTCGTGGTTATAAGGTTTCACCCGTTTGTAAAAAATAATCAGTTACAGCAGGACGAGAAAAGAAAGCTATCTTTAGGGAACTTGCATCTAATTTAATTACATTATAAAACTCAACAGTCTTGCATTATAAAACTAAACACTTAAAACAGTCTGACATTGACAGAGACAGTTGTGAAAGGGTAATTAAATTAAAATGACATAAAACCTTTCCTAGTTTTAAACTGTCATTAATCTCATTTGGGCTCAATGGCTATTTCGTAAAATTAAGGTTAAAAGTTGGAAAGGTATCGATTGGTTTGAAACAAAAATAGAGAAAAAAAAAAAGAATTTTCAAACAGCTGTGAGTAGACGAACAAAAGAGGTCAAAATCACGTTGTTTGGTACTGCCCTTATTAAACTCCAATACCCCTATTTTAGCTAATTATATTATTAATAAGAGTATACTTACGTGTGAAATTTCTTGTATGCTGAACTTGTAGTTCTTTTTTGTGAGATTAGCCACTGAATAACTTATTTGAGACAAGGCAAAAGACAACGAGTCTAGATTCATAATTATGCCATTACCCAATTACGAAAGCTTCAAAACAGATTGAAGCTTTCCTAAATCGCAAAATTCTTCTTCCAACACTTAGGTCTCTTAAAAGTCCAAAATCTGGCTGGTAGAATGGCAACATCGGGCTTAATTTTAAACAGATTTCACGACTCCATCATGGCGTCCTCCACTTGTCGGCCATGTTGGATTCGGACCAGCAATGACTTGCAGAGCCGGGTACTCTTGTTTAAGACTATTTCATGACCTGGAATGGAAATAAAGTGATCAATCTTGTTCTCTAAATGTTGAATAATGTTTCTTTGGTATTATTTTTCTGATTTATCCTAAATCTAATCATGAAAAATGACAATAAACGTTCAACGCAGTTATAGGTCAGAGGTCAACTCATCATGTGACAATCATGTGGCTATAATTCAAATATTCTAAGATGATTTAATTTTTCATTATATTTTGTAATTGGTGAAATCAGACCCAAGATTTTTTAATAATCGCTTAATTATTAGAAAGATTGTGGGTCATTTTTTTTACATTTGCTGATAAAACACCTTTCGTGAGATTCTCATAACCCGGAAGTGAACTCATCGAGTGACCCAAATGTCACATGATCTTGTATACATGGAAAGGGACAATTTGTGTTTGAATTTCAAACATTTTCCCAAAGTTTTTATTGAATGCTGTTGAATAATTAACCATGCCAACCAGTGAGGGGGATGCGGTGCGCAACACTGGAGGCCAGCTTGATGGTGAGAATGCATTTCACTTGCAAACAAGCTGTTGAACACGAAATAATACTGTGACAAGTCTCTTCAGCAGAATCATTTTCAGTGGCTCCCTGTCATCCTCCCATCCACATTATTTGTCATCAAGTCAAACATGTCAATTCTTGAATCTTTCTCCTTTACTTTACAGTTAATTATTCCTTCCTCTCTTCCTTCTTGAAATGACAATTTTTGTTATTGGCTACATTCGTCTGAAAATATATTTGCATACTTGAACACAACAAACATTGACAATCATTTTTCAATACATAATATAAAATCTGTTCGGAATTATTAACTCTTAGTACATTTCAGGCCACAACATTCGCACCGACTCAGTGGTTCAGAACTCTTTTTTGTAATATGGATGGTTCCTTTTTTGACAATAATTGCAGGCCGGGGATTGCTAACAGGCAATCATTGTTTAAAAAGGAACTGTCTGTGTTATTTTGTGATCAGTATGATCATGGGGAATGTGAAGTCATTTCCTGTGGGTTGTAATTTGCCTTTTTCTATGGTCAATTTGGGTTCAAACAACTGATGCCACTGTGGAGTGTTTGTCGGTGTGCATGTAATAGATTTCAATTTGCGCATGTGTCCGCATCGGAATACATATCTAAAAGAAGTAAACAAAGGAAAAGAAGTGCATGATATAAACAAAGCAGAACTTCAAAAGAAGACCATGTTCCCCATTGTTGCATAATATTATCACTTTAAATTGCTTGGAAATGCATCACAATTGACAGGGCGTGGAATTCTGAGCAGGTTTAGTTCAAATTTGGTGTAAATTGGACTATTTGAACAGAAATGACAAGCAAAAGTCTGATTGATGATTTTTGTTAGGGCCAAAGAGATATTCAAGGAACTTTCATAATCAAGACTGAAAAGGCATATCTTTGCATACAGTTGACATAAAAATTTGTTCATATACAAAATTAAATGTTTTTAAAAGATGAATATAGATAATTTCAATTACCCCATCAGTTTCCAATGATTGTTTCATTTTGTGCTTTTTTAAAAAAAATTTTAAATCTTCGTTTTGTTTGTTGTATTTTTTGTTGGTGTGATTTTTTTCTGTTTGCTGTAAGTCTTGTTTTGTTTGTTAATTTTTTTTCTCATCCGTTTTACATGTTGAGCGCCACTTTTTCAGTATGGGCCACAGAGATCGCTGGCCTGGTGGGCTTGTAGGATATGTAAGATACAAGTTTTGATCATGTCATGCTACCATTCAAGTTAGGCAACCACTTTTTGTCTTCATAAAAGTAAATACAAAGAATTAGGGATCCATTATTGGCAAAAATATTGGTATTTCAATGGGAATGAATACTTTGGGGGTGCTCAGATCATTTTTGCGCCAAATAATAACAGCTTCTCTCCTTGACTTCACAATTTAATATATTTAGTGGCTTTCAATTAAAACCAATTATTTAAGAAGAATTATTTATTTAATAATAACAAGTGCCCTTGGCGGGGAAAGGATGATGTCTCTCACTGTTGGAGCTATCTCTCACCTATGCAGCTGTCCCCCCTTGTACAGCTATCTCTTACTGATGCAACTGTCTCCCACGTGCAGCTATCACTCACTTTTTCAGCTGTCTCTCACTTTTGCAGGCATCTATCCCTGAGGTAACTATCTGTCACATGTGCTATCTCTCACTTGTGCAACTGTCTCTGATTTGTGCAGCTATCTTTCACTGTTGTAAATGTTTCTCACTGTTTAAACTATTTCATTTGTGCAGATATCTTTCAACTCTACAGCTGTCTCTCACTTGTGCAGCTGTATCTCCCTTGTGCAGCCATCTCTCTCCCTGGTGTAACTTCTTCTCACTTGTGCAACTATTTCTTACCTATGCAGCTGTCTCTCACTTGTGCACCTATATCTCCCTTATGCAGTTGTCTATCTTTCAATGTTGTAGCTGTCACTCACTGTTGTACATATCTCTCACCTATGCAGCTATCTCACTCTTCTGCAGCAATTTATTTGCTATAACTATCTCTCACTTGTGCAGCTATATGTCTTACTTATGCAGCTATCTCTCACTGTTTGTAACTGTCTCTCATTGTTGTCACTGTTGTAACTCACTGTTGTAACTATCTCTCACCTGTGCAGCTATTTCTCACCTGTGCAACTATTTCTCACCTGTGCAGCTGTCTCTCATTTGTATAGCTATCTCTGTTCTAATCATGTGTGCAGCTATTAAATTTCAAGTAAGGTCTGCATTTCATCCATGTAGGCCCCTTTGTACAAAACCTAGCAGTACCATAACTGGGTCAATAATTGGATCAATGATTAGGTCAATAGTTCGGCCAATAATTAGGCCAATAATTAGGTCAAATTCCTGATAGTTGAAAACAAAGCCTTAATACAGAAATGGAGTGGCCAACATATCAAATCAAATCAAATCAAATCAAATCAAATGAACTCATATTGTCGGTAATATTTCATATCTGACATAATTCTAACAACAAATAAATGATAAAGGTACTATTCTTATATGACAAAAGCAGAACCCATCACATAAATTTGCAAACTAAAACTGAAGTGGAGACTGGCCTAGCGTCAGCAAATTCCACGAGAGGGCAACATGGTGATGCAACAGCAAAATCCCACACTCTTGTCAGTGGCAAATTCATACAGCAACTTTTTTTTTCCAAATTTCATCACATGTCCTCTTTTTTATAAAGTATGTAAAAAGGAACATTGAATGGCCCTAAAACCATGAAGATATAGCAAATAGAATAAGTATGGGAAACAAATAATGTATCTAAGACAAATATGAGGATAATGATAGTGGTTTTCTAAGAAGATTTGTATATTGTATATTGCAACTTCCAAATGATACTTTGTGGACAAAAGTAAGCCTGTGGATACTACCCAGTCATATAATGGTTTGTCTTACAAAGCAGAAGACAATCTGTAGCAGCCTCAAATGACCCTCCATACTATGATGCTCTGCCAGTTGATAAATAAAACTATATAAATAAATAATCCATAAAAAGACCAATTTGACCTTTGACCATCATTAAAATAAAGCTCAGGAGGGAGAGTCGTAATGGATTTTATAAGGAGATTTGATTTTAATGGATTTAATTATAATGCAAAATCTTTGGTGCCACTATGAAATAAATACTTGTTGTAGAGTCTATATATATATATATGATGGTCAAACACTTGTTGAAAACCAGCTACACAAGTGAGAGACAATTGAGTTAGACAGGTTAGACAGATATGAGAATGATTGTGTGTGTACACGGATGAAATGCCAAAAATCAAAATAGCTGCACAAGTTGATAGACAGGTACAAAAGTATGACAGAGCTGCACAAATGAGAGATAGCAACAGAAGTGCGACATATCTTCAAAATTGACAGACAGCTACAAAATTGAGAGATAGGTACCCAAGTGACATACAGCTACCGGTAAGTGAGAGATAGCAACAGGTTTGTAGGACAGCTACACATCCCAGCTGGAGGCACTTGTTTTAGTGATAATAATTTGTCATTCAATAAAAACAGAAAATCCCATCATAGTTTCAAAGAGAAGTGCCCCCTTGTGTGAATGTAATGCTTTCCCTGGTAAACACCAGGAGTTATATAGTGAAGAGAGCATTCCAGGTGAATGAATATTAGGCCTCGCACCACTATTACAATGTCCCATTGAAACCCATAGTAAATGCCTCACCTTCAAAAATTCATAAAAAATATTCGTATCGACCTAGGGTATTTTGAAAAATACTTATCAGATGGCAAAAATATTCATCTTTCTAAAAGCAGAGTATGAAGTGAGGTTGACCATTGAATTTTTTTGCTAGGATCTGTTAAAGCGCCACCTACCTTGAAAACAAAGAACACAACATGGAAATATAGGAATGAGCCCCTGACAGCAAAGATCAATACATAGTCCCTTCAATTATTCTCATTATTTTTCTAATAACTTCGACAAAACAAGCCATCATTGTACTATTAAATAGCACTTTTCATTTTATGTCTAATGTGATCTGCATCTCGTTATTATCATGTATAATAAGGGGGAGTAGGAAATTATCAAGCACTACTTTCGTATGCCCTGGTCCCACATATCAAATAGTAGACTCAGGTCATACACAACACTTGTTTAAAATCTATCATCACCACAAAAAAATCACATCATAACATCTTCCAGTTACAATATATCTCTAAATTAAGGTCTATAATCCACAATGAAACACTGGGACAGACTTATGTTTTTTTGGCTTAAATGTGTTCAAAGTCATGTTATTTGTTAATTTAGCACAGAAAAAGTAAACTTAACCAGCTAGTCTTAAACTTTTATTATTTAAATTGAACCCGTTTTAACTACCGTTAAAACGGGTTCGACTCAGTTATTGCAGCTGGACACCATGTGTGCTGTATGAGAAATACCCCCACTGACGTCATAGCCTCACTCTCATCCTGGAATCCCCCAGAGCATGCAGAGCCGAAGGCAGTTACGTAAATATACGAGACCACACAAAGTTCTCTCCCGATGCTTCAAACTGATTGTGGATTATAGACCTTAAGCAAGATATAAAAAGTGCCCAAAACATTTTAAAATGTTTTCATGGCTTCTGATTTTTTTAGAAATCCTTAGATTATTCTCATAATATATGTTTAATTGAAGTTCCAAGATATAAATGCTATTTTGTAATTTTCTGAGGACACCGCTTGTGATTAAATTTCACAGATTGCGCACAAATATTTTTGTCAAAGATTTTGACTGGCATCATTTCAACACCACATTTAAAAATGCTTGACCCATTTAACATGTTTAATGGACCCTTAGTGTATGATATTCTTCAGACTTAATATTCTTCTCTCTTCTCGTCTTGTTACAAAAAAGAGCAAATAAATGACATTCTCATTTAATATACAATGTTATGCTGGAATAACTGTCATTACTTACCTGAACATTTTAGAGTTCTCATATTCCTGGTATTTGAGAGAAGAGTGATTATCACACTTTGTTCATGTTTTGATCCACGATCTGAAAAAACTAGTTTTTATATTTCCTTGATCACTGTGCTAGATTACACAATATGTTTATCCATATAAATATCCTATGTATCAAAATCAAGTAAGGTCCTGGATATGCATTTGAGTGAGACCATGGGAGAAGCTATTTTTAATATCTGCTATGACATCAATGATTGAGAGATTAGCAAACAAGTGGTTTTGGCCTGTCTGGGCCTCTGAAGTCACAACTTTGCACAGCATGGCCCAAAAATATACCTAATAAAATGTGTTTGCAGATCATCATGGCTCTTGCAACACATTGATAAGTGATCTTCAACCCGGCCATGAAGGTCACTCAGGCACCTTAAGTGGAAGATAGTAATAACTTTGTTTACACTGTTAATACTGGAGATCCACAGGGACTGATTCAAACATTTCCATGGTTCAGGGACGGCCTTCATGTAAATATATAGAATGAGTTTTATTTTGTGACCTGGTGTAAAGTTCTTGTATCTTGCACACCTTAGTAGAGATCATACAAATCATTTTGAAAATCTTGAATGAGATCAGTGTTCATTATCTATTTATTTAACTGGACAAACCAGGCCAAGTTCAAGTATCTGGGTATGATCTTAAACAACTGCCTTTATCCTTTGGAAAATGGTGGATGTTTTTGACCTTTTCATAACCCATCAACCTTCAAATATCAGCAAAGTTCAAGGACACTTGTATTTCATTCCTGTTTACTCATAAACACTATAACCCACTGCACAACAATTTTTAACTCGTGTGGGAAAAGTGAAGATAAGGTTGATAATGATCTTTTTGTATACAGCTCTTAGAGCAGTAATAAATATATGTGATAATATGGACTATAACATACTGTATACCATATTGATCAGAGACGATGAGGGCTGATGTGTATATGTCTGCGATTTTTGTGAACTTTTCAGTTCGGAGTGCCACCATCCCCAAAATATACAAATTAAATGCAGCTTCATTAATGGCAGCTGGCACATCACACATCATTTAAAAAAAAACAAAAAAAACAAAACAATTTTTAATGTTTAATGTTTTGAAAGACAGTGGAATTATAAGGTGATGTGTGAGACACAACATTTAGCTTAATTGCTATTAGTACAGCAAGTGTTGTAATACAGACTAATGGTGTGATTTTTTAGTACAGCAAGGTATGCTCATTGCTTGATGTTTGACTGTGTTAAAAATGTCTGAGTTTCAACTGCTGATTTAAGACAGTTACTCTTGTCTACATTTATGGCAACTTCAAAATGATGAGAAAATATAGATATCATTTTCAAAAAGGAAACAGTATACTTGTAAATTCTTTATAAAAAAAAAGACTTTCCTGTTACAACCTTTCTTTTACACCAATCTAGGTCGATTGTACATTTGAACATCATACAAGTTGAGGACTGCTTGGAACACTTCCAAATTAATAAGCACATACCGTTACTTAGTTTTGAGGTCTCTTACAATTTCAATATTGAATTTTTCTATGGCCTTTGTATCCAACAAACCAGCCAAAGTCATGGTCAACTGAGTTTGTGACCACTATTTAACCCTGTTGATGACTTTCACCTTTTGCAATGTATATTATTGTGTGACCAACTTCATTTTTGTACAGATCAATGATAGGTGATGTCTGATATGATTCAATGTTTCATTGTGATTAAACAATACAAAAATTACCATAATTTGCATGTATTTTGCATTTCAACATCCAAAAGTTTTGCAAGAGAGATACATTTAGATTTGTTTGCATTCAGTATTAGCTTACATGGATATGAGAAACAAAACTATGATTTTTCTTTCCTTATTAAACCAGTTGTTATATATGATGTAGTCAGTTTTGCCAGGCTTATCTATTGTGTACTGAGAGTCAATTAAAGACCAACTCTGGCTGATCCTAACTGGGGATGACTGATAACAGGATGGTTGGGGACTGTAACAACATAAACTCACCATTCCAAATATTCTCATTGAAAAGTGGAATGAAAGGGCTAAATTCAAATTTACTTGAATATAGGATGAGAAATTAGGATTCAAACCTTCAGTCAGTGTTTGGGGAGTCATCTTATACATGAGGGCAACCTGTGCACCTCAGGGGAAATAAACTTCGCTTATACTGTCCAGGTACAAGCTTCCCCATACGACGATGAAATTAAAATCTCATACACACAAAAATATTCTACCACATGTCAACAGTAGTCCGCCATCATTTAATAAGTGTAACTAATGCACAAGTCAGAGAAAATGTCAGTTTAACAATGCTAAAATATGCATACGCAACACAAGGTCGCCATTTTGAAAAGCGGAAGTGACAGGGAGAAGCTCTTATTTTTGGCGCGAAAATGATTGGAGCATCACCACAGTATTAACTTGCATTGAAATATTAATATATTGCACAATGATGGATCCCTGAGTCTTCTTATTTATGTTTTACTTTCAAAATGGCCACCAAACTTGAATGGTAGCAGTGCTGATGTCTCGAGAAAAACCGACTCGTCCTGTAATCGAAAATTGGCCTTTTCAAGCAAAATTTGGGGGGGGGGGTCGTCTTATACAGGGTTGTCCTATATTTGAGTAAATACAGTAGTTATTTCCTGTATTGATTATTGTGAAGTTATATAATTACAACAGGCCTTGGCATACACCAGATCCCTTGTTTGGGCCAGTGAATGCTCTGTTATAGTGGCCCAGTTGGGCAACCATATTTTTGGTCTTTTAGTGGCCCAAACTATCTTGATTTTATTCTAATCCTTGATAGATATTTGTCTCATATCGCAATCAATGGATTTTGATTGGGATTTGATACAGCCTTATATACTTTATTGTATCATTGATCCCTTCATCCTTAGAAACTTCGGGCCACCACTTTTCATGCTCCTTTTGTCCTTCTCACCTGGGACCCAGGCAGCATAAAAAGTCCAAGTGGGATGGTAACACTCAAATATAATAATCAAAGGATTTTTTTATATTCAAAATCCATCTTAAGCCAGTTAGAGAGTTGTGTGTTCTAAGATTGAAACAAGCTTGTTTCCCGTTTCCAACCCACTGGATGTTGAAACATGTGATGCTAATTTTTTTTTAATTCAAAAATAAGCATTGTGTTTTACTGCTTCCCCTTGGTATAATTATGTTAAAAATAGACTTAAAGCATTCATGAAACCACAGAGGTCACGGGCAATTTTACAGAGGTTTGGGGTATGCTTAAATGATATGCGGCCACGAAACTGTGACACAAGCAAGCTATCTCCCTAAATTGAACCAAAATTCACTGACCACTGTTATTGTGTTTTCCTGAAAGTGCCAAGTACTGCATGTACTCTTTTGACCACCAGGTGGCCACATGTATACAATCATGTGACCTGTATTGTGTTCTGTCAGCCGGGCACAAAAAAATATGTTGGGGAAATATAATGGATAATAGCACAGGGGTATAAACATCAATATTATGCAAGGAAAAAGTGCTTGAAAACCTCATTTCATGAAATCTTTGATAGAAAGGAGATGAAATAATCACAAATCTCTGTATCATCCTCACCATTTTTCCTACTCCCTCCTTATATGAGTTTTTTTTCTGTGACTAATAGGCCACTGAATTTTTGTGTGTGATTTTATTGGGCAAAATGGTGACCTGCAGTCCTCCTACATCATGTTGTCCACTCAATGTTCGATACTAATTTCACAAAATATATTTTATTGAGAAAAGACAGGTTAAAATTAATCATCAGAAAATTCTAATTGGAAAAATAAAGAAAATAAAAATGTTACATATCCATGTGCCATGAAACTTGAACATTGGCGTTTAAATATTTTATTTTCCGATCTTGCTCATTTTTCAATATTTTGTTTCCAAATTTGCATTTCAAGCACTTATTAGATTGATAGATAAAAAACAATTTTGCAAAAGATAGAAAATAAAAATGATTTTATGACAATGGTTTTGGAATGCCAGACTTTAGAAAATCTCTCATGTTGCATTGTTTTCACAATATCATGAAATGAGCCAACCAATCTGTAAATCAAAATAAAATATCTAAAAATGAGTTTCAATATATTTAAAACCAATTTTCAAGCGCAAATCATATTTTTGGAATTGGAAATCAAATGTCTGTATTTCAATCAAATGTCCTGTGTTTCAATCACGTTCTGTGTTTCACAAGATGATAAATCTGCACTGTTGAAAAACAAGTTTTGGTGAACACCAAAAACTTAGTAGATGATTAAGTTTGAAGAGGTCTGGCTATCTGAGGGGAGCATATTTGCCATATATTGGTTGTATATACTCGGTACATAGATTGTGGTGTCACAAGACCCTCTTGTCTGGCATGGGCCGTGTTGGTTTGATCCAGTTTTTATTATGTATGAGAATAAGCTATTACAATGAGTCAACCTTTCCCTGAGTTACTGCTGCGCCAAAGACTTTGCGAACGCTAGCACAAACCAGTATTTCATTATGAGGCTTTGTCAGCTGATCCATCTTTTAACTCTGTAGATTCTTATTGGCCAGTCACTGTCATACCTCAGTGAAAAGATCAGCAACTTGTCTCAAGTCCTTTCTGTGTGCAGTATCTGTGTCAAATCTGAAGGGCAAAATATGGAACCTTCAAAGTGCGAATTGCCTTCTTCCATTGAAATGATCCAAAGGTTTCAGCTTAAAGTCATTTGTGCTGATCCAAAAATTAAAATTGATCAGAACTGGTAAAGCATTAGGATATATATATACCAAACCATTTCGTCTATCATCACTTTTGATATAGACCCCCAGTGTGTTTTTCTGACCCAGAAACACAAGGCTGCCTTTGATAATATACATACAGAGAGTAGGTATATGGGTAATCTGTGTACAAAACTCTTATGCTCTCACAGAACACATCGTGTGATATAGGACAGCTAATGCGGTCTCCAATCTCTGCTATAATTAGTCAAAACACGGATGGCTGACCCAAATTACAGATAACAAAGTGCATTGTTAAGCTGTGATCGTAAAGCACACCAAACATGGAGTATGTACTACCTGAGGAACGACTTCCATATTAAGTGGATAACCTAATGGGAGGATAACTTAAAGTTACAGCAAAGATGGCAGATTTGTTGCTGGCCACCAGCTCTCAGGGCTCAGTCCTGGACATCATGGATGTCTTCTCCTTCAGTAAAGGTGTGCATTCTCTCTCTGTAACTCAAACATGACCTCATTTGATTGTAAAGTTGTGTTAAAATATTTTAAAGCAATATGACAGCTCGTTTTTAAGTATTACAAGGGGATTATCGTCGTCAAATGGTGGTGACAGGATCATTGATTAATGAGTATGATTGTGATGAAAAATAATGAAACAAAAACTGGGCCATTATGTGGTGCATACAGTACTCGAGCAATTATTCACTCTTATTGCACTTGTAAAACTTGTCCCATGCTCTAGTAATTCTCATACAAAATGATAGGAGGAAGATGTTGAAGACAAAAAAAAATGAATCAGAAAAAACACAAATAGACAAGTTTCTATCAGACTTTTCTGTAGATATATTCAATGCAAATGTAGATAATATAAAGTTGTATACATACATAAGTTTTTATTCACAACTTTTAATCAGAATGTATGAGTCACAAGACTTGTCGTCACTGATATATGATATGTTTTGCTTATATATAATGTTACCATCTTGGCAGAGAGTGATCATCGATATTTAACATCACTATAAGTGTACCTCCATGCTTGGCTAATGATGGTTTTTATATAAAAAAATGGAAAAGATGGAAATCACCAAAGAATAATATAAATTCTATGATGATCCTTTGCAGTTTGTCATGATGAAAGACTATGGGGGATTCAATAATCTAGTCAAACATATTTTATGCATATTGTAGACATTGCCCATAAAAGTCATGTACATTTAAGTCATGCATATTGCAGGCATAACATAGTGAAGTCACTATGCATATGTAGAATATATTTTTTTAAATCATAGTGAAGTCATGCATGAATGACAGAAATATGCTACATTTAGATGGAGTATAATATATCATGCATGTTTTAATTATTTCTTGAGATTCAAAACAAAGATGAAAATGATATGCTTTGACAGCTCATATTGTGCTTTGATGGTTAGTTACATGGAAATATTAAAGGAATCTCACTGAAAATTTAAATGTTGTACTATATCTGGACATCTTTTTAACTATAACAAATTTTATGTCAATATAAACATTGTAAAATAGGTATCTCTGGATAGTTGGATATTGTGTCGAATATGAGATCATTTCACAGGGAAGTCATGCATATTGCACATGATAGTCATATACTACAAGCAATGAAATCACACAAGTTATAGGCATTATATGTTGGAATAAAGCATGTTATAGGCATAGAAAAAAAGATACATATTCAAAGTTGGAATTAATCATGCTACAGGCATTACACAGAGAAATCATACATGTTATTGGCATTAAATGCTGGAATTAAGCATGTTTAGTCATGACAAGGAAATCATGCATGTTTTATGCATAACATACTGGAATCGAGCATATTCAAGGCATTAAATGTTGGAATTTAGCATGTTATAGACATTACATATTGGAACATTATAGGTATAAACAAGGGTATGTAGCATGTAAAAGGCAATACACAAGGTTATCATGTATTGTCATAGGTATTATTTAATAGTTATTAAGTTATCATGAATGTTTTAGGTAATATATGTTGGAGATTGGCATGTTCTAGGTATTGTCCACTGCAAAGTGTACAACTAGGGCCAGATATCTATTTGTTTGGATCTAGAAGGGCCATCATTAGCTTGAATAGTGTAAACTTGAAGAAGATCATCAGGTTAGTCATGCTAAATGATAAGAGGGATATATGGGATAGATATGATGTGCTTATTACCTTTTCATGGCCACAGGCTATGGAACAGTTGGAAAGAGTGCAAGCTTATTTAAACCAGTTTCTCTGTAGTGAGCCAAAGGTCGTGGGTTTCATTCCCAACCAGCATTAAATTCCTAATACAATTTTTGACTTTTGGTGTGAAAATTAGAGATTATTAGGGATTATTGAAGTAAATAAAAAATGTGGATTTATTTTTTTCAAGTATGATGGTATGAGGGAACAACTGGACTCAATGCATATCTCGCTCTATCCTTTAGAAATTTCTGGGTATGCCCCTGTGCAAGTGAATAACTGAGATCAAGGCATATCTTGGTCTACCCTCCATAACAGGACCTCTATCATACGAGTCCCTGCCTCCATAGATAGAAATGTGTGCACAGGAATGGCCATGACTATTGATTGATCAACTTTGAATACTACATATTTAATGCAGAGTAATCTCATCCCATCTTTAGAAATTCTGAGGTATGCCCCTGTGCTAATTGGCTGCTAACTTGAAAAGAAACTTGTACTTTGTACTAGCAGAGCCTGGTATAAACCCAGGATCACCTCAAGACATTGCCCTCTTTCCCATGAATAAAGTTAATACAATTGAGTGCAACAAGTTTGAAAGAAACTTCAAAATAATTTTGTGCAGAAGGGTTGTGAATCTTGTTTTTAATTGGGTTACTGTACATACTGTATCAGATGTGTACATATTTGACTGGTTGTTTGGCTTTAAAAGTCGTATTAAACTTCAGCAAAAAGTCACATGAGAGCCAAATCAAATCTGGCATGCATGACCGTGACTGACATGGTTGACCTGGCACGTCTTGCTAACCTTATTTTAATTGTAGATGGGAGCATCTAAAAATCACACAAAAAATCTTAGATATTGAATGATATTCAGCACTACACTCCTATGAAATGGAAGGAGAATTCAGGGGTTTAATAACAAGCATAAAGAGCAGAGCAACAGAAGGGTGTTGAATGCAGGAAATGGCTGCAAGTTTAGCAAGGTGCTGGCCTGATTTTATGACATGGGTCAGCTTTGGAGCTGATAGAATGCAGGTCTAAATTTGGTGCACCTGATTTCTCCCGAGGTCACATGGTGTGCTTGCTGGCAATGCAAAAGTAAACTCCGAGGCTAATTGTGGCCAATGTTTTTGTGGAGAGAACGGCTTGGAAGATATATTTAAATAATGGTCGTGAAGACCACTCGAGAAATGGTCAAAGATCAAGGACACCAGAAAGGCAATCACTAGACTAGAAAGGCTTATGTATGAACATATGGAATCCTGTCAGAGGAATGGGGATTGTCAGAACTACTCCTCACTGTTTACACTTATATTTAGAATAGAACTCTGTGCAAGGAATATGACATGTCTGGAGAAATGGAAATAACATAATGAAGGTCAAGGCAAGACTGAAAAGGACTTTGTATAAACATGAATTTTATCTGTCGTTGACACAAAAGAAGTTTATGTTTTTGGAGCAAATATTTTGAAAAAATGTTGCAACCCTCCTAATTTCTCTGCTTGACATAACGGATGGAAAATGTGTCATAGAGGGGATAAATAATTGCTGAAAATATAATACAGACTGACTTATTTGAGCAGTCACCCATCAGACTTTTGGTGATATCTTTCTAAACTTGCAAGATAAAGTGATACTTAATAAGTGTGTGTTGAAATGGAGACACTACAGAGTGCCTTGGATGGTACAGTGCAAGGATTACAAAGAACTCTTGATTTTCTTACAAATAGCCAAACCCAAAAGAGACCAAATGAATTGTCAGATATTTTAAGGGCATTGGAAGGGAGACAGCAAAATCTATATGCACCTGTCATCAACTTTTCCTTCACACAAGGTTTACAATTGTCTTTTTCCTTTGTCAGACTCACCAATTACAGTGTAAAGATAAATGTACTTTTCTTTTCATTAATTAATCCTACTAATTAAGACATGGGTTAAATAAATATATATATATATATATATATATATATATATATATATATATATATATATATATATATATATATATATATATATATATATATATATATATATATATATATATATATATATATATATATATATATATATATATATATATATATATATATATATATATATATATATATATATATTGTTACAACCATTTTAGGGTTTTTTAGAAACGATCATTGGATGAACTTGAGAGTGACACCTGTTGGATAATACAAGTTAAATAAAACTGAAACAAAAAAGCTTCATGCATGGTGAATGATGACCTGTGTTGTATTTTTGGGCTTTATTGTAACTCATTTCTAATTGTGATAATACTTGATGTTTTCAGAGCTGGTGATGGCCCTGATAGATTCGGCCTATGACAAGGATGAGGCCGTCAGAAGTGCCATGTGTGGGTCACTCTACGACCTGGGGAAGAACAAACCTGCCCTCGTTCTCAGCTCCTGCTACTCCTACCTTGTCAAACATGCCAAGGTATGACCTGACTCTCATTCTGGGCTGACAAATATTATCATCATTTCACCCCAAAAAGTGCTTCAAAATCAAGGACAATAAAACGTTAATTAACTTGATATTTCTGATTTTAGCATATATTTTTTACCAGGAAACATTTATCTTCGACTCTTGACATTTTTTAAAAGAAAAAGGCTCATTTATTACAGCAGTATTGCAGCTATTTAAAAAGCTTTGATAATCTTCTAATTTTATGTTTAAAATGGTTTCATCATAGTCCACATTTAGCTGCTATGAGCAGAGCATGAAAATAGATTACAGACTGAACAAACTAATTTTACATAGTTGAGAAAGGTGGATATCTGCTACTGAGTTGTTTCCTATTCTGTCCAGTGCTGTATGACTGGTTATCAAAAGAAAGATCCCCAATCACTCTTCCAAAAGTTCAGGGTAATAAGCATTGAGTCCCAGTGACAGGCTTCTATCTGACCTGACAGAGAATAAACAATGTTGAAAAGGTAGTTAGTACAAAGAAACAAACCATCAAAACAATATTACATTATAGGGGTTTGTGTCATTCAACTATTAAATGATTATGTTTTCAGCTTCCGCAAGGCCACAGAGTTGTTGTTCTTCAATGCATCGAAAGGATAATTAAAGAGACTCTCAGTGATCTAGACAAATCACTTGCAGAGCAGATAATCATGCAAGCCTCCCATGAGATGACAGCCGTTAAGGTAAGCAAAACATTCACAACTTCACAACTATTAAGCACAACAATTAGCAATTTATGATACACAATAATTTACCCATCATGTATATGAATTTCAGTTGACCAATTCTATCTATTTTCCATTAGATTTGTTTCCATTTTGAAATAATTTTTTAAAATCTAATAGCTGTCACTGAGTTATTTTTATCAGGGAAGCTGCCAATTTGAAAAAAAACATACCAAATATTAGCCTATGAGAATCAAGATAACAAATTGGGACAAAATTCAATATATAATGCATTTTGATTGGTCAAATTTATCATCTGCTCAAGTCTAGTCTGAGAAAGGATTTGAATGATCATTTATGAAGCATTTTTCAGAAAATGCTCACAAACATTACAAAAAAGTAATGATCAGCATATTCTAAGGCTATTGACCTATGTTTATAAACTAGGTTGCAGCATGACCCATTTGAGCAATGAGAATTGTGAATAATTCACCTGTACCACCTGAAAAAACTGGGTGGTGTTGACAAGTGACCCAAACAGTTGATGTTATGCTCTGTATTGTTATAATGGCCACTAGTATTTAGCTGGGGTTTTTAGGACTATATATAGATTTGACTGAAGATAGAAAGTGAAAACATTCAAACTATATGTGTTGGTGAAATTTTAGCAGGAAACTCTGAAACTTCAATGTATATATATTTGTCTTGTAAATTATTATTATGCAAGATTAGACATTTTGATTCTGGAATTTATCATCACAAAAAAACAGAAATTGAACATGTCTAAATATGGTCAGATTGCACTTACACTGTTATATAAATGTGTAACTGATATACAGGGGTTTGACATTTGCTCCAACTAACAACAATAATGTGATAATGATGTGATAGGAAGTGATTCCCGAATGGCAGTCTGCCGCCAGTGGCGTCCTCGTGGCCATTGGAGGACGTTTCTGTACAGAGGTCATGGCTGACCTGCAGGACAAGTTCCAGCCAGGAGTTCTACCCCATTTCTTTGTTGTCCAGACAATGGCCAATCTCGCCACAGCTAATGGTATGTATGTGAGCTTGACCATTTAAGATCAGTGTTCATTTATCTGATATGAAAATATGATTTTTTAAAAAATAAATATATTTCCTGAAGATAGATGAAAAAGATCTATTGATATTTTTTTTAAATCAGAGCACATTCACATCTGCTCTGAAAAAAGGTAAGAAAGTAAAAAAAAATATGTCAGTGATATTCAATCATGGTTGAATTCTGTTTGCAGTTTATGGGATGGTGCCCTTTCTGAAAGTGACACTTGGAACCATGTTGCCGATGCTGGGCATGGCGAAGCAGGACAACATGAGATGGGTCCTAACTGCTGGTAAGGTTATAAATAGATATTATATTCACTTAGGGTAGGCTCCTTGTGGTAGGGACTGTATCTTGAGGTTGAAGTATGTGGATGCTGGGGTTCCTGGGGAGGTGCTCTAGTGGGAGGAGTCATGTGGATACTTTGTTGTAGTACACTCAGGGTAGGTTCCTGGGGAGGTGCTCTAGTGGGAGGGGTCATGTGGATACTTTGTTGTAGTACACTCAGGGTAGGTTCCTGGGGAGGTGCTCTAGTGGGAGGAGTCATGTGGATACTTTGTTGTAGTACACTCAGGGTAGGTTCCTGGGGAGGTGCTCTAGTGGGAGGAGTCATGTGGATACTTTGTTGTGGTACACTCAGGGTAGGTTCCTGGGGAGGTGCTCTAGTGGGAGGGGTCATGTGGATACTTTGTTGTAGTACACTCAGGGTAGGTTCCTGGGGAGGTGCTCTAGTGGGAGGA
The DNA here is from genome assembly GCA_949316495.1 of Amphiduros pacificus. Lineage (NCBI taxonomy): Eukaryota > Metazoa > Annelida > Polychaeta > Phyllodocida > Hesionidae > Amphiduros > Amphiduros pacificus. The sequence continues at coordinate 48,020,793 of OX439001.1, read as the reverse complement.
GTCATGTGGATACTTTGTTGTAGTACACTCAGGGTAGGTTCCTGGGGAGGTGCTCTAGTGGGAGGGGTCATGTGGATACTTTGTTGTAGTACACTCAGGGTAGGTTCCTGGGGAGGTGCTCTAGTGGGAGGAGTCATGTGGATACTTTGTTGTAGTACACTCAGGGTAGGTTCCTGGGGAGGTGCTCTAGTGGGAGGAGTCATGTGGATACTTTGTTGTGGTACACTCAGGGTAGGTTCCTGGGGAGGTGCTCTAGTGGGAGGAGTCATGTGGATACTTTGTTGTAGTACACTCAGGGTAGGTTCCTGGGGAGGTGCTCTAGTGGGAGGAGTCATGTGGATACTTTGTTGTAGTACACTCAGGGTAGGTTCCTGGGGAGGTGCTCTAGTAGGAGGAGTCATGTGGATACTTTGTTGTAGTACACTCAGGGTAGGTTCCTGGGGAGGTGCTCTAGTGGGAGGGGTCATGTGGATACTTTGTTGTAGTACACTCAGGGTAGGTTCCTGGGGAGGTGCTCTAGAGGGAGGAGTCATGTGGATACTTTGTTGTGGTACACTCAGTGTAGGTTCCTGGGGAGGTGCTCTGGTGGGAGGAGTCATGTGGATACTTTGTTGTAGTACACTCAGGGTAGGTTCCTGGGGAGGTGCTCTGGTGGGAGGGGTCATGTGGATACTTTGTTGTGGTACACTCAGTGTAGGTTCCTGGGGAGGTGCTCTGGTGGGAGGAGTCATGTGGATACTTTGTTGTAGTACACTCAGGGTAGGTTCCTGGGGAGGTGCTCTAGTGGGAGGAGTCATGTGGATACTTTGTTGTGGTACACTCAGGGTAGGTTCCTGGGGAGGTGCTCTAGTGGGAGGAGTCATGTGGATACTTTGTTGTAGTACACTCAGGGTAGGTTCCTGGGGAGGTGCTCTGGTGGGAGGGGTCATGTGGATACTTTGTTGTGGTACACTCAGTGTAGGTTCCTGGGAAGGTGCTCTGGTGGGAGGAGTCATGTGGATACTTTGTTGTAGTACACTCAGGGTAGGTTCCTGGGGAGGTGCTCTAGTGGGAGGAGTCATGTGGATACTTTGTTGTGGTACACTCAGGGTAGGTTCCTGGGGAGGTGCTCTAGTGGGAGGAGTCATGTGGATACTTTGTTGTAGTACACTCAGGGTAGGTTCCTGGGGAGGTGCTCTAGTGGGAGGAGTCATGTGGATACTTTGTTGTAGTACACTCAGGGTAGGTTCCTGGGGAGGTGCTCTAGTGGGAGGAGTCATGTGGATACTTTGTTGTAGTACACTCAGGGTAGGTTCCTGGGGAGGTGCTCTAGTGGGAGGGGTCATGTGGATACTTTGTTGTAGTACACTCAGGGTAGGTTCCTGGGGAGGTGCTCTAGTGGGAGGAGTCATGTGGATACTTTGTTGTAGTACACTCAGGGTAGGTTCCTGGGGAGGTGCTCTGGTGGGAGGGGTCATGTGGATACTTTGTTGTGGTACACTCAGTGTAGGTTCCTGGGGAGGTGCTCTGGTGGGAGGAGTCATGTGGATACTTTGTTGTAGTACACTCAGGGTAGGTTCCTGGGGAGGTGCTCTAGTGGGAGGGGTCATGTGGATACTTTGTTGTGGTACACTCAGGGCAGGTTCCTGGGGAGGTGCTCTAGTGGGAGGAGTCATGTGGATACTTTGTTGTAGTACACTCAGGGTAGGTTCCTGGGGAGGTGCTCTAATGGGAGGAGTCATGTGGATACTTTGTTGTAGTACACTCAGGGTAGGTTCCTGGGGAGGTGCTCTAGTGGGAGGAGTCATGTGGATACTTTGTTGTAGTACACTCAGGGTAGGTTCCTGGGGAGGTGCTCTAGTGGGAGGAGTCATGTGGATACTTTGTTGTAGTACACTCAGGGTAGGTTCCTGGGGAGGTGCTCTAATGGGAGGGGTCATGTGGATACTTTGTTGTAGTACACTCAGGGTAGGTTCCTGGGGAGGTGCTCTAATGGGAGGAGTCATGTGGATACTTTGTTGTGGTACACTCAGGGTAGGTTCCTGGGGAGGTGCTCTAGTGGGAGGAGTCATGTGGATACTTTGTTGTGGTACACTCAGGGTAGGTTCCTGGGGAGGTGCTCTAATGGGAGGAGTCATGTGGATACTTTGTTGTAGTACACTCAGTGTAGGTTCCTGGGGAGGTGCTCTAGTGGGAGGGGTCATGTGGATACTTTGTTGTAGTACACTCAGGGTAGGTTCCTGGGGAGGTGCTCTAATGGGAGGAGTCATGTGGATACTTTGTTGTGGTACACTCAGGGTAGGTTCCTGGGGAGGTGCTCTAGTGGGAGGAGTCATGTGGATACTTTGTTGTGGTACACTCAGGGTAGGTTCCTGGGGAGGTGCTCTAATGGGAGGAGTCATGTGGATACTTTGTTGTAGTACACTCAGGGTAGGTTCCTGGGGAGGTGCTCTAGTGGGAGGAGTCATGTGGATACTTTGTTGTAGTACACTCAGGGTAGGTTCCTGGGGAGGTGCTCTAATGGGAGGAGTCATGTGGATACTTTGTTGTAGTACACTCAGGGTAGGTTCCTGGGGAGGTGCTCTAATGGGAGGAGTCATGTGGATACTTTGTTGTGGTACACTCAGGGTAGGTTCCTGGGGAGGTGCTCTAGTGGGAGGAGTCATGTGGATACTTTGTTGTGGTACACTCAGGGTAGGTTCCTGGGGAGGTGCTCTAATGGGAGGAGTCATGTGGATACTTTGTTGTAGTACACTCAGGGTAGGTTCCTGGGGAGGTGCTCTAGTGGGAGGGGTCATGTGGATACTTTGTTGTAGTACACTCAGGGTAGGTTCCTGGGGAGGTGCTCTAATGGGAGGAGTCATGTGGATACTTTGTTGTGGTACACTCAGGGTAGGTTCCTGGGGAGGTGCTCTAGTGGGAGGAGTCATGTGGATACTTTGTTGTGGTACACTCAGGGTAGGTTCCTGGGGAGGTGCTCTAATGGGAGGAGTCATGTGGATACTTTGTTGTAGTACACTCAGGGTAGGTTCCTGGGGAGGTGCTCTAGTGGGAGGAGTCATGTGGATACTTTGTTGTAGTACACTCAGGGTAGGTTCCTGGGGAGGTGCTCTAATGGGAGGAGTCATGTGGATACTTTGTTGTGGTACACTCAGGGTAGGTTCCTGGGGAGGTGCTCTAGTGGGAGGAGTCATGTGGATACTTTGTTGTAGTACACTCAGGGTAGGTTCCTGGGGAGGTGCTCTAGTGGGAGGAGTCATGTGGATACTTTGTTGTAGTACACTCAGGGTAGGTTCCTGGGGAGGTGCTCTAATGGGAGGAGTCATGTGGATACTTTGTTGTAGTACACTCAGGGTAGGTTCCTGGGGAGGTGCTCTAGAGGGAGGAGTCATGTGGATACTTTGTTGTAGTACACTCAGGGTAGGTTCCTGGGGAGGTGCTCTAGTGGGAGGAGTCATGTGGATACTTTGTTGTAGTACACTCAGGGCAGGTTCCTGGGGAGGTGCTCTCGTGGGAGGAGTCATGTGGATACTTTGTTGTAGTACACTCAGGGTAGGTTCCTGGGGAGGTGCTCTAGTGGGAGGAGTCATGTGGATACTTTGTTGTGGTACACTCAGGGTAGGTTCCTGGGGAGGTGCTCTAGTGGGAGGAGTCATGTGGATACTTTGTTGTGGTACACTCAGGGTAGGTTCCTGGGGAGGTGCTCTCGTGGGAGGAGTCATGTGGATACTTTGTTGTAGTACACTCAGGGTAGGTTCCTGGGGAGGTGCTCTAGTGGGAGGGGTCATGTGGATACTTTGTTGTGGTACACTCAGGGTAGGTTCCTGGGGAGGTGCTCTCGTGGGAGGAGTCATGTGGATACTTTGTTGTAGTACACTCAGGGTAGGTTCCTGGGGAGGTGCTCTAGTGGGAGGGGTCATGTGGATACTTTGTTGTAGTACACTCAGGGTAGGTTCCTGGGGAGGTGCTCTAGTGGGAGGAGTCATGTGGATACTTTGTTGTAGTACACTCAGGGTAGGTTCCTGGGGAGGTGCTCTAGTGGGAGGAGTCATGTGGATACTTTGTTGTGGTACACTCAGGGCAGGTTCCTGGGGAGGTGCTCTAGTGGGAGGAGTCATGTGGATACTTTGTTGTAGTACACTCAGGGTAGGTTCCTGGGGAGGTGCTCTAGTGGGAGGAGTCATGTGGATACTTTGTTGTAGTACACTCAGGGTAGGTTCCTGGGGAGGTGCTCTAGTGGGAGGGGTCATGTGGATACTTTGTTGTGGTACACTCAGGGCAGGTTCCTGGGGAGGTGCTCTAGTGGGAGGAGTCATGTGGATACTTTGTTGTAGTACACTCAGGGTAGGTTCCTGGGGAGGTGCTCTAGTGGGAGGAGTCATGTGGATACTTTGTTGTAGTACACTCAGTGTAGGTTCCTGGGGAGGTGCTCTAGTGGGAGGAGTCATGTGGATACTTTGTTGTGGTACACTCAGGGTAGGTTCCTGGGGAGGTGCTCTAATGGGAGGAGTCATGTGGATACTTTGTTGTAGTACACTCAGGGTAGGTTCCTGGGGAGGTGCTCTAGTGGGAGGAGTCATGTGGATACTTTGTTGTAGTACACTCAGGGTAGGTTCCTGGGGAGGTGCTCTAGAGGGAGGGGTCATGTGGATACTTTGTTGTAGTATACTCAGGGTAGGTTCCTGTGGAGGTGCTCTAATGGGAGGAGTCATGTGGATACTTTGTTGTAGTACACTCAGGGTAGGTTCCTGGGGAGGTGCTCTAATGGGAGGAGTCATGTGGATACTTTGTTGTAGTACACTCAGGGTAGGTTCCTGGGGAGGTGCTCTAATGGGAGGAGTCATGTGGATACTTTGTTGTAGTATACTCAGGGTAGGTTCCTGTGGAGGTGCTCTAGAGGGAGGAGTCATGTGGATACTTTGTTGTAGTACACTCAGGGTAGGTTCCTGGGGAGGTGCTCTAGTGGGAGGAGTCATGTGGATACTTTGTTGTAGTACACTCAGGGTAGGTTCCTGGGGAGGTGCTCTAATGGGAGGAGTCATGTGGATACTTTGTTGTAGTACACTCAGGGTAGGTTCCTGGGGAGGTGCTCTAGAGGGAGGAGTCATGTGGATACTTTGTTGTAGTACACTCAGGGTAGGTTCCTGGGGAGGTGCTCTAGTGGGAGGAGTCATGTGGATACTTTGTTGTAGTACACTCAGGGCAGGTTCCTGGGGAGGTGCTCTCGTGGGAGGAGTCATGTGGATACTTTGTTGTAGTACACTCAGGGTAGGTTCCTGGGGAGGTGCTCTAGTGGGGGGAGTCATGTGGATACTTTGTTGTAGTACACTCAGGGTAGGTTCCTGGGGAGGTGCTCTAGTGGGAGGAGTCATGTGGATACTTTGTTGTGGTACACTCAGGGTAGGTTCCTGGGGAGGTGCTCTCGTGGGAGGAGTCATGTGGATACTTTGTTGTAGTACACTCAGGGTAGGTTCCTGGGGAGGTGCTCTAGTGGGAGGGGTCATGTGGATACTTTGTTGTGGTACACTCAGGGTAGGTTCCTGGGGAGGTGCTCTAGTGGGAGGAGTCATGTGGATACTTTGTTGTAGTACACTCAGGGTAGGTTCCTGGGGAGGTGCTCTAGTGGGAGGGGTCATGTGGATACTTTGTTGTAGTACACTCAGGGTAGGTTCCTGGGGAGGTGCTCTAGTGGGAGGAGTCATGTGGATACTTTGTTGTAGTACACTCAGGGTAGGTTCCTGGGGAGGTGCTCTAGTGGGAGGAGTCATGTGGATACTTTGTTGTGGTACACTCAGGGCAGGTTCCTGGGGAGGTGCTCTAGTGGGAGGAGTCATGTGGATACTTTGTTGTAGTACACTCAGGGTAGGTTCCTGGGGAGGTGCTCTAGTGGGAGGAGTCATGTGGATACTTTGTTGTAGTACACTCAGGGTAGGTTCCTGGGGAGGTGCTCTAGTGGGAGGGGTCATGTGGATACTTTGTTGTGGTACACTCAGGGCAGGTTCCTGGGGAGGTGCTCTAGTGGGAGGAGTCATGTGGATACTTTGTTGTAGTACACTCAGGGTAGGTTCCTGGGGAGGTGCTCTAGTGGGAGGAGTCATGTGGATACTTTGTTGTAGTACACTCAGTGTAGGTTCCTGGGGAGGTGCTCTAGTGGGAGGAGTCATGTGGATACTTTGTTGTGGTACACTCAGGGTAGGTTCCTGGGGAGGTGCTCTAATGGGAGGAGTCATGTGGATACTTTGTTGTAGTACACTCAGGGTAGGTTCCTGTGGAGGTGCTCTAGTGGGAGGGGTCATGTGGATACTTTGTTGTAGTACACTCAGGGTAGGTTCCTGGGGAGGTGCTCTAATGGGAGGAGTCATGTGGATACTTTGTTGTAGTACACTCAGGGTAGGTTCCTGGGGAGGTGCTCTAGTGGGAGGAGTCATGTGGATACTTTGTTGTAGTACACTCAGGGTAGGTTCCTGGGGAGGTGCTCTAGTGGGAGGAGTCATGTGGATACTTTGTTGTAGTACACTCAGGGTAGGTTCCTGGGGAGGTGCTCTAGTGGGAGGGGTCATGTGGATACTTTGTTGTAGTACACTCAGGGTAGGTTCCTGGGGAGGTGCTCTAGTGGGAGGAGTCATGTGGATACTTTGTTGTAGTACACTCAGGGTAGGTTCCTGGGGAGGTGCTCTAGAGGGAGGGGTCATGTGGATACTTTGTTGTAGTATACTCAGGGTAGGTTCCTGTGGAGGTGCTCTAATGGGAGGAGTCATGTGGATACTTTGTTGTAGTACACTCAGGGTAGGTTCCTGGGGAGGTGCTCTAATGGGAGGAGTCATGTGGATACTTTGTTGTAGTACACTCAGGGTAGGTTCCTGGGGAGGTGCTCTAATGGGAGGAGTCATGTGGATACTTTGTTGTAGTATACTCAGGGTAGGTTCCTGTGGAGGTGCTCTAGAGGGAGGAGTCATGTGGATACTTTGTTGTAGTACACTCAGGGTAGGTTCCTGGGGAGGTGCTCTAGTGGGAGGAGTCATGTGGATACTTTGTTGTAGTACACTCAGGGTAGGTTCCTGGGGAGGTGCTCTAGTGGGAGGAGTCATGTGGATACTTTGTTGTAGTACACTCAGGGTAGGTTCCTGGGGAGGTGCTCTAATGGGAGGAGTCATGTGGATACTTTGTTGTAGTACACTCAGGGTAGGTTCCTGGGGAGGTGCTCTAGAGGGAGGAGTCATGTGGATACTTTGTTGTAGTACACTCAGGGTAGGTTCATGGGGAGGTGCTCTAGTGGGAGGGGTCATGTGGATACTTTGTTGTAGTACACTCAGGGTAGGTTCCTGGGGAGGTGCTCTAATGGGAGGAGTCATGTGGATACTTTGTTGTAGTACACTCAGGGTAGGTTCCTGGGGAGGTGCTCTAGAGGGAGGAGTCATGTGGATACTTTGTTGTAGTACACTCAGGGTAGGTTCCTGGGGAGGTGCTCTAATGGGAGGAGTCATGTGGATACTTTGTTGTAGTATACTCAGGGTAGGTTCCTGGGGAGGTGCTCTAGTGAGAGGAGTCATGTGGATACTTTGTTGTAGTACACTCAGGGTAGGTTCCTGGGGAGGTGCTCTAGTGGGAGGAGACATGTGGATACTTTGTTGTAGTACACTCAGGGTAGGTTCCTGGGGAGGTGCTCTAGTGGGAGGAGTCATGTGGATACTTTGTTGTAGTACACTCAGGGTAGGTTCCTGGGGAGGTGCTCTAGTGGGAGGAGTCATGTGGATACTTTGTTGTAGTACACTCAGGGTAGGTTCCTGTGGAGGTGCTCTAGAGGGAGGAGTCATGTGGATACTTTGTTGTAGTACACTCAGGGTAGGTTCCTGGGGAGGTGCTCTAGTGGGAGGAGTCATGTGGATACTTTGTTGTAGTACACTCAGGGTAGGTTCCTGGGGAGGTGCTCTAGTGGGAGGAGTCATGTGGATACTTTGTTGTAGTACACTCAGGGTAGGTTCCTGGGGAGGTGCTCTAGTGGGAGGAGTCATGTGGATACTTTGTTGTAGTACACTCAGGGTAGGTTCCTGGGGAGGTGCTCTAGTGGGAGGAGTCATGTGGATACTTTGTTGTAGTACACTCAGGGTAGGTTCCTGGGGAGGTGCTCTAGTGGGAGGAGTCATGTGGATACTTTGTTGTAGTACACTCAGGGTAGGTTCCTGGGGAGGTGCTCTAGTGGGAGGAGTCATGTGGATACTTTGTTGTAGTACACTCAGGGTAGGTTCCTGGGGAGGTGCTCTAATGGGAGGAGTCATGTGGATACTTTGTTGTAGTACACTCAGGGTAGGTTCCTGTGGAGGTGCTCTAGTGGGAGGAGTCATGTGGATACTTTGTTGTAGTACACTCAGGGTAGGTTCCTGGGGAGGTGCTCTAGTGGGAGGAGTCATGTGGATACTTTGTTGTAGTACACTCAGGGTAGGTTCTTGGGGAGGTGCTCTAGAGGGAGGAGTCATGTGGATACTTTGTTGTAGTACACTCAGGGTAGGTTCCTGGGGAGGTGCTCTAGTGGGAGGAGTCATGTGGATACTTTGTTGTAGTACACTCAGGGTAGGTTCCTGGGGAGGTGCTCTAGTGGGAGGAGTCATGTGGATACTTTGTTGTAGTACACTCAGGGTAGGTTCCTGTGGAGGTGCTCTAGAGGGAGGAGTCATGTGGATACTTTGTTGTAGTACACTCAGGGTAGGTTCCTGGGGAGGTGCTCTAGTGGGAGGAGTCATGTGGATACTTTGTTGTAGTACACTCAGGGTAGGTTCCTGGGGAGGTGCTCTAGTGGGAGGAGTCATGTGGATACTTTGTTGTAGTACACTCAGGGTAGGTTCCTGGGGAGGTGCTCTAGTGGGAGGAGTCATGTGGATACTTTGTTGTAGTACACTCAGGGTAGGTTCCTGGGGAGGTGCTCTAGTGGGAGGAGTCATGTGGATACTTTGTTGTAGTACACTCAGGGTAGGTTCCTGGGGAGGTGCTCTAGTGGGAGGAGTCATGTGGATACTTTGTTGTAGTACACTCAGGGTAGGTTCCTGGGGAGGTGCTCTAGTGGGAGGAGTCATGTGGATACTTTGTTGTAGTACACTCAGGGTAGGTTCCTGGGGAGGTGCTCTAATGGGAGGAGTCATGTGGATACTTTGTTGTAGTACACTCAGGGTAGGTTCCTGTGGAGGTGCTCTAGTGGGAGGAGTCATGTGGATACTTTGTTGTAGTACACTCAGGGTAGGTTCCTGGGGAGGTGCTCTAGTGGGAGGAGTCATGTGGATACTTTGTTGTAGTACACTCAGGGTAGGTTCTTGGGGAGGTGCTCTAGAGGGAGGAGTCATGTGGATACTTTGTTGTAGTACACTCAGGGTAGGTTCCTGGGGAGGTGCTCTAATGGGAGGAGTCATGTGGATACTTTGTTGTAGTACACTCAGGGTAGGTTCCTGGGGAGGTGCTCTAGTGGGAGGAGTCATGTGGATACTTTGTTGTAGTACACTCAGGGTAGCTCCCTGGGGAGGTGCTCTAGTGGGAGGAGTCATGTGGATACTTTGTTGTAGTACACTCAGGGTAGGTTCCTGGGGAGGTGCTCTAATGGGAGGAGTCATGTGGATACTTTGTTGTAGTACACTCAGGGTAGGTTCCTGGGGAGGTGCTCTAGTGGGAGGAGTCATGTGGATACTTTGTTGTAGTACACTCAGGGTAGGTTCCTGTGGAGGTGCTCTAGTGGGAGGAGTCATGTGGATACTTTGTTGTAGTACACTCAGGGTAGGTTCCTGGGGAGGTGCTCTAGTGGGAGGAGTCATGTGGATACTTTGTTGTAGTACACTCAGGGTAGGTTCTTGGGGAGGTGCTCTAGAGGGAGGAGTCATGTGGATACTTTGTTGTAGTACACTCAGGGTAGGTTCCTGGGGAGGTGCTCTAATGGGAGGAGTCATGTGGATACTTTGTTGTAGTACACTCAGGGTAGGTTCCTGGGGAGGTGCTCTAGTGGGAGGAGTCATGTGGATACTTTGTTGTAGTACACTCAGGGTAGCTCCCTGGGGAGGTGCTCTAGTGGGAGGAGTCATGTGGATACTTTGTTGTAGTACACTCAGGGTAGGTTCCTGGGGAGGTGCTCTAGTGGGAGGAGTCATGTGGATACTTTGTTGTAGTACACTCAGGGTAGGTTCCTGGGGAGGTGCTCTAGTGGGAGGAGTCATGTGGATACTTTGTTGTAGTACACTCAGGGTAGGTTCCTGGGGAGGTGCTCTAGTGGGAGGAGTCATGTGGATACTTTGTTGTAGTACACTCAGGGTAGGTTCCTGGGGAGGTGCTCTAGTGGGAGGAGTCATGTGGATACTTTGTTGTAGTACACTCAGGGTAGGTTCCTGGGGAGGTGCTCTAGTGGGAGGAGTCATGTGGATACTTTGTTGTAGTACACTCAGGGTAGGTTCTTGGGGAGGTGCTCTAGAGGGAGGAGTCATGTGGATACTTTGTTGTAGTACACTCAGGGTAGGTTCCTGGGGAGGTGCTCTAATGGGAGGAGTCATGTGGATACTTTGTTGTAGTACACTCAGGGTAGGTTCCTGGGGAGGTGCTCTAGTGGGAGGAGTCATGTGGATACTTTGTTGTAGTACACTCAGGGTAGCTCCCTGGGGAGGTGCTCTAGTGGGAGGAGTCATGTGGATACTTTGTTGTAGTACACTCAGGGTAGGTTCCTGGGGAGGTGCTCTAATGGGAGGAGTCATGTGGATACTTTGTTGTAGTACACTCAGGGTAGGTTCCTGGGGAGGTGCTCTAGTGGGAGGAGTCATGTGGATACTTTGTTGTAGTACACTCAGGGCAGGTTCCTGGGGAGGTGCTCTAGTGGGAGGGGTCATGTGGATACTTTGTTGTGGTACACTCAGGGTAGGTTCCTGGGGAGGTGCTCTGGTGGGAGGAGTCATGTGGATACTTTGTTGTAGTACACTCAGGGTAGGTTCCTGGGGAGGTGCTCTAGTGGGAGGAGTCATGTGGATACTTTGTTGTAGTACACTCAGGGTAGGTTCCTGGGGAGGTGCTCTAGTGGGAGGGGTCATGTGGATACTTTGTTGTAGTACACTCAGTGTAGGTTCCTGGGGAGGTGCTCTAGTGGGAGGAGTCATGTGGATACTTTGTTGTAGTACACTCAGGGTAGGTTCCTGGGGAGGTGCTCTAGTGGGAGGGGTCATGTGGATACTTTGTTGTAGTACACTCAGGGTAGGTTCCTGGGGAGGTGCTCTAGTGGGAGGAGTCATGTGGATACTTTGTTGTAGTACACTCAGGGTAGGTTCCTGGGGAGGTGCTCTAGAGGGAGGGGTCATGTGGATACTTTGTTGTAGTATACTCAGGGTAGGTTCCTGTGGAGGTGCTCTAATGGGAGGAGTCATGTGGATACTTTGTTGTAGTACACTCAGGGTAGGTTCCTGGGGAGGTGCTCTAATGGGAGGAGTCATGTGGATACTTTGTTGTAGTACACTCAGGGTAGGTTCCTGGGGAGGTGCTCTAATGGGAGGAGTCATGTGGATACTTTGTTGTAGTATACTCAGGGTAGGTTCCTGTGGAGGTGCTCTAGAGGGAGGAGTCATGTGGATACTTTGTTGTAGTACACTCAGGGTAGGTTCCTGGGGAGGTGCTCTAGTGGGAGGAGTCATGTGGATACTTTGTTGTAGTACACTCAGGGTAGGTTCCTGGGGAGGTGCTCTAGTGGGAGGAGTCATGTGGATACTTTGTTGTAGTACACTCAGGGTAGGTTCCTGGGGAGGTGCTCTAATGGGAGGAGTCATGTGGATACTTTGTTGTAGTACACTCAGGGTAGGTTCCTGGGGAGGTGCTCTAGAGGGAGGAGTCATGTGGATACTTTGTTGTAGTACACTCAGGGTAGGTTCATGGGGAGGTGCTCTAGTGGGAGGGGTCATGTGGATACTTTGTTGTAGTACACTCAGGGTAGGTTCCTGGGGAGGTGCTCTAATGGGAGGAGTCATGTGGATACTTTGTTGTAGTACACTCAGGGTAGGTTCCTGGGGAGGTGCTCTAGAGGGAGGAGTCATGTGGATACTTTGTTGTAGTACACTCAGGGTAGGTTCCTGGGGAGGTGCTCTAATGGGAGGAGTCATGTGGATACTTTGTTGTAGTATACTCAGGGTAGGTTCCTGGGGAGGTGCTCTAGTGAGAGGAGTCATGTGGATACTTTGTTGTAGTACACTCAGGGTAGGTTCCTGGGGAGGTGCTCTAGTGGGAGGAGACATGTGGATACTTTGTTGTAGTACACTCAGGGTAGGTTCCTGGGGAGGTGCTCTAGTGGGAGGAGTCATGTGGATACTTTGTTGTAGTACACTCAGGGTAGGTTCCTGGGGAGGTGCTCTAGTGGGAGGAGTCATGTGGATACTTTGTTGTAGTACACTCAGGGTAGGTTCCTGTGGAGGTGCTCTAGAGGGAGGAGTCATGTGGATACTTTGTTGTAGTACACTCAGGGTAGGTTCCTGGGGAGGTGCTCTAGTGGGAGGAGTCATGTGGATACTTTGTTGTAGTACACTCAGGGTAGGTTCCTGGGGAGGTGCTCTAGTGGGAGGAGTCATGTGGATACTTTGTTGTAGTACACTCAGGGTAGGTTCCTGGGGAGGTGCTCTAGTGGGAGGAGTCATGTGGATACTTTGTTGTAGTACACTCAGGGTAGGTTCCTGGGGAGGTGCTCTAGTGGGAGGAGTCATGTGGATACTTTGTTGTAGTACACTCAGGGTAGGTTCCTGGGGAGGTGCTCTAGTGGGAGGAGTCATGTGGATACTTTGTTGTAGTACACTCAGGGTAGGTTCCTGGGGAGGTGCTCTAGTGGGAGGAGTCATGTGGATACTTTGTTGTAGTACACTCAGGGTAGGTTCCTGGGGAGGTGCTCTAATGGGAGGAGTCATGTGGATACTTTGTTGTAGTACACTCAGGGTAGGTTCCTGTGGAGGTGCTCTAGTGGGAGGAGTCATGTGGATACTTTGTTGTAGTACACTCAGGGTAGGTTCCTGGGGAGGTGCTCTAGTGGGAGGAGTCATGTGGATACTTTGTTGTAGTACACTCAGGGTAGGTTCTTGGGGAGGTGCTCTAGAGGGAGGAGTCATGTGGATACTTTGTTGTAGTACACTCAGGGTAGGTTCCTGGGGAGGTGCTCTAGTGGGAGGAGTCATGTGGATACTTTGTTGTAGTACACTCAGGGTAGGTTCCTGGGGAGGTGCTCTAGTGGGAGGAGTCATGTGGATACTTTGTTGTAGTACACTCAGGGTAGGTTCCTGGGGAGGTGCTCTAGTGGGAGGAGTCATGTGGATACTTTGTTGTAGTACACTCAGGGTAGGTTCCTGGGGAGGTGCTCTAGTGGGAGGGGTCATGTGGATACTTTGTTGTAGTACACTCAGTGTAGGTTCCTGGGGAGGTGCTCTAGTGGGAGGAGTCATGTGGATACTTTGTTGTAGTACACTCAGTGTAGGTTCCTGGGGAGGTGCTCTGGTGGGAGGAGTCATGTGGATACTTTGTTGTAGTACACTCAGTGTAGGTTCCTGGGGAGGTGCTCTAGTGGGAGGGGTCATGTGGATACTTTGTTGTGGTACACTCAGGGTAGGTTCCTGGGGAGGTGCTCTAGTGGGAGGGGTCATGTGGATACTTTGTTGTGGTACACTCAGGGTAGGTTCCTGGGGAGGTGCTCTAGTGGGAGGGGTCATGTGGATACTTTGTTGTAGTACACTCAGGGTAGGTTCCTGGGGAGGTGCTCTGGTGGGAGGGGTCATGTGGATACTTTGTTGTGGTACACTCAGTGTAGGTTCCTGGGGAGGTGCTCTAGTGGGAGGGGTCACGTGGATACTTTGTTGTGGTACACTCAGGGTAGGTTCCTGGGGAGGTGCTCTGGTGGGAGGAGTCATGTGGATACTTTGTTGTAGTACACTCAGTGTAGGTTCCTGGGGAGGTGCTCTGGTGGGAGGGGTCATGTGGATACTTTGTTGTAGTACACTCAGTGTAGGTTCCTGGGGAGGTGCTCTGGTGGGAGGGGTCATGTGGATACTTTGTTGTGGTACACTCAGGGCAGGTTCCTGGGGAGGTGCTCTAGTGGGAGGGGTCATGTGGATACTTTGTTGTAGTACACTCAGGGTAGGTTCCTGGGGAGGTGCTCTGGTGGGAGGAGTCATGTGGATACTTTGTTGTAGTACACTCAGTGTAGGTTCCTGGGGAGGTGCTCTAGTGGGAGGGGTCATGTGGATACTTTGTTGTGGTACACTCAGGGTAGGTTCCTGGGGAGGTGCTCTAGTGGGAGGAGTCATGTGGATACTTTGTTGTAGTACACTCAGGGTAGGTTCCTGGGGAGGTGCTCTAGTGGGAGGAGTCATGTGGATACTTTGTTGTAGTACACTCAGGGTAGGTTCCTGGGGAGGTGCTCTAGTGGGAGGAGTCATGTGGATACTTTGTTGTAGTACACTCAGGGTAGGTTCCTGGGGAGGTGCTCTAGTGGGAGGGGTCATGTGGATACTTTGTTGTGGTACACTCAGGGTAGGTTCCTGGGGAGGTGCTCTGGTGGGAGGAGTAATGTGGATACTTTGTTGTAGTACACTCAGGGTAGGTTCCTGGGGAGGTGCTCTGGTGGGAGGAGTCATGTGGATACTTTGTTGTAGTACACTCAGTGTAGGTTCCTGGGGAGGTGCTCTAGTGGGAGGGGTCATGTGGATACTTTGTTGTGGTACACTCAGTGTAGGTTCCTGGGGAGGTGCTCTAGTGGGAGGGGTCATGTGGATACTTTGTTGTAGTACACTCAGGGTAGGTTCCTGGGGAGGTGCTCTAGTGGGAGGAGTCATGTGGATACTTTGTTGTAGTACACTCAGGGTAGGTTCCTGGGGAGGTGCTCTGGTGGGAGGAGTCATGTGGATACTTTGTTGTAGTACACTCAGTGTAGGTTCCTGGGGAGGTGCTCTAGTGGGAGGGGTCATGTGGATACTTTGTTGTGGTACACTCAGGGTAGGTTCCTGGGGAGGTGCTCTAGTGGGAGGGGTCATGTGGATACTTTGTTGTAGTACACTCAGTGTAGGTTCCTGGGGAGGTGCTCTAGTGGGAGGGGTCATGTGGATACTTTGTTGTAGTACACTCAGGGTAGGTTCCTGGGGAGGTGCTCTGGTGGGAGGAGTCATGTGGATACTTTGTTGTAGTACACTCAGGGTAGGTTCCTGGGGAGGTGCTCTAGTGGGAGGAGTCATGTGGATACTTTGTTGTAGTACACTCAGGGTAGGTTCCTGGGGAGGTGCTCTAGTGGGAGGGGTCATGTGGATACTTTGTTGTGGTACACTCAGGGTAGGTTCCTGGGGAGGTGCTCTGGTGGGAGGAGTCATGTGGATACTTTGTTGTAGTACACTCAGGGTAGGTTCCTGGGGAGGTGCTCTGGTGGGAGGAGTCATGTGGATACTTTGTTGTAGTACACTCAGTGTAGGTTCCTGGGGAGGTGCTCTAGTGGGAGGGGTCATGTGGATACTTTGTTGTGGTACACTCAGTGTAGGTTCCTGGGGAGGTGCTCTAGTGGGAGGGGTCATGTGGATACTTTGTTGTAGTACACTCAGGGTAGGTTCCTGGGGAGGTGCTCTAGTGGGAGGAGTCATGTGGATACTTTGTTGTAGTACACTCAGTGTAGGTTCCTGGGGAGGTGCTCTAGTGGGAGGAGTCATGTGGATACTTTGTTGTAGTACACTCAGTGTAGGTTCCTGGGGAGGTGCTCTAGTGGGAGGGGTCATGTGGATACTTTGTTGTGGTACACTCAGGGTAGGTTCCTGGGGAGGTGCTCTAGTGGAAGGGGTCATGTGGATACTTTGTTGTAGTACACTCAGTGTAGGTTCCTGGGGAGGTGCTCTAGTGGGAGGGGTCATGTGGATACTTTGTTGTAGTACACTCAGGGTAGGTTCCTGGGGAGGTGCTCTGGTGGGAGGAGTCATGTGGATACTTTGTTGTAGTACACTCAGTGTAGGTTCCTGGGGAGGTGCTCTAGTGGGAGGGGTCATGTGGATACTTTGTTGTGGTACACTCAGGGTAGGTTCCTGGGGAGGTGCTCTAGTGGGAGGAGTCATGTGGATACTTTGTTGTAGTACACTCAGGGTAGGTTCCTGGGGAGGTGCTCTAGTGGGAGGGGTCATGTGGATACTTTGTTGTAGTACACTCAGGGTAGGTTCCTGGGGAGGTGCTCTAGTGGGAGGAGTCATGTGGATACTTTGTTGTAGTACACTCAGTGTAGGTTCCTGGGGAGGTGCTCTAGTGGGAGGAGTCATGTGGATACTTTGTTGTAGTACACTCAGTGTAGGTTCCTGGGGAGGTGCTCTAGTGGGAGGGGTCATGTGGATACTTTGTTGTGGTACACTCAGGGTAGGTTCCTGGGGAGGTGCTCTAGTGGGAGGGGTCATGTGGATACTTTGTTGTAGTACACTCAGTGTAGGTTCCTGGGGAGGTGCTCTAGTGGGAGGGGTCATGTGGATACTTTGTTGTAGTACACTCAGGGTAGGTTCCTGGGGAGGTGCTCTGGTGGGAGGAGTCATGTGGATACTTTGTTGTAGTACACTCAGTGTAGGTTCCTGGGGAGGTGCTCTAGTGGGAGGGGTCATGTGGATACTTTGTTGTGGTACACTCAGGGTAGGTTCCTGGGGAGGTGCTCTAGTGGGAGGAGTCATGTGGATACTTTGTTGTAGTACACTCAGGGTAGGTTCCTGGGGAGGTGCTCTAGTGGGAGGAGTCATGTGGATACTTTGTTGTAGTACACTCAGGGTAGGTTCCTGGGGAGGTGCTCTAGTGGGAGGAGTCATGTGGATACTTTGTTGTAGTACACTCAGGGTAGGTTCCTGGGGAGGTGCTCTAGTGGGAGGAGTCATGTGGATACTTTGTTGTAGTACACTCAGGGTAGGTTCCTGGGGAGGTGCTCTGGTGGGAGGAGTCATGTGGATACTTTGTTATAGTACACTCAGGGTAGGTTCCTGGGGAGGTGCTCTAGTGGGAGGAGTCATGTGGATACTTTGTTGTAGTACACTCAGTGTAGGTTCCTGGGGAGGTGCTCTAGTGGGAGGGGTCATGTGGATACTTTGTTGTGGTACACTCAGGGTAGGTTCCTGGGGAGGTGCTCTAGTGGGAGGAGTCATGTGGATACTTTGTTGTAGTACACTCAGGGTAGGTTCCTGGGGAGGTGCTCTAGTGGGAGGAGTCATGTGGATACTTTGTTGTAGTACACTCAGGGTAGGTTCCTGGGGAGGTGCTCTAGTGAGAGGGGTCATGTGGATACTTTGTTGTAGTACACTCAGGGTAGGTTCCTGGGGAGGTGCTCTAGTGGGAGGAGTCATGTGGATACTTTGTTGTAGTACACTCAGGGTAGGTTCCTGGGGAGGTGCTCTGGTGGGAGGAGTCATGTGGATACTTTGTTGTAGTACACTCAGGGTAGGTTCCTGGGGAGGTGCTCTAGAGGGAGGAGTCATGTGGATACTTTGTTGTAGTACACTCAGGGTAGGTTCCTGGGGAGGTGCTCTAGTGGGAGGAGTCATGTGGATACTTTGTTGTAGTACACTCAGTGTAGGTTCCTGGGGAGGTGCTCTAGTGGGAGGGGTCATGTGGATACTTTGTTGTGGTACACTCAGGGTAGGTTCCTGGGGAGGTGCTCTAGTGGGAGGAGTCATGTGGATACTTTGTTGTAGTACACTCAGGGTAGGTTCCTGGGGAGGTGCTCTAGTGGGAGGAGTCATGTGGATACTTTGTTGTAGTACACTCAGGGTAGGTTCCTGGGGAGGTGCTCTAGTGAGAGGGGTCATGTGGATACTTTGTTGTAGTACACTCAGGGTAGGTTCCTGGGGAGGTGCTCTAGTGGGAGGAGTCATGTGGATACTTTGTTGTAGTACACTCAGGGTAGGTTCCTGGGGAGGTGCTCTGGTGGGAGGAGTCATGTGGATACTTTGTTGTAGTACACTCAGGGTAGGTTCCTGGGGAGGTGCTCTAGTGGGAGGGGTCATGTGGATACTTTGTTGTAGTACACTCAGGGTAGGTTCCTGGGGAGGTGCTCTAGAGGGAGGAGTCATGTGGATACTTTGTTGTAGTACACTCAGGGTAGGTTCCTGGGGAGGTGCTCTAGAGGGAGGAGTCATGTGGATACTTTGTTGTAGTACACTCAGGGTAGGTTCCTGGGGAGGTGCTCTAGTGGGAGGAGTCATGTGGATACTTTGTTGTAGTATACTCAGTGTAGGTTCCTGGGGAGGTGCTCTAGTGGGAGGGGTCATGTGGATACTTTGTTGTGGTACACTCAGGGTAGGTTCCTGGGGAGGTGCTCTAGTGGGAGGGGTCATGTGGATACTTTGTTGTGGTACACTCAGGGTAGGTTCCTGGGGAGGTGCTCTGGTGGGAGGAGTCATGTGGATACTTTGTTGTAGTACACTCAGGGTAGGTTCCTGGGGAGGTGCTCTAGTGAGAGGAGTCATGTGGATACTTTGTTGTAGTACACTCAGGGTAGGTTCCTGGGGAGGTGCTCTAGAGGGAGGAGTCATGTGGATACTTTGTTGTAGTACACTCAGGGCAGGTTCCTGGGGAGGTGCTC
This sequence comes from Amphiduros pacificus, assembly GCA_949316495.1. NCBI lineage: Eukaryota > Metazoa > Annelida > Polychaeta > Phyllodocida > Hesionidae > Amphiduros > Amphiduros pacificus. Next base: position 48,002,258 of record OX439001.1, on the reverse strand, counting down.
TAATGGGAGGAGTCATGTGGATACTTTGTTGTAGTACACTCAGGGTAGGTTCCTGGGGAGGTGCTCTAGTGGGAGGAGTCATGTGGATACTTTGTTGTAGTACACTCAGGGCAGGTTCCTGGGGAGGTGCTCTAATGGGAGGAGTCATGTGGATACTTTGTTGTAGTACACTCAGGGTAGGTTCTTGGGGAGGTGCTCTAGTGGGAGGGGTCATGTGGATATTTCGTTGTAGTACATTCAGGGTAGGTTCTTGGGGAGGTGCTCTAGAGGGAGGAGTCATGTGGATACTTTGTTGTAGTACACTCAGGGTAGGTTCCTGGGGAGGTGCTCTAATGGGAGGAGTCATGTGGATACTTTGTTGTAGTACACTCAGGGTAGGTTCTTGGGGAGGTGCTCTAGTGGGAGGGGTCATGTGGATATTTCGTTGTAGTACATTCAGGGTAGGTTCCTGGGGAGGTGCTCCAGTGGGAGGAGTCATGTGGATACTTTGTTGTAGTACACTCAGGGTAGGTTCTTGGGGAGGTGCTCTAGTGGGAGGGGTCATGTGGATATTTCGTTGTAGTACATTCAGGGTAGGTTCCTGGGGAGGTGCTCCAGTGGGAGGAGTCATGTGGATACTTTGTTGTAGTACACTCAGGGTAGGTTCCTGGGGAGGTGCTCCAGTGGGAGGAGTCATGTGGATACTTTGTTGTAGTACACTCAGGGTAGGTTCCTGTGGAGGTGCTCTAGAGGGAGGAGTCATGTGGATATTTCGTTGTAGTACATTCAGGGTAGGTTCCTGGGGAGGTGCTCTAGTGGGAGGAGTCATGTGGATACTTTGTTGTAGTACACTCAGGGTAGGTTCCTGGGGAGGTGCTCTAGTGGGAGGAGTCATGTGGATACTTTGTTGTAGTACACTCAGGGTAGGTTCCTGGGGAGGTGCTCTAGTGGGAGGAGTCATGTGGATACTTTGTTGTAGTACACTCAGGGTAGGTTCCTGGGGAGGTGCTCTAGAGGGAGGAGTCATGTGGATACTTTGTTGTAGTACACTCAGGGTAGGTTCCTGGGGAGGTGCTCTAGAGGGAGGAGTCATGTGGATACTTTGTTGTAGTACACTCAGGGTAGGTTCCTGGGGAGGTGCTCTAGTGGGAGGAGTCACGTGGATACTTTGTTGTAGTACACTCAGGGTAGGTTCCTGGGGAGGTGCTCTAGTGGGAGGAGTCATGTGGATATTTTGTTGTAGTACACTCAGGGTAGGTTCCTGGGGAGGTGCTCTAGTGGGAGGAGTCATGTGGATACTTTGTTGTGGTACACTCAGGGTAGGTTCCTGGGGAGGTGCTCTGGTGGGAGGAGTCATGTGGATACTTTGTTGTAGTACACTCAGGGTAGGTTCCTGGGGAGGTGCTCTAGTGGGAGGAGTCATGTGGATACTTTGTTGTAGTACACTCAGGGTAGGTTCCTGGGGAGGTGCTCTATTGGGAGGAGTTTGTTGATGTATTCTAGTGGGAGGTGGTGTATTGTGGGTTGGTTGTCTAGGATTTGGTGTTAGGATATTGATGTTCTGTCTGTGTTGTACATAATGAAATATGCATTAACTATAGAATGTAGGCACCATAAAGTTCCTAAATTTATGATTATATTTAAATTTCTGAATGAAATAAAGGTTTGTCAAACATTTTGCTAAACAATTGCCCAGATCTACTCAATGAAACAAAATCTTTAATTTTTCATAACAGCATTGGCCAGATTTAGCGAGGCGATCCTTGACTATGTCGCCAACATTGAGAAGGCCCCGGACCTGTCTGTGCGAAAAGAAGTGTTTTCTGTGGAGATCGACGCAGCATATGACATTGTGTTTAATGTGTGGCTGCAGTCAAAGGAACCCAAGCTGAGGCTGGCCATTGTGGAAGCCATAGGTCACATGTCACACATCATGACACGTGAGAAACTAGAAGAACAGTTGCCACGGTTACTGCAAGGCGTACTCTCCTTGTATAAGAAACATCCAGAACCGTACCACATAACTCAGGTATGTAACCATGGTAACAGATTACTGTAGTAGTTTTCCATCTGAATGGCTCTCACAGATGCTGTGTTGTGACAATATTTGCCAATTGTTATTTTTCAAATCTACTAAAAGTTGATAATATTACAGGGTCTATGCATGATATTAGAGGGAGCGACAGCAGATGGCAGCACCATCCTGGATCCATACCTGGACAACCTGCTGAATACACTCTTCCCTCAGATTTGCCAGCCGGTCGACTACAGCTCTCCATTCACCGTCAAGAACCACAATGAACTACTGCGATGCTTTGCTGTGATAGGTCAGTCAATTTAAAAAGAATTTAAATAGATATTATCCAATCTCTTAAAAAATCCATAGTCAGGAAACTATTCTAGCCTCAATAACAAACTTCATGATCATTGCCATACATTCTAATCAAGAAAGACATTACAAGAAGATAGAGTCGTAATGTATATGAATAAGCTCCACTGAGGGAATTATTTAGATTTTTATCTATGAATAAGTAATTTTAAACTCAATGTGTAGCCTTCTATTGAGCTGAAGTTTAATGTTTTTTTGCTATTTTCATTAAGAGGACTACCAGTTTTGTTTTACCCAAGAGTAATCAAGAATACGTTAAGAGTTTAATAATTTCCTTGCAGTTGGCCCCTTCTCTGACCGCTTGGTGGGATACCTTTTGATGAAACTTGAACAGACCAATGAGAGACAGAGACTTGGAACTCTCTCGGTCTTCAGACATCTCATTAACTCTGCTGGTAAGAGTAATAAAATGATTTATATTCCCTCATATCACAGTAAACTTAATGAATTTTAAGTTGCAATCATGACGATTAAAATAGTGGAATTGTTACAGTGCAATATGTTTACAGTGGACACCTGTTAGCAGTGGACATGATTTGGAGATCACCGACCTGTTTGATTTCAATACGTTGATAATTTTCAGGAAAGTTGCTGTTGTGTGTTAATTAGTGCCACTAATTAATGGACTGCTCGTGTAATTGTATGACCATTTTATCTGTTTTAGGTGTGCATATGGAGGACAAGAAACCTCTGGTCCTGTCCGGCTTGAGGGGAATACTGAATGATTCTAACAACAAGGTAAGAGATTGATGGAATCAACCTCTGGTAATAAAAATACTGTAAACTAGGTGGAATTTTAAAACATTCATCATGGTGGTCATCGTTTATGTTTCATGCTTTTAAACATTTGGAACAGTTTTTAAATGATTGCATGAATGATGGAAATGTGGCAAGATCAAGAATGCTTCATATGACCATAAATGATTCTTATAGGTTAAATTTGCTCATCAAGAAGGCTTTATATGGCCCATAATGAACTATTTTGTTTATAATTTTAAATCAAGTAGCTTTGTATGGCCTAGAATGAAGCATTTTGATTTTATGTTTAGATAAAGAAGGCTTTAGCCCAGACGATCATGGCGATGGCTCACCATGGCTACCTGGAACTTGAGGGAGGACAGCTGATGATTGAGTTTATTGTCAGACAATGCTCACTTCTGCCAGATCATTCTGTGAGTATGCATGGTGCAACTTTAAAATATTAAAGCCCTAGTATAAATAAAATTCCTACATTGTACTTACTGTTTTTATTTGGTTAAAAGTTTGAAACATAGAATTTAAGAATGTATAGTTCTTGAGATATAATTTATAGTTCTTGAGACATGATTTTTGATGGATCACATTCTATAGTCTGAAATGATGCATTTGTCTTTCAGGGGACCAAGCGGCCTAATGATCCTGAGTTTGTGAGTAACGAGGCACTGAGGTCCATGTGTGACAATGTTCTGCAGCTCCTCAGCAACACCGTGGAAAATATGGATTCAGTGAGTCCTATAGAATGAATTAAGAAAAAAAGGAAACATGTTTAAATAGTTGTATTACTGCTAGTAATCTTTGAATAGTTACATTAAACTTAATGGTAAAAGCTCTTTTTCCAATAATTTAAATAGGGCAGTCGACCATTTATTACAATTTCTTCATAACGATAACCCAAACGGTAAGCTTATGACCCAGAAATAGATACTGGAGTAAACCAATGTTGATTACACTAAAGTAAACCAATGTTGATTACACTAAAGTAAACCAATGTTGATTACACCAAAGTAAATCAGTGTAGAATACACCAAAGTAAATCATTGTAGATTACACTGAAGTGAACTTTTTTAGATAAAGGTGTAAATAAATGAAGGTAAATGCACACATCAGTAATTTGACCATCCAAATCTGTGTGAATAGTTGATGAGTCTGGGCAATATTATAGGTTTTGTGGCCATTCTTGTTGGAATGTGTGGTTCCGGAGCAGTACACGGATGCTATGGGCTCAGTGTGTAGAGCGGTCGCGACCATCGCCAACAAGAAACGCGAAGAAAACGCAGATGATTACGAAATAGATTACGAGGCAGAAGGTATTGATAACTTCGCTATTGTCAACTTAGGTAACTAATGACTTATCTGTTGTCATGGCAACTTGCTTGGCAACCCTGCACGTGGCTTCGTTATCACTTAGTTCTTGATTGTTTCCTATTCTAGTAAGTTCCCATTAATTTTCTTTGAAAGTTTATCTTTGTAACCCATTTTATATTCCTTCCTCCATAGAAGGAAATGTTTGTACAGTTGCATCAGTGACCTTTTAATAAGTTGCATTTAGCCTCAAAAGGCTAATTGGCTCGAGTGTTTTATTATAAACATTATTATTCAGGCCATGACTTTTTGTGCCAGTTTCAGTAGGTCTAGACCTTTTCATTTAAAGCTTAGAAGCAAATTAGTAAAACATATGAGTTTTTGAATGTTTGCACACAAAGTGTGTCATTTTCTGTTTAAATATTCAACTTTTGGTCAATATTTTCCTCTCAGAATTATTTATCTGTCAGTGCACCCTACACAAAAAAACTATCTCACATTGGCCCAAGATTAAAGAGTATTGCAAAAGAAACTGTGTTCTGATGTGATCTGTTATAGAAGATAGATAAATAATTTAATGATAGAATATGACCTCAAATATGTTAGTGGCTTAATAGATATAGATATTTTATGATAAATCTCAGTGGAATAATTTTAGTTCTTTGCGGATTTGAAAAGATTTGCATTCATAATTTTTGTATATTTAGCATGTATTTTATGCTCAGATATCCCTATTACTCTGCATGGGGAGCTGATTGAGTCAATGTGCACTTATTATTCATATTATTGAGAGATAGAGTTTGTATTGTTGAATATATCTGTAATTGAAAAAAAAATAATAGCAATTATAGTCTTCTGTACAGCCTTAATCCTTTCTTGGTGCTTTATTCTCACTTTCCGATGTAATTTTCTTGTTGCAGTGAATGTTCCCAAGCCAGCTGCCTTAATCGCTAGACTGGTGGTGATGTCCGGACGCCCAAACAATGGACGCCACCGAGGTCTTCATGTGCTCAGTGCAATGAAGGGTCTCGCACCCAATCTCCATGACAACCTGACAGAACTCTGGGACCAAGTCATACCCAAACTCACACAGTACCTTGAAGGTGAGGGGGCAGTTTATCAAGTTGTCTAATTGTCAGTTCTAATTAGTGCTGAGACACGTCTATAAAACTAACATCAATATTCACTCAGTCTGGCCAACCAATTATTGAGTTGGACTATGAGATAAAATATCATATCATTGTCTCATCTTATAAAACAAACTAACAGAAACTCCAACTCAATTATATCATCTGATTGTTTGAATGTTAGTGCTAATGCACCGGCAAGCCTCTCAGAAAAGTGTGTTATATTTTATCTCTCTGCTTGCAGACTGCCAAGATGATGAAGATAAATGGTCTCAAAAAAGTTGGGAAGATCTCACCCTCAAGGTTAGTTTTTACCAAAATATTTGAAAAATTTGTACATATTTTAAGATTGAAATTAAGAAAATATATTCTTTTTGGTATAGCATTGAGATTTTTGTTTGTTACCATAACAGTTTATACTCATCAGATACATAAATTACTTTTTAGTTTAAGATATCTAATTAATTTTGCCCTTGATTGTCTACAATTCCTTATATCTGATTGGTAGATGCTATCCAAGAGCCTGGATGTGGTGGATGATGAGGATTGGATCAGTGATCTGGGAGATGCCATGGCACACCAACTGCCACTTTATAACACGTACCCAGATGAGAAGGTGGGTACACACGTGGTGCCACCTATGGACAATAACAATCAATTAGTTGATACTCGCTTGGTCATGTGGTCTTCATAATTTGTATGGAAATATGTGGGGCAATTTACTGCTTTTGTGAACAAGGCCATTTTTCAGGATTATAAGAATTTTACTCAATTTATCTTCACTCATGTTAATGAAGGCATGCACTTTAAAATTGAAGTTAAAAAAAAGAAAGTAATCTGGTGCACGTGTGTTTATTATTGCATGTTATAACATAGTATGTAGTGAGTAAAAACATTAATCAGAGAAAAAGAAAATGATTTTTTTTTTCAGAATTATCTGTTCAAGTCTGTTGGCATAGTAATGAGAAAATCCACCAAGAAGGATTTTGTGAACAAACACATAGGGACCATATTATCTTCAGTGAAGCATGCTAGTCAGCTGGAGAGGGATGGGTGTGCCATATCTCTCGGCTTTGCTGCCGCATCCCACGTAGATGCTGTTCTTGTCAAACTGGACGCAGCTGCCAAGAACGACCTCAAAAGGTCCTCGGGAATATTTAGCTTTATTAAGGTAAATTTTTATAATTTTGTATAAATTTCTTTTTGATAACTTTTAAAATTCAATTTCTGGATAGTGTTTGAGCTTCTAAGATGGTCTGTTTTCAAATTAATTTTAGTGTATATATCGATAAGAACTTATATTTGATAATGACATATATTCAGGAGGGAATTTTTAATATTATGTGATTCAGGATATGAAGTCAGAAACAGAGGAGAAGCCCAAGGCAACGTTTGTGTTATGTTACGGCTATGTGACCTTGTATGCTCCTGTGTCACTCGTCACATCCAGACTTGAGACCTCAATACTCAGACATATATTGGCACTCTTCCCTACAGCTAAAGTAAGTCTCACTCCTCTCAGACATATATTGGCACTCTTCCCTACAGCTTAAGTAAGTCACACTCCTCTCAGACACATATTGGAACTCTTCCCTACAGCTAAAGTTAGTCTCACTCCTCTCAGACACATATTGGAACTCTTCCCTACAGCTAAAGTAAGTCTCACTCCTCTCAGACATATATTGGCACTCTTCCCTACAGCTAAAGTAAGTCTCACTCCTCTCAGACATATATTGGCACTCTTCCCCACAGCTAAAGTAAGTCTCACACCTCTCAGACATATATTGGAACTCTTCCCTACAGCTAAAGTAAGTCTCACTCCTCTCAGACATATATTGGAACTCTTCCCTACAGCTAAAGTTAGTCTCAATCCTCTCAGACACATATTGGCACTCTTCCCTACAGCTAAAGTTAGTCTCACTCCTCTCAGACACATATTGGCACTCTTCCCTACAGCTAAAGTTAGTCTCACTCCTCTCAGACACATATTGGCACTCTTCCCTACAGCTAAAGTTAGTCTCACTCCTCTCAGACACATATTGGAACTCTTCCCTACAGCTGAAGTAAGTCTCACTCCTCTCAGACACATATTGGAACTCTTCCCTACAGCTAAAGTAAGTCTCACTCCTCTCAGACACATATTGGCACTCTTCCCTACAGCTGAAGTTAGTCTCACTCCTCTCAGACATATATTGGCACTCTTCCCTACAGCTAAAGTTAGTCTCACTCCTCTCAGACACATATTGGAACTCTTCCCTACAGCTAAAGTTAGTCTCACTCCTCTCAGACACATATTGGCACTCTTCCCTACAGCTGAAGTAAGTCTCACTCCTCTCAGACATATATTGACACTCTTCCCTACAGCTAAAGTAAGTCTCACTCCTCTCAGACACATATTGGAACTCTTCCCTACAGCTAAAGTAAGTCTCACTCCTCTCAGACACATATTGGCACTCTTCCCTACAGCTGAAGTTAGTCTCACTCCTCTCAGACATATATTGGCACTCTTCCCTACAGCTAAAGTTAGTCTCACTCCTCTCAGACACATATTGGAACTCTTCCCTACAGCTAAAGTTAGTCTCACTCCTCTCAGACACATATTGGCACTCTTCCCTACAGCTGAAGTAAGTCTCACTCCTCTCAGACATATATTGACACTCTTCCCTACAGCTAAAGTAAGTCTCACTCCTCTCAGACACATATTGGCACTCTTCCCTACAGCTGAAGTTAGTCTCACTCCTCTCAGACATATATTGACACTCTTCCCTACAGCTAAAGTAAGTCTCACTCCTCTCAGACACATATTGGAACTCTTCCCTACAGCTAAAGTTAGTCTCACTCCTCTCAGACACATATTGGCACTCTTCCCTACAGCTGAAGTTAGTCTCACTCCTCTCAGACATATATTGGCACTCTTCCCTACAGCTAAAGTAAGTCTCACTCCTCTCAGACACATATTGGCACTCTTCCCTACAGCTGAAGTTAGTCTCACTCCTCTCAGACATATATTGGCACTCTTCCCTACAGCTAAAGTAAGTCTCACTCCTCTCAGACACATATTGGCACTCTTCCCTACAGCTGAAGTAAGTCTCACTCCTCTCAGACACATATTGGCACTCTTCCCTACAGCTGAAGTTAGTCTCACTCCTCTCAGACACATATTGGCACTCTTCCCTACAGCTAAAGTTAGTCTCACTCCTCTCAGACACATATTGGAACTCTTCCCTACAGCTAAAGTTAGTCTCACTCCTCTCAGACACATATTGGAACTCTTCCCTACAGCTAAAGTAAGTCTCACTCCTCTCAGACACATATTGGCACTCTTCCCTACAGCTGAAGTTAGTCTCACTCCTCTCAGACACATATTGGAACTCTTCCCTACAGCTAAAGTTAGTCTCACTCCTCTCAGACACATATTGGAACTCTTCCCTACAGCTAAAGTTAGTCTCACTCCTCTCAGACACATATTGGAACTCTTCCCTACAGCTAAAGTTAGTCTCACTCCTCTCAGACACATATTGGCACTCTTCCCTACAGCTAAAGTAAGTCACACTCCTCTCAGACACATATTGGCACTCTTCCCTACAGCTAAAGTAAGTCTCACTCCTCTCAGACACATATTGGCACTCTTCCCTACAGCTAAAGTTAGTCTCACTCCTCTCAGACACATATTGGCACTCTTCCCTACAGCTAAAGTTAGTCTCACTCCTCTCAGACACATATTGGAACTCTTCCCTACAGCTAAAGTTAGTCTCACTCCTCTCAGACACATATTGGCACTCTTCCCTACAGCTAAAGTTAGTCTCACTACTCTCATACACATATTGGCACTCTTCCCCACAGCTAAAGTAAGTCTCACACCTCTCAGACACATATTGGAACTCTTCCCCACAGCTAAAGTAAGTCTCACTCCTCTCAGACACATATTGACACTCTTCCCTACAGCTAAAGTAAGTCTCACACCTCTCAGACACATATTGGAACTCTTCCCCACAGCTAAAGTAAGTCTCACTCCTCTCAGACACATATTGGCACTCTTCCCTACAGCTAAAGTTAGTCTCACTCCTCTCAGACATATATTGGAACTCTTCCCTACAGCTAAAGTTAGTCTCACTCCTCTCAGACACATATTGGAACTCTTCCCTACAGCTAAAGTAAGTCTCACTCCTCTCAGACACATATTGGCACTCTTCCCTACAGCTGAAGTTAGTCTCACTCCTCTCAGACACATATTGGAACTCTTCCCTACAGCTAAAGTAAGTCTCACTCCTCTCAGACATATATTGGAACTCTTCCCTACAGCTAAAGTTAGTCTCACTCCTCTCAGACACATATTGGCACTCTTCCCTACAGCTGAAGTAAGTCTCACTCCTCTCAGACACATATTGGAACTCTTCCCTACAGGTAAAGTTAGTCTCACTCCTCTCAGACACATATTGGCACTCTTCCCTACAGCTGAAGTAAGTCTCACTCCTCTCAGACACATATTGGAACTCTTCCCTACAGGTAAAGTTAGTCTCACTCCTCTCAGACACATATTGGCACTCTTCCCTACAGCTAAAGTTAGTCTCACTCCTCTCAGACATATATTGACACTCTTCCCTACAGGTAAAGTAAGTCTCACTCCTCTCAGACATATATTGACACTCTTCCCTACAGGTAAAGTAAGTCTCACTCCTCTCAGACATATATTGACACTCTTCCCTACAGCTGAAGTAAGTCTCACTCCCCTCAGACATATATTGGCACTCTTCCCTACAGCTAAAGTAAGTCTCACTCCTCTCAGACACATATTGGCACTCTTCCTCACAGCTAAAGTAAGTCTCACACCTCTCAGACATATATTGACACTCTTCCCTACAGCTGAAGTAAGTCTCACTCCTCTCAGACACATATTGGCACTCTTCCCTACAGCTAAAGTTAGTCTCACTCCTCTCAGACACATATTGGCACTCTTCCCTACAGGTAAAGTACGTCTCACTCCTCTCAGACACATATTGGAACTCTTCCCTACAGGTAAAGTACGTCTCACTCCTCTCAGACACATATTGGAACTCTTCCCTACAGGTAAAGTACGTCTCACTCCTCTCAGACACATATTGGAACTCTTCCCTACAGGTAAAGTAAGTCTCACTCCTCTCAGACATATATTGGAACTCTTCCCTACAGGTAAAGTTAGTCTCACTCCTCTCAGACACATATTGGCACTCTTCCCTACAGCTGAAGTAAGTCTCACTCCTCTCAGACACATATTGGAACTCTTCCCTACAGGTAAAGTTAGTCTCACTCCTCTCAGACACATATTGGCACTCTTCCCTACAGCTGAAGTAAGTCTCACTCCTCTCAGACACATATTGGAACTCTTCCCTACAGGTAAAGTTAGTCTCACTCCTCTCAGACACATATTGGCACTCTTCCCTACAGCTAAAGTTAGTCTCACTCCTCTCAGACATATATTGACACTCTTCCCTACAGGTAAAGTAAGTCTCACTCCTCTCAGACATATATTGACACTCTTCCCTACAGGTAAAGTAAGTCTCACTCCTCTCAGACATATATTGACACTCTTCCCTACAGCTGAAGTAAGTCTCACTCCCCTCAGACATATATTGGCACTCTTCCCTACAGCTAAAGTAAGTCTCACTCCTCTCAGACACATATTGGCACTCTTCCTCACAGCTAAAGTAAGTCTCACACCTCTCAGACATATATTGACACTCTTCCCTACAGCTGAAGTAAGTCTCACTCCTCTCAGACACATATTGGCACTCTTCCCTACAGCTAAAGTTAGTCTCACTCCTCTCAGACACATATTGGCACTCTTCCCTACAGGTAAAGTACGTCTCACTCCTCTCAGACACATATTGGAACTCTTCCCTACAGGTAAAGTACGTCTCACTCCTCTCAGACACATATTGGAACTCTTCCCTACAGCTAAAGTAAGTCTCACTTCTCTCAGACACATATTGGCACTCTTCCCTACAGCTAAAGTAAGTCTCACTCCTCTCAGAAATATGTTGGGACTTTTTCTTACAGCTTAAATCTTTCTTCTCCCAGACATATAATGGCACTATGTTTACATCATTCTGCAGATAATATCAATATTATCCAACAATAGGTTTTGACTTAAAAATTAATTTCTCATGATTTGAACATCAGGACCCAGTATTGAAGCAAGCGTTAGTGAAGACAACTGAGTTGATTGGCCGTGCCTTGCATCCGGACCACCTCCAGTCCACCTACCAGCTGTCTCAGAGAGGAGATATTCTGACCCATATGCAGGTATGTAACGCCTCCTTGGATTGGTTGGTTATTTAGAAATGTAACATATGCCCTGATTGGTATCAATTTGTTGAATCTTGCCATCCCTAAATAAATCTATATCAAGACCTGAACATCCACACTGGCATAGAAGGGAAGGGATACACAGTCAACTTTTTAACAATATTTCTTCAACTTTTTGTCTTTGAAAATGACACCCATATTTGTTTCCTTTTATAGTTGACCTAAATAACTCCAGTAGAAAAGCATTCGAAATGAGACCCAGCGATATCTGGTTCAAATCTTGGCCAGTTTCTTGATAATCAAGTGCTATGAGCAAACATTGTCTGGAATCAACATAATATAAATGTTACACTTTTTTATTTCCAGAATTATCTGAAAGCCGAGCCAACCACACACTTAAGTAACGAGACCAGAGCATTGATATTATTATCAGCTGCAACCCTTGTGTATCCTTCCACATCTCTGATATCTACAATAGACTATAGTATATACTGAATGTTATATTAATTTAGAAGAATGATAATTTACTTTTAATGTTAGGAATGATAGAAGCGAGCATTGTGACATGAAATATAGTACTTAACTCATTCGCAGAAAGTTAGAGCCACCTTTGACTGAGCTGGAAACATTTGAGTTGCTGAAGGCATCCCTTGATAGTTTCCTGCCCTTGCCACCAGGTGGCGTGGTGCATAAAAAGGGGAAGGAAGAGAACTATGAAGATTTAATGGAACAGGAAACGTACATGAAGACCACGCAGGATGCCCTGCAGGAACTACTGCAGGAGATGATCCTGAAGGACCGTACGCCGCAGGGACTTGAGAGGATATTCAAGGTCTGGACAAAGAAATGCATGCAATATGTTACAATATAAAAAAAAATCATTTGCCAATCAATATGGCAAAGTGACAATTTTGAATCATTGATCTTCAGTCAGATTTAGGAAGTTTTTCCTTTTTCTTCTAAATATAGGAGCCTATCATCACAGTCCTTAGTTCTTATTATTCAGAATTTTGTTAGCCTCTTTACTTTTTGACAATTTGAAACTTTTTAGAGGACAGTAATTTTGGTAACACACCTTCATTATGGGTGGGATTTGTTTACACTTTACACTTTTTTTTACGGTGTAGGAATGTAGGAATGTAAGTGTAAGATGGTGTTTAACTTATTTTGTCCTCTGCATCAATAGGTTATTTCGTTTAGACTGCCTGAAAATTGTTTTTGAACATTTTTCAATGAAAATAATTTTCAAGAGTGTATGCCATATGTATGACCTGTTGCAGATGCTGCACCTTTGGACATTATCACTACATGAACACGAGAGAGAGAGGGCCATCACCTTGTGTCTCCACGTCTTCAAACTCTTCCTCCAGAGAATTGATCTGAGAATCGGGGTATGTTATCTTTTTAAAGTATTGCCCAGACTTTATAAAACACTAAAAATAGTTAATATTCTGAGCATCCAAATATTTACAATAAAATCATGTGGATTTTTTTGTAGGAAACTAGTCATTTCTCAACACTGGGACATACTCTGGGATGCCTGGTTCCTCGTTGCTCCGACCCCTCGCTCAACATCCGCCAGATGACAATGGACTGCATCTATGTCATCTTGAAAATCTCCCACAGATATCAAGGTTGGCAGGATACCTTTCATTCTACAGCATAAATTACTTTAAGTGTTATTTTTAGGGATTTAGTGTAAATTGGTTGAAGCTTTATGTTATATTGACACGTTTTTGAGTATGAAATTAAGTTTTGTGCCATATGATATTCCTCGCATCACTCAATAGAAAGCTAATTTATCCTTGAATAGTCTTTAAATTTTTTTGGACTAAACTATCAAGTCAATTTATTTAAAATGAGACATGGTTCCAGTAGCGGAGCAGGACCAGTTATAGGAACTATCATTTACATCAGTGTCGTGGGGAATAATGTGTGATTAACATTAAAAAAAAAAAAATCAAAATATTAAAAAACACTATATAAACTTAGAGGAATACCTTCTGGTTCTGGTACAATGTCTCTATATTGTTTTTTATGGGGAAAATACATTTTTCTGATTGTTGTGTAGACTTTATTTTGGGATAAGATATACTGAAATACAGTAGTAATAAACTCCTGGTAAGTTTACCCCTTCCCCAAAATAAAACAACTTCCGGCTGATATTAAACAATTTATTCAACTTACCTAACAGGAACAGTAGATGGTTTACCAACAGCTCTATGGTCAGAGGGTAAGACAAGATATAGAATACAACAACATGTATATTGCTGTACATAGATATTTTCAAGTGTGAAATATTTTGGGTAGCTTAGTGGTGCTTTTTCTCTTTCTAATACCAGGATAATCCTTCATCATTATTTATGTGATGACAACAAAATACATATCTTTATTGACAAGATATGTATTTCAGTTAAATGTGTTATTCTAGCCAGCTCTGTGAAAGACTTTTTAAGACTCAATCTAAGTTTAACATAAACAAACAACATTAACTCATTTAGTGTAATGATTAAAATTACTGATTCCTTCTGAGTGAATAATTGTTCTGCTAGGATTTGTATTTCTAGTCTTTTATAAACATTTGGTATTTCAATTGATACTTTCAGCTGTACTAATGATCTATGGTAAGTTGTAGAAAATGAGAAAACAAATTAATCATACTGATCAGACTTGATTGATATAACAATAATAATTAAAAGCTATTCTTACATACCCAGGATTACCATAACCAGGGTGCCCCAATATGTACAGACCATTAAAAATTAAGAACATGGTTAACAGTATTTTTTGACGGTTTCATGAATATTTACATTTTTTCAATTGGCATTTATAGCTTTTTATGTAAAACTTAGGAAATTGAAACATTCTATGCATCTTTCAAGTTGTCTTTCAAGTTGTCTCTCAAACTTAAAATGTAAGGACCATGTTTTAATAGATCATTAAAGCTTACTGTGAAAAAACAGGTGCTTCGTCGTGTAACATAATATGAAGAAATAGAGTGTCTTGTAAGTTTAGAGAATGTGGGCAGAGAAGAGGCATTTGTTGGGTGTGAAACACAATTGATTTTTTTGACTATGTTTTCTGACATTTTTGGACTATGTTTTCTGACATTCTATATATATATATGAACTGTGTATTGATTTTAAATTTACTGATCACGTGAATTAGTAAATAACGAGATTTTGTCAAAGCAATTAATGAGTCCTTTAAGTATATCTTACTGGCTTGTATGATAAATTATCTCCTTTGATATATAAAAACATGCTATTATGTAGGTCACCCTTCTGACCAGAAAGACCAGATGATTGAAGCTTTACCAACACTCAAGGAGCGTGTCAAGAAGAACGATGCTACAGTCATGTTCAGTGTCGTCAACGATATATCAAAGGTAAAGCAAAATGTGGTCATTGTTCTCTTTAAACTTATATCTGAATGCATGAAAAAAAAGAAATGAAGAAAAACAGTACCGAAACATTTTTTTTGGCATTCATTAAACAATATAAGTTACGACTGGAAGGAGTTTGCCCAGTTTATCCAAGTAACTTGCATCTACAATGTCTCCTCACTGCAGCGTGCACATTTCAAATACAGTCTTAATTGTCGAAAGTATAGCTTTCCTGTGCTGCTATAACTCAGAAATGATTTTTGCTGGCCACGTATTTCAACATTTGCAAGAGATATGAGAACTTCTGTGGATGACAGTATTTTAAGTAAACTATCCTTACTTTGTTTTACCTTTTGAAACTTAGCATGTTTATGAACCCTTTATTATTGCTATATATTCAGGTGCTGAGTAAGTCTCTGCCATCGGACCAGGTGCTGCCATTCATGCAGCAGTTGTATGAAGGACTGCAGGACCCGCAGGACAACAGCTCCTCTGGGGCCTGCGTCGTGCTCAACAGCATCATCAAGTCCCGAGGAGCAGAACTCACCTCAGAGGTACGCTGGACTATCCACGATTTAGATTTTTATCAAATAAAATATAGTGAAAATAATGAATTATTTTACATATTTATGAATACTCTTATTCTGTCTGTCCGTCAGCTTTGATTTGTTCCTCTATTTCAATTATTAGATGAAGTTCTTACCTTACCTTCCGCCAATGAAAATTGAGATAGCCAGGAAAGTTGGCCAAATTTCAGATGTAACATGCATTTTAATTGATTACTGTCTGCTCAAGTCTGTTCGGGAAAGGGTTTTCAACTTGTCCATAAGTCTGTTTGGGAAAGGGTTTTCAACTTGTCCATAAGTCTGTTCTGGAAAGGGTTTTCAACTTGTCAATAAGGAAGGGGCAACAACAACAATTATTTGGTTACAAAGTATTTCAAAGGACTTATTTTGTCAGTTTTTTGCTTCAAATGTGATTGGCTTCTCTCTTGAGATTGTTGTCAGGTGAGAAGTGTGACTTCATGATTTGATTTGATAAGTTGGCTGAACCACTTGTGTATAGGGCTGACTCCAGCACTTCTGGTGCAAAAATACATTTGATATGCAAATTTCTGAATGATATCAATCAAGATACATAACCAATGGCTATTTAAAGCTAATTGGATAATTCTAAGAATTTCCAATGCATCAAGAAGGCAACGGAAATGCAAAACAAATCGATTTACAATACAGAACCAATTGACAGATAAACACATTCTTATGGAAATACATTGCTTATGGACATACATCATACTGAAAACACATAACCAATGCATATGCAGACCACTGAATATGCAAGTGATTATGAATAAAATATGGGTGGGTTCCAAGGAAAGTCCTTTTAAATATGGCGTCATTTTACCCCAGTTCTGTGCAGGTAAAATTTTCTGAAAATATTCACAAATATTACAAAAAAGCAGTGATCAACTAAGCTTTAAGGCCATTTACCAATGTTTACAATTATTATCATTATCTCATTTATATAAAGTTTATATTGTAAATTTGACCATTCTCAGGTGGAGACGATAGTACGCACTCTCCAGGATCGGCTTCGTGAGATTGTTTGTCCTCAAACCAAGACGGGCACGCTGCGATCAATACGCACACTGGCCACTCATCATCTACTCACGGTCCTCACAACCTTGCTCAACTATCCACTGCCCTATGACACGTGAGTCAACAATGGCCACTTTCCTGATATATAGGATTGGCCCATTCCACTGTGCACTATTCGTAAAATTTAAGAATTGATCATGATTTTTTGCTGTTTTAAGAAACATATTGAAAGACTCAACCACAATTTATCATGAATAAGTACCAGTGACTGCCATAAAATTTCAATAAATAGAATATATGCATGTGAGACAAAAATTTTGATAACAGACAAATAAGCTAAAATGAGACTGATTATATCAGATTAACAACATTCTATATGAGAAACTAGTAGAGTATATAATCATGAAAAATATATCTACCATGTGAGAGAACTATCTTTTGATATGTTGCTATAGTAACCTGGTAGATTGTTGGAGGATGCTGGCGCAGGACAGTCAGCTGAGCCCCAGTATCTTAGACCACATCTTGGATCTGCTGCAGAGGAGTCTGCCGTACGATGAGAGATTGGACCCGTCCGGACGCCGCAATAAGAACACCCGCACCGCCACACCCATGCCCCTCGCCGTCAGTAGTAGCATTAATAAGGCCAGCTTTGGTCATACATTTCAATTTATGTCATGCCCTTGGAGGTTGTTAGACTTTGAGATTAAGAAATTTATGCATCATGAAACTCTCATTATTGCTAATTTATAAACATAATTTCTCAGAAAGGTTTAAATGCATCCTCAACAAACAATTTTTGTGAATTATTTTCTGTAATTTAAAGACAATATTATTATAAAAGATTATAATTTAAAGACAATATTATTATAAAAGTCCACCCTAATATTTCAGTAAAGAAAGATGCAATGATAGGGAATATGAACTTGGAATTATTTTAGATTTTCTTAATTGTAGGCAACCAGTGCACTATTTGAGATGCTGAAAGTACCGGAGATAGAGCCTGTTGTAAAGGATAATTATCACAGACTGCTGGGTGCCACCATGTTACGTATTGCCTCCTCTGTAGGAGCCAAACCTCCAGCCAAAATGCATAAGGTATTGCTTAGTTTATCTTCGTAAAATTTTCTTTTGTATTGAGAGTACTGCTAAAGTGCATTTTAACCAGCATGATAATAAGAAGATGATTTTTTGTAACAAATTAAAACCCAGACTACAGATTTGATAATGTTTTAAAGTTAAAGTTGCATTTTTGACCAATATAACATATGACTTATCAAAAAATTAACAAATAAACCTCTCAAACTTGGTGGTGATTCCAGGCAGAGGGTCCCGTAGAGGCAAGTATTCAGCTGAGATGTAGAATATGCACTGTATATTGGCTCAAGATTCATAGGACAGAAGACTGGCAATGCTAAAAAGTCCCATATTAATTTGTGTCCAATTTTCAATGGTTGTAATATGAAAATAAGAAAATGATTTTTTGTAACTATTTTGATGTGACCCGATGCTAAAATTGTATCAAATAGCAAAATTTCTTTTGAAGTTTTTATTGTGTTAAAAGGCAGAACATTTCATACATGTGGACTCTTTATATTCCAGTCCTTCTCTAATCAACATTACACTGGAAAGTACTAACATGGGTACCATATTTATCTCTGTATTTCATTCAGGATATGTCATACAGTTTCACCGTTTCAAATATCTGAAGTCCATGATTTTAATATGATTTTTTTGATTTGGATTTGTTTTTGAGCCTTTACTAAAACATATAGAAGTCAGGATTGAGCTCCCGCTTTTCCCGCCAAATGGAACGTTTACCGTACTTTGAAATGTGATCGTCACGCCATCTGTAGTATAACTGATCAGCATCAGGACAAGGCTTTTCTCTTCATTCAATTCATTTCAAAAGATTTCTGAAATTTGTTAAGATAAACTGATTTATTTTGTGATAATGTTCCCTTGGTTGACTTTTCACCATTAAAAAGTCATTTGGGGTCAAACAGGAGTACTTGACAGTTTGGACCTTGCTTTCCTGAAGGCTGTCAATCAACACTGCTACAATTTTGAGGCATTCACATTTTTACAATTCTGATGATAGGAGGTATCTTTGTACAGTATCATTTTTCAAGTGGTGTCATGTGTAATATGAAAGTGTAGCAGTGTTGATTGAGAGTCTCCAGCAAGTCAACATTGATGCATTGGTTTCAATGGTAGAGACAAATCAAAGCTGTTTTCTACATCGTCCACACGTATATACAATTACTTAGCAACCAATTTTATGAATGATATCCATGTGGTTCAAAATGAGACAAATTGCAAAGGCAATCAACCATTGGAGGGCGGCACGATCCTGACTGATACAGTTTCTAACAATTTCGACTTTGTGAAATTCCTTGATCTTAACTTTTTTTTTAGTTTTTCTTGCTTTTAAAATACACCTAGATTTTTTATTTAAAATATATGAAAACTGTGTGACACCTAATTTAAAAGAGCAGTAGCTTAAAGGGCATTTCTTGGGATAAATATGGTATTTCCTGACCACTCAATCTATATTAGTCATCACAACTTGACAAAGCAACTGGGATGAAGTGTTTCATGTGTACATTTTGTAATGACGTAATATGCTCAGTTGATGACTCGTAACTCTATAATAGTTACATGATTACATGAATTTAAGAATCTTGCAATTCCATTCTCTTTTCTTCAGCGTATGATGAGATGTGTAAGTTAAATCTAATAAGTGGATTTGATGAATTCTTTTGTAGTTTCTCACAAACAGAAATCTTTCAGTTTTGTGACCTTTTTTATACTTTTAGAAATCAATTCTTAGAAGTAGACAGGGCATGGGTCACTGAGAATAAGAATCATATAATGGTGTACTTCCTAAATTCAATTTTATTCATTTCTTTTACTTTATTCACAGATATTATAACATAAAAATATAAATCACCATATTTGTTTACTTTTTTTGAAGATATTTATATATTTCTCACTAGTTTTAAAATGATTGTACCTATTTGCCTATTTTATAGATGAAATATATTTGAAAAAAAAAATTTCATATGAGAGGAACAATATTGCTCGTTTTCAGAGAGAAAAGTTTAATATTTCCAACTTCCAAATGCCTTTTACATTTGGGAATGTTTTTTCTGGATATGATGAGATGTTCTAAAATGTAAAATATTTTTGAAGGTCCATTTCTCTATCGTTGAGACAACCAATCACTGCAAAAAATGTATTTTGTTAACTGATGAGAATTTTAGGTGCATGTGGAAAAGGAATAAATATGCTCTTTATTTAGGTTACAAAGTAACAGTTACCATGAATATTACATCTGCAGGTATCAATGAAGTATTATTGTTCTGTGTCTGGTATGATTGCTAAGGAGTTAGTGTGTTATATATTAAAATTATTGATATACTTTAATTTTCTTCAAATATCCTATTTTTTATTATTTCACTGAATGAAAACAAAAACTTTTATTATATATATTATCCTCCCTATGTTAGACATATGATTATGGATATTAAAAATAATGATCAGAAGGGAACAAGAAGAATTTGACAAAATGAGTAAACTTTACTTTACTTCCATGCTTTGGTTGCATTCAAATTGTTGATCTTTTCCCCACTATGCACGGAGCTTGCTCATGAGGTCACTGTAATCTTGTAGCAACTGATCCAAAACACAACACACAACAGTTTGAATGCATCAAAAGTATGAGTGCTTACAGTGTTTCTCTTAATGCTTTGTTTCTTATTATTCTGATGTTTGTTTTTAGGAAGATACAGGAGGGAAGCATGGGAAGGACAAGAAACCCAGGATGTCCACTTCATCTACAGAGAAAGAGCTCAACCCCAGCAGGTAAGCCCTCACACCCTGAAAGGATATTGAATATGGAATACTTCACTCATGAGACACTGTTTGAGAGATGCGTGAGAGGTGTGTTAGGAAATGTAATAACATTTCTGGGTTCATTTCTGTATATTTCTCTCTTGTGCATCAATTTCCTTATGCATCTAACCAATATGGCTGAGTGATGATGCTATTTTCAAATGCAACAATTTCATGTTGGATTTTCTTTCCATTTTCTATGATAATGCTGGAATGGTGACCATTTGGAAAAAAACTTTATTTTTTGTTTTATTTTTTTTTGTATTTCACATTCTTGACAAAATGATAAATTTTCCACTAAGTTGTGGAGGGTGGAGTTATTGATGTGGAGAATGATTTCAGCTTGGCAGTGGGCATGTTCAGACAGCTGTTGGAGTGTGCCAGCAGCACTGACCTATCAGAGGCTCTGACACAGGAGGATGTGTGGCCACTGTTTGAAGATAAAGATAACTTCCAAGATGCCTTCACAGCTCTTGCCAGGTTTGTTTATCAAATTCTTCCTGATCCTGTTTGCCCATTCCACTCCTCAAAAGAAGACAATTCACATAAATCTGGGTCAAGCTTAAGGTTTCAGACAAGAACTATATGATTCATATCAATATTTATTTTAAGTCCAGCCACAGGGTTTCTTCAGAAAAATATTAAGTCATATTAATTTAGACAATTTGGATAGACAAAGACAACCTGATTCATAAAATTTGGATTTTTGATCATTAGAAGATATAATGCAAGGCTAAGGTGAAACGCTTGTATTTTGTTGCAGGTTATTGGTGACTCATCAGCCTGAGTATGTCTCCAAGGTGATCACGGTGATCAACTCAGGACTCTCCAGCCTCTATGAACCACAGAGAATAATGTCTGCCGCATTCTTTGCCGAGGTGAGCTAAAAAAAAAAACCCTCTTCTTTCTGCTCACCTCAGAGCCATTAATGGGTACAGTGATTTTCACTCCAATCAAATTATTTGATAAATCATAAGTATTACTATAATTGTCATGTAGCAACAAATATAAGGAAGACCTTGATTAAAATCCATGTTTATTTTATCTAAAGGGGGATATATGAAATTTATATATATATAAATATAAATATATATAAATATGTAATATATATAAATATGTAATATATATAAATATATAATATAGATAATGTATATATAATATATGTAATATATAATATATAGAATATATCTGTAATATATAGAATATATCTATAATATTTAGAATATATCTATGATATTTAGAATATATATAACAAATATAGGTGCTTGACTGAAAGTTTATGGGAATTAATATTTCTTTGAATTATTGTGCAGCTGATCAACCAGAAATGTGGTGAAGACTATGCTTTGGTTGAGATGCTGGTGAATGGTCTGCTGGGAAGACTGGTGGACACCTCACCCATCGTCCGCATGCTTTGTATAAGAGGTCTGGGTAACGTGGCGAGTTGTGGAAGAGATCAGGTATTATTATTACCAGTACTTATCTTATTGAATTCATCATAGAGCCTTGGTTAACCAGTTTAACAGGAAAACTCCACCAAGTTCAATGCAATGAGTTAGAAACAGAAAAATTATTCGAAAAAAATAAGAGAAAAAAATACAGAAGAAAATACCAGTAATAGAAAAAAATAAAAAAAATAAAAAAATTATAAAAAATTCCCAGCTGGACACAGTTAAAAAATAATGAATGGCATGTTGTTTATAGGTTGGAAAATACTCGACTACGGTGCTGTCTGCCATGATGGCGGGGATGGATGACAAAGAGGACCTGGATGATGACATCACGCTGGAGGCCATGAGTGGTCTGTCCCGTGTGCTCGCTGAGATCGATGAGGGTGACATCCGAGCCATTCTCATCAACATAGCCCTGCGAATCAGACCCTGCTTTGAAAAAGTGAGGAATAAATTAATATATTGATGATTATATCAGGGACTTTTTTCATAAGTTGGATTATGTCAATATCAGAGTAAAGATAAATTGCTTTAATAATTAATTTTGATGCTTGTATTTGACTAGGAGAGGGACTCAGTGCGGGCAGCAGCTTTCACTTTGTTCGGGAACCTGTCTAGGTTTGGTGATGGTCCGTCCAAGTCTCACTTCCTAGAACAAATTCATACCAACTTGGTCAGCCTCTTACTACATCTCAATGACCCCAACATTGAGGTCAAAAAGGTAGGTCAAGTTATGACATTTGCAAATTCAGATCATTTAGAAAATAGTGATCGTGATTCACATATGAAAGAGTCTGTCTTCCCAGCATACAACTTGTTATTTGTTATACAAAAAGATCAGTATATGATTTTCCTAACAATAATTTTTTTTTATCATTTTAGGCATGCAAATTTGCTCTGAGGCAGTTAGGTCCACTGCTGGGATCCGAGACGGTGGATAAGATGTTCCAGGAGCATTTAATAGAGTCTGGATCCCTCCATTATGGCGAGTTCATGAATGATCTCTCTAAGACTATAGTAAGTGACATATCCTCACCTTGCTAAACACCACATCTCCAATAATATTGCAAAGTTAAATCTTCTATTTATAAATATACAAATGAAAGAAATAGTTATTTATGTACTCTAATATCTTGCATTGCAGATCCAGGACTTTCCAGATAAACTGAACTTTTATGTGATGGGAAATATGACATTCTTTAAAAGTCAATGGCCGGAGATTAAAGGCAATGCTGCCATGTTCACAGGTGAGAATAGGTCTGAAATCTACCAAGGATGCATCAGATGATTATGATTTTTTCACAGGAATAGTCGTCATACATTTATCTTGGTTCTAAGCATAAAAGGCATTATCTTTTGGTTATCATTTGTCAACACTGATTTGAATTTTAGTAGTCCTCAAAGCCTATGTTCTGTACAAGTATTTTATGCAACTCTTAGAGCAATAAAAAATGTATGTAATATTATAGACTATATTATAAAAAAATGCATATGTAGTGATCAGAGATGATGAGGGCTGGTGTGTATATGTCAGAGATTTCATGTCACAGAGTGTACATGTCGTTCTGTGATGAATTTGATTTGTACTCTCATGTAGCAAGTTTGGGATGGTGGGGCTCCGAACCATGCAAATTTCCTTCTTTTTGCAATTTGCAAATCCACTCAGAAACAAAGATCACCAACATCACATTAGATTTTCATGATCAAATGCATCTTCAGCAGATGAAATTTTGAGAGATTTACAGTCAAGCCATTTGATATTTGGGGGATGGAGACAAATACATATCATTTTTAAAAAGGAAATGGCATACAAATTCTTTTTTTTAAAAAAGACTTTCTTGTTAAAGGTTTTCTCCTGGGAAACACACCAAAGGTGAAGTATGCAGGAATATCAAAGGAGCATGTGTGTGGAGGTTAGTATGTTTGTTGTACTCTATATTGGCTATTCAGTAAGAACTATATTAATTAATATCATCTACAATCGAGATATTCCATCAAAAGGGTGATGACAAAGGTATATACAATTACACATCATACTTTAAAAGTCACACGTTGTTACTCAGATAATATATGTAATTTTTTCAGCCCTGATTATGCTACTGAAGGACCCCACAGCAGAAGTGAGGATAAAAACAGCAGAAGCAATGAGTGGACTTCATGACTTCTAAGTTGCCTTTGTCTGTAAGGAAGAAGAATAAATATTTGCAAAAGAAGAATTCAGGACACATTTCCCCTGTTTTGTTGAATGTTTATAACAATGTATGTGAATACCCAACAACAAAACAAAAGGTGTTTGATTGTTAATGTGATAATTGATCAACTTGATGTATCTCTCTCTCAAAATAAAAGTTCTTGTCATTCGCAGATGAACAAATAGATGCAATTGCCACAAAACACAGAAAAACCAGCAAGTACATGTGTACATAGCTGAAAACGGTGAAGAAGAGTTTGCATTGGTTGTAAATATGTAGTGATATGTAAATCTGCTGAATATCATTAATTGGCCATATTAAATATAAAAAAAACAGACTTTCAAAAAGAATTCTTGATAAACCAAATACACTAGAATCTATACACACTTTATGGCTAGGATAAAACAACTTTGGGAATACACATTGTCAAAATCTATTTCCAGAAATGTGTATTTTATATATGGCTTGTTGCAGGTTAAAGAATGTTCTTTCTTTAAAATAACTGATTGAATAAGTTGCAGAGATCATCCACAAATATTTCACCCAATAACAATGTGATTATTTTGCTCTCATCTTATGCTAACTTTGTAAGTCCCCTTTGTTACTTTCTTGATATGTAAAGAAAGGTATAGCTTTATTAAAGAACAATTGTATATTAGGCTTTCTAACCATTCAGAAACAGTAAAACTGTGTTGTGGTGAGAGGAATCGTTAATAGACATTCCAGGATCAATTGCTGGGCCTATCTTATTGTTTCTACTCTTTTTAAAACAAGGAGATGAAAATTAAAATGATATAAATCAATTCCTGATGTTGTGATCTGTTTTCTAAAGGTACATGATAAAATATATGCATATATGACAGTTGAATATCCAAAAGTGTAAATAAAGCTCGTTGAGACCCAGATATCCAAAATAAATGTTTTAAATAAACACCAATTGGCTGTAATAAATGTCAATTTAATGTGAACACTTTTTACAGTTTTTTACAGTGTCATCTGGTGTTTATTTCAAGCATGCTTTTTGTTGTACCTTGAACCACTTATATCATTTATTTTAAAATGTATAAAAGTACAAAGATATATTTCTTTGTTTAGATACTCTGGACACAGCCAGAATGTAATATTTGGGATAACCTTTTGTATATATTGCTTCTTACGGAGTGTTAAACAATGAATAAAAATAATGAAGCATTAGAGGTGCTTATATTTGGAAATTGTGATATTTGTCACATAAATAATTATTATTTGTTACATTTACATTATTCCCAAAACTGCAACATATTATCATGGGACCAGAGAAATTAAAGGTTTGTACCATATGTTCAGGATGAAGGCTGATTACTAAATGATCCATACGAAATATGTGTTTATTATACAGTTCACAACATGTGTTTTTAACAACATGGATGTTGCATAATTCTTATATAAGTACCACAAGTGCAGCTGCACTGAGTGACATTGATGTTGAGTAATTATTTACAAGGTACCTCAAGTGCAACTGCACTGAGAGAAAGATATCTTGTGATTGACACTTCACACATGCACATGCTCAAAATTTTAACCAGTACAATTCATTTCATCTTTATATTTAAGAACTGGATCACTGTTTGTCATCTTCAAGGACAGTCCTAAAATCATCTTTTTATTGTTTAGGAAATACACCATGTTGCTTACAATAATCATGTTGTGTACAGTCTTTGACCAGGTGTCTTTTGTTAATGATAAATAGCATTAATTACAATGACACCTTGGTGCTTCTTCATCTAATGTGCAATACTGGGGGATGGATCTGCCTAGTGATACTTGTAGCATTGTGTATCAGAATAGAAATAAGTATTTTATTGATATGTTGTACATAAGATGTTAAATTTAGAAAAATGAAATAGGTATAGAAATATGAAAATTATGTTTAAAATGTGGAAGGCTTCAGAAATATGAAAATTTTGTTTAATATTTGGAAGGCTTCAGAATTTTGTTTAATTGTGAACAATTCTTTATTAACTTTGTTATGTTATAAACTGTAATATACAGTTTTATGTTTAATATCAAGAATAGATTTGAAATAAAGATATACAAATGTTCATCAGTCATGTTTAAGACTGGCAAAATAATGTGGATATCAACAGCTGTTTATATCATTTATGTCTCTGTGAGCATTTGTATTTATATGTTTAAATGAAATAAATGTTTCTGGGGATGCAACACTTATAAAATAAAAGACAAAATGGACACTCATCTTATAAAGTTTGTTATATATGGAAAAGATTACAATGTCTCCCATTAGGCAAAGCATGCAAGGGTAATAAATGTCCTACAAGCCTGTGAATGTTGTAAATTTAGAAAGAAAACCAGCAATTGTAAATATTTCCTTGCACATCTGCTGATATGTGGGAATCAAAATGTCTTCAAATATCAGAATTAAATCCAAAGCAGAAGATAGAATTCGTGGAGGTGTTGTACAAATTCGATTTGGGGCGAGCATGTCCCCCCTCATCAGGTTTGAGAAAGAATATCATTGTCAAGAGGGAAAAGATCTTACCTCATATGTTAAGACAAGATCTAGAGGTGGGTGTGCCACTAGAAGAAAAGTATTCACAGATGCCGCCACAGTGGGAGGTTGTGGGTACGTGGAGTCCAGCAGAATCAAAGTTGCACATGAATGACTTGGAAATGAGAGCAGTCACATTGGCCCTGGGAAAGCTTCAACACAAGATAACAGGGAAGAACATTCTGGTGGCTACAGACAATACCACAGTGTTAGTTTATGTAGATCACCAGGGAGGACGTGTGGGGTGCAACATAAGAGCAAGATACATTCCAGGAAGCTTGAATGTGTATGCAGACTGGTTGGCCAGGAGAGATCAAATACCACCGACAGAATAGTCACTTCCTCCAGAGTCTTTGAAAGGAATGCGACAAGCCAAATGTGGACCTACATAATGCCAAACAGCCGTGCTTGAGCCCGTTACCTGATGAATGCGCTTTTGCCGTGGATAATGGACTGGAAAAACATGTATGGATTTGCGTATCCTCAGACAGGTCTGATTCAGAAAGCAAGATTAAAGCATGACACTACAAAAGAGTTACAATCGTGCCATACTGGACAGAGAAATTATGGTTTACAGAGCTATTGGAGCTGAAGAGGAAGCCACCGAAGGCCTTCCCTCTCAGATCAGATCTACTAAAGCAAACACTGAAACCAATATTCCAGGCCATGGGCCGTGGCCCAGTTGGTTAGACCGCCAACATAATACCACCAGTTCCTCTGTGGTGATCCAAAGGTTCACCACAGAGCACAACTAGGTCTCATTACAAAATGACTGAATATTCCAGAATATTCCAGAGTCTAAATCTGCATGCATGGATGTCATCAGGACAGCAGTACAATACCAAGAAAAGAAATAGCAAAAGAATTGACAATGAGTTCTGTTAAGGATTACAAAGAGGTGAAGGAGAGAACAATTGCTTTTTGTTTTATTTATTCAAGGAAAATTAATCTGTGTCCACAATAAAAGGGCACACAATGTCAATTACAAAAGGGTTGTTGAGGGAAGGAATTAACATTTCTAATAACAGTATATTGTCTGATCTGAGCAGGTCATTTGATCATGAACATGATAGACCCGGAACTGTACATAGCTTTTACAAGTGGAATCTTACCCTCATGTTACAATCCTTGTTAAGGTCTCTATTTGAACCTGTACATGGTGCCTCTATTATATGTTGTTTTTTGTTGGCCCAAGCATTAGGAGCAAGGAGTGAACTACATACATTGGATATTCAATATGTACATTTCTGTAAGAAATTGGAGAGTGTAATAATAGCACCAATCCCAAAATTCCTTGCAAAGAACTTCAATTATGCGATCGGTGAGAGGGATATTGATGGGTTCAGGTCAAGAGGAGGATACACAATTATGCCCAATATATAATAACAGCATTAAAATGCTATCTATAGAGAACAAAAGATCTGAGAGGAGAGCAGGCAGCTCTTTGTGTCGATACAGGAAAGAAGCAACAAAGCAGTGCACAAGAATATCATATCAGCCTGGCCAAAACAGACAATATAGCTAAGTTCAGAAGAACCGATAAAAATGCTGAACATTAATGGCCATGAGGTCAGAGCATTGACATGCTTAGTGGCTTTCTATATATGGCAATACCTCAAAGGAGGAGGTATTATAGGCAGCATGCTGGTCACAACAAACTGATACCCAACAAACTATGTTCACCACCTACTATATACATGCCAGAGCAGAGGATCTGATAGGAATCTGGAGAACAGGACAAGTGATGGTGGGCCAAACAACTATATGAACAATAACTAACCATGTTGTACATAGTATTAATACTGCAAAAGCTGACCACACTCAATGAGGACATTACAAGCAGTGACAATGATGGGGCTCAGATCAAGCACATAGAGTGATGAGCAAGACAGTAAAAAGTTCACTGTAAAGGTGAGTAGATCCATAAAATTGTGAGGTAATAGCGTGGTGTGAGCCTACTATCCCTTGCTAGTGTGGAAACATGCCTGACCCTGATGCTTGGCCCTCGAACCCCTAACATTGACCTCTTAAAGCACTATGCTTTTCCAACTTAGAGGCTTCAACTAGGTTAGGTACAATGATGCATATATGTGTGTAACAAAAATATGGTATTGTTATACTGGAATGATATGTAATGGTATGCCATCAAAGTGAGGCCAGGCATTAGAATTTTATACCGGTTGATAACATGATAATTATTTAAATGGAGTGGGGCATAGCTCTGGATCTCTCTGCCTCCTTTTTGGTACAAGGTTAGCGTCAGGTCAGATTTGATTATGACAGCAAGATATGGTGATTTGGAATCTTTTACAAGAACCCTCCTGCGGTTCAGTCATTCTGTCCTAATGTCCTGTGTGGTTTGTTATTCACTTTGTTTTAAATTCCACACATTTTATTAATTTAGGTTTTTCTCAACAAATAATTACAAACCCACGTGGGAATCGGCAAGCGGGAAGTTGAATAGTGAGACAAAATGGTGGACAGATAAAAAAGGTTAAATTAAACATTGAGCTGGCTAAACGTTCAGTCCTAATATTCTGTTTGGTTTAGTATTTAAGAAACACCCATATTAATGCAATTTGTCAGATTTTGATATTTTGTTGAATGATCACTCATTGAAAAATATATTCTTGAAAAGTTTGGAACATTTCTGTCATTCTGTCCCTTAACTTTGATCTCAGCTGTTAACCACTAGGCTGAGATCTCATTTCATTATGTTATTATTTTTTTTAAACTTTAAGGCTATCAATAGGTTTTCAAGGAGGTTCCCATTATAAATAATACTACAAATAATAGCCAATGATAATCTAGATATCAAGTTAGGGCCAAATTCAATATTTAACATACATTTTGATTGGTTAAAATTATCATCTGATCAAGTCTGATCTTGAAAAGGATTTAAATGATTAAACATGAAGCAATTTCCAGAGAATGTTCACAAACATCACAAAAAGCACTGATCAGCATAGCGACGGGAGGAATTCTGAGCCCTATGGAAAATAAAATTGTGGTTCCTTGAAACTACAGCGTCATACTAAGAATTTGGTTCATTTCAGGTAATTTGAGTTGTAGTTGTTGACATTTGTAAACCAATTGTCGATTTTTTACAGAACATTTTCTTAAGTTCACCTCTGAAATTGGATCCGGCCAAGCAGTAGAAGAAAAAGTTACTGGAATGATTACATAAATTGATTAAATGAAAAGTTGAAATCATGACATTAATAAAGTCACTTTCACTTAATATTGTACTGGAAAGAATTATAACTACCGATTGAGGGAGAGTAAACACAATAAAAGCAACTGTTATTGTTAGCAACATTAAAGTGGTTTTCCTGGACATTTTACTCATGGTTGAGCTCTGTATTTGGTTAGTAGTTTGTTTTACTCTCATTCTTTTGATAATCAAGATATCAAAGAAAATCAGTATGATTGTAGGTATCAAGGAGTATGTTGCCAGGTCGATCTTTGGCAGAATAATGTGATAAAAAATCTCCCAGTCATTGTAGGGGAAACATTCAGTCATTAGTCCAGTAGAAATCACGCGCTGGACGAGAAAGACGGGAACGTTAATAAAGAATAATACCAAACCCAGAAATGTGCAGACAATCTTAGCTCTTTTAACAGTACATAGGGAAATCGCAATAAAAGGGAAATATATGGAAATGAAACGCTCAACTGTGACAGAAACAAGGAGCCATGAGCTATACTGTGGCAACCAATATACGAAGAAATAGTTCTTGCAGTTGGTTAATATCGTCCAGTCTTTTCTTAATAAAATAGCGGTGCCGTTCCACAAATGAATTGTATCCACCATCGCCAATATTGCCAGATAAACACTGGAACTTACTTCTTTCATGGACTTTCTGTTCATAACCACAAAACTTAGCACATTACCCACTGTACCTGTGAAAACGAGTAACATTATAGTAACAATATATACAG
Source organism: Amphiduros pacificus (assembly GCA_949316495.1). Taxonomy (NCBI): domain Eukaryota; kingdom Metazoa; phylum Annelida; class Polychaeta; order Phyllodocida; family Hesionidae; genus Amphiduros; species Amphiduros pacificus. The sequence goes on along the minus strand of OX439001.1, from coordinate 47,971,404 downwards.
GATGGTGGTCATCATCTGACCGATTATCTCCAAATTCCTGATAATAATCTCTGGTATGATTATCCAAATAGTCTTGATTATAGTCTCCTACATACTTTGAACTATTTATATTATTATATTTTCCATTGCCATCTTCAGATTCTTCAGAATTATTCATGTCTGTGTATGTCTGACCGATGTCTTCACACCAGGTAGTTGAAACCTCACTATGGGCTAACCACTTTGAGAAAAGCAAGAACATAAACACCTTTGATATAGCTCCATTTATCCTATATGTTTATAACACTGCATCGTTTATGATGAAATACTTCACACTCAAACCCAAATCATTCTTGCCAAAAAGGAGTCTTGCCAAAGAAAATGCATTACTCATTTGTAAAGATAAACGGTATATACATTGCAATGAATCTTAGGGTATTGGACAGTTGCCAGAAAAATTGTGTTGATATGGAGATTATGAAATATATTTTATAAACATACAGATAATCAAAGAGTGTAATCTTTTCAACAAATTGATTTCGATATTCTCGGTTTGAGTGAGGTGTTTATTGTCTCTATTGAATGTGTTGCCAAGATATGCACTTACTCAACTATGTTCAGTTATTTTAATTTATTCATTGATTTGATTTCTTCATGAGGGTTTGATATGAGAGGAGAAAACGATTAAGTGTTATTTCTTGTTGTCTTTTGTTGCTTTGATACAAGAACATAAATAATTACCTCAAAGTAACATAAGTGCCATTTTTGCCACCTGAATATGACACATGTTAACGATTTTCAAAGATATGCTATTATGAAGTAATGCCCAGGTGATATGCAGAATGTGATTGCCACAATAGTCTATAATACAAATGTATTTCACCACTTAATGGACAAAGCCTTTTATCTTTGGCGCAGGGACATTGGCCAATATATATTGTTGGATTTAATGCAGTCAACAATATGCTCCCTTTTTGCATCATCACATGGACATGATAACGAGTTATGTAGAACCTATTAGAATGATGAACAACTCAATGGCAGATATTTCTCAACCTTAAAGACTAATGTGATTGCCACAACCGGGAATATAACCCAGGCAACCACCTCAGGACGCAAGGTCCAGGACTGCCAAATCAACAGAATAATAAACATTTATTAATTGATGTGTTGGACTTAACTCACATTAAACCTAAAGTCAAATTTGGGCAATTTTGATTCATTTTAATGGAATTTCATATTGTACACAGATCTATATACATATATTTTTTATATTTTTGATAGAGCAACCATGCAATTCTATTTCCTTGATAAAATATGACATTTAAAACTTAATATTTCCATTCGATGCTGATTCTGGCCTGATAAATTAAAAAATTATTTTGTGGTCATATTTTGAATTTTATTTTCTCAGAACATTTTTTCTTTCTGTTATAAAACTCGGTACGATACACACATGTATTTTGGCGCTTGTTGGACAATGGCCTTTCATTCCGTGCTTATGGCACAGGGACCTTATCCAATGCATATTGTAGATCTTTGATGAGGTCATCAATGTGCTCTAAACCAACACTACAAAACAAAATGGGTAAAATTATTAAGGTCTGTAAGTGTATCATCTGCTAATTTTTAGAGCTAGTTATAATCAACTTTAAAGGGACGTGTCATTAAGAATTTAAATGCTTCTTCTTTTTGCCTGAGGACCTATATTTCTCTTCTTATAATAGATAAAACATGTTCAGAATTTAAATGCTTCCTCTTTTTGCCTGAGGACCTATATTTCTCTTCTTATAATAGATAAAACATGTCCAGAATTTAAATGCTTCCTCTTTTTGCCTGAGGACCTATATTTCTCTTCTTATAATAGATAAAACATGTCCAGAATTTAAATGCTTCTTCTTTTTGCCTGAGGACCTATATTTCTCTTCTTATAATAGATAAAACATGTTCAGAATTTAAATTCTTCTTCTTTATGTCTGAGGACCTATATTTCTCCTCTTATAATAGATAGAACATATTCAGGAGAAGCATTGCACACCTGAGTCTGACGAGTCCGGGTGTGACTCTAGCTTCTGCCCTGTCCGCGTCAGACATGAGCATTGGTCCGTGGGTCATAGTGGCTGGATGTTCAATCAGGCTCTCTACTCCTCCCAGAGATACCGCAAACTGGATCACTCGCACACTCTACAATAACAGCGTATCTTACACTTTCCTGTACTCAGTCATGCTGGATAGAAGCACAGAGCTCATAATACCAGAGACACCGCAAACTGGATCACTCGCACACTCTACAATAACAGCATATCTTACACTTTCCTGTACTCAGTCATGCTGGATAGAAGCACAGAGCTCATAATACCAGAGAGACAGCAAACTGGATCACTCGCACACTCTACAATAACAGCATATCTTACACTTTCCTGTACTCAGTCATGCTGGATAGAAGCACAGAGCTCATAACACCAGAGATACCGCAAACTGGATCACTCGCACACTCTACAATAACAGCATATCTTACACTTTCCTGTACTCAGTCATGCTGGATAGAAGCACAGAGCTCATAATACCAGAGATACCGCAAACTGGATCACTCGCACACTCTACAATAACAGCATATCTTACACTTTCCTGTACTCAGTCATGCTGGATAGAAGCACAGAGCTCATAACACCAGAGATACCGCAAACTGGATCACTCGCACACTCTACAATAACAGCATATCTTACACTTTCCTGTACTCAGTCATGCTGGATAGAAGCACAGAGCTCATAACACCAGAGATACCGCAAACTGGATCACTCGCACACTCTACAATAACAGCATATCTTACACTTTCCTGTACTCAGTCATGTTGGATAGAAGCACAGAGCTCATAACACCAGAGATACCGCAAACTGGATCACTCGCACACTCTACAATAACAGCATATCTTACACTTTCCTGTACTCAGTCATGCTGGATAGAAGCACAGAGCTCATAATACCGCAAACTGGATCACACGAATCACATAAAACCAAAGGGGAAAACATGACATTACGAATGCACACATGTTTAAGACCTGTATACAAAAAGAATGGTAAACCCATTTTATAGATTGTGTTTACTATTCAGTGATTATATATTTGATTATAAACATATTACTGCTTTTCTATGAATTTCTTGACAATTATTCTTCTGAAATCCATCCCATATCTTGTCTAATATATTAAATTTTCATTATTGTCCGATATCAAAATTTTCAACCACCTTTATGCTACCATCCCAGCCTTTCCATTGTCTTTCACTCTGGTCTTACATTAGTTCTATTGTATTAAGTTCTTCATCAAATATGTTACTGAGATAGGATCCAAGATCTACAAATTGCGCTCTTATGGACCTGACTCTGACCAACAAGCCCGTATATGGCAAAATAAGTTTTAGTCAAGCTTAGAATCAATGAAAATATGTTTGTCATTTTGAGCTAGATGTTTTGAATAATCGGTTAGAACTCGTAAGCCCAAAAGAGACAGGATGGGGACCTTTACAATATGAGACAAACAGAAATAGCCAGTTTCGACATGTATACTAATCTATCTGATTTTGATCTTACCTCAACTAGAGTTTGTGCAGCCTCCAGCCCTCCTTTCATGTCAAAGGCAATCATCCCTCCATACCTCTTCATCTGTTTCTTTGCCAACTCATGAGCAGGATGGGATGCAAGACCCGGATAGTGGACAACACCCACCCTAGGGTCATTACTGAGAAACTCCGCAACTCTCTCTGCATTAAAACAGTGTCTCTCCATTCTAACATGCAATGTTTTCAGGCCTTTGTGTAGAGAATTAGCCTCAAAGGGAGACTGAAAATATATAGAATTAGAATACAGAGTTTTGATATATATATGCTTTATTGTTACAAAGTGTAATGAAATGCTTCCTTCTATAAATATTACCACTATCTCTATCTATTTCTTTTAATTTCCAATAAAGTTGATTATCTCAGATAACAGAAAAAACCTATCAACTCACACACACACACATACAAACACACACATGTATAATGTTTAGGTTAGTATTTACCAGAGTATTGCCTAATGTAGTTCTGAGCATGTTGAGTTTGACCCACAGTTCCTCCTTCCTTGTGGTCAACACTCCAGCTACTAGATCACTGTGTCCACCCAGGAACTTCGTGCTATCAAAACATATTTTGATATCTACTTCACACGATATTGCAATTTAGTGTTCAATTTCACATTTCAACTTATTTTCCTTTGGTTTTCAAATAAAAGTGCTACTTACGCACTGTGTACAACCATATCGATACCATATTTGATGGGTTGTTGACAGTAAGGTGTGGCGTATGTTGAGTCTACCATTGTATAGCAGTCCTTTAAACTCTGAGAGAGCTTTGCTAACTCTTCTATATCCAAAACTGATATATCCGGATTGGCAGGAGTTTCTCCAATCAAAAGCTGTCAATGTATCAATCAGAAATGACTTTTTTTAGCTGTGCTGAATACAACTACAGAAATAAATCAATGTGGGGGTGATGGATTTAGTTACCATTTTGGTTTCATTATTTGTGCTACATTGTTGCCATATCTGTTGCCACATTGTTCTCAACCTGTGAAGGTTGGTATATACTTATAGTAATCACTATTATAATTAGATAAAATAATTCAGCTGAAATTGTCAGCTGAATGGAAATGGCTTTGTAATGCCACCAGTAACTATACCTTGGTATTAGGTTTGACATGTTTCCTGTACTCATCCACACTGCACCCGGCAGGAACAAATGTGCACTCAAACCCATAGTCAGGTCCATAGCCGGCCAGAAATCGCTGTGTACCAGAATATATAGGGGTCTGGGCAATCTGAAATTTGACATTTGCTTAATAATTTGCCCCAATATCAACACCAGCAATTGAATTAACCACTGTCTCTGAAATGTGAGGTCTTACGATATGATCCCCTGCTTTGCAGACTCCAAGGACAGCTGTAGTGAGAGCAGCCATGCCACTACTGAAGGTCAGAGTACCAGCTCCCTCCTCGAGGGCATTCACCGTGCACTCAACCTGCTCACAGTTAGGGTTACTCAGCCGAGTATAAATGTAACCAGCCTGAAATAGAACGGTTCATATTCAAAAAGACGCACTTTTTGAACCATTTTACCCTTGTCTTGTGGCATTACAACTTTCTCAGAAAATCTGAATTGTGTATTCAATATACTCTTTTAATATTCATAATAATAGTATTTACATTTTATCATATTATTTACATGACATCTTCACTCAGTGATCACTGATAAACCATGAATATTACCAGGCACTGTCGATTTCTAATAGCCATTAAGAGCAAATGTCTTCTAAAAAAATGTGCATCACCCATATTCCCCAAATTTTATAAAATAAAAATGGAATAAGGATTGGATTATATATTTAGTTTTTAAATACGCTGTTTATTTTAGGATATCTGTAAAGAACATATTAACTGACAGAGTTGAGGATCTCCAGGTAATCTTTGACGGAGGCCTTGAATGTAGATGAGTGGTATATTGGGAGGATGAGTGGCTTGGGAGGAGGTCCCCTCATCTGCAGCTTGGTGGACACAGACTTGGTATCCTCCTTGATATCACTGAGGTGAAGGCCCTCCACTCCTTCCTCCAGTTGTGACCTGGCCGGCTTCCACTTGGCACTACAATAGTAGGAACAAAGTATCACGTGCAAAATAGAATGGTGTACTCTTTGGTAACGCTTTTATACCTTTTAGCTCTAACTTTTAAATCAAATAAAAATAATGAGGAAAATATAAATATATCACGACATTCTACTAAATTTGGTCACAAGTTTTCCTCAGAATTGTAAATTTATTTACAGTATGAATAAATATATCAAATGATGCTGAAATAGTGTTCATGTTAAGTGTGGGCGTGAATATTTATGTTTGTAACATAAGACAACGAGACCAGGCATGATCTGTCAATTCCCACTGCTTGAGTCTCTTGTCTCAATACAATGCATGCTGGCATAGGTTTTTTGATACAGCAACTGAAATGATGACTGTCATTCTGTGCGCTGTGATAGGAATACATTAATGTTTCCAACAAAGACTGGAAAAGAACTAGAGTCAGAATTTGATACGACTATGAGCTAAGCTTGAATGTCTGACAGATTTTAACACACTAGGTGACAGTGGGGCCCACATGAGCAGTGAGCAGGGGATCATTTTCAGTTATATTTGTTCACGCCCGATACAATTAAAGTATGACAGGTTCACCAAATGTTCGATGTACTACAGGAATGAATTGTTGCAGGTCGCAAACTAAGGTTAGGAAACCAATTACCTCCATTGATGTAAAGGTCAAACCTGTTAGATAAAAATACAACCATCACAAATAGCATCCAAACAAGGGATATTCATTTGAATGTTAACAAAGAAGCGACCAAAATAATTTGCAACACAAATATCAAGTACTTCACAAACCAGCCAATGTGCATGCATTTAATCACATAAATCATATAAGTACTATGATATGGTGAAAGACATTTTGCCATAACAATACAAATATGCGTTATCACTGGGGCTCGAAGAAGGTTTGTTGCAACATCTGTATGGCTGTTTTACTACATATGCATCAAATACCGTCTTTAGCTAAATTTCAGATGGGCGTGCCTTGCTTTTTGGTATAAATGAATTGTTTAGAAATGACAAAACATAGACTTACCTCATATTGAATACAGATTACTTAATAGCACCTGAAGAGTATTCCGCTCCTCGTGGGATGAGATATATATACCAAGTGATCAGCTGATGAATGTCAGACAGTTTAGGACAAATATAGTCGCTGTGATAACACATTTATAATGGTCTCAAGTGGTACAGGACATGGGTTTCTGGATCACCGTATTCTCCCTACTCAAGTTATAACATTCATCTTTTGTTTACAAATTAAGTTAAATTCCAAGCCTTAATTTACTCATTCTTAGTTTGTCATACTATCTAGGGCATAATCAAAAAAGGATGCATTATATGATTTATTTTATTTTTATTTTATTTTTATTTTATTTTGATTTCAATATTATTATTTTTTTTGGGGGGAAGGGGGTTAATCTCTGACACTTACACCGAGTCAGTAGATTTCAACTTTTGAAAAAAATTATATTGTTAGTTTAGTATTTCTTATAATTTGCGGTTGTTAGTTTGGTTCATTCACAGATGATTTTGGGATGACAGATGACAGTTTATATTAGTACAAATACGGTGTGTAGAATATGCTATATTAAGGAGAATGGATCTTTGTCCATTATTTGTCTAGGATTCGGGTTTCGGGAAGTTGATGGTAATGTAATTTGAAGAAATATTGTTTGATTGTTGTTTGTAAAATTATACCATTTCTATTTCATTGACTTACTGTTAACTTCCTTTATGTTATCACTACATCTGTTTTTATCTCTGTCAAAAGAGTTTATTGATGATTTATGAAGCATTTAAAAAGCAAATCTATTAGAATGTTTTTATGAAAACAAAAAGTTATAAAAGTACCCATACATATCACAACGACATACATATTATAGTTACATAGCTTTAAATGTTATATTACATGACATACTGTCAGATATCATATCAGCTTGTGCTATTGTTGCATTGTTCAATGTGAAACATGTTCAGGATAGATGATAACCTCATTGACAAGACAAACAACTATACATGTATTATTGTACTCCAAGTATACTATACGTATGTATTTTTCAGTCAATTATGGATATACTACGCTGACATTGTTAAAATACATGTATTTGTCTTACATCATAATAAATATAACAATAAATAATAAAATTTTGTACAGATAAAGGCAGTTCATAAACTATTTAGGTGCAATATTGACAATATATATATATATATATATCCTCTTATGAATCACTGATTTCTATATCTTCTGAACTGGACGTGAAGTCTAGTGAAGGACATTGTATTTTTGGACAGTTTGCATTACAATCATAAGGACATTCATCAGTATAAACAGTCATCTCCTCATACATCTTGGGATGAAAATGTTCAGAAAATCCCACAAAGGCTTTCAACTTCTCCGGAAGCGGAAGCTTTTGAACTTTCACACAGGCATATTTTCCCAGATAATGAAATATGGCTGCTCTACATGTTAAAGATAACGACCTGGGTGAGGTCGACTCTTCACATAGCCATTCATAAAATGCTGATTTTCTGTATAATGCAAGAGGAATTTGTCTTTCTTGTATCCAGCCCTCATTTAGAAACAGAGGGTTCACGTCTAAGAGGAGTCCACTTAGTGACATTAGACCTTCACAGCATGCCTGCAAAAAGTACGATGATTTGGGAAAAGGAGCTTTAAGTTTACAGCCCCAATGTACTAAGGTCATGGCACACACCTCACTGTGACAGGAAATAGCCATCTCAAGAGGAGTCTCATCCCAGGTAAACTTTTGATCGATTTTATATCCATATTCTATGAGAACCCTACACATGGCGGCGCTCCTCTGTTCAAGGGCCACAGTCATGGGTGTCACTCCTTTGTTGCCCTTGGCATTTATTTTGGCTCTGTTGGAGAGCAGCAGGCGACAGAGGTCATATCGTTTGTAGGCCACAGCGAAGTGTAGGGCAGTTAAACCGTCCTCGTTCTTGGCCTCCATGTCACACATGGAATTGAGCAGCATTTCACATATCTCATAATTGTCCAGTTGGATGGTTCTAGAAATAAATATAGAAAGGAAAAATAAATAAATTGTTTATACGATGACCATTTTAAACCTTTTTAAATCAGAGGATCTTTCTGGCTTTCTAAAAAATAACTCAAATTTATTTCTTAAGTTATCATACATATCTGACAATCTCCCCGTCATGTTATTACATAGTATATACATATGCACGGATGGACTGAAAAATAATAAGGCAAGAACATGTGAGTGCAGTGTTCAGGCTGACAGATCTCTCAAGTTGGTTCTGGTGGAAGGATCTCAAGAGTCCGAAGGACGAGTGAGATCCTTCCACCAGAACCAACGAGAGAGATCTGTCAGCCTGAACACTGCACGAACCTATGTTCTTGACTTTATCTCATACTTTACTCTTACAGATAGGTATGAGATAAAGTTTTTGGTTTGATGTCCAATCTATTCAAAGCAACACAGAGAGGAAAACATTGCAGCATGTGTGGACCTATGTTGTGTGTGTCAAACAACATAAACAATGTCACGCCCCCGTTTTAATGACGTCACACTCAATGACGTCATTGCAACATATAATTTATTATGTTATGACGCCATTGAGAGGTGGGCATAGTGCCACTCTATATTGTGAGATCCTTCCACCAAAACCAAAGTAAGAGATCTGTCAGCCTGAACACTGCACGAACCTATGTTCTTGACTTTATCTCATACTTTACTCCTACAGATAGGTATGAGATAAAGGTTTTGGTTTGATGTCCAATCTATTTAAAGCAACACAGAGAGGAAAACATTGCAGCATGTGCAGACCTATGTTGTGTGTGTCAAACAACATAAACAATGCCACGCCCCTTTTTAATGACGTCACACTCAATGACGTCATTGCAACATATATTTTACTATGTAATGACGTCATTGAGAGGTGGGCATTGAGATCCTTCCACCAGAACCAACTTGAAAGATCTGTCAGCCTGAACACTGCACTCACATGTTCTTTTCTTTACTGGTCTGGTATATAAACCATTTGCGGTAGATAAATATGAGATAAAGTCAAGAGCATGGGTTCATGCAGTGTTCAGCCTGACAGATCTCTTTTGTTGGTTCTGGTGGAAGGATCTCACTTGTCATTTGGACCAAGGATGATTTGCAAAAGTAGTTCGGCACATGGGTGATCTGCGAAAGTAGTTCGGCAGAGGGGTGATCTGCGAAAGTAGTTCGGCAGAGGGGTGATCTGCAATAGAATATCTCATAGGTGAAGAACACCCTCTTGAAGCACCAAGTATGAGATAATAGTACGTATCAAATTAAGAGGCTCTGCCTGTAAAAACCTGTTTAAATGATGTTACCATGGCAACCATCAATTTCTGAAAAAAATCCCTTGGCAAAAGTCTTAGTTAGACCCTACCCTTTCAAATGACATATGGCTTGTCTTGATCTATGAGAACACCCTTCGCAAATTTTGCAGGTTTTTACAGGCAGAGCCTCTTAAACCCGTATTTATATAATAACATATTTAAACCAAGAATAAATCACAAATTCCATTGACGCATTGCTTAATATTTCTAAAATAAAAACGTGTAACTCTAGATCAATGTAACCAAGTATCTAGTGGAAATTATAAAACCACAATTTACTAGTCCCTGCCATATTACTACCCTACGCAACATATGCTTTGAATATAGAATGTATATGTACATAATATAGATTGTATATGTATATACATACTTGATGAGAGGGGATTCGGCAGATGCACTGTCTCCACTCATCCCTAGTCTCCGGAGATTAACATCGGCTCCGGCATGAATCATGTGACGACACAGTTCAGTGGCATTGGACAGTATAGACCGGTATAATGGAGTACACCCTGGAATATAATTAAACCAATAAGCAATGAGAGCAGCATTATATAAACGAGAATCTACTATCTGCAAGAATTTACTGTCTTCTGGTAGTCACGAGCCGTGGCGTAGTTGGTTAGAGCACAGGCGTTTCAGGACCAGTTACTCCAAAGGTCCTGGATTCGATTTTCTGCCTTGCTAAAATTGAATTTATGTTACAATTTAATGTATATGAGCTGATGCCCATGTCTTTAGAGTTAACCCCATGTCCTTGCAAATCTGTGACTGGGTGAGATGTCATGTCAAGGGCAATTCAGTGAGTCAGCACAACATCTGTCACATAGAAGTCAGTGAGTCAGCACAACATCTGTCACATGGAAGTCAGTGAGTCAGCACAACATCTGTCACATGGAATTCAGTGAGTCAGCACAACATCTGTCACATGGAAGTCTCATCATGAAGTGCATTGAAATAATTTTGAAAGTGATATAAAACCCCAAACAAACATATCTACCAGTGAAGCAAGGAAATCTGGCACATTTTGAAATAAACGAAAAATGATATGTATCAAGTTAGAACATAAGTAGCGTCAAATTATAATTTAAATAAATACCATTATATGTATTTTATATATATTTGTTACCCGATTCTCTGTCCACGTAATTCACTTCACAGTCCTGTTGGGAATCCTTCAGAAGTATTTCGGCCATTTCAGCATTGCCATATTTAGCTGCCCACCTGAAGGCAAAACAATATATAAAGATTAAACTCAAACGTTTTATACACAGGAAAATCTGCACAGAGTGCGGTTAATTATACATTGGTGTCTATATATTATATTCATAGGAAATTCTACTTGAATTTACTTGTGTTGATGTCGGGAATATTAACCACAGTGGAAGATTGAAAATTGTTGATTATCTCTATATTTTCTTTTTTGACAATTTTCATTTATTACTATTTTTTATAGTAAAGTGCATTATTCGTAAAGTGTGTCCCTCACACAAGTAATGGCATGGGTATATATCAATATTGGTCAACTCTGAAATGAGAGCATTATGAATGATAATAATAATTCTTGGCTGTCATGTACTATGCACTTCTGGCATGTTTGTGTAATTGCAACCAAAATCCAGGCCTAGTTATAAACTGTTTATTCGGATATTGTGTAATATTCAAAGCTTTACCTTAATATTACTTGCATCATGGTCAACTGAATGAATGTTCGTTGAATTAAAATTAAATATAACACAAGTCACATTCCAAAATTACTGAAGTAGTACAATTGCTAAGTTGTGTGTGCGTTGACGTTCATAACATCAGCCAGTGAGTTGTCTATTGCTTTAAGTGACTTTGATCACGTCTTTGGCTCTAATGAAAGAAATTCATTTCGTAAGTATTCAGTTTGTCGAAAGTTCATTAAGGTATTTAATTTATGACAATATATAAAAAGAGTGATTTTCTCCTGTCATCCTGTCATCAGGGATGGAGAAATGTTTGCTGAAGGTGTTGATAGAGAGGAGGTGATATCAATTATAACAGATATAAGCTGTGTTTAGATATATTATGATATCACTAAGAAACCCACTACAGTATTTTTAACTATATAAATCATGTAACTAGAACATAAATACAACTCTATTATGAATATTATTTATTTAATTTATTTATATGTGTACCAAGTATTCATTTTATATGTGTACGAAATAAAGAATAAAGGGAATAAAGGGATATTAGCCAGTTTTGTCATTAAATGATGCCGAACGTATCCCATAATGTATATTTCTGCGCATTGTTCTTCTTACCAAGATATCACAAAGATATCAAATAGATACTCAGTAATCTATACATACCATATGGGCTTCTTGCCCCTCTTGTCGGGAATGTTAACATCCGCTCTTCTGGGTTTGGCATCAATCAGGAGCCTGACTATGTCCAGGTTCTGTGCCTCACACGCCAGCAATAGAGGGGTGGGTTCCAAGGGATCACTCACATCTCTGGCATTTATATCAACCGGCTGCTCAGGATGGTTGTCCTTAGTTTCTTCCCTTGAGGACTTCTGTTTCCTCTGTGGTTTTCTCCTGTCATCCTGCTTTTTGTTAGGATTGAGGAGAAGTCCAACTTTGATCACGTCTTGTGCTCTAACTGCGATGAACAGCTCGCGAGTTTTCTTGTCTTGTGGACTCTCTTGGAACAACACCTCAGGTACCTCAATCCCTGTCATACCTTATAAAGAATAAAGAATAAATCACATCAATCCCTGTCATACCTTATAAAGAATAAAGAATAAAACACATCAATCCCTGTTATACCTTATAAAGAATAAAGAATAAATCACATCAATCCCTGTCATACCTTATAAAGAGCAAAGAATAAGACACCTCAATCCTCGCCATACCTTATAAAGAGAGCAAGGAATAAAACACCTCAATCCCTGTCATACCTTATAAAGAGCAAAGAATAAAACACATCAATCCCTGTCATACCTTATAAAGAGCAAAGAATAAAACACATCAATCCCTGTCATACCTTATAAAGAGCAAAGAATAAAACGCCCCAATCCCTGTCATACCTTATAAAGAGCAAAGAATAAGACACCTCAATCCTCGCCATACCTTATAAAGAGAGCAAGGAATAAAACACCTCAATCCCTGTTATACCTTATAAAGAGCAAAGAATAAAACGCCCCAATCCCTGTCATACCTTATAAAGAGCAAAGAATAAAACGCCCCAATCCCTGTCATACCTTATAAAGAGCAAAGAATAAAACGCCCCAATCCCTGTCATACCTTATAAAGAGCAAAGAATAAAACACCTCAATCCCTGTCATACCTTATAAAGAGCAAAGAATAAAACACCTCAATCCCTGTCATACCTTATAAAGAGCAAAGAATAACACCTTTACCTCCAATAAGTCAGTTGCATTTACCCCTGTCAAAATATAACACTCTTACTCCAATAATCTGAGTTACCTCTAACACTGTCAAAAATAGTCAGAAAGAACAGTTCATTGTATATTTCTACACGTATTTCATTTCTTAAATTATAATATACTGTATCATGTTTAGTCATGACTTGTTCCCTCCTGAATGATAAGACAGCTATATGTAAGGCACATAATCATATTGACATGTAATGTTGTATTGGATTATCTTAAGATTCTTATCTTTCACCAGAACAACATAAATGGATTTGTGCGAAAATAGTTAAATTAAAAAAGAAGAAATTACTTTCACCAACTTGGTTTTGTCTTAGGTATTTTACACTGACATGTATGATCACCTATCTAAATATATGATTGTAGTTTTTAGTTTTTATCGTTTATTGAAATGTATGATAGTAGTTTAGGATCGTGAGGCAATACTCTGTTTTGTGTTTCTCTGCACCATTAAGAATCTATTCTTTCTATTCTTGGCAATAAATAACATTTGTAAGACTGAGAGTTAAGCTCTTTTTGAATATTAGATTAAAAGTTACCTACAACAACTGAACCATTCTAAAGTCGCTTTTGATTTTCTATATTTTAATATAGCGTAACCACCTTCAGAAACATTACTATCATTATATTCGAAGGAGCTAAATGTGATTTCAAACCTTACCTTTTGATATGATCCTGGAAACTGATTAACCTCTTTAACGTGAAGGTGATCTACCATGAATCCATGTTATTTCATAAAAAATACATTCTGGTCACAATATTGACTGGAATTTAATCAAACTTGAAATCGTGATCAGCATATAGAAAAATACAACTTTTATTCAGAACATAAATTTTGTTCAAGGCAAATTTTGGCAGGCAAATGGTAGAATGTGATGATCGATCCACTCGATAATATTAGAGGTTGCATATTAGAAGTTAGCCCAGGAGGGGGTCAATGGTGTGTAAATGTTCACAAGTGGCAGTCACGCAGCGACCGTGGCATGGGCATGTTACAACTTGTGGAATCACATAAAGAAATCACTGACACATGTATAATTCTGTCAAACTTACATTCATATATTGATTGGATTGCATTTAATACCGACATTTACGATTGGTTTAGTATTTTCTGGAAATACTATTATATATGTGTATTATATATATATATATATATATATATATATATATATATATATATATATATATATATATATATATATATATATATATATATATATATATATATCTGTGTGTGTGTGTGTGTGTGTGTCTTTGGGACCTACCTTATTAATAAGATAAACACGTTGATATTGATTGTAATGGATTTTAATATCCATATTTATCACTGGTTCTTCCAGTATTTTAAGGAAATACTAAAGAAGTTATAAATTTATGAGTCTTATACCTACTTTTGTATCCAGGTGTTTTCATTTTTATCAATAGCATATCCTGATAAGAATTTCAATTGTTTATCTTTATTTGCTTTATCATTCATTGTAAGATTTGGTTTGGAATGGATCTTATTGGAAAGTAAGATATGAATTCTTGACACTGTGCATATATAGTGATATGGACGTTTATATATGGCGATGTGGACGTTTGTATGAAGTGATATGGACGTTTATATATGGTGATGTGGACGTTTGTATGAAGTAATATGGACGTTTATATATGGTGATGTGGACGTTTGTATGAAGTGATATGGACGTTTATATATGGTGATGTGGACGTTTGTATGAAGTGATATGGACGTTTATATATGGTGATGTGGACGTTTGTATGAAGTGATATGGACGTTTATATATGGTGATGTGGACGTTTGTATGAAGTGATATGGACGTTTATATATGGTGATGTGGACGTTTGTATGAAGTGACATGGACGTTTATATATGGTGATGTGGACGTTTATATGAAGTGACGTGGACGTTTATATGGTTTGTTTGTTTGTTTGTTTGTGATTTTACATCACTTTCAACATTATTTCAGTTATTTCGTGATGAGACCTACTTGTAGCAGATATAGTGCTGCCTCACTGAATTGTCATGTCGCAGGTCCTTGACATGACAACCCACCCGGTCACAGATTTACAAGGACAACGGGTTAACCCTTTAGGCACAGGCCTTAGCTCATATGGGAAATTGTATCATGAGTTCAACCTCAGCACGGCCAGGGTTCGAACCCATGGACGTTTGTATGAATGATGTGAACGTTTGTTTGAAGTGATGAAGACGTTTGTTTGAAGTGATAAGGACGTTTGTTTGAAGTGATGAGGACGTTTGTATGAAGTGATGTGGACGTTTGTATATGGTGATGTGGACGTTTGTATGAAGTGATGAGGACGTTTATATTTGATGATGTGGACGTTTGTATTTGAGGATGTGGACGTTTGTATATGGTGATGTGGACGTTTTTATGAAGTGATGTGGACGTTTTTATGAAGTGATGTGGACGTTTGTATTTGATGATGTGGACGTTTGTATTTGGTGATGTGGACGTTTATATGAAGTGATGTGGACGTTTGTATGAAGTGATGTGAACGTTTGTTTGAAGTGATGTGAACGTTTGTTTGAAGTGATGAGGACGTTTGTATGAAGTGATGTGGACGTTTGTATATGGTGATGTGGACGTTTGTATATGGTGATGTGGACGTTTGTATGAAGTGATATGGACGTTTGTTTGAAGTTATAAGGACGTTTATATTTGATGATGTGGACGTTTATTTGAAGTGATGTGAATGTTTGTTTGAAGTGATGTGAACGTTTGTTTGAAGTGATGAGGACGTTTGTATGAAGTGATGTGGACGTTTGTTTGAAGTGATGTGAACGTTTGTTTGAAGTGATGAGGACGTTTGTATGAAGTGATGTGGACGTTTGTATATGTGATGTGGACGTTTGTTTGAAGTGATGAGGACGTTTGTATGAAGTGATGTGGACGTTTGTATATGTGATGTGGACGTTTGTTTGAAGTGATGTGGACGTTTGTTTGAAGTGATGTGGACGTTTGTTTGAAGTGATGTGGACGTTTGTTTGAAGTGATGGGAACTTTTATTTGAAGTGATGAGGACGTTCATATTTGATGATGTGGACGTTTGTTTGAAGTGATGTGAACGTTTGTTTGAAGTGATGTGGACGTGTATATAGTGATGTGGACCTTTGCATGTGTGAATCTGATTAAAGGTGAGTCTCAGCTCTCAATACGTTTTCTTAATTTATATGCTATCATTTTTCCTCCACTGATTTTAACAATGCAATTAATTTTAATATCCCTGGTTTTTTTAAAGATATGATGAATTGAACTAAGAGGGTCAAATTAGAATATAAACATACCATACCACCGCCAATCTATAATTAGTATTGCCTTTGATTCCTTCCCATTCTATTGTCCCAGACTGCAAAATACAGTTGCGTCATGAAAATAAGCGTTTTATCACAATATAACACTTCCAAGTTATTTTGTAACATTACCTTGGCATACCTAATCCGAAACATTTGTTGTTTTGCAATGTAATACGAGTTTGGCACATGGATCTTGTGAAGTTCTACCTTGCATTGTACATCCATATATTTTAGAAAGCGTAGTTATCATGTGAACATTTATACTATATATTGAATTAGGCTTAACCTCCTATGTAAATCTGGCGAAAAGGGACACTGGGGTCACTTCTAATAAAAACATTCTTTATTATTAATTGTAGGGGTAGAATTTCACCTATATGTGCTATAGAATTTAGTCTCTTTTCATTCTAAGAACTGTGCAAATAAATAAAATTGTAAATTTGCCCCAAGCATACAACACATCAACCGTGGCCTTTGAAATAAAATGTATTAGACAACACCCTTTCACATTGAATTCCCTTCCAGAGGATCAACAGGGGTCAGTGAAATTAATGTTAAGATGTAACTAAAGCCCTTATCGAATGCAAATCGTCTTAAATCTATTCATAACGAAATATTTATACTGAAATATGAGGTATATTTATCCATCTGGCACTTTAATCTCAATATTTATCGGAGATTTTATGGAGGGTCAAAATACACTTGTCTAACGTCTCATGTGTTTAATGTCTGAATTAATATATTCATGGATAATTAATGCTTCAATTACTTATGTCCCTCTCTTCCCATATAATGTATAATGTATCATCCGCAGTATATATATATATATATATATATATATATATATATATATATATATATATATATATATATATATATATATATATATATATGTATATTTTTATGTACATGTAATATATATATAATATGTGCGTGTGTTTTGGTTAACTCTATGTTCAATTTACTTTCGATATACTATTTTCACCCATGACAGCCATACCGCAGTTTCCAGACCTGATTTCTTTGCTCAGAACCCTTCTGGAGGGTTCCAGAATTTTAGTTTTTTTGGCAGTTTTTAGAAATATTCTTTCATTGGTGATATTCAACAGACAAACATTCCGTGAAAGCACTTCTTCTATATACCATAATTTTCATGGCGTTGACAAGTTCTGATACACTGTCCGTCGTACAATATATAGGCGCAGTGGAAGCGTGCTGGGCCCATAACCCAGAGGTCCGTGGATCGAAACCACGCTCTGCTACCAATATAATAAGCGGAAGAAAAAGATTCCATATCTGTTCGGTCCTTGGGTCAGGCAGTGGTCAGCAGTGCTGGGACCCTGCATTCTAGGTAAGCTGCAGGTACAACACAACACGTCTCGATGGTTTGAAGGTTACAGAGGAAGGGCCCAGAGGCCTTTATTCGTATACATTATATCAATACCTCATAATGAGGTATGAGGTATTGATTATATACCGAGGGTATATTTAGGGGGCTGTGCAGCATTGTTATACTCAACACTGACGTGTTCAATTACGTCACCTATTCCTGTATCAACTAAAATTGTCTTACATCACATAAAATCACGTTTAAAATTAGCTTTTTCCTGTTTTATGGTTGTCGCATGTTGTCGGGTTCTGTCCCGTGTTGCCATAGACGTGCATCGCTGTTGTTCTTCCCCACAAAGCTCAGATATTGTTCCCGAGATTTAGAGATAAATTTGTTTTGGCGATGATAATGGTCATTTCTTGTTTTCTCCTAAATTTGCCACTATTAATTTATTGTGTTATATATGTATTGTACGATCAACCTAGGAATGTTTTGGACGAAGAATGTCAGTATAAAATTATGTATATAAGATACAACATATTGGGGGCCACGGGCCGTGGCACAGTTGGTAAGAGTGCCAGCTTATTAGCGCAAGTTGCTCTGTGGTGATCCAAAGGTCGTAGGTTCGATCCCCGGCCATGCCGAGATTGAATTCATGATATCATCAAAGAATCTAGATCAACTTCTTTGATATCATTTCACACATGAGCTTAAGCCCGTGCCTAAAGGGTTAGTCTGTTGTCCTTGTAGATCTGTGACCGGATGAGTTGTCATGTCAAGGACCTGCGACATGACAATTCAGTGTGGCAGCACTATATCTGCTACAACTAGGTCTCATCACGAAATGACTGAAATAATTTTGAAAGTGGTGTAAACCCCAAACAAACAAATACAACAGCTGCCCTCAAGCGGCGATCAATGTCTCGAGGTTCCAGGCAACCGGAAACACCCAATGTGTCCAGCATGGCTGTTATATTAGTTGAGGTCTCTTTGCATTCATAGTAATAATCTAATGTCATGTTACACTTTCCACCCGGGGAAGCTAATTTATACTTTCAAATGCTGGTCATTTACATGAACACAATCCACGTCAATCACTCTACCAACTTCTGGTTGTACTTGGTGGAGATGGGTTCAGAAAATTACTTTGTTGCTCTCTTTAAAACCTTATTCAAATAGAGGGCGTAATCTTTAAATTAAATGACTAATTCTTAACATTGTTTGAAATCTTTATTATGTTTTATATTATTTAATATATATACACGATTTTCATTTCCTCATTTCTCTGTATAACATATTTACAATATTTGGTACAGTAATTTACTTTATATAATACGCTGTCCACCACAATAAATTGCTTTGTCATATTCATAACCATTGGTAGGTAAACAACACAAAGCATTACGTACACATTGTGCATGTTGACAAATATTTTCTTGACATATTTCGTTTTATTAGCCATAACCATGAAAGGCATAAGACCACTTGCTTTTTTTCCTTTTAACTAATTTCCCATTCAGTAAGACAATGGTGGTTAAAAGACCATCATGGGTATGAACGACAAAAGCCCGGGCAATATTTCTTCAGGAACCGATGAGGTGCTTATGGTACATTTATGATATCGGCTAAGAATTAGCTTTGGCAAATTTACAATTATTACAGTGGAAAGCCCCCACAATACAAATATTTTATGAAATCTGTAAATTTAGTTTGAACGTGCCTAATTGAGGTGCCAATAACAAAAACAGCTCAACAAAAACTGGCGTAGAAGTCTTAGCATTTAATCAACAGTCCGCATCCGCTACCAGAGCCTTTAAATTACTAATTTCTGCTTGGATATAGTGGTATTGATGATTACAAAATAAGCTTCATACCAGCCAATATCAGAGTGATTTTCATACAAATAATACTCATACATGGCGCTCAACCACATCAGCTATGCTCTCCTCCAACACGTTACATAGATTTGTGCATTTAAAACAATTGCCGTTCTCATTCTCTTCATTCTCAACCTCAGATAACATCCAGGCTTGAATACACCATTCAGCCCTCAGAGAAATGGCATGGAAAACACAAAATATGGGTGGAGAGGATATTCTCATTATGTACAAAGTGGCGATGATGATAATATTCAGGTGTGAAATTGGGATACATCTGATGGAGGTGAAAGACTTCCCGGGAAAAGACCCAACATGGAGTCTCAACTCAAGTCTCGTTTGATCATGTGACCTCCTCGAGAGACTCGGATCTCTTGTATAAAGTCTTGTAGTAGGTGTACACGTGTTGGTATTTGCCGCTCTGGTAGTCCTCGGCGTCATAATCCTCAATCTCTCCGCTGGAGTGACTATATCTACTAAATGACGGTGACACTGAAACACAACACAGAAATATAAATCATTTCTGACAACATTTCATCGCTATGTTTTAATTGGGAGCAACATCTTGTATTCTTTATTCTTTGGGATACTTATAATTGGAATTGATTTAAATTAAAGGTCAAGTTATCAGGAAATCACAGGACTTTAAAATACAAGTTAATTAAAAAAAATAAAATGCTTTGCCAAAAAAAAATTATGGTAAAACGATTGTTGCTTAATATTAATGTAAACAATTATATAAATTGATGTATCTTATATTATTTCATGCAATCTCTATGTGACTGTTGACTCACCAATATGTATTAATAAGGCTATATCACACAATACTCATAATATAATAAAATGCAATACACAAGATATAATATCATATAACACACACAGTATAATACATAATAAACAATATCAAATACAAAACAAAATTCTATTTTTATGAGCAATAAAAGACAAACTATTGTGGATCATTATGGGTTCTTCATAAACATTACTATCAATTTAGATAAGTAATGCTATATTTTTTTTCTATTTGTTCCACAAATAAATTTTTCAAAGGATATTTCAACATGTACACTGTTGTTTTTTTTCTGTCTGTGACAAAATAAATTGATGTACACCACCTTTCATTACTTTAATTTAAATTGGGTGCTGAATATTAAATATTTGTAAGTGTGGCAACTAGACACTATTGCAAAAATTATGAAAAAAGAAATGTTCCTGACTTGACCAAAAATTGGCCAAATTTAAGTTGAAGTATTTTAATTATTATACCAGCACATGCAGGCAAAGCCTTCCTTCTGTTTACATACGGTGAAGCTACCAAATTCGACACAATAGGTGTTGGCCATCACAAAAAATAACAAAATGACAAAATAGAATAGTAAATAAAATAAAATAAAATAAAAAAATGGGATCATTCCTCTGTGTTTCTGTTGTAAAAAAACAGTTAAGTTCGAGAATATATATTTCAAACATGCATTGAATAGATTCCATATTTTGGTGAATATTATGTGTAAGTGGAAGTGGAACACTTATAACTGTCCAATACATGTTTCACAACAACTACACTACCGTGAATCGCACCAGGTGGCAGCACGTTAGTAAGCGGTACTGTTCCTACTGTTACCAGCACAGAAACCTCAACAGTTGATGACATCCCTGAAGGCTGCACCCCAACCTGAAGAAAATGCATTCATTCAGGAATAATATTCACATTTAATCTTTATCATTTATTAATTACTAAAATCAGTAGTGTCATTATTAATCATTTTAAATTTTGCACACAAATTTTATACAAATTAATAGAAAATGATATATTTTACAAAAATTCATAACAATCTGAAATAATTTATTCCTTGAACACGATTTTTAAACTTTCTGAAATAAGTGATCCCTAGCTGCTACGAGCTGGCGTTTTTTATAGTGACACCAAGTGGCTGCTAAAAAAACCATCGCCAGAATTAAATACTCTAATTAGATTATAAATCTCAATTACATTGTGCTCACTTACCGTGATGACATAATCTATATCAATAAGATGACAGCCATCCAGTCTTGAGGGCGGTAATGGGGGAATATGGATGATATCATGAAACAGTGCGTTGTCTCCGGGCTTTATTTTGCCCCCTGATATGCGGAATATATCCGTAGAGTTCGACTTGGATGCTCCCTGTGCGTGGAAATGTACAATCTGAAAAATGAACAACATTTGATTAAAAACTATGTTTTCAAGACGAGTTTTTTCAATGCATGGATACATATGTGGTGAGTATCCTTGATCTGCATTGATTATCAACAATTCCCATTATGATCAACCATTCCCATTATTATCAACCATTCCCATTATTATCAACCATTCCCATTATCATCATCCACTCCAATTATTATCAACCATTTCCATTATAATCATCCATTCCCATTATTATCAACCATTCCCATTACTATCAACCATTCCCATTATCATCATCCATTCCCATTATCATCATCCATTCTCATTATCATCATCATCCATTCCCATTATTATCAACCATTCCCATTATCATCATCCACTCCAATTATTATCAACCATTTCCATTATAATCATCCATTCCCATTATTATCAACCATTCCCATTACTATCAACCATTCCCATTATCATCATCCATTCCCATTATCATCATCCATTCTCTTCATCATCATCCATTCCCATTATTATCAACCATTCCAATCACTATCAACCATTCCAATCATTATCAACCATTCCAATTATTATCAATCATTCCAAATAATTATCAATCATTCCCATGTCTTCTAAAAAAATCAGTTATTTTGTCAACGGCCATTGATTGATATAATCAGTTCAGATGGAAACCACCGCTACTTAATGCCCTACTCTTTTTATGACTTTTCTTTTACATTATTGCATAAGTATGAGAGCACATACCCTTATTCCTTTCTACGGGATGGTGCAAAAATCATATAACTCATCTGTTGATTGAAACATGTCTTAAGATGTAAAAAGAAACATATGGGAAAAAGTCTGAATAGAACACATGTCTTGGCAAGTGTTTTTGACCTAAGGTAAGATGAGAAGATATTTCACAAAGCTTGCCAGGTTGTGCGCATCAAATAGGGGTAGTGACAGGACAAACGGGTCAGTGGCAGTGCACCTTAGATGTGAATTACAAAGTAGAGTATCATCTGTACTCATTGCATTAAGTTTACCCCGGGACAAATGGATTAATTAAAAAAAAAAATATTCTCTTGGCTCTAGAACACCAAAACTAAATTAATTTTACTCATGAGAATTACATCATCAATGAGGTAAATCCTGTTTTTTTATTCAAGTGTTACCAAACTGATCTAAAAAAATGTTATATCTAATTTATACGTGTGTCACAATTCCTTGTTATGCAAGAGAAATATTAATTTATGTATTCACATTTCCTCGGGGGCTATCTAAATCTCAATTCCAGTGTAATGTGCTATATCACTGAAGAATTTATTATTACACAATAAGAGTAATACCCTCTTGTCAATATGGACCAGCTAAATAGTGGGTAAAACATAATCAAAATTAATATACTTCGTGTATGTTTGGCTCAAACCTTGAGGCAAACCTTGAGCTTGTATTTATAAGTTGTTTAATAACTTTATACGCAATCTAGAATGCCACTTTACTTAATTGATATGAAATGACAGTAATAGCGAGGAGTATCATAATACTTTCTTCAATATCACCCCAACTAGAGGTTACCTTTATAGAAAAAGAACTTAATTTTGCCTTTGCTAAAACACGAGATATTGACTTAAGGGGTGTACTCTGGCATGGAGCTCATGTTCTGGGAAAGACATCATTCTAATTCAGATGTTTTTTGACAGACCTTGACCTTTTTCAATGTAGCGATTTAACATGTTAATATGAAAACATTATACACACATTTGACTGAGAAACATAATGAAATTATGATGATAATGTTCTGTTGTTTTTCTCATTATTTCAAATCATCTTGTGCAATAAAAATGTTATAATTAAAATGTCAAACATTAGAGTATTTCTATTAAAATGCATTTTTTATTAAAATAAGGGCATTTTTATATGAAATACATCCATTCTTTTATCAAACTATCTAAATAAATAAAATATATTTGAATAAAGTTTCCCGTGGCTTGAGAGTAAAGAAAATGGATGAGTCATACTTGATTAAAATGAACCTGAGTCTAAAATTTGTATTAATATAATTATGAAAATATATCGTGGGAGGCAACATTTGAAGTAATGTACATATAATGAGTCTAAAATTTGTATTAATATAATTATGAAAATATTTCGTGGGAGGCAACATGTACATATGCAGTGCTGTTAAGAATATACCAGTCCACTTAATACGAGAACGCTACAGCCTATGTACCTGTTGCATGGTGACGTAAGAGGCAGTAATGTCTTTCCTGGTTAAGTTTTGGATCTCAGCATCAAGGTTGATATCTTCCCCCGGCACAAAGCCTGTCCTATCCAGCCTTAATGAACAGGACAAGGGCCCAGACTTGCAGCAGCAGCAACATAAGTACTTGTCTCGTCTCATCTGCACACTTTCCTGAAAGCAGCAGTACAGTTATAGCGCAGATCATGCCATTACCGTTCCCAAATATTATTCAATCTTATATAACACATTGATCTGTTTCATAAAAAAACAATGCCATTGATCTTCTTTCTAAAACAGCACTGCCAGTGATAACAGAATTTCGTGTAATCATAATAAATAAATAAATAAATAAATAAATAAATAAATAAATAAATAAATAAATAAATAAATAAATAAATAAATAAATAAATAAATAAATAAATAAATAAATAAATAAATAAATAAATAAATAAATAAATAAATAAATAAGTAAATGAATGAATGAATGAATGAATGAATGAATGAATGAATGAATGAATGAATGAATGAATGAATGAATGAATGAATGAATGAATGAATGAATGAATGAATAAATAAATAAATAAATAAATAAATAAATAAATAAATAAATAAATAAATAAATAAATAAATAAATAAATAAATAAATAAATAAATAAATAAATAAATAAATAAATAAATAAATAAATAAATAAATAAATAAATAAATAAATAAATAAATAAATAAATAAATAAATAAATAAATAAATAAATAAATAAATAAATAAATAAATAAATAAATAAATAAATAAACAAATAAATAAATAAATAAATAAATAAATAAATAATACCGATCATACAAATCATATAAAACCTCACAAAAAATATCAATCTCAAGTCAAATTTACATATAAAACCCTAATATGGATGTGCACAACCTGTTCAAATGCATATTCAGTAGCAGCTTTTGAAGTCATCCCATATATGTTCAAACTACGCGTTATCTCTTTTGCTGATTTCCATATGAAATCTATGAAATCTATGAGTCAAGATGATTTTTTTTAATTTGAAAAAGTTTCAACTTTGGGTGACCTGTGGGCAACAAAATCAATGAAGTTTCACATAAAACTCAGAAGAACCAAAAATCATGAAATGATCAATGTATAAATTTTTCAGTTAAATTATCAATATTCATTTAAGAACCAAACACTTAACATAAGCCCACTTGTTCCTTCTGTGAAAACTCTCTCAAAAGAGAGCATATCTGAGTGGTCTTATGATTGCTGACTTAAAAAGTATATCAGAATATGATTAAATTTGAATGGTGAACATGTTTGATCTCACTAACCAATGTCATATCCATCATCAAACAAATAATATTAAGAGTGTCGAGTCAGTTAATTTCCCTGATGGTTAAACCTCAAATGGCAACAGAGACTGATCATCTGCTCAAAGGTATAGTAGTCATCAGAATTCTAGGAAATCTCTCTTTATCAAACTGGTCTGGAACTTGAGATGAAAGAGCGGCATTATCAAGGTAGCGGACATTCCCAGCATGATTCCAAACTTCCTCCGGATATCAAATGTCGGTCATTTATGACGTTGATCACTTTCTTTACACCGATTCTCTGCATATTATGTTTCTCATTTTAAAAAACATATGAAACAAAAAGGGGATGCCAAGAGGAAATTGGTTTCAAATTATCCAAATGAACACGTTTTTCTTTATACTTTCTCTAATAAAGCGATATTTTCATGTATAATATCTTTTAAAGCATAATTGAAAGATTTCCTGATACATCACAGATGCATCATTTGTTGCTCGGTATATTCCTTTAAAATACACTTTCATGTCAGGTCTTTCTATTTCTCAGATGCATGTTATAAACGAGGTTGTTTATCATTTAATATGAGTAAACATTTACAAACACACGCAATATTAGAAGTACAATTCGAAGTTTGTATAATACACAAAAAAACAGTTATTTATTCATCCAGATAACTTATCAAGGGAAAATGAAAATGAGGCTTCCTTTCCTTTTTAATAAAAATCTGAACAAAGTGCATATTTAATTTGAAAATATCATCAGGGTCGATCAAATTCCAATGACATCTAATAAAATAAATTAAAAAAAGAAAGTACTGCAGATCTCGATATCAATTTTAAAAACAAAACTATCAATTTATGCAGCCAGGTACAAGGCATCGGCAGAAGTATCGACTATTACGTTTTTTTAATATATCGAAGCAATATAAGAGCAAGATACCAGATACACGAACATATATCCGATACTGGTATCAGCATGCAGTGAGAATACAAATGTTTTAAACTCGATGAATTATAAAACTGTAGATCTCCTAAATGGCATCAGTGACAGATATATGTTCGGCAGCAACACGCCTGACCTTACCACCTTGCTATAGCAAAATCCAATAAGGAAGAAATCAGACACCGGCTTGCTTTATGTCACCGGAGGAATACACATAGATGTGTAGACAGTGGTCAGTGATACATCTGCACCTAATTCTAAACCCCCTACAGGCCAGTGCTCTGTGTCTGATTTAGAATGCAGCACAGACGCTGACGTCTTAACCTATTGTGGAGTTCTATGTATTAGTGGACTGTGATAGGAAAGCTGGTGTGATGGCTGCTTTTTTCAACATGTGGCCAGAATGAGGTGTTTTGTTTCAGAGTGTCCCCAAAGAAACACTTCTTTCCTGTTTTGCATCTTGTAGCTATGCCCTCACCAGGCAAGAATATGTCTTTCAGGATATAAGCATATCCTCGCCATTATAGCAAACAACAGCTCCCAACCTTCCCATGAATAATGCTCTGTCATCATATATCTTTTTCATTGATCGGAAACTATTTGTTGTGTATAATGTGTACTGGAAATATTAACATGAAATCTAAAATGAACGCAAGCCTTATTTTTTGTTTTTGCTATAAATATCCAGGTTTCCTACGTTAAGTGGTTACTATTAATGATGTATGCTGTATGCAATTTTAAAGCATTCAAAACAAATTAGGCCATAATATTTTAACACAAAAAACACTTACCAATTTGGAAATACCAACATCTGCATGAATTATAAAACTTTATCTGATATCTAAATCTACTTTTTAAAGGCATATCTTAATACTTTGACATCGATGTGCGTATGTGCAGGAGGATAGGACGTGGATTAAAGCATTCAAGCACCTTTTCCTTGCATAATATAAACTTTGCAATTAAATGTTATTACCATCTTATTTAAAATAACTTATTATATGTGCCGCTGATTTCCTTGTCATGGCTAATGGTTGTCCACTGTTTATTTGCTGTACATTTACATTCGTAATAAAATTTTGATATGGTTTAAACAAAATTGTGATAAATTTGATCAACTCCCGTCATTTTTTATGGCTAACATTACAATGTGACAGCTCATTTGAGAGGTCCTTCTTTCCAGTGAGTGAGTGAGAGGACCTGGTAGAAAGCAGCTATGATTCATGCTGTATGTAAGAATACATACTGATATTATACAAAGCCATTGTGTTGATGAAAAAATCTCGGATCTTAAGATTGAACAATGTATATCGAAATTAGACATCAAAAGGATTAGAAAAAAATAAGTTATAGAAAATCAATATTAGGGACTTTATTACAGATGTAGAGGAAATGTTTGATAAGGATCAAAACTATGTTAATGAAGATCTAGATATACTATTTATCAAATATAATAAATTGACAAATGCATAAGACAAACATGCACCAATTGAAAACCATAAATATGCAAAAACCAGTGTCATGGTTATCTGAAAATATAAATGAAGAGAAAAGGCACAAAACAGGATTGAAAAGAAAAATGAATAGAACAAATACAGAAAAATAAATACAACTATTTACTTATATCAGCACAAAGTTATTATTACTTCGACATGGTTGATTCTAACAAATCGGGCCCTAAAAAACTCTTCAAAATTCTAAATGGACTCTTACACACCAAAGAAGAAACACCTTTCCCAAAACGTGAAGACACAAACAAATTAGCGACCGAATTCAATAATTTCTTTAAGACAAAATTGAGAATCTGAGAAAAGAAATGGATGAGAAAAGTGAGAATGCTAGAAGTGAGGAAAACAATTAATTCACGCATTGCCTAACTGAATTCACCCCACTGGAGGAATCTGATGTCAAAAAACTACTGAAAGAAGAAGCCAGGTTGGCATACATAATTGAACAAATTCCTCAAATATATTTTGACAGTGCAATTTTGAAGATGGCCTCAAATAATGGTATAATTGACAATGCAAACGTTTTTATGCTATTTTTTTCTCAACAAAATCAATTAAAATAAATAAATAAAAAGGATTACTTACAGCCCTGTAACTATTCCTTAATTAATTAATCAATATCTCGATGCCCATAACACTATTTATAGAGCATATCCGAGTCAATTTGTTAAAGTTTGAAGTACATCTGCGATGTGGTAAAACCTATATTGCCCTTAACCTGAACTTTATCTTAGTTATTCTCTTTATCTGACCATAAGCATAACACCTAATGATCCTATTTCAATGAATACAAAAAGTCTGAGAATGAAGTTACACAACTGGCAAAATCAAGACCAAATGTTTACTTATATGATGGTTTGAAAAAGTCAAAGAAGATGCACAAACAACAATGTACATGACACCAAGGCAAACAAACTTTTCCCAGTGCTCAAGTAGATCAAAACAACTAAAGCAGACAGGTTAACATATCTGTACTTTATGTCTGAGCTATTTGATATTGCTGCAGTCACCCGCGCCAGACTTGGACCACAGTGTGGGTCAATGGTGGTATAAATCAGTTGTTTCAGACTCTCATCCAATCTAAGGTTTCCATTCACACTGCAGTGATCTATTGACCAGTTCCTGGACCTAGCAGTAATTTGTCTCCTCCCATTGCCTTCTGCTAGGCAGTAACAAACAAGGTCTCCATATTTTGTTCCCGAATTTAGGGACAACTTTATGCATAGATCACTCTCTTATTTTTTTTCATGTTAAATATGCATATAAAGGGTAGAGAATCTGAACATTTTGTCACCAATGCTTCTTGGGAATCACTCTATTCTATCCCGATAAAACATAAGGCAAATGACAAAAAACAGGAAGGTGCTCTTAAAGGAAGAGAAAAATATTGATTCATGTATATGTATATGATTGCATCAGCATTTTCCGAATTATTCTTAATTTATAAATAAGATATAATGAGCTCTTTCAGTGGACTTAAAACTTAATCATACAAAATCATTAATAGTGTTATTTAACACGGCAGCTGATTCCACATCAGACTCCAGTTCCATTATCAAAATCGACGAATATATCTGTATGTATGTTTGACACTGAGACTCCTGGATAAAATATCAAGATGAGAAACCCTGAATAATATGACCATGATATACTGTATTGTGGAGGTATACATATTTCTTTTCGTGACAGTTATCCCATAACAAGAGAATCATCTAGTCTGAATGCTTTTAAGACATCATACCTCAAGGCACGTTTTAGTCATTGAGTGCAGTTTTTATCAGTTTTTAACTTATTGTTATTTAATTTTACTTGTGTGTTTTGTATATACATCCTTGATACATGTTTATTTGTCTGGACCATATTGAAAATCAATGTTTAAATATGTTGAATATGCTATCCAGGTAAAATAAAGGTATCTTATCTTATCTTATCTTATCATATGGCAGGTCTACCTTTTATATTTTACTGTTTTGCAACAGGATGATTCAGCTTGATTTGTATTTTTTACATTTCAATATACATTTTCCTGTAAGAAGATATTTTACATTCAATTTGATATTTTATTTTTATAATAAAAAATATCATTCACACTCACCCCAGCTTTATGTTCTTTATTTAGGTCAAGGACACTTAGAACGATAAAGGTCTTGTCACGTGACTGTCTGATGTTTTCATCCGGGCTATCTAGCCTGGCTCTGAGCATATAATGCACCCTGCCTTTACAGAGGTCCTGAGACTCAAATGAGGAGGGCAATGTGTCAGGCAACTTGTACTGGAAACTGTACTCATGCCCTCCTGCCGGCAGTAATAGAGGGTCCTTATTTCTTCTTTGTCCTGGCTCTAAAATGATAAAAACCAACAATGAATTATGGTATTACGTGATAGGACCTTGAGAGATTTTGATGCAATCTTCGACCAACTTTCGTCCATCTTGGTGTCAGTGCTTTAAGAGCTTGGCCACAGGTATAACATATATTTGTCGCAGCAATACAATAGGTGTGAATGCTTTCCCGCTCTCTCCTATTCAACTTTTAATCCCCCATGTCCCTTTAATTTCTTACTCCAATGTTTTACCTCAGAAGTAAAATATATTTGCTCATAATATGTGTGTGTGTGTGTATGTGTGTGTGTGTGTGTGTGTATGTGTGTGTAATGAGTGTTTCTGTCATTGAAACATTTCCAGTTATAAAAAATCGTTCAAATCATCCATTCAAACCCATTGAAGCGATTCTCCTTTGGTATTTATTCACAATTGTTTTTTCTCCAATCAGTGAGCTGATGGATCAGGCAATATATCACAAAACAATAACATGTATTCGAACAAAACATTTCGCTCCGTTTTACAGTAAGAACAAATTCTATATCCCACTTTGTGGCGAAACAACAATTTAGTTATAATTTTCATCAACAACATGGAGGACATTTGATATGTTGTCACAGATTAAGGACTTTGTTTTCTCTTAATTTGAAGTTTATCTCGTTCCATCTATCTTCTGCAATGCAATTTAGTGTGAAACTTAATTAAGACCAACATGAGAACATGTGATGAGCGCGCACATGGTTGTGATTTTATGTTTGTTTGCTTTCAAGGATGACGTTCCATTCCTTGAGTCTGTGTTTTGTATTCTCTACTGAGTGTACCATAACACATTCTGGTTGGCCTTTCCAAGCCACTGATCAAAACCATTGTAAGGATAATAGTCGCATGCAATACAAACGTCCCCGTTTTATCTGAGTCTCTGCATTAATACCTTATGGTGCGGTATATTATTCTTTAATCTAGCCTTACTTTATTTCATAATAAAGCCTCACTCTGTGGCTAATGCCTTTATATACAAATACAACAACGCATGCCAAATGTGGGGAAGTATGGATCAGATAACCAAGAAAACAGACCTTGAGCCAAAGGTTGTTCACCAAAGTCACATACTTATCACATAAAACCTGGAAAGCCCAGCTTCCTGTTTGATGTTGTTGCATTGATTCCCCATTTTGGCAGTATATAGCTATTTCGCCTCTGCCAAAATCGGTTATGAAAATCATCAAACTTGATGCGAGTCGTTAATACCTTTAGTTTTGAGGTCATCATGATGCAAACGGTTTCATCGGGTACCAATATAAGTATACACTCATGCTCATTGTTTGCTTTTATGTTTGTTGCACGATCTCCAGTCTCCTGACTCATATTTCCCTGGATGTAGGTAGTGCAGAGCATGCAAAACAAAATCTGCCCTGCATGAATAAAACAGACGCCAAAATTCCATATATATATATATATATATATATATATATATATATATATATATATATATATATATATATATATATATATATATATATATATATATATATATATATATATATATATATATATATATATATATATATATATATCATGACCATGTGTTTTGCCCTAATGCAGTTTATATGCCCTAATGCATGATATATATACTTAAAAGATAGATAGAATATTTATATAATCACTGTTGATTCATGTTTCTAATCCTCTCTTTTGTCTACTAGATTTACCATGATCATTTATCATTGGATAGGTAGGTGTAATTTTATATCTTCGTCTATCCCGAAAAAAAATATAAATAAATTAAAAAAAATAATGAGAATAATATGATATTGAGCTAGATTGATATCAAAAACATAACAAACTGATACTCTGTTTTTGATCTCTATATTCTGATCTCTGTTTTACTTGTTCAAGCGTCTAAAAGAGAATTATATCCTGGAAATTTGTCATACAATTATCTTCATGAAATTATTCTTCTTATCTTATGTTAAGCATTTTTTGTAATGCACTGAACAAGCTATCAAATGTAGGATATATGTTTTATTAAATAATTAAATAAACAAATAGATAATAATAAACAAATAGATAAATAATAACAGTTAAATTTATATTGCGCTGAGACCAGAGTGCCTGTTTATAGTGCTTTTCTAGATGGTGTCTCCGGATTAGACCTGTCTCTAGGCATTTTTCAAAGATATCAACTGAGACACTAGTCCTGATCTCATCAAGGAGATCATTCTGAAGCTCAGGGGCAATGATCAAAAAGGCTCTATCTCCTATTGTTTTCATTTGAGTTCTAGGAACCACAAGGTCCAATCTACCATTAGACCATTACAGTTCTACTGTTGGATTTGCAGGTTAGAGAGTGCCTTACCATTTAGTTCCTTCCAGGTGGTATAGAGGATTTTGAAATTGGGGACTAGATTAATAGCATAAACTGGAAGCCAATCCATTTCCATTATTATTTCTGGAATATGGTCAAATCTGCTAATCTTCTCCACTACACGCACAGCAAGTTCTGCATATAATGTTGTTTTTTGATGTCAGTTTCAGAAAAGCCATCAAGTAGGCCATTACTATAATCTAGGGTAAAGGTCACCAAAGCAGGTCTCGGTCGTCTATTTGTCTTGACAGTGTTTTAATAACAGATATGGCTCTGATATGGTAGTGTCCATTTTGCACATTTTCCGATTCGGTGCCTTCATATTTGAGTCAAAGGTGATACCAAGGTCTACCATAGATTCATTGGGTATGATGTCAGTATCT
Source organism: Amphiduros pacificus (assembly GCA_949316495.1). Taxonomy (NCBI): domain Eukaryota; kingdom Metazoa; phylum Annelida; class Polychaeta; order Phyllodocida; family Hesionidae; genus Amphiduros; species Amphiduros pacificus. The sequence goes on along the minus strand of OX439001.1, from coordinate 47,938,230 downwards.
CCTACTTTCACTGATCCAATGCCATATGTAACAGTGGGACCATAACTCTTGTTAACATAACTCATCATTTCAGTCTTTACATCATTGAGTTTCATCTTGTTTATGATCAGAAAAGTTCTGTCCTTATTCATACATTATTCTAGTTCAAGTCTACACAGTATTAGAATTAATCCATTTGATGATATGACCAGCTACGTAGTCTCCAGTCCAGAGGACAGTGGCTGATGGTCAATAGTACAAAATACCATAGCAGTAGTATTAGTGACTTTCTGTTGTCGAGGTCATACAGGATGTCATATTGAACTTTGAGCAGCGCTTTTCTGTAATATTCTCATCAGATGGGGCATTTGATTACATCTGGCCTATGTGGCTTATTCACATGGCCTGTAAATAGTTACAAAGGTGAGTTTTTGCTCTTGAAATTGAGGGAGGCTTCCAATATAAAGAGACAGGATACAGAGATAATAAATAATATTTGATAAGAAAAGATAGATAATATTTAGTCTAAGAATACTCGGATTTGGTACGTTTTACAAGAAAGGCAAAAAAAGAAGAAGAAAAAAACTGTCCACAAATGTATTGTGTCCTGTTATAGCCACCTTAAACTCACTATGAAACTCCATCTGATTATCGACATTTTTGTAATGTTAAGCACATATTGATCATAGCAGTATCACTAGATTGCAACATGTTCAGAAAATACTTAGTAATTACACAAGTTTGGAAGGAAGCAAACTTTCGAGCTAGTATTTGAGGGTACATGAATTAAGACCTCTTTGATGATAAGTTTCTACTGCAGGCAAGTGAAGATGCTGCAGTTAAGATAAGAATGGTACATTACAGAGGACCCAGCTGCATCATCTCTCACCCCACCTCAGGCTAACACGCAGGCTTCTCCCTCTGGACATTTTACTAAATTGAAACAGATCTGAGGTCTACTCTGTTCATTATGGAATAGCGTTGAGAATAAAACTTGATACAGTGTCTTTGCTAAATACAACAGAGGTTTGAACATTCAGTTATTTTATATATTAAATGCAGAATATCCCGCTTCGTGATTTTCTTCAGAAAAATCGACAAAACTTTCAACATGAACGAAACCTGACATTTGTATTCATCCAAACAGGAAAATGATCCGTATTTGTCATCACCTTTTACGTTCAACACGTTTCGATTTGACTTCCGATTCATTTCTGTGCTTACGTTTTTATTCAGATACACTGCCAATAAATCAGATGAGGGGAATCAAGATAACTACGTTTATGGTGAAACTGTGATGTGACTATTAGTGACATGTGTATTAGATTTATTAATATAACAATTCTCACTGCTTGAGATTCAACATTTGTGATCCACCAGGTGTCTCTCGTGTTATTTACAATGCATGTTGGGATAGAGTTGTGGACATGGCAGCTGATATTATGGCTACCATTCTGTACAAATTGAAATATTTCATGTTTAGATAAATCATAATTCATACTTTATTTTCATTTAAAAAAAAATAGCCATATATACCTTTTCCCCACAATGTCAGACAGTCCTTCATGTAGATTTCATATTCAAAATGGGTTCTCTTTCCACCAGGTTTTTCTGACCATGACACATCAGCCTGTCCCAGAATCCACATGTATACTCCTGAAATACACGAAGAAATAGGATGTCATAAAAACACTCACAAGATTTGAATTGAATTAGTATTTGGAAGTAATGGAAATTAGTAATTGGAAGTGATGGACAATACGAACATGATGTAATAGTAATTATGTATATGTTATGTATTAAGCTGCGAGATAATTTGCAGTTTGATGATATTAATGTGTTGTCAATAATGTTCAAGTTGTGTTGTTCATGGTGCTCATTATGGCAAATATGGATATGTGGAGGCAATCATTTTTTAAAAATAGTTTTTGGCATTGATGTAGAGAAATTCCAAAAACAATATTTGAAATAAAATCAAAAATCTCTTTTTATCCTATTCCTCTCACACTTAAATTCTGAATGATCTGAAAGACAACATTAAATATCACCAAAATAATCATAGCTAACCCTAAAACTGCAAGGCGCAATTGATCAATTCCCTACCAAAATAAGCCCAGATAAACTCCATTCTTTTCTAGGAAGCCAGTGTAAAATGCTACTAAGAGGTAGGGGTCAAGGGGAATAAAGACATCTTTATAATCAAAGCCCACAACCTGCTTGCCCACCTTCCTGTCTGGTCTACAATATTTATACACATTATTCAATAATGTAAAGTAAATTATAATTAATAATTGTAGGAAGTTGCAAGCCTAATTGTCCAACTCATTATCCATTGACTCGATTAATCACAATTTCTTCATGGTGGTTGATTAAATGAACTAAAACAAAATAAGTGATTGATTATGATAATTCAAAGATTTCTGCTGATGAGGTAAGGATGATAAGCATATAAATAAAGGTGTAAATACTTTGATCTTTTTTAAAAATACATTTTCTTTCTTGTCTTGGTATGGAAATAATTTTGATTCAAGTAAAGATAACTGTTTCAGTACCAATTTGTCTTACATTCTTAATAAATATATGCAGATTGTATGTTTTGCCTTTGTGCATCAAATATTTATTGCAAATATGTGTTGCTGCTTCTGAAATAGTACATCTTTCGCAGTGATACATTGTCCAACTTAAAATAATGACATACTGTAAATTAGAACAATTACATGAAATGCCAGACAGGATTACCACATTTCCTTCATCCATAATGGGAAAGGATGATTACAACTTAATGATATTAAAAATATCAAATATAGCTAAGCTTATACATTTAGCAGGAAAATAATGTCACAACCCTAATCCAGAACATTTAATTTTATGTTTATGAATTTAGAAGTGCACAAGAGCGATGGTATAGAAACTAAAATAAGATAAATGACGCTTTCCTTGATAATGACTAAGAATGATCCCCTAAAAAGTGAACTAGGCCTAATATTTCCCATGTATTAGAGCTGAAATTGTCACTAATAGTGGCTTCAGATTTCATTGGTTACTGAGTTCAGATGATTACTGAACAAGGCCAGGGGCGAGAGTCATTAGTTTTGATGCAACAACTTAATAAGCGTTTGGGACAGGACAGTCCTGTAGAATTTCATCGATTGAAGGGTAAAACCGGGAGCTAAATGTGCACAGTGATTGGACTCCTCCCCTACAGATATTGCAGAATAATTTGACCTCTGATAAATTGTAGCACAGAATTTTTTCATATCAATGTCAAGTATTGGCACTTCCGGTTTGGATAAGCTACAAATGCAGGTAGGCTTTGAAACAGTATGGAGATATTGGATTGGCATTTTTTTGTACATAGTGCTGATAACTTTACATGTGATTGCCAATTCCTTGCCATCTGGGAATCCTGCAGAAAACTCCAGAGATCTGCAGTCCAGACATACTTTGGTTTGGTCTGTGATTGTTGAGTGACTGACCTTGAAAGTTAGAAGAAACTCAAAGAACCATGTTCTACAGATGAATTCTCTGGAGACTTTTAGGCGGGGACCTGAGTAATCTTGTGTGGCCATTATGGGACTCAGGGGGGAACAGTGGGGTCGTGTTTTAAATCAACCGGATGGACCATTTCAGTGATTGAGTTTCTACAACTCTGGGTGTCGCTAATAGCCAAACTGACTTATTGACGGAATGGAGAGGTTAAAAATACGAAATGCAATGGAACGATCGTGACTTAATGAGGAGGCTGGATCTCTAACATGTGAAGCGTGATCCTTTCTTACATTCCATTCTCATCAATATCTGTAGCTTGTACTGGATAGACAAGCGTGAAATAGCCTGGTTCGCTACTTATTTCTGTGTTTGAAGGTTATGGGCAAGGTCAATGGTTCCTTCCCATAGTCTGGCCTGGTACATTTCTCATCCTATTCACAGTGAGGCTTATGTCACCGGGGCGTTCAAAAGTCTCAAAACGTCTGTGACACTGGCAACTTTCACAAGGAGAATGTCTCTCTTAGTGAATATATTTGAAAAGTAAAATGATCTATATCACACAATTTCAAAGCTTGGTAAAATAAATACTAACATCAACAAATGTTCTATCTTATTCTGCAGCAATATTCTACAGAAATTCATATCTGCCTTTTGGAAACCTTTTGGAAAATTAAAATTAGTATCGGAGAAGGGGGAGCACATCAAATGTAGTTGACATAGAGACTTTGGTGTCAGAGTACGGTTGGATCTGTATTCTCACATGATCTATACCCTCAGACCATGGAATGAAATGATTACCATTCATTACATTTCCTATTAAAACCGGTGCCTGCCATGACAGAATTCTTGCTCACCAGAAATAGACCCATTAGATCTAGAGTAGCCCGCCATCCGGGAACTCCCATAGACATCTGTCTTTTTATGGCAGACATTTCCGTGAAAATCTTTCATTGTGGCAAGATGTCAATGTAGTCAGATGAGATAAAAAAACATTTGCAAACAACATTGCACAAAATTCTAAACATTTTACATTATTTGTAAACTTCCATCAGTTTCAAGCGTACCTATATCGGTACTTTGAAAATGACATGCTCTATTATTCATTTTCTATTAATAAATTTAATAATAACTGTATATATTTATGGATGCTGCTTCATATCACTGTCGTTAATTTGCTCTTGGCGCTCTCAGAACATCCAAGCATCATACCATCTAATTTTCGCCATTATCTATCATCATAGTCAGAAACGACACAGTAGAGCTGGAGTTATCCGCCTCTACACGTATGTCTCATTTTATACATGCTACCGATAATTTGTAATTATTGTTATTACCTATCTGTATTACTGCTTAAATAAATCTTATAATTATGCACCTTAGATTTTTATTGTTAACTTCCACAAGGGAATGAGGAATGTTCATTCAATCTTGGTATCAATGCCTACGCTATGAACCTACTCAGTATTATTGAACTAAACATGTTTACAAACTACTTGTCCAGCGTCCACACAGACTGCTTGTGACACGACTCTGGTAACTAATTATGTTTTTCCTTCCCTTGTTTCATCACAGGGCCCGTGAGCTGTTTAGTTGCAGACTTTTATGGGGCTATATTTTGTGTAAGGCTTTCATCAGCCTGTTGAAGCCAATGTAGGCACACATTGATTTACCACGGGTCTCCACATCTTAACCCGACATCAAGGTCACGTGGAATGCTGACTCTCTGCCCTCTCGTTCCGTCACGTGATCGCAATCTGTGTCTACTTTAAAGGACTTACAGAACTAATATAGGAATGTTGCTTTTCTTCGACACCACTCTCATATTCTGTCACTACAGGGAATTATAATTTCCATCATACATAATTTTAATAATTTTACACAATCCGTATTTTCACCCTATTTCAATTCTCTATGTATATATGTTGTGCAATAATCACCCGAACCAATTTTCCCTAATGTAATAATCTATTTGTGTCAGCCTGGTAATACGCAAAAAAAACGACAACATATTTCTGAAAAACACAACGTTATAATATAGATGTGATAAATGTACAGTTTTCATTTTACGCCAAGGACAAAGGTTTTTATGTGTGTGAAATATGCTAAATGTATCTATTTGAGAAGTACGAAGGCATGCAGTGACGGATGTGGCGTTCATACTGGTTTTGGACCTTAAATTCCGACGTGTATACAATAAATATATACAATATCCCCCACACAGCTCAAAAGGTCCTTCAAGATCTGACAAACAAGGCCAAGGTCATTGTTTGAACATGCGTGATCAGGGGCTGACATTTAATTTGTGGACCAAAGCAGCAGGTAGCAAGGTCATGAGATGTATGAAGGAACACACGAGAACTGGCAGCAGGGAGACCTCGGGTGCCCGGATGGCCAACTTGCTCGGTTGACATAATTGGAAATTATGAGGCCTTTTCACTTCTCGGGCCGCCCATTGTCACTATCGCTCTGCTGTCAGACGGATTTTTGAAAGTAAGCAACATTTTATGTAACAAGAGATGTGGTCACGTGGGGTAGGATATGATTAGAATCAACCAAATTTGGACATATTAGTTCGACAATATAGATGTATGAAAGGCTATGTTCATCGCATGCATTATAATAAAACGGAGCTTGTTAATAGAGTTACACATTATTTAATAAAGCAGTGTACACTTTCCTTATCCCAACTGACGCCATCAATACAACGGTCATGTTGTGTAGTTTGTTCAATGAAACTGTTTGACTTCCGGATCAAGGTATCAAAATAGAATGCTTTTTAATATGATTTGTGTGGCAAATATCGACAGAAAATATTACAAAATTTGTTGGATTACGTGTAAGGCCCCTTTAGAGATTTTGAGGAATATCTCGACAAACTTACGGCCGCTATGTTCTTAATGCTTTCACAACTTGACTCCTAGTATCACAAACAAACACAATACGTGCTAGTGCATTGGCCGTTATGGCCTATTCAGTCTCTTCATCTCCCACGCTGGTTCCACACCAAAGACCTTCCTTTTCTCTCATATTCATGCATCAGTATTAACTGACATATTGTGCCGCTTTGTGACTATCGTGATTAGAATTGCCTGGGTAGAATTTTTCAACAAATATTACAAATGATAGTTTGTTTGCCATTCTGTAGAGTAATATCAATGTAATATCAATGACTATATATATATATATATATTTTTATATATATATATATATATATATATATATATATATATATATATATATATATATATATATATATATATATATATATATATATATATATATATCCGGTCTATGACTTTATTCAGTACGCGATGGAAGTTGATCGTTACTTGTCACTTTTATAATTTTGCTTTAAGCCTGAAGGCAATGGGCGAGGGTGGTGAATCTTATGTCATTTTATGTGTAATTATATGTTCTTTCTCTTATTATGCTAACGAATCTTTCTTACAAAAATGCAGCTTCAAAATAAATCCTATTAGTGTTTGGAGGCAGCAAACAATATGGCAACCTTTCCCTGCTCAGAATATGCTGTTTAATCGATGATATTGACATTTTCTACCTCTCTTGACCCAGATACGATTATTGACTGTTACCGTACAATATCCATGTGCATATGTAGTAGCGCATCTTTTCACAAAACAATGAAACCGCCTTTTCATTTGTTAAACAAAAACGTAAAATCTATTTTAGGCAGTACACTAGTCTTAAAAAATAAGGATACATTAATACGTTTTCCTGTTGTTAAGAAGTTACCGTGTCAAAATCTGGTACTGAGTTGCTTCTAATTCCAACCAGTGTGCCATAACTAATTCGAAAAGAGTAGGGCATTGAATCCCGATGACAAAATTTCATCTCATTTTATATAGTGCTGAAAAGGTTGTTATACAAACATTGCAGTAATTGTGTAGCATGCATTTCGTGTATGATTTTCAGATTGTGACATATGGATTCATTCTATATGTAATGCATTGAAAATATATTTGGACACAGGTGTGTTCCACAAAACACTATACAATAGACGAATTCAACCAAATATATATTTTGAAATGCATTTATATATCTAAATAAGTAATTCTAATAAATAATAGATATACTTTTCCCGCATTTACGACGAGGTCAAATAAAGAGTTTTTGAGCACTGGCATGTTATGTCTTATTCCCTCACATTTGTGAGGAATATATGTAAAACAAACAGTCTATTCTGCGCCCAAACTGGTTGAGTATAATCTCATTTTATATAATGAAGAATCCAAAACCATCAAGCAATATCAAGCAGTATCGATGCTCCCTTCCGTAACATTATCATTTTTCGGAATCTCTGTTTATTGTACTATGTCAATCACTCAGGCATGATTGATATCGTGGACCAAAGGCAACAGCAATTTCTAAGGTCCCCCTTTTACTCACCAATATTTGGCTGTCTTTGAAGTCTGACGCCATCAATAAAATTCGCCACCAGATTTCGAATCGAGTGTGAAAACTAAATTTAGTTGACGGAGATTAGATCTGCTGGCGGATCATATTGTCTAACGATTTGGTAGAACCCTGGCCTGGTTGTCGTTCCTCAAGCCTTGCTTCCTCTGCCTGCAATGTGGTGCCACCAAAATGATTTAGAAAGGTCCACACTGATCCTGTAGTTCTTAAACAGCTGTTTGCCAAATTGTAAAGAAATATGCTCTCAACCGGAGGTAGTTTGAAAGAGGCAGACACAATACAATATCTCTCCGCTATTAACCTCATTTATTTATATGATTTATATATTAAAATGGCATTTCTGTTCAAAAATAATTGTTTTGGATAAGCTTTGAAAAGTAAAGACAAATTAATGAGAAATAAAATTGCATGAAAATATTCGTAAAAACAAAATGTTGTTGACGTGACATGTCCCAAGATTGATTTTTCTGTTTCTGTTTAACACTTTACCTCCAATTTGCTTAGAATAGCAGAAAAGAGTACAGCGCAGCAATAGTATCAATGGAGCAGCTAGGAGACATGATGTTTATTCATTGTGGAGTCTTTTCATCTTTTGCCCATACATGACATTCATGATCCACTGCCAGGTACGCCAGCTTCCGTTTTGTTGACTTCCGGTTAACGTGATGTCCCAACATGCCTCTCACTTGCCGACTTCCTGTTCTGGAAGTGGAGGTGTCCTGTAGATTGCCGTGATCTATTTGTCGTCTGCTTGCAGTGTCACGTCAGAGTGGCTTACCAGAAGGCTGCAATTGATTTTAGAGGTGAATGCCATCTTATAGAGAACCTTGGAATTCCTTCTAAATGAAACAGCAGGGGTGTACCAGAGAATGTACCAATTCTTTAAAATATGATATACTTCATCAATATTCAATATGTTTTGCAATCAAGAAACAAATTGCAATTCGAACATATTACGATTATTTATGGAGTTTATGCAAGGTTGAAATTAGATTTTTGTTCGCAATCTCCCTCCATTATTAGTACATCAAATTTCTTGTACCAATTTTGATCTGGTCTCTGATTGGTGAAAAAAGAATTGCTTTTCAACCTTATCATTGTTTCGGCTTCCGTAGTTGGCCAGCTAACCGGATGTGTGTACGACAGTCATAATATTATTATTGGGGCATAAAACAACATGTGACATATTTATTCATTCCGGTGAGATTTTGCTCCATCCCTGCACAAATCCTGGGGATGCCTCTGATCTCACTGACGAAATAGATATCGTTATTAACATTCTACAATGTTTTAATAACATTTGTGAGTCATTTGTAAAATTTTCAAATCACATAAAAAATTCATAACATATTATAACGGTTGGTGTAGGTAAATATATTCTTGAGGATGATCTAGTTTTTCCCACAATGAACGGGAAGACGCTGATGTCACCTAGATTGCCTTGGACTTAAGACAACCGAGCAGGCTGATTGGTTGAAATTGCCACCATCTTCAAAGGCTAGACGGAGTGTTTCCAGGTCTCAGAAGTGGAATTGCCATTTATAATTCTGCTTTAATTTCCAGACATCAAGCATCCAAAACAATCTTCTCAAAGGAGATCGAGAAGTTGTCCTTATAATAGACCTTGATAAAAGTTCTGACCTCTCGCCATTAGCTCAATCTTTGTATTCGATATGCTTACAATGGTGTTTTATTGGACGTGCAAAGTAAATCTTCCTATTGCCAATACATAACACAGAATATAATCCATACTATTTGTTCACATTTCTAAATCATTTGACGTCGCCTTTACTTTAAGTGCAAAGTGAAACAAAATGATGTTACATACTATTTTAATAAATGATTAAAAAATACCAAATACTACTGAATTTTCTTTTAAAATATAGTAGTTTATATTTTTCACAGAAGTGAGCGTGATTGTTAAAACATACCACAGCTCATCTGGTAGAGAATTGTACTACTGGTAAATGAAGGTATTCAGAGAGTTCCTGTCGGTCTTTGCTAATTGTACACCAGACCTCGATAACATGGGCTGTGTTGAGGTGCTCAGTTGGGTTAATAAGGTCCGTCTTTATAGCTGCGCTGTCAATTGCGCTGGCTCTTCTCAATTGGCTTGGGTTTAACCCGGAGGTCACCACAGTTTAGGAGATATTCTTTGCTCATTTGTTGACGTATAAAAAAAACTGTCGATGTGCCAAGTCGCCTTGTCCTCTTGGGAAAAATATATTTTCTTCCCGTAGAAATCAGAGAATGATAACAGCAATACATGAATATGACCTTGTGTACCATTTTTTAAGGATAGCTATACAGAAAAACAAAACAGCTTATTGATAAAACTATCTATTTTGGCTTATCTACGTATGAATTAGCTTATGATTCTACATCATAAAGGAGCATGTATTCATTATGTTCGAGTTTGTTAATTTGGTTTAACATAATTTTCTAATCACATCATAATATATTAATGTGTTAATGAAGTGAACCTACCGTGAAAGAGGGTTCGGGTTTGCTTGGTTTAATGCTCCCCAAATGTGGTTAATTATATTGTTTAACCTTGAGTGAGGACCTTCACGTCACAAATAAAAAGGTTCATAAGGAATGGTAACAGTCAATATTTAACTACCAATTTGATATATTAGAGAAATATCCAAGTGTAGAGCTTCTACATCAATTAATGAAATACTTGCTATTGTTTCACGCTATACAAATCATATTCAGCATGAGTAACATGATATTGTTTCTGTTTATTACTATGAGATTTTACACATTTTACAGAATAAATAAAAACCAGCGGGACAACGAAATAGCATTTCTTGCGTGTTATATATTAAAGAATCTGCAAAGCGGGAGGAACAATATCCAACTTGATGAGGCCAAGGGCGCCATGTTATAGACTCATATGGAGAACCTTTTATCAACCGATAGCAAGGCAAATCAAATATGAACTGATAATATAGAAAGTACCTTTGCAGTATAGCCTTATTTTTAAAGAAATTGTAAATTACCAATGGCGTTTTAACTTTTTTTCTATCGAGGACATAACCATGTTCTTTATTGAAAATGAAAAGAACATACGACGTCATATGAACATATAGAGTGATAACTAGTATGTCACTAAATGCATTTCTTTGGTCGCCATGACAAAATTATTGTTTAGGAAAATATAGTTGACTGTTCTGATACAGGCTGTGTCGCCCCTCATAGTTAGTGTGTCCTATGCTCAGTTGATCACACAGCCCGAACTCTCCTTCATCTAATCGTGTCACCATCGATTTTCAATTTGCCTACCTTTGCAAGCCGACATATATGGCAAGATGTAATAACATTCAAAAGCAGTTGAGAAAACACGTTCCCTTTAATGCGGGCCAAGACTCACTGTGTCATTATTCTGGGCGCCCCCTAATTCATTGGACTGAGTCTATGTAGAAGCCGGAAGGATTTATCCATTGAAAAAAATACTTATTTTGGTCGGTATCTGCGGATAGAGACCACTTTGCATAATATTGATTTCAAAGCTGACTGTGTGAAACCGCCCAGGCTTTTGCAGCTCATTCACCTAACAGTGAAGACAAGTATCTCGATATCCACACTCTCTGGTCTGGAATTATATGGTATACATACAGTATGCACAGCGTAATGATGTGGTGGGCTCCATATCTTGGAACCATTGGAAATAAAACCATATTTGTCTTATGATAATTTTCAGGAGATAATGTAAATCTATTATATCAGCTCTCAAACAATGTGACTCCTTATTTTAAGAACTTTAGATTGTGCTTTTGTTGGAATATTATTCACACGAAATTTCATGATCATCTGACCAATAGTGAACCACTCTGAAACCTGATATCACCATCCACTTTCTACTCAGTGTTTGTGGCAAGTAGGGGCAACTGTACCTTCATCACATACATCTGCATGTTGTACCAGTCCCTCTCACAACACAACACACATTCAAGGTGCAGTTAGAAGCTAAGAATAAATAAGAATGCCAAATGACTTAATGATTTTTTTCGAATTGAAAATCTATTCATTATAATGTTTAACTTACAAGCAAATATCTTACTAAACTCAACAAATTCTTACGAGAGATAAATGAACCAGAATTTGAAACGAACACTCATCAGTAAAATATATGATTTTGTACGATGTACAACTGCTTGAAAGTGGGATAAAAAGTACTTAATTTGATGGACGAGTTGTTTCTCATTACTTCCAAAATAATAGTATGTTCTATGTGCTGCAACCTTCATATATATATATATATATATATATATATATATATATATATATATATATATATATATATATATATATATATATATATATATATATATATATATATATATATATATATATTTATATATATATATATATATATATATATATATATATATATATATATATATATATATATATATATATATATATATATATATATATATATAAATATATATATATATATATATATATATATATATATATATATATATATATATATATATATATATATATATATATATATATATTTATATATATTTATATATATTTATATATTAAAACATATAAACAATCAAAACACTTCCTTTATTCACACTGAAATATCTCTAAATAATATTGCACACACTGACTTCATAACAAGGTATTTCGGCTCGGATGGAAAATTGCATTCTCGTTGTTCATCGGAATCTGGATATATTGCTGTGACATTATTCATGAAAGAATTTTTAAAACTCAATCTGTAAAATTACATCCACTGTACTTCTCTGCACAGAATTGTAGATCTCTGCGCAGAATTGTAGATCTCTGCACAGAACTTAAAAAAGATGTATGGTTTATGCTTTGTGCACAATGCTCTTCTAAATGAAATCACATCATCATTTTATTCCGATTTCATTATTGCTTTACTTTCTTTCATAAACTTTTAATTAAGAGACATTATAGTTCTCAAGATAAAACATGTTTCTTCCCAGATAAAATCAAGTAATACATCGTGACTAGATTAATTTAGAATAAGATTATGTGTCCCAAACATAAGGATTCCCAAAGAAAATAAAATACTGTATGCAAAGATCTTCTTTTCTTTTAAAATAATGTAGAATATCAAAACTGAAACAAGGTAAAAGAATGTTATTATAACATTTATCTGGTCGTGCAAAAAGGATATCATGATATCCAAAAATGCCAATTAAAACTATATCGGGAGACAAATCATAATATTGCTGGTTACCTGGCACTTGACAATTAGGATCTGTGTGCTTTGTGCACTTAAAGCTTCCTTTGGCACTTGACAATTAGATTTCTGTGTGCTTTGTGCACTTAAAGCTTCCTTTGGCACTTGACAATTAGGTTTCTGTGTGCTTTGTGCAATCAAAGCTTCCTTTGCATAGAATTAAGTGAAACATGGTCAATCTATGTAAATATGGATGGGTAGCTCATAATAGTGTCTCTTATTATTTCAGACCTTGACAAGCTTATATATGGAGGAAATAGCCGTTTGACAGCGGGAGAGAAAAAAATCTAATTCTCATATTGAAATGGAGGACGCTGTCACGTGAGATTTGCTTTTATTTTTACCTCATCTTCAGAGTTAAATTAGACATACAAATGATAATATGCGTGCACATCGTGAGAGGACAATTATTCCTCTAATTCAGAGGTTTGGCACTGAATATAACTCGATCGCCCACTGTTGTATTCGAAGATTTGTGAAGCGATATGAAAGGCCATAACGGTAGAGGCTTTCTAAACACCCATCCCATTTGATGCCAGGTTGGATCTTATCTGTTTAGCAAGTTGGACTTATCTGTTTGTTGGACTTATCTGTTTAGCAAGTTGGACTTATATGTTTGTTGGACTTATCTGTTTAGCAGGTTGGACTTATCTGTTTGGTAAGTTGGACTTATATGTTTGTTGGACTTATCTGTTTAGCAAGTTGGACTTATATGTTTGTTGGACTTATCTGTTTAGCAGGTTGGACTTATCTGTTTTGCAGGTTGGACTTATCTGTTTAGCAGGCTGGACTTATCTATTTAGCGAGTTGGACTTGTCTGTTTTGATTGCAGGTTGGACTTATCTGTTTGGTAAGTTTGACTTGTCTGTTTTGATGGCAGGCCGGACTTGTCTATTTGGTAAGTTGGACTTGTCTGTTTTGATGGCAGGCCGGACTTGTCTATTTGGTAAGTTGGACTTGTCTGTTTTGACCGCAGGTTGGACTTGTCTGTTTTGACCGCAGGTTTGTGGTGTCTGTTTTGATTGCTGGTTGGACTTGTCTACATTTGATGGTAGGTTGGGCTTGTCTGCTTTTGATGGTAGGTTGGGCCTATCTGTTTTAAGGACAAGTTGGAACAAGGATGCAATTTGTTGCATATTAATCTAGAGAGAAGGAAGCGGGCGATATCTATGGGCATGGCACCGACAGACAAGGGAAGACTGGCGCAGGACGATAAGCATGCCGCGGACAACTCTCGGGCTGGGCTGGTTGCGTGCTGACACAATACAGGTCAATATTCTACCAGCATAATCAGGACTGTGTCACAGTTTTAACAATGTAACCTTGACGATAGCGTGTTGTTATGCGTGGGGTAAGTCAAACTAGCTTTCTCCGACTTGTAGTCATGACATTTCCCCCCATCCCCTCAAAAAGATAGAAAGAGAGAAAAAAACGAACAAAACATGGAAATTTATTTTAGTATAGTATGGCAGTGAGCAAAGTAATTTGGTGATGAGGTTTTAGTGTATGGTTTACGAAGTACAGGTACAAATAAGGAAGGGGTTGTTTTAAAAATGCATTTTGTGTGTAACGTTCAGACTTTATTTATAGCATACATTTATGTTTGAATATGTTCATTTTCATATTTCAAATATATATAGTATTGAACACAATAGGAAAGATATATATTGGTGCATTTGTTTGCCTCACATGGATATGATAATTGCACGGTAAGCTTTCCCAACAAAATTATACGAGAGTTGGTTGGTAAAGTCTACGTTTACATTCCATAGAGAACAAACTTCTAAGCCTCACTTTGCATGTTATTTTTTTTCAAAGCACAAAAGAAATGAATTGTTTTCACAGAGTTAATTCCACAACACAAAACAATTGATCGAAACACCACATAAAGATGACATTATGAATGTCGCGGTGCCTATAAAACAATGGTGGGTAAAATCAGTACACAACATCAGAATAACAATTTGATTGAAGACTCTGTCTTTGGAAGATGAATTAGTGAATGATCACTCAGGAGAAATCGTCTGCTTGTAGACAAAAATCAAGACCATGTCCAAATGTATTGTTGTAACTTCCGGGGAATGACGCATGATATCCGATTGGATGCTTTAATCATTTATATGTCTGCATATTGATGTACTTTTTTCATTCCTATTGAAAAGAAATATGATTTCATGATTCAGTTAAAGTTTCCAGTGTTATCATATTCAATATTTTGTTCATACAGTTTCTTGTCTGAAATCCGATGTTTCTCATCCAATGTTTGTGATGCAAATATCGTTTCAAGCGATTTATATTTTTTATTTTGACTGTTACCATCCCTTATGAACATTTTTATACACGTTGAAAGGGTCCATTATGGGAGGGGCTGAAACTAAGTTAAGTTTGTATCAAAATGTTTCAAAATTAGTTTTTATAATTGGAAACAATAGGAAGAAAGAATGATATATATTTGCCCTTCAGATGTATTCTGAAGGGCACAGAAATGTTATTCCACCTGCACATATGTAAGACAGCGGTAAATTAAAATCTATCAGAGCTCAGTCTTTAGGTATTTGGTAAATAACAGAGCAATGATATGTATGTAAACCGTTTGCAAGGTCCCAGAAGCCTTTGGTTGTACATAATGCAAGGAATTAGCTTGTGCCTGTGTTTGTCAGTAAGCGGATGTGCATAATACTTCCTGGTTAGTATAATTTGAGAAGTGAACTTTGTGACAGGGCCAATTTGCAATGGTCAGATAGAACGAGTTCTTTGTCAGAGGGATGAATATTCATTTTCACAGATTATTTACGCTTTACATCTTGCAACATTTACAGGAATTGTTGCATAAGGATAAATATTAGATAATTAAAGATTTGAATGGACGTTTCACTTTCTGGAGTGGCTAGATTAGGCTGGATGTGTCTCAGTTTCCTGTGGTGTAGCAGAAATAGTCACCGTCAACAAGATGTCGGCGATGTTTTATGGTAAATTAGAATAACATATTACACGATGATCGCACGCTTTGTATCAACAGGCGCAAGGGTACAAATATTACGAGCGTGAAGTTCATTTGATATTGGATATTGGATATTTGACGTTTTTATCAAAATGTACAAATGTCACCACTGAGTAAGGTTTCGGTATATTAGCCTGTATGTTATCTGGGATGGACGATTCGGAAGGAGTCGTATTATATCCGTGTAATGTAGTCAGTTAAACTGGGTCTTGATATGTCATACCTGATAGATTTAAAACAAAGTGAAAATTTAGATACATTCTAAATTTAACTATCATAGTTTTATTTGGAAAATAGTACCTATGAAATGGCCTGATGTTGATTAACACCAAACATGTTTTTATTATCACTATTTTATCATACGTTTATTATCATCATGGCCCATATACCTGAAATGACATTACAATATAACATACAAACTCACTGCAGAAAACATTAATATATCTTAATAGTAACAGTTTTTATTCAATGCCTTTATATCTGGAAATACAAATTAAATAACAAAATATTCAATAGGTTAACCTAACAGTAAGAGTATCGTTTTCAGTAAATAACATTTCGTAAATAACATTTCTCCTGAACAACTTTCAAAACAAAACTTGAGAATTTCAATAACTTTCTCGTTGATTTTATTTGATCAATTTTGTAAATAGATTTATTATGGGAATTGAATAATAGAATAAGCGTGAGGTTTCAATTATCTTCACTCAATGGATAGTCTTACCGCGAAGATTCGATATTTCTAGGAAACAGATTGTCTAGAATTTCTACTTTTGATATAAGATATATCAATTCTGGTGGCCGCCATCTTAATGTGCCATTCAGCACTGTAAATTGAGAACTTTCATAGCCGTGGGTACCAATCGAGAAAATATTGTTCCAGATTGCGCCCCAACTAGGAAGATTGTATCACCCGGCAGCAATGAATAGCAAACAGAAAACACTCATTTTACATGTATCTGAAAGCAAATCTCATATGATTCGATCGTTGCGAATATTACGCTAAAATTTGAACTATATTGAAAATGGCAATATACCTTTCAGCGTATTAGTTCAGGCATCAGTGTTTGATGAGTTTTGTCTGGGATTTTTGTATGGGAAGAGTCTGGAGGCTTTAATCACACATCACGTGGCTCGTTCATCACATGTGGTGCCCCCTTGTGGCAAGACCTGACAAGAGTATAGAGGACACACCTGATAGATGACCACTTGGTAAGTGACAGAGGAGCCACGTGACCTCAGTCTATGACCTCAACACGTGACCTGTTGGACAACAATGACCTTCACACGGGAATCCCTGTTCTATAATTTATCTTGCGAAATCTATACATCAGGCAGTGTATGGATATCAAACAAATGAAAAATAAAAATAACGAATTATGATGCAAATGTTATGCATATGGCTTAATCCAGAGACTAAACATCGCTCAGTTCATATTTGCATGATAAATAATGCGTGGGACTTCCTTGATTAAAGTAACTCCCAGCTCAGTTCAACACACACATGAGACAAGTACCAACACAATGCGGTATGCATTTTTGGTTATTCGCGATATACAGATAAACATAAATATATATGCTTTCATATGTTTGATTGAGTTGACCATAAACGTATATCAATTATATAGGCATAAATTAACTTCGTGTAGTCTTTTTCTCTTTTCATAATGCTTAAATCCCGAGGAAGCACTTAAAAGGTTGAAGTGTGTTGCAGTTTTACTGAGACGGGTTACGTTTACCTAAAGGTTTCAACAACAAAAAATATGCCTGCTCATGCGCATACGCTGTGTCCCCGTTGTGATCACACTAATCACATTGGAACAAGTCTATAATGAGGCTTGGACTGAATGCCAGGCTTATTATAAGCGTCACATGCCACATCCTATATATCAGACGCTCTTACTTTCCAAAGAAACAATACAGCTTGTGCAAACACAAAGGTCACCTGCTTGCAGCATCGCATGCCAAGAGAGAGAAAGACACCTTTGTTTTTAGCAAATCTGTTTAAAGGTCCTTCATGGCCTTGTGCCTATTCAATACAAGTTTATATGGCTGAAGTGTGTATACTGTGATGGATGCGAGTGAGAGATGGAAGGCATAGATAGTGTACAGAGTATGATCATCCACCATTGCCACTATCTGCTCAGTATCAGCTATACTACTCAACAGTAGGTCTACTGCTTGAGCTGCTCTGGTGCCATCACCGCTCACATCCATAGCATATATCCCAAATTAGTCACCTTATGTAGGCTATATTGACTCTTCTGGAATCGTTTAATAATGTCATAAATATTCTTTATATCAGCCATACACTTTGCAACTGTTTTATTTGATCCATAGTGGCGCTTATATTATTTAGGAACAATCATACGTAACATCTATCAATAAATATACTTCTATCAATAAATATACTTCTATCAATAAATATACTTCTATCAATAAATATACTTCTATCAATAAATATACTTCTATCAATAAATATACTTCTATCAATAAATATACTTCTATCAATAAATATACTTCTATCAAGAAATATACTTTTATCAATAAATACACTTCTATCAATAAATATACTTTGTTCAATAAATATACTTTGTTCAATAAATATACTTTGTTCAATGAATATACTTTATGCAATGAATATACTTTGTTCAATAAACATACTTTGTTCAATAAATATACTTCTATCAAGAAATATATCTCTATCAAGAAATATACTTTGTTCAATAAATATATTCGTTCAATAAATATATTTCGTTCAAATAAATGTACATGAAGGTGGACAGGTTATAAACGATTGCATCGTGGTCAAATGCAATAAAAGTGAATCAAAATGATAAATTCGTTGACTGTAATTGAGCTAAAAATCCACTTTTGTTTATTTTGCCTTCAGACTTTGATCATATGGTGTACTGATCCCAATTGAGGAAGTTGTCAATAGTAAATCTACAGAGTGGAGCATGTCTGGCCAGAAGGTGTACCTCTGTGAACCATAGGGCATGTGTTAGTATGCAGCGCACCACGGCCGCCATGTTGAAGCTTCGCATCAAAAGGTGCACCCAGTTTCCATTGGTATAAATCACTGCCCCACCCCAGAGTATGTAGAGTGCCAACCTAGGGCTGGAATACCAACATAGAAGGCCAAAATAAGATAACAGGGCACCTAACAACATATTTTTCCTTCGGTGCAATTCAGTAAAGGCGAGGCCTTGTGTGCTTTCAAAATCCATACTACAGATCAGTGGAAGTCCTTGCATCAGATTTACCCAGAAACACAGTATATCATCTTGCAATGCAATTTCATAATCATAAAATATTTCCATTATAATTACATTTTAAAAGTAAATTTGAATATTCCTCTCGTGAATGGCAGTCAGGTCCTAAATTAAACAGGTTTAGAGTTTCATGCAAGGAGGAGAATTTCTTCAGGAAACATGTCCAGACATAACTGCGCATTCTAATACCGTTCCCATGTTCAATCTAAACCCGATGGTAATCTTCAGTAATACTTCTTCCCATCATGCATTTCACCAAGACCCAAATCCTTCATCATCATCCTTCATTCCCTAATCACAGCTTACTATTTTTTTCTCAATTACTCTGAGAGATTTTATGTAACCCCTATCACACACCAGATGGTGGACTATGCGTCATGCATTGCATGACATATCGCAATAAACACAGAAGAGATCTGTGCATCTCGTCCATAAAGTTAACGAAGTGCCACTCAATGGCCAACTGGCAGCATTTGGGCTGATTCGCCTTTTAAACTAAAATTCTGGAAGTAGAAGGTACAAGGCGTCAACAATCACAGCTGTTCAGTAAATCACTGTGTGTAGTAAAACACTGCTTAACCATGTTTCTTATCTGATCTATTTTGAAAAAAGCACTGGAGCTAAGGCTTTATAACATGAAAACATATTCCCTGAAGACCTTGGAATAATATGATGTTAAAAAGACAAAAGGGTAATGAAGAATCAATTGTATGGTTACAGTTTCAGATACATTATCAAGCTGGAGATCGGGAAAGAATCGTGCTGTCATTACCAAGCATTTGTGTAGAAATCTCATGATAAACTCAGAATGACACGTTGCAAGGTGTCTTTTGCTGCTAATACCCAAGACACATGCACGTTTTAATGTACTGGTAGTTCTTGTGTGATTGAAGTGCCACGGTGGCCCTGGAGTGAACCGATAATGCGGTAGCACATCAAAACCTAGATACAGAACCCATAAATGATGTCACAAGGGAGCTGGGTTCATCGTGGAGCTGCTCTGTTGTATGTGAGCAGTGTCTGACTAGGTCAATGAGGAGAGACGTGGTACAAATAGGCATGCACGCTCTCTGCTCAACCGATACATACAACACACAGCAGCGTATCCCGAATCTTAGAAAGATATACATAACAAATGGGAAATATGTCTCATGTCTCACAGGGAGGAAAGATTGCCAAATATTACATGAATAATTATTAATGAAACTGTCATTGATTGGTGCAGGATAAACCCTTTTTACATGCCAATGTCAGTGGCGGTCCATGCCTGATGACATTGGCCCCCTGTGACTAGATTATTTGTATTTCATATTCATTCTGCATACCACTTGTCTTCCTCCATCACGACACCTGTAACCTGCTTTATTCACAGCTAGTTGACAATTATTATTCAAATTAGTTGACCTTTTGATGTAATGAGCTTCCAGAAGTTCTCCCGTGAGTAGAGTGACATGGATAGGTGGTTTATGTCATAGCATTGTCCCTATATTATGGTTACACAAAAAGAGCTTTTACCTAAAGGTTTCAGCTCTATGGAATCCTTTATTTTGCAATATATTGTCAGTTATATACTGAAGAGGATTAAGATCAAGATCAAGTGCTACGCATCCGTTAGAGCTAAAAAGCATACATGCCACAGTAAAGCACAGATTAGTATACGTAAACAAAAGGAAACTTTAAAAGAACAACTTCCCTTTTGCACATTTTGTAGATATTGCATCTGTGAAAATATAATTCATTCCTTGCTAGGGTGACATTAAAACGATATGAAATAAATTTAGAATATGTATAAGGCGATACTTCTCGGTGATATACCAGAAAGGGTCTCCCAAATGTCTCATAAAAGCACAAACATGGATGATTGCACTGACACTACATGATATGACAGTTCATGTATATATATATATGAAGGTTGCAGCACATAGAACATACTATTATTTTGGAAGTAATGAGAAACAACTCGTCCATTAAATCAAGTACTTTTTATCCCACTTTTAAGCAGTTGTACATCGTACGAAATCAGATATTTTACTGATGATGAATGTTCGTTTCAAATTCTGGCTCATTTATCTCTCTTAAGAATTTAAGAGATTTGTTTATAAGTTAAACATTATGATGAATATATATATATATATATATATATATATATATATATATATATATATATATATATATATATATATGTGTGTGTGTGTGTGTGTGTGTGTGTGTGTGTGTGTGTGTGTGTGTTGCCATCTGGAAATGAAGTCAGAAAGTCATGCTACCTCACTGTGTCTCTTGACCATCCAACAAATCGTTGGCAGTTTGTAATGTCATGAACACCGTCCCCAGAAATTTAAACACCAACAAACCAATTCAGACATTCTTGTATGTGCTCATTGTACTATGTTACAAAACACAATCGGAATAAAAAAAATCCGACACTTGCACAATTTAGTTCTTAATTAATGTTCTTAATTCTTTTCTAAATAAGCACGTTACATAATTCAATTTAACATGTATGCAATATTGAATACAGGCAGATTTTCTATTGGCGGATGAAAGACAAGCGCCTTTACCCTAAAGCAATCCTGCCAATCATAAATAAAATGCCTATAATAGTATTCTGATATTACGACTATACACAGTTGGGGACTTCGTCAATTACTTCCTATTGTGGGTTAGGCCCTTACGATATTTTGAAGCAATATTAAACCAACTTTCGGCCATCTTGGTTTCAGTGCTTTCACAGCTTGGCCAGAGTTATCACAAATGATTTTAACCATATTACAAAATATGCGAATGCATTCGCCGCTTTTCCTTATTCAACTTTTTGATCCCCTGCACTGGTTCTATACCAAAGACTTTCCTCTGGATGTTTGGTATTTTCTCTTAAGGGAATAACAGATATTAGCAGTAGCCGCGCATTTGTGTATATCTTTCCGTCCATGCTACATCCAGTATATCTTCCAGGATATTTTGTTAATAAATTATATTATAATTTAGGAATATTTATAAAACATGGAATAGCGCGTTTAACTGGAGATGAGAGCTATCAGAGATACATACCGGTCGGGATGCAGCCGCCATTTTGTCATCGGCCGTAAAATATTAACAATGTATTTTCGAGGCACCTGAGGCAAAACATAAATTTGATTATTTTTCAAATTAAAATAAAGATCTTATTTCAGTCTGTGATCCTATACTTATTTCAGTCTATGATCCTGTACTTATTAGCTCTAACATCAGGTAGCCGGATGCAGGCTGGTTGAATTATCAATTATCTTCATTTATTGCCGATGGCAAGAACCTTTGTGAGTGGAACAGATAGTGCTGTGGCGCTTTATAACGTTAATAAATGGACAACAGAAATTACAAATATATTGCAAATCCAAAGCTTGTTTACTTCGGGTGGAGGGGAGGGTATTTTGATCTCGAGACAGGAGGCTATGAAGCATAGATCAGCTTGTGGCAGACAAGAGACAACTGCAAGATTACAAACGTCTGAGATGGTTCCTTTGATATCACACACAAAGAAAGGCCAAACGTTAGATATCTGGAGAATTTCACATCCTCAGATATTGACACATTACCTTGTATAACTGTGTATCTTTTTCTTTGGATTTGTAGATAATATTTATGACTCACTCTTTATTTATGACTATATATCTATATTTATAACTATATATCTATATTTATAACTACATATTCATATATATGACAAACAAATAAACAGAAAATAAACAAACACACAAACAAATACATTATTCATACTAAAGAGGAAAGAAACATTTCTCAGTATTCGGCTTAATCTATAAACTTTAAGGTGTGATCCACACCTCAAAAGCGTGATTATTCATATTTTTTCCAATCACCAGAAGCACTGGGGGCAACAAATGTACTAATAGCCGGACCGGTTTTCTTCTCGCCATTGATCATATTTTATCCTTAAATTCATCCTTTTCCTCAGTTTATTTTAAAAATCGATTCCAACACAATTGAGAATACCTGAGATCAGCTATAGCCAGTCGAATCCAGTACCCTACCCCTTCTGAAGAGTGCCTGTGAAACTTTATCCAGCAGATACTCAATACCACATTTTGGATTCATGCAGTGCATGATGTGTTTCCCCCTTAAAGCATTCATGAAACCAGACTTTCAGACACATTTTCTTAACATAACATGAATGTTTATACCCTAAACAGTGCTTTTATGTAGTATTACCAAAATTATTCCCTGTTAACAACTTTCTGTGGCATTTGAAAGTTGACCAGTTGTCTGCTGAAACCTACACCAGCAATTTAACACTTTGTCAACAAGCTTTGTTTAGCTGGTCTGTGATCTCATGTAAACACCTAATGAGTTACCAGTTGGGCACCTGTCCAGCTTGGAAAACAGGGTGGAGATGTTATGTAAAATTAATTGCCAGGAGTATACTTCAATGTTAACAACAAAGGATTATTTTAATATTATTTGAATCAATTAAATAATTGTCATGGTTGTGACAAATATTTTATGGTTGTGACAAATATCTTAATGTTGTGAAAGATATATCATTTATGGGAAAAGTATACAATTTATTTGAAAAATATCTTGTGCATGTGAAAATCTTTTTGTCAAAAAGGCAAGACATGACTCAAATTTAAGCGATATACACATCAGAACATATAAAATAAAATTGGCAATTTCTGCAAAATCTTCTTGGATGTTTGTACTCATAACTTCATAAATATTCATCCGTTTTTAATAATTTTACCACCAAAAGAAATTCATTCTCAAAATAGTGAAAAAAAATGGCCGAAAATGTGTTGCTCCAATTTTGACAATTGGTAAACAAAACCTCCGTGACTTACGGAGCCCTCTGACAGTTCAAAGGTCAAGGTCACACAGCACACTTCCTGTCCAGTACTGGCAGTACTTGGTGGTCACAAGAAATCATAATTCTCAGAGCAGATGTTCTTTTGTGGATTTCAGACAGATAGCCTGTATGTATGTCAATTTTAACATAATATATTGTTTTCAGATATCTTAAACCACTGTAAAATCGCCTGGAACCTTCCAGGTTTCATGAATGCTTTAAGAGAAAATCCCTGACTTAGAAGAGGCATAACTGGAAACAAAATCCACTGTGAGGGATCAATGACAATATTGAAAGTGTTGTGTCTGTAGAGCATTCACAGGAATATTATTGATGGCAATTGAACATTACCCCAAAAATCTCTTGATGGCCTAAGACTGTATGGTGAGTCCTTATCCAAGATGACCAATGAACGTCCAAACTAAGACTCATATTCTCTTCTCTTCTGTCACAACTGTAAACTGGTTGGGATTTTAACATCCTTTAAAACTTTCATGAAATTAGATTTTCAAGTACTGTTTGCTTACATAATATAAATGCTTATATTTTCCCTTATTCAGACACATGAATGGTATATGTCAAATGCCATATTTTTTTACAGTAGATGAGTTTAAATCATTAAAATAAAAAATCACTAGAATTTAAAACATCCATTGAACACTTTGTCAACAAACTTTGATCTTATGCAAACACCGACTTAGTGAAAGTTTCCTAAGAATGAAGCACCTTGAGATTGGGACACTATGTTTACAGAGGCCTGTTTGTCCGCTGCTTTTTGTCTATTGGTACAGGTTAAGCACCTTTACAGACATTAACAGTAACATTATTGTGCTCATGTGACCATATTGAACTTTTTACAAATCACAATAATCCTGGTAAGCGTATTTTGATTGATTTCAGGGATATAGCATTTGTACATCATAATTTCCTTTAAACATACCCCAATCTCCGTAAAATTGCCAATGACCTCCTTGAATTCATAAAAGCTTAGAGTAAAATGTATTCCATTATCAGGACAGACAGAGGCAGGTCGTTGGGACTCATTCTTTTAACATTAATCAACTATGAAAATATGTTGCAATATATAAGACAATGCACATTATAGCCTACTGTCTCTGTCAGGCGTTGTGTTTCATGATTAAAGCCATTTTCACATCTGTGGTGGTGAAAACATCATGTTCATGCTTAATTAGAAATGTAAACGTGAATACTTGATTGCTATGCCTTCATACATGCAATTCGCTAATGCAAATTACACAATCGAGAGCTACAAAATGAAAATAGGACATTGTTGCACACGAAGAAAACCTTGAGTTTTTAACTTTGGCAGAGCAACTAAAGTTATACTTTCAAAACTTTCAAAACATCAAAATTTTAATTGCTTATTTATCACCGCCTTACATGGAATATAATTATAATTGTTCTCTGTTCGACTTCGCATTTATAAGATCATTTATGATTTTACCATACGATCAATTATTCATGATGCTCAATATGACCTCTGTCATGTGGTTTATGATCTTTCACAATATCTTTCTTCATGTAGATGATGACAATGATGATGTTCGATATGACCTTTCTTTTCATCAGTTCTACATGACCTCCTATCAGGTTCTTTATATTCCAAATCTGCATCGTTTCATTTGGCGTTTCTTCGTCGTGTTGCATTAGGCATATCCTGCTGAAAACATTATATTATCGCCAGTCACCTTACAGTGAAAGGTCGTCACGTGGTCTGTCTTTCACGTCAGAAAAAGATGCATGCAGTACCCTGAGACAATATTAGGCCCATTCTCACTTCTCGTTAATGCTCTGACCACTAATACATCTGTGCCATTTTCTTATAACTGTTACTGGGAATGTCTGTGAAAGTCTCATAAGGAAGAAAGTTTACTGGGTCATAAAACACCGATTTGTCATATGTGTATGGCTCCCTGAATGATTTGCTCTGCAAAGTGATGGCTTGCTCAGGAAAACAAAACGACAATAAAACATATGATAAGACATCAATACATCTGCAATGGTTCATGAGGGGGCCGTTGAGAACATCACCTTTGTTCACATAGCTTTGTATGCACGGCCTCAAAATCCATTTATTCCTGTCTATACTCGCTATGTTGACAATATAACAGTTATTTCGTCTGCAAAACCCTCATGCAGTTCTTTTACGAATGAAACCTCTCTCCTGTTAACATGCTATTTATCTGATTTATCTGTATTTGCGGTCCTGCATAGTAGCCAAATAATCAATTGTTCATCTGCACTTCCACAGTTGCGATTTGTCAGTATATTCCGTGTCTATGAAATCCTTTATATAGAAACTCCTTTGGTAAATAACCATTTAAAAGCGTTTAGAAAATTATTTTCTTTCATGAAGAGGTGAATATCAAGAACATCAATTCAAAAACAACTTTAGATTATCTTAGAGATAAATCAATTTAACATTTTTTAACAATATTAGCTTTGACAATATTGTGAAGACGCTTAACTTGATCAAGAAACTAATAGAAAAACTAAAAAAAACTATTAAATTTAGGTAAATGGTTTGACAGATATTTGTTTAAGATGGGATTTTTGTGACCAAGCCTCAAATAGACAAACGACAAAATGAGGAGGTAGCAAAAGGAGGAGGTAGCAAAAGGGGGAAGTAGAAAAAGGGGAGGTATTAAAATGGGAAGTAAGAAAGGGGGAGGTAATAAAAGGGGAGGTAGCAAAATGAGGAGGTAGCAAAATGAGGAGGTAGCAAAAGGGGAGGTAGCAAAATGAGGAGGTAGCAAAAGGAGGAGGTAGCAAAAGGGGGAGGTAGCAAAAGGGGAGGTAGCAAAAGGAGGAGGCAGCAAAGGCACCGTCGTGGCAATACTGCGGCCTCAGATATGAGAGAGTGTTACGTTTTCACCATTGTGTGTAGCGGTGGGTACATTTTTTCTTCAGTCAGAGGATTTTGTGGGTTGTTCTTTTTCAATGTCCGTCATTTATGTTTCCCTGTAACCGTTGTATTATGCGGACTGAAAGCTATTAGTGGGAAACTCTTCGTGGTCTGACTTTTTTATCCGCCCCAATTTTCCATCACTGATTAGATAGCCCCAAACTCGCCGCCTCATCAAGCACTGAGAGTATGTAAGATCCTGTCAAGGCGCTAACTTATCAACCACAACGGGAATGAAATAACGACCCACAAAGAGATCTAGGGCTTATTTCCCAGGAAGCAATTCTTAGAAGAGAAAATCTTCTTTCGGACAGAGTCTCATCCATTTCAGCGTTGCATTCAGTGATTTCGGCAGCCATGTTGCTAAGCATTGTGGCAGATAACAACCACGAGAATTACAAAAGGCCATACCTCTAACTCGTCGGGTTCCGTGGGATATGCCATGGGAGGTTGGGAATCATGACCTGAAGAGACCTCACCATAACACCCACCATGATTTAGACGGCTCTCCTTTAACGCTGCTTATACGCCCTCCATTCATTATCGTCCACTCCAGTGGCAATGCAAACTGTTTAGTTGTGCAATAAAACCAAATGGCTAATTGTAATTCTTCGGCTCGTTCTTGTTGAAAGACATTTGATTTGTATCTCGATTGAAAGTATAAGGTTTTATTGTAAGATACCACGGAGATTTGTCCCGTCGAGGGCACTGTCACATCACTTCACAGTCAGGTGGTCTACAATTCTATCTGATTTGAGCCTTCACTAGTGTAATTTCCGGATCCGTTCCAATATTGGGGTCACTCTGGTCACACTTCCGGTTTTCCTGTTACATTCTGATTGGTTCCAACCCTGACTCTTGGGCCATGTGATATCCACAAAGAAGCCATTTATACTCATAAAAAAGTTGAAAGTGAACGAGACCATGCCAATAAGTTCAAATAAAGCCCTTTCATATGGAGAAAGTAAAGGGGATAGGTCAGGTTAGATAAACAATTTTTAATGCATGATAATAGATAATTGAGGATTACCATTTCCTGAAAGGTAGAAGGAAATATAATGCCTAAAGCCTATTCAAATTGGAAACGACCGAGGATCAATAAGAAATGAATTGAAGCTTTGGTGTTTGTTGTGACGTGCAGCTAAACCATTTTCTGTAACTTACAAGCTAGCCAAGTGTGTGATAAATTACAATATCACTCGATGTGCCGTGAAGATTGGACTTTTGAGACTTGAACCTTGTCTTTTTTAAGTGTACCCGTTTTCATGTTACTCATCAATAGCATTATCATTTTGTTTGGAAAAGATATTTTTGGGTGATTTGTCACATGACATTGTGGTATTACCTTTTTCTATCGGTCAGGTCGAGGCAAGAGTCAAATCACATCATCAATTTCGCAATCCCTATTTAGATTATAGCCATGATACAAATGTTTAATTAATACAGGCTATAGCAATGTCTTGGTGGGCCATTTTGGTGGTTTGATTAATGTGTTTGACTACAAACCCATCTCCAGACCGACCATGTTTAGATTGAGCTGTTGGCTGGTAGCAGAGACGTGGATGTAAAGTTACCTCAGTAAAAAAAGTCAACTTCATTAAAGGTATAAATTTGTCAATTACCTCAGCCCCTCTAGGGGATTTGGTGGAAACAGAACGACGAATAGCTTGGAAAAACTTTGAAAGGTCATTTATTGTCTCTTTCAATTGGTAAACAGTGTCTGTTTAATTCAGTTGAAATTAAAAAGACTAAATTGTATTTACACAACAGAGCCTGGTAAAAATACTTGATTATTCAACTGTAATAAAAAAAAACGTCAATCTTCGCAATAATCTATTTTGTCCATAGAAAATGTACTTTTGGAAATGTATTGTCTGAAACTCTTGTCTGAAAGTATCGATCGCTTCAACACTTTAGCTGATGTTATACGAAAGCTGGGTTTTATCATCAATAAATGTGCAGTTATTCATTCTTAGGTTCTTATCTGCATTTTTTTTACGGATGATTTATGACGTTTTTGATGGTTACTACATATACAGCATGAAGGATTTTACATTTTTATATTTCACAAATTACATGTGAAAAAAGTAGTATGTATTAGAATAACATTCCCTACTGCCTTAAATAATGATAAAAACATGACTTGGGTAAATATATTAGAAAGAGACAAATATGATGTTTTTTCTGTAAAGATTGGACCAGACTTTATATAGGATACCTCATTTGGGTCATCAGTCGGTTTCGGGATAACAAATAAATATAAGCTTTTACTCAGGTTGAAAAAATGGGCCGATTTCACAAATAACACATCAGTATTGGATAACATCGGACCCACTCCCCTCGGAGAAATGAGCGGTGCACGTGGCATTCCAATATTTAAAAAAAATGAATAATAGCTTGATACAACATTTGACGCGATGGAATGTCATCCTTGACCATAGGAAGGATTTATTTACCCCGAAGTGACTCTCAGAGCATCTTTATGACAAATATTCTACCAACCTCCCGCATCACCAACGCTAATTCTCGTGAGACTTTGGGACTTTTGTTTGTGCAATAGACACTCAAATCCTCCACCAGACACTGTGTCACAGCGCAAACAAGCACATTTATAACTGTCGCTTTGCACACAGGACAGAGGCTGTTATGATCGATGGTCATGTCGGCATCTAGCAATTAAATGGAAAGACAATACGGAGTTTGGATCATTTAGAAGATAGAGCCAGTCTATTCCCACCAGACAGCTGACACTAAGACGAACGTCCACAACAAATAATGCAAAGGAAACTGCCCTGTTCAAACCAGGAGCAGAGATGCGGCACAGGGAGGAAGAAAATACAAACTGGATAAAAAGATACACATACGGAACGATATAACACGATCTAAACAAACTCTGTGTGACAGATCACAAAGAATCTTGATTGATGATGAAATGTTTCTGTTTCAAGAAAGGGAGAGCATTCTTTTGATGTTACAATGTTCACCGTTTGTGTTTGCGGATTGTAATATTTGTGACACAAAACATTGCGTGTCAGTCAGCGTGTGCCCTATCAAATTGACCCTCATCTAGAATTAGCCTGAGACGACTCTAATAATTCTTGATAGGTGTTCTACATGCAGAGTGACATGTAGAGATATCTCAGGTTGACATATCGCTTTTTTGTGGTGGCGCTCGGGGTCTTTCCTGTTGTGTGCAATGCGGCGTGTAATCAGCGCTAAATTGCTCATCCCCTGATTACTGGCTAAAAAAATGTCTCATATTTTGCACACATGAGCACCTTGCCGGCGTCCATACTTCATCCTTGCCCCAGTGTATCTCCAAATCATCTCTGCTCTGCGGCCGAGGCCATGCATGCCAAGCAAACCTAATACCTAAAAACAAGGTCAGCTTAATGCAACAACATTCTGCTTAAATGAACTCATTCCATAAAAATGGCTTCTTCTCTTTCATGAATTCTTGATGGGAATGAATTGCAGACCAGATGAGAGTCACTTTCTTATTTTTTAAACTGATTCATCGCTTTGCTTCTTTTTTTTGGTATGCAGCACAGACAAGTTTTGGTGAAGTTGGAAGAAGGCCATTCTACGCTGGAATGTCTATAATCTACCAAGTCATTACTGCCCTCAACCAAATTATCCGCCAGGTTTTTTCTCAGTCCTAAAAAAAGGGATGATCTTATTTTGAAGCTATTTGAGGTCAGAGTGTCTTTCGTTGTGGCCATTGTGAAGAGACTTCCCCGGATGGAGGTTACGGAAATGCGGGTTGCCTGTTTTCTGGCGGTAATCTGAGCGCTAGTTGCCGAAGAGCAATCCCACCGGAAATGAGGGCCTGTCCACCACTGATTACTACCTGGCTCTCCCTGGAATCTTGAGTGTCTGTGGTGTTCACTTTATCCCTATACAGAGCCAGAGGTGAAAAGCCTGCAAACCTGCTGTATATGACTACAGGCGAGGGGGAGTGGGGGGATAACCACTTGATTTTACCACAGATGCACCCAGATTCAAGGATATAATCCTAACCACACAGAGAAAACCAGGAATCATATAGAGCTATTAATCAGGACAGGTTTGTCTTTAGAGGTCATTCAAGGTCATTAGAGGAGATCACATTGACCTCTTCCCATGTGCCATTAGGCATCAGGATTTTCCAAGTCTCTTATTCTGATAGCTGCTTGATCATTAGAGAGCATGGTCATGTGATGAACGAAGAAAATGTGCAGCTGGTACTATCGCACAAGGTGAGACTCACACAGCTGACATACATGTAGAACATTCTAACAGCAAAACATGTGTCCTAATATACCGGTTGCCTAAGCTAGCACATCCGCGATACAAACCACGTGTCCCAATATGCAGGTTACCAAGGCTAGATCATCCTGAAAGCAAACCATGTTTCCAAATTACCAGATTACCACAGCTAAGTCGGAAAATAGGTCACTATGACAAATACTTCCACGGCTGGAACATACTCATAGCTAGCCACATGTCCTGATAAATGAGTTACCATGACTAGAACATACTCATAGCAAACCACATGTCCTGATAAATGAGCTACCATGACTAGAACATACTCATAGCAAACCACATATCCTGATAAATGAGCTACCATGACTAGAACATACTCATAGCAAACCACATGTCCTGATAAATGAGCTACCATGACTAGAACATACTCATAGCAAACCACATGTCCTGATAAATGAGCTACCATGACTAGAACATACTCATAGCAAACCACATGTCCTGATAAATGAGCTACCATGAATAGAACATACTCATAGCAAACCACATGTCCTGATAAATGAGCTACCATGACTAGAACATACTCATAGCAAACCACATGTCCTGATAAATGAGCTACCATGACTAGAACATACTCATAGCAAACCACATGTCCTGATAAATGAGCTACCATGACTAGAACATACTCATAGCAAACCACATGTCCTGATAATTGAGCTACCATGACTAGAACATACTCATAGCAAACCACATGTCCTGATAAATGAGCTACCATGACTAGAACATACTCATAGCAAACCACATGTCCTGACAAATGAGCTACCATGACTAGAACATACTCATAGCAAACCACATGTCCTGATAAATGAGCTACCATGAATAGAACATACAGCAAACCACATAGCAAACTCACATGAGAAAATAAACAAATTAACATGGTTCGAACATAATCAAACCCTGACATATGTGACCATATAATGTATTCACCTTAAGACATAAATTAATTTGGAACGAGTTGCTCAGTTTAAGAATAAAAAACCGAGACGATAAGAATGAACCATACACTTTTCCAGGAGTAAGCTACCCACAGATTTGTGTGGACTCTCAGTCTAGTATTAGTCAATATCTGCAGATATCTGTCGAGATGTACAATAGACTTTACGTAAAACAGACATTAAAATTCGATATTGCCATAATTAAAGATATTGAGCATTTCAATGTAATTACACATCTTCCTGTGTCGATAGAAATATTTGATTTTATGGGTCCTATCATCAGGACAACCTCAATTGTACCATAACCATCTTGTTTGCTTTTAGGATTATTGTTGTATATATGATAAAACAATAGGGAAGAAAGGGACAATTAGAAAGTGTTAGACTGATGAATTTTCCTCACACACCCAACCTATAATTTCGGATAAAACACAACAAATGATTAATTTGGGAACAACTAGGTCATGTACAATAATCAGCAATTTTCTCAAGTCTTTATACATTTCTCATCTATCTGTATGTTGTTCAAAATTCATAAACTGCATATTGAATACATAACTTTGAGTTAAAGGATATAAAAATAAGTAGTAATACATACGGCTGGATAATATCACATACGTCAATATGAAAAGCCCTCACCTTAAATAAATGTTTGGGTCGCAGTTTCATTGTATTATAGTTTGTACGGAGACATTCATGGCTTAGTCCTGCAGACAATGTGCAGAGAATCAACAATATAACACTGGATGAATATGTTGTGTCGATATACCATCAAGAATCCATCCTTTCTTTTCATTAAACAAAAGATGTATATCGCATAACGTGTTTTTTTATAAGCGAATACACATGCATCAGACAATCAGACTTCAGAGGAGAATCCAAGTCGTGGGGATTAACAAGTTCAATAGCGCATAGTAGCAACAACATTCGCACCTTTTGTATTACCTTGAAAATAATTTGTGATACCTGTAGTCTAGCTGGAATGCACCGAAACCAAGATGGCTGAACGTTTGTTGAATATTGCATCAGAATCTCTTAAGGGCCTAAACGTGATGCAGTTAAGCTGGTGGCCTTGTGGTTCTTTTTATCGCTATCAATTTCTTATGCATATCTGAATACAAATAATTCTTTATCTACAAATGCCGATTTCCTGCCGACTGTTCATATGATGATTAGTACAACATTAATTTTCTAATAAGTGTTTGTTTGGCTTTTAAATAAGTCATAGACCCTATATTAATAAACATTTTGTTTCTTTGAATTTGTCTTAGATTAATAAGACCATGCAGCGACATGATCTTATTATTGTGCACAAATTATATGTACCCTTTTATAACACAGCATAGACAGACATTTTGTATAACATTTGTTAAATATGATTCTGCATTGCATACATACAATAATGGTAATGTTTGGATAAAACTTATATTTAGCAGCACATAATATTCGTGTACATGACATTCACGGCAAAGAGTAAATATTGTTGAGACCCTTCAGTGAAAAATAAATACATTGAAAACACCTAATTTACGAAACAAACAAGATAGATGCCCTGTTAGGTAGGTGATGCAAAAAGAACTCCGTCCCTTTAAGTAAGAAGGAAAACGTGGTTGGCATTACTGGGCAAAATATTGAGATTCGCCATTCATTGGGATTTTTGTAAATTGTTGTCTTTTACTGAAGGCTCCCCCTGAATGATTAAGTATCCATCCCTTAGCTGATGTCTATATTACCTACCTCAAAACCTAAAACTAATCTCTGCCTAATCCAACTGTGACTGAGAAAACAAATTACACAATTGACATTTTGGTCTTGTTACTGAAATAGGTGTTCTCCCATTGGGAGAGGGTTGTGTGTGACATTTAGAGTAGTTTCTCTGTCTGTCATTACTTAAAAAGAACAAACAATACACGAAAATAAAATAACACGGAATCTGAATGAACTGGGGATGTTTGACTGATGCACAGACTTCGGCTACAATCACGTGAGGTCCTCTTAGACACGGAAAACCTCTCTACTTCGAGAATGTGTCATTCGACCAGTAGCCACCACTGAATATTTCATTCCTTGAAGGCGACCAAGAAATCAATTCTGACTCGCCAGGCG
Source organism: Amphiduros pacificus (assembly GCA_949316495.1). NCBI lineage: Eukaryota > Metazoa > Annelida > Polychaeta > Phyllodocida > Hesionidae > Amphiduros > Amphiduros pacificus. The sequence continues at coordinate 47,903,713 of OX439001.1, read as the reverse complement.
CGGAAACTGACAAGGTGAAAATGTCGTCTGCGATGCTAGATTTTGGCGGGAAAAGGTACTAAAGGCCCGAACAAGCCAGCTCGTTAGCTTTCAGACACCATAAGGAATTGACGAGAGTCCCTTTGGGGAATACTGTCCCATATATGGTCAGATTTGTGCATAATTGAATATGTCATTCTGTAATCCACTATGAAACAGGCTCGAAAGCGTGATTCACTCACGGAATAAGCTGCCGCCAAAGATAAGAATTCTAATCATTCAGAGAACGAAATGTATTCTTTTGTGACAGAAAGCCTTGATCTGTCAGTTTTACCTTATCAACCCCACTGTTTCTCAATAGCATTATCTTCATCTGAAACAAGGTGTATCAAATATGTTCGTGTGATATTGTCTATTGTGTGGCCCTCTACAGAGAGGTTGGTGGGCAACGGGTATTATATATGGGGCAGGTGGAAGCAGCGGCAGAGAAGGCGCTTGGTGCCCATATGGCTTCTTTGGCGTCTCAAGGAGATGCCATCGGCAAGTCATCATAAATGCTCTTATACTCTGGCACCAAGCAAATATGGAGACATAGAGATCTGTGAAAGGCTACTGACCCACGATATTTCTGCAGTCCTCAATTTTGCATCAATATCGATTTCGATTAATTATGTTTAGTATTATTACATAGGTCAACACAAATTTCCTATTGTTATTTTTTCAGATTTCCTACAACAACATAGGTTCAAATAACACAAATACAATCTATAAGATTTCAAATAATTGAAAAAAATTTAATTGTAATAAGCACAAAGCTTTGTTCAGAGTAAAATTAAGATCTAGTCTCTACATATATCGATATGACGCCATTTGTCTAGTTTTCTGTTGAATGTGGCAAGAGTTTTTCAAATGTAATCATATTGATTCCGTGTTTTGTTGCAACCACTTCCTGTGATATGTTTGCAAACATGACCAACAAGCCTCGATGAAAACGTTAGGAACATTTCCTAACAGACACGAGTCTTGCATCGCCTTTTGTGACCCACTCTGTAAAAAACGATAATTCATCCTATTGAATGAATCTGGCGGTTTGAGATCCAAACTTCATATTTTCAGACTTCGTAATATGCCAGAAGTCTCATATCATCGCCAGATCGGGTAAAAGCAGAAGCAACTGACGAAAATTTACACCATATTAATGTCACACTTAAACCAACTGTTATAAAACAACCAGTTTGTGCCCTGTTTGGCATTTTCATCATGTTCCAGATTTAATGCCAGGTTTTAGTTGTGCATTCAGTGTGCCTTTTATTTCAGCTGCCTGCATGTGTTAGGAATGGTACCTTGATTGAGCTAGTAATCTTATTTACACCAAGCTACCTGCCGGAAGGCTTAGCTATATCACAAGGTCTTACATTTATATGTCATGTCCTCAATGTATAATGGCCTGAGCTGAAGATAGTGACGCGTTTAATGTCGCCATTGCCTCATTGCTCACCCCTTCTGTCCTTCACCTTCAATTTATATTTTATCATATACCAAATTCCATGATTTTGAATGTGACCAGTGAAGCCAGATAATTTATCACTTTTATACTGATTTGTCTGATATGTCGTTACCTGTCCGATATTAAAGTACCGATATCTGACGTGAATAATTGAGTCGTGGGGCACTAAAATAATCAGTATTTGCTTGATAAAATTTGCTTTAAGGTAACTTAATAACCACGTGCATTCTATCCGATTCTCTTGTCACTACCACCGTAATTCCTGTAGTGATGTCCTCATATTTAGTTAAATATCCACTACCGATGGCCGTTTGATTATATTCTTGCACAAAGCGACGGAGGCTGTTGGGTGCGTTCGGGCCTCAGAGGGTTAATGCAGACGGTCTAGAGTGGATGGAGCAGAGACTGACAACATCTCAGAGCAAGCTAATGTCTGTATTAACCAATCATATGTCCAGTTTAAGACCCTTCACGTGCTTTATTACTGGCTCTACTTGATTCGTGGAGGCCACACACAATGGAACTGCGCAATTAACTCCACTGTGACGTGCGAAATCAGATTGCCACATGAAATAGGTTATGCAGGAACGATTTATCAGGGAGGTTTTATGTTATTTGCACCAATATGCCGGTAGGAGGCAGTCATAATATATAGATATCCATCATATCTGACCACTTGTCATTGCCATCTCACCCATTTTATTTGGACGATAAATCGAAAAGTCAATATTTCCCTACTGAGCCCTGTAGCTTAAAGAAAAAACTCTTGGATCATATCACACGAGGTCTGCTTTTTCATCCAGACAATTCATAATCAAGGATAGATTCCTCTAATGAAAGAGGCAATTTTTTCACATTTTCTTGACCTGACCATTTAGGGTATATTCCATATCTCTGATTATTCCTAGATCTATGACCTTATTGGATCTATACATATCCACATCTCCTATTTAGACTGAGAAGGGTATGGTCCCATCTTTGATGTCCAGTTCTACTTTTTAATCTCCCACTCTGGTTCCACACAAAAGATTTTCCTTTCAAAGTTTGGTATTTTATCTGAAGAGAATTACACGTTATGTGGAATATGCATTTCGCGCATGAGGTAAAAATTTCATCATATTTCATCAAATTCTCTTATTGGAAGATGACAAGAAGGACTTTAAAAAATAACATAATATTGCATATTTTGTCAATCGTAGTAATTAATTGATTATCGTATCAAACAGCTTATGAATATCTTGATAAATCTAAAAATAACTGACTAACTGGCCAAAAATAATTTGACAAGGAAGACATTGAAAAATAATATGAGTAGTAATCAAATATGTGAAAATATATGAAAATTTAGGTAAAGAAAACTATTTAATGTGAAAATCCGTTTGTGTCTTCATACATTTGTTGTCATCATTTTTCCCTTTATATTTTATTCTTATATCTTTAGAGTTTGTTTTTAAGGTTTATTTTCTCAAGTCACATTGTACTTTATGTATCTGAAACTTCAAAAGATTACATGGGGTCAATTTAAAGTTAATTTTAGACCTACCATGTTTAAACTAGTTTTACTCAAATCATTCCAAAATATCCAAAGTCATTCTTCATTTTGCATTTTTTTACTATGCAGTATAATATATACTTTTATAAATTAACCCTTGAAAGATTTTATTACAGATATTATCTAAAAATGAGTTGAGCATGTTGTTTTCCCTCTAATTTTCCTTGAAAATTAATCCAAAATCTATAAATTGCTCTGTAAATTGCTCTGTAAATTGCTCTATAAATTGCTCTGTAAATTGCTCTGTAAATTGCTCTATGAATTGCACAAATGTGCTCGTATTTAAGGATAAGGCACAGTTGATTGGATATTGAAAAATATAGAAAAGCCCGTGGAAATAGATTAATTTTCAATGTCATTTTAAGGTCATTTGAAGATCATTTGAAGGTTAATTCACGGTCACTGGCGATATTTCACAGCCTACATTGGTCCATATTCAGTCATGTGTCATTTGGATATGTTACCCAAATAGAAAAATGTTATTACGTATATGGTTGTCATTTGTACCGATGCTTTCCTAATTATATTGGAAACTAGCTTTATTTGCTTCCGAAGTATCGTTCAAACTTTCAAGTAAGACGTCCAGTCATTGGCTGATAATCATTCAATTAATCCAAACCGGATATCGAATAATACAATATGACGTATGATAAAGGGAAAATACCAATGGAACCAGTGTGGGATAATTAAAAGGTGAGTGGGGCCTGGACGTAAATGCATTGACGCCTATTGTGTTTCCGGCAAAATCATTTCTAATAGCGGAAGCCAAGCTGTGAAAGTACAGAAACATGGTGGTTGTAAGTTAGCTGGAAAATTGCTCAAAAGGACCTAACACTAATGATATCGTCGCAAAAGAATTAAGTTTAAAATATAACACAAAATGGACTGTCATGGTGAAGCTTCTATTATAAAGGCAAATATTGCATCTTATAATGCATGGCTAAACAATAATAGGTGAAGAAATCAATGGCAAAACGAAAAAGAACACCAAATAACGTACAAACAAAATCATTATTCACACGAGAACTATGTTTTATGTGACAACCATAATTTACCAATCCGATGAACAACTTGTCGAAAAAACCGAAAAGACAAAGCACCATTGACATACGTTCAACTGAGAGATTATAGGCTTAAAGCTGTCTGTAGCTGTGCAGTCTTCATAATCCTCTAATCCGTATCCATAACATGATGTTACAATAACTGACATGCCTGGATTATGGGGATCTAATATTGTTATCACTTGGCATTTACATTCCCATTGAACTCTTTTACAAAGTACTTAGTCCACTATTATGGGAAATTGCGGATCTTAAACAAAATAATTTGATGTCAGGGAACGTCTTAAATATTCTCGATCGTCATTTTATTTATAGTTATCAATGCAATTCAGTATATCCGAGGGGATTTGGTGCGGTAGAACCGATGTATAATTCAATTTCTTTTCTTGACCAACGACAGGGCTTTTTGGAACTTGATGTCACATTGCGCCATCTTTGAAGTGTAATCATTCCGCCAATCTGGCCACATCACCTAAATTGTATCAACGTAAATTCATGCGCATAAATTGGTCGTTTTTATGATGTAAAGCGCTAGCCTGGTGTCAAAACAACCCCACTAATGTCTAGATTTTGTGATTTATCGGCAGATATAATCCAAGAATGTACGAAGTCAACTTTAAAAAAATAGCAACGCTTATACTGACCTAACATGACTGCTCACGGAGAATATTAAAGATACGCGCATGGAAATAACTTCACTAGAAAAGATTTGTTCCATATAAAATCGAGGTGAAATGATATTGTACTAGTTGATCCCAGAAAAATATCAGATTTAGTCGATATGTCCTCTGACCAAAGGGTTAAATATTTCTTTTTGGGTTTACTTAAAAATTAGTTTGTTATTTTTCAGTAAAATCATTCATGCCTGCTTAATTGATATATAAGTAAACTAAATGATCCACATAACTTTCAAAATCCATTACATACAAATCACTATTGTTTAAAGGCAAATGACAAGCATTGTCGCCTTATTAGGTCCTGTTTAATCTTATTCCTTCACATTTCTCATCTACAAGATTTCTCTTCACGAGACATGCCGATGCCACCATCAAAATACATTAAAGTAGGTTGAGCATGAGGATTCTGTTACTTCACCCATTATGGATGCCACTAATAGCTTCTGAAACAATATGTCGGCATTATCCATACAACCGAACATCATTGACATTCTATAATGCATGGATAAAGTTAAAGCTTTTATAAATGGATTCTTTCTAAATCTTTTTCATATACCGTAGCAATTTAAAAAATTTTGATTGAAAAGTATACTTCTATATCACATACTTTTACGATGAACGTATCTAAAATATATGGCTTTTTGGGCTAAAAAGCTCTTTCATATTTTGTGAGACCAGTCTGCATTACCTCAGTATTTGTAGATTGATAAAAATAGCTTCAAGGTGTCCTAGGCATGGAAATGCTAGCATAATTCCATATGTAACCTTTTTTCTTAGAGATAAGAAAATCGGCTCAAAGCGACCACATTTATTTCAAGTCATGTTTAAATCTACTTTGTGGTAGCGAAATGCAAGATTGTCCTATAAAGTCTTTTTACAATAATTAGAAAACATTGATTACATACACTTGACTAATACACTCTCAATTAATTGCATTTTCCATTTAAAATTTTGTGGGAGATTAATATGCAATCTAAATGACATATCAGATTTGTTGGGTAGCTGAATATGTTCAGATTTCTTGGCTTAATCTTGTGCTTTTAATCGATCCAATTTTACAACTATGTTTCAGTTTCTAAGCAACAAAAAAGAAGCCATGCCAGTTTAGTAGATGTTTGTCATCTAGCAAAACAAATATTTAGCAATTCCATTATGTCCAACATAAATTTCAATAATATACCGAATTCAGACATTTTAAAAATCTATTTAAAAAGTATTGTCATAAAAATCGATTCCGCTAAGAAAAGGTATCATTAAGATTCATGGACTTTCAACACCAAAAATAAAATCAGTAAAGCACCATCCATCTTTTACGAGGAAGCTGGCAAAATCTTCACACATTACTTTTTACCACCTAACGCCATTCTATTCATCAGAGTCCTTAATAGGAGGCAGAAGGGATAGGCTTAATCCAGATTAATTGAAGCAGCTGTATATTAATCCATTTTAATTATACCAGCTGTATGTTACAGTATTTGGATTAACGCACAAAATAGTGTATTGTGTTGTTCCATTGATTTTATATATTAATAAGTATGGACACAAAACATTTCTGTGGGATCACATGATTTATTGCTTTTTAAACAGTATATATATATATATATATATATATATATATATATATATATTCATATACTGTTTAAAAACATGTAATCATGACATGCTTTCTGTAAGCGAAAACGCGAATATACATGGCTTTGAAAGTAAAGTCTCACTCTCGATAGTTAAAGGTTGAATAGGGTATGGCGGCAAAAAGCACATTTTGTGTTACCGGGAAAGACATTTGTGATGGCTGGACCAAAACTGTGAAATCACCGAAACTAAGATGGTCCAAGATGGTGGAATATTGCATTAAATTCTCTTGAGGGCCTGACAAGTAATGGATAATTGAACTATCATCAAACTATGTTGGACATTGGTGCGGTAAAATATTCATCTTTCTGATGGTTCCTTTTAAAATGTATTGTACAGAATCTTACTCTGCTTATTCATTCTAAATAACCCAATTAGAATGAAATAACCCAATTTATTCTTAATAACCCAATTCTCATCAGAATTATAATAAAAATCAGATCAAAACTAATACAACCATATATCAGAAATAAAATCCTGAAATGTAAATCTTCTCTCAAATTGCCATTCGAAACACTAAATTCATATCTATGTATTTGTATGCAACAGTAATAAACATTATTTAATGAAATTGTGAAAAACAAACCCATTGAACAAAACGTTCTGACCATGATTTACAGCCATATGATAGTTAAATATAATCCAAAGTATAATGCCGAAGGTTGAGTTTACTGTCATTTTTAAATGATTATCAATAAATATAATTGTTTATTAATTACATTGTATGCAATCGTTATTATCAAAAGGTTTGTTAACCCAAATAAGAGTAGTGTATGGACACCATTGGTAAAATCACGTGACTACGTCATCTAACCACTGTATTCCAAATGAAGAATATCACGTGATGGAGCAGACCAATCCCATAATGCCACTTCCCAGATGAGTCAGACAGCCCTCTCTCATTGGACTAAGTCATGTATGGTATTAGCGTGAAAGCTACAACATGACCAGTTGGCAAAATTGGAGTGTTTTCACAAGTTAATTGACCTGCCCAGATCCCAATGCACTGGAGTTCATCTTCTTTGCCATCTATTTGGACATATCCATTGGTTTCAAGCGTGCAATTATACTTAAACCACTTCTATATCATCAGTGTCAATCATGCATTATGAAGTCAATTCGTTATTTCTATTTAGGCATTATGCACTGCAGGTGGAATTCATTGTGGCGTCATTAGTGCAGGTAATAATCATTGTTTCCTATTCTGGCGTCATTAGTGCAAGTCATATTTATTGCCTTCTATATCAGTGTTATTTATTTCACGTCATATTCATTGTTCCTCGATCAAGTGAAATATATTTCCTGGTTATTACATCAACACTTTGTAGTCTACATATATGCCATTAATTCTCTCACATCATTAGAAATGACAGACATAGGCCAACAAATGGTGCAAAACTGAATATGAGTGTATGTGGGCTATTTCGTAAGATATTGCCATTGACAAGTGACCTTTAAATGACCTTGAAAGTAAAAATCTTATTTCCACAGATTTTACACAACATATCAATACCATGTCATTTGTCCCTTACATATATAAGCTCAAAGAATCCCTATTCAACATATCCTTCCCTGAAGAGCAATATTGAAGCAATTAACAGATTTGGGATCAATCTATAAATTAGAGAAAAATAATGATATGCTGAACTTTATGAAATTAAATCTGTTATGTCAGCTTATAATTGGTTAATTAATTAAAGTGAACACGATATCGCTTAAAAACACATTAATACTCAACGTAAATTTCAAACTAAATTGACGAACAATCTAAATTCAATTGAAAATAGTTTAATGGGTTGGGTTAAAAAAAGATGGAAATTGACGGACTTTAAATTGTTCTAGGATGTTTTAGGCAAATACTATAAGTTTACATATTATATATAAAAGCCAAAACGAGCTTTCAAAAATATCGTGAAATTACTCATACAGTACAAAATGTATAATAAAAAAAAAAAATGTTTTAAATCTAGACAAAGATGGATTCAATTCCTGATTTGTCCTGCAAATTTCCGTGTGTTTGATTGTTTTCTACGATATGTGGAAGTTGTTTAAATCGTTTCCTGAATGTGTCACTAAACTGTAGAATGTGTCTTCTTTTGGCACCATTTATGCTGGGTACAAGTGTGACGTTATATGCCCACTGCAATATGAAGTCATTTACTACCAGTTTCATGTTCAATGTCTCCCGTTTCTAGTTATGAACATATAAGCATTGACATATGGAATTCACGAGTTTACGTACCACTGTATCCTGTTCCAGTGTTAATTTTCAACAAATATTAAATGTACGTTGTCATTTAACTTTATATGAAACTTTGTTGACTACAAAATTCTGCTATTTGCCAATAACGATATTTCAGATATATTTCGGCTTGATAAGAACAATGAATGAAATAAATACTAAGATATATTTTCCTTAAAAGAAAGTCACTGGCATGGAAGAGGCCGAATGTGGCGGATGAAGAGGTTGAGGTGTGCTGAAGACCTGGTGAGCATTTGCATATATTTTGATTTGAAGACAAAATCTATTGTGATTATGGTAGCCAAGCTGTGAATGCCATAAAACAAAGATGGTCTTAAGTCGGACGAAAATGCCTCAACATCCCCTTCTGGTCAATGAAGTAGTCAATTCTCAGCCAACTAACAAGAGAAAAAATACTTTGATATCTATCTTGAATATAATCCACTCGTGAGGTCCGTGGTTGTCGGATATGCATTCCTTACACAGGGATCTCTATATATCACATCTTTCTCTTTTCTACATGATCCCATATATTGTCCTCATGCTTAATAGACAATCGTCATCATTGAACTCTTTACTTATCATATCATTGCTTCGGAAAATATAAAAGACCATGACCATGTTAAATATTCATTACAAGTATATGGATTAAATTGTAATAATATGTTTTCCTTTCATTTTCATTTTGAACCAAACCGGAAGTTGTGAGCTTTTAATATATAGAACACCACCTAAATTCCTAAATATACAAACTATGCGATCACAGTCCCAGAAGCTGCTTGTTTTTGTGCATTTATCTGTCTTGTTAAGAAGGCAATTAGAATGTTGGCTAAGTATAAGAGATGAGTGAGCTCTTTCCTATTATGCTTCAGACATTGCTTATATGACGAGTGTATATTGCATATCTCTTGCGATCTGGCAGCTTGTCTGTATTATATCTCAGTGCTGAATTGTGTATTTTGTGTGTTTACACATGCAGACCATCTGGCCGCCACTGTTATGTGTGTTTACATAAGATCTACTCGCACAGAAGGGAACCCTTGCATATATGCGGCATCATAGTGACCTTAACAGAGAACTTCGTGTGCGGAAACATAACTATACAGCAGTCAACCTCTTTCAAAATGAAAATCTCATTATGCCAAATATTATGCTATGGTATCACATGACTGAGAGTGCTCAAATGCTATTTATCAAATATACTGTCTTTGCATACAATGTGCTTTATGGCATTGCCATACAGATATAAATATTTAGAACAATATTCAGTAATTTGTTATATGGATTCTCTTAAAGGCTTCTGGGCATGATATGTTGTTGTGATATTAATCATATCCATAACTGGCTGTAGTTGAAGTAGTGTTAAAAAATAATGGACAATTTTAAGTTTAGTCTAAAAATACTATTGGGTTTTTGTTAAATGTTATTTTCCAATTTAACAAGTGCAAATCATGTCATTTGGGTCTTTTCCAGATATATATTCTAATTGTTCTACTTATCAATATTTTTGATTTATAACTTCAGTCATTTTACTGAAATTGTTGATTGCATATTCTAAGGCAAACCTGACATAGATATCATTAAAACCATCGCCACTTAATATTGTAAAAAAACTATCATATATTGTTTATCGATGTGATGTATATATCAATACATGTATCCTAAAACAACATCTATAATGTTAAGTGTAAAGAACTGCACAATTTTCCAATAGTGTTAAACAGCCAGACCATAATGTGTCATTTTTAATGAACTACTTTCTCCATACCATGCACACAGAAGTCAGCTGTAATTGCAGTAGCGTTAAATCACTCAAACACATGCAGATACCACAACCAAAAAAAGGTTATATATCCGGCAAGCACACCCATAATGTAGTGTTGCAGCATTCTCTCTAGACATTGTCCATATCTCCGGCAGTATTTTTCTCACTCTCTCACCACAGGCAATGCCCTCTCCTAATGAACTTCCTCGCCTACCCCCAACAGAACATATGGGTACCGATTGCAATTTCTACAGACACCATTACTCTCTTTACATGCTTTACCAAACACTTTAGAAGTACTGATTGAAGCGATAATAAATAAGCCCATATATTACCAAACCTGTCTTGTATAGAGATATATGTTATATATAAATATGTTATGTATTGGCGCATACATCCAATATTGGAAATAAACTGGAGTTCCAATGCCCATGCTAAGTGGGAGTTCTGTATGCATATATGAGCAGTATAGAGTTGTCAGGAGAGAAGTGGACTAATGCCAAAGACATGTAGACTTACCATTGACGTGGATATCCTCCCTCACCTTGATGGACACCGTGCCGGACAGTACATCCCCTGGCCGGTAGATCCCTGTTGGATTGCTTAGATTTACATCAAACTTGATGACTTTCCCCATGGCTTTCACTCCCACTCATTCACTGCTATAAGTGTCTTCTCTTTGTCCACCTTTCACTGAGTGGAAGCAGACTTGCCTTGATCCAAGTTTGTTCACTTTCATGCAGACGTCGTCTGGTGTATCAAACGCTTAATTCTGTTTTCACTAACACTCCTTATGTCCTCCTAACGTATTCCCTTAGCGATTCGCGTCGCCTTTTTAATTCATTCAGCTTCCTTGAATCTCATACAACTATGAACATTGCACTTTCCGTCTGGAATCTATCATAATGTGATATGTAAATATAACTATATTAAATAATACCAGATTTTTCAAACAAATAAATTCAAAATCCACCATCAATATTAATATTGATTCACCTGTAATCCTATGTACATAAATATGTGTTTTTTTTCTTTCTACATCATATTTGTTGTAAACCTGTAGTGTTGAATATCCAAAATAATTACATCAGTATGTCCTGGCATGCCTCAAAGTGCAAGCCTCGGCCAATCCCAAAACAGCCAATGAGGAAACAAAAGGTTTCACAGACATAAACCAAATGTTCTTCATGGGTCCAAATACATCTTGGAGATGTTTGCCCCTCCTTCACTATGGGATATTCTGGTACCTTTTATCAGCTCTGTGTTATTTACTGTGTAGGTTTTTGTGTTCTCATCGATTGATGGCAGGCTGCAATTTAGGCCACCTATTGATGTCGTTTGGAGGCTTTATTATAGCGCAGCTTGGCCGTTATTATACCGTGCACAGTTTAAATACAATTCTTTAAGTCCGCCAATCAATCAAAGTCAAATTTCATGTCATATATATTCTGTATAATAGCTTGACTTGTCCAAAGATGCTTCTTTTATTTAAGTTTTCTTTATTTATGGCAACTCAATGCTTTCTTTGCTCGCTCTCTCCGTAGTCCTCCTAAAATTAAAAAATGACAAAGAATAGACCTTAACTGCAACACAGTTTGACCCAGGTTTGAACTGAAAGCCAGATTTATGTGGCTCATTATGGCCATATTATCTAAGTAATTCTGCCCATACACACCAAGCAGTCAGGGAGCAGAAGCTGGAAGGAAGGTCAAGGAATTTGATGAATGGCATATTATATAATGAGCCAGATGTCAACACAATGTAGCATCGTGTGTAGACATGCGTAGAGACAGAGCTAATACTACTTATATGACAAATCAGATTCTGACATGAATGGCAAGTAATGGGATATATAAGTTATAATGACGTGACTTAATGGTCGGCCAAGATATTATGGAGACATTGGTATGCCGCTGTACTTCCGCTTTGCCAATGAATGCCGCCATAGGTTATACGGGCTGCTATGTACCTAATGAGCAGTATTCTTCTCTACTTAACATGACATAAATATATTAATATAGTGTGTGGTCTAAGTAGAGAAAAATGATATCAAAAAGGCTCATTTGAGACCCAATCAAAGTTTGACTATCAATTTTATTTATTTCACGTTGAAAAGCTCCTAATGGATTCTACATAAAATTATTGTAATGTGGAAAGATATGAACTTACAAAAAGCTTTTATGGATGTGACTGGGTCAGCGGTATTTTACATATCGTTTGCAGGTAATGAACGAAGTATAGATTCGGTAAATGATAGCTTGTTGTTTTTGGATATGACAATGCGGGGATGTGTTAATTGTGATTCAAAGATGATTAAAAAATTGCATTTTCTTTGGGTTCATGTTCAATCAGTACTTTTGACAACCACACCTATGACAAGCTTGTATCTATCTGGAAATATAAGAATTTAAACGTATCCTAATATTAAGATGCCCAAATACTTTAAATGGATTAAATAATATTGTTTTTAAATTGTTTTTGAATCAATGAAAAATATAAGAGTGTTTTGTCATCGACCTCCTGCTTACCTATATGGTTACGACAAGGTGAGGTACGTTGATATCTTACCCAGTTGAACTGAGCAGCCTCTTGGTGGAGGCCTGTGGTATGTTGGTGCCCTAGTTTCCCGGCTGAGCAGTACATGAGAAGCGTTGTCACACGCTAGGCCAGTATGTACCTTCAACTACCTCTTAATCATCCAATATAGGCTTTCAATGATGTGGTCCAGGAGAAAACATGTAATGTCACACTGATCCAGCGGCGGACGACCAGAACCTCTGGAGAGGAGTGATGTCAGTCGGCCTACCAGCCCTGACTGGTACTACTACTACGCTGTGAGCAGGGAGACCGGGGCTGGTGTGTAGTGATTGCAGCAGGCACTACTCTGTCAGTAGCGGCTCCACCATCGTGCCAGCCACCACCCGGCATTCACAGACAATTCTCCCGGTCAGTTAGCCAACCATCCCCTGCCATCCCCCATCTCATTTCCGTGAAATGCGAGCTGTGATTTTAGCAATAAAACCATAATTAGGTAACGACCTGGTAGGTTGCGTGTTGTTGAAGATGAATCAATGGCACTTTGGGTAATTAAAAAAAGTGGCACCAGGAGGATACCTCTGCCAACTGCCCAAATTGTGAGCAAGAATGAGTTGTAAAAGCATTCTATTGGATGATATATCCTGAAAAAAACTTAGCGTCTCGCCTCATATGAGGACGACCCTACATTATAATGGACACTGGAGGTGCTGTCTTGTAGTGTGATTCAATCATGTGGCAGGAATACTAGCATTTTTCAGTTGCCATGGTAACACTGGTGTTGTTACCGAGTGTATCGACGTTTTCTTGGCGAGGCGCTAAGGGTAAACTTCACTGGAACTGCCAGTGCGAGAGAAACTCCTATAAAACAAAAACAAAAACCAAAATATATATAAAAGATAGTTTCTTCTGAAAAATGTGAAAAGTTATCATTTTACCGCAATTCGGAATCATGTCCTAATTTATCGAGGCAAGTCATGAATCTGTGCCATTGGCTATTGTGAACATGTCCCTCAGAGAATTCTGTCAAATTGTGACCATGTCCTCAAGAGGCAAAAGTCACCTTCCATCTCCCCATATATAACGGTATGCTCATTCCAAGGAAGACGTGTGGGTGATATATATATCCTTAACACATACCAACGTTATCAATTGTTCAATCTAATTTGACATTTACTGATTCTGTGAGATTTCTCAATGGATTCATCCCAGACAAGCATGGGATGAGCTCTCCCCAGTGGAAGGTTAAAATCAATACATGGTGAATATCCTGAGATCAGTTGCCTCGCACATTTCCAACCACTTATTTTCTTAAATTCTAATTTTTAAAAGCTGTGCATGAATTTTGGAATGCAGTTAAATTTAGAAATGTTTATTTATTTCTTTAAACCCTTTATCAAAAATGGCATTATCATCTCTCATTTTAGCAGTGAGAAATTAACACTGCCGACAGTGGGAGCGGAACCCACCACCTCCCGTCCATTACTCTACTCTACCAAATGTAAGAAATATTTTAATAAGGATTTATGATATTGAGAAAAATCATTATGTACTTTTATTGGTATGCATACATACAAATGGTATTAATATTTCTATGAAGTAACTGAACGTTCAAAACTTTTTGGGACCCTTTTATGAAGAAAGGAAAATTAATTATTCGGGATGGGGGGGATATTGAAAAGTTGAAAAAAAAATCAGCGATACCATTTGATTGGTATAAATCTATATACCTTTTAGTTTTTTTTAGTCTCGCTTTGATCACACACACACATATATATTTATGTATGTGTGTATGTATATATTTGTCACCATGATATACACCTCACAAGTGTGGCAGGTATTTGGCGACCACCAAGCTGGCAGCACGGTTTTTCTAGTCCTCATGGCCACGAAAACGGTCAGCAACCGCCAATAACGCGATATGAAAACCACCGAAAACCTTCAATTTAAGTGCTTTTTGACTTATTACGGCTGTCATTTGATACCTTTTATTAATTGTTCAGGGAGAATTGTGGGTATTTCTGGAATTGGAAAATCATATCTATGTTTAAATTTGAAGTGTTACGTGAAAATCTACCAATTTTGGGATTTTTCTGAATAACAAACCACGAGTTCTGAACTAAGAACCACGAACTACAGAGCACGAACTGCGTACCACAAAAAAATTCCCACACATTATATTTCTACTGTTTCATGCAGTGTGGAGGGTTTGGGTAGTTTCCTAAATGTGATTGTTATTTTGTAGATATTTCAAAAATGCAGAAATATAAACTTATATTGTGGAACTGTATTGGGGTTCCAGTTCCTATGTTAGCTTGCATATATTTATTCGTCTGTTCCCTTACTTTTCTGAGTTCTTCATTTAAACTCATGGGAGGTAAGAACATTTAATTCTCGCTATCTGCTCTCCCACATTTTTAGCTGGTCCATGGAAAAATGACAAAATTGGCACTAGAGAGCGGTGCATGACGGGAAAGATGTTGCATTGTAAACTTCCGCATTGCTTCAAGATGGGAGGGAAATTTCAGACTGACATTGTACATTGACATGCCAATGTCAGCGCTAGAGCGTGTTTGTTGTGTAATCTTTTAGGTATATTGAGTATAAGTATATTGCAATCTACCTAATTTATGTCAACATTACGGAGGCAAAACTGAGGAAAACAATGATGGAAAGATGAAAGGCAGAGGCAACAATGCCCCAAACAGGGATACATGTCATGATTTAAGACCGAAAAAAACGAGTGTGTGTCTTCATAAGATGTATCTATTTCTCATACAACATTTATTAGAACTCATTTTTTATTATTGTCTGGCATATCTAAGTTGGAAACTTATTTTTAATAATTTAAATAAATTTTGAATTCATCCTTTTTTCAAAGCCATTTTTCCCTTTCATACAGACTTTCATACAACTATATTTTAATCATTTATTCTCAAATTCTTCTTTTTTTCAACCAGATTTGTGTTTCATACGCTATTTCATACAACATCTTGATTTTTTCAAAGCCATTTTTCTCTTTCATACAGACTTTCATACAACTATATTTTAATCATATATTCTCAAATTCTTCTTTTTTCAGAGCAAGATTTGTGTTTCATACGCTATTTCATACAATATCTTGATTTTTTCAAAGCCATTTTTCCCTTTCATACAGACTTTCATACAACTATATTTTAATCATTTATTCTCAAATTCCTCTTTTTTCAACCAGATTTGTGTTTCATACGCTATTTCATACAACATCTTGATTTTTTCAAAGCCATTTTTCTCTTTCATACAGACTTTCATACAACTATATTTTAATCATATATTCTCAAATTCTTCTTTTTTCAGAGCAAGATTTGTGTTTCATACGCTATTTCATACAACATCTTGATTTTTTCAAAGCCATTTTTCTCTTTCATACAGTCTTTCATACAACTATATTTTAATCATTTATTCTCAAATTCTTCTTTTTTTCAACCCGATTTGTGTTTCATACGCTATTTCATACAACATCTTGATTTTTTTCAAAGCCATTTTTCCCTTTCATACAGTCTTTCATACAACTATATTTTAATCATTTATTCTCAAATTCTTCTTTTTTCAGAACAAGATTTGTGTTTCATACGCTATTTCATACAACATCTTAATTTATCAAAGCCATTTTTCTCTTTCATACAGACTTTCATACAACTATATTTTAATCATATATTCTCAAATTCTTCTTTTTTCAGAGCAAGATTTGTGTTTCATACGCTATTTCATACAACATCTTGATTTTTTCAAAGCCATTTTTCTCTTTCATACAGTCTTTCATACAACTATATTTTAATCATTTATTCTCAAATTCATCTTTTTTCAAAACCAGATTTGTGTTTCATACACTCTTTCATACAATATCGTGATTTTTTCAAAGCCATTTTTCTCTTTCATACAGACTTTCATACAACTATATTTTAATCATATATTCTCAAATTCTTCTTTTTTCAGAGCAAGATTTGTGTTTCATACGCTATTTCATACAACATCTTTTTTTTTCAAAGCCATTTTTCTCTTTTATACAGTCTTTCATACAACTATATTTTAATCATTTATTCTCAAATTCATCTTTTTTCAAAACCAGATTTGTGTTTCATACACTCTTACATACAATATCGTGATTTTTTCAAAGCCATTTTTCTCTTTCATACAGACTTTCATACAACTATATTTTAATCATATATTCTCAAATTCTTCTTTTTTTCAGAGCAAGATTTGTGTTTCATACGCTATTTCATACAACATCTTGATTTTTTCAAAGCCATTTTTCCCTTTCATACAGTCTTTCATACAACTATATTTTAATCATTTATTCTCAAATTCTTCTTTTTTCAGAACAAGATTTGTGTTTCATACGCTATTTCATACATCTTGATTTTTTCAAAGCCATTTTTCCCTTTCATACAGACTTTCATACAACTATATTTTAATCATTTATTCTCAAATTCTTCTTTTTTCAAAACCAGATTTGTGTTTCATACACTCTTTCATACAATATCGTGATTTTTTCAAAGCCATTTTTCTCTTTCATACAGACTTTCATACAACTATATTTTAATCATTTATTCTCAAATTCTTCTTTTTTCAGAACAAGATTTGTGTTTCATACGCTATTTCATACATCTTGATTTTTTCAAAGCCATTTTTCCCTTTCATACAGACTTTCATACAACTATATTTTAATCATTTATTCTCAAATTCTTCTTTTTTCAAAACCAGATTTGTGTTTCATACACTCTTTCATACAATATCGTGATTTTTTCAAAGCCATTTTTCTCTTTCATACAGACTTTCATACAACTATATTTTAATCATTTATTCTCAAATTCTTCTTTTTTCAGAGCAAGATTTGTGTTTCATACGCTATTTCATACAATATCGTGATTTTTTTCAAAGCCATTTTTCCCTTTCATACAGACTTTCATACAACTATATTTTAATCATTTATTCTCAAATTCTTCTTTTTTCAGAGCAAGATTTGTGTTTCATACGCTCTTTCATACGACATCATCATTTTTCAAAGCGATTTTTCCCTTTCATACAGTCTTTCATACAACTATATTTTAATCATTTATTCTCAAATTCTTCTTTTTTCAGAACAAGATTTGTGTTTCATACGCTATTTCATACATCTTGATTTTTTCAAAGCCATTTTTCCCTTTCATACAGACTTTCATACAACTATATTTTAATCATTTATTCTCAAATTCTTCTTTTTTCAAAACCAGATTTGTGTTTCATACACTCTTTCATACAATATCGTGATTTTTTCAAAGCCATTTTTCTCTTTCATACAGACTTTCATACAACTATATTTTAATCATTTATTCTCAAATTCTTCTTTTTTCAGAGCAAGATTTGTGTTTCATACGCTATTTCATACGACATCATCATTTTTCAAAGCGATTTTTCCCTTTCATACAGTCTTTCATACAACTATATTTGATTATTTTGAAAAAAATTGACTATTTTGAAAAAATTTGATCATTTTGAAAAAATTTGATCATTTTGAAAAAATTTGATCATTTTGAAAAAAATTGATCATTTTGAAAAAATTAGATCATTTTGAAAAAAATCTGATTATTTTGAAAAAAATCTGATTATTTTGAAAAAAATTGATTATTTTGAAAAAAATTGATTATTTTGAAAAAAATTGATTATTTTGAAAAAAATTGATTATTTTGAAAAATTTGATTATTTTGAAGTTGTTTTCCTCAGCTGTACCTTTGGAATGGTGATATATATTATGCAGATTGCAATATACTTGTAAATGTGAATCTGAAATTTCCCTCCCATCTTGAAGAAAGGTGGGAGGAAGTTTACGATGCAATTTCTTTTCTGTCATGCACTGCTCTCAATCCCATTTCTTCAAATTTCTCAAATCTTATGCTCAAAACGGACATTGTTTGGTAGCAGCACTGTATGAATTTATTATTATTGTTATCTACAAATTTGTCAAAATTCTAAAAATTTCTTGAAATTTATTAAATTTCTTCAAATTTCTCCGAATTTCCAAAATTTCTCCAAATTTCTAAAAATTTCTCCAAATTTCTAAAATTTCTCCAAATTTCTAAAATTTCTCAAAATTTCTCCAAATTTCTCAAATTTCTCCAAATTTCTCCAAATTTCTCAAATTTGTCCAAATTTCTCAAATTTCTTCAAATTTCTTCAAATTTCTTCAAATTTCTTCAAATTTCTCCAAATTTCTCCAAATTTCTCAAATTTCTCCAAATTTCTCAAATTTCTCCAAATTTCTCAAATTTCTCCAAATTTCTCAAATTTCTCCAAATTTCTCCAAATTTCTCCAAATTTCTTCAAATTTCTCAAATTTCTCCAAATTTCTAAAATTTCTCCAAATTTCTAAAATTTCTTCATATTTCTAAAATTTCTTCAAATTTCTAAAATTTCTTCAAATTTCTAAAATTTCTTCAAATTTCTTCAAATTTCTTCAAATTTCTAAAATTTCTTCAAATTTCTTCAAATTTCTAAAAATTTCTAAAAATTTATCAAATTTCTAAAAATCTATCAAATTTCTAAAAATTTATCAAATTTCTAAAAATTTATCAAATTTCTAAAAATTTATCAAATTAATAAGAAATTCGAGAAGTTTGAAGAAATTCGAGAAGTTTGAAGAAATTCGAGAAGTTTGAAGAAATTCGAGAAGTTTGAAGAAATTCGAGAAGTTTGAAGAAATTCGAGAAGTTTGAAGAAATTCGAGAAGTTTGAAGAAATTCGAGAAGTTTGAAGAAATTCGAGAATTTCTTCAAAATTGCCAAATTTCTTCAAAATTATCAAACAGGGAGAGGGTCACATAGTGTTGTGGGAGGGACATTTCTATAATAAGGGAGAGGGCCACAGGGTGGTGAGGGAGGGATAGTCCAGTAATAAGGTAGAGGGTCACATTGTGGTGAGGGACAAACGGTTCAGTGATGAGGGAGAGGGCTACATTAATAATAATAATAATAATAATAATAATAATAACACTTATATAGCGCTGATATCAGACAAGTCTGTTCATAGCGCTGTATTCAGGACATGTTTCCTGAAAAGATGTGTTTTCAATCTACTCTTAAAAAGCGTGACCGAGGTGCAGGTCCTAATATCATTAGGGAGAGAGTTCCATAGTTTTGGGCCGACAAATGAAAAGGCTCTGTCACCCACGGTTTTAAGTCGAGTTTTAGGAACTGATAGGTAAGTCCCATCATTGGATCTCAGGCATCTGTCACCTTGTTTCACTAGGAGTAGATCACGCAGGTAAGGCGGTGCCTTACCATTTAGGGCCTTCCAGGTCATCAGCAGGATTTTAAAATCAATCCTGGCATGCACAGGTAGCCAGTGTAGTTCTCTCAGTTTTTCTGATATGTGATCAAATTTCCTGATTTTACCTACAACTCTGGCTGCAGAGTTCTGTACATATTGCAATTTCTTGATATCAGATTTAGGAAGACCTGCCAGGAGGCCATTTCCATAGTCCAGAGTGGATGTAACAAAGGCATGGGTTAACGTTACAGCGGTTTTCTCGTCTAGACATTGTCTAATAGCCGCCAGATTTCGAATGTGATAGTAGCCCTTTTTGCACATTTTGTTAATTTGTGCCTTCATGTCCATCTTGGAGTCAAGAGTGATGCCCAGGTCGACTACTGACTCACTGGGGGTGATATCCGAGTCCCCTACTCTGATAGTATTAGGGAGGTTGCTGCAGGTAGCAGTATTGCGCCTGTCAGTACAGATGAGCATCTCAGTCTTTCCATCATTTATCTTCATCTTATTTGATATGAGGAAATCTCTGACCTCCCTAACACATTCCTCCAGTCTGCATCTACTGATGTCAGTGTGATGAGGAGAGGTATGGTCAATGGGGATGTAAATTTGAGTGTCATCCGCGTAGATATGGTAGCTGAGCCCATATTTGGTTAGGATATCAGCCAGAGGCGTCATGTATATGGTAAAAAGTATCGGGCCCAGGACAGACCCCTGGGGTACACCATATGTTATGGGTAAGAGTGGGGATCTGTGAGTCCCAACCTTCACGCATTGCCGCCTATTGCTGAGATATGACCTTATCCAGGAGAGAGCTTGACCAGTCACCTTGCAGCGATTTTCCAGCCTATCAAAAAGGATCTGGTGGTCAATGGTGTCAAAAGCCGCAGAGAGGTCTAATAATAGCAGTATTACTGACTTCCTATCATCCAGATTACACAGGATGTCATTTTGCACCTTAAGTAGCGCTGTCTCAGTGCTATGATATTTCTTGTATGCCGATTGAAATTTGTCAGTAAGGCCATTTCTTACAAGGTGAGGTACTAATTGGTCTGCTACCGCCCTCTCTGTTAGTTTAGATATATATGTTAGGTTGGAAACAGGTCTGTAATTCTTCTCAACCAATTCCAGACCCAGTTTCTTCAACAAGGGCGTGATGATGGCAACCTTCATATTATCTGACACTGATGCATCCATCAGTGATTTATTGATGATGGAGGTAATTATTGGTAGGAGGTCATCCATGAGGTCAATTAAAAGCCATGTAGGAATGGGGTCCAGTTCACATGACTTTTTTGCTGATCTCTTGACAAGTTTGCCGACGTCCTGTATGGACAAGGGGAGAAACCTCTCAAAACATGCTGCACCAGGTACGTTTCCATCATTTTTCATGGTGCCACCTGGTGACAGATTCGGGCCGGGAGCCTTATCCATGTCCAATCTTATTCTTTCTTTTTCACAACAAGAAATAAATGGCCGGTAGTAGCCCCTTGTTTGTGTGTCAACAACCACCGTCGGAACAAGTCCGAAAATCACTGTAATTTGAAATATGCTGCTGATGGGTCTGAAGGTAATTCTAGACACCAGGAGTAACAAGTTTTATGAATACAGAGGGTATAAGGTATCAGACCAAGCACTCGACACTGGCAGCAAAGAGTGGATACTCGTGAGCGCGGTGCCTCGCAAAGACAACATAGTATGATCCCGCCCTCGCGAGCGGTTTTCCAACCAAAACTGCCGTCAGAGCTTGCAATAAGTCTGGTATCAGATAGACCTCTGTATAGGCCGGGTTCTCTGCGAGAAAGTGTGGCGATAGACTAGCAATAGACTCCAGAAAATCGACCAAGAAGGACGATTTTATCGGAGCTCAGATGAAAGCCGCCATTCCACTCTCAACGCATGCGCAGAACTCCAACTACATTGTGGTGAGGGACAGTTCAATAATAAGAGAGAGGACAAAATTAGAGAAGTTTGAAGAAATTTGACACTTGGGAAGAAATTTGACAATTGGGAAGAAATTTGACAATTGGGAAGAAATTTAGAAGAAATTTGAGAACTTTTGAAGAAATTTGAGAAATTTTGAAGAAATTTGAGAAATTTTGAAGAAATTTGAGAAATTTTGAAGAAATTTGAGAAATTTTGAAGAAATTTGAGAAATTTTGAAGAAATTTGAGAAATTTTGAAAACATTTGAGAAATTTTGAAGAACTGTTGAAGAACTTTTGAAGAACTTTTGAAGAAATTGAAGAAATTTGAGATATTTTGAAGAAATTTGAGATATTTTGAAGAAATTTGTCAAAGTTATCAAATTTCTTCAAATTTATCAAATTTCTTCAAATTTCTTCAAATTTCTTCAAATTGATCAAATTTCTACATAATCATAAAATTTCTTTTAATTTGTCGCATTTCTTCAAATTTGTCGCATTACTTCAAATTTGTCGCATTTCTTCAAATTTATCAAATTTCTTCAAATTTATCAAATTTCTTCAAATTTCTTCAAATTTATCAAATTTCTTCAAATTTATCAAATTTCTTCAATTTTCTTCAAATTTCTTCAAATTAATAAGAAATTTGAGAAGTTTGAAGAAATTCGAGAAATTTCTCGAATTTCTTCAAAATTGTCAAATTTCTTCAAAATTGCCAAATTTCTTCAAAATTGCCAAATTTCTTCAAAATTGCCAAATTTCTTCAAAATTGCCAAATTTCTTCAAAATTGCCAAATTTCTTCAAAATTATCAAACAGGGAGAGGGTCACAGAGTGGTGAGGGAGGGACATTTCTATAATAAGGGAGAGGGTCACAGGGTGGTGAGGGACAGTTGAATAATAAGAGAGAGGACAACATTAGAGAAGTTTGAAGAAATTTGACACTTGGGAAGACATTTGACACTTGGGAAGAAATTTTAAGAAATTTTGAAGAAATTTTGAAGAAATTTGAGAAATTTTGAAGAAATTTGAGAAATTTTGAAGAAATTTGAGAAATTTTTAAGAAATTTGAGAAATTTTTAAGAAATTTGAGAAATTTTTAAGAAATTTGAGAAATTTTTAAGAAATTTGAGAAATTTTTAAGAACTTTTGAAGAACTTTTGAAGAACTTTTGAAGAAATTGAAGAAATTTGAGATATTTTGAAGAAATTTGAGATATTTTGAAGAAATTTGAGATATTTTGAAGAAATTTGTCAAATTTATCAAATTTCTACATAATTATAAAATTTCTTTTAATTTGTCGCATTTCTTCAAATTTGTCGCATTACTTCAAATTTGTTGCATTACTTCAAATTTGTCGCATTACTTCAAATTTGTCCCATTTCTTCAAATTTATCAAATTTCTTCAAATTTATCAAATTTCTTCAAATTTCTTCAAATTTATCAAATTTCTTCAAATTTATAAAATTTCTTCAAATTTATAAAATTTCTTCAAATTTATCAAATTTCTTCAAATTTATCGAATTTCTTCAAATTTCTTCAAATTTCTTCAAATTAATAAGAAATTTGAGAAGTTTGAAGAAATTCGAGAAATTTGAAGAAATTCGAGAATTTCTTCAAAATTGTCAAATTTCTTCAAAATTGCCAAATTTCTTCAAAATTGCCAAATTTCTTCAAAATTGCCAAATTTCTTCAAAATTGCCAAACAGGGAGAGGGTCACATAGTGTTGTTGGATGGACATTTCTATAATAAGGGAGAGGGTCACATTGTGGTGAGGGACAAACAGTTCAGCGATAAGGGAGAGGGCTACATTGTGGTGAGGGACAGTTCAACAATAAGAGAGAGGGCAACATTAGAGAAGTTTGAAGAAATTTGACAATTTGGAATAAATTTGACAATTTGGAATAAATTTGACAATTTGGAATAAATTTGACAATTTGGAAGAAATTTGACAATTTGGAAGAAATTTGACAATTTGGAAGAAATTGGAAGAAATTTGACAATTTGGAAGAAATTTGACAATTTGGAAGAAATTTGACAATTTGGAAGAAATTTGACAATTTGGAAGAAATTTAACATTTTTGGAAGAAATTTAAGAGATACTTTCTTGTCAAATAAATTCAATAAATTATATGATTAGATAATCATAGATGTGCAAATACATTGAAATTCATAGACAAACAATATATATATCAGTAACCATGGAAACACAAAGCCATATTTAAAACTCATCTTGAAACCCCCATAGAATATGATCATTTATTGCAATTAGCCAAAATTAGCCAAAAATGGCTTTGAAAAAATCATGATGTCGTATGAAAGAGCGTATGAAACACAAATCTTGCTCTGAAAAAAGAAGAATTTGAGAATAAATGATTAAAATATAGTTGTATGAAAGTCTGTATGAAAGAGAAAAATGGCTTTGAAAAAATCACGATGTCGTATGAAAGAGCGTATGAAACACAAATCTTGCTCTGAAAAAAGAAGAATTTGAGAATAAATGATTAAAAT
This sequence comes from Amphiduros pacificus, assembly GCA_949316495.1. Lineage (NCBI taxonomy): Eukaryota > Metazoa > Annelida > Polychaeta > Phyllodocida > Hesionidae > Amphiduros > Amphiduros pacificus. Next base: position 47,879,044 of record OX439001.1, on the reverse strand, counting down.
ATAGTTGTATGAAAGTCTGTATGAAAGGGAAAAATGGCTTTGAAAAAATCAAGATGTTGTATGAAATAGCGTATGAAACACAAATCTTGCTCTGAAAAAAGAAGAATTTGAGAATAAATGATTAAAATATAGTTGTATAAAAGACTGTATGAAAGGGAAAAATGGCTTTGAAAAAATCAAGATGTTGTATGAAATAGCGTATGAAACACAAATCTGGTTGAAAAAAAGAAGAATTTGAGAATAAATGATTAAAATATAGTTGTATGAAAGTCTGTATGAAAGAGAAAAATGGCTTTGAAAAAATCACGATGTCGTATGAAAGAGCGTATGAAACACAAATCTTGCTCTGAAAAAAGAAGAATTTGAGAATAAATGATTAAAATATAGTTGTATGAAAGTCTGTATGAAAGGGAAAAATGGCTTTGAAAAAAATCACGATATTGTATGAAATAGCGTATGAAACACAAATCGGGTTGAAAAAAAGAAGAATTTGAGAATAAATGATTAAAATATAGTTGTATGAAAGTCTGTATGAAAGGGAAAAATGGCTTTGAAAAAAATCACGATATTGTATGAAATAGCGTATGAAACACAAATCGGGTTGAAAAAAAGAAGAATTTGAGAATAAATGATTAAAATATAGTTGTATGAAAGACTGTATGAAAGAGAAAAATGGCTTTGAAAAAATCACGATGTCGTATGAAAGAGCGTATGAAACACAAATCTTGCTCTGAAAAAAGAAGAATTTGAGAATAAATGATTAAAATATAGTTGTATGAAAGTCTGTATGAAAGAGAAAAATGGCTTTGAAAAAATCACGATGTCGTATGAAAGAGCGTATGAAACACAAATCTTGCTCTGAAAAAAGAAGAATTTGAGAATAAATGATTAAAATATAGTTGTATGAAAGTCTGTATGAAAGGGAAAAATGGCTTTGAAAAAATCATGATGTCGTATGAAAGAGCGTATGAAACACAAATCTTGCTCTGAAAAAAGAAGAATTTGAGAATAAATGATTAAAATATAGTTGTATGAAAGTCTGTATGAAAGGGGAAAATAGCTTTGAAAAAATCAGAAATGTAAAGACATTTGAAGTGTTCATGTGATAGACCACTGAGAAACTGCACACGCGTATGAGAATGTCAGGAGTACACACACACCCATTTTTTTCGGTCTTATATCCTGACTCAAATGCAAACAGGCTGTTGCCGCTGTTCCCGGATGTGCCGTGTGCAAAGAATTGGGTCAAATACGATCACAGCGCTCTGAGAATGCAGCATATATGGGAGAGCAGATAGGGAAAATTGGTTTTCATAAAAAAATGATAATTTACAAGCTTCAATTTGAGCTTATTGTGAAATTAGTGTGAGGTTAGTTTTGTCACTATTCTTAAATTATATTTATTCAAGGCAACTTTTTAATTCATTCATTTCTCCTTAAAATGTGGCCATAAGGATAAAGACCTGTCACCTCTTGTATTAAGAAGGATCACCCTCTCGTCATTTCACTTAAACAAAGGTGAAAAATGAGTGACACATACTTTAAGTTTGACCATTAACGCTGCTCTATTTCAATGCAACATACTAAAAGATTAGATCTAGTTAATGTCCAATGGATAATGTAGCTTATGTCTTAGAAATGTAAAGTCACAGAACACTTATCATGTGTCTATCCCCTCAGCTCTGGAATCCGGTGTAGGTCTCTTCTGTTGTCTTCAGTTGGCATGGGGTTTGTGTGCACTTTCATTTTATCATGGGTTAAAACTGACCAAATGTGGTAAACCAAGCACAATAGAGGGGATGGTATTTCAAAAGCAAATAGTAGTATTCTACATATCAGGTCACATGACCTTTATTAGCCAGGTGACCTCATAAATATGATTTATGACACCAGGCAAATGTATCCTCCTGCACTGTGTTGCAACAATAAATTTAATGTAAAAGGAAAATACCAAACTTTGAAAAGGAAATCTTTGATATGGAAGCAACGTGAGAGATTAAAAAGTTGAATATCGGTTTACTCATCAATAATGATAAATATGATAATTATGATAATGATAAAAATGATAATAAATTATATGAATAGGAATGATTAAATGTACATAACCACGATGTGTTCAACATCACCCTGCCTCTCATAGATACGCCCAAGTCCCACACTTTGGTGGCTCATGATAAAATAGCCACGGTCATAGGATATTTTATTAGCCCAGTCTTGCATTATAATGAGCCCACATGTTGCTATCAAAACAGATGATATAATTTATCTTGACATGCCTGCCTCAGACACATAACAACCTTTTCCCAACGCAGTCCTGGTACATACTCCAGAAAAATAGTCTCTGTAAGAAACTTAGGACAATGTAATCTAATTTATGTGGATATTTTGAATAGAATTTGGAAAGGATACACCACAATCTCATCTCTTCGGTTCTTTCTACAAGTACCTTTAGTTTGACCGAGAATAGGCTTGATTTCATGTAATTTATTAAAATGTTTTGATCCCAGCATATTTGCCATTTAGAATGCAAAAACAGTAATGTCTTTTTTAAACTCTGTATATGGAAATAAGCATATTTATTGGGTGTTTGTCCAATGCTGCTTGGCAGCTTGGTCAGCAGCCTCATTTCCTTGGATACCAATGTGACTGGGATCCAATAAGAACGATTTTTTTTATTTTCCTCAGCACAGAGTCTGTGATGGCGTTCTAGCATATTAAGGTGTTTGGTCTGTGTTTGTAATCGGTAATACATTATAATTTATTCCATAATTTATTCCATAATTTAGACAGTAAAATACATGTATGATGTGTTATATCCAGTGCAATGTAGAATATGGTATAACCATCAGTTTTTGTAAACTGGTAGCAACATGGACCATTATTTATTAATTTGTTAATTGTATTATATATTGTTACTACAACTGATTATTTTGTTATGTTAACTTCTTCTCAAGACTCATAAAAATATTGCTCCCAATTCAAGTGCTTGTTTTGCCTCATGGGCAGCTAGCCTACACTCTACTTCCAAGGAACAGTCCAAAAATAAATTTCGAGAGCCCATGGAGAGATATATTGATGTTAATGAACCTGCAGCAGCATGTAAATATGCAGTAGAATCCAAAGGCACAAACTATTGGTATTTACAAAATCCCCTCGCACCATCCTTTCGCACCAGTATTGTCTGCCACCCAAAGGATAGTTGTGAGTATTAAAGTCACCAACTAACATATATGGTTGTGCCAGCTGGGTTATTATGTTATTCAAATATTTTATATTAATCGGTTCAATATATATATATACTGAACACATTGTTTAAGTATTGTGTAATACTTTAAATATATTAAACACTTTGTTAAAGTATTGTGAAAGGTTACTCTGATTGCAGAAACTAGTATTTAATGTAAATTTACTTTGAGATGTACAAGATTTAATAAAATATTCTCTGCCATGTGCTTAATCAATTGTAGCTAACTTTGTTATGAGGTACATATTCCTATCTTAACCAATGCATTATATTTGTTGGCACATAACTCCAGTTCTGGTCTGTTTGCCATCCTTTCTTGGGATTTATTATTACTTTTTATTTTTTTGCGTCCCTAAATTTAGTGGTTACCAAAGTTATGAGCCATTTGTACTCACTATATAGTTAAGGATCTTTGCGTTTGCTTGCTAATGATTTTGTTATGTATCTCTCAGTCATTAATTGTCTACTTTCACCACATATCAAAGGATTTTCTGGACCCTTTACTCTTTTATGCATCATTGGTGCAAATCTATCTGCGGCTTCATTGAATAGCGTGATGAAGGTATCTAGCATATCTTGGGGATCATTAAATGATTCTACAATTATCCATGGGATATTTTGCAAAATCGATGATATTTAATAAAGGTGTTAGGGTCATTATGTTTATAATTCCAAACCCATATGCTTTTAGACTGGTTTTTTTAGGCAATTGGGCTTTTCTCGCGAATACCAACAGGTATTACACCTGACTGTGCTACATTTTCGGTGTGGCATGCATATATCAAGTCAATACATGTATTTGAGTGTTCAGTCACTCTGGTTGGTTCATTAATCAGTTGGAAAAGATTGTGTTCCTGTGTATTGTCTATTTGACAGGAGATAGTCTGTAAACATATTACTATTTATTTCACCAAGCAGGTAAATCTCCTTATTTCCATTTGTAACTTTTCCAATTGTGTTTCTTTCAGAGTTCATCATAAAATGCAGTGGTGCCATCTGGTGGTCTATAAACACTGCCAACTAAGAAGGGTTTGGTTTTGGGCAAGAATATTTCAGCCCATACAAGTTCCCGTTTATTCATCAAATTGAGGCAGTGCACACCTATGGCATAACCATGGTTCAACAGAATTCATAATTTGTAGATAATCTGTTTCTTTCAAGCCAGTGCACTTAACGTGATATTTAGATTAAAACCTTTTCCTTGGTCTTTGATTTCTCTTTTTCAAATTTATGTACAGGTGTATTGCTATTTGTACTAAATGATGCAGAGGGAGTTTGTGAAGAGGTTTTAGTGGATGCAACTTTTGCTAGAGGTATGACTGGGGTAGTGGATGCAGGCATCTTAGTAATTGCACCTGAACATTTCAAGGCATTTGTAAATAAGGAATAATTGTTTTCATTGATTGGCCATGTAATGTCTGTCTGAATTGCTATTGATTTGATATAAGATTGTCTTCTTCATGATCTCAAGCTAAGCTTTCAATGATACAATTATAAAGCACTTTAATACAAAATAAAAGTTTTCCCCATTGACAGCACCAAAGTATTTCCATTCACAACAGGTGGTACCTGGGACTCCATGATTATAGGTCACAGTTTGCAGAATGCAAGAATATTTTGTTAAGTTTTGCGACGTTCAATTATAAACACCAGTTGATCCCTTTTACTTTACATGGCTGCATGGTGGCGAGGAAGAGTCACAAACTAATTTTGTGAATATTTATATATCGTTATTTATATCCAGTTTTTCCAGATATTAGCATGTAATTACCATACAGCTGTGCCAAAGGTTGGCTGCTGTAAATACACAATGCCTCAATCGCACATGCTATACAAATTCCCACTCTTTTATAAGAGATGGTTGTTGACAGCATATTATTGAAGAACTCTGTTTATTGCAAATACATAGCATTTCATATACAGAAAAAAATCATGCACAAAGTCACGACTTAGGCCTCCTGTTGAACCCTAAACAACCGACCACTCAGCCCAAATGTGAAACAAGGAGAAAGGAAACACCTGAATAAGGTATGTATGATTTGACTAAGTTGCAGCCCCAAGGCCCTCACAGCATAACTAAGGTTCATTAGGGAATGTAACAGTCAAATGCAGGAGTCACCAGATGCGCAATATCAGTACGTTCCGTCAAAAGTTGTATTCATTTCATTGATGTTTGTTCCCCTTATATCGTCATTGCTGCGTGAAGGAAAATACAAAAGGATTTTTTTTAATAAACTCTTTATTGGTACATGATTTTCATATTTGTATGTTTGAAGATATTGAATTATACATCATAGGTAGATTTCTCTTGAGACAAACCAACTGGTTATGATGGTTTAAATGATTATAGATAAATCTGGAGAGGACCATTCCCACAATGAGACACACGCAGATCAGGACGAGGTTTATGCGAGTCATGGTCACAGTTTTTCTACAGACACTGACTACAAACCCCGCCAACCTATCTGAAACAAACATAAACTTCGGCAGTAATATTTGATTTGACATGCATCAAATGAATTTGTGATCCGTTTTCACAAAACGTGAGTGTTGACAATCTAAAACATGTATAAAAGCATGATGTTATGTGATTGTAAATATATAACATTTATCGAATACGTTTTAGCAAAATCATTGAAATTTAGGACATGTATTAGATATATAGCATGGTGACATGACGCAAAGTCGGAAACGAAACATGATACAAGCAAGATAATGTGTCCATGCTTCAATTTGATTTGAAGAATCCTTTTTCTCCAAACAGGGTCACCCTACATTGAGCCTCAACTGAGGTAAAAAAACATCACGTGCAGCTGATGGTCGAAATTGATCTCTGCTATTTTTAATTATAAAGAGATGGGAAAACCAAGAACTCTACCCCTCTACAGCTATAATCAAAATTAATTTTCCCCCAACTATATCAAAAAATGATCCAAAAAAGACAGCATTCTGTTTACTTACCTACAAGTATATTACTGGCCATATCTTCAAAGGATATCGTATTCTCAACTGGGAATTGTGAATCATAGGCTTGCAATCTCATTGGTCCATATGGTTTATGGGTGTTATCATATCTTTTAAGCGAAGGGTTTGATAGTGACATGATATAATTGTTTATTATTTGGGATTGCTCATGGATATCTGCATTTGAATTAGAAAATGTCGCCTGGCGCCCATCTCGTGCCATGTTTTCTTCTGAAAGTTTTACTATAGCGCTGGGAATATTGTCCCTGCTTAGAAATATAAACTTTGAAGTCGATGATAATCCAGGTTGACCAGGACGCCCAGCCGGACCTATGGGGCCTGCTAAACCTTGAGGACCTACCCTTCCATCAAAGCCTGTAATTCCAGGCCGACCTCGCCTACCCATAGGACCTTCGGGTCCAGCTGCACCTTTTTCTCCTTTGGGACCAGAGCTCCCTGCCGGTCCAGCTTCTCCATTGAGTGGAGATGGATTAGGTCCTCCAGTACCGGGATTGCCTCCCGTGGCAGGGGGGCCACCTGTTCCTGGTGGTGCTCCTGTACCTTGAGGTCCTTCTGTACCAGGAGGGCCTGCCAGACCAAGTGGACCTCCTGTTCCTGGTGTTCCTGTTCCTGGAGGGCCTCCTAGTCCTGGCGGACCCGGAACTGCAAATAAGTGTTCTCATTAAAATGTTAAAATTATAACAAATTATCAAGATCAGTCATACTTCTTAAAATAATCGGAAATGCTGTGATGCTTTATTTATAGGCATACAGTTAGTATAATTATCTTAAATAGTCACTCATTACAAAGGATAACATATAAGTATAAAATGTTGATGGTTGTTAATTGTATTTGTATATTCTTTACTCAACCATATTAAAAACCTTTTATATTGTTCCTTTGTAGGAAGTCAAGAAGTCGTTTTATTACAGAATCACCTGGATTCATATAGATTAGTACAGGACAACGGTATGATCATACCTTATTCTGCAATTACAATCGGTACCACTGAGATAAAGTAGTCCTGCTATGGAGGATACAAATAGCTCTCCCACCTCTGATTTTTAAATCGTAGTCGATGTCATGGGAAGAAACCGTATTCAATAAGAATCTTATTTAACCATATGAATAACGTGTTCTCGGTGTGAGTACAACACATAGAGTGACACCCCATATATACATATTTGTGTGTATGTATGTATGTATGTATGTATGTATGTATGTATGTATGTATGTATGTATGTATGTATGTATGTATGTATGTATGTATGTATGTATGTATGTATGTATGTATGTATGTATGTATGTATGTATGTATGTATGTATGTATGTATGTGTGTGTGTGTGTGTGTGTGTGTATGTATGTATGTATGTATGTATGTATGTATGTATGTATGTATGTATGTATGTATGTATGTATGTATGTATGTATGTATGTATGTATGTGTGTATGTGTGTGTGTGTGTGTGTGTGTGTTTGTATAATAACAATGCTTTTCAAGCATCCTGAGATGCTATTTCTTTGAAAGAAAGTTTCGTGGCCATCATGTTTTGGATCTGTGTGACGTAAAGGAAATGTTACCTCTTATCTTAAGAGAGCTGTTGTGGTCTATTCATTCATTGTCACTGGGAGTCGATGCTTTACTCTTTAGTTTCGACAAATGACTGGGGACCTTTATTTTGCATTATCACCTTGACATGATAATGAAACCCACAGCCTTGATAACCAGTCATGGAACACTGGCTGCAATGGTTAACAACTCCACTTTTTTGACCATGCAGCCTATCCAAAGTACTCCACCAAATGGGATTCAAACGTTCATGAGACAGACTTCTCACGTCCTGTCCTCGGAGCGGGCGTCAACCCATGAGAAATTGTAACACGAATTCAATCTCAGCATGGTCGGGAATCAAACCCACACCCTTTGGATCATTATAGAAGAAACATGCTTGGGTAATACACTGTTTAGTACGGGTAATACACTGCATCTATTGATTCCAAATGTTCTTTAAATGGATATTCTCACTTCTTGGGTTTCATCACTATTGGTCCACCTCTTGTCAAGTACACATAGCATATAGAGAAAAAGATTCAGTGTTCTCATCTTCAGAAGAATAAAACAGAGTTATGGGTGTAATAAACTACAGTTAGCTTATTGAAATAAAATGACATGTCAATTTGATACTTTTGAGCCGGGCTTGCATGTCTACATGCCTAAGTTTGTCCATGCATGAGAGATTTCAACACACCAGGTGGCAACACCACGCACTGCCCGTTCAATTTTACTCACGACTCCAGTGGAACTCAACTTCAGAAAAACTCAATTTCCAGCAACTAACGATCAAATAATTATGAACCAGACTGCGGATTTCATACCAGTGGATTTCGTTCCAGTGGATTTCGTACTAGTAGGTTTCATGTCTATTTTGACGATAAACATGGGTCTAATTGGATATTTGCCATGACGCCTTTCAGACGTGACGGCGATTGGGCAAAACACTATTCGCCTCCAGAGTCAAGTATTTTCTCTTATGGAAAAAACCCACATGAGGTGAAGTGAGTATCGCAGCCACCCAGTTAGGAGGGAACAGGATACTGACCTACACTTGAATTTACACTTCTCGAAGGGATCTATCAACTCTCAAGAGATTATGTCAGTTTTCTAAAGATAATAATAATAATAATGATAATGAAATTTATGTATGGCAAATTAAATATCACGCAAATTAAATAGGGTTTATAGAAGCATTACAGCAAAGGTTGCTATCATTCATACATCAATTAACATAATATTTATAGCAAAAGTTGTTGGGAACTGTGCTGCCAGCATACGTTAAGGAAATATACTGCATAAGATGTGTCAAGTCCCGATCTGTAGGGTGGAGCATATCATAATGATACCAGTGGTAGATGACAGCCTTCAAGTCTTTGGATGCTTATCTTCAAGCAAGCAGAGATAATGAGACCTCTACATAAACTACTGGAGTGGTTATCCATTATCATTGTTTTCATTTGTCAAATATGAAACCAATAAAATATGTTCCAATATGAGGGCACACAAAGAGAAATAAATGTTATTATGGAAGGCGCAATGAAAAATACATGTAATGTGCAGTACCCTTTGTAACCACTGAAGTGGACAGCAAGGGTGTAAGGCCTATGCCTCTAGACGAAATCAAAAGAGTCCCAATCTGAAGGTACCCCATTGTTAGCAACCCAGGTGCAGGAGATCACTGGTTAAGTTTGTTGACCTATCTCGTTTCAATTAGCACAGAAATATATATAGGGGGAATATGATGGGCAAAAACCTTTGATCACAAGATTCAGGGTATAGATATTAATATTATATAAGAATAAAATGCTTAAAATCTGATGTTATGAATTTCAAAGCATTCGTCACGACATAGCATAACATAAAATATGATATATTTTAAGTGTGGATTGCACTTACTTGGCGGCAAAGTTGATGTCCTCGAATGTGTCTTTAGTATAAACACTGAAAAAGATACTATTTTTTATAAAAAGAAGAGTGTTCATTAAAAACAGAGTAATATTCTAAAAAGAAGGTATTCTGTGAAATATTAGTGACACATTTGTTTACATGATTCAGGATTCCATTGTTATCTCAATTTCTGAATTCACACCTCAAATGATATTTTAAAACACATGTGATACTCAACTACAATGCAGAATCAAAATATATTGTCAATGCTCGATACATTTAATATTACCAATTCTTTGTGGCAAATATATTTTTTACTTTGCTTTATTCTGTATCGATCACAGAAAAATATTGTTTGATGTCGCCAGCGTAGACGTAGGTTTTAAAGAATAATTTACGATGTTTCATTTGATGTTTGATATTTGACGTTGTTTTTCAAACTGTACCAACAGGTTCCTATATACCCTTTTGGGTTTTTGGGATTTAGGTCAAACATTTATATAAAAGGATATATATATAAAGCCTCTATAAAACGGATATAATTTTTCCCATGACAGACAAAATGTTATGACCATCTGTTGGCTTCGTAGTACTGTGGCAGTGTCCATAAGTCTCTTTAGAATCTAATAAAACGTATAAGCATTGATTAGGGGCCAAATTACCAGAAATGGTTTTAATGTGCCCAAACTCATTAATTTAGAAGTCAAATTCTGGGAGAGTTTTCTCTCGAATTGTATATATTTCACATGACACACAAACGTTTGGCACTGTCTTTTAGACTTTTAAATGGTTCCCATTTCGTCAACATGGCTCTCATCACAACATTCCGAAAGTCAAATGGAATATTCTGTTTTTACTTTGATAAGGTATTTAGTTCGAAATAATTCATTATTCCATCCATCCCAAATGATAAAAAAAACTCATATTTTGTCCTATTGTCAAATACACCGATGATCGCACACAGATGTATATATTATCCCAGCTCTATTCTTTTTTTCAAAGGTGTTCTTCAGTTTTAAATATCTCCATGAATTTTATTTAGTTTTTCCTATCCAGTCCTGATGGCCAGAAAAAATATAGAAGAACCACATTTTCAAACATGCCGCTGATCCCATACAAATCGGAAATAGGTATCCAGCCTCATTTTTTAAAATGTAAAATTAAAACTGATATTTTTCCAATTATTGAACACGCTGCTGATCTTCTGGATACACATATTTATCAATTATATTTCACCTTAACTAACTTGTAAACTATAAGTGCCTCTTAAATCGTGTGGATACTGCCACAATATTACATACCAAAAAAATTCTAAATAATTTCGTTTATCATAGGAAGACAGGAATATTCGTTTTAAAAAGGGATATGTATCCTTCATTTGAGTGCTTTACCTAATTCTAAAAAAGGGTATATGATATTGACTTGTTCGTACCTATTGAAAAAAAACGTGTTAGGACCTTTAGAGGTTTTGATGTAATATTCGACCAACTTAACATATGCTTACGGCTACCATGTTCTTTAACCTGGCTACAGCTGTCAAATGGTTTTGACGCTAACATGATAATTGTCAATTCATTTGCCGCCATGTCCTATCAAATCTAATAATCCCCAACACATCATGAAACGTCAAATATCAAATATTCAATAAGAAATGAACTTCATGCTCAATATATTTCTTTGTGTTTTGCCCGACAATATACCGATGTTTAAGATAAGAGTTCTTTGGATACATCTATATTCCATTTTTATTTCTACACACCAATGATCACAACTATTTGGCTACCTGACAAAATATACATTTATTCACCTTGCTTTTTTATTTATTTACAGTATAATCTACATTTAAATCGAATTTTTAGTCAAATAGAATGAAAAATAAATTAACTTACATGAAAATGTTATCAGTATTGAACGCGAAAGATGCATGTAAAGATCCATTTTGTATATTGGTTATGAAGTCGATTTCACATGGACTATTTCCTCTTTAATCGGTAAAATAATGATGAAGAAATGATGACAATCGACATTGTACACTGAAAAAATATTTGGGCCGTGGAACGTGTTTCATTTGAATTATAAAATACCATTGATAGCCTGTCGGCCAGATATAACAAAGGCAAATTTACACAATGATTACTCGTCATCAACACTTTGTCCTACATTGACAAATATGGGATAGACATTACCTGCAGATATTTTCAGGTACATTGCATGCATGGACGAATGAATCATTCTTGCGAGATTAATATATCTTGCAAACAGTTTCTCTTTACTACGTGGTCGAAATCTCATTTTGTTTATGACTGTGGCAAATACAAAACAATTTTATTTTCAAAACTTTATAAATATCAATTTCATGGGAAGAAAGATTCTCTCAAGGATTCAAGATTTGAAAAACACGTATCTGCTGTCTTTATCAAGTGCTTGTGTATCTATCTGGACACCTGTTTTGCCTCAGTGTGCCTTAATGCTCAAAAATATCTGATATATAAACCGTAACAGACAAATTAAGTTTCTAAAATATTTTTATTAAATTTCCAACTACACATATATCTATACAAAATTGGCTAAATAATAAGAAACGCTCAGCCTAACAATAGCAAGGGACCAAAACACCCAAAAACTAGTAAGTATAGATTTACTTTAATATAGAAGCATGAGGGGAAATATTATAAAGATAATCGACCACAGACATACAGATAGAATGAAACTCCATGAAAACGAAAATTAGCATCTAACAATACTTGTACAATAAATATTAGAAAATATATTAATCTGAAAATTCACTTCTCCGAGTTCTATATCTAAAATCGAAAAATTCAGATCATTCAACAAGTTTCACTCTAAATATATAGATCATATACGTGGGTAATGAGTGTGTGGATAATTAGTTACTTATGCTATAAATATGTGTAGTTTATATTTCAAACAGACGGTTTCCATGTATATCCATAAACTAATATTTAGGGCTGGATTATTAATCAAGAAGGGGGCAGAGGAAATTCATTATTTTCCTCTTTGTTTTCCTGCTTACACTATTGTTCTCCATGCCCTTATAGCAGCATAGCCATTTAGTTTAACTAACATTTAGTTTAACTTGAAAGTAACGTTGGGAATAGACCCACCACCAACTGTTCAACCAATACAGAGATTTATTGCCAGTAACTACTTGCAACATTGGGATTCGACCCACCACCCCCTGTCCACCACTCAACTAATGCAGGGATTTATTGGCCAGGTAAGGAGTTATGGACGGATAGAAAATGAAATAATGTGTTTCCCTTGGACGGAAGAAAAGAAAACAATGTATGCATCTTTCAACGCTGAGATTTAGAGAAACAATGTGTCAGTCATGACTTAATAATTGTAATGATGTATACATTATGGATGAAAACAATTGGACGGATGAAAGGTAAAATAAATAGATTTTGGACGGTGGAATTAAAAAAAAATATGTGTATTTTGGACAATCGAGAATCATTTGCATTATGAATAATGAGACGAATATCATCATTAAAAAACTTGATTGTTATAAAAAAAAAACCAAAAAATATATTTTAGTGAATTGGGGTTAGTTAGGTAGAAAGCTTACTTATTCCTTACTAATAGTGTAATGTAGTCTAGATTACCGGGTATTTATAATGTAAAATAAAATCTTACACAGCAGCACGATCAGGTTATACTTACTTCAATACAGGATAGCATCATATAAAGTATAGCATTATCTCTATCAATCCTATCTCTTCTGTGTAAGTATTGTGTAATCAAGATATTGTGTTGAAAAAATGTTTGGAAAATAGCATCTGTATAGCTAGCTGTATGCGTATCTGAGCAATAGCTGAACTCCTATTTGTTAGTGATTATCAACAAATTGTGAGATCTTGACCTAACTTATTTCTAAATCTCAAAGTTACACCAATAAATATCAAAACAATTAATCCGAAAATGGATAGATTTGTCACAGCCATTACTGATGTCTCCTTTGATGTCTTTTTAACCCACGTGGTCCAGTCCTCTGAAAAAAAATATGCTCCGTTATCTGATGATAATAAATCAATTGATATAGAAATTAATTGATGCGAACCTCAAATTGATGTAAATCTGAATGAGTTACCTTTGAATGTCACATTGTTGGCAATATCGTGATCCCCGACCGTGAAATAATCTACATCCTTGACGAGTGGTTGAGCAATTACTTGAAATGAATGACTTTTAGCCAATCTTTTTAAGTCATTAGTTCCCAAAATACTTTGATCAGATTTTTTTCTTGATTTGAGAATGGCTGATCTTTGGTCAATTCTGCCTGTTCGTTCCTCGATTGGTCCAATTAAAATATTTTGTATAGCGTTTCTTCTGGTAATATCTATAACGGTTGATGGAAGCTGGTCTCTTGAAACACGAACGAATTGTGACTGGGCTGGTATTCCAGGTAGGCCTGCGCGCCCGCTAGGGCCTGGTACACCAGGCAAGCCCTGTCTTCCTCGACGTCCATTATAACCATGAATTCCAGGATAACCTCGGTACCCAAGCCGACCACTTGGACCTTTAGGCCCCCGCATTCCATTGGGGCCAGCCAGGCCCTGGGGTCCACCGGTTCCCGTGAGCTGCATTCCGGGAGGTCCTCCCGTGCCAGGCGGCCCTGTACCAGGTGGGCCGCCTGTTCCGTGCGCTGCACTTGCTGTGCCCATTGGACCTTCGTTTCCTGGGGGACCTCCTGTACCCATTGGACCTCCTGTACCCGGGGAGCCTGTACCTGGTGGCCCTCCGGTACCAGGTGGGCCATCCACTGTTCAGAAGGAAATAAAATTGTATTCTTAATCAGTCTTTTATTATTGATATGTTTACAAACAAAAAACACATAAGAATGATTTATCTAATTCAAAGTAAGGCCATTTCACAACGGACAAGAACGGTTGTGGTAGGTTATAATATTGACCAGACATACGTTAAACTGGCACACACATAAGAGTCATAACGAAAAGTAATTTGATAGAATATTTCGCTATGATTTGCGGAAAGACAACATACATACTTTGAGAAATAATATTTATAGCATTAGCTGTTAACATATTTGCACTTGTATAAGTTATAATATTAGATGTGAAACGTTTAATGATCCGGTGGATTTGGTTTTCATTGTGGTGTGCAAGAGTCACAATATTCGCAGATGATGGAGGGCAGTCAGAAGCATGTTGAACACTACCCTGTGCGGAAGGCAGTAAGTAAATGGGAATTTTCAAGATATTGATTTCATACACCAAAACAGCATCAACATTTAAATGTCTTAATTCAGTATTTTCAAACTCCCACATTTACTTGTGTGCCAAAATGGCATTTAATTTTTACAGTTATATAAGTTTGAATATTCCAATTTAGTCATACCTTTTGAGATCACCTTATTTATTTGTTTATTTAAATTCAGTCTGGAATATATGGAGTGTATTCATAAAAAATAAATATAGGAATGTGAGAAAACCACCAAACTTAATCAGGTCACCAACCAGACCAGCATGCAGAAAAAATATAATTATATTATAATAATATTTTAAAAAGCTGTTATTCATCATAGGAAAGTAGCATAATCAAACCCAGCTACCAATGAAATGTAATGAATATTAATATATTATGTAATGGCTTATCGCCGAGGATGTAGGATTTACCTGGCGCTAGTGTTGTAGTTTGTGCAGACAACCTATGGCAAACTGCAAGTGTAAACATTCTTAATATTAATGTCTAAATATTAAATATTTGTTTGAAAAAAAAAATCGGTGCCAAGCTGGGAATGCTGTAAAATTAAGCTTCGTTTTGAGAATGAATCTATGCTGCTTGCAAACATATGTTCCAATTCGAATTAGTGATTCTTTTTTTTCCAAACAATGAAAGTGGTTTAAAAATTCAACACATGACAGTAGTATGACAGATGTTGAAAAAGTCTTCAGAACCATTATTAAATATGGACTATATTATTGTTCGTTATATGGGAGGTTCCTCATAGATTGTCAATCATCTTAGTATTACAGCATTCCCAGCTTGGCACCCATTATCATATTCAAATTTGAAAAAAAGTGCTGAATGTGCTCCCAGCACAATATTCAAATCGACGGTGCTTCTCTTCCAAGATAGAAATTTTGTCTTATAGACATTAACGCAAAGAATGAAGGTATCAAGTTTTGTTTTTGTATCAAACTTATGTCAGTCATTTCGTGAAGAGACCTGCTTGTAGCAGATAGTGCTGCCTTAATGAACTGCCATGTTGCAGGTCCTTGACATGACAACCCATGCAGTCACATATCTGTAAGGACAACAAGACGCACGAAACGAGGCACAAATCCAATTTCAAAACCTAAGTGATAAGATTATTTGTTTGTTTGTGGTTTCAACATTGTTTCAGTTATTTCGTGATAAGACCTAGTTGTAGCAGATATAGTGCTGCCTCACTGAATTGTCATGTCGCAGGTCCTTGACATGACAACCCACCTGGTCAGATTTACAAGGACAACGGGTTAACCCTTTAGGCGCGGGCCCCAGCTCATGTGGGAAATTGAATCATGAGTTCAATCTCGGCATGGCCGGGATCAAACCCACGACCTTTGGATCACCAATCACTAATAAGCTGGCGCTCTAACCAACTGCGCCACGGCCCGGGCCCCGATAAAGATGCATGTATGTATTTATTTCTAACCCCCAAAATGGAGAGAAATATACATTATACAATAAAATAAAACATATAAACTTTAAAATCAATCTTATCAGATTAGAGATCAGGTAGTACAAACTTTTACACTCACTTTACACATAAGAAAGTTTCATATAATAAAATCATAATGAAGCAAATTACATAATAATATCCTTCTTTGTTTCATACATTGTATGAATGTGTTTTGCCAGATGATATTGAGCACTTTCCGTGCAACTATTCTGTAACAAAGCTATTCTGGATTCATCTAGAAAGATGGTGGAACAGATGATTTGGTATAAGTAAGGTAATTCTAACTCAAAAACATGTTATATTTGGCATTTATTATGACCTAAGTCATTTTGCTAACATAAAGTATAATTATATTTTGCTGGGAAAATATAATTTATACATACAGAAGCATTGTGAACTAGAGATATGCTTCTTTGGATTTCTGGGTACTTTAAAACAAAACCTTCAGACAGAAGAATGTGTGCATAAACACAATAACACACCACATATTTAAACAAAGATGGTCAAAAATATATGCAAAAATGTAACATCATCTCATCAATATCATATTCATCATTCATCTCTACTGATAATCACAATCTCACTGTACTTTGTATACAAAACTGAATAAATAAAAAAGAGAGAAAAAAAGGACAATGGGTTAGCCCTTTCGGCACGGACCTCAGCTCTGTTATCGTGAATTCAATCTCAGCATGGCCGGTAATTAAACCCATGACCTTTAGATCACCACAGAGAACTGGTGCTAATCAGCCTGTGCTCTTGTATACTTGTGTTTCTGTGGCCTGTATCAAATACAACCTCACCCCATCAACCCCATGTGTAATTAAGTCAAAGTGTGTCTCATCTCTTTGTGGGCCACTGGCCCTGGCCCAGTTGGTTAGAGTGCCAGCTTATTAGCATCAGTTCCTCTGTCAGGGGCTCACCACCAATATTTTGGGGATTTTCACATTTCATGTTTGTAATTGGCCTCTTCTGAAAGGAGACCTTTTAAAATGATTTTACAAATTAACTGGCAAAAATAATCTGATATTCATTTTTGTTGTCTTTCACCAGGTACCGGGAAATTATTTTGCCAGCCAGCTAGTTTGTCATAAAATCTGCCAGCTGTTTAATCATAGTTAGATGAGAATTGTGCCAACTTTATCTTTTTTACCAGCTGGCAGATACTAACCAGTTTGTCATGGCACTTTGCAAAGCCCAATACCTGGTGATCCCATGGGTTTTTTGGTTTATGTTATTTCTAGACATTTTTGGGACATATTTTAAATTTAAAAGAATATTATAGATTACTATATTTACTAAAATGAATTTGACTGAACAACAGCCTTCTCTCTAAAATTCAATGTAAAGATCCAAGACAAGGGAGTTATTTTGATTTATTTTAGAATTTTGGCAAACTTGAAAACAATGGTGAAGCAATGCTGAGACCAAGAAAAACATTTTTTTCTTGCAAGCCATGTGTTTGATGATAAAATGAAAGGAATGAGTTATCACTGAAATATGATGGACAGTGCTTGGTGTTCTTGGAAACAGTGGATTTTAAGTATTTTCATGATGAATATAGGGATAGTGTTCAACTAGCCTTTATTTTTCATTGTGAGGCCTTCATTTATCCTTTTTCAGGCACATTTAGTACAAGACATTTAACAGGCAAACTATCAGCTTGTGAAGAATTAAAAATAAAAATGAAGCCATATATCAGCAACAATATTATGCAAGTGCTTCAGTGTTAAGCATTACATAATATTATGTACAGATTTTCTGTGAAAAAAAAATTAATCTCCAATATTTTTTAAATATGTTACATTGATCTATTTTCTACAAATGAGATTTTACCAGCTAGATATGTCCATCGATTTATCACCATGAACATATTTTACCTGGAAGATAAGAAGATTTTTTGGCAAAATTTCCCAGCTAGCTGCTGAGTAGTAACTTTACTTGCCAGCTAGGGCACATATGGGTGAATATCAGATATTTCACATATCAGATAGATGGTGGGCCCCTGCTCTGTGGTGATCCAAAGGTCGTGGGTTTGATCCACGGCCATGCCGAGATTGAACTCACTATACAATTTCCCATATGATCTGAGGCCCGTGCCAGAAAGGTTAACCCGGTAAATTTATGACTGGGTGGACTGTCATCTCAAGAGCCTGCGACATGACAATTCAGTGAGGCAGCACTATATCTGCTACAAGTAGGTCTCATCACGAAATGACTGAAATAATGTAAAAAGTGATGTAGAACCACAAACACATCTCTTTGCCCTTCACTATACGGTAAGTCATAAGCATAGCTTGTGATTCATATCCCTCATTACTTTTTTTGCATAGTGACACTTGTCAGTGAAAGGTTGATGGTGGGTTCTTTCATTAAATTCACTCTTAAGGCTCTCGAATCTACCCTACAAAGCACTTGATCCCAAGTTAAAACCTGATGTAGATGAATTTCGATTGGTGTGTATATTTGTTTGTGGTTTTACATCACTTTCAGCATTATTTCTGCCATAGTGCTGCCTGGCTGAATTGTCATGTCGCAGCTCCTTCCATTGGATTGGAAGATATAGTGGTGAGCAAGCAAGTATTTATGAATCTGGGAATTCCAAATTTCGAATAACCTCAAATACAGGGGCAATGACGGCAGAGGCAGTGAGAAGACTGAACGATATGACGAAAGTGTTCTCCAATCACCCATCGGCAAAGCCCAGATAGGTGATCTGGAGGGGTTTGTCGAACGTCCATGGTATCTACCAACTCCAACCAAAGAAAAGTTTGGTGGAGTTGATTGAGCTCTAGTGAAGTAAAAAGTCGCCAGCTGCAAAAACTGTGGTAAACCCGTTTAAACGTCAAAATTGAACCCGTTTCAACTGCCGTTAAAACGGGTTTGATTCAATTTTTGCAGCTGGCGATTATTATCAAGTATTTATATTTTCCTTATTTAATGTTATCCAAAGAATAATCAAGCTTTTTTATGAGATTTTAGACATAATCATACATAAAATATGAATTATCACTAAGACAGTTGGGTATTTAAAAAATCACATCTAAACGAGATTTTACATGAAAAGCAAAAATCTCAGACCTCTCCAGATCACCTATCTGGGCTTTGCCGATGGGTAATAGGAGAACACTAATATGACGAGTATCTCGAATCATGAGATTATAAACATTCACATAGAGTTTCCTGAGTTCCTCTTGCAAAGTCCCTTTAGAAAACTGATTTTATATACAAGGAGTTAATTTAGATTAGTCGATTACCTATGTTATGATGTTCAAATTCATTTTTCCAAAACTGAGCAAAGTGAGTACCCTCCTACTCTCCATAGCAGATCTTTACCTCGCTCTGCAAGTAAACTACATATTTAACACTTTGAGTGCTCAGAGGTCACACCCAGTACAAGCAGCCAGTTGACAATGAGTAAAATATTTTGTCACATGTATAAACACAGCCAATAATTGTTATGGTTAGAAAGTGAGTACAACATCAAATGCATCTGCTGGTATTGACACATCTAAGCGGCCGGTCATTTGACTATCAAGGGGGTATGTTTATTTTTCCTTGGGTTACGATACCTCTTTTTATTCTAAGAAAGCTAAGATATTTTTTGAGGAAAAAAACCATAACCCCCTGATAGTCAAATTACCAGCCCCAAAGTAACAATCAACAGCGTGTGTGGGTGTGGCAGCTTGTTTTGGTCTGAAAGAGGGCGGGCATTGAGTGTGTGCATGTGCACAGCCCACCAACTGGGCACCTGTCTGTGAAATATGAAAAGGCCCTGCAGAACAAGTAGGGACATTTTCGTGTCTATTGGGGCAGAGGTAGTATGTGACCCTCCCTCGCCATGCAGAGCAGTACCCTCTCTCTCATCGATTCACAGGATCGATTACAAGACATCAGTATTCATCAAGACATCAGTATTCATAAAAATCAAGCTGTTGAGGGATTGGTTAAAGAATATAAACAGATTTGTTTTGTACTGGCCGTTTTATACTCTGCGTTACAGAGGTAGCATTCAATTTCTACCTCTGCAGTCATTGTCCTATATTGCATACCATTCTAAAATTGGAATTCCCCAAGTTACAAATGCTTGCCTTGCTCACAAAAATATCATAAAATTTGAATTCACCAACATCAGGTCATGAGATGTATACCTTTATACCTTTGGTGGTAGAGACCGATAAGATAAATAAGTCCTGCTATGGAGGGCAGCACTGACTCTTCAATTTTTGGGTCAGACACCTTATTAAAGTTAATATCCTGTTGATTGGCTTATGTGTAGGATAAGGTATGGCCACATGATCACTACGCAGTTTCACTTGACGATTATACCAGTAATGAATGTAACCAGGGCATGAATGTACATTTCATGGCTATCACATTGTGTAATCGATTTTGAACAAACAAAGCTACACATGTATATGTATATACACTTGGGTTTCAAAACTAAATCAAATTATGAATCAAGCAGTCATGATATTTCTGTTGCAAAATTGTCATGTATTGTGTCAGTCTTTCATTCAATATTTTCAGAGATTTTCTTTAGAAATTATGGAAATCTACATCTTGAATTACTGGCCTCTAGCTTGCATAATAGGCAATTGCCGATCTCCATGTTGTTTTTTTGTCCTCCATTTAAAAGTGCACACCGGAACTGTACAACATTGCCGTAACCAAAACTGTACAACTCCCCCATATTTAATCATTGATTGTAGAGATTGGCAGGGGGCCTATGGGCATGTCTCATTTCATGTCTGCAGTGAGGTTTGAGGCCATCTATAAACCAAATCTGTTGTACAAGCAAAACGTGATATAAAGTACGGCAATACTAATTTGTGATTGGCTAGAGAAAATAGGCCTTATTTTAAAACTTGATGATATTTTGGTGAGCAAAGCAAGTAATTATAACTTTGGTAATTCCAAATTTCTAAAAGTATCAAAAACAGGGCAAAAGTACCAGGTAAATACCACCGGTAGTGCAGAGTACAAAGTGAGATATAATCAGTGAAATAAGTTGTAGATTTTGTTTGTTTGGGTTTTTACATCACTTTCAACATATTTCAGTCATTTCGTGATGAGACCTACTTGTAGCAGATATAGTGCTGCCTCACTGAATTGTCATGTCGCAGGTCCTTAATTGACATGACAACCCAACCGGTCACAGATTTACAAGGACAACGGTCTAACCCTTTAGGCACGGGCCTCAGCTCATGTGTGAAATTGTATCATGAATTCAATCTCGGCACGGCCGGGGATCGAACCCACGACCTTTGGATCACCACAGAGGAACTGGTGCTAATAAGCTGGCGCTCTAACCAACTGTGCCACGGCCCGTGGCCTGTTGTGGTTGGGTCTATATGATGTGAGTTGTTGATGACCTTGCACGAACTGACTACAACCTTAGCAAAAATAGTCGATTTCATAGACAATTCATAGACAAAAGAAATCCCTTGGAAGTGCATCACATCACAACTAAATATAGATTTAACCAACATTCAGTTCTACTGATGATATCATGGTAATCAAGTCTTAAAAATTAAACGTCAACCTTTTCATAATCTAATGTACAAAATGTTTGCATGATAACAGTGTATTATGCTTGTCATGAAAATGTTTGTCATGTGTCTTAAGTATATGTTGAGATGCCTATTACATTCGCCTTTTATTGCACTAATTTTACCCATATATGAGAAAAGCTTATGCTCAGATCAGAAAACAGGAAGCGATTCTTGATGCGAACTAATATATACATCAGTGAGCACGAAATATAAGCTGATAATTTCATATATATGGGTAGGATATTAGCAACGGATTTGTCACCATCTAAATTATGTTCTTCTAACTTCAACTGTCACAATATGTAGTTGATTCTTTTGGAATTATATATGTCAGGTGAAACGTGTCAATGACAGTATCAAATCAGAGTAAACTGAATTAAATGTTTTCTTATGAATGGGAATGCTCGATACTATAGTATCATTTGATTTAGATAACTATCTCGTTTTTGTCAAGGCTTGTTCCACTTGTGTGAAAACGGAAATAGCAAAAGTGTGTTCAATTTGTTACAAATCAACAAAAAGATAAAAGATTAGATAAGACGAAATTAAACAGAATATATATTCCTGCAATATTAAACGAGAACAACTTACCAAACAATATTATGTATATGAGCTGATACATCTTTATAATACTGCACATGTTTGGACCATCGGTCATTCAACTAAAATCTTCAATGTATGATGTCAATTTGTATGTATTCTTTTTGATAATCCATGAGTAAGTGGTGCACAATCAACATTACGTTCGACCCGCATGTTTAAAGGCTAAATTCATTTAAGTTTGGGTGGGCCAAAGGAATGAAATACGGGACCTTAGATTTAAGCCATAAATGTTTGAATATGTGCAGTCTGTGGCTAACATACAAATCGCGACGGATCAGAGCAAAGAATATTTGTATAATTATGAGACCCCTTGAGGCTTATTGCTCGCCAGTCATCCTGATTGTTATACTATCGTGCTTGATAGTTTCTAAAACATTTATCAAATTTAACATACACTTACAATATATGTTAAAAAACAAACAGCCATTGATCTAATAATAAATCATAATGTTTAGAAAATGGTCGTTTTTTTGTTATAAGCAGTCAAAAAAGTTATGCTTTTTGGCTATTTACGCTCGCTCTTTAAACATTAACTGAATCTATAATACAATGATGACAAAGGCAATTTACCTCACGGCTCTGACACATAAAAATCATAATAATCACGACAGTAACTTTGAAGTATTAGTTGCATGGCAGGTTATGTGCTGAGAACAGTTACATCCAAACTTTGGCCCGCTTCTTATTTGATATTTCCCTGTGGATGCAAGGATTATAGAGTAGCCCCGCTGCTATAGAGGAGCCAGCTAGTAAAACTTAAAGTTCACTGGTCCCTCAAAAGCATGCTCTAATTTTAGTATACTAAGGAAGAAGACAAATTGGGGGTCCGTTTTTCACCAAAAAAATAGTTGTTCGTTTAGATTTCGAGATATAACTGTTGCCATGATAATCAACTAATTTTTATAGCATATCAAAAATAAATATACTTTCTCCCATAACTTTCATGCATTAAAATTCCTGCAATGTGCATACACATGGAATCCATAAGATACTTTTGATCACCGGTAAATTTAGCCATTCAAAATATTTTTGGTTGCCATGGTAACAGTTATATGGGCATTTTTAGCTATTTTTCAAAATATGACCTTCTGAAGTTGTGAGGGTGACACAAGTGCATAGATGTTGGCAATTTTTGTCCTTTGAGTGTAATACTACACTCATGCTTTAATCAAATTGAGACTTTGATATAAATTCTACCAGTAACTCCCAAAATAAGCATCTATCTGAGATTAGCCCCCCCAACTATTTCCCTCACTGGCCTCCTCAGCATGACAAAAAGGGCAGTTAAACCGATCCACATGCATCAGATCAAAAATTGGGTAGTAGAAGTGAAAACATGAAAATAATACGAGATTTTGGTGCACAGACTGTACTTTGATCTCCATATATTTATTTTTAAAAACAACTTCAAATAGGGTAAGTGTGACATATGCAATGATTTTAAATGTACAACGGCCCGTGACCTGTTATTGTAATATAAATATATACGTCCTAAACCTAATTATAGGTTTGTTTGGTTGTTTGGGGTTTTCATCATTTTTAACATTATATCAATCATTTCGTAATGAGACTTGTTGCAGATATAGTGCTGCCTCACTGAATTGTCATGTTGCAGGTCCTTATCATGACAACCAACCAGGTCACAGATTTACAAGGACAAAGGTTTAACTGTATCACAAGTCATATCCATTGGCGGAAAGGGGTTTCAACTAAAAAGAAGTAGGTCTCCTAAATACTTTTGATGTCTTCAGGAAAGGATTTCAACCCAATTGGAGGCCACGGGCCGTGGCGCAGTTGGTTAGAGCGCCAGCTTATTAGCACCAGTTCCTCTGTGGTGATCTAAAGGTCGTGGGTTCGAATCCCGGCCATGCTGAGATTGAACTCATGATACAATTTCCCACATGAGCTGAGGCCTGTGCCAAAAGGGTTAACCCGTTGTCCTTGTAAATCTGTGACCGGGTGGGTTGTCATGTCAATTAAGGACCTGCGACATGACAATTCAGTGAGGCAGCACTATATCTGCTACAAGTAGGTCTCATCACGAAATGACCGAAATAATGTTGAAAGTGATGTAAAGCCCCAAACAAACAAACAAATCCACCCAATTGGCATGTTTGTTTTTTGCTTGGGGTTTTATATCACTCTCAACATTAGTCATTTCATGATGAGACCTACATGTAGCAGATATAGTGCTCCCTCACTGAATTGTCATGTCTTTGACATGACAACCCAGCAGGTCAAGGACAACAGGTTAACCCTTTTGGCAAAGGCCTGAGCTCAAATGGGAAATTGTATCATGAGTTCAATGTCGGCATTGATTATAAGAATGATTATAACAAAAAACCACTATACTGGAGACATGAACACAAAAGGTGGCTTATTTAAAAAGAGCTTCTTTAAACATGAATCTTGTTTTATTAAATTTACATAGGGGACAACAGTGCTTATCAGAGGACAAGGCAGTCAAACTATTTGGCTGGAGCAAATGACTAAATGTAAGATCTGGTTCAGTTGTTCCTAGCAGTCCATATAAATAATAACAATTCATAAAAAGTATTAGTTTTACTTTCTGAGCATGGAGAGAAAATAAAACTAATAAGAATAAACCAAAGAGAATAATGAGGATGAGGAAACTAAAAGGTACACTAATAAAACATGATGTATAGGCCTTTAGTGTCATATGAAAGTCACCAAGGGTTTCTGTGGGACTGCTTATGGTTGACCTTAACCCAGATTTCAAGGTCACAGGAGCACTTTTGTGTCTTATATTCAAAATGAATGTTATAAAATGATTTGGTTACCATGGCAACAATTATATCTCAAAATCTAAATTGACTACTGACCCTCAATGTGTCTTCTTCCTTAACGATAAGGGGAAAAGGGACACTTTATACAGAGGATCACAGCTGTATGAAATGTGTTGTTGATCGTTGCTAAGCTACCAAAAGGTATGACGTTACTATTTCATTGATGAATAGCCACAGCACCATTATGACGTCATCACTCCTTGAACTAAATGAGAGAGTGCACCTGTAACATAGCAAAGTAAGCTAAATAGGTAGCATATTTCTGTCAAGAGAGGATCAATGTTGATATATACACATGAATTTATTTGTTTGTTTGAAGTTATTTCAGTCATTTCGTGATGAGACCTACTTGTAGCAGATATAGTGCTGCCTCACTGAATTGTCATGTCGCAGGTCCCTGACATGACAATCCACCCGGTCACAGATTTACAACGACAACGGGTTAACCCTTTAGGCACGGGCCTCAGCTCATATGGGAAATTGTATCACGAGTTCAATTCCGGCACAGCCGGGGTTCGAACCCACAACCTTCGGTTTGTTTGGGATTTTTACATCACTTTCAACATTATTTCAGTCATTTCGTGATGAGACCTACTTGTAGCAGATATAGTGCTGCCTGACTGAATTGTCATGTTGCAGGTCCTTGGCATGACAACCCACCCGGTCACAGATTTACAAGGACAAAGTGTTAACCCTTTAGCCACGGGCCTCAGCTCATATGGTAAATTGAATCATGAGTTCAATCTTGGCATGGCCGGGGATCGAACCCACAACCTTTGGATCACCATAGAGGAACTGGTGCTAATAAGCTGGCGCTCTAACCAACTGTGCCACAGACCGTGGCCTTATACACATGAAAACATCATTTAGTGATCTTTTATGTGACTAATGGATTTGCCAGTAGCTGCTGCATTTGACCTCATCACTGTCCAGTGATACAAAAAAGAAGCAAACAAAATATCATATTTCTCAAAATTTCCCACGCTTTTGACAAAATTAAAAGGTGTTGCAGTTTAATTACCAACATTTAAGAACAGGTTTACTCCAAATACTATTCTATTTAGTTTAAAGAGAGGGTTATTTGATTAATGGTCTATATTTTGAGATACCTAACTTTCTTCAAATTCAATTCAAAAATTTTTATTCAAATTCAATTCAAAAATTATAATTTACATTTATTTGAATCATTTTATTTACAAAAACACAAATTACTTGAGTTATAAGACATCTTTTAAAATTCTGTCTATTTAAACTAAATAACATCATTCTAAGATTAATGCCTTAGTTCTGCAGATTGCTAGTGTAGATATTCCCCAAAAAGTTTTTCAAGTAAGCTCTTTTCCTTCTTTAATCTTTACCAAAAAAAACATCCTTTTTCTGATTTTTACTGTAACTTTGATTCTAAAATGATTAAAAATGATAAAATTTAAAAAAACAAATTAAAAATCAAATCAAAAAAAAAATTCATCCCTAAGCATTTGATGCATTAAAGACTGAAATCTGTTTGTAGTTACTTTCATACAAAGCGATTATTTTGCACCGTGTCATTTTTTGGGGTTCACATGACTTTTTTGGCAGGAAAAAAAGAACTTTAGAACACACTGTTCCCCCTAATGTTAATATACTAAAATTAGAGCATGCATTTTGAGGGACCAGTGAACTTTAAATTTTACTAGCTGGCTCCCCTATTATAATAGTGATCCACCATGTATGTCTCTGTTCTTACTGCTCTTCAGTAAAGTTATGATAGGCTGGAGGTGCTTCACGCTGTTACCTGCTGGGTGAACACCGAGATGGAATAAGAAATTATCCTGTTGGATAAAAGAATTGGCTCCCATACTGCAGAACTAAAACCCAGCTCGACCTGGCAGAGAAACAGCTGATGCTCTCAAAGTTTCTCCCAACTGCTTCGCAGGTAAAGAGTTCAAATCCTACCTCACCCTCCAGTTTGGATAAAGTGGTTCTAATATGTGCATCCAAGGAAGGCTAGCAGACTCAACCTGCTGAGGGACCTATGAGGGGAGAATGTGTACTCCAAGCTACGGCCCAGGATCTTGACTTCCTGGCCAGGAGGTCAGACCGCATGGGAACAGCTGATCATGTCATTATACTAACATCCATAAAGGGATCATGAAAATTCAGAAATGCTTTCTCTCAACTGACCAAAATCACTGATAAGATCTCAGGGACCCATGTTGACAGCTATGACTCCACCACCACCACCACGAGATGAAGATGCCAAGATGAATTGGTTAGGTTTTGCAGCTAATTTCCTTTTTATAAATGGCTCTGAGACACTTTTTTTCTATGAGAAGTTAGATGATTTCAATTGGAGACAAATTCGTGACATCTTGGATTCTCATAATTTTCTACCGGGCACCATACAGAAGATCTGCGAGACGATCAACAATTCTAGATAACTGACAAAATGCCTAAACATGTCTATTCCGACAAGATTTCTGGTGCTCTTGATCTGAACCCCGCTCCCACACGATAGATTTCACAGATCTTTCACCTATTATTGCTCAAACACAAGAGAGCACTCTCTTTTCACCACTTCCGGGAGTAATGTTTATGCAGTCAATTACACATATTTTCACCCATGTAAACAAAGCCTTTTAACTGTGTTTTCAAAGAAAATAATCATCAAGAGACATTCATAATACATGCAAACTGTGAATAATAGTTTGTTTTCTCAACGGGACATACAAAATGTTTTAATGTTAAACATTTCCCATTAAATGTGCATCTAAAATATTCTCTATTTTGTTCGACTTAAATTCAATATGGTGGCCAGTAAGCAGGAAGTTCATGTTCTGCACATGCTCAGTTCTAAGAACAGTAGAAGGGTTGTGAACTGTATAAAGCTGGAATGGAAATTGACAAAGGGGGTTCAAATGTGAGGCACTCCAGGAACTATCTGGAGCATCTATTCATCTTGAGGATGCAACTAGAAGCACCAACAAAAAACTTAATTATTTGGAACTTAATTGTTCGATTGATGTAACTAATAATTGTGTGCTAACACAAGATCGGGACTTGTGTCCTTGCTGTCTCGCCCACATTAATAATGATTGCAAACTGTCCAGTATATTGATATTCTTAGCTGTTCCTGTTTGATTAAGGCTTGGTCTCACTGTAGCGAACAGGCCAAGCAGACGAGTTGAGTAGAGGAAATTTCAAAAATTTTGCTCATCCGCTTTTATCCGCTATGGAAATTTTTGTCCACTTTGATAGAACAGATAAGAACAACATACGGATGGGTAATGGAGAAAGCGCATTAACAGAGATGAACGAATGTGTAATGCTTAGAGCAAAGGCAGTGCTCATTAAAAGCGAACGAGAAACTGACGTCACAGGCACCCATAGCGAATGGAAGAGCGGATGAGATGCAAATTGAAACTGTCACGTGATAGATGGCAAACACATAAAAGCTGATGGGTTACACATTCAGGACTTGGAAAGTCACCAGCGAAGAACAGAATTTTTGCAACAGATCTGGATCACACTTTAGGTTTATACATTTGGATATTATCAATGCCTGGACCAAGGGCACAAGGGAAAGGAGGTCATGGCATAGGGAGGGGGAGGGCTAAATATGGTTGGTGCAAGGGGAGCAGCAGGAGACTAAGGACACATATAAAGATTCATCTTCTGAAAGTGAGGACAAAGTGCCAGCAATACAAGGTAAGTTTGTTTGAGGTTTTACATCACTTTCAACATTATTTCAGTCATTTCGTGAGAGACCATACAAGGTTAGAATACAAAAATGTTTTATTATGATGTACATGGAATGATGTTAAGGTGAATTTGTTTGTTTAAGCCCCAGTCACACTTACACGATCTAACACAGGACTTGGCACGATCTGTTAAATCGTCTCACATCGTTTATCAGAACGGGATCACACGTGAGGTGGTCTGGAATGGTCTGCCAAGGTCTTGTTTGGTCTGCTGAAGTCGGCACAAGCCCACGACTGTTTTGAACTGTTCAAAACAATCCTGTCACAGCCACGATGTGAAAGTGGTCTGGAGGCAATCCTGTGGCAGTCCCCACACAGTCGCCATGCCCTCTGGTGTGAACTTGTGGCGATCATGCATAATCTGCTGACTGTCGTAAAGGTATTTGTCTACGATGTGCGTACGTCTTATCATACGTCCTTGGTAGGATGGCCTGACGATCTGGTACGCTCAACTAGCGATCACGGCAGATAACGTACGACTTTTGAGGACATTTGAGGACTTCTGAGGATTTGTAAAGACTCTGTTAAGACCACAGGAAGACCTGGTCATGTTGCACAGATAGTCACGTGATAGAAAAGGACGTGTTGAACACGTGGTGGTCTGCTTATGTTCTAATGGGGGTCTGGGTCTGAACGCGTCATATCTCAGCATGTGGTCGTAGACTTTTGTTTTTTGTGCGAGCATCACAATCGTGTCAATTCCCGAACAGTCTTGTTAAAGATGTGTGACTGGGGCTTTAGGGTTTTACATCACTTTCGACAGTATCTCAGCCATTTCGTGATGAGACCTACTTGTAGCAGATATAGTTAAATATTTAGGAGTCAAGATTTCACATTATACCTCAATACCATGCCATAAAGGAGAGTTAGTTATGCAGGACAACATGTAGAAAGTATTGGTCAGAGTAATTTAAACATGATTAGGTTCTAGAGTTTTCATCCGCATAGGCATGAATCACTTTCCAAAAAGCTGTGTTCATATTGACCTTTTTTGTGAAAATGTTTCACGATTTAGGTTATGGGTTGTTCACTCAGCATGCTCAGAAAGACATATGAAATTGACCTTTTCATGTTTGAACAAAGTTTTGATTAATATTTCCCTATTTTTACATTTGCAGTATGTAATGATGGCCGAGGCAAGTGAGCCCGAGGCTGGTCCAAAACAAAGTGACACTAAGGTGGGGTCCAGAAACAGTGAGGCTGGGTCAAAGGACAATGAGATGGCTAGCTCTGGTATTGAAGATGTCCTCTCAGGTGCGGATAGACTCAACAAGGCCTTCTGGTTCGAAAGCTCCTCCAGCCAAGAAAAGGTCCAAGAAGGATGACAAGGGAAAGAAGCCCAGGGAGTCCCATTGTCTGAGAGACCAGGCCCAAGAAGATGAAGTTATAGAGGTCATGAATTCAGGAACAAGGAGAAGAATGCACTTTGGATTTATTTGTTTCATGTTTTATATCACTTTCAACATTTTTTCAGTCACTTCGTGATGAAACCTACTTGTAACAAATATAGTGCTGCCTCACTGAATTGTCCTTGACATGACAAACCACCCAGTCACAGATTTACAAGGACAATGGGTTAACCCTTTGGCAGAGGCCTCAGCTCATGTGTGAAATTGTATCATGAATTCAATCTCGGCAAGGCTGGGGATCGAACCCACGACCTTTGGATTTTGTTTCTTTGTTTGGGGTTTTACATCATTTTCAACATTATTTCAGTCATTTGGTGATGAGACCTACTTGTAACAGGTATAATGCTGCCTCACCGAATTGTCATGTCACAGGTCCTTGACATCACAACCCATCCGGTCACAGATTTACAAGGACAACAGGATAACCCTTTAGGCACAGGCCTCAGCTCATATGGGAAATTGTTTCATGAGTTCAATCTGGGCACGGCCGGGGTTCAAACCCACAACCTTTGGATCACCACAGAGGAACTGGTGCTAATAAGCTGGCGCTCGAATAAACTGCGCCACGGCCCGTGGCCTTTCAAACTGTATGAAGGATATGGCATAGTTTCACCTACTCACAAGCCTGAAGTGCAGTACCTCACAACAGCATTGGTCAAATCTGGCACTAGACAGCCAGCCTGGCTCCAATTTGAGTTATTTCAGAAGTGGCTACCAAAAGATCAATTATCAAAGAGCTCAGACTAAAGACTAACTTTGATGGCTCTCACTTTGATGTTACACTCTTCAGATGTAGCCCCCAAAAGGGTTATTTTTTCAGTGGAAATTCCAGGGATATGGTTTGTTTGGGGTTTTACATCACTTTCAACATTACTTCAGTCATTTCGTGATGAGAACTACTTGTAGCAGACACAGTGCTGCCTCACTAAATTGTCATGTTGCTGGTCCTTGACATGACAATCCACCCGGTCCCAGATTCACAAGGAAAACAAGCTCACACGTGAAATTGTATCTGGAGTTCAATCTTGGTATGGCCGGGGATAGAACCCACGACCTTTGGATTACCAGAGGAACTGGTGCTAACAAGCTGGCTAGGGTGTTCCATTTTTGGCAAAAGTTATCAGATCTTATGGGCCATCTAGATTGGGGTTACATATGCCTTAGATATGATGCTGATTTTTTGGGGGCTTGATCGGACCGATTTGAATTTGTCCCGTATGACGTTTTTTGCAAAATAGGCAAAAATTGCATTTTTCGGCCATTTTTGTTACTTTTTGACAATTCTCTTCATGAACATTATCTCAATTGTAGATTATGTTGTATGTCACTTACAAGTATCAACTCAGTTTAAGGTGTTGACTCGTTTGTAAGTGATATATCAGATTCTCTGGTTGAAAGTGAATAATAATGTAAAAAACAAATGACTTTAAACACAGATAGAAGCAGAATTTGCTAAATATAGACAGCTTTTAATCATATATTCATCATACATATCAATGATATTATCAAATGATGTCAATGCAACAAATGAGACAACAACCTGGTAAACACAGTCTGGAGCAAATTTTACATGACTCTTAAATACATAATACAAGGTAATTAACATCAAGTTATTTCCTTGGTACTAGAATTATTCTTGACTTCATATTCTCAAGAATTCTCAGGGTTATCATTCATATTCTCAAGTTCCTCAGTGCATCACGTTTGAGACTATGGAAATTTCTCCATGACGGTTGGCAATAACAATGTAGTCATCCTGCAGATTCCCATCATGTGTGATATCAGCATATTCTGTCACATCCTTGATGGCCCTCTCTGCTCAATCATTTACAACTTCTAGCTTCTTGGCTATGTCATACATAGTGACATAATCCTGGTCAAGATGCCAGTCTGCCACTGGGCTCTGAAGCCATTGGCTGTTTAGTCTAGATAGATTAAACAACAACCATGAGCGTGGTCCAACAAAGTCAGCCAGATTGCCACCATTCAGCAGATTTTGGTTTGGAAAAAATGGCTTTTCTGTATAAAAGTTGGCAGGCTGTGGATTCTGTAGCAGTTGATCAGCTACCTGTTGCCGTTCCACCTCTGGCAGATCTTCATCAAAGAGGCAAAAAATGACACATTCCTGTGTAAGATACCAGTGGCGTTTCACACTTTGGAGAGCAGCTACAGTGAGTGTGCATTGTTTTGTTCCAGCTCCATGTACTGTTTCATACCTCTTCAGCTTTGTCCACAACTCTAGGTCTAATCTTGGAGCAGACGAGCCTGTATGTAGTGCTGTACAAAAACAGGCAGATATATTCGGCCATAGCTAGGACACACTGCTCTTCCCTCTGAGTAAGGTGAAATCTGTCTCTTGCTCGTCCACGAAGCATGGCAATCTTCAGGAGGTACAGACCTTGCTGCATGAATCTGGTTGTACTTACAGCACCTGGTCTTCTCATCCTTCTGGCCTCTGTAAAATATCAAGTCCTCCATCCAGTCATCACTACGCTCTGCCCGCAATGCTTCCTCTATAGCTGCTTCATCTCCTAAGGAGATATCAAACAGACTGTTTAGCTGGTCTTGATAAACTTCTTGAATTCTCTGTTCAGGATTTCTGGAAAAGGTATGCCCACAGAAACTGGATTTCTGACCATATTGTCTTGACATGGTCCCTTGTTGTGACCCGCTTATTGAAATCAGATTCAATTGAAGCCCTCTCCATCTCTGCAAGATATGCCGCTTCTGTGGAAGGTGATTATTTGAGAAAGTATCAAGGGGGGAGCCAATGGTATGTTTAAAATCAATACCTCATAAGAATACCTTGCAAGTCCAGTATGGGTTAGCTTCTTTCCCTCACGCTCAACGTGACAGGATGTAACACACATGGCTAATTATCATACCACATGTGGTTTATGCAGTCAACAGCCACAATGGGGTACAGAAGGGGATTAGCACAAGGTGAAACATCATAATGATTGATTGTATGTTCTAGCTTGTTTTATGTAATCAGCAAACGAGAAAAAAATAAATTATAGCAATAAATATATAAATGTATTGCTATAATTTAAGAGGTCCTTAAATTATAGTAAGATATATATAAATTACATTTTTTATTAATAGTTAACCAATATTGTCATAAAAAAATATAAGAGAGGAGATTTTTGTTTTTGTAGCAGATATTATAGTTCACAATATCCAGATTTACACTTTATTTCTTCTATATTGTATAATCTGATATCAAAACTTTAATTAAGATTGGACTGTTTGTTACAAGGAAAATGTGGCAATGTCTACGCGATACTAAGCATACAAAGAACCATAAATTGCATGAATATAAAAATTATCTTCTTGTTAATCAATTTAAATAAGTATTAGAAAGATTCATCACACCTTTTGTTCAAAACTACGCCGAGCAAGAACATCTTTTAGCTTTAACTTTACACTTGTATTCATATTCCTTGACATGTGCTCCTAGCTGGTCAGCTCAGCAGATATAATATTGCCCTGTTTCACCCCAACCTGGCCTCTTTCAGGGTGCAACACACATCCTCATGGGACTGTCACCATGACTACGGCCAACTGACCCCGGTTATCTTTGGATACAAGTGCATCTAAGAATAGCCAGCTGAATAGCCTATCCTCGCGTTTGACACTCAGAAGACCATGCAATTTCTCAGAGGCAAACCTTTTCTTACAAAACTTTCAAAACACACTTAAAAAACATCACAAATGAATTTTATTACTCCCAAGGTCCAAGAAAACATATTAAGGATATATCTCATCCAAAAATAAAAACAAATATCATTTTGGAAAGTATACTTTTGAAGCTGAAAACATATAGCTCCTGTATATGTGTATGTGGGACTTGCAAGGTATTCTTATGAGGTATTGTTAAAATCCAAGGAGGAGACACAGGGACTTTTTGTAGTGCTTTTCTTTCCTGCAGTTTCTCTAGTTGGCTCACGAGGTGCATAAGTAAGTTTTGTGCCCTGGCATGTTTGCCCTGGTAAAGGCAAAGGATCAACCACCTTGGACTCCTTGGATGACCGTGTAGTAGGAGCTCTAATTTCTGGTAGGTCAACGTCAGGCACTGCTTTCCTTTTACGTCCACTATTCTTATTCCCAGGCATAATTGTTAAACTGTTACTACTCCACCACCAACAAAGCTAGAGTTTCTATATAAAGCACTGTAAGTCTATCATACTGGCTATGCACATGCACTACTCCATTTTGAATCATTGGAATTTATGAAACACCTGCAAGTGCAAGAATGATATAATAATTACCTTGTTTATACATGGGTTTGGTCATAAATGACATAATAGTCACTATACATATGCACCATGCATTGCATATCAGCACAATTCCAAGCACTATGCTACAAATTACTGTTTCTTTTGTTAAATATTTCACAAAATAACTGACAAATATACTACAAATACCATTTTGTAAATGTCCTCTTGTTGAAAAATTGATCACATTACTTTCTTTATGATGTGCAGATGACACTTCTGCCCATCATGTTTGACCCGGTGTTGCTAGCAACAGGATATGAACTTTGACCTACTTTTTGTACTTTTATAATTTGCATAACAATACACATACCCACTTCTTTATCATCAATATTACTATATAAAGAACAAAATAAGCTGGGAATCCATTCATATTAGTTACAAAATCTAACCAAATCTTGTAATACTGGACAATGATATATTGTATCATGTATCTATGTATTAAGCGAGTGATATTTCGCAAAGCAAACCCCAATTTTCCTATATATAACCATAAAATGTGATACCTGTTTTACCATCTGGTCAATACCTATCATTGAAATGATATTCATGGAATAAATAACAGAAAATCTGCAAATGAATGAATATTGAGGAACGATAATCCTGAAAAAAACTCTGAAAAAAGCCATTTTTACCTATTATTGCAAAAAACGTCATACGGGACAAATTCAAATTGGTCCAATCAAGCCCAAAAAAAATCAGCATCATATCTAAGGCATATGTAACCCCAATCCAGATGGCCCATAAGATCTGATAACTTTTGCCAAAAATGGAACACCCTAAAGCTGGCACTCTAACCAACTGCACCATGGCCTGTGGCCTTCAGAATATTGCAAGATCATGTACACCAGAACATTTTTTTAAATGTGAATATTATTTTATTTTCTTGTTTTTGGCATGTAATAAATGTTTTCACTGGAGAGCATGACTTCCCTTCAGGAAATCATATTTGACTCAATGTGACACGTTATGGGTAGACAGTCTGCAGTGACACCTTGTGGCCAATGTTATATGTCCAGGTGATATGAACAGACCAATCAAAGCAGTGTTTAGTCTCCATGCTTTCCAAAATCTTTGGCACCAACATGATGTTTTTGGATCAGACAAATTTTAGAAAACATTGATTTACCAAGCTATCCAATCCCTGAGGTTCTGTGACTTTGAAATCTAGGACAAAGTCATCAATCAACACAATTTTCAGACATAAATAAGGTGCATCCATATTTTCTTGTCAATTTATTGCATTCTTAAGATATTTAGAGATCAGTTCACAATGAAGGTAGAGGCAATAACATTTGTTAACCATTTCAGGATCTATATTTGACGAATCTGTTGTTCAAGAACCGGATTTCATTTGTTCTCAAGTTCTGGTGTTCACAAAAGGCAACAGATGCAGAGTTGGTGCAGGCTGTGACCAAAAGTTGGTTTGGCACAATCAACACGTTCACAACCAAACTTGTTCTACCTTTCAAAAACAGAATGGTTCAAGAGGGTCTTGGTTAAACCTCCAAGATATATATAATTTCCCAAAACATTTTACAAAGTATGAAATGAATCCAGGCTGTTTTGGCAAAGTTATCATGCCTGATGACTAACTGTTAATGGCCACTTTCTCACACTTACAATTTAACATAACTTCAACATTATTTGTTTTTTCATGACTGAATAACACTGATATTGTGTTGTCTCTGAATAGTCCAGTTGCGGGTCCTGGACATGACAACCCATCCAGTCACAGGTTTACAAGGACAGCGGGTAAACCCTTTCAGCTCATGAGAAATTGTAACATGAATTCCATAGCCAGCATGGCTGGGAATTGAATCCATGACCTTTGGACCATTGCAGAGGAACTAGTGCTTGTACTATAACCTACTATGCCATGGCCTGTGGGCCAATTCAAATTATTCTCAACATCATTACATTGAAAGTTTATTCACATGGGGGAAGAAACTTTGGTGCTTATATGGGGGAAGAAACTTTGGTGCTTCATTTTCACAAACTAAATAACATTTATTTTCACTTTTCCTTTATTTGCAGGTTTGGAGTATTGTTTTTTACAAATAATACATATTCATAACCATAACCTTAAACAATCAATGTTTATTAGCACGAAATCTGCAACATACATTAAACATAAACTAGAAGCCTAAGAACTGTTCTAAACTTTGCTTTTTCTGATATTCTGTACATTTTCTGAAAATGCCTACAAAACACTTACCCAATTTAGCAGAGGGAGATCTATCAATGTAGTAAAAGTTATTGTATTGGGCAGTCACCCCAAAGTTGCTTTTATACAGGAAATTCAAACTGAGACTCGAGTTAGATTAGCAGAATGATGCATTGGGAGTTACAGATTACAATTCACTGTTTGCCACTGTATTTGTAAAATATAATACCATTTAAATTAATTCTTAGCCTTGTAGAATATAGATGGGATCATCTATTGACATTGCTGCATCTTGCCTCCAAATAGCTAAGAAATCCACTCAGAAGAGAAGGTCGTGTTTTATGGACAAAAAGAATGACTGAAAATTCCCTCTCTCACTGCATAAACTATGCTGACAAAGTCAACACAGCTGAAAATCAAATGTCTTACTGTACAAATTTGCAGATTGATAAATAATGTAAAATGCAAAAATGTTTTGAAATACAATCCTCTAGTATCTCTGTTGATATGGAAAGCCTGCAATAGGGGATTGACGTGGTTGATTTCTGGTCGGCGCCTGTTGATACTGTGTCGTCGGCTGAGCCGGTGTAGATGTTGACAGGGTTGAGCCAGTGTTACTGGTTATAGCAGAGATGCTTGCCAATAGATTGGGCCCACTTTGGATGAGATTATCCAATGCTTTCTGTACACTTGGGTTGTCAAAGTTGATTGAGCTGAGGTTTGCTACCCCAGTTGATGAGACAGGTGGTGCTGGTGTGGGGCCTGGTGAAGTAGGGGGAGCTGGATTCACTCGCGGAAGAGGTGCAGCAGTAACTTGTGGAGAAGGGGCGACACTCACTCTACTCAAAGTCTGCACAGATTGAGGAGGTGAGAGGTGCTTTTTTGTTTCCCCATTAAGCATCCCTAATATGTTACTGGAAATGTCTGCTTGTTGCCGGGAAATAACTGCCTCTCTTGATCCAGAAAGTGGGCCAGACAGTGAACCAGGTGGTCCTTGTAACCTTGGGGGCTGAAGGGGCATTTCAGACAATGACGAACTCGGCCTTGATTCTGAAAAAGATAAAACATGTTTCAAAATAACACACTTTTTTGGAGTTTGTTTGGTGTTTTACAGCACTTTAAACATTATTTCAGTTATATTATGACAAGACCTACTTGTAGATGATATAGTGCTGCCTCACTGAATTGTCATGTGGCAGGTCCTTAATAAGATGACTCTCCCAGTCTATGGACAAGGGTTAATCCTTCAGGCACAGGCCTCAACTCATATTATAAATTGTAATGTAAATTTAATGCTGGTACACTCAAGAATCTAAAAAAACTTGCACTCGAACATGAGTTATCTGAGGGACGCTGTTGACAAGTGTTGATCTGTCTCACCAGTAACACTTTGAATACCTTAAGCTATGACAGATTACAATTCGCTTAGTGTGTCATCTACAATGCCCGCAATACAATTGCTTAGCCATTTATTCAACTCGCAATTTCTGGTTCATCACAGAGGAACTGACACTAAAAGGTTTGCGTTCTAACCACCTGCACCATTGCTCGTGGCCTCATACTTACATAAATATAGATATACAGGCATTACAATTATAAATAATATATATGAGACTCATTAAACTTATATCAGTCATTGTCACCTACAAAAATGCAACCTTGACAGCCATGAAAATTAATTCAGGAACATGTAGTTTTGCTGTGTTTTATCCTGAAATTTCCACATCCAATTTGAATCTAATATGATTCTTGGTGGTAAAAATGTATTTACCTGGAAGCCTTCCACTGGTCATGCCTTTACCACCAGGCATTTTGCTCCTGCGTTCCTCAAGATAGTTTATAACTCTATCCAATTCTTCCAAAGTAAGAACGCGTCCATCTGCCAGCAGGTTGAGCAGATAATGAGTGTGCTTATCAGGCGGTATAAAGTCTCCAGGTGGCTGTACAATAGGTGATGGGTGTGCTTGTTGAGGGCGACTTGCTTTCTCACGCATCTCAGCAATATATGCATCAAAGTTTCGTTTTACAAGGGCCATGGCATCATCTAGAGGCATATTTCTGTGCTCTGCAAACAGGTTTAGAAAATCATTGATTACTAATATTGTTTTTGCCAGTAGACTTTGAACTTACACATGTGTAACAATGTAATATTGTTTCAAACAAATTTGATCTCATTTGAGAGGCAATAAATGTCACCAAAAACAACTTCGAAGTTGTTTGTATCAGGTTATATTATGAACCACATTATACCATGTTGTATCAGGTTAGAATATGAACCACATTATACCATGTTGGGATATATACTTCATAATATGCAGTATATTTTGCATGTGGTATTTCATTGGGGTGCTATAAAACAACCAGGCAGATAAATAGGTCTCTATTCTTCAGTTATGAATGGCATTGATATGGGTAATGCAAGCAAGATATTTATCTGTAAGGCAATTTAATTTTGACCTAATCTTGACCACATTGAAAAGTAAAAATGCTCACTAAATGCTATGTGTTAAATAGCATTTTACTAAGGAAAGGATAACAATTCCCATATCTAGTGTTCCCATTTAAAAACACATTAGTTCTTCACATGTTCATTAATTATAAATCAAGGAAGCACTAAGTAGTAGCCAAAAGGGCAACACAATACCTGATAGATTTGATTATTTGATAATTTTTTTATGGCTAAAAAAATTAATGTGGCATTCCATGTACAAACTTATAACACATAGTCTCAAGATATCATAAAATAATAATTATGTAAAATACATTCATTTTAT
Organism: Amphiduros pacificus; assembly: GCA_949316495.1. Taxonomy (NCBI): domain Eukaryota; kingdom Metazoa; phylum Annelida; class Polychaeta; order Phyllodocida; family Hesionidae; genus Amphiduros; species Amphiduros pacificus. The sequence goes on along the minus strand of OX439001.1, from coordinate 47,839,352 downwards.
TATGTTAAAAGTTCAAAGGATCTGTCATTGACTGCATGAAGTCAGAAAACATCATTCTGGACACAGACAATAAATATGCATGTTTGAGACAGCAGTGTGGAATGTTCCAAAAATATTGACTTAACGTCCATACATGATATGAATTTACCCCTGGTGGGGATTTTTTGCCATGAGGTGGCAGCCCTGTACAGAAAAAAATGACAACATCTGGTAATAAATGATGTGTGAACATCAAGCCAATCAATGAATAAAACAAGAGATACCAAACACACACACACACACTGACAAAGGACAGAGTGATTTCTAGGATATACTGGAAATTACTTTCCAGTACCTCAACAACTCATCAGATTTCTACTTTTCTCAATTAGAATGAGATGCTGTCATCCAAACTCAAACCTTTTCAAAAAGGGAATCTGTAATAATAGTAAAGAAACAAAAAAGATACCTCATGGAACACATAAACTCATTTATAAATCAGAATCCTTCATTTTTTGTTTGCCAATGTTGGAATCAAATTCTTTACCATGTCCAGAAAAAAAAAACGAAATAAAAACCTCAGAGCTATGCTGATCATTGCTCTTTTGGAATGCTTGTGAATATGTTCATGAAATGGCTTCCAAAATGATCATGTAAATCACACTGTCCACCAGAGGCACATGCAAACTACTGATAGGTTCTCCAGGTCGCCCTCTAGGGAGTGTGCATCTAAATCCTTTTTCAAAAGAAGATTTGAGCAGATGATAAATTTGCAAATCAAAATGCATATTACATAATAAATTTGGCCCCTACTTGTTATCTCGATTCTCACTGGCCAATATTTGTAACACTCTTCAAAAGGGCACAATCCTTGACAACTTAGTGACAGCTATTAGATTTTTGAAAAAATCTGAACAAAATGGAAAAAAAATCTGAGCCTAATGGAAAATGGATAGAATTGGTCCCCTGAAAATACATCTTTCCTACTAATAGCAAAGTACTCTGACCAGTAGACTTATAGGAAATGATCAAAGTTGGTGATAGAATGACAGAAAATTTCCCCCAATCCCTGCAGAAGCTATGCTGGCAGAGTCAGCATCGCAAAAAAAAAAACTAACTCGGATCTTTTAACAGCATGTTTTCCGAAACAAAAATTTCGTTGGTCTCACAAAGAAGAGAAACTAGAAGTTGTCTGCATTTGCATTTCATCAATATCTAATGAAAAAGGACGAGCATTTCTAGTCAGGATATTTACCCTGTGGCGTGCCATACAGCACATTTATAGTGATGGAACGGTGAACTGTGTTTTGATGCCTGATTACTGCCACATAGGGAACATGTCTTCGGGAAGCCTCATCAATTGCTTTGGCAAGATCCATCTCTGATGAGATGGCCTGTATGTTGGTCAACATTGTCATTCCTTTGAGGCGACGCTCTATCGCTTCAGCATAGCTTTCTATCCTGTAATAGAAATAATAAAATTATATCACAAATAAATCAATTGAGGAAAAATGTTGCCACTACCCCTATTTATCCGGTGATGTTTCACAAATGAATCTGGTTTTTACAGGATTTTGCACTCCTCACAGGAGACTGGAAGGTAACACACCTGCTGCTGACATGAGTAGCAATTGAATTAGACCTTTCTTCCTTTCACTGGATTTCCAAAACAATGAGCAGTGTAAGTTGAAGGACTGTTCCATCTATTTTTCTGCACCACACACAGGTGACATATATGACTTGCCAGTGTTTACTTCAATAAACCTGTGGTGGAAATAAATGTGTTTTGCCAAATATCACATTTAGATTTTGAAAACTGTCTTCTTTGACCATTGAGAATAAATAAAGGTCAACCAATATCGTGCTTGTCCAAGCCCCTCATAAGATGATCCGATCTGCCAAGTTATGTATGCTGTAATCTTGAAGAAAATATAAGATTCACAAGCAAAGTTCCTTTGGTGTTAATCATGACCTTGAACTTGACCCAAGGTCATAAAAAATGCATCTAAATAAATTACCATTGGATATTTACAAATATTCACGTGATATCAAGATCTAATCTCCTCAATATTTTGGAAGCTGTGACCTATATGACATTTAAATAGGTCAATGTGACCTAGTTACATATATTATTCTAAACATAATGAAGAAATATATTGTGAAAGATAAATATAGTGGAAGTGAATGCCTTTGTAGTGTTTTGCAATATATCACAAGTAGTTAATTTTGAAAATTGGCTCCTGTGACTTTGAAAATAGCCTAAGGTCACCCAATAACGCATTACCCAAGCCCTCACTTCTAGAACACATCTAACAAGTTCATCAATATTGATGCATTTTGTAAGAAAATAGAGCATTCACAAGAGAAGTTGCTCCTGTGCTAATCATGACCTTGACCTTGACCCAAAGTCACAAAAAGTTCAATCCCCCAACATTTCCCAGCCGTACACATTATTATGTTAAATAGTATCTAGTCCTTATGTCCAAGCGTTAGGGAATGATGAAGAAAACAAAGTGCAGTAGGCGCAGACAAGGTGGTAACAGAGGAAGTACATTAAGTCAGCTTGTGCTCACTTAACCCATTTTCTAAACATGATAACCGCCTGCTTAGTCGGTAGCTATCTTTAGCACTCAAGATTCATAAAAATATATTATCAAAGCTTTTGTCATAGCCATTCAACTTTATTCATTGAAAGTGAGGTCAAACACACAACAGAGCCTAATCCCATAATTCCTGAACTGCTTGAACATAGGGAGTTGAAACTATTTAGCAATATATTTTGGTATGGAGTGCTGAGTTGGTATTGTTATTCTCATCCAGGTACTTACTCATGGACTGGTCCAATAATTATGATGTTGCATTCAAAGGGAGGCTGATCCAGGCATTGTGGTGGTACTGGGGCATAAGGGTCTCCAACTGGATCACGTCTTCAACAGAAATATAAAGAATTACTCAGGTGGTTAGAGGGTAATCATCCAAAATCAGGTGAAACTAGATTCCTCGTGAAAACTTGAGGATCCGATTTTTGGTAACCTGTCATTGTCACACCTCAGCCACAGAAACTTAACAGACGTCTGTGTAGATAACTCTTCAGCCTCTAATCAATAGATGTCTATTTATTATCAAGCCATCAAAACCTTATTTCCAGGCATTTTAGAATAATTATTAATTAGTCAAATTAAATGTGTAACAAGGGTTGGCATGGCAACCATTTTGCTGAGAGCAATTTTTTACACACATTTTACAACTAACAAAATTGATCTTGTAACTCCCATAAAACCCATTAGGTCAAGGTCAGGGATAATTGCACCATTTCAAGATCTTTATATGATGCATTTGTGGTTTGAAGAATTAACCATTATTTGTTCTCAAGTTACTGTGTTCACTAAAAGGGAGAGAAGCCTGGATGTTGGGAAGGCCAAAATTTGCCGAGGTGTAAAAAAAGCCAAGCTGTCAGAGCTGTCTCAGCTTTTCTTATTTGCTCTTTCAGAGGCAGTGATTCCATGAATATTCCACGAAAGTCAGCACAGTATTAGTTATCTAGGTCCCTTCCTGAGGTTCCTGAGGTTCGTTTATATTGCTGGTAGTCAGGAAGGCATTCATGAGCTACCGTATTTACTCGTGTATAAGTCGACTCGTGTATAAGACGACCCCCCAAAATTGAGCTTATTTTGCTTGAAAAAAAACAATTTCCGAATATAAGACGAGTTGGTTTTTCTTGACATATCGGCTCTGCTACCATTCAAGCTTCAGCTGACGCATGGCGGTCATATTAAAAGTGAAATGTAAATATGCTTACAAAACAAGATCTTAACGGTCTTATACACGTGTATATACGGTAAAACGTAAATACGATGTTCATATTTTCGAAATAACGAATATCGGAGGTAGCAGATTGATTTTAATTGCGTTTTAAATGATAAATAAAGGTATTTACCCAATATTATCACAAATTGTTCGAGAACAGAACAAAACCATCAATCCATTTAAAACGCAACTAAAATCGATCGACGTGTGAAAGCATTTCTGTCAACAAGGGAAGACACGACTCAAAGCAGTGGAAACAATGACGAGATGCAAAACTGTGAACGCTGATAATTGAAATCAGTGAAAACAAAGTTAAAACAAAGCATTTTGAAATAATATGTTTTAAATGATATATAAAGGTATTTACCCAATATTATCACAAATTATTTTTCGCAAGAATTTCTCCACGATGTAGAACGTAATACGATGTACGTGACCAACACGTGGGAGAATATTTCTTTGTGTATTATAAAGCCAATGATATTCATTATATCTCTTTTAATTATTATTGTTTATATCGATCTTAGCATTTACCCAATATTATCACGATGATTTATGGCCGATGGAGTGCTATAAACGATAATAATTAAAAGCGATATAATTAATATCTTTGGCTTAAAATACACAAAGAAATATTCTACCACGTGCTATAGTTTTGACGCTAAGATCAAGGACGTCACGTACATCGTGTTACGTTTTCGATGTGCGGAACACGGTAAATTTGATGTGCGGCAACACGAAGAGAAGCCAGGGATCCATCGTTGCGCAATATATTAAATTTTTCAATGCGAGTTGTTACACTCCATTTGTTTTCGCGCCAAAAATAAGAGCTTGTCCCCGTCACTCCCGCTTTTTAAAATGACAACCTCGTATTGCGTAATGCATTTAAATGGATGAATGGTTTTGTTCTGTTCTCGACCTGCAAGGCATATTTTGTGTTAATGTTGGATATATACTTTTATTTATCATTTAAAACGCAATTAAAATCGATCCACGTGTGAAGGCATTTCTGTCAACAAGGGAAGACACGACTCAACGCAACACGTGGTCGCAATTTTGAAAGGCGGAAGTGACGGGAAGAGGCTCTTGTTTTTAGCGCGAAAACGATTGTTAATATATTGCGCAATAATGGATGGTTTTGTTCTGTTCTCAACCTGCAAAGCGTAATTTGTGATAATATTATGTATATACCTTTATTTATCATTTAAAACGCAATTAAAATCGATCTGCTACGGATATGAAAGTTCAATTTGACATGTTGGCCGCTCTACTTTTGTCTCGTGGGCACCTAGACACTAAGATCAAGGACGTCACGTACATCGTATTACGTTTTACTTCGTGGAGAAATTCTCGACCTGCAAAGCATAATTTGTGATAATATTGGGTAAATACCTTTATTTATCATTTAAAACGCAATTAAAATCAATCTGCTACGTCTGATGTCTATTATTTCGAAACACTTTGTTTTGACTTTGTTCTCGCTGATTCCAATTATCAGCGTTCACAGTTTTGCATTTCGTCATTGTTTCCACTGCAATCAAAAAGGGAAGACACGACTCAAAGCAGTGGAGACAATGACGAAACGCAAAACTGAACGCTGATAATTGGAATCAGTGAGAACAAAGTCAAAACAAAGCGTTTTGAAATAATAGACCAATAATATTGGGTAAATACCTTTATTTATCATTTAAAACGCAATTAAAATCAATCTGCTACGTCTGATATTCGTTATTTCGAAAATATGAACATCGTATTTACGTTTTACCGTATTTACGTTTTACCGTAAATACTCGAGTATAAGACTGCTCTCGTGTATAAGACGACCCCCTAAACATTAACTAAGAGTTTTTGGAAAAAAACCTCGTCTTATATACAAGTAAATACGGTAAGTCATCATGATGTCAGTCATGTCCTTGACCTTGTCATAAATACAAAATGCAAATAATATTTGCATGCCCTTCACAAATACATAATACAATATTCAGCAAACCAACATGGAGGGGAAATCAAAATAAGGCTCCCAATTGACAAATGTTTAATAGTAAGAGCTTGAGGTAAATGATAAATTGGAAATTAATGTACCAAAAAGTTAGAGTAAAAATCATTCACTCGTGTATTATAGAATAAATTGCCACAATCATGGATTCAGGAATAAGTTGAACACATTTTTATTCCAAAAATATAAGGATAAGCACTGTCAGCAAGTTATACTTGGTTTCTGCATTGTATAAATTATATTATTGTTATCTTAACTTTTTGGATAGGGCACTGTGCTCAAGGTATGTTGATTATTCAAAATGTGGCAATAATTGCTATTTTGGTAAAATATCATATTTTGATGATTTTGAAAATTTGGATTTTGTGATGTTGAAATTAGCTCCAGATTATCAAATTTCCAACTCCTTCTAGCCAACCACAGTTTACCATGTTAAATTGATATTTCTAGATTGTTACAGTCAGGAGAGCATAATACATCAAAGTAACAGGTAGATACCTGATGCTAAATGTCACAAAAGTAATAATCTACGGTGTCAACAATAATAGTATACATGATTACAGCCAGATTCCTTAATACTATGTACTTTGCAATGGTTAATATCTGACCTAATGCCAAAGCTACTTTATTCTGCACTGCAGTCTGTTAAGTGCACTTGTACTCTAATCTAATTCATAGACACTGTTAAATGTCAAGCTCTATCCCCATTTCAGTGGCCTGAATACTGAATGAAACAAACACAGTCTACTATGTGCCTTGTATAATGCCACATGTATTGTCATTTCTTCCATGATGGTTATTGGCTTCATTGTACATCAAGTTTCTATTGAGGGAACACATTGTTTAAGCTGCTGCTTAAATAATGCCTTTACAGACTTAACAATACTCAAGACCAGCAACAGATAAGTAAGAGGTTTATTATTTGATTTGATGAGGACATTTTAATATATTTGTAATACATGAATAGAAAAGACCAGCAACAGCTAAGTAAGAGGTGATATTTTGTTTTGAAGAGGACATTTTAATATCTTTGTAATACATGAATAAAAAAAACCTTTTTTAAAGTGTAATTTTATTCAAATTACTGAGAAAATGCCAGAATCTGTTGTAAAAATCAACAAAATCTCTGTTTTTGCTGTTTCATCTTCCACAAAGGTATTGTTTGAGCATGGCTGATATAAAAAAGTTGCTATTTGATATTTAATTATTTTGTTTATTAAACATCTTTGACTTGATATTTTAAGGTGCAGATGAGTGACACAGATCAGATGAATGAGATTCTTTATCCTCAACATACACTTGTTGGAGTTATGCAAATCCATTATTTTACTCCTAAAGCATTATCTGACCCATCCATTGTCCATTATAATTGCAAAATACACCCCATAAACATAATTGTACACTTAGAGGTAGATATTATTCAGGAAAAAGTACTGCTTTTGATAGTAACATGAATGATAAAAGAAGTTCAGCTTCTGAATCTGTTTGTTGAAAATGTGGTGTATTCTCCATAGCCCCAGTTATATATTCAAGGAATCAGCAGTCCTTTGATTAGTAATACCATTATTGGGTTGGCAACTTGGCATTAATTGTCCAACAAGGTTTACTACTCCAGAATTACTGCAGCTTAATTAACTATTTGATAGAGTGCCAAAAAGACAAGTGTATTCTCCGTAGCCCTCGTATTCACCTTAGCCCCCATTAGACATTGTCATCAAATAAATTTGACCACAGGTTCTGGTGTACAAATCTTTGGCCTAACCACACCATATAGGTGTGTATAATTGGTTTGATGGCTTTTTTTTTATCAGAAATTATATGTACTGGCACATGGTATGATACTTATGAGTAAAATATGAAAGGTGCACCGAAGAGCAAATTTTGGTATCACGATCAGTTTGAGGTGAAACCGAGAGTTTATTTTGATACCACGACACGAGCTATAAGTGTATTATGTTGTAGAACCTGTCTAAACTGCGAAATGGTGTGGTATAAGTTGTTCATGGTTAAGTTTAATGAATAGAAGAGGGCTGCGGAGAATACAATATATATCTGAAAATGTTCTATCGACAGTATTTTTATAATCTCAACAATCTCATTTATGAAGATTTCTAGGTTTTCCAGGTTGTAAACATGTGAATGAAAACTAAGATGCCTTGACAAAGAGTGAGGAGGAGAAGAGAGAAAGAAGAGGTTAAAGATGAGAAGATACAGATTATATTTAAAATGATGTAACTCAAAAACTAGATGAGGATAATTCATGAAATGTTCACATCTGATTTTGAATACACTGAATTTTCCAGGTCAAACTTACTTAATGTTCTACAGAAGGTTTAATTTTTTACCATATTGAAATGCAAATTGACACCTTGAAAGTAAAAATTCAGATAGGTCAATAGGTCATCTAGCTAGGGCATTCTAGCTTAAAGTAAGCATATTTACATATAAGCAGTTGTATTGAGTAAAGATAGCAATAATAGGAATATAGAGTGTTGTTTAAGTGTTAAGGATGTGATCTGATCACTGCCATAGTTGCCAAACAACCCAAAAGATCAAAGGATCATTCCCATACGCCTGCTTATTCATCCATACTCACACAAAACAGAGTATACTCACACTATCCACTCTCACAAGTTGAAAACAGTTCTAAGCCTAATGGAAAAATGATAGAATTGGTCCCCTAAAAATAAAATATCTTACCTACTAATAACAACTTACTTTGACCAGTAGTTTCAGAGAAGATCAAAGTTGACAGACAGAATGACAGGTAATTTCCCCCCCCCCCCCTCACTGCAGAAGCTATACTACGCATAGCTAAAATGGCAAATTTAGTCCCATCACACCATTGTTTTCATTTTGATAAAGGGTGAAGGTCTTTTGTAGGCAAGGAAAAATATGAATCCAACCACTCCAAAAACAAAAAGGGAAGATGAAATTTTCATATTTGGGACTTTGTGTGCGCGAACATCAGCTTGCGGATCATGGAAGTTATCATCACGGATCAGTGGGCCCCTTAAAACCTAAATAAACATATAGGATTGAATAGTTTTTTTGGTTGCAAACATAGAAAGTATATATTTTTTTGTTTTTGAAGGGTGGAATTCACATTTTACCTCACACACAAATGACCTTCACCTTTCAACCTGGCCGAAATAGCTCAATTGGCAGAGTATTCGCCTCGAGATCCGGGGATTCCTGGTTCGAATCCCGGCCAGTTACTATCAACCGCTATGAGCAGACATTGTCTGGAATCAGCGGTATATAAATGTCAGCTTTACTTTTACTTTATTTCATCATAATGAAATCAACAGTGCAATTGGGTAATGGGACGATGGGGCTTGCGTTTAGCAGCAAAGTATTCAGGCTTAGTATAATCATGATATAGTATCTAGCCCTGATGCCAAAGAAACAGGGCAAAACATAGTCAGTTTGTGCCAACTCAATAACCAGCAAATTATGGGTCAGGTTATCATAAAAATCACATTTGTAATAATATAGACTATATTATAACAAATTACATATGTAGCGATCAGAGACGACGAGGGCTGGTGCGTATACGTCAGTGATTTCTGTGTTAATATACTCTTATGTAGCAAGTTTGGGATGGTGCCACTCCAAACCATGTGCATTTCCTTCTTTTAGAAGTTCACAAATCCGCTCAGAAACAAAGATCGATTACATCACATGAGATTTTCTCAATCAAACGCATCTTTAGCAGACGACATTTGACAAGATTTATGGCCAGGCCATTTGATATTTAGGGGATGGAGAAATATATATATATCATTTTCAAAAAAGGAAATTGCATACAAAATCTTTTTTTTCTTAAAAGACTTTCTTGTTACAAATACTTGCTTGGATGCCGAATGTTACCTGTATGGGTCTATATAAGATGATTGGCCCCTCCGATATGGATCACTATACACATCACGATAAAGATTCCGTGCATAAGGTTCTCTGAAAAATATAATATAAATATATATTCAGTAGGATGAAAAGAACATATGCATTTTTTAGAATCATTTCTTATGACATTGTTGGCTGAGTATGACATTAATTTCCAACAAAAGTATCATCTGCCCCTGTGGTAGTCTGCATTACAGAGGTTGGCAATCACATTAACTGCCTCTGCCTCCATTGCTCAGCCTTTTCCAGACAGGTCACCATTTCTGCCAATGAAGATTCTTTGAACATCTGTACTCTTATCCAGTTTTCAAAGCAATGAAAGCAGCGGAAGTAAGACTACTTCTGTGGATGAAAATATTTTAAAAAAGGAGAAAAAAAATATTCAAACAAGATATATTGTTTATATACACTTGCAGGCCCAGTTCTATTTTTGCCCCCAAATTTGGGCCTCCAAAAATGCTTTGCAATGATGCACATCTATATACTTCTGAACTACACATTTCATTTTGAGAATATTTACATAAAAAAGCAAGACAAGAGCTTATTCATAGTGTTTTATATCATTACAACCATTTTTGATTGTCTTTGGTAGTTCTTTGGACAAAATATAGATAAGCAAATTAAATATCATTAAGGTCTATAATCCACAATCAGTCTGAAGCATCTGGAGAGAACTTCATGTGGTCTCGTATATTTATGTAACTGCCTTCGGCTCTGGGGGATTCCAGGATGAGAGTGAGGCTATGACGCCAGTGGGGTGTATTTCCCATTCAGCACACATGGCGGACAAACTCGTTTGCATGAGATTTTTAAATACCCAACTCTTTTAGTTATAATTCATATTTTATGCCATGATTATATCTAAAAGTCCCAAAAAAGTTTGATTATTCTTTGGATGGCATTAAATAAAGAAAATATAAATACTTGATATAATTCGCCAGCTGCAAAAACTGAGTCAAACCCGTTTTAACGGTAGTTAAAACGAGTTCAATTTGAATAATAAAAATTTAAGACTAGCAGGTTTGAACACATTTAAGCCAAAAAAACATAAGTCTGTCCCAGTTTTTCATTGTGGATTATAGACCTTGATATGAATAGATATAAACAAGAAAGGAAGAATTTGAGATATATTTCAGTACTTTTGCTGTTCTAATATTTTCTGAATTTATGATCATCTCTTGCTGGGGGTAACCATCTTGTTAAGGGGATTAGGGGAACCAACCAATCAGTTACATGTTTTAAATTTATTTAAAAGTACAGGGGGAAAATGCTTATTAATTTTAAGAGAGTACTGTCATCCCTCTCAATAAGACACTTCAATAATGAGACATTTCAGACTGGTGAATCTGTCTTGCAACCAATAACACTTAGCAGTACTCAACAGACCAACAGATTTGTATTCTGTCATTGACAGTTTATAATTACGTTCAATATGCCTGACACAGATTCTTAAACTGCCTGATCAATCAATGTATAACTTTCTGTAACTCATGAATAATTCATAATGAGTAGTATGTGTTTGTCAATGTTAAATGGGAACAATAGATGGGAAAATCTTTATCCTTGCAGAAATAAAATGCTATTTTTACTTTTTCTGAATACTAAATTCAGGTAAGCAATTAAATATTTTTGATATCTAAAGTATATACAGATTAAAGTTTTAAGGATAAAATTTATTATGGCCTTACTGCTTGTATGTTTTAAGATATCAATTTTGAAAACTTAATTTTACTTTGTATAAAGAAAAAGTACCCCCTAATTGATGCCAAAACACAAAATCCTTTCACAATATTGCCCTCGAGAGTTGGAAACACTATTTTATATACATCAATGATGAAATAGTAATTTTTTTAACAGAAATTCTAAGAGCCACTCTGAAAAATTGTCCTCTATATTGGGACATTTCACATGGATTGAGTTGTATCTGAAATAGCTCATAAAATAAAGCAAAAATTGATGTTTGTGTTGAGAGAAGCACACATACACACAAATGGGCGGAGCACGGTACCATAGACATTTAGCTGCCACACCACTCAGGCAGTGGGAGCTACAAATATAGCAGGCCACGGGGCTGGTAAGACTTGCATGCAATGTCAAATCATATAATCAAAAGTGTGTGAAATTAATTTTTTATTCATCATGTCAGAATACAACCAGATAGAAGAATGACCAGATGGAATCACCATACCACAGATTCATATAAGATGCTAGTCAATGACATTTTGGAAGTATGTCAAGCATCATCAAAAGTATAGTCCTTTGAATTGTGCTAAAATCACATGGGAATATTTTGACAAATCATTCATCATTTAAAGATGTTTTGGACAGTTGAATCCTTGTTTTATTATCACTATTCATTTTATGTTGCTTTCAGTTTATCATCAACTTGAAGTCACCTATCACAACGAAGCCAATGAAAGTGTGACGCCCTGTGTTCAAACTTTAGAACGAAAAGCAATAACACCACTAATGACTTGCCAACTGTACTTTGCATTGTAATATGACAACACAAACCATGACATTTGACTGGATAGGATATATATCATGCAGTGTGACCAAAGCCCTTACCCTAAATAGGAATAGAATCCTATTTTTCATGAAGAAGTGACATCTTATCTTACAATCATGACCCAATTCTTTGTTGTGTGAATGTAAAGAGGGAGTTACCTGACGAATGGATCTGGCCTCAAAGCATCCCTGAAGGGTTCTCTCACATGTTCCCGAATAGGTTCCCGGTGTGATTCTCTCAATGCGTCTTTGTGTATTGGTTCCCTCAATGAGGTGGTCCTATCCCGTGCTCTATCTTCCAAATCTGATGTTGGGCTATGCCTGTAATGAAATTTGTGCATATTTAACTCTCCAAACAAAGCAAAAATAAATATACAAATGTACTCAATTACAATATATATAAACAAAATAAGAGTCACCATCAAAAGATTTTTCAGAAATGATCAAGAATATATAAATCTGTACCATTGATATTTTGTTTCCCAATATCTCTTGCGAAAATATGGAAAACAAATATAGGGTGTCACCATGCAATTTTATCTAACTCTGTAAAACGCCATGCCAAAATATTCTACACCTGATCATGGAAACTTTAAATCAGATTTCAAGAACTTTTACTTACATAATATAAATGTCTATACACTAAACCCATCAATTTCCCCCACATAAACTTCTGTGTCTTTTGAATGTGTCTTCTGCTAAAATCCAAATCATCCACTGAACAACACTTTGTCAACACATTTTGCTTAGCTGACCAGTGATCTAGTGCTAACAGTGGGGCAACTTTCTATTGGGATGAGTTACAGCAACAGTATTTTAGATGATTTCAGGGAGACAGCTTGAATGTATCGCAGTTTCATGACCACATATTATTCAAATATACCCCAAAATCTCTGTAAAACTGCCTGTGTCCTTTTTGATGTGATGAAAGCATGGTGAAGCCATCATAACCAGTCTTGTTAGGACAGAAAATATCAATAAAAGTCACAATATTGCTGGTCTTGACCTTGACACAAAGTCAGTAAAAATCCATCTCAACATATAATCTTTATATGTACTTTACATATCCATAATGTCAAAGTCTAGATCAGCTTCTGCATGTTTTTGGAAGTTGTGACCTATTTGGTCCAAAAATAGGTCAATGTGATCTAGTTACATAAATTATTCATAAAAATGTGAACATATTGTGTGTAAAATAAATGTGGTGTCAATAAATGTTATGTGCCATGTTTTGCTAAATATCACATTTAGATGATTTGGAAAATTGTCTTCTGTGACCTTGATAATAGCTCAAGGTCACCAAATATCTATCTTGTCCAAGCCCCTCATATGTAGATCACATCTACCAAGTCATATCGAGGCTGCTGTAATCTTGAAGAAAATATAAGATTCACAAGCAAAGTTCCTATTCAGTTAGTCATGACTTTGGCCTTGACCCAAGGTCACAAAAAGTGCATCTAAATAGATTACCCTTGGATACTTACAAATATTCACATAATATCAAGACCTAATCTTCTCTGTTTTGTGAAGGATCAGATTCACAACATTTTGGATGTTGTCACCTATATTGGCCTATAAATAGGTCAATGTGATCTAGTTACATAGATTAATCTAAATATTATGAAGAATATATTGTACAAGATAAATGTGGTAGAAATAAATGCTATTTGTAATGTTTTGCAAAATATCCCAAATAGCTGATTTTGAAAATTGGCTCCTGTGACCTTGACATTTCTCACATATCTCTCACTCAACTCATCTCGCTGGCTTCTGAACATTGGCTCTGTTACTTCACATGAATCATGTATTGACATATACAGCCAGGCATGATAAGGTACTATATAGCCATCCACTCCTCCCTTTTAGTGTAGAATAGACACTTGTACAGTATGTTTTGTAAAAACAGACATAGTGCCAGTACACTTTTTAAAAAAATGGACTCATTGGACTGTATGTACCCTAGTACGGAAAAACGGACTAGTGTACAATGAACTTTTGACAAATACAAACAAAACCTTTGTCTTTTTTTCAAAAGCAGACTGTAAGGTAGTCACATTTCTGCAAAAGAGGGCCAGAATACAGTACATCTATATGGGTGTCCATTTACCTCACTGATTAGTGATTTATTTGATATGTAGAAATGGGTCATTTCCACATTGATTTTTTGCTAAACTGCCTGGCTAAGATATAGTGAAGTAATCCATATTTTCCTGATCATAGTGTATCAAAATTTACTAATTTGCTGATGGGGAAAAATGTAAAATGTCCTATTGGTCTATGTTATCAAATATACACTGTAAGTTGGGCTGACATTTTTCCTTTTTTATATACTGACAATCCTTGCCACAATTATTGACAAAATTAAGAAAAAATGAAGTCCTGTGCTATCCTTTCAGTAGATGGAAAACGCTAATTCATATCTCAAAACACCATAATCTTCAACAGAAAAGGCACTCAAGCCAATTTGTAACAGGACTACTGTGCAGATATGATATGATCCAGTAATCTGGCAGACATTAACTTAAAGTCTGTACTTTCAGGCCCCATCTCAAGTAGTAGCTTGTGATAAAAGACAGCCATAGGCATACAATGTATTGACGGTAGCACCAACCTCTAGTGCTTCAACTGTGCAGAGTGCCATCCATCATGCTATGCAGGAAAGGATGCACACAACTTAAATTTTGCCTGAGGTGAGACAGAGATGTCAATGACCTTTTACTTATGTAATCAGGGCCCAACACCTCTACAAGCTGATAAGTGTACAAGCTAACAGCCAGGTTGGATCAATTTTCCTTGACTTTTTCAAAAATTTCAATTTTCCCTGATCATAATCAAAATTCCCTTAATTTTCCCTGACCTTGACAAAAAACTTTTCCCTGACCCGTGGTAACCATGTATTGATGTTGTTGCAATCTTGAAGAAAATTCACAAGCAAAATTGCTCTTGTACTGATTATGACCTTGACCTTAACCCAAGGTCATAAAAGTCCACTAATATAAAATGCCATATATATTTTACCATATTTACATAATACCGAGCCCTAATCTTCTCTGATTTGTAAAGGATAAGATTCAAATCATTTTGGAAGTTGTGAAAATTATGAACAAAGATTTTAAATAAAATAAGTGTAGTTAGAATAAATGCTATTTGTAGTGTTTTGCAAAATATTACAAATAGCCAGTTTTGAAAATCAGCTCCTATGACCTTACAAATTGCCCAAGGTCACCTTATATTGAATCTACACAAGCCCCTCAAAGGTTGATCACATCTGCCAAGTTATATCAATATTACTGTATTTTATCAGAAAATAGAGCATTCACAGACAAAGTTGCTCCTATGCTGGCCATGACCTTGACCTTGACCCAAGATCACACAAATTTCAGCTTAAAAAACTTCCCAGTCCTAAATATTATCATGTTATAGTATCTAGTCCCTTTGTCTAAGCATAACTAAATGAGTAGGTCAAAAACAGACAAACGCACACAGAAGACCGAATTATTTCTAAGAGGAAGTTGCCTTCCAGTATCTCAATTAATACTAAACAAATTTTTGAACTGTATTGGATACAGGGAAGATTGAACGATGTCTCGCCGTCCGGTGGGACATAACAAGGTAACAGCAATGCTGCTTTCCCGCCTTGATTACTTTACATAGTAAGCAAACATCGCTACTCTGGCCAAAGATCATACCATTTTTAGAAGGTTAATGCATTTTTTTGAACAATGCCGTCTTGTTTTGTAATTGTTCCTGACATAGAATTATATGAAATTATATAAGACCTCCTCAGGCTTCTATTATTCACACCTGGTAATTTGCTTTATAAAGACAGCTGATGTAGAAATGTTAGGTTGCTTCAGTAGGTTTTTCAAAGCTGACAATCATATATATATACATGTCCTAGATAATTATGCTATCCTATCATAATCAACAATCCAAACCTGAGAGGGCCAAGAAAACTTATGTCCTATATTTCCATAGAAGTTTTAATAAACAATAAAAAAAAACCACCTCCTTACCAATTTTTGAGAAAAAGATGTTACCGACAAGACTTTTCCTTTTCCTTGACAATTGTTTTCTTTTGGCGATCAAGTGGGACAGGGCAAGGAAGGCCAGGTAATGCTGTCATAATCAATGATTACACAACAACAGAATGAGTGACTTAGCTGAATACTTAACAGCTCTATGCATTTGCTTACTTTCTTGGTGGTGGCGATCTCCTTTGCGGTCCTTTTTTACGGCCTTCTGCAGCCATTTTCACATCTGAAAAAGGTGTAAATTTCTATATGTAAGAAATTAGAAAGCTATTGTAGTGTTTTGTTGTTTCATCATCATGTACTTACAAAATACAGGCACCAATTATTCATTCCAAATATGTGAGGTAGACCACTGAATTTTGAAAAATTACAGAAAAATTAAAAAATATAAAATGACCCATAAGTAAGCTCATCCAAGACATTCATCAAATATGTCAGCAAAACATCAAGTTGATAATCAGGGTTGAGGAAAATGGAAAATACAAAAAAAATCATACCCTGCCCTGACTACACTTGAAGTCAGTGCAGCTTTTGGTATATGGTACTAAAATGAAATCAGCACAGCACTTGAAATTTATCAATGTCATGGAATGAATTCATTTGGACTATAAGTATGTAACAGCGACAGTTAACACAATGCCACAATAATAGTACTAGATAATAACTTGATACCTTGGATAAATGTCACAAAAGGTACTCATGGGTGCTGGTGAGGATTATTTTTTTGACAGAGGAATCGATTTGACGGATTTTCCGTTCACAGATTTTAAATTTTGACGGAAAATCCGTCCGGAGACGGAGGACCAGCACCTATGCGATAGTCTGAGACATCCAGCGTTGTCATTTTCGCGCGAAAAGCGAGCCTCGCAAACATTACCGAAAAGCGATTGGTGTGGGTAGCCGAGTCGTCAAAATATTAGCCAATCAAAATCCGTCAAACTCTACCGAAGCAGCCCGCAACACCAAAACAAGGCGGCGGCCACAAGCGGTAAGCGAACGACTGAATTTTCGATGTTTTTCGAAATCCGTCTGTAGACGGAGGACCAGCACCCATGGGTACTGTAATAATGTGTGGTGTCAACAATAATAGTAGAAATGGCTACAGCCAGATTCTTTAACACTAAATATATTGCACTGATCTGACATAATACCTGTCATGCATTTTGCTGTCTGGTCTAATTCATGGACACTGTTAAATATTAAAGCCCCTGCCCCACCCCCATATCAGTGGCCTGAATACAGATAACATGCAAAGCCACTGTGTGCCTTGTACAACACTATATACATTGTCCTTCCTTCCTGGATTGCTATTGACTTCATTGTACAAGAAATTTTCATTGAGGGAGACACTGTTTAAGCTTAAATAATGCCTCTACACAGTATACAATGCAACTTTCAATGCCAACAACAGTTAAGTAAGAGGCTGTTTTTAGCACTAACGGTTCAAATGGAGGCCAGTAGGTCTTCAAGCAAGAGTATGATAGCTTTTAGTATATTTGCATACAAGCAGCTGAAAAGATAGCAACAATGAACAGGTTATTGAGTGGTGTCCTTTGTCTCATTTGTCCATTGGTGTTACATGAGTTTATAAAACCAGCAACCGAGGATTAATTCCACCCAATGTCCCAGATATTATATAGCCTTATATAACTTGCAAAAAAAATAACTGAAAGGCCTCAGACGCTCCTGGCAGTTACTTGTCAAAATGATGAGATATATTTGTGACCCACTTGCTAACCGGGCAAGTAAATCTTAAAATCCTGCCCTGAATTCCAATTCACTTGCCCTGAAATTTTGCCCCCATATTTGAATACAGCTGAAGCTTTGCATATTAAAACATTGGCTGATAATTAGAACAATTGCCCATATAACTCATAGAATACACAATATTCGGCTTGAATAAGTTAATATGAATAGTACAAATAGTTATAAAAGGTTGTTGCATTTTTTGTGCATGTGCATAAGTACCAAATATTTACAAAAACATAAAAATTAGCAATGCTCAGTCAGTTCTTGACCAATTTATATCATTGATAACTCTTATTTTAGCTCCTTGTCTTATCATATGAAAACAATGGGGTTGGGGCCTTTTGTAACTCGGGAGTTAAGTTTTTAAGCAGAGATGTACATTCATGAAGCCTTTGATCTTATGAGTAAAGATTAAGTAATGTCAAGTGAAGCTGATGGATATACCCCCACTGTAGCATACTTATAATCAACTGTGCATGTTTGCTATAATGATTGACAGACCAAAATTTGCGAATTTGATAAGCATTCGCTCCTGATACAGTGCTCAGTGTGAAAACCATCTTGAGGAATATATATGTTAGGATACATAACTTTGTCGAGGTCAGAGTTTGGGAGGCAGGGTTAGTCAAAGGGGTAACAGAGCTTGGACACAAAGTTATCTCTAATCAGGTGTCATCCCTGTGATGTGGTCAGCAGCTCTCTCTGTTCTTTGTGGGGTACTTTGATTGTGGACAGATTACAGCACTTGACCACTGGTCAGAAGTGGAACAGAAGTATCCAGTTGCCCAGACTTGACCGACAGGTGTGAAATATACCTCTGGGCAAGTGGGCAACTGGCTAATTAATGTCTAATGTCAAGGCCTGCTTATTTTCATAACTAGTTGGAATGTGGAGGTTGGTGCAGCAACTTGCAGGATGGAAACAGAACAAAATGATCAAGTCTGCCTGTGCCGAAATAAAAAATCACAATTTGACATAAGAAATGTCACTTACCAATGTTAACTCCTTTCAGAAGGCTACCATTTTCATTTTCTACTGCCTTTAAAGCCTCTTCTCCTGTCTCAAACTGAATGAAGCCAAAGCCATTGTGGATTGAAACACCTGCAACAACAAAATTGTCAGATATATAAACACTATGCTCTACCTTGAGCAATATACAGTATTTTTTATGAAGATTCTGTAAAGCAGGTTTAAACATTCTCTGCCACACTAAAAATTTTGGCTGAGTCTTACCTCTACTGTATGATCCCTGTGGAAAGGAAAATGATCTACAGAAACTGCTTTAAGTTGCCTAACATGGCAAAACTTCTGTGATCAAAGCCAAATGTAATACTCCCATTGAAAATGTATTGCAAAATATTTAAGAAAACGTGTACACGATTCAAAGATAAAAATGCACGATCATCAATAAAAAGTTCTTCGTAAAAACTGTTGTTTTATCGTCTTCTCACCTGTCATCCTGCAAGTTCAAGAAATTATTGAATAAGACCAGAAGTCTTCCCTCGCGACATGGAGTCACATACTACCAATCATATCCCAGCGTGATCAAACACACACATAAAAAATAGCTTAGTCTGTTGCTCATTGTTGTTCTATCATATTTTGATCTGCTAACAATATAATCTTACCCAGGAGCTTTCCATATTTATTGAACATTTCTTCTAAATCCTGTCTCGCAACTTTGTCCGATGGTAGTTTTCCAATAAACACTCTACTCTGCAGCAATTTGGGGTCATTGCTGTTGGTAAAGTTTCCAACATGACGCTCCCGGTTACTTTCTCTTGGACTCCAACTTCTACTACGTCTACGAGATCTACTACCACTGCGACTACGACTTCTACTATGACGGCGGTAATGATCTCGGTCTCGATTTCTATCTCTGCTCCTTTCTCTCTCCCTGGACCTTTCTCTCTCTCTTCTTTCACGATCTCTTTCCATTTCCTTCTCTCTTTCTTTTTCTGCTGCAATACGAGATATATTTCAACACTTTCCAGAATTAGGCTGGTAACTGTGAATCATAATTACTCATCTTGTGAGCAAATAAATGCATTTATTAAGTTTTGCAATAAACATCATTTCATCATATTTCAAGCTTTTAGAGAAAAAAAACTCGTGTAGTTCAGATTTTTTCCAACTTATTTGAATATTGAGTAAAACTTAAACTTAAATAACATCAAGATAATTACCTCTTTTCTTTCTTTCTTCACATTCTTGTTTGAGGCTCAGAGCCATGTCTAGATATCTAGTCCAAATGTGAAAACGGGACGGTTACCGTGTTGAAAAATCTTGAGTTTAAAAATATGTCTTTCTTCTCCGCAGCTGCAGGAAAAACAAGTATGTCTTTGAATAAATAAAGTTGTTTATAATAAACCAACACATTACCTTTTTATGTGATGATATATCTAAGTTTACATTTTACACCCTATTAGACAATTGAATTCTTATAATTAAATGATTTACTGAGTGCGAGTACAGAAAATCTCATGCCATATGACATTGACATCCTTTTTAAAAGTTCATGCAACAATAAATGAACAGTTTATTTCACATCAAAGCTGCTGAATTATTGACATTTCTCGAACCAAAAACCAACTTAGCTGTGATATGGACAAATTGCCCAAGTAACCATCTAAAAATATAACCATATTAGATTAGACAGCAACTTGAGATAATAGTAAATGTATGGAATAAAAATTGACAAATATACATACTCTAATTTTAATCTCTCATGACAGTGTCATGTTCTGCCAATAAGGCACCTGTATCAAGTACCGTATGTTGAATGAGAGTAAAGGAAATAACTTTTAATAATAAAATCATCTTCCAATTCACATTTGATTATAAAAAAAATTCAGGACAACTTTCTTTTTGTGACAGAAATATTTTATTATGTGAACAGTGAAGTCCTGATGGGTGAGTTCTCATTTCCTATAGGTTGTTTCCTGGTGTCAATATGGTTATGAACAAATCACCCTACTGTATACAACACACCTTTCAATACCAGCAGCAGCTAAATTGGGGGTTATTTTTGGCACAAATGTCTTCCAGCTTGAGCATACCAGCCAATCAGAAACAAGTTGTCAATTTACTACAAATTGCTGGGAAAAAGTTGGTAATTAATCCATGAATATCTGTATCGATCAGTATCTTTGTTTACCACAAATACAGTACATATTATCTAGTAGGTCACATAGCCATAACTTCTGTGCATTGCAGAGGTAGTATTCAATTATTACCTGTGCAGTCATCGCCCAATATTTGATACCATTCTAAATTTGGAATTCCCCAAGTTATAGATACTTGCCTTGCTCACAAAAATATCATCAAATCTTAATTGACCAACAGTCGACAGCAAGGTTTTTATGAATATTGAGGACTTGCGGACGATTCTGTATGCACCTTTATACCTTTGGTGGCAGAGACAGATATGATAGAGAGTCCTGCTATGGAGGGTAAGGCATAACATAAGGCTTATAATATTTGTTAGCAATGTTTCAAATGCTGATCAATAGCAACAACAGAGACTATAGAGTGCTGTGTAAGTGATAAGGATGGGATCTGACCTACTTAGTCACAGTTGTCTGGCAACCCAAAAGATCAAATGATCATTTTGGAACATTCTAAGATATGCAAGTGTTCCAAACATATTGACCTGATGTCCATACATGATATGAATTTACCCCTGGTAGGAATGATTTCTATGGGAAGTCTTTCCATGTGGTGGCAGCACTGCACAGAATAAAATTACACCATCTGGTGATAAATTCACGCAATGTGTAGACCTCAAGCCAATCTTAGACAAGGACATTTTTTTCTCGAAAATAAATAATTCAGATCACAAAAATGTTTAGTAAAATAAAAAAAAAAAGAGGTAGCAAGACAGAGGGTACACACAATTGGAACCCGCCAGCGGAAGGCGGCGAAATCTGCCGATCTGCCCGCCTCTACACAATCATGTGCAAAATGGCACTTTCCGTCGGACCAATCGTGTGTAAGCGGCGAGTCCATTAACCAAGTTTGTCGGCCCACCGGGAAGTATAGCCCAGCGGATTTGGCAGACTGCCACTTTCGTTGCCGCCCAAACGTGTGTAACCAGCAGAAACTGCAAGCTTCAATCATGTGTACCCTATCTCCACCAGATTTGGTGAACCTTAAATAGTTTGCGTGTGCCTGTGACTCAAAACCGCCGCCCAATCGTGTGTAACTGGCGGAACTGGCGATTTTGGCGGAAACCACCAGCTTCAATCGTGTGCACCCATTGTCATTTCTTAGACAGAGAGATTTCTGGAAATTACCTTCCAGTACCTACAATAAAAAGGGGTCTAAGATCTACAACTGGATGGGTCGAATGGCTTGTAGCAAGAATTAAATGATTGGGATTTGAGTACTGCCTTCTTTATCCACTGGTAATTCTTTGATCCAAATGGGTTTTATACAGCCATTGGTTAAGTATATCAAGTCGACGATTGATATCAAACATAAATTTGTTTACAAAATGTACTCTTTGCACCATAACTTCTTGAGTCTGCTTGAGTGCAGCCAACTTATCAAATCAAATCATTGACACTTCTCACTTGATAATCATCTCAACAGAGAAACTGCAGTGCATATTTAAAGAATTAAAAATTGACAATACCAATCAAAATGCATAGTACATACATTATTAAACCCAATATTTCCTTGTTAAATCAATTCATATTAAAATTGGATAAAAAAATTGTTTTAAAATGTGCTCTGAAGTCTTGATCAAAAGGAAAACAGGACGAATTGGTGTGTAAAGACTGGCTTTGCTACGATTCAGAAAGGATAGGGGAAAAGGTTGTAATGGCCTCTTTATTAAACTGTTACTGGCATCAAACAGTGGCTGGCAAATTCACGAACCCGAAGGTTGAAACACAGACATTTTTAACCCATTCAAACATTGAGCAAACCTTGCTGTACTAATTGTAATTGAGCTGAATGTCTTTATAGATGTCTAAATATAGAATAGTGTTTATTGTTACAAGTGAGTATTTATTGTTTATTGTTACAAGTGAGTCTTTACTTTTTCTTGAAAGATTTTTTATTAAGTTACCTTTAAATATTTTTGTTTAAATAACAATATATTAACATGTTGCAGACAAATAAATGTATTAAATTTGTATTAAATAGATAAAGTAATTGTGTCTTTCTGTTGACTTGGTCTTGACCCCTTTAGGTGCCCTTTTTCTTAGGTAACCCACATTCCATGGTTGACAACTTTTATACCATAATGCAATATTCATTATGGCAGTAGAACGATACAATTTTCTTCATTCAAAGGATATTCCAAGGATTATGTATATTTTATTCACCAATACCACTACAATATCAGTGAAATGAGAAAGATGTGAAGATGTGGAATGAAAGTGTTCAGAAGACTTAACTCAAAAGTTCAGGTGTGACAGTTTGAAATTAGCACCTACAATCTTCACGCCCAAGGCGCAATCCAGTGAAATTAGTATACAAACCATCAGGACCCTCCTCCTAGGTTGTGGACCTGCAAGGAGGAAAGGGGCCTGACAGTGACAGCCGCACCAACTGCCGGTCACTGAAGTTAATTCTGACAGGCAGTTGATTCAGGTTACTGGAATTGTAGAGTTAACAACCATAGGCCGATTGCCGATCTCCATGCCCCCTGCCAATCTCTCCGACCAATGATTAAATATAGTGGAGTTGTACAGATCTGGTTCCGGTAAAGTTGTACAGTTCCGGTGTGTACTTTTCAATGGGAAAAAAACAACATGGAGATCGGCAATCGGCCTATAGACCCCCTGCCAATCTCTCCGACCAATGATTAAATATAGTGGAGTTGTACAGTTCTGGTTCCGGTAAAGTTGTACAGTTCCGGTGTGTACTTTTCAATGGGGAAAAAAAAACAACATGGAGATCGGCAATCGGCCTATAGGGTTCTTGCAATCATACTCATAGGCCCCCTGCCAGTCTCTCCGATCAATGATTAAATATAGTGGAGTTGTACAGATCTGGTTCTGGTAAAGTTGTACAGTTCCGGTGTGTACTTTTCAATGGGGAAAAAAAAACATGGAGATCGGCAATCGGCCTATAGCATTGGCTGAGAATGAGGCAACTGTCTTGTATATGTAAAACAAATAGAACATTGAATTTTTTTGGCATACAAGTCAAAAGTTGGCCCGAATTTCATCACAATTTGTACCAGCTTGCTACAAAAATATACAATTTGGCCCTGCTCTCTCAGACCTAAATGTGGGGGCCGACTTCTCTCAGGGGCCGACTTCACTTGTTAAGGGACACTTGAACCTGACTTGACATTTTCTCCGTGTTATTTTATGAGGGAAGGCTTCATCCTTTCTCAAGAAGATGTGATACTTGTGTTGGAAACTG
Organism: Amphiduros pacificus; assembly: GCA_949316495.1. Classification (NCBI taxonomy): domain Eukaryota; kingdom Metazoa; phylum Annelida; class Polychaeta; order Phyllodocida; family Hesionidae; genus Amphiduros; species Amphiduros pacificus. The sequence continues at coordinate 47,814,992 of OX439001.1, read as the reverse complement.
CTCTGATATCTTAACTAGCAGTTCTTCGTCGCTAATAACCGCGATTTGTTGGAAGGGATGGTTCCAGTTCATCGGCGTAAACTAGTCCGGCATAATAAAATATGAGGGAGCAAAAATTTAGTCATGTTGGAGATCACTTCTATCAATACCCACCTTTTCTAGATTACCACAGATCCGTGTACCTAGTGAGTTTAAGCATTCATTTTCGATTTATTGTTCTTCACCCTGCCAAGTGACTGTCGCAACCCGACTCCTCTGCCATTTGCTTTCACCCAATTCATGCTTCCTTGGTATACTTATGTTTCACGAGTTTTCATTGGCTGTCTTCCTGCCATTTCACACTCTTAACAGCAAACTCCATCGTTTGCGTGTGCATCTGGTGGACCGTGCGCATGGTCTCACCCCAGTAATTATGTATTCCAATACCTCAGAAGTGGAAAAGAAAGTAGTACAGACTTATGTCTAGAAATTTCAGTTACATATATCTTTGAGGGTCGTTATTCAGAGTTAAAATGATGACAATTCTTTATGCTTGGTGTACAGTGCACGTCAACCAGTTCTAAATAACAATTTCTGCATCAGAAGAAGGGTATGGATCTTTGTATAAGGGTAAAATTACAATATTCTATTATCACTTGTTACAGGGGGCACCATCTATTTTGAGTCAATGGCACAGTGGGAAAAACTTATATTTTGAATTTTTGCATCATATTTGACAACTCCCCTTTGACATATTTGTGATTTAATCACATTTTGGGTTTTAAAAATACTTATTTTTTTATATTATTTATCACATTCATATAGATTAACTGTCCAAATCTGTAATTCTTTACAGGGGAAAAAAAGGAAAAAAATTACTCAAATTTGAAACAATCCAATATAACAATTTAAAAAAATCTACAAACTTCTTTTTGATAATTAACAAAAGTTGATTATGGAAAAAACCCTCATATTTTGAATAATTTATATTTAGAATTAGAACAATATCATGCTTTATTATTAAAATTTATGCATTTGTTTATTTCAGCACCATACAGGGCGTGACGTCTTGCCATCACATACAGGATGTGACGTCTTGCCATCACATACAGGATGTGACATCTTGCCATCACATACAGGATGTGACGTCTTGCCATCAATAAACTATCATTTCATATGTTTTGTTATTTGAAGATTGACATAAATAAATCTAGAAATCATAATTATCAGTGCTTTATCTCAAAACAGATTGCTATAATTTTTACATTAATAAATGATTGTGGGGGTTTCTATATTGCCAATCGGCAATAAATACATTTGCAAGTTAATATTTTTGTACCTTTATTGAAATGAGGTGTAAATAGATGAATAAAAGTAAATTTACTTGAAATGTAAAATGTGTTTTGTAATTGTCTCTGAATTTATATGAAGGAGAGTGCCAAAACATATGAGATTGGAACCATAGACCTTGGTGTAATAATAATAATAATAATAATAATAATAATAATAATAATAATAATAATAATAATAATAATCTTTATTTCATGAGGGTTACACTTCTAAGCAACTTAATACTTATCTTCCAAAGGGCCCTCTTGTTAATAGAGCTACTAGGTTAGGATAAACTAACTATGTACAGTATATACAAGGATAAAATGCATAAAAACTTGATAAAAGCAGGCAACCTAGTGGTTAAAATAGTCTCTCAGGTAGGCTGATCTAAAACTGTTTACACTCATAGAATCCTTTATATTTGATTTCAGGTTGTTCCAATTCTAATTGTACTAGGCACAAAACCATGCTGGTATATGTCCTTGTGTTTGCCAGATTTTTCTGCTAAATCTCCATTTGCAGCAGCTCGTGTTTGCCTGTTGTGAGTATCACCTACATATGAAAACATATCAGTCATATATTTCGGGGCTGAGCCATTTAGACTTTTAAAAGCCATGATAGCTTTTCTGTAGTCTATTCTCTCCTGGATGGGCATCCAATTGAGAGTCTGGAATAGTTTGCTGGATCGGTTTTCTGGTGCCCTTAGATCCTTTACATCCAATATATTGTTCTAGCTACCCTTTTTTGTATGGTAAGAAGATTACTGACATGTGGGGAGCATCCCCAGACAGTCGAGCAATAGTCAAGATGTGGTAAAATGTGACTATTCACAAACAGTTTGCGGGCAGCTAGAGGTAAGTAGGATTTTATTCTTCTGAGGAGAGCCAGTTTCCTATTGACAGTTTTTATTACGCTGTCTATGTGTTTCTCCCAGGACAGATTGTTGTTGATAGTGGTTCCAAGAAGTTTTTCATTTTCAACATTTTCTAGAAGTTGACCGTCCATCTCAACAGTGAGTGTGGGGTCTTGTAATGTTGCTCTCTTTTGCCAAGTTGTGAGCAACATTAACTTGGTTTTGGTACAGTTTGCTGCCATGCGGTTTTCTGTACACCAAGCTGAGACACTGGCCCCATCTTCAGATAGTTTTTGGTTGAGTTCTGGGATTGTTTTTGCAGCACACGAGAGTGTGCTGTCATCAGCATACATATCTGTGTCACTGTTTTTAATAGACATGGGCAGATCATTAATAAATAAAATAAAGAAGAGAGGACCAAGAATTGAGCCCTGTGGCACACCTGTTTTGGTTTCGGCTTTTTCAGATATTTTGCCTTTGAAGGTGGTGCATTGGCTTCTCTCCTTTAGATATGATGTGAGCCATTTCATGGTCTTTTCTGAACATTTGTATATCTTCAGTTTCTGCAGTAAAATATCATGATCTATGAGATCAAATGCCTTTCTCAAGTCAAGTAGAATAACTCCACACATGGAGTCATCATCAATGGCAGATACCCATTTGTTCACTATGTGAGTGAGTGCTGTCTCACATGAGAACAGATGGCGGAAGCCAGATTGGGCAATATGTATCAAATTGTGACTGTTAAGGTATTTATAAAATGATTGGTGAATATGTCTCTCCAGGAGCTTAGAGAGGGTACATAATATTGAAATTGGCCAGTAATTTCCACGGTCTTGTGTACATCCTTTATTGTGGATTGGAACAACTTTCGCTGTTTTCCACTCATCTGGAAAGATGCCGGTTTTTATGGACAAGTTTAAAATCCTTGTCATAGCTGGTGCTATGGCATTTGCTCCTATGCGCAAAAGCTTGGGTGGTAGGCCATCTAGACCAACAGCTTTTCCATCCTGAAGATGTTGCAGTTCTTTAAGAACTGCTTCCTGTGTAACAAAGGGAATATCAAACTCTGTATTGTCTGTTCTTGAGTTTACAAAGTTTTTCAGATTCTCATGGTCACCACTTTGACCTGTGGCAACATTGATGGAGTCTGCTATGTTAACAAATATTTCATTAAAGCTATTTGCAATATCCTGAGGCTCAGAGAGTGTTGCATCACCATCTTTGATTGTGACTGGTGTTGCAGAGCTTCCAGATGGGATTAACTCTCTAAGCAGTTCCCATAGTTTCTTTCCATTGTGGAGGACTGATGAAATTATATCACAGTAATATGTGGATTTTGCTTTTTTTATTAGTTCTGTTGTTTTATTCCTCCAGTATTTCATATTGTCTATGTCGTTTGCCTGTGCATATTTGTCTCGAAGGTTCATTGATTGCTGGATGTCGTCACTGAACCAGTCAGGTTGTTTTTGCCTTTTCACACGTTTCTCCAGTAAAGGAGCATGCTGGTCCACAACATCCATAAATAGTTTTAAATGGTGAGAGCACAAGCTTATTAAGACGAGTTAATCTGATGATCCAAGCCATAATCCCTGTAAATCTGTGACTTGGTGGGTTGCCAATCAAAGCATCATGTCAGTTGACCAGAAAATTATGTTAGCTGATCAAAGAGTAAGTTGCTCTGATCCAAACTACTGGAATTTGGACAATACCTTTCATGACATCATTAGCATATTGCCATACTCTTAGGCCCTCATTTGACCTTTCAGTGCCTCTGTAACACTCCACATAAAAATGACGCCGAGAAAGAAGTGATGCATCAATCAAAAAGAAAATAGACATAAAAGACATTTATGTGAATTTTACATGTTCTTTGCAAAATTGGTGGTTAATCCCTTTAAATGCATTTAACTTGAGATTTTCGTGCTTGACATGCCTTTTTGTGGTTTGGTGTGAAAATTTGCGAATTTTACAGTATTTTAGGGCCTAAGATTTAGCTCTTGACATATTTATTAAAGAAGTTATGATAATTTGAAATCGGCAAGTCTACATGTAGTCCTACCTGCAGTAGGGGGCTTTAAGGGTATTTATGGGTGTTGATAGTGAGTGCCCCCTAGTGGCAGAGGAGCAAATTACCAAAATACTGTACTTGATGGGAATTGGTACATTTACGGTATAAAAATACATTCCCTATTAAATTAAAAGCATTCATGACTTGAATGAATATTTAAACACTAAAATATTTGAACTATAAGGTATGATTACAAGTATATTTCTTTCAAAATAGTATTTTGTCCTAATTTTCCTTGATGAAAGTTTTGATGAGAAATGAAGAAGACAAGCAAATAAGTTCTGCAGATTACACAACAGGAGTAGGCTTGTTTTTAGCTGTGTTTATTTAATTTCATTGGGAAGAAATTTCACTGTGATCCTAGTGAAATAGATTTTCTCATTTTGATTTGTATAATTTGGAAATAAAAAGGAAGTTTGGCAATCAGATATGTGAAGGGAGGTGAAAAAATTCATATTTTTGAAATGATCAAGTGTGTACTTTACCTCTATTTTTCTCTTAATGTTTTGGAAAAATAGAAAATCTGTTTCACTAGGATCACAGTAAATATTGTTAAGATCACTTTTATAAAGTTGTTTGAAAATCCACTTTGTTATGGTCCCACAATCTGCAGAACTTTTTCCCTTTAACATTTTGACATGACAAAATAAATTTTGAAGCAGTGACATATTACTACGCCACTTTTTATGAGTTAAAAAGATATGAAGCTTTCAATATGATCAAAGAAATTCCATTGTGATTTTCAAATAATAAATCAATAATTTTATTACAAAAATGAATACCATAAAATGTCATTTCATGACTTGAAAGTTATAATGAAAAAAGAACTCTTTTTGACAGTTGAGCATTTTTCCCGTACTTTTTTGAAAACATTCCATTTTGGCGTAAAAAGAAAGTAGTTCCCTCAGAAAATCTGCCACCAGAGGACACTCACTACCAACACCCATAAATACCCTTAATTACTGAGGTGAGACCATGCACGATTTTGATCGGGTACGAGACTAGGGGATTTTGGACCAATAGGAGGTATTGTTACATTCAGAAAAGTCAAGCTCCGAAACAAATACGAAACGAAAGCGAGAAATTCATACGACCGAAATTTATGGAAATGAAAACATGTCTCTTGAACAGACCGAAGGTGAGTAGTTTTACAAGTATTATTAATGTTTCCGTCGCGAACATTTACCGCAGATCATAGCGAAAGTTGGTTCTTCGTTAGCGGTCTCTCCGTCGCACGGCTTCTCCCCTTTCCAACCTCCTCAGGCCTTCACAACCTGCTGCTAATCAGTCTGTTCCGAGCGAAAAACATCTCCATCTCCATTACTTGGCAAAACCGGAGAACCAGTTAACCGTACACCTCCGTGCTCGGCGAGTCTTCCTCCGTGCTCCGTGGGGTGTCACGGAGGAGAAAATTTCTTCTGGACCGAGGAAAATTGCATCAATTGGCTGCCTGGTGTCACCACCTCACTACAGTACATTTGTATGTAGTTTATTTCCACAGAGGAGAAAACTGCTTCTCCACCGAGGAAAATTGGCCGCTTGGTGTCACCACCTTATTATATTTGTACTTTATTTCCATGGTGGAGACAAAAACTGTTCCACAACAGATGCTTTCCAGTTTATATAGTGACTGGCAACTGGCTGAAACTGGCAGTTGAATCTCAGACATTTTTAAGACTGTCAAACATCTAGCAAACCTTGCTGTATTGATTGCAATTGAGCCACGGAAAGCTCGAGGATCTCTAACAGTGAATTTGCCTTATGTTTATTTTGGGCCCGGCGGCCATTTCACAGACTGCCCCTCATCTGCTCGAAAATGTTTAAAATGCAAATAAAAGACAGAAGGAAATGTCCTGAGGAAAGGGCTACGGGTTGCCGAGTACTTTGCGCTCGCTAGTACTTTGCGCTCAGGGCCTTGCACATCCTGTCGGTGAAGTTTTGTATCCACGATTAAAAGTCTTTGATTTGTTTACAAATCCGGGTATCCATTGTTGCAAGACAATCCCAAGATCCATAGCGCGTCCAAGAACAAGGGATCATTATCTTTTTTCTCCAAAAGTTATTGACTCTTTCATTGATTAAATCTGTGCAAATAATACGAAGAATGTACGTATATTTCAAGTATTACAGGTGGATTTTTTTTTCTGAAACTTGCCGTGTAACTTCCCAAATACATCATTGTAATTTCATAACAATTTTAAATTGTCTACATACTTTTAATTCGGCAGGATTCAGACGCAAAGAGACGAGTGCAAAGTGCTCCACCTGCTTAAGTTTGTGACCTCAAAAAGGCATAACAAATGAGTGATGCTCCCTCTTCATCAGCGGGGCATGGCAGACACTCGATAAGGCCGACTTCTGCAGCTCGAACCCAAGATGAAATGGTTAAAAATTTGAATGTTTATTTAGCTTTGTTGTTGATATATTGTCCATTAGGTTATTATTTTGAGCGCAAAGTGCTCGGCAGCCCATAGTTATTTGGGGATTGGGTGCCATGACTTAGCCTTGAAAGACGAGTTGTGGCTACGCCAGACGGGACACTTGAAGTTTGCCATGACTCAGCCACGGACAGACAAGCACGAGTGTGTTCAAGAATCAAGGTCTCAGCTGCCACTGAGTGACCTATATATACATGTATATTACATAATATTTATAAGATAATAAACGATCCCATGCTGATTTCAATTCATATAACTCAATATAAAACTCGGACAAATGCAGGTTGTCTACTGAATGTGCATACTCGAATGTGTGAATTTCCTGATAAGACAAGACTAAAATAGTATGCCCCCTCATAAATGACTACATAACCTCTAACGGGAATACAAATATGTTGATTATAATAATTGGGCAAGGTCTTTGTCATTATTAGGATAATAGCAATATTTTAAAATATGATGCACAAATGTTGATTTCCGCACAATCATGGGCTCTAAAAGTCTTCTATCTTCTAACTACCATAACTTTTTAACTAATCAACTTATAATAAAAATAAAAAGTGTTCCAGAAACTAAAAAGCAATTACTATGCAATGCCATAAAGAATGGAGTCTTTTTATGCATTTGAAATTTTCATGTTGATGTTAACCATGGCTTGACCTGGCCCAATTGTACATGTGAATTAATATAATTCAAATGTAGTTTTAAGATGTATTGAAATGGTTAATAAAGTTTGTCCCTTGCAATACTTTTGTGCAAAATCTTATTTTATGGAAATCCAATAACTTGAAATGTGATTTTGATTATTTGGTCTTTCATGCTCACAATGATGACTTCTTCGTAATGCATAAGCCCAGTAGCCAAGTCAAGGCCAGTCATCATTTACTGGGTTCTTTTTTTTGTCTCCCAGAAAAACCAAAACAGTGGGGTAGCCAGTATAAAATCACCAATAGCAATTGGTTTCATTGACTGTTCAAAACATTTTTTTTTCAAACACCTGGCTATACCACTGTTAATGCTTGGAGGGTGAACAATCACCAAGCATTTTGGAAAAAAAACTGGGCTTATCTAGCAAGCAAAACAGAAGTAAGCAGCAGATTAAATTGCATGTAACAATGTAAAACAAGCCAAGTATTGCATTTAACAATGTGAAACAGAACAAACAAAAATATTAGTAAATACCCAATCTATGACAGGAAATATGAATATGGTGATTGGAATGAATCCCATTGTGATAAGGTTTGACCCTACAATATGGAAAAACCTGCATGTATATAATTTATGAACAATAATTGGTTTCAAGAAATGTAATTAATGTTTTACTTGAAACCTTTCTGGCAACACAACTCTATACTTGATGGGTAAACATCACCACGCATACTGGAAAAAAACTTAGCTAGCAAGCAAAACTAAACTAAGCAACAGATTAAATTGCATGCAACAATATAAAACAAACAAAATATGTCTAATCAATATTAAGCTGATATTTTATAGAACATTAGATATACAGATAATTGGTGTTATACATGGTGAATATATGTGTTCTGCAGTGATTTTATTGAAAATTTGACCAAAAGCATCAAACATTAAGGTGCAATAGACCGCTTCAAATATTGTATTAAATCTGAACAAAGAAAATGACAAAGATGTTTACTCCTAAAGGAACACAGATCCATGTGGGGAAGTTAACTTTTCCAAAAAGGTCTCATTTAGAGCCACCCTATGATATATAGAAACCTGTCTGTATCTCAGACTTGGTACCTCCATATTTTTATCAATATATGTTATACGTATATATTTACCAGGATCATTGTGTCAGGATTTAAATTCTGACCAACTATATATCTAAGTATGATGTTGAAGGTTGAACCTGTCAGTCTGTCATAAAGGTGTGAACAAGCAGTACAGTCCTTGCAAACAAAGAAGTATATTTTATAATGTGGGCCAAAACATTTTGAGCCCCAGAAGGCAGCCCCTATAACCCCGATAATTCCTATAAAATATCATCAGATATGAAATAATAACAATATCATCCATGAGTAAATGTACAACTTTGCTTTTCTTTTGTGGCAAAAAGGTCTGAAAAAATTAATACTTTTGGTGACTAACACCACTTATTCCCCTGCATCTGAAAAAAGTACAAAAGCCAAATCTGGTTGGTTGAAATATATAAGATATAACAAACATTTAATATGTTTAAAAAAAAAATAAAACAATACAGAGTAAATATAAATTAGTAAATGTGAAAATAAGCTAATAAATGATTGATACTTCCATCTTTATCAGGATCAGAAAAAATGGATGGAAACAAAATTAAGTAAACAAAACAGAAAGTCCAGAAACAAAATTAAATATTAAGCCAACAAACTACACAATTTAGAACAAAAAACAAAAACAAAAAATTCAACTAATTCAACTACAACATGTAATATAGACACAAAATAGTTTACTATTTACTTATAAATATTTTATGAACTTGAAATCCTCTTATCATGGATCAAGAGAACCCACTATGTGGTATTATTGAAACATTGAATTTATTAAATTAATGAAACTTTTTAAATTCTGATGCAACTTTATGTTCTATCTTTATTTCAGCCTGAATTGTAATAAATTTCAGCTTTTGATAACATAATAGTACAGACAAAAATGTTTTATTAGTGTTTTACCACTTTACTCTGACAATCTGCAATAAAGTGTTAAAACATATACAAAGTTATTAAATATTGAAAGATAAGCCCATTTGAATACATTTTTCATGTTTAAGAAATAGCCCCATTGGAATATATTTTTTCAAACAAAGTATGTCTACCTCAATATTTTAATACCAAAAACCATCTTCAGTTGGTCAAATTACGAGTGATAGCAATTCATCATTTGTTCAAATAATCTAGAAAATATTGCTTTGCTGGTGTTATATTTACAATCTGTGTGAAATATGGATGTCTTTTTTTGAAAAATGAATCAAATTGAGTCAAATTCAGATAATTACATTTGTGAGGCAGAAAGGCTGAGGCAGAACGCCTTTAGTCAGAACGTCCAGCACCGATTATTTTGAGCGCAAAGTGCTTGACAACCTGTATACAGCAAATCTGAAAAAAAGACCACCCGAGGGCGATGTGGTGAATAATAGTTTGTGCCTCTGGTGGACAGTGTGCAAAAAGGATTCTGACCGTAGAAAATTCCACAAGAGTATATTATGTAGATAAAGTAAAATCAGGGAACATATGGGAATGATCCTTTGATTTTTTTAGTTGTTAGTCAACTGTGAATAAATTGTGAAGTGAACAGATCCTATTATCACAGCAATGTAGTATCTTTATTGCTGCTGTATTTATGCAAATATTAGTATAATAAGCTAGTGCTCTAATCAACTGTACCAAAGTGGCGGCTTTTCATCAAACATCTGTTTGGTGCTGTATACCTTGTTCTTGGCCCCATGATGGTTCTCAATGGCATTGATCATTGAATTTAGTTTTTGCCTGATCAAATGAATGTTTAACTCTGTTTGTGTCTGTCATTTCTCTATCAGGTCAAACATGTTCGTATTTAACCATTTATTGCCCAGATTTTAAAATGTATCAATATGTTGTATATTTTTCAGATTTGAAGGCCTTTGAACGGAGACTGACAGAAGTCATTAATCAACTACAGCCGACAACTGCCAGATGGAGATGTATGTGTTGTTTATTGATAATTGTTATTTGTTGGAATTGTTTTATGAACATTAATATTTATGGTCAATCATGACAATCACTTTATTTTTCTGTGTAAAAAAATGAAAACAATCAAAGTTTTAAACTGCACATTTCTTAAAAGAAAATGGTGGAAGGTCATTTTGAAAATATTTTAATCATCCTAGTATTAATTACCAAGGCATGTACAATGAAGCCAATAACAATATGGGAAGAAATGAATATTTTTGGAGTTATACAAGGCACACAGTAGATTATGTTGTTATCTGAATTCAGGCCACTGACATGAGGATGGGGCAGGGGTCTTAATATTTAACAGGGTCTATGAATTAGATCAGAGAGCAGAGTGTAAGTGCACTTAACAGCCTGCAGCACAAAGGAAAAGACCTATGTCATTAGGTCAGATATCAACCAGGAACCTGGCTTTAGCCATGTATACTATTATTGTTGAAACCACAGATTATTACAGAACCGATTGTAACATTGGTCACAAGGTATCTAGTTTTTTTAGGATCCAATTGAAAAGTAATGGATTTGTAACTTATCCTTTTAACCTTCACCCAAGCTGAAGGTTTGAATACACATGTTGTCAATGGTGTTGTGCAGACAGAAGATTACAAAATGACAAAAATATGAACTTGCAGTTATTTTATAAAATTTTAAATGAATTCTCACATTTAATCTTTTAAACATTAGGTCTGTATATCAATATCACCTCTCACTGATATGTATTTTTACATGTTCTTTTTCAGTGATCCTTGCTGTTATTTCCATTTGTACTGCTTCTGGAGCATGGAATTGGTTATGGGATCCTGACACCCTGGAGGTAATGCTGTTCACAAATTACTTTCATCTAAAACAACTGGGTCAATTTTCAATTTATACATAAAAAGATATCCTGTTGTGAGGGGATAAATCCTGTCTTCTTTTTGAAAATATTTTAACCATATTGATAAAATGCTGATTTGTAAATTTACATAACCACAGGAAACACTCCACAGTATTTCACTGGTCACAGTTTAAGGCCTGTTGCCTTTTTCCCATACATCAGCGCGACCATGTGCACAATGCATGATGCTCAGCATACATCCATGTATAGAACAGTTTTGTCCCTCATTTGGTTATGTACCGTATTTACTCGTGTATAAGACGACTCGTGTATAAGACGACCCCCCAAAATTGAGGATGTTTTACTTGAAAAAAAACGATTTCCGAATATAAGACGAGTTGGTTTTTCAAGAGATATCGGCTCTGCTACCATTCAAGCTTAAGCTGAAGCTTGGCGGTCATTTTAAAAGTGAAACGTAAATATGCTTAAAATATAAGATATTAGCCGTCTTATACACGAGTAATTACGGTAAAACGTAAATACGATGTTCATATTTTCGAAATAACAAAAATCAGACGTAGCAGATTGATTTTAATTGCGTTTTAAATGATAAATAAAAGTATATACCCAATATTAACACAAAATACGCTTTGCAGGTCAAGAACAGAAGGCATTTCTGTCAATTTCTTAAGATCGTCAACACGTGGTCGCAACACGTGGTCGCAATTTAGAAAGGCGGAAATGACGGGAAGAGGCTCTTGTTTTTAGTGCGAAAGCGAGTTTGATATTTTAATTGCATTTTAAATGATAAATAAAGGTATTTACCCAATATTATTTCGAAACGCTTTGTTTTGACTTTGTTCTCACTGATTCCAATTGTCAGCGTTCACAGTTTTGCATTTCGTTTTTGTTTCCACTGCTTTGAGTCGTGTCTTCCCTGTTGACAGAAATGTTGGAAAAAAACCTCGTCTTATACACGAGTACATACGGTATGTTGCTTATATATGTTGTAAGTAAGACAACTGAGGTGTTCGAACAATGCAATCCATGTGTAGATTTCAGTGTTTATGGACTTGACACAAACACCATTTCTCACATGTGGAAACACAATGTTATCTTGGACAGATCTTGACCACGACAGGAATGTATCCAGTGGCCATTATTTGCTTCATTGTTTATCTTTTCATGAAACACAGCCTGTCAGCTTGCTATCATAACATCACTGATTATGGCAGTACCTTTTGTGTCAAATTTATTACAAAATGCCCAGTTATAATGTTGGGAATGTTGACATACACATAAATATGTTATGTATCAAAATGCATCATAGGATGCTGATAGGGAGTGTATTGATACAATTTTTGCTATGCTATAAGATTCATACTTACTTTTTTGATTTCCAGGTATCCTTCGTCCAGTCTCTGTTGAATCATCCGTTTTTTGCAATAAGCTGCCTCCTTCTCATACTACTTTTCCTCATTGGTATTCACAAGCGTGTTGTTGCGCCATCAATGTATCCTTTCAGAAATTTGTTTATAACACAAGTTTTGACATATAGGGGGTATTGTAAGAGCCTGTGCCATGCAGGCATCTGTCCTTTTTAGCCTGTGATATTTACCAACATCCAACATTAAGATCCTTTGATGAAAAGCTTGTGAATGTGATGATATGGAAAGCATTACCAACCTTACTTAAACCATGGACCCATAAAAGCCCTTTCTTTTATTCCTACCATATTTGCTATAAATCACTATAAATCAAGAGGCGTGCTATCTCTGACCAATATTTTTGTGCAACTGTATGTTTTTAATTTTTTGGGGGGATAAAGCAATGTGGAGGTAATGGAGTAAATCTCAGTGTTGGGTACATTATTTTTATGTCAATGACTGGTCTCAACCTGCAAAGGTGGGCAATTACTTTAAACGTTTGTTTATATAGCAATTTGCATGCATTACAAATGCAAGCACTTAATTTCTTTGCCTCCAGGTTGTCTCAGCATCTGAGCATGAAAAATCAGAATCTTAACCTTGAACAAGTTTGGAGTACAATCCAAAACCCCCAAAATCCAACATCTGAATACAAACTCAGAATGTGTGCTCTAATTTCAAATCTATGCAAGAACTTAGAATAATAGTATTTTGAGTAGGATAGAAATATCAAATGCTTTTAGGTACTCAAAATCTGAGTACACAGAATTATGTACTCAGAATCCACTTGAAATGATCAAATAAATGCCAGGCTCCAACCAGCTGTTAAATGTTGCCATCATATTTTAATAAAATATTCTGACATAGATATTAAAATATTTTTCAACAGTTCCTTGTGCGACAGTTGTCTCATGGTATACAGTCAGTTGTAAAGAAATGTTAATAAATGTAAATATTAAACCTTAACTCGAATATTAGTGTTGCGTCTAGATGTCGTCAGGTGCTGACAGATTACAATATGTCCTGTGATGATGTAAGTAGAAACACAATTATTTATTTTTATTAATATCTGCAAAGACTAATGTTATAAAATTCTCTGAACACAAACCCTTATAGAATACTTCTGTAAATGATAAGACAAATTTAAAATATTTTCTGAAGTGACATTTTGAAATTTTGATGAGTAGTCTTGAGCAAAGTACCGGTAAGAGTTCAACCTGGAGAGAGAAGGGGAGAAGGTTGCCCGCATATCAATAATCATTTCCAGTTTGTCCACTGATTGGAATTTCCACATTTATTTGACAATCTGCATCAGATTTAGATTCTTCTGCTTTTCTCCACCTGTTGTGTGTGGGAAAATCATATAAGTTGTACAGGTGCAGTTTTGAGACAGAATGGCACATAAGATGCCCAGAAGAAATTGACCACATGTGTCCTGAGATGAATAAAGACTTTAGACTTTTTACATAATTTTGAGAAGTTCTCTGAGGCAGTTGATCCTCAGCCTACCTCTGCCTACATTGCCCAAATTTGCGGCCTCAATAAAGAATCAATATCGGACACTTAGGCAAAGATGGGCGTCCAGTTGCATTAATCTGGCCATTAACAGCAAAGTGATGTTGTTTCAGCATCCACAGCAAGTGTTTTTGTTGGTACTAGACTCAGGCCTGGATACAGTGCTATTAGTACTGCCAGGTTGGCTTTGTCAATATGAATGTTTATGCTCTGAACTTTGTGATGAAATGTTATAACCCATCACTTTGTCAATATGAATGTTATAACCCATCACTTTGTCAATATGAATGTTTATGCTCTGAACTTTGTGATGAAATGTTATAACCCATCACTTTGTCAGTATAAATGTTTATACTCTGAACTTTGTGATGAAATGTTATAACGCATCACTTTGTTGATATGAATGTTATAACCCATCACTTTGCCAAATGTTAATACGATCAAATCACCCCTACATAAATGTTTGGGCCTTTTGAAAGTAAATACATTGGTGTCAGTTTCAATACCACATGTCATTTAAACATCACCAAATTTCTTTAAAAAAATTGCCTGTGACCTCTTAAGAAAGCTATAAAAACCATCCATGGCCCAATTTTTCCATCATACTTCAATTTGAAGTGTGTGCACAGATCCTAATTTCATGCTCAGATTCTGAGCATATTCTCAGAGCCAATATTTCCATCATATTTGGAAAATTCAGGTTCTAAGTATTTGCTCAGATTTGGCACTGCCCCCATTAGCAAAATGATCTGTGTCTTACTTGGTTATACATGTATAAGTGGGGGACCAGGAATGGTGGGTTTGATTCTCAGTGCCGCCAGTGCTACTTTTACACTGGTTAAAAGGCTTGAAAGTTAACCTGACATGGCATTATTTACCTAAAAGGTTGTAAAAACACGAATTTACATTTTATGCAGTCTTGAACAATGATTTCTGAACATCTTGCTTGCTCTGACTGTGGAGGAAGTGCCAATAGTAAAATTCAAAGATGAAACGAAAGTTTGCCAGAAGTTTGATTTTTACTCTTGACTTTGGATCCACTGAGGCCAATTGCCCACCTGACCCTGGCAGTGCAGCACCTGACCCTGGTAGTGCAGCACCTGACCCTGGTAGTGCAGCACCTGACCCTGGTAGTGCAGCACCTGACCCTGGTAATGCAGCACCTGACCCTGGTAGTGCAGCACCTCACCCTGGTAGTGCAGCACCTCACCCTGGCAGTGCAGCACCTCTCCCTGGTAGTGCAGCACCTCGCCCTGGTAGTGCAGCACCTCACCCTGGTAGTGCAGCACCTCACCCTGGTTGTGCAGCACCTCACCCTGGTTGTGCAGCACTCTGTCTATGATTTCTTACTCCTGAATTTTTACGTCATTCAAGACTGGAGTTTTTAAGATTGATTATTGATGTGTGCTCAACCTCCCATTGGTTTCAGAGCCAATAGTAAACCTCAGGTAAAACTTCAGGTAAACCTTTATGTAATCTTCAAATTATATTGGATTGATTCAACACTTCTAATGTGCCAATGGCTTGTGTTTTTTTCAGACAGGGAAGTTAATATTGAAGCCACGACCAAGCACTTGACAAAGACAAGACTGGCAGCTGTATCATTCAAGATTTCAACATGCTGTGTGATGTGTGACTATTGATTGCATCAGTATCAGAGGGCATCAGTTATATTCAAATTATGAATTACAAATTCCACCATCAAGTGGAATGGATGTCATAAAAATGATGTCAGCATGAACAACTATTTTTTGAAAACATAAAAAATAAATCTTCAAAAACCAAAATGAGATGATGACTGTATAAATGACTAAAAAAATGCAGTTCCCAGATGTCCAAAAGATACAGTTCCAGTGATGTAATAAGTGGATTCAATTGAAATTTGAAAGATGTTACCAATTTACACATAATGTGATGGATGTTAGTTTTAGATTTGAGTGAGGTAAAACATATTGACTTGCCCATTACAAAAATATTTGTTGTTTGTCCCAATCTTAAAACTTGACATTTCAGTCTTAATGTATGAATATACCACTACAAAGAATGCTGCAATTCTTTGTGGATTCTGGTAGCTATTGTGAGGTTAGTGCAAGAGAATCATAGAATTAATCATATGTTGCTTGATACCAACCATTTTTACAAAGATATGATGGTAAATAAAATATTGCTCCTCATTTGACAAAATGCCAAACTGTTCTCCACACCTTGTCTGTTCAGAAGTATTTGATATAGATCAAAAGTGTGTCTAGTCCATCGCTTGGTAAGGGTTTCATGCCTATTATTTCAATACAGATTATGTTTATACATGGTATGAGGAGTGAAAAAAACAGAGCAAGTGTGGCTCTAGTCTCTCTAATTCCTCCTGTACCTCTGTAAGTATTCAGAAATCTGCCTGCCTATTCACAATCATGTGCAAAGTGGCAGATTTTGCATACCACCGGTTTTCAATCGTGTGCACCTTAAGTTATGTGGTAATGTCTGCATTTTATCCATGAAGGCCCCAATGTCTTTTGCATAACATTCTCCCACCAACATATTCATATTCAACATATTCTCACAGAAGAATTGTCTACCTTCCCAAGACTGCTGAGGGACACAAACCTATGGAAACATTCAAACAATGAATTTTACCGATATAATTCATAAAATTGCATAAAAAATATACAAGCCATTTTTTGTGTATTAGGAGCATTTATAATCCCTCCTCACTTATTATTATGAGAGCAACAAACACAAGGACTTGTTGGCAGACCTGCAATATTGTGATATTTATATAAATATGCCCTGTCAGACCGGGCATGAACATTCTTATACATATTTCAGCATAACCGTATATTGAATATAAAAAACCCTGTCAATCCCTTTCCCTTAAATATGATACCCACCCAACTTGTAAAATAACATGACAATCCCATAATTATTTTTTTTAAATGTGTTACGAATTAGAAAGATTACATTAGGACAATTTGCATAAATTTATTAGATGGCCACCATAAACTAGAAACCCATCCATGGTCATATTCTGATACTTAAAAACTATTGCAAGAAATTTAGATGTCATGGAATCCCATCAAGTAATATTTACCGTAATTGACATTGAACCGGAACTCATTTAGTAACATTACTAGTATTACCCACAAAGTGTGAAACCTGAAATTGTAACTTGTAAACACAATTTAGGGCCACAGAATTAACATCAATGACAATTTAGTGCCTTCTCAGGCCTTGACATTAACATTTGTGATCCACTTGCCCACCGGGCAAGTAAATTTTAAAATCTACTTGCCCTGAATTACAATTCACTTGCCCTGAAATTTTGCCCCAATATTTGAATACAGTATAGGACTAAAGCTTATAGGATTTGCGCATTCAAACATTGGCTAATAATTAGAAAAAATGCCCGTATAACCCATAGAATACACAATATTTGGCTTGAAAAGGTTGAAATGAATAGTACATGTTTTTATAAAAATAGCATGCAGTGACCTCAAGTTTGTTACAATTTTTTGTGCATATGCAAAAGTACCAAATTTTTACAAAAACATAAAAATTGGCAATGCTCAGTCAATTCTTGACCAATTTATATTATTGATAACTCTTATTTTAGTTCCTTGTCTATCATGGATATAAAAACAATAGGAATAGGGCCTTTTTAACTCAGGAGTTCAATTTTTAAGCAGAGAAGTACATGGAGACTTTGAGCTTGTGAGTAAAAATGTCACCCTGACTTGTCAATCTTGTAAGAATATAACCTAGCAGCATGCCATAACTTTATCTTGGTCAGGGTTTGGGAGGCAGGGGTAATACCAGGGGCAACAGAGCTTGGACACAAAGTTATCTCTAATCAGGTGTCATCCCTGTGATGTGGTCAGCAGCTCTCTCTGTTCTCTGTGGGGTACTTTGATTGGGGACAGATTACAGCACTTGACCACTGGGCAATTGGAACAGAAGTGTCCAGTTGCCCGGACTTGCCCGACAGGTGTGAAATATACCTCCGGGCAAGCGGGCAACTGGCTAATGTCGAGGCCTGCTTCTGTACTTCGCGTACCGGTAGTTCCCAACCTGAGTAGTTTGTAAAATGCAACATTAAAACAGCTCAGAATTTAATACCACCTGTATATGAATACAGTACTTGGTCCGTATGAAGACCCAATACACTGGACTTTGATGCCTAAACAAGGTAACTACCGGTAATCATAAAATTACACCTACGCGAGATTCATCTCCAGCTCAACTGTTATTACAACTGGAACATGCCCCAATTAGTATTGGAAATCCAATCCCAATTCCCCAGGAATGCAGGTGTGCAATATTTAAAATAAATGTCAAACTGTTCTGGCTGTATCGTGCACACAAGTAATTTACCACTGACTTAGCTCAATTTGTCCCGTTGTGAAAAATGCGTGTGACAATAATTAAATTATCAAAGATGTGTAAATACATTGAAATTTATAGACCAACAAAATTAATCAGTAACCATGGAAACAGAAACCAACATTTAAAACTCATCTTGCAACCCCATAAAATATGATCATTTATTGCAATTAGTGGCAATGATATCATTGTGGGGGATTTAATTCACATGCACGTAAAACTGCAATGATCCTCAATTTTAGTAAAATAAGTCATAACATTACTCATACTGGTCCGATTGACATACTTTTTATTCCAAAATATCACATTTTTTATGTTCTTTCCAATGCACATAACCATTCTTTAGTGCATCCATTCTAAGACCAACATCGCTATCTCGGCTACATTGTTGTTTTTTTTACCAATTAGTTATGCAAGCAGTTTTCTTCCAAAAATGTTTCCCTTGTGCAGTCATACTAACAGAGCCCACAGATGTGCACTATAATTCTCCTCCTTACTCCAAAAGTGTATCAGAGAAGTGAAAGTTGCCCTTTAATAACTTTATTTAAAGGAAAATCCCTTGTTCCTCCATTTTCTAAAGTTTTTGACACTGTTGTTGTAGTAACTAATTTGATAATTTTCAAGGTTGAGATATCAAATTTTTAGCAAATCATATGAAATTATTTGACAATTTGTGCATATTTAAAAGTATTAAGCATTAATCTTATGATTTGGTGTATTGACAGCTTTTCTGCAAATTTAAGTTATGTTAAAGAATAAGTTGCTATAAGACAAGTTGCACTCCTAGCAGAGTTCTGTCTCAGCCATCAGCTGCATGTAACGGGTAAACATGGGTAGTGTGAACCTTTCTTAATAATAAAAATTTAATAAAAAAAAAATTACCTCAATTGAGGACCAAAGTAGGGTAGCACTGTTTAACGTCATTCTGGCACTATTCAATGGGCAATACATTTCATGATGTCAAAAGTGTTTTACCACACATTTATGAGTTAGATGATATTTTACCTTTCAGTGCCTCTAGTTAGGAAAAATCCCTGTAGATTGGTTAATATTCTGTAGATTTTGGCACTGTTACCTTAGTAACTGAATAGATATTACAGAGTGAAATATCTTAATTTTTCAAACTATTTTATCTATATGAGCATCATGTGATGCACTTTGTGTCCCTACTTTATGACGGAATTAATGTCATTCGTTCTTTAATTTTACAGAATCAATTCTGTAAATAAATTGGGCAAAAAGGTTATTTACAATTGGATTCCATGGCAACCAACAAGCAGACTTTAACTGAAAATGTATAAATTGATGAAATCCAATCTCTGAATATTCTGCTCGTCAAAGGTAGTCTATCCTCAACCTGCCTCTGCCACCAAATTCACAACCACCAGCGGCCACAGATCGTGAATACATGTATTCATAATATGTATTTGAGAGATGCATCCTTGGACACCTCAATCTAAATGATGCCCACTTATTGCACTTATTTTCCATGCCTTTGACCAGTCCAGAATTAACTAATTACAATATCAACACTGAATTTTTCTAAATTGCTTTGTCAGACTACCTCTGTTTAGCAGAAAATCAGATAATTTCACAAAATAAAAAGTGTATTTTAGTTATTTATTTCCAAGTGCAGCAGTCTTATATTTTAACCCCATATATTTTGACCCCAGCACTTCATTGAGCATATTAAATAACCATGGATATAAATTTATCAATTAATGCAGATACACTAGTCCAGAAAAAAAAAGGTTAGTCCAGCCAATCAACAAAATTTTGATCGCCTAGTCCCTTTGGGTGTTAAAGGAACCCTCTGCCAGACTAATATGGTAAGTCTGCTGCTTTCTCCATAAAATCAGGCTCTCCATCTTAAACAATTTTTCTGTTTTCCTCTGTTTATATTTGTGGCACAATTAATCATGACACACATTTGTATTTGCATGCAAACATAATCCAAACTGAACAAGCAGATTCTGGATAGGTGTACACTTTTACTCGAACTGCCAAACGCATATGATCTCCTCGACAGTTGACAATTTCTTCACACACTTTTGACCTGAAAAGTAAAAGGAAATATAATATTCAGAATTTGTATCATATCCCAATTATTGTCAATTATTATATTTCTATTGTCATGACATTTTATTTCTGTACAAGCTGGAAATTACATACAGAACAGAGGCCATGTATATCCATAATGGATTAATGAGTGGTCAAACATTATTTATTGGTAACTGTTTCTTTAACTAATTATGATAATCATGAGAGTTTGAAATCAGTTGTGTGTCAATATATCATACATAAACTATGGGCATGAAAACTTTCACCAAATTTATGTCTATCTGATCTTTCAAATAAAACTAGATACCTTGTGATGAATGTCACAATCGGTACTGTAATAATCTATGGTGTCAATAATAGTATACATGGCTTCGGCCAGATTCCTTAATACTGTATACATTGCACTGGTTGATATTTGACCTAATGGCACAGTTGAAACAAACCTTTAAAACTTGTATATTTCAAACCTTCAAGGTTGGGGGATCAGATATTGATAATTTTAGCTGCTTTGGCATGTTGTTCAGTGAATGTTTAAAATAATCACTAAAAAATAGCACCAGAGTAACTTACTTGAGACAAGCAGAAAATGCTCTCCTTGCATTTTTGTGAACAAATTGAATAGGATAGCCCTTAAAGGTATGTCCATCTGGCACGGCACGCCGAATGGCTTGTTGGAATTCTTCATTGCCTGCATTTATGCCAGTTACACGCTCTGTTTCATAAGCAGATAAAGCTGGGGTCAACAGGTAGCTGAGATGATCATCCCAAACTGTGCTCATTCCCTGGTCCTTCAAGAAGGTAAGCAAATTTAATAAACATAGGCATCAGAGATGCATCAACCCTCAGCCCTGGTAACTCATTGCACAACATTCGCTCCACACAATATTTGTGAACAAAACGTCACTGCACCAAGGCAAATTGATGCAGGGGTAAAAAACCCATAAAATCTACTTCCTTTGATAGCTTAGGTGTGTCAAGTATCATGAAACTGTCATCATTTACTCTAGAATTATTGATATGGGCCTGTGACCTTGAAAAGCAGGTTAAGGTCACCGTCCATCAAACTCATCTGGAGTCTTCCCAGATTCTTATGTGTGTCAATTTTCATGAAGCTGCCATCATTTGTTCTTAAGTTATCACGATGACAAGGATGATTTCACATAATTGTCCCTGTGACCTTGAAATCAGGTGAAGGTCATGTTCCATCAAGAGAAGTCTGAGGTCTTCACCAGATGCTTGTGTGTGTCAAATCTCATAAAGCTGCCATCATTCGTTCTTGAGTTATTGCGATTCTTGGGATTTCACATAATTGTCCCTGTGACCTTGAAAAATAGGTCAAGGTCGCCGTCCACCGAACTAGTCCGAGGTTTTCACCAGATGCTTATGCGTGTCAAGTTTCATGAAGCTGCCATCATTTGTTCTTGAGTTATCACGATGACAAGGATGATTTCACATAATTATCCCTGTGACCTTGAAAAGTAGGTGAAGGTCATGTTTCAAAGAAAAAATTCTGAGGTCTTCACCAGATGCTTGTGTGTGTCAAATCTCATAAAGCTGCCATCATTCGTTCTTGAGTTATTGCGATTCTTGGGATTTCACGTAATTGTCCCTGTGACCTTGAAAAATAGGTCGAGGCCGCTGTCCACCGAACAAGTCCGAGGTTTTCACCAGATGCTTATGCGTGTAAAGTTTCATGAAGCTGCCATCATTTGTTCTTAAGTTATCACGATGACAAGGATGATTTCACATAATTGTCCCTGTGACCTTGAAATCAGGTGAAGGTCATGTTCCATCAAGAAAAGTCTGAGGTCTTCACCAGATGCTTGTGTGTGTGAAATCTCATAAAGCTGCCATCATTCGTTCTTGAGTTATTGCGATTCTTGGGATTTCACATAATTGTCCCTGTGACCTTGAAAAATAGGTCAAGGTCGCCGTCCACCGAACTAGTCCGAGGTTTTCACCAGATGCTTATGCGTGTAAAGTTTCATGAAGCTGCCATCATTTATTCTTGAGTTATCACGATGACAAGGATGATTTCACATAATTATCCCTGTGACCTTGAAAAGTAGATAAAGGTCATGTTTCAAAGAAAAAATTCTGAGGTCTTCACCAGATGCTTGTGTGTGTCAAATCTCATAAAGCTGCCATCATTCATTCTTGAGTTATTGCGATTCTTGGGATTTCACATAATTGTCCGTGACCTTGAAAAATAGGTCAAGGTCGCCATCCATCGAACTCATTCAAGGTTTTCACCAGATGCTTTTGTGTGTCAAGTTTCATGAAGCTGCCATCATTTGTTCTCGAGTTATCGCGATGACAAGATGATTTCACATAATTGTCCCTGTGACCTTGAAAAGTAGGTGAAGGTCATTTTCATAGAAAAAATTCTGAGGTCTTCACCAGATACTTATGTGTGTCAAATCTAATATAGCTACCATTATTCGTTCTTGAGTTATTGTGATTCTTGGGATTTCACATAATTGTCCCTGTGACCTTGAAAAATAGGTCAAGGTCGCCGTCCATCGAACTCGTCCGAGGTTTTCACCAGATGCATATGTGTGTCAAGTTTCATGAACCTGCCATCATTTGTTCTTGAGTTATCGCGATGACAAGGATGTTCGCTACAGACATACATACAGACATACAGACATACATACATACATACCCACGCCAGGAGTACTGCAATACCCTCAGCCTGATTACATCAGGGGCTGAGGGTAAAAATGTATTGGTAGTACAACGTGAAATATCAAGTTTGAATTAATGTGTTTAACCTTGGAGTAATTATGAATGAAGGCACAACGATGCAAGATCAAAAGGGCCATCATAGTTGCCACCATGGGCATTGCTATGATGATGCCATAGCTTATATAACGGCTGTCATGCCTCCATACATAATTACTCCAAGATTTAACTAATAAAGCAGACTTTTCCAAGGTAAAAGCTTCAGGAGATTTCAATTAAATCAAATCCTCGATTTGTTAAGCTTACCTGTCTGTGCTCTGTGACAAGAGACCTCAGTTCTTGTTCAAGGTCATTGCTGATTAGAATGGGGTCAAGAGTGGGTGCACACAAAGGGGGCAGGCCTGGCCAGGAGGACATCACTCCATCAGCACACACAGACTGAATGGCATCCCTTGACATGCACTTCCATTTGGATTCATCCTGCAGATGAATGGCACAGACTCTTATGTCATCAGTAGGCTACAAAGACAGAAAAGGTCACCAATAAATCTTCTGAACAAATTTTAGAAACATTTGTCAAAAGTCTAGGAGTTGTGCTGAACATTTCCTTGAACACGAACATATGGTGCTGCATTGCAAACAGGGCCCAAGACAAAGAGTCAGCTTGTTTTAAATAGAAAAAGGCAGGTCATTAATCAAGCCTTGTTAAATTTCATGCAAATCCTGATACATAATTTCATTTGCTTCAAAAGTATAAAGTCTCATACCTGAATGTTTGCAAAGAAAGCCTCATGGTTGAAGATGCAAGCAATGGTCTTGTAGGGATGGGATAACTCTGGTGGATCATTCTTGTCTCTGGTTTGATGTGTATATCTGTTGAACAAACAGAAACAGTATAGTATAGTCCCAATATTCATCACTAAGTGAGTTTTAAAACATAACCCCCATGGGTTGATAGCTCTGCTGACTTGAATGAAAACACATGAACTGAGAAAAAGTGCAACAAGCAACCAGGTTGTGATTTTCCATACAAGATCCTAATTCAGTTTTGATGAGATATTCATTAATATTTGGTAAATCATTATCTTGTTACCAATGCAATATTCATGCACAAAATTTGAGATTTTTTTCAAAAATCTAATAGCTATCACAAAGTTGTCAAGCCAATGAGAATCAAGATAACAAGTTGGGCCAAATTTGATATGTAACATGCATTTTGATTGGTCAAAATCATCATCTGCTCAAGTCTGCTCTACTTTTAATGGTTGTGAGATTTTGCATGCAGACAAATTTTGAATTCAAGGTCAATGTGTCAAGGTCAAAGGTCACATGACTAAGAAAGTATTACGAGGCAGGGCTATGACCTAAGACATTTCTGTATACCAAGTTTTAATTTCTTCTTATAAGTGGTTGCTGAGAGATGCTCCTTACATAATTTGTGACATCAAGGTCACTGCACTAAGGTCAATGGTGACATCACTGAGAATTTAAGGAATCTGAATCTTCAACTCTCTATCTAACTCTGTATAAAATATGAAACATAAATTAATGGCAGTTTTGGAGAAGAAGAATTTTAAACAGTGTTAGTATATAACAGATATGAAGTGTTTTTTATTCACTTCTGATGGTTGTGATGTGCAGTGATGAAAGTCAGCATTCAGGAAAAAACCTGAAACCCTTAAAAATTAACCTGAAGATACCCCTACCCCCTTTCAGAAATGTTATTTTTGGATGTTTCAGACTGAGTTCAGACCATTTTGAATTTCACATTTGAAGAAAAAAACCTGAATTCAGGTTATTTCCTGAAGACTTTCATCACTGGATGTGGCATATTCACAAATTTTGAATTCAAGGTCAATGTGTCAAGGTCAAAGGTCACATGACTAAGAAAGTATGATGAGGCAGGCTATGACCTAAGACATTTCAGTATACCAAGTTTTAATTTCTTCTTATAAGTGGTTGCTGAGATATGCTCCTTTCAAAATGTATGACATCAAGGTCACTGCATGCACTAAGGTCAATGGTGACATCACTGAGAATTGAAGGAATCTAAATCTTCAACTCTCTTTCTAGCTCTGTATTAAATAGTGTTGGTATATAACAGATATGAAGTGCATTTAATTCACTTCTAATGGTTATGATGTGTCATGTTCACAAATTTTGAATTCAAGGTCAATGTGTCAAGGTCAAAGGTCACATGACTAAGAAAGTATGATGAGGCACGGCTATGACCTAAGACATTTCTGTATACCAAGTTTTAATATCTTCTTATGAGTAGTTGCTGAGATATGCTCCTTACAAAATTTGTGACATCAAGGTCACTGCATTAAGGTCAATGGTGACATCACTAAGATTTGAAGGAATCTGGATCTTCAACTCTCTATCTACCTCTGTATTAAATATGAAACAAATATTACTGGTAGTTTTGGAGGAGAAGATTTTTAAACATTGTGTTAGTATATAACAGATATGAAGTGTTTTTTATTCACCTCTGATGGTTGTGATGTGACATGTTCACAAATTTTGAATTCAAGGTCAGTATGTCAAGGTCAAAGGTCACATGACTAAAATTGTATGACAAGGCACAGCTTTAACATAAGACATTTCTGCATACCAAGTTTTTATTTCCTCTGATAAGTGGTTGCTGAGATATGCTCAGTACAAAATTTGTGACCTCAAGGTCACTGCACTAAGGTCAATGGTGACATCACTACGATTTGAAGGAATCTGAATCTTCACCTATATATCTACCTCTATATAAAATATGAAAGATATAGTACTGGTAGTTTTGGAGAAGATTTTTAAAGAAATGTTGACAGACGGACGGACAGACAGACGGACAGACATTTTCCCCCCTCCTAAAGCTCTGCGAGCTAAAGTCTCAACAGAGCTAAAAACGGAGGCAGCCATCTTGTCAAGGGGATAATAGTAGTTTGTTTGTTTGTTTGTGGTTTTACATCACTTTCATTATATTTCAGTCATTTCGTGATGAGACCTACTTGTAGCAGATATTGTGCTGCCTCACTGAATTGTCATGTCGCAGGTCCTTGACATGACAATTCATCCGGTCACAGATTTACAAGGACAACGGGTTAACCCTTTAGGCATTGTATTGTGAGTTTGATCTCGGCATGCCCAGGGATCGAACCCACAACCTTTGGATCACCACAGAGGAAATGGTGCTAGTAAGCTGCCGCTCTAACTAACTGTGCCACAGTCCGTGGCCTGATTAAAGTAGTACCAGCCAATCAGAAAAAGGTTATAAATGAATTACAAATTACAATAAAAATGTGGTTAAATAAATCATTATCTCGGTCATCTAGCCATTTTAAACTGTGGTTAAGAAAGGTGTTGTGCCTTCACACCTGTGACAAAAGCAGGCCATTTTAACAGGTAAAAAATTAATCACACTTGGCCTTTTATATGGTACAGGTTTGAGGCTTATAAAATGTAATATTTGTTGATTATTTTATGGAAAAATATAACA
This sequence comes from Amphiduros pacificus, assembly GCA_949316495.1. NCBI lineage: Eukaryota > Metazoa > Annelida > Polychaeta > Phyllodocida > Hesionidae > Amphiduros > Amphiduros pacificus. The sequence goes on along the minus strand of OX439001.1, from coordinate 47,788,246 downwards.
TACCATGAAAAATTATCAAAATAAATTCAAATTCACAAGCTTTTGCCAATTACAAATAATTTAAACATGCTTTTGTGGCAGCCATGACACCTTTATCCATTATGCTGTTCACAGGAAGTAATAAGCTAATTGTGGGTTGCCATACTGCCCCATTGAAAACAACATACCGGAACTGCACAATTAAATTGGAAGTGCAAAAAAATCTCTATAATATCCTATCATTAAAAAAAAACAAGATTGAAACCCGCAATCACACTATAAGAAAAGTTCATATTTTATTTTTCTTCAAAGCTCAGACTGTGTTTCAATTGTAGTCATTTTGAAACTTATTTCAACCATGATGCAATAATTTATTATGAAAATATAAAAGGCCGGATTCTAAATTGTTGACCAGGTATGTAAGCAGTAATAGGGAAATGTAAGATTTTTGGAGTACAACACTCAAAAATACAAGGGAGTCTTATGTCAACAACTGGATGGTTTGAAAAGGCCAACTTAAATTAAGATTAAAGGATTCATGAAACCACATTCATGAAAATTTTACAGAGAAAATAATATGTGGCCATGAATCTGTGATACATGCAAGCTATCTAAAAAAAAACAACCATAATACACTGCCCATGGTTATTGTGTTTTGCTGGCTGTACTCTTTTGAGCACTACGTGGTCACATGTATACACGCATGTGACCTATATTGTGGTCTGTTGGGGTGTTTGGCCTGTGCCAATGAACAAACATTAATGAACAAAAATCACTCTATTGTCCCAATCTGAAGGTGCCGCATTGTTAACAAAACTTAACTAAGCAGGGGTTTGCACTGGATCACTGGTCAGCTAAACAAAGTTTGTTGACAAAGTATCTAATGGATGATTTGGATTTTAGAAGAAGACTCCTTTACTTTTAAATGGGACAGCACTTTATGTAAGGGAAATATGATGGGTAATAACATTTAAGTGCAAAATTTTAGGTAAAAACATTTATATTATGCACAGAAAATGTGCTTAAAAATTTGTTTCATGAATGCTTTAAATGACTTGAATTGAAATAAGGGTTCTGTTAGTCTTTAACGACTACCATCTTCAATGCTGGGAAGAGCAGTGAGAATTAAAATAACCTTTTGGACTTTCTATAAGAGACACTTACCTGTGTCCAGTTAGACTCTCCCAGAAGGTGATGACACCCTCCGTGCTGATGGTCATCACCCACACATGTGATGTGCCTTTAATCTTTGTACCAACACATATATAGGCATCCAAGCCAAAGCCTAACAGCAAGCTGGCCAGCAGAACAGCATGGTCTTCACAGTCCTAAACGAATCATCAATATATGAACTGACATCAGAAAAAGTGAACATCAAATACAAAGCATAACAAGGCAATTGATAGGCCGTAGGAAATATGATGGGTAATAACATTTGATTGCAAAGGTATGAACATGCATATTAGGCAAGGAAAAAGTGCTTGAAAACCTTATTCCATGAATGCTTTAAACATCAAATTCATGTTGGTAGATCTCCTAAATGGATCTCTACCTTGAGAATGTGCAATAAAATTACTCAGATCCTCTAGCACTGAAGGGGTCATGCACTGAAGGGGTCATGTACATAAATAAGGCGATTTATGTCAGGCTGTCTATGACAGGGTTATTTGACTTGATTTTGCCTTGAAAATAAGAGAAACTAATTTACCCCTTTATTTCTACACAAAAATGCATGCATTGTAGTCCACTGCTCTGACCGTTCTCCTCCTCCCAAATTTGTTGTCTTTTCATAGCCAATCAAACTGACAAATCTGGCCGCTTGTCTTGGGTTGTCAATTAATCTTCCAGCACGCATGGGTTTCACATATGAACAAACAGGTCTGTTATTTAAATTTTCATCCTAGAAAAGACAAAAATGAGATCATTACATGTTTGTAATGTAACATTTCCTACACCCATCAGTCTGAGAACCTACAGTATTTGAAACTTTTATTTAAAGAATGTGGGAGACTCCCATCAAGATCAAAAGCTTTGATAATTAATGATCCCTCCCCTGATTATTTATTGTCTGACTATTTTGGTTTAACATATCACTACAATCTTAACTCATTTGTTGCTGTGCTCACTTTTTAGTCATAACAATGGCACCCATTGGCCATGTAATAACATGTGTAAAATATCTGACTTCAAGCTTATTGGCTGTTAAAAAGAAGCTTGTATTGGGTGTGGTCTCCCAGGTCTGACTCGAAAAGACATTTATGGCCCTTTTCACACCTCATGTGCAAAATCACTCACTTCACTGACTTCCTTCGTCTTGGTTTCTTTGTCTGCTTTTCAAGTCCAATTCAAGTTAAATGTACATTGTATGTCTGGACATTAAACAATTCATTTTACCCTTCAATGAATTTTAGTACCAGGTTGGGTCCATTTACAGACATGAAGAGAATCAACCAAAAAATGGCATTTCAGATTTGTAAAATATTGAATTAATATATTAAGTGCCTTCCTATCATCTTATTGCCTGATACCATCTTATTAATGACAATTTTATGTAAATTTACACGTGTTGTTTTAATGTAAACTAATGCTCGAAATTTCTAATAGCATCCATCATGAAATATTACTTGACTATTTCTTGGATTTACCAGTTAGAAAATTTAATTAGGTTGTTTTTAAAAAAAAAAACTTTTGATGATGTTATTTAGTTCAAATTCTTATGTAAGTTTTTTTTAATTATCTAAATTTACAAAGAAATTCAAGAAATGCCATATCTTGGTTAAACTTTGTCATTATGACAGCAGAAGGATATGTGGTAATTCCAAGCTTGCAATGAATGTAGGAAATATTGAATTAAAATAAAAAACAACTCACAAGCCATTCATTCACTGAGATAGAATAACGTCACACACAAAAGTATTGCCCTGGCAGACCTATTATAAAGGTATGTCCAAAAGGCATGATCCCTATCATGAAAGGACCTCTAGTTCAATAGCTCATTTACCTCGGCAGGGTTTGATCAATGTGAACTCTTGAATTAACCTCCATAGCAGGACTTCTCTCTCACAGTACTTGAGCAGTCGAAAGTCATCAGTAATCATGAAAATCTGGCTGTCCACTAATTGGTGAAAGAATATAATAGATTTTTTGTACTGGCAGTTGTACTGATTGGTCAGTTTATGTGTCAGACACCTGATTACAGTTTATAACCTGATCTTGGTCCATTCAGATTTAATGATAGTGAGCGAGGCAAGTATTTATAAATTGGGGAATTCCAAACTATTAACTGAATCACATCAGAAGAGGGTCCACAGGAGTGCATGTAAATGTCAAACCACTGTGGCAATTTACCTCATAAACATGCACGTTTGGACAGACGGATGTACGGACACAGCTCAATTTAATGTCCTCCGCTTTTTGCAAAGAATACGGGGGACAAAAATTGGCTAGATTGCCTGCTACATAGAATAATTTCACATTGTTCTGCAAACAGACAGATGCACTCCTAGATGGGAGGAACCTGTTGTTATATCTAAAAATTGGTGTGTGACCTTATGACCTAGTTTCTGTAACATGTTATGCAGCCCATTAAGTACATCCTGTCTGAACTAATTTACAGACTCAGATAATGAGCAATCAAAGCATCATACTTCTCTGTGTCTTATATCATCACATAACATTATTTGAAAAGCAGTGTTGCGGATGGAAAGTGTTACTAATAAACAAACACGGTGATATCTAAGAGGTATTGGAAGTTTTTTTTTTACCTTTTTAGCCTTTTAATAGTTAGTTTTCAAATGAGATGAAAAGTGACAAACCTGTGCAAATATTTTCACAAGCCTTTCTCTATGTTGGGAACGCACTTGAAGGAATTCTTTCCACCATTGTTTTGCATACACAAGAAAAAGTCTCTCTTTTTCTGCCTGTTTTCCATTTTCCAGATTTATTTGTGCTGTTAAGATGTCTTCAAGGACAGGCTCTGTTATATTTGGAATGATTTCCAGCCTAACTTCCAACAAACCAACAGGTATCCTATTTTCAGCACCTGATTAAATAAAACATTGAATCAATTTTCTGTCTAACAGTTAAATCAACCAGAGAGTTTGTGAATGGCACAAAACTAAAGTCAGCACAGTATTTAATGCACACAAGTTCATGCACCATCCTACTCATAATATCATTTTTTTTGCATTATATCAATCTGTTTTGCATTGTATGTGAGTTGGATAGTGCATGACCTTTCGCATTAAATACTATCTGAAAAAGTTGAAAATTTTGGTCATTGTGCAAAGGTCATTGGATGAATTTATAAAATAGTTTGACATTGTACATATGACACTGAAGGTAATTAATGCATGCCACTTGTGGAATGGCTGCCATTCATAGTTAAGGAGATAAAGCCAAAAGAAAGTTCAGGGTCTTCATGTCAAGGTCATAGATCAAATGACATACCTACTCCCAACAAAAGACATTTACCTGTACCCATGAGTTGTAGGACCATGTTACAGCGTGAACCAGGGGCCACAAGTACTGGTCTCCACTCCATGAAATGAGATGACACTAAACTTGTCTCCCCTGAACACTCAGTCTTGATGAGAACGAGATGAACATTATCACAAAGTGACATCATTGCTATTTTGTCTGCCATCTTTGCTGCATCACCTATCAATATAAATTTAAAATATAAATACAAGTGAAATCTTTTTTATCACAAAGTGAGATCATTGCTATTTTGTCCGCCATCTTTGCTGAATCACTTATGAATACAAATAAATGTAAATAAATCAACAAGTGAGATATTTTATTTACAGTAATTGACAGCTATTTGAATCCCAATTCTTTGAACAAGCAACATAACTTTGTGCAACAGGGTGACGAAAGCATCCAAATACAAACAGTAGCTTCCATAAAATCAGCTTATTAACTAAAGCAAGGCAACTGATATGCCACCAATGTTCCGCCATTTGCTTGTTAATTTGTTAGTTTATTTGGGGTTTTTACATCACTTTCAACTTTTTTTCAGTCAGTTTGTGACGAGACCTACTTGTAGCAGATAAAGAGCTGCCTCACTGAATTGTCATTTGCTTGTTACAATGGTAAGATATATTGAAATGCCAAAGTTATTGCCCACATTTTGAAAAAAATCAAAAAATCTACCTAAAAAAATCTACCTGAAAAAATACCTTGTCTTATTCATATATTTTTCCACAAGGTTAGATCTTACCTGAAGTAAACTTATGAAGCTCCAGAAGAAAACCCTCTTGCATGTCTGGTTCACATGCACAGGGTGTGGGGCGTGATCTGAACCTCTGCCCTCTGAAGAATACGTGCAACGTGAATGTTGAGGTTATTTGGCCAACCGGTATTTCACTCTCTTGTAAATGCTCAAGGAAAGCTTTTCCACCCAAAACTTGTAAATAAAGATATCTTCTACTTGGATCTATACTTGCTGAAAGTATAAAAATAAAAAACAAAGTGGCTTAAATAACATATTATATTATTAATATATCTAAAATTTAAATTAAACAACAATTACAGATTGCCAGATGTCTGACCCCAATGCTTGATGCGCAGAATTTGGGAAAATACCATAAATCATTACTTAATATAGTTCACCCATTACAAGCTCAGGTTTGCATTTGATGATGTTTGCAGATGTTTGCCAGCCTCTTTCATATTTAGAGCCAATTCTTATGGTGATTCCATGATGATAAAACTTCAAATAACAAAAATACACAGGCCCTTCTTTGATATGAATGAGATTTGAACTTTAAATGAACATTGACACAAAATGAGCAATTAATAATTTCGTCACATGGTGCCTGCAAAAGGAAATCATACTGATGGTTCAAATGTAGGTCAATACAAGGTTGCTCAAGGAGTGATCAAAATGGCCTGTCCATGGGACATGTGATTTTGAAAATGTACTAGCCTGAATAAAATTTGTCCGAATTCTCTGAGAGACCATTTAACATAACAAAATGATTGGAAAAGTAAATAAACAATGCTCATATTGTCCAAGTACAAGCTTCCCCAACGGCTATAAAATTAAAATCTTATAACACACATGAAATTATTCTACCATGTGTCAACAGTAGTCTGCCTTAATTTAATAAGTATAAATTATGCCCATTGAAATATTAATATATTGTGCAATGACGGATCCCTGAGTCTTCGTATTCACATTTTAAAGATTCAAAAACTTATTGATGCATAAAATATCAAGACAAAACATGTCCATTGGACAACTACCGGTAATTTGAGTATTCTGCCTGTCCAAGGTAAAATTTATTCATCCTGGACGTTCAAATCATCAATTATCAAATGGCACAGAAATTTATGTAGGGGTGACATGATAAGGAATAACATTTGATTACAAAGTTGAGGGTGCAAACATATATATTATGGAAGGAAAAAGTGCTTGAAAATCTGATTTTATGAAAGCTTTGATCATGAAACAGTGGCAGAATTGCAGCCTTTTTACAAACTTATGGTCTTTAAAAGCCTGCCAAACATCCAAAACCTGTAATTTCTGAACAAAACCTGCTGTAAACAACGGTCTCCTTTCAGTTATTTACACAAAAGGTCTTGTCACCTTCAGGTCATGATATCACAGAAAGGCAAGGCTAAACCCATATTGGAGAGAAGATTGTGGGTGATTTATAAGAATAAAAAAACACAAGTACCTTTATGAGTGATAACATTTGTTGAAAGAGCATCATCAGTGTTGATAAAATGAGTTGCTGATCTGGGAGATACTGTAGTGTCCACAGGGTGTCCATTACCAAATTGCAATTTCTGCACAATATCATCCATTAAACCTGAAACATACCCAATTCAGATTTATTTTAGAAGGTCTTGATAAACAGTTTTGAAATTTAACATAAAATGCTATTGTTGTTCAATAATATTAACAATATAAAACAGCCACTTTTAAATTCTTTAAACTGGTAAACTAGATACCTTGTGACAAATGTCATAATCAATACTGTAATAATCTGTGGTGTCAACAATAACAGTATACATGGCTGCAGCTACTCTGCATTACAGAGTCAATTCTGTGTGTATTTTTATACCTTTGGTGGTAGGGACTGATATGATAGAGAAGTCCTGGAAGGTACATAACAGAGTGACTGCACATCAAAAATGTGAAAATGTGAAATAACATTGTTTTGGATACTCTGCATGGCGAGGTAGAGTCATATACTACCTCGGCCGCAATACTTTGTCCTTTGCACAGAATTAGTCCACACATTAGAATGCAATTACCATATAGTTGGCCAATTGGTTGACTCATGTACATGCAATGCACAACAACACAACTGTACAAGTGCTCATGCCAATTTCATAGGTTCAAAAGAAATATAGAATGGACGATTCATAATTTGGGAGGGGAGTGTATTTGAAATATCTGGTTGGAAGATTACACCATTTATATAAATTTGTTCAGGATTTTTACATCACTTACAACGCTATTTCAGTCAGTTCATGGTGAGGCCTGACATATAAGCTTTGTCCAAGAAGAAAAAGTCAAGATTTTTTCCTCCTCCTCCCTTGAGGATTAATGGTCCATCCCCTGCTGACTATTTTTGTCTGAGTATTTTGGTACACATGTCACTAAAATCTCAATCTTTGTTGTATTCACTTTCTTATAAATAATAATGACACCAATTGGCCATGTTACCCCATGTGATGAAATATTTTACTCATTGTGTCCTGGCTACTTGCACTGGGTGTGGCCTCTGAGCACTCAATCAAAGAGTTGAATATGCCGTTTACTTGCAGAGCCAGGTTTAAATCCTGGATCTGCCGTGGAGAGTATGTTTTGGAATAATAACATGACGATCTAATGGACTGTGTATTTGACCCAGTGATGCTTGCAGGTATGCGGTCAGGACTGATGTAGCAGGAGTGCAGTCCATGTTTGTGGATTTTTGAGTGAGCAATCTTGCCATGAGTGAAATTAAATGGATATCATCTGAATATGTGACACATCCTAATTCATCTCACATCACTTCAATATCACCCTTTCATGGAAAACTCATGTTTTATCAACTGCAAAATCTACAAAATATGCAAAGGAGTAGTTGGACTTTTGTAGTTTTTTTGCTTACATATTTGTAGACATTCTGCCAAGGTTTTTCTTTGGTATAAACTGAGAGCAATAATATTGCTCTCAGGTATAAACATGCAATTTCTCTGTACCAGTATATAACTGGCAATACATTTCAAAATAAAGGATTCTAAAGAGTAGAATCTGTGAAGAAAATGCTCATGTAGAGGTATGATATGGGATGAAATCAACAATGCTGTGCTATAAACAACATATCTGAGAAATTGATATGAATTACACCATGTGATAGGCTTGACTGTTACCATCCCACTTGGACCTTTTTTATGCTACCTGGGTTCCTGACATGAAGAGGGGACAAGAAACTCAGTCAAGTGATAGGCGTGAAATGTACATCAATTAACTGAACTTCAGAATATGTAATCAAATCAGTTTCAGTGCTTTGTGAGTCTTTATTTTTAAAAGATCAGATATGGCCACTAATTAATTACTTGTATAATCCTCTCGTTTAAATTATATTGCGTAATGATCATGTGACCAAACCAAAGTCAAATCATTCTCAAGCCCCATCCCATCTAACTTCTAGTTTGGTACCATTACCAGTCTAAACATTACCATTCAATACTTTTGTTTTTGCTATTTATCGGTATCAATGTATGTACATACCCCTTTCCTTCAAAATATCTATAAGTCTGTCCTCTGAAAGTTGGCCACTTGGCAAAGATTTCTCTCCCTGCATCGACTCCGCAACCACCATACTGATTTTTTTCTGTATATCCATCTGAAATTGCAAAATGTACAAAACATTAGTACACTTATGAGTATTAATATTGTCTCAATTAATTTTTAATCATTAAAAATAGGTCATTGGCCTCAAAGCTATGCTTATCATCATTTTTTTCTAATGTTTGTGAACATTTTCTAGAAATTGCTTCATAAATGATCATTTAAATCCTTTTCCAGAACAGACTAGAGCAGATGACAATTTTGACCAATCGAAATGCATGTTACATATTGGCTCTAACATTTTATCCAAATTCTCATTGTCAAATATTTGTAATTTTATTCAAAATGTCAGCCTCCTTGACAACACAGTGATTGCTGTTATATTTTTGAAAAAATGTAACATGGAAAAAAAACTAAGCCTTATGTATAATAGATAGAATTGGTCCCCTAAAAATACTTCTTTCCTACTGATTGCTATGAACTCACACCAGTAGGTTTAGAGAAGAGTTGATGGACAACAGGACAGAAAATGTCCCCACCATCACTGACAAAGCTGTGATATACATGGCTTTTAAAACCACCTCTGAAAAAAAACAGGGTTTTAAAATATCAGACAAATGTATTTCCTGTAGTAAGGGCATCAAATGTCCATGCATTATGGTTGTATAAAGACTTTTTGCATGAACCAACTGAATTCACAAGTTGACAACAGATCACTAACTCTGAGATTTTACCAGCAAAAACAATCAAGGCATCTAAAACAACAGAGGACACACCTCGTGTTAACTTTTATTATTTTATTTCCAATACAGATAATTTCAACAAATCAACATTTTGAACTTCCTATCTAACAAATAATGAGCGTTTCTTCTGTCATAGTTCTTTATTTCTTATTGGCATAATCATTTTCATGAAGTCTCCACATCATTTCCATCAATGGTTTTTGAGGAGATCCACCTTGTGATAAATCACCACAAACTGCTTAAAGATGAAGTCATGTCCTGAACAGTAATTTTGTCTGTGTTAAAACTACCACCCCCGGAATGTGGTTAACAAAGTGACATCTAGTGATGAGAAAAATGGTTACAGTTTCTTGACCCTTGACATTGAAAATCAGGTCAAAGTCATGGCACATTTGACAAAGAATTCTATCCCTGATTCAGCCAAGGCTGGAAGAAGAAAATGCCACAAGAAGCCAGCCCCAGTGACTCTCTCCTCCGAGAAAGCTATTGGACCCTGATGTCCAAACTTATTTTAAAAGAAAAAAGTAGAAAATAGGTAATTTAATTTAAATCACACGCCAAAGTTGAACGGTTAAAAAGGTGAACGGTACAATTGCTGTGATTACACTGAATCATGCAAAAATGATGACAATATCCTGAGACAAGGCGAGTTCAGATCCAGATCCCCACTCAACCAAAACAAGACCAAATTGTGCTAAACACTTTCCTCCCTATCAATCTGGAGGTAGAGCACTTCAGAATACATAGAAGATATTATGACTGGGAAAGGTGGTGACATATTAAGTGAGAACAATAGTTGATCACCAGGACCAGCTTGAAACAGATTTTGGGCACAATGATCTGTGTGCAGTGACCAATAGTCAAATTCTGACATTTTTGTAATTTTCACTCTTTAACTTCCACAAAATCTTTTAAAACTGAGTAAAAACTACCGGTACTAACATCTACAGTAAATTGTCTATTTTAAAGGGATTAAGCACTGATTTTGAAAAAAAACGTTTAAAATTCACATATTGGTGATTAATGTATTTGTCTTTCATGTCTATAAACTTTTTGAAAAATGCATCCCCATCATTGTCTGTAAAACCTATTTGAACATGAACCTTTTCTGCCCCTAATGAAAGCACACTCCTTTCTTGGCGTAATTTTTATGTGGAGTGTCATCATAGAGTCACTGAAAGGCAATATGCTTATGACGTCATGAAATTTATTTGAATAGTACCAAAATGACGTCAAACAGTGCTACCCTACTTTGAGCCTCAACTGAGGTCAAATAAAGTTCACGCTACCCGTGTTTACCCGTCACGTGCAGCCATGGGCTGAGAAAATCTTATACAGACTGTGCAACTTCTATGTCTTGTAGCAACTTTTCTTGTTGCTCAATGTCAGACTTTAATACGTCATGGTGTTCATATGTATATATACTTTTGCAAAACCAAGAAAACAGGATTGGTGCTTAATACCTTTAAAGGCATGTAAAGCAAAATTGATTCATGTTAACTGCATACAAAATTATTGGGAAATTGACACAGGTCACACATTCATCCAACCTGCAGTTTTGTGTTGGGTCATACAATGATGTTTGGACATGTGACCACTTCTAATGTCATTTTGCAGTGAAAACATCAATCATGCCATGAAGAAAAAACTTTTAACTTTTTGTAAGGCAGTAAGAATACAAGATAATGTGTTAGACATAACATTAAGCTCAATTGCAATTATTACAGCAAGATTTGGTCGATGTTTGAGTTAAAAATATCTGAGATCCAACTGCCCATTTCTTACACTTGCCAGTCACTGTACACACAGAAAATTATGATTTTCAAGTCCACCAGGCCAATGAATTTAAGATTAATAAAAGAGCAAAGCTCATATGTTGACCCACCATGGTGGCAAAGTTAAATGGGTGCATAAACTATGGTGTAATGAGGTAGCGATATGAGATTTTGGTCCTTGTAAATGAATAAATCAATATTATTATTGACTGAATTAATAATAATAACAAGAATAAATAGACATTTATATAGTGCCCATTCCACTCCGGTATACAACATTGACTGCATATGCTCTGGTTCAATCAGGCTTTTGGTTAAAAGATAACAATGGGCCATAGCAATCTGTTCTTGAGAAAAACCACCAAGTACTGCTCAATTCCTCCAGTATTAGGGCAAAAATAAATGACATACTGTGCAATATCGAAGTAATCCATCAAACAGTTCTCCTTTTATCAACCAGAAATTATAATGATACAAAATATCTCCTGTGACCTTGAGAAATAGGTGAAGGTCATCCTTAGCAAGGGATTTGGAGGATACATACTAGTACTTATGTCCAATATCAAAGCCAAAATACCAAATAGTTCTTAACAAATCATCCGGAAACCAGCAAGTACTGCACAGACACAAAATTGCTGATGTGACCTCGAGAACTAGGTCAAGGTCAGCCATATGCATTCCTATGCAAGGTATACAGGACTTACATAACTCTGTGCAAGATCAAAGTAATCCATTAAACGGTTCTCCTTTTATCATCGGGAAACCATAATTATATCAAATATCTCTTGTGACCTAGAGAGACTGATCAAGGTCATTCACCAGTAATCCCATACAAGGGAGTTGGGGGACACATAATCATGTGTGATATCAAAACCAAATACCAAATAGTCCTCAATATATCATTCAGAAACCAGCAAGTACTGCAGAGACACAAAATTGCTCCTGTGACCTTGAGATCTGGGTTAAGGTCAACCATATGCAATCCCATACAAGGTATATAGGACTTACATAATCCTGTGCAATATCAAAGTAATCCATTAAACGGTTCTCCTTTTATCATCCGGAAACCATGATTGTACAAAACATCTCCTGTGACCTTGAGAAATCGGTCAAGGTCATTCATCAGCAATCCCATACAAGGGAGTTGGGGGACACATAATCATGTGTGATATCAAAGCCAAATACCAAATAGTTCTCAACATATCATTCAGAAACCAGCAAGTACTGCAGAGACACAAAATTGCTTGTGACCTTGAGAACTAGGTCAAGGTCAACCATATGCAATCCCATGCAAGATATTAAGGACTTACATAATCCTGTGCAATATCAAAGTAATCCATCAAATGGTTCTCCTGTTATCATCCGGAAAGTTCGGACACGCGGAATCGCGGACACACAGAATCACGGACAGAGCCCGATACAAGGTCTCTACGGGGTGGGTCGACAATAAGACTTTGAAAATGCAACTGCAATTCTGTTGTTGTCCCCAGCTCTTTAGTCATTGGCTGTAATAGTGTAATTTATCAAAATTGTTCTTTTCTTTGAAGCACAATAAGGTTGTCAGAAACTACATGACACACATAAATGATGTCACCACCAAGTGGCATCACTTATGAATCCACCTCTCAGTCTGACTTGGTCAGTTTTATGTGAATTTTTACAGTGACCGGCAACTGTACGAAACTGGCAGTTGAGACTCTGACATTTTTAAATCAGTCAAACTTAAAGCAAACCTTGCTGTACTATCTGTAATTGAGCTGAATGATTTGTGTAACATGTCATCTTGTATTCCCACTGCATTTCGAAATGTTAAAAATGTTTATTTTTTTCACTGCATGAGCGATCTTGTCCCTACAAAATTACGTCAGAAGTGGTCATGTGACCAAACATCATTGTATGACTCAATATAAAACTTTGACAAACTGCAGGTTTGTTGAATGCGTGATCCATGTCAGTTTCCCGATAACTCAATGGATAATGAACGCATATCAATTTTACTCGACAATACTACATGCATTTAAAGTTGACGATCTACTATCATTTGAAAATCAGCAGTGAAAAACATGAAAATGTCCAGATCTAACTGCTGGTCACTGTACACGTTCCAAAAACTTTGAAAACTTTGAAAGGTATCTGACTGAAAATGAAATAGTCTTTGTGTAATTCTGAGAGGGAAAGCATCGGAAGATAGAAGTGTACCATTTTTAGTGGGAAACAACTCTGATCTTTGATAAACTGAGAAAATCATGATTTCCGAGGCTGATGTATTTGTATATTTGGGGAACATACACACATGTACATGTATGCAGGTCTAGTCGTAGTAGTAGGGCTAACGATCGTCAATTTTGCAAATTTTGGACTGTCAATCTTTATATTATCCAACAAAACATGGTCAGTAAATTATATGTGTGCTATACTGGGGATATCGACCAGTAACAATTGATATTAAGGCAAGAACATGTGAGTGCAGTGTTCAGGCTGACAGATCTCTCAAGTTGGTTCTGGTGGAAGGATCTCAAGAGTCCGAAGGACGAGTGAGATCCTTCCACCAGAACCAACGAGAGAGATCTGTCAGCCTGAACACTGCACGAACCTATGTTCTTGACTTTATCTCATACTTTACTCTTACAGATAGGTATGAGATAAAGGTTTTGGTTTGATGTCCAATCTATTTAAAGCAACACAGAGAGGAAAACATTGCAGCATGTGCGGACCTATGTTGTGTGTGTCAAACAACATAAACAATGCCACGCCCCCTTTTTAATGACGTCACACTCAATGACGTCATTGCAACATATAATTTATTATGTTATGACGCCATTGAGAGGTGGGCATAGTGCCACTCTATATTGTGAGATCCTTCCACCAAAACCAAAGTAAGAGATCTGTCAGCCTGAACACTGCACGAACCTATGTTCTTGACTTTATCTCATACTTTACTCCTACAGATAGGTATGAGATAAAGGTTTTGGTTTGATGTCCAATCTATTTAAAGCAACACAGAGAGGAAAACATTGCAGCATGTGCAGACCTATGTTGTGTGTGTCAAACAACATAAACAATGCCACGCCCCTTTTTAATGACGTCACACTCAATGACGTCATTGCAACATATATTTTACTATGTAATGACGTCATTGAGAGGTGGGCATTGAGATCCTTCCACCAGAACCAACTTGAAAGATCTGTCAGCCTGAACACTGCACTCACATATTCTTTTCTTTACTGGTCTGGTATATAAACCATTTGCGGTAGATAAATATGAGATAAAGTCAAGAGCATGGGTTCATGCAGTGTTCAGTCTGACAGATCTCTTTTGTTGGTTCTGGTGGAAGGATATCACTTGTCATTTGGACCAAGGATGAATTGCAAAAGTAGTTCGGCACATGGGTGATCTGCGAAAGTAGTTCGGCAGAGGGGTGATCTGCGAAAGTAGTTCGGCAGAGGGGTGATCTGCAAAAGAATATCTCATAGGTGCAGAACACCCTCTTGAAGCACCAAGTATGAGATAATACTTAATCTTATGAAGCGATGATCGTATGTTATATTTTTGCGAGATTCACAAGTTAGAGTGATACCTCTGTGTATACGATCATAGCCTTTGCGCACTGATGTTTCTTATATGCTGAACGATGAGAATTAATATATTCTAAACCAGACCGACATAATTGAAGAGAGGAGTCTGACACCTAAATTTTGAGTTGGTAAAGATGAATATCAGCCAAGAATTGACAGTGCTGCAGCGCCTATGTTTATGTTTTTGTAACAAGCTCACTACTTGCATAAATGTACATTGTGACACAATTGGGGTCAATGGGTGCAATTTTCATAACAATTTAGTAATATCCTTCAAATAAACTTTTCTATGCCAAAAGGTTCATTGTTCGATTTGTTTTATGTATAAGACATTTCCCTTATTATCAGCCAATCCAATGATTGTGCAAATCCTATGCATGTATAATCATAGTGTGGCTAGTCATAGGAATACCTGTGAAGTCGGCCCTGCCATGGGTAGGTGAACTCTACATTTTGTTGATTGGCTGGACTAACCAATTTTTGGCTGGACTAGTGTATCCACATTCTAAATCTATAAAATTTATAACCATGGTTACTAAATTTGCTTAATGAAGTGCTGGGGGTCAAAAGTTCATGATCCAGTCAGTCTGATGTCATTATCATGATTACATTGTAACAAGTTGCAGCCCTTCAGAATGTTACAAATGATGTCATCAAGTCAGAACAGACTGTTGCCGGTGGTGGAAGTTGCCGTCCTTCCCATCCGTTATGGGTTAACTAACCCTAGGGACCCTCGGCAGCCATTCATTTTCTTCTGGTAAATTGATAATCTGGTCAATTAAATCTATGGACCGGACTTCTCCAAAACCCATATTCATCGTCAAAATAGACTTGAAATCCACTGTTTCTAGAAACACCACACACTGTCCATCATATTTAAGTTTCCCTTCTAAATGAACTCAATCTCAGGCGATTGACTGTTGCAGTTTTGATGCCCGGCACTATCTTTCCCAGTCCTAATATCTCTAAATACAAACTCATGCCTTTTCTGTAGTGTTTTTTCATCAGTTTTTTTTAACTAATATCAAACTTAACAATGTGAAATGGCATTTAGAAGAGTCCAAGTGATGACGTCATTGAAATACAAAGGGAGAAACATCATATGACGTCGGAAGCACCACTGCATTGTGGAGCTTCTTTTTGTTGCTGTCACTCCCGTGAATACCAGTGAAGTCGGCCCCAAGTGAAATCGGCCCTGTCATGGGTTGGTGAACTCACCCCGCAAGAGAAGCCGGCCCGGACCCTCTGTAAAGGCTCAAAACTCATGAAATCTCCATCTAGAAGGCTATTTGACCCTAAGAACTTTAACTAACCCTAGGGACCCTCAGTAGCCGTTAATTTTTTTCCTGGTAACTTGATATTCTGGCCACCTAAATCTGGAGGCCGACTTCTCCTAGGGGTCAACTTCTCTCGGGGACCGACTTCACTTACTACTCCCCGGGTAACACTCCCGCAACCCACTTTCACCTCATACTCGTGCTGGACCAGTTACCGCCAATGAAGTAAACCATGACTGGCAGCGGCTACAAGGGTCCTCACCAGCTTAGCTGCTGTAAAGTGTAATCGGCGGTTATTGATAGCGACGGAAAACTGGTCCCTCACAAGTACTGGAGTCGTAAGTTAAAATGGATGGGCAGTGCATGGTGTTTCTGGAAACAGTGGATTGCAAGTCAATTTTGACAAAGTATATGGGTATAGAATAGGGGCCGACTTCTCTCGGGGGCCGACTTCACTTAAAGTACTCGTCAGCGACCAGTTTCCGCCGATGAAGTAGACCGTGACTGCCAGCGGCTACAATGGTCCTCTCCGGCTTAGCCGCTGTAATCGGCGGTAATTGGTAGCGACGGAAAACTGGTCGGGCACAAGTATATACAGGAGCCGACTTCACTTGTTAATATACCACTATTACCAGTCAATGAGTCATACTCATGTACTCGTAGAGTCGTCACAATGCTTTCTGAATCTGCCATACTCAATCTGCACAACGTCCACTTACCTGAGACAGCTGAGTGTGAATTATTTGCTTCAGTTCAGAAATCTTCTCAGCTGGTAGCGCCATGGTATCTTAGCAGTTGGTCAATCAGATATTTTTTTGATAAACTTTGAAAATGGCGCCAGGTTTGTGTGACAGCTTGTTGTTTTGTTTTGACATGTTTTGTGAATTTCGTTTTCCGAATCTCGCTCAGATCATGAACGTGAACATGTGTAGCCAATCAGAGCGCTTCTAACAAAATCCATTGAATGCCTCTCATTGGCTGCTTTTAATCACGTGGCACAAAATGGCTTTATCAACACACTTTGCAGAACGGATTTTTAGAAGAAAGTTTGCAATTTATTACGGTTTGGAGCAAGATAGAGCTTTGAATACTATTGGTAATCATTCATTAACTTAATGACTGTGCATTGTTATCAATTTTTAGTGCTGTCAGTTGTCCATGAAAGTTACAACTGTCAATTTTCTACACAAACATTTTGGACGCAATGTTTTTCTGGGATGATTTGCTGGACTGGCATTTGATGACACTTGAGTGTAGGCCATAATGTCCAATCAGCATGTTTGATACATCTATGGAAAGCTCAAAAGATTTCAATTCTGACAAGCGTTGATTTTAAAAAATCAAGCTCGCGTAAGTTTGCAAAATCCCAAAATCCTTGAGGAGGCAAAATCCTTGGCAAAATCCAAGGAAATCTTCTTACTCTACTATGCACTCACAAATCACTTCTCAACAAAAGCGACATCTGACGGTGTAAGCAGAATTATTGAGCCAAAACATGGCCGCCATGGACCGATAATCGGGGTAAGCTCCATAGACTTACGGCTTAATCATCTTGAAACCTCGAACATCTAGCCCTAAAGGCAAAACAAACGCGAGCGAAAAAATTTATTCGCTCGTGTTTGTTATTACAAACATGAATGTTCAAGGTTTTGACATGATTAAGTTGGATGCCTATGGAGCATACACCGATTATCGGTCCATGGCAGCCATGTTTTGGCTCAATAATTCTGCTTACACCATCAGATAGTGCTTTTGTTTCAGAAGTGATTTGTGAGTGGGTTGTAGAGTAAGAAGATTTTCCAATGATTTTGCCCTCAGATTTTGCAAATTTATGCGAGCTTGATTTTTAAAAATCAACACTTGTTTTTTTGTCTGGTCACATGATTTAATTAGCATATTGATACCTCATTATAATATGTGATTTTTTAATTTTACTTAAATTCTAAAGTTTTCATGAGGAAGAACATAAAATTCTAGCTGGATTTCATAATTTATATGTGAAAATTGAAACACTATTTAGTGCTTAAATGTCATTCAAAATAATGGGCGGAACTTGAATTCAATATGATTTTTGGTCCCGCCCACTTTTCAAGTGCCCTTTACTCAATAATGGTCAGATTATATTTTTTGAAATACCAAAAAACCTAGAATTTTATGTAGAAACAGAATATCATACCATTTCTTACTTTACTTCAAAAGTAATTACTTTAATCTGTTATGTAAAATTATGCAAATTAGGTCATGTGATAAAATGTTTTTAAATAATTTAGAATCTGGAACATTTTCAGGTTTTATTGATGTATTACACATGTTGATAGGCCAATTATTTGAGAAATTCTGATCAAAGGTGTTTAGAAACAGGAAGTAGATCCTGAACATTGACAATCCTGGGTGGAAGTATTGGAGGTTATATGTGCATGTGTGATATAATATACCATTCTTTTCATAACAAAAAAAATTCCTCCTGGTGTTGTTTAAAATATTGCTAATCTTGGAACCAGAGACATTTAACACATGTTTAAATATCTCTGTTTGAACCCACTCTCTTTGCACGGCATATGTCTGGCAAGTTGGTTTGATATTGATACTACAGTTTTACCCCCAAAACCAGATATTCTAACAGTACTCTATTGGTTTTTTTAAGAATACCAATGAATAATTTCAGAAAAAGGGTATTTTAACCTCAGATGTTTAACAAATATATAGTTGAAGCCAAAATCATTCATTTGCACATACTGTTTAATAAATGATATAATGGAGTTTTTAGCTATGCTAACTATGTCATCATAACATGTCAGCATAGCTTCTGCACTGGTGGGGGGATTTTTCTGTCATTCTGTCTGTCATCTTTAATCATCTCCTCTGAAACTATTGGATGGAATTCTTAGCTATTAGTAGGAAAGATGTTGTATTCTCAGGGGACTATTTCTATCTATTTTCCATTAGGCTCAGTTTTCCATTTTGTTATGATACTTTTCAAAAATCTAATAGCTATCACTGAGTTGTCAGGGAGGCTGCCATTTTGAATGATGCAAGTATTAAGTATTAGCCAATGAGAATTCAGATAACAAGTTGGGACCAAATTTTATATGCAACATGCATTTTGATTGGTCAAAATTATTATCGGAATGTGCTCTGAAAAAATATTTCAATGATAATTTTCCCAAATGTTCCCAAACATTACAAAAAAGCAATGGTCAGAATAGCTCTAATTGGCCTATGTTTTAAACACTTCAACGTTAGGGGCTTGCAGGAAAATATCTATTTCATTAAACTTAAACAATTTCAAGATAAATTTTGAACAAACCCATTCATTACAAAGTCTATTTATTATAAGGTGATAACTTTTTTAAATTTGCACTTTCAAGAATAGCTCCTCACACCAGAGCTAAATTCTGGTAAGAATCAGATCACTGAGTATACTTTCCATTGTTTGAAAAAATTGGTTGCCATGGTGTCATACTCCCAAACTACTTCTTCACACCTCCAGTCATCATACTCTTAGATCAGTTAACTTATGTTCTTTTCCCAGTTAAATGCACACCCTGATAGTAAAGATGTTTAGTAAAGATGTTTTGCAAAGAAGTTTATACTCAGCCCAGTTCATTGTCTACCAACATAAAATCATGCTATGATCAGAAAAAGAACATAATATTTTTCTCTCATTTTATAAATGCTTAAACTATATTTCACTGAACAACAATCACAAAAGCATATACCGGTACATGATATAAGCCATACTGTGTTACAATTTAAATTGTTTGCAAACTGATGAGACAAACATTTAAGGAATTATAGTGAATAAAATTACATAAATAAAAAGCATATAAGCCACACTGTTTTACAATTTATATTGTTTGGAAACTTATGAGACAAACAGTTTGATCAATAAATAAAATTATTTGCCACTTCGAGGAAATACAATTGGTTTGACATATTTAATTACCGGTACTACAGGCTATTGTTTCTTCACTAGCAAGAAGTCTAAGTCTAAAAATGTATTGTTACTTTTCCTTGCCACAAACTTGTTAAATCAAACAGTTTGATCTTGGAACAAATAATACAAATATAAGAGTTTTTAATTAAGAAACATGAAATTTTAATCATATCTAATGTGGTAAAAATCGAATATCTAATCTACCATCTAATGTGGCTAAAAATGTAAAAAAATAAAAGATTTCTAAATAGATACACACACAAAACCTGTTTTGAGATTTTTGAATGAAAAAATGTCATGGTATGGCTGCAGTACATATGGAATTCATGAATATCATCAAGGAAATTCACAAGGTATATTAAATATTCTAATTTCTTCAAGTAAATTTAGAAACTACAGACAATTTGTGATTAAATTGACTTTTTAAATTATCTAAGGTTTTGGAGCAAATGTAATAAATGATAGCAGAAGAAAAAAAACTTCTAACTTCTAAACAACAATTAAATCAAACACCCACAAAAATTATAAATGACGCCAGCACAACATGAACAGCTCATTAAAACTATTTTCAAAATATGTTAAATTTCACAACAATATAGCAATAATCCTAAGTTTAAAATCCTAGTATAAGTTGCTGATTCCTAAAAAAATGTTATCAATTTTAGATAATAGATGACCAGGTAGTGATAAAATGCAGGTAATGAATGATTTTAAGAATAATCTGCACTTAAACAGTAAACTCAACAAAGCAGATATTTGAATTTTGGATATGAAAAGATATATATGAAAATTTGGCTTTCTTGGCAGTTTTAAAATAAATAAAGATAATTTTGTGGATTATTTGTGGGAACATTCTTGGTGATTTTTAAAAACAAATCTTTGCTATATTATCAACCAAAAACCTGAAATTCAAATCATAAATTCAAACTCTGTTTTTTTAGAAGAGATAATCTGGATAGATATGGGGAATATTTTCCATCATATTTGAGCTCCATTTAAGCTCTGTTAAGTTGTTCATTTTGATCCTGTGGTATCTCTGCTAGTGGGTTGGCAAAGTGAGCTGAAAAAAGAATACATTTGTTAAGTTGGTGTAGTCCAATCATATGATGTGGTCTAAGTCTATTAGCTTTGCCAAAAATAAACTTAGATTATTTCCTAGTTATGCTGAGGACTTCTACTAAATGTTGTTTCTAATTGGAAATTTCCAATTAGCCCAACAAAATAAAGATCAATAAAAAAAAGGGACATATGAATTACTAGACAGTGAAAAATGCAAAATTTTAGTCTGAACTGATGTCTCAATTTTAGCTGAAAAGGCTATGAATGAAATTAAAGCAGAACTGTGGACATTTCAATAAATCATAAAATCTGATTGTTATGTAATTGTTTTTTTTTCCAGTTGTAAATAATCATCAACCTCAACATGCAGACAGTGGAGTAAATAAACGGAAATCATCTTTTTTTAACTGAAATTCTTGTTATCCTGGTAAAAATAAGTTCAAGATACATTGTGTGAAAAACTCCAGATGTTAGGTGACTGGCATGTTTAAAGCCACACTTACTAGTCACTTGTATGGGCTGGGATCTCTTAAAACAGCTGCAACAACCACAACAACCACAACAGCAGCAACAGCAAGTCAGGAGGATAATGAGGAGAGCAATGCTTGCCACTGCAACAACTGCTACAATCCAAATCTCAAAACTGAAACAGACCATGTTAAAATATAACCCAATGGATTGATAGCTCTGCTGACTTGGATGAAAACACATGAAATAAAGTGTAACTAGCAAACAGGTTATGGTTTTCCATACAAGATCCCAACTTCGTTTTGATGAGATATTCATTGATATATTGAAAATCATTCTCTTGTTGCCAATAAGTGTATATAAAAAACATGGACCCAGATCCAGATTCACTGCCAGCACACACATGGTGTTTACTGATCAACATTTGTGACATGTGAATGTGTTATAAACACTCCCACACTCCCGCGCAGTGTCGCCACCGTCTCGACCATCCACCCTCTCCACCATCAACGGTACCACCACTGCCACAGGTGCCTTTTTGGCTCCGATTTGCTCCCATATGCCAAATTTGCTCACAATCGATAGAGTTTATAGTTGAGTAAATTTATAAACTTTACATAGTTATCTGAATGGGTTGTAATCATTTCTGAAACATTGTACCAATAAAGGCAGTATTTACAATGTTACACTCAGAGTTTGCTGGGAACTATTTAAAAGTCATGCGGGGCCACATTCAGAGGTACGTGATTTGGTTTTGAGGGCAGACGACAAACAGCTGAAAGTAGTACCGACGGTCATATGCTAATCTGCCTGTGGCAGTGATGGGTCTTTGACCCGGGGCTGTGAGGAGTGTGAAACACTCCATTTTTCTCTCTTGTGAACTCTTATCCTGAGCATGAACATGTGAGAGTTAGATGGTGCACCATGCTGACACCTAGTGGCAGACCTGCTGTTTTCAATTTCTGTTTAAATATCTGATATTAGTAGGCAAGATGTATTTTCAGAGTTCTAATTCTATCTATTTTCCATTAGGCTCTGTTCTTTTTCCATTTTGTTATGATTTTCCAAAGATATCACTGAGTTGTCAAGGAGGCTGTCATTTTTAATAACATAGAGATATTAGCTAATGAGAAACGAGATAACAAGTTGGGGCCAAATTTGGTATGTAAGATGCATTTTGATTGGTCAAAATCATCATCTGCTCAAGTCTGCTCTTGACAAGGATTTAAATGATCATTTAGGAAGAAATGTTCACAAACATTACAAAAAAGCAATGATAAGCATAGCTCTAAGGGCAATGACATAAGTTTATTCACTTTTGATGGTCGTGAGATTTAGCATGCACCGAATTTTGAATTCAGGGTCAATGTGTCAAGGTCAGGTCAAGGTCACATGATAAACAAAAGTATGACGAGGCACTGCTTTGACCTAAGACATTTCTGTATAACCAGTTTTAATTTCTTCTGGTAAGTGGTGATGGCGGACGGATCCCCTTCCGCCATCACCAACTCACTGAATCCGCTCACAGATTCCACGACTCGGAATGTTTTGTTATAATATTCAAATATTTCAAGCATCTTATTTCTTGGCTGAAGAGGTTTAAATGAGCTTACTTATTGTTTGAAAATAGTCTGGACCAAGTTTTAACAATCAAAGTCAGTGCAGCCAGCACAGTGCAGAGATTTGGATGAAAATAGGTCATTTGCAATGCATGCTCAATAAAGATGTCATCTTACTTCGTTAAGAAACATTTCCTTAATCATCATTAGTTGTGAATGTATGAGTTTTAGCCTTTAGTAGGTTTTTGCCTACTGGTAAATAACATAGCCCATTCCCAAGTGAGATGATGCATAACACAAGTTTTAGAGGCGTGATACATAGCACTGGTCCATACCCAAGTGAGATGATGCATTAAACATGTAAATTGGTGTATAAGAGCATATATCTACATATGTACATATGAACATCATGACATTTTGAAGTTTAACATTAAGTAATAAGAGGAGTTGCAATAAGACATGGAAGTTGAATTTTTAGCAGATGTCTCTCTCAGCCACTAGCTTCATGTGATGGTAAACTTCTTCCATGGCATCATTTTTATGTGAAGTGTTATCAGAGAAAGGTAAAATAAAAAATGAAAGGTAAAATGACCTAAAGGTATGGCAATATGCTTATGCCGTCACGAAAGGTATGGTCAAATGGTGCTACTCCGACTCATCTGACTGAGGTAAAATAAAGTTCATGCTACCCATATTTACACATCAAGTGCAGCTCATGGCTGAGACAGATCTCTGCGAATAGTAACAACTTCTGTGTCTTATTGCAACTTTTCTTATTACATCTTGTTAAACTTCAGTATGTCATGATGTTCATATGAAGATGCTTTTTACACATGAAATTATAGGTTTAATACCTTTAAAGTATTACATGCATTTGCAATATCATATTTCCCTCCAGCTAAAGTACTGCAGCTAAATATAATCTTACCATTGATCGTTTATTTTTATTTGGTCATCATTACAGCCTCCGGCAACACAGCTTGCACTGCTGCAGTAGCATACATTTCCATCTACCTTCACGTCAACCAGTGGAATATCATTAATGGTCTGGAAAAAAAGGATGAATATATCAAATATAGGCAGGAAAAATTTGGATTCCCTTAAAGGCTAAAATTTCTTGTTTTGTCTTTGCTTAAATGGTAACAAATTTGGTCCATATATCAATCAGGGAGAACGGAGAGTCAACATGTGATTCAAGCAGCTTCTATTCAAGCAACTCTCCAAACTCAGAACTTTATTAATATGTTGATATTGTTATTCATTTTATTAAAATAAATCATAAATTGTTCAAAAAATGCTCAATACCGAAAACAAGTTTTAAATTGTTGATCAATCATTAAGTTCCAAGACTGGTTAATTGACTGAAGGTTTGGCCAACAGCTATAAAATTGACTTTGAAGCAGATTATTACCATAAGACCCACACTGGCTCAATGCATTTACTTAGTGACATCTTCAACTTGATTATTAGCATTGCAATTTCAATCTTCATCAAGATATCCTAATGCTCAGAGATAATATTGGATATTACTTCTTTGGATATTATATGTTTTGTCATGAAGAAAATATTTCTTAATACATGCTAATGAGCATTGGAGAAGTTATACAGCCCCTGCAAGACATTTCCACATTGACCTTTTCAGGAAGAACACCAAGGCCATAGAATTATCAATGTCACACATGTTCAGGATATTATCAAAAGAATACATCCGAAAAATTGTTGGCAACTCAGGCATAATTGGACAAATGCCAATGAAGTAGACTTCCTTTAAAAAGGCATTATATATACATTGTTTTTTGGATTAACCAACTACGACTCAACAGAACTCGGATATAGTTTGCCATGATTTTTTGGTAGAACAACAAAAGGAAGTCTTATTATAGCCAAAGTATCCGAAAATGAGAAAATATGTGACATTAAATTTGTGGAAGTCACATTAACTGATTCCATATTGGGATTTTAAATTCAATTTATATAAAAAACTAATATAAATAATATCTCATTTTATATTTCATATATAGATATTCCATTATATATATATATATATTTAGTACATGCATGTGTCATGTCAGCACAAATGATTATTAAAACTTCCTTACTGAGATAAAGACATTAACAATGTCTACTGCTGTTTGAACATTCTTGTCACATCCAGAATCCGAGTAATACGCAGAAGGTATGCAATCCCGCACTAATGTTTTGTAGGTCATGGAACCATCTGTAAAAAAAATCATACACAAAAAAATCAAACTCATCCAACTCAAAAGCACACTTTTTTGCAGATGTATAACAATACCTTGGTATATTGTGATTGTAACCTTTTCCAATCAGCACTGCTGCAAAAGGCTCTGGAACTCAACAGAGTGTGTCAAATTTATCACAAAGATAAAAATGGCAATGTGCTCTTTTCATGATGACCTTGACCCAAATGACCTCAAAACCAGGTCAAAATGATCCATCATTAAACTTACCCAAAGTCCTCCTGACCTGCTGACATGTATGTCTGGAGTCATTTTAGTGATCCTAACATTATCAAATCACAAGTTGTGTTCACAAATAATTCCAGACAACATTTCCATGTGACCTTGAAAAAGATAGAGTATCATTCATATGCTACTTCAAAGTATTTTACTAGAGGGTGTTCCCCCACCTCAAGTTATGTGGTATTGTTTTCACCTATTACTACTATAGATTATTTTCTTTAAACAACCCTGTGACCATGAAGAGTATGTCATTGTCATTCATGCGTTAATCAGTTTGAGATCTGTCTCATGGTATGATTAACAGGTATCCTGTGATAAGGACAAGATTCGTTTACAGACAATATTCAGTTATGAATTCCTCTATGTAACTGAAACCGATAAATACAATGTACATCTGATGTTGTAAAGTGATTGTCATCAATGTGCCAATGATTTGAGGACTCTGCTATGGTATGGCTGAAATAAATAAGGATAAGGTCAGGTTACAGACAATATTCAGTTGGGAATTTCTCTCTGTACAATGCTGTACATGTAACCATTTTATTTAATGTACATCTCACATCATAAAGTGATAGGGACAGCATGTTTTCTATTTAAAGCATGCTTTATAATATTGGGACATATCAACATAATACTCCTTGTAAATCTCACTGATATATACACATATATTTATGATGTCAGTCCACACAAACCCAGATACAACAGGTTATATTAATACCATTCTGAAAAATTGTTTCCTTCAATTCTTTTACCCTGATTTGAAAATAGTATTATAGTTCAACTCACAGATTGGAATGGATATCTTGACAATGCCATCCATGGATCCACAAACTTGGTCATTGTCACACACGACCAATTCAATATCCTCTGTGTCTGTCACGCCGGGTGATATGCATGCTGGGTTCATTCCCAGACCTTGCTCCTCAAACCCATCAATTATCCCTTGCACTAGGCCTGAACCAGTTGTGGTGAAACTGCTGCACTTGTAGCAAACAAGACCCTGAGCTGAAATAAGTAACCTTAATGACATTTTCAATTTATCATGAAAATATAAAAATATTATTGCTAAAGTATGTAAAATCATTAAACCAAATTTTACATTTTTCCTCCAATTAAAACTTGACATAACATCAATATAAAATGGAAAAGACATGGCTGAGATTTCAAGCAAATACCTAATGACTACCTAATCTTTTGTACTTTAATAATGATGATGATGATGATCATCATAAGATGATCATCATCATATGAATATTATGAATATGAATGATAAAGTCATTAATTAATTCATGCGTAGCATCCCCGCACCAATTGGCTTAATCTTGGGCTTATTGGAAAGAAAAAGATGAAATAGGTGGTGGGACATAGCATAAATTCGTTTTGGTATTATTAGTTAAAATAGCCAAGAACTGGTATTTCATGCAGAATAGAGGGAGGAGTTTTATCAAAGGTTATAGCATAATTCCAAATGATCAGATTAACAATATTTATGATGTTAGCATGACGTCAGTATGATGCCAGTTTCCTGTTTGACGTCACTATGTCAACACTTTCCTGTCTGACATCAATATGATGATGTCACCATGTGACAACGTCAACACAGTTTTAGATCAAGAAAAAACACATTTTCACTACAATTATTGACGAAGGTATGGTCTATTCTATATATGATATTTGGTTGAATGAATTGTAGCCTCACGCAACTGCATTGATCATGCTCGCAACGTCATTACGGTTTTAGGGCTGGTTACCGGTAAATCATCTTCTCCAATTATCGATGAAATTAAGGTCTTTTGTATATGAAATGTTCAGTGGAAAGTATTGCGCATTTTGTAGCATCACGCAACATCAAGATGTCTTAATCTATTGCAAGTTAAATCATCTTTTTACTCCAATTATTGATGAAACTGAGTTTTTATTAACTTGCACATCTGCCATTTCATTATATTGTTGGTTCACTCGTAATAATAATAATAATAATAATAATAATACTAATGTCTGCTCATAGCACTGTACAAAACTTATGTTACTAACAACCAAGGGTCATGGCTCAATCCACCCCCACCCCCCTCCATGTTCCTGATATAATAGAGGAATTTTATCTCACCAACCGGACAACATTTGTTTTGTTGGGCTCAGAAAAACGGAAGTTGATATCTCTATTTGCACAGAATTTCGTTTTGTTTACCTAGAAGACAGATGATATTTTACATTTATGCAAATTTAACTGATTGATTCTAAAACTTCTCATGCACGAGGTAGACATTCTTTCTGAACAGGTAAACATTTCAAAATTGTAGCTCCCATTTGACTGGACTATTTTGAACAAAATTGGTATATTTGGCTCGAGATTTGCATGTCAAATAGATATGTCAAATAGATTATTTAATTAAAGTTATATCTGATCGAGATTTTCGGTTCAAAACTCAAGCTGGTAGTTAGATTTTAATTAATAGATAAATTATATTTTGCAATTACCTAACTATATGAACTTTAAAATAATATTTAAACGATTTTTCTTGCTATCCACGTGATAATTCATATTTCATCAGCACAAGTGCTGGGAAAGGATGCTGTCTCTCATTTATGCAGCTGTTTCTCACTGCTATAACTGTCTCTCACTGTTGTAATTATCTCTCACTTACGCAGCTGTCTCTCCCTTGTACAACTATCTCACTGATGCAGCTGTCTCTTACATGTGCAGCTATCTCACTTATGTAACTCTCTCATTTGTGCAGCTGTTTCTCACTTGTGCAGCTATCTATCTCTGCTGTAACTACCCCTCACTTGTGCAGCTATTTCTCACTGTTGTAACTATCTCTCACTTTGCAGTTATCTCACTTATGCAGCTGTCTCTCACTTGTTCAGTTATCTATCTGTGTTATAACTGTCTCACTTTTGTAACTATCTCTCACCTATGCAGCTGTCTCTCCCTTGTACAACTATCTCTCACTGATACAGCTGTCTCTCATTTATGCAGCTGTCTCTCACTTGTGCAGCTATCTATCTCTGCTGTAACTGTCTCTCGCTGTTGTAATTATCTCTCACTTATGCAGCTGTCTCTCCCTTGTACAGCTGTCTCACCGATGCAGCTGTCTCTGACATGTGCAGCTATCTCTCACTTATGCAGCTGTTTCTCATTTGTGCAGCTATCTATCTCTGCTGTAAATAACCCTCATTTGTGCAGCTATCTCTCACTTTGCAGTTATCTCACTTATACAGCTGTCTCTCACTTGTTCAGTTATCTATATGTGTTATAACTGTCTCACTTTTGTAACTATCTCTCACCTATGCAGCTGTCTCTCCCTTGTACAACTATCTCGCACTGATGCAGCTATCTCACATATATGCAGCTATCTCTCACTTATGCAGCTGTCCCTCACTTGTGCAGCTATCTATCTCTGCTGTGACTGTCTCTCGCTGTTGTTATTATCTCTCACTTATGCAGCTGTCTCTCCCTTGCACAGCTATCTCACTGATGCAGCTGTCTCTTACATGTGCAGGTATCTCACTTATGTAAATCTCTCATTTATGCAGCTATCTCTCACTGCTGTAACTATCTCTCACTGCTGTAACTATCTCTCACTTTGCAGTCATCACACTTATGTAGCTATCTCTCAATATTGCAACTATTGTAACTATTTCTCACTTGTTGTAACTATCTCTCACCTTTTCATGTCTCAATGCAGCTATCTCTTATTCATGCAGCTATCTCTTATTTATACAGCTATATCTTATTTATGCAGCTATCTCTTATTTATGCAGTTATCTCTTATTTTGCAGCTATCTCTTATTTATGCAGCTATCTCTCAGTTATGCAGCTATCTCTCAGTTATGCAGCTATCTCTTATAAAAATATCTGCATTTCACCCTTATAGACCCCTTTGTACAAAACCTTGCAGGGCCTCAATATGTAGGTCAATAAATAGGTCAATTTACCGATGGTTGAAAACAAAGCTCTATTCCCTACCTTGGTGCAACGTCACGGGTCACGTGACTTCCCTCGCGACCAGGGAGCCGCTGAAAACAAAGTGAACACACCTATTGCAACACGAGGTCGTCATTTTGAAAAGCATCAAAACAAAACATAAAGAATATCAGACGTAGCAGATAGATTTTAATTGCGTTCTAAATGATAAATAAAGGTATTTACCCAATATTATCACATATTATGCTTTGCAGGTCGAGAACAGAACAAAACCATCCATTATTGAAAGCATGAAAGCAAATATCGGATATGCGGACTACTGTCTATTCGTTATTTCTTTGTGCTTATAAAGCCAATGATATTAATTATATCGCTTTTAATTATTATCGTTTATAGCACTCGATCGGCTGTAAATCGTCGTGATAATATTGGGTAAATACCTTTATTTATCATTTAAAACGCAATTAAAATCGATCCACGTGTGAAAGCATTTCTGTGAAAATCGGAAGACACGACTCAAAGCAGTGGAGACAATGACGAAATGCAAAACTGTGAACGCTGATAATTGGTATCAGTAAAATTTTACTAATTTTCACACCGCCGAAAGGGAATAGAATTGAATTGTGCGATATAATTAAATAATAATTTTTATTTTAATAGACATAGAAGTAAAACGATGTACATGTACGTGACGTCCTTGATCTTCAATACAAACTCGTGGTACAATATTTCTTTGTGTATTATAAGACATTATATCGCTTTTATTTATTATCGTTTGTAGCACTCGATATGCCGTAAATCGTCGTGATAATATTGGGTAAATACCTTTATTTATCATTTAAAACGCAATTAAAAGCATTTCTGTCAAAACGGGAAGACATGACTCAAAGACGAAATGCCCTTGAAGATCAATACTGTGAACGCTGATAATTGCCATCAGTGAAATTTTACTGTGTGACATCCTTTACTGAAATTTTGGGTTTTTCACACCACTGAATGGGAAGACATCAAAGGCAGAATTGAATTGTGCGATATATTTAAATAATAATTGCCATCGGCAAAATAGACCTGAAATACACTGCTTCCAGAAACACCACGCACTGCCTAGTCATGGCATCCACTCCCTAAATAACAAGCCCTTCCAAAGAGATTTTTTCTTGTCATTTTTTATTTTCATTTTACACATTTGAGAGCACATAGGGGCAGTTTTTAGGTCGTGGAGTACTTCAGTAAAAAAAATCAGATTTTTAAATTTCCTGGCTTCTTCATAAAAATGCACTGTTTTCTTCTGAATCGTGATGGGACACTTGTTAAAAGTGCACTACAAGGTTACCTTACATATTTCTGAAGATGACTGCATTGCCAGTGTAACATTTAAAGTTTTATATTGCTTGAAACATCCAGCAGGAAAAAAATGAAGCATCGAGTGGAAACCTCTCAATGTTTGAAATTATGAAAAGACCTGAAAACATCACCAGATAAAACACCCCTAAAGCAATGAAAAACCATTCCCCACAATACACAAAAAGTGGAGGGTGAAATGTAGTCACGTGGTCTAAACCAGTCTTAACATTGGCGGCCATTTCAATTCTGAAGAAGCTGAAATTCTTGTCCATTTAAAAGTGTGATAACTGACTTAAAACAGGATAAAATGATTGTTATACAACTGGATATTGCAGAAAACAGATTATACTTTGCAAACAGCCAGGCCATGTAAGCAGTGAGTACATAACTACGACACCTGCAGTGCGTGTTTACCACGCGCAGCCCAGTGGGCTGCGCTAGGGCAGATTAAATTTGACGATCTCTCTCTAGCCGTGAAATGGCCGCCGGACCCAAAATAAACAAAAGGCAAATTCACTGCTAGAGATACTCGAGCTACGCACTGCCTATCATATTGAAGTTTCCCCACTAATTATACTCGACTTCTGGCGATTAACCATTGCAGTTATGACCAATGTCATCATCTTTCCCAGTCATAATGTCTAAAAATGCAAATCCGTGTGCATTCTGTAGTGTTTTTTCTCCAGTTTTTTACCCGATATTAAACCTGACAACGTGAAATGGCATTTAGGAGTTGGTGCTGTCACTCCCGTGAATAAACTGACCCACTTTCACCTGATTGCGCAAACTCGTAAACAATGGCGAAACGATGCTGAGATGAAGAAATAACAAAGAAATATTTTCAAACAGGGCTGTTATCATATGTTTACTTAAAGGAAACATAATTGTTTGATTGTTAGTTGCCGGAAGTCAAGTTCTAATGGAGTCGTGAGTTAAATTGGATGGGCAGTGCGTGATGCTTATGGAAACAGTGGATTTCAAGTCCCTTCTGACGATGTCTTTGGGTATAATACAGAAATATAGGCATATTGGAGGTAATTTTCATTTCTAATGTAATTATGACAACAAAGTAGTGATAATTGTGCCTTTCATAATATGCTAAAAGCGCAACCCTTCACATAAACTTACAAAACAAAAGTGAAGTGGAGATTAGTTTAGCGTCACTTCCACCAGAGGGCAGGCAATGTGGTGACGGAACAGCGAGATCACACACTCTTATCAGTGGCGACTTTTGTCGCGACCAATACCTCATATAGCAACTTTTTTTTTTTTTTTCAAATCTTGTCACCCTTCCTCTCTGATCACGTTCATGCTTTTTTTATATATGTATGTAATGAACATTCACATAAGTATTTGCTCATTTATTAAAACCTTTTTTTTAAATATATGGATATATATATATATCAAGTAAATCTTTAAATCCACAAGTGCCTTCGGCTGGGAAGTGATGCTGTCCCTCACTGTTGTAGCTATCCTTCACCTGTGCAGCTGTCTCTCAATTGTGCAGCTATCTCTCACCTATGCAGCCATCCCTCACCTATACAGCTATCTCTCACATGTGCAGCTGTCTCTCACTTGTGCAACTACCATGTGTGCAGCTGTCATTCAGTTGTGCAGTTGTCTCTCACTGTTGTAACTTCTCTCACCATGTGCAGCTATCTCTCACCATGTGCAGCTATCTCTTTCCATGTGCAGCTATCTCTCCCCATGTGCAGCTATCTCTCCCCATGTGCAGCTATCTCTCCCCATGTGCAGCTATCTCTCAAACTGCGCAGCTAGATCTCATCATGTGCAGCTGTCTCTCCCCATGTGCAGCTATCTCACCATGTGCAGCTATCTCTTACCATGTGCAGCTATCTCTCATCATGTGCAGCTATTTCTCCCCATGTGCAGCTATCTCTCACCATGTGCAGCTATCTCTCAAACTGTGCAGCTATATCTCATCATGTGCAGCTGTCTCTCCCCATGCGCAGCTATCTCTCACCATGTGCAGCTATCTCTCCCCATGTGCAGCTATCTCTCCCCATGTGCAGCTATCTCTCACCATGTGCAGCTATCTCTCCCATGTGCAGCTATCTCTCACCATGTGCAGCTATCTCTCAAACTGTGCAGCTATATCTCATCATGTGCAGCTGTCTCTCACCATGTGCAGCTATCTCTCCCCATGTGCAGCTATCTCTCACCATGTGCAGCTATCTCTCCCCATGTGCAGCAATCTCTCACCATGTGCAGCTATCTCTCCCCATGTGCAGCTATCTCTCAAACTGTGCAGCTATCTCTCAAACTGTGCAGCTATATCTCATCATGTGCATCTGTCTCCCCATGTGCAGCTATCTCTCCCCATGTGCAGCTATCTCTCACCATGTGCAGCTATCTCTCACCATGTGCAGCTATCTCTCCTCATGTGCAGCTATCTCTCCCCATGTGCAGCTATCTCTCCCCATGTGCAGCTATCTCTCACTTGTGCAACTACCACATGTGCAGCTGTCATTCAGTTGTGCAGTTGTCTCTCACTGTTGTAACTATCTCTCACCATGTGCAGCTATCTCTCACATGTGCAGCTATATCTCCCCATGTGCAGCTATCTCTCCCCATGTGCAGCTATCTCTCCCCATGTGCAGCTATCTCTCCCCATGTGCAGCTATCTCTCCCCATGTGCAGCTATCTCTCACCATGTGCAGCTATCTCTCCCCATGTGCAGCTATCTCTTACCATGTGCAGCTATCTCTCCCCATGTGCAGCTATCTCTTACCATGTGCAGCTATCTCTCACCATGTGCAGCTATCTCTCCCCATGTGCAGCTATCTCTCCCCATGTGCAGCTATCTCTCACCATTTGCAGCTGTCTCTCACTTGTGCAACTACCACGTATGCAGCTGTCATTCAGTTGTGCAGTTGTCTCTCACTGTTGTAACTATCTCTCCCCATCTCTCAAACTGTGCAGCTATATCTCATCATGTGCAGCTGTCTCCCCATGTGCAGCTATCTCTCACCATGTGCAGCTATCTCTCCCCATGTGCAGCTATCTCTCCCCATGTGCAGCTATCTCTCACCATGTGCAGCTATCTATCCCCATGTGCAGCTATCTCTCACCATGTGCAGCTATCTCTCCTCATGTGCAGCTATCTCTCACCATGTGCAGCTATCTCTCCCCATGTGCAGCTATCTCTCACTTGTGCAACTACCACATGTGCAGCTGTCATTCAGTTGTGCAGTTGTCTCTCACTGTTGTAACTATCTCTCACCATGTGCAGCTATCTCTCACATGTGCAGCTATCTCTCACATGTGCAGCTATCTCTCCCCATGTGCAGCTATCTCTCACCATGTGCAGCTATCTCTCACCATGTGCAGCTATCTCTCCCCATGTGCAGCTATCTCTCCCCATGTGCAGCTATCTCTCCCCATGTGCAGCTATCTCTCCTCATGTGCAGCTATCTCTCCTCATGTGCAGCTATCTCTCCCCATGTGCAGCTATCTCTCACTTGTGCAACTACCACATGTGCAGCTGTCATTCAGTTGTGCAGTTGTCTCTCACTGTTGTAACTATCTCTCACCATGTGCAGCTATCTCTCACATGTGCAGCTATCTCTCCCCATGTGCAGCTATCTCTCCCCATGTGCAGCTATCTCTCACCATGTGCAGCTATCTCTCACCATGTGCAGCTATCTCTCCCCATGTGCAGCTATCTCTCACCATGTGCAGCTATATCTCACCATGTGCAGCTGTCTCTCCCACAGCTATCTCTTATTTATACAGCTATCTCTTATTTATGCAGCTATCTCTTATTTATGCAGTTATCTCTTATTTATGCAGCTATCTCTTATTTATGCAGTTATCTCTTATTTATGCAGCTATCTCTTATTTATGCAGCTATCTCTTACTTATGCAGCTATCTCTTATTTATGCAGCTATCTCTTATTTATGCAGTCTATCACTTGCTATCTCTCACGTGTGCAGCTATCTCTGCATTTCACCCATATAGACCCCTTTGTACAAAACCTAGTAGGGCCTCAATAACTAGGTCAATAAATAGGTCAATTTACCGATGGTTGAAAACAAAGCTCTAATACAGAAATATAGGCAATTTGTGGGTAAAATTTCACATCTAACATGATTCTGACAAAAAATAAGTGATAATTGTACCATTCATAATATGCTAAAAGCGCAACCCTTCACATAAACTTGCAAAACAAAAGTGAAGTGGAGATTAGTTTAGCGTCACTTCCACCAGAGGGCAGGCAACGTGGTGACGGAACAGCGAGATCACACACTCCTATCAGTGGCGAATTTTATCACGGCCAATACCTCATACAGCAACTTTTTTTTTTTTTTTCAAATCTCGTCACCCTTCCTCTCTGATCACGTTCATGCTTTTTTTATATATGTATGTAAAAACAAAAAACGATTTCTTCTTACATTTTCTGGGCACAACAAAAAACCCTATATAACTTCCAAACAATAGTTCAAAGGATCAATCAGAATCAATCTCTGAGATCAGAATTAATCTCTGGTCCAATCTGGGCCCTATATTTCCATCATACTTCAATTTGAAGTACGTGCTCAGATCCTAATTTCATGCTCAGATTTGAAGTTTTGCTCAGATACTGAGTATATACATAAATCTAATTTTTCCATCATGCTTGGAAAACACAGACTTGAAGTTTTTGCTCAGATTTGAAGTTCATGCTCGCGTTCTGAGTATTTACTCAGATCCAAGATTTTTGGATTTTTCCAACATTTTTCTTGCTCAGATTCAAAGTTTTCATGCTCAGATTCTCAGACAGCTCAGAGGCTGGCTTCAAACTGAAGTCAATGCTCCAAAGTATGAATTTCTACGAAATATTGAGCAATTTATGTTAAATTAAAGGATTAGATAAGGTTTAATCGAATAGAATCACATGCAGATACATTCCCAGTCACTGGAAAAGTTGTTACGTTACATAAAGTGATCCCCAATTCCGAGCCCCTTTTATCCCCTATTTTGAGCATCTGTATTTTCTCATTTGAATATGACATCATGGGAGTATTTACTCAATTAAACAATGGAAATGTGACGTCACATGGCTCAAGTACATACTTCAAGTCTGAGCAAATACTTCGTGAAGTTAGCACGATTGATATTCGGAGCATGATGAAAACTTCAAAACTTCGGTAAGTATGGCTTCAAATCTGAGTACATGCTCAGATTTAAGATTTGAAGTATGACGGAAAAATCGGGCCATGGCATTGCCACCTGAGGGCAGCACTGGACTGTAAAAAATTCCCACCAAGGAAAAATCACATCATATGTGGACATCAAATTGATCTTACTTTATGTTTTACTAAAATAAACCATCAATCAATACTATTTGATCACAAACATGTTTTACAAAATGTCAAAAGTAAATAATTAAATGACTTCAATTGGTGACAAGTTGTCATTGTTCAAATGCATAAAGTAATGTATATGTTGCCAACTATGACCTATGCTCAGACGGATCATATACAGATAAATCTAGAACATAATAGTATTACAGTTGATAGATGGAATAATATATGGATGAAAGGACACAGGACAGATAGGGTGATAACTAAATACAGTTCTGCCTACAATGTGCCAACATTTCTTTATCTAATTGGTTTGTTTGCAATCCACAGGAATGTGACCAAATAATTGAACCAGCTGAGGCCCTGTTAGTTTTTATCCAATGGGACCTTCTTGGGTGACATGCAAATGCTAGACATAAGATAGCTACACTAGTTGATAAAGAAAAACAAGGGAGAAACTATGGCATGGAAAGTGTCTCAATATTTGGTATTTTTTACTTTTATATTATTTAGTTTCTATATGTGGAAAAGGTGGCATGTAGGTAAATGAGTGGTTAAATTGCCAATAACCCAACACTTATCGTCAAAAATATACAATTATTGTTTGAAAAACTCTACTTTATTAAATATAACCTAGTGATTTATGAATACTTCGGAAAACTGTATTGAATGATATATTCCTGTTTTGAATATTTCATTTTCAGGCTAGATAAGCAAATACAAATTTACTATGAAATACTGATGTTTGGTTTCCAAGTATTGTCAACACAGCAAACCTGTGTAAATGACAATGGTGTCACCTGCAAACAAATTTGATATATTAGTAACCAAGTAACTCACCAGAGGCCAGCCAAGTTGTAAAACCTGCCATGTTATCAATGTGTGTTCATAATGATAATTTAACTGATCTAATATCTAATGAATCTCATGAACCATTATGCAAATAATTAATTTTATTTCTAATGTTGAATAAAACATTAACAAAAATATCTGGTTTCTTATATGGCCATTGATTTGGCTAATGTCAATAATTACACACACACACACACACACAGCATATAATATATATATATATATATATATATATATATATATATATATATATATATATATATATATATATATATATATATATATATATATATATATATATATATATATATATATATATATATATATACAGCTAACATTTATTTTCATCTTTTTACATTCAACACAAAACAGTATTTAAATTGTGACAAAATATACAAATCAAAATATAGCCTGGAACCAGATGCAGATGTAAAACCCTCCTTTTGATTTTACTGAAGAGCTGTAATCAACACATTAACATGTGCTTGGAAATTCCTTTTATTCTCATAAAATCAAACAAATGAAATGGAAAGCATAATGGACAGGAAATGTTCTGGAGCAGAATAGATAAAGAGATGCCCATCAACCATAATGACATTTTTATGATACCCCTGCTCATTTGTAAATGACCCCCCCCCCCCCCCACACAGAACATTTTCCCAGGATCTGAAGCCATGAAAATTTACATTGCCATTTTAATTAATCACTTGGTGTGATAGGATGGGCTTAAGTTCTGCCATTGCTCGGTGGGGAGGCAAAAGATGAATGAAATATTTGTCTAAGACTATTTTGATTATTTCCAACCTTGGGATTCAACTCAAATTTTACTACTTATGACTTAAATTTGTAGAAAGAAGACTACACAGTCCGTGAAAAGATACATTGTATGAAATTTTGATAACTATTTTGACACAGAATTATAAAAGATTGCTCTAAAGACTTCTTTGTTTAAAAACCATAAGTTAATATATCTTAAGTTCAATTATCTTCCAAGATGTGCAAAGGCCTTTGCACATCTTGGACCTGATCATTGCTCTCAGATTGGGCCCAGGGAGTTTCTCCCAGCGAATTACTTTCCCAGAATCTTCGACTAGCGCCAAAGAACCTGAATTTATATTCTTTGCTAGCGCTTAGCTCGAGAATCTCTAGCAGTGAATTTGCTAGCAAACTGCCCCTATGTGCTCTCAAATGTGTAAAATGAAAATAAAAAATGACAAGAAAAAATCTCTTTGGAAGGGCTTGTTATACCTCAGTGATGCGCGTATTGATGCGATTTCGAATGAATACGCGCATGCCGATTATTTGTAAAATATTGATTAGTTTGCGTCGGCCATCTTTAGACTGGTCCCCCATCGAGTGTCAAGAACATCGTGTATATACACAGATGTGGCAACCAGTCTATGGCTGTACGCGCCATTTTCGGGTCACGTGACGGGGTCAAATGAGGTGCGCTTTGTTTACAAATGTTTGTAACGATAAATATCTTGTTTCATGTATCATTTTTTTAAAATACAGTAGTTGTCTGAGGTATAAAAACAAAACATACACTCGTCGGTCAGCTGTGTGAGCGGATTCAGTTCGTTGGTGATGGCGGACGGATACCCTTCGCCTTCGGCTCAGGGTATCCGTCCGCAATCACCAACTCACTGAATCCGCTCACCCAGCTTCCCGACTCGGTATGTTTTGTTATATTATTTAGGGAGTGGATGCCATGACTATGAATTTGCCTTTTGTTTATTTTGGGCCCGGCGGCCATTTCACGAAAAACTGCCCCTAAGCTGCTCAAAAATGTTTAAAATGCAAATAAAATATAGCAGAAAATATCCTTAGGAAAGGGCTAGTTATTTAGGGAGTGGATGCCATGACTAACTAGCGCTTGGTCCAGTATTTATTTAACATGTTTAAAGTACACTGTGGGTCTTATTTGACCTTTTCTCACCAATCTACGGGTACTTACCTCCTGATAGTCCATTGGCACATGCCAATCCAAATATCACACACGTTTGGAAGAAGCTGACTCTAATAGATGGATGTCCCATTTTCACAGACAGCAGGAAGCTTTATTCTATCCAAAGCAACGAGATTATAGGTATGCACGTGTTCCTCTGTGCACTGTGCGGCAGAAAGTGAAAGCACTTTCTCGGAAAATTAAGACCAAACGTTTTGGACGCCGGTGTGTGAAGTTTGTTCCTTATTCACTATTCACGGTTCATTATTAAGATTTTTTTCAAAATTGATAGATGAGGTTGTCAACATGTCATGTTTGCAATATTCCTCTGGCTTAATTGGACATTATTGGCATTAAAGAATATGGTTACAAATTTTGATTGACTCGTACATTATACATGTTATAATGGAAATATGACAGTTTGTAAATATAAATGTTGATTATCACTTTACTTTGACAAAAAAATGTACAAACATTTTGTGTTTGGAATATTTGTATAGCAATTATATGTTACAAACCCACACCCAGATATCTACCTATTTGCCAATAAGAAACGTACGTATATGCACTGATAAAATCATATTTTTTATGCACACAACTATAATATCAGTGCATTATCAGATCATCATTTTTATTATAACAGTCCAATGTTCATATTGCCTGAACCTCCTCATCCTTGTTCACGTCCGTGAAGTTGGCAAGATATTCTATATTGAATATTCTACAAAATTCGTGAAGTTGGTAGGATATTCTATTTTTGATATTGTACAGGAGAATATCCAACAAACAGCTGAACAAAATCGTGAGGTGTTTAGGATATTCTATATTTGATATTCTCCAGGAGAATATAAAAAAATTGTGAAGTTTGTAGGATATTCTATATTTGATATTCTCCTGTAAAATATAATAAAAGTAGAGATCTTTATTATGTATTCAGCAAGCTACTATACCCAAAGACATCGGCAAAATTGACTTGAAATCCTTGGATTTTAGAAATATCATGCACTGCCCATCCATTTTAACTGTAAGAATTTGACTTCCAGCAACTAACAATCAAACAATTTTGTACCTTTTATATAAACATAAGATGCCAGCCTTGTCTTTGGGTATAGTGCCAGCTCCCATTTTTTTGTGTATCCTATTAATAACTAACTCCATGAATTTTTTTCGAAATTTTCCTACTCAGCGCTAATAGGTAAAAAAAAATAAAAACCCATATTCAGCCCTATTTTCAAATATACCGCTGATCCCCTACATATCAAAAACAATTATGCCAGCTCCAAATTTTTTCTAAAGTGTACTTTACTAATATCTACCTCATTAATATTTTTGAACCTTTTCCTACCCA
This sequence comes from Amphiduros pacificus, assembly GCA_949316495.1. Classification (NCBI taxonomy): domain Eukaryota; kingdom Metazoa; phylum Annelida; class Polychaeta; order Phyllodocida; family Hesionidae; genus Amphiduros; species Amphiduros pacificus. Next base: position 47,747,870 of record OX439001.1, on the reverse strand, counting down.
GCGCCGATAGGTAGAAAAAATAAAAACCCATATTTGGCCCTATTTTCGAATATATCACTGATACCCTACATATCGGAAACAATTATGCCGGCTCCCGTTTTTTTTTCTAAAGTGTATTTAACTAATCCATAAAATTCTCCCTCCATAAAATGTTTGGACCTTTTCCTACCCAGCACCAATAGGTAGAAAAAGTGAAAACCATATTCGGTTTCTTATATAAATATGATTTTGGAGATGTGTGGAGAAACCCGGAAAGGTGGAAAAAATATCACCTAAAGTCAGTCCTATCACAAAGACTAAAAGATATCCATAATACAGAATTACTCTGAATATGTAGAAATGTCGAAATATGCCACATTATAAAAGAGTGTACCAAAAACTAATATCAATATAAACATAAAAAATATCTGTACTACACTGAATCCCCAAACATAAGAAGTACTTTTACCAAACTCAGGATTGACATAGAAAATTGTGAAATGGTGTTTTTACGACCCTTTCAGCAACAATGGCCATATCAGGTCGACTTTCGAGCCTTTTACCCAGTGTGAAAGTAACACTGCCGGCAGTGGGAGTCGAACCCACCACCTCCCGCCCTCCACTTATTTAACCAACAAAGGCACAGATCCTACACTCTACCAACTGTGCTAGTGGGGTCGGTCTGATTGACATAGATAATACCTTAGACTGTAAAAACAGAAGTTTTAGATATAAAGATATCAATACCAATCTTTGTCCAGTATGTAATGAAATACAAAATGGAGAACATTTATTATTTAACTGTAAATCCAAAGCAGTATGCAGTAACAGAAAGATATTTGAAGAAAGATATAGTAAATATTCAAACACATTTACAGATGAAAATAGACCCAATAGCAAAAAGCTCAGGGAATTGCTTAGTCCAGTCAATCTAGGCCAAAAAAGGGCTTAACCTAAAACAAATTGCAACAGAATTTATTTTGATTGTTTTAAGTCCAAGAGATTGTCCTTTTTAACATATCAAAAGTCTAGAAAAATCTAAGCATGGGAACATGGTCAAAGTTATTGATGTTTACAACCTGCTTTTCCTGAAAAATCACCCCATTACGTGTTTTTCCCTTAAGCCAACATACCCGACATAAAGAGGAAAGTCTCAGGTAAGGGTACCGTAGGTAGAGTATAAAAATATGAGCTGGCGTCCTGCTGGGAACACTTTCACATGTCAAAAATAGTGGGCAAATCACTGTACACACATCTGAGCATTATTACTACACATGTTTCTTATTCAAATTGTGGTTTTATTTGACAATTAAAATAATGATTGCAATATTTGAATTTATTTCAAATATAGAAATTCTAATTCTACATTGTTATTGTGTTTATAAACAACTGTGAAACTAGAGAACTATTTTAGAGGTATCAACACCATTTCCAAGAGGTGATCTTTGCACATATGAGTACATGCATTGCTGGCTGATCTCACTGGACAACAGAGAAATGCACATACAGGTGGCATGTGACCTGCTGATTTCCATCCTGTCAGTGACTGATATGGTCAAATATTGACAACTACACATTTTGAAGATCTTGAAAATTGTTTTGGAATATATAATATACCAATCTGATTGAATGTATTTAATAATGAGCATTGTTTGCAGGTATGTTTTAAGTGTTGATGAATTGTAACAACACCTGAGATAGGTACAGTCCATGTTTATTTTTAAATGTGGATCCAGGCGAAATGTTGAGTGAGCAATCCTGCCATGAGAAAAGGTCAAAGCATATCATCAGACCTGTGAGACACATTATAATTTTTGGGGGGTATCAAATCATTTCTATTATTTTATATTCTTCTGCATTTGCAATAGAGAAATCAATTTATGTTTCCTGAAGTACATATCACTCAAACAGAACCCTAATATTAAGATTTCACCTTCAGCATGAAAATAATACTTTTCCCAACCAGGATTCGAACCCTGGACCTTTAAGCATAGAAGACAGACATCTTAACCACTGAGCCATGTATCAACCTGTGTCTGTACTGTAGAAAACTTGGAGTCACAGCATTGTATGAAAATTGAAATTGATCCATTTCTTTGCTAATAAAGACATTTTATTTTATTTTTTTGTATTTTCTCCATTTGTCAAAAAAAAGAAACAAAAGAAAAAACAAAAGAAAAAACAAAAGAAAAAACAAAAGAAAAAACAAAAGAAAAAACAAAAGAAAAAACAAAAGTAAAAACAAAAGAAAAAACAAAAGAAAAAACAAAAGAAAAAAACAAAAGAAAAAACAAAAGAAAAAACAAAAGAAAAAACACATTTTATGTGTTCTGACTTTCATTCTGCTCTAAAAAGACCCCAACATGAAGATTTCGCCTTTGAAGATTTCACTTTTGTTTATTGTATCATTAATTTCTATCAAAATAAAAAATTATTCAATTCTATATGTTCTGATGTGCATGTTGCAAAAATAAAACTTCAAAATGAAGATTTCAGTTTCAGCATGAATAAAAAAAAAATATATTGTTCCCAGTGGGAATCGAACCCCAGACCTTTAGCATGGGAGACAGATGTCTTACCCACTGAGCCATGTTGATTAGTATGATTTGATCTTCTCACTGGTAAATCACACAAATAGTCAACATCTTTATCACTTGATCAAGTTATTTTTATAAAGGGATATTCCATTATTTCACCCAACAGCCTAAATTAAATTTATAGAGTAAAATTTTCCAAAAATATGTTTGTCTAAGATGATATCAATAGTAATGCAAATCGATAAAAAGAAACAGATATCTATAACTCATCTCTCATTTAAATCTAACCATTTTCTAGTTGATTCTCTGTAGGTAGGTATATAAGGTTAGCATGTAATGATTTATGTCGAATATGAGGTGTGTCACATAATGTCCATACACATTTTATATATTTAACTCGAACACATAAAACAGAGAATTGAAATTAGCCAAAGAAAATCAGTTACTGGAGTGGTGCACATTTATCTGGAGAAGTCATATGGAAAGTAGTCCGGTAGGATGTTTATTTCATAGGGAGTTAATGTGTTAATATGTACTCAATGAGTTCACTCATAACAGAAATCAAGATGGCCGAATGTTGGTTGAAGATTTCACTTTTGTTTATTGTATCATTAATTTCTATCAAAATAAAAAATTATTCAATTCTATATGTTCTGATGTGCATGTTGCAAAAATAAAACTTCAAAATGAAGATTTCAGTTTCAGGATGAATAAAAAAAAAATATATTGTTCCCAGTGGGAATCGAACCCCAGACCTTTAGCATGGGAGACAGATGTCTTACCCACTGAGCCATGTTGATTAGTATGATTTGACCTTCTCACTGGTAAATCACACAAATAGTCAACATCTTTATCACTTTATCAAGTTATTTTTATAAAGGGATATTCCATTATTTCACACAACAGCCTAAATTAAATTTATAGAGTAAAATTTTCCAAAAATATGTTTGTCTAAGATGATATCAATAGTAATGCAAATCGATAAAAAGAAACAGATATCTATAACTCATCTCTCATTTAAATCTAACCATTTTCTAGTTGATTCTCTGTAGGTAGGTATATAAGGTTAGCATGTAATGATTTATGTCGAATATGAGGTGTGTCACATAATGTCCATACACATTTTATATATTTAACTCGAACACATAAAACAGAGAATTGAAATTAGCCAAAGAAAATCAGTTACTGGAGTGGTGCACATTTATCTGGAGAAGTCATATGGAAAGTAGTCCGGTAGGATGTTTATTTCATAGGGAGTTAATGTGTTAATATGTACTCAATGAGTTCACTCATAACAGAAATCAAGATGGCCGAATGTTGGTTGAAGATTTCACTTTTGTTTATTGTATCATTAATTTCTATCAAAATAAAAAATTATTCAATTCTATATGTTCTGATGTGCATGTTGCAAAAATAAAACTTCAAAATGAAGATTTCAGTTTCAGGATGAATAAAAAAAAAATATATTGTTCCCAGTGGGAATCGAACCCCAGACCTTTAGCATGGGAGACAGATGTCTTACCCACTGAGCCATGTTGATTAGTATGATTTGACCTTCTCACTGGTAAATCACACAAATAGTCAACATCTTTATCACTTTATCAAGTTATTTTTATAAAGGGATATTCCATTATTTCACACAACAGCCTAAATTAAATTTATAGAGTAAAATTTTCCAAAAATATGTTTGTCTAAGATGATATCAATAGTAATGCAAATCGATAAAAAGAAACAGATATCTATAACTCATCTCTCATTTAAATCTAACCATTTTCTAGTTGATTCTCTGTAGGTAGGTATATAAGGTTAGCATGTAATGATTTATGTCGAATATGAGGTGTGTCACATAATGTCCATACACATTTTATATATTTAACTCGAACACATAAAACAGAGAATTGAAATTAGCCAAAGAAAATCAGTTACTGGAGTGGTGCACATTTATCTGGAGAAGTCATATGGAAAGTAGTCCGGTAGGATGTTTATTTCATAGGGAGTTAATGTGTTAATATGTACTCAATGAGTTCACTCATAACAGAAATCAAGATGGCCGAATGTTGGTTGAGAAAGTGCTTGATTTCTCTTAAGGGGAGTACACGTCATGCAAAACCATGGGCATTTTATTATGACAATTATTATGGTTTCATGAATTTACATTATCTTTTAAAACAAAACATCACACTGTGCTCTAGTTTCAGTATTATACATACTTATCTAGGCAAAGATCTATACTCTGGCATTCTTTAAAGATACTGGTCCATATATTTTCAGCTTAAAGAATATATAAATGTACATACAAATGTATGTTCTTACATGTGTCATAATCATGATCCATTTTTTATCAATGTAATGCAAATACTGGATGTTTCCACCAATTTTAAGCCTTTTAAGATTACAGCTTTCTTTTGAAAATTAAAACTGATTATGAATTGACTAGTCCTACTTTAAATGATAATGCAGTTTTTGATAAAGAAAATATTCTACATATGAATGTTCAAAGGTGCCATAATATGACACTAAATAAAAATATGATCATTCACTTAGTCAATCTAGCATGTAGTACTGAAGATTAAAGATGCAATCACAATTGATATTATAACCATTATCATGCCATACATAAAAAGCATACCATAGATGAATTATTAGACATCTGAGTTCAGCATTAATTATACTGCAATCATTGGAATAGTGCACTTAATCACCATCTGTTCTGAGATCATCTTGATCAAGAATGTCAATGTTATCTAGCTGGACAGAATTTGTGTATGCAACTCCTTTATACTGTCAACGTACAATGGAGCACAACAGATTGTGTTTTCTTCAGGTGCATCAGAGGCTTCCACAGTCACTCTGGCAGTTGCATTTGATCACCTTAAGAATGTTCTGAGGTACTGGTGGGAGGTCAGTCATCACTGAGCTGATCACTGGCAACATAATTCCATTTGCCAGCTATCAGCCCCATTCTTCTGCCAACATTGCTTCATCTAATGATCTTTTCCTTACCAGAATAACACTCACAGGCTGTGGAATTTGGACACTGCAGATGTTGGGGGTAAGGTCTAGGGTGTGACATGTGAGCACCTTGTGGTAATCCTTTCACAGAACCTATTGTTGTAGGATATAGATTACCTACCTATAGACTCTTATGGACAAATATAGACAATCATAGACAATCACGATCTTTGGCAAGAAACCATATAGGTTACTGAGTGCTCTGTGAGGCCAACAAGTGCAGGCCGAGGAGACGCATTACTCGCCCCGAACAGAGATGGAAGCAGAATCCACTTGCCTAGAAGATCCACGACTCTCAGCATCGTGACAGCCACACTTGTGTAGACTTGGGTGTTTTATGCCTTCTCAGGACTTTGTCAGTATCATGCATTCAGGTAGTTCATATGCCTCGCTCTTTGCCATGCCGACCTAGCCAGACTAGTGTATACAGCACCGAATAAAGGAGATCCTTGTGCATTGTATACTCTGTGTCTGCAGTCCTTATTACCTCTCAACTCATATAGGTAGATAGGGTAGCTGGGTTAAGGCCCCGTCCACAGCCAGCGAGTATCATATGCCTGATCCCAGACCACGTTCCCCAACGTTGGAGACATTCCCCATACGCTAGTAGGGTTACAAACCATACGTAACAAAGTGGTTCATGATAAGAGAATTCCTAAATCCATTTATTATTAAACATTATATAGTTTTCGTTCTTTGACGACTATGAGCGTAGTATTTTTTTTCTTGATGTACACTACATCCTTAGTTCTTGTACTTTTCGATTTTGAAATCTTATACAAATGTAATCTGGTCTAGGCTTGACAATTGGCAAAGAATGTGTTTCTTTTCACTTAATATATATACTCCCGTTTGAGCACGTGGATGTGCTTTGTCAAAGGGGAGCCATGTGTAGGAGGCCACGGGCCGTGGCGCAGTTGGTTAGAGCGCCAGCTTATTAGCACCAGTTCCTCTGTGGTGATCCAAAGGTCGTGGGTTCGATCCCTGGCCATGCCGAGATTGAACTCATGATTCAATTTCCCATATGAGCTGAGGCCCGTGCCAAAAGGGTTAACCCGTTGTCCTTTTAAATCTGTGACCGGGTGAGTTGTCATGTCAAGGACCTGCGACATGACAATTCAGTGAGGCAGCACTGTATCTGCTACAAGTAGGTCTCATCACGAAATGACTGAAATAATGTTGAAAGTGATGTAAAGTCCCAAATAAAAAATAAAAAAAGCCATGTGTAGGATATAGATTACCTACCTATAGACTCTTATGGACAAATATAGACAATCATAGACAATCACGATCTTTGGCAAGAAACCATATAGGTTACTGAGTACTACGTAAGGCCAACAAGTGCAGGCCGAGGAGACGCATTACTCGCCCCGAACAGAGATGACGTGATCCTCCAAGGCACGCAGGCAGGACATGTGCAGCCCCGAAGCCGAGGAAGACGCTACGCAGGCAGCCCTCACACAGATGCTCATTTTTCCTTAAAAAGGCCCCGAAATCGCTACTTAGGGAGCAGAATCCACTTGCCTAGAAGATCCACGACACTCAGCATCGTGACAGCCACACTTGTATAGACTTGGGTGTTTTATGCCTTCTCAGGACTTTGTCAGTATCATGCATTCAGGTAGTTCATATGCCTCGCTCTTTGCCATGCCGACCTAGCCAGACTAGTGTATACAGCACCGAATAAAGGAGATCCTTGTGCATTGTATACTCTGTGTCTGCAGTCCTTATTACCTCCCAACTCATATAGGTAGATAGGGTAGCTGGGTTAAGGCCCCGTTCACAGCCAGCGAGTATCATATATCAGTTCCTCTGTGGTGATCCAAAGAACGGGGGTTCGAACCCCGGCTATGCCGAGATTGAACTCATAATACAATTTCACACATGAGCTGAGGTCCATGCCTAAAGGATTAACCCGTTGTTCTTGTAAATCTGTGACTGGGTGGGTTGTCATGTCAAGGACCTGCGACATGACAATTCAGTGAGGCAGCACTATATCTGCTACAAGTAGGTCTCATCACGAAATAACTGAAATAATGTTGAAAGTGATGTAAAACCCCAAACAAACAAACAAAGAATCACTGAACAGTTTGGCTTGCACACAGAACTCCTGACTAGCTCTGAACTTCCAGAGTGAGGCACCCTTCCCAATACCAAACAGACCTCAGAACTACGGTAAGTCCTTTCTTCGCCTTTTTGATGCCCCATATACATAACTTGGAAGATTCACCCTTTGGTGATGGATGGAAATAGACCTCCTTTGCATAAGATTTCACATGATAACATAGGTGGACTAGAAGGTCTGTGTCATCTCCAATGACAACTGTGTCACTTGTGTCAGCTGAATCAACTGCAGTTTTCATCATCGGAACTTCTCCATCAGCAGTATCAGCATGATGAGTGTGGCAGCCATACCTCTCATTACTGGCTCAGCATGTTGATGAAATTCTGTTTATTACTAGCATTTGAAAGAAACTGATCTTTTCTCATGGTTACTTTCATCTCATCAGTGAAGAGGACCTGCCGACCAACTTTTCCTCCTGCTCGTCTTAGCTGTGTGACGTCCTTTGTTGAGGCACCTTTGTACCCATCCAAGACAAAGATTGCTTGGCCATACATCCGAGTAATGTACTCACAACATAAAATGCTGATTTATCTCTTGTTATAAATCCTTTTGGCCATGTAATTTGACGAAGAGCCCTGCCATCTAAAATATGCTGCACATCTGTTAGGAGTACTGGGATATCAATTGGTGGAGACACAGTATTCCATACAATTTCATAATATCCCTTAATTAAAGGATTAAGCAATGTATTTTATGATGTCTATAGTATTTATGGCCAAATAAAAGAAATTTGAGTCAAATAGCTTCAGCAAGGACAAACCTTTGTGGCTCTTAGCATATTTGGACTGTCAAATAGTGCTGTTGGAAAGGTGCAAAGCCCAAAATGGAAGTATCCTGGCACATCATCAGATGATTTTTTGCAGCAACCAGGAAATGCTGGAACAACAGTTGGGGACTACACTGAACTGCCTAGCCATCAAATTTTACTGAAGACTTTGCACCCATTGTTATAACCATTAATTCTCATTGTTTTCTAAAAGGTGAATGTGGAAATCAATTTGCCAGGCATGGATGCCAAGATTTTTACTTGTACTCAAGTCTCGTCAACATCTTGTACTCGAGCCTTGTTTGCTGCTCTGTTCTGTTCCAAATCCTTTTTCATATCATATAACTTGGTCCTAATGTTTTTCAGAACAGTTCTCCACACCTTTTTCCATTGTCTTGGTTTTCCCCATCAAAACATCACAAAGTGCTTTGGCTATCAATCCTCTATTTTGGGAGCTGCATATTATCAGTGTCATCAGAGTGAGTAGTCCTTAGAGCTTCAGCTCTATCATGGCAATCTAGATCTTCCTAGAATGCATCAATCAACTTTCAGAATCAGTATTTGAAAGGGTGATTGGCAGCATCGCATTGAGGACAGCATCAACAATGAAATGTGCCCCGACTGCCCCAGTAACAGCTTCAAAAGAAATGATTTGTTCTGTTTTTGGAGCATATATGAGTTCCAACAACTCCTGTTAGTCAGACCCAACCATAAGATGGCCAATTGAAATCTCCCAAATGCAAGAAGTTTAAAACATTCTTTCTTGAAAAAATAGAAAGAATTCGCCTAGAAATTGATAAGGCTCCACCATGCCAATATTTGCCACCAGGTGACACTGCGAACAAGAATACAGCAAGTCTTGAGAGGTTCACACCTTTAACCATAGATGATGTACGAAAATTGGTCAAAAGGTCTGCAAAGAAGTCATGTGAGCTGGCTCCTACTTGACCTCTTAGATGACCTCTTACCAATAATTACTTCCATCATAAATAAATCACTGATGGAATCAGCAGTATCTGAAAATATGAAGATAGCCATCATAACACCCCTGTTGAAGAAACTTGGCCTAGAACTGGTTGAGAAAAACTACAGACCTGTTTCCAACCTGACATTTATCTCTAAACTAACAGAGAGGGCAGTTGCAGACCAATTAGTCCCTCATCTGGTAAGGAATGGCCTTACTGACGTTTCAATCAGCCTACGAAGCATATCATAGCACTGAAACTGCTTTGTTAAAGGTGCAAAATGATATCTTGTGTGCTCTTGACAATAAAAAGTCGTTGCGTGACCTCTCTGCTGCCTTTGACACCATTGACCACCAAATTCTATTTGATAGACTGGAGGCCAGATGTAATGTCGAGGGTCACGCCCTCTCCTGGATTCGGTCATATCTTAGAAACAGAAAACAGTGTGTGAAGGTGGGGACTCATAGGTCCTGTCTCAAGTTCATAATATATGGTGTCCCACAGGGTTCAGTCCTGGGTCCCATACTTTTCACCATTTATATGACACCCCTTTCTGATATCTTAGCCAAATACGGTCTGAGCTATCATATTTATGCAGATGACACTCAGATGTACATCCCGGTGGACCACACTTCCCCCCATCAAGTTGATATAAGCAGACACAAACTAGAGGAGTGTGTCAGTGAGGTTAGAAACTTCCTTATATCAAACAAGATGAAGATTAACGATGGAAAAACAGAAATGCTCATATGTACTGACAGGTACAATACTGCCACCAGCAGTAGTATCCCAGACACAATTAGAGTGGGTAGCTCCGATATTGCTCCTAGTGAGTCAGTTGTTGACCTTGGCATCACCTTTGAGTCTAACATGGACATGAAGGCCCAGATCAAAAAAATGTGCCAGAAGGGCTATTACCATGTTAGGAACTTGTCGGCCATTAGACATTGTCTAGACGAGAAGACCACTGTAACACTCACCCATGCCTTTGCTACATCTACTCTAGACTATGGTAACGGCCTACTGGCTGGTCTTCCTAAAGCTGACATCAGGAAGCTACAATACCTCCAAAACTCTGCAGCACGTGTTGGAGGAAAAATCAGGAAATTTGATCACATTTCAGGAAAACTACGGGAACTGCACTGGCTCCCTGTTCATGCGAGAATAGATTTTAAAATCCTTCTCTTAACCTGGAAGGCCCTAAATGGTAAGGCACTGCCTTACTTGCGTGATCTACTCCTAATCAAACAAGGGGAACGCTGTCTAAGATCCAATGATGGCACCCATCTACAAGTTCCTAATACCAGGCTAAGGACAGTGGGTGATAGGGCCTTTTCATCTGTGGACCCTACACTCTGGAATTCCTTGCCTAGGGAAATTAGGACTAGTGCCTCAGTCTCCTCGTTTAAGAGTAGACTGAAAACTCATCTCTTCAGGGTGCACGTCCTGAACACAGCGCTATGAACAGACTTGCTGTTCTTACTGTAATAACTAAATATACTCCAGTGCAAGTGCATACTACATTCTATGAGTGTGGGACACAGAATGACAATGTGTGAGGAACACAAATATATGTGACATTTCAATGACATAGACTTTATCATAGACAATATTCATAGGATAGATGACGCATAGCATACTATCAGGGGATTCAGATGCAATGATACATCTTATGCTGTCATTATTGTAATAACTAAATGTACTTGGGTGCAAGAGCACTACAAAGAAAATATGTGAATGTATGCCTTGCATTTTCGACATCCATGAAAAATCTTAAAGATTATGTAATATAATGATAACACTACAATATACACAAAAATGCCACATAATCAACTTTGGAAATTTCGACACTCATGATCAATCTGTATGTGTCAAATACTGCTAAAATATTATATAAATCAATCAATAATTAATACTTGTGCTGATCTGTATTACTTTATGGTATTGTGACTATAAATTGTTATAATTTTGTGATGTATATGCTGATTTGTCATATGCATTTTATTGTTATGGCGGCCATATTGGATTATGCAAATTAGGTAATGTTCCCTTGCTTAGATTTTTCTAGACTTTTGATATGTTATTTCACTTAAAACATGTCTTGCTTTCGCACGCAGTAACGTTTGTATAGCTAGCGTTACCTGGGTGCATTCTATATGAGGAACGCCTGGGTGGGCCAGTCGTCTGTAATTGCAATTTCAATGGCTAACGTCTCTCTGTGCTCCACCGCATAACAACACTCTTCTTAAGCTGGCAATTTGTTCAGGGTCTCCACTGAAATAACAGCCAGTAGCGACAGCTTTATGGGCCAATTATAATGCCTTTAATGTGAGTCATGGCCAGAGTGTGCAAAGGAATAGACAAATGAAAATTCAAGATAAATGATGACTTATTATATCAAATCATATACAAAATAGAAACTTATCTTTTGTGTAATTTAATCATATAACACATTTATCCAGATATTGATTTAGCTGTAAAATACATATCACACTGGATTTCTCAAAAATAAGTAAACTGTTACTGGCCCACAAGTTGACTGGATATCAAGAACAGATGTAATAAATATAGTTCAAGAGGTGTAAAGTTTTAAGTCATTTATTTATGTTTTCTTTATATTTATTTTTCTTTAAATTTACTTTCATCTGACATTTCTGATAAAAAAATGTGTGGAAAAATGGCAAAAATCAAAGAAGATCCACATTTCCCCTTCATTGTTTCAATTATGTTTAAATTGGAAATGGATGTTTGGCCTGCACTGAGTGTTTGTGCAAACAGACACTTTGTGAAATGGCTGCCCAGCCCAAAATAAACAAAAGGCAAATTCACAGCTTGATATCGATCCTCAAACTATCACTTGTTGTTGTCAAAACAAACTAATTAGGAGGAGATAATATTACAATTAACATTTTCAAAATAATCTTTTGAAACCAAAAGCATGAGAAAGAGGGAGAATCTTCAAGATGTGTTTACATTTCAATATTGCATAGTTGCATTTCTCAGGTCACTCATTTCCCTCTATAGCATTGCCAAATTCCTTGACCCACCAGATCAGAAATTCCCTTTTCTAGGAGATATTTTCCCCTGACCCTCATGTAATAGGACAACGTTGCTATCAGGTTCATTGCAATCACAATTTCACTCATTAATATTACTTGATTGATGTTGATGAAAAATTTTCAGAGTTTATTAGTTGTGAATGCAACAGGTTGCCAGGGCATGAACATGATTCACTTAAATGTGGGAATAATTGTATTCATGTAATTTTGGCCTTGTGATGAGTGTGTCTTTAATTCTCAAATTTAACGAAAACAAATCCTGTCTGGTATTGATTTTATTGATAAAAATAAAAACAGCACAAATTAAATTCAAATATTTATTAATATATGAATACCCAACTATATAACACATAAATTCAAATCTTAGGACAAGACAAATATTAATTTTATTGTTATACAGAAATGAGGCCTCTGTGTCACCGATTGCTTCTTTATTTCTTATCAATGGCCAGGCTGTAGCAGTCAAAGCATTCATCCTTTCAATCTGAAACAAATGTTCAAATAGTTGTGTAAAAATTAACAAGATTAACAATATTGAAAAAGTAAAAAGAACACAAAATGCTTGGCTGTGAAGAGTTGAGATGCACAATTCTTGCAATGTTGACAAATATATTTAATAGAATTGAACAGAAAACAACTCTCAAGGCAGGAAATAAATAAATGAAAATTACTTTCTAATATCTGTAGGTGGAAGAGAAAAGATCAACTTTGACATGCACATCACACCATAGAGAAAAAATAGACTTATACTTTCTCTCCACGAGATAAAATCAATCATCGCACAGAATCACTTACCAAATATCAAGCATCATGAAATATGTCCATTCATTACATCAGCATATAGTTTTATGACATTTCCTTAATATTTATACAATTATCAGTGACAATGTCACCTCCTTACTGAAGAAAAGTACCGATGGGCAATATTAGCTGTAATTCATGATCGCCACTTTTAATATCACTGTTTTAAACTCCTATCTTCAATATATGTCTACCAAACATGTACTGATAAGTGCTTATTACCTTAAATAATGATGTACAGATGTTGCCTGGAATGACAATTGATATATACTGTGTAAGTGTCATTTCTTTTCTGTGCCATTTCCTTATCATTGACTTACAGTTTTGAGTCATTACTCACACCCTGGGCTGATATTATTTGCCCAAAACGCTGGTGTTACATGTTATCAAATAGATCTGGAAAGCTGAGAACTCCTAAACGTTATGAGCCACATCTGTGTACAGTTAACGCCTGTGCAGTGAAACGCTACCCACTGGTGATTGCAATTAGTAGCGACAACGATAGGAGCGCTAGGCCTTGTAATTACAAGCAAAATATTAACTCGTTATTTGGGACAGTATTCTGAACTATTTGGTGGTAAAATAAATTCTGTTGCAATTTGTTTTAGGTTATGTGCCAGATTGACAAATGCAGTAAAACTCATAAGTAACTACATTAAAATTACATACACCATATTATTGACTTGAAGGTGTCATAACATACTTATATCTTGGAGTAATTATGAATGGAGGCGCAACGGCTGTTATTTGAGTGTGGCGCCATAGCAACACATTCCTTCACACAATGGATTCAAAATCCTTTGATCCTATCATAGTTGCCGACTTCAGAACAGTGAAAATTGAAGATTCATATTTTTAAAGAATGAATTGGCCAAAGTTTTATTGAAATATTATACCACATTTTGGTTTATTTACTGTAAAGAAAAAATTAGATTAGTTGCTGTTTTGAAGCTTACAATAACATCCACTCAAAATTACTTCAAATAAATCTGTTCATTTCTGTCTTGATTGCTTCAATAGTAAATATTCTGAAAAAAAAGAAAAATACATATTCCAAACCTTTTATTTTTTTATATATGTTTTAAAAAAATGTGTCACTCTTCATATTACGATGTAAAAACATTTGAAACAAACTATTTTTTGTGATATACCATTTATAAAATTCCTGTTGCATTTTGTTAGTGTTATTCATAACTTTGATATGAATGTACAAATCTTAACATAAAATCATCTAAACTTGGAGTAGAGAAAAAAAATTTATATCCCCATAATCTGTATGATAAAACAAACATTTCATTCGCAATATCTTTAACTCTAAATCGTGGTTTTGATGTCTTAAAATAGTTCTGAAAAAAAAATTACGTCAAAACTTTCATATATTGCACCTACTATAGTATATGGCGTCATCATAACAATGGCCATGGCGGCAACTATGATGTCCCTTTTGATCTACCGACGTTGCGCCTCCATTCGTAATTACCTTAAGCTTATTACATACATATATAAAAAAGCATGAACGTGAGCAGAGAGGAAGGGTGACGAGATTTGAAAAGAGTGTGTGATCTCGCTGTTCCGTCACCACGTTGCCTGCCATCTGGTGGAAGTGACGCTGAAGGAGGGGGCAGTCATACGGGCACTTTCACACATACGGGGCTTTCACGCCCTGGCAACCCCAATTGGCGTTGAAAACAAATCCCTGTCAGCCATTGAAATATAGTACAGTCAAATTGAACCCAAATCTGAAGATTTCATCTTTAAAGACATTATCTTTTCTTATGTATCCTGCGTATGCAAAAAAAAAACAATTTAGTTTTATATGTCCTGCCGTGTATATCGCTCAAATAGAACCCCAATATGAAGATCTCACCTTTGTTTTTGGTATAAAGTCATTATTCTTAATATTTTATATGTTTGCAAAAAATAATTCAATTCTATATGTTCTGATGTGCATTTCTCTCAAATAGAACCCCAATATGAACTTTTCATCTTTGTTTTCTGTACAAGATCATTATTTATTTTATTATATATGTTTGCAAAAAAAAACAAAAAACAATTCAATTTTATAGGTCTAAAGCCTTTGATGAGGATTCCATGCAGCCTTTGATGTCATCCCATTCAGTGGTGTGAAAAACCCAAATTTCAACACATTTGGTCAAATAGTATATTTCACTGATATCAATTAACATCATTCAAAGTCCTTGTGATGTAAGGTCAAACCTGTGATCAAAGGGTTTAATGTCATTTTTTCCACAGCTTGGTATTCCATGCAGCCTTTGAGTCATGTCTTCCCTTTTTGACAGAAATGCTTTCACGCGCATAAGATATTTTTCACATGATATAAGCTTGGAGTAATTACTCCAAGATATAAGTAAGATATTTTCCCATACAAATACGATAGGTTTATTTTTAGCATCAGCAATTGTAATATTTTTCACATATATGATTCTCGGCTAATAAAACACAGAAATGATTTTACTTCATTTGGCCCCGAAAATGACTGCCGTAATTGCGAATAATATAAGATGCTCATTATAGTTTTGAAGATTTCATATTAATATCTCGGCTAATAATACACTTACAGAAATGATTTAAATATGTCTGAATTCGTGAGAACAAGAGGAAGACAGTTATATATGTACTTTGTAGATTTTGCTTCGTTTTGGCCCCGAAAATGACTGCCGTAATTGCGAATAATATAAGAAGATGCTCATTATAGTAGTTTTGAAGATTTCACATTAATATCTCTGCTGAGGATACACTTACAGAAATGATTTAAATATGTCTGAAATCATGAGAACATGAGTAAGACAATTATGTATGTATGCTATGGGAATATTTTCGTTTTGGCTCTGAAAATGACTGTCGTATTTGCAAACGATATAATAAGATGTTAATTATAGTTATAGATTTCATATGCTGGTGTATGTGTACACTGATTTGTTTTCAACGTATCCAACGTGGTCACCGTGTTGTCAACCGGAAGTGACGTCAGCTCGCCCTCTCCACTTCACTTTTGTTTTGCAAGTTTATGTGAAGGGTTGGGCTTTTAGCATATTATGAATGGCACAGTTATCACTTATTTTTTGTCAGAATTATGTTAGATGTGAAATAGTACTCACAACGGGCACATATTTCTGTATTAGTGCTTTGTTTTCAACCATCGGTAAATTGACCTAATTATTGACCTACTTATTGAGGCCCTGCTAGGTTTTGTACAAATGGGTCTATATGGGTGAAATGGAGATATTTTTAGCCACCACGATTGAGAGATAGCTGCACAAGTGAGAGATAGCAAGTGATAGACTGCTACAACAGCAAGAGATAGCTGCATAAATTAGAGATAGCTGCATAAATAAGAGATAGCTGTATAAATAAAAGATGGCTGTATAAATAAGAGATAGCTGCATAACTGAGAGATAGCTGCATTGATACATGAAAAATAGCTGTACAAATAAGAGATAGCTGCATAACTGAGGGATAGCTACAACAAGTGAGAGATAGCTGCATAAATGAGAGACAGCTACATATGTGAGATGACTGCTAAGTGAGAGATAGTTACAGCAGTGAGAGATAGTTACAGCAGAGAGAGATAGCTGCACACATGAGAGACAGTTACATAAGTGAGATAGCTGTACAAGGGAGAGACAGCTGCATAATTGAGAGATAATTACAACAGCGAGAGACAGTTACAGCAGTCAGAGAAAGCTGCACAAGTGAGAGACAGCTGCATAAGTGAAAGACAGCTGCATAAGTGAGAGATAGCTGTACAAGGGAGAGACAGCTGCATAAGTGAAAAAGCTACAACAGTGAAAGACAGCATCCTTTCCCAGCCGAAGGCACTTGTATGTCTATGTAGAAACAAATACAGCGATATCTGGTGTGTACCATTTATTTTATATGAGAAATAATCTCCAACCCCTAGTTATGTGCCTTAATATGAACAGGGCCCGATTTTTCCATCATACTTCAATTTGAAGTACGTGCTCAGATCCTAAACAAAGAAGGAAACAGCTGAAAGAGCGATATTATAAACAATATGTCTATCGGACCAGTATTAGTAAAGTTATGACTTGTTTTATGAAAATTAATAAAGATGATTGCAGCTTGAGTTGCACGTGAATTAACCTCCCACCCACTACGACGTCATTGCCACTAATTGCAATCAATGATCATATTTTATGGGGGTTGCAAGATAGGTTTTATATTCTTTGAATATCAATGTATTTACGCATCTATGATCATTTAATCATGTAATTTCTATTATTTAATTTACGCGATAGTATCTCTTAAAAATATTATCATTATTGAATTTGATAAAATAACTTGTGCAGGTCAATCAAGGTCACCAAATCATCATCATCATCATCATCATCATCATCATCATCATCATCATCATCATCATCATGATCATGATCATCATCATCATCATCATCATCATCATCATCATCATCATCATCATCGTTATAAAAAGCCTTTGAGGAGAAATATAATTCATTACAAGAATATATATTTTTTGTGTTGAGTATTTTATTGACTGACATACGCTTTTCAAACATGATAATGCCATCCTTTTAATGTGTTAAACAACAAGCAACACAAATGTGTAATACTATAATCTGTAAATTACAGTACTGTAATGCTTCCAGGTTAGGTCATGCAACTTTTTTATATCCACTTGGCAAAGGCTCTATGGTGACATTACCTCTAATAGATTATTGATTAGTCTCTCTTGCTCTTTTTGTATCCAGTCGGCATAGGCATTAGCCCTCATGAAATAGAGAGTAAAAAAAATAGCTTGTTTTTAGATAATATTTATTTGTGAAATAAAATATACGAAGTACAATTGAGAATATATTTTTAAAATGTGTTCATTTCACAAGGGATTCTTGTGCAGTGGTCAACAGCAGGCTGGTCCTTTACAATAAGATTAGATCCAGTGTGAATCCAGCATCGAGCATTCTTGTTGGGTGGATTGTTGCGATTGTTTGAGAGAGGTACTAGTATCTGGGATAGTTTACGTAGATGGAAAGCCCCCAAAAAGAACAGTTACTCAGGATGTCTTCTCTGTCAGAGGTTGACTGGGACACCCTTGTGTGACCTCAGCAGGTACCTGGGATGCATCTGGCACAGCCTTGGTACCTAGGAAGCCCAATTATAAATAGTTGGTATCTGAGATTCCCTCTTATGTAGGTTTGATATTTGGGCGGGACTTTTGCTGAGTGCAGGTAGTACCTCTCATATTGGGTTAAGTGACTAGGATGTAGTCTTGTGCAAACATTGCTTATGTGATAACTTTCTACATTAAACACATTGTCATTCAGCATCTGTAGATACTCAAAGGAAGAGCCGTTGGAGAGAAAGATGCTTTATTACAATTAAGAACTCTGTGGTTCTTTGTGTTGAGTATTTTAGTGATAAGACCATGATAATGCCATCCTTTTAACAATCCCGTGACTATCCTATTATAAAAAAGGAAGATACAGAGAGCAACACAACTGTGTAATAATAGAATCTGTCAATAACAACTTTAAAGTTTGATATGTTTGTTGCAGTAATGCATATAACACCAAATACGTTCGTAAATATCAATATCTAGTATTATACGAATTACTTGGAACCTCTTTGTCAAATAACAATTGAAAAACAGTTTGATATGTTTTGTTATAATAGTTCTCCAAGATAACATCTAATAATTATAGAAATATAAATAGTATTATAAGAATGACTTAAGACCTCTTAATCAAATATTTGTATTATTAAAATTAATATCCAATATTGTGTGAGAGCTATTTTTTGTTGAAGTCAGTGGGGGTCAAACACATTGGTGGTCTTTCATTTATGAATAAAATGCGTGTGATTAGGAGCCCTGCTTCTCTTTACACATTTAACATATATCTATAAATACTGGTGTTTAGAATATATCTCCCAGATAAAGTGACTGAAAAGAGCAAGTTGCTGAAAACATTTCACTACTCTTTAAATGCTGAATTAGTTTATACCTCTATTGAAATACATAGCTTGTAAAAATAATAGCTTGTTTTTAGATAATATTTATTGGTGAAATAAAATATATGAAGTACAATTGAGAATATATTTCTAAAATGTGTTCATTTCACATGGGATTCTTGTGCAGTGGTCAACAGCAGGCTGGTCCTTTATGATAAGATTAGATCCAGTGTGAATCCAGCATCGAGAATTCTTGTTGGGTGGATTGTTGCGATCCCAATCAATGGCTACACAGTCTGGAGTTTCACGACAGAGATCAGCACAGGCAGTTTTGGTGTCATATCCATAGTAAGGCACAGAACCAGCAGCATTGTGTTCAACTTTGCACTCGAAGTTGCTCATGCAAGCTGAAAAAGGTATGCAATTGATTACAATGATCAACAATGAGAAGTTTGTTTTTATTCAAATAGGCTCTTTGAGAGTTTCTTTCAATTATCACTTAAGTGTAGTCAAAGCATTCATATGCATGATTTATCTCTTGACAGGTATACATATTATATGGATCAAATACATGAATTAAGGCTCATGAGCATAAGCAAAATAGATAAGGTGGTTACCAGGTGTACAGACAGGATCTGCCTTGCTGTAGTGGTCTGTTCCGGGCTGAGCCTTCAACTGTAAGATTACCTACCTATAGACTCTTATGGACAAATATAGACAATCATAGACAATCACGATCTTTGGCAAGAAACCATATAGGTTACTGAGTGCTCTGTGAGGCCAACAAGTGCAGGCCGAGGAGACGCATTACTCGCCCCGAACAGAGATGGAAGCAGAATCCACTTGCCTAGAAGATCCACGACTCTCAGCATCGTGACAGCCACACTTGTGTAGACTTGGGTGTTTTATGCCTTCTCAGGACTTTGTCAGTATCATGCATTCAGGTAGTTCATATGCCTCGCTCTTTGCCATGCCGACCTAGCCAGACTAGTGTATACAGCACCGAATAAAGGAGATCCTTGTGCATTGTATACTCTGTGTCTGCAGTCCTTATTACCTCTCAACTCATATAGGTAGATAGGGTAGCTGGGTTAAGGCCCCGTCCACAGCCAGCGAGTATCATATGCCTGATCCCAGACCACGTTCCCCAACGTTGGAGACATTCCCCATACGCTAGTAGGGTTACAAACCATACGTAACAAAGTGGTTCATGATAAGAGAATTCCTAAATCCATTTATTATTAAACATTATATAGTTTTCGTTCTTTGACGACTATGAGCGTAGTATTTTTTTTCTTGATGTACACTACATCCTTAGTTCTTGTACTTTTCGATTTTGAAATCTTATACAAATGTAATCTGGTCTAGGCTTGACAATTGGCAAAGAATGTGTTTCTTTTCACTTAATATATATACTCCCGTTTGAGCACGTGGATGTTCTTTGTCAAAGGGGAGCCATGTGTAGGAGGCCACGGGCCGTGGCGCAGTTGGTTAGAGCGCCAGCTTATTAGCACCAGTTCCTCTGTGGTGATCCAAAGGTCGTGGGTTCGATCCCTGGCCATGCCGAGATTGAACTCATGATTCAATTTCCCATATGAGCTGAGGCCCGTGCCAAAAGGGTTAACCCGTTGTCCTTTTAAATCTGTGACCGGGTGAGTTGTCATGTCAAGGACCTGCGACATGACAATTCAGTGAGGCAGCACTGTATCTGCTACAAGTAGGTCTCATCACGAAATGACTGAAATAATGTTGAAAGTGATGTAAAGTCCCAAATAAAAAATAAAAAAAGCCATGTGTAGGATATAGATTACCTACCTATAGACTCTTATGGACAAATATAGACAATCATAGACAATCACGATCTTTGGCAAGAAACCATATAGGTTACTGAGTACTACGTAAGGCCAACAAGTGCAGGCCGAGGAGACGCATTACTCGCCCCGAACAGAGATGACGTGATCCTCCAAGGCACGCAGGCAGGACATGTGCAGCCCCGAAGCCGAGGAAGACGCTACGCAGGCAGCCCTCACACAGATGCTCATTTTTCCTTAAAAAGGCCCCGAAATCGCTACTTAGGGAGCAGAATCCACTTGCCTAGAAGATCCACGACACTCAGCATCGTGACAGCCACACTTGTATAGACTTGGGTGTTTTATGCCTTCTCAGGACTTTGTCAGTATCATGCATTCAGGTAGTTCATATGCCTCGCTCTTTGCCATGCCGACCTAGCCAGACTAGTGTATACAGCACCGAATAAAGGAGATCCTTGTGCATTGTATACTCTGTGTCTGCAGTCCTTATTACCTCCCAACTCATATAGGTAGATAGGGTAGCTGGGTTAAGGCCCCGTTCACAGCCAGCGAGTATCATATATCAGTTCCTCTGTGGTGATCCAAAGAACGGGGGTTCGAACCCCGGCTATGCCGAGATTGAACTCATAATACAATTTCACACATGAGCTGAGGTCCATGCCTAAAGGATTAACCCGTTGTTCTTGTAAATCTGTGACTGGGTGGGTTGTCATGTCAAGGACCTGCGACATGACAATTCAGTGAGGCAGCACTATATCTGCTACAAGTAGGTCTCATCACGAAATAACTGAAATAATGTTGAAAGTGATGTAAAACCCCAAACAAACAAACAAAGAATCACTGAACAGTTTGGCTTGCACACAGAACTCCTGACTAGCTCTGAACTTCCAGAGTGAGGCACCCTTCCCAATACCAAACAGACCTCAGAACTACGGTAAGTCCTTTCTTCGCCTTTTTGATGCCCCATATACATAACTTGGAAGATTCACCCTTTGGTGATGGATGGAAATAGACCTCCTTTGCATAAGATTTCACATGATAACATAGGTGGACTAGAAGGTCTGTGTCATCTCCAATGACAACTGTGTCACTTGTGTCAGCTGAATCAACTGCAGTTTTCATCATCGGAACTTCTCCATCAGCAGTATCAGCATGATGAGTGTGGCAGCCATACCTCTCATTACTGGCTCAGCATGTTGATGAAATTCTGTTTATTACTAGCATTTGAAAGAAACTGATCTTTTCTCATGGTTACTTTCATCTCATCAGTGAAGAGGACCTGCCGACCAACTTTTCCTCCTGCTCGTCTTAGCTGTGTGACGTCCTTTGTTGAGGCACCTTTGTACCCATCCAAGACAAAGATTGCTTGGCCATACATCCGAGTAATGTACTCACAACATAAAATGCTGATTTATCTCTTGTTATAAATCCTTTTGGCCATGTAATTTGACGAAGAGCCCTGCCATCTAAAATATGCTGCACATCTGTTAGGAGTACTGGGATATCAATTGGTGGAGACACAGTATTCCATACAATTTCATAATATCCCTTAATTAAAGGATTAAGCAATGTATTTTATGATGTCTATAGTATTTATGGCCAAATAAAAGAAATTTGAGTCAAATAGCTTCAGCAAGGACAAACCTTTGTGGCTCTTAGCATATTTGGACTGTCAAATAGTGCTGTTGGAAAGGTGCAAAGCCCAAAATGGAAGTATCCTGGCACATCATCAGATGATTTTTTGCAGCAACCAGGAAATGCTGGAACAACAGTTGGGGACTACACTGAACTGCCTAGCCATCAAATTTTACTGAAGACTTTGCACCCATTGTTATAACCATTAATTCTCATTGTTTTCTAAAAGGTGAATGTGGAAATCAATTTGCCAGGCATGGATGCCAAGATTTTTACTTGTACTCAAGTCTCGTCAACATCTTGTACTCGAGCCTTGTTTGCTGCTCTGTTCTGTTCCAAATCCTTTTTCATATCATATAACTTGGTCCTAATGTTTTTCAGAACAGTTCTCCACACCTTTTTCCATTGTCTTGGTTTTCCCCATCAAAACATCACAAAGTGCTTTGGCTATCAATCCTCTATTTTGGGAGCTGCATATTATCAGTGTCATCAGAGTGAGTAGTCCTTAGAGCTTCAGCTCTATCATGGCAATCTAGATCTTCCTAGAATGCATCAATCAACTTTCAGAATCAGTATTTGAAAGGGTGATTGGCAGCATCGCATTGAGGACAGCATCAACAATGAAATGTGCCCCGACTGCCCCAGTAACAGCTTCAAAAGAAATGATTTGTTCTGTTTTTGGAGCATATATGAGTTCCAACAACTCCTGTTAGTCAGACCCAACCATAAGATGGCCAATTGAAATCTCCCAAATGCAAGAAGTTTAAAACATTCTTTCTTGAAAAAATAGAAAGAATTCGCCTAGAAATTGATAAGGCTCCACCATGCCAATATTTGCCACCAGGTGACACTGCGAACAAGAATACAGCAAGTCTTGAGAGGTTCACACCTTTAACCATAGATGATGTACGAAAATTGGTCAAAAGGTCTGCAAAGAAGTCATGTGAGCTGGCTCCTACTTGACCTCTTAGATGACCTCTTACCAATAATTACTTCCATCATAAATAAATCACTGATGGAATCAGCAGTATCTGAAAATATGAAGATAGCCATCATAACACCCCTGTTGAAGAAACTTGGCCTAGAACTGGTTGAGAAAAACTACAGACCTGTTTCCAACCTGACATTTATCTCTAAACTAACAGAGAGGGCAGTTGCAGACCAATTAGTCCCTCATCTGGTAAGGAATGGCCTTACTGACGTTTCAATCAGCCTACGAAGCATATCATAGCACTGAAACTGCTTTGTTAAAGGTGCAAAATGATATCTTGTGTGCTCTTGACAATAAAAAGTCGTTGCGTGACCTCTCTGCTGCCTTTGACACCATTGACCACCAAATTCTATTTGATAGACTGGAGGCCAGATGTAATGTCGAGGGTCACGCCCTCTCCTGGATTCGGTCATATCTTAGAAACAGAAAACAGTGTGTGAAGGTGGGGACTCATAGGTCCTGTCTCAAGTTCATAATATATGGTGTCCCACAGGGTTCAGTCCTGGGTCCCATACTTTTCACCATTTATATGACACCCCTTTCTGATATCTTAGCCAAATACGGTCTGAGCTATCATATTTATGCAGATGACACTCAGATGTACATCCCGGTGGACCACACTTCCCCCCATCAAGTTGATATAAGCAGACACAAACTAGAGGAGTGTGTCAGTGAGGTTAGAAACTTCCTTATATCAAACAAGATGAAGATTAACGATGGAAAAACAGAAATGCTCATATGTACTGACAGGTACAATACTGCCACCAGCAGTAGTATCCCAGACACAATTAGAGTGGGTAGCTCCGATATTGCTCCTAGTGAGTCAGTTGTTGACCTTGGCATCACCTTTGAGTCTAACATGGACATGAAGGCCCAGATCAAAAAAATGTGCCAGAAGGGCTATTACCATGTTAGGAACTTGTCGGCCATTAGACATTGTCTAGACGAGAAGACCACTGTAACACTCACCCATGCCTTTGCTACATCTACTCTAGACTATGGTAACGGCCTACTGGCTGGTCTTCCTAAAGCTGACATCAGGAAGCTACAATACCTCCAAAACTCTGCAGCACGTGTTGGAGGAAAAATCAGGAAATTTGATCACATTTCAGGAAAACTACGGGAACTGCACTGGCTCCCTGTTCATGCGAGAATAGATTTTAAAATCCTTCTCTTAACCTGGAAGGCCCTAAATGGTAAGGCACTGCCTTACTTGCGTGATCTACTCCTAATCAAACAAGGGGAACGCTGTCTAAGATCCAATGATGGCACCCATCTACAAGTTCCTAATACCAGGCTAAGGACAGTGGGTGATAGGGCCTTTTCATCTGTGGACCCTACACTCTGGAATTCCTTGCCTAGGGAAATTAGGACTAGTGCCTCAGTCTCCTCGTTTAAGAGTAGACTGAAAACTCATCTCTTCAGGGTGCACGTCCTGAACACAGCGCTATGAACAGACTTGCTGTTCTTACTGTAATAACTAAATATACTCCAGTGCAAGTGCATACTACATTCTATGAGTGTGGGACACAGAATGACAATGTGTGAGGAACACAAATATATGTGACATTTCAATGACATAGACTTTATCATAGACAATATTCATAGGATAGATGACGCATAGCATACTATCAGGGGATTCAGATGCAATGATACATCTTATGCTGTCATTATTGTAATAACTAAATGTACTTGGGTGCAAGAGCACTACAAAGAAAATATGTGAATGTATGCCTTGCATTTTCGACATCCATGAAAAATCTTAAAGATTATGTAATATAATGATAACACTACAATATACACAAAAATGCCACATAATCAACTTTGGAAATTTCGACACTCATGATCAATCTGTATGTGTCAAATACTGCTAAAATATTATATAAATCAATCAATAATTAATACTTGTGCTGATCTGTATTACTTTATGGTATTGTGACTATAAATTGTTATAATTTTGTGATGTATATGCTGATTTGTCATATGCATTTTATTGTTATGGCGGCCATATTGGATTATGCAAATTAGGTAATGTTCCCTTGCTTAGATTTTTCTAGACTTTTGATATGTTATTTCACTTAAAACATGTCTTGCTTTCGCACGCAGTAACGTTTGTATAGCTAGCGTTACCTGGGTGCATTCTATATGAGGAACGCCTGGGTGGGCCAGTCGTCTGTAATTGCAATTTCAATGGCTAACGTCTCTCTGTGCTCCACCGCATAACAACACTCTTCTTAAGCTGGCAATTTGTTCAGGGTCTCCACTGAAATAACAGCCAGTAGCGACAGCTTTATGGGCCAATTATAATGCCTTTAATGTGAGTCATGGCCAGAGTGTGCAAAGGAATAGACAAATGAAAATTCAAGATAAATGATGACTTATTATATCAAATCATATACAAAATAGAAACTTATCTTTTGTGTAATTTAATCATATAACACATTTATCCAGATATTGATTTAGCTGTAAAATACATATCACACTGGATTTCTCAAAAATAAGTAAACTGTTACTGGCCCACAAGTTGACTGGATATCAAGAACAGATGTAATAAATATAGTTCAAGAGGTGTAAAGTTTTAAGTCATTTATTTATGTTTTCTTTATATTTATTTTTCTTTAAATTTACTTTCATCTGACATTTCTGATAAAAAAATGTGTGGAAAAATGGCAAAAATCAAAGAAGATCCACATTTCCCCTTCATTGTTTCAATTATGTTTAAATTGGAAATGGATGTTTGGCCTGCACTGAGTGTTTGTGCAAACAGACACTTTGTGAAATGGCTGCCCAGCCCAAAATAAACAAAAGGCAAATTCACAGCTTGATATCGATCCTCAAACTATCACTTGTTGTTGTCAAAACAAACTAATTAGGAGGAGATAATATTACAATTAACATTTTCAAAATAATCTTTTGAAACCAAAAGCATGAGAAAGAGGGAGAATCTTCAAGATGTGTTTACATTTCAATATTGCATAGTTGCATTTCTCAGGTCACTCATTTCCCTCTATAGCATTGCCAAATTCCTTGACCCACCAGATCAGAAATTCCCTTTTCTAGGAGATATTTTCCCCTGACCCTCATGTAATAGGACAACGTTGCTATCAGGTTCATTGCAATCACAATTTCACTCATTAATATTACTTGATTGATGTTGATGAAAAATTTTCAGAGTTTATTAGTTGTGAATGCAACAGGTTGCCAGGGCATGAACATGATTCACTTAAATGTGGGAATAATTGTATTCATGTAATTTTGGCCTTGTGATGAGTGTGTCTTTAATTCTCAAATTTAACGAAAACAAATCCTGTCTGGTATTGATTTTATTGATAAAAATAAAAACAGCACAAATTAAATTCAAATATTTATTAATATATGAATACCCAACTATATAACACATAAATTCAAATCTTAGGACAAGACAAATATTAATTTTATTGTTATACAGAAATGAGGCCTCTGTGTCACCGATTGCTTCTTTATTTCTTATCAATGGCCAGGCTGTAGCAGTCAAAGCATTCATCCTTTCAATCTGAAACAAATGTTCAAATAGTTGTGTAAAAATTAACAAGATTAACAATATTGAAAAAGTAAAAAGAACACAAAATGCTTGGCTGTGAAGAGTTGAGATGCACAATTCTTGCAATGTTGACAAATATATTTAATAGAATTGAACAGAAAACAACTCTCAAGGCAGGAAATAAATAAATGAAAATTACTTTCTAATATCTGTAGGTGGAAGAGAAAAGATCAACTTTGACATGCACATCACACCATAGAGAAAAAATAGACTTATACTTTCTCTCCACGAGATAAAATCAATCATCGCACAGAATCACTTACCAAATATCAAGCATCATGAAATATGTCCATTCATTACATCAGCATATAGTTTTATGACATTTCCTTAATATTTATACAATTATCAGTGACAATGTCACCTCCTTACTGAAGAAAAGTACCGATGGGCAATATTAGCTGTAATTCATGATCGCCACTTTTAATATCACTGTTTTAAACTCCTATCTTCAATATATGTCTACCAAACATGTACTGATAAGTGCTTATTACCTTAAATAATGATGTACAGATGTTGCCTGGAATGACAATTGATATATACTGTGTAAGTGTCATTTCTTTTCTGTGCCATTTCCTTATCATTGACTTACAGTTTTGAGTCATTACTCACACCCTGGGCTGATATTATTTGCCCAAAACGCTGGTGTTACATGTTATCAAATAGATCTGGAAAGCTGAGAACTCCTAAACGTTATGAGCCACATCTGTGTACAGTTAACGCCTGTGCAGTGAAACGCTACCCACTGGTGATTGCAATTAGTAGCGACAACGATAGGAGCGCTAGGCCTTGTAATTACAAGCAAAATATTAACTCGTTATTTGGGACAGTATTCTGAACTATTTGGTGGTAAAATAAATTCTGTTGCAATTTGTTTTAGGTTATGTGCCAGATTGACAAATGCAGTAAAACTCATAAGTAACTACATTAAAATTACATACACCATATTATTGACTTGAAGGTGTCATAACATACTTATATCTTGGAGTAATTATGAATGGAGGCGCAACGGCTGTGCAAACAGACACTTTGTGAAATGGCTGCCCAGCCCAAAATAAACAAAAGGCAAATTCACAGCTTGATATCGATCCTCAAACTATCACTTGTTGTTGTCAAAACAAACTAATTAGGAGGAGATAATATTACAATTAACATTTTCAAAATAATCTTTTGAAACCAAAAGCATGAGAAAGAGGGAGAATCTTCAAGATGTGTTTACATTTCAATATTGCATAGTTGCATTTCTCAGGTCACTCATTTCCCTCTATAGCATTGCCAAATTCCTTGACCCACCAGATCAGAAATTCCCTTTTCTAGGAGATATTTTCCCCTGACCCTCATGTAATAGGACAACGTTGCTATCAGGTTCATTGCAATCACAATTTCACTCATTAATATTACTTGATTGATGTTGATGAAAAATTTTCAGAGTTTATTAGTTGTGAATGCAACAGGTTGCCAGGGCATGAACATGATTCACTTAAATGTGGGAATAATTGTATTCATGTAATTTTGGCCTTGTGATGAGTGTGTCTTTAATTCTCAAATTTAACGAAAACAAATCCTGTCTGGTATTGATTTTATTGATAAAAATAAAAACAGCACAAATTAAATTCAAATATTTATTAATATATGAATACCCAACTATATAACACATAAATTCAAATCTTAGGACAAGACAAATATTAATTTTATTGTTATACAGAAATGAGGCCTCTGTGTCACCGATTGCTTCTTTATTTCTTATCAATGGCCAGGCTGTAGCAGTCAAAGCATTCATCCTTTCAATCTGAAACAAATGTTCAAATAGTTGTGTAAAAATTAACAAGATTAACAATATTGAAAAAGTAAAAAGAACACAAAATGCTTGGCTGTGAAGAGTTGAGATGCACAATTCTTGCAATGTTGACAAATATATTTAATAGAATTGAACAGAAAACAACTCTCAAGGCAGGAAATAAATAAATGAAAATTACTTTCTAATATCTGTAGGTGGAAGAGAAAAGATCAACTTTGACATGCACATCACACCATAGAGAAAAAATAGACTTATACTTTCTCTCCACGAGATAAAATCAATCATCGCACAGAATCACTTACCAAATATCAAGCATCATGAAATATGTCCATTCATTACATCAGCATATAGTTTTATGACATTTCCTTAATATTTATACAATTATCAGTGACAATGTCACCTCCTTACTGAAGAAAAGTACCGATGGGCAATATTAGCTGTAATTCATGATCGCCACTTTTAATATCACTGTTTTAAACTCCTATCTTCAATATATGTCTACCAAACATGTACTGATAAGTGCTTATTACCTTAAATAATGATGTACAGATGTTGCCTGGAATGACAATTGATATATACTGTGTAAGTGTCATTTCTTTTCTGTGCCATTTCCTTATCATTGACTTACAGTTTTGAGTCATTACTCACACCCTGGGCTGATATTATTTGCCCAAAACGCTGGTGTTACATGTTATCAAATAGATCTGGAAAGCTGAGAACTCCTAAACGTTATGAGCCACATCTGTGTACAGTTAACGCCTGTGCAGTGAAACGCTACCCACTGGTGATTGCAATTAGTAGCGACAACGATAGGAGCGCTAGGCCTTGTAATTACAAGCAAAATATTAACTCGTTATTTGGGACAGTATTCTGAACTATTTGGTGGTAAAATAAATTCTGTTGCAATTTGTTTTAGGTTATGTGCCAGATTGACAAATGCAGTAAAACTCATAAGTAACTACATTAAAATTACATACACCATATTATTGACTTGAAGGTGTCATAACATACTTATATCTTGGAGTAATTATGAATGGAGGCGCAACGGCTGTTATTTGAGTGTGGCGCCATAGCAACACATTCCTTCACACAATGGATTCAAAATCCTTTGATCCTATCATAGTTGCCGACTTCAGAACAGTGAAAATTGAAGATTCATATTTTTAAAGAATGAATTGGCCAAAGTTTTATTGAAATATTATACCACATTTTGGTTTATTTACTGTAAAGAAAAAATTAGATTAGTTGCTGTTTTGAAGCTTACAATAACATCCACTCAAAATTACTTCAAATAAATCTGTTCATTTCTGTCTTGATTGCTTCAATAGTAAATATTCTGAAAAAAAAGAAAAATACATATTCCAAACCTTTTATTTTTTTATATATGTTTTAAAAAAATGTGTCACTCTTCATATTACGATGTAAAAACATTTGAAACAAACTATTTTTTGTGATATACCATTTATAAAATTCCTGTTGCATTTTGTTAGTGTTATTCATAACTTTGATATGAATGTACAAATCTTAACATAAAATCATCTAAACTTGGAGTAGAGAAAAAAAATTTATATCCCCATAATCTGTATGATAAAACAAACATTTCATTCGCAATATCTTTAACTCTAAATCGTGGTTTTGATGTCTTAAAATAGTTCTGAAAAAAAAATTACGTCAAAACTTTCATATATTGCACCTACTATAGTATATGGCGTCATCATAACAATGGCCATGGCGGCAACTATGATGTCCCTTTTGATCTACCGACGTTGCGCCTCCATTCGTAATTACCTTAAGCTTATTACATACATATATAAAAAAGCATGAACGTGAGCAGAGAGGAAGGGTGACGAGATTTGAAAAGAGTGTGTGATCTCGCTGTTCCGTCACCACGTTGCCTGCCATCTGGTGGAAGTGACGCTGAAGGAGGGGGCAGTCATACGGGCACTTTCACACATACGGGGCTTTCACGCCCTGGCAACCCCAATTGGCATTGAAAACAAATCCCTGTCAGCCATTGAAATATAGTACAGTCAAATTGAACCCAAATCTGAAGATTTCATCTTTAAAGACATTATCTTTTCTTATGTATCCTGCGTATGCAAAAAAAAAACAATTTAGTTTTATATGTCCTGCCGTGTATATCGCTCAAATAGAACCCCAATATGAAGATCTCACCTTTGTTTTTGGTATAAAGTCATTATTCTTAATATTTTATATGTTTGCAAAAAATAATTCAATTCTATATGTTCTGATGTGCATTTCTCTCAAATAGAACCCCAATATGAACTTTTCATCTTTGTTTTCTGTACAAGATCATTATTTATTTTATTATATATGTTTGCAAAAAAAAACAAAAAACAATTCAATTTTATAGGTCTAAAGCCTTTGATGAGGATTCCATGCAGCCTTTGATGTCATCCCATTCAGTGGTGTGAAAAACCCAAATTTCAACACATTTGGTCAAATAGTATATTTCACTGATATCAATTAACATCATTCAAAGTCCTTGTGATGTAAGGTCAAACCTGTGATCAAAGGGTTTAATGTCATTTTTTCCACAGCTTGGTATTCCATGCAGCCTTTGAGTCATGTCTTCCCTTTTTGACAGAAATGCTTTCACGCGCATAAGATATTTTTCACATGATATAAGCTTGGAGTAATTACTCCAAGATATAAGTAAGATATTTTCCCATACAAATACGATAGGTTTATTTTTAGCATCAGCAATTGTAATATTTTTCACATATATGATTCTCGGCTAATAAAACACAGAAATGATTTTACTTCATTTGGCCCCGAAAATGACTGCCGTAATTGCGAATAATATAAGATGCTCATTATAGTTTTGAAGATTTCATATTAATATCTCGGCTAATAATACACTTACAGAAATGATTTAAATATGTCTGAATTCGTGAGAACAAGAGGAAGACAGTTATATATGTACTTTGTAGATTTTGCTTCGTTTTGGCCCCGAAAATGACTGCCGTAATTGCGAATAATATAAGAAGATGCTCATTATAGTAGTTTTGAAGATTTCACATTAATATCTCTGCTGAGGATACACTTACAGAAATGATTTAAATATGTCTGAAATCATGAGAACATGAGTAAGACAATTATGTATGTATGCTATGGGAATATTTTCGTTTTGGCTCTGAAAATGACTGTCGTATTTGCAAACGATATAATAAGATGTTAATTATAGTTATAGATTTCATATGCTGGTGTATGTGTACACTGATTTGTTTTCAACGTATCCAACGTGGTCACCGTGTTGTCAACCGGAAGTGACGTCAGCTCGCCCTCTCCACTTCACTTTTGTTTTGCAAGTTTATGTGAAGGGTTGGGCTTTTAGCATATTATGAATGGCACAGTTATCACTTATTTTTTGTCAGAATTATGTTAGATGTGAAATAGTACTCACAACGGGCACATATTTCTGTATTAGTGCTTTGTTTTCAACCATCGGTAAATTGACCTAATTATTGACCTACTTATTGAGGCCCTGCTAGGTTTTGTACAAATGGGTCTATATGGGTGAAATGGAGATATTTTTAGCCACCACGATTGAGAGATAGCTGCACAAGTGAGAGATAGCAAGTGATAGACTGCTACAACAGCAAGAGATAGCTGCATAAATTAGAGATAGCTGCATAAATAAGAGATAGCTGTATAAATAAAAGATGGCTGTATAAATAAGAGATAGCTGCATAACTGAGAGATAGCTGCATTGATACATGAAAAATAGCTGTACAAATAAGAGATAGCTGCATAACTGAGGGATAGCTACAACAAGTGAGAGATAGCTGCATAAATGAGAGACAGCTACATATGTGAGATGACTGCTAAGTGAGAGATAGTTACAGCAGTGAGAGATAGTTACAGCAGAGAGAGATAGCTGCACACATGAGAGACAGTTACATAAGTGAGATAGCTGTACAAGGGAGAGACAGCTGCATAATTGAGAGATAATTACAACAGCGAGAGACAGTTACAGCAGTCAGAGAAAGCTGCACAAGTGAGAGACAGCTGCATAAGTGAAAGACAGCTGCATAAGTGAGAGATAGCTGTACAAGGGAGAGACAGCTGCATAAGTGAAAAAGCTACAACAGTGAAAGACAGCATCCTTTCCCAGCCGAAGGCACTTGTATGTCTATGTAGAAACAAATACAGCGATATCTGGTGTGTACCATTTATTTTATATGAGAAATAATCTCCAACCCCTAGTTATGTGCCTTAATATGAACAGGGCCCGATTTTTCCATCATACTTCAAT
This sequence comes from Amphiduros pacificus, assembly GCA_949316495.1. Taxonomy (NCBI): domain Eukaryota; kingdom Metazoa; phylum Annelida; class Polychaeta; order Phyllodocida; family Hesionidae; genus Amphiduros; species Amphiduros pacificus. The sequence continues at coordinate 47,714,589 of OX439001.1, read as the reverse complement.
TTGAAGTACGTGCTCAGATCCTAAACAAAGAAGGAAACAGCTGAAAGAGCGATATTATAAACAATATGTCTATCGGACCAGTATTAGTAAAGTTATGACTTGTTTTATGAAAATTAATAAAGATGATTGCAGCTTGAGTTGCACGTGAATTAACCTCCCACCCACTACGACGTCATTGCCACTAATTGCAATCAATGATCATATTTTATGGGGGTTGCAAGATAGGTTTTATATTCTTTGAATATCAATGTATTTACGCATCTATGATCATTTAATCATGTAATTTCTATTATTTAATTTACGCGATAGTATCTCTTAAAAATATTATTATTATTGAATTTGATAAAATAACTTGTGCAGGTCAATCAAGGTCACCAAATCATCATCATCATCATCATCATCATCATCATCATCATCATCATCATCATCATCATCATCATCATCATCATCATATAAAAAGCCTTTGAGGAGAAATATAATTCATTACAAGAATATATATTTTTTGTGTTGAGTATTTTATTGACTGACATACGCTTTTCAAACATGATAATGCCATCCTTTTAATGTGTTAAACAACAAGCAACACAAATGTGTAATACTATAATCTGTAAATTACAGTACTGTAATGCTTCCAGGTTAGGTCATGCAACTTTTTTATATCCACTTGGCAAAGGCTCTATGGTGACATTACCTCTAATAGATTATTGATTAGTCTCTCTTGCTCTTTTTGTATCCAGTCGGCATAGGCATTAGCCCTCATGAAATAGAGAGTAAAAAAAATAGCTTGTTTTTAGATAATATTTATTTGTGAAATAAAATATACGAAGTACAATTGAGAATATATTTTTAAAATGTGTTCATTTCACAAGGGATTCTTGTGCAGTGGTCAACAGCAGGCTGGTCCTTTACAATAAGATTAGATCCAGTGTGAATCCAGCATCGAGCATTCTTGTTGGGTGGATTGTTGCGATTGTTTGAGAGAGGTACTAGTATCTGGGATAGTTTACGTAGATGGAAAGCCCCCAAAAAGAACAGTTACTCAGGATGTCTTCTCTGTCAGAGGTTGACTGGGACACCCTTGTGTGACCTCAGCAGGTACCTGGGATGCATCTGGCACAGCCTTGGTACCTAGGAAGCCCAATTATAAATAGTTGGTATCTGAGATTCCCTCTTATGTAGGTTTGATATTTGGGCGGGACTTTTGCTGAGTGCAGGTAGTACCTCTCATATTGGGTTAAGTGACTAGGATGTAGTCTTGTGCAAACATTGCTTATGTGATAACTTTCTACATTAAACACATTGTCATTCAGCATCTGTAGATACTCAAAGGAAGAGCCGTTGGAGAGAAAGATGCTTTATTACAATTAAGAACTCTGTGGTTCTTTGTGTTGAGTATTTTAGTGATAAGACCATGATAATGCCATCCTTTTAACAATCCCGTGACTATCCTATTAAAAAAAAGGAAGATACAGAGAGCAACACAACTGTGTAATAATAGAATCTGTCAATAACAACTTTAAAGTTTGATATGTTTGTTGCAGTAATGCATATAACACCAAATACGTTCGTAAATATCAATATCTAGTATTATACGAATTACTTGGAACCTCTTTGTCAAATAACAATTGAAAAACAGTTTGATATGTTTTGTTATAATAGTTCTCCAAGATAACATCTAATAATTATAGAAATATAAATAGTATTATAAGAATGACTTAAGACCTCTTAATCAAATATTTGTATTATTAAAATTAATATCCAATATTGTGTGAGAGCTATTTTTTGTTGAAGTCAGTGGGGGTCAAACACATTGGTGGTCTTTCATTTATGAATAAAATGCGTGTGATTAGGAGCCCTGCTTCTCTTTACACATTTAACATATATCTATAAATACTGGTGTTTAGAATATATCTCCCAGATAAAGTGACTGAAAAGAGCAAGTTGCTGAAAACATTTCACTACTCTTTAAATGCTGAATTAGTTTATACCTCTATTGAAATACATAGCTTGTAAAAATAATAGCTTGTTTTTAGATAATATTTATTGGTGAAATAAAATATATGAAGTACAATTGAGAATATATTTCTAAAATGTGTTCATTTCACATGGGATTCTTGTGCAGTGGTCAACAGCAGGCTGGTCCTTTATGATAAGATTAGATCCAGTGTGAATCCAGCATCGAGAATTCTTGTTGGGTGGATTGTTGCGATCCCAATCAATGGCTACACAGTCTGGAGTTTCACGACAGAGATCAGCACAGGCAGTTTTGGTGTCATATCCATAGTAAGGCACAGAACCAGCAGCATTGTGTTCAACTTTGCACTCGAAGTTGCTCATGCAAGCTGAAAAAGGTATGCAATTGATTACAATGATCAACAATGAGAAGTTTGTTTTTATTCAAATAGGCTCTTTGAGAGTTTCTTTCAATTATCACTTAAGTGTAGTCAAAGCATTCATATGCATGATTTATCTCTTGACAGGTATACATATTATATGGATCAAATACATGAATTAAGGCTCATGAGCATAAGCAAAATAGATAAGGTGGTTACCAGGTGTACAGACAGGATCTGCCTTGCTGTAGTGGTCTGTTCCGGGCTGAGCCTTCAACTGTAAGGATGCATCTGTGTGAATCCAGCAACGGGTGTTCATGTAGGGAACCTCACGCTTATTGAAATCAAATGCTAGACAATTAGCAGTCTTACGGCATAGGTCAGCACACTCCTCTACAGTGGCATATTCTGGATGGCCTGTGGCACCTTCCGCATTTTGATCAATCAAATGGTCAAAAGGGGTGGAACATACTGCAAGACACATTGAAATTGATCCACCAAAATTAGCATGTTTTATTACTATGGGGTAGGACCCCTCTTCCTTTGTATTTTGCTGACATGTTAACTAAAAATACATTTGAAACAGAGAAAGTCTTGTAATTTTTACAGCACTGACCTCCATTTGCTGTGCATGGTCCTTTGCTGTAATGGTCAATGCCTGAAAAGTCCTTGAGAGAAAGGTCAGCATCGGTGTGGATCCAGCAACGTGTATCCTTATTAGGAGGATCTCGCTTATCAAAATCAAAACCTACACATTCAGGTAGAGTTTGGCAAAGCTCAGCACATCTATCAACGGTTGCGAGTTCTTGGACAGGGTAGGCTCCAGCAGCGTTGTGATCAGACTGTGCAGAATACTGGCCCATGCAAACTTCAATGAAGAAAATTAAGATATCAAATAATTTCCTCAAATGTAACATCAAGAAATTTACTCAATGAGTTACAAATTCACAGAGGGATTCTTACCAGTGTTAAGTGGGCAAGGCATCCTTGTGTGATGATCAATTCCAGGCAGTTTCTTAACGTTAATGTTAGCATCAGTATGAATCCAGCAACGTGCATTCTTGTTTGGGGGATCTCTCTTGTCATAGTCAAAAGCAAGGCATCCTGGAGTCTGAAGGCAGAGGTCAGAGCATCCTGCCACAGTGGTGATTTCAGAAACAAGGTAGGCTCCAGCTGCATTGTGGTCAGCAGTGGCAACAAAGTCATCAATGCATCCTGCAGCATAATTAATCAGTTTGATTCATAATGTGGAGGCATGTATTTTTTTTGTAATTTCTCATTTCCTAATGAGTAATATACAGAATATATATGACAAAACAAACAAGTAAAAGATATTACCAGCTGTGCAAACAAGAGCTCCTTTGGTATAGTGGTCGGTTCCGGGCTGAACCTTCATCTTCAGGGATGCATCTGTGTGAATCCAGCAACGGCCGTTCATGTAGGGAACCTCAAGCTTATTGAAATCAAAAGCCAAGCAGTCAGCATCCTTACGGCAGAGGTTAGCACACTCCTCAACAGTGCTGTACTCTGGGTAGGGAGTGGCACCCTCAGCATTATGGTCAACAAAATGATCGAATGGTGTGGAACATGCTGCAAAAGATAATTATGCATTGACCAACATTAAAATTTACTGCTGTACTCTGGGTAGGGAGTGGCACCCTCAGCATTATGGTCAACAAAATGATCGAATGGTGTGGAACATGCTGCAAAAGATAATTATGCATTGACCAACATTAAAATTTACTAGTCTTGTCAATTTAATTTAGACATGCACAGGAGTACATTTTGGGTTTGTCCTTCCTATTTACACAGCACTGACCTCCATTAAAAGTGCATGGTCCCTTGGTGTAGTGGTCAACGCCTGGTAAGTCTTTCACAAAAGGGTCAGCACCAGTGTGAATCCAGCAACGTGAGTCCTGTGGTCCCAATCAATTGCCACACATTTGGGGTTATTGCTGCAAACAGCAGAGCATTCTTCATAGGTATCATACCCATAATATGGAATGGCACCAGCAGCATTGTGCTCCATCTTGCACTCATATTCCTCTTCACATGCTGTAAAATAGAGATCCATGATATATCTAATATCCTTACGGCAGAGGTTAGCACACTCCTCAACAGTGCTGTACTCTGGGTAGGGAGTGGCACCCTCAGCATTATGGTCAACAAAATGATCGAATGGTGTGGAACATGCTGCAAAAGATAATTATGCATTGACCAACATTAAAATTTACTAGTCTTGTCAATTTAGTTTAGACATGCACAGGAGTACATTTTGGGTTTGTCCTTCCTATTTACACAGCACTGACCTCCATTAAAAGTGCATGGTCCCTTGGTGTAGTGGTCAACGCCTGGTAAGTCTTTCACAAAAGGGTCAGCACCAGTGTGAATCCAGCAACGTGAGTCCTTGTTGGGTGTATCTCTCCTGTCATAATCAAAGCCCGTACATTCTTCATCACTTTGACAAAGTTCAGCACATGCAGTCACTGTGGTGATCTCCTTTACCAGGTAGGCTCCTGCAGCATTATGCTCCTTCTGGACAGAATACTCGGAGAAACATCCTTGAATAAATATTGTAGTTTAATTAGTTTCATTTCCTTGTGCTCTGGAACGGTTTTGAGATTTGAAAACAACAGAAATTTACCTGGTCCGTAAGTGCATGGAATTCTTGTACAGTGATTCACGCCAGGAAGGTCCTTGACAAATAGATCAGTTCCCTCATGGATCCAGCAGTTTGCTCCCTTGTTTGGATGATCTCTGTGGTCCCAATCAATTGCCACACATTTGGGGTTATTGCTGCAAACAGCAGAGCATTCTTCATAGGTATCATACCCATAATATGGAATGGCACCAGCAGCATTGTGCTCCATCTTGCACTCATATTCCTCTTCACATGCTGTAAAATAGAGATCCATGATATATCTAATATTTGCGATATAATTGTTAGCAAGCTGAGAGTCAGGTGCTGAAAAGATAATACTTTACCAGAGTAGCAAGACATGGGACCCTTGGTATAATGGTCTACATGTGGCTGCTCTTTGACTTGAAGGCTTGGGTTGGTGTGAATCCAACAATGGGCACCCTTATATGGCTCATCCTTCTTGTCAAAATCAAAAGCCAGACAGTCAGCAGAAGCCCGACAGAGATCAGCACATCCAGCTACGGTCTCAATATCATGAAATGGAGAAGCTCCCTCTGCATTGTGCTCATACTGGGCACTGAAGCTCACAGAACACCTGGAACCTTTGCCTGAGGGCAGGATACTGGCCTGAAATGAAAGTTCAAGTACATTAACAGGGTTGCTTTCAGAGGTTTACATCAATCAAATATTCAAAGTATTGAATTCTTTGATTTTAATTAATCGCCAAAGCAAAAGAATCTACCCGTGCACAGGCCAGTGCCACCAACAAAAGAGCAACTGAATTCTTCATGATGAGTCCTCAAATGATTGAAAGACTATGACATAGCCCAGTGCCCTATTCCTTTTATACTCCATTGTATTAACACAGATGAAACTATTATGTAACCTTTATCAGACAGTTTGTTCAGAATAATCATTGAGATCGGATGTTCATACAAGTAATGCATAACAGACATGGTTGAAGCCTGAATCATTGGATAATCAATATCACATTTCTTGTGGGCAAATAATTGGATGAATATAAGGATGGACAAATTGTTCAAATGCAGCATAGCACTAAACTGAGAGATACCTGCATGAATGCCATGTCCTGATAAATTATGACAGGAAATGAATAGTTAGGACACTACAAAAAAGGAAGCGATAGCTTAATAATGGTTATACACAAATAGTTTTTAATTGTATATTGATAACCATTTCTGCGTAGCTTGGCCCTATACTGTCACCTTTCTTGAAAATCATTTTTAGGAATAATTATTAAACATGTTTGATAATGATATTGTCGTATGTAGAACATTTCTTACATGATATGATGGGAATAAAAAGACAGTTCACAAAAGTGTAAAATAACTGATAGACATGTTATATCTTATTCTTGAAGATATATTTGTTCTATTTCTCATGCATTGATAGATTGACAGGTTACCACAATTTACATGATAATAAACAATTTTTGAATGGAGTTGATAAGTCCTTAGATGATTGCTTTTGATTACGATGGCTTTGCGGATGTCTTGAAGTTTGTAGATATTCTGTTTTCAATGATCAAACTTTTATTTGGCAATGTTTCCTACTTAAAACAGTTTGTCTGGGATGACCTTACATGCACAGGGTCTGAGATGACCTCTCGTGTAGAGTTTGTGTCTGAGATTCCCTCCATGTGCAGTAAGTAGCTGGGACACCCCTTTCTGTAGATTTTCTTTGGGGAATACCTGCTTGTTTGAGAGAGGTATCTGGGATAGTTTAGGTAGATGGAAAGCCCCCAAAAAGAACAGTTACTCAGGATGTCAGAGGTTGACTGGGACACCCTTGTGTGACCTCAGCAGGTACCTGGGATGCATCTGGCACAGCCTTGGTACCTAGGAAGCCCAATTATAAATAGTTGGTATCTGAGATTCCCTCTTGTGTAGGTTTGATATTTGGGCGGGACTTTTGCTGAGTGCAGGTAGTACCTCTCATATTGGGTTAAGTGACTAGGATGTAGTCTTGTGCAAACATTGCTTATGTGATAACTTTCTACATTAAACACATTGTCATTCAGCATCTGTAGATACACAAAGGAAGAGCCGTTGGAGAGAAAGATGCTTTATTACAATTAAGAACTTTGTGGTTCTTTGTGTTGAGTATTTTAGTGATAAGACCATGATAATGCCATCCTTTTAACAATCCCGTGACTATCCTATTAAAAAAAAGGAAGATACAGAGAGCAACACAACTGTGTAATACTAGAATCTGTCAATAACAATTTTAAAGTTTGATATGTTTGTTACAGTAATGCATATAACACCAAATACGTTCGTAAATATCAATATCTAGTATTATACGAATTACTTGGAACCTCTTTGTCAAATAACAATTGAAAAACAGTTTGATATGTTTTGTTATAATAGTTCTCCAAGATAACATCTAATAATTATAGAAATATGAATAGTATTATAAGAATGACTTAAGACCTCTTAATCAAATATTTGTATTATTAAAATTAATATCCAATATTGTGTGAGAGCTATTTTTTGTTGAAGTCAGTGGGGGTCAAACACATTGGTGGTCTTTCATTTATGAATAAAATGCGTGTGATTAGGAGCCCTGCTTCTCTTTACACATTTAACATATATCTATAAATACTGGTGTTTAGAATATATCTCCCAGATAAAGTGACTGAAAAGAGCAAGTTGCTGAAAACATTTCACTACTCTTTAAATGCTGAATTAGTTTATACCTCTATTGAAATACATAGCTTGTAAAAATAATAGCTTGTTTTTAGATAATATTTATTGGTGAAATAAAATATATGAAGTACAATTGAGAATATATTTCTAAAATGTGTTCATTTCACATGGGATTCTTGTGCAGTGGTCAACAGCAGGCTGGTCCTTTATGATAAGATTAGATCCAGTGTGAATCCAGCATCGAGAATTCTTGTTGGGTGGATTGTTGCGATCCCAATCAATGGCTACACAGTCTGGAGTTTCACGACAGAGATCAGCACAGGCAGTTTTGGTGTCATATCCATAGTAAGGCACAGAACCAGCAGCATTGTGTTCAACTTTGCACTCGAAGTTGCTCATGCAAGCTGAAAAAGGTATGCAATTGATTACAATGATCAACAATGAGAAGTTTGTTTTTATTCAAATAGGCTCTTTGAGAGTTTCTTTCAATTATCACTTAAGTGTAGTCAAAGCATTCATATGCATGATTTATCTCTTGACAGGTATACATATTATATGGATCAAATACATGAATTAAGGCTCATGAGCATAAGCAAAATAGATAAGGCGGTTACCAGGTGTACAGACAGGATCTGCCTTGCTGTAGTGGTCTGTTCCGGGCTGAGCCTTCAACTGTAGGGATGCATCTGTGTGAATCCAGCAACGGGTGTTCATGTAGGGAACCTCACGCTTATTGAAATCAAATGCTAGACAATCAGCAGTCTTACGGCATAGGTCAGCACACTCCTCTACAGTGGCATATTCTGGATGGCCTGTGGCACCTTCCGCATTTTGATCAATCAAATGGTCAAAAGGGGTGGAACATACTGCAAGACACATTGAAATTGATCCACCAAAATTAGCATGTTTTATTACTATGGGGTAGGACCCCTCTTCCTTTGTATTTTGCTGACATGTTAACTAAAAATACATTTGAAACAGAGAAAGTCTTGTAATTTTTACAGCACTGACCTTCATTTGCTGAGCATGGTCCTTTGCTGTAATGGTCAATGCCTGAAAAGTCCTTGAGAGAAAGGTCAGCATCGGTGTGGATCCAGCAACGTGTATCCTTATTAGGAGGATCTCGCTTATCAAAATCAAAACCTACACATTCAGGTAGAGTTTGGCAAAGCTCAGCACATCTATCAACGGTTGCGAGTTCTTGGACAGGGTAGGCTCCAGCAGCGTTGTGATCAGACTGTGCAGAATACTGGCCCATGCAAACTTCAATGAAGAAAATTAAGATATCAAATAATTTCCTCAAATGTAACATCAAGAAATTTACTCAATGAGTTACAAATTCACAGAGGGATTCTTACCAGTGTTAAGTGGGCAAGGCATCCTTGTGTGATGATCAATTCCAGGCAGTTTCTTAACGTTAATGTTAGCATCAGTATGAATCCAGCAACGTGCATTCTTGTTTGGGGGATCTCTCTTGTCATAGTCAAAAGCAAGGCATCCTGGAGTCTGAAGGCAGAGGTCAGAGCATCCTGCCACAGTGGTGATTTCAGAAACAAGGTAGGCTCCAGCTGCATTGTGGTCAGCAGTGGCAACAAAGTCATCAATGCATCCTGCAGCATAATTAATCAGTTTGATTCATAATGTGGAGGCATGTATTTTTTTTTGTAATTTCTCATTTCCTAATGAGTAATATACAGAATATATATGACAAAACAAACAAGTAAAAGATATTACCAGCTGTGCAAACAAGAGCTCCTTTGGTATAGTGGTCTGTTCCGGGCTGAACCTTCATCTTCAGGGATGCATCTGTGTGAATCCAGCAACGGCTGTTCATGTAGGGAACCTCAAGCTTATTGAAATCAAAAGCCAAGCAGTCAGCATCCTTATGGCAGAGGTTAGCACACTCCTCAACAGTGCTGTACTCTGGGTAGGGAGTGGCACCCTCAGCATTATGGTCAACAAAATGATCGAATGGTGTGGAACATGCTGCAAAAGATAATTATGCATTGACCAACATTAAAATTTACTACTGTACTCTGGGTAGGGAGTGGCACCCTCAGCATTATGGTCAACAAAATGATCGAATGGTGTGGAACATGCTGCAAAAGATAATTATGCATTGACCAACATTAAAATTTACTAGTCTTGTCAATTTAATTTAGACATGCACAGGAGTACATTTTGGGTTTGTCCTTCCTATTTACACAGCACTGACCTCCATTAAAAGTGCATGGTCCCTTGGTGTAGTGGTCAACGCCTGGTAAGTCTTTCACAAAAGGGTCAGCACCAGTGTGAATCCAGCAACGTGAGTCCTGTGGTCCCAATCAATTGTCACACATTTGGGGTTATTGCTGCAAACAGCAGAGCATTCTTCATAGGTATCATACCCATAATATGGAATGGCACCAGCAGCATTGTGCTCCATCTTGCACTCATATTCCTCTTCACATGCTGTAAAATAGAGATCCATGATATATCTAATATCCTTACGGCAGAGGTTAGCACACTCCTCAACAGTGCTGTACTCTGGGTAGGGAGTGGCACCCTCAGCATTATGGTCAACAAAATGATCGAATGGTGTGGAACATGCTGCAAAAGATAATTATGCATTGACCAACATTAAAATTTACTAGTCTTGTCAATTTAATTTAGACATGCACAGGAGTACATTTTGGGTTTGTCCTTCCTATTTACACAGCACTGACCTCCATTAAAAGTGCATGGTCCCTTGGTGTAGTGGTCAACGCCTGGTAAGTCTTTCACAAAAGGGTCAGCACCAGTGTGAATCCAGCAACGTGAGTCCTTGTTGGGTGTATCTCTCCTGTCATAATCAAAGCCCGTACATTCTTCATCACTTTGACAAAGTTCAGCACATGCAGTCACTGTGGTGATCTCCTTTACCAGGTAGGCTCCTGCAGCATTATGCTCCTTCTGGACAGAATACTCGGAGAAACATCCTTGAATAAATATTGTAGTTTAATTAGTTTCATTTCCTTGTGCTCTGGAACGGTTTTGAGATTTGAAAACAACAGAAATTTACCTGGTCCGTAAGTGCATGGAATTCTTGTACAGTGATTCACGCCAGGAAGGTCCTTGACAAATAGATCAGTTCCCTCATGGATCCAGCAGTTTGCTCCCTTGTTTGGATGATCTCTGTGGTCCCAATCAATTGCCACACATTTGGGGTTATTGCTGCAAACAGCAGAGCATTCTTCATAGGTATCATACCCATAATATGGAATGGCACCAGCAGCATTGTGCTCCATCTTGCACTCATATTCCTCTTCACATGCTGTAAAATAGAGATCCATGATATATCTAATATTTGCGATATAATTGTTAGCAAGCTGAGAGTCAGGTGCTGAAAAGATAATACTTTACCAGAGTAGCAAGACATGGGACCCTTGGTATAATGGTCTACATGTGGCTGCTCTTTGACTTGAAGGCTTGGGTTGGTGTGAATCCAACAATGGGCACCCTTATATGGCTCATCCTTCTTGTCAAAATCAAAAGCCAGACAGTCAGCAGAAGCCCGACAGAGATCAGCACATCCAGCTACGGTCTCAATATCATGAAATGGAGAAGCTCCCTCTGCATTGTGCTCATACTGGGCACTGAAGCTCACAGAACACCTGGAACCTTTGCCTGAGGGCAGGATACTGGCCTGAAATGAAAGTTCAAGTACATTAACAGGGTTGCTTTCAGAGGTTTACATCAATCAAATATTCAAAGTATTGAATTCTTTGATTTTAATTAATCGCCAAAGCAAAAGAATCTACCCGTGCACAGGCCAGTGCCACCAACAAAAGAGCAACTGAATTCTTCATGATGAGTCCTCAAATGATTGAAAGACTATGACATAGCCCAGTGCCCTATTCCTTTTATACTCCATTGTATTAACACAGATGAAACTATTATGTAACCTTTATCAGACAGTTTGTTCAGAATAATCATTGAGATTGGATGTTCATACAAGTAATGCATAACAGACATGGTTGAAGCCTGAATCATTGGATAATCAATATCACATTTCTTGTGGGCAAATAATTGGATGAATATAAGGATGGACAAATTGTTCAAATGCAGCATAGCACTAAACTGAGAGATACCTGCATGAATGCCATGTCCTGATAAATTATGACAGGAAATGAATAGTTAGGACACTACAAAAAAGGAAGCGATAGCTTAATAATGGTTATACACAAATAGTTTTTAATTGTATATTGATAACCATTTCTGCGTAGCTTGGCCCTATACTGTCACCTTTCTTGAAAATCATTTTTAGGAATAATTATTAAACATGTTTGATAATGATATTGTCGTATGTAGAACATTTCTTACATGATATGATGGGAATAAAAAGACAGTTCACAAAAGTGTAAAATAACTGATAGACATGTTATATCTTATTCTTGAAGATATATTTGTTCTATTTCTCATGCATTGATAGATTGACAGGTTACCACAATTTACATGATAATAAACAATTTTTGAATGGAGTTGATAAGTCCTTAGATGATTGCTTTTGATTACGATGGCTTTGCGGATGTCTTGAAGTTTGTAGATATTCTGTTTTCAATGATCAAACTTTTATTTGGCAATGTTTCCTACTTAAAACAGTTTGTCTGGGATGACCTTACATGCACAGGGTCTGAGATGACCTCTCGTGTAGAGTTTGTGTCTGAGATTCCCTCCATGTGCAGTAAGTAGCTGGGACACCCCTTTCTGTAGATTTTCTTTGGGGAATACCTGCTTGTTTGAGAGAGGTATCTGGGATAGTTTAGGTAGATGGAAAGCCCCCAAAAAGAACAGTTACTCAGGATGTCAGAGGTTGACTGGGACACCCTTGTGTGACCTCAGCAGGTACCTGGGATGCATCTGGCACAGCCTTGGTACCTAGGAAGCCCAATTATAAATAGTTGGTATCTGAGATTCCCTCTTGTGTAGGTTTGATATTTGGGCGGGACTTTTGCTGAGTGCAGGTAGTACCTCTCATATTGGGTTAAGTGACTAGGATGTAGTCTTGTGCAAACATTGCTTATGTGATAACTTTCTACATTAAACACATTGTCATTCAGCATCTGTAGATACACAAAGGAAGAGCCGTTGGAGAGAAAGATGCTTTATTACAATTAAGAACTTTGTGGTTCTTTGTGTTGAGTATTTTAGTGATAAGACCATGATAATGCCATCCTTTTAACAATCCCGTGACTATCCTATTAAAAAAAAGGAAGATACAGAGAGCAACACAACTGTGTAATACTAGAATCTGTCAATAACAATTTTAAAGTTTGATATGTTTGTTACAGTAATGCATATAACACCAAATACGTTCGTAAATATCAATATCTAGTATTATACGAATTACTTGGAACCTCTTTGTCAAATAACAATTGAAAAACAGTTTGATATGTTTTGTTATAATAGTTCTCCAAGATAACATCTATTAATTATAGAAATATGAATAGTATTATAAGAATGACTTAAGACCTCTTAATCAAATATTTGTATTATTAAAATTAATATCCAATATTGTGTGAGAGCTATTTTTTGTTGAATTCAGTGGGGGTCAAACACATTGGTGGTCTTTCATTTATGAATAAAATGCGTGTGATTAGGAGCCCTGCTTCTCTTTACACATTTAACATATATCTATAAATACTGGTCTTTAGAATATATCTCCCAGATAAAGTGACTGAAAAGAGCAAGTTGCTGAAAACATTTCACTACTCTTTAAATGCTGAATTAGTTTATACCTCTATTGAAATACATAGCTTGTAAAAATAATAGCTTGTTTTTAGATAATATTTATTGGTGAAATAAAATATATGAAGTACAATTGAGAATATATTTCTAAAATGTGTTCATTTCACATGGGATTCTTGTGCAGTGGTCAACAGCAGGCTGGTCCTTTATGATAAGATTAGATCCAGTGTGAATCCAGCATCGAGAATTCTTGTTGGGTGGATTGTTGCGATCCCAATCAATGGCTACACAGTCTGGAGTTTCACGACAGAGATCAGCACAGGCAGTTTTGGTGTCATATCCATAGTAAGGCACAGAACCAGCAGCATTGTGTTCAACTTTGCACTCGAAGTTGCTCATGCAAGCTGAAAAAGGTATGCAATTGATTACAATGATCAACAATGAGAAGTTTGTTTTTATTCAAATAGGCTCTTTGAGAGTTTCTTTCAATTATCACTTAAGTGTAGTCAAAGCATTCATATGCATGATTTATCTCTTGACAGGTATACATATTATATGGATCAAATACATGAATTAAGGCTCATGAGCATAAGCAAAATAGATAAGGCGGTTACCAGGTGTACAGACAGGATCTGCCTTGCTGTAGTGGTCTGTTCCGGGCTGAGCCTTCAACTGTAGGGATGCATCTGTGTGAATCCAGCAACGGGTGTTCATGTAGGGAACCTCACGCTTATTGAAATCAAATGCTAGACAATCAGTAGTCTTACGGCATAGGTCAGCACACTCCTCTACAGTGGCATATTCTGGATGGCCTGTGGCACCTTCCGCATTTTGATCAATCAAATGGTCAAAAGGGGTGGAACATACTGCAAGACACATTGAAATTGATCCACCAAAATTAGCATGTTTTATTACTATGGGGTAGGACCCCTCTTCCTTTGTATTTTGCTGACATGTTAACTAAAAATACATTTGAAACAGAGAAAGTCTTGTAATTTTTACAGCACTGACCTCCATTTGCTGAGCATGGTCCTTTGCTGTAATGGTCAATGCCTGAAAAGTCCTTGAGAGAAAGGTCAGCATCGGTGTGGATCCAGCAACGTGTATCCTTATTAGGAGGATCTCGCTTATCAAAATCAAAACCTACACATTCAGGTAGAGTTTGGCAAAGCTCAGCACATCTATCAACGGTTGCGAGTTCTTGGACAGGGTAGGCTCCAGCAGCGTTGTGATCAGACTGTGCAGAATACTGGCCCATGCAAACTTCAATGAAGAAAATTAAGATATCAAATAATTTCCTCAAATGTAACATCAAGAAATTTACTCAATGAGTTACAAATTCACAGAGGGATTCTTACCAGTGTTAAGTGGGCAAGGCATCCTTGTGTGATGATCAATTCCAGGCAGTTTCTTAACGTTAATGTTAGCATCAGTATGAATCCAGCAACGTGCATTCTTGTTTGGGGGATCTCTCTTGTCATAGTCAAAAGCAAGGCATCCTGGAGTCTGAAGGCAGAGGTCAGAGCATCCTGCCACAGTGGTGATTTCAGAAACAAGGTAGGCTCCAGCTGCATTGTGGTCAGCAGTGGCAACAAAGTCATCAATGCATCCTGCAGCATAATTAATCAGTTTGATTCATAATGTGGAGGCATGTATTTTTTTTTGTAATTTCTCATTTCCTAATGAGTAATATACAGAATATATATGACAAAACAAACAAGTAAAAGATATTACCAGCTGTGCAAACAAGAGCTCCTTTGGTATAGTGGTCTGTTCCGGGCTGAACCTTCATCTTCAGGGATGCATCTGTGTGAATCCAGCAACGGCTGTTCATGTAGGGAACCTCAAGCTTATTGAAATCAAAAGCCAAGCAGTCAGCATCCTTACGGCAGAGGTTAGCACACTCCTCAACAGTGCTGTACTCTGGGTAGGGAGTGGCACCCTCAGCATTATGGTCAACAAAATGATCGAATGGTGTGGAACATGCTGCAAAAGATAATTATGCATTGACCAACATTAAAATTTACTGCTGTACTCTGGGTAGGGAGTGGCACTCTCAGCATTATGGTCAACAAAATGATCGAATGGTGTGGAACATGCTGCAAAAGATAATTATGCATTGACCAACATTAAAATTTACTAGTCTTGTCAATTTAATTTAGACATGCACAGGAGTACATTTTGGGTTTGTCCTTCCTATTTACACAGCACTGACCTCCATTAAAAGTGCATGGTCCCTTGGTGTAGTGGTCAACGCCTGGTAAGTCTTTCACAAACGGGTCAGCACCAGTGTGAATCCAGCAACGTGAGTCCTGTGGTCCCAATCAATTGCCACACATTTGGGGTTATTGCTGCAAACAGCAGAGCATTCTTCATGGGTATCATACCCATAATATGGAATGGCACCAGCAGCATTGTGCTCCATCTTGCACTCATATTCCTCTTCACATGCTGTAAAATAGAGATCCATGATATATCTAATATCCTTACGGCAGAGGTTAGCACACTCCTCAACAGTGCTGTACTCTGGGTAGGGAGTGGCACCCTCAGCATTATGGTCAACAAAATGATCGAATGGTGTGGAACATGCTGCAAAAGATAATTATGCATTGACCAACATTAAAATTTACTAGTCTTGTCAATTTAGTTTAGACATGCACAGGAGTACATTTTGGGTTTGTCCTTCCTATTTACACAGCACTGACCTCCATTAAAAGTGCATGGTCCCTTGGTGTAGTGGTCAACGCCTGGTAAGTCTTTCACAAAAGGGTCAGCACCAGTGTGAATCCAGCAACGTGAGTCCTTGTTGGGTGTATCTCTCCTGTCATAATCAAAGCCCGTACATTCTTCATCACTTTGACAAAGTTCAGCACATGCAGTCACTGTGGTGATCTCCTTTACCAGGTAGGCTCCTGCAGCATTATGCTCCTTCTGGACAGAATACTCGGAGAAACATCCTTGAATAAATATTGTAGTTTAATTAGTTTCATTTCCTTGTGCTCTGGAACGGTTTTGAGATTTGAAAACAACAGAAATTTACCTGGTCCGTAAGTGCATGGAATTCTTGTACAGTGATTCACGCCAGGAAGGTCCTTGACAAATAGATCAGTTCCCTCATGGATCCAGCAGTTTGCTCCCTTGTTTGGATGATCTCTGTGGTCCCAATCAATTGCCACACATTTGGGGTTATTGCTGCAAACAGCAGAGCATTCTTCATAGGTATCATACCCATAATATGGAATGGCACCAGCAGCATTGTGCTCCATCTTGCACTCATATTCCTCTTCACATGCTGTAAAATAGAGATCCATGATATATCTAATATTTGCGATATAATTGTTAGCAAGCTGAGAGTCAGGTGCTGAAAAGATAATACTTTACCAGAGTAGCAAGACATGGGACCCTTGGTATAATGGTCTACATGTGGCTGCTCTTTGACTTGAAGGCTTGGGTTGGTGTGAATCCAACAATGGGCACCCTTATATGGCTCATCCTTCTTGTCAAAATCAAAAGCCAGACAGTCAGCAGAAGCCCGACAGAGATCAGCACATCCAGCTACGGTCTCAATATCATGAAATGGAGAAGCTCCCTCTGCATTGTGCTCATACTGGGCACTGAAGCTCACAGAACACCTGGAACCTTTGCCTGAGGGCAGGATACTGGCCTGAAATGAAAGTTCAAGTACATTAACAGGGTTGCTTTCAGAGGTTTACATCAATCAAATATTCAAAGTATTGAATTCTTTGATTTTAATTAATCGCCAAAGCAAAAGAATCTACCCGTGCACAGGCCAGTGCCACCAACAAAAGAGCAACTGATTTCTTCATGATGAGTCCTCAAATGATTGAAAGACTATGACATAGCCCAGTGCCCTATTCCTTTTATACTCCATTGTATTAACACAGATGAAACTATTATGTAACCTTTATCAGACAGTTTGTTCAGAATAATCATTGAGATCGGATGTTCATACAAGTAATGCATAACAGACATGGTTGAAGCCTGAATCATTGGATAATCAATATCACATTTCTTGTGGGCAAATAATTGGATGAATATAAGGATGGACAAATTGTTCAAATGCAGCATAGCACTAAACTGAGAGATACCTGCATGAATGCCATGTCCTGATAAATTATGACAGGAAATGAATAGTTAGGACACTACAAAAAAGGAAGCGATAGCTTAATAATGGTTATACACAAATAGTTTTTAATTGTATATTGATAACCATTTCTGCGTAGCTTGGCCCTATACTGTCACCTTTCTTGAAAATCATTTTTAGGAATAATTATTAAACATGTTTGATAATGATATTGTCGTATGTAGAACATTTCTTACATGATATGATGGGAATAAAAAGACAGTTCACAAAAGTGTAAAATAACTGATAGACATGTTATATCTTATTCTTGAAGATATATTTGTTCTATTTCTCATGCATTGATAGATTGACAGGTTACCACAATTTACATGATAATAAACAATTTTTGAATGGAGTTGATAAGTCCTTAGATGATTGCTTTTGATTACGATGGCTTTGCGGATGTCTTGAAGTTTGTAGATATTCTGTTTTCAATGATCAAACTTTTATTTGGCAATGTTTCCTACTTAAAACAGTTTGTCTGGGATGACCTTACATGCACAGGGTCTGAGATGACCTCTCGTGTAGAGTTTGTGTCTGAGATTCCCTCCATGTGCAGTAAGTAGCTGGGACACCCCTTTCTGTAGATTTTCTTTGGGGAATACCTGCTTGTTTGAGAGAGGTATCTGGGATAGTTTAGGTAGATGGAAAGCCCCCAAAAAGAACAGTTACTCAGGATGTCAGAGGTTGACTGGGACACCCTTGTGTGACCTCAGCAGGTACCTGGGATGCATCTGGCACAGCCTTGGTACCTAGGAAGCCCAATTATAAATAGTTGGTATCTGAGATTCCCTCTTGTGTAGGTTTGATATTTGGGCGGGACTTTTGCTGAGTGCAGGTAGTACCTCTCATATTGGGTTAAGTGACTAGGATGTAGTCTTGTGCAAACATTGCTTATGTGATAACTTTCTACATTAAACACATTGTCATTCAGCATCTGTAGATACACAAAGGAAGAGCCGTTGGAGAGAAAGATGCTTTATTACAATTAAGAACTTTGTGGTTCTTTGTGTTGAGTATTTTAGTGATAAGACCATGATAATGCCATCCTTTTAACAATCCCGTGACTATCCTATTAAAAAAAAGGAAGATACAGAGAGCAACACAACTGTGTAATACTAGAATCTGTCAATAACAATTTTAAAGTTTGATATGTTTGTTACAGTAATGCATATAACACCAAATACGTTCGTAAATATCAATATCTAGTATTATACGAATTACTTGGAACCTCTTTGTCAAATAACAATTGAAAAACAGTTTGATATGTTTTGTTATAATAGTTCTCCAAGATAACATCTAATAATTATAGAAATATGAATAGTATTATAAGAATGACTTAAGACCTCTTAATCAAATATTTGTATTATTAAAATTAATATCCAATATTGTGTGAGAGCTATTTTTTGTTGAAGTCAGTGGGGGTCAAACACATTGGTGGTCTTTCATTTATGAATAAAATGCGTGTGATTAGGAGCCCTGCTTCTCTTTACACATTTAACATATATCTATAAATACTGGTCTTTAGAATATATCTCCCAGATAAAGTGACTGAAAAGAGCAAGTTGCTGAAAACATTTCACTACTCTTTAAATGCTGAATTAGTTTATACCTCTATTGAAATACATAGCTTGTAAAAATAATAGCTTGTTTTTAGATAATATTTATTGGTGAAATAAAATATATGAAGTACAATTGAGAATATATTTCTAAAATGTGTTCATTTCACATGGGATTCTTGTGCAGTGGTCAACAGCAGGCTGGTCCTTTATGATAAGATTAGATCCAGTGTGAATCCAGCATCGAGCATTCTTGTTGGGTGGATTGTTGCGATCCCAATCAATGGCTACACAGTCTGGAGTTTCACGACAGAGATCAGCACAGGCAGTTTTGGTGTCATATCCATAGTAAGGCACAGAACCAGCAGCATTGTGTTCAACTTTGCACTCGAAGTTGCTCATGCAAGCTGAAAAAGGTATGCAATTGATTACAATGATCAACAATGAGAAGTTTGTTTTTATTCAAATAGGCTCTTTGAGAGTTTCTTTCAATTATCACTTAAGTGTAGTCAAAGCATTCATATGCATGATTTATCTCTTGACAGGTATACATATTATATGGATCAAATACATGAATTAAGGCTCATGAGCATAAGCAAAATAGATAAGGCGGTTACCAGGTGTACAGACAGGATCTGCCTTGCTGTAGTGGTCTGTTCCGGGCTGAGCCTTCAACTGTAGGGATGCATCTGTGTGAATCCAGCAACGGGTGTTCATGTAGGGAACCTCACGCTTATTGAAATCAAATGCTAGACAATCAGTAGTCTTACGGCATAGGTCAGCACACTCCTCTACAGTGGCATATTCTGGATGGCCTGTGGCACCTTCCGCATTTTGATCAATCAAATGGTCAAAAGGGGTGGAACATACTGCAAGACACATTGAAATTGATCCACCAAAATTAGCATGTTTTATTACTATGGGGTAGGACCCCTCTTCCTTTGTATTTTGCTGACATGTTAACTAAAAATACATTTGAAACAGAGAAAGTCTTGTAATTTTTACAGCACTGACCTCCATTTGCTGAGCATGGTCCTTTGCTGTAATGGTCAATGCCTGAAAAGTCCTTGAGAGAAAGGTCAGCATCGGTGTGGATCCAGCAACGTGTATCCTTATTAGGAGGATCTCGCTTATCAAAAT
Source organism: Amphiduros pacificus (assembly GCA_949316495.1). Lineage (NCBI taxonomy): Eukaryota > Metazoa > Annelida > Polychaeta > Phyllodocida > Hesionidae > Amphiduros > Amphiduros pacificus. The sequence goes on along the minus strand of OX439001.1, from coordinate 47,694,397 downwards.
CAAAACCTACACATTCAGGTAGAGTTTGGCAAAGCTCAGCACATCTATCAACGGTTGCGAGTTCTTGGACAGGGTAGGCTCCAGCAGCGTTGTGATCAGACTGTGCAGAATACTGGCCCATGCAAACTTCAATGAAGAAAATTAAGATATCAAATAATTTCCTCAAATGTAACATCAAGAAATTTACTCAATGAGTTACAAATTCACAGAGGGATTCTTACCAGTGTTAAGTGGGCAAGGCATCCTTGTGTGATGATCAATTCCAGGCAGTTTCTTAACGTTAATGTTAGCATCAGTATGAATCCAGCAACGTGCATTCTTGTTTGGGGGATCTCTCTTGTCATAGTCAAAAGCAAGGCATCCTGGAGTCTGAAGGCAGAGGTCAGAGCATCCTGCCACAGTGGTGATTTCAGAAACAAGGTAGGCTCCAGCTGCATTGTGGTCAGCAGTGGCAACAAAGTCATCAATGCATCCTGCAGCATAATTAATCAGTTTGATTCATAATGTGGAGGCATGTATTTTTTTTTGTAATTTCTCATTTCCTAATGAGTAATATACAGAATATATATGACAAAACAAACAAGTAAAAGATATTACCAGCTGTGCAAACAAGAGCTCCTTTGGTATAGTGGTCTGTTCCGGGCTGAACCTTCATCTTCAGGGATGCATCTGTGTGAATCCAGCAACGGCTGTTCATGTAGGGAACCTCAAGCTTATTGAAATCAAAAGCCAAGCAGTCAGCATCCTTACGGCAGAGGTTAGCACACTCCTCAACAGTGCTGTACTCTGGGTAGGGAGTGGCACCCTCAGCATTATGGTCAACAAAATGATCGAATGGTGTGGAACATGCTGCAAAAGATAATTATGCATTGACCAACATTAAAATTTACTAGTCTTGTCAATTTAGTTTAGACATGCACAGGAGTACATTTTGGGTTTGTCCTTCCTATTTACACAGCACTGACCTCCATTAAAAGTGCATGGTCCCTTGGTGTAGTGGTCAACGCCTGGTAAGTCTTTCACAAAAGGGTCAGCACCAGTGTGAATCCAGCAACGTGAGTCCTTGTTGGGTGTATCTCTCCTGTCATAATCAAAGCCCGTACATTCTTCATCACTTTGACAAAGTTCAGCACATGCAGTCACTGTGGTGATCTCCTTTACCAGGTAGGCTCCTGCAGCATTATGCTCCTTCTGGACAGAATACTCGGAGAAACATCCTTGAATAAATATTGTAGTTTAATTAGTTTCATTTCCTTGTGCTCTGGAACGGTTTTGAGATTTGAAAACAACAGAAATTTACCTGGTCCGTAAGTGCATGGAATTCTTGTACAGTGATTCACGCCAGGAAGGTCCTTGACAAATAGATCAGTTCCCTCATGGATCCAGCAGTTTGCTCCCTTGTTTGGAGGATCTCTGTGGTCCCAATCAATTGCCACACATTTGGGGTTATTGCTGCAAACAGCAGAGCATTCTTCATAGGTATCATACCCATAATATGGAATGGCACCAGCAGCATTGTGCTCCATCTTGCACTCATATTCCTCTTCACATGCTGTAAAATAGAGATCCATGATATATCTAATATTTGCGATATAATTGTTAGCAAGCTGAGAGTCAGGTGCTGAAAAGATAATACTTTACCAGAGTAGCAAGACATGGGACCCTTGGTATAATGGTCTACATGTGGCTGCTCTTTGACTTGAAGGCTTGGGTTGGTGTGAATCCAACAATGGGCACCCTTATATGGCTCATCCTTCTTGTCAAAATCAAAAGCCAGACAGTCAGCAGAAGCCCGACAGAGATCAGCACATCCAGCTACGGTCTCAATATCATGAAATGGAGAAGCTCCCTCTGCATTGTGCTCATACTGGGCACTGAAGCTCACAGAACACCTGGAACCTTTGCCTGAGGGCAGGATACTGGCCTGAAATGAAAGTTCAAGTACATTAACAGGGTTGCTTTCAGAGGTTTACATCAATCAAATATTCAAAGTATTGAATTCTTTGATTTTAATTAATCGCCAAAGCAAAAGAATCTACCCGTGCACAGGCCAGTGCCACCAACAAAAGAGCAACTGATTTCTTCATGATGAGTCCTCAAATGATTGAAAGACTATGACATAGCCCAGTGCCCTATTCCTTTTATACTCCATTGTATTAACACAGATGAAACTATTATGTAACCTTTATCAGACAGTTTGTTCAGAATAATCATTGAGATCGGATGTTCATACAAGTAATGCATAACAGACATGGTTGAAGCCTGAATCATTGGATAATCAATATCACATTTCTTGTGGGCAAATAATTGGATGAATATAAGGATGGACAAATTGTTCAAATGCAGCATAGCACTAAACTGAGAGATACCTGCATGAATGCCATGTCCTGATAAATTATGACAGGAAATGAATAGTTAGGACACTACAAAAAAGGAAGCGATAGCTTAATAATGGTTATACACAAATAGTTTTTAATTGTATATTGATAACCATTTCTGCGTAGCTTGGCCCTATACTGTCACCTTTCTTGAAAATCATTTTTAGGAATAATTATTAAACATGTTTGATAATGATATTGTCGTATGTAGAACATTTCTTACATGATATGATGGGAATAAAAAGACAGTTCACAAAAGTGTAAAATAACTGATAGACATGTTATATCTTATTCTTGAAGATATATTTGTTCTATTTCTCATGCATTGATAGATTGACAGGTTACCACAATTTACATGATAATAAACAATTTTTGAATGGAGTTGATAAGTCCTTAGATGATTGCTTTTGATTACGATGGCTTTGCGGATGTCTTGAAGTTTGTAGATATTCTGTTTTCAATGATCAAACTTTTATTTGGCAATGTTTCCTACTTAAAACAGTTTGTCTGGGATGACCTTACATGCACAGGGTCTGAGATGACCTCTCGTGTAGAGTTTGTGTCTGAGATTCCCTCCATGTGCAGTAAGTAGCTGGGACACCCCTTTCTGTAGATTTTCTTTGGGGAATACCTGCTTGTTTGAGAGAGGTATCTGGGATAGTTTAGGTAGATGGAAAGCCCCCAAAAAGAACAGTTACTCAGGATGTCAGAGGTTGACTGGGACACCCTTGTGTGACCTCAGCAGGTACCTGGGATGCATCTGGCACAGCCTTGGTACCTAGGAAGCCCAATTATAAATAGTTGGTATCTGAGATTCCCTCTTGTGTAGGTTTGATATTTGGGCGGGACTTTTGCTGAGTGCAGGTAGTACCTCTCATATTGGGTTAAGTGACTAGGATGTAGTCTTGTGCAAACATTGCTTATGTGATAACTTTCTACATTAAACACATTGTCATTCAGCATCTGTAGATACACAAAGGAAGAGCCGTTGGAGAGAAAGATGCTTTATTACAATTAAGAACTTTGTGGTTCTTTGTGTTGAGTATTTTAGTGATAAGACCATGATAATGCCATCCTTTTAACAATCCCGTGACTATCCTATTAAAAAAAAGGAAGATACAGAGAGCAACACAACTGTGTAATACTAGAATCTGTCAATAACAATTTTAAAGTTTGATATGTTTGTTACAGTAATGCATATAACACCAAATACGTTCGTAAATATCAATATCTAGTATTATACGAATTACTTGGAACCTCTTTGTCAAATAACAATTGAAAAACAGTTTGATATGTTTTGTTATAATAGTTCTCCAAGATAACATCTAATAATTATAGAAATATGAATAGTATTATAAGAATGACTTAAGACCTCTTAATCAAATATTTGTATTATTAAAATTAATATCCAATATTGTGTGAGAGCTATTTTTTGTTGAAGTCAGTGGGGGTCAAACACATTGGTGGTCTTTCATTTATGAATAAAATGCGTGTGATTAGGAGCCCTGCTTCTCTTTACACATTTAACATATATCTATAAATACTGGTCTTTAGAATATATCTCCCAGATAAAGTGACTGAAAAGAGCAAGTTGCTGAAAACATTTCACTACTCTTTAAATGCTGAATTAGTTTATACCTCTATTGAAATACATAGCTTGTAAAAATAATAGCTTGTTTTTAGATAATATTTATTGGTGAAATAAAATATATGAAGTACAATTGAGAATATATTTCTAAAATGTGTTCATTTCACATGGGATTCTTGTGCAGTGGTCAACAGCAGGCTGGTCCTTTATGATAAGATTAGATCCAGTGTGAATCCAGCATCGAGCATTCTTGTTGGGTGGATTGTTGCGATCCCAATCAATGGCTACACAGTCTGGAGTTTCACGACAGAGATCAGCACAGGCAGTTTTGGTGTCATATCCATAGTAAGGCACAGAACCAGCAGCATTGTGTTCAACTTTGCACTCGAAGTTGCTCATGCAAGCTGAAAAAGGTATGCAATTGATTACAATGATCAACAATGAGAAGTTTGTTTTTATTCAAATAGGCTCTTTGAGAGTTTCTTTCAATTATCACTTAAGTGTAGTCAAAGCATTCATATGCATGATTTATCTCTTGACAGGTATACATATTATATGGATCAAATACATGAATTAAGGCTCATGAGCATAAGCAAAATAGATAAGGCGGTTACCAGGTGTACAGACAGGATCTGCCTTGCTGTAGTGGTCTGTTCCGGGCTGAGCCTTCAACTGTAGGGATGCATCTGTGTGAATCCAGCAACGGGTGTTCATGTAGGGAACCTCACGCTTATTGAAATCAAATGCTAGACAATCAGCAGTCTTACGGCATAGGTCAGCACACTCCTCTACAGTGGCATATTCTGGATGGCCTGTGGCACCTTCCGCATTTTGATCAATCAAATGGTCAAAAGGGGTGGAACATACTGCAAGACACATTGAAATTGATCCACCAAAATTAGCATGTTTTATTACTATGGGGTAGGACCCCTCTTCCTTTGTATTTTGCTGACATGTTAACTAAAAATACATTTGAAACAGAGAAAGTCTTGTAATTTTTACAGCACTGACCTCAATTTGCTGAGCATGGTCCTTTGCTGTAATGGTCAATGCCTGAAAAGTCCTTGAGAGAAAGGTCAGCATCGGTGTGGATCCAGCAACGTGTATCCTTATTAGGAGGATCTCGCTTATCAAAATCAAAACCTACACATTCAGGTAGAGTTTGGCAAAGCTCAGCACATCTATCAACGGTTGCGAGTTCTTGGACAGGGTAGGCTCCAGCAGCGTTGTGATCAGACTGTGCAGAATACTGGCCCATGCAAACTTCAATGAAGAAAATTAAGATATCAAATAATTTCCTCAAATGTAACATCAAGAAATTTACTCAATGAGTTACAAATTCACAGAGGGATTCTTACCAGTGTTAAGTGGGCAAGGCATCCTTGTGTGATGATCAATTCCAGGCAGTTTCTTAACGTTAATGTTAGCATCAGTATGAATCCAGCAACGTGCATTCTTGTTTGGGGGATCTCTCTTGTCATAGTCAAAAGCAAGGCATCCTGGAGTCTGAAGGCAGAGGTCAGAGCATCCTGCCACAGTGGTGATTTCAGAAACAAGGTAGGCTCCAGCTGCATTGTGGTCAGCAGTGGCAACAAAGTCATCAATGCATCCTGCAGCATAATTAATCAGTTTGATTCATAATGTGGAGGCATGTATTTTTTTTTGTAATTTCTCATTTCCTAATGAGTAATATACAGAATATATATGACAAAACAAACAAGTAAAAGATATTACCAGCTGTGCAAACAAGAGCTCCTTTGGTATAGTGGTCTGTTCCGGGCTGAACCTTCATCTTCAGGGATGCATCTGTGTGAATCCAGCAACGGCTGTTCATGTAGGGAACCTCAAGCTTATTGAAATCAAAAGCCAAGCAGTCAGCATCCTTACGGCAGAGGTTAGCACACTCCTCAACAGTGCTGTACTCTGGGTAGGGAGTGGCACCCTCAGCATTATGGTCAACAAAATGATCGAATGGTGTGGAACATGCTGCAAAAGATAATTATGCATTGACCAACATTAAAATTTACTAGTCTTGTCAATTTAGTTTAGACATGCACAGGAGTACATTTTGGGTTTGTCCTTCCTATTTACACAGCACTGACCTCCATTAAAAGTGCATGGTCCCTTGGTGTAGTGGTCAACGCCTGGTAAGTCTTTCACAAAAGGGTCAGCACCAGTGTGAATCCAGCAACGTGAGTCCTTGTTGGGTGTATCTCTCCTGTCATAATCAAAGCCCGTACATTCTTCATCACTTTGACAAAGTTCAGCACATGCAGTCACTGTGGTGATCTCCTTTACCAGGTAGGCTCCTGCAGCATTATGCTCCTTCTGGACAGAATACTCGGAGAAACATCCTTGAATAAATATTGTAGTTTAATTAGTTTCATTTCCTTGTGCTCTGGAACGGTTTTGAGATTTGAAAACAACAGAAATTTACCTGGTCCGTAAGTGCATGGAATTCTTGTACAGTGATTCACGCCAGGAAGGTCCTTGACAAATAGATCAGTTCCCTCATGGATCCAGCAGTTTGCTCCCTTGTTTGGAGGATCTCTGTGGTCCCAATCAATTGCCACACATTTGGGGTTATTGCTGCAAACAGCAGAGCATTCTTCATAGGTATCATACCCATAATATGGAATGGCACCAGCAGCATTGTGCTCCATCTTGCACTCATATTCCTCTTCACATGCTGTAAAATAGAGATCCATGATATATCTAATATTTGCGATATAATTGTTAGCAAGCTGAGAGTCAGGTGCTGAAAAGATAATACTTTACCAGAGTAGCAAGACATGGGACCCTTGGTATAATGGTCTACATGTGGCTGCTCTTTGACTTGAAGGCTTGGGTTGGTGTGAATCCAACAATGGGCACCCTTATATGGCTCATCCTTCTTGTCAAAATCAAAAGCCAGACAGTCAGCAGAAGCCCGACAGAGATCAGCACATCCAGCTACGGTCTCAATATCATGAAATGGAGAAGCTCCCTCTGCATTGTGCTCATACTGGGCACTGAAGCTCACAGAACACCTGGAACCTTTGCCTGAGGGCAGGATACTGGCCTGAAATGAAAGTTCAAGTACATTAACAGGGTTGCTTTCAGAGGTTTACATCAATCAAATATTCAAAGTATTGAATTCTTTGATTTTAATTAATCGCCAAAGCAAAAGAATCTACCCGTGCACAGGCCAGTGCCACCAACAAAAGAGCAACTGATTTCTTCATGATGAGTCCTCAAATGATTGAAAGACTATGACATAGCCCAGTGCCCTATTCCTTTTATACTCCATTGTATTAACACAGATGAAACTATTATGTAACCTTTATCAGACAGTTTGTTCAGAATAATCATTGAGATCGGATGTTCATACAAGTAATGCATAACAGACATGGTTGAAGCCTGAATCATTGGATAATCAATATCACATTTCTTGTGGGCAAATAATTGGATGAATATAAGGATGGACAAATTGTTCAAATGCAGCATAGCACTAAACTGAGAGATACCTGCATGAATGCCATGTCCTGATAAATTATGACAGGAAATGAATAGTTAGGACACTACAAAAAAGGAAGCGATAGCTTAATAATGGTTATACACAAATAGTTTTTAATTGTATATTGATAACCATTTCTGCGTAGCTTGGCCCTATACTGTCACCTTTCTTGAAAATCATTTTTAGGAATAATTATTAAACATGTTTGATAATGATATTGTCGTATGTAGAACATTTCTTACATGATATGATGGGAATAAAAAGACAGTTCACAAAAGTGTAAAATAACTGATAGACATGTTATATCTTATTCTTGAAGATATATTTGTTCTATTTCTCATGCATTGATAGATTGACAGGTTACCACAATTTACATGATAATAAACAATTTTTGAATGGAGTTGATAAGTCCTTAGATGATTGCTTTTGATTACGATGGCTTTGCGGATGTCTTGAAGTTTGTAGATATTCTGTTTTCAATGATCAAACTTTTATTTGGCAATGTTTCCTACTTAAAACAGTTTGTCTGGGATGACCTTACATGCACAGGGTCTGAGATGACCTCTCGTGTAGAGTTTGTGTCTGAGATTCCCTCCATGTGCAGTAAGTAGCTGGGACACCCCTTTCTGTAGATTTTCTTTGGGGAATACCTGCTTGTTTGAGAGAGGTATCTGGGATAGTTTAGGTAGATGGAAAGCCCCCAAAAAGAACAGTTACTCAGGATGTCAGAGGTTGACTGGGACACCCTTGTGTGACCTCAGCAGGTACCTGGGATGCATCTGGCACAGCCTTGGTACCTAGGAAGCCCAATTATAAATAGTTGGTATCTGAGATTCCCTCTTGTGTAGGTTTGATATTTGGGCGGGACTTTTGCTGAGTGCAGGTAGTACCTCTCATATTGGGTTAAGTGACTAGGATGTAGTCTTGTGCAAACATTGCTTATGTGATAACTTTCTACATTAAACACATTGTCATTCAGCATCTGTAGATACACAAAGGAAGAGCCGTTGGAGAGAAAGATGCTTTATTACAATTAAGAACTTTGTGGTTCTTTGTGTTGAGTATTTTAGTGATAAGACCATGATAATGCCATCCTTTTAACAATCCCGTGACTATCCTATTAAAAAAAAGGAAGATACAGAGAGCAACACAACTGTGTAATACTAGAATCTGTCAATAACAATTTTAAAGTTTGATATGTTTGTTACAGTAATGCATATAACACCAAATACGTTCGTAAATATCAATATCTAGTATTATACGAATTACTTGGAACCTCTTTGTCAAATAACAATTGAAAAACAGTTTGATATGTTTTGTTATAATAGTTCTCCAAGATAACATCTAATAATTATAGAAATATGAATAGTATTATAAGAATGACTTAAGACCTCTTAATCAAATATTTGTATTATTAAAATTAATATCCAATATTGTGTGAGAGCTATTTTTTGTTGAAGTCAGTGGGGGTCAAACACATTGGTGGTCTTTCATTTATGAATAAAATGCGTGTGATTAGGAGCCCTGCTTCTCTTTACACATTTAACATATATCTATAAATACTGGTGTTTAGAATATATCTCCCAGATAAAGTGACTGAAAAGAGCAAGTTGCTGAAAACATTTCACTACTCTTTAAATGCTGAATTAGTTTATACCTCTATTGAAATACATAGCTTGTAAAAATAATAGCTTGTTTTTAGATAATATTTATTGGTGAAATAAAATATATGAAGTACAATTGAGAATATATTTCTAAAATGTGTTCATTTCACATGGGATTCTTGTGCAGTGGTCAACAGCAGGCTGGTCCTTTATGATAAGATTAGATCCAGTGTGAATCCAGCATCGAGCATTCTTGTTGGGTGGATTGTTGCGATCCCAATCAATGGCTACACAGTCTGGAGTTTCACGACAGAGATCAGCACAGGCAGTTTTGGTGTCATATCCATAGTAAGGCACAGAACCAGCAGCATTGTGTTCAACTTTGCACTCGAAGTTGCTCATGCAAGCTGAAAAAGGTATGCAATTGATTACAATGATCAACAATGAGAAGTTTGTTTTTATTCAAATAGGCTCTTTGAGAGTTTCTTTCAATTATCACTTAAGTGTAGTCAAAGCATTCATATGCATGATTTATCTCTTGACAGGTATACATATTATATGGATCAAATACATGAATTAAGGCTCATGAGCATAAGCAAAATAGATAAGGCGGTTACCAGGTGTACAGACAGGATCTGCCTTGCTGTAGTGGTCTGTTCCGGGCTGAGCCTTCAACTGTAGGGATGCATCTGTGTGAATCCAGCAACGGGTGTTCATGTAGGGAACCTCACGCTTATTGAAATCAAATGCTAGACAATCAGCAGTCTTACGGCATAGGTCAGCACACTCCTCTACAGTGGCATATTCTGGATGGCCTGTGGCACCTTCCGCATTTTGATCAATCAAATGGTCAAAAGGGGTGGAACATACTGCAAGACACATTGAAATTGATCCACCAAAATTAGCATGTTTTATTACTATGGGGTAGGACCCCTCTTCCTTTGTATTTTGCTGACATGTTAACTAAAAATACATTTGAAACAGAGAAAGTCTTGTAATTTTTACAGCACTGACCTCCATTTGCTGAGCATGGTCCTTTGCTGTAATGGTCAATGCCTGAAAAGTCCTTGAGAGAAAGGTCAGCATCTGTGTGGATCCAGCAACGTGTATCCTTATTAGGAGGATCTCGCTTATCAAAATCAAAACCTACACATTCAGGTAGAGTTTGGCAAAGCTCAGCACATCTATCAACGGTTGCGAGTTCTTGGACAGGGTAGGCTCCAGCAGCGTTGTGATCAGACTGTGCAGAATACTGGCCCATGCAAACTTCAATGAAGAAAATTAAGATATCAAATAATTTCCTCAAATGTAACATCAAGAAATTTACTCAATGAGTTACAAATTCACAGAGGGATTCTTACCAGTGTTAAGTGGGCAAGGCATCCTTGTGTGATGATCAATTCCAGGCAGTTTCTTAACGTTAATGTTAGCATCAGTATGAATCCAGCAACGTGCATTCTTGTTTGGGGGATCTCTCTTGTCATAGTCAAAAGCAAGGCATCCTGGAGTCTGAAGGCAGAGGTCAGAGCATCCTGCCACAGTGGTGATTTCAGAAACAAGGTAGGCTCCAGCTGCATTGTGGTCAGCAGTGGCAACAAAGTCATCAATGCATCCTGCAGCATAATTAATCAGTTTGATTCATAATGTGGAGGCATGTATTTTTTTTTGTAATTTCTCATTTCCTAGTGAGTAATATACAGAATATATATGACAAAACAAACAAGTAAAAGATATTACCAGCTGTGCAAACAAGAGCTCCTTTGGTATAGTGGTCTGTTCCGGGCTGAACCTTCATCTTCAGGGATGCATCTGTGTGAATCCAGCAACGGCTGTTCATGTAGGGAACCTCAAGCTTATTGAAATCAAAAGCCAAGCAGTCAGCATCCTTACGGCAGAGGTTAGCACACTCCTCAACAGTGCTGTACTCTGGGTAGGGAGTGGCACCCTCAGCATTATGGTCAACAAAATGATCGAATGGTGTGGAACATGCTGCAAAAGATAATTATGCATTGACCAACATTAAAATTTACTAGTCTTGTCAATTTAGTTTAGACATGCACAGGAGTACATTTTGGGTTTGTCCTTCCTATTTACACAGCACTGACCTCCATTAAAAGTGCATGGTCCCTTGGTGTAGTGGTCAACGCCTGGTAAGTCTTTCACAAAAGGGTCAGCACCAGTGTGAATCCAGCAACGTGAGTCCTTGTTGGGTGTATCTCTCCTGTCATAATCAAAGCCCGTACATTCTTCATCACTTTGACAAAGTTCAGCACATGCAGTCACTGTGGTGATCTCCTTTACCAGGTAGGCTCCTGCAGCATTATGCTCCTTCTGGACAGAATACTCGGAGAAACATCCTTGAATAAATATTGTAGTTTAATTAGTTTCATTTCCTTGTGCTCTGGAACGGTTTTGAGATTTGAAAACAACAGAAATTTACCTGGTCCGTAAGTGCATGGAATTCTTGTACAGTGATTCACGCCAGGAAGGTCCTTGACAAATAGATCAGTTCCCTCATGGATCCAGCAGTTTGCTCCCTTGTTTGGAGGATCTCTGTGGTCCCAATCAATTGCCACACATTTGGGGTTATTGCTGCAAACAGCAGAGCATTCTTCATAGGTATCATACCCATAATATGGAATGGCACCAGCAGCATTGTGCTCCATCTTGCACTCATATTCCTCTTCACATGCTGTAAAATAGAGATCCATGATATATCTAATATTTGCGATATAATTGTTAGCAAGCTGAGAGTCAGGTGCTGAAAAGATAATACTTTACCAGAGTAGCAAGACATGGGACCCTTGGTATAATGGTCTACATGTGGCTGCTCTTTGACTTGAAGGCTTGGGTTGGTGTGAATCCAACAATGGGCACCCTTATATGGCTCATCCTTCTTGTCAAAATCAAAAGCCAGACAGTCAGCAGAAGCCTGACAGAGATCAGCACATCCAGCTACGGTCTCAATATCATGAAATGGAGAAGCTCCCTCTGCATTGTGCTCATACTGGGCACTGAAGCTCACAGAACACCTGGAACCTTTGCCTGAGGGCAGGATACTGGCCTGAAATGAAAGTTCAAGTACATTAACAGGGTTGCTTTCAGAGGTTTACATCAATCAAATATTCAAAGTATTGAATTCTTTGATTTTAATTAATCGCCAAAGCAAAAGAATCTACCCGTGCACAGGCCAGTGCCACCAACAAAAGAGCAACTGAATTCTTCATGATGAGTCCTCAAATGATTGAAAGACTATGACATAGCCCAGTGCCCTATTCCTTTTATACTCCATTGTATTAACACAGATGAAACTATTATGTAACCTTTATCAGACAGTTTGTTCAGAATAATCATTGAGATCGGATGTTCATACAAGTAATGCATAACAGACATGGTTGAAGCCTGAATCATTGGATAATCAATATCACATTTCTTGTGGGCAAATAATTGGATGAATATAAGGATGGACAAATTGTTCAAATGCAGCATAGCACTAAACTGAGAGATACCTGCATGAATGCCATGTCCTGATAAATTATGACAGGAAATGAATAGTTAGGACACTACAAAAAAGGAAGCGATAGCTTAATAATGGTTATACACAAATAGTTTTTAATTGTATATTGATAACCATTTCTGCGTAGCTTGGCCCTATACTGTCACCTTTCTTGAAAATCATTTTTAGGAATAATTATTAAACATGTTTGATAATGATATTGTCGTATGTAGAACATTTCTTACATGATATGGTGGGAATAAAAAGACAGTTCACAAAAGTGTAAAATAACTGATAGACATGTTATATCTTATTCTTGAAGATATATTTGTTCTATTTCTCATGCATTGATAGATTGACAGGTTACCACAATTTACATGATAATAAACAATTTTTGAATGGAGTTGATAAGTCCTTAGATGATTGCTTTTGATTACGATGGCTTTGCGGATGTCTTGAAGTTTGTAGATATTCTGTTTTCAATGATCAAACTTTTATTTGGCAATGTTTCCTACTTAAAACAGTTTGTCTGGGATGACCTTACATGCACAGGGTCTGAGATGACCTCTCGTGTAGAGTTTGTGTCTGAGATTCCCTCCATGTGCAGTAAGTAGCTGGGACACCCCTTTCTGTAGATTTTCTTTGGGGAATACCTGCTTGTTTGAGAGAGGTATCTGGGATAATTTAGGTAGATGGAAAGCCCCCAAAAAGAACAGTTACTCAGGATGTCAGAGGTTGACTGGGACACCCTTGTGTGACCTCAGCAGGTACCTGGGATGCATCTGGCACAGCCTTGGTACCTAGGAAGCCCAATTATAAATAGTTGGTATCTGAGATTCCCTCTTATGTAGGTTTGATATTTGGGCGGGACTTTTGCTGAGTGCAGGTAGTACCTCTCATATTGGGTTAAGTGACTAGGATGTAGTCTTGTGCAAACATTGCTTATGTGATAACTTTCTACATTAAACACATTGTCATTCAGCATCTGTAGATACACAAAGGAAGAGCCGTTGGAGAGAAAGATGCTTTATTACAATTAAGAACTTTGTGGTTCTTTGTGTTGAGTATTTTAGTGATAAGACCATGATAATGCCATCCTTTTAACAATCCCGTGACTATCCTATTAAAAAAAAGGAAGATACAGAGAGCAACACAACTGTGTAATACTAGAATCTGTCAATAACAATTTTAAAGTTTGATATGTTTGTTACAGTAATGCATATAACACCAAATACGTTCGTAAATATCAATATCTAGTATTATACGAATTACTTGGAACCTCTTTGTCAAATAACAATTGAAAAACAGTTTGATATGTTTTGTTATAATAGTTCTCCAAGATAACATCTAATAATTATAGAAATATGAATAGTATTATAAGAATGACTTAAGACCTCTTAATCAAATATTTGTATTATTAAAATTAATATCCAATATTGTGTGAGAGCTATTTTTTGTTGAAGTCAGTGGGGGTCAAACACATTGGTGGTCTTTCATTTATGAATAAAATGCGTGTGATTAGGAGCCCTGCTTCTCTTTACACATTTAACATATATCTATAAATACTGGTGTTTAGAATATATCTCCCAGATAAAGTGACTGAAAAGAGCAAGTTGCTGAAAACATTTCACTACTCTTTAAATGCTGAATTAGTTTATACCTCTATTGAAATACATAGCTTGTAAAAATAATAGCTTGTTTTTAGATAATATTTATTGGTGAAATAAAATATATGAAGTACAATTGAGAATATATTTCTAAAATGTGTTCATTTCACATGGGATTCTTGTGCAGTGGTCAACAGCAGGCTGGTCCTTTATGATAAGATTAGATCCAGTGTGAATCCAGCATCGAGCATTCTTGTTGGGTGGATTGTTGCGATCCCAATCAATGGCTACACAGTCTGGAGTTTCACGACAGAGATCAGCACAGGCAGTTTTGGTGTCATATCCATAGTAAGGCACAGAACCAGCAGCATTGTGTTCAACTTTGCACTCGAAGTTGCTCATGCAAGCTGAAAAAGGTATGCAATTGATTACAATGATCAACAATGAGAAGTTTGTTTTTATTCAAATAGGCTCTTTGAGAGTTTCTTTCAATTATCACTTAAGTGTAGTCAAAGCATTCATATGCATGATTTATCTCTTGACAGGTATACATATTATATGGATCAAATACATGAATTAAGGCTCATGAGCATAAGCAAAATAGATAAGGCGGTTACCAGGTGTACAGACAGGATCTGCCTTGCTGTAGTGGTCTGTTCCGGGCTGAGCCTTCAACTGTAGGGATGCATCTGTGTGAATCCAGCAACGGGTGTTCATGTAGGGAACCTCACGCTTATTGAAATCAAATGCTAGACAATCAGCAGTCTTACGGCATAGGTCAGCACACTCCTCTACAGTGGCATATTCTGGATGGCCTGTGGCACCTTCCGCATTTTGATCAATCAAATGGTCAAAAGGGGTGGAACATACTGCAAGACACATTGAAATTGATCCACCAAAATTAGCATGTTTTATTACTATGGGGTAGGACCCCTCTTCCTTTGTATTTTGCTGACATGTTAACTAAAAATACATTTGAAACAGAGAAAGTCTTGTAATTTTTACAGCACTGACCTCCATTTGCTGAGCATGGTCCTTTGCTGTAATGGTCAATGCCTGAAAAGTCCTTGAGAGAAAGGTCAGCATCTGTGTGGATCCAGCAACGTGTATCCTTATTAGGAGGATCTCGCTTATCAAAATCAAAACCTACACATTCAGGTAGAGTTTGGCAAAGCTCAGCACATCTATCAACGGTTGCGAGTTCTTGGACAGGGTAGGCTCCAGCAGCGTTGTGATCAGACTGTGCAGAATACTGGCCCATGCAAACTTCAATGAAGAAAATTAAGATATCAAATAATTTCCTCAAATGTAACATCAAGAAATTTACTCAATGAGTTACAAATTCACAGAGGGATTCTTACCAGTGTTAAGTGGGCAAGGCATCCTTGTGTGATGATCAATTCCAGGCAGTTTCTTAACGTTAATGTTAGCATCAGTATGAATCCAGCAACGTGCATTCTTGTTTGGGGGATCTCTCTTGTCATAGTCAAAAGCAAGGCATCCTGGAGTCTGAAGGCAGAGGTCAGAGCATCCTGCCACAGTGGTGATTTCAGAAACAAGGTAGGCTCCAGCTGCATTGTGGTCAGCAGTGGCAACAAAGTCATCAATGCATCCTGCAGCATAATTAATCAGTTTGATTCATAATGTGGAGGCATGTATTTTTTTTTGTAATTTCTCATTTCCTAGTGAGTAATATACAGAATATATATGACAAAACAAACAAGTAAAAGATATTACCAGCTGTGCAAACAAGAGCTCCTTTGGTATAGTGGTCTGTTCCGGGCTGAACCTTCATCTTCAGGGATGCATCTGTGTGAATCCAGCAACGGCTGTTCATGTAGGGAACCTCAAGCTTATTGAAATCAAAAGCCAAGCAGTCAGCATCCTTACGGCAGAGGTTAGCACACTCCTCAACAGTGCTGTACTCTGGGTAGGGAGTGGCACCCTCAGCATTATGGTCAACAAAATGATCGAATGGTGTGGAACATGCTGCAAAAGATAATTATGCATTGACCAACATTAAAATTTACTAGTCTTGTCAATTTAGTTTAGACATGCACAGGAGTACATTTTGGGTTTGTCCTTCCTATTTACACAGCACTGACCTCCATTAAAAGTGCATGGTCCCTTGGTGTAGTGGTCAACGCCTGGTAAGTCTTTCACAAAAGGGTCAGCACCAGTGTGAATCCAGCAACGTGAGTCCTTGTTGGGTGTATCTCTCCTGTCATAATCAAAGCCCGTACATTCTTCATCACTTTGACAAAGTTCAGCACATGCAGTCACTGTGGTGATCTCCTTTACCAGGTAGGCTCCTGCAGCATTATGCTCCTTCTGGACAGAATACTCGGAGAAACATCCTTGAATAAATATTGTAGTTTAATTAGTTTCATTTCCTTGTGCTCTGGAACGGTTTTGAGATTTGAAAACAACAGAAATTTACCTGGTCCGTAAGTGCATGGAATTCTTGTACAGTGATTCACGCCAGGAAGGTCCTTGACAAATAGATCAGTTCCCTCATGGATCCAGCAGTTTGCTCCCTTGTTTGGAGGATCTCTGTGGTCCCAATCAATTGCCACACATTTGGGGTTATTGCTGCAAACAGCAGAGCATTCTTCATAGGTATCATACCCATAATATGGAATGGCACCAGCAGCATTGTGCTCCATCTTGCACTCATATTCCTCTTCACATGCTGTAAAATAGAGATCCATGATATATCTAATATTTGCGATATAATTGTTAGCAAGCTGAGAGTCAGGTGCTGAAAAGATAATACTTTACCAGAGTAGCAAGACATGGGACCCTTGGTATAATGGTCTACATGTGGCTGCTCTTTGACTTGAAGGCTTGGGTTGGTGTGAATCCAACAATGGGCACCCTTATATGGCTCATCCTTCTTGTCAAAATCAAAAGCCAGACAGTCAGCAGAAGCCCGACAGAGATCAGCACATCCAGCTACGGTCTCAATATCATGAAATGGAGAAGCTCCCTCTGCATTGTGCTCATACTGGGCACTGAAGCTCACAGAACACCTGGAACCTTTGCCTGAGGGCAGGATACTGGCCTGAAATGAAAGTTCAAGTACATTAACAGGGTTGCTTTCAGAGGTTTACATCAATCAAATATTCAAAGTATTGAATTCTTTGATTTTAATTAATCGCCAAAGCAAAAGAATCTACCCGTGCACAGGCCAGTGCCACCAACAAAAGAGCAACTGAATTCTTCATGATGAGTCCTCAAATGATTGAAAGACTATGACATAGCCCAGTGCCCTATTCCTTTTATACTCCATTGTATTAACACAGATGAAACTATTATGTAACCTTTATCAGACAGTTTGTTCAGAATAATCATTGAGATCGGATGTTCATACAAGTAATGCATAACAGACATGGTTGAAGCCTGAATCATTGGATAATCAATATCACATTTCTTGTGGGCAAATAATTGGATGAATATAAGGATGGACAAATTGTTCAAATGCAGCATAGCACTAAACTGAGAGATACCTGCATGAATGCCATGTCCTGATAAATTATGACAGGAAATGAATAGTTAGGACACTACAAAAAAGGAAGCGATAGCTTAATAATGGTTATACACAAATAGTTTTTAATTGTATATTGATAACCATTTCTGCGTAGCTTGGCCCTATACTGTCACCTTTCTTGAAAATCATTTTTAGGAATAATTATTAAACATGTTTGATAATGATATTGTCGTATGTAGAACATTTCTTACATGATATGGTGGGAATAAAAAGACAGTTCACAAAAGTGTAAAATAACTGATAGACATGTTATATCTTATTCTTGAAGATATATTTGTTCTATTTCTCATGCATTGATAGATTGACAGGTTACCACAATTTACATGATAATAAACAATTTTTGAATGGAGTTGATAAGTCCTTAGATGATTGCTTTTGATTACGATGGCTTTGCGGATGTCTTGAAGTTTGTAGATATTCTGTTTTCAATGATCAAACTTTTATTTGGCAATGTTTCCTACTTAAAACAGTTTGTCTGGGATGACCTTACATGCACAGGGTCTGAGATGACCTCTCGTGTAGAGTTTGTGTCTGAGATTCCCTCCATGTGCAGTAAGTAGCTGGGACACCCCTTTCTGTAGATTTTCTTTGGGGAATACCTGCTTGTTTGAGAGAGGTATCTGGGATAATTTAGGTAGATGGAAAGCCCCCAAAAAGAACAGTTACTCAGGATGTCAGAGGTTGACTGGGACACCCTTGTGTGACCTCAGCAGGTACCTGGGATGCATCTGGCACAGCCTTGGTACCTAGGAAGCCCAATTATAAATAGTTGGTATCTGAGATTCCCTCTTATGTAGGTTTGATATTTGGGCGGGACTTTTGCTGAGTGCAGGTAGTACCTCTCATATTGGGTTAAGTGACTAGGATGTAGTCTTGTGCAAACATTGCTTATGTGATAACTTTCTACATTAAACACATTGTCATTCAGCATCTGTAGATACACAAAGGAAGAGCCGTTGGAGAGAAAGATGCTTTATTACAATTAAGAACTTTGTGGTTCTTTGTGTTGAGTATTTTAGTGATAAGACCATGATAATGCCATCCTTTTAACAATCCCGTGACTATCCTATTAAAAAAAAGGAAGATACAGAGAGCAACACAACTGTGTAATACTAGAATCTGTCAATAACAATTTTAAAGTTTGATATGTTTGTTACAGTAATGCATATAACACCAAATACGTTCGTAAATATCAATATCTAGTATTATACGAATTACTTGGAACCTCTTTGTCAAATAACAATTGAAAAACAGTTTGATATGTTTTGTTATAATAGTTCTCCAAGATAACATCTAATAATTATAGAAATATGAATAGTATTATAAGAATGACTTAAGACCTCTTAATCAAATATTTGTATTATTAAAATTAATATCCAATATTGTGTGAGAGCTATTTTTTGTTGAAGTCAGTGGGGGTCAAACACATTGGTGGTCTTTCATTTATGAATAAAATGCGTGTGATTAGGAGCCCTGCTTCTCTTTACACATTTAACATATATCTATAAATACTGGTCTTTAGAATATATCTCCCAGATAAAGTGACTGAAAAGAGCAAGTTGCTGAAAACATTTCACTACTCTTTAAATGCTGAATTAGTTTATACCTCTATTGAAATACATAGCTTGTAAAAATAATAGCTTGTTTTTAGATAATATTTATTGGTGAAATAAAATATATGAAGTACAATTGAGAATATATTTCTAAAATGTGTTCATTTCACATGGGATTCTTGTGCAGTGGTCAACAGCAGGCTGGTCCTTTATGATAAGATTAGATCCAGTGTGAATCCAGCATCGAGCATTCTTGTTGGGTGGATTGTTGCGATCCCAATCAATGGCTACACAGTCTGGAGTTTCACGACAGAGATCAGCACAGGCAGTTTTGGTGTCATATCCATAGTAAGGCACAGAACCAGCAGCATTGTGTTCAACTTTGCACTCGAAGTTGCTCATGCAAGCTGAAAAAGGTATGCAATTGATTACAATGATCAACAATGAGAAGTTTGTTTTTATTCAAATAGGCTCTTTGAGAGTTTCTTTCAATTATCACTTAAGTGTAGTCAAAGCATTCATATGCATGATTTATCTCTTGACAGGTATACATATTATATGGATCAAATACATGAATTAAGGCTCATGAGCATAAGCAAAATAGATAAGGCGGTTACCAGGTGTACAGACAGGATCTGCCTTGCTGTAGTGGTCTGTTCCGGGCTGAGCCTTCAACTGTAGGGATGCATCTGTGTGAATCCAGCAACGGGTGTTCATGTAGGGAACCTCACGCTTATTGAAATCAAATGCTAGACAATCAGCAGTCTTACGGCATAGGTCAGCACACTCCTCTACAGTGGCATATTCTGGATGGCCTGTGGCACCTTCCGCATTTTGATCAATCAAATGGTCAAAAGGGGTGGAACATACTGCAAGACACATTGAAATTGATCCACCAAAATTAGCATGTTTTATTACTATGGGGTAGGACCCCTCTTCCTTTGTATTTTGCTGACATGTTAACTAAAAATACATTTGAAACAGAGAAAGTCTTGTAATTTTTACAGCACTGACCTCCATTTGCTGAGCATGGTCCTTTGCTGTAATGGTCAATGCCTGAAAAGTCCTTGAGAGAAAGGTCAGCATCGGTGTGGATCCAGCAACGTGTATCCTTATTAGGAGGATCTCGCTTATCAAAATCAAAACCTACACATTCAGGTAGAGTTTGGCAAAGCTCAGCACATCTATCAACGGTTGCGAGTTCTTGGACAGGGTAGGCTCCAGCAGCGTTGTGATCAGACTGTGCAGAATACTGGCCCATGCAAACTTCAATGAAGAAAATTAAGATATCAAATAATTTCCTCAAATGTAACATCAAGAAATTTACTCAATGAGTTACAAATTCACAGAGGGATTCTTACCAGTGTTAAGTGGGCAAGGCATCCTTGTGTGATGATCAATTCCAGGCAGTTTCTTAACGTTAATGTTAGCATCAGTATGAATCCAGCAACGTGCATTCTTGTTTGGGGGATCTCTCTTGTCATAGTCAAAAGCAAGGCATCCTGGAGTCTGAAGGCAGAGGTCAGAGCATCCTGCCACAGTGGTGATTTCAGAAACAAGGTAGGCTCCAGCTGCATTGTGGTCAGCAGTGGCAACAAAGTCATCAATGCATCCTGCAGCATAATTAATCAGTTTGATTCATAATGTGGAGGCATGTATTTTTTTTTGTAATTTCTCATTTCCTAGTGAGTAATATACAGAATATATATGACAAAACAAACAAGTAAAAGATATTACCAGCTGTGCAAACAAGAGCTCCTTTGGTATAGTGGTCTGTTCCGGGCTGAACCTTCATCTTCAGGGATGCATCTGTGTGAATCCAGCAACGGCTGTTCATGTAGGGAACCTCAAGCTTATTGAAATCAAAAGCCAAGCAGTCAGCATCCTTACGGCAGAGGTTAGCACACTCCTCAACAGTGCTGTACTCTGGGTAGGGAGTGGCACCCTCAGCATTATGGTCAACAAAATGATCGAATGGTGTGGAACATGCTGCAAAAGATAATTATGCATTGACCAACATTAAAATTTACTAGTCTTGTCAATTTAGTTTAGACATGCACAGGAGTACATTTTGGGTTTGTCCTTCCTATTTACACAGCACTGACCTCCATTAAAAGTGCATGGTCCCTTGGTGTAGTGGTCAACGCCTGGTAAGTCTTTCACAAAAGGGTCAGCACCAGTGTGAATCCAGCAACGTGAGTCCTTGTTGGGTGTATCTCTCCTGTCATAATCAAAGCCCGTACATTCTTCATCACTTTGACAAAGTTCAGCACATGCAGTCACTGTGGTGATCTCCTTTACCAGGTAGGCTCCTGCAGCATTATGCTCCTTCTGGACAGAATACTCGGAGAAACATCCTTGAATAAATATTGTAGTTTAATTAGTTTCATTTCCTTGTGCTCTGGAACGGTTTTGAGATTTGAAAACAACAGAAATTTACCTGGTCCGTAAGTGCATGGAATTCTTGTACAGTGATTCACGCCAGGAAGGTCCTTGACAAATAGATCAGTTCCCTCATGGATCCAGCAGTTTGCTCCCTTGTTTGGAGGATCTCTGTGGTCCCAATCAATTGCCACACATTTGGGGTTATTGCTGCAAACAGCAGAGCATTCTTCATAGGTATCATACCCATAATATGGAATGGCACCAGCAGCATTGTGCTCCATCTTGCACTCATATTCCTCTTCACATGCTGTAAAATAGAGATCCATGATATATCTAATATTTGCGATATAATTGTTAGCAAGCTGAGAGTCAGGTGCTGAAAAGATAATACTTTACCAGAGTAGCAAGACATGGGACCCTTGGTATAATGGTCTACATGTGGCTGCTCTTTGACTTGAAGGCTTGGGTTGGTGTGAATCCAACAATGGGCACCCTTATATGGCTCATCCTTCTTGTCAAAATCAAAAGCCAGACAGTCAGCAGAAGCCCGACAGAGATCAGCACATCCAGCTACGGTCTCAATATCATGAAATGGAGAAGCTCCCTCTGCATTGTGCTCATACTGGGCACTGAAGCTCACAGAACACCTGGAACCTTTGCCTGAGGGCAGGATACTGGCCTGAAATGAAAGTTCAAGTACATTAACAGGGTTGCTTTCAGAGGTTTACATCAATCAAATATTCAAAGTATTGAATTCTTTGATTTTAATTAATCGCCAAAGCAAAAGAATCTACCCGTGCACAGGCCAGTGCCACCAACAAAAGAGCAACTGAATTCTTCATGATGAGTCCTCAAATGATTGAAAGACTATGACATAGCCCAGTGCCCTATTCCTTTTATACTCCATTGTATTAACACAGATGAAACTATTATGTAACCTTTATCAGACAGTTTGTTCAGAATAATCATTGAGATCGGATGTTCATACAAGTAATGCATAACAGACATGGTTGAAGCCTGAATCATTGGATAATCAATATCACATTTCTTGTGGGCAAATAATTGGATGAATATAAGGATGGACAAATTGTTCAAATGCAGCATAGCACTAAACTGAGAGATACCTGCATGAATGCCATGTCCTGATAAATTATGACAGGAAATGAATAGTTAGGACACTACAAAAAAGGAAGCGATAGCTTAATAATGGTTATACACAAATAGTTTTTAATTGTATATTGATAACCATTTCTGCGTAGCTTGGCCCTATACTGTCACCTTTCTTGAAAATCATTTTTAGGAATAATTATTAAACATGTTTGATAATGATATTGTCGTATGTAGAACATTTCTTACATGATATGATGGGAATAAAAAGACAGTTCACAAAAGTGTAAAATAACTGATAGACATGTTATATCTTATTCTTGAAGATATATTTGTTCTATTTCTCATGCATTGATAGATTGACAGGTTACCACAATTTACATGATAATAAACAATTTTTGAATGGAGTTGATAAGTCCTTAGATGATTGCTTTTGATTACGATGGCTTTGCGGATGTCTTGAAGTTTGTAGATATTCTGTTTTCAATGATCAAACTTTTATTTGGCAATGTTTCCTACTTAAAACAGTTTGTCTGGGATGACCTTACATGCACAGGGTCTGAGATGACCTCTCGTGTAGAGTTTGTGTCTGAGATTCCCTCCATGTGCAGTAAGTAGCTGGGACACCCCTTTCTGTAGATTTTCTTTGGGGAATACCTGCTTGTTTGAGAGAGGTATCTGGGATAGTTTAGGTAGATGGAAAGCCCCCAAAAAGAACAGTTACTCAGGATGTCAGAGGTTGACTGGGACACCCTTGTGTGACCTCAGCAGGTACCTGGGATGCATCTGGCACAGCCTTGGTACCTAGGAAGCCCAATTATAAATAGTTGGTATCTGAGATTCCCTCTTGTGTAGGTTTGATATTTGGGCGGGACTTTTGCTGAGTGCAGGTAGTACCTCTCATATTGGGTTAAGTGACTAGGATGTAGTCTTGTGCAAACATTGCTTATGTGATAACTTTCTACATTAAACACATTGTCATTCAGCATCTGTAGATACACAAAGGAAGAGCCGTTGGAGAGAAAGATGCTTTATTACAATTAAGAACTTTGTGGTTCTTTGTGTTGAGTATTTTAGTGATAAGACCATGATAATGCCATCCTTTTAACAATCCCGTGACTATCCTATTAAAAAAAAGGAAGATACAGAGAGCAACACAACTGTGTAATACTAGAATCTGTCAATAACAATTTTAAAGTTTGATATGTTTGTTACAGTAATGCATATAACACCAAATACGTTCGTAAATATCAATATCTAGTATTATACGAATTACTTGGAACCTCTTTGTCAAATAACAATTGAAAAACAGTTTGATATGTTTTGTTATAATAGTTCTCCAAGATAACATCTAATAATTATAGAAATATGAATAGTATTATAAGAATGACTTAAGACCTCTTAATCAAATATTTGTATTATTAAAATTAATATCCAATATTGTGTGAGAGCTATTTTTTGTTGAAGTCAGTGGGGGTCAAACACATTGGTGGTCTTTCATTTATGAATAAAATGCGTGTGATTAGGAGCCCTGCTTCTCTTTACACATTTAACATATATCTATAAATACTGGTGTTTAGAATATATCTCCCAGATAAAGTGACTGAAAAGAGCAAGTTGCTGAAAACATTTCACTACTCTTTAAATGCTGAATTAGTTTATACCTCTATTGAAATACATAGCTTGTAAAAATAATAGCTTGTTTTTAGATAATATTTATTGGTGAAATAAAATATATGAAGTACAATTGAGAATATATTTCTAAAATGTGTTCATTTCACATGGGATTCTTGTGCAGTGGTCAACAGCAGGCTGGTCCTTTATGATAAGATTAGATCCAGTGTGAATCCAGCATCGAGCATTCTTGTTGGGTGGATTGTTGCGATCCCAATCAATGGCTACACAGTCTGGAGTTTCACGACAGAGATCAGCACAGGCAGTTTTGGTGTCATATCCATAGTAAGGCACAGAACCAGCAGCATTGTGTTCAACTTTGCACTCGAAGTTGCTCATGCAAGCTGAAAAAGGTATGCAATTGATTACAATGATCAACAATGAGAAGTTTGTTTTTATTCAAATAGGCTCTTTGAGAGTTTCTTTCAATTATCACTTAAGTGTAGTCAAAGCATTCATATGCATGATTTATCTCTTGACAGGTATACATATTATATGGATCAAATACATGAATTAAGGCTCATGAGCATAAGCAAAATAGATAAGGCGGTTACCAGGTGTACAGACAGGATCTGCCTTGCTGTAGTGGTCTGTTCCGGGCTGAGCCTTCAACTGTAGGGATGCATCTGTGTGAATCCAGCAACGGGTGTTCATGTAGGGAACCTCACGCTTATTGAAATCAAATGCTAGACAATCAGCAGTCTTACGGCATAGGTCAGCACACTCCTCTACAGTGGCATATTCTGGATGGCCTGTGGCACCTTCCGCATTTTGATCAATCAAATGGTCAAAAGGGGTGGAACATACTGCAAGACACATTGAAATTGATCCACCAAAATTAGCATGTTTTATTACTATGGGGTAGGACCCCTCTTCCTTTGTATTTTGCTGACATGTTAACTAAAAATACATTTGAAACAGAGAAAGTCTTGTAATTTTTACAGCACTGACCTCCATTTGCTGAGCATGGTCCTTTGCTGTAATGGTCAATGCCTGAAAAGTCCTTGAGAGAAAGGTCAGCATCGGTGTGGATCCAGCAACGTGTATCCTTATTAGGAGGATCTCGCTTATCAAAATCAAAACCTACACATTCAGGTAGAGTTTGGCAAAGCTCAGCACATCTATCAACGGTTGCGAGTTCTTGGACAGGGTAGGCTCCAGCAGCGTTGTGATCAGACTGTGCAGAATACTGGCCCATGCAAACTTCAATGAAGAAAATTAAGATATCAAATAATTTCCTCAAATGTAACATCAAGAAATTTACTCAATGAGTTACAAATTCACAGAGGGATTCTTACCAGTGTTAAGTGGGCAAGGCATCCTTGTGTGATGATCAATTCCAGGCAGTTTCTTAACGTTAATGTTAGCATCAGTATGAATCCAGCAACGTGCATTCTTGTTTGGGGGATCTCTCTTGTCATAGTCAAAAGCAAGGCATCCTGGAGTCTGAAGGCAGAGGTCAGAGCATCCTGCCACAGTGGTGATTTCAGAAACAAGGTAGGCTCCAGCTGCATTGTGGTCAGCAGTGGCAACAAAGTCATCAATGCATCCTGCAGCATAATTAATCAGTTTGATTCATAATGTGGAGGCATGTATTTTTTTTTGTAATTTCTCATTTCCTAATGAGTAATATACAGAATATATATGACAAAACAAACAAGTAAAAGATATTACCAGCTGTGCAAACAAGAGCTCCTTTGGTATAGTGGTCTGTTCCGGGCTGAACCTTCATCTTCAGGGATGCATCTGTGTGAATCCAGCAACGGCTGTTCATGTAGGGAACCTCAAGCTTATTGAAATCAAAAGCCAAGCAGTCAGCATCCTTACGGCAGAGGTTAGCACACTCCTCAACAGTGCTGTACTCTGGGTAGGGAGTGGCACCCTCAGCATTATGGTCAACAAAATGATCGAATGGTGTGGAACATGCTGCAAAAGATAATTATGCATTGACCAACATTAAAATTTACTAGTCTTGTCAATTTAGTTTAGACATGCACAGGAGTACATTTTGGGTTTGTCCTTCCTATTTACACAGCACTGACCTCCATTAAAAGTGCATGGTCCCTTGGTGTAGTGGTCAACGCCTGGTAAGTCTTTCACAAAAGGGTCAGCACCAGTGTGAATCCAGCAACGTGAGTCCTTGTTGGGTGTATCTCTCCTGTCATAATCAAAGCCCGTACATTCTTCATCACTTTGACAAAGTTCAGCACATGCAGTCACTGTGGTGATCTCCTTTACCAGGTAGGCTCCTGCAGCATTATGCTCCTTCTGGACAGAATACTCGGAGAAACATCCTTGAATAAATATTGTAGTTTAATTAGTTTCATTTCCTTGTGCTCTGGAACGGTTTTGAGATTTGAAAACAACAGAAATTTACCTGGTCCGTAAGTGCATGGAATTCTTGTACAGTGATTCACGCCAGGAAGGTCCTTGACAAATAGATCAGTTCCCTCATGGATCCAGCAGTTTGCTCCCTTGTTTGGAGGATCTCTGTGGTCCCAATCAATTGCCACACATTTGGGGTTATTGCTGCAAACAGCAGAGCATTCTTCATAGGTATCATACCCATAATATGGAATGGCACCAGCAGCATTGTGCTCCATCTTGCACTCATATTCCTCTTCACATGCTGTAAAATAGAGATCCATGATATATCTAATATTTGCGATATAATTGTTAGCAAGCTGAGAGTCAGGTGCTGAAAAGATAATACTTTACCAGAGTAGCAAGACATGGGACCCTTGGTATAATGGTCTACATGTGGCTGCTCTTTGACTTGAAGGCTTGGGTTGGTGTGAATCCAACAATGGGCACCCTTATATGGCTCATCCTTCTTGTCAAAATCAAAAGCCAGACAGTCAGCAGAAGCCCGACAGAGATCAGCACATCCAGCTACGGTCTCAATATCATGAAATGGAGAAGCTCCCTCTGCATTGTGCTCATACTGGGCACTGAAGCTCACAGAACACCTGGAACCTTTGCCTGAGGGCAGGATACTGGCCTGAAATGAAAGTTCAAGTACATTAACAGGGTTGCTTTCAGAGGTTTACATCAATCAAATATTCAAAGTATTGAATTCTTTGATTTTAATTAATCGCCAAAGCAAAAGAATCTACCCGTGCACAGGCCAGTGCCACCAACAAAAGAGCAACTGAATTCTTCATGATGAGTCCTCAAATGATTGAAAGACTATGACATAGCCCAGTGCCCTATTCCTTTTATACTCCATTGTATTAACACAGATGAAACTATTATGTAACCTTTATCAGACAGTTTGTTCAGAATAATCATTGAGATCGGATGTTCATACAAGTAATGCATAACAGACATGGTTGAAGCCTGAATCATTGGATAATCAATATCACATTTCTTGTGGGCAAATAATTGGATGAATATAAGGATGGACAAATTGTTCAAATGCAGCATAGCACTAAACTGAGAGATACCTGCATGAATGCCATGTCCTGATAAATTATGACAGGAAATGAATAGTTAGGACACTACAAAAAAGGAAGCGATAGCTTAATAATGGTTATACACAAATAGTTTTTAATTGTATATTGATAACCATTTCTGCGTAGCTTGGCCCTATACTGTCACCTTTCTTGAAAATCATTTTTAGGAATAATTATTAAACATGTTTGATAATGATATTGTCGTATGTAGAACATTTCTTACATGATATGATGGGAATAAAAAGACAGTTCACAAAAGTGTAAAATAACTGATAGACATGTTATATCTTATTCTTGAAGATATATTTGTTCTATTTCTCATGCATTGATAGATTGACAGGTTACCACAATTTACATGATAATAAACAATTTTTGAATGGAGTTGATAAGTCCTTAGATGATTGCTTTTGATTACGATGGCTTTGCGGATGTCTTGAAGTTTGTAGATATTCTGTTTTCAATGATCAAACTTTTATTTGGCAATGTTTCCTACTTAAAACAGTTTGTCTGGGATGACCTTACATGCACAGGGTCTGAGATGACCTCTCGTGTAGAGTTTGTGTCTGAGATTCCCTCCATGTGCAGTAAGTAGCTGGGACACCCCTTTCTGTAGATTTTCTTTGGGGAATACCTGCTTGTTTGAGAGAGGTATCTGGGATAGTTTAGGTAGATGGAAAGCCCCCAAAAAGAACAGTTACTCAGGATGTCAGAGGTTGACTGGGACACCCTTGTGTGACCTCAGCAGGTACCTGGGATGCATCTGGCACAGCCTTGGTACCTAGGAAGCCCAATTATAAATAGTTGGTATCTGAGATTCCCTCTTGTGTAGGTTTGATATTTGGGCGGGACTTTTGCTGAGTGCAGGTAGTACCTCTCATATTGGGTTAAGTGACTAGGATGTAGTCTTGTGCAAACATTGCTTATGTGATAACTTTCTACATTAAACACATTGTCATTCAGCATCTGTAGATACACAAAGGAAGAGCCGTTGGAGAGAAAGATGCTTTATTACAATTAAGAACTTTGTGGTTCTTTGTGTTGAGTATTTTAGTGATAAGACCATGATAATGCCATCCTTTTAACAATCCCGTGACTATCCTATTAAAAAAAAGGAAGATACAGAGAGCAACACAACTGTGTAATACTAGAATCTGTCAATAACAATTTTAAAGTTTGATATGTTTGTTACAGTAATGCATATAACACCAAATACGTTCGTAAATATCAATATCTAGTATTATACGAATTACTTGGAACCTCTTTGTCAAATAACAATTGAAAAACAGTTTGATATGTTTTGTTATAATAGTTCTCCAAGATAACATCTAATAATTATAGAAATATGAATAGTATTATAAGAATGACTTAAGACCTCTTAATCAAATATTTGTATTATTAAAATTAATATCCAATATTGTGTGAGAGCTATTTTTTGTTGAAGTCAGTGGGGGTCAAACACATTGGTGGTCTTTCATTTATGAATAAAATGCATGTGATTAGGAGCCCTGCTTCTCTTTACACATTTAACATATATTTATAAATACTGGTCTTTAGAATATATCTCCCAGATAAAGTGACTGAAAAGAGCAAGTTGCTGAAAACATTTCACTACTCTTTAAATGCTGAATTAGTTTATACCTCTATTGAAATACATAGCTTGTAAAAATAATAGCTTGTTTTTAGATAATATTTATTGGTGAAATAAAATATATGAAGTACAATTGAGAATATATTTCTAAAATGTGTTCATTTCACATGGGATTCTTGTGCAGTGGTCAACAGCAGGCTGGTCCTTTATGATAAGATTAGATCCAGTGTGAATCCAGCATCGAGCATTCTTGTTGGGTGGATTGTTGCGATCCCAATCAATGGCTACACAGTCTGGAGTTTCACGACAGAGATCAGCACAGGCAGTTTTGGTGTCATATCCATAGTAAGGCACAGAACCAGCAGCATTGTGTTCAACTTTGCACTCGAAGTTGCTCATGCAAGCTGAAAAAGGTATGCAATTGATTACAATGATCAACAATGAGAAGTTTGTTTTTATTCAAATAGGCTCTTTGAGAGTTTCTTTCAATTATCACTTAAGTGTAGTCAAAGCATTCATATGCATGATTTATCTCTTGACAGGTATACATATTATATGGATCAAATACATGAATTAAGGCTCATGAGCATAAGCAAAATAGATAAGGCGGTTACCAGGTGTACAGACAGGATCTGCCTTGCTGTAGTGGTCTGTTCCGGGCTGAGCCTTCAACTGTAGGGATGCATCTGTGTGAATCCAGCAACGGGTGTTCATGTAGGGAACCTCACGCTTATTGAAATCAAATGCTAGACAATCAGCAGTCTTACGGCATAGGTCAGCACACTCCTCTACAGTGGCATATTCTGGATGGCCTGTGGCACCTTCCGCATTTTGATCAATCAAATGGTCAAAAGGGGTGGAACATACTGCAAGACACATTGAAATTGATCCACCAAAATTAGCATGTTTTATTACTATGGGGTAGGACCCCTCTTCCTTTGTATTTTGCTGACATGTTAACTAAAAATACATTTGAAACAGAGAAAGTCTTGTAATTTTTACAGCACTGACCTCCATTTGCTGAGCATGGTCCTTTGCTGTAATGGTCAATGCCTGAAAAGTCCTTGAGAGAAAGGTCAGCATCGGTGTGGATCCAGCAACGTGTATCCTTATTAGGAGGATCTCGCTTATCAAAATCAAAACCTACACATTCAGGTAGAGTTTGGCAAAGCTCAGCACATCTATCAACGGTTGCGAGTTCTTGGACAGGGTAGGCTCCAGCAGCGTTGTGATCAGACTGTGCAGAATACTGGCCCATGCAAACTTCAATGAAGAAAATTAAGATATCAAATAATTTCCTCAAATGTAACATCAAGAAATTTACTCAATGAGTTACAAATTCACAGAGGGATTCTTACCAGTGTTAAGTGGGCAAGGCATCCTTGTGTGATGATCAATTCCAGGCAGTTTCTTAACGTTAATGTTAGCATCAGTATGAATCCAGCAACGTGCATTCTTGTTTGGGGGATCTCTCTTGTCATAGTCAAAAGCAAGGCATCCTGGAGTCTGAAGGCAGAGGTCAGAGCATCCTGCCACAGTGGTGATTTCAGAAACAAGGTAGGCTCCAGCTGCATTGTGGTCAGCAGTGGCAACAAAGTCATCAATGCATCCTGCAGCATAATTAATCAGTTTGATTCATAATGTGGAGGCATGTATTTTTTTTTGTAATTTCTCATTTCCTAATGAGTAATATACAGAATATATATGACAAAACAAACAAGTAAAAGATATTACCAGCTGTGCAAACAAGAGCTCCTTTGGTATAGTGGTCTGTTCCGGGCTGAACCTTCATCTTCAGGGATGCATCTGTGTGAATCCAGCAACGGCTGTTCATGTAGGGAACCTCAAGCTTATTGAAATCAAAAGCCAAGCAGTCAGCATCCTTACGGCAGAGGTTAGCACACTCCTCAACAGTGCTGTACTCTGGGTAGGGAGTGGCACCCTCAGCATTATGGTCAACAAAATGATCGAATGGTGTGGAACATGCTGCAAAAGATAATTATGCATTGACCAACATTAAAATTTACTAGTCTTGTCAATTTAGTTTAGACATGCACAGGAGTACATTTTGGGTTTGTCCTTCCTATTTACACAGCACTGACCTCCATTAAAAGTGCATGGTCCCTTGGTGTAGTGGTCAACGCCTGGTAAGTCTTTCACAAAAGGGTCAGCACCAGTGTGAATCCAGCAACGTGAGTCCTTGTTGGGTGTATCTCTCCTGTCATAATCAAAGCCCGTACATTCTTCATCACTTTGACAAAGTTCAGCACATGCAGTCACTGTGGTGATCTCCTTTACCAGGTAGGCTCCTGCAGCATTATGCTCCTTCTGGACAGAATACTCGGAGAAACATCCTTGAATAAATATTGTAGTTTAATTAGTTTCATTTCCTTGTGCTCTGGAACGGTTTTGAGATTTGAAAACAACAGAAATTTACCTGGTCCGTAAGTGCATGGAATTCTTGTACAGTGATTCACGCCAGGAAGGTCCTTGACAAATAGATCAGTTCCCTCATGGATCCAGCAGTTTGCTCCCTTGTTTGGAGGATCTCTGTGGTCCCAATCAATTGCCACACATTTGGGGTTATTGCTGCAAACAGCAGAGCATTCTTCATAGGTATCATACCCATAATATGGAATGGCACCAGCAGCATTGTGCTCCATCTTGCACTCATATTCCTCTTCACATGCTGTAAAATAGAGATCCATGATATATCTAATATTTGCGATATAATTGTTAGCAAGCTGAGAGTCAGGTGCTGAAAAGATAATACTTTACCAGAGTAGCAAGACATGGGACCCTTGGTATAATGGTCTACATGTGGCTGCTCTTTGACTTGAAGGCTTGGGTTGGTGTGAATCCAACAATGGGCACCCTTATATGGCTCATCCTTCTTGTCAAAATCAAAAGCCAGACAGTCAGCAGAAGCCCGACAGAGATCAGCACATCCAGCTACGGTCTCAATATCATGAAATGGAGAAGCTCCCTCTGCATTGTGCTCATACTGGGCACTGAAGCTCACAGAACACCTGGAACCTTTGCCTGAGGGCAGGATACTGGCCTGAAATGAAAGTTCAAGTACATTAACAGGGTTGCTTTCAGAGGTTTACATCAATCAAATATTCAAAGTATTGAATTCTTTGATTTTAATTAATCGCCAAAGCAAAAGAATCTACCCGTGCACAGGCCAGTGCCACCAACAAAAGAGCAACTGAATTCTTCATGATGAGTCCTCAAATGATTGAAAGACTATGACATAGCCCAGTGCCCTATTCCTTTTATACTCCATTGTATTAACACAGATGAAACTATTATGTAACCTTTATCAGACAGTTTGTTCAGAATAATCATTGAGATCGGATGTTCATACAAGTAATGCATAACAGACATGGTTGAAGCCTGAATCATTGGATAATCAATATCACATTTCTTGTGGGCAAATAATTGGATGAATATAAGGATGGACAAATTGTTCAAATGCAGCATAGCACTAAACTGAGAGATACCTGCATGAATGCCATGTCCTGATAAATTATGACAGGAAATGAATAGTTAGGACACTACAAAAAAGGAAGCGATAGCTTAATAATGGTTATACACAAATAGTTTTTAATTGTATATTGATAACCATTTCTGCGTAGCTTGGCCCTATACTGTCACCTTTCTTGAAAATCATTTTTAGGAATAATTATTAAACATGTTTGATAATGATATTGTCGTATGTAGAACATTTCTTACATGATATGATGGGAATAAAAAGACAGTTCACAAAAGTGTAAAATAACTGATAGACATGTTATATCTTATTCTTGAAGATATATTTGTTCTATTTCTCATGCATTGATAGATTGACAGGTTACCACAATTTACATGATAATAAACAATTTTTGAATGGAGTTGATAAGTCCTTAGATGATTGCTTTTGATTACGATGGCTTTGCGGATGTCTTGAAGTTTGTAGATATTCTGTTTTCAATGATCAAACTTTTATTTGGCAATGTTTCCTACTTAAAACAGTTTGTCTGGGATGACCTTACATGCACAGGGTCTGAGATGACCTCTCGTGTAGAGTTTGTGTCTGAGATTCCCTCCATGTGCAGTAAGTAGCTGGGACACCCCTTTCTGTAGATTTTCTTTGGGGAATACCTGCTTGTTTGAGAGAGGTATCTGGGATAGTTTAGGTAGATGGAAAGCCCCCAAAAAGAACAGTTACTCAGGATGTCAGAGGTTGACTGGGACACCCTTGTGTGACCTCAGCAGGTACCTGGGATGCATCTGGCACAGCCTTGGTACCTAGGAAGCCCAATTATAAATAGTTGGTATCTGAGATTCCCTCTTGTGTAGGTTTGATATTTGGGCGGGACTTTTGCTGAGTGCAGGTAGTACCTCTCATATTGGGTTAAGTGACTAGGATGTAGTCTTGTGCAAACATTGCTTATGTGATAACTTTCTACATTAAACACATTGTCATTCAGCATCTGTAGATACACAAAGGAAGAGCCGTTGGAGAGAAAGATGCTTTATTACAATTAAGAACTTTGTGGTTCTTTGTGTTGAGTATTTTAGTGATAAGACCATGATAATGCCATCCTTTTAACAATCCCGTGACTATCCTATTAAAAAAAAGGAAGATACAGAGAGCAACACAACTGTGTAATACTAGAATCTGTCAATAACAATTTTAAAGTTTGATATGTTTGTTACAGTAATGCATATAACACCAAATACGTTCGTAAATATCAATATCTAGTATTATACGAATTACTTGGAACCTCTTTGTCAAATAACAATTGAAAAACAGTTTGATATGTTTTGTTATAATAGTTCTCCAAGATAACATCTAATAATTATAGAAATATGAATAGTATTATAAGAATGACTTAAGACCTCTTAATCAAATATTTGTATTATTAAAATTAATATCCAATATTGTGTGAGAGCTATTTTTTGTTGAAGTCAGTGGGGGTCAAACACATTGGTGGTCTTTCATTTATGAATAAAATGCATGTGATTAGGAGCCCTGCTTCTCTTTACACATTTAACATATATCTATAAATACTGGTCTTTAGAATATATCTCCCAGATAAAGTGACTGAAAAGAGCAAGTTGCTGAAAACATTTCACTACTCTTTAAATGCTGAATTAGTTTATACCTCTATTGAAATACATAGCTTGTAAAAATAATAGCTTGTTTTTAGATAATATTTATTGGTGAAATAAAATATATGAAGTACAATTGAGAATATATTTCTAAAATGTGTTCATTTCACATGGGATTCTTGTGCAGTGGTCAACAGCAGGCTGGTCCTTTATGATAAGATTAGATCCAGTGTGAATCCAGCATCGAGCATTCTTGTTGGGTGGATTGTTGCGATCCCAATCAATGGCTACACAGTCTGGAGTTTCACGACAGAGATCAGCACAGGCAGTTTTGGTGTCATATCCATAGTAAGGCACAGAACCAGCAGCATTGTGTTCAACTTTGCACTCGAAGTTGCTCATGCAAGCTGAAAAAGGTATGCAATTGATTACAATGATCAACAATGAGAAGTTTGTTTTTATTCAAATAGGCTCTTTGAGAGTTTCTTTCAATTATCACTTAAGTGTAGTCAAAGCATTCATATGCATGATTTATCTCTTGACAGGTATACATATTATATGGATCAAATACATGAATTAAGGCTCATGAGCATAAGCAAAATAGATAAGGCGGTTACCAGGTGTACAGACAGGATCTGCCTTGCTGTAGTGGTCTGTTCCGGGCTGAGCCTTCAACTGTAGGGATGCATCTGTGTGAATCCAGCAACGGGTGTTCATGTAGGGAACCTCACGCTTATTGAAATCAAATGCTAGACAATCAGCAGTCTTACGGCATAGGTCAGCACACTCCTCTACAGTGGCATATTCTGGATGGCCTGTGGCACCTTCCGCATTTTGATCAATCAAATGGTCAAAAGGGGTGGAACATACTGCAAGACACATTGAAATTGATCCACCAAAATTAGCATGTTTTATTACTATGGGGTAGGACCCCTCTTCCTTTGTATTTTGCTGACATGTTAACTAAAAATACATTTGAAACAGAGAAAGTCTTGTAATTTTTACAGCACTGACCTCCATTTGCTGAGCATGGTCCTTTGCTGTAATGGTCAATGCCTGAAAAGTCCTTGAGAGAAAGGTCAGCATCGGTGTGGATCCAGCAACGTGTATCCTTATTAGGAGGATCTCGCTTATCAAAATCAAAACCTACACATTCAGGTAGAGTTTGGCAAAGCTCAGCACATCTATCAACGGTTGCGAGTTCTTGGACAGGGTAGGCTCCAGCAGCGTTGTGATCAGACTGTGCAGAATACTGGCCCATGCAAACTTCAATGAAGAAAATTAAGATATCAAATAATTTCCTCAAATGTAACATCAAGAAATTTACTCAATGAGTTACAAATTCACAGAGGGATTCTTACCAGTGTTAAGTGGGCAAGGCATCCTTGTGTGA
Source organism: Amphiduros pacificus (assembly GCA_949316495.1). Lineage (NCBI taxonomy): Eukaryota > Metazoa > Annelida > Polychaeta > Phyllodocida > Hesionidae > Amphiduros > Amphiduros pacificus. Next base: position 47,658,423 of record OX439001.1, on the reverse strand, counting down.
TGATCAATTCCAGGCAGTTTCTTAACGTTAATGTTAGCATCAGTATGAATCCAGCAACGTGCATTCTTGTTTGGGGGATCTCTCTTGTCATAGTCAAAAGCAAGGCATCCTGGAGTCTGAAGGCAGAGGTCAGAGCATCCTGCCACAGTGGTGATTTCAGAAACAAGGTAGGCTCCAGCTGCATTGTGGTCAGCAGTGGCAACAAAGTCATCAATGCATCCTGCAGCATAATTAATCAGTTTGATTCATAATGTGGAGGCATGTATTTTTTTTTGTAATTTCTCATTTCCTAATGAGTAATATACAGAATATATATGACAAAACAAACAAGTAAAAGATATTACCAGCTGTGCAAACAAGAGCTCCTTTGGTATAGTGGTCTGTTCCGGGCTGAACCTTCATCTTCAGGGATGCATCTGTGTGAATCCAGCAACGGCTGTTCATGTAGGGAACCTCAAGCTTATTGAAATCAAAAGCCAAGCAGTCAGCATCCTTACGGCAGAGGTTAGCACACTCCTCAACAGTGCTGTACTCTGGGTAGGGAGTGGCACCCTCAGCATTATGGTCAACAAAATGATCGAATGGTGTGGAACATGCTGCAAAAGATAATTATGCATTGACCAACATTAAAATTTACTAGTCTTGTCAATTTAGTTTAGACATGCACAGGAGTACATTTTGGGTTTGTCCTTCCTATTTACACAGCACTGACCTCCATTAAAAGTGCATGGTCCCTTGGTGTAGTGGTCAACGCCTGGTAAGTCTTTCACAAAAGGGTCAGCACCAGTGTGAATCCAGCAACGTGAGTCCTTGTTGGGTGTATCTCTCCTGTCATAATCAAAGCCCGTACATTCTTCATCACTTTGACAAAGTTCAGCACATGCAGTCACTGTGGTGATCTCCTTTACCAGGTAGGCTCCTGCAGCATTATGCTCCTTCTGGACAGAATACTCGGAGAAACATCCTTGAATAAATATTGTAGTTTAATTAGTTTCATTTCCTTGTGCTCTGGAACGGTTTTGAGATTTGAAAACAACAGAAATTTACCTGGTCCGTAAGTGCATGGAATTCTTGTACAGTGATTCACACCAGGAAGGTCCTTGACAAATAGATCAGTTCCCTCATGGATCCAGCAGTTTGCTCCCTTGTTTGGAGGATCTCTGTGGTCCCAATCAATTGCCACACATTTGGGGTTATTGCTGCAAACAGCAGAGCATTCTTCATAGGTATCATACCCATAATATGGAATGGCACCAGCAGCATTGTGCTCCATCTTGCACTCATATTCCTCTTCACATGCTGTAAAATAGAGATCCATGATATATCTAATATTTGCGATATAATTGTTAGCAAGCTGAGAGTCAGGTGCTGAAAAGATAATACTTTACCAGAGTAGCAAGACATGGAACCCTTGGTATAATGGTCTACATGTGGCTGCTCTTTGACTTGAAGGCTTGGGTTGGTGTGAATCCAACAATGGGCACCCTTATATGGCTCATCCTTCTTGTCAAAATCAAAAGCCAGACAGTCAGCAGAAGCCCGACAGAGATCAGCACATCCAGCTACGGTCTCAATATCATGAAATGGAGAAGCTCCCTCTGCATTGTGCTCATACTGGGCACTGAAGCTCACAGAACACCTGGAACCTTTGCCTGAGGGCAGGATACTGGCCTGAAATGAAAGTTCAAGTACATTAACAGGGTTGCTTTCAGAGGTTTACATCAATCAAATATTCAAAGTATTGAATTCTTTGATTTTAATTAATCGCCAAAGCAAAAGAATCTACCCGTGCACAGGCCAGTGCCACCAACAAAAGAGCAACTGAATTCTTCATGATGAGTCCTCAAATGATTGAAAGACTATGACATAGCCCAGTGCCCTATTCCTTTTATACTCCATTGTATTAACACAGATGAAACTATTATGTAACCTTTATCAGACAGTTTGTTCAGAATAATCATTGAGATCGGATGTTCATACAAGTAATGCATAACAGACATGGTTGAAGCCTGAATCATTGGATAATCAATATCACATTTCTTGTGGGCAAATAATTGGATGAATATAAGGATGGACAAATTGTTCAAATGCAGCATAGCACTAAACTGAGAGATACCTGCATGAATGCCATGTCCTGATAAATTATGACAGGAAATGAATAGTTAGGACACTACAAAAAAGGAAGCGATAGCTTAATAATGGTTATACACAAATAGTTTTTAATTGTATATTGATAACCATTTCTGCGTAGCTTGGCCCTATACTGTCACCTTTCTTGAAAATCATTTTTAGGAATAATTATTAAACATGTTTGATAATGATATTGTCGTATGTAGAACATTTCTTACATGATATGATGGGAATAAAAAGACAGTTCACAAAAGTGTAAAATAACTGATAGACATGTTATATCTTATTCTTGAAGATATATTTGTTCTATTTCTCATGCATTGATAGATTGACAGGTTACCACAATTTACATGATAATAAACAATTTTTTAATGGAGTTGATAAGTCCTTAGATGATTGCTTTTGATTACGATGGCTTTGCGGATGTCTTGAAGTTTGTAGATATTCTGTTTTCAATGATCAAACTTTTATTTGGCAATATTTCCTACCTAAAAAAGTTTGTCTGGGATGACCTTACATGCACAGGGTCTGAGATGACCTCTCGTGTAGAGTTTGTGTCTGAGATTCCCTCCATGTGCAGTAAGTAGCTGGGACACCCCTTTCTGTAGATTTTCTTTGGGGAATACCTGCTTGTTTGAGAGAGGTATCTGGGATAGTTTAGGTAGATGGAAAGCCCCCAAAAAGAACAGTTACTCAGGATGTCAGAGGTTGACTGGGACACCCTTGTGTGACCTCAGCAGGTACCTGGGATGCATCTGGCACAGCCTTGGTACCTAGGAAGCCCAATTATAAATAGTTGGTATCTGAGATTCCCTCTTGTGTAGGTTTGATATTTGGGCGGGACTTTTGCTGAGTGCAGGTAGTACCTCTCATATTGGGTTAAGTGACTAGGATGTAGTCTTGTGCAAACATTGCTTATGTGATAACTTTCTACATTAAACACATTGTCATTCAGCATCTGTAGATACACAAAGGAAGAGCCGTTGGAGAGAAAGATGCTTTATTACAATTAAGAACTTTGTGGTTCTTTGTGTTGAGTATTTTAGTGATAAGACCATGATAATGCCATCCTTTTAACAATCCCGTGACTATCCTATTAAAAAAAAGGAAGATACAGAGAGCAACACAACTGTGTAATACTAGAATCTGTCAATAACAATTTTAAAGTTTGATATGTTTGTTACAGTAATGCATATAACACCAAATACGTTCGTAAATATCAATATCTAGTATTATACGAATTACTTGGAACCTCTTTGTCAAATAACAATTGAAAAACAGTTTGATATGTTTTGTTATAATAGTTCTCCAAGATAACATCTAATAATTATAGAAATATGAATAGTATTATAAGAATGACTTAAGACCTCTTAATCAAATATTTGTATTATTAAAATTAATATCCAATATTGTGTGAGAGCTATTTTTTGTTGAAGTCAGTGGGGGTCAAACACATTGGTGGTCTTTCATTTATGAATAAAATGCATGTGATTAGGAGCCCTGCTTCTCTTTACACATTTAACATATATCTATAAATACTGGTCTTTAGAATATATCTCCCAGATAAAGTGACTGAAAAGAGCAAGTTGCTGAAAACATTTCACTACTCTTTAAATGCTGAATTAGTTTATACCTCTATTGAAATACATAGCTTGTAAAAATAATAGCTTGTTTTTAGATAATATTTATTGGTGAAATAAAATATATGAAGTACAATTGAGAATATATTTCTAAAATGTGTTCATTTCACATGGGATTCTTGTGCAGTGGTCAACAGCAGGCTGGTCCTTTATGATAAGATTAGATCCAGTGTGAATCCAGCATCGAGCATTCTTGTTGGGTGGATTGTTGCGATCCCAATCAATGGCTACACAGTCTGGAGTTTCACGACAGAGATCAGCACAGGCAGTTTTGGTGTCATATCCATAGTAAGGCACAGAACCAGCAGCATTGTGTTCAACTTTGCACTCGAAGTTGCTCATGCAAGCTGAAAAAGGTATGCAATTGATTACAATGATCAACAATGAGAAGTTTGTTTTTATTCAAATAGGCTCTTTGAGAGTTTCTTTCAATTATCACTTAAGTGTAGTCAAAGCATTCATATGCATGATTTATCTCTTGACAGGTATACATATTATATGGATCAAATACATGAATTAAGGCTCATGAGCATAAGCAAAATAGATAAGGCGGTTACCAGGTGTACAGACAGGATCTGCCTTGCTGTAGTGGTCTGTTCCGGGCTGAGCCTTCAACTGTAGGGATGCATCTGTGTGAATCCAGCAACGGGTGTTCATGTAGGGAACCTCACGCTTATTGAAATCAAATGCTAGACAATCAGCAGTCTTACGGCATAGGTCAGCACACTCCTCTACAGTGGCATATTCTGGATGGCCTGTGGCACCTTCCGCATTTTGATCAATCAAATGGTCAAAAGGGGTGGAACATACTGCAAGACACATTGAAATTGATCCACCAAAATTAGCATGTTTTATTACTATGGGGTAGGACCCCTCTTCCTTTGTATTTTGCTGACATGTTAACTAAAAATACATTTGAAACAGAGAAAGTCTTGTAATTTTTACAGCACTGACCTCCATTTGCTGAGCATGGTCCTTTGCTGTAATGGTCAATGCCTGAAAAGTCCTTGAGAGAAAGGTCAGCATCGGTGTGGATCCAGCAACGTGTATCCTTATTAGGAGGATCTCGCTTATCAAAATCAAAACCTACACATTCAGGTAGAGTTTGGCAAAGCTCAGCACATCTATCAACGGTTGCGAGTTCTTGGACAGGGTAGGCTCCAGCAGCGTTGTGATCAGACTGTGCAGAATACTGGCCCATGCAAACTTCAATGAAGAAAATTAAGATATCAAATAATTTCCTCAAATGTAACATCAAGAAATTTACTCAATGAGTTACAAATTCACAGAGGGATTCTTACCAGTGTTAAGTGGGCAAGGCATCCTTGTGTGATGATCAATTCCAGGCAGTTTCTTAACGTTAATGTTAGCATCAGTATGAATCCAGCAACGTGCATTCTTGTTTGGGGGATCTCTCTTGTCATAGTCAAAAGCAAGGCATCCTGGAGTCTGAAGGCAGAGGTCAGAGCATCCTGCCACAGTGGTGATTTCAGAAACAAGGTAGGCTCCAGCTGCATTGTGGTCAGCAGTGGCAACAAAGTCATCAATGCATCCTGCAGCATAATTAATCAGTTTGATTCATAATGTGGAGGCATGTATTTTTTTTTGTAATTTCTCATTTCCTAATGAGTAATATACAGAATATATATGACAAAACAAACAAGTAAAAGATATTACCAGCTGTGCAAACAAGAGCTCCTTTGGTATAGTGGTCTGTTCCGGGCTGAACCTTCATCTTCAGGGATGCATCTGTGTGAATCCAGCAACGGCTGTTCATGTAGGGAACCTCAAGCTTATTGAAATCAAAAGCCAAGCAGTCAGCATCCTTACGGCAGAGGTTAGCACACTCCTCAACAGTGCTGTACTCTGGGTAGGGAGTGGCACCCTCAGCATTATGGTCAACAAAATGATCGAATGGTGTGGAACATGCTGCAAAAGATAATTATGCATTGACCAACATTAAAATTTACTAGTCTTGTCAATTTAGTTTAGACATGCACAGGAGTACATTTTGGGTTTGTCCTTCCTATTTACACAGCACTGACCTCCATTAAAAGTGCATGGTCCCTTGGTGTAGTGGTCAACGCCTGGTAAGTCTTTCACAAAAGGGTCAGCACCAGTGTGAATCCAGCAACGTGAGTCCTTGTTGGGTGTATCTCTCCTGTCATAATCAAAGCCCGTACATTCTTCATCACTTTGACAAAGTTCAGCACATGCAGTCACTGTGGTGATCTCCTTTACCAGGTAGGCTCCTGCAGCATTATGCTCCTTCTGGACAGAATACTCGGAGAAACATCCTTGAATAAATATTGTAGTTTAATTAGTTTCATTTCCTTGTGCTCTGGAACGGTTTTGAGATTTGAAAACAACAGAAATTTACCTGGTCCGTAAGTGCATGGAATTCTTGTACAGTGATTCACACCAGGAAGGTCCTTGACAAATAGATCAGTTCCCTCATGGATCCAGCAGTTTGCTCCCTTGTTTGGAGGATCTCTGTGGTCCCAATCAATTGCCACACATTTGGGGTTATTGCTGCAAACAGCAGAGCATTCTTCATAGGTATCATACCCATAATATGGAATGGCACCAGCAGCATTGTGCTCCATCTTGCACTCATATTCCTCTTCACATGCTGTAAAATAGAGATCCATGATATATCTAATATTTGCGATATAATTGTTAGCAAGCTGAGAGTCAGGTGCTGAAAAGATAATACTTTACCAGAGTAGCAAGACATGGAACCCTTGGTATAATGGTCTACATGTGGCTGCTCTTTGACTTGAAGGCTTGGGTTGGTGTGAATCCAACAATGGGCACCCTTATATGGCTCATCCTTCTTGTCAAAATCAAAAGCCAGACAGTCAGCAGAAGCCCGACAGAGATCAGCACATCCAGCTACGGTCTCAATATCATGAAATGGAGAAGCTCCCTCTGCATTGTGCTCATACTGGGCACTGAAGCTCACAGAACACCTGGAACCTTTGCCTGAGGGCAGGATACTGGCCTGAAATGAAAGTTCAAGTACATTAACAGGGTTGCTTTCAGAGGTTTACATCAATCAAATATTCAAAGTATTGAATTCTTTGATTTTAATTAATCGCCAAAGCAAAAGAATCTACCCGTGCACAGGCCAGTGCCACCAACAAAAGAGCAACTGAATTCTTCATGATGAGTCCTCAAATGATTGAAAGACTATGACATAGCCCAGTGCCCTATTCCTTTTATACTCCATTGTATTAACACAGATGAAACTATTATGTAACCTTTATCAGACAGTTTGTTCAGAATAATCATTGAGATCGGATGTTCATACAAGTAATGCATAACAGACATGGTTGAAGCCTGAATCATTGGATAATCAATATCACATTTCTTGTGGGCAAATAATTGGATGAATATAAGGATGGACAAATTGTTCAAATGCAGCATAGCACTAAACTGAGAGATACCTGCATGAATGCCATGTCCTGATAAATTATGACAGGAAATGAATAGTTAGGACACTACAAAAAAGGAAGCGATAGCTTAATAATGGTTATACACAAATAGTTTTTAATTGTATATTGATAACCATTTCTGCGTAGCTTGGCCCTATACTGTCACCTTTCTTGAAAATCATTTTTAGGAATAATTATTAAACATGTTTGATAATGATATTGTCGTATGTAGAACATTTCTTACATGATATGATGGGAATAAAAAGACAGTTCACAAAAGTGTAAAATAACTGATAGACATGTTATATCTTATTCTTGAAGATATATTTGTTCTATTTCTCATGCATTGATAGATTGACAGGTTACCACAATTTACATGATAATAAACAATTTTTTAATGGAGTTGATAAGTCCTTAGATGATTGCTTTTGATTACGATGGCTTTGCGGATGTCTTGAAGTTTGTAGATATTCTGTTTTCAATGATCAAACTTTTATTTGGCAATATTTCCTACCTAAAAAAGTTTGTCTGGGATGACCTTACATGCACAGGGTCTGAGATGACCTCTCGTGTAGAGTTTGTGTCTGAGATTCCCTCCATGTGCAGTAAGTAGCTGGGACACCCCTTTCTGTAGATTTTCTTTGGGGAATACCTGCTTGTTTGAGAGAGGTATCTGGGATAGTTTAGGTAGATGGAAAGCCCCCAAAAAGAACAGTTACTCAGGATGTCAGAGGTTGACTGGGACACCCTTGTGTGACCTCAGCAGGTACCTGGGATGCATCTGGCACAGCCTTGGTACCTAGGAAGCCCAATTATAAATAGTTGGTATCTGAGATTCCCTCTTGTGTAGGTTTGATATTTGGGCGGGACTTTTGCTGAGTGCAGGTAGTACCTCTCATATTGGGTTAAGTGACTAGGATGTAGTCTTGTGCAAACATTGCTTATGTGATAACTTTCTACATTAAACACATTGTCATTCAGCATCTGTAGATACACAAAGGAAGAGCCGTTGGAGAGAAAGATGCTTTATTACAATTAAGAACTTTGTGGTTCTTTGTGTTGAGTATTTTAGTGATAAGACCATGATAATGCCATCCTTTTAACAATCCCGTGACTATCCTATTAAAAAAAAGGAAGATACAGAGAGCAACACAACTGTGTAATACTAGAATCTGTCAATAACAATTTTAAAGTTTGATATGTTTGTTACAGTAATGCATATAACACCAAATACGTTCGTAAATATCAATATCTAGTATTATACGAATTACTTGGAACCTCTTTGTCAAATAACAATTGAAAAACAGTTTGATATGTTTTGTTATAATAGTTCTCCAAGATAACATCTAATAATTATAGAAATATGAATAGTATTATAAGAATGACTTAAGACCTCTTAATCAAATATTTGTATTATTAAAATTAATATCCAATATTGTGTGAGAGCTATTTTTTGTTGAAGTCAGTGGGGGTCAAACACATTGGTGGTCTTTCATTTATGAATAAAATGCATGTGATTAGGAGCCCTGCTTCTCTTTACACATTTAACATATATCTATAAATACTGGTCTTTAGAATATATCTCCCAGATAAAGTGACTGAAAAGAGCAAGTTGCTGAAAACATTTCACTACTCTTTAAATGCTGAATTAGTTTATACCTCTATTGAAATACATAGCTTGTAAAAATAATAGCTTGTTTTTAGATAATATTTATTGGTGAAATAAAATATATGAAGTACAATTGAGAATATATTTCTAAAATGTGTTCATTTCACATGGGATTCTTGTGCAGTGGTCAACAGCAGGCTGGTCCTTTATGATAAGATTAGATCCAGTGTGAATCCAGCATCGAGCATTCTTGTTGGGTGGATTGTTGCGATCCCAATCAATGGCTACACAGTCTGGAGTTTCACGACAGAGATCAGCACAGGCAGTTTTGGTGTCATATCCATAGTAAGGCACAGAACCAGCAGCATTGTGTTCAACTTTGCACTCGAAGTTGCTCATGCAAGCTGAAAAAGGTATGCAATTGATTACAATGATCAACAATGAGAAGTTTGTTTTTATTCAAATAGGCTCTTTGAGAGTTTCTTTCAATTATCACTTAAGTGTAGTCAAAGCATTCATATGCATGATTTATCTCTTGACAGGTATACATATTATATGGATCAAATACATGAATTAAGGCTCATGAGCATAAGCAAAATAGATAAGGCGGTTACCAGGTGTACAGACAGGATCTGCCTTGCTGTAGTGGTCTGTTCCGGGCTGAGCCTTCAACTGTAGGGATGCATCTGTGTGAATCCAGCAACGGGTGTTCATGTAGGGAACCTCACGCTTATTGAAATCAAATGCTAGACAATCAGCAGTCTTACGGCATAGGTCAGCACACTCCTCTACAGTGGCATATTCTGGATGGCCTGTGGCACCTTCCGCATTTTGATCAATCAAATGGTCAAAAGGGGTGGAACATACTGCAAGACACATTGAAATTGATCCACCAAAATTAGCATGTTTTATTACTATGGGGTAGGACCCCTCTTCCTTTGTATTTTGCTGACATGTTAACTAAAAATACATTTGAAACAGAGAAAGTCTTGTAATTTTTACAGCACTGACCTCCATTTGCTGAGCATGGTCCTTTGCTGTAATGGTCAATGCCTGAAAAGTCCTTGAGAGAAAGGTCAGCATCGGTGTGGATCCAGCAACGTGTATCCTTATTAGGAGGATCTCGCTTATCAAAATCAAAACCTACACATTCAGGTAGAGTTTGGCAAAGCTCAGCACATCTATCAACGGTTGCGAGTTCTTGGACAGGGTAGGCTCCAGCAGCGTTGTGATCAGACTGTGCAGAATACTGGCCCATGCAAACTTCAATGAAGAAAATTAAGATATCAAATAATTTCCTCAAATGTAACATCAAGAAATTTACTCAATGAGTTACAAATTCACAGAGGGATTCTTACCAGTGTTAAGTGGGCAAGGCATCCTTGTGTGATGATCAATTCCAGGCAGTTTCTTAACGTTAATGTTAGCATCAGTATGAATCCAGCAACGTGCATTCTTGTTTGGGGGATCTCTCTTGTCATAGTCAAAAGCAAGGCATCCTGGAGTCTGAAGGCAGAGGTCAGAGCATCCTGCCACAGTGGTGATTTCAGAAACAAGGTAGGCTCCAGCTGCATTGTGGTCAGCAGTGGCAACAAAGTCATCAATGCATCCTGCAGCATAATTAATCAGTTTGATTCATAATGTGGAGGCATGTATTTTTTTTTGTAATTTCTCATTTCCTAATGAGTAATATACAGAATATATATGACAAAACAAACAAGTAAAAGATATTACCAGCTGTGCAAACAAGAGCTCCTTTGGTATAGTGGTCTGTTCCGGGCTGAACCTTCATCTTCAGGGATGCATCTGTGTGAATCCAGCAACGGCTGTTCATGTAGGGAACCTCAAGCTTATTGAAATCAAAAGCCAAGCAGTCAGCATCCTTACGGCAGAGGTTAGCACACTCCTCAACAGTGCTGTACTCTGGGTAGGGAGTGGCACCCTCAGCATTATGGTCAACAAAATGATCGAATGGTGTGGAACATGCTGCAAAAGATAATTATGCATTGACCAACATTAAAATTTACTAGTCTTGTCAATTTAGTTTAGACATGCACAGGAGTACATTTTGGGTTTGTCCTTCCTATTTACACAGCACTGACCTCCATTAAAAGTGCATGGTCCCTTGGTGTAGTGGTCAACGCCTGGTAAGTCTTTCACAAAAGGGTCAGCACCAGTGTGAATCCAGCAACGTGAGTCCTTGTTGGGTGTATCTCTCCTGTCATAATCAAAGCCCGTACATTCTTCATCACTTTGACAAAGTTCAGCACATGCAGTCACTGTGGTGATCTCCTTTACCAGGTAGGCTCCTGCAGCATTATGCTCCTTCTGGACAGAATACTCGGAGAAACATCCTTGAATAAATATTGTAGTTTAATTAGTTTCATTTCCTTGTGCTCTGGAACGGTTTTGAGATTTGAAAACAACAGAAATTTACCTGGTCCGTAAGTGCATGGAATTCTTGTACAGTGATTCACGCCAGGAAGGTCCTTGACAAATAGATCAGTTCCCTCATGGATCCAGCAGTTTGCTCCCTTGTTTGGAGGATCTCTGTGGTCCCAATCAATTGCCACACATTTGGGGTTATTGCTGCAAACAGCAGAGCATTCTTCATAGGTATCATACCCATAATATGGAATGGCACCAGCAGCATTGTGCTCCATCTTGCACTCATATTCCTCTTCACATGCTGTAAAATAGAGATCCATGATATATCTAATATTTGCGATATAATTGTTAGCAAGCTGAGAGTCAGGTGCTGAAAAGATAATACTTTACCAGAGTAGCAAGACATGGGACCCTTGGTATAATGGTCTACATGTGGCTGCTCTTTGACTTGAAGGCTTGGGTTGGTGTGAATCCAACAATGGGCACCCTTATATGGCTCATCCTTCTTGTCAAAATCAAAAGCCAGACAGTCAGCAGAAGCCCGACAGAGATCAGCACATCCAGCTACGGTCTCAATATCATGAAATGGAGAAGCTCCCTCTGCATTGTGCTCATACTGGGCACTGAAGCTCACAGAACACCTGGAACCTTTGCCTGAGGGCAGGATACTGGCCTGAAATGAAAGTTCAAGTACATTAACAGGGTTGCTTTCAGAGGTTTACATCAATCAAATATTCAAAGTATTGAATTCTTTGATTTTAATTAATCGCCAAAGCAAAAGAATCTACCCGTGCACAGGCCAGTGCCACCAACAAAAGAGCAACTGAATTCTTCATGATGAGTCCTCAAATGATTGAAAGACTATGACATAGCCCAGTGCCCTATTCCTTTTATACTCCATTGTATTAACACAGATGAAACTATTATGTAACCTTTATCAGACAGTTTGTTCAGAATAATCATTGAGATCGGATGTTCATACAAGTAATGCATAACAGACATGGTTGAAGCCTGAATCATTGGATAATCAATATCACATTTCTTGTGGGCAAATAATTGGATGAATATAAGGATGGACAAATTGTTCAAATGCAGCATAGCACTAAACTGAGAGATACCTGCATGAATGCCATGTCCTGATAAATTATGACAGGAAATGAATAGTTAGGACACTACAAAAAAGGAAGCGATAGCTTAATAATGGTTATACACAAATAGTTTTTAATTGTATATTGATAACCATTTCTGCGTAGCTTGGCCCTATACTGTCACCTTTCTTGAAAATCATTTTTAGGAATAATTATTAAACATGTTTGATAATGATATTGTCGTATGTAGAACATTTCTTACATGATATGATGGGAATAAAAAGACAGTTCACAAAAGTGTAAAATAACTGATAGACATGTTATATCTTATTCTTGAAGATATATTTGTTCTATTTCTCATGCATTGATAGATTGACAGGTTACCACAATTTACATGATAATAAACAATTTTTGAATGGAGTTGATAAGTCCTTAGATGATTGCTTTTGATTACGATGGCTTTGCGGATGTCTTGAAGTTTGTAGATATTCTGTTTTCAATGATCAAACTTTTATTTGGCAATGTTTCCTACTTAAAACAGTTTGTCTGGGATGACCTTACATGCACAGGGTCTGAGATGACCTCTCGTGTAGAGTTTGTGTCTGAGATTCCCTCCATGTGCAGTAAGTAGCTGGGACACCCCTTTCTGTAGATTTTCTTTGGGGAATACCTGCTTGTTTGAGAGAGGTATCTGGGATAGTTTAGGTAGATGGAAAGCCCCCAAAAAGAACAGTTACTCAGGATGTCAGAGGTTGACTGGGACACCCTTGTGTGACCTCAGCAGGTACCTGGGATGCATCTGGCACAGCCTTGGTACCTAGGAAGCCCAATTATAAATAGTTGGTATCTGAGATTCCCTCTTGTGTAGGTTTGATATTTGGGCGGGACTTTTGCTGAGTGCAGGTAGTACCTCTCATATTGGGTTAAGTGACTAGGATGTAGTCTTGTGCAAACATTGCTTATGTGATAACTTTCTACATTAAACACATTGTCATTCAGCATCTGTAGATACACAAAGGAAGAGCCGTTGGAGAGAAAGATGCTTTATTACAATTAAGAACTTTGTGGTTCTTTGTGTTGAGTATTTTAGTGATAAGACCATGATAATGCCATCCTTTTAACAATCCCGTGACTATCCTATTAAAAAAAAGGAAGATACAGAGAGCAACACAACTGTGTAATACTAGAATCTGTCAATAACAATTTTAAAGTTTGATATGTTTGTTACAGTAATGCATATAACACCAAATACGTTCGTAAATATCAATATCTAGTATTATACGAATTACTTGGAACCTCTTTGTCAAATAACAATTGAAAAACAGTTTGATATGTTTTGTTATAATAGTTCTCCAAGATAACATCTAATAATTATAGAAATATGAATAGTATTATAAGAATGACTTAAGACCTCTTAATCAAATATTTGTATTATTAAAATTAATATCCAATATTGTGTGAGAGCTATTTTTTGTTGAAGTCAGTGGGGGTCAAACACATTGGTGGTCTTTCATTTATGAATAAAATGCATGTGATTAGGAGCCCTGCTTCTCTTTACACATTTAACATATATCTATAAATACTGGTCTTTAGAATATATCTCCCAGATAAAGTGACTGAAAAGAGCAAGTTGCTGAAAACATTTCACTACTCTTTAAATGCTGAATTAGTTTATACCTCTATTGAAATACATAGCTTGTAAAAATAATAGCTTGTTTTTAGATAATATTTATTGGTGAAATAAAATATATGAAGTACAATTGAGAATATATTTCTAAAATGTGTTCATTTCACATGGGATTCTTGTGCAGTGGTCAACAGCAGGCTGGTCCTTTATGATAAGATTAGATCCAGTGTGAATCCAGCATCGAGCATTCTTGTTGGGTGGATTGTTGCGATCCCAATCAATGGCTACACAGTCTGGAGTTTCACGACAGAGATCAGCACAGGCAGTTTTGGTGTCATATCCATAGTAAGGCACAGAACCAGCAGCATTGTGTTCAACTTTGCACTCGAAGTTGCTCATGCAAGCTGAAAAAGGTATGCAATTGATTACAATGATCAACAATGAGAAGTTTGTTTTTATTCAAATAGGCTCTTTGAGAGTTTCTTTCAATTATCACTTAAGTGTAGTCAAAGCATTCATATGCATGATTTATCTCTTGACAGGTATACATATTATATGGATCAAATACATGAATTAAGGCTCATGAGCATAAGCAAAATAGATAAGGCGGTTACCAGGTGTACAGACAGGATCTGCCTTGCTGTAGTGGTCTGTTCCGGGCTGAGCCTTCAACTGTAGGGATGCATCTGTGTGAATCCAGCAACGGGTGTTCATGTAGGGAACCTCACGCTTATTGAAATCAAATGCTAGACAATCAGCAGTCTTACGGCATAGGTCAGCACACTCCTCTACAGTGGCATATTCTGGATGGCCTGTGGCACCTTCCGCATTTTGATCAATCAAATGGTCAAAAGGGGTGGAACATACTGCAAGACACATTGAAATTGATCCACCAAAATTAGCATGTTTTATTACTATGGGGTAGGACCCCTCTTCCTTTGTATTTTGCTGACATGTTAACTAAAAATACATTTGAAACAGAGAAAGTCTTGTAATTTTTACAGCACTGACCTCCATTTGCTGAGCATGGTCCTTTGCTGTAATGGTCAATGCCTGAAAAGTCCTTGAGAGAAAGGTCAGCATCGGTGTGGATCCAGCAACGTGTATCCTTATTAGGAGGATCTCGCTTATCAAAATCAAAACCTACACATTCAGGTAGAGTTTGGCAAAGCTCAGCACATCTATCAACGGTTGCGAGTTCTTGGACAGGGTAGGCTCCAGCAGCGTTGTGATCAGACTGTGCAGAATACTGGCCCATGCAAACTTCAATGAAGAAAATTAAGATATCAAATAATTTCCTCAAATGTAACATCAAGAAATTTACTCAATGAGTTACAAATTCACAGAGGGATTCTTACCAGTGTTAAGTGGGCAAGGCATCCTTGTGTGATGATCAATTCCAGGCAGTTTCTTAACGTTAATGTTAGCATCAGTATGAATCCAGCAACGTGCATTCTTGTTTGGGGGATCTCTCTTGTCATAGTCAAAAGCAAGGCATCCTGGAGTCTGAAGGCAGAGGTCAGAGCATCCTGCCACAGTGGTGATTTCAGAAACAAGGTAGGCTCCAGCTGCATTGTGGTCAGCAGTGGCAACAAAGTCATCAATGCATCCTGCAGCATAATTAATCAGTTTGATTCATAATGTGGAGGCATGTATTTTTTTTTGTAATTTCTCATTTCCTAATGAGTAATATACAGAATATATATGACAAAACAAACAAGTAAAAGATATTACCAGCTGTGCAAACAAGAGCTCCTTTGGTATAGTGGTCTGTTCCGGGCTGAACCTTCATCTTCAGGGATGCATCTGTGTGAATCCAGCAACGGCTGTTCATGTAGGGAACCTCAAGCTTATTGAAATCAAAAGCCAAGCAGTCAGCATCCTTACGGCAGAGGTTAGCACACTCCTCAACAGTGCTGTACTCTGGGTAGGGAGTGGCACCCTCAGCATTATGGTCAACAAAATGATCGAATGGTGTGGAACATGCTGCAAAAGATAATTATGCATTGACCAACATTAAAATTTACTAGTCTTGTCAATTTAGTTTAGACATGCACAGGAGTACATTTTGGGTTTGTCCTTCCTATTTACACAGCACTGACCTCCATTAAAAGTGCATGGTCCCTTGGTGTAGTGGTCAACGCCTGGTAAGTCTTTCACAAAAGGGTCAGCACCAGTGTGAATCCAGCAACGTGAGTCCTTGTTGGGTGTATCTCTCCTGTCATAATCAAAGCCCGTACATTCTTCATCACTTTGACAAAGTTCAGCACATGCAGTCACTGTGGTGATCTCCTTTACCAGGTAGGCTCCTGCAGCATTATGCTCCTTCTGGACAGAATACTCGGAGAAACATCCTTGAATAAATATTGTAGTTTAATTAGTTTCATTTCCTTGTGCTCTGGAACGGTTTTGAGATTTGAAAACAACAGAAATTTACCTGGTCCGTAAGTGCATGGAATTCTTGTACAGTGATTCACGCCAGGAAGGTCCTTGACAAATAGATCAGTTCCCTCATGGATCCAGCAGTTTGCTCCCTTGTTTGGAGGATCTCTGTGGTCCCAATCAATTGCCACACATTTGGGGTTATTGCTGCAAACAGCAGAGCATTCTTCATAGGTATCATACCCATAATATGGAATGGCACCAGCAGCATTGTGCTCCATCTTGCACTCATATTCCTCTTCACATGCTGTAAAATAGAGATCCATGATATATCTAATATTTGCGATATAATTGTTAGCAAGCTGAGAGTCAGGTGCTGAAAAGATAATACTTTACCAGAGTAGCAAGACATGGGACCCTTGGTATAATGGTCTACATGTGGCTGCTCTTTGACTTGAAGGCTTGGGTTGGTGTGAATCCAACAATGGGCACCCTTATATGGCTCATCCTTCTTGTCAAAATCAAAAGCCAGACAGTCAGCAGAAGCCCGACAGAGATCAGCACATCCAGCTACGGTCTCAATATCATGAAATGGAGAAGCTCCCTCTGCATTGTGCTCATACTGGGCACTGAAGCTCACAGAACACCTGGAACCTTTGCCTGAGGGCAGGATACTGGCCTGAAATGAAAGTTCAAGTACATTATCAGGGTTGCTTTCAGAGGTTTACATCAATCAAATATTCAAAGTATTGAATTCTTTGATTTTAATTAATCGCCAAAGCAAAAGAATCTACCCGTGCACAGGCCAGTGCCACCAACAAAAGAGCAACTGAATTCTTCATGATGAGTCCTCAAATGATTGAAAGACTATGACATAGCCCAGTGCCCTATTCCTTTTATACTCCATTGTATTAACACAGATGAAACTATTATGTAACCTTTATCAGACAGTTTGTTCAGAATAATCATTGAGATCGGATGTTCATACAAGTAATGCATAACAGACATGGTTGAAGCCTGAATCATTGGATAATCAATATCACATTTCTTGTGGGCAAATAATTGGATGAATATAAGGATGGACAAATTGTTCAAATGCAGCATAGCACTAAACTGAGAGATACCTGCATGAATGCCATGTCCTGATAAATTATGACAGGAAATGAATAGTTAGGACACTACAAAAAAGGAAGCGATAGCTTAATAATGGTTATACACAAATAGTTTTTAATTGTATATTGATAACCATTTCTGCGTAGCTTGGCCCTATACTGTCACCTTTCTTGAAAATCATTTTTAGGAATAATTATTAAACATGTTTGATAATGATATTGTCGTATGTAGAACATTTCTTACATGATATGATGGGAATAAAAAGACAGTTCACAAAAGTGTAAAATAACTGATAGACATGTTATATCTTATTCTTGAAGATATATTTGTTCTATTTCTCATGCATTGATAGATTGACAGGTTACCACAATTTACATGATAATAAACAATTTTTGAATGGAGTTGATAAGTCCTTAGATGATTGCTTTTGATTACGATGGCTTTGCGGATGTCTTGAAGTTTGTAGATATTCTGTTTTCAATGATCAAACTTTTATTTGGCAATGTTTCCTACTTAAAACAGTTTGTCTGGGATGACCTTACATGCACAGGGTCTGAGATGACCTCTCGTGTAGAGTTTGTGTCTGAGATTCCCTCCATGTGCAGTAAGTAGCTGGGACACCCCTTTCTGTAGATTTTCTTTGGGGAATACCTGCTTGTTTGAGAGAGGTATCTGGGATAGTTTAGGTAGATGGAAAGCCCCCAAAAAGAACAGTTACTCAGGATGTCAGAGGTTGACTGGGACACCCTTGTGTGACCTCAGCAGGTACCTGGGATGCATCTGGCACAGCCTTGGTACCTAGGAAGCCCAATTATAAATAGTTGGTATCTGAGATTCCCTCTTGTGTAGGTTTGATATTTGGGCGGGACTTTTGCTGAGTGCAGGTAGTACCTCTCATATTGGGTTAAGTGACTAGGATGTAGTCTTGTGCAAACATTGCTTATGTGATAACTTTCTACATTAAACACATTGTCATTCAGCATCTGTAGATACACAAAGGAAGAGCCGTTGGAGAGAAAGATGCTTTATTACAATTAAGAACTTTGTGGTTCTTTGTGTTGAGTATTTTAGTGATAAGACCATGATAATGCCATCCTTTTAACAATCCCGTGACTATCCTATTAAAAAAAAGGAAGATACAGAGAGCAACACAACTGTGTAATACTAGAATCTGTCAATAACAATTTTAAAGTTTGATATGTTTGTTACAGTAATGCATATAACACCAAATACGTTCGTAAATATCAATATCTAGTATTATACGAATTACTTGGAACCTCTTTGTCAAATAACAATTGAAAAACAGTTTGATATGTTTTGTTATAATAGTTCTCCAAGATAACATCTAATAATTATAGAAATATGAATAGTATTATAAGAATGACTTAAGACCTCTTAATCAAATATTTGTATTATTAAAATTAATATCCAATATTGTGTGAGAGCTATTTTTTGTTGAAGTCAGTGGGGGTCAAACACATTGGTGGTCTTTCATTTATGAATAAAATGCATGTGATTAGGAGCCCTGCTTCTCTTTACACATTTAACATATATCTATAAATACTGGTCTTTAGAATATATCTCCCAGATAAAGTGACTGAAAAGAGCAAGTTGCTGAAAACATTTCACTACTCTTTAAATGCTGAATTAGTTTATACCTCTATTGAAATACATAGCTTGTAAAAATAATAGCTTGTTTTTAGATAATATTTATTGGTGAAATAAAATATATGAAGTACAATTGAGAATATATTTCTAAAATGTGTTCATTTCACATGGGATTCTTGTGCAGTGGTCAACAGCAGGCTGGTCCTTTATGATAAGATTAGATCCAGTGTGAATCCAGCATCGAGCATTCTTGTTGGGTGGATTGTTGCGATCCCAATCAATGGCTACACAGTCTGGAGTTTCACGACAGAGATCAGCACAGGCAGTTTTGGTGTCATATCCATAGTAAGGCACAGAACCAGCAGCATTGTGTTCAACTTTGCACTCGAAGTTGCTCATGCAAGCTGAAAAAGGTATGCAATTGATTACAATGATCAACAATGAGAAGTTTGTTTTTATTCAAATAGGCTCTTTGAGAGTTTCTTTCAATTATCACTTAAGTGTAGTCAAAGCATTCATATGCATGATTTATCTCTTGACAGGTATACATATTATATGGATCAAATACATGAATTAAGGCTCATGAGCATAAGCAAAATAGATAAGGCGGTTACCAGGTGTACAGACAGGATCTGCCTTGCTGTAGTGGTCTGTTCCGGGCTGAGCCTTCAACTGTAGGGATGCATCTGTGTGAATCCAGCAACGGGTGTTCATGTAGGGAACCTCACGCTTATTGAAATCAAATGCTAGACAATCAGCAGTCTTACGGCATAGGTCAGCACACTCCTCTACAGTGGCATATTCTGGATGGCCTGTGGCACCTTCCGCATTTTGATCAATCAAATGGTCAAAAGGGGTGGAACATACTGCAAGACACATTGAAATTGATCCACCAAAATTAGCATGTTTTATTACTATGGGGTAGGACCCCTCTTCCTTTGTATTTTGCTGACATGTTAACTAAAAATACATTTGAAACAGAGAAAGTCTTGTAATTTTTACAGCACTGACCTCCATTTGCTGAGCATGGTCCTTTGCTGTAATGGTCAATGCCTGAAAAGTCCTTGAGAGAAAGGTCAGCATCGGTGTGGATCCAGCAACGTGTATCCTTATTAGGAGGATCTCGCTTATCAAAATCAAAACCTACACATTCAGGTAGAGTTTGGCAAAGCTCAGCACATCTATCAACGGTTGCGAGTTCTTGGACAGGGTAGGCTCCAGCAGCGTTGTGATCAGACTGTGCAGAATACTGGCCCATGCAAACTTCAATGAAGAAAATTAAGATATCAAATAATTTCCTCAAATGTAACATCAAGAAATTTACTCAATGAGTTACAAATTCACAGAGGGATTCTTACCAGTGTTAAGTGGGCAAGGCATCCTTGTGTGATGATCAATTCCAGGCAGTTTCTTAACGTTAATGTTAGCATCAGTATGAATCCAGCAACGTGCATTCTTGTTTGGGGGATCTCTCTTGTCATAGTCAAAAGCAAGGCATCCTGGAGTCTGAAGGCAGAGGTCAGAGCATCCTGCCACAGTGGTGATTTCAGAAACAAGGTAGGCTCCAGCTGCATTGTGGTCAGCAGTGGCAACAAAGTCATCAATGCATCCTGCAGCATAATTAATCAGTTTGATTCATAATGTGGAGGCATGTATTTTTTTTTGTAATTTCTCATTTCCTAATGAGTAATATACAGAATATATATGACAAAACAAACAAGTAAAAGATATTACCAGCTGTGCAAACAAGAGCTCCTTTGGTATAGTGGTCTGTTCCGGGCTGAACCTTCATCTTCAGGGATGCATCTGTGTGAATCCAGCAACGGCTGTTCATGTAGGGAACCTCAAGCTTATTGAAATCAAAAGCCAAGCAGTCAGCATCCTTACGGCAGAGGTTAGCACACTCCTCAACAGTGCTGTACTCTGGGTAGGGAGTGGCACCCTCAGCATTATGGTCAACAAAATGATCGAATGGTGTGGAACATGCTGCAAAAGATAATTATGCATTGACCAACATTAAAATTTACTAGTCTTGTCAATTTAGTTTAGACATGCACAGGAGTACATTTTGGGTTTGTCCTTCCTATTTACACAGCACTGACCTCCATTAAAAGTGCATGGTCCCTTGGTGTAGTGGTCAACGCCTGGTAAGTCTTTCACAAAAGGGTCAGCACCAGTGTGAATCCAGCAACGTGAGTCCTTGTTGGGTGTATCTCTCCTGTCATAATCAAAGCCCGTACATTCTTCATCACTTTGACAAAGTTCAGCACATGCAGTCACTGTGGTGATCTCCTTTACCAGGTAGGCTCCTGCAGCATTATGCTCCTTCTGGACAGAATACTCGGAGAAACATCCTTGAATAAATATTGTAGTTTAATTAGTTTCATTTCCTTGTGCTCTGGAACGGTTTTGAGATTTGAAAACAACAGAAATTTACCTGGTCCGTAAGTGCATGGAATTCTTGTACAGTGATTCACGCCAGGAAGGTCCTTGACAAATAGATCAGTTCCCTCATGGATCCAGCAGTTTGCTCCCTTGTTTGGAGGATCTCTGTGGTCCCAATCAATTGCCACACATTTGGGGTTATTGCTGCAAACAGCAGAGCATTCTTCATAGGTATCATACCCATAATATGGAATGGCACCAGCAGCATTGTGCTCCATCTTGCACTCATATTCCTCTTCACATGCTGTAAAATAGAGATCCATGATATATCTAATATTTGCGATATAATTGTTAGCAAGCTGAGAGTCAGGTGCTGAAAAGATAATACTTTACCAGAGTAGCAAGACATGGGACCCTTGGTATAATGGTCTACATGTGGCTGCTCTTTGACTTGAAGGCTTGGGTTGGTGTGAATCCAACAATGGGCACCCTTATATGGCTCATCCTTCTTGTCAAAATCAAAAGCCAGACAGTCAGCAGAAGCCCGACAGAGATCAGCACATCCAGCTACGGTCTCAATATCATGAAATGGAGAAGCTCCCTCTGCATTGTGCTCATACTGGGCACTGAAGCTCACAGAACACCTGGAACCTTTGCCTGAGGGCAGGATACTGGCCTGAAATGAAAGTTCAAGTACATTAACAGGGTTGCTTTCAGAGGTTTACATCAATCAAATATTCAAAGTATTGAATTCTTTGATTTTAATTAATCGCCAAAGCAAAAGAATCTACCCGTGCACAGGCCAGTGCCACCAACAAAAGAGCAACTGAATTCTTCATGATGAGTCCTCAAATGATTGAAAGACTATGACATAGCCCAGTGCCCTATTCCTTTTATACTCCATTGTATTAACACAGATGAAACTATTATGTAACCTTTATCAGACAGTTTGTTCAGAATAATCATTGAGATCGGATGTTCATACAAGTAATGCATAACAGACATGGTTGAAGCCTGAATCATTGGATAATCAATATCACATTTCTTGTGGGCAAATAATTGGATGAATATAAGGATGGACAAATTGTTCAAATGCAGCATAGCACTAAACTGAGAGATACCTGCATGAATGCCATGTCCTGATAAATTATGACAGGAAATGAATAGTTAGGACACTACAAAAAAGGAAGCGATAGCTTAATAATGGTTATACACAAATAGTTTTTAATTGTATATTGATAACCATTTCTGCGTAGCTTGGCCCTATACTGTCACCTTTCTTGAAAATCATTTTTAGGAATAATTATTAAACATGTTTGATAATGATATTGTCGTATGTAGAACATTTCTTACATGATATGATGGGAATAAAAAGACAGTTCACAAAAGTGTAAAATAACTGATAGACATGTTATATCTTATTCTTGAAGATATATTTGTTCTATTTCTCATGCATTGATAGATTGACAGGTTACCACAATTTACATGATAATAAACAATTTTTGAATGGAGTTGATAAGTCCTTAGATGATTGCTTTTGATTACGATGGCTTTGCGGATGTCTTGAAGTTTGTAGATATTCTGTTTTCAATGATCAAACTTTTATTTGGCAATGTTTCCTACTTAAAACAGTTTGTCTGGGATGACCTTACATGCACAGGGTCTGAGATGACCTCTCGTGTAGAGTTTGTGTCTGAGATTCCCTCCATGTGCAGTAAGTAGCTGGGACACCCCTTTCTGTAGATTTTCTTTGGGGAATACCTGCTTGTTTGAGAGAGGTATCTGGGATAGTTTAGGTAGATGGAAAGCCCCCAAAAAGAACAGTTACTCAGGATGTCAGAGGTTGACTGGGACACCCTTGTGTGACCTCAGCAGGTACCTGGGATGCATCTGGCACAGCCTTGGTACCTAGGAAGCCCAATTATAAATAGTTGGTATCTGAGATTCCCTCTTGTGTAGGTTTGATATTTGGGCGGGACTTTTGCTGAGTGCAGGTAGTACCTCTCATATTGGGTTAAGTGACTAGGATGTAGTCTTGTGCAAACATTGCTTATGTGATAACTTTCTACATTAAACACATTGTCATTCAGCATCTGTAGATACACAAAGGAAGAGCCGTTGGAGAGAAAGATGCTTTATTACAATTAAGAACTTTGTGGTTCTTTGTGTTGAGTATTTTAGTGATAAGACCATGATAATGCCATCCTTTTAACAATCCCGTGACTATCCTATTAAAAAAAAGGAAGATACAGAGAGCAACACAACTGTGTAATACTAGAATCTGTCAATAACAATTTTAAAGTTTGATATGTTTGTTACAGTAATGCATATAACACCAAATACGTTCGTAAATATCAATATCTAGTATTATACGAATTACTTGGAACCTCTTTGTCAAATAACAATTGAAAAACAGTTTGATATGTTTTGTTATAATAGTTCTCCAAGATAACATCTAATAATTATAGAAATATGAATAGTATTATAAGAATGACTTAAGACCTCTTAATCAAATATTTGTATTATTAAAATTAATATCCAATATTGTGTGAGAGCTATTTTTTGTTGAAGTCAGTGGGGGTCAAACACATTGGTGGTCTTTCATTTATGAATAAAATGCATGTGATTAGGAGCCCTGCTTCTCTTTACACATTTAACATATATCTATAAATACTGGTCTTTAGAATATATCTCCCAGATAAAGTGACTGAAAAGAGCAAGTTGCTGAAAACATTTCACTACTCTTTAAATGCTGAATTAGTTTATACCTCTATTGAAATACATAGCTTGTAAAAATAATAGCTTGTTTTTAGATAATATTTATTGGTGAAATAAAATATATGAAGTACAATTGAGAATATATTTCTAAAATGTGTTCATTTCACATGGGATTCTTGTGCAGTGGTCAACAGCAGGCTGGTCCTTTATGATAAGATTAGATCCAGTGTGAATCCAGCATCGAGCATTCTTGTTGGGTGGATTGTTGCGATCCCAATCAATGGCTACACAGTCTGGAGTTTCACGACAGAGATCAGCACAGGCAGTTTTGGTGTCATATCCATAGTAAGGCACAGAACCAGCAGCATTGTGTTCAACTTTGCACTCGAAGTTGCTCATGCAAGCTGAAAAAGGTATGCAATTGATTACAATGATCAACAATGAGAAGTTTGTTTTTATTCAAATAGGCTCTTTGAGAGTTTCTTTCAATTATCACTTAAGTGTAGTCAAAGCATTCATATGCATGATTTATCTCTTGACAGGTATACATATTATATGGATCAAATACATGAATTAAGGCTCATGAGCATAAGCAAAATAGATAAGGCGGTTACCAGGTGTACAGACAGGATCTGCCTTGCTGTAGTGGTCTGTTCCGGGCTGAGCCTTCAACTGTAGGGATGCATCTGTGTGAATCCAGCAACGGGTGTTCATGTAGGGAACCTCACGCTTATTGAAATCAAATGCTAGACAATCAGCAGTCTTACGGCATAGGTCAGCACACTCCTCTACAGTGGCATATTCTGGATGGCCTGTGGCACCTTCCGCATTTTGATCAATCAAATGGTCAAAAGGGGTGGAACATACTGCAAGACACATTGAAATTGATCCACCAAAATTAGCATGTTTTATTACTATGGGGTAGGACCCCTCTTCCTTTGTATTTTGCTGACATGTTAACTAAAAATACATTTGAAACAGAGAAAGTCTTGTAATTTTTACAGCACTGACCTCCATTTGCTGAGCATGGTCCTTTGCTGTAATGGTCAATGCCTGAAAAGTCCTTGAGAGAAAGGTCAGCATCGGTGTGGATCCAGCAACGTGTATCCTTATTAGGAGGATCTCGCTTATCAAAATCAAAACCTACACATTCAGGTAGAGTTTGGCAAAGCTCAGCACATCTATCAACGGTTGCGAGTTCTTGGACAGGGTAGGCTCCAGCAGCGTTGTGATCAGACTGTGCAGAATACTGGCCCATGCAAACTTCAATGAAGAAAATTAAGATATCAAATAATTTCCTCAAATGTAACATCAAGAAATTTACTCAATGAGTTACAAATTCACAGAGGGATTCTTACCAGTGTTAAGTGGGCAAGGCATCCTTGTGTGATGATCAATTCCAGGCAGTTTCTTAACGTTAATGTTAGCATCAGTATGAATCCAGCAACGTGCATTCTTGTTTGGGGGATCTCTCTTGTCATAGTCAAAAGCAAGGCATCCTGGAGTCTGAAGGCAGAGGTCAGAGCATCCTGCCACAGTGGTGATTTCAGAAACAAGGTAGGCTCCAGCTGCATTGTGGTCAGCAGTGGCAACAAAGTCATCAATGCATCCTGCAGCATAATTAATCAGTTTGATTCATAATGTGGAGGCATGTATTTTTTTTTGTAATTTCTCATTTCCTAATGAGTAATATACAGAATATATATGACAAAACAAACAAGTAAAAGATATTACCAGCTGTGCAAACAAGAGCTCCTTTGGTATAGTGGTCTGTTCCGGGCTGAACCTTCATCTTCAGGGATGCATCTGTGTGAATCCAGCAACGGCTGTTCATGTAGGGAACCTCAAGCTTATTGAAATCAAAAGCCAAGCAGTCAGCATCCTTACGGCAGAGGTTAGCACACTCCTCAACAGTGCTGTACTCTGGGTAGGGAGTGGCACCCTCAGCATTATGGTCAACAAAATGATCGAATGGTGTGGAACATGCTGCAAAAGATAATTATGCATTGACCAACATTAAAATTTACTAGTCTTGTCAATTTAGTTTAGACATGCACAGGAGTACATTTTGGGTTTGTCCTTCCTATTTACACAGCACTGACCTCCATTAAAAGTGCATGGTCCCTTGGTGTAGTGGTCAACGCCTGGTAAGTCTTTCACAAAAGGGTCAGCACCAGTGTGAATCCAGCAACGTGAGTCCTTGTTGGGTGTATCTCTCCTGTCATAATCAAAGCCCGTACATTCTTCATCACTTTGACAAAGTTCAGCACATGCAGTCACTGTGGTGATCTCCTTTACCAGGTAGGCTCCTGCAGCATTATGCTCCTTCTGGACAGAATACTCGGAGAAACATCCTTGAATAAATATTGTAGTTTAATTAGTTTCATTTCCTTGTGCTCTGGAACGGTTTTGAGATTTGAAAACAACAGAAATTTACCTGGTCCGTAAGTGCATGGAATTCTTGTACAGTGACTCACGCCAGGAAGGTCCTTGACAAATAGATCAGTTCCCTCATGGATCCAGCAGTTTGCTCCCTTGTTTGGAGGATCTCTGTGGTCCCAATCAATTGCCACACATTTGGGGTTATTGCTGCAAACAGCAGAGCATTCTTCATAGGTATCATACCCATAATATGGAATGGCACCAGCAGCATTGTGCTCCATCTTGCACTCATATTCCTCTTCACATGCTGTAAAATAGAGATCCATGATATATCTAATATTTGCGATATAATTGTTAGCAAGCTGAGAGTCAGGTGCTGAAAAGATAATACTTTACCAGAGTAGCAAGACATGGGACCCTTGGTATAATGGTCTACATGTGGCTGCTCTTTGACTTGAAGGCTTGGGTTGGTGTGAATCCAACAATGGGCACCCTTATATGGCTCATCCTTCTTGTCAAAATCAAAAGCCAGACAGTCAGCAGAAGCCCGACAGAGATCAGCACATCCAGCTACGGTCTCAATATCATGAAATGGAGAAGCTCCCTCTGCATTGTGCTCATACTGGGCACTGAAGCTCACAGAACACCTGGAACCTTTGCCTGAGGGCAGGATACTGGCCTGAAATGAAAGTTCAAGTACATTAACAGGGTTGCTTTCAGAGGTTTACATCAATCAAATATTCAAAGTATTGAATTCTTTGATTTTAATTAATCGCCAAAGCAAAAGAATCTACCCGTGCACAGGCCAGTGCCACCAACAAAAGAGCAACTGAATTCTTCATGATGAGTCCTCAAATGATTGAAAGACTATGACATAGCCCAGTGCCCTATTCCTTTTATACTCCATTGTATTAACACAGATGAAACTATTATGTAACCTTTATCAGACAGTTTGTTCAGAATAATCATTGAGATCGGATGTTCATACAAGTAATGCATAACAGACATGGTTGAAGCCTGAATCATTGGATAATCAATATCACATTTCTTGTGGGCAAATAATTGGATGAATATAAGGATGGACAAATTGTTCAAATGCAGCATAGCACTAAACTGAGAGATACCTGCATGAATGCCATGTCCTGATAAATTATGACAGGAAATGAATAGTTAGGACACTACAAAAAAGGAAGCGATAGCTTAATAATGGTTATACACAAATAGTTTTTAATTGTATATTGATAACCATTTCTGCGTAGCTTGGCCCTATACTGTCACCTTTCTTGAAAATCATTTTTAGGAATAATTATTAAACATGTTTGATAATGATATTGTCGTATGTAGAACATTTCTTACATGATATGATGGGAATAAAAAGACAGTTCACAAAAGTGTAAAATAACTGATAGACATGTTATATCTTATTCTTGAAGATATATTTGTTCTATTTCTCATGCATTGATAGATTGACAGGTTACCACAATTTACATGATAATAAACAATTTTTGAATGGAGTTGATAAGTCCTTAGATGATTGCTTTTGATTACGATGGCTTTGCGGATGTCTTGAAGTTTGTAGATATTCTGTTTTCAATGATCAAACTTTTATTTGGCAATGTTTCCTACTTAAAACAGTTTGTCTGGGATGACCTTACATGCACAGGGTCTGAGATGACCTCTCGTGTAGAGTTTGTGTCTGAGATTCCCTCCATGTGCAGTAAGTAGCTGGGACACCCCTTTCTGTAGATTTTCTTTGGGGAATACCTGCTTGTTTGAGAGAGGTATCTGGGATAGTTTAGGTAGATGGAAAGCCCCCAAAAAGAACAGTTACTCAGGATGTCAGAGGTTGACTGGGACACCCTTGTGTGACCTCAGCAGGTACCTGGGATGCATCTGGCACAGCCTTGGTACCTAGGAAGCCCAATTATAAATAGTTGGTATCTGAGATTCCCTCTTGTGTAGGTTTGATATTTGGGCGGGACTTTTGCTGAGTGCAGGTAGTACCTCTCATATTGGGTTAAGTGACTAGGATGTAGTCTTGTGCAAACATTGCTTATGTGATAACTTTCTACATTAAACACATTGTCATTCAGCATCTGTAGATACACAAAGGAAGAGCCGTTGGAGAGAAAGATGCTTTATTACAATTAAGAACTCTGTGGTTCTTTGTGTTGAGTATTTTAGTGATAAGACCATGATAATGCCATCCTTTTAACAATCCCGTGACTATCCTATTAAAAAAAAGGAAGATACAGAGAGCAACACAACTGCGTAATAATAGAATCTGTCAATAACAACTTTAAAGTTTGATATGTTTGTTGCAGTAATGCATATAACACCAAATACGTTCGTAAATATCAATATCTAGTATTATACGAATTACTTGGAACCTCTTTGTCAAATAACAATTGAAAAACAGTTTGATATGTTTTGTTATAATAGTTCTCCAAGATAACATCTAATAATTATAGAAATATAAATAGTATTATAAGAATGACTTAAGACCTCTTAATCAAATATTTGTATTATTAAAATTAATATCCAATATTGTGTGAGAGCTATTTTTTGTTGAAGTCAGTGGGGGTCAAACACATTGGTGGTCTTTCATTTATGAATAAAATGCGTGTGATTAGGAGCCCTGCTTCTCTTTACACATTTAACATATATCTATAAATACTGGTCTTTAGAATATATCTCCCAGATAAAGTGACTGAAAAGAGCAAGTTGCTGAAAACATTTCACTACTCTTTAAATGCTGAATTAGTTTATACCTCTATTGAAATACATAGCTTGTAAAAATAATAGCTTGTTTTTAGATAATATTTATTGGTGAAATAAAATATATGAAGTACAATTGAGAATATATTTCTAAAATGTGTTCATTTCACATGGGATTCTTGTGCAGTGGTCAACAGCAGGCTGGTCCTTTATGATAAGATTAGATCCAGTGTGAATCCAGCATTGAGCATTCTTGTTGGGTGGATTGTTGCGATCCCAATCAATAGCTACACAGTCTGGAGTTTCACGACAGAGATCAGCACAGGCAGTTTTGGTGTCATATCCATAGTAAGGCACAGAACCAGCAGCATTGTGTTCAACTTGGCACTCGAAGTTGCTCATGCAAGCTGAAAAAGGTATGCAATTGATTACAATGATCAACAATGAGAAGTTTGTTTTTATTCAAATAGGCTCTTTGAGAGTTTCTTTCAATTATCACTTAAGTGTAGTCAAAGCATTCATATGCATGATTTATCTCTTGACAGGTATACATATTATATGGATCAAATACATGAATTAAGGCTCATGAGCATAAGCAAAATAGATAAGGCGGTTACCAGGTGTACAGACAGGATCTGCCTTGCTGTAGTGGTCTGTTCCGGGCTGAGCCTTCAACTGTAGGGATGCATCTGTGTGAATCCAGCAACGGGTGTTCATGTAGGGAACCTCACGCTTATTGAAATCAAATGCTAGACAATCAGCAGTCTTACGGCATAGGTCAGCACACTCCTCTACAGTGGCATATTCTGGATGGCCTGTGGCACCTTCCGCATTTTGATCAATCAAATGGTCAAAAGGGGTGGAACATACTGCAAGACACATTGAAATTGATCCACCAAAATTAGCATGTTTTATTACTATGGGGTAGGACCCCTCTTCCTTTGTATTTTGCTGACATGTTAACTAAAAATACATTTGAAACAGAGAAAGTCTTGTAATTTTTACAGCACTGACCTCCATTTGCTGAGCATGGTCCTTTGCTGTAATGGTCAATGCCTGAAAAGTCCTTGAGAGAAAGGTCAGCATCGGTGTGGATCCAGCAACGTGTATCCTTATTAGGAGGATCTCGCTTATCAAAATCAAAACCTACACATTCAGGTAGAGTTTGGCAAAGCTCAGCACATCTATCAACGGTTGCGAGTTC
Source organism: Amphiduros pacificus (assembly GCA_949316495.1). NCBI lineage: Eukaryota > Metazoa > Annelida > Polychaeta > Phyllodocida > Hesionidae > Amphiduros > Amphiduros pacificus. The sequence continues at coordinate 47,627,994 of OX439001.1, read as the reverse complement.
TTGGACAGGGTAGGCTCCAGCAGCGTTGTGATCAGACTGTGCAGAATACTGGCCCATGCAAACTTCAATGAAGAAAATTAAGATATCAAATAATTTCCTCAAATGTAACATCAAGAAATTTACTCAATGAGTTACAAATTCACAGAGGGATTCTTACCAGTGTTAAGTGGGCAAGGCATCCTTGTGTGATGATCAATTCCAGGCAGTTTCTTAACGTTAATGTTAGCATCAGTATGAATCCAGCAACGTGCATTCTTGTTTGGGGGATCTCTCTTGTCATAGTCAAAAGCAAGGCATCCTGGAGTCTGAAGGCAGAGGTCAGAGCATCCTGCCACAGTGGTGATTTCAGAAACAAGGTAGGCTCCAGCTGCATTGTGGTCAGCAGTGGCAACAAAGTCATCAATGCATCCTGCAGCATAATTAATCAGTTTGATTCATAATGTGGAGGCATGTATTTTTTTTTGTAATTTCTCATTTCCTAATGAGTAATATACAGAATATATATGACAAAACAAACAAGTAAAAGATATTACCAGCTGTGCAAACAAGAGCTCCTTTGGTATAGTGGTCTGTTCCGGGCTGAACCTTCATCTTCAGGGATGCATCTGTGTGAATCCAGCAACGGCTGTTCATGTAGGGAACCTCAAGCTTATTGAAATCAAAAGCCAAGCAGTCAGCATCCTTACGGCAGAGGTTAGCACACTCCTCAACAGTGCTGTACTCTGGGTAGGGAGTGGCACCCTCAGCATTATGGTCAACAAAATGATCGAATGGTGTGGAACATGCTGCAAAAGATAATTATGCATTGACCAACATTAAAATTTACTAGTCTTGTCAATTTAGTTTAGACATGCACAGGAGTACATTTTGGGTTTGTCCTTCCTATTTACACAGCACTGACCTCCATTAAAAGTGCATGGTCCCTTGGTGTAGTGGTCAACGCCTGGTAAGTCTTTCACAAAAGGGTCAGCACCAGTGTGAATCCAGCAACGTGAGTCCTTGTTGGGTGTATCTCTCCTGTCATAATCAAAGCCCGTACATTCTTCATCACTTTGACAAAGTTCAGCACATGCAGTCACTGTGGTGATCTCCTTTACCAGGTAGGCTCCTGCAGCATTATGCTCCTTCTGGACAGAATACTCGGAGAAACATCCTTGAATAAATATTGTAGTTTAATTAGTTTCATTTCCTTGTGCTCTGGAACGGTTTTGAGATTTGAAAACAACAGAAATTTACCTGGTCCGTAAGTGCATGGAATTCTTGTACAGTGACTCACGCCAGGAAGGTCCTTGACAAATAGATCAGTTCCCTCATGGATCCAGCAGTTTGCTCCCTTGTTTGGAGGATCTCTGTGGTCCCAATCAATTGCCACACATTTGGGGTTATTGCTGCAAACAGCAGAGCATTCTTCATAGGTATCATACCCATAATATGGAATGGCACCAGCAGCATTGTGCTCCATCTTGCACTCATATTCCTCTTCACATGCTGTAAAATAGAGATCCATGATATATCTAATATTTGCGATATAATTGTTAGCAAGCTGAGAGTCAGGTGCTGAAAAGATAATACTTTACCAGAGTAGCAAGACATGGGACCCTTGGTATAATGGTCTACATGTGGCTGCTCTTTGACTTGAAGGCTTGGGTTGGTGTGAATCCAACAATGGGCACCCTTATATGGCTCATCCTTCTTGTCAAAATCAAAAGCCAGACAGTCAGCAGAAGCCCGACAGAGATCAGCACATCCAGCTACGGTCTCAATATCATGAAATGGAGAAGCTCCCTCTGCATTGTGCTCATACTGGGCACTGAAGCTCACAGAACACCTGGAACCTTTGCCTGAGGGCAGGATACTGGCCTGAAATGAAAGTTCAAGTACATTAACAGGGTTGCTTTCAGAGGTTTACATCAATCAAATATTCAAAGTATTGAATTCTTTGATTTTAATTAATCGCCAAAGCAAAAGAATCTACCCGTGCACAGGCCAGTGCCACCAACAAAAGAGCAACTGAATTCTTCATGATGAGTCCTCAAATGATTGAAAGACTATGACATAGCCCAGTGCCCTATTCCTTTTATACTCCATTGTATTAACACAGATGAAACTATTATGTAACCTTTATCAGACAGTTTGTTCAGAATAATCATTGAGATCGGATGTTCATACAAGTAATGCATAACAGACATGGTTGAAGCCTGAATCATTGGATAATCAATATCACATTTCTTGTGGGCAAATAATTGGATGAATATAAGGATGGACAAATTGTTCAAATGCAGCATAGCACTAAACTGAGAGATACCTGCATGAATGCCATGTCCTGATAAATTATGACAGGAAATGAATAGTTAGGACACTACAAAAAAGGAAACGATAGCTTAATAATGGTTATACACAAATAGTTTTTAATTGTATATTGATAACCATTTCTGCGTAGCTTGGCCCTATACTGTCACCTTTCTTGAAAATCATTTTTAGGAATAATTATTAAACATGTTTGATAATGATATTGTCGTATGTAGAACATTTCTTACATGATATGATGGGAATAAAAAGACAGTTCACAAAAGTGTAAAATAACTGATAGACATGTTATATCTTATTCTTGAAGATATATTTGTTCTATTTCTCATGCATTGATAGATTGACAGGTTACCACAATTTACATGATAATAAACAATTTTTGAATGGAGTTGATAAGTCCTTAGATGATTGCTTTTGATTACGATGGCTTTGCGGATGTCTTGAAGTTTGTAGATATTCTGTTTTCAATGATCAAACTTTTATTTGGCAATGTTTCCTACTTAAAACAGTTTGTCTGGGATGACCTTACATGCACAGGGTCTGAGATGACCTCTCGTGTAGAGTTTGTGTCTGAGATTCCCTCCATGTGCAGTAAGTAGCTGGGACACCCCTTTCTGTAGATTTTCTTTGGGGAATACCTGCTTGTTTGAGAGAGGTATCTGGGATAGTTTAGGTAGATGGAAAGCCCCCAAAAAGAACAGTTACTCAGGATGTCAGAGGTTGACTGGGACACCCTTGTGTGACCTCAGCAGGTACCTGGGATGCATCTGGCACAGCCTTGGTACCTAGGAAGCCCAATTATAAATAGTTGGTATCTGAGATTCCCTCTTGTGTAGGTTTGATATTTGGGCGGGACTTTTGCTGAGTGCAGGTAGTACCTCTCATATTGGGTTAAGTGACTAGGATGTAGTCTTGTGCAAACATTGCTTATGTGATAACTTTCTACATTAAACACATTGTCATTCAGCATCTGTAGATACACAAAGGAAGAGCCGTTGGAGAGAAAGATGCTTTATTACAATTAAGAACTCTGTGGTTCTTTGTGTTGAGTATTTTAGTGATAAGACCATGATAATGCCATCCTTTTAACAATCCCGTGACTATCCTATTAAAAAAAAGGAAGATACAGAGAGCAACACAACTGTGTAATAATAGAATCTGTCAATAACAACTTTAAAGTTTGATATGTTTGTTGCAGTAATGCATATAACACCAAATACGTTCGTAAATATCAATATCTAGTATTATACGAATTACTTGGAACCTCTTTGTCAAATAACAATTGAAAAACAGTTTGATATGTTTTGTTATAATAGTTCTCCAAGATAACATCTAATAATTATAGAAATATAAATAGTATTATAAGAATGACTTAAGACCTCTTAATCAAATATTTGTATTATTAAAATTAATATCCAATATTGTGTGAGAGCTATTTTTTGTTGAAGTCAGTGGGGGTCAAACACATTGGTGGTCTTTCATTTATGAATAAAATGCGTGTGATTAGGAGCCCTGCTTCTCTTTACACATTTAACATATATCTATAAATACTGGTCTTTAGAATATATCTCCCAGATAAAGTGACTGAAAAGAGCAAGTTGCTGAAAACATTTCACTACTCTTTAAATGCTGAATTAGTTTATACCTCTATTGAAATACATAGCTTGTAAAAATAATAGCTTGTTTTTAGATAATATTTATTGGTGAAATAAAATATATGAAGTACAATTGAGAATATATTTCTAAAATGTGTTCATTTCACATGGGATTCTTGTGCAGTGGTCAACAGCAGGCTGGTCCTTTATGATAAGATTAGATCCAGTGTGAATCCAGCATCGAGCATTCTTGTTGGGTGGATTGTTGCGATCCCAATCAATAGCTACACAGTCTGGAGTTTCACGACAGAGATCAGCACAGGCAGTTTTGGTGTCATATCCATAGTAAGGCACAGAACCAGCAGCATTGTGTTCAACTTGGCACTCGAAGTTGCTCATGCAAGCTGAAAAAGGTATGCAATTGATTACAATGATCAACAATGAGAAGTTTGTTTTTATTCAAATAGGCTCTTTGAGAGTTTCTTTCAATTATCACTTAAGTGTAGTCAAAGCATTCATATGCATGATTTATCTCTTGACAGGTATACATATTATATGGATCAAATACATGAATTAAGGCTCATGAGCATAAGCAAAATAGATAAGGCGGTTACCAGGTGTACAGACAGGATCTGCCTTGCTGTAGTGGTCTGTTCCGGGCTGAGCCTTCAACTGTAAGGATGCATCTGTGTGAATCCAGCAACGGGTGTTCATGTAGGGAACCTCACGCTTATTGAAATCAAATGCTAGACAATTAGCAGTCTTACGGCATAGGTCAGCACACTCCTCTACAGTGGCATATTCTGGATGGCCTGTGGCACCTTCCGCATTTTGATCAATCAAATGGTCAAAAGGGGTGGAACATACTGCAAGACACATTGAAATTGATCCACCAAAATTAGCATGTTTTATTACTATGGGGTAGGACCCCTCTTCCTTTGTATTTTGCTGACATGTTAACTAAAAATACATTTGAAACAGAGAAAGTCTTGTAATTTTTACAGCACTGACCTCCATTTGCTGTGCATGGTCCTTTGCTGTAATGGTCAATGCCTGAAAAGTCCTTGAGAGAAAGGTCAGCATCGGTGTGGATCCAGCAACGTGTATCCTTATTAGGAGGATCTCGCTTATCAAAATCAAAACCTACACATTCAGGTAGAGTTTGGCAAAGCTCAGCACATCTATCAACGGTTGCGAGTTCTTGGACAGGGTAGGCTCCAGCAGCGTTGTGATCAGACTGTGCAGAATACTGGCCCATGCAAACTTCAATGAAGAAAATTAAGATATCAAATAATTTCCTCAAATGTAACATCAAGAAATTTACTCAATGAGTTACAAATTCACAGAGGGATTCTTACCAGTGTTAAGTGGGCAAGGCATCCTTGTGTGATGATCAATTCCAGGCAGTTTCTTAACGTTAATGTTAGCATCAGTATGAATCCAGCAACGTGCATTCTTGTTTGGGGGATCTCTCTTGTCATAGTCAAAAGCAAGGCATCCTGGAGTCTGAAGGCAGAGGTCAGAGCATCCTGCCACAGTGGTGATTTCAGAAACAAGGTAGGCTCCAGCTGCATTGTGGTCAGCAGTGGCAACAAAGTCATCAATGCATCCTGCAGCATAATTAATCAGTTTGATTCATAATGTGGAGGCATGTATTTTTTTTTGTAATTTCTCATTTCCTAATGAGTAATATACAGAATATATATGACAAAACAAACAAGTAAAAGATATTACCAGCTGTGCAAACAAGAGCTCCTTTGGTATAGTGGTCTGTTCCGGGCTGAACCTTCATCTTCAGGGATGCATCTGTGTGAATCCAGCAACGGCTGTTCATGTAGGGAACCTCAAGCTTATTGAAATCAAAAGCCAAGCAGTCAGCATCCTTACGGCAGAGGTTAGCACACTCCTCAACAGTGCTGTACTCTGGGTAGGGAGTGGCACCCTCAGCATTATGGTCAACAAAATGATCGAATGGTGTGAAACATGCTGCAAAAGATAATTATGCATTGACCAACATTAAAATTTACTAGTCTTGTCAATTTAGTTTAGACATGCACAGGAGTACATTTTGGGTTTGTCCTTCCTATTTACACAGCACTGACCTCCATTAAAAGTGCATGGTCCCTTGGTGTAGTGGTCAACGCCTGGTAAGTCTTTCACAAAAGGGTCAGCACCAGTGTGAATCCAGCAACGTGAGTCCTTGTTGGGTGTATCTCTCCTGTCATAATCAAAGCCCGTACATTCTTCATCACTTTGACAAAGTTCAGCACATGCAGTCACTGTGGTGATCTCCTTTACCAGGTAGGCTCCTGCAGCATTATGCTCCTTCTGGACAGAATACTCGGAGAAACATCCTTGAATAAATATTGTAGTTTAATTAGTTTCATTTCCTTGTGATCTGGAACGGTTTTGAGATTTGAAAACAACAGAAATTTACCTGGTCCGTAAGTGCATGGAATTCTTGTACAGTGATTCACGCCAGGAAGGTCCTTGACAAATAGATCAGTTCCCTCATGGATCCAGCAGTTTGCTCCCTTGTTTGGAGGATCTCTGTGGTCCCAATCAATTGCCACACATTTGGGGTTATTGCTGCAAACAGCAGAGCATTCTTCATAGGTATCATACCCATAATATGGAATGGCACCAGCAGCATTGTGCTCCATCTTGCACTCATATTCCTCTTCACATGCTGTAAAATAGAGATCCATGATATATCTAATATTTGCGATATAATTGTTAGCAAGCTGAGAGTCAGGTGCTGAAAAGATAATACTTTACCAGAGTAGCAAGACATGGGACCCTTGGTATAATGGTCTACATGTGGCTGCTCTTTGACTTGAAGGCTTGGGTTGGTGTGAATCCAACAATGGGCACCCTTATATGGCTCATCCTTCTTGTCAAAATCAAAAGCCAGACAGTCAGCAGAAGCCCGACAGAGATCAGCACATCCAGCTACGGTCTCAATATCATGAAATGGAGAAGCTCCCTCTGCATTGTGCTCATACTGGGCACTGAAGCTCACAGAACACCTGGAACCTTTGCCTGAGGGCAGGATACTGGCCTGAAATGAAAGTTCAAGTACATTAACAGGGTTGCTTTCAGAGGTTTACATCAATCAAATATTCAAAGTATTGAATTCTTTGATTTTAATTAATCGCCAAAGCAAAAGAATCTACCCGTGCACAGGCCAGTGCCACCAACAAAAGAGCAACTGAATTCTTCATGATGAGTCCTCAAATGATTGAAAGACTATGACATAGCCCAGTGCCCTATTCCTTTTATACTCCATTGTATTAACACAGATGAAACTATTATGTAACCTTTATCAGACAGTTTGTTCAGAATAATCATTGAGATCGGATGTTCATACAAGTAATGCATAACAGACATGGTTGAAGCCTGAATCATTGGATAATCAATATCACATTTCTTGTGGGCAAATAATTGGATGAATATAAGGATGGACAAATTGTTCAAATGCAGCATAGCACTAAACTGAGAGATACCTGCATGAATGCCATGTCCTGATAAATTATGACAGGAAATGAATAGTTAGGACACTACAAAAAAGGAAGCGATAGCTTAATAATGGTTATACACAAATAGTTTTTAATTGTATATTGATAACCATTTCTGCGTAGCTTGGCCCTATACTGTCACCTTTCTTGAAAATCATTTTTAGGAATAATTATTAAACATGTTTGATAATGATATTGTCGTATGTAGAACATTTCTTACATGATATGATGGGAATAAAAAGACAGTTCACAAAAGTGTAAAATAACTGATAGACATGTTATATCTTATTCTTGAAGATATATTTGTTCTATTTCTCATGCATTGATAGATTGACAGGTTACCACAATTTACATGATAATAAACAATTTTTGAATGGAGTTGATAAGTCCTTAGATGATTGCTTTTGATTACGATGGCTTTGCGGATGTCTTGAAGTTTGTAGATATTCTGTTTTCAATGATCAAACTTTTATTTGGCAATGTTTCCTACTTAAAACAGTTTGTCTGGGATGACCTTACATGCACAGGGTCTGAGATGACCTCTTGTGTAGAGTTTGTGTCTGAGATTCCCTCCATGTGCAGTAAGTAGCTGGGACACCCCTTTCTGTAGATTTTCTTTGGGGAATACCTGCTTGTTTGAGAGAGGTATCTGGGATAGTTTAGGTAGATGGAAAGCCCCCAAAAAGAACAGTTACTCAGGATGTCAGAGGTTGACTGGGACACCCTTGTGTGACCTCAGCAGGTACCTGGGATGCATCTGGCACAGCCTTGGTACCTAGGAAGCCCAATTATAAATAGTTGGTATCTGAGATTCCCTCTTATGTAGGTTTGATATTTGGGCGGGACTTTTGCTGAGTGCAGGTAGTACCTCTCATATTGGGTTAAGTGACTAGGATGTAGTCTTGTGCAAACATTGCTTATGTGATAACTTTCTACATTAAACACATTGTCATTCAGCATCTGTAGATACACAAAGGAAGAGCCGTTGGAGAGAAAGATGCTTTATTACAATTAAGAACTCTGTGGTTCTTTGTGTTGAGTATTTTAGTGATAAGACCATGATAATGCCATCCTTTTAACAATCCCGTGACTATCCTATTAAAAAAAAGGAAGATACAGAGAGCAACACAACTGTGTAATAATAGAATCTGTCAATAACAACTTTAAAGTTTGATATGTTTGTTGCAGTAATGCATATAACACCAAATACGTTCGTAAATATCAATATCTAGTATTATACGAATTACTTGGAACCTCTTTGTCAAATAACAATTGAAAAACAGTTTGATATGTTTTGTTATAATAGTTCTCCAAGATAACATCTAATAATTATAGAAATATAAATAGTATTATAAGAATGACTTAAGACCTCTTAATCAAATATTTGTATTATTAAAATTAATATCCAATATTGTGTGAGAGCTATTTTTTGTTGAAGTCAGTGGGGGTCAAACACATTGGTGGTCTTTCATTTATGAATAAAATGCGTGTGATTAGGAGCCCTGCTTCTCTTTACACATTTAACATATATCTATAAATACTGGTCTTTAGAATATATCTCCCAGATAAAGTGACTGAAAAGAGCAAGTTGCTGAAAACATTTCACTACTCTTTAAATGCTGAATTAGTTTATACCTCTATTGAAATACATAGCTTGTAAAAATAATAGCTTGTTTTTAGATAATATTCATTGGTGAAATAAAATATATGAAGTACAATTGAGAATATATTTCTAAAATGTGTTCATTTCACATGGGATTCTTGTGCAGTGGTCAACAGCAGGCTGGTCCTTTATGATAAGATTAGATCCAGTGTGAATCCAGCATCGAGCATTCTTGTTGGGTGGATTGTTGCGATCCCAATCAATGGCTACACAGTCTGGAGTTTCACGACAGAGATCAGCACAGGCAGTTTTGGTGTCATATCCATAGTAAGGCACAGAACCAGCAGCATTGTGTTCAACTTTGCACTCGAAGTTGCTCATGCAAGCTGAAAAAGGTATGCAATTGATTACAATGATCAACAATGAGAAGTTTGTTTTTATTCAAATAGGCTCTTTGAGAGTTTCTTTCAATTATCACTTAAGTGTAGTCAAAGCATTCATATGCATGATTTATCTCTTGACAGGTATACATATTATATGGATCAAATACATGAATTAAGGCTCATGAGCATAAGCAAAATAGATAAGGCGGTTACCAGGTGTACAGACAGGATCTGCCTTGCTGTAGTGGTCTGTTCCGGGCTGAGCCTTCAACTGTAAGGATGCATCTGTGTGAATCCAGCAACGGGTGTTCATGTAGGGAACCTCACGCTTATTGAAATCAAATGCTAGACAATTAGCAGTCTTACGGCATAGGTCAGCACACTCCTCTACAGTGGCATATTCTGGATGGCCTGTGGCACCTTCCGCATTTTGATCAATCAAATGGTCAAAAGGGGTGGAACATACTGCAAGACACATTGAAATTGATCCACCAAAATTAGCATGTTTTATTACTATGGGGTAGGACCCCTCTTCCTTTGTATTTTGCTGACATGTTAACTAAAAATACATTTGAAACAGAGAAAGTCTTGTAATTTTTACAGCACTGACCTCCATTTGCTGTGCATGGTCCTTTGCTGTAATGGTCAATGCCTGAAAAGTCCTTGAGAGAAAGGTCTGCATCGGTGTGGATCCAGCAACGTGTATCCTTATTAGGAGGATCTCGCTTATCAAAATCAAAACCTACACATTCAGGTAGAGTTTGGCAAAGCTCAGCACATCTATCAACGGTTGCGAGTTCTTGGACAGGGTAGGCTCCAGCAGCGTTGTGATCAGACTGTGCAGAATACTGGCCCATGCAAACTTCAATGAAGAAAATTAAGATATCAAATAATTTCCTCAAATGTAACATCAAGAAATTTACTCAATGAGTTACAAATTCACAGAGGGATTCTTACCAGTGTTAAGTGGGCAAGGCATCCTTGTGTGATGATCAATTCCAGGCAGTTTCTTAACGTTAATGTTAGCATCAGTATGAATCCAGCAACGTGCATTCTTGTTTGGGGGATCTCTCTTGTCATAGTCAAAAGCAAGGCATCCTGGAGTCTGAAGGCAGAGGTCAGAGCATCCTGCCACAGTGGTGATTTCAGAAACAAGGTAGGCTCCAGCTGCATTGTGGTCAGCAGTGGCAACAAAGTCATCAATGCATCCTGCAGCATAATTAATCAGTTTGATTCATAATGTGGAGGCATGTATTTTTTTTTGTAATTTCTCATTTCCTAATGAGTAATATACAGAATATATATGACAAAACAAACAAGTAAAAGATATTACCAGCTGTGCAAACAAGAGCTCCTTTGGTATAGTGGTCTGTTCCGGGCTGAACCTTCATCTTCAGGGATGCATCTGTGTGAATCCAGCAACGGCTGTTCATGTAGGGAACCTCAAGCTTATTGAAATCAAAAGCCAAGCAGTCAGCATCCTTACGGCAGAGGTTAGCACACTCCTCAACAGTGCTGTACTCTGGGTAGGGAGTGGCACCCTCAGCATTATGGTCAACAAAATGATCGAATGGTGTGGAACATGCTGCAAAAGATAATTATGCATTGACCAACATTAAAATTTACTAGTCTTGTCAATTTAGTTTAGACATGCACAGGAGTACATTTTGGGTTTGTCCTTCCTATTTACACAGCACTGACCTCCATTAAAAGTGCATGGTCCCTTGGTGTAGTGGTCAACGCCTGGTAAGTCTTTCACAAAAGGGTCAGCACCAGTGTGAATCCAGCAACGTGAGTCCTTGTTGGGTGTATCTCTCCTGTCATAATCAAAGCCCGTACATTCTTCATCACTTTGACAAAGTTCAGCACATGCAGTCACTGTGGTGATCTCCTTTACCAGGTAGGCTCCTGCAGCATTATGCTCCTTCTGGACAGAATACTCGGAGAAACATCCTTGAATAAATATTGTAGTTTAATTAGTTTCATTTCCTTGTGCTCTGGAACGGTTTTGAGATTTGAAAACAACAGAAATTTACCTGGTCCGTAAGTGCATGGAATTCTTGTACAGTGATTCACGCCAGGAAGGTCCTTGACAAATAGATCAGTTCCCTCATGGATCCAGCAGTTTGCTCCCTTGTTTGGAGGATCTCTGTGGTCCCAATCAATTGCCACACATTTGGGGTTATTGCTGCAAACAGCAGAGCATTCTTCATAGGTATCATACCCATAATATGGAATGGCACCAGCAGCATTGTGCTCCATCTTGCACTCATATTCCTCTTCACATGCTGTAAAATAGAGATCCATGATATATCTAATATTTGCGATATAATTGTTAGCAAGCTGAGAGTCAGGTGCTGAAAAGATAATACTTTACCAGAGTAGCAAGACATGGGACCCTTGGTATAATGGTCTACATGTGGCTGCTCTTTGACTTGAAGGCTTGGGTTGGTGTGAATCCAACAATGGGCACCCTTATATGGCTCATCCTTCTTGTCAAAATCAAAAGCCAGACAGTCAGCAGAAGCCCGACAGAGATCAGCACATCCAGCTACGGTCTCAATATCATGAAATGGAGAAGCTCCCTCTGCATTGTGCTCATACTGGGCACTGAAGCTCACAGAACACCTGGAACCTTTGCCTGAGGGCAGGATACTGGCCTGAAATGAAAGTTCAAGTACATTAACAGGGTTGCTTTCAGAGGTTTACATCAATCAAATATTCAAAGTATTGAATTCTTTGATTTTAATTAATCGCCAAAGCAAAAGAATCTACCCGTGCACAGGCCAGTGCCACCAACAAAAGAGCAACTGAATTCTTCATGATGAGTCCTCAAATGATTGAAAGACTATGACATAGCCCAGTGCCCTATTCCTTTTATACTCCATTGTATTAACACAGATGAAACTATTATGTAACCTTTATCAGACAGTTTGTTCAGAATAATCATTGAGATCGGATGTTCATACAAGTAATGCATAACAGACATGGTTGAAGCCTGAATCATTGGATAATCAATATCACATTTCTTGTGGGCAAATAATTGGATGAATATAAGGATGGACAAATTGTTCAAATGCAGCATAGCACTAAACTGAGAGATACCTGCATGAATGCCATGTCCTGATAAATTATGACAGGAAATGAATAGTTAGGACACTACAAAAAAGGAAGCGATAGCTTAATAATGGTTATACACAAATAGTTTTTAATTGTATATTGATAACCATTTCTGCGTAGCTTGGCCCTATACTGTCACCTTTCTTGAAAATCATTTTTAGGAATAATTATTAAACATGTTTGATAATGATATTGTCGTATGTAGAACATTTCTTACATGATATGATGGGAATAAAAAGACAGTTCACAAAAGTGTAAAATAACTGATAGACATGTTATATCTTATTCTTGAAGATATATTTGTTCTATTTCTCATGCATTGATAGATTGACAGGTTACCACAATTTACATGATAATAAACAATTTTTGAATGGAGTTGATAAGTCCTTAGATGATTGCTTTTGATTACGATGGCTTTGCGGATGTCTTGAAGTTTGTAGATATTCTGTTTTCAATGATCAAACTTTTATTTGGCAATGTTTCCTACTTAAAACAGTTTGTCTGGGATGACCTTACATGCACAGGGTCTGAGATGACCTCTCGTGTAGAGTTTGTGTCTGAGATTCCCTCCATGTGCAGTAAGTAGCTGGGACACCCCTTTCTGTAGATTTTCTTTGGGGAATACCTGCTTGTTTGAGAGAGGTATCTGGGATAGTTTAGGTAGATGGAAAGCCCCCAAAAAGAACAGTTACTCAGGATGTCAGAGGTTGACTGGGACACCCTTGTGTGACCTCAGCAGGTACCTGGGATGCATCTGGCACAGCCTTGGTACCTAGGAAGCCCAATTATAAATAGTTGGTATCTGAGATTCCCTCTTGTGTAGGTTTGATATTTGGGCGGGACTTTTGCTGAGTGCAGGTAGTACCTCTCATATTGGGTTAAGTGACTAGGATGTAGTCTTGTGCAAACATTGCTTATGTGATAACTTTCTACATTAAACACATTGTCATTCAGCATCTGTAGATACACAAAGGAAGAGCCGTTGGAGAGAAAGATGCTTTATTACAATTAAGAACTTTGTGGTTCTTTGTGTTGAGTATTTTAGTGGTAAGACCATGATAATGCCATCCTTTTAACAATCCCGTGACTATCCTATTAAAAAAAAGGAAGATACAGAGAGCAACACAACTGTGTAATACTAGAATCTGTCAATAACAATTTTAAAGTTTGATATGTTTGTTACAGTAATGCATATAACACCAAATACGTTCGTAAATATCAATATCTAGTATTATACGAATTACTTGGAACCTCTTTGTCAAATAACAATTGAAAAACAGTTTGATATGTTTTGTTATAATAGTTCTCCAAGATAACATCTAATAATTATAGAAATATGAATAGTATTATAAGAATGACTTAAGACCTCTTAATCAAATATTTGTATTATTAAAATTAATATCCAATATTGTGTGAGAGCTATTTTTTGTTGAAGTCAGTGGGGGTCAAACACATTGGTGGTCTTTCATTTATGAATAAAATGCGTGTGATTAGGAGCCCTGCTTCTCTTTACACATTTAACATATATCTATAAATACTGGTCTTTAGAATATATCTCCCAGATAAAGTGACTGAAAAGAGCAAGTTGCTGAAAACATTTCACTACTCTTTAAATGCTGAATTAGTTTATACCTCTATTGAAATACATAGCTTGTAAAAATAATAGCTTGTTTTTAGATAATATTCATTGGTGAAATAAAATATATGAAGTACAATTGAGAATATATTTCTAAAATGTGTTCATTTCACATGGGATTCTTGTGCAGTGGTCAACAGCAGGCTGGTCCTTTATGATAAGATTAGATCCAGTGTGAATCCAGCATCGAGCATTCTTGTTGGGTGGATTGTTGCGATCCCAATCAATGGCTACACAGTCTGGAGTTTCACGACAGAGATCAGCACAGGCAGTTTTGGTGTCATATCCATAGTAAGGCACAGAACCAGCAGCATTGTGTTCAACTTTGCACTCGAAGTTGCTCATGCAAGCTGAAAAAGGTATGCAATTGATTACAATGATCAACAATGAGAAGTTTGTTTTTATTCAAATAGGCTCTTTGAGAGTTTCTTTCAATTATCACTTAAGTGTAGTCAAAGCATTCATATGCATGATTTATCTCTTGACAGGTATACATATTATATGGATCAAATACATGAATTAAGGCTCATGAGCATAAGCAAAATAGATAAGGCGGTTACCAGGTGTACAGACAGGATCTGCCTTGCTGTAGTGGTCTGTTCCGGGCTGAGCCTTCAACTGTAGGGATGCATCTGTGTGAATCCAGCAACGGGTGTTCATGTAGGGAACCTCACGCTTATTGAAATCAAATGCTAGACAATCAGCAGTCTTACGGCATAGGTCAGCACACTCCTCTACAGTGGCATATTCTGGATGGCCTGTGGCACCTTCCGCATTTTGATCAATCAAATGGTCAAAAGGGGTGGAACATACTGCAAGACACATTGAAATTGATCCACCAAAATTAGCATGTTTTATTACTATGGGGTAGGACCCCTCTTCCTTTGTATTTTGCTGACATGTTAACTAAAAATACATTTGAAACAGAGAAAGTCTTGTAATTTTTACAGCACTGACCTCCATTTGCTGAGCATGGTCCTTTGCTGTAATGGTCAATGCCTGAAAAGTCCTTGAGAGAAAGGTCAGCATCGGTGTGGATCCAGCAACGTGTATCCTTATTAGGAGGATCTCGCTTATCAAAATCAAAACCTACACATTCAGGTAGAGTTTGGCAAAGCTCAGCACATCTATCAACGGTTGCAAGTTCTTGGACAGGGTAGGCTCCAGCAGCGTTGTGATCAGACTGTGCAGAATACTGGCCCATGCAAACTTCAATGAAGAAAATTAAGATATCAAATAATTTCCTCAAATGTAACATCAAGAAATTTACTCAATGAGTTACAAATTCACAGAGGGATTCTTACCAGTGTTAAGTGGGCAAGGCATCCTTGTGTGATGATCAATTCCAGGCAGTTTCTTAACGTTAATGTTAGCATCAGTATGAATCCAGCAACGTGCATTCTTGTTTGGGGGATCTCTCTTGTCATAGTCAAAAGCAAGGCATCCTGGAGTCTGAAGGCAGAGGTCAGAGCATCCTGCCACAGTGGTGATTTCAGAAACAAGGTAGGCTCCAGCTGCATTGTGGTCAGCAGTGGCAACAAAGTCATCAATGCATCCTGCAGCATAATTAATCAGTTTGATTCATAATGTGGAGGCATGTATTTTTTTTTGTAATTTCTCATTTCCTAATGAGTAATATACAGAATATATATGACAAAACAAACAAGTAAAAGATATTACCAGCTGTGCAAACAAGAGCTCCTTTGGTATAGTGGTCTGTTCCGGGCTGAACCTTCATCTTCAGGGATGCATCTGTGTGAATCCAGCAACGGCTGTTCATGTAGGGAACCTCAAGCTTATTGAAATCAAAAGCCAAGCAGTCAGCATCCTTACGGCAGAGGTTAGCACACTCCTCAACAGTGCTGTACTCTGGGTAGGGAGTGGCACCCTCAGCATTATGGTCAACAAAATGATCGAATGGTGTGGAACATGCTGCAAAAGATAATTATGCATTGACCAACATTAAAATTTACTAGTCTTGTCAATTTAGTTTAGACATGCACAGGAGTACATTTTGGGTTTGTCCTTCCTATTTACACAGCACTGACCTCCATTAAAAGTGCATGGTCCCTTGGTGTAGTGGTCAACGCCTGGTAAGTCTTTCACAAAAGGGTCAGCACCAGTGTGAATCCAGCAACGTGAGTCCTTGTTGGGTGTATCTCTCCTGTCATAATCAAAGCCCGTACATTCTTCATCACTTTGACAAAGTTCAGCACATGCAGTCACTGTGGTGATCTCCTTTACCAGGTAGGCTCCTGCAGCATTATGCTCCTTCTGGACAGAATACTCGGAGAAACATCCTTGAATAAATATTGTAGTTTAATTAGTTTCATTTCCTTGTGCTCTGGAACGGTTTTGAGATTTGAAAACAACAGAAATTTACCTGGTCCGTAAGTGCATGGAATTCTTGTACAGTGATTCACGCCAGGAAGGTCCTTTACAAATAGATCAGTTCCCTCATGGATCCAGCAGTTTGCTCCCTTGTTTGGAGGATCTCTGTGGTCCCAATCAATTGCCACACATTTGGGGTTATTGCTGCAAACAGCAGAGCATTCTTCATAGGTATCATACCCATAATATGGAATGGCACCAGCAGCATTGTGCTCCATCTTGCACTCATATTCCTCTTCACATGCTGTAAAATAGAGATCCATGATATATCTAATATTTGCGATATAATTGTTAGCAAGCTGAGAGTCAGGTGCTGAAAAGATAATACTTTACCAGAGTAGCAAGACATGGGACCCTTGGTATAATGGTCTACATGTGGCTGCTCTTTGACTTGAAGGCTTGGGTTGGTGTGAATCCAACAATGGGCACCCTTATATGGCTCATCCTTCTTGTCAAAATCAAAAGCCAGACAGTCAGCAGAAGCCCGACAGAGATCAGCACATCCAGCTACGGTCTCAATATCATGAAATGGAGAAGCTCCCTCTGCATTGTGCTCATACTGGGCACTGAAGCTCACAGAACACCTGGAACCTTTGCCTGAGGGCAGGATACTGGCCTGAAATGAAAGTTCAAGTACATTAACAGGGTTGCTTTCAGAGGTTTACATCAATCAAATATTCAAAGTATTGAATTCTTTGATTTTAATTAATCGCCAAAGCAAAAGAATCTACCCGTGCACAGGCCAGTGCCACCAACAAAAGAGCAACTGAATTCTTCATGATGAGTCCTCAAATGATTGAAAGACTATGACATAGCCCAGTGCCCTATTCCTTTTATACTCCATTGTATTAACACAGATGAAACTATTATGTAACCTTTATCAGACAGTTTGTTCAGAATAATCATTGAGATCGGATGTTCATACAAGTAATGCATAACAGACATGGTTGAAGCCTGAATCATTGGATAATCAATATCACATTTCTTGTGGGCAAATAATTGGATGAATATAAGGATGGACAAATTGTTCAAATGCAGCATAGCACTAAACTGAGAGATACCTGCATGAATGCCATGTCCTGATAAATTATGACAGGAAATGAATAGTTAGGACACTACAAAAAAGGAAGCGATAGCTTAATAATGGTTATACACAAATAGTTTTTAATTGTATATTGATAACCATTTCTGCGTAGCTTGGCCCTATACTGTCACCTTTCTTGAAAATCATTTTTAGGAATAATTATTAAACATGTTTGATAATGATATTGTCGTATGTAGAACATTTCTTACATGATATGATGGGAATAAAAAGACAGTTCACAAAAGTGTAAAATAACTGATAGACATGTTATATCTTATTCTTGAAGATATATTTGTTCTATTTCTCATGCATTGATAGATTGACAGGTTACCACAATTTACATGATAATAAACAATTTTTGAATGGAGTTGATAAGTCCTTAGATGATTGCTTTTGATTACGATGGCTTTGCGGATGTCTTGAAGTTTGTAGATATTCTGTTTTCAATGATCAAACTTTTATTTGGCAATGTTTCCTACTTAAAACAGTTTGTCTGGGATGACCTTACATGCACAGGGTCTGAGATGACCTCTCGTGTAGAGTTTGTGTCTGAGATTCCCTCCATGTGCAGTAAGTAGCTGGGACACCCCTTTCTGTAGATTTTCTTTGGGGAATACCTGCTTGTTTGAGAGAGGTATCTGGGATAGTTTAGGTAGATGGAAAGCCCCCAAAAAGAACAGTTACTCAGGATGTCAGAGGTTGACTGGGACACCCTTGTGTGACCTCAGCAGGTACCTGGGATGCATCTGGCACAGCCTTGGTACCTAGGAAGCCCAATTATAAATAGTTGGTATCTGAGATTCCCTCTTGTGTAGGTTTGATATTTGGGCGGGACTTTTGCTGAGTGCAGGTAGTACCTCTCATATTGGGTTAAGTGACTAGGATGTAGTCTTGTGCAAACATTGCTTATGTGATAACTTTCTACATTAAACACATTGTCATTCAGCATCTGTAGATACACAAAGGAAGAGCCGTTGGAGAGAAAGATGCTTTATTACAATTAAGAACTTTGTGGTTCTTTGTGTTGAGTATTTTAGTGATAAGACCATGATAATGCCATCCTTTTAACAATCCCGTGACTATCCTATTAAAAAAAAGGAAGATACAGAGAGCAACACAACTGTGTAATACTAGAATCTGTCAATAACAATTTTAAAGTTTGATATGTTTGTTACAGTAATGCATATAACACCAAATACGTTCGTAAATATCAATATCTAGTATTATACGAATTACTTGGAACCTCTTTGTCAAATAACAATTGAAAAACAGTTTGATATGTTTTGTTATAATAGTTCTCCAAGATAACATCTAATAATTATAGAAATATGAATAGTATTATAAGAATGACTTAAGACCTCTTAATCAAATATTTGTATTATTAAAATTAATATCCAATATTGTGTGAGAGCTATTTTTCTTGTTGAAGTCAGTGGGGGTCAAACACATTGGTGGTCTTTCATTTATGAATAAAATGCATGTGATTAGGAGCCCTGCTTCTCTTTACACATTTAACATATATCTATAAATACTGGTCTTTAGAATATATCTCCCAGATAAAGTGACTGAAAAGAGCAAGTTGCTGAAAACATTTCACTACTCTTTAAATGCTGAATTAGTTTATACCTCTATTGAAATACATAGCTTGTAAAAATAATAGCTTGTTTTTAGATAATATTTATTGGTGAAATAAAATATATGAAGTACAATTGAGAATATATTTCTAAAATGTGTTCATTTCACATGGGATTCTTGTGCAGTGGTCAACAGCAGGCTGGTCCTTTATGATAAGATTAGATCCAGTGTGAATCCAGCATCGAGCATTCTTGTTGGGTGGATTGTTGCGATCCCAATCAATGGCTACACAGTCTGGAGTTTCACGACAGAGATCAGCACAGGCAGTTTTGGTGTCATATCCATAGTAAGGCACAGAACCAGCAGCATTGTGTTCAACTTTGCACTCGAAGTTGCTCATGCAAGCTGAAAAAGGTATGCAATTGATTACAATGATCAACAATGAGAAGTTTGTTTTTATTCAAATAGGCTCTTTGAGAGTTTCTTTCAATTATCACTTAAGTGTAGTCAAAGCATTCATATGCATGATTTATCTCTTGACAGGTATACATATTATATGGATCAAATACATGAATTAAGGCTCATGAGCATAAGCAAAATAGATAAGGCGGTTACCAGGTGTACAGACAGGATCTGCCTTGCTGTAGTGGTCTGTTCCGGGCTGAGCCTTCAACTGTAGGGATGCATCTGTGTGAATCCAGCAACGGGTGTTCATGTAGGGAACCTCACGCTTATTGAAATCAAATGCTAGACAATCAGCAGTCTTACGGCATAGGTCAGCACACTCCTCTACAGTGGCATATTCTGGATGGCCTGTGGCACCTTCCGCATTTTGATCAATCAAATGGTCAAAAGGGGTGGAACATACTGCAAGACACATTGAAATTGATCCACCAAAATTAGCATGTTTTATTACTATGGGGTAGGACCCCTCTTCCTTTGTATTTTGCTGACATGTTAACTAAAAATACATTTGAAACAGAGAAAGTCTTGTAATTTTTACAGCACTGACCTCCATTTGCTGAGCATGGTCCTTTGCTGTAATGGTCAATGCCTGAAAAGTCCTTGAGAGAAAGGTCAGCATCGGTGTGGATCCAGCAACGTGTATCCTTATTAGGAGGATCTCGCTTATCAAAATCAAAACCTACACATTCAGGTAGAGTTTGGCAAAGCTCAGCACATCTATCAACGGTTGCGAGTTCTTGGACAGGGTAGGCTCCAGCAGCGTTGTGATCAGACTGTGCAGAATACTGGCCCATGCAAACTTCAATGAAGAAAATTAAGATATCAAATAATTTCCTCAAATGTAACATCAAGAAATTTACTCAATGAGTTACAAATTCACAGAGGGATTCTTACCAGTGTTAAGTGGGCAAGGCATCCTTGTGTGATGATCAATTCCAGGCAGTTTCTTAACGTTAATGTTAGCAACAGTATGAATCCAGCAACGTGCATTCTTGTTTGGGGGATCTCTCTTGTCATAGTCAAAAGCAAGGCATCCTGGAGTCTGAAGGCAGAGGTCAGAGCATCCTGCCACAGTGGTGATTTCAGAAACAAGGTAGGCTCCAGCTGCATTGTGGTCAGCAGTGGCAACAAAGTCATCAATGCATCCTGCAGCATAATTAATCAGTTTGATTCATAATGTGGAGGCATGTATTTTTTTTTTGTAATTTCTCATTTCCTAATGAGTAATATACAGAATATATATGACAAAACAAACAAGTAAAAGATATTACCAGCTGTGCAAACAAGAGCTCCTTTGGTATAGTGGTCTGTTCCGGGCTGAACCTTCATCTTCAGGGATGCATCTGTGTGAATCCAGCAACGGCTGTTCATGTAGGGAACCTCAAGCTTATTGAAATCAAAAGCCAAGCAGTCAGCATCCTTACGGCAGAGGTTAGCACACTCCTCAACAGTGCTGTACTCTGGGTAGGGAGTGGCACCCTCAGCATTATGGTCAACAAAATGATCGAATGGTGTGGAACATGCTGCAAAAGATAATTATGCATTGACCAACATTAAAATTTACTAGTCTTGTCAATTTAGTTTAGACATGCACAGGAGTACATTTTGGGTTTATCCTTCCTATTTACACAGCACTGACCTCCATTAAAAGTGCATGGTCCCTTGGTGTAGTGGTCAACGCCTGGTAAGTCTTTCACAAAAGGGTCAGCACCAGTGTGAATCCAGCAACGTGAGTCCTTGTTGGGTGTATCTCTCCTGTCATAATCAAAGCCCGTACATTCTTCATCACTTTGACAAAGTTCAGCACATGCAGTCACTGTGGTGATCTCCTTTACCAGGTAGGCTCCTGCAGCATTATGCTCCTTCTGGACAGAATACTCGGAGAAACATCCTTGAATAAATATTGTAGTTTAATTAGTTTCATTTCCTTGTGCTCTGGAACGGTTTTGAGATTTGAAAACAACAGAAATTTACCTGGTCCGTAAGTGCATGGAATTCTTGTACAGTGATTCACGCCAGGAAGGTCCTTGACAAATAGATCAGTTCCCTCATGGATCCAGCAGTTTGCTCCCTTGTTTGGAGGATCTCTGTGGTCCCAATCAATTGCCACACATTTGGGGTTATTGCTGCAAACAGCAGAGCATTCTTCATAGGTATCATACCCATAATATGGAATGGCACCAGCAGCATTGTGCTCCATCTTGCACTCATATTCCTCTTCACATGCTGTAAAATAGAGATCCATGATATATCTAATATTTGCGATATAATTGTTAGCAAGCTGAGAGTCAGGTGCTGAAAAGATAATACTTTACCAGAGTAGCAAGACATGGGACCCTTGGTATAATGGTCTACATGTGGCTGCTCTTTGACTTGAAGGCTTGGGTTGGTGTGAATCCAACAATGGGCACCCTTATATGGCTCATCCTTCTTGTCAAAATCAAAAGCCAGACAGTCAGCAGAAGCCCGACAGAGATCAGCACATCCAGCTACGGTCTCAATATCATGAAATGGAGAAGCTCCCTCTGCATTGTGCTCATACTGGGCACTGAAGCTCACAGAACACCTGGAACCTTTGCCTGAGGGCAGGATACTGGCCTGAAATGAAAGTTCAAGTACATTAACAGGGTTGCTTTCAGAGGTTTACATCAATCAAATATTCAAAGTATTGAATTCTTTGATTTTAATTAATCGCCAAAGCAAAATAATCTACCCGTGCACAGGCCAGTGCCACCAACAAAAGAGCAACTGAATTCTTCATGATGAGTCCTCAAATGATTGAAAGACTATGACATAGCCCAGTGCCCTATTCCTTTTATACTCCATTGTATTAACACAGATGAAACTATTATGTAACCTTTATCAGACAGTTTGTTCAGAATAATCATTGAGATCGGATGTTCATACAAGTAATGCATAACAGACATGGTTGAAGCCTGAATCATTGGATAATCAATATCACATTTCTTGTGGGCAAATAATTGGATGAATATAAGGATGGACAAATTGTTCAAATGCAGCATAGCACTAAACTGAGAGATACCTGCATGAATGCCATGTCCTGATAAATTATGACAGGAAATGAATAGTTAGGACACTACAAAAAAGGAAACGATAGCTTAATAATGGTTATACACAAATAGTTTTTAATTGTATATTGATAACCATTTCTGCGTAGCTTGGCCCTATACTGTCACCTTTCTTGAAAATCATTTTTAGGAATAATTATTAAACATGTTTGATAATGATATTGTCGTATGTAGAACATTTCTTACATGATATGATGGGAATAAAAAGACAGTTCACAAAAGTGTAAAATAACTGATAGACATGTTATATCTTATTCTTGAAGATATATTTGTTCTATTTCTCATGCATTGATAGATTGACAGGTTACCACAATTTACATGATAATAAACAATTTTTGAATGGAGTTGATAAGTCCTTAGATGATTGCTTTTGATTACGATGGCTTTGCGGATGTCTTGAAGTTTGTAGATATTCTGTTTTCAATGATCAAACTTTTATTTGGCAATGTTTCCTACTTAAAACAGTTTGTCTGGGATGACCTTACATGCACAGGGTCTGAGATGACCTCTCGTGTAGAGTTTGTGTCTGAGATTCCCTCCATGTGCAGTAAGTAGCTGGGACACCCCTTTCTGTAGATTTTCTTTGGGGAATACCTGCTTGTTTGAGAGAGGTATCTGGGATAGTTTAGGTAGATGGAAAGCCCCCAAAAAGAACAGTTACTCAGGATGTCAGAGGTTGACTGGGACACCCTTGTGTGACCTCAGCAGGTACCTGGGATGCATCTGGCACAGCCTTGGTACCTAGGAAGCCCAATTATAAATAGTTGGTATCTGAGATTCCCTCTTGTGTAGGTTTGATATTTGGGCGGGACTTTTGCTGAGTGCAGGTAGTACCTCTCATATTGGGTTAAGTGACTAGGATGTAGTCTTGTGCAAACATTGCTTATGTGATAACTTTCTACATTAAACACATTGTCATTCAGCATCTGTAGATACACAAAGGAAGAGCCGTTGGAGAGAAAGATGCTTTATTACAATTAAGAACTTTGTGTTTCTTTGTGTTGAGTATTTTAGTGATAAGACCATGATAATGCCATCCTTTTAACAATCCCGTGACTATCCTATTAAAAAAAAGGAAGATACAGAGAGCAACACAACTGTGTAATACTAGAATCTGTCAATAACAATTTTAAAGTTTGATATGTTTGTTACAGTAATGCATATAACACCAAATACGTTCGTAAATATCAATATCTAGTATTATACGAATTACTTGGAACCTCTTTGTCAAATAACAATTGAAAAACAGTTTGATATGTTTTGTTATAATAGTTCTCCAAGATAACATCTAATAATTATAGAAATATGAATAGTATTATAAGAATGACTTAAGACCTCTTAATCAAATATTTGTATTATTAAAATTAATATCCAATATTGTGTGAGAGCTATTTTTTGTTGAAGTCAGTGGGGGTCAAACACATTGGTGGTCTTTCATTTATGAATAAAATGCATGTGATTAGGAGCCCTGCTTCTCTTTACACATTTAACATATATCTATAAATACTGGTCTTTAGAATATATCTCCCAGATAAAGTGACTGAAAAGAGCAAGTTGCTGAAAACATTTCACTACTCTTTAAATGCTGAATTAGTTTATACCTCTATTGAAATACATAGCTTGTAAAAATAATAGCTTGTTTTTAGATAATATTTATTGGTGAAATAAAATATATGAAGTACAATTGAGAATATATTTCTAAAATGTGTTCATTTCACATGGGATTCTTGTGCAGTGGTCAACAGCAGGCTGGTCCTTTATGATAAGATTAGATCCAGTGTGAATCCAGCATCGAGCATTCTTGTTGGGTGGATTGTTGCGATCCCAATCAATGGCTACACAGTCTGGAGTTTCACGACAGAGATCAGCACAGGCAGTTTTGGTGTCATATCCATAGTAAGGCACAGAACCAGCAGCATTGTGTTCAACTTTGCACTCGAAGTTGCTCATGCAAGCTGAAAAAGGTATGCAATTGATTACAATGATCAACAATGAGAAGTTTGTTTTTATTCAAATAGGCTCTTTGAGAGTTTCTTTCAATTATCACTTAAGTGTAGTCAAAGCATTCATATGCATGATTTATCTCTTGACAGGTATACATATTATATGGATCAAATACATGAATTAAGGCTCATGAGCATAAGCAAAATAGATAAGGCGGTTACCAGGTGTACAGACAGGATCTGCCTTGCTGTAGTGGTCTGTTCCGGGCTGAGCCTTCAACTGTAGGGATGCATCTGTGTGAATCCAGCAACGGGTGTTCATGTAGGGAACCTCACGCTTATTGAAATCAAATGCTAGACAATCAGCAGTCTTACGGCATAGGTCAGCACACTCCTCTACAGTGGCATATTCTGGATGGCCTGTGGCACCTTCCGCATTTTGATCAATCAAATGGTCAAAAGGGGTGGAACATACTGCAAGACACATTGAAATTGATCCACCAAAATTAGCATGTTTTATTACTATGGGGTAGGACCCCTCTTCCTTTGTATTTTGCTGACATGTTAACTAAAAATACATTTGAAACAGAGAAAGTCTTGTAATTTTTACAGCACTGACCTCCATTTGCTGAGCATGGTCCTTTGCTGTAATGGTCAATGCCTGAAAAGTCCTTGAGAGAAAGGTCAGCATCGGTGTGGATCCAGCAACGTGTATCCTTATTAGGAGGATCTCGCTTATCAAAATCAAAACCTACACATTCAGGTAGAGTTTGGCAAAGCTCAGCACATCTATCAACGGTTGCGAGTTCTTGGACAGGGTAGGCTCCAGCAGCGTTGTGATCAGACTGTGCAGAATACTGGCCCATGCAAACTTCAATGAAGAAAATTAAGATATCAAATAATTTCCTCAAATGTAACATCAAGAAATTTACTCAATGAGTTACAAATTCACAGAGGGATTCTTACCAGTGTTAAGTGGGCAAGGCATCCTTGTGTGATGATCAATTCCAGGCAGTTTCTTAACGTTAATGTTAGCATCAGTATGAATCCAGCAACGTGCATTCTTGTTTGGGGGATCTCTCTTGTCATAGTCAAAAGCAAGGCATCCTGGAGTCTGAAGGCAGAGGTCAGAGCATCCTGCCACAGTGGTGATTTCAGAAACAAGGTAGGCTCCAGCTGCATTGTGGTCAGCAGTGGCAACAAAGTCATCAATGCATCCTGCAGCATAATTAATCAGTTTGATTCATAATGTGGAGGCATGTATTTTTTTTTGTAATTTCTCATTTCCTAATGAGTAATATACAGAATATATATGACAAAACAAACAAGTAAAAGATATTACCAGCTGTGCAAACAAGAGCTCCTTTGGTATAGTGGTCTGTTCCGGGCTGAACCTTCATCTTCAGGGATGCATCTGTGTGAATCCAGCAACGGCTGTTCATGTAGGGAACCTCAAGCTTATTGAAATCAAAAGCCAAGCAGTCAGCATCCTTACGGCAGAGGTTAGCACACTCCTCAACAGTGCTGTACTCTGGGTAGGGAGTGGCACCCTCAGCATTATGGTCAACAAAATGATCGAATGGTGTGGAACATGCTGCAAAAGATAATTATGCATTGACCAACATTAAAATTTACTAGTCTTGTCAATTTAGTTTAGACATGCACAGGAGTACATTTTGGGTTTGTCCTTCCTATTTACACAGCACTGACCTCCATTAAAAGTGCATGGTCCCTTGGTGTAGTGGTCAACGCCTGGTAAGTCTTTCACAAAAGGGTCAGCACCAGTGTGAATCCAGCAACGTGAGTCCTTGTTGGGTGTATCTCTCCTGTCATAATCAAAGCCCGTACATTCTTCATCACTTTGACAAAGTTCAGCACATGCAGTCACTGTGGTGATCTCCTTTACCAGGTAGGCTCCTGCAGCATTATGCTCCTTCTGGACAGAATACTCGGAGAAACATCCTTGAATAAGTATTGTAGTTTAATTAGTTTCATTTCCTTGTGCTCTGGAACGGTTTTGAGATTTGAAAACAACAGAAATTTACCTGGTCCGTAAGTGCATGGAATTCTTGTACAGTGATTCACGCCAGGAAGGTCCTTGACAAATAGATCAGTTCCCTCATGGATCCAGCAGTTTGCTCCCTTGTTTGGAGGATCTCTGTGGTCCCAATCAATTGCCACACATTTGGGGTTATTGCTGCAAACAGCAGAGCATTCTTCATAGGTATCATACCCATAATATGGAATGGCACCAGCAGCATTGTGCTCCATCTTGCACTCATATTCCTCTTCACATGCTGTAAAATAGAGATCCATGATATATCTAATATTTGCGATATAATTGTTAGCAAGCTGAGAGTCAGGTGCTGAAAAGATAATACTTTACCAGAGTAGCAAGACATGGGACCCTTGGTATAATGGTCTACATGTGGCTGCTCTTTGACTTGAAGGCTTGGGTTGGTGTGAATCCAACAATGGGCACCCTTATATGGCTCATCCTTCTTGTCAAAATCAAAAGCCAGACAGTCAGCAGAAGCCCGACAGAGATCAGCACATCCAGCTACGGTCTCAATATCATGAAATGGAGAAGCTCCCTCTGCATTGTGCTCATACTGGGCACTGAAGCTCACAGAACACCTGGAACCTTTGCCTGAGGGCAGGATACTGGCCTGAAATGAAAGTTCAAGTACATTAACAGGGTTGCTTTCAGAGGTTTACATCAATCAAATATTCAAAGTATTGAATTCTTTGATTTTAATTAATCGCCAAAGCAAAATAATCTACCCGTGCACAGGCCAGTGCCACCAACAAAAGAGCAACTGAATTCTTCATGATGAGTCCTCAAATGATTGAAAGACTATGACATAGCCCAGTGCCCTATTCCTTTTATACTCCATTGTATTAACACAGATGAAACTATTATGTAACCTTTATCAGACAGTTTGTTCAGAATAATCATTGAGATCGGATGTTCATACAAGTAATGCATAACAGACATGGTTGAAGCCTGAATCATTGGATAATCAATATCACATTTCTTGTGGGCAAATAATTGGATGAATATAAGGATGGACAAATTGTTCAAATGCAGCATAGCACTAAACTGAGAGATACCTGCATGAATGCCATGTCCTGATAAATTATGACAGGAAATGAATAGTTAGGACACTACAAAAAAGGAAACGATAGCTTAATAATGGTTATACACAAATAGTTTTTAATTGTATATTGATAACCATTTCTGCGTAGCTTGGCCCTATACTGTCACCTTTCTTGAAAATCATTTTTAGGAATAATTATTAAACATGTTTGATAATGATATTGTCGTATGTAGAACATTTCTTACATGATATGATGGGAATAAAAAGACAGTTCACAAAAGTGTAAAATAACTGATAGACATGTTATATCTTATTCTTGAAGATATATTTGTTCTATTTCTCATGCATTGATAGATTGACAGGTTACCACAATTTACATGATAATAAACAATTTTTGAATGGAGTTGATAAGTCCTTAGATGATTGCTTTTGATTACGATGGCTTTGCGGATGTCTTGAAGTTTGTAGATATTCTGTTTTCAATGATCAAACTTTTATTTGGCAATGTTTCCTACTTAAAACAGTTTGTCTGGGATGACCTTACATGCACAGGGTCTGAGATGACCTCTCGTGTAGAGTTTGTGTCTGAGATTCCCTCCATGTGCAGTAAGTAGCTGGGACACCCCTTTCTGTAGATTTTCTTTGGGGAATACCTGCTTGTTTGAGAGAGGTATCTGGGATAGTTTAGGTAGATGGAAAGCCCCCAAAAAGAACAGTTACTCAGGATGTCAGAGGTTGACTGGGACACCCTTGTGTGACCTCAGCAGGTACCTGGGATGCATCTGGCACAGCCTTGGTACCTAGGAAGCCCAATTATAAATAGTTGGTATCTGAGATTCCCTCTTGTGTAGGTTTGATATTTGGGCGGGACTTTTGCTGAGTGCAGGTAGTACCTCTCATATTGGGTTAAGTGACTAGGATGTAGTCTTGTGCAAACATTGCTTATGTGATAACTTTCTACATTAAACACATTGTCATTCAGCATCTGTAGATACACAAAGGAAGAGCCGTTGGAGAGAAAGATGCTTTATTACAATTAAGAACTTTGTGGTTCTTTGTGTTGAGTATTTTAGTGATAAGACCATGATAATGCCATCCTTTTAACAATCCCGTGACTATCCTATTAAAAAAAAGGAAGATACAGAGAGCAACACAACTGTGTAATACTAGAATCTGTCAATAACAATTTTAAAGTTTGATATGTTTGTTACAGTAATGCATATAACACCAAATACGTTCGTAAATATCAATATCTAGTATTATACGAATTACTTGGAACCTCTTTGTCAAATAACAATTGAAAAACAGTTTGATATGTTTTGTTATAATAGTTCTCCAAGATAACATCTAATAATTATAGAAATATGAATAGTATTATAAGAATGACTTAAGACCTCTTAATCAAATATTTGTATTATTAAAATTAATATCCAATATTGTGTGAGAGCTATTTTTCTTGTTGAAGTCAGTGGGGGTCAAACACATTGGTGGTCTTTCATTTATGAATAAAATGCATGTGATTAGGAGCCCTGCTTCTCTTTACACATTTAACATATATCTATAAATACTGGTCTTTAGAATATATCTCCCAGATAAAGTGACTGAAAAGAGCAAGTTGCTGAAAACATTTCACTACTCTTTAAATGCTGAATTAGTTTATACCTCTATTGAAATACATAGCTTGTAAAAATAATAGCTTGTTTTTAGATAATATTTATTGGTGAAATAAAATATATGAAGTACAATTGAGAATATATTTCTAAAATGTGTTCATTTCACATGGGATTCTTGTGCAGTGGTCAACAGCAGGCTGGTCCTTTATGATAAGATTAGATCCAGTGTGAATCCAGCATCGAGCATTCTTGTTGGGTGGATTGTTGCGATCCCAATCAATGGCTACACAGTCTGGAGTTTCACGACAGAGATCAGCACAGGCAGTTTTGGTGTCATATCCATAGTAAGGCACAGAACCAGCAGCATTGTGTTCAACTTTGCACTCGAAGTTGCTCATGCAAGCTGAAAAAGGTATGCAATTGATTACAATGATCAACAATGAGAAGTTTGTTTTTATTCAAATAGGCTCTTTGAGAGTTTCTTTCAATTATCACTTAAGTGTAGTCAAAGCATTCATATGCATGATTTATCTCTTGACAGGTATACATATTATATGGATCAAATACATGAATTAAGGCTCATGAGCATAAGCAAAATAGATAAGGCGGTTACCAGGTGTACAGACAGGATCTGCCTTGCTGTAGTGGTCTGTTCCGGGCTGAGCCTTCAACTGTAGGGATGCATCTGTGTGAATCCAGCAACGGGTGTTCATGTAGGGAACCTCACGCTTATTGAAATCAAATGCTAGACAATCAGCAGTCTTACGGCATAGGTCAGCACACTCCTCTACAGTGGCATATTCTGGATGGCCTGTGGCACCTTCCGCATTTTGATCAATCAAATGGTCAAAAGGGGTGGAACATACTGCAAGACACATTGAAATTGATCCACCAAAATTAGCATGTTTTATTACTATGGGGTAGGACCCCTCTTCCTTTGTATTTTGCTGACATGTTAACTAAAAATACATTTGAAACAGAGAAAGTCTTGTAATTTTTACAGCACTGACCTCCATTTGCTGAGCATGGTCCTTTGCTGTAATGGTCAATGCCTGAAAAGTCCTTGAGAGAAAGGTCAGCATCGGTGTGGATCCAGCAACGTGTATCCTTATTAGGAGGATCTCGCTTATCAAAATCAAAACCTACACATTCAGGTAGAGTTTGGCAAAGCTCAGCACATCTATCAACGGTTGCGAGTTCTTGGACAGGGTAGGCTCCAGCAGCGTTGTGATCAGACTGTGCAGAATACTGGCCCATGCAAACTTCAATGAAGAAAATTAAGATATCAAATAATTTCCTCAAATGTAACATCAAGAAATTTACTCAATGAGTTACAAATTCACAGAGGGATTCTTACCAGTGTTAAGTGGGCAAGGCATCCTTGTGTGATGATCAATTCCAGGCAGTTTCTTAACGTTAATGTTAGCAACAGTATGAATCCAGCAACGTGCATTCTTGTTTGGGGGATCTCTCTTGTCATAGTCAAAAGCAAGGCATCCTGGAGTCTGAAGGCAGAGGTCAGAGCATCCTGCCACAGTGGTGATTTCAGAAACAAGGTAGGCTCCAGCTGCATTGTGGTCAGCAGTGGCAACAAAGTCATCAATGCATCCTGCAGCATAATTAATCAGTTTGATTCATAATGTGGAGGCATGTATTTTTTTTTTGTAATTTCTCATTTCCTAATGAGTAATATACAGAATATATATGACAAAACAAACAAGTAAAAGATATTACCAGCTGTGCAAACAAGAGCTCCTTTGGTATAGTGGTCTGTTCCGGGCTGAACCTTCATCTTCAGGGATGCATCTGTGTGAATCCAGCAACGGCTGTTCATGTAGGGAACCTCAAGCTTATTGAAATCAAAAGCCAAGCAGTCAGCATCCTTACGGCAGAGGTTAGCACACTCCTCAACAGTGCTGTACTCTGGGTAGGGAGTGGCACCCTCAGCATTATGGTCAACAAAATGATCGAATGGTGTGGAACATGCTGCAAAAGATAATTATGCATTGACCAACATTAAAATTTACTAGTCTTGTCAATTTAGTTTAGACATGCACAGGAGTACATTTTGGGTTTGTCCTTCCTATTTACACAGCACTGACCTCCATTAAAAGTGCATGGTCCCTTGGTGTAGTGGTCAACGCCTGGTAAGTCTTTCACAAAAGGGTCAGCACCAGTGTGAATCCAGCAACGTGAGTCCTTGTTGGGTGTATCTCTCCTGTCATAATCAAAGCCCGTACATTCTTCATCACTTTGACAAAGTTCAGCACATGCAGTCACTGTGGTGATCTCCTTTACCAGGTAGGCTCCTGCAGCATTATGCTCCTTCTGGACAGAATACTCGGAGAAACATCCTTGAATAAATATTGTAGTTTAATTAGTTTCATTTCCTTGTG
The DNA here is from genome assembly GCA_949316495.1 of Amphiduros pacificus. Lineage (NCBI taxonomy): Eukaryota > Metazoa > Annelida > Polychaeta > Phyllodocida > Hesionidae > Amphiduros > Amphiduros pacificus. The sequence continues at coordinate 47,596,175 of OX439001.1, read as the reverse complement.
CTCTGGAACGGTTTTGAGATTTGAAAACAACAGAAATTTACCTGGTCCGTAAGTGCATGGAATTCTTGTACAGTGATTCACGCCAGGAAGGTCCTTGACAAATAGATCAGTTCCCTCATGGATCCAGCAGTTTGCTCCCTTGTTTGGAGGATCTCTGTGGTCCCAATCAATTGCCACACATTTGGGGTTATTGCTGCAAACAGCAGAGCATTCTTCATAGGTATCATACCCATAATATGGAATGGCACCAGCAGCATTGTGCTCCATCTTGCACTCATATTCCTCTTCACATGCTGTAAAATAGAGATCCATGATATATCTAATATTTGCGATATAATTGTTAGCAAGCTGAGAGTCAGGTGCTGAAAAGATAATACTTTACCAGAGTAGCAAGACATGGGACCCTTGGTATAATGGTCTACATGTGGCTGCTCTTTGACTTGAAGGCTTGGGTTGGTGTGAATCCAACAATGGGCACCCTTATATGGCTCATCCTTCTTGTCAAAATCAAAAGCCAGACAGTCAGCAGAAGCCCGACAGAGATCAGCACATCCAGCTACGGTCTCAATATCATGAAATGGAGAAGCTCCCTCTGCATTGTGCTCATACTGGGCACTGAAGCTCACAGAACACCTGGAACCTTTGCCTGAGGGCAGGATACTGGCCTGAAATGAAAGTTCAAGTACATTAACAGGGTTGCTTTCAGAGGTTTACATCAATCAAATATTCAAAGTATTGAATTCTTTGATTTTAATTAATCGCCAAAGCAAAATAATCTACCCGTGCACAGGCCAGTGCCACCAACAAAAGAGCAACTGAATTCTTCATGATGAGTCCTCAAATGATTGAAAGACTATGACATAGCCCAGTGCCCTATTCCTTTTATACTCCATTGTATTAACACAGATGAAACTATTATGTAACCTTTATCAGACAGTTTGTTCAGAATAATCATTGAGATCGGATGTTCATACAAGTAATGCATAACAGACATGGTTGAAGCCTGAATCATTGGATAATCAATATCACATTTCTTGTGGGCAAATAATTGGATGAATATAAGGATGGACAAATTGTTCAAATGCAGCATAGCACTAAACTGAGAGATACCTGCATGAATGCCATGTCCTGATAAATTATGACAGGAAATGAATAGTTAGGACACTACAAAAAAGGAAACGATAGCTTAATAATGGTTATACACAAATAGTTTTTAATTGTATATTGATAACCATTTCTGCGTAGCTTGGCCCTATACTGTCACCTTTCTTGAAAATCATTTTTAGGAATAATTATTAAACATGTTTGATAATGATATTGTCGTATGTAGAACATTTCTTACATGATATGATGGGAATAAAAAGACAGTTCACAAAAGTGTAAAATAACTGATAGACATGTTATATCTTATTCTTGAAGATATATTTGTTCTATTTCTCATGCATTGATAGATTGACAGGTTACCACAATTTACATGATAATAAACAATTTTTGAATGGAGTTGATAAGTCCTTAGATGATTGCTTTTGATTACGATGGCTTTGCGGATGTCTTGAAGTTTGTAGATATTCTGTTTTCAATGATCAAACTTTTATTTGGCAATGTTTCCTACTTAAAACAGTTTGTCTGGGATGACCTTACATGCACAGGGTCTGAGATGACCTCTCGTGTAGAGTTTGTGTCTGAGATTCCCTCCATGTGCAGTAAGTAGCTGGGACACCCCTTTCTGTAGATTTTCTTTGGGGAATACCTGCTTGTTTGAGAGAGGTATCTGGGATAGTTTAGGTAGATGGAAAGCCCCCAAAAAGAACAGTTACTCAGGATGTCAGAGGTTGACTGGGACACCCTTGTGTGACCTCAGCAGGTACCTGGGATGCATCTGGCACAGCCTTGGTACCTAGGAAGCCCAATTATAAATAGTTGGTATCTGAGATTCCCTCTTGTGTAGGTTTGATATTTGGGCGGGACTTTTGCTGAGTGCAGGTAGTACCTCTCATATTGGGTTAAGTGACTAGGATGTAGTCTTGTGCAAACATTGCTTATGTGATAACTTTCTACATTAAACACATTGTCATTCAGCATCTGTAGATACACAAAGGAAGAGCCGTTGGAGAGAAAGATGCTTTATTACAATTAAGAACTTTGTGTTTCTTTGTGTTGAGTATTTTAGTGATAAGACCATGATAATGCCATCCTTTTAACAATCCCGTGACTATCCTATTAAAAAAAAGGAAGATACAGAGAGCAACACAACTGTGTAATACTAGAATCTGTCAATAACAATTTTAAAGTTTGATATGTTTGTTACAGTAATGCATATAACACCAAATACGTTCGTAAATATCAATATCTAGTATTATACGAATTACTTGGAACCTCTTTGTCAAATAACAATTGAAAAACAGTTTGATATGTTTTGTTATAATAGTTCTCCAAGATAACATCTAATAATTATAGAAATATGAATAGTATTATAAGAATGACTTAAGACCTCTTAATCAAATATTTGTATTATTAAAATTAATATCCAATATTGTGTGAGAGCTATTTTTTGTTGAAGTCAGTGGGGGTCAAACACATTGGTGGTCTTTCATTTATGAATAAAATGCATGTGATTAGGAGCCCTGCTTCTCTTTACACATTTAACATATATCTATAAATACTGGTCTTTAGAATATATCTCCCAGATAAAGTGACTGAAAAGAGCAAGTTGCTGAAAACATTTCACTACTCTTTAAATGCTGAATTAGTTTATACCTCTATTGAAATACATAGCTTGTAAAAATAATAGCTTGTTTTTAGATAATATTTATTGGTGAAATAAAATATATGAAGTACAATTGAGAATATATTTCTAAAATGTGTTCATTTCACATGGGATTCTTGTGCAGTGGTCAACAGCAGGCTGGTCCTTTATGATAAGATTAGATCCAGTGTGAATCCAGCATCGAGCATTCTTGTTGGGTGGATTGTTGCGATCCCAATCAATGGCTACACAGTCTGGAGTTTCACGACAGAGATCAGCACAGGCAGTTTTGGTGTCATATCCATAGTAAGGCACAGAACCAGCAGCATTGTGTTCAACTTTGCACTCGAAGTTGCTCATGCAAGCTGAAAAAGGTATGCAATTGATTACAATGATCAACAATGAGAAGTTTGTTTTTATTCAAATAGGCTCTTTGAGAGTTTCTTTCAATTATCACTTAAGTGTAGTCAAAGCATTCATATGCATGATTTATCTCTTGACAGGTATACATATTATATGGATCAAATACATGAATTAAGGCTCATGAGCATAAGCAAAATAGATAAGGCGGTTACCAGGTGTACAGACAGGATCTGCCTTGCTGTAGTGGTCTGTTCCGGGCTGAGCCTTCAACTGTAGGGATGCATCTGTGTGAATCCAGCAACGGGTGTTCATGTAGGGAACCTCACGCTTATTGAAATCAAATGCTAGACAATCAGCAGTCTTACGGCATAGGTCAGCACACTCCTCTACAGTGGCATATTCTGGATGGCCTGTGGCACCTTCCGCATTTTGATCAATCAAATGGTCAAAAGGGGTGGAACATACTGCAAGACACATTGAAATTGATCCACCAAAATTAGCATGTTTTATTACTATGGGGTAGGACCCCTCTTCCTTTGTATTTTGCTGACATGTTAACTAAAAATACATTTGAAACAGAGAAAGTCTTGTAATTTTTACAGCACTGACCTCCATTTGCTGAGCATGGTCCTTTGCTGTAATGGTCAATGCCTGAAAAGTCCTTGAGAGAAAGGTCAGCATCGGTGTGGATCCAGCAACGTGTATCCTTATTAGGAGGATCTCGCTTATCAAAATCAAAACCTACACATTCAGGTAGAGTTTGGCAAAGCTCAGCACATCTATCAACGGTTGCGAGTTCTTGGACAGGGTAGGCTCCAGCAGCGTTGTGATCAGACTGTGCAGAATACTGGCCCATGCAAACTTCAATGAAGAAAATTAAGATATCAAATAATTTCCTCAAATGTAACATCAAGAAATTTACTCAATGAGTTACAAATTCACAGAGGGATTCTTACCAGTGTTAAGTGGGCAAGGCATCCTTGTGTGATGATCAATTCCAGGCAGTTTCTTAACGTTAATGTTAGCATCAGTATGAATCCAGCAACGTGCATTCTTGTTTGGGGGATCTCTCTTGTCATAGTCAAAAGCAAGGCATCCTGGAGTCTGAAGGCAGAGGTCAGAGCATCCTGCCACAGTGGTGATTTCAGAAACAAGGTAGGCTCCAGCTGCATTGTGGTCAGCAGTGGCAACAAAGTCATCAATGCATCCTGCAGCATAATTAATCAGTTTGATTCATAATGTGGAGGCATGTATTTTTTTTTGTAATTTCTCATTTCCTAATGAGTAATATACAGAATATATATGACAAAACAAACAAGTAAAAGATATTACCAGCTGTGCAAACAAGAGCTCCTTTGGTATAGTGGTCTGTTCCGGGCTGAACCTTCATCTTCAGGGATGCATCTGTGTGAATCCAGCAACGGCTGTTCATGTAGGGAACCTCAAGCTTATTGAAATCAAAAGCCAAGCAGTCAGCATCCTTACGGCAGAGGTTAGCACACTCCTCAACAGTGCTGTACTCTGGGTAGGGAGTGGCACCCTCAGCATTATGGTCAACAAAATGATCGAATGGTGTGGAACATGCTGCAAAAGATAATTATGCATTGACCAACATTAAAATTTACTAGTCTTGTCAATTTAGTTTAGACATGCACAGGAGTACATTTTGGGTTTGTCCTTCCTATTTACACAGCACTGACCTCCATTAAAAGTGCATGGTCCCTTGGTGTAGTGGTCAACGCCTGGTAAGTCTTTCACAAAAGGGTCAGCACCAGTGTGAATCCAGCAACGTGAGTCCTTGTTGGGTGTATCTCTCCTGTCATAATCAAAGCCCGTACATTCTTCATCACTTTGACAAAGTTCAGCACATGCAGTCACTGTGGTGATCTCCTTTACCAGGTAGGCTCCTGCAGCATTATGCTCCTTCTGGACAGAATACTCGGAGAAACATCCTTGAATAAGTATTGTAGTTTAATTAGTTTCATTTCCTTGTGCTCTGGAACGGTTTTGAGATTTGAAAACAACAGAAATTTACCTGGTCCGTAAGTGCATGGAATTCTTGTACAGTGATTCACGCCAGGAAGGTCCTTGACAAATAGATCAGTTCCCTCATGGATCCAGCAGTTTGCTCCCTTGTTTGGAGGATCTCTGTGGTCCCAATCAATTGCCACACATTTGGGGTTATTGCTGCAAACAGCAGAGCATTCTTCATAGGTATCATACCCATAATATGGAATGGCACCAGCAGCATTGTGCTCCATCTTGCACTCATATTCCTCTTCACATGCTGTAAAATAGAGATCCATGATATATCTAATATTTGCGATATAATTGTTAGCAAGCTGAGAGTCAGGTGCTGAAAAGATAATACTTTACCAGAGTAGCAAGACATGGGACCCTTGGTATAATGGTCTACATGTGGCTGCTCTTTGACTTGAAGGCTTGGGTTGGTGTGAATCCAACAATGGGCACCCTTATATGGCTCATCCTTCTTGTCAAAATCAAAAGCCAGACAGTCAGCAGAAGCCCGACAGAGATCAGCACATCCAGCTACGGTCTCAATATCATGAAATGGAGAAGCTCCCTCTGCATTGTGCTCATACTGGGCACTGAAGCTCACAGAACACCTGGAACCTTTGCCTGAGGGCAGGATACTGGCCTGAAATGAAAGTTCAAGTACATTAACAGGGTTGCTTTCAGAGGTTTACATCAATCAAATATTCAAAGTATTGAATTCTTTGATTTTAATTAATCGCCAAAGCAAAAGAATCTACCCGTGCACAGGCCAGTGCCACCAACAAAAGAGCAACTGAATTCTTCATGATGAGTCCTCAAATGATTGAAAGACTATGACATAGCCCAGTGCCCTATTCCTTTTATACTCCATTGTATTAACACAGATGAAACTATTATGTAACCTTTATCAGACAGTTTGTTCAGAATAATCATTGAGATCGGATGTTCATACAAGTAATGCATAACAGACATGGTTGAAGCCTGAATCATTGGATAATCAATATCACATTTCTTGTGGGCAAATAATTGGATGAATATAAGGATGGACAAATTGTTCAAATGCAGCATAGCACTAAACTGAGAGATACCTGCATGAATGCCATGTCCTGATAAATTATGACAGGAAATGAATAGTTAGGACACTACAAAAAAGGAAGCGATAGCTTAATAATGGTTATACACAAATAGTTTTTAATTGTATATTGATAACCATTTCTGCGTAGCTTGGCCCTATACTGTCACCTTTCTTGAAAATCATTTTTAGGAATAATTATTAAACATGTTTGATAATGATATTGTCGTATGTAGAACATTTCTTACATGATATGATGGGAATAAAAAGACAGTTCACAAAAGTGTAAAATAACTGATAGACATGTTATATCTTATTCTTGAAGATATATTTGTTCTATTTCTCATGCATTGATAGATTGACAGGTTACCACAATTTACATGATAATAAACAATTTTTGAATGGAGTTGATAAGTCCTTAGATGATTGCTTTTGATTACGATGGCTTTGCGGATGTCTTGAAGTTTGTAGATATTCTGTTTTCAATGATCAAACTTTTATTTGGCAATGTTTCCTACTTAAAACAGTTTGTCTGGGATGACCTTACATGCACAGGGTCTGAGATGACCTCTCGTGTAGAGTTTGTGTCTGAGATTCCCTCCATGTGCAGTAAGTAGCTGGGACACCCCTTTCTGTAGATTTTCTTTGGGGAATACCTGCTTGTTTGAGAGAGGTATCTGGGATAGTTTAGGTAGATGGAAAGCCCCCAAAAAGAACAGTTACTCAGGATGTCAGAGGTTGACTGGGACACCCTTGTGTGACCTCAGCAGGTACCTGGGATGCATCTGGCACAGCCTTGGTACCTAGGAAGCCCAATTATAAATAGTTGGTATCTGAGATTCCCTCTTGTGTAGGTTTGATATTTGGGCGGGACTTTTGCTGAGTGCAGGTAGTACCTCTCATATTGGGTTAAGTGACTAGGATGTAGTCTTGTGCAAACATTGCTTATGTGATAACTTTCTACATTAAACACATTGTCATTCAGCATCTGTAGATACACAAAGGAAGAGCCGTTGGAGAGAAAGATGCTTTATTACAATTAAGAACTTTGTGGTTCTTTGTGTTGAGTATTTTAGTGGTAAGACCATGATAATGCCATCCTTTTAACAATCCCGTGACTATCCTATTAAAAAAAAGGAAGATACAGAGAGCAACACAACTGTGTAATACTAGAATCTGTCAATAACAATTTTAAAGTTTGATATGTTTGTTACAGTAATGCATATAACACCAAATACGTTCGTAAATATCAATATCTAGTATTATACGAATTACTTGGAACCTCTTTGTCAAATAACAATTGAAAAACAGTTTGATATGTTTTGTTATAATAGTTCTCCAAGATAACATCTAATAATTATAGAAATATGAATAGTATTATAAGAATGACTTAAGACCTCTTAATCAAATATTTGTATTATTAAAATTAATATCCAATATTGTGTGAGAGCTATTTTTTGTTGAAGTCAGTGGGGGTCAAACACATTGGTGGTCTTTCATTTATGAATAAAATGCGTGTGATTAGGAGCCCTGCTTCTCTTTACACATTTAACATATATCTATAAATACTGGTCTTTAGAATATATCTCCCAGATAAAGTGACTGAAAAGAGCAAGTTGCTGAAAACATTTCACTACTCTTTAAATGCTGAATTAGTTTATACCTCTATTGAAATACATAGCTTGTAAAAATAATAGCTTGTTTTTAGATAATATTTATTGGTGAAATAAAATATATGAAGTACAATTGAGAATATATTTCTAAAATGTGTTCATTTCACATGGGATTCTTGTGCAGTGGTCAACAGCAGGCTGGTCCTTTATGATAAGATTAGATCCAGTGTGAATCCAGCATCGAGCATTCTTGTTGGGTGGATTGTTGCGATCCCAATCAATGGCTACACAGTCTGGAGTTTCACGACAGAGATCAGCACAGGCAGTTTTGGTGTCATATCCATAGTAAGGCACAGAACCAGCAGCATTGTGTTCAACTTTGCACTCGAAGTTGCTCATGCAAGCTGAAAAAGGTATGCAATTGATTACAATGATCAACAATGAGAAGTTTGTTTTTATTCAAATAGGCTCTTTGAGAGTTTCTTTCAATTATCACTTAAGTGTAGTCAAAGCATTCATATGCATGATTTATCTCTCGACAGGTATACATATTATATGGATCAAATACATGAATTAAGGCTCATGAGCATAAGCAAAATAGATAAGGCGGTTACCAGGTGTACAGACAGGATCTGCCTTGCTGTAGTGGTCTGTTCCGGGCTGAGCCTTCAACTGTAGGGATGCATCTGTGTGAATCCAGCAACGGGTGTTCATGTAGGGAACCTCACGCTTATTGAAATCAAATGCTAGACAATCAGCAGTCTTACGGCATAGGTCAGCACACTCCTCTACAGTGGCATATTCTGGATGGCCTGTGGCACCTTCCGCATTTTGATCAATCAAATGGTCAAAAGGGGTGGAACATACTGCAAGACACATTGAAATTGATCCACCAAAATTAGCATGTTTTATTACTATGGGGTAGGACCCCTCTTCCTTTGTATTTTGCTGACATGTTAACTAAAAATACATTTGAAACAGAGAAAGTCTTGTAATTTTTACAGCACTGACCTCCATTTGCTGAGCATGGTCCTTTGCTGTAATGGTCAATGCCTGAAAAGTCCTTGAGAGAAAGGTCAGCATCGGTGTGGATCCAGCAACGTGTATCCTTATTAGGAGGATCTCGCTTATCAAAATCAAAACCTACACATTCAGGTAGAGTTTGGCAAAGCTCAGCACATCTATCAACGGTTGCGAGTTCTTGGACAGGGTAGGCTCCAGCAGCGTTGTGATCAGACTGTGCAGAATACTGGCCCATGCAAACTTCAATGAAGAAAATTAAGATATCAAATAATTTCCTCAAATGTAACATCAAGAAATTTACTCAATGAGTTACAAATTCACAGAGGGATTCTTACCAGTGTTAAGTGGGCAAGGCATCCTTGTGTGATGATCAATTCCAGGCAGTTTCTTAACGTTAATGTTAGCAACAGTATGAATCCAGCAACGTGCATTCTTGTTTGGGGGATCTCTCTTGTCATAGTCAAAAGCAAGGCATCCTGGAGTCTGAAGGCAGAGGTCAGAGCATCCTGCCACAGTGGTGATTTCAGAAACAAGGTAGGCTCCAGCTGCATTGTGGTCAGCAGTGGCAACAAAGTCATCAATGCATCCTGCAGCATAATTAATCAGTTTGATTCATAATGTGGAGGCATGTATTTTTTTTTTGTAATTTCTCATTTCCTAATGAGTAATATACAGAATATATATGACAAAACAAACAAGTAAAAGATATTACCAGCTGTGCAAACAAGAGCTCCTTTGGTATAGTGGTCTGTTCCGGGCTGAACCTTCATCTTCAGGGATGCATCTGTGTGAATCCAGCAACGGCTGTTCATGTAGGGAACCTCAAGCTTATTGAAATCAAAAGCCAAGCAGTCAGCATCCTTACGGCAGAGGTTAGCACACTCCTCAACAGTGCTGTACTCTGGGTAGGGAGTGGCACCCTCAGCATTATGGTCAACAAAATGATCGAATGGTGTGGAACATGCTGCAAAAGATAATTATGCATTGACCAACATTAAAATTTACTAGTCTTGTCAATTTAGTTTAGACATGCACAGGAGTACATTTTGGGTTTGTCCTTCCTATTTACACAGCACTGACCTCCATTAAAAGTGCATGGTCCCTTGGTGTAGTGGTCAACGCCTGGTAAGTCTTTCACAAAAGGGTCAGCACCAGTGTGAATCCAGCAACGTGAGTCCTTGTTGGGTGTATCTCTCCTGTCATAATCAAAGCCCGTACATTCTTCATCACTTTGACAAAGTTCAGCACATGCAGTCACTGTGGTGATCTCCTTTACCAGGTAGGCTCCTGCAGCATTATGCTCCTTCTGGACAGAATACTCGGAGAAACATCCTTGAATAAATATTGTAGTTTAATTAGTTTCATTTCCTTGTGCTCTGGAACGGTTTTGAGATTTGAAAACAACAGAAATTTACCTGGTCCGTAAGTGCATGGAATTCTTGTACAGTGATTCACGCCAGGAAGGTCCTTGACAAATAGATCAGTTCCCTCATGGATCCAGCAGTTTGCTCCCTTGTTTGGAGGATCTCTGTGGTCCCAATCAATTGCCACACATTTGGGGTTATTGCTGCAAACAGCAGAGCATTCTTCATAGGTATCATACCCATAATATGGAATGGCACCAGCAGCATTGTGCTCCATCTTGCACTCATATTCCTCTTCACATGCTGTAAAATAGAGATCCATGATATATCTAATATTTGCGATATAATTGTTAGCAAGCTGAGAGTCAGGTGCTGAAAAGATAATACTTTACCAGAGTAGCAAGACATGGGACCCTTGGTATAATGGTCTACATGTGGCTGCTCTTTGACTTGAAGGCTTGGGTTGGTGTGAATCCAACAATGGGCACCCTTATATGGCTCATCCTTCTTGTCAAAATCAAAAGCCAGACAGTCAGCAGAAGCCCGACAGAGATCAGCACATCCAGCTACGGTCTCAATATCATGAAATGGAGAAGCTCCCTCTGCATTGTGCTCATACTGGGCACTGAAGCTCACAGAACACCTGGAACCTTTGCCTGAGGGCAGGATACTGGCCTGAAATGAAAGTTCAAGTACATTAACAGGGTTGCTTTCAGAGGTTTACATCAATCAAATATTCAAAGTATTGAATTCTTTGATTTTAATTAATCGCCAAAGCAAAATAATCTACCCGTGCACAGGCCAGTGCCACCAACAAAAGAGCAACTGAATTCTTCATGATGAGTCCTCAAATGATTGAAAGACTATGACATAGCCCAGTGCCCTATTCCTTTTATACTCCATTGTATTAACACAGATGAAACTATTATGTAACCTTTATCAGACAGTTTGTTCAGAATAATCATTGAGATCGGATGTTCATACAAGTAATGCATAACAGACATGGTTGAAGCCTGAATCATTGGATAATCAATATCACATTTCTTGTGGGCAAATAATTGGATGAATATAAGGATGGACAAATTGTTCAAATGCAGCATAGCACTAAACTGAGAGATACCTGCATGAATGCCATGTCCTGATAAATTATGACAGGAAATGAATAGTTAGGACACTACAAAAAAGGAAACGATAGCTTAATAATGGTTATACACAAATAGTTTTTAATTGTATATTGATAACCATTTCTGCGTAGCTTGGCCCTATACTGTCACCTTTCTTGAAAATCATTTTTAGGAATAATTATTAAACATGTTTGATAATGATATTGTCGTATGTAGAACATTTCTTACATGATATGATGGGAATAAAAAGACAGTTCACAAAAGTGTAAAATAACTGATAGACATGTTATATCTTATTCTTGAAGATATATTTGTTCTATTTCTCATGCATTGATAGATTGACAGGTTACCACAATTTACATGATAATAAACAATTTTTGAATGGAGTTGATAAGTCCTTAGATGATTGCTTTTGATTACGATGGCTTTGCGGATGTCTTGAAGTTTGTAGATATTCTGTTTTCAATGATCAAACTTTTATTTGGCAATGTTTCCTACTTAAAACAGTTTGTCTGGGATGACCTTACATGCACAGGGTCTGAGATGACCTCTCGTGTAGAGTTTGTGTCTGAGATTCCCTCCATGTGCAGTAAGTAGCTGGGACACCCCTTTCTGTAGATTTTCTTTGGGGAATACCTGCTTGTTTGAGAGAGGTATCTGGGATAGTTTAGGTAGATGGAAAGCCCCCAAAAAGAACAGTTACTCAGGATGTCAGAGGTTGACTGGGACACCCTTGTGTGACCTCAGCAGGTACCTGGGATGCATCTGGCACAGCCTTGGTACCTAGGAAGCCCAATTATAAATAGTTGGTATCTGAGATTCCCTCTTGTGTAGGTTTGATATTTGGGCGGGACTTTTGCTGAGTGCAGGTAGTACCTCTCATATTGGGTTAAGTGACTAGGATGTAGTCTTGTGCAAACATTGCTTATGTGATAACTTTCTACATTAAACACATTGTCATTCAGCATCTGTAGATACACAAAGGAAGAGCCGTTGGAGAGAAAGATGCTTTATTACAATTAAGAACTTTGTGGTTCTTTGTGTTGAGTATTTTAGTGATAAGACCATGATAATGCCATCCTTTTAACAATCCCGTGACTATCCTATTAAAAAAAAGGAAGATACAGAGAGCAACACAACTGTGTAATACTAGAATCTGTCAATAACAATTTTAAAGTTTGATATGTTTGTTACAGTAATGCATATAACACCAAATACGTTCGTAAATATCAATATCTAGTATTATACGAATTACTTGGAACCTCTTTGTCAAATAACAATTGAAAAACAGTTTGATATGTTTTGTTATAATAGTTCTCCAAGATAACATCTAATAATTATAGAAATATGAATAGTATTATAAGAATGACTTAAGACCTCTTAATCAAATATTTGTATTATTAAAATTAATATCCAATATTGTGTGAGAGCTATTTTTTGTTGAAGTCAGTGGGGGTCAAACACATTGGTGGTCTTTCATTTATGAATAAAATGCGTGTGATTAGGAGCCCTGCTTCTCTTTACACATTTAACATATATCTATAAATACTGGTCTTTAGAATATATCTCCCAGATAAAGTGACTGAAAAGAGCAAGTTGCTGAAAACATTTCACTACTCTTTAAATGCTGAATTAGTTTATACCTCTATTGAAATACATAGCTTGTAAAAATAATAGCTTGTTTTTAGATAATATTTATTGGTGAAATAAAATATATGAAGTACAATTGAGAATATATTTCTAAAATGTGTTCATTTCACATGGGATTCTTGTGCAGTGGTCAACAGCAGGCTGGTCCTTTATGATAAGATTAGATCCAGTGTGAATCCAGCATCGAGCATTCTTGTTGGGTGGATTGTTGCGATCCCAATCAATGGCTACACAGTCTGGAGTTTCACGACAGAGATCAGCACAGGCAGTTTTGGTGTCATATCCATAGTAAGGCACAGAACCAGCAGCATTGTGTTCAACTTTGCACTCGAAGTTGCTCATGCAAGCTGAAAAAGGTATGCAATTGATTACAATGATCAACAATGAGAAGTTTGTTTTTATTCAAATAGGCTCTTTGAGAGTTTCTTTCAATTATCACTTAAGTGTAGTCAAAGCATTCATATGCATGATTTATCTCTTGACAGGTATACATATTATATGGATCAAATACATGAATTAAGGCTCATGAGCATAAGCAAAATAGATAAGGCGGTTACCAGGTGTACAGACAGGATCTGCCTTGCTGTAGTGGTCTGTTCCGGGCTGAGCCTTCAACTGTAGGGATGCATCTGTGTGAATCCAGCAACGGGTGTTCATGTAGGGAACCTCACGCTTATTGAAATCAAATGCTAGACAATCAGCAGTCTTACGGCATAGGTCAGCACACTCCTCTACAGTGGCATATTCTGGATGGCCTGTGGCACCTTCCGCATTTTGATCAATCAAATGGTCAAAAGGGGTGGAACATACTGCAAGACACATTGAAATTGATCCACCAAAATTAGCATGTTTTATTACTATGGGGTAGGACCCCTCTTCCTTTGTATTTTGCTGACATGTTAACTAAAAATACATTTGAAACAGAGAAAGTCTTGTAATTTTTACAGCACTGACCTCCATTTGCTGAGCATGGTCCTTTGCTGTAATGGTCAATGCCTGAAAAGTCCTTGAGAGAAAGGTCAGCATCGGTGTGGATCCAGCAACGTGTATCCTTATTAGGAGGATCTCGCTTATCAAAATCAAAACCTACACATTCAGGTAGAGTTTGGCAAAGCTCAGCACATCTATCAACGGTTGCGAGTTCTTGGACAGGGTAGGCTCCAGCAGCGTTGTGATCAGACTGTGCAGAATACTGGCCCATGCAAACTTCAATGAAGAAAATTAAGATATCAAATAATTTCCTCAAATGTAACATCAAGAAATTTACTCAATGAGTTACAAATTCACAGAGGGATTCTTACCAGTGTTAAGTGGGCAAGGCATCCTTGTGTGATGATCAATTCCAGGCAGTTTCTTAACGTTAATGTTAGCATCAGTATGAATCCAGCAACGTGCATTCTTGTTTGGGGGATCTCTCTTGTCATAGTCAAAAGCAAGGCATCCTGGAGTCTGAAGGCAGAGGTCAGAGCATCCTGCCACAGTGGTGATTTCAGAAACAAGGTAGGCTCCAGCTGCATTGTGGTCAGCAGTGGCAACAAAGTCATCAATGCATCCTGCAGCATAATTAATCAGTTTGATTCATAATGTGGAGGCATGTATTTTTTTTTGTAATTTCTCATTTCCTAATGAGTAATATACAGAATATATATGACAAAACAAACAAGTAAAAGATATTACCAGCTGTGCAAACAAGAGCTCCTTTGGTATAGTGGTCTGTTCCGGGCTGAACCTTCATCTTCAGGGATGCATCTGTGTGAATCCAGCAACGGCTGTTCATGTAGGGAACCTCAAGCTTATTGAAATCAAAAGCCAAGCAGTCAGCATCCTTACGGCAGAGGTTAGCACACTCCTCAACAGTGCTGTACTCTGGGTAGGGAGTGGCACCCTCAGCATTATGGTCAACAAAATGATCGAATGGTGTGGAACATGCTGCAAAAGATAATTATGCATTGACCAACATTAAAATTTACTAGTCTTGTCAATTTAGTTTAGACATGCACAGGAGTACATTTTGGGTTTGTCCTTCCTATTTACACAGCACTGACCTCCATTAAAAGTGCATGGTCCCTTGGTGTAGTGGTCAACGCCTGGTAAGTCTTTCACAAAAGGGTCAGCACCAGTGTGAATCCAGCAACGTGAGTCCTTGTTGGGTGTATCTCTCCTGTCATAATCAAAGCCCGTACATTCTTCATCACTTTGACAAAGTTCAGCACATGCAGTCACTGTGGTGATCTCCTTTACCAGGTAGGCTCCTGCAGCATTATGCTCCTTCTGGACAGAATACTCGGAGAAACATCCTTGAATAAATATTGTAGTTTAATTAGTTTCATTTCCTTGTGCTCTGGAACGGTTTTGAGATTTGAAAACAACAGAAATTTACCTGGTCCGTAAGTGCATGGAATTCTTGTACAGTGATTCACGCCAGGAAGGTCCTTGACAAATAGATCAGTTCCCTCATGGATCCAGCAGTTTGCTCCCTTGTTTGGAGGATCTCTGTGGTCCCAATCAATTGCCACACATTTGGGGTTATTGCTGCAAACAGCAGAGCATTCTTCATAGGTATCATACCCATAATATGGAATGGCACCAGCAGCATTGTGCTCCATCTTGCACTCATATTCCTCTTCACATGCTGTAAAATAGAGATCCATGATATATCTAATATTTGCGATATAATTGTTAGCAAGCTGAGAGTCAGGTGCTGAAAAGATAATACTTTACCAGAGTAGCAAGACATGGGACCCTTGGTATAATGGTCTACATGTGGCTGCTCTTTGACTTGAAGGCTTGGGTTGGTGTGAATCCAACAATGGGCACCCTTATATGGCTCATCCTTCTTGTCAAAATCAAAAGCCAGACAGTCAGCAGAAGCCCGACAGAGATCAGCACATCCAGCTATGGTCTCAATATCATGAAATGGAGAAGCTCCCTCTGCATTGTGCTCATACTGGGCACTGAAGCTCACAGAACACCTGGAACCTTTGCCTGAGGGCAGGATACTGGCCTGAAATGAAAGTTCAAGTACATTAACAGGGTTGCTTTCAGAGGTTTACATCAATCAAATATTCAAAGTATTGAATTCTTTGATTTTAATTAATCGCCAAAGCAAAAGAATCTACCCGTGCACAGGCCAGTGCCACCAACAAAAGAGCAACTGAATTCTTCATGATGAGTCCTCAAATGATTGAAAGACTATGACATAGCCCAGTGCCCTATTCCTTTTATACTCCATTGTATTAACACAGATGAAACTATTATGTAACCTTTATCAGACAGTTTGTTCAGAATAATCATTGAGATCGGATGTTCATACAAGTAATGCATAACAGACATGGTTGAAGCCTGAATCATTGGATAATCAATATCACATTTCTTGTGGGCAAATAATTGGATGAATATAAGGATGGACAAATTGTTCAAATGCAGCATAGCACTAAACTGAGAGATACCTGCATGAATGCCATGTCCTGATAAATTATGACAGGAAATGAATAGTTAGGACACTACAAAAAAGGAAGCGATAGCTTAATAATGGTTATACACAAATAGTTTTTAATTGTATATTGATAACCATTTCTGCGTAGCTTGGCCCTATACTGTCACCTTTCTTGAAAATCATTTTTAGGAATAATTATTAAACATGTTTGATAATGATATTGTCGTATGTAGAACATTTCTTACATGATATGATGGGAATAAAAAGACAGTTCACAAAAGTGTAAAATAACTGATAGACATGTTATATCTTATTCTTGAAGATATATTTGTTCTATTTCTCATGCATTGATAGATTGACAGGTTACCACAATTTACATGATAATAAACAATTTTTGAATGGAGTTGATAAGTCCTTAGATGATTGCTTTTGATTACGATGGCTTTGCGGATGTCTTGAAGTTTGTAGATATTCTGTTTTCAATGATCAAACTTTTATTTGGCAATGTTTCCTACTTAAAACAGTTTGTCTGGGATGACCTTACATGCACAGGGTCTGAGATGACCTCTCGTGTAGAGTTTGTGTCTGAGATTCCCTCCATGTGCAGTAAGTAGCTGGGACACCCCTTTCTGTAGATTTTCTTTGGGGAATACCTGCTTGTTTGAGAGAGGTATCTGGGATAGTTTAGGTAGATGGAAAGCCCCCAAAAAGAACAGTTACTCAGGATGTCAGAGGTTGACTGGGACACCCTTGTGTGACCTCAGCAGGTACCTGGGATGCATCTGGCACAGCCTTGGTACCTAGGAAGCCCAATTATAAATAGTTGGTATCTGAGATTCCCTCTTGTGTAGGTTTGATATTTGGGCGGGACTTTTGCTGAG
The DNA here is from genome assembly GCA_949316495.1 of Amphiduros pacificus. Lineage (NCBI taxonomy): Eukaryota > Metazoa > Annelida > Polychaeta > Phyllodocida > Hesionidae > Amphiduros > Amphiduros pacificus. Next base: position 47,578,887 of record OX439001.1, on the reverse strand, counting down.
TGCAGGTAGTACCTCTCATATTGGGTTAAGTGACTAGGATGTAGTCTTGTGCAAACATTGCTTATGTGATAACTTTCTACATTAAACACATTGTCATTCAGCATCTGTAGATACACAAAGGAAGAGCCGTTGGAGAGAAAGATGCTTTATTACAATTAAGAACTTTGTGGTTCTTTGTGTTGAGTATTTTAGTGATAAGACCATGATAATGCCATCCTTTTAACAATCCCGTGACTATCCTATTAAAAAAAAGGAAGATACAGAGAGCAACACAACTGTGTAATACTAGAATCTGTCAATAACAATTTTAAAGTTTGATATGTTTGTTACAGTAATGCATATAACACCAAATACGTTCGTAAATATCAATATCTAGTATTATACGAATTACTTGGAACCTCTTTGTCAAATAACAATTGAAAAACAGTTTGATATGTTTTGTTATAATAGTTCTCCAAGATAACATCTAATAATTATAGAAATATGAATAGTATTATAAGAATGACTTAAGACCTCTTAATCAAATATTTGTATTATTAAAATTAATATCCAATATTGTGTGAGAGCTATTTTTTGTTGAAGTCAGTGGGGGTCAAACACATTGGTGGTCTTTCATTTATGAATAAAATGCATGTGATTAGGAGCCCTGCTTCTCTTTACACATTTAACATATATCTATAAATACTGGTCTTTAGAATATATCTCCCAGATAAAGTGACTGAAAAGAGCAAGTTGCTGAAAACATTTCACTACTCTTTAAATGCTGAATTAGTTTATACCTCTATTGAAATACATAGCTTGTAAAAATAATAGCTTGTTTTTAGATAATATTTATTGGTGAAATAAAATATATGAAGTACAATTGAGAATATATTTCTAAAATGTGTTCATTTCACATGGGATTCTTGTGCAGTGGTCAACAGCAGGCTGGTCCTTTATGATAAGATTAGATCCAGTGTGAATCCAGCATCGAGCATTCTTGTTGGGTGGATTGTTGCGATCCCAATCAATGGCTACACAGTCTGGAGTTTCACGACAGAGATCAGCACAGGCAGTTTTGGTGTCATATCCATAGTAAGGCACAGAACCAGCAGCATTGTGTTCAACTTTGCACTCGAAGTTGCTCATGCAAGCTGAAAAAGGTATGCAATTGATTACAATGATCAACAATGAGAAGTTTGTTTTTATTCAAATAGGCTCTTTGAGAGTTTCTTTCAATTATCACTTAAGTGTAGTCAAAGCATTCATATGCATGATTTATCTCTTGACAGGTATACATATTATATGGATCAAATACATGAATTAAGGCTCATGAGCATAAGCAAAATAGATAAGGCGGTTACCAGGTGTACAGACAGGATCTGCCTTGCTGTAGTGGTCTGTTCCGGGCTGAGCCTTCAACTGTAGGGATGCATCTGTGTGAATCCAGCAACTGGTGTTCATGTAGGGAACCTCACGCTTATTGAAATCAAATGCTAGACAATCAGCAGTCTTACGGCATAGGTCAGCACACTCCTCTACAGTGGCATATTCTGGATGGCCTGTGGCACCTTCCGCATTTTGATCAATCAAATGGTCAAAAGGGGTGGAACATACTGCAAGACACATTGAAATTGATCCACCAAAATTAGCATGTTTTATTACTATGGGGTAGGACCCCTCTTCCTTTGTATTTTGCTGACATGTTAACTAAAAATACATTTGAAACAGAGAAAGTCTTGTAATTTTTACAGCACTGACCTCCATTTGCTGAGCATGGTCCTTTGCTGTAATGGTCAATGCCTGAAAAGTCCTTGAGAGAAAGGTCAGCATCGGTGTGGATCCAGCAACGTGTATCCTTATTAGGAGGATCTCGCTTATCAAAATCAAAACCTACACATTCAGGTAGAGTTTGGCAAAGCTCAGCACATCTATCAACGGTTGCGAGTTCTTGGACAGGGTAGGCTCCAGCAGCGTTGTGATCAGACTGTGCAGAATACTGGCCCATGCAAACTTCAATGAAGAAAATTAAGATATCAAATAATTTCCTCAAATGTAACATCAAGAAATTTACTCAATGAGTTACAAATTCACAGAGGGATTCTTACCAGTGTTAAGTGGGCAAGGCATCCTTGTGTGATGATCAATTCCAGGCAGTTTCTTAACGTTAATGTTAGCATCAGTATGAATCCAGCAACGTGCATTCTTGTTTGGGGGATCTCTCTTGTCATAGTCAAAAGCAAGGCATCCTGGAGTCTGAAGGCAGAGGTCAGAGCATCCTGCCACAGTGGTGATTTCAGAAACAAGGTAGGCTCCAGCTGCATTGTGGTCAGCAGTGGCAACAAAGTCATCAATGCATCCTGCAGCATAATTAATCAGTTTGATTCATAATGTGGAGGCATGTATTTTTTTTTGTAATTTCTCATTTCCTAATGAGTAATATACAGAATATATATGACAAAACAAACAAGTAAAAGATATTACCAGCTGTGCAAACAAGAGCTCCTTTGGTATAGTGGTCTGTTCCGGGCTGAACCTTCATCTTCAGGGATGCATCTGTGTGAATCCAGCAACGGCTGTTCATGTAGGGAACCTCAAGCTTATTGAAATCAAAAGCCAAGCAGTCAGCATCCTTACGGCAGAGGTTAGCACACTCCTCAACAGTGCTGTACTCTGGGTAGGGAGTGGCACCCTCAGCATTATGGTCAACAAAATGATCGAATGGTGTGGAACATGCTGCAAAAGATAATTATGCATTGACCAACATTAAAATTTACTAGTCTTGTCAATTTAGTTTAGACATGCACAGGAGTACATTTTGGGTTTGTCCTTCCTATTTACACAGCACTGACCTCCATTAAAAGTGCATGGTCCCTTGGTGTAGTGGTCAACGCCTGGTAAGTCTTTCACAAAAGGGTCAGCACCAGTGTGAATCCAGCAACGTGAGTCCTTGTTGGGTGTATCTCTCCTGTCATAATCAAAGCCCGTACATTCTTCATCACTTTGACAAAGTTCAGCACATGCAGTCACTGTGGTGATCTCCTTTACCAGGTAGGCTCCTGCAGCATTATGCTCCTTCTGGACAGAATACTCGGAGAAACATCCTTGAATAAATATTGTAGTTTAATTAGTTTCATTTCCTTGTGCTCTGGAACGGTTTTGAGATTTGAAAACAACAGAAATTTACCTGGTCCGTAAGTGCATGGAATTCTTGTACAGTGATTCACGCCAGGAAGGTCCTTGACAAATAGATCAGTTCCCTCATGGATCCAGCAGTTTGCTCCCTTGTTTGGAGGATCTCTGTGGTCCCAATCAATTGCCACACATTTGGGGTTATTGCTGCAAACAGCAGAGCATTCTTCATAGGTATCATACCCATAATATGGAATGGCACCAGCAGCATTGTGCTCCATCTTGCACTCATATTCCTCTTCACATGCTGTAAAATAGAGATCCATGATATATCTAATATTTGCGATATAATTGTTAGCAAGCTGAGAGTCAGGTGCTGAAAAGATAATACTTTACCAGAGTAGCAAGACATGGGACCCTTGGTATAATGGTCTACATGTGGCTGCTCTTTGACTTGAAGGCTTGGGTTGGTGTGAATCCAACAATGGGCACCCTTATATGGCTCATCCTTCTTGTCAAAATCAAAAGCCAGACAGTCAGCAGAAGCCCGACAGAGATCAGCACATCCAGCTACGGTCTCAATATCATGAAATGGAGAAGCTCCCTCTGCATTGTGCTCATACTGGGCACTGAAGCTCACAGAACACCTGGAACCTTTGCCTGAGGGCAGGATACTGGCCTGAAATGAAAGTTCAAGTACATTAACAGGGTTGCTTTCAGAGGTTTACATCAATCAAATATTCAAAGTATTGAATTCTTTGATTTTAATTAATCGCCAAAGCAAAAGAATCTACCCGTGCACAGGCCAGTGCCACCAACAAAAGAGCAACTGAATTCTTCATGATGAGTCCTCAAATGATTGAAAGACTATGACATAGCCCAGTGCCCTATTCCTTTTATACTCCATTGTATTAACACAGATGAAACTATTATGTAACCTTTATCAGACAGTTTGTTCAGAATAATCATTGAGATCGGATGTTCATACAAGTAATGCATAACAGACATGGTTGAAGCCTGAATCATTGGATAATCAATATCACATTTCTTGTGGGCAAATAATTGGATGAATATAAGGATGGACAAATTGTTCAAATGCAGCATAGCACTAAACTGAGAGATACCTGCATGAATGCCATGTCCTGATAAATTATGACAGGAAATGAATAGTTAGGACACTACAAAAAAGGAAGCGATAGCTTAATAATGGTTATACACAAATAGTTTTTAATTGTATATTGATAACCATTTCTGCGTAGCTTGGCCCTATACTGTCACCTTTCTTGAAAATCATTTTTAGGAATAATTATTAAACATGTTTGATAATGATATTGTCGTATGTAGAACATTTCTTACATGATATGATGGGAATAAAAAGACAGTTCACAAAAGTGTAAAATAACTGATAGACATGTTATATCTTATTCTTGAAGATATATTTGTTCTATTTCTCATGCATTGATAGATTGACAGGTTACCACAATTTACATGATAATAAACAATTTTTGAATGGAGTTGATAAGTCCTTAGATGATTGCTTTTGATTACGATGGCTTTGCGGATGTCTTGAAGTTTGTAGATATTCTGTTTTCAATGATCAAACTTTTATTTGGCAATGTTTCCTACTTAAAACAGTTTGTCTGGGATGACCTTACATGCACAGGGTCTGAGATGACCTCTCGTGTAGAGTTTGTGTCTGAGATTCCCTCCATGTGCAGTAAGTAGCTGGGACACCCCTTTCTGTAGATTTTCTTTGGGGAATACCTGCTTGTTTGAGAGAGGTATCTGGGATAGTTTAGGTAGATGGAAAGCCCCCAAAAAGAACAGTTACTCAGGATGTCAGAGGTTGACTGGGACACCCTTGTGTGACCTCAGCAGGTACCTGGGATGCATCTGGCACAGCCTTGGTACCTAGGAAGCCCAATTATAAATAGTTGGTATCTGAGATTCCCTCTTGTGTAGGTTTGATATTTGGGCGGGACTTTTGCTGAGTGCAGGTAGTACCTCTCATATTGGGTTAAGTGACTAGGATGTAGTCTTGTGCAAACATTGCTTATGTGATAACTTTCTACATTAAACACATTGTCATTCAGCATCTGTAGATACACAAAGGAAGAGCCGTTGGAGAGAAAGATGCTTTATTACAATTAAGAACTTTGTGGTTCTTTGTGTTGAGTATTTTAGTGGTAAGACCATGATAATGCCATCCTTTTAACAATCCCGTGACTATCCTATTAAAAAAAAGGAAGATACAGAGAGCAACACAACTGTGTAATACTAGAATCTGTCAATAACAATTTTAAAGTTTGATATGTTTGTTACAGTAATGCATATAACACCAAATACGTTCATAAATATCAATATCTAGTATTATACGAATTACTTGGAACCTCTTTGTCAAATAACAATTGAAAAACAGTTTGATATGTTTTGTTATAATAGTTCTCCAAGATAACATCTAATAATTATAGAAATATGAATAGTATTATAAGAATGACTTAAGACCTCTTAATCAAATATTTGTATTATTAAAATTAATATCCAATATTGTGTGAGAGCTATTTTTTGTTGAAGTCAGTGGGGGTCAAACACATTGGTGGTCTTTCATTTATGAATAAAATGCGTGTGATTAGGAGCCCTGCTTCTCTTTACACATTTAACATATATCTATAAATACTGGTCTTTAGAATATATCTCCCAGATAAAGTGACTGAAAAGAGCAAGTTGCTGAAAACATTTCACTACTCTTTAAATGCTGAATTAGTTTATACCTCTATTGAAATACATAGCTTGTAAAAATAATAGCTTGTTTTTAGATAATATTTATTGGTGAAATAAAATATATGAAGTACAATTGAGAATATATTTCTAAAATGTGTTCATTTCACATGGGATTCTTGTGCAGTGGTCAACAGCAGGCTGGTCCTTTATGATAAGATTAGATCCAGTGTGAATCCAGCATCGAGCATTCTTGTTGGGTGGATTGTTGCGATCCCAATCAATGGCTACACAGTCTGGAGTTTCACGACAGAGATCAGCACAGGCAGTTTTGGTGTCATATCCATAGTAAGGCACAGAACCAGCAGCATTGTGTTCAACTTTGCACTCGAAGTTGCTCATGCAAGCTGAAAAAGGTATGCAATTGATTACAATGATCAACAATGAGAAGTTTGTTTTTATTCAAATAGGCTCTTTGAGAGTTTCTTTCAATTATCACTTAAGTGTAGTCAAAGCATTCATATGCATGATTTATCTCTTGACAGGTATACATATTATATGGATCAAATACATGAATTAAGGCTCATGAGCATAAGCAAAATAGATAAGGCGGTTACCAGGTGTACAGACAGGATCTGCCTTGCTGTAGTGGTCTGTTCCGGGCTGAGCCTTCAACTGTAGGGATGCATCTGTGTGAATCCAGCAACGGGTGTTCATGTAGGGAACCTCACGCTTATTGAAATCAAATGCTAGACAATCAGCAGTCTTACGGCATAGGTCAGCACACTCCTCTACAGTGGCATATTCTGGATGGCCTGTGGCACCTTCCGCATTTTGATCAATCAAATGGTCAAAAGGGGTGGAACATACTGCAAGACACATTGAAATTGATCCACCAAAATTAGCATGTTTTATTACTATGGGGTAGGACCCCTCTTCCTTTGTATTTTGCTGACATGTTAACTAAAAATACATTTGAAACAGAGAAAGTCTTGTAATTTTTACAGCACTGACCTCCATTTGCTGAGCATGGTCCTTTGCTGTAATGGTCAATGCCTGAAAAGTCCTTGAGAGAAAGGTCAGCATCGGTGTGGATCCAGCAACGTGTATCCTTATTAGGAGGATCTCGCTTATCAAAATCAAAACCTACACATTCAGGTAGAGTTTGGCAAAGCTCAGCACATCTATCAACGGTTGCGAGTTCTTGGACAGGGTAGGCTCCAGCAGCGTTGTGATCAGACTGTGCAGAATACTGGCCCATGCAAACTTCAATGAAGAAAATTAAGATATCAAATAATTTCCTCAAATGTAACATCAAGAAATTTACTCAATGAGTTACAAATTCACAGAGGGATTCTTACCAGTGTTAAGTGGGCAAGGCATCCTTGTGTGATGATCAATTCCAGGCAGTTTCTTAACGTTAATGTTAGCATCAGTATGAATCCAGCAACGTGCATTCTTGTTTGGGGGATCTCTCTTGTCATAGTCAAAAGCAAGGCATCCTGGAGTCTGAAGGCAGAGGTCAGAGCATCCTGCCACAGTGGTGATTTCAGAAACAAGGTAGGCTCCAGCTGCATTGTGGTCAGCAGTGGCAACAAAGTCATCAATGCATCCTGCAGCATAATTAATCAGTTTGATTCATAATGTGGAGGCATGTATTTTTTTTTGTAATTTCTCATTTCCTAATGAGTAATATACAGAATATATATGACAAAACAAACAAGTAAAAGATATTACCAGCTGTGCAAACAAGAGCTCCTTTGGTATAGTGGTCTGTTCCGGGCTGAACCTTCATCTTCAGGGATGCATCTGTGTGAATCCAGCAACGGCTGTTCATGTAGGGAACCTCAAGCTTATTGAAATCAAAAGCCAAGCAGTCAGCATCCTTACGGCAGAGGTTAGCACACTCCTCAACAGTGCTGTACTCTGGGTAGGGAGTGGCACCCTCAGCATTATGGTCAACAAAATGATCGAATGGTGTGGAACATGCTGCAAAAGATAATTATGCATTGACCAACATTAAAATTTACTAGTCTTGTCAATTTAGTTTAGACATGCACAGGAGTACATTTTGGGTTTGTCCTTCCTATTTACACAGCACTGACCTCCATTAAAAGTGCATGGTCCCTTGGTGTAGTGGTCAACGCCTGGTAAGTCTTTCACAAAAGGGTCAGCACCAGTGTGAATCCAGCAACGTGAGTCCTTGTTGGGTGTATCTCTCCTGTCATAATCAAAGCCCGTACATTCTTCATCACTTTGACAAAGTTCAGCACATGCAGTCACTGTGGTGATCTCCTTTACCAGGTAGGCTCCTGCAGCATTATGCTCCTTCTGGACAGAATACTCGGAGAAACATCCTTGAATAAATATTGTAGTTTAATTAGTTTCATTTCCTTGTGCTCTGGAACGGTTTTGAGATTTGAAAACAACAGAAATTTACCTGGTCCGTAAGTGCATGGAATTCTTGTACAGTGATTCACGCCAGGAAGGTCCTTGACAAATAGATCAGTTCCCTCATGGATCCAGCAGTTTGCTCCCTTGTTTGGAGGATCTCTGTGGTCCCAATCAATTGCCACACATTTGGGGTTATTGCTGCAAACAGCAGAGCATTCTTCATAGGTATCATACCCATAATATGGAATGGCACCAGCAGCATTGTGCTCCATCTTGCACTCATATTCCTCTTCACATGCTGTAAAATAGAGATCCATGATATATCTAATATTTGCGATATAATTGTTAGCAAGCTGAGAGTCAGGTGCTGAAAAGATAATACTTTACCAGAGTAGCAAGACATGGGACCCTTGGTATAATGGTCTACATGTGGCTGCTCTTTGACTTGAAGGCTTGGGTTGGTGTGAATCCAACAATGGGCACCCTTATATGGCTCATCCTTCTTGTCAAAATCAAAAGCCAGACAGTCAGCAGAAGCCCGACAGAGATCAGCACATCCAGCTACGGTCTCAATATCATGAAATGGAGAAGCTCCCTCTGCATTGTGCTCATACTGGGCACTGAAGCTCACAGAACACCTGGAACCTTTGCCTGAGGGCAGGATACTGGCCTGAAATGAAAGTTCAAGTACATTAACAGGGTTGCTTTCAGAGGTTTACATCAATCAAATATTCAAAGTATTGAATTCTTTGATTTTAATTAATCGCCAAAGCAAAAGAATCTACCCGTGCACAGGCCAGTGCCACCAACAAAAGAGCAACTGAATTCTTCATGATGAGTCCTCAAATGATTGAAAGACTATGACATAGCCCAGTGCCCTATTCCTTTTATACTCCATTGTATTAACACAGATGAAACTATTATGTAACCTTTATCAGACAGTTTGTTCAGAATAATCATTGAGATCGGATGTTCATACAAGTAATGCATAACAGACATGGTTGAAGCCTGAATCATTGGATAATCAATATCACATTTCTTGTGGGCAAATAATTGGATGAATATAAGGATGGACAAATTGTTCAAATGCAGCATAGCACTAAACTGAGAGATACCTGCATGAATGCCATGTCCTGATAAATTATGACAGGAAATGAATAGTTAGGACACTACAAAAAAGGAAGCGATAGCTTAATAATGGTTATACACAAATAGTTTTTAATTGTATATTGATAACCATTTCTGCGTAGCTTGGCCCTATACTGTCACCTTTCTTGAAAATCATTTTTAGGAATAATTATTAAACATGTTTGATAAAGATATTGTCGTATGTAGAACATTTCTTACATGATATGATGGGAATAAAAAGACAGTTCACAAAAGTGTAAAATAACTGATAGACATGTTATATCTTATTCTTGAAGATATATTTGTTCTATTTCTCATGCATTGATAGATTGACAGGTTACCACAATTTACATGATAATAAACAATTTTTGAATGGAGTTGATAAGTCCTTAGATGATTGCTTTTGATTACGATGGCTTTGCGGATGTCTTGAAGTTTGTAGATATTCTGTTTTCAATGATCAAACTTTTATTTGGCAATGTTTCCTACTTAAAACAGTTTGTCTGGGATGACCTTACATGCACAGGGTCTGAGATGACCTCTCGTGTAGAGTTTGTGTCTGAGATTCCCTCCATGTGCAGTAAGTAGCTGGGACACCCCTTTCTGTAGATTTTCTTTGGGGAATACCTGCTTGTTTGAGAGAGGTATCTGGGATAGTTTAGGTAGATGGAAAGCCCCCAAAAAGAACAGTTACTCAGGATGTCAGAGGTTGACTGGGACACCCTTGTGTGACCTCAGCAGGTACCTGGGATGCATCTGGCACAGCCTTGGTACCTAGGAAGCCCAATTATAAATAGTTGGTATCTGAGATTCCCTCTTGTGTAGGTTTGATATTTGGGCGGGACTTTTGCTGAGTGCAGGTAGTACCTCTCATATTGGGTTAAGTGACTAGGATGTAGTCTTGTGCAAACATTGCTTATGTGATAACTTTCTACATTAAACACATTGTCATTCAGCATCTGTAGATACACAAAGGAAGAGCCGTTGGAGAGAAAGATGCTTTATTACAATTAAGAACTTTGTGGTTCTTTGTGTTGAGTATTTTAGTGGTAAGACCATGATAATGCCATCCTTTTAACAATCCCGTGACTATCCTATTAAAAAAAAGGAAGATACAGAGAGCAACACAACTGTGTAATACTAGAATCTGTCAATAACAATTTTAAAGTTTGATATGTTTGTTACAGTAATGCATATAACACCAAATACGTTCGTAAATATCAATATCTAGTATTATACGAATTACTTGGAACCTCTTTGTCAAATAACAATTGAAAAACAGTTTGATATGTTTTGTTATAATAGTTCTCCAAGATAACATCTAATAATTATAGAAATATGAATAGTATTATAAGAATGACTTAAGACCTCTTAATCAAATATTTGTATTATTAAAATTAATATCCAATATTGTGTGAGAGCTATTTTTTGTTGAAGTCAGTGGGGGTCAAACACATTGGTGGTCTTTCATTTATGAATAAAATGCGTGTGATTAGGAGCCCTGCTTCTCTTTACACATTTAACATATATCTATAAATACTGGTCTTTAGAATATATCTCCCAGATAAAGTGACTGAAAAGAGCAAGTTGCTGAAAACATTTCACTACTCTTTAAATGCTGAATTAGTTTATACCTCTATTGAAATACATAGCTTGTAAAAATAATAGCTTGTTTTTAGATAATATTTATTGGTGAAATAAAATATATGAAGTACAATTGAGAATATATTTCTAAAATGTGTTCATTTCACATGGGATTCTTGTGCAGTGGTCAACAGCAGGCTGGTCCTTTATGATAAGATTAGATCCAGTGTGAATCCAGCATCGAGCATTCTTGTTGGGTGGATTGTTGCGATCCCAATCAATGGCTACACAGTCTGGAGTTTCACGACAGAGATCAGCACAGGCAGTTTTGGTGTCATATCCATAGTAAGGCACAGAACCAGCAGCATTGTGTTCAACTTTGCACTCGAAGTTGCTCATGCAAGCTGAAAAAGGTATGCAATTGATTACAATGATCAACAATGAGAAGTTTGTTTTTATTCAAATAGGCTCTTTGAGAGTTTCTTTCAATTATCACTTAAGTGTAGTCAAAGCATTCATATGCATGATTTATCTCTTGACAGGTATACATATTATATGGATCAAATACATGAATTAAGGCTCATGAGCATAAGCAAAATAGATAAGGCGGTTACCAGGTGTACAGACAGGATCTGCCTTGCTGTAGTGGTCTGTTCCGGGCTGAGCCTTCAACTGTAGGGATGCATCTGTGTGAATCCAGCAACGGGTGTTCATGTAGGGAACCTCACGCTTATTGAAATCAAATGCTAGACAATCAGCAGTCTTACGGCATAGGTCAGCACACTCCTCTACAGTGGCATATTCTGGATGGCCTGTGGCACCTTCCGCATTTTGATCAATCAAATGGTCAAAAGGGGTGGAACATACTGCAAGACACATTGAAATTGATCCACCAAAATTAGCATGTTTTATTACTATGGGGTAGGACCCCTCTTCCTTTGTATTTTGCTGACATGTTAACTAAAAATACATTTGAAACAGAGAAAGTCTTGTAATTTTTACAGCACTGACCTCCATTTGCTGAGCATGGTCCTTTGCTGTAATGGTCAATGCCTGAAAAGTCCTTGAGAGAAAGGTCAGCATCGGTGTGGATCCAGCAACGTGTATCCTTATTAGGAGGATCTCGCTTATCAAAATCAAAACCTACACATTCAGGTAGAGTTTGGCAAAGCTCAGCACATCTATCAACGGTTGCGAGTTCTTGGACAGGGTAGGCTCCAGCAGCGTTGTGATCAGACTGTGCAGAATACTGGCCCATGCAAACTTCAATGAAGAAAATTAAGATATCAAATAATTTCCTCAAATGTAACATCAAGAAATTTACTCAATGAGTTACAAATTCACAGAGGGATTCTTACCAGTGTTAAGTGGGCAAGGCATCCTTGTGTGATGATCAATTCCAGGCAGTTTCTTAACGTTAATGTTAGCATCAGTATGAATCCAGCAACGTGCATTCTTGTTTGGGGGATCTCTCTTGTCATAGTCAAAAGCAAGGCATCCTGGAGTCTGAAGGCAGAGGTCAGAGCATCCTGCCACAGTGGTGATTTCAGAAACAAGGTAGGCTCCAGCTGCATTGTGGTCAGCAGTGGCAACAAAGTCATCAATGCATCCTGCAGCATAATTAATCAGTTTGATTCATAATGTGGAGGCATGTATTTTTTTTTGTAATTTCTCATTTCCTAATGAGTAATATACAGAATATATATGACAAAACAAACAAGTAAAAGATATTACCAGCTGTGCAAACAAGAGCTCCTTTGGTATAGTGGTCTGTTCCGGGCTGAACCTTCATCTTCAGGGATGCATCTGTGTGAATCCAGCAACGGCTGTTCATGTAGGGAACCTCAAGCTTATTGAAATCAAAAGCCAAGCAGTCAGCATCCTTACGGCAGAGGTTAGCACACTCCTCAACAGTGCTGTACTCTGGGTAGGGAGTGGCACCCTCAGCATTATGGTCAACAAAATGATCGAATGGTGTGGAACATGCTGCAAAAGATAATTATGCATTGACCAACATTAAAATTTACTAGTCTTGTCAATTTAGTTTAGACATGCACAGGAGTACATTTTGGGTTTGTCCTTCCTATTTACACAGCACTGACCTCCATTAAAAGTGCATGGTCCCTTGGTGTAGTGGTCAACGCCTGGTAAGTCTTTCACAAAAGGGTCAGCACCAGTGTGAATCCAGCAACGTGAGTCCTTGTTGGGTGTATCTCTCCTGTCATAATCAAAGCCCGTACATTCTTCATCACTTTGACAAAGTTCAGCACATGCAGTCACTGTGGTGATCTCCTTTACCAGGTAGGCTCCTGCAGCATTATGCTCCTTCTGGACAGAATACTCGGAGAAACATCCTTGAATAAATATTGTAGTTTAATTAGTTTCATTTCCTTGTGCTCTGGAACGGTTTTGAGATTTGAAAACAACAGAAATTTACCTGGTCCGTAAGTGCATGGAATTCTTGTACAGTGATTCACGCCAGGAAGGTCCTTGACAAATAGATCAGTTCCCTCATGGATCCAGCAGTTTGCTCCCTTGTTTGGAGGATCTCTGTGGTCCCAATCAATTGCCACACATTTGGGGTTATTGCTGCAAACAGCAGAGCATTCTTCATAGGTATCATACCCATAATATGGAATGGCACCAGCAGCATTGTGCTCCATCTTGCACTCATATTCCTCTTCACATGCTGTAAAATAGAGATCCATGATATATCTAATATTTGCGATATAATTGTTAGCAAGCTGAGAGTCAGGTGCTGAAAAGATAATACTTTACCAGAGTAGCAAGACATGGGACCCTTGGTATAATGGTCTACATGTGGCTGCTCTTTGACTTGAAGGCTTGGGTTGGTGTGAATCCAACAATGGGCACCCTTATATGGCTCATCCTTCTTGTCAAAATCAAAAGCCAGACAGTCAGCAGAAGCCCGACAGAGATCAGCACATCCAGCTACGGTCTCAATATCATGAAATGGAGAAGCTCCCTCTGCATTGTGCTCATACTGGGCACTGAAGCTCACAGAACACCTGGAACCTTTGCCTGAGGGCAGGATACTGGCCTGAAATGAAAGTTCAAGTACATTAACAGGGTTGCTTTCAGAGGTTTACATCAATCAAATATTCAAAGTATTGAATTCTTTGATTTTAATTAATCGCCAAAGCAAAAGAATCTACCCGTGCACAGGCCAGTGCCACCAACAAAAGAGCAACTGAATTCTTCATGATGAGTCCTCAAATGATTGAAAGACTATGACATAGCCCAGTGCCCTATTCCTTTTATACTCCATTGTATTAACACAGATGAAACTATTATGTAACCTTTATCAGACAGTTTGTTCAGAATAATCATTGAGATCGGATGTTCATACAAGTAATGCATAACAGACATGGTTGAAGCCTGAATCATTGGATAATCAATATCACATTTCTTGTGGGCAAATAATTGGATGAATATAAGGATGGACAAATTGTTCAAATGCAGCATAGCACTAAACTGAGAGATACCTGCATGAATGCCATGTCCTGATAAATTATGACAGGAAATGAATAGTTAGGACACTACAAAAAAGGAAGCGATAGCTTAATAATGGTTATACACAAATAGTTTTTAATTGTATATTGATAACCATTTCTGCGTAGCTTGGCCCTATACTGTCACCTTTCTTGAAAATCATTTTTAGGAATAATTATTAAACATGTTTGATAATGATATTGTCGTATGTAGAACATTTCTTACATGATATGATGGGAATAAAAAGACAGTTCACAAAAGTGTAAAATAACTGATAGACATGTTATATCTTATTCTTGAAGATATATTTGTTCTATTTCTCATGCATTGATAGATTGACAGGTTACCACAATTTACATGATAATAAACAATTTTTGAATGGAGTTGATAAGTCCTTAGATGATTGCTTTTGATTACGATGGCTTTGCGGATGTCTTGAAGTTTGTAGATATTCTGTTTTCAATGATCAAACTTTTATTTGGCAATGTTTCCTACTTAAAACAGTTTGTCTGGGATGACCTTACATGCACAGGGTCTGAGATGACCTCTCGTGTAGAGTTTGTGTCTGAGATTCCCTCCATGTGCAGTAAGTAGCTGGGACACCCCTTTCTGTAGATTTTCTTTGGGGAATACCTGCTTGTTTGAGAGAGGTATCTGGGATAGTTTAGGTAGATGGAAAGCCCCCAAAAAGAACAGTTACTCAGGATGTCAGAGGTTGACTGGGACACCCTTGTGTGACCTCAGCAGGTACCTGGGATGCATCTGGCACAGCCTTGGTACCTAGGAAGCCCAATTATAAATAGTTGGTATCTGAGATTCCCTCTTGTGTAGGTTTGATATTTGGGCGGGACTTTTGCTGAGTGCAGGTAGTACCTCTCATATTGGGTTAAGTGACTAGGATGTAGTCTTGTGCAAACATTGCTTATGTGATAACTTTCTACATTAAACACATTGTCATTCAGCATCTGTAGATACACAAAGGAAGAGCCGTTGGAGAGAAAGATGCTTTATTACAATTAAGAACTTTGTGGTTCTTTGTGTTGAGTATTTTAGTGGTAAGACCATGATAATGCCATCCTTTTAACAATCCCGTGACTATCCTATTAAAAAAAAGGAAGATACAGAGAGCAACACAACTGTGTAATACTAGAATCTGTCAATAACAATTTTAAAGTTTGATATGTTTGTTACAGTAATGCATATAACACCAAATACGTTCGTAAATATCAATATCTAGTATTATACGAATTACTTGGAACCTCTTTGTCAAATAACAATTGAAAAACAGTTTGATATGTTTTGTTATAATAGTTCTCCAAGATAACATCTAATAATTATAGAAATATGAATAGTATTATAAGAATGACTTAAGACCTCTTAATCAAATATTTGTATTATTAAAATTAATATCCAATATTGTGTGAGAGCTATTTTTTGTTGAAGTCAGTGGGGGTCAAACACATTGGTGGTCTTTCATTTATGAATAAAATGCGTGTGATTAGGAGCCCTGCTTCTCTTTACACATTTAACATATATCTATAAATACTGGTCTTTAGAATATATCTCCCAGATAAAGTGACTGAAAAGAGCAAGTTGCTGAAAACATTTCACTACTCTTTAAATGCTGAATTAGTTTATACCTCTATTGAAATACATAGCTTGTAAAAATAATAGCTTGTTTTTAGATAATATTTATTGGTGAAATAAAATATATGAAGTACAATTGAGAATATATTTCTAAAATGTGTTCATTTCACATGGGATTCTTGTGCAGTGGTCAACAGCAGGCTGGTCCTTTATGATAAGATTAGATCCAGTGTGAATCCAGCATCGAGCATTCTTGTTGGGTGGATTGTTGCGATCCCAATCAATGGCTACACAGTCTGGAGTTTCACGACAGAGATCAGCACAGGCAGTTTTGGTGTCATATCCATAGTAAGGCACAGAACCAGCAGCATTGTGTTCAACTTTGCACTCGAAGTTGCTCATGCAAGCTGAAAAAGGTATGCAATTGATTACAATGATCAACAATGAGAAGTTTGTTTTTATTCAAATAGGCTCTTTGAGAGTTTCTTTCAATTATCACTTAAGTGTAGTCAAAGCATTCATATGCATGATTTATCTCTTGACAGGTATACATATTATATGGATCAAATACATGAATTAAGGCTCATGAGCATAAGCAAAATAGATAAGGCGGTTACCAGGTGTACAGACAGGATCTGCCTTGCTGTAGTGGTCTGTTCCGGGCTGAGCCTTCAACTGTAGGGATGCATCTGTGTGAATCCAGCAACGGGTGTTCATGTAGGGAACCTCACGCTTATTGAAATCAAATGCTAGACAATCAGCAGTCTTACGGCATAGGTCAGCACACTCCTCTACAGTGGCATATTCTGGATGGCCTGTGGCACCTTCCGCATTTTGATCAATCAAATGGTCAAAAGGGGTGGAACATACTGCAAGACACATTGAAATTGATCCACCAAAATTAGCATGTTTTATTACTATGGGGTAGGACCCCTCTTCCTTTGTATTTTGCTGACATGTTAACTAAAAATACATTTGAAACAGAGAAAGTCTTGTAATTTTTACAGCACTGACCTCCATTTGCTGAGCATGGTCCTTTGCTGTAATGGTCAATGCCTGAAAAGTCCTTGAGAGAAAGGTCAGCATCGGTGTGGATCCAGCAACGTGTATCCTTATTAGGAGGATCTCGCTTATCAAAATCAAAACCTACACATTCAGGTAGAGTTTGGCAAAGCTCAGCACATCTATCAACGGTTGCGAGTTCTTGGACAGGGTAGGCTCCAGCAGCGTTGTGATCAGACTGTGCAGAATACTGGCCCATGCAAACTTCAATGAAGAAAATTAAGATATCAAATAATTTCCTCAAATGTAACATCAAGAAATTTACTCAATGAGTTACAAATTCACAGAGGGATTCTTACCAGTGTTAAGTGGGCAAGGCATCCTTGTGTGATGATCAATTCCAGGCAGTTTCTTAACGTTAATGTTAGCATCAGTATGAATCCAGCAACGTGCATTCTTGTTTGGGGGATCTCTCTTGTCATAGTCAAAAGCAAGGCATCCTGGAGTCTGAAGGCAGAGGTCAGAGCATCCTGCCACAGTGGTGATTTCAGAAACAAGGTAGGCTCCAGCTGCATTGTGGTCAGCAGTGGCAACAAAGTCATCAATGCATCCTGCAGCATAATTAATCAGTTTGATTCATAATGTGGAGGCATGTATTTTTTTTTGTAATTTCTCATTTCCTAATGAGTAATATACAGAATATATATGACAAAACAAACAAGTAAAAGATATTACCAGCTGTGCAAACAAGAGCTCCTTTGGTATAGTGGTCTGTTCCGGGCTGAACCTTCATCTTCAGGGATGCATCTGTGTGAATCCAGCAACGGCTGTTCATGTAGGGAACCTCAAGCTTATTGAAATCAAAAGCCAAGCAGTCAGCATCCTTACGGCAGAGGTTAGCACACTCCTCAACAGTGCTGTACTCTGGGTAGGGAGTGGCACCCTCAGCATTATGGTCAACAAAATGATCGAATGGTGTGGAACATGCTGCAAAAGATAATTATGCATTGACCAACATTAAAATTTACTAGTCTTGTCAATTTAGTTTAGACATGCACAGGAGTACATTTTGGGTTTGTCCTTCCTATTTACACAGCACTGACCTCCATTAAAAGTGCATGGTCCCTTGGTGTAGTGGTCAACGCCTGGTAAGTCTTTCACAAAAGGGTCAGCACCAGTGTGAATCCAGCAACGTGAGTCCTTGTTGGGTGTATCTCTCCTGTCATAATCAAAGCCCGTACATTCTTCATCACTTTGACAAAGTTCAGCACATGCAGTCACTGTGGTGATCTCCTTTACCAGGTAGGCTCCTGCAGCATTATGCTCCTTCTGGACAGAATACTCGGAGAAACATCCTTGAATAAATATTGTAGTTTAATTAGTTTCATTTCCTTGTGCTCTGGAACGGTTTTGAGATTTGAAAACAACAGAAATTTACCTGGTCCGTAAGTGCATGGAATTCTTGTACAGTGATTCACGCCAGGAAGGTCCTTGACAAATAGATCAGTTCCCTCATGGATCCAGCAGTTTGCTCCCTTGTTTGGAGGATCTCTGTGGTCCCAATCAATTGCCACACATTTGGGGTTATTGCTGCAAACAGCAGAGCATTCTTCATAGGTATCATACCCATAATATGGAATGGCACCAGCAGCATTGTGCTCCATCTTGCACTCATATTCCTCTTCACATGCTGTAAAATAGAGATCCATGATATATCTAATATTTGCGATATAATTGTTAGCAAGCTGAGAGTCAGGTGCTGAAAAGATAATACTTTACCAGAGTAGCAAGACATGGGACCCTTGGTATAATGGTCTACATGTGGCTGCTCTTTGACTTGAAGGCTTGGGTTGGTGTGAATCCAACAATGGGCACCCTTATATGGCTCATCCTTCTTGTCAAAATCAAAAGCCAGACAGTCAGCAGAAGCCCGACAGAGATCAGCACATCCAGCTACGGTCTCAATATCATGAAATGGAGAAGCTCCCTCTGCATTGTGCTCATACTGGGCACTGAAGCTCACAGAACACCTGGAACCTTTGCCTGAGGGCAGGATACTGGCCTGAAATGAAAGTTCAAGTACATTAACAGGGTTGCTTTCAGAGGTTTACATCAATCAAATATTCAAAGTATTGAATTCTTTGATTTTAATTAATCGCCAAAGCAAAAGAATCTACCCGTGCACAGGCCAGTGCCACCAACAAAAGAGCAACTGAATTCTTCATGATGAGTCCTCAAATGATTGAAAGACTATGACATAGCCCAGTGCCCTATTCCTTTTATACTCCATTGTATTAACACAGATGAAACTATTATGTAACCTTTATCAGACAGTTTGTTCAGAATAATCATTGAGATCGGATGTTCATACAAGTAATGCATAACAGACATGGTTGAAGCCTGAATCATTGGATAATCAATATCACATTTCTTGTGGGCAAATAATTGGATGAATATAAGGATGGACAAATTGTTCAAATGCAGCATAGCACTAAACTGAGAGATACCTGCATGAATGCCATGTCCTGATAAATTATGACAGGAAATGAATAGTTAGGACACTACAAAAAAGGAAGCGATAGCTTAATAATGGTTATACACAAATAGTTTTTAATTGTATATTGATAACCATTTCTGCGTAGCTTGGCCCTATACTGTCACCTTTCTTGAAAATCATTTTTAGGAATAATTATTAAACATGTTTGATAATGATATTGTCGTATGTAGAACATTTCTTACATGATATGATGGGAATAAAAAGACAGTTCACAAAAGTGTAAAATAACTGATAGACATGTTATATCTTATTCTTGAAGATATATTTGTTCTATTTCTCATGCATTGATAGATTGACAGGTTACCACAATTTACATGATAATAAACAATTTTTGAATGGAGTTGATAAGTCCTTAGATGATTGCTTTTGATTACGATGGCTTTGCGGATGTCTTGAAGTTTGTAGATATTCTGTTTTCAATGATCAAACTTTTATTTGGCAATGTTTCCTACTTAAAACAGTTTGTCTGGGATGACCTTACATGCACAGGGTCTGAGATGACCTCTCGTGTAGAGTTTGTGTCTGAGATTCCCTCCATGTGCAGTAAGTAGCTGGGACACCCCTTTCTGTAGATTTTCTTTGGGGAATACCTGCTTGTTTGAGAGAGGTATCTGGGATAGTTTAGGTAGATGGAAAGCCCCCAAAAAGAACAGTTACTCAGGATGTCAGAGGTTGACTGGGACACCCTTGTGTGACCTCAGCAGGTACCTGGGATGCATCTGGCACAGCCTTGGTACCTAGGAAGCCCAATTATAAATAGTTGGTATCTGAGATTCCCTCTTGTGTAGGTTTGATATTTGGGCGGGACTTTTGCTGAGTGCAGGTAGTACCTCTCATATTGGGTTAAGTGACTAGGATGTAGTCTTGTGCAAACATTGCTTATGTGATAACTTTCTACATTAAACACATTGTCATTCAGCATCTGTAGATACACAAAGGAAGAGCCGTTGGAGAGAAAGATGCTTTATTACAATTAAGAACTTTGTGGTTCTTTGTGTTGAGTATTTTAGTGGTAAGACCATGATAATGCCATCCTTTTAACAATCCCGTGACTATCCTATTAAAAAAAAGGAAGATACAGAGAGCAACACAACTGTGTAATACTAGAATCTGTCAATAACAATTTTAAAGTTTGATATGTTTGTTACAGTAATGCATATAACACCAAATACGTTCGTAAATATCAATATCTAGTATTATACGAATTACTTGGAACCTCTTTGTCAAATAACAATTGAAAAACAGTTTGATATGTTTTGTTATAATAGTTCTCCAAGATAACATCTAATAATTATAGAAATATGAATAGTATTATAAGAATGACTTAAGACCTCTTAATCAAATATTTGTATTATTAAAATTAATATCCAATATTGTGTGAGAGCTATTTTTTGTTGAAGTCAGTGGGGGTCAAACACATTGGTGGTCTTTCATTTATGAATAAAATGCGTGTGATTAGGAGCCCTGCTTCTCTTTACACATTTAACATATATCTATAAATACTGGTCTTTAGAATATATCTCCCAGATAAAGTGACTGAAAAGAGCAAGTTGCTGAAAACATTTCACTACTCTTTAAATGCTGAATTAGTTTATACCTCTATTGAAATACATAGCTTGTAAAAATAATAGCTTGTTTTTAGATAATATTTATTGGTGAAATAAAATATATGAAGTACAATTGAGAATATATTTCTAAAATGTGTTCATTTCACATGGGATTCTTGTGCAGTGGTCAACAGCAGGCTGGTCCTTTATGATAAGATTAGATCCAGTGTGAATCCAGCATCGAGCATTCTTGTTGGGTGGATTGTTGCGATCCCAATCAATGGCTACACAGTCTGGAGTTTCACGACAGAGATCAGCACAGGCAGTTTTGGTGTCATATCCATAGTAAGGCACAGAACCAGCAGCATTGTGTTCAACTTTGCACTCGAAGTTGCTCATGCAAGCTGAAAAAGGTATGCAATTGATTACAATGATCAACAATGAGAAGTTTGTTTTTATTCAAATAGGCTCTTTGAGAGTTTCTTTCAATTATCACTTAAGTGTAGTCAAAGCATTCATATGCATGATTTATCTCTTGACAGGTATACATATTATATGGATCAAATACATGAATTAAGGCTCATGAGCATAAGCAAAATAGATAAGGCGGTTACCAGGTGTACAGACAGGATCTGCCTTGCTGTAGTGGTCTGTTCCGGGCTGAGCCTTCAACTGTAGGGATGCATCTGTGTGAATCCAGCAACGGGTGTTCATGTAGGGAACCTCACGCTTATTGAAATCAAATGCTAGACAATCAGCAGTCTTACGGCATAGGTCAGCACACTCCTCTACAGTGGCATATTCTGGATGGCCTGTGGCACCTTCCGCATTTTGATCAATCAAATGGTCAAAAGGGGTGGAACATACTGCAAGACACATTGAAATTGATCCACCAAAATTAGCATGTTTTATTACTATGGGGTAGGACCCCTCTTCCTTTGTATTTTGCTGACATGTTAACTAAAAATACATTTGAAACAGAGAAAGTCTTGTAATTTTTACAGCACTGACCTCCATTTGCTGAGCATGGTCCTTTGCTGTAATGGTCAATGCCTGAAAAGTCCTTGAGAGAAAGGTCAGCATCGGTGTGGATCCAGCAACGTGTATCCTTATTAGGAGGATCTCGCTTATCAAAATCAAAACCTACACATTCAGGTAGAGTTTGGCAAAGCTCAGCACATCTATCAACGGTTGCGAGTTCTTGGACAGGGTAGGCTCCAGCAGCGTTGTGATCAGACTGTGCAGAATACTGGCCCATGCAAACTTCAATGAAGAAAATTAAGATATCAAATAATTTCCTCAAATGTAACATCAAGAAATTTACTCAATGAGTTACAAATTCACAGAGGGATTCTTACCAGTGTTAAGTGGGCAAGGCATCCTTGTGTGATGATCAATTCCAGGCAGTTTCTTAACGTTAATGTTAGCATCAGTATGAATCCAGCAACGTGCATTCTTGTTTGGGGGATCTCTCTTGTCATAGTCAAAAGCAAGGCATCCTGGAGTCTGAAGGCAGAGGTCAGAGCATCCTGCCACAGTGGTGATTTCAGAAACAAGGTAGGCTCCAGCTGCATTGTGGTCAGCAGTGGCAACAAAGTCATCAATGCATCCTGCAGCATAATTAATCAGTTTGATTCATAATGTGGAGGCATGTATTTTTTTTTGTAATTTCTCATTTCCTAATGAGTAATATACAGAATATATATGACAAAACAAACAAGTAAAAGATATTACCAGCTGTGCAAACAAGAGCTCCTTTGGTATAGTGGTCTGTTCCGGGCTGAACCTTCATCTTCAGGGATGCATCTGTGTGAATCCAGCAACGGCTGTTCATGTAGGGAACCTCAAGCTTATTGAAATCAAAAGCCAAGCAGTCAGCATCCTTACGGCAGAGGTTAGCACACTCCTCAACAGTGCTGTACTCTGGGTAGGGAGTGGCACCCTCAGCATTATGGTCAACAAAATGATCGAATGGTGTGGAACATGCTGCAAAAGATAATTATGCATTGACCAACATTAAAATTTACTAGTCTTGTCAATTTAGTTTAGACATGCACAGGAGTACATTTTGGGTTTGTCCTTCCTATTTACACAGCACTGACCTCCATTAAAAGTGCATGGTCCCTTGGTGTAGTGGTCAACGCCTGGTAAGTCTTTCACAAAAGGGTCAGCACCAGTGTGAATCCAGCAACGTGAGTCCTTGTTGGGTGTATCTCTCCTGTCATAATCAAAGCCCGTACATTCTTCATCACTTTGACAAAGTTCAGCACATGCAGTCACTGTGGTGATCTCCTTTACCAGGTAGGCTCCTGCAGCATTATGCTCCTTCTGGACAGAATACTCGGAGAAACATCCTTGAATAAATATTGTAGTTTAATTAGTTTCATTTCCTTGTGCTCTGGAACGGTTTTGAGATTTGAAAACAACAGAAATTTACCTGGTCCGTAAGTGCATGGAATTCTTGTACAGTGATTCACGCCAGGAAGGTCCTTGACAAATAGATCAGTTCCCTCATGGATCCAGCAGTTTGCTCCCTTGTTTGGAGGATCTCTGTGGTCCCAATCAATTGCCACACATTTGGGGTTATTGCTGCAAACAGCAGAGCATTCTTCATAGGTATCATACCCATAATATGGAATGGCACCAGCAGCATTGTGCTCCATCTTGCACTCATATTCCTCTTCACATGCTGTAAAATAGAGATCCATGATATATCTAATATTTGCGATATAATTGTTAGCAAGCTGAGAGTCAGGTGCTGAAAAGATAATACTTTACCAGAGTAGCAAGACATGGGACCCTTGGTATAATGGTCTACATGTGGCTGCTCTTTGACTTGAAGGCTTGGGTTGGTGTGAATCCAACAATGGGCACCCTTATATGGCTCATCCTTCTTGTCAAAATCAAAAGCCAGACAGTCAGCAGAAGCCCGACAGAGATCAGCACATCCAGCTACGGTCTCAATATCATGAAATGGAGAAGCTCCCTCTGCATTGTGCTCATACTGGGCACTGAAGCTCACAGAACACCTGGAACCTTTGCCTGAGGGCAGGATACTGGCCTGAAATGAAAGTTCAAGTACATTAAGAGGGTGCTTTCAGAGGTTTACATCAATCAAATATTCAAAGTATTGAATTCTTTGATTTTAATTAATCGCCAAAGCAAAAGAATCTACCCGTGCACAGGCCAGTGCCACCAACAAAAGAGCAACTGAATTCTTCATGATGAGTCCTCAAATGATTGAAAGACTATGACATAGCCCAGTGCCCTATTCCTTTTATACTCCATTGTATTAACACAGATGAAACTATTATGTAACCTTTATCAGACAGTTTGTTCAGAATAATCATTGAGATCGGATGTTCATACAAGTAATGCATAACAGACATGGTTGAAGCCTGAATCATTGGATAATCAATATCACATTTCTTGTTATCCCCTGTGGGTGCGGGGATTAAAGAATAGCCTCACTGCCCCCCAGCATGTCGTAAAAGGCGACTAAAGGGGCGTCCTGTTTGCCGTGGGATGCGACCCGTGTTGGGAGGATATGGAATCCTGACGGGCTGAGCACTGGGCTGGTTTGGCAGTAATACCGGTCCAGTTGCAACACGCCTGTCTTGGATCCAGATGTTCACCAGACGGGCAGATCAGATTAGGCCTGGGTCTGATTTAACCGGCTTGTGGTATATTTCCTTTAATGTATTCTGGCTTTTTTATTTTTATTAGTGACAATTTCAATGTTTAAAATTTAAGAATAATTGATAAATTTTTGATTTATATTTCCTGAAAGGAGATTACTGCTGATTGGGTCAATCGAGGGATATAAATAAAATCCGAAAGGGTGGAGTTTTTATTCTTAGAGTATGTCATGTTGGGTATCCTCATGGCGTCAGGGCTTGGAGTTACCGGCCCAGAAAGGCGTCCCCTTGTTGGGCTCCGTGGTGGGTAGGGGACCTAACTGATGAAATTTAAAATAACACACATGGCGCAAAACAAACAAAAACGACCTAGGAATGACATAGATAGTGATGACGACTCAAATAAAACAGAAAAATGGCCTAGATTTTTAATTGCGGAAAGTTCCGATGCAGAACATACCCTGGCAAAAATGTCCCCCTTTGCAATTGCAAAGGGGATACAAGGCATTGCCGGGGTACCAAAAACCGTTAAAAAGATGGGAAATAAATTATTGATTGAGGTTGAGCGGAAAAGCCATGCGGACAATCTACTACGATGCCGAATGTTGGCCACAGTTCCTGTTATTATAACAGCTCACAAAACTCTCAACAATAAAAAAGGAGTAATCAGATGCCCAGATTTAGTGGGAGTTTCTGAGGAGGAGATAGTGGATGAGCTCAAAGACCAGGATGTTGTTCAATGCAAGCGGATATTTATAAAAAAGGACGGTGTCAAAATTCCTATCAATACGTTTATTCTGACATTTGAAGCAGCGCAGCTTCCAACATCTATTAAAGTTGGATATTTGAACGTTAGAGTTGATGTATTTATTCCAAACCCTCTGCGCTGCTTCAAGTGTCAGAGGTATGGACATGGATCTGATCGATGTAAAGGTAATGAAACATGTCCAAAATGTACCGCTCAGCACAGTGGAGACGATTGTTCTTCAAATATAATAAAATGTGTCAATTGCCAAGGCAATCATCCATCGTATTCGCGGAATTGTCCTTCCTTTTTAAAAGAGAAGGAAATTCAGCGAATACGCCACACTGAAAACATTTCTTTTCCTGAGGCACGTAAACGTGTAGAAAGTTTGAACAATACAAAAACATCCTATGCTAGCACTGTAAAAACAAAAGAAACCAAATCAATAGCGATTCAAACCGAAATAACATGGCCAATCAATGACAAAAATTATTCCTTTTTTACAAAAACCTCTAAATCTTCAGCAACATCAACTCAGACTACAACATCCACTGTCCCAGTTATAACTCCACCAACAGCAACATCCACTAAACCCTCTTCACAAACTCCCTCCACATCATCCAATAATACAAGTATCAATAGCAATAGACACAAATCAGACAAAAAAGAAATCAAAGATCAAGTTAAAAGTAAAATTAATAGAACTAAATCCTTAGAAAGGATGGACACAGGTGATCCTCCGGATATGAATTTTACTCCTGTGCACTCAAAGCATAATCGTAAACTTAATAAGTGATTATGCTGAATCATATATTTTTTCTCATTATTCTTAATATGGCTATCGGCAATATCATACAATGGAATTGTAGAGGATTTGAGGCAAACAGACCAGAACTGGAGTTATTAGCCCAAAAATATAATGCATCTGTTATTTGTTTACAGGAAACTAATTTTAAAGATAACTCAACAACATTTAAGGGATATGTACCTTATAATAAAGTTGGTTCAATAGATGCAATGGACCGAGCACATGGCGGAGTTTCTATTTTTGTTAAATCCTGTATACCCCAAAGTAAAGTGACATTAAATACTAATTTACAAGCTTCTGCAGTCAGGATTACCCTGCACAATACATTAACAATATGTTCAGTATATTTGCCACCAAGTGAACCAATAAATATTACAGATTTAAATAACTTAATAACTCAGCTGCCACAACCGTATATGCTAGTTGGTGACTTTAATGCTCACAACTATCTTTGGGGTGGCAGAAACAATACTGATGCCAAAGGACGTATAATAGAAGATTTCTTAAATAACAATAGTTTGTGCCTTTGGAATGACGATTCTCCAACCTATTTACATCCTGCTACAGGCTCTTTAACATCAATAGATCTCTCCATGTGCACTCCAAATTTATTTTTAGACTATTCCTGGGAAGTAGAGGAAGATCAATGGGGTAGTGATCACTACCCCATTATTTTAAATAACCATTTTCCTCCACCAGATGAAAGAATCCCCAAGTGGAAATTTCATAAAGCCGATTGGGCAAAATTTCAGTCATCCTGTTTTAATAAAATAACTCCAGAAATTTTTAACAACGTAAATGATCCTCTTCAAGTTTTTACGGATACATTGTATGATATTGCTGATGGGTGTATTCCCAAATCAAAGCCAAATTCTAAAATTAAAGAAAAACCCTGGTTTAATGATGAGTGCAAAAAAGCTGTCAAGGAGCGGAAAAAAGCTTTAAAAATATTTAATCGACAGCCAACTCAGTATAATTTGCACCAATTTCGTATAAAAAGAGCTAAAGCCCGTTATATTATTAAAATAAGCAAAAGAAAAAGTTGGAAAGATTACGTTTCTAAATTAAATACACGTTCACCAATTAAAAAATGCTGGGAGATGGTGCGTAAAATTACTGGGAAGGGAGGTGGAGCAAGGATCAAACATCTAAATCATAATGGCCAATTAATTACAAATCCCACCGAAATAGGTAACACAATAGGTCAAACAATTTCCAAGAATTCCTCATCCAATAATTATTCTGCCAAATTTCAACAAATAAAAAATAGAAAAGAAAGAAACCAACTAAATTTCATATCTAATAACTTGGAACAATATAATAAGCCATTCACAATATCAGATTTAAAACTTGCTTTAGATAAATCCCATGATACCGCTCCTGGACCTGATCATATACACTATCAAATCCTCAAACACCTCCCTGACCAAACACTTGGGCATCTTTTGGATATTTTTAATACTATTTGGGAAAGTGGTAATTTTCCTCCTTCATGGAGTGAAGCCACTATCATTCCTATTCCCAAACCTGGCAAAGACTCGTCAGATTCAAATAATTATCGTCCCATTGCGTTAACAAGTTGTATTTGTAAATCAATGGAACGAATGATTAACGAGCGTTTAGTTTGGTTTTTAGAAACTACGGCTTATATTTCTGTTGCACAGAGTGGTTTTAGAAAAACGCGAAGTACTGTTGACCATCTGGTACGTTTAGAAACATTTATACGAGAGGGTTTTATAAAAGGCGAACATGTGGTAAGTATATTTTTTGATTTAGAGAAAGCATACGACACCACATGGAAATATGGAATAATGAGTGATTTATATGATATGGGATTAAGGGGTCGTTTACCCCTTTTTATTCAAAATTTTCTATCAAACAGACATTTTAAAGTTCGAGTGGGTGCATCACTTTCTGATGCTTTTGATCAGGAAATGGGTGTTCCACAGGGTAGTATATTATCAGTGACCCTTTTTATTATTAAAATTAACAGCATTGTAGATTGTATGAGGCCTGGAGCAGATTGCTCACTTTTTGTTGATGATTTCAACTTAAGCTACAGGTCAGCAAGCATGCATACAATAGAACGACAGCTTCAACAACACCTAAATAGATTACAAGAATGGGCTGATAACAATGGATTTAAGTTTTCTTTGAAAAAGACCGTATGTATGCACTTTTGTAAAAAGTGGAAGGCTCACCCAGATCCTGATCTACACCTAGGCCAAACTCGAATCCCTGTTGTCGAAGAAACCAAGTTTCTTGGACTTATATTTGATAGAAAATTATCTTTTATCCCTCATATTAAATATGTAAAAAAGAAATGCCAGAAGGCATTAGATTTATTACGGGTTCTCGCTCATACCGATTGGGGAGGGGACCGTAATGTTTTATTACAATTATATAGAGCACTGGTACGTTCCAAACTTGATTATGGGTGTATGGTATATGGATCAGCACGTCCATCGTATATTAAAATGCTCGATCCTATACAAAATCAAGGGTTAAGACTATGCCTTGGTGCATTTCGTACCTCGCCTGCAGATAGCTTGGCAGTAGAGGCAGATGAACTGCCTCTTGATTTAAGAAGAGAAAAACTTGCCCTTCAGTATGCTGCAAAAATTGCTGCTTGTCCAGACAATCCTGTACATGATGCTATATTCAATCCAAATTATGTTGATCTTTTTGAAAATAAACCAAATACAATACCAACTTTTGGCATTCGCATCAAGGAATCTTTACAATCCTTAAATTTAAATCCAAATCAAATAGCTAAATTTCAATATCCAGAAACACCTCCATGGACCTATGCAACTTTAAGTATTAATCTAGCCATGTCAGAATTAAAGAAATGCTCAACAGATCCATCCCTTTATATATATAGATATAAAGAAATTAAATCTATTTTCACTGGATATCAGTGTATATACACTGATGGATCATTTGACGATGAGAAGGCTGCTGCAGCTGCTGTTAAGGGCAATCATATTTATTCAGAACGTCTGCCAAATAAATCATCAATTTTTTCTGCAGAACTACATGCTTTGTACCTTGCTTTGGATCATGTGGAGACTTCTCCACATCAGACATTTTTAATTTTTTCTGATTCTTTGTCTTGTTTACAAGCATTGAAAGCAAAGGATTGGAAAAATCCCTTTATTTACAAAATTCTCGAACGGTATCATAGACTCTGTACAGATGATAATAAAGAAATACGTTTTTATTGGATCCCCAGTCACATTGGAATCCATGGAAATGAGGCCGCTGACCAAGCTGCCAAAGCAGCATTGGACAAACGCCCAATAGATTTACTTATTCCATATACAGAGTTTAAGAAATATATTACTGTTTTTTTACGTTCTAAATGGCAGTTGCGCTGGAACGAAGCTATTTTTAATAAATTACATGAAATTAAGCCCGTTCTAGGCAAAACTAAAGGTGCTATTAGAATTAACCGTAGAGAAGAGTCTGTTTTAACCCGTATAAGAATAGGACATAGTCATTTGACACACTGTTATCTGCTTAAAGGTGAAGATCAACCGGAATGTATTGGTTGTCAAAGGGCTTTGACTATTAAACATATTTTAATTGAGTGTATCGATTTTGATATTATACGAACTCAATATTTTAATGTACAAGATTTACATACGTTATTTGATACTGTAGATACTTCTGTGATAGTATCGTTTTTAACTCACATAGGACTTTATAATCAGTTTTAAGGGCAGAGCTTTTGTTTATTTATGTCATTGACTTATTTATCAAGAACTGCAAAACATCATACTGATAAAGTCTTTTAAACAAATTATACATATTTATTATATTTGATTGATATTATATAGATGCTGTTGATAAATCCTTGTGTTTTCTACATGTTGTATTAACATTTACATTTTGTTTCTTGTCAATGTTACTTTTCTATTTTTAGGGTTTTGGCACTTAATTGTGTCAATGTGAAACCATTCATTCATTCATTTTTACCATCTTTAGGCACTAAATAACCTTAGTGGTTGATGTGCCTCTAAGCAACTATTCATTCATTCATTCATTCAATCACATTTCTTGTGGGCAAATAATTGGATGAATATAAGGATGGACAAATTGTTCAAATGCAGCATAGCACTAAACTGAGAGATACCTGCATGAATGCCATGTCCTGATAAATTATGACAGGAAATGAATAGTTAGGACACTACAAAAAAGGAAGCGATAGCTTAATAATGGTTATACACAAATAGTTTTTAATTGTATATTGATAACCATTTCTGCGTAGCTTGGCCCTATACTGTCACCTTTCTTGAAAATCATTTTTAGGAATAATTATTAAACATGTTTGATAATGATATTGTCGTATGTAGAACATTTCTTACATGATATGATGGGAATAAAAAGACAGTTCACAAAAGTGTAAAATAACTGATAGACATGTTATATCTTATTCTTGAAGATATATTTGTTCTATTTCTCATGCATTGATAGATTGACAGGTTACCACAATTTACATGATAATAAACAATTTTTGAATGGAGTTGATAAGTCCTTAGATGATTGCTTTTGATTACGATGGCTTTGCGGATGTCTTGAAGTTTGTAGATATTCTGTTTTCAATGATCAAACTTTTATTTGGCAATGTTTCCTACTTAAAACAGTTTGTCTGGGATGACCTTACATGCACAGGGTCTGAGATGACCTCTCGTGTAGAGTTTGTGTCTGAGATTCCCTCCATGTGCAGTAAGTAGCTGGGACACCCCTTTCTGTAGATTTTCTTTGGGGAATACCTGCTTGTTTGAGAGAGGTATCTGGGATAGTTTAGGTAGATGGAAAGCCCCCAAAAAGAACAGTTACTCAGGATGTCAGAGGTTGACTGGGACACCCTTGTGTGACCTCAGCAGGTACCTGGGATGCATCTGGCACAGCCTTGGTACCTAGGAAGCCCAATTATAAATAGTTGGTATCTGAGATTCCCTCTTATGTAGGTTTGATATTTGGGCGGGACTTTTGCTGAGTGCAGGTAGTACCTCTCATATTGGGTTAAGTGACTAGGATGTAGTCTTGTGCAAACATTGCTTATGTGATAACTTTCTACATTAAACACATTGTCATTCAGCATCTGTAGATACACAAAGGAAGAGCCGTTGGAGAGAAAGATGCTTTATTACAATTAAGAACTCTGTGGTTCTTTGTGTTGAGTATTTTAGTGATAAGACCATGATAATGCCATCCTTTTAACAATCCCGTGACTATCCTATTAAAAAAAAGGAAGATACAGAGAGCAACACAACTGTGTAATAATAGAATCTGTCAATAACAACTTTAAAGTTTGATATGTTTGTTGCAGTAATGCATATAACACCAAATACGTTCGTAAATATCAATATCTAGTATTATACGAATTACTTGGAACCTCTTTGTCAAATAACAATTGAAAAACAGTTTGATATGTTTTGTTATAATAGTTCTCCAAGATAACATCTAATAATTATAGAAATATAAATAGTATTATAAGAATGACTTAAGACCTCTTAATCAAATATTTGTATTATTAAAATTAATATCCAATATTGTGTGAGAGCTATTTTTTGTTGAAGTCAGTGGGGGTCAAACACATTGGTGGTCTTTCATTTATGAATAAAATGCGTGTGATTAGGAGCCCTGCTTCTCTTTACACATTTAACATATATCTATAAATACTGGTCTTTAGAATATATCTCCCAGATAAAGTGACTGAAAAGAGCAAGTTGCTGAAAACATTTCACTACTCTTTAAATGCTGAATTAGTTTATACCTCTATTGAAATACATAGCTTGTAAAAATAATAGCTTGTTTTTAGATAATATTTATTGGTGAAATAAAATATATGAAGTACAATTGAGAATATATTTCTAAAATGTGTTCATTTCACATGGGATTCTTGTGCAGTGGTCAACAGCAGGCTGGTCCTTTATGATAAGATTAGATCCAGTGTGAATCCAGCATCGAGAATTCTTGTTGGGTGGATTGTTGCGATCCCAATCAATGGCTACACAGTCTGGAGTTTCACGACAGAGATCAGCACAGGCAGTTTTGGTGTCATATCCATAGTAAGGCACAGAACCAGCAGCATTGTGTTCAACTTTGCACTCGAAGTTGCTCATGCAAGCTGAAAAAGGTATGCAATTGATTACAATGATCAACAATGAGAAGTTTGTTTTTATTCAAATAGGCTCTTTGAGAGTTTCTTTCAATTATCACTTAAGTGTAGTCAAAGCATTCATATGCATGATTTATCTCTTGACAGGTATACATATTATATGGATCAAATACATGAATTAAGGCTCATGAGCATAAGCAAAATAGATAAGGTGGTTACCAGGTGTACAGACAGGATCTGCCTTGCTGTAGTGGTCTGTTCCGGGCTGAGCCTTCAACTGTAAGGATGCATCTGTGTGAATCCAGCAACGGGTGTTCATGTAGGGAACCTCACGCTTATTGAAATCAAATGCTAGACAATTAGCAGTCTTACGGCATAGGTCAGCACACTCCTCTACAGTGGCATATTCTGGATGGCCTGTGGCACCTTCCGCATTTTGATCAATCAAATGGTCAAAAGGGGTGGAACATACTGCAAGACACATTGAAATTGATCCACCAAAATTAGCATGTTTTATTACTATGGGGTAGGACCCCTCTTCCTTTGTATTTTGCTGACATGTTAACTAAAAATACATTTGAAACAGAGAAAGTCTTGTAATTTTTACAGCACTGACCTCCATTTGCTGTGCATGGTCCTTTGCTGTAATGGTCAATGCCTGAAAAGTCCTTGAGAGAAAGGTCAGCATCGGTGTGGATCCAGCAACGTGTATCCTTATTAGGAGGATCTCGCTTATCAAAATCAAAACCTACACATTCAGGTAGAGTTTGGCAAAGCTCAGCACATCTATCAACGGTTGCGAGTTCTTGGACAGGGTAGGCTCCAGCAGCGTTGTGATCAGACTGTGCAGAATACTGGCCCATGCAAACTTCAATGAAGAAAATTAAGATATCAAATAATTTCCTCAAATGTAACATCAAGAAATTTACTCAATGAGTTACAAATTCACAGAGGGATTCTTACCAGTGTTAAGTGGGCAAGGCATCCTTGTGTGATGATCAATTCCAGGCAGTTTCTTAACGTTAATGTTAACATCAGTATGAATCCAGCAACGTGCATTCTTGTTTGGGGGATCTCTCTTGTCATAGTCAAAAGCAAGGCATCCTGGAGTCTGAAGGCAGAGGTCAGAGCATCCTGCCACAGTGGTGATTTCAGAAACAAGGTAGGCTCCAGCTGCATTGTGGTCAGCAGTGGCAACAAAGTCATCAATGCATCCTGCAGCATAATTAATCAGTTTGATTCATAATGTGGAGGCATGTATTTTTTTTTGTAATTTCTCATTTCCTAATGAGTAATATACAGAATATATATGACAAAACAAACAAGTAAAAGATATTACCAGCTGTGCAAACAAGAGCTCCTTTGGTATAGTGGTCTGTTCCGGGCTGAACCTTCATCTTCAGGGATGCATCTGTGTGAATCCAGCAACGGCTGTTCATGTAGGGAACCTCAAGCTTATTGAAATCAAAAGCCAAGCAGTCAGCATCCTTACGGCAGAGGTTAGCACACTCCTCAACAGTGCTGTACTCTGGGTAGGGAGTGGCACCCTCAGCATTATGGTCAACAAAATGATCGAATGGTGTGGAACATGCTGCAAAAGATAATTATGCATTGACCAACATTAAAATTTACTAGTCTTGTCAATTTAGTTTAGACATGCACAGGAGTACATTTTGGGTTTGTCCTTCCTATTTACACAGCACTGACCTCCATTAAAAGTGCATGGTCCCTTGGTGTAGTGGTCAACGCCTGGTAAGTCTTTCACAAAAGGGTCAGCACCAGTGTGAATCCAGCAACGTGAGTCCTTGTTGGGTGTATCTCTCCTGTCATAATCAAAGCCCGTACATTCTTCATCACTTTGACAAAGTTCAGCACATGCAGTCACTGTGGTGATCTCCTTTACCAGGTAGGCTCCTGCAGCATTATGCTCCTTCTGGACAGAATACTCGGAGAAACATCCTTGAATAAATATTGTAGTTTAATTAGTTTCATTTCCTTGTGCTCTGGAACGGTTTTGAGATTTGAAAACAACAGAAATTTACCTGGTCCGTAAGTGCATGGAATTCTTGTACAGTGATTCACGCCAGGAAGGTCCTTGACAAATAGATCAGTTCCCTCATGGATCCAGCAGTTTGCTCCCTTGTTTGGAGGATCTCTGTGGTCCCAATCAATTGCCACACATTTGGGGTTATTGCTGCAAACAGCAGAGCATTCTTCATAGGTATCATACCCATAATATGGAATGGCACCAGCAGCATTGTGCTCCATCTTGCACTCATATTCCTCTTCACATGCTGTAAAATAGAGATCCATGATATATCTAATATTTGCGATATAATTGTTAGCAAGCTGAGAGTCAGGTGCTGAAAAGATAATACTTTACCAGAGTAGCAAGACATGGGACCCTTGGTATAATGGTCTACATGTGGCTGCTCTTTGACTTGAAGGCTTGGGTTGGTGTGAATCCAACAATGGGCACCCTTATATGGCTCATCCTTCTTGTCAAAATCAAAAGCCAGACAGTCAGCAGAAGCCCGACAGAGATCAGCACATCCAGCTACGGTCTCAATATCATGAAATGGAGAAGCTCCCTCTGCATTGTGCTCATACTGGGCACTGAAGCTCACAGAACACCTGGAACCTTTGCCTGAGGGCAGGATACTGGCCTGAAATGAAAGTTCAAGTACATTAAGAGGGTGCTTTCAGAGGTTTACATCAATCAAATATTCAAAGTATTGAATTCTTTGATTTTAATTAATCGCCAAAGCAAAAGAATCTACCCGTGCACAGGCCAGTGCCACCAACAAAAGAGCAACTGAATTCTTCATGATGAGTCCTCAAATGATTGAAAGACTATGACATAGCCCAGTGCCCTATTCCTTTTATACTCCATTGTATTAACACAGATGAAACTATTATGTAACCTTTATCAGACAGTTTGTTCAGAATAATCATTGAGATCGGATGTTCATACAAGTAATGCATAACAGACATGGTTGAAGCCTGAATCATTGGATAATCAATATCACATTTCTTGTGGGCAAATAATTGGATGAATATAAGGATGGACAAATTGTTCAAATGCAGCATAGCACTAAACTGAGAGATACCTGCATGAATGCCATGTCCTGATAAATTATGACAGGAAATGAATAGTTAGGACACTACAAAAAAGGAAGCGATAGCTTAATAATGGTTATACACAAATAGTTTTTAATTGTATATTGATAACCATTTCTGCGTAGCTTGGCCCTATACTGTCACCTTTCTTGAAAATCATTTTTAGGAATAATTATTAAACATGTTTGATAATGATATTGTCGTATGTAGAACATTTCTTACATGATATGATGGGAATAAAAAGACAGTTCACAAAAGTGTAAAATAACTGATAGACATGTTATATCTTATTCTTGAAGATATATTTGTTCTATTTCTCATGCATTGATAGATTGACAGGTTACCACAATTTACATGATAATAAACAATTTTTGAATGGAGTTGATAAGTCCTTAGATGATTGCTTTTGATTACGATGGCTTTGCGGATGTCTTGAAGTTTGTAGATATTCTGTTTTCAATGATCAAACTTTTATTTGGCAATGTTTCCTACTTAAAACAGTTTGTCTGGGATGACCTTACATGCACAGGGTCTGAGATGACCTCTCGTGTAGAGTTTGTGTCTGAGATTCCCTCCATGTGCAGTAAGTAGCTGGGACACCCCTTTCTGTAGATTTTCTTTGGGGAATACCTGCTTGTTTGAGAGAGGTATCTGGGATAGTTTAGGTAGATGGAAAGCCCCCAAAAAGAACAGTTACTCAGGATGTCAGAGGTTGACTGGGACACCCTTGTGTGACCTCAGCAGGTACCTGGGATGCATCTGGCACAGCCTTGGTACCTAGGAAGCCCAATTATAAATAGTTGGTATCTGAGATTCCCTCTTGTGTAGGTTTGATATTTGGGCGGGACTTTTGCTGAGTGCAGGTAGTACCTCTCATATTGGGTTAAGTGACTAGGATGTAGTCTTGTGCAAACATTGCTTATGTGATAACTTTCTACATTAAACACATTGTCATTCAGCATCTGTAGATACACAAAGGAAGAGCCGTTGGAGAGAAAGATGCTTTATTACAATTAAGAACTTTGTGGTTCTTTGTGTTGAGTATTTTAGTGGTAAGACCATGATAATGCCATCCTTTTAACAATCCTGTGACTATCCTATTAAAAAAAAGGAAGATACAGAGAGCAACACAACTGTGTAATACTAGAATCTGTCAATAACAATTTTAAAGTTTGATATGTTTGTTACAGTAATGCATATAACACCAAATACGTTCGTAAATATCAATATCTAGTATTATACGAATTACTTGGAACCTCTTTGTCAAATAACAATTGAAAAACAGTTTGATATGTTTTGTTATAATAGTTCTCCAAGATAACATCTAATAATTATAGAAATATGAATAGTATTATAAGAATGACTTAAGACCTCTTAATCAAATATTTGTATTATTAAAATTAATATCCAATATTGTGTGAGAGCTATTTTTTGTTGAAGTCAGTGGGGGTCAAACACATTGGTGGTCTTTCATTTATGAATAAAATGCGTGTGATTAGGAGCCCTGCTTCTCTTTACACATTTAACATATATCTATAAATACTGGTCTTTAGAATATATCTCCCAGATAAAGTGACTGAAAAGAGCAAGTTGCTGAAAACATTTCACTACTCTTTAAATGCTGAATTAGTTTATACCTCTATTGAAATACATAGCTTGTAAAAATAATAGCTTGTTTTTAGATAATATTTATTGGTGAAATAAAATATATGAAGTACAATTGAGAATATATTTCTAAAATGTGTTCATTTCACATGGGATTCTTGTGCAGTGGTCAACAGCAGGCTGGTCCTTTATGATAAGATTAGATCCAGTGTGAATCCAGCATCGAGCATTCTTGTTGGGTGGATTGTTGCGATCCCAATCAATGGCTACACAGTCTGGAGTTTCACGACAGAGATCAGCACAGGC
Source organism: Amphiduros pacificus (assembly GCA_949316495.1). NCBI lineage: Eukaryota > Metazoa > Annelida > Polychaeta > Phyllodocida > Hesionidae > Amphiduros > Amphiduros pacificus. Next base: position 47,541,394 of record OX439001.1, on the reverse strand, counting down.
AGTTTTGGTGTCATATCCATAGTAAGGCACAGAACCAGCAGCATTGTGTTCAACTTTGCACTCGAAGTTGCTCATGCAAGCTGAAAAAGGTATGCAATTGATTACAATGATCAACAATGAGAAGTTTGTTTTTATTCAAATAGGCTCTTTGAGAGTTTCTTTCAATTATCACTTAAGTGTAGTCAAAGCATTCATATGCATGATTTATCTCTTGAAAGGTATACATATTATATGGATCAAATACATGAATTAAGGCTCATGAGCATAAGCAAAATAGATAAGGCTGTTACCAGGTGTACAGACAGGATCTGCCTTGCTGTAGTGGTCTGTTCCGGGCTGAGCCTTCAACTGTAGGGATGCATCTGTGTGAATCCAGCAACGGGTGTTCATGTAGGGAACCTCACGCTTATTGAAATCAAATGCTAGACAATCAGCAGTCTTACGGCATAGGTCAGCACACTCCTCTACAGTGGCATATTCTGGATGGCCTGTGGCACCTTCCGCATTTTGATCAATCAAATGGTCAAAAGGGGTGGAACATACTGCAAGACACATTGAAATTGATCCACCAAAATTAGCATGTTTTATTACTATGGGGTAGGACCCCTCTTCCTTTGTATTTTGCTGACATGTTAACTAAAAATACATTTGAAACAGAGAAAGTCTTGTAATTTTTACAGCACTGACCTCCATTTGCTGAGCATGGTCCTTTGCTGTAATGGTCAATGCCTGAAAAGTCCTTGAGAGAAAGGTCAGCATCGGTGTGGATCCAGCAACGTGTATCCTTATTAGGAGGATCTCGCTTATCAAAATCAAAACCTACACATTCAGGTAGAGTTTGGCAAAGCTCAGCACATCTATCAACGGTTGCGAGTTCTTGGACAGGGTAGGCTCCAGCAGCGTTGTGATCAGACTGTGCAGAATACTGGCCCATGCAAACTTCAATGAAGAAAATTAAGATATCAAATAATTTCCTCAAATGTAACATCAAGAAATTTACTCAATGAGTTACAAATTCACAGAGGGATTCTTACCAGTGTTAAGTGGGCAAGGCATCCTTGTGTGATGATCAATTCCAGGCAGTTTCTTAACGTTAATGTTAGCATCAGTATGAATCCAGCAACGTGCATTCTTGTTTGGGGGATCTCTCTTGTCATAGTCAAAAGCAAGGCATCCTGGAGTCTGAAGGCAGAGGTCAGAGCATCCTGCCACAGTGGTGATTTCAGAAACAAGGTAGGCTCCAGCTGCATTGTGGTCAGCAGTGGCAACAAAGTCATCAATGCATCCTGCAGCATAATTAATCAGTTTGATTCATAATGTGGAGGCATGTATTTTTTTTTGTAATTTCTCATTTCCTAATGAGTAATATACAGAATATATATGACAAAACAAACAAGTAAAAGATATTACCAGCTGTGCAAACAAGAGCTCCTTTGGTATAGTGGTCTGTTCCGGGCTGAACCTTCATCTTCAGGGATGCATCTGTGTGAATCCAGCAACGGCTGTTCATGTAGGGAACCTCAAGCTTATTGAAATCAAAAGCCAAGCAGTCAGCATCCTTACGGCAGAGGTTAGCACACTCCTCAACAGTGCTGTACTCTGGGTAGGGAGTGGCACCCTCAGCATTATGGTCAACAAAATGATCGAATGGTGTGGAACATGCTGCAAAAGATAATTATGCATTGACCAACATTAAAATTTACTAGTCTTGTCAATTTAGTTTAGACATGCACAGGAGTACATTTTGGGTTTGTCCTTCCTATTTACACAGCACTGACCTCCATTAAAAGTGCATGGTCCCTTGGTGTAGTGGTCAACGCCTGGTAAGTCTTTCACAAAAGGGTCAGCACCAGTGTGAATCCAGCAACGTGAGTCCTTGTTGGGTGTATCTCTCCTGTCATAATCAAAGCCCGTACATTCTTCATCACTTTGACAAAGTTCAGCACATGCAGTCACTGTGGTGATCTCCTTTACCAGGTAGGCTCCTGCAGCATTATGCTCCTTCTGGACAGAATACTCGGAGAAACATCCTTGAATAAATATTGTAGTTTAATTAGTTTCATTTCCTTGTGCTCTGGAACGGTTTTGAGATTTGAAAACAACAGAAATTTACCTGGTCCGTAAGTGCATGGAATTCTTGTACAGTGATTCACGCCAGGAAGGTCCTTGACAAATAGATCAGTTCCCTCATGGATCCAGCAGTTTGCTCCCTTGTTTGGAGGATCTCTGTGGTCCCAATCAATTGCCACACATTTGGGGTTATTGCTGCAAACAGCAGAGCATTCTTCATAGGTATCATACCCATAATATGGAATGGCACCAGCAGCATTGTGCTCCATCTTGCACTCATATTCCTCTTCACATGCTGTAAAATAGAGATCCATGATATATCTAATATTTGCGATATAATTGTTAGCAAGCTGAGAGTCAGGTGCTGAAAAGATAATACTTTACCAGAGTAGCAAGACATGGGACCCTTGGTATAATGGTCTACATGTGGCTGCTCTTTGACTTGAAGGCTTGGGTTGGTGTGAATCCAACAATGGGCACCCTTATATGGCTCATCCTTCTTGTCAAAATCAAAAGCCAGACAGTCAGCAGAAGCCCGACAGAGATCAGCACATCCAGCTACGGTCTCAATATCATGAAATGGAGAAGCTCCCTCTGCATTGTGCTCATACTGGGCACTGAAGCTCACAGAACACCTGGAACCTTTGCCTGAGGGCAGGATACTGGCCTGAAATGAAAGTTCAAGTACATTAAGAGGGTGCTTTCAGAGGTTTACATCAATCAAATATTCAAAGTATTGAATTCTTTGATTTTAATTAATCGCCAAAGCAAAAGAATCTACCCGTGCACAGGCCAGTGCCACCAACAAAAGAGCAACTGAATTCTTCATGATGAGTCCTCAAATGATTGAAAGACTATGACATAGCCCAGTGCCCTATTCCTTTTATACTCCATTGTATTAACACAGATGAAACTATTATGTAACCTTTATCAGACAGTTTGTTCAGAATAATCATTGAGATCGGATGTTCATACAAGTAATGCATAACAGACATGGTTGAAGCCTGAATCATTGGATAATCAATATCACATTTCTTGTGGGCAAATAATTGGATGAATATAAGGATGGACAAATTGTTCAAATGCAGCATAGCACTAAACTGAGAGATACCTGCATGAATGCCATGTCCTGATAAATTATGACAGGAAATGAATAGTTAGGACACTACAAAAAAGGAAGCGATAGCTTAATAATGGTTATACACAAATAGTTTTTAATTGTATATTGATAACCATTTCTGCGTAGCTTGGCCCTATACTGTCACCTTTCTTGAAAATCATTTTTAGGAATAATTATTAAACATGTTTGATAATGATATTGTCGTATGTAGAACATTTCTTACATGATATGATGGGAATAAAAAGACAGTTCACAAAAGTGTAAAATAACTGATAGACATGTTATATCTTATTCTTGAAGATATATTTGTTCTATTTCTCATGCATTGATAGATTGACAGGTTACCACAATTTACATGATAATAAACAATTTTTGAATGGAGTTGATAAGTCCTTAGATGATTGCTTTTGATTACGATGGCTTTGCGGATGTCTTGAAGTTTGTAGATATTCTGTTTTCAATGATCAAACTTTTATTTGGCAATGTTTCCTACTTAAAACAGTTTGTCTGGGATGACCTTACATGCACAGGGTCTGAGATGACCTCTCGTGTAGAGTTTGTGTCTGAGATTCCCTCCATGTGCAGTAAGTAGCTGGGACACCCCTTTCTGTAGATTTTCTTTGGGGAATACCTGCTTGTTTGAGAGAGGTATCTGGGATAGTTTAGGTAGATGGAAAGCCCCCAAAAAGAACAGTTACTCAGGATGTCAGAGGTTGACTGGGACACCCTTGTGTGACCTCAGCAGGTACCTGGGATGCATCTGGCACAGCCTTGGTACCTAGGAAGCCCAATTATAAATAGTTGGTATCTGAGATTCCCTCTTGTGTAGGTTTGATATTTGGGCGGGACTTTTGCTGAGTGCAGGTAGTACCTCTCATATTGGGTTAAGTGACTAGGATGTAGTCTTGTGCAAACATTGCTTATGTGATAACTTTCTACATTAAACACATTGTCATTCAGCATCTGTAGATACACAAAGGAAGAGCCGTTGGAGAGAAAGATGCTTTATTACAATTAAGAACTTTGTGGTTCTTTGTGTTGAGTATTTTAGTGGTAAGACCATGATAATGCCATCCTTTTAACAATCCTGTGACTATCCTATTAAAAAAAAGGAAGATACAGAGAGCAACACAACTGTGTAATACTAGAATCTGTCAATAACAATTTTAAAGTTTGATATGTTTGTTACAGTAATGCATATAACACCAAATACGTTCGTAAATATCAATATCTAGTATTATACGAATTACTTGGAACCTCTTTGTCAAATAACAATTGAAAAACAGTTTGATATGTTTTGTTATAATAGTTCTCCAAGATAACATCTAATAATTATAGAAATATGAATAGTATTATAAGAATGACTTAAGACCTCTTAATCAAATATTTGTATTATTAAAATTAATATCCAATATTGTGTGAGAGCTATTTTTTGTTGAAGTCAGTGGGGGTCAAACACATTGGTGGTCTTTCATTTATGAATAAAATGCGTGTGATTAGGAGCCCTGCTTCTCTTTACACATTTAACATATATCTATAAATACTGGTCTTTAGAATATATCTCCCAGATAAAGTGACTGAAAAGAGCAAGTTGCTGAAAACATTTCACTACTCTTTAAATGCTGAATTAGTTTATACCTCTATTGAAATACATAGCTTGTAAAAATAATAGCTTGTTTTTAGATAATATTTATTGGTGAAATAAAATATATGAAGTACAATTGAGAATATATTTCTAAAATGTGTTCATTTCACATGGGATTCTTGTGCAGTGGTCAACAGCAGGCTGGTCCTTTATGATAAGATTAGATCCAGTGTGAATCCAGCATCGAGCATTCTTGTTGGGTGGATTGTTGCGATCCCAATCAATGGCTACACAGTCTGGAGTTTCACGACAGAGATCAGCACAGGCAGTTTTGGTGTCATATCCATAGTAAGGCACAGAACCAGCAGCATTGTGTTCAACTTTGCACTCGAAGTTGCTCATGCAAGCTGAAAAAGGTATGCAATTGATTACAATGATCAACAATGAGAAGTTTGTTTTTATTCAAATAGGCTCTTTGAGAGTTTCTTTCAATTATCACTTAAGTGTAGTCAAAGCATTCATATGCATGATTTATCTCTTGAAAGGTATACATATTATATGGATCAAATACATGAATTAAGGCTCATGAGCATAAGCAAAATAGATAAGGCTGTTACCAGGTGTACAGACAGGATCTGCCTTGCTGTAGTGGTCTGTTCCGGGCTGAGCCTTCAACTGTAGGGATGCATCTGTGTGAATCCAGCAACGGGTGTTCATGTAGGGAACCTCACGCTTATTGAAATCAAATGCTAGACAATCAGCAGTCTTACGGCATAGGTCAGCACACTCCTCTACAGTGGCATATTCTGGATGGCCTGTGGCACCTTCCGCATTTTGATCAATCAAATGGTCAAAAGGGGTGGAACATACTGCAAGACACATTGAAATTGATCCACCAAAATTAGCATGTTTTATTACTATGGGGTAGGACCCCTCTTCCTTTGTATTTTGCTGACATGTTAACTAAAAATACATTTGAAACAGAGAAAGTCTTGTAATTTTTACAGCACTGACCTCCATTTGCTGAGCATGGTCCTTTGCTGTAATGGTCAATGCCTGAAAAGTCCTTGAGAGAAAGGTCAGCATCGGTGTGGATCCAGCAACGTGTATCCTTATTACGAGGATCTCGCTTATCAAAATCAAAACCTACACATTCAGGTAGAGTTTGGCAAAGCTCAGCACATCTATCAACGGTTGCGAGTTCTTGGACAGGGTAGGCTCCAGCAGCGTTGTGATCAGACTGTGCAGAATACTGGCCCATGCAAACTTCAATGAAGAAAATTAAGATATCAAATAATTTCCTCAAATGTAACATCAAGAAATTTACTCAATGAGTTACAAATTCACAGAGGGATTCTTACCAGTGTTAAGTGGGCAAGGCATCCTTGTGTGATGATCAATTCCAGGCAGTTTCTTAACGTTAATGTTAGCATCAGTATGAATCCAGCAACGTGCATTCTTGTTTGGGGGATCTCTCTTGTCATAGTCAAAAGCAAGGCATCCTGGAGTCTGAAGGCAGAGGTCAGAGCATCCTGCCACAGTGGTGATTTCAGAAACAAGGTAGGCTCCAGCTGCATTGTGGTCAGCAGTGGCAACAAAGTCATCAATGCATCCTGCAGCATAATTAATCAGTTTGATTCATAATGTGGAGGCATGTATTTTTTTTTGTAATTTCTCATTTCCTAATGAGTAATATACAGAATATATATGACAAAACAAACAAGTAAAAGATATTACCAGCTGTGCAAACAAGAGCTCCTTTGGTATAGTGGTCTGTTCCGGGCTGAACCTTCATCTTCAGGGATGCATCTGTGTGAATCCAGCAACGGCTGTTCATGTAGGGAACCTCAAGCTTATTGAAATCAAAAGCCAAGCAGTCAGCATCCTTACGGCAGAGGTTAGCACACTCCTCAACAGTGCTGTACTCTGGGTAGGGAGTGGCACCCTCAGCATTATGGTCAACAAAATGATCGAATGGTGTGGAACATGCTGCAAAAGATAATTATGCATTGACCAACATTAAAATTTACTAGTCTTGTCAATTTAGTTTAGACATGCACAGGAGTACATTTTGGGTTTGTCCTTCCTATTTACACAGCACTGACCTCCATTAAAAGTGCATGGTCCCTTGGTGTAGTGGTCAACGCCTGGTAAGTCTTTCACAAAAGGGTCAGCACCAGTGTGAATCCAGCAACGTGAGTCCTTGTTGGGTGTATCTCTCCTGTCATAATCAAAGCCCGTACATTCTTCATCACTTTGACAAAGTTCAGCACATGCAGTCACTGTGGTGATCTCCTTTACCAGGTAGGCTCCTGCAGCATTATGCTCCTTCTGGACAGAATACTCGGAGAAACATCCTTGAATAAATATTGTAGTTTAATTAGTTTCATTTCCTTGTGCTCTGGAACGGTTTTGAGATTTGAAAACAACAGAAATTTACCTGGTCCGTAAGTGCATGGAATTCTTGTACAGTGATTCACGCCAGGAAGGTCCTTGACAAATAGATCAGTTCCCTCATGGATCCAGCAGTTTGCTCCCTTGTTTGGAGGATCTCTGTGGTCCCAATCAATTGCCACACATTTGGGGTTATTGCTGCAAACAGCAGAGCATTCTTCATAGGTATCATACCCATAATATGGAATGGCACCAGCAGCATTGTGCTCCATCTTGCACTCATATTCCTCTTCACATGCTGTAAAATAGAGATCCATGATATATCTAATATTTGCGATATAATTGTTAGCAAGCTGAGAGTCAGGTGCTGAAAAGATAATACTTTACCAGAGTAGCAAGACATGGGACCCTTGGTATAATGGTCTACATGTGGCTGCTCTTTGACTTGAAGGCTTGGGTTGGTGTGAATCCAACAATGGGCACCCTTATATGGCTCATCCTTCTTGTCAAAATCAAAAGCCAGACAGTCAGCAGAAGCCCGACAGAGATCAGCACATCCAGCTACGGTCTCAATATCATGAAATGGAGAAGCTCCCTCTGCATTGTGCTCATACTGGGCACTGAAGCTCACAGAACACCTGGAACCTTTGCCTGAGGGCAGGATACTGGCCTGAAATGAAAGTTCAAGTACATTAACAGGGTTGCTTTCAGAGGTTTACATCAATCAAATATTCAAAGTATTGAATTCTTTGATTTTAATTAATCGCCAAAGCAAAAGAATCTACCCGTGCACAGGCCAGTGCCACCAACAAAAGAGCAACTGAATTCTTCATGATGAGTCCTCAAATGATTGAAAGACTATGACATAGCCCAGTGCCCTATTCCTTTTATACTCCATTGTATTAACACAGATGAAACTATTATGTAACCTTTATCAGACAGTTTGTTCAGAATAATCATTGAGATCGGATGTTCATACAAGTAATGCATAACAGACATGGTTGAAGCCTGAATCATTGGATAATCAATATCACATTTCTTGTGGGCAAATAATTGGATGAATATAAGGATGGACAAATTGTTCAAATGCAGCATAGCACTAAACTGAGAGATACCTGCATGAATGCCATGTCCTGATAAATTATGACAGGAAATGAATAGTTAGGACACTACAAAAAAGGAAGCGATAGCTTAATAATGGTTATACACAAATAGTTTTTAATTGTATATTGATAACCATTTCTGCGTAGCTTGGCCCTATACTGTCACCTTTCTTGAAAATCATTTTTAGGAATAATTATTAAACATGTTTGATAATGATATTGTCGTATGTAGAACATTTCTTACATGATATGATGGGAATAAAAAGACAGTTCACAAAAGTGTAAAATAACTGATAGACATGTTATATCTTATTCTTGAAGATATATTTGTTCTATTTCTCATGCATTGATAGATTGACAGGTTACCACAATTTACATGATAATAAACAATTTTTGAATGGAGTTGATAAGTCCTTAGATGATTGCTTTTGATTACGATGGCTTTGCGGATGTCTTGAAGTTTGTAGATATTCTGTTTTCAATGATCAAACTTTTATTTGGCAATGTTTCCTACTTAAAACAGTTTGTCTGGGATGACCTTACATGCACAGGGTCTGAGATGACCTCTCGTGTAGAGTTTGTGTCTGAGATTCCCTCCATGTGCAGTAAGTAGCTGGGACACCCCTTTCTGTAGATTTTCTTTGGGGAATACCTGCTTGTTTGAGAGAGGTATCTGGGATAGTTTAGGTAGATGGAAAGCCCCCAAAAAGAACAGTTACTCAGGATGTCAGAGGTTGACTGGGACACCCTTGTCTGACCTCAGCAGGTACCTGGGATGCATCTGGCACAGCCTTGGTACCTAGGAAGCCCAATTATAAATAGTTGGTATCTGAGATTCCCTCTTGTGTAGGTTTGATATTTGGGCGGGACTTTTGCTGAGTGCAGGTAGTACCTCTCATATTGGGTTAAGTGACTAGGATGTAGTCTTGTGCAAACATTGCTTATGTGATAACTTTCTACATTAAACACATTGTCATTCAGCATCTGTAGATACACAAAGGAAGAGCCGTTGGAGAGAAAGATGCTTTATTACAATTAAGAACTTTGTGGTTCTTTGTGTTGAGTATTTTAGTGATAAGACCATGATAATGCCATCCTTTTAACAATCCCGTGACTATCCTATTAAAAAAAAGGAAGATACAGAGAGCAACACAACTGTGTAATACTAGAATCTGTCAATAACAATTTTAAAGTTTGATATGTTTGTTACAGTAATGCATATAACACCAAATACGTTCGTAAATATCAATATCTAGTATTATACGAATTACTTGGAACCTCTTTGTCAAATAACAATTGAAAAACAGTTTGATATGTTTTGTTATAATAGTTCTCCAAGATAACATCTAATAATTATAGAAATATAAATAGTATTATAAGAATGACTTAAGACCTCTTAATCAAATATTTGTATTATTAAAATTAATATCCAATATTGTGTGAGAGCTATTTTTTGTTGAAGTCAGTGGGGGTCAAACACATTGGTGGTCTTTCATTTATGAATAAAATGCATGTGATTAGGAGCCCTGCTTCTCTTTACACATTTAACATATATCTATAAATACTGGTCTTTAGAATATATCTCCCAGATAAAGTGACTGAAAAGAGCAAGTTGCTGAAAACATTTCACTACTCTTTAAATGCTGAATTAGTTTATACCTCTATTGAAATACATAGCTTGTAAAAATAATAGCTTGTTTTTAGATAATATTTATTGGTGAAATAAAATATATGAAGTACAATTGAGAATATATTTCTAAAATGTGTTCATTTCACATGGGATTCTTGTGCAGTGGTCAACAGCAGGCTGGTCCTTTATGATAAGATTAGATCCAGTGTGAATCCAGCATCGAGAATTCTTGTTGGGTGGATTGTTGCGATCCCAATCAATGGCTACACAGTCTGGAGTTTCACGACAGAGATCAGCACAGGCAGTTTTGGTGTCATATCCATAGTAAGGCACAGAACCAGCAGCATTGTGTTCAACTTTGCACTCGAAGTTGCTCATGCAAGCTGAAAAAGGTATGCAATTGATTACAATGATCAACAATGAGAAGTTTGTTTTTATTCAAATATGCTCTTTGAGAGTTCCTTTCAATTATCACCTAAGTGTAGTCAAAGCATTCATATGCATGATTTATCTCTTGACAGGTATACATATTATATGGATCAAATACATGAATTAAGGCTCATGAGCATAAGCAAAATAGATAAGGTGGTTACCAGGTGTACAGACAGGATCTGCCTTGCTGTAGTGGTCTGTTCCGGGCTGAGCCTTCAACTGTAGGGATGCATCTGTGTGAATCCAGCAACGGGTGTTCATGTAGGGAACCTCACGCTTATTGAAATCAAATGCTAGACAATCAGCAGTCTTACGGCATAGGTCAGCACACTCCTCTACAGTGGCATATTCTGGATGGCCTGTGGCACCTTCCGCATTTTGATCAATCAAATGGTCAAAAGGGGTGGAACATACTGCAAGACACATTGAAATTGATCCACCAAAATTAGCATGTTTTATTACTATGGGGTAGGACCCCTCTTCCTTTGTATTTTGCTGACATGTTAACTAAAAATACATTTGAAACAGAGAAAGTCTTGTAATTTTTACAGCACTGACCTCCATTTGCTGTGCATGGTCCTTTGCTGTAATGGTCAAAGCCTGAAAAGTCCATGAGAGAAAGGTCAGCATCGGTATGGATCCAGCAACGTGTATCCTTATTACGAGGATCTTGCTTATCAAAATCAAAACCTACACATTCAGGTAGAGTTTGGCAAAGCTCAGCACATCTATCAACGGTTGCGAGTTGGACAGGGTAGGCTCCAGCAGCGCTGTGATCAGACTGTGCAGAATACTGGCCCATGCAAACTTCAATGAAGAAAATTAAGATATCAAATAATTTCCTCAAATGTAACATCAAGAAATTTACTCAATGAGTTACTAATTCACAGAGGGATTCTTACCAGTGTTAAGTGGGCAAGGCATCCTTGTGTGATGATCAATTCCAGGCAGTTTCTTAACGTTAATGTAAGCATCAGTATGAATCCAGCAACGTGCATTCTTGTTTGGTGGATCTCTCTTGTCATAGTCAAAAGCAATGCATCCTGGAGTCTGAAGGCAGAGGTCAGAGCATCCTGCCACAGTGGTGATTTCAGAAACAAGGTAGGCTCCAGCTGCATTGTGGTCAGCAGTGGCAACAAAGTCATCAATGCATCCTGCAGCATAATTAATCAGTTTGATTCATAATGTGGAGGCATGTATTTTTTTTTGTAATTTCTCATTTCCTAATGAGTAATATACAGAATATATATGACAAAACAAACAAGTAAAAGATATTACCAGCTGTGCAAACAAGAGCTCCTTTGGTATAGTGGTCTGTTCCGGGCTGAACCTTCATCTTCAGGGATGCATCTGTGTGAATCCAGCAACGGCTGTTCATGTAGGGAACCTCAAGCTTATTGAAATCAAAAGCCAAGCAGTCAGCATCCTTACGGCAGAGGTTAGCACACTCCTCAACAGTGCTGTACTCTGGGTAGGGAGTGGCACCCTCAGCATTATGGTCAACAAAATGATCGAATGGTGTGGAACATGCTGCAAAAGATAATTATGCATTGACCAACATTAAAATTTACTAGTCTTGTCAATTTAGTTTAGACATGCACAGGAGTACATTTTGGGTTTGTCCTTCCTATTTACACAGCACTGACCTCCATTAAAAGTGCATGGTCCCTTGGTGTAGTGGTCAACGCCTGGTAAGTCTTTCACAAAAGGGTCAGCACCAGTGTGAATCCAGCAACGTGAGTCCTTGTTGGGTGTATCTCTCCTGTCATAATCAAAGCCCGTACATTCTTCATCACTTTGACAAAGTTCAGCACATGCAGTCACTGTGGTGATCTCCTTTACCAGGTAGGCTCCTGCAGCATTATGCTCCTTCTGGACAGAATACTCGGAGAAACATCCTTGAATAAATATTGTAGTTTAATTAGTTTCATTTCCTTGTGCTCTGGAAAGGTTTTGAGATTTGAAAACAACAGAAATTTACCTGGTCCGTAAGTGCATGGAATTCTTGTACAGTGATTCACGCCAGGAAGGTCCTTGACAAATAGATCAGTTCCCTCATGGATCCAGCAGTTTGCTCCCTTGTTTGGAGGATCTCTGTGGTCCCAATCAATTGCCACACATTTGGGGTTATTGCTGCAAACAGCAGAGCATTCTTCATAGGTATCATACCCATAATATGGAATGGCACCGGCAGCATTGTGCTCCATCTTGCACTCATATTCCTCTTCACATGCTGTAAAATAGAGATCCATGATATATCTAATATTTGCGATATAATTGTTAGCAAGCTGAGAGTCAGGTGCTGAAAAGATAATACTTTACCAGAGTAGCAAGACATGGGACCCTTGGTATAATGGTCTACATGTGGCTGCTCTTTGACTTGAAGGCTTGGGTTGGTGTGAATCCAACAATGGGCACCCTTATATGGCTCATCCTTCTTGTCAAAGTCAAAAGCCAGACAGTCAGCAGAAGCCCGACAGAGATCAGCACATCCAGCTACGGTCTCAATATCATGAAATGGAGAAGCTCCCTCTGCATTGTGCTCATACTGGGCACTGAAGCTCACAGAACACCTGGAACCTTTGCCTGAGGGCAGGATACTGGCCTGAAATGAAAGTTCAAGTACATTAACAGGGTTGCTTTCAGAGGTTTACATCAATCAAATATTCAAAGTATTGAATTCTTTGATTTTAATTCATCGCCAAAGCAAAAGAATCTACCCGTGCACAGGCCAGTGCCACCAACAAAAGAGCAACTGAATTCTTCATGATGAGTCCTCAAATGATTGAAAGACTATGACATAGCCCAGTGCCCTATTCCTTTTATACTCCATTGTATTAACACAGATGAAACTATTATGTAACCTTTATCAGACAGTTTGTTCAGAATAATCATTGCGATCGGATGTTCATACAAGTAATGCATAACAGACATGGTTGAAGCCTGAATCATTGGATAATCAATATCACATGTCTTGTGGGCAAATATATTGGATGAATATAAGGATGGACAAATTGTTCAAATGCAGCATAGCACTAAACTGAGAGATACCTGCATGAATGCCATGTCCTGATAAATTATGACAGGAAATGAATAGTTAGGACACTACAAAAAAAGAAGCGATAGCTTAATAATGGTTATACACAAATAGTTTTTATTTGTATATTGATAACCATTTCTGCGTAGCTTGGCCCTATACTGTCACCTTTCTTGAAAATCATTTTTAGGAATAATTATTAAACATGTTTGATAATGATATTGTCGTATGTAGAACATTTCTTACATGATATGATGGGAATAAAAAGACAGTTCACAAAAGTGTAAAACAACTGATAGACAAGTTATATCTTATTCTTGAAGATATATTTGTTCTATTTCTCATGCATTGATAGATTGACAGGTTACCACAATTTAAATGATAATAAACAATTTTTGAATGGAGTTGATAAGTCCTTAGATGATTGCTTTTGATTACGATGGCTTTGCGGATGTCTTGAAGTTTGTAGATATTCTGTTTTCAATGATCAAACTTTCATTTGGCAATGTTTCCTACTTAAAACAGTTTGTCTGGGATGACCTTACATGCACAGGGTCTGAGATGACCTCTTGTGTAGAGTTTGTGTCTGAGATTCCCTCCATGTGTAGTAAGTAGCTGGGACACCCCTTTCTGTCGATTTTCTTTGGGGAATACCTGCTTGCTTGCTTGAGGTATCTGGGATAGTTTAGGTAGATGGAAAGCACCCAAAAAGAACAGTTACTCAGGATGTCAGAGGTTGACTGGGACACCCTTGTGTGGCTTCAGCAGGTACCTGGGATGCATCTGGCACAGCCTTGGTACCTCGGAAGCCCAAATATGAATAGTTGGTATCTGAGATTCCCTCTTATGTAGGTTTGATATTTGGACGGGACTTTTGCTGAGTGCAGGTAGTACCTCTCATATTGACTATGATGTAGTCTTGTGGAAACATTGTTTATGTGATAACTTTCTATATTACACACATTGTCATTGAGATAATTACAACATTGAGAGACAGTTGCATAAGCGAAAGACAGCTATATAAATGAGATATAGCTAAAAAATAAAAAATTTCACAAGTGTGAGATGGATCAAGAGTGACAGATAGCTACAACAGGGCACTTGTATTTCTTAAAATCTATACTTTGTTATTTAAATTACTGGACCTGGAAATTTCACCAAAAAACTTCTAGTATTCAGTTTGAATTTCTGGAATATTTCTTATATTTTACAAATGTAGCATATCTCAACCAGAAGTATTGCTTCTATTTGATTGTAGTAACTAATGTAACTTATATTCTCCAACAATGGGTATTGTCACTTTAGGGTTCACATGATTGAAACTGGCGGTTTCTGCCAAAATCTGCCGATATACTGCCAGATCCGCAAGTTACACACCATTGGGAGGCGGATTTGGTCTGCCAAATCTGCAGGGATATACCTGCTAGTGGACTGGCGAATTCTCCCAAAGCTATTGGCAAAATAGACTTGAAATTCACTTTTTCTCGAAACACCACGCACTGCCCATCATATTGAAGTTTCCCCAGTAAATGAACTCAATTTCCGGCGATTAACTGTCGCAGTTCTGACCCATGTCACTACCTTTTCCAATCATAAAGTCTATAAATACAAATCCATGTGCATTGTTTTTTACCCGATATCAAACTTGACAACGAAAAATGGTATTTAGGAGAGTCCAAGTGATTCATACTTGGTAGACATGTCTAAATTATATCTAGCCCCCTCAATATGAGTTCAATAGAGTAGCCCTTTTCCCAAGACAAAGTCAGTATATTCGACCTACTGATTGAACTCAGATTTTAGAGTACTAAAAAGACTTTTGATTGACTAATTGGGTCTTAGACATACTTGGTGGACATGTCTAGATTATGTCTAGCCCCCTCAATATGAGAGGATAAATCTGAGTTCAATGGAGTAGCCCTTTTCTCAAGACAAAGTCAGTATATTCGACCTACTGACTGGTATGAGGTGGGGGGGAAAGTACTAAAAAGACTTTTGATTGACTAATGGGGCCTTAGACATACTTGGTAGACATGTCTAGATTATGTCTAGCCCCCTCAATATGAGAGCATACATCTGAGTTCAATGGAATAGCCCGTTTCCCAAGACAAAGTCAGTATTTTCGACCTACTGACTCTCCTGTTGGTGCGGGGATTAAAGAATAGGCCCCCCAGTATGTCGTAAAAGGCAACTAATGGTGCCTTGTTTGCTGTCAGGTGCAACCTGTAGTGGGAGGATATGGAGTTCTGCAAATTGAGCACTGGACTGGTTTGGCAGTAATACCGGTCCAGATGCAACACACCTTTTTGTACCCAAATATTCACCTTAGACATGGAGGACTTTAGGGCCCGATATTGTCCAACCGGCTTCTGGAATATAGCTCCACACATTTTGCCATTTTCCAAAAACTAATTTTAAAGTAAAATATGATTTAAATTTGGTATATTTGACATATTTTTGTTAAATTCTCCATTTAAATGAAATATATGGTAACTTCGACACACTTATCAAAATATTAAAACAATTTTCACGAGATTAACTTAACAGATATGTGGAGCTTGACTGCTGAAACGGGTCAATGCGGGGTACATTTGATATATTCTTGAGTATATTATCTAATGTAGCGGACAATCTACTACGATGCCGAATGTTGGCCACTGTTCCTGTTATTATAACAGCTCACAAAACTCTCAACAATAAAAAAGGAGTAATCAGATGCCCAGATTTAGCGGGAGTTTCTGACTCAAAGTCCAGGATGTTGTTCAATGCAAGCGGATATTTATAAAAAAGGATGGTTTCAAAATTCCTATCAATACGTTTATTCTGACATTTGAAGCAGTGCAGCTCCGAACATCTAATAAAGTTTGATATTTGATGTTAGAGTTGATGTATTTATTCCAAACCCTCTGTGCTGCTTCAAGTGTCAGAGATAGGGACATGGATCTGATCGATATAAAGGTAATGTAACATGTCCAAAATGTACCGCTCGGCACAGTGGGGACGATTGTTCTTCAAATATGATAAAATGTGTCAATTGCCAAGGCAATCATCCATCGTATTCGCAGAATTGTCCTTCCTTTTTAAAAGAGAAGGGAATTCAGCGAATATGACACACTGAAAGTATACCTTTTCCAGAGGCACGGAAGCGAGTAGAAAGTTTGAACACAACAAAGACATCTTATGCCAGCTCTGTAAAACCTAAAGAAACAAAATCAATAGCAATTCAGACCGAAATTACATGGCCAATCAATGACAAAAATTCCTTTTTTGCAAAATCTTCTAAATCTTCAGCAACATCTACTCAGACTCAGACACCCACTATCCCAGTAGTGACTCAACCAACAACAACATCCACTAAACCCTCTTCACAAACTCCCTCTACATCATTCAATAATAAAAGTATCAATAGTAATAGACCAGTACATAAATCAGACAAAAAAGAAATAAAAGTAAAATAAATAGAACTAAATCCTTAGAAAGGATGGACACAGGTAATCTTCTGGATATGTATTTTACTCCTGTACACTCGAAGCATAATCGTAAAATTAACAAGTGATTATGTTAGATCATATATTTTTTCTCATTAATTTTAATATGGCTATCGGCAATATCATACAATGGAAATGTAGATGATTTGAGGCAAACAGGCCAGAACTGGAGTTATTAGCCCAAAAATATAATGCATCTGTTATTTGTTTACAGGAAACGAATTTTACAGATAAGTCAACAGCATTTAAGGGATATGTAGCTTATAATAAAGTTGGTTCAATAGATGCAATGGATGTAGCACATGGCAGAGATTCTATTTTTGTTAAATCCTGTATACCCTAAAGCAAAGGAACTTTAAATACTAATTTACCAGCTTCTGCAGTCAGGGTTACCTTGCACAATACATTGACAATATGTCCATTATATTTGCCACCAAGTGAATCAATTAATATAACAGATTTAAATAACTTGGTAACTCAGCTGCCACAGCCATATATGTTAGTGGGTGACTTTAATGCTCACAACTATCTTTGGGGTGGCAGATATAATACTGATGCCAAAGGACGTATAATAGAAGATTTTTTAAATAATAATAGTTTGTGCCTTTGGAATGATGATTCTCCGACATATTTACATCCTACTACAGGCTCTTTAACATCAAAAGATCTCTCCATGTGCACTTCAAATTTATATTTAGACTATTCCTGGGAAGTAGAGGAAGATCAATGGGGTAGTGATCATTACCCCATTATTTTAAATAACCATTTTCCTCCACCAGATGAATGAATCCCCAAGTGGAAATTTCATAAAGCCGATTGGGCAAAATTTCAAACATCCTTTTTTAAAAAAATAACTCCAGATATTTTTAACAATGTAGATGATCCTCTTCAAGTTTTTACAGATACATTGTATGATATTGCTGATGGGTGTATTCCCAAATGAAAGCCAAATTCTAAAATTAGAGAAAAACCCTGGTTTAATGATGAGTGCAAAAAAGCTGTCAAGGAGCGTAAAAAAGCTTTAAAAAAATTAAATCGACAGCCAACTCAATATAATTTGCACCAATTTCATTTAAAAAGAGCGAAGGCCCGTTATATAATTACAATAAGCAAAAGAAAAAGTTGGAAAGATTACGTTTCTAAATTAAATACACGTTCACCAATTAAAACATGCTGGGAAATGGTGAGTAAAATTACTGAGAAGGGAGGTGGAGCAAGGATCAAACATCAAAATCATAATGGCCAATTAATTACAAATCCCACCGAAATAGGTAACACAATAGGTCAAACCATTTCCAAAAATTCCTCATCTGATAATTATTCTACAAAATTCCAACAAATAAAAAATAGAAAAGAAAGAAACCAACTAAATTTCATATCTCATAACTTAGAAGAATATAATAAATCATTTACAATAGAAAATTTGAAACTTGCTTTGGATAAATCTCATGATACCACTCCTGGGCCTCATCATATACACTATCAAATCCTTAAACACCTCCCTGACCAAACACTTGGGCATCTTTTGGATATTTTTCATAATATTTGGGAAAGTGGTGATTTTCCTCCTTCATGGAGTGAAGCCACTATCATTCCTATTCCCAAACCTGGCAAAGACTCGTCAGATTCAAATAATTATCTTCCCATTGCTTTAACAAGTTGCATTTGTAAAAGGATGGAACAAATGATTAACAAGCGTTTAGTTTGGCTTTTAGAAACTGGGGCTTATATTTCAGTTGCACAGAGTGGCTTTAGAAAAACTCGAAGTACTATTGACCATCTGGTACGTTTAGAAACATTTATACGAGAGGGTTTTATAAAAGGTGAGCATGTGGTTAGTATATTTTTTGATTTAGAAAAAGCATAAGACACCACATGGAAATATGGAATAATGAGTGATTTATATGAAGTGGTTGTTTAACCCTTTTTATTCAAAATTTCAATGTTTGAGTGGGTGCATCACTTTCTGATGCTTTTGATCAGGAAATGGGTGTTCCACAGGGAAGTATATTATCAGTCACCCTTTTTATTATTAAAATTAACAGCATTGTTGATTGTATGAGGCCTGGAGCAGATTGCTCACTTTTTTTTAACTTAAGCTACAGGTCTGCAAGCATGCATACAATAGAACGACAGCTCCAACAACACCTAAATCGATTACAAGAATGGGCTGATAACAATGGATTTAAGTTTTCTTTGAAGACTGTATGTATGCACTTTTGTAAAAAGTGGAATGTTCACCCAGATCCTGATCTACACCTTGACCAAACTCGAATCCCTGTTGTCGAGGAAACCAAGATACTTGGACTTATATTTGATAGAAAACTATGTTTTATTCTCCATATTAAATATGAAGGCATTAGATTTATAACGGGTTCTTGCCCATACCGATTGGGGAGGGGACCGTAATGTTTTTTTGCAACTGTACAGAGCACTGGTACGTTTTAAGCTTGATTATGGATGAATGGTATATGGATCAGCACGTCCATCGTATATTAAAATGCTTGATCCTATACAAAATCAAGGTTTAAGATTATGCCTTGGTGCATTTCGTACATCACCTGCAGATAGCTTGGCAGTTGAGGCAGATGAGGCAGCCCTTCAGTATGCTGCAAAAATTGCTGTTTGTCCAGACAATCCTGCACATGATATTATATTCAATCCAAATTATGTTGACCTTTTTGAAAATAAACCAAATACAATACCAACTTTTGGCATTCGCGTCAAATAATCTTTACAATCTTTACATATAAATCCAAATCAAATAGCTAAATTTCATTATCCAGGAACACCTCCTTGGACCTATGCAACTTTAAATACTAATGTAGCCATGTCAGAATTAAAGAAATACTCAACTGATCCATCCCTTTATATAGATAGATATAAAGAAATAAAATCTATTTTCACTGGATATCAGTCCATTTACACTGATGGATAATTTGATGATGACAAGGCTGCTACAGCTGCTGTTAAAGGCAATCATATTTATTCAGAATGTCTGCTAGATAAATCGTCTATTTATTCTGCAGAACTTCATGCTTTATATCTTGCTTTAGATCATGTGGAGACTTCTCCACATCAAACATTTAAAATTTTTCTGATTCTTTGGAAAAATCCTTTTATTTACAATATCCTTGAACGGCATCATAAACTCTGTACTGAGGAAAAGAAAGAGATTTGTTTATATTGGACTCCTTGGAAATGAAGCTGCTGACCAAGCTGCCAAAGCAGCATTGGATAAGCGCCCAATAAATATACTTATTCCTTATACAGAGTTTAAGTAATATATTACTGGGTTTTTTTACGACGTCGTTCTAATTGGCAATTGTGCTGGAATGAAGCAGTTTTTAGTAAATTACATGAAATTAAGCCCGTTCTGGGTATAATTAAAGGTGTTTGTAGAATTAACCGCAGAGAAGAGTCTGTTTTAAATCGAATAAGAATAGGATAATAATAATAATAATAATAATAATAATAATAATAATAATAATAATAATAATAATAATAATAATAATAATAATAATAATAATAATAATAATAATAATAATAATAATAATAATAATAATAATAATAATAATAATAATAATAATAAATATAATAATAATAATAATAATAATAATAATAATAATAATAATAATAATAATAATAATAATAATAATAATAATAATAATAATAATAAGCGCTATTTATAGCGCCATTTCAGACTAGGTCTGCTCATGGCGCTTGAGAAGATAATGTTCTAGGTATAAGTGAGTTTTCAGATGCTTTTTAAATGAGTCAATAGATTTACAATTTTTCTCTGCAAGGGGCAGGGCATTCCAGGTTTTCGGGGCATATGCCCCAAACGCCCTATTGTTACCCACTAATGGAGAGTATCTGTCGTTGGGGGACGTGGACAGGGGATCAATACTCTACCAATAGATAGATGCTCTAATCTGCTCTACTCTACCGTACTGTACTGTACAATAAGCATAGCTCGCTAACTCGCTGGACACAGGGAGGGAAAGAAAAACAAGAAGAAGAAAACATGGGTTCTAAATCTCCTTCGACCAACAGTCGAAAGAAATTGAAAACAACACAGCAAATTAAGACAACACATCTACATTATTAAGGTAATTCATCATCATTATCAGGCTTAAATAACTGTCTGGTCTCCGTCCAGGAACGCAGTATTCAGAATTCTAATCAAACAAGAGGAAAAAGAAACAAAATATAACATAACCCGGAAGCGAATAACCGAGGTGATGGAAGAACATGGAATATACATTTCATTTCAGCAACAGTCAAAAGAAACAGGTAACAAATTACAAGCAGGAGGAATAACATCCGTCCAAAACCCTGATCACACGTAGGAGATGACAGGCATCCCTGAAGAATTTTCACCAAGGCTTGTAGACCTTCTAATAACAAATATGCAATGAAATCACATAATGGGCAGGATACAAAAACATACACATTAATATTCTGAAGTTAAATTAAATGAGTAACAGTGTCAAGAAAACAATACAAAATACGAGATAAATTAAGACCTGAGTTATTTCACATAAAATACATACAATACACCATAATAATTTTTTTATCAAAGAACAAGCGAAGATAAAAAGAGAAAGAAGAAGAAGGAGAAGAAGAAAACTTAAAGGAGAAGGTAAGCTGAGAGGGTGATGGTCTGGATGGAGACCCATTCGAAGTGATTGAAGGATACGCATTAGACAAATGTTATAAAATGCTATATTATGAATTATTCCATTCGTGTAGTTTCTCATTAACACTCGAAAAACGTTTGTATATGTAACGAGAATGAATAAATAAAAAAAACAAAAAAATGCGTATGGACGAATACACACATAATGCTCAGTGGTCCTTTAATGGCTAACAAGCCCACAAATACAACAAAATTCTCTTATTACAATGACTTAAGCGGCAACAAGCAGTGTAGAGTGTGGAGACAAGGAAAATTTGAACAGCCGCGCGGCCCAGTGACGCCACATCGACATATTTGGGCACCCGCCACACTAAATTATGCAAAAGTGCAAAAAGGTCAGGTGACCGCCAGGTCACAATCCTGACAAGGTAACGCCACAAGACATCAGTTCATAAAACACGGAGCAAAAGTCAACATCAATCGAAGGACATTAAAAGTTACAAGTGCAAGTCAAAAGTGGATTATACATGGATTAGTGGAATGAAGTCACGTGTAGGGTCAGCGAAGAAAACCGGCAACAACAGCAGCGTGGGAAATTCCCCAACGGTCAACTCGCAAGAGTGCCTGGGTGGGAATGCACGAGGAGGAGGGAAACAAGAAAGCAGCCACGTGAAGTTGATCAGAACCAGGTAATGTAAATTATTGTGAATTAGTATCGAAAATCGGCAGATAAGTCGAGTAACTCAGTCATCGTCCCATCGTCAGCCAAGGCTTAAGGTTCGGTAAAGGTAATGCACGTAGGATAACATGCAGTCATCACGGGCACAGTAACCAACCATTACACTTTATTTATATGTCGTCAACCTGTAGAAGGTATCACGTATCTCGTGGCAAGGGAGTGAAGATTCAAACCACATGCTCTGTTTTAGCACATCCACAATTAGAGGACACGAAAATGACCTCGGATAGCATGATCATACCTGGTTGATCCTAGAAAATAATTAAAACTCCTCAGACCAAGCACAGGGCTATGGTATTGAGACGCAGACGGCAAAAGCCTGTATCTGTAGTTACATCAAATATCGGTACATTGTTACACGGCTAGTTTGACAAAGCTGAAAAGGTATACTCCTCACAGCACGTCTGACTGACAGGAGATTCTAGGAAAGCATGAATGACTGAGAATACAGACATAGATAAACGGGCCGGTAGGACACGCAAGACGTGAACCAGCGCTCTGAGGACTGGTAATCACACTCTCCAATCGAAACCAGCTGTTCCGTAGTTTTCAGGTCGAAATTCGTAGCATCAATTTCGTAAGTATCAGGTATAATGGATAAAAGATTAATATGCAAGATTCGGAGCAAAACAAGCTCTGAATCGACGAAAACGCAAGGTACTGCGTAAATCAACGAGTTCTACAAGCATCACATTTTAATGTAACAACTTAAAAATTATCAAACAACGTCAGGTCGGCAAGGTGATCGTCATGATAAACTCGTGACAGAAAATGATTGACGTATAATAAATGTGAAGTCATGAAACGATATACGTGTAATAAAGCATTAGAAAGAAGAAAGAGCGGAACAAAGAAGAAAGAGCGGAAGAGAAAAAGAGAAGAAGCGGGAATGTAAGGAAGAGAACAGAGGAATACATCGAATACTTGGATACACTCTCATGAAGTCAACGTGATTCTAGTTTAGCAGGTATGAAACATTATAACACATGAAACTGCAATGAATATAACAATAATGCAAGATCTCTTCAATATTTAAACGATTATTATTTTACTACGTACCGTTGTGGATGATTGGTGAGTCTGTGTGAGAAGTATATAAGAATTATTACATTCATATAAGACTAAATCATTAAAAATCAGAAGCAATCAGATTACCTTTCTTTGTGATATACATGATCATAGATTCCCCATGCAGTAGAACAATAATTAACCAGGTGGCGCTAGTGGCAGTTAACGCAGGCATGTCCCATATACAAAACCTTACAGGCGGACGTTGTAGTTTCCACCATACAAGGCAGTACAAAAGCGCCCCGTGCGAAATGTAGTGTCAAACATTAAACAGTATTACACATATTCATGAGTACACGATGTCTTAGCAAAATACAACATTTAAAATATTAAATTAAATACAACAGTTAAAGTTTAGATAACTTCACGTACAACAATTAACTTTTAATGACTCAAAATCAAATATCATACGATTAATCAATATGAACTTAATTTGTCATGTTATTATTATAGTTACCACAAAAGACAACAGTTAACTTTAAATAAATTGTAAGTCACATATCATACAACCAATCATCATGAACTCTGTATTTACCATGTGATTGTTATGGTTATGGCTACCACCTACAACATGCCACACGGCCTTTTACAGCCAAACTACATACCTACAGAAGCATACAACATCAATAAATTGTAAAGTGACAACATCACTAAAAGTTACTTCAAAGCACGAATCGTGGGCCCAAGCCACGACACTCGGGACAAGCAGGGAGAAGGAGTGTGGGGATATGCACAACCTTTCCAACAAGTGGCAGGAGTTAGATGCGTTACATAATGGCAAACGCAGAATCTGAGGCATGGAAGTGGATGACCAGTAAACACTCGAAGACGGGAGGACTTAGTATCCCAATGGGTATCAAGAAACAAGCACTCTGTACATTAAGCCGAGACGTTATACTCGACTAACAGTGATAAATATACAAATCATTTTGAGAGAAAAAAAAAAAAGATGTGTATAGGGAGAATTTAGATAAACCCCGAACTTTAATGAACAGAGACAAGTGATGCGAGAGGCCTGTATATCATATCAGACAGGACAGGCAGGAAATGCAGCGTGGAGACTGCACCAAGGTAAGCAATCTTTCCTGTATATAAGAGCACATGTAATAACAGACATGACAGCTGAGAACCGTGCCACACGAGGACACTATGGAAAGGTGAGTCCACATTAGGCATACACATCCACAAGGGGAGGTGTGTGAACAGTGCCGGGAATGTATCATCACTTGTCATATTGGACATGACAGCAGAGAACTGTACTGTATGAAAGACTCATGAAAGGTAAGTAGACTTCAGTGACACCCTGTCAGGAGGAAGATTGTGTGGCAGTGCAAGCCACACAGAACAAGACAAATGAAAATGGAAGTGTAGAATCCGCCCTGAGGCACAACAGCATATCTGGGAAGATGTGAGTTCCTGGCCAATATGCTAAGTGCCTACTCCTATCTCGGGTGATCAAGGAGAACTGCAGACTCTGATATAATGTCATCTTTATTCGGGGTATAAATTGTACATATACATAAATACATATACATATACATATATATAACCCCGAGTTAGCATATGGCATGGCAACGAGCGATCAGCCTGAGTGGTTATCCGTGTAACTCCTGTGTGGGGGCGACAGAGAGTGGCGGCCTGCGGCCCATATCCCCGCACTCCTGCTCCCTCCTTGTCCTGAGTGTTGTGGCTTGGCTCTTTGCTTTTCTTGGTCCAAACTGCCCATTTGTCGTGTGTGACGATATTTATACCCATGCGTCAGGATGAGATCATGTCTCTTCCCAGAAAATGACCAAATATGGTCATTTTCCGTACTTGACAGGGTGAGATCATATCTAATTCTGTACAGTGACACAGTGGATCCATAATGTATGCAACCTGCTCTTGACGCGTACCACAGTCTCGCACATCCACTGTCTCTCTGTCAACCTGCACTTGGTAACCTCTGTAGATGGGCAATCTGTCACTCAATAACTATGCATGATATTCTGCTAGAGATCGTGGTTGTCTATGATTGTCTCTATATATTCTCAAGAGTCTCTGGGTATACAATCCATATCCTACAGTAACAGTGAGATGCCTCCAAGGAGGACAAGGGACGAAATGCACGATTAGCATGGCAAACGGAGGATGTTGAGTCCAAGATGAAGGAAGCAAGGGAAGAAGGCAAGGTGTTCTCCGTGGTATAACACAGAGGACTTCCGGTTCTCCCAGTCTGGTTGTGAATGATAGTCAGACACATTCACAACCCGGGCGGGAAAACCAGGGGACTCAAAGCAGCCAACCGAAAAACAGCAGAACAACCACAAATCCGACAAGGTTTCTTGTACTCTGTCAAGGCTATGAGTGCACAGTAGTAATCTAGATCCACTGCACCACAGCCACGACAGCGTATGAGGGGTCACAAAAGCAAGATTTCATCCATTGATATGGGACAGGAAAAAAGAAACATATTATCACTTGCTATATTGGATATGACAGAGGAGGTGGAAGTGGAGGTGGGAAAAAATCACGGAAAGTAACTTAGTCAAACGACATCCCCACATGAAGAAGGGGACTAACATGGCAAATTCACAGAACAAGGGAAGGGGAAGACCACGTTAGACACATGTGTCCTGACCATGGAAAAGAATGCACAAAATAGTCTCTCATAATGGAGACGACAAGGTATTGGAGGTGGAGGAAGGGTTAGAAAAGGTAAGAATGGAAACCAACTGCCGCATCCTTAAGGACCAATCATGGCAAAGGATCAGACTGAACTACACACTGGAGGGTGACAGAGGGAACCGGCTACCCAACAGGGCTACTACCCGGTCTACCAGTAGCGTTCATGAATGGTAATAAGGCAACATTCATAACGCGGCTGGGGAGTCCCGGGGGCCCACGTAACGGCACGATCTAAAATCCAGACAGGGTGCCGGGAAAAGTGTGGGGAGACTCCGGTGAGCATAGACACAGTCTTGGGCATGAGATAAGAGTTGCACAAGTCCGTGTCCATGCGTGCTGGGGCTTGCCAAGCAGCCAACAAAGACAGCAGCAGGATCAACACAAATCTGACAAGGTCACATTGTTACTGTCATAACAGAGAGAAAAAGAGAAAAGAGGAAGAGAAAAAAGATGAAGACAGAAATCCAGTGCATGGCAAAACGACATGACAGTACACAAGTACGTCACAAGGCACGGACTAATACGATGTAGGGAAGAAAAGAGGAAGTGGAGGTAAGTAAGGCAGTGCGGAATCAAGAGTTATTGCGTCCGAAAAGGAAACTGACAGCAAAAACAACTGAAAGCACGAGGTCAAATCAGGCAAGAAAACAAGACATAGACACACATTACATATGCTGGTTCCTCCTCACTGAGGTCGATGTGTACACAGTAGGCATGAGAATCTGACACACCTGCCACAGTGGAGAGGAGTTGAAAGCAACCAGGCAACCAGAGGACAAGCCATCAGGGGCAAGTCGCAGGCCTCTCAACACGAAAGTTCAGTCCTCCAATCAGTGGGGTGGAGGAGCTTGTAAACCAAAACCAAGCACTGCACACCAATGATCTGAAGACTGGGCAGCAAAACGAGAGGCACTATAGTCAAAAACAGGAAGACCACTTGCAAGGGACAGTCTCCAAAAACCAATAAAAATCCAGCTTGCAAATGGGATATTTTAGTTGCTCTGGGACAGGCACAGAAACAACCCCCTATTAGTTAGCCTCTTACAACATGCAGGGGATACAGTGGGTATACTCTAGTTCCCCAACCCACGGGGGTAATACAGGGGTGGTCTATGGGTAAAAATATGTAGTAACCTTCCTGTTCAGGGAATCTACACATGGGAATCATACAAAAGTGCTGTGACAAGAGAAACAAACAAAAGAAGGTGACATATTAATGTACAAGCACAAAGTAAGGGAATGGTAGCGAGCTGTCATCAAGGCCATTAATCTGCATGTCAGTACAAAGTCGATCAGACTCGAAGGGTCGATATGGGGTTACGGAAAAATATATCCAGCAAACTCTCACATGGGAACGAGAGAAGGAGTCTTCCAGAAAATTCAACCGGTACAGCCTATTAAAAAAAAAAGGGAACGTCAACTGCAAAAATGAAAGATTAATACAGCACAACGTGGAGGCATATAAAAGAGATAATCCGGAAGCAAAAACATCTGCAAAAGAAGGGGGAGATAATGTGAACACACATAAAATAATGGAGAGTCTATCTCCGAATAATTTCTGGAACCGCCCTCGAGCAGGAGAGCTGGCCCGTATGATGAAGTGATGCAACGTTAAAGGGGGTGAGGCAGGGACCATATTTGGACGACGGAGGGGTACAGATCAGAAGGGGAATTTTGACGACGTAAAATCAACAAATAAGGGTATAAAACGGGTCAAAAGAGCATGAGAAACAATTTGGTGTTTAAAACAAATATCACCATGTATTAGCAAGGAAGGACAGATCGGGCCAAGATGCGGAGTGCCGCCAAGCGGCGAGGACACGCGCACCGCGCAGGTGCAAAATCAGTCATGGAGTTAAACCAAGTGATACAGGACTTGCTGAAAGAGCCCGCGACCTCCTCCATCAGTTCATAGATGGAGGGTGATCGTGGGCAGACTTCGCCCACTTCTTAGTGGATGCCATGGTGGCGGGGTACCGTGTAAGTACAAATTACGTTTTTCTATTTATTGGTCAGAGAGAAATAGCGAACACAAAGTTCGATGTGCATGAGCGCTGATGGAGAAGGATGGAGAAGGATGGCGCCGGCATAGGATCACCAGCATGGATCAGTAAAAGAGGCAGGGATGTAATAGAGTGACCAGTGGTCAAAACTCAAAACAAAATACGTAGGCAGATAGAAAAACATGTCAGGAATCGACCAGTGGCAGGGGTAAAGTCGGAAGTGGTCGGGTTGAAGAGAAAACCCGATCGTCATGGATAGGATCCAGCACTAAAGAGATCAATTTGAAACTGCCGGGTCGGGAAACTAGTGGTGAAAAGTTTCCGACGATATGGGGGGCGGGGCTTAGCAAGCTCCCAGCCGTCTTCGTCAAGGGGACGAACAGACAGATTTGGGCAAATCTTAAAAGTGCGCATCCTTGATACCTGCGGAGGGGTAGATAGGAACAAGGTAACAAGGTAAATAGACGTACAAAGATAGTCGGAAAGGGGTAAATTAGAGACAAAGCGAAATGACGTCATCAGGGAGGAAAACCCCAAAATTCAGCTGTCAGAGATCAAACATCAACTTGCGCAATGGCAAGGGATGAAAGAAGGGTGGTTATAAAAGGGGGAACGGAACAGGGAAAGGCGGGAGGGTGGACGGGAAGCTAGTATGAGACCGTCCAATTTAGCACATGAAAATCAAAAAGGTAAGGCCGATAAATGTGACAACTTACTGGGATAGCTAAAAGAAAAGTAATATAAACATTGTCTTTCAGATATATCAAGAGCGACAGAGACGGCGGCAGGCGCGGGAGTGGAGGGCGGTGGAGGAGGGACTAGGGGGGGAGGTTGATTAGGTAGAAGCGGGTAGGGTTAGGTAGTTAAGCGGGAGAGGAATGAGGTAAATTTTTAATATTTTTCAACTTTCGGCTTTTTCATTATTCATTTCAGGGGGTTTCCAAATTCCTCTTGTGAGCGGGGTGAGCAGCACTGTGATTAGTGCCTAAATAAGCACTGTGATTAGTGCTTTAATCAACTTATTGTTATATCCAATATTGTTCTTAATAAAGTAAAGTAGGCAGATAAGTATTGTATATATTGTATTTAAAGTAGGGACTAGTAAATGATTTAACACGCACATAATGATTCGCTCACTTTGCTCACAAGGGACGCCATGACTCTGTGTTTTTTTTCTATGTAAAGGGTAATCTAAAATGGGGATTCCAAATTCCAGTCCAAAATTAGATCCAAATTTTAGAAATTATTATTCAAAAATGGGGCCACATGTTTATAACGACTTTCGGAACTTTGGTGTCACGTACTTTCGGAACCCGTTATACCGTTCCTATTCAGGGCGGCCGGATGCTTAAAAGGTACTCAACCTTTCAAACAGCACAACAGTAGAAATGGGAAAATAATACAGAGTAGATAGACATGAGTCAGTGGGAAGGGCCTCCAAGAAGACCATCGCCGTACGCTGTCCACCAGTGCAATGCACCAGCCGGCGACCAGAGCCGAGAGACTGTAACCAGCCTGCGTGGCACAGGCGGAGAACTGCCGCTGGTAGCAATAAGTTGTGAACAGACGTCTATGCAATGAAGTCACCGGACTATACAAAGCTGGGTGACAATACAGCCGTAAGTACATATCAGCTGAACAGAACAGTAAACGGTGTGAACCGGGAGGTCAGATAACAACTCTGTGGTGGTCATAAACACAACACGTTCAGATGAAAGAACGTACAAGTAGATGCTGTGAAGTGATAAGGACACGGGACGATGTGAGTCCGGCATCGTCTTAGATGAGTGACGGCCTACAGGGACCACAGGGGAGTAAGACAACCCGAGCTCAATATGCATGGACGCTAGTGTGAAACTGTTGTGATATTCAAGGACACCTGTGATAGCTGGTGACAGCAATGTGCCATAAAACTAAACAGAGACTGGTGCTGAAACAAATCTGTGATATTATCAGGACTGTAAATTAAGATGTGAGTGTAAGGATAAAGTGATAAGGTGAACTCCTATAACATGGACTTATAGTGAACACGTGTGACTTTTGAAAGGGTTATAAAACAATTATGAGATGTGGAGAGTCAAGAGGACAATGCAAAAGTGACTGTTTCTAAACAAAAGAGGGTAAACGTACAAGGGGTATAAAAAGGGGTAAACAGGTAATTCTACATGGCCTAATGCCAAAGGGTAGTGGGTAATGGGGGGTGGGGGAGCGTACCAAAGTGAATAGCAATGTGTGATAATATTTTTGTAAAAGAGTTGTGAGGTAATAAAAATGAGGTATATTTTTGAAAAAAGAAGAAAAGAAATGTCAAGGCCCATCTAAGTGATCTACAAGTGGTCATATTACTTAACGTAGGGTAGTAGCTAATCAACAATATGATTTAAGATATGAGAATAAAATCTACATCACGGGTTAAGGAAACAGAGCAAAAATTTGATCAATACATCTCGAATGGCAAACAGCTACCAGTAGTGTGATAAGGTACGGTCCAGTACGGGCAGTAATAGTCAGTCAGTCGCCAACTTCAAATGGATTGAAACAATGGAGCGCGTAACCGGTGTGAGAAAATCACTAACTTTATGCGAAGCGGCACTTAAGACCCGCAATCAAACAGTCAATTAACCAATTAAGTCAGAACAATACAAATAGTTAAACAACCCGGATCGCGCAATAGCAACGTAGGGTGGGGTTCGAAAGTCGAGCTAGACATCCGGATCAGACCAACAGTCGTTGTGTGTCACCACTAAATGAAGTCAAAACAGCAGTTGTAACCGTCACTCTGCATGAATACATGTCAGCCTAATAAATCGTCAATGTACCGGTATATAAAGCAATCTATCCGATGGAAGGAGTGCACAAAATCATCGCAGCCTGTGTCCCTAGGCGCGGAATATTCATTCATCATTACATCGCGTCTTACACCCGTCTGCGCGGAATATATATAAAAGATACAGCCACCCAACGCCGTGGAATGCGCTGCCTTCACAAACTCCATTACTGTTTGTGGTCAAATTAGGGACAATATAAGTAAATACAGCCAACCAACACCCTGTGGAATGCACTGTCTTCGCAAACTACTGATCCTCGTTTACGGTATAGATAAGAAATAGGGAACCAAAACACAACCATTGAACACCCCGTGTAATGCGTTGCCTTCGTAAACTTTGTTTTCTGTTTACGGTATAAATGAGAATAAGAAACCAGAACGCAACCATTGAACACCCCGTGTAATGCGTTGCCTACGCAAACTTTATTACTGTTTGCGGTCAAGTATTCATGGCTAACCAACATATTCGTTCGCAAGAGGACCGCAAGAAAACACTCTTGTTTTAGGATACAATCTACTAAGGTCATCAAAGTCAAGTCAGAAGTCAGCGTATAATCAGAGACACAAGTATTACTATATCAAAAGAGGAACCCGTATAAGAAATGAGAATACTCACGACTATCTGTAATAGGGATTCAACTCAAGAACTGGCCAGTCAGTAACACACAAGTCAATCTGATACACGGAACGTTGAGACAGCAACGAAGGAACGGAGTACGCAGGTAGTAGGAAGCAACTCGAAGGCGCAGGAGCTGAAAGTGTCTGGGAAGTCAGCGGAACCGCTATATCATCCTCAGCAGCAACGCACACACAGCCACCAACCTGCGCACGCAAGTCACAAAGTAGCAGTCAGCCTGTCATGAGTCGTGTGGGAAACGGTGGGAGACACACAAACGAGTAGTGAGGCCAATTTTACAGGGCCAATTAGTGAGGGTCTGATGGGTACAAAACAGAGTAACACCAACAAGGGACAAAAGGCCACATGGAAATGCGAAAAACAGATGTCATCAGAACACAACGAATAACAAAGGCATACACAAATAATCCCTTTCAAACCAGGCTGAAATGGAGCCACTCTAGGGTCTGTGGAGTAAAGTACCAGAAAGGTCAATTGTGATCATAAATCTAAACAGCTCGCCAGGATGGCGACCCGTGCGTAAATCAATACTCAGCGAGCATAATTGTATCAGGCCATTTGCAAAATACAGAGTAGGTCACCATAGAAACGGGAACAATTGCATGCGAATGAAGTAACAAAGCTAAACACACCGAATAGAGGGAATCATCATGAATAATAAATAAGGAATAAGTCAACATCCAACAATATTACAATACCTAACAACAACTATTTTTTTCGTTCTTTAACAGTGGGGGGAGGGTTGGCAAATACATCTGCCTGTGTCCGTTTGCCCAGGAAGGAAAAGGATTCCCACGTGTTATCTTTAGTACCATAATCCTTCCACTTAATCAGATATTCCATCTCTTGTGAACCTTGCCGTTGTTTTAAAATACGCTCAATCTCATATTGAGTATCAGATTCATCTTCCGCGTCTTCAGCATCAGAATTGAGTGAATCGCGGACATGGGCGGTCTCGTCGTTACCACGAGGACCTGAAGGGTCAGTCTCTGGCAAGAGATCTGAGGGCGGGATTGCATCGCCCGGAATGTCCTCACCCGGTGGGGTACCGTCCTCGAATTGCAACGGAGAAACAGGGCGGTCAAATCGCGTAACACAAGGGCTAAACCTGTTAACGTGAATAGAGGATTTAGGTTCCACGTGGGTGTCACACGCGCGGACCTTGAAATTGAGCGGGGCAGTTTGCTCAATTAAATAATATGGGCCACTATAAGGAGACTTTAGTTTACGGCCAGAGACCTTGGTGGCGGGGAAATAAATCCACACCTTGTCTCCAACTTGGAATTTCCAACCCCTATTCCGGGAGTCATGATAAGACTTCATCTTGGCCTGCATAATTTCGTTATTCTCCTTCGCCAATTTGCGCGCGGTCACAACACGCTCAAACATGTTTCTCACATAATGGCGGACAGAGGGGCTGGGGTGAGTAGGGTCAGGCAAAGACGTCTCAAACGGATGTTTGGCGTCACGGCCAGTCATCAAAAATAACGGGCTATACATCGTGGCTTGGTGCACTGACGCTCTCATGGCAAACAAAGCAGAAGGCAAGAACAGATCCCATGATGTGGGCTTGTCATGGCAAAGACGTGTTAGATTCTTAGAGATAGACTGAACACTTCGTTCGGCCATGCCATTGCTGCGGGGGCAGTAGGGCGTAGTCATGACCTTTCTAGCCTGCATCAATTTACACAATTCCTCGGCGATTACACTAGCGTAACACCCCCCACGGTCGCTAACAATAGATTCAACATTTCCCCAGCGGCACCAAATATCTTCAAAAAGACGTTCTGCCACCGAGACGGCCGACTGGTCAGGGAGAGGGAAGGCTTCAGGAAAACGTGTGAGAGCGTCCTGAAAAACAAGAATGTATTTGTTGCCTCGATCCGTTTTAGGGAGTGGGCTGATAAGATCAGTGTGAACCCTCTGAAAGGGGCGTGAAACAGGAATAGGATGTAAGGAACCCTGCCTATTTTTCGGGAGCTTGTTGGTCCTACTACAAACTTGGCAGGACTGAACCCAATTCATAATATCACTATGCATCCCTGGCCAATAATATTTCTGTCGTATCGTGGAATACAATTTGTCAGTCCCTAAATGAGCACCCATCGAGCTATCATGGAAGGCCTCAAGCAAATCATGGCGAAGAGTGGGTGGGATAACTAACTGAGTTTTACAGCGGTCCTTTTCCGGACCTCTACCCGGGGTAACATACAAATGAAATAAAACATCTTCCTTTAAGTAATAATCATCAACTTGGGCAAGGAGTTTTCGGGCCTCACGTTGGGTGGAAGGGAGTCGTGCTGACTTGAAATACTTGATAAGGGATTGAAGGGAGGGATCGGCAGACTGTTTCACACTAATATCATTAAAGGTGTACAAAGTGCCAGATGACTGATTGAGATCAGACAAACACTGGTGAGACAGGGTGTGGCTCGAGATCGCCAGGCAGATCAGAAACAGCAGCCAATTTGAGTTCTAACTCAGGTGTGGGATTAGATTCTAACGGGTACGTGCGGCGACTAAGGCTATCAGCATGCGGGATTGACTTCCCTTGTTTATGGACAATTTCGTAACGAAACTGCTGTAGGGTCAACATCCATCTACCTAAACGTCCCTTCGGTTCGGAACGAAATAGCCATTGTAGGGCGGAATGGTCGGTCACTATAGTGAATTTCTCATATTTAAGATAAGGTTCGTGTAACTTACAAGCAGCTATGATGCTGAGACATTCCCGTTCAGTACATGTATAATTTTGCTCTGCTGGATTTAGGGCACGACCGCCATATGCTATGACCCGTTCAGCGCCGTCCTGCATTTGACTTAAAACATTCACAATCGCGAAAAGGCTGGCATCTGTCGTGATGATAAATGGGTTATCAGGCTCGATACGAGGGAAGGCCAAAATCGTGGCCGAAACTAACTTCGCTTTGAGGGAGTCGAAGGCGGCCTGCTTCACGTCATCCCATTCGAAAGTACTATTTTTACTAGTAAGGACATTGAGCGGTTGCGCAATTTTCGCATAGCCTTCAACAAACCTACGGTAGTAACCTGACAAACCCAGAAAGGCCCTCACGTCCTTGCAAGAAGTGGGGACAGGATATTCGTCAACAGTTTTAGTTTTAGATGGGTCAACTTCTATGCCATTCTTAGATATGATATGACCGAGGTATTTAACTTGTTTCCTGGCAAAGAAACATTTATCAGTGCGAAGCCTCAACTTAGCCTTACGAAAACGCGTAAAAACTCGATTAAGGTCAGTCAAATGGCGTTCGAAAGAAGGGCTGTGAACGAGGACATCGTCCAAATATATGAGACAGAGGTCAGAGAGGCCCTGTAACACAGTTTCCATGAGACGTTGAAATGTTGGGGGTCCATTAATGACACCAAACGGGAGGCGTTTGTATTCGTAAAGCCCACGATGAGTGATGAAGGCAGTGAGCGGCCGAGAGTCAGGGTGAACGCTCACTTGGTGAAACCCGCCCATGAGGTCAAGTGTGCTTATGTGTGTTAATTTACAAGCTCCTAAGCTATCTAAAGTGTCCTGAATATGAGGCAGCGGAAAGGAATCCGGCACGGTGATCTCATTTAATTTTCGAAAGTCTATGCACATGCGATATGAAACAGTACCATCCTGAGCCGGCTTTTCAACCAAAACGGCGGGAAAAGCCCACAGACTATTGGAAGGCCTAATGATATCTTTGTCTAAAAGACGCTGCACTTCTTTGTCTATAATGCCCCGTTGCTTGTACCCCGCACGATAGGGCCGTAGCTTAATGGGACTAACAGATCCTTTGAGGTAAATAGTATGCTGGACGACATTTGTATCGCCAAACTCACCATCGCGGGTCGTGAAAATATCACTAAACGAAGAAATGAGACGTTTGAGGGAGTCTTTCTGACTGGAAGACAAGTCTGAATTCGTAAGGTCTATTTTGTGATGAGGGTTAGGATCAGCAGGAGAGGCTGATACAGGGGCTAGTTCTACATCATCCATATCTCCCGTCGGAGAAGCCCCCCATGCAAGGTCTAAAGTGGGAAGTTCTTGTGGCTCTGAACCCAGAGGAATGGGATCAAAATATCCGACCGAAACACCTTTGGGTAATGTGACGGCATTATCAGCCATACTCATTAAACGTACAGGGACCCTCTGGTCGTCGTGAACGGTGGCAAAGACTCTCGCCATGGCAATCTCAGAGTAGGAGGGTAATTCACCATCCATAGTGCAGACCCCTAATATACCAGACATGTTGCTAGGTTTGATCTCCCACAAATAAATCAAGATGAGTTTGAAAGTGGATAGGAACAGAGCTACCCTCCGCAACAACCACTATTTTGCTAGCTGAGACTTGTCGTGAGAAGGAGTCGTCAGGGCAGAATTCACGTAAGGAGGCAAGAGTGATAATACTACGTTGGGTGCCTGTATCTAATAATGCATCAATGGAGCTAAACTTTGTACTTGTCGTGATGCGACCATCAGGGGAAAGAGGGAAGAATTTAATATCATTGCCTAAAACAGTAGGGGGTTCTTTTGGTACAGAGGCGGGGCTAACAGATATCAGAGGATCGTCCTGTGGACTAAGATGGCTAGAGGACATCTCTGCAAAATAACAGTGAACCGCGTTCAATATGTCTGGTTTACTTTGATTTATTGCAATATTAAACGAAGTACTACTCCTATCACGTGGCTCACGAGTCGGGACAGGAGTTAATAGTTTTCCTGCCGGTACTGGGGCCTACTGCCCTGTCGGGGCCCAGAACGACGTTGGTCATTGAAGGAAGGGCGGCCAGAATTATATCTGCCGTCGTTGCATTGCCTGTTACCCGAATAAGGTCTATTCTGGAAAGAGCGTTGGCTGTTCCTACCACTATTTTGATCATAGCGGCCACGGCCATCTC
The DNA here is from genome assembly GCA_949316495.1 of Amphiduros pacificus. Classification (NCBI taxonomy): domain Eukaryota; kingdom Metazoa; phylum Annelida; class Polychaeta; order Phyllodocida; family Hesionidae; genus Amphiduros; species Amphiduros pacificus. The sequence continues at coordinate 47,505,056 of OX439001.1, read as the reverse complement.
CAGGCTCGAATCGACCATTGGGCCCGTTAGACCGGTTGTCAGCCCGCGGAGGAGCACGGGGAGCTTGGTCACGGGGGGCACGAAATTTATCAGGGCAATAAATAGATATGTGTGAATCCCGCCCGCAGAAGCTACAGTCATGGCGAGCTTTGCAGTCTCTGATCCAATGGCCGGAATTCCTACAGAAAAAGCAAAAGGAATCGCCTTCCTCGGGACGGTTACCAAGCCTATGAACCCCTTTTCCCACATCCGCGACCTCTTCGCGAATAGCAGCAAGAGTGGAGGACTGTTGTGCTAAAAACTGAGATGTGGACTAGGAGGGCAAATCTAAATCGTTTAGAGTGACTGATGAATCACTGGTCATCGTGCAAACCGTCTCAGCTAGTTTAATTTGCTCAATAGTGTCATCAAGTGTTTTAGGCGACTTTCCCAATACAAAAGCCTTAAGGTTAGGGAGGAGACCCCTGACTAATATTTTCTTTGTCTCCATGTCCTCCTTTTGCAACCTCTGGCACTGGCTCAGAACATCATTTATATAGGTTTCAGCAGATTCTTTCTTTTTCTGAATTCTAGCATCCAGCGATTGCTCAAGCAGGCAAGTGTTTGTCTCGCTACCGAAAAAATTAATAAAAGCTGCATAGAAGGAATCCCAGGAGCTAGTGACATCTGCAGGCAGAGAAGTGTACCAAACGTCTGCCGCACCATGTAACAACATGCGACAAGCGGGAACCTTCAAGTCCTCTGGAGTATGTGAGAGTTGGGTGTAAGTAAGAAATTTGTTCATAAAACGGAGGGGATCATCTGTGGATCTACCATAGAATGGGGGTGGGAGGAGTGATTTAGAGCCTTGCCTCTGGTGGTGAATTCTGTTGTCTTTAGATTGCGCATGTAACATTTCTACAATGTCAGTTTGAGCACCAGCTATATTAACTTTGCGCAGGTGGCCTATAATTTGATGGAACATCTCCTGTATATTCTCGTCTTCAGCCATATCCACCGATGGGGATCGTGCACGATCAGAGCCCGATTGATCAGAGTCAGCAATTTTAGCAGGCACCTCAGAGATGGTGAAGGACTCTTGGTCGCTGTCCGCAACAAGGAAAGGACCAAATTGAACGTCTGAGTCGGAGTCAGACGAGATAGAAGCCCGTGGGCGAAGTGTGAGAGCTTCAGGCGGAGAAGTGCTACCTGTACTGGCAGACGTATGAGACAAAGGGGCTTTAACACCACTCGAAGAAGGGGAGGTGTGCACACCAGAGGAAGTGGTGAGGTCTGACAGGGGAGCACTAGAGGGAGGTTCCACTCTCACGGAACCACTCACTTGGTCATTTCGTTTCTCGGGGGGATCTCGAAAAAGTAATTCTAACTCACCTTGATATGTAGAATCGTCTTCTGCTACCGGCTACCGGAGGATCGCGCGCCATTTGCAGCTTGGTGGAAAGCTTTTTCGAAGATCTGAGCAACATAGACTTATATTCAAGTAGCAGGGCGGCAGTCAGGATCTCCATACAGTATCAGCAACACTCAAAGCCATGGATCGATTCGGATATTCTCCACCATATTGTTACCCACTAAATGGAGAGTATCCGTCGTTGGGGGACGTGGACGGGGGATCAATACTCTACCAATAGATAGATACTCTACTCTACCGTACTGTACTGTACAATAAGCATAGCTCGCTAACTCGCTGGCTGTGAGTTGGGGCACGGATCCTAGCTAACCTATATACCCTCGTGAAGGTGACAGGCAATAAGGACTGCAGACACAGGATATACACGACACAATAGTTACCTTTATTCGGTGCTGTGATTCCTCCTTGTCTGGCTAGGCCGGCATGGCAATGAGCGAGGCATGTGAACTACCCAAATGCATGATACTTATGAGATCCTATCTATACACAAAACACCCAAGTCTATGCAGTCACGATACTGAGAGTCGTGGATCTTCTGTGGCAAGTGGTCGCTCTATCTCTGCTTCTCCGGTCTCCAGGTTCTGCTCTCCGAGGATCCAACGGTTGAGCGCCTCTTTTAAGGGGTCACTCCACGTCATCTGTGGGGGCTTGCCTACGTGGCTTCCTCACGCGTCATTGGATGGACTCGTCTTGCCTGCGTATCCAACATGGGCTCGTCTGTCTTCACGTGATCTCTCAGAGTGGTGGTTATGGCGACTCATCAACCATCAATATCGTTCGTGATTGTCTATGAATGTCTATATGTTTCCAAGAGTCTCTGGGTGTGTAATCTATATCCTACACTATCACCATAGGATTTAGAGTTTGTTTTTGTAACTATGTACTCATTATTATCATTAGACCGTAGGTTCCTTTCACCACTTTTTGGCCTCAATAGGTCTGATAGATAACTGGGGGCAAAGCCATTTTGAATCTTCCATGTTAGCAGAGATATTTTAAAATCAATTCTTGCACAGACTGGCAGCTAATGAAGATCCATTGATATAGGGGTGATATGGTTGTTTTTCTTCAATTTTCCCACCACCCTGGCTGCAGCGTTCTGTATTTTTTGCAACTTTGCCAGTTCACACTTTGGCATTCCTGCCAGTAGAGAATTACCATAGTCCAGTGTAGAAGTTATAAAGGAATGTGCTAGCGTATTTGTAGTTTTCTCATCAAGGCAACCCCTTATTTTAGATAAATTTCAAACATGGAAATAACTATTTTTACATATTTTCTTAATTTGCTGCTTCATAGATAATTCTTGATCAAAAATCACGCCCAGATCTTTAACATTTGACGATCTGGCGATTTCAGATTGTCCAACTATGACTTCTTCAGGAATATTTTTATTTTTCAAAATTTTTTCCACAAATAAGCATTTCAGTTTTACCATCATTAATTTTCATTTTATTTTCCAGTAGGAAATTCCTTATCTGACCTATACATTTTTCCATTTCCTTTGTAGATTTCTCCATCATCTCATTTGATTAAGGGTCCAAAGTAATATAAAGCTGGGTGTCATCAGCGTAGACATGATGCCTCAGGCCATATTGCTCAATGAGATCAGCAATCGGCTCCATGTATGTTGTGAATAGGATTGGGCCCAGTACAGAACCCTGTGGAACACCATAATTAATATTCATATTTTCATATTTTTTCCCGTCTATGATGACACATTGCCTTCTATTAGATAGATAAGATCTGAACCATTTGAGTGCAGTGCCTCCAATACCACATCTTTTTTCCAGCCGATTCAGCAATACTGTATACAGACAAATTTTCGCGACCTTTTTATTTTCGCGTTAATTCGCGCCAGGACGTCATTCGCGAAATTAAATGGACGCGAAATTGAAGAGGGGACTCTCCCGGTCATTTTGATATAATTAAATAATAATTTTAATAGACATAGAAGTAAAACTAAAACGTAAATACGATGTCCGTGACGTAGCGGATCGATTGGCCACGTGACTTTGCAAATTTGCCACAGAATTTACCGGATCAATTTTAATTGCGTTTTAAACGATAGATAAAGGTATTTACCCAATATTTTTGGTCTATTATTTCGAAACGCTTTGTTTTGACTTTGTTCTCACTGATTCCAATTATCAGCGTTCACAGTTTTGCATTTTGTCATTGTTTCCATTGCTTTGAGTCGTGTCTTCCCCTTTTTGACAGAAATGCTTTCACACGTGGATTGATTTTAATTGCGTTTTAAATGATAAATAAGAGTATATACCCAATATTAACACAAAATACGCTTTGCAGGTCGAGAACAGAACTAAACCATTCATCCATTTAACATGCATTACACAATACGAGGTATGCATTACGCAATACAAAAGCGGGAGTGACGGGGACAAGCTCTTATTTTTGGCGCGAAAACAACTGGAGTGTATCAACTCGCATTGAAAAATTTAATATATTGCGCAACGATGGATCCCTGGCTTCTCTTCGTATTGCCGCACATCAAATTTACCGTGTTTCGCACATCGAAAACGTAACACGATGTACGTGACGTCCTTGACCTTAGCGTCAAAACTATAACACGTGGTAGAATATTTCTTTGTGTATTTTAAGCCAAAGATATTAATTCAAAATTCGTGAAAATAAAACGGCGCGAACCTGTCGAAAATGGCGATGGCGCGAAAATAACTAGGCGCAAATTTTTCTCTGTATACAGTATTTTATGGTCAATGGTGTCAAAGGCCGCTGAGAGGTCAAGTAAGATAAGCATAACTACCTTATTTTCATCAATGTCAATTAATAGGTCGTTCTGAACCTTCAATAAGGCTGTCTGTGAAATTCCTTGTATGCTGATTGGAACATGTTTTGAATGTAATTTCTCATTAGATGGCAAACAAACTGTTTTGCTACAGCCCTTTCAATTAATTTGGATATGTAAGCTAGATTCGATACGGGTCTATAATTTTTCTTAATTAATTCTAGACCAAGTTTCTTGATCAAGGGTCTAATAATTGCTTCTTTCAGGTTTTCAGGCATGTCGCCCAGAGTTATGGATTTATTTATAAGTTCAGTTATTATTGGAAGTAGTTGGCACATACACGCATTCAACAATCATGTGGGGATTGGGTCAAGTTCACAAGACTTCTTTGCTGTTTTAAATTTTGGCTACTCAACTACATGGTCATTTAAAGGGGCATTAGTATCCATTTCATGCCGTAGTTTTGTAATTTTATCGAGGAAAAAATTATTAAATTCTGTCACCAATTCCTTTTTATCATTATTTTTAGGGAAGGGGGTGTCCTCATTAGTATGCATGAGCTTATTTTCATCAATTTTTTTAGCGAAGAAATTGCTTTTGGCCGTTATTATCATGTTATTGTATTTGTTTCGTTGTATTTGAAATTGCTGTTTATCACACTCAAGTCTTGATTTATCATACTTCCTTTCTAATTTTCTTTTATGTCTCTTTTCAGCGTGTAATTCATCTGACATCCATGGGGCAGGTTTTCTGACATTTATGGTCTTCTCGACTAACGGAGCATGTTTCTCCAAGACATCAGTTAATTTGATTTACAGGTCATCGAGATCATATTCATTATATGCTTTATTGTTTCCAAAATTTTCTTCAATATCAGTTATGAAATTTTTAATGTTCATTTTTTTAAAATTCCGATATGAAAAATTCTTTTTTTTTTTTTGCATATCCAAGTGCACCTTAATTATGCTGTGATCTGATAATTTCTCATCGACTATATGATGTTTAATGATGTTACTATGTATATTCGATATTAATAAATCCAATGTATTTCCCAAGATGTGAGTTGGCTCCTATACATGATTCTTTAAATTATAAAGATCTAGCAGCTCATTGAATTTAATAACATTCGGTCTGTCTGGTTTATTTCAATGAAAGTTATAATCCCCAATAAATAGGACTTCATGGTTATATATACTATAATATGATAAAATATCAGAAAATTCGTCGAAAAATTTAGTATATGTATACTTGTTCTTTTCAGAGGGCTCAGGCCTATATACGGTAATTACCGTACATGTTCTGACAGAGGTAGTAATTTTAATTTCCATCATTTCAAAAGTAGTGATATTGAGGGTGTGTTTAATTTCAGTGATATCCATCTCTTCCCTATAGACTGCCGCCAGACCTCCTCAGGACCTCAAAGGACGAGGCACTTGCTTAACCTCATAATTATTTTTCTTTAGATCTGATAATGTCAATTCCTTATTTGTCTCATTAATCCATTTCTCAGTGAGGAAGAAAATATCAATTTCATTTTCATTTATATACTGTTTTACATGTTCAGTTTTGTTTCCTACACTTTGCATTTGCGACAGCAATAGCTAATTCTTTCTGTGATTTTTTTCTAAAATTCATATTTACCTCATCATTTGATTTTAGACCTGCAGTGATATGAGCATTTGGACAGAGCAGATTAAAGGTATTTTTGTTGTTATTAATTACAAGATTTTCTATTTTATTTTTAGGATTATTACATTTTTTCATCTTGTTCCCGGTCATATGCTTGGTTAAACTTGTGAAGACTGTAACGTGAAGCTAATTTGATCATGTGTCCGAGGAGACGGCACTGATTGGACAGCAGCCGCACTCACCTTAATGCCACATGTCTGATACTTATGTTTAAACATGGTTTCATTAAATGCATTTGTATTAATTTAGTTTTACTCTGTGATCGTATATTTATATTGGCCGTGCCCGTTTTTTTTGTTATCAAAACAAAGATTCACATTTTTGCTACGGGAATCGTAATAATGTTTCACTTTAAATTTTTATTTCTAGGTGTGGTAGACTGAAAAGAAAAAAGATTTTCTTTTAATATCTGAGCGTAAGCTGGTTTATTCTTATACGTTTGAGCTTGAGCTTGAGCTTGAGCTTAAGCTTGAGCTTGAGCTTGACATTTCGATCACTATTGCACTGTTTATTAAAATTCTGTTTTATTTGCATGTGATAGTTAAAAACCATACATTTTCTTGAGTCATTGCAGACATATATAACATTTAATCACATTGTGTATTTCACATATATTGCCAGAGTGAACCGATAACCCATTCATTTTCTTACAGAACCTTATTTCATGCAGTCGGTTTCCATGTAGAGAAATGCTGTCATCATTACATGCAGACTCACTTGTATCATTACATGCATACATCTCATTATCATTATCATGTCTGCTAATATTATTTTCATTCATTATGCCCCCTAAACACCATCATTTATTTAGTTTCCTTTTCTTACTGACTGTATGATTGAACTTGCAATTCTCACCAAATCTGCATTCTCCGAATTTTACAAAATTCTGACAAACCAAATTTTTACTATCCATTGGCTAATCAATATTATATGTATCAAAAATGTTGTAACCTTCAAGTACAGTGTCTATGCCATCAAGTGCATTCATAAATACCGTGGGAGAGCCTGCAATAAGCAGACCTTGAGCCTCCTTCTCCATGGATGGGGTCTGCCATGTCATTTTGTGAATATTAGCTGTACTCATGATCTGCACTGCTTTTATGTTAGCACCTAGCTTCCCCATCACTAGCCCCATTTTTTCACTCGGTACTTCCCTCATGATGTTCACATAGCTCTTTGACAGTGCCCACATTAAATCATTTTGTGTTTCATATGCTGTACCTTTATATTTTTTACTCTCAGATGTTGACGATGAGGCTGAGGATGAGCTGGCAATGTGACTAGAAGTTTTTTTCTGACTAGAATTTGAAGAGGGTTTTTTGATGTTTTCTGAGAAATTAGCTTTCAGATCAATCGATATATCATATGTAATTTTGGCTATCACATCCCTATGGAAAAGCCTCGCCCCATTTTCACTTAGGTAATGCGAGTCACCCCTCATACTTTCACTACTCAAATAGCGGTCAAAAATTGGCCTAGTTTCAACTAATTTCACATTTTTGCATTTGTTAACCAACATTGAATTTGTTAAAATTGCCTGCACTGCGAAATGGGTATTGAATGGGGGAGGGGTACATACCACCACCTCAGCATGAGTGAACTTTCTCAAAGTATGAACAATACTATTCAGGTTAGAAGAGATTTCCTCAACATCCCTGTCCATTTTTATATCCAAAGACCCTAGCATCAATACAATCGCATTGAACTCCCTCAGACGGGGAAAAGTTACATCTTTATCAAAAGCTTTTTCGAATTCAAAGACAGAGTCTGCCTCAATGGAAGGGACTAGCTCAAAAGGACTATCTAAATTCATATCAGCTATGAGCCTGCTGTTCCTGTGGTCTGCCATCAGTAGTACTCTAGGCTTGACTGGGGCAGGAGGAACTGGGGGCGATGTACTAACTTTCAGTTCCTGACACTTAGCTAAATCTTTTATAGTTTTTTTCTCAAATTCTAGTTTTTCTAAAAATAGAGCTATTTTTGCATCTTTTGCCTTGATTTCTGATACCATTTCTGTGATTTTTTCTGTGTCAAATTCAATTTGTGGCTTACATTTTTCAAGACATTTGTTTTTGAAAGCTGTTAATACTTCGACTTGTTCATTTAAATCCAATATCTGTTTATCTTTATCTACAATGTCCAATTTTAATGCCTGAATGTCAAATTTTAATGCACCAATGTCCGTTTTCAATTTTTCATTAGCTTTAGTCAATATAGTGTTTTTCTTGGCTGCGGTTAGCCTCTGAGCCTTCACATTGGTGGTGCCCTCTTCCAGCATAATCGAATCATCCTCGGTTACCGTCTCAGGTCCATCAATAGTCCAACCAGTAGCCATTCTCCGATACCGATTCACTCTCTATGTAAATACAGAAATGTAAATACAGAAAGTAATTTTAATTTTAACTTTTAAAATGAGAATTCCAGTAACTGCAGATATTTTCAGCACAGATAATATCTATTTATAATTTCGTCTGTATATGTAATATATAAGAGAATTTCCTTAATCTTTTGCTTGAGAAATTAGAGAAATCTTTGATAACAAGCAGATAATCCCTGCACAGAGAAAATCTATTTAGAAATTGTTATCAAATGCTGCTATGCTGTAAATTTTTTTATAGAATGCCTATAACAAGCAGATATTTTTGGAACAGAAAATATCTATTTAGAAGTTGTTATCAAAAAGTATTACACAAGAGAAAATAACTCCCGCACGAGAGATATTTATTGAGAAGCTCTCAATTTGTGCAATTACCTTAAAAACTGTTTGATTCAAAAATTATTTTCACTTACTGTGTTCAATACGATGAATTGCAGAGCGTCAAAATTATACACTGATAAGCGATGGCTGCATAAAAGTTATATTATTTTAAAATCCTTCTGTTAGAATCCAATTTGTATAAATCACTTAAAATCTGCAAACCATTCACAATCACTTATGACCAGCCCTCAGGTGTGTTTCAGGTGTGGCGACGCTTGTGTCACCTGTGTCATTTCACGTGTTATATATACCTGAGAGTGAGAATTAAGATGTGACAAACTCAGGTTCTTCACTTTAGCCTGTCCAAGAATATTCTGAACAGTTGAACTCAATTCTATTTTTAAATGTATTAGATATATAGCAGATTCTGAAATAATTTCCTCCCAACACCTTGATACGCTATTTGAAAAAGTTTAATTTGTTTCAGACCCAACTCAGTGGCTTTTAATGCGGATTCTTTGTACGTCCTTGATACGTTAGTTTTGGCGGGAGGAATGTTATTGTTATGCTGAGTTTAATATGTTTTGCTTTCGTGGATATTTCCTGGAAAGAGTTATATAATCAGACCGCTGCTTATCTTATTTATCTTGTCAAATGTAATCCGCGTTTTTTGTTTTTTGCTTTGTGTTGGCTATGGTTCAATACGTACCTGGTATATATACGCTTATATATACAATCCTACGCAGTCGTTGTCTTTGAAAGTTCCTAATCTTCACAATATATATCACTAGGTAGGTAATTCCTAAATCTGTGGTAGATTTGGTACAGAATGTAGAATCTAGATGCTACAGCGGAAATTAATATCCTAGAAATTGGAGCTCCTAGAAAACGCGTCCATTCCTCCCGCACGCCCTCATATATCAATGTGTTAATATAGTCATTTAACACATTGCTATCTTCTTAAAGGTGAAGATCAGCCTCAGTGTGTTGGATGTCAAAGGGCTATGACTATTAAACATAATTTAATTGAATGTATTGATTTCGATATAATTAGGACTCAATATTTTAATATGCAGGATTTACATTCGTTATTTGATACTGTAGATACTTCTGTGATAGTATCGTTTTTAAACCTAATAGGACTTTATAACCAATTTTAAGTGTGGAGCTCTTGTTTACTTAGGTCATTGGCCTATTTATCAAGAACGGCAAAACATGAGATGGTATGTAAAGTCTATTAATTTAATAAAAGCGTTCATGAAACCTGGAAGGTTCCAGGCGGTTTAACAGTGGTTTAAGGTATCTGAAAACAATATATGATCTTAAAATTGACATACATACAGGCTATCTGTCTGAAATCCACAAAAGAACATCTGCCCTGAGAATTATGATTTTTTTTGTGACCACCAAGTACTGCCAGTACTAAACAGGAAGTGTGTTGTGTGACCTTGACCTTTGAACTGTCAGGGGGCTCTGTAAGTCACAGGAGGTGTTGTTTGTCAAAATTGGAGCAACACATTTTCGGCCATTTTTTTCCACTATTTAGAGAATGAATCGGAAGATAACACTCATCATGATGATAGTGCCTTTATTTGGCTTTCTTTTGGTGGTAAAAACGGATGAATATTTATGAAGTTATGAATGAAGAAAAATCATTATTTTTTATATTATATATGTTTGCAAAAAAAAGTTTAAAAAATTCTATACAGCCCAGCTTTTAAGGTGGAATCCATGCAGCCTTTGATGTCTTCCCATTCAGTGGTGTGAAAAACCCCATATTTCATCAAAGAGGGTCAAATCATAAATTTTACTGATACCAATTATCACTGAGCATTCACAGTTTTGCCATCCTTGCAGCTGTCCTTGTGATTTAAGGCCAAACCAGTGATCAAAGAGTTTAATGTCACTTTTTCAATATCATGGCTTTTAAGTTAAGGGGGATTCCATGCAGCCTTTGAGTTATGTCTTCCCTTTTTGACAGAAAGGTTTTCAGATGCATAAGATACTTTTCAAATAAATAGTATACTTTTTCCATAAATGATATATCTTTCACAACCATAAGATATTTTTCACAACCATGAGTTATTTCATTGATTCAAATAATATTAAAATAATCTTATGTTGTTCTGAAGTATACTCCTGGCAATAAATTGATAAATTGTACAAAACATCTCCACCCTGTTTCCCAAGCTGGACAGGTGCCCAACTGGTAACTCATTAGGTGTTTACACGAGATCACAGACCAGCTAAACAAAGCTAGTTGACAAAGTGTTCAATTGCTGGTGTAGGTTCCAGCAGGCAACTGATCAACTTTCAAGTGCCACAGAAAGTTGTTAACAGGGAATATTTTGGGTAATACTACATAAAAGCACTGTTTAGGGTATAAACATTCATGTTATGTAAAGAAAATGTGTCTGAAAGTCAGGTTTCATGAATGCTTTAACATAATTTATTTTCTCATTGAATATCAGATTTGATTATGTGACTGTCTGATTCTACGAGAGTAGAATATTAACATAATATATTGAGATTTGATCATGTGTGTTTGAGTATGCAGATATATATATATATGTCGAATATATTATCTTGTTTGAGACTCTCAATGTTAAAGAGAACTTGTGGGTGTATATACATTCAACCCTCACTTTCTAACATTTCAATAATGTGACATTTCATTTTCGACCAAATTTGATTTGCGACCAATTGTTTTTCTCTTTATTTATACTCTGTTAAAAGCCAAAGGATTAACTCATCTTCCCTATTCACCACTTCAAAGATGAGGTCTTGTAACATGCAGAATAATAGAAAAGTATCATAAGGGTGAGCTCTTGTCAATGCTAGGTTTACTCATCTGCTATGTCTCACCTCTGCTATGATTCTGTATGGGCATAAACTTGATAAAGGAAGGTCTAACCCTTTGCAAAATCAGTGTTTAGTTTGAATTCCACATAGTACAGAAACATCACCATAAAGAGAGATTTAAGATGCTTTCTTTTTATGTCTTTTTGTTGATAATGTAAATAGAAGTTGTGTTACCCACTGAATGGTTGAGTATCCGTCGTTGGGGGACGTGGACGGGGGATCAATACTCTACCACTACATAGATACTCCACACTGCGGCCAAAACCCCCTTGAGGCGCCAAGCTCTTCTGTGTTGGAGATACGTCACGCACAAACCGGAAGTACACATTTGGATGTTGTTGTTGTTTACAAGTCAAAAATAAACACTTCAAAGTCCATCCCAAAGTCATGCAAGTACATATCTTCGATTCATAATCATTATATATGGCATTTGCTCTTATATATACAGAGGTATAAACAGTTTGGTTCAATTTGGGAAGCAAAATTCCTGAGTGGTCTGTGGCATAAAAGTCGGCACTTTGAAATGACAATTTCTCTACTGACAGTTTTGACACATCGAGAGGGGTTTGTAAATTGACTTCTACTGGTCCAATTTGAGTTCTGTTTTTTTTTAAAGTATCTACATTGCATGTAGAATGCAAATCTATCATTCACTAAGCTGTTGGATTAATATACGATTTAGACATAATCGTGGGAATCTGTGCATCTTAGACTTAGATTTCTATGCAAAACAGTGACAATGTATGAAACCTGCAGTGTCAATTTTCTCAAAGATAATGCATTAATAAATGATAATTAGCAAGAATGAATGATAACGGCATGTAATATTAATCATATTTGTTGCTTTCGGTCAGAAATATTTAATAATTTTCATGATTTAGGACAAGAAACTGTTCATCTTACATTTCAATAAAAAACAGTGACAATATATTAAACCTGCAGAGCACACAAAATGTCAATTTTCTCAAAGATAATGCAATCATAAATGATAATTAGCAAGAATGAATGATAACGGCATGTAATATTAATCATATTTGTTGCTTTCGGTCAGAAATATTTAATATTTTACATGATTTGGGACAAGAAACTGTTCATCTTACATTTCAATACAAAACAGTGAAAATATATTAAACATGCAGAGCACCCAAAATGTCAATTTTCTGAAAGATAATGCGATCATAAATAATAATTAGCAAGAATGAATGATAATGGCATATAATATTAATCATATTTGTTGCTTTCGGTCAGAACTATTTAATAATTTTCATGATTTTGGGCAAGAAACTGTTCATGTCAGATTTCTATGCAATACAGAGACAATATATGAAACCTGCAGAGCTCCCAAAATGTCAGTTTTCTCAAAGATAATGCAATCATAAATGAAAAGTGGCAAGAATAAATGATAATGGCATGTTATATTAATCATATTTGGTGCTTCAAGTTAGAAATATTTAATAATTTTCATGATTTGGGGCAAGAATCTTTTCATATGAGATTTTAATATAAAAAAGTAAGAATGTATGAAACCTGCAGGGCATTCACGAAGTCAGTTTTGTCAAAGACAATGCAATCATAATACTAATCACATTTGTTGGTTTCGGTCAGAAATATTTAATAATTTTCATGATTTGGAGCAAGAAACTGTTCATGTCAGATTTCAATACAAAACAATGACAATATATGAAATCTACAGAGCACCCAAAATGTCAGTTTTTTCAAAGATAATGCAATCATAAATGATAATTAGCAAGATTGAATGATAACAGCATGTAATATTTTTCATATTTGTTGGTTTCGGTCAGAAATGTTAAAATATTATCATGATGTGGGACAAGAAAATGTTCATCTTGCATTTTTGTGCAAAGCAGTGACATTGTTTGAAATCTGCAAGGCATCCAAGATATCAGTTATTTCAAAGATAATGCATTCAAAATTGATAATTAGCCAGAATGAATGATAACGGCATGTAATATTTATCATATTTGTTGGTTTCAGTCAGAAATATCTAATAATTTTCATGATTTGGGGCAAGAAACTTTTCATGTCAGATTTCTATGCAATACAGAGACAATATATGAAACCTGCAGAGCACTCAAAATGTCAGTTTTCTCAAAAATAATGCAATCATAAATGAAAATTGACAAGAATAAATCTGCAGGTTTCATATATTGTCACTGTTTTGTATTGAAATCTGACATGAACAGTTTCCTGTCCCAAATCATGAAAATTATTAAATATTTCTGACCGAAACCAACAAATGTGAATAATATTACTATCCGTTATCATTCATAGTTGATAAATATCATTTATGATTGCATTATCTTTGATAAAACTGACATTTTGGATGCCCTGTAGATTTCATACATTCTTACTATTTTGTATTGAAATGTAAGATGAACAGATTCTTGTCCCAAATCATGAAAATTATTAAATATTTCTGACCGAAACCAACAAATATGATTAATATTACATGCCGTTATCATTCAGTCTTGCTAATTATTATTTATGATTGCATTATCTTTGATAAAACTGACATTTTGGATGCCCTGTAGATTTCATATATTGTCACTGTTTTATATTGAAATGTAAGATGAACAGATTCTTGTCCCAAATCATGAAAATTATTAAATATTTCTGACCGAAACCAACAAATATGATTAATATTACATGCCGTTATCATTCAGTCTTGCTAATTATCATTTATGAATGCATTATCTTTGAGAAAACTGACATTTTGGGTGCTCTGCAGATATCATATATTGTCACTGTTTTGTATTGAAATTTAAGATGAACAGATTCTTGCCCCAAATCATGAAAATTATTAAATATTTCTGACCGAAACCAACCAATATGAATAATATTACATGCCGTTATCATCCATTTTTGCTAATTATCATTTATGATTGCATTATCTTTGAGAAAACTGATATCTTGGATGCCCTGCAGGTTTCATACATTCTTACTGTTTTGTATTGAAATCTGACATGAACAGTTTCCTGTCCCAAATCATGAAAATTATTAAATATTTCTGACCGAAAGCAACAAATATGAATAATATTACATGCCTTTATCATTCATTCTTGCTAATTATTATTTATGATTGCACTATCTTTGATAAAACTGACATTTTGGATGCCCTGTAGATTTCATATATTGTCACTGTTTTATATTGAAATGTAAGATGAACAGATTCTTGTCCCAAATCATGAAAATTATTAAATAATTCTGACCGAAACCAACAAATATGATTAATATTACATGCCGTTATCATTCATTCTTGCTAATTATTATTTATGATTGCACTATCTTTGATAAAACTGACATTTTGGATGTCCTGTAGATTTCATATATTGTCCCTGTTTTATATTGAAATGTAAGATGAACAGATTCTTGTCCCAAATCATGAAAATTATTAAATATTTCTGACCGAAACCAACAAATGTGAATAATATCACATGCCGTTATCATTCAGTCTTGCTAATTATCATTTATGAATGCATTATCTTTGAGAAAACTGACATTTTGGGTGCTCTGCAGGTTTCATATATTGTCACTGCTTTGCACAGAAATGCAAAATGAACAGTTTCTTGTCCCAAATCATGATAATATCTTAATCTTTCTGACCGAAACCAACAAATATGATTAATATTACATGCCTTTATCATTCATTCTTGCTAATTATCATTTTGGTTTGTAAATTTATTTTTTCTTTATGTTACAGCTGTCAAGATGTTGAACGATCATGACTATGCCAAACCAAACCTATCATCACTGAAGATCATCATTTTCAGAAAATGTTGTGTTTAGAAATGTTGAAAATAAAATGTTTCTTAAAAACGAATATTTGCGTGCATTCACTTATTTAATATCTATTTCATATTATCCAGAATACTTTCATTTATCATTTTATACTATTCACATTTCTTGGTATGTTTATCAGAAATATTTAATAACTTTCATTATTTTGAATATTCAGTTTTGACAAATTCCAAATTTGTTAAACCACCTATATTTGAAAGAAACAAAGAGTCTCTCTTTCCGTTTTGAGTATGAGACACAAAAGGGAAAGTCTTCAGTAATGGTAACAAAGGCAGTCTCTCCACTTTCAGTTTTGGTTTCCAAGAAGTCCAAACTGGAGGCTTGTCTCATCAGTGACCTGAGCTTGGCATCAGATGTGATGGTAATGTGTACCATTGCAGCTGTCTCCTTTGTGGTATATCCCATACTTGATAAACCAAGCAGCTCTCTAATGCCCTCAAAAATCTTAAATTCAAAATTTAAACATTAGATCATTAAAAACCAGTTCTGGTCAAAAGAGAATCGTTTTATATTTCTTCAATCAACATACCTCTACAGGTACATCCCTACTGAATTGCTTCAATGTAGACCCAATGCTACACTTCAAGAAGCCTTTGATCACCATTCCCCATCTCAGTAGCTCTCTCTGCACCATTGGTGATTGCTTAAACAAAATCTATAAAATTTATAAAATTTGTAAAACCCCCTTGAGGTCCCCCACAGTGCCACCTGGGGTGAAATATGTACATTTTCCTGAAACATCCAGCATCTCCTATTACTATTATATGACTGTCTTAGTGACAATTTGTCAACACAGCCTCAATATGTAGGTCACAAGTACAAGTGCCAGAGGTGAACAACATCGATTACAGAGCATGTGGAGAAGTTATACTTTATATCAATTATACTTTATATCACTTGTGGACATTATGACATCTGTTTTATCAATTTATCAACAAGGATTATACTGAGAATAAAAGGAAATGCCCTAATCACAGGTATGAGACCATGTTGTAGCCTGATTGATGGCCTGACGCTCGGGTCATTCTTCAGGGTCAGTTCTGATGCAGCGTGACGAAAATCACTTCCCAATCCCTTGATATGGATGGCAAGGGGAGATTCTGCACTAAAGAACTCCTGTAGTTCATTTTCTATCGAATTTATATGCCTTTGAACCACTTCTCCCACATAAACCCCATCCCAACCCCAGAATTCTGCATTGGCTTGGAACACTGAGTTGACAGTTGCCATTTTTTCAAGAATTTGAAAAAAACGGAAATAGTACTTATTAACCTCATACACAGAAGAGCACCGGACTGATGACGTCATTCGGCCACAGTGTGCTCTAATCTGCTCTACTCTACTGTACTGTACTGTACAACAAGCATAGCTCGCTAACTCGCTGGCTGTGAGTTCGGGCACGGATCCTAGCTACCCTATATACCCTCATGAAAGGTGAGACAGGCAATAAGGACTGCAGACACAGGATATACACTACACAATAGTTACCTTTATTCAGTGCTGTGATTCCTCCTTGTCTGGCTAGGCCGGCATGGCAATGAGCGAGGCATGTGAACTACCCAAATGCATGATACCTATGAGACCCTATCTATACACAAAACACCCAAGTCTATGCAGTCACGATACTGAGAGTCGTGGATCTTCTGTGGCAAGTGGTCGCTCTATCTCCGTCTGTTCATTTGCTCATCTCTAGACTCGAACTGAGGATCCAACGGATCTGTGGGGGCTTGCCTACGTGGCTTCCTCACGCGTCATCAGATGGACTCGTCTTGCCTGCGTATCCATCGTAGGCTCGTCCGCCTGCACGTGATCTCTCAGAGTGGTGGTTATGGCGACTCATCAACCATCAGTATCGTTCGTGATTGTCTATGAATGTCTATATATTTCCAAGAGTCTCTGGGTGTGTATTCTATATCCTACAGTTGTACAGATATTGATTATATTAATTCTGTATTATTTCCATTGATATATAATATGACATGTGTTTTAAACATACCATAGTTCTACCCACTGCCTAGTCTCTCTGTCAGATGTCTGTCCATCTGTATGTATCAGTTTAACCAGTTTCAAAATACCGACAATCCCATTAATCGGACATAATTCTGTACGACGGAAAGTGTCGGATGGATGAGGGTTGACTGTATATTAAATCAGGAATATTTTTCGTGTATTTCTTTCTGTCTTACATAGTTACGGACTATAGCTTGTACTCATTCATTCGGTTAAGAATATATTTCTATGGCTGAGGTCATTTTTTAATGGATGCTATGAACTAATGTAGATTGGTTTACTGAGATTAATCTGTAATTAAGAAGACATTAATCGGATTTAAGAATATCCAGAAGATTAGTGTATAATGGAACCTGAACTTATATGTTGTAAATGTAATAAACTTTGTGCGAATCTCCGTGTGAAAAGATTACATGAATGTATTTGTGCATAGGATGTTTGGAGGGAGCAAATTTTATCCTCATCTTCTGCGCAGAATTCTTCATTTATGAATAAGGATAAACCTTCTTTGAATACATGTGATCATACTTTTGACACTCAAACATTTCCACGCAAACAGAAAACATCTTATTTTGAAAATATTTCTGTAGATCATAACTATGCGGGTATATCTACATTGAAATCTCTCATTGATCATAATTATTCTTCTCTACCTACTTTGCATTGACCCGTTCAATCTAACTTACCTCAGTCATGAGAGTAGTATTGATTTTAGTAATCATAGGAGATGTAGGAAATGTGATCAAGTATTTATGTATCTAACAAATCTGTCTAAACACTAAAGGAGTTGTTTGAAAAATGTATTGTGTAGACAATGTGGGTTTATTTGTTCAAGTTAGTCCGAATTATGAGAACATAGGATGACTACACATAGAGTTCATTCACAAAATCAATTCCAGGTTAGACCATGGGAGAAAAAGAATACTAATCCACCAGCGAATAAATTCAAGTCTGCTTATGATATTCATGAAGAATATATTCTTGCAGAGAATTGGGAAGGTGGGGTTATTTCAATCTATAACACTCCACTCGACATAGTTTTTAACATAGATAGTATTATGACAGATATTATATCGATTTATGAGGATAGCCTTTTTGCGTTTAAAGCATTGGTGAAACCTGGAAAGTTGCAGGCAATTTTACAGTGGTTTAAGGTATCTGAAAACAATATATGATCTTAAAATTGACATACATACAGGCTATCTATCTGAAATCCACTAAAGAACATCTGCCCTGAGAATTATGATTTTTTGTGACCACCAAGTACTGCCAGGACTAAACAGGAAGTGTGTTGTGTGACCTTGACCTTTGAACTGTCAGGGGGCTCCGTAAGTCATAGGAGGTGTTGTTTACCAATTGTCAAAATTGGAGCAACACATTTTTGGCCATTTTTTCCCACTATTTAGAGAATGAATTGGAAGATAATACTTATCATGATGATAGTGTCTTTTCTTGGCTTTCTTTTGGTGGTAAATTTATTAAAAACGGATGAATATTTATGAAGTTATAAATGAAGAAATCATTATTTTTTATATTATATATGTTTGCAAAAAAAAGTTTTAAAAAATTCTATACAGCCCAGCTTTTAAGGTGGAATTCATGCAGCCTTTGATGTCTTCCCATTCAATGGTGTGAAAAACCCCAAATTTCATCAAAGAGGGTCATATCATAAATTTTACTGATACCAATTATCAGCATTCACAGTTTTGCCATTCAAAGTCATTGTGATTTAAGGCCAAACCAGTGATCAAAGGGTTTAATGTCACTTTTTCAATATCACGGCCTTCAAGTTAAGGGGGATTCCATGCAACCTTTGAGTCATGTCTTCCCTTTTTGACAGAAAGGTTTTCATATGCATAAGATACTTTTCAAATAAATAGTATACTTTTCCCATAAATGATATATCTTTCACAACCATAAGATATTTGTCACAACCATAAAATATTTTTCATGGCCATGAGTTATTTCATTGATTCAAATAATATTAAAATAATCTTATGTTGTTCTGAAGTATACTCCTGGCAATAAATTGATAAATTGTACAAAACATCTTCACCCTGTTTCCCAAGCTGGACAGGTGCACAACTGGTAACTCATTAGGTGTTTACACAAGATCACATACCAGCTAAACAAAGCTTGTTGACAACGTGTTCAATTGCTGGTGTAGGTTTTAGCAGACAACTGATCAACTTTCAAGTGCCACAGAAATTTGTTAACAGAGAATATTTTGGGTACTACTACATAAAAGCACTGTTTAGGGTATAAACATTCATGTTATGTAAAGAAAATGTGTCTGAAAGTCAGGTTTCACCAATGCTTTAAGATTAATCTCATTTTCGGTGTTATGCTGCGAAATATAGAGAATGGGGAGTATAGGTTTTTAAAACCATATTGGAATACTCATCTTTTTGATAATCCAAAAGTAATTTCAGTTAAAGAAGATTTGGTAAAGTTAAGGAAAAAATTAGAGAGTATGGATTTAATGGAATATTTAATGAGAACTAGACCGAATATGAAATCTAAACCGGTGATGGTAACTTATGCTCAGATGTGGGTGTTCAATACAAAATATGTTTCAGGCCATGAACCTATTGTTCTTCTTACATATATTTCGGGATGTAAACATATGATGTCTTTCGAGAGAAAATATGATATGTCAAGGAATTCTAAAACATTTACAGATAACTTAATATGTGCTTTCCATTGTTTAACTCAATGTTTTCACCCAGAATTATAAAAAGTTTGAAGATGTCACTTTGGAATATTTTGAAAAATGGAAAACATTTATTAAAAAAATGAAGGATAAAAGACTTATTTTTTCTGAGTTTTTAGGAGTTTCTGTACTGGAATTGTATTTGTTCGAAAGATATTTTGGAATGAATATTCATGCATTTAATAAAATGTCCATAGATAGTGTTATTCCAGTTTATAGATCAAGACAAGAATATTCGAAAGATATGTATGTGAATATATTTGACAAACATATGTCATTTATTTTAGATTTTCAGAGATACGCAAAGAAGTTTCAGTGTAGGAATTGTGATATGTTTCTAGACAAACCTTCAGTATTGTATAAACAGGAATCTGTGATGGTCAAGTGAAAAAGATATCCACCTCAGAATTTTATGAGTATAGTAAATCTATTTTTTGAACAGTTGGAAACCAATGGGATTATTGTTTAGGCTGAAGATCGCTTTTATCCTTGGTTTATCGTTTATGACTTCGAGTCAATTTTACGTAAAATTGTGAAGGTTATAAGTGAATCAACTGAGTAAGTGAATCAACTGAATCAGATGTAAACATTCCGGTTAGTGTAGGTGTATGTAGTAATGTTGAGGGGTATAGATCTCCAAAATGTCTTATGAATAGGGATTATGATGATATTGTAGATGTGTGGATAACATATATGGAAGAGTTTGCCTCTACCGTGCAAGGAAAAGCTCGTAGTAAATGGAAGGATGTTATAATTAAACAAATTAATACTTTGCTTGATGTTTGGAAATCCACAAATACAGATGATGATGATTATAATTCAGAACATAATGAATGCATGGAAACCAATGAAGGAGAGGAAATATCTCCATGTATGTTATCCGCGTTAAAGAAATCAAATGTTTACAATTGGTTTACCAGTCAATTAATGGAAGGGAAGTGGAATGTACAGTATAATAATTGGGAAGAAAGTGATGAAGACATTGATTGTATTGATCGTGATGTTTAGGAGAATACCATTTTTTATTCATTAAATAATTCTTGGGGAGATGAACATATTAAGAAAATGATGTATGAAAACTTATTATCAATTAAAAGAAAGTTTGAGAAATATATGAATCAGGTTCCCGTTATATAGGTTTTAATTCTAGTCGTTATGACATAGTTTTGTGTAAACCAAAATTCTGTCAGAGAATGAAATTACACGAAAGAAAAATTAAAGAATTGATAAAAAAAGTCTACCAAGTCTTCTATTATTCAATAAAAAGTATTTTTAGTACTCTCCCCCCTCCACCTTGGGTCTTTGTCTTAGAAAAGGGCGACTCCATTGAACTCAGATTTATGCTCTCATATTGAGGGGGCTAGACAAAATCGAGACATGTCCACCAAGTATGTCTAAGACCTCATTAGTCAATCAAAAATCTTATTAGCACTCTCCCCCCCCCCCCCCCCACCTCATACCAGTCAGTAGTTCAAATATACTGACTTTGTCGTGGGAAAAGGGCTACTCCATTGAACTCAGATTTATGCTTTCATATTGAGAGGGCTAGACATAATCTAGACATGTCCACCAAGTATGTCTAAGACCCCACTAGTCAATCAAAAGTCTTTTTAGTACTCCCCCCCCCACCTCATACCAGTCAGTAGGTCGAATAAATTGACTTCCTCAGAGCAAAAGGGCTACTCCATTGAACTCAGATTTATGCTCTCATATTGAGGAGGCTAGATATAATCTAGGCATGTCTACAAAGTATGTCTAAAGCCCCATTAGTCAATCAAAGGTCTTTAAGATCCTTTAAAAAGCATTTCTTAGTTATAAATGTATAAAAAAATTATTTATTACAAATAAAAAGGATATATACGATTTTGATGGTATATATCCTTTTATATCCTGTTTTGACCCATATCCTATAAGTGTGTATGGATATATACTTGGTGGCATACTTTGAAAAAAATGTCAACTATCAAATATCAAATGAACTTAATAGGGAATGTATTTTTCCACTGTAAATGTACCAATTCCCATAATGTCCAGTACTTTGGCTTTTTTCTCTTTGCTAGTAAGTAGCACTATTGAAAAGACCCATAATTACATACATATTTAACAAGAAAGTCTTTTTTAAAAAATAGAATTTGTATACAGTTTCCTTTTTGAACATGATATTTATATTTTCTCATCATTTTGAAGTTGCCGTAAATGTAGAGTACAGTGACTGGCAACTGTCTGAAACTGGCAGTTGAAACTCAGACATTTTTAACACAGTCAAACATATAGCATACCTTTCTTTTGTGCATAAAGTTATTAATTTTCATATATTCTACATGGCCACGGGCCGTGGCGCAGTTGGTTAGAGGGCCAGCTTATTAGCACCAGTTCCTCTGTGGTGATCCAAAGGTCGTGGGTTCGAACCCCGGCCGTGCCGAGATTAAACTCATGATTCAATTTTCCATATGAGCTGAGGCCCGTGCCTAAAGGGTTTACCCGTTGTCCTTGTAAATCTGTGACCGGGTGGGTTGTCATGTCAAGGACCTGCGACATGACAATTCAGTGAGGCAGCACTATATCTGCTACAAGTAGGTCTCATCACGAAATGACTGAAATAATGTTGAAAGTGATGTAAAATCCCAAACAAACAAACAAACAAATATATTCTACATTTGCAAAAAAATATTCAAATTCTATGTTTATTTATGCAGTTGAGGTGTCCGCCAGTCTGTGACACTGACAGGCAGGTTTGTGATCTGCAGGCCCCTCAGAAGTACATATCGCTCCAAAATTCTGTGTTATAGTACCCACCACTAATCAAAATTGAGCTGAATGTTGTGTCTCACATGTCATCTTGTAATTCCACTGTCTTTCAAAATGTTAAAAGTGTTTATTTGTTTTCACGGCACAAGTGATGTGCCGGAAGCCATGATGACTAAGGTAGTTAATATCACAGCTTGCCAGAGAGTGAAAGTCCCCAGCCCCTCTCTGTCTCAGTTTTATATATTAACTATTAACCATAAAAGGTTATTAACTATAAAAGTAATGATGGAAGTAGAAGTTGCCGTAAATGTAGACTACACTGACTGGAATATATTCTATGTTTGAAAAATTTCAATTCTATGTTTATTTATGCAGTTGAGATGTCCGCCAGTCTGGTCTGTGACACTGACAGCCAGGTCTGAGATCTGCAGGCCCCTCAGAAGAACATATAGCTCCAAAATTCTGTGTTATAATACCCACCACTAATTGCACTTGAGCTGAATGTTGTGTCTCACATGTCATCTTGTAATTCCACTGTCTTTCAAAATGTTAAATGTGTTTATTTGTTTTCATGCACAAGAGAAAGTCCCAACCACTCTCTTAGTATTAACCTATATAAAAGTAAGTGATATCACCCTGGCTGCCTGTGGTGGAGGTCGAGAGACATGTGTGACCTAATTCCCAAACCTAAACCCTGTATCTGCCCCCTGAAGTGTTGAAATTAAAAACTGCTATAAATTTGTCACATGTACACTGTCACTACACTGCAACCAGGGGCGGATCCAGGATTTTTTAAGCTGGGGGAGGGAGGGGGGCTCAAATGTGCTAAAGTAAGTGGCTCCAGTCCCATAAAGTAAGGGGCTCCAGTCCCATAAAGTAAGGGGCTCCAGTTCCCAAAAGCTCCCTAGCCACAGACCCCTCCTGGATCCGCCACTGGCGTGTGTAGCCTGCTGTGTGACGCAAAATAGTACACATTTTTTCTTGTCGCCTCCGTTCACTTTTAGTATACTAGGTCTCTCAGAACAGAGCCTTTCTTATAAGATAGACTTCATTCTTGGCCTTAAGCCCTGTATACAAAAAAAACATGAACGTGATCAGAGAGGAAGGGTGACGAGATTTGAAAAAAAAAAAAGTTGCTATATGAGGTATTGGCCGCGATAAAAGTCGCCACTGCTAAGAGTGTGTTCCGTCACCACATTGCCTGCCCTCTGGTGGAAGTGACGCTAAACTAATCTCCACTTCACTTTTTGAGAGATAGTTACAAAAGTGAGACAGTTATAACACAGATAGATAACTGAACAAGTGAGAGACAGCTGCATAAGTGAGATAACTTCAAAGTGAGAGATAGTTACAACAGTGAGAGATAGCTGCACAAGTGAGGGGTAGGTACAGCAGAGATATATAGCTGCACAAATGAGAAACAGCTGTATAAGTGAGAGATAGCTGCACATGTAAGAGACAGCTGCATCGGTGAGACAGCTGTACAAGGGAGAGACAGCTGCATAAGTGAGAGATAGTTACAACAGTGAGAAATAGCTGCACGAGTGAGGGGTATTTACAGCAGAGATAGATAGCTGCACAAATGAGAAACAGCTGCATAAGTGAGAGATAGCTGCACATGTAAGAGACAGCTGCATCGGTGAGACAGCTGTACAAGGGAGAGACAGCTGCATAAGTGAGATAATTACAACAGCGATAGACAGTTACAATAGATAGATAGTTGCACAAGTGAGAGACAGCTGCATAAGTGAGAGACAGCTGTATCAGTGAGAGATAGTTGTACAAGGGAGAGACAGCTGCATAGGTGAGAGCTAGTTTCAAAAGTGAGACAGTTATAACACAGATAGATAACTGAACAAGTGAGAGACAGCTGCATAAGTGAGATAACTTCAAAGTGAGAGATAGTTACAACAGTGAGAAATAGCTGCACAAGTGAGGGGTATTTACAGCAGAGATAGATAGCTGCACAAGTGAGAAACAGCTGCATAAGTGTGAGATAGCTGCACATGTAGGAGACAGCTGCATCAGTAGGAGGGCCCAAAGGCTGCTGCCCACTCGTGAGACACTGACTTCCCAGCTTAAATTTAGTGAAAACTTGGTTGTATGTAATCTCTCACAGGTGATTCAAACTTTGTTCAAATGTTTTCAAATTTGCTCATATTGATAACAAGACATGTTCTGAGATGTCTGTGAAGAAATTATAATGCTTACATTTTTTTCTCCAAAGATATGTGGCATTAAAGTTTGACAAATTTGCCCATTTATGCCCCCATCTTGCTGCCCGTGGTACCCAGGCCAGTCTCAACCCTGTTCTCCTCATTTCTTGATCGCCAAAATGCTATTGCTCTGATTGACCCCATTCCAAGTGCAGTGAAAACTAGAGTCTTGTGTCTATACAGGGGTGGGTTGTTGTAAGATTTATTTTAATTATTTTCATTATTAATTTTGCTGTAAATAGTTTGAGCCTGATTCTAACAAGGATTGGAAAGTCATATTTCTTGCAACAACCCACCATTTGAAAGCATTTTTTCTTGTTAATTGCATTAAAATTCGTTTTATGAAAAGAATGCACACCCCTGTTGGCGATTTTGCTTTGAAAACTTCATGCTGCCATCTGTTGCTTGAGGACCATCTCCATATTTGGGTGATGACTCAACACCAGCCCCTTGTAAAAATATGTTGAGGTAAATTGCTGACCTAATTACTGAATGAGGAGAGTCTCAATGGTCCAGACACGGGGAAGCAAAACAACACCACATGTGGAGTCTAGTTATCTGTTTTATGAAGATATTACAATATTTACCCCAATATGAGATAAATATTCATTGCTAAAGTAATTTGAACATGCTAAGCATTGACTGAAGAGGGGAATTATCAGTACAAAGATGAGAGAGGACCAGAGACTGACAGAGTGAGGTAAGTGTAACATTTTATTTTTAGAATTGTCACAAGTGCCTTCATTGGCTTGTGAAAGGATGCTATCTCTCACTATTGTGTCTATCTCTCAATTATGCAGCTGTTTCTCACTTGTACAGCTATCTCTCACTGATGCAGCTGTTTCTCCCTTGTACAGCTATCTCTCACTGATGCAGCTGTTTCTTTCTCACTGCTATAACTGTCTCTCACTGTTGTAACTATATATCTCACTTATGCAGCTGCCTCTCCTTTGTACAGCTATTTCTCACTGATGCAGCTGTCTAACATGTGCAGCTATCTCTCTTGTAACTGTCTCACTGTTTTAACTATCTCACTTATGAAGCTCTCTCTCTTGTACAGCTATTTCTCACTTGTACAGCTATTTCTCACTGACACAGCTATCTCTCTTTTAACTGTCTCACTGTTGTAACTATCTCTCACTTATGTAGCTGTCTCCCTTTTGCAACTATCTTTCACTTATGCAGCTGTCTCTCACTTGTGTAGCTATCACTTTCTGATATATCTCTCAGTGTGGTAACCATCTCTTACCTGCCACATATATGCAGCTAATTTACTCACTCTTATAACTGTCTCACAGTTGTAGCTATCTGTCAATTATACAACTGTCTCTCACTTGTGCAGCTGTCTCACACCTTTATAACCATTCAGTATGTTCAAAGGAGTGTTTTAGTCCCACAGTTGTGTCGCTGCCTCTTACTTTAAGCTGATTTTGATAAATTAGTATATTGAACATTAGACTTACATAATTTGTATAAATTTTTCAAAGTCATTTATTTTAATTGTATTTGATTTTTATTTTTTATTTTTATTTTGCAGATGCCAACAGTTCAATGACAGGTTAACAGTCCAGTAACAGGTACTCAACGAGGCTGTGTGGGATACTGACAGTACAGTATTACATGTTTGAACCACCGAAAATTTGGCAGTCTGATTTAACAAGCTTTAACATCCATTTGTTGGCAAATAATGTGACAGTTTAAATTTCAGTCATGAAATTCTCCAGTCATGTGCTTTCAGTTTAGGATTGCGAATGATATTATAAAAATATTTATTATATTTTTTAAAAGTAATGTGTTATTGTGTAATGCCAAAGCTAACTCACATAGAAACTACTAAGAGTAACCTTTTTAGTATGTCTATAAATTTTGTCCACTGTGTCAAAAAGCACAGTATGTTGTAAATATTGTAAATATTTCTCTTATGTAGTCATCTATAACTAGCTGTAAGCTAATGTTTCTTGTTCAAATAATCAATGGAAAATAAAATTAGTATAAGAATAGTATGCGACAAGCCATATATGAAATCAGAAATGTAAAATTCATTTGTGTCAAAGTTTTGAACTCTGATAAATATTTTCTGTTTTTTAATGGGTTAAACCCAAATGAATTTACAAAGATGCTTTTGTTGTCCTTTAATCACAATAAAAACATTTAAACTTGTAGATGAAGAAAGATCTTTTAATTGTGAAAATCAAAACATGTTATATCAAATGGAGGTAGAATTTTAATATTTTTTTCCAAGAATGTATTAATTATATGGATTGAGAAATGATCATGCATATTGATCTGTGACTTGAAATAGCTAATTTATGATATGCCTATAAATGATTATATGAGAAAATTGATTACATTTAAAATAAGACATAAAATTAAGGCAATATAACTTTGAATACAATTATTTGACATATAGTCAATTTTTTTGCAGGAAAAAATGTGATTTGTTGAGAAGTTTGTAGATTTTTACCAGACTCTTGATTTAAAATTTACTATATCACAAATTATTCAAATAGTAAAGCTCTTCTATTCTTTCATATCTATGTGGGCCTTTGTAATGTGATTCTTATAAAAAAAAGTTTATGTAATTATCATTATTAGTTATAAAGTTATGTCACTCTTTGTTAAATATTAGGCTATTTTTTCGGTTTTCTGGTACCGTTTTGTAAAAAAACTAAGTCCAAACACTTTTTTTCTGAAGTTTGAGGTTCAATTTTAACTGGAAATTGATTCAGGACTCTACTAATTTTAATGAAATGTCTTTATCTAGACCAGAAGCTTTAAATAAATGAAATAGAAGCCTTTTAACATAAGAATTCTGAATATTATACCCCTGAAAACTTGGCTATTTTGTTGATTTTACCCCCTGTATAAGCCGTCGTCCCAAAAAAAGCCCCTTTTTAGGGGTGAAAAATGGTCATAACTTGACAACCGTTACTCCAATTTTGGTAAATGAGACCTTGTTTCAATCGTCTTGTTAAGCTGCATAACATAGGCTATTAAAATCAATATTTCAGTGACTTTGAAAAAATCATGACTTCCCCTAGCATCAGTGAGATAGCTGTACAAGGGAGAGACTGCTGCATGAGTGAGAGATAATTACAACAGTGAGGGACAGTTATAGCAGTGAGAGACAGCTGCATAAGTAACAGATAGCCACAACAGAGAGAGACAGCATCCATTCCCAGCCGAAGGCACTTGTTTCCCTTAATGATAAAATTGGAACACTCCAACAAATTTGCAAAAATGTCTACAGTTCTGAGAATCCCCATTGGGGCCTCGAGGTTGCCTTTGGTCACATGATTCACTCTAACCAATGACAGGGGTCGTTATGGCGGCATTGGCATTGCGAAGACCGATGCACATTTGCTCACACAGCACAGTGTCTTGAAGCCAAAATACTGTAAAAATGGATTATTTCCGAAATAACTTGCATATAAACTTGTAATTTACATTTCATTAAGATCTTAAGATTCATTGTAACAGAGATCTCAGTCTTAGAATTGAAGAAATAAAGAGAATTTTGGATGTTTATAGTCGTCATATTTCGACCTCAACTTTTCAACAAAAAAAGAGAGGAAAAGCTAGCGCTCATCAAGAGATTGCAGATTTGCCAAAGAGAATAGAGGCTCCATTTCCAGTCTTATCCTCAATTGACGAGGTATGTAGCTTCCGTGCGTAATATAAGTCATTTTCTATGAACAATACACTGTGTTCCAAAATCAAATGTCGTTTTATTCAGTTTAAAAGGACTCCAGTAAAGTGAACGATAATATGGTTACATTGCATTTCAGACCAACGTGCTAGCAAAAAGGACTATCTATCACATGCATTAGAAGGCTCTGGCTTCATCGCATAACTATAAACTCCCATAATGAACTTAAATGTGTACAAAGAACTCCTTATAGAAAGGAAGGACGTTGACGTCCAGCACCGGTAACGGACGGAGAGGACATAAGCATCCCAACTTTGACCCAAGGCCTGTTATTGTTCTGACAAAATAATTATTTATGACATCCTTTTTAATGTCAATTATGACATAGGCCGATTGCGGGGTACCATATTGTTCTTTTTAATGATTAGATTTTAGAGAGTTTTTTGTGCACTTCCGATTGTAATTGTGCAGTTCCGGTGTGTTGTTTTCAATAGGCCCCCTGCCAGTCTCTCCGACCAATGATTAAATATAGTGGAGTTGTACAGATCTGGTTCCGGTAAAGTTGTACAGTTCCGGTGTGTACTTTTCAATGGGAAAAAAAAAACAACATGGAGACCGGCAATCGGCCTATGGGGCAGTATGGCGACCCGCAATCGGCCTATTCACCAGTGGCAGTGATGCAAGTTGTTACAATGTTCAGACAATGGAGTTATTATATAATTTACTTCATAGTCAAAACACTTGGCCTTGGGTCATGAACTTTTGACCCCATTTGTGTTTATTACATACCATACTTACTCGAATATAAGAAAAGGTTTTCGTACCCGAACCTTTAGTTAATGTTTGGGGGGTCGTCTTATACATGGGAGCAACCTGTGGATGGGGATTTATGCCAAAAAAATTACGGCACTACAAATTTCTCCATGTCCTTGACCTTAGCATCAAAACAAAGTGTTTTCATTACGAACTTTCATATTTTCGAAATAACGAATATCTGACGTAACAGATCGAATCCTTTGATGTCTTCCCATTCAGTGGTGTGAAAATAAGTAAAATTTCACTGATGGCAATTATCAGCGTTCACAGCATTTCGTCATTGTTTCCAGTTCACAGTTTTGCTTTTTGAAGGCATTTCGTCATCCATTTTTACAACTGCTTTGAGTCATGTCTTCCCTTCTTGACAGAAATGCTTTCACACCCATACTATATTTATAATACCTTTGTTTATCATTTAACCCCTAACGGACGGGAAGGCAGCAACGTCCACCACCGGCAACGGAACTGGAAGGACGTTGATGTCCCCATTGTTCTGGCTTGATGACGTCATTTGTAACATTCTGAAGGGCTGCAACTTGTTACAATGTAATCATGATAATGACGTCAGACTGACTGGATCATGAACTTTGACCCCAGCACTTCGTTAAACAAATTTAGTAACCATGGTTATAAATTTAGTACGTGGATACACTATTCCAGACAAAAATTGGTTAGTCCAGCCAATCACCAAAATTTAGATAACCAAGTCCCTTAGGGGTTAAAACGCAATTAAAGTCGGTCTGCTATATCACAGTGATTTACGGCCGACCGAGTGCTGTAAACGATAATAATTAAAAGCGATATAATTAATATCTTTGGCTTATAATACACAAATAAATATTCTACCACGTGTAGACAGTGGTCTGCCTTCATTAAATAAGTGAAAATTATCCACAAGTCAGAGAAAATGTGAGTTTAACAATGCTTAAATAGTTAAATATGTTTACGCAACACAAGATCACCATTTTCAAAGGCGGAAGTGACGGGAGAGGCTCTTGTTTTTGGCGTGGTTAACTCGCATTGAAATATTAATATATTGCGCAATAATGGATGGTTTTGTTCTGTTCTCGACCTGCAAAGCGTAATATTGGGTATATTCCTTTATTTATCATTTAAAAAGCATTTAAAATCGATCCGCTACATCCGATGTTCGTTATTTTGATATGCTTTGTTTTGACACTAAGGTCAAGGACGTGGAGAAATTCTCGACCTGCAAAGCATAATTTGTGATAACATTGGGTAAATACCTTTATTTATCTACACTATTTATTTACAGAAGTTGTAAAACTGAGACCAAATACAGAAGTTTATACATCTTGCCAATATTTCACATCTTGAGTAACTCAAATAACTATAACTGTAACTAGCTCTCATTTATGCAGCTTTCATACTCGTGTATAGGGCCACGGACCGTGGCGCAGAGTGCCAGCTTATTAGCACCAGTTCCACTGTGGTGATTCAAAGGACGGGGGTTCGATCACCGGCCATGCCGAATTCATGATACAATTTCACACATGAGCTGAGGCCCGTGCCAAAGGGTTAACCCGTTGTCCTTGTAAATCTGTTGTCATGTCAAGGACCTGCGACATGACAATTCAGTGAGACAGCACTATATCTGCTACAAGTAGGTCTCATCACAAAATGACTGAAATAATGTTGAAAGTGATGTAAAACCCCAAACAAACAAACAAATATACTCGTGTAGATAGCTAAGTAATGTTTGCTTTTTATCTGTGAAGGCCCCTTTGTGCAAAACCTAGCGGGACCTCCACTGGTTCAATAATTAGGTCAAATTCCTAATGGTTGAAAACAAAGCTCTAATACAGAAATATAGGCAATTTGTGGGTAATATTTCACATATGACATAATAAAAAATTGACCAAAAAAGTGAAAACTACTCTATTCCTAATATACATGTTGCTCAAATCATAAACTTCCAAAATAAAACTGAAGTGGAGACTGGTATAGCTTCCACCAGAGGGTAACATGATAACGCAATAGTGAGATTGCACGCTCTTATCAATGGTGAATTTTATTGCAGTCAATACCTCACATAGCAACTTTTGTTGTTGTTAAATCTTCTCACCCTTCCTCCCTCATCAGGCTTGTTGCATTTAGCATGTGATGCGTTTGCCAACTGGCACGTTCAACACAGAGTGACTTGTACTGTATTTAAAAACTGTAAGGGACAAGGCTTTCTGGGTTATTGTCCCTAAATCCCGGGGGGTACTTTCATAATTTTAACCTATGGAGGTGGGTTGGATGGAATTGAAAAATCCAGAACCTGATTTGGGGAAATATTCTATCTCCATTCAGTCCATTGGTACCCTGATTTAGGACTTACTTAAATTTTGATATTCTCATTTCGAGATGATGCAAAGTTAAAATGATACCCTGACTTTGGGGTGATGTAATAAGAAAATGATACCCTGTTTTTGGAGTTGTAAATTCAATACCCATAGACTGATTGCCGATTTCCATGTTGTTTTTTTTCCATTGAAAAGTACACACTGAAACTGTACAACTTTACTGGAACCAGAACTGTACAACTCCACTATATTTAATCATTGGTCGGACAGATTGGCAGGGGGTCTATTTAACATAACAAAAAGTCATACAAGTTTCATACTTTAACCATATTTTATAATTGTATATTTAATAGTAGCAGCACTCCCCCAGTAATGAAAAGCATGGTTTACCACCAAATATTTAATATCTGGTAGTCAGAAGCTCAGTGAGGATGATCGGCTGGAAGCAATTTCTCACAAATCATTTTTTGTCTTTTTTACCTCCTGGATTTGTAAACCAATGAACCATCGTCTGTTAATACCACTCAGAATATAGAAATGCACAATTTAATTAAATTATTATAATTGTATAAACAGATACTGTGCCCTTGTCAAGTGTCTTGTCTACATGGTGAGGCAGCTGTCAGTGGGTGGGACTTGGGGAAAATTAGGATTGAGATGTGTGTAAAAATGGTACAATTGTGGTACTATTCCAGTCCCTGTATGGACCCTCACAGGAATGACCTCCACAACAAGATTAAGACAAGCATCACAGCAAATGTTTAATACTTGATGCTTATGTAGTATTGATTACATCTATATAACTTCTATTTTATATGTGTGATAATTAAGTTTTTATCAAAATATATTTACAGGGATATTGCTGAAATGGACATGGAGGATGCAGAATATTCTGGGGAGGAGAATGTCACAGGTCCAGAGTCCCCAGAACCAGAAGCTATGGACCAGACAGTTGACACAGATGGGGAAGGCCCGTCAGACTTAGGGGGAACAGATAATAATGAAGTTATGGAAACAGGTTCAGTATCTGATTCAAGTCCAGAAGCCATGGTGCCTGGTTCTCCATATTCTGAACAGGGAGAAAGGCACTCTAATAGTGATGCCTCTGAGAGTGAGGAAAAAGAAGATGTTGTTGAAAGAACTGTCATGACTGAGGCAGCAACTCCACCAGGCTCTCCTGGTCAGTACTCCGAGGATGAAGGATCATCAGAAGGACCAATAACGCCTGGGGGAAGCCCAGGAAGACCTGATGATCAGGAGAAACAAGGTAGCACAACTGGTCCACAAACTCCAGCTGGATCACCATATCCAGAAGGAAAGCAGAGTCCTATTGGTTCCCCGGGTCCTCAGGAGCCTCAAAGTTTAGAGATTTCAAGCCCAGAAATGCCTGAGAGTCCAGAAGGATCACCTAACCAACAGGAGACATTTCAGAGTCCAACACGTGAAGATGAACCGCAGAGCCCAGCAGATTCTCCGAATCCAGATGAATTTCAGAGTCCAGTTGGATTTGCTGAACCCCACAGCCTAGTTGATGAACCAAGCTTAGATGAATTAGCAGAAAGAAAGGCAGAGTTGCAAGATGAACTCAATAGTCCACCAGGGCCAAATAGCTCCTTTGAGGAGACATTTCACACAGCAAACGAGCCTAGGACTCCCTTTCTGGATGAATCAGGGGACTTTGATGATCGTTGTGCAGATGATGACGCCAGAACCCCAACTGGCCGTGATGGTCATAGAGATCGCGAGGGTAGCCTATCATCACCTCTTGATTTTGTCTCCTCAGATGAGAGACCTATGAAAAATGAAGAGCATCCCTCTGACAACCAAGAACAGAAAATATTGAGTAAAGAGGAGGAAAACATTAAGAGTGAAGGGATTTCAAAGGAAAAGGAGGATTCAAGTTCCAGCTCAGAATCTGATAAAAAGTTGAGGCTTGCCAAAGACAAAATAGCTAAGGTAGACAATACAAATGGGGAAGCCCCTCAAAGACAGCATAGTCGTTCAAACAGTAAAGAGGCAGAAAAGAAAGTGAATGGGAAAATTGATGATAAATTGAATTTATCTCTTAGTAAAGGTTTGCATCATGATGACCATGGAGAATTGGATTATGATGAAGAGGTCCACGAAGAAGATGTAGAGAAAACAAAGGTAAGAAATACCAGTGATTGGTGAAGGCTAAAAAAGTAACCGAAACAACTGTTGTAATACCTCAACCCTTCTGCCATCATCTGGAGCCAAACACAATATCTTTCCCACCTTTCTATGTATTTTCTAATGAACTTTCCAAATGATTTTCTGTTGGTATAATTTGTGAATTCATCTTACGATGTCATGAGTAATGCTAGAAAAACATAATCTTCATTTCATATGTTATTTAAATTATATAATAGGTAAGGTAGTTTTCGACTTTCTTATGCAGTAGAATTATCCTTAAAAATAAGATTTAATTATTGGGGGATATGTTAGCAAATACAAGATTGTTTTATTTTTTGAGCTTGCAAAAATAATTATATTTATATTATATGGATAAGGCAGACAGTTGCACCCCTTGTAAATCCTCTGTGCATAAGGATCAGGGAAGTCCAACTTACCATTTTATAAACGTGGCATGCAATGATTTGGGGACAAATTTCAGACAGATTCTGCCTTCATAGAACAGGAATTGATGACAGACTGGCAGACTTCTTAGTCATCCAACAGATTGATAAAGATCTGCAGACATCTGTCCAAATTTTTATATTCCATGGCTGTTCAAAATCTTAAATTTGGATACCAACAAGGTGCTCAAGCAAACATTATCTGTTAATAAAAAGCACCCATTATTTTTTTAATGCTTTATCATAATTAAGCAAGACATTGGTTATTTTTGGCAAAGATATATAAGTCATGCATAGAGATTAAATATTCCTCGGTACTTTGAATTGTGATGATGAATGTTATTTAGGAACGAGAACATGAAGAGGGCGAAGAAATAGATGAGGACAAAAAGGAAGAATCTGAGGAAGACGAGGGAGAAATTAGTGTAAGTATTATACAGAATAGTGCAAATCAAATCCTATCAATCATATTATTTATCCTGTGTGCCCACAGACTTTGAGTGTGTCTAATTTTCACATACATTTTGCATAACAATAGCAGATTTTGAAGCAAATTTATAAATTATTTTAAGAGTGTTCATCTGGAAGGGTTTACCATAAGGAAAGTGTATTGAATTTCAAAGAAACCTTAACAATATTTTGGTGTGGAAGACATATTTACTCTGCTTCTCCCACTTAAAAGCCCACTAAACAGTCCAATATTTATGAATTTAATCTGGCCTCTCTCATTACATTTCTCATCTATCAAATTTGATTGGTTCACATATATTGAATGTGCTGATGTTTGTCAAATGGGTACATTGTAATAGCCGATTCAACTAGTGATTAGTTGTGATGTCTGGGATACAAAGTCATATTTTAGCACAAGAGGAAGATAAATTTCAACATGTATAAAATGTTTCAACAGATGAGTATACAAACATATGTTCAAAATTACATGGGCAACTCTTTTAATCGAGATCGGTTCCATATTAATATCTAAACCCTGGCCTTTGTCTCTAGATTGCACTAATTAAAACGTGACATGTTAATATTCATCACAGATTGAATATCAAGTTAATATAAAAATGAATTTAAAAAAATAATGGCGACTTTCTTATTCATTTATAATTGTGTGGATATTTCAGGAGGATGGTAGTGAAGAGGGTGAGATAAAGGAACCAGGGAATAACAAGAAACCTTATGTGAAGCCCTTGTGCCGATTTTTCAATCGTGGCCACTGCACCTGGGGCTCAAACTGCAGGTTTCTTCATCCAGGAGTAAATGACAAAGGTATATATATATATATATGTGTATTGTCTACCTGTCACTATAATCTAGGGAACTGGTATAGGTTGTTGTGCTGTTCTGCTGGGCTTGATGTATGGTTATAAATGAAAAAGCTGTGTGTATGGAGCTGATTGTTTGGCTCACGAAATAGTTGGCTCCTTCATGGTACATATTTGTAGTTAGTTGTGCTGACCAAACAAAGCCAGACAGAATCATACTGCTCAGATTCTTTGTACCAACTATCACACCTGCAAAGGCTACAATTGATTATACACCTGTTCCCTTTTTAAACATAGAAGTATTGCTTTATTTACTTTATTTATCACATATATTACCAACTTTTATTTGAGATTGTAGAATTATTGAGAAGTACTAAAGAGATCAGCACCAGCCATTTAATTTTGTTAAAGGGATTAAGTACCAATTTTGCAAAAAGAAAATGTTTAAAATCACATATTGGTGATAAATGTAATTGTCATTCATGTCTATTTTCTATTTCATTGATGCATCTCCATGTTTGCCTGTTAATTCTATTTTAACAAGACCCTAATCTACTGCCCCTTTATGAAAGCACACTTTTTTTCTTGGCATCATTTTATGTGGAGTGTTGTCATGATATCTGATTAACAGATAAGATTGTATGCTACATTGTATATGACATTGTAGAGGCTACAGTGTAGCATGCAATCTTATCTGCTAATCAATCTGAGAAAGTAATTAACTCCTAAAGGACTAGCCTCTCTAAATTTTGTTGATTGGCAGGACTAGCCAATTTTTTTCTGGACAAGTGTATCTACATACTAAATTTATAAAATTCATAACCATGGTTACTAAATTTTCTTAATGAAGTGCTGGGGTCAAAGTTCATGATCCAGTCAGTCTGACGTCATTATCCTGATTACATTGTAACAAGCTGCAGCCCTTCAGAATGTTACAAATGACGTCATTAAGCCAGAACAATGGGGACGTCAACGTCCCTCCCGTCCGTTACCGGTGGTGGACATTGCCGTCCATCCCGTCTGTTAGGGGTTAAGCTAACCAATAGTTGCCTCCAAAGTTAGAAATGCAGATTTCAGCTATTGGGTTGAATGTCAGACCAACTGAATAATCAGCTCAATAGACACTTCAGATTGAAAATTATCAAATATTGTAAAGAAACCAGTGTGTTGGTTTCCTTCTTATTTCCTGAATTTTATGAAATTTCAAAAATTTTCAACCTTTTAATATCAGAAATTATCTTCAAAAAAAGGCTTGCTATGGTAAGAAATTTCAATAGAACACTTATTTTACCAGCTCAAATAACCATGGTTAAATAGTGCTGTCCCATATTCTAATTATTGAGGCCAGTACAAGTTAACTGGAAAAATGTTTAAAAAGTTACCTTTTCTGCAGGAAATTATTCACTGATTGAGCGTCCAGGAATGCCAGGACAAAGAGTTCCAGGAGGGTCACAGGGATCAAGAGACCCGGGCTGGCAAGAGGTCAGAATATGTTGCTATTCACTTTATAAATATCTCAAGAAATTATTTTACTCATAGTTTATTTTTTTATTAAAAAAGATCCTTTTTAATGAGAACATAAAAAAGGCCATTGGTGTTATTCTGTGATTGGTAAAGCATTTGGCAAGAACTGGGTGTTGAATAATGAATAAATTATAACCATTTCTTTATTTTCAAATCGAAATCTGTATATGCCTTTCATCTTCAATAAAAAAAAATCTAAATTTGCAGTAAACACACAGCTGTTCTACTCCCTCCTGGTGATATAGCTCTTAGGGACAACAGTTATGACATTTGCAAAACACAGAATACAGAACATGGTAATATAGAACATACGTAACATATTACAAATGACATGGATTGATTTTGTTTCCAGCCAAGAGAAATTGAAGAAGCTCCATTACCACCGCCACCACCGGAAGAACCGGTGACAGAATCAGCATGGGAGCGAGGCCTGAGGCAAGCCAAGGAACTACGGAAGAAAGCAAGCCAGAGGAAAGAAACAGAGATCAACTTTGAGGAAAAACGTCTGAATATGTCTTTGGAGGAAGATAAGGATTACAACAAAGAGAATGACAGAAGTAGATATATTGCCAAGGATC
The DNA here is from genome assembly GCA_949316495.1 of Amphiduros pacificus. Taxonomy (NCBI): domain Eukaryota; kingdom Metazoa; phylum Annelida; class Polychaeta; order Phyllodocida; family Hesionidae; genus Amphiduros; species Amphiduros pacificus. The sequence continues at coordinate 47,467,385 of OX439001.1, read as the reverse complement.
CCTACTATGATAACTTGTAAGTTGTGCAGACTTAATTTGACTTTACATTTTTGTTGATATGTACAGAGGGTTGTCATGTACAAGCATCTTGGATGGGGACCATCCATGAATAGAAAGTGTGGTTTATTTATCAATCTCACCAACAAAGTACTCATGATTTTGTCATGTTCCCACAAAAAGGCAGTGTGATCTTGTGAAAAAAAAGAAAACCTTTTCAATCCCTAAAACCCAGCATAAAATTTACTTGAGAAAGTATTTCCACTATTGAGATGATTGAATGAGAAATTATCATTTTCACAGATATGATGAGGAGGATGAATATCACATGCAGAAAACCTTCTCACACCAGGACACATGGCAACAAGGCCATTATGAAAATTTTGAAGTGAGATGGACACGTGACTCTGGACCAGACTTCGGCTACAGACAGGCTGGGCCTCCTATTGCCAGAGATGTAAGTGTATTGTCCCTCCACAAAGAGTGTTAGGGATGGAAGATATTTGTAAACATTTCTGTTGTTTTCTCATGAATCCTGAGTAATGTTGATTTTCCATCATAGACAAAATTTAAATTTTGATGTGCAAATGGGCAAAAGTAAGGCATATTCTAATTTTAGGATCGTGACATAATGCGAGAAAGGCATCACAAACATAAGGAAAGAAGACACTCACCAGCAACAATGGACAGAAAGTAAGCGGATCACTTTTGATTTTATACTTCTTTCAGAAATAAAATCTATTCCATCAAACTAATAATTTGTTTTGAATTCCAGATATGAAAGGAGAAAAGAAAAGTTTGATGACAAATTTGAGCGTCCACCTCCAGGATCTCGCATAGAGAAACCTCCAGAGAGTGTAATTGATAGAGCCCCAGGCGGTGCAAGACGTGGAGATGAGTGGACAGATCCCTGGAGAAGATCCAAGTCTCCAAAACGCAGAAGAGAGTCACATTCAAGGTCAAGGTCAAGGGGTCGTCGTCGTCGCCGTTCATCATCTCGGGGCAGCTCATCATCCTATTCATCTTCAAGGTAATTTCTTAACATTTACAGAAAGTAAAGTATTCAAAGTATAATTAGATATTTGAGAATATTTCATAATGACTTGTTCCAGTATAATGTATGCAATATGATTATTTTCAGCTCATTTTCATCCCGATCACGTTCTCGATCTCGCTCTTCTTCTTACTCATCGTACTCAAGTCGCTCCTCCTACAGCCGGTCTTCATCATACAGCTCAAAGTCACGGTCAAGGTCACCACGGCCCAAAAAGCAAGGAATGCCACCTGGCATGAAAGGAGAAAAGAGAACTGTTCATATTCCACCAGTAAAACCAGGGTAAGTCCATAAATTGAAAGGGAAAGTATGCAAACATTGGCTGGCTTGCTCACAGGATGTTACTCCATTCAAAAGTTATAATTGTTTAAAATGCTTTCAAAAATCAATACTTCACTGAACATGTATTGTGAAATTTCTATTTACAAATAGGGAGCCCCCAAAGAGTGCAGTGGCCATGCGAGGGAATCAACAACGAAGTCCAGATAAGAAGAGGCCTCCTGCCGGGGCCCCTATGGGGGGACCTGGCAGCTTACCACCAAACAGACAGCCAATGGGTGGAATTCCACCTCCAGGCAAAGGACCCCTACTTACCAGCAAAGGATCTCAGCCACCAGGCAGGGGTCCATCAGCAGGGAAAGGTCCTTTGCCTGCTGGAAAAGGGTTGTTATCTGGAAAAGGAGGTCCACCAGCTAAGGGGCCTCAGGCAATAGGAAAAGGAGTTCCTCCAATTGGTAAAGGGCCGCCAACTGTAAAGGGAGTTGCCCCTTCAGGAAAGGGAGCCCCACTCCCCTCTAAAGGGGCACAACCTTCTGGAAAAGGTGCATTGCCTCCTGGAAAAGGAGCTCCAGTGCCTGGTAAAAATGTGCCACCTCCAGGGAAGGGAGCGGCACCAGCCAATAAGGGAGCCCCATCAGGCCCTCCTGTCAGACCTCCCCCCGGGAGAGGACTTCCGCAGACTTTAGAGACCAGAGGAAGGAAACCTAAAAATTTGAGGTAAGTTCATCCATACAGGCATCAGTTGTATCCTCACTCTAAGTTCCATCATTTATCTTGTCTCTGGAATATTAAGTAATAACCATGCCAGCGACCAAACTAACAACATATTGCAAACATCCATGTCACTGGAATATTAAGTAATATCCATGCCAGCGACCAAACTAACAACATATTGCAAACATCCATGTCACTGGAATATTAAGTAATAACCATGCCAGCGACCAAACTAACAACATATTGCAAACATCCATGTCACTGGAATATTAAGTAATAACCATGCCAGTGACCAAACTAACAACATATTGCAAACATCCATGTCACTGGAATATTAAGTAATAACCATGCCAGTGACCAAACTAACAACATATTGCAAACATCCATGTCACTGGAATATTAAGTAATAACCATGCCAGCGACCAAACTAACAACATATTGCAAACATCCATGTCACTGGAATATTAAGTAATATCCATGCCAGCGACCAAACTAACAACATATTGCAAACATCCATGTCACTGGAATATTAAGTAATAACCATGCCAGTGACCAAACTAACAACATATTGCAAACATCCATGTCACTGGAATATTAAGTAATAACCATGCCAGTGACCAAACTAACAACATATTGCAAACATCCATGTCACTGGAATATTAAGTAATAACCATGCCAGTGACCAAACTAACAACATATTGCAAACATCCATGTCACTGGAATATTAAGTAATAACCATGCCAGCGACCAAACTAACAACATATTGCAAACATCCATGTCACTGGAATATTAAGTAATAACCAGGCCAGCGACCAAACTAACAACATATTGCAAACATCCATGTCACTGGAATATTAAGTAATAACCATGCCAGTGACCAAACATGCCTAAGCAGGGTGCGGCTTGGTTTCATGTTTTTATGTTCCTTCAATTTATTTTAAATGCACTTTTAAATATTATGACCCAAAACTTAACTTTTTTCTGTGTAGTCTTTGTCATCATCGCTTGTGTCATATTTGGATACAATACTTCGCATAATTTTTAACTATTCTCTGCCTTTAAGAAACACAGGTCATGTAACAATTGGTTACAGTGAAAGCTTATTAGTATAAGTTCCTCTACGATAATCCAAAACTATTGGTTCAGTTTCTTGCTGTGCAGTTATTGATTTCAAATTAGAATAAATCTTATGAGCTAAGGAAGGGTAAACCTGTTGTTTATGTAATTTTATGACTGGGTGAGTTGTCATGTCAAAGACCAGTGACATTACTATTCAGTGTGGCAGCACCTTATCTACTACAAGCAGGTCCCATCATGATGTAACTTAAATAAGGCTGAAAGTGACATAAAAACCTCTCCACGTGCAAAGCTTGGTAAATACCAGGAAATGTAAAGAAGCAAGGCTCTCTGTCCTTTGGTCTATATTTTTAATACTGAGGGGTAATGCTTTAAACATAATATATATTAATTATAAGTGCATTTTGTGTTACAGAAGTAGAAAGCGTTCTCCGTCGGGCAGTTCAAGTGGGAGCAGTAGGTCAAGATCTCGCAGTTTCTCGTCGTCTTCGTCTTCTCGTTCTCGTTCACGCAGTGCTAGTGTCTCCAGTGTATCTTCAATTTCCTCTAGTTCCTCTAGCTCTTCCAGTGGATCAGCAGATTCTGAACATCTGTATCGGAACATAGCAAGTGGCCGGGCCAGCTCTCCAGAATCTTCTGAAAAACCACCACGTGTGAAAAAAATCAAAGGCAAAGGTAAGATATTTGGAACAAAATGATTTTTGACGCAGTCAAAAAGTACTTATCTTGTTGGCATTAGATTGAAACAGTTGGTCATGGTCAAACAGGTATCATTTTCATTATATCTGTCTTGTATGAAATGAAAAGTGGATGTAACGGTCATTGAAAATTGTTTTAAAAATATAGACTTGTTTGAAATCATATCATATCTATGTGTTTCCCTTGGCCAAAAGGCATTGGCAAATATTACATATCTGGAAATGTGGTCACCAGTCTGCCAGTAATACATGGGAAAATGTGAACTTCTACCAAGATAGCGTTAGGTAGCTGTTTTTTCAATGCATTTAAGGCAAATCCATATGCATTACCTGTCCGTGTGAAACACTTAAAAATATAGTGTAATACTTTTTAATTCAGCTCGACCTACTGAGAGTCCAAAAGCGACACGGGAAGCTTTCCGGAACAAGGAACGGTTAAGGAGACAGAGTGAGATAGACCAGGTTAAACCAAGTAGGGTAGAGAAACGTGCTCCAGCACCACCACCAGGGGTCAGACCTAGGATGGAAGTGCCTGACATGAGGATGAGGTCATCAGCAGTGAGAGCACAACCTTCCTTACCTAGCCAGCCCAAAGTTCTCAAACAAGATCCACTTAAAGTTTCCGGACAGAAATCAAACATCAAACTTACTCTCATAAGCAAGGTAAGTTATGTATCTTAATGTTTAAAAGACACTGGTAGGTAATTTCTGGAAATCACTTGATATAAAACTACTGACCTAAGAGTTGAATTATTATTGGCAGACTTTCCGACTTAAAAATAACCATTGTACATATGTGCAATATAAAGTGAAAATATGTCCTGTACTTATTCACTTCGGTACTGTTGGTTCTCAAAGAACCTCTGGTTGAACAGTATCATGAAAAGAAAAGTGAGGTATTGTTGTTTGTTTTTACAGTCTGGAGATAAAGGTGCAGGAGCAAACAGGGCTGCAGGGCCTAATGCTAATAGCAACAGAAAGCGCCCAGCACCAGAACTTACCAGTCCTCCCTCGAGTAAAAGGCCAGCTAAACCTATACCAGGTCAGTAAACTTTCTGTTTATTATATATATATGCATATCATACAAAAAATATATAAAATGGTTTTTTTTAAAGCAACCGCTTAAACTATATGAAAAGCCTCTTAGCCACACCCCATGATAAGTTTAATGTTATATATTTTAATGATACAATTAAGGGTCTGTTTCATCGGTTTTATTGAGTAAAAGTATGTTCATTCATACCTAAACGGGATGTTGCTGCCAGTGACCAAACCAATTTCGGAGATAATCAGTTGGGATATTTGAACTAGATTTATTAAATAAAATCTTCATATTGCAGAGCCTAAGCCAGCAGCCAAACCACTACCAAGTAAACCGGACAGACCAACCAAACCTGTGGTTGCTAAAGCAAGGCCAGAGCCTGCCAAGGCACCAGTCACTATTGCAAAGAAGGTCGAACCAACACCGCCTCCTAAGCCTATACCTAAACCTGCTCCTCCTGCACCTGCACCTGCCAAGAAGAAGTCCACCTCATCTCGACGAGAGGAGCTTCTCAAACAACTTAAAGCAGTGGAAGATGCTATAGCCAGGAAGAGAGCAAAGATGCAATAATCACTAACTTCTTAGGAATTTTCTTAGTCTCTATTTGTGCAAATGGATGTTACTAGGGGTTCTTGGATATTTATGAAATAATTTAAAGTGAATCATGAGTGTATGTTTGTTACTGGTAGAGTGCATGGTTGATTTGGTAGGATGTCTATGGAGTTTCCAAAATTATGTGATTTTAGGATCACCCAGAAGATGTTAATAGGTTGTAGCTAATTCCTGAATCACAACTACCAGTTCAAGTTATCTGATTAAGCAGATCTTCTGGATGCTTCAGCAGGAAATCAAATTTTAAAAATTACATATGTTTCAGCAAAATATATCTTCTGTAATTTACGAAAAGGCTTATTTCTGTTGAGGGAACGAAATGTTACATCATATGGTTAAATGAACCATTATTTATTTGTTCACGGAATGTGCGTAAAGTGAATTAAGATAAAAGATAGATGAAAGAAGCTTTGTTTTGGACATTTGACAGGACTATCCATTATTTCCAAATGAGTTATTAAAAAAGTAGAATGAGAAATATATTCTACTGTGACTAATGCATACACACACATTATGATGATTGTGAAAAGGAAAGCATAACTGGAGTGTGAGAGAAGATGCCATGATGTATGCATTTTGGGAGAGTGTATATTTAATGAATATGTGAAAGTAGACAACAATTGATTTAATTGTAATGAATGGCAGTGGTCTTAAGTTTATGTGGAGATATTGGATTAGGCAGGGAAGATTATATATTTTGGGAATACAGTATTTTTCTGGAAATTTCAGAGGCCCTCTTGAAATGAAAATTTAGTCAGATAGGCATGATGAAAAAAAGATTTGATAAACAGCTTTTGCAGTGAATGTCAACCATTAATATGTTCTAAAGAAATATAAAAATATTAAACAAGTACGTAAATGGAGAAGTACATAAATGGAGAATATTGAGCTTTATAAAACTATAAGTACTAAATACTCTGTACAACAAAACTGAGATAATAGGCAAAATTCTCATTGGCTCAAAACATTATTTCCTTTGGACTTATTGTTTAGCAAAATTTAATGAGACAAATGGTTCTAAACACTTCCTTGATGAGTAAAAATAGTTGTCTTAGATAAAAGTTACCTGTGTCAGTGTTACCTAAAGTAATTTAACAAAGTACTGGTACACTTTTATTTGTAACAAAAACTCACCTTCATATGCAAATTCTCTTATTTGTGACCTTAACATGAACTGTAAATGATAAACGAACTGACATCGATTTGAAACTGATTATGTCATAATGAAAAATATATATATATTGAAAATTGATGCATTAGAGTTTCTTTCTGCCAGAGAAGGTAAATAAATGAAACCAAATGATACCATAATTCATCAACATATTTATGAATATTATTTGAGGTTTATCTTTTTTGGTTGCTTAATTTGACTTATTTTGATTTAATTTGCATTATTATATAAACATGACTGTCTGAAATTGTGGATGTGGAGTTGTATTGTATTGAAGTGTAAAAATTAGGGGGGGGGGGGGAGTAATGTGTTTTATTATTAAAATTTACACTAGGGACATAACACCTGAGAATTTGCATTCAATGGAAAAATTGCTGACTGTTTTTGGGAGAAAATATTGTGGGTTGGTAAGTAAAAATCAATGTTGAAATATGTAGTAGGGAGTGAATGTTAAATGAATCCTATTGTAGCAGTCTGTCAAGCTCTGTTTACATACTGGTATGCATATGCACTTTGAAATTCCTGAAAATGTGTTGTACATAACAAGTCCAGGATGTTTTCACTGACTGTATCTTATCTTTACAAAAAGACAGATTTTTATTGAAACAAAACAAAAATAGTTGTAGATCAACATTTTGAAATTTAGGATTTCAATACCTGCCATATTTTAAATAGCTCTGTTCACTCAGATTTTAAACTTGCTATTTTCATATACATTTTGTGTGTGCACATATTTATGACCAAAAATTCACATGAAAAATGGAAATGTTTTACCAGGGCATTTAATAATTTACTGAGAAAAATAATGTGCACACCTAAGCATCACTGCAGTGGTGAATGGGGCATCCCAAATAATGAAAGCTTAGTCAATTTCCAAAAGCATTTTTTAATTAGATTAGACGATTAAGTCAGTGATTAATAGATATGAGGTCATTTAAGTTTATATATGGCATAGCCCACTAACAAACGCAATGCTGAAACATGTTGTGGGATATCAATTTATCACTCAGTATTTTTATTTTATCTTGATAAATATTTCATAAACAGTCTGAAAGCTTGTAAATTAAGTTTTATCTTGTTTAATTGACAGGTATTGCAAAGTTTGGCATGTATTTGGCATTGCACTTGGTACTGTCTCACTCAGCTCCCATGGCATATCTTTCTAAAGCCTCTTTGTAACGCTTAAATGGATTGTGATTTCTTTTATTTTCAAAGTGATGCAGTACAGAGTTTTATTGTTTTTTTGTTTGTTTTTTTTTAATCGGACATTAAAAACATGTGAAGTACTTGTAGATATTAAGAATGTAAATATTAAAGATGCAATGTTTGGAATACTTATTATTGTTGTGTTGTTCATTGAGTTTGATCTCATTCTTGGATAAAATTTGCTAAGGGTTGGGAGGGTGTGAATACAAGAGAAATACAGTGGAAATCATTCTGCTATAGTAAAATGATTTGATACCAATTATTTTGTTTGATATTTAAGGTCTATAATCCACAATGAAAAACTGGGACAGACTTATGTTTTTTTGGCTTAAGTGTGTTCAAAGTAATGTTATTTGTTAATTTAGCACAGAAAAAGTAAACTTTACCAGCTAGTCTTAATTTGTTATTATTGCCTTTCCAAACTCGTACGTCATACGCCGTCGGCCACTAGGTGTCGCCACACGTTTCGGTGAGTCAAATATTAACAGTACTGAGAAGCACTCACTGATTTCCCATTTATTTCGACTAGAATCCACAAAATTGAACAAACTTTTTTTTCATCTGTATTAAAATTCCACTAGGAATCTAAATATGTTGGTTATGTATTGCCCTGTACAATATTTGTTATCGTAAATGATTGTTAATCGGGACGGAGCTGTCAGGAAGACATGACAACTGAGAGCCTCGGAGCAACAATTTTAGATGACACAAAGGCTACAAACAATTCCCCTTCAAAGCTTGAGCTGGGAAACAATGACAAAAAAAGTCTTTGATCATAAAATTCAAATGATTTTGGATGACAATAGTGTGAAAGCATATGGTTGCCTGACAGAAGTGACATGAACAACTCGTCACCTTGGCTTGGTGTGACTGCCTCACTATGCATCAAAGACACTTAAGTTTTGTTTATCTCGACGTCATTTCTCCCAAAGGTTGTCTACTATCTTCCTATTATCTCACTGATTTCAAAACTGTTTTCGGTTTTCTGATAAATGGTATAGTTTTTAAGATATCTTCAAAATAGTGATTTCTTGTTATCAGCTGTCAGTTACAGACCCACACGAAATTCGTAGCGCCACCTATGTGCGAGTGATAATTGGGGATTTTCGGGAAGGAGAATTAGTCTCGACTCAGTTTTTGCAGGTGGCGACTTATATCACCTATCTGGGCTTTGCCGATGGGTGATTGGAGAAAACTACTTATCAATTGAAGAAAGTTGCATAATATCCAGTCTGAATTCAGTTAGAGTTAGAGTTTATATACTGTGCTAGCAGGATATTGCATAATTATGACATTATATTAACATTTTAACAACATATGACAGAGAAGACCACCTGCCTCTGTTATCGTTTGGTTTGTCCGCCATGTGTGCTGAATGGGAAATACCCCCCACTGGCGTCATAGCCTCACTCTCATCCTGGAATCCCCCAGAGCCGAAGGCAGTTACGTAAATATACGAGACCACCCGAAGTTCTCTCCAGATGCTTCAAACTGATTGTGGATTATAGACCTTAACTTGAAAATGAGTTTTCCAAAAATTACACCAACAATATTTAGGAAAGTGGCTCCATAATGATGAAAAGTTTCAGGCAGTTTAATTACAAAATAATTTAAATGCAATAAATAATTGAAGAAAACAGTATGTTTTTAAAAACAAGTCAGATAAAATAGTAGACCAACATTGATGATTGAGTTTTTTTCGGACTCAATTTTGCAAAGATTGAGCTTGAAGCTGTTCAGCTTTTAGCCACTCTGTCCACCAGAGGCACACGCAAACTTTTATATGATGGGTTAGACACTTATGAAAGGCCATCCCGGGCTAACTTGCCAGACCCAATCGTGCGTCTTTGCAGATCACTTGCGATATACGAATGATGATGTTTTACTAACCTCTTCTTGAGAATACAGCTTTATATGACAAGGATTCGTATTCTTTGTGAAATGTAGATGTGTTTTTAAAAAAAGAGAGTCAAATTTGGTCTATTACAAGCAATGTGAGGCGGACAGGTAGTGAGGCGGACAGGTCGTGAGGCGGGACGTCTGAGGCGGAACGCCGTGAGTCGGAACGTCCAGCACCCATCCCTGTCATTGAACAACCAATAAGAGCACAATAACTAATAACTGTCCCAAACCACGTCGCCCTCTGGTGGAGTTTGGCTTTCAGTAATAGGGAGAGCGCCATCTGTTGTTGAATACATCAACCAGCACTTGCGTACGCACATTTGCCAGGAGACGAATGTAAACAATATGGCGACTGTAGATGATCGAGCTCCACTTCTCGCAGAAGAAGGAGGCGTCAGACAACGCTCGGGGGCGTCACAAACCGATGCCACGAGTCACAAAAGATGGAAACCTCCTGCAGATTCTAATTGGGACCCAAATTTACCTTATGGTGGAAAGGTGTACCTTGCCAGACGAAAAAAACCAGATCCTTTGCACATTCGAGTGTTGGAGGTGAGTGTTGCCTGCTATTGGCCGCATTGATATCTACGTGTATAATTGCCAAAGATAATTGGCATCTCACCAATGACAATGTGTAAGACGGTATCAATTGAATACGAATACAGACGCACCAGTGACATAAATTGGATGGGCAGTGCATGGTATTTCTAAAATCAAAGGATTTCAAGTCTATTTTGACGATATGGCTTTGGGTATCGTCTCCACGTACCCAACTACTGCAGTACACTCTGACTGGATCATTCCTGATTAATGCCATTAATTTAACCCCTAAGGGACTAGGCTAACTAAATTTTGTTGATTGGCTGGACTAACCAGTTTTTTTCAAGACTAGTGTATCTACACACTTAATTGATAAAATATATAACCATGGTTATTCATTATGCTCAATTAAGTGCTGGGGTCAAAAGTTGGTGATGCAGTCAGTCTGACGTCATTATCATGATTACATTGTAACAAAGTTGCAGCCCAAGGAAATGTTACAAAACGACGTCATTGAGCCGTCAACTTCCCTCCAGTCCATTACCGGTGGTGGACGTTGCCGTCCTTCCCGTCCGTTAGGGGTTAATGGCTTTATTAATGCTGAACTGCTTGTGTTATGTGTTGACTACACACTTAATTGATAAAATATATAACCATGGTTATTCATTATGCTCAATTAAGTGCTGGGGTCAAAAGTTGGTGATGCAGTCAGTCTGACGTCATTATCATGATTACATTGTAACAAAGTTGCAGCCCAAGGAAATGTTACAAAACGACGTCATTGAGCCGTCAACTTCCCTCCAGTCCATTACCGGTGGTGGACGTTGCCGTCCTTCCCGTCCGTTAGGGGTTAATGGCTTTATTAATGCTGAACTGCTTGTGTTATGTGTGGTTGAGTTAATCCCATATCCACCAATCAGAAAATGGATTTAAAACCTTCTCTTTTCAAATATATCATCACTGCATTCAGATATGCCCATTATATCAGTTCTGACTCAGCAGAGATATTTAAACATGTCTCTGGACTCAGGAACACAATCTCTGACAAGAGGTTTAACAAAGTCATGGCGCTTTCAATTCATTATACATGTTATATACAGTGATGAAAGTCTTAAGGGAATAACCTGAATCCTGTTTTTTTTTCTTCAAATGTGAATTTTTAAGGGTTTCAGTTTTTTCCTGAATGCTGATTTTCATCACTGTATATAAGCTGCATAGCTTGTCAAAAAAGAAAAAAAGAAAGTCTTTGTTACTTCATGATCTCAGATTTGCTTTGCGACTGTTTACAAGTTTGCATATCTGTGTAATGAGATACAAATTGAGTCGCCAAGTCTTATGTCGACAGAAAAAGTGAAGAAAGGGCACTGCAGGATACACAGGGAAAGATTAAATGGGAAAGATTGTAGCATATATAACCCCTAACAGACTAGTCTATATAAATTTTGTTGATTGACTGGACTAACCAATTGTTTTCCTGGCTAGTGTATTTACATACTAAATCAATAAAATTAATAACCATGGCTATTCAGTATGCTCAACAAAGTACTGGGATCAAAAGTTCATAATCCAAGCTATCTGATGTCATTGTCATGATTACATTGTAACAAGTTGCAGCCCTTCAGAATGTTAGAAATGATGTCATTAAACCAGAACAGTTACCTTTGTTGCCATCCTTCCTGTCCATTAGGGGTTTTAAAAGTCTGCGAAATTTAATTGCCAGAGGTCAATTTTAATCAGTTTAAAAACTAATTTGGCACACATGCATTTGTTTACGTGAAGAAAAGTAGGATTTTCATGTAAACTTGGCTGATGACGTCAGGAGTAGATGTAAGAATATCCCAGTCAGCGATTTATCTTGGAAAGTGTATCAATAATAAAATACATCAATTTGTAACCAAATCTTTATGTATACTATTTATCCCAAATTCAAGTGGATCAGTCTAATCAGGAGTGACATCAACCATCTTAAGCTCCACAAGGGGGCGGTGCTTCTGACGTCACATGACATTTCCCTTTTTCTGTAGCCATGACATCATTATTTGACACATTTCTAAATACCAACTTGAGTTGGTATTTAGAAAGCTGAAGAAAGGACATTACAGATAACACAAGGGTCTGTATTTCGAGCTTTTATAACTGGTAAATGTGATGACACAGTAAGTAAGTATAACAGTCAATTGCCAGAAGTTGGGCTTGATAAGGTTGGAACAGATTTTGGACAAAAGGATCTGTATACAATGAGAAAAATATTTTGACATTGAATATGGGAATAGTCATCACAATTTCTCAGGTGCTGATTTCATTTTTTGACATAATCTGGAGTTTTGACAAGACTGACATCAGATTCAGTCCTTCATTCACCACTGGCCATAGTCATTCTCACAATGGCTCAGACCATGATTTGGGTCAGTGACCAGATTTTAGGCAAGTGGGCCATTTTATCTATTAGTTTTATGTGGCTTATTTCATACTTGATATGAAAAAAACATGTTGCTATTTACCAGTCTTGAAACCTATTTTTAAAACTCAACCATAGTTTATTCTGAATATATAGTTGCAATAGCAGTTTTTTTAGTTTTGGGACAATTTTTTGTCAGTATGGTCAGACTTGCATTTACTACCACCAAAAAGTACAAAGGTAGGCATGAAGGACAAATTATCCTGCGTAATCTGATTCCAGCCTATCCAGAATCTCAAAGGAATGCATAGCATATTTTGATACTGATTTTTTATATCTATTGTCTAGATATTTTTAATGTCATTTCTAGTTAGATCATATTTACAATAAATATATTAAATAAACCACTCTCATATCTGCATTATTAAGAATGAATTCTGACCAATCCAATCAATTTTGGTCAGTCTGTGATATCATATACAGTGTATACCATTTCCTTGACCCTGCAAATGAGTGTTGTGGGGGCGTGTTTGAGTGTGAGGATTCTGGGAAAGGTGATGTGGCATTACACGTCACATGGGAAGACGGTTATGGCTGCCAGCAAGGAAGCGAGGAAAATGGTTATGTTTATTCAGTATATCATGCATAAAGCACATCACAGATGTTGTGGTGTCTGATTGACATGCTGGAATGGATGGTATGTTGAATACGTGGTAAGATGTCACCGGGGTACCCTACCGCTTACTGCTAGGGGTTTATATCACTCGATTGGCCGCCCGGAGGTGCCGTAAATCACCGTCCACAGGTTGCCCTCGTGTATAAGCCTTCCCCCCAAACATTGACTAAAGGTTTCGGTCCTAATGTCTTGTCCTACATTCGAGTAAATACACTTATTACTATAATTAGAAACCATTTTTATATTTTTTACATGTTTCTCAACTGGAAAGAACACTACAAATGATATTGGACTCTCGATATTTCTACCATGAAAATTAAGTCATTGTTTCTTGACTTTGGCTGAATTGAAATCCTTAATAAGAACCTTTGATATTATTGATTGCAAACAAGTAATTATAGTTGTGATAGAAAAAGACCAAATGACTGATTAAAAAAAATACACAACATAATCTGGGATTCCTATGGGATCTTTCATTTTAGCTCATATGTATTTATGTATTTTTATATATATTTAAATATGAGCCAAATTGAAACTGATTTGCATGTACATAAAGATGCTGACATATGTGGATCAGGCTTAAACATCCCTGCTCCCTCTTTTTTCTACATCTTCATCATAGGCTAAAGACTTTAATACTTTATTGATAGATTCAACTTTTCAGCAGATTGCCCTGTGTATACTCTAATATTTTAACATCAATGTTCAACAATTTATGCTTATTGAATTTGATATTCTGTAAATATACTACAACATCAGAAAACAGACACTTGTAGGCCATCAACTAAGGCACTTTCTTCAAAGGCACTTTCTTCAATTACAGAGCTTAGCATTTATCAACATGATCAAACTGACTTAGTTTGCAGTATGCTTTAGCTGAATTGTTTAAATGTGTTCGGTGTATGAGCCTACAGACAGGATCATTCATTTATTCTAGAGATTTTAAACCTGACTAAACCAGCTCTAAATGGCTGCAGTTAATAGTGAATTGGCATTAACCTGTTGATTTTGGTCTACCACATGAGATGATATATTATTAATGACTTTCTCTACAGGCTGCTGAATGATGACACGTCAATACCTGCTTCAAGCTGCCTCATCTATATTTAGATTTCATCTTATGAATAAACAATTGATAACATTGATCAGGAAAAGAATGTACATGTACAGTGTCAGGATATCTCCGAAAAGTCACCTTGAGAACAATTGATAGGATTGATTGGTTAACAATATAATGTAGTTTCTCTAAAATAATAAAATTTTCTTTGCACTTTATCAACTTTATATCATTAGTTTTTTTCATCATCTCAGTGGATATGGGATTTTACCTTCAAAGCCCAACCTGGCTGTTCCTCATCCCATCAGTTACAAAGGTCATATCCTTCCTACGCCATAAATTATTAGCTACACTTTGTATATATACTCCCAACCAAACTAGTGACAAAGGCCACTGCTTATATATATATATATACTCCTAATTTTTGTTTTGTTGCAGGCCGTGGTGCTCATCTGTACATTAGCATTTGCTTTGTATGCATATTTCTATTTTGATCATCTCCACTTCAATGTCACATATGGTTACGCCAAGCTTGGATATCCTGCCGCACAGCATCAAGTAGGACAGAGGTTACTACATGGTAGGTTTACTGTGCATTTCAATTTTATGGGGCAAATATTCTAAAAATCAATGCAAATGGTTGTTTTATTAATGCAAAGCATATAAGAATTAGGCCCACATAAATACATGTATATGCTAATACTAAACCCATAAGCTCTTAGCGTCATTCTGGTCATATTTATGCATTGCTGTAAACTAGTGTTATTTCTTTCGCTGGTATATTATTATTATAATTATATTGTTTGAGAGGTTACGACCTTGGAGAGCTCAATGGTGTCCATTATCAAACTGATTTGAACCTTGGGTAACACCAAGAACATTCCAACTATAATTATCTTTCATTTTTTACTATTCTGAGAATTCTTTTGGCTGATCTCATTATGTCATGACCTGAAAATTAGGCCAAGGTCTGTCAGATATTTAAATGACTCAAATTTGGTGAAGTCATCAATAGCAGGGAAGGCATCGTGTTCATAAATTTTATTTTATTTGTATAATTTATTTCCTATTTTATGACCTCTGACCCACAACTTGAAATAAGATGAAAGGTCAACCAATTCTATTGAATAAGTTCATCCTTGGTAAATAAATTGCTATAGAACCATTTGATGGTTTATGTAGTAAATAATATTGAACAAAAATGGCAAAATTTGAATATTTCTAATTTTGTCTTCTGACCCCCTTTGGGAGCTCTCATGATAAAATTTGAACATTTCTAAATTTGTCTTCTGGCCCCCTTTGGGGGCTCTCATGTTGCTTATTATCAAAACTTTCCATGCACTGGATAAGATCAACTTACTGAATAAAAAATATTCCATAATTATCTTAATTTGTGTCATTTTGCAGGTAAAGGGACAGATAAAGATCATCACCAAGCCATGGAATGGTTCAAGTGAGTGTGAGATTATCATATACATGTACTGGTAACATAAGCAAATATTACTAACTTTATTTGGAAATAAAACATAGGCATCAGAGATGCATCAACCCTCAGCCCTTGTAACTCATTGCACAACATTCGCTCCACACAATATCTGTGAACAAAACGTCACTGCACCAAGGCAAATTGATGCAGGGGTAAAAAAAATCCATAAAATCTACTTCCTTTGATAGCTTAGGTGTGTCAAGTATCATGAAACTGTCATCATTTACTCTAGAATTATTGAGATGGGCCGGTGACCTTGAAAAGCAGGTTAAGGTCACCGTCCATCAAACTCATCTGGAGTCTTCCTAGATGCTTATGTGTGTCAATTTTCATGAAGCTGCCATTATTTGCTCTTAAGTTATTGCAATGACGTGGATTTGACATGATTGTCCCTGTGACCTTGAAAAGTAGGTGAAGGTCATGTTCCATCAAGAGAAGTGTGAGGTCTTCACCAGATGCTTATGTGTGTCAAGTCTCATAAAGCTGCCATCATTCGTTCTCGAGTTATAGCAATGATAGGGATTTCACATAATTGTACCTGTGACCTTGAAAAGTAGGTGAAGGTCATGTTCCATACAAAAATGTCTGAGGTTTTCATCAGATGCTTATGTGTGTCAAGTTTCATGAAGCTGCCATCATTTGTTCTCGAGTTATTGCGATGACAAGGATGATTTCACATAATTGTCCCTGTGACCTTGAAAATTAGGTGAAGGTCATGTTTCATAGAAAAAATTCTGAGGTCTTCACCAGATGCTTATGTGTGTCAAATCTCATAAAGCTGCCATCATTTGTTCTTGAGCTATTGCGATTCTTGGGATTTCACATAAATGTCCCTGTGACCTTGAAAAATAAGTCAAGGTCGCCGTCCACCGAACTAGTCCGAGGTTTTCAACAGATGCTTATGCGTGTAAAGATTCATGAAGCTGCCATCATTTGTTCTTGAGTTATCACGATGACAAGGATGATTTCACATAATTGTCCCTGTGACCTTGAAAAGTAGGTGAAGGTCATGTTCCATCAAGAGAAGTCTGAGGTCTTCACCAGATACTTATGTGTGTCAAATCTAATAAAGCTACCATTATTCGTTCTTGAGTTATTGTGATTCTTGGGATTTCACAAAATTGTCCCTGTGACCTTGAAAAATAGGTCAAGGTCGCCGTCCATCGAACTCGTCCGAGGTTTTCACCAGATGCATATGTGTGTCAAGTTTCATGAAGCTGCCGTCATTTGTTCTCGAGTTATCGCGATGACAAGATGATTTCACATAATTGTCCCTGTGACCTTGAAAAGTAGGTGAAGGTCATGTTTCATAGAAAAAATTCTGAGGTCTTCACCAGATACTTATGTGTGTCATATCTCATAAAGCTACCATTATTCGTTCTTGAGTTATTGTGATTCTTGGGATTTCACATAATTGTTCCTGTGACCTTGAAAAATAGGTCAAGGTCGCCGTCCATCGAACTCGTCCGAGGTTTTCACCAGATGCATATGTGTGTCAAGTTTCATGAAGCTGCCATCATTTGTTCTTGAGTTATCGCGATGACAAGGATGTTCGCTACAGACATACATACATACATACAGACATACCCACGCCAGGAGTACTGCAATACCCTCAGCCTGATTACATCAGGGGCTGAGGGTAAAAAGTGAATGACTGTTAACATAGGAAAGTATATTCATTATCATGACCATATTAGATGAAGTTTATCATCTGAGTAACTCAATAATTAAAAATAACAGATGCTCCTTGTCAGATGCTCTTTTACTGGAGTCTTCTCATTATATTAAAGAAAAAAAATGGTTGAAACTAATAAAATATCTCTTCACAGTCATGATTCTGTTCAAATAAATAAAATCTCCACATTATGAAATATAATCACAAGAAATAAATAGAATAAAGGTTGATCATTCATTGAAGTCATTCAGATGGTCCCTCCTGTTTTAACTGTGACTGGTGATTTTTAAAGGAAAGCAGCAGATCAGGGTCACCCGCATGCATCATACAACCTGGCAGTGGGACACATGCAGGGAATCCGGACGGACCTCCTGGAGAAAGGGTCAGCTGCTTAACTTAAATTACAAACCCTTTCCTTCTTTGTTGATAATTAGGTTGGAGAAAAATGTCTTTTTGCTCGTTCTTACAGAATTAAATATTGGCTCCAAAGTTGTCTTTGCATCTGTCAGGGTACAAAATCTAAGCAGTTTCTTTTAATTTTGAGATATTTCTGACATAGATCAAGAAATAAAAAATGCATGTTCAGAATTTGAAGATTATAGATCATAATATTACAATTTTAAATGATAAATATTGTTTATGACTGTAAAATGCAATATTTGTGGTCAACGTTTTTTTTCAAATGTCTGTATGGAGTTAAATAGAGGAGAGGATAGCTATATTATGTTCGGTACCCTGAGTACAGTCATGCCCCCTAGTGGCCAAATTAAAATCCATACCATAAATCTAAAAAATATATTATAACTTGCTAATAGTATGTACCTTTAATGTCTGGAAAAAAAATATGGGTCACCAACTTACATTTTTCGTAAATCATTAATCTTTTTATAATTTGGTATCCATTCTTAGGAAGTCTACAATTTTGATATATAAATATGTTGTTCTCTACAGTTGTTTTATATAAATATAAATATGTTTTTGTCCACAATTGTTTTATATAAATATAAATATTTTGTTGTAGAGACCCTCACAGGCTGATAGCCCACGCTGCGTCTAGTGGAGTGAAGGAAGCCCACAAAGCACTCAATGAAATATGCTCCCGCGGAGGATGTGAATGAAACCAACCATCTCTGCCACAAGAAGCAACACAACTATGTGACCTGTTACCAGTGATAATTTTGTTGAAAAAGCATCACAACAAACCCCAAAGAAATTTGTTGGGAAATTTAGCAGGAGACAGAATGAAAGCAAGCAAACAGGAAACAGGGAAAAATGAACTCTTGTTGAATGGAGTTAAAGTTAAATCTGGTAAAGTTAAACTTTCATCCGAAAAAGTTAACTGTGTTTATTGAAGTCAGTTTCATCAGTTTTCTTTTAATTTTTCTCTTGAATGCTGAAGAAATGTCAATGACGTCAGTCAATTGACACAAAAAAAGCCACAAATGAATTTCTTTGTGACAAGGAAAACTCTTTTTTTATTGGGAACTGTACATAAATGCTGTTATGAAGTGTCATTGGAAGAGTCAAACACAATGCAATAATGATAAACTGCTGTTGTATAGATCACATAATTAAGTGCTGTGGGATAATTGTCTAAACTGTGTTAAAATCTGCTGCAGTGGGTTGTCACTTAATAATATTAAAAAGATAAAAGTCATTAATCATACACTTTATTTCCATATATTTTATGTGTATTTACAATAATTGTACATATTGATATTGCACATTTGTGTTCACTTATCCTTCAGCACATTTTGCTTTTCATATCCACACATTTGTATATTAATTAATCATTTACACATTTTATACACTTATATATTTACACAAGTTGGAACTAATTTAATTTATTTCCTGTTTTGTTTGATTTTATTATACACACATTATTCTTTATTTGTTGATGCCATTACAAGCATATTTATTATTGAATGATAGATTTACCATAATGTCAATTTCATGTATGTATCAGTACACTGTTTATACTGCTGACGTTTTTGTCCATATACACTGCCTAGTATTACTATAATGTAAGCTTCTTACTTCTTTTGTTTTATGTGATAAACTCAAAATTTATTTTACTATGGTGACAATGACCCTGTCTACTCAGGAAGAAGATGCCTTAATGATATATTATTTGCATTTTAAATTTAGTACATGAATTTAGGATGGAAACAAGACATTTTCAAAATATCTTGAATTGGAGTGATTAAATCATGCCATGGCAAGAGGAAAAAATTCTAGTGAATCAGTAAATCATTGATTGCAAAAGACACTTCGAAGAACTGCTTTAATATTATTGAAACAGTCAAGATTTTTATTGTAACTTTTCATGTTTATATTTTTTAAATTTGATTGTTAAATCATGATATGGCCAAGTGATTTGAGTGTCATAATTAAGCACAACCTCCTTTTTCATGTTGATTTCACAATTTAAAACTCCAAAAACAAATTCATTTTTCAGAGACAATAGACATTTTAATCAAGGTGATATCTTATCAATTCAACCTTATGTCAAACATGTTCAATATTTTTAAAGGTAACAATTAAATTAAATATGTAAAAATATATCCAGAATGATAAATTTTGGAGCACTTTAAAACATTGAGTAAGCTATATTACCTATATGAGCTGTAGATGTTCAGATTGTGATGTGACACCACTAGGACTGCACCTGATATTATATACTATGTTCCGTTGATATGATCTCAGTTATAATTGTTTTATGTTGTATACATATTTTATTGTGATACTCAGTACATTTCACATGTGAATTGTTGAAGAATGAAATAAAGACTTCACCTGATATTAAAGTCCTTATTGCTTGATTTATTAAAAAATATATTATGAGTTCCTCCCTCCTCTTCTGCACAATCTTCATGCATATTAGAAGTATTAATTGGTTTTCTTATGTCTTTGTCTTCTCAAATTGGATAACCTTAAATATAAAAGCACATAAATTAGACAGTCATCCACAATTTACAACTTGTGGCAATTGATAATGTAAGATGATGTACATGATTAAATTATACATGTGGATATAATAGATGTTTTCTCCATCAGTCCCTTGTGGTAATCACACAAATATGATAAATGATATATCAAGTATTACAAACATTTGAACCAAATTTCTCCCTTTGAACAAGCAGGTAAGATTCCTTAGTCATGGCCACAAATAAAAAACAGCATGTTACTGAGAATTCTTTGCCACCAATATTAAAAGTCAAATCTGAAATAAAATTCATGCTAAGGTGATGTTGTATACCAAATAATTATCATTCATTCACAGCTGCTGAGTTACAGCCAGATTAACTTTTGAAGTTCAAGGTCATTGTGCCAAAATCATTGATAAAATTTACTTTGATTTTTCGTACCTACACTGATTTTATATACATCCTTAAAATAAATGCATCCTTCCCATTAATCTACAAAAAAATTGATGTTGCACACCTTCCCCTATATGTTACAGTATATCAAATATACTGTGCTTTGATTTCTGTTTCTTACTATTATTCAAAGGATAACTCACCCCATCAACATGACATTGAGCCAATCTCCCCATCTCCTGTCTCAAGTTATGAGAGGACTTCAGATCCTAGAATAGAAATGCTCATTGAATTTCTTATCCTGGTCTTTAAAAGAAATCAATTGTAAACCTTATGAAATTAAAATATAAAATCATGCCACTTTTGTTTCTCATTCCTGTGAATTGGGTCTAAATTGTCATTCTAAAGGTGAACAAGACAACAATATTACATCTAAGATATCAATATAACATTTTCCCCTGGTTTGATAATTTAATGGTGTTGTGAGAGAGCTATGCTATAAAATGTCATTAATGAAAGCAAAAAAACTAACCTTAACAAAGCATTTGACAAGATTGTAAAGCCTGACAGCACAAGGTTTGAAAATGGCATCTCCTTTCACAACGCCCTTAGATTCGAGTGCTGATTTTACCACTTCTTCCAATTTCTAAACCAAAATATATAAAATATATATCATAAGAATATCAAAATGTAACTATCACCAATATTTATGTTAAATGAGAGGGGGTGGGGTAAATATCACCAATATTTATGTTAAATGAGAGGGGGTGGGGTAAATATCACCAATATTTATGTTAAATGAGAGGGGGTGGGGTAAATATCACCAATATTTATGTTAAATGAGAGTGGGTGGGGTAAATATCACCAATATTTATGTTAAATGAGAGTGGGTGTGGTAAATATCACCAATATTTATGTTAAATGAGAGGGGGTGGGGTAAATATCACCAATATTTATGTTAAATGAGAGGGGGTGGGGTAAATATCACCAATATTTATGTTAAATGAGAGGGGGTGGGGTAAATATCACCAATATTTATGTTAAATGAGAGTGGGTGGGGTAAATATCACCAATATTTATGTTAAATGCGAGGGGGTGGGGTAAATATCACCAATATTTATGTTAAATGAGAGGGGGTGGGGTAAATATCACCAATATTTATGTTAAATGAGAGGGGGTTGGGTAAATATCACCAATATTTATGTTAAATGAGAGTGGGTGGGGTAAATATCACCAATATTTATGTTAAATGAGAGTGGGTGTGGTAAATATCACCAATATTTATGTTAAATGCGAGGGGGTGGGGTAAATATCACCAATATTTATGTTAAATGAGAGGGGGTAGGGTAAATATCACCAATATTTATGTTAAATGAGAGGGGGTGTGGTAAATATCATCAATATTTATGTTAAATGAGAGGGGGTGGGGTAAATATCACCAATATTTATGTTAAATGAGAGGGGGTAGGGTAAATATCACCAATATTTATGTTAAATGAGAGGGGGTGTGGTAAATATCATCAATATTTATGTTAAATGAGAGGGGGTGGGGTAAATATCACCAATATTTATGTTAAATGAGAGGGGGTGTGGTAAATATCATCAATATTTATGTTAAATGAGAGGGGGTGTGGTAAATATCATCAATATTTATGTTAAATGAGAGGGGGTGGGGTAAATATCACCAATATTTATGTTAAATGAGAGGGGGTGGGGTAAATATCAATATTTATGTTAAATGAGAGGGGGTGGGGTAAATATCACCAATATTTATGTTAAATGAGAGGGGGTGGGGTAAATATCACCAATATTTATGGTTAAATGAGAGGGGGTGGGGTAAATATCACCAATATTTATGTTATGTTATGTGTTCTTTTGTGTAAGACCGCTAGTATCAAATAATCATCTAAAAAGACACCTTTATTAACTTGTTCTTGCAACTTGTTTGTTTACAATGCTTTTTGGTATAAGACAGCTGGTATCAAGATTTATGCTAGATCTTGTTCTTTTTATCTTGTTCTTGCAATTTGTTTGTTTAACATGTTTGAATATATTAGACAGTTATTATCAAGATTTATGTTAAATGACATTCTTTATAATTTGTTCTTGCAACTTGCTTTGTGTAACATGTTTATTTGATATTAGACGGCTATTACCGGCACTTACCCTCTTGTGTCTCTGTGATCTGGATTCTTTTTGTTGTGCTGCATTTTCACTTGAGGTATTTGTGTTTGAATCACCCAACTGTGCCTCCTGCTCAGATTTTTTTCGGGTACCTCTTGCCTTGCTTCCCTTTTGCCGGGGATCACCTGTCGATGACTTTGATTGAAATGATTTCTGCTGAGAATCTTGTTGTCTTTTCTTATGGGCAACCAACACTCTGAAATTTGTTAGAAACATTGGAAATGACAGTTGGTCTTCTTATAATTCTAACATAACATTTGCTGTAGCATTTAGTTCCCACTTGTGCCTCATGCAGGCCTGGCACTGAAGCCATAGCTCCTGGGCTGCCAAGGCTGTGGAAGCTAAAAAAGGCAAGGCTTGTATTATTTTAGAAAATAATGGAACACTTGACCAATGCACCAAAGGTGTGGTAGGACACAATATCTAAATATTGCCAAATTAATATTTATAAAACTATAGAGCTATATGGTGATATTAAAGATTTATAAAGATATGGAGCTATAAAAAAAAGATATGTAAACAAATACATCAGATTATCAGTTCTTGGGCCTGTTCTCGTCACAATATACATGTCTCCTATTGCTGAGATCATGAAATCTTTTGGCTCAAGTTATCATGTTTATGCTGACGACACTCAATTATACATGTCTTTTAATCCTAATGACACTGATGATATTAAATTCAATTATGCAAACATTAATAGTTGTATTAATCATATTCATGAATTTTTATGCGACAATAAAATGAAATTAAATGAAAATAAAACAGAACTTCTCATAACCATGAAAGCTAGGATGAATAATAAAGACCTTAATAACTTTCCTAATTTTGTAAGGGTTGGTGACTCTAATATTAAAAATTCAAGTAAGATCAAAGACCTTAGGGTACTCTTTGATGGAAATATGACACTGAAAAATCATG
The DNA here is from genome assembly GCA_949316495.1 of Amphiduros pacificus. Classification (NCBI taxonomy): domain Eukaryota; kingdom Metazoa; phylum Annelida; class Polychaeta; order Phyllodocida; family Hesionidae; genus Amphiduros; species Amphiduros pacificus. The sequence continues at coordinate 47,443,376 of OX439001.1, read as the reverse complement.
TAAGTCAGATTTGCAAAAAAGGGTACTTTCATCTTGAAAATATTTCCACTATCAGGAACTGCTCAGATGAAAAATCAGCTAATATGTTCATGCATGCCTTTATTACCTCTAACCTGGACAATTGTAACTCTTTATTAATAGGTATGCCGTCCTATGAGATCATGAGGTTGCAAAAATTGCAAAATACTGCTGCGCGTATAGTCTCACTTATTCAAAACTTTGATCACATTACTCCAGTCCTAAAGAAATTGCATTGGCTCCCTGTTAAATCCAGAATTGAGTTCAAAATATTACTATTGACTTGGAAATCTATTAATGGCTTTGCCCTGAATTACCTTAAGAATCTACTAGTGACTAGGTTTAATACTAGGAACTTGAGATCTAACTCTAAATATGAGTTGATTATCCCTGATAGTTCCACTAAGAGTTATGGGGCCAGAACCTTTCAATATGCAGCCCCTAATATCTGGAAGAAACTCCCAGTAGATATCAGAAAAATCCTTTGAAACATATATATTCAAAAGATACTATGATAACTTCAAGATTCAAATAGACGACTTACTTACTTACTTATTTATTTTTTATTTATTTATTTTATTGATTGATTGATTGATTTATTTATTGATTTATTGATTTATTGCTTGATTGATTTATTTATTAGCGCTACGAGCAAGTTTACTTGAAGTATGCACTATACAAATACCTATTATTATTATTATTATTATTATTATTATTATTATTATTATTATTATTATTATCATTGTCATTGTCATTGTCATTATCATTATCATTATCATTATCATTATTATTATTATTATTAATATACTCACTTTTTATTGATATCTGAGGTATCGCCAGATTTTCTTTTTGTTCCTCGTGAACTCTCAGTATGACCTCCTTGATCAATCTTATGTATATCCTCTTCAATGCTGTTTTCTTCCTCTTTCAGCACATTTTTGGTCCTTGGTGAGTCCATTTTTGATCTGGGGGAGTTGAGTGTGAATGTGACCCGGCATTGCGGCTGTCCCACTGTGCACGTAGATGCAGTCTCACTGCTCTGTATCCGTGCCTTCAACTTGTTGAAATAATTTTCTTTCGCTTCAACATCATCTCCTATGTTGTAACTGCAAATTTCAGATTTTTCACGTTCTTTTCAAGGCACAGGGGCATTACACAGTGTGAATATTCTAATATAAAAAATAGTAACATGCATTCCTCTCTGTTTACAGATAGTTTGTGAGTGGTACAAAATTGAAGTCAGCACAGTATTTAATGCATACAAGGGTCATTCACTATCCAACTCACAAATGTCAATCTCTTTTGTGCTATAAGGCGGTCAAAGTAATCTAGTTACATAAATTATTCTCCAAATCATGAAACATATTGTACAGGATATAGATATTTACATATATTTACATAATATCATGATCTAGTCTTCTCTGATTTGTAAAGGATTAGATTCATAATATTTTGGAAGTTGTGACCTATATGTCCCTTAAGTAGGTCATTGCAACCTAGTTATATATTTTTCTGAAAATTATGAACAAATATATTGTGAAAGATAAACGTAATGAGAAAAGATGCTATTTGTAGTGTTTTGCAAAATATTCCAAATAGCCGATTTTGAAAATTTGCTTCTGTGACCTTGAAAATTGCTCAAGGTCACCCAATATCGATCTTATCCAGGCCCCTCATAGGTGGATCACATCTCCAATATCACATTGATGTTGCTGCAATCTTGAAGAAAATAGAGCAAAATAGAGATATTGTGCAAGATAAATGTAGTGAGAATACATACTATTTGTAGTGTTTCACAAAATATCACAAATAGCTGATTTTGAAAATCAGCTCCTGTGACCTTGAAAATAGCTCAGGGTCACCCAATATTGAACTTATCCAAGCCCCTCATAGGTTGATCACATCTACCATGTTATATTAATATTGCTGCATTTTGTAAGAAAATAGAGCATTCACAAGTGAAGTTGCTCCTTTGCTGGCCATGACCTTGACTTGACCCAAGGTTACAAAAAGTTCAGCTCAAATTAATTTGGGTTTCAATCCTCCCACATACATCACTGTCTGCCATAGTATTTTTTTTAAATGATAAAAAAAAATGAAAAAAGCCTGAGCTTCAAAGATAAGATTCATAAGACAATATCAAACTGTACCAATAGCTAGCTAAGAAATCCACAAAGCAGTTTCATAGAGGATTAAGTTTGACAGACAGAATGAAAAAAAGCTATGCTGACAAAGGCAACACAGCTATAAAGCATCTACCAGTTTTCCTTTGCAACCTTAATTCATTCTTAGGTACTCACTATGTGTCATGGAAGTGTGAGTTTTCACAGAGTGGCCATGCTGCTTCAGCCCCCAGTTTTCCTTCTCCGCTATTGTACTTGCTGAACTGACGACTTGGGGACTTCTGCACAAATGAACAACATTTATCACTACAACAGTCAAATTTTCCTGTTTTCGGAATATTTTGTTGATGAACCATGACATAGTAACCAGCAGATGTGGATCTGTTGTATAAGCCTCGTCTCACTCACCTGACTCACTGGTTTCAGATTTTGCTTTGAAGCTGTGCCATCTTGCTTGAAAAATTTCAACAACTCAACTGCACTCAATGTCACCACTAAAAGAAAGAAATATGAAGTGTTTTAAACAAAGAAAAAAAAAACTTTGTTGAGAAGATTGGATTGAGAAGGCACTGATTTAATGTAACACAGCCAATGGTTAATTAATTTTTTTTTAAATATACAATATTTACAGGGTTGCCATCTATTTGGGAAGAAATTACCGTATCCACTCGGGTTAGCGCCCATGCTTGGCTTAACGCCCACCCCCCTTTTTAGGAAGAAATCATTAAACGCCCACCTTCCCTGGATGTCCGCCATCATGTCAATATTATCACAAACGATGTACGTGACGTCCTTTATCTTAGCGTCTGGGTGCCCACGAGACAAAAGTGGAGCGGCCAACATGTCAAATTGAACTTTCATATCCGTAGCTGATCGATTTTAATTGCGTTTTAAATGATAAATAAAGGTATGTACTTAATATTATCACGTCGACAATTTCTCCACATCATTGATTTTAGCCTCAAAACAAAGCGTTTTCATTATTTATCATTTGAAATGCAATTAAAATCGATCCGCGTGTGAAAGCATTTCTGTCAACAAGGAAGACACGACTCAACGCAACACGTGGTCGCAATTTTGAAAGGCGGAAGTGACGGGAAAACGATTGTTAATATATTGCGCAATAATGGATGGTTTTGTTCTGTTCTCGACCTTTATAAACGCCCATGCTTGGGTAAACGCCCACCCCCCTCTTTTACTTTGTCCCCAATTAGCCGCCCATGGGCACTAACCCGAGTGGATACGGTAGTGACCAGTAAAATATTTATTAAAAGATATCTTACGATATCGTAAGCCATGAAATAGTCAAAGTCTTTGTGTAATTATTTTAGTGTCACTATTTCCTGAGGAATAACAATCCTAATTGAGAGTAGTCAAATTGTGCTTACTGTACTTACTGTATAACATTCGCTCCAAACAATATTTTTGAACAAAACATCACTGCACCAAGGCAAATTGATGCAGGGATAAAAAACACATAATGGTGCACATCTACTGCCTATGTGTGTCAAGTATCATGAAACTGTCATCATTTGCTCTAGAATTATTGAGATGATGGGCCTGTGACCTTGAAAAGCAGGTGAAGGTCACCATCCATCAAACCCATCTGGAGTCTTCACCAGATCCTTATGTGTATCAAATCTCATGAAGCTGCCATAATTTGTTCTTGAGTTATTGCAATGACGTGGATTTGACATAATTGTCCCTGTGACCTTGAAAAGTAGGTGAAGGTTACCATTCATCAAACTCTTTTGGGTCTTTATCAGATGCTTATGTGTGTCAAATCTCATAAAGCTTTTATAATTTGTTCTCGAGTTATCATGATTACAAGGATCTTTGATACATACATACATCCATCCATCCATACGTCCATCCATCCATCCATCTATCCACACACACACACACATATGTATCAGGTAACAAACTAATGAGAATATTTTCAAAAGTGCAGACACATTTAGAAGGCTTTGAACCCCTTGTCATCTCCTGTATTTAATATATCACATGATAATACATAACAATATATAATATATCACATGATAATTTATAACATATAATATATCAAAATATATATTATATCACATAATAATATATCATATATGATATATCATAAATGTAACCCGTTCCCTCCTTGATGAGCCTTTGACACAAGACAAAATCTCAAAATGATTAGATTCCCCCGGTGATGAATTTTTGACTAATGTCAAACAATTTATTTACCTTTTCCCTTCTGGGGTGGTGACAAGCCCCCTAAACTATCACTTGATTTCATTTTGCTGAACTTGGAGCACTGACTCTCTTTTAAGGATAAAGCCAGTCTTTCTAACTGAGTAGAGGCATCCTGAAGGTATTCTACAAATGAAAAACAAATGCATGTATTGAATAAAACGTCAATGAAATTTAAATAATAAAACAGGGATTTTTATACCTGTAGAATGTTGTCAAATCTGACAATGCCTTCAATAGATTTACTTAAAAGCTCAAAGAATTCTTGGCTCTAGTTACTGGGACAAAATGCACAATAATACGGTGCTTCAATTCGGGCTAAATTTCTTCTTCATGACCTTATATAGATATCCATGCAATAAAGAAATACACATCACCTGGTCTGGGCAGAACAATACAATTTGGAGATTGTAGTTCTCTCTGAGACTGTCCGATGCTTGAGGTCGATGTTATATGCTGGACAAACTGGTTGCGAGCCTCGTACAATAAACTTGAAAGTTCTGACACATCCAATACTGTTGACCCTCCTTTGTCAGTTTTCTCTTCTGAAATCACCATTATTAATTTCTTATTTACATCTCATATTAAGACACACTAATTTCATAACACATTCCTTTTCCAGAGGCTCCTTTCAATAATTATGCAGTTACATAAAGACAATATAAAAAGCTTATAGTACCAACTAAACCTATACCATCAAAACTACTAAACCTATACCATCAAAACTACTAAACCTATACCATCAAAAGCCAATCAAATTGACTTCCTTTAAATTGTTTCTTTTTAATACAGAAAATGGGTGCATATCAGTAAATCATCCTATCTTAAACTATCCACAATGTTATATATATCTTATATATCATATATAACTGTGTATTACAAAATGATCACATTTTACCAATTCATGACTACTTTCCAAATTTGTTGCCAAAATGGTGTCTAAAAATGATCCTCTGCAAACTATTTGGATACATAACACCCTTGTTCTTGTATTATATTATGTTTGAACTAAGTAATAGTTAGAAGGACAGATAGATGTACAGACAGTGATAAGTGACTTCCCCTATCTTGATAACAGTAATTGTATACATTAATATATCATATTCAACTATAGATTTGATTTATTCAACTTTCTTCTTGATTTGGTCCATATCAGTTTGGGCCAAACACTTTTCAGGCTACAAGACAGTCAGGCTAGTGAGTGGAGATTTGCACTAGCCTGAATCGAAGTGTGCTAGCCCAAACCATAACTCTACTTGGTTAGGGCAATTCAGATTCAGTAAGATTAATCAAATGGCAAAAGGACATTTTTACTTATACTTGAAAAATCATGATTTGCGACTAGACAGTCGGGCTGGCATCAGGGGAATTTGTAATATCCCTATAGTGTTTCTACTAGTCTGGGACTACAGGCTAGTGCTAAAACCCCATATTGCCTTACCTATCCATTTTTCCAGTGCTATTAGTTGTACGCTTTGAATATCGTCTTGAAGCTGTACAAATTCTGCTGCAGTAAAATGGGGTAATTTCGCAAGAAGTGCTCTGGCTTTTTCTTTTCTTTCGTTTTGACCTTTCTCCATCCACCCCTCACAAAGTAAAGGTTGAGATAGCCCCATCATAGTGAGATCATGCACAATGGACCCATTTAATTTGTCTAAGGGGTGGAACAGGTAGGCAACAAGTCGAGGAGAATCCAGGTTGCCATTTTTCATGTCATGGTCAGCTTGCAGGAGAAGGTGCTGATAGTTCAGTCTTTCAAGTTCTGCTGATATTTGAAAATCTGAAATGTTAATAGAATTGTTCATAGAACTAATTACGAGGTAATGATGGCATATACATTGCATTAAAAAGCTATAATTGAAAAACGTAAAGAAAACAATTGACAGGAGTATTAGTAAACAATCACAAATGCTGATTCTGAACATCTCTGATTATATTTTATTGGAATATAACATGAAATGTCATTCCTACCTGTTATATTGGCAATGTTTTCTGCAACCAAATCTTGCCAGCCTTTGTCTGTGAGTGACTTTTCATTTGTAATGTCATTCCTCCTGGTTGACAGAATGTGGCTTTCACTGTCTGCTGTTGTTTGATCTGATCTTGTGTCATGCCACCTTGTGCTATATGGGATGCGAACCAGGTATGATAACTGCAAGCAAGATTGGCCCGTGTAATCCTTCTTTATAAAGTACTGGTTCTTAAACTCATAAATAACTTAGCATAAAAAAGTAATAAATTCTGTTCTCTTACCCCTTCATTTTCATAAAGGTTTTGGAGCAATTTCCTAGACTTGACAAGACAACTGCTGCTACTGGGTACATATCTGATTTACACTTAAGAAAACATAATACTATAGGTACTAAGTGAACTTTTATGCAATACCCTATTTGCGGGTTGCCATCCTATTGAAAACAACATAATGGAAATGCACACAAAAAATAGGTGCAAAAAACCTCTCTTAAGTCCAATCGTTAAAAAAAATAAGATTATAACCAGTAATCACACTAAACCAGAAATCTTTGAGAGCAGGAGAAAACAGAATCGGAACAAGATGTCGTCTCAAACCAAGGTCAGGTAGATTTTTTAAAAGTAAATTTGAAACAGGAGAATGTCCTCCACATTCAGGAAATGGCAGGAAGGATACAAGTGGAAGGCCTTGTGGGATATTAAGTAAGATGGTACTTCAGAAGAGGGCAGCCGCGCTATCAACTCCATCTCAGCTAAATGGACATAGGGTCTCGATATAGCCTTCTGAAAATATATATATAACAAATATATAACTATCATTTGATCACAATTATGATCAATAGAGAAAAAAACATTAAATGTTGATTTCCTTTCAAAATACAAAAATAAATAATGCCTTCTTTTTAAACCAAATTTTAAATTTTTATATATTTCTATATTAGACAGAACAGCTATAAGGTTCTTTTACTGACATAAACTTTTAGTCATAAAAAGTAGATGTATCATATCAACCCTCACCAAAATACCCTTATGTAGATATGCCATAAATATCTCTTTCATGGCAAAAGATATATTTACTTAAAATGTCTGTTAAATTCTGATCTATCATTACCATTGCCATATCTTTATTCTTGGTTTTTCTTGGTGTGCGGGTTTGATCTTTGGTGTATTTCTTCTTACTGGGTTTTAAAATTGGCTCATGATTCATGGGAAATGTCTCCAACACATACCCTGCCAATCTGACTGGCTTGACACCCTGGAATTAAAAAAGACATGTTTTATATTTTCTTCTAGATTTGTTATCTACGAATACAATAAAATTGAATCTCTCTGCAATTGGAGTTGAAAATAAATAAATCTGATAAAAAGTAACAAAAGGTACAACATAGTATTATAATTATGTGGTTAATACCATGGTTACCTGAGAAGAAGCAATGCTGATGGATCCCCTCCAAACACATGTTGGTTTGTGATTCTCATTACTGTCACTAGATGGCTCTAGACGTGCATTAAGGCTATCCACCCAAGGCTGTAGAAGTTTATGGCAAGTAGCGCCTGTTGGCATTACAAAGATCTGTGCTTGATGCCATGAAACAAGACATTTCAGACTGCCATACCAAGCCATTTCCTTGCTATTTTGATAAAAAAAATGATTAAACAATTATTATTCATATCATATATGTTATTTACATTATAAAGGACATATTTATGGCATCCACTTGAACAAAAACTTAATTGCCAAATTGATATTCTCTACTTGGGCCAGAAAAAATTATATTTCTGGTACATTCATTCCATGGAACCACAATATATCGTGGCATAAATGAAATTTATATAACAGTTATCAGATGCTGTTCACCAAATTCTAAACCTGGCCTCTGACCTTAAACAAAATGAACAAGCTTGTGCATCTATTATTTTGATGGAGGTAGTCATTACCACAGAAAAACACACACATGTGATTTGTTGAGCTGTTAGAAGATGGTTGGGGTTACGGTAATTGAAATAAAATGATCTTCATATTATCTTAAATCATCAAATTTTACAAATAACATCCTTTTGATCAGAAGCCACAAGCATCACCTGACCACACACTGCTTTATCTGCAGTTCATATAGTAATTATATGTATTTGTTTCTTATAATTATTTCAAGCATTACTCACTCAATGTCATAAAATATTTTTCCATTTGACAGCCAAAGTACATCAACATATGCCCCTGAAAATCAGTGAATATATAATTTGATATAAGTCATGAATATGAACATTCTAATCAATATTAAATAATATTTATTAAAAAAAAAACACTGAGCATTTGTTGCAGACTCACCAAGTTTGGGTATGCTTTTTGCCAAGTGATGAACTTTATCAGCCAAATCATCCAGCCCAACTCTACAAAAATTGTAAGAACAAAATATTCAAGAATTTTTCACACACACACACACACACACACACACACTCTCTCTCTCTCTCTAACTTCACTGGAAGGCAACCAGTCTCCATCATTCATTGAAGTAGATCAGTAGGGACCAGTAGGGAAAGAAAACTGAACTGCTCAGAAAAAAGAAGACATCCCTGATGGTACAATAAAGCAAACAGTCTCATGAGATCATTTTTACCCATGTAAAGATCAGATTAACAACAAGATAGTCTTTCGAAAAATAAAGCAAATGCACATTGTTTTTTTTTTGTTTTTTATTTTATATCCAAAAAATAAAATGTACTCACAATTCCTCTTCTTGGTCATTATTCAAGCTTTCCTTGTATAACCTGAGTATATCCTGCACATTGTTTCTGTTCTTTGATTCATTCCACTTTTCATCATTGCTGATTTCTGTTCCTGTCTGTAACAAAATGAAAGCATGATAAAGGAAACTTTATAATATCTGTCAACTCAAAAGCTTATTGTGAAATCATTGCTATAGATCAAATAGGTGTTTCGACCTTTCTGATGTTGTTATTTATTTCATAGATAAACCTGTGGATAACTGATTGAAAGAAGGCACATCAGTGCTCAACAAATATATTTTTAAATGCAGGGCTAATGATTGCTATTATATTCAATTATACACAAAAACGTTGAAATCCGTGGAAGACAATTACCAGTAGTTTCAAATGATAAAATGGTCCTGTTTCCTGCATTTTGTTTTTTTAGAGACGCAACAAAATAAATATAGCAGACCAAGGGCTGCGGGATTCACATGCCATTTCAAATTATTTACTCAAAAGTGGATGCATTTTTTTCTCCATTGCTTGTTCATACATGTGTGACATGTTTGCTTGAACTTGACATCATGAACAGTCCATCCTATCTGGAGTCTCAATACCAAGTGTGAAGAGCTTTGCTTTACGATTTATGAGTGATAGAAGTCCATATTAATTTTTTTCTTGAGTGCTCATTCAAGCATGGCAGTTTTGCTCAAGCATAACAATGTTGATTATCCAAGTTAGAACACATCTTGATTATGTCCAACTGAATATGAAGAGCTGAACATGTAAATTAGGAAAAAAAGATTCTTTGTTAAAATGATTGGGCCAGTAGACTGGATCTTCCATTCTAAAGACTCACATTCATGTGAGTCAAAAACAGAGAAGCGTGTAATCAAGTTTCAAACTATGGATGGTACCTTCTGGTGTTGTGGAAGGAGAAGGGAGTAGTAGAGTTTAGCATAGTTGTTATCCTCCTCAGTCTCATCTCCTAGTCCCAAGGTGCTGCAGTAATCAAACTCACCAAAGAAATCTTCAATGCATTTTTCAAAATGTTCAACTGAAAAGAAAAAAAATGGGGAGAAAATATGTTTACATGAATAAGCTAAATGATATAAACAAAACATAACATTTGTCAGACCAACTGATTTTTACAAACTGATAATCCATGTAAAGCTCTTAAAATTAGTTAAATAAAGTTAAACTTTCCTCATACCATATTATAAATCATATAACAAAAATATTGGCATTGACATGGTGGGCTCCAGGGTTCCATGCCTGTCTGTACTGAATTAATATAAAATTACAGATCACATGATATAATTTGGGTAATGTCTCCAGATCAGTATACATGGATTGCACTTCGAGTGAGGTCTCAGCTTTATCTCAGTAAACTTAAATGGATGAGCAGATGACAGAAGCACATATATGTATTCAATTCACATATATGTAGAAACAATAAGCCTCAAGCCTTGGTTTCATTTATAGTTCTAAATACTTTTTAAAAATGAAATATCAATTACAAAAACTGCTCACAATGCTAGTAGTTGACTAGAAATAATTGATATTAAATGGTGACATATGATGCTGGGGTTTAACTCGTCTAAACTTTTTTTAACAAAATAAATGTCAATTTTAAGAAACTAAATTGAAATAATATGGCCACCAATATGCCCACCAATATGCCAATTAGCTGAGTATACTTATAGATGTAAAGTGACTGGCAAGTGTGCAAAACCTACAGTTGAGACTGACACAACTAACTGGGTTCAACATCATGAGATTCTTCCTGTATTAATTGAAATTGAGCTGAATGTTGTTTTCACACCTCATCTCATATTCTCATTTTCTTTCAAAACTTTCAAAGTGGGTATTTGTTTCCACAGTATGAGTGGTGTTGAATATCACCGTATGACTGGTCATAAAACTTTGACATGGGTTACTTATTCACCCAACTTGTAGTTTGTCAATTTCACTATAAATATATAGTGTACAGCTACCGATTATATCATTGATGTATGTGGTTTTTAGTCAGTCTTGACATATCTTAAAACATGAAAATGAACGGATATGGCTGTCGGTCACTTTTGATGAACATTGTTATGTGTATTATAGAATAATTAAAGATATTCAATAACTTGGATGTAGTAAACAATTGGCTGTAAGCTCTCTCCACCTAAATTGAAGTGGATGGAGACAGTCCCATAAATTTAACTTCTGGTGTATGAATTCTCCCAAAATGCTCTCCCATATCCGCTGCATTTTCACAGTGGTACTGTCTTGCACCCAGTAGGAATCGTGGCCCAGTAGGAATTCCTACATTGTGCAACTGCCCAAAGTAGGAATTCCTACTTTGTGCAAATAAGTAGGAATTTTAAGATATATCAATAACTGAGATCACTGGATGCGGCCAATATAATTACAATGTTTATCAGTTTTCTATTAAATTTTGTATTTAAAAAAAATAATAGACACTTCCTGCTTAATTGGACGTTATTGGCATTGGAGAATGTGGTTACACATTTGGATTGACTCGTACATTATAATGGAAATATGACATATTTGGAAATAGAAATGTTGATTGTCACTTTAATTTTACAAAAAATGTACAAACATTTTTTTTAAATATTTGTGTCTTAATAATACGTTTACAGGCTCACATCCAGATATCTGCCTTTTTGCCAATCAGAAATGTACTGATAAAATCATATTTTATTATGCACACAACTCATATCAGTGCATGCTCATATCATTATAATTATTTTTATAACAGTCCTACGTTCATATAGGCTGTACACGATTGGCACCCGCCGTCTAGCCGGCGGCGAGAGCGGCAGATTGCCGGATCCTCCATTTTGTCCCGCCGAATTCGCCAAGCGTATTCAGAGGGCGGAGGTCGGCGTCCGCTGCCTTCCGCCACCGGAACCCGCCGGTTCAATCGTGGAGAAACGGGATAACCCGGGCTAACTTGCAGGACCCAATCGTGTACAGCCAAAGTCAAACATTCATATAGCCTAAACCTCCTCAATGACCTCATTCAGCTTCCTGACATTTGGATTCTTGACTGATATTCCTACTTATTTGCACAATGTAGGAATTTGTACTTTGTCCTGCGCAATGTAGGAATTATTCCTACATTGTGCAAGACTCCTACTTTGCGCATGACAGTACGACCGTATTTGACCCAATTCTTTGCACATGGCACATTTAGATCAGCGGCAAACGCCTGTCTGGAACATTGTCACATCTGCCTTTCAGCTTTCCATTGTTGTTTTCTCAGTGTTGCCTCCGAAATGGTGACATGTAGTATACTGTTTTCAATATATATTTATTAACATTGCATAACATAAACGCAATAGCATTGGAATTAGCTTTTTAATGAATTATGTGAATTTTAATTTTTCCTCCCATCTTGAAGAACGGTGCACGGAAGTTAAAAATGTAAAATATCATACACTGCTCTCTAGCGCCAATCCTGTCAATTTTTCACTGACCAGCTAAAAATCCTGGAGAGCAGATAGGGAGAATTCATTGTATATGTGGCCATTGTGGGTTTATTGCTAATCCCTCCTCACCCCGGAAAATTCAAAGTCTATATATTATGAATGTCTCTGTCAAAGTAATGTTTGGAGTGGAGGGAGCTAACAGCGACTTATCTACTCCATCCAGCTTTTCCCCTAACAGACTAGCCTATCTAAATTTTGTTGATCGGCAGGACTAGCCATTTTTTTTTCTAGACTAGTGAGTAGTAGTGTACCGAAACATTGTAAAGGGTTTGTATGGTCAGTATTACAGTAAAGTTCTATATGGTTAAACACCCTTCTACTACGTTCTGGGCATCTGGGATACATGTGTCACCTGCTCACCTGTTACCGACATATGGCCCCATCAGAGACATTTAACACATGCTCAAATATCTCTGGCCCCACTCACATCTCAATCCGAGTCTGGAGTCTGAGACATTCACATCTTGAACAAGGATGGTAACCTGCGAAGCGCAATCGCCCAAAAAAATACCCGGACTCTTCTCATACCTCCCATGGATCATTCTGAGAGAAAGATCAACAACTCTAGTTAAATACATACCAGAAAATATATCTGTGACAGAAATCATCAAATATCTATCCATGGTTTAGATGATTTGCCAATGTTGTGAATTTGTTTACATCTCCCGCCAAATATCACAAAACGGCACTGGCCTGTTTGCGACATTGCATTGGCATCTTCACATTTGTGAACGGTAGCACGGGTTACTTTCTTTGGGTGAAGTTAAAGATAAAGCACCCTGAACAGCTGAAGCTACCTGAATACCAATTTACTTTAAAGACCCAGCTCTGGTATGTATTCCTGCAACACCTACAATTTGGTGCAAGGTGTAATTCCTTGCATGAATACTCTGAGAGTACTGTCTTGAGTAATAGTACTTATACTAATAGCTGCCCCTTTTACTAAGTTTTAGGCCCTTCCCTTTGACAGCAAACCTTATAAGTTATGTCAATTATTCCTACGGTCGTATTGCAAATTGTACAGTTAGCATGGTACGACAGCTTATTTTCTGTCATGGTGTGTGTCCTTTTCCTCTGAACAAGCAATGTAAACTATTATGGATTAACTTTAAAACCGGATAAATTTGGCAATTAAGTGACAGTCAACCAACCACTCTAGGACTTATCTATCATATTAGTCCCTGCTACCGATGATAAAAAGGTGCACAAAGGATCGACTGCAAGCTACATAAGCTTGTGTAATATCATAGAGAAAACATACTTTCTCTATGGTAATATGCAGAGTGCAAGGGCACTATATAGACTACAAAAGCAAGGTTATTAGGTCAGATACCAACCTTTTAATATAGCAATTGCAGTGAAATTTATATATTATTAAAGAATCTGGCTGTAGTCGTGTCTATTATTGTTTTCAACAACACAAATTGTTACAGTCCCTTTTGTGACATTTGTCACTAGGTATCTAGTTTTCTATCCATGTGCACCTGACCATGACATAATGTCAAGCGAGCAAGCAAAAGCACATGTTGACCTTTATTGAACTCACAATTGATCCAATCAATAAAAGGAAAACCATTCAACTCAGTCAAACAAGATGTTTACCTATCTGAACCTGTACTGTACTGTACTGACTTGAGCTTACAAAGAGCTCAGTCTGTCCATGAGCACTGAGCTGTGCATGTCTCAGACTGTTTGCAGTATATTTCAAAGCAGTAAACAAGTGTATCCACGTGTTGAGGTATGAAAATATTTTGTTCATAATTTTGAAGTTCAGATTTGAAAGAAATATATTTGTTACATAATTAATAAAAAATAAAATATTTGAATAATGTAATGAAACAATTACTTCAATAATTCTAATAAAATTTATACCCTTTGAAAAAAAGAAGTGTCGCATATTTCATAAAATACAACATTTCAATTGTAATGATAACAAACAAATAAAAATAAAGAAATATATCAGGACTACTCGCACTGGACTGCACTGGACCAGCGTGGGTTCAATCTCCGGCCATGAGCTGAGGCCCGTGCCTAAAGGGTTAACCCGTTGTCCTTGTAAATCTGTGACCGGGTGGGTTGTCATGTCAAAAGACCTGCGACATGACAATTCAGTGAGGCAGCACTATATCTGCTACAAGTAGGTCTCATCATGAAATGACTGAAATAATGTTGAAATTGATGTAAGACCCTAAACAAACAAGCACACAAGTAAGGATGAAAATATAATCTTCTCATAATCCCTTTGTAAACTTGACATAACATTTGATTTGCTAACACAAGTATGTTCAATTTCAATGATTTTCACCAAAACAGTTTGCGTAATCCATTTCAAATCAGATGTACTATTTATGAAATACATCTGAGCTGACTGTGACACTTATTGGGAAGGACAATTGATTGGTTTGCAAACTGGTCAAGAAAGACAACATTTGCAGGGGATACTTTTCATATTTTCATTGAAAGTGGAAAGTAAATGCATATTTTACTCTGCATTACATAGGTAGTATTCAATTACTATCTCTGCAGTCATTGCCCTTTATTTAATACCATTCAAAATTTGGAATTCCCCAAGTTATAAATACTTGCCTTGCTCACAAAAATATCAAATCTGAATTCACCAACATCAGGTCATAAACGGTGATCAGATGTCTAACACATAAACCGACCAATCAGTACAACTGCTGGTACAAAACAAATCTATTTTTATTCTTTTACCCATCCGTTCACAGCCAGATTTATCTGATGACTTGTGGTTGATTCTATGCACACATTTATAGCTTTCGTGGCAGGGACTGATATGATAAAGAACTCCTGCTATGGAGGGTAGCATATTTTAGCCCATCACCAATATGTTGTTGCCACAATACTAGTATTTACAACTCGGGGAATTTAAGATTTTAAATGTTATGAAATATGGGACAATGCCAACAGAGTTAGTGAGAAGATTGAAATGCTACCAATTAACTGCAATATACAATTCGACTTATTATATGAAATTGCATTTCTACAGTAACAAGAAGTAACTCTGCATGTGGGTGGGTGTGGCTGTGAGTTTGAGTGTGAATGTGAGCATGGGTATGAATGAAGGTATGGATGTGGGGGTTCCTTTAGACACCAATCAATCTTGATCAGGTCAGGTTTCATCATGTCTCTAGATTTTTCTTTTCTCCCATTGTACATATAAAGTAACCAAACCACTAAAAGTGCCTAATATTACTGTGACTGTGTGTCAAATTGCATCTAATTTTACTCCTAATGGATGACAAAATTTGTTTCATCAATGATATTTTCAGAAATGGCTGCATCACGATTTGCACTGCTTCATTCGGGTTGTAAGATGCCTACAATTGGACTGGGGACTTATCTATCTACAGGACAATCTACACAGACTGCAATTGACTGTGCAATTGATGTTGGATACAGACATATTGACACCGCTGTCGCCTATGGAAACCACCAAGGGATCGGAGATGCACTTAGCCAAAAGTTTTTAGAAGGAAAATTAAAACGAAAGGACATCTTCATTACCACAAAAGTACCGCCTATATATTTGGACAGTAAAGATACCAGGGTTTGTGTTGAGAAATCTCTGGATGAGTTGAAATTAAGTTATCTTGATATGGTTCTGATACATACTCCATGGGGACTTGTGAATCGTGGAGATGGCACCTTGAAACCGAAAGATTCGAAAGGAGATTTGGAATGCGTTGCATATAATCTCAATGATACCTGGCATACGCTTGAGACTCTAGTCAAGGAAGGCTTGATAAAAAATATCGGAGTTTCAAATTTTACAGTGAAATTATTAGATCAAATATGGGAGAAGGCAAAAGTCAAGCCTAGTAATGTTCAACTTGAATGTCATGTCTATTTACAGCAGAGAGAACTTCGGAAATATTGTGAAAGTAAAAATATTATTGTCACTGGTTATTGCCCTCTTGGGAATCCAGGTAGGTTAGAGCAACACCGACACAATAATGATTCAGAATGCTTGCTTGATCCTATCGTTTTGGGCATTGGAAAATCTTTAAATAGGACCCCAGCACAAATATTACTGAGATATTTGATGCAAATATCTGTTGTCCCTCTCCCAAAAAGTTTAAATCCTGCAAGAATTGAGGGAAATTTCAAACTATGGGATTTTGATTTAAGTGATGAAAACATGCAAAAGTTGGCTAGCTTGAATAAAAATCATAAATTTTTCAGATTTTTAGATTTAAAAGGTCATCCGTTTTATCCAACAAAAGGGCAACCATTTTGAATGATTTAAACAGGATTCACACAACATGCAGAAATTTTATAGTAGTGTCTTTATGAAGAATAAGATGGAAAATAATCCTATATGCCAAGAAAAAATGTTCAAATTCGTGACCATTTTGTGTACAAAGGCAAAAACTGCAGATTGTGTAATTATTCGTATGTTTTATGTCTTTTAGGACAGGTAGAATTGCAGTTAATTTTGCTGAAAATAGTGAAGTTATTTGTTAGGGAAAGAAGTAATTACATGAATATTTGAAAAAAATTAAATGGCTGGACCTTAAGCATCAGGTATAAACTACTTAATGAGAGCAGCAACCCATGTCATACAGTTGTTGATCTTCATTCCAATAATTGTCATAGCAATTCATCTTAAATCTATTTGAGTTTGTGCTTTTGATATTTTAAGTTCATATTAATCAGAGGTCAAGATAATTGGAAAAACTATTGGATCATTTTGGAAAGAAAAAGAATTCTCATCATTATCAGTTGGGGCCAAACATTGATTAAGTCATGGGTCATATATGATTGCTTAGTGACTATTTGGTTATTAAATTATTTATGAAGCTATTCAAATACATTCTTTGAAGAAATAATTATTACCATGAAATCCTATATATTTATTTAGAATGATTGAATATTGCATGTTTTATTGAAATATATTAATTAATATATTTTTAGATTCCACGAAAAAAAACACAAAAAAAAACATTTTTTTTTACAAAAAGAGTTTTTGACAGGCATAGAGGCATTAAACATGGCCCAACTGAGGTGAATTATAATGACCTGCAATATAGTATTTAAGTGAGGCAGGACTATATCTGTAAGCCTATTCATGAAATGACTGAAAAATGGTGAAAGTGAAGTAAATCCTCAAAGAAACCAATTAGTAATGAGCAGTTGTTTTTACCCTTGAATAGCTCTCTCATATTGTATATATATATGTGTGTGTGTTGTCTTGGTTTTTAAATTTGCCCAGTTATTACAGTTGAATTGCTCAATCATGAGGATACAAATGTTTTTATTTAAAAAAACATCTCATTGCTTTCATAATTTTGCATTCACACCCATAACGGTAGTCACTATGCACTATTTTTAAGTTCTTTAGTTCTCACCTTTTATCACAATTTTACTTCACTATTTGACCAGATATAGCCTAAACAGTCTTGAAAAGGCTGTTAATGCATACAAATCAAATACCAAATTTCTCCATGTTCCTGTCTGATTGGCAAATTTCACCTAATAATGTGTTTGAGGTAATGGGAAAGATGACCCAAATCCTGGAGCTTGGACATGTGTGGAAAGAGTATTTTTTGCACATAAACAAATATTTTGTAGGTTGTAAAAACCCATATTGCTTGACAAAGAGGGTTTGTGATTGTCTTTGAGAGATTAAGCATGGCTCAATAGTAATTATACAATACTAGCCTTGTGCTACAAGCCTCAGGCAGGGTCACTGCTTTGTCACATAATGCAAACATTAGGATGCTGTTGGAAATTATTATATATAATTGATCAGTTAAACAAGATATTTCGGCCCCACTTGCACAGTTGGTAGACTGTAGGACATGTACCTTTGATGGAGGATGCAGGATGGGAGGTGGAAGTTTTGACTCCCACTGCCACCGATGTTGCTTCCACACTGGTTTAAAGGCTCAGAAGACGACCAGATATGGCCATTGTTGCTGAAAGGGTCGTAAAAACACCATTTCACAATTTTTGTGGCATCATTTGCACAGTCCCTGAGAACATTCTATGATGCTGAATCTCTTGAACATTAAGCTCTGGCTCCTATACGAGGAAAAGGTCTTCCCAGCTATCATCTTCTGCTGCTTCTTTTGGTTACTGTTTTCTCTCGTCTGTGACAGTCTCTGGGCAGTGGCTTTCTTCTGTCTGGTTATTTATAGTCTGCTCCATGCAGGAGCTTCCACAGAGCTCCCAGTTTTGACTGTCTGAAATCAATTTGGCTAGCCAAGATATTCACATCCCTGTGGCCCTGTAGGGTACACAAATCAACAAATATATGACCACAATGTGTGTGCATAAGAATGAAGGTTCAGAAACTAAACTGTAACGACTACTGTCTATACACCAAATAGGACTTGTCTATAAACCAAATTGGACTTTGCATGAAGAAAATAGTGCATCTGCATAAATAGTGTAAATATCTGTTCTGGTGTGAGAGACAGGTTGGATAAAATGTCTGCACACTTGTTCTGGGCCAGACTGTTGGAAGGTGCATAAAAGACCTCATGTCTCTTGTTAAATTACCTGGAGCACTCTTATAATTGAAGAGAAATCTTTCAAATGTGCTCAGTGCAACAGGTTTCCAAGACACATGTCAAAAGCATGTGCAAAACTCCTCTTGATGTAGATGTTGCAAACTTCCTTCATGGTGTTAGTTGTGCTTTCTCTGTCACCATAGTATAATGTGCATGAAGGATTCTGTGAGCCTGAAAATACACAATGGAAAAGTCAGGTTAAGAGGAGAAGCCATGGTCACAAAAATGAAGGCTTATCAGAAATATTGCGTTCATGAAACATACTGGTTCATGGTTCATGATGAATTCCTGCAAATTGCAGCAGTTGTCATAAATGAACAGGGTTCTTGGAGATTCTAGTTCACAGTGAGGGTTGCAAGATGGTATGTGATTCAACTTTCATTTAACATCTACTCTTGGCTTCTGTGGAGGTACATGCCTTGTATATACCTTTCAGTGAAGATTGTGACAATCTTCTGCAGTCTAACAAAACTATTTTTTTGTTTGTGATGTCCAGTAAAACTGAAAATATATGGTTACAGAAAACTCTAGTTTTAAAATTGTCATAAAGTGACCTACTACATATTTTTCTTAGGTCATTGACAAGATGGCCAGGGAATACTGGTGAATACTTTTGTGGCTTTATATTGCTTGCAGTTTGTTAGAGCGCCAAAGGTTGTGTCGAGATTGAATTAATGATACAATTTCACACATGAGCTGATGGCCTTGCCAGAAGGGTTAACCCGTTGTCCTAGTAACGTAACAGTCAACCTGAAAATATATCAAATCATAGTAAATATAGTTGTCAGAGAGCTATGCACCAAGGCAGAACTGCACGCTCCGCCCTCCAGAAGTGGCACAAATCTGGAGAGCCCCACCAGCAGCCCCCAACCCCCTTAATATTGGAATATTTAATTTGGCCTTATACATCTTAAGAAAGCATTGCTGTGCCATTTGCTTGTCTCAGTTGAGCATCTGAAGCACCTTTTTGAGCTGCTCTAGTTGTACCTCCAATTCTAAAACTGTGTGAACTGTATCTTTTCAGGTCTAACCTTATATCACATAGTATTTGTCTTAACTTCAGTGCTTCTCAACGGACTTGATTTACTGGTCATAAATAAAGGGCCTTTAGTATCTCCCTTACTTTCAAGTAATTCAATAACAGATTGATTGGGTATTTTCTGATGACAATTACTGTTCTTTCTGGTTGACACACTCCCTTGTGATTGAAATTTTGGAATGTGATAGATATGTTTACTATTTTTTCCTTTTCCTTCCCAAACTTTAATTGTTGAAGTTTTACTACATTGATTTTATTCTCATGTGATATCTTCAATTCCCCAATCCCTGCATGTGGAAAGCCAAGAAAAAAAACTCCTTTAAATAAATGCTTATGGTACCCTTTCATCATAAATGTTGTCCTCACTAGAATCTTTTCAATTTTATCCTCTGTAATTGGGAGTTCCTGTGTAGTCTCGTAGGGGCTCTTCTTTTAATTGCTTCTAATAATTTCGTAATTAAGAAAGCCTCTGTTGGGGTTGTTTTCCCTGCTAGTTCAAAACCATCTGCACTAATTTGACTTGTTATAGTAGGAAATGCAAAACCTGATCTGTCCAGGTGTGCTATATATAGTGCTAGAGTATTTACAGATATTTCTTCCTTTATGAACTCCTTTTGAACTAACAGCTAAAGTATCTTCTAATAGGCATTCCAAGTGAGTCTGGTTTCCATTCCTTGGGTATTTACCCCAATATTTGGATTTCTGGTGCTTCCTGCTTGAAAATATCCAGCTGTTGTCGGGAAAGAGCATCAGCCAGTTTATTAGCTTTTGACAATATATATTGCTCCTACATTAGTTCTATGTTGATTTTTAGCAGTCAACACAAAATCCCTCAACGTGACCATGATTTCTGGAGATTTGCATGTTTGACTATATAGGACTAAACATATATTGACTGATTTGTTGTCTGTATGTATAGTAACCCTTTTGTTTTTAAATTCTCTACTGAACAGTTTGAAAGCCATCAATATTGGGTAGAATTCTAGGATTGCAATACTATATTCTTTCCATTTCTGTGGCCATAGCCCCAGAATGTATTTTTCATCAAATGTTATTCCAAAATCTGTAGACCTTGATGTATCTGTAAACAGGTTCAAGGTATTGTCCATGATCCATTTCCCTGACAAAGGGTTAACCCGTTGTTCTTGTAAATCTGTGACCGGGCAGGTTGTCATGTCAAGGACCTGCGACATGTCAATTCATTGTGGCAGCACTATATCTGCTACAAGTAGGTCTCATCACGAAATGACTGATATAATGTTGAAAATGATGTAAAACCCCAAACAAATTTATCTTTAAAGTCTAGACTTAGAAAGTGTCATATCTTTATTAATATTGGTTCAATTTAACCTAAATAAGGCAGCTGAAAAAAAACACAAAAAAAAACATTTTTTTTTACAAAAAGAGTTTTTGACAGGCATAGAGGCATTAAACATGGCCCAACTGAGGTGAATTATAATGACCTGCAATATAGTATTTAAGTGAGGCAGGACTATATCTGTAAGCCTATTCATGAAATGACTGAAAAATGGTGAAAGTGAAGTAAATCCTCAAAGAAACCAATTAGTAATGAGCAGTTGTTTTTACCCTTGAATAGCTCTCTCATATTGTATATATATATGTGTGTGTGTTGTCTTGGTTTTTAAATTTGCCCAGTTATTACAGTTGAATTGCTCAATCATGAGGATACAAATGTTTTTATTTAAAAAAACATCTCATTGCTTTCATAATTTTGCATTCACACCCATAACGGTAGTCACTATGCACTATTTTTAAGTTCTTTAGTTCTCACCTTTTATCACAATTTTACTTCACTATTTGACCAGATATAGCCTAAACAGTCTTGAAAAGGCTGTTAATGCATACAAATCAAATACCAAATTTCTCCATGTTCCTGTCTGATTGGCAAATTTCACCTAATAATGTGTTTGAGGTAATGGGAAAGATGACCCAAATCCTGGAGCTTGGACATGTGTGGAAAGAGTATTTTTTGCACATAAACAAATATTTTGTAGGTTGTAAAAACCCATATTGCTTGACAAAGAGGGTTTGTGATTGTCTTTGAGAGATTAAGCATGGCTCAATAGTAATTATACAATACTAGCCTTGTGCTACAAGCCTCAGGCAGGGTCACTGCTTTGTCACATAATGCAAACATTAGGATGCTGTTGGAAATTATTATATATAATTGATCAGTTAAACAAGATATTTCGGCCCCACTTGCACAGTTGGTAGACTGTAGGACATGTACCTTTGATGGAGGATGCAGGATGGGAGGTGGAAGTTTTGACTCCCACTGCCACCGATGTTGCTTCCACACTGGTTTAAAGGCTCAGAAGACGACCAGATATGGCCATTGTTGCTGAAAGGGTCGTAAAAACACCATTTCACAATTTTTGTGGCATCATTTGCACAGTCCCTGAGAACATTCTATGATGCTGAATCTCTTGAACATTAAGCTCTGGCTCCTATACGAGGAAAAGGTCTTCCCAGCTATCATCTTCTGCTGCTTCTTTTGGTTACTGTTTTCTCTCGTCTGTGACAGTCTCTGGGCAGTGGCTTTCTTCTGTCTGGTTATTTATAGTCTGCTCCATGCAGGAGCTTCCACAGAGCTCCCAGTTTTGACTGTCTGAAATCAATTTGGCTAGCCAAGATATTCACATCCCTGTGGCCCTGTAGGGTACACAAATCAACAAATATATGACCACAATGTGTGTGCATAAGAATGAAGGTTCAGAAACTAAACTGTAACGACTACTGTCTATACACCAAATAGGACTTGTCTATAAACCAAATTGGACTTTGCATGAAGAAAATAGTGCATCTGCATAAATAGTGTAAATATCTGTTCTGGTGTGAGAGACAGGTTGGATAAAATGTCTGCACACTTGTTCTGGGCCAGACTGTTGGAAGGTGCATAAAAGACCTCATGTCTCTTGTTAAATTACCTGGAGCACTCTTATAATTGAAGAGAAATCTTTCAAATGTGCTCAGTGCAACAGGTTTCCAAGACACATGTCAAAAGCATGTGCAAAACTCCTCTTGATGTAGATGTTGCAAACTTCCTTCATGGTGTTAGTTGTGCTTTCTCTGTCACCATAGTATAATGTGCATGAAGGATTCTGTGAGCCTGAAAATACACAATGGAAAAGTCAGGTTAAGAGGAGAAGCCATGGTCACAAAAATGAAGGCTTATCAGAAATATTGCGTTCATGAAACATACTGGTTCATGGTTCATGATGAATTCCTGCAAATTGCAGCAGTTGTCATAAATGAACAGGGTTCTTGGAGATTCTAGTTCACAGTGAGGGTTGCAAGATGGTATGTGATTCAACTTTCATTTAACATCTACTCTTGGCTTCTGTGGAGGTACATGCCTTGTATATACCTTTCAGTGAAGATTGTGACAATCTTCTGCAGTCTAACAAAACTATTTTTTTGTTTGTGATGTCCAGTAAAACTGAAAATATATGGTTACAGAAAACTCTAGTTTTAAAATTGTCATAAAGTGACCTACTACATATTTTTCTTAGGTCATTGACAAGATGGCCAGGGAATACTGGTGAATACTTTTGTGGCTTTATATTGCTTGCAGTTTGTTAGAGCGCCAAAGGTTGTGTCGAGATTGAATTAATGATACAATTTCACACATGAGCTGATGGCCTTGCCAGAAGGGTTAACCCGTTGTCCTAGTAACGTAACAGTCAACCTGAAAATATATCAAATCATAGTAAATATAGTTGTCAGAGAGCTATGCACCAAGGCAGAACTGCACGCTCCGCCCTCCAGAAGTGGCACAAATCTGGAGAGCCCCACCAGCAGCCCCCAACCCCCTTAATATTGGAATATTTAATTTGGCCTTATACATCTTAAGAAAGCATTGCTGTGCCATTTGCTTGTCTCAGTTGAGCATCTGAAGCACCTTTTTGAGCTGCTCTAGTTGTACCTCCAATTCTAAAACTGTGTGAACTGTATCTTTTCAGGTCTAACCTTATATCACATAGTATTTGTCTTAACTTCAGTGCTTCTCAACGGACTTGATTTACTGGTCATAAATAAAGGGCCTTTAGTATCTCCCTTACTTTCAAGTAATTCAATAACAGATTGATTGGGTATTTTCTGATGACAATTACTGTTCTTTCTGGTTGACACACTCCCTTGTGATTGAAATTTTGGAATGTGATAGATATGTTTACTATTTTTTCCTTTTCCTTCCCAAACTTTAATTGTTGAAGTTTTACTACATTGATTTTATTCTCATGTGATATCTTCAATTCCCCAATCCCTGCATGTGGAAAGCCAAGAAAAAAAACTCCTTTAAATAAATGCTTATGGTACCCTTTCATCATAAATGTTGTCCTCACTAGAATCTTTTCAATTTTATCCTCTGTAATTGGGAGTTCCTGTGTAGTCTCGTAGGGGCTCTTCTTTTAATTGCTTCTAATAATTTCGTAATTAAGAAAGCCTCTGTTGGGGTTGTTTTCCCTGCTAGTTCAAAACCATCTGCACTAATTTGACTTGTTATAGTAGGAAATGCAAAACCTGATCTGTCCAGGTGTGCTATATATAGTGCTAGAGTATTTACAGATATTTCTTCCTTTATGAACTCCTTTTGAACTAACAGCTAAAGTATCTTCTAATAGGCATTCCAAGTGAGTCTGGTTTCCATTCCTTGGGTATTTACCCCAATATTTGGATTTCTGGTGCTTCCTGCTTGAAAATATCCAGCTGTTGTCGGGAAAGAGCATCAGCCAGTTTATTAGCTTTTGACAATATATATTGCTCCTACATTAGTTCTATGTTGATTTTTAGCAGTCAACACAAAATCCCTCAACGTGACCATGATTTCTGGAGATTTGCATGTTTGACTATATAGGACTAAACATATATTGACTGATTTGTTGTCTGTATGTATAGTAACCCTTTTGTTTTTAAATTCTCTACTGAACAGTTTGAAAGCCATCAATATTGGGTAGAATTCTAGGATTGCAATACTATATTCTTTCCATTTCTGTGGCCATAGCCCCAGAATGTATTTTTCATCAAATGTTATTCCAAAATCTGTAGACCTTGATGTATCTGTAAACAGGTTCAAGGTATTGTCCATGATCCATTTCCCTGACAAAGGGTTAACCCGTTGTTCTTGTAAATCTGTGACCGGGCAGGTTGTCATGTCAAGGACCTGCGACATGTCAATTCATTGTGGCAGCACTATATCTGCTACAAGTAGGTCTCATCACGAAATGACTGATATAATGTTGAAAATGATGTAAAACCCCAAACAAATTTATCTTTAAAGTCTAGACTTAGAAAGTGTCATATCTTTATTAATATTGGTTCAATTTAACCTAAATAAGTTCACTCAAGCTTAATATTTCTGATACAAAAAATTAAACTAATTATACATATAACAAATTTTCACAAAGAAAATCGATATTTTGGTATGAGTTTCTATATTTTTTTATTTTTTTATTAAATACTCAATTGTTTTGTCAATTTGCACAATGTGCTCAATTTATAACTTTCCTCAAGAATGTAGAATTAACCCTCCCAGTGCTGAATTAAAATGGAGAATATTTAGACAGTCTGTATTATGTACTTTGATAAACCATACCTCTGTTATCATCAACTTCAGACCTATAAAACTATGTATTGCCGGAAAGGTCATGGAACAAGGATTTGTTCTGTGTTAATCAAAATCTAAAATATTTGCACCTGAAGCCATACAGGTGTTATAATTACAGGTAAAACAATAATAAACAGTAAACTATTGGATTAGAGGTGTTAAAGTTGTTTTTTTCATAAAATGTCACCTTTGTACAGAGTAATTAAATGAGACTTGTTCAAGATGCCATATTGGGCTTAAATGGTGAAATAAATGAAACAGGTGTAGTGCACACAGGTGTTTTTTATGTTAGCTGTAATGTCACACCTGTACAGAAATGGGAGAAAAATGGCTAAAATGGTTTAATGGCAGTATTCCAAAAGTATTCATGCTTCTCCAAAGTAAGCATAAAACCAGCCCCTAACTCCAACTGTACTTGGTACCTGGACACCTCAGGGCTCATTTCCTTCATATTGCACAGGTGTGCTATTACCTGGCACCCCAGACAGGTGTGTTAAGTAACGAGAAATACGAGAAAATACTTCTTTTCTGACCTATAACCTGGTTTGACCAATGCAATACAGGTGTCACAAGTACTATACCACACTAGATGAGGTTTTCTATTCAATATCAACTGTCCTCATACCTTTACAGGTCAATATAACTGTCAGAGTAGTGCCCAGGTATGTTAACAAGATAATATGAGATGTCACACCTGTACAGAAATGGGAGAAAAATGGTCAAAGGAAATCTGTATGAATGGACAATATTTTGAAAGTACCAGTGATCTTTTTCATCCATGAAACAGAAACTGTGTAGTTTGAAATCACACCAGGCTTCAGATGACCTAGATTTCACACGGGCTGTAATACCCAAGCGTGTTGATCAAAAAAGAGCATAATACAATGCAACTTTGTGATATCTATTATATTTTTAAATATTACATTCTAAATATCACATCCTGATTCAAGTAAATGTCATGCCACGGGCCGTGGCACAGTTAGATAGAGCGCCAGATTGTTAGCAAAAGTTCCTCTGTGGTGATCCAAAGGTCGTGGGTTCGATCCCTGGCCATGTCGAGATTGAATCATGATACAATTTCACATATAAGCTGAGGCCCGTGCCTAAAGGATTAACCCATTGTCCTTTTAAATCTGACTGGGTGGGTTGTAAGAAATGCAAAGTGCATCACGAAATGACTGACATAATGTTGAAAGTGGTGTAAAACCCCCAAAAAACAAACAATTCAAGTAAATGTCATGTCATTATTATCTTGTCCTGCTGTAACGTGTATCATTCTTATAATGATGCAACACCAGCTTTTACACCTCTACTGCTGTTGCATCCACCTCTTGTATGCTGCCGAGCATCATGATAAGAATGATACAAGTCACAGCAGGGATAAACACAAAGAGGCACTTTGCATTTCTTACACTGGTAACTTGTTTCTCGCCGAAACATCTTGGTTGGTGGTGGCGCAGAGCTGTTTTTGGCGACGTTACATAGAATACATCTTTTGGTCGGCCTTCTCTTGTTATCAGTAGGTGGCACTGGTTCCAGATGATGTCCAGGCTCATTCACATGGGAAAGTGTTTGAGGTTGCAGGGCAGGACGGCCCCTACAAACCACTGAAGCCGGGCTCTCTTGCACAAGATTCCTCACAACCTCACGGCGAAATACCCTTTGAGGTACACATTTTGCCTGTAAAAGGGTGCAAAAAGTATACTGGTGTGAGCTTCTAAATTAAAATATAATCAGTCCAATTTACTTATTTTCCACATATCTCTTAACCAATGGTTACAATAAACATATTTGTATTTTTATCATTCATTACAAAATAAACTCCCATCAGAATATTTGTTAGCATGAAATGTAACAGGTGAAGGTACCTCGGAATCTGCTCCATGTCAGGTACACAGTGTAACTGTTGAGAAGCATCAAGGAAAACATATGGAAATGCACTTTCTTCGTCCATTTCAGAGTTGCTCGACGGAAAATGGAATATGACAACTGAAAGATATAAAATATAAATACATTTTTATTGTAGCCAATGAAATTAAAATTTGATGACAAGTTGAGAAATCAACTTTACAATAAACTTATTATCTCAGTTTTACAAACCTATTAAGCCACAGTACATGTACAGTACATTTCCATTGATTGAAAGGGAATGTATGAACATGATCAGACTGATCTTGTGGAATATATATATTTAGTATTATACAAACCATCTGATCATAGCGATCCACAGCGCCCATGTTTTTGTTGTACAAGTCCATAACTTCAGGACGCTGAACATTCTCGGATTCTTTGTTGTGGCGTCTTCTCCTGCTGACTCTGACCATCTGCTATGTACAGTGCTCAGAAATGTAACCTGTTGTAAAATCATGGTTTATTTTATTACCATTAACAAAACAAAATGTAAACAATTTTTGAATTTTTTTTTGTCCCAAGACTGGTTTCTTCTTTTTGATTGTTTTTGCTGGAGAGATAGTGTTTGCTTTTGAACTTGTGTTGGTGCCTTTCTGCTTATGTGGTGACTCTGTTGAAAGTTGATGGTTGGACTTGTGTTGTAGATGGAGCCTGCATAGATAATGGAGACTGGATAAGAGTCGCTGGCTGATGCCCAAGATAAGTTGATTGTGATTGCCTGAAGATATTTTATGATCCTTGCTGAACAAGGCTAGTGGCTGTTGGTTGTTTGAAAAAGTTAAAGGTCGTTAATTGGTGGATGAATGTCCATTGACGATGCTGATGGTTGGTCAAAGCTGGTAACTGGTGGCTGAATGGTAATTGAACTTCACTGGTCGTTGATGGCTGATTCCAGATGGTCAAGGCTTGAGGCAGAATAAAGCTTGTGGTAGCAGAGTGCATATTTGAGGGCTGGAATAGCAGGAATGGTCCTGGATTAGAGCAAGGAGTGTTTGTCCTCGGACGTTATTTCTGACACCCCCTCCCAGGTAATCAATCATAGGGTTCCTTTCCTGGAAGAACAAGTTGTCATCATTAAATATTTCACATTTTTTTGGAAAAAGAAATTAAACAATTTATAGTAAATTTAAGTGCATCTACCTAATATTCCCTATCATCTTTAGCGAATTGATTGGGCCTGATGAGCCTCCTACCAAATTTGCTTGCTGGTCTTATACACCTTCTCTGACCTCATTAATCTCATCACTGAGACATTTCCTGAAGTAAATTTTGGTAAAATATCTGAATAACTTCATCAGGGTGTACTCAATGTAACAGTTAATGTATCAATACGCCAGGATATAATATACAAAATTGTTATCTTTCATTTACTGCTTGGCAGTTATAAACTCAAAACAATATTTTTTTCACATTTATATATTACTATTGAATTACCTGCATGATGTCATTCTCATCATGTTCATAGTATTCATCTTCAAGGAGTCAACTTCAATCGGGGGAGATGTAGGATCTATAACTCCATTTTCTTCATTAGTCTAAAAAAACTAACACATTATTCTAACCAAAAATCACTTTTGCATAATTCTTAATTTCTATAATATCACTACATTTTTAACATTATGTCCAATCAACACAGCTATCTCACCCTTTGGATCCATACATTATCATGTTTGCTTGTGGGATTCTGCCCGAAATATTTGATTCCTGCCTGCACCACACTGACTAGTTCCATCATTGGCATTGATCCCTGTATACTGCTAAAGGTCACCTCTGAAGGCCACCAATCTGGAGATAATCCCTTGTAGTCAACACATGCTTTAGAAATAAAGATAAAAAATAACCATCTGAGATGCAAGATATCTTAGAGCAGTTTTCTTCATTTTCTTCACTTGGTCCAGTTGTATTATGGGTACAAGACCCATCGTTGTAAATGCAGTGGATACCTCAGAGGGTTCTAAAACACCAGCTGTGTTAGCCTTGTGAATGTGCTCACACATTTGATTACTCCCAGTAACTTCCCAGGTAACATGGGTAAGGGAGGTGTACAGGGCTACTGCTGGGTAACCTGCTGCAGTGAGTCTGGTCACATACCTTTTAAGGCCCTCTTGTAGCCTTTGAACCTTCTTTACTTGATATTATCTTTTGCCCATTCATTAGGTATTCCATCATGAGATTATTATTTCTGCAGGATATCTTGAATTGTCACTGAATGTATAACCTCTTTTTCTAAAATAAATGTCACATCATGAAAGACTAGGCTTTGTCACATGTCACATGCAGGACTAAGCTATGTCACATGTTTTATCATGACAGTCAGATCAGGAAAATAAGCTGTGAATAACACTAAATAGATGGGATTGTGAATGACAATTAAGCCTTTGTGTAACTGTGAGACACAATATTTGAGTTAAAATGTGAATGACAAATGTGAATGAGCATATCTTTCCATTGTTTCAGTCTTGTTATCATTAAAAAGAAAATTAAATTTATTGTTTACATATTTTGTTCTGTCACATTAGTTCATGACCTGTTAGTAATAGACATTTATGTGCATATTTTTGTGTGGAGAGGGAACATCAACTCTTTCAAACAGGGAAAACCCCGGAAAATTGGATTATATTATCCAGACCTTTTTCACACCTGAAGGAGATTCTACATGCATTTTAGTGTGCACATGCAAGCACGCTTCAAAACAGACAGAAAGGCTGAAAGGCACAGATATGAACATTAAAGAAGGACTTTTTATGGCACAAGTACTTCCAAAGGTACCCAGCAACCAGAGGTATGGCTCATTATGAAAGTGACCAAGGAAAAAGCATGTGCACCACTGTGAAGGAAAGTCCTAGGATTATTTGTCGTTTTTTGTCCCCACAGGATATGTCATGGATTTAGCTTAATGTTAGAACCAGAATCACCAAAGACACCATTCCAAGTTCTCCTGAGAAGATTCAGTGACAAGCTGGATGGAATTAACTAAAATTGTGTATGATAACCATGAGCTGTCTGCAAACCAAATTATAAAAATAGGTTTGATCTCAGCCGTGTGTCTATATATAGCATTACTATAGATATAAACTAAGGGCATGAAAGCTCTTGCACCACATTTGTGTCAATCTGGTGTTTAAAATACTTAATATGTACATTCTAAAATTTAAAGGATATTATCCATTCAATGATAAGATAGCAAAGCATTTTTAAAAAGTGAAAGCTTAACCTTATGGCTTTCAAAAATATTTGTTTGATGGAGTTAAAAATTGTGCTCCAAGAGAAATAAGAAAAAACCTGTGGTTGGGCAGTGGAACACCCTCTAAATAATATCATTCCCTTGGGAACTTTTTGCGCCCCCTATTGTTTAATTGCTCATAATATTTGCAAAGAACTACAAGGCATTGTCACACCCCACTGAGCATAGTATTATAATATTGTATGGGACACTATTGATTTCCACCATGGCTCAGCTACAACCAGGCTACAACCCAGCTATTATATATTTACAAAACTTCACAGTGTATTATGAGACCAAAATGATTACTTAACCAGTTGTTTAAATATGGGAAGAAGGACTGATACAGATTCTTCACAAACCTCAGAAATGAAAATAAATGTCACTGAGTTGGATAGGTGCAGATCATTGATACTATGAAAAATTTATCAATGTTGATATTTCAACCAAACTTGGTATTTGTGTTTGCAGGTACAATATATTGTTATGTTATATCTACTAATATTTTTGTTTTATATTGTCAAACACAACCTTCACCTCAGTTCTGCTTCGATAAGCCCAAGTGTAAAATGCCACTTTTGTTTTGGGTTTTTTTTGCAATGGAATATGCATCTACTGTTTTGGGTTTATTTTGCAATAGAATCTGGTTGGACACAATCAAGGTCACTAGAAGCAGTCACTTAACATGAAAAATCAAACTTGTGACCTGCATTTCTAACTTATGTTTTATTGAAATGCAAGGTCTCCTTGTCCTAAATCCAAAATCTTTTTGCACAAGGACATACCATTGAAATTTTATGGCTGCTTAACATACACGTGTTGCCGGGGGTACGTACTCTACAAAGTGTATACACTGATTTTGGATAATTAAGAAATCTTATCCAAATTAGTTATATTAATGAAACAAATATAAAGCAAATAATTTAATTTAGTGTATATAATGTTCTAACATACTTAAAACTAAATTTGGACAACCAAAATTTTAAATATATAGAGAAAAAATGTTGAGACGGGGAAATAACATTTTGATATTTTCAGTACTGCACCAAGCAAAGATTATGACAACAAATTAACTTCAAATGAATCTTAACTCATAATGCTTATCAACTGCAGATAAAGAAAGCATATTTTTGAAAGATATAATATGCAACTGCCTAAGTATTTCACTTCTTATTGTTTTGAAAAAATTGATAAATTACCTGGGGAACGTACTCTACACATAAACTAACACAGAAACAACACTGATTTTCACAACAAAAATGAAATTGAAATGTTTACAAAACTGATTTTTATTTTGAATTGACTTGCAATTGACATTCCATACAATTTTAATACTTACATATCTTGAGCATCAAATAATTCTGTTACAATATTGGGATGGGCTTCATCAAGGTCTGAATGTACACTCGGCAGTATTACAATGTAATAAAATATTTTTTGATGTCACCAAACATTTAAGATGTTGCTTATGATAACAAACTGAATAATACCTTTTAGATAAAAAAAAAATAAACCATGAATCAGTGCACTATTTCCAAAACAATAAATATTTTGATGTCCTATACTTAAATAAACTGTTATGAATGTGCATTGTGTGCTGTACCTTATTGTCAAGTTAAAGTTAACAACTAAATAAATATAAAGGATACATTGCACAAACAAGGTATATTTTGACTAATTATTATGCATTTAGTTTGTTTAGGATTGTCTCATGTATGACATCATGGCAAACCTGGATATTCCACAATACCAGAAAAAAATGTGTTTTTTTTAAAGGAATTTCTGGTTTTAACCCCTGTAATAAAAAATTCTACATTTCTAATAATGATTGATTGATTATATTTTTATAGTTGTTTATACACGTACAATATAGGTACAAAAATATATGTGACCAATGTTGAGTATTGTAAGTGAAATAAATGTTGGTTGAAAATGAGATGTCTTGTCTGTTTTTAGTGTACGTACCCCCATCATAGCATACGTACCCCGTTGTACACAGAGATGTTAGTGTTGGTCTTGATAGAATTTTAAATCATTTATGTTGTTTGTAAAGTGATGAGATGTCAAGTGGACAACTCTGTTAAAAAAAACCAGGTTTGATAACTATGTTTTGCCTTTTAACACAAAATTTCTAAAGATATGAAACATGACGTTGCCTCCATATTTTTAATAATATTATTGTATTCTTCTTTAATTTACTCAATTTGGCTATGTTCTT
The DNA here is from genome assembly GCA_949316495.1 of Amphiduros pacificus. Classification (NCBI taxonomy): domain Eukaryota; kingdom Metazoa; phylum Annelida; class Polychaeta; order Phyllodocida; family Hesionidae; genus Amphiduros; species Amphiduros pacificus. The sequence goes on along the minus strand of OX439001.1, from coordinate 47,410,270 downwards.
TGAATAAGAAGTCCACAAAGTTTTGTACTTGATGGATTCCTTGCTCTATTTAGTTCATAAATTGTTATGAGCCACCTAGTCCAAGGGTGATCAGTATTTGGTAAATATTACTCAAATGTTGTAGTGTACGTACCCCAGAAGCAATTACATTTTAGTAAGTTCATGGAGTAGACTATACAGACTTTTATGATACTCATTTTTCAATGAAATAATTATCAAACCATTTGTATTTACTTTTGATATACTTATTCAAAATTAACTTCAAAGTTGGTCTGGCTTATGAATTTGGTAGAAAGTCAAATATTACCAAAATTATTGTAAGAAATTTTGTGTAGAGAGCAAACACATAATTATTAAACAATTTCTAAAACTGTTGTTTTGTTATACAGAGATGTCCACTTGACATCTCATCACTTTACAAACAATATGTATGATTTTAAAGTCAATCAAGACCAACACTAACACCTCTGTGAACAAGGGGGGTACGTACACTACAAAACAGACTTCTCATTTTCTGGTTTTGGGAGCATGCTTTCAACCAATAATTATCTCACTAATAATACTCAACAGTAGCTCAATATGACTGTATAATATGAATTAGTTGTCTTTTCTGGAACTACCAATTCACATGGGGGTACGTACTCTACGCATTTTTGTTGAAATTCTCCTCAAAACATGATATGGCATAATATTCACATAACAATGATTTGACTAACTTGAAATATTTATTTGTTTATTCCTTCATATGATATTGTCAAAAGAAGGTATTTATTAATTCATTTGTGTTATAATGTTTTTGTTTTTACTATTTTGGCACTGAATGACCTCATTGTGTCGATGTGCCGTAAAGAAACCATTCATTCATTCATTCATTCATTTGTGTTATTAGTATTAGAAATGTAGAGTGTTTTATTATTGGGGTTTTAAACCAGAAATTCCGTAACAAAACACATATTTTCCAGAGGTATCGTGCAATATGCAATTTGCGGTGATACCATACACCAGACAATCTAAAAAACCTAGAGAAATAATTAGTCAAAATATGACTTATTTTTGCAATGTAACCTTTAAATTAATTGTGAAATTTACCTTGACAGTAAGGTACAACACATAATGCACATTCGTAACAGTTGATTTTTCATAAATTTCGGACGTTAAAATATTCACTGTGTTGGAAGTAATGCACCGATTCGTGATTTCTTTTTTTTATTTAAAAGGTATCATTCAGCTTGTTATCAGAAGTGGCATCTTGAATGTTTGGTGATGTCAAAAAATATTTCATTGCATTGTAACACTGTCAAATGTACATTCAGACCTTGATTGTGTCCAACCTGAATATGCATCTATATTTTGTCTATTTTTCATAAGATTTGGGTTCCTGTTTCTATAAAAAAAATTGGCAGTTGGTGGGAGCAAATGGCTTCATAAAGTATAAAAAAAAAGTCAAAAAAGGGTAGATTTGGTATTTAATGTCTAAGATCATTGTCTAGTACCAAATATCACAGGAAACAAGAAGTTCATTTAAATATTTTTTTTATTCAAACATGTACATTTAAAAGCAGTATGCACAATTCATTTAGCATAACATCACAACATCATATACACAAAATATACAAAATATATTTACAATTCAGTTAACATAACATTACAAAATCATATATACTAAATATACAATGTGGTGTTTGTTCTTTTTGGACCAGTTGAAGTGGTTACAGGCAGTCGGAAGGACAGTTGTGTTGATGTTTCACATTCTGGGCGGACATTGTGAAGATCTTTCCTGCAAAGAAACAAAAAAATGAGTTTAAACATTTTTATCTAAGCAATTAGTGACTGACCTTACTACAACATAAAATATACAATATATAGAGCGTACTTATTCTTTATCATTAACATTTAGTAAACTTGACCAGTCAAATGGCTAAAGGCTGTCCGGAGGGCAGATGTCTTTGATGTTTCCAGCCTCATACTGGTCCCAAAGCATGAAGAACTTTCCCTGTAATTGACGGAACTTCTTCCTCTGGTACCGGGCACACTTTGAGGCTTTCACCAGCTTCAGCTGCAGCGTGACAAAGGCGGCTTCCTTGTGGAGCAGTTCTATCAGCAAGTAGAACTGTACTGATGGTCGTCCAGCCTTGTAGTTCAGCCATCGGGGCCACCCCTCGATATCTTGTTGGTACTACAGTATCACCTGGCCAAACACTGACCAGTCTGTAGGCTGCCAATAGTTCTCAAACCAGGTGTTCTGAAAGTAGGTGACAAGTTCCACCAGGGGGCCTTGGGTTGACTTCTGCTGAAGCTGTGTGAAGGTCTGCAGGATGTGCTCTGCAGGTAGGAACGGCAACACTAACAGCTTACAGATGTAATTATTCTTGTATGCTGATGAGAGCCTTAAATTCTGGCACCATCTCCACACAGCTTGCGTCCAATGAAAAGCACACCCTCTGACCTCATCTGGGAACATAACCGGATGGCCTTGCACATTGCAATTTCGAAATCCACCACAGCAGAAGTAACGGTAGACCCTCTGGATGGCAGCATTCCCTTGATCTTTTTCAACACCTTGGTGTCCTTTGTTCTTCTTGACATGAACACGCATGCCAGTGGAACCTGCTTGAGTGAAGAGAGAACAGCTGGCTGAAGGGCTCGCTGACCACCTTGAAGGTTGCATCGATGTAGATGGTCTTGGCCTTGTTGAGCACTGCCTGCTGGTCATCGATCCTGAAGATGAGATGGGCCAGATGAGACGGGCCAGTCAACCTGGATGTCTGCCTTGGGGAAGTTCGGTGAAATGTAATAATAATAATAAAAAGCTTGTATAGCGCATATACCAGGCTAGGCCTGTTCATAGCGCTCCGCCCCGTAGTATCTCCTAAAAAGGAATGTTTTCAAGTTAGACTTGAAAACTGATACCGTAGGGCTCCTCCTAATATCATTAGGGATGCTGTTCCATAATCTAGGTGCAAACACAGAAAAGGCTCTATCGCCCACAGTTTTCATATTATTGCTCGGGATCACAAGGTCAAGTACCGAGTTAGAGCGTAAGGTCCTAGTATGACGTTTGCATTCCACAAGTTCAGATATGTAAGGGGGCGCCATCCCGTTTAAGGCCTTCCAGACAATTAATAACACTTTAAAGTCAATTCTGGCTCTAACAGGCAGCCAGTGTAATTCCCTCAGTTTATCAGTAATGTGATCAAATTTCCTCCTGCCTGTGACCAATCTTGCTGCAGAGTTCTGTAATTTCTGCAGTTTCTTAATGTCGACCTCAGGAATCCCAGCTAGGAGAGAATTTCCATAGTCCAGGGTAGATGTCACAAAGGAGTGGAAGGTTGTCTCCGCAGCCCTATTTGTCAACGATTTCCTAATGGCAGCAATATTCCTGATGTGGTAGTAGCCCTTTTTGCAAATGTTTCTGACCTGCACCTTCATGTCGAGGTGTCTGTCGAAAATCACACCAAGGTTCCTAACACTGGGGCTGTCATTGATGGAGGTTGACCCAATCTTGAGCCCAGCATCACCAGTAAAGTCCAACCTTACAGATGATCTACTTGACGGTCTGTGACTTGTCAACGGTCTGTGACTTGTCAACGTAAATGTAGTCAAAGGCCACCTCAATATCCAGATCAAGAGGCTCTGCTGGGCAGGCTGCTTGGCGGGCTCAGTTGGCATTTCTAGCAAGGTTTGCTGGCCTGGAGTAGTTAGCACCTGATTTGTTATCTGTTACCCTCTCTGCCATTACCTCCACAATTGCAGGTGTGAACCGGAACATGTTACTCCTTGCCTTTTCCATGACCTTGACCCTCATCTGCATCTGCATCTGTGTACCAGGTTAAGCTTGGTGGTTATGGGGGTGGTCACCTCGGTTGAAGACTTCTCCCACCTGATGTACAGTATCATGGCACCACAGGGCCTTACTACTGACATTGCACAGCTAAATGCAGCGGTTCTGGAGGGGCTTCTTCACCCACTTCTTGGTAAACTGGACACGCAGACTGTCGGTCAGCAATGGCTTGCCCTGCCTGGTAGCAGTGGGCAATATCTTGTACGTTACGATGTCCTCATCCTCCTCTGGTTCAACCACAGGAAGTGACCTGTCCAGCAACGTATCTTCTACTGCAACTTCTGGACGTGTGACATGTTGACATCAAAGCTGCTGTCCTCATGCTCTGAGCGTGGATCATATTCTTCTGTAAAGTCAGTAGTTCTAGAACTCTCTTGATTTGTCTGGTACAGGACCTGCAATCACAGGCTCAGCAGCAATCTCAGGCTCTGACTGGTCCATGGGCTCTGGCAAGGCTGGTCAGACGGTCTGTGACTTCTCAATCGTCAAAGGGAGGAACACCACACCTGCTGCAGTACCAGGACATGCACTCCAGCTTCATCATGTCCTGGTTGGTCCCGAGAGATGCCTGTACCACAGATGTGATGCTGCCACTGTGTGATTAACTGCTGAGCATATCTTGGGAATGAGCGTGGGAAGCCCACCTTTGATGGTCAAAGCAAGTGCAATATTTAAGTAGAGGTGTAAAATAAATGCTGAGGTGTACTAATATATGAGCACATCTTGGGAATGAGGGTGGAAACCCAAATTGGGAGGCACACATGATTTTCGAAACAATATAATACCAGTATTGTGTAATTTAATTCAAATTTTGAAGAAAGAAACTTTTCAGCAAGAGCTTGTTAGCTGAAATAGTGGACCATTGAGATTTTTCCATGTTCTGCAAAATGATACAAAATGTCACAAGCTCATATTTTTTATTAAAAAAAATTTAATATTAAAATCAAATACTTTACCTAATTACATTTCACTTTCACATTAAAACATTTTTTTATGTATGACACTAGTTTATCATTGCCAACTGACCTACCATTAGCATTTCATAGTCAGCAGTAATCCCTCAGGAATATTGTGATAGTGGCGCGGGGCTCCTGAACCCTGGCGGCAGTGGGCGTGGCGCGGGGCTCCTGAACCCCGGCGGCAGTGGGCGTGGCGCGGGGCTGCCGACCCCCGGCGGCGGTGGGCGTGGGGCGGGGCTGCCGACCCCTGGCGGCGGTGGGCGTGGGGCGGGGCTGCCATCCCCCCGCGGCGGAGACCCCAGCGGCGGCGAGGATGTCTGCGTCCCCGGTGGGCATGGAGTCTGTGCGACACCTTTTCGATGCATGTGGTGTAGTCACTGGCAGGCCCGGCACAAAAGTTGTAGCCCTCCTCTTTGAAGGCACATTCTTGCGACTGTAATTTAAAAAAGTAATTTCTCTTAGATAGTATTAGATTAGTATTAGTGGCAATATACGATTCTTCTGAGAATGCTTTAGTATCACAGTTTGTCTTAATGATCCATACAGATTACCAATGGGCTATCACATACTGAAATAACAATGTGTAACCTACCAGAATGGTTTCACGGCTTCTGCTAGCGTCAGTGTTGGGGACGGAGTGGCAAGGTCCACGTTGACTGGGCCGTCGTACGCCTGGATGGTGTCGCCCTTGTACATGTCCCTCAGCGTGCCGTTCTCAGTCCTATAGGAAAGTGGAAAAATATAATTAGATTTTTGTTTTATTTTTGTTTTCTTGAAAATGCAATGGTCCTGAAAATACAGACATTTATGTTGATGTGATAATACACTGTTACTACACAATTTAGTAATCAGTCTCAATACATCATGAAATAGTGACATTTATGTTTATTATATAAATTATAAACTAGTCAGCTACTACACCACATAGCATATAGTCATTACACCACAAAATAATAACATTCTGATAGCTATTTGATGGTAACAATATGTCATCTGTATTCATTTTATAAAATAGTGAATGTTTTTAATAATATAAGGGGTAGCATTCATACCTCAACTTATACTGGGTGGTTTGCCGGGACCGGTATACACCTTCGACCATGGCAGGCAAACGCTTTTGGTCCACTTTCGATCTAAATTTTCTGGGTATCGTGATCGAGACCCGATCCCCTACAGCATGCCCCCGGGGGGGGGTACTCTCATGATTTTAACCCGCGGAGGCTGGGATGGAACTGAAAACCCCAGAGCCTGAATTAGGGAAATATTCTAGCATTATTGGTACCCTGATTTAGGACTAGCCGAAATTTGGTACCCTGATTTAGGACTAGTTGAATTTTTGATACCCTCATTTAGGGACGATGCAGAAGGAGGAGATTTGGAAAAGGGGATTGTGATCCCTGTTTTAGGGAGAAATTTGAAAAACAGTACCCTGTTTTAGGGAAAATGATCAAATATCTTAACCCGGATGGAACTGAAAACCCCAGAGCCTGATTTAGGGAAATATTCTATCATTATTGGTACCCTGATTTAGGACTAGCTGAAATGTTGATACCCTCATTGTGATCCCTGTTTTAGGGAGAAATTTGAAAAACAGTACCCTGTTTTAGGGGAAATGATGAAATATCTTAACCTGTTTTAGGGAAAATATCAGCGAAAAGGACCCTATTTAGCCCAGCTTCCCCGGTAACGCTGACTATGAGAGTACCCCCCCGGGAGCATGCCGTTGGAAGCGGACCCTGCGTCTCTGGACCTCCAAGCATCTGCGGGTGGACCGCACATAATTTCTACGGACATGCTCCAGCACCGGATCCGGAGCGTCTCTTTTGACTGGTCTGCAGCAAAAACACATAAAAAACAAATATAATTACCGTAAATGACCGCATTATAGCCCACCCATGCATTAGGGCCCACACCCAGTTATTAGAAAATTACAACTTTTTTTCCTTCTATATTTAATGTTCACATTTGAGCCCACCCTCTACTTTTCAATTTTTTCAACCTAAGAGCCCATGGGCTCTAATTCGGTCAAATACGGTAATATATGGAACAATTTAAAAGAAATAATTTTAAAAGAAATAATTAATCTGTTTATTTGGTGTCTCAGGCTGATCATATGTGAAAGCATCAAGTAAATATAATAAGCATAATTTACACCAAATTATTAAGTGTAATTTAATCTAAATTATTGTGTAACAATACCTTTTTTGCACTTTTTTCCTGGGTCGCTGCAGCACCGCTCTCGCTCTTCTTCCCCCCCAGACCCACAAAACGGCGCCGCACTGACAATGACAACACCCTTGAGGACCGGGTGGACTGAAAACAAAACATTGTCAGTGTTTACTCCTTAATTATTATATCTGATATTTACCATTTAGCAGGATTTAAAATAGTAGTTTTATTCCCTACATACATACACATATCTAATATTACATATTCAGGTCTGATTTAGTTTAATTTTTACACCAAATACCTTTTTTGGCTACCGTACACATATCTAATATTACATATTCAGGTCTGATTTAGTTTAATTTTTACACCAAATACCTTTTTTGGCTACCGTACACATATCTAATATTACATATTCAGGTCTGATTTAGTTTAATTTTTACACCAAATACCTGTTTTGTTATTTTTGTCTCTGGCCTGTTGTGAAATTCGTCCCTGGAGAACACAGTCTGTCCCTTCCTCTCTATGGGAAGGCGTGTGAACGCCAGCTGAGGGGTAGTCTTGATTGTGTCTGTGTAAGTGTTGTTCAGCGTGTCTAAAAAGACAATGAAAATGTATAAATATCTTATAAATATTTATGATAATTGCAATAATTATAATTTTATACATTTTATTATATTGTGCAGTAAACTAGTGTCATGTGTATTTCAATTTCTAGAAAACATATTTTTATATTTCAGCTATGGCAATGATTGCGAAAAAAACAGTTGCTTTCTTTAGATCTTATCTGAAATATGTTAGAGTTGGAAATTAAAATATAAATTATTCACTCACACATGAGTCGTGGCAGGAGTTTGCTCCAAGGTGTTCCCGGGTTTTGGGCCTGGAGCACCTGCATCTTGTTGATTACTGTGCGATTGGCGCTCTCCACCAGGCCTTGGGTCCTTGGAGTGTACGGCGCCCCGTGGCGTACCTCCCCTGCATTTGGATATTCTTTTAAAACATCTTCGATTTTAGAAAATTCCCCACCATTGTCTGAATGGAGGACACTTGGGGGGGTGGTGAATTTGAACATGTCCGGAGGGACTTATTCACCTCTGATGACTCTTTTTTCTTCAGTGCGTCTAAGTAGCGGTACTTTGTGAAATGGTCCTGGGCTTGCAGGATATACCTGTTGCCAAGTTCGTCCTCCACCAGCATGTCGATAAGGTCGACCTGGAAACACAGAAACACCAGTTTCAGACTCGGAAAAATGGATTGATTTTTTACCAGAAAATCCTAATCCGCCCCCTCCCATATTGTAGAGGACAGTATAATAGCTGATTAAGCCAGTTATCAAATATGTTTTCTATCATTTTTAGTTCCAGAGATATTGCAACTCCAAGTTTTCCCATCAAAATACATGTTATTTTCAAATACTCATATCTTGAGAACAAAAAATGCTAGAAGCAAACTTTAAAATAGTAGTATTTAATTTTTTCTTCTCTATATTCCTGTTTATCACTTACAGAAGTGGAATATCGAAGCAATTTTCTTGGAATAAAACCTAGATTTATACAATAACACGAAGATAAAAAGCATGTTTTTGTCAATCTTCTATATATCACAAACCTCAAGGTGGGCCATTGGTCCTTCAGCGACGATGATTGCTGGCTCAGTGGAGTTCACCTGGGCACCCTTCAACTGGCAGTGGGGACATTGTTCCAGAAATTTCTGTTATGATATGCAAGGATTTCCTTGAGTTTGCACTCACATAACTTTCACAATTAAATAACAATTTGCAAACATTTAAAGATTAATTTAACATTGATTACTTGAGTTGCATTGTTCTAACTATTACATAATTACTTTTCCCAATAATATAATTTGTAGCGAAACATGTGTGAGGTTTGACTTTAATGCTACGTTTTCCAGACAACTGTACAAGATTTAATAAGTTGACCGGTTCTAACTTTTGGAGACCTGTAATTGGGTCAGCATGAATACTGTATACGTTAAAATGTTCGACAAACTCACCTCGTGTATTGTCACTTTCTGCCCGCTGCCCAAGTTGTCACTGTGGACTCGCTCTATCGCAGAGAAAAACTCCTCCAGAGGTAACACCCTGGGGTATCGCTCTGCATTCTGTCCCGCCCTCTGAAAAAAATTAATGCAATATATAACAGCTGGAGTCAGAATGATTACATATGGACCTTGTCTTTAACAAATGATCCTATACATTATGTGTACATTAAATAGAGAAGCTATCAATAAATTTATAGTCATGAGGAAAGTGGTCATGATTAGTGGTTGGTCATGCATGATTACTACTGCAGGTTTATTTACAAAAATTGTGGCATTAAAAAGTACCACTGTTATACACTGTGGAAATGATTTAATGATAAATATTTTATATAAATTAGCATTTGTGAAATAATCATTACTGGTACCTTCTTCTTGTCTGGCGCATGCACTTCCTGCGTGACTGCATTGTCTGGTTTCCTGGTAGCGATTACCTTGTAGTTCTTGTTTTTCACCTGTAATCATAAACAGTTATATACTGTTAAATAGACAGCCAAAAGTGCAGCATATTTTCACCTCTAAGATGAATCACCCACCTCGAAATCATATCTGGATTACTTATCTATAATATGACATACCCTAAATACTCGTGTATAAATCTAGATTTTGATCCAAAATTGCTTAAAAGGTCCACTTTTTGAGAATGCTAAACAAGATTATAGAGAATAAAAAAGTCAATAGTTGGGGGGTCAATTTATACACATGGTCGATTTATAGATGAGTATTTACGGTATAAACCCTGGTCCTACCAACTTTGGATTCAAACAAAATTTTTTGTAATTTTTAAGAATGGAGATATTCTAATCAAACCAAAACATATATTGAAAGTTAAACATTGGAATGAAATCCTTGGAAAACTTCAAGCAAAGTTGACATTTTGTATTAAAATTGATCCATTACAGCCTGAGAGGCTCCTTGTTGAAGTTTTATGAATAAATTATGCAGGCACGACAGGTGTCATGTTCGACAGGACCAGGGTTAACTGTTGTGGTGCTAGAGGCATGATATCATGCTTCTAATTTGTAATGACCCTAGTTTTTACTTTAACCCTCCCAGTGCCATGGACGAGTTAACTCATCCTAGAGCTCTAATTTGCATAATTTATTCATAAAACTTCAACAAGGAGCCTCTTAGGCTTAGACCAATTTTAATGAACATTTTACATGAAATTTTACATGAAATTTTCCAAGGATTTCATTTCTGATGTTTATTTTTTGATAGCAGCTGATCTAAAAAAAATATTTTTTTAATGATATGCATAAATATGCAAATGAGGTCACATGACCTCAAAATTTTTTTTTTTCCAAATGCGGAAAAAAGTTAACTTTCAAATTTTTTTGGTTTGATTAGGATATCACCATTCTTAAATATTACAAAAAATCAAGTTTGAAACTAAATTTGGCACTAGAAGGGTTAACATGTGAACCAACCAACATTAAATAGAAAGCATCATGAAGAGGAAAATTGTCCGCATATAGAAAACAATATTTTTATAATACTAATACCTTACTATACAAAGTATTTCTTGGGAATGGTCTACATACTTTAACCTGGACTATGGATTAACATTTTAATTTGTAAATGAGCATGTGTACAACACAAAGATTAATTTTCATATATATTGTGAATCAGGGTTTGTCTTTATATTTAATGTGAAATGTGTTTTAAAACAGTTTTTGATTTCCGTTACCAATCTTACAAGAATTCATTTTTTTCCCTAAAAGATATTTCTATTCCATTCTAATTTGGATGTTATAATAATTACCAGTGCAATTACATTATGAAAAGATTATTTTTATTATCATCATATATTCAGGATGGAAGCTTCCAATTTCTATTTTATTTATCCTTGATTCTGTCACATTCTTATTCTAACCTGGTTCACATATCATCCCCTAACATTCCCTTTTTACATGATTTACCTCTTTTACAATAATCTATTCCATATTAGCTGAACATGTGCTTACTTTGTTTTTGAATTTGGCCACTCGCCTCCCCTGTGGGTGCGGGGATTAAAGAATAGCCCCACTGCCCCCCAGCATGTCGTAAAAGGCGACTAAAGGGGCGTCCTGTTTGCCGTGGGATGCGACCTGTGTCGGGGAGGATATGGAATCCTGACGGGCTGAGCACTGGGCTGGTTTGGCAGTAATACCGGTCCAGTTGCAACACGCCTGTCTTGGATCCAAATGTTCACCAGACAGGCAGATCAGATTAGGCCTGGATCTGATTTAACCGACTTGTGGTATATTTCCTTTAATATATTCTGGCTATTTGATTTTTATTAATGATAATTTCAATGTTTGAAATTTAGGAATAATTTTAAAATTTTTGATAAATATTTGTTGAAAGGAGATTACTGCTGATTGGGTCAATCGAGGGATATAAATAAAATCCGAAAGGGTGGAGTTTTTATTCTTAGAGTATGTCATGTTGGGTATCCTCACGGCGTCAGGGCTTGGAGTAACCGGCCCAGAAAGGCGTCCCCTTGTTGGGCTCCGTGGTGGGTAGGGGACCTAACTGATGAAATATAAAAAAACACACATGGCGCAAAACAAACAAAAACGACCAAGGAATGACATAGACAGCGACGATGATTCAAACAAAATAGAAAAATGGCCTAGATTTTTAATTGCGGAAAGTTCTGATGCTGAACATACCCTGGCAAAAATGTCCCCCTTTGCAATTGCAAAGGGGATACAAGGCATTGCCGGGGTACCAAAAACCGTTAAAAAGATGGGAAATAAATTATTGATTGAGGTTGAGCGGAAAAGCCATGCGGACAATCTACTACGATGCCGAATGTTGGCCACAGTTCCTGTTATTATAACAGCTCACAAAACTCTCAACAATAAAAAAGGAGTAATCAGATGCCCAGATTTGGTGGGAGTTTCTGAGGAGGAGATAGTGGATGAGCTCAAAGACCAGGATGTTGTTCAATGCAAGCGAATATTTATAAAAAGGACGGTGTCAAAATTCCTATCAATACGTTTATTCTGACATTTGAAGCAGCGCAGCTTCCAACATCTATTAAAGTTGGATATTTGAACGTGAGAGTGGATGTATTTATTCCAAACCCTCTGCGCTGCTTCAAGTGTCAGAGGTATGGACATGGATCTGATCGATGTAAAGGTAATGAAACATGTCCAAAATGTACCGCTCAGCACAGTTTAGACGATTGTTCTTCAAATATAATAAAATGTGTCAATTGCCAAGGCAATCATCCATCGTATTCGCGGAGTTGTCCTTCCTTTTTAAAAGAGAAGGAAATTCAGCGAATACGCCACACTGAAAACATTTCTTTTCCAGAGGCACGTAAACGTGTAGAAAGTTTGAACAATACAAAAACATCCTATGCTAGCACTGTAAAAACGAAAGAAACCAAATCAATAGCGATTCAAACCGAAATAACATGGCCAATCAATGACAAAAATTATTCCTTTTTTACAAAAACCTCTAAATCTTCAACAACGTCAACTCAGACTACAACATCCACTATCCCAGTTATAACTCCACCAACAGCAACATCCACTAAACCCTCTTCACAAACTCCCTCCACATCATCCAGTAATACAAGTATCAATAGCAATAGACACAAATCAGACAAAAAAGAAATCAAAGATCAAGTTAAAAGTAAAATTAATAGAACTAAATCCTTAGAAAGGATGGACACAGGTGATCCTCCGGATATGAATTTTATTCCTGTGCACTCAAAGCATAATCGTAAACTTAATAAGTGATTATGCTGAATCATATATTTTTTCTCATTATTCTTAATATGGCTATCGGCAATATCATACAATGGAATTGTAGAGGATTTGAGGCAAACAGACCAGAACTGGAGTTATTAGCCCAAAAATATAATGCATCTGTAATTTGTTTACAGGAAACTAATTTTAAAGATAACTCAACAACATTTAAGGGATATGTACCTTATAATAAAGTTGGTTCAATAGATGCAATGGACCGAGCACATGGCGGAGTTTCTATTTTTGTTAAATCCTGTATACCCCAAAGTAAAGTGACATTAAATACTAATTTACAAGCTTCTGCAGTCAGGATTACCCTGCACAATACATTAACAATATGTTCAGTATATTTGCCACCAAGTGAACCAATAAATATTACAGATTTAAATAACTTAATAACTCAGCTGCCACAACCGTATATGCTAGTTGGTGACTTTAATGCTCACAACTATCTTTGGGGTGGCAGAAACAATACTGATGCCAAAGGACGTATAATAGAAGATTTCTTAAATAACAATAGTTTGTGCCTTTGGAATGACGATTCTCCAACCTATTTACATCCTGCTACAGGATCTTTAACATCAATAGATCTCTCCATGTGCACTCCAAATTTATTTTTAGACTATTCCTGGGAAGTAGAAGAAGATCAATGGGGTAGTGATCACTACCCCATTATTTTAAATAACCATTTTCCTCCACCAGATGAAAGAATCCCCAAGTGGAAATTTCATAAAGCCGATTGGGCAAAATTTCAAACATCCTGTTTCAATAGAATAACTCCAGAACTTTTTAACAATGTAGATGATCCTCTTCAAGTTTTTACAGATACATTGTATGATATTGCTGATGGGTGTATTCCCAAATCAAAGCCAAATTCTAAAATTAAAGAAAAACCCTGGTTTAATGATGAGTGTAAAAAAGCTGTCAAGGAGCGCAAAAAAGCTCTGAAAAAATTTAATCGACAGCCAACTCAATATAATTTGCACCAATTTCGAGTAAAAAGAGCTAAAGCCCGTTATATTATTAAAATAAGCAAAAGAAAAAGTTGGAAGGATTATGTTTCCAAATTAAATACGCGTACACCGATTAAAAAATGCTGGGATATGGTGCGTAAAATTTCGGGGAAGGGAGGTGGAGCAAGGATCAAACATCTAACTCATAATGGCCAATTAATTACAAATCCCACTGAAATAGGTAACACAATAGGTCAAACAATTTCCAAGAATTCCTCATCCAATAATTATTCTGCAAAATTTCAACAAATAAAAAATAGAAAAGAAAGAAACCAACTAAATTTTATATCTCATAACTTGGAACAATATAATAAATCATTTACTATAGAAGATTTGAAACTTGCTTTGGATAAATCCCATGATACCGCTCCTGGGCCTGATCAAATTCACTACCAAATCCTTAAACACCTCCCTGATCAATCACTTGGGCATCTTTTAAATATTTTTAATAACATTTGGGAAAGTGGTGATTTTCCTCCTTCATGGAGTGAAGCCACTATTATTCCCATTCCTAAGCCTGGCAAAGACTCCTCAGATTCAAATAATTATCGCCCCATTGCTTTAACCAGTTGTATCTGTAAAACAATGGAGCGAATGATTAATGAGCGTTTAGTTTGGTTTTTAGAAATCTTTGATTTAGAGAAAGCGTACGATACTACATGGAAATTTGGAATAATGAGCGATTTATATGATATGGGATTAAGGGGTCGTTTACCCCTTTTTATTCAAATTTTTTTGTCAAATAGACATTTCAGGGTCCGAGTTGGTTCATCACTTTCTGATGCTTTTGATCAGGAAATGGGTGTTCCACAGGGAAGTATATTATCAGTCACCCTTTTTATTATTAAAATTAACAGCATTGTTGATTGTATGAGGCCTGGAGCAGATTGCTCACTTTTTGTTGATGATTTCAACTTAAGCTACAGGTCCACAAGCATGCATACAATAGAACGACAGCTCCAACAACACTTAAATAGATTACAAGAATGGGCTGATCATAACGGATTTAAGTTTTCTTTAAAGAGAACTGTGTGTATGCACTTTTGTAAAAAATGGAAGGTTCACCCAGATCCTGATCTTTATTTAGGCCAAACTCGGATACCTGTTGTCGAAGAAACCAAGTTTCTTGGACTTATTTTTGACAGGAAATTATCTTTTATTCCTCACATTAAATACGTTAAAAAGAAATGCCAGAAGGCATTGGATTTATTACGGGTTCTTGCCCATACCGATTGGGGAGGGGACCGTAATATTTTATTGCAATTTTACAGAGCGCTTGTACGTTCTAAGCTTGATTATGGATGTATGATATATGGATCAGCACGTCCATCTTATATTAAAATGCTTGATCCTATACAAAATCAAGGTTTACGACTTTGCCTTGGTGCGTTTCGTACATCGCCTGCAGATAGCTTGGCAGTTGAGGCAGATGAGCTGCCTCTTGATTTAAGAAGAGAAAAGCTTGCCCTTCAGTATGCTGCAAAAATTGCAGCTTGTCCAGACAATCCTGCCCATGATACTGTATTTAATCCAAACTATGTTGACCTTTTTGAAAGTAAATCTAATACAATACCAACTTTTGGCATTCGCATTAAAGAATCTTTACAATCTTTAAATTTAAATCCAAATCAAATAGCTAAATTTCAATATCCAGAAACACCTCCATGGACCTATCAAACTTTAAATATTAATGTAGCCATGTCAGAATTAAAGAAATACTCAACCGATCCATCCCTGTATATAAATAGATATAATGAAATAAAATCTGTTTTCACTGGATATCAGTGTATATACACTGATGGATCATTTGATGATGACAAGGCTGCTGCAGCTGCTGTTAAGGGCAATCATATTTATTCAGAACGTCTGCCAAATAAATCGTCTATTTATTCTGCAGAACTTCATGCTTTATACCTTGCTTTAGATCATGTGGAGACTTCTCCACATCGAAAATTTTTAATATTTTCTGATTCTTTGTCTTGTTTACAAGCATTGAAAGCCAAGGATTGGAAAAATCCTTTTATTTTAAATATCCTTGAACGGTATCATAAACTCTGTACTGAGGAAAATAAAGAGATTCGTTTTTACTGGATTCCCAGTCATATTGGAATCCTTGGAAATGAGGCTGCTGACCAAGCTGCCAAAGCAGCATTGGATAAGCGCCAAATAGATATGCTTTTACCTTATACAGAGTTTAAAAAATATATTACTGTTTTTTTACGTTCTAAATGGCAATTGCGATGGAACGAAGCTATTTTTAATAAACTACACGAAATTAAGCCTGTTTTAGGTAAAACCAAAAGTGCTATTAGAATTAACCGAAGAGAAGAGTCTGTTTTATCACGTATAAGAATAGGACATAGTCATTTGACGCACTGTTATCTGCTTAAAGGTGAAGATCAACCGGAATGTATTGGTTGTCAAAGGGCTTTGACTATTAAACATATTTTAATTGAGTGTATCGATTTTGATATTATACGAACTCAATATTTTAATGTACAAGATTTACATACGTTATTTGATACTGTAGATACTTCTGTGATAGTATTGTTTTTAACTCACATAGGACTTTATAATCAGTTTTAAGGGCAGAACTTTTGTTTATTTATGTCATTGACTTATTTATCAAGAACTGCAAAACATCATACTGATAAAGTCTTTTAAACAAATTATACATATTTATTATATTTGATTGATATTATATAAATGCTGTTCACAGTTGATATATTCTTGTGTTATCTACATATTGTATTAACATTTACATTTTGTTTCTAGTCAATATTACGTTTCTATTTTTACTGTTTTGGCACTTTATTGTGTCAATGTGAAACCATTCATTCATTCATTTTTACCATTTTTAGGCACTAAATAACCTTAGTGGTTGATGTGCCTCTAAGCAACCATTCATTCATTCATTCATTGGCCACTCGCGATGACAGAGACTCCACATTGTCATGGATGGACAGCAGGAAATCCTTTGTTCCCTGCGTCACGCCATGTATCAGGTACTCCTTGACGGTGTCCAGGTACGCTTTGGTCACAACAGTAGACTTCCCAACAAGACTTCTGGAATACTCCAGCAGGCTTGCCTGCCTTCTTTCCATGTTCCTGTAACCAACATTTAAATAACTTTTATTACAAGGAGTACCAATTGACATGATATTAGTACAATTTACAACAACAAAGATCAAATGTTTGGTGAGATAGATCAAAATATCAAACATTTTCTGATCCTGATTATCATATAAGATGAATGATATATTACCTGTCAAAATACTATGTACTGAAACTGTTCATACTAACAGATATCGACAGTATAAAATAAACATTGTAGAGAATTAATTTTATTGTTGTGTCAAGTGACTTTTCTGTGACTACTGACAACTTAAATATCATAATTAATGGCCATCATGATTGTAACCGTATACATGTATATACATACAAATTAAGTCATTTATTTCTAATAACTGCAATGTTCTAGGTCAGTGTAGAGCAATATTTCCTATCTTTATCACACCCCACATACTGTACATTAACTAACAAGAAATACAAAACTTACACTAATTACTCGTAGTGGTGGTCATTGGAACTCCTGATAATTGATGCTGATCTGTTGAAGGTACACTGACTTCTAATGCTTGGATATCTTGCACCCCCTTTTAAACAAGGATGCTGCTAATGTGACATGTGTCACTTTTCACGGACCAATCATTTTTAAGTCAGGATGGAAGCCACCCCTCCCTTGCCTGAGGGGAGAAACCTAGCCTAAGCCACCCTTGCTGATCCTGCGCTATGAAAACACCTAGGTAAGTCAGGGAGGAAGCCACCCCTCCCTTGCCTGAGCCTCCACTATGAAAACACCTAGGTAAGTCAGGCAGGAAGCCACCCCTCCCTTGCCTAAGCCTGCGCTATGAAAACACCTAGGTAAGTCAGGGAGGAAGCCACCCCTCCCTTGCCTGAGCCTCCACTATGAAAACACCTCTAGGTAAGTCAGGGAGGAAGCCACCCCTCCCTTGCCTGAGCATGACCTATGAAAACACAATTGTATGCCTGGAAGGAAGTCACCCCTGATTATTATTAATTCCTGTAATTCCTATTGATCCTTCACTGCTATATTATTCTGAAAATTTTATTGCAGTCTGAAATAAAAGAGTGGAATATAAAGGCCCAATGACAGGGTGCACCTGCCTTAAACCCCATATATCCCATATACCCTGTCCATCCTTGCCAAGTCCAATAAATCCCATGCAAATCCCACATTATTCCCACAAGCACCACTAAATACCATTTAAGTCCCACAAGTCCTAGAAGATCCTCAAGTCCAATGAAAAAACCCACTAAACACCACTAAATCCTACAAACTCCACTAAATTCATCACTTCCACTAAACTCTGCAAGTCCCATAGGTCCCACAAACCCCACTTAATCCCATTCCAGTCAACACAAGTCCTTCCTGTTAAACCCTGCCAGTCCCACAGTTTCTGTCTCATAAATCCCAATAAGTAGGGTACCCGCTCCATTAATTGGTCTGCTCCATTATTTGGTTCTCAAATCCACAGAAGCACTACTGCAAAATATTCAATTCTCCCTTGTGGCCCACTTTCTGATGTAACCTAACCATCAGGTGCTTGCAAATGTTAAACGACCAAATAATGGAGCAGACCAATTAATGGAGTGGGTACCCTACCATTTAAGTTCTATAAATCCATTAAATCTCATTTAAGTACCATTAATCCCATCAAGTCCATGTGAATCCACAAACCCCTGGTAAACCCCAAAGTGGTTGGTGCACCTTGTCATGAGGCCTATATAAAATTGAATAATCTATGTATAACTTACACCAATGTATTTATCTGTTTTCCTTTTTTTCTTCTTGACAGTCAGGTTATGTTCCATCTCTGGAACTGAATCGAACTTTATCCATCTTTGTGAACCCATTAAGCAGGCTGCTGTAGAAGGGGGTGACATGATGTGAGCCAGCCTGATGTTTAATCCCTGGGCCTTTCCAGCCTGGTAGCATAGGTCAGGATGCCCACCCTGAAAGATAATTCCAAATCATGCAAACATCCACTAAAATGATACATATTTTTTATTATTACCAGCTTATCTTTGCTATATATCTGTATATACCACATTATATTATGTTTGAAACAATTTTTTTTATCCTCACTGCACTCGGCTTGCATAATAGACCCATAATAATTAGGATATAGCACAACATACTTTAATATGTAATGAGGTGCATACACATTGCTGAAATGAAATATTAAGGGTGCGGTCATTATTTACCAAATTTCAGTGCACAGCATTTGCAGGGTTGGCACTATGCAGAATCGATAGAAAAGATGGACGTTAAAGGACCAAAACATACAAAAAAATAAGGGCAGTCAGCGGGACATGTTAAGGATTTCATCCTCCCTGATGAATTTCATGTTTCAAAATTTGTATGCAACACAATGTGTAAATCCACTAATATATGGCAATATATTTTAAGTTTTCACTGATAATAATAACAAATAAGGAGTCAGAACCAAAACTAAGTACTTCTAAGCACTTATTTCTCAATATTGAAAAGTAAGCATGTCTAAGAATTTCTAAGGGTAGTGCGCACCCTGCATTTGCCAGTAAAAAATATTTTCTAGGTTCGCTTCACTCGCCATGATAATAAATGTATCTAAGATAGTTATTTTGGCGGGGGACAACAATGGATCTCACAAGTTAACTGATGATGTCACTCACAAGGGCCTGCTGGACATGGCAGGACATAGTGACTGTATGGCTGTCTGATGGATGTTTACTATTGGTGGTTCTTCAGTTCCAGTCTTGCACCGTCAACTTGAGCCATTGCTTCTTCACCTGAAATCACTAACAACCATGTAACATTAAAATAGCGTCATAATTGTCAAAAATGTTTCTTTTTTAATATTGGAGCTTTCCTGTATCATTTTTGTTTTATTTCATAAGCATTTATTTATAATCATCTGCAAATGATTGCAATTATTATTGTTATCACCTGCAAATAAACAAAAGGAGATTTTCATAACTTTTTATGGTTAGTATAAATAACTGAAAATGTAACAATAATTGTAATAATGTTAAAGGAACTTACTCAACAAATTGAAAATGAAGTGACAACCAAATGTGTTTCAACTACATTTGTAGATGTGGTAACACTGACTGAATGTGTTCTTGTCTCCATTCATGGGTTATCCATCATAGCATGTCTCACAAAGTTTGTAGAGCCAAGAGGTTAGTTTTGTTTATGATTATTTAAGTTAGGATTAGTATTTAATATTGCATGCAAATGTGTGAACACACCAGTGACCTGTAGGAAAAGCAAGAATGGAAAATCACAGCAAAGATATCACAACTACATTGACTTGACTAGCTAGGACCTTCACCCAGCTTGTAAATTATCACATTTACTGCTCATCATGCTGATATGGCCAATAAAGGTATACTGTAAAACTAATCTGTATCATCTGAGACAATGATAGGACACTCATCCTACTGTATTTACTCGAATATAAGACTAGGTTCTTTTCCAAGAAATTTACCTCAAAGGTCCACTTATGAGAATGTTAAATAGAATTATAGAGAAGGAAAAAATCAATAGTTTGGGGGGTCAACTTATACACAAGTAAATACAGTAGATTATCATATGTAGGCTAGGGTTATCAATGTAGGCTAGCGTCCAGTAGTGGTCATACAGTCTGTGAGTCAGTCAGTGAGTCAATCCACATTTTTTTACGCTATAACTTCTGAGCTATAAAAAATCTATGTGATATTTGACTGGAATGATCAAAATTTATGAGAAATACGATTATTCCAGGATTCATCACCATCCTGGTCAGTGGTGAATCCTGGAATATTTGACTGAAATGACTTAAAATGAGTAAAATGATCAAAATTGATAAGAATTAGGATTATTCCAGGTTTCACCACCATCCTGGTGAGTGGTGAATCCTGGGATATTTGACTGAAATGATCTAAAATGAGAAAAATTGTCAAAATTGATGAGAAATGGGATTATTCCAGGATTCACCACCATCCCGGTCAGTGGTGAATCCTGGGATATTTGACTGAAATGACCTAAAATGAGAAAAATTGTCAAAATTGATGAGAAATATGACTATTCAAGGTTTCACCACCATCCCGGTCAGTGGTGAATCCTGGGATATTTGACTGAAATGACCTAAAATGAGTAAAATGTTCAAAATTGATGAGCAATACGATTATTCCAGGATTCACCACCGTCCCGGTCAGTGGTGAATCCTGGGATATTTGACTGAAATGACCTAAAATGAGTAAATTGTTCAAAATTGGTGAGCAATATGATTATTCCAGGATTCACCACCATCCCGGTCAGTGGTGAATCCTGGAATATTTGACTGAAATGACTTAAAATGAGTAAAATGATCAAAATTGATAAGAATTAGGATTATTCCAGGTTTCACCACCATCCTGGTGAGTGGTGAATCCTGGGATATTTGACTGAAATGACCTAAAATGAGAAAAATTGTCAAAATTGATGAGAAATGGGATTATTCCAGGATTCACCACCATCCCGGTCAGTGGTGAATCCTGGGATATTTGACTGAAATGACTTAAGGGGGCTCTGTACCCACAAATAAAATGTGTTCCCACGAACAGATTTTGATAGTTTGGGGTATAAAGGAAGAAAAAGGTATAATATGGTGAATTATGTAATAAAAAATGGGGGTCACCGACCTAGTTTTCAAAATACTTGAGTATCTTTTTAGAAAAAGTTAGCTATTTTCATACTTTGACTTAGTACTATTCAAAATGCAATAACTCAGGCGAGGATGGACCAATTTTAAATTTGATTTTTGTTTTGAAAACTAGAGAAAATTCTACAAATTTGATATGCAGCATATTAGGGTCAATTTCCAGTCTATCATGGTCTATTATAGACTTAAATATTTTTTACCCCTTAATTTCCATTGTTTGATTCAAATGACGTCATATTTGCCAGTTATGACGTCATTATTAAAATATAGTGAAAAATCCCCCATTATCGCCCATCTGTGGGTACAGAGCCCCCTTAAAGCCCCACTTCTCGGTAGAGGGGTACCGAGAATCTGGGGCGGGGCTTAATCTTATCTCTTCCTGGGGGCTGCTGGGAAGGGCTGCTAAAAATACCCCAAGGAAGCCAACACACAGGGACAACCACATGGCCAGACTGACCATTCTGACAGCTCTGTAATTTCAAAGCCACAAAGAAGTGTTTTTATTTCATGTCATGCTATACACACTCATACCTTTTTTTTCATTGGACTCACCAAATTTAGAAAGAGGTAATGCAGAACTGACCAATTATTCTCTGACTGGGTGTCAAATTGCTATCTACCTATTTGCATAAGTGTAACTGGTACTTTTTATCAGTTTTTAAATCACTTATCTATACTAGATTCCTCTGGTATATCCTTTTCTCAGCATGTTCTTCCCCTAGTACAGAAGTAGGGGTCATGTTCATGTAGCATTTTGATAAGAAATAATTACTTGACATGTTCAAACCAATGGAAATTGATTGGGCATAGACTATGTAAGATAACATAATATTAAATACTTGAATACATTGTTGATAGCAGACCATTTTCTTTTACCCCACATTTAAAAAGGGTTTCTCCAACCATTCTGCAGCATGTGGTCAGTGATAAAATCTGTGCAGAGGACACATGGCCCTGCACTACAGGTCATTCAAGCTCAGTCTCAGGGCCAGAGCACAACTAAACATTTGTGTGAATATGTCACGAACTACACCAAAATGTATCAAAATTGTCAGACTAAGGCTAACACAAAAGCAGGAGTGCACAATAAGACAGTTATATGCAGAAAAAGGATGTAAATATGATGTTTTGGAGGAGCAGGTAATGCCTTTGTTGAGCTTTCCTGGAGTAAGCAGATTGGTGATTGGGATTACAATTTTAGTGAAGTACACAGCACTGGTGAAGACAACACTAATTATTACAAGTTTAGATAATAATTATCATAAGTGAAGACATATAATTAATAGTCACACAATTTATCCAAGTAAATTGGAATTATAACTTTTCATACAGTCCCAGTGAGCAAGGGGATTATGTCAGTTGGAGCAGGCATGCATCCATGCAGCCTAGCCATGTGCTTCTGTGTTTACAAACACTAACCACACACACAAATGTATAAACAACACAGCTACAGCTGTCACTCAAACTTGAAAATAACTGTCAAATCTAAATTCTTTCCAAACTTTGTGGTAGGAATTGTACATTATGCATCTATACTTTTGTACTTTGACTACAGGAATACATTCCCAAAGTATTCATGTTTAGTACTGGTAATTATTATATTTCACAATCATATATTAACGTTGATAGCAGTAATTATTATTGAAATTGGGCTAAGCTCAGCTCAGATTCAAATCCATTCACAAGCTGGCCATCACTCTCACAGGCCTGTTTATATAGTGGCAGTGGGGCTTTAACCCTCCTAGTGCCATACACGTTTAAAAACGGGCTAGAGCCCTAATTTGCATAATTTATTCATAAAACTTCAGCAAGGAGACTCTTAGGCTATAGTAGACCAATTTTAATGAACAAGACATCAATTTTACATGAAATTTTCCAAGGATTTCATTTCTGATGTTTATTTTTTTATAGCAGCTGATCTAAAAAAAATATTTTTTTAATGATATGCATAAATATGTAAATGAGGTCACATGACCTCAACAAATATTTTTTTCCAAATGCGGAAAAAAGTTAACTTTCAATTTTTTTTGGTTTGATTAGGATATCACCATTCTTAAAAATTACAAAAAATCAAGTTTGAAACTAAATTTGGCACTAGGAGAGTTAAAATGAGAAAAAATGTCCAAATTTATGAGAAATATGATTACTACCCACGAAGACTCATGCAACACGAAAACTGGTGCAACACCCATGGATTTCACAGCATTTATCCCATTGAAAAGCTGCAAACGCCTTACAGGATTGCTAGATCATTATTCCAGCATGTCTATTTTTACTTTTTGTGAATATGAATGCTAAATTCAGCCCAAACGCCAGGGTGTTGCACCAGTGTTCGTTGTTACATTTGCCTTCGTGGGGTGTATTCCAGGATTCACCACTATAAATATGTGATATTTGACTGGAATGATCAAAATTGATGAGAAATACGATTATTCCAGGATTCACCACCGCCCCAGTCAGTGGTGAATCCTGGAATATTTTATTGAAGTGACTTAAAATGAATGAATGAATGAATGAATGGTTGCTTGGAGGCACATCAACCACTAAGGTTATTCAGTGCCTAAAAGTGGTAAAAACAAACGTTTATAAAATCAATA
Organism: Amphiduros pacificus; assembly: GCA_949316495.1. NCBI lineage: Eukaryota > Metazoa > Annelida > Polychaeta > Phyllodocida > Hesionidae > Amphiduros > Amphiduros pacificus. The sequence goes on along the minus strand of OX439001.1, from coordinate 47,386,136 downwards.
TATGTAAATAATCTTAACATAGACTTAAAATGAGTAAAATGATCAAAATTGATGAGAATTAGGATTATTCCAGGTTTCACCACTATCCCAGTCAGTGGTGAACCCTGAAATATTTGCCTGAAATGACTTAAAATGAGAAAAAATGTCAAAATTGATGAGAAATATGATTATTCCAGGATTCACCACCATCCCAGTCAGTGGTGTATCCTGAGATATTTGACTAAAATGACCTAAAATACAATCAGAACACTGATGCTCTAAACAATAGCTATCCTACTGTGATCAGTAACAATCGCTACCTGGGTGTGACTGGACCGCGATGCCAGCTTGCCTGGCGAGCATCAGACCAAAAATGCAAAGCACCCCAGAGCGAGGACGTGCAGCAGCTATTTTTAGCAACAGACGGTGACAGTTACGTCTTGATTTTTACCTATGTTTATGGAGTAAATAAATATTTAAAGTTAATAAGAAGTATTGGTAATGCTTATCTATGCAGCCCCCAGTGTGGGAGGGTCCTCCAGGAGGCAGCCTGACTGGTCCTGGTGCCAGCAGGCAGCCTGCACTCTACCCCTGTGCGCACCTTTGAGCTAGGTTTGATAGTGAAAGTAAGATTGGCTTATGATACACCATACTGAACCCAGGGGCACCAAATTTTTTCATCTTCAACCATAACTAGAAGGTATTTTTAATATATAATAAAAATTAATAATTTCAACAGTATCTGAATAAAAATATCCGACTGTGCAATGTAATATTTATTTTTATTTTTACGGAGCGCTACATGGTGCTTATTGGGAAGTATAAAGTACTCCAAGTGGCCAAATATCTGATAATACTCATAATTTAGTGTAAATATAAATCACAATTATGGCAGAGGTGGCACTAATTAGGTTGCACCAATTATTAGGAAGAATATAGTGGCCAAATTTCAGGTAGTACTCATATGAGTCAATTTTGATATAAATCACTATTAATATTAAGATGGTGGGCACTATTTACATGTAGGTTGAGGGTATTTATCAATGACTTATTAGGAAGAATATGGTACATATTGGATTGGAATCATGGGACACTTGAATGTCATTTATAATCAATTGCGTTGATTTCTAAACATGCTGCTATTATGCTTGATAGTGTATTTAAATCAGGAAGAATATGGTTGTTCAGTTTTCATCAACAACATTATGTCAGCAACTTCAATGGCACAGAGGCTAAACCACAGCCCTTACATCAACAAATCTAGGATTGATGTTTGACCCCTCATCACCCCTGCACCTTTGATCAAAGTGTGTAATGTGATATCATAACAACTAAGTTTTAGTGTAAAGACTCACACTATTTTTTTCAGAATCGATGATTGTGCAATTTTCTGATTCAATTATCAAATCTAAACTTATCAATTCACTGACTTCTATTTAAGTTTTTTTCCAACTTTATCTTTAAAAATATATAAGAATCACTAAGTTTTGATACTCAATTACTAAGTTGTGATACTCAAATGAAGGCAACTAATAACAATCAATTCAGAATCAAATGTAAAAATTGCAATTGATTATCAGAAAATTTTGATTTTTCAATTTGATTTCAATTAATCAGAGAATTGTTATACCATGAACTAGCTTGACAATTTTTCCCTGGAGCCTCGAATTTCAAGAATGATTCCAACTATGTTAAATCATTAATTAAGATAAGTTAAAGCCCTCTGAACTGTACCGGTATTGAACAGGCTCTAAAAAGGTATTGGGATGAAATATTTTTGAAATAAAACATACAGGCAGAAAGGCCAGTTTCTTGGCTACAAATCTATGAAGTTATTATTTCAATATCACCCATATGAGCCTCTTGACACCCCATTAGATCATGTGACCTCAAGGGCCCTCTCCAAAATGGAGGTGTCAACTGGATGCAGACTGTTATAAACACTCGATTAAAACCCACTGGCGCACCCGGAAATCTTCAAGTAATCACATATTAGATGGTTTGTGATTAAAGTACTCTTCAAGATCTTTCATTTGAGCCCAACATTATGAAAATTGACCAAGGAATAACGAAATGGTGAGGAAGTTTCTCAGACCTGTTTTGTATGATGACAGAATCATGAGAATAGGGAGCGCACAGTCAAGCACCATTTCCCATTCATTTGACAGGTGATCCTGATTAACTTGCTAATTTTGCAAGAATTTAAACTTTATCATATAATAATAACCATACAAACCTGTTCTATATGTATCTTAGGCTGGGTTATGATGAATTACTTATGATGGCAGTGTATATTTGTTCATAAAACATCGAATTTCTATCTGTCAGCAACTGCAGCATTATTTTCCTGACTGGGCCTGAGTGACCTACTTTTGGCAGGAAGTCACACACACAGACACAATCCGACACAAAGCTGGTCACACTGAAACAATACACTCTGAAAATACATTTTCGATACACACCTTCAAGAAAACATTGAATTTTACCAGGTGGAAAATCCTAGGATTCACCGGTGAATCCTGGAATTCCAAGTTTCACCATATTCCAGGATTCAGCGCAACAACAGTGACACTTTGTGATAGATTTTTGTTTTAATATCTCATATCTAATATGTCATAACATTTATAATATAAAGTATTTTGAAACAGAATTATTATTGCTCCTTTCATGCTCACACTGATGACTTTGTAACGCACAAGCTCAGTAGCCACGTCAAGGCCAGTCATCATTTACTAAGTCTCTTTTTTTATTTCCCAGAAAAACCAAACAGTGAGGTGGCCAGTATTGCATTAATGGTACTTTTTTATTTTATTTTTAATATATTTTCCTTATTACTGCTCTGGAAATTTTTAGAGATATCACATAAAAATGCAATGGTGAATGAAAAAAAAGGACTTAAGGGAAACCAATTGATGTTCACATATCTCATCAAAATATCTGTTGTTTTCATAAAAACACAGGAATATGGTAATCGTTATCAAAGATAACTTCACAAAATTTAACTCCCCAACTATATACCACCACAAGCCTAGTATGTTTACTTATCCTGTGAGAACATAGATGGGAGAAACCATTCAGTTCTAAATTGATTTAAGAAGTTTAGCACAAAAAAGCTTGCATTTTGGTATTAATCACAGTATTGAAGCACTGTCATGTTATATCATTTACTGCACTGTTGCAATTTTTTACAGCTTGTGAGGAGGCCACGGGCCGTGGCGCAGTTGGTTAGGGCGCCGGCTTATTAGCACCAGTTCCTCTGTGGTGATCCAAAGGTCGTGGGTTCGAACCCCGGCCGTGCCGGGATTGAACTCATGATACAATTTCCCACATGAGCTGAGGCCTGTGCCAAAGGGTTAACCCGTTGTCCGTGTAAATCTGTGTCCGGGTGGGTTGTCATGTCAAGGACCTGCGACATGACAATTCAGTGAGGCAGCACTATATCTGCTACAAGTAGGTCTCATCACGAAATAACTGAAATAATGTTGAAAGTGATGTAAAACCCCAAACAAACAAACAGCTTGTGAGTAGAGACACTAATCTGGGGAAATCCACCTTTGAAGGCAGACAGGTGTAATTTTTAAACACAGAATTGTATATATTATTAAGCATATATATCAGCATTCATTTTGTCACGCCTATCACCCTTTGATCTAAATAGTTTGTTGCTATATTTTTTTGCCATGATTTGTATTGTAGAAAAGAAAGTTAAAAATATATTGGATTTTATTTTTGTGACATCTTTTTTGTACTAAATAGTATAACATTGTGTCCCATCATAGACAATCATAGCCTGTGATGGGAATTTGAATGTATTGATTGTAATGAAGGTATTAATTAATTCAAATAATTACAATTTAAGATGTTGTGAAATGGTTAATAAAGTATGTCCCATGCAATACTTTTGTACACAATCTTGTTTCATGGAAATCAAATATCTTGAAATATCATGAAATATCTAATGGATTAATTTGGTATTCATATCTACATTTGATCTATGAATTTTCTTGAAATACAAATAATTGGTTGATTAATTTGTCTTGAATGCAGCAGGTGATAACTGTGAACGTGCAGGAATAAGCAAATCATACCCACATATCGTTGCAAAATCTTCTTGAAGTGTGCAACCCCTGTCAGCAAGAATTTGATCCCCTGGATTATGATACTTTGAAGTCACTGCCCCTTACAATTTCTAAATCTGATACCCTACCCCCCAAGCTAGTGAAAGAAAGAAAACTGAACCGAGTGGTGTGCAGGAAATAATAGTTTTAACAGTGCTATAGTGTTTGTAATTATGATAAACTTTAGCACAGGCCTTTGGGTTCTTGGGTCTATCAATGAAAATCTCCAAAAAATCAACAACACCAGTTAAGTGTGGAAAATACATTTTTAACATGAGGGGAGTAGTTGTTCCACAGTTTCGGCATCTGACCAGCTGATTAAAAAACCCATCTTCCCAACTAACAAATTTGTCCATACCCAGAAATTAGCCCTATCTGTTATTGAAGAAATGCATGCTGCATCCGCAAGTATTGTGAATGGGACATTCAACCTGAGTTTCATGAGAGTGGGGAAGAACTGATCTCTATATGACACTGCGTTTCTGGTTGGTTTTGTTTGATAAAAATGAACATAGAAATGTGAAAAGAGTGAGAAATACACTCCAATCAATACCTGTATAATATTTACATTTAGCATCATCACCTTCGATGAATGCAGAACTCAAATGGGTGGCATTTATTCTCTGTTTTAAATCATCAGCCATAGCCTTCATATCCCCATATTTGCTTTTATATAAATTTGCACTTTGTATATGCTTCTTTATCTCATGATTCAATCTTTGTCTTTCGCTTTCAGTCACCGGCTTGCTCAACTGGGATTTAGGGACAGTTCATGTAATGAGTCATTTCGTTGAACACAATAGTGTAATATAGCCCAACCTTATCTGACAAAGCCAAGCTGAAAAGCTTGTGCGCACACACGTATAACAATGATGTTATCAGAGAATAAAGACCAGCGTCATGGAGTCCTTCAATATTATTACATGGTGGAATCCTAACAAGATCCTTAATAACATGGATTGGTATTACAAAATAACATGGATTAATATTACAAAACTAACATGGATTAACTTTGCAAAATATGGAAATCAAAAAAGATTGAAACATGGAAATCAAAAAGGATTGAAACATCAGAAAAGATAAGGACAACCAAAACATCAAGGACTTTAATATTGAAAGAATAAAGGACAGCATATAAAACATGGCTCCGCCAACAGACCCACCACCAAGGGTTGACCTGAGGTTAAGTGATGGTTTGCCTCAGAAATTTACAGGCAAAAAGGATATCGATACAAAAGATCCAGAAGCACACTGGTTGTGCTATGATTATGCAGCCCTACATAGTCTCAATGATGGAATGAAACTAGAAAGATTCGAAGCCACTTTGTCCCATAGTGCACGATTGGATTGATGGAAAAACATTCACAACTGCAGATGGACTGAAAAACGCCTTCCTTGAGAAGTTTGGGACTGTTGGGTCAAGGTGGACAAGCACCTGATCAGCTGATGTATGATAGGGTGGGTAATGGCCAGGTGGAAGGGAAGATAAGGTGTTGGCCACCTCTACGACAACATCTGGCATTGGGACGGGGACATCTGGCATTGCCCGGTAGCAGTCAAGAGATGCTACCAGTTGAGCTCGCGAAAGTGTCGGGTGTATGTTGAAACAGTTGAGAGGCATAATCCGGATGCAGAAGGATCTCTGCTTGGTTTTCCTGAAAGAACAGAAATGTGTACAAATGGATAAGTGAACATATGAAGCAAACTTATTAATGGTAAAATATAACTTAAAAACTGAGACATCTTTTAAATGTATTGAATACATACCAGTGATGAATGCTCACTGCATACATGGGCACTCTTAGGGTTGTGAGGTCTGTAAGGGCTGCCATCGGAAAGGAGTCGTTTCAGGTTAACAACCCACTTCTCACACCATTCTGCATTCCATGAGAAACTGTGGTATTAGATGACAGAACCTTTAGTTTTGCTGCAGTAATTACTGCATTCATAGACTACACAGCTTTTCCCACCACCAGATTTATATTTCATAGTAGTTTTTATCAGAGGCAGGGTAAGAAGTTATGAGCCGTATAAGAAATTACAGATTATTTAAGCTAAACACAAGATTAACTCACTTCAACTCTGGCTTAGTTATCATTGGTTTATTTGGAGTAGATGTGTTGTGATTAGTTGTTTCATTGGAGCAGGAATGATATTACTGTTTTTGATGAGCAGGTATATGCTTAAGATTCAATTTCATTGGTCATCAGGCAAGCAAGTGTAATCTAATTGGTTAAGAACTGATGAACAAATCTGGGGTGGTGGGAAGACAAGACTGGAGTAGATCACACCTATGATACAGTTCAGCAAACATAAAATACAAGCAATACCAATTTACAGCATCAGGTGTGAATAACAATCTCATGCAATCAATGTCCGCTACACAAGATGACACAAAAAGGCTAATTAATTCTAATAAAAAATATAAACCAAATGAAATAAATATAAACATTTTGATGCCCATGCAAACCAACTAGCAATATTTATTTTTCAAGTTCAAGTTTCCATATAATTTATTTCAAGTATGAGTTATTTCAAGTTCACAACTTTACAAAAATATACAGACCTATTCTGTGGTTCAATTAATTGACGTGGCATGAAGACAGTCTGTAATATTGCATTGGTTGGCGGTTGACTCAACCAGTCTAACAGATAGAATTAACCTGTTGTAACAAATGTGACAAAGTGCTAAATCTATCCCAATTTGATAGCTGTGATTGATCTTAAGAAGAAATGGCCCATAATCTTTATGATACTCTGAAACACAAATCATGTTCTGAATTAATAATAATAAATTTCTATAGCGCTATTTCGGCCATGGGCCGTGGCGCAGTTGGTTCGAGTGCCAGCTTACTAGCACCAGTTCCTCTGTGTTGATCCAAAGGTCGTAGGTTCGAACCCCGGCTGTGCCGAGATTGAACTCATGATACAATTTCCCATATGAGCTGAGGCCCGTGCCTCAAGGGTTAACCCGTTGTCCTTGTAAATCTGTGACCGGTAGGGTTGTTATGTCAAGGACCTGCGACATGACAATTCAGTTAGGCAACACTATATCTGCTACAAGTAGGTCTCATCACGAAATGACTGAACTAATGTTGAAAGTGATGTAATGCCCCAAACAAACAAACAAACAAAAGCGCTATTTCAGACTAGGTCTGCTCATGGCGCTTTCGAAGGTAATGTTCTCTATATAAATGAGTCTTTAATTGTTTTTAATTGCATCCCAGTTTCTGGGTGCATATGCAGCAAAAGCCCTGTCCATATGTTTTGAATTAGTTTGGGGAATTATATATTCATTTTACTCATTGGATCTTAGGTTTTTGTCCCTATTTTTTGGTATTAAAAATTTTGACAGATAACTGGGGGCAAAGGCATTCTGTATCTTCCATGTTAGCAGGGCTACCTTGAAATCAATTCTGGCATCAACAGGCAACCAGTGCAGATCCATTAGTTTTGGGGTAATATGATCCTTTTTCTTCAATTTCCCTACCACTCTGGCAGCAGTATTCTGTAATTTCTGCAATTTTGCCAGTTCACATTTAGCCATTCCGGCCAGTAGTGAATTACCATAATCCAGTGTAGAAGTGATAAATGTATTTGCTGTCTTCTCATCCAGACGGCCTTTTATTTTAGCCAGATTTTTTACATGAAAATAGCTATTTTTACATATTTTCTTAATTTGTTGTTTCATAGATAGTTTTTGATCTAGGATTACTCCTAGATCCTTTACTTTACAGGATCTAGGAATCTTAGAGTCCCACTGTGATTTTTTCAGGAATATGTTTATTTTTTAAATAAGAGTTTTTTCACACAAATAAGCATTCGGTCTTTCCATCATTAATTTTCATTTTGTTATTTAACAAGAAATTGTTTATTTTCTTAATATGTATTCTTCCATTTCTTATGCATTCTTCCATTTCTTTTGTAGATTGTCCCATTCCATCAGTGGATTTCAGATCCAGGCTGATGTATAGCTGCGTATCATCTGCATAGACATGATGCCTTAAACTATACTGCCCAATTACATCAGTTAGCAGTTCCATATATGTTGCCACGGGCCGTGGCGCAGTTGGTTAGAGCGCCAGCTTATTAGCACCAGTTCCTCTGTGGTGAACCAAAGGTCGTGGGTTCAAACCCCGGCCATGCCGAGATTGAGCAATTTCCCACATGAGCTGACAAACAAACAAGGGTGAAGGAACCGGCCCCACTAGCACAGTTGGAGTGTAGGAGAGTGTCGGATCTGTGTCTTTAATGGTCATATAAGTGGAGGGTGGGAGGTGGTGGGTTCGACACTGACGGCAGTGTTGCTTTCACACTGGTTAAACGGCTCGGAAGTCGACCTGATATGGCCATAGTTGCTGCAATTGTCGTAAAAACACAATTTCACATTTTTTAAAGGGTGGAGCTCTTATTTATCAAGAACCATAGAACATCAAATGGTATGTAAAGTCTTTTAAATTGAATTTATTTTTACGTATTTTTTATGTCAATAACTGTCATTTTGAAATGATAGCGATTGTTGACATGCCATATTGATTTTAAAAATCAAATATCTGGTCATAGTTTGTTTTTACCAATTTTAGGCACTGAATGACCTAAACGGTGCCTTCATTCATTTATTCATTCGTTCATTCATTCATACATATCTAGTTTACAATATCCAGTTGATGTCCAGTTCATAAATATTTCTATAAAAGCAACACAGTGAAGTGACAGACTCATTTTCGTATATTTTCATAACTTGATACATTACTCAATAAGAATAGAAACTTGGTTATTTACCAGATGGTTTATCTAAAACAACTCCTAGGGCAAAGGGTCTAACCAAAAAAGACTAAATGCTGCCACATGTGGACTGCTTCTTATAATTGCTAAGGTGTAATTTTTAAAGATATAATGTAAAATTTGCTGTTTGATGAATCTATTATATATTTGGATTCGAAATGTCAATTTCTTATTTGTGCCGAAATCTAGCATGTTACTGACATCTGAATTACTGGACACTCAGTGTAGACTTTTTAAAACATGGCTGAAAATACCTCAAATGGGTACCATGTTGGCAACTCATGTTTATTTTCTGTTCCAATATAAATGCCTGTATAAAAAAATGGAAACAGGATGTTGGTTACAGGAAACATTTTAAATGAGAAGGCAACTTTTACAAAATATAGGCAGGAATTTCCAATATTGTTATTATGAACAAATATATGACGCAAAAAGGAGATTTTGAGATATTTTCTAAATGATTTACTGTTCTCATTTTTTTTTTCTGAAAATGATTTACTGTTCTCATTTTTTTTTTCTGAAAATGACATTCATATACTGGCAGCCATCTTGTCAAGGAGATTACAGTGGTGCCAACCAAGCAGAAACAAGGCACCAATTTTTTTGCAGATTACAACCAAAAATATAGTTCAATAGATACCAGAATATGTATTAATATCACTTGGCCATATATGTTACAGATATGTAGCTAATTGGAGATTTCTACAATTTTGAATTTCTTTATAGTAAACTTTTAATGGACAAATACAACACACACTATATAGTTATTCAAATTTATAAGCTTTTTGCAGACCGTGCTTAATTTAGACCGTGCTTAATTTAGTCATTTTGATGTAAAGATTAATATAGAAATAGGGAATACCAGATTCTGAATTTCAGCCACACTTCCTCAATGCTTGGAGTAATTATGAATGGAGGCGCAACGGCTGTTATTTGAGCTATGGCATCATAGCAACGCATTGTTTCACACAATGGATTCAAAATCCTTTGATCCTATCATAGTTGCATACTTCAGAACAGTGAAAAATTGAAGATTCATATTTTAAAAAAATAAATTGGCCAAAGTTTTATTGAAGTATTATACCACATTTTGGTTTATTTTTTATAAAGAAAAATTCAGAATAGTTCCTCTTGTGAAGCTTATAATACCATCCACTCAAAATTACTTCAAATAAATCTGTTCATTTCTGTTCTGAGTTCTTCAATATAAGATATTATGAAAAAAAGAAAAATGCATTTTCCAAATCTTTTATTTTTTATACATGTTTATAAAAAAATCATAATTCATATTCATATTGCTTTTTCTAAACTTTTAAACAAAATATTGTTAATGATATAGCATTCATAAAATTTTTGTTGCATTTTTTAATTGTAATTTTTTGTTGATTTGAAATGATGACATTATATGTATTAGGTCAATTTATTTACAACGGCGCATATATTGGCAGGGCTATAAATTACATTTTCTGATAATATTTTTTTCACTGAACAACGTGGTATAATTTTCTAAGCTGTCGATATATGCGCCAATAATTAAAAACAAACTGGAAAGATAAAAATAGCAATAAAGTACGTGATTTCCTGATAATGTGAGGGTAAAACAGAAATATTAACTCATATTCATAAATATAATATGAATTTGCAAATCTCTTCATAAAATCGTCAAAACTTGATGATAATAATTTGGAATAATATTTATTATTCCGTCAGGTCTTTGATATTTTTTTTATTTAAAATACAGTTCTTTTGTGAGCGTACTTACGATACAAGGCATTTGTTTTTTCTTGTCCAGAGTTTCATCATAATAACTGAATGATTCAAACTTGTACGCTACTGTTCTATTCACACGAGTCAACAACCACATGAGTTCTTTACTCTTTCCATACTCTCGAAGCGTATGACACAATGCCTGGATAAACCACGAGCCTCTCTTCTTATTCCTCCAAGCAAAATAACCTGGCACCGTGGAATAAGCCACTAGAATGTCTGCTTCTGATGGTATGCGAAATCCAAATGACTGAATAGCATCTGGTACATCTTCACCCACCAAATCCACGCCATCATCAAACTGGAGTCCTTGGCAAGCCTGAATGAAGACAAGCCTGGGCTTGCCAATCAGTGTCAGTCCATCTTTGCCCTTGAGAGGTTCCAGGAGGGTATCAACTCCGATAACTCCATCAGTCCCGAACACCTGGCCTTCATCACCGTGGCTCAGGATCACACAGAGAAAACAGTCTGCATCACTATGGTCCTCTTGGGATATCTCTTTCATTGTTCTCAACATATCAGACGTCTTTGAATCTGTGTAGATTACCACTTCAAAATCCAGATCTCCCAAAACACCTTTCAGATTTTCAACATCAACATCTGATCCGATTCTATCCTCCATTTTGGTTACAGGCAAAAATGTTTGGTTGTTGAAAATGATAGCCTTTCCTCGCCGAGAATGGTTCATATTGTACGCATCTGGTATCTCCTTTCTCCTGACCTTTGTGACCTTCTGAGGGTCAGTAACTTTCTTGTCCTCAGCCACATACTTAGCTATGTCTTTTGACGTCTCCGCCGTAATCTTTGAGTCGGATTCATTTGGGCTTTTTAAAGGTCTCGTGTCTTGTTCATCATCGGAATCTCCACTTTCCAATAGTATATCTCCTATGCTTGGGTAGTTGAATGCCATCGCTGATTTTATCGCTGAAGAATATACCGCAAAAATATGATAATGTTTTATAATATATCGGTTTATATATGAAATGTGAATATTAGAGTCAATATATAACATCACATGCTTCTATTTCCGTTATAATATGACATATATTTAATATCCTATATTAATACGACACTAATACACACACAATTATCCAAAAATAAAAACATATTTTACCTCCTTGTTTCCTAAATTGCGGAGTTACCAGTACTAAAAATACTTGGTGTTACTTCTTGGTGTACTATAATAATTAATACTTACCAAAGCAGACTTTTGTGTTATGAATATACATTATTTATCAGTATCACATGTAGTCATTCTTTGTTATCAGTGATAAAGTACACATCAAGCAGACATCAAATGCAAATAATGATAACAATGATAGGACTTATTTAGGTCACGATTATGAATTATCCATATAGGATATCTGATGTTTTATGCTTGGACTAATTATTACATGATAATACTTGTCATGTCAGTATGTAAATATGTATCACTTTCCGAGAAATATTACATAAGAGCTACTTTGGTAGTTTATTTCACCAGAGATTTGATCATCGTCCTTTTCATGAAATATCAAAATTGATTTTATATTCGTTATCTCGATGAATAGCCAACTTTGATCTGCCATTTGGTATTTTAAATTACCTGGATTATTTTATCGATACAAAATTCAACAAGCTAGCAGTATCCAGGTGCGTCTTGAAATAAAAAGTGAAAGCTCTTTAAAATTATCATAGTAAATACCAGGAATATGTCTGAAGTGAATTCAGGTGAGTCTATTTGACCCTCTTACGTCTGATATATTGAGGATAAAGATGAATGTAAGAATCTTCACGATTGATTGATATTAACATTAATCACTTGTTTCTAAGGTGATACAGATTACAGACATTTTACATCTGAAAAACAAAACAATTAATACAGGAATGTGTGATTCAGTTTTTAGATATGACGAAGATTTTAAGATCACAAAGGACATCCAGGAGGCCTTTAGTGTAAATGGATATATAGTTGTCAGGCGAGTAAATAAACAAACGATTTTCTTTTGAATTTAGTTGAAAAGAATAAATGGGACAAAACTATTTTTAACGTCCTTATTTCATGAACGGACAGGACATTGCAATGGAGAATAGAGGGGGAATAGAAGAGGGACTCATTACATGTCCCCCATATTTTCCCCCAAAAAGGGTGGGTCACAAATAAAAACAAAAAAATACAAAATTAGTTGATTATTAAGAATGATAAAGGAACCAAAGTCCTGTTTCCGCCACAGAATTATTAATTATTAATTATATCAACACAATATTGTTGATATAACATAATATTAGCAACCTTATTCGAATTCTTTGAACAACCACAATCTGCAATAAACTAAGAAATGTAGTTTTAACAGTTAATTATGTAGTCAGTAATTGACAAAATCTGTCCCTTGCTTTATATGATTCACGGAGCATAAAGACTTAAGGACAAAAGGATCTCTTGACTCTATGGGGATGTATATGGGGTTGGCATATAATTATATTTCGATAGATCCAATTGTTATCTATTTGGGATTCTAACATTGTGCAGGAAGGACCTGAATTGCACAACACCGAAAATAAATGTAATTTTGATTATTTTGCCATTTTTAAATGAACAGAGGCTTGCTGGATGAGGAGGAGACCGGTATCTTGAAGTCTGCCCTGGAGCATGATGATGGGGTGATGAATAATACATACTGCAGCGGGGACAGTGAGGGTGGCACCACAAAGGTGGCGCTGTGGAACCATCCCGGAAATGACGTCACTGGAATTATTGCAAGGAGCCGCAAAGTGGCGGAGACATTTGGGCAGGTCAGCTGAAGTATCAAATTAAGACAATTTGTGAATGTTGGTATTCACAGATTTTTGTCAAATTTTTGTAAGGGACATCTTTCCTTTTATGCCAAAATAGAACATTTTCAAAAAAGATATTGGAATGTAAATGAAAACAATAATTTACTCTACCATGATACGATGGAAATTATATTGATGTACTTTGACTTGATACATTTTTAACTAAAAAAGGTGGTATTGTTATACATCATTACTAAAATATCTTTTATCGAGTCAAAATGCTAGGACCAATAAAAGGAAATTAATTTCTGTGATCCTAGTTTATTATATATTAAATCTAAGTAAAAATTATTACGTTCCTTTGCTGTGTGAAGTATTAGCGGCATATTAAAATTTGCCACTGATGAAAATGTGCGATCACGTTGCTGCGTCACCACCGTGCCCTCTGGTGGACGCAAGACCAGTCTCCACTTCAGTTTTTGTTTGCAAGTTTACTATGATGTCATGGTTTGTGTACATGGGTGAAATGCAGACAATGCTAAGACAGCTACACGAGCATGAGACAGCGGAAAGAGTTCAAAGAAAGTTCAGAGAGCAACACAATTAAAATATAGCTACGACAGTGAGATAAAGCTGCATAAGTGAGAGGCAGCTACATAAATGAGAGTTTGCTAGAATAGTGACAGAAAAAAGAGATATACATGTAAGTGAGATATAGCTACAAAATAGCTGCACAAGGGAGAGGTAGCATCCTTCCCAGCCGATGAGGCCTAAATGGGTGAAATGTCCAACATTAAAACAGCTATGCAAGTTGAGAGACTTCTACATAAGTGAGAGACAATTGAGTTGGACAAGAGAATGATGATGCATACATGTGTGAAATGGAAAAATCTAAAACAGATAGCAAGAGAAGTGGGAGAAACATGTTCTTATTCATAACAGGAATTCTTAAATCTGAAAACTTTATCACATAAAATATTGGGATGAAATGAGGGTATACTGATGTAAGTGTCATGAAGAACAGCAAACATCCTAGCTGCACATAATTCCAACCATTCTCATTGAGGTACCAGTAGCATCTCTTAAATTGTACACACACTGGGGTAATTCAGACCCATAATGTTACAGGCCACAGCAATACATCCCTCAACTTGCACACACCCAGGAATAATTCCGACCCATGTCACTGATGTGCAGGCAGCAGCGATACATCCCTCAGCTTGCACACACCCCGGAATAATTCCGACCCATGTCACTAATGTACAGGCAGCATTAATCCATCCCTCAGCTTGCACACACCTCGGAATAATTCCGACCCATGTCACTAATGTACAGGCAGCAGCGATACATCCCTCAACTTGCACACACCCCGGAATAATTCCGACCCATGTCACTGATGTGCAGGCAGCAGCGATACATCCCTCAGCTTGCACACACCCCGGAATAATTCCGACCCATGTCACTGATGTGCAGGCAGCAGCGATACATCCCTCAGCTTGCACACACCCCGGAATAATTCCGACCCATGTCACTAATGTACATGCAGCATTAATCCATCCCTCAGCTTGCACACACCTCGGAATAATTCCGACCCATGTCACTAATGTACAGGCAGCAGCGATACATCCCTCAACTTGCACACACCCCGGAATAATTCTGACCCATGTCACTGGAAGCCACTGTTAAAACATCTTGCTAACTTTACACATCACAGAATGATTCTGACCTACTTTTATTTAAATCGTATTATGAATTTTATATAGACAAAATTTGAACCATATCAATTATATTATTTCAATATTTTAGTCTTGTAATTCACTGTCCATAAACAGGAAATACTGTCCTGAACATTCAAACAATTTGTCAGTCATAATTGCTGTTTAAAGCTTTAGTGTCTTGTTGAAAAGGCAGATTAGTGTAATTAAAGTTGTTATTGTTCTGAAGTGTAAAGTAAGATTAAAAGTTCAAAGTGACCACTGTTTATGACATCAAAGCCAATCTTACCCCTATGCCTCATGCTTAAATACTATACTCACATTGGCCAATCATTATTTGCACATAATATTATGGGAAGTTCCCTCATAGTTTCAGTTTTTGCAGCAGACACCATTGTGACTGTCTTCAGAGTGAAAATACATGTCTATGTACAAGCCACATTGGCCTCAGGTCTCAAGGTATAGCTGGTGTAATTCTTACCATATTTCTACATAGTACATAGTTTTCTTGGGTTACATTGTCACACATCAGTAGCATGTGGCATGTGGAGACCCACAATGGAAAATGGTACCTCATGCTGGGTGCACAGAGGGCCAGGGATCTGCAAGGAGAGGAGCTGCCACACATTATCTCTGTGGCACATGGCTCAACAGGGAGCAAGATTTGTGTAAGTAAATGATTTACATTTTGATAAACAGTGTATTGGATAAATATTGAGTTGATATAATGTTTGGGCATTCCATATCTGAAGCAATTACAGGGTGGCCTCGATTCACATGTTTCTCATTAATGCATGACACAGGACTGCTTTCCAGATGCACTAAATCATTGTTACTGCAGACATAAATCCAGCAAAATCCAAGGATTAATAGTTAATCTTATATCAGTATCCGGCAATTATAAATCTACATAAAAAAAATTGACTGATTCAGATCATAATTGAAAAAGATGACACTTTTTTATATTTTGACATCAAACAAGAAAAGCTCACAAGATGAACGGGAATGAACTGTGGGCAGACAAGTGTAGGCTGGGGGTTGGGAATGGATTTATAAATGGGTACAACTGATTATATATAAGGAGAGAAAAAAGAAATCTTTAAACTTTTATGAACAAATGTGTTTAGATTGAAACAATTGGATAAATGCAATCTCAACTTTTGTCCCAGGATAAAATCTTTTTCTAAAATTATGGTAATGTTCACTTGAGGTGAAATGTGTAATGGTCTGGACTGAATGCTCAATGATGCATAGCTATGCACAAAATCAATCTGCTGGTCACTCACAGGTGACAAAGGCCAATGTTTACACAACATTGTGGATCTGGTTGTATATTTCTCCACCCTAGTTTAATGTTTATCCAAGCATAAAAGCTGTTAATTCATGGCCCAGACAAAATCTCAGCACCCCTATAGATTGGGCTTTGTTCAACAATGCCTAGCAGCCCTCTACAGTTGACAGGAAGGCTTGTTGGTATTTTTGTCAGAAGGGAGAAAATCTGTTGACTGCAGTCCCCAAGAATGTGAAGTTAATTTGATATTAATTGATTTGTAAAGATATTCAATATTTGCATTTTCAAGCATACCTTCACAACTGCCAAACATTTATGTTATTTACAGAACATTATTACACATGATCATGATGATATTTGAGCACACTGTACAATATACATGTGATAAGGCAATTCGTGGGGAAAAAAATCAAGAATAATAATGAACTATTATATGAAACATCTAACTAGTTTCACACTGTACTGCCCTGACATCAAAGGCAACTTGGGAGGTTCCATACATAGGCCCCATGACATCATTTTACTCCAAATTATTTCATTATATTTGAGTGAAATACCATTATGCCATCATACAACAGTGAATTCTTTATGTAAATAACCAGAAAGTGATCTAGTTTTCAATGTATCAATAATTTCAATCGTATTCAACAATTTAGATCGAATATGAGATCAAAATTCACAGCTATTTATATGAGGCATATGCTATCATGGCACCAACAACTACAAGTAAATTGTGACCTACATATGGTCAGGTGACAACTCACAATGTGTTCCATTCCACAAACACTTGGAAGGAAAACAATTATATTATTAACTTTAGTAGTATTCAACAATGTTCAACAGTTTTGGAAAACAAGTTTACAAGTAGAACACAACGTTCAGCTGGACTGTGGTAAGTACAGCAAGGTGTATTTGACATTTGACCCATTGATCATGTTGATTTAGATGGCTTGTTGTAGATGCAACCTGTGATTTCAGAGAAATCATGGGATGAATAATTGTAGACATCATATAAAAACTGACTGAGCACATGCTGAGATCAAAGTGCATGATGCAGCTTGGGGTCCTGACCTGCACCCAGTGTCAATTTCTGTTAAACCTTCTTTCTGAAAACATTCAGGCTGCCGTATGGTAGTCAAATTATAATTATCAGATGAAAATATTTTCAGTAAAAACAGACAATTCAGTGTCAATTGTAAGAAATGGAACATGTTTAAGTCAATTTTCAGAACTATTTAGAAATTAAATTCCAAGATGACACATTTTATGTTAATAGATAATTCTTTAGGGTGAATTTTGGCAGTAAAATCATAACACTCAGAAAAATGTTAAGTTTTCAATTTTAGAAAAAAAATAGTGGTCCAGGAATTTACATTTTCCAAAATCATTTAAAAGGAGGGCTCATACCAGTGACCTTTCTGTACTTGTTATTTTTGCTTTTCTGGGGGCTATGTCTTGACATCATTTACATATCATGTGACCCACTATAGCATTTATCACCTGTTCATGACATGTGAAATTGTTGATCAACACCAAAATGTATGAAATTGATAATTATTATCATTTGGACTCACAAAGTAGATTCCCACCAATAAAGCATTTCTCAAAAAGTGTCATTATGCTGACCTCATTTGTTTATATTTGGTAACTTCCAGAGCATTATTGAGATTATGGGTAATAGTTTGCAACGTATATGAATTATTTTAAACCATATGCATTTCAGTGATGATGATATTTAATCAATAAGAGTGAACCGTTAACTCATAGATAGCACAATATTATCATGTTTCTCTTTCTGCAAGACTACAATAATATTTCTTTTCTATTCCAACATACATTGTCATTGACACATATATATGTTTTTCCAGTTTCAGTTTCATGGCTTGGCACAAGGAAGAAACCTTGATCGAAAATCTATCATTGGGAAGAACCAGTTGTGTGAAATGTTGGCTGTGCAAAAGACAAATGCTGAGTTTGTGCAAGTACTCTGCTCAAAAACTTCGATTTGTAAACGTGTAAGGCGCAGGCAGAATTCGCAAGGTACACCTCAACATGTGAAAAGACCTCGCCTAGCAGATATTCCACAAGTGTTAAATAATAGCCCTGCACCATCTCTTCCATCAGTTGATTTAGAGAGATACTATATAGGTTGGTATACTTTTATTCCTATTTGTGATTTTGAAGACTGACACTTAAATAATTTATATAACAAGGACCTACTCAAAGGTCACAACCTCCAGAAAGTAGTGATGTTAATCATTTACAATTGGTTAAGACTGGAATTGGATGGTGTGTTAATGCATATAAAGATTATCAGCTTTAAATAATCTAGGTTGAGATCATGGCCTACATTGTGCCAATCTTTCCTGTGAATATTCAATTTAACACTTCTATATTTCACAGAAAAAATACAATTATTATGAAACATCCATAAAATATATTGTGATCATTTTAAATATGCTTCCAGGAAGATTCCAGGTGTCAGTGCTCAGTTTAAGTCCCCCACCTGAGGGTTTGTTGATCCGCGAAGTGGACCAAGCTTGGTGTGACAACATTAAGAGAGAACTGAAATTAAAAGGGCAACGACTATCCACAGTTTTACCATGCCTTGTCGACAACAAAGATGTTCCTCACAGAGAACAGTTTCAGAAGAAAGATTTAGATACTTACACGATTTACACTTTGGGTGGGAACCATTTACGTTCAGCTGTACAACAGCTAGTGATGGAGGAGGACTATGAGCCTGGGAATTCTATGTTTGTCAACATTGACCTCTATGCCGGGCTAAGTGTTAGGCTAGCAAGACGGCTTGCTAACCTGCACAATCAGCAGACAAACACACAGAGGGCAACATTCTTCGATGTTACAAGTCAGGCAAGGAGACTTCTCTTTGAGATGGCGGAATGTGACAAAGATATTGACCAGCCCCCAAAGACCCTGCCACAAGACTTTGTCAAAACATTTTTATTGGAGCAAGGTGTTGACCAGACAGTAAGATAATTTCCTTCATTCCTGAACATTTTGAAATACTGGAAGGTAATCACCCAGGCTATCCTGGTTGTGCAATGAATACTTTAAACATTTAATGATTTATTTTTGCATTTATCAATAATTATACCTCTGGTGGAGCAAATTCAGTTATTTTATATTTGTTTGGGTGAAATAGGGAATATCATAAAGTAGGATAAGTAATTCAAATTTGTTGAAAAAAATGTCAATACGAATCTCAATTTGAATTTATTCAGATGAAATTTTTGTGACCTTGGGTCAAGGTCAAGGTCATGATCAGCACAAAGCTAACTTTGTGAATCCTATATTTTCTTCAGGATTGCAGCAATATTGATATGACATGGCAGATGTGATCTGCCTATGAGGGGCCTGAACAAGTTTGATATTGGGTGACCTTGAGCAATATTGAAGTTCACAGAAGAAAATTTCCAAAATCATTTTATTGTGATATTTGTGAAAACACTACACAAAACACTTGTTACCACTTGTATAACATTTTTGTGAATAATTTATATGTAACTAGGTTAGATTGACTTATTGATAGTCCAAATAGGTCACAACTTCCAAAAATATGCAGAAGCTGGTCTAGAAATTGGTCTAGAACTGGATGTAAATTATATATAAAGATTATTTGTTCAGATTAATTTATGTACACTTTGGGTCAAGGTCACGACCAGCAATATTTTTTACTTTTATTGACTATTCTCTCTTGATTTTAAGAATACAACAGTATCTATGTAACTTGCCACATGTGATTGAATTAACCCAGGTGTAATCAATGTGTCAAGGTCACAGTGACCTATATAAAGGCTAAATAGGATTTTTACATTTAGAGATATTTTCAAGGTGCAGATTTCTAAAATCACATAAATACCATATTTTACATGGCACCATATACCATGACATGTATCCTCTACAATATGTAGAGAAATATATGTATAGATGTTACTTTGACCTCCTTATAGCACAAAATGATGTTTTATGTTGGACAGTGCATGCATGACCTTGAATGCATTAAATACTGTGCTGACTTTAGTTCTATGCCACTCTCAAACTATCTAGTTTAATAGTATTTTAAAAAGACCACTATTGTTGAAAATAAATATTCTCATTTATTTTTTAGAAGAAAGAGTGCTACAATACTGTGTTTCATGTGGCTCGATATAGTCGACGATGCTGGGCAAAACTGTCTGCAATTGTGGATCACTTCACAAAGTCAAACCTAAAGGCTCCAACTCAGACAGTAAGTACCAAATGAAACAATATATTTTAATGTATTATGCAACATTTTGTTGGAACATCAATTATATATTTAAAATAATCAAAAACCATCATATCTAGTGCATTATGCCATTAACTTTGAAATAACACTTTATTGCATTATTTTTCTACAGAGGTTTCCACTCTAGTACATATCAATAAGATATGAATCAAAAGATAACAGTTATTTTGTTATATTTTGCATGTTAACATTTATTTCTTTACATTACAAATATTCTGTTGAATACACTAATATAGCAAATTTATCTCATATATGGTACATTTTCAGAAATTAACCATTCTCAGACACAAGAATATGAATTCATATGTATTCATTGTCCAAATGTATTATTGTGTTGAACAAATTACATTAATTATATATATTCAATTAAATTTTCATACACTATACTTTTAGGTATTTATACCATTCAAAGGTCTCAGCGAGGAAAGATTATACAATCTACTTAATCTGGTCGAGATTGGAGAGGTCACATTACAAGAATCAGCTTCCAGAGCAACTAAGATGAAAAAATGGATCTCGTCAAGTCAACCTTTGTTTACTTAAAAGGTGTGAAGGATTGGGATGAAGCCTTAGCCAAGTTCCCGCACCACACCACTGATGAAAAACTGGATCAATTTCTCTCTGGGTTTCCAAAAGGTAAATTTCATTTTATTTAACAAATTATACATTAATATTATTAGTGTTCATCTAGATACTGATTGATTTTATCTTGGATGAATTTAGGTAGAAATCCACTTTTTGTCAACGTGAATCCAAAATACCAAATTGAAGCTTTGTCTACACCCTCTGTCCAATCCTGTCGCCCTTTTTTACCCTTCGTAATCAGCACCTCTGGTCTAAACTTTGAATGAATCGATCCCTTGTACCACTTGACATTCACCTTGTTGTTGTCAACTGCCAAAACCTTATCCAAAATAAAATAGAATGATATATATATATATAAATAAATATATAAATATATTTGTGTCCAGTTTCTATCTTTTTCAAATGTATATCACCTCAAAGATAAAATAAAGCTGTAAACAGCCAATGACAATAACCTACTTGGCCAAAAGGGCTGTGGGTAAAAATTAAGACTAACATGACTGTTTATTGTTGTCGTATATATCAGTTGATAATGGGTATAGTATTAAAATAATGACTGATACTTTACCTCTGCTACCAGTGGCCAATATGTTTCATATTGTGGCAAATCTAATAGGCACATATCACCAACTGCAAGATTTCTTCCTTGGTCTGGCTCCTTGAACTTCTTTCCAATCTGTACCTGTAATTCAAAACAATTAAACAGACTATTTTATTCAACAAATTTTCATAATACTACAAACATTGGGTGGTAAGCTTATAATTTCTGCAACCCCATATTATTCCAGTATCATTTGCTGGGGACAGAATAATCTGTAATGAAATAAAAATTATATGGCAAAACCATACCAAGTATGGAACACATAGACACATGAATGCTTACTGGTCTGATAGGTTCATCTTCATCTGATATGTCCGAGACTACATGATCACCACTCTCAGGCAACCCTTGATGTTCATCGTCTGTCTCGTGCTGGTTTGCATCAATAATTTGCGGCACCTCCCAACTGTCTTCATCATCAGAATTGTACTCCCCAGACTCTATGGCTATAAAAGAAAAAGCTTTTACAGTTTAATCTAATCATAAGGAAGTAAATTTTGTGTTTAAATAATAACTTTTTCATTAGACCTTAGGTTGCATACATTGTCACTTGGTTAGAATTCACATGCATGGAATGTTATGATCTAAAACTAAACAAAAATGTACCTTCAATTCTTTTCTCTGTCTCTACAAACCAATCGATCCACCATTTTCTATCTTCTGCCTGTGTCATGAAATTATACGTGCTTTCAACATTGCTTTTTAACCTTAAAAAATCCATATCATCGTAGTTTGGTACCAATAATTTGGGATGATTCACCGGAAGTTCTCTCAGGAGATGCCCATTTGCTGACCCATCACACTGTTGCCAAACATTTTCAGAAGACCATTTTTTTGTTTCAACTTTTGCCTTATTGTGACGATCCAGGGTAATTTTGAATACATGAGGTTTAGAGTGAAAACATATTGGTTCCAAATATGGACGAAGCCAATTTGTAATGTCATGCATCTTATCAACTATCACCCCAGTAGGATTTGGTTGATAAGCTTGTTCAAAACCAGATATGAGTTTGTTTAATGTTAAAGCACAATGTCTCTGAAGCCACATAGAATATCTGCTAAACATCTGGTCAATGTCCTGCAATGACAGATGATAAAAATGGATTTCATTAACCATATTTGCTTTTTAATGGTAAATGAGGTTAACCTCTTTGGATAAAAAGCTTCTATTTAAGATGCAGAATAACTAAAAGTATTACTAAATTACCTCATGTGTATGTCCTACCTGAAATTTAAAGAAAGTCAATAATTACAGAACATTTATGACTTATCAATGATAAACATGAATTTATTTTAAAAGTGAAACATGACTCAGATGAGTCTTGTTGTTAGTTTTTTAATTATCAAATTAATGTACTTATTCATTACATTTTTTAATGAAGGGCACTTGTAAACTTTTAAAACAACATGGCATTGATGATGTTCCAATTCTTTTTAGAATAGTTTATGTAGATAGGTCACATTTCAAGGTCATATAGGTCAATAATACATTTGTTCCTATTTCTTAGAATGATTTATGTAACAAAGGCCAAATTGCAATATTGTTACTTGAACTGTGCTCTCCAATTTTTCAATATCAACAAAATATGATATTTTACTGAAATAGTATTATTAATTACCACTGTACATAACATACACATCTCAAATATAACTGAGTCACAGTGGCCTATTTATAGGCTCAATAGCTCACAAAAACCAAAATGTAGGTACACTGAACATTATATCATGTATTTGTAAGTGCATACAAATAATATTTACTTTATCTATTTCATGTCATGATGACCTACATCATGACAACTTTGCTTGTGAATGCCCTTCTGACCTTTTTAATACAGCAATAAAAATTTACATTGGCTTTGCCGGCAGTGTTACTTTCCGACTGGGTAAAAGGCTCGAAAGTCGAACTGATATGGCCATAGTTGCTTAAAGGGTCGTAAAAACACCATTTCACACATTTCACAATTTTACATTGGCTTAAATGAGCTTTCTTTTCTCAAGGTCACAGGAATTTTTTAACAAAACATCCAAACACTCAATTAGCATCTATCAATACCACACAAAAAGATATTACATGTATATTTCTTGATTTTCTGGTTACTTTGGGTCAAGGTCAAAGTCACTCATCTGTGCTTGTGAGCACACTTTTGATGGTTGAAATATTGTGATATCAATACAATCTGCCATATCTACTTTATGAAGATTTTGACATTGGTGATGGTTAAATACAGCTGTTTGAAAGATACTAAATATTTACGGTTACAAACCATTTAACATTTACTTACCATTAAAAAGCTAATCTTGACTTTCTTAAATAAGTTCTTCTCAACAAGATATGACAAAAATCCAAGCAGAAAACGATTTTTGTTTGATCTCCCAGCATTGTCAAGCTGCAGATAAAGTGTTGCAGGCAACCCAGTTTTGTGCATATTCAATATTTTTGTAAGAACTGCGATTGTAAGGTTGCTCCCATGAGTAAACTCATGCAGGTCAATAAAGCAGTACGATCCAAGTCCATGTACAAGAGCTCCTGTCACATGAGTCTTCAGTTTCCAGATTGCAGAAATGCTTTTACTTATATTTACAAAATGTGGAACAAATGTCTTGCTTTGATCCATGCCATCTATGATTATGCTCATGTATTTATTTGGTTGTGATTTGGCCTTTTGTATGTGTTTATAGTATTTGTGCCTCTCTTGGCTGGAAAAGAATAAATTCCTTGCATTAGAAATTAAGCATAATTTCTTATTTCTTAGATTGATATATATATATCAATTATTTTATTGATATATATCATATTGATATATATATATATATATATATATATATATATATATATATATATATATATATATATATTATTTTATTCATATGACATATATTCTTCAATTTGTAATTTCAGGGGCATCTCAGGGGGACAAGACCAAGGTTCCAAAAGCATTTGCCAAGTTCTGCTATGAGGCATTACCAGACCAACCTCCTCCAAAAGAAGACTTCAGGGTGTGTATCAACATATTTTCAAATGGCAAAAAACTTGAATTGAATCAAGAAACAGAAATGCTGATATCCCACCACAAACAACTGATTAAAGAGGAGCTACGCAGACTCATTTGGGGAGAAGATGGTGAGGAGTGCAAAGATAAGGAAAATGAATATGCTGTGGATAAAGATCAACAGGGGGAAGAACCGAAAGGACAGGAACATTTTGAGAAGGATCAAGAGAAACCAAGTGGGATAACAGATTTTGATGACGAAAAAGATGGTAATATAGATCAAGATGACAATGCAGAGAAAGAAAATGTGCAGGAAAATGACCTTAAAGAGGGAAATGAGATGCACTGGAAGGATGTAAAGCAAGATGGAAAATATGAGGGTGGCTCGAATCATGAATTTGATAGAGATGAAGAGGACGAAGAACAGTTAAACAAGGAGGGTATTCAAGAGAATGTTAAAGAACCTGGTGAAAAAGAGCAAAACATGTTTGGGGATTGTGACATTCAGGACAAAGTTGAGCAGAATCAAGGAAAATATGCTGAAAAAGAACATGTTCAGGATTGCGCTTTTGACAATATGACAGATTCTGAAGAATCTTTATTGGTTGATGCCCTGATACAAATTGAAGAAATATAATTTAGTCCATGAAAATCAAAAGATTCTTGTATGTTGTAGGTATATTGTATCAAAGCTAGCAATAATTACTTTTGTTTCTTCAGGTGTTTGTCACGCTTGAGGACCAGTAGCTTGCGTTGCTGCTTATTTTTGCAGTGCTGTAATCGGCTTTTTATCAAGGTGCACTTGTCACATTTCGCAAAACGGTTTACCTGGAAATGAAAACATCAAACCTTTTTGTGATACGTATTGAATTTTGATTATTATATAATAATTATCAGTTTGATATATCTTATTAAGAAGGGAAACTTTTGCATTGCAATGCACTTTTGTATGAAAACTGTTGTGTTCACAATTGTCAAAGGCAGTACTCACACTTGGGATATGCACGTTTGAAAAGTATGATGTCCACAATTTGTAGAAATGAGAATGGGAGCAAATATCAATGTCATTATCAGACAGTTCAATTTTGCACATTTCATAAATGTCCTGTTTTGTTAAGCATGATGGTAAATGTCTCTGGTCCTTGTCTGGCATTTTATCTGTGCTTTTGTCAAAAAAATTCTTCATCCATGCCAGTGTGTGTTGTGTTCCAATAAGGTGACTACCAGTACGTCGTTCTGCATGTAAGTGATTACAACCGGCTGCAAAATATTGTTTGTGATTTTTAATACCTTATAATATTTTATTTGAAAAGATATGCTCAAAACCTGTAAAAACCTGAGCCAAATAACAGAATTAATTATACATTAAATTTTTATTATATATCGCCAAAAAATTATTAAATATCGCCAAAAAATTATTATATATCGACAAATATTGTTTATAGGCCTCATTTTCAATTGCAATGAGCTTTCAATTGCAATGAGCTTTGCTGTGATAGGCTGATTACAAGGTGCAATTTGATGGTGGTCATGCTTCCAGGACATTTTAAAGATTGCGAATCTTTGACATTACTTAGAATCAAAATTTTGTCAAAGGTTTAAATTGAATATTTTTGCTTGCCTTTTTATTTATTCATAGAACATAACATTATGATCCATTGGGTAGAATCTATTATTATTACCTTCAAATTTGGTGCGGATTGCATGCCACCTTGTTTTACTGATACCAAGGACTTTGCTCCAACCCAAAAAACACAGCAAGGAATTTCCTATAACAAATGTATAAGAAAAAACCCCATTCAGGGATGTGTGATGATCCTTCATGTAGTTGAAGATCCATTCCCTTTGTTCCTCCTGTGACATTCTTTGAAACCTATCTCTGGCTGCTGTCAGAACATTTTCTGTCTGATTTGCCAAACAGGCTGCCGTACAGCAGAGAGTTGCAAGTAGAATTCCAACTGGCAATAGGAATTTACTTTTTCCTGAAGATAAGCATTGAACATAAGATTTCAAAATATGATAATTAGTATTTTCAAGACAAATATTAAAATTCTGTTTTCCTCAAAACTTGTTCTCTTGTGTATCAAAAATGTATTGTGCATACTTCTCTTCACTCTTGCGTATGAAGGTAAACCTTCATGTAATGATTCCTGTATTTCCTGATCCTGGCTTAGCTGAGTCTGGTTTGATGCAAAGGGACGACCACGTTTTCTGGCTGTAATAGATTAAAAATTTTATTAGAAAGAATGTTTATGAAAACATTTTCAGATTGCATGATCTAAGGATGATCAATTTTCCAAAATTCCATTTCTCCCATCTTAATAACCAAATTCTCTGTATTTCAGATTTGCTACTGCCTGATAGATAGTCATAACAATTCCTTTAT
This sequence comes from Amphiduros pacificus, assembly GCA_949316495.1. NCBI lineage: Eukaryota > Metazoa > Annelida > Polychaeta > Phyllodocida > Hesionidae > Amphiduros > Amphiduros pacificus. The sequence continues at coordinate 47,358,874 of OX439001.1, read as the reverse complement.
CATGATAATGGTCATTAGAAAATAGAACAATCTATGAATAAACATATGTGATCTACAATTATTACTGTCAACTTATTCATATCATAATCTGTGGTATAAAATTTGTCTTTGGACATAATTAGAGGAATAACACAATTGCTTTCAATTTTTGTCATTATACTAATTTCATGAAATGTATAAAAGATTTAGAAAATAGCCTTTGATACAAGCACGGCATCTTCTGCATTTCATAGCAGGAGGTTTTATCCTTGATAGCCAAACTTTCATTAATAAATGGGAGAAACTGTTTGGTAGTTTACACCTTTTGGCTGATAGAAATATTTGTTCTCTATCATACAGTGATTAATATTATTCACACTTTACAGAACTTGAATGGCTGAAAAAGGCTTATCATTTGTATAGAAGTTAAAATGAATCCATAACAACTGGGCTATATTTGACATTGTTTTAATTTTGTTAATATATTAAAATGTCATGTTATTTACAAAGTATGGTGAATGAAACACTAACAAAATTGTGAGATTTTTTTATCAAACCCAGATGACAAAGACTAAAATGGTTCAGACCTGCTCATTGTATCAACTTAGTATAAGGGGAATAAAAATGAGATTATAAACTTTATTTGCCAATATTCATTTCTATATTTCTATTCATTCATTTAGTATTCTGCCAACATACTTAACAGCCACTACCACAGAAAATGAGAGGAGTTAAGATATATATTTGTACAAGAAGGAAGGCTGACAATATCAAATTAAGCTTGATTATGGCTGGGGAGTTATGTTTGTGCCACATGTGCATCATTATCTTGCTCTGACACATGCCTACATATGCTTGGCTGTCTGCCTAACCACTAAATAAACATGGCTTGCTACTCTGGGTCTCTCTGGCTGCCAATCAAGGATTACCTCCAAATGGCAAATCTGTGATTGGTCAGATTTTGATGAGGGTTGGACTAATAATAATAACCAACAAGTGTGAGATAATCATTCAGTTTAGCATGAAGTATATTTGCAAAAATCAAATTCATTACCTAGGCGTTGGAAGTCAGGCAGGTCAGGTGTGGGATCATTCATCTCATTCTCACTGCTGTCATCTGATTCCAGGTCTGACAGTGACATTATTCTGAAATATTTGTAAACTCTGTTTGACATATCAGTAAGTAACAATAGATAAACTCATGAATTTGGGGGTAAATGCAATGTTTTTACACTAAATAAGGATGAAGCCTATATAACATATTTCAGAATACCTTTATATTTACACAAAAATTTCTAATAATTTGATTCATCATACTTGTCACAGAAATGTTCATTTTGAGTATATAGTTAAATAAATACCTCTTTTCTTGTTCCAGTGAAATTGAGTTGATCCAGTCAAATATGGAACCCAGTGATTGTTGTCTTCTGCTTGCAAAATCTCAGCGCAAAATGGTCAACTTTTGTTTAAAAGTGAAACAGGAAATTCGCTACACTGCCTGTTTAATCCCTTGGGACTTGGGTGATTGATAAGACATTGGCCATAGTACAGATTCGTTTGGATAGGGGATCTAGAGTAGACTCATTTCCTTAGTAGATTTTTTTCAGTGATATTTAAATATTTTGGTATACTTTTATAAATTTTGATTTATTTTTATTTCTATCATCATGTGAAATTACACAAAGATAACTAAATTCTGGGTAAATGCTCTTTTTTAGCCTTGCAAATATTAAATTAGAAAATACAGAGTGTACATCAGTGATGAGTGTCAGAATAATTTTATGGCTTGCACTTAAAGGAATGTATGCCTGAGTGTCTTAAAGGAATGAATGTTTGAATATCAGTGGCATTGGTCTGGGGTGTGTGTATGCAGAATGAGGATTGTATTGCTGCTGCTTGCTCATCAGTGACATGGGTCGGAATTATTCCGGGGTGTGTGCAAGCTGAGGGATGTATTGCTGCTGCTTGCTCATCAGTGACATGGGTCGGAATAATTCGGGGGTGTGTGCAAGCTGAGGGATGTATTGCTGCTGCTTGCTCATCAGTGACATGGGTCGGAATTATTCCGGGGTGTGTGCAAGTTGAGGGATGTATCGCTGCTGCCTGTACATTAGTGACATGGGTCGGAATTATTCCGGGGTGTGTGCAAGTTGAGGGATGTATTGCTGCTGCCTGTACATTAGTGACATGGGTCGGAATTATTCTGGGGTGTGTGCAAGTTGAGGGATGTATCGTTGCTGCCTGTACATTAGTGACATGGGTCAGAATTATTCCGGGGTGTGTGCAAGTTGAGGGATGTATTGCTGTGGCCTGTAACATTATGGGTCTGAATTACTCCAGTGTGTGTACAATTTAAGAGATGCTACTGGTACCTCAATGAGAATGGTTGGAATTATGTGCAGCTAGGATGTTTGTTGTTCTACATGACACTTACATCAGTACCCTCATTTCATCCCAATATTTTATGTGATAAAGTTTTCAGATTTAAGAATTCCTGTTATGAATAATAACATGTTGAGACATCTACATAATCGAGGGACAGCTACAAAATTGAGAGATGGGTACCTTCATGACAGTTACACAAGTGAGAGATAGCAACACGTGTGTAAGACAGCAACACCAAAAATATCCGTTAAAATTCATCTGAACAAAGCTGACACGATTGCAATTGTTCTGACACTTTCAACATATATTGTCCAAAATATCGAACTGCCATCTTGCATCATTCCTCACTTCATTTCAAAGGAATTATTTACAATTGCTATGAACAGACTTGTCTGGTATCAGCGCTATACAAATTTTATTATTATTATTATTATTATTATTATTATTATTATTATTATTATTATTATTATTATTATTATTATTATTATTATTATTATTATTATTATTATTATTATTATTATTATTATTATCATCATTATCATTATCATTATTTTATTATTATTATTATTATTATTATTATTATTATTAGTATTATTATTATTATTATTATTATTATTATTATTATTATTATTATTATTATTATTATTATTATTATTATTATTATTATTATTATTATTATTATTAATTGTGATGAATTAGTATGACACATCGGACACATCGGACACATCGGGAATACATTATTCCTCTACCAAGTTAGTTAAGGCTTTCATGAATTCAGACTTCGAAATGTTTTTTTCTCACATAATGTAATTTGTTTTTACCCTGAAAGTTAGTTGTTCACTTTGCAGTTGCTTGGTGGAGAATTGTACCATTACCATTCAAAAGTAATTATGAAGGAACCTCGAACCGGCGGGGCCCATCTTTGGCATCAGGACTACGGGTAAAACGTCTCACTTTTGTATGACCTTTTTATGACGCAGAATTTTGCAGGTATTTTGAACACTGTACCTTTATGTATGTTTTCAGCTATTGGTACTTCAATGGATGTATGTACCCCAACATGGGCACGGCATGGATAGCGGTAGACAAAGCTACAAAAGAAAATGGATGTGTAAAGGTATAGGAACATTGATTGTATTTTCCTGAACATGTGCATTAATGACACTGAGGTAGTGTATAAATTTAGAATAATTAATGCTTTGCTTTTTTTACAATGAATAACATTGAAACTGAAATGGAGAATGGCATGCGTGTATGTGTGTGTGTGTGTGTGTGTGTGTGTGTGTGTGTTTTTTTTCGGGAAAATCTTTTCAAAATCTTTTTAATCAGTTTCATCACATTGTTTAATTAAACAGTCATGAACTCAGCTATTTGATATTAGCTATTTCTTAAATGTCCACCCAAGCATACATTTATGAAAAGTTAACAACGATGAGAAACATAAAAATTACATTTGAAATTTACTTTCTTTTGTATAAAATTCACGTGTCACGTGGTACAGATCCTGAAGGGTTCTCATCACTTGGGCCGGCTAGATCACCACGAGAAGGGTGTTCAGATGGAGGCGGACTTGAACCGCGTCTTGCACGCTCAGAAGGTGTGCGAGCTACAACACATGGAAGCAGAGCCGGGAGACTGTGTGTTCTTTCATAGCAATATACTGCACCGGAGCGACAGAAATAATAGCGACCAGCGCAGATGGGCATTTCTGATTGCTTACAACAGGGTGGATAATAATCCTTATAAGGAGCATCACCATCCACAGTATACACCCCTCAACATGGTAGGCTGACAGAGTTCTCATCAGCTTTCATATTAATATGCTTCAGCATTTTCATATTCATAAAGGGGCTCTAATATGCTTTTTATTTATTTTTAATTTGCTTTTTTATTTTTATGTTGTAGGTTGAGAATTCTGCAATTAAAGAATGTACAACATTCACGGACATGACTGGGAAAGACTTCCAAGGAACAAAGGGTCACTTTAGCCTGGGAGAATCAACCTTGAAGACAAGGGAAAATGAATAAAGCAAAATCAGAAGACAAGCCGAGGGATTTAAAAGTGAAAAAAAATATATGTAGTTTCATTTATTTCTTCCTCAATATCTAAAATGGGGTTTGAATAAAATGGTAATGGACAGAAAGTATGGTTACAAACAATTATATGTATTTTACTTTCACCGAGGAAATAAAATATCCATACAAGATATATTCATCATGTTATAATTATGTATGACAAATTAGGACCATAGTGCAGAATATTCTAAGCTTAGAGCGTGAGCTTATTAACTCCAGTCCCTCTGTAGTGATCCTAAGGTGGTAGGTTCGATTCCCGGTCGTACTGGCATCAAATTCATGTTACAATTATACATATGAACTGAGGCCCGTACCGGTTATCCTTTTAAATCTTTGACTGGATGGTTATCATGTCAAGGACCTGGGACGTGACAAATTGTGAGGCAGGACGACATCTCCAACAAGAAGGTCTCATCAAGAAATGACTGAAATAATGTTGAAAGTGACGTAAAACCCTATCAAACAATACAAATCCATCCTTAGGTTACATAGAAGCAGCACCATGTGAAGCATAATCGATTGGTAAAATGCTGCTTTCAAAACTTGTATTCACCAAAAGTGTTTATTTTTTATTCGTTCCTTACTGTCTGAAATAGCCACGGATTGTAAATCTGTGACTGGGTGGGTTGTCATGTAAAGGACCTGCGACATGACATTTCAGTAAAACAGCACTTTATCTGTTACAAATAGGTCTCATCACGAAATGGCCGGAATAATGTTAAAAGTGATGTAACCCCCCCCCCCCCAAGGTAAGGAGTTCAAAAAGTGATAATTTATATAATTTCAAAATAATCATATCAATATTTAATCTCTGGTGCAAAAAAAAATAGATTTGGTCCTTTTTTATTTTTTAAATGTAATCGGCTTGGATTCACCCAAAACATATTTCTGTCCTTTCTTTTTGGCCAGTGTACGAACATTTCCAAAACTTTGCCAAGGACCCATATGTATGTCTTTCTGATGACCACAAACTTTAGTCTAAAGCGACTATTTTACATCTTATGAATACTTTTAATCGTGCAACATTTTTGGAAGATCTCGAACATTATAAATTGAGTGGGGAAATGTACGAAAGTGCGACTATTACTAACGAAAGTAGAGGCTTCAAATTGCATGGGCTTCAGTATTACATGTTCCAGACAAGTCTACCTAATCCCTATTATTAGTACCACAAAAAAAAAAAAAAAAAAAAAAAAACAGTTACCGCACCTCCCAAACAATGGTTTATTCATAACATGAATATCAATATGACGAACACCAAGCACATAATGTTATATATATTATATATTCAATCTATAAAATACCCATGCATGTCACCCAACAACGCGTCTTGTACTTCATCGCCATGTATAATGTTATTCTGACAGTGACATGATATCTTTTTATCTTAAACATTTTCATTGTGACAATTTTCTTGATTTCTTATGCTTCAATACCTGTATAAGTGCAATGAAGTAATTTATCTCTCCTCTGGTATTCAGAATTGACTACACCAACATGACTATGTGACGTTGCAGTGGATTTTATGTTTTAAGGACATGTTTGTATATTGGTTGCTAATGATCCATATCGATCTCCTTGCTCGCCTCCGCTCCGGAGACAGGACGACACAGGTGTAGTATAGGCTGCCCATACAAATCAGACCCCTTCATCTGAGAACGCTTAATCAATCTACCGGCCCATAACTGTCCTCGCTCTGTGTTGGATGGACAACCTATATTTAAGGCATTGCTCGCATTGTGCAGGGATACTGGAGGATGGAGACAAATATATGAGATATAAGAATACAGCAGGACTCCAAGATAATGGCTCCATTAAAGCTGCTCGGTTGGTATACTGCAACAACTGAATTCACCTATTTCAAAGATATATTTTAACTACATATATATGAACTCAAATTTTCATTGAAATATATATTTGATGCTGATGTCGTTATATTATAAACGTTAATAATGCATTGGGACACATCGCTCTGGTCTTCGAAAAAAGATTTTGATAATTTAATTTTGGTTTTAGATGTGCCATTAGATACAGAATGATGGAATGTGCATCTTGTGAAGTTGGCAACATTTTGTTTTACCCTTCTGGTTTTTTTAAAAAGGGGGTTTTGTTGTCTTTTTATTTGTTTTTATTCAGTTTAGAGGTATTGAGAGTTAATAACATGATGGTCTACAAATCGTCAAAAAATAGAAGAAAAATGAATATTGCTTGTCATGAAGACACAAGATTGGATTGGTTATTGTCTCCAAACTTGTACAACTTTACAAATTTTAGATTTAAAACTTATGTTAATCAGAAAAGGTAAAGGTAAAACTGACATTTATATACCGCTGATTACAGACAATACCTGTTCATATAGCGGTTGATAGTAACTGGTCGGGATTCAAACAGGTAATCCTGGATCTCAAGGCAAATACTCTACCAATTCAGCTATTTCGGCCAGTCTTAATCAATACTATGTAATATCTACGTATATCTTCTTCTGATAAATCACTGTTAGGAGTGAGTTTAGAAAAAATGTATACTGTATACTTGTAGCTTACAGGACCTATTCTACCATAAATTATAGCCGAAAAATCACAACTTTATTTTGACATGGACTGAGGAATACCTTGTTTTATTTGCGAAGATATGCAAAAGGTTTTAAGTGGATTTATGAAAGCTTTTATTATCCTTGGAATGTGCCTTTTATAAACATATCCTGAAATGTTCTATTCCTAAAATACAACCTCACAATTTGAATAGGATTATCTTCAGTTTTTTTTAATCTGAGCTTACATTAGATTTTCAACCAGTATTTAGCTAGGTGTCAGATCTCTCCAAATATCCTTTCAATCGCTGGTCTGATCAAAACTAAATATCAGACGTTTTGTTGATAAAACCCTGCTCCATTGTAGCCTCTTAACTTTACAGACTGAGCCATGGCGATGCGGAAAGCATATAAAATTCCGACGTCGAAGACTTGACATATATTTTACTTTTCTGATGATATTCCACTGAGTGTAATGCAAATATGGAAGTGTTTTCTGAGCAAGGTAGATAATACATTTTGGTTTATGTTATTCAGTGATGCTGTGCATGGTGGCACGAGGTAGTGTATCGCTGCCCTCAGATCGGGATATTTCAGACTGGGAAGAGAATCTTCCCTCAATGGCCCATACAATTCCACCATTGCCATTTAACAATCAGGAAACAAATCTGCTAACTGACCGTGATGTCTGGGAAAATTGGAATCTGCCAACTGACCGTGATGTCTGGGGAAATTGGAATCTGCCAACTGACCGTGATGTCTGGGAAAATTGGAATCTGCCAACTGACCGTGATGTCTGGGGAAATTGGAATCCGCCAAATGGCTTGGGATATCATATCTGGCCTGAGACACTGGTGAATGCTTTTCAAATTAGAATTGAAACATATAAAACAACGTTTTATGTCAACTGGTGTATTAGCCCAATGCATTATAATTCAAATAGGTACACTGCTTTATAATATTTTGAAGCTTTATAATATTTTGAACTCCGCATTACGTGTAAGGCCTTTTTGTGAGGCATTTCTTGTCCAACTTACAACCACCATGGTAATAGTGCCGCTATCACAAATGATTTTGACTGTAACACAATACCACGGTTAGATGAAATTTGTTATAAAGTTGTTTCTGCATTGTTCATTGCAACCCATTTTATGCCTCCACAGAAGAGCTTTTACTTCAACTCCATAGAATATTTTATTTTGAAAAAACAAATTGCCCTTTGCACACTTTGTAGATTTTGCATTTGATAAACAAATGTCTCAGTATTAAGATGACACTGAAATGATCTGAGATGAGTTATGAATATGTCCAGCAAATTCATTAGTTCCAAATATTTTATCATGACACTTGCATCTCACAGGTCTGATTATATGCATTTAACTTCACTCATGACAAGATTTGCTCACTCAAAAATTTGCCTGGATCTACATTTCCATACAAACAAAGACTCTACCAGAAGTCATGACAATTAATTGCGAGCCTGCAAAGAATAGTCATCCTGGTGTAGAGTCCATCAGATCAGCAAATTTTTATTCCAAAACAGTAATATTCATGATTTTCAAGATGTGGTGTTGTCCACATTTGACCATGTCGGCCATTTTATAAATAAAAAAGTCACATGCTCTATGTGAATACGCGCCATGACAATTTTTAAATCTCTCACGCTGGTTTCCATACCGAAGACTTTTCTGTCAAAGTTTGGTATTCTCTCAAGGTAAATTATTAATAAGTATACTGCTTTACAATATTAGAGGTAAACTAGTCTATGAATTCAATTTCATTGAAAGAAATCTTGATTATAGTGATTTGTGACATAACAGTTACAATGGATTACGTAGACCTCGCGGCCACAGCAGGTCTTTTTGTCATTCAAAGGTATTCTTATCCAATTCTCATTGCCTGGGTTTCAACATTTGTGATCCACCAGGTGCATCTTGTGTCATGCATGCTGCGATAGGTTTTTTTTTCAGAAATGACACCTGATATGATGACTAAAATTCTGTATGCTGTTAAGGGAATACATTAACATTTTGGCAACATACACGATTGAAAAAAAACCTGATCAGTTTTGGAATCTTGAAAAGAACAGAAATACTCCTCCATGCCTGACAGATTTTAACACACCAGGTGGCATGCACTCAAACAATGAGAATTAGGAGGAAAATATATCATAAAGTTAACGCGAAATCAAGATATATCACAAATAACTACATTAAACAAAAAATATTGATAAGTATTATAGGATAATGTTTCACACATTGTTGATGTCCATTGGGATATAAATATGTCCGACAGAATACATGTATAAGGAAATGACATGTGATCTGTGCATGACTGTATGGCTAGGTCTAATAATGATTCTATTTATTCTAAGGTGTACTGTGCAGAGACAAACTCCTATCTACCAAGGCCTGCAATGATCTGTCCTGACCACACAGTGAGTAACTGCTTTGTTGTTTTTTGGTCTTTAAAAATAAAAAGAACTGATTAATATTTGGAATCATGGTGATGAAAATTGTGCATCATTATCTTGTATGATGGTCATATCTTTTTTTCTAAAATAAGACCATTCTTCAAGATTACAAATTTTCTTTGAATTTTATTATTGCAACGGTGCAGTCTGGAGATACCATACATATCAAAACTAAATGCGTTTTTATCAAACATCAGCTCAATAACAAATCCTCTCTCTTGATCATTACTGACATGATCATTTGCCATCAAAAACCAAACTGATAATGATCCTATTGTGACATTACATTGGTCCAATATCTATTTAAGCTTTATGTTCACCTCTGATAAATAATTGAAATTCTAAGTGATTTGTGTGATACAAATGTGTTGTTTCTTGTCTATTAGGTTCTCTGTCTTGAGACAGATGAGTGCGTTCCACGGGAGCAGTACACGGGCAACAGTAGAGATCCTCATGACACAAGATGCGGGCGAGAAGAGGTAAAATTAATATCAATATCCAATAATATCTACGCTTCCTTTTTCTTTGTATACTAAACGTCTTCAACTCTCTTCTATAGACACATTCAAAACAGTCCCTTGAATGGGTTAACTATCTTTGCTGCTTCGTACAACGCAATTGGCAAATCTGGGAATTTATACTGCATTTGATCAAATATTTGTTTTTTTATAAATGTAAAACTCATGACAATATTGGCTGATTTGGAAACCAATGACTTCAGGAATAATCTGAAAGTTAATCTTCAATTAATCAAATAAATGTAAATATTTAATACTCATATTTGTCTTGTTATTTAATCGATGTCCTTATTAATAGTGGTCAATTCAATATATACAGATTTATTGCATCATACGTGAGCGATGTATGCCAATCCACGAGAAGGACAGAGACATGCAGAACCCATATGACGCTGTTGAATGCGGAGAGGGACAGGTATATTATCCCATTTTATATTTCTTAAGTGTTCATTATTTACATAAAGTACTGATGATGTACCTATTGTGATGTTCAATACATCTGTGCCTAAGTTGGTTACATGGATGTGGGACAAAAGGTCGTGGGCTTGAATCCCAGTGCGGCCAGTTATACATTTCGACTTTAAGATTAGTGTGTTGATGATGAGCAAACCTTGACAGGGAAAATAATCAGAGGTTAATTTATTATATACAGATATATTGCATAGCACGTGAGCGATGTGTGCCAGTCCCTGAGGAGGACAGTGACGCGCAGAACCCGGATGCCCGTAAATGCGAATTATTTTTGCATCTAACCTATTTTGAATCTCACCTATTCGTATATGGTGCACCATTGATCATATGGTGCATTTGGAGGTATACATCACTTTCAACATTATTGCAGTCGTTTCGTGATGAGACCTACTTGTAGCAGATATAGTGCAGCCTCACTGAATTGTCATGTCGCAGGTCCTTTACATGACAAACCCACCCGGTTATAGTTTTGCTGTCAAATGTTTTTGACAGTCAATCACACCTTGCTTGACTGCTCAAGGTTGAATTTGAAAATACTAGCTCAAGATAAATATTTTGACGGAGAAGATTGAAAGATTTATTTGACACGATTGATACAGCTTTTGATAATTAAAATAATTTTTAAAAAAAATTTACATTCATCCACACTTACAATAAAGGTTTTAAAATGTACTATAATTGAACAAAATGACCTTAATGTACAATATTTACCGTTAAAAATTGATTCTTTCAAAAGTGGTGCTGATGTTACACTAATTTATGATGAGGTGTAGGATGTTGGAGATTTTAGTACATGTTTTTAATTTATTGCAATCATTATTACAGTTAGCAAAGACAATTTATAAACTTGGATAAAGTATTCATAGAGTGAATTATGTTGTGACATCTCATACTTGGTGCTCCAAGAGGGTGTTCTGCACCTGTGAGATATTCTTTTGCAGATCACTTCTCTGCCGAACTAATTTTACAGATCACCCTTCTACCAAACTACTTTCACAGATCATCCATATGCCAAACTATTTTCCTTCTTGAGATTCTTCCACCAGGACCAGCTTGAGAGATCTATCAGTCTGAAAACTGCACTCACATTTTCTTGCCTCATTATCTTTATCTCATACTTATCTACCTTAGATGGTCTATAAATAAAGCAGACCAGTTAGTGAGCAAACTTTGGTGGAGATTATGAAGGTCTTTGGTTGTCTGGTTGCTGAATTAGTCAGCTGCTGTAGAAAACTACAAGAGGTAAATCCCGGAAATACTCCTTCAAGTAATCAAATAAACATAAATATTGTATACATATATTTGGTTTTAAAAGTGACTTAAAACAGTGGTTACTTCATTATGTACAGATATATTGCATCACATGTGAGCAATGTGTACCAATCCTAGAGGAAGAATATGACTTGCAGGACACGGATGATGCCCATCAATGCCCAGATGGAGAGGTAGTCCTTATTCAATATTGTATCTCACCTATTCATATACACAGTGCCGATGGAACACATATTTGAGATGAGGTGTAGCGTTTGTGTGATTCATGCACAGGGTTTAAACTTATTGCTATCGTTACTACAATCAGCACACACAACTTGTTCAAAGTTGATTAAATCTTAACAAATTGAAAGGATGACAAACACATCTCTTGATAGTATCTGCACATATTTTAATGAGTTGGTGAAACTATGAACCAGTACCCGTGCTATATGATTGGAGGCCAGAAGGTGGGATGTGTGCATCCCACTCTCCCCAGTGTTGCTTTCACACTGGGTAAAGCAGCTTGAAAATTGACACTAAATGACCTTTGTTTGGAAATGATTGTAAAAACACCATTTCACGTTTTCAAACTGCTCACTATCACACATATTGTCACAATGATAATTTATCACAAGATTATTTCAAATTCACAATTTGTGAAAGTCAATTCTTTCTAAATATCTGTCTTTATACAAAAATAATGCTAATGCACAATTATGGCAACATATCCTGCAGAATGATATTTTTGAAAAGAACTGTGCAAATATTTTGCAAAATCTTACAAAAATCTATATCAAATGTAATTGAATGTTTTTAATAAATAAGCCCTGACATATGTTAAAGTTGTCACGAGGTTGCCACCAAATAGTCAGCTACTTTAGAAAACTACATTTAACAAAATAAATTTTAATAAAACTCATAAACTCATAATCAGGTTATTATAACAGATTTATTGCATCATGTGTGAGCAATGTGTGCCAATCCATGAGAAGGATAGTGACATGCAGAACCCGGATGATGCCCATGAATGCCAAGATGGAGAGGTAGTCTTTATTTAATCTTGCATCTTACCTATGCATATATGATTCTGATGATACACGTATCTGAGGTGAGGTGTGGCATTTATGAGATTCAAACACAAATTTTAAACTTTTTGCTGTCATATCTACAATCAGCACATATATTCACATCTCTTCACGATATTCATATCTTCTGTTGTTATGTTGCTCTACATAACTAAACATTATTAAAACACGATGTCAGAAAAAATAAGACCTGAAAATCTATAGACTTTTTTTAACTACAAAAAATGCCAGACCCAGTATAAAAGCAATGTATAACACTTTTGCCAATGTGTTATTCAATAGAAAACAAATTACTACTACATCATGTTACATTTGGCAAATATCTAGTAAATATAAAAAAGTATTGGTAAATCACATGTCCAGGCAAAAACCCTATAGATCATGAACATCCAAATGACATTTTTTATATGTTATTTAGAGGCAACGCCTCATGTAAAATGAGGTTGCCATGAGAGCTACAATATTATTTCCTAGTGCACTCACTGTTAACCCAAATAATTTATCTCTATTTTTTTGAGGACCTTAAGGTCCTTGTTGTTATGTGTAAGAATGCTGTGGGAGTTTTGTCAACTAAAAACAGATTTAATTGCAGAATAACCAATGCCTCAATGCCTCCGGCATATTTCACAGAGAACCAGGTCTTAAAATCGTGTCTTTTGTTTTTTAGTTTCTTTTTGTATTTGTCCCAGAAAAATACAATGTATTGAAAACGATTGGACAAATCAGGGAAATTTTGTACATACATGTACATATGTAATAATTTGCATTTTTCTTTTGCAGCAAGAAAACAGAATTTTGTTCGATATTAGTTGTGTATACAGGGTTAAGATATCCATTTTCATCAAATTTCATACTGGGTATATTATTGTTGAGAAAATGATCCCCATTGCCCAAATTGTACGTGTTATATGTAATAAATAACTTATTGAAGTTATATATTCTCGAGACTAGCCCCAGTAGCACAGTGGTAGAGTGTAGGATCTGTGCCTTTAATGGTTATATAGGTGGAGAACGGGAGGTGGTGGGTTCAACTCCCACTGCCGGCAGTGTTACTTTCACACTGGTTAAAAGGCTCGAAAGTCGACCTGATATGGCCATAGTTGCTGAAAGGGTCGTAACAATACCATTTCACAATTTTATATATTCTCGAACAAGCGCAAGGCAAGACAATGTTTTGAAAATACATTGTAATCAAATAAATATAAACATTATATACATATATTTGGTATTAAAAGTGACTTAAAACAATGGTTACTTTATTATATATAGATATATTGCATCACATGTGAGCAATGTGTACCAATCCTAGAGGAAGAATATGACTTGCAGGACACGGATGATGCCCATCAATGCCCAGATGGAGAGGTAGTCCTTATTCAATATTGTATCTCACCTTTTCATATACACGGTGCCGATGGAACACATATGTGAGATGAAGTGTAGCGTTTGTGTGATTCATGCACAGGGTTTAAACTTATTGCTATCATTACTACAATCAGCACATATAACTTGTTCAAAGTTGATAAAATCTGAACAAATTGAAAGGATGACAAACACATCTCTTGATAGTATCTGCACACATTTAATGAGTTGGTGAAACTATGGACCTGTGCCTGTGCTATATGATTGGAGGACAGGAGGTGGGAGGTTCTCCCACCATTTCACAATCACGTTTTCAAACTGCTCACTATCACACATATTATCAAAATGATAATTTATCACAAGAGGTATTTTAAATTCACTAATTGTGAAAATCAATTCTTTCTAAATATCTTTCTTCATAAGAAATAAATGCTAATGCACAATTTTGGCAACATATCCTGCAGAATATTATTTTTGAAAAGAACCTGTAAAAGGAATTGTACAAAAATCTATCTTAAATGTAATTGAATATGTTTTTAATAAGCAAACCCTGACATATGTTAAAGTTGTCATGAGGTTGCCACCACATAGTCAGCTACTTGAGAAAACTACATGTAACAAAATAAATAAAAAAACTCATAAACTCATAATCAGGTTATAATCACAGATTTATTGGATCATACGTGAGCAATGTGTGCCAATCCATGAGAAGGATAGTGATGTGCAGAACCCGGATGATGCCCATGAATGCCAAGATGGAGAGGTAGTCCTTATCTAATCTTGCATCTTACTTATGCATATATAATGCTGATGATACACGAATCTGAGGTGAGGTGTGGCATTTGTGAGATTCAAACACAGGTTTTTAACTTTTTGCTGTCATATCTACAATCAGCACATATATTCACATCTCTTCATGATATTCATATCTTCTGTTGTTTTGTTGCTCTACATAACTAAACTTTATTAATACACGATATCAGAAAAAATAAGACCTGAAAATCTATAGACTTTTTTAACTACAAAAATGCCAGACCCAGTATAAAATCTATGTATAATTCTCGGAGAAATAACTTTTGCCAATGTGTTATTCCATAGAAAACAAATTATTAAGTACTACGTCATGTTACATTCGGCAAATATCTAGTAAATATAACATAGTATCGGTAAATCACATGTCCAGGCAAAAACACTATAGATCATGAACTTCCAAATGACATTTTCAATGTATAGACTGATGTTGCAATGAGAGCTATAATAATATTTTTTCTTAGTGCACTAACTGTTAACCCAAATACTTTATCTCAACTTCTTTTGGGACCTTATGGTCCTTGTTGATATATGTAAGAATGCCGTGGGTTTTTTCACAGAAACGATTGGACAAATCAGAGAAATTTTGTACATATGAATGTACATATGTAATAATATGCATATTTCTTTTGCAGCAAGAAAACAGAATTTTGTTCGATATTGGTTGTGTAAGGGTTATGAGATATCCATTTTTCATCCAATTTCATACCGGGTACATTGTTGTTGAGAAAATTATCCCCTTTGCCCAAATTGTACGTGTTATATGTAATATATAACTTATTGAAGTTATATACTCTCGAATAAGCGCGAGGCAAGACATTGTATTGAAAATAAAGAGGAATTCGCCTCAGGAAATTCATGTGCTCAAGATTATATTGACAAATCAAGAATTTTCTCTTAAACTGAGATATGTTTTGACCTGGTACATAGATATATAATTCAATAGTTCAAATAGTTCAATGGAACATCAAATCAAACATCTTTTATTTAATCTGATATTACTAATGAACAAATAGCAAAATCTAGACATCCAGAAACATCATTACACAGTTTTTAAATGATCTTGTAGTCCGTGTCTACCTTTTAGAGATCCATTTTTATAATGATCTATTTTGCAGGTGTTCAGTGTGGATAGAGGCATGTGTATTTGGCTGGATGAAACACCAAGCCGTGTTGGAGACTACGATGCTGAGCGCTACATTCAGTGTCACCAAGGACAGGTAATACATACTCCAGTGAAGGCACAAGCTATTGAGATGTATTATATTTCCGGTTCACAAAAAAAAACATTTTGGGCCTTTATGACCAAACACAAATATCATCGGCAAATAGTATTTCTTATGACCATCCGCAAAAAAAAGAAGAAAAAAAAAGAAAAAACCCACAAAACAAAAACAAAAAACAACAAATAAACAATATTCAATTTGCCTTCGAAAGCAATTGAAAACCGCCTTCCACTGCCGACAGTGTTCAACGTTGTTCACCCTGGTTAAATGGCTCAAAGGTCGACCTGATTTTGCTGACAATTTCGAGAATATTTATTATCATATATTTCTGATAAAACGTCTTCCTGTGTCCTATTATAGAGGAATCAACTGTGTGCTTTATTTCAGGTGTTCTGCAGCGAATGCATGGCATGTGTGGAACTGGAGGAGGTAAATAGAGTACTAGATGACTACGACGCTCAAATCTGCCCAGAAGGCCAGGTAAATTCTCTTAATATTCATCAAGTAAGTAATCCTGGCTTGATTAAAATTAGACTGATATCAACTCAACGTTCTCAAAGGCCATATTACCTATGCGATTTAACCTTTGACCTTGCTTTGGTGACCACATCGTCAAAATTCCAGTTTAAGCAAAGATCACGTCAGAACAAAGGGCAAATAAAACTTCAAATTGATGCATGTCATTGATGCATAAATGAGAAAGATCAATATTTGATGCATCGCTTTACATTATACCTGGAACTATTAGTGCGATATAGCCTTGTGATGGTTCCTTGATATTGATGAAAAAGATAGGTCGTGATGTTCTTTTTCTGTAAATTTTATACATATGGTAATCTATAAAATTTATAGTTATGACAGTTATAACGTATGATACCTTAATCTAATATAGTCTAAATGCCATTTTGATATGTTATGGAAATATCCATATGGCAGACAAAATTCAATTGAATTCGATATTGTTTTCAAATTAACACGGTAGAAACCAACTCATAAATTGGTTCTAACAATAAGAAAGTCCCCAGCCACACACACACACACACACATATATATATATATATATATATATATATATATATATATATATATATATATATATATATATATATATATATATATATATATATATATATATATATATATATATATATATATATATATATATATATATATATATATATATATATATATATATATATATTATTGCTTGACTATATAAACCATTGTGTGCTATGCTATACCTGTTGCAGAATGTCTATGCTGATAATGATCATGATCGAGAGTAGTCAATCTCAATATCACCTGTGAACCCTTTATTTGAGTTTGATTAACCCCTCACCACGAATAACCCATTTTGATATTCTATGAACAGGCTTTTGTGGTACTGACATATGTAAATAATAAAAGGCATATGTGTGTAGTATTGTTTGCTGACATTCATTAATGCAGACGCTAGTCTTATTTTACATACATGCATTTGATTTGACAATTACCAATATTGACATTATTGTTACACATCATATACATGTATATACTAATTAAAAAGAAATCATAGCTCAAAGTTAAGTATCATACATTGTTTTTAATCATTGTTAATGCAGGAATTCTGTACTGAAACCGATCGCTGTGAACAGATGGAATTATTTGAACAATGGGAAAATGATGGAGCCAAGAAATGTCCTCAGGGAGAGGTATAAATTACATGTATTGATCTAGCAATGATAAAAATTGATAAAATGTCATCTTTTGCAAAATTACAAACTAAATATTGGGTAGCATTTGAATAACACTCTTAACAAAAAATTCAGGGAGGTAAATATACTGAGATGGAAATGATTTCACATCCCTCATATTCTCACCGTGATTAAGGTCACCTACTCTAGCTTGTGTGGTTATCATATGATGTCATGTGACGTTGCATTGTGCAGGTTTACTGTATGGAGGCTATGGAATGTGTTCCAGACAGTTGTGTCCAACCTGACTCTGAATGTGACCCAGCAACGCAAACATGTGAAACAGGTAAACATCTACTTATATCTTATAACCTTGAATACCTAATGTTTTTATTTATACTGTCCCTGCATGTAATATATTGGTGATTATTCTAACACCCCTTTTCTCCAATGTAGATTTTATGGAAGAACTGAATTGCTTATGTATCACATTTGTAGTGTCATCTTAGTTTATAGTTGATCCACAAAGAAGAAAACATTTTAACATCCAAAGCATATGAATTATCAAAGCAAATTCTTGTAAGATCTTCTCTCTTTTGAAAAAAAGATAAAAAAACTTGACTTATATGAGTTAATGTGAGGCAGTCGCTAAATACTGGAACAGATTAGTTAAGATGGATGAGAGCAGACAAAACAGATATATTTGAAAGATAGATCACTTCGTAAAGATAACTGGTCAAGAGATTTTAAAGAATTTATGTGACAGAACAGAAATGGTTGATATATTTCATAATTTAGATGTAATTTATATTGAGATATTTTTGTCAAAACTTTATGATACATCAGAAAGTACGTGAAGCCAGGAATGCATGTTAAAACCAAAACTAGGTACATACATAAGTCATCTTGGTAAAGATCACTTTACTACAGAAGACTTTGTTAAATTATATACTTCACGAAGGGAGCGCTCATTGATTGCACAATTCGGAATGGAAATTTTGCCTTTAGGCATAGAAACAGGTAGATTTAAACATATCGATGCAAATGAAAGACATTGTAAGTTTTGTCCCAACCAGAATATTGAAAATGAAGAGCATATTCTCTGTGAATGTACTTTATATGATGATATAAGGAAGGAGGTATATGATCAAGTTAAATTTATACATAAATTTGTTTGTAATATAGATGACAATAATAAATTTGGATACTTATTATGAAATGAATGGAAACAAGTAGCTATCTTTTTGGACAAAGCATGGGAATTGAGATCGAAAATCTTATATGATGATAGGTCATAGATGTCTTCATGGTTGTGAAAGGTCTTGTAATTGTTCCATTTATAAGGTGAAGTCCTTTATGGGCTGGGTATATTCTATATACTTTTATGACAAAAAATAATATATGTGTGTAACAAATACCATGTCACCATAATAGATAGATACAATACAATACATCCATGATTATGAAAATGACATTTCTCTTTCTTTTTATTGTTGCATAATACATTTCCTTTAAATTAGAGTCATTGATAGGAGCACCATCATCGCAGCCTACTCTATGGCCTCGTGATAATATAGTGTGGCATAACAGAGAGGAGGATAACGCCAGGAACCGGAAACTCGTCATCAAGAACGCCCCTCCATTCTCCTCAGGAAATCAATACTTCATGGTTGTAAGTCTCAACGTACCAAACTATTTAAAGTTATGTAAAAAAACAGTCTACATCAGGGATACAACTCTTTTTTTATTATCTTGCACTTCACAACTGTGAAATATTTGGAATTGAGGTTTAATATTTCAAAACTGTTTCTTTTTTTTTGTTTCATATGTTCATAATTGAAGTAACTTTAAATATCATTAATCATATACTGATCAACGTTCACGTGTAACAGAATATGTGCTATCCTAATTTCCATAGAGGTCTAGAAGCCTATACTAATGACATCGCATGTTAGATTAATATATATATATATATATATATATATATATATATATATATATATATATATATATATATATATATATATATATATATATATATATATATATATATATATATATATATATATATATATATATATATATATATATATATATATATATATATATATATATATATATATATATATATATATATATATATCACCGTTTGAAATGAAATTATTGATATATTGTAGTCGTCTTATGGAGATGATATACCATTGGAAGATTGCACGAGGAGAATGTCCGAGGGTGAAGAAGCTACTTCCTGTATGGTACCAAGCGTGAACCTGCAGGGGACTCCGTGCCAGACTTTCCTAGTTCATATAGTGATAGCCACATCTGGAACACGCATCGCTCTGGGTGGATCTGTGCTTGTATCTGGACCACTGGAGCTGGAGAAATATACTTATAGTATTCCACAACAGCAAGTGGCTGAGGTTGCCTTTTTTATTCCACTTATAATGACACACTACAATTTACGATACTAGGATATCTCAAAAATGATTTTTCACATTGTTATTGCTCTGTTGTCAATGTCGATTTGCCATTGTGTTTCAGGAAAAGAGCATAACATTGGATCTGCTGTTCCGTTCTGGAATACTGGGCCAATCCTGCACGGCAAACAACTTGGCCGTTCTGGTGGACTGCAAGGCGGGTCTGACCAAGAACATCGCTCTCTGTCGATCGGACCTGGCCATATTACATCGCAGGGCCCTCAGCGTGCCTATTGTCACGATGACCTCCGGGGTCGACAGCCTTCAGGTGACCTTTGACGTGAAGAGAAATCCACCTTTCCCTTTGAGTTTGACAAAACCAGGGACTTTGGTGTTAAGGGCGGTGTCACTGGTCCCGCAAACCAAATCACAATACCTGGCGTAAGTTAGATTTCTTATAATTCACCAAGAAATAAACCTTTGTCAAACAATGTCACACTGCCCTCTGTTATGCTGATGACCGAATCAAAGACAGATCATTATGGAGAAGAAATTATATGGTTTGCCGGATAATCATATGTGTACATAAGTTTTGTTTGTTTGGTATTTATTTCATCACAAAAAGAATGTTTTACATTTGTTCCCAAAGTGCAACGCCTGAGGTTATGTTGCTTTTACATCTGATTTCCCAAAATTAAGAATGAAAAACTAATAACCAATCTTTTTTTGCATTGTAATTGATCCAAATACTCAGATCAGGGTTGTCGTATTGCCCGTGTAGAGAATAGCTTTTAACATCAAAGTGAGACATGAAGCTTCCAGAATTCAAGGGATGTGTATCATAAAATTGTGGTTACTACAGAGCTACAGGAGTTGCCATTCACATTTTCAGCATTTTGTGATAAAATAAAGGATAGAATAAAGAATTCTAAGTTGAAAGTTCTCTTACGGGTAAGCCTTGTTGTGAAATGTTATGAAATAATCATATTTCTGAATTTCATTTGATAACATATTGCAACCAATTGTTTGTTTACAAATGATTAAAATTGAAAAACAACATCGTTCCAGGTAATATGTTACCTACCTTCTTTCATTATCCTAACAGTCAAATTCTAATGCAGTTCTTCCAGCAATGTCAATATAATTATAACCTCGTTTGTCATCAAGGATCTAATTGAGCTCAGGAAATTTGATCAATATAGTGAAATCCATAATGTTTTTTTTTATTCTTCCCAGGTCACCTGTTATAACAGTAGAATTGACTGGCAGTGCTCCTAAAGTCATGTCCACAGTCAACAACTTGTGCTCATTAGTGGTAACATTTGACAGAAATATTGGATATGAAGAAGGCAAAAAATGCCAGAAAAGGGCCTCTGTCAGTCAGCAAGAACTTATTGAATGCTGTCTCGTCATAATCGATGATCCTCAAAAGCTTGGAAAAGGTGGTTCTCCTGGTTATTGTGATATTGATTAAAACAATCTTGATGGTATTTCTATACTCAAGAGTCTAAGTTAATAGCAAAAAACAAAAAACAATAATATCATTCTCTGTATTGCCTTCATTTTACACTTCCATGCCTAGGGTAAGCCGAGCTGCAAAAAAATCTGAAAATATCTGTATTTATTTCAGACGCACAATGCGTGTTACAATCGGATAAACTAAATATAAAGTTTGGCGAAGATGCTGATCTCCAGAATATAGCTAGCCAAGGCGTGGGCTTGAGAGATATCCAGGAGAGGGGAGTGGAACTCGCCTACGCTAAGACCTTCCACGGAGTGGTCACCGCTCCACCCCCTGACGGGGTCAGACACTCTCTATCATCTTAACTTAAAACGATAGTAGAAATACAATTTGTTGATTTAATGTAATTTTATATACAGCTTAGGCTGATGGGCAGATATTAATATGTACACACACATACACTTACTTCATATGTAGTTTTGTTCATGTGAGGTGTGATATTAAACCTCATTTTGCATAAGTCTAGTTACATGATTATATTTTAGGGTTTGGTACCAGTGGTTATAATAAGGTCTGAGCCAGGAGAAACTGTAGGCAGCTGTGAAATGTGGCAGATGAAAGTGAAGGTGAAAAGAACAACAGGATGTGGCAAAAATAAATTGATCTGGAAAACAACTGTGACTTGTGATAATATAAATGGTAGGTTCTCATCACATATGTCATATACATGATATATTTATGATATTAAGAATTAATGCCATGTTGTGTTAATTAACGGAATTCCAATTAAAACGTATATCTTCAGATAAGGTTGCTGAACAAATAAGGATGGATAACCTGACATCAAAGAAAACCCAGCAGAGCCTGGAACATTTCACCTTGTTCTCAGATGAGGTAGTTATGCTTCAAATTAGATGTTTTTTTAAAAATTGTATTTTCGTTTCTGTATATCTCTTTCATTTCTGTTATTGTACACGTGGAAAGCTTACTTACCTCCCTTTAATTATTAACTTGCCACCGTGCGATTAAATGCCTCAAGCTACAACCAGGCATTC
The DNA here is from genome assembly GCA_949316495.1 of Amphiduros pacificus. NCBI lineage: Eukaryota > Metazoa > Annelida > Polychaeta > Phyllodocida > Hesionidae > Amphiduros > Amphiduros pacificus. The sequence continues at coordinate 47,336,098 of OX439001.1, read as the reverse complement.
CATTTATTCTGGAAAATCTTAAAATATGAAATAATAGGTTTAATCAGAACGTGGGAGTTGTCAGTGAGACATGCGCGTCAGACCATGGCTGCGTATTTATATATTAAATGTTCGGACACTGACCAAAGGAAAAAGGGTGGTTATTTCATGAATGATATTTCTCTGGTTGATGTTTGCCTTTAACATGATTTTGAAAATGAAGAGTTCTGTGACAAAAAAATATGCATTTTATGTTGTCATATGTATTCAAATGCCTAAGAGTATACATTTCTAACAGAGCAAATGAACAAATGTATGAACAATTTCTGTAACCTACATATATTTAGGTAATTGACTGAAAATTTACTTTTAATGTGTTTATATCTGTTATAGATGTTGAAAGGGTGTAAATATCAGGTGGACGTGAAAGCAATTAATCCAATGAACATAGTCAGTCAAACGTTAACACGGTTTGTGGAAAAGTCAGGCAACATGAGCCAAACCCAAGTCAGAATTAAAGGCCGAACTACTTTGTCGGTGACGGAAAACCTTGTGTTGAAGGCCAAGTTGAAAGTGCCGCATTGTGATGAAAGCAAGACATTTTCAGGAAACAGCAAGGTATGTTTGTGACCGTGACGGTAAAGGTAAACCTCCAAGTGAATGCCGATATAAATTGAGGTTATGTAAAGTAATAAAAAATGTAGCATTTATATGGCACTGATTCCAGACACTGCCTGTTCGCTTGATAGTAACCATTGGCAGGATACGAAACGGGAATCCATGGGTTGCAAATACTCTACCAGTTGAGCTATTTGGCAGCATGCATACGTCCTAATGTTATGTATGTTTGACAAATATATTGAGTGCCATTGATTTTATCCCATTCAGTAAGATTAAAAGCTTTCCCCGATGAAGAAATACTGCGAGGAAATGTGAACAGTCATTGATCAATAATTGCTTCATGGGCAGGTTAAATAACCTGCCATGTTAAGATGTGAGATGTGTTCGGTTATTTGGAGGACATCTCTCACAATGTTGATGATATACCTATTCTATCTTTGGATTTCAGAGCTAGATTTTAATTTAAATCCAAAGCAATACTCAATTGGTTGAGTAACCACTTTGAGACCCATGAAGTCTTTGTTAATCCTAGCCAGTTACTATCCAGCACCATGAGCAGACATCATCTGGAATCAGTACTGAATAAATCTCACCTTTTACCTTTACCAAAGATATTAGTAATATCTAATATCTTTTCCTTTACCATATTATTATCCAAATACAAGCTGACCTATATTAATACAAGCTGACCTATATTAATACAAGCTGACCTATATTAATACAAGCTGACCTATATTAATACAAGCTGACCTATATTAATGACTCAATTGATTAGTTTCATGTGGATTTCCGTTGATGTTTCAGTTGAACAAATTGCGTTTCATTATTTCTTTTTACAGATTCAGTGGACTACAGACATGGATCTGGATAAGGATCTCCAAACAAAAAAGATCTTCATTTCCAAAAAACACTTGACACCAGGATTCTATAAATTCTGCGGTACGGCTATATATTTTTGTGATTTTGCACCAATATCTATTTATATAAAACACATAAAAAAATATTTAAATAGAGCACGATCTTTTGTGAATTAGAGATAAACTATTGAATTAGAAAATACAAAGAATTGGCTCAAAAATATCACAACTCAAATGAACATTTTGCATGATATACTTATTTGTTTCAAAACAACTGAAATACCAACTGACATGTGACACTAGGACTGAGCATTGAGCTAGTACAAAGTTTTTATTTTTATTTTGATCCCACCATTTTCACCTGACTAGGTGGCGTCACTGCTCAACATCACTCGTTTCGAAACCCGCTAAGATCGCCATATTTAGATTTAAAGCAAAGAGCACGGCTGCCGTCTTGTATTGAGCGAGAAATTCTATTTGTATAGTCAGTTAGAGAGAAAATCCTTATCGTTAGAAAGAGGTTATTTCAGTGAGGTTGAGAGGACCGATAATGTTCGATTGGTTCTTCCTGGTAAAACCGGAAGTAGAACTCCGGCGGGCATCAGGGGATCAATTATGGCATATTACACGCGTTTAAGGTCTAAATATTCCTGCATTTTTGTGCGAAATGTTAAGATATTTTTAAGTAAATAATGATAATATTAGTAGTAATAAGAGGATTTCAGAGGTGCAAGGGAAATAAACATGGCAATATTCGAGAAAGAAGTGGTTACTCTGGGAGAAGCAGGGGATACACCACAGAGGCTACTACCAGAAACTCCGCTGAGTGATATTCCACATTACCAGATGAAGGACTGTTTGCACTACAAAGTTACCATACATATTTCTGAAGATGTCTGCATTGCGAGTGTAACATTTAAAGCTTTTTATTGCGTGAAGCATCCAGCAGGAAAAAAATAAAACATTGAGTGGAAACTTTTTAATGTGAAAATTATGATAATACCAGTCATAACATGGCGGTCATTATGAATCTGAGGAAGCTGAAATTCTTGCCTATTTAAAATTGGGATAGCAAACTTGAAATATGAGAAAACAATTATTTTACAATTAGATACTGACGAAAACAGATTAGTCTTTGTGTACAACCAGGCCATGCAGACTGTGAGAACATAATCACGACACCTGCAGTGTGTGTTTACCACGTGTAGCCCAGTGGGATGCACCAGGGCAGATGAAATTTGATGATCTATCTGTGGGTAACATATGGAGGGTATGGTTGCTCATACCTTGGAGTAATTATGAATGGAGTTCATAATTACTCCAAGCTCATACCCTCCATATGTGAAAGGGAGGAGGGCATAGCTCAGGTCTCCCTGCCCCAGCTTTCAGTACAAAGTTAGGGTAAGATTGTTACCCCAGGTACACCAAACATAGCTAACAAGATCACCTTGGAGGAAAAAAGGATGATATGGTGAACCTGGATAGAACATCTGACTAGAACCCTCCTCTGATTCAGTTATTCTGTCCTAATGTCATATGTGGGTTGGTATTTCAGTTGTTTTGAAACCCCACAAATTCTACTAATTTGGGTGTTTCTTAATAACTAAATACAAACCCACATGTGACTCGACTAACTCATCCACCTTCCCACTAAAATATCAAAATTTAATATGGCGATCTTGGCAGGTTACGAAAGGCGAGGTTAAGCAGTGATGTCACATGGTGACAAAATGGTGGGATCAAAATAAAGTAAAATTTTTAAGAAATTGTACTGTCATATGTGGGTTTGTAATTAGTTATTGAGAAACACCCAAATAAAATTTGTGGAATTTATATATTTTGCAGTGAATGTGATTCTGCTAGACGCGAATGGTGTCAGTACGGCAGATGAGGTGTCAACTTGTGTCATGGTTATTATCACACCTGAACCTATCATCGCATTCATGGACATTCCAGAATTTTGTGGCACAGAAAACACCGTGGTGATAGATGCCAGCGCCTCGGTTGACCTCAACCACTACCCGGACCCCTTTGTTTTTTCATGGACCATGGTACCTGCCAATCTATATGCAATATTCACTGGTCTAGTAAAGATTATAAATGGATCTAATACATCATTTATCTGATTAGATGTTTCCATATTTCCATTTTTCCTCCCGAGTTTGACTCCTTAACCCGTGCAATGTTCATTTTGTCTAATTTATGAGGGAATAGTGTTGCTATTGTTTACTATTTTATACTATTGCTAATATTGTGTCAATTCTTAATGCAGGAAAAGATAGAAGACCAAGCTGATAAAACTGAAAGTATTGACGTGAACTTGGGAACCTTCTCAAAAGAGAACTCAATTCTGAATTTTGAGAAGAACATCTTGCCCGTGGGAACGTACGTAAAATATTTGGTTGCTTTCCAATAGAAGGTGGATGATTTGACATTGAATTGTAGCTAATAAACAAGAATCTTTGCACTTGGCGATTGGTCTTATGAAATCTCCTATTGTAATAGCAGTTTGCAGTTCATAAAAATATGTATCAAATAATTGCCCTACTTGTAGAATGACTATTAAATTCATTAAATTCATTCCATGACGCCATTCAGTGACGCATTTCTCAATCATACATCTACATGTAAATTTAATATGAAAATGAAATTTTAATGAGAAGGTAAAATTTAATTGATTTATCATCTTAATACCCATTAACCCATATGTGATTTATAATCTTGTAGCTATACAGTGTGTGTGGAGGTATCTAAACCAGACCGAGATGTTATACCGGGGAGCGCGTGTCAGAATGTGACCGTGTTTCCTGGGTACCTGCCCATTGTTTCTGATAAGAAGTGGACGATAGCCAAGGGAGAGATGCAAGCTGTGCTTCACTGCACCGTCTCCTTCCAAGGCACTCTGAACATTGAATGGTTTTGCGAAGAGAAAAAGGGTATAAATAATTGAAAAAATATTAATAAAAATCTTATTTTTATTTCCTCTATTTCCGTTATTTATTTATTATCTACTTAATATGAATAGTTGTGCAGACATTCGTACACGCTGTCACACTGTCCTGAAACGTTTAAGAGACACTTTGGTTTCTATCTACATTAAGATATATCCGGATTCTCCGGATTCTTAAACTTGATCTTGCCTTAATTGTTTAGGTATATTTTATATTCATCATGGATATATTACATCCATGATTGAGAATAACAATCACCCAAATTATTTTTTTCTTAACATATATCCAAAAAGCACCTTCAAGGGAAAAGAAGCACAATTGTTTGTATTCCATTTGATAGATAGCATTTCATATGCAGTTAAGATATTTTACTAATCCTGGTGAGGTAATTGAAATATAATGGAAGTTTTTTTCATATCAGAGAACTTCCGAACTATTTAGTGACAATAAAGTAGTTTTGATGTTCCAATAACGCAGGTTTCCAGTGTCCAGATATGGCAGCCTGCAATGGAACTAATACAAAGAAGAGTTCCCACGGTGAACACATGCAGCTTCGTCTCTCCTGTCCAGTCACTGCTGGAAAATATCTCATAAAGATCATGATGACTATCCCAGAAGGAATGGTGAGAGTCTTATCTTGGAGTAATTACTCCAAGGTCTTATATACTATCACAAGTTATCGCACAGAGTAAGTTCTCGTTTATATATAGCCGACGGCAACGGAGCTGCGGTTCCATTTTCAAAGCCTATGAAGTACACCTGTACCCTTGAAAATATTCACATTCTCTGACACCTGCATGTGTCAACTAGGTCAAATGGTGTGATAAACAGCAATAATCATTTGATAAACTGAAAGGTAGCTCTGTTGTCGCCCGCAGGTCAGTTGTCGTCGGCTGTAACAGGGGAAGTTCTGTATCATACAATGAGAGGTTGGGGGAACTTTACTATTTACAATGAATAGTTGGGGTAAGTGTACTATTTACAATGGGACGTTGGGGTAAGTTATCTAAAATACAATGAGAGGGTGAGGGAAGTTCTCTTATAAAATGAGAGATTGGAGTAGGATTTTTATTTCATACTCGGTGCCTCAAAAGAGTATTCTGCTTTTTGTATTTACATTATTTGTGTACATGTTTATGTGTACAAATGTCATATAATTTGTCAATCATATAATAAATTGTATTAGTCTTAGGCCTATTCTTTGATCAATCGTTTGTTTATTTCTTTAAAATGAATGTGATGAATGTCTGGGGTAGTTTTGACCTGGAGCAGACATTTAAAATTTGGGTCATGGGGACCTTGAAACACAGATCTTTGAGACCCCTGTTGATAGAAACTAATGGAATCCCAAATTGATAACATTATGTAAATGAGCTGAGAACTTTAATGACCCACACACAACATAGTACTGCACTCATTACCATATATGTACTGCTTTGCTTTAAATATAAAATTGATTGCAAACACCGTCTATCTGCAGCGGATAAGTATGAGATAAAGACAAGAACATGTGTTTGTGCTGTGTTCAGGGAGACAGATCTCTCTCATTGGTTCTGATGGAAGGAGCTCAAGAGTCCAAAAGAGACCATCTTGAGAAATCTGTCTCCTTGAACACAGCACTCACACATTCTTGCCTTACTGTCATACAATGAGAGGCTGGGAGAAGTACTCTTATTTAATGAGATGTTGGGGGAATTTCTTTGTTATATAATGTGAGTTTGAAGGAAGTTCTCTCTTATTCAATAGATGTTGGTTAAACTCTTTATTATACAATGAGATGTTGGGTAAGCTCTCTATTATATATTGAGATGTTGGGGGTAGTTCTCTGTTGTACAATGAGATGTTGGGAAGCTTTCTATGATACAATGAGATGCTGGAGGAAGTTCTCTATTATACAGTAAGATGTTGAGGGAAGTTTGCGACCATACAGATAAATATAAATTGTTAAACGTTAAACCCTTCTCTAATCTCAATTCTCTGTCAAAAAATGAATTTATAACACAAAATTCAGAAATAAACAAATTCCAACTTTTGAGCCATATGTGACGGATCCCTATGAACTAACTAAAATGGCAAAAGATAAGATATGTTCAAACAATATATAATATATTCCTTATTAAATAGTTAATGTATTCATGTATGATTACCTCTTGTATTTACAGTCAATAGAAGAAAATATGCGAGTTATGAATGTACCAGAACCTCCCCAGTGTGAGAGTGTCATACTGCAGGTAAGATTGCCATCAGGATTGACAGTCCCAGGGGCTGTCATGCAAATATCCTGACTTTTTACTGACTTATAATAATGACTGACTTTTAACTGTTATGACATCTAGCGGATTGATTATTAACGCCAATTGGGCAAGGTGCCCCAAGGTTGTCAATATCCATCAACTGGTTCCCTATCATTTGAAATTCACATTCTTCACAACGTTGAGTCAAAGACTCTCGCTGCCAAAGGCAGATTAGATATAAGAGGGTACTATTTTTAAAGTGTGAACATAAACAAACTTGCACTTATAGATTATGTAAGGGGCTGGACATTTGACTATCAAGTGGGGTATGCTATTTTCCCAGAGAATAGATCATTTTTGTTATTTAAAGGCAGGCTAACATATTTTTTTTATTCATACCCCCTGATAGTAAAATGACCAGCCCTTAAGTATATCAGCGCCATTTTGACCTTAAAACAAATCACACAGTTTTAAAAGTAGCCTTGCACAAGTCTACATAGTTCCGAGCCAACACTGACAGTAATATTGTAAATATTGCTTTCATTGGTATACTTTTTCAGGAATAGCTAAAGCCTATTTTGATAACTATACAAAGCTATACATAAACTTTGGCGTATGGGAGCAAATTTTTGGTGTATGGGAGCAAATTTTAGCAACAAGTGTAGCCCTCTCCTTTTTTTTGTTTTATTTTGCAAAATAAAGTAGTGATTTTTCAAACACATGTCAAGATGAATGCAGCTAGTTTTAGAGGACATGTGTATTCACACAGTGATTCTGAACCCAAACATCATCTTCCCACCACAAATCAAACTGCTCAAGACGAGACCGCACACTCTTTAAAGTGGAACATGTTTATGCAGACACCACATAGAACAACTATTTTCCCAAATCTCGTCACTTCCTCTCTGCTCTCGTTCATGCTTTTTTTATATAGTATGTAAAAATGGTCATTGTTACTTTTCCCAAGTTTACATATTACGGAATAATTAAAATAGAAGCATGAGGCTTTTGGAACTCTTGGGGTATCAATATTAGCTCAACTTTATCGATATGTTTGTCTTGTAACAAAATATTGTTAATGATATGTGCAATTTTGAAGGCACAGCCAGATGCAGGAGGTTCAGGTGAGATCACCAGTCTGACCCCTCTGTCGGTACAGGTCATGTGCCCGGAAGTGGATCCCAACGCCATTATGACCTATAAATGCGCTGCAGTAAAGGTCAATAGCAATAATGATACGATTGAGAGGCTTCATTTGGCAACATTAGACAAGATGTTGGAGCCCTCTTTCATGATCTACCTGCCTTCATCCTCACCAGGTAATTAAAAAGATATTTAGTTCATCAAGTACATCGTAAGTTAAATATACATTGCGTGCCTGGACTTAATATAAGTCATTTTACTCTTCAATCTTTTGTCGTACCATGTTGAGCTACATGAAGAGAATCAACAAGGTGTTTCAGATTTGTAAAATATTGAATTAATATATTTAGTGACTTCCTCTCATCTTTTTGCCTAAATTTTGATACCATCTTGTTAATGATAATTTTATGTAAATTTGCTTGTATTGTTTAAATGTATCTATCGATTCTCAGCTATACTGTACAATTATGCTGAATTCACTCTTTTAATTCTTAATATCTAAATTTTATTTGTATTTTTTTCAGATTTGATAAAACTAATATGTGAAGTGAAAGCCGAAAAAAGTGATTTCAAGGATACAGTCGAGTCAAATGCCATCACAATTGAGCACCCGGATTTTGATGAATTTTGGAAACATTTCACAAAAGATGTAGTCTCCGGATCGTGTATGTGAAGTGTTTCTTGTCTCGTGTCTCTCTAATGATACCTTAATCCTTAAATTGTCCTATGGGTTAAAGCTTTTATTTCCTTACATAATATAGATGTTTAAACCCTACACTTGGTGATCAAATGTTATTTCCCATCATATTATCCCTCCATAACCTTCCATGCCATTTGAAAGTTGTTTTAAAAGTCTTCTGCTAAAATATAATTCATCCATAGATCGCCACAGAGGAACTGGTGCTAATAGGTTGGTGCTCTAACCAATTGCGCCTCGGCCCATGGCCGTGTAAAAGAGGACGCTATCATAATAGAAATATTGTATTTCATTATTTCATTGGCAACACGAAAACAATATTATAATTATGCATAAACATAAATCGGAAATATCAAGTAAAATCGATAAAAAGTAATATCCAGTAATACATCTGCTATTAGACAGTGTCTAGACGATAAAACTGCCCAGACGCTAAACCACGCCCTTGTCACATCTACCCAAGATTATATTAATGGCTTTCAGTTCGTGTAGTGGGAAGGATTAAAATATGACAATATCTATTTGTATACTAATAGAATTGTACTGGCTCCCAGTATATATTAGAATTATCTTTTTAAATTCTCCTTACTACCCGGAAGGCCCTTAATGGTAAGGCACCTCCTTACCTGTGTGAACTACTTACAACTAAATCTAGAAATCACACGCTAAGATGAAACTTGACCTTGAGGTTCCACGAACAAATATGAAAGCAATATGAGACAGGGCCTTCTCTGCTCTCGCCCTTAAAATCTGGAATCAACTTCGTAATGATATTAGGTTTAGTGCCTTGGTCGAGGTTTTTAAGTAATGTCGAAAGACTCACCTATTCCAGAAATACCTTGAAAAGCGCTATGAACAGAAATTGTCTAGTTCGGCTTTTTTATATCGTAAAAGCTTTATTTGTAACTAGTCGATATGGGATAAAAAAAATTGAGCACCCAGGATAACTTTTATTAAAGTATCATGTAGATAATTGATCACTAGGGAATTATTGGCCTTGATTACAAGTAGCTATTAGATATGGGGTCAGTTGATGATATAATGATTAGATGTGTGATGGCAAGACAATTATCGAATTAAAATTGGGACAAATGGATACAATGACAAATATTCTGTATACGTTTTCAGATTCCCTTGATACAATATCGGTCATGATTGAAAATGACAAGGAAGAAAACCTGGATCAATTACACGATCTTCTCCAATCGTTAATTAAATCAGGACTGGATAATTTGCCCGATGAGTAAGTAATGTCTGTATTCTATTTGTTTTAGTTTATTATGATAATTATGAATTTGTTACGAATAAATTATTACACAAGTGTCCAAATAACATTGACATAATATATTTATACAAACCCCATCAGTACAATGGGATGTGTAGAGGAATTAGGAGATCTACAACGAACTATACAAAAGGGCAGCAACAGCTTTTTGTCCCTGGATGTGAAGCAGAGCACCCTCAAAGCGGCCAAGAAGTGCTCGGAGTTTTTCCTATCAGCTGAGGGTGAGTATGCATCCAGCACAACATTCAGGTTAAGGCTTGGGATATCTCTAGGGGTTCGTGCAGGTTAAATATGACATATCTCCGAAATAAATGTGGATTGACAGAAATATGGCATACTGTGCTTAACTGATTTCACGATTTTGATTTCAGTTCTTGAGGTGTTCAGGGAGACAGATCTCTCAAGTTGGTTCTGATGGAAGGACAAGTGAGATCCTTACACCAGAACCAACGAGAGAGGTCGGTCTCCCTGAACACTGCACGAGCTCATGTGCTTGTTTTTATCTCATACTTATGCCTCAGTCACATTTGCACCGGGCGCCGGCCGGGAAGTAAGAATCGGCCGACTTCACACTCTGCTGGCGCCGGGGAGTTTATCAGCAACAATCTGAGATATGCCGTAGCCGTGGTCACATTATTAAAGGGCACTGCACGGCACCCGCAAGAAAACGAGACAGACGTCTGCATGACATCTTAAAGACGTCTGTATCATGTGACAAACATCTGTAGGATATCCTAAAGACGTCTATATCATTTGAAAGACGTCTGAAGGACATCCTAAAGACGTCTATATGAGACCGTAGGGAGCCCGGTGGCCTGTGAACACATGAAATCAAAAAAATCCTATTTTCACTGCACGATATCACTGGCAGCCCGCAAATGTGACTGAGGCATTATCCGCTGCAGACAGATGGGATTTGCAATCAACTCTTCAAAACAAATCAATTTTATATTACTACATGCAGTGAAACGAGGCCACCTGTAAATCACTAAATGAAATGGGTGTAATTCTGTCTCAATTGGGTGAAGTCCTCAGTTTCAAGATTCCCATAAAAGGTTGCAGTCTGTGTTTCAAGGTCCCCATGACCCAAATCTAAAATGTTGTCTGCTCCAGGTCAAAACATACCAGACAGTCATCATGTTCATTTCATAGAAATAAACACATAATTTGTTGAAGAATTTGGCTAATACTGATTACATTTATTTTATAATTGATAAACTTTACGACAAATATATTGAAACAAACATTATATTCATTCCAAAATTATGTAAATATGAAAAGAATCTTTAAAAAAGATAAAAGGAAAGTAGTTCGGCAGAGGGGTGATCTACAAAAAATATCTCATAGGTGCAAAACACTCTCTTGAGGCACCAAATATGAGATAAAAGCAAAGAACACATTATCGTAGCAATGGGCAGTTGCCCATCTCTGGGTCTGACTCAACAGATGCCGATACACCCCATTCAGATCATTGGGAAAGGTGGATGATGACATTTCCTCATCAGAGTATGCAACCTATGAATGTTGTTATATTGATGGGGGGTGTCAGTACAGAGAATGCATGATTTGTTTTGACCTCCATTTTTATTTACCCAGGATCCCCATTCTGAAAATTCTCAGGATAAGTTCAAAACACAAGGTCAAAAGTAAACAACTTCATTGTGATGTCATAACACGTATTCTGTCATATATGACCCACAATATTTGAGGGCTTTTTGCATTCGGCACGTTGCGCGTTTGATAAATGGCGCGTTCAACACAGAGTGACTTGTATCCATGTGACGTCACACAAGGACAGTGTGTGAAAGGCATCAGTGGCAGGTCCAGGGTTTTACATTTGTTAAAATGGGGTACACTACAGTATCTTTTCTGTACAAGTATTTATTATTTTTTTGGCATATTCGTGTTCACAAATATCATACAAAGTCCTATAAGAAGAAGAAATGCCAAATGATATAAATTGTGAAATTTGTAAATTGAGCACCCCCTTCAATATCCATTTCTGGACATGCCAATATACCAAAGCTGATTCCCGCCAAATTCAGTGAAGTGTCATTTTTAAAACTTTTAAATGGTTGGGTTTTAAGATTTAAATCCAAGTTTGATGTTATCTAGTATGTACATGCAAACATTCCTATTCAAACTTTTTGACCTCAAAAGCCCCAAAAAATACCAGGTGACCTCAAAAGCCCTCCAAAGATACGAGGTGTCAGACATTTCTCTAACTGACACAACGCGCATTACGCGCCAAATGCAACAAGCCAGAAATAAGTGATGACTGGCCACCTTGTGTTAAATTGTAGATTTGAAGTTTCCTGCCTTGGGATCATTATGTTGCTGAAATCAGTGATGATTGACAGGTGTCTCATTGTACATTTCCTCAGTTCCCTGCTATATATGTTGTAAAATGAAACTTACAAAGTGGCATGTGTCACTTGTCCATATCATCTTCATTTTCATTGGCTATGTCACTGAAATCAGTGATGATTGACAGGTGTCTCTGAAGATTTCTTCAGTTCCCTGCTATTTGATTGGTTGTAACATGAAACTAACAAACAAGTGACATGTGTCACATGTCAATATCACCTTCATTTTGATTGGCTATGTCACTGAAATCAGTGATGATTGACAGGTGTCTGAAGATTTCTTCAGTTCCCTGCCATTTGATTGGTTGGAACATGACACAAACAAAGTGACATGTGTCACTTGTCAATATTATGTTTGTTGCTGGCAGTGATGACTGACAGGTGTCACATGGTAGATTTCATTTGTTCCCTTATCACAGAAAATAAACCAATCAAAATGGCAGCCTCCTTGACAACAGCCTAAAGAAAGATAGAATTGGTCTCCTGAAAATAACTCCACCAAGTAGTTTCAGAGGATTTTACCTTTTTTGGCAAAAAATAATTTAATTCTATATCTTTAAGGGGGTCTGGCAGGAAATGGGTTTTTTGTGCTTTTTTTTTTTTTTGGGGGGGGGGGCAATTTCATCTCCCAAAATTCTAAGCGTAATATTTTTCCTCAGTTCTAGTGAATTACTCTCCTTTGCATCGGGCTCAGTATATAACACTCTCTCTGATTATGCGATCAGATATGTTCAAATAGGCCTGTTCCATTAGCCCCGCCCCTTGAATGTATCCAACAGCACATGCACGGTGCGTAATTACCGCCTTTCAGTAGGACAGCACGTGCATGATACGATGACTTAACTCCGTTCTCTAGCTCATTAATATCCATGGGCGCCCAAATAGTACGACAATGGCTTATTGTATTCGGCATGTTGCGCGTTTGGGACTTGGCGCGTTCTTGGCGCGTGGCCTGTTTGATTGTGACGTCACACAAGGAATGCACTATTTGATTTGGTCTCACTCAGATTTGAATGAGGTGGTGAGCAGGTTGCATTTTTGTTGGCACATGCTTCACTCATGATTCACTCGCAGGGGGGGTCGGAACCGAGGTCACGTGATTCATCTGGAGAATGACCTGATTTCTGTTTTCAGTTCATTTGGCGTCTGCTGCTTGCAGAGGTAAGATGAAATTGTAGTTTTTCTTGATCTTCTTTGAGAAAAGAGAAACACACGACTGAAAAGCAGTTCAACAAGTTCTTCTACCCTTAAAATATGATTTGACAAAATTTTAGTAGCAAATATGATATAATAACCTTGAAATACGAATGAGAATTTCCTTTGAAGTGGAGTACAAACCATATTATCGCTCATGCAGTTTTATTGTAAAAGTTGAGAATATACGTTTTTTAATCTTCACAATTACGGCAGTCATTTCGGGCCCATTTGCTGCATTTTTTGTATTCATGCGCCTTTTCCCGCCCTGAAATTCCCGCCAATGAAGCTTTTCCCGCCAGTGAAGCGTCACAACTCACATTTTGTAAGTAACATTTTTTTTTGGCTAAAAACAAAGTGGAATGATTTAAAATATGGAAATGCTAACATTTTTGTTCATAATATGCATTGGATGAACAAAATAAAATCGAGGTGTCAGACATTTCTCTGACTGACACAACGCGCATCAACGCGCATCAACGTGCCGAATACAAAAAGCCTACGACAATTGGCCGCGTCATCGCCAGGCCTAGTAAAGCTGGGTACTAGTGAATCAAATACTGGATATTAATTTCCAGTGGATTATTATCCCCAGGCAGCACACAATAATAATAACTTTTATTGGGTATCATAAATATGAAACAAGGGTTGCCATGGTAACCACTTAACTGATATGGTATTTCTTTACTGGGACTATTTAGGACATGCTACCTGAGCTGAACTTAGAACTCCTGGGAGAACCCAGAATTTAGAAGAAACGATGCAAAAGAACAGAAGGTAGAATGGACAGAAACAAAGAGCAGGGCTTTACATATGCACTGGCCCGGTGGCCTGGGGCCACCAGATCCTCTTCAGGCCAGGACTGCTCTGTTGTAGTGGCCCAGTTTTGTTTGGTCTTTTAGTGGCCCAAAGTGACATTTAAGCATATTAAATAACCATGGTTATACATTTGATCAATTTTGTATGTCCAGAAAAAAGTTGGTTAGTCTTGTCAATCAACAAAATTCAGAAAGGCTAGTTAAAAGGAACGGGCCTGTTTGAACATATCTGATTGCATAATCGCAGAGGGTCTCATAGTGAGCCCGATGCAAAGGAGAGTTGAAAAACCCCCGAGTTGGCAGGAATCAGCAGCAGGAATGCACAGATCTGGTTGGAAATCAACACCAAAGGGCTTATTGCATTCGGCGCGTTTATGCGCGTTGTGTCAGTTATGCGCGTTGTGTCAGTTCTGGTATTTTTGGGGGCTTTTGGGATCAAAATGTTTGAATAGAAATGTTTGTATGTACATACTAGATAACATCACACTTGGATTTAAATCATGAAACCCAACCATTTGCGAGTTTTAAAAATGACACTTCACTGAATTTGGCGGGAATCAGCTTTTGTATATTGGCGTGTCCAGAAATGGATATTGAAGGGGGTGTTCAATTTAAGAAATTTCACAATTTATATCATTTGGCATTTCTTCTTCTTATAGGACTTTGTATGATATTTGTGAACACGAATATACCAAAAAAATAATAAATACTTGTACAGAAAAGATACTGTCGTGTACCCCATTTTAACAAATGGAAAACCCTGGACCTGCCACTGATGCCTTTCACACACTGTCCTTCTGTGACGTCACACTGAGACAAGTCACTCTGTGTTGAACGCGCCATTTATCAAACGCGCAACGTGCCGAATGCAAAAAGCCATATTTGAGTGAAAGGGTAAAGCAGTGGTGTCTAGTCAGAGCACAAGCTTTTCAGCACGAGTTTCTCTGATGATCCAAAGGTCGTGGGATTGATTCCTAGCCATGTCAAAGACCTTCGACATTATGAAATGACTGAAATAATGTTAAAAGCGATGTAAAACCTGAAACAGACAAAAAAGTATCCATTAATATTCACAATTCCCAAATGTGATATTACAAATTACATAATCTGAATTTGTATTGTTATTGTAGATAAACGTGATAACATCGATGAAGGAAACTCACGTCGCAAGAGATCTCTGTCATCTCACCCAGAGGAGGACCTAGACTACATTTCATCAGATGAAGTATGTCATACACAACATGTTGCAACTGTTTGTATTAATATTACCCATTTACTGACAGCTGTCACTGAACGTACCTCTCAAGTATGATACAATAGATATCTTTACGCGAACGACAAATAGTATAGGTGTGAATAAAGTTTGGCAACTTGATTGATATAATAGATATGAATGAGCCAAACACTTTCCAAGTCTCCTCATCAAAGAGACCATCTTATCTCTTATGCTGCCTATGCATACTGACAATAACAAGAAGTGCTGCATTTCAGCGTTTAAGGATCGTTATGAAATACCTCAAGTTAAATCAATGCTTTTCTCTCAAAGTTTATGGCCTTTGATTTATTTAAAATTGAAAAAAATAAAGGGTTCTCTAATACCATTTGTCAGTACAATTGTACATTAAAGATGGCTTTCTGACTTATCGTATGTATGCTTTGAGTTCTCCTTGATTACTATCACTGTGCCAGGATTAATCCCTATGTGCCTCATTTATTTCAGGCCAGAGTTTTATTGGAATCATTTGCTGTGTCCTTCTCCGGCCTGACGGATGAGGAGGTGACAGCGCTGGACGCCGAGACGTTCCGCCGGAGCGTCCGGTACACGCTGATGAAGGCTCTATGCCGGGGGCAGGTCGTAGGAGGCACGGCCAGGCACGTCTCCTCCTCTCTGGGAATAGTCAGCGCTCAAATATTAGACTTCACCAATATTTCCCAAGCTATATTTTCTACTGCTTGTGACGATTGTGACCAAAATGTTGTCATAAATTCTGCATTGGTTAGTTCATTCCGTCCTTACTATGTCTAAAAACAAATAATACTGTTCTGAAAACGATGTGATATGCCAATTTTTTTTTAAAATAACAAAATAAATTTTAGTTATTCTGAATGACACAGTGAAATAAACAGTAACATCCGTCAACAGCGCTATATTGATGATTTTTATAACGAATGAAAAATTTCCATTACAGATTGAATTTGGTCTATACATTGAAGAAATGCTAACAGAATGGACATGTGGAGAGGATTTTTTGTGTCATGGCGCATGTCTGGCGTCTGCTCAGTTCCCACGTGACCTGTTTTCAGCTCAGTCTGGGGCCCTTCCCAAACGGACAAGACGCTCTGACGTCATATTGGTGGAACTCATTAATACTCACTCAGAAGGTTTTATATCTATGAATCTGACGGGAATACAAGTTGGATTGGTTATAGCAGTGCCGATACTGGGGCGAGTGGACCAAAGACGGCACAGCCTTCAGGTATATCATTCTCTAATGGAGGGCCCCTTGATAACTCACTTCTTCTGGTTGCTCCCAAAATGATATTATTATGTTTTTAATTATCATTATTAAATCATATACTATTGATAATTCATGTGCATTCTTCTGCTTAATTGTTTTTATACCAATGGGTTTCTAACAATGATTATTTGTGTTTTATTAGATTTTATGAAAGATAACTGTGTCAAAATGGTGCTTCGACCAGTCTTTGTATACACCACATTAAAATCTGCAAGAAACAAATATTATCCTAGCATGATTGACTCAAACAAATCTGATCCTAAGAAACTTTTCAGAATTTTAAATGTCCTTTTAAACGCCAAAGAAGAAATTCCCTTTCCAAAACATGAGAATACCAAATACTGAATTTAATAACTTTTCATAGAAAAAATCATTAAACTTAAGTGGTGTTTTTACGACCCTTTCAGCAACTATGGCCATATCAGGTCGACTTTCGAGACTTTTAACCAGTGTGAAAGTTACACTGCCGGCAGTGGGAATCGAACCCACCACCTCCCGCCCTCCACTTATATAACCATTAAAGGCACAGATCCTACACTCTACCAACTGTGCTAGTGGGGCCGGTTCATTAAACTTAAGAAAGAAATGGATGAGGAAAACAAAAATACTTAATGTCATGAAAAAATTAAATTCACTAAATTCTTAAATAGATTTAAAGGAAGACTATGTCAAGAAACTACATAAAGAAGCAGCAAAGAATTCATGTTAGCTAGATCCGATCAACACATAGCTACTACTTTCAGAATGCGTTGGGCAACTATTGCCCATAATAACAGCAATTATCAAAAAATCAATTATGCTCGGAAACATGCTTGCTTCTTTATAAATTGCCATTATAAGACCACTAATGAAAAAGTAAGGTTTGGAATTGTTGAAAAGGAACTATCGACTGGTGTCTAATCTAGCTTATTTGTCTTAGCTTATCGAAAGGGCGGTTGCCAAGCAATTTGTAAATCATCTCATAATTAATAACATATGGAGCATGTTCCAATC
The DNA here is from genome assembly GCA_949316495.1 of Amphiduros pacificus. Taxonomy (NCBI): domain Eukaryota; kingdom Metazoa; phylum Annelida; class Polychaeta; order Phyllodocida; family Hesionidae; genus Amphiduros; species Amphiduros pacificus. Next base: position 47,318,441 of record OX439001.1, on the reverse strand, counting down.
AGCCTACAAGGGATTCCACAGCACTTTAACAGCATTATTAACAGTACAAACTGATATATTAACATATATAGATAATATTAAAACAGGTCTATTGAAAATAATGAATATTTAGTACCAAGAATTTACATGACAACGTATGGTGATAGTGAGGGCTTTTGCTGAAAAGTCGCCCAAAACCTGGAATGCCTCGCCTAATTTATACAACAAACACTATTTACAAAAGCACCATGAGCAGACATAGTCTTGACCAGCGCTATACAAATGTTATATTATTATTATTACCAACCAGTCAGAATTGTATTGCTGCTTTGGAATGAACCAATCAATGTGGTTTTTACAACAAAAACAATAGACTGTAATTAGAGGTGTGTAAGCTCTATCTTACCTTAATCTTAATTAATATAAACTAGAACCGTGATAAATGTGTTATTACAGTGCCACCTGTTTGTGGATGGGAGATGGGACAATGCAGAGTGCCAATCTGGACCTCCACATATCAGAGACGGCCAGATTTATGTGGACTGCGCATGCTCAAACACTGGCCTTCTATCGTGAGTCATTTTTAATGTAACCATGTTGTAATTGATTTCATATGTAACTATTTGAACCTTTTTTCAATTTTTATGATTTATGTAAAAAAAATGGAACTTTTCACTAAGAAACTATAAGATGTAGATTACACGTATGTAATGCCTTCATGATCTTATTTTTAGAATATTCGAGGGACCATCAGAGATTATTCATCGTAAGTTTTGATGATTATACAGACATATTTCTAATTTACAGGTGTTAATATAATCAAAATATTAACCTCTATTGAATATAAAAATACTTAATTGTTATTAACTTTCTTAATTCCCAACTGTATATTTCTTGACAGCCCGCCCCACATCAGGAGAGGTGAGATTGGAATATTGTTTTGATTGGTGATTTAAAGTTCTAAATGTAAAAAAAACGAGCTTTATGTTCTAAATGTAATCTTTATGCCTTTTTATTGATAATGAAACGTTCTCATCAGGAAGAGGGGTTGTTCTTGAATTAAGATCACTCAGACTTGCTTGCTGTATTTACTGTAATTGTTTGCTAATATTCTACGACACTGAAAGGGGTTTGACAAATAGGACCTTGCCATGTAGGTCAGAGGATGTGGGGATATAGTTAGGTATTGAATTAAAGGCCCTCAGAGTCAGAGTGACAAGCATGAATTGTGATAACGTGTGATTTATTCAACACTTCTCCAGTTTTGGTTTTAGTTCATGGGCTATGATACTTACTAGCATCGGTCTAGCTAATGTGTGGATTGTTGATCAACTGCAGTAAATTATGGACTCTTGCTATCCATATAGGGCCTTTTAAATACTAATTGGGTCCCAGTCTGGCACGAGGACCTAAAAGAAGGGAGCATGACGCTCCTCAGTGAAAGCTTAGAGTATCATGGAGCATATTGACATATTAAAAAGCAATTTAAACACTGTATTTTGTTGTTAAATTGACTAGAACAAAAAAGGTAATTTGTAATCTTAAAGTTGACTTTTTGTTGTTTCATTTTGTTGCTTTCTTAACATGCGAGTTGAATTACAGGCACTTTTCAATGGAGATGTGTTGCATGTGATAGTCGGCTTCACCATTGTGGCAAATTATACGGTGTACGTGGGAGAATCGGACACCGACCTCGCCCTCCAGTTTGACCGAAACATCCGGGCCCAAATAGCATTGTTCCTGGCTATCCCTGATGACTTCATCTTTAATTTTGAAACAAAACCAGGTTAACCTTTCTTAACAATTTACGATTTTTTAGCAGCTGTGCTCTGTCAGCTCAGAACAGCTTATACAGTGACAGGGGGAAATTGTCTGTCTGTCCGTCAAACACGACCCTCTCCTTTGAAACTACTATGCGAAATCTTAGCGATTTGTAGGTAAGATCTAGTATCGTCGGGAAAAGAATGTTCTTTTATTTCCAGAAGGCTCAGATTATTCGAATTATTTAATGATATGTAAAAATACAGTTGCAATAGTGGATTGTTTCTCACATGCTAATTTGAATATAACCTCGGTTTGAGAATTTTGCGACATTGACTGTTCTCGACCTGCAAGGCTGGGTACATACCTAGATATTATGCTTTATAGAGCATTTTGCAGGCATTGCCAGGTAATGTTCACAATCATTGCAATAAATCAATAGTTAGCACCGCTCTTAAGCCTTTGGTTTATGATTATGATGGACTAAGGTTGAACATATGAAGGCTCAAACCAAAAGTATATGTTAAACATATGACTGGAAAATCGTATATTCTTAATGGTCATACTCCTATTCGGATCACACTCATTCCATAGTAAATTGTGTAAATAAAAATATGTGTCAATCAATTCACTTTTGTAGGAAGTATTCTAGTAACATTTGAGATGATGTCCCTTGACGGTGAATATGATTTGAACAAGTTGAGCCAAGATCTTCGCGATGGTATCCAATTTGAAAGTTTGAGCTTGACTTCTCTAGAGGGTGACCCTTTGACTACCGAGAACTTCTGGGCAGAGGAAGTAGAACCGTTGGTGCTTCCGGTTGTCGAAAATGGTTTGTAACCTTACTTCATTAATATTCATCCTTTAAACCTTTTAGACCTTGTTCCACATTTATCCAACTTTCTTTGATCATATTTAATAATAGAATTAATAAAATTAGATTTGTATAGCGTAATGCCAGATCTAGGGCATTTTTATTTGCATTTATAGAATACTCTGCGGTAACATATTTCCATGTGGAATACCACAATCAGTGGTATTAACCAGTATCATGTCTACCTCACATTATTACAAAAGAGTGTTTTACATACATTTGATCGTGAAGCACAGTTTTGTATTTTGCAGATGGAGACAAAGCGCTCCCTATTATCATTGGTGCTTCAGTGGCCGGGCTGGCTGTTTTACTTCTAATAGCAATTCTAGTGTACTGTCTGATGAAGAATAAGAAAGAAAAGAAGGTGACTCCAGATTCCTCCAGGGTCACTCTGTGTGAGTATCACATCTGCCTTACAGTCTTAGAAACTTGAGATTTGGCTAATAGCTGACATTTTTTTAAATTACAAAATGTTTTCCTGATATGCAACTTTAATATGAAGAGGCAGTTATATCTGCATCGTGTTTTGCCCTTTGTAGCCAATGCTAGCACCATGGAGAAGGGCAGTACATACGCCATTCCCGAGGAGGACATCCCTTACCACCCTCCCCCGGCCCCACCGGGTAAGGCTCTCTACCCCAGTCTGCCACCTCTGTCGAGCGACTACGCACCGCCCCGTGTGAGTACCCCGAGCTGGGAGGAGGCTACTGCTCTGCCCTCTAGTGCTAGCCCGACTCTGGACATTGAAGGGAAGGAGATCAGACCACAGAGCAGGGCCAGGAGTGCCGCCAGGAAACTGTCTCCGCGAAGCAACAAGGTGAAGCCCTCTCAGGATCAATGAGTGTCCAAATGTCCACCTCCTTCACTGGTCCTGTTACACACTGTCACACAGTTACACACAGTTACACACAGTTACATGCACATATTTTTGCATTACACATATATTTGTCATTTTATTTACATGATTTTATTGTGAAATAATAAACAGCAAGTTCTTACACCTTTGTGTTTTTTGTGTGTTTCATTTGCACTGGACCCAGACACAAGAGCATTTTCTTTCCAGAATATATTTGTAACAGTTCTGACAATCGTTGCATGAAAAATGTAGAGACCATCTGCTCATCCCACCTATCATATCGATCATTGATAACGCGATATAATAGCTCATGGAGATGGTGCACTAAATATTGAACTTGTTGTATACAACTTTGAACAATATATTTTCTAAAGAATAATGAGATATTGCATGGAACATTGAAGATAGTTCACAGATAGCAATGAGACAAACACCAGATGGCAGTATACATGATCATCGGGTATTGGTTCATATTAATTGTTTGCTTAATAGTGTTGTATGAATTATTGCGTTATAACTTGCTTCCCCAAGACGCATTACAACATAACTCAAATACGGCTTTATAACTTTACTTTATAACGTTATCACAACATAACTCAGTTACGATTATAGAATTCTTCCCATATATATATGAAAACTGTATATATATATATATATATATATATATATATATATATATATATTTATATATATATATATATATATATATATATATATATATATATATTTATATATATATATATATATATATATATATATATATTTATATATATATATATATATATATATATATATATATATATATACAGTATTCATTGACTGTCTGTCTATTAATTTACTTCAAGATAGAACATGTGCACATTTAGTATGGCCAGCCACAATTGTGAAGTCCATTACCATAAGAATAAACAATACTGGCGGAAAAACTCACCTCGTGCACGCTATGGACAAAAACACATCATTTGAGAAACCTCCCGAACAACTGACCGACATTGTCGTGTCACCTATCACAAGTAACCTACAGCCATTATATCACAACATGACATGCCCAGCAGTCCAACATAGCAAAATCGCATATAAAAAGCTGCTTCAGTGAACCTTTTGTTTAATATTTTTGATGTGATATATTTTTGTATATTCTTTTGTCTAATCAAATACCACACAGATTTAAATGGTAAACCTAAAAAGTAAGACATTCAATGCTTTACTTTGTCGAAGGAACACTTAAAGAAAAATCTAAATATTTTTGATTAGCTTATAGGGTCTATCAGATAAAACAAGGGTCTCACTTAAAGGTGCCACATCTTTAGGAGTCGGCTTCATACACCAACAATAGGATTTTGATTAATGATCTAAATGGGAATTTCTGAGACCATGCATCATGAGATAATAGCATGCACAATGTAATACTAGAATAGCCATACATTGTGTTCAGTATAACTGTAATGAAGCTAAATATCAGCGAGATTAGTGCAACTCTACATCTAGTTTAAAGGATAAGTGGTGGAACTCTGTGATAAAACCGATAGTATTACGTGAAATTCCTGCAAGTATTTTGTAAGATTAATGCAAGCATTATGTGAGATGACTGCAAGCACTACACATGTGATTACTGTAGGCACTACATATGAGATTACTACAAGCACTACAAATGAGATTACTAAAAGCACTACATATGAGATTACTACAAGCACTACATATGAGATTACTACAAGCACTACATATGAGATTACTGCAAGCACTACATATGAGATTGTTGCAAGCGCTACATGAGACTACTGCAAGCACTACATATGAGATCACTACAAGCACTACACATGTGATTACTGTAGGCACTACATATGAGATTGTTGCAAGCACTACATGAGACTACTGCAAGCACTACATATGAGATCACTGCAAGCACTACATATGAGATCACTACAAGCACTACATATGAGATTACTGCAAGCATTATAGATTATCTAATGAATTTTATGAATTAATCATTTCAATGATTTATTAATTTAATTTAAAGCATTCATGAAATCACAGAGTCATAACCAATTTTACAGAAGTTTGGTGTATGCTTAAATGTTATGTGGCCAGGAAACTGTGATACAAGCAAGCTATCTAACTAAAATCAATCATGGTTGTTGTCTTTTGCTGAAAGTGCCAAGTACTGCCTGTACTCTTTTGACTACCAGGTGGCCACATGTATACAAGTATGTGACCTCTATTGTGGTCTGTCAGGGTGTTAGGCCTGTACCAATGCACAAACAGTAATGGTCAAACAGACCTCTGTAATTCAAATCACTCCATTGTCCCAATCTGAGGTGCTGTATTGTTAACAAAACTTTACTAAGCAGGTGTTTGTACTAGATCACGGGTCAGCTAAAAAAAGTTTGTTGAAAAAGTGTCCAATGGATGATTTGGATTTTAGCAGAAGACTCAACCACTTTCAAACGCCACAAAAAAATATATATGTAGGGGAAATATGATGGGTAATAACACTTGGTCGTAATGTTTTGGGGTATAAACATTTATGTCTTGTGAGGAAAAAGTGCTTGAAAACCTTTGTTCATGAATGCTTTTGCTTTAAGCAATATGTATTATTTAATGAGGCATCTGATTTAATATATCAATATAACATTGGTTGATTCCTTATTTATCATTTCTCCACATGGCATAAACTTTATTACCATTTTTATCGATGCTGACTTTGTCAGCAAAGCTTCTACTTTAAGAGAAGAGAATCTTTCTGTCATTATGTTTGTCCATCAACTTTGATCTTCTCTTCTGAAACTACTGGTCGGAGTTCTTAGCAGCTAATATGTATTTTCAGGGGATCGATTCTATTTTCAATTGGATCAGAAGGTTTTCCATTTTTTATGATTTTTGAATAAATCTTGTAGCCATCTTTCAGTTGTCAGCTAGGGAGGCTAGCATTTTAAATAACATGAGAAATATCAACCTGTGAGAGTCGAGATGACAATTAATGTTGGAGCCGAATTTAATATGTAATGTGCACTTTGATTGACCAAAATTATCATATCCCAGAAAGATGCACATTTGTCAGCTTGTCAACATCCTTCCATACATATTGTTATTCGAATGTCACAGATTACACCAGAGGGCAGTTCAGTACTATTGGAATCTTTTCCTGCCTTACCAAAGAGAAATGAGTTGTACCCAAAGCTTCCCCCGCCAGAAGAAGAACCAATCCGAGTAGCCTCACCCTTCCCAACCAAGGAACCCGACTTTGAAGATGACTATTATGAACCTGAGCTGAGGAATTTGATCTCTCCCATCAATGCGCCAGATCTGGACTTCAGTTTTGACTCAAGGGCCGAGTCTCGTCAAGATAGCGCCGAGTCTAGACAAGGATCTCTCGAGGAAAGTGTTGATTCAAGGACTGAGTTAATCAAAGATGATGGCCCAAGGTCAGAGTCAGGAGCTGAATCAAGGATGAGCCTCGGTGGAAGGAGAAGATCCAGGATCCTCTCCAGGAATAAGGTAAATCCAGAAAGGAGTCAATTTAGACATACATTGTGCTGTAATTATAGACTAAAAACATCAAAACAAAATATTTCTATTTTGCAACAACAACTATACATATGTACATTGTGTATAAGAAGCAAACCATATAAAATATATGTCCGTTTTCTTGACATGCTTGGTTTAAGGTTGCCCTGAAGACTATATTGCCAGTGACTACTGCGGCAGGTGGGCTTGGATTGGGGGGAATGCTGAGGCGACCTTCCTCGACTGCTTCGCTACCGATGACACCTCCCCCGGCCGCCTTCTACAACCAGCCACGGACAGAGGCCGGCGGAGAAGACATGGCCAAGGTCCACGCGAATCGTCCCCGCACCCCTTCTGGTGAATCACAGAATTCATCCCCAGCAAAGGAGGACGACCATGCCAAGTATGTGGATCCAGACTTCTGGGGAAGGTCCAATACGGTTATGATGAAAAAGGACAGCAAGGAAGACTCTTGTGACGGTCAAGCTGCTCCTCGTCCGTGTACTGCTGAGCGCATGGACCAGTACCTCAGCGAGGACTTCTGGGAGGACAAGAGTCGCCCTGACTCCCGCTCCAGCCTGACATCTAAAGCCAATCCCCGACCATCCTCCCCAGGTAATCTGCCACACTAGTACTAGACATGGATATCATTTAAGTCTATTAAGGTGTATTAGAATAAGCGACAAATTGGGTTATATGTTTTTGATACAAGAAACATATTTAACTCTGACTAATATATTAACATATTTTCTTTTTGTTCTTTTATCTGAGAAGGCAGGGCCATGACAACAGGACTGAATGACGATGATAAAAATGATATGCCCGCCCTGGATTAATGTACCTGTCAGACAATTATGATGAAATGACCTCTCTGGATTGATTTACCTACCTGTCAAACAATTATGATGAAATGACCTCTCTGGATTACTCTACCTAGCTGTCTGACAATTATGATGAAATGACCTCTGTGGATTTCTTTACCTAGCTGTCTGACAATTATGATGAAATGACCTCTGTGGATTGCTTTACCTAGCTGTCTGCCAATTATGATGAAATTGCCTCTGTGGATTGCTTTACCTACCTGTCAAACAATTATGATGAAATGACCTCTCTGGATTACTCTACCTAGCTGTCTGATAATTATGATGAAATGACCTCTCTGGATTGTTTTACCTAGCTGTCTGACTATTATGATGAAATGATTTACCTAGCTGTCAGAGAATTATGATGAAGTGACCTCTCTGGATTGCTTTACCTAGCTGTCTGACAATTGTGATGAAATGACCTCTGTGGATTGATTTACCTAGCTGTCTGACAATTATGATGAAATGACCTCTCTGGATTGATTTACCTAGCTCTCATACGATTATGATGAAATGACCTCTGTGGATTGATTTACCTAGCTGTCTGACAATTATGATGAAATGACCTCTCTGGATTGCTTTACCTTTCTGATGACAATAATGATACGACTGCCCTGGATTAATCTACCTCCCTGTCTGACAATAATAATGATACGCCTGCCCTGGATTAATCTTCCTACCTGTCTGACAATAATAATGATACGCCTGCCCTGGAATAATCTACCTACCTGTCTGACAATAATAATGATACGCCTGCCCTGGATTAATCTTCCTACCTGTCTGACAATAATAATGATACGCCTGCCCTGGATTAATCTACCTATCTGTCTGACAATAATAATGATACGTCTGCCCTGGATTAATCTACCTACCTGTCTGACAATAATAATGATACGCCTGCCCTGGAGCAATCTACCTACCTGTCTGACAATAATAATGCTACGACTGCCCTGGATTAATCTACCTACCTGTCTGACAATAATAATGATACGCCTGCCCTGGATTAATCTACCTACCTGTCTGACAATAATAATGATACGCCTGCCCTGGATTAATCTACCTACCTCGCTGAAAATAATAAAAATACGCCTGCCCTGGATTAATCTACCTACCTGTCTGACAATAATAATGATACGCCTGCCCTGGATTAATCTACCTACCTGTCTGACAATAATAATGATATGCCTGCCCTGGAAAATAGTAATGTCAAGTAATGCAAAGGCCACCCTGGTTTAACCATACTCCATGTCTAAAAAAACAATAATGAAATGCTTCTTTTGATCTACCTACCTGTGTAATTAGAGATGCGAGTATTTGCTTTATCTGACCGCGTCTTGAGCTGCTTGGCCTGTTTTTGATATCACACCAATTAAAACTGTTATCATCGGTATTTTTTTCGGAAAAAGTGAATATCTATCTTATCTTTTATCTTTTACCGGTTATATGACACTTTTTTGCTAATAACAATATTCTGACATTATTTGTTATATATAATATTTATAATGAATATACTAGTAAATCTTTCCCTGCTTTCCAAAGTATGCACTTCCTAAGTTAAAGTCGATTAAAAGTGTTCACTACCCCCTCCAGAGCACGTTTGAAAAGAATTTGCCGTGGAGTTCAGAGTGTAAGCTTATATTTTAAACATTAAGATATTCAAGTACAAAAACTGTAATTTGCAAACCAAGATCGATTGTCATTGTCACCGATATAAATATTTAATTTATCTGTCAAATATCAATCAAACTTAGCCTCATAATAAAAGTAATTATCTATTTCTGATCTTTGATTCCTTAGGTTTATCTTGACTTTGATTCATTGATTAGGTTTAACCGTAATCATAAGTTCACGAATTATTCGAACTATTATCTAGCTCTGAAGAATTTACTTCTTATGTGATTATATAGATTAAATGAGTATCTAATAGAAGCAATAAATGTCATATTGCATGATATTTATTTTTGAATTTCTTCCAAACAATTTAGTTATTGTTTGTGTTCTCAATTAATCGTTTAATTACAACAAATTGGAAAGAAGTTTGATAATTGTAAATACAGGTCTGTAGCCTGAGTATCGTAGGATTCCTCTCTGACTGAACATTTCAAAATATCAATTCCAAATATCAATGGAACAAGACATACCCAATTATAGAGATAAAATGTGCTACTTAAAAATAAAATTTCATTTGGGAACAATATTGTGACTACTGCCGACCAGATATACACGTTTAGACTTATTCCATGGATTGTCTGATGGTTTACTTACTCTACAAATACAATTTTCAACGAAGAGTATCCTATTTGTAGTGATCAAGGTTACCATGGTTACAGGCCTGTGGAAGTAAACAAATTACATTTGGCTGCTCATTTATGAAAAAAGTTATGTTGTATTTCAGAATGAATAAAATTTTGATTTGTCTTTTTTGTCTCCTATACTTGAAAAATTACCATCTGCTAACTGTGGTAGTATATATACCTCTGTCATATAGAGAACATACTCTGCGTAGTGAAGAAGAGTCAAATACTAACACAAAACCTGTTCTTTGCCTACAGTTATCTACAAATATGTATAAATATTATATAATAAAAATTGTGTGGTACATGCAATTACCACACAGTTATGCAATTGGTTGGCTCCTAAAGTAATTTAGAACGGATCATTTATAGTTTTGGAGGGAGTACATTTGAACCATCTGATTAGAAAGGTATCTCATTGATTTATAAGTTTGTTTGGGGCTTTTACATCACTTTCAACATTATTTCTGTCATGTTTCATGGTGAGATTTGATATATCAAAAGAGAAAATCAAGATTTTCCCTCCCTTTCCCTTGCAGATTAATGGTCCATCCTCTGACTATTCTTGCCTGACTAACATTTTGTTTTTATACTGGCCGTGTTACCACACATGATAAAATATTTGAAGCAGTGTTTATTTGCTGCTAAATAGAAGCTTGTACTGGGCGTGGTCTTCCAAAAATGTCAATCCTGCTCTTTGCTAGCAGAGCCTGGTATAAATCCAGGAGAGTAATAGAGAAGAGTGGTTTTAAAACATGTCACTGTGTTTCCAGTATAAACATGTTGTACAAATACGCTCATTATGCCATAGCAGTCCATACTAATTAGATTAGTAGCTAATTGTTTTGCTAAAATGTTGTTACTTATTGCATCTGAATCCAGATAATGCGTCAGTCATATTTGCGCTGGGTGCTGACCAGGAAGTAAGAATCAGCCGACATCACAGGTCCCGGGCTCTGGGGAGTTTATCAGCGCTAATTGAGATATACCGTAGCAGGGCACCGTGCGAGACATTGCATTCTTATTGCACTCTTATATATGATTTAATTACATATTTTAAAACTGGTCAAACATACTAAAAAAGAGTGATAAAATAAGAATAATACTTTCATATAATCAATTTAAATAATCATTATGTAACAATTATGGATGTTGATGGACACAAACTAGCAACATAATCTGAATCAATGAACATATTTCAAGAAACATACACATGAATCACATGCACTCCACATGCCACGATGCTCGCAAAAGATACCTCTTAGAAGTGCACACCTCTGCTAAATATATGTAAAGTTAATAACTGAAGCAGAATTAGAAATATACCAAACCTTTTACTAATAAACTAGTGGCCATGAGAATGAAGGTATATAATCACGTAATAGTTATGCATCTAATCAACATATCAGGGGCGGATCCAGGATTTTTTTACCCGGGGGGCTCAAATGTACTCTGAAAAAAACGGGCTCCAAAAGCCCCCCTAGCCACAGACCTCCGGGGGGCTTCAGCCCCCAAAGCCCCCGCCTGGATCCGCCACTGTATATAGTCAGTTCAACTGATGACACAATGGTAATCATTTGTTAATTTCTCTGGTGAGTCATCAAGGCACTGGTCTAATCAACAACGTCTTCATAATCTGATAAAGAAAATGTTTGCATGATAATAACGTGGATATAATTTCCTCATCTTTATGTCTTTGTGTGTAAGTAGAGGTGAGAAGGGTTTCATCCGAGGTTAGAGGAGAACAGTAGAACAGGCATCTGCGACAGCCCCGACCAGCTCACCCGCTAGGTGTCTCCACTGGCCACTGGTCAGTGACAGCTCAGCGTCACTTCATTGCTGCTCCATCTACATCTACATCTATAAGTTTACTCGGCAAAACCAATTGGCATCCCGCCGAGAGTGCAAGGTTGCACTAAGGGGTGCAGTTGGTACACACCAGCTGCTTTGTTGCCAACCTTTATACTCTGGCAAGGGAGTTCTTGAAGGATGCCGAGCTACCTGGTTCCAATGTAGTTAAATGAGGGGGAAGATTATTCCAGTCAGTCACTGTCCTTGGAAAATAGCTGTATTTATAAGGGTCACAGCTAGTCGCCATTTCGATATAGCAATTTCCTTGGTTTTTCCGTGTAGGAGCTGATTTCATTTTGACATGTTCTGGAAGTTCCAAAGCTATTTCACCATGTATAGCCTTGTACAATAAAACTAGCCTCGATGTCCTTCATCTCCCTGCTAATGAATCCCATTTTAGGTCTTCCAGGATTTTTGTTACAGTACTTGTTTCTCTCTGCCAATTGCCAGACACAAATCTAGCAGCTCGTCTTTGAACTGATTCTATGTGGTCTATATCTTTTTTGAGGTAAGGGTCCCACACACTTGATGCATATTCTAAGTGAGGGCGCACAAGTGTATTGTAGGCAGCCTCTTTGATATTTCCTGGGCACATATTGAGATTTATTCTTACAAATCCCAGTACTTGATTTGCTTTGCAAACAATGTTGTTGATATGTTCATCCCATTTCATATTTGTTTGGACATTCAAGGACATTCAGAACATGTTTTCATAACAATGCACGATGCTCAATTATATAAGCAGATATCGTAACCAAACGGATCAAATTAAAATAGTTTTTTTTTTCAATTAGACAAGATGTAAGTTTTAATGATATTAACAACAGTAATAAAACAATACATTACAGTCTATGAAGAACTGACTACACGTGTGGGCCGCCAATATTACATAAGGATAATTAGAAATAAGAAAAAACAATATATTTACTGCATGACTTGGAGACTGGTTCTGGTTCGATATTGATGTTATAGTTTTTTTGCAACTGCTCTATGGGAAAAATGATTAAGTAAGCAGATACCACCAATTCTTCGGGGCTTGTTTTGACAATTTTATTGTTTGAGGTTTCCCGATTCTGCCTGTCAACCATATAAGGGTTCTGTGTACACAAGGGGAACTTTTTGCGTGGTCGACAAACCAACAACTTTGGAGAGGATGTCAATAGATGCATAAGAGCACCTTGACCAAAATATCGTTTCACAATACATACATATATATACATATATATATATATATATATATATATATATATATATATATATATATATATATATATGTATATATATGTATGTATTGTGAAACGATATATATATATATATATATATATATATATATATATATATATATATATATATATATATATATATATATATATATGTATTGTGAAACGATATTTTGGTCAAGGTGCTCTTATGCATATATATATATATATATATATATATATATATATATATATATATATATATATATATATATATATATATATATATATATATATATATATATATATATATATATAAATATATATATATATATATATATATATATATATGGCTAACACAAGATTACGTATTGATATGGGAGCCCATCCGCTCATTGTGGTTAATTAATTGCACATACTAAGAACGGAAATCACATAATTTGTCGATGATATTGCATTCCCCGAGGAGAAAACGTATTACACAAGATGCTACCAGATCAATATGAAGGAATCTGGTATTCATTATGAAACGGGATGGTGATCCTCGGCGTAAATGGAATATATCAGTGCTACGTTGATTTAACTTAGTTAAGGTAAATCAATTGACATGCTTTAAAACAGATATTGAATCTAAAATAGTAGGTTGATGGTTGGCTATCTCTGTTTGTTTGTTTGGGTTTTGCGTCACTTTCAACATTATTTCGGTTATTTCAGGACGAGACCTATTGTTGCAGATATAGTTCTGCCTCATTAAATTGTAATGTCACAGGTCCTTTGTATGACAACCCTCCCGGTCACAGGTTGACAAGTACATAATGTGGGAAACTGTATTGTGAATTCACTGCCGACAGGGCAGGAAATCGAACCAGTTGGATGGTTGAGTGATGAATGAATTGTTGATAGGAGGTTGATAATGATGTTGATTTCTCGTTTGGAAAATGATACGTGATGTTTTGAAAAAAGTAAAAGTGTAACCTTACGTAAGCACAACATTTTTATATTAATATTCGACGAATCATATATATATATATATATATATATATATATATATATATATATATATATATATATATATATATATATATATATATATACATATAATGTTTACATGAAGTATGCGCAAGCAAGTAATATGGATCGGCATAGATACCTAATCATGAGGTGGGCGGGGTAAAATGTCAACTGAACTTTAAAATAATATAATAATAATAATAATAATAAATTTCTATAGCGCTATATCAGACAAGGTCGGCTCATGGCGCTTGCGGAAATAGTATTCTCTAAATAGATGGGTCTTTAACCGTTTTTTAAAAACGTCCATCTTTTTGCAATCCTTCACTGTATGGGGCAGGGCATTCCACAGTTTTGGCGCATACGCCGAGAATGCTCTATCACCATACGTTACAAGATTGGTCTTAGGAATTAAAAATTCATTTTTTAATGCAGACCTAAGATTTTTTTGACTCGTTTTAATTTCTAATAAATTTTTTAAATAATCAGGAGCCATTCCATTTTGTGTCTTCCAGGTAAAGAGAGCTATTTTGAAATCTATCCTTGCTTCCACAGGCAACCAATGTAGATCCATTAGTTTTTTCGTTATATGGTCCCTTCTATCTAATTTTCCGACTACTCTGGCTGCAGCGTTTTGCAATTTCTGCAATTTGTCCAGTTCACATCTGGGCATTCCAGCCAGCAGAGAATTTCCATAATCAAGTGTAGAGGAGATAAATGAATGGGCTAGTCCCCACCCCAGGCGAACCAAAAATGCATGAAATACAATCAGATTTGAGATCCTTTTTCAGAAGGATGCGACTAAAATCATTTTGGCACGACCCTGACTCAGACACCCTAAGTCAATCTGACATCCCCAATCAAACTCAACCGAGCATAGCAACATACTTTGCTCATACCAATATCCCATCAACCTCAACAACTGCCCCATCAATCCCGGACCCACAAGCTAAATTCAAACCGAAAAGCACTTGGGAACCAAAATCCACCTCCCGGGACCCAGTGTTAGAAACCTTTTTCAAATGTGTTCAAAGGGACCTCAACCAATTCGTCCCTAGGGCCCCCCGCACCCAAAACCTCAACAGAGAGGAAAGAACAGCCTTAGACACCCTAAGCAACAACAAAACTATAACTATAAAAAAGGCAGATAAAGGCTCTGCCATAGTAATCATGGACACAGAAGATTACATCAGAGAAGCAGAAAGACAACTGAATGACATCAACTTTTATGTCAAAACCCCTAATGACCTCACAGAACAACATAAAACCAGTGTTAGGAACATACTGAACCAAATGTATGACAAGGACGAAATCAGCAATGACGTTTATATGACATTGTGTCCACACGAGGCTAAGACAGCCAAATTTTACTTCCTACCCAAAATACACAAAAAAGTGGTCGTAGGGAGACCCATTATCAGTGGAAATGGGTCTCCTACAGAACAAATTTCTGCATTTGTAGATGAACACATCAAACCCTTTGTCAAAGACACACCCTCCTATGTAAGGGACACCACAGATTTCATTAGGAAAATCTCCTCCTTTAAGAGTAACAATGAAATCATTGTAGCCACTATGGACGTGACTAGCCTGTATACAAATATCCCCCATAATGAGGGCTTGAACGCAGTATACAGATGTCTGGTTAAAAACTACAAAGGTAAAGCGAGCATCAAAAGCTTGATGAGTCTCTTAGAAGCAGTATTGAAAATGAACAACTTCACCTTTAATGGTGAAAATTTTCTCCAAACGGGAGGAACAGCAATGGGAACAAGGGTAGCCCCTTCGTATGCCAACCTATTTATGGCACATCTAGAAGAGAACCTCTTAAAAAATGCCCCATCTAAACCAGCTCTCTATCTGAGATACATTGATGACATATTCATGGTATTTGACCAAGGAGAAGAAAAACTCCTAAACTTCATTGAATACACCAACTCATTCCATCATAAAATTAAATTCACCTCAAAACACTCGAAAGTAGAGGTAGAATTCTTGGACACTCTAGTTAAGGTCGATAGAGAAAATGGCTCTATCTACACGGATCTCTACACCAAAGATACTGACACACACAACTACCTACACTTCAGTTCCTCCCACCCAAAACATTGCAAAACGGGCGGTCCCTACGGAGAATTCCTGAGAATAAGAAGGAACTGCACTAAGCTTGCAGACTACGAAAAACATTCACAACTCAGAATGCTAGACTATCAACGCAGGGGATATCCAACAGATGCCCTAGAATCCGCACGAATCAAAGCGAGAGACAAAACCAGGGAAGACCTGCTCAAACAGAAGAACACTTCCAAAAGCGAGCAGCCAAAGGTACCACTTGTTACCACCTACAATGAGGCCAACCCAAATTTCCAAAAAATCCTAAAGAAACACTGGCCACTATTACAACTGTCCACTCACAAGGATGCCTTCCCAGAGAAACCTCTGGTGGCATTCAGACGCCCTAAAAATATATCTGACAAACTAGTTAGAGCAGCATGCCATAACCAAACTGCAACCACTACTCACCAACCCACTGCACCACCATGCAGGAGACCTTGGAGATGCCAATTTTGCCTCTCCTGGAGAACTCACAAAACCGTGAAAAGCTCAGTAACTGGACGAGAATATAAAGCTCCAGAAAAATATACCTGTAACACAAGAAACCTAGTCTACCTCATAACATGCAGAACCTGCAAGAAACAGTATGTAGGGGAAACTTACAGGACGTTTAAAGAACGTATAAACGAACATTTAGGCTACATCAGGAGGAAAGAATATGACCAAGCTACAGGTCATCACTTCAATCAACCAGGTCATTGTATAGATGACATGGAATTCCAAGTGATATACATTCTATACAAAAAACCAATACCATACGACCAAACTAGAGTTACTAGAGAACTGGAATGGATAGACAGGTTGAGAACGTTTAAACCAACAGGTTTAAACGAAAAAGGTAGATAAAGAGATTATTTTCTTACCCTATGCAGACACACTATTGAAAAATAGATTTCAATCTAGTCCAACGTCTACCTTCTTCGGCCAAAACTACACGATCAACTACTGAACCATACCATTTTAAATAGGTTCTATAAAACCAGAAAATTGAAGCAACAAGTCCACAACATGGAAATCGCTTCAAAAAACAATACATAAAAGTTTTCGGCGCACATTACGTATTCCAACTACGCATCAACGTTGATCAATCGATCAAACCTCTTAAGATGCCGGCACCACTCGATTTTTCGTTGCACGAGACGAACACGGGAGTCCAAAAGACAATAGCCCGAGCGACGACGCAAAGCAACAATGCCCACGTCGCCCTAGCAACCAGCACAATACACAATAGTCCTCTGTAGCCACAACAAACACTAAAATGGCGACAAAAGAAGCGCACACGGTATGCGCTCAATGTGGCAAAACTTACACCACACTCCGGGCCATGAGACGCCACGCCCAGCACGCCCACACACCCACGCACAAGGGGTACAAGTGTGACTACTGTATGGTGACATACACCAGACTCGACAACCTGAGGAGGCATTGCAAACGGGATCCATTCTGTTCCCTCTTGACCCAATGCAACATACAATTGCGCATGGAGGCAGAGGTCCAAATCAGGGACCTCACCCAGACAACCCCGACACACAACCTCCGAACTGAGGTTAGATCGGAAACACCACAAGCAAGTAAGACAACCACCCAGATGTACCAAAAAATATGAGACTAATTAATATAGTCATAATTTAAAGACCACTACATCTTCACCAGATAAGAATTTCCAAAACCAACTCATCACCAGGTACTCATTCTACTCTTTTCAGCTAACTTAGAACCAAGTGGAACAGGGGAGATCACAGAGGGAGCATCAACCACCGAGGCTCTCTCTTTGGGCACAATCACCCCAGATCAAGTTCCCAATGGCATCCCAGATTCGACAAACATTGACGATTTCTGGGATAGCTTCGAATGGGAGACACGAAAAAACCCCCCCCAGGACTTCGAAAAAATCCTGGAATCCCTCCAGGATATCCTGGAAGACACATAGTCATCCAGAGTCCACAAACTGTCTGAATTGCAACATACGTCTGTAAAATACCACAAGAAACAACCAGCAATAAAACCAATATGAAAATAAAACCTATTTTTAATAGAAAAAAAGTTTCTTGTCTGTGTTTGTATGAAACCAAACCAGGTTCCTAATCGACATTGGAATACAAACGCCCCAAAAAACGGCTCAAAAACTGGCCGAGAACCCAACAAAAACAAGGTATCTTATCCTATTTAATTATTGAAAAATTCTCGTACATATAACAAAAGAAAGAAACGAGATCAATTAATTCGTTTAAAAACTGGACATTCCTACCCCGCGCCGGGGCAGTACGCAGCGTAAAATAAACGAACTAGTCTGGAGGCCATCCGGGAGAGGGTCCTTAAATTTCAAAAGAATTAGAGATTAGAGATCGAACACTTTCGAATCGACAAAAAGTCGAAAAAACCTCCCCAAAAATTGCAGAATATTCTACAACACATGTAGAACACTTTACAACTCGCCTGTAACCCTTGCAATGCCCTCAAAACAATGGTTTTTCAATAGCACCTCCACTCGAGAGCTCATAAAAATCAGAACACCTCCAGACTGGAGGTGCTACAAGTGAAGGCACAGCACCTCCAGAGGTGCTGTCACCTCCACTAGATCCAATATAAACAAGAATTAGGATAACGCAGTCAGTCCCTATCCAACTGAAGAGATCGAACCAGATCGAAACCGTTGTTGGTCTTGGTCGGGACTGTGATCGTCGTCAAGCTTATTCTTGTGATCCTCGCCTTTTATACTGAATGGGCTAGTATATTCGAGGTTTTTTCATCAATACAGCCTCGAATCTTAGCAAGGTTTTTTAAATGATAGTATCCATTTTTACAGATTTGTTTGATTCGGGATTTCATTAGTAGTTCCTGATCAATTATGACACCAAGATCTTTCACCTTGATTGATCTAGGGATGTCGGTGGATCCTATCCTGATTTTTTCTGGGACATCCTCTTTTTTAAGATCCATCTTCTTCCCGCATATCATCATCTCAGTTTTTGCCTCATTAAATTTCATCTTATTTATTAGTAGAAATTTTCTGACTTCCTCAATACATTTTTCCATTTCCCCAGTAGATGATTTTATTTCAGCATTAGACTTTGGATCAAAACTAATGTAGATCTGCGTATCGTCAGCGTAAATGTGATGTTTTAGTCCATACTTGTCAATAATATCTGCCAAAGGTTCCATGTACACAGTGAATAATATAGGGCCTAAAACAGAGCCCTGGGGCACCCCATAATTTATATGCCTATTGTCTGATCTGTTTCCATTTATTGTGACGCATTGCCTCCTATTAGATAGATAGGAACGAAACCAGTTTAATGCTACTCCCCCAAT
Organism: Amphiduros pacificus; assembly: GCA_949316495.1. Taxonomy (NCBI): domain Eukaryota; kingdom Metazoa; phylum Annelida; class Polychaeta; order Phyllodocida; family Hesionidae; genus Amphiduros; species Amphiduros pacificus. Next base: position 47,298,822 of record OX439001.1, on the reverse strand, counting down.
ACCACATGTCTAATCTGTTCAATAGTATCTCATGATCAATAGTATCAAAAGCAGCAGACAGGTCTAGGAGTATGAGCATCACGGTTCTACCATTGTCAATATCTCTGAGTATGTCATTTTGGACTTTCAATAGCGCAGTTTCGGTACTATGGAATTCCCTGTATGCTGATTGGAACATACTCCTAATTCCATTTATTACCAGGTGTCCTACGAATTGACTAGCTACAGCTCTTTCAATCAACTTAGAGAGATATGCTAAGTTTGATACCGGTCGGTAGTTTTTCTTTATTAGTTCCAGACCTAATTTCTTAATTAATGGCCTTATTATTGCATCCTTTAGTCTATCTGGCATATATCCTTATGTTATTGATTTATTTATGATTTCTGTAATTAATGGCAGCAAATTATCTAGACATTCATTTAACAGCCACGTGGGTATGGGATCCAGTTCACATGACTTCTTTGCTGCTTCCTTTAGTAATACGCTAACTTCTTCGACACTCAACGGTGTAAATTTAGTCAGTCTCTTTTTAAACTTTGGCTCCTCGACTATAGGATCTATATTCATGCTGCATGCATCCATTTCATGCCTAAGATCCATAATTTTATTTAAGAAGAAATTATTAAATTCAGATGCCAGTTCCTTCTTGTCATCACATTTTGGGAAAGGGGTATCTTCCTTTGTATGCAATAATTTATTTAATATTTTAAAAAGTTTTTTAGGATCACTTTTATTTGTGTCGATTTTTTCAGAGAAATAATCTTTCCTGGCTGTCTTCATCATGTTGTTGTATTTATTTCTTTGTATTTGATATTGTATTTTATCGGATGTAAGACTTGATTTTTTATGTTTCCTTTCTAATTTCCTCCTTTTTCTCTTTTCAGCTCGGAGCTCATCTGATACCCATGGCTCCGGTTTCCTGATGTTGATGGTTTTTTTCAACCAGTGGAGCATGTTTATCTAAAACATCTGTTAATTTATTATACTTATTTAGAAGTTCATCTAGATCATCATCGCAATAGGATTTATCTTTTCCAAATTTCAAATCCACATCCTTCATGAAACTTTTAATATTCATTTTCTTAAAATTTCTATAAGATAGTTTTTTCTTGTTATTAATTTTTGCTCTCATGTTTAATTGTATTTTTATTATGCTATGATCCGATAGCTTTTCATCAACAAGATGGTGTAAAAAGCAAGTCAATTGGGACAGTATTGGCAGTATATGACTTATTTTATGAAATTTGAAGACTGCAGCTTGATTGAAGACTGCAGCTTGAGTTGCACGTGCATTAAATCCCCACGTCGTCATTGCCACTAATTGCAATACATGATCATATTTTATAGGGTTTTCAAGATGAGTATTAATTGTTGGTTTGTGTTTCAAACATATTTGATGAATGTGCAAGAGAAACACTGACCGCATTTCACAAAATCGGGAATTTACAACAAATAATCATTTTGTGCAGTTGGGGACGAAAATGATGCAATGAAATATCAGAATTATTCTGGAGCGTCAGGTAAATATATCATCACAAGCAATTGTATGATATCCTTGTATTTTTCAAATACTATTTTTCTGTTCTAATCGACATGGCCTCATTTGAAGCCAATATAGTGTGTATGACATTTTACTAGTAATCAATTGTGGTGGATAACCGTGGGCCTTGCTGGCAGCCTTCTCGCGAAGTAGTAATCTATTATATATACATATATATGACTGGATCCGGAAATCACACAAGAAATGACACTGATATATATATATATATATATATATATCCCATCATACCCAATTATATATATTATATCCCATCCCATTTGATGTATATCAGCATAAGTTCATTCATCATTGCAGATCACATTACAGTACGTCTTCATAGCATTGATGCTGTCACGTTCCTGGCAGCGCTCGGCATGATAAGCTATCTTCTCTTTCCCTTTTGAAGCGGATCATTATTTTTTCATATGAATTCAAGGAAAAGGCTTTTTTTCCCTTTTGTACATATTCGCGTGTGCCTATATCTCACGCTCAAAGCTTTAAAAATGGAAACATTGAGTCCATCTCTAAATTGAATGGAGCAAATTGACAAGAGCACCCTGAAGTTGAAACATATAGTCCTCACAATACAGAATGACGCATCACAACCTTTCTGTGTCCTTTAGTAGATCACGTACAGTCCTTATATATCATTCTCAATACTCGCCAGACATATACCCTATTTCTGGTAGCTATTTTGGGGGCATACAAATGCATACAAATTTATTTTTGTAAATGATTATCTAAAAAAAAGAAATATTTTAACTAATAAAAAGAGAGAGATGAATATCTAGTGACTGTGGTGGTTGTTATTATACCTGTTGTTCCGCCGGAACATGGCATATACACATAGCAAATCAGATTAACTTGTTTCGCCCGTATTCGAACCAATTGCAGACTTATCCTCATGCCAAGTCAAACTAATAGGTCACAAAAGACACCCTGGGCAAGTCACACCAAGACAGGATTCAATTTGTGATATATATTTTTACATGAGGTGGGTACAAATTGATGCCTACTTACAGTAAAGGACTGGTATATCCTTACAGGGATGGAGTCCTATCTACAGTATAGGACTGGCATATTCTTACAGGGGTGGATTCCAACCTATAGTATAGGACTGGCATATTCTTACAGGGGTGGAGTCCAACCTACAGTATAGGACTGGCATATTCTTACAGGGGTGGAGTCCTATCTACAGTATAGGACTGGCATATTCTTACAGGGGTGGATTCCAACCTATAGTATAGGACTGGCATATTCTTACAGGGGTGGAGTCCTATCTACAGTATAGGACTGGCATATTCTTACAGGGGTGGATTCCAACCTATAGTATAGGACTGGCATATTCTTACAGGGGTGGAGTCCAACCTATAGTATAGGACTGGCATATTCTTACAGGGGTGGAGTCCTATCTCCAGTATAGGACTGGCATATCCTTACAGGATGGATGCCTACCTGCAGTATAGGACTGGCATATCCTTACAGGATGGATGCCTACCTGCAGTATAGGACTGGCATATCCTTACAGGATGGAGTCATATCTACAGTATAGGACTGGCATATCCTTACAGGATGGATGCCTACCTGCAGTATAGGACTGGCATATGCTTACAGGATGGAGTCATATCTATAGTATAGGACTGGCATATTCTGGATGTCAGCTGCGATGATATTATTACTAACTTGGTTGGATCTAAAAATATCAATAGGCCTTGTCATTGGACCACGAGATGTTTTTGATTCAAGAAACTACCAACTCTGCTGCTGACATTAATATCACGTGTATCTGCGTCATTCGTGTATTATCAGCATCTTAACCGGGAACACTGATATGTTGACAAATACATATTTGAAGTGAGTCATGTTGCATATTGGCTTAAATTAAACATTTGTGACGTACATGTTCACAGATTGATTTTATTCAAATCTTTTTTCTTTTTTTGGGTTTGGAAAAGTCAATGGCCATTGAAAATAAAGATAGACAAATTTTATCAGTGCATACTGCGGACTACAGTCCCTTTGCACCTACATGCAACGCAGTACAAACGCGCGATACCTGCAGGTGACAAGCAGATCATACACCAGTCACGTTTGCACTGGACGCCGGCCGGGATGTAAGAATCGGCCGACTTCACAGGGTCCCGGGCGCTGAGGAGTTCATCAGTGGTAATCAGAGATATGTCATAGCTGTGGTCACATTATGCAGGGGTGTCGCACGGCATGTGCCAGATTAGATGCCACAGACGTCTGTATGATATCCTAATGACGTCTAGATCATTTGACAGACGTCTGTTTGATATCCTAGTGACATCTAGATCATGTGACAGACGTCTGAAGGGTATCCTAATGACGTCTAGATCATGTGACAGACGTCTGAAGGATATCCTAATGACGTCTAGATCATGTGATAGACGTCTGTTTGATATCCCAATGACGTCTATCATGATATCGTAGGGAGCCCGTTGGAACATCTAACGATGGCCTATGAACACATGAAATAAAAAATACCACCTATTTTCACCTCACAATGCCACCGGCAGCCCTGAGATAATCTTAATTAGATATGCCTGCGGGACACTGTTGGGAGCTTGCCGTGTACTTTACGATGATGTTTGGTGAAAAGGCATCGTGAAAACGCCGGCAACTTTTATGTAGCAGCTAAAAGTTTCCGATGACCCGTACGACGTCTTAAAACTGCCCCATTGTGTCCGATGAACTTCCGGTGCCCTCACGGCAATCTGATCTGTACGAAATACCCATGGGCCGGTGTAATTTTATTCAGACAAATTGCAGAGGCAAATCACAACTGCTTTATTTCTCTTCCTAAAATATAAATGGATACAGGGATCTTAAGTATGAAAGGACACAGGGATCTTAAGTATGAAAGGATACGAGGATCTTAAGTATGAAAGGATACGAAGAACTTAAGTATGAAAGGATGCGAGGGTCTTAAGTATGAAAGGATACGAAGATCTTAAGTATGAAGGGATACGAGGATCTTAAGTATGAAAGGATACGAGGATCTTAAGTATGAAAGGATGCGAGGATCTTAAGTACGAAAGGATACGAGAATCTTAAGTATGAATGAATACGAGGATCTTAAGTATGAAAGGATACGAAGATCTTAAGTATGAAAGGATACGAGGATCTTAAGTATGAAAGGATTCGAGGATCTTAAGTATGAAAGGATACGAGGATCTTAAGTATGAAAGGATACGAGGATCTTAAGTATGAAAGGATACGAAGATCTTAAGTATGAAAGGATACGAGGATCTTAAGTATGAAAGGATACGAGGATCTTAAGTATGAAAGGATACAAGGATCTTAAGTATGAATGAATACGAGGATCTTAAGTATGAAAGGATACGAAGATCTTAAGTATGAAAGGATATGAGGATCTTAAATATGAAAGGATACGAAGATCTTAAGTATGAAGGGATACGAGGATTTTAAGTATGAAAGGATACGAGGATCTTAAGTATGAAAGGATACGAGGATCTTAAGTATGAAAGGATACGAGGATCTTAAGTATGAATGAATACGAGGATCTTTAAGTATGAAAGGATACGAAGATCTTTAAGTATGAAAGGATACGAGGATCTTTGCAAACACGATGTGTTAAGCGCAATCAGTTTTTGTACTCATGACAGTCTAATTTCAGCGCCAAATTTGAAAGAATGCGAAAGAAAACAAAGGAAGAAATGAAATGTGAGAAATCTATGAATGTCCATATTTATGAAGAGATGTTCAAACTAATTTTGATACTTTTTATGAAATGTCTGCAATACAAGTGTGTATATATCATTCCTTTTTAACAGCAACGTATTAATTCAATTTTAAAGAAATCTTTCTTGCAATTAATAATAATCATAATAATTTTTAGATGGATTTATTTATACATATCAATTTTTTAAAATAGAAATTTTTGCATCTAACATCAAATAAGTAGAAACATAATAGGATTTATTTTCAGACGCTTTTCTATTGCTCATATTTACTCATAATTGATTGTTATATGAGAATGTATTTATGTATGATATTATTTTGCAGATGTTTTTAGCTGACTGTATGTTCTTAGCCTGTCCTTAACGTTAGATTGTACATTCTTTTTCAGATAGATAGATTAAACCAGCTTTCATCATGGCAGTGAAGAATCTAATCTGGTGTTCCTGGCCGTATGTGCCACTTCTGACTGTCAAGCACACTCAAGTGGTAGGATCGGGAAACTGGAATTAAATGCACTTCCTCTGCCAGGATATCTTACTTCTTTTATCGTTAGCACTTTTAAATCCGATGTCTAACTGCACTATAGTGTATCTCTGCACAAAGCTAATTTGGAAAATAAGGATTGTGTACCTCTCTACATGAGGATTCGCCCTTTAGATATTGTCTATAACAAATACAAATAGCTTTTGATTGATAGAGAGAATGATAACTATGAACATTATAAAGGGAGATATGATGCATAAAGATTCATTGTATACTTATGATGTTATTTATATTGGCAAGTTAGAAATTTGACGTTTTCCAACATTGTGACAGTTTTTACTGACCAAAGATATTATGTAGACCAGTGCATATCGCAACTGAAATGGCCACCTTCATGCCACCTGATGGTCCCGGATATAGCATTTTGTGCTCCTAATATGACCAATAGAAAGGATTTTCATTCTACCAATGTATGCGTCCATTTTATGAACATAACATATACCAAGCTTTATTGCAATATAATATAAAGAATTCTTCAGAGAATTTCATATGCTAACAGCCATATATTTTTGTAAAGAACATTTTGATGGTTACAAAGAATTAATAGTGAATTTCGAGACTGTTTTTTTAATCATCAGACAGAGATTTGTTTGTGTATCTTTTGTATTGTTGATATCCCATCTATTTCTGCATTTGGGATGATCTGTAGTTTTCGCACTTTTATGGTTTTCCGGGAGGATCCACTTGATCAAACTCCACCAGAGGGCGACTTGGTGAACCTATCACCTCTGTACAAGGTGCCTTTTGGTGCTGGCTCAGCACATCCACCAATTTTCATGCAACTGTCCGTCTTACTTATTTTTATTTCTTAAATTGTACTCAGATTGGTAAAATATGATATATTTCACCCTAAATACAAAAGTTTGTGCATATAGAAACAACTATTAAGTGAAATAAAACTTGGAACTACTTTCTCAATCGGAGGAGCCATTTTCTAGGGGTGTGATAAGGCGGAACCACAACAAAGATGGCCGCTTTGTTTATAATTTGAATTCTTTTAATCTGTTATACTTTTGGTTAAACTAACCAACACAAAATGTTCAAATGTTAAGAAATGAACTCTAATGCATCTCAAGGCAACTTCCTATTTGATATTAAGAGATGTTAACATGCCAATCACATTTACAACACAATGACAGTTCTTGAGCACATGGCCAGTAAAAGTAGGACCGGATGAATACTAATCTGGGTTGGCCAGAGGTAATAGTTTGCGTGTGCCTCTGGTGGACAGTGTGCCACTTGATGCTAATATCTCTGCAGAATGCCTTCAGCTGAGCTGGTGCTACGTGCAATATGAGTAATATTAGGATGTAACCAAATCTATAGATATCGCAAAAGGGAATGACGGGTCTGAAACATTTGACACCAGCCACTCCCAATCGGTGGTAATATATTGGTCAGAAAATAATAATGTTGTGTCTTGGGTGACTGATATAATATTTTGTGTTTCATATTCTGCTTTTTATAGAGCATTCGGTCAAGAATATCATCCATACAGTCAATTATCTGTGAATATCCTCTTGATCAAAATGTCCTCTTTTGAAAAATTGATTGTGAATGTATTCTTTAGCCAAATTGACTGGGAATGTCTTCTTTAACCAAATTGTCTGGGGATGTCTTCTTTTGCCAAATTGTCTGAGAATGTCTTCTTTGGCCAAATTGTCTGAGTTTAGCCAATTTGGCTGAAAATGTCTTCTTTAGCCAAATTGTCTGGGAATGTCTTCTTTAGCCAAATTTATCGAAAATGTGTTTGTCAGTTAAATTGTGCCAGCACTTACAAAGTATGAGACGTCTCTTTCATCTGTATGATTCCCCGGTTAATTGGATTATTATTGTTTGATCCAAACCGTCTGCTAAGAGGTCCGTATTTCACGAAGCTATTCTTAGCTTATTTTTAGAGTAGTATTGAAATAGGCGTTACGGAGCTTTATTCCTAGAAAAGCCAGACTGCCTCAGCAGTAGCATAGAAAGAAGCTTCGTTTTCATCATAACCACTCGTCAGAAGTATATATTTATAAGTCTTTGTGAGGATTCCCTCATTTCTATCATTTCTATATCTGCAGATAGATAAGTATACACGCTGCTCAGAAATTAAATGTCATTCCTTGTCTTCCATACGGCATTATTAACGTTGATCTGGTTGTATTGACTACTGGCAATCATACAAGAATTTAGCACTGATTTTCTCTCAAGGGAAAAGTGGTGGTGTGAGGTAGTCAATATAGGACTAATACGATTACATATTGTTATATATATGTATCATTGACTGGAGTCTGCCTTACATGATTTGGTAGTAGAACCAATAGCCCATCCGGATCTCACAGCGGCTTAAACCGCAAGCTTCATAAAAAGAAATGTGTGCTATTTGGAGGACCAAGTGGATGTTCTATAAAAAGGAATTACATGATGATCAAGGAGATAAGGTGATAGTTGGGCTGACAGACACCGCGGGAGAAGCCTACCAGGAGGAACACTAATCAGTGTCAGCTGCGGATCAACGTAGGCTATCCTGCTACGTAGGCTCAGCCTGCAGCGCACCACCACCCTGCGTATATACAGGCAGGTAAAAGCCTGCGTGGTAGACCCACCTGTTTGTGTCTGCCGCTGAGGGTAATAATGCGGTTACAAACTCCACACCTACATGCAATAGCATATCAACCCATGTCTCGATGTAGAGAATTCTACTCTGATATTACCGCCTTGTCCATTATAAGCATCGAGCACCTCTCTACATTGAACCTGAGTAACACACGAATCGTTTGAGCCATTCCCTACTGCAGATGCATGGTGGTATCAAGGGTTGGGGGCGCTATGCTTGCTCACCGGAAGAGTGATAGGAATGAGCTATGTTTATATGGCTTGTGTAATTCGCAGATCTGACCTTTTACACTTGAGGAAGATGGAATAAGCAAATGTCAAAGCGAGCAGAGTGAAAGCAGAGACTGTATATTCACTTGCGTAACGCACGTGTATGTGTGTTTATAACCTCTATGGCAAAGAAAGGCAATTAAAACTCGGAATGTTAGGATTTTGTGATAAACTAATGCCTAACCTAAGATAAAAAGACCGGAAGCACTGGATCCAACTAAAGGCAGCGTGTTGCATTAGAAAAGGATATTCATTTCAGAACCGACAAGAAACCGCCGATCAAATATATATATATGTATATATATTTTATGAAAAGCAAGAAAAGTTTGCAAGACTTGTAAGCACATTAGACAAATCCTTGGCGCAGCAAGGCGACACGTCGAGAGGGAACTCTGCTAATATATTTGGTGACATGGTGAGAAGGCTTAACGCTACGCCGGATTGACAAGGTCCGTGTAATACGGACAGGCACACGGCTGGGGTGGCGCATGGCAGACGGGTGTGCCGAGCCTCGAGTAGGCTGCACACAGCCGCTTTGGACAGCTACGGGGACCATCAAGGCAATAGGGACCTAAGCCATTGCTTTAGATATGCAGCACAAAAGCTGAGTGCGCTAACCTCAGTTGTGTCACCGACAGCTGTCAATATGTTTTTTCTTTTTTTCTTCTTCATATATTCTGTAGTTTGCTCGGAATGATTTATCAGTATCTCTTAATACAAGAGATAATGACAACACCAACCGCGACGTCTCACAAGTGGAGTCTTGGCGTATACGTAATTTTAGCGTTGACGTCATGGTCTTGCTTAACGTGCCTCGTGTGGCAGGAGCATACAGTGGCGGCGACGTCAACCTGTTGAGCTGGCACACGGAAATTAACGAAATATTAGTGTTCAAGAACTGCTTATTTGTGCACCGCCGAGCTGTGGTGACTGGGGGAAACAGGCAGAACATATGGCAAGGCGGTGGACACTCGACGGGCAAACAGCTGTGGGAACCGGCTGGCTGTTGCAAAGACAATCTCACACCCTGAGAGCGCACAACATGGACCACTACGACGTTAATAACAACACATCTCCGCTGTGGCATCCTTATCAGATAGACCCCGGCGGCGGAGGAGGCGGTATGGGAGCCAACCTCCTTGCACTCCCGGACAACTCCACCTGGCAGCCGGGAGGCCATTTTGACGGTGACACTTATTCGTGGAATACTCAGTATTTGATTGTGTGGGCGCAACTGGTTGGTATTCTAAGCGTGGCTATGGTCACCCTGACTGGTAATCTCATGGTAATTGTGACACTGATCAGCACCAGAGGACATAAAAAGGCCACCAACTGCCTCCTAATAAGCCTGGCATTCGTAGATCTTCTTATAGGATTTCTTCTACCTCTCTCCATGATTTCCTACCTCCAACACGGATGGCCTCTCGGGGATCTTAGCTGTAAGATATTTCTCACGACATCACATGTATTACTTGACGCGTCTATGATCGCAACCCTTCTTGTGACCTTGGACCGCTGGTGGGCTATCCAGCATCCATTTAAATACCGAGTTGGCCAATCAAGAAAAAAGGCTGTGGCAGCCATCATTGGGGCCTGGACAGTCAGTTTTGTGATTTATGTTCCCCCATTTGTGATGTGGGAAGTTTGGCAGAGGCAGGAGCCGCACCTGGACTTATTCTATTGCCTGTCACCTTTCAGAATGAATATCTTCTTTTCCTTCACAACAGGTTTCCTAGAATTCATCATCCCCACCATCGTGGTTTTATTTTGTAATCTTTCAATATATAAAAAGGTCCGTGGGCGGAAGGATACTAAGGTGCGACGCTCGGTGAGCACATCGGATTATTTCAGTGTAACCTCATCACCGCATAATTTATCTTCAGAAGATCTTGAACAAAGGGCATGTATGCTTGGCAGAAAATCCCCAAGGAGGGGTTCTCTCTTACAAGCTGCAAATGGTGACCAAAGCCCTGAGTTTTTCTCCAGGAGACGTCATTCAATTGCTATTCAGAAGCAAAACACAGTTAATGGAAGTCCTGCACTCGGTGACTCTTTCCCGCGTTGCCATAGTGAATCTGAATCCTCTAGTTTGGTGGAACATAAGAGGAGACAGTTCGTCGCCAGAGGGCGTAGGGTGTCTTTTGACGCTTCTATATTAGCAGAGCAACTGAGGAGGTCAGAAAGGCGACAGTCGGTAAGCTTGAATGGCCGAAGAAGTAGTGACGCCATAGTGAAAGAAATGCTTGAAAAACAGAACCAAAAAGCCGCGAGGGCCTTGGCACTACTTGTTTCCGTCCTGCTAATGTGTTGGTGCCCTTATGTTGTATTAAAAATGCTGAGTCCGTTTTGGGGGAATCTTCCCTTGATTGTTTACCGAGCCACAGAGTGGCTGTGTTACATGAACTCTAGCCTTAATCCCTTCCTGCACATCATAGGTAACGCCAGCTTCGCCCGTAGACTTCGTTATACGCTGGGCATGTCCAGTGGCCCCCGGGAAGGTCTGATGGACAGGAGACCTTCTATGTTCACTCACCCCGTCCTGCCAGGTACCACGCTATCAACCCAGTATAGACCCGTCACCAGAATCGCTACCAGCAATGGCACCACGAGTGAAACCATTCACGAGGGCCAGGAGTCTTGAGGCAGCTTCTATAAACAAATCAGGCATTATATGTACACAGTGTTGGTCTCTAGAGTGAAACCTGTACAAAAAGGAGAGTTTAATATTGTACAGTGGTAGAAGGCTGCTAAATAACAAAGTATTTCCCATGTATTGCAAATGCTGTTATGGTGCACCACATGTGAAAAAAATGGATCACATCAACGTGACTGTGAATGTATCATAGAATATGAATTCAAGTAATCAGCAATTTTTTATCTGATCTAAAACAATATATTTTTGATATCTGAGTTTATATTGGACGTGCAGGATTCCAATAGACTTGCTCGGTGATTGTATTATCAGCAAAATAACTGGCCATCACAAAGTAAACCTTGAATGCCAAATTGGGCGGAAATTGAGTACCTTATTTTCGCTGATATGGTATTACAGAATCATACTGTTGAGCCTTGAATATAGTATTTTTGGGTTATGAATGCTCATAATGTACAAAGTGTAAATGTATAAATATACACCATATCAGATCGTATACGTATACGTGTATGAAGTTGTCCCATTACGACACAGATTGTATCATATTTTGAAGTGTTTCGTTCCTGGGAGGTGACCTGTTTAGCCTTTAGATGTAATTATGATAAAATTATACGCGTTGATGTAGTATTACCTGTGATAGATGTCCAGTATGGTATTAATATAATATAATACAATCTGCAAGATTTCTGCACATTCCTGGACTTCATGTATATGTTGGTTGAATCTGTGATGCTGTTAAGCCTAAGCACTCTCTTCGTGGTTTGTTAAGTGGGCATTAAATGGGATACACAGTTAAGAACTCACTCTAGCATTGGTTAAGCAGACCTACTTTTGTAGAATTGAAGGATAAAATAAAGAGCCATATGGAAGTACCTACATTGTTGAGAAAGAAATGGATGTGGTTCGATTTTGCAGTGGACCTTGGACATTTAAGGACATCGTAAGTCTTCTTGTGTTTTGTTGAACTCCAAGGACTAATTAAAAGATTCTGGTAGGTGGAGATCATATTAAAAATCTCAAAATATCAAATTAACTTGTCAATTCTAAGATTTTGATTATGTAAAAGCTTCCATAGTACCTAGAAATTGCCGTATGCTGAAAGGTATTGATCAAAATATTGTTACCAATGTTTGTTTTTGTTTTTGTTTTATCTTTTATAAGGATCGATAAAGGTAAAAAACTTATCTAACACCGGAAAAGTGTAGGAAAAGAGTTAGTTATTTTCATTTTCTTTATCTGCATCAGAGTTATTCACTTTTGCAATGTGGGTTCTTTGGTAATAAGATATTTTGTCAGGGTCATAGGTGGTCCGGAGAGGGATTGAAGAATTAGCCTCATTGTTGCTCAATATCCAAAAAAATAGATTCATGTCATGCAATCTCTTACACTTGAGCAATTTCAGTGAAAGAGGGCTGCCTTACACTCTGGAGCCGAGGATATCTGACGATTAAATTGGCCTAAATTTGGGATATCCTATCTTTTAATTTTTATCTTTAATCTTTTAAGTTTCAGAGTATCTTATTTATATCTCATAACGTGTTTGGCCCTTAAAAGATTTTGAGCCATTTTTCAACGAACTTATAGCCACCATGTTTTTAGTGCTTTCACAGCTTGGCTATCACGAATTATTTTGCTGCATACGTGCGAATGCTTTCGCCACGATGCCATATTTAACTTTTTAATCTCCCATGCTGATCAAAACAAGCATTGTGATATGGAAGTATTTTTGTACGCATATCTATTGGGAGATAAAATTTAAACAATCACAAATTACCAAAACAATGTCCAATTTTGAATGAAGGTCAATTTTTTTAATCATTTTATTTCAATGCTGAGAATGGCAATACCGATCATTTGATTAATTTTGTTATATTATATATCTTGAATGCATGATTTAATATTTTAGTTTGCTTTTACCAAATGAATAACTAAGTTTGTCAGGCATGTGGACATCAGTTTTAGCTCTTCTTTTATGGCCAAACTGAAATTTTCCAAAATTTTATTGCGATTTCATAATAAATATGTAATCTTTTCACCTAATTTTAGTAATAGTTACATTTTGGTCATATCATGTCGTGTATAAATTCAAAAATATCATCAGAATAAATATCATCAGAATAAATATTTAAAACTACACAATGCATATTTTGATTCACAGATATCAAATAAAGTACACTCTAGAATTGAAGTAATTGAAAAAAATAAATGGAACTAATTTTGGTGTCCGACATGACCTGGCAATACATAATTTGCATATTATGTGAACTGATGCATTGTACAAATCTCGCTTGTGTTATGTAACCCATTATTGTCGATCTCTCTCTCTGTATTGTCCCAGGCTACACATATACTTTTCTTTGGAAGTGGTGCCTCAATCTTCCAAAATTGGGTTGGGCTGAGATGAGATACAAGACTAACTAAATCTACACACCACCGTAACCTCATAGATTTAATATTTGACCGGACAAATAGCACGTTTTTTAGATGGGACCAACTGTTTTTAAAATTAATATATCTATAAAATTTGATATATCTCGAATTAAATAAATTAAACTTTTGTGGTTCTTGTAGCAACATGATAAATTACTTTGACAAGTGATACTTTCAGTTTCATTATAAACAGTTTACAATGAATGAATGAACGAATGAATGAATGAATGAATGAATGAAAATTTTATAAATTTGAGAAAGTGCAATTTTAAATTGTTTGCGTCATTTTTCATACGATTCGCATCACTTAAAACAACAAGGCCCTCCTTCGAATTGGTGAAGTTTTTAAAACTTAAATATAATACATACTGCTCATACATGACAACCACAATGCTTAAATACATCTGTATATAGGGATATGTTGGCCACTTACAAGTATTCAGAGGGTTATAAAATATGACAGCAAAGGCCATCATTCTTTGGGGGAGTCGCTGTAGTGTTTTCCAAGCCCTTATAACATGATAACTTCACTGACTGAACCGATAGACATTTCCGATCCCAATGCTTTAATAATGAGGTGGACAACCAGCAAATCAATATATTAGATAGCATCAAAAACAAAATTCTTTTACATAGATGTTCCCATAAATGATGTATATTGATGTGTAGAAATCAATATATATATATATATATATATATATATATATATATATATATATATATATATATATATATATATATATATATATATATATATATATATATATTTTGTTCAATGGAGCCATATATTGTTAAATGGTCGGATGTATACACAGTGATTGTGAAAGTATGAATATAAACCAAGTAAAAGTGTGAGGATGCAATTAATAGACAAATATTTCATAATATATAACAGAAGCATTATGTAAGAATGAATGGATGATCCCAATAATGATGGCATTGACAACGTCAGCTATAAGCCAAAGGCCATGTCAAATAACCCAAACAATTAGAGGTTAGGTGAGACAAGTTAATCTGCAGTGGCTTTGACCAGGACCAACTGCTGGGTCTGCGTTCAACCTTGGAGTATAATCGCATTCCAAGATACAACTGATCAATCTCACTCACTAACACTTATGTTATCACATCATACGAATTCATATGGAAACACATGGCTTAAGTGTATCACTTTGAATGGCTTTTATGGTGCTTTCACAACAATGTGTACATCAGTAATGTGCAAGTGAATAAATTCTTCTTTTACAGAAATCGATGCATACAAAATCAGAAGGAAGAAATTACACCATTAATAAGTTTACAACTGACAAAAGTCTAACTTCTTGTTATTTATCTAAAATACGTGTTAGTCTGATGAGTTGACAAATAATCCTAAAATAGACAATCTTCATAGACAAACTAGCTGTAATGTTCCAAGAGACAGTATCTACAGACTAATTACCTGTAATGCTTCAATAGACAGTATCTACAGACTAATTACCTGTAATGCTTCAATAGACAGTATCTACCGACTAATTACCTGTAATGCTTGAATAGACAGTATCTACAGACTAATTACCTGTAATGCTTGAATAGACAGTATCTACCGACTAATTACCTGTAATGCTTGAATATACAGTATCTACAGACTAAATACCTGTAATGCTTGAATAGACAGTATCTACAGATTAATTACCTGTAATGCTTCAATAGACAGTATCTACAAACTAGTTACCTGTAATGCTTCAATAGACAGTATCTACAGACTAATTACCTGTAATGCTTGAATAGACAGTATCTACAGACTAATTACCTGTAATGCTTCAAAAGACAGTATCTACAAACTAGTTACCTGTAATGCTTCAATAAATAGCATCTACAGACTAATTACCTGCAATGATTCAATAGACAGTATCTACAGACTAATTACCTGTAATGCTTCAAAAGACAGTATCTACAGACTAATTACCTGTAATGCTTGAATAGACAGTATCTACAGATTAATTACCTGTAATGCTTCAATAGACAGTATCTACAAACTAGTTACCTGTAATGCTTCAATAAATAGTATCTACAGACTAATTACCTGTAATGCTTCAAAAGACAGTATCTACAGACTAATTACCTGTAATGCTTCGATAGACAGTATCTACAGACTAATTACCTGCAATGATTCAATAGACAGTATCTACAGACTAATTACCGGCAATGATTCAATAGACGGTATCTACAGACTAATTACCTGCAATGATTCAATAGACGGTATCTACAGACTAATTATCTGCAATGATTCAATAGACAGTATCTACAGACTAATTACCTGTAATGCTTCAATAGACAGTATCTACAGACTAATTATCTGTAATGTTTGAATAGACAGTATCTACAGACTAATTATCTGTAATGCTTCAATAGACAGTATCTACAGACTAAATACCTGCAATGTGGTATATATATATATATATATATATATATATATATATATATATATATATATATATATATATATATATATATATATATATATATATATATATATATATATAATAATAATAATAATAATAATAATAATAATAATAATAATAATAATAATAAAACTTTTTATCTGATCTAAAACAATATATTTTTGATATCTGAGTTTATATTGGACGTGCAGGATTCCAATAGACTTGCTCGGTGATTGTATTATCAGCAAAATAACTGGCCATCACAAAGTAAACCTTGAATGCCAAATTGGGCGGAAATTGAGTACCTTATTTTCGCTGATATGGTATTACAGAATCATACTGTTGAGCCTTGAATATAGTATTTTTGGGTTATGAATGCTCATAATGTACAAAGTGTAAATGTATAAATATACACCATATCAGATCGTATACGTATACGTGTATGAAGTTGTCCCATTACGACACAGATTGTATCATATTTTGAAGTGTTTCGTTCCTGGGAGGTGACCTGTTTAGCCTTTAGATGTAATTATGATAAAATTATACGCGTTGATGTAGTATTACCTGTGATAGATGTCCAGTATGGTATTAATATAATATAATACAATCTGCAAGATTTCTGCACATTCCTGGACTTCATGTATATGTTGGTTGAATCTGTGATGCTGTTAAGCCTAAGCACTCTCTTCGTGGTTTGTTAAGTGGGCATTAAATGGGATACACAGTTAAGAACTCACTCTAGCATTGGTTAAGCAGACCTACTTTTGTAGAATTGAAGGATAAAATAAAGAGCCATATGGAAGTACCTACATTGTTGAGAAAGAAATGGATGTGGTTCGATTTTGCAGTGGACCTTGGACATTTAAGGACATCGTAAGTCTTCTTGTGTTTTGTTGAACTCCCAGGACTAATTAAAAGATTCTGGTAGGTGGAGATCATATTAAAAATCTCAAAATATCAAATTAACTTGTCAATTCTAAGATTTTGATTATGTAAAAGCTTCCATAGTACCTAGAAATTGCCGTATGCTGAAAGGTATTGATCAAAATATTGTTACCAATGTTTGTTTTTGTTTTTGTTTTATCTTTTATAAGGATCGATAAAGGTAAAAAACTTATCTAACACCGGAAAAGTGTAGGAAAAGAGTTAGTTATTTTCATTTTCTTTATCTGCATCAGAGTTATTCACTTTTGCAATGTGGGTTCTTTGGTAATAAGATATTTTGTCAGGGTCATAGGTGGTCCGGAGAGGGATTGAAGAATTAGCCTCATTGTTGCTCAATATCCAAAAAAATAGATTCATGTCATGCAATCTCTTACACTTGAGCAATTTCAGTGAAAGAGGGCTGCCTTACACTCTGGAGCCGAGGATATCTGACGATTAAATTGGCCTAAATTTGGGATATCCTATCTTTTAATTTTTATCTTTAATCTTTTAAGTTTCAGAGTATCTTATTTATATCTCATAACGTGTTTGGCCCTTAAAAGATTTTGAGCCATTTTTCAACGAACTTATAGCCACCATGTTTTTAGTGCTTTCACAGCTTGGCTATCACGAATTATTTTGCTGCATACGTGCGAATGCTTTCGCCACGATGCCATATTTAACTTTTTAATCTCCCATGCTGATCAAAACAAGCATTGTGATATGGAAGTATTTTTGTACGCATATCTATTGGGAGATAAAATTTAAACAATCACAAATTACCAAAACAATGTCCAATTTTGAATGAAGGTCAATTTTTTTAATCATTTTATTTCAATGCTGAGAATGGCAATACCGATCATTTGATTAATTTTGTTATATTATATATCTTGAATGCATGATTTAATATTTTAGTTTGCTTTTACCAAATGAATAACTAAGTTTGTCAGGCATGTGGACATCAGTTTTAGCTCTTCTTTTATGGCCAAACTGAAATTTTCCAAAATTTTATTGCGATTTCATAATAAATATGTAATCTTTTCACCTAATTTTAGTAATAGTTACATTTTGGTCATATCATGTCGTGTATAAATTCAAAAATATCATCAGAATAAATATCATCAGAATAAATATTTAAAACTACACAATGCATATTTTGATTCACAGATATCAAATAAAGTACACTCTAGAATTGAAGTAATTGAAAAAAATAAATGGAACTAATTTTGGTGTCCGACATGACCTGGCAATACATAATTTGCATATTATGTGAACTGATGCATTGTACAAATCTCGCTTGTGTTATGTAACCCATTATTGTCGATCTCTCTCTCTGTATTGTCCCAGGCTACACATATACTTTTCTTTGGAAGTGGTGCCTCAATCTTCCAAAATTGGGTTGGGCTGAGATGAGATACAAGACTAACTAAATCTACACACCACCGTAACCTCATAGATTTAATATTTGACCGGACAAATAGCACGTTTTTTAGATGGGACCAACTGTTTTTAAAATTAATATATCTATAAAATTTGATATATCTCGAATTAAATAAATTAAACTTTTGTGGTTCTTGTAGCAACATGATAAATTACTTTGACAAGTGATACTTTCAGTTTCATTATAAACAGTTTACAATGAATGAATGAACGAATGAATGAATGAATGAATGAATGAAAATTTTATAAATTTGAGAAAGTGCAATTTTAAATTGTTTGCGTCATTTTTCATACGATTCGCATCACTTAAAACAACAAGGCCCTCCTTCGAATTGGTGAAGTTTTTAAAACTTAAATATAATACATACTGCTCATACATGACAACCACAATGCTTAAATACATCTGTATATAGGGATATGTTGGCCACTTACAAGTATTCAGAGGGTTATAAAATATGACAGCAAAGGCCATCATTCTTTGGGGGAGTCGCTGTAGTGTTTTCCAAGCCCTTATAACATGATAACTTCACTGACTGAACCGATAGACATTTCCGATCCCAATGCTTTAATAATGAGGTGGACAACCAGCAAATCAATATATTAGATAGCATCAAAAACAAAATTCTTTTACATAGATGTTCCCATAAATGATGTATATTGATGTGTAGAAATCAATATATATATATATATATATATATATATATATATATATATATATATATATATATATATATATATATATATATATATATATATATATATATTTTGTTCAATGGAGCCATATATTGTTAAATGGTCGGATGTATACACAGTGATTGTGAAAGTATGAATATAAACCAAGTAAAAGTGTGAGGATGCAATTAATAGACAAATATTTCATAATATATAACAGAAGCATTATGTAAGAATGAATGGATGATCCCAATAATGATGGCATTGACAACGTCAGCTATAAGCCAAAGGCCATGTCAAATAACCCAAACAATTAGAGGTTAGGTGAGACAAGTTAATCTGCAGTGGCTTTGACCAGGACCAACTGCTGGGTCTGCGTTCAACCTTGGAGTATAATCGCATTCCAAGATACAACTGATCAATCTCACTCACTAACACTTATGTTATCACATCATACGAATTCATATGGAAACACATGGCTTAAGTGTATCACTTTGAATGGCTTTTATGGTGCTTTCACAACAATGTGTACATCAGTAATGTGCAAGTGAATAAATTCTTCTTTTACAGAAATCGATGCATACAAAATCAGAAGGAAGAAATTACACCATTAATAAGTTTACAACTGACAAAAGTCTAACTTCTTGTTATTTATCTAAAATACGTGTTAGTCTGATGAGTTGACAAATAATCCTAAAATAGACAATCTTCATAGACAAACTAGCTGTAATGTTCCAAGAGACAGTATCTACAGACTAATTACCTGTAATGCTTCAATAGACAGTATCTACAGACTAATTACCTGTAATGCTTCAATAGACAGTATCTACCGACTAATTACCTGTAATGCTTGAATAGACAGTATCTACAGACTAATTACCTGTAATGCTTGAATAGACAGTATCTACCGACTAATTACCTGTAATGCTTGAATATACAGTATCTACAGACTAAATACCTGTAATGCTTGAATAGACAGTATCTACAGATTAATTACCTGTAATGCTTCAATAGACAGTATCTACAAACTAGTTACCTGTAATGCTTCAATAGACAGTATCTACAGACTAATTACCTGTAATGCTTGAATAGACAGTATCTACAGACTAATTACCTGTAATGCTTCAAAAGACAGTATCTACAAACTAGTTACCTGTAATGCTTCAATAAATAGCATCTACAGACTAATTACCTGCAATGATTCAATAGACAGTATCTACAGACTAATTACCTGTAATGCTTCAAAAGACAGTATCTACAGACTAATTACCTGTAATGCTTGAATAGACAGTATCTACAGATTAATTACCTGTAATGCTTCAATAGACAGTATCTACAAACTAGTTACCTGTAATGCTTCAATAAATAGTATCTACAGACTAATTACCTGTAATGCTTCAAAAGACAGTATCTACAGACTAATTACCTGTAATGCTTCGATAGACAGTATCTACAGACTAATTACCTGCAATGATTCAATAGACAGTATCTACAGACTAATTACCGGCAATGATTCAATAGACGGTATCTACAGACTAATTACCTGCAATGATTCAATAGACGGTATCTACAGACTAATTACCTGTAATGCTTCAATAGACAGTATCTACAGACTAATTATCTGTAATGTTTGAATAGACAGTATCTACAGACTAATTATCTGTAATGCTTCAATAGACAGTATCTACAGACTAAATACCTGCAATGTGGTATATATATATATATATATATATATATATATATATATATATATATATATATATATATATATATATATATATATATATATATATATATATATATATATATATATAATAATAATAATAATAATAATAATAATAATAATAATAATAATAATAATAAAACTTATATAGCACTGAATACCAGATAAATCTGTTCATAGCG
This sequence comes from Amphiduros pacificus, assembly GCA_949316495.1. Classification (NCBI taxonomy): domain Eukaryota; kingdom Metazoa; phylum Annelida; class Polychaeta; order Phyllodocida; family Hesionidae; genus Amphiduros; species Amphiduros pacificus. The sequence goes on along the minus strand of OX439001.1, from coordinate 47,277,697 downwards.
CTTCTTTCAAAACATGGGTTTTGAAAAGGTAGGTTTTCAGCTTACTCTTAAAAAGATCAGCCGAGGGACATGTCCTGAGATCAGAAGGGAGGTCATTCCATAGTTTAGGGCCTATTACAGAGAATGCCCTATCGCCTACTGTCCTCAGGCGCGTATGGGGTACACAGAGAAAAGTACCGTTGTTGGAACGTAAGCTCCTCTCTCCTGTTTTTACTTGTAAAAGGTCTTTTATGTAAGATGGCGCCTTACCATTTAGTGCTTTCCACACCATTAAGACAATCTTGAATTCAATCCTGGCATGTATTGGCAGCCAATGCAATTCCTTCAGCTTTTCTGATATATGATCATATTTTCTTTTTCTCCCCACAACTCTGGCTGCTGCATTTTGTATGTATTGTAGTTTTTTGATTTCTGATTTTGGTAGGCCAGCAAGTAGGCCGTTTCCGTAGTCCAGCGTTGAGGTAACGAATGCATGGGTCAAGGTTATGGCTGTTTTTTCGTCTAGACATCGTCTGATGGATGATAAGTTTCTGATATGGTAATATCCTTTCCTGCACATGTTCTTTATTTGGGCTTTCATATCCATTTTTTCATCAAAAATGATGCCCAGGTCCTTTATGGATGAGGATGGCGATATGCGTGAATCACCGACCTTAATAGTGGTGATGGCCCTTGATTGGGTAGTGTTATAACCATCATAGCATACCAGCATCTCGGTTTTGCCATCGTTTATCTTCATTTTGTTAGATAGCAAGAAAGCCCTGACCTCAGTCACACATTTTTCTAACTTTACCTTGTTTATGTCACAGTCTGGTTTTGAGGTGTGATCCACAGGTATGTAAATTTGGGTGTCATCTGCGTAGATGTGGTAGTTCAAATCGTACTTTGCTAGGATATCTGTTAGGGGTGACATATATAGAGTGAAAAGAATTGGTCCTAGTACTGATCCCTGCGGGACCCCAAATTTAATTCGCTTGGTATCTGACCTCATACATCCAATTTTCACACATTGACGTCTATTTTTCAGATATGATTTTATCCAGGAGAGTGCTTGCCCTCTGACTCCATACCTTGATTCCATCCTATTAAACAGTATCTGATGGTCAATAGTATCAAACGCCGCCGATAGGTCAAGTAAGAGTAGTATTACCGTTTTTTTTAGATCAGTGTCCCTTAGAATGTCATTTTGGACCCTTAATAGGGCTGTTTCTGTACTATGAAAGTCTTTATATGCAGATTGGAATTTGTCAGTCAGGCCATTTCTAATGAGATGTGATATTAGTTGATCAGCTACTGCTCTTTCTGTTAGCTTAGAGACATAGCTGAGATTTGAGACAGGTCTGTAATTATTTTCAATCAGTTCCAACCCTAGTTTTTTCAGTAAAGGCTTAATTATTGCAATTTTCATATTTTCCGACATCTCTGAGTCTATTAGTGATTTATCTATGATAGCAGTGATGATTGGTATAAGGTCATCAATCAGTTCATTTAGTAACCATGATGGGATTGGGTCCAATTCACATGATTTGTTTGATGCTTTCCTTATCAATTTCCGAACATCATTCGCAGTCAGAGGTTCGAACCTATCTAGAATAGATTGGTTTCGGATAGGCATGTTTCTAGTGGTGTCATCTGGTGGTGAATAAATATATATATATATATATATATATATATATATATATATATATATATATATATATATACATATATATATATATACATATATATATATATATATATATATATATATATATATATATATATATATATATATATATATATATATATATATATATATAGTGGTAAGGCGCCATCTTACATAAAAGACCTTTTACAAGTAAAAACAGGAGAGAGGAGCTTACGTTACAACAACGGTACTTTTCTCTGTGTACCCCATACGCGCCTGAGGACAGTAGGCGATAGGGCATTCTCTGTAATAGGCCCTAAACTATGGAATGACCTCCCTTCTGATCTCAGGACATGTCCCTCGGCTGATCTTTTTAAGAGTAAGCTGAAAACCTACCTTTTCAAAACCCATGTTTTGAAAGAAGCGCTATGAACAGATTTATCTGGTATTCAGTGCTATATAAGTTTTATTATTATTATTATTATTATTATTATTATTATTATTATTATTATTATTATATATATATATATATATATATATATATATATATATATATATATATATATACTGCAATGAATCACAGATATAAATCTAATTTCCAGCTATATGAAACCAAATGTAGTGCAATTGTAGTGCAATGTAGTGCAATTGATTTTCCCATCTGAAGTTAAGTTTGTTTATTTCAGTCAGCCCCAGTACATATATCAAATATTGTTTATACTGTAGGTTATTTCAAACGCTTCCCAATCTTTACTTTCCAAGTGCTGTGCGAATGATTAATTATCACAGCAGGAGGTTTCATATATATTCGCTATATCTCCTGAGGACCGGCGATATTGGCTTCACCTTATTCTTGGAAAAAACTGCATGCCCTCACACAAATACAGATATGTTTGTGAAATATTTGACATGAATATAACACCATCTGATTCTGCTCTTTTAGGATGGAAATAGTCATTCAAACATTTCTATCACCAATCTTATATTAATTTTCTTTCTGGTCAATGACAGCACGAGGTTTAATTAGTCCTACCTCGTCGCCAAGTATCCAATAGCTGACCTCTTGTCTGACCTCTTGTAATTATCTAAAACACTGAATGCAGTTCTCTTTGAATGGTTATTCAATTATCAGATTTAATAGAATTTCCTATGTAGAATCTGAATTTTCCAAGCGTGTTATTTAAGAAAAATCAGAAACATCTTGCTACCTCTGCATATTTGGTTTTTCTTAGAAAAAAACCCTCCATAAATGAGGTTCAGTGGGCAATTTTGGTGCAGCACTAATATGTTTGGTAGTGATCAAGCCATATTGAAACATGACATTTTGCATTGATATGAACATGAAGATTGTTTTATCTTGACGTATATAATAGCTTCTGTGCTTCTCGTGACCTTGACCTTACCCAAGGCCACAAAAAGTTCAACCTAAATAAATCCTAGGCCTAAATATTACTATGTTACAGTATCTAGTCCTCAGGTTCAAGCATAAATTAAACAAAGTGTGTTGGCAGGCGCTGGGGATACAAAGCGATAAATTCAGCTTGTTCATGTGCATTTAGTTAAAATACACTTAAGAAAATGAGCAGTTGGTTGGTGAGTGTACTTATAAGGAAGGCTTAATAAAATGGCCTCTAGCAGAAAGGTTTTTTTTTAAAGTACCAAATAATTACTATCTATACCTATTTAGTCAAATTGACGAGTTTCCAGAAATTAGATTTGATTGAGATTGTGATTTTATCGTGTTAAAGAAGGCACTAATTTAAAGTTCTCTTGACCTTTCCAATGAAAATATTTGGTTGCCATGGTAACTATAACTATATATTTTTTCGAAAAAATGTTTCACTGGGTACTTACTTTTTTCAACTTGCATGGATCATATGTCATGTAAAACTTTCAGGTTTATAAATACATTGATAGCTTTTGTTGTAAGGGACCTTGGTTTCTTTAGCAACATTGAATTAAAACAGATTTATTCAATGTGTTTAAGAATTATTCAATGAATTATCCAAAAATGTGCAAATTCTTTTTGTAAGGCAAGGTCATTCAGGTCAAGATGATTTTTTCCCATTTTACTTCACAAATATACTTATTGTGAATTATGTTTTGCTGAATCAAGCGAAAGTGACGATTATTTGTGTTATATAGGGTTGCTTGAAGGTATATTTCATAGAAAATAGTCATAAATAGCATTTTGTCTAATTTCAAAGGTCAAGGTCATATATCTAAATATTAAGGTCAAATATAGGTCAATTGAAATATTGCAAGATATCATGGACATTGAAATGAAGCTAATGATGAATCATAATATTTTCAGTTGAAATTTCTTTCGGTTACCATAGCAACAGCGTTTGGTAAATTATCACCTATGACTCACATATGGGATGTTGACAGCCAGCAACTGGTGGTCAAATTTGATTGAATAATTGCAATCTAAATAATATACGAGAGGTAATGTTTGAGGTCATATCTGATATTTATATGAAAGATTGACGTATTCTATTCTATAATAATTCAATTTAAAAACCATTTTCAAATTTGCTGCCATGTCTCCCACCTGATTTTGTTGACAAAAATACATATTAAGTGTAAAACTAAAGATGAAAATGGAAATGGTTGCCATGGAAACAGCTGTATCTTCTGAAAGACCCAACAATTGGGAAAAATGAAACCGAGTTACATAAATCAAGGACTGAGTACTATAAGGGTGTTTGCATTCTGTCAGGTGAACCTCCCAAAAAATTGGGTGCTGGCACCTCGACTATAAAAACGAACAAAATTATGATGCATTTTTTAACATGATATAGTTGACTTAGGAGGTGAAACACTGGGCTAAGGAACTGTCATGGGGGATTGAAAAGAGTGAATATGGCAAAGTGGCAAATGCAATCGCATGGATTGTGTTAGCTTCAAAAAATCATTTGTGATAGCTAAAGCCAAGCATTGAAAACATGGTGACTGTGGGTTGTATGAATATTGCAAAAAAAATCTCTCAAGGGTCTAATTAAAAGTGTACATGAATCATGAATTATAGGAGGCCATCGTTTGTCTTCCGTCTTTACTAATTCATTCCAGGTTTAATGATAAGTTGATTGCTACCATCCTTTTAAAGTCATGACCCAGGGGTCCTTGCGAGAGTGGAGTGAAAGTTCAGTCAAATTGATATGTCACAATTGGAGATGTATTCACACTATTTGCTAGATTGTCAAGATAATCATTGTTAAGTTTAAGATGTGTCCGCTTGTGTCAAAGCAGGGAAGCATCCTAATTACATTTATGGCAAACATATTACATCTGTACTAATAGATATATATTGGAAAACATAAAATGTTAGGCTTCAGTGGCTGCTTTGCGGACATTCCATTTATTAGTTCCGTTGTATTTTCATATAAAGAATGCACTGAGTGAGGCAGAATTACTATGTGATCATGGTTCATTCACGTCACTAACTATCAATTGCTTTTCAAAATGTAGTGAAAATTGAGTTATTATAACAAATTTCAGAGAGAATATTTGTTAAAATCACCCTTTTTATTGAATATATGAAAAATGATACTACTTTGCCTAAATTATTGTTTTAGACCACCTGGCTTTCAATCATCGTGCACTATGAGCTACATGTAAAAGATTTAATGTGAACTGTAATCCAAAAACCCATTTATATAAATATATACACATTTCTAATTCATACGCATTACTAATTTATTCACATATTTCCATTATATTTTGTAATTTTAGCAAAGATGTGTATGCACCATTGCAGCAATGATATTGATTTGTGTTGTGTGACATAAGGCTTGAAGATATTAAGGTCACTGCACGTGTGATGTCCACAACGTGGCTTAATTACTCATCGTTATCAACAATATTGTAGTTATATTACTTCAAATGGCATCTGGGTTTATTGAAAATGTCATATGTTATACAAAATAAACATTTAATGTGTATTGTGTGAATGTTTAAGAATAAATCAATAATTAATAAAGCTGACGTATTCCTCTGTCCCTCCATTTTTAGTGATAATATTTCCAGAAATGTACTAAATTGTATATAGATATTTTGCATTGTCAGAGTAAATGAGGTTTAAACATTTCCTATTGATACAGCATATAACTAGACGTTTCCTATCAAGCAACCCCCATATGGGCCTTATATAGGCTGAATTTTAGAATCTGGCTCCTGGTCAAACCATGCTTGGCCAAAGGGCTCGATTTTGTTATTTCGGCTTCATTTCCAGTGCCTTTTTGCCCCTCTTTCCTCTTTACCTTTGCAAGCAATCTACTCTTTGTCGATCTGACCTGTGTCAAGGTCAAGGTCATCTGAAGGTCACCGTGTGACCCTTTAAGAAGGTAATTTGATATCGAAAGTGGCAATTTTTATCGAGTGATGCCTCATAGTGTCTAAATCTGGTGTTAACTCATTTTCGAAGATCTAGTCCATTAGGACCCTTTTTGCCTGGGGGCTGTCACGCTTCGTATGGTCTCCTCCCCATCAAGCAACCCCCATAAGGGCCTTATATAGGGTGTATTCTAGATTCTGCACCCTGGTCAAACCATGCTTGGCCGAAGGGCTACGATTTTGTTATTTTGGCTTCATTTCCAGTGCCTTTTTGCCTCTCTTTCCTCTTTACCTTTGCGAACAAGCTACTCTTTGTCGATCTGACCTGTGTCAAGGTCAAGGTCGTCTGAAGGTCACCGTGTGACCCTTTAAGAAGGTAATTTGATATCGAAAGTGGCAATTTTTATCGAGTGATGCCTCATAGTGTCTAAATCTGGTGTTAACTCATTTTCGAAAATCTAGTCTTTTTGCCTGGGGGCTGTCATATATATATATATATATATATATATATATATATATATATATATATATATATATATATATATATATATATATATATATTTATTCAGTTTTCATTGCCTGCCTCTCTGTTAATTTACTTCAAGATAGAACATGTGCACATTTAGTATGGCCAGCCACAATTGTGAAGTCAATTACCATAAGAATAAACAATACTGGTGGAAAAACTCACCTCGTGCACGCTATGGACAAAAACACATCATTTGAGAAACCTCCCACACAACTGACCGACATTGTCGTGTCACCAATCACAAGTAACCTACAGCCATTATATCACAACATGACATGCCCAACAGTCCAATTAACCACATAGCAAAATCACATATAAAAAGCTACTTCAGTGAACCTTTTGTTTAATATTTTTGATGTGATATATTTTTGTATATTCTTTTGTCTAATCATATACCACAAAGATTTAAATTCTAGAATATCCCTCCTGGTCAAGCCATGCTTGGCCAAAGGGCTGCAATTTTGTTATTTTGGCTTCATTTCCAGTGCCTTTTTGCCCCTCTTTCCTCTTTACCTTTGCAAGCAAGCTACTCTTTGTCTATCTGACCTGTGTCAAGGTCAAGGTCGTCTGTATTTTTATTGAGTGATGCCTCATAATATATATATATATATATATATATATATATATATATATATATATATATATATATATATATATATATATATATATATATATATATATATATATATATTTATAATATATATTTTCTGTAAAGAAAAAAATCAGAACAATTTGGACTGTGATTTGATTTGTCTTCTCGAGAGTATGATATTCGTCCTGATAGGATAATTAAAACATCGTACACGTTACATCCTTTGTTTTCGTTTTAGTTGATATAATTATATTTTTGATATTTTATTATTTATGTCTTATATTACAGTAGGGTGAAGGCAAGCTTTATATTAATATACACAAAGGCGTCAAATTCACATATTTACTTTTATTTTGTTTTAGAAAAAAAAAACAAATAATGGATTTATTTGTGTTTGATTTATTTGGATTTATCATAATCGTTTACTGAAACTTTGAAATTTGATATTTAAAGAATGTTTGACATGACGTAGTGAGTTCAAGGAAAAACTGAAGTTTACTTGATTTCACATTTTCCTAACATTTCAATAACCTGAAATAGCATGACATGAATAGATTATACGAAGCAAGAAAAAGGTGTACATTACAATAATATATTAGAAAAAAAATATCTCATTAGATTAAAATATTCGTGTATATATTAATATCAAATATATTAATGAAATGAAAACACAGATGAGTAAAAATAGGCGGTTTGTGCTCTTTTTAGTGTAGGTTAGAGTTGTTAAACCGGGGTTAGAGGGAACTGGAGCTGCCACCGGGTCACTCTCAGCCATGAGAGCCTGCGGGCGTGAGCAAACTCGTCAGGTGTCACCTCAAGGTTCTCGCCAACCTTAATCACGAGCGTGAAGTTCTTTTGATAATTGATATTTGACGTTTTTTTCAAAAGGTGTCAACAAGTATGTATCAGTGTACCCTTTTGGGACATGGTGAAAAAAGTTATGCAAAAGGATATATATCCTGTCAAAAACGGATATATCCCTTTTCCTGTGACAAATGAGTTTTTCAGTACGATTAATGGCCTTTTCAACCTTGTAGCACAGTCTGAATCATTTATTATCAATATAAAAATGGAATATAACTGTATACACCTTGGAGGGCTTATGAACGTTTAATGATTGAAGTCCATGGTAGCCAAATATATGAGCATATGAGTGAATTTAGCCTACAAATAGTGGATTTTAGCAAGAGCCTGGACATAAAACACAGGATCGGCATGTCAGGGAGGCACGTCAGATATGCCGACATACACCTTGACAATCTAATATCTACACTGGATGCTACAGCAATAGTGTCCCCTCTGCCGACCATGCGACCACTACACCCCATCCAAGTATCCGTTTCTCTAGTCTGTGCCGTTCCAGACCAAGGTTTGGCCCTGTGTAGCAAATTTTGCAAAGAAGCATTAGAGATCGGCAACTAGCATGTGAACTTTATGAAAATGCTAAACATGGGGTTCAGATAGGGTACGATCATAGTAAACTCCTCAACATCATAAGCAAGAATTGGTCGCCATCCCTCAAGAGGAAGTTAAAAAATTCATTTACTCAAACATTAAAAATAACAGGGAGGACCTCCCCCGGGGCTATCGGGCAAAATGTGACTTTTCTCCCGCTTTTCAGTCCGTTTATATGCACCCGAACGACCAACCTCTATTTGGTTTCACCTGGGAACAGGAATATACTATTACATGGTGTCATATATTGGGGATAAACCCAGCTAAATGTGACTGGAAACATGAGAAGACTCCATGCTGTGATTGACCTACTTTTATTCTATTGTTCTAATCTCTAATACAGGAGAGTTCCACATTGTGCTGCAGCTGAGCTGCTCTTGTGGTATTAGGTATTACACCTTTCCTCTCTGATGAAAAAAATTAAAATACAATTTAACATTTTTTTTTTTTTTTTCATGCTTTCAATAATACCAGTCTCTTATAAGGTATTTTCAATATTAACAGTCTTAGATGTTCTCAAGTCAATCCACTATGTAAATAATTTACTGTCTCTTGTACTTGAGTGAATTTCAGTATTTTACCATAGAACAAGAACTATAACATGATAACTATAAACTATCATAATTACTGAACTCAACTTGAAACACTATTTTGCCAAAACTGCAAACCTAGGGTAGACTGCCCAGTAATGCCACATTAATCACGGGTGTTATTCTTACCCAAGTGATCGATGTAATTTTGAAATTATGAAAATCGAACATTGTCTTTCTGATTATACAGTCACACATCAATGATAACTTTTGGCTTTCTGTCTCTCATTGGGTATCTTCTCTCTGTAGCATGTGGTACATTTGCAGACTTAACAGGTGATTCGTCTGCCTGATCCAGCTTCATTGGTGTTTTCATTTTTGGTGTCTTGTCTGTCTGAGCCAACTTTTTTGGTGTTTCCATAGGCTCTGATGCCTGCAGAGGTGCAGTAGGCGGCATAACACTCCCACCTTGGGCACCTAACTTAGGACTAGACACTGGAACCAATGGCACCGTCACCTTGGCACCATCATCAGGCAACTCCTGGTAATCCACTGACTTGGGTACTTCCACATACAGATCTGGTGCATCCAGCATGTGATCTACATGGACATGTTTCAGCTTCCTGTCCACTGAGACCAGATATGTACGAGGACCCAGAACCTTTACCACAGTTCCTGGAAGCCATTTCTCTGCTCGGCCTCTCATTTGCCTGACTCGGACTTTGTCATTCTTCTGGAATACTCTCTCTGGAGCTTTGTCATGATGTTTCTTCTGTTGCTCCAGCTTCTCCTCTACAGCCTGAGCTAGATTTGGTTTCACTAGGCTCAGTTTGGTACGTACGATACGTTTCAGGAACAGCTCCGCTGGTGTCCTACCAGTGGTACTCTGTGGCGTAGTACGATACCGGAATAAGAAATTGGCTAATCTGTGTTTCACTGTTAGCCCTTTGTGCTGATCACCAAACACATGTTTCTCCAATGCCCGTTTCAGTATTTGGACTGATCTCTCTGCAGCTCCATTTGATTGTGGGTGGTATGGTGGAACAAGTGTTTGTTTGATACCATTCTTTTTCAGGAACTCTTTGAACTTTTCAGCAATGAACTGCGGCCCATTGTCTGACACAACCTCTTCCATTAATCCATATGATGCTATAAGCATCCTCAGTTCCTGAATTGTGTGCTCCGCATCAGTGTTTTTCATTTGCAATACCTCAATCCATTTGGAGTGTGCATCTATCACTAATAGGAAAGTCTTGCCCTCTTTCAGGAAGAAGTCCAGGTGAATTCTACTCCATGGCCGCTTTGGCCATTTCCATGGATAGAGTGGTGCTGATGGAGCTTGGTTGCGGACTGACTGGCATGCACTGCATGCTCTCACAGTGTTCTCAATGTCTCTGTCTAAGTTTGGCCACCACACATAGCTCCTTGCTATTGCCTTCATGGTACACATACCCGGATGCTCCCAGTGTAGATCTTCCAGTAATCTCTCCTGGAACAGCTCCGGAACCACAACACGGTTACCCCAGAGAATACAACCTTGCTCAGAAGACAACTCATTCTGCCTCCTGAAGTATGGTGTTAGCTTCTCATCAGAGTTGTTTTCTGGCCATCCAGACAGAGTGAAGTCCAGCACACGGCTCAGCATTGGATCTTTGCGTGTAGCTTCTTCAATCAGTTTGGCTGTTATTGGCAGCTCATCCGCTGTGCTACATTCCATTATGTACTTATTTCCAATTGTAGACTCCTCATGTGGCAGTCTCGATAGTCCATCCGCATTTGCATGATCTTCTGATTTTCTATACTCAATCTCATAGTCATATGCTGCCAGAGTAAGTGCCCATCGTTGCATTCTCGCAGCAGCTATGCTGGGAATACCTGACTTTGGACCAAGGATACTCAGGAGCGGCTTGTGATCTGTTACTAACTTGAACTTCCGGCCATATAGATACATGTAAAACTTCTTGACACCAAAGACAATAGCCAGTGCCTCCTTGCTGATCTGTGCATAATTCTGCTCAGCTTTGGTCAATGTTCTTGATGCATATGCTATTGGCCTTTCACTTCCATCATCCATAATATGGCTGATCACTGCTCCGACTCCATATGGACTTGCATCACAATCCAGCTTGATCTTGCGATTCACATCATAGTGAGTGAGTACCTTGTCACTTGTGAGCTGCTTCTTGCACAAATCAAATGCCTTTTGGCACTCCTTTGACCACACATATTGCACTTCTTTCTGACGCAGCTTGTTGAGTGGAGCCAATATTGTGGACAGGTTTCTGATGAATGCTCCGTAGTAGTTCACCAACCCAATGAACGATTCCAGCTCTTTGAGATCCTTTGGAGCCCTTGCCTCCTTTATGGCTGTGACTTTCTCCTCTGTTGGACGGAGCCCATCCTTGTCTACCTGATGGCCCAGGTATATGACACTTGGTTGCATGAACTTACATTTGGGCTTCTTTGCTTTGACCCCATGGTCATCCAGTACTGTAAGCACCTTATCCAGTCTCTGCAAGTCTTGTGTATTACTGTCATCCTCCTCTGTTCCTTTTACTAGAACATCATCTTGGGAGGAGACTACACCATCCAGGCCCTGGAGCATCTGATCCATTACTGACTGGAATATTTGACTTGCTCCCTTGACTCCGTAGGCGAGCCTCTGGAACTGGTACAATCCACGGTGAGTATTAATCACCAAGTACTTTTTACTATCCTCATCCAACTCCAACTGTGCATAAGCATGAGCTAGATCAATCTTGGAGAAGTTCTTTCCTCCAGCCAGGGTAGCAAACAAGTCTTGAGCACTGGGTAACTTGTATTCTTCCATGTTTAATACTGCATTCACGGCCTTGAAGTCACCACAGAGTCTCACATCACCGTCTGCCTTTGGCACTGTAACCATAGGCGCTGCCCAATCAGAATGCTTTATTTTCTTGAGAATGTTGTTTTTCTCTAACCGATCCAGCTCCTTGTCCACTGCTGGTATCATGGCATATGGTACATTGTAAGGCTTTAAATACACTGGTTGAGCATCATCTGGTACATTTAGGTGAGCTTTGAACCCTTTAATGGCACCATATCCATCACTGTCAAACATTCTCTTGTGTTTCTCCAGAATATCACTTAGCTTCTCAGCTTTGGGATTGGCAGTGCTGGAAAATATATTCTTCCAGTTCAACTTCAATTTCTCCAGCCAAGATATTCCGAGGAGTGGTGGTTTCCCTTGGCCTGATGTGACTATCAGTGGTAGCTCACACTTTTGGTTCTCATAACCAACACTCACATCAATCTTACCAGCCACCGGTATTTTCTCATTGTTGTATGCTTTCAGCACTACATTCGCTGGCTTCAGTGGCATGTGTCTAAAATGCTTCTTGTACGTATCCTCCGATATGAGGGAAACATCAGCTGCTGTGTCTAACTGCATCATGATCTCCACATTTTCAATTGTCACTGGAACTGTTAGTGCGCCGTTGTTAGTTCCGACACTGTGAATGTGGAAAATGTCAAGAGGATCGTCGCTGTCATCATCCTGGACAGCTTCTGCAGCGTATACTTTGCCCTTTTTCTTGTTTCTACACACTTTAGAAATGTGCCCAATTTTGGAGCATGCAAAGCACTTTTCATCTTTGTAGTAGCATTTGTGTGGAGAGTGGTCGCCCAAACATCTCCAACATGGCTTGTCACGCTTTTCCTTGTCACGCTTCTGATCATTGGACTTGGAATATTTACTCTGAGGCTGCGTCTGCGGCTGCTTTTTCTGCACTTTGTTCACTGACTTCTCACTATTCTTGGCCATGTCTTTCTCAACCATCTCCATGGTACATGCAACCTGAACAGCATGCTCAAATGTCAACTCACTGGCCTTTATGTTACCAAACTTCTTCACAGTCTGTGCATTTGCCTCATTCAGCCCTGTGCAGAATCTATCTCTGAGTGCTCTCTCTAGGAATGTTCCAAACTCACAATGTATGCTGAGGTTTCTGAGAGCTCTAGCATATTCAGAGACTGATTCATCACTTTTCTGCAATCTACGCCAGTATGTGGTGGTTTGTGACATCACTAGAGGTGTGGGGTTAAAATGTGTTTTCAGCACATTTACAATCTGATCTAGGGTCTTATCTTTGGGTTTCTGTGGACTGATAAGATCAGATAACACCCTCCATGTGGTTACCCCAACTTCATTCATGAAGAGAGCCTTTCTGTGTTCTGCATCTGCATCCCTATTGGCATCATCATCCCTATTTGGAACTTTATTGGCAGTGCAAAACATCTCAAATCTATCCACATACTGTTCCACAGTTTCTTTTGTGTGATCATAAGGGCCCACATGGCCTCTATACTTGGGGGAAGCCATTTTGTGCAAACTTGACCTTGTGGTAGATTTCCCAAACTTCCTGGAAAATGTCACTCTTTTTGGCTAAATACCTGTTTCAGAGTCCTACTCACAGTGTCACAACACTTTCCCCTCACCAATCCTGGTGCAGATCACTCCATTTCCTCGTCGCCACTGTCATATATTGGGGATAAACCCAGCTAAATGTGACTGGAAACATGAGAAGACTCCATGCTGTGATTGACCTACTTTTATTCTATTGTTCTAATCTCTAATACAGGAGAGTTCCACATTGTGCTGCAGCTGAGCTGCTCTTGTGGTATTAGATATTACACATGGCTGTCCTACCTTTCGGGCTCAAATCGGCCCCAATACTTTTTAATAAATTTGCTGACGGCTTGGACGTTATATATAAGGAGAGGGGGGGGCATCCCCCACCACAACCCATTATCTGGATGATGTCATAACATTTGGGAATTCCCCCCAGGCCTGCTAGCAAAAACGCTGGCTTCACTATACAACCATCCAAAACGGTGCAACCTACACAGCTGATTGAATTCCTCGGCATCCAGATTGACATAATAAACAGAACTCTAGCCATCTGGCCGGACCGATTAATAGAAATACAGACACTCACCCGGGAATGGCTGAAAAAATCTCATTGCACTAAACGGGAACTCTTGTCCCTAATCGGGAAACTGATGTTCTGCGCCAAGGTAGTCAGCCATGGTGAAGATCTTTTACTCAATATTGAAGGAATTAGAGAGATAAAGTTACACATATGCATGGTTTGTAAAATTAATCCTTACTGAGCATAAAGCACAATTACAAATCACACTCACAGCACACCAACCACATGGTTTGTCAATTATCATAAACTCAAACACATGATAATTCATTTATACCTGACAGTTACATATAGTGAATACATGCTGGTAGATTAACAATCTGATAAAATTGTGACATGGGTAGCATCTGAATATTCGATATGGTAAGCCCATAAATAACTCCTAAACAGTTGGGTGGGAAGGGGAGAGAAATAAAAATGTTTGAAATATATAAAGTCAGATGGTTCGTCACTGACCAGTGGTGACACCTGGTTTGTAAACTGGTCAGAGGAATGGTGAACTAACCCTGGCTGGATTGTTAAACTGTCCCCTCTAACAAATCACTTCAACCTCTGCTCATAAATGTTCTTGACATATCTTCAAACTATGTCTAATCTCCCGATAGTGTCACAAACATTGGAGGGTGCAACACCTTTGGAAATCTAAACTGGTTTTTAAAAAAATGGTATGCTTGGTGGAGATAATTTTATTTAAAGGTTTAGCTGTTGTCTTAAAATATATTATTTGAAGATATGTTTATTAAAAATGTAAAATATCAAGTTGGTTTGAATAAAATTCACTCTTGTTACTGTTCAATGGACAATATCTGGGATAAGATTCTGGAACTATATAAGTGTAAGGAGAAAATATACATTTGATGTGCCAACATTAACAGAATATATCATTGTAGTAAAAGACAGTCAAGGCAAAACAGAAATTCTATTGTAACAATACAAGACTGTAAATATTTCCTCACAATGGTGAACCTGCTTCTCCATAAATATAGCCAATTACTATTAATGCTGCTAGTCCGAAAACACTGTTCTCAAACCCCGACTGCAAAAAAAAAACACTGATATAGATCAAATGCCTATACCAGCTTTGAAAGAATGTTGACAGGAAAGAGCTCCAATCCTCCAAAATATTACAAACCACTTGACAAAGGAGATGAACCAAAAGAGATGAGGGGGAAATATTGACTCATTGCTGACTTTAATAAAGTCTTTTGATCTCATTCAAAGTGTGGAAATCCCCGAGTCCTAAATACTTGCCTTGCTCACAAAAATATCATCAAATCTGAATTACCCAATATTAGGTCATAAACTGTAACGTGGTGGCTAGACCATATACTGACCAATCAGTACAAGTGCCAGTACAAAACAAATCGATTTATATTCTTTCACCAATAAGTTGACAGAATACTGATGGCCTGCGCTCGATTCTGTGCGCACATTTATAGCTTTGGTGGCAGGGACTGATACTATAGAGAAGTCCTGCTATGGAGTGTAGGGCAATGACTGCAGAGGTAGTAATTGAATACTACCTCTGTAGTACAGAGTATAATTAAAGATATAATACAAGAATTGGTTGTTATATACTGCTTTGCAATCTATTTGGAAACTTCCCAATGGATAATTCTGAGGTTAGAAATAAGTTGATCAATAGGTGGCACCAGCAGATCATAATGAAACTTGTTGTCCACTGACAACGGAGTGGTCAAGAAACCAAATCATGGTGGTTGCATTTGCTGTGAAGAAGCAGTTAAAGCATTCATGAAATCACTGAGGTTCTAGGCAATTAGCAGTATGCTTAAATGAAATGTGGTCACGAAACTGTGATACAAAAAACCTGTCTGACTAAAATCAACCAAGATACACTGACCATGGTTATTGTGTTTTGCTGAAAGTGCTCATGTACTCTTTTGACCACCGGGTGGTCACATGCATAGAAGCATGTTACCTCTATTGTGGTCTGTAAGGGTTAGGCCTGAACCAATGGACAAACAGTTATGGACAAATAACTCCATTGTCATAATCTGAAGGTGCCCCATATTTAGAAAAGCTTTACAAAGCAGGTGTTTGCACTAGATCACAGGTCAGCTACACAAAGTTTGTTGACAAGGTGTCCAATGGATGATTTGGATTTGAGCAGAAGACTCAGCTACTTTCAAATGTATGTATGGGAAATATGATGGGTAATAGCATTGGATCACACACTTTAGGCTATAAACATTTAAATTATGCAAGGAAAAAGTGCTTGAAAACCTCATTTCACGAAGGTTGTAGTGGTTGAATATTCATTCGAAAAAAAATCAAATAAAACAAATATATGTTTATAATGTCAGATGAATTACAAATAATTCAATCAATTAGTTTGGAAGACCCACCAGTTTCACTCCTAAAAGAAATTACGATATTAAGAGGTGCTATTGTATGGACTCGTATGTGAGCATTTATGCATGCCTTCCCTCCCACCAAAAAGATTCAGCAGCTCCTAGCATTATAGCCTCTAATGACAACGTCTAGTGAAATCACAACTTCAAAGGGAAAAACACAACTTCAAGGGGGGAAATCATTCATAAAACATGGGTGGCAAGAATATGAAAAGATTTGGTTGTTTGGGGTTTTATCTCACTTTCCCTTGCCATGACAACCCACCTGGTCACAGATTTACAAGGGCAACGGGTTAGCCATTCAGGCACGAGCCTTGGCTTATATGATAAATTGTATTATGAATTCAATGCTGACACGATCAGGAATCCAACCCTCAACCCGTTATGAAATTCATTAAAGGGAGATATGGATTAAGTGAAAATCAATAGCAGGTCAATCTGTAAATAATTTAGAAAGGAATTCGTAGATATCTATTAACGACATAGAAAAATCTAAAACAAATTCAAAATCAGAAATCAAATGGTTTAAAGAATATTGTAGATAATCAAACTTTGTGCGAGCATATATCCTGTCCACCAGAAGAAATTCATTGGAAATAAAATTAATTTAAAAAGATAAATATTCATGACATGATTTTAATAATTCATGTGTGATAAATATTAATATTTGTGCCCACTCCATTTGCAGAACAATGTTATTTCAAATTAAGGCAGATTATTTATAAAAATCCATAGGGGTTTGCATTTTTATTTTGGCAAATTAGTTCAGATAATTCATATGATCAATAAAAATGTTGTGATGACAATAAGACCTGTGGGTCCATAATGGAACCTGAATTCTCATCTGGTGTATTTGGTGTGCCATCTAGTTTCATAATTATGCTTATCACCATAAACTCTGCATGGTAAGGTACAGACGGAGTGAGATGCCGGAATTTACAAGGGCGTTTCGTGTTTTTCCTTGAAGCCAAAATACCTGGCAAAAAGAGGAATGTATTGCACTGGATATTTCATACATGCTCAAAGTTGGCCTCATGATCAACTTACTCAAAGTTTAAAACCCATGACAAAATCAAACTTATTCACACCTATATGATCTTTAAAAAATTATTTTCCCTTAGGAAGTCGTTATTATTCACATTTTCTCAAACAACAAAAAAAATAATTAAATTCTGTATGCAAAAAAAGTAATTGAATTCTTTTGACGTGCATTTTGCTCAATTAGATCACAATATAAATTTTCATTTTTTTTCGGTAATAAGTCATTACAATTATTTTATATTCCTCTACATTTGCAATATACAGATCTATTTATATTTTGGAAGTGTATATCACTCATCCAGAATCCCAATATGAAGATTTCACCTTCAGCATGAAAATAGTTCTTTTCCCAACAGGGATTCGAACCCTGGACCTTTAGCATAGAAGATAGACATCTTAACCACTGAGCCATGCATCACCCCAGCATTTTAAAAACTATACCTAAAGACATAGTCAAAATGGACTTGAAATCCACTGTTTCCAGAAACATAACGCACTGCCCATCCAATTTAACTTACGACTCCAGTAGAACTCGACTTCCGGCAACTAACAATCAAACAATTATGTACCGTTTAAATCATAAGCTGTCAGCCTTGTTTGAAAATATTTCTTTGATCTCAGCATCTTGATCTCAGCATCGTTTCGCCATTGTTTACGAGCTTCGCAAAGACGTGAAAGTGGGTCAGTTCGAAAGTGGGTCATGTCGCAAAGACGTGAAAGTGGGTCAGTTTATTCACGGGAGTGACAGCAACAATCTGGAAACTCCACAACGCAGTGATGCTAATTTTTTTTTTCTTCAGCTGTATGACACTTTAAAACTCACATGAGTAATGAAATTGTACCACTAGTCATAAATGTAACATTTAGAATTTTTTGGGGGAAATTATTTACCAATCATGGGTCATTTTCAAGATGGCCGACTCACGACCTGTAAAAATGACCCAAAATGCGTGTACATTTTTTTCCTCAGTTTTTGCGCAATGTAAACTGACAAGGGTTGCCAAATTGCACCACTACACATAAAAAGAAAATTTAGAACAATATTTTTCATGAAATATTGACCCATTATGGGTCATTTTACATAATGGTTACTTTCAATGGCAGGGTAACTTTAACATAAAAGAGAAACAGTCCGTTTTGTAATGTTTACTTTTTTCTTTAATGGACAACATGTTTAAATTAGACAACTTGATTGAACTATATTAACTTTCTTGTGTATTGCCATTGGGTCATTATGGGCCATTTAGGAACATACAATTGTCTTACCATTATCTTACAATAAGTAATACAAAAGCATTGTACAGAGTCATGATTTTATATACATGCTTCTGATATACCATAAACATAAAATCATCATTGAAGAAAAGCAAGGTTGTCAGTAATGATCATGCGTGTATATAAAACAGTTATAGAAATTGCCAATTGTGTTGGGAACATGCAACAATAAAACAATGGGCACTGATTATCTCAAATCATTTCAATGAATCATTTTACAGTCAATATGATTTTAATGTAGTGATTCATTTTAGTACAATATCAAATTGTCCAGAGCTACACAGTTCTATGATGTTTGGCTGCCACACAGCCCTTTGCAGTAGCAAAGTGGTGTGCATTTCAGCTGAACCTTATGGCACTTGCAATTCCTCAGGCATCCTTTCTTGCAACCACACTTCGTGAGTTCTAAGCAGGCAGCTGAGGCCTGCGGCAAAACTGACCATAGCGGCATCCATGTATGTTTGTCGTTTTCAATTTCTAGTTTCCACCCCATTCACTTGCACTTGGGATCTCTGGCAGTGTCTCCAGGGCTTGACCCCATATGTGGCCTGCCTGGAGCACAGCCCTGCGTACATGCTGGAGACATGCTCCTGAGGTGAAGGGAATGCTGAACATGTCTTTTCCTTTCCTGGTGAACATGTCAATCCGGGCATCTGTGAGGGAAGCCTCTGTACTGCCAATGTCATACATGACTATGACAAACCTCTCAAGGTTTGTGATTGTTTGGGGGTCTAATGTGTCCACAGGGGATGAGAGAGACTTGAAGTCATCTGTGATTTCTGGAAATACATTCCAAGTGTCCCAGGCAGTAACTTTTCCCTTTCCGTGGATACTTGAAGTTGTGTCGCATCCTGTGAAGGCATGGAAGAACAGAATTCCAGTAGCCTTGTCCTCCCCAAGTGCATTGTACAGATCATGGATGGGGAAATACCGCAAACTTGAACCTTTTCCATATGAAACCCACAGTTCCAGAATGTTGAGTCTCTTGAACACAGATACGGCCAGAACTATAAGATCTGTGTCTGATCCTTTGATCAGTATTTTCTGGGAGCCATTCTGTGCTGCATCTAATGCATGGACAAACATTCGAGTATCAGCCTCCTCATGACTGCATGGTGCCAGAGATTCAATGTCTTCTGCCACTCCATTTGTGATCACACTGTCCTCTAGTGTACTATACACTTGTTTGCCATCCACATGGGGGATGTCCTTGATGCACTTTGACAGGTACTGATACAGCTCAGATTTGTTCTCACTGACTTTGAGAAAATCTGACATTTTGGGTAATGGTCCATTTGGTGTGACTTTTTGTCTCCTGCCAGTTCCACGATTTTCCCTTGTTGATTGTTTCAGGCTGTTTGCAATATTTTTTCTATGTAGGGAACAAAGACCTTCTGGGCATATTCTTGGAAGGTCTTGGACTCTCCAGTATTAAGCATATGCACAACTGCAGCCCCATCGATCACTACACAATCAATAGGGGAGAATTATCCAATGTACATTGTATAATTGATAAATGTGTAAGAGTGACACAATTGAATTATGTAATTTTATGAGTTATGTTCCAGTACTTGCAGAAGGCCATCTAAACTGGGTTATCAATGATAATCATTCATGTGTACCTTTCTTAATCAACTTTCAGTTGATCAATGGCTTCTAATGTAACCCTAAAATAGTTTACGCACCTGTAGTAATATACATGGTGATGATTGACAATATGCTGGTTCTTGCAAACTGTGATCAGTGAAACAAGTTCAGATTTGCAGCTGTGATGTCACAAGTAACCTACTTTAGTAAAGTAGGTCAAGGTGTGCCCCATGGCAGCATGTCATCTGTGGCCCTATTATTGATTTTGATATATTAGATCTAGATGAGATTGGTACATATCATAAATATATTTGTATAAATAAGGTATTCAATAGAAGATTACCATTTGTTGTTGGGTAGTATAAGATATCAAAAGTTGATATTTTTATATCCTGTATTCTTCCTTATTAGCGCCACGGGACGCTTAGCTAATTGACATATATTGCAATAAATACAATCTACTTGTTCCCCAGAGCATGTCAGTTTTAAAAGTTTGTTTCTATCATTTTTGGTTGTCAAGATATAAGCAATTGAAGATTTCTTTCTTGCTAATTATAATAACTCGTATTTGAAGGGAAACTTAAAGTTGTGATATCTCAGCAACTAAAAATGATAGAGACAAACTTAAAAAACTGGCATATTCAGCATACCCACCTCTTCAATATGGGAGGGGCGCAAATTAGGGCAGGGGCATTTATCAGGAAGAATACACTAATATAAATAAGGTATATGGCAACAAGAAAATGTAAAAATATGGGAAAATCATTTTGAGTCATTTAGATAGATTATGAGTCGGCGGCCATCTTGAAAATGACCCATTATTGGTCAATAATTTCCAAAATATTGTTCTAAATGTTACATTCATGACTAGTGGTACAATTTCATTACTCATGTGAGTTTTAAGTGTCATACAACTGAAGAAACAATTTTTACATCAATTTTAGGTCATTTTAAGAGGTCGTGAGGCAGCCATCTTGAAAAAGACCTTAAACGGGACCGCTCAACGTGGCTCTCGCTTGATATCTTATTTGTAACCCCTAAGCTACTCCTGTGCCAAATTTCACGCTTTTAACACGAAGTGCACGATTGGGCTACTTTTCGGCTAATATCAAGCTTCCATAATCTTATAGCAAGACACAAATAAGTCAGGTGACTACTTTTAAGTACCAGAAAATCAACTTTTTAATTTGTCACCTCATATCTGTCACGAGAATATCACACTAGGTGTGTGGTTTGGAATCTCTTAATGCGTGAATGGGGTGACACTGAAACGGTCATATTGCTCCGACCAGCCCCAGCCAGAAGAAAACAAGGAGGACCAAATGTCGTTTCTCTTAAACTACCTAGGTCCCATACTGTTCACCATTTATATGACACCCCTATCTGATATCTTAGCCAAATATGGTCTGAGCTATTATATTTATGCTGATGACACCCAGATCTACATCCCTGTAGATCACACTTCCCCCCATCAAGCTGATATAAGCAGACACAAACTGGAGGAATGTGTCGACGAGGTCAGAAACTTCCTTATAGACCTATCAAACAAGATGAAGATCAATGATGGAAAGACAGAAATGCTTATATGTACTGACAGATACAATACTGTCACCAGTGGCAGTAACCCGGACACAATAAGGGTTAGGTGCACTAACATTGCTCCTAGTGAGTCAGTAGTGGATATGAAGGCCCAGATTAGGAAAATGTGTAAGAAAGTCTACTACCACATTAGGAACCTGTCTGTCATTAGACATTGTCTAGACGAGAAAACAGCTATAACACTTACCCATGCCTTTGTTACATCTACCCTGGACTATGGTAATGGCCTTCTTGCTGGTCTCCCAAAATCAGACACCATGAAGCTACAATACCTCCAAAACTCTGTAGCACGTGTCGTAGGAAAACGACCTATGCCTACCCACACAGCCCACTGCTGTTTACCCAGCCACATGACCTACCCAGCCACATGACCTACCCAACAGAGCCTACCACAGACGACCTATGCCTACCCACACAGCCCACTGCTGTTTACCCAGCCACATGACCTACCCAACAGAGCCTACCGCAGACGACCTATGCCTACCCACAAGACCCACTGCTGTTTACCCAGCCACATGACCTACCCAGCCACATGACCTACCCAACAGAGCCTACCACAGACGACCTATGCCTACCCACACAGCCCACTGCTGTTTACCCAGCCACATGACCTACCCAGCCACATGACCTACCCAACAGAGCCTACCACAGACGACCTATGCCTACTCACACAGCCCACTCCTGTTTACCCAGCCACATGACCAACCCAACAGAGCATATCACAGACGACCTATGCCTACCCACACAGCCCACTGCTGTTTACCCAGCCACATGACCTACCCAGCCACATGACCTACCCAACAGAGCCTACCACAGACGACCTATGCCTACTCACACAGCCCACTCCTGTTTACCCAGCCACATGACCAACCCAACAGAGCATATCACAGACGACCTATGCCTACCCACACAGCCCACTGCTGTTTACCCAGCCACATGACCTACCCAGCCACATGACCTACCCAACAGAGCCTACCGCAGACGACCTATGCCTACCCACAAGACCCACTGCTGTTTACCCAGCCACATGACCTACCCAGCCACATGACCTACCCAACAGAGCCTACCACAGACGACCTATGCCTACCCACACAGCCCACTGCTGTTTACCCAGCCACATGACCTACCCAGCCACATGACCTACCCAACAGAGCCTACCACAGACGACCTATGCCTACCCACACAGCCCACTGCTGTTTACCCAGCCACATGACCTACCCAGCCACATGACCTACCCAACAGAGCCTACCACAGACGACCTATGCCTACTCACACAGCCCACTCCTGTTTACCCAGCCACATGACCAACCCAACAGAGCATATCACAGACGACCTATGCCTACCCACACAGCCCACTGCTGTTTACCCAGCCACATGACCTACCCAGCCACATGACCTACCCAACAGAGCCTACCACAGACGACCTATGCCTACTCACACAGCCCACTCCTGTTTACCCAGCCACATGACCAACCCAACAGAGCATATCACAGACGACCTATGCCTACCCACACAGCCCACTGCTGTTTACCCAGCCACATGACCTACCCAGCCACATGACCTACCCAACAGAGCCTACCACAGACGACCTATGCCTACTCACACAGCCCACTCCTGTTTACCCAGCCACATGACCAACCCAACAGAGCATATCACAGACGACCTATGCCTACCCACACAGCCCACTGCTGTTTACCCAGCCACATGACCTACCCAGCCACATGACCTACCCAACAGAGCCTACCGCAGACGACTCCAGCTCACACACACTTCCCATGAGTGTCAAAGGGTGATGACCTGTCTGTGTTGGGCGATAGGACCTATGGGCGAGGACCTGTGTGGGGTGATAGGAACTATGGGTGAGGACCTGCCTGTGTGGGGTGATAGGGCCTATGGGTGAGGACTTGTCCGTGTGGGGTGATAGGTCCTATGGGTGAGGACTTGTCCGTGTGGGGTGATATGACCTATGGGTGAGGACCTGTCTGTGTGGGGTGATAGGTTCTATGGGTGAGGACTTGTCCGTGTGGGGTGATAGGGCTCTCAGTATGTATTTCCGATTTAGATATACTTTGGAAATGTCTTTCTTTCCAATAGAAGCTTTATTGAATTACTCAACACCACAGACCTGTGTATATGTACATTTATTAACTTCATATTTATCACAATTAGAACATTAACCCATTGAAATGCAAATATGTGAACATTCTCCCCCAAAAAATATAATATACATGAAATATGCATAAAACATGTATAAAAATAATCTTTTTAAACCAATATGTTCAACGCATGCTTGTACAAAGAAATGTACAAACGATATACATGGAATGTATATTTCAAACTCTCTTTTTAATACGATATCATAATCACTGCTGCAGTATCAGATACATTTTTGGTGTGAATAAACAGTATTCTGTTTGTATAAAAAGAAAGAATTATAACATACAATATATTTTATTTTATTCTAAATAAAAATTAGATTTTAATTGTTTACTTTTTATTTGTTTTATTAAATATTTTTAATAGTTTTAAGGAATAACAATACTGAAAAAGTTTAAAATAAGGCTTTTCAGGATTACGAAGCCCACTAACATAATTAGAAATATCACATAATATATCCACACTACGGTGTGTGCGGTGTATCACATCAAAATAATTATTTGTTATAGATTTCTCTTTAAAGTGAATAAAATACTGATTGTAAAATACATACTTTTTTGTAAATATATAATTTCTTACAATGACTAAAGGTTGCATCCATTTTCTTGGACAATCACAGATTTGTTTATTTTCCTGCCATGAAATGCCAGGAATAATGGCTTTTAGTGCAGGATATAAAGCATGACAAAGACATGCAACAATAAAATAAAGAAATCATCCTCTCAAAAGCATCTACATACGCTTTCAAAAACTAAGATACTAATCATATTCATTTTTGAGAAAGGATTTATTGACATATTATCTCCTTCATGTTAAAAACGGGGAGTAACGTGTTAAATTAGAACAAGATGCTGAAATTCCATTCCACACCCAAATAAAATGCCATTTAAATGGAAATGTAATCATTTGTTTCAATATTATTATTTTTATTTATTTATTTTTTCTTTTTTCATTTTGAGGTGTTATTTGATACGGATTATTTTCCTTGCCTATCTCACTGTGAGTTTGCATTGAGCTTCCATTTACAATTAACTCATAATAGCAATATCAAAATCAATCTCGTCCCTGACCCGGGCCTGTTATGGACCACTGCAAACATGTCTGTGATTTGTCAGACTCTTTGTGTGTCAGAGTTCTATTAATTGGATTTAAGTTTTGACCAACCAATATTTTCTATGTGAATGTCACACTCCCACAGTGTCGCCACCGTCTCAACCCCTCCCCCCACCCTCTCCACCACCGACGGTGCCATCACTGCCACAAGTGCCTTTTTCAAAAGATTTGGTCCCATACGCCAAAATATGGTGTATCAGGGGGTATGGCTTTTTATATAAAAAAATATCTCAGCTCAGGTGAAGTAAAAAATATCTTAGCCTGCCTTTGACCAAAAAAATATCTTAGTTCTGGGGAAAAAACATATCCCCCCCGATAGTCAAATAACCGGCACCTTATATGATCTAAGTGAAAAGTTTGTTTATGTTTACACTCTGAAAATATTACTAATTCACATGCTAATGTGTTTGTGGCAATGATGTGTCTTTGACCCAACGCTGTGAGGAGTGTGTGTGAATGTGTGGGCAGTGTGAGTGCACTTTGATTTTTGACCAATCAGAAAATGTGCCTGGATTGAGGCAGAAGTGTATATATATATATATATATATATATATATATATATATATATATATATATATATATATATATATATATATATATATATATATATATATATATATATATATATATATATATATATATATATATATATATATATATATATATATATATATATATATATATATATATACTAGCAATTTCGGTACATATTGAGGTGATACGTTTATCTTTTTTTAGAATTAAGATTAAAATATTTCATATTAACATCATTATGCTTCAACCTTCATTGATTCATAGCGATTTCTGCATTCAATGTAAAATCGCTATAGTATGCATGATTTTATTTTTAGAAAATCACTGTTTGGTTTCTGTTCTGATTGTTTTATACAACGAAACCTTATTATTTAAATATTCCAGCCGTGCATTCATTATCACTACATGTATAAACAATAGTAATAAAATAAAATGAATGAGAAAAATATCCTATCTTGGCCATATTTCTATAGATTTTCAGGAATCATTTTCTAACAAGCTGGAGTGTCCTTGTACTCTGCATTACAAAGGTAGGACTCAATTACTACCTCTGCAGTCATTGCCCTGTTTTTGATCTCATTCAAAGTTTGGAATTCCCCGAGCCATAAATACTGTCCTTGCTCAAAAAAATATCATCAAATCTGAATTGACTAACATCAGGTTATAAACTGTAACTAGGTGTCTGGCACATAAACTGACCAATCAGTACAACTGCCAGTACAAAACAAATCTATTCATATATTATTTGACCAGTGAGTGGACAACCAGATTATTATGAATACGGATGACTTGCGCTCGATTCTGTGTGCACATTTATACCTTTGGTGGCAGGGACTGATATGAAAGAGAAGTCCTGCTATGGAGGGTAGTGTCCTTGTGGTTTTCTTATCATTTTCTAAACCCGAAGAACACTGTTCCATGTACTTTTATAGATATATTGGGTGGGACCTTGTAAATGCTACATAATCTTCAGGAACTGAATTTATTCCTTTAACTTTTAAGGTAAATCTTTCTATTAGAGGACTCCGGGACTCTCTCATCTGGTGTTGGCGTTGGGGCGCAGAAATCCAAAGTATAACTTGAAGGTACCTCTGGGATGTTCGGAACATTTGTATCCTTTTCACGGGAGGATGGAGGCGAAATTCTACCATTAAGATGGGATGGGAACCCTGGAGACTCGGGAGCCTTCTGAATATCAGTGAATGGGGTTGGGGTTCGAATATTGTCTGGAGTAGTATGCGGTATGTCTGGGGTATTGAGTGCCTTCTCATTCTTTCCAGGGAAAGAAGGAGTCAGTATTCTTGAGTGGTAATCAGATGGTTGCACTGGGGTATCAGGAGCTTTTCCAAAATCTGTTGGCAGAGTAGGGGTATGTACAGATGTGGATGATACTTTTGGTATCTCTGGACTATAAGGAGCCTTGTCATTCATTCCAGTGAATGGGGTTGGGGTTCTAAAATTGACTGTGGTAGTATGGGGTATGTCTGGGGTATTGAGTGCCTTCTCATTATTTCCAGGGAAAGATGGAGTAAGTATTCTTGAGTGGTAATCAGATGGTTGCACTGGGGTATCAGGAGCTTTTCCAAAATCTGTTGGCAGAGTAGGGGTATGTACAGATGTGGATGATAATTTTGGTATCTCTGGACTATAAGGAGCCTTGTCATTCATTCCAGTGAATGGGGTAGGGGTTCTAAAATTGACTGTAGTAGTATGGGGTATGTCTGGGGTATTGAGTGCCTTCTCATTATTTCCAGGGAAAGATGGAGTAAGTATTCTTGAGTGGTAATCAGATGGTTGCACTGGGGTATCAGGAGCTTTTCCAAAATCTGTTGGCAGAGTAGGGGTATGTACAGATGTGGATGATACTTTTGGTATCTCTGGACTATAAGGAGCCTTGTCATTCATTCCAGTGAATGGGGTTGGGGTTCTAAAATTGACTGTGGTAGTATGGGGTATGTCTGGGGTATTGAGTGCCTTCTCATTATTTCCAGGGAAAGATGGAGTAAGTATTCTTGAGTGGTAATCAGATGGTTGCACTGGGGTATCAGGAGCTTTTCCAAAATCTGTTGGCAGAGTAGGGGTATGTACAGATGTGGATGATACTTTTGGTATCTCTGGACTATAAGGAGCCTTGTCATTCATTCCAGTGAATGGGGTAGGGGTTCTAAAATTGACTGTGGTAGTATGGGGTATGTCTGGGGTATTGGGTGCCTTCTCATTCTTTCCAGGGAAAGATGGAGTCAGTATTCTTGAGTGGTAATCAGATGGTTGCACTGGGGTATCAGGAGCTTTTCCAAAATCTGTGGGCAGTATAGGGGTATGTACAGATGTGGATGATACCTCTGGTATTTCTGGACTATAAGGAGCCTTGTCATTCATTCCAAGAGTAGATGGAGTTGATGGAGCATTGTAATCAGATGGTCGAACTGGGGACTTAGGAGCCATCCCAACATTTCTTGGTGGAATTGGGGTACTAATATCCAAAGTAGATTCAGATTCTATCTCTGGGGTAAAAGGAGCCTGTTTATCGATTCCAGGGGAAGATGGAGTAAGTATTCTTGATTGGTAATCAAATGGTTGGCCTGGGGATTCAGGAGCTCTCCCATCAACAATGGTTGGTGTTGGGGTTTTAATGTAAGATGTAGAGTTGAAGGGAATATCTGGGGTATCAGGAGCATTCTGGTTTATTCTAGGGGAAGATGGAGTCAAAACTCTTGCATTGTTATCAGATGGTTGAACTGGAGAATCAGGGGCTCTCCTAACATCTGTTGGTGGTGTTGGGGTACGGAAATCTAGAGTATGGTGAGATGGTACATCCGGAGTACTGGGAATCTCATTGTTTACTCCAGGGGAAGTTGGCGTCTGCATTCTCACATCATAATGAGATTGAAGGATTGGTGTATCAGGGGCCCTTTGGCCATCACTTTGTGGTGTTGGGGTTCTGATGTCATTTGTAAAGGTGGACGGTATATCTGGGGTATCAGGAGCATTCTGGTTCATTCCAGGGGAAGATGGAGTCAAAATTCTCGCATTGTTATCAGATGGTTGAACTGGAGAATCAGGGCCTCTCCTCACATCTGTTGGTGGTGTTGGGGTACGGAAATCTAGAGTATGGTGAGATGGTACATCCGGAGTGCTGGGAATCTCGTTGTTTAATACAGAGAAAGTTGGCGTTTGCATTCTCACATCATAATGAGATTGAAGGACTGGTGTATCAGGGGCCCTTTGGCCATCACTTTGTGGTGTTGGGGTTCTGATGTCATTTGTAAAGGTGGACGGTATATCTGGGGTATCAGGAGCATTCTGGTTCATTCCAGGGGAAGATGGAGTCAAAATTCTCGCATTGTTATCAGATGGTTGAACTGGAGAATCAGGGACTCTCCTAACATCTGTTGAAGGTGTTGGGGTACGGAAATCTAGAGTATGGTGAGATGGTACATCCGGAGTGCTGGGAATCTCGTTGTTTAATACAGAGAAAGTTGGCGTTTGCATTCTCACATCATAATGAGATTGAAGGACTGGTGTATCAGGTGCCCTTCGGCCATCGTTTTGTGGTGTTGGGGTTCTGATATCATTTGTAAAGGTGGACGGTATATCTGGGGTATCAGGAGCATTCTTGTTCATTCCAGGGGAAGATGGAGTCAAAATTCTCGCATTGTTATCAGATGGCTGAACTGGAGAATCAGGGGCTCTCCTAACATCTGTTGGTGGTGTTGGGGTACGGAAATCTAGAGTATGATAAGATGGTACATCCGGAGTACTGGGAATCTCGTTGTTCATTCCAGGGGAAGTTGGCGTCTGCATTCTCACATCATAATGAGATTGAAGGATTGGTGTATCAGGTGCCCTTCGACCATCGCTTTGTGGTGTTGGGGTTCTGATGTCATATATAGAGGTGGAGGGTATATCTGGGGTATCAGGAGCATTCTGGTTCATTCTAGGGGAGGATGGAGTCAAAATTCTAGCATTGTTATCAGATGGTTGAACAGGAGAATCAGGAGCTCTCCTAACATCTGTTGATGGTGTTGGGGTACGGAAATCTAGAGTATGATGAGCTGGTACATCCGGAGTAGTGGGAATCTCGTTTAATCCTGGGGAAGTTGGCGTCTGCATTCTCACATCAAAATGAGATTGAAGGACTGGTGTATCAGATGCCCTTTGGCCATCACTTTGTGGTGATGGGGTTCTGATGTCATTTGTAAAGGTGGAGGGTATATCTGGGGTATCAGGAGCATTCTGGTTCATTCCAGGGGAAGATGGAGTCAAAACTCTCGCACTATTATCAGATGGTTGAACTGGAGAATCAGGGGCTCGCCTAACATCTGTTGGTGGTGTTGGGGTACGGAAATCTAGAGTATGATGAGATGGTACATCCGGAGTGCTGGGAATCTCGTTGTTTAATCCAGGGGAAGTTGGCGTCTGCATTCTCACATCATAATGAGATTGAAGGACTGGTGTATCAGGGGCCCTTCGGCCATAACTTTGTGGTGATGGGGTTCTGATGTCATTTGTAAAAGTGGAGGGTATATCTGGGGTATCAGGAGCATTCTGGTTCATTCCAGGGGAAGATGGAGTCAAAATTCTTGCATCATAATGAGATTGAAGGATTGGTGTATCAGGTGCCCTTCTGCCATCGCTTTGTGGTGTTGGGGTTCTGATGTCATTTATAAAGGTGGTGGGTGTATCAGGGGCATCGGGAGCACTCTGGTTCATTCTGGGGGAGGATGGAGTCAAAATTCTAGCATTATTATCAGATGGTTGAACTGGAGAATCAGGGGCTCTCCTAACATCTGTTGATGGTGTTGGGGTACGGAAATCTAGAGCATGATGAGATGGTACATCCGGAGTAGTGGGAATCTCGTTTAATCCGGGGGATGTTGGCGTCTGCATTCTCACATCAAAATGAGATTGAAGGACTGGTGTATCAGGGGCCCTTCGGCCATCGCTTTGTGGTGATGGGGTTCTGATGTCATTTGTAAAGGTGGAGGGTATATCTGGGGTATCAGGAGCATTCTGGTTCATTCCAGGGGAAGATGGAGTCAAAACTCTTGCACTATTATCAGATGGTTGAACTGGAGAATCAGGGGCTCGCCTAACATCTGTTGGTGGTGTTGGGGTACGGAAATCTAGAGTATGATGAGATGGTACATCCGGAGTGCTGGGAATCTCGTTGTTTAATCCAGGGGAAGTTGGGGTCTGCATTCTCACATCATAATGAGATTGAAGGACTGGTGTATCAGGGGCCCTTCGGCCATAACTTTGTGGTGTTGGGGTTCTGAAGTCATTTGTAAAAGTGGAGGGTATATCTGGGGTATCAGGAGCATTCTTGTTCATTCCAGGGGAAGATGGAGTCAAAATTCTTGCATCATAACGAGATTGAAGGACTGGTGTATCAGGGGCCCTTCGGCCATCGCTTTGTGGTGTTGGGGTTCTGATGTCATTTTTAAAGTTGGTGGGTGTATCTGGGGCATCGGGAGCACTCTGGTTCATTCTGGGGGAGGATGGAGTCAAAATTCTTGAATCATAATGAGATTCATAGAATGGTGTATCAGGGGCCCTTCGTCCATCGCTTTGTGGTGTTGGGGTTCTGATGTCATGTATAGAGGGGGAGGGTATATCTGGGGTACCAGGAGCATTCTGGTTCATTCCAGGGGAAGATGGAGTCAATATTCTTGTGTCATAATGGGATTGATAGAATGGTGTATCAGGTGCCCTTCGGCCATCGCTTTGTGGTGATGGGGTTCTGATGTCATTTGTAAAGGTGGAGGGTATATCTGGGGTACCAGGAGCATTCTGGTTCATTCCAGGGGAAGATGGAGTCAAAATTCTTGTATCATAATGGGATTGATAGAATGGTGTATCAGGGGCCCTTCGGCCATCGCTTTGTGGTGTTGGGGTTCTGATGTCATTTGTAAAGGTGGAGTGTATATCTGGGGTATCAGGAGCATTCTGGTTCATTCCGGGGGAGGATGGAGTCAAAATTCTCACATTGTTATCAGATGGCTGAACTGGAGAATCAGGGGCTCTCCTAACATCTGTTGGTGGTGTTGGGGTACGGAAATCTAGAGTATGATGAGATGGTACATCCGGAGTACTGGGAATCTCGTTGTTTAATCCAGGGGAAGTTGGCGTCTGCATTCTCACATCATAATGAGATTGAAGGACTGGTGTATCAGGTGCCCTTCGACCATCGCTTTGTGGTGTTGGGGTTCTTATGTCATATATAGAGGTGGAGGATATATCTGGGGTATCAGGAGCATTCTGGTTCATTCCAGGGGAAGATGGTGTCAAAATCCTCACACTGTTATCAGATGGTTGTACAGGAGAATCAGGAGCTCTCCTAACATCTGTTGATGGTGTTGGTGTACGGAAATCTAGAGTATGATGAGATGGTACATCCGGAGTACTGGGAATCTCGTTTAATCCAGGGGAAGTTGGCGTCTGCATTCTCACATCATAACGAGATTGAAGGACTGGTGTATCAGGGGCCCTTTGGCCATCGCTTTGTGGTGTTGTGGTTCTTGTGTCATTAATAGAGGGGGACGGTATATCTGGGGTATCAGGAGCATTCTGGTTCATTCCAGGGGAAGATGGAGTCAAAATTCTCGCACTATTATCAGATGGTTGAACGGGAGAATCAGGGGCTCTCCTAACATCTGTTGATGGTGTTGGGGTACGGAAATCTAGAGTATGATGAGATGGTACATCCGGAGTGCTGGGAATCTCGTTGTTTAATCCAGGGGAAGTTGGCGTCTGCATTCTCACATCATAATGAGATTGAAGGACTGGTGTATCAGGGGCCCTTTTGCCATCGCTTTGTGGTGTTGGGGTTCTGATGTCATTAGTAAAAGTGGAGGGTATATCTGGAGTATCAGGAGCATTCTGGTTCATTCTAGGGGAGGATGGAGTCAAAATTCTCACATCATAACGTGATTGAAGGACTGGTGTATCAGGTGCCCTTTGGCCATCGCT
This sequence comes from Amphiduros pacificus, assembly GCA_949316495.1. NCBI lineage: Eukaryota > Metazoa > Annelida > Polychaeta > Phyllodocida > Hesionidae > Amphiduros > Amphiduros pacificus. The sequence continues at coordinate 47,245,012 of OX439001.1, read as the reverse complement.
TTGTGGTGTTGGGGTTCTGATGTCATTTGTAAAAGTGGATGGTAAATCTGGGGTATCAGGAGCATTCTGGTTCATTCCAGGGGAAGATGGAGTCAAAATTCTTGTATCATAGTGGGATTGATAGAATGGTGTATCAGGTGCCCTTCGGCCATCGCTTTGTGGTGTTGGGGTTCTTATATCATTTTTAGAGGGAGATGGTATATCTGGGGTATCAGGAGCGTTCTGGTACATTCTAGGGGAGGTTGGACTCTGCACTCTCGCATCATAATAAGATGGTTGGACTGGAGATTCAGGAGCTGTTTGACCATCTGTTGGTGGTGTAGGGGTTCTTATATCATTTGTGGAAGTGGATGGTACATTGGGAGTATTAGGAGCCTGTAGATAGACTCCAGGGGGAGATGGGGTATCAGGAATAACATACTTAAGTGGCAATGATTCAGCATCGGCTTGTGGATAATCAGATGGTTCGTCATCAATGTTCATCTTTATAACCTTTGAAGGATCATCTGAAGGAGGATATTCAGAAGGTGTTTCAGCTCTCGTTTCAGACGCCCTCTCTTCAGACTGCACATTTTCACTTGGGAGTGTCTCAGATATCTCAGATACTTTAGTGTCATCGTCTCTTACATCCATTGGCGTAGGTGGACAAAGGTCAAGGGAATCTTCCACTTCAATTTCAGCAGTTTCTTCATCTTTTTGTTCTGCTTTGATACCTGAAAAGATAAATTACAATAGAACTTAATATCAACCCAAAGAACTTTTTCTCTCATATCTACCCTTTTTGCCAGTTACAATATCATGCATTCCATATCTATTTTACATTCTATTCAGTCTGTATAGAATAACATTTAATCATCTGATAAAGTTACCTTTCTCTCTCCTTCCATATCTGGATCTTGGTCTTCTAGTGCCCTCTGGTGGCCTTGGTGCCAGCATCCTGATTTTAAATGGAAATAATAGTTTTGTTGCTGATGGACATAAACAGTTACCATTTTTGAAATATACTAAGTCTTTTAGTTTCCAGTATTTGAACAAAAAGATACATACGGTTCATTAGGGTTAATATTGTTCTGATCTTGCTGTTCCAACGTCCTGAGTAGCCACATGTCACGTTTCTCCTTGGCCTCGCGTTGAATGGCTGCCAGCCTTTTCTCATCGGTTGAGTGTGGCACTGTCCTTTCATTGTTGTTTTGGTCCAACCAGGCATTTGACGCCTTCTCATTTTTGTGCTTTTGCTCTTTCAATCTTTGTTTTTCCCTTTTATCCTTCATTTTTCTGTCTTTTTCACTGATGGTATCAGGAAAAACAGTATCTATCCTCTTCTTTTGTTTCACTTCCCACTGTTTTTCTTTCACCTTTCTCTTTTCAGAGCGTGAACGTGGTTGTCCATTCAGTTGTTCAAATGGATGGGTATTCCTGGGCTGCTCGATGTACTGCATATATTTATAATATTCTTCAGGAGTGTTAAATCCTAAAATCGTAAAAAAATATCTCACGATCAAAAAAGCCAGGTTTTTATTATAGCTATTATAATATTCCCTCACTTATTTATTATATTGCAAGTGATTAGTTACTATTTTAAGGGTATTTATGGGTGTTGGTAGTGAGTGTCCTCTAGTCGCAGATTTTCTGGGGGAACTACTTTCTTTTTACGCCAAAAAAGAACGTTTTCAAAAAAGTATGGGAAAAGTGCTCAACTGTCAAGAGTCCCTTTTCATTCAAACTATATGTCATAAAAATGACATATTATGACATTTATTTTTGTAATAAAACTATCAATTTATTATTTAAAAACCACAGTGGAAATTTATGTTGAAAGCTTCATATCTTTTTAACTCATAAAAAGTGGTGTAATAAGATTCTCCAGGGTTTCTTATATCATGTTAAGAGAAAAAGTTCTGCAGATTGTGGGACCATAATGAAGTTGATTTCCAAATAACTTAATAAAATGAATAACTTAATAAAAATGATCGAAATAATATTTACTGTGGTCCTAGTGAAACATATTTTCCATTTTTCCAAACATAAAGAGAAAAAAATACAGGTAAAGTACACACTTGACCATTTCAAAATTATGAAGTGAAAAACTTTTTTCACCCCACTTCACATATCTGATTGCCGAATTTCCAAATCATACAAATGAAAATCTGTTTCACTCGGATCACAGTTTCATTAGGATCACAGTTTCTTCCCAATGAAATGAAATAACACAGCTAAAAACAAGCCTACTCCTGTTGTGTAATCTGCAGAACTAATTTGCTTGTCTTCTTCATTTCTCACCAAAACTATCATCAAGAAAAAGGCTATTTTGAAAGAATTATACTTGTAATTATACTTTTATCAAATTATTGTAATGTCTAAATATAGATTAATGTCATTCATGCTTTTATTTTAATATGGAATGCATTTTAATGCTGTCAATGTACCAATTCCCATGATGTACAGTATTTTGGTTATTTTCTCCTCTGCCACTAGGGGGCAGTTATTGAAAAGACCCATAAATACCCTTAAGCTAATTTAATCAATGTTGTTGAATGAAAGCAAACTTCATGAGTGAAACATGTGTATACAATCAAATAATCATAAAAAATAGACAATAAAAAAATATAACAGGAGGAATCTTTTCCCAGCATGAAAAAAGCATAGCTTACCCCCACGAGTGATCATTCACCCAACATAACAGTGACCTCCTACAAGAAGACAGCTATCCCCCAACCCATCCATGAGTGATCATTCACCCAACATGAACAGTGACCTCCTACAAGAAGAAAGCTATCCCCCAACCCACACACGAGTGATCATTCACCCAACATGAACAGTGACCTCTTACAAGAAGACAGCTATCCCCCAACCCATCCATGAGTGATCATTCACCCAACATAAACAGTGACCTCCTACAAGAAGACAACTATCCCCTAACCCATCCATGAGTGATCATTCACCCAACATGAACAGTGACCTCCTACAAGAAGAAAGTTATCCCCCAACCCATCCACGAGTGATCATTCACCCAACATAACAGTGACCTCCTACAAGAAGACAGCTATCCCCTAACCCATCCACGAGTGATCATTCACCCAACATGAACAGTGACCTCCCACAAGAAGACAGCTATCCCCCAACCAATCCACGAGTGATCATTCACCCAACATGAACAGTGACCTCCCACAAGAAGACAGCTATCCCCCAACCCATCCACGAGTGATCATTCACCCAACATGAACAGTGACCTCCTACAAGAAGAAAGTTATCCCCCAATCCATCCACGAGTGATCATTCACCCAACATGAACAGTGACCTCCTACAAGAAGACAGCTATCCCCCAACCCATCCACGAGTGATCATTCACCCATCATGAACAGTGACCTCCTACAAGAAGACAGTTATCCCCAAACCCATCCACGAGTGATCATTCACCCAACATGAACAGTGACCTCCCACAAGAAGACAGCTATCCCCCAACCCACCCACGAGTGATCAGTCACCCAACATGAACGGTGAACTCCTACAAGAAGACAGCTATCCCCCAACCCATCCACGAGTGATCATTCACCCAACATGAACAGTGACCTCCTACAAGAAGACAGCTATCCCCCAACCCATCCACGAGTGATCATTCACCCAACATGAACAGTGACCTCCTACAAGAAGACAGTTATCCCCCAACCCATCCACGAGTGATCATTCACCCAACATGAACAGTGACCTCCTACAAGAAGACAGCTATCCCCCAACCCATCCACGAGTGATCATTCACCCAACATGAACAGTGACCTCCTACAAGAAGACAGCTATCCCCCAACCCATCCACGAGTGATCATTCACCCAACATGAACAGTGACCTCCTACAAGAAGACAGCTATCCCCCAACCCATCCACGAGTGATCATTCACCCAACATGAACAGTGACCTCCTACAAGAAGACAGCTATCCCCCAACCAATCCACGAGTGATCATTCAACAAAAACAATGACCCAAAAAGATATTCTACTCCACACCCTCCCAAGAGTGATCCATTCTCCAAACATGTGAGATGTGATGACTACCTCAATGCAGCCAGTTTGCCGGCAGTCACATCTTGATACTGAGACCCTCTTTTTCCCATGCAGCATGCACTCACCCCGTGCGTATTGTTTGTGCAAAAGGTGCCTGTATTGTTGTTGTTTAAGTGTCTTCATCTTGGCCATAGTGTACACGCTCGCCATGCTAAGCAAATAGTGTCTATCATCTGGTTTGAGGTGTTTACTTGTAATAAAGGGGAACTCCTTTTGGAATGGTTCGGGAATGTTTTTGAGCAATCCAGGATGTTTTCCTGAAGCCAATTTTGGTCCCTGCTGTAAGTAGGGGCTGGCTCCAGGTTCTGGACTCGGATGATGTGGATTGCTGACACCTGCAGAGAGAGACAATGTAGAATATCTGATCAGTCAGTAACAAATACAAACCGATAAAAACCTCAAACTATCATTATTAATTGTTTTATATATTAGTACTGGTTATTTTCCTTGGTATAGGATAGTGTCCCATATGCTGCAAAGCCTGATTTGTTTTGTCTTCATAGATTGAACTTATTTTAACGTTTAGGTAAGTATATGCTGCATACACATTTATGAGTATAAGCCTTGAAAAAAGGTCGTTTGCATCAATCAGTTTTATAGAGTGGGCTCAATGACACATTTTCTGTGTTAATAACCTTTTTATTGTCTCAGATGCATTAAGCGTCAAATTTTGGAGAGGCTTTTGTTCTTGGCCTAGATTATCTTTCATTATATTTTATGTGTCTAATTTGATTTATAATGGATTACCATCTTTCCATGGTGGTTTAGTTTTGCTGTTGACCCAGACCTCCGGGAGTTTGGTGGTCTGTTCCGTGTTCCGAGCGTGAGGTGCAGGTGATGGACTACCCCGAGAACTAGGGCGAGGCGTTCTCTCTGAAAAACACAAGTAAATTCATATTTATTCATATATTCATATTTTAAATATATACAATTGCATTAAATGGATCAGAAGATTTACATTTTTAGATGTCATTTGATATATTTACCATAAAACTGCATTATGATATACGTTATTTTAAAATGATATACAACTTAAGATCAGGGTTTTCTTTGTCTATCTTACCTAGCGATTGTACGCTTGGACGGTGTTCACTGCAAATAAAACCAAAGATCATAAACTCAGAATCTTTAAAAAATCATTGGGATAGGAAATTTATATTTCTAGTTTTTTTTAAACCATAAATTTAGTTCAATAAATATCACTACATGTATTATAATAACATGGTATATCCCACTTTGTCTGGCAACTTACCGATGCCTCTTATTGGAAAGAGATCTTCCCCGCATGCGGTTCTCGCCAATCTGTGCAAACAGAGAAATAATTCATTAAAAAAGAAATGGGTTAGTCTCTGCGATACATCTCACACAAAGTGCAGTAGAAGGAGAAAACATTTTACGTGACAACACATATCACTTTAAAGGCAAAAACACTTTATCTACGTGATATAACTTAATACCCATGTAATTAATAAGGGAAAAGTACTTTTTCTATATGATATAACTTAAATTACAGTTTTATTAAAGCGGCAGATGGCTTTATCCACATTATTCAACTTACAAAATAAATTCATTTGGAAGGAGGTAGTAGTCAATCAACATTTGGGAGAATCAGTAAATAATAACTATAAGAAGAATCTACCTAAGAGTACCTAATCTACATCAGGACGAAGCAGTGCCTAATCTACATCAGGAAAGAGAGAGTACCTTATCTACATCAGGACGAAGCAGTGCCTAATCTACATCAGGAATGAGAGAGTACCTTATCTACATCAGGAAAGAGAGAGTACCTTATCTACATCAGGACGGAGCTGTTCCTAATCTACATTAGAAAGAGAGAGTACCTAATCTACATCAGGACGAAGCAGTGCCTAATCTACATCAGGAAAGAGAGAGTACCTTATCTACATTAGAAAGAGAGAGTACCAAATCTACATCAGGACGAAGCAGTGCCTAATCTACATCAGGAAAGAGAGAGTACCTTATCTACATCAGGAAAGAGAGAGTACCTAATCTACATCAGGACGAAGCAGTGCCTAATCTACATCAGGAAAGAGAGAGTACCTTATCTACATCAGGAAAGAGAGAGTACCTAATCTACATCAGGACGAAGCAGTGCCTAATCTACATTAGAAAGAGAGACTACCTAATCTACACCAGGACGAAGCCGTGCCTAATCTACATCAGGAAAGAGAGAGTACCTTATCTACATCAGGAAAGAGAGAGTACCTTATCTACATCAGGACGAAGCAGTTCCTAATCTACATTAGAAAGAGAGAGTACCTAATCTACATCAGGACGAAGCAGTGCCTAATCTACATCAGGAAAGAGAGAGTACCTTATCTACATCAGGAAAGAGAGAGTACCTTATCTACATCAGGACGAAGCTGTTCCTAATCTACATTAGAAAGAGAGAGTACCTAGTCTACATCAGGACGAAGCAGTGCCTAATCTACATCAGGAAAGAGAGAGTACCTTATCTACATCAGGAAAGAGAGAGTACCTTATCTACATCAGGACGAAGCTGTTCCTAATCTACATTAGAAAGAGAGAGTACCTAGACTACATCAGGACGAAGCAGTGCCTAATCTACAGTAGAAAGAGAGAGTACCTAATCTACATCAGGACGAAGCAGTTCCTAATCTATATTAGAAACAGTGCTACCCTCCATAGCAGGACTTCTTTATCATATCAGTCCCTGCCAGCAAAGGTATAAAGGTGCGGACAGAATCGAGTGCAAGTCAATAGTATTCATAAAAATCTGGCTGTAAACTGATTGGTGAGGAATAAATGCTAACTAGAATAGATTCTGTTTTGTTCTGACAACAGTAGTGATTGGCCATTTTACGTATCAGACACCTGGCATTCCAAATTTATAATGGTATTCAATATAGGGCAATGACTGAAGAGGTAGTAATTGAAAGTAATGTAGAGTAAAGCAGTGACTACATTAGGAAGACGCAGTGCCTAATCTATATTAGGAAGAAGCAGCGCCTAAGCTGCATTAGGAACAAGCAGTGCCTAATCTATATTAGGAACAAGCAGTGCCTAATCTATATTAGGAAGAGGCAGTGCCAAATCTACATTAGGAGGAAGAAGCAGTGCCTAATCTGCATTAGGAAGAAGCAGTGCCTAATCTGCATTAGGAAGAAGCGGTGCCTAATCTGCATTAGAAAGAAGCAGTGCCTAATCTGCATTAGGAAGAAGCAGTGCCTAATCTGCATTAGGAAGAAGCAGTGCCTAATCTGCATTAGGACGAAGCAGTGCCTAATCTGCATTAGGAAGAAGCAGTGCCTGATCTATATTAGGAAGAGACAGTGCCTAATCTACATTAGGAAGAAGCAGTGCCTAATCTACATTAGGAAGAAGCAGTGCCTAATCTACATTAGGAAGAGGCAGTGCCTAATCTACATTAGGAAGAAGCAGTGCCTAATCTACATTAGGAAGAAGCAGTGCCTAATCTACATTAGGAATAGGCAGTGCCTAATCTGCATTAAGAAGAGGCAGTGCCTAATCTACATTAGGAAGAAGCAGTGCCTAATCTGCATTAGGAAGAAGCAGTGCCTAATCTGCATTGGGAAGAAGCGGTGCCTAATCTACATTAGGAAGAGGCAGTGCCTAATCTATATTAGGAAGAAGCAGTGCCTAATCTATACTAGGAAGAGGCGGGACTAACTTTCACGAAATCACAGAGGTCACAGGCCATTTTACAGAGATCTTGGGTATGTTGAAATCTACCAAGAAATCTACCAAAATCCACCTGCGAGGATTATTGTGCTTTGCTGTGCAGCATCTTACAGTGCAGTATCCTATATTGTGTAAAGGAAAGGTATTTAACAATCTGATTTCATGACAGTCTGAATTAACTGCACTATGAAAAGTTTGCCAACAATATTATGACCATTTTCATTCAGATAATCTTCCTCCACATTTGAATAACCATTGAGCCTTGTGGGTACAGTTGCAAAGTTGAATAGATACCATGTCACCAAAGCAAATGCAAATAAATCAGTTTAGTTATCAGTCAATATCAATATGTTGTCACAGAGAGGGTCCACTAGGGGGCTCTGTCTGCCGGTGATGATGCGGTTGAAACCGAATCAGGCATCCAGCGACAACAACAGCAAAGTAGCAACATATTGAAAATAAAGCATTGGCTGTACACGATTGGCACCCGCCGTCGAGCCGGCGGCGAGAGCGGCAGATCGTCGGATCCTTCATTTTGTCCCGCCGAATTCGCCGAGGGTATTCAGAGGGCGGAGGTCGGTGTTCGCTTCCTTCCGCCGCCGGCACCCGCTGGCTCAATCGTGGAGAAACGGGATAACCCGGGCTAACTTGCCGGACCCAATCGTGTACAGCCATTTGTTTCATTCGTCAATACTGTTAATTGTTGACAGTAGGAAAAGTTTCAGATGTAATAGAAATGGACCAACAAACTATTATCTTATAAGTAAAGTAAATGTCAGTCCACAAAAAGTCTCAAAAATTTGAATTCAAGTGGATCAAGTGAAAAAAAAATAATGTTCTATGAAATATGTTTTGGAAAAACAAATCTTTAAGAGAAAGGCGTTTTATATTTTGATTATATAGTTTTACGTCGGATATAGTGGATTTGCTTTGCTGTTACTCTTACATTTTTATGTTGTCATTTATGAGTCATATGATTTAAGTGCATATCACCATAATGTCATATTTTGTCATATTATGCATGATCAATATGCACTTCCCAGTATAAACTCATTGAAATAATAGCTAATGACCTCAACAATCACAATAACAAACAATACTATGGAGATTATCAAGGAATAAATGTATTTAATCTGCTCAACATCTTTTATATGTATATATTCATATATGTATATATTTCATATATGTATATATTTCATATATGTATATATTTCATATATATATATATATATATATATATATATATATATATATATATATATATATATATATATATATATATATATATATATATATATATATATATATATATATATATATATATATATATATATATATATATATATATATATATATATATACATATTTGAATAAATTTATGTTGAAAAGTAAACAGCATCTTAAAAAATTCGAAGTGATTATCAATCAATATCTTATCGAAATCTTAGAATATTTCGCTATAAGTATATATTTATATTATAAATGCATGACGTAATGAGATTTGTCTGTGATCTCCTTATTGCAATCCAATGTGAGACCTAAATTCATGCGATTATCATCCATTGAAGATATACCTAATCATTAAAAGTCACGATGTGTTTTGTTGTTTTGTTGTAGCAATTAATTTAAAAATCTTGATTATAATCGTTCATTTAAAAAAAAAACTTCATGTGTAAAATATCATCCATGTAAAATAAATCCATGCATGCATGACCTTAGTAAATGGGTAACCATTGAATAATGTAGATAAAACAGATTATTCGGATAAAATCATGTGGATTATGCTAAGAAGTTAAAACCTATCACCATGTTTTAATGAGCATTAAAACATACCTTTGGTGCCTGGAATCCAAATATAACAATGAGCATGAATTCATTTCTGTTTTTTACCAATGCTTTCATAATCAGAGTTTGCCAAACGGCTACTTTTGAAGGTTTTTGATATATCCAAATATCATCACAACAAAAGAAAAGCAATCTGATTATTACGGCTAGAACTTTACATTGTTCGTTAAAAACGAGAAGTGATATGACTAGGAAAGATTTGTGTATGGAATAACATAGTTGCTACCCACTAGAACATTAAAACAACTAAGACTAATACATTACTTTAAATGTATATTCAATGTGAAATATAATAGAGATGTTTGTACACAGCTGCCTCACCTTAGATCTTGAAAGAAGACGTACTTCTTGTGATTTATCTACATCCATTATGTTCTTATTTGTTTCTGATATATCTGCTGCTTTTTAGCTTAATGCATATGACCTGGTTTAGCATAGAAATCCCAGCCGCGGTATGCAAATCACCCTGAACACGATGCCTAACCGATCCTATGTATTTGATCCAAGACCTTTTGAAAGCTGAGTTAGTTGGTGGTATGTTTGCCTTATGCACACTAAGTGATCCGGTCGCTTGTCACCAGACATGGTTGAGAGTGTTGTGATTTAAGTGCCTCCATATAATTCAATCATGTAACCACTATAGGTCATTCACTGCCAAAGGAATTGGCCACTGCCATATTAGAACAAAAACCATTCAGCATCGTGTACTCCGCCTCAAACAAGGAAATGAAAAGGTCGTTCCGGAATCATGAATTAACCATCATCCTCATCATCATTAACAGATATTTCATGAATAATAAACGAGAAGATAAATCTAAACACAAGCTCAATCTATTGCCACCAAATAATTAGTGCCGCTCTCATTAATGGCTGGTAACATAGATACCTCGCCTTACTGAGCGATAACATAGTTATAATCATGTTAATACATCTCTGCTAGGGTATAGATTGCACTGAAACACATAGAAGTGCGTTGTTTATTTCGGTACTTAGCATTACTTGTTCATTTCTTTTCTGTATTGACCCCGAAGCGAATAGAAGTATTCTTATCTGTTATGAGGCACTATTTAAATGAACAATTTCTGCGTATCCTATCAATAATTCTATTTGGACAATCACAAATGCCTCCGATTAATTTAATTTCCGGTGTTTGCTGTTTCACTTAATTCATTGATAATTATATTCAAAATATAACAATCTGTGTTTGACAAAATTAGAAAAGTCAGCCGAGATACAAAAATTCCCATTTATTTAAATATATTAACGTCTGGTATAAAACTATGAAACAACTGGAACTGGAGGAATTGAAACCACCCCCCCCCCCCTCACAGAATGTCGCCAGGAATCAGAGTAACAGGATATAAAGTGGCTAATCCTGGTTTGACACATGTCAAACAATTTGGACAGGTATATGTGCTGTGTCAATTCTAGAATAAGAGGGGATTATTCTTCATATCAAATACATACATACACATGTACTAAATAATCAATGTACTATTTGTTCTTTTCATATATGCTATGATATAATGGAATTATGGTATGTGTGTTTGTATATCTCTGTTTGTTTAATTTATATTACAGGGCACAACAGTACTTTGGATTAATCATGCGAATTTTTATATTGCTGATGAAAGGATTGATAACAGAATCAAATATTAATTCTAGATGATTAATAAAAACGACGTTGAGTGATGATGAGGATACAGCACGGAGAAAAATGGATTCTTGTCATATTGTACACTAGTAAATTCTGCAAAATTATCACAAAATTGCCATCAGACCTACATATTCACAGAGGAGTCATACAAAGTATTTGAAAAAAATGCGCTTGAAATATACTTGATATTAAACATTTTTTGTGTTAGGCGCACAAGCAATGACACCAGGAAATATCTTGAACTGTTCAACAGCATTTAGGAAAAATAAAATGATATATTCATTATCCCACAAGAAGTCTGGTTTCATACTGTCCTTAATAATCTGAGGTTGTGTCCTTATATTGTACCGGTAGCTTGCAGAAATATAACACTATTGGTTTGAAAATCAAATCATAAACCCATCAATACAATTTGCCCTCAGCAGTGGGCGGAAGCTAAAATATTTAAAACTATAGAGGAAATTCGATTTGACCTTAAATTAGTGCCAAATGGTATAATGCAGACAATGTGGACATATTGGAGTCAAGTTTGTGACAATTCCAGTCAAATCTCAGAGAAAAGTGGGGAAAGAGAAATTTACAATTATGTTGTGGTCTCAGCATATTAATTATTATCATGAATATAATAATACTAATTTGATGATAAACAAACGATTTAAGAAACAATATACAAAATAAAACAGCAAAGGCATCGAGGGACCGAAACAAGAAATAGGTAGTAAACGGGAAATTCATGAATATTGTATACTTGATAAGCATAATGGCGATATGCATCACTAAGTTTCTGAGATAGAAATCAATGGTGACATACATCAAAAGTCATCAGAGAAATGCATCTCGGCTTTGCAGAGTACTGCCATCCCTAAAATTTCAATTAATTTTCACTTCAATCATTGGAGTGTTTTCTATTTTACGGATAGATTGATACCTGGTAGGCATCACATTTTCCGAAATAGAAAATTCCATACGTTCATTCTGCTGTACCTGAACGTGAACATCATCATTATGATCGTTTTTGTACCAGAATTAAGACCGTTAATTTGGTCATTTATGTTGGTAGTTCAAATAGGCTTCCCTCTCTGTTACTGGTTGTGAGATGTTGATACTTAAAATTAGTATAATATGAAAAAAATGAATATAAAATATGAAATATATATAAATATATAGAATTGGACAAAATCCGTGATCAGGGGGATCTTTAGTCTTGGACAACATGAAAAATGAGATAAAAAGCATATTAAGTTCTTACTTTGGTCTTGTCTAACATGATCAGTCTTGGCATGATCGCCTTCCCGCCACCCTCCAAGTCTTTGGGCCATTTCGAGGATCTGAAAGAGATGAATTCATATGATATTCACATTTAACCAATCAACGCTTCTTCCGATGAGATGTCATTTAACCAATCAAGTTTTGTACTATTGAGTTGTCATTTTACGAATCTACCCTCCTACTAATGAGGCAGCATTTCACCAATCTATTTTTCTACTAATCAGGCAGCATTTTACCAATCTATTCTTCTACTAATGAGGCAGCATTTCACCAAACTATTCTTCTACTAATCAGGCAGCATTTTACCAATCTATTCTTCTACTAATGAGGCGGCATTTTACCAATCTATTCTTCTACTAATGAGGCGGCATTTTACCAATCTATTCTTCTACTAATGAGGCAGCATTTCACCAATCTATTCTTCTACTAATCAGGCAGCATTTTACCAATCTATTCTTCTACTAATCAGGCAGTATTTCACCAATCTATTTTTCTACTAATCAGGCAGCATTTTACCAATCTATTCTTCTACTAATCAGGCAGCATTTTACCAATCTATTCTTCTACTAATCAGGCAGTATTTCACCAATCTATTCTTCTACTAATCAGGCAGTATTTTACCAATCTACCCTCCTACTAATGAGGCAGCATTTTACCAATCTATTCTTCTACTAATGAGGCGGCATTTTACCAATCTATTCTTCTACTAATGAGGCAGCATTTCACCAATCTATTCTTCTACTAATCAGGCAGCATTTTACCAATCTATTCTTCTACTAATCAGGCAGTATTTCACCAATCTATTTTTCTACTAATCAGGCAGCATTTTACCAATCTATTCTTCTACTAATCAGGCAGCATTTTACCAATCTATTCTTCTACTAATCAGGCAGTATTTCACCAATCTATTTTTCTACTAATCAGGCAGCATTTTACCATCTATTCTTCTACTAATCAGGCAGCATTTTACCAATTTATTCTTCTACTAATAAGGCAGCATTTTACCATCTATTCCTGTACTAATGAGGCAGCATTTCACCAATCTATTCTTCTACTAATGAGGCAACATTTCACCAATCTATTCTCCTACTAATGAGGCAGCATTTTACCAATCTATTCTTCTAATAATGAAGCAAGATTCATCCATTCAAATCTTGAACTAACGAGATGTAATTTCCTCCATCCAATCTAATCCTAACTAATTGGATAGCAATTCGCCCATAACCTCTTCAACTCTTGAGACAATATTTCATTCGCCAACCATTGTATTAGTTAAGTGGCAATTTATTGTTTTCTCCTATACAATTATAACTTAACTTAGGTAAAACGCCTTTCATAGACTCTTCTATATACTGTGCACGTTACTGTGCCTCGATCGACCGTTGTTTTGTCCTTCAAATTCAACTCTTAGAAAATTGAGACGGCCTTTCAAGCTTTCAACATGACATGTGAAACATTATCCGCTATCATTTTCGCCCCTAAGCAATCGACCCACCTTTTCCTTTTCAATCTTTTCACACTGACTTCATACTTAATACCATTGTGCAATGTAAGTAAGAAATGTTCAGATGCCATTGTAAAAAACAAGGTATTTAATAGACCAGAGACTATATATATATATATATACAATATCTAATAAGTTAACTTCCTAATCCTTATCAAATTAACATGATAAATATGTTGGCATAATGCATGCCTCACCTCCTCAGTGACAATGTTATGTTCAGACAATGTTATGTCATACAAAATGATGCGATAGTTAATGAAAAACGCTGAATCGTTTGACTGACATTTAAGAAATGAAAATTATCCAAAACTTTAAATAAATTGCATTATATAAGATAAGATACAAATAATTGTGAATAAAGAAATTTGTTATTTTATAATTCAGGCGTGTTTATACGCACAAAAAATCTTAAATGGTACGAGTATATACACGAGTCAGATTGAACATAATGGCTTTGCTAATGTTTTGCTATGGGCCGCAGTCGGATACATCCTTAAACACTAAATGCGAGGTAAATTGAAATGAAACAGTTAAACACTTACAGTTTGTCCTTGTTCATCGGGTGAATATGAACCATATATTTCGGTCCATTGTGAAACTCCAGCACAAACTTCTCCGTAGTTTGTGTCGCCATGTTGAAAGCGACTGCTTCTCACAGTCTCGTTCAGCTTTTTGTGGCTCAGTTGATGTTTTTAGCTTTTTGTTTCACGTATACCAAATAATTGTTAATTTGAAAGTTGTTTACGCGTTTCGCCAATAAATGCTCATTGCGCCTGCCGCCGAACAGCACTATGACGACTCATAAAATATGAATTACCAATGTGAAATTATAATAAAAAATGCATGCATTTTAATGAAAAATTTTAATTATTGAACAGAGAAATGAATGTAAAAAGGGAAGTATAAATATTATAGCCTTTAAATGCACAATATAACAAAGATTCTTTTATCACTATTTTCGAAGTTCTCTTCTTTTTTGTTATTAGGATTCTTGGTTTCTCGTGTGAAAAATATTTTCATGATATAAAGAAAACAAAATCACGACAATACTTTATGAGATTTCATTAGGTTTTGATAATAAATAATGAGCAAAAAGCAAACTCCATTTTTTTAAGAATAAACTTATTGAAAATATCACCAGTTTATCATTCAGGAAAATATTTTAGTTCCTCCGATACATTATTTTCAGCATTAATTCTGGACTGTGCCATACTTGTAGAGAATGATGAAATGCCATTTAAGATATGCACCGTTGAATTATTCAACGTATCTTTTCAACTGTGAATATATGCATGAGTGTGCAAGTTCGATACATACATCGTATATGTTGTCTGGTGACTAATAGACCAATCAGAGTGGGTGTTTCAATGCCCGTCTCTTGGAGTAACCAGCCCGGTGATAGGCAAGTTACATTTTTGGTAGAGAGTAACCGGGATATCCTGGTTCCAGGACGAGGAATGATTTGATTTATGAATCACCTCGATTATCAAGTTTAATCAAGTTTAATCAAACTAAAATCTTTTCAATTTTTTTTTAAATGTAAAGGACAGAAGTTATGAAATATAAAGAAGGTTTTGGTATTTTACATAAAGGTCTCACTTGAAAATTTATCTCAGGAGTCAATGGATATATCAAGAGGTATAATAAATTCAAAACCCAGCTTCCATTTGGACAAGCTTGTCTTCAGTCATTAGTTTTTGTCAAGGTATCAAAGTGCCCCACACCTAGTAGCAAAGAGCCAAACGGCAAGTATCAAAGTGACAAACGGCAAGTATCAAAGTGACAAACGGCAAGTATCAAAGTGTCAAACGGCAAGTATCAAAGTGTTAAACGGCAAGTATCAAAGTGTCAAACGGCAAGTGTCAAAGTGTCAAACGGCAAGTATCAAAGTGTCAAACGGCAAGTATCAAAGTGACAAACGGCAAGTATCAAAGTGTCAAACGGCAAGTATCAAAGTGTCAAACGGCAAGTATCAAAGTGTCAAACGGCAAGTATCAAAGTGCCAAACAGCAAATATCAATTTTATTCAGTATTTTAACCCTCCACGACTGTTCAGGTGCATATCATAACTTAGTGTGCATCTGATTATCTATTGGAAATTATTTCATCACAGTAAAATAATGTACACAATCCTGCACGATGTGTTATTCCCTAAAGAGAAAATATAAAGCTCTGAAAGAGAGTAATTGGTGTGGAACCAGGGTGGGAGATTGGAAAGTAATTTGCGAGTGGATTCGCGTGGATTGTGTTCATTTGTTATACTGGTAGTCAAGTATGAAAAACCGAAAGTTGGTTGAGATAAGCATCAAAATCTCATTAGTGCCCAACACGGGTTGTACCTAGTTATCATGAATATAGTCATACACTACCAATATCCCTGATTGGGTTTAATCGTTTGTAGCATAATCATGGTGTATACCTCTGCATTGCCTGGACAGATTTGTTATCAAAGGTATGTTGTAATTATGCTATGCCTTTGTTAAATAAGAAGATGCGAATGTCGATAGAAACATTCCCGATTTTTCAAATAAGAATGTGAAACCACCTTAGAAAATTTGGCGATATTGACCATTGGCCATCCATTTTGACCATTCAGTACAGACACCAGGACACAATGCCCTGTTTTGTCTCAGGAATGAGAGGGTGTATCTATTTTGCGTCATCACTAGGTCACCTTGATAAACATTTTTTATTTTTCTAGAATCCGGTGCAAATTCCCACCAGCAATATCGTATGTCAAGGTATTTATGGGTTTTTGTATTAGTGACAGATTAAAAAGCCTCTATATTGGGGCCAGTGTACATAATATGTGCTTTGCAAAATGTTGTCTCGACGTCCCCAAAAAATGGATTCATGAGAAGCCTATTAATATGTTAGTAAAGCATTTTCTCCTGGTCCAAGTGAAAAATGATTTCTTTTTTGTGTAAAATCTCCGATAGAAATGGAGTTTAAAAAGTCTTTAGTGTTTACTTTATTTCTTTGTTCTCGTTATTCAGGGAAAAATCTTTCAAAAGGATCACAGTAAATGCTATTAGGAATACTCCTCCAAATGGATTTTGTTTTTGACCTTCAATCTGCAGAACCTTATCGGTCTATCGAGGCGCAATGCATTACTCTTTTTAAAGAGTAACTGGATATCTTTCAAATCGAACCATCGTGGTCAGCATGGCAGACAGACATCCTAACAAATACGCCACATCTCATCCCTTGTCATTTTGGAAATACCTCTTGACAAGTTAAAATTACACGTTAAAAGGAGGTTCACAACATCAACAAAAAAACCTCAATTGAGTCATATTATTGAAATATGTTATTCATGATAAACCTATCAAAATTCCCCCGGCTCTAATACATATTGGAAATAACATCTCCATTAATAAATGGCAGACTTCAAACAGCAACTATCAATGTTTTTAAATCTAAATACAAGGATTTTTGTTTCCACTTTTGTATTGCCATAGGCCATAATGACCATCTATGGTTCTAATACATGGTTGTTTGATGGATACATGTGTAAAGAACATAAATCCTAAATTAAAGCAAAGGGAAAACCAATGTAACATAAAAAATAGAGAGGTATTTTTAAAAATATAATTGAAAACAGTAGCCATGCAGGGCTACAGTGAGGCAGCACTATATCTGCTACAAGTAGGTCTCATCACGAAATAACTGAAATAATGTTGAAAGTGATGTAAAACCCCAAACAAAACAAACTAGAAGGAAAACAAACACATTAAAACAATTAAGATAGAAAGGTAATCTTTCTCATCTTCTCATTATAATAAATTCTATATATTTTGACCATAAAGGTTTATTTCATCGAAGGCTAAATTTTATTTATTTAAGGAAAGAAAACTAGATATATACAGGTTGTATCGGGTATTCTATACAGAAGAAAGATCATGTGTAGCAGGGATCTAACTGACAGAAATGTGAACTTATTCATGATAACTGAACATTCTGTAACTTCATGAATTTTCAAACCATATGTCCGATTATCAAAGTGAAGAGATTTAATGACTGGTCTACATGTAAGGATAAAATGAAGATCCTTGATATGACAACGCATCCAGTCACAGATTGACAATAACATAGCCCTCAATTCAAATGAGATATTTCTACATAATGTTAAACTATTAATCGTTTAAGACAATGGCTCTTTCATCAAATCTAAGATCCATCACCCGCAAATTAATTGGATATCCTTTAAAAATCTGGCAATAGTCCTCAAAACTGTGGACTGAAAACTTGCTGGAAAGTATTTAATTTATAAAGTAACGTGTAAGTTAACGCTTTTTCCTGATTATATGTATATTGTTAGGTGATAAGCTTTGAATGATAAATACCTGGCACATTAAACACTTGGCATGATAAAAAAGATAAAATAATAAACACCTGGCATGATGTGAAATTACATTGTGAAATGGTGTTTTACGACCCTTTCAGCAACTATGACAATATCAGGTCGACTTACGAGAGCCTTTTAACCAGTGTGAAAGTAACTCTATATTAAACACCTTTCATAATAAGACCTGGCATAATAAACACCTGGCATAATAAACACCTGGCATAATAAACACCTTGTATGATAGATATTTGATATATTAAACAACTGGCATGATAAACACATGGCATAATAAACACATGGCATAATGAACACCTAGCATAATAACCACCTTGCACTGTAAACACCGATCAGTCATCTATGTTTGTTCTCAATAATCTGTGTCATATTAGACTGGATTCTTCCAAGTAGGAATAGAGACCGGTTTTGATTTGTTATTTTCACCTTGATGCCTCGGAATCAGTGATTGGTTGAGTTTTCCACACTCTCACATAAGAGATTATTACACTTACATGACACACTCACTCACTAATATAAGAATTTAAACCCAATGGATAGTAGTCTACCACACATGGATTCTAACAAATCACAGCCGTGTTCTCGATGGCCCATATCAAACCCTAATCAGGATTTGGGATGGATACGAGACAAGGGTCATCTAATACACATGTTCATCGCCATCTTGTTATTCTATTCTATTCTATTCTATTCTACTCTACTCTATTCTATTCTATTCTATTCTATTCCATTCCATTCCATTCCATTCCATTCTATTCTATTCCATTCTATGCTGTTCTATTCTATTCTATTCTACCTTATTCTATTCTGTTCTATTCTATTCTATCCCATTCTATTCTATTCTACCTTATTCTATTCTATTCTGTTCTATTCTATTCTATTATCTTCTACCTTATTCTATTCTATTATATTCTAATATTAATTGTGAACTTTACCTTGACAAAAAGGTACAGCATATAATGTACATTAGTAACAGTTGATTTTTAATAAGTTTAGGACGTTAAAATATTCACTGTCTGAGAAGTAATTTACCGATTCAAGATAAAAAAAATAATTTATTAAATTATAACACTGTCAAGAACTTGATTGTGGCCAACCCATATACAAATTATGTTCTGGATATGTAAAAGACAAAATACTGTCAAACACCCAAAACTAATCATTTGCAACTTTTTAATTTAATTCCGAAGTGAATCCAGCTCCATGGAGTAAGGACTGCGCAAAACATACCCTATAAATCATGATCTAACTATCCAGATGAAATCACCTCATGACTGATATCATGTTTTTAATATTATTTGCATAATTTTATTGAATATGATTTATCACTCTAACTCCGCACTTGGAGCTGAAAATCGATTACCAATATACATATATGAGTTCATATTTATGCACATTTATGGTATGGTAGAGCTAATATTGTTTTCAGATATATCACGAGCAGTCGGTGTCATTCGTCTTTGTGCATGGCACTGAATGGCCTTTCTTCGTTTGTTGTTGTGCCGTTAAGAATCCAGTGATCATCCATAATGCATGGAAATTAATAAGACATTTTATGAATGAGTTATAGCTTTGGTTGAAACTGGATACCATGTGTTGAATGAGGCATTCTTTATGTCTACATTGGATGCACAGATATGACTAGAATGGTAGATGTACTGTGATATTAATCAAGTGGATCCACATGGAAAGATGTGTTATAAGATTGGGCACAGAGGTTACATTATGGAAGTTGAGCAATTTTTTTGGTCGGTCCCTGCGGGGAGCGACCAAACGGCATGAGATTGATTTTTATCTTGACTCTGTCACACAGTCTCTTTTGATTTCTTCTCATTCGGTTACCGATGTAGACATTGTCTCACCTCCACACTCTCTGGTCTGAGATCATGTAAAATGCACCCCCACACACAACCTGCAAAGACTTATGATGTAGGGAGCTTACATGCTTGATTGTCACCATGACAATCATCAGGATACTGTAATGATTATGCATGAAATATTATACCTCCATTTTTTCAAACAAGATATGCCTTTTCTTCCTTGAGACAGGTAGCATAGAAATCTCGTGATCATCTGATCTGGAGAGGGCCACTCTGACACTTGATACCATCCACTTACTCTCCATGTCAGTGTCCTTGCAGTTCACTTAAGTTCTCTTGCACCTTGGAGTACCATGTATCACATCTTGAAATACACCAAGAGGTAACAAGTGGTGAATAGTACCCTGCACATTGAACAGAGAGGTGATCACCACATCACGCCACGGGCTGTTAGAGCGCCAGCTTATTAGCATCAGTTCCTCTGTGGTGATCCAAAGGTCGTGGTTTCGATCCCCGGCCGTGCCGAGATTGAAACCATGATACAATTTCACACATGAGCTGAGGCCTGTGCCAAAGGTTAACCCGTTGTCCTTGTAAATCTGTGACCGGGAGGGTTGTCATGTCAAGGACCTGCGACATGACAATTCAGTGAGGCAACACTATATCTGCTACAAGTGGGTCTCATCACGAAATGACTGAAATAATGTTGAAGGTGATGTAAAATCCCAAACAAACAAACAAAATTAAACAAACCACATCAAAGAGATGATTCGAGATAACTGTGTGTCCAAGCTTGGTTGCCACCTTGGATTACCACTCCCAAATTCTGACCTGGATAAAGTTATTGGGTGTAGGTAAACATATTACAACGGCTGTAATTTAATCAGGAAGTACATTGCGTACATTGAGTACATTGCGCCGTCCATTCTAGTAATTGATTTACTTCTAATCACCACACAGAAGTGATTTTATTTAGAACAATTCAAATGTCAACAAATCAACTAATTGTCTTGAGAACCCTTTATAACTGAATAGTTTTACATATTTTGCAAAATTATATGATTATGAAATTACTGTTAATGAAAGTTATTGTGCCAAATATAATAATGGTGTTAAGTGTATAATTTGGCACCTCATAGCTACTCTGTATTTGTTTGATATGTCTGCTAGATACTCACAGCACACCCCACACCCAAGGTGCAGTTTGTAGCCATGAGAATTTCAAATATTTCATGAAACCTTTCAAAACTGAAAATTTGATTTATTCAACTTTAAATAAAATCTCTTTTATTTCCAAGAGAGACACGTGACAGAATTTGGAATGATCAATTATCAACAGTGAGGAATCTGGTTTCCTATACTTGTCCAGCAGTTTTAACGTGGGATAAAAGGAACCGACCATTGCATTTTAATTGATGTCTTGTTACACATGGGTCATTGTCCAAGCAAGCCTCCTGAACTGAGTGAACCTGCCACGAAATACTGGAATCCTGTCTGTGGCTCAAACAAACCAGACATTCTGGCAGATTTAATCAACCCACATCATTTACAGTTCAATCTATTGTACCCAAGAAATATATAGTTCACCCAAGGTGTATATGGTCCACCCAAGAAGGATATGGTCCATCTAAGAAGCATAAGGTCCACCCAAGAAGTATATGGTCTACCTAAGAAGCATATGGTCTACCCAAGAAGCATATGGTCCACCCAAAATGTATATGTTTCACCCAAGATGTATATAGTCCACACAAGATGTATATGTTCCATCCAAGATGTATATGTTCCACCCAAGATGTATATGTTCTATCCAAGATGTATATGTTCTACCCAAGATGTATATAGTCCACACAAGTTGTATATGTTCCACCTAAGATGTATATGTTCCACCCAGGATGTGTATATGTTCTACCCAAGATGTATATAGTCCACACAAGAAGTATTATATTGTCCACCTTCCAACACAGATGACCCTGTGTGGTCCCCTTAGGTTTCAGTGGTGAATGTGATTTGGGGGAAAGCACAGCTTCTTTTGATCTATAAAAACCAGGAATCTCAAAACATTGCAAAACCGTGGGACATCAAACCATAAACAAACAACAAGTTTGACTTCAAAATATAAATCATTCCTGTATGCAGGTGATCATGTAGCTCAGGGTGAAGATATTGATCTCAGTGAAAAGTATCCATGCACAAGTAGAACAATTCTGTACATACAAAATCAGAGGACACAGCTGCATATGAGACAAAGTTTGTCAGGATACATGGACATACATATAAACCTGACTGTGTTCTCCTTATGGAGTATGTTGATGAATCAGTGTTTATCACAGTCAAATCAATTCGAATAAAAGATAGAAAAACATTTTGTGTAGATTCAGAATATTCTCCACTCACGGCCTGTATAGACTTTGACTGTTTAGACTACATGGAATCTGAAAAGCTAAGATAGTGCCAAAATTGTGTGATGCAATATAAATTTTCCATTCTTTCAGATACAACTAAAGGGATGAAAGCTGAAATCACAACCTTGGATGTGAATTTTTAATCCATGTACAACATTATTAATTTTACTTTCATAACTTTGTGTGAATATTTCTGATTTTGTCATCTAATTCTTAATTTCTCTGCTTCAAAACATACCCTGGCCTTACATTGATCCATATTTCTGCCCAAATCTAAGATTGCTTGTATAAAATTCAGAAACGTCTATGATCCAGTTGTGGGAATTAAAAAAAATGTAAAGTTTCCCACAGAATACTTTTTCACATCAAATAACCTTTTAAAGGAAGCATAAGGTAGATTACATTTTCTGAAAATGCTATGTAATCTTATCATTATATGGAACAAATCTTTGAAATTTTAGGATGTTCCTGACTATTATTAATCTAATTTAATACATCAGGTTGGTAGAAATGTGGTGCAAGAGTTTCCATGCCCTTAGTTTATATATAGTAAAACTATTAATAAGTGCATGGCTGAGATCAAACTTCTTCCTATTTGGTTTGCAGACAACTCATGGTTCAGGGTTACATTGCCTAAATTGAAAGAATGAAAACATCTAAATGGGCCGTTTACATATTTGCATTGGAATGATCATGATTTGTATAACATAGAGGGCACCACATCCTTGTGATCTCACAAGAATTGGTCCGGAAATTTGGACATCACATTTTTCAAACATCACACAGATCTGCTGGCAATAACACTAATTATATGTCTCAAGAGACTAAGAATATCACTCATTAATGATTTAACGTACATTTATGATTTAACAGACCAAAACCTAGCTCATTGCAAGAAATATGTTCTTTCATATATTTGCTAATGCTGGTCTGATATATATATATATATATATATATATATATATATATATATATATATATATATATATATATATATATATATATATATATATAAATAGCTTATCAAGAGGAGCTGAATCAAATTTTACTAATAAACAATACAATAAGCAAAAGAGTTGCATGGATATATGCCCCACAAACATGGCTTTGATACACACCCCAAAAAGAATGTTATGGTTATATTCCCCTCTAAATATTCTGTAGATATATGCCCCACAATATATTTTATGGTCAACCAAATGTGTGAATTTATGCTGCACTAAAAAGTTTTATGGATATATATGCGCCACAAACATATGGATATAGGAAAGACGAAATACTGTATGGATGTATGCCCCACATAATGTTGGGATATATACACCAGAAAAGGTTCTATGGATATATGCCCCACAAAGTATGGATTTATGCCCCACAAAAGGTTGTACCTGCCCAAAATATATTTCATGGATAATTGAAAAGAAAGTTGCCGTTTTAAATGCCCAACAAATCGCTACATGTATAAAAAGTGGCTTGGTTATATGCACCACAAAATATTCTACGGATATTGTATGGCTAAATGCCCCACCAAAGGTGACTGGATATATATCCAAGAATGTGTGGACATATTCCCCACAACATATCCATACAACTGTGGGGTTGATATCCATTCACCATTTGTAGTGAATTTATATATGCCACTTATTGCAGGTCAAATATCCATACAATATTTTGTGGGGCATATAACCATGCAACTTTTGAAGTAGCATATCTCTATAGACATTTTATTCATGCCAACTTTTGTGGGGCATATTTCCATATAGTTTTTTGTGGGGCATATCATGGGTTGTATAAGCCTGCATATCATGGGTTGTATCGGAGATATTTAAGCAGAGATTGGAAATAGCAGGTCTGCCACTAGGTGTCAGCGCGGTGCATAATCCAACTCAGACATGCAACGGTTGCAGATCCGCAATAAATAGTCTTCATTTATCACACAAATTCTGCCATTCTTGATTTTATTGATGTACGATTAACATAGATATGTTAAAAGTAAGTAATTGTCGTCATAATTTCTTGCAAAAAAACATATTTGTACAAGTCCACGTGTGCGTGAATCCGGATCTAGGTCCTCAGTGTTATAGGGCTGCATGTAGTATTTACCGTGGCGATTAAATGTCTCTGGTTGTATATCACTGCAACTTTTAAAAAAATATTTCGCATTTATCCATACACCATTTTGTGGAGCATGTATCCATACATTTTGGTTTATATATCCATAGAACATTTCGTGGTGATAGAACCAAATCCAAACGAGCATTGTTTACTTAGTATTGTTTATCTCTGTTGCAAAAAAACCTCTGTATGATCTACTACGCATATCACTCAAATAAAACCCCAATATGAATATTTCATTTTTCTTTTCTGTATAAAGTCATTATTTTATATCCAATAATTCAATGTGTAACTAAAGTGGCAATGTCTGTCACAAAATTCTTGTCATCGGAAGAAATCACTGCGTTGATCATTTTCAAACATATTTCAAAACATATCACCCAAGATAAATTAAAAATAAAGCAAATTTTACTTAATTCTGTTTTAAATCATCTTAATGTTCATTTTCGCTTTTCATGTTAATATCAAAATTTGATTTGATATTTATTTGTGTCGAAAGCATTTATTCATTAAAGATCCCCATATTCATTAAAGAATAAATAGTATCGTCCTGTAGAGCTTGTTGAAACCTATTATCTACGTATTTTTATTACATAAGTTCAGAGATTAAGCATTATCAAATATATCTGATGATAAATTCTGTGAAAAAAACAACATATTTATTGAACATGAAGTCAAGAAAACAGTATGGTTTCTCCCCGGGGGCTTCTCTCTAATTTGCTATTTACTGTTGAAAAACGATGATAAATAAGAGAGAAAATAAATGACACCAGGTGGCACGCGTGGAGACAATTGCTAAAGATGGCATGATGAACACTAGTGAAACAGATGCGCATATTGCTCCAATTCGAAACTAGAAAAAATCTCAAAATTTGCAAATTTTGACATCTCAAATTAGTATACGAAATACTCATTTATTGATCCCATTATAAAGGCAATGTGTGAAATGTACACAAGGAGTAGGAGGTGTATATCCAAACAGATTTCCCCCCTTTTCATCGTCAAGAAAATATAACTTGACTGATTCCATCCCTTGTAAACACTTTTTTCTTTTTTTTCTTTATTTGTTTGTTTGAGGGTCTTTATTTGGAGGGGAGTCAAAAATTTAACCCTCCTTGGGTGATTAAAAAAAATTATTCGATGTTTCTCTTCTGAATGCTGTTGCCTTTTCTTTAATTTGGAGTCAAACTATTTTGACAGATATCGTGTAAAATGCGCATGGGCACAATGTCTTAGTACTCTGACAAATGGAGGGGAGCCCTGGAGACGTGTGATGGCGGTTGGCAATGGGGACCTGTTGGGGGTGCCGGGGAGCAGGGCTGGTGTGCGGTGGCTCGCTGGCTGGCAGGGGCCCGGACAGTGCTGCCCGGCGAGGCGCTGGCGGGAATCACGGCGAGTCGTGCGGGGAGGCGGTGCGGTGTGAAAAGGTTGCGCCCCACTCGGCCCGGCCACCTGGGTGTTGTGCTTGGCTCTGTACATGTGATTCAATATTCATTCTGTGACGTGAAGGCAGCCAGCCCACATGCCGGGTCTCTGCTTGCCGCTGAATTAAATCCGTTGACGCCCTGCATATTGCATTTGTACGTCGCGGAGGAGGGAGAGACGGGTTTGTGGCGGTGTTGGACGACATGTCTCGGCGCAAGCAGGCAAAACCACGGGCTCTCAAACGTAAGTACAGACAACTGTCATCCAATGTTTAGTTTGTCACGCTTCTCGTGTTTCCCTGTTTGTCACACCTTCTGGGATGATCACCTATTTAGAATCCAAGTTAGGTGATGCATGCACAAGGGAATACAGGGTGAAACATTCCTGAAGATATCATGGTTTGTTTATTTTAAATATCACTATTATAGTTTTGTCAATCTATTAAACTTTATCATTATTCAAGTCTTGTAAATGATTAAAACAATATTTTTCAGTTACTCTTGTCAAAAGTATTGTTTCCTCGATCTGTTGATAAGATTTTGATCATGTTTGGGTTTATCATTGATAACACTTCACAGTTCCCTAAAAAAGGCTAACACTTTAACAGAACATATATCATATGAAGATGATGTTTTCGTCTGTTCCTCAGATGTTTTCATAATTTGATATTTATATCATAATATTTAAAAATAAAATAATTTGCTGTTTGTATGTAGACATCATGAGATCCAAAGAGGATTATAGATCAAGGTAATGCCAAGAAATCGGTGTAAAATGGCACATATGGACTAAAAAATCATTATATATGAAAGGACATATTTGAAAAGTTAGCTGAGTTTAAAGTAGTGGTGGAGGGATTGTATGTAGTGAATGGAACTATTGTGGTACTGACAGGTAGGACTGCCAGATTGTATGAGGTCCTCACAGCAGGGTGGCTCCCCCTGCTGGCACTTCATATACCCCCAGGGAATTTGGCCAACCCTGCCCCAGTCCAGCAGCTCAAAACACAGGTAACCCTGCCCTCTGCCACCAGTTCCCTCAAAGACCCTAACCCCAGGGGGCCAGGCTAAAATTGCAACCTTCCGTCTTCATTTTACCAGCTTTGAGAAGCCCCTGATTTAGATATCTTGTCACCCTTTTATGCTTTTCAAGAGAAATCTTTAACACCTTAACCAATTTGATCCTTTCCAAAAAGGGCCCAAGACAAAAAAAATGGACAAAATTGTTATTTATGTTCTTATTTAGAAGCATATTCTTCATGAAGTGAGCTCATTAAAAAGCAACAGAAATGATCCGCAGGGGATCCAGTCTAACGATGAGTAGGTAATTTGAAGGGACAGACCATATATATTACATTAATAAGAAAAAGAGTTAAAATTGAACATCTTTGTTATTTTTGGTACCTTTGTAACCATTTGTATTTTGGTATCTTTATTTTTTCTACTGTTGGAAATTTTGTTTTTAAGAAATTACATGAACATGATAAAGGCTGATTTATTTTTTGTTTAAATACAAGCATGAAATAATTAACTGTGAGGACATTTTTAATAAACATTCTATGTAATTTAATGAGTAATTCTCCATATTTTAGTACCACAAATGAAATCCCCTTTGCAGAAACACACAAAGATCTTTCTTAATAGAAAATGCATATCGTTTTTATTACAAGTGATACAACAAACTATGGTCAAACCTTAAGTAGGTGTTGCATGAGAGACAGTGACAATTTTGTGGCTGAGAACAAAAGAAAGTGATCTGCTTTGAAGTTGTACACTGCGTATTACCTGTGGGAGCGGTGATGTCCTCATAATTATGGGGCATTACAATGGTGGGGGAGACCGAGGGGGATCGGGCAATGGGCCCCCTCACAGCGGCCTCTCATAGAGTGGGCACTATTTTGGTCGAGTTTGGCCCCAGCAGGGTGGCTAGACCCAGGCAATGCAATAACACAGAAGCTTCCTCCTTTGTGTGTCTGCCCTCCCAGGGGCTTTTCCCTAATATTGCAACATGCAAAACTGTCGGGAGAAATTTGGTCTGTTCTCCATTTCCCAAACGGCGGCCTGTGCAAATTCATTGAGAAATTTCTCTCCGGTTGGCACCCAGTGTATTTGTGTAGAACTGGGCGCTTTAATTCCCCACTCCAATCTCATGCTGGAACCCTTTTTATAATGGGGTCCCCTGCGACAAACATACTGCCTTGATGTGCAAATAGAAATGGAAGTAGTTAAGCATCTCCTGTCCAAACATTAAGGAATCCCATTTCTTCATGTTGTTTCAAAGCTTGCAGGTGTCTGGGGATTTAAATCCATCTCGCTGCTTCCCCATGGCCCGCACAGCAAATAGATATTTTTCCAGAGAGAATCGCAGCCCGTCATGAAAGTGATGAGGTTGTTCTGCATTGGCAAACTAATTTTGGTCCCAACAAGATCAGCGAAAGTTTGCTACATTGATTGAATGGTAATCTGCTTTTCATGGGCAAGTCAGGGAGAGAGGCCGGAGATCAACATGACTTCACCTGCCTCATTGACTTTTTGATAGAATAAATACCACATTATTATATCAAACACATCCCCCACATCTGTGCACACGGGTCCCCTCACTTTTATTCTCAATGCAACTTTTCTAGGTGAATTGGAAGATGAAGGGGAGGACCCAGACAACACGGTCTCCATGGCAACGGAAGCAGGCAAGGACCTCCCCAGTGTATCGTGCGGGTCTGATGTTGGTAAGCATAAATGTCTAGAGAATCAACTTTGCTTTGTCAGCGGCCCTCAGCTCCGTGCCGACTTACTGAGCTGTTTGTACTAGTGATAGCACATTGTATTTTGCCGATCTATCAGCAGATATACGCAGCTTGTTAGGGGCTTTGAGGATGGCCACTACACACAATATACTGTCACAAATTGATGTCCTCATGCTACCTCACCACCACAGATAAAATCTCGTGTCTGATCAGGACAAATATGATGGCTGCCCTGCATGACATGCTCATTTGGCCAGAAGAGTCATTCTGAAAAGAAAGAGAATGAATTTAATATCAATGGAGAAGAAATAGACCTTTTTTGACAACTCTTCAATTTTGGACCTTTCTTTAACCAATTCTTTAGCATTGTGGATTTTGAGATAAAAGTCTGGCATTAATCCAAATGTCTATCTTTAATAATAATATAACCAAATAACCATACATTTCCAAATAACTATGTATATCTAAATAAAAGAAGGTTGGTATATGATCTTAATTTTGCAGAGAGAGATGTAGCAACGCCTGCTTCCAGTGATGCTCCTGTGTCATCTGTCACCACTGGAGAAGGTGGAGAGGAGTCCGTAGCTTCCAACAGCGTTGCCATGGATACCGGGGTGGAGGAGGATGTTGTCACAGGTTTGATGACGGAGATAGAACTCTACAGATGCGAGACCTGTGACGCCACCTTCCACAGCCTCACTGAGTTCATGGACCATCGCAACTTTGAGTGTATAACAGGTCAGATTCCTTTTATCTTCAATAAGCATTTAATTTGCTTCATTCTGAGGGATGGTCATGTCCCTATCAAGATTCAAAGCCTTCTCTTCCCAGGAGTGTCATAAGATAATATCCACCTTAGTCCATAGCACTTCCATATATAGAGGTGCATATTTTCCCCAGGTGCCCCGCCATTCTTCTTTTGTGTTAAACATTTCATGTTGGCTTGATATTGTTGCACATGTTTATACAATATGTATAAACCCTATATTCCCCAAAGTCTGTCCACTTCTGCAATGGTTATTTGGGATGTATTTTATACACAACAGATTATGCCTCATCTATTTTTCAAAAGCTAATTCATGTTATTTAGAAATCTCATAAGAAGTCCAAGGTCCTGTTGACTCTGGCATAAATGTGTCCATACAAGGTCATGCCAGGGCATTGAGTCACTTCTGCAAGGACCATAGTGTGTCCTGCTTCAGCCTGATCTGTGGCTCAACCATTTGTGACCAGACTCAGCCATACATATTTGACCCAATTTGACTCACTGACCCAATATGTATGTACCGGTACTCTAAGCATAATAAAGAAAAGAAAATTGATTTTAGTGACATTATTATACAGTATGAGACAAATTTCTATCAAAAAGATTTGTAGCATGATTTAGTCACAAATATGTCTGACTGACATAATATGTATTTGCAATACTACTCTTAGCATACCAAAGAAAAGAAAATTGATTTTAGTGAGATCAATATATAGTTGGAGACAAACTTCTATCAAAAAGATGTTAGAATCTATCTAATATATTTTCAAGACATTTTGACAGATTTACAGATTTGAAAACTGAATAGTGAGGTCCACTTATTAGTCTGACTGTAAGTTCCATTTATGTGACAGACAGAAAGGTCCAGTTATATGTTATACAGTAAGGTCCAATTATGTGTCATACAGTAAGGTCCAGTTATATGTCATACAGAAAGGTCCAGTTATATGTTATGCAGTAGGGTCCAGTTATATGTCATACAATAAGGTCCAGTTATATGTCATACAGTAAGGTCCAATTATATGTCATACAGTAAGGTCCAGTTATGTGACAGACAGAAAGGTCCAATTATGTGTCATACAGTAAGGTCCAGCTATATGTCATGCAGTAGGGTCCTGTTATATGTCATAGAGTAAGGTCCAATTATGTATCATACAGTAAAGTCCAGTTATATGCCATACAGAAAGGTCCAGTTATATGCCATACAGAAAGGTCCAGCTATATGTCATACAGTAAGGTCCGGCTATATGTCATACAGTAAGGTCCAGTTATATGTCATACAGTAAGGTCCAGCTATATGTCATACAGTAAGGTCCGGCTATATGTCATGCAGTAGGGTCCAGTTATATGTCATACAGTAAGGTCCAGTTATATGTCATACAGTAAGGTCCAGTTATATGTCATACAGAAAGGTCCAGTTATATGTCATACAGTAAGGTCTAGCTATATGTCATACAGTAAGGTCTAGCTATATGTCATACAGTAAGGTCCAGTTATATGTCAGACAGTAAGGTCCAGTTATGTGTCAGGTTTAGTTCTGTGTTATACAGAAAGATTCAGTTATGTGCCAGACTGAAATGTTTGATTATATTTCAGACAAAATGTTATACATCAGAAAGTAATGTTCAATTATTTGTTAAATATATTCACATGCAAACTGGAAAGTATAAATGATGAAGACATATAAAGAGCTTGAATGATACAAAAAGATGAGCAGTCTACCTTTAATTGTTTAGTAAGAGCAAGACGCCAAGGTCTTTTCATGATGAGCACAACAGAAATGTTATTTTCCATGTAAAAACACCATAGAAAAAGTCTAGTTAATTTTTTTCAGCTTTCTTCAATACTTTAAAATTAAGTGAAAAAATATGAACCTAAAAATACATTTTATTAAGGCTTTAATTGAGTGCAAATTAGTCAAAACTTCAACTGATTATTGACCTGAAATTCTATCAGTTGATGATAATGGAATTGCCCGTGTAATTTGACAAATGATGATGTTAGGAATATTGCTTGTTTTGTGGTGTTGTGGATTCTTCTCGCGAAGCTGGTGATTCATATCCCAGTCTGTATCGCCATAGGCAGAGGTGATACTTACAAGCAAGTGCAAGTCTGCCTTTTGCCAGATAGGGTAGTTTTATGTGACGGGGATCGGGACCCAGTCTAACCTGTACACGAGTCGGGTAACAGTTCTATCAGTCACGCACCCATCCTCGCTGACTCCTCACAGCTCGGGTATCCCTACGCCACATAAAGTAGGCCCTTGCACACCTCCCTGCGACACATGAACCTTGACGACTTCAATAGAATTAAGAGATATCCCAGGGACAAATTATTTTTGCACTTGAGCGATCACATAGAGAAGGGTGTCTCGATGGGGCGATTCATAACTTGGGCGACCGTGTTGTATCGGTGTGTCCCCGCTTAGTTGAGGAGATGATAGGGCACACGTGAAGGCCCTCCTCTGCACATGACTGCACCCTACACTTTATGCACCAATATAAAAAAGAAACTTAAAAGATGCAAAACCCATAGGTCATCTCCTGCATTGAACACCATCAAAAGTCATCTGATAAAATGATAACATGTTAATATGCGAACGTGACTTAGGGAGAAATGTTTGTAGCACTACTGATGAGAGGAACCCTATTTGACATGATATTATGATCATTATTGGGATGAACATCTAACTAAATACTTGACATTGGATTTTAGGATATCCAAGGTATTTCTCATAGACATCTCTCTTAGCCTCAATCAGTTAAAACCAAACATATATCTAGTCACATTTTTGTGAGCCAAATAGATGTTTGACTCCAACTTTTGACACATGAAGAGAGGATATTAATACATGATTAGATAGATAACAAAAATGACTGCTTTATTTTGTGCTCATATTCGTTCAATCTTTATCTCAATCAAAACAGGCTTACATCACAAATATAATGAAGTAAAAAAATTGGGTACATTTAGAATTTTTAATGTTATTCCATGTTATAAAAGGTGTGAATAGAAACATTTGAACTATATCATAAAAATCTTTTTTAATAATTAAACTCATTAAATTTCCTCTAGTTTTATTCTTATAGAACATCATTTTTCAATTAGGAATGTCCAATGATTTGATTCAGTGCCATAGATAAGGTAAAAAAATAAATATATAAACTGTCATAGTGAGATAAGAGCTGAAATAATTAGCAATGATAACAAACACAGGAAGCACACTTCCCAGGGATAGAATGAGCTAAGTATGAAAACACAACAAAACTTGAGACACACTTATCTGTTGAATAAGTTAAACTTAATCTTTGCAGTTATATAAACCAAATTTGTTCATTCATTTGCAACAATATCTATTCTGAATTCCTTTGGTTTTGGGCAAATTGCTATCTCAAACATATCCAGGATTTGATTATATCACCACTGGCAATGCAATTCTCTGGACAATACGCAGAACAAACCCCACAATGTACAACAGTGGAGATGGGAAGATGGATGAGATCAGGATTTTAATAACATTATTTCAAGATATCTGATTTCTGTGTGCCGTATTCCCCCATGTATGACTGTTTGAAGGCTGGCGTTCCTCCCAACTCACTCTTCTTAGGAGCAAATTTTACTTTGGAGTCTCCGATTACTCTATTGAGAATGGATCCCTGTGGACTCCGCCGAAAAACAGAAAATTACAATTGTATGCAGCAGTGCAGACCTGACGGAAAAAACATTTATAAAGCATATTTAACTAAGTTATTTCTCCATGAATTTCACTGGATTATAATTATTTATTTAGTTGTCTTTTCTGTTGGCTTTAAATTTGCTTCACCAGTACACAGACACACCCAGAATGTGGAAGAAAATGAAATATTATTTGGTGTGTTTTGTTGAATGTGGCTTCATTGTGTCTGATATAGAATCCATAAATTCACAAATTGTGTATGGCATTATATGATATTATATTGGCGAGTTGGAGCGATCATGAGGGATGTGGCGTGTTTCATGTTACGAGAGTGAAGGATTTAGGCGTAATGGCGGACGAGACCTCAGCAAAGCCCTTGGGTGCACAAATGCCTTATTATGTAGGACCAGCCAGGGCCCCTGCCTGGGCTCAGCAAGAGATTTGAAAAATACCTTCAATCATCTTGGGAGTCTAAATGAGAAGGGGAGGAATTTCGGCAGGGTTTTCAGCTGTATCGTGGAGCTGGGGGGGAGCTGCTGTTGCGAACTCACCAGGGAATCTTACAAGAATCTTAATGAGAGAGTGACAATGGCACAGGGGCCTTTCATCCCCGCCAAGGCCTGGTTGGGGGCCTGCACCATTTTTTCCTGTCCTTTTATACCCACAGCTCACCTATCCTTTCCTGTAGCCTGGTTTTCAAGTAAGAAATAATGAATGTGGAACTAGAGAGGTTGTGGCCACAGGGGGTTTGGCAACTCTGCTCTATGGCAGGATTCTGTGCGGCTAATGTGGGCCGAGGCTCCCCGGTGATCTCACGGACCCACTGGGGAGAACCCGCTTAATGAACTGGGACCAAGCCAGATAGAATTGCCACTGCTAATGGATTAACTCCAACAAATTCCTCTTGCAGGTCCCAATAGCAAAGTTGACCTCTTTCCTACCAATGCACTGATCAAATTTTTCATCCGAAATTTTGTTGAACATAGCTCATCATACTCGGTGAACGAGCATCTTTGTCATGAGCTGGCCTCGTGAGACAGGAGGTTGTCAGTGCCCCCTGGTGGGACAGACATGGGAAGGACCTCGCCTCTGCCTAGCAGCAGCATAAACAACCACCAACAAAGTACACAACCAGCGACCCCTGGTGAGGCACCCCTGCCAGTTTGCAGATTAAAGTTCCATCTTGAACACCATTACAACACTGGCAACTGTAATATATGTGCATATTGGAGAGAAAAGATGGTATTACAACTGCATATATTGGTGTCGAGACTGGCAAATAAATGCTCTCTGAGATGTGAGAGAAAAATATGACCATCTGTCGCCCAGATCTCAGGCAAATCTATATACCACGAGAAACCAAAAACTGGGAGAGATGTCTCTCATCTCAAGTATGGAGGCACTGACTTTGTATTGTGCATAACGGAGATAACAACTTGATTTTGTAATGCCTTATTCATCTAAAACCTGAAATCTATATTTTACGATATTATATTATACTCTGTGTCCTTCAAAGAGTACTTCAGTGGTTACATACTAAAATATGTTATGTTTTGGATAAACGCAACATCAAAAAAGTGATTTTATTTGTGAATTTATTTCATTTGATATGAATTGTTAGTAAAGATACATTCTTTGTTTTGAAATATTTGGGAAGATTTTATGAGGTTATTTTATCTTTAAAAAGACAAATAAGTTGTTCACTATGTAAATAAAAAGAATTTAAGGTCAGGATGTGATAAGGATAAAAACAAAAGGATGATGTCACATCTGATGGAACAAATGCATGCCGCAGGTGCTGCCCCTGGTGACAGAGCAGATTCATTTTGTTTAGACAAAGGTTATCTGTCACTGAGGCAATTCACAGTTCTGTGACTTGCCACAAGGGAGCTGAAAAGGTGCGAACATAAAATATGGGATGACCTTGTCTCTTAGAAAGGACATAGCAAAATGGAGAATTTTAATGAACATAAATTCACTTGCCCAAGAAATATGTCCACAATGTCTTTACGTTTGTTACCTGGTATCTAAAATATAAGTTAGAAATGGCTGTTGTGCTTTTGTTGATGAGCCATATACCCTATAAGGGCAGTTATCATAACAACACAAGGAGCTGGGTTATAAAGTTTGTCATGCGTAAAGTTTCACTGTCCTGTTATGGTGTTGTGTTACTTCATTCGCTGATATTTACTGATAACCGTAAAGACCGGTGTCTCAAATTACAAAACAAAGACCTCATATCTGACTATTTTAGGGACTAATATTTGTCTCATCAAATATAGATCTTTTACAAAAAAATGGAAAATAGTTATGTACATCTATTTGTATATCCAGTAAGAGTGGCGATACCCTGCGAGGGCCACTTTGCCCTGTGAGGGCCAGCGCCATGAGGGAAGACCCCAATAGGACCAGCTTGTAACAGCAGGAGATCCCACAGAGGAGAGGCCGAAGCCCCCCCAGGGCCCCACCCCCATGTCTCCAGCTGGCTAACAAGCATACAACCCACTGTTATATGACCTCATATGAGAAACATGCTCCAAATATTCTCTAGTTTTTCCAAACAAGATAAGTCATCTTTGTGAAAGGTCTGGGGTCACAGTGAAGTATGAAACACAAGGAATTAAACAATTCAAACTCTTTCAATGCACTGTAGGTCACATCTCCGAGAAATACTCAGTGTACTACTCTGAGGTCACATGAAGTGTAGGATCATTTTAGTGGAGGAAGATTATCGAGAAAAAACAAACATCAGGACTTTATATTTGAATAAATCATAGAGTAATTACGCTAAGAATAAATACAATACTTCATTTTCAAAGAGTTCTTTCTAAATCACATGTACACATTGAGCAGCAAAAATTCACAAGTGTCCTCTTTCTATCTTATCTGTTGCAAAGTGCTATTTGCAAATTTCTCAATATGATTAATTGGTTTTATCATGTTGAGAGGGATGTACATGAGCAAAGGTTTTGTAAAATGTGAGGTTTTGAGTTGTTGATATGGAGGTCATGGCCAGAAAGAGATGACCTTGTGGTCCAATTTGACATGAGGGTGACGAGGGCACAGTACAGCCAGGCAGCTCACAGGATGCTTGCGTGTGACCTTGTCTCTGCCACACTCAGGTCCTTCTCACACATGACCTCAGATGGTGAAAGATTTTAGTAAGGATCAGAAGGTCATCAGATGAATCAGAAGGTCATCTGCAGAAAGGACCATAGATAGCCTGGGCTGTGATCCTGGCTTGCTTATGAGACAGGATTACCAGAGGGACAGGGGACCTGACAAAAGGGAGGCAGGTGTCATGGACTGGTCACCTCCATTTGTCTGGTACCCCTGGGGATCGGCAAGGTGCGCTGAGGCCACTGCAGTCAGAAGATAATGGCACGCCATGCAGAATATCCTCTTAGGGAATAATTGTCGTGGGCCGTGGGCCGCAGGCGATGTGAAGGGCAACAATGGCCGCTGACCAGGTCCAGGGTGCAGAGTAATGGGCAGATCTCTCACACCCGCCAATATGAGTGCCACCCTACAGCGTCCGGAGACCATTTGGTAGTAGCAGGAGCTGTTATTCTGACCCCAGGTATAGTGGGTGCCATGGCATCTGGGGACCCCTATGGCCCGCAAGAAAAACAGGGCGCTCCCTCGTGCTGCTCCATCTTGGCAGCCGTTGGTGAACACCGAACTGAGCACCAGGTAAATATCTGGTGTAGAGATTTCCTTGAGGTTCGCCCCCTTGAGGCCAGCTTTGTAATTAACTTGGCTTCAGTGGTCGGCCAGTAAATCAGCTCGCCCTGCCCCCTGGGGCACACACCACACATGAATAAGCACTGTACAAAGCCCAAAAGATCACCCAATGATTCCACTAGGAATTATAATTCAACCTCCCTCCCATTAATATTGATAAGCCAAAGAAATTATTTCCCCATTGTGACTACCTTTATGCATTTTAACCTTTACTTCCTAATGAAGAAAGGTTATTATAAATTTTTCATCTTTTTATGTGAACCATTCTGCAGATTTGCCCATCATAATTTTGATGTACTTGTGAGGCATGGATTTCTTTTGAGAAATCTTGTACATGATACCACCATTCCTTTAGTACCTCGGCCCACGAGAAAACAGTTTTATTGACACTATCTGCCAATTTGAATCCAGTCAAAAGATGAATGTTTATTTTTGCTACATCATCTGCCTGTCTGGATATAAGGAATCAATAGGATCCTATTGAGAGTCTATAGCCTCCCCCCATTAGGGGATCCCCCCATTAGACCCTTCCTGAGGCTACCCCATCTGATGCCCCAGTGTAAGCAATGTGTAATCTGTGGCCCAAAATGGCACCAACAATCAACATTGATCATGTACAGCAATTAGTAGAATGAGGTTAAAAAATTAAGTTTATGATTATTCTGAGTCAGGTTTATAATGTCCAGTTATATTGAAGTCATTGGCCATACTGATCAGAAGTCCCTTTTATATACTACCACAGTCTAGATATGTTCTAATGAGCTAAATGGAAAAAAAGTTGTAATTCTGTTACTATTGATATATATTCTTAATTTAAAAGAAAACAAAGTTGCAAAAACCTGTAACCATGATCTTAATATGGAAATGACAATACCCATCATATACAAGTTTTTATTTTTTGAGATAAATATAAACATCTATGGTACATGTGGTACCATGGATTACTAAGGCCAGTTTGATATCACACTCGCTTGATATCACAATATATGGTATCAGATCAGATGATATATAATGTTGAGTTTCAAAGCATGTGGTTATTCTTTTTGTTGTAAGACCTTTACCTCTGCTATTTTATGAGCCATCAGGTAATTGATTGGTGTGTTTATGTCTATTTTAACTGTCAGACAGGTTTGCTCTCTATTACAGCTGTCAATCAAACCTGTTTGATTATGGCTGTCAATCATGTTTGTGGTGTAGTTAGACATGGGTGGGATATGTATAATGTAATACCTTTGAGGACTATCAAGTGGTCTGGCCTGCTCCTTTCCAGCCTTCTCCATAGCACTGCCATAGCACTATGCTACCAATTTTGATGAGCCCCTCCCAAAAATATTGTAATATGCAGAATAAAATAAATGGTAGATATGCTTAAATATGATTATCAACAGTCATAATTCCACATATGTTTTAAAGATTTTTTTATTTATATGTGTATACTTTTGTTTTTAACTAAAGTAGTACAATATAAGAGAATAAAATATTGAATTAAAAATTGCGGAAAATTAGGAATATGGTCCATAATACAGAGTACAGGGTGGAAACAGAAAGGGTAGACAGTGGGATAAAGCAGAATGTGTAGACAGTGGAATGGAGCAGAATTTGTAGACAGTTGAATGGAGCAGAATGTGTAGACAGTTGTTTTTAACTAAAGTAGTACAATATAAGAGAATAATATATTGAATTAAAAATTGCGGAAAATTAGGAATATGGTCCATAATACAGAGTACAGGGTGGAAACAGAATGGGTAGACAGTGGGATAAAGCAGAATGTGTAGACAGTGGAATGGAGCAGAATTTGTAGACAGTTGAATGGAGCAGAATGTGTAGACAGTTGTTTTTAACTAAAGTAGTACAATATAAGAGAATAATATATTGAATTAAAAATTGCGGAAAATTAGGAATATGGTCCATAATACAGAGTACAGGGTGGAAACAGAATGGGTAGACAGTGGGATAAAGCAGAATGTGTAGACAGTGGAATGGAGCAGAATTTGTAGACAGTTGAATGGAGCAGAATGTGTAGACAGTTGTTTTTAACTAAAGTAGTACAATATAAGAGAATAATATATTGAATTAAAAATTGCGGAAAATTAGGAATATGGTCCATAATACAGAGTACAGGGTGGAAACAGAATGGGTAGACAGTGGGATAAAGCAGAATGTGTAGACAGTGGAATGGAGCAGAATTTGTAGACAGTTGAATGGAGCAGAATGTGTAGACAGTCGAATGGAGCAGAATGTGTAAACAGTTGAATGGAGCAGAATGTGTAGACAGTGGAATTGAGCAGAATGTGTAGACAGTTGAATGGAGCAGAATGTGTAGACAGTTGAATGGAGCAAAATGTGTAGACAGCTGAATGGAGCAGAATGTGTAGACAGTTGAATGGAGCAGAATGTGTAGACAGTTGAATGGAGCAGAATGTGTAGACAATGGAATAGAGCAGAATGTGTAGACAGCAGAATGTATAGACAGTGGAATGGAACAGAATGTGTTGACAGTTGAATGGAACAGAATGGGTAGACAGTAGAATGGAGAAGAATGTGTAGACAATGGAATAGAGCAGAATGTGTAGACAGCAGAATGTGTAGACAGTGGAATGGAGAAGAATGCCTAGACAGTGGAATGTATAGACAGTGGAATGGCATAGGAGAAGGTAACAGAATGTGAAGTTTGGAGAAGAGCCTAGCTGTAAGTGACTTGGGACTTCGAGCAATCATAGGGTCTGTGTTCCAATCTTGTAGACTGCTACATTGACAGGTCATGATGGAAAGAGATTGTACTGTAGCTTATTGTTGTGCTGGGTGGCCCTGGCATGTCATATGTCAGAGGAGATATGATAGATGGGGCCCTGCTCAGGATGAAGCACCACTAAAGTGGAGTATAGTTACACGGAGTGTGTCAGCCTCCCAGGATCCGGGCGAATCCGGGCTAGCTGCAAAAAGGAGTAGAGGAGTCTGTGTTAGCCACAAACAGAGGGAGAGGAGACTTTGTTAGCTGCAAACAGACGGAGAGGAGTCTGGGTTAGCTGCAAACAGAGGGAGAGGAGACTTTGTTAGCTGCAAACAGAGGGAGAAGAGTCTGGGTTAGCTAAAAACAGATGGAGAGGAGTCTGGGTTAGCTACAAACAGATGGAGAAGAGTCTGGGTTAGCTACAAACAGATGGAGAGGAGTCTGGGTTAGCTACACACAGACGGAGAGGAGTCTGGGTTAGCTACAAACAGATGGAGAAGAGTCTGGGTTAGCTACAAACAGATGGAGAAGAGTCTGTGTTAGCCACAAACAGGTGTAGAGGAGTCTGGGTTAGCTACAAACAGATGGAGAAGAGTCTGGGTTAGCTACAAACAGGTGTAGAGGAGTCTGGGTTAGCTACAAACAGAGGGAGAGAAGACTGGGTTAGCTACAATCAGAGGGAGAGAAGACTGGGTTCGCTACAGAGAGAGAGGAATCAACTCCAATTGCAAGAATGTCCAAATTTGTATATATTTGTTATTTCAGTAATGTGATACATTAGCATCTCCAACACCCTCGAAATGAGAGGTGTTATTAAAACTGGCCAGAAGGCTTAGAGTCCAGTCACAAATGCTTCAAGCCATAGTCCTGATAGACTCATCAGTGATCACATAAAGCAGTGCCTTGCATTGTCTCACTAGTTACTGCTACAAAGCCACCGTCCAGCCTGTCTCAGTGCCCCTGTGGCACCACCTAGTGGTTGTCATGATGGAACCCACAAGAGAGTGTCAGATGACAACCAACTTTTACCCTCCACCTTATACCCTTTTATTGCATTTTAGTTGCTTAATTGATGGATTCAAAATGAAATTAAAAAGAAAACAGCTTTCAGTGCTTTTGATCACAGTCACTTAAAGGAATATCTTTGGGCAGGTATACAACTATGTTTTTATGAAGTAAGGTTTAAAGAACTAAACCTTGAATAAAAATATAAACAAAAACACTGAACTGCAGCGAATTGAAGTGCAGGTTATTAAGAGGAAATTAAAACAAAGATTATGAAAAAGAAATCCCTATAAAGTCTGTTGTACCAAATACAAGCATTTTTAGTGACAAGAAGTAGACCTTATTGGCTACAATATTGTTTCGTACAAAAGTTAATGAAACAGGATAAGGATATTTATTTAACTGCTGAGCCTGGCGTGTGACCGTGGCAGCCTACTCTTAAGCAGATAACAATAACGAGGATGTTATGGAGGATGTTATCGGCAGTAGATTAATCTATGAGCAGTGCTGATAACCTTGTCTTGTTAGCAGTCAGGCACCAGCGCTAACACAGCCCGGCAATGTCTTCAAAATTAATGAAGCGGGTGATCACTTGACACCCGTACAACACCCGTACAACACCCGTACAACACCCGCAGTCACCCATACCACACCCGTATCCACACCCTGGTGGTGTTGCAGGACACTAGCCAATCAATGCCAACTATCCATTGCTACGGC
Source organism: Amphiduros pacificus (assembly GCA_949316495.1). NCBI lineage: Eukaryota > Metazoa > Annelida > Polychaeta > Phyllodocida > Hesionidae > Amphiduros > Amphiduros pacificus. The sequence goes on along the minus strand of OX439001.1, from coordinate 47,203,488 downwards.
AGAGGCCACGTGGCATTTACTGTCACTCACTCATTATCCAGCAATATAAACAATCTCATCATTATTATTTTTTTTTAATCACTCATTAATCTGTAGCACATAGCTCTGAATAGTTGTTCCAGATTCCGTCACATTTTCTTTGTTAAACGTAGTTAAATATTTGCTGGTGGTATTAATGGAGTGACGAGATGGAGAGAGCGCTGGTAGTCATGCCATTCTTTGTACAATCAGCTTTTCAATTGCCCTTCGATTACAAGTCTGCCAAATTGTGTTAGACACGAAAACCTCGGGTCCATTCAGGGCTGATCAATTTGTTTGCATTCTGTATGCACGGGGAAGAACATGGCCTGGGATAAGTGATGTTCCCGCTTGAGAGGAATGGCTCAATATCCAAAGCTAACAATTACAGGCACCATTACATGCGTGCAACCCAACCCAGTGATAGAATTTTTTCATCATTTGTGATGCTAATGAGCATGAATCAGGACTTGGCAACAGTTCCTATTTGACTGCACATTCTCAGAAGAAGAAAAAATCTACCAGCTCGTGATTCTTCATCAGCTAGTTCTCTCTTTAAACATGTTTCATTTTATATTAGAAATCCTTTAACACTGTCGTGTTATAGGATCTTTGATTATTGACTTTTATAAAATCTTACAGAAGCCCAGAGTAGGGTTGTGAATACAGTAGTGATGATCAGTATCAGAATACCTACCTCAAGTATCTTTAATTGATTGCTGAGTTACGTGTAATATTTTCACTTTTTGTAAATCATATGTAAAAAAGATAATCAGTAAAAATGGTATTATTTTTGTTTTGGGGGGGGGGGGGGGAGGGAGATGCAAGGAAATTGTACCAAATGCCCTACTCCTCACTTACCAAGTTTGTATATTGTTTTGTATTGGATATGTCTCACATTGATTATTAGGAAATTGAAATTGGTTATTTCTGTGACTTATTGATGGATGGCAGATTATTTTGTGGCTGATTGTAGCTAGTAGGGGGTTTGCCATTGGCTGCATGTATCCGTGCGCCACTGAGAAAAACCTTGTGAGCTAATAAAATAACCACAAGAATCTCATACAAATATGGTATAAATATGCGGTGATAATTTATAAGTTTCAAGCTGAACTTGAGAAAGTTATAATGTGCTATGAATATCATATTATACAACGGGCAGGTCAGCATAAAAATGGTTGTTAGCAGGAGTCGGAAATCAAGTTTCTTCAGAACATGGCAAGAGCAGATGGTCACATTATAAGGACACAGCAGGGGGCGCCTGTGGGGTGCAAATGGCTCTGTCATGTCATGGAGGACACCCAGTGAGGAACAGTTGGGGGTTGTAGGAAATGTATCTCGTGACATTCACTAGCCAGGCTCCTGCTCCACGGGGTGCCTCTATATATTATTCTGTAATAAGGCCTTTCTTGGAAAATAGCACAGACAGGGACTGAGAATACTGGATAAGTACAGGTTCTGCCCCTCAGATGCCAAGCAGCAAGTTCTCAGTAGGGGGCAGTGCAGATTGTCAGGTGAACAGGTGCTCAGTAGGGGGCAGCATAGATCATTAGATCTATTGGGGCTCAGTAGAGGGCAGCACATAATGTCTGATGAACAGGTTATTAATAGAGGGCAGCACACATTGTAAGGTGAACAGGGGCTCAGTAGAGGGTAGAAAATCATAGGATCGCCAGGTGCCCAGTAGGGGATAGCACAGGTCATAAAATCCACAGACATTCAGTAGGGAGCAGCACACATCATAAGATCCACAGGGGCTCAGTAGGGGGCAGCACAGATCGTAAGATCCACAGGTGCTCAGTAGGGGGCAGCACAGATCATTATATGCACAGGTGCTCAGTAGGGGGCAGCACAGATCATAATATGCACAGGTGCTTAGTAGGGGGCAGCACAGATCATAATATGCGCAGGTGCTTAGTAGGGGGCAGCACAGATCATAAGTAAGATCTACAGGGGCTCTGTAGATGGCAGCCCACATCATCATATGTACAGATGCACAAACAGGAAGTAGCACAGGTCCTTTAAGAAGATCCATACTTGTTTGTAACCACATGACGTCATATATTCACACATGTCAAAACAACATATATATCCTTTTAGATCATGAATGTTTGTTTGTTACGCTAGTCACCAGTATTGTATTAAAATTGAGTCATGCCACAATCCAGTATGACTAAATGAAGTCTGTATGGCAGGAAATTACCTCATTTGGTTATTACCAGAAAGTAACCATGGCTTTATTTAACAAAGTGAGTGTTTTCTGATACATTTAAACTGTACAACATAAGCTGATGTGGTATTGACATAAAAATGTTTCTTTATCAACATCAAGTAGTATCTTTGTCTGGACCTCATTAAGACATTACAACCTTTCTGAAAAGTTGCTTCAGATTATGAATGTTTGCATAGTATTGGTGAAGTTGTACACTGATGTATAATTGATGCAGATGTGGTAGGTCTGTCAGATAGAACAATGATTAATTTGCAGTGGATGGCTTGTGGTGTGTGTGTGAGTCAGAGATCAAATGGTTTATATTAAGCAGTAAATGACTTGTCTACAAATACCTCATTGTCCCATTTGTCAGCCGAGTGTCCCCCCCCCCTAAAGTGTGTGGCTTTCAAACAAGTGTCCCCCCCCCTCAAGTGTGTGGCGGCTTATGAACAGCATCTTTCCTTCTGACATCTAATCATTGATTAGTAGCAACATTGAAGAAGTTAACATGTATGAACATCAAATTTTGTTTTAAAATTGTACATGTGAGAGAGTTTGAAGGTATTGCAGAAGGGAGGATGGACTCGAATGAAACATTGACCCGACACAGGAGCAGGGGGACACTTATCTGGGGCGAGGCGGCTGTGATGACTGCATTCATGATGACATGCAGATTGAGACAGGATTGCAGTGCTATCACCACCAGACCTGCTGCAGGTCACAGTCAGGTGCCGACCACACTGGATATCGGTGTCGAAGGTGCCGGCCCCTTGCGACCAAACTGTTTTGCGGACTGCATGCGGCAGTCAGATTAGAAAGTCTGGCTGGGATTGGGCAAACACAAATCACACTCCAAACTACGCTATCCAATATGAACGTTGCAGGTCCGGCGTGTATACCCAACTCCTGACTCAGCTAAGAGAAATTGGTCCTCTGGCGATTGTCCTTCTGGTGGAGCGCAGGCTGCAAATTCCTCTGAAACAATGATTATCATTCAGAAGAAAATTACTTGGTGAAAGCAAATGCTTTTTCTCTGGTTTTGGAGCCTCTCAAGATATCCAAAGGGCAAGATTATTCTCCTAGGACCTAAATTACATCCCATCTTCCATATGATGTCTTGCATGAAAAATAACTCGTACTTGTATCATAAGTTTTATATCCGTTTGATTATGGTCAGTTTTTTGCCTCAGATTTCCGCCAAAGATGACAAATAGGGATGATATTTGAAACAGTGGCGCCATCATGCAAACTTTTGTGTCAAGTGAGGAACAATTCCTCTCAAACATGCAGAAATCTAGCACATTATGAGATTGAAAAGAGCACTAGAATTTTCATGGGGCAATGCAGGATACAAAGACTTTCAGCATGAGACCTATTTATGCCGCTGCATACAATACTGCTTTGTGCAGTGTCCCGCAGGAGTGAGAACCATCCTGCAGCAACGGGTACAAAGTCCCAGGGGGTCAGTCCCCCCTTTTCTATACAGTATGCAGGCATTATGAGCTAAAACGAACATTGGAGAGTTTTGATAGATTTTGTTGGGTGAAGGGAATTATAACAGAACACAATTTGTGTGGCAGGCTGGCAGAGTGTCCTGTGGGACAGGAAGTGCTGCGGCACCTCCTGCAGGCAGCCAGTCCCAGGAGGTCACAGCCCACATCCTGCAGCCGGCAACACACACCCCCACTCCTCACACCCAAAGGCCACTTGATATTGAAATAAAACATTTGAGAATTTTGATAGATTTTCAGGGGTGGAGGGCTCCAAGTGTTGTGGTGAGCAGAGTTTGTGAATGTGCTCGTCCCCAAAGACACCGAGCAGAGTTGCACTCACGGCAGACTCGAATCTCCGGGGGATGTCAGCCTGCAGGTCCTACAGCTTGAAGCAGAGGCAGCCCACTGGCACCAAATGCAGGCTCTCTCTCTCTCTCTGTCTCTCTTGGGACCTTTCTAGGTATCCTGCAGACTTGTGCGGGAAGCAACGCAGGCTCTCTGTCCTGACAAGTAGGGCTGGGTATGTTGTGTTAGCCTGCGAAGCAGTTTATCCTGAGATTTGGAGCCTGCTAGTGTGCAGTTGTTGTGGGACCCTGGCAGCCTTTCAGGAGAGTAATCTGTTCTACAGGGTTTAACCCTGTGGGAACATATGCCCCACTACTGAAGGCCTTAATGTTGGCAAAATGGCTCACCACTCGGGCTGAGCAAAAGCACTATTTCTAGAGACAGAGAATGAGGAATTACCCATTCACTGATCAATAACATGGGTCATATTTCTAAATGTGTCATCTCATGGATGTACAGTTTGAGCTTTATAGCTAATGTCATTACCAAAGTTATGACTGTGGGACAAAGTTGATTTCCTTTCCCATACTATGACTGGCAATACCAATCCCAGTATATTTAAGCTTATTTAAAGGCTTCTCCTTAAAGCTTCTTTTGATAGCAATAATTCCACCCGCATCAATCAAAATAACATTTTAAAATCATGACAACATTTTCATGGGAACTGTTTGCATGCAAGCGCACAAAAATATCTTGATGTTCAGGTAATTTGTCTGGATTTTTTATCAAGGATTCCCACGTTACTGATAGTTCTTTGGAGAACAAAGTGAAACACTTTATTTCAGAGATGAAATCTGGATTCCCTTTTGTACCACATTGGAGGTCTCCACGGGTTAGGAAAAGTTAGCTTGGATTGTTTAGAGTGGAGCTGGGCCAGCAAGTATTGGCATCTGAGGAGCCGGCGGGTGTGATGTCTTTAAATGTAGCATTGATTCACTATGAAGGGCAGAGTAAACAAAGACTCCATTAGAAGCAAGAGGCCCAGATGGATTGTGAATTTTTGATGTGTTGAGACCCGAGTTTGGTAGGTTTAGGGGCCAGACCTGAGAGCCCGGGTCTGCTCGGGTGTGCGGGGCCATTTTGTGAGGTGAGCGGAGGGCTTGGCGTTAGACCCGAATCAAGTGCCTCCTGTCACAGGCAAGATTGGGGTATGCACTGCAGGGAAAAGATGGCACCAACATGTAACTGCTAATGGTATCTTTGGTGCAGACGCTACAACTCAGCAGCCAGACCTCAAGAAAGTGGCCACCCACTCGGGGCCCGTCTTAGAACCCTCCCGGACTGCGGCCCGCTCTCTTATAATAGGATCTCAGCTGCAGTTTAATAATTGCACATCAGACAATCTTATTAAGAAGTAGACAAATGGTGTTTTTTTGCTCCCAACTGCCATGACCAGTGCGGGTCGGTAATGGGCACACGGCTTACACTTTATTGTGCTCTGAGAATATTTCATCATTACTGAAGACAGATATTGAGCTTGCTTAATGTAGATGTTGTTGGGTGCCTGTCGACACACTCACACCAGGATTATTGAATCGGCCCAGGGTGGAATTGGCCTACTTGGTCACATTTATACCCATTTTTGAGCAGTGGGTTCATTTTGGTTGGTAGGACCTTGGAGACACGGTAGCCCTCTGTATATTGCACCCTCTCTGTCTTACAGCTCATGGCCCGTTACTATTTCCCAGCATGCCACTCTTTTCAAAGTAACTTTGCCACATAAAGTGTTCTTGTGGCCTTTTCTCTGTCTGGAAATTAAACATGCCACAGTGAAGAGCAACTTTACCTGTCATAGATAAATAGATTAAATGATAACATATTGAAGCAAAAATAAAATAACTGTCATCTTCTGTGCAAGTAATCCACAAATTAAACAGCAAAGTTTCGTGGAAAAATGTTAATTTGTCTTGATTGGTATTGGTTCAAATGGTAGGCAAATAATTAAGTCAGTGAAATTTGTAAAGTCCCTGGTGTGCGGACATCAGCTCGGCTGTAAATCTCATTGTCTTTCCACACCTTTCCCCATCACCATAGCCGGTGCCTTTTTTCATCCGTACCCACTTTGTTTGGCTTTTCTTTTGCAAGTTTGACGTCTTCATCAGGCTCGGCTGGTCATTGGGATTCAGGTTGTGTGTATGGTTAATTGTGGGTCAGTTACTGTCTGGGGGGTCATACACCACCAGGTGAATTAGACGCACGCTGATGGTCGCCCCGTGCTCCCAAAACGCCCCCAGACCCCGAACCCAATTCCCAGGGAATCCGCTATAATCTTCAAGAAATTGACTTTTTCATTTGCATGCCAAGGGTGATGCTTGCCTGATTTGTAGTAATTTTGAGTAATAGAAAAGTGTTCAGAAAGCAGTTACTTGGCCCCGCGATTGGCAAAACTAGTAGCTGCTTAATTTACTGCTATACGGGGACCAAATTTGCCCGTAATGGAAGAAAATAGCAATTTGATAGGTTCTTCCGCAGAATACAAAGTCTCAGCCAAGAACAAGGCAGACTTTTCCATCTGTAGCTTTGGGTGTTAAGATGGGGTCTGGAGGAAAATAAAAGTCCCCAGTTCATGAATTTTATGGGTAACTTTGGTATGATATGGGAAGCGGCCCTCCTCTGGCCTTTATGTCCTTTTACGGGAGGACCTTCTCGGCAACAATTGACACCCCGCTATCTATGTATCTTGGCTGGTTTTATGAGCAAGTATGTCCCCTGTTGTTTTCCTCTGTATGGATGCCCAGGGAGCTGTAGTTGCAGTGAGAAATCGCCACAAATATCCCTCCTTGGATTATATGGGCAAGTGGGGATAGATAGAAGAAGCTGACTCTGTTAGGCAAGGCTTAAACCTGTACTTCTTGTGCAGCTCAGATAATACAAATTATCAGAAAACTCCCTTCCTCAAATATCATTCTAATGGGGGGGATTTAAAATAACAGGTATGTTTAGAAACATTCATCCAACATTTGGGAAGATTACAGAAATACTTTTTTTAGACCCATACATCTTGGATGGTTCAAATATCAGAAAACTGTTCTCAAATATTACTTAATTGGGGTGGGGGGGATATTGAAACATTTATAATCCAGCATTAAGGAAGATCAGGGAGACATTTCTTATCCTAGTCTCAATACTTGTTCTTATCTACATGTTACATGTCTGTATTATCTGTCAAAACAACAAGGAAATTCTATCCACTTTTCAAAATTTGAAAATAATTTTAAGATAATAGTTGACAAAGTCATTTATAATTTTCTTAGCAAATATATTTGCTGCTAATACAAACATGGTCCAAGCAGGAATATCTTAGAAACCTGAGTGAGTTTATGAGATCTGCTATTGTTACAATGTATTGGTTACTTGTGTTACAAGCTAATGTTGAGGAGTGAAGCATCTTGTAACTATGCATTTACTTCAGAGGCATTCCCTCTGTGACCAGCAACTGTATATACCCACTGACAAAACACAAAACCAAACTCTAATGAAATCTGCAAGTGCTAAGCAGACCTACATCTTATAGCCATTTCTAGATAAATTTACAAACAGTGAATAATGGAAAAAGATAATTATTCAAGAAGTTTTGTCCGAAAATTTCAATATTCAAATTAGCATGAAGTGGAGGGGGAGCTCAGGTTGAAGGTGAAATAGAAGTTGCTATTTGTCATTTTCCGTGTGTTAACACATGTGAAATATCAATTAAATGTTTGCATTTGGCAACAAGCCAATTAAATAATTGATCGTGAATATAGTTATCATGAATCAAAATTAACCTTAAATGGACTTTGTTGTATTTTTTCAGATGGCGACCTGAGCTGGGAGCTGGGAGGTATGAGTCCGATGTCACGTTCCTCCTCCCCGTTCTCTGGGGACCCTGCTAAGAGTCCCATGGCTGATTCCCCGTGTTCGCCCTCGGTCATTGACATCCCTGTCCATCAGATCCCCTACATAGTCGGGGCCAACGAGGGCCATCCCTACGCCTGCCAGTTCTGTGAGAAAGCTTTTGCCAGGCTTAGCTTCCTGAAGAAACATGAACAGGTCAGTTAGCTTTGATCAAGTTCATTCATATTGTTTCATTATTGATATAGAGGTAAGTGAAAATTTATTTCAGAATATAGAAAAAACACTGAAATATGATGATGAGGATGAGGCAAGCCATATAAGCAGGTCTCTTTTAATCTCTACAGAAACTAAGAATTTCCAGTGGCAAAAACCTAATCTCCTCAAATATTACACATAGGCTGGGATATGTTTGATGTTATGGGTTACCAGGAATATGTGACTATTATGGGGGCATCCCAGCATGCATCACTGCATGGTTCCACCGCACCACAGGGGTCAAACTAAACAAAGCAGTACCCTGAAAAACATCACATTTCACTTTTTGTCACTGAAGGAGTATTTACTTGTGTGCTTACGTTGGTGATGTGGAGTCAGAGGGGTTTGAGGTCACAGTGGGGAGCCCTGTGAGACGGAATGTCTTATAATAACAGGAGGTAGAAATCTAAGTGCAGCCCCCTGGTGTCCATACAGGGCAGGTGAGGGTGGGGACGGCCAAGGGTTGTAGTTACAGCTGGACCTCCTAGGGGGCAGCAGGAGTGGATTACAGGGCCAGCAGGAGGTGGGTTGGGGGATCAGGGACGGACTGGTATCACATCCAGACCGCCCCTGCGGGTTCCTGTGGGTTCCTGCGGGTTGCGGGACCTTGAGTGAAGCCCTTGGCACACCCTCCCTGGACACGCCATGGGACCTTGGAGCTGTTCCAGCCCTGGTGATGCCTCCCAGTGAGACGGAGGACCTGGCAGCCAGGCAACACAGCAGGCTCCATAACACTACCAAATGTCTGCCAATGTATGCACCATAGGAAGCCTTCACAAATATATAGCAAACTCTTCAGTATGTGCCGTCCTAATGCCTCAAATGATCATAGACTGCAAAAAATGGCTGTTATCAAGAAAATTTATTACTTGAATGTGTGTATCATGTCAATTAGATATTCATTTCTATAACAAAACAAAATGGTGGTAAATTGCCTTTTGTTGTAATATTGTCTTTTTCGTGGTAATATTTAATATAAATGCCACACAGTGGTGGATTTGGAGTGATATTTGTGCTGGAGACTTGGCAGTTCTTGTATCTGAGGCTGCCTCTGTGGGGTGCCTCCGCCAGGATTACATCCCAGGTGGCATTCTCACCTTGTGCTTTTCTACACAGCATTTCTGCCAAGCAGGCACAGGAAGTCCCGTCTACCAGGGGGAGCCACTGGTGCAGCCACAAAGAGATCGCAAATACTCAGGATCTAGACAAAAATGGTTCAGTGATATGAACAAAAGAAGAAATGCATCCCACTGATTAAAACAAGAGGAAAAAACTCAAAATTCAAAGCAATATATATTTATGAACATTTACTAATGGGTTGAATTATGATTATTAATCTATTGATGTTAGATTTTAGTTCAATCTATTGATATTCAGTTTTTTTATTTCCAAACGAAAACTGGAACAAGATCTTTGATAAGACTACCCTTGATCCTTAATTGCACAAGAACACCACAGACACATTCACAGTGCATTATTACTGCCACAAATGTGATGAAGAGAAAGACTGCAATTAGTTCATTGAATAATTAAAATTGCATGTGGAATATCAATATTTGAAACATGAATTTAGATTTATGATCATGAGCATGTTCTCATTCCTTATATAATTAGAGGTGGGCGTGTATTGAGTTATGAGAACAAATATGGTGAACATCATGTTCCATGTCGGGTTTATTGATCTTATGATGAGAATAAATATGATACACTTCGGTCACTATAGTATAAAGGGACCAAACCTATTCTATTTCATTTATCCTGCTGATGCATAATTTCTTTTACTAGATTACAAAAGACAGATCACCTGGTGGTTGAATTTTATAACTTCCTGGTAATATCACAGCAGCTTTAAGGACTGCATTTTTAGCTCATTACGATTCCTATATATGTTGAGGGAGGATCTCAGGGGAGGCTGATTAACACGCTGCAACATAAAGCAGTGGTTGTCACAATATCATACAAAAAGGGCAATCTAATTTAACAGAAAAGTAGTAAAACATGCAAAAAGGAAACAGTTGCATTTTTTTAAAGAAAAGGAGGTTTATCACAGAAAAAGAAAAGTTCATAATGCAGTGGTTGTCACAATATCATAAATAATGTAATAGTTGAACACACAAAAAATGATAGTTAAAATCAAGTTTTACATGAATTCATATTTTTTTTATTTATCAAACTTAGGAAAAGGTTATTATATATGTTTAACTTTCAAACCAAAATGGGGATCTAATTGAATAGAAAAATAAGAAAGTGTGCAAAAAGGAAGCATTTGTATTTTTTTCTTCATAGAAAAAAAAAGTTGGTTTATAACTCAATCGTATATTACTTGAGAAGGAGAAAAATTTTGTTTCCATGGAACCAGGATAATAATTTGGGGCCAAACTAATAACATTTATCCTGTCTGCCAAAATCCAGAGGTCCAATCCCTTGATATTTATGCATGTATATATTAATCTTTTTATAATGAAGCAATTTTGAAAGATCTATTTTACATTGTAAAAACATTCCATCACTTAACAAGTAATACCCTAAACATTTTTATTTTAAAAATAAAGTAGTTTGTTTTGCCAAATAAAGTCAAATTAATGTCAAACTAAGTGAGATATAGTACACAAGTGGGATGTAAAATGGTCTAATAATTAATGTTATTTCATATCATGAAATTCTACTCTATTAGTATTTTCCTTCTGGAAATTGTTTTTCAAATTCAAAATGGATAGCAATGCTTAAAATAAATTTATACAAAATAAAATTCATATTTTCAAAAAGTCTACACAATTCATAATATTTTTAGCTAATTAATCTGATGATGAATGCTTTGCTATTTACTTCTGCTCTCAGGGGTTTTGCGAATTATCTTCTTTTAAGCACATGTCATTAATTTGAGAAAATAAGGAGCACACTGTTGCCACCAGATGGAGCAATTGTGAACCTTCTGGTGCAGCTTGGGTGGAATCCATCATGACGGATCAGCGGCACTTTTCATGCGTCGGAGTGTGGTGCGTAGAAGGAAAGCAGAGAGAATTGCCAGCTTTTTTAATGCAAGCTGACTTGGTTTTCCTCTGTTTGTGCTGAAACAAATGGCGATGTCAGAGAGTGATCCCCTTTGTCGGAGTTTTGGAGGGAAAATTTTCACCTTGAGGGGCAGGATGTTGGAGTTACACGGGTCCTCTGTGACAGTGATTGTAGATCACAGAATGGAGGTAGCTTTATCAGGGCCACCCATCCCAGCACCGTCAACCAGGGTGTGGGACCACCGCCATCCCGTAGGACCTAGGCCATGGGCTTTTTTCTCACCTCATTCATCAAAGAGTTCCCCCGACACTTGTGTGGCTCCCATTCCTATTCAAGTGTTCTGCAGTTTGGACTTTTTCCATCACCGTCGTAGGTCTCGGTAGACCCATTTGTTGGAACACAACCCTCTGAAGTCATCAGTCCACGCGGCTCAGAGGATTTCTCCTGGGACCCCAACACTCCTATATGCAAAACAACTCTGGCTTTGATGAATTCCTTGTATGAATAGCACTGCCAGGCCTCATTTGTGCTCCCGAGTCCCACGTGGGCATGTCACCATGGCAACCAGGTGAAAACCACCCAGGTGCCCCAGCATCCCTTATATAGGCCGCCCCATTCCCTTTACCTGGCTTGACATCTCAAATGAGGAAATATACCTCACGGATACCAAAGCAAAGTGGTGCGCATAATTTGTGTCCACTGTGAAATATATCTCCATGTCCAGTCTGAGCTGTGAGGCTCAGCATAGGGCACAGCTCTTCACTCCCCCCCCTCAACTCCCCACCCCCCCTTCCATTTCTCCTCTCACCACAAGTGTTCTCAGTCCACAGAGACCCCACTGCAACATATTTCAAAAGCAACTTACAAAGTAAAAAGTTTTTGTTGCAGTAACTTGAGAATAGAGGTGAGTTTCTCAGACTGGTTGAGGAAGCAGAGAGGCATCCTCAGGGGAGTTATCCACATCTTATTGATAACTTAATAATTAATTGAAACTTTTCCAAGGATGCAAGGTATTTTGCCCGCATTTGAAGACAAAAAATGTGCCAGGTCAAATTATAAGACCCAAAGGAGATCCCATACCCATTAATAGCAATTAAAAATGATGAATAATCCATGAGCCTTTGTTACTGTTGCATCTTGGGTCTTATATATGCACCCAATATTAAACAGAAGACATTCAATTATTTCTAATATTGAATTGAGACTCATAGCACAAATATATGGGAAGAAGTTTTTAGGTGTGTAAGTTATATTTAGACTCCTGGATTGCCAAAAATACTGTTCAATTAATAGATTGGGAGAGCAATGAAAGTAGAATCAAATGTTAAGATTGCAGGTAGGTGGCACACTAAAATCATCTAAACTTGACTCACATCCATATTAAATGCATCAATAACAAAAGCCAAAATAGAAAAAGTAAAAAGATTCTGATGGTACCATATTGCCTATATTAGGCTCAGACATTGCTTTATGTGATATGATATAACAGCAAAGGATGTTCTAATGAAGGTTGTGAAGAGTTTGTAGATGATGACCTTGACCTACTTTACTAAGTCACAAGCATAAGACAGACATAAAGACAGACATAAGACAGACATGGAATCGTGTACCTTTCAGATCAGTGATCATAGATATTCAAGTACCATTAATGACTGGGGAGTCTTCCAAGATGATTTTAGATTGCTTTTAATAATGTGCTCTTCTTAAGCATCTATTTATAGACTGGATTAAAGATACATGAACAAGGGAATGCTTCATATGAAAATGATAATAAAAAAACAAATGCAATCAGATTGAAAGCAAGAGATGAATGAAGTATGCCACCATATACATGTTGGGCTGTATTTAAACTAAAGCGTTGGATGAGTGATGGAGGCAGTGCCTCTGTGATGGGTGGCAGCCTTAATGACACCGCGTGTTGGGCCTGTATTCACATATGTGGTTTGGTTACCTGGGTGACAGGTCCCTCAGGTACGGGCTCACCTATAGAGGTAGGAGAGGCAGATTTCCCTCAGGTGACACAAGCATTAAATCAGCCTGCTCCCTCGTGTTCTATAACCATGATAACAGGCCACGCTTTCATTGTGAGCGAGAGTGGTGGCCTCCAATGGCCAACGACACACGTTGTTGATCTTCAAGTACGGATCATTCCCATTTCCATTCACTCTCACATTTTACAATAATGACATCAGATATGATTTGTACTGTCACTGCCAAGCTTGTACATGCCATATGTAGCAATGCACAGTGTTTTTCATCAAATAAAATATTGCATTATATTTAAATATCTGTTAAGCTGAGGTAATCATGCAAAAATATAACCAAGTCTCATACACATCCATAGTAGTGCCTACCGTATTTACTCGTGTATAAGTCGAGGTTTTTGTCCACAAATCCTTAGTTAATGTTTGGGGGGTCGTCTTATACACGAGAGCAACCTGTGGACGAGGATTTGCGCCCCAAAATTACGGCACTAGGAGTTTTCATTACGAACATTCTTATTTTCGAAATAACGAATATCGGACATAGCCGATCGATTTAACAGTCTTATACTCGAGTAATTACGGTAAAACGTAAATACGATGTTCATATTTTCGAAATAACGAATATCAGACGTAGCAGATTGATTTTAATTGCGTTTTAAATGATAAATAAAGGTATTTACCCAATATTATCACAAATTGTTGGAGAACAGAACAAAACCATCAATCCATTTAAAACGCAATTAAAATCGATCCACGTGTGAAAGCATTTCTGTCAAAAAGGGAAGACACGACTCAAAGCAGTGGAAACAAACTGTGAACGCTGATAATTGGTATCAGTGAAAATTTACTAATTTTCACACCACATCAAAGGCAGAATTGAGTTGTGCGATATATTTAAATAATAATTTTAATAGACATAGAAGTAAAACGTAAATACGATGTCCGTGACGTAGATCGATTGGCCACGTGACTCACAAGTCATGTGATCATTGACTTTGCAGATTTGCAGGAGAATTGCGTTTTAAATGATAAATAAAAGCATATACCCAATATAAACACAAAATACGCTTTGCAGGTCGAGAACAGAACAAAACCATCCATCAATTTAACATGCATTACGCAATACTAGCGTGAAAGCAAATATCGGACAGGCGGACGACTGTCTGCACGTGGTTGAATATTTCTTTGTGTATTAACACGTAAATACGATGTTCGTGACGTAGCGGATCGATTGGCCACGCTTTGTTTTGACTTTGTTCTCACTGATTCAAATTAACAGCGTTCACAGTTTTGCATTTCGTCATTGTTTCCACTGCTTTGAGTCGTGTCTTCCCCTTTTTGACAGAAATGCTTTCACACGTGGATTGATTTTAATTGCGTTTTAAATGATAAATAAAGGTATTTACCCAATATTATCACGATGATTTACGGCCGATGGAGTGCTATAAACGATAATAATTAAAAGCGATATAATTAATATCTTTGGCTTAAAATACACAAAGAAATATTCTACCACGTGTCACCTACATCGTGTTACGTTTTCGATGTGCGGAACACGGTAAATTTGATGTGCGGCAACATGAAGAGAAGCCAGGGATCCATCGTTGCGCAATATATTAAATTTTTCAATGCGAGTTGATACACTCCATTTGTTTTCGCGCCAAAAATAAGAGCTTGTCCCCGTCACTCCCGCTTTTTAAAATGACGACCTTGTATTGCGTAATGCATTTAAATGGATGAATGGTTTTGTTCTGTTCTCGACCTGCAAGGCATATTTTGTGTTAAAGTTGGGTATATACTTTTATTTATCATTTAAAACGCAATTAAAATCGACCCGCTATGTCTGATATCAGTTATTTCGAAAATACGAACATCGTATTTACGTTTTACCGTATTTACTCGTGTATAAGACCGCTAAGATCTTATATCGTAAGCATATTTAAGTTTCACTTTTAAAATGACCGCCAAGCTTCAGCTGAAGCTTGAATGGTCGCAGAGCCGATATGTCAAGAAAAACCAACTCGTCTTATATTCGGAAATTGTTTTTTTTCAAGAAAAATTACCTCAATTTTGGGGGGTCGTCTTATACACGAGTCGACTTATACACGAGTAAATACGGTATATATTTTGATATTCAATATATTTGAGCCCAATATTAGGTACTATTATAGATTGACAGGTGATGATATAAATGAACAGGTGATGTTATAAATGAAATAGTACTGTTTCAAATGAACAGATACTGCTAAAATGAATAGGTACTGTTTTAGATAAACATATACTGTTATAGATGAACATATACTGTTATAGATGAACAGGTACTGATATAGATGAACAGGTACTGATATAGATGAACAGGTACTGATATGAATGAATTTGTCCTGTTATAAATGAATGTGTAGGTACTGTTATAAATGAGCAGGTACTGGAGGCAAATATGGTGAATTGGAGCACTTTTTATTGCAAGTATGGCATGAGAATGCCATGAATACAGTTGTAGCAGGTATCCTGGTCACACAATGGCGGCCCCTGAGTTGTCAGCCGGACACCCAGCCTTCTCTCACCAGGGGATTACCAATATTCCATCCTCATATCTCATTGTAGCCTCCCCGTTTATCATTCCATTGTTAAATAATCATATCTTTGTCAAAAACCATTAATTCTCCCATTTTTGTCAAAGCTGTTTATTCTGACCTAGCTCTTGGGGTGAGATTTATTAGACAAAAAGATAAATGAAAAATGGTTACCAAATGATAAATGTGTTTGGATGCTTTCAGATCCCACAGCAGAATTGAAACCATAGATATATCCATCAGACACCTGATTGTCAGTTTGCAAGAGATTTAGCTCAGCGTTTACCATTGTTTCCAGCCTCACTAACTTATTCCATGGGGTATTCCCAGTTCATGTTATACTCACGGAAACACAGCATTTAGAAATTTAGGGTCAAGAAATATTAAGCTTTGCCATCATTGTGTTGGTTAAAAGTCAAACTTTAATTTTTTTATGCATATATTTACAGGTTCATGCCGATCAGATGCCCTACAAATGTGAGTTTTGTCATCGCTTGTTTAAGCACAAGAGAAGTCGGGATCGCCATGTCAAACTTCACACAGGAGACAAGAAATATAAGTGCCGGCAATGCGATGCTGCCTTCTCAAGGTTTGTATTATGAATAGTCTATCCAGCAGAATCCCCATTCCTTGTGGAAAAGCAAAGTAGTTTTACTTGAATTTCAAATATGATTTTTCTACAAATCTCTGAAGCGGGCCTTGGCCCCTCGGGACCTCACAGTATCTACATATTTGGTGGCATCATGTTAGGAAAAGACAAAAGGTTTCTGCGACTTTGTCCGTCTCTTTAAAACTTGCATCTGAGAGTGTGGTATTGGAGTGTGAGTAAATACAAGGTGAAACATATTCATGATTATTTTGTTATTAATAATATAGATCAAATGACATATTAGCAGGAATGAGACACAAATTAACATTGGAATAATTCTCTGTGATGATGCTGATAAAATGTAACTTTCACACAAAACTTTTCTTTTAACTCAAGTTTCTCTTATGTATACATAATGCTCTGTCATGATCAGCATAAATCTCTACAGACCTCTATTTTATCCTTAATAATGTAAAAGGCCATATCAGCTTTTTTGCATGAAATACACAGGTAGAATTGTGTGTTCAGATGAAGATAATTTGAGAGCAGGTGGGGAAGAACTACATTTCTTGGGGACATGTTTCCTCGGGGGACCACAAAGGAAGTGGAAGACAGACAGACCCAGAGCAGCACAATAAATGATGGTGTGCAAGAAGATATTGTCCACTGAGACAGTAAAAGAAATTGGAGCTAATGAGAAATTGCATCAGGTGAAGGCTTATAAAAGTTGGCCTCCCTGGAGACAGGCAGAGCCTGGACTATGAGCCTGGGTTGCCATGGACACCAGTAAGTAAACCCCATAGGTGCCTCCACTGTGCAAGTTACGATCAAATTTTGAAAGTGTCTGAAGGACAAGTTTGCTGTCCCAAGGGCCTCAAATCCTGTAGGTCAAAAAAGCACAGGGCAGGTCGCCAGCGAGTCAGGTTTCAGGTGTGCCAATCCGTGCTCATTCTCTCCAGGGATTGGCTGGTCACATTGGCTGGTCGTGACCGGACTTGTTCCACATGTATGGGGCATCACAAGTAAGACCTGGTATGTCGCACAACCAAACCATGCTGACATGATGCTGCATGTTCTCTGACATTTACTGCCACCTAGTGGCTGTGAAAGGCCCCATGTAACTGCTTAACTGTTTGGCAGTAAGAGCATCACATGTTGAGGGCTGGACTAAAGGCTAACACTACTGTGCCTGCAGTCAGAGCATCATATTATAAAGGCCGGCCTATAGGCTGACATTACTGTGCCTGCAGTCAGAGCATCATATTATAAAGGCCGGCCTATAGCCTAACATTACTGTGCCTGCAGTCAGAGCATCATATTATAAAGGCCGGCCTATAGGCTGACATTACTGTGCCTGCAGTCAGAGCATCATATTATAAAGGCCGGCCTATAGCCTAACATTACTGTGCCTGCAGTCAGAGCATCATATTATAAAGGCCGGCCTTTAGGCTGATATTACTGTGCCTGCAGTCAGAGCATCATATTATCATGGCCGGCCTATAGGCTGACATTCCTGTGCCTGCAGTCAGAGCATCATATTATAAAGGCCGGCCTATAGGCTGACATTCCTGTGCCTGCAGTCAGAGCATCATATTATAAAGGCCGGCCTATAGGCTGACATTACTATGCCTGCAGTCAGAGCATCATATTATAAAGGCCGGCCTATAGGCTGACATTACTGTGCCTGCAGCCAGAGCATCATATTATAAAGGCCAGCCTATAGGTTGACATTACTATGCCTGCAGTCAAAGCATCATATTATAAAGGCCGGCCTATAGGCTGACATTACTATGCCTGCAGTCAGAGCATCATATTATCATGGCCGGCCTATAGGCTGACATTCCTGTGCCTGCAGTCAGAGCATCATATTTTCATGGCCAGCCTATAGGTTGACATTACTATGCCTGCAGTCAGAGCATCATATTATAAAGGCTGGCCTATAGGTTGACATTACTATGCCTGTAGTCAGAGCATCATATTATAAAGGCCGGCCAGTTAGAGCATCTTATAACAATGGCCGGCTTATAGACTGACATTTTTGTGTCTGCAGTCAGAGCATCATATTAAGATGGCCGGCCTTTAGGCTGACATTATTGTGTCTGCAGTCAGAGCATCATATTAAGATGGCCGGCCTATAGGCTAACATTACTGTGCTGAAGTTAGAGCATCTGATAACAATGGCCGGCTTATAGACTGACATTATTGTGTCTGCAGTCAGAGCATCATATTAAGATGGCCGGCTTTTTGGCTGACATTACTTTGCTGCAGTTAGAGCATCGCAAATGACTGCCTGCCCAAATGATGATGCGACAATAGGCATCAATCCACTGGTAATCTTTGGATGTGTCACTAAGTGACAATAGTTTGTGTCCTCTAAATGTTGGGGCTATTAAGATGAATGATAATGATGCTGTCACACTTTCACAGACAATAGTGTCAAGTGGATGAGCATTGCCCTGATTAATCAAGTGGTTACAGTAAATCTATCTGTAGTCTAAGGGTAAAATCAAACAATTCAATGGATATATCTTTTTTTAAATAATGTTCATGAGACATGCAATTATTGCAAAAAATACATTTAATACTATATCTTTAAAACCAAAGGCTTCAATGTTTTTCATAATGGATTTGTTAAATGTTATGTTGTTGGCAAAGTTTTAATCAGAATCTGGTAAGTAGTGTGTATATAATATAATACAGGATTTAAATGAAAATTCTCCTGAGGTTTAAATGCAAATGGCAGAGTATTCATGATATACATATGCTTACACAGTATAAAGCTATTAGAATTACTGCAATTCTCCTGAGAATAAGGAAGGATTTTAGCTTATGGTATTAAAAAGCATTATATAGACTAGATGCTATAGTTTAGCCAGATGGAGTATTTCCCTGCGAAGGAGGAGAAGTGGGGGATGCATTGGGTGCGCTTTATTTGCATGTATGACTCAGGTCGTCCCCAGGGGGCGTCACTAGGCCCCAGGGGTCCATAACACTGACATAGGACTGGTACAGTGACGCAGATGAGTCTCACTGGACTCACTTCCATTTAGGCAGGAGATTCATGGTGGGGAGGAGGGGGTCCCCCAGGACCGCAGGAGATTGCAGAACCATAAATGGCCCAAGTCAGTTGTACTAATGCACACAAGTGGACCTCTCGTCAGCGGGGGACAAGGCCATCCGCCCCACAACACATAATGTCTGCTCCCATCATAAACTGCCAACTCACACTCACAACCTTATTCTACACATCAGCCCTCAGCACATAACCTTGCTCATAAATACATATAAATTTCAAGCTGATGGACAAATCTTGAAATCGAAGGGTGGAGCAACAGTTGTCGTTTGTAAGGTTGTAGGCTTTCATCGGTGTTGCGGTCTCTTGCTGCCATTGTCTCATTGTGACAAGACCAACATTGATCTTTATATGGTATCTGTAATGTAGTATCATGTGACACGCTGTGACCTCATAGGGATGACCTTACAGATAAGGTCAAGACAAGGTCACTAAGTGATGGGGGCTACAGTAACATTTTATCCTCTCAAGGGATGTGCCACTTACCATCATGCCATACTTGTTCTGCTGAGAAACAAACCAATTAAATGGTAATTGATTAACAAGCAACCCTACACTTTTTGCTGCCTCCATCATAATGAACAAATGGCATATGAGTTACAATATGTACAAAGATTGTAAACTGCGTGGTTTCACGAAAAGTTTTTATCAAATGTTGCACTTTCACTCACCATCAGGACTTTCTCCAAGTCCAGATGGAATGGAAAAGGTTGTTGCCTCTTGTGTCAAAGGTATAATATTAACGTCATGAATATTTAGTATGATTCAATATATATTGAGATTCCCATTCATAACTGCTTTCTTATATCAATAAATTCCTCCAGCCATTGCAGAACAGATCTTGAGTATATGATTTAAAAGAAATCTGTCTCTCTTAGATAATTTTGTGACAAGATATTTCAAATTCAAGAATACTCTAGACAACCAATACTTAATAGTTTTAAGGAAGTTATATGGAGGAAATGTGGTTGTGTATGACAGTGCAATAAAACTTCCTTCTCATTATAAAGTGAGTCATAAAGTGCTAGTTTATAATACTCCAGGGTTGGGCTCCTATATATATATATATATATATATACATATGTATTTATTAAGGGCCGAGATTTAGAAAATTACCAGAATAGGTCAATGAAAGTATTATGAGTGTGTTGATGGTGAGAATGATGAGGATGCTGAGGCTGGATGAGGGCAGGATGAGCGAGTGTTGTCTGATATGAGATGCGGGTGGTAGGATGAGGGATGCCAACGAGGGCCCTGAGTTGTATGGCAGTTGACAGAGGCTGCTAACCTGTCGCCCTGACAACCGTCAGGTCACTGCGCCCTGCCACTTCCTTGTGTGTTTTTTAACTCCCGATTCGGCTCCGACACATGGGGCACAATTAGGGGCACCTGACTCTGTTGGTCCCCTCAGACCCAGCAATTATGATGAGGGGGCCCAGTGAGAACCACTACCAGACTCTACTTTAATTGAACTGGAGCTCCCACCATCTCCATGGTGATTGCACCCTAATAACCAATCAGCAGGGGTCAAAATATGATTTCTTATTTTTGGGCTGGGCGTTATTAAGTGGAGAAAAATGACAGATCCCTCGAGAGGTCACTCATGATGGGCTTGGCCTCACTCGGAGAATTTTGTAACATTGGCGATATCTTGTGAATTTGACTCTTGGGAAGCAGGTAATGGAGGTGGCAATAAATGATGCTTTACATAACGAGGTACATCATTCGCCACCTACTCCCTGACGACCTTCAAGCCCCACTTCATCGCTCCCATTTATGACTCAGTCAAAATAATTCTACATGCTGACAGTACAGAATGGATGTGCCCGCCCGTCCACTGCCCGCCAGAGACTTCCACAAATGTCAATACTCCATATGATAGTTTAATTGGCAAAAGTAACGCCCAAATCCCAACTTGCCCAACTTTGAACAACTTTGTTCAGGACAAGTGGCTCCCTGCTGAAAAGTTTTTAAAAAGTTTCTATCCTTAAAAGTCTCATTTTAATAATAAAAAAAAGAAATTTGACTTAATTGCAGTTCTGATATAGATATATTTGATAAGGAAATGTGAATTATTGTATCTGTGGGTCACATAAGTTGACATTCAGAGCTTTGCCCTCAAAACAAAATCTCTATTTGTACTGTCACTTCTGGCCCAGAGGAACAAATAGCTCTTCCCAAATAAAGTGTGATACAGCACTTTGGAGTTTTTCCACTTGGAAGAATAGTGTGTGCAAAGTTTGAGATAAAGCTGAGAATGGCCCTGAGACTGCAGATGGTTTGGGGTTCTCACTTTGCATGCCAGGGAGACCTTTGGGGCCGTTCTGTTCTGAGTTGGGGTGTGCCAAGTTGGCAATAATTCACTTTGGTTTGAAGGTGTTTGGAGGCCAAGTGGTCGCAACAGGTTCGGCAGAGGCTACGTGGTGAGTGTCTGTTTTAGAGGCAAGGGCAATCAATACGGCTCTATCCTAATGGCCAATATCAACTGTGTGCATGTTGAAATGCACTCCTATCCACCATGGGCCTTCTCCCTCAACCGGTGAATTGTCACACCTCATCTCTCAAAGTCATCAAGGGGCTTGCCGCAACCCTCCCTGAATTGCACATCTAATGAACAAAAATGGAGAAAGTTATATGTTCCGCAACTGTAACTTCAATTATCGAGACTATCTTATCCTTCCACCTGCACAAGATGGAAAAACTGATCCTCAATCGACTAATAAATGTAATGCCATCGATTAGACCTAAGGCTCTGGGGTGCCATGAAAATTCGGGCTATTGGATGGATGTGGGATCTTGGGACCTCTGACCCAGGGCAGCTTTGGGCGTGTGGTACCTGCGGACTGCGCCCCTCAATCCTCTGTGTAATTGTGGCTGCCGATTTAGTGTAATTTACCTTCAGTCGGACAATTATCACCTAGCATCCAAACGTCCCGAAAGTCCCATTGTGGGGGACTGGTGGAGGGGTGTGTCGGGCACAGACAGTGATTAACACTCATCGGGCTCCCTTGTCATTGCACAGACTCACATCTTGAGGATTCAAGGCCTATTGCTGTAAAACGTGAGAAAATAGCACCACGCAGCCTGGGCCACCAGAAGGGACCCTCACTCCCAAGACTTGACATTCTGGCCGACTATGATATTTCACTGCCCCACTAGTGATTAGTCAGTGGGGGAAGATAAAGAATTCATGGCATCAAAGTGACCTTTCTCATAGTTGCCCTGGGATTGCTGCATGACCATTGGAAACAGAGATCAGTGCCAAATCTGTTGTTTTCAGTTCTTTGTGGATGTTCCTCTGCAGATTTGAGATGGTACCCTCTTGTCCAGCCATTCTACCCATCAGCTAAGTAGGGCCTTGTGTACCCCGCCCATAAAAGCCGCCTACTGAATCTATCATACACACACATCATGGCTAAATACATCTCACATTCTAAACATGGGCCAATATGCACTCCAGGCAAAATCAATGTCACTCCGTCGCCTCTGTGTTTTTTGGTCAGGACATAAGTTTTATTCAAGTTTCCCATTGACCTTTCTTGTTGGCAAAGAAGACAAAGTGATGACCTGGGAATAGACAACAAACTCAACACCACCAGATGACCTCATGCTTCATGCCTTCAGTGCCCTCAGTAAAATACCCTTCTGTGATTTGTATTAAATCACATTCTTTCTCCTGACACATCGTCTATTTGGGATTGCAGTTTCAAAGACTCGATTCTCTCTTAAAGATTTGCAAAGTTTTAGTTTGCATGATAAATATCATTTTTACATTAATCTTTGTACATTTATCTATTTTTGAAAGTTTTATTTTATGTGAGATAAATCTAGGACACTTATTTGAGAACCTTTAAATATATGAATTTCAATATCAACTTGTGAAATGAATAAACATGCTTATACAACCACCACAGCAAAAAAGTTACAGCAAAAAGTATATGTGTATATATTTTTGAAACAGGAAGTTTGTGCTTTTCTTGTTATCAGGTGAAAAATGAAAAGTCACAGCTTGAAGTGAAATACTTTGCACATATTGCTGTCGGGGAGGTTGTGCCACTTCATCATTCCCCCTCAGCACCTCTGAGGATTACAACCAAACATTGCAAGAAGGAAATTGGGCATGGCACAGAGAGCAAAATCCCACCTCCCAAGAGGCCCTGATTTATGTGAGGGTCTCTGTGAAGGAGGACTCGGTGTACAGCCTGCATTACGGTGTCTCTCAGGTCAATGTGACCTTCCCCTGGGTAACAACAAGGCTTCCACTTTGGATTAGCCAGATGCTGTCCTGGTAGTTGCCATGGCGCCCCGTCCTCCAGGGACCTCTATGGTTCCTCCGCTTTCTGTGCCCACACGCCTCCCATAGGACCTCATTGCACTCAGCTTTATGAGGGCTAAAGAAATCCTCATGGACCTTCTCAGCATTCAGAGTAGTAAATACGTCTTGGCAATATTGACTATCATGAAAACTCAGCATTTGTTTTATGTATATTTAATAGGATGGAAAATCAGGCTTCAGTTAAGGTACCAATCGTGAGGACAGAATATTCAAGCCAAATTTGTGGATACTGTGTGTTAGGTCATGCAGGCCTTATTCAACATTTTTAATTGCCCAAACTGTTTGTTAATTTGTGCCCAGTTGGTATTTTCTACAAGGGGTCAAGCAAGATATGTTAGTGCTATTCTGCAGCAAAATAATTTAAAAAAACAGATGCTTATATTATGATTCTAGAATGTTTTGACAAAACTAAATTTCTCCTTAATCCAATAAATTAATTTCACCTCATTTATGCGAACATGTTATCTTTTGTAAACATCACCTGATATATTTGTTTCTCTTCCAGAAGTGATCACCTGAAGATTCACCTCAAGACACATGACAACGACAAGCCACATCAGTGCGAGATGTGTAACCGTGGTTACACAACAGCAGCGGCCCTCACCTCTCACATGCTGACCCACAAGAAAGTGGCGCCACCCCTTGGCACAACACCCAAAGAGTTGCCGTGTCCTCAGTGTGGAGAAAAATACACCATACTAGCAGACCTACAGCTCCACTTGCAGGTACACATGGTGGAGCAGGGGGCGCTGCAGTCACCGTTGCCGAGAGAGAAGGCCCTGCCATGCCCTTACTGCGGGGAGGTGTGTCTTGGAAGGGACGCACTGGAGTTGCACTTTGATCAGTCTCACGCCAAAGAGAAGTTTAAATGTCCAGCATGTAATGCAGGGTATCCGACTATAGACGATCTTCTCACTCATCTGAAGACGCAGCATGATTATCCTGGAGATGAGACGGAGATGCCAGAGATCACCATTGCTCCTATTAAGATGGACTCGGAGGATGAGGTCAGTCTGCATCAGCAGGACCTGCAGGCGGTCATGAAGTTTGACTGTCCATACTGCGACAAGGGGAACTTCTCCAGTATGGACGTCCTGGAGATCCATGTGCGCACACTTCATCAGGACAGACTGGGACAAGTGAATCTGTGTCAGTACTGCAACACTATGTTCCCCTCCACGGCCGAGCTGGAGGAGCACCTTAAATCACAGCATGCCGCTAATGGCCTGGCACTGAGCGTCAAGTTCCCCTGCGATTATTGCACTCTGGAGTTCTCTTCTGAGGAGAGCCTGCAGTTGCATAAGGAGAATGTGCATCGCTATAGCGACATGATGACCAGATCTCCTGAGGTCGTATTCTGTTCTATGTGTACTATGAGGTTCCCTAATAGCTTCGCTCTATCAGAACACATACATAACGTACACGGCATGAACCTGAGCACCAAGTCAACCAGCAGCAGTCCCATGCCCAGGAAGGAAGGCTCGGACAGGGGCAGCAAAACATCAAATTGTGGAACTCCTAGCAGCTTCACTCACAGCCATTCCCCGAGACCGCTACGCCCACATTCCAACACGAGCAGCGCTGGAGAGTCCTGGACATGTGACCAGTGTAACGCCACCTTCATGGATCCCAAGTCCTATCAGGTTCACATGAAAAGCCACATAGACTCTTCACTGTCCAAATACTGCTGCTCCGAGTGCCAGGCAGAGTTCCCCACCGAGGACCAACTAGAAAGCCATATTTTTGTACACTTCTTGGCTCTAACCACAGAATATGGTTGCACGAGCTGTCTCAAATTGTTCTCAAAACCCGACGAGCTTCAGAAACACTTGATGGACATCCACGCTCACCATCTGTATAGGTGCTCCCTGTGTAAAGAGATATTCGACTCCAAAGTCAACATCCAGGTTCACTTTGCCATTAAGCACAGCAATGAATGCAAGCTGTACAAGTGCACGACGTGCGGCTCGGTGTTCCGGTCTGAGATGGAGTGGCAGCTCCATGTTAAGGTCCATCATCTGGGAATATCCAAGCCGTACAGGTGTCTCTTTTGTAAGGACAGTTTTGGGACTGAAGTTGAGCTTCAGTGTCATCTCACAACACACAAGAAGCAGTTCACATGTCCGCTGTGTGACGAAGCATTCCACGTGGAATATCTCCTGGATAAGCACATGCAAACCAAGCACAGTCCGGAGAACCAGCAGAGCACGCCCAATCCTAAGGTCAAGGTGGAGAAAGTAGAACCAGAAGCTGTTCTGGATTACAGCACTCCCACACCTGGAGCCAGCAGTAGTAAGTCAGTGACACAGCTGTCACCAGTCAGTAGTCACAGCAGTAATCACAACAGTAGTCTGCTATCTCCGATACCTCAGACATCCAACCCGGCCACCCCTCCCATGATAACTAGGCCCCCGACGCCTGTTCCCAAGAAGGGCGGAGATCTCACGTTTAAATGTGACATATGTGATGTCAAGTTCTGTGACGAGTCAACGCTTCAGAAACACAGGATGCACGACCATAGCATCAGTCCTGAGATGAGTCTCATGATGCAGAAAGCTCAACAAGCCGCCAAGAACCAAGCCACGGTCAAACCTGGCCAGACCCCTGGGCCTGATAAGTTTAGTCAGCTCTGTGTCTACTGCAACCAGACATTCAAAACTAAAAGCGAACTGGAAAAGCACATGAAAACCCATGTCACCCCTAGCAACCAGAAGTGCAACATCTGTGATGAGATATTCCCCAGCGCTAGTATACTTGCCGAACATAAGCTACAGCACTGCAAAGTGGTCAAGGGCAACGTGTGTGTTATCTGCAAAATGAGCATGAAGAACGAGGAACAGTTCTACGCCCACGCTCAGCAGCACGGCTTCCAGGGCACGACCATGCAGTGCATCGTGTGTCGCCAGACTCTGGCATCGATGCTGGAACTCCAGATGCATGGTAAACACCACTTCCAGAGTCCCACTAACTTCTATACCTGTTGTGTGTGTCTCAAGAGCTTTGACTCGAAAGAGAACCTCGTGTCGAAGCTCAACAGCAACGGGCGTTCATATTACGTGTGCAAGCCGTGTTATCATGGAGAAAATAGCACAGAAAAACCTCAACCATGTCCAACCTGTGGTGCTAAATTTGAGACAAAAATGCAATTGGATAATCATATGTTACAGCATAAAAAGACGTACCAGTGCATCAAGTGTCAGCAGTCGTTTGCCACCGAGTACGAGATCCAGGTGCACGTGGCCACGCATGTCATGCAGGAAGGCAATATTCACGAGTGTAGAATCTGTGACCAGAGATTTGACTCACCCGCCAAGCTTCAGTGCCACCTCATCGAGCATACTTTCAACGAGGCCGGCGAGATCCGATGCTACATCTGTGATGTGTTGTTCACACATCCGAGCGGGATACAGATGCACGTGTTGGAGCACGGCATGGGGGCTCGCCGGTATGCCTGCACTCAGTGTCCGCAGAGATTCTTCTTCAGTGCTGAGCTGCAGAACCATATGTACGTCCACGTGTCCGGTATGCCAGGTGCTCCGGTGCCGCCCCCTATATCCAGCCCGACGCAAGACCTACAGTGCCCAGAGTGCAGTCAGCTCTTCCCAACATTAGCCAAGCTGACCAGTCACAGAAAAACACACTCCCAGCCGAGCCCAAATCTGGCCAGTAATCCCAAGAAGGACTTGCAGTACAAATGCTCGCTCTGCACCGAGGCCTACAGCTGCATGTCTCAGCTGCAGCAGCATTTCTTTGTCACGCACGCTGACGCCGAGACGGAAAAACCCAAGAAGAAGTATGGCTGCTCACGATGTAGCAAAGAATTTGTCAGTCTCAACAATCTGCAAGCTCACATGAAACTGCATAACTCAGGTGAGTACCCAAACTGTCTGGAACTCCAGACATATTCATTTTCCCGATAAAAAAAAGCTAAAATATGAAAAATTGTGAATATGCGCATGCAAAAAATTAGGATTAGCCAATTATAAAGGAAAGGGAACATAATTTCTGTAGTAAAGCTCTTAAGCATATCAGAAGCCAGAAAGGGTAGGCTAATGTGCCCTGGAAGTCTTAAACATGAGAATGTGAAGACCAAACATGCACCAGGGTTGTGTTAATGTCCATTGCTTGAAGCCCTAAACATGAGAATGTGAAGGCCAAACATGTACCAGGGTAGCGTTAATGTCCAGCCCTGTAAGCCTTAACGTGAGAATGTGAAGGCCAAACATGTACCAGGGTAGTGTTAATGTCCAGCCCTGTAAGCCTTAACATGAGAATGTGAAGGCCAAACATGTACCAGGGTAGTGTTAATGTCCAGCCCTTGGAAGCCCTAAACATGAGAATGTGAAGGCCAAACCAGGGTAGTGTTAATGTCAAGCCCTTGGAAGCCCTAACGTGAGAATGTGAAGACCAAACATGTACCAGGGTAGTGTTAATGTCTAGCCCTGGAAGCCCTAAACATGAGAATGTGAAGGCCAAACCAGGGTAGTGTTAATGTCCAGCCCTTGGAAGCCCTAACATGAGAATGTGAAGACCAAACATGTACCAGGGTAGTGTTAATGT
This sequence comes from Amphiduros pacificus, assembly GCA_949316495.1. Lineage (NCBI taxonomy): Eukaryota > Metazoa > Annelida > Polychaeta > Phyllodocida > Hesionidae > Amphiduros > Amphiduros pacificus. The sequence continues at coordinate 47,175,203 of OX439001.1, read as the reverse complement.
CTAGCCCTGGAAGCCCTAAACATGAGAATGTCAAAGACCAAACATGCCTCAGGACAACATGAGAGTTTCTACTTGTCACATCAACTGCATCATGTGGACAGTTTTAGAAAAATGATTTTTTTTCTTCATTTTAGTGCAAGAAATTACCTATTGCCAGAACTGTGAATCATTGTGTTGCTTACCTTTTGACGCAAGTGAAATTGCTTTCTTATTATAATTAAGTCTTTGACTTTGGGGATAAATCACTATAAAAGGGTAATGAACTAATATTTTTGGAAAAATTTTGAAAATTAATCATGTCATCTTTAAGATATCTATTTATGATCACAATGTATTGAACCAATTATTTGAGTACTGTAAAGAAGTATCATGGCATTGATTTAAAAAATGACAAAATGCATAGAAATTATATTATAAACGTAAATTGAGCAGTGTTATAAACATGGTCCACTACTTTGTCATGAGTAATCTAAAGCTGCTTGTAAGGGCTACAGTACTGAAAGCTGCAGCTTTAAAAGTGACAGCATTTTAAGTTGAAGGCATTCAGTTAAACACAGGCGGTGCATGGCGCAGAAGTGAGCAGTAAATGGTGGGATTTTGTTCGGGTAGCAGTCCTGAGCCATTGCTGTTGCGAGAAGGTCCTGCAAGGGTTTGACCTTGGGCAGGAAGTGGCAAAGAGGGCTCTGTTCTGCTTAGCCTTAGAAGGGGCCATGGCAAGCGGGGCAGCAAAGCCGAGACATTGAGTCTCACCAAAGCGGTTAGATCCCTGCGGTTGCTGATGACTGTGGGCTGTTGTTGTGCAACACGGCGGGCAGTTAACAGGAGTAATGTGGCACGGGGGCAGCCCGAGGGCAGGGCAGTATGGCCGTGCTGCTTCATCACTCCTGCTTCACGGCTCGCATTGTGTCCTGCTACATCATCACGGCTCACCACCAACCCGCTACACCCATTATTTCCTGCGCCCCAGAGACCCGCCCGCCGAATGCTGCCTGACCCCTGGTGGCTGGCAAATGCATTTTGACCATTTTCACAGATATATTGTTACCTCTGCCACCTGACAGCAAACCCCGATGCAGACCAAATACCAAGAGCATTAATTTCTATTTGGCCACTAACAGTCAGATTATGAAAACCCCCAGGGTAATAGCTTACCAATTTGGCAACTGTTAACACATAATATGTGCACCTGTGTTCTCTTTCAAATCCCCCAATATGTGTTTTTCGAACTTGATTTGGTGCTAAATGAAAAACAGAGCAACAGCGTGGAGAGCTAACTGGGGCAGAGTTGGAGCACTCTGAAGGGGACTAATATAGAGGTGTTATAAATTACCATGAGGTTAGACAAAAGGTCCTGACTGCAATTTCTGAGGTCAATTTTGCCCTGTGCATAAGTGAGGAAAGTTGTCACAATTCACTTTAACTGACACTCGGGATGAAGAGATTGTCCCTCGGTGACAAAACTTACAGATGGCTTGTATAGAAATATGAATATTTGATCAAGTGTGCTGAAGTAGGACAAGTAGTTTGGGGAAAGCAGACAGAAGGCTTATAATAAGACGGCATGCACCAAAACACCTCGGCATCATCACGGTCGTAATGGCTCACTTGTGACCCATTCACCTTAAAGACACCCTAACTGATTTCAGTGAGCACTCAACTCTTGTGATTACTTTCACGATTTGAGATGGATTATATGTGATGTTGGTCATATTAAACAAATCTGATGTGCAGTAATGTCAGTCATGACCATACCAATATTTTATGGAGAATTCTGCTTGTATTGTAGTTAAATGGGGAGGAGCAATACTATTGTCTGGAAGGAACAAATTTATGATAATTTGAATAAAAAAAATTATTATGTGAAATAAATCAAGTTTAATTAAATAAATTAAGGCTTTTATGTGAAAATTCCATAAAATTTTAATAAAACAAGATAATATGAAATAATCCATAATAGTTTAAACTGAATAAGAATATATGACATAAATAAACATAATTTAAAAGACTGATAAGGTAAAATACAAAATAAATTAGTTAAAGCAGGCTAATGGTGTTTAATGATGACCTGGTACACATACGGTAGAATAAGGCACATGCTGTGTTACCCTCATAACAGGATTTCTGATGTATAATCAAAACTTATGATATAATGATAAATTCCTTGTTCTAATCTTTATCAGCTTGATACTTGAATAAGCCTCTTATTTATTTTTTTTCATAAATTTTTTTTTATTGTGCCAATACCTGTATTGCAGATTTTTTTACAAAATATTACCTTTGATTCAAATTCCTGATTAACATTTATCTGTATAGTTTATCAACAATTTAGTAAAATAGCATATCCCATTAGCAGAGTATTGTGATAAGTTATAAATCATTTCCCCCATGCTGAGATGATTGTTGATGAACTTATCAAAATACCAGATAATTAATATATTTGGTTTTAAAGTTAATCAATAAGACAAATAGAAGTTAAGTATGAATATAATGATGGATGGTGGATACAATTGTTACAAATCTTCTTGAGTTATTGTTTTATTGTAATCACACATGTTTGGTATGATTGTAATCAAACATGTTTAGTATGATTGTATTCAGACATATTTGGTATAGATGTGATCAGACATGTTTGGTATGATTGTAATCAGACATGTTTGATAGAATATAATTGTACATGTTAGGTACAATTGAAATTGGACATGTGTAGTTATCAGATGTAATCAGACATGTTTGGTATGACCATAATTGGGTATGTTTGGTTTGACCATAATAAAGATGTGTTTGGTATGATTTCAGGCAAGGAGAATTCTGTGAGTCGGGCCAAGTCACCCCAGTTCCATAAGCCAGTGCCCTGCCCAATATGTGGTAAAATGTTTGCTAAGAAGTCCAATGTCAAGGAACATATGAAAATACACTTTGTTCAGGTATGTTAATATTGCATTTCCTATAATCCTCACAATTATAAGAGGCTTATTAGTATGTTTTGATACCTTATGAAAAAATACTGCTGTAATTGTAGCATAATATTTACTGGTAAGGCTTTGTTCTTTTGAAAGTCATCCAGACCCTTGGGCTAATAAAGATTAGATTTGCTTATGATGAAATGATATATTTTGGTTAATTGAAGTAATACATAATACTTGCAAGTGAAACATTTTATTTTTATTAGAAATTTTTAATATTTCAATACTTCACTCCATTTTTATTATGCATTTTACATCAGCAAATAGTACATTATGATAAATACACAAAGAAAGATTTTTTCAATATTTTCTGAGCACCAACTTTAAGAGAGATAATCCTAGGCCTGGTTTTGCCAATCTGTCAAATAGATAATTTGTGTTGGGATAAAATTATTGTCATCTATAAAGCCAATGAACATGATATCATTGTTCAGCAAGATATTTTTTACTAGGCTTTCTATTTATCAGAAGAGAAACCCTTTTAATAAATGTTAGAATATGTTCATCATTGCCGAGTGACAGCTTAGTGCCAATTTTTTTTCTCCTGCTGAATATATCAGAATCTCAAAATAATGTTTTGATGATAATAAAGTCTGGCCATCTTACACCATAATTATCTTTTAATATATAAATTTTGATATGAATATTAACAATTAATCATTTCTTTTGTTTTCTTTCTGTTTTCAGGCATCAATTTTTTCTTGTGACTTGTGCAGTGAGACTTTCAGCCAGTCTCAGCAGTTGGAGCGACACCTGGTGGCTGTACACAATAAAGAGCATGCCTGTGAAGTGTGTCGGGAAGTGTTTGGTCAAGCAAGACAATTACGCATTCACGTGGCTAAGGCCCATGGAATCAAAGATCTAAATTCAAGTGGATTATCAAAAGATATTGTCAATGATCAGTCATCAATGTCAGGATCTTCAACAATCATGGACTGGGAAAGTGAACAGCTGGCTGCCGAAGTTCTGGAAGCCAGTAAAATATCTGTAGTTCACAATGGAAGCAACCGGCATAGCCTAGATACAGACATACATGCCATGGATATGACAAATACTGCCAGTGCTGCTGACACTGCCAAACAAAAACTCTTGGCTGCAAAGCTAGAGGGCGTTACCGTAGTAGCTAACCCTTCTGAACAAGTAACGGTTAGTTGATAATGCGCAGACTGGTGGAGCCACCTAGTGTTAGATAACACCATGGCACTGCCACTTGAAGACAGGTTAGGGATATTATTGCTATAAATATGATTTCCGTGCTCAGTCGGTGGTGGAAGTTCTGTTGTGGTTATATTGATATGGACCACAGTTAACAAGGCTGGATTATCTGCATTGATTGGTCACCTTGGATTGTGTCAAACAAGCACTTGTTGAAAATTGATGTTTTGTACTTTTATAGGAACATAGAATGATTTATGATATTTTCAGTAAATTTCAAAGGTATCGTAAAGTTTTAAAGATTACAAATGGTCAGTTTTGTATTTAAAAATAAGTCTTCATATTCAGATAGACTGGGATCTTTTATCTTTTATAATATTTAAAGAAATCATCTGATTGTACGTAGTATGGTCAAAAGGAAACAAAATTTAAATTTCAGAATTATCTTACTGATTGCACTATCCTCCGTGCAAAATAAATATCATCATTAAAAAAAAGTAAAATAGAATTTTTTGGGGGGAAATTTGAATATTCAATGATGCTTCATTTATAACAAGATTAAAGGAAAAAATTCTCAGCTTCTCACCTGTCCCTCTAAGAAATTGTTCATCAGGGATGGAAACCAATATGGAAATATGTATTTACTTTCAAAAACAAATTAACTACACAGCTACAATATTTGATGTCTTAAAATGACAAATGTCTCAAAATAGCACTTTGTTTTAAAGAATAATTTCATTCTATTCATGTTTCTATGTGAGTTTTAGGAATTATTTGACAAAGTGCATGATTCTTTCATGTCCAGTCATAGAGCCACTTATATTGTTATATTGTGTCTGATAAATGCAATAATATAGGTTACCAAGTGGGTGCTGCCACCTGTCTGTGCTTAGACCAACAAACTGTGAGATGAGATGCTATTCTTTCAACACATACCTCAGCACAACAATTACTACGCTTCTATTTCTGCCAAATACCAAAGCAGATATGTGATAGTATTTATCAAAATGAAATTATGATTATAGGTCACCAGATTCAGATTTTTTTGTTGGAAACAGGAAGTTATCTTTTCACACTGAGATGCTGAATTTCAGTTGCCATCTACTTCTCTACCACATTAAAAACATGTACAGAGAGTGTACAACCAGAAGTGTATAATTAGATTAAAAGGAATAAGACAAGATGGCTAATAGAATTTGGGATATAGTTAATTGTATAAAGAGATATTAAATTGGATAAAATCCTAGAAAACTTAAGTTAAAGAAAAAAATGATCAATTTTACAGTGTAAATCTATTCTGAGATGATTTGAAAAGAACCCTGTTCAATCCCTATTAATCACTATAAGAATACTATGAAAATATGGAAAATATGGAATAAATAATGTTAATTTTATTTATTGGATAAATTAATGAGTATTGATGTCCAATCTGGTGTCAGTTGTGATTTATACTGTGCTGTATGTGAGTGGTGGTGTTTGCCACAGTGTACATTATTAAATATACTAAAAGTAGGTAATAATATTAGATAAATGCATAATAATATAACAATAACAATGTGATATGGCTTAATCAAATTATAATTTGCTTACAATAGAAAATATACTATAAATGATGTGTGAAAGGTACTATGTGTGTAAATTTTGTTTAAGGTAAATATGTGTGTGTGTATATATATATATATATATATATATATATATATATATATATATATATATATATATATATATACAAACATATATATTATAACAATGTTCTGTTATTATCTCGGAGAATAAAATATTTCATATAAAGCAACTTCTGTATTTTGTGCCTTTGTAGTCATGTTCATGTTCCATATGATTTCCATTATGGGTGGACATTTGTCATATTAATATTTTTCTCTTGAGTAAATTTCTCCCAATTTTTTTATTAATGCATCATGTTTATCCATTTCTCAGTCTCAAAATATGTGTAATTGTTTATCTTTTGGGAATGAACCAGTAAAGCCACACAATTTTGCCAAGTGTTGGCCAAATGTTGGCCACAGTTCCAGTTTTAATAATGGCTCACAATCCATCAATCATAAAAAAGGAGGGAATAAGAAATCCAGATTGCTGAAGGACTAGTTGAGATCTAAAGGATCAGGATGTCATCCACTGCAAACAAGAATCTGACCTGTAAACAAGAATCCATTAAAAAGGATAGTGAAAATGTTCCAATCAATACATTAATCCTGACATTTGAAGCAATGCAGACTTTAACATTGATTTAAGTTTTATTTTAAATATCTATGTTGGAGTTTACATTTAAAACCCTCTCACGGCTTCAAATGTCAGGAATACAGACATGGTTCTGTAAATGAAATGTAGCACCCAAAATATATCACCAAGCAAATGAAGATTATATTTCAAATAATGTTTTTAATTGTCAAGGGGATCACCCAGCATATTTACATAATTGTCCTTCCTTTAAACAGAGACATTTAATATATCATTGGTTTAAAACATTTTTCCAAAGGAATTAATCCAATCAAAGAGAAAGTAAAGCAAAAGGACAAAGTTGCTATTCGAAACAAATTGCAGAGGGCGCTATTAATTTATGTGGCGTCCTCTTGTGGTAGAAATTATGACGAGTGTCACAATCACTTCCGGTTCATTGCCATCTTGTTGCTAAGTACGCGAAAGAGCATAAAAGGTTTGAGTCTGTCACTGAATTTCTTCCTGAAGAAGAAAGGCATATCATTTTTCAAGATGGCCAAAGATGCAATAGACGACTATGCATTTGAACAATTGCTGTCCACAATTAATCAGGTGGGTATTTGACTCTCAGCGATGATTTATTCTGGTATCCAGGGTGTCGCTCGTTTGATACGGCAGCTTCACACATGCACAGAATCATTCTCACTCGGATTGAGAACATTTCGTACAATGACAATGTACACATATACATGTACATGAACATTGACATTCAGTACCATTTACAGTCGTTGAAATAGTATAAACTAAACACCAATTTGAGAATGTCTTCCCATTTGGCAATATCAATTTATTTGCTGACATGGTTGCACTCATATTCTCAGCCATACTATAGTGAGCTTGCCTGAAGGAAAAAAAATGCCCACCTCTACATATATGTACATACTAATAGATATATACACATATGGAAGGGTATTTTTTGGGTTTTTTTTTCAGACTTGCTGTCTGTCTCACTGTGTTCTCAGCCAACAACTGACAAGAGTGGATCACAGTAGGACGCAAACCCCAATGCAAAATATCAATTTTATTTTTGATTGACATTTCTATATGTTTCATGTCAAGAGACATGTCATCTTTGTATTTTACCAACTTAAATTCCTTTGATACCAAAGTCATGAAATCTGCTGGACTTGGAGTAGGAATTTTTTTATTTATGCTTTGTTACTGTTAGGTAGTATATTGTTAGGGCCAAGGTCACTAAAGATATCATAATTGTTAAACAATGACTTTTTGTAAACAGAGCCTGCACATTCAGAAAGACATAAGTGCCATTGTGGTAGGTCCAGGGTTTTACATTTGCGAAAACAGGGTGCAAACCAGTGACTTTTCTGTACTAGTGTTTATTACATTCTAGCAAATTTGTGTTGATAAATCTGTCATGTAATAAGAAGATATACCGAACGATATAAATGTGTCGTTTGCAACATGCCTAAAACAAATGTAACATATTTAACAACCATTTCTCTGGACCCTCCAATATGCTAAAGTTGTTTCCCGCCAACAGATCATTACCATCTGTGAAGTGTCATGCTTAAACTTTCAGATAAATGAGGTTTTTTTTTTTACTTAAAATCAAGATTGGTGTTATCAGGTAGAAGTGAGCATTTCTGTTCAAAATTTTGATTCAATCAGCTGAAATAAATATGAGGTGTCAGACATTCCTCTTACACAAAGTGCATCCACATACATCATGCCAAAAACAATTGTTTGTATGCTCACTGAGTTCAAAATCCACAACCTACGCCTAAAATGGTACTTTTTAAGTAAAATGTTACTTTGGAATACTGCAACAAATTAAAAGTATGAATATTGCATGTTCAAATCCATGATATGGTTAGTTTCACTTCTGTATTGGCCTGAATTCTTAAAATGACATTTTAAGATATTGTATAGGCCATTACAGGTCGTCATGCTGTCCCATTGAAAATAACACACCAGAACTGCACAAACAAAATTGGAAGTGACCAAAACTAAAATATGATCATTGAAAAAAAAGATGGTAAACTGCAATTGCACTGTACACATATGAAGCTGAATGACATTTCAAACTTGTCACTGTATATTTGCAGGAAACCGGATCTACAGAGAAGAAGTTAGAAATCTTATTTAATGCCCGAGGTTACTACAGCGCTCAACAGGTATTTGAAAAAATAAGATGGAAATAGATACATAAAAAATTAGTGCATATGACTTTTAAACCAATGATCTTCCTATCTATTCCAAATTTCAGATAAAGTGTAAAAATATATGCATTTCTTTTAACACACTGACATTTTAGTTGTTTATTTTTACAGGCATCCAGATTGCTGTATGCATTTGGCATTCCCTCTGACAAGCTTCGGGCAATACAGGTGCTGGAGCCAGTAAGTAGAGAATTCTGGAAGATTCTTAACACTTGTGTCCATGATGTCTTTTATTTATCACATACCCTCAAATATTTTGACTATTCTAAATTATTTACTTCCTGTAAAAGAAACACTAGAAAATCATTTTGAATATGATGTCATTAATGCTCACCATTATGGATTAGTGCAAAATTGTTAGCACCCTATTTTCAGTGTGCAAAGTTTGCACATACATTATTCTAATCACTGTCCCTTGTCACCTCCGTAGATGACCCTGTTGCCAGTTAATTTGAACATTTTTTCTCTCAGTTGTTTAATGATTTATCTCTGAGAAAGTCATATGTGTAATGCTGAAATGTTAACATGTGGTGATCGCCGCTTCCTGCCATTGTTATTGTTGGCACTTCTGTAAATTAATTGTTAGCTGCTCTCTGATTGGTCTAAATAATTACCATTGCCTCCTATCATTGTCCCGACTGCTGTGATTGGTCAGCGCACGTGATATGCAGGCGGCACTCAAAGTATTATTAAAAAGATGATGCCCAGTTTACAGATGTCTTAATCCCCTCAATAAAAAAATTATCTTTGATGGATTATTTAGTAATGTGGTGTGTTATATTTGTAGAGATTATGTCGCATGACATGCAGCGAGGCCAGAGATATCATTGGTGCCATGAGTATTCATAATGACAAACTCAAGGCTCTGGAATGCATTAAGAGGTAGGTAAAAAGCTATTTTTGTAGAAAACAGTATATTCAAGTATGGTTTCAGTTACACACAATTGTTTTAAGCTCTGCTGAATATGTCAGCAAGGCCTATATCTACTTGCTGGATTTCTTAGGTAACAGTTATTTTGTTCTTTTGTTAGAAGATAAATCCTGTCTTTTTTTTCATAGGCTCAGATTTTTTAATTGATTCTATATTTGTCATGAATGTTAAAGTTATCATCACTCTATACAATAAAATACACAATTTGGATCTGTCTTGCAAGGTCAGTTTTTAAAATTAGAATAGACTAGTCAACATGGCAACCATTTTTAAAAATTTTATTCCTATTTGCTCGGGACCTATACATTCATGCCAAATATTATATTATTACATTAAAATCAAAGAAATTGGAGACATGAATATCTAATTTTGAGAGCAGTCTACAATTTTACCTTATCTCTGGTTAATGGTTGCCATGGCAACAATTATCATTTTGTGTCTGCCATGATCTTCATTTAAACACAACAGTTATCACATTATGAGACGACAAGTCACAAAGTTCCAAAGTCGATATATTTATCTGAGCAATTTGATAAATTAAGTATTTCTCTTTGAAAAACATTCGGAAATTTGGATAAAGTGGTTTTCTTTGAAAATAGCTATTTCTGTAATCTATTTGTATGTGTTAATGACCAACACATTCAAATACAAAATCCATTCACAAATAATCTATGAACGTGGACACAAAAATATGTAATTTTGAGATTATCCTGAAACTCAACTTGACATGTTATCAATGATTGTCATGGCAATATACACCCTTAGAATGTATATCATGATCTCAATTTGTTTAAAGCATGTGTATAGTATCATGTGACAGGATCAAAATTGTCAAAATCCTTTCATTTGTGTCACCCACAGTCAACTTCGGAAGGTCATATTTTGAAAAATGGCTACAAATGCTCATATTACTGTTACCAGCCATAAAATATTTTGATTGGCTACCGTAATTTTCCCTCAGATTAAAAGTATGTTATGGATTTAGGAATTTTAATACATAAAATAAAAAAGTTAGGGAGAAAAGTATATTTATTATTAGTATGCCATAAAAATGATTTGGTTACCATAGCAATAATGATATCTCAAAATCTAAACAACATATTTTATTTTTCATGAAAAACTGACCCGCAATGTGTCTACTTCCTTCATATACTAAAATTAGACCATGCATTTTGAGCGACCAGGAAACTAAATACTTTACTAGCTGCCTCCCCTACTATGTCCGATCACCCTACATTTTTGTGCCACTGTTTGCAGAGTGTTGTGTGATAATCAGACCCAGGAAGGAGTTGAGAATGTTCTCAGTGCTTTTCCATTCCAACCTGATAAGGAGAGAGCTTACAACATCCTACACACCGTAAGCAGCTACATTTCATTTCTTTCATTCTTGAACTTAAAATTTGATATAATAGTCTTTGCAACTATATGAGAACAAAAAAATGATTGGAAGGTGTAAGCAAAAGATTAATTTTTTTATTTATATTTGATATGTTGATAAAAATGGAATCAATCGTTTTTTCATGAAAAAGATAACTTGATATTGAAACTGGTTTAATAAGTATTGCAATAAAATATTTCAATAAATAATTCAAAATTTGATAATAAAAACACAAGGAAATAACACCACAATATCTAATTTAAACTTTGAACGCATAAAGCAAAAGCTGGCAGATGTTGTAACTATTCAGTGCAAATAACTCTACCACACAGCTAATTCTCTTAGTGCCAATATTCTTCAGGTGCGGTCTGATGTAGCAGATGCAGTGCCAGCTGGTGGTCACCAAGGATATGCTGCCCTCGGAGGTCTCTACACCCAGTGTCGCCCTCTGGTGCCACATCTTTATGGCTCAGTGCAGGAGCAGAGGCTGCAAACTGCTGTAAGTGTTTTTGTATAAATGACAGTATAAGTTGATTTTTAAAAATATGGATAAATTATTTTATAATAACATTAGGGAATAAAAAGATTATATAATGGTATTAATGAATACAAAAAATCACTGTTTAAAGGGATGTGGTTTTTATTTCATGATATTGTTAATTTACATCGATCAGTAAATGAAAGATAATTATGTTACAATTATGTAACATATAATATGTCATTTGTGTCTTATTTGATTGTGTGCATTTGTTTGTGTTCTGGCAGGGACACGGCAGCATTCAGCTTCCGGTGGAGGCCCAGCATGGAGTGGTGCCCTCTATGTACACTGGGCACCCATCCTACGCCTACCCACAGGGTCGTGACTATGCAACTGACCGTGGCTATCCCGGCAATCCTGAGACCACCGCCAGCCATTTTGGTCCATACCCCACCGGAGCGCCCCCTCTGGGACAACATCAGGGCGGGCCAGCATCTACCGGCTTCCCAAACCTGAGCTACTGAACCACATACACAATGACCCATAATCACAGAAAGGACCATTTTTCCTCTTTTAAGATGTAAACCTGAAAAGAAATTCTGTTGACAGGAAATATACAGGAAGTATATAAAACCTAAAAAGATTGTTATTAAGATCCTCTAATTTCAGCTAATTACAAATTTAAAGTAGTATTTTGTTAACATTAAGAAAAGCGAGTCTGTGATATGCCTGTGTATATGTTATAGTTTCTATGTAATCAATCATTTTATTATTTAATCACATTGTGACGACTATTTTATGTTCACATGCATTTCATTACCATTTTTCAGTATTATAACCTTCACATATATTAAGATGCCATTTTTCACATGTTTTCTTTTGTGAAACTGATAAAACAGTCACATAAACGGTAGTTATTAACTGGAGAGAAGTTGAATCTTGAGGTCAAGATTTTTTAGAGATTAAAGACATAGTATTCAGTCATCCATCAAGTTGATTTGAGAATACAGTCTGAGTATATATATATATGTCCTATCAATGTAAATAATAATTTGTGTATTTTAATGTTGGCTGATGGAAACTGCTGAATATTTGTAAAGAAATATAAATCATACATAACTTGTGTGTCTGCACCTGCTTTTCCCAAACACAATTCATCTCATGTTTAAGTGCTGAGAAATTATTTAAAAAATCATGTAAAAAGAAATGAGGACTCGGGTGAATAGACATTATGAATATTTAATTATGACTTTGAAATGGGATGAATAACCATTAAAATAAAAGTACAGAGATGCACAAGAAAACACAAAATGTGTTTTAGTTTTTCTCTCTATTGGACTTTGTGGTATCACTTGGTGTGATACTGTGCCAGCTTGCCCTGTGTGATCTATATCTATTTTACTGGCCCCAATAGCACAGTTAGTAGAGCCATGGATATGTAGCTCATTTGGTTACATAGTTGGAAGATGGGAAAGTGGCTGGTTCAAATCCCTCCACTGACAAGTTGTGCATGGTCTAAATTATTCTCAAGTGTTGGAAAGCTAGTAAGTCATACTAGCTTCTGATTTTCTAATGTTAAGATTTGGCAGAGCATTTTAATTTTTACCCCTCGGCAATTTGTGTGGAAGGGGTATTATTGGAGCCTGCATTGTCTGGGTGTCCGGGCTCCCAGACCTCTGTCCCATTTTGTGAATGCAATAACTTGAGAACTACGTTTGTTTCTTGAAACTTCATGTATCAAAATAATGCACTAGTTGATTTTGAGGGGATTTTTCTTTCATTCTCTCTGTCAACTTCTCTGATCTTCTCTGAAACTAATTGTTCATGTTCTTAGCAATGTGTAGGAAAGATGTATTTTCAGGTGACCAATTCTATCTATTTTTCATTAGGCTCAGATCTTGTTGTTTTGTTAGGATTTTTCAAAAATATCTATCACTGAGTTGTCAAGGAGGCTGCCATTTTTAATAACATAAGTATCAGCCAATGAGAATTGAGATAACAAGTTGGGACCAAATTCAATATGTAACATACATTTTGATTGTTTAAAATTATCATCTGCTCAAGTCTGCTCTGGGATGATCAGCAAGGAATTAATTTCCCGAAAATGTTTACAAACATTACAAACAAAAGCAACGGTCAGCATAGTTCTAAGGCCATCGGCCTATGTTAAAGGTATTAAGCATCAATTCCACAATTTGGTGTATTGAAAGGAATAATATAAGTTGGTATAAGACATAAGTATTAAGTTGCACTCCCAGCAGAGGTCTGTCTGAACCAAAAGCTGCACATGACTGGTAAACACGGGTAGCGTGAACTTTGACCTCAATTGAGGCTCAAAGTAGGGTAGCACTGTTTGACGGCATTCTGGCACTATCCAAAGGACAATACATTATATGACGTCATAAGCATATTGCCATACTCTAATGATGTCATTTTACTTTTCAGTGCCTCTATGATAACACTCCACATGAAAATGACGCCAAGAAAGAAGTGTGCTTTCATAAAAGGGCAATAAATTAGGGTCTTGTAGATTTAACAGGCAAAATGGAGATGCATCAATATAAACGAAAATAGACAAAATAATTATATTTATCACCAATATGTGAATTTTGAACGTTTTTGCAAAATTGGTGCTTAATCCCTTTAAAAAAAATAAACTAAAATAGTGAAAAAAATGCCTATTAAGTCACCATTTACTGCTTTATATTGTGATTTCCTAATGAACAGCACAGAAATAAGCTTATTTGTAAGATATGGCTCATTTCCACTTGTCCAGGGATTTGCCAATGTGTGCACTATTTTTTCTTCTGAACCAAAAATCCATTAATGTCCATTTCCTCTTAGCCAGAAATCCACCAACATGTAGAACATTTTTGCTTGCAAGCCAAAAAACGACCAATGTCCCTGGTAATGTCTTCATTATGCAAAACGTTTTCCATTTCCTCAAAGCCAGAGATCCACCAATGTTATATACAACCTATAGCAAGGTTTAAAAGTGATGTTCTTTTCAGGATCATGAATGCTATACACATCTAGAATTACCCAGAATTCCTCAACTAAATTTTCAATTGATTTTTTTTTCAAAACAAAACATATGATAAAATAATACACTTCCATATTTCCTATGACTACCAGCACCTGGATTGTATAATAACACTAGAGTTACCAGAAATGTAAGTGGTATCTCAGGCTCTCACGGTTACAGATGACATTTGACTTCCATACACCCACACCGAGGGAAGCCTGTACTTGTGGGAACATTAGTGCTGCCCCCTAGTGAGCAAATCGCTTAATTCAGCCTCTTCCTCTCGTCTTCTTGACTGCTGATGGCCATGTAGCAGCATCCTACCTGGCTGGTATCTTGGCCAGTATCCCTCGGTGCAGCTTTAATGAACTTCTTGTCTTAACCCTCCCTATGATGCAACTACCAGATAATCTTATCTAAACCCTTCCAAACAGGAACTTGCTCATTTTCTGCTTCATGTAAAACATTATAGATGTAGATTCTGATGGGAAATGCACTTGATCCGCCGACTCCCGTGTCCCCTGTATCAGCCTCCCTGGTGATGGCGGACCTGTCTCTGTGGCAGGATCGCCTCTTTGCTTCGATGGCATTATTATGGCGGCAGGACACCCCGCCGTCTTCGGGCTGGTGAGCGGCGGGCTCGCTCACTCCTCATCTATTTTGGCTCAATTTTCATTAACTCAACCTCAGGTGTACAGACCAGGTTTACAGTTCACATCTAGCTCACATCTGAAGGTAACCAGGTAGAGTCCACATCAACTGAGACAGCACTCCGCAGGTAAGGTGTCTTCACAGTGTATAGAGGGTAGGTGTGGGATAGGCGGGGGATATCAGAACGGATCGGTGTCCTTAATATTAGATCCTAATCCAGAAATGATTAACATGCAAAACTTATTGGCTGTACGATCCGCATTGTCACATATTGCTCATTTCAACCTTGTCTGAAAAAACTCTTTGAATATGAGAAGTTTTCTGTTAACTTTTATATTTTCACGATTTTTTACGCTGAAATCATGATTTCTCATACGGGATGAGGAGATATTTATATATGTCTAATTTCATTAACATTGGATAAATTTGTGAATGGGACGTAATGTCAAAGTTGTAGCATGTATATCATAGTAGTGCACAGCCCCTTTTATGTTAAATAATTTCATGACATTATCAGTGTAAACTTATCCTTGAAGTTCACATAAAACAGACGGTTAATGAATTCAAAACAGTGGGTATTCAATGAATTTGCCTTTTGTAATATATATGAAGCACATTATATATACTGATGTTAAATTGCGCATAAATATATATGCCAACTAACGCGTTTCATAACTACTTTCTTTTTTGCATGGCATTCAACATCACCTTTTTGTGTGACACACGACTCACCGTTTTCCTGTGATATTATTACGCACATTCGTTTGACATTGAATTTGTGTTGATTATTTCTAGAGAATCAGGACGACTGACATATAAGCTCAGATAATACTAGATATTTATGTCCACAGTCTGACATAGGCCAGGACAAAAAGTAATGTTTCTTTCTCATCCTTATTGATGAATAGAAACAAAGGTTTAGGCATAATAATGTAAATGAGTAAACTAAAAAGACCTATTCCAAAATATCAGCCCCCTCTAAAAGAAATTAAATACACACATGGAACAAAAATATATATAAATATATACATATATATAGATATATATATAGATATATATATATATATATATATGCTCCAAATTAAACAAGCAGTGATCTGCTCCAAATTAAACAAGGGGACAGGGGCCTAAGACTAAATGATGGATTCTGTATTCCCAAACACGCCTGAAAACGGTGGGTGAGAGGGCCTTCTCCTCCATAGGCCCGAGACTCTGGAATGCTCTCCCTAATGAAATTACTTCAGTCGACTCTTTTAAGAGTAGGCTAAAAACGCACCTGTTCAGGACATATGTTCTGGATAAAGCGCGATGAACAATATCGGCACTATATAAATGTTGTTATTAATTTTGTTATTATTTACATTACTACCTATATATTTATTACTACCTGTGACACTAGATGGCAGTGATTTATATAGTTATAGCCTGTTTGTATAAATATGTGTCTCAGACATAATTGTTCAAAAAGGCCTTGTAGATGTTACTTATGTAACTGTGACTAAATAGTTGCACTATGAAAAGTGGTCAGGTCTGAGATTGATAAAAACCCTTGATACAATCTCTTTCTAATATCAGATTATTATTTCAGATAAGCAGGATGCACGGGTCAGATATGAAGTTATGTCTTGTTCTCATTATGTCTGCGTGCG